>CM030792.1:19210000-24170000 GCA_018127125.1 Rhododendron griersonianum | reverse complement strand
GCTCAAAAACACGACAATTCCACGTTCAACCTGAAACAAGCAAAATGGAACCTTACGTGCAAAATGAGATAAAAAAAGGGCAAACGGGAATAAACCGCTACAAATAACGAGCTAAAAGCCCCCAAGATTATACAATCTTGGGTGCAGATCATTGGCACATTGGTGTTAACTTCTTCAACCTTTGGGAATGGAGTAGCATCCATCCCCATAGTTTTTTCAAGGAACTTGATCCTTCCTTTCTTGATTTGTTCCTGAATCCTGTCACAAAAAACATTGCAAGACTTAGTCGAATGAGACCAAGAATCATGCCATTTACAGTACGTTTTCCCATTCTTTTCTTCTGTAGTGGGCAATTTCACATTTAAAGGCAGCTTAATAATCTTTTTTCTTAACAAATAATCGAAGATTTCATCAGCCTTTGATACATCAAAAGAATAAACTTTAGTGGTTTCCTTCTGCTTAAGTTTCTGCCCTATGGTCACATTCTTTTGAATTAAGGGCTCACAAACACATGATCATGCTCCATTATTTCTGCAACATCGATCTCATAGTTGGGGTCTCGATAATAAGTAGAGTAAGAGGAATTATGTCTATCCATAGCTTCTTCCAACAATGATTCATATCTAGTAACCTTATAGGTCAGGTATGCAAAGTCTTTAAACTCTATAGAATCAAACCTCTTTCGAAGTTCTCTTTCTAGACCATCTTGTGCTAATCTCACAAATTCTGCCTCTAGCAGTTGAAGTTTGCACTTAGTCCTGGCTCTTTTGATCCTGGATATGAAATCAGCTACTTTCTCATCTGGTTTTTGCCTTAACCTAGCTAAGTCTGCCATAGAGACTTTAGGTTCTGCATGGAAAAATTGTGCATGAAACACTTCCTCCATCTGAAACCAATTAGCTATTGATCCTGGTGGTAAATTAGTATAACAGGCAAAAGTTGGTCCAGATAAAGAATTTGGAAATAGCTTCAACTTCATGAAACCATTTTGAGCCAAGTTCTTGCATTGGGCAGAAAATCTAGCAATATGTTCTACAGAAGATTGTCTCCCGTCCCCATAGAATAGAGTAAAATCTGGGATTTTAAATTCTCTAGGGATTTGAAATGTCGTGTCAATCCATTCAGGATATGGTTTCCTATAAATCTGAGGTTGTACCCCCTGAGTTCGAGGTCCACAAACTTCCTGTATGAGACCCATAACTTGGTCTCTTAATACTGGATTTTCTATGAGGAGATTTTTTGCCCTTGATTTACAACAGGTTGTTCCACGAAATCTTCCTCATAAACTCCCCTTGGTTTTCCCTTGGAGGCCTCCCATATGCTGGCTATTGGATCCCACCAGTTATAATACTAGCCTGTGCAGGCCATGGAGTTTCTTTTCTAAGATTCTCACCATAAACTGGGAGGTAATCTCTAACAGTAGGAAGCCTTTGACGAGGGTCTTAAGGGTTATTACCTCTTCTCTCTGGCCCATGCCCTCGATCCAACTCTATGTCATCCTCCCATCCCCCAAGTGTTGGTTCGAAGAGAGGATTCATACTCTGTATATTCCTGGTATTCCTTGGAACTCCAAGATTAATACCAGAAGGTTCTTTTGGGATTTCATGAACAGGTTTCGTTGGCTTTACTAGCTCATACCAAGATCGTGGTACTTCCTCTGGGTACATTTTCTCTTTGCCTAGTCTAGACTTCATTTTACCCTGCCCAACATCCTCTCCAAGCCTTCCTTCGAAGGGGCTTTGGTGAGTGCTTGAGTTAGCACGGTTATTTAGTCCAATATTCCCTGGACTATTCCTTGCTGACTCTGGATGGGGTAATCTAATCTTTATGCTTTTGATCATGGCTCTTTGAGTTTGAGCCATTTCTTTAAAAGATATCATCATTTCTCTAAATATATCCCCCTTATCATGGTCCTTACCACTAGCTTGCCCCTCTTGGAAATTCAGAGTTGCTTCATAAGGCGGCCCTTCATAAGGAGGCCCTTCCATTTTTGAAGCCAATTGAGGAAATTCAAGGTCAATAGGTGTACCTGGTTCCGCAATTTGCTCTGGCACAGCTCGTTCCTCTGGCTCTGGACCACAAATGGGTGTCCCTATTTGTTTCCTAAGCCTTGGAATTTTGGACACCTTCATGTCCCACCGAGCGTGCCAAAAAATTGTTTGGGCTAAATTAGCTCAATCTATGGCAAATGATTGTGTGCGGGCGTGCCAGAAAAGAATAGAAATTATTCTTTTCAGATTGATTCAAAACAACTAATTTAAATCAGGCAATTGTGTTATCCGTTCGCTTACCTCAACTAAGAGGATTTTTCCTTAAGGTATCAATCAAACAATGGATTGACGCTCTTCAATCAAAAAAGATAATTGAACATAAACAAATCTGAATTTAATCAAAGGTAAGTTTATATACAAATACTCTTAAGATTTCGACGAGAATAATACAGAAATATAGGCACACTGAATTTAATCAAAAGTGGACCTATAATCAACTACTCTTTGGTAAGAAAGAGACAAAAAGCAATAAGAGAACTTGAATTTAACCGAAAGTAGTCTTACATGCAAATAAGCCTTCAACTTACAAATTACTAAACTAATCTAATCTAAGTCCTAAACTACGATAGATCTCTGAGCAATCATTTTGTATGAATTGTCAGATGATGAATTTTTTTCGGGGTCTTTTCTCTTCACTTGCTTCTTCTATTTATAGACAACGAGTCTGCCTTCGATCTTCATTCTCCACGTTTTCAACTGATGCCCACGTTGTTCGAACTGCTCATTGTTCCCTCCAAAAGACGGTTAAGAAGGACTTTCGAACGGTGGCTTGAATTGGTCTTCTTAGAATTCTTCTCCTTCCACGTTTGTTGATGTTCATCATGGCTGATTTATGGGTAATGGGGTCCCTGCTTTCACGCAACGTGGTTTAGTGTTACAGAATAGGCTATTCAGATGATTCAATATAACCACGATTGATTTGTTTCATAAAACGGGGAGTTAATGACACCGTTCGATGGCTTTAAGGATTAATCAACGGCTGAGCTTAGTTATTGTAGACACCTCCCAAACGGGGCATCGCCATACAGATTGATCACATTGTGTTTGCTCGATTGGTTGCTCACTTCATAAACCAAAATCATGGACATTCCCATGGCTAGGAACGTCGCCACATGATAATGGTTATCATCAAATAGAGTCGCCACCCAGTTTATTAAAACTGGGAAAATAGATAGAGATTCTGGATACGGGAGCCAAAAGTACAATAAGGGGAAGGTGTTAGGCACCCCTCTTTGCCCAGCCGTGAGACTGGCCCATAATCATTCAACGTATAAATGCTTTGTTTAATCCTAACACATAGTCTGTTTAATTATTCCTTTAAACAGTAAGCAAAGTGAGCCAATGCGATAATTGAAGCATGCACAGAAAAGCAGGAAACAGACGAAACTATCCCAGGGGAATGGATCTCACGGCCGAGGGATCCTCCTGGTTTTATTTATCGGCCGAGGGATCGAAGCCCCGGTCGATGTTCTTCCTCACACCAGACAGAAAAGCTTAGCAGATAATTTAAATGCTACGGTTAGCCATAAATGCAATAAGTAAAACAAACCAGAGGCCGTTGGGCCTCACCACCTTGATCCCTCAGTTGCTTGATTGCCTCGGATTTGAATGTGATTGATTGATTGCTTGATCGAGAACCCTAGGGTTAGGGTTTGAACTTCGGGGTTTGATCGCCGGATTGACGGCTGTCTTCGGAAGGTTAGGGCTTTTGGAGTATGGGATTGAGGGAGTATTTGTGTAGAGCTTCGAGGTTTGAGAGAGTGTGTAAGTATCACAATTTCTGTGTGTTAATTCGGAACCCAAAGGCCCCTTTATATAGGCATAGGGATGACTCACTCCGGCCAATCAAATCACGAGATGGCAATTGCAATTGCAATGCATCTCTAACTCTACGTCGTAATCTCCGAACGTAGCCCGAACGCATCGGGAAGGTAGTGTAGTTGGATCAAACCAAACGTCTGACAGAACGTTCGAGAGTCTGGAAAAAGGTCGATCTGGCGGCCGAGTAAAGGATTTCACGGCCGAGGAATGGATGTCTCGGCCGAAGGATAGATCTTGCGGCCGAGGAATTGATCTCTCAGGGAAATTTTGCTGGCAACAGGTTGCTCGGGTGAGGGATTGATGTTATGGCCGTGGGATCGATGTCACGGCCGACAGATGGATTCTCCTAGGCTTCCGTATTTCTGTTTGAAAGGCTGTATGGCTTTGAATTGGGTCCTCTAAGTGGTCAAAGTTCTCACCGAAAGTCCTAAGGTTCTCAAGGAAGCAATCAGCAATCATTGTATCCATTTCATCATCGGGATTGTCCCAAGGTGGGACTTGAAATAATCGTTAGGCCAAATTGGGGTGTCTACAGATGCCCCTCTTTGACTGAACTCAGACGGATCGCGAGACATGTTTGAGTAAGAGTCAAAGCTGTAAAAAGCAACTCAATTTGGTCCAACCACTATTCCAAGGGGTTTTCGAAAAAGGTTTTGTAATGGTCGGGCCGGGAGGCTGCCTACGTATTCCGCAAGGGAAATTTAGACCAATCGTAGTTCGGGCAATAAAGAAAAGTAAAAAGTTTGGAGGGTTAGAGACAGAAGACGTACCTTAGGGCTTTAAAAGCGGTAGTGTGACGTACCTAGACTGAGCCAGGGTTTTGGCGGAAGATAGTTGAAGGAGCGCGGGGCTGCCCGGGGAGTTTTTTGCGAAGAGCTTCCTTAGTATTTTGGGGTAGATCAGTACACTGCAGGTGCGTTTGCTTTTCTTGATCATCCTTTGACTGAAAGGAGCTCGGTAGAGTAGCCTATCCTTGCGAATGAGCTGGAAGGAATTGATGTAATGGGGTGGAATCCAAACCATCTGCTGGGGATGAGTTGGATGCCGGTTTGTTTTTGAGATGTGAGGGGCACAGGGCCAGTAACTGGAGCACGGAGCTTTGGTGGAACCGAGGCACGGAGCCGGTTGTAGTCATGAGGCGAGAGCCTGGGGAGTGATGGAGTCAAGGCGTGGAGCCTGTTGCAATCTTAAGGCGAAGGCCTGAGGGGATTGGATTGATAAGACCGAAGCGCGGAGCTGGTGCTGATCATAAGGCGAGAGCCTGAAGTGACTGATAGGACCGAAGCACGGAGCTGGTGTTGATCATAAGGCGAGAGCCTGAGGTGACTGATAGGACCGAAGCACGGAGCTGGTGTTGATCATAAGGCGAGAGCCTGAAGTGATTAGATTTGAGGCGTGGAGCCTACTGTGGTTTATGAGGCGGAGGCCTGAGGTAAGCTTAGAGCTTGATGGAACCGAAGCACGGAGCTGGCATAAGGCAAGGGCCTGAGGTGAAGGAATTGAGGCATGGAGCCTGAAGTGATTGAGGCGTGGACCTGAGTTGTCGGAGCTTAGAGCTTGACGTGATATGAACCGAAGCATAGAGCTGGTTGCATTCTGATGGTCTGTGCACGGAGCTTTCTCATCATAGGTGTTGACGCGGAGCCAATGGATCGAGGCGTTGGGCCGATCAATAAAACCGAGGCATAGAGCCGGTTGATTGCAGGGTTGACCTGTTTCATGAGGGATATGCAGAGTGTATATGTGCAATGCTTTGTTTGTTAGATGTGAACAGATACGATGATGCAGACTCGATGTGATAAATGCAAATGTGCACGGGCCCGTGCGTGTGTGTTTGTTTTAAGCTTAGAGCTTCTATCAAGTTCCGGACTTGAGCATTCAGAGTGTAGAGCTCGAGCATTCGGACGGCAGAATCCGAGCATTCAAAGTACAGGCTTTGAGCGTCCAGTACGCAGTGGTTGGGCATCCAAGCGTAGAGCTTGAGCATTCAGGTATATGACTTGAGCATCCAGTACACAGTGGTTGGGCATCCAAGCGTAGAGCTTGAGCATTCAAGAATGTTAGATTTTTGAGCATTCAGGCGTAGAGCCTGAGAATAGATGTCTTGATTGTTGGGGCGGCTTAGAGCCTGTTGCTTGTTTACGGCTTCGAGCCAGTTGAGATAGTGGGCTTAGAGCCGCTGAGTTGTGACAGCGAGCGTAGAGCTGCTGAATGAGTGTATATGGGCGTAGAGCCATGTCGATAATGGGCATCGAGCCGCTGAGATTGCTTGTTCACGGCTTTGAGCCGCTGGGTGATAGTAGGCCTTGAGCCGCTTGAGTTTGTGATAACAGGCGTAGAGCCTATTGCCGTGATAGCGAGCATAGAGCTGCTGAGATAAAGGGCTTCAAGCCGCTGGGATTGCTTGTTTACGGCTTTGAGCCAGTTGAGATAGCGGTCTTGGAGCCACTGAGTTGTGTAGAGACGATGGGCACAGGGCCGCTGAATTGATACGGGCGTAGAGCCGCTATGATAAAGAGCTTCGAGCCGCTGGGTGACAATAGACGTAGAGTCTGTTGAGATAGGCTTCGAGCCTGTTGAGGTGATGACCTGGAGCCGCTGATTAGAAGGCGTAGAGCCGCTTTGGTGAGATGACGAGCGTAGAGCCTGCTGTGTTGAGGGCTTAGAGCCGCTGAGATGATAGAATGGAGGGCGTAGAGCCACTGGGTGTTTTATCTTGCTTTGGCTAGCATTTTGTGGAGAGAGATTTTCCTCATACATGGGTATGCTCCCAAGACTAGTTTTGATCATGTTGTATTGGCTCGGGGATGCCCCCAAGGCTACTTGGTTGGTTGAGGACTTAGAAGTCTGTAGTGGCTTGAATTGGTGCACTGAGCATGATCTGCTGTTGCTGAGGGAATTTGATTAAGGGGCCAGGAGACCGATCTCTCGGCCGAAGGATTGATGTCTCGGCCGAAGGATGCATGTCTTGGCCGCTTAATTGATTCATTTCCAGGGGCCTATAAAAGGCCACGGCCTCAACCGTTCGTTTCACTTTTCTTTCTTCCCTCTCCGTTCCTTCCGTCCGAGGCTTCGACCGAAGACCCTCCCCCTTTTCACTTTTCCTTATTTCCGACAGCTCCGGGCCGTGGGTGATATGCTGACGTGGCTAGCGTGGCGGAGGGAGGCCGCGTTCGCTTTTGGTCCTGTCTTGACGCTTGATCATGGATCCTCGCATGGGTACGCTTGATTAGGGGCCCTCGCATGGGTGACTTGTTTCCATGACACGGAGCTCCTGGTGTGGCGGTGGTACGCGGTGTGGTGGTTTTTCTGGGCCATGTGGTGATTCTTTTGAGCCATGTGGTGTCCCTTCTGCACCGTAGTACTCCTTTGGTATACATCGCCCAAGGGGCGTCCTCTTCTTTTTGCAGCTGGTCTCTGGTGTTCGGACCACCAGAGGGTTTGGATCCTCTTCTGCTTCCTCTTTTCGTTTCTTTTCCTGCATAGGTTAGTTTGACAGGAAATCGATGTATAATTTGTTTTAGGAAATGTGGAATGATCCACCTTGTGATGTAAAAAGCTTTCGATATATGAAACAAAAACCTTTTGCTCTGCGATTGTGATTGTATATGCTGTTCTTTACGTTTGTTTATGTGTGATATTTCCGTTAATCCAATGAAACGAACTGAACCGTGGGAACAGTCTGTAAAATAGCCGTTCTGGCGGCCGAGCTAGTGATTACACGGCCGAAGCTTCGATCTGGGGGCCGAAGGATTGTTTGGCTTGCCTGGGTTTGACTTGTAGGTCAACCCTATTATCTACGGGCCGGTGGATTGATCCCACGGCCGTCTTATCGAAGTGCCGGCCGAGAGACCGACTAAATTTTTGAGGATTAAGAATCCGATTCCGATTCGAACTAAGAGTCGACCTAGTCCTATAAGTACGCGTTCTACGAACCCGATAGCATTGTCAGCAGCCATTCCTTTGCATATGGCACAACCAATCCTTGATCAGTGGCTAGATTCCTTTAATGGCCTTGACCGTCTGCACTTTAAGTCCTTTGGCATGGATTTCCTCTTTTCCCTTCGTCACATTCCCATGAATTTTGCTTTCCTTAGGGCAGCCGCTAGTTTGTGGGACCCTGATTTTCACGTCTTCCGCTTTAAGAGAGAGGAATTGTGTCCTATCGAGGAATTTGCGGCCATTATGGGCCATTCGGACAGGGAAGGTTTTGTTGCTCCTAATCCCTTGTTCAACCGGGGTGATCTCCTGAAAGATTTACTCCAAGTTCAGAAACATGAAGTTAAATTCTTCCTGGTGAAAGGAAGGCTAGAGATTCTGCAACTTATTCAGCGTTTTGGCACAGCTGAGGCCCATCGCCAAGTTTCCTTACAGAAGTCGTGCTTTCATGCATTGTGCATTTGTCTCCTCCATTACTACTTGCTTGGCCCTTCCTCTGGTCATGCCGATCCTATATTGCTTAACCTTGCTCAACAAATTGGAAACCGTGTGGGTTTTGCTGGTTTAGTGTTGGCAGAGACCTTGATGGGTCTAGATGTGATGAAGAGCAGCCCTACAGCTCAATTCTCAGGCAGTCCTTTGCTATTGCAGGTTCGCTCTTTTATTTGTTTCTTTTGTCAAGTTTATCTTTTCACTCATCACTCTCTTGTTTTGACTCACGTGTTCTCTCAACTCACAATTTTCCCTTTTTCTCCAGGTATGGTTGTTTGAGAAGCTAAAAGTGTGGGATGTGCCGGAGCGACTTCCTTACAATCCAGACCAATGTACGGAGCGTCATATGATTAAGCAATTCCCAACTGAGGCTGCTTGGGAAGCATGGATGAGGACCTGCAGGGGTGATTGGATTCAATGGGTTTGCCCCTGGTATGGTATTGAGAGTATGACTGCGAGTACCATGAACCATTTTGGTGTAGCAGTAATTGGTATTACTCGAGTCGTTTTCTACTTTCCTGCTTGCTTTCAAAGGCAATTTGGGGCAGAACAAACCGCAATCCTGGGTGACCTTGAGTACACCGTCTCTAAGATTCATGATGCCAACTTCCGTCGCAACATGCTGCGTCTTTGGCCAAATAGAGTGATGCAGGAGGTTGCTGGGAACTTCGTTGTCAAGCTATCGGGTTCTTATAAACACTGGTTGAAGAAAAACCTTTTGAAGGACAGTAGTGCAAAGAGAAGGAAGACCTAGAGATTGACGCTTTGCTTATGTTTTTCAAAAGATGTTTGTTTGATTCTAGCTTTCATGGATTAAGAATTGCTTAGGTTTGCTTTTTCCTTTTTTGTTTGGAAATAATAAAACATTTGGTCGTTTTATCTGAAGATGTTATTGCCATGATTTGATAGCGAACATGCTTTAGGATAGACCTAGAAATTTTGGAAGTGATGATGATAGCAGTGGCCGAATCTCAAACTTTGGAGATTGCCTACGTATCCCATGGAGGGAATCAGGCCATAAACGTAGTTCCAACAAAGGGGATTCGTTTTGTTTTTAGTTAGGGTCCACTCGGGTATTTTCCTCTCCTTTTGTGCTCTAAATTTTGCCTAAAACCGCCCTTGCGGGTTTTCGGTCTAGCGAGCGTTTTGTTTATGCCTTAGTTTTTGCCTAAGCCGCCCTTGCGGGTTTTCGACCTAGCAGGCTGCTCTAATTTTTGCTTGGATCCGCCCACCCTTGTGGTTTTCGGTCCAACGAGCATCTCTCATGGGTAATACTTCCTTAGCTTGTCAATGTTGACTGGCGTTGCGAATTCCATTCCATCTAAGTCTGCAATGTATGCTGCTCCTCCAGAAAGTATGCGTTTGATAAGGTAGGGGCCTCCCCAGTTTGGTCTAAACTTACCCCTTGGGTCCGAGACGTGGCGACGAATCGCTTTGAGCACCATGTCTCCTACCTTGACGTCCCTAGGTTTCACCTTTTTGTTGAACGCTCGTGCAATGCGGCGTTGATACCCTTGTACATGGTATAAAGCCCTCAGTCTCCTCTCGTCTAGTAGTGCCAACTCGTCGTAGCGGTTTTGAACCCAGTGTTCTTCGATCATTCCAGTCTCAGCTAGAACCCTTAACGACGGTAATTCCAATTCGATAGGCAAGACAGCCTCCATTCCATAGACCAGAGAGTAGGGAGTGGCCCCAGTTGAAGTCCTTTCAGTTGTTCGATATCCCCATAACGCCAGAGGTAGCATTTCTGGCCAGTCTGTGTAAGTGTCGGTAGTCTTCCGCAGAATCCTCTTGACATTCTTGTTTGCAGCTTCAACTGCTCCATTAGTTTGAGGTCGGTAAGTAGATGACCGATGATTTTGTATCCCAAATTCGGCGAAAAGCTTCTTTGTTACCCCCTTGAAGTGCGATCCATTATCACAGACAAACTCGTGAGGTACACCATATCGATAGATGATATTAGTGCGAATGAATTTGGCCACATGAGTAGCTTTGAGAGTAGCATAAGAGGCTGCCTCTACCCATTTGGTGAAGTAGTCGATAGCCACTAGGATGAACTGATGTTTGTATTTTCCCTTTGGATTTATACTTCCAATGACGTCTATCCCCCAAGTGGAGAATGGCCAGGGGGATGTCATGCTGTACAATTCCGTAGGGGGAATACGCATACGATCAGCGTGAGTTTGGCATTTGTAACATCGACGGACATAATCAGCGCAGTCGGCCTCCATTGTAGTCCAATAATATCCCTGTCGTAGGATCTTCTTTGCCATTGTTGCCCCATTCATGTGCGGCCCACAAATTCCTTCATGTATTTCCTCCATTACCTTGCGGCTGTCCTCCGTTGTGACGCAAAGTTGACTTCGGCCCAAGTGTGCCCTTCGGTACAATGCTCCTCCACAGATTATAAATCGGGCGGCAAACTTCCGCAGAGCCGTTTTGTCCTTTGAGGTGGCTTCGGATGGGTATTCTCCTTTTTCCAGGAATTCCTTCACGTCCTCGTACCATGGCTTGCCATCGTCTTCACCTTCCTCGGTAAAGGTACACTCACATGCTGGTTTAACCTTTTGTTCAATCATGAGAGGCCGCATTGTGAACCCCAGGGGTATTTCGACCATAGACGCTAGTGTTGCCAGTGCATCTGCAAATCTATTGCTCACTCGAGGAGTGTGTGTGAAGATAACAGAATCGAACTGTGGAATTAGATTTTCCAGCACAGAGTGATATAGCTTCAGTGTATCCTCCTTAACTTTCTGGTCTCCTCTTGCTTGAGATACCACCAGGTTTGAATCCCCAGTGACCTCTACCCTTTTTGCTCCTAGCTCCAGGGCTGCCTCCATTCCAGCAATACAAGCCTCATATTCAGCTTGGTTATTAGTGACTTCAAACCTTAGCTTATATGACAAAGGGATGTGAGAGTCGTTTGGGGAAACTAGCAATACCCCTATGCCATATCCACATTGGTTTGATGCTCCATCAAAGTAAAGTTGCCAGGTGTCGTCTAAGAGACATAAGATATCCTCGTCGGGGAACATGAAGTCCTCTGCCTCGGCCTCTGTCACAGGGTGATCCGCCAAGAATTCTGCCACAGCTCTTCCTTTTACTGATTTCCTCGTCATGTATTTGAGGTCGAACTCCGCTAGCAGCAATAACCACCTAGCTAGCTTTCTGATAAGTGCTGGCTTTTCGAAAAGATACTTGATTGGGTCTAAACGAGAGACCAGCACCACCGGATGTGCTAACAGGTAGTGCCTCAGTTTCTTTGTGGCCCATACTAGCCCCCAACAGGTTTTCTCGAGGGGAGTGTACCTTGTCTCATAATCCATCATTTTCTTGCTGAGGTAGTATATGGCGCACTCTACTTTGGCGTCGTTTTCTTGTGCTAGCATGCATCCCATGGACGTGTCTGTTACCGAGAGATACAGAATCAATGGCTTCCCAGGGATGGGTGGCGATAGTACAGGTGGATTCTGAAGATATTCCTTGATTGCCTCGAATGCTTGCTGACAGTCTTGGCTCCATTCAAAATCCGTACCTTTCTTCAGTAGCTTGAAAAGAGGTTCACAGGTGGTTGTGAGCTTGGAAATGAACCTGCTGATGAACTGTACCTTCCCTAAGAAGCTCCTTACTTCCTTCTCTGTCCTAGGTGGTGATATCTCCATGATAGCCTGTATCTTGGAAGGGTCTACCTCGATTCCTCGTTGAGTGATGAGGAATCCCAACATCTTTCCAGCTGTTACCCCAAAAGTGCATTTTTGAGGGTTAAGACGTAGCTTATAATTCCTAATCCTCTCAAAGAACTTTTGGAGTGCTCCATAGTGTCCTTCCCTTTCCTTTGATTTGACTATCATATCGTCGACATACACCTCGACCTCTTTGTGCATCATGTCGTGCAGCAGTGTTGTGGCCATCCTCTGGTAAGTGGCTCCATCATTCTTCAACCCAAACGGCATTACTCGGTAACAGTAAGTTCCCCAAGGCGTAGTGAAGGTAGTTTTCTCTCTATCCTCAGGAGACATAAGGATTTGGTTATATCCAGAAAATCCATCCATGAAGGATAGCAACGCATGGCCTGCGGTGTTATCTATTAGCTCGTCTATGTGAGGTAATGGGAAGTCATCTTTCGGACTAGCTTTGTTGAGATCTCGGAAATCTACGCAGACCTTGATTCCTCCAGTTTTCTTTGGTACGGGAACGATGTTTGCTACCCATTGTGGATATTCGGTGACTATGAGAAATCCGGCGTTGATTTGCTTAGTGACTTCTTCTTTTATCTTTAGGACCCAATCAGGGCGCATACGTCTCAGTTTTTGCTTAACTGGTTTTGCATCAGAATGAAGAGGAATTTTATGTTGAACAATTTCAGGGTCTATTCCAGGCATGTCCTCGTAAGACCAGGCAAAAACATCTTTGTATTCTTTTAGCAAAAAGATTAGTTTTTCACTTTCTTGAGGGGATAGTGTGGCACCAATTTTAACCATTTTGGGCTCGTTTGCGGAGCCTATGTTTGCTGTGATTAGTTCCTCAGAAAAAGGTTTAGCGTGCCTTTCCTCTTCTTTCTCGATGAATTCTAGAATTTCTTTTGGAATCTCTTCCTCAAAATTTGGTTTGTCGGAATCCACACAATTGATCATAGGCAAAGTAAAATACTCTAAATCTTCCTTCTCATTGCTAAATTTATCAAAAGACATTTCAGAGTCGAACTCAAAGTAAATGCTATGCCTTGGTACTTTGACCAGGTTTTCCTCACTAGACTTAGTATTTTCAAAGGATGAAAAGCTTGACTCTGACTGAGTCGACTCGGAGTCGGAATCGGAATCAGAACTAAGATCAGAATTAGCACTTTTCGTTTTGTATTTTAGAGTGTGTTCCACGGTCCAGTTAGGGTAAGCCCCTTTTTCAGCATCCACAATCAGCTCAGAGCAGTCTTTTTCATCACCAAGGTCGATCACTAGTACTTCACCGTCACCTTGATTCGCACTTTTATCATTGTCACCCCGCAAGTCTTGGAGGGCCATTTGATTTGCTATTGCTGTTATTTCCTCCAATTGAGCTTCAATCTGGGCTTCGTCGCTGTTGTCGACTCGTCGTGTGCCAACAAAGCCCCACCAATTACCAAAGCTGTCTATGATGGGGTGGATCACCCTTATTTCATTGTTGGTGACCCCCTCATCAAAGAGCAGGTTTAGTGATATTTCGTCTAGTGGGTCATTGTCGACAGCCTCTTCTTCCTTTGCCTCTTCAGTCTCGAGGTTGTTGACCTCGCCTATTGGCCAATAATCATCGGTAGGTGCATAAGGGTCATAAAAGTAGATTGGAACCCTACGAAGCCCTTTTTCTTCAATCAGGTCTTCCACCTCTTCCTCATAAACTGTTCCAGCGAACATGACTTGGTTGTCTTCAATGATGGCCACCATAGGCTTTGGTTGATCTACTGGAATGATGTATTCAGAAGGGTCGAAATCTTCAACAGCAAAGTGGAGTGGGCCAGACAGCTTGGTGACAACTTGAAAGTGCGAATCAGACGTGAACAATGATGCAGTCATTTTTCCTGAAAAAGGTTTTTGCTTTAGTTAGATTGATTAATCTTACCTACGGTTTATTCGACTTAGAGAGATTCCTAAGGTTTAACCTGCAAAAGAGAAACTTTACAACATACACATATACAATGGGTGTGAGGAAGAACTTTGGAAATAAAATGCAAGTAGGTTCCTAGCCTGTAGGTTCCTGTCTTAGTTTGATAAGTTCTATGGCTTTCTAAAGCATGCAAGGTTTAGGTAGTTTCAGGGTGCTCCGTTGTCAAAGGGCACCAGTCCTCTCGCCAGCCCATCATAGGCGGCGATTGGGTGATTTCCTTTTTGATATACCACTAGGTACGAGTGACTGTGGAGTTTGCTGGAACCCCCAACATAGCCCGTGTCATGCCGGGATATCAGGTGAACTCAACGGGTTGCCCGCTCGATGCATATGATAAGTGAATTAAACAAGGCATGTATTAGTCTTATGTTGAACTTTCTGGTTATGGCTCTCATATTCCCTAGCGGAGTCGCCAAAAACTGTAGACACCTCCCAAACGGGGCATCGCCATACAGATTGATCACATTGTGTTTGCTCGATTGGTTGCTCACTTCATAAACCAAAATCATGGACATTCCCATGGCTAGGAACGTCGCCACATGATAATGGTTATCATCAAATAGAGTCGCCACCCAGTTTATTAAAACTGGGAAAATAGATAGAGATTCTGGATACGGGAGCCAAAAGTACAATAAGGGGAAGGTGTTGGGCACCCCTCTTTGCCCAGCCGTGAGACTGGCCCATAATCATTCAACATAAGACGTATAAATGCTTTGTTTAATCCTAACACATAGTCTGTTTAATTATTCCTTTAAACAGTAAGCAAAGTGAGCCAATGCGATAATTGAAGCATGCACAGAAAAGCAGGAAACAGACGAAACTGTCCCAGGGGAATGGATCTCGCGGCCGAGGGATCCTCCTGGTTTTATTTATCGGCCGAGGGATCGAAGCCCCGGTCGATGTTCTTCCTCACACCAGACAGAAAAGCTTAGCAGATAATTTAAATGCTACGGTTAGCCATAAATGCAATAAGTAAAACAAACCAGAGGCCGTTGGGCCTCACCACCTTGATCCCTCAGTTGCTTGATTGCCTCGGATTTGAATGTGATTGATTGATTGCTTGATCGAGAACCCTAGGGTTAGGGTTTGAACTTCGGGGTTTGATCGCCGGATTGACGGCTGTCTTCGGAAGGTTAGGGCTTTTGGAGTATGGGATTGAGGGAGTATTTGTGCAGAGCTTCGAGGTTTGAGAGAGTGTGTAAGTATCTCAATTTCTGTGTGTTAATTCGGAACCCAAAGGCCCCTTTATATAGGCATAGGGATGACTCACTCCGGCCAATCAAATCACGAGATGGCAATTGCAATTGCAATGCATCTCTAACTCTACGTCGTAATCTCCGAACGTAGCCCGAACGCATCGGGAAGGTAGTGTAGTTGGATCAAACCAAACGTCTGACAGAACGTTCGAGAGTCTGGAAAAAGGTCGATCTGGCGGCCGAGTAAAGGATTTCACGGCCGAGGAATGGATGTCTCGGCCGAAGGATAGATCTTGCGGCCGAGGAATTGATCTCTCAGGGAGATTTTGCTGGCAACAGGTTGCTCGGGTGAGGGATTGATGTTATGGCCGTGGGATCGATGTCACGGCCGACAGATGGATTCTCCTAGGCTTCCGTATTTCTGTCTGAAAGGCTGTATGGCTTTGAATTGGGTCCTCTAAGTGGTCAAAGTTCTCACCGAAAGTCCTAAGGTTCTCAAGGAAGCAATCAGCAATCATTGTATCCATTTCATCATCGGGATTGTCCCAAGGTGGGACTTGAAATAATCGTTAGGCCAAATTGGGGTGTCTACAGTTATCATCCTAATTACCCCGATTCAATATCCAAACGTGGTCGTTTCCAATCAAAACGATACCATTTAGTACTAAAATAATGCCGCCATTAAACCTCCTAATCCTCTAGATCTTAGCTCTAAACAGGACGTGTTTTGATTGGATATTACACTGTTTGGTGCCACGTGTAATTTTCTCATTGGGTGGCATATTTTAGGATGTAAGCAGGAAGTCAAGTAAATGAGTTACGTGAGAACGTTTGTGGTGCCCTTAATAATAATTTGGAAGGTAAATTGTATTTTTATAACACAAAGAGGGACAAGACGAAGTATGTAACATTGAATGACTACAATGGTGTAATTGCAATGTTGTTCCACTTGAACGAAGATGATGTCGACTTGTTTGTAGAAGATATAGGGCAAAATAATGACCCTATCCCGACCTTTTACAATTCAACAAGTTTAGATGACTTGTTTCTTTTTAATTTACACTTATAATTTATCTGTTTGCATTTGAATAACCAATGGCATTTATTTTGTTAGGGAATCGATGGTCACTGACAACATTAGCTCGCCTGGAGGAATACTTGCACAACCTTCTTCCAGTCAGGTAAGCAATAGTTGTAGCCAAGAGATGCCCTGGGGTTGGTGCCGTACTTGCCAGAAAATGTAAATGAGATATTTGTAGACACCCCAATTTGGTCTAACGATTATTTCAAGTCCCACCTTGAGGACCATCCCGATGATGAATGGATACAGTGATTGCTGATTGACTTCTCGTGAACCTTAGGACTTTTGGTGAGTACTTTTAGCCACTTAGAGGACCCAATCCAGAGCCAAATAGCCTTTCAGACAGAAATACAGTATCCCAGGAAATTCCATCTTTCGGCCGTAACATTGATCTCTCGGCCTCGATCAACTTCATTCTTTCACCCGTGAAACATGTTGCTTGAAAATTTCCCTGAGAGATTGATTCCTCAACAGCCAGATCGATTCTTCGGCTGCCCAATCCTTTGCTCGGCCGCCAAATTGTCTATTTTCCAGATTTTGGAATGTTCTTTCAATCGTTTGATCCGTTCACGAAAACCCTAGCAGCCAAATTCCGATGCGTTCGGGCTACGTAAAGAGATTATGAAAAGAGATCTTTTGCATATATACTTCCGATTTAATCGTGCATTATGATTGGTTGGAGTGAATCACCCCCATGCCAATATAAAGGAGCCTTCGGCTCCGAAATTAATATGACCAATCACTCTCTCTAGCCATGAAACTCTGCACATATACTCTCTCATACCCTCTCTACAAAAGCCCTAACCTTCTGAAGGCAGCCGCGATCCAAATATCAAACCCTAAAGTACAAACGCTAACCCTAGGATTTTTGAGAAAGAAGTCAGTCAATCACCCTCAATCCGAAGTAATCATGCAACTGAGGGATCAAGGTGGTGAGGCCTAGGGGCCTATGGTTTGATCTACTTAGCGTTTTAGCTCTCTGTTAATCATTTAGTCTAGTGTGAGGAAGAACATCGGCTGGGTCTTCGATCCTTCGACCGGTACATTAAACTAGGAGGATCCCTCGGCTGTGACATCTATTCACCGGCCGCGGGATCCATCTCCCTGGGATAGCCTGTTTTGTTTTTTTTATTCTGATGCATGTTTCGATTATCGTACTGGCTCACCATATCAACTGTTTAAAGGCTAAAAATAGACTATGTGTTTAGAATTAAATAAAGCATGTACTAATCGTATGTCGAACAACTATGGGCCAGTCTCATGACTTGGCAAAGCGGGGTGCCTAACACCTTCCCCTTATTGTACCTTTGGCTCCCGTACCCAGAATCTCTATCTATTTTTCCTAGTTTTTATAAACTAGATGGCGACTCTATTTTGATGATAACTGCTATCGTGTGGCGATATTCCTAGCCATGGGAATATCCACGATCTTGGTTTATAAAGCAAATAACCAAACAAACAAAGCATTGATCAATCTGTATGGCGATGCCCCGCTTCGGGTGGTGTCTGCAGTTTTTGGCGACTCTGCTGGGGACTTGAGAGCCATAACCAGAAAGTTCGACATGGGACTAATACATATTTTATTTTATTCTTGTATCATTTGCATCAAGTGGGCAACCTCGTTGAGTTCACCTAATATCCCAACATGTCACTGGCTATGTTAGGCCGGGGTTCTAGCAAACTCCACGGTCACTTGTACCTAGTGGTATATCAAAAAGGGAATCACTCAATTACTGCCTATAATGGGCTGGTGCCATTTGACAACAGAGCACCCTTGAGACTACTGAAACCTTACATGTGTTAGAGAGCCATAGAACTTCTCAAAATAAGACAGGAACCTGCAGGTTAAGGAAGTTTTCCTGCATTTTACTTCATAGTTCTTCCTCACACCCTGTATCATTTATTGTTGTAACATTTCTTTATGTGCAGAAGAGTTGGGATTTTCAGCCTAAATCCTAACCCTATACAGCCAACTACTGACTTATAGGTATTTTTACTTTTAAAAAAGTAGGCACAATAAGTAAGCCAAGAAAGCAACCACAGCCAATTTTATACTCTTACAACACCCGAAGTCATGCCAAACAGAGGTCTTTGCAACCGTCTCGTCTTTCACCTTCACCTGTCAAAACACCTTCACCGCAACGGTCCCAATCACTTCCGGGGACTTCGCGGTCATCTTCTCAACAAACCGATCATTTACCAAATCCCAAGCCTCACCAAGCTATCCTCCCACTCCCATCTCAAAAATGGCAGACAACGACGCCACTATTGCCGATCTCCAAGCCCAAATCACTACTTTACTAGCCGAGAAAGCAGCAAGAGACGCTGAGCACGAAGAAGACACAAAGGAAGGGGATGAAAATCCCCATAAAGTGGAATTGGCAGAAAATCCCGAATTGGCCAAGCAAGTCAAGGAGATCAAACATGATCTGGCCCGTTCACAGGCAGATCAAATTCTGGACTTTGAAGGACTTTGCCTCTTCCCCGATTCTCAATTGCCTGAAAGATTCAAAAAGCCAAACATTGAGAAGTTCAATGGGACTGGCAACCCTACCAACCATGTCCGCCAGGTTATCAACACCCTGAAGCCAATGGGATTGAACGACGAGCTCATTGCTCAATTATTTCAAAGAATTCTCATTGGAAGTGCCCTTGATTGGTTCCTCACCTTGGAAGTTGTGCATTATCATACTTGGCCAGAAATTGCCAATGCTTTCATCAAGTAGTATGCATACAATGTCCAAATTGAGTTAACCACTTGAGATTTGGAGATGACCAAGTAGGAGTCAAGCAAAGACTTTGTCACTTTTGTGGCTCGATGGAGAGAAAAGGCTGCCAAAATGAAGAACCGTCCTTCCGAGGAAGATCAAGTAAGAATAGTTATCAAGAATCTGCAGCCTAAGTATCTGAAGAATATCTACACTCAAGCTATAATTGAATTCAAGCACCTACATGCTACTGGGTTGCAGATTGAAGAAGGGATCAAACTGGGACTCATTGGGGAAGAAGAAGCTCCTCCGCCTAAGAAATCCTTCCCAACCCGCACATCTCACGCCTCCGTAAACACCCTTGATCCAACGTTACCATAAGACCCTTTCCAAGCTAGCTCATCCCGAAACTCAAATTGTCCCCACCGTAACTTTAATCCTCTCTACATGACTCTATCCCAAGCCTTAACCATTCTAAGCAGTCAGGGGCATCTAAAAACCCTTGAACAAGCCACCTCCTTAGCCACCTCATGGCCCAAACCATGACCCTAACAAACAGTGTGCCTTCCATCAACACTCTGGGCATGAGACAGACAATTGCATGCGTCTTCGCCATGACATTCAAGATCTCATTGACAGTCGAACCATGTGGGCAGCATGCCCTTAGGAAATTCCGTTTTCCCAAAATGAAAGGGCCCAGATCGAGGGAGCGCGAGCGCGGATGGCAAGCACTCAGAATACAGAGTCGCCACTCGGGTTTGAAGGTCCGACACCCAAGGAACCGTATTGTGAAGCACCTGCCGCGCTATTTGATTTGAAAAAGTGAAGGAACCAGTCCATCATAATCATATCTGGGTTCGGGAGCCAGGTTACGAGAGGGGAAGGGTTTTAAGGCACCCCTCTCGCCCAATCAGGAGATCGGTCTCTACTTAGGCATTTTGTGAAAATATTTGTGATTCTTCTTTTATTAATCGATTTTTAGCCAATTAGGGCAGGGGAATAGTTAAACGGGGATTAATACTGTAACAGTTTTCAAGATGTGATCGAAAATAGCATGGATGGATGAAATGTTGAATAACAAGTGGGATAAAATCCAACACTGTGATCAGATGTCAAAATAGTACTTTGTATGAATTTGACGTGAACAGTGGCCAACTTGCATGCATGGATCTACATACATGCAAGCCACTAGCATGCGCCAAACCCATACACACGCACGTGTTGACACTTCACCATAGGTTGAATTTTATCCCCTTCTCGGCTCTGGAAGGACCAGTGCTCACCCGGGGGCAAACCAAGCAGTTTATACGTACAGAATGTAATTAATAATTACAAACAAAATGAATAAAATTGGAATGCAACCCCTAAACAGTGGGGGTATTAAAACAAGGGCCAAAGGCCAAGCTGCCCATGCAAGAACCAACCACTGGAAATGACATGACCAGCGCGCGTGGGTCAATGATAGACGCACGCCTGTCCTGACTGGACTTTTAGCAATTGGCTTTGCATGCCTGGGCTCTGAAACATATTTAGAAGCAATCCAGGGGCATTCCAAAGCAACAGGAAAGCATGCTAAGCTAAACTAATAATTTTTACATGGAAAATAGTTAATCAGTTTAAATCATGCTTCACAGTGATTTATAACGCTATAAAACAAGAAATAACCAGCATCCCCATCCCCACGTGGACCATCGCGTGCAACCCATGATAGGCGCGTGCGTGCATGGGTCCAGCGCGCGTGGATCAGCTAGTCTCACAATTCTTGTAACCCTGCTGACTTTAGGGCCAAGACTGGTATTGATTACCAACCTTGGCCCTGCCAGCCCCCCTCAGGGATCAAAACAGTAAGCAGAAAAAGGTGTTTATACCTTTGCTTGAGTGGTTTGAGATTGATTTGAACAAGGAGGTAGTGGAGACCAAATGAATGTAAGGAAATTTAGAGAGTGATGAAGTATCAAGTGTATTAGGGTTTGTGTAACCTTTTGTGCTTGATTTTTGGTAACCCTTGGCATGAAAGACCAATGGGGTATTTATAGGAGGTGGAAGGAGGCAAGGTTGGTGGCTAACTTGGTGGAAAAACCACCCAACAAGGCTGGTTGAAGGTGGCTTGGTGGAGAAGGGCTCCAACAAGGTGATGGGAGTGGTTGTGAGGGTGGTGCACCCCAAGCACCTGCAAAATGCTGTGTTGTCGACAAAAACGGGGTTCTACAACCCTGTAGACCCCCTGACGATTATAAAATCCAGCTGGAAAAGAATGATAGGGACAGGTGTTGACCTGCGCGCGTGGGAGTGGGTCCGGCGCGCATGTGTGCCACCAACTCGCGCGCTAGTCAATAGTCAAAGCTTTGACCTTGACCAACACCTAGCAAATGGACAGACGCACGTGGAAGCCAGTGCAACGCATGCTGGTCAAACCTAGGGTTAGGATTTTGACTTAGGGTTTTGGGGATTAAAAAGGGCTTCAAGGGGTTCCAATCACTCCAAGTTCAATCCTTTCCATTCTCAAGACTTTTTTTGATCTGATTCATCATCGGGGAAACAAGAAACCGAAAAATGAAGTAAATCAATTGGGAGACCCAGATTGGGGTGTCTACAGTAGTCCCTCGTTGACGGCACGTGGAGCACCATTGAACTGGTATGGGTAACGTCAAAGATTTCTAGACACCCACCAAATCTGCCCAAAAGCCGATTTAATGGAAAATGCAGACGATTATGTAAAAATACCGTGCACCAAGGGGGCGAAGAGCGGATCGAATGTCGATACAAACTCTTCTAGGGGAATAAATGAGATTGGACGGATGGATCGTCGCTAATTTGAGATTGGACGGATTCTTCGTCGCTGATTGATAATTGGACGGATTAATCGTCGCTGATTTGAGATTGGACAGATTGATCGTCGCTGATTGATAATTGGATGGATGGATCGTCACTGATTTAAGATTGGACAGATGGATCGTCGCTGATTGATAATTGGACAGATGGATCGTCGTTGATTTGAGATTGGATGGATTAATCGTCACTGATTTGATATTGGACAGATGGATCGTCGCAGATTTGAGATTGGACGGATTGATCATTGCTGATTGATAATTGGATGAATGGATCGTCGCTGATTGAAGTGTGAGTGGGCGGACCACTGCCGGGGATATAAAATGCTCTAGATCGAAGACGTTAACTCAAAATGGCCCCCAAAATTTTTGTGAGGCCATAAAAAGAACCCATGGGCTGTTGTAGGAGAGATAAATATGATTGGGCCTGGCCAGAAGCTGGATTGGGCCTGAGGCCCAAATTGACTGACGCGCGATTGTCCCACTCCCGCACGCGAGTGACACTTTTTGGGGGCCTGGATCCAGATCGGGCCCAGACCCGACTCGTGCCTGTTTCACGCCTTTCAGTCGGTTCCAAGAGTTTCAAACTCCTCTCAACTCTCAAACTCTCTCAATCTCTCCCAAACCCTTGATTTCTTCACAAAACCAACAAACACACGCTCACACTACCATCCATGGCGAATCACAGTAACGGCGGCGGAGAGGGAGAAGTTGTTGATCGTTCAGAGGACCGAGGAGGGCCAATGGAAGTCAAAACAGTGGATCAAACGGCGATAGAGAAGGCCATGGGTGCAGATGCAGTGGCTACAGGCGGCGGCGATGGCGATCAAGGCCGCGATTAGAAGGTTGGTGACGAACCAGATTGACGCGCGTCTGACCCCGAGACGCGCGCGTCAGTCACAGAGGAAACAGCAAGGGCTGAAGTTCGTCCATTGGACCCAAGCATGGCTGTGGGAGGCTCGGTGGTGACTGGTGGTGGTTCTGGGGACGTCGGCAGTAGTGGTGCCTCAGATTGAGGAAGGGATGGTGAAGTACTAGCAGTTCAAAAGGTACCTTAGGAACGAGGTGACGACCGAGCAGGAGGCGGAGCAGATGGCCAGGGCGTACCTGTTGTACCTTTTCAGTGCTTCCCTGTACCCTAGCAGGCGAAGCAAGGTGCACCTGTCATACTTGTCGGTATTGAGGGACCTGAGAACGACCTCACGCTTTGACTGGGGTGGAGCGGCGCTCGGTGCAGCCTACGGCTTTCTGGGAGATTCCTCAAGGACAGAGTAGGGAGCAGTTGGGTACTGGAGGATCTGGGAGGTATGAGGTTAAAATTGCAAAGTACAATTTCCATTATACTTGTATCGTTTGATTGCATAGCCTGCTTGATTGTATAACTGCATATCCTGTATATCTTGTGACTGATGCACTTGAATGTTTGAAAATCATACAGCTCTGGGCCTATGAGGTGATGAAGATGTATCCACTGCAGAACAAGTGTCCCGACCTAAAGACTCTCCCCCACGTGCTCATTTGGAGCAAAGAGTATATGGGGACGAAGGAAGGGAGAGGCGACCTTAACGCCTTCAGGCTGTACTTGGACGAGCTGAAAGCCTCGCAGGTATAACACAAAAACCCCAATGGTTAATCATGCATTCCTACTATTGCTTTAATGTTGTCGCTGATCAATTGTTCGGATTACCTATTTGTTGCTATGTGCAGGTCGAGCGGGATCCCTGGAGAAGGACAGAGCCAGAGCCGGAGTACCTGGCCAGGAGCAGAGTCGTCACGGCAAGCAGAGTTTTGTTGGAGTCGGCCTTTGGCTGGCAATGGTACCTTGGCGACCGAGTGACACGGCAGTCACTTGGTTTTGCTGAGTTCCAGGTGCTAGGGCCACTTCCACCCCGTGTTTCACACACAGGCGAGTATACATGGGCCGAGCTGGAGACATTCACGCAGCCTGACACTGACTTGACGCGCTACCTACGTTCTGATATGGACTATGCCACGTACTAGAGAGAGCGCTCGGCGAGGCCGCTTGGAGTTTGAGCTTTCAGAGAGGTGTGGAGTCAGGCTCGTGGAGCTGCTGAGGAGAGGAGAGCTGCTGCTGAGAGGCAGAGAGGAGGTGAGGGCCGTGTGAGACGGAGCTTGAGTGGTCCGGTGATAAGCGGGCCACCTGAGTTGCTGTGGAAGATAGCGGTGGTGGATACGCAAGGCAATCCAGCTGAGGTACACCTTGCACCTACTAGAGTGGAGCCTGCACCAATGACTGTCCCGGTAAGACTTTAGCTTCCATTATTGCATTTTGATACACTTGAATCATTGTTGAACTGTCTGACAATCCCAAATTGTATTCGCAGGTGCCAAGTGAATGGGTGAACAAAGCTGTCCATTGCATGCTTGCAATGGAGAATGTGATCAGAAGGGCGGTGAGCGGCATGCCACTGGATCTGCACCATCTAGCACCGACCCCACCATCGGCTCAGCCAGCAGCTGTTCAGAGGACTCAGGTATATCCCACAGAAAACGATACATTCCTGCTTCCGATACTTATGATATGCATCTGCTTTCAGTACATATATGCTTTGATAGCCTTTGATAGCTAATAGAATGTACCTGTTTTCAACATTTGATATACAATATGCACAATGTATACTAATTGTAGGGAGGTATTCCCGAACAGGCTCAAAGAAGGCCCGAACACGTGGTATGTGGGACCATCGTATAAATACGACAGGGACAGTTGCCGTGTAAGACGGTGATCAGCGATATGGACCAGTGACATAAGAAGTCATTGGTCCAGGAAAGACTGTTCAGGGCCACGGTCTAGTAAACACGAGAAGTTATTGGACCGAGAGACTAATAGAGGAACAATGACATGTGAAGTCACTGGTCCAAGTAGCTTGTTCGGCGACGAAAGGGCCGAACAGGAGGAGAACTCTTGGGAAAACAGTCTCAGGTGCAAGGAGCACTCTAGAAGGTTCCAGAACAGTGGAATTCCGTGAAGGAATAAGATCTCGAGAATATAGGATCTGGGAAAGATACCCAACGGGAATGGGATGTTCGGCCAACTATGGGAAAGAGTCTTAAAAGGACTAAAGTAATGAATTGATAAGGGAACGAGAATCCACAATATTCTGGGTTTCCTATACGAGGTAGGAAACCTAGGGCGACAAGGATACTTGGGCAGCAAGCATCCGTAAATCTATAAATATGAGGTAAACCTAGAGGCTAAAGGTACGCAATACGTTGCATTATTCCATACTTCCTACTGATAATTAGGGTTTCCTGCTAGTACGTGATACTTAGGCATCGGAGGGCCTTTGCCACGAGAGGCAAAGGTGCACTCACCCATTGACTATTTTGCAGGTTAAAGCTCCGACGACGTGTTAAGGTTCCGGCGAGAAGTTACGAGTGACCGTTGTTTTCTTGTGCTGTTCAAAGCCTCTTTCGTTTTTCTCCATTTACAATTGACACCGTCTGTGGGAAACGAAAGAGATCCCTTTGAAAAATGACCATGGTGGAAGAAGATCCAAAAACACTGTTTGATCCAAAGAACCAGTTAGATGGGGGAGGTGATAAGTCCCCCCCAGATCCTCCGAGGAAGCCCGATGGCGTGCATACCAAGAGGACCACGAGCAAGGGCCACCCCCTGACTGTCCACGATGACTCCAAGAATAGGGAGGGTAGGACAGCCACAGAATCCACGAGAAGGAGTAAGTCCCATCAAGGGAGAGTCGGTTGCACATTTGAGGAGCGTGCACGACAACGAGGATGTCCTGGACAAGAAGAGACAGGAAATTGAGGAATATGCTTGTCTAATTAAGAAGCGTGAGTACGAGATTCAAGAGTTGCAACGTATACGAGAACATCTGGAAGATTCTGGACTTTCACGTCGAAATTCCAGGGGAGACAGGCTGGCTCTGGTTATACACCATAAAAAGGCTCCTTCACAGAGAAGGAGGAGCAGGAGCAGGAGCAGGAGCCCAACTCCAAGAAGGAAAAGGGTTTCTTCTCGGAAAAGAAGGAGCAGAAGTCGGAGTCATACCCCCGAGGAGGGAGAGATTAGAAAACATCACAGGGATAGGTACGAGAGACCTGATTCCGATTGGGAGAAGCGTGATCCCAAAAGAACGAGGGAACAAGAAGAGGGAACCATGTCTACACGAGAGGCAGCGCGGAAAGCCCTTAGTAACATAGCATCCTCCCCCTTTGCGAGGAGGTTGCAAGAGGCAAGGCTGCCGAGCAGGGTGAAGCACGGGACATTCATCCTGTATGAAACAAATACAGATCCAGTAGCACGCATACAACATTACCAACAGGCAATGTTCAGCACATGGGAGTTGATGCAATCATGTGCAAAATGTTCCCATCAAGTTTGGGAAAAGTGGCTCTATCCTGGTTCCATAAGCTAGGCCCGCACTCCATACGAGGATGGGGGCAGCTGGCCGAGGAGTTCACTACTCGGTTCCTGACAAGCAGAAAGGCACCAAAGACGTTTGAGAGCCTCCCCATTATGAAACAGGGAGAGAATGAGCCGATCAGGGACTATGCTAAGAAGTATTGGGAGACTTTCAATGAGATTGAAAGTTGCAGTGAGGAATATGCGATAGCCACGTTCAAGACTGGGCTGCCTGTTCGGGGGGAACTACGTAAGTCCCTAAACATGAGTCCAGTAGGTACATTGGCAAAGCTAATGGAACGGATTGAGCAGCACGCCAGGAACGAGGATGACATACTGCGAGAAGACGGCAAGGTGGTTGTCGAGTAGTCCAAGGGTCCTGCGAAGAAAGCAGACGAGCCATAGCCCAAAAGTTACAGGGAGAGGAAGGATTATGGGTAGGACAAGAAAGAGCCGTATAGGGAGAAACATGCTCCGGACCCCAAGTCTTTCTTCTCACTGACAACGGTTTGGAAGGAACCAATCTATCGGATTCTTTATCGAATAAAGAATCGCCCATACTTCAAGTGGCCCCCAAGGCTAGAAAGGGATAAAGATGCAAAGAGGGCTACGAGTCAGCATTGCAGTTGTCACAAAGATTGGGGTCACATGATGGAAGATTGTGAGATGTTCAAATAGCACCTTGATGACCTAGTCTCGCATGGTTACTTGAAAGAGTTCATTCAGGAAGAGCACAAAGGTACAGAGAAAGCAATGGAGTTGGATTACGAGCAAAATCCAAGGGGCGTAATCCATATGATACATGGATTGGCCGCACCTTATACGAGAAATGAGGTGAGGTTGCTCCAGAGGCAAGTGAAGAACGACCATCATGTGATGCAGTTGGGAAAGAAACGAGGACGTGAAGTAGAGGAATGCAACGAGGGCATAGCCTTCACGGATGAGAACCTAGGAGGAGTCCAGGTACCACACAATGATGCTTTGGTCATAACCCTATAGATTGGGGAATATGAGATGGAGAGAATCCGGGTGGATTCAGGAAGCTGTACGGAGGTGCTGTACTACGATGCGTTTAAGAAGTTGGAACTGACACAGGCGGATTTGGTGCAGTCAATAACTCCTTTGGTCAAATTTAGTGCAAGAGTAGTCTGGCCATTCGGCAAAGTAACTCTCCCTGTTCGGGCAGGAATAGTGGTGCTGCGAACCGACTTCCTGGTGGTGGATGTACCGTCTTCCTATAACGCGATTATAGGAAGAACATGGTTGCACAAGATGAGGGCGGTTTCCTCCACTTACCATCAGATGGTAAAATTCCCCGGGTCAAGTGGCATTGAAAGAATTAAGGGAAATCAAAAGATTGCCCAGCAGTGCTTGGTTTCTATAATCAAGAAGGCACCCAAAGGAAAGTTGGTCCAAGTAATCGAGGTTCCAGACCAGCCGACCATCAAGGATGTTGGAGGGAACCCCGCCGAGAAAGTGATGGAAGGACTGAAGAAAATTCAGATCAACGAGAATGATCCAAAAAGGTATTTCTTGATTGGGGAAAACCTGAGCAAGGAAGAAGAGGAAGAGTTGGTGGGGTTCCTCAAGGAGCACGTTGATGTGTTCGCTTGGGTACGCGAAGAGATGCCAGGGGTGGACGCAAATGTGATTTGCCACCACCTGAACGTGGATCCACAACATAAGCCCATGATGCAGAGGAAAAGACAATCAGCCATGCAGCACGTAGACGCTGTTATCGAGGAGGTTGACCGTTTGCTCGAAGCTAAGGCTATATGAGAAGTGTACTACCCATAGTGGCTGTCCAATACTGTGGTGGTAAAAAAGAAGAATGGGAAGTGGCGTGTCTGTGTAGACTTCACGGATTTGAACAAGGCATGTCCAAAGGACAGTTTCCCCCTCCCGAGGATAGACCAACTGGTTGATGCAACAGCAGGGTATGGGCGGATGAGTTTCCTTGACGCATATTGAGGATATCACCAGATTGCCCTATACGGGCCCGATCAAGAGAAGACATCCTTTATCACTCCAAGAGGGCTGTATTGTTAAAGCGTCATGCCTTTTGGTCTGAGGAACGCCGAGTAACATAACAGAGGTTAGCAACGATTATTGTAAAGAAGTTGCTCGGGAAGACTATGGAGGTGTACATAGACGACATGGTAGTCAAAAGCAAGGAGAAGCAAGACCATACAGCCGATTTGAAGGAGGCCTTCAAGATACTGAGAGAGTACAAACTGAAGCTCAACGCCTCGAAATGTGCGTTCGGAGTAAGTTCAGGAAAGTTCTTAGGTCACCTCGTGACCATAAGAGGAATAGAGGCGAATCCCGTTCAAATAACAGCTTTGCAGAGACTCCAAAGTCCAAGGACCACGAAGGAGGTCCAACGACTGATGGGAATGGCAGCGGCCCTTAACAGATTTATCAGCCGGTCCAGTGACAAGTGTAGGCCCTTCTTTCAATTGTTGAAGAAAAGAGAGGAATACGAATGGGGAGCAGAATGCGAACAGGCGTTCCAAGACCTGAAGAAGTACTTGGCATCGACCCCGCTCTTATCTACTCCTGAACCGGGTGAGTCCTTAACCTTATACTTAGCAGTCTCTGAACATGTTGTTAGTGCAGTATTACTGAGGGACAAGGGATCCGAGCAAATCCCTGTCTACTACGTGAGCAAAACGTTGTTGGACGCAGAGACGAGATATCTGCCCCTCGAAAAATTGGTCCTGGCATTAAGGACAGCAGCCAGGAAGTTGCCCCATTATTTCTAGAGTCACAGAATTGTGGTTTACATTGAATTTCCGTTGAAATCTTTGCTACGAAAGGCAGATTTCTTGGGACGTATTTCAACCTGGTCGGTAGAGTTGAGTCAGTACGATATTGACTACCAGCTGCGCACTACAATAAAGGGGCAAGTTCTGGCAGACTTTGTTGCAGAGTTTTCTCCTACAGTGGCTCCTCGGCCTCCTATGAGAGAGGAGCAGCCAGTTGAGCCATCAACCAGGAAGGGTAAGGAACCTGCCAAACAAGATCCCATGGAGTGGAAACTATTCATTGATGGTTCCGCGTGTAATACAGGATCAGGGATTGGGGTTGTACTTTTTCCCCCTGAAGGAGTAATGATGGAATTGTCTCTTCGACTGGGTTTCAGTGCTTCAAACAATGTGGCAGAGTACGAGGCACTCCTGGCAGGATTGAGAAGTGTGAAGACCCTGAAAGTCAAGAGAATACTAGTATACTGTGATTCGCAACTCGTGGTGAACCAATTATCCAAGGAATACGAGGCCTGGAACGAGAAGATGGCAGCCTATGTGGAGGCCGCCAAAGATCTACTCGATACTTTTGAGAAAGTGTATATCGAGCAAATAAGTTCTGGGCAAAATGCCCATGCAGATTCCCTAGCATGGTTGGTCCTGCGCCAATAGAGTTCAAAAGAAGGGTAGCAGTGGATTATCTTGTTGAGCCGAGCATTAGAAGGAGCGTGGAGTTAGTCTTGGACGTGAACCAAAGACCAAGTTGGATGGACCCAATAGTGGAGTTCTTGCGAGACGAGACACTCCCCACAGACAAAAGGGAGGCTCACAAGATAAAGACAAAATCTGCACGGTTTTGGCTGTCGCCTGAAGGGAAGTGTGGGCTACCACAGCCCCGATTTGAAAAATTGAAGGAGTTGCCACCCAGATTTGAGGTTCGCCACCCGAGAAACCGTTTTGATTTGAAAATGATGATTTGATTTGAAAACCAGAGATTGTTTTGAGGGTTCGGAAGCCATGTTACGAGAGGGCAAGGGTTTTACGGCACCCCCCTCGCCCTATTCGAAATCGGTCTCTACTAAAAGTTTGTGGTATTTTTTTCAAACATTTTGTTTCATTAAAGCATTTAGCAAGTATCCGCAGATATATCAAGTATAGGGTGTATGCTAGTGCATGTGTACAGTATGCAACAATGAAATGACACGAAATGTATGATTACAAAAAATGAACATTTTCCACTGGAATCACTCTCGAGCGCTCGGGAGTGTTGTCAACACCTCCAGCAAATTTTGTTAGTACCGAATAAAAAATAACTCATCCACCACTGATTACTATCAAATTAGGAGGAATGAGTGGGAAAACACTCCTGAGCGCTCAGGAGCAGTCCCGAGCGCTCGGGAGTGAGACCAGTAGACTGAAAAACCTTTGTAGCCTCTTGCTCTTGTTGTTAAACCAAGATCAGGTGGCTCACAACCAGTATGAAGAACTGGTATGAGCCACTGATCTCCCTCAGACAGGGAAAAACAGTGGCTTTTAAGTATAAAATGGGATTTTATACCTTTGTGCTTGAACAAGACCTCTTGGATTGACTGGAATGCTTGAATGAGGGCTGAAAAACAGTAGGAAAATGAAGTCTAAGATTTCAAATGCTTTTGTGATATTTGGATTTTCTTTGAAAATTGTTTGAAGATGGAAGTTGGAAAATATTTGAGTTGAAAAATGTTTGAGGGTATTTGAGCCAAAGTTTTCTGAAAACAGGGGATTGAGAGGGTTCAATTTCGTGGCCCCTTGGTGTGTAGAATGAGGGGGTATTTATAGGCAAGTCAAAAATAAGGATTTTAATTTGAAAATCAAATAAAAAATGAAAAGAAAATGTTTGGGTGGGAGAAATGATGAGATGCCCTGCTGGTTCAGGCTTCTGCTGCATGCAGAAATGTCAGGTTGAATTGCAGGTTTGAAACCCTTAAAAAGGCATGGTCAAAGATCATGCTCAACATGCATTGGCCCTAACATCGCTACCAAGCGCATGGGAGTGGCACTCCCGAGCGCTCTTGAGTGGTCCCGAGCGCTTGGGAGTGGCTGCCCAACTTTAGAAGGGCGCCACGGACACTCCCGAACTCGGTTTTGGGTGTTTTTCGAAGCGTTGGAAAGCTCGTTAAACCCTCTTTCTAACCCAATTGGTTTCATTCAAAGGTATTTTATATGGTAAAATGTGTGCCAAATTTACCCTCAGGATGTCGGAAAAAAGAGGATTTTGGTTTTGAAAAAGTCCAAGAAGCATCGTCCAAGCTTTAGCCAAGGCCTGTTTTGATTCCGTTTCATCATCGGCGAGCCTCAAGGCCACAAATTAAGGATAGTTAATAGGTCCAAATTGGGGTGTCTATAGGAAGCTGTATAGGAAATCCTTCACAGGACCTTACTTGCTCTGTGTAAACCCCGAGATGGTGCAGGAGTTTCTCCACGAGATTCATGAGGGGACATGTGGAAGCCATGTTGGGGGCAGGTCCATTGCCCACCGAGCAATTACCCAGGGTTACTGGTGGCCGCACATGCAGGAGGATGCAAAGGTGTATGTGAAGATTTGTGAGAAGTGCCAAAAATTCTCACCGATGATCCGAACACTAGCCGAGGGTCTGGTGCCCTTGACAAGTCCTTGGCCATTCGCACAATGGGGAATGGACATCGTGGGTCCACTCCACAAGGCAACTGGGAATAGGAAATTTCTGTTGGTATCAACGGACTATTTTACTAAGTGGATTGAGGCGGAGCTGTTGGCCAAAATCACTGAACCTATGATAGAGAGGTTCGTATGGAAAAGTATTATAACTCGATTTGGGGTCCCTTATTCGTTGATCACGGATAATGGGTCACAGTTCCAGAAAAAATTCAAGGCCTTTTGTGCCCAGTATGGAATACGAAATTATTACTCCACCCCAGCCTACCCTCAGAGTAATGGGTAGGCAGAGGCATCCAATAAAACTATACTTGACGGGATCAAGAAGAGGTTGGACAAGGCAAAGGGGAAGTGGCCCGATGAATTGCCACTGGTCCTGTGGGCGCACCGAACAACCCCTAGGAGGTCTACGGGAGAGACCCCCTATTCTTTGGCATATGGAACAGAGGCTGTCATACCGCTGGAAGTGGGTTTGCCGACCAACAGGACCGCTTTGGTTGAAAGCGGAGGCAATGACAGAGCCTTGGAGATCGAGTTGGATCTTGCTGAGGAACGGAGAGAGAGGGCTCTGTTACATTTGGCCTCATACCAGGAGCAGCTGATGAAGAGCTATAATAAGCATGTCCACCCACGAGAGTTTGGTGTAGGAGACCTTATGCTTCGTAAGGTGCTCGGCAACACCAAGGTGGCCAACGAGGGCAAGTTGGGGGCCAATTGGGAAGGCCCGTATCGAGTTACGGAGATTGTGGGCATTGGGGCTTATTGTTTGGCAGACCTGGACGGGAACCCGGTGCCAAGGCCTTGGAATGTCCACAATTTAAGGAAGTTCTTTGTGTAAAAGACTTCAATTTATTTTTTCGTTTTAGATCCGCACATCGTGATTGTGTGGGAATTACGAATACAATTCCCTTGTTTTTGTTTCTTTGTTAGTTGCAAGGGGCACGCGTAACGCCCCCTTGAGTTTTGGATTATGAATAAAATTCTAAGATTTTGGTGAAAAGAACTGTCTTTTCCAATCTTTTTTATAAATTCAATACAAAGTTAGGCCTTGTTCTATATCCTAACTTCGTATTGGGGAGCAGAGGTGTACGGTTTGTGTAAAATTACAAGCAATTCACAAACTTTGCAAGTACGATTATACTTGGTCATCTGTACGGGTATGAATACACCTGGAATGCATACGTGAACATGCACACTTTTGCCAAATATGAATACATTTGGGTAACCTAAGTATGAATACACTTAGGAATCAGTCCAAGTACAAAGCACTTGGCATGCATATGATAAAATGCATACTTTTACCAGATATGAATATAGCTGGGCACCAAACTAAGTATGAAAAACTTAGAAGCGACATTTCCTAAGTACGAAATACTTAAGTGCATACGAGAACATGCACATAATAGCTAAGAACGAGCAAACCTAGCTGACTATCCAAAGGTATAGATAATTCTAGTACGATATACTGCACAAGCATACAAAAAATATGCAAAATTATCTACATACTGAAATACTTAGATGTTGAACCTGAACATGATCAATGGCCACGTGGAGCCAAGCAAACCAACAAATATCCAGGCCAAGCAAGGCCACAAGATCGGAACCAATGTTGTGCCACGAAGGGCCAAATACCTGTGTTAAACATGTTTTAGAAATGTACCAGTGCCACGCAGGTCGAAATCCATGACCATGTAGGGCCAGTAAACTGTTCAGGGAGGAAATCAAGCTTACTTATCGACCGTTAGGATTGGAGGAGAAGAGGGCTGTGTAGATATGTCTTCCGCAGCGGTGCTCCCATTTGTTCGACCACCACTGGCTTCCTTCTGGCCAGGGTTGGTCATTTCGCCATCTTGATCGACATCCGCACCATGCTGCTCGGAGGCATTGGCATTGAGCTCCTTGTCCAGACCATCTTCCTCCTCCACAACCTCTTCCTCATTCGAAGTTACTATGGTGCTTGGGAGGTCGTTTTCTGTCCACAGTGGGGATGACTCAGCTGTACCAGATTTCTTGAGACAAGCAGCCCAAGCAGTAGCCCATATATGATCTTGAATTTCGGGCATTTGGGCCTTGTAGCTTTCAGTGGCTACGTTGATTCTCTCATTGTACCCCTATTGGTACACCACCTTAGCTTCATTTTTGCTTGTCTCCAGCTCCATAAGAGTCTGGTTCAAACTGTCTTCGGCTCCGTCAAGCTTGCTTTTCAGCTCATCCACCTCACCATGAGCTTGGTCTCTTTCTCTCTCAAGCCTGATTATTGTGCGTTGAAACTGGGCGTTCTCATTCGCCAGCTTGGCGCGCTGGGGCTCAGAATGACCCAGCTTTTGAGCCATGGCCACCATCTTTTGAACAGCCTGGACAAACTGTGAAAACATTAATGATAGATGACAGGTTCTACGGACAGTGAAGGGGAAAGTAAGGGAACCAAACCTTAACGCTATTGACCATGAAGGTACTGAGGAGTTTGTCGAGTGTGTTCTTGTAACGCCCCCATTTTCGGGTACGTTAAAGGACAATTTTATTGATAAAACCAAATGGAGTCTGGCTCATTATTACATCATCAACCTCACGAGGAGTACATTTATTCAAAAGGGAAGGGAACTAAGGTTCCTAACTACGGCTCCGCCTGCTCTTCCATCCTAGCCAGCTCTTCGGCTCCAAAAGCCTCCAAAGTGTACATCTCACCCCGTTCGTCTATAAGGTCTGACACATTATACCGGCGTCGCCACCAATATAATATGTCAGGGTCACCAAAGGCAACACCGTGAGCTTAAAAAGCTCAATAGAATAAACCAAACCCACTAACCCTTAACTTACACATAGCAAGTCACGTATAATAGCAGTGAATCATATAGATAATGATATCTACGCAGTACGTGTTTATTCAACAGCTATTAACAACAATCACATCCGCATTTTCTTTCTAACGTTCGTTGGTTTTCGAAATATTAGAGTTTCTTCTTCGCAGCGTTTCATAAACCGTGTTACTATTTTTTCCAAGGTAATTATAACCACAATCCTTACTTGTAACCAGAAATTCACATAGACAATTATACAGGCTCATTCAAAAGCATATAAACAATTACACATGCTCATTAAACAACATAGTTAAGTAATGACACATCCATATTCGATATTTTTTATTAGCGTTGGTGTCATGTCTTTTCGTGTTTCTCCTACGCGACTCATCGTAGACCGTGTCACATTTTCACCTTTACCAAAATCACATTTTCCAACGTTTCTTTCACAAATTGCTACTAATGAGGCTACCAAGTCCGGCTTCATTAGTAACACACATGATGGCTACCGATTCCAGTCACACCGCGGTTTTCACAATCAATTCAAATCTTGCATTGGCTCCTCTCCGCGGATAACCAAGCCTTATTGCCACATGAGGCTACCACGTCCGGCCCCATTGGCAATCTTCGCAATGTGCTACCAAGTCCGGCCACATTACGGTTTTCGCAAGTCCACACAAAGGGCTACCAAGTCCGGCCACCTTGCGGGTTTTCACAACTCTCATTGGGCTACCATGTCCGGCCACAATGTAGTTCCAAAAATATTTTATCCAAAACCAATTATTTTCTTTATCTTCGCAATGGACTACCAAGTCCGGCCACATTGCGGTTTTCAAAAACATACTCACATTGGGCTACCATGTCCGGCCACAATGTAGTTTCAAAAATATTTTATCCAAGACCAATTATTTCCTTTATCCTCGCAATGGACTACCAAGTCCGGCCACATTGCGGTTTTTCACAAATTGCTACTAACGAGGCTACCAAGTCCGGCTTCATTAGTAACACATGCGATGACTACCAAGTCCGGCCAATCATGGTTTCACAAAACACATTCTTTCAAAACTTGCATTGGCTACCACGTCCGGCCAAGCCCCATTTCCACATGAGACTACCACGTCCGGTCCCATTGGAAATCTACGCAATGAGCTACCAAGTCTGGCTACATTACGGTTTTCACAAACACTTACACAATGACTACCAAGTCCGGTCATTATGTAATTTCAAAATATTTTCCGCAGGTTAATCCCATCCTTTCTTTAACCACGCCATAGGTGTCATGTTTCTACTTTCTCGGTTTTCGTGTCTCGTTTGCATGCAATGACTCCGCGGTAATTCTTTCACACTTTAGGAAATCTTGAAACTAAATTAACAAGATCATTCAACTCTATATTAGATAGCATGCTCATTTTAACACATAATCATGCTCAATCACACTTAAGCATAACGCCACATGTACGGACGCCTTTGGAGTGATAAATCACTTATGCTTTAATCAACAATCACAAGTAATGTAAGTAAACATGTAATTATGCTCATATCATCTAAGATCAAAATGCAATCACTTTAGTCTAATCCAAAATCATGCTTCCTTAAGTTCAAAACAGCATATGTTTATTGAGTATTTCTTCGTTATGCTAATCATACCATGTTTTAATCAAGATAACAACTCGTAATCATTTCTAATCATGCTGAAGGAAAATCGATAAGTTAATCTACGTATACTTATGATTTCAAAGTTTTAGAATAATCTACAATCATTTCGAAATACGTATGCAATACACTATACTTAGATTTTGGAAAGTATAGGAAAGTTATACTATACTTAAAGTTAGGGCGTAAGGAGTATTCGCATATCATACGTTATACTTAGAGTTTAGAAAGCATAGTTAAAATCTACATATACTTAGAGTATAGGAGGTTTAGGAAGATCCTACATTTATTTCAACGACATAACTTCATATACATACTATTATATTTAGAGTTCGAAGGTATCGGAAAATTCTACCTTGATCCGAAACTAGTCGGGGCCGAATAAGCTAAATGGAAATCCTACGGGCGGTGAAACTCTCGAATCTGGACCGAACTTCGGATGGCAGTAACTCCGTCAATATTTGGCCGAATACGATCGTTCTTGAGTTGAAACCGAAGCTCTAGAAGTGCTCTACAACTTTCGTGAAGGAAGTTGATCCTAGAAACTGGTTTAGGTAGGAGGAATATGGTGATAAAGGGATGGACAGTTTGCTGTCTGGAAATCTGGAAATCCGAATTTTTGCTGAACTTCGGATGTCGATATCTTTGTCGTTTCTTGACCGATTAGGGTGGTTCTTGGGTCTAACTTGAAGCTGTTGAAGTGCTCTACAACTTTCCCGGAGGAAGTTGGTTCTAAAAACTACTCTAAGCAGGAGAATAATGAGGATTTACAAAGGGCAGTAGGCTGCCTGGAAAAACCGAAATGGTTTCTAGAGAGAAGTTGGAGCAATGCTTGAGTTTCTAGAGAGAAGTGGGAGCAAGAAGTGAAGGTGTGAGTTTAAGCTTGGAGTGGCCTTCTATTTATAGGCCAAGGTTGGTCTATTATCCAAGGGGTAAATTTTCCCCTAACATTTGTTGTCCAATGGATAAAAATTTGTCTAGATTTGGTTGTCCTTTGGTGAGGTAGGATGATGGCTTCAAAGGACATGACTAAGCTCATTGTACACTTTGCACACATCACTCTCCCTCTCTCCCTCTCATCCGAAATCTCTCTCTCTCCCTCTCTCTCTCGGCCATTTCTCTCTCTCTCTCTCTCTCTCTCTCTCTCTCTCTTTGGTCCAATGTACAAAAGTACAAGGGTTGAAAGACTACAATATTTTCCTTGTTCTTTCTTCCAATCTAGGACAATGTTTAAGTTATTCTAATGGGTTTCTAGTCCAATCTAGTCCTTTGAAAGAGTAAGAAATCTAGATATGGTTGTCCTTAGGTGTACAAGTGCAAGAAAACCCTAGATTTTGGTGGTACATGATGATGCAAGAAGATGATCCAAGGAGATTGACTAGATTTGGGGAAGTACACTAGCACACACATCACTCTCTCTCTCTCTCTCCCTCTCCATCCGGCCCATCTCTCTCTCTCTCCCTCCAATCTCTCTCGGCCTCTCTCTCTCTCTCTCCTCCTATCTCTCTCTCTCTTGATTAGTTTATGAATTTAAAAGGATGACTAACTACAAAGGACAAGGGTACTATGTGATCTTCTCCTAGATTTTTAGGTCAAAATTCCTAATAGAATAAGCCTAAATGCCACCTATGTACTTATAAACTATATTCTAGGACTTTAAAATCTTAGAATGACATAATCATATCTAATACTTTAAGTAAATAGGTACATATCATATCTAGTAAGTAATTAACTAAAATAAACCTAGTACTATGGCTTGACTTGGCCTTATTGACCAATGGACCAAAATTCCCCTAACTTTTATTAACCGATGGATAAAGAAATAAAGTAACTTTATACTTTAGAAAATCCTAGGCAATATATTATAAGGTACACACATGTATATATATATTCATATCTTAAGTATATAAGTACATGGGAAATCTAGGAAGTGACTTTATTTAATAAACCCTAGTACTAGTTGAAAGATTAACTCTATTACCCAATGGGTAAAAATTCTCCTAACTTTTATTGACTAATGGTTAAAGAAGCAAAGTATATATATATATATATATATATATATATATATATATATATATATATATATATATATATATATATATATATATATATATTGACCAAGTATACATGACCTCACTAGATCTTCCAAGTCAAGATTCTAAACTAGTCTAATTTTGACACATGTCCTAGTATAATATGATATTGTAGTACAAGGAGAATCCTAGGGCTAGATATCATATCTATTTCTTTATTCTTTTAGCCATATGTCATATCTAATAAGTAATTAACTAATAAGTCTTAGTACTATGTAGAAAGACTAACTTATTATCCTATGAACAATTTTTACCCTAACTTTTATTATCCAAAGGTCATCCATTTCCCTTGTAGTTATTAACCAATGGTCTAAGATGGAAGGTACTATATGTAGATATAAGTACAATGACTCATGGCAAATCTATTAAACTAATGGATCTTGTACTTGATAGGAAGACTTAACCTATTGTCCAATGGGTAACAATTCTCCTAACTTTTATTATCTAAAGGATAAAGAATGGAAGTACTATACTTATATAATCTATCTATATTAGTACAATGACTCATGGTGAATCCAATTTAAACTAATAGATCTTGTACTAGGTAGAAGATTAATCTATGGACTAATGGATAATATTTCCCCTAACTTTTATGGACCAATGGATAACCAAGTAAAGTATAATATTGGAATATTATATATACATCTTTCAAATATGTGTACAAAGGTCTATATAATACTATATAAGTGTACCTTGGTCAAATCTAATAAAATATCTTAGGTAGAAAGCCTATTGTCCAATGGATAAAGATTTCCCTAACTTCTATCGTCCAATGGGTAAAGATGGTAAGTAATACATAATCATATAAAGTGTACCTAGTAATCTAGTCACAATATCCTCGGTGGAAACCTATGGTCCAATGGATAAAGATTAATCTAGCATTTATCGTCCAATGGGTAATAGATCAAAGGTTGACTTTGGTCAAAAGTTTACTTAGGGTTCAAATGGTTCATGAAGATTAAAGGTTCGATTAGGCTTCCCTAACGATTAGTTAGAAGCTAGCTAGGTTTGCTAAACAGGATTCCCAGTCAAGAAATACGATTCTACGACTTCTCAATATGCTAGGCACTTGTCTTTAGAAGATGACTATGTTGCATGGCGAAGGAATCTAATTACGACGGATTACTAGGGAAAATATACAAGTGCTTTACAAGCATTCTTGTCTAGGAGAAATGACTAGAAATTTATGAAGAAGACTATATTTGTAAGTCTAGATTTTAGTAACGACGGATTTTTGGATATTAGAAAGGAATTTTAAATGGAATCCAAGTAATAAAATAAAATTCAAATTTTTTATGAAAGTTTTATTTCCAAAAAATCCGGGTCGTTACAGTTCTCTACTTCTTTCTGCATATCACCGGGAAGTAAGAAAGCTTGGGAGAGAGCTAGGGCAGTCTCTTCTGATTCTGCACCGTCCCGCACGCTAACAAGATGATTTCCATGTACCAATCGAGGGGTCCAGGCTGGGATGGAGACAGCGGGTCTTCGTGTAGTAAGGGTACCTTTAGGCGGAGCAGTACCAGTAGAGGTGGAGTTGAGGCGTGGACGCTTGTCACGATGGGCCTCGGCCACCTCACTCGGAGAAAACCCCGGAGGTGCATCTGTTTGAATGTGGGCCCGACGACCATGCCCCTGGGGACTGCCGTGGCTCCGAGCAACGCCACGACCCCATCCAGCACCAGGAATGGTTAGGAGGCTGCTGAGATTGATCGGTTGGTTCATCTCTTGAGGTGGAGGGGAAGGAGTGTAACCGCTGGAGGTGGAAGTAGAGGCTTCTTCGGCCAAAGTGATTGGATCGTCAGGAATTGGAGGGGTATGAGAACGCCTTTCTCCTTCTTGTTCGGGGTGTGAAATGGAAGGACCAGTAAGTGCTGGGTTATTAGCTCCACGAGTGCGCCGATCAATGAACCCGCCATATGAAGCTCTAAACTGAAATGACAATGTAGGCACAAGGTAGGGCGGCTCCTAAGGGGAAGAGGACACGGTCGCCTCCACAAAAGAAGATTGCAGTGAGGACTTCCGCACCTCCGGTCACCACTAGGCGATAGACGAGGAGCTCACAGCCAGCAGCTGTAACTCAAGAGGTAGCCAGGGAGGCCATGGCGCCCGCGGAGAGGCAATACCAAATCAAGATGCGCGAGAAGCCATCTCAGGAGGAGCGGGCTCGCAAAAAGTGATTGACTCTACCAAAGGCCTCTGAGGAAGAGGGGGAGGAAGAAGAAGAAGTAGAAGAGGGAGAAGAGGAAGCAGAGGAAGAGGGAGAGGAGGACGAGGAGCACTCGTCCACCAATAGCGGCTCTGATGATTCCATCGATGATCCAGGGTACAAGAGAGACCCTAGGGAGGAAGCGGATGACGACGACTGGCTCGCGGAGCGCTGAGGGCTACCATTGAGCCTCCTTTTACTTCCTGCACTTTTGATTTTTGCTTTCAGGCCTGTGTGCCCAAGTAGATAGCTTGATAGAGGGCCGGCGTGCCCTAGGTTGACATCTGATAGTAGCTTTGGGGCCTGCGTGCCCTTTTGACTTGCGGGCGGATGTTCCCAAGTAGATATGATGCTTTTGATTAGCCGAAGTGCCGTACGTAAAGTACAGTTTCACCGTTTTGATATGGATACGGCATAGTAGTTATAAAATTTGCGTCTTCTGGTTTATTATCTCTTGAAATGGATAAGAGAAAACAAAAACCAACTGCTAATACCAAACTTGCATTGATAACTTACTGAGAGTGCGCATAGACACACACATATGTACAAGTATGACTAGCTCGCAAAGGAATAGGAAACGTGTCCTAGGATACGACCAGGACACGGGGATACGAGGAATATAATGAAATTTTGGGCATTAATGAGCCAAAATTCAAAATACTTCAATTTAGACAAAACTAACACTCTTGTAAGGTCAAATATGCACAACGTGACCTGTACGAATCGACGGAACTGAGAAAAACATCATGGAATGAAATTTAGACCAAAAAAATGCTTAAAATGTCACAAAAACGAACATAAGACGCCAAAAATGACTCGATTATGTCCCGGACCAAAACCGACACCTCCGTACAGTCACATTAGGTCCATATGACCTGTACAGCATGATAGAACTTGGCAAAAACTCTTAGAACGAATTTTGACCTCTCGAAACCTTGATTTGAACTTGAAACGAGCCGCCGGGGGTCCAAAATCTTCGTTAAGCACGATATTTTGAATCCGACGCTTGGATACAGTCACATATGCTTATAATGACTTGCTGGAATCATCAAAAGTGCAAAAAGACCCTTGGAATGAAAAATGACCAAACGAGGTCAGTAGGTGCTGCAAACTGTCCAATTGCCTGCACACGCGCGCGTCGAAGTGGGATGGTCGTGCGAGACAGGCTCATACGCGCGTTGAAGCAGGACCAGCCCGCGAAGGTCAGTCCCTGCTAGGGTGCCTTTGTTTGACTAGATTACTTCTTTAAGGCACAAGAAGCCTTGTCATCCCCTCAAACGTCATGCAGACTGTAATTGGGCTGCAGGAGGGCGTGTCCTTGCATTACAAGGTGTTAGGACACCTTGCATGGAGTTTATCCCTCGGCACGAGAACCGAGGATGATATTTCTGAGAATTTTCCTATAAATGGGAAATGCTAACAGCATTGTAGGGCATACTTTTCCCTTTTTAGCACAAAATTCTCCCCTCTCCTGAAATGGAAAGTCCTTTAGCTGCCTTACTCGATCCTTGGCTAATAAGGTTCAAAACCATTGATTGGGCGAGTCCTCGATCCCGAGGCCTGGCCTTAATCTGCGATCTCCAATATGTGGGACCACGCCCTGAGCTTCTCAGAGCTGCCATGGGTCACTGGGATCCAGTCATACATGTCTTCCGATTTTACGACGACGAGATGTGTCCAACCGTGGAGGAATTTCAAGCATACCTCTGAGGTTTCACCAACTCTCATGTTCTTGCCGTTCCTCCGCTCCAAGAGAACATGGAGCACCTCTTACGGATGACGCTCAAAAATACCCGAAGAGCTGTCAGCAAGTATATTTCAAAACGGCGAACTCAACATCGTTCGTCTTATTGAGCTGTATGGTCCGGAGGGAGCCCTAGGGGATTATGTTGGGCAGGCTCACAGACGATTTGTACTTTCAATTTGCGCACTAGCCACCTATATGCTGATTCCTGCGGACGGAAGGGTTAGCCCTAGCCTGGTGAGCATTGCTTCACAGATGGGAGCCCGAAAGAACATTATGCCCATTGTCTTGGCGGAGACCCTCATGGGCTTGGATTTGGTCAGAAGCGGCCAAGCGGATTCATTCAGTGGATGCCTTCTCCTGCTCCAGGTAGGTTCTCACTCAACTCACCTTTTTCTATTTGCACACTTTTTCATTTGACCTCGACGCTCGGGTAAGGATCTCTCTAAAACCTTTCTTGTCTTTTCACTCAGGCTTTATCTGGCTTCTTACTTGTTTTTCCACTCATGCAGCTTTGGCTTTCAGGTAAAATAGGCGCGCTCAAAGCACCACAGGCGGGTTTCGATCACTTTCCCAAGCGTTTGGTCGAGAGACCAATGTTGTACCCGGAGTTACTGGCAAGGGAGTGGCATGCTTTCCTGAATGGCATGGATTTTGAAGACATCGTCTGGAGATGTCCCTGGCTGAACCTTCCGGACATGACAGTCACCTCTGCAGGATTCGAAAGAGTGGTAATCGCCGGATTGGCGGGTTTCTCTTTTTACATTCTCGGGCGCATACTTCGTCAACTTGGCATGAGCCAGGGGAACCAACGTTTCGGGACAGAAGACTTCAAGCCTCCTGATTTTGATGCTTGAAACCTGCATAACTACCGGTGTAGCTGGAATGACAGGGAGTTGGAGGGACCTCTTCCAGACTTCAAGACATGGCTGGAGAGTCGCTATGTGAACTGGCTTCTTGAAGAAGTCATGGTAAGATCGGGGGGATATTACTGAATCCCAGGGAAACCCTGTTTGTGTTTGTATTTAGAATAAGCTCAAGAGCCGTTGGATTGTTCGAGCATTTTTGCTTTGCCTTTGAATGTTTTGCTTTGTAACGCTATATGGCCTTTAAGCCTGGCATGTTTTATGAAACAATGACTTGCATAGCAAAAAGATTTGGAAATTCCCCTCCCGAGAGTTTGAAACCATCATTAAGCTCACGACTGCTGAAACAACGTCTCGACACAGTCATAAATACCCATAATGACCTGCAGGAAGTGTTGAAAGCTCAAAAACTAGCCCGGGACAAAAAGTGAAAAATCACCCCCCAAAAGCCTATTTTTTTCCTGGCAGGAAATAGCTGAACCAACGCGCGTGGAAATGACACAAGCGCGCGTGTCCCACTCACGCGCGCGAGGATCCCACACCAGCGTGTGCTGGTTCAATCCAGTCACAGTTGCCAACTTTGACCCATCTTGAAATTGAAGGATTGCACACATAGTCATCACCCTTAGCCGTCCAGGACATCCATGGGACATCTCATAGGTGTACTCTTGAATTGAAGGGGGGATGCCACCTTGCTTGGATATTTCCCTTGGAAAAGAGAGATATTTTCATGCCTTGGCTATAAAAGGGTAATGTCCCTGTAAGTTTAAGGTACACCTTCAGAAGTAAAAATCCACATATCACTTACAATGGCAAATCCCCTACCAACCCTAATCGGCCCATGGCTAGAAGCATTTGTTGTCGGCGACTGGCTATCCTTCCGGTCCCACGGGCTGGCCGCTTTCCGCTTTCTCTGAAGCATAAGGCTTCGCCCTAAAATCCTGAGGGCGGCCCTACGATTCTGGGATCCAAAAGTCCATGTGTTCAGATTCGGGGATGACGAGCTATGCCCAACAGTGGAGGAATTCCAAGCATACCTTCAGAGCTTTGCCTCCTATGTGATTGTCGTGCCACCTTACAGAAAAAGCATGCCAAAGCTTTTGAAATCCAGCCTGAACATCTCAGGAGGAGCAGCAGAAAATCTGCTAGGTGGCGGGCAAATAAACATCATGCGCCTGATGGAATGGTACGGGCTCGAAGGCAACACAGAGGATACCGCCATGCAAGCCTGGGGCAGATTCACCCTATCAATCAGCGTGCTAGCTGCATATTTGTTTGTGTCGCCAGATGGACGGGTGAACCCCTTGCTGGTGAGTGTCACTACTCAAATGGGCACTAGAAGGAACATGGTGCCACTGGTTCTTGCGGAAACGCTCATGGGTTTGTATTTGGTCTCTACCGGCCAAACAGACATGTTTAGCGGTAGCCCACTCTTGCTGCAGGTAAAATCTCACTCAGCTCACCTTTTTCCGGCTTTTCACACATTCTAATTTTACCTCAACTCTCAGCTAAGGCTATATCAGAGCTCCTCGCTTGTTTTTCTACACAAGTTTTATATGGCTCCTTACTTGTCTTTTCGCTCAATGTAGCTGTGGCTATCAGACAGACTTGGACTGCTGACGGCTCCTGAGGCGAGTTGGCTCGATATACCTGGCCGAATGGATCAACGAGGGATGATTTAACCGAAGATGTCAATAAATGAGTGGTACACATTCATGAACAAGATGTCACCGAATGAGATCGTCTGGAGGCACAAAGCGCTGAATATCCCGGACATGGCCACCAACTCTGGAAGCTTCGAGAGAATGGTGATTGCGGGGTTGTCCAATTTCACATTCTACATCCCAGGCCGTATCCTCCGCCAACTAGGCATGAGCCAAGGGCTACACCGAGCCAGGGTGGAGACTTTTCACCTTCTTGCGTTCACTGCCCTGAACCTGATCAGATATGAGCACAACTGGGGCCTGAGGCCGCTTGGCAGAGCAGATCTGGACTTCAGCACGGAACTCAAGCATCGCTACAAAGCATGGCTAAAGAAACAAATTGTAAGGAGGCAAAATATAGACTGACTCCCGACAAGATTCCACTAATCTAGAATAAACTGTGAGCCTGTTAAGGCCTCTAGCATTTTATTCTATTTTTATGCTTAATTGTTTTTTAAGACTTTGCTCAGCTTATGTAATAGGAGTAGCAGTTTGTAATAAAATCGAAAGATTAAGAGTTCTCCCCTTTTGATTCAAATGTTGAACATCGCGCAGCTCCGAACATCAAAATGCACCATAGAACAGGAAACCATGGATCAAGTTGATTGATTGTGACTGAATCTCACAGAGAGATTGCCTACGTATCCCTTTTCAAGGAATCAGGTCGCATGTAGTACAGGCTAAGGTTCGCATGTGTATTTTTAGCTCTCCTTTTACGCTCTAACTTTTGCCTAGAACTGCCTTCTCAGGTTTTCAATCTAGCGATCTTTGATTGATTGCCTATTTATTTTTGCCTAGACTGCTAGGTTTTCAGTCTAGTAGGCCTGCTCTAATTTTTGCTTGGAACCACCCACCATTGTGGTTTTCGGCCCAACGAGCTTCTCTCAAGGATAGTAACGTTTAAGTTGATCCAGGTTGACCAGGGTGTTGAACTCGTTGCCGTCGAGGTCAATGAGCTGAGCCGCTCCACCAGAAAGGATTGTCTTGATGATGTAAGGTCCCGAGCGCTTCGACCGAAACTTACCCCGAGGGTCGAAAACAGGGGCCCGAATTTCCTTAGTAACCATATCCCCTTCGATCAAGTCCCGAGACTTCACTTTCTTGTTGAACGCCCGAGCAATTCTTTGTTGATACCCCTGAACATGATACAAGGCACGTAGCCTCCTCTCATCAAAGAGCATGAGCTCAACGAATCTCCCACTGAGCCATTCGGATTCCGTGAGTCCACATTCTGTTATGACCTTCAATGACGGTACCTCGAGCTCGATGGGAAGTACTGCTTCCATCCCGTAAACCAGGGAAAAGGGAGTTGCCCCTGTTGACGTTCGAATTGACGTTCAATACCCCCAAAGAGCTAGAGGTAGCTGCTCGTGCCAGTCCCTAGCGGACTCAGCGATTTTCTTGATGATTGTCTCGACGTTCTTGTTAGCCGCTTCGACAGCCCCATTTGTCTGGGGGCGATAAACTGTTGAATGATGCATTTGAATCTTGAACTCATCAAAAAGTTCCAAAACCCTGCCTTTGAAATGAGTCCCATTATCTGACACAAATGCCTGTGGGACACCGTATCGATAGATGATGTTCTTTCTAATGAACTGGGCAACCTGAACTGCAGTTAGGGTTTTGTAAGACTTAGCTTCCACCCACTTGGTGAAGTAATCTATTGCCACTAAAATGAACCGATGGCCATTTGAAGCAGACGGTCTGATCATGCCAATAACATCGATGCCCCAGACGGAGAAAGGCCAAGGCGATGTCATGCCAAACAAATTGGATGGAGGAACATGCATAAGATTGGCGTGGATCTGGCACTTGTGACAGCGACGTACATAATCCACACACTATGATTCCATAGTGGACCAAAAGTGCCCTGCCGCAGGATCTTCCTGGCAAGCATGACACCACTCATGTGAGGGCCACAGACTCCCTCATGAACCTCTTCCATTATTCTAGCGACCTCAGCGCCATTGACACAGAGCTTGTGCATCCCACAATGAGATCTCCTGTAAAGCTTTCCTCCACAGATGATGTATTGGGCAGCCAACCTTCGCAACGCAGTTTGGTCCTTTTTAGTGGCCTCAGCCGGATACTCCCCACTCTCAACGAAGTTCCATATATCATGGTACCAGGGTAGGCCATCATTGAGATCATCGACGGCGTTGACATACTGATAAGCAGGGAAGTCCCACTGTTCAATCAGGATAGGGCGGAGCTTGACACTCAACGGAAGTTTGACCATTGAAGCCAAAGTTGCCAAAGCATCGGTGAATTGATTTTTCAAACGGGGAACGTGAGTGAACGTCACCTTATCGAAGCGAGGAATGAGATCTTCCAAGTCTTGATGATAATGTTTTAGTTTTTCTTCCCGAACTTTCCAGTCCCCATTGGCCTGAGATACAACAAGGTTAGAATCGCCAATGACCTTGAGCTTTTCAACACCAAGTGTAAGTGCAGCTTCCATGCCAACAATACAAGCCTCATACTCAGCTTGGTTGTTCGTGACATCAAAGTTCAGTTTGAACGCAAGCGGAATGTGTGAGCCATCGGGAGTTATCAACAATACTCCGACCCCATATCGTTTCTGATTGGCCGCCCCATCAAAGTAGAGAGTCCACACGTCCTCGACCATCGTCAGCACCTCTTCATCTGGGAATACAAAGTCTAAGTCCTCCAGTCCATCCACAGGATGATCAGCCAAGAATTCTGCGACTGCACGCCCTTTGAGGTATTTCCTTGTGACATACTAGAGATCAAATTCGGCTAGTAAGAGCAACCAACGTGCTAACTTACCAGTAAGTGCAGGTTTTTTGAACAGATACTTGAGAGGATCGATTCGAGAAATCAACTTCATAGGGTAAGCCAACATGTAGTGTTTTAGCTTTTTAGAAGCCCAAACTAGCGCCCAACATGTTTTTTCCAAGGCGGTGCATCGCTCTTCACATTCGACCATTTTCTCGCTTAGGTAGTAGATGGCCTTCTCCACCCCTTTGTCGCCTTCTTGAGCCAGTAAGCACCCAATAGATGAAGGATTCACAGACAAGTACAGTATCAAGGGCTTCCCAGGCACCAGCAGCATTAGAACCGGAGGGTTCTGCAAATAGTTCTGAATAGACATAAAAGCCGCTTGACACTTGTCCGTCCACACAAACGGGGTATCCTTCTTGAGTAAACGAAACATCGGCTCGCAAGTTAAGGTTAACTTGGCAATGAATCTGCTGATGAACTGAACCTTCCCCAAAAGCTCTGCACTCCCTTTCAGACTCCGGTGGCTTCATCTCAAGCACTGCCTTAATCTTTGACGGATCAACCTCAATTCCACGAGAAGTGATCATGAAACCAAGTATTTTGCCCGCTGTGACCCTGAAGGTGCATTTCCGTGGATTGAGACGCATGCGAAACTTACGGAGCCTCTCGAAGAACTTCCTAAGCACGGGAATGTGACCTTCTCGAGTTTTAGACTTGGCAATCATGTCATCCACATAGACCTCAACCTCTTTGTGCATAATGTCGTGCAAGATGGTTGTAGCAGCCCGCTGATAGGTAGGGCCGGCATTCTTCAACCCAAATGGCATGACCAAGTAGCAATAAGTCCCCCACTCAGTGATAAATGTTGTTTTCTCACGGTCCTTGGGTGCCATAAGAATCTGATTGTAGCCCGAGAAGCCATCCATGAACGAGAGCAAAGCATGCCCCATAGTATTATCCATAAGCACATCGATGTGTGGCAAGGGAAAATCGTCTTTGGGGCTTGCTTTGTTCAAATCCCTGAAATCGACTCAAACTCAAATTTGTCCATTCTTTTTAGGAACAGGAACAATGTTAGCTACCCAAGTGGGGTACTGAGAGAACATGAGAAAACTAGCGTCGATCTGCTTGGTGACTTCTTCCTTGATCTTCTACACCCAATCCGGCCTCATCCACCTAAGCTTCTGTTTCACAGGTTTAGCATATAGCAACAAGGGGATCCGATGCTCCACAATCTCAGGGTCGATGCCAGGCATGTCTTGATGAGACCATGCGAAGACATCGCTGAACTCGGTGAGCAGCACTTTGAAATCACGATGCTCCGTTGGTGAAAGCGTGGAGCCCACTTGAACCATCCGGGGATCATTGTCATCTTTAAGTTTATAGAAACTACTTCTTCTTTTAATGGCTGAGCATGCGTCTCGTCTTCCCTTTCGATGAGGGCAAGGATTTCCTTGGGAATATCCCCATTGAAATCTATCCCTTCATCGTCAGGGTCGACACAGTTTATATAAAGATCATTGAAGTAGTCAGAAGATGATTCTTTCATTTCACAAAACCCCTCAGGGTTGCCAAGTACAACGGAATCAAACTCAAAGTAAAAGCTATGATGTGGAGGGCCGAGAGGCACAAACTTCGACTCAGAGCTAGACCTAGACGACTCCGTGTCCGACTCAGACTCCGACTCGGACTTAGATGTGTCATCAATGCAAGTTAGGCACGGTTTGAAAATGCAATTTTTAAGACTACCCTTGGCTTCCATGATGAGGGAGGTGGGATCCTCGAGGGCATCGGGCCCGAGCATGTGCACTTCGGCTTCCTCAGCCAAACCCACTTGGGAGAACTCACGGAACAATAGCTCCATGCTCCCCTGATCAAAAGATCCCAGCCAGTCAGTATTGACCTTAACCTGGCTAAGCTTCCTCTTGAATTCCGCCCTTCCAGGCTCTTCATCGCTGTCTAACCAAGGGTCATCAGCGAATACTTCAAAACCAGGTAGCAGCTCCCCAGTTTTTGGATCGATAAATGGCTCAGCCTGTCCGATGTAAGTAGTATTCCCACCTCACGCACGAAGTAGCTATCGGAGTCACCATAGAGGGTTCGAGGTTTTCTCGTACATGTCCTTCTCTTGGCATCCTTGGCAGAGGCGATGTACCCCAAACCAAAGTGGCCCTCACTGGAAGGAAAGGTAGGGAACTCCAGGACCCCTTGTTGGCGAATCCCTAGTCCCATGCCTGGCATGTAGGACATCCTCCTCATTATGTCCAGAGCAACAGAGCTTATAATGAAGTCCCCATCCACATTGATGGCCAAGACAGGGCTAGATGTGTCAAAAGAGAAACCCCAGAGGTCCACGTCTTCTTCGCCATGCATGATCCCCAAAATAGGCGTTCCATCTTCCTTGAGAGAGCGAATTCCAGAATCCCCGCAGATAGTCAACGTGCCTGTAGGAAGTCCAAGCATGACTTTTTGGTGGAGAGTAGACGGCACAGCCATGATGTCGGATCTATGGAGCCATGGCCTGCCCAGCAGCAGATTGAAGGTTGCAGGAATGTTGACGACATGGAACTCAATGTCCATTTCGAAGGGCTCAGCATCGAGCTTGAGCATTAGAGTGCCCTCAACCACACGACGAGTGATGTCGTATGCCTTAATAGCCAAATTCGAAGGCACAAAGTCCTTCTTAGCAAGTCCTAGACGATAAGCCACCCTCATAGGGCAAACGTTGATCGCGGAACCGTTATCGGTGAGAACGGTCGGAACCCAGAGTCTTCGACATTTGACGGTGATGTGCAAAGGGCGGTTGTGAGCAACCCCTTCGATTGGTAGATCCTTGTATGTGAAGACCACGGTGTGCTTGGAGGTAGGAGGGAGGATGAGAGATATCATCACCTCAGGAGTAACATCAGCTTGAACCTCCAGGCGAGAAAGAGTGTGTCAAAGTTTCTGACGATACTCACGGGAAGAACAGATGAGACCCCAAATAGATATATCAGCGGGAATCCGCTCAAGTTGTCTCTGAACCAGATCTGCGCTTAGAGAACCAGCCAGTACCTCAAGCGGTGCAAACCTTGGGAAATTAGAGGGTTCGTTCCTTTGGTTAGAAGGGTTGGATGAATTCCCAACTTGCAGATTAGCAGGCTGAAAAACTCGTCCACTCCTCGTAATGTTGTGAACATTCCCCAAAGAAGGCACAACTTGAGGGTCTTCGTTTGTATCCTAGAGATCAACATGAACCTCCCTAGTTTAGGCTTTCCTTTGTCAACGGCTGGTGCAGCTACAGGTACTTCCCCATCCAAACCCAAATCACTGGATAGATCTTGCAACAGCAACGAGTCCCAGAAACTCAGATCCTTGACGGCGGCCACTTCGGTAACGGGCTCTGGATTCGTAATGAAAGGAACATCCCAGAGACCACCATCGGCCAAAGAGCGATTGACAGCCCAAATTTCAGTCCCTACTTGTACATCGACTATCTCGTCGACTCCCCAAAGATCAGCAGGGGGAACAAGGTCCGTGACCATAATGCTGCAGTCCTCCTCCTTCGGATAAGAAACTACAGGAGAAGTCCCTCATCAATGATGTTGAGCGTGGGATCATACTCGGAATCCGTCACCGAGTTGACAAGCCTGTTGATGGTGGAGGGGAAGAAACATTCCCCCAGGATGCGAGGCTCTTCTTGAACTAGGTCGTCCTCCACGAAGTGAGTCATGTGATCTGGCAAGGCATAACCTTGGAGAGGATTAGGGTCAAAACCCAACAGAAATTGCCAAGCAGGCTTAGGATCCCAATAGTATTCTTCTTCGGGGACCAAAGACTCGGGTTGCTGAAAGAGCATGAACAAAGAGATGCCATCCAAAGGATCGAGCATCACCTGATTTTGTTCGGCCAACCATTCTTCATCCCAGGCAGGATCGAATGGAACATACTCTGGATGCAGCGGGAACCCTTCCAGTTCAAGGGTGTACAATTCTCGAATTATGGGAGCGGTATAGTCGTCATTGTCGGCTATTGCCCAACCCACAGCTTACATGTTGACCTCTGGCTCTAGCTAGTTGGCATCATGGTCCTGAATCGATTCCCAAAACTCTAAGAAGTGTTGGGGTCAGCCATGGTGAAGATAGAGTTACAAATGGTGGAGGCAAGATCAAGCTGCCTGGAGGGAATAGGGTCAGAGGAGAGATCGCCGATGATAGCATTGAGTGTTGCCATGCCCCTTCGCAAACACTTTGGAGTTGCATTAGGATAGGGTGGCTGTCCATCCAAACGTATGTACATGATTTCAGCCTCGGGTTCCAGTGGCAGGGCTATAACCAGCTTGGGTTGACTCAGGGGGATTATATGGTTGGTGGGGTTAAATATAGTGGAGCTGGATTGATATGAGTGGAGCTGAGGGATATCTGGCTGATATGCGGGACAGGGTTATGCTTGGGAAGGGAATTAGAAATGACGTTGGGTTTTTGAGGTGGTGGAGGCACTGCAAGCGTGCCATTGTCAATGAGATCCTGAATCGCATGATGGAGGCGAAAGCAAGAGTCAGTGAGATGACCAGCCCCTTGGTGGTAGGCACAGTAGAGGTTAGGTTTGAAGTTGGGTGACAGATTTTTGGGTAGAGGAGTTGGATCATGGAGCTTGAGATGCCCAGGCTTGACCAATTTCTCTAAAACAAATGACAGAGGTGCCTCTATAGCAAAGAAACTGCGAGGCTGAGTGCGAGGCCGATTGTTCTGCGGTGTTTGCACCTGATTAACATCAACGATGTGGTTGGCAGTATTGGAGGAAGAGGCATTATTGCCACTGGTTGCTGTGTTGGAGTAAGTTCCTCCCCCAAACAGCGCATTAGTGTTCCCAGAGTATGCCTGAGGCTTTGACTTGGGAGGGTTGGATGATTCCCCCTTTGACAGAATCCCACTTTGTAATGCATCTTCGATGGCCAGGCCAGATTCGAAGAAGGTCCCGAAGTTGGCAGATGCTTGGACAAAAACCAGGTGCCTGGCATAGTTTGGCTGGAGATTGCGGGAGTTGATATGGAGTTGGTCTCTCTCGCTGGGGCGCTCAGTCATTAGAGTGGCTTTGGCCCTCCACCTTTTGACGAAGTCCGCAAAGGACTCTTTAGCCTCCATCTTGGTGGATTCTAGTTCCTGTGTTGTCATCTTTAGCTGGGAGTTGTAACTGTACTGCGAAATAAACGCAGCCCCAATGTCCTCCCAAGTCCTTCTCTTGGCGATGCCAAGCGACAAAAACCAATGGAAAGCAAGGCTAAAGAGAGTTTGAGGGAATAACTGAGACATGGCCTCGGGCTCGACCGACAATAGCTTCATGGTGGCATGGTAGCTGTAAAGATGAGTCTTGGGGTCACCACTCCCATCGAACTTGGCTAAGTCTGGCATTTTGAATTTGTCGGGAAGCTTGGCATTAGGATAGAGACAAAGGCGGTCCAAGTCGATTCCCCCAGCGCTGATCTTTTCAGATTTGGAGACAGATTCCTCCAGCTTGGTCATCTTGGCCATAAGTGCGACCATGTCGGGGTTCTGAGCTAGCCTATCGAGGTTTAGGACAGATCTGCCACCTGCCAGATTCGCAGCAGGTGCGCGAACCTCCCTAGGGTTGGGCTAGACAATGAGACGTCCTGCGTGATTGGGATCTTCGACCATGATGGGTTGCTCATGATCATCCTCTTCGGCCTCGCCTTCCTCTTGGGCAACTGGAGGGAGACGAGTGTTGAAGAGGTCATTCAAGTGAGTAATGTTGGCATCTGTCTGAGCAGCCTTCTACTGCATGGCGGTGATGCTGTTCTGAAGGTTCATGAGCATAGCTTCTAGGGTGAGTGGCTGCGGCTGATCTACCATGATAGGTATTTCGGAGGTGCTTGATGCAGAAGAAGGAGTCAGTGATTTTGGGAGCTCTATCTCCTGAAAGATTGATGACGGGCCTGACTGTAAAGCGGCCAATAGAGAACGTGGACAGTCTTTCGTTGTGACTAACTGGGATTCTAGCCTGACAAGCCTTCGGACTGGATTTTGGTGTGGACGTTCCCAAGCAGGTTGGCCAACTTGCTTCGATACATTCCTTGGTGGTGCAATGGTTCAGAACTTGTAGCAAAGTAAAAGAAGGCTCAATAAGGGTCCTGCAGCAACTTTAATCTAAATAAAAGACAAAAGTACAAATGCAGCCAGCGTCGTCAGTGTTGCCCTAGACTCTAGAACTAGAAGACAAGTCTGTCTCAAGATGTTCGGACACTGCCAGAATCCTCAGAATTCTTTTCGATAGTGTATCCTTGCTTGAAACAAGTGATCCTAAAGGATGTCAAATGTAGTAATCATTATGCTTCCAAAAGTAGTATTCTTAGCCTTACCATGCATGCAAACCTAAGGTTAATAGCCCTAAACCTAATTACCTCAAAAGTTACTTTCCTAGATTTCCTAAGTACATAGATATACATATATATAGGTATATATACCACATAGCCTATTTTAAGCATGCCTATATATGCATAGGTACACTTTCTAGGAAATTGTTAACCATTGGTCAATAGAATACCACTTGAAAGCCTACCTTTAATCATTACCTTTCCTTAGACCTAATAGGACTACTTAGGCCTAAGTATACCTAGCTATAAATATATATATATATATATATATATATATATATATACACTTTCTAGGAAATATTTTGACCATTGGGTATTACATTGGGTATTACCTTGTCATTGAAAGCCTTGACTTTCATCATTACTCCTTTATAGCCTTAGTAAGCTAGCCCACTTGGCACTCAAGGATACTTACATATATATATAGATGTGTGTATATATATATATACATAATTACATAGTACAAGAGATAGAGAGAGAGAGAGAGAGGAGAGAGAGGTCGAAAGAGAGAGAGAGAGAGAGAGGAAAGTGCATGTGTGTGCATGTGTCTATTCTTCTCCACAAGCTACCTTAATTAGCCTTAAGCCAAATGACCATATGACAACCCATTCCTAGACTACTTCAAGTACACAATCTAGCCTTTAATCATCCTAGAACCTAGCCCTCAATCACCCTAGATTTGACTACAACCTAGACCTAGGATTGATTAAACATGGAAGGCTAACCTACTAGACTTGTAAGACTTTCAACCTAGACTATAATCACCTAAAATTGACCTAAAAGCCCTAAGATCCTACTTGATTTTATAGCCTTATGCCTAAAATTGGAAAAGACAAGTCATGGCATGCTTGGAAGACAAGATGTGACCATTCAATGGAGCAAATCCATGAGAGATAGAGAGAGAGAGGGAGGCCGGCCAAAGGAGGGGAGAGAGAGCCCAATGTTTTGCTATAAATAGGACCCCTCACTTGCCATTCAACTCACTCCTCCAATCCTTCAACTTCTCTCTCTAGAAATTCTTGTATTCTTGCTTGTTCTTCCTTTGTTCTTCATTGTTCTTGAGTTCATTAAGAAACTCATCCAAGGCCGCCACCAAACCGCCACTCGACCACCCTCTTGATCCATAAAGTTTAAGTAGTTTAGTCAAGAACTAGTTTCGAGAGAAACCTTTCTCTTTCGAAGCTACCGTAAGCTTACCGTAGGAAGTCACTCCGTCCGATAGCCGACTTACTTTTCTGTAGCCGCCCTACCGCCAAGAAGAACGGTAGAATATTCTTATTCCCTATCCCCAAGTATATATAAAGTAAAATTGTAGATTACTTGCTTTGTGTGAAATACATGTGAATAACTCGATCTAATTTCCGGAAAGCATATGTTGTTTTGAACTTCTCTAAAAGGAAGAAAGAACGGTTTTCAAAGGAAAAGTATTCGTATTTTCATCTTAGGATGGTTATGAGCATGTGTATGTGTTTACTTGCTTTAATGTGTGTTGAAGCATAAGTGGTTTCTACTCCAAAGGTGTCCGTCCATGTGGCACTATGCTTTACAATGTGATCGTATGTGATTTCATGAACTTTAGGATGATATGAGCATGCTAAGTAACCTAGAGTTGGATGATATTGCTAGTTTAGTTTCAAGATTACAATGAAAGATTTAAGTATACGTACATGAAAAGTCCTACCGCGGAGTCTATGCATTAAAACGAGACACGGAAACGGAGAAAGTAGAAACATGACGCTTAGGGTTGATTCATGGAAAGATATGTTTTGAAACCGCAATGGGACCGGATTTAGTAGCCCATTGTGTGTATGAAACCCACAATGTGGCCGGACTTGGTAGCCCATTGTGTGGATTTGCGAAAAACTGCAACGTGGCCGGACTTGGTAGCCCGTTGTGTGAATGAAAACTCGCAATGTGGCCGAACTTGGTAGCCCATTGTGAGCATGAAAACCCGGAATGTGGCCAGACTTGGTAGCCCATTGTGTGGATTTGCGGAAACCGCAATGTGGCCGGACTTGGTAGCCCATTGTGTGGATTTGTGCAAACCACAATGTGGCTGGACGTGGTAGCCCATTGTGAAGATTGCCAATGGGGCCAGACGTGGTAGCCTCATTGGTAATAAGGCTTGGTTATCCGCGGAGAGGAACCAATGCAAATTTTGTGACTTGGTTATCTGCGGAGAGGAGCCAAGAAAACCGCAATGTGGCCGGACTTGGTAGCCCATTGTGTGAATTATGAAAACCGCAATGTGGCCGGACGTGGTAGCCCATTGTGTGGATGGATTTGAAAACCGCAATGTGGCTGGACTTGGTAGCCCATTGTGTGTGTTGCCAATGGAGCCGAACGTGGTAGTTTCATTGGCAATGTGATTTGAAAAAGCATTTTGAAATGTTGATTTCGTAAATGAAAACTAGACACGGTCTACGATAAGTCACGTATGAGAAACTCAGATAACATAGACACCAACGTTAGAATAGGGAATGTGTATGTGTCATTGTTAATTGCCTTATTGCATATGCATGTGCTATTTGAGAACCATGAGTTGTATCCTATTACTATGACCTATTGTTTGTAAGTTATGGGCTAGTGGATATAGGATTATTTTGCTGAGCTCTCATAGCTCATGGTGTTACCTTTGGTGACCCTAACATATTATACTGGTGGCGACGCTGGTATAATGTGTCAGACTTTGTAGATGACCAGGGTGAGCTGTACACCTTGGAGGCTTGTGGAGCCAAAGAGCTGGCTAGCTAGGATGGAAGAGCCGACGGAGCTGTAACTAGGAACCCTAGATCTCCCTCCCATGTATAATTATTGAACCCTTGTGGAAATTATGATGTAATAACGAGCCAAACTCTATTTAGATTTTCAATAAAATTGACTATTTAACGTTCCCAAAAATCAGGGCGTTACAACATGGTATCAGAGCTCTAGGTTTAACCCTCGGCCATGGGTAGAATGGGTAGACCATAAGGTAGTTTGACCGTTGCACAAACGTGAATTGAGTTTAAGTTTACCGTCCCAAATTGGGTGGAATCTTGACAAAACAATCTTTGGATTGAAGCAAGGTGTGGAAATTGGCAGTACCACCTAGCTGGGAATTCCCAAACAATTGGATGATGACTTAAATCAAGGATCGAATGTGGAGCTTAGAAACTGATAAGCCTTCCTTACTGTAACGAACCCGTCTTAAAACGTTACTAATTGAGGGTTAAAACTCCTTCCTTGTAGATGAATCACCTAGCTAACTTGTTAGCCGAAGCTTACCAACTCAGAAACACCCTAGAAACTATGACAACTCAATTAGTGGAGGATCCCAACTTTGTCGCTGATGTGCTCGCAGAAAAATGAGATTTCAAGAGAATACAGCAGAATACCCCTATTCCCGCTGAAAAGGATCCTTGGTTTCCTGGAATGTTTCCTATCATGTATGCCTTTCATGAGTTCTTCGGTGTCTTACCCCCGATGCAAAACTTTGAGGTTGGAGATGAGGAGGGAGAAGTCGATAAGGACACCAATGAGGTGACTAAGGAGGAAAACCTATTAAGTGAAGGGAATCTCGAAGAGGACGAGACTCTAAAGGGCTCGTGAAAGCCAGGGATACCACTTAGGCGTACTTGAATAAACCTAGTAATAGTTGTAATCCTTCGGAATGTAGGATGTTGGAAGTTAGGATCACCGCTGTCAGTTTAGTATTTCCTAGGTCATATTCTTCGGTTCTTCCTATGTTGGTAAAAAAAACCTTACCTTAGGTCTCTACTTGCCATTGTAGTGGAACTCTAAGCTTATGAGTGTATTTTTCTGCTTATTGTGGGCAGCATGCCCTTAAAATGGGAGAAGGATTCCGTTCCTTTCCCAAGGCAATGGGCCCGGATCGAGGGAGCGCGAGCGCAGGTGGCAAGCGCTCAAAAATACAGAGTCGCCACTCGGGTTTGAAGGGCCGACACCCAAGGAACCGTATTTCGAAGCACCTGCTGCGCTGTTTGATTTGAACAAGTTTAAGGTACCAGTCCGTCATAACCATATCTGGGTTCGGGAGACAGGTTACAAGAGGGGAAGGGTTTTAAGGCACCCCTCTCGCCCAATCCGGAGATCGGTCTCTACTTAGGCATTTTGAAAACGTTGCGATTCTTCTTTTATTAATCGATTTTTAGCCAATTAGGGCGGGGGAACAGTTAATCGGGGATTAAAACTGTAACATGTTTGCAGGATGTGATCAAGTATGGCATGAATGAGCGGAAAATTGAACAATAAATGGAATAAAGTTCAAAACAGCGAGGAAACACCAAAACAGTGCCTTGTATGAGATTGGCACAGGAAGAAACCAGTATGCAATGATCAAGTCAATGAATGCTGACCAAACCTGCGCACGCTACTACAAGACCTGCGCGCGCCTGTAAGCCTAAGCCCACAGCTCTTATTCTCAAACCCTATGGGCTATGGAAGGACCAGTGCACACCCAAGACAAACCAAGCAGTTTATGCAGTCATAATATACAGTTTAAAGGCTGAAAAAGCCCAACAAATAAACAAAACACCCCATAAACAATGTGGGGACAAAATAATAGCCTAAAATCAAGTTAACCATGCAAGGCCAGCCACTGGTCAGGGAAAAATAGTTGTGCGAGGGTTCCAAACTGTCGCGCGACGGTGCGCCCGGGCGTGCGATGGTTGCGCTCTAGCGTGCGACGATTGCGCCCTGGCGCGCTGGTCAACGCTCCATTTGACCATCGCGCGAAGGATTGGGTGCAGCGCGCGATGGTTCGAGCCAACTTTCCAGTGTCTGGTTTTCTCATCCTGGGTTCTGGGACAGGTCCAGAATGATCCCAGGGGTACTCCAACAGAACAGAAATGAATATTGAAATGCAAGCTAGCAATTTAAGCTCTAAGAAAAGCAGTAAACTGGTTTTTTGCATGCTTAACAGTGAGTTACATGTAAGCAAAGCATAAAACAGCAGGACACCAATCCCCATGCGGTCTATCGCGCTCTGGCACGAAGTGTCGCACGCGTATATGGGACCATCGCGCGCTGGTTCCTACCATGACGGTTTTGAACCTCTGCCAGCTTTTGGGCCAGGACTGGTATTGATTACCAGCCTTGACCCTGCCAGGGATCAGAACAGAGCAGAACAAAGGTAAGCTATACCTTTGGTTCTTGGGTTTGAAAGGTGTTTGAGCTTTGAGGATGAGGTTGAGTTTGATTGAGATGCTTGAGTGGTTGAAGAACAAGATATGTTCTTGAGTGCTAGATAGGGAAGCAAGTGCTTTACTTACTAATGGAGAAGAGATAAACAAAGGCTAGGGTTAGGAACTTTGTGCTCTTTTATTTCTTGGAACCTTTGAAAGAGAAACAAAGGGGGATATATATAGGCATGGAGGGTGAATCTAGTTGGTGCCCGGAGATGAACTCAGCCAGCCACGAGGCTTGGCTGAGGTTGCATTGGTGGCCAAGTTTCTGCTTCTGGAAAAGTAGGTGGGGAACTGACCATCGCGCGATGGTTCCAGACTGTCGCGCGAGGGTTGCGCCCTGGCGTGCGATGGTCAACGGTCAAACTTTGACTTTGACCATTGCGCGTGGGTTCCAAACTGTCGCGCGACGGTGCGCCCGGGCGCGCGATGGTTGCGCCCTGGCGCCCGATGATTGCGCCCTGGCACGCATCAGTAGGGTTTTGGCTTTTGGAAGTGGCTTAGGCTAGATTAGGTTCAACGGTTTTTCAAACACTTAAAGCTCAAACACACGACATTCCCAGGGTGTTCTTGATCCGTTTCATCATCGGGGAATCAAAAACCGTAAGTAAACTAATCTGGAAGCCCAGATTGGGGTGTCTACAGTAGTCCCCCCTTTGACGGCACTTGGAGCACCATCGACTTGGTACAAGTAACGTCAAAGGTTTCTAGACATCCCTAAAAGCAATCCAGAGCAGAACATGCTAGCAAAGTAGACACAAATACTTAAAGAACCTGATTGGTTGAATGGACAGACGGACCGTCGCTTGGGACGGAAGTAGAAGTAGACGATTGCATCGCCGCTTGTTGATCGAATTTGGACAGGACAAGCTGTCGCTGGAGATTTGGACGGGGCATGCCGTCGTTGCTAGGGATCAAGCTATCCTCGGCACAAAGTATTCCAACAAACACGGGTAGGTCGTGTCAGGCAGGTTGAATTCCATCTGTAGGGAATCAGAGCTAGTCTCCTTATCAAAGACCATCCGAGACAGAGCAATAAGGTTGCTGGAAGATGCACTTGTGGCTAGACTGAGGGTGATTGCCGTTCGGGAAGGGCCAAGGCGGACTCTCCTGGGGAACAATCAGTTGCGGATGAATGGACCATCGAACGATGTTCTGGTCGTTGTTTGTGGATTTGACAGGACCGGCTGTCGTGAAGGCAGACGGAGAGATCAATGTGTCGAATGATCAGACCGTTGAGGAACTTTGACAGGAGATGGACTGATCAGTGTATCGAAAGATCAAGCCGTTGGGGGATTTAACAGGACCAGCTGTCGTGAATGCGGACGGAGAGATCAATGTGCCGGATGATCAAACCGTTGGGGAACTTTGACAGGACCGGCTGTCGTGAAGGCGGAAGGGGAGATCAATGTACCGAATGATCAAACCGTTGGGACCTGGATGGAAGGATCATCAGTATGAATGATCAAACCGTTGAAGTCTGGATGGGAGGATCATCAGTATAAATGATCAAACCGTTGAAGTCAGGATGGAAGGATCATCTGGATATAAATGATCGAACCGTTGCAAACAGGATGGAAGGATCATAAGTATAAATGATCGAACCGTTGCAGACAGGATGGAAGGATCATCAGTACAAATGATCGAACCGTTGAAGTCTGAATGGGAGGATCATCAGTATAAATGATCGAACCGTTGCAGACATTTGACGGGACCGACTGTCGTTGATTTGGTGGAGATAGACGATATGGCTGACCGTCGTTGAATGACTGATATGGCTGACCGTCATGGATGATATGGCTGACCATCGTTGAATGACTGATATGGCTGACCGTCATGGATGATATGGCTGACCATCGTTGAATGACCGATATGGCTGACCGTCATGGATGATATGGCTGACCATCGTTGAATGACCGATATGGCTGACCATCATGGATGATATGGCTGACCATCGTTGAATGACTGATATGGCTGACCGTCATTGAATTGGTAGGGCGGATCACTATACAAAGTGATCGAGCCATTGAGGTTGGACAGGACCGGCTGTCGTTGATTTGAACTGGGCAGATCAGTGTGCTGAAAGATCAAGCCGTTGAGAAGTTTGACAGGACCGGCTGTCGTTGATTTGAACGGGCGGATCACTATACAAAGTGATCGAGCCATTGAGAATTGGACAGGACCGGCTGTCATTGACGGTTCCGTAGGAGATTGCATCGCATCCTTCGACACACAAATCGAGAGATAGGGAGATTTCCATCGCCTCCACTAACCAAATAGAATCAATACCGCAGGAGATTGCATCGCATCCCTCGGCAGATAAATCAATACCGCAGGAGATTGCATCGCATCCTTCGGCAGACAAATTGTATGATGGCGACCATTCTAGCCATCTTCCTGCTTTCAACATTTAATATACACAATATGCAATAACATGTATAATATATTGAAAATGCAGATGCAAGCTAAAGGCGGCTCCTAATAGGACAACGACGCCTAAGGACGACCACTGAGCCTCATTACTGTACTGTCTGTTACTTCTGAGATGCGCACCCGGATAGATAGACGTTGAACGGGCCGGCGTGCCCCAGTTGACGCTTGAGCACTGGAATTGGACCTGCGTGCCCTTTCTGCGATGCTTGGGCAGATGTGCCCCAGAGATGCTTTGCTTGGCCCTGGGCTGACGTGCCCTATTGCTTCAAGAGATTCCGCTGCTTGCGGATTACGGATACTAGGGTAGCAATGTAACAATTGCGTTTTCCAGTTTATTGACTCTCTTTTGCAAGCGTTGAAGAGAATGCAAAAACTAACCACTAATATCCAATTTGCATTGGCGAACAATTTGAATTGACACACAGACGCGCGCACATATGTACAGACTTGTCTAGCTCGAACGAAAAGGGAGAAAGAGTCCCAGGGTACAATGCAAACCCTTAGACACACGGAACATAATGAAATTTTGGGCATTAATGTGCCAAAACTCACAACATTCCTGAAACATGTGAAACTGACACTTACGAGAGACGCAAAAAGGCACAAAGACCTGTAAAGACAAACAAAATCAAGAAAAGCATCCCGACATGACAGTTGATTGAAAAACTGGAAAAATGTCGCAAAAACGGACATAAGACGCAGATTATGACTTGTATAGGCCCGGACTGAAACCGACACCCCCGTGCAGTCACATTAAGTCCATATGACTTGCATGGTATGACAAGACTTGACAAAAGCCCCTGGAACGACATTTGAGGGCAGTAGCAGACTGCTACTGTCTGTTGCAAGAAGCGTGCGCAGGTTTGAGACCAACGCGCATCACTTCGAACAAACGCGCTGCGGTTGCTTATACCAGACTTCGCTGAACTTAGAATAAACTGTGAGCCTGTTAAGGCCTCTAGCATTTTGTTCTATTTTTGATGCTTCAAATATTTTAAGACTTATGCTCAGCCTGTAAATTGAAGAAGTAGTTAATTTGTAATAAAATTGAAAGACGAAGGTTTTCCCCCTTCTGGTGCCTCCAAGGAAGCTTGTCTTGATCTTCGATTCTCTTCGACCTTTGATGTGTACCAGAATGTCAACCATGGATCCAATTGATAGATTTTGACCGAGTCTCGAAGAGAGACTGCCTACGTATCCCAAGCTAGGGAATCAGGTCAAAACGTAGTTCAGGCTAAGGGTTAACTCTCGAGTATTTTCCTCGCCTTTTGTGCTCTAGCTTTTGCCTAGTACCGCCCATTCAGGTTTTCGGTCTAGCGAGCTTTTGAATATTGCCTATTCATTTTTGCCTAAACCGCCTTTATAGGTTTTCGGTCTAGCAGGCTGCTCTAACTTTTGCTTGGAACTGCCCACCCTTGGGGTTTTCAGTCCAACGAGCTTCTCTCAGGGGAAAGTTGCTTTTGAATTGATCCAGGTCGACCATGGTATTGAATTTGTTGCCATCGAGGTCGAAAACCTTTGGCTGCAGCCCTAGATAAAATGGCTTTGATGACGCAGGGTCAAGAGTGCTTCAATTGGCATGCCTTGCTCCGGACCGTTTTGTACACTTTCTCATTTGTGCTTGGCAGAACGCCACTATCATTGCTTTGAACATGTACAAGGCCCGGAGCCTTCTGTGCTTCTGCTTTCTGGATTGGCACCCGATAACAGGGGATTTGATGCTCCTTTGTCTCAGGATCAACGCGAGGCGTGACTTGATGAGACCACGCCAAGACGTCGATGAACCTTTCGAGCCTGACTGACTGGGCACAATGCTCCTCTAGGGGCGGTGCTTGGACCAATTTTGAACCTTTCGGGAGGTTATACTTGTCTTTCGTGTTTATTTGAAATTACTTCTTCTTTTAATAGGCTGAGCATGCCTTTTGTCTTCCCTTTTGGCGAGGGAACACATTTCCTTGGGGATGATCCCATTGAAATCTATCCCTTCGTCATTAGGGTTGACACAGTTTATATAAAAGCCAGCGAAGCATGTAGAAGCAAGATGATGCATATCATAAAAACCCTCGGGGTTTGCCAAGTACAACAGACTCAAAACTTGAAACAAAAGCTACGACGTGGAGGGCCAAGAGGCACAACCTCCGACTCAGAGCTAGACTTAGACAAACGCAAAAGACTCTGTGTCAGACTCAGACAAGACGCCAATGCAAACTAGACGCGGTTTTGAAAATGCAATTGTTAAAAAGCTACCCATAGCTTCCACAAAAAGAGGTAGGATCCAGCAGGAGTCAAGCCCAAGCAACAGCACTTCGGCTTCCTCAGCTTCTTCGACCAAACCTACTCATTGCTCCTTTGATCAATGGACCTCAGCCAAACGGTCCTCTCCTTTGCAAGCCCCTCATCACTGTCAATCCAGGTGTTGGCAGAGAAAGTCTCGGTTGCCCCACCTATAGCCATCATGTTAACCTCCGGTTCGGACGGGATGGATACGATGGGTTTGGGTTGATTTGCTGGGACGATATAATGGCTAGGGTTGAATATGGTGGAGCTCGGGTTGATTTGAGTGGAGGTGATAGATACCTGACCAACCAGAGGGTCAGGCCCGTGTTGAGGCAAGGAGTTGGAAATGACGTTGGGCCTTGGTGGAACTTGAACCGTGCCATCATCAATTAAATCTTGAATCTCGTGTCGGAGAATATAGCACTTGTCAGTGTGATGGCCAGGCATTTGGTGAAGGCACAGAAGAGGTTAGGGTTGTAGTTGGCTGGAAGGACTTTAGGTGGGGAAGTTGGGGTCAAAGGTTTGAGGTTCCCAGACTTGACAAGTTTCTTTAACACTGCGGATAGAGATGCCTCGAAGGCAGAGAAACTCCGGGGTTGGGTTCGGGCTCGGAAGCTTTGAGCATTTGAACCTGATTGACATCGGCAGCGCGACTGGAGTTGAAAGCTGGAGCATCACTCCCACTTGTAGCTGTATTGGAGTAGTTGCTGTTACCAAACAACGCACTACTATTTTCCGAGTAAGCCTTCGACTTAACTTTTTGAGTGGAGGAAGAAGAGGACTCCCCTCTTGGCAGAATTCCAGTTTGCAGCGCATCCTCGATGGCTAGGCCAGATTCAAAGAAGGTCTCGAAGTTGGCAGAAGCTTGAACTAGCACAAGATGCTTAGCATAGTCGAGGTGCAGGTTGCGGGAGATAATGCGGAGTTGATCTCTCTCGATCGGGCGCTCAGTCATTAGAGCGGCTTTGGCTCTCCACCTTTTAACAAAGTCTGCAAAAGACTCATTTGGCTCCATCTTCGTGGATTCTAACTCTCGAATAGTCATCTTGAGTTGAGAGTTGTAGCTATACTGTGAGACAAAGGCAGCACCTATATCTTCCCAAGTGCTTTGTTTGGAGATGTCGACTGACAGAAACCAATGGAAGGCAGGCCTAGAGAGGGTTTGAGGGAAAAGCTGAGACATGGCCTCACTTTCCACACCCAGCAGCTTCATGGCGGCATGGTAGCCATAGAGATGAGTTCTGGGGTCACCACTCCTGTCAAACTTAACCAAGTCAGGCATCTTGAATCTGTCAGGGAGTTTGGCATTAGGATACAGGCAAAGACGGTCCAAATCAATCCCCCCAGCGTTGATCTTTTCAGTTTTGGAAACAGATTCCTCCAGCTTGCCAATCTTGGCCATGAGTGCGGTCATGTCGAGGTTCTGAGCCGGCTCTTCTTGAGTAGACTTGCCAACTGCGAGATTTGCTATAGGCTTGCGGACTTCCCTTGGATTAAGCGCCATGAGACCTCCTGCGTGATTCGGATCCGGAACCAAAACAGGTTGTTCCTGGTCAGACTCATCGTCCTCGCCTTCCTCTTCAAGAGGAGGTGGAAGGCGAGTGTGGATAAGGTCATTCAGGCGGGCAATATTGGTATCTGTCTAAGCTGCCCTCTGCTGCATGGCGGTGATGCTATCCTGAAGGTTCATAAGCATGGTTTCCAAAGTAAGAGGCTGTGACTGCGGTTGCTCTGTCATGACGGGAGGTTCGGAGATACTTGATGTAGATGATGGGGAGGCTGGTCGCCCTTCCTGTAAGATTGGTGGTGAATCTGACTGTGACCCTAACTGAGAGTCTAACTGTTGCGCAGCCGATAGTGAACGCGGAGAGTCTTCCGTGATGACTGACTGGGATTGTAGCCTGACGAGCCTTTGAATCGGATTGAGATGCAGACGTTCCCAAGCGGGTTTGGCCACTTGCTTCGATACTTTCCTCGGCGGTGCAATGATTCGAAGCTTTGACAGTAAAGTAATGAAAGCTCAGTGATGCCCTTTCAGCAGTTTATTGAAAGAATGAATATGCAGAGATCATCGTCGTCAGTGTCACCCCTAGACTCTAGAAATAGAGACGAGTCTGTCTCATGATATTAGGACGCTGCCAGAATCCTCGGATATTTTTTTCGAGGGTGTATCCTTTGAATGGATCAAACTGATCCTAAGAGATGTCAAAATAGACTAAATCTTTGGCTAGTCCCTATTGAAGTTTCAACTTTGAACTTGGAACAACTCGGCATTGATGACGTGACACCTTTACCAGGATGGCTTCAGCGACAACGCGCTTTAGCCGGGGCGGTGTACGTGCGAAGCATGATAACCAAAATGACATCAATATCACGACATCAATACTTTGTGGTTCCTTATTGTCGGTTGAATCCGCAATTAGGCATGAGCCAAGGATTTAGTAAGGTTTGATTTCTCGAAGTCTCGCTGATCTAAGAACTTTTGAAAAATTAACAACGTGCACCATCGAGATGCACGACTCTTCATCGGGTCATAGCAGCATCCTAATAAGCATAAGACAGACTCGAAAGCGAGACAATCTAGAAGCCTAACTAAACATGCTCCTACGCAGAACAGAATGTATGCATGCATGTACAGAACCAGATACGAGTTTGCCTCACAAGTTCAGACGTTGCCGGAATCCTCAGAATTCTTTTCAGCGATGTGTCGTTGAGTAGATTGACAGATCCTAAAAGTTTTCAAAATAGACTAAATCTTTGGCTAGTCCCTTTTGAAGATTCAACTTTGAATTTGGAACAACTCGGTGTTGATGACATGGCACCTTAACCTTGAACACCACGGTGTACAGTGACAACGCACTTCAACCTGGGTGGCGCCAATGACACGGCATCACTACTTTGCTGTTCCTTATTGTTGTTTGAATCCTTAAACGGGCATGAGCCAAGGACTTAGTAAATTTTGATTTCTCAAAGTCTCATTGAACTAAGGACTCTTCAATTGATAACGAACATTCGACAGAATGAACGACTCCTCATCGGGTCCAACAACATCTTAGACAGCGCAAGACAAACTCGAAAGACAAAACAGTCTTAAGCATGGTCCTATGTAAAACAGTGTCTGTACAGTGCATGCGATAGGGAAAGCAATAACACATAGACAGTATATGGGGTTATATGCAAATAGATCTTAACCTGTGGGTACCTGTCCTAGTTTGGAGAGTTCTAATGCTTCGTATATGCAAAGGCCGGTTTTGGTTTGTAACAGGTTCCTCGGACTAGGGCCACAGATATACCTCCTGCTGCCCGCATAACCGCAGAGCAACAGTCGAACGGTAGTATGACCCATCATCGTCGAAGGTTGTTGGTCATTCGGGGTCCCCGGGCTCCGGTAAACCATGCCGGATTGCCAAAACGATCCACCGAGGCTTATCCCACATCGATGCAAATGAGATGCTAGAATTGATTAAGAGAAGAAGAATCGCAAAATGCCCTTTCAAATTTGGCTCACTTTATTTAATCCATCTTTAGAGGAAACTACGCAAATGAACAATCGAAAAAAAAAGCCCCAGATTAGAATGGCCGGACACGAGGTCCTATTAAATCACCATTCCAACCTTCGGCAGCGCGAAGCTCACCGTTCTGACAGACTTTTAAGGGATTGTTCACAAGCGTATTGTAGCGGGCCGAACACGGATGTTCGCATGGCGCGGACCTGATCCGCCTTGAATTGGTCAGAAACTTCATGCGCGGCGTGCCGACGATGACTCGTCACGTATGTACCGTTTGCCTCAGGCTCGGCAGCTGACAAACCCACGCTCGGATTGTGCCGTCGGCAGAGTTTTCAGCGACGGTACCCCCTCACTAAACGCGTGGAAGTGCTCGGCGATGCCCGTGCTCGGCTACCTTCAGATCACGGTATGCAGCCGATGACGGCTGGCCATAAGGACACGCGTCTTGCCACGTGCAGAAGCGGTTACAACAGAAGGTGATCACGGGCGCACATGGGCATGCCAGCTCAGCCCTGAAAAACGGTTATCAGATCTACTCCTCGACGTCACTATGACGTCATTAGGCCCGTGGAAGGCACGCGATCGCACTTGAAGGGCAAGTCGGAAGGCACTATAAATACCTAGAGATGGTAACCCTAACAGGTACACACGACTGAACACTCACACTTACTCTCTCAAAAGCTTTCTGCTTCCTCTCTGCGCTATACTCATCCTCTCGCCGGAGGGCCTTGCCGGGCCAAACCCCGGCCAGGCCTTAGTCGTGCGTTCCTTGTGCAGGCTAGGAGGAGAAAGCTTACCCATCATCGAGTCACCAACGAAGGATCGAGGACCAAAGGATCACGGGCCACACAATTGGTGAACCCGACGTGAAACACTTCTGATCTAAACGGCTCTCTCATCCTCCATACCCCCCTCACTCCTTCGTAAAACAACCACCAAATCACCTACCATGGGCGGAGATCTAGCAGACGCAACCGTTTCGGGGGCCAAAGACGCAGGTGGAAACGTCAATTCCACGCCAACCCTCGAAAGGCACATGTCCCTCTCCCTCGCCCCTGGGTCCGGGCTCTCGCCTGTCTCAGACGACGTAACTTCGGCGTACATCCACCTGTTGCAGCGTCGCGACAATGAACTGGCCGCGCTAAGGGCAGAGGTGGCCCAAATGAAGCAACGCATGCAGTAGGACGCCACCCCTGCCGCATCAAGATCTGGCGGAGACAGGGGTAGAGGAGGCCAAACACCGCCTCCGCCTCCACCTCCACCACCGCAAGGGCGTCAGAACGAAGGAGGCCAGCGCGGATCCGTGAAGGACCGCCTAGGCTTCACTCCAGCACCAGACGACGCCAAGGGAATCATTCTCTATAAGCAACCCGCTGTATTCGGGACACATCATTCTAGAAGCCATCATGATGGAACCAGAACAAGGGACACCGAGTCGTTTACAAGGACGTACTCGACTGGTCGCGCAGAATTCTCTCGCACGACGGCCTCGCACCGTAGCCGAGAATCTGCCCGAACCAGACCCCATGTCTCTGAGCGCCTGGGGAACATCCCAATGGAAAACAAAGATGATGAGCACTACGCTCGGCGCAACGGGAAAGACGTACGCGTTGAGGGCGCGAACGACGAGAACAAAACCCGTCGCCACAACGACAAAACCGTTGACGGCCCACGCCGAATGGAGAAGGATCTGCGAGACAAGCTTCGGCGGAGGGAAGCGGAGAAGACGTCGGCAAAAGAACACAAAGACAGGGATTCAAAGAGATCAAAAACGGACGAACACGGCAAACCGCCGCGCCCAGGATTTGAAAGGCAGCTAAAAGACCTCGGCGTCTCCCCATTTACCTCCCACATAATCAACACGCCCCCAGAGCCCACCTTCCACCTACCCAAATTCACGAAGTTTGATCCGTCGACGTGTGAGGCCTACACTCACCTCATTCACTTCAGACAAACCATTGAACTCTGTACGCTTAAAGATGAGGTAAAATGCAAGGCGTTTCCGTCCAGCCTCGGATCCCTAGGGCTCCAGTGGTTCAACAAATTGCCCGCTGGATCCGTAAGGACCCTGGCCGACCTTGAACGCGCCTTCAACACTCGCTTCATCACAAGCAACAAAACGGCTAAGGAGCCTGAATCGCTGTCTCAGATGAGAAAACTACCGTCGGAAACCCTCAGGCAATATGCCGAGCGCTACTGGCAGCTATTCAACGAGATCCCTGGAATCGATAAATATTGGGCTGCACGCACTTTCAAGAACGGCCTGGAAACCGGGAGCAAGATCTTAGACGAACTCGCCATCCGTCCACCACACGGCATGGGTGAACTAATGAGGATCGTGGAAAGATTTTGTGCTCTCGAGGAGCTTTATGCAGACAGGGCCGCACAGGGAATCCCAAGCTCTAACAATCCATTCTCCTCAACCGTACACCAGCTGCCGGCACAAACGGCAACCCAACAAGTGCAGCCGAAGAAACAAGTTCACAATATCAAGAAGGGGAAGGAGCGTCCGCCAAAGGAGCACGACCACGTGGCCGAAACCACTCACTTCAAAGAACCAATCTGGTCTTTTCTGATGGAAATAATGAGACAACCGTGGTTTGAATGGCCGACGGGCAAGCTCGGAACCGACACTGGCCAACCGGATCAAAACCCAAGGAAGAAATGTACTTACCACAACGAGCTCGGCCACTACACGACTGCCTGCGCACCGTACAAGGCTCTCCTTGAAAAGCTTGCGGCTCAAGGCCATCTCGATCAATACATCGATCGAACAAAGACACCCGCCCAGCAGACAAATCCCAACCCCAACGAACAACGACCGTTGATCCACGTCATCCACGGTCCAGTAACCAAAGCGTCCGAGACTGCCCTCAAAGCCGACATCGATCACGCCTCAACTTCAAAGGCAGTACTCTCCGTCGGCTGCGGATCCAAGCGTCAACGACCACAAGACGTGCCAAAGTGGACGATCAGCTTCACCGAACGCGACCTTGAACACGTCCAAACACCGCATTCGGACGCCCTCGTCGTAACCATCCAGATCGGCGTTCACGACGTCAAACGCGTCCTCATTGATCAAGGAAGCTCGGCCGAAGTTATGTACTACGATCTATTCAAAAAGCTTGAACTACCAGAATCGGCACTACTACCAACCGAAGTATCCCTCATCGGCTTCAGCGGAGCACCTGTTTGGCCAGTTGGCCGAATCTTCCTCCCTGTCGTCGTCGGCACGAAGACACTCTCTGTTGAATTTATCGTCGTCAACGTGCCAAGCCCATACAACGCCATCCTGGGACGTAATTGGCTTCATGGAATGCAGGCCATCGCCTCCACGTACCACCAACTTGTCCGCTTCATCGGCGCAACGGGGAGACAAGAAGACTTACGAGGGGACCAAATTGCATCCAAAAAATGCTACGTCTCCGCCGTACACAGCTCCTCAAAAGCAAAACAAGTGCAATGGGTTGAAGTCCCAGACATGGCCGTCATCGAAGACGTCGGTCAAAAAGCCGAGGACAAAGCGGAAGAGGATCTGGTGAAAATGCCCATCAACGAGGACGGATCACGCTTCTTCTTGCTTGGCTCCTCACTATCTGACGCCGAGCGAGAGGAGATGTTCCTGTTCCTCAAAGACAATCTTGAAGTCTTTGCATGGACCCCGGAGGAGATGCCAGGGGTGGATCCCAACTTTATTTGCCACTCCCTCAACATAAAAAAGGACGCCAAACCAGTGGTTCAACGGGCTCGACGCTCGGCACCCGAACACGCCGACGCCGTGATCGAAGAGGTCGACCGACTTCTCGACACCAACGCCATTCAGGAAGTCCAATACCCAACCTGGCTCTCCAACATGGTGGTCGTCAAGAAGAAGAATGGAAAGTGGCGAGTTTGCGTCGATTACACGAATCTTAACGACGCCTGTCCTAAAGACTGGTTCCCACTGCCAAAGATCGACCAGCTCGTAGATGCAACAGCCGGCCATGCTCGGCTAAGTTTTCTGGACGCCTACCGTGGCTATCACCAGATTGCTATGGACCCGGCCGATATGGAAAAGACAGCATTCATAACTCCGCATGGAATCTTCTGCTATAGGGTGATGCCGTTTGGTCTAAAGAACTCCGGAGCCACATTCAACAGAGCGATCTTCAAGATGCTCTATGCACAAATAGGCAACATCCTGGAAGCATACATCGACGACCTCGTCGTCAAAAGTCAAAAGGAGCACAACCATTTGAAGGAGCTGGCCGAGGTCTTCGAGATCCTTAAATTCCACAAACTCCGTTTAAACCCGGAGAAGTGCGCGTTCGGCGTAAGTGCTGGTAAATTCCTTGGCCATTTGGTCACACGACGCGGCATCGAAGCCGACCCCAACCAAATCAGGGCAGTGGCCGACCTTCGGTCACCAAGATCAATCAGAGAGGTACAAAAACTAACTGGGATGGCAGCGGCTCTCAATCGCTTCATCAGCAAATCGTCCGATAAGTGCCACTCCTTCTTTCACGCTCTCAAAGGGAAAAGCCGACGAAGTTTCGAATGGACGCCGGACTGCGACAGAGCGTTGGCCGAGCTCAAAGATTACATGGGTTCTTCACCGCTGATGGTAAAGCCCAAAGAATACGAAAATCTTTACCTTTACCTTGCAGTCTCGAGCCATGCCATTAGCTCAGCACTTGTTCGGCGGGAAGGGGCCGACGACATGCCGGTATATTTCACGAGTAAGACACTCCTACCCGCCCATACTCGGTACCTTCCACTGGAAAAATTGGCACTCGCCCTGGTATCTACGGCGAGGAAGCTCCTGCCATACTTTCAGGCGCACACAATAACAGTGTTGACCGAGCATCCTCTCAAAGCGCTTTTTCGAAAAGCTGACCTCTCAAACCGAGTTTCGAAATGGGCGGTCGAGCTTGCAAATTTTGATATCCGCTTTGAACCAAGGACAGCAATAAAGGGTCAGGTCCTCGCCGACTTTATTGCTGAGCTAACACCTGAAGACTCCGAGATCCTAAACACTCCCCCAACTACTCAACCTTCTGCCGAAGGTGAACAGAAAAAGGACAAGTGGCTCCTCTTTCAGGGAGACACATGGCGATTGCAGGTGGGCGGCGCCTCCAACAACAACGGAGCAGGTGCCGGAGTCGTTTTGGTCTCACCATGCGGAACACTTCACGAGAGTGCTATCACCATCGATTTTCCTACAACAAATAATGAGGCCGAATATGAAGCACTGCTTGCTGGATTACGCTCGGCAATCGCAATGAAAGTTGACAACTTGGCCGTATTTTGCGATTCTCAACTTATAGTCAATCAAGTGCTGGGGGACTACGAAGCTAGAGACCCAAGGATGATGAAGCACCAAGCCATGGCAGCCGAGCTCATTACTCACTTCAAGAACTTCAACATCGAACAGATCAACCGCGAGCACAACGCACACGCCGACGCACTTGCTGGCCTCGCGTCGGCTTCAAAGGCATCAGAGTTCCGAACCATAAATTTTGGAAACATTGACCAACCGAGTTTCGACACAACCCCAGAAGTGCTCAACATTGAGCTTGGTCCGAGTTGGATGGATGAAATAGTTGCCTTCCTCAGAACCGATACTTTACCAGACGACAAGAAGGAAGCCTTCCGTATCAGAAACAAGGCCGCGTACTATTGGCTTTCTGAGAACGGCCAACTCTATAGGAAATCCATTTCTGGGCCCTACCTTCTTGTCATCCACCCCAATCAAGTTGCCGAGATCCTAGAAGAACTGCACTCCGGAAGCTGCGGTTGCCACTCTGGTGGACGTTCGTTATGCCAACGCGCGATGAGTCAAGGATACTTTTGGAAAAACATGAAGAAAGACTGCGAGGAAATTGTTCGAAGGTGCCGACCATGCCAACTTTTCTCCCCAATCCCAAGGCAGCCGGCTCAGAACCTCTCTCCCATCACAAGTCCATGGCCATTCGCGCAATGGGGGCTCGACATCGTCGGGAAGCTCCCAACAGCACCTGGGGGCTTCAAATTCTTGATCACAGCAACGGATTACTTCTCCAAGTGGGTAGAGGCCGAGGCTCTCGTCACCATTACAGAAGCAGACGTCCGACGGTTCGTATGGAGGAACATCGTGACAAGGTTCGGCGTACCCTACGCCATCGTCTCCGACAACGGCACCCAATTTGTCGGGGACGGCCTCACAAGCCTCTGTGAGGAGTTCGGCATCAGATTCTTCAACTCAACACCAGTCTACCCTCAAGGAAATGGCCAGGCCGAGGCCTCGAACAAGACGGTATGCGCAGGGATAAACGAAGATTGAATTCCAAGAGAGGAAAATGGGCAGAAGAACTCCCCAGGGTTTTATGGGCCTACCGCTCAACCCCCCGCCGCTCTATAGGCCAAACACCCTTCTCAATGGCGTTCGGCATGGAGGCCGTAATCCCACTGGAATCAAGGTTCCCAACCCTCCGAACGGAGAACTTCAACCAACAGTCCAATGACGAAGCCGTCGAGCAAGAACTGATTTTGGCTGAGGAAAAACGCGATGACGCTCGGCTAAAGCTTGCCGAGTACCAACAGACTGTTGCCAAGGGCTACAACAGAAGTGTCAGAATCAAGAAGTTCAAGCCTGACGACTTAGTTTGGCGAAAGGTCGTCCAAGCAAGCAAAAAGAAGAAGTTCATGCCTAATTGGGAAGGGCCATTTCGTATTGTGAAGGTTGCTGGTGAAGGGGCTTACACCCTCGAAGACATGCACGGCAAGGTGCTCACCAATCCGTGGAATGCACAGAACCTCAGGAAGGCTTACATGTGATGCTTCAAACCGACAACTACTTTCGGCCAACACTTCTTGCATACAGAGTTTCTGTTTTCTTCGGCTTCGGCATGAATCTTTTACACTTTTCTTTTGCATTTCAAAGAAGGGCCTCGACCCACTATTACTGTCTTTATTACTTTCCCTGTACTTCGAAGAAATATCAATGAAATGACAATCTCTTTTATCTAAAAAGTCTTCAAACAACATTTCATGCATTCATTTCACTCACGGCTAGAAAGCCACAAACAAACGATGACTTCGGTCACACCCTCCAAACGGCTCCTTAAAAAGCCCTTTGCTTCGGCCAATTCCACCGCCCAAAGAAGCAATAACTGGACATATGGTCCGCCGAGCCTGAAATACACTTTTGGAACTTAGGCTTCGGCTCGGATTGGCAAGACACTATGGTCGGCCACCGAATGGTTACACTCGCAATTTGGCGAGCAAACCACCCACAAACAAATAAACTACTCTCCAACGTTCCTCTACCATGGCCAGGGGCTAACACTTGGACCGAGCCCCATCCACTGGCAAGGGGGCACCTCACACTCTCAAACTAAGTCAAAGTTTGGATCATGTCCGATCACAATAAATCCATGTTCGGCTGACTGCTCCCTACGGCAACACTACTTTTGGTCAGGGCTCGGCTGCAAAATCTATACTTAAACCATTTCGGTCATGGAATACTCTCAACTATTCTGCCGAACCCAAACCAAAAGTGGGGGCTACGGACAACTACACATTCACAAACATGCAAGACACACAAAATTATGTGAAGACAATCAGACAAGCTCGGCAAAAATAGAGACGTTGCAATGGAAGCAATGCATTCATGCAAAAGTCAAGTGTTGTTAAAAATCCTAAGCTAGGAGGATCGGCGTAGTAAACCGTTCGGTGCCGACCCTCATTCAACTATTACATCTGGCACGGTAAACTCCCAAGTTTGGAGCCGTCCAGTCCAACAAAAAGTTCAAAAAGAAAACTACAATCTCTAAGGTTGTGGCGGATCACCCTCGGCTGCAGCTTCAGTAAGACGATCAGCGTCGTCCTCGGCTTCAACGGCCACTTCATCATTTTTCTCAACTTGCTCGGTAGCTTGCTCGGTGTTGTCAGCCACGTCCCTCTTCTTTCCACTTGAGCCATTCCCTCCCCCTTCAGCGTCGGCCACGGTCATATCTTCGACATCATCCTCACTCTCGGGAAACTCCTCCGGAGTAAGTGGGGCACACTCTTCTTCAGTGTACGGCAGTACGAGCTCGGGCACATCAGCTACGGGGATCGACTTCATCAGGTTCATGTCCGGCTCCATCTGCATGACCCCACACGCAGCCTTCACCCCATCCTTGTACCCAGTCCGGTACGCGATCGGCAGCTTCTTCTTCAACTCCTCATTGACCATCGACCGAGCCTCCCGAACGTACTCGGCGCCGGCTCTGTCGTACCCAGCCTGAAATGCTTTCTCATCTACCTCCTTCATCTTCCTCTTCTCCCTGCGGACAACCTTATCGAGCTCGCGTTCGGCCGTCTTCGCATTCTCAAGGGCCTCATCCCTCTCTTTCTCGAGCTCGGCGACCCTAGACTTGGCAAACCTGAAGCCGTTCTTCGCAGCCTTGGCCTTCTCACGCTCTGCTTTCGCTTCATCGCGGTAACGTGTCCTCTCAGCGGCCAAGAGTTCGGCTTGCCGAGAAGCACGCAGCAAAGCTTGCCCAGCCTACACAAGATTAATTTGTCAGCCTCGGCAACATGTCAAAATGCAAATTAGAAAACCAAGTCAAAACGTACCTGTACGAGATATGCACTAGTGTGGACTAGGCTCGGCTGGAGCTCCCCTGGAATCCTGTCCATATCCTTTGGAAGAGCAAGCCCATGCAGCATGGTCACAGCAAGGCCAGGCTCCCCCTTGACGCTGTCCTCCACCGTGACCACTCTGCCGTCGGCCATCGCGAACGATGGTGCGAACTCTGAGACGATCACTCGCCCATCAGAACCTGCTGCCCTCTCCACGACCTTTGAGCCTCCCGCCGCCGAAGAATCGGTTTGGTCCTTCTCCTTTGGAACTGGCGTCGGCGGCCCAGGGAAGAAGTCGTGTACCTTCTGCCTCTTAGCAGGACTCTCGGTGGGAGAAGGAGCAGCTACCTTCTTGCTGGCAGCAGCTGCTTCCTTAAAGTTCATCCTCACCACATTTCTCCTCCCCATGTCGTCGGCAAAATGAGGAATTAGGGTTCGGATTGGAGGGATGTGGATGCCTTGAAGGTCAGTTGGCAGACTTTCCTGGAACCAGAAGTCGGCTGACTTTTGAAAAGTGGGAAATTTTACCCTCGGCTCCTTCAGCTTCTTGCTCGATTTTGGAACTTCGTCGCCAACACCTACCTCAGCAGCTGATTTCTTACCCTTGGCCTTCGTGCTCGGCCCTGCCTCTTTATCCTTCTTCTTCCTCTTCGTCAACTTCCCCTTGTACGAAGGCTCGTAACCCAACAGCGTCGGCGCGTCGCGGCAGATACAAGCCCTTAGTATCTCCACGTGACTGTCTACGGCCAAAGAGTTCTGGGTCTTGGTTATTGATCGGTGATCTGCAAAAGGAAAATGTGTTAGCAAAATATCACAAATTCATTAGGAGAATGGATCAGGTTCGGCAGATTTAAAGAAGAATTGGAGACCTCGGAAATCCGTTATCTTCGGCACAGAATGCAGCCGCATTGTCTAATCGCCGAACTCGAAGTTCCCACTGACTTCGACATACAGGTTAGCCCACTTATCAGTGTCGGGAAGCCCGTTAATCAATGGCTCCTTACCACTACGAGTGGACAAGTATCTACGGTTTGTCTTCCCATGCCTAGACATGATGTATGTGTGGAAGAGGTCGGCAATGGTGAAATCGAGGTTGTGAAGTTCCTTCAACTTAATTACGGACATCACTATCCTAAAGCTATTGATCGAGAAGAAGTGAGGTACTATGCCGAACCTAGCTAACAGTTCCCTCAGATATGGATGAAAGGGGAAACGGAGCCCGACCTCACAGATGGCCATCAAAGGGACCGTTATGTGTTCGGGACGATCTTGCCTCTTGTCCCTAATCCTGTTACTAGCCACTTGGTGGACGACGACGTCATCCGGTATGTCGTACGCTCGGCAGAAGGCCGCATACTCGTTGGGACGCCCACTGAAGTAATGGGCGTGGGGACACACCTGCCCTCGCTCGAAGAGGTCGGCAAACTCTCTGTCCCCAGACGAAGTTTCAGCAGGAGCAGAGAGTGAAGAGGTCGTGGCTCCGGCCTGGGAACGAATCCTAGACTCGGCCTCCGGTCCAAGTTCGTGCTCGGCTTCGGATTCTGTGCTAGTAGAGAAGGTTATCTCTGGGTCGGTGTTGAAACCACCGTACTCGTGGTCAAGCTCGGCATTGGAATCACCAGAGTCTGACATATTCGAGGCAATGGAAGAGTTTTGACGTCGACTTCTGTGTATCTCCAAGTACTCTCGGATCACAAGGTTCGCAGAATCGTCCCTTGAACTTTCAGAGTCGGATGAGATGACGATGATTGGGGGAGACAGACCTAACAAAGTCAAAAAACAAAACATGAGACCTCGTCGTCGGCCAGAAAGCAGGTGTCTCACTACACTCGGTATCCTAAATAGCCCACCCCATCATCGTTCTCAAGGCTCGGCCAAACCATGTTCGGTTTGAACCTCCCAATCAACAGAGACTGGGGCTCGGCCTATTCCATCAACGGCCAAGCCTACCCCTTGGAGGCTCCATGCTCGGAAGAACAGGTTGAAGAGGGAGATGAACAGTCCGTTCATCTCCAGGGTGCTCTGTTCACTCAGAACAAAAAGTGCCCCAAAAACCCAGAAAAGCAAAAAGTAATGGACTGAAAACTGCAAGAAAGTGAAGAGAATTAAGAATCGAACACATACCTGGATTTGTGGCGAAATCTGATGGCGGGATTGCTGGGAATCAAGACCAGAAGATGAACTGACGCTCTTCGAAGCTCTAACAATGGAGGTCTGGAGAGAGAGAGAGAATGGGAACTTTCTCTCTCCTCACGTCTCCCTTTATATAGGGCTAGGGCTTGGAATTCGAAAATCCCGCCCATCATTGCACCGCCGAACAGCTAACCATTCAGCGCATGACGCGTGTCACTGAAAAGGACGGGTTGCAGGGTTTGCCAGCCTTCCCCTCGTCTGCCGTACCCATCCACGAGGTGACATCTGGCGCCCAACCATTGGAATACTCCATCGACGGACTGGACTCCTACTGAGAACGAAACGATTCAGGCTCGGCTGGAATCCATCTTCATCAAACAAGTAAACGCTCGGCGGTTCGACATGTTCGGTCTGAGGCTCGACTTCAATCTCTACCATGCGTACGGCATCGGCAGAAATTGAGGGGCTATTGTAGCAGGCCGAACACGGATGTTCGCATGGCGCGGACCTGATCCGCCATGAATTGGTCAGAAACTTCATGCGCGGCGTGCCGACGATGACTCGTCACATATGTACCGTTTGCCTCAGGCTCGGCAGCTAACAAACCCACGCTCGGATTGTGCCGTCGGCAGAGTTTTCAGCGACGGTACCCCCTCACTAAACGCGTGGAAGTGCTCGGCGATGCCCGTGCTCGGCTACCTTCAGATCACGGTATGCAGCCGATGACGGCTGGCCGTAAGGACACGCGTCTTGCCACGTGCAGAAGCGGTTACAACAGAAGGTGATCACGGGCGCACATGGGCATGCCAGCTCAGCCCTGAAAAACGGTTATCAGATCTACTCCTCGACGTCACTATGACGTCATTAGGCCCGTGGAAGGCACGCGATCGCACTTGAAAGGCAAGTCGGAAGGCACTATAAATACCTAGAGATGGTAACCCTAACAGGTACACACGACTGAACACTCACACTTACTCTCTCAAAAGCTTTCTACTTCCTCTCTGCGCTATACTCATCCTCTCGCCGGAGGGCCTTACCGGGCCAAACCCCGGCCAGGCCTTAGTCGTGCATTCCTTGTGCAGGCTAGGAGGAGAAAGCTTACCCATCATCGAGTCACCAACGAAGGATCGAGGACCAAAGGATCACGGGCCACACACGTATTAAACTCTAAGTATGAATTAATATCGGTTTGATCATCCCCAGCAGAGTCGCCACTGTGGGCAGCATGCCCTTAAAATGGGAGAAGGATTTCGTTCCTTTCCCAAGGCAATGGGCCCGGATCGAGGGAGCGCGAGCGCAGGTGGCAAGCGCTCAAAAATACAGAGTCGCCACACGGGTTTGAAGGCCCGACACCCAAGGAACCGTATTTCGAAGCACCTGCTGTGCTGTTTGATTTGAAAAAGTTTAAGGTACCGGTCCATCATAACCATATCTGGGTTCGGGAGCCAGGTTACGAGAGGGGAAGGGTTTTAAGGCACCCCTCTCGCCCAATCCGGAGATCGGTCTCTACTTAGGCATTTTGAAAACATTGCGATTCTTCTTTTATTAATCGATTTTTAGCCAATTAGGGCGGGGGAACAGTTAATCGGGGATTAAAACTGTAACATGTTTGCAGGATGTGATCAAGTATGGCATGAATGAGCAGTTAGTATAGGATGAGAACAGACTCCTGTGGGAGTTTAAACAGACTGGAAAGCTCCTGTCTTGGAGTGTCGTGCACAGGAAGAAACCAGTATGCACTGATCAAGTCAATGAATGCTGACCAAACCTGCGCACGCTACTACAAGACCTGCGCGCGCCAGTAAGCCTAAGCCCACAGCTCTTATTCTCAAACCCTCTGGGCTCTGGAAGGACCAGTGCACACCCAAGACAAACCAAGCAGTTTATGCAATCATAATATACAGTTTAAAGGCTGAAAAGCCCAACAAATAAACAAAACACCCCATAAACAGTGTGGGTACAAAATAATAGCCTAAAATCAAGTTAACCATGCAAGGCCAGCCACTGGTCGGGGACAAACAGTCGCGCGAGGGTCCAAACTGTCGCGCGATGGTTGCGCCCTGGCGCGCGACGATTGCGCCCTGGCACGCTGGTCAACGCTCCATTTGACCATCGCGCGAGGGTTTGGGTGCAGTGTGCGATGGTTCGAGCCAACTTTCCAGTGTCTGGTTTTGCTCATCCTGGGTTTTGGGACAGGTTCAGAATGATTCCAGGGGTACTCCAACAGAACAGAAATGAATATTTAACTGCAAGCTAGCAATTTAAGCTCTAAGAAAAGCAGTAAACTGGTTTTTTGCATGCTTAACAGTGAGTTACATGTAAGTAAAGCAAAAAACAGTAGGACACCAATCCCCATGCGGTCTATCGCGCGCTAGCACGAAGTGTCGCGCACGTATATGGGATCATCGCATGCTGGTTCCTACCATGACGGTTTTGAACCTCTGCCAGCTTTTGGGCCAGGACTTGTATTGATTACCAGCCTTGACCCTGCCAGCCCCCTCAGGGATCAGAACAGAGCAGAACAAAGGTAAGCTATACCTTTGGTTCTTGGGTTTGAAAGGTGTTTGAGCTTTGAGGTTGAGGTTGAGTTTGATTGAGATGCTTGAGTGGTTGAAGAACAAACTATGTTCTTGAGTGCTAGATAGGGAAGCAAGTGGTTTACTTACTAATGGTGAAGAGATAAACAAAGGCTAGGGTTAGGAACTTTGTGCTCTTTTATTTCTTGGAACCCTTTGAAAGAGAAACAAAGGGGGATATATATAGGCATGGAGGGTGAATCTGGTTGGTGCCAGGAGAGGAACTCAGCCAGCCACGAGGCCTGGCTGAGGTTGCATTGGTGGCCAAGTTTCTGCCTCTAGAAAAGTAGGTGGGGAAATGACCATCGCGCGATGGTTCCAGACTGTCGCGCGAGGGTGCGCTTTGGCGCGCGAGGGTTGCGCCCTGGCATGCGATGGTCAACGGTCAAACTTTGACTTTGACCATCGCGCGAGGGTTCCAAACTGTCGCGCGATGGTGCACCCGGGCGCGCGATGGTTGCGCCCTGGTGCACAATGATTGCGCCCTGGCGCGCATCAGTAGGGTTTTGGCTTTTGGAAGTGACTTAGGCTAGATTAGGTTCAAGGGTTTTTCAAACACTTAAAGCTCAAACACACGACATTCCCGGGGTGTTCTTGATCCGTTTCATCATCGGGGAATCAAAAACCGTAAGTAAATTAATCTGGAAGCCCAGATTTGGGTGTCTACACTTATCTTTGAAAAGCTTGCTTTAATTGAAAGAGTACTGTTACATACTACTAGATAAAACACTTTTGACGTTAAGAGGTAATACCGTCCGCAAAAAGAAAATTTTAAGTAAACTTAAACCTCCCCTTATGATCTTCCCTCACAGATGGTGAATACGCGCCGTTGATTAGGATACAAAAACTGAGAATCCTCTAACACCGACCCGCCGACCTAACCCAAATCATGCAAGCGCCAAAACCAAAACCACGATGATGGACCAATAACCCGAACCCGAGCGATGAACGAATTCTGCAAACGCCAACCCCTGACCTTTCACTGAGATACTGTGGGCACACGCCCCAAAAATCCCATGCTCTTTCAGGCATAAAATTCCGGGTGCGCCCTTCTCGCGGAAAGCGCGGTGAAACGCTTCGCAGATCAGAGAGTCGCCACTCGGGTTTTGCGGAGAGTACCCAAGAAACCGTGCTTTTGAAAACGTTTGGATTGTGTTTGCTTGAATTTGAAAAAGGCTTGTAGACTGGTCCGTCGTCACCTTTGAAATCTGAGGTTCGGGAGCCAGGTTATGAGAGAGGAAGGGTTTTATGGCACCCCCTCTCGCCCAATCCGGAGATCGGTCTCTACTCAGGCATTTTACAAAACATTTGCAATTCTCTCTTTATTTGATCATTTTCTTAGCCAGTTAGGGCGGGGGAACAATTAATGGGGATTAAAACTATAACACGTTTACAGTTTATATACAAGTATGTGGCAAAATGTTTATGGATGTTTGATGTTTGATCTAAACAAGTATAATAGATTGAGAACAAGCTACTGTGAACATTTTAAACAAACTAGAGCACACTAACTGTGCAGTGATGCACACATAAGCAAGCCTGCATGCACTGGCTAAGCCACTGCATGCAGCCTTGACCTACGTGCGCCACCTCACAACTGGCGTGCGCTGGTAAGCTCAAATCCACAGCTTCTGTTATCAACCCTCTGGGCTCTGGAAGGGACCAGTGCACACCCAGGACAAACCACACAGTTGATACAGATTACTAAACTATTACAGACAGATTAAAGGGCTAAGAAGCCACCAAATGAACAGAAAACCTCTTAAACAGTGAGGGGAGGATGATCAAAGGCCTGGATGGAAGATCCATGCAAGGGCCAAGCCACTGGATGCTAGACTACTACCGTACGCCAGTAGTGTATGGGCGTACGCCAGTTATCCCTTTGCTCCAATGCTTTGGCTTTGCACCATTTGGGCTCTGGAACATGACCAGAAGGCTCCCAGAGGCCAAACTACACTAAGATACAGATGGAAGAGAAAGCAGTTCTAAACTACAGTAAGCAAAAGATTGGTTTTAGCATGCATCAGGGTGATCAGAACATAAATGAAACAAGAAAACAATGACCCATGATCCCCACGCCAGTTTTGCACGTACTGCCATGACTGGCGTACGGCTCAAACGACTGGCGTGCGCCACTAATCACTGCACACGGTTTTAAAACCTTGCCAGCATTAGGGCCAGGACTGGTATAGATTACCAGCCTTGACCTTGCCAGCCCCCCTCAGGGGTCAGAACAGAAAACAGTAAGCAAAGGTGATATACCTTTTGCTTGTGAGTTTGATGAAGAGTTTGGGCTTGAGCTTGAGAGTTGAAGGTTGGAGGATGGATGTGGTGGGGTTTAAGGACTGTGGTCAATGAGTTCTTCACTTACTCTTTCTATGGAAAAAGAAAGAAAGCAAAGAACTTTGAAGAGGAAGAAGACAAGAAGCTTTTGAGCCTTAATGTGGTTAACCCCTTGCAAATGAATGCAAGGGGGGGTATTTATGGTGGAAGGAGTGACTGAAATCAGCTGCCCCTTAGGGCTTGTTTGGGGTGGTAAGAGGAGAGGGAGCCTCCCATGCATTAAATACATGGGACTAGTTGATGGAGGGTGTAGGAGAGAAGGGGGAACAGCTCTGGCCGATATAATCATCAGGGGGGCTGTAGCTGACGTCAGGTGGTTACAAAATCTCCCGCGCGTCTGGCCAAAAAAGGTTGATTTGACTGGAATTGACTGGCATACGCCTCTTGTTGAGTGGCGTGCGCCAGTAATTGGCGATGACTGACACGTGGCAGGGCTTCCTGCGCACGCTAGTCAAGAACCAGCGTACTTCAGTAGGGCTTTGCTGAGGCCATTTGGTTCTGGCTTGAGGGTTCGACAAGGGTTCGGATGAGGTTCAGGACGCTCAAAGCTCAAACTCATTCACAAACTCGGAATGTTCTTGACCTTAATCATCATCGGGGAATCAAAGACCGTAAATAAACTAATCTGGACAGTCCAGAATAGGGTGTCTACAGTAGCCCCCCTTTGACGGCACTTAGAACATCATTGACTTGGCGTAAGTAACGTCAAAGGTTTCTAGACACCCATCCAGGCCATCCAGAGCAGAACATACGAGTTCAATGATAGACAAAAAATTTAAAGAACCTGATTGATCGGGTTGGCGGAGCGGATAGATCGCTGTTGCCGAGGACATTGATATGCGAAGATAGGTTGATGCTGACCTTGACCTTTTGACAACCCGGCCTAGGTGAGACTCAGCTGGGGAAGATAAGCCGTGGATCGGCTCCTGTTGAGAGAGATACAGACATACGGACAAACCGTCATTGATTGAAGTTGGACGAATAGATCGTCGTTGATTTGAGATGGACAGAACAGGCTGCCACTTGCTGGGGATAAAAACGATACAAACCGCTGCCCGATTGATTTGAGGGGATAAGATAGATCTCTGTAGATGAAGAACTCTCCTGGGGAATAATCCATTGTGGATGGGCTGACTCCGCCGGGGAAAGATACTAGCATACAGACGGACCGTCGTTGATTGAAGTTGGACGGATAGATCGTCGTTGATTTGAAATTGGACGGATAGATCGTCATTGATTTGAATTTGGACGGATAGATCGTCATTGATTTGAAATTAGTCGGATAGATCGTCATTGATTTGAAACCGGACGGGCTCTGCTTGGGGGGGTGACCATCTAATTTGATAACATGGTTTGGCTGACCACGGGTTTTGATTTTGACCACGGAATGCAAATTGGGCCTCAGGCCCATGAACTACTGGCGTGCGCCAGTATATTTGTGCCGTGCGCCACTTATACTGAAATATCCGAGCCCAGATCCGGCCCAGCTGCTTCCCATGTCGACTAAACTTCCAGGACACGAACGAAAACCGCCACACCAGTTTTCAAAACTTCCAAAAACTCCTCAAACTCTTCCCAAATCTCCCAATCCTTTACTCTTCTCATCCGAAACCCATAACCCACATTCACCCATGGCCGAAATCGGCGGAGGCGGCGGGGAGCAAGGTAGTGGCGAAGAGGTGGCTCGGCCGAGGATTGAGGCCGAGTCCGTTGAGGCTCGAATCGACGATCAATCGGTAGGGGAGGCTTCCCCAGACGCCGGTGCAGAGATCCCAGGCGACGGCGGCGGCAATGGTAGCCATGCAGAGGAGGTTGAAGGTGGCGACGAGCGGCGTGCGCCAATTGATCTAGGGCGTACGCCAGTTGCAGCGAGTCCAGGGGGTCCACGGGTGCAACGATTGGACTCGAGGAGTGGCGTAGAGGGCTTTGTGGTGTCCGGTGGTGGTTCGGTTGGGGCCGGCGGCAGTGGTGGTGTTGGTGAGGTCCGACCGGGATCGCCTCTGAGGGATCCGGCGAGCGGTAAGGCTCCATCTGTAGAGGAGGCGTGGGATGTGCCGAGGGTGGATCACGTTGACCGGATTGAGTTCGTGGCACCCGCGGGCTCGTCTAGCCACGAGCCGATCATGAGCCGTGACTTGGCAGAGTTTGTGGGTGAGTCTGTGCTTGCTCGGCTCATGAGGGAAAGCCCTGCAGTTGTCGAGGCGGTCCTAGCGGCCCGAGAGGAGAGGCTGAGGGAGATAGCCCAGTCTGACGAGGAGGAGAGACTGAGGCGAGAGGCCGAGGCGGCGGAGAGAGACCAGAGAGACCTTGAACGAGAGGCCGAGGAGGCTGAGAAGGAGCAGGAGGAGGGTCCCGAGTTGTACGAGGTGGCGGTTGACTTAGCGGAGGCCAGACGGCAGGCCGCTCGTACCCCGTTTGTGGCTGAGACGTACGTTCCTCCAGAGCCGCACGTGTTTGTGGCGTCGGGCACTGAGAGTTACGTCCCTTGCCAGAGGGATTACGACGAGGAGCTGGTGCTGAGAGACCCTGAGCAGCACTTGTCCAGGGGCTGGACTCAGGTATACCTTTGAACTTCGCTTTAGCTTTTATTTTGTGCTTGTGATGCATGATACTCGAACCTTTGCTTTTGATCGACTGTGTAGAGTTAGTGATACCTTGACCTGAAATGGGCTAGGTTGACGGTAGAATGCTTCGACTTCACAACTCGACCATAAAATGCCTGTAGTATGCCATGTAATGTAACTCGACTGATAGATTGCCTTGAAATTTGACTTTGTAGAATGCCATTGAAACTTGATAATCGACCAAATAAACGCCTTTGATGCTCTGACAACTTGAATTGACTGAATAGGGTGCTTGAAAATGATAATCGACCGAATAGTTTCCTGGTAGCTTGATAATCAACTGTCTGAATGTTCGAAGCTTGAATCGACCTACAAGTGTCTTGAATCGACTGAATAGGATGCCTGGTATTTTGATGATTGACTGCATGAATGCCTTTGATGCTTTAGATACTGTTAAAAGTCCTTGGTTCGACTATCCACTGAATTTGAACTGCTGTACTGATGCTATTTCCTGTTGCTTTGATTGCAGAGAGGAGTGGTTAGTTCGCGGGGGCATGGTGGACCAGCGCACTCGCTTGGGCTGTACTTGAGTTTGCCTGCGGGGGCACGAGAGCTGGTGGACGCGGCGGGGTTTGGCCTGTTCATCCCCACGCTGACAGCGGTGAGGAGCGACCACGGCGTACTGTCTGCCTTGGCCGAGAGGTGGTGGGATACGTCGAACTCCTTCCACTTCTCGATCGGGGAGATGACGGTGACACCGACGGACTTTGCGGCCATCACTGGCCTGAGGGTAGGAGGTGACCCGATCCCGTTCGACTCGGGGATCCACAGGGACACTGAGGCGCTGAGGTGGTTCTTAGGCATGGTGCCTGCGGGGAGCTCAGAGACGGTTTCACACGACCAGTTTGCGAAGCATGTGGAGCAGAGGGTTCCGGTGCTGGAGTTGGCAGGAGAGGGGGTCTCTGAGCTAGAGTTGGCGCAGCTAGCGAGGGTGTACCTGTTGTACTTGTTTGGGGCTACTCTGTACCCGAACAAGCGGTCCACGGTGCACTTATCCTACCTGCCGGCCCTTTTTGACCTGAGGTCGGCTTCTCGGTTTGACTGGAGAGGAGCGGCCTTAGGCACGTGCTACAGCTTCTTGGGCGAGTTCTCCAGAGGGAGGAAGTCAGCTGCTGGGTACTGGAGAGTGTGGGAGGTAAGGAATCAATACTGTCTTTCAATTTCATTCCATACTTGCATTTTATCTTGCATATGCTGTATTCCTGACGCCTTGACTGTTTGACTATTTGAAATCCCTGCAATTGTGGGCTTACGAGGTGCTAAGGATGTACCCTCCGCAGAACAGGAGTCCGGACCTGAGGGCGCTTCCTCGAGCGATGGTCTGGGGACCGCTCCGCGTCGGGAAGAGGAGGTCGCAGAAGACGCTTTCAGACTTTCGGCTATACCTTGACCACTTGACAGACTCTCAGGTGAGGCTAGCTTTCCCTTTCGATAGTTCATGCCTTTGAATTGCTTTAATGCTGTCGCTGATGCCCTTGATTGTTTTACAGGTGGCGTGGGACCCGTAGAGGTTCACAAGGCCTGAGCCTGAGTACCTGGCGAGGAGCAGGGTGGTGACAGCGAGCCGGGTGCTGCTGGAGTTGGCTTTCGGATGGCAGTGGTACTTGGGCGACCGAGTGACACGACAATCGCTTGACTCGCCCGAGTTCGTGGTTCCGGGGCCACTTTCGCCTCGTGCTTCGCACACTGGGCGGTACACGCTGAGAGAGCTGAAGGGATTCACTGTCCCTGCTGCTGCGACTTCCTTTTTGAGGCGGGGGCGAGACTACACCGTCTACCAGAGGCGATACTTGGCCGGGGCGCTTGGAGTGATGGAGCACAGGGCAGTGCGGGCAGAGGTCTTGGTTGCCGGTGAGGAGAGGTCGGGACGGCGGAATAGGTCGGGCCGTTCTAGAGAGAGGAGTGAGTTTGCGGAGTCGACCGGGCTCACTCAGCTTTCTTGGACGCTGACGGTGCGTGACCCTCAGGGGGAGGCCACAGAGGTTCGCTTTGAGCCTGCCAAGACTTAGCCAGCAGAGGTCACAGGACCGGTATGATGTACTTTCAGCTTTTCCTTTATTTTCTGTATCATATTTGCACTGTACTTGAACTGCCTTTGATTTCTAATACTTGTAATTCAGGTGCCGCTAGAGTGGGCGAGGGAGTCCATGCGCTTGATGCTTGCCACGGAGAAAAAGTTTCACTAGATAGCCAGTGGTACTCCCTTGCAGTTGCACTACCCGCCGGCAGCTTCAGCGCCTACTACGCAGCCTCAGGTATGAACCCAGAATTTCGAATTCGATACTTAGAACAGCTGTGCATGTCTGTTACAATGCATGTTTAGAAGTACCTGCTCTTGATTCCTGTTTCAGCATTTATACACACTATGCACAATAATGATACATAACGACTTGAATTGAATGACAATGCAAGGACACGCTAGGACGGCTTTTAGGCAGCAGACAGCGAGGCCAGCCCCTCAGAAGGGCAAGGGGAAGGCTCCTGCCGTGGTCCAGCGACCGGTGAGGACCACACGGCCCGAGACCAGAGGGGTGGTGATCGCTCCTGACAGAGGGTCACCACCGCCTCAGAGAGAGCTACGGAAGAGGGCTGCTCAGAAGAAGCCAGCGGAGGGGCCCGCGAAGAAGAAGAGGAGAGAGGAGGAGGAGGACGAGGACGAGGAGTCTGTGTCCCTCAGTAGCGGCTCCGACTCTGCTGGCGACCCCAGGTTCCGAGTTACTCAGAGAGAGTTGGCCGCAGAGAGCGAGGACGACAGCGACGACACCAGCGACCTTTTTGGGGAGTGAGGGCTACCACTGAGCCTCAGACACTTTACTGTCTCTTGCCTTTTGACTGTTGACACTGTTGGTACTTGATTTTGACTTGATTCTTGAGATGGGGCCTGCGTGCCTTTCGATTTGCGGGCGGATGTTGCCCAGTACCATGATTTTGCTTGTTTTGCTCAGGCCGTCGTGCCTTTCCATACATTTCCATTTTTGTTTCTAGAGATACATGCCTTGGATAGTATAATAATTGCATTTTCTGTTCATTCGACTTCTATATTGATGGTATTGATGATAGAAGTAAACGAAATAACCACCAACATCTGACATGCATTGACAAATGCTCTGAATCGATCGACAAACGCTAGGATACGCGTAGAACTGATCTAGCTCCAACAAAAATGGGAGGAAAGTCCCAGGATACGTCGTGTATCCTTAAGACACGCGGAGGATACGGACGTTTTGGCATTGGCGGGCTGAAACGCCCAATCCTCCTCTGAAAGGGAAACTGACACTCTCGTGAGACCATAGATATGTGCAATGACTCGTACGAGTGGAAAAACTCGGGAGAGCCGAATTGAAATGAGAAAAAAAAAAGTCGCAAAATGCCCAAAAATGTCCCAAAATGGACATAAGACGCCAAAGATGACTCGATATGGTCCCGGACTGAAACCGACACCCCCGTACAGTCACATAAGGCCTACATGACGCGTACGGTATAAGAAGACTTGGCACGAAACCTTGGCACGAACTTTGAGTCTCCGTATCCCAAGTTTTGGAGGATACGGGCCGCCGGAGGTCCGAATTCTTCGTTAAACGCGACGTTTCCGAGCCGATGCTTCCTTACAGCCCCAAATAGGATTTAAGACTTGCACGTATCGACGAATCTGCCAAACAGGCCCCCGAATCAAAATTGGATGCTTGATGACAGTTGCTGCTGTGAACTGGAATCTGGTGCAGGCCTGACTGGCGTGCGCCAGTAGTTGTGCCTCGTACGCAAGTAATGTAGATTACCTGCGCACGCTGATTCATTAGTGGCGCACGCCACAAAAGTGCGACACAAAGCCACTTGTCTGACTGTCTGTCCTTTTTCCTGGGGTTCTTTGTCTCTACCCCTACACGGTTTGCACACGGTTTCTGGGCCTCAGGGAGGGCAGAGTACCTTAGTGTAAGGCCTTTGGCATGTAGTCTTTGGTTTTGAACATGGAACAGGAAGTTAGATTCGTAGGTTGGTATTTAACTGGGAGTTGCAAGCTTGGCAAAGTCCACTGATACGTCCCCCTCATATATTCAGCCAATTGTAGCACTGTCTCAAAATGGAGAACCCCATTCCAACCTTGATGAGGCCCTGGTTAGTGGAAATGATTGGCGTTGACTGGCTCAATTTCCAATATCACGGCCTGTCTTCGTTCCGATACCTCCGGCACGTGCCGCTCTGCCCGGCACTTTTGAGAGCCGCGCTCCGGTTTTGGGATCCGGACGTCCACGTCTTCCGTTTCGGGGACGATGAAATTTGTCCAACGGTCGAGGAGTTTCAAGCGTACCTCCAGACGTACTCGTCTCCCATACTTGTCGTCCCTCCTTACCAGGTGAGCATGCCTAGACTGTTGGCCACTGCACTCAATATTCCCGGGGGCCTGGCCCGTTCTATGTTGGAGGGTGGCGAAATCCACATTCTGCAGTTGATCGAGCGGTACAGCCCGGAGGGTGATTTGAGTGACACAGCCTGGCAGGCACGGCGCCGCCTGGCCCTGGTGATCTGCCTCCTGGCCGGCTACTTGCTTATCCCTGCCGATGCCGATGGGCGGGTCAGTCCCCTGCTCATGAGCGTCGCCCTCCAGATGGGAGGCGCGGACCGGCAAAACGTGATCCCTCTGGTACTTGCCGAAACACTTCAAGGTTTGGATTTGGTGTATATTGGGGTGACACGCACCTTCAGCGGCAGTCCGCTTCTTCTACAGGTAATCTCACTCAGCTCACCTTTTTTTCGGCTTTTCGCACTTTCTCGTTTTACCTCGACACTCGGCTTAGGCTATTTGCTGGCTCCTTACTTGTCTTTTTGCTCAGGCTTTATCTGGTTTCTTACTTGTCTTTTCACTCATGCAGCTGTGGTTATCTGACAAGCTAAACCTGTTGCACCCTCCGGAGGATGGCTGGCATCTTTTTCCGAAGAGAATTCATCAAAGGGGGATGAGGTACCCTGAGATGAATGAGGAGGAATGGTTCGCTTTCATGCGGGAGGTACAGCCCGATGAGATCGTCTAGAGGTGCCCATGGCTGGAACTGGAGGAAATGGTGGTTTACTCAGATGGTTTCGACAGGGTGGTGATTGCAGGGTTGACGCGGTTCACCTTCTACATCCCGGGCCGCGTCCTTCGTCAACTGGGTATCCCTCAGGGGAATGTTCGTATCACTGCCGGGGATTTCCGAGTCCCCAATTTCAATGCTCAGACGCTCCATGGGTATAACAGGCGCTGGGGCCACAGAGCCCTCCAAGCAGAGTCTCTAGATTTCACACCAAGACTACGGAACGTTTATCGACAATGGTTAAGAGCAGATGTTGCAGCAAGAGAAAACGTCGACTGACTCCGGACCACTTTGCTGTAGTTAGAATAAACTATGAGCCATTAGGCTTCTTAAGCATTTCGTTCTGTTTTTCATGCTTCACTGTTTTTAAGGTTTTCATGCTCAGCCCTTGTATTAGAAGTTATGATTGTATAATAAAGTTGAAAGATGGAGGGTTTCCTCCTTTCAGATTTCTCGATGAAACTTTGACTTGCCCCTTGACTTCACTCAGACCATGCTACGGCACCGGAACGTTAAACCATGGATCGACTTTGATAGAATATGACCGGGTCTCAAGGTGAGACTGCCTACGTATCCCTTTTCAAGGAATCAGGTCAGAACGTAGTTCAGGCCAAGGTTCGCTCGTGTATTTTACCTCTCCTTTTACGCTCTAACTTTTGCCAAGTGCCGCCTTCACAGGTTTTCGGCCTAGCGAGCTTTCGACTTTTGCCTATTTATTTTTGCCTAGACCGCCTTCACAGGTTTTCGGTCTAGCAGGCTGCTCTAATTTTTGCTTGGAACTGCCCACCCTTGTGGTTTTCGGTCCAACGAGCGTCTCTCAGGGATAGAAACGTTTGAGTTGATCCAGGTTGACCAGAGTACTGAATTCGTTGCCGTCGAGATCGATGAGTTGAGCGGCACCCCCAGATAGGATGGTCTTGATAATGAAAGGTCCGGATCGCTTTGGCCGAAACTTCCCGCGAGCATCAAACACTGGGGCCCGTATTTCTTTCGTGACCATGTCCCCTTCGACTAAGCCCCTGGACTTCACCTTCTTATCAAACGCCCGGGCGATTCGACGCTGGTAACCTTGAACATGATACAGAGCTCGGAGTCTCCTTTCATCAAATAGCATCAGTTCGACAAATCTCCCGCTGAGCCAATCAGATTCTTCTAGGCTGCTTTCAACCATGATCCTCAAAGAGGGAACCTCAAGCTCGATAGGAAGTACTGCCTCCATTCCATAGACCAAGGAGAAAGGAGTTGCACCAGTTGAAGTTCGAATCGACGTCCTATATCCCCATAGCGCCAGAGGCAGCTGTTCGTGCCAATTTCTTGCGGACTCGATAGTCTTCTTGATGATCACCTCGATGTTCTTGTTAGCGGCCTCGATTGCTCCATTTGTTTGTGGACAATAGGTTGTCGACCGGTGGATATCGATGCCGAATTCCTCGAAAAGGTCCGGGACCCTTCCTTTGAAATGACTCCCATTGTCTGAGACGAACGCCTGAGGAACGCCATACCGGTAAATGATGTTCTTTCGAATGAACTGGGCCACTTGAACTGTTGTCAGAGTCTTTTAAGATTCGGCCTCGACCCATTTGGTGAAGTAATCTGTTGCCACCAGTATGAACCTGTGACCATTTGAAGCAGGAGGCGTGATCATCCCAATAACGTCAATTCCCCACACAGAGAACGGCCACGGCGAGGTCATGCCATATAACTTAGAGGGTGGAACATGCTGCAGGTTGGCATGGATTTGACACTTGAAACAGCGCCGCACGTAGTCGATGCATTGAGATTCCATCGTTGACCAGTAGTAACCTTGCCTGAGGATCTTCCTAGCAAGCATGACTCCACTCATGTGAGGACCGCAGACCCCTTCGTGAATTTCTTCCATTATCCTTGTTGCTTCGGCCCCGTTGACACATAGCTTGTGCATCACGCAGTGAGACCTTCGATACAGTTTCCCTCCACAAATGATGTACTGAGCAGCCAGCCTTTGCAGAGCAACCCGATCTTTCCTTAAAGCTCCAGCAGGGAACTCTCCTCGTTCGATAAGTTCCAGATATCATGGTACCAGGGTAGGCCATCATCGACATCATCAATGGCCCTGACATATTCATAAGCGGGCAAGTCCCTCTGCTCAATCACAATTGGTCGCATCCTGACTCCTACTGGAAGTTCGATCATTGAAGCCAAAGTCGCCAAAGCATCGGTGAACTGATTCTTCAAGCGTGGAATGTGGGTGAAAGTCACCTTATTGAAGCGAGGAATCAGTTCTTCCAAATCTTGGTGATAAGGCTTCAGCTTTTCCTCACGGACCTTCCAGTCTCCATTAGCCTGAGAGATTACTAGGTTCGAATCCCCGATTATCTCGAGTTTCTCGACTCCCAGTGCGATAGCAGCTTCCATTCCAACGATGCAGGCCTCGTACTGAGCTTGGTTGTTGGTTACGTCGAAGTTCAACTTGAAAGCAAGCAGGATATGAGCCCCAGCGGGCGTAATGAGCAATATCCCAACTCCGAAACCTCTTTGATTAGCGGCCCCATCAAAATAGAGCGTCCACACTTCCTCGACAATTGTTAACACATCCTCGTCCGGGAAATTGAAGTCCACGTCCTCAGGTCCATCGATCGGGTGGTCGGCCAGGAATTCTGCCGCGGCACGGCCCTTCACTGATTTCCTCGTGACATATTGGAGATCGAACTCAGCCAGCAGAAGCAACTAGCGTGCTAGCTTATGGGTGAGCGCTGGCTTCTCGAACAAATACTTGATAGGATCCATCCGAGAAATCAGCTTCACCGAATAGGCTAGCATGTAGTGTCTAAGCTTTTTGGTAGCCCAAACTAGCGCCCAACACGTCTTTTCTAGGGGGGTGTAACGTTCCTCACTCCCCACCATCTTCTTGCTCAGATAGTAGATGGCTTTCTCGACTCCTTTATCTCCTTCTTGCGCCAACAAGCATCCCATGGACGTTGGAGTAACGGATAAGTATAGGATCAGGGGCCGACCAGGTGTAGGCGGCATTAGGACAGGCGGATTCCTCAGATACGCCTTGATAGATTCGAAAGCAGCTTGGCATTTTTCCGTCCATTCGAAACGAACGTCTTTCGTGAGCAAACGGAACAGCGGTTCGCAAGTCAGTGTTAGCTTGGCAACGAATCGACTGATGAACTGAACCTTACCCAGAAAGCTTCGCACTCCCTTTTTCCGATTGCGGCGGTTCCATCTCGAGAATTGCTGTAATCTTAGAGGGATCGACCTCAATTCCTCTTGCGGTGATCAGGAACCCCAACATTTTGTCTGCTGTGACCCCAAATGTGCACTTCTGTGGATTAAGACGCACGTTGTATTTGCAGAGCCTTTCAAGAAACTGCCTGAGTGCTGGGATGAAATCCTCCTTTTTCTTTGCCTTGACAATCATGTCGTCGACGTAGACCTCAACCGTCTTGTGGATTAGATCGTGTAACAAAGTGGTCTGGGCCCGCTGGAAGGTGCAACCGGCGTTCTTCAACCCAAACGGCATCATCACATAGTAGTAAGTACCCCATTCGGTGACAAAGGTCGTCTTCTCTTGATCTTCTGGCGCCACAAAGATCTGGTTGTATCCTGAGAATCCGTCGACAAAAGAGAGCAAAACATGCCCCGCCGTGTTGTCCACGAGCACATCAATGTGAGGCAAGGGAAAACTATCTTTGGGGCTTGCTTTGTTCAAGTCCCTAAAGTCGACGTAGACTCGGATTCTTCCATCTTTCTTAGGAACTGGCACGATGTTGGCCACCCATTTCGGATACTCGACAACCCTTAGGAACCCAGCGTCGATCTGTTTGGTGACTTCCTCCTTGATCTTCTCGACCCAATCCGGCCTCATCCGGCGGAGCTTCTGTTTGATTGGAATGGCCCCTGGAGCCAACGGAATACGGTGCCGCACGATTTCAGGATCGATACCGGGCATGTCTTTGTGAGACCATGAGAAAACCTCGAAGTATTCTTTGAGCAGATCAATCAGCGCAGTACGATCCTCGGGGGACAGAGTTGAACCAATTTGCATCATTCAGGGGTCACCCTCATCTTTCAAATTTATGGAGATTACTTCTTCTTTTAGAGGCTGAGCATGCCTTTCGTCTTCCCTTTCGATGAGGGAACGCAACTCAGCGGGGATGTCCCCATCGAAGTCTGTTCCTTCATCGTCGGGGTCGACACAGTTTATATAGAAATCAGCAAAGTAGTCAGAAGCAGGATCATGTATTTCATAAAACCCCAGCGGGTTGCCAAGTACAGTGGGCTCAAACTCGAAATAGAAGCTGTGACATGGAGGGCCAAGAGGCACAAACTCCGACTCTGAGCTAGACCTAGACTGGACAGACTCTGTGTCAGACTCAGGTACATTGTCAATGCATGTCAGACGTGGAGTGAAAAAACAATTATTTAAACTACCCTTAGCTTCCACGATGAGGGAGGTTGGATCTTCGATGACGTCCGGAGAGTCGGGCCCAAGCATCAGCACTTCGGCCTCTTCTTCTTTGCCAACCAAACCTACTTCAGAGAACAGCATCTCCAAGCCCTCTTGATCAACTGCCAGCATCCAGTCAGTTTCTTCCTTAGCCCGGGTCAGCTGCTTCTTGAATTCTTCCTCTGCCAGCTTATCTTTGGCTATCTCATCCTCGTCATCGGACCAGGTGTCCGCAGTGAAGAACTCGAATCCTAGTAGCCAGGTGCCAGTATCCGGATCCCAGAATGGTTCAGGTTGACCTTCGTAAACAATGCTCCCCCCTTCACGGATGAAGTAGCTGTCGGGGTTACCATAGAGGGTACGAGGTTTTCCCGTACCTTTCCCCTTTTTAGCCTTTTTGACTGGAGGTGCGTACCCTAAGCCAAATCGGCTCTCGGTAAAGGGAAAGACAGGAAACTCAGCGACCCCTTGCTGGTTTATTCCGAGTCCAAAGCCGGGCATGTGACCCATCTTCCTCATGATGTCAATAGCGGCTGAGCTAACGAAGAAGTCATCCTCCACGGTGACGGTAAGGACCGAGCCTGCGGTGTCGAATGAGAAACCTCCAAAGTCCGAGTCCTCCTCCCCATGTGTAATTCCTAGAACAGGTTCATCCTCTTTGAGTGGGCGGATCCCAGCGTCCCCGCAAAATGGTGAGAGTCCCAGTTGGAAGCCCCAGCATGACCTTCTGGTGCAGAGTCGAGGGTACTGCCATGATGTCCGACCTGTGCAGCCATGGCCTGCCTAGTAACAGATTGAAAGTGGCGGGGATGTCGACCACGTGAAACTCCACCTCCATCTCAAAGCCCTCAGCATCGAGCTTGAGCACAATGGTTCCTTCGACGATACGGCGAGTGCTATCGTAGGCTTTGACAGCCAGGTTAAACGGTGCGAGATCCTTCTTTGCGAACCCCAAGCGGTAAGCAACCCTCAGCGGGCAGACATTAATGGCGGAGCCATTATCAATGAGCATAGTTGGCACCCAGAGTCCATTGCACTTGACGGTAATGTGCAACGGGCGGTTGTGGTCAGTTCCTTCAACAGGCAGGTCTCGCTCGGTGAACGTAACAGAGTGCTTGGCAAGCAATGGCAGAATAAGAGCGACCAATGCCTCGGGAGTGATGTCGGTTGGTACCTTGAGTCGGGATAGAGCCCCAGACAGCCCGTCGCGATGCTTCTTTGATGATGCGATCAGACCCCAAACTGATATAGCGGCAGGGATCCTTTCGAGTTGCCTCTGAATCATGTCCCCTTCTGGGATTCCAGCAAGGATGTTCGGAGCGCCTTTTTGAGCAGTCGGATTAGCGGGTTGCACAACGGGAGGATTGGATGAGCTCCCAGCCTGCAAGTTAGAGGGCTGAAAGACTCGGCCGCTCCTTGTAACATTGGCGATATCCCACCAAGAGGTTGCATTGTTGAAATCCCAGAAATCCGCAGGTATGTCATCCATCTTGCGCTTTCCTTTATCGGTTGCTGCCACCGTTGCAGACGGATCTTCCCCCGTAGCCAACTCGTGTTCCAGACCCTTCACTACCACTTCTTCCCAAAAGGACGGATCCTGTGCTGCAGCTTCTTCGAACGGTGCTCCCGGGTTGGTGACGAACGGTGTATCCCAGAAACTAGCATATATCAAAGCAGAGTTGACCGTCCAAACCTCGTTTCCCATGTTGATGTCCACTACCTTGTCTTCATCCCAAAAGTCAGCGGGAAGCGGGTTCGTGTTAAGGTCGACAATCTCATCCAGCTCCCAAAGGTCATCGGGTACTGCGTCTAAAACCATAATACGGCAGTCCTCGCCGGGGAGAGGCACAGCGGGGCGTGGGAGGTTCTCATCAATTATGTAGAAGGCTGGGTCGTATTCGACGTCAATCGCCGAGGTCAACAGCGAGTCGATCGTTGATGCGCGGAAGCACTCCCCAAGTACACGGGGTTCTTCCTGTCGGAGGTCCTCCTCTGTGTAGAACGCTTCATAGTCAGGCACGACTTCCTCTAGAACATAGTCGGCCGGGAACTGCCAAGCTGGCTCGGGATCCCAGAAGTACGGTTCTTCTTCGACGATAGGCTCAGGTGGATCGAAAAGCAGAGGCAGAGCAATCCCATCCAGAGGATCCATCATGTGAGGCTCTTGTGCCGCCAGCCACGCATCATTCGCAGCATGGTCAAACGGTATTACTTCTGGCATGGCCGGAAATCCCTCGAGGGCAAGCTCATCCCATTCATTGATCCTAGGGACGTCAAAGTTGTATTGGTCGGCAATCGCCCAGCCTACTGCCTGCATGTCAAGTTCCGGTTCTGGTGGGCTTGTGGCTGCCCTAGCAAGTCTTGCGCGCTCTATGGGTGATCCATCGAGAGCAGTCCCAGCGAAGGTAAAGAAAGAATTTCTTACAGTGGTCCCAGGGAGGAGCTGTGCATAAAAGGCCATATCGCGTTGAAGGTCACGGAACACATCGTTGAAGGTGGTCATGCCGTCACGCAGACGTTCCAGGGGCGTTCTTGTTTCAGACGATTGTCCCTTCTCCAGGTTTATGGTCAATACTTCAGGCTCGAGGGGCATAGACACGACTAGTTTCGGTTGATCCGCAGGGGTTATATGGTCAGTGGGGTTAAATATGGTGGAGCTAGGGGAAGTTATGGTGGAGCTAAGGGATATCTGGCCAACTTGGTTATGGTGCTTCGGGAGGGAGTTGGAGATGACGTTGGGTTTAGACAGTGGGTTAGGAAGGGTTCCATTGTCTACTAAATCCTGTATCGCATGACGGAGGCGATAACAAGAGTCGGTGTAATGGCCGGGCATCTGATGGTACGCACAGAAGGCATTGGGGTTGTGGCTAGGAGGTGGATTCTGAGGAAGTGGAGTTGGAGTGAGAGGCCTGAGATGACCAGACTTGGCCAACTTCTCGAGGACAGCGGAGAGAGGTGCTTCGAAATTGGCGAAGACACGGGGTTGATTGCGGTTTCGGGGTTTCTGCGGTGCTTGCACTTGGTTGACATCGGCTGTATGGTTAGAGCTGTGGGTTGTGGCGGTGTTGCTAGCAGTAGCAGCATTGGCATAGTTGCTACCGCCGAAGAGGGCCGTGCTGCTTCCGGTGTAAGCACGGGGCTTGGACTTTGATGTCGAGGAGGCAGGAGCAGACTCGGTTCTCGGGATGACCCCGTTTTGGAGAGCTTCCTCTATGGCGAGACCGGAGTCAAAGAAAGTCTCCCAGTTTGCCCCTTGGACTAGCACAAGGTTCTTAGCAAAGTCCAGCTGCAGGTTGCGAGAGATAATGCAAATCTGATCCTTTTCACTGGGACGATCCGTCATTTTGGCTGCCTTTGCCCTCCACCGCTGAATGAAGTCTGCAAAGGGCTCCTTCGCGCCCATCTTGGTTGATTCCAACTCTCGAGTGGTCATCTTGAGTTGGACGTCGTAACTATATTGGGAGTTGAAAGCAGCCCCAATATCGACCCAAGTCCTCCTTTTGGAAAGGTCCAGTGACGGAAACCATTGGAATGCGGGACCAGTGAGAGTTTGAGGAAAGAGTTGTACCATGGTTTCCTCCTCAATTCCATGTAGTTTCATTGCACTGTGATATGCCAACAAGTGGGTCTTAGGATCCCCAGAACCGTCGAATTTTACAAAGTCAGGCATTTTAAACCTTTCGGACAGCCTAGCATTTGGAAAGGGGCAAAGACGATCCATGTCTAAGCCACCAGCGCCTATTTTCTCAGCCTTGGAAACGGTTTCCTCGAGTTTTGCCATCTTGGCGATCAGAGCGGCCATTTCCGGATTCGGAGTGGGGTTTTCTCCTTAGAGGTTTTCTTCGACTACGAGTTCGCGCTCTTCCCTTCCGCCACCTCCTCCAGCTGCAGCTGCCGGAGGGAGGCGTTCCTCAATTAAAGCGCGAAGATTGGCCGTAGAGGCATCAGCTTGATCGGCCCTTTGTTGCATGATAGCCAAGTTGCGTTGAATGTCGGCGAGAGTCTGGGCAAGAGTCGGAATTTCAGCCATATCGAGAGGTTCGGTTTTGACTTGGACGAGCTTCTGAGGTGCAGGGAACGGAGTGAAAGGTGTCGGTGGCGAGGCCTCTCCCAACAGAAAACAACCCGGAGCTTCCGTCGTGGTAGACCCAGAAACAGACCCACCCAAATCTTCTCACAGGCAGATCCGGCGGACGTTCCCAAGTAGGTTTGGCCCTTGATTCTGAATCTGCACGGTGCGATGGCTAGACAGTAAAGTAGAAGGGCTCAGTGACAGCCTGCAGCAATTTTTATTTGAAAGAGAGAATGAAAAATGCTCAACGTCGTCGGTGTCCTCCTAGACTCTAGAACTAGCAGACAAAACCGTTTTATGACGGCCGGACGCTGCCCAGGTCCTCGGATTTCTTTTCGACAGTGTACCCTGATGGGATCGACTAACACTAAGAGATGTCGAAATAGCCTAAGTCTTTGACTATCCCGCTCTCGAAGTTTCAATATTGGAACGGAACAACTTGGTGTCGACGACATGATACCGTAACCAAGAGGGCGTAAGCAGCACTGTGCCGGAGCCTTGAATGGTGTAAGTGTTTAGCACTTTTAACCTATGTGGTATGAGCATCATGTCATGTCTCCCGTTGTTCCTAGTTTTCTGTTTGAAACCTCGATTGGGTTTTAGACAAGGACTTAGAAAGTCTCGATTTCCCAAAGTCTCGTTGACCCAAGGAATTTGGTAAAGTTGATAATGTGCACCATCACGATGCACGACTCGTCATCGGTCCAGGCAGCGCCTCAGCAAGCATAAAACGGGTTTGAAAGAGAGAAAACCCTAAAAGCCGCCCTAGCATGCTCCTACGCAGAACGGTATGAATGTATGTACAGGCATGCGATAGGGAAAGCAGTAACACATAGACAGTTTATGGGGGTTAGATGCAAGTAATCCTACCCTGTGGGTTCCTGTCCTAGTTTGAAAGGTTCTATTGCTTTGTACGCGTGGCGAGGCTGGTTTTGGCTTAAGGGGGTTCCTCAGGCTAGAGATGTTTTATACCTCCCATTGCAATGCGTGCAGCAGAGCAATGGTCAAACGGTAATACGTCTCATCATCGTCCAAGGTTGTTGGGCATTCGAGGACCCCGGGCTCCAGTAAACTGTGCCGGTTACCCAAAACGCCTCAACGGGGCTGATAGAACACCGATGCAAATGTACGCGTGCCGAAAGAATGATCGAGAGAGAGAAAATCGCAAATGCTTTTTTTTTAAAAAATGCCTTTTGAAGCTTGGCTCACTTCATAATCGACACTCGGAGAAAACTACATAAGCGAACAATAGTAAAAGCCCCAGTTCGTAGTGGTCGGATGTAGAATCCTGTTACGTTACCATTCCGTTCTTCAGCAGCGCGGAGCGTACTGTTTTGACAGACTTTTGAAAATTGTTCATTCATGTATTAATTTCCAAATGTTTGATTAATGTAACGTCCCCAGCGGAGTCGCCACTGTGGGCACACGCCCCAAAAATCCCGTGCTCTTTCAGGCATAAAATTCCGGGTGCGCCTTTCTCGTGAAAAGCGTGGCGAAACGCTTCGCAGATCAGAGAGTCACCACTCGGGTTTTGCAGAGAGTACCCAAGAAACTGTGCTTTTGAAAACGTTTGGATTGTGTTTGCTTGAATTTGAAAAAGGCTTGTAGACTGGTCCATCGTCACCTTTGAAATCTGAGGTTCGGGAGCCAGGTTATGAGAGAGGAAGGGTTTTATGGCACCCCCTCTTGCCCAATCTGGAGATCGGTCTCTACTCAGGCATTTTACAAAACATTTGCAATTCTCTCTTTATTTGATCATTTTCTTAGCCAGTTAGGGCGGGGGAACTGTTAATGGGGATTAAAACTATAACACGTTTGCAGTTTATATACAAGTATGTGGCAAAATGTTTATGGATGTTTGATGTTTGATCTAAACAAGTATAATAGATTGAGAACAAGCTACTGTGAACATTTTAAACAGACTAGAGCACACTAACTGTGCAGTGATGCACACAGAAGCAAGCCTGCATGCACTGGCTAAGCCACTGCATGTAGCCTTGACCTGCGTGCGCCACCCCACAATTGGCGTGCGCCGGTAAGCTCAAATCCACAGCTTCTGTTATCAACCCTCTGGGCTCTGGAAGGGACCAGTGCACACCCAGGACGAACCACACAGTTGATATAGATTACTAAACTATTACAGACAGATTAAAGGGCTAAAAAGCCACCAAATGAACAGAAAACCCCTTAAACAGTGAGGAGAGGATGATCAAAGGCCTGGACGGAAGATCCATGCAAGAGCCAAGCCACTGGATGCTAGACTACTACCGTACGCCATTAGTGTATGGGCGTACGCCAGTTATCCCTTTGCTCCAATGCTTTGGCTTTGCACCATCTGGGCTCTGGAACATGACCAGAAGGCTCCCAGAGGCCAAACTACACTAAGATACAGATGGAAGAGAAAGCAGTTCTAAACTACAGTAAGCAAAAGATTGGTTTTAGCATGCATCAGGGTGATCAGAACATAAATGAAACAAGAAAACAATGATCCATGATCCCCACGCCAGTTTTGCACGTACTGCCATGTGTGGGCAGCATGCCCTGGAAATCCCGGTTTCCAAAAATGCAAGGGCCCGGGTCGAGGGAGCGCGAGCGCAGGTGGCAAGCGCTCGAAAATACAGAGTCGCCACTTGAGTTTTGAAGGTCCGACACTCAAGGAACCGTATTTCGAAGCACCTGCCGCGCTGTTTGATTTGAAAAAGTTAAGGAACCAGTCCGTCATAACCATATCTGGGTTCGGGAGCCAGGTTACGAGAGGGGAAGGGTTTTATGGCACCCCTCTCGCCCAATCCGGAGATCGGTCTCTACTTGAGCATTTTGAAAACATTGCGATTCTTCTTTTATTAATCGATTTTAGCCAATTAGGGCGGGGGAACAGTTAATCGGGGATTAAAACTGTAACATGTTTGCAGGATGATAGATGGCATGGACGAGTAGCATGATGAATAATAAACGGAATGATCTTGAAACAGCGATCAGATGCCAAAACCAGGCTCGGGGCAGATTTGCCCTGCACGATGATCAACTTGCATGCCTGAACAGATCTGCATGCAAGTCAATCATCGCGCGAGACACACTGACTCTCGCGCGAGTGTTGTCATCTCACCACAGTCCCAAAATCATCCCCTTCTGGGCTCTGGAAGGACCAGTGCACACCCAGGAAGCAAAACCAAGCAGTGTATTGGAAGACTGTAAAATGCTAATTATTACACAATACTCCAAGCAGGAGCCAAATAAGATGAAACACAACCCCTAAACAGTGGGGGTATCAAAACAGAGGCCAAGGGCCAAGTTGCCCATGCAAGGGCCATTCATGGAAATCAGAGAACTGTCGCGCGACAGAGAGTAAACCTCGCGCGACACTCCTGACTGACTTCCAGGAATTGCTTTACATGCTTGGGGTCCTGAGACAGATTCAGGGGATCCCAAGGGCATTCCAAACTGAACAGAAATGAATATTGAGATATAAAACTAGCAATTTAAGCTCTAAGAAAAGCAGTAAACTGATTATTAGCATGCTTAACAGTGATCCATAATAATTATTAAGACAATAAAACAGGAAAGAACCAACATCCCTTCCCCACGAGAACCATCGCGCGATGCTTGAGACAAGCGCGCGCGTGACTGGGTCCGTCGCGCGAGGGTATGTTGGTTGCACGGTTTTTGAAACCTTGCCAGCTTTAGGGCCAGGACTGGTATGATTACCAGCCTTGACCCTGCCAGCCCCCCTCAGGGATCAGAACAGAGAGCAGAACAAAGGTAAGATATACCTTTGAATTTTGAGGTTTGAAAAGTGTTTGAGCTTTGAATTGAGGTTGAGTTTGTTTGTGGTGTTTGAGTGGAAGAACAAACTATGTTCTTAGGGTGCTAGGTTGGAAACCAAATGTTGCACTTGCTAATGAAGGAGAGATGAACAAAGGGCTAGGGTTAGAACCTTTTTGCTTTCAATTTTTGGAACCCTTTGAAAGAGAAACAAAGGGGGCTCTTATAGGCTTAGCACCTTCCACTAATGGAAAGGCAGGTCTGGTCCAAAGAATGGAGGTCAGCCAGCCACGAGGCTGGCTGAGGGTTACTTGGTAATTAAGCTGCCCAGCTGAATAAAGGTGATGGGGACAGGTTATTACCGTCGCGCGATGGTTCCAAACTGTCGCGCGAGGGTCACCGGCCAAACTTTGTCCATCTGGCAGTTTGACCATCGCGCGAGTGTTTTATAATGTCGCGCGACGGTGCTCCCGGGCGCGCGATGGTTGCGCCCTGGCGCACGTCAGTAGGGTTTTTGGCTTTTGGAAGTGGCTTAAGACTGGGTTAGGTTCAAGGGTTATTCAAACACTCAAAGCTCAAACACTCGACATTTCCTGGGTGTTCTTGATCCATTTCATCATCGGGGAATCAAATACCGTAAGTAAACTAATCTGGAAGCCCAGATTGGGGTGTCTACACCATGACTGGCGTACGGCTCAAACGACTGGAGTGCGCCACTGATCACTGCACACGATTTTGAAACCTTGCCAGCATTAGGGCCAGGACTGGTATAGATTACCAGCCTTGACCCTGCCAGCCCCCCTCAGGGGTCAGAACAGAAAACAGTAAGCAAATGTGATATACCTTTTGCTTGTGAGTTTGATGAAGAGTTTGGGCTTGAGCTTGAGAGTTGAAGGTTGGAGGATGGATGTGGTGGGGTTTAAGGACTGTGGTCAATGAGTTCTTCACTTACTCTTTCTATGGAAAAAGAAAGAAAGCAAAGAACTTTGAAGAGGAAGAAGACAAGGAGCTTTTGAGCCTTAATGTGGTTAACCCCTTGCAAATGAATGCAAGGGGGGGTATTTATGGTGGAAGGTGTGACTGAAATCAGCTGCCCCTTAGGGCTTGTTTGGGGTGGTAAGAGGAGAGGGAGCCTCCCATGCATTAAATGCATGGGACTAGTTGATGGAGGGTGTAGGAGAGAGGGGGGAACAGCTCTGGCCGATATAATCATCAGGGCGGCTGTAGCTGACGTCAGGTGGTTACAAAATCTCCCGTGCGTCTAGCCGAAAAAGGTTGATTTGACTGGAATTGACTGGCGTACGCCTCTTGTTGAGTGGCGTGCGCCAGTAATTGGCGATGACTGACACGTGGCAGGGCTTCCTGCGCATGCTAGTCAAGAACCAGCGTACTTCAGTAGGGCTTTGCTGAGGCCATTTGGTTCTGGCTTGAGGGTTCGACAAGGGTTTGAAAAGGGTTCGGATGAGGTTCAGGACGCTCAAAGCTCAAACTCATTCACAAACTCAGAATGTTCTTGACCTTAATCATCATCGGGGAATCAAAGACCGTAAGTAAACTAATCTGGACAATCCAGAATAGGGTGTCTACAGATACTAACCCCGTCGTGGCCGAGACGTGCCTAAACGAAGTCAAGATGATTCTTAGAACCTTAGGGATTACCCGCGACAGAGATCGTGTAGCCTTAGCCACCTACCAGCTGAAAGGAGAGGCCTGCTATTGGTGGGACCTAATGGAAGCCACCCATACCATAGCCACTATGACCTTCGCCGAGTTTAAAATTAACCTTGTTTCTAGGCAAATATTTTCCCACACCCCTTTGCCTCGCCAAGGAACAAGAGTTCCTGAACCTAAAACACGGAACCTTGACCTTCACCCAATACGCGGCCAAGTACGAAGAGCTGTCCCGTTATGCCTTAGACTCCATCCCGAACGAGGATAAGAAGGTGTAGCGGACCAAACCAAATGATTCGAGCCCACCGAAAAGTAGGCCGCGACCGAAGACAATGGCCGTACGTCATTCCACGTTCGGCTACAATCGAGGTCCGGGAGCGGGCACTGATTCGTCTTACCGACGGACGATCACCGTTGCCCACGTTCGGCCACCTTCGAAGAACTTCTCAAGCTCGGCCACCCTCCGGAGGCCGGCTCATTCATCAGGCTCCTTTCCACTGGTCGCCGCCGTGTTCGGCCACATGTCAAGCTCGGCCACATATGGCCGCGACCGAAGACGATGGCCGTACGTCATTCCACGTTCGGCTACAACTGAGGTCCGGGAACGGACACTGATTTGTCTTACCGACGGACGATCACCGTTGCCCACGTTCGGCCACCTTCGAAGAACTTCTCAAGCTCGGCCACCCACCGGAGGCCGACTCATTCATCAGGCTCCTTCCCACGGGTCGCCGCCGTGTTCGGCCACATGTCAAGCTCGGCCACATGTAGGTCTCAGCCGAACGCTGGGTTCGGCCACCCGTCAAGACACGTGCTCGGCCACCTGCGGAGCACGGCTGGCTGCCGACGACGGCTGACTGCTGAGTCACGCGTCCCCCCACGTGCGGAGGCGGTTATAACAAATGGTGATCACGGGCGCACATGGGTGTGCCAGCTCAGCCCCAAAAACGGTTACCAGATCCATTCCGTGATGTCATTGTGACGTCACACGGCCCGTGGAAGGCACGCGATCGTACTTGGAGAGCAAGCTAGGAGGCACTATATATACCTAGTGATGGTAACCCTAACGGACGGTACTCCATAGACGTTACTCAATACTCACATTTACCCTCTAAAAAGCTTTCTGCTTCCTCTCTGCGCTATACTCATCCTCTCGCCGGAGGGCCTTGCCGGGACAACCCCCGGCCAGGTCTTAGTCGTGCGTCCCTTGTGCAGGCTAGGAGAAGAAAGCTAACCGACCACCGAACCACCAACGAAGGATCGAGGACTAAAGGATCACGGGCCACACAATTGGTGAACCCGACGTGAAACACTTCTGATCTAAACGGCTCTCTCATCCTCCATACCCCCCTCACTCCTTCGTAAAACAACCACCAAATCACCTACCATGGGCGGAGATCTAGCAGACGCAACCGTTTCGGGGAGGAAACGTCAATTCAACGCCAACCCTCGAGAGGCACATGTCCCTCTCCCTCGCCCCTGGGTCCGGGCTCTCACCGGTCTCGGACGACGTCACTTCGGCCTACATCCGCCTACTGCAGCGTCGCGACGACGAACGCGACAATGAACTAGCAGCTCTAAGGGCGGAAGTGGCCCAAATGAAGCAACGCATGCAGCTAGACGCCACCCCTACCGCATCAAGATCTGGCGGAGACAGGGGTAGAGGAGGCCAAACTCCGCCTCCACCTCCACCACTGCAAAGGCGTCAGAATGAAGGAGGCCAACGCGGATCCGTGAAAGACCGCCTAGGCTTCACTCCAGCACCAGGCGATGCCAGAGAAATCATCCTCTACAAGCAACCCACCGTATCTGGAACACATCGTTCTAGAAGCCATCACGACGGAACTAGGACAAGGGACACCGAGTCATTCACAAGCACATACTCAACTGGTCGTGCTGAGTTCTCTCGCACAACGGTTTCGCACAATAGCCGAGACTCCGCACAGACCAGACCCCATATCTCTGAACGTCTTGGTGACATTCCACCTGAGAATCTAGACGACGAGCACCGTGCTCGGCGAAATGGTAAGGGCGTACGCACCGAGGGTGCAAACGAAGACAACAAAACCCGTCATAACAAGGACAAAACCGTCGACGGCCCACGCCGAACAACGACGGACCTGCGAAAAAAGCTTCGACGCAGGGATGCAGAGAAGGCATCAGCAAAGGAGAACAAGGAAAGGGATTCCAAGAGATCAAAGACGGACGAGCACGGCAAACCGCCGCGCCCAGGTTTTGAAAGACAACTGAAGGATTTCAGCGTCTCTCCCTTCACCTCCCACATCATCAACACGCCGCCGGAATCCACTTTTCATCTACCCTAATTCACGAAGTTCGACCCGACGACCTGCGAGGCTTACTCAAATAGCTCACCCTCGGCACATCTGCCAAACACAAACGATGACTTCGGTCACACCTATAAACGGCTCTTCAGCCTTTTGCTTCGGCCACCATCGCCGCCCAAAGAAGCAAAAAATAGACATATGGTCCGCCGAGCCTAAAACACACATCTCTGATGAAACACAGGCTTCGGCTCGGATTGGCAAGACACTATGGTCGGCCACCGAAAGGTTACACTCGCAATTTGGCGAGCAAACCACCCACAAACAATCACTACTCTCAAACGTTCCTCTACCATGGCCAGGGGCTGACACTTTGGCCGAGCCCTATCCACTGGTAAAGGGGCACTTCACACTCTCAAAACTAGTCCAAGGCTGGATCCTGTCAGATTACAACACATCCATGTTCGGCGACCTATTACTACGGCCATACTACTCTGGTCAGAGCTCGGCAGCAATATCTATACTTAACCGTTTTTGATCATGAAAAACTTTCAACTATTCTGCCGAACCCAAACCAAAGTGAGGGCTACGGACAACCACACAATATCGTATGAAGGTGTGATGGCAATCAGACAAGCTCGGCATTGACAAAAACGTTGCAAAGGAAGCCATGCATTCATCTAAAAACTTCGAAATAAAGACAAGTGATTTGAAAGTTCCTAAGCTGGGAGGTACGGCGTAGTAAATCGTTCGGCGCCGACCCCCCGTCAACTATTACATCTGGTACGGCAAAACTCCCATGCTCGGAGCCGTCCAGTCCAACAAAAGCCCATTCAAAATTAAAGAGAGATACCTACTTCAAACTTGAGGGACATCCTCGAGCACAACATCTGCAGCAGCCTCGGGGACGACATCTGTAACACCCTCGGCGCCTTTGACAACGTTCAAACGGCTCTTACCCAGCATTCTCAAACCTTCTCTCCATCCCCAGCTGCCTCCTTACCTCCATCACCTCCCTCATCTTCGGCGTCAGAAATTTCCTCAATCTCCTCTTCACTCTCGGGAAACTCCTCTGGAGACAGAGGTACACACTCCTCTTCAGTGTATGGAAGGATGAGCTTGGGTGTGACTGGGGCTGGAATCGACTTGGTCATGTTCAAATCGGCCTCGAGATTCAAAACAACACCTGCCTCCTTCACCTTCCTCTTCTCCCTCCTCAACACTCTTCCCAATTCACGTTCGGCCTTCTTCAAATTCTCGGCTGTCTCCTGACTCCTCGGCATCCTTCAAACTTCTCGACCATCTCATCTTGCTCCTTCTCATGCTTGACCGCCCTCCTAAAGATTGCCCAGGCTCGGCCACCTTCAGATGAGAGACCCCCGTCGGTATGGTCTCCTCAAGAGTGGCACGTTGGGCTCGGCCAAGAATGTTGTAACGGACCGAATCGAATAGTTCGTACCCACTGGCGGGTAGGCCGCGTTCAAAGACGTGGCCGCACTCGGCTCCACGTTCGGCCACTTTCAAGGATCTGCTCATGCTCGGCCACCCTCTGGAGGGCAGCCTCAATGGTAGAAGTCTCCTCATGAGTTGCCCACCAAGCTCGGCGAAGCATGGGGCTCGGCCACCTTCGGAAGAGATACCTCCGTTGGCATTGTCACTATACGAATCGCCCATTGGGCTCGGCCAAGCTCGTGCTTGGCCACCCGCCAAGTCATGTGCTCCCCCACGTGCTGAAGCGGACGGTCGCCTGACGTCTCTCATGTTCGGCCACCTTCGGAGAATTCCTTGAGCTCGACCGCCCTCTGGAGGATGGCTCCTTCGTTAGAATCCTTTCCGCGGGTCGCCACCACGTTCGGCCGTTGGTTGGGTTCGGTCAAGTTCATTATCAATCCCCACCTCGTGCTCGGCGTCGGTGAAGATTGAGGGGCTATTGTAGCGGACCAAACCAAATGATTCGAGCCCACCGAAAAGTAGGCCGCGACCGAAGACAATGGCCGTACGTCATTCCACGTTCGGCTACAATCGAGGTCCGGGAGCGGGCACTGATTCGTCTTACCGACGGACGATCACCGTTGCCCACGTTCGGCCACCTTCGAAGAACTTCTCAAGCTCGGCCACCCTCCGGAGGCCGGCTCATTCATCAGGCTCCTTCCCACTGGTCGCCGCCGTGTTCGGCCACATGTCAAGCTCGGCCACATGTGGCCGCGACCGAAGACGATGGCCGTACGTCATTCCACGTTCGGCTACAACTGAGGTCCGGGAACGGACACTGATTTGTCTTACCGACGGACGATCACCGTTGCCCACGTTCGGCCACCTTCGAAGAACTTCTCAAGCTCGGCCACCCACCGGAGGCCGACTCATTCATCAGGCTCCTTCCCACGGGTCGCCGCCGTGTTCGGCCACATGTCAAGCTCGGCCACATGTAGGTCTCAACCGAACGCTGGGTTCGGCCACCCGTCAAGACACGTGCTCGGCCACCTGCGGAGCACGGCTGGCTGCCGACGACGGCTGACTGCTGAGTCACGCGTCCCCCCACGTGCGGAGGCGGTTACAACAAATGGTGATCACGGGCGCACATGGGTGTGCCAGCTCAGCCCAAAAAACGGTTACCAGATCCATTTCGTGATGTCATTGTGACGTCACACGGCCCGTGGAAGGCACGCGATCGTACTTGGAGAGCAAGCGAGGAGGCACTATATATACCTAGTGATGGTAACCCTAACGGACGGTACTCCATAGACGCTACTCAATACTCACATTTACTCTCTAAAAAGCTTTCTGCTTCCTCTCTGCGCTATACTCATCCTCTCGCCGGAGGGCCTTGCCGGGACAACCCCCGGCCAGGTCTTAGTCGTGCGTTCCTTGTGCAGGCTAGGAGAAGAAAGCTAACCGACCACCGAACCACCAACGAAGGATCGAGGACTAAAGGATCACGGGCCACACAGAAGGCAAGGAGGTTCGAGTGGGGGCTAATGACTGCTCGAAGGGCCGTGGTAGCTCAAGCCTTTGCCACCTATGCGGAAGTGGTGAAATGTGCGCTCTGGCTGGAGAGTGAGGAGCTGAACTTCAAAACCCGGTGGAGGAAGGCGAATAGTAACACCGGCGGACCAAACTGAACCCCTAAGCACGAGTACGAAAGTAACCTCACCGTTGGGGGGAAGCATAACCGTTAGTCTAGTGTGTAGAGGGTGCGAACTAGAAGTAGCCAACCTATGTTCGACCTGCGATCTTAGGGTGATCGACATGGCGGATTTTGACGTAATCCTGGGGATGGACTTGCTATCAGCACATCGAGCAGTCATAGACTGTCGCCAGAAGATGGTGACAACTTATACCCCAGAAGGGACTCGTTTCCGTTTTAAGGGGGATAGGCAAACGGCGAGTTCGATGACGGAAAGATCTAGGTGGCAGAACCAACTGTTTGGATGGCTAGCTCACCTCCAATTGAAAAAAAAAAAGTCGATAGAATGGAAGTGGGATTACCACACATCGTTTGCGAATACGCCGATGTTTTCCCCGAAGAACTTCATGGCTTACCACCCCCAAGAGAGATAGACTTCTCTGTAGAACTCCAGCCGGGAACGGCACCAATCTCTATGGTGCCATACCGAATGGCCCCCGTTGAGCTAAAAGAGCTCAAGACCCAATTGCAAGAGCTATTGGACAATGGGTTTATTAGGCTGAATGCGTCACCCTGGGGAGCGCCGGCGTTGTTCGTGAAGTAGAAAGAATAGTCGTGCTAAGGAAACATTTGTAGGGTACTGGTCCGAATGATGATTTGGTAGAAGTTTTGCATTGGCGTTGGCTTTTATGATGGAAACTTTATCAAAGGAAATTTTTCGACGGCTGAAGCAACTTCAACCCCATCTTGTTAAGCAAGTGATGAGGCTTAATCCGATTAACAAAACATGTAGAGGATTGTGAGAGATACCTGAAACGCTGTCATGCTACTCCGAAATACTTCTGAGACGTGCTGGAGCCTTTAGAAAGTGGCCGTGTGGTGCCAAACCATTTTGTAGGTTGCCAGAGTATTTGAATCTTGTTTAGATTGCTAATAGGCTTAAAACATACCTATAGGGTTATTTTTGACTTGCAAGGGCGTTCCTTTCATCATCCCTCCCTGTTCAATCATAAGTTGAAATTCTAAATTCCGAGCCTGATCAACACTACAAGGATACTGTAGACACCCCAATTTGAACTTGTCGGATTTCCTTGATTTGTGGCCCTGAGGCTCCCCGATGATGATTTTGGATTGAAACAAGCCTCGTACCAATTGAGACTTTGCTTCTTAAAGGATTTGAAAAGGAAATAAAATGGTCAAAATCATTCCCAAGCGCTTGGAAGCAGTCCCAAGCGCTCCAAACTGTTTTTCAAAACCACTGGCCTGGCTCACTCTCAAGCGCTCGAGTCTCCTGTGCTGCCCAATGGATGGCAGGGCTTCTCACTACCCATGCAATCCATCATTACAGCCACCTTGAGCCGGCTGAGAGTTAAGTCAAGCACTCAACCTCAGTCAGAGATCTTCAGGCCAGGAGATTTTCCCATTAAAATAACATTTTATTCAAATCTATTTCATTTCAAAACCATAGGTTATTTTGGGCTATAAATAGAACCTGTTTTCAGCTGAGAAAAGAGGACGAAATTTTTCTCTCTCTAAACTACTCTCCTCTCTCTCTTGCTCAAGGAAAAAAATTTCAAACACAAACTTGTTCTTCAACTTCAAACTTCAAAGGTTTTCAAAAATCACCAAGGAAAAGGGCAGAAATCCAGAACACTCCAAGCCTCTGGTTTCCTGTGTCCTTCTTTCTGCATCCATTTTCTAAAGTCATTCAAGGAGCCAAGTTCAAACCAAAGGTAGAAATTTTTCTACTTTGATCTCAAAACAAAGAGGCTGTTTTTCCCTTCTGAGGGGGGTCTCTCAGCCTGTCCTAGTCTTCAATACTGGATGCATGGTTGGGAGACCTTAGTGTAAAAGCAAGAGCAAAGGGTGCACAAAAATGTTTTCTTAAAACCCTTACTGGAAACACTCTCGAGCGCTCGAGAGTGCTCCCGAGCGCTCGGGACTGTTTCCAGTCCCATGCATGGCATTTTGTTAAGCAGCAGGTTGGGGGTGAGGTGCATTCTTAAATAAGATGGTTCTATCATGGCATGCAGACATAGAAAATCAGTTTTCCTAAAACAGAAACATTTCTCACAAGTTTTCATGAAAGAATAAGATTTTTCCAAAGTTTAAAGATGATTTTCTCTTGGGAGAAATAAAAACAAGGGTGTTTGCATGTCAAGGCAGTGTCATTTTCCATTTGAGAGTAAGCTGACATGCAGCTCACTCCCAAGCGCTTGGAGCCATTCCCGAGCGCTCGGGAGTGCATGCATGCTACTGCATTCCATTTTCCCCCAGTTTGCTGTATTTTCTGACTTTTTGCATGCATAAATTTATCCATTTACTCTTTTAAAGTTGTAGATCTAATTTTGTTGAGGAAGGGATGCATGATCTGAGAGATTGAGGGCCTATCTCAGTCTGTCAAAACCTCTGTTGAGCCTATAACATGTTTAAATTTATTTCAGTTTACAGTTTAGCATTATATCTTGTCAGTACAAACAAAGCTTGTAGGTTGGGGTTCTAACACTCCCAAGCGCTAGGGACCACTCCCAAGCGCTCGAGAGTGAATCCAGTAATAGGGCTTCATTTTATGTTATCTTGTATACCATTCATGGCCATTTTATCACCCATGTGCATATGCACATGTATGCACGTCTATTTGATATAACTGTGGATACTTGCGAACTGGTTTAATGAAACAAAATCCTTTTTTTAAAATCCCACAAACGTTTAGTAGAGACCGACATCGCTTCGGGCGAGGGGGGTGCTGTAAAACCCTTCCCCCCTCGTAACATGGCTTCCGAACCCTCAAACGATCTCTGGTTTTCAATTTCAAATCAACCATTTTCAAAACAAAACGGTTTCTCGGGTGATAGACCATAAATCCGGGTGGCGACTCTTCAAACTATTTTCGAATCGATCCAAAGGTCGAGGCACGCTATTTTCATTGGGCCGCCCCGATCCACCCGGGGCTGTGGTAGCCCACAGTGGCGACTCCGCTGGGGAGAAGGTTTAATTAATACTTGAGAAAAAGTTGGTATGTTGATAAAACGGCCCGCTTTCCTTAAGTATCAATTAAACTTGTGAGCCAAGCTTGAAAAACGTTTGTGGGATTTTCAAAGTCATTTTGTTTAATCGAGGAATTAACCAGAGGAAGGAATGACAAGGAAGCAGAACGTCGTGATACCAACACCACCCAGGCTAAAAGCAAACGCACAGCTTACGCCACTTCAGTTATCGTATCACGTTGTTCACCCTAAGTCATTCCAAGCCAATGGTCGATTTTCTTGACGAAATGCTAGCCGAATACTTAGCTTGTTTTAGCATCCTTAGGGAATCATTAGTTCCTAAACGAGGATACACCCCAAAAAATCTAAGGATCAAGGCAACCTCCCATGAAGGATATTCAATCAATTTTAAGAAATCAGAGTTGATGACGGTGATGGTGGTACACACATTTTCTAAAAACCATGTACATATTTCATAAAAATATAAACAGGGATCACGTCTGAGCACGGTTTTTGCTTTGCTGTCAGTTCTGAGCAATTGGGCCAAAGAAGAAGAACATCATACCCTCCTGGACCAGACCCTTGGGACAGAGATTGGAACGGCTTCAACTTCAGGCAGATTCCGTCAGTGCATCAGATTTGAGGGTGGAGATGGATCTACTAATCGGGAACCTCAACCCAAACCCAAACCCAAACCTCAATCCAAACCCGAACGGAGGCAACCCAAACCTAAACCCGAACGGAGGCAATCCGAATCTTAACCCAAACGTCAACCCAAACGGAGGCAATCCAAATCCAAACCCAAACAGAGGCGAGCCAAATCCGAATCCTAACCCCAATCCAAATCCAAATCCAAACCCTAACCTAAATCTGGGAAACCTGTATGGAGAAATGGGACAGATCAGGGAAGATATCCAACGTCTGGGCGAACGCACCGACAACCAAATCGCCCAACTCATGATGATGATTACCGGAGTTGCACGGCGGCTTCCACCTCCAAATCCGAATCCAAACCCTAACCCAAATCTGAATCCGATCCCAAACCCAAATCCGATTCCAAATCCAAACCTCAACCTAAACCTGAATCCAATCCCCAACCTAAATCTCAACCCAAACCCTAATCCTAACCCAAACCCGAACCCGGAACAACTGGTCGTTGAGATCAAAACCCCACAGAATCCCGAGATGGCAGCAGTATTGGCAAAGATCACCCAGTTGGAAGAGTCAGTAGCGAGGAACGAGAAGATAGCATCGACTGGTTTTGACATCAACAAGCTTTGCCTATTTCCCAACGTGAAGCTACCAGAGAAGTTTAGGCCAATCGATTTTGCTAAATTTGATGGAACCGGAGACCCTAAAGCACATTTGACTGGATACATCGGAGCGCTATCCATGTGGGGTGTGGAGAAGGATGCCATGGCGCAGATGTTCTCGCAGACTTTGGTAGGTCATGCTCTGCATTGGTTTACTTCGCTGGATGAAAGGAAGAAGCGTTCTTGGGAGGACATATGCGCGGCTTTTGTGGCGCAGTATGATTATAACATTCAGATGGAAGTTACCACTCGTGAATTGGAGTCAACCAAGATGGAGGCCAAGGAAGCCTTTGCTGATTTCTTGAAAAGGTGGAGAGCAAAGGCAGCACAGATGAAGGATAGGCCGAGTGACAGGGACCAGATCCGGATGATTGTCCGGAACCTTCAACCTAATCTTGCGAGGCATATGGTTATGGCGCAGGCGTGCTCAGATTTTAAAACATTCTTCGACACAGGCTTGGCCGTCGAAGAAGCGGTCCAACTAGGAATCCTTGACAAAGCTGATCTTGCCCCCAAACCCAAGAAGGTTTACTCTGGAAACAGCAATGCCCTGTTTGGCAACTCCAACTACACCAACTTCCCAACATCTCCTCGAACACAACTCAAGCCGAGCCTATCAATCAGATTGTAACCCAGACCAGCCAACCCCGTGCCCAACCCCGCACTTTCGCTCAATTCTCAGCACCTCTCTCTGCCGTGCTCGAGAAGTTGGTCGAAAGTGGCGTGCTCAAGCCACTCGCCCCTACTCCCCTGCCTCCCCTACCTCAAAAGCTCCCCGCATCCCACAATCCTAATGCATACTGTGCTTACCACCAGAACGTGGGCCACCTAACCGACCACCTTCGCCACGCTATCCAGGATCTCATAGACAACAAAACTCTCCCCATGCCACCACAAAAACCAAATACCATCTCAAACCCGCTCCCAAAGCACTCCAACCCCCGCATCAATCACATTTCCCAAAGCCACCCCTTTAACCCAAGTCTTTACATCGTCCCTACCGCCTAACCCAAACCAATTGTCGAGATACCGGGCGAGCATACTGTCTGCGCACTCGAGTCTGTAGATTGGGACTTCCAAAGGAGGTGGGAAGATCTGGCGAGCGATTTCTTTACTGTGGAAAACCGGGCTCTGGTAACTGGGGTGTGGCCTGTGTCACTCAATTCTCACCAAGTTGAAGAATTGGAGCATGGTGATTAGAGGCAGGACTGGGAAGTAATCATGGCCGACCCGTTGGATGGCTATTCCCTCTTTGCTCTATTCTTGGAGCCCGAGCCAATCGAGGAAGAAAATGAATGGGAGTGGGAGCCCGAGCCCAACGGGTGGCACTGGATTGATGATTCCGACCCTTTAGATGAGACGTCATTGGCATACCTCTTTCTAGAGGAGGAAGAACGGGAAGAAATGGATTTGATGAACCCCCGTATGTTCTCGGGGCTCACTGTCAGAACCATTGTCAATCTTACTAGAGGCTCCGACGCTCTTGACCGTGTCATGGTGTAGACACCCCAATCTGGGCTTCCAGATTAGTTTACTTACGGTTTTTGATTCCCCGATGATGAAATGGATCAAGAACACCCCGGGAATGTCGAGTGTTTGAGCTTTGAGTGTTTGCAAAACCCTTGAACCTAACCTAGCCTAAGCCACTTCCAAAAGCCAAAAAAACCCTATTGATGTGTGCCAAGGCACAATCATCGTGCGCCAGGGCGCAACCATCGTGCGCCGACCGTCTCGCGACGGTTTGACTCCATCGCGCGATGGTCAACCGAAGCATTGACCATCGCGCCAGGGCGACAGTTTGGAACCATCGCGCGACGGTCAGAACCTGTCCCCATCACCTTTATTCAGCTGGGCAGCTTAATCACCAAGTAATCCCCAGCCAGCCTCGTGGCTGGCTGGCCTCCATTCTTTGGACCAGACATGCCTTTCCATTAATGGAAGGTGCTCCCCCTATAAAAACCCCCCCCTTGTTCATCTTTAAAAGGGTTAACAAAAATTTGGCATTACAAAGGGTCTTTGCTTTGTACTCTTTTAAGCTAATAAAAGAGATACAAAGACACCCTAAGAACAAAGCTTGTTCTTCCTCCCCATTTTCACATTTCAATCAAACCTCTAACCCAACCTCAAACTCAAAGCTCAAACACTTTTCAAACCTCAAAATTCAAAGGTATATCTTACCTTTGTTCTGCTCACTATTCTGATCCCTGAGAGGGGCTGGCAGGGTCAAGGCTGGTAATCAATACCAGTCCTGGCCCTAAAGCTGGCAAGGTTTCAAAAGCCGTGGCCTAGCAAACCCTCGCGCGATGGACCCAAACACTTGCGCGACACTTTTGTCTGCATGAGATTGGTCCACGTGGGGAAGGGATGCTAGCATTTTCTTGTCTTATTCATGCCATAGCTGTTGTGTTGTTTATTTTGGTATTAAGTCACTGTGAAGCATGCTAATAACCAGTTTACTGCTTTCTTTTGTTAGAAATGTCAGTTTTACATTTCAATATTTAGTTCTGTTCTGTTGGAGTACCCCTGGGATCATTCTGGACCTGTCTCAGAACCTAGAAACGTGCAAAACCAGACACTGGAAGTTGGCTCAAACCATCGCGCGCTGCACCCAAACCCTCACGCGATAGTCAAATGGAGCGTTGACCAGTGTGCCAGGGCGCAATCGTCGCGCGCCAGGGCGCAACCATCGCGCGCTCGGGCGCATTGTCGCGCGACGGTTTGGAACCCTCGCGCGATTGTTTATACCCGATCAGTGGCTGGCCTTGCATGTTTAACTTGGTTTTAGGGTATTATTTTGTCCCCACACTGTTTATGGGGTGTTTTTGTTTATTTATTAGGCTTTTCAGCCTTTAAACTGTATATTATGACTGCATAAACTGCTTGGTTTGTCCTGGGTGTGCACTGGTCCTTCCAGAGCCCAGAGAGTTTAAACTGCTTGGTTTGTCCTGGGTGTGCACTGGTCCTTCCAGAGCCCAGAGGGTTTGAGAATAAGAGCTGTGGGCTTAGGCTTACTGGCGCGCGCAGGTCTTATAGTAGCGTGCGCAGGTATGATCAGCATGCATTGACTTGATCAGTACATACTGGTTACCTCTTGCGTGCGACACTCCAAGACAGGAGCTTTCCAGTCTGTTTAAACTCCCACAGCAGTCTGTTCTCATCGTATACTAACTGCTCATCCATGCCATCTATCACATCCTGCAAACATGTTACAGTTTTAATCCCCGATTAACTGTTCCCCCGCCCTAACTGGCTAAAATTGATTAATAAAAGAAGAATCGCAACGTTTTCAAAATGCCTAAGTAGAGACCGATCTCCTGATTGGGCGAGAGGGGTGCCATAAAACCCTTCCCCTCTCGTAACCTGGCTCCCGAACCCAGATATGGTTATGACGGACTGGTTCCTTAACTTTTTCAAATCAAACAGCACGGCAGGTGCTTCGAAATACGGTTCCTTGGGTGTCGAACCTTCAAAACCCGAGTGGCGACTCTGTATTTTTGAGCGCTTGCCACCTGCGCTCGCGCTCCCTCGATCCGGGCCCTTGCATTTTGGAAACCGGAATTTCCAGGGCGTGCTGCCCACAGTGGCGACTCTGCTGGGGATGATCGAACCGATATTAATCCACACTTAGAGTTTAATACACTTGTAAACAATCCCTTAAAAGTCTGTCAAAACGGTTAGCTTCGCGCTGCCGAAGGTTGGAATGGTGATTTAACAGGACCTCGTGTCCGGCCATTCTAATCTGGGGCTTTTTCGATTGTTCGCTTGCGTAGTTTCCTCTAAAGATGGATTGAATAAAGTGAGCCAAATTTGAAAAGGGATTTTGCAATTTTGCGATTCTTCTTTACTTAATCAATTTATAGCATTCTCATTTGCATCGATGTGGGATAAGCCTCGTTGGATCGTTTTGGCAATCCGGCACGGTTTATCGGAGCCCGGGGACCCCGAATGACCAACAACCTTCGACGATGATGGGTCATGCTACCGTTCGACTGTTACTCTGCGAAAAACGCGGGTAACGGGAGGTATATCTGTGGCCCTAGTCCGAGGAACCTGTTACAAGCCAAAACCAGCCTTTGCATATACAAAGCACTAGAACTCTCCAAACTAGGACAGGTACCCACAGGTTAAGATCTATTTGCATCTAACCCCATATACTGTCTATGTGTTACTGCTTTCCCTATCGCATGCACTGTGCATACACTATTTTTGCATAGGAGCATGCTTAAGGCTGTTTTGTCTTTCGAGTTTGTCTTGTGCTGTCTAAGACGTTGTTGGGCCCGATGAGGAGTCGTTCATTCTGTTGAATGTTCGTTATCAATTGCAAAGTCCTTAGTTCAATGAGACTTTGGGAAATCAAACCTTACTAAATCCTTGGCTCATGCCCGGTTGAGGATTCAACCGAACATAAGGAACCACAAAGTATTGATGCTGTGTCACGGCGCCACCCAAGTTGAAGTGCGTTGTCACTATACACCGCCGTGTTCAAGGTTAAGGTGCCATGTCATCAACACCGAGTTGTTCCAAATTCAAAGTTGAATCTTCAAAAGGACTAGCCAAAGATTTAGTCTATTTTGACATCTTTTAGGATCTGTCGATCTACTCGGGGACACATCGCCGAAAAGAATTCTGAGGATTCCGGCAACGTCTGAAACTTGTGAGGCAAACTCGTCTTTGGAACTGTACATGCATACATTCTGTTCTGCATAGGAGCATGTTTAGGGCGACTTCTAAGTTGTCTCTCGCTTTCGAGTCTGTCTTATGCTTATTAGGATGCTGCTATGACCCGATGAAGAGTCGTGCATCTCGATGGTGCATGTTGTTAATTTTTCAAAAGTCCTTAGATCAGCGAGACTTTGAGAAATCAAACCTTATTAAATCCTTGGCTCATGCCCGGTTGAGGATTCAACCGAACATAAGGAACCACAAAGTATTGATGTCGTGATATTGATGTCGTTTTGGTTATCGTGCTTCGCACGTACACCGCCCCGGCTAAAGCGCGTTGTCGCTCACGCCACCCCGGTAAAGGTGTCACGCCATCAATACCAAGTTGTTTCTAATTCAAAGTCAAATCTTCAAAAGGGACTAGCCAAAGTTTTAGTCTGTTTTGACGTCTCTTAGGATCAGTTTGATCTTTTCAAAGGATAAACCCTCGAAAAAAATATCCGAGGATTCTGGCAGCATCCGAACATTATGAGACAGACTTGTCTCTAGTTCTAGAGTCTAGGGGGACACTGACAACGATGATCTCTTCATTTTCGTTCATTCAATTCTTTCAATAAACTGCTGAAAGGGCGTCACTGAGCTTTCATTACTTTACTGTCAAAGCTTCGGGCCTTTGCATCGTCAGAGAATACCGAAAAGAAGAGCCAAACCTGCTTGGGAGAGTCTGCCGGGGCTGTTACACCTTCGCTTTCAAGGTTATATCACCTACCACGTTCATCAATTCGGAATGGCAGTACAAATGGAGCTGGCTGAGCTCAGGAAAGCTGTAGAAGAATTGGGTCACAAGATGGACAAACAGATGATTATGGTCCAGGGACTCGTTGGCTTTGTTTCCTCCACAGCCTCGCAACCAGATATGGGGCTGGTCAAAGAACCTTCTCAAGCCTACCACCCTCCAACAGTTGGAATCAAGCTGTGCTCAGGAGACATGTTCAAAGACCTGGCTGAGTTTCATGAGGCCAGGACTCACTCGAAGGAGGATGCTGATTCCTTGTTCAAAGCCTTTGCCAAAGGGGAGGACATGCTTAGTGATGAATTCAGCCCTGAAGACAAAAGTATGCATCCAGTTGATGGGGCAATGTGTTGCAACAGCCAAGCAAACAAGAGTCCTGCTTTGAACTCTCAATCCACTCGCCGGAACCCACCGAGAACTTTCTCATGCTTCTCTGCGCCTTTGGTCTCAATTTATGAAAAGCTCCTCGATGCTGGTTCCATCAAGCCCCTCGATCCAACTCCTCTACCCAAAAATCCATCACCCAATTTCAAGCATAACCTCTATTGCACCTACCATCAAATGCCTGGCCATTCTACCAATGCCTGTTTTCGGCTTCGACATGCCGTTCAAGATCTTGTCGATTGTGGTATTGTCACAACTCCACCTCCATCAACAGCCGATATCAACCAAATTCGAAGCGCTCAAAGCCTCCGATCTCGAACACAACCCCAGAGTTTCTCTGTCTTAGAGGTATCTCTATCTGCAGTAATGGAGAAACTCGTCAAGTCTGGGCACCTCAAACTTTTGACCCCAACTTCTCCACCCAAAGTCTTTCCAGCCAACTACAATACCAACCATTTCTGTGCCTTCCACCAAATGCCCGGCCATCTCACCGATAGCTGCTTGCGTCTCCGACACAAGATTCAAGATCTTATTGACAATGGCACGATTCAAGTTCCACCAAATCCCGATGCCATTTCCGACTCCTTGCCTCAGCACGAGTCTGACCCTCTGGTTGGTCAAATATCAATCGACTCTACTCAGATCAACCCGAGCTCCACCATATTCAACCCTAGCCACTATATCGTCCCAGCGAATCAACCCAAACCCATCGTATCCATCCCGTCCGAATCGGAGGTTAACATGATGGCTGTAGGTGGGGCAACCGAGGTTTTCACTGCCAACGTCTGGTTTGACAGTGATGAGGGGCTTGCAAAGGAAAGGACCGTTTGGCTGAGGTCCATCGTTCAAAGGAGCATCAAGTAGGTTTGGTTGAAGAAGCTGAGGAGGCCGAAGTGCTATTGCTTGGGCCTGACGCCCGCTGGATCCTACCTCTTTTTGTGGAAGCTATGGGTAGCTTTTTAACAATTGCATTTTCAAAACCGCGTCTAGTTTGCATTAGCGTTTTGTCTGAGTCTGACACAGAGTCTTTTGCATTCGTCTAAGTCTAGCTCTGAGTCGGAGGTTGTGCCTCTTGGCCCTCCACGTCGTAGCTTTTGTTTCAAGTTTCGAGTCTGCTGTACTTGGCAACCCCGAGGGTTTTTATGATACGCATCGTCTTGCTTCTACATGCTTCACTGACTTTTATATAAACTGTGTCGACCTTAACGACGAAGGGATAGATTTCGATGGGATCATTCCCAAGGAAATGTGTTCCCTCGCCGAAAGGGAAGACGAAAGGCATGCGCAGCCTATTAAAAGAAGAAGTCATTTCAAATAAACTTGAAAGACAAGTATAACCTCCCGAAAGGTTCAATTGGTTCAAAGCCGCCCCCAGAGGAGCATTGTGCCCGGTCAGACAAGCTCGAAGAATTCATAGACGTCTTGGCATGGTCTCATCAAGTCACGCCTCGCGTTTGATTTTGAGATAAAGAAGTATCAATCCCTGCTACCTAGTGCCAATCCAGAAAGCAGAAGCACAGAAGGCTTTGGGCCTTGTACCATGTTCAAAGCAATAACAGTGGCGTTCCGCCAAGTACAAATGAGGAAGTCTACAAAGTGGTCCGGAGCAAGACATTTCCAACCGAAGCACTCTTGACTCTTTGTTATCAAAGCCATATTATCTGGGGCTGCAGCCAAAGCTCTTCGACCTCAACGGCAACAAATTCAACACCATGGTCGATCTGGATCAATTCAAAAGCAACTCTTCCCTGAGAGAAGCTCGTTGGGCTGAAAACCCCAAGGGTGGGCAGTTCCAAGCAAAAGTTAGAGCAGCCTGCTAGACCGAAACCTATGAAGGCAGTTTAGGCAAAAGTAAATAGGCAATCAATCAAAGCTCGCTAGACCGAAGACCCGAATGGGCGATACTAGGCAAAAGTTAGAGCGTACTTAGTTCTATAAATACGCGTTCTACGAACCCGATAGCGTTGTCAGCAGTAATTCTTTGCACATGGCGCAACCAATCCTTGATCAGTGGTTGGATTCCTTTAATGGCCTTGACTGTCTGCACTTTAAGTCCTTTGGCATGGACTTCCTCTTTTCCCTTCGTCACATTCCTATGAATTTTGCCTTCCTTAGGGCAGCCGTTAGTTTGTGGGATCCTGATTTTCACGTCTTTCGATTTAAGAGAGAGGAGTTGTGTCCTACTATCGAGGAATTTGCAGCCATCATGGGTCATTCGGATAGAGAGGGTTTCATTGTCCCTAATCCTTTGTTCAACCGAGGTGATCTCCTGAAGGATTTACTCCAAGTTTAGAAACATGAAGTTAAATTCTTCCTAGTGGAGGGAAAGCTAGAGATTCTTCAGTTTATCCAGTGCTTTGGTACAGCAGAGGCTCATCGCCAAGTTTCTCAGCAGAGAGCATGCTTTCATGCGTTATGCATTTGTCTCCTTCATTACTACTTGCTTGGCCCTTCCTCTGGTCATGCTGATCCTATATTGCTTAACCTTGCTCAGCAAATTGGAAACCGTGTGGGTTTCACTGGTTTAGTGTTGGCAGAGACCTTGATGGGTCTAGATGTGATAAAGGGTAGTCCTTCAGCTCAGTTCTTAGGGAGTCCCTTGCTATTGCAGGTTCACTCTTTTATTTGTTTTTTTTGTCAAGCTTATCTTTTCACTCATCACTCTTTTGTTTTGACTCACGTGTTCTCTCAACTCACAATTTTCCCTTGTTCTCTAGGTGTGGTTGTTTGAGAAGCTAAAGGTGTGGGATGCGCCGGAGCGACTTCCTTATAATCCAGACCAATGCACGGAGCGTCACATGATAAAACAGTTCCCAACTGAGGCTGCTTGGGAAGCATGGATGAAGACTTGCAGAGGTGATTGGATTCAATGGGTTTGCCCCTGGTATGGTATCGAGAGCATGACTGCGAGTACCATGAACCATTTTGGTGTAGCAGTGATTGGTATTACTCGAGTCGCTTTCTACTTTCCTGCTCGCTTTCAAAGGCAGTTTGGGGCTGAACAAACCGCAATCCTGGGTGACCCTGAGTACACCGTCTCTAAGATCCATGATGCCAACTTTCGTCGCAATATGCTGCGTCTTTGGCCAAATAGAGTGATGCAGGAGGTTGCTGAGAACTTCGTTGTCAAGCTATCGGGTTCTTACAAACGCTGGTTGAAGAAAAACCTTTTGGAGGATAGTAGTGCAAAGAGAAGGAAGACCTAGAGATTGACGCTTTGCTTATGTTTTTCAAAAGATGTTGTTTGATTCTAGTTTTCATGGATTAAGAATTGTTTAGGTTTGCTTTTTCCCTTTTTTTTCTTTGGAAATAATAAAACATTTGGTCGTTTTATTTGAAGATGTTATTGCCATGATTTGATAGCGAACATGCTTTAGGATAGACCTAGAAATTTTGGAAGTGATGACGATAGCAGTGGCCGAATCTTAAATTTGGAGATTGCCTACGTATCCCATAGAGGGAATCAGGCCATAAACGTAGTTCCAACAAAGGGGATTTGTTTTGTTTTTAGTTAGGGTCCACTCGGGTATTTTCCTCTCCTTTTGTGCTCTAAACTTTGCCTAAAACCGCCCTTGCGGGTTTTCGGTCTAGCGAGCGTTTTATTTATGCCTTAGTTTTTGCCTAAGCCGCCCTTGCGAGTTTTCGACCTAGCAGGCTGCTCTAATTTTTGCTTGGATCCGCCCACCCTTGTGGTTTTCGGTCCAACGAGCATCTCTCATGGGTAATACTTCCTCAGCTTGTCGATGTTGACTGGCGTTGCGAATTCCATTCCATCCAAGTCTGCAATGTATGCTGCTCCTCCAGAAAGTATGCGTTTGATAAGGTAGGGGCCTCCCCAGTTTGGTCTAAACTTGCCCCTTGGGTCTGAGACGTGGCGACGAATTGCTTTGAGCACCATGTCTCCTACCTTGATGTCCCTAGGTTTCACCTTTTTGTGGAATGCTCGTGCAATGCGGCGTTGATACCCTTGTACATGGTATAAGGCTCTCAGCCTCCTTTCGTCCAGTAGTACCAATTTGTCATGGCGATTTTGAACCCAGTCTTCTTCGATCATTCCAGTCTCAGCTAGAACCCTTAACGAAGGTAATTCCAGTTCGATAGGCAAGACAGCTTCCATTCCATAAACCAGAGAGTAGGGAGTGGCCCCAGTTGAAGTCCTTTCAGTTGTTCGATAACCCCATAGTGCCAGAGGTAGCATTTCTGGCCAATCTGTGTAAGTGTCAGTAGTCTTCCGCAGAATCCTCTTGATATTCTTGTTTGCAGCCTCAACTGCTCCATTAGTTTGGGGCCGGTAAGTAGATGACCGATGATTTTGTATCCCAAATTCGGCGAAAAGCTTCTTTGTCGCCCCTTGAAGTGCGATCCATTGTCACAGACGAACTCGAACTCGCAAGGTACACCATATCGATAGATGATATTAGTGCGAATAAATTTGGCCACATGAGTGGCTTTTGAGAGTAGCATAAGAAGCTGCTTCTACCCACTTGGTGAAGTAGTCAATGGCCACCAGAATGAACTGATGTTTGTATTTTCCTTTTAGATTTATGCTTCCAATGACGTCTATCCCCCAAGTGGAGAATGGCCAAGGGGATGTCATGCTATACAATTCCGTAGGGGAATACGCATACGATCAGGCATGAGTTTGGCATTTGTAACATCGGCGGACATAATCGGCGCAGTCGGCTTCCATTGTAGTCCAGTAATATCCCTGACGTAGGATCTTCTTCGCCATCGTTGTCCCGTTCATATGTGGCCCACAAATTCCTTCGTGTATTTCCTCCATTACCTTGCGGCTGTCCTCCGTTGTGACGCAAAGTTGACTTGGACCCAAATGTGCCCTTCGATACAATGCTCCTCCACAGATTATAAACCGGGCAGCAAACTTCCGTAGAGCCGTTATGTCTTTTGAGGTGGCCTCGGATGGGTATTCTCCTTTTTCTAGGAACTCCTTTACGTCTTCGTACCATGGCTTGCCATCGTCTTCACCTTCCTCGGTAAAGGTGCATTCACATGTTGGTTTGACTTTTTGCTCGATCATGAGAGGCCGCATTGTGAATCCCAGGGGTATTTCGACCATAGATGCTAATGTTGCCGGTGCATCTGCAAATCTATTGCTCACTCGAGGAGTGTGTGTGAAGATAACAGAATCGAATTGTGGAATTAGATCTTCCAGCACAGACTGATATAGCATCAGTGTATCTTCCTTGACCTTCCAGTCTCCCCTGGCTTGAGATACCACCAGGTTTGAATCCCCAGTGACTTCTACCCTTTTTGCCCCTAGCGCCAGGGCTGCCTCCATTCCAGCAATACAAGCCTCGTATTCAGCTTGGTTGTTAGTAACCTCAAACCTCAGTTTATATGACAAAGGGATGTGGGAGTCGTTTGGGGAAACTAGCAATACCCCTATGCCATATCCACATCGGTTTGATGCTCCATCAAAGTAAAGTTGCCAGGTGTCGTCTAAGAGACATAAGATGTCCTCGTCAGGGAACATGAAGTCCTCTGCCTCGGCCTCTGTCACAGGGTGATCTGCCAAGAATTCTGCCACAGCTCTTCCCTTTACTGATTTCCTTGTCCTGTATTTAAGGTCGAATTCTGCTAGCAGCAATAACCACCTGGCTAGTTTTCCGATAAGTGATGGCTTTTCGAAAAGATACTTGATTGGGTCTAAACGAGAGACCAGCACCACCGGATGTGCTAACAGGTAGTGCCTCAGTTTCTTTGTGGCCCATACTAGCCCCCAACAGGTTTTCTCGAGGGGAGTGTACCTTGTCTCATAATCCATCATTTTTTTTGCTGAGGTAGTATATGGCGCACTCTACTTTGACGTCGTTTTCTTGTGCTAGCATGCATCCCATGGATGTGTCTGTTACTGAGAGATACAGAATCAACGGCTTCCCAGGGATGGGTGGCGACAGTACAGGTGGATTCTGAAGATATTCTTTGATTGCCTCAAATGCTTGCTGACAGTCTTGGCTCCACTCAAAGTCAGTACCTTTCTTTAGTAGCTTGAGAGGTTCACAAGTGGTTGTGAGCTTGGAAATGAACCTGCTGATGAACTGTACCTTCCCCAAGAAACTCCTTACTTCCTTCTCCGTCCTAGGCGGTGATATCTCCATGATAGCCTGTATCTTGGAAGGGTCTACCTTGATTCCTCTTTGAGTGATGAGGAATCCCAACATCTTTCCAGCTGTTACCCCAAAAGTGCATTTTTGAGGGTTAAGACGTAGTTTGTAATTCCTAATCCTCTCAAAGAACTTTTGGAGTGCTCCATGGTGTTCTTCCCTTTCCTTTGATTTGACTATCATATTGTCGACATACACCTCGACCTCTTTGTGCATCATGTCGTGCAGCAGTGTTGTTGCCATCCTCTGGTAAGTGGCTCCAGCATTCTTCAACCCAAACGGCATCACTCGGTAGCAGTAAGTTCCCAAAGGCGTAGTGAAGGTGGTTTTCTCTCTATCCTCAGGAGACATAAGGATTTGATTGTACCCAGAGAATCCGTCCATGAAAGATAGCAATGCATGGCCTGCGGTGTTATCTACTAGCTCGTCTATGTGAGGTAATGGGAAGTCATCCTTTGGACTGGCCTTGTTGAGATCTCGGAAATCTACGCAGACCCTGATTCCTCCAGTTTTCTTTGGTACGGGAACGATGTTAGCTACCCATTGTGGATATTCGGTGACTATGAGAAAACCGGCGTTGATTTGTTTAGTGACTTCTTCTTTTATCTTTAGGACCCAATCAGGGCGCATACGCCTCAGTTTTTGTTTAACTGGTTTTGCATCAGGATGAAGAGGAATTTTATGCTGAACAATTTCAGGGTCTATTCCAGGCATGTCCTCGTAAGACCAGGCAAAAACATCTTTGTATTCTTTTAGCAAAAGGATTAGTTTTTCACTTTCTTGAGGGGATAGTGCGGCACCAATTTTGACCATTTTGGGCTCATTTTCAGAGCCTATGTTTGCTGTGATTATTTCCTCAGAAAAAGGTTTAGCGTGCCTTTCTTCTTCTCTCTCGATGAATTCTAGAATTTCTTTTGGAATTTCTTCCTCAAAATTTGGTTTGTCGGAATCCATGCAATTGATCATAAGCAAAGTGAAATACTCTAAATCTTCATTCTCATTGCTAAGATTATCAAAAGACATTTCAGAGTCGAACTCAAAGTAAATGTTATGCCTTGGTACTTTGACCAGGTTTTCCTCACTAGACTTAGTAGTTTCAAAAGATGAAAAGCTTGACTCGGATTGAGTCGACTCGGAGTCGGAATCGGAATCAGAACTAAGATCAGAATTAGCGCTTTTCATTTTTTATTTCAGAGTGTGTTCCACGGTCCAGTTAGGGTAAGCCCCTTTTTCAACATCCACAATCAGTTCAGAGCAGTCTTTTTCATCACCAAGGTTGATCACCAGCACTTCACTGTCACCTTGATTCACACTTTCACCATTGTCACCCTGCAAGTCTTGGAGGGCCATTTGATTTGCTATTGCTGTTATTTCTTCCAATTGAGCTTCAATCTCTGCTTCGTCTCTGTTGTCGACTCGTCGTGTGCCAACAAAGCCCCACCAATTACCAAAGCTATCTATGATGGGGTGGATCACCCTTATTTCATTGTTGGTGACCCCCTCATCAAAGAGTAGGTTTAGTGATATTTCGTCTAGTGGGTCATTGTCGACAGATTCTTCTTCCTTTGCCTCTTCAGTTTCGAGGTTGTTGACCTCGTCTATTGACCAATAGTCGTCGGTAGGTGCATAAGGGTCATAAAAATAGATTGGAACCCTGCGAAGCCCTTCTTCTTCGATCAGGTCTTCTACTTCTTCCTCATAAACCGTTCCAGCGAACATGACATGGTTGTCTTCAATGATAGCCACCATAGGCTTTGGTTGATTTACTGGAGTGATGTATTCAGAGGGGTTGAAATCTTCAACAGCAAAGTGGAGCGGGCCAGACAGCTTGGTGACAACTTGAAAGTGCGAATCAGACATGAACAGTGATGCAGTCATTTTTCCTGAAAAGGTTTTTGCTTTAGTTAGATTGATTAATCTTACCTACTGTTTATTTGACTTAGAGAGATTCCTAAGGTTTAACCTGCAAAAGAGAAACTTTACAACATACACATATACAATGGGTGTGAGGAAGAACTTGGAAGTAAAATGCAAGTAGGTTCCTAGCCTGTAGGTTCCTGTCTTAGTTTGATAAGTTCTATGGCTTTCTAGAACATGCAAGGTTTTGGTAGTCTCAGGGTGCTCCGTTGTCAAAGGGCACCAATCCTCTCTCCGGCCCATCATAGGCGGTGATTGGGTGATTCCCCTTTTGATATACCACTAGGTACGAGTGACTGTGGAGTTTGCTGGAACCCCCAACATAGCCCGTGTCATGCCGGGATATCAGGTGAACTCAACGGGTTGCCCGCTCGATGCATATGATAAATGAATTAAACAAGGCATGTATTAGTCTTATGTTGAACTTTTTGGTTATGGCTCTCATATTCCCCAGCAGAGTCGCCAAAAACTGTAGACACCTCCCAAACGGGGCATCGCCATACAGATTGATCACGTTTGTTTGCTCGATTGGTTGCTTGTTTCGTAAACCAAAATCATGGACATTCCCATGGCTAGGAACATCGCCACATGATAGCGGTTATCATCAAAAAAGAGTCGCCACCCAGTTTATTAAAACTGGGAAAATAGATAGAGATTCTGGATACGGGAGCCAAAAGTACAATAAGGGGAATGTGTTAGGCACCCCTCTTTGCCCAGTCGTGAGACTGGCCCATAATCATTCAACATAAGACGTGTAGATGCTTTGTTTAATTCCAACATATAGTCTGTTTATTTATTCCTTTAAACGGTAAGCAAAGTGAGCCAGTGCGATAAATGAAGCAGGCATCAGAAAGCAGAAAAGCAAACAAACTGTCCCAGGAAATCAATTACTCGGCCGGTGAATGGATGTCACGGCCGAGTAATCACACTGGTTTAATGTACCGGCCGAGGGATCGAAGCCCCGGTCGGTGTTCTTCCTCACACCAGATTATACGATTAACAGATGATCAGAAAGCTACGGTTAGTTATAAGTGCGATAAGTAAAACAAACCAGAGGCCATTGGGCCTCACCACCTTGATCCCTCAGTTGCTTGATTGCTTTGGATTGAGCGTGATTGATTGATTGCTTGATTGGAAACCCTAGGGTTAGGGTTTGAACTTCGGATTTGATCGCCGGATTGACGGCTGCCTTCGGGAGGTTAGGGCTTTTGAAGAGTGAGTTTGAGGGAGTATTTGTGCAGAGTTTCGAGGCTTGAGAGAGTGTATACTCTGATAATTTTTGTGTGTTTATTTTCGGAGTCCAAAGGCCCTTTATATAGGCAATTGGTGACTCACTCCGGCCAATCAATTCACGAGATGGCAATTGCAATTGCAATGCATCTCTAACTCTACGTCGTAATCCCTGAGCGTAGCCCGAACGCATCGGAGAGGTAGTGTAATCGGATCAAACGTCTGACATAACACGTTCTAGAGTTTGGAAAAAGGTCGATCTGGCGGCCGAGTAAAGGATATCACGGCCGAGGAATGGATGTCTCGGCCGAAGGATAGATCTTGCGGCCGAGGGATTGATCTCTCAGGGAGATTTTGCTAGCAACAGGTTGCTCGGGTGAGGAAATGATGTTAGGGCCGTGGGATCGATGTCACGGCCGACAGATGGATTCTCCTAGGCTTTTGTATTTCTGTCTGAAAGGCTGTATGGCTCTGAATTGGGTCCTCTAAGTGGCTCAAAGTTCTTACCGAAAGTCCTAAGGTTCTCAAGGAAGCAATCAGCAATCACTGTATCCATTTCATCACCGGGATGGTCCCAAGGTGGGACTTGAAATAATCGTTAGGCCAAATTGGGGTGTCTACAGAGGCCATGGCTGCACCGCTCAGATGTCATGGGAGTGCCCTCTACGCTGCATCAGAAACTTATCCTGGGATTGGATTCCGGGACTTTTATCATTCATGGGGACTCTGGCATCCGTCCTCACTCCGAGGATAACTCCCCGCTGCTAGAAATTATGCATGGAGAAGAAGATATTGCCATGGGGGGGGTTTGCGGTCATGACCTCGAAAGTTTGCACTATCCGGGCCGAAGATGGTTTCTTGGTGAGCTCCGCAGCGCTGGAAATTATGAAACGAATGAACTATCTGCCGGGTATGGGCTTGGGACTCTATGGGCAAGGAGTCTCCGAGTTCCCTGATTTCCCTGGAAGCAACAAGCGCTTTGGCCTGGGATACGAGCTCAAGAAGAGTGATCCAGCAAAAAGGTGGCGCAACCGCGCCCGGGCTCATGCAGCCGGGGTAAAGCTGAAAGAGAAAGAAGCGCTGTACCAAGGAGAACCCGAGCCTTTCGTGGATCTGGAGACAAAGGTGAAGTACCCTGGGTTCGAGATCTTCGCCAATGACACCTGGGATGACGTCGAAGATGAGACCAAGATGGATGAAGTATCTGAAGCACTCGACTGGCTTGAAGCTTTCGGTTTGGGCAGTCTCCAATCTCTGTTTGGGGGCGAGGATCCGGAGGGTATGGTGGAGGACTGTAGACACCCCAATTTGGCCTAACGATTATTTCAAGTCCCAACTTGGGACCATCCCGATGATGAAACGGATACAGTGATTGTTGATTGCCTTCTTGAGAACCTTAGGACTTTCGGTAAGAACTTTGAGCCACTTAAAGAACCCAATTCAGAGCCATACAGCCTTTTAGACAGAAAATACAGAAGCCTAGGAGAATCCATCTGTCGGCCGTAACATCGATCTCACGGCCTTAACATCATTTCCTCACCCGAGCAACCTGTTGCTAGCAAAATCTCCCTGAGAGATCAATCCCTCGGCCGCAAGATCTATCCTTCGGCCGAGACATCCATTCCTCGGCCGTGTGATCTATTACTCGGCCGCCAGATCGTCCTTTTTCCAGACTCTATGTCAGACGTTTGATCCAACTACACTACCTCTCCAATGCGTTCGGGCCACGTTCAGAGATTGTGACGTAGAGTATGAATTGCATTGCTGTAATGCCCCAAATTTCGGGTACGTTAAAGGACAATTTTATTGATAAAATCAAATGGAGTCTGGCTCATTATTACATCATCAACCTCACAAGGAGTACAATTATTCAAAAGGGAAGGGAACTAAGGTTCCTAACTACAGCTCCGCCTGCTCTTCCATCCTAGCCAGTTCTTCGACTCCAAAAGCCTCCAAAGTGTACATCTCACCCTGTTTGTCTATAAGGTTTGACACATTATATCGGCGTCGCCACCAATATAATATGTCAGGGTCACCAAAGGCAACACCGTGAGCTTAAAAAGCTCAATAGAATAAACCAAACCCACTAACCCATAACTTACACATAACAAGTCACGTATAACAGTAGTGAATCATACAGATAATGATATCTACGTAGTACGTGTTTATTCAACAGCTATCAACAATAACACATCCGCATTTACTTTTAACTATCGTTGGTTTTCGAAATATCAGAGTTTCGCCTACGCAGTGTTTCCTAGACCGTGTCACCATGTTACCTTTCATTTCCCAAATCAACATTTTGAAAATCGCTAAGTAACCAGAAATTCACATAGACAATTACACAAGCTCATTTAACAACATGTCTAGCAATTACACATCCACATTCGATATCTTTCTAACGTTGGTGTCATGCCTTTTCGTGTTTCTCCTACGCGACTCTTCGTAGACCGTGTTATCCTTCTCACCTTTACCAAATCCACATTTCCAAAGTTTCATTAACAAATTGCTACTAATGAGGTTACCAAGTCCGGCTCCATTAGCAACACACACGATGGGCTACCAAGTCCGGCCACACCGCGGTTTTCACAATCCATTCAAATCTTGCATTGGCTCCTCTTCGCGGATAACCAAGTCATATTTCCACATGAGACTACCACGTCCGGTCCCATTGGAAATCTTCGTAATGGGCTACCAAGTCCGGTCACATCGCATTTTCTCAAAAACATCTTCTTCCAAATCTTGCATTGGCTCCTCTCCGCGGATAACCAAGCCATATTGCCACATGAGACTACCACGTCCGGCCCCATTGGCAATCTTCGCAATGGGCTACCAAGTCCGGCCACATCACGGTTTTCGCAAGTCCACACAAAGGGCTACTAAGTCCGGCCACCTTGTGGGTTTTCACAACTCACATTGGGCTACCATGTCCGGCCACAATGTAGTTTCACATCCACACAATGACTACCACGTCCGGCCATTATGTAGTTTCAAAAATATTTTTATCCATATCAACCACACCCTAGGTGTCATGTTTCTAACTTTCTCGGTTTACGTGTCTCGTTCTCATGCATAGACTCCGCGGTAAGACTTTCATGTAATCATAGAAATTTTGAAACTAACTAGCAAGATCATCCAACTCTATTTTATATAGCATGCTCAATTATTCGTAAAGCATAACGTCACATGTGCAGACGCCTTTGGAGTGATAATCACTTATGCCTTACTTAAAAACAACCACTGTAAGGGGAAAAAATCCGCTTAGTGCTAACTCTAGCTTTTTGGTAAATAGCTTCACGTGCCTCCTCGCCGGAACCCTAGCCCTTCGCCGGAACCCCAACTGCAAAACAGACAAGGGTGAGCGCACCTTTGCCTTTCGTGGCAAAGGCCCTCCGATGCCTAAGTTAGTATCACGTACTAGTAGAAAAACCCTAATTATCAGTAGGTAAATAACTTGATTGCAGTAGACTGCGTACCTTTTTCCTCTAGGTTTACCTTGTATATATAGATATCCACTTACTTGCTCTTCAAGCATCCTCATCGCCCCAGGTCTCCTACTTCGTATAGAAAACCTGGCTCCCCTGGGAATCTCTTACCCAATCAACTGAGACCCCTTACTCATAGGGTCTCTTCCTTTTGTGGAATTTGTCCCACAATAGGACTGTCCCTTTACTTATCTTTACCGTATACTGGGCTCCTTTTTCAGAACACTCCTATCGCCTTATCTCTTAAGACATCGTTTCATCAGATGACTCCATCTGTTCGGCATGTGATTCTCCCGAACAAACTGCACAAGTACATGACTTCTCATGTCACCGGCCCACCTAGGCCGAACAGACTGTACCAGTTAATAACTTCTCATGTCACTGGGCCACCTCAGCCGAACAGATAATCTAATCCGGTGCCCTCTGGATGCACCGGATACTTCCGCCGTCGTTCATCTTATATAGGGTCCCATATCACCTTCCTCATTACACGGATCTAGAACACCACATGTTCGGCAACTATTTGCACCTGTTCGGTAATGCCTCCCTACAGCCCATTCCTTTACGGAACCTCCTAGAGTATTCCCTCTGCTCCAGCACTTGATTGGAGTTCTTCCCTTGTTCGGCTATCTCATCGCCGAACAACTACTTGGACCAACGTCCTCTCAGGAGCTCTCCTCCTGTTCGGCCCTCTTGGACCAGGAACAGACTACTTGGACCAACAACTTCACATGTCACTGGTCCTTTATCAATCTCTTGGTCCAATAACTTCTCATGTTTACTGGACCTTGACCCCATACAGACTTCCTGGACCAATGACATTTCATATCACTGGTCCATATTGCCGACCACCGGCTTGCACGACGACTATCCCCATCATATTTACACCATGATCCCACGTACCACGTGTTCGGGCCCTGTTTGGCCTTGTTCGGGAATACCTCCCTACAATTGCTCCCCAGCTTTACTCGTTATTTATTACCCAAATGAGGAGCAAAGCTCTTAAGGACCGAGCTGATTCGTCCTGTTTCTGCACCTTCATTCGTGGCACATATCTTACTTCCCATATTTAGATGCAAACAGATGTTTTCGTGAAACGAGACGCACAAACGGCGTCCGGGGTGACATTTCACGTACGTCACCCTACTAACTTGGGTACTCAGGGAATCTCGTCCCTAATGCAGACCCACATTTCGTTTTGCTAAGTTCACTCATTTTTCAGCAAATCTTTTTGCACTCTTGCTAAGTTTGTTCGTACTTAGCATTGACCCTAGGTCATTCCGTATCTTCGCATTTTCTTGGTATTCAGTATTTGCTTTGGCCCAAAATTTTCTCGTACTTCAGTGAATTCCCAGCAATACTCTAGGAGTACTCGTACTCGTCCCAATTCTTGGCCGAACATGGTTGCTTCAGGCATTCGATGCCAAGACCTAGGTCTCTTTTGCACCCAACCTATCTCGGGCTCAGCTTGTAGCCAAGGCTTTAAGTTTTGTCGATTTTTGGCATTCCTTACTGCCTTGGCCTAAGCATACTCATTTTTAGCCAATCCACTGTCATGTCTAGGTTTATGTCGTACCTAGCTTATCTCAGGCTTTGCTCACATGAGAGCAATGTTCATTGCTCGGGCCCCAAGCCTCTCCGTACTGGGGTCTATTTTTGACATTCTACGTTGTCATAGGTTTATTCATACCTATGTTCAATTTAGCTTATGGTCACACAAATTTTCGTGCTTGGTTATTTTTCCAATTCTAGGCACTTAACTTCTGCCATTGTTTATGCTTGACACAGCCAAATAGTTTTTTTGAACTATTACTGTTTGAGCCTATGCATGCTCGGCAAATCATCTAAGTTCATTCGTACTTAGGTAGCAGCCCAAGTGCATTCGTACTTGGGCTTTTCTCAGCATTATTCGTTGCTGTGAGACTAAGTGTATTCATACGTAGCTAAATCTCAACATTATTCACTGCCTTTTGTGAGGCAAATTTCTTTTAATCGCCTCTTTGGCCCTATTCGTGGCCAAGCTCTTTCACACTCAACAGATACTTAGCAATCTTCATCGCTCTTGCATCATTACCCAAGTTTATTCGCACTTGGTATGCCTAAGTATATGCATACTTAGGTTTCGCTCGTACTTGTTCATACTCGGTGAACTGTCTTTTGTCCGTACTCAGGTATTGCCCAAGCTTAATCACCCTCGGCAGACTACCCAAGTTTATTCGTACTGAGGTATATCCTGTGTTCGATCATACTCAATCGAATTTCGGCACCGTTCATGGTCATGGCCTAACTTTACTCATATTTAGCCAAACTTTTGAGTTTGATTGCACTCAATCTGATTGTGGCATTTTTTATCGCCATGGCCTAAGTTTATTCATACTTTAGCCAAATTCAGAGTTTGATCGTACCCAACGAATATTTTTGATGAATGCTCTTTGCTCCCCAGGATGGAGAAAAAGTATCCTTAGCTTGTTCTTGCCGGGACCGAATAAGTACAATATTCGTGCTGGAAACAATTTCTTTCGAGCAATTTTATTCATAATTCTACCGAAGCAACTCGTAGCTTAAGAGAAATGTTGAACACTACCTCTTCTGTAAGTAATCCCATTACTTGACGTTATTTTGACTGATGGCCCTTCGTGGCCAGAATATAACGTGCTCGGACGCCGATCGCAGCTGCCCAAATTTCGTGTGAGCTTCTTAAGTATTTCATATCTATCGACCTTATGTATCTCATACATAAGCTTAAGTTTTTCATTCTTAGATACTTCCGTGTCTGTACTTAGCAACTCTCAAGCATAGTCGTCGTTCGCGCGCGACTCAATCTTGTGCTTGTTCATGCACATACCCTAGTTTCGTGTGTTTATTCATACACATCTAAGCATTCGTACGTAGTCGGGCTTGTGTGTTCCTTCATACACCTCAATCGAACTCAATCCCTACCGGATCTATTTACAGACCTAAACCCTTCGTGCCTGGCCAATTTCGTGCGTTCATTCATACACACTTTTTGTACTGTGTTTGCTCACCCAAGTGTTTCATACTTGACAGACTCCTAAGTGTATTCATACTTTAGATAAATTTGCATGTTCTCGTATGCTCCCCAAGTTCCTCGTACTTGGAAATATGTGCATATTCACGTATGCAACTCAAATGTCTCGTACTTGGGTATATTCTGAGCTAGATCATACTCAATCAAATTCTGGCATTATTCATTGCCATGGCCTAAGTTTATTCATACTTAGCCAAATTTAGAGTATGATCGTACTCAATCGGATTTCGGCGTTACTCATTGCCATGGTCTAAGTTTATTCATACTTAGCCAAATTCGGAGTATGTTCGCACTCCATTGAATTTTGGCGTCACTCATTGCCATGGCCTAAGTTTATTCATACAAAGCAAAATTCGGAGTATAATCGTACTCCATCGGATTTTGGCATTATTCATTGCCATGGCCTAAGTTTATTCATACTTAGCCAAATTTGGAGTATAATCGTACTCCATCAGATTTTGGCATTATTCATTGCCATGGCCTAAGTTTATTCATACTTAGCCAAATTTGGAGTATGATCGGACTCCATCGGATTTTGGCATTACTCATTGCCATGGCCTAAGTTTATTCATACTTAGCCAAATTTAGAGTATGATTATACTCAATCGGATTTCGGCATTACTCATTGCCATGGCCTAAGTTTATTCATACTTAGCCAAATTCGGAGTATGTTCGCTCCATTGAATTTTGGCATTACTCATTGCCATGGCCTAAGTTTATTCATACTTAGCCAAATTTAGAGTTTTTTCGTACTCAATCGGTTCTCAAGTTTTTTTCTTAAGTCGTATTCGTACTTTAACTTGAAAAACAATTTTTCAAATCAAATTTCGTTTTATTGCTTCATTCCAAGTTTATTCGTACTTAGATGCACACTCTCCCTGCTCCCCAGTATGGAGGCAAATTAAGTGTCTTTGGGTCCATACTTAGCTTAGTCGTGCTAGGACCGAACACAAATAAAATTTCTTAATTCCGTCACAAAGCTGCTCGTAGCTGAATAATTTCTATGGAATTCTGATCATAATTCTCTTATAGCAACTCATAGCTAAAATATAAATTGCAATAAGTAATTCCACTACTTATCTGTATATTCCATGGCATATGCATTGGATTCCCATCCAAGACTTTGAGGCGATAAGCTTCAATCTCAGCTATCTCTGTAACCTTGTATGGTCTCTCCCAATTCGGACCAAGCTTCACATTCGTGGGATCTCATGCAAAAACTTCCTTAGTTTCTTAGCCTTCAGTACTTTGGGCACTTCGTAACCCAACCAACAAGGCTTTGTATTCTACCACATTATTCGAAGCATTGAGCTGAACAACCAGTTCTAGCATCACAACCTTAGGAGAGCATATCATAATTCGTGCTCCTGAATCTTGAACTGTAAACATATAATTTTCACTCCTCTTGATCCTGCTCGGTAGATTCCTTCCTTCATCGTAATCACTCCCGCGTGGGTTTATTACGAGAGCATCATTGTCCGATAACTATACAATTTCCAGGTTTTTGTCCATAAATGTGCTTGGCCCTTTGGTTTGTTGCCTATTCGAGCACTACCTGAATTCTCCACCTTTCGTAGGCATCTATACCAGTCTTTGATTTCTTGCTCACGTTTTTTCATACGCTAAGCAATTTCTTCAATACTACATTCTTTCTCTTTGAGACCTTTCGTAGTTTCGAGTACGTTGTGATCACCTAACAAATTTAGACCGATCCTCATGATCATCTAACAGATTCAGATTGGCCTTCGCGAGAGCCTAACAAATTTGTACTGCTTTGTGCGATTGCCTAAACAATTTAGACTACTCCGTGCAATTGTATAGAAATTTTGAATTGCTCTGCATGGTTGCCTAGCAGATTCAGACTGCTCCTTAGGATTGCCTAGCAGATTCAGACTGCTAAGTGCAATCGCCTAGCAGGTTCAAACTGCTCCTTAAGATAGCCTAGCAGATTCGGACTGCTCTGCGCTGCTATCGAGCAGATTCAGACTGCTCCTTAAGATCGCCTAGCAGATTCGGACTGCTCTGCTACCAAGCAGATTCAGATTGTTCCTTAAGATCGCCTAGTAGATTCAGACTACTCTGCGCTGCTACCTAACAGATTCAAATTGATTTGCGCGGTCGCCTAGCAGGTTCAGACTGCACTGCGCTGCGCGGCTGTGGAGCAGATTTTGACTGCTCCTTAGGATTGCCTAGCAGATTCAGACTGCTCTGTACAATCACCTAGCAGGTTCAGACTGCACTGCTACCGAGCAGATTCAGATTGCTCCTTAAGATTGCCTAGCAGATTCGGACTGCTCTGCGCTGCTGCCTAGCAGATTCAAACTGCTTTGACTTCCATCTCGGCATCTTGATTAGCTCCCCCAATCCTAGGAGCATACAATACTGAAGGACTTGCTCATAGCCCTACTCAGTGCTTTCTCGCTGCTACCGAGCAAATTCAGACTGCTCCTTAAGATCGCCTAGCAGATTCAAACTGCTCTGCTACCGAGCAAATTCAGACTGCTCTATAAGATCGCCTAGCAGATTCAGACTGCTCTGCTACCGAGCAAATTCAGACTGCTCCTTAAGATCGCCTAGCAGATTCAAACTGCTCTGCTACCAAGCAAATTCAGACTGCTCTATAAGATCGCCTAGCAGATTCAGACTGCTCTGCTACCGAGCAAATTCAGACTGCTCCTTAAGATCGCCTAGCAGATTCATACTGCTCTGCTACCGAGCAAATTCAGACTGCTCCTTAAGATCGCCTAGCAGATTCAGACTGCTCTGCTACCGAGCAAATTCAGACTGCTCCTTAAGATTGCCTAGCAGATTCGGACTGCTCTGCGCTGTTGCCTAGCAGATTCAAACTGCTCTGCGCGGTCGCCTAGCAGGTTCAGACTGCACTGCGCTGTGCGGCTGTGGGGCAGATTTTGACTGCACTTCGAGATTACCTAGCAGATTCGAACTGCTTTGACTTCCATCTCGACATCTTGATTAGCTCCCCCAATCCTAGGAGCATACAATATTGAAGGACTTGCTCATAGCCCTACTCAGTGCCTTCTCAGGAGCACCAGGCAAAAAAGGTGTCCTCTCATTTTCCCTCTTGGATCATCCTCCATTCGCGGAGTCTTTACGCTTCTAGAAAACATTGTTGATCTCAAAGATTTACTCTGTTTTGTATTAGATTTCTCGAATCTCTCTCACTCATGCTTTTTTAATCAGGCGTGCATACCCCTTGAGTTCATCCTACCATTTTATCCTTAGAACTCTAGGACTGAACCAGCGAGTGACTCGTACCCGCCAAGCCATTCCTTTACTCCACCAGCGGCTTTTTCGGAGCCTGCAGTGGCGTTTTGTCACGACCCCCTCAAGACCATGCGTGTTCTTTGGGTCGTATGGCTCTTCTTCCATCATGGTTTCAATGGGAATTCTATCGTTTCCCACAGACGGCGCCAATTGTAAGGGGAAAAAATTCGCTTAGTGCTAACTCTAGCTTTTTGGTAAATAGCTTCACGTGCCTCCTCGCCGGAACCCTAGCCCTTCGCCGGAACCCTAACTGCAAAACAGACAAGGGTGAGCGCACCTTTGCCTCTCGTGGCAAAGGCCCTCCGATGCCTAAGTTAGTATCACGTACTAGTAGAAAAACCCTAATTATCAGTAGGTAAATAACTTGATTGCAGTAGACTGCGTACCTTTTTCCTCTAGGTTTACCTTGTATTTATAGATATCCACTTACTTGCTCTTCAAGCATCCTCATCGCCCCAGGTCTCCTACTTCGTATAGAAAACCTGGCTCCCCTGGGAATCTCTTGCCCAATCAACTGAGACCCCTTACTCATAGGGTCTCTTCCTTTCGTGGAATTTGTCCCACAATAGGACTGTCCCTTTACTTATCTTTACCGTATACTGGGCTCCTTTTTCAGAACACTCCTATCGCCTTATCTCTTAAGACATCGTTTCATCAGATGACTCCATCTGTTCGGCATGTGATTCTCCCGAACAAACTGCACAAGTACATGACTTCTCATGTCACCGGCCCACCTAGGCCGAACAGACTGTACCAGTTAATAACTTCTCATGTCACTGGGCCACCTCAGCCGAACAGATAATCTAATCTGGTGCCCTCTGGATGCACCGGATACTTCCGCCGTCGTTCATCTTATATAGGGTCCCATATCACCTTCCTCATTACACGGATCTAGAACACCACATGTTCGGCAACTATTTGCACCTGTTCGGTAATGCCTCCCTACGGAACCAATTGTAATGGAACCTCCTAGAGTATTCCCTCTGCTCCAGCACTTGATTGGAGTTCTTCCCTTGTTCGGCTATCTCATCGCCGAACAACTACTTGGACCAACGTCCTCTCAGGAGCTCTCCTCCTGTTCGGCCCTCTTGGACCAGGAACAGACTACTTGGACCAACAACTTCACATGTCACTGGTCCTTTATCAATCTCTAGGTCCAATAACTTCTCATGTTTACTGGACCTTGACCCCATACAGACTTCCTGGACCAATGACATTTCATATCACTGGTCCATATTGCCGACCACCGGCTTGCACGACGACTATCCCCATCATATTTACACCATGGTCCCACGTACCACGTGTTCGGGCCCTGTTTGGCCTTGTTCGGGAATACCTCCCTACAACCACAAGTATTGTAAGTAAGCACATAACAAGTCTAATATCATCTAAACGATCCAAGTACAATTACTTAAAATTAATTCACGACGTTAACCTTCAAAGTTCATTCTTTCTTTCAAGATGTTCAAAACAAAATATGTTTATTGAATTGCAATGCATATATCAGAATAGTGTCGATAAGGATCCTATGTTTTCACAAGAGGTGTCGATTAGATAATCTATGTGTTCATGCCATTATCTTTATTCTAATCGATTCGAATCATGCATACGATATGCCATACTTTGGTGAAAAATCTATCTCATGTTCTTAGCCTACTTTAAAGTAAACCTTATTTGAAAAATAGGAAGGATTATCCATGTTTCAAAAGTATACACATTTCATTAGCAAATTGCTACTAACGAGGCTACCAAGTCCGGCTTCATTAGCAACACACACGATGGCTACTAAGTCCGGCCATATCATGGTTTTCAAAACATACTCTTTCAAATCTTACATTGGCTCCTTTCTTTGGATAACCAAGCCATATTACCACATGAGACTACCACGTCCTGCCCCATTGGTAATCTTCGCAACGAGCTACCAAGTCCGGCCACATTACGGTTTTCAAACATTTACACAACGACTACCAAGTCCGGTCATTATGTAATTTCAAAATATTTTCCGCATGTTAATCTCATCCTTTCTTTAACCACACCCTAGGTGTCATGTTTCTACTTTCTCGGTTTTCGTGTCTCGTTTGCATGCCATGACTCCTCGGTAATTCTTTCACACTTTAAGAAAATCTTGAAACTAAATTAGCAAGATCATTCGACTCTATATTAAGTAGCATGCTCACTTTATCACGTCATCATACTCAACATCTAATCACACAAAGTTAAGCATAGTGCCACATGGACAGACACCTTTGGAGTGATAAATCACTTATGCTTTATCAACAACAAGTGGTCAAGTAATCACATAATCATGCTCACAATCATTCTAAGATCAAAATACAATTTCTTCTATCCAAGTGAATCTTTCATAAAATTCATTCTTTCTTTCTTTAAGGAAGTTCAAAAGAACATATGTCTTTATAGAAGTAAAAGTCTATCATTCATCATGCTCGTACTTTCATTAGCATAACTATCATGCATTCCAACGTTCAATTGTTATACCATAAGTTTAGAGTATTCTATAATCATTTCAACATTCATATACTATGATCTATACCTAGATTATAGGAAAAATTCTACGTATACATAGGAATAGTGAGGACGGAGAATTCTACATGATCATACTCATATCTATACTTAGGGAAATGAGTAGAGATTAATCTACGTATACTTAGAATTCGAAGGTTTAGAATAATCTACATTCATTTCGAAATATGCATACAATACGCTATACTTAGAATTTAGGGGGTATAGGAAAATTCTACTATACTTAAAGTTTAGGAGGTAAGATCTATCTACGTTCATTTCAACAACATAACTTCACACACATACTATTTATATTTAGAGTTTAGAAAGCATAGGTAAGATCTACATATACTTAGAGTGTAGGAGGTGTAGGAAGATCCTACCTTGATCCGAAACTAGTCGGGGCCGAATAAGCTAATTGGAAATCCTACGGGCGGTGAAACTCTCGAATCTGGACCGAATTTTGGATGGCAGTAACTCGGTCAATATTTGGCCGAATACGATCGTTCTTGAGTTGACGTCGAAGCTCTAGAAATGCTCTACAACTTTCGTGAAGGAAGTTGATCCTAGAAAGTACTTTAGGTAGGAGGAATATGGTGATAAAGGGGGAGACAGTAAGCTGTCTGGAATTCTGGAAATCCGAATTTTTGCTGAACTTCGGATGTCGATATCTTTGTCGTTTATTGACCGATTAGGTTGGTCCTTGGGTCTAACTTGAAGCTCTCGAAGTGCTCTACAACTTTCCCGGAGGAAGTTGGTTCTAAAAACTACGCTAAGCAGGAGAATAATGAGGATTTACAAAGGGCAGTAGGCTGTCTGGAAAAACAGAAATGGTTTCTAGAGAGAAGTTGGAGCAATGCTTGAGTTTCTAGAGAGAAGTGGGAGCAAGAAGTGAAGGTGTGAGTTCAAGGCTTGAATGGCTTGCTATTTATAGGCCAAGGTTGGTCTATTATCCAAGAGACAATCTTTCCCCTAACATTTGTTATCCAATGGATAAAGAATTGACTAGATTTGATTGTCCTTGGATTGGGTGAGGTGTTTGGCCAAAGGACATGACTAGGCTTAAGAGTACCCTTGCACACATCACTCTCCCTCTCTCCTTCTCATCCGAAATCTCTCTCTCTCTCTCTCTCTCTCTCTCTCTCTCTCTCTCTCTCTCTCTCTCCATGGTACAATGTACATAAGTACATAGGTGGAAAGATTACAAAGATTTTTCTTGTTCTTTCTTCCAATCTAGGACAAGTGTAGGTGATTCTAAGGGCTTCCTAGTCTTGTCTAGTACTTGAAAGAGTAAGAAATCTAGATATGGTTGTCCTTAGGTGTACAAGTGCAAGAAAACCCTAGATTTTGGTGGTACATGATGATGCAAGAAGATGGTCCAAGGAGATTGACTAGATTTGGGGAAGTACACTAGCACACACATCACTCTCTCTCTCCCTCTCCATCCGGCCCATCTCTCTCTCTCTCCCTCCATCTCTCTCGGCCTCTCTCTCCTCTCTCTCTCGGCAATCTCTCTCTCTCTCTCTCTCTCTCTCCCCCCTTGTACTCCTATGTATAATATATGTACACTTACTAGATATGGAGGGACAAAAGAAGAATAAACAAATGGGGTTTATAAAGAGTAAGATTTTCCTAATAAACAATTGGATTTGGCACATGAGTACTTCCTATATTTTAATAAAGGGTAGGTATACACTTGCCTTATTATAATATTTAGGTACATATAGAATCCTATGGAAATATAAATATAAGTATAAGTCTTATTCTTTCACTAGAGAATCCCATGGGAAAATTGGGTAATGCTACTAACCCACATACATTAGTACTAGTCCTATTATCCAATGAATAATAATTCCCCTAGTAGTTATTAACCAATGGGTCATAGTCCTCCTAACTTTTATTATCCAAAGGTTAAAGATAGAAAGTACTAGCACTACTACAATAAAGCATAACAATCACAGCTATTGGCAGTGATAGTTAGTCTTCTATCACACTCCTCCTACCGTGATAGATGTGAGTGTGATTGTAAGTCACCCTCTTTTATCACGGTTATAAACCGTGATTGAAAAATAGAAACAATCACACCCAAAAAGCGTGATCGTTTCTAGGAAAAACCGTGATGGAAACTCATTTCCGTGTTCTTTCCATGGTTTTGATCACACTCTTCCTGAAAAACCGTGATTATATGTAGTAAATGATCACCACCAAACACTGTGATCTTTCATGTCTAAAAACTGAGATGGAAAATAGTTAGGTGTGATCTTTTCTAGTTTTTCGATCACGGTTTTCATCTAAAACTGTGATTAAATGTTCTTATGATCACAGTCTAGAAATGTGATTGAAAGATGCATCTTTTTTTTTTTTTTGCATTTAAAAAATGCCCGAATCTCTAACCAATAATAAATACACATAAAATAAGTATTCAGCCCGTAACTATCTTCTCCAAAACAAAAGACATAGCAATACGAAATATGCATAACTGATATTGCATCTTGCACAAAACATGTCATAAATAGAAACATCGTGCCGGAAAGCCTACTTTGAATTAATCTAACATCAATCAAATTTCTGAAAATGCATAAAAAATGCAAAACAAAAGCTTCAACAATAAAAAGGACAAAGAAAACTAATTGAACCACAAGCCTGGAGTTATGTCCTAAGCTACAACGAATTCTTCATTCTTCGAAGCCAATTTCAAGCACTTCGTCATTCTTTGAAGCCAATTTCAAGCACTCGTCATTGTCTAAAGCCAATTTCAAGCACTTCGTCATTCTCAGAGCATGCCTAAATCCAGCAGAAAACAAAAAGTAGCAGCATCAAGAACTCCAAGAAAAAAGTAGCAAAAAACACATCTTTAGAACCAAACTCTGGCAACTGACTGAACCTTGAAGTTCTCAATACTACCATTAGGATGGACATGGAACAGAATATTTACGTGCATGCCGAATATTTACGTGCAGTTAACAAACAGAAACGGCTCAACGAGAGATCCTCCGGTTACGGTTCAGGCTGCTGTTATGTCCAATTTTGGGAGCCTTTTGCCCCAGAGATTAAAGCAATTGGCTCAACAGGAATCTAAGACTAGCATACGCATGGACATGGAACAGTAGCAGCAGCCATAACAAGAAATGCACCGCAACAAAACCATTGCTGGTCAGCAGGTTGCCATAACAGAAAATGCAGTAGCATACGAGTAGTAGTAGCAGCAGAATCCATATCTCTGGAGAATAAAGTAGCAGCAACAACAGAACTGACCAGCAGTTGCTGGACTAAACTCAAAGCATCAGCTTATAGCAGAACTTGAAGCACTTAAAACATAAACACACGGAAGAAGTAGGTGACAAGAGAAAGCAAAAAAAATGATCAAAGTAGTGTTTACCCTCAGTAAATTAGTTTCCACTTATCTCCTGTATGCTTGTTGAATTGTGTCTATGTCAATCTCACCACAGATTTCACGTGACGTTTCAGAGTGTATAGTTCTCTCAACCTGCAACACAACACGCAACAGAAAAGAATAGCACTACATTAGACACCGAATACAAGGCGTAAAAGAAAACAGAATATGTATGAAGTCTATCCTAGAGTACTTGAAGTTGCATGTCATAGATTAATTGTAAATTCACAAACCAACCACATCCCCAACATGTTAATTATCAGTCCTTATCGATGGTTATAATATGCCTATAATGACACAAACAAACTAGGTTTTAGTTGGTTCACTGTGACACCTATCAGTTTCCAATTTCCATCATTACCAAATCCAAAAATGCACTCATTAGCATTTTCAATCCAATTATCAAACTAATCCTTGCATACAGAAAATAGAAAACACAAATTATACATAGGCCAAATTATTTTGTTTACATTTTAGCCAGGACCAAATAGGAGCACCCAATTAAGTAAAAATGAGAATGGTGAAGACACCAAAAAAAATGAGGGTGTGAATGAGCACAACTTTCCCATTGGTGAAATCTCACTTCAGATTTTCCAAATGAACTGTAGAAAAATTTGACATTAGTACCATGAGGGTAACTAGAAAAAATCTACACAGAGACTTGTAGCAGAGAATTTAAGCAATTCACATAGTCACCTCTTCCGAAATACTTGAGGCCAGGGGATCACACAAAAAAAGGGGATCATTGAGGTTTTACCAACATATCTTAGTTGCATCATTCATGCCGGCATCCGGGAGTAACCTGCCAGAGAAGGGGAAAAATGATAGAAAGAAAAAGAAGACATGATACACGAAACTAATTGCTAAAATTGATTCTAAAAAACTAAGTTGAGGTGGCTCAATTTGAGTCTGATATTTGGTTTTCCAACCTTGGGACTCCAATAAATCCCAGTAGAATATGCAGTCATGACCAATGCATTTAATGTTAAGAGGTCCCCGAATACTCACACCTGCATAAAGAAATTATAGCTATGAAGGATGCTAACAACATTGCACATCCAAATCAATTACAGTGCAGGAATTACAGATACAATAGTGACAGAAGTCCTAAATACCACTACATGTCCACACACATACATGAAGCTCAAATTGTGTTAAGCATTGCCCATTGAAAAGCTGCACGTTAGTAGTATATATTATCTACTATGTATGTGTGTGGACATGTATTGTTTATCTCTGTTAACTCGCCAATGGCATAACATAAAAAATTACAATTCTGCAACTTACTGAAGCTCTAGTATCAGGGGACTTCCTTCGAACAATTTGAAGGCACTACCCTTTGCTTCCTTCATTGAATACCAACTAACCAGTCATAGACAATTGTAGCCATCTACACTTCCAATAACAAACTCCAAAACACAAACAGAGGGTAGAACAGGACATATCAATTTCCAAATCAAATACGATGTTCTCTTTGGACCGAGATCTGTAATCTCCAGCCAGTTCCAAAACAGAAATGAAAGGGTGAAAATCTACAAGTAAAGAAAGGCAATTCCTGCAAAATGAGAATAAGGATTTTTGTTGTTGTAGGAGTATCATTTTTCACCCCAAAACCGATCGACGGGGTTAGTGCCACACGCGCGCGCGCGCACACACACATGCACAAAAGAGATCGAACTGATCTGAGGGCGGCAATGGTTGTTCGATCCATTTACAGGTCCCTAAAACATTAGGTTTTAAAAATTGTGACGAGGAATACTAGAGAGTGAAAACAACTTACCGATGTTGATGTGACGGAATGGAGGTCGAACTGCGGCGCCGATGTTGCTCGGTTGGCGGCGCCATTGGCGATTTCGGTAGGAATGGTTCTTGGTGCTTGTATGTAGTATGTACATATGAGAGAGAGAGAGAGAGAGAGAAAGAGAGAGAGAGGCGAGATCTAACAAATCTAGTGTGGGGAAAAGCCCTTTTTCTTGTAGTGGTTTCTTCCTTCACGGTGGTGGTGGAGAGAGATAAGGCGGCGGCAGCGTATGAGGATCGGGATGGAGATGAAACGTGTACTGGAGAGGCGGCCGTGAGGATAAGGATGAGTACTGAGCTTATTTTGGGCTAACGTCAAACGACGTCGTTTTGAGCACATAACTTTTCAATTCGCGCCTAAATGCGAGAAGCAGCGCTCACGCAAAAATTCAGAAGTTCCCGGTTTTTATCACAGTCTTTTATCTCGCCACAAGAGCGTGATCTTTTATCTCGCTCTTTTTCATGCCAAAGTTTTTTATCACACCGCAGGGGTGAGATCTTTTTTTTTTAATCTCACCGCACGAGCGAGGTCTTAAAGTCTTCTATCACACTGTAAGAGTGTGGTCTTTTATCTTTTATCTCATCGCAAGAGTGAGATCTATTATCTTGCTCTTTTCCGTGGCTAAGCACCACTTTTTATCTCAGCTTTTGATTTAAACTGAGATTAAAAAGTTAGTCTACAATTTTTTATCACGCTTTCACTGAAAACCGTGATCTTTGTGAATCTCCTTAGTGTGGTATTTATCTATTATTGTAGTAGTGTAGGCTTATATAATCTATCTATACTAGTACAATGACTCATGGTGAATCTACTTAAACTAATGGACCTTGTACTAGGTAGAAAGACTAACCTATTGTCCAATGGGCAACAATTCCCCTAACTTTTATTATCCATGGATAAAGATGGTAAGTACTATACTTTCATAAAGTATGTATATAAGTACAATGACTCATGGTGAGTCCATTAAACTAATTAGTCTAGTACTTGATGGAAGACTAACCTATTGACCAATGGGTAACAATTCTCCTAACATTTATGGACCAATGGGTAAAAGAGTAAAGTATAATATTGGGATATAAGATATACATCTTTCAAATATGAGTACATAAGCCTATATAATACTCCCTCCGTCCCTTTATTACAGTCCAGTATTCCATTTTGGGCTGTCCCTTAATAAGTGTCTATTTTGTAAAGTTAGTGGGTAAAAGTTGGTGAATTGTCTACTTTGTCCCTAAAAGTAGATTCCATTTTGAAAAGTTAGTGAGTAAAAGTGTAATGATGATGGGTAAGTAGGGAAAGTGGAGGAAAAAGTTGATGTGAAAGGTATAATGATGATGTCTTTTTAATAAGTTAGAGTTACGAAGCAGGACATTTAAAAAGGGACGGAGGGAGTACTATATAAGTATACCTTGGTCAAATTTAACAAAATAACTTAGGTAGAAAACCTATTGTCCAATGGGTAAAGATTTCCCTAACTTCTATCGTCCAATGGTTAAAGATCAAAGGTTGACTTTGGTCAAGGTCTCACTTAGGGTTTGGAAAGGTTCAAGAGATTCAATTAGGGTTGGAAGTGCAACTGGTAGTTAGGTTACCTCAACGAATCGGTTAGAAGCTAACTAGGCTTGCTAAGTAGGATTCCCAGCCAAGAAATGTAACCTTAGGGTTTACTATCTCACTTGTCTTTAGAAAATGACTATGTTGCATGGCGAAGAAATCTAATTACGACGGATTACTAAGGAAAATATACAAGTGCTTTACAAGTATACTTGTCTTGGAGAAATGACTCGAAAGTCTATATGAAGAAAACTATATTTATAAGTCTAGATTTTAGTAACGACGGATTTTTGGATATTAGAAAGGAATTTTAAATGGAATCCAAGTAATAAAATAAAATTCAAATTTTTAATGAAATTTTTATTTCCCAAAAATCCGGGTCGTTACAATTGCAATTGCAATTGCAATCGTGCCATTTGATTAGCCGGAGTGAGTCACCAATTGCCTATATAAAGGGCCTTTGGACTCCGAAAATATACACACGAAACTCATAAGAGAATACACTCTCTCATGCTCCGATACTCTGTCAAAATACTCTCTCAAACCCACTCTTCAAATGCCCTAACCTCCCGAAGGTAGCCATCAATCCGACGATCAAACCCCGAAGTTCAAACCCTAACCCTAGGGTTTTCCAAGAAGCAATCAGGCAATCACACCTAATCCGAGGCAATCAAGCAACTGAGGGATCAAGGTGGTGAGGCCCAACGGCCTCTGGTTTGTTCTATTTTCTGTCCATAATCATAATCTTAGCATTTTGATTGTTTACTAACGTTTCTGTCAGGTGTGAGGAAGAACACCGACCGGGGCTTCAATCCCTCGGCCGGTACATAAAACCAGGAGGATCCCTCGGCCGTGACATCTATTCACCGGCCGCGGGATCCATCTCCCTAGGACAGCTTTGTTTTGTTTCCTGCTTTCTGATGCATGTTTCAATTACAGTCTTGGCTCACCATTAACTTCTTAAAGGCTAAAAACAGATTATGTGTTAGAATTAAATAAAGCATCTACATGTTTTATGTTGAATAACTATGGGCCAGTCACATGGCTGGGCAGAGAGGGGTGCCTAACACCTTCCCCTTACTGTACTCTTGGCTCCCGTATCCAGAATCTCTATCTATTTTCCCAGTTTTAATAAACTGGGTGGCGACTCTATTTTGATGATAACCGCTATCGTGTGGCGATGTTTCTAGCCATGGGAATGTCCACAATCTTGGTTTACGAAGCAAGCAACCAATCGAGCAACAAATGTGATCAATCTGTATGGCGATGCCCCGTTTGGGAGGTGTCTACAGTTTTTGGCGACTCTGCTGGGGACTTGAGAGCCATAACCAAAAAGTTTAACATAAGACTAATACATGCCTTGTTTAATTCATCTATCGTACGCATCGAGCGGGGGCAACCTGTTGAGTTCGCCTGATATCCCAGCATGACACGGGCTATGTTGGGGGTTCCAGCAAACTCCACCGTCACTTGTACCTAGTGGTATATCAAAAAGGGAATCACCCAATCACCGCCTATGATGGGCTGGTGAGAGGATTGGTGCCCTTTGACAATGGAGCACCCTGAGACTACCAAAACCTTGCATGTATTAGAAAGCTATAGAACTTATCAAACTAAGACAGGAACCTACAGGCTAGGAACCTATTTGCATTTTACTTGCAAAAAGTTCTTCCTCCCACCTTGTATCATTTGTTGTTGTAAATAACTCTTTCTGTGCAGAAGGGTTGTGATTTTCAACCCAAATCCTAACCCTACACAAGCCGAATACTGACTTCCAGGTATTCTACTTTTCAAGCAGGCACGATAGGTAAATCAAAGAAGCAACCACAGCCAACTTTATACTCTTATAACACCCGAAGCTACGCCAAACAGAGGTCTCAACAACCATCCCGTCTGTCATCCTCATCTGCTAAAACACCCTCACCACAACGATCCCAACCACTTCTGGAAATTTCCCGGTCATCCCCGTTATCTACTAAATCCCAGGCTTTGTCAAGCAAACATTCCACCTTCATGGCAGACAACGACGCCACTATTGCCGACCTCCAAGCTCAAATCACTGCTCTGCAAGCAAAAAAGGCAGCTAGGGATGCCGAGAATGAGGAAAGATCGATGGAAGACGAGAATCCCCACAAGGTGATATTGGCAGAAAATCCCGAATTGACCAATCAAGTCAAGGAAATCAAACAAGCCTTGGCCCGTTCACAAGGGGACCAAATTCTGGATTTTGAAGGACTTTGCCTCTTCCCAGAATCCAAACTGCCTGAGAATTTCAAAACGCCAAATATTGAGAAATTCAATGGAACTGGCAACCCTACCAGTCATGTTCGCCATGTTATCAACACCCTGAAACCAATGGGCTTAAATGATGAGCTCATTGCCCAGTTGTTCCAGCGAACTCTCACTGGAAGCGCTCTCGACTGGTTCCTCACTTTGGAGTTTGTGCACTATCAAACTTGGCCAGAAATTGCCAACGCTTTCATCAAACAATATGCATATAACGTCCAAATTGAGCTAACAACTCGAGACTTGGAAATGACCAAACAAGAATCCAATGAGGACTTTGCTACCTTTGTGGCAAGATGGAGGGAAAAGGCTGCCAAGATGAAGAACCGCCCCTCCGAGGAAGATCAAGTAAGGATAGTTGTTAAGAACCTGCAACCCAAATATCTCAGGCACATCTACACTCAGGCCACTGGGTTGCAATGACTCACTGATTTTAAACGCCTGCACGCCACTGGGTTGCAAATCGAAGATGGTATCAAGCTAGGGCTCATTGGGAAAGAAGAGGCCACTCCTCCACCTAAGAAAACCTTCTCCAGCCGTACATCTCACGCCTCTGTGAACGCCCTTGGCACATCCTTGCCTCAAGACCCTTTCCAAACTAGCTCATCCCGAAGCTCAAATCGACCCCGCCGCAATTTTGATCCTCTTTACATGACCTTATCCCAAGCTTTGACCATTCTCAGCCGTCAGGGGCATCTCAAACCTTTAAACAAACCACTTCCCCAGCCACCCTACGGTCCAAACCACGATCCAAACAAACAATGCGCCTACCACCAACACCCTGGGCACGAAACAGACAATTGCATACGTCTTCGTCACGACATTCAAGACCTTATTGATAGTCGAACCATAAAAGCTCCAAAACCTGATGGGCAAGCCAACCCACCCCCTACCCATAATGCTGAACCGCCACCTCGAAATATCAATCTCATAGATCTATCTCACAACCCCACATACAATCCTAGCCAATACATTGTCGAAGACAACCAAACCAAGCCAACCTTAACCTTCCCCGAGGAGGACGAGTGTTTTATGATGGAGGAGGAGGAGGATAATGACTCCGATCAGTCGGAAGTGATCAATCTTGACATGTCCGACATAAGTAGCAGAGACCAATCAGAGGAAGAAAAGCTAAGGAAATGGAAGGAGCATTCCTAGGCAAAACACAATTTGGAAGATCCAGACATTCCTTTTGTAGAAGACGATGAATGGCTCCGTATTTGGTTTGAGAATAGGAAGAAGGAAAAGGAAAGGGTCATCATGATGAGAAGGCACGCTCATTTCGAGCCTGCCCAAATAGTGGTGCGCATCAACCGTCCCAAAATTCCAACACCGCCCATTGTCTGGGAAACAATCAATTTCATAGAGGAAGTGGAGGAGTTTCAAATGCAGCCATGGGTCAACCCTTACGACGAGTGCGACTATAGCCAATGGATAGAGGAAAGAGAAGATCTAGACTTCATGTACACAGATCCATACAAAATAGGAGAAAGTAACTTTGACGAAATGGAAGGAGAATATGATGATCCGCTCGATGGAATCTCTTTAGCATCACTATTTAACCAAATAGCTGATGACCACACGATTAATGCGGAGGGAGAAAGGGAGATTCAAATTGACACTTCCATCTGGGGATTCCTCATGACTCAAGGAGGTAACCGTCGTACAAGCTTCAAAGATGAACCTAGCTCAAAGGCTCTGTTTGGCAAAGAAGAGGGTGGAAAAGAGTATAAAGTTGCAAAAAGCAAGGGAAATGACCCCGACATGCTGCAGTAGCTGAGAAGTCATGACATGGCAAAGAACGTTAAAACATTGCTTTTATTTAAAACTAGAACGAGTTTTGGGCCTCTGTTTGGGCACTTTATTTTTGCCAAGTGAATTTCTATTTCAATTTCTAGATTATGCTTATTTAACAATCTAAAATTCCTAAAGTTGCAATTGTCAGTATGCTACAGTCTATTTGCCAAACAAAGGAAATTTCGAGGGATCAAGTTCTTTGTGTCGCTAACAAAAGGGAAGGAAAGGATGAACTCTAAATTGCTTAAGAAGCTAGGATTTTGTCAAAACTTAGAAGAAAGACACTATCTCTGTGAGAACACTTAGGGTTAGCTTACCCATTGTGAAGGTACAAATGCAACAGGAGATTCATAAGAACATCTCCATCAAATTCTTCTCCAAAACACTAAAACCCTCTTGAGAGAAAAATGCTCGTTCGGTAATCTATACACCCAAGCAAAAGTAAGAGCAAAGCCTGCTAGGGCAAGAAAATGCAAAAACGCAGCCTAGGCAAAAGTTAAGGCATTCAAAGAAAAGCTCGCTAGGAACTCAACCTCCATCAGGTAACCTAGGCAAAACTTAGAACATAAGAAAAGAAAAACCAAGAGTGAAAACCCAACCCCCAAAGGTGGTGATCTTGGAACTACGTAAAAGGCCTTATTCCCTGATTAGGATACATAGGCAATCTCACATTGAGATGCGGCCCAAACATTGGGAGAGAGAGAGGAAAAACAAATTTGTACTCAGCGATAGGTATAGCTAAACCTGCGTATTGAGCTCGCAAAGGATGAGTATGCTTCTTTCGAGGAATTGACAACAGCCATAGACACAAGAATTATAGTTCATCCCTTTTTACCTAAAGGTCATTGACATAATAAACAAGATACCCCGAAAGCTCTTGAAATTCGGCAATCAGACTATGGAGCGCGGCAAAAACAAAAGACAGAAAATCAAAGACCAAGCATAGGAAGGAAAGTGAAACGGGATGCCACTTGGCTAAGCAAAACCTAGCTTCCTTGGGAAAATAGACGTAACGGCCGAATAATCAATGCCTCGGCCGCAACAATGATTCTTCAGTCGAGTAATCGACTCTTCGGCCGATGTTTTCATAAATTACTATCTATCAGTAAATAAGCGTTTTAAAGCCATGTTCTGACTTTCACATGCATATCTCAAAGCATCTGGGGGCACAAAAAGCATTTCTCATTTCATAGACAAAAACTTGTTTACAAAATCATTGTTGTGGTTGCTTTCACTATACAAATATGGTTTATGCCCATCTCCCCACTAACTATGAACAGGAAAAAGAAAAGCCCTAAAAGCTAGGCGATCTCTGAGAAGAGGGCAAGGGCTGCTCACTGGTCCCCACATCCTCCCCACCACCAGCTGGTACTCGCTCAGCTTCAAGCTGCAACCAAAAGAAGATACAAACGCTTAGATTCAAGGAATGATACAAAGCAAACAAAATACGTAGAAAAAAATCATAACTCGAGGATCCGACGGCGCTGCCTCCGAATCAAAGCCTCCGCACTCTGATAAGCGTGAAGCCATTCCTGTGCTATCTCAGCAGGTACCTGTGGAACAATCAAACATTATAAACATCTAAGCAAGGGATACGATGCGAAGCGATGAAAGCTAGAATGGAAAGCTAAAGATACCTGTAAAGCCCCGGCTGGCAAGGTGTAAAGCTGAGTCATGCAAGGAGTCAGCACCAGACGCTCCTCCTCCCCATCATCTAAATGGAAGGAGACAAACGAAGGAGCCCGTGGCCAAACGGGAGCAACAGGAGGAGCCGTAACAGGGGAGGCCAAGAAAAGACGGCAGTACTCCGTATAGTCACCTGCCTGAAGGAGTAAACCTGCCCAATCTCTGATCCGAGCATTCTTCAGATCTTCCTTCGACATCAAGGAAGTAGACCTCATAGACACTGGAGGAGGAGGAGGAACAAACCGAAGAGCCTCAACACGTGGTCGCCACTGACTAGCCACCCGGTCACTTAAGTACCAAGCTCGACAAAAAGGACCCTCAAGCAAGCTACGAGTCCAGTCTAGAACTCTGGAACGCGTAAGGGAAGTTTCCTCAGGAACACCCTCCCAAGGGTCGAACCGCACCTACAAACAGGGCCAAGTTAACTGTAGGGAGGTGTTCCCGAACAGGTATAGAAAGTGACCGAACACGTGTACGCTAGATCCGTGTAATGAGGAAAGTGATGTGGGACTCCATATAAGATGGACGGCGGCGGTAAGATTCCGGTGTGATGAGAAGGCACCAGATTAGATTATCTGTTCGGCTGAAAGGGACTAACGACATGAGAAGTCATTAGTTAAAGACAGTCTGTTCGACTAAAGTGGGCCAGTGACATGAGAAGTCATTACTAGTGTAGACTGTTCGGTAGGGGCATATGCCGAACAGATGGAGTTACTTGATGAAACGTTGTCTTAAGAGATAAGGCAATAGGGGTGTTCTGTAAGACAAACCCGATATACAGTAAAGAAACAGTCCTATCAAGGGACGAGTTCTATGGTGAGAAGAGACCCTATGAGGAAGGGATCTCGGTTGATTGGGCAAGAGATCCCCAAAAGAGCCAGGGTTCCTACACGAGGCAGGAGACCTGGGCAACAAGGGTGCTTGGAAAGCAAGCATGCTCATGTCTATAAATACGAGGTAAACTTGGAGAAAAGAGGTACGCAATAAGTTGCACTCATTCTATACTTTCCTACTGATAATTAGGTTTTTGATAACAGTACGAGATACTAACTTAGGCATGAGGGCCTTTGCCACGATAGGCAGAGGTGCGCTCACCCCTTGTCTGTTTTACAGGTTAGGGTTCATGCGAAGGTATTAGGGTTCCGGTTGGACATCACGTGAAGGAAGGAGGTTCAGCGCTGTTCTAGGTACCATCTGTTTTTCTCCACCTACAATTGGCGCCGTCTGTGGGAAACGAAAGAGTTCCCTTTTGAAATACGACCATGGTGGAGGTAGATCCAGTCACACCGATCATCGATAAAAACCAGGCTGGTGGGGCAGGAGATAAATCCCCACCGGGTGCTCCGAGAAAGCCAACCAGCAGGCATGATAAGAGGACAACAAGCAAGGATCCTCTTACCATCCACGACAACTCCAAGAATAGGGAGGGCAGAACGGCTACAACCTCCACGCGAAGGAGCAAATCCCATCACAGGGGAGAATCGGTTGCGCATTCGAAAAGTGTGCATAGCAACGAGGATATCCTCGACAAAAAGAGGCAGGAAGTCGAGGAATATGCTCGACTAATTCGGAAAAGGGAACACGAGATCCGAGAGTTAGAACGGATCCGAGAACATCCTGAGGATTCTGGGTTATCAGGAAGGAGATCCAGGGGAGACGGACTGGTCATGGTGCAATACACAAAGGCCCCTTCACGAAGAAGAAGGAGCAAGTCCAGAAGCCCCACTCCTCCTAAGAAAAGAGTTCCTTCACGAAAAAGAAGGAGCAGGAGTCCGAGCAAGCAAAGAACTCCCCCACATTACAGGGGAAGCAGGAGCCGAAGCTCCTCACCCGAGGAAGGCGTAAGAAAACACCACAGGGACAGGTACGAGAGACCTGATAATGATTGGAACAGGGCAGTGACCCACGAATCCAAAAAGAGAGAAGATGGGTCTATGACTGCACGAGAAGCAGCGAGGCGGGCCCTGAGTAATATAGCAGCATCACCTTTTTCAAAAAGGCTACAGGATGCGCGCCTGCCGAGCAGAGTGAAGCATGGGACGTTCATACTTTACGAGACAAATGCGGATCCCGTTGCTCACGTACAACATTACCAACAGGCAATGTTCATGCATGATGGAGATAACGCCATTATGTGTAAGATGTTCCCTTCAAGCTTGGGAAAAGTGGCTTTATCGTGGTTCCATAAGTTGGAACCACGTTCCATACGAGGATGGACGCAGTTAGCAGAAGAGTTCACTGCTCGATTCTTGACAAGTAGAAAGGCTCCCAAGACATTTGAAAGTCTCTCAATGATGAAGCAGGAGGATAACGAGTCGATCAGAGACTACGCAAAGAAATACTGGGAGACCTTTAATGAGATAGACAGTTGCAGTGAGGAGTATGCCATTGCTACCTTCAAAACTGGCCTGCCTGTTCGGGGCGAGTTACGCCGGTCATTGAATAAGCATCCTGTGGCATCATTGGCAAGGCTAATGGAGCGTATCGAACAACACGCAAGAATGGAGGATGACATACTCCGGGAGGAAGGCAGAGTTGTTGCTGTACAGCCAAAAACTCCAGCAAAGAAGGCGGATAAGCCAGAGCCCAAGACCTATAGGAAAGAATATGGGCAGGCTAAGAAAGAGCCTTACAAGGAAAAGCAGGCACCTGATCCTAAGTCGTTCTTTTCAATAACCACGGTTTGGAAAGAACCAATCTACATGATTCTTTATCGAATAAAGAATCAGCCTTTCTTCAAATGGCCCCCAAGTCTAGGTGGAGATAAGGAAGCAAAACATGCTACGAATAAGCACTGCAGTTACCACAAGGATTGGGGTCATATGACTGAGGATTGTGAAATGTACAAGAGACATCTCGACGATTTGGTCTCTCGTGGTTATCTTAAGGAATTCATTCAGGAGGATCCCAAAGATAAAAGGAAAACAATGGAGTTGGATTACGAGCAGAATCCTAGGGGAGTAATCCATATGATACATGGATTGGCCACACCTTATATGAAGAATGAGGTGAGACTGCTGCAGAGGCAGGTCAAGCATGACCAGTATGTTACGCGAGTGGGGAACAAAAGAGGGCGAGATAATGACACACCCAACGATGTTATAGTCTTTACAGATGAGGATCTGGGAGAGGTTCAGGTGCCCCACAACGATGCATTAGTCATAACCCTACGAATTGGGGAATATGACATTGAGAGAATCCTGGTAGATTCAGGGAGCTGCACAGAGGTGTTGTACTACGACGCATTCAAAAGGTTGGGGTTGAAGCAGACAGATTTGGAACAATCTATTACGCCTTTGGTTGGATTTGGTGCAAGTGCTGTATGGCCCCTCGGGAAAGTAACTTTGCCTGTTCGGGCAGGGATAGTGGTCCTTAGGACAGACTTCTTGGTGGTAGATGTACCATCCTCCTATAATGCAATCATAGGAAGGACATGGTTACATAAGATGAGGGCTGTTTCCTCTACATATCACCAGATGGTGAAATTCCCAGGGTCCGACAGGATCGAGAAGATAAGGGGAAATCAAAAGTCAGCACAACAGTGCTTGATTTCCATCATCAAGAAAGTTCCAAAGGCCCATCAAGTTCATACAGTAGAGGTACCAGATCAACCAACTATTGAGGATGTTGGAAGAGATCCAGCAGAGAAAGTAGTGGAAGGCCTAAAGAAAATACAGATCAACGAAACTGATCGCGAGATGTATTTTCTAATTGGGGAGTCACTGCCGGATGAGGAAGAGTCCGAATTGGTGGTTTCTTAAAAGAACATGTTGATGTATTTGCATGGGTACCGGAGGAAATGCCTGGAGTGGACGCAGATGTGATCTGCCACCACCTAAATGTTGACCCGCAGCATAAGCCCATTATTCAAAAGAAAAGAAGGGCAGCAGTACAGCATGTTGACGCTGTTATTGAAGAGGTGGATCGTTTGCTAGAGGCCAAAGCAATATGTAGACACCCCAATTTGGACTTGTCAAAATTCCTTGATTTGTGGCCCGGAGGCTCCCCAATGATGAATTTGGATCAAAACAAGCCTCGTACCAATCGAGACTTTGCTCCTTGAAGGATTTGAAAAGGAATAAAAATGGTCAAAAGCATTTCCAAGCGCTTGGGAGCAGTCCCGAGCGCTCAAAACCGTTTTTCGAAACCTCTGGTCTAGCTCACTCTCGAGCACTCGAGAGTGAAGACCCAAGCGCTCGAGACCACTCCCGAGTGCTCGAGTCTTCTGTGCTGCCCAATGGATGGCAGAGCTCCCCACTATCCATGCAATCCATCATTGCAGCCACCTTGAGCCGGCTGAGGTTTGAGTCTACACTCAACCTCAGTCAGAGAACACTAGGTCAGCAGATTTTCCCCATTTTAAAATGTTTTATTCAAAAGTCATTTGATTTCAAAACTATAGGTTATTTCAAGGAAAATGCAGGAAATCCAGAACACTCCCAGCTTCTGATTTCTTGTATTCTCCTTTCTCCATCCACTTTTCAAAAGCCAGTCAAGGAGCAAAGTGTCAAGCAAAAGGTCGAAAACCTTTCTACTTTGATATCAAAGCAAAGAGGCTGTTCTTCCCTTCTGAGGGGGGTCTCTCAGCCTGACCCAGTCTTCAATACTGGGTGCATGGTAGGGAGACCTTGGTGTAAAAGCAAGAGCAAAGGGTGCACAAAAAAATGTTTTCTTAAAACCCTTACTGGAAACACTCTCGAGCGCTCAAGAGTGCTCCCGAGCGCTCGGGACTGTTTCCAGCCCCATGCATGGCATTTTGGTAAGCAGTAGGTTGGGGGTGAGGTGCACTCTCAAACAAAATGGTGTTACTCTAGCATGCATGCATAGAAAATCAGTTATCCTGAGACAGAAACACCTCTTACAAGTTTTTTGTATAAAATCAAAGATTTCCAAGCTTGAAAGACTATTTTCTCTACTGAAAGATCAAAATAGGGGTTTTTGCATGCTAATACAGTACCATTTTCTGTTTGAGAGAGAGTTGACATGCATTTCATTCCCAAGCGCTCGAGACCATTCTCGAGCGCTCGGGAGTGCGTGCAGGCCATTGCATTCCATTTTCCAGTTTGTTGCACTTTCTGACTTCCTGCATGCATGAATGTATTCTCTTTCTCTCTTCAAAGTTGTAGATTTAATTGTGCAATGGCAGGGAAGCATGGCTTGGGAGCTTGAGACCCTATCTCAGTCTATCAAAGTCCTATGCTGAGCCTTTAACATGTTTAAAATCATTTCAGTTTATTATTATTAGTATTATTTACTGTTTGGACTAACAAAGCTTGCAGGTTGGGTATCAGAACTCCCAAGCGCTCGGGACCACTCCCGAGCGCTCGAGAGTGAAGTCAGTGACAGATCTTCAGTTTCTGTGATCATGCATTTTATTCACTCACCATTTTATCGTCCACTGTACAGTTGCACATGCATGCACTTTTTATGTGTTATAACTGCGGATACATGCTAGTTGGTTTTAGTGAAACAAAATCTCTTCGAAAATCCCACAAACGTTTAGTAGAGACCGATCTCATATCGGGCGAGGGGGGTGCCGTAAAATCCTTCCCCCCTCGTAATATGGCTTCCGGACCCTCAAAATGATCTCTGGTTTTCAATTCAAATCAATCATTTTCGAAACAAAACGGTTTCTCGGGTGATATACCATAAATCCGGGTGGCGACTCTTCAAATCAAACTATTTTATCCAAAACGGCACGAGGCGCGCGATTTTCCAAAAATGGGCCGCCCCGATCCCGGGGCTGTGGTAGCCCACAGTGGCGACTCTGCTGGGGAAATTTAATTGATACTTGAGAAAAAGTTGGCATGTTCCCGAAACGGCCCGCTTTCCTTGAATATCAATTAAACTTGTGAGCCAAGCTTGAAAAACGTTTGTGGGATTTTCAAAGTTATTTTGTTTCATTGTCTATCTTTTGTATATATCTTGTGCGACCTCGCTGTTGTGTTTCGGCAATCCTACCCGGCTTGCCAGTGATGGGGAATTCCGGAATGCTCAGCAACCCTCGACCGTGATGAGTCATCTCTATCGTTTGTACCATTATTGGGTGTACGCTCAATAGTGGGAGGTATACTTTGACTCTAGTCCGGGGAACCCATTTCAAGCCAAAACCGGCCTTTGTACATGTTTAGCGAGCCATAGATCCTTCCAAATTAGGACAGGAACCTACAGGGTAGGATTACGTGTTGTATCATGTTTACGTGCTTCATTTCATCTTGCATCATCATTCTGTCAGCCACTGTTCTCGAGACTCGCTCGCGCGGTCTTTGTGAGGTTGCCAAGACCCGATGAAGAGTCACGCTCTCTCATGTGTGTTGATCAACTGTGTGAGTCCTCGAACTAAAACCCGAGGGAAACTAGAATTTCGCTAAGTCCTTGACTAGTGCTTAATCGAAGAATTAACCAAAGGAAGGAATGACATGGAAACAAAATGTCGTGATACCAACACCATCCGGACTAAAAGCAAACGTACCGCTTACGCCGCTTTGGTTATCGTATCACGTTGTCCACCCCTGGTCATTCCAAACCAATGGTCGATTTGTCAAGGGAACATTAGTCGAACACTTAGCCTATTTTAGCATCCTTTGGGAAATATTGGTTCCTAAACGAGGATACACCCCAAAAAACCGAGGATTAAGGCAACCTCGCATGAAGGATACTAAATCGTTTTTGAAAAATAAGAGTCGACGACGGTGACGATGATGCACGTTTTCTAAAACCTATACACATATTTCATGAAAATATAAACAGGGATCTCGTCTGAGTACGGTTTTTGCTTTGCTGTCAGTTCTAAGCGATTGGGCCAAAGAAGAAGAGCATCATACCCTCCTGGACCAGACCCTTGGGACAGAGATTGGAACGGCTTCAACTGCAGGCAGATTCCGTCAGTGCATCAGATTCGAGGGTGGAGATGGATCTACTAATTGGGAACCTCAATCCAAACCCAAACCCTAACGAAGGCAATCCAAACGCCAACGCCAATGTCAACCCTAATGGGGGCAATCCAAATGCCAACCCAAATGTCAACCCAAACGGAGGCGAGCCAAACCCAAATCCTAACCCCAACCCTATCCCCAATCCAAACCTTAACCTAAATCTGGGAAACCTGTATGGTGAAATGGGACAGATCAAAGAAGACATCCAATGCCTGGGCGAGCGCACTGACAACCAAATTGCCCAACTTATGATGATGATTACTGGGGTCGCACGACGTCTTCCACCGCCAAACCCGAATCCAAATCCTAACCCAAACCTGAATCCAATTCCGATCTCGAATCCCAATCCGATTCCAAATCCAAATCCTAACCTCAACCTAAACCACAATCCGAACCTTAACCTAAACCTCAATCCAAACCCTAATCCGAATCCAAATCCGAACCCGGAGCAGCTGATCTTTGAATTGGAAACCCAGCAAAACCCCGAGATGGCTGCAGTATTGGCGAAGATCACCCTATTAGAGGAGTCCGTGGCGAGAAATGAGAAGATAGCATCAACTGGCTTTGACATCAACAAGCTTTGCTTATTTCCTAACGCAAAGCTTCCAGAAAAGTTCAGACCAATTGACTTTGCTAAGTTCGACGGGACAGGTGATCCGAAGGCGCACTTGACAGGATACATTGGAGCACTTTCCATATGGGGAGTGGAGAAGGATGCTATGGCACAGATGTTCTCGCAGACTCTAGTGGGGCATGCTTTGCACTGGTTTACTACCCTAGATGAAAGGAAGAAGCGCTCATGGGAGGATATATGCGCGGCTTTTGCGCAATATGATTATAACATCCAGCTGGAAGTTACCACTCGGGAATTGGAGTCGCCGAAGATGGAAGCTAAGGAGGCCTTTGCTGATTTCGTGAAAAGGTGGAGAGCAAAGGCGGCACAGATGAAAGACAGACCGAGCGACAGGGACCAAATCCGGATGATAGTCCGAAACCTGCAACCCAACCTTGCGAGGCATATGGTTATGGCCCAAGCATGCTCGGACTTTAAAACATTCTTCGACACAGACTTAGCCGTCGAAGAAGCGGTCCAGCTTGGAATCCTAGAGAAGCCCGAACCTGCCCCTAAACCCAAGAAGGTCTACTCCGGAAACAGCAGCGCCCTCTTTGGAAACTCCAACTACACCAACCTCCCAAACATCTCCTCAAACACAACTCAAGTTGAGCCCGTCAATCAAATTGTGACCCAAGCTAATCAACCCCGTACCCAACCCCGCATTTTCGCTCAATTCTCGGCACCCCTCTCTGCCGTGCTCGAGAAGTTGGTCGAAAGTGGCATGCTCAAACCACTTGCACCCACTCCCTTGCCTCAAAAGCTCCCCGCATCCCACAATCCTAACGTGTACTGTGCTTACCACCAGAACGCGGGCCACCCAACCGACAACTGCTTCCGCCTGCGCCATGCTATCCAGGATCTTATAGACAACAAAACCCTCCCCATGCCACCACAAAAACCAAACACCGTCTCAAACTCATTCCCGAAGCACTCTAACGCTCGCACCAACCATATCTCCATAGACCATCCCTTTAATCCGAGCCTCTACATCCTCCCTACCACCCAACCCAAACCAATTGTTGAATTGCCGACCGAGGATATCGTCTGTGCCCTTGAATCTGCAGTTTGGGATTTCCAAAGAAGGTGGGAAGAGTTGGCGAGTGATTTCCTTGCAGTAGAAGACCGGGCTGTCATAACTGGAGTATGGCCTGTGGCACTCGATGCTCACCAAGTTGAGGAATTGGAACACGGCAATTGGAGGCAAGAATTCAAAGAAATGATGGCCGACCCGTTGGACGGGTACTCCCTGTTTGCTCTGTTCTTGGAGCCGGAACCGATTGAAGAAGAGGATGAATGGGCATGGGAGCCCGAGCCCAACGGGTGGCACTGGATCGATGATTCCGACCCTTTAGACGAGACGTCTCTGGCCTACCTATTCCAAGAGGAGGAAGTTCGTGAAGAAATGGACCTCATGAACCTCCGCATGTTTTCGGGGCTCACTGTCAGCGCCATTATCAATATCACTAGAGGATCCGACGCTCTGGACCATATCATGGATCAGGCCTTCATTCCGCAGGATTACATTATTGGGGAGCACCTTCCACAGCCTGTAGTCGAAATCCCCGAGGAGCTCAACATCTGTGTACTGGACCCTGAAGATCTGTGGGGAAAATCTGAATTGGTGAATGTGTGGATTGATGGCGAGGAACTGACCGTCAATAGGGCCATGATAGATGAAGGCTCTCTGCAGATTAGCAACAGCAACAACAGCAACAACAACGGCAATAGCAACGTCAACTTTTGGAGTTCCCTAGAGGAAGAAAATATGTGGCACGCTCTGGAGATGGAAACCCTCAACGAAACCTTGGAGAAAACGGCACTTGACAAAGGAAAACGTAAGGCTGACCCTTGCAACTTTGACTTCTCCAACTTTTGGGAAGATTCTTGGTGGGATCCCATCCCCAAGTCAATCAGCAACCTCACCCGAAGTGGGAGAGTGTACCAGCCAACCAACCTTCAGCAAGGGAGCTCATCCTGAGCCCCTCCACCACCACAGAACAATCCGGTCAACCCAGCAAGCACCCATATCCCACCTACACCACCAAATAATCCTTCAAACTCCACAAACCCTCCGCGTCAACCTAATCCACCCATCCATCTTAACCCGTTTGTTAGTTCTAACCTCAACACCTCCCGGCAGCAGGACCCGAATTCCACCACTGACCCCATAATCCAACAGCTCCAAGAAACCCCTGTGCGTATGTCCATGTGGGGAGTGTTAGCGGCGTCCCGCGAGCATCGCCGAAGGCTTGTTAACACTCTCTCCAAATTCGAGGTCCCCTCTGATATAGCCCCAGAAGCCCTCATTGCCCTTATAACCCCGATGAGCCTCACCCAGCACACCCTGTCGTTCACAGAAAAGGACCTCCCGCCGGAGGGAGCTGACCATAACAAGCCACTACACGTGACGATGAAGTGTCTCGGAAAATGGGTCCCTGCAATTCTCATCGACAATGGTTCAGCCATCAACGTGTGCACACTTCGCACCGCTTATTGCCTGGGCCTCAAGAACAAGGACTTTGCACCATCGAATCTGGGTGTCCGCGCCTATGATAATACGGGCCGCGATGTTTTGGGGACAATCAACTTGGAACTTGTGACGGGGAAGTTTAAAACCACTATCGAATTCTGTGTGTTAGAGATACCTGCGTCGTTCAACCTCCTGCTGGGGAGGCCATGGCTGCACAGGTCGGATGTCATGGGTGTGCCCTCAACGTTGCATCAGAAACTCATCCTGGGTTTAGATTCTGGAACCCTCATCATCCATGGAGACTCAGGCATCCGTCCACACTCTGAAGACAACTCCCCACTGCTAGAGATTATGCATGGAGAGGAGGATATTGCCATGGGGGGCTTTGCGATTATGACTTCGAAAGTGTGCACCATCCGGGCCGAGGACGGTTTCTTGGTGAGCTCCGCAGCGCTGGAAATTATGAAAAGGATGAAATATCTACCAGGCATGGGTTTGGGGCTTTATGGTCAAGGAGTCCCGGAATTCCCCGATTTCCCTGGAAGTAACGAGCGCTTTGGTCTAGGATATGAGGCCAAGAAGAGCGATCCAGCAAAGAGGTGGCGCAACCGCGCCCGGGCTCATACAGCCGGGGTTAAACCGAAAGTGAAAGAGGCACTGTACCGAGGAGAACCCGAGCCCTTTGTGGATCTTGAAACGAAAATGAAGTATACGGGGTTTGAAATCTTTGCCAACGACACTTGGGAAGAGGATGAAGTAGTGACCAAGGTGGAAGAGGTATCTGAGGCACTCGACTGGCTGGAGGCTTTTGGTTTGGGCAGTCTCCAACTCCTGTTTGAAGGTGAGGATCCGGAGGGTATGATTGAAGACGCTGCTGTGCTTGTGCTTGGAGAGGAAGAGGAAGTTGAAGATCCTTCCAAACTCATCGTGGAGGCTGTAGGCGTTTATGATAATTGCACTTTCATACCACATGTAACTCGCACTCACAGCACCTACACTGAGTCTGAGTCTGGGTCCGACACTAGCTCGTCGTCTAGCGCAGAGTCGGAGTTTGTGCCTATTGGCCCTCCACAGCGTAGCTTTTACTTTGAGTTTGAGTCAACCGCTGTATTCCCCCCTTCTGAGGAGGCTGCTAATGAAATGAACGATCCCTTTGCTTACTTGCCTGATTTTGAAATAAATTGCTTAGATCCCGACGATGAAGGAATAGATCTCGATGGGGATATCCCCAAGGAAATCCATTCCCTCATCGATCGCAAAAATGAAAGGCATGCTCAGCCTTTAAAAGAAGAAATAATCTCTATAAATTTGGGTGATGAGGAGAAACCCTCGATTGGTTCAGGTCGGTTCCGGGCTGTCCCCCGATGAGCTTCAAGAGCTCACAGATTTACTAAATGAATTCAAAGAAGTTTTCGCTTGGTCTCATGCGGACATGCCTGGAATCGACCCGGAGATCGTCGAGCACAGGATCCCTCTCTTCCCCGATGCAAAACCCGTTAAGCAGAAACTGAGAAGAATGCGGCCCGATTGGGTTTTAAAAATAAAAGAAGAGCTTACGAAACAAATCGATGCCGGTTTTCTAATAGTAACAGAGTACCCCACTTGGGTCGCAAACATCGTTCCTGTCCCCAAAAAGGATGGAAAAATCAGAGTGTGCGTCGATTTCAGAAATCTGAACAAAGCGAGTCCCAAGGATGATTTTCCATTGCCACATATAGACATACTTGTGGATAACACTGCAGGGCACGCTTTACTGTCCTTCATGGATGGTTTCTCAGGGTACAATCAGATTCTCCTAGCTCCGGAAGACAGGGAAAAGACCACATTCGTCACCGAGTGGGGGACATACTGTTATCGGGTTGTGCCATTTGGGTTGAAAAACGCCGGTCCTACATATCAAAGGGGTGCCACGACACTGCTGCACGACATGATTCATAAGGAGGTCGAAGTATATGTCGATGACATGATAGTGAAAGGAAAGGAGCGGAAAGACCATCTCCCGACATTGAGGAAGTTCTTGGGAAGGATTCAGAAATACAGGATGCGTCTCAACCCGCAGAAGTGCACATTTGGAGTCACAGCCGGAAAGATGCTTGGATTCATGATCACAACCAGGGGGATTGAGGTGGATCCTTCTAAGATCAAAGCCATTCTTGAGATGGAGCCACCCCAATCCGAGAAAGAGGTCCGATGCTTCTTGGGGAAAATTCAGTTCATCAGTCGATTCATCGCCAAGTTGACCTTGACCTGTGAACCACTCTTTCGACTACTCAAGAAAGATGTGAAGTTCGAGTGGAATAACAAGTGTCAGAAAGCCTTTGAAGCAGTGCGCACTTATCTCCAGAATCCTCCAATCTTGATGCCGCCCATCCCGGGAAAACCTTTGATCCTATACTTGTCCGTCACGCCCTCGTCAATGGGGTGCATGTTGGCGCAAGAAGGAGAAGATGGGGTTGAAAGGGCAATCTACTACTTGAGCAAGAAGATGGTGGGAAGCGAAGAACGGTACACTTCATTGGAAAAGACGTGCTGGGCACTGATATGGGCCACGAAGAAATTGAGACACTACATGCTGGCTTACTCGGTGATACTGATTTCTCGGATGGACCCTCTCAAATATCTATTCGAGAAGCCAGCACTTACCGGTAAGCTAGCACGTTGGTTGCTCTTACTAGCCGAGTTCGAAATCAAGTACGTCACTCGCAAGTCAGTGAAAGGAAGAGCGGTGGCAGAGTTCTTGGCGGATCGTCCGATTGAAGGCCCGGAACACACTGAATTTCAATTTCCCGACGAAGATGTAATGACAACAGTTGATGAAACGTGGATGTTGTACTTTGATGGAGCCGCTAATCAGAAGGGCTTTGGGATTGGCATACTGCTAGTCTCGCCTGAGGGGTCGCACATTCCCCTCGCTTTCAAGCTAAACTTCAAAGTCACGAACAACGAGGCAGAGTACGAAGCCTGTATTGTGGGAATGGAAGCTGCATTGGAGATTGGAGTCAAGGTACTGGAAGTTGTTGGAGATTCCAACTTGGTCGTATCGCAAGCAAATGGAGAATGGAAAGTTAGGGATGAGAAGATGAAGCCGTATCATCAGCAGCTCGACGAGCTCATCCCCAACTTTCAAAAGGTGACCTTCACGCATGTACCGAGGATGAAGAATCGCTTCGCGGACGCACTGGCTACTTTAGCATCCATGCTAGAACTTCCAATCGGGGTAAAGTTGAGACCTGTCATGATTGAGCAGAGGGGGAAGCACGTGTACGACTATGTCATGAACATCGACGAACCGGACGATGGCCACCCTTGATTCCATGATATTTGGAATCTCGTCGAGAAGGGGGAATTTCCTACGGATTCAACTAAGAAGGATCTGATCGATTTACAGCGGCTCGCGTCTCAATAAATCATCTGCGTGGGAAACTATACCGGCGATCTCCGTGCGGAATTCACAAGTTATGTGTTCATGATGACGAGTCAAGAGCAGTAATGGAAGAGGTTCACGAAGGCGTTTGTGGGCCCCACATGAACGGAATGATGCTAGCGAAGAAGGTTCTGAGGTTGGGATACTATTGGTCAACCATGGAAACAGATTGCATCGAGTATGTGCGCCGATGTCATAAGTGCCAGACTCATGCCAATCTTATCCACGTCCCGCCCTCGGAGTTGCACTCAATGGCGACACCATGGCCATTCTCCGCCTGGGGCATCGATGTTATTGGAAAGATCACTCCTGCGGCTTCCAATGGTCACAGGTTCATTCTGGTAGCAGTGGATTACTTCACTACGGCGGTTCAAGTGGCTCATTTTATCAGGCAAAACATCGTTTATCGGTATGGGGTCCCTCAAGCCTTCGTGTCTGATAATGGCGTTCACTTCAAAGGAAAGGTTTTGGAACTCTTCGATGAGTTCAAGATTCAAGTGTATCATTCAACCACCTATCGGCCACAAACGAAAGGGGCAGTTGAAGCGGCAAACAAGACAATCAAGACAATCCTCGAAAGGACTACTCAGTCAGCTAGGAATTGGCATGAACAATTACCACTAGCTTTGTGGGGATACCGGACGTCTATTCGTACACCGACGGGGGCAACACCTTATTCTTTGGTGTACGGTATGGAAGCCGTTCTCCCTATCGAGCTAGAAGTTCCATCGCTGAGGGTCGTGGCTGAGAGTGGAGTGGACGAGGCCGAATGGATCAGTGGGAGATTTGAAGAGCTCATGCTATTCGACGAAAGAAGGCTACGGGCATTGTACCACATTCAGGGTTACCAACGAAGGATCGCCCGGGCGTTCAACAAGAAAGTGAAGTCGAGGGACCTGCAAGAGGGGGATATGGTAGTTAAGGAAATCCGAGCGCCGGTGTTCGACCTACGAGGAAAGTTCCGACCTAAATGGGCAGGGCCATACATCATCAAGACCATTCTCTCTGGAGGAGCGGCCTCAATCATCGACCTCGACGGTAACGAATTCTCAAATCTTGTCAATTTGGATCAGCTTAAACGGTATTACCCCTGAGAGAGCTCGCTTGGCCGAAAACCGCAAGGGCGGGCGGTCCCAGGCAAAAATTAGAGCAAGCCTGCTAGGTCGAAAACCCGAAAGGGCGGCTTAGGCAAAAGTTAAGGCAAAAGTCGAAAAAGCGCTCACTAGGCCGAAAACCCGAAAGGGTGGTCCTAGGCAAAATTTAGAGCGCAAAAGGAGAACGTTAATACCCGAGCGAACCCTAGCCCAAACTACGTATGGGCCTGATTCCCTTTCACGAGGGATACGTAGGCAATCTCGCGCTGAGGTTCGGTCCTATAACTCTAACATCAAAATCCAAATTGACGAATCAGAACGTTTCTCAAAGGCGCGTGCGATTAGCAAACCAAAAGGGGGAAACCCTTAGTCAGTCAATTTTATTCAGATTATCTCTTTATTACAAGCTGAGCATGAAAATGAAAGGCACATATTTAAAACACTCTTTTTATTTCAAAAACGGCAAAGTAAGCAGTCAACCCATCCTTGCTTCCACATCTCTCCTCAGCCATTTGCGGTACCTCTCGGTCGAAGCAATGGAGAAAAGTGAATCACTTGGTTCAGTCCTGCGGGTCTCCCACGATCGAACATAACTCCGAAGGCCCGGAATGGTGAAGGGAGGGAGACGAAGCACTTCAGAGCCCGGCAGCGGCACTCCTTGGTTTAGTCCAAACTGACGGAGGATGCGGAAGGGTGGATAGAAGGAGAAGCCTGCCAAGCCAGCCACAAGCACATGCGTCGAACCCATGTTACCAACAGTCATGGCAGGGAGCCTCAGCCAATGGCACCGCCAAACGATGTCATCTTCCTCGGCAGAAGCGAAGAAGTCAGCCCAGTCATCCTCATTACTGTACGTCGCTAGAAAGGGACGGTTCCATCCACTTGCACGATACCACCAATCATTGGCTGGAGGTGTCAGCAGGCTCAGCTTGTCACAAAGCCACATCTACCCAGAAAGAGAGAAAACAAGTAAGGAGTCAGATAAAAGCCTGAACCGAGCGTTGAGGTAAAAAGAATGAGAGAAATAGAAAAAGGAGAGCTGAGTGAGGTCCCTAACCTGCAGCAACAGCGGGCTACCACCAAAAACCCTTGTGCGACCAACATGGACAGCGTCTAACCCCATCAAGGTCTCGGCAAGAACCAAGGGTGCGACATCCTTGCGAGCCTCGATCTGAGAAGTGACACCCACCAATAGAGAACTGGGCTGACCAACGGACGGAACTAACAGGAAGGCCGCCAGGAGACAAATGCAACAAGCCATCATTCGATGTCCTTGATACTCAAAGTCTGTCAAGTCTCCAGGTGGACTGAATATCTCGTACAGCTGCACGATGTTGATGGCATTGCCCCGAGTGAGAAACTCAGCGGGAGCGTGCTCCCACTGATTCCCAGCTTGGCTTTCAGAATGTTCTTCATACTCTCCCTGAGCATTGGAACAATCGGCTTAGTGGAGTCATGACTTCCAAGGTAGGCATGGAACTCCTCGACGGTGGGGCACAGCTCTTGAGAACCAAAGCGAAAGACATGCACCTCGGAATCCCAAAAGCGTGTCGCGGCATGCAGCAAGACAGGAAGGATTGCGACCTCTCGGAGATGCCGTAGGGCGTAGAGTCGGTGTCCTCGGAAGTTCAGCCAGTCGATGCCTTCGAGACTGTCTAACCAAGGTCGAAGCAAGGCTTGGTTCAACAAGGCCATTAGTAGGATGGATTTTTGGAAGAAGAATGATGGAATGAGGAGTGAAGGACTTGCCAAAGCATGACTCTGTATTTATAAGGATCTGGAGGATACAATGCCAATTCCCACCAGCCTTGGAACTCATCAAGCTTAACATTTTCAAGAAAATTCAAACTTTGGAAATTCAAAAAGTGTTGGAAAAGGCTTAAGTCTTGCTTTGGGAGGCCAGTTCTCCTGGGAAACAGATTGTTCAAAGTCACAAGGCACCTCGGAAGTGTGCGTACAGAAGAAAACGACATGGGAATAGCTAGTGAGTGGCATTGGGAAGCAACAACTGATCTGCTATGACAGTAGTCCCGAGCGCTCGGGAGTGAAGACCCAAGCGCTCGAGACCACTCTCGAGCGCTCGGGAGTTCTGCTGTTTTCAGCAGGTTTTGGTTCTCAGCTGTTTAGCCTCGATTCTTCCCTGAAAATGCATGCAACTCAGATCAGAAGACCCTCAAATTATTCTTAGGGGATATAGCGATTTCCGTTATCTGTCTCCTTGTGTATTCATCCATTTCTTTCAAAAATACGAAAGTTTCCAAGGTTTTCATTCCGCGAATATGTCAAATTCCACGTTAAGCGTGTTTGATTGAATCCAGTAATGCGTATGAGTCACAATGTGCATTATCGACTGTACGGCGTGATCAAACGCGCGTTAACGCTCTTGGTTCAAGTTTTTGTTGTTCAAACGTCCCAAAATCATCATTTGCAAGTGTAGGTGAGGGTCGATCTTCGTGTCAAGGGCATTTTTGTAATCCTAGCGGTTCTTGCAGGTCACGACACTCATTGGCAACCGTACAGTGCACTCGGTTACGATCAATAGCCCTTAGATTTAAATTTCATGGTCGATCGCTCAGAATTTGCTGTTATGTGTCAATGACTTTGAGAGTATCGGTTGAAATTCACGTGCTCTTTACTTTTATTTTAAGCTAGGCAAGCATATTTCATAAAATACAATTCTTAAAGGAAGTGCGAACGAATGCAAAAGAACGAAGTGCAAATTTTCATAAATGAAATACGGTATTTACAATGAGTAAGGAAGGAAGTACAAAAGCTGGGGCAAGCACGCGCCCAATCCTATCTACCGGGGCACGTAGACCCAAACAGAAATCAAGGCACGCAGGCCTAGAAGCTACAACTACGCTAGCGCGCAGGCCCATGTACAAGAAATGTCACGCCCTCGATTCTTAACATAATATAATAAACCATATCAATAAAAGATCCTCGCATTAAGTAAATAATACCCCAAAAGAGAGTTCCCACCTGTTCAAATACAAATCAAGTCCCCAAGTTTACATAAATAACAACCTTGGCTCCGAGGCCCAAATTAAACTAATTATAAGTACAGAACGTTTAGAATATTACAAACCATTACCAAAAGATATTACAAGTGCAAAATTAGTTACAGAGCCATCTTTAATCAAAAGGAGTCATTACTAAGATGGTTACGTAACTAAGATACATTTAGCTTCCAAAAGGGGTCTTCATATCACTATGCTCGAAACATGCTTGCTACTGACCGGCATTTTAAACCTGAAAAGAAGGATTTTGTTGAGCTACACGAGCCCAATAGGAAGTTCTCTACAAAATCTATATGTAATAAGATGGCCAACATGAATGCGATGAATTGAATTAACTAACACGGTCCAAACAATGCACGTCAATATCTTTTCAAGTAATATACCAAATCCCACACACATTCACACACACGCGCGCACACTCAACCTCCAACTCATTTCCACCCCTTTTGCGTCACAATATGACCCACCCCTTGCGATTCTAGTGTTTCCACCCCTTGCGTCACAATATACTCCATATTCATCTCCCAACAACGACTCTATTATCACCACAACCACAACCAAAACCAGTGCCTTAACCACATTTAACGCACACGGACATTATCAAATACGTTACAACAAGCTCATGAACCATAACAATCAAGACTATTACGCCCATCTTCAATGGAATATGCAATCACCAAGCCACATTCACTCTATTCAACAATAAGCAGCATTCAAACACCCAAAGCATACTTAATCAACTTAGAACATGTAGAGAATGAGAGAAATCCCTACCAAAGTGGGTTTTGAGCAAAACCCTAGGTCTATCGAGAGCCAAACACTTGAATCCTTCAAAAACGAGCTTCACCCGAGCTTGGGTACAAAATCTAGAGTGAATAAAGTCCACAAGCACGAAGAACAAACAAAAATCAACCAATAGTCGAGAGGAGAGAGAGAAAAACGTGGGTTTGTATCAAGGAGAGAGAACAAGAACATAAAACTCACCCTTGGTTCACCAAATGCAAGAATCTTGAGAATTTGAAGAAGAAAGCTCTTGGATCTTGAAGATTTGAGCTTGAAATCGATGATCTTGGGTGAGATTTGAGTTGGGTAGGTGAGAGGGGGGTGTTTAGATCTATTTTCGTGGCCAAATTGTGTGGAAAATGACAAAAAGGAGTATTTATAGTGGTCCAAAAAGCGTGCTGAAAAAGTGCAGAAAACAGACCATGTACCGGTACGGGGAAAAGGTCGTACCGGTTCATGAACCTTCAAAATGTCAAAAAACACAATTTCTGAACACCATGTATCGGTACGGGGAAAAGGTCGTACCGGTTCATGGTGGGCCGAAAGAAAGGATTTTTCAACGGACACCGAAACGAACCCGACTTGGTACCAACACTTTCAAACATCAATACAACATCAAAATTAACATTTTACCATTCTCCGAAAGTCCGATACACATGCGGATATGTATCTCCGTACACCCCCACAACATACGAGCGATTTTACTAACAATACAACTACTTAACGAAATAAACGATTTCCGAAATTAAAACAAGTTTGCGAGTCTCTACAATCCATCCTCCTTAAAGAAATTTCGTCCCGAAATTTACAATTTAAGTCAAACATACTTATGCATCAAGTAATCGTGCCTATACCACAACACATGTCATGAAACAATCAAACTAACATTCACAAAACCGAAATTCGGGATTTTACATTGATTCAACTTGAAAATAGATGCGGATACTTCTCCCTAACCTCGTCTTCCCTTTCCCACATCGACTCTTCCTTCCCGAGATGACTCCACAGAACTCGCACTAACGGAATAGTCTTGCCCCTCAATACTTGGTCACGTGAATCTAGAATACGTATTGGCTCCTCCCCATAAGACGCATCAGCTTCCAACTCCATTTCGGACCACTCTAAGACATGAGACGGATCCGGCTCGTACTTTCGCTACATTGATACGTGAAATACATTGTGAACTCCCGATAACCTCGGTGGCAAGGCCAATCGATATGCAACTTCCCCAATCTTCTCGATAATGTCAAACGATCCAATGAAACGCGATGAAAGCTTCCCTTTTTGCCCAAAACGAAATAGTCCCCGACGTGGCGATACCTTAAGGAACACGTGATCCCCCACTTCAAAAGATAACGGTCGGCGACGGCGATCAGCGTAACTCTTTTGCCTACTTTGCGCGGTTAACAATCGTTGACGAATCACTTTGACTTGCTCGGTGGTCTTCTTGTGTGCTTCAAGAAGACGTAGACGAATCGCTCTCATGCTTTCGGAAGTCTCTTGAATCAATTCCGGCCAAACCAAAGTAGCCTCGCCCAACTCGGTCCAACAAACGGGTGATCGACACGGTCGCCCATACAAAGCCTTATACGGTGCCATCTCGATACTAGATTGGTAACTATTATTGTACGCGAATTCGACTAACGGTAGGTGATCTTCCCAACTTCCCCGGAAATTCATAACGCAAGCCCGAAGCATATCTTCTAAAATTTGGATCGTTCTCTCGGATTGCCCATCCGTTTGAGGATGATACGCGGTGCTAAATAACAAGTTGGTGCCAAGAGCGGCTTGTAAACTTTGCAAAAAATGCGCGGTAAACCTTGGATCTCGATCGGACACGATAGAAACAGGTATTCCATGAAGGCGGATAATCTCACGGATATATAATCGATTAAGTGTATCAATCGAATCCGAAACCTGGATAGGTAAGAAATGCGCTGACTTGGTCAATCGATCAACTATCACCCATATGGCATCATGCCCCTTCGGCGACCTCGGCAAACCGGTAACAAAGTCCATAGTCACGTTCTCCCACTTCCACTCGGCCACTGGCAACGGTTGCAACTCCTCGGCGGGTCGTTGATGTTCGGCTTTGACTTGCTGGCACGTAAGGCATTTGGATACGAAAACGACAACATCTCTCTTCATTCCCGGCCACCAAAACTGTCTACGCAAGTCATGGTACATTTTCGTTCCCCCCGGATGCACGGCTAAAGGCGAATGGTGAAATTCTCGCAAGATTTCCTCCCGACACGAAACGGGTACGAACAATTTTCCTTGGTATCGTAAACCTTGATTGGCATGGATCATCCACCCCTCTCGAGCATTTACGCTAAGAAACTTGGCGCGAAACTCTCCCGCTTCTTCATCTTGTTGTTGGGCCTCAATTACTCGGGTCGACAAGGTTGATTGAACGGTTAAGTTACATAAGGTGACTCCCTCTCGAACTTCCTTGAAATGCAGTGCGTACGAACCCAAGTAGTTCATTGTTTTCCATTCATGGATAGCTAAACTCGCGAGGTGCGTCGATTTTCTACTTAAAGCGTCCGCTACAACGTTCGCCTTTCCCGGGTGGTATTGCAACTCAAAATCGTAATCTTCTAGGTGTTCCATCCAACGGCGTTGACGTAGGTTGAGCTCCTTTTGAGAAAACAAGTATTTAAGACTCTTATGATCAGAAAACACCTCAAATCTCTCACCGTAAAGGTAATGACGCCAACTTTTTAACGCAAAGACGACGGCCGCAAGTTCTAAATCATGGGTAGGGTAGTTCTGCTCGTGAGTTTTCAATTGCCGCGATCCATACGCTACCACTCGCCCCAACTGCATCAATACGCACCCTAACCCTTCTTTCGAAGCATCACAGTACACTGAATAACCGACTCCCCGTTCAGGCACAACCAAAACCGGCGTGGTAGTCAACCTCCTCTTCAATTCTTCAAAGGCTTTCTCACACGCGTCATTCCAAACGAAACGAGTTCCTTTACGAGTTAGTCTAGTCATCGGAGCCGCTAGACGGGAGAAATCAAGGACGAAACGACGATAGTATCCGGCCAAGCCCAAAAAGCTACGGATTTCAAAAACACTCTTCGGTCGTTGCCAGTTCATCACGGACTCTATCTTTCCCGGATCAACGGACACCCCATCCTTCGACACAACATGACCCAAAAACTTAACCTCGGACAACCAAAACTCATACTTACTAAGTTTGGCGTACAATTGGTGCTCTCTCAAAAGTTCAAGAACAATAGAAAGATGAGATTGGTGTTCCTCCTCCGAAGGTGAGTAGATAAGGATATCGTCCACAAAAACGACCACGAAACGATCAAGATAGGCACGAAAGATGCGGTTCATTAAGTCCATGAACATTGCCGGTGCGTTCATCAATCCAAAAGGCATAACAACGAATTCGTAGTGGCCATATCGAGTACAAAATGCGGTCTTACGAATGTCTTCCCTTCGAACCCTCAATTGGTGGTAACCGGACCTCAGATCAATCTTAGAAAAACAAGTCGCGCCTCGAAGTTGGTCAAATAAATCGTCAATTCTAGGCATAGGGTACTTATTCTTAATAGTGACACGGTTCAACTTACGATAATCGATGCACAAACGAAGCGACCCATCTTTCTTCTGAGCAAACAAGGCCGGTGCTCCCCACGGTGACGTACTCTGACGAATAAACCCCAAACCTTCCAATTCTTGCAATTGAGTCTTTAATTCCCTCAACTCGGCCGGCACGAAACGATAAGGAGGTACAGAAATGGGAGCAATACCAGGAAGCAAGTCAATAGAAAATTCGATCTCCCTTTCGGGTGGTAAACCAGGCAACTCCTTCGGAAATACATCTGGAAAGTCACAAACAACAAGGGGTAATTCCCCACGCGCGGATACGTCCTCATCTAAGGCCAAACTTGCTAACAAGACATACATCGACTCCTGCTCTCGAGACCCACACAGATACGGTTCTAACGGTTCCCGTCGCTCCCCGAAGAACTCGAAACAAGGACCCTCAGGCGGACAAATACGGACTCGACGCTTGAAACAATCAATGGTAGCGTGGAATGTAGACAACCAATCCATTCCCAATATGAGATCGAAACTCGACATATTTAGCACGATGAAGTCAAAAGTAAAACGGCGATCTCGAATGATAAGTTCACAATCTCGGCAGACACGATCTAACGGCGACCTACCCCCTATAGGTGTCTCAACAAACAACGGAGGACTAATTTTCTCGGTTTCCAATTCCAAAGCACAAACAAAAGATGCAGCAATGAAAGAATGCGATGCTCCAGAATCAAATAACACTCTAGCAAAGGAGTTAAACAACAGAAATGTACCCCTTACGACCGAAGCCTCTGGGGTCTGAGAAGTGATAGGTGGTGGTGGCGGAATGGCTGAAGTGATAGCAAAAGCCCTTCCCTGAGTCATCTGACCCTGAACGTGTCCACCCCGCTGACCAGAACCCTGAGTAGGTGCTAACGAACTCGCCCCTCTCTCAGCCTGAGATCCCTGAGCTGACGTGGTCTGACGGAAGTGAGACTGTTGCTGCCTCTGATTACCCCGAAATGATTGCCGACCTGAACTCTGACCACCCCTCGGTTGCTGCACCGAACCCGATTCGCTTCATGTCCCTTCCCCAAGCGGACAATTCCTAGCAAAATGACCGGCCTTCCCACAAGTAAAACACGTACCCAATAACCGCGGACACTGAGCACGAATGTGCCCCGCTTGACCACACTCGTGACACACAATCGGAGGCCTATTCGAATTTCCCCGGGTCCCAAACGACGAAGAAGATTGAGGTCTAAAGTTTGACGAACCTTGCGAAGCCGAAAATTGATCTCGTTGCCTCTTCCTCCCCTGACTACCAAAACTCCCCGAAGAAGAGCTCACGCCCCCAACCGGTTGCCTCGGTTCCCAAGCCTTCGAATTTCTCGGCGCTTCCCTCGGAGTCTCGATACTCCTCGCACACTCCACAACCTCAGAAAACTTCCCTTTGCGTTGTGCCATCACAAACTTCTTCACAGTGTCGTGTAAACCTCTCTCGAACCGCCTACATTTTCTTTCGTCAATTGCCACCAATTCCGGCGCAAAACGGGATAAGGATTGGAACTTTAAAGCGTACTCCGACACGGTCATATTCCCCTGTTCTAATTTCTCAAATTCCTCTCTCAATTGGTCACGGCTAGTCTCCGGAAAGTATTGCTCCTCGAAGAGCATTTCGAACTCAGCCCAAGTTAAGTTCTCCACATCCGGCTCATTTGCTTGAGCCGCGGTCCTCGCCGCCCTCCTCGCATCCTTTCTCGATTCTAACACCGAATCCCACCACTCATTCGCTTCCCCAGTAAGTTGAACGGCCATGATGTTTACCCGTAAGTCATCCTCTGTAATCCCAAGAGCCCTAAAAAGCTTTCGAATCTGAGCTAGCCAGTGATCGGCCACATGAGGGTCACTACTCGACCCATCGAACGTCGGTGGATTCCTACGGTTGAATTCCCTCATAGCCGACAAAGCACGACTTTCAGCACCTTCCCTTGGTGCGGGGTTTAATAGGTTAGCGGCCGCAAGAGCCGCGACGAAGTCCCTAGCAAAAGGATTTTGAATGACCGGTGCTTCCTCTCCTCGACCATGCTTGGCCCCTTCCCCCGAATTCCCACTCGAATTCTCCCCATGCTGACTAATCTCATCCTCAATCGGTTCCCTTCGGCCACGACCACGGCCACCCCGACTCTCGGCCTCACCTGCTCTAGCACGCGTTCTCGGAGGCATCTAGCTACAAGTTTATAAGAAAGAGAAATTCATTAACGACGACATCATTTAATGAGGTCTAAACCCCCAACTATCCCAACAAGAGCCAAATCAACTCAACGCCATCCTATCATGTTTAAAATGCAATCCCACGTAAGCCAAGTAACGATCAATGCAAATAAACACATCTATGTTATGCAAATGGCGTGACTTTTGAACCCATGAGACTAGAAGTCTCCCCACGGTCTCAAAGTATTCAAACCTAGTTGCTCTGATACCAATTTGTCACGCCCTCGATTCTTAACATAATATAATAAACCACATCAATAAAAGATCCTCGCATTAAGTAAATAATACCCCAAAAGAGAGTTCCCACCTGTTCAAACACAAATCAAGTCCCCAAGTTTACATAAATAACAACCTTGGCTCCGAGGCCCAAATTAAACTAATTATAAGTACGGAACATTTAGAATATTACAAACCGTTACCAAAAGATATTACAAGTGCAAAATTAGTTACAGAGCCATCTTTAATCAAAAGGAGTCATTACTAAGATGGTTACGTAACTAAGATACATTTAGCTTCCAAAAGGGGTCTTCATATCACTATGCTCGAAACATGCTTGCTACTGACCTGCGTTTAAACCTGAAAAGAAGGATTTTGTTGAGCTACACGAGCCCAGTAGGAAGTTCTCTACAAAATCTATATGTAATAAGATGGCAAGCATGAATGCGATGAATTGAATTAACTAACACGGTCCAAACAATGCACGTCAATATCTTTTCAAGTAATATGCCAAATCCCACACACATTCACACACACGCGCGCACACTCAACCTCCAACTCATTTCCACCCCTTGCGATTTGTGTTTCCACCCCTTGCGTCACAATATAACCCACCCCTTGCGATTCTAGTGTTTCCACCCCTTGCGTCACAATATACTCCATATTCATCTCCCAACAACGACTCTATTATCACCACAACCAAAACCAGTGCCTTAACCACATTTAACGCACACGGACATTATCAAATACGTTACAACAAGCTCATGAACCATAACAATCAAGACTATTACGCCCATCTTCAATGGAATATGCAATCACCAAGCCACATTCACTCTATTCAACAATAAGCAGCATTCAAACACCCAAAGCATACTTAATCAACTTAGAACATGTAGAGAATGAGAGAAATCCCTACCAAAGTGGGTTTTGAGCAAAACCCTAGGTCTATCGAGAGCCAAACACTTGAATCCTTCAAAAACGAGCTTCACCCGAGCTTGGGTACAAAATCTAGAGTGAATAAAGTCCACAAGCACGAAGAACAAACAAAAATCAACCAATAGTCGAGAGGAGAGAGAGAAAAACGTGGGTTTGTATCAAGGAGAGAGAACAAGAACATAAAACTCACCCTTGGTTCACCAAATGCAAGAATCTTGAGAATTTGAAGAAGAAAGCTCTTGGATCTTGAAGATTTGAGCTTGAAATCGATGATCTTGGGTGAGATTTGAGTTGGGTAGGTGAGAGGGGGGTGTTTAGATCTGTTTTCGTGGCCAAATGGTGTGGAAAATGACAAAAAGGAGTATTTATAGTGGTCCAAAAAGCGTGCTGAAAAAGTGCAGAAAACAGACCATGTACCGGTACGGGGAAAAGGTCGTACCGGTTCATGAACCTTCAAAATGTCAGAAAACACAATTTCTGAACACCATGTACCGGTACGGGGAAAAGGTCGTACCGGTTCATGCTGGGCCGAAAGAAAGGATTTTTCAACGGACACCGAAACGAACCCGACTTGGTACCAACACTTTCAAACATCAATACAACATCAAAATTAACATTTTACCATTCTCTGAAAGTCCGATACACATGCGGATACGTATCTCCGTACACCCCCACAACATACGAGCGATTTTACTAACAATACAACTACTTAACGAAATAAACGATTTCCGAAATTAAAACAAGTTTGCGAGTCTCTTCAAGAAAGCTAGCAAAAAGCAAAGACTAAGACTCAGACGCGACGAGTCCTCTTCTGCTGGTGGCCCTCGGACTCTGTGCTCTCACTCTCGTCACCGTCGTCGCCGCCGTCGGCACTAGAAGAACCGGAAGCAGTCTCTGAGTCCGTCGACCCTAACACGCGCGACTCGGGCGACTCCTCTGTCTCATCCTCCTCCTCCGACTCCACCACATGAGCGAGTCTCCGCTGGGACCCTGCCCTAGGAACAACCTCGAACTGTCTAGCCTCCGCAGCGGGCCGCGACACTCCCTGTGTCCCTCGTCCCGTGTGCTGGCGGAAGTTGGAGAGCTCGTGGTAGCCTGAGGTCGTGCCCTAGCCGAACGTCGTGGCTGCACCTGCATATCATAAACATGCGATCACTCTATGCATATTTGAAATTCAATTTATTCATTAAAAGTTCTGTACCATGCATTGTCATACCTCTGGAACGACAGGAGAAACAGGCCTAGGGACAGGTCTGGTCGGCAAGACCCTCCCTCTCGCACAACCCTTCAGCAGGTGGCGCATTCCCACCATCAGCATGATGGCTGTCTCGGCCCACTCTCGCGGTACCTGTGATGTTCGAGTATCAGAAACGTGCAAGCAGTAATCATTCAGAGCAATCAGTAGTGCGAATTCATTTATACCTGAGCAGGAAGCCGCATCGGTGGCTGCGGAAGGAGCGGAACGTCTATCACCACCCGTGCCCCCGAAGAGTCTGTCGCCCCTACTGTCCACTCCAGCGTGGGTAGCACCGTCGAACCTGAGGCCTCTGTCGTCTCCGGCACCCCCGTGTCGCCCTCTCCTCTGCCAGGCGGGCTGGCACCTCAACCGCCTGCAGGCTGCCTACCACCTCGACCTCTACCTAGTGCGGACCGGCCGCCACGGCCCTGCGCTCCAGCCTCTCCTCCAGCACCAGGGCCTCGCCCTCCCTCGGCTACCCTCCTCTCTAGCTCAGCCTCCACCCCTAGTCTCGTGGCCAGGTACTGGTCTACGTAAGCTGCGTAGTCCAGACCGCGTCGTAGGTGCCGCTCCAAGTCCGTGTCAGGCACTTGTACTGCTCTAGCTCCGCGCGAGTGTATGTCTCTGTCCTCTGCACGCGTGGAGGAAGCAGCCCAGGCACTACGAACGCTGGAAGACCGAGCGACTGTCGAGTCACTCGATCCCCCAAGTACCACTGCCAGCCCAGTGGGCACTCCAGCAACACCCTTGTAGACACCCCAATCTGGGCTTCCAGATTAGTTTACTTATGGTTTTTGATTCCCCGATGATGAAATGGATCAAGAACACCCCGGGAATGTCGAGTGTTTGAGCTTTGAGTGTTTGAATAACCCTTGAACCTAACCTAATCTTAAGCCACTTCCAAAAGTCAAAAACCCTATTGATGTGTGCCGGGGCACAATCATCGTGCGCCAGGGCGCAACCATCGCGCGCCGGGGCGCGACAGTTTGACTCCATCGCGCGATGGTCAACCGGAGCATTGACCAGCGCGCCAGGGCTCATTGTCGCGCGACAGTTTGGAACCATCGCGCGACGGTCAGAACCTGTCCCCATCACCTTTATTCAGCTGGGCAGCTTAATCACCAAGTAATCCCCAGCCAGCCTCGTGGCTGGCTGGCCTCCATTCTTTGGACCAAACCTGCCTTTCCATTAGTGGAAGGTGCTAAGCCTATAAAAACCCTCCTTTGTTCATCTTTCAAAGGGTTAACAAAAATTGGCAATCAAAGGGGGCATCACTTTGTACTCTTTTAAGCTAATAAAAGAGATACAAAGACACCCCAAGAACATAGCTTGTTCTTCTTCCACTCAAACACCTCATTCAACCTCAATCCAATTCAAAGCTCAAACACTTTTCAAACCTCAAAAATTCAAAGGTATATCTTACCTTTGTTCTGCTCTCTGTTTTGATCCCTGAGGGGGGCTGGCAGGGTAATCAATACCAGTCCTGGCCTTAAAGCTAGCAAGGTTTCAAAAACCGAGGCCAAGCAAACCCTTGCGCGATGGTCCCACTCACTCGCGCGACAGTCCTGTTTGCACGAGATTGGACCACGTGGGGAAGGGGTGCTGGTCATTTCTTATTTTTGGTTATTTCCATAGCTGTTGTGTAGTTTATTTTGGTATTAAGTCACTGTGGAGCATGCTAATAACCATTTTACAGCTTTCTTTAGCTTAAAAATGCTAGCTTTGCACTTCAATATTCATTTCTGTTTTGTTGGAGTACCCCTGGGATCATTCTGGATCTGTCCCAGAACCCAGGACGTGAAAAACCAGACACTGGAAAGTTGGCTCGAACCCGCGCGCGCTGCACCCAAACCATCGCGCGATGGTCAACGCTCCATTTGACCAGCGCGCCAGGGCGCAATCGTCGCGCGCCAGGGCACAACCATCGCGCGCCCGGGTGCATTGTCGCGCGACGGTTTGGAACCCTCGCGCGATTGTTTATACCCGATCAGTGGCTGGCCTTGCATGTTTAACTTGGTTTTAGGCTATTATTTTGTCCCCACACTGTTTATGGGTTGTTTTTATTTATTTATTAGGCTTTTCAGCCTTTAAACTGTATATTATGACTGCATAAACTGCTTGGTTTGTCCTGGGTGTGCACTGGTCCTTCCAGAGCCCAGAGAGTTTAAACTGCTTGGTTTGTCCTGGGTGTGCACTGGTCCTTCCAGAGCCCAGAAGGTTTGAGAATAAGAGCTATGGGCTTAGGCTTACTGGCGTGCGCAGGTCTTGTAGTAGCGTGCGCAGGTATGATCAGCATGCATTGACTTGATCAGTGCATACTGGTTACCTCTTGCGTGCGACACTCCAAAACAGGAGCTTTCCAGTCTGTTTAAACTTCCACAGCAGTCTGTTCTCATCCTATACTAACTGCTCATCCATGCCATCTATCACATCCTGCAAACATGTTACAGTTTTAATCCCCGATTAACTGTTCCCCGCCCTAATTGGCTAAAATTGATTAATAAAAGAAGAATCGCAACGTTTTCAAAATGCTCAAGTAGAGACCGATCTTCGGATTGGGCGAGAGGGGTGCCATAAAACCCTTCCCCTCTCGTAACCTGGCTCCCGAACCCAGATATGGTTATGACGGACTGGTTTCCTTCATTTTTTCAAATAAAGCGCGACAGGTGCTTCGAAATACGGTTCCTTGAGTGTCGGACCTTCAAAACTCAAGTGGCGACTCTGTATTTTTGAGCGCTTGCCACCTGCGCTCGCGCTCTCTCGATCCGGGCCCTTGCGTTTTTGGAAACCGGAATTTCCAGGGCGTGCTGCCCACAGTGGCGACTCTGCTGGGGATCGAACCAATATTAATCCATACTTAGAGTTTAATACACTTGGGAACAATCCCTTAAAAGTCTGTCAAAACGGTTAGCTTCGCACTGCCGAGGGTTGGAATGGTGATTTAACAGGACCTCGTGTCCGGCCATTCTAATCTGGGGCTTTTTCGATTGTTCACTTGCGTAGTTTCCTCTAAAGATGGACTAAATAAAGTGAGCCAAATTTGAAAAGGCATTTTGCGATTTTGCGGTTCTTCTTCTCTTAATCAATTCTAGCATCTCATTTGCATCGATGTGGGAAAAGCCTCGTTGGATCGTTTTGGCAATTCGGCACGATTTACCGGAGCCCGGGGACCCCGAATGACCGACAACCTTCGACGATGATGGGTCATGCTACCGTTCGACTGTTATTCTGCGAAAAACGTGGGTAACGGGAGGTATATCTGTGGCCCTAGTCCGAGGAACCTGTTACAAGCCAAAACCAGCCTTTGCATATACAAAGCACTAGAACTCTCCAAATTAGGACAGGTACCCACAGGTTAAGATCTATTTGCATCTAACCCCATATACTGTCTACGTGTTACTGCTTTCCCTATCGCATGCACTGTACATACACCGTTTTGCATAGGAGCATGCTTAAGGCTGTTGTGTCTTTCGAGTTTGTCTTACACTGTCTAAGACGTTGTTGGACCCGATGAGGAGTCGTTCATTCTGTTGAATGTTTGTTATCAATCGCAAAGTCCTTAGTTCAATGAGACTTTGAGAAATCAAAATTTACTACATCCTTGGCTCATGCCCGTTTAAGGATTCAACCGACAATATGAAACAACAAAGTAGTGATGTCGTGTCGCTGGCGCCACCCAGGTTGAAGTGCATTGTCACTATACACCGCCGTGTTCAAGGTTAAGGTGCCATGACATCAACACCGAGTTGTTCCAAATTCAAAGTTGAATCTTCAAAAGGGACTAGCCAAAGATTTAGTCTATTTTGATATCTTTTAGGATCTGTCGATCTACTCAGGGACACATCGCCGAAAAGAATTCTGAGGATTCCGGCAACGTCTGAAGCTTGTGAGGCAAACTCGTCTTTTGGAACTGTACATGCATACATTCTGTTCTGCGTAGGAGCATGTTTAGGGCGGCTTCTAAGTTGTCTCTCGCTTTCGCTATCTTATGCTTATTAGAATGCTGCTATGACCCGATGAAGAGTCGTGCATCTCGATGGTGCATGTTGTTAATTTTTCAAAAGTCCTTAGATCAACGAGACTTAGAGAAATCAAACCTTACTAAATCCTTGGCTCATGCCCGGTTAAGGATTCAACCGAACATAAGGAACCACAAAGTGTTGATGTCGTGATATTGATGTCATTTTGGTTATCGTGCTTCGCACGTACACCGCCCCGGCTAAAGCGCGTTGTCGCTCACGCCACCCCGGTAAAGGTGTCACGCCATCAATACAGAGTTGTTTCTAATTCAAAGTCGAATCTTCAAAAGGGACTAGCCAAAGATTTAGTCTGTTTTGACATCTCTTAGGATCAGTTTGATCTTTCCAAAGGATACACCCTCGAAAAGAGATCTGAGGATTTTTGGCAGCATCCAAACATCATGAGACAAGCTCGTCTCTAGTTCTAGAGTCTAGGGTTGACACCGACGACGATGTATGCATTGTGTTTTGCTGCAGGAACGCCACTGAGCTTTCTCTTACTTTACTGTCTAGTTTGGAGCCATTGCACCGAGCAAGAGAGTACCGAAAGGAAGAGCCAAACCTACTTGGGAGCGTCTTCGAAATCCAATTCAAAGACTTGTCAGGCTCGAACCTCAGTCAGTTGCAATGAAGGCTTCTCCGGGTTCATTGTTGGCTGCCCTACAGTCGGGATCGCCATCGATTTTACAAAGAGCCACGCCGTCGGCTTCCCCTTCTTTAACATCTTCAAGGCCGGCTATGGCAGATCAACCGCTCACTCTGGAAACCATGCTTATGAACCTTCAGGATAGCATCACCGCCATGCAACAGAGGGCAGCTCAGACAGATACCAATATTGCCCGCCTGAATGACCTTATCCACACTCGCCTTCCACCTCCTCTTGAAGAGGAAGGCGAGGACGATGAGTCCGACCAGGAACAGCCTGTCTTGGTTCCAGATCCGAATCACGAGGGGCGTCTCATTGTTCAGCTCAACCCTAAGGAGGCTCGTGCGCCTGCTGCAATCCCAAATCCGGCAGGTGGCAAGCCTGATTTGAATCCCGATATGGTTGCACTTATAGCCAAGATGGCTAAACTGGAAGAGGCTGTCACAAAGTCTGAAAAGATCAACGCAGGAGGAATTGACTTGGATCGTCTCTGTTTGTACCCTAATGCCAAGCTCCCTGACAAGTTCAAGATGCCTGACTTGGTTAAGTTTGACGGGAGCGGTGACCCCAAAACTCATCTCTATGGCTACCATGCCGCAATGAAGCTGCTGGGTGTGGAAAGTGAGGCCATGTCTCAGCTTTTCCCTCAAACCCTCTCTGGGCCTGCCTTCCACTGGTTCCTGTCGCTCGACATCTCCAAACGAAGTACTTGGGAAGACATAGGGGCTGCCTTTGTCTCTCAATATAGCTACAACTCTCAACTCAAGATGACTATTCGAGAGTTGGAATCCACGAAGATGGAGGCAAAGGAGTCCTTTGCGGACTTTGTTAAAAGGTGGAGGGCCAAAGCCGCTCTAATGACTGAGCGCCCTAGCGAAAGAGACCAACTCCGCATCATCTCCCGTAATCTTCAGCCAGACTATGCCAGGCACTTGGTACTCGCTCAAGCGACCGCCAACTTTGAGATCTTCTTCGACTCTGGCCTAGCCATCGAGGATGCGCTGCAAGCTGGAATCCTGCCAAGGGGTGAATCCTCTTCCTCCACTCAAAAGGCTAAGCCAAGGGCTTATTCGGGAAATAGTAGTGCGTTGTTTGGTGAAAGCAACTACTCCAATACAGCCGCAAGTGGGAGTGATGCCCCAGCTTCCAACTCCAGTCGTGCCGCCGATATCAATCAAATTCGAAGCGCTCAAAGCCTCCGATCTCGAACACAACCCCGAAGCTTCTCTGCCTTCGAGGCATCTCTGTCCGCAGTGATGGAGAAACTTGTCAAGTCTGGGCATCTCAAACCTTTGACCCTAACTTTTCCACCCAAAGTCCTTCCGACCAACTACAATGCCAACCTTTTCTGTGCCTTCCACCAAATGCCTGGCCATCTCACTGATAACTGCTTGCGTCTCCGACATGAGATACAAGATCTAATTGATGATGGCACGGTTCAAGTTCCACCAAAGCCCAATGTCATTTCCAACTCCTTGCCTCAACACGGACCTGACCCTCTGGTTGGTCAGGTATCTATCACCTCCACTCAGATCAACCCGAGCTCCACCATATTCAACCCTAGCCACCATATCGTCCCAGCACATCAACCCAAACCCATCGTATCCATCCCGTCTGAATCGGAGGTTAACATGATGGCTGTAGGTGGGGCAACCGAGGTTTTCACTGCCAACGTCTGGTTTGACAGTGATGAGGGGCTTACAAAGGGGAAGACCGATTGGCTGAGTTCTAGTGATCAAAGGAGCATCGAGTAGGTTTGGCTGAAGAAGCTGAGGAGGCCGAAGTGCTGTTGCTTGGGCCTGACGCCCGCTGGATCCTAACTCTTTTTGCGGAAGCTATGGGTAGCTTTTTAACAATTGCATTTTCAAAATCGCGTCTAGTTTGCATTGGCATCTTGTTTGAGTCTGACACAGAGTCTTTTGCGTTCGTCTAAGTCTAGCTCTGAGTCGGAGGTTGTGCCTCTTGGCCCTCCACGTCGTAGCTTTTGTTTCAAGTTTCGAGTCTGCTGTACTTGACAACCCCGAGGGTTTTTATGATATGCATCGTCTTGCTTCTACATGCTTTGCTGGCTTTTATATAAACTGTGTCGACCTTAACGACGAAGGGATAGATTTCGATGGGATCATTCCCAAGGAAATGTGTTCCCTCGCCGAAAGGGAAGATGAAAGGCATGCTCAGCCTATTAAAAGAAGAAGTAATTTCAAATAAACTTGAAAGACAAGTATAACCTCCCAAAAGGTTCAATTGGTTCAAAGCCGCCCCCAGAGGAGCATTGTGCCCGGTCAGACAGGCTCAAAGAATTCATAGACGTCTTGGCATGGTCTCATCAAGTCACGCCTCGCGTTGATCCTGAGACAAAGGAGCATCAAATCCCCTGTTATCGGGTGCCAATCCAGAAAGCAAAAGCACAGAAGGCTCCGGGCCTTGTACCATGTTCAAAGCAATAACAGTGGCGTTTCGCCAAGCACAAATGAGAAAGTGTGCACAACGGCCCGGAGCAAGATGTTTCCAATCGAAGCACTCTTGACCCTGCGTCATCAAAGCCATTTATCTGGGGCTGCAGCCAAAGGTCTTCGACCTCAAACGGCAACAAATTCAATACCCATGGTCGATCTGGATCAATTCAAATGTTGTTTTTCCCTGTGAGAAGCTCGTTGGGCTGAAAACCCCAAGGGTGGGCAGTTCCAAGCAAAAGTTAGAGCAGCCTGCTAGACCAAAACCTATGAAGGTGGTTTAGGCAAAAATGAATAGGCAATCAATCAAAGCTCGCTAGACCGAAGACCCGAATGGGCGGTACTAGGCAAAAGTTAGAGCGTAAAAGGAGAGGTAAATACTCGAGAGTTAACCCTTAGCCTGAACTACGTTTTGACCTGATTCCCTAGCTTGGGATACGTAGGCAGTCTTTCTTTGAGATTCGGTCACAATCTATCAATTGGATCCATGGTTGACGTTTGGTACACATCAAAGGTCGAAGAGGATCGAAGATCAAGACAAGCTTCATTGGAGGAACCAGAAGGGGGAAAATCTTCGTCTTTCAATTTTATTACCAAACTGCTTCTTCAATTTACAGGCTGAGCATAAGTCTTAAAAAAAATAATTGAAGCATCAAAAACAGAACGAAATGCTGGCGAGGCCTTAACAGACTCACAGTTTATTCTAAGTTCAGTGAAGTCTGGTATAAGCTACCGCAGCGCGTTTGTTCGAGTGATGCGCGTTGGTCTCAAACCTGCGCACACTTCTTGCAGCAGACAGTAGCAGTTGGCTACTACCCTCGAATGTCGTTCATGGGGCTTTTGCCAAGTCTTGTCATACCATGCAAGTCATATGGACTTAATGTGACTGCACAGGGGTGTCGGTTTCAGTCCGGGCCTATACAAGTCATAATCTGCGTCTTATGTCCGTCTTTGCGACATTTTTCCAGTTTTTCAACTGTCGTGTCGGGATGCTTTTCTCGATTTTGTTTGTACAGGTCTTTGTACCTTTTTCACTTTTCATAAGTGTCAGTTTCACCTGTTCAGGAATATTGTGAGTTTGGCACATTAATTTCATTATATTCTATGTGTCTAAGGATTCGCATTGTACCCCGGGACTCTCTCCCCCTTTTCATTCGAGCTAGGCGAGTCTGTACACATGTGCGCATGTCTGTGTGTCGATTCAAAGCAATTGTCAATGCAAATTAGATATTAGTGGTTAGTTTTTGCATTCTCTTCAACACTTGCAAAAGAGAGTCAATAAACTGGAAAACGCAATTGTTACATTGCTACCCTAGTATCCGTAATCTGCAAGCAGCGGAATCTTTTGAAGCAGCAGGGGCACGTCAGCCCAAGGCCAAGCAAAGCATCTCTGGGGCACACTTGCCGAAGCATCAAAGAAAGGGCGCGCAGGCCCAATTCCATTACTAAACGTCAACTGGGGCACGCTGGCCCACTCAATGCCTATCTATCTGGGTGCATATCTCAGAAGCACAAACAGTACAGTGATGAGGCTCAGTGGCAGTCCTTAGGTGTCGTTGTCCTTCTAGGAGCCGCCCTAAGCTTGCATCTGCATTTTCAATATTTTATACATGTCATTGCATATTGTGTGTATATCAAAATGTTGAACGCAGGAAAAATCCATCAAACGACAAAGCAAGCCTGCCCGGTATCGACGGCAGCAAGTAAACAGCTCAGCAGTTGTCACCGAATTCTCCCCAACTGCAGTCCGCCTTGCTTCTATCCATGATATCCACTGTTTGTGCTACTTGGATCAACCCAACGACAGCCGGTCCTGTCCTACCTCAACGGCTCGATCACTTTTTATAGCGATCCGCCAGTTCAAATCAACGACACCCGATCCTGTCCAATCTTCAACGGCGCGATCACTTTTTATAGCGATCCGCCAGTTCAAATCAACGACAGCCGGTCCTGTCCAGGCTTCAACGGTTTGATCATTTATACTGCTGATCCTCCCATCCAGGCTTCAACGGTTTGATCATTTATACTGCTGATCCTCCCATCCAGGCTTCAACGGTTTGATCATTTATACTGCTGATCCTCCCATCCAGGCTTCAACGGTTTGATCATTTATACTGCTGATCCTCCCATCCAGGCTTCAACGGTTTGATCATTTATACTGACGATCCTCCCATCCAGTTTCCCCAACGGCTTGATCACTCAGCACAATGATCTCCCCGTCCGCTTTCACCGACAGCTGATCCTGTCAATTCCCCCAACGGCTTGATCACTCAGCACAATGATCTCCCCGTCCGCTTTCACCGACAGCTGATCCTGTCAATTCCCCCAACGGCTTGATCACTCAGCACAATGATCTCCCCGTCCGCTTCCAACGACAGCTGATCCTGTCAATTCCCCCAACGGCTTGATCATTTATACTGATGATCTGTCCGTTCAAAAACCAAAGCGTGTTGAGGCGTTCTTCAGTCAGTGTTGAGGCATTGGCAAATCAAAGCGTGTTGAGGCGTTCTTCAGTCAGTGTTGAGGCATTGGCAAATCGAAGCGCGTCGAGGCGTTCTTCAGTCAGTGTTGAGGCATTGGCAAATCGAAGCGCGTCGAGGTGTTCTTCCGTCAGTGTTGAGGCATTAGCAAATCAAAGCGCGTAGAGGCGTTCTTCAGTCAGTGTTGAGGCATTGGCAAATCAAAGCGCGTTGAGGTGTTCTTCAGTCAGTATTGAGGCATTGGCAAATCAAAGCGCGCTGAGGCGTTCTTCAGTCGGTGTTGCGGCATTGACAAACTAATCAACGATAGCCGGTCCTGTCAAATCCACAAACAACGACCAGAACATCGTTCGATGGTCCGTTCATCCGCAACTGATTGTTCCCCAGGAGAGTCCGTCTTGGCCTGTCCCGAACGACAATCACCCTCAGTCTAACCGAAAGTGCATCTTCCAGCAGGCTTATTGCTCTGTCTCGGATGGTCTTTGATAAGGAGATTGGCTCTGATTCCCAACAGATGGAATTCAACTTGCCTGACACGACCTACCCGTGTTTGTTGGAATACTTTGTGCCGAGGATAGCTTGATCCCCAGCAACGACGGCCGGTCCCGTCAACATCTGCAGCGACAGCCTGTCCTGTCCAAATTCAATCAACAAGCGGCGATGCAATCGTCCACTTCTACTTCCATCTCCAGTGACGGTCCGTCCGTCCATTCAACCAATCAGGTTCTGTAAGTATGCTTGTCTACTTTGCTAGTATGTTCTGCTCTGGATTGCCTTGAGGGGTGTCTAGAAACCTTTGACGTTACTTGTACCAATTCAATGGTGCTCCAAGTGCCATCAAAGGGGGGCTACTGTAGACACCCCAATCTGGGCTTCCAGATTAGTTTACTTACGGTTTTTGATTCCCCGATGATGAAATGGATCAAGAACACCCCGGGAATGTCGAGTGTTTGAGCTTTGAGTGTTTGAATAACCCTTGAACCTAACCTAATCTTAAGCCACTTCCAAAAGCCAAAAACCCTATTGATGTGTGCCGGGGCACAATCATCGTGCGCCAGGGCGCAACCATCGCGCGCCGGGGCGCACCGTCGCGCGACGGTTTGACTCCATCGCGCGATGGTCAACCGGAGCATTGACCAGCGCGCCAGGGCTCATTGTCGCGCGACAGTTTGGAACCATCGCGCGACGGTCAGAACCTGTCCCCATCACCTTTATTCAGCTGGGCAGCTTAATCACCAAGTAATCCCCAGCCAGCCTCGTGGCTGGCTGGCCTCCATTCTTTGGACCAGACCTGCCTTTCCATTAGTGGAAGGTGCTAAGCCTATAAAAACCCTCCTTTGTTCATCTTTCAAAGGGTTAACAAAAATTGGCAATCAAAGGGGGCATCACTTTGTACTCTTTTAAGCTAATAAAAGAGATACAAAGACACCCCAAGAACATAACTTGTTCTTCTTCCACTCAAACACCTCATTCAACCTCAATCCAATTCAAAGCTCAAACACTTTTCAAACCTCAAAAATTCAAAGGTATATCTTACCTTTGTTCTGCTCTCTGTTTTGATCCCTGAGGGGGGCTGGGTCAAGGCTGGTAATCAATACCAGTCCAGGCCCTAAAGCTAGCAAGGTTTCAAAAACCGAGGCCAAGCAAACCCTCGCGCGATGGTCCCACTCACTCGCGCGACAGTCCTGTTTGCACGAGATTGGACCACGTGGGGAAGGGGTGCTGGTCATTTCTTATTTTTGGTTATTTCCATAGCTGTTGTGTAGTTTATTTTGGTATTAAGTCACTGTGGAGCATGCTAATAACCATTTTACAGCTTTCTTTAGCTTAAAAATGCTAGCTTTGCACTTCAATATTCATTTCTGTTCTGTTGGAGTACCCCTGGGATCATCCTGGATCTGTCCCAGAACCTGGAACGAGCAAAACCAGACACTGGAAAGTTGGCTCGAACCCTCGCGCGATGCACCCAAACCATCGCGCGATGGTCAACGCTCCATTTGACCAGTGCGCCAGGGCGCAATCGTCGCGCGCCAGGGCGCAACCATCGCGCGCCCGGGCGCACCGTCGCGCGACTGTTCGGAACCCTCGCGCGACGGTTCCATTCTGTTCCCGATCAGTGGCTGGCCTTGCATGTTTAACTTGGTTTTAGGCTATTATTTTGTCCCCACACTGTTTATGGGGTGTTTTTGTTTATTTATTAGGCTTTTCAGCCTTTAAACTGTATATTATGACTGCATAAACTGCTTGGTTTGTCCTGGGTGTGCACTGGTCCTTCCAGAGCCCAGAGAGTTTAAACTGCTTGGTTTGTCCTGGGTGTGCACTGGTCCTTCCAGAGCCCAGAAGGTTTGAGAATAAGAGCTGTGGGCTTAGGCTTACTGGCGTGCGCAGGTCTTGTAGTAGCGCGCGCAGGTATGATCAGCATGCATTGACTTGATCAGTGCATACTGGTTACCTCTTGCGTGCGACACTCCAAAACAGGAGCTTTCCAGTCTGTTTAAACTCCCACAGCAGTCTGTTCTCATCCTATACTAACTGCTCATCCATGCCATCTATCACATCCTGCAAACATGTTACAGTTTTAATCCCCGATTAAATGTTCCCCGCCCTAATTGGCTAAAATTGATTAATAAAAGAAGAATCGCAACGTTTTCAAAATGCTCAAGTAGAGACCGATCTCCGGATTGGGCGAGAGGGGTGCCATAAAACCCTTCCCCTCTCGTAACCTGGCTCCCGAACCCATATATGGTTATGACGGACTGGTTTCCTTCACTTTTTCAAATAAAGCGCGGCAGGTGCTTCGAAATACGGTTCCTTGAGTGTCGGACCTTCAAAACTCAAGTGGCGACTCTGTATTTTTGAGCGCTTGCCACCTGCGCTCGCGCTCTCTCGATCCAGGCCCTTGCATTTTTGGAAACCGGAATTTCCAGGGCGTGCTGCCCACAACCCTGCTTCGCGTCACCTCCCGGCTCCTAGGCAGGAACTCATCCTCCACCCTCGACCACCTGTCCCAGTGAACCTGCATTTCGAATTTGGAAGCATCAATAAAGCACACGTCGAATACGGAAAAGAGAAATGGAATAGGAACAGATCATACCGCGACTCCAGTCAAGCTGTCTAGCCAGCGTCGGAAGATCATCACCTCCCCTCTCCTCTCCTTTGTCCTCCTATAAGCCTTGCTCCACGCGAGCCCGCGAGGAAGCAAACCAGGATCCCTGCAGGTGTTCTCAGGCGGGAACATCCCGAGAACCTCGTAAGCCCAGAGCTGCAAATGGTCAAGCTCAATTCAATTCAAGTTCAAGTATGCATTTCAAATCAACAAACAGTCGATAGTAGTATTAAAGCAATAATTTGAACCATACCTCGATGATCCTCCAGTAACCTCCCACTGTGTTGCCCACTCCGCGTGAGGCAGCCCCTAGAAAGCAGTAGAGGGTGCACAAGGCACCCCCTCCCCAGTCGAACCGTCCTGCGGTCCTCAGGTCAACCAGGCCTGCCAGGTAGCAGAGGTGTACTCGCGACCGCCTAGTCGGGTACAGAGAGGCCCCGAAAAGGTAGAGCAGGTACGCCCGGGCCATCCTCGCCGCCTCCTCGTCGTCTGCAGGCTCGTGGTCCCAGTACTACACGAACTGCCCGTACGCCGCCATCCCTCCGCTGTGCCGTGGAACCCGCCTGAGGAACCACCATAGAGCTGCGTCGTCTAGCACCAAGCTCGAGTCGTAAGAAATCGGCTCTCCTCCCACTCTCAGTCCCGTGATCGCTGCGAAGTCTAGCGGTGTCAGTGTCATCTCCCCGAACCGGAGGTGGAAGGTGTTGGTGGTATCCCACCACCTCTCGGTCAGCGCTGTAAGCACAGCGCGGTCCACCCTCACCGCCGTCATCAACTGGATGAACGGCCCGAAACCTGCCGCCTCCACTAGCTCTCGTACTCTCGCGGGCAGCCCTCTGAAGTACTTCAGCGAGCTGGCTGAGCCTCCGTGGCCGTAAACGTCCGTCGTGCGCTGTTTCAACAGAGTAAAGAAATAGCATTTCAATCAATTCAGCAATTTAACGATTCAAGTGTCGATTTTAAAGTTTCATATTGTCGAATTTAATGATTCAAGTGTCGATTTTAAAGTTTCATGTTGTCAAATTCATAATCCAAGTGTCGAATTCAAAAGGTTCAAATTGTCGAAAGCTTACCGTGGTCCAACCCGTAGAGATGTGCGAGTCGCGGTCTCGGAGGAGCAGGTCCTCTGGGTAATCAGCTCGAGCGGGAGTGTAGCTGTCTATCCCCACTGGCACGAAGAAGTGAACCCGTGGAGCGTAAGTCGCGATCGCGAACCTAGCACGCTCTCCTCCCAAATAGGCCTTCGCCTCGTCGACCGCGGTCACCCGTGCCTCGACAGTCACCTCCAGCTCCGGTCCCTCCATCTCCATCTCCTCAACCTCCTCCTCCTCAGCCCCGTGTCCTCCTGGGTCTGACGCCCCTGCGCCGCCCAGCAGAGCTCCTAGCAAGAGTGCCGCAGCCCGGTCCTCCGGAGTCTCAGCACCTCTCAGCACGGCCGCGACCCCCGAGTCGAGGCCGAGCGCCTCTAGTGTATCCCGCGGCTCCGCAGAGTCTAGGAAGTCGCCCTCCTCGAAAGGAACGGGCAATGAGGCCCCAATCCTGCTATCCTCCCTCCTCGGTAGCGCCGCTGTCGATCTCAAGGCAGGAGTGACCGTGACGCGACCACCCACCACCATCTCCTCAACCCGTCCCTCGTCGCGGGCATGGTCCGCGGCCGCGAATAACTCCTCCACAGTAGGAGTGGGAGGAGTGCCCGTGGCCCTACCTCCACTGCCCGTGGCACCACCCCGGCTGCCCGTAGCATCTTCGCCACCGTCCGTCCAACCCCCACCAGCGTCGGGCTCAGCCCCGACCTCGCCGGCTTCCCCAATCACTGTAGAGCTTCTCCGGGCCTCCTCTGTCTCCGTAGGGTCATCTCTAGCACCACCCACCGCCACCGTGCTCTCACCAGTAACCCCCTCGTCGCTGGGCACAACTACGCCGCCACCAGCTTCGCCCATCACCGCCGCACCAGTTGCAGCCGCCGCCACGCCGTCGCTAGGCGTAGCAGCAGCCCCGCCGGCCTCTACCACCGTCGCCCTCTCCTCGGTGCTAGCCATCGCCCTTACTTCCTCTTCCTGTAACTTCTTCTTCCTCCTGATTCAAACTTCCTGGCACACAATCGCCCAATGGAAGATTGAGGAGATCTCGAGGTTTCGATATCGGTCCGTGGTTTTTCTGGAGAGAATAGGTTAGTCGAGTGAGAGAGAAATGGTCGAGTGAGAGAGAGTAGTCGCCTGAGAAATCGAGAGCAGGAGGACAGCTGTACGTCGTCTGGTTCTCGAGCGCTCGAGTTTGGGGGTTTTGAACCCCAGACCTGAAAAGGAAGACGAAGGAGTGGCGGGCCCCAGTCACGGTCCCGAGCGCTCGACACCACTCCCAAGCGCTCGGGAGTGGTCCCAAGCGCTCCGCTTTGTTTTAGGTCGCTGCGCCGAAATCTTAGGTCCCCTGTTTATTTCACTTTCTATCGATTATTGCAATGTTGAGGCTTTTTACAAAATCAATCTCAGTCCTAATTTTTGTTCGTATCATACGGAGAAATTGATCACGAACTTCTTTCGGTAATCCAAAATTGGTTCACGCTTGAAAATTGATACTTTATGTCGAAATCGTCTAATCATTTCATTCGCAGAAGGTTTTAGCCGTGCGTTGTCCGCCGAACAGAGTAACAGGTAGATTTGTCACAGAAGCCTTGCGTTGTCCGCCAAACAGAGCAACGGTCAGATTTGTCCCAGAAAGCGCGCGTCGTCCGCCAAACAGAGCAACAGGAAGATTCCCCATACGAGTATTTGCATTTACCTTGCTTGTCCGCCAAACAGAGTAACAGGTGGACTCTTCATGCATTTATCTTACCAATGTCTTATCAATGCTTTCTTTCTCATGCATGCATTACACGTGTTTGCATTTGCCCCAAAGAACTACGCTGGTCTGATCCCTACAGAAAAGGGTACGTAGGCAGTCTGAAAAGACGCGACCTCATGCATCAAATGTTGGTATGTTCTTTACTTGCATTTGATTTTGAATTAAGGATTTGATTTGGCTCGAATTGGGCTGTCTCAATCTTTGGACGGCACTCGTATCCAAACATGATGCTGAGCGACGCCCAAAGAGGGGCAACTGTAGACATCCCAATTTGGACTTGTCAAAATTCCTTGATTTGTGGCCCGGAGGCTCCCCAATGATGAATTTGGATCAAAACAAGCCTCGTACTGATCGAGACTTTGCTCCTTGAAGGATTTGAAAAGGAATAAAAATGGTCAAAAGCATTTCCAAGCACTTGGGAGCAGTCCCGAGCGCTCAAAACCGTTTTCCGAAACCTCTGGTCTAGCTCACTCTCGAGCGCTCGAGAGTGAAGACCCAAGCGCTCGAGACCACTCCCGAGCGCTCGAGTCTTCTGTGCTGCCCAATGGATGGCAGAGCTCCCCACTATCCATGCAATCCATCATTGCAGCCACCTTGAGCCGGCTAAGGTTTGAGTCTACACTCAACCTCAGTCAGAGAACACTAGGTCAGCAGATTTTCCCCATTTTAAAATGTTTTATTCAAAAGTCATTTGATTTCAAAACTATAGGTTATTTTGCCTATAAGTAGGAGGGCCTGGTTTCAGGGCAAAGGGGCTGCGAAAATTCTTCTCTCTAGGAACCCCCCGCCCCCTTTTCTCTTCTCTCTCTCTCTCTCTCTCTCTTGTTCAAAGCAAGAACTTCCCAAACTCAAACTCAAACTTTAAAACCTCAAAAGCTTTCAAAAGATCATCAAGGAAAATGCAGGAAATCCAGAACACTCCCAGCTTCTGATTTCTTGTATTCTCCTTTCTCCATCCACTTTTCAAAAGCCAGTCAAGGAGCAAAGTGTCAAGCAAAAGGTAGAAAACCTTTCTACTTTGATATCAAAGCAAAGAGGCTGTTCTTCCCTTCTGAGGGGGGTCTCTCAGTCTGACCCAGTCTTCAATACTGGGTGCATGGTTGGGAGACCTTGGTGTAAAAGCAAGAGCAAAGGGTGCACAAAAAAATGTTTTGTTAAAACCCTTACTGGAAACACTCTCGAGCGCTCGAGAGTGCTCCCGAGCGCTCGGGACTGTTTCCAGTCCTATGCATGGCATTTTGGTAATCAGTAGGTTGGGGGTGAGGTGCACTCTCAAACAAAATGGTGTTACTCTAGCATGCATGCATAGAAAATCAGTTATCCTGAGACAGAAACACCTCTTACAAGTTTTTCGTATAAAATCAAAGATTTCCAAGCTTGAAAGACTATTTTCTCTACTGAAAGATCAAAATAGGGGTTTTTGCATGCTAATACAGTACCATTTTCTGTTTGAGAGAGAGTTGACATGCATTTCATTCCCAAGCGCTCGAGACCATTCTCGAGCGCTCGGGAGTGCGTGCAGGCCATTGCATTCCATTTTCCAGTTTGTTGCACTTTCTGACTTCCTGCATGCATGAATGTATTCTCTTTCTCTCTTCAAAGTTGTAGATTTAATTGTGCAATGGCAGGGAAGCATGGCTTGGGAGCTTGAGACCCTATCTCAATCTATCAAAGTCCTCTGCTGAGCCTTTAACATGTTTAAAATCATTTCAGTTTATTATTATTAGTATTATTTACTGTTTGGACTAACAAAGCTTGCAGGTTGGGTATCAGAACTCCCAAGCGCTCGGGACCACTCTCAAGCGCTCGAGAGTGAAGTCAGTGACAGATCCTCAGTTTCTGTGATCATGCATTTTATTCACTCACCATTTTATCGCCCACTGTACAGTTGCACATGCATGCACTTTTTATGTGTTATAACTGCGGATACATGCTAGTTGGTTTTAGTGAAACAAAATCTCTTCGAAAATCCCACAAACGTTTAGTAGAGACCGATCTCGTATCGGGCGAGGGGGGTGCCGTAAAACCCTTCCCCCCTCGTAATATGGCTTCCGGACCCTCAAAATGATCTCTGGTTTTCAATTCAAATCAATCATTTTCGAAACAAAACGGTTTCTCGGGTGATATACCATAAATCCGGGTGGCGACTCTTCAAATCAAACTATTTTATCCAAAACGGCACGAGGCGCGCGATTTTCCAAAAATGGGCCGCCCCGATCTCTAGCACCCGGGGCTGTGGTAGCCCACACAATACGAGAAGTCTATTACCCAGAGTGGCTATCCAACACTGTGGTCGTGAAGAAGAAGAATGGGAAATGGCGTGTCTGTGTAGACTTCACAGACTTGAATAAAGCTTGTCCTAAGGATAGCTTCCCTCTCCCAAGGATTGATCAATTGGTTGATGCCACTGCTGGGTATGAGCGGATGAGTTTCCTCGACGCATCTCGAGGATATCATCAGATTGCCATGTTTGGGCCGAATCAAGAAAAGACTTCTTTCATTACACCACGAGGGTTGTACTGTTACAGTGTTATGCCTTTTGGGCTGAGGAATGCAGGAGCAACTTACCAGAGGCTGGCAACAATAATGTTCAAGAAACTTCTTGGCCAAACTATGGAGGTATACATAGACGACATGGTGGTCAAAAGCAAGACCCGGCAAGGGCACATTCTGGATTTGAAAGAAGCTTTTGGAATTTTGAGGAAATACAAGTTGAAACTCAACGCCTCGAAATGTGCATTTAGAGTTGGCTCTGGAAAATTCCTGGGTCACCTGGTGACCCTGAGAGGAATCGAAGCAAATCCTGATCAGATAACGGCCTTACAGAAGCTCCAAAGTCCTAAGACTACGAAAGAAGTCCAGAGGATGACTGGGATGGCTGCAGCCCTAAACAGGTTCATTAGCCGTTCAAGTGATAAATGTAGGCCTTTCTTCCAGTTGCTCAAGAAAAGAGAAGGGTTCGAATGGGGAGCAGAATGTGAGCAGGCATTCCAGGACTTGAAGAAATATTTGGCTCAAGCCCCCCTCTTGTCGACTCCAGACTCAGGTGAGATTTTGATTTTGTATTTGGCAGTTTCTGAACATGCAGTAAGTGCAGTCCTGTTAAGGAATATGGAATCCGAGCAAATTCCAATTTATTATGTGAGCAAAACCTTACTGGATGCGGAGACGAGGTATCAGAAAGTTGAACTATCCAAAAGGTAACCTTGAGGTTGAAGCTTCTCTCTAAACCTGGTCCTTGCATTAAGGACTAGGTAACGGATAACGAAAGTTGCCCCACTATTTCCAAAGCCATAAGGTCGTGGATTATACTGAGTTTCCATTAAGATCACTGCTACGAAAGGCAGATTTCTCTCGGCGGATCTCAACCTGGTCTGTTGAGTTAAGTCAATACGATATTGACTTTTAGCCGCGCACTGCAATAAAAGGCCAAGTGTTGGCAGATTTTGGAGCAGAATTCTCACCAACGGTAGCACCCCAGCCCCCTGCAAGACAAGAGCAGAAAGTTGAACTATCAAAAAGGAAAGGAAAGGCCCCTGCCGAACAGGACCCTTTGGAGTGGAAATTGTTTGTTGACAGTTCTGCCTGCAACACTGGGTCAGGTATTGGTATTGTTTTGTTCCCTCATGGAGGGGTCATGTTGGAACAGTCTGTTCGGCTTGACTTTAGTGCATCAAATAATGTAGCAGAGTATGAGGCTCTCTTGGTTGGCTTGAACAGTGCAAAAACCCTGAAGGTTAAGAGGATCAGGGTTTATTGTGATTCACAACTGGTGGTAAACCAACTGTCCGGCGAGTATGAAGCTCGAAATGAGAAGATGGCAGCCTACGTGGAGGCGGCCAGAGGTTTACTGAACACCTTCGAAAGAGTATGTATAGAACAGATCATGTAGATTCTTTAGCCTGGCTGGCTGCAGCTGTTCCAACTGAGTTTAAACGAAAGGTAGCAGTTGACTACTTGGCCGAACCGAGCATTGGCAGAAGTGTGGACTTGATCCTGGACGTGAACCAAGGACCAAGTTGGACGGATCCAATCATAGAGTTTTTACGAGATGAAAAACTCCCTTTAGATAAAAAGGAAGCACACAAGATCAAAACCAAGTGTGCAAGGTTTTGGCTGTCCCCTGACGGGAAGCTATATAAAAAATCCTTCACTGGGCCGTATTGTAGACACCCCAATTTGGCCTAACGATTATTTCAAGTCCCACCTTGGGACAATCCCGATGATGAAATGGATACAGTGATTGCTGATTGCTTCCTTGAGGACCTTAGGACTTTCGGTGAGAACTTAGACCACTTAGAGGACCCAATTCAAAGCCATACAGCCTTTCAGACAGAAATACAGAAGCCTAGGAAAATCCATCTGACGGCCGTAACATCGATCCCACGGCCATAACATCAATCCCTCGCCCGAGCAACCTGTTGCCAGCAAAATCTCCCTGAGAGATCAATCCCTCGGCCGCAAGATCTATCCTTCGGCCGAGACATCCTTTCCACGGCCGCAACATCCATTACTCGGCCGCCAGATCGACCTTTTTCCAGACTCTCGAACGTTCTGTCAAACGTTTGGTTTGATCCAACTACACTACCTTCCCGATGCGTTCGGGCTACGCTCAGAGATTACGACGTAGAGTTAGAGATGCATTGCAATTGCAATTGCCATCTCGTGATTTGATTGGCCGGAGTGAGTCATCCCTATGCCTATATAAAGGGGCCTTTGGGCTCCGAAATAAACACAAAAAATTGAGATACTTACACACTCTCTCAAACCACGAAACTCTGCAGAAATACTCCCTCAATCCCATACTTCAAAAGCCCTAACCTTCCGAAGGCAGCCATCAGTCCGGCGATCAAACCCCGAAGTTCAAACCCTAACCCTAGGGTTCTCGATCAAGCAATCAATCCATCACAATCAAATCCGAAGCAATCAAGCAACTGAGGGATCAAGGTGGTGAGGCCCAACGGCCTCTGGTTTGTCTTAAATTCACTGTCTTTTTGACTAATCGTAACGCTTTGATTACCTGTTAATTTTTAGTCTGGTGTGAGGAAGAACACCGACCGGGGCTTCGATCCCTCGGCCGGTACATCGAACCAGGAGGATCCCTCGGCTGTGACATCTATTCACCGGCCGCGAGATCCATCTCCCTGGGACATTATGTTTGCTTTCTCTGCTTTCTGATGCATGCTTCATTTATCGCACTGGCTCACTTTTGCTTACTGTTTAAAGGAATAATTAAACAGACTATGTGTTTAGATTTAAACAAAGCATCTATATGTCTTATGTTGAACGATTATGGGCCGGTCTCACGATCGGGAAGAAGAGTGCCTAACACCTTCCCCTTATTGTACTTTTGGCTCCCGTACCCAGAATCTCTATCTATTTTCCCAGTTTTAATAAACTGGGTGGCGACTCTATTTGATGATAGCCGTTATCATGTGGCGATGTTCCTAGCCATGGGAATGTCCATGATTTTGGTTTATGAATGAGCAACCAATCGAGCAAACAAGCGTGATTAATCTGTATGGCGATGCCCCGCTTGGGAGGTGTCTACAGTTTTTGGCGACTCCGCTGGGGATGTGAGAGCCATAACCAAAAAGCTCAACATAAGACTAATACATGCCTTGTTTAATTCATCTATCATATGCATCGAGCGGGCAACCCGTTGAGTTCACCTGATATCCCGGCATGACACGGGCTATGTTGGGGGTTCCAGCAAACTCCACAGTCACTCGTACCTAGTGGTATATCAAAAAGGAAATCACTCAATCGCCGCCTATGATGGGCTGGTGCCCTTTGACAACGGAGCACCCTGAAACTACCTAAACCTTGCATGCTTTAGAAAAGCCATAGAACTTATCAAACTAAGACAGGAACCTACAGGCTAGGAACCTACTTGCATTCTACTTGCAAAAAAGTTCTTCCTCACACCCATTGTATATGTGTATGTTGTAAAGTTTCTCTTTTGCAGGTTAAACCTTAGGAATCTCTCTAAGTCGAATAAACAATAGGTAAGATTAATCAATCTAACTAAAGCAAAAACCTTTTTCAGGAAAAATGACTACATCACTGCTCATGTCTGATTCGCACTTTCAAGTTGTCACCAAGCTGTCTGGCCCGCTCCACTTTGCTGTTGAAGATTTCAACCCTTCTGAATACATCACTCCAGTAAATCAACCAAAGCCTATGGTGGCTATCATTGAAGACAACCAAGTCATGTTTGCTGGAACAGTTTATGAGGAAGAGGTAGAAGACCTGATTGAAGAAGAAGGGTTTCGCAGGGTTCCAGTCTACTTCTATGACCCTTATGCACCTACCGATGATTATTGGCCAATAGACGAGGTCAACAACCTCGAGACTGAAGAGGCAAAGGAAGAAGAGGCTGTCGACAATGACCCACTAGACGAAATATCACTAAACCTGCTCTTTGATGAGGGGGTCACCAACAATGAAATAAGGGTGATCCACCCCATCATAGACAGCTTTGGTAATTGGTGGGGCTTTGTTGGCACACGACGAGTCGACAACAGCGAAGCCCAGATTGAAGCTCAATTGGAGGAAATAACAGCAATAGCAAATCAAATGGCCCTCCAAGACTTGCGGGGTGACAATGATGAAAGTGCGAATCAAGGTGACAGTGAAGTACCGGTGATCGACCTTGGTGATGAAAAAGACTGCTGAGCTGATTGTGGATGCTGAAAAAGGGGCATACCCTAACTGGACCGTGGAACACACTCTAAAATACAAAACGAAAAGCGCTAATTCTGATCTTAGTTCTGATTCCGATTCCGACTCCGAGTCGACTCAGTCCGAGTCAAGCTTTTCATCCTTTGAAACTACTAAGTCTAGTGAGGAAAACCTGGTCAAAGTACCAAGGCATAGCATTTACTTTGAGTTCGACTCTGAAATGTCTTTTGATAAATTTAGCAATGAGAAGGAAGATTTAGAGTATTTTACTTTGCCTATGATCAATTGTGTGGATTCCGACAAACCAAATTTTGAGGAAGAGATTCCAAAAGAAATTCTAGAATTCATCGAGAGAGAAGAGGAAAGGCACGCTAAACCTTTTTCTGAGGAAATAATCACAACAATCCGCAAACGAGCCCAAAATGGTTAAAATTGGTGCCACACTATCCCCTCAAGAAAGTGAAAAACTAATCTTTTTGCTAAAAGAATACAAAGATGTTTTTGCCTGGTCTTACGAGGACATGCCTGGAATAGACCCTGAAATTGTTCAACATAAAATTCCTCTTCATTCTGATGCAAAACCAGTTAAGCAAAAACTGAGACGTATGCGCCCTGATTGGGTCCTAAAGATAAAAGAAGAAGTCACCAAACAAATCAACGCCGGATTTCTCATAGTCACCGAATATCCACAATGGGTAGCAAACATCGTTCCCGTACCAAAGAAAACTGGAGGAATCAGGGTCTGCGTAGATTTCCGAGATCTCAACAAAGCCAGTCCGAAAGATGACTTCCCATTACCTCACATAGACGAGCTAATAGATAACACCGCAGGCCATGCGTTGCTATCCTTCATGGATGGATTTTTTGGATATAATCAAATCCTTATGTCCCCTGAGGATAGAGAGAAAACTACCTTCACTACGCCTTGGGGAACCTACTGCTACCGAGTAATGCCGTTTGGATTGAAGAATGCTGGAGCCACTTACCAGAGGATGGCCACAACACTGCTGCACGACATGATGCACAAAGAGGTCGAGGTATATGTCGACGATATGATAGTCAAATCAAAGGAAAGGGAAGGACACTACGGAGCACTCCAAAAGTTCTTTGAGAGGATTAGGAATTATAAGTTGCGTCTTAACCCTCAAAAATGCACTTTTGGGGTAACAGCTGGAAAGATGTTGGGTTTCCTCATCACTCAAAGAGGAATCGAGGTAGATCCTTCCAAGATACAGGCTATCATGGAGATATCACCGCCTAGGACAGAGAAGGAAGTAAGGAGCTTCTTAGGGAAGGTACAGTTCATCAGCAGGTTCATTTCCAAGCTCACAACCACCTGTGAACCTCTTTTCAAGCTATTGAAGAAAGGTACGGATTTTGAATGGAGCCAAGACTGTCAGCAAGCATTCGAGGCAATCAAGGAATACCTTCAGAATCCACCTGTACTATCGCCACCCATCCCAGGGAAGCCATTGATTCTGTATCTCTCAGTAACAGACACGTCCATGGGATGTATGCTAGCCCAAGAAAACGATGCCAAGGTAGAGTGCGCCATATACTACCTCAGCAAGAAAATGATGGATTATGAGACAAGGTACACTCCCCTCGAGAAAACCTGTTGGGGGCTAGTATGGGCCACAAAGAAACTAAGGCACTACCTGTTAGCACACCCGGTGGTGCTGGTCTCTCGTTTAGACCCAGTCAAGTATCTTTTCGAAAAGCCAGCACTTATCGGAAAGCTAGCTAGGTGGTTATTGCTGCTAGCGGAGTTCGACCTCAAATACATGACAAGGAAATCAGTAAAAGGAAGAGCTGTGGCAGAATTCTTGGCGGATCACCCTGTGACAGAGGCCGAGGCAGAGGACTTCATGTTCCCCGACGAGGATATCTTATGTCTCTTAGACGACACCTGGCAACTTTACTTTGATGGAGCATCAAATCAATGTGGATATGGCATAGGGATATTGCTAGTTTCCCCAAACGACTCTCACATCCCTTTGTCATATAAGCTAAGGTTTGAAGTCACTAACAACCAAGCTGAATATGAGGCTTGTATTGCTGGAATGGAGGCAGCCCTGGAGCTAGGAGCAAAAAGGGTAGAAGTCACTGGTGATTCAAACCTGGTGGTATCTCAAGCAAGAGGAGACTGGAAGGTCAAAGAGGATACACTGAAGCTATATCACTCTGTGCTGGAAAATCTAATTCCACAATTCGATTCTGTTATCTTCACACACACTCCTCGAGTGAGCAATAGATTTGCAGATGCACTGGCGACATTGGCGTCTATGGTCGAAATACCTCTGGGATTCACAATGCGGCCTCTCATGATCGAACAAAAGGTTAAACCAGCATGTGAGTGTACATTTACCGAGGAAGGTGAAGACGATGGCAAGCCATGGTACGAAGACGTGAAAGAATTCCTGGAAAAAGGGGAATACCCATCCGAGGCCACCTCGAAGGACAAAACAGCTCTACGGAAGTTTACTGCCCGGTTTGTAATCTGTGGAGGAGCAATATACCGAAGGGCACACTTGGGTCCAAGTCAACTTTGCGTCACGACAGAGGACAGCCGCAGGGTAATGGAGGAAATACATGAAGGAATTTGTGGGCCACACATAAATGGGGCAACGATGGCAAAGAAGATCCTACGTCAGGGATATTATTGGACTACAATGGAAGTCGATTGCGCTAATTATGTCCGTCGATGTTACAAATGCCAAACTCACGCTGATCGTATGCGTATTCCCCCTACGGAATTGTACAGCATGACATCCCCCTGGCCATTCTCCACTTGGGGGATAGACGTCATTGGAAGTATAAATCCAAAGGGAAAATACAAACATCAGTTCATCCTAGTGGCTATCGACTACTTCACCAAATGGGTAGAAGCGGCTTCTTATGCTACTCTCAAAGCCACTCATGTGGCCAAATTCATCCGCACTAATATCATCTATCGATATGGTGTACCTCACGAGTTTGTCTGTGATAATGGATCGCACTTCAAGGGGGCGACAAAGAAGCTTTTCGCCGAATTTGGGATACAAAATCATCGGTCATCTACTTACCGACCTCAAACTAATGGAGCAGTTGAAGCTGCAAACAAGAATGTCAAGAGGATTCTGCGGAAGACTACTGACACTTACACGGACTGGCCAGAAATGCTACCTCTGGCGCTATGGGGATATCGAACAACTGAAAGGACTTCAACTGGGGCCACTCCCTACTCTCTGGTCTATGGAATGGAAGTTGTCTTGCCTATCGAATTGGAATTGCCTTCGTTAAGGGTTCTAGCTGAGACTGGGATGATCGAAGAAGACTGGGTTCAAAACCGCTACGACGAGTTGGCACTACTAGACGAAAGGAGAGAGGGCTTTATACCATGTACAAGGGTATCAACGCCGCATTGCACGAGCGTTCAACAAAAAGGTGAAACCTAGGGACGTCAAGGTAGGAGACATGGTGCTCAAAGCAATTCGTCGCCACGTCTCAGACCCAAGGGGCAAATTTAGACCAAACTGGGGAGGCCCCTACCTTATCAAACGCATACTCTCCGGAGGAGCAGCATACATTGCAGACTTGGATGGAATGGAATTCGCAACACCAGTCAACATCGATAAATTGAGGAAGTATTACCCATGAGAGATGCTCGTTGGACCGAAAACCACAAGGGTGGGCGGATCCAAGCAAAAATTAGAGCAGCCTACTAGGTCGAAAACCCGCAAGGGCGGCTTAGGCAAAAACTAAGGCATAAATAAAACGCTCGCTAGACCGAAAACCCGCAAGGGCGGTTCTCAGGCAAAATTTAGAGCACAAAAGGAGAGGAAAATACCCGAGCGGACCCTAACTAAAAACAAAACAAATCCCCTTTGTTGGAACTACGTTTATGGCCTGATTCCCTCCATGGGATACGTAGGCAATCTCTAAGTTTGAGATTCGGCCACTGCTATTATCATCACTTCCAAGATTTCTAGGTCTGTCCTAAAGCATGTTCACCATCAAATCATGGCAATAACATCTTCAAATAAAACGAACAAATGTTTTATTATTTCCAAAGAGAGAGAACAAAGCAAACCTAAACAATTCTTATTCCATGAAAGCTAGAATCAAGCAAACATCTTTTGAAAAACATAAGCAAAGCGTCGATCTCTAGGTCTTCCTTCTCTTTGCACTTCTATCATCCAAAAGGTTTTTCTTCAACCAGCGTTTGTAAGAACCCGATAGCTTGGGAACGAAGCTCTCAGCAACCTCCTGCATCACTCTATTTGGCCAAAGACGCAGCATATTGCGACGGAAGTTGGCATCATGGATCTTAGAGGCAATGTACTCAGGGTCACCCAAGATTGCGGCTTGTTCAGCCCCAAATTGCCTTTGAAAGCGAGCAGGGAAGTAGAAAACGACTCGAGTAATGCCAATCACTGCCACACCAAAGTGGTTCATAGTACTCACAGTCATACTCTCGATGCCATACCAGGGGCAAACCCATTGAATCCAATCACCCCTGCAGGTCCTCATCCATGCTGCCCAAGCAGCCTCAGTTGGGAATTGCTTAATCATGTGACGCTCCGTACATTGGTCTGGATTGTAAGGAAGTCGCTCCGGCGCATCCCACACTTTTAGCTTCTCAAACAACCATACCTAGAGAAAAAGGGAAAATTGTGAGTTGAGAGAACACGTGAGTCAAAACAAAAGAGTGATGAGTGAAAAGATAAACTGGACAAAAGAAACAAATAAAAGAGCGAACCTGCAATAGCAAAGGACTGCCTGAGAATTGAGCTGTAGGGCTGCCCTTCATCACATCTAGATCCATCAGGGTCTTTGCCAACACTAAACCAGCGAAACCCACACGGTTTCCAATTTGCTGAGCAAGGTTAAGCAATGTAGGATCAGCATGACCAGAGGAAGGGCCAAGCAAGTGGTAATGAAGGAGACAAATGCACAATGCATGAAAGCACGACTTCTGTAGGGGAACTTGGCGATGAGCCTCAGCTGTACCAAAACGCTGGATAAGTTGCAGAATCTCCAGCCTCCCTTTCACTAGGAAGAACTTAACTTCATGTTTCTGAACTTGGAGTAAATCCTTCAGGAGATCACCGCGGTTGAACAAAGGATTAGGGACAATGAAACCCTCTCTATCCGAATGACCCATGATGGCTGCAAATTCCTCGATAGTAGGACATAACTCCTCCCTCTTAAATCGAAAGACGTGAAAATCAGGGTCCCACAAACTAGCGGCTGCCCTAAGGAAGGCAAAATTCACGGGAATGTGACGAAGGGAAAAGAGGAAGTCCATACCAAAGGATTTAAAGTGCAGACGGTCAAGGCCGTTAAAGGAATCCAACCACTGATCAAGGACTGGTTGTGCCATATGCAAAGAATTATCGCTGACAATGCTATCGGGTTCGTAGAACGCGTACTTATAGGACTAGGTCGAGCTTTAGTTCGAATCGGAATCGGATTCTTAATCCTCGGAAATTTAGTCGGTCTCCCGGCCGACACTTCGATAAGACGGCCGTAGGATCAATCCATCGGCCCGTAGATAATAGGGTTGACCTGCAAGTCAAATCCAGGCAAACCAAGCGATCCCTCGACCGCCAGATCGAAGTTTCGGCCGTGTAATCACTAGCTCGGCCGCCAGAATGGCTCTTTTACAGACTGTTCCCACGGTTCAGTTCGTTTCGTTGGATTAACAAGAATATCACACGTAAACAACGTAAGAACAGCATACACAATCGCAGAGCAAAAGGTTTTTGTTTCATATATCAAAAGCTTTTTTACATCACAAGGTGGATCATCCCGCATTTCCTAAACAAGCTATACATCGATTTCCTGTCGAACTAACCTATGCAGGAAGAGAAACAAAGAAAGAAACAAAAAGAGGATGTCGAACCCTCCGGTGGTCCGAACAAAAGAGACCAGCTGCAAAAAAGAAGAGGAAACCCCTGGGGCGATGTATACCAAAGGAGTACTACGGTGCAGAAGGGACACCACATGGCCCAGAAAAACCACCACACCGCGTACCGCCGCCACGCCAGGAGTTCCACGTCGCGGAAGCAAGTCACCCATGCAAGGGCCCCTAATCAAGCGTACCCATGTGAGGATCCATATTCAAGCATCAAGACGGGACCAAAAGTAAACGCGGTCTCCCTCCGCGCACACTAGCCGTGTCAGCATATCACCCACGGCCCGGAGCTGTCAGAAACAAGGAGAAGTTGAGGGGGGGGTCTTCGGTCGAAGCCTCGGACGAAAAGGAATGGAAAGGGAAGAAAGGGAAGTGAAGCAAACGGCTGAGGTCGTGGTCTTTTATAGGCCCCTGGAAATGAATCGATTAAACGGCCGAGACATCCATTCCTCGGCCGATACATCAATTCCTCGGCCGCGGGATCGATCTCCTGGCCCCGTAATCAATTTCCCTCAGCAGCGACAGATCATGCTCAGTGCACCAATTCAAGCCACCATGACTTCTGAGTCCTCAAAAGCCTTGGGGGCATCCCCAAGCCAGTGCAACATGATCAAAACCAGCCTTGGGGGCATCCCCAAGCCAGTGCAACATAATCAGAATTAGCCTTGGGGGCATCCCCAAGCATGAGGAAAATCTCTTTCCACAAACTACTGGCTAGCAAAACAAGACACTCAGCAGCCCTGAGCTTAAAACTTCAACGGCTCCAAGCCCATTATTGGCAGGCTCTACGCCCATATCAACTCACTCAGCGGCTCTACGCCTTCAACGGCTCTACACTCATTACCTCAACAGGCTCGAAGCCTACGTCTACTATCACCCAGCGGCTCGAAGCCCTTTATCTCAGCAGCTCTGTGCTCAATATCATGGCAATAGGCTCTACGCCTGTTATCACAACTCAGCGGCTCCAAGCCCACCGTTTCAAATGGCTCGAAGCAGTAAACAACCAATCTCAGCGGCTCAAAGCCTATCATCTCAACTGGCTCAAAGCCGTAAACAAGCAGTCTCAGCGGCTCGAAGCCCATCATCTCAACTGGCTTGAAGCCATAACAATCAACTCAGCGGCTCGAAGCCCATTACCTCAACAGGCTTGAAGCCTTCGTCTACTATCACCCAGCGGCTCGAAGCCCTTTATCATAGCGGCTCGAAGCCCGTATCAATTCAGCGGCCCTGTGCCCATCATCTCTACACAACTCAGCGGCTCTAAGCCCGCTATCTCAACTGGCTCGAAGCCGTAAACAAACAATCTCAGCGGCTCAAAACCCATTATCTCAAATGGCTCCAAGTCATCACCTCAACAGGCTCGAAGCCTATGTTTACTATCTCAGCAGCTCTATGCTCGCTATCACAGCAACAGACTCTACGCCTGTTATCACAAACTCTTAACAGGCTCGAATCCTGTGTTCATCATCTCAACTAGCTCGAAGCCGTAAACAAGCAACAGGCTCTAAGCCGCCCCAACAATCAAGACATCTATTCTCAGGCTCTACGCCTGAATGCTCAAAAATCTAACATTTTTGAATGCTCAAGCTCTACGCTTGGATGCCCAACCACTGTGTACTGGATGCTCAAGTCATATACTTGAATGCTCAAGCTCTACGCTTGGATGCCCAACCACTGCGTACTGGACGCTCAAAGCCTGTACTTTGAATGCTCGGATTCTGCCATCCGAATGCTCGAGCTCTCCGCTCTGAATGCTCAAGTCCGGAACTTGATAGAAGCTCTAAGCTTAAAACAAACACACACGCACGGGCCCGTGCACATATTGCATCAACATTATCACATCGAGTCTGCATCATCATATCTGTTCACATCTAACAACCATCATCACACATATACACTCTGCATATCTCTCATGAAACAGTCAACCCTGCAATCAACCGGCTCTATGCCTCGGTTTTATTGATCGGCCCAACGCCTCGATCCATTGGCTCCGCGTCAACACCTATGATGAGAAAGCTCCGTGCACAGACCATCAGAATGCAACCAGCTCTATGCTTCGGTTCATATCACGTCAAGCTCTAAGCTCCGACAACTCAGGTCCACGCCTCAATCACTTCAGGCTCCATGCCTCAATTCCTTCACCTCAGGCCCTTGCCTTATGCCAGCTCCGTGCTTCGGTTCCATCAAGCTCTAAGCTTACCTCAGGCCTCCGCCTCATAAACCACAGCAGGCTCCACGCCTCAAATCTAATCACTTCAGGCTCTCGCCTTATGATCAACACCAGCTCCGTGCTTCGGTCCTATCAGTCACCTCAGGCTCTCGCCTTATGATCAACACCAGCTCCGTGCTTCGGTCCTATCAGTCACTTCAGGCTCTCGCCTTATGATCAGCACCAGCTCCGCGCTTCGGTCTTATCAATCCAATCCCCTCAGGCCTTCGCCTTAAGATTGCAACAGGCTCCACGCCTCGACTCCATCACTCCCCAGGCTCTCGCCTCATGACTACAACCGGCTCCGTGCCTCGGTCCCTTCATCGCCAAAGCTCCGTGCTCCAGCTACTGGCCCTGCGCCTCCCCTACATCTCAAAAACAAACCGGCGTCCAATTCATCCCTAGCAGATGGTCTGGATTCCACCCCACTACATCAATTCCTTCCAGCTCATTCGCAAGGATAGGCTACTCTACCGAGCTCCTTTCAGTCAAAGTAAGGATGATCAAGAAAAGCAAACGCACCTGCAGTGTACTGATCTACCCTAAAATAACTAAGGAAGCTCTCCGCAAAAACTCCCCAGGTAGCCCCGCGCTCCTTCAACTATCTTCCGCCAAAACCCTGGCTCAGTCTAGGTACGTCACACTACGGCTTTTAAAGCCCTAAGGTACGTCTTCTGTCCCTAACCCTCCAAACTTTTTACTTTTCTTTATTGCCCGAACTACGATTGGTCTGAATTTCCCTTGTGGAATACGTAGGCAGCCTCCCGGCCCGACCATAACAAAACCTTTTTCAAAAACCCCTTGGAATAGTGGTTGGACCAAATTGAGTTGCTTTTTACAGCTTTGACTCTTACTCAAACATGTCTCGCGATCCGTCTGAGTTCAGTCAAAGAGGGGCATCTGTAGACACCCCAATTTGGCCTAACGATTATTTCAAGTCCCACCTTGGGACAATCCCGATGATGAAATGGATACAGTGATTGCTGATTGCTTCCTTGAGGACCTTAGGACTTTCGGTGAGAACTTTGACCACTTAGAGGACCCAATTCAAAGCCATACAGCCTTTCAGACAGAAATACAGAAGCCTAGGAAAATCCATCTGACGGCCGTAACATCGATCCCACGGCCATAACATCAATCCCTCGCCCGAGCAACCTGTTGCCAGCAAAATCTCCCTGAGAGATCATTCCCTCGGCCGCGAGATCTATCCTTCGGCCGAGACATCCATTGCATGGCCGCGACATCCTTTCCTCGGCCGCCAGATCGACCTTTTTCCAGACTCTGGAACGTTCTGTCAGACGTTTGGTTTGATCCAACTACACTACCTTTCCGATGCGTTCGGGCTACGTTCGGAGATCACGACGTAGAGTTAGAGATGCATTGTAATTGCAATTGCCATCTCGTGATTTGATTGGCCGGAGTGAGTCATCCCTATGCCTATATAAAGGGGCCTTTGGGCTCCGAAATAAACACGAAATTATCAGACCTACACACTCAATCAAGCCACGAAACTCTGTCAAAATACTCTCTCAAACCCACTCTTCAAAAGCCCTAACCTTCCGAAGGCAGCCGTCAATCCGGCGATCAAACCCCGAAGTTCAAACCCTAACCCTAGGGTTCTCGATCAAGCAATCAATCCATCACAATCAAATCCGAAGCAATCAAGCAACTGAGGGATCAAGGTGGTGAGGCCCAACGGCCTCTGGTTTGTCTTAAATTCACTGTCTTTTTGACTAATCGTAACGCTTTGATTACCTGTTAATTTTTAGTCTGGTGTGAGGAAGAACACCGACCGGGGCTTCGATCCCTCGGCCGGTACATCGAACCAGGAGGATCCCTCGGCCGTGACATCTATTCACCGGCCGCGAGATCCATCTCCCTGGGACATTACGTTTGCTTTCTCTGCTTTCTGATGCATGCTTCATTTATCGCACTGGCTCACTTTTGCTTACTGTTTAGAGGAATAATTAAACAGACTATGTGTTTAGAATTAAACAAAGCATCTATATGTCTTATGTTGAACGATTATGGGCCAGTCTCACGACTGGGCAAAGAGGGGTGCCTAACACCTTCCCCTTATTGTACTTTTGGCTCCCGTACCCAGAATCTCTATCTATTTTCCCAGTTTTAATAAACTGGGTGGCGACTCTATTTGATGATAGCCGTTATCATGTGGCGATGTTCCTAGCCATGGGAATGTCCATGATTTTGGTTTATGAATGAGCAACCAATCGAGCAAACACAATGTGATCAATCTGTATGGCGATGCCCCGCTTGGGAGGTGTCTACAGTTTTTGGCGACTCTGCTGGGGATGTGAGAGCCATAACCAGAAAGTTCAACATAAGACTAATACATGCCTTGTTTAATTCATCTATCATATGCATCGAGCGGGCAACCCGTTGAGTTCACCTGATATCCCGGCATGACACGGGCTATGTTGGGGGTTCCAGCAAACTCCACAGTCACTCGTACCTAGTGGTATATCAAAAAGGAAATCACCCAATCGCCGCCTATGATGGGCTTGCGAGAGGGCTGGTGCCCTTTGACAACGGAGCACCCTGAAACTACCTAAACCTTGCATGCTTTAGAAAAGCCATAGAACTTATCAAACTAAGACAGGAACCTACAGGCTAGGAACCTACTTGCATTTTACTTGCAAAAGTTCTTCCTCACACCTTGTACTATCTGTTGTAATTAACTCTTTCTGTGCAGAAGGGTTGGGATTTTCAGCCCAAATCCTAACCCTACACAGGCGAAGTACTAACTTCCAGGTATTCTACTTTTCAAGCAGGCACAATAGGTAAATCAAAGAAGCAACCACAGTCAACTTTGTACTCTTATAACACCCGAAGCTACGCCAAACAAAGGTCTCTGCAACCCTCCTGTCTATCGTCTTCATCTGACAAAACACCCTCACCACAACAGTTCCAACCGCTCTCGGAAACTTCCCGGTCATCCCCTCAAAGGACCCCGTCATTCATTAAATCTCAAGCTTCGTCAAGCAACCCTTCTACCTTCATGGCAGACAACGACGCCACTATTGCCGACCTCCAAGCTCAAATCGTTGCATTACTAGCAGAAAAGGCAGCTAGAGATGCTGAAGATTAGGAAAAATCAATGGAAGATGAGAACCCCCATAAAGTGGTATTGGCAGAAAGTCCTGAGTTAACCAAGCAAGTCAAGGAAATCAAACAGGCTTTAGCTCGTTCACAAGGGGACCAAATTCTTGATTTCGAAGGACTTTGCCTCTTCCCAGAGTCCAAGCTGCCTGAGAATTTCAAAATGCCCAATATTGAGAAGTTCAATGGAACTGGCAACCCTACCAGTCATGTTCGCCATGTTATCAACACCCTGAAGCCGATGGGCTTGAATGACGAGCTCATCGCTCAGTTGTTCCAACGAACACTCACTGGAAGTGCCCTCGACTGGTTCCTCACTTTGGAGTTTGTGCATTATCAAACTTGGCCAGAAATCGCCAATGCTTTTGTCAAGCAGTATGCATATAACGTCCAAATTGAGCTAACAACTCGAGACTTGGAAATGACCAAACAGGATTCCAATGAGGATTTCGCCACCTTTGTGGCAAGATGGAGGGAAAAGGCTGCCAAGATGAAGAACCGTCCCTCCGAGGAAGACCAAGTGAGGATAGTTGTTAAAAATTTGCAACCCAAATATCTCAGGCATATTTACACACAGGCTATCACCGATTTCAAGCGCTTACATGCCACTGGGTTGTAAATCGAAGATGGAATCAAGCTGGGACTCATTGGGAAAGAAGAGGTCACTCCTCCACCTAAGAAAACCTTCTCTAGCCGTACGTCTCATGCCTCCGTAAATGCCCTTGGCTCTTTGCCTCAAGATCCTTTCCAAACTAGCCCATCCCGAAGCTCAAATCGACCTCGTCGCAACTTTGATCCTCTCTATATGACCTTATCCCAGGCCCTGACCATTCTCAACCGTCAAGGGCATCTCAAACCTCTAAACAAGCCACTTCCTCCGCCGCCCTACGGTCCAAACCATGATCCAAACAAACAATGCACCTACCACCAACACCCGGGCATGAAACAGACAATTGCATGCGTCTTCGTCATGACATTCAAGACCTTATTGATAGTCGAACCATAAAGCCACCAAAACCTGATGGGCAAACCAACCCACTCCCTACTCACAATGCTGAGCCGCCACCTCGAAGCGTCAATCTCATAAATCTCTCTCACAACCCCACATACAATCCCAGCCAATACATTGTCCAAAACAACCAAACCAAACCTACCTTAACCTTCCCCGAGGAGGACGAATGTTTCATAATAGAGGAGGAGGAGGATGATAATTCTGATCAGTCAGAAGTAATTGACATTGATATGTCCGACATAAGCAGCGAAGATCAAGTAAAAGAGGAAAAGCTAAGGAAGTGGAAGGAACACTCTTGGGCGAAACACAATTTGGAGGATCCAGACATTCCATTTGTAGAAGATGACGAATGGCTTCGTATCTGGTTTGAGAAAAGGAAGAAGGAAAAAGAAAGGGTCATCATGATGAGAAGGCACGCTCGCTTCGAGCCTGCCCAAAAAGTGGTACGCATCAACCGTCCCAAAATTCCAACACCGCCCATTGTTTGGGAGACAATCAATCTCGTTGAGAAAGTAGAGGAGTTCCAAATGCAACCATGGGTCAACCCTTACGATGAGTGCGACTATAGTCAGTGGATAGAGGAAAGAGAAGATCTGGATTTCATGTACGCAGAACCCTATAAAACAGGGGAAAGCGACTTTGATGAAATGGAAGAAGAATGCAGTGATCCGCTCGATGAAACCTCCTTGGTATCACTATTCAATCAGGAGGACATAGCTGATAACCACGCAGTCAATGAGGAAAGAGAAAGGGAGTTTCCTGCTAACACATCCATCTGGGGATTACTCATGGCTCAAGGAGGTAGCTATCGTGCAAAAGATGAACCCAGTTCAAAGGCTCTGTTTGGCAAGGAAAAGGGTGGGAAAGAGTACAAAGTTGCAAAAGACAAGGGAAATGACCCCGACATGCTGCAGTAGCTGAGAAGTCACAACATGGCAAATAAGAAACGTTAAAACATTGTTTTTGCTTTAAACAAACTAGAACGAGTTTTGGGCCCCTGTTTGGGCATTTTATTTCCGCTAAGAGAATTCCTTTTTCATCTTCAAAGATTATGCTTATCTAAATCCAAATTTCTAAATTGCAATTGCCATGCACTATGCTCTCATTGCCAAAACAAGGGAAGAATTTGAAAGGATCAAAATCGTCGTGTCTTCGACAAAAGGGAAGGAAAGGATAAACTCTAAATTACTTAAAACTAGGTTTTTATCAAAACTTAGGAAGAAGACGCTATCTCCGTGAGAACACTTAGGGTTAGCTTGCCCATTGTGAAAGTACAAACGCAGCAGGAGATTCATGAAAAACATCTCCATCAGATTCCTCTCCAAAACGCCAGAACCTTCTTGAGAGAAAAATGCTCGTTGGGTAAAATATGCGCCCAAGCAAAAGTAAAAGCAAAGCCTGCTAGGACAAAGAAAAAGCGAAAACGCAGCCTAGGCAAAAGTTAAGGCATTCAAAGGAAAGCTCGCTAGGGACTCAACCTCTATCAGGTAACCTAGGCAAAACCTAGAGCATAAGAGAAAGAAAAACCAAGAGTGAAAACCCAACCCCCAAAGGTGGTAATTTTGGAACTACGTAAAAGGCCTGATTCCCTGATTGGGATACGTAGGCAATCTCGCGTCGAGATGCGGCCCAAACATTTGGAGAAAGGAAAACATCAACATGTTTGTACTCAATGATAGGCATAGCTAACCCTGCGTATTGAGCTCACAAAAGATGAGTTAGTCATTTTCCAAGGAATTGACAAAAACAAAGACACGTAAGGATTACAGTTCATCTCCTCTGACCCAAAAGTCGTCAAACGCAATGGGTATGATCCTTCGAAAGACTCTTAAAGTTTGGCAATCAGGCTGAAGCATGGCAAAAGCAAGAGACAGCAAATAAAAGACTAAGCATAGGGAAGGATGTAAAACAGGATGCCACTTGGCTAAAACAAAACCTACCTTCCTTGGGAAAATAGATGTAACGGCCAAACGATCGATACCTCGGCCGCAACAATGATCCTTCGGCCGAGTGATCGATTCTTCAGCCAAGTATTTTTACACAAGTTAACTATCTATCAGCAAAAACTTGTTCAAGAAGCCATGTTCTGACTATCACATGCAAACTCAAGACATTTAGGGGCATGAAAAGCATTTCTCATTTCTCAAACAAAAAAAAAACTTGTTTACAAAACTGTTGCTGTGATTGCTTCTACTATACAAAATATAGTTTCTGCCTATCGTCTACTAACTACGAACAGGGAAAAGAAAAGCCCTAAAAACTAGGCGATCTCTGAGAAGAAGGCAAAGGCTGCTCGCTGGTCCCCACATTTCCCTCAGCAGCCGGTACTCTCTCAGCCTCAAGCTGCAGCCAAGGAAGATATAAGCATTCAGACTCAAGGGATGATGCATAGCAGATAAAAGCTCATGAAGAAAGCCATACCTCGAGGATCCTACGACGCTGTCTCCGAACCAAAACCTCTGTACTCTGATAGGCGCGAAGCCATTCCTGTACTATCTCGGCAGGCACCTGTGGAACAATCAAGCCTTACAAACAGCTAAAGCAAGGATACAATGTGAAGTGATGAAAGCTAACATAGGAAGCTAAAAATACCTGTGAAGCCCCGACTGGCTAAGTATAGAGCAGGGTCGTGCAAGGAGTCAGCGTCAGGCGCTCCTCCTCCCCATCGTCTGAGTGAAAGGAGACAAATGAAGGAGCCTGTGACCAGACAGGAGCGACGGGAGGAGCCTCAACAGAGGGAGTCAAGAAAAGACGGCAGTACTCCGTATAGTCACCTGTCCGGAGGAGTAAACCCGCCCAATCTCTGATCCGGGCATTCTTCAGGTCTTCCTTCGACATCAAGGAAGTGGACCTCATGGATACTGGAGGAGAAGGAGGAACAAGCTGAAGAGCCTCAGCGCGTGACCGCCACTGACTGGCCACTCGATCACCTAAGTACCAGGCTCGGCAAAATGGACCCTCGAGCAAACTACGAGTCCGATCTAGGACTCTACAACGAGCAAGAGGGGCGTCCTCTGGTACACCACCCCAAGGGTCAAACTGTACCTGTAAGAGCAAGGACAAATCAGTCTCGATACAAGAATATGGAAGCCTAAAGGACAAGAGGAACAAAAGGAAAGGTACCTGATCGACCGTCAGTCGGTCCAACACTCGTCGCCACTCGGGAAGGCTCAAAACTGGTGACCGTGGCCTCCGTTGCCCCATCAACCATCTCTCATAACGAGGTACACAGTTCACATCACCGTGCCTAGTCTCAGGAGGAAACTGGAGAAGGTGCTCAAAAGCCCAGAGCTGAAAAGCAGGTTAATCAAAGCAAATTCAGAACCAGGAAGAAGCCAAAGTAAAAACAGAAGTACAAAGGAATGATACATACCTCAAGCACTCGAAAGTGGCCACAAAGAATGGGACTCTTGTCCCGCGAACAAGCTCCAAGACCACCGTACAAAGTGGCCAAAGTAGACGAGCCCCACTCAAACTCTCGAATAGCTCCCAAGTGCTGTAGAGGGGCCAAAAACTGTGTGTGTACCGAACCATCCTTGTTGGCAAACAACGTTTGCCCAAGGAGGTAAAAGAGGAAGGCCCGCGTCAACTGCTCAGCGCTCACCTGGGTCAGAATATCAGCCACCGCGAAAGTCTTGCTTAGCCAAGCAAGATCAACGTGACCCCGAGAACGAACAGGGGGCACCTTGCCCAGAAACCACCTCAAAGCACCGTCTCGCTCCCAAAACCGGGGGTCAACTCGAAGAGCCACTTCGCCTATCCGCAAGCCAGTCAGCAAAGAAAAATCACCCGGAGTGATAGTCATCTCGCCAGCAGCAGGGAAGTGGAAGGTATTAGTGGTGTCCCACCACCTCTCAACCAGTGAAGTCATCAGTGACCAATCCATCTTTGGAAGATCGAGGCCCAGAACGAATGCCTCGAAACCCGCAACACATACTAGTTCCCGAGCCTGCTCTGGTAGCTTCAGGAACCATCTATGCACCTCCTTGCCTCCACCGCGAGCTTCCAGCCTCCTATTCGTCTGCCAAAGACAAAAGGGAGTTAATCTCATGATTGCACAAACAAAGAAAATGCCAAGGGGCGTCAAATTAACATTTAAAAGCATGCATTGCCTAAATAGGGGGAATAGTTATTTTAGTTTCCTTAAACAAAAATAAATTTAACCCGAACATGGGTTCCTCACGTTCACGCTCCTAGCCAAAAGGGATTTTTCGTCCCGCAAGCAAAAAAAATCTTATTCTAAATACAAGGATTTCCGAAACTCTGAACTAAAGTAAACTTTTTACTTTTTCAGGAAACTCACCGGTACATTCAGAACGCTCAGATGATGCTCAGGCTCTCTGTGAACTATCTCGGCCCCTGGGTCACCAACTGGAGGATGGTACTGCAGAAAACCGCCATAACCCAGCCTACGCGAAGGAAGAGCATAGGTAGCAGGATCAAACAAACCGGGCTCCTCAATCGCCTCCTCATCGGAAGACGAATGCTCGCACCTACATGGAGGGTGCGAAGATGAACCTGCAACACCCGAAGATGGCGTGGCCATCACGTCCAGGCCAAGAAAGAAAGAAAACAAACGGTTTCAATGAAACCAAAGCCAGCAGCAACGGCAACAGCAGCGGTAGCCGGAAAAGATGGTCGCCGGAGATGATGGTGGCCGACGGTAGTGGAGGGCGGCGATGTACGACGGTCGTCGGACGAGAGGAACGGGGGAGAATAAGGGAGGAGGAGAGGAAAAGATTAATTAGGCCGTGAGATCGATTTAACTGAACTTAAATCGATTTCCTGGCTTTTGGCGTTCTCACGGCCGAGACATGCATCCTTCGGCCGAGACATCAATTCTTCGGCCGAGAGATCGATCTCCTGGTCCCTTAATCAATTTCCCTCAGCAGCGACAGATCATGCTCAGTGCACCAATTCAAGCCACCATGACTTCTGAGTCCTCAAAAGCCTTGGGGGCATCCCCAAGCCAGTGCAACATGATCAAAACCAGCCTTGGGGGCATCGCCAAGCCAGTGCAACATGATCAAAACCAGCCTTGGGGGCATGCCCAAGCATCGAAAATCTCTCTCCACAAACTACTGGCTAGCAAAACAAGACACTCAGCAGCCCTGAGCTTAAAACTTCAACGGCTCCAAGCCCATTATTGGCAGGCTCTACGCCCATATCAACTCACTCAGCGGCTCTACGCCTTCAACGGCTCTACACTCATTATCTCAACAGGCTCGAAGCCTATATTTATCAACTCAGCGGCTCGAAGCCCATTACTTCCACAGGCTCAAAGCCTATGCCTATCATCTCAACTGGCTCAAAGCCGTAAACAAGCAATCTCAGCGGCTCAAAGCCTATCATCTCAACTGGCTCAAAGCCGTAAACAAGCAATCCCAGCGGCTCTAAGCCCTTTATCTCAGCAGCTCTATGCTCGCTATCACAGCAACAGGTTCTACGCCTGTAATCACTCAACTTAGCGGCTCCAAGCCCATTATCTCAACTGGCTCAAAGCCGTAACAACCAACCCAGCGGCACTAAGCCCTTTGTCTCAAACTGGCTCGAAGCCGTACACAATCAAGCTCTTAACAGGCTCGAAGCCTATGTCTATTACCTCAGCGGCTCGAAGCCCATTATCTCAACAGGCTCGAAGCCTATATCTATCACCTCGGCGGCTCCAAGCCCATTACTCTAATAGGCTTGAAGCCTGTATCTACCATCTGAAATGGCTCGAAGCCATAAACTCAGCGGCTCAAAGCCCAACATCTCAACTGGCTCGAAGCCGTAAACAAGCAACAGGCTCTAAACCGCCCCAACAATCAAGACATTTATTCTCAAGCTCTACGCCTGAATGCTCAAAAATCTAACATTTTTGAATGCTCAAGCTCTACGCTTGGATGCCCAACCACTGTGTACTGGATGCTCAAGTCATATACTTGAATGCTCAAGCTCTACGCTTGGATGCCCAACCACTGCGTACTGGACGCTCAAAGCCTATACTTTGAATGCTCGGATTCTGCCATCCGAATGCTCGAGCTCTCCGCTCTGAATGCTCAAGTCCGGAACTTGATAGAAGCTCTAAGCTTAAAACAAACACACATGCACGGGCCCGTGCACATTTGCATTTATCACATCGAGTCTGCATCATCGTATCTGTTCACATCTAACAAACAAAGCATTGCACATAAACACTCTGCATATCTCTCATGAAACAGGTCAACCCTGCAATCAACCGGCTCTATGCCTCGGTTTTATTGATCGGCCCAACGCCTCGATCCATTGGCTCCGCGTCAACACCTATGATGAGAAAGCTCCGTGCACAGACCATCAGAATGCAACCAGCTCTATGCTTCGGTTCATATCACGTCAAGCTCTAAGCTCCGACAACTCAGGTCCACGCCTCAATCACTTCAGGCTCCATGCCTCAATTCCTTCACCTCAGGCCCTTGCCTTATGCCAGCTCCGTGCTTCGGTTCCATCAAGCTCTAAGCTTACCTCAGGCCTCCGCCTCATAAACCACAGCAGGCTCCACGCCTCAAATCTAATCACTTCAGGCTCTCGCCTTATGATCAACACCAGCTCCGTGCTTCGGTCCTATCAGTCACCTCAGGCTCTCGCCTTATGATCAACACCAGCTCCGTGCTTCGGTCTTATCAATCACCTCAGGCTTTCGCCTCATGACTACAACCGCACTTCGGTCTTATCAATCCAATCCCCTCAGGCCTTCGCCTTAAGATTGCAACAGGCTCCACGCCTCGACTCCATCACTCCCCAGGCTCTCGCCTCATGACTACAACCGGCTCCGTGCCTCGGTCCCCTCATCGCCAAAGCTCCGTGCTCCAGCTACTGGCCCTGCGCCTCCCCTACATCTCAAAAACAAACCGGCGTCCAATTCATCCCCAGCAGATGGTCTGGATTCCACCCCACTACATCAATTCCTTCCAGCTCATTCGCAAGGATAGGCTACTCTACCGAGCTCCTTTCAGTCAAAGTAAGGATGATCAAGAAAAGCAAACGCACCTGCAGTGTACTGATCTACCCCAAAATACTAAGGAAGCTCTCCGCAAAGAAAGTCCCCAGGTAGCCCCGCGCTCCTTCAACTATCTTCCGCCAAAACCCTGGCTCAGTCTAGGTACGTCACACTACGGCTTTTAAAGCCCTAAGGTACGTCTTCTGTCCCTAACCCTCCAAACTTTTTACTTTTCTTTATTGCCCGAACTACGATTGGTCTGAATTTCCCTTGTGGAATACGTAGGCAGCCTCCCGGCCCGACCATAACAAAACCTTTTTCGAAAACCCCTTGGAATAGTGGTTGGACCAAATTGAGTTGCTTTTTACAGCTTTGACTCTTACTCAAACATGTCTCGCGATCCGTCTGAGTTCAGTCAAAGAGGGGCATCTGTAGACACCCCAATTTGGCCTAACGATTATTTCAAGTCCCACCTTGGGACAATCCCGATGATGAAATGGATACAGTGATTGCTGATTGCTTCCTTGAGGACCTTAGGACTTTCGGTGAGAACTTTGACCACTTAGAGGACCCAATTCAAAGCCATACAGCCTTTCAGACAGAAATACAGAAGCCTAGGAAAATCCATCTGACGGCCGTAACATCGATCCCACGGCCATAACATCAATCCCTCGCCCGAGCAACCTGTTGCCAGCAAAATCTCCCTGAGAGATCATTCCCTCGGCCGCGAGATCTATCCTTCGGCCGAGACATCCATTGCATGGCCGCGACATCCTTTCCTCGGCCGCCAGATCGACCTTTTTCCAGACTCTGGAACGTTCTGTCAGACGTTTGGTTTGATCCAACTACACTACCTTTCCGATGCGTTCGGGCTACGTTCGGAGATCACGACGTAGAGTTAGAGATGCATTGTAATTGCAATTGCCATCTCGTGATTTGATTGGCCGGAGTGAGTCATCCCTATGCCTATATAAAGGGGCCTTTGGGCTCCGAAATAAACACGAAATTATCAGACCTACACACTCAATCAAGCCACGAAACTCTGTCAAAATACTCTCTCAAACCCACTCTTCAAAAGCCCTAACCTTCCGAAGGCAGCCGTCAATCCGGCGATCAAACCCCGAAGTTCAAACCCTAACCCTAGGGTTCTCGATCAAGCAATCAATCCATCACAATCAAATCCGAAGCAATCAAGCAACTGAGGGATCAAGGTGGTGAGGCCCAACGGCCTCTGGTTTGTCTTAAATTCACTGTCTTTTTGACTAATCGTAACGCTTTGATTACCTGTTAATTTTTAGTCTGGTGTGAGGAAGAACACCGACCGGGGCTTCGATCCCTCGGCCGGTACATCGAACCAGGAGGATCCCTCGGCCGTGACATCTATTCACTGGCCGCGAGATCCATCTCCCTGGGACATTACGTTTGCTTTCTCTGCTTTCTGATGCATGCTTCATTTATCGCACTGGCTCACTTTTGCTTACTGTTTAGAGGAATAATTAAACAGACTATGTGTTTAGAATTAAACAAAGCATCTATATGTCTTATGTTGAACGATTATGGGCCAGTCTCATGACTGGGCAAAGAGGGGTGCCTAACACCTTCCCCTTATTGTACTTTTGGCTCCCGTACCCATAATCTCTATCTATTTTCCCAGTTTTAATAAACTGGGTGGCGACTCTATTTGATGATAGCCGTTATCATGTGGCGATGTTCCTAGCCATGGGAATGTCCATGATTTTGGTTTATGAATGAGCAACCAATCGAGCAAACACAATGTGATCAATCTGTATGGCGATGCCCCCCGGTCGGTGTTCTTCCTCAATTTTTAGTCTGGCGTGCATTGTGGGAATGGAAGCCGCATTGGAGATTGGAGTCAAGGTGCTAGAAGTCGTCGGAGATTCCAACTTGGTTGTGTCGCAAGCAAATGGAGAATGGAAAGTCAGAGACGAGAAGATGAAGCCTTATCATCAGCAGCTCGATGAGCTTATCCCGAATTTTCAAAAGGTGACCTTCACGCATGTACCGAGGATGAAGAATCGCTTTGCAGACGCCCTGGCTACTTTGGCAGAGGGGAAAGCATGTGTACGACTACGTCATGAACATCGACGAACCAGACGATGGGCTCCCTTGGTTCCATGATATTTGGAATTTTGTCGAAAAGGGGAAATTTCCTGCGGATTCAACTAAGAAGGATCGGATGGCTTTGCAGCGGCTCGCGTCTCAATACATCATTTGTGGTGGGAAATTATACCGGCGATCTCCGTGCGGGGTTCACAAGTTGTGCATTCACGGTGACGAGTCAAGAGCAGTAATGGAAGAGGTTCATGAAGGTGTTTGTGGAGCCCACATGAACGGAATGATGCTAGCAAAGAAAGTTTTGAGGCTGGGATACTATTGGTCGACCATGGAGACAGATTTGCATCGAGTATGTGCGCCGATGTCACAAGTGCCAGACTCATGCCAATCTTATCCATGTCTCGCCCTCGGAGTTACACTCAATGGCGACACCATGGCCATTCTCCGCCTGGGGCATCGATGTTATTAATTGGAAAGATCACTCCCGCGGCTTCCAACGGTCATAGGTTCATTTTGGTAGCAGTGGATTACTTCACCAAGTGGGTCGAAGCAGCTTCGTACAAGACTTTGACGGCAGTTCAAGTGGCTCACTTCATCAGGTAAAACATCATTTATCGGTATGGGGTCCCTCAAGCCTTCGTATCTGATAATGGTGTTCACTTCAAAGGAAAGGTTTTGGAACTCTTTGACGAGTTTAAGATTCAAGTGCATCACTCGACCACTTATCGGCCACAAACGAATGGGGCAGTCGAAGCAGCGAATAAGACCATCAAGACGATTCTCGAGAGGACTACTCAGTCGGCTAGGAATTGGCACGAACAATTACCACTAGCTTTATGGGGATACCGGACGTCTATCCGCACACCGACGAGGGCAACACCCTATTCTTTGGTGTACGATTGGAAGCCGTTCTCCCTATCGAGCTAGAAGTTCCATCTCTGAGGGTCATGGCTAAGTGCGGAGTAAATGAAGCCGAATGGATCAGTGGAAGATTTGAGGAGCTCATGCTATTCGACGAAAGAAGGCTACGGGCATTGTACCACATTCAGGGTTATTAGCGAAGGATCGCCTTGGCATTCAACAAGAAAGTGAAGTCGAGGGACCTGCAAGAAGGGGACATGGTAGTCAAGGAAATCCATGCGCCAGTGTATGACCTACGAGGGAAGTTCCGACCTAAGTGGGCAGGGCCATACATCATCAAGACCATTCTCTCCAGAGGAGCGGCTTCAATCATCGACCTCGACGGCAACGAATTCTCAAACCTTGTCAATTTGGATCAGCTTAAACAGTATTACCCTTGAGAGAGCTCGCTGGGTCGAAAACCGCAAGGGCGGGCTGTCCCAGGCAAAAATTAGAGCAAGCCTGCTAGGTCGAAAACCCGAAAGGGCGGCTTAGGCAAAAGTTAAGGCAAAAGTCAAAAAAGAGCTCGCTAGGCCGAAAACCCGAAAGGGCGGTTCTAGGCAAAATTTAGAGCGCAAAAGGAGAGTGTTAATACCCGAGCGAACCCTAGCCCGAACTACGTATGGGCCTGATTCCCTTTTCGTGAGGGATACGTAGGCAATCTCACACTGAGGTTCGGTCCAAAATATCTCAAAAATCAAAATCCAAATTGACAAATCATAATGTTTTCTCAAAGGCGCATGCGATTAATGAACCGAAAGGGGGAAACCCTTAATCAGTCGATTTTATTCAGATTATTTCTTCATTACAAGCTGAGCATGAAAATGGAAAACACACATTTAAAACACACTTTTTATTTCAAAGAACAGCAAAGTAAGCGGTTAACCCATCCTTGCTTCCACATCTCTCCTTAGCCATTTGCGGTACCTTCTGGTCGAAGCAATAGAGAAGAGTGGGTCACTTGGCTCAGTTCTGCGAGCCTCCCATGATCGAACATAACTCCGAAGGCCCGGAATGGTGAAGGGAGGGAGACGAAGCACTTCAGAACCCGGCGGCGGCACTTCTTGGTTAAGACCAAACTGACGGAGGATGCGGAAGGGTGAGTAGAAGGAAAAGCCTGACAGGCCAGTCACAAGCATGTGAGTCGAACCCATGTTGCCAGTAGTCATAGCAGGAAGCCTCAGCCAATGGCACCGCCAAACAACGTCATCTTCCTCTGCAGAAGCAAGGAAATCAGCCCAGTCATCTTCGTTACTGTACATCGCTAGATAGGGACGGTTCCATCCGCTTGCACGATACCACCAATCATTGGCCGGGGGTGTCAGCAGACTCAACTTATCACAAAGCCACATCTACCCAAAAAGAGATAAAACAAGTAAGGAGCCAGATAAAGCCTAAACCAAGCGTTGAGGTAAAATGAATGAGAGAAATAGAAAAAGAGGAGCTGAGTGAGGTCCCTAACCTGCAGCAACAGCGGACTACCACCAAAAACCCTTGTGCGACCGGCATGAACGGCATCTAACCCCATCAAGGTTTCGGTAAGAACCAAGGGTGCAACATCCTTGCGAGCCTCGATCTGAAAAGCAACACCCACCAATAAAGAACTGGGCTGACCAACGGACGGAACCAGCAGAAAGGCCGCCAGGAGACAAATGCAACAAGCCATCATTCGGCGTCCTTGGTACTCAAAGTCTGTCAAGTCTCCAGGTGGACTGAACCTCTCGTACAGCTGCACGATGTTGATGGCATTCCCCCGAGTGAGAAACTCAGCGGTATTTCCGCTGATTCCTAGCTTGGCTTTCAGAATGTTCTTCATGCTCTCCCTGATCATTGGAACAATTGGCTCAGTGGAGTCGTGACTTCCAAGGTAGGCATAGAATTCCTCGATGGTGGGGCACAGCTCTTGAGAACCAAAGCGAAAGACATGCACTTCGGGATCCCAAAAGCGCGCCGCTGCATGTAGCAAGACAGGACGGATTGCGACCTCTTGGAGATGCCTTAGGGCGTAAAGTCGGTGCCCTCGGAAGTTCAGCCAGTCGATGCCTTCGAGGCTGTCTAACCAAGGTCGAAGCAAGGCTTGGTTTATCAAGGCCATGATTAGGATGGGTTTTTGGAAGAAGAATGATGGAATAAGGTGTGAGTGACTTGCCAAAGCATGACTCTGTATTTATAGAGGCCTGGGGGATACAATGCCACTTCCCACCAGCCTTGGAACTCATCAAACCTAACATTTTCAAGACAATTTCAAAGATTCAAATTTTGGAAGTTTGAAAAAAGTGTTGGAAAAGGCTCAAGTCTTGCTTTGGGAAGCCATTTCTCCTGGGAAACAGTTAGTGCAGGGTTACAAGGCACCTTAGAAGTGTGCATGCAGAAGAAAACGATGTGGGGATAGCTAGTGAGTGGCATTGGGAAGCAACAGGGGACTGCAGACAGCAGCAGTCCCGAGTGCTCGGGAGTGAAGTCCCAAGCGCTCGAGACCACTCTCGAGCGCTCGAGAGTGCTGCTATTTTGCAGCAGGTTCTGATTCCAACTTTCCAGCCTCAATTCATCCTTGTAAATGCAAGAAGCTCAGATCACGAGGCTTCCAACGTGTACTCTGGGGATACAGCGGTTTCCATTATGTGTTTTCTTGTGTATTTGTCCATTTTCCTCAAAAATACGAAAATTTCCAAGGTTTTCATTCCGCAAATATGTCAAATTCCACGTTAAGCGTATTTGATTAAGTCCAGCGATGCGTATAAGTCACAATGTGCATTAGTGACTGTATGGCATGATCAAACGCGCGTTAACGCTCTTAGTTCAAGTTTTCATTGTTCAATCGTCCCAAAATCATCATTTTCAAGTGTAAGTGAAGGTCAATCTTCATGTCAAGGGCATTTTGGTAATTCTAGCAATCCTCGCAAGTCACAACACTCAGTGTCAACTGTACAGCGTTCTCGGTTATGATCGAAAGCCCTTAAATCTAAATCCCATGGTCGATCGCTCGAAATTTGCTGTTGTGTGTCAATGTCGAGTTTTCGTTCTTACTTTGAGAGTATCGGTTGAAATTCGCGTGCTCTTTACTTTCTTTCAAGCTAGACGAACATATTTCATAAAATACAATTCTATAAAGCGAGTGCAAACGAATGCAAAAGAGCAAAGTGTAAATTCTCATAAATGAAATACAGTATTTACAATGAGCAAAGAAGGAAGTACAAAAGCTGAGGCAAACACGCGCCCAATCCTAACTACCGGGGCACGCAGACCCAAATAAAATCAAGGCACGCAGGCCTAGAAGCTACAACTAACAGGGCATGCAGGCCTATGTACAAGAAAGCTAGCAAAGCAAAAACCTAAGGCTCAGACTCGACGAGTCCTCTTCTGCTGGTGGCCCTCGGGCTCTGTGCTCTCGCTCTCGTCACCGTCGTCACCATCGTCTCCGCTAGGAGAGCTAGAAGCAGTCTCCGAGTCTGTCGTCCCTAAAACGCGGGACTCAGAAGACTCCTCTAACTCCTCCTCTGACTCCACACGAGTGAGTCTCCGCTAGGACGCCACCCTGGGCAAAACCTCGAACTGTCTGGCCTCCGCAGCAGGCCGCAACACTCTCTGTGTCCCTCGTCCTCGTGTGCTGGCAGAAGCTGGAGAGCTCGTGGTAACCTGGGGTCGTGCCCTGGCCGAACGTCGTGGCTGCACCTGCATATCACAAGCATGCGATCATTCTATGCATATTTGAAATTCAATTGATTCATTAAAAGTACTATACATGCATGCATTGTTATACCTGAGGAGCAGCAGGAGAAACAGGCTCAGGGACAGATCTAGTCTGCAGGACCCTCCCTCTCGCACAGCCCTTCAGCAGATGGCGCATTCCCACCATCAGCATTATGGCCGTCTCAGCCCACTCTCGCGGTACCTGTAATGTTCAAGAATCAGAAATGTGCAAGCAGGAATCATTTAAAGCATAATAAGTGCGAATCCGTTTATACCTGAGCAGGAAGCCGCATAGGCGGCTGCGGAAGGCGTGGGACGTCTATCACCGCCCGTGTCCCCGAAAGGTCTGTCACCCCTATCGTCCACTCCAGTGTCGGTAACACAGTCGAACCTGACGCCTCTACCATCTCCGGCACCCTCGTGCCGCTCTCCCCTCCGCCTGGTGGGCTAGTGCCTCGACCACCAGCAGGCTGTCTACCACCTCGCCCCCTGCCTCGTGCGGACCGGCCGCCACGGCCTCGCACCCCGGTCCCTCCTCCAGCACCAGGGCCTCGCCCTCCCTCAGCTACACGTCTCTTTAGCTCTGCCTCCACTCCTAGGTCCGTAGCTAAGTACCGGTCCCGGTAAGCAGCGTAGTCTAGCGTGCGTCGAAGGTGCCTCTCCAGGTCAACGTCAGGTACTGTGTACTGCTCCAGCTCAGCGCGAGTGTACGTCTCTGTCCTCTGCACGCGTGGAGGAAGTGTCCCAGGTACCACGAACGCCGGGAGACCAAGTGACTGTCGGGTCACTCGATCCCCCAGGTACCACTGCCAGCCCAGGGGACACTCCAACAGCACCCTGCTCTGTGTCACCTCGCGACTCCTCTGAAGGAAGTCGGCCTCCACCCTCGACCACCTATCCCAGTGAACCTGCATGTTGAATTTTGAAGCATCAATAAAAGCATACGTCGAATGCGGAAAAGAAAAGGAGTAAGGACAAATCATACCGTGACACCCGTCAGGTTGTCCAGCCAGTGTCGGAAGGTCATCACCTCTCCGCGTCCTTCCTTCGTCCTCCTGTACGCCTTGCTCCAGGCCAGCCCGCGAGGAAGCAAGTTCGGGTCCCTACAGGTGTTCTCAGGCGGGAACATCCCGAGAACCTCGTAAGCCCAAAGCTGCAAATGGTCGAATTCAAGTTAATTCAATTTCAAGTATGTATTCAATGAATGAGCAGTCGAAAGTAGTGTTAAAGCAGTAATTTGAAACCATACCTCGACGATCCTCCAGTAACCGCCGACCGTGTTGCCCACTCCGCGTGAGGCAGCCCCCAAGAAGCAGTAGAGGGTGCACAGAGCACCCCCTCCCCAATCGAACCGTTCAGCCTGCCTCAAGTCGACTAGGCCCGCCAAGTAGCAAAGGTGCACTCGCGACCACTTATTCGGGTACAGAGAAGCCCCGAATAGTTAAAGCAGGTACGCCCGGGCCATCCTCGCCGCCTCCTCGTCGTCTGCGGGCTTGTGGTCCCAGTACTCCATGAACTGCCCGTACGCCGCCATCCCTCCGTTGTGACGTGGGACCCGCTCGAGGAACCACCGCATGGCTGCGTCATCCAGCACCAAGCTCGAGTCGTAGGGGATCGGCTCTCCTCCCACTCTCAGCCCTGTGATCGCTGCAAAGTCAAGAGGTGTCAGCGTCATCTCCCCGAACCGGAGGTGGAAGGTGTTGGTAGTGTCCCACCACCTCTCGCTCAGCGCCGTAAGCACGGCGCGGTCCACCCTCACCGCCATCATCAGCTGGATGAACGGCCCGAAACCCACCGCCTCCACTAACTCTCGTACTCTCTCGGGCAGCCCCTTGAAGTACTTCAGCGAGCTAGCTGAGCCCCCATGGCCGTATACGTCTGTCGTGCGCTGTTTCAACAGAGTAAAGAAATTTCATCAAGCATCAATGATCAATATAGTAATTTGCAATCAATTCAAGTATCGAATTCAAGAGTTACAAGTCGTCGAAACTTACCGTGGTCCAGCCCGAAGAGGTGTGCGAGTCGCGGTCTCGGAGGAGAAGGTCCTCAGGGTAGTCAGCTCGAGCGGGGACATAGCTGTCCATCCCCACCGGCTCGAAGAAGTGAACCCGTGGAGCGTAGGTCGCGATCGCAAACCTGGGGCACTCTACCCCCAAGTAGGCCTTCACCTCATCGACCACGGTGACCCGTGCCTCGGTAAAGCTCCGACCTCTCCGCCTCCATTTCCTCTACCTCCTCCTCCTCAACCCCGTGTCCGCCAGCGTCCGACGCCCCTGCGCTGCTCGGTAAAGCCCCCAGCAGGAGCGTCAAGGCCCGGTCCTTAGTAGTCTTAGCACCCCTCAGCACAGCCGCAACCCCTGAACCTAGGCCGAGCGCGTCTAGTATATCCTGCGGCTCCGCGGAGTCTAGAAAGTCGCCCTCCTCGAAGGGAACGGGGCGTGAGGCCCCAATCCCGCTGTCTCCTCCCTTCTATACCGCCGCCATCGACCTCAAGGCGGGGGTGGCCGTGACGCGACCACCCACCACCGCCTCGTCGGCCTGTCGCTCGTCGTGAGCCCGATCCGCGGCCGCGAACAACTCCTCCACAGTAGGAGTAGGAGGAGTGCCCGTGGCTCTACCTCCGCTGCCTGTGGCACCACCCCGGCTGCCCGCGGCATCTCCGCCACCGTCGGTCTGACTCCCACCTGTGTCGGGCTCAGCCACGACCCCTCCGGCATCCTCAATCACCGTAGAACTTCCCCGGGCCTCCTCTACCACCGTAGGATCACCACCAACAACACCCACTGCCACCGTACTCCCATTGGTAACCCCCTCGTCGCTGGGCACACCTCCTCCACCACCTGTTTCACCCGTCGCCGTCGCGGCGACTGCGGCTGCCCCCACGCCATCGCCAGGCGCAGGAGCAGCCCTGCAGGCCTGGCCCACCGCCGCCCTTTCCTCGTCTCCAACCACTGCCTCGCCTACCCCCACCCACGAAGCCTTCGGCCCCTTATTCCGTACTTCATAAACCACCACGGCCCACCGGAAAATTGTGGTAATTTCAAGATCCCTAATTTGTGCCATTTCAGTCGAGAAGAGGAGAGATCAGTCGAGAAAGAGATAGAGAGATTCTGGAAGAAAGAGTGAGAGAAGGAATCGTCGAGGATCAGAGAAAATGGAAACAGCCGTACGTCGCCTGGTTCTCGAGCACTCGGGTTTGTGGGTTTTGAACCCCAGATCTGGAAAAGGTAGACAAAGGAGTGGCGGGCCCCAGTCGCGGTCCCGAGCACTCAGGAGTGGTCCCAAGCGCTCCACTCTATTTTTTCGGTCGCCGTGCCGAAATATTCGACTCCCTGTTTATTCCACTTTTTGTCGATTATTGCAATGTCGAGGCTTTTTACAAAATCAATCTCAGTCCTGATTTAGTTCGTATCAAAATAGAGCAATTGATCACGAACTTCATTCGGTGATCCATTTTTGGTTCACGTTTGAAAATTGGTATTTTACGTCGAAGTCGATCAAAATAGTCTAATCATTTTACTTTCACTGTATTTGCAGATTGTTTATCCTCGTTTTGTCCGTCGAACAGAGTAACAGGTGGACTCTCCGTGCATTTGTCTTATCAATGTCTTGTCAATGTTTTCTTTTCTGGTGCATGCATTACACGTGTTTGCATTTGCTCCAAAGAACTACGCTGGTCTGATCCCTGCAGAAAAGGGTACGTAGGCAGTCCGAAAGGACACGACCTCATGCATTGAATGTTAGAATGTCTCCACTCGCATTCGTGTTTTGAATTAAGGATTTGATTTGGCTCGAATTGGGCTGTCTCAATCTTTGGACGGCACTCGTATCCAGACATGATGCCGAGCGTCGCCCAAAGAGGGGCAACTGTAGACACCCCAATTTGAACTTGTCGGATTTCCTTGATTTGTGGCCCTGAGGCTCCCCGATGATGATTTTGGATTGAAACAAGCCTCGTACCAATTGAGACTTTGCTTCTTGAAGGATTTGAAAAGGAAATAAAATGGTCAAAATCATTCCCAAGCACTTGGAAGCAGTCCCAAGCGCTCCAAACTGTTTTTCAAAACCACTGGCCTGGCTCACTCTCGAGCGCTCGAGTCTCCTGTGCTGCCCAATGGATGGCAGGGCTTCCCACTACCCATGCAATCCATCATTACAGCCACCTTGAGCCAGCTGAGAGTTAAGTCAAGCACTCAACCTCAGTCAGAGATCTTCAGGCCAGGAGATTTTCCCATTAAAATAACATTTTATTCAAATCTATTTCATTTCAAAACCATAGGTAAATTTTGGGCTATAAATAGAACCTGTTTTCAGCTGAGAAAAGAGGACAAAATTTTTCTCTCACTAAACCACTCTCCTCTCTCTCTTGCTCAAGGCAAAAAATTTTCAAACACAAACTTGTTCTTCAACTTCAAACTTCAAAGGTTTTCAAAAATCACCAAGGAAAAAGGCAAAAATCCAGAACACTCCAAGCCTCTGGTTTCCTGTGTCCTTCTTTCTGCATCCATTTTCTAAAGCCATTCAAGGAGCCAAGTTCAAACCAAAGGTAGAAATTTTTCTACTTTGATCTCAAAACAAAGAGGCTGTTTTTCCCTTCTGAGGGGGGTCTCTCAGCCTGTCCCAGTCTCTAATACTGGGTGCATGGTTGGGAGACCTTAGTGTAAAAGCAAGAGCAAAAGGTGCACAAAAAAATGTTTTCTTAAAACCCCTACTGGAAACACTCTCGAGCACTCGAGAGTGCTCCCGAGCGCTCGGGACTGTTTCCAGTCCCATGCATGGCATTTTGTTAAGCAGCAGGTTGGGGGTGAGGTGCATTCTTAAATAAGATGGTTCTATCATGGCATGCAAACATAGAAAATCAGTTTTCCTAAAATAAAAACATTTCTCACAAGTTTTCATGAAAGAATAAGGTTTTTCCAAAGTTTAAAGATGATTTTCTCTTAGGAGAAATAAAAACAAGGGTGTTTGCATGTCAAGGCAGTGTCATTTTCCATTTGAGAGTAAGCTGACATGCAGCTCACTCCCAAGCGCTTGGAGCCATTCCCGAGCGCTCGGGAGTGCATGCATGCCACTGCATTCCATTTTCCCCCAGTTTGCTGTATTTTCTGACTTTTTGCATGCATAAATGTATCCATTTGCTCTTTTAAAGTTGTAGATCTAATTTTGTTGAGGCAGGGATGCATGATCTGAGAGATTGAGGGCCTATCTCAGTCTGTCAAAACCTCTGTTGAGCCTATAACATGTTTAAATTTATTTCAGTTTGCAGTTTAGCATTATATCTTGTCAGTACTAACAAAGCTTGTAGGTTGGGGTTCTAACACTCCCAAGCGCTCGGGACCACTCCCGAGCGCTCGAGAGTGAATCCAGTAACAGGGCTTCATTTTATGTTATCTTGTATACCATTCATGGCCATTTTATCACCCCTGTACATATGTACATGCATGCACGTCTATTTGATATAACTGTGGATACTTGCTAACTGGTTTAATGAAACAAAATCCTTTTTTTAAAATCCCACAAATGTTTAGTAGAGACCGACATCGCGTCGGGCGAGGGGGGTGCCGTAACACCCTTCCCCCCTCGTAACATGGCTTCCGAACCCTCAAACGATCTCTGGTTTTCAATTTCAAATTAACCATTTTCAAAACAAAACGGTTTCTCAGGTGATAGACCATAAATCCGGGTGGCGACTCTTCAAACTATTTTCGAATCGATCCAAAGGTCGAGGCGCACGATTTTCATTGGGCCGCCCCGATCCACCCGGGGCTGTGGTAGCCCACAGATACCTATACCCATGTAGCGTATTTTGACTCCCCATCCCAATTGAGAATATGCATTTGAATGGGAAGGTTCATCCTAAACTGTTTATCATTACGTACCTATATAGGGCTAGAAATTGAACCCTTAAGATCGCTCTTAAACCTACCGTCACTCTAGGAGGGAGAATAGCCATCAACCTAGTTAACAGAAGTTACGGGATGGCGATACCCACCTGCATCTAACATATGAACGATAAATGGCAAAGATGATCACCTCAACACCACGCTAGTAAAAGATTGATGGTGAGCTGCTTCTATTTTTAAGGGGGATAGACGATGATTCAAAGACCAGTATAGCGACAAGGTCTAATCCGTAGTCACGCACCAATTTTAAGGGGGATAGTCTGTAACGACCTTGATTTTTGGTAAGTAAAAATTTCGTTAAATATTTGAATTTTTTGCTAGGAATCCTAGCTTTCCTAGGATAATTTTATTCCAACCAATTAGTTAGCCAAATCAATTGGATTTGTAACAACTCCGATTTTTAGTAAATAAAAATCTCGTTGTAATATTCAAATATCCTTTATTTATTCTTGGATTGCTTTATAAATTTCTTTTTAAATTTTAATAATCCGTCAAAATTAGATTTAAGACTTATAAAATTAAATTACATCACACTAGACGATCTAGTCATTTTCTAAAGACAAGTGTGCTTATAAAAGCACTAGTATATTTTCCTAGTAATTGAAATAAAGTCTAAAAATAATATTTCTTGGCTAGAAATCCTACTTGGCAAATATAGTTAGCTTCTAACCAACTAGTTGAAGAAACCTAACTACCATTTCACTTAGTTACATGCTCCTAACCCTAAATGAACCTTATGAACCTTCCAAACCCTAATGGAACCCTTTGGACCAAAGTAGTTATATATATATATATATATATTCACTTGACTAGTCATTTCAAGACCATACTTGTCACCTTTATCTCCTACCCATTGGATAATAAATCTTAGGGAAACTTTTATCCCTTGGATAAACCTAGACTTATAGCCCTAAACCTAGATTTCCCACCAAAGTCACTTTCCTAGATTTTCTAAGTACACAAATATATTTATATATAGGTATATGTACTTCATAGCCCATTATTTTTTCTAGGGAAGTCTTGACCTTATCTTTGTGGAGTTAACACTTGAAATCCCATAGACTAGACTTCATGACCCTTGAAGTGTACTTCTATATATATATATGTACTTAGTACTTGAGAGAGAGAGGGAGGGAGAGAGAAGCTGAGAGGGAGAGAGAGAGGGGAGGCCGAGAGAGAGAGAGAGAAGAAGAAGAAGTGTGAGTGTGTGCATGTGTTTTGACTCACTCAAACAAGTCACCTCTTTAGCCAACCTCACACTCAACCTAATTACAACATGACAACCAAATCTAGACTTTCTTTTGCCCTTTCATACAAGCAAGCCCTCCTAAGTACAAGACAAGACTAAAAACCCTTTATAATAACCTAAGGTATGGCCTAAAATGGAAGTGACAAGTGAGGGAAGACTTGGCATGCTTTCAAAGCATGAAATGACAATACAATGGAGCAAATCCATGTGAAAGAGAGAGAGAGAGATTTCGGCCAAGAGGGAGAGAGAGAGGAGCTTCATTTTTCCTATAAATAGGTCCCTTGTCCAAGCATTCAACTCACACCTTCAAGCTTTCAACTTATCTCTCTAGAAATCCTTGTATTTGTTCTTGTTCTTACTTTTTCTTGGTGTTCTTGAGTTTCTTCTTAATTTCTTTAAGAAACTCATCCAAGACCGCCACTCGACTACCCTCTGGATCCAAAAAGCTTAAGTAGTTTAATCAAGACCTAGTTTCGAGAGAAACCTTTCTCTTTCGAAGCTACAATAAGCATTCCGTAGGAAGTTACTCCACCCGATCACCGACGTACTTTCCGTAGCTGTCCTACCGCCAAGAAGAACGGTATAATAATCTTATCCCTACCCTAAGTATAAATAGAAATGTGTATTGTTTGTAATGCATGTAGAATGTCCTCACTCTCTAATCCTAAGTATACGTAGAATATTCATATACACTTTAACTCTAAGTATAGTAGATTTTCCTTACTCTCTTCTCTAAGTAGAACTAGAAGTTTGTATATTACTTGAACGTTTGAAATGCATGATAGCTAATAAACTTAATTTGCTAATGGAAGTATGAACATGTTAAATAATCACTTTTACTCCAATAAATATATGTTGTTTTGAACTTCCCAAAAAAAAAGAAAGGAAAGTACGGATTTTTGAAAGTTAAGAATTTATCGCTTGAATAAGAAGTATTCGTATTTTGATCTTAAGGATGGTTATGTGCCTGTATACATGATTACTAGGATTATTTGTCTTGATGTGTAATTAAGCATAAGTGGTATCCACTCCAAAGGCGTCCGTACATGTGGCGTTATGCTTTAAGTGGTGATTTGAGCATGATTAGTAATATAGAGTTGGATGATCTTGCTAGTTTAGTTTCAAGATTACAATGAATGATTTATGATTCTTTCATAAGAAGTCCTACCGCGGAGTCTATGCATGAGAACAAAACACGAGAATCGAGAAAGTTAGAAACATGACACCTCGGGTGTGGTTAAGGAAAAGGTGTGTTTTGGAAAAAGGAAAGTGTTTGAAAACCGCAATGTGGCCGGACTTGCCCATTGTGTGGTGTATGTGTGTGTGTGTGCCAATGGGAACCCGGTGCGGCAGAACCATTGTGAGGATACTCGGGAGACCTGTAACAACTCCGATTTTCAGTCAATAAAAATCTCGTTGTTTTATTTGAAAATTTCTTATTATCCTCGAATGGCTTTTATGAATTCTTTTCAACCTTCTAATTGAGGCTTATAAAAGTTAGATTTCTTCACGCTAGACAATACAGTCATTTTCTAAAGACAAGTGTCTAGTATAATTGCCTACTAATCGAGAAGTCTTAGAATTACCTTTCTAGGCTAGAAATCTGTAGACACCTCCCCAAACGGGGCATCGCCATACAGATTGATCACGTTTGTTTGCTCGGTTGGTTGCTTGCTTCGTAAACCAAAATCATGGACATTCCCATGGCTAGGAACATCACCACATGGTAGCGGTTATCATCAAAACAGAGTCGCCACCTAGTTTATTAAAACTGGGAAAACAGATAGAGATTCTGGGTACGGGAGCCAAAAGTACAGTGAGGGGAAGGTGTTAGGCACCCCTCTCTGCCCAGCCGTGAGGCTGGCCCATAGTTATTCAACATAAGACATGTAGATGCTTTGTTTAATTCCAACACATAGTCTGTTTAATTAAGCCTTTAAACAGTAAGTAAAGTGAGCCAGTGCGATAATTGAAGCATGCGTCAGAAAGCAAAACAAAACAAATTGTCCCAGGGAGATGGATCCCGCGGCCGATGAATGGATGTCACGGCCGAGGGATCCTCCTGGTTTGATGTACCGGCCGAGGGATCGAAGCCCCGATCGGTGTTCTTCCTCACACCAGAATATACGTTTAACAGATGATCAGAAAGTTGTGATTAAGCGTAAGAACAATAAATAAAACAAACCAGAGGCTGTTGGGCCTCACCACCTTGATCCCTCAGTTGCTTGATTGCTTTGGATTGGGCGTGATTGACTGATTGCTTGATTGAAAACCCTAGGATTAGGGTTTGAACTTCGGGGTTTGATCGCCGGATTGACGGCTGCCTTCGGGAGGTTAGGGCTTTTGAAGAGTGGGTTTGAGAGAGTATTTTGGCAGAGTTTTGAGGCTTGAGAGAGTGTATTCTCTATGAATTTCGTGTGTTTATTTCGGAGCCCAAAGGCTCCTTTATATAGGCATAGGGATGACTCACTCCGGCCAATCAAATCATGAGATGGCAATTGCAATTGCAATGCATCTCTAACTCTACGTCGTAATCTCTGAGCGTAGCCCGAACGCATCGGGAAGGTAGTGTAGTTGGATCAAACCAAACGTCTGACAGAACGTTCCAGAGTCTGGAAAAAGGTCGATCTGGCGGCCGAGTAAAGGATCTTGCGGCCGTGGAATGGATGTCTCGGCCGAAGGATAGATCTTGCGGCGAGGAATTGATCTCTCAGGGAGATTTTGCTGGCAACAGGTTGCTCGGGTGAGGAATTGATGTTTTGGCCGTTAGATCGATGTTACGGCCGTCAGATGGATTCTCCTAGGCTTCTGTATTTCTGTCTGAAAGGCTGTATGGCTCTGAATTGGGTCCTCTAAGTGGTTCAAAGTTCTCACCGAAAGTCCTAAGGTCCTCAAGGAAGTAATCAGCAATCATTGTATCCATTTCATCATCGGGATGGTCCCAAGGTGGGACTTAAAATAATCGTTAGGCCAAATTGGGGTGTCTACAAAATCCTACTTAGCAAGCCTAGTTAGCTTCTAACCAATTCATTAAGGAAACCTAACTACCAATTGCACTTCCAACCCTAGTTGAACCTTTTGAACCCTTCCAAACCCTAAAAGGAACCCTTTGGACCAAAGTCATCCTTGACCTTTACCCATTGGACGATAAAAGTTAGGGAAATCTTTATCCATTGGACAATAGGCTTTCCACCAAAGATATTATAATAGATTTATTAAAGTACACTTATATAGTTATATATAGACGTATATACACATGCTTAAAAGTACATATATATATTATTCAAAGTATAATACTTTCCATCTTTAACCATTGGTCGATAAATGTTAGGAGAATTATTACTCTTTGGTTAATAAGGTCAAGTCTTGCCAGAGTTGTAGAGACCCATACTTAATTTTAATGATTTTAAAGTCTTCTTAATGCACGAGTTATAAGGTAAAGAGCTTTTTGGTCTGAACTTATCTTTTGGGGTTAATGTGTTGTGGTTTCAAAGTTTGGGAATGTGAGTGGTAAAAATCCGAAATAGAAGGGTGTGAGTGTATTATGAGGGAGTTGTATATATATGTGTATGTGTGTGCCAGGAGAGGACACATCACCTCTCTTCCATCTCACGCCACTTACTCTCCCTCCCTCCCTCATCTTCCGATCTCCCATTTCTCTCCCACGACTTGCTCTCTCTCTCACCTTCCCCACCCAAAAACTTACTACTTCTTCAAGAAATCTTGAAGACCCACACGGATTTTGTCATTCTCTACCATCCTCGGCTCTTGGATCGCGTAGGAGAAATTTGGTGGAGGTGTATTTTGCATTTGGAGGTCTAGGGCTTGCTTGAAATCGAGTTTGTGCTTTCAATCCTTGAGGTAGGGATTTCTTCTCCTCCTCTACATGTTTAGGTGTTAATTTGGTGTACCAATCGTTTCTTAATCATCTTTATTGCGCTGTGAAAAATCTGCTGAACACCTGCTAAAATGCTGCCTGAACCTGTCTACCCCCTGCGATTTGGAATCACACCTGTCTGGGTATCGATACCGGCTAGGCCAGGTATTGATACCACTGCTCTCTGGCCGAATTTCAGGCCTTTTGATTAGTAGCTTCTCGATTCCCTTATGCTTCTGTGGGCTACCAGCCCGAAAAACACAAAAAGGGTTTTGGCTTTTAATATTTTCCCGCCGCTTTGAAGAGAGAAATACGCCGTTTGAAGAGCCGCCACCCGGATTTGCGGTATATCACCCGAGAAACCGTTTTGTTTGGAAAACCAATTGATTTGAATTGAAGACCAGAGATCAGTTTCAAGGGTTCGGAAGCCATGTTACGAGGGGGGAAGGGTTTTACGGCACCCCCCTCGCCCGATTTGAAATCGGTCTCTACTAAACGTTTGTGGGATTTTTCAAAGGGATTTTGTTTTTTAGACCATTTAGCAAGTATCCACAGTTATAATAGGTAAGAATTGCATGCATGTGCTGGTGTACAATGGATGATTAAATGGGAGTGAGCAAAATGCAGGATCATAGAAACTGAGGATCTGTCACTGACTTCACTCTCGAGCGCTCGAGAGAGGTCCCGAGCGCTTGGGAGTTCTGATACCCAACCTGCAAGCTTTGTTAGCACAGACAGAATGCAATGCTAAAATAGGAACTGAAATGATATTAATTATACTACTGGCTCAGCAGAGGACTTGGAAGACTGAGCTAAGCCCTCAATCTTTCAAATCTTGCGTCCCTGCCTTAACAAAGCTAAATCTATGAATTTAAAAGGGCAACAGGCCACACTAAAGCATGCAGAGACCAGATAACACAGCAGACTGGGAAATGGGAAGCAATGGCATGCATGCACTCCCGAGCGCTCTGGAATGGTTCGGAGCGCTTGGGAGTGAGCCGCATACCAGCTTACTCTCAAACAGGAAATGGTACTGATTTTGACATGCAAAGGCCCTTGTTTTGGCATTTCCCAAGAGGAGAACTTCTTTTAACTTTGAAAGAGAGAAGCCTTGTTCCACATGAAAACTTGTGAGAAAATGTTTATGTTTTTAGGGGGGAAACCATTTTCTGGGCATGCATGCCAAAACAAAACCAATCCTTTTAATACCTCACATCATTCCCAACCTACTGCGTCACAAAGAGGGCATGCATGAAACTGGGAACCGTCCCGAGCGCTCAGGAGAACTCTCGAGTGCTTGGGAGTGGTTCCAGTGAGGGTTTTGTGAAAACATTTTCTTGTGCCCCATTGCTCTTGTTTTTACACTAGGGTCTCCCAACCATGCACCCAGTATTGAAGACTGGGTCAGGCTGAGAGACCCCCCCTCAGAAGGGATGAATAACCCTTTAGTTGTGACCAAAGGTAAAGTTTTATACCTTTTCCTTGAACCTTGCTCCTTGGTGTGCCTTTGAAGTGTGGATGAAGAGAGGAGAGTGCAAGAAATCAGAAGGGTATTTTGGATTTCTTGCCCTTTTCCTTGGTGATTTGCAAAACTTTTGGAGTTTGGAAAGAGAGTTTGGAGATTTTTGGTTTTTGGCTAGAGAGAGAGAGAGAGAGCAGAGAGTAAGGGGCTCTTCAGGGATGGATTTTCGTGGTCTCCCTTCTGCTGAAAAACCAGTTATATTTATAGGCCAAGACCTCAAATGGTTTTTGAAAATCAAATGGTTTTGATAAAACATTTTTAAATAGGAAAATCTTTGGCCTGAATATCTTCCACCAGAGGTTGAGTGTGGATCGAGCCATCGGCGGGCTCAAGGTGGTTATAATCATGAGTTGCAAGGTGAGTGGGTGATACTGCCATTTATTGGGCAACAAAATAGTCTCGAGCGCTTGGGATCACTCCCGAGCGCTTGGGACCTCACTCTCGAGCGCTCGAGAAAGAGCCAGGCCAGAGGTTTTGTGAAACAGTTTTGAGCGCTTGGGATTGCTCCCAAGCGCTTGGAAATGTTTTTAACCATTTTTGATCCCTCTTCAAATCTTTCAAGGAGCAAAGTTCCGATCGGTACCAGGCTTGTTTCAATCCAAAGTCATCATTGGGGAGCCTCCGGGCCACAAATCAAGGAATTTTGAAAAGTCCAAATTGGGGTGTCTACAGCTTCATTTTGTGTATTCACAACCCTTCCATTCATCGTGAATCGTCGTGGCAATGTAAACAGGGGATTGTTTAATGCCTACTTTGAATTGATAATTTTGTTTTACGTGTGGTGTATTGTGGCGTTACTTGTATGTGATAAAATGTTGTTTGTCATGATAAGAATGAATTACTAAGTCTCTCCTGTGATGTTAAGGTTAACGATGTGATGAGTGAGTTGGTGGGAAACGTGTGTGGTATGAAAAGTGGAGCGGAGTAGTTCCGTAACGCAAGGGGTGGTAATACGGAGACTCAAATGGGTAGAAATTACTGCAACGCAAGGGGTGGAAACACAGAAAGGGGTGTGTGTGTAGTTGATACCCAACGCTTGGTGATCCTGTTGTTTTGCTTAAATTTATGATGCTTTAGTTCGTGTTTGGATTTCTTAGTTACCCTTGGACGATCTTTAACTGACCTTTGTGCATGGTGGAGTCCCGTCGAAATTAATCGTATCATGATGTTGGTGTCTGGATAGTTGAACCGCAATAATGGGTAGAATTACAAGTTTTTTTTCTAGAAATATTATGAGTGTTGACGACGTTAGAAATTAAATAACTACGGTGGCATGTCAATACCTTAGTTTCGCGATTGAAATCGTGAGGTAGTTCGCATAACCTTCGAATACTTATGTCTTTCAAACTTGTCATTCTCTATCCAAATTTTCACTTTTTCATTTAGGGTTGGTAGAAGATTTTCCTACTGGGCTAGTGGAGCTCAACCTTTCATTATTTTTCAGGTACGACTCCAGGATTGGAGCTTGCATGCACAGAGTGTCTGGATGTGGAAAATCTTTTTGAAAGCTAACACTGTAGAGTTACTTAGCCATCTTGTAACGACCATAATTTTTGGTAAATAAAAATTTCGTTAAAAATTTGAATTTTATTTTAATTACTTGGATTTCATTTAAAATTCTTTTTATTTCCTGTAAATTAGATTTTCTTCACTCCGAGCAATCTAGTCATTTTCTAAAGACAAAGTGTGCTAGAATATTTTCCTATAATTGAGATGAAGTCTTAGAATTACATTTCTTGGCTAGAAATCCTACTTAACAAGCCTAGTTAGTTTCTAACCGATTCATTGAGGTAACCTAACTACCAACCCACTTAGTTACATGCTTCCAACCCTAGTTGAACCTTTTGAACCTTTCCAAACCCTAAAGGAACCCTTTGGACCAAAGTCATCCTTGACCTTTACCCATTGGACGATAAAAGTTAGGGAAATCTTTATCCATTGGACAATAGGTTTTCCCACCAAGGTGATGTCATTAGATTGTTCAAAGTACACTTATATAATTATATATAGGCTTATGTACACATGCTTGAAAGTATACATATATATTATTCTAAGTATAATACTTCCCATCTTTTTCCATTGGTTCATATAAGTTAGGAAAATATCACCCATTGGTCAATAGCTTAGTCTTACTACCAAGTACAAGATCTATTAGTTTAATAGATTCACCATGTGTCAAAATCCTTATATAAATACATTATACAAGCATAGTACTTTCCATCCTTGCCCATTGGATAATAAATGTTAGGAGGATTGTGATCCATTGGATAATAAGGTCAAGTGAAGCCAAAGTACTAGGTCTTATTAGTTTATTTGCTGACTAGATATTCCATGTGCCTAATTTCTTAAAGAAATAGATATGTACCATAAGAACATATTACCCTAGGATTCTCTTTGTACTTTAATATTAAAATTGTGTAAGACATGTGCCAATTTGACTTAGTTTATTAGGGAATTTTGACTAAAAAGATCTAGTAAGATCATATAGTACTTGAGTACTTTCATACTTGGTCAATACATGTACATATATATATATTATTCAAAGTATATATTACTTTAACCATTGGTCAATAAAAGTTAGGAGAATTATTACCCATTGAATAATAGAGTTAGTCTTTTAACAAAGTACTAGGATTTATTTGTTTAGTCATTCCTAGATTTCCCATGAGATTTTATATTTGAATATATATATGTATATGTACCATAGATTTAAAAGCCTAGATTCACCAAGTACTTTGATATTATAAACTAATAAGAACATGTGCCTAATAGATTATTTTTATAAGGAATTTTGGTTAGAAAATCTAGTGAGATCATATAGTACCTATGTATTTTTATTTACTTGAACATGGAAGTATATATATATATGTACTAGTACTAGGAGAGAGAGAGAGAGAGAGAGAGAGAGAGAGAAACCCGAGAGAGAGAGAGAGAGGAAGAGAAGGAGATTTGGTGTGTACCTTGACTTGATCTTTCATTGTACTTTGAGTAGATACAATCTATGGAGATTTACTTCTTTCATGCAAAAATCTATTCACATTGTCCTTTTTGTACATTTACCAATTTAAAACCTTGTACAATCCTCCTTTCTTCACCAAAAATCTTTCCAAATCAAATCCAAAGTACCAAATCTAGTCAAGTAAACCCTTACCCATTGGGTAATAAATGTTAGGAGAACTTTTATCCCTTGGATAAAAGAAAACCTAGATTTTCTAAGGTACACATATATGGTTATATATAGATATAAGTACTTCCTAGATTTCTCATGTGTTTATATGCATTAAAGAAATGTGTATATCTAATTTCCTAGATTTCTAAGTACACTAATAAATATATAAGTACTAGTACTTCTTGAATTATTTAAATAAGAAAATCTTGGCCTTATATTTTATTTGATACTTGAAAATCTTGATGGATTATATAGTACCTAAAGGTACCAAATCAAATCTAGTCAAACCATTAACCATTGGACAACAAATGTTAGGGAAAAAACTATCCCTTGGATAATAAGCCAACCTTTGGCTATAAATAGCACCTCATTCTCACCATTTCAACTCACACCTTCCATACTTCAACTTCTCTCTCTAGAAAGCTTAGTGTTCTTGCTTGTTCTTGAAGTTCTTCCCAAGTTCTTCAAGAAACTCATCCAAGACCGCCACTAAACCGCCACTCCACCACCCTATCGATCCAAAAGTTTTAGTAGTATTAGTCAAGATCTAGTTTCGAGAGAAACCTTTCTCTTTCGAAGCTTACCGTAGGAAGTTACTCCGTCCGATCGCCGACATACCTTCCTTACTCCGTAGTCGTCACTACCGCCAAGAAGAACGGTAGATTATTTTATACCTTCTAATACTAAGTATAGATAATTGTGTGTTCATGTAGAATGATCTTATCCCTACTTACTTACTCTAAGTATAAGTAGGATTTCGATAAACACGTGTTGTTTTAAACTTTTGAAAAGGAAGAATGAACTTTGGAAGATAATGTTCGTAGCTTAACTTTAAGTATTCGTATTTTGATCTTAGAATGATTATGAGCATGTATACGTGTTTTCTTGTCTACTTGTTGCTGATAATGCATAAGTGGTTTACCACTCCAAAGGTGTCCATCCATGTGGCACTATGCTTTACTTTGTGTGATTAAATGTTGAGCATGATGATGTGATAAGTGAGCATGCTATTTAATGTAGAGTTGGATGATCTTGCTAGTTTAGTTTCAAGATTACAATGAATGATTTATGATTTTGTCATAAGAAGTCCTGCCGCGGAGTCTATGCATGAGAACGAGACAAAGAAAACGAGAAAGTTAGAAACATGACACTTAGGGTGTGTTTAAAGGCGTTGACTTGGTAAAATATTTTTGAAACTACATAATGACCAATGTGGTAGTCATTATGTGAGTTGTGGTGTGCGTGTGTAAAAGAAAGATTTGTGAAAAACCCAATGAGAACCCGGAGCGGCGGAATCATTGTGGGGATACTCGGGAACCCGGAGCTGCGGGACCATGGTGAGGTTACTCGGGAACCCGGAGCGGCGGAACCGAGGGTTTTGAATTGTGGATTGGTCATCCGTGGAGAGGAGCCAATGCCAAATTCAATGTTTTTGTGTGCCAATGGGAACCCGGTGCGGCGGACCCATTTTGAGGATACTCGGGAACCCGGCGCGGCGGAACCGAGGTTGGGTGTGTTAAAATGTGATTTTCAAAATGATGATTTGGTATATGAAAAGTGAAAATGAGACACGGTTTAAGAAACGCTGCGTACGAGAAACTCTGATGACACGGACACTTACGCTAGTCGAGTAATGAATGTGCATGTGTTATTGTACATCTCTAAATGTGAAGTTATTGAATGCACATGTGTTAGTCTGGTTACTATCATGTATCTTGGCTTATTGACTTGCTATGTGTAAGTTAAGGGTTAGTGGGTATAGGATTATTCTGCTGAGCTCTCGTAGCTCATGGTGTTACCTTTGGTGACCTTGACATATTGTATCGGTGGCGACGCTGGTATAATGTGTCAGACTTTGTAGATGATCAAGATGAACAGTACATCTTGGAGGCTTTTGGAGCTGAAAAGCTGGCTAGGATGGAGGAGCAGGCGAAGCTGTAGATAGGAACCCTAGAACCCCTTGATTTTCCTTTCCTTTATGTAATGAAGGCACTCTGATAGAAATTATGATGTAACAACGAGCCAGACTCTATTTAGAAATTCAATAAAATGTTTATTTAACGTACTCGAAAATGAGGGGCGTTACAGAGTGGTATCAGAGCTCTAGGCTCAACACTCGGCCATGGGTAGAATGGGTAGAACCATAAGATAAGTTTGACCGTTGCACAAATGTGGAATTGAGTTTAAGTTTACCGTCCCAAATTGGGTGAAATTTTGACAACACACCCATGAATGATAACCTTTGAGGTCATGACAGCAAACCCCCCCATGGCTATGTCTTCTTCTCCATGCATGATTTCCAACAGTGGGGAGTTGTCTTCGGAGTGAGGACGGATACCAGAGTCCCCATGAATGATAATAGTCCCGGAATCCAATCCCAAGATGAGCTTTTGGTGTAGCGTGGATGGTACTCCCATGACATCAGAGCGGTGCAGCCACGGCCTCCCCAGCAGGAGGTTGAATGAAGCAGGGATCTCTAGGACACAGAATTCCACAGTGGTTTTGAACTTTCCAGTTGCCAGCTCTAAGTTGACCGTTCCCAGGACATCACGACGTGTGTTGTCATAGGCGCGGACTCCCAGAGTCGACGGCGTGAAATCCTTGTTCTTGAGGCCCAGACAGTAAGCAGTGCGGAGAGGGCACACATTGATGGCCGAACCATTGTCTATGAGTATCGCGGGGACCCACTTTCCCAGTCATTTCATGGTTTCGTGGAGAGGCTTATTGTGATCAGTTCCCTCAGGTGGGAGGTCTTTGTCGGTGAAGGACAAGGTTTGTTGGGTAAGGTTTGGGGTTATGAGGGCGATTAGGGTTTCCGGGGCTATGTCGGAAAGGACTTCAAATTTGGAGAGAGTGTTGACAAGCCTCCGGCGGTGCTCGCGAGATGCTGCCAACACTCCCCACATGGACATGTGGGCAGGGGTTTCGTGGAGTTGCTGGATGATAGGGTCGGTGCTGGCAATTGGGTTTTGCTGCTGAGAGGCACTGGGGTTTGAGTTGACAAATGGGTTAAGGTTGATGGATGGGTTAGGTTGGAATGGAGGGTTAGTGGAGTTTGAGGGGTTATTTTGTGGAGCAGGTGGGATAGGGGTGTTTGGATTTGCGGAGTTGACAGGGTTTACAAGAATGCCAGGGTTATTCTGTTGTGGTGGAGGTGCTCGGGATGAGCTTCCTTGCTGGAGGTTGGCAGGCTGGTATACCCTACCGCTCCTGGTAAGATTACTAATTGTCTTGGGAGCAGGCTCCCACCAAGAACCTTCCCAGAAGTTGGAGAGATCAGTATCAGCCTTGCGCTTTCCTTTGTCAAGCTTCGTTTTCTCAAGAGTGTCATTGAGAAGTTCCATTTCCAGAGCATTCCATATGTTCTCCTCTTCTAGCAAATTCCAAAAGTTGACGTTGTTGTTGTTGTTGTTGACTTGTAGGGAGCCTTCATCTATCATAGCCTTGTTGACGGTTAGTTCTTCACCGTCTACCCACATGTTCACCAATTCAGTTTTGCCCCAGAGGTCTTCAGGATCTAGCACGCAAATGTTGGGTTCATCGGGAATCTCAACTATCGGCTGAGGGAAAAACCCATCAATAATATACTCCTGCGGACAGAAGGCATGATCCATCACATGGTCAAGGACGTTGGAGTTTCTGGTGAGATTGACAATGGTTGTGGCAGAGAGTCCCGAGAACATGTGATGGTTCATCAAGTCCATTTCTTGCTCTACTTCCTCTTCTTGAAAGAGGTATGCCAAAGATGTCTCGTCCAAAGGGTCGGAGTTGTCTATCCAATGCCACCCATTGGGCTCGGGCTCCCACTCCCACTCATCTTCATCATCGACCGGTTCAGGTTCCATGAACAGAGCAAACAGAGAATACCCATCCAACGGGTCAGCCATCATTTCTTCCCAATCCTGCCTCCAATCACCTTGTTCCAACTTTTCTACCTGGTGAGAGTCAAGTGCCACAGGCCACACTCCAGTGATAAGAGCCCGATTTTCCACTGCGAAGATGTCGCTTGCCAGATCTTCCCATCTCCTTTGGAAGTCCCATTCTACAGTTTCGAGTGCACAGACAGCATCCTCAGCCGGTAATTCGACAGTCGGTTTGGGTTGGGTAGCAGGAATGATGTAAAGGCTTGGGTAAAAGGGGTGGCTTAGGGAAATGTGATTGGTGTGGGTGTTTGAGTGTTTTGGGAGCGGGTTGGAGACGGTATTGGGTTTTTGCGGAGGCATAGGGAGGGTCTTATTATCGATGAGGTCCTGGATGGCGTGGCGAAGGCGGAAACAGTTGTTGGTCGGGTGGCCTACGTTTTGGTGATAGGCGCAGTAGGCGTTGGGATTGTGGGAGGCAGGGAGTTTCTGTGGAAGTGGGGTGGGAGCAAGTGGTTTGAGGAGATCACTCTCGACCAATTTCTCAAACACTGCAGAGAGAGGTGCTGAGAATTGGGTGAAAACACGGGGTTGGGATCGAGGTTGACTGGTTTGGGTTACAATCTGGTTGACAGGTTCGGCTTGGGTCGTGCTCGAGGAGGTGTTTGGAAGGTGAGTGAAGTGGGAGTTCCGAACAGCGTGCTGCTGTTACCAGAGTAAACTTTCTTGGCTTTAGGTGCGGGTTCGGGCTTGTCGAGGATTCCCAGCTGGACTGCTTCTTCGACGGCCAAGCCAGTATTGAAGAATGTCTTGAAATCTAAACAGGCCTGAGCCATGACCATGTGTCTCGCAAGGTTTGGCTGAAGGTTCCGGACGATCATCCGGATCTGATCTCTATCTGTTGGTCTGTCCTTCATCTGAGCTGCCTTCGCCCTCCACCTTTTCACAAAGTCTGCAAGGGATTCTTTGGCTTCCATCTTCGTGGATTCCAGTTCACGGGTGGTGACTTCGAGCTGAATGTTATAGTCATATTGCGCTATGAAAGCCGCACATATGTCTTCCCAAGATCGTTTCTTCCTCTCATCCAGCGATGTGAACCAGTGAAGAGCATGACCCACAAGGGTCTGTGAGAACATCTAAGCTATGGCGTCCTTCTCTACGCCCCTGTGGGCAGCATGCCCTTAAAAATGGGAGAAGGATTCCGTTCCTTTCCCAAGCCAATGGGCCCGGATCGAGGGAGTGCGAGCGCAGGTGGCAAGCGCTCAAAAATTCAGAGTCGCCACTCGGGTTTGAAGGTCCGACACCCAAGGAACCGTATTTGGAAGCACCTGCCGCGCTGTTTGATTTGAAAAAGTGAAAGCACCAGTCCGTCATAACCATATCTGGGTTCGGGAGCCAGGTTACGAGAGGGGAAGGGTTTTAAGGCACCCCTCTCGCCCAATCCGGAGTCGGTCTCTACTTGAGCATTTTGAAAATGTTTACGATTCTTCTTTTATTAACCAAATTTTAGCCAATTAGGGCGGGGAACAGTTAATCGGGGATTAAGACTGTAACACGTTTGCAAGATGTGATAAATGGCATGGATGGATGAAATATTTAGTAATAAATGGAACAAAGTTCAAAATATTGCTAAAACACCAAAACAGTGCTTGGTATGGTTTTATCACGTACAGTGGCCAACTTGCATGCATGGATCAACCTGCATGCAAGTGAACCGTTGCGCGACAAATCCATACCATCGCGCGAGAGTTTGTGTTTCACCAATAGTCTGAAGTTTATCCCCTTTTGGGCTCTGGAAGGACCAGTGCACACCCAGGAGGCAAACCAAGCAATTTATGGATACTGGAAAGTAGATAATTATTACAAGCCAACTGAATAAAATGGAAAGACAACCCCTAAACAGTGGGGAAATAAACAGAGGCCAAAGGCCTAGTTGCCCATGCAAGGTCAATAACTGGAAATCAGTGAACTATCGCGCGAGAGACTGAAGAGCTCACGCGAGGGTTCTGACTGGACTTCCAGGAATTGCTTTGCATGCTTGGGGCTTTGAGACATGTTCAGAAACATCCCAAGGGCATTCCAAACTAACTAGGGTAATAAGTTAAAGAACTGGAAAGCTTAAAACATAGTTGCTCATGCAAGGGCAGCCACTGGAAGTCAGTGAACCGTCGCGCGACAGAGTGAAAGACTCGCGCGAGGGTTTTGACTAGATTTCCAGGGGTTGCTTTGCATGCTTGGGATTCTGAGACATGTCTGGGAACATCCCAAGGGAATTCCAAACTAATTAAAGTAATAAGCCAAGAAACTGAACTTGTTTTTAACATGCAAAACAGTGATCTACATATCAAAACAAAGTTACAACAGACATGCTCACAAATAAAACAAGAAATAACCAGCATCCCTTCCCCACGTGGACCAATCTCTTGCAGATAGAACTGTCGCGCGAGTGTTTGGGTCCATCGCGCGAGGATTTAACTGATTACAGATTCTTGTAACTCTGCTGACTTTAGGGCCAGGACTGGTATTGATTACCAGCCGGCCCTGCCAGCCCCCCTCAGGGATCAAGACAGGAACAGGTAACTTTTATACCTTTGCTTGAATGGCTTTTGGAATGGGTTGGATTAGGTGATGTAGCCTTGCAAATTAGTGTATGGAGAACACTTAATTGAAAGACTAGGGAATGTGGTTTGGGATTGTAACTTTGTGCTAGACTTGCTAATTCTTTTTTTGTTGAAATTTTGTAACCCTTTGGAAGATCAACCAATGGGGGTATATATAGGAGGAGTGACTGGTGCAAGGTGGGTGGAAAACTAGGCCTAAAGACCAGCCAACAAGGCTGGCCAACCTTGCTTGGTGGAGAGGCTAGCCACCAAGGTGAGTGGGGGTGGTTGTGAGGGTGGTGTATCCCCAAGCCTGCTAGAACGCTGTTCAGCCAAGGAAAACGGGGTTCCAGCCCATGTGGCCCTGATGATCACAAAAATCCAGCTGGACTACGGTGAAAGTGATAGGTGCAAACCATCACGCGAGGGTCAACAGTCAAACTTTGACTTTGACCAACACCTAGTGAGCTGACTATCGCGCGAGTGACCAGAATCGTCGCGCGACGGTCAAACCTTGGTTAGGGTTTTGACTGAAGGTTTTAGGGGTTCAAAAGGGTTCAAGAAGGGTTCCAAGTCCAATCCATTCCACATCCAAGCCTGTTTGATCCGATCTCATCATCGGGGAAACAAGAAACTGGAAAATACAGTAAAACAAACGGGAGACCCAGATTGGGGTGTCTACAGTAGTCCCTCTTTGACGGCACGCGGAGCACCATTGACTGGTATGGGTAACGTCAAAGATTTCTAAACACCCACCAAATCCGCCCGAAAGCCGATTAAATGGAAAATGTAAACTAGTATGTAAAAATACCGTGCACCAATAGATAGATTGGACGGATGGATCGTCGCTGATTTGAAATTGGATGGTTAGATCGTCGCTGACTTGAAATTGGATGGATAGATCGTCGCTGATTTGAAACTGGACGGATGGATCGTCGCTGATTTGAAATTGGACGGTTAGATTGTCGCTGATTTGGGCGGACCACTGTTGGGGATGTAAGATTCTATGTAAAATTTCTCGGGATGAAGGCAAAGACCTTCATAATGACCTTCAAATTTATTATAAGATCACACCAAAACTCCATAAACCCAAAAGAGGGGTAAATGAGATCGGGCCGGACCTAGGGCTGAATTGGGCCTAAGGCCCAAACGAACCATCGCGCGACGGTTCGGAACACTCGCGCGAGGGTTCCTGGTTAGGGCTTGGATCTGAAAAGGCCCAGACCCGGCCCAAACCTGTTTCATCCGTTTAAACATCCGCGGGATGTTACAGAAATAGTAACCAGTCGGTTTCAAATTTCAAAAACCCTCCCAACTCTCATCTCTCCATCCAAATTCCTCTCAATCCCTGATCCATCCACGAAATCAACACACCCACACACCCATTATCATCCATGGCAGACCACGGTGACGGAGAAAGTGGAGGTGAGGTAGTTGATCAACCGGAGGACCGAGGAGGATCAATGAGTGCCGAAATAGAGGATCAAACGCCGGCGAGGGCCATCGCAGAGGTTAGTGCAGAGGTTTCAGGCGGCGGCGGTGAAGAACAGGGCCGCGAGCAGGAGACCGGTGATGGCGAGAACAGTCGCGCGACGGAGCCAGAGGCTCGCGCGACAGACGAATCTGGGGTAGTGGGCCCCATTGCACAGCCACTAGACCCAAGCATGGCCGTGGAAGGGTCGGTGGTGACCGAGGTAAGTTCAGACGATGTAGGTGACATTGGTACCAGAGAGTAGCTTCGCGCGACAGAGGAGGAGCCTCGCGCGAGGGTTGAAGCTGGAGATAACAGTGGCAGTGGGGCCGGAGATGATGGCATTGAGCCGACCGGGTTGCCGCCGAGGGACCTGTCAAGGGGAAAAGGGGCTGTTGTTGAGGAGGAGACCACGGAGGCACCAATCCGGGAAGAAGACATCTTGTTCCGGCCCGCGGCGACGTCATCGAGTCACAGACCGATTACGAAACAGGACGTCGCCGAGTTCTTGAGTGACGGGGCATTGGCGAGGCTTCTTGAGGATAACCCTGCAATCGGGGAGTTGGTCTTGAAGGCCAGAGAGGATAGAGCCAGGGCCATTGAGGCATCGGAGGCCGCGGAGAGGGGCCGAGAGGGAAAGAAAGGAGAGAGAGGAGCCTTTGAGGGACGTTGAGGCCGAGGAGAGGGCCGGAGCGGAGGTGCATGGGCCCAGAGTGAACGCAGTGGCAGAGGCGAGTGGTATGAGATGCCCTGGTTTTTCAGCAGAGGCGTACGTGCTTCCCACGCCACACTTGTTCGTACCGTCGGGCTTTGCGGCTTACGCACCGTTACAAAGGGACTATGACGATGAGCTTGTGTTGAGAGACCCCCGGGCCCACATTGCCAGCACTTGGATAGAGGTACATTCTCAGAAAATTCCCTTCGTAATTCCATTTTGATATTATGCTTCTTGTGGTTCAATTTCGATACTCGCTTGAAAACACTTGAACTTAGAATTGCATGCGATACCTATGAGTCAAACCATGCCAAAACGATATACCATTGGTGACGTATGCCTTGCATGTAGTAACTCGAACCAACCATATGTCGTAGGCTTCATTGATTACCTAGAACTCAAAAATGAAATCCCTGTATACTGATAATACCTTTTCTTGCTTGTCTTTGCATTTGAAACAGGCGGGAGCGAGCCAGAGGGACATCCGCTGCTTTGGGGCCCGCGTAGGTCCTTGGAGTTGTACGAGGCCTTGCCTGAGAGGGTGAGGCGGTTAGTAGACGAGGCGGGCTTTGGAGAGTTTGTACGGACGCTGACACGGGCGAGGGCCGATCACGCGGTCCTGGTTGCACTTGCGGAGAGGTGGAGGTATACCACCAACACCTTCCACCTACCTCCCGGGGAGATGACGATGACGCCTGCGGACTTTGCGGCGATCACCGGGCTGAGGGTTGGAGGAGAGCCTATCCTGTTCAACTCGGGAATTCAGGAGGACAGAGTGGCTTTGGAGTGGTTTCTGTGTGAAGCACCCAAGATTGAGGAGGGGATGGCGCAGTACGACCAGTTCACAAAGTACTTGCAGAAGAAGGTGACCAATGACTAGGAGGCAGAGCAGATGGCCCGGGCATACTTGTTATACCTGTTCGGTGATTCTTTGTACCCAAACAGGCGGAGCAAAGTGCATCTCTCCTACTTGCCGGCGCTGAGGGATTTGAGGGGAGCCTCACGCTTTGACTGGGGTGGTGCCGCATACCACTTCTTTGGCGACTCGTCGAGGACGGGTCAGAGCACTGCTGGCTACTGGAGAGCTTGGGAGGTATAAATCTAACCCTTTACAAAGCATGGATTTGAATATACTCGTTTATTTGATTGTTTAGCTCGCTTGACTGTTTAGTTTCCAACACTGCACCTCATGTGACTAATGCTTGTACTTGTCTAACATTGCACAGCTTTGGGCTTACGAGGTACTGCGGATGTATCCGCCGCAATGCAAGCATCCAGACCTGAGCACCCTCCCCCGCGTGCTGATATGGAGCAAGGCCAATATGGGGAAGAAGGAGGGGAGAGGTGACCTCAACGCCTTCAGGCTTTACTTGGACGAGCTTAGGGCTTCACAGGTATGACATAGAACATGAAACTTCCAATATGCATTCCTTTCTTTGATTTCAATGCTGTCGCTGATCAATTGCCTGCATTGCCTGCTTGTATTAATTGCAGATCAACTGGGATCCTTGGAGAAGAGCGGGGACAGAGCCGGAGTACTTGACCAGGAGCAGAGCTGTCACGGCCAGCAGGGTGCTGCTGGAGTCGGCCTTTGGCTGGCAGTGGTACTTGGGAGACCGGGTGACACGTCAGTCACTTGGCCGTCTCGAGTTTCAGGTGCCAGGGCCACTTCCGCCCCGGGCTTCGCACGCTGAGCTGGAGAGGTACACGCGGCCGGACACCAAGTTGGCACACTACTTGCGTCCTGAAAGGGACTATGCTGTTTACCAGAGAGACTTCCTGGCGGGCCCGCTTGGGGTCCGTGGCCTTAGAGAGGTGCAGAACCAGGCCGCCGGAGCTGCTGAGGAGAGGAGAGCTGCTAGCGAGAGACAGAGAGGAGGCAAAGGCCGTGTAAGGCGAGGCCTAGGCGGACTTGTGGTTGGCGGACCTCCTGAGCTGTTTTGGAGGATTCCTGTGGTTGACAGCCAGGGGAATCCTATAGAGTTACGCTTAGTGCCTGCGAGAGCGGAGCCTACCCCCGTGACCGTGCCGGTAAGGCTTAGCTTCCATTATTACTTCTTCATTCAGCATGCTTGAATTACTGTTAATTGGCCTAATGAACTCTCATTGCATAGAGGTGCCGACTGAATGGGTGAATGAAGCCGTGCGATGCATGCTAGCCTTGGAGAATGTGGTGAGAAGAGCGGCATGCCCCTGGAGTTGCACTACCCGGCACCGATACCACAGCCGACTTAGCCAGCCGTTGTTCAGAGGAAACAGGTATATAAACGATACATTCTTGCTTTCGATATATTCCTGCTTTCGATATATTCCTGCTTATCCTGCTTCCGATACATTCCTGCTTTCGATAATAGAATGCACCTGCTTTCAACATATGAAATACAATATGCACAATGTATACTCATGTTTTGAAATGAAATGACAATGCAGGCACAGGGGAGGGTGATTCCTAGAAGGAAGAGCACGCGAGATCCGCCACCGAAGAAGGTGGTGGCAAAGAAACCCACGGCTCCAACCAGGAGTTCGCAGCCAGCGGCTTCGAGTCGGGAAGCTGCTAGGCAGGCCGTTAGACATGCCGAGCTACAGTACTAGATCAAGATGCGTGAGAAGCCGACGCAAGAGGAGCCGGCCCACAAGAAACGACAGATCTCACTGGAGTCTCCTGACGAAGAAGAGGAAGAAGGGGAGGATGAGGAAGAAGAAGAAGAGGAAAAGCGACGTCCCTCCTCGAGCAGCGGTTCCGACGACTCTGTTGATGATCCTCCGTACAAGGACGATCCACGGGAGCAAGTGGAGAGCGACGACTGGCTTGGAGTACGCTGAGGGCCTCCGCAGAGCCTTCCTTTACTTTTGACTTTTGATTCGGGCCTGCGCGCCCGAGTAGATAGCTTAGTTGACATAGATACAATTTTTGAGGGCCTGCGTGCCTTTTGATTAGCGGGCGCTTGTGCCCTAACTGCTTTGATAGCTTTTGATTGGCCGAAGTGCCACAAATACAGTAGTTCCTTTTGTTTATATGGATAGATCATGGTTTAGCTATAAAACTTGCATTTTCGGGTTTATTGTTTCTCATTATGTATAAGAGAAAGTAAAACCAACCACTAACACCAAAACTTGCATTGACAACACACCAAAATTGCTCACAGACACACGTGTATGTACAAAGCGTGACCGAACTGCGAAGAAAACAGAAATATACCCCAGGATACGGCTAGGATACGAGGATACGGAAAAATAATGAAATTTTGGGCATTAACGAGCCAAAATCCAAAATAACTTGATCCGGACGAAACTAACTCTTTTGCAAGACCAAGTATACTCAACATGACTTGTCCCAATTGATGGAATTGAAGGAAACGCCCCGAAAAGAGACTAGGACACGAAAATGCTCAAAAACAACGCAAAAACGGCCTAAAACTGTAAACATGACTCGATTATGTCCCGGACTGAAACCGACACCTCCACACAGTCACACAAGGTCTAAGTGACCTGTATGGCATGACCAACTTTGGCTAAAACCTCTAGAACGAGTTTCGCCCTCTCGAAACCTTGATTTGAACTTGAAATGGGCCGTCGAGGGTCCAAAATCTTCATTAAACGCGACATTCCGAATCCGATGCTTGGATACAGTCCCATATGCCCATAATGACTTGCTGGAACCATCAAAAGTGCAAAAGTACCCCTGGAACCCAAAATGACCAAACCTGGACAGTAGGCACTGAAAACTGTAAAAAATGCAGACAAACCCTCGCGCGAGGATTTGGAACCATCGCGCGAGGGAAGCTATCTCGCGTGACGATTTGGAACAATCGCGCGACAGTAAGACCCTGCTAAGCTGCCCTTGTTTGACCAGATCACTACTTGAAGCCTTATCATCTTCCCCACGTCTTGCAAGCTACTCTGTGGTTTCAGGGGAGGATGTCCTTGGTTTGGCAAGGTGGTAGGACACCTTGCATGGAGTTAGGTCATGGCACGGAAAATGAGGGCAATATTTATGGGCTTTTTTGCTATAAATGAAAGGCAAAAGAAGCAATGTAGGGCACCCCTTCTTCTTAAAGACACAAATACCTTTCTAAACACCAAAGATGGAAAGTCCATTTGCAGCCATGCTCGATCCTTGGCTATTGTCGGAAACCGTCGATTGGGAGGGTCCCCGTTCTCGAGGCCTAGCCCCCATTCGAGACCTTCGCCATGCTAGGCGATGCCCTACGCTTCTTGAAGCGGCCATGAGTTACTGGGATCCAGTCATGCATGTGTTCCGGTTCTATAATGACGAAATGTGCCCGATAGTGGAGGAGTTTTAAGCCTATCTTCGGGGCTTTGCTGATGCCAATGCTCTCGCCATTCCACCTCTTCAAGAGGATATGGAGCAACTCTTACGGTCGAAACTCAACTGTAGACACCTCCCAAGCGGGGCATCGCCATACAGATTGGTCACATTGTGTTTGCTCGATTGGTTGCTCATTCATAAACCAAAATCATGGACATTCCCATGGCTAGGAACGTCGCCACATGATAATGGCTATCATCAAATAGAGTCGCCACCCAGTTTATAAAAACTGGGAAAATAGATAGAGATTCTGGATTCGGGAGCCAAAAGTACAGTAAGGGGAAGGTGTTAGGCACCCCTCTCTGCCCAGTCGTGAGACTGGCCCATAATGATTCAACATAAGACGTATAGCTGCTTTGTCTAATCCTAACACATAGTCTGTTTAATTATTCCTTTAAACAGTAAGCAAAGTGAGCCAGTGCGATAAACGAGCATGCATCAGAAAGCAGAAAAACAAACAAATGTCCCAGGGAGATGGATCTCGCGGCCGGTGAATGGATCTCACGGCCGAGGGATCCTCCTGGTTTTATTTATCGGCCGAGGGATCAAAGCCCCGGTCGATGTTCTTCCTCACACCAGACAGAAAAGCTTAGCGGATAATTTAAATGCTACGGTTAGCCATAAATGCAATAAGTAAAACAAACCAGAGGCCGTTGGGCCTCACCACCTTGATCCCTCAGTTGCTTGAATGCCTCGGATTTGAATGTGATTGATTGATTGCTTGATCGAGAACCCTAGGGTTAGGGTTTGAACTTCGGGGTTTGATCGCCGGATTGACGGCTACCTTCGGAAGGTTAGGGCTTTTGGAGTATGGGATTGAGGGAGTATTTGTGCAGAGCTTCGTGGTTTGAGAGAGTGTGTAAGTATCTCAATTTCTGTGTGTTAATTCGGAACCCAAAGGCCCCTTTATATAGGCATAGGGATGACTCACTCCGGCCAATCAAATCACGAGATGGCAATTGCAATTGCAATGCATCTCAAACTCTACGTCGTGATCTCCGAACGTAGCCCGAACGCATCGGAAAGGTAGTGTAGTTGGATCAAACGAAACGTCTGACAGAACGTTCGAGAGTCTAGAAAAAGGTCGATCTGGCGGCCGAGTAATGGATGTTGCGGCCGTGTAATGGATGTCTCGGCCGAAGGATAGATCTTGCAGCCGAGGAAATGATCTCTCCGGGAGATGTTGCTGGCAACAGGTTGCTCGGGCGAGGGATGGATGTTATGGCCGTGGGATCGATGTTACGGCCGACAGATAGATTCTCCTAGGCTTCCGTATTTCTGTCTGAAAGGCTGTATGGCTTTGAATTGGGTCCTCTAAGTGGTCAAAGTTCTCACCGAAAGTCCTAAGGTCCTCAAGGAAGCAATCAGCAATCACTGTATTCATTTCATCATCGGGATTGTCCCAAGGTGGGACTTGAAATAATCGTTAGGCCAAATTGGGGTGTCTACAGATGCCCCTCTTTGACTGAACTCAGACGGATCGCGAGACATGATCGCGAGACATGTTTGAGTAAAAAGCAACTCAATTTGGTCCAACCACTATTCCAAGGGGTTTTTGAAAAAGGTTTTGTTATGGTCGGGCCGAGAGGCTGCCTACGTATTCCACAAGGGAAATTCAGACCAATCGTATCCCGGGACGCGTGCTCCGCCAGCTGGGGATAAGTCAAGGAAACAGACGCTTTGGAAGGGATTCGTTCGAGCCTCCCGAGTTTAATGCCAGCAACCTGTACATCTACGGATATAGCTGGGACGAAAGAGAGTTGGAGGAACCGGTCTCGGGTTCGGTCACATGGCTGGAGAGCCACTACGTGAAATGGCTTCGTAAAGAAGTCAAGGCCAGATCAGGGGGAAGTTCCTGAATCCCTCGTGTAACAAACTTGTAACCGGAAAAAGTTCGGAAACCGTTGGGTTATCCGGGCTGTTTATCTTTATCTCGTGTGCTAACTTTTTAAGCGGCAAAACCTTCTGTATGGCACAACTAGTTGAAATTAATAAAACTTGTGCCAAGGTTATAAATCTGAACATGACTCCTTCGAGGCTCAAAATTATCCCCAAACATGCGATTCGAACAAACGAAACTTCAACGTAGTCACAATCATCCAAAATGACCTACTGGAAGTATTAGAAGTCCAAAATCTGGCTCAAGACAAAACGTGAAAAACCACCCTCCAAAAGACAGTAGCCTGTTTTTCCTGGCCCAAATGAACTGAAACCTCGCACGACAAAATGAAACCATCGTGCGAGCATCCGTCCATCGCGCGATGGAGAGACCCTGTCACAGCTGCCAGCCTTGACTTATTCAGAAGTTAAAGTGTGGCAGGCCCTGTCATCTGCTTTGGACATTCAGAGGTCGTCTGAGGGATTCAGAGTTATGTCCTTGAACTAAAGCATAAGGCCACCTTGCATGGACACTTCACTCAAAGTAAAGGATATTTCATCCTTCCCTGGCTATAAGATGGGCAGAACCTCTTGCACGAAGGGTATACCTTCAGTAGAAATACCACCAAATGCACCTCTCCAATGGCGAATCAACTCCCTGCACTAATAAGCCCGTGGCTCAAAGAATTTGTTGCAAGTGACTGGCTATGTGATGAGCACAAAATATTGTTACTTAGAGGCCCCAATATCACATGTTGTTAGCCCTTAATTGTTCGTAGTTTACTAGATTATTCTCTTTCTGGTTTACATTGAATTATTAATTTTGCAGGAAAAGATGATAATTTTACCTATTTCAGCCGTGGAAAGAAAAGAATTGAAGGATACTACAATTGTTACCATGCACAATAAGGAATTGAATAAGAAGAAAAGGATTCTCTGTTTCTTAAAAGGAAGTAGAGTTTGACAAAAGAATAAAGTTTTCCTTCTAAATATATTTTGGCAAAGGCAGTAGAGGAAGTGGGGTCCAAAATGAGAGATTTGGTTTTAACTAGAATTGGGAATTTCCTCAGCAATTGGCTTCTATTTAAAGGAGACCATAGAGTTCGGCAGAGGGAGAGATTCACGGCTTGGAGGACGGAGGCCACGGCTCTGAGCAGAGAACGAGAAGAGCAAAAGAATAATTTGTGAGGTTCTATTTTTATCTATGTTAGGCTAAACTTCTAAACTAGGGTTGAGGATGAAACCTCATGAATATTATTGATTGGTTTTATGCAGTTGATTTTTCCTACGTGCATTCATAGTTTATTGTTCTGATCTCAATAATTAATTTGGTAGAGACTCGGATATGGATTCAATCGGAATGGTTTTTTTCCATGATTTTATATCACCTTATTAATCGAATTGCTTGGTTTATCAAAGTTTATATTTAAGTACGGATATCTACTATGATTTGTTTTATGCGGATACAGTTGATGATTTTGGCTTAAACTTGCGAAGCAGAGGAGGAACATATTGTCGATATAAATAAAAAGGGCTTAACGACATATTATCCATGGTGATTAAGATTAGCTTCTAAATCATTGTGTAGAAATTATAGGTAAAACCATTGCATAAGATTAGTTGCTAAATATTTGCGGGTGTGGATTCCAAAACCTTAGTTACTTTTCTCAACCGGCAATCTCACTATTTTTCTGTGCTAGTTTAATTATTATTTTGTCATTGCTTTATTTAAATTCTTAGTTTAAAAATCAATCGCACCTTTGTTAACTAGGTTAGGGTTTAATCGATTTAAGTTTATCTAGTTTTCCTATAAAAAAATCACAAGTCCCTGTGGGTTCGACCTCGCTCTTGCATTACTATACTTCGGTACGATTCGTGCGCTTGCGAGTATATTAAAATTTCACAACACTATGCTTTCGTTCCCACGGACTGGCCGCCTTTCGCTTCCTAAAAAGAATAAGGCTCCACCCCGAAATCCTGAGAGCGGCCCTACAGTTCTGGGACCCGGACGTCCACGTGTTCAGATTCGGGGACAACGAGCTGTGCCCAACCGTGGAGGAATTCCAAGCATACCTCCAAGGTTTTGCTTCCAGCGTGATTGTCGTGCCACCCTATAGAAAAAGCATGCAGAAGCTCCTGAAATCCTGTTTGAACATTTCAAGGGGAGCGGCAGATAGCCTGCTGGATGGCGGGCAAATAAACGTCCTGCACCTGATGGAATGGTACAGGCCTGACGGTGATCCAGAGGACACCGCCCTGCAGGCTCGACGCTGTTTTGCTCTGTCAATTGGCGTACTATCCGCATATCTGTTGGTGTCTCCGAATGGACGGCCCGATCCCTCATTGGTGGACGTGGCCACTCAGATGGGCGTTCGAAAGAACGTGACTCCTATGGTGCTTGCAGAAACACTCATGGGTTTGGATTCGGTGGCTGCCGGCCAAACAGACATATTCGGCGGAAGCCCACTCTTGTTGCAGGTAAACTCTCACTCAGCTCACCTGTAGGCTACCAGCCCGAAAAATATATTTCCGTTTTGAGAAAAATATGGTTTGAAGAGTTGAAAGAGTCGCCACCCGGATTTGTGGTATGTCACCCGAGAAACCGTTTTGGTTGAAAATGATCGGTTTGAATTGAAAACCAGAGATCGTTTTGAGGGTTCGGAAGCCATGTTACGAGGGGGGAAGGGTTTTACGGCACCCCCTTCGCCCGATTTGAAATCGGTCTCTACTAAACGTTTGTAGGATTTTTAAAATGGATTTTGTTTCATTTAACAACTAGCAGATATCCACAGTTATACCAAATAAGAGGTGTATACTGGTGCATGTGTACAGTAGAGGGTGACAAAATGGTGAGAGAATGCTAAAATAACATGAAATGAAGCCCTGCCCACTGACTTCACTCTCGAGCGCTCGGGAGTGGTCCCAAGCGCTTGGGAGTTCTGACACTCTCAACCTGCAAAACTTTGTTAGCACTGACAGAATATAATGTAAAACTGGAAATTGAAATTATGTTATGTACACTACTGGCTCTGCAGAGGACTTGAAAGATTGAAATAAGCCCTCAATCTCCCAGATCATGCATCCCTGCCTTAACAAAGCTAGATCTACAAGTTTAGAAGAGCAAGAGGATACATTCATGCATGAAGAAAGGCAGAGCAAACAACAAGCTGGGGAAATGGAATGCCATGGCATGCATGCACTCCCGAGCGCTCGGGAATGGTTCAGAGCGCTTGGGAGTGAGCTGCATGTCAGCTTGGTTTTAAACAGGAAATGGTACCATTTTATCATGCAGTCACACTTTTCTAGGTCTTTAACAAGAGAAAATCTTATTTTTAACTTTGGAAAACCTTGTTCTTACATGAAATTTATAAGAAATGTTTCTGTTTTGGGGGAAAATGATTTTCTGTGTCTGCATGCTAGAATAAAACCATTTCACTTAAGACTGCACCTCACCCCGGCCTGTTGTCTAACAAAATACCATGCATGGGACTGGAAACAGTCCCGAGCGCTCGGGAGCACTCTCGAGCGCTCGAGAGTGTTTCCATTAAGGGTTTTGTGAAAACATCTTTTTGTACCCCATTGCTCTTGCTTTTACACTGAGGTCCCCCAACCTTGCACCCAGTATTGAAGACTGGGTCAGGCTGAGAGACCCCCCTCAGAAGGGAAGAACAACCTCTTTGTTTGAGATTGAAGGTAAAGATCTCTACCTTTAGATGAAACTTGACTCCTTGAATAGCTTTGAAATGTGGATGAAGATAGAAGAATACAAGAAATCAGAAGCTTGGAGTGTTCTGGATTTCCTACATCTTCCTTGATGATTTTTGAAAGCTTTTGAAAGTTTGAAAAGTGAGTTTGAGTTTGGAAAACCTTTGCCTTGAGCAAGAGAGAGGAGAGTGGTTCTAGAGAGAAGGAATTTTCGTGGTCTCCAAGCCCAGCTGAAGACTAGTTGTATTTATAGGCAAAATAACCTATGGTTTTCAAAATCAAATGGATTTGAATAAAAGATTTTTAAATGGGAAAATCCTTGGCCTGAAGATCTCTGCCACCAGAGGTTGAGTGTTGACTGAATCATCAACCGGCTCAAGATGGTGGTAATAATGAGTTACATGGATAGTGGGTGATACTGCCATCCATTGGGCAACACATCAGTCTCGATCGCTCGGGAGCAGTCTCGAGCGCTTGGGACTTAACTCTCGAGCGCTCGAGAATGAGCCAGGCCAGAGGTTTTGTAAAATGGTTTTGAGCGCTCGGGACTGCTCCCAAGCACTTGGAAATGCTTTTGACCATTTTTAATCCCTTTTCAAATCTTTCAAGGAGCAAAGTCTCGATTGGTACAAGGCTTGTTTTTATCCAAATTCATCATCGGGGAGCCTCCGGGCCACAAATCAAGGAATTTTGACAAGTCCAAATTGGGGTGTCTACAGTTGCCCCTCTTTGGGCGTCGCTCAACATCACGTCTGGATACGAGTGCCGTCCAAAGATTGAGACTTTCTAATTCGAGCCAAATCAAATCCTCAATTCTAAACACAAATGCAAGCGAAAACACAAACATTTGATGCATGCGGTCGCGTCTTTTCAGACTGCCTACGTACCCTTTTCTGCAGGGATCAGACCAGCGTAGTTCTTTGGGGCAAATGCAAACATGCAGGTGCAAACAAATGGCGGAAGGGGTGTCCCTTAGGACGGTGCCAAATTTATGGCGGCGGAGAAACTGGAGGGGATGTCCCTTAGGACGGTGCCAAATTTATGGCGGCGGAGAAACTGGAGGGGATGTCCCTTAGGACGGTGCCAAATTTATGGCGGCGGAGAAACTGGAGGGGTGTCCCTTAGGACGGTGCCAAATTTATGGCGGGGGAGAAACTGGAGGAGGGGTGTCCCTTAGGACGGTGCCAAATTAATGGCAACGGAGAAACTGGAGGGGGTGTCCCTTAGGACGGTGCCAAATTAATGGCAACGGAGAAACTGGAGGGGGTGTCCCTTAGGACGGTGCCAAATTTATGGCGGCGGAGAAACTGGAGGGGGGTGTGTCTTAGGACGGTGCCAAATTTATGGCGGCGGAGAAACTGGAGGGGGGTGTCCCTTAGGACGGTGCCAAATTTATGGCGGCGGAAAAACTGGAGGGGGGGTGTCCCTTAGAACGGTGCCAAATTTATGGCGGTGGAGAAACTGGAGGGGTGTCCCTTAGGACGGTGCCAAATTTATGGCGGCGGAGAAACTGGAGGGGGGTGTCCCTTAGGACGGTGCCAAATTTATGGCGGCGGAGAAACTGGAGGGGGGTGTCCCTTAGGACGGTGCCAAATTTATGGCGGCGGAGAAACTGGAGGGGTGTCCCTTAGGACGGTGCCAAATTTATGGCGGCGGAGAAACTGGAGGGGTGTACCTTAGGACGGTGCCAAATTTTTGGCGGCGGAGAAACTGGAGGGGGGTGTCCCTTAGGACGGTGCCAAATTTATGGTGGCGGAGAAACTGGATGGGGTGTCCCTTAGGACGGTGCCAAATATATGGCGGCGGAGAAACTGGAGGGGGGTGTCCCATAGGACGGTGCCAAATTTATGGCGGCGGAGAAACTCGAGGGGGGTGTCCCTTAGGACGGTGCCAAATTTATGGCGGCGGAGAAACTGGAGGGGGGTGTCCCTTAAGACGGTACCAAATATATGACGGCGGAGAAACTGGAGGGGGGTGTCCCTTAGGACGGTGCCAAATTTATGGCGGCGGAGAAACTGGAAGGGGGTGTCCCGTTGGACGGTGCCAAGTTTATGGCAGCGGAGAAACTGGAGGGGGTGTACCTTAGGACGGTGCCAAATTTATGGCGGCGGAGAAACTGGAGGGGGGTGTCCCTTAGGACGGTGCCAAATTTATGGCGGCGGAGAAACTGGAGGGGGGTGTGTCTTAGGACGGTGCCAAATTTATGGCGGCGGAGAAACTGGAGGGGTGTCCTTTAGGACGGTGCCAAATTTATGGCGGCGGAGAAACTGGAGGGGTGTACCTTAGGACGGTGCCAAATTTTTGGCGGCGGAGAAACTGGAGGGGGGTGTCCCTTAGGACGGTGCCAAATTTATGGCGGTGGAGAAACTGGATGGGGTGTCCCTTAGGACGGTGCCAAATATATGGCGGCGGAGAAACTGGAGGGGGGTGTCCTATAGGACGGTGCCAAATTTATGGCGGCGGAGAAACTGGAGGGGGGTGTCCCTTAGGACGGTGCCAAATTTATGGCGGCGGAGAAACTGGAGGGGGTGTCCCTTAGGACGGTGCCAAATTTATGGCGGCGGAGAAACTGGAGGGGGGTGTCCCTTAGGACGGTGCCAAATTTATGGCGGCGGAGAAACTGGAGGGGGGTGTCCCTTAGGACGGTGCCAAATTTATGGCGGCGGCGAAATTGGAGGGGGTGTCCCTTAGGACGGTGCCAAATTTATGGCGGCGGAGAAACTGGAGGGGGGTGTCCCTTAGGACGGTGCCAAATTTATGGCAGCGGAGAAACTGGAGGGGGTGCCCCTTAGGACGGTGCCAAATTTATGGCGGCAGAGAAACTGGAGGGGGGTGTCCCGTTGGACAGTGCCAAGTTTATGGCAGCGGAGAAACTGGAGGGAGTGTAACTTAGGACGGTGCCAAATTTATGGCGGCGGAGAAACTGGATGGGGGTGTCCTTTAGGACGGTGCCAAATTTATGGCGGCAGAGAAACTGGAGGGGGTGTCCCTTAAGACGGTGCCAAATATATGGCGGCTGAGAAACTTGAGGGGGGTGCCCCTTAGGACGGTGCCAAATTTTTGCCGGCGGAGAAACTGGAGGGGGTGTCCTTTAGGACGGTGCCAAATTTATGGGGGCGGAGAAACTGGAGGGGGTGTCCCTTAGGACGGTGCCAAATTTATGGCGGCGGAGAAACTGGAGGGGGGTGTCCCTTAGGACGGTGCCAAATTGATGGCGGCGGAGAAACTGGAGGGGGGTGTCCCGTTGGACGGTGCCAAATTTATGGCGGCGGAGAAACTGGAGGGGGGTGTCCCTTAGGACGGTGCCAAATTTATGGCGGCGGAGAAACTGAAGGGGGGGTGTCCCCTTAGTACGGTGCCAAATTTATGGCGGCGGGGAAACTGGAGGGGGGGTGTCCCTTAGGACGGTGCCGAATTTATGGCGGCGGAGAAACTAGAGGGGGGTGTGTCCTAGGACGGTGCCAAATTTATGGCGCTGGAGAAACTGGAGGGGGGTGTCCCTTAGGACGGTGTCAAATTTATGGAGGCGGAGAAACTGGAGGGGGGGTGTCCCTTAGAACGGTGCCAAATTTATGGCGGCGGAGAAACTGGAGGGGGGTGTCCCTTAGGACGGTGCCAAATTTATGGCGGCGGCGAAATTGGAGGGGGTCCCTTCAGACGGTGCCAAATTTATGGCGGCGGAGAAATTGGAGAGGTGTGTCTCAGGACGGTGCCAAATTTATGGCAGCGGAGAAACTGAGGGCCTTACGACGGTGCCAAATTTATGGCGGCAGAAATCGAGGGGGTGTCCCTTTGGAGTGGGCCAATTTTATGGCAGCGGAGAAACTGGAGGGGGTGTAACTTAGGACGGTGCCAAATTTATGGCGGCGGAGAAACTGGAGGGGGGTGTCCTTTTGGACGGTGCCAAATTTATGGCGGCAGAGAACCTGAAGGGTGTCCCTTAAGACGGTGCCAAATATATGGCGGCCGAAGGAGGGGTGCAAACATGCAGGTGCAAACAAATGGCGGAAAGGGTGTCCTTTAGGACGGTGCCAAATTTATGGGGCGGAGAAACGAAAGGGTGTCCCTTAAGACGGTGCCAAATTTATGGCGGCGGAGAAACTGGAGGGGGGGTGTCCCTTAGGACGGTGCCAAATTTATGGCGGCGGAGAAACTGGAGGGGGTGTCTCTTAGGACGGTTCCAAATTTATGGCGGCGGAGAAACTGGAGGGTTGTCCTTTAGGACGGTGCCAAATTTATGGCGGCGGAGAAACTGGAGGGGGGGTGTCCCCTTAGTACGGTGCCAAATTTATGGCGGCGGGGAAACTGGAGGGGGGGTGTCCCTTAGGACGGTGCCGAATTTATGGTGGCGGAGAAACTAGAGGGGGGTGTGTCCTAAGACGGTGCCAAATTTATGGCGCCGGAGAAACTGGAGGGGGGTGTCCCTTAGGACGGTGTCAAATTTATGGAGGCGGAGAAACTGGAGGGGGGGTGTCCCTTAGAACGGTGCCAAATTTATGGCGGCGGAGAAACTGGAGGGGGGTGTCCCTTAGGACGGTGCCAAATTTATGGCGGCGGCGAAATTGGAGGGGCTGTCCCTTAGGACGGTGCCAAATTTATGGCGGCGGAGAAACTGGAGGGGGGGTGTCCCTTAGGACGGTGCCAAATTTATGGCGGCGGAGAAACTGGAGGGGGTGTCTCTTAGGACGGTTCCAAATTTATGGCGGCGGAGAAACTGGATGTGGGCAGCATGCCCTTCGGAGAGAAAGGATTTCGTTCCTTCCCGCCGTTTGCGGCCCTTTTTCGAAAAAAATCGAGGGAGCGCGAGCGCAGGTGGCAAGCGCTCGAAAATACAGAGTCGCCACTTGAGTTTTGAAGGTCCGACACTCAAGGAACCGTATTTCGAAGCACCTGCCGCGCTGTTTGATTTGAAAAAGTTAAGGAACCAGTCCGTCATAACCATATCTAGGTTCTGGAGCCAGGTTACGAGAGGGGAAGGGTTTTATGGCACCCCTCTCGCCCAATCCGGAGATCGGTCTCTACTTAGGCATTTTGAAAACATTGCGATTCTTCTTTTATTAATCAATTTTAGCCAATTAGGGCGGGGGAACAGTTAATCGGGGATTAAAACTGTAACATGTTTGCAGGATGATAGATGGCATGGACGAGTAGCATGATGAATAATAAACGGAATGATCTTGAAACAGCGATCAGATGCCAAAACCAGGCTCGGGGCAGATTTGCCCTGCACGATGATCAACTTGCATGCCTGAACAGATCTGCATGCAAGTCAATCATCGCGCGAGACACACTGACTCTCGCGCGAGTGTTGTCATCTCACCACAGTCCCAAAATCATCCCCTTCTGGGCTCTGGAAGGACCAGTGCACACCCAGGAAGCAAAACAAGCAGTGTATTGGAAGACTGTAAAATGCTAATTATTACACAATACTCCAAAGCAAGAGCCAAATAAGATGAAACACAACCCCTAAACAGTGGGGGTATCAAAACAGAGGCCAAGGGCCAAGTTGCCCATGCAAGGGCCATTCATGGAAATCAGAGAACTGTCGCGCGACAGAGAGTAAACCTCGCGCGACACTCCCGACTGACTTCCAGGAATTGCTTTACATGCTTGGGGTCCTGAGACAGATTCAGGGGATCCCAAGGGCATTCCAAACTGAACAGAAATGAATATTGAGATATAAAACTAGCAATTTAAGCTCTAAGAAAAGCAGTAAACTGATTATTAGCATGCTTAACAGTGATCTATAATAATTATTAAGACAATAAAACAGGAAAGAACCAACATCCCTTCCCCACGAGAACCATCGCGCGATGCTTGAGACAAGCGCGCGCGTGACTTGGTCCGTCGCGCGAGGGTATGTTGGTTGCACGGTTTTTGAAACCTTGCCAGCTTTAGGGCCAGGACTGGTATTGATTACCCTGCCAGCCCCCTCAGGGATCAGAACAGAGAGCAGAACAAAGGTAAGATATACCTTTGAATTTTGAGGTTTGAAAAGTGTTTGAGCTTTGAATTGAGGTTGAGTTTGTTTGTGGTGTTTGAGTGGAAGAACAAACTATGTTCTTAGGGTGCTAGGTTGGAAACCAAATGTTGCACTTGCTAATGAAGGAGAGATGAACAAAGGGCTAGGGTTAGAACCTTTTTGCTTTCAATTTTTGGAACCCTTTGAAAGAGAAACAAAGGGGGCTCTTATAGGCTTAGCACCTTCCACTAATGGAAAGGCAGGTCTGGTCCAAAGAATGGAGGTCAGCCAGCCACGAGGCTGACTGAGGGTTACTTGGTAATTAAGCTGTCCAGCTGAATAAAGGTGATGGGGACAGGTTATTACCGTCGCGCGATGGTTCCAAACTGTCGCGCGAGGGTCACCGGCCAAACTTTGTCCATCTGGCAGTTTGACCATCGCGCGAGTGTTCTAGAATGTCGCGCGACGGTGCGCCCGGGCGCGCGATGGTTGCGCCCTGGCGCACGTCAGTAGGGTTTTTGGCTTTTGGAAGTGGCTTAAGACTGGTTTAGGTTCAAGGGTTATTCAAACACTCAAAGCTCAAACACTCGACATTTCCTGGGTGTTCTTGATCCATTTCATCATCGGGGAATCAAATACCGTAAGTAAACTAATCTGGAAGCCCAGATTGGGGTGTCTACAGTAGCCCCCCTTTGATGGCACTTGGAGCACCATTGAATTGGTACAAGTAACGTCAAAGGTTTCTAGACACCCCTCAAGGCAATCCAGAGCAGAACATATTAGCAAAGTAGACAAGCATACTTACAGAACCTGATTGGTTGAATGGACGGACAGACCGTCACTTGTTGATTGAATTTGGACAGGACAGGCTGTCGCTGCAGATGTTGACGGGACCGGCCGTCGTTGCTGGGGATCAAGCTATCCTCGGCACAAAGTATTCCAACAAACACGGGTAGGTCGTGTCAGGCAGGTTGAATTCCATCTGTTGGGAATCAGAGCCAATCTCCTTATCAAAGACCATCCGAGACAGAGCAATAAGCCTGCTGGAAGATGCACTTTCGGCTAGATTGAGGGTGATTGTCGTTCGGGATAGGCCAAGACGGACTCTCCTGGGGAACAATCAGTTGCGGATGAACGGACCATCGAACGATGTTCTGGTCGTTGTTTGTGGATTTGACAGGACAGGCTGTCGTTGAAAGCAGACGGGGAGATCATTGTGCTGAGTGATCAAGCCGTTGGGGGAATTGACAGGATCAGCTGTCGTTGATAGCGGACGGGGAGATCATTGTGCTGAGTGATCAAGCCGTTGGAAAAATTGACAGGATCAGCTGTCGTTGAAAGCGGACAGGGAGATCATTGTGCTGAGTGATCAAGCCGTTGGGGGAATTGACAGGATCAGCTGTCGTTGAAAGCGGACGGGGAGATCATTGTGCTGAGTGATCAAGCCGTTGGGGGAATTGACAGGAGGATCATCAGTATAAATGATCTAACCGTTGAAGCCTGGATGGGAGGATCAGCAGTATAAATGATCAAACCGTTGAAGCCTGGATGAGAGGATCAACAGTATAAATGATCAAACCGTTGAAGCCTGGATGGGAGGATCAGCAGTATAAATGATCAAACCGTTGAAGCCTGGATGGGAGGATCAGCAGTATAAATGATCAAACCGTTGAAGCCTGGATGGGAGGATCAGCAGTATAAATGATCAAACCGTTGAAGCCTGGATGGGAGGATCAGCAGTATAAATGATCAAACCGTTGAAGCCTGGATGGGAGGATCAGCAGTATAAATGATCAAACCGTTGAAGCCTGGATGGGAGGATCAACAGTATAAATGATCAAACCGTTGAAGCCTGGATGGGAGGATCAACAGTATAAATGATCAAACCGTTGAAGCCTGTATGGGAGGATCAGCAGTATAAATGATCAAACCGTTGAAGCCTGGATGGGAGGATCAACCGTATAAATGATCAAACCGTTGAAGCCTGGATGGGAGGATCAGCAGTATAAATGATCAAACCGTTGAAGCCTGGATGGGAGGATCAGCAGTATAAATGATCAAACCGTTGAAGCCTGGATGGGAGGATCAGCAGTATAAATGATCAAACCGTTGAAGCCTGGACAGGACCGGCTGTCGTTGATTTGAACTGGCAGATCGCTATAAAAAGTGATCGAGCCGTTGAAGGTTGGACAGGACCGGCTGTCGTTGATTGAAATGGCGGATCGCTATAAAAAGTGACCGAGCCATTGCGGATTGGACAGGACCGGCTGTCGTTGATTGAAATGGCGGATCGCTATAAAGAGTGATCGAGCCGTTGAGGTTGGACAGGACCGGCTGTCGTTGATAGAGACGGCGGATCACTATAAAAAGTGACCGAGCCATTGGAAATTGGACAGAACCGGCTGTCGTTGATTAGAAATGGGCAGATCAGTGTGCAGAACGATCAGGCCACTGAAGATTGGACAGGACCGGCTGTCGTTGTGTTGATCCAAGTAGCACAAACAGTGGATAACATGGATAGAAGCAAGGCGGACTGCAGTTGGGGAGAAATTGGCGGCTGTTTACTTGCTGCCTTCGATACCGGGCAGGCTTGCTTTGTCGTTTTGATGGATTTTTCCTGCGTTCAACATTTGATATACACACAATATGCAATGATATGTATAAAATATTGAAAATGCAGATGCAAACTTAGGGCGGCTCCTAGAAGGACAATGACACCTAAGGACTACCACTGAGCCTCATTACTGTACTGTCTGTGCTTCTGAGATATGCACCCAGATAAGAAGACGTTGAACGGGCGGACGTGCCCCAGTTGACGTTTGAGCACTGGAATTGGGCCTGCGTGCCCTTTCTGCGATGCTTGGGCAGGTGTGCCCCAGAGATGCTTTGCTTGGCCTTGGGCTGACGTGCCCCTGCTGCTTCAAAAGATTCCGCTGCTTGCGGATTATGGATACTAGGGTAGCAATGCAACAATTGTGTTTTCCAGTTTATTGACTCTCTTTTTGCAAGTGTTGAAGAGAATGCAAAAGCTAACCACTAATATCTAATTTGCATTGACAAGTGCTTTGAATCGACACACAGACATGCACACATATGTACAGACTCGCCTAGCTCGAACGAAAAGGGAGACAGAGCCCCATGGTACAATGCGAACCCTCAGACACATAGAATATAATGAAATTTTGGGCATTAATGTGCCAAAACTCACAATATTCCTGAACAGGTGAAACTGACACTTATGAAAAGTGGAAAAGGTACAAAGACCTGTACAAACAAAATCGAGAAAAGTATCCCGATATGACAATTGATTGAAAAACTGGAAAAATGTCGCAAAAATGGACATAAGACGCAGATTATGACATGTATAGGCCCGGACTGAAACCGACACCCCCGTGCAGTCACATTAAGTCCATATGACTTGCACAGCATGACAAGACTTGGCAAAAGCCCCTGGAACGACATTCGAGGGTAGTAGCTAACTGCTACTGTCTGCTGCAAGAAGAGTGCGCAGGTTTGAGACCAACGCGTATCGCTTTGAACAAATGCGCTGCGGTTGCTTACACCAGACTTCGCTGAACTTAGAATAAACTGTGAGCCTGTTAAGGCCTCGCCAGCATTTCGTTCTGCTTTTGATGCTTCAATTATTTTTAAGACTTATGCTCAGCCTGTAAATTGAAGAAGCAGTTTGGTAATAAAATTGAAAGACGAAGGGTTTCCCCCTTCTGGTTCCTCCAATGAAGCTTGATCTGATCTTCGATCCTCTTCGACCTTTGATGTGCACCAAAATGTCAACCATGGATCCAATTGATAGATTGTGACCGAGTCTCAAAGAAAGACTGCCTACGTATCCCAAGCTAGGGAATCAGGTCAAAACGTAGTTCAGGCCAAGGGTTAACTCTCGAGTCTTAATGAGAGACTGCCTACATATCCCATTTTGGGGAATCAGGTCAAACCGTAGTTCAGGCCAAGGGTTAACTCTCGAGTATTTACCTCTCCTTTTACGCTCTAACTTTTGCCTAGTACCGCCCATTCGGGTCTTCGGTCTAGCGAGCTTTTGAATATTGCCTATTCATTTTTGCTTAAACCACCTTCATAGGTTTTGGTCTAGCAGGCTGCTCTAACTTTTGCTTGGAACTGCCCACCCTTGGGGTTTTCAGCCCAACGAGCTTCTCACAGGGAAAAGTTACATTTGAATTGATCCAGGTTGACCATGGGTATTGAATTTGTTGCCGTCGAGGTTGAGAACCTTTGGCTGCAGCCCTAGATAAAATAGCTTTGATGACGCAGGGTCAAGAGTGCTTCGATTGGAAATGCCTTGCTCCGGGCCGTTGTGTACATTTTCTCATTTGTGCTTGGCAAAACGCCACTGTTGCTGTTTTGAACATGGTACAAGGCCCGGAGCCTTCTGTGCTTCTGCTTTCTGGATTGGCACCCGGTAGCAGGGGATTGATACTTCTTTGTCTTAGGATCAACGCGAGGCGTGACTTGGTGAGACCACGCCAAGACGTCGATGAATTCTTCAAGCCTATCTAACCGAGCGCAATGCTCCTCTGGGTGCGGTGCTTTGACCAACTTTGAACCTTTCGGGAGGTTATACTTGTCTTTCAAGTTTATTTGAAATTACTTCTTCTTTTAATAGGCTGAGCATGCCTTTCGTCTTCCCTTTCGGCGAGGGAACACATTTCCTCGGGAATGATCCCATCGAAATCTATCCCTTCGTCGTCAGGGTCGACACAGTTTATATAAAAGTTAGCGAAGTACTTAGAAGCAGATAATGCATATCATAAAAACCCTCGGGGTTTGCCAAGTACAGCAGACTCGAAACTTGAAACAAAAGCTACGACGTGGAGGGCCAAGAGGCACAACCTCCGACTCAGAGCTAGACTTAGACGAACGCAAAAGACTCTGTGTCAGACTCAGACAAGACGCCAATGCAAACTAGACGTGGTTTTGAAAATGCAATTGTTAAAAAGCTACCCATAGCTTCCACAAAAAGAGGTAGGATCCAGCAGGTGTTAGGCCCAAGCAACAGCACTTCGGCTTCCTCAGCTTCTTCAGCCAAACCTACTTGATGCTCCTTTGAATGATGGACCTCAGCCAAACGGTCCTTTCCTTTGCAAGCCCCTCATCACTGTCAAACCAGACGTTGGCAGTGAAAACCTCGGTTGCCCCACCTACAGCCATCATGTTAACCTCCGGTTCAGACGGGATGGATACGATGGGTTTGGGTTGGTTTGCTGGGATGATATAGTGGCTAGGGTTGAATATGGTGGAGCTCGGGTTGATCTGAGTGGAGGTTATAGATACCTGACCAACCAGAGGGCTCGTGCTGAGGCAAGGAGTCGGAAATGACATCGGGCTTTGGTGGAACTTGAACCGTGCCATCGTCAATTAGATCTTGTATCTCGTGTCGGAGACGCAGGCAGTCATCAGCGAGATGGCCAGGCATTTGGTGGAAGGCACAGAAATGGTTGGTATTGTAGTTGGCTGGAAAGACTTTGGGTGGAGAAGTTGGGGTCAAAAGTTTGAGATGCCCAAGACTTGACGAGTTTCTCCATTACTGCAGATAGAGATACCTCTAAGACAGAGAAACTCCGGGGTTGGGTTCGAGATCGGAGGCTTTGAGCGCTTCGAATTTGGTTAATATCGGCTGTTGATGGAGGTGGAGTTGTGATGACACTACAATCGACAAGATCTTGAACGGCATGTCGAAGCCGAAAACAGGCATTGGTAGAATGGCCAGGCATTTGATGGTAGGTGCAATAGAGGTTATGCTTGAAATTGGGTGATGGATTTTTGGGTAGAGGAGTTGGATTGAGGGGCTTGATGGAATCAGCATCGAGGAGCTTTTCATAAATTGAGGCTAAAGGCGTAGAGAAGCATGAGAAAGTCCTTGGTGGGTTCCGGCGAGTGAACTGAGAATCCGAAGCGGAACCCTTGTCTGCTTTGCAATTTGCCTCATCAACAGGATGCATTCTTTTGCCTTCAGGACTGAATTCATCACTAAGCATGTCCTCCCCTTTGGCAAAGGCTTTGAACAAGGAATCAGCATCCTCCTTCGAATGAGTCCTGGCCTCATGAAACTCAGCCAGGTCTTTGAACATGTCTCCTGAGCACAGCTTGATTCCAACTGTTGGAGGGTGGTAGGCTTGAGAAGGTTCTTTGACTAGCCCCATATCTGGTTGCGAGGCTGTGGAGGAAACAAGGCCAACGAGTCCCTGGACCATAATCATCTGTTTGTCCATCTTGTGACCCAATTCTTCTACAGCTTTCCTGAGCTCAGCCAGCTCCATTTGTACTGCCATTCCGAATTGATGAGCGAGGTAGGTGATATGACCTTGGAAGCAAAGGTGTAATAGCCCTGGCAGACTCTTCTAAGCAGGTTTGGCTCTTCTTTTCGGTACTCTTTTGCTTGGTGCAATGGCCCGAAGCTTTGACAGTAAAGTAATGAAAGCTCAGTGATGCCCTTTCAGCAGTTTATTGAAAGAATTGAAAGAACGAAAATGCAGAGATCATCGTTGTCAGTGTCCTCCTAGACTCTAGAACTAGAGACAAGGCTGTCTCATGATGCTCGGATGCTGCCAGAATCCTCGGATATATTTTTTTTTCGAGGGTATATCCTTTGGAAAGATCAAACTGATCCTAAGAGATGTCAAAACAGACTAAATCTTTGGCTAGTCCCTTTTGAAGATTCGACTTTGAATTAGAAACAACTCGGTATTGATGGCGTGATACCTTTACCTGGGTGGCGTGAGCGACAATGCGCTTTAGCCGGGGCGGTGTACGTGCGAAGCACGATAACCAAAATGACATCAATATCACAACATCAATACTTTGTGGTTCCTTATGTTCGGTTGAATCCTCAACTGGGCATGAGCCAAGGATTTAGTAAGGTTTGATTTCTCTAAGTCTCGTTGATCTAAGGACTTTTGAAAAACTAACAACGTGCACCATCGAGATGCACGACTCTTCATCGGGTCATAGCAGCATCCTAATAAGCATAAGACAGACTTGAAAGCGAGAGACAACTTAGAAGCCGCCCTAAACATGCTCCTACGCAGAACAGAATGTATGCATGCATGTACAGAACCAGAGACGAGTTTGCCTCACAATATTTCAGACGTTGCCGGAATCCTCAGAATTCTTTTCGGCGATGTGTCCCTGAGTAGATCGACAGATCCTAAAAGATGTCAAAATAGACTAAATCTTTGGCTAGTCCCTTTCGAAGATTCGACTTTGAATTTGGAACAACCCGGTGTTGATGTCATGGCACCTTAACCTTGAACACGGCGGTGTATAGTGACAATGCACTTCAACCTGGGTGGCGCCAGCGACACGACATCACCACTTTGTTGTTCCACATTGTCGGTTGAATCCTTAAACGGGCACGAGCCAAGGATGTAGTAAATTTTGATTTCTCAAAGTCTCATTGAACTAAGGACTTTGCGATTGATAACGAACATTCAACAGAATGAACGACTCCTCATCGGGCCCAACAACGTCTTAGACAGCACAAGACAAACTCGAAAGACAAAACAGCCTTAAGCATGTTCCTATGCAAAACAGTGTATGTACAGTGCATGCGATAGGGAAAGCAGTAACACGTAGGCAGTTACGGGGCTAGTTGCAAGTAGATCTTAACCTGTGGGTACCTGTCCTAGTTTGGAGAGTTCTAATGCTTCGTATATGCAAAGGCTGGTTTTGGCTTGTAACAGGTTCCTCGGACTAGGGCCACAGATATACCTCCCGTTACCCGCGTTTTTCGCAGAGTAACAGTCGAACGGTAGCATGACCCATCATCGTCGAAGGTTGTCGGTCGTTCGGGGTCCCCGGGCTCCGGTAAACCGTGCCGGATTGCCAAAACGATCCAACGAGGCTTATCCCACATCAATGCAAATGAGAATGCTAGAAATTGATTAAGAGAAGAAGAATCGCAAAATCGCAAAATGCCTTTTCAAATTTGGCTCACTTTATTTAGTCCATCTTTAGAGGAAACTACGCAAGCGAACAATCGAAAAAGCCCCAGATTAGAATGGCCGGACACGAGGTCCTGTTAAATCACCATTCCAACCTTCGGCAGCGCGAAGCTCACCGTTTTGACAGACTTTTTAAGGGATTGTTCCCAAGTGTATTAAACTCTAAGTATAGATCAATATTAGTTCGATCATCCCCAGCAGAGTCGCCACTGTGGGCAGCATGCCCTGGAAATCCCGGTTTCCAAAAAAATCGAGGGAGCGCGAGCGCCAGTGGCAAGCGCTCGAAAATACAGAGTCGCCACTTGAGTTTTGAAGGTCCGACACTCAAGGAACCGTATTTCGAAGCACCTGCCGCGCTGTTTGATTTGAAAAAGTTAAGGAACCAGTCCGTCATAACCATATCTGGGTTCGGGAGCCAGGTTACGAGAGGGGAAGGGTTTTATGGCACCCCTCTCGCCCAATCCGGAGATCGGTCTCTACTTAGGCATTTTGAAAACATTGCGATTCTTCTTTTATTAATCAATTTTAGCCAATTAGGGCGGGGGAACAGTTAATCGGGGATTAAAACTGTAACATGTTTGCAGGATGATAGATGGCATGGACGAGTAGCATGATGAATAATAAACGGAATGATCTTGAAACAGCGATCAGATGCCAAAACCAGGCTCGGGCAGATTTGCCCTGCACGATGATCAACTTGCATGCCTGAACAGATCTGCATGCAAGTCAATCATCGCGCGAGACGCACTGACTCTCGCGCGAGTGTTGTCATCTCACCACAGTCCCAAAATCATCCCCTTCTGGGCTCTGGAAGGACCAGTGCACACCCAGGAAGCAAACCAAGCAGTGTATTGGAAGACTGTAAAATGCTAATTATTACACAATACTCCAAGCAGGAGCCAAATAAGATGAAACACAACCCCTAAACAGTGGGGGTATCAAAACAGAGGCCAAGGGCCAAGTTGCCCATGCAAGGGCCATTCATGGAAATCAGAGAACTGTCGCGCGACAGAGAGTAAACCTCGCGCGACACTCCTGACTGACTTCCAGGAATTGCTTTACATGCTTGGGGTCCTGAGACAGATTCAGGGGATCCCAAGGGCATTCCAAACTGAACAGAAATGAATATTGAGATATAAAACTAGCAATTTAAGCTCTAAGAAAAGCAGTAAACTGATTATTAGCATGCTTAACAGTGATCTATAATAATTATTAAGACAATAAAACAGGAAAGAACCAACATCCCTTCCCCACGAGAACCATCGCGCGATGCTTGAGACAAGCGCGCGAGTGACTGGGTCCGTCGCGCGAGGGTATGTTGGTTGCACGGTTTTTGAAACCTTGCCAGCTTTAGGGCCAGGACTGGTATTGATTACCAGCCTTGCCAGCCCCCTCAGGGATCAGAACAGAGAGCAGAACAAAGGTAAGATATACCTTTGAATTTTGAGGTTTGAAAAGTGTTTGAGCTTTGAATTGAGGTTGAGTTTGTTTGTGGTGTTTGAGTGGAAGAACAAACTATGTTCTTAGGGTGCTAGGTTGGAAACCAAATGTTGCACTTGCTAATGAAGGAGAGATGAACAAAGGGCTAGGGTTAGAACCTTTTTGCTTTCAATTTTTGGAACCCTTTGAAAGAGAAACAAAGGGGGCTCTTATAGGCTTAGCACCTTCCACTAATGGAAAGGCAGGTCTGGTCCAAAGAATGGAGGTCAGCCAGCCACGAGGCTGGCTGAGGGTTACTTGGTAATTAAGCTGTCCAGCTGAATAAAGGTGATGGGGACAGGTTATTACCGTCGCGCGATGGTTCCAAACTGTCGCGCGAGGGTCACCGGCCAAACTTTGTCCATCTGGCAGTTTGACCATCGCGCGAGTGTTCTAGAATGTCGCGCGACGGTGCGCCCGGGCGCGCGATGGTTGCGCCCTGGCGCACATCAGTAGGGTTTTTGGCTTTTGGAAGTGGCTTAAGACTGGGTTAGGTTCAAGGGTTATTCAAACACTCAAAGCTCAAACACTCGACATTTCCTGGGTGTTCTTGATCCATTTCATCATCGGGGAATCAAATACCGTAAGTAAACTAATCTGGAAGCCCAGATTGGGGTGTCTACACTGGAGGGGGTGTCCCTTAGGACGGTGCCAAATTTATGGCAGGAAAGAAAGGGTGCCAAATCTATGGCAGCGGATGAGCAGTCATGTTGACGAATATGAAGGAAGAAGGCGACCGTGAGAGGTCGAGGTTAGAAAGTGAGTCCCGTGTTTCGACTTTTGACAACACTGATGATTTTTAGTTTTGAAAAACAACAATGGACATGTCCGAGTACCCTTTCTGCTTTACTGTTTTTGGCCAGCGGACCTGTATTGCCAGGATTTTGGGATTTGGGATGGAGTTTGTCTTTGGATGGAAATTGGGTTCGAGTTGGATCCAAGTCTTGAACGGGGGTTGGCTTGAGTTTGACCTCGATCAGGGCTTGAGTTTTGAGCATTCATGCCCCAGTTTTGATGTTGGCTGTACGCTTGCAGTGATTGATGGCATTGGGCTGATGTGCCCCAGTGAGTGACAGACCTTAGTTCTGATCCTTTTCCTTGATTCCATTGATAGTTTCGGCAACCAGTTTTATTATGAGTGCAAAAGCGCGGGTTCTTCCATGTATTGGAGTTTCTCTCACGAGTTGGGAGCTTAATGACCTTGTGTGAATTTGTACAAGGCTCAGACGACTCAAAAGATAAGAAAAACCCTTTATCCGAGGACTGACTCAATGATGAACCAGACTGGACGAGGAGTTTGATTTGACCGGACGAGTGGCTTGATTACTTGAGGATTTGATGTTTGAAATTATCATGATAAAATCAAGTTTTGATGATTTTCCCATTTGGGGTTTTGAAATTGTTTTAACTCCATCAAGTGTTGCTCATTCAGAATTCTCTTGTTTTGTCAGAACACGAGGATTTTTACCGTGAACCATGCCCCAGGTTGCTGATGACAACCCATGGATTTAGAAAATGCCCCAGCTCGGATGTTACAGGATTCATGAAATGCCTCATCCCTCCTTCTCCTAGTGTCTAGGATTTTTGTTATCAAGTTGTGTTTTTCAATCTGAAAGGACTTTATTCGGGTTGTAACGTGGCCAAGGTTTGGCTTAACAAAGAAAGGATAATCGGCCCAAAAATTTTCATTTTCCTTTAGGTTTCGAGAGCTAGCAGCCATCTTGAATATTTTTGTGCCCTTTTTGCTTTTGATAGGCGCCTTCTTTCACTTGATTTGCTTCGCCTTTTGTTGTGCTCGATGCGTTTGGCATTTTCATTGATCTTGAGCTTTCTCTGGTTTTTCTTCGATGTTGTGCATCTCACAGTACCCATGTATTTGGCACTTTCACGCTTTGAATTCTGATGCGCCGATGATAACCAGGTGTTTGGCACATTTTGTCCTCCTCATTTCATCCCGGTGTGGGGGATAGCTGCCTAGCTGGGTTTTTTCAAAGAAATCAATTTAAGCTCAAATGAGTTATCAATGGATGTATATCTTCAAGCGTTTGATAAAAGAAAAGAATGCCTTTCTTCATTTTGAATTGCACAACTTGATAACTGGATCCTAGATGCAAGTTAAGAGATTTGTGTGCTCTAACTTTTGCCTAGATCATATTTTGAGGTTTTGATCTAGCGAGCTTCTTCTTGGGCCAAGGTTTTGCTTCTTGACGGCGCTAGGGAGTGGTCCCATGAAATTCTTCTTCTTGCAAGGGCAAAGTATCTCGTGTTTTGATTTCTCAATTGATGGTGAAAAAAATTCCAAGTTTAAGGGATTATCTCAAAACACAAGTTTATCATCACAATTTCGACACAAGCTTGAGATTGACTCCGAAAGACGGGACTGACCGACGAAGGATTGACTCGAAAGATTGTGACGAAACTTTGACCCGAATGAACATGACCGGGCCTTAGGATGAGGCTGCCTACATATCCTTCTTGCAAAGGAATCAGGTCATAACGTAGTTCGGGAATACGAAACTGACTCTCTTTTTGGTTTTTCTTTTTTCTTTTTGTCTTTTTTTTTTACTACAAACTTGAATTTGAAGACATACGGACACGAAAGCATGAAAGACCCAAAGTACAAACTGACTCAAAATTGAAAGACAAAGACTTGACTCGAAACTTAAAAGCTTTCCAAACTCGTGAGAAATTCCATCCATGGATTGGTTGCACTGCATTCGCCATTCTTCTTCAGATCTGAGGTCTGGCGTTGGGATGGTTCCAGTCCTTTCACACTATCTCAGGCATCATTCTGATTCTGATCCACCCTCAGATTCTGCGTCGGCTTGGAGCTCATAGCTAAGGCACTGAGCATATTAGGGGTTGGAACAACGGGCTCTGGCAACCAATTGTCGATAATGCACTTGAGGGGATGGATTTTGATGCCATTGCTGTTGACGGTTTGGTTGCTCAGAAGTCGTCCAAAGGAAGCATGTCCCATCGAGTCATTGACCTGGCCAACCTTGAACTCCTCAAAGGTCAGAGGATAATTTCCCACAGCAGAACTTGGGTTTGGAAGTGGAGGTGAGATGGTTCCATCATCGATGAGATCTTGGATTTTGTGGCGGAGACGGAAGCAGCTATTAGTGGAATGGCCGGTACATTGGTGATAGGTATAATAGGCGTCTGGGTTGTGGGACGACGAGAGCTTCTGAGGTAGGGGAGTTGGAGGGAGCGGCTGGATGAGACCGGCTTCGAGGAGTCTCTCATAAACCAAAGACAAAGGGATAGGAAAGCGGGAGAGGAACCTTGGTGGGATTTTGCAGCTGGGTTGAGGGTTCATAGTGGTGCCAAGTGGGCCTCTGGCGAAGACACTGTTTGCTTCGACACTGCATGATGCTCTCTTGCCTTTGGGGTTGTGCACATCCTGCCTTTTAGCACTAGTTTTAGGCAAGGATCTAGTACCTTCCTTTGAGCGATTCTTGGCGTCATGGAATTCGACCAAGTCTTTGAGCATGTGAGAGAGCTTCACTTCTGAGCGTGGCTTGATTCCAGCGGTTGGAGGGTGGTAGGTCTGTGGAGTTTCTTTGATCCTGGCCTTACCAGCATTTAGTCCCAGATCCGGATTCGACATGACGGAGGTGAGAATGTCAATCAGCCCTTGCAATAGAGCCGTCTGCTCATCCATTTTTCGACTCATTTCCTCTACAGCCCTTTTCAGCTCAACCAGCTCTGCTTGCCCTGTCATTTCGAGGTAGTCGGAGAAGGTGGTATGGCCTTGTGTAGGATGGGTGGCCCAGTGCTGACAGTAAGTAAGAAAGCGAACTCAGAATGTGCCCCTGTTGTGATTTATTGAAAAATGTGTATTTAATAAAAGAATCGTCATTCATGCGTTGTCATCGTTGATTCAAGGGATCAAACTTTACAGATAGTTCCAACAGTCACGGGTAGGTCGGTGTCAGGCAGGTTAAATTCCGCACGTTGGGAATCAGAGCCAATCTCCTTATCTAAGACCATCCGAGACAGAGCAATAAGACTGCTGGAAGATGCACCTAAGGCTAGATTGAACTAGAGGGAGCCGTTCGGGCACGGCGAACACCGGAGTTATCCCAAACTCCATGGATTTATGGTCTCCTAGACCCTAACTCAAGAAATGACATCCTATGAAGGATTGCCTTAGTCCTCAGAGATTCTTTTGAGTGTGTATCCTTTGATTAGAAATGACAAGACTTGAGAGATATCAAGACAGATTAAGCCTTCAACATTTTTCACTCAAAATTTATGTTTTGGTCTCAAAAACCATTTAGCGTAAATGACATGATACCGTAACCGGGGTGGCGTAAGTGGCATGGCGCCATTAGCCTAAGCAGTGCAAGTGACTTCGCACTATAACCTGGATGGTGTGGGTATCACGGCATTGTAGCCTAATTGTTTTGTTAATTTTCATTGAATCCATGATTGAAAACTTAATGAATTCTGATATCCCTAAAACCTCATCGTTCCAAGGACTAATTAATTCCGACAACATGCTCTTTTAAAAGCACGACTCTTCATCGGTCCAGGCAATCCTAAACAAGCCGCCCGAGCGAGTCTAAGAGTTCTATACCGGACACAAAAGCGAACGGACGGCATAAGATGCAAGGTGAGGTGCAGAAAGCAATAACATGTAGGCAGGATATAACACATAATCCTACCCTGCGGGTCCCTGTCCTAGTTTGGAAGGGTCTATTGCTTTTTACACATGTACAAAGGCCGGTTTTGGCTTGAAAAGGGTTCCCCGGAATAGAGTCAATGTATACCTCCCACTATTGAGCGTACACCCAATAATGGTACGAATGGTAGGGATGACTCATCACGGTCGAGGGTTGCTGAGCATTCCGGGATTCCCCATCACCGGCAAGCCGGGTAGGATTGCCGAAACACAACAGCGAGGCTGCACAAGATATATACAAGAAGTAGACAATGAAACAAAATCCCTTTGAAAATCCCACAAACGTTTTTCAAGCTTGGCTCACAAGTTTAATTGATATTCAAGGAAAGCGGGCCGTTTTGACAACATGCCAACTTTTTCTCAAGTATCAATTAAAAGTCCCCAGCAGAGTCGCCACTGTGGGCTACCAGCCCGAAAAATATATTTCCGTTTTGAGAAAAATATGGTTTGAAGAGTTGAAAGAGTCGCCACCCAGATTTGTGGTATGTCACCCGAGAAACCGTTTTGTTTGAAAATGATCGATTTGAATTGAAAACCAGAGATCGTTTTGAGGGTCTGGGAGCCATGTTACGAGGGGGGAAGGGTTTTACGGCACCCCCCTCGCCCGATTTGAAATCGGTCTTTACTAAACGTTTGTGGGATTTTTAAAAGGGATTTTGTTTCATTTAACAACTAGCAGATATCCACAGTTATACCAAATAAGAGGTGTATACTGGTGCATGTGTATAGTAGAGGGTGACAAAATGGTGAGAGAATGCTAAAATAACATGAAATGAAGCCCTGCCCACTGACTTCACTCTCGAGCGCTCGGGAGTGGTCCCGAGCGCTTGGGAGTTCTGACAGTACTCTCAACCTGCAAAACTTTGTTAGCACTGACAGAATATAATGTAAAACTGGAAATTGAAATAGTGTTATGTACACTACTGGCTCAGCAGAGGACTTGAAAGATTGAAATAAGCCCTCAATCTCACAGATCATGCATCCCTGCCTTAACAAAGCTAGATCTACAAGTTTAGAAGAGCAAGAGGATACATTCATGCATGAAGAAAGGCAGAGAACACAACAAGCTGGGGAAATGGAATGCCATGGCATGCATGCACTCCCGAGCGCTCGGGAATGGTTCAGAGCGCTTGGGAGTGAGCTGCATGTCAGCTTGGTTTTAAACAGGAAATGGTACCATTTTATCATGCAGTCACACTTTTCTAGGTCTTTAACAAGAGAAAATCTTATTTTTAACTTTGGAAAACCTTGTTCTTACATGAAATTTATAAGAAATGTTTCTGTTTTGGGGGAAAATGATTTTCTGTGTCTGCATGCTAGAATAAAACCATTTCACTTAAGACTGCACCTCACCCCGGCCTGTTGTCTAACAAAATACCATGCATGGGACTGGAAACAGTCCCGAGCGCTCGGGAGCACTCTCGAGCGCTTGAGAGTGTTTCCAGTAAGGGTTTTGTGAAAACATCTTTTTGTATCCCATTACTCTTGCTTTTACACTGAGGTCCCCCAACCTTGCACCCAGTATTGAAGACTGGGTCAGGCTGAGAGACCCCCCTCAGAAGGGAAGAACAGCCTCTTTGTTTGAGATTGAAGGTAAAGATCTCTACCTTTAGATGAAACTTGACTCCTTGAATAGCTTTGAAATGTGGATGAAGAGAGAAGAATACAAGAAATCAGAAGCTTGGAGTGTTCTGGATTTCCTGCATCTTCCTTGATGATTTTTGAAAGCTTTTGAAGTTTGAAAAGTGAGTTTGAGTTTGGAAAACCTTTGCCTTGAGCAAGAGAGAGAGGAGAGTGGTTCTAGAGAGAAGGAATTTTCGTGGTCCCCAAGCCCAGCTGAAGACCAGTTGTATTTATAGGTAAAATAACCTATGGTTTTCAAAATCAAATGGATTTGAATAAAAGATTTTTAAATGGGAAAATCCTTGGCCTGAAGATCTCTGCCACCAGAGGTTGAGTGTTGACTGAATCATTAGCCGGCTCAAGATGGTGGTAATGAAGAGTTGCATGGATAGTGGGTGATACTGCCATCCATTGGGCAACACATCAATCTCGAGCGCTCGGGAGAAGTCTCGAGCGCTTGGGACATAACTCTCGAGCGCTCGAGAGTGAGCCAGGCCAGAGGTTTTGTAAAATGGTTTTGAGCGCTCGGGACTGCTCCCAAGCGCTTGGAAATGCTTTTGACCATTTTTAATCCCTTTTCAAATCTTTCAAGGAGCAAAGTCTCGATCAGTACAAGGCTTGTTTTGATCCAAATTCATCATCGGGGAGCCTCCGGGCCGCAAATCAAGGAATTTTGACAAGTCCAAATTGGGGTTTCTACGTCACCTTTTTCCGGTTTTCACACAGTCTGCTTTTACCTCAACACTCGGCTAAGGCTATATCGGAGCTCCTTACTTGTTTTTTTTTTCGCTCAAGTTTTATATGGCTCCTTGTATTTTTGCTCGTACAGCTATGGCTGTCCGACAAACTCGGGCTAATTGCAGCTCCTGAAGCGAACTGGCCCCATCTGCCCGGGCGAATGCATCAGAGGGGGATGCTGTATCCAGAGATGTCTGAGGAGGAGTGGCACACCTTCATGAGAGAGATGTCCCCCCGTGAAATTGTCTGGCAGCATGAAACCTTGAACATTCCGGACATGGCCCTGAATTCTGCGGGTTTCGAGCGGATGGTGATTGCTGGGCTGTCCAGTTTTACCTTATACATTCCAGGCCGTATCCTTCGGCAATTGGGCATGAACCAGGGTCTGCATCGAGCTGGGATAGAAGATTTCCAGATTCCAGCATTCACTGCCCAGCATCTGACAGGGTATGAACACAACTGGGGTTTGAGACAACTTGGCGGAGCAGAACAAGATTTCAGCATAGGACTCAAGTGCCGCTACGTAGCATGGCTGAGAAAAGACATTGCAAGAAGACAAAACGCAAACTGACTTCTGACATGACTCCAATAATCTAGAATAAATTGTGAGCCCGTGAGGGCCTCTAGTATTTCGTTATGTTTTTATGCTTAACTGTTTTAAGGACTCTGCTCAGCCTATGTATTAGAAATAGTAGTTTTGAATAAAATTGAAAGATGGTGAACTTTCTCTTTTTGGTCCAAGCGTTGAACACCGCGCTGCTTGAATGTCGAGGCACTCCTTGGGACCATGGATTGGGTTGATTGATTGTGACCGAATCTCACAGAGAGATTGCCTACGTATCCCTTTTCAAGGAATCAGGTCGCACGTAGTTCAAGCTAAGGTTCGCTCGTGTATTTTTGGCTCTCCTTTTGCGCTCTAAATTTTGCCTAGAACTGCCTTTACAGGTTTTCAGTCTAGCGAGCTTTGATTGAATGCCTATTTATTTTTGCCTAAACTGCCCCCTTGGGTTTTCAGTCTAGCAGGCTTGCTCTAATTTTTGCTTAGAACCGCCCACCCTTGTGGTTTTCGGCCCAACGAGCTTCTCTCAAGGATAGTAACGTTTAAGTTGATCCAGGTTGACCAGAGTGTTGAACTCGTTGCCGTTCAGATCAATAAGCTGAGCCGCCCCACCCGAGAGGATGGTCTTGATAATGTAAGGTCCTGCGCGCTTCGGGCGGAACTTACCACGTGGATCGAAAATGGGAGCCCGGATTTCCTTCGTGACCATATCCCCTTCAGCCAAGTCACGAGACTTCACTTTCTTGTTGAATGCCCGAGCAATTCTGCGCTGATACCCCTAAACATGATACAAGGCACGGAGCCTCCTCTCATCAAAGAGCATGAGTTCAACGAACCTCCCACTAAGCCATTCGGATTCCGTGAGTTCACATTCAGCCATGATACTCAAAGTCGGTACCTCAAGCTCGATGGGAAGCACAGATTCCATCCCATAGACTAGGGAAAAAGGGGTTGCCCCTGTTGATGTTCGAATTGACGTACGATACCCTCAAAGAGCTAGGGGCAACTGCTCGTGCCAGTCCCTGGCGGACTCTACGGACTTCTTGATAATTGTCTCAACATTCTTGTTGGCTGCTTCAACTGCCCCATTCGTCTGAGGGCGATAGACCGTCGAGTGATGAATCTAAATCTTGAACTCATCGAAGAGCTCTAAAACCCTGCCTTTGAAATGAACCCCATTGTCTGACATAAAAGCCTGAGGAACCCCGTATCGATAAATGATGTTCTTCCTAATGAACTGAGCGACCTGAACTGCGGTTAAGGTTTTGTAGGATTCAGCCTCCACCCACTTGGTGAAGTAATCTACTGCTACCAAAATAAATCGATGACCGTTTGAAGCAGAGGGCCTGATCATGCCGATGACGTCGATTCCCCAAACAGAGAAGGGCCAAGGTGATGACATGCCAAAAAGATTAGAAGGGGGAACGTGTATGAGATTGGCGTGGATTTGACACCTATGGCAACGGCATACATAATCCACACATAGGGACTCCATAGTAGACCAAAAGTACCCCTGCCGCAGGATCTTCCTGGCGAGCATGACTCCACTCATGTGAGGACCGCAGACTCCCTCGTGGACTTCTTCCATTATCCTGATGGCCTCAGTGCCATTAACACAAAGCTTATGCATCCCGCAGTGCGACCTCCGGTACAACTTCCCTCCACAGAGAATGTATTGCGCGGCCAACCTTCGTAAAGTGGTTTGATCCTTCTTAGTGGCGTCCGGCGGGTAACTGCCGTTCTCAATGAAATTCCATATGTCATGGTACCAGGGTAGGCCGTCATCGACATCATCGACGGCGTTGACATATTGATAAGCAGGCAAGTCCCGCTGTTCAATAAGGATTGGACGAAGCTTGACACCCAGCGGGAGTTCAACCATGGAAGCTAAGGTTGCCAAGGCATCAGCAAATTGATTCTTCAGACGGGGGATGTGCGTGAAAGTCACTTTGTTAAAACGAGGAATGAGATCCTCCAGGTCTTGATGATAAGGCTTCAACCTGTCTTCCCGAACTTTCCAGTCCCCGTTGGCCTGGGACACAACAAGGTTGGAATCGCCAATGACCTCAAGCTTTTCCACACCAAGCGTGAGGGCAGCCTCCATGCCAACAATACAGGCCTCATACTCAGCTTGGTTGTTAGTGACGTCGAAATTGAGTTTAAACGCAAGCGGAATATGAGAACCATCCGGAGTTATCAACCAATCCCATATCCTTTCTGATTAGCCGCTCCATCAAAGTACAGAGTCCAGGTGTCTTCGACAACTGCTAGCACCTCCTCATCTGGAAACACAAAGTCTAAGTCCTCTGGCCCATCGACGGGATGATCAGCCAAGAATTCTACAACCACATGCCCTTTGACAGACTTCCTAGTGACATATTCGAGGTCAAACTTGGCGAGCAAGAGCAACCAACGTGCTAGCTTACCAGTAAGCGCAGGCTTCTCAAACAGATACTTGAGAGGATCCATTCGAGAAATAAACTTCACTGGGTAAGCCAGCATGTAGTGTCTCAATTTTTTTGATGCCCAAACGAGAGCCCAACATGTCTTCTCAAGAGCAGTGTAACGTTCTTCGGCACCAACCATCTTCTTACTCAAGTAGTAAATGGCCTTCTCAACTACCTTGTCTCCTTCTTGAGCCAGCAAACATCCCATAGAAGAAGGATTCACCGACAGATAAAGTATCAAAGGCTTCCCAGGCACCGGTGGCATCAAGACCGGTGGGTTTTGCAAGTAGTTCTGAATAGAAGTGAACGCCGCCTGACACTTGTCTGTCCAAACGAACGGGGTATTCTTCTTGAGTAGAAGAAACATCGGCTCGCAAGTTAAAGTTAACTTGGCGATGAATCTGCTGATAAACTGAACCTTTCCCAAAAAGCTGCGCACTCCCTTTTCAGATTCTGGAGGCTTCATGTCGTGCACAGCCTTAATCTTAGATGGATCGACCTCAATTCCACGAGAAGTGATCATGAAACCAAGCATTTTGCCCGCTGTGACACCGAAGGTGCACTTCTGAGGATTAAGGCGCATGCGGAACTTACCTAACCTCTCAAAGAACTTCCTAAGCACAGGAATGTGGCCTTCTCGAGTTTTAGATTTGGCGATCATGTCATCGACATAGACTTCCACCTCTTTGTGCATCATGTCATGCAAGATAGTTGTAGCAGCCCTCTGATAGGTTGGTCCGGCATTCTTCAAGCCGAACGGCATGACCAAATAGCATTAAGTCCCCCACTCAGTGATGAACGTGGTTTTTCTCACGGTCCTCGGGTGCCATAAGAATTTGGTTGTAGCCAGAAAAGCCATCCATGAACGAGAGCAAAGCGTGCCCTGTAGTATTATCCACAAGCACATCGATGTGTGGCAAGGAAAAATCATCTTTGGGGCTCGCTTTGTTCAAGTCCCTGAAATCAACACAAACCCGAATTTGCCCATTTTTCTTAGGAACCGGGACAATGTTGGCCACCTACGTGGGATACTGAGAAACCATGAGAAAACCAGCGTCGATCTGCTTAGTAACTTCCTCCTTGATCTTCTGAACCCAATCTGGCCTCATCAGTCTGAGTTTCTGCTTCACAGGTTTAGCATCTGGCAACAATGGGATTCGATGTTCCACGATCTCGGGGTCAATACCAGGCATATCTCGATGAGACCACACAAAAACATCGCTGAACTCAGTGAGCAGCTCTTTGAAATCACAATGCTCCTCTGGCAAAAGCGTGGAGCCCACTTGAACCATTCGGCACGGGATCATTTCCATCTTTCAAGTTTATAGAAACTACTTCTTCTTTTAATGGCTGAGCATGCCTTTCGTCTTCCTTTTCGATGAAGGCACGGATTTCCTTGGGAATATCCCCATCAAAATCTATCCCCTCATCATCAGGGTCAACACAGTTTATATAAAGATCATTGAAATAGTCAGAAGACGCCTCGTTCATTTCACAAGACCCTGAAGGGTCGCCAAGTACAAGAGAATCAAACTCGAAATAAAAGCTATGACGTGGAGGGCCCAGAGGCACAATCTCTGACTCAGAGCTAGACTTAGACGACGCAACAGACTCTGTATCTGACTCTGACTCAGACTCGGACTCAGAGGTGTCGTCAATGCAAGTTAGGCGTGGTTTGAAAACACAATTTTTAAGGCTACCCCCGGCTTCAACAATGAGAGAGGTAGGGTCCTCGAGGGCATCGGGTCCGAGCATGAGCACTTCGGCTTCTTCAGCTTCCCCAGCCCAACCCACTTGGGAGAATTCCTAGAACAGCAGCTCCAAATTTCCCTGATCGACGGATCCCAGCCAGTCAGCCTTGATCTTCACCTGATTAAGCTTCCTCTTGAATTCTTCCCTTGCTGGCTCATCATCACTGCTTGACCAGGTGTCATCAGCGAAAACCTCAAACCCAGGCAGCAGCTCCCCAGTTTCAGAATGAACAAACGGCTCGGGCTGTCCAGTGTAAGCGGCATTTCCCACCTCACGCACAAAGTTAGGATCACCGTAGAGGGTCCGAGGTTTTCCCATATATTTCCTCCTCTTGGCATCTTTGGCAGAGGCGATATACCCCAAACCAAAGCAGCCATTGTTAAAAGGAAAAGTAGGGAACTCCGGGACCCCTTGTCGGCGAGAACCTAAGCCTATGCCCAGGAAATAAGACATCCTCCTCATAATGTCCAGCGCGACAGAGCTTATGAGGAAGTTCCCGTCCACGTTGATTGCCATCACAGTACCTGAAGTTTCAAAAGAGAAACCCCAAGGTCGACGTCCTCCTCGCCGTGCAGAATTCCCAGAACAGGAGTCCCATCCTCCTTGAGGGGACGAATGCCAGAATCCCCGCAAATGGTCAAAGTACCAGTAGGCAGTCCCAGAATAACCTTTTGGTGGAGGGTAGATGGTACAGCCATGATGTCGGGTCGATGGAGCCACGGCCTGCCTAGCAGAAGATTGAAGGTTGCGGGAATGTCCACGACATGGAATTCCACATCCATCTCAAAGCCCTCGGCATCGAGCTTGAGCATTAAAATCCCCTCGACTACGCGACGGGTGCCGTCATATGCCTTAACAGCCAGGTTGGAAGGTGCAAGATCCTTCTTGGTGAGTCCCAAACGATAAGCAACCCTCAGGGGGCAGACGTTGATCGCCGAGCCGTTGTCAATGAGAACGGTCGGGACCCAGAGTCCTCGACACTTGACGGTGATGTGCAAAGGGCGGTTGTGGTCGACTCCTTCGACTGGCAAGTCCTTGTCTGTAAAGATCACAGTATGCTTGGAGGTCGGAGGGAGGATGAGAGACACTACAAGAAATTTTGCTTTTTCCGGCATTTCATAAATGCCGTTAAAAGTTAAAAAAAATGCCGGAAAAGAGTATTACCGGCATTTATTACAAATGCCGTCTAGGAATGTGTCGGTAAAGATACAAATGCCGGGAAAGGTCTCCATAAATGCCGGGAATAGTTGGACTCATTTGCGGCATTTGTACAAATGCCGGGAAAAATTGTACCATATAAGACAAAAAAAAAACCCACGTGGCGCCCACGTGTAGCGCAAATTTTGTGGAGAAATTGCTTGCCCCAAGTTTCGAACTCATGACCTTTGCCTCGCGCGCGCGTGAGGCTACCAATTGGGCTAGCCATCATATTGGGTCAACTTGCACATTGAAAAATATTTATATTAAACGGAGATTTTTTCCGGCATTTTTTTAATAAATGCCGGTAATAGTTTGGCGGTATTATTTTGGCGGAAAACTCGACTTTTGCCGGCATTTTTTTAAATAAATGCCGGTAATAATTATTTTTTCCATAGTGGCTTTTCCGGCATTAATAAAAATGCCGAGAATGACCATTTTTCTTGTAGTGAGATATCATTGCATCAGGCGTGACGTTGGCCTGAACCTCAAGGCGGGATAGAGCGTGACAAAGCCTCTGACGGTGCTCCTTGGACGAACAGATCAGTCCCCAGATTGAAATAGCAGACGGGATGCGCTCCAGCTGTCATTGAACAGAATCAGCAGTTGGTGGCCCAGCCAAAACCTCAGGAGGTGCAGACCTTGGGAAAGCAATGGGTTCGTTCCTCTGGTTAGAAGGATTGGACAAACTCCCGGCTTGCAGATTAGCAGGCTGAAAAATCCGTCCGCTCCTCGTAACGTTGTGAACGTTCCCCAAAGAGGACACGACCTGAGGGTTTTCATTCACATCCCAGAGATTAGCAGGAACATCTCCCAGTTTGCGCTTCCCTCTGTCAGTAGTTGGTGCAGAGACGGGCACTTCCATGTCTAAGCCCAGGTCCTCAGCCAGATCTTTCATCAGTAGGGAGTTCTAGAAGTTCAAGTCTTTCACGGCAGCCACTTCAGCAACAGGCTCCGGATTTGTAATGAACGGAACGTCCCAAAGACTAGTGTCAGCCAGGGAACGATTGACCGCCCAGACTTCATTCCCAACTTGGACATCCACTATGTCATCAACTTCCCAAAGATTAGCGGGCGGGACAAGGTCAGTAACCATGATGCTGCAGTCCCTGTTATTTGGATAAGGCACTAAAGGGCGCGGGCATCCTTCATCAACAATGTAAGAGCATGGGTCGCAGTCAGTGTCGGGATCAGTATCACAAACTGAATCAAAGACCGAACTAAAGAGGGAAACGTGGTCTCCCAGAACCCGTGGATCTTCCTGGACAAGCTCGTCCTCTGCATAGTGAAGCATGTAATCCGGTATAGCATAGCCTTGAAGGGGGTTAGGGTCAACATCCATGGGAGCATACCAAGTTGGCTCGGGATCCCAGTGGTACTCTTCTTCGGGAACCAATGGCTCGACTGGGTGAAACAGCATGTATAAGGAGAAGCCATCCAAAGGATCGAGAATGGCTGCTTCATACCTGGCCAACCAGCCATCATACCAGGCTTGATTAAATGGAACATTTTCGGGCTGTGGAGGAAACCCGTCTGCTTCAAGGCTTGACCATTCGTTGAGCAAAGGGATGGCGTAGTCCAGGTTGTCTGCAATGGCCCAGCTAGTGGCCTGCATGCTGTCTTGGGGTGGAGTTTGAATGGATCGAGATTGATCCACTGGACCAAGAGGCGAATCAGCCACATTTCCATAAGGGCTGTCCAGCGAGGAGGCAGAATTGAGCTGCACGGCAGGGATTGACTGATGGAAGAGGGAGCTGACAGACTCATTGGAGACGGGTGATCCAGTTTGTAAAGGTTCCAGAGATGCATCAGTGTCAACAATCTGGCCTTCGACCACGCGTATGTAAGAAATCTCGGCAGAAGATTCGAGCGGGAAGGGAACAATTGGCCTGGGTTGATCGGCTGAGGCTATATAGTCAGTTGGGTTGAATATGGTGGAGCTAAGGTTGATATGAGTGGAGCTAAGGGATATCTGGTTGATGTGAGGAGCCGCATTGTGCTTGGGAAGGGAGTTGGCAATGACATTAGGCTTCTGAGGTGGAGGCGGTGTTTCCAGCGTGCCATCGTCAATGAGATCCTGAATCGCATGGCGGAGACGAAAGCAAGAGTCGGTGAGATGACCCGCTCCTTGATGGTAAGCATAGTAAAGGTTGGCTTTGAAGCCAAGTGAAGGGTTCTTAGGTAAATGAGTTGGATCCAGGGGCTTGAGATGCCCTGACTTGACAAACCTTTCCAAGACCGAGGACAGAGGCGCCTCGATAGCGAAAAAGCTGCGGGGTTGGTTTTGAGGCCGGTTATTCTGCGGAGCCTGGACCTGATTGACATAAGCAATGTGGTTGGTTGTGTTGGAGGAAGAGGCATTGGTACCACTAGTTGCCGTGTTAGAGTAAGTCCCCGTTCCAAACAGTGCATTAGCATTCCCAGAGTATGCCCGAGTCTTGGTTTTAAGAGGATTAGAGGATTCCCCCTTCGCTAGAATCCCACTCTGCAGTGCATCCTTGATGGCCAGGCCGGAATCGAAAAAGGTCTCAAAGTTTGCAGACGCTTGAGCAAGCACCAGATGCCTAGCATAGTCAGGCTAGAGGTTGCGAGAGATGATACGGAGCTGGTCCTTCTCGCTGGGGCGGTCAATCATCAAAGCGGCCTTGGCCCTCCATCTTTTGACGAAGTCAGCAAAAGACTCCTTTGCTTCCATCTTGGTGGACTCGAGCTCCCGGGTGGTCATCTTCAGTTGGGAGTTGTAGCTATACTGCGAAATAAACGCAGCCCCAATATCCTCCCAGGTCCTCCTTTTGGCAATGTCGACCGACAAAAACCAATGGAAGGCAGGGCCTGAAAGGGTCTGAGGGAAAAGCTGAGACATAGCTTCCCGCTGAACAGAGAGTAGCTTCATAGCGGCATGGTAACTGTAGAGATGGGTCTTGGGATCACCGCTCCCGTCAAATTTGGCCAAGTCGGGCATCTTGAACTTCTCGGGAAGCTTGGCGTTGGGATACAGACAGAGGCAGTCCAAATCAATCCCCCCAGCGTTGATCTTTTCGGTCTTGGAAATGGATTCTTCCAGCTTGGCAATCTTGGCCATAAGTGCGGTCATGTCAGGGTTCTGAGCTGGCCCTTCCTGAGCAATCCTGCCAATTGCTAGATCTGCAGCGGGCCTACGGCCTTCTCTTGGATTGAGTGCAATGAGACGTCCTGCGTGAAGCGAATCTGGAACCAAAATGGGTTGTTCCTGGTCAGACTCATCGTCCTCGCCTTCCTCTTCGAGAGGGGGTGGAAGGCGAGTGTTGATAAGGTCATTCAGGCGGGCAATGTTGGTATCTGTCTGAGCTGCCCTCTGCTGCATGGCGGTGATGTTGTCCTGAAGGTTCATAAGCATGGTTTCCAAGGTAAGAGGCTCTGGATGTGGCTGTTCTGTCATGACGGGAGGTTCGAAGATGCTTGATGCGGATGATGGGGAGGCTGGTCGCCCTTCCTGTAAAACTGGTGGTGAATCTGACTGTGATCCTGACTGAGAATCTGAGTGCTGTGCTGCCGAAAGTGAGTGCGGAGAGTCTTCCGTGATGACTGACTGGGACTGTAACCTGACAAGCCTTTGAACCGGATTGAGTTGCAGACGTTCCCAAGCGGGTTTGGCAACTCGCTTCGATACTTTCCTTAACGGTGCAATGATTCAACACTTTGCAAGAAAATAAGAGAAGGCTTAATAGGGGTCCTGCAGAAACTTTAATCTAAAATAAAAGACTAAAGTGCGGATGCAACCAGCGTCGTCGGTGTCGCCCTAGACTCTAGAACTAGAAGACAAGTCTGTCTCAAGACGTTCGGACATTGCTTGAGGCCCTCAGAATTCTTTTCGAATGTGTATCCTTGTTTGAAACGAGTGATCCTAAAGGATGTCAAAAGAAGTCTAAACCTTCGTCCCTTCCGCCGTTTGGGATTTCAAACTTGAAGTCAGAACAACTCGGTATGAATATCATGATACTATAACCAGGTTAGCGTGAGCAGCATTGTGCTATTAGCCGGGCGGTGTAAGTGACGAGGCACTTGTTACCTTTTGGTGTAAGCATCATGATATTTACTCCGTTGTTCCTCGTTTTCTGTTTAGAATCCTAAACAGGTTTACAGACAAGGGTGTAGAAAGGCTTCTGATTTCCTAAAGTCCCACCGTCCGAAGGACTGGGGAAACTGAAAACGCGCATCATTGAGATGCACGACTCCTCATCGGGCCATCACAGTGTCCTAATGATCTTAAAGACAGACCTGGAAAGATCGAGGACCTAAAAGGCACCCTAGACATGCCTCTACGCAGAACGGGATGTATAAACAGTTCATGCTATAGGGAAAGCAGTAACACGTAGACAGTATATGGGGTTAGATGCAAATAGATCTTAACCTGTGGATACCTGTCCTAGTTTGAAGAGTTCTAATGCTTTGTATATGCAAAGGCTGGTTTTTGTTTGTAACAGGTTCTTTGGACTAGGGCCACAGATATACCTCCCGTTACCCGCGTAACCGCAAAGTAACAGTCGAACGGTAGTATGACCCATCATCGTCGAAGGTTGTTGGTCATTCGGGGTCCCCGGGTTCCAGTAAACCGTGTCGGATTGCCAAAACGATCCAACGAGGCTTATCCCACATCGATGCAAATGAAATGCTAGAATTTGATTAAGAGAAGAAGAATCGTAATTTTGCAAAATGCTTTTTCAAAATTGGCTCACTTTATTTGGTTCATCTTTAGAAGAAACTACACAAGTGAACAATCGAAAAAGTCCCAGATTAGATTGGCCGGACACGAGATCCTGTTAAATCACCATTCCAACCTTCGGCAGCGCGAAGCTCACCGTTTTGACAGACTTTTAAGGGATTGTTCGCAAGTGTATTAAATCCTAAGTATGAATTAATATTGGTTCGATTTATCCCCAGCAGAGTCGCCACTGTGGGCAGCATGCCCATAAAAATGGGAGAAGGATTCCGTTCCTTTCCCAAGGCAATGGGCCCGGATCAAGGGAGCGCGAGCGCAGGTGGCAAGCGCTCAAAAATACAGAGTCGCCACTCGGGTTTGAAGGTCCGACACCCAAGGAACCGTATTTCGAAGCACCTGCCGCGCTGTTTGATTTGAAAAAGTGAAAGCACCAGTCCGTCATAACCATATCTGGGTTTGGGAGCCAGGTTACGAGAGGGGAAGGGTTTTAAGGCACCCCTCTCGCCCAATCCGGAGATCGATCTCTACTTGAGCATTTTAAAAATGTTTACGATTCTTCTTTTATTAACCAAATTTTAGCCAATTAGGGCGGGGAACAGTTAATCGGGGATTAAGACTGTAACACGTTTGCAAGATGTGATAAATGGCATGGATGGATGAAATATTTAGTAATAAATGGAACAAAGTTCAAAATATTGCTAAAACACCAAAATAGTGCTTGGTATGGTTTTATCACGTACAGTGGCCAACTTGCATGCATGGATCAACCTGCATGCAAGTGAACCGTTGCGCGACAAATCCATACCATCGCGCGAGAGTTTGTGTTTCACCAATAGTCTGAAGTTTATCCCCTTCTGGGCTCTGGAAGGACCAGTGCACACCCAGGAAGCAAACCAAGCAATTTATGGATACTCGAAAGTAGATAATTATTACAAGCCAACTGAATAAAATGGAAAGACAACCCCTAAACAGTGGGGAAATAAACAGAGGCCAAAGGCCTAGTTGCCCATGCAAGGGCAATAACTGGAAATCAGCGAACTATCGCGCGAGAGACTGAAGAGCTCGCGCGAGGGTTCTGACTGGACTTCCAGGAATTGCTTTGCATGCTTGGGGCTCTGAGACATGTTCAGAAACATCCCAAGGGCATTCCAAACTAACTAGGGTAATAAGCTAAAGAACTGGAAAGCTTAAAACATAGTTGCTCATGCAAGGGCAGCCACTGGAAGTCAGTGAACCGTCGCGCGACAGAGTGAAAGACTCGCGCGAGGGTTTTGACTAGATTTCCAGGGGTTGCTTTGCATGCTTGGGATTCTGAGACATGTCTGGGAACATTCCAAGGGAATTCCAAACTAATTAAAGTAATAAGCCAAGAAACTGAACTTGTTTTTAACATGCAAAACAGTGATCTACATATCAAAACAAAGTTACAACAGACATGCTCACAAATAAAACAAGAAATAACCAGCATCCCTTCCCCACGTGGACCAATCTCTTGCAGACAGAACTGTCACGCGAGTGTTTGGGTCCATCGCGCGAGGATTTAACTGATTATAGATTCTTGTAACTCTACTGACTTTAGGGCCTGGACTGGTATTGATTACCAGCCTTGGCCCTGCCAGCCCCCCTCAGAGATCAAGACAGGAACAGGTAACTTTTATACCTTTGCTTGAATGGCTTTTGGAATGGGTTGGATTAGGTGATGTAGCCTTGCAAATGAGTGTATGGAGAACACTTGATTGAAAGACTAGCGAATGTGGTTTGGGATTGTAACTTTGTGCTAGACTTGCTAATTCTTTTTTTGTTGAAATTTTGTAACCCTTTGGAAGATCAACCAATGGGGGTATATATAGGAGGAGTGAGTGGTGCAAGGTGGGTGGAAAACTAGGCCTAAAGACCAGCCAACAAGGCTGGCCAACCTTGCTTGGTGGAGAGGCTAGCCACCAAGGTGAGTGGGGGTGGTTGTGAGGGTGGTGTATCCCCAAGCCTGCCAGAACGCTGTTCAGCCAAGGAAAACGGGGTTCCAGCCCATGTGGCCCTGATGATCACAAAAATCCAGCTGGACTACGATGAAAGTGACAGGTGCAAACCATCGCGTGAGGGTTTGAGACCATCGAGCGAGGGTCAAAAGTCAAACTTTGACTTTGACCAACACCTGGCGAGCTGACTATCGCGCGAGTGACAAGAATCGTCGCGCGACAGTCAAACCTTGGTTAGGGTTTTGACTGAAGGTTTTAGGGGTTCAAAAGGGTTCAAAGGGTTCAAGAAGGGTTCCAAGTCCAATCCATTCCACATCCAAGCCTGTTTGATCCGATCTCATCATCGGGGAAACAAGAAACTGGAAAATAAAGTAAAACAAACGGGAGACCCATATTAGGGTGTCTACAATGAGACAGACTCGTCTTTATACCCAGTCAAGTGCGCCTTCGGGTCTCCAGTTCCGTCGAATTTTGTGAAGTCTATGGGCCTAAACATCTCCGGGAGCTTTGCATTGGGGAATAGACAGAGCTTGTTGATGTCGAAGCCCATCGTGGCAATCTTCTCACTCCTTGCCACGGATTGCTCCAATTGGGTGATCTTTGCCAGGACAACTGCCATTTCAGGATTCTGCGGGGTTTCCATCTCGGGGGCCAGTTGTTCAGGGTTAGGATTCGGATTAGGGTTCGGGTTTGGATTTGGGTTTGGATTTGGGAGTCGTCGTGCAACTCCGGTTATCATAAGCATGAGTTGGGCGATTTGATTGTTGGTGCGTTCGCCCAGTCGTTGGATAGCTTCCCTGATCTGCCCCATTCCTCCGTTCGGGTTTTTCAGGTTCGGGTTTTCTGGGTTTGGATTGCCCTCATTTGGGTTTGGGTTTGGATTGAGATTTAGGTTGGGGTTTGGATTGAGGTTGGGGTTGGGGCTTCCGGCTGGCTGTTCCATCTCCACCCACAAGTCCGATACACTGATGGGATCTGCCTGAAGTTGAAGCCACTCCAATCTCTGCCCCAGGGGTCTGGTCCAGGAGGGTATGATATTCTTCTTCTTTGGCCCAATTGCTCAGAACTGATAGCAAAGCAAAAACCGTGCTCAGATGCGGTCCTTATTTACATTTTTATGAAATTTGCGCATAGTTTTTAGAAAACGTGTGCATCACCGTCACCGTCACCGTCATCGACTCTGATTTTTCAAGAGTGATTGAATATCCTTTACGGGAGGTTGCCTTGATCCTTGGATTTTTAGGGTGTATCCTCATTTAGGAACCGTCGCTTCCCAAAAGATGCTAAAATAAGCTAAGTATTTGGCTAATATTTCATCGACAACTTGGCCATCGGTTTGGGATGACCTAGGGCGAACGACGTGATACGATAACTGAAGCAGCGTAAGCCGTGCATTTGCTTTTAGCCTGGGTGGTGTTGGTATCACGGCGTTTTGCTTCCTTGTCATTCCTTCCTTTGGCTAATTTCCCGATAAACACTAGTCAAGGACTTAGCAAAATTTTAGTTTCCCCTAGGTTTTAGCTCGAGGACTCACGTGGTTAAGCAACACGCATTAGGGTGCGTGACTCTTCATCGAGTCTTGGCAACCACCCAAAGACCGCCAGAGCGAGTCTCGAGGACCGTGGCTGACAGTATGATGATGCAAGATGAAATGCAGCACGTAAACAGGATATAGCACGTAACCCTACCCTGTAGGTTCCTGTCCTAATTCGGAAGGTTCTATGGCTCGCTAAACATGTACAAAAGCCGGTTTTGACTTGAAGAGGGTTCCCCGGACTAGAGTCAAAGTATACCTCCCACTATTGAGCGTACACCCAATAATGGTACAAACGGTAGGGATGACTCATCACAGTCGAGGGTTGCTAAGCATTCCGGGATTCCCTATCATCGGCAGGCCGGGTAGGATTGCCGAAACACAACATCGGGGTTGCACAAGATATATACAAAAGATAGAAGATGAAACAAAATAAATTTGAAAATCCCACAAACATTTTTCAAGCTTGGCTCACAAGTTTAATTGATGCTCAAGGAAAGCGGACCGCTTTGACAACATGCCAACTTTTTCTCAAGTATTAATTAAACCTTTTCCCCAGCAGAGTCGCCACTGTGGGCTACCACAGCCCCGGGTGGATCGGGGCGGCCCGAAAAACACATTTTTGAATCGAATCGAAAAGATTTGAAGAGTCGCCACCTGGATTTATGGTTAGCCATCTGAGAAACCGTTTTGACTTGAAAATGATTGATTTGAATTTGAATTGAAAACCAGAGATCGTTTTTGAGGGTTCGGAAGCCATGTTACGAGGGGGGAAGGGTTTTACGGCACCCCCCTCGCCCGATACGAAATCGGTCTCTACTAAATGTTTGTGGGATTTTTCAAAGGGATTTTATTTCGTTAGACAAGTAGCATTTATCCACAGGTATATCATATAAGAGGTGTATGCCGGTGCATGTGTACAGGGGGATGACAAAAATGATAATGGAAGAAATGCAAATAATAGGAACTGAGATCCTGTCACTGAGTTCACTCTCGAGCGCTCGGGAGTACTCCCGAGCGCTTGGGAGGGCTGATGCCCAACCTGCAAGTTTTGTTAGCACAAACAGGGTATAATACTAAGACTGTAAATTGAAACTATTTTAAACATATGATAAGCTCAGCAGAGGGCCTGACAGACTAAAACTGAACTTCAATCTTCCAAGCCATGCATCCTTGCCTCTACAAAGTCAGATCTGCATTCTTAAGGGCAAATGGACACGTCCCCGCATATGAAATATCAGAAGCATGGCAAGATAGGGGGGAGTAATGAACTGCAGTAGCATGCAGATACTCCCGAGCGCTCGGGAGTGGTCTCAAGCGCTTGGGAGCTGCATGTCAGCTTGCTTTCAAACAGGAATTGATCTTATTTTGGCATGCAGACATCCCAGTTTTGATCTTCTAAGAATAAAATCTCCTTTTTAACCTTGGGAAATCTTGTTTTAGCTTGAACTTTGGTGAAAAACATCTCCACTTGGAGGAAGTGGGTTTTCTACGTCTGCATGTCATGATAAGACCATTTGATGTAATAATGCACTTCATCCCTACCCACTGTCTACCAAAAATGCAAGGAATGGAACTAGAAACGGTCCCGAGCGCTCGAGAGTGATTCCAGTGGGTTTTTAAAAAAAATGTTTCATGATCCCTTTGCTCTTGTTTTTACACTAAGGTCTCCCAACCATGCACCTAGTATTAAAGACTGGGACAGGCTGAGAGAGCTCCCTCAGAAGGGAAGACCAGCCTCTTGCTTGAAATCAAAGTAGATAGATTTCTACCTTCAATGAGAACCTTGCTTCTTGAGATGGCTTTGATGGGTGAGGAATAAAGAAGAATACAAGAGATCAGAGACTGAATGTGCCCTGAAGTCCTTGCATTTCTGGTACTTGGATGTTTTTCAATATGTTTTTGGAAATTCTTTTGAGTTGAAAGAACCAACTCTTGCTTGGAGAGTTGAAAGGCTTTTTGACAATGGATAGGGGGGTAGAGAGAGGATTTTTTTCGTGCCCCTCTAGCTGATGACCAGAGGCTATATATATAGCAAATATAACCTAAGGTTTGATTTGAAAATGAAATGGAAATAAAATCCTTGTTTTTTGGGGGGAAATCTTCAGTCCTGACTCCCTCTGACTGAGGTTGAGTGTTGCCTGGAAAGAATCCTGGCTCAAACGGCCAAAATGATGGCTTGCATGGAAAGTGGGGAACCTTTTTCACCCATTGGGCAGCACGGAGGTCTCGATCGCTTGGGAGTGGTCTCGAGCGCTCGGGACTGTCACTCTCGAGCGCTCGAGAGTGAGCCAGGCCCACAGCTTTTGAAAATGGTTTTGAGCGCTTTGGACTACTCCCAAGCGATTGAGATTGATTTTGACCTTTTATTTCTCTTTTTAAATCCTTCAAGAAGCAAAGTTTCGATTGGTTCGAGGCTTGTTTCAATCCAATTTCATCATCGGGGAGCCTCCGGGCCAAAAATTAAGGAAATTCGACGAGTCCAAATTGGGGTGTCTACAGTTGGGGCTTTTGTAGAGGGGATATGAGAGTGTATTTCTGCAGAGTTTCGTGGTGGATGGGGAGGTGTTGGTCTCTCAATTTTGGAGCCGAAGCACTCTTTATATAGGCACAAGGGATGACACAACTAAACCAATCAAAACGCACGGTGGGAATTGGAGTTGGGGAGTGATACAAACTCTTCATGGTGATCCCTGAACGTGGCCCGAACGCATCGGAAAAAGGCTGCTAGGGTTTTGTGAACGGATTAAACGATTGACAGAACGTTCTAGAATCTGGAAAAGAGACGATCTGGCGGCCGAGGAAAGGATCTGGCGGCCGAAGGAATGATTTTGCGGCCGAAGGATAGATCTGGCGACTGGCTAATCGATCTCTCAGGGAGTTTTTCAAGCAACAGGCTTCACGGGTGAAGAATTGAATGTCACGCCCTCGATTTTTAACATAATTAAATAAAGCTTTTCATAAATAAAATGGTCGCAATATATAATATAATAACCCAAAGAGTTCATAGTTCCCATAACTTCAATTTACAGTCCAGCACTTCAGATTTTAAAAAGATTACATTGGCGGCACACCAACTGAAAATAGCATTTGCTCGAGATACATATATGTTAAGAGCTGAGCATCATTCTTAGTCAAAAGGAATATGAAATTAAGTTACAAATACATGTTTGACAGAAATGAGATTTTACAAAGATGCCTAACTAACTCCTCCATATTAGCTTTCAAAAAGTAAGTCAGTCAGTCCATGCACGCCAGCACTCCGTGCTATCGCCCCTGTGCAGTACCTGAAAATGAAAGGTTGAGATACACTAGCCCAGTAGAGAAATCTACGCAACTCTTATGCGAATATGAGATGTCAGGTAGAATGAGTAACAGAGGGAAAATACAGTGTCTCAAGTGAAAAATAGAGTGTGAATCATAGGTATCCCACCATCGATTTAGGAAATAAAGCACAAGGACAACGTACCAGTTTCTTATCCACCATGGAGATCTACTATTCATACGTCATTACTCATGACTACCATTGCCTCTTATCCTATTCCGAATTACCCATCCGTTATCTCAACTTCACGATATACACAACAACGCACCTTTAAAAGAAACAAGTATATCTCTACAGTATTGCATCCGAATAACCAACCATTCCTGTCATGAATTCATTCTGCTAACCCTTTATTTGTTTCCATATCAATATTGCAACCAACTTCACAAGTCATGAGCAAATGCTCTTACCGGGCTATTCATGGAGTCCCGTTACTCCCCACAAGAACCTCTCTTACCGATGGAACCAATTTCAAGTCACATAGTATTGATCGTCGCACCACCATTTCCATACCACATTTCATAACTCTACCATTTATCTCAATCGCATACAATAAATTCATAAACAAGACTCATTCATATAGAAATCGTAAGGATAAATCTCATCTCAATCGACTCACAAACATAACACTATCAATTTCCTCATCATCATACAAGTATTCACATGTCCTTTTTCAAGCACATTCACTCACCACAATTCATGATTTCCTGCCTTTATCCCATTTACCCCTTTCAAGCTACACTAGAGATATATATATCGCCTTAAACACAAAGAGATGTCCCTCATATCCAAACCTAGTATTATCAAATTCAAAGGAATGTCCTACGCATCCGTTCCTTGTATTGCACATCGACACATTTTACATCCATCAACATTCATTCATTACATTCTCTAGGTTCTCGTTTCAACATTCGACAAATACTTAACTTCTTGTTATCAATATGTCACATATCTGAAGAATAATAAAGTCCATAAACTCATAATGAAGCATAGTATAACCCATTGGAGAGAACCACGGTCGTAGAATGAGCAAATAACCCATTGGAGAGAACCACGGTCGTAGAATGAGCAAATAGGGGTTTTGTTTTTATAAAATTTTGCAGTGGCTACGGGTGGGACCAAAAATGGGCTACGGGTAGCGCCTGGAAATTTTCTGCGATTTTGAACAACTATGCAGATTTCACTAAGGCTCAAATCAACAAGAAGTTCTAAGCATCGAAACTCCTCATTAAACACATAAAAGAAGTTAGAAATCCCTACCTCAAGGGTCTAGGTCGAGCCCACAAGTTCCAAGCGAGTCCCTAGCTCCGAAAACCTTGAATCAACCAAATACTCCTCTCCAAGCTCGAACCGACGAATTCCAAGCTTAAGAACGCAATCAATAGGTGAAGTGGAAGTAGATCCGTGTGGGTTTGTGGAGTGTTGAGCTCGAGAGAGAGATGGCCGGACAGGAGAGAGAGATGGCCGGACAGGAGAGAGAGAGAGATAGGATTTGTGTGGTCTCCATACATACACACACACACATATATATATATATATATATATATATATATATATATATATATATATACACAATCCCCACATTACACTCACACCCACCCACTAATAATCCTATCACTTTAACCCCTAATCTCATATTCACACAACATTTCATCTTATCTCGATATTCTCATTTTCATTTAAACGCTGAAATTATTGAAAAATAAAATAAAATACGAGTCTCTACATTCTACCCTCTTTAAGAAAATTTCGTCCCGAAATTTAAGCAAAGCAACGGAGACGCATCATCAAGGAAATTTTAGTCCAAAAGAGAACTGTGTCCACTCCACAACACTCTGTATCCACCAAACCTGTGTCAAAACGCAAGAGAATTCCGTAATGCCACAGTCAACTAGTACAACTTCTCATCGAAACAATCGTCATGTTCCAATATCAACGCATATCAAACCACAAAGTTATCGTATTCGTAAGAGACACTAATATGTTACCAACCGGCTTTGGTCTTATAAACCGTATCCATTCTCATTATTTTCAATTGACCAATTTTGGCTCCAAGGACCGTGTCCAAACTCATAGGAAAATTTCATAACGTCGTGACTCAACAACCTTGCCAAGTGATACATAATCAACATGTTCTAAGATCAACTTCTCTATCTCAAGATTTACAAAATTCTTCACGGACGCTTATAAGGGAAACAACTTTTATACATTTTTTTTTTCGTTTTCTTACTTCTCAACTTATTCTCGTTCCCAAGACTCACACAAGTAAAACTTTAACTGTTCTCAACTCTAACTAAAGACAAGTTCTCTTAAAAACAAAAAACAAACGCTAGCTCACTGCCAAAGTGACCGACACGATGAAGTCTAAACTAAATAACGACCATGAATTTCCAGCCTATAGTTTTCAAAGCACGATTGTAATCTCGCATGCCAGTAAGCCGTTTCAACGAAAAATCAGTCATGTAAAAAAATACTCCCTCCGTCCCTAAATGTTTGGCACTTTTGGGAGTTCTAACTTTTAAGGAAGAAATATTATTGTATTGTGCAAAAATCAAGTGTCCAATCTTACCCTTCTAGTGTACTTTCAATAGTACTTGAAAATTTGAATTTGAAATTTTGTGCCCAAAAGAAAAGGGTAACATGGGAAGTTTACCATATTTTGCTTTTGACTTTTCAAAATGGACAAATTATATGGGACAACAAAAAGCATGAAAGTGCCAAACATTTAGGGACGGAGGGAGTATATATATATATACACATATAGTCCAAGTAGTTCAAAGTTCTTAAAACTTGTCCCTCCGTCATGAAATTTTACAAAGTTTTGAAAAGGGATATTCGTTTTGGTAGACATTGTAAACGACCATTCATAAACACCTCATATGTCACCTGAAAATTACAATAATTTAGAAAGTATAGAAATGAATTCAGGATAGGATCCACTCCGCTATGATGTATTCGACTCCATGTTTGTACCATTATCATTTCCAAAATGAATTATACAAAGAATCAACTTTCATACCACATCACTCTTTTTCAGGAAAAATTTGAGTTCAAGTCAATTTTTGAACATATTAATAAGACATTTCCATTAACGAAATACCAGTAATTTTCATACGTAGATACCCAATATACATCCACCAAATTTTACAAACCGAAACCTCCACATGTATTTTAAGAGAAAAAGAGAAAGTAGTCTTACATTCATTTCCAAAAATGAAGTATGCCAAGGATGAATTTTCGAAACATTACCTCCTCTCTTTTTTTTTTTTAAAAAAAAAAAATCTTTAAGTTCAAAGTAGGTACATCTGAAATAACTCTCGAAACAAGGTGTCGCTACTCCACATTCCTCCACATACCCATCCGACGCCCCAAGTAATGAACTCAATTTAGATTCAACATGAATTTGCAACGTCCAAACTAGTCCTGCTCTTTCACTATCTTTATGAAGGATCTACTAAGCTAGCAGTAATCTCAATAAGACCATAATATCGAAAATTGAAAGGTATTGTAGACACCCCAATTTGGCCTAACGATTATTTCAAGTCCAACCTTGGGGACCATCCCGATGATGAAATGGATACAGTGATTGCTGATTGACTTCTTGCGAACCCATGGAGTTATGGTAAGAACTTTGAGCCACTTAGAGGACCCAATCCAGAGCCATATAGCCTTTCAGACAGAAATACAGAATCCTAGGAGAATCCATCTGTCGGCCGTAACATTGATCTCACGGCCTTAAAATCATTTCTTCACCCGAGCAACCTGTTGCTTGAAAATCTCCCTGAGAGATCAATCCCTCGGCCGCAAGATCTATCCTTTGGCGGCAACATCCGTTCCTCGGCCCGCTAGATCCTTTGATCGACCGCCAGATTGTCTATTTTCCAGACTCTGGAACGTTCTGTCAGACGTTTGAACCAAGTACACTACCTTCCCGATGCGTTTGGGCTACGCCCAAAGATTACCACGAAGAGTTTGCATTGCATTACAATTGCAATTGCAATCGTGCGTTTTGATTGGCCGGAGTGAGTCACCAATTGCCTATATAAAGGGCCTTTGGGTTCCGAAAATACAACAACCATGAAATACACCAAATTTGTATACTTCCACACCCTCTCAAGCCACGAAACTCTGCAGAAATACTCTCTCAAATCCCCTCTTCAAAAGCCCTAACCTCCCGAAGGCAGCCATCATTCTGACGATCAAACCCCAAAGTTCAAACCCTAACCCTAGGGTTTTCAAAGAAGCAATCAGTCAATCACAATCAATCCGAAGCAATCAAGCAGCTGAGGGATCAAGGTGGTGAGGCCCAACGGCCTCTGGTTTGTTTTATTTACTGTATTCATAATTAATCGTAGCGTTTTGATCATCTGCTAACTTTTCTGTCTGGTGTGAGGAAGAACACCGACCGGGGCTTCAATCCCTCGGCCGGTACACAAAACCAGGAGGATCCCCCGGCCGTGGGATCCATTTCCCTGGGACAGTTTGTTTTGTGTTTTGCTTTTTGATGCATGCTATACTTATCGCATTGGCTCACCTTATTTACTGTTTAAAGGCTTAATTAAACAGACTATGTGTTAGAATTAAACAAAGCATCTATATGTCTTATGTTGAATAACTATGGGCCAGCCCCACGGCTGGGCAGAGAGGGGTGCCTAACACCTTCCCCTTACTGTACTCTTGGCTCCCGTCCCTAGAATCTCTATCTGTTTTTCTAGTTTTAATAAACTAGGTGGCGACTCTGCTTTGATGATGACCGCTATCGTGTGGCGATGTTCCTAGCCATGAGAATGTCCATGATCTTGGTTTATGAAGCAAGCAACCAATCGAGCAATCAACGATCAATCTGTATGGCGATGCCCGTCGGGGAGGTGTCTACAACGATCTTGGTTTATGAAGCAAGCAACCAAAATGAGCAAACAACGATCAATCTGTATGGCGATGCCCCGTTAGGGAGGTGTCTACAGGTATGTAAAATAATCATCAAATCATAAGTTGCGATAAAAAAAATAAGTAGTTGAGACGAGAGGTTCAAATAATCACATAGCGTTACACATAACTAAGAGAGTCCAGTCATCCCAACTCAAACACCTTTTATCAATCATTTATGTGGCACGTAGCATACATCCACACATATATCATTATCTATCCATCACCATATTCTAAAAGCAAATTTCATACACTATGGTTACACATCAGATCAAACATGTAGATAATGATATACAACGGTTTGCAAAATGTTACAATACACTAAATAGCAACATATCTTATGCACCTAATCTATATTACAATACACAACGGTTTGCAAAATGTCTCTCTCACAACTGTCCTATGTGGCACATTGAAAGACTCTGATTAAATAAATGGTTTGAGGGTTAAAATTCAATCCATCCAAGGGTTATCATTTGTTTGGGTTCGAAATTTGAAAACCCATTATTTTTCTCCCTTAATTTCTGATTCTTTCATTTTTTTGTGGCAAAAAATATAGAAATTTGTTTTCTTTTTTACTTCCCCCTCTCCTCTCCTTTTCTTATCCTCTCTTCTCTCATTGATTTAACCTCAAGGTTGCTGTAATATTGGTATATACACCAGTTAACTTGAATTAGCACAAAATTTCAACTACAAAAAAATAATGGCTCAAGTATATCCACCAATTAACTTGAATCAGCACAAAATAAGTATATCCACCGGTTAACTTGAATCAGCACAAAATAACTATTGTTTTTTTGTAGTTGAAATTTTGCGAATGAGTCGTTGGCTTTCAAGAATCTAGATAGACAAAACTGGTGAGCCGTGCCTTCAGGCATGGGCATGCACTAGAAGGGCTCACAACTGTCCTACGTGGCACATTGAAGGGCTCTAATTAAATAAAGGGTTTGAGGGCTAAAATTCAATCCATCCAAAGGTTATCATTTGTCTAGGTTCAAAATTTGAAAACCCATTATTTTTCTCCCTTAATTTTCGATTCTTTCCTTTTTCTGTGGCAAAAAATATGAAAATTTTCACCTTGTTTGGTTCCCATTTTAGTTTTGTTTTCCAATCATTATCCTATTTCTTTCTCCAATCATTACCCTATTTCTCCAATTATTACATTCTCATCTCTCTCCAATCATTACCCCTATTTTCAATCATTACCCTATTTCTCTCTCCACCCACTATCAAAACTAAACTAAACTAAACTCCCAACCAAACAAAGCCATATTTTCTCTCTTACTTCCCCTATTTGACATTTCATTTCTCTCCCCCCCTCTTCTTCTTTTCTTCTCCTCTCTTCTCTCTCATTGATTTCTCAGCAGCAACAGAGGTTGCTGTAATATTGGTATCATTCTTTTTTTTGTCAGACTTTATTTATTTATTTATTTTATTATCACAGCCTTTGTACTTCGACTTAATTTGTTTTCTGTTTTTCAATTACTCAGGCTCGAGCTCACAAGATTCACCAACTTTTCTCACCTTTCTTGATCGTGACCATCTACCATAGACGAAGTAAGTTTCCCTCTTTTCTTCGTGTTCAACAAAGTCTAATTTTTTAACCCTAAATTTTTTAATCCACAATATCTAAAACCCAAACACTTCTAATCAGACTATTGTATTCAATTTTTATTATTTTTTTATATTATTGCTTACGTATTTTTACTATATGAGAACTGAAGCGCCATCTGTTTTTTTATAGGTTGCATTGGTTAACCAGTAAGTCAGATACCGAGTTAGTTGGAGTTTGAAACTTAGAAAGTCTACAATTTTTATAAGTGAGATTACATTTTTAGATTTTGATATTGCCTATATCTATATCTATATCTATATCTATATTACAATACACAACGGTTTTGTAAAATGTCTCTCTCACAACTGTCCTACGTGGCATATTGAAGGGCTCTGATTATATAAAGGGTTTGAGGGCTAAAATTCAATCTATCCAAGGGTTATCATTTGTCAGGGTTCAAAATTTGATAACCCATTAATTTTCTTCCTTAATTTTTGATTCTTTCCTATTTCTGTGGCAAAATATATGGAAATTTGTTTTCTCTCTTACTTCCCCTGTTTGACATTTCATTTATCTCCCCCTCTCTTCTCCTCTCTTCTCTCTCATTGATTTCTCAGCAGCAACAGAAGTTGTTATAATATTGGTATCATTCTTCTTTTTTTGTCATAGATCGACTTTATTTATTTATTTTATTATCACAGCCTCTGTACTTCGACTTCATTTGTTTTCTGTTTTTCAATTGCTCAGGCTTGGGCTCACAAGATTCACCATCTTTTCTCATCTTTCTTGATCGTGACCATCTACCATAGACAAAGTAAGTTTTCCTCTTTTTTTCGTGTTCAACAAAGTCTACTATTTGAACCCTAAGTTTTTGAATCCACAATATCCAAAACCCAAACACTTCTAATCATACTATTATATTCAATTTTTATTATCTTTTTTTTGCATATTATTGCTTATGTTTTTACTAGATGAGAACTGAAGCGCCATCTGTTTTTTATAGGTTGCATTGGCTAACCAATGAGTCAAATACGGAGTTGGTTGGAGTTTGAAACTTAGAAAGTCTACAATTTTTATAAGTGAGATTACATTTTTAGATTTTGATATTGCCTATGTATTTTTACATTCTGAAGCTTGGTTTATTTTTTTGCCCATAAAGTGTATTTTGTGATAACAGAGGTTTTTTGCCAATTGTGATGAGTAGTTGGTAGCGTGATCAACATACTGTGAATTCAAATGGCTGGCTATAAGTACCCCACAAGCACAGAAACTACAACTGTTAGTTTGTTTTATTCTGATTCAAGTTAACCGGTGGATATACTTAAGCTATTGTTTTTTTGTAGTTGAAATTTTGCGAATGGGGCGTTGGCCTTCAAGAGGTTAGAGAGATAAAATTGACGAGTCGTGCCTTCAGGCACGGGCATGCACTAGTAGCTTAATAAATCAACTGGCCCACGGATTCACCGTACCAACTAATAGTCCACACATCACCGAATACATCATTGCATCATCGGGCTCACACAGTACCTAGTACGACATTGGGCTCACACAGTACCCTTCACGACATTGGGCCCACACAGTACCCAACACACTATGAGCTCACACAGTTTCAAGATACCACTGGCTCACACAGTGCCCAATACTACCACGGGTGCACACAGTACCCGTTGGTCACACAGTGCTCATTACTTCATATCTCATGGCTCTAAGAAGCCCATTGGTCATCATGTTCATTTCAATCTCGATAAACCTTACACAATCTCTATTCGTTTTATCCATCTCAAGTATTCTTATTCAGTTAGCCCAGTTGGCACATCTGTTGAAGTTTTACTAGACAAGTTCACATAAATAATTCAGTAACATTGTCCGATATTAGAATAGACCATACACTTTCATAATGGCAGTCAAGCATACACAAGTAATCACAACACAAGCATGTAAATTTACGTCACCTCGTAATACGGCTTAAGATGCATGATCTGACCCCGTAGGTCTCCGTACGTTCCCTCTGCTTGTCGGTTGTGGACAATTTACCGCTAAGTGCCCCGGATGACGACACCGGTAGCAAACCCGAGGTGGCCTCTGACCATGATATTCTCTCTCCTGAGGACAGTTCATCGCATGATGGCCCGATTGACGGCACCGATAACACACAATTGTTGACCCCAACGATACTCCCAACGTCCTAGAAAAGTTAGGTGGTTCTGAACTATGCTGGCCTGAGGTGGATCGAAATTGATCTCTCTGTCTCTTCCTTCCTTAGCTCCCAGACGTTCCTTTAGATACATTCTTGCTAATGGTTTGTTGCCTAGACTCTCGCACTTTCACTTGCTTTGGTATCTCCTCCGTATACTCAATACTTCTAGCGCACTCAACAATGTCAGAAAATCTTCCAATTCGTTGACCTACCACAAACTTCTTAACTAATGGATGCAACCCATTTTCAAAATGCCTACATTTTCTATCCTCTGTTGCAACAAATTTTGGCGCAAAACGGGACAAGGTTTGAAACCTCATAGCATATTCTCAAACGGTCATCTCACCTTGATCTAACCTCTCAAATTGGTTTCTAAGTTGCTCACGATACGACTCCGGAAAGTATTGGTTTTCAAAAAGTGTTTCAAATTCAGCCCAAGTAATACTCTCCTCAACCGGTTCAATTTCCTGATTTGCAACCCTAGCCGCCCTCCTAGCATCTCTCCTTACTCCTAAAACGGATTCCCACCACTCGTTTGCCTCACCGGTAAGTTGACAAGCTACTATACTTACTCGTAGGTCATCCTCCGTAATCTTAAGTGCATTGAAGATCTTACGAATTTGTGCAAGCCAATGATCAGCCACAAGGGGGTCGCTACTCTCCCCATCGAACTCAGGTGGTTTCATACGGCGGAATCCTCTCATCACTTCCATGGCATGGTCACTCGGTTAGCCCTTATTGCTGGGTTAAGAAGGTTGGATGTTGCAAGCGCCGCTACGATTTCCCTAGCGAGTTGATTCTGTCCTACCCCCATTCTCGGATTCTCAATCCTACCCCGTCTATTCTCATGTCTCGGTGGCATCTCACTACAAAGAAACAATAAAGAGATCATCAATAATAGATACACTACAAATCTCTAACTCCACCAATCTGGACTAACAACTCCATGCCAGCCTACGGTAACGTAAATGCAATGCCACATAGTTGAATAAATGTCACTCACACAGGTATGCATAAGCTTTGTTAAAATGTAATGATTTTAAACCATGAGACTAAAAGTCTCCCCACGGTCTCGAGGTATTCAAAACCTATGCTCTGATACCAAGTTGTCATGCCCTCGATTTTTAACATAATTAAATATAGCTTTTCATAAATAAAATGCTCGCAATATATAATATAATAACCCAAAGAGTTCATAGTTCCCATAACTTCAATTTACAGTCCAACACTTCAGATTTTAAAAAGATTACATTGGTGGCACAGTGGCCGAAAATAGCATTTGCTCGAGATACATATATGTTAAGAGCTGAGCAACATTCTTAGTCAAAAGGAATATGAAATTAAGTTACAAATACATCTTTGATAGAAATGAGATTTTACAAAGATGCCTAACTAACTCCTCCATGTTAGCTTTCAAAAAGTAAGTCAGTCAGTCCATGCACGCTAGCACTTTGTGCTACCGCCTCTGTGTAGTACCTGAAAATGAAAGGTTGAGCTACACTAGCCCAGTAGAGAAATCTACGCAACTCTTATGTGAATATGAGATGTCAGGTAGAATGAGTAACAGAGGGAAAATACAGTGTCTCAAGTGAAAAACAGAGTGTGAATCATAGGTATCCCACCATCGATTTCAGAAGTAAAGCACAAGGACAACGTACCAGTTTCAAGTCCCACCTTGGGGACCATCCCGATGATGAAATGGATACAGTGATTGCTGATTGCCTTCTTGTGAATCTTAGGACTTTCGGTAAGAACTTTGAACCACTTAGAGGACCCAATCCAGAGCCATATAGCCTTTGAGATAGAAAATACAGAATCCTAGGAGAATCCATCTGTCGGCTGTGACATTGATCTCACGGCCTTAACATCATTTCTTCACCCGAGCAACCTGTTGCATGAAAATCTCCCTGAGAGATCAATTCCTCGGCCGCAAGATCTATCCTTCGGTCGCAACATCCATTTCTCGGCCGCCAGATCGTTTATTTTCCAGACTCTGGATCTGTCAGACGTTTGATCCAACTACACTACCTTCCTGATGCGTTCGGGCTACACCCAGAGATTATCACCAAGAGTTTGCATTGCATTGCAATTGCAATCATACGTTTTGATTGGACGGAGTGAGTTACCAATTGCCTATATAAAGGGCCTTTGGGTTCCGAAAATACAACAACAAAATCATCAAATTCGTATACTTCCATACTCTTTCAAGCCACGAAACTCTGCAAAAATACTCTCTCAAACCCCCTCTTCAAAAGCCCTAACCTCCCGAAGGCAGCCATCAATCCGACGATCAAACCCCGAAGTTCAAACCCTAACCCTAGGGTTTCCCGAAAAGCAATCAGTCAATCACAATCAAATCCGAAGCAATCAAGCAACTGAGGGATCAAGGTGGTGAGGCCCAACGGCCTTTGGTTTGTTTTATTTACTGTATTCATGATTAATCGTAGCATTTAATCATCTGCTAACTTTTCTATCTGGTGTGAGGAAGAACACCGACCGGGGCTTCGATCCCTCGGCCAGTACATAAAACTAGGAGGATCCCTCGGCCGTGACATCCATTCACCGGCCGCGGGATCCATCTCCCTGGGATAGCTTGTTTTACTTTTCTACTTTCTGATGCATGCTTTGATTATCGCACTGGCTCACTTTACTTACTGTTTAAAGGCTTAACTAAACAGACTATGTGTTAGAATTAAACAAAGCAACTATACGTCTTATGTTGAATAACTATGGGTCAGTCTCACGGCTGGGCAGAAAGGGGTGCCTAACACCTTCCCCTTACTGTACTCTTGGCTCCCGTACCCAGAATCTCTATCTGTTTTCCTAGTTTTAATAAACTGGGTGGCGACTCTATTTTGATGATAACCGCTACCGTGTGGCGATGTTCCTAGCCATGAGAATGTCCACGATCTTGGTTTATGAAGCAAGCAACCAATCGAGCAATAAACGATCAATCTGTATGGCGATGCCCCGTTTGGGAGGTGTCTACAGTTTTTGGTGACTCTGTTGGGGAACATGAGAGCCATAACCAGAAAGTTCAACATAAGACTAATACATGCCTTGTTTAATTCATTTATCATATGCATCGAGCGGGCAACCTCTTTGAGTTCACCTGATATCCCGGCATGACACGGGCTATGTTGGGGGTTCCAGCAAACTCCACAGTCACTCGTACCTAGTGGTATATCAAAAAGGGAATCACCCAATCCCCGCCTTTGATGGGCTGGTGAGAGGATTGGTGCCCTTTGACAACGGAGCACCCTGAGACTACCTAAACCTTGCATGTATTAGAAAGCCATAGAACTTATCAAACTAAGGCAGGAACCTACAGGCTAAGAACCTATTTGCATTTGCTTGCAAAAGTTCTTCCTCACACCCATTGTATCTATGTATGTTGTAAAGTCTTCTTTTGCAGGTTAAAACCTTAGGAGTCGCTCTAAGTCAAATGAACAGTAGGTAAGATCAATCAATCTAACTATAAGAAAAATCTTTTAGGAAAAATGACTGCATCACTATCCACGTTTGATTCGCACTTTCAAGTTGTCACCAAGCTGTCTGGCCCACTCCACTCTACTGCTGAGGATTTCAACCCCTCCAAATACATCACTCCGGTAAATCAACCGAAGCCTATGGTAACTATCATTGAAGACAACCATGTCATGTTCGCTAGAACAGTTTATGATGAAGAAGTAGAAGACATGATTGAAGAAGAAAGGCTTCGCAGGGTCCCAATCTATTTTTATGACCCCTATGCACCTAACGACGACTATTGGCCGATAGACAAGGTCAATAACCTCAAAACTAAAGAAGCAAAGGAAGAAGAGTCTGTTGACAACGACCCACTAGACGAAATATCACTAAACCTACTCTTTGATGAGGGGGTCACCAACAATGAAATAATGTTGATCCACCCCATCACAGATAGCTTTGGTAATTGGTGGGGCTTTGTTGGCACACGAAGAGTCGACAACAGCGACGAAGCAGAGATTGAAGCTCAATTGGAAGACATAACAGCAATAGCAAATCAAATGGCCCTCCAAGACTTGCAGGGTGACAATGATGAAAGTGCGAATCAAGGTGACAGTGAAGTGCTGATGATCAACCTTGGTGATGAAAAAGACTGCTCTGAACTGATTGTGGATGCTGAAAAAGGGGCTTACCCTAACTAGACCGTGGAACATACTCTAAAATACAAAATGAAAAGCCCTAATTCTGATCTTAGTTCCGATTCCGATTTCGATTCCGACTCCGAGTCGACTCAGTCCGAGTCAAGCTTTTCATCTTTTGAAACTACTGAGTCTAGTGAGGAAAACCTGGTCAAAGCACCAAGGCATAACATTTATATTGACTTTGACTTTGAAATGTCTTTTAACAATCTTAGCAATAAGAAGGAAGATTTAGAGTATTTCACTTTGCCTGTGATTAGTTATATGGATTCCGACACACCAAATTTTGAGGAAGAAATTCCAAAAGAAATTCTAGAATTCATCGAGAGAGAAGAAGAGAGGCACGCTAAACCTTTTTCTGAGGAAATAATCACAGCAAACATAGGCTCTGAAAACGAGCCCAAAATGGTTAAAATTGGTGCAACACTATCCTCTCAAGAAAGTGAAAAACTAATCCTTTTGCTAAAAGAATACAAAGATGTTTTTGCTTGGTCTTACGAGGACATGCCTGGAATAGACCCTGAAATTGTTCAGCATAAAATTCCCCTTCATCTTGATGCAAAACCAGTTAAACAAAAGCTAAGACGTATGCGCCCTAATTGGGTCTTAAAGATAAAAGAAGAAGTCACCAAACAAATCAACGCCGGTTTTCTCATAGTCACCGAATATCCACAATGGGTAGCTAACATCGTTCCCGTACCGAAGAAAACTGGAGGAATCAGGGTCTATGAAGATTTTCGAGATCTCAACAAAGCCAGTCCAAAGGATGACTTCCCATTACCCCACATAGACGAGCTAGTAGACAACACCGCAGGCCATGCATTGCTATCCTTCATGGATGGATTTTCTGGGTATAATCAAATTCTTATGTCTCCTGAGGATAGAGAGAAAACCACCTTCACTACGCCTTGGGGAACCTACTGCTACCTAGTGATGCCATTCGGGTAAAAGAATGCTGGGACCACTTACCAGAGGATGGCGACAACACTATTGCAGGACATGATGCACAAAGAGGTCGAGGTATATGTCGACGATATGATAGTCAAATCAAAGGAAAGGGAAGGACACTATGAAGCACTCCAAAAATTCTTTGAGAGGATTAAGCAATACAAGCTACGTCTTAATCCTCAAAATGCACTTTTGGGGTAACGGCTGGAAAAATGTTGGGATTTCTCATCACTCAAAGAGGAATCGAGGTAGACCCTTCCAAGATATAGGCTATCATGGAAATATCACCACCTAGGATAGAAAAGGAAGTAAGGAGCTTCTTGGGGAAAGTACAGTTCATCAGCAGGTTCATTTCCAAGCTCACAACTACCTGTGAACCCCTTTTCAAGCTACTGAAGAAAGGTACTGATTTTGAATGGAGCCAAGACTGTCAGCAAGCGTTTGAGGCAATCGAAGAATATCTTCAGAATCCACCTGTTCTGTCGCCACCCATCCCTGGGAAGCCATTGATTCTGTATCTCTCAGTAACAGACACATCCATGGGATGCATGCTAGCGCAAGAGAACGACGCCAAAGTAGAGTGCGCCATATACTACCTCAGCAAAAAAATGATGGATTATGAAACAAGGTACACTCCCCTCGAGAAAACCTGTTGGGGACTAGTATGGGCCACAAAGAAACTAAGGCACTACCTGTTGGCACATCCGGTGTTGCTGGTTTCTCGTTTAGACCCAATTAAATATCTTTTCGAAAAGCCAGCGCTTATCGGGAAGCTAGCTAGATGGATGTTGCTGCTAGCAGAATTCGACCTCAAATACATGACAAAGAAATTAGTAAAGGGAAGAGCTGTGATAGAATTCTTGGCAGATCACCCTGTGACAGAAGCCGAGGCAGAAGACTTCATGTTCCCCGACGAGGATATCTCATGTCTCCTAGACGACACCTAGCAACTTTACTTTGATGGAGCATCAAACCAATGTGGATATTTCATAGGGGTATTGCTAGTTTCCCCAAACGACTCTCATATCCCTTTGTCATATAAACTAAGGTTTGAAGTCACCAACAACCAACCTGAATACGAGGCCTGCATTGCTGGAATGGAGGCAGCCCTGGAACTAGGGGCAAAAAGGGTAGAAGTCATTGGGGATTCAAACCTGGTGGTATCTCAAGCAAGAGGAGACTGGAAGGCCAAGGAAGACACACTGAAACTATATCACTCTGTGCTGGAAGATCTAATTCCACAATTCGATTCCGTTATCTTCACACGCACTCCTCGAGTGAGTTATAGATTTGCAGATGCACTGGCAACATTGGCGTCTATGGTCGAAATACCCCTGGGATTCACAATGCGGCCTCTCATGATCGAACAAAAGGTCAAACCAGCATGCGAGTGTACCTTCACCGAGGAAGGTGAAGACGATGGCAAGCCATGGTACGAAGACTTGAAGAAATTCCCGGAAGAAGGAGAATACCCATCCGAGGCCACCTCAAAGGACAAAATGGCTCTGCAGATGTTTGCCGCCCGATTTGTAATCTGTGGAGGAGCATTATATCGAAGGGTATACCTGGGTCCAAGTCAACTTTGCTTCACAACGGAGGACAACTGCAAGGTAATCTAGGAAACACACGAAGGAATTTGTGGCCACACATGAATGGGGCAACAATGGTGTAGACACCTCCCAGACGGGGCATCGCCATACAGATTGATCTTTTGTTTGCTCGATTGGTTGCTTGCTTCATAGACCAAGATCGTGGACATTCCCATGGCTAGGAACATCGCCACACGATAGCGGTCATCATCAAAATAGAGTCGCCACCCAGTTTACCAAAACTGGAAAATAGACAGAGATTCCAGGTGCGGGAGCCAAAAGTACAATAAGGGGAAGGTGTTTGTAGACACCCCAATTTGGCCTAACGATTATTTCAAGTCCCACCTTGGGACAATCCCGATGATGAAATGGATACAGTGATTGCTGATTGCTTCCTTGAGAACCTTAGGACTTTCGGTGAGAACTTTGACCACTTAGAGGACCCAATTCAAAGCCATACAGCCTTTCAGACAGAAAATACAGAAGCCTAGGAGAATCCATCTGACGGCCGTAACATCGATCCCACGGCCATAACATCAATCCCTCACCCGAGCAACCTGTTGCCAGCAAAATCTCCCTGAGAGATCAATTCCTCGGCCGCAAGATCTATCCTTCGGCCGAGACATCCATTCCTCGGCCGTGAAATCCTTTACTCGGCCGTCAGATCGACCTTTTTCCAGACTCTCGAACGTTCTGTCAGACGTTTGGTTTGATCCAACTACACTACCTTCCCGATGCGTTCGGGCTACGCTCAGAGATTACGACGTAGAGTTAGAGATGCATTGCAATTGCAATTGCCATCTCATGATTTGATTGGCCGGAGTGAGTCATCCCTATGCCTATATAAAGGGGCCTTTGGGCTCCGAAATAAACACACAGAAAGTGATAGACCTACACACTCAATCAAGCCACAAAACTCTGTCAAAATACTCTCTCAAACCCATACTCCAAAAGCCCTAACCTTCCGAAGGTAGCCATCAATCCGGCGATCAAACCCCGAAGTTCAAACCCTAACTCTAGGGTTCTCGATCAAGCAATCAATCAATCACGCCCAATCCAAAGCAATGAAGCAACTGAGGGATCAAGGTGGTGAGGCCCAACGGCCTCTGGTTTGTCTTAATTTACTGTATTTTTGACTAACCGTAGCATTTTGATTATCCGTTAATCTTTCTGTCTGGTGTGAGGAAGAACACCGACCGGGGCTTTGATCCCTCGGCCGGTACATCAAACCAGTGTGATTACTCGGCCGTGACATCCATTCACCGGCCGAGTGATCGATCTCCTGGGACAGTTTATTTGCTTTCTCTGCTTTCTAATGCATTCTTATTTATCGCACTGGCTCACCTTACTTACTGTTTAAAGGAATGAATAAACAGATTATGTGTTGGAATTAAACAAAGCATCTATACGTCTTATGTTGAATGATTATGGGCCAGTCTCACGACTGGGCAAAGAGGGGTGCCTAACACCTTCCCCTTATTGTACTTTTGGCTCCCGTATCCAGAATCTCTATCTGTTTTCCTAGTTTTAATAAACTGGGTGGCGACTCTATTTGATGATAACCGTTATCATGTGGCGATGTTCCTAGCCATGGGAATGACCATGATTTTGGTTTATGATGTGAGCAACCAATCGAACAAACAACGTGATCAATCTGTATGGCGATGCCCCGCTTGGGAGGTGTCTACAGTGTTAGGCACCCCTCTTTGCCCAGTCGTGAGACTGGCCCATAATCATTCAACATAAGACATATACATGCTTTATTTTATTCTAACACATATTTATTTAATCCTGTAAACAGTAAGTAAAGTGAGCCAGTACGATAAGTATGCATCAAAAAGCAAAAGAGAAAAACAAGCTGTCCCAAGGTAATGGATCCCGCGGCCGGTGAATGGATGTCACGGCCGAGGGATCCTCCTGGTTTGATGTATCGACCGAGGGATCGAAGCCCCGATCGATGTTCTTCCTCACACCAAACAGAAAATTTAATAGATGATCAAAATGCTACGGTTAGTCATAAATACGATAAGTAAAACAAACCAGAGGCCGTTGGGCCTCACCACCTTGATCCCTCAGTTGCTTGATTGCTTCGGATTGAGTGTGATTGACTGATTGCTTCTCAGAAAAAACCCTAGAGTTAGGGTTTGAACTTTGGGGTTTGATCGTCGGATGGATGGCTGCCTTCGGGAGGTTGGGGCTTTTGAAGAGAGGGTTTGAGAGAGTATTTGTGCAGAGTATCGGAGCTTGGGTGAGTACTTTCACTTGTTAATTTCGGAGCCCAAAGGCTCCTTTATATAGGCATAGGGATGACTCACTCCGGCCAATCAAATGGCACGATTGCAATTGCAATTGCAATGCAATTTGAACTCTTCGTTGCAATCTCTGAACGTGGCCCGAATGCATCAGAGAGGTAGTGTAGTTGGATCAAACAATCGACAGAACGTTCCAGAGTCTGGAAAAAGGACGATCTGGCGGCCGAGTAATAGATCACGCGGCCGAGGAATGGATGTTGCGGCCGAAGGATCGATCCTGAGGCCGAGGGATTGATCTCTCAGGGAGATTTTCTAGCAACAGGTTGCTCGGGTGAGGAAAAGATGTTAAGGCCGTTAGATCGATGTTACGGCCGACAAATGGATTCTCCTAGGCTTCTGTATTTTCTGTCTGAAAGGCTATATGGCTCTAGATGAGGTCCTCTAAGTGGCTCAAAGTTCTTACCGAAAGTCCTAAGGTTCGCAAGAAGGCAATCAGCAATCACTGTATCCATTTCATCATTGGGATGGTCCCAAGGTGGGACTTGAAATAATCGTTAGGCCAAATTGGGGTGTCTACAGATGCCTCTTTTTGACTGAGCTCAGACGGATCGCGAGACATGTTTGAGTAAGAGTCAAAGCTGTAAAAAAGGAACTCACTTTGGTCCAACCACTATTCCAAGGGGTTTTCGAAAAAGGTTTTTGTTATGGTCGGGCCGGGAGGCTGCCTAGGTATTCCACAGGGGAAATTCAGACCAACCGTAGTTCGGGCAATAAAGAAAAATAAAAAGTTTGGAGGGTTAGAGACAGAAGACGTACCTTTGGGCTTAAAAAGCCGTAGTGCAACGTACCTAGACTGAGCCAGGGTTTTGGCGGAAGATAGTTGAAGGAGCGCGGGGCTACCGGGGGAATTTTTGCGGAGAGCTTCCTTAGTATTTTGGGGTATATCAGTACACGGCAGGTGCGTTTGCTTTTCTTGATCATCCTTACTTTGACTGAGAGGAGCTCGGTAGAGTAGCCTATCCTTGCGAATGAGCTGGAAGGCATTGATGTAATTGGGGTGGAATCCAAGCCATCTACTGGGGATGATTCGGATGCCAGTTTGAGATATGGGGGGCGCGAGGCCAGTAACTAGAGCACGGAGCTTTGGGAATGAGGGAACCGAGACACGGAGCCGGTTGTAGTCATGAGGCGAGAGCCTGGAGAGTGATGGTTTTTGAGGCGAGGGCCTGAGGTGAGCTTAGAGCTGGATAGAACCGAAGCGCGGAGCAGGTATTGATCATAAGGCGAGAGCCTAAGGTGTCGGAGCTTAGAGCTTGATGTGATTTGAATCGAAGCGTAGAGCTGGTTGCATTCTGATGGTCTGTGCACGGAGCTTTCTCATCATAAGTTTTGGCGTAGAGCCAAAGGATCGATGTACTGGACCGATCAATAAAACCGAGGCATAAAGCCGGCTGCTTGCAGGGTTGACCTGTTTCATGAGAGATATGCAGAGTGTATATGTGTGATGGTGTTTGTTAGATGTGAACAGATATGATGATGCAGACTCTATGTGATAATGTTGATGCAATTGATGCAAATGTGCACGGGCCCGTTCGTGTGTGTTGATTTAAGCTTAGAGCTTCTATCAAGTGCCGGACTTGAGCATTCAAAGCATAGAGCTCGAGCATTCGGACGGCAGAATCCGAGCATTCAAAGTACAGGCTTTGAGCATCCAGTACGCAGTGGTTGGGCATCCAAGCGTAGAGCTTGAGCATTCAAGGCATAAACCTTAAGCATCCAGTACACAGTGGTTGGGCATTCGAAGAGCTTCGAGCATTCAAAATGTCAGATTTTGAGCATTCAGGCGTAGAGCTTGAGAATAGATGATGTCTTGATCGTTGGGGGTGGCGTAGGGCCTGTTGAGATAATTACGGCTTTTAGCCGCTGAGTGATGGGCGTAGAGCCGCTGAGATGGTTGTTACGGCTTGGAGCCGGTTGAGATAGTAGGCTTGGAGCCGCTGAGCTGGTAGATATAGGCTTAGAGCCAGTTGAAATTGCTTGAGTATGATTGTAGGCGTAGAGCTTGCTGTCGGGATGGCGAGCATAGAGCTGCTGAGTCAAGGGTTTGGAGCCGCTGAGTGAGTGAACACGGGCGTAAAGCCGCTATGATAATGGGCATTGAGCCGCTGAGTGATGGGCGTAGAGCCGCTGAGATGACTGTTATGGCTTCGAGCCAGTTGAGATAGTGGGCTTGAAGCCACTGAGTTGGTTGTTACGGCTTCGAGCCAGTTAAGATAGTGGGCTTGGAGCCGCTGAGTTGTGATAGCGAGCGTAGAGCTGCTGAGTTTGATGAGCTCGGGGCATGGATGCATGGTTGCTGGAGCGGTAAGCGTAGAGCTACTGAATGCTTTGAGATGGGCTTTGAGCCGCTAAGATGATGGGCTTGGAGCCACTGAGTTGCTTGATAAACTGCAGGGCTGCTGGTTGTTTTGGTTTGCTGTAGTAAGGGCTTCGGCCAGCAGTTTATGGAGAGAGAATTTCCTTATGCTCGGATATGCCCCCGAGGCTAGTTCTGGTTACGTTGTATTGGTTCGGGGATGCCCCCAAGACTGATTCAATCACTGGCTTTGCTGGTCAGAGCTTAGAGCTGCATATTTGCTTGGATTGGCGTGTTAAGCAAAATCCAATACTGCTGTGGGAGATTGATTAGGGGGCCGAGAGATAGATCACGCGGTCGAACAATCAATATCTCGGCCGAGGAATTGAAGTCTCGGCCTTGCAATCGCTTGATTTCCAGAGCTCTATAAAAGCCGAGCCTCGGCGTTCTTTCATTTCATTTTCCTCTCTCCTCCCCCCGTCTTCTGCGTCCGAGACTTCCACCGAAGCCCCCCCTTTCGCTTCCCCTTGTTCCTGACGGCTCCGGGCCATGGGTGATGCACGTCCAGAGATCACGGAGGGAGGCCGCGCTGTTCTTGGTCCTATCTTGATGCTTGATTAGGGACCCTTGCATGGGTGGCTTGCTTCCGTGACGCGAAGCTCCTGGGGTGGCGGTGATACGCGGTGTGGTGATTTTTCTGGGCCATGTGGTGATTCTTTTGAGCCACGTGGTGTCCCTTCTGCACCGTAGTACTCCTCTAGTATACGTCGCCCCAGGGGTGTCCTCCTTTTTAGTTTCTTTGCAGTAGGCCTCTGGTGTTTAGACCACCAGAGGGTTCGGCATCCTTCTCTCCTTCCTCTTTTTTTTTTCTTTCTCTGTTCCTCTTCCTGCATAGGTTAGTTTGACAGGAAATCGATGTATAGTTTGTTTAGGAAATGTGGGATGATTCACCTTGTGATGTAAAAAGCTTTCGTTATATGAAACAAAAATCTTTTGCTCTGCTACGTGATTGTGTATGCTATATCTGCGTGGTTCATGTGTGATAACTTGTTAACCCAGTGAAACAAACTGAATCGTGGAAACAGTCTGTAAAACAGCCGTTCTGGCGGCCGACCTAATGATTACGCGGCCGAGGCTTTGATCTGGCGGCCGAAGGATCGTTTCGTCTGCCTGGTTTTGACTTGTAGGTCAACCCTGATTTTTACGGGCCGATGGATAGATCCTACGGCCGTCATATCGAAGTGCCGGCCGAGAGACCGACCGAATTATCGAGGATTAAGAATCCGATTCCGATTCGAACTAAGACTCGACTTAGTTCTATAAATACGCGTTCTACGAACTCGATAGCATTGTCAGTAGCAATTCCTTGCACATGGCACAACCAGTCCTTGATCAGTGGTTGGATTCCTTTAATGGCCTTGACCGTTTACACTTTAAGTCCTTTGGCATGGACTTTCTCTTCTCCCTTCGTCAAATTCCTGTGAATTTTGCTTACCTTAGGGCAGCCACTAGTTTGTGGGATCCTGCTTTTCATGTCTTTCGATTTAAGAGAGAGGAATTGTGTCCTACTATCGAGGAGTTTGCGGCCATCATGGGTCATTCGGATAGAGAGGGTTTCGTTGTCCCTAATCCTTTGTTCAACCGAGGTGATCTCTTGAAGGATTTGCTCCAAGTTCAGAAACATGAAGCTAGGTTCTTCGTAGTAAAGGGAAGGCTGGAGATTCTGCAGTTTATTCAGCGTTTCGGTACAGCTGAGGCTCATCGTCAAGTTTCCCAACAGAGAGCATGCTTTCACGCGTTGTGCATTTGTCTCCTTCATTATTACTTGCTTGGTCCTTCCTCTGGCCATGCTGATCCCATACTGCTTAACATCGCTCAACAAATTGGAAACCGTGTGAGTATCGTTGGCTTAGTGCTGGCAGAGACCTTGATGGGTCTGGATGTGATGAAGGGTAATCCTACAGCTCAGTTCTCAGGCAGTCCTTTGCTATTGCAGGTTCACTCTTTGTTTGTTTATTTGTCAAGTTTATCTTTTCACTCATCACTCTTTTGTTTCGACTCACATGTTCTCTCAACTCACAATTTTCCCTTGTTCTCTAGGTGTGGTTATTTGAGAAGCTAAAGGTGTGGGATGTGCCAGAGCGACTTCCTTATAATCCAGACCAATGCACGGAGCGTCGCATGATTAAACAGTTCTCAACTGAGGCTGCTTGGGAAGCATGGATGAAGACTTGCAGAAGTGATTGGATTAATGGGTTTGCCCCTGGTATTGTGTTGAGAGCATGACTGCGAGTACCATGAACCATTTTGGTGTAGCAGTGATTGGTATTACTCGAGTTGTTTTCTACTTTCCTGCTCGCTTTCAAAGGCAGTTCGGGGCTGAACAAACCGCAATCCTGGGTGACCCTGAGTACACTGTTTCCAAGGTCCATGATGCCAACTTTCGCCGCAATACGCTGCGTCTTTGGCCGAATAGAGTGATGCAGGAGGTTGCTGAGAACTTTGTTGTCAAGCTATCAGGTTCTTACAAACGCTGGTTGCTTATGTTTTTCAAAAGATGTTTGTTTGATTCTAGCTCTCATGGATTAAGAATTGTTTAGGTTTGCTTTGTCCTTTTCCTTAGGAAATAATAAAACATTTGGTCATTTTATTTGAAGATGTTATTGCCATGATTTGATAGTGAACATACTTTAGGATAGACCTAGAAATTTCAAAAGTGATGATGATAGCAGTGGCTGGATCTCAAACTTAGAGATTGCCTACGTATCCCATAGAGGGAATCAGGCCATAAACGTAGTTCCAACAAAGGGGATTTGTTTTCTTTTTAGTTAGGGTCCACTCGGGTATTTTCCTCTCCTTTTGTGCTCTAAATTTTGCCTAAAACCGCCCTTGCGGGTTTTCGGTCTAGCGAGCGTTTTATTTATGCCTTAGTTTTTGCCTAAGCCGCCCTTGCGGGTTTTCGACCTAGCAGGCTGCTCTAATTTTTGCTTGAGTCCGCCCACCCTTGTGGTTTTCGGCCCAATGAGCATCTCTCAGGGGTAATACTTCCTCAGCTTGTCAATGTTGACTGGCGTTGCGAATTCCATTCCATCCAAGTCTGCAATGTATGCTGCTCCTCCAGAAAGTATGCGTTTGATAAGGTAGGGGCCTCCCCAATTTGGTCTAAACTTGCCCCTTGGGTCTAAAATGTGGCGACGGATTGCTTTGAGCACCATGTCTCCTACCTTGATGTCTCTAGGTTTTACCTTTATGTTGAATGCTCGTGCAATGCGGCGTTGATACCCTTGTACATGGTATAACGCTCTCAACCTCCTTTCGTCTAGCAGTGCCAACTCGTCGTAGCAGTTTTGAACCCAATCTTCTTCGATCATTCCAGTCTCAGCTAGAACCCTCAACGAAGGCAACTCCAGCTCGATAGGCAAGACAGCCTCCATTCCATAAACCAGAGAGTAGGGAGTAGCCCCAGTTGAAGTTCTTTCAGTTGTTCGATAACCCCATAGTGCCAAAGGTAGCATTTCTGGCCAGTTTGTGTAGGTGTCGGTAGTCTTCCGTAGAATCCTCTTGATATTCTTGTTTGCAGCCTCAACTGCTCCATTAGTTTGGGGCCGATAAGTAGATGACCGATGATTCTGTATCCCAAATTCGGCAAAAAGCTTCTTTGTTGCTCCTTTGAAGTGTGATCCATTGTCACAGACGAACTCGTGAGGTACACCATATCGATAGATGATATTAGTGCGAATAAATTTGGCCACATGAGTGGCTTTGAGAGTAGCATAAGAAGCTGCTTCTACCCACTTGGTGAAGTAGTCGATAGCCACTAGATTGAACTGATGCTTGTATTTTCCCTTTGGATTTATACTTCCAATGACGTCTATCCCCCAGGTGGAGAATGGCCACGGGGATGTCATGCTATACAATTCCGTAGGGGGAATACGCATGCGATCAGCGTGAGTTTGACACTTGTAGCATCGGCGAACATAGTCAGCACAGTCGACCTCCATCGTGGTCCACTAATATCCCTGCCGCAGGATCTTTTTTGCCATCGCTGCCCCATTCATGTGTGGCCCACAAATTCCTTCGTGTATTTCCTCCATTACCTTACGGCTATCTTCTGTTGTGACGCAAAGTTGACTTGGGACCAAGTGTGCCCTTCGATACAATGCTCCTCCACAGATTACAAATCGGGCGGCAAACTTCCGCAGAGCTATTTTGTCTTTCGAGGTGGCCTCGGATGGGTATTCTCCTTCCTCCAAGAATTTCTTTACGTCTTCGTACCACGGCTTGCCATCGTCTTCACCTTCCTCGGTAAAGGTACATTCGCATGCTAGTTTGACCTTTTGTTCAATCATGAGAGGCCGCATTGTGAATCCCAGGGGTATTTCGACCATAGATGCTAATGTTGCTAGTGCATTTGCAAACCTATTGCTCACTCGGGGAGTGTGTGTGAAGATAATGGAATCGAATTGTGGGATTAGATCTTCCAGCACAGAGTGATACAGTTTCAGTGTGTCTTCCCTGACCTTCCAGTCTCCTCTTGCTTGAGATACCACCAGGTTAATTTGAATCCCCAATGACTTCTACCCTTTTTGCCCCTAGCTCCAGGGCTGCCTCCATTCCAACAATACAAGCCTCATATTCAGCCTGGTTGTTGGTGACTTCAAACCTCAGTTTATATGACAAAGGGATATGAGAGCCGTTTGGGGAAACTAGCAATACCCTTATGCCATATCCACATTGGTTTGACGCTCCCTCAAAGTAAAGCTGCCAGGTGTCATCTAAGAGACATAAGACGTCCTCGTCGGGGAACATGATGTCTTCTGCCTCGGCTTCTGTCACAGGATGATCTGCCAAGAATTCTGCCACAGCTCTTCCCTTTACTGATTTCCTTGTCATGTATTTGAGGTCGAATTCTGCTAGCAGCAATAACCACCTAGCTAGCTTTCCGATAAGTGCTGGCTTTACGAAAAGATATTTGATTGGGTCTAAACGAGAGACCAGCACCACCGGATGTGCTAACAGGTAGTGCCTTAGTTTCTTTGTTGCCCATACTAGCCCCCAACAGGTTTTCTCGAGGGGAGTGTATCTTGTTTCATAGTCCATCATTTTTTTTGCTGAGGTAGTATATGGCGCACTCTACTTTGGCGTCGTTTTCTTGCGCTATAGAATCAACGGTTTCCCAGGAATGGGCGGCGACAGCACAGGCGGATTCTGAAGATATTCTTTGATTGCCTCAAATGCTTGTTGACAGTCTTGGCTCCACTCAAAGTCAGTACCTTTCTTTAGTAGCTTGAAAAGGGGTTCGCAGGTAGTTGTAAGCTTGGAAATGAACCTGCTGATGAATTGTACCTTCCCCAAGAAACTCCTTACCTCCTTTTCTGTCCTAGGCGGCGATATTTCCATGATAGCCTGTATCTTGGAAGGGTCTACCTCGATTCCTCTTTGAGTGATGAGAAATCCCAACATTTTTCCAGCCGTTACCCCAAAAGTGCATTTTTGAGGATTAAGACGTAGCTTGTATTGCCTAATCCTTTCAAAGAACTTCCGAAGTGCTTCATGGTGTCCTTCCCTTTCCTTTGATTTGACTATCATATCGTCGACATACACCTCGACCTCTTTGTGCATCATGTCGTGCAGTAGTGTTGTTGCCATCCTTTGGTAAGTGGCTCCAGCATTCTTTAACCCGAATGGCATCACTCGGTAGCAGTAGGTTCCCCAAGGTGTAGTGAAGGTGGTTTTTTCTCTATCCTCGGGAGACATAAGGATTTGATTATACCTAGAAAATCCATCCATGAAGGATAGCAATGCATGGCCTGCGGTGTTGTCTACTAGTTCGTCTATGTGGGGTAATGGGAAGTCATCCTTTGGACTGGCTTTGTTGAGATCTCCGAAATCTACACAAACCCTAATTCCTCCAGTTTTCTTTGGTACGGGAACGATGTTAGCTACCCATTGTGGATATTCGGTGACTATGAGAAAACCGGCGTTGATTTGCTTAGTGACTTCTTCTTTTATCTTTAGGACCCAATCAGGGTGCATAAGCCTCAGTTTTTGTTTAACTGGTTTTGCATCAGGATGAAGGGGAATTTTATGCTGAACAATTTCAGGGTCTATTCCAGGCATGTCCTCGTAAGACCAGGCAAAAACATCTTTGTATTCTTTTAGCAAAAGGATTAGTTTTTCACTTTCTTGAGGGGATAGTGTGGTACCAATTTTAACCATTTTGGGCTCATTTTCAGAGCCTATGTTTGCTGTGGTTATTTCCTCATAAAAAGGTTTAGCGTGCCTTTCTTCTTCTCTCTCGATGAATTCTAGAATTTCTTCCTCAAAATTTGGTGTGTCGGAATCCATACAATTGATTATAGGCAAAGTGAAATACTCTAAATCTTCCTTCTCATTGCTAAGATTATCAAAAGACATTTCAGAGTCAAACTCAAAGTAAATGTTATGCTTTGGTGCTTTGACCAGGTTTTCCTCACTAGACTTAGTAGTTTCAAAAGATGAAAAGCTTGACTCGAACTGAGTCGACTCGGAGTCGGAATCGGAACTAAGACCGGAACTAGCGCTTTTCATTTTGTATTTTAGGGTATGCTCCACGGTCCAGTTAGGGTAAGCCCCTTTTTCAGCATCCACAATCAATTCAGAGCAGTCTTTTTCATCACCAAGGTTGATCATCAGCACTTCACTGTCACCCTGATTCGCACTTTCATCATTGTCACCCTGCAAGTCTTGGAGGGCCATTTGATTTGCTATTGCTATTATCTCTTCCAATTGAGCTTCAATCTCTGCTTCGTCACTATTGTCGATTCTTCGTGTGCCAACAAAGCCCCACCAATTACCAAAGCTATCCGTGATGGGGTGGATCACCCTTATTTCATGGTCGGTGACCTCCTCATCAAAGAGTAGGTTCAGTGATATTTCGTCTAGTGGGTCGTTGTCGACAGACTCTTCTTCCTTTGCCTCTTCAGTTTCGAGGTTATTGACCTCGTCTATCGGCCAATAGTCGTCGGTAGGTGCATAGGGGTCATAAAAATAGATTGGGACCCTGCGAAGCCCTTCTTCTTCAATCAAGTTTTCTACTTCTTCTTCATAAACCGTTCTAGCGAACATGACATGGTTGTCTTCAATGACAGTCTCCACAGGCTTTGGTTGATTTACCGGAGTGATGTATTCAGAGGGGTTGAAACCTTCAACAGCAGAGTGGAGCAGACCAGACAGCTCGGTGACAACTTGAAAGTGCGAATCATACGTCGACAGTGATGCAGTCATTTTTCCTGAAAAGATTTTTGTTTTAGTTAGATTGGTTGATCTTACCTACTGTTCATTTGACTTAGAGAGATTCCTAAGGTTCTACCTGCAAAAGAAAAGCTTTACAACATACACATATACAATGGGTGTGAGGAAGAACTTTTGCAAGCAAAATGCAAATAGGTTCCTAGCCTGTAGGTTCCTGTCTTAGGTTGATAAGTTCTATGGCTTTCTAATACATGCAAGGTTTTGGTAGTCTCAGGGTGCTCCATTGTCAAAGGGCACCAATCCTCTCACCAGCCCATCATAGGCGGTGATTGGGTGATTCCCTTTTTGATATACCACTAGGTACGAGTGACTGTGGAGTTTGCTGAAACCCCCAACATAGCCCGTGTCATGCCGGGATATCAGGTGAACTCAACGGGTTGCCCGCTCAATGCATATGATAAATGAATTAAACAAGACATGTATTAGTCTTATGTTGAACTTTTTGGTTATGGCTCTCAAGTCCCCAGCGGAGTCGCCAAAAACTGTAGACACCTCCCAGACGGGGCATCGCCATACAGATTGATCGTTTGTTTGCTCGATTGGTTGCTTGCTTCATAGACCAAGATCGTGGACATTCCCATGGCTAGGAACATCGCCACACGATAGCGGTCATCATCAAAACAGAGTCGCCACCCAGTTTACCAAAACTGGGAAAATAGACAGAGATTCCGGGTGCGGGAGCCAAAAGTACAATAAGGGGAAGGTGTTAGGCACCCCTCTTTGACCAGTCGTGAGACTGGCCCATAATCATTCAACATAAGACATATACATGCTTTATTTAATTCTAACACATAGTCTGTTTATTTAATCCTTTAAACAGTAAGTAAAGTGAGCCAGTACGATAAGTATGCATCAGAAAGCAAAAGAGCAAAACAAGCTGTCCCAGGGTAATGGATCCCGCGGCCGGTGAATGGATGTCACGGCCGAGGGATCCTCCTGGTTTGATGTATCGGCCGAGGGATCGAAGCCCCGGTCGATGTTCTTCCTCACACCAAACATAAAATTTAATAGATGATCAAAATGCTACGGTTAGTCATTGTAACGCCCCCAAATTTGGGTACGTTAAAGGGATAATTTTATTGAAAGGTAAATAGAGTCAAGCTCATTATTACATCATAAACCTTGCAAAAGTACTTTTATTCAATAAGGGCAGGGTACTAGGGTTCCTATCGACTACTCTTCTTGTTTCTCCATTCTTGCCAGTTCCAAAGGCTTCCAAAGTGTAGAGTTCCCCCTGTTTGTCTATGAGGTCTGACACATTATACCGGCGTCGCCACCAATATAATATGTCAGGGTCACCAAAGGTAACACCGTGAGCTATAACGCTCAATAGAGAAATCCATACCCGCTAACCCATAACTTACATACAAAGCAGTCATACAGATAATGATAACAATACAGTACAAGTCATACGTACTTAACAATAACATATCCATATTCTTTAGTTATCGTAAGTGTCCGTGTCATTAGAGTTTCTCCTACGCAGTGTTTCGTAGACCGTGTTGCCAATTTTACTTCTTTTACCCAATTTAACATTTCAAAAATCATTTTTAACACACCCAACCTCGGTTCCGCCGCGCCGGGTTCCCGAGTATCCTCACAATGGTTCCGCCGCGCCGGGTTCCCATTGGCACACAAAACTTGCATTGGCTCCTCTCCACGGATAATCAAGCCACACACCCAACCTCGATTCCGCCGCGCCGGGTTCTCGAGTATCCTCACAATGGTTCCACCGCGCCGGGTTCCCATTGGCACACACACACTCACACAACTCACATAATGACTCCCATATTGGTCATTATGTAGTTTCAAAAATATTTTACGCACGCACACACACCACACAATGGGCAAGTCCGGCCACATTGCGGTTTCAAAACGCACCTTGTTTAACACACCCTAGGTGTCATGTTTCTACTTTCTCGTTTTCGTGTCTCGTATTCATGCATAGACTCTGTGGCAGTATGTATTGACTTCTTGAAATTTAACTAACAAGATCAGTCAATTCTATATTACTTAGCATGCTCATTCTAATCATACTCGAACATTTAGCACGCAAACTAAAGCATAGTGCCACATGGACGGACACCTTTGGAGTGGTAAACCACTTATGCTTTATCAACAACAAGTAGTCAAGCAATCATACAACAAGCTCATCACCATCCTTATGATTGAAACTAAGCGATAATTTCCTATCTTTTAAAAGTCGTTCTTTCTTTTAAGGAAGTTCAAAACAGCATATGTTTATTAAGGATAAAGTTTGTTAATCAACATGCTCATACTTCAAAATAATTTACATATACTTAGGAAAAGAAGATATAGAATCTACTATACTTAGGGAATAGGTAAGGATAATCTACCGTTCTTCTTAGCGGTAGGTCGATCTAAGGGATTGGTCGTCGATTTTGGTGGATCGGCGGCGTAACGGCTCCGGATTGCTTCGAAAGGAAGAGAGATGGATGTTTCCTTCCTAGAAACAACTTTATGAACTAGACTAGGCTACTTTAAAGATCTAAGGGTGGTTTTGGAAGTGGTTTGGTGGTTGCTCTTCAAGAACAAGGAAGAACATTCAAGAACAACAAAGAACAAGCAAGAACATTATGATTTCTAGAGAGAGAAGTTGTAGAATGAAAGGTGTGAGTTGAATGGTGAGAATGGGGTGCTATTTATAGGCAAAACCTTGGCTCTCTCTCCTCCCTCTTGGCCGGCCCTCTCTCTCTCTTTCCTCCTCCACTTTTTGCTTCATGGTCTTGTCATTTCAAGCATGCAAGCATGCCAAGGCTTGTCATCTCCAACTTTTTAGGCTTAGGGCTAAAATCCTAGGTTATCATGGAAGGTTCAAGGTCTTGTCTTGTCTAGAATTGGTTGGCTTGTAAGAAGTAGGGGTGTTACGAACCCGACCGGACCGAAAAAAATCGAAAAAATCGACCGTTCGGTTCGGTCTTCGGTCGGGGTGGCGGAAGAAAATTTTGGGTTCGGGGTGGACCGAACCGACCGAACTTATTCGGTTCGGTCTCGGTTTTGTTAAAATCGGGACCGACCGGACCGAACCGAACCGATAGGACCGAACCACCCCGACCACCCGAACCACCCCGAACCGAAATCAGACCGAACCGACCGATTATGTGTTTTTATATTTTTTTATATATCTCAGATTAATCTTGACAGTCCATTTAAATCTTACCGTCCCTTGAAAACCCTAAACTACTCTTATCTCTAACTCTCATCTCATTCAGTCAGATTCACGCAGACAGCCAGACACGGTGCCCAACTCCACTGCTCCAGAGCTCCTCTCTGGCTCCTCTTTCCCCTTCTCTCCCACAATCAGTTACCGACGCCGCCCCACCACCACCATCCCCTTCTCTCTCTTCTATTCCCGTTTTTCTGATCTACGTATCCCTTTTCCCCCATTTCTCAGACCCTAATCCCGTCAGAACACACCATCCCAGCCATTGCCGTTTCATCCAGTTCCGATCGTCGCCAATCATCTACAGTGCCTTCCCCATCGTTGAGGTTCGTCGTCTGATCTTTTTCATCTTCCTACACTTTTCAACACGAGCCATCAACGTTCTACTTCTTCGGGACTCGGGAGGGCTTCGGGATCTGCTTTCTTTTCCCCTGTCTCCAAAACTTTATTTCATTACTAAGGTTAGTTCCAATTTCAAATCTGCTTTCGATTGTTTGTGGTGACTGGTGATTTATGTTTTTTTTGGAATTTCAGTGTCTGATCGTTTTTTTTTTGTCTTGTTTATGTGTATGCACTATCCAGAGAGGCTAGCGTGAGGAAGGGGGGAAATCGCTATCAGAATCGCGTCACAAATGTCTGACCATGAGCATGAGGTATTCAATCTCAAAACCCTATATTGGCTTGAAAATCAGATTTTTACAATTTTCATATTGCTTACTTTTTGCATGAACATGAGGTGATGGACTGAAAATCAGATTAGTGTACGAATAACATGAAAATCAGATTGTGATTATGTTGGTTTTAATTTTCTGCTGTGTTAGATTGATGATATGGATGATGATGATGTTATGGATGAAGGTGCTGAGTTTGATATCCCTCAAAATGCTGAATTAAATGATGATTTGATGCCTGAAACTAACAATGAGTCTGAAAAAAAGAAGGTTGTTGGTCTAAAAAAAAGGGCTGCATGCTGGATGCATTTTACACCTATTACACCGGAAGGTCATCCAAAACCTAGGGCTGCATGCAATTGGTGTGGGACGGATTATGCTTGTCACTCGAAGTTAAATGGTACTAAATCACTAACTCATCATCTAGCGTATTAGTGTACCAAATATCCACCAAGTAAGAAATTTACGGGTTCTAGGCAAAAACTCCTTAGTTTTCAAAAGAAAGAACACAATGGTGAAACAAGTGCGAACCTTGTGCCTGTGGCCTTTAGTGCTGAAGCTTGTAAAAGGGCACTAGCGAGGATAATAATAATTGATGAGTTGCCTTTTTCATTTGTCGAGGGTGAAGGATTCAAAGAATTTATTAGTGTTGTTCAACCAATGTGGAATCCTCCTCGTAGGCTTGCGATGGCAAAACAAATCATAGTCATGTATGAGGAGGAGAAAAAAACATTGAAACATACACTCAAGCATCAAAGGGTTTGTCTTACAACGAACACTTGAACTTCGGTCCAAAATCTGAATTACATGTGTCTTACGGGTCATTTTATTGATGAGAATTGGAGGTACCAAAAGAAAATTCTGAATTTTTGTGTTGTTCCCAATCACAAAGGTGATACTCTTGGTAGAATGGTTGAAGAATGCTTATTGGAATGGGGAATTGACAAGTTTCTAACCGTTACGGTTGATAATGCATCCTCAAATAATCTTTTGATTAAATACTTGGAGAGAAAGACCAAAGATAGGAAGACCACCAATTTAAATCACGAGTTCTTGCATGTGAGATGTTCGGCACACATCTTAAATCTAATCGTACGTGAGGGATTGCAAGAGATTGATGTCCCAATTGCAAGGGTGCGCAATATGGTGAGATATGTGAGGTCTTCCCATCTAGAATGGCGGAGTTTTGGTCATGTGTTGAGAAGGAGAAAATTGTGTATAGGCTTAAACCGTGTTTGGATGTGTCTACTCGGTGGAACTATACATATTTCATGTTGGAGAGAGCTTTAACTTATCAAAGGGCCTTTGATCGATTATGTGATGACCCGAGCTTTAAATTAAATGTAAGAGAGGAGGAAATGGACGAGGATTTTGATGATGTTGATAGTTTTAAGGGTATAAATAGGGTAATTGAAATTGAGAAGAGAAAGAAAAAGAGGGGGGGAAAGGGCGGAAGGAGTACGTTGGGCCTCCAAGTTCAAGTGATTGGGAAAAGATTAAGTTGTACGTAAAGTTTCTTCGAGTCCTTTACGTTGCAACTTTGAAATTTTCGGGTTCTTTGTACGTCACTTGCAATGTTTTTTTTGATGAAATGGTGTTGATTCAACAAGACATTATGAAGTTGTGTGAAAATGAGAATAGTGATTTGTATGGTTTGGCAATGAGTATGCGTACCAAGTTTGACAAGTATTGGGGAGATTTTGAAAAGATTAATCAAATGATGATGTTTGTGGTTGTTCTTGATCCTCGATGCAAAGTTGCATTTTTTGAGTATTGCTTGCAAAATACCTTGGGCTATGATAAGGCAATAGTTGGTGAATTCACGGATAAGTTAAAAAGTGAAATTACCCGTTTATTTGGATGGTATGTGAAGAATAATGGTAGCTTGAATGTGCGTAACAAAGAGGTTGGGGGATCATCGGACACCGTAGATTTGGATGGACTTGACACGGATATTGGTAACCATAAATCTTTAAAATCTCAATTTAAGATGCACAAACAAAAGGAGGGCAATATGGCAAGCAAAACGGAATTGGAAAAGTATCTTGCGGAAACTAGTGAGGATGATTGTGATAATTTTGATGTACTTCATTGGTGGAAGTTAAACTCTTCGAAGTATCCAATTGTCTCTTAAATGGCACGAGATGTGCTAGCAATTCCCATGTCCACGGTCACCTCCGAATCCGCTTTTAGCACGGGCGGACGTGTCATTGATCCTTATCGAAGTTCTCTCTCTCCGAAGACCGTGGAAGAACTAATTTGCACACAACAATGGATTAGGAAACCAACCAAGATCAATATAAGAGAACAACTTGATGAATTGGAGGCATTAGATTCGGGTACTACTCTTACTTTTAGTTTTTTTGACAAGTATTTTATGGTCCTTAAATATGTTTTATGTTGAATGTCTTACTTGTATGTTTTCTTTGTTTTCTTTTTTTCATGTTTTTAGTTGTCTTGGAATCAAGTGATAAAGACTAAAGGGTTGGTGCTTGGATTGAGGAGTTCTATCATGGGTACACAAATATAATTGTTTTGTTTGTCTACAAATTCTTGTTTTAATTTATCGGGTTGGTTTTGGACCACCTTAATTTCTTTCTTATGTTTTCCTTCACAGGGTATGGCTTCATTGGCTTGATGTGTTGAGGTGGTGATGGCGAAATGTTTTCAATTGGTGATGTTTTGATAGTGAACTTGAAATGTTTTGTAAACTTTAATGTTAATTTGGTGTTGTATTTTGTAATGAAACTAATGTAGTGAAGGGTGATTGTGACTGTGTAACTGTGTTAGCATGGAACAGGTGGTGGTGAATGTGTTGAGGTGGTGATGGCGAAAACGTTTTACTGTCATCCTTTCTTTAGTTTTTTTTTATTTTGGACTGTGTATGTGTTAGAATCTGTGTTAATTTGGTGAATCTGCCAATCTGGAACATGGTGATTGTGAATGTTTTTTTTTTTCTGGCATTTTTTGAATCTGGAACAGCCGAACATGTGGACTATTTGCTTTGGTGAATCTGGAACAGGTGGTGAACTGGTGATTGTGAATGGTTTTTTTTTTATCAGCATTTTTTCAATCTGGAACAGGTGCACCACCTCTTTGCTTTCTGTCTTCCTCTTCCACTCCATTTGACAAGTGGTTTTCTTCGGGTCTGGACTGTTTGCTTTGGAAAAAATGGCCCAAATTTAGGTGAACAAAATGCCCCAAAATGGCCCATATAAAATTAGGTGAAAATGGCCCCTTATAAAAATGGGCCCAAAATGGCTGGAAATGGCCCAAATAAGGGTGGAAAAATGGCCCAACAGTCGTTAGACTTAGGTTTTAAAAATGGGCCCAAATGGCCCATTTCAGGGTGGACCGAAATCCCCGAAATCCCCGACATCCCCGAACTTACCCCGAACCGAACCGAACTGAAGTCAATCCCGGTCGGGATCGGTCCCGGGCTTACATACCCAGAAACCCGATCGGTTTCCGGCCAATCCACCCCGAACCGAACCGAACCGACCGAATAACACCCCTAGTAAGAAGAGATCTCATCATTGGCTTTGGAAAGACTAGAATGGTGACACATGGAGTTTTAGGCTTAAAGCTAAGCTTGTAGCTTGGTTAGGTGTTCAACACACAAGCACACACCTCACAATCTCTCTCTCCCTCTCCCTCCCAACTCACTCGCTCTCTCCCCCCTCCTTGGCCGAATTTCCCCCCTCTCTCTCTCTCCCATTGCCTTGTCAAATCATGCTTAAAGTATGCCAAGCATGGCTTCCATTTTTAGGTTAGGTCTTACGTTATCATGAGGGGTTAGTCATAAAAGGAGGGACAAGTGGCAAGGCTAGTTGGTACTTTGGTAGGCTAGATTTGGTTGGCTTTCAAAAAGAGCAAAAGAAGTCATAAAAGGTTGTATTTTGGTTGGCTAAAGTAAGATCTTGCTTGCATGAGTGGCCAAGACACAAGCACACACTCACTCTCTCTCCCTTCTCTCTCTCGGCTTCTCTCTCTCTCTCTCTCTCTCTCTCTCTCCTACTTGGTTAGGTACCTATATATATATAAGTCTATATATAGAAAGAGTAAGGAAAAGCAAAAAGGGTGAAATGATTAAAGGTGAAGTTTACTTTCCTAGAAAGTAACTTGCCATTAAAGTAATGATTACTCCAAGCCATGTGTCCTACTTTTGGCATTTCATGATGATTCCTATTGTCCAATGGTTCTAGGATGTTAGGAGGATGTAACTAAGTCAATTGGTACTTAGGTTAGGCTAACTAACTAGTTGGATACCAATTCTACTTGCCAAGTAGGATAACTAGCTAATAAACAAAATTTTAAGACTTTATTTCAAATACTAGGAAAATACACAAGTGCTTTTATAAGCATACTTGTCTTTAGAAAGTGACTAAATAATTTTATATGAAGCAAACTATTTTTATAAGTCTAGAATCAATAACGACTAATTTTTGGGTTTTAAAAAGAAATTTTTAAATGGAACCCAAGTAGTTAAAATAAAATTCAAATATTTAACGAAATTTTTATTTACCAAAAATCAGGGTCGTTACAACCTATCCCCCTTAAAATAATTTCATCCTCAAAATTGGTAAGCGATTACGGTTTAGGCTTGGCCGCTATACCGGTCTCGGAATCATCGTCTATCCCCCTTAAAATAGAGTAGTTCACCATCAATCCTTTATATGTTTTGTTGCTTGAATTAAGACTCATCACTTGCTTAACAAGATGGGGTTGAAGTTGCTTCAGCCGTCGAGCAGCTTGCCTCGTTGTCCACGCCAAATGTAAAACTCCTTCCAAATCATCATGCGGATCTGTTCTCTTCAAACATTTTGCTAGTATGCCCCTATCGAATCATCATGCTGCCCCATTTGATGACCTTAGACCTGTCTCTAAACCAACGGATCCAATCGAGCAGAGGCATTCCGATTTTGTGAAGCTTGAGTACTCTATCCTTATTCAGGATGAACTAGGGTTTAGCCAGTGGGCCCTTTTGCTGTTCTAAGACTTTAACAAAGGCATTGAAAGAACCATTACAGTCAGGAAAAAAAACAAGTCTTTGGCGGCGTCAATTTCCCGTAGTTGATGCCTAGTCGAAGCGTCCCTCTTACGAATAATGCAGGTGCTTCCCATGGTGACGTAATTGATCTGATAAACCTTTTGCTCAACCGCTCTTGCAATTGGGTCTCGATCTCCTTTAGTTCTGCAGGGGCCATTTGGTTCGGTGCCATAGAGACTTATGCCGTCCCTAGTTGGAGTTAGAGAAGTCTGTCTCTTCATAAGGTGGTAAGCCAGGAAGTTCTTCGGGAAAACAATGACGTGCGGTAATCCCACTTCCGTTCTATCGACTTCTTCCAATTGGAGGCTAGCTAGCCATCCAGATAGTTGGTTCTGCCATCTTGGCCTACTCGTCAATGCACTCACCGTTTGTCTATCCCCCCTTAAATTGGACACGAGTCCCTTCAGGGGTATACGCCGTCACCATCTTCAGATGACAGTCTATGATCGCTAGATGTGCCGATAACCAGTCCATTCTCAGTATTTCGTTGAACTTTGTCACGTCAATTACTCTAAGATTGCAAGTTGGGTGTAGGTTGGCTATTTCTAGTCCGCACTCACTACACACTTAGACTAACTGCTATACTCCCTCGTAATGGTGATGTTACTCTCACTCGAACTTAGTGGTTCTGCTTCGGGTGCTAGTGTGTAACGAACAAGACAAATTGCTGCAGGCAAGCATTTGAATTTCGAGGTGGAATAAGAACAATATATTACTCGCCCGAAGGCTTCATTAGGTACAAGAAAATGAACAGATAATAGTGGCTATGGTGTCACTGCCATGCCTCGCCCTACCATCTATCATCGAAAGCTTGGAGCAAACGGCGTTCGTATTCCTTTACGAACGTTGCGAGTGCGACGGCCACCACGAGAGCCCAGTACCAGAAGGTGTTGAGACAGTTGTTCCTATCGAACCACCATTGCATGCCTATTGTAAGCACCGCACAAAATAGAACGAAGATGAAGGGTTGCAACCCTAGAGTTTGGATTATCATGGTGAGTTCGGCTCGCTCGATTTCTCGGAACGCGGCGTCTTCCGGAAATCCTCGTCGTTGGATTGCCATGGCGGGGTAGTGATGTGGAGGGGTTAAGATAGTGGGAAAGAGATGAAGAGATGGGAAGATGGGGGTATTTATAGGGTCGGGTGAGGGGTGTGGAGGAGGGAAAGTTTTGAAATTTAAATTTGAATTTTGGATTTGAATTTTGAAATTTGGGAGTTGGGAGGGGGCGGTTTGCCGGGCCGAATGGGGCCCCGCTCGGCACTCGGTGCTAGGTTCTGTTCTCGTCCCTTAAGAGGCGTAGGAAAATATATATCCAAGAATGGCTATTCAACGAACTAGTAAACGAAAAATTGCTTAACGGGTAGTGTGCGACAGTACCCTAAAATAAAGCATGCTTTTCATAGATAAGTAGAAAATTACATTTATAAGCATAGAGTTCTACTACAAAAGACAAGTTAAGATATAAGATTCTTCCTAGTACAGTTGGAACGATCCTACCTACTCCTACGTGGTCCGATTTGTCTTAGTGTGCCATAAGTGCGACTACGACTCTCGGGATCTTATCCTAAGATTATTCTACTGGCGAGGTGGGAATCGCGTGCGGATAAGTATAAGAATTAAGATACAAGTATGCACGTAAACAATGATCAAGTACTAAAAACAACATATAAGGACACGTAGTAAACGAAATAAGGTTTTTATTATCAAGCATAGCAACAGTACAACTTAGGAAACATTAACAAGCCAAGGTGATCCTAATCTTTAACATCCTACATCCCGAAAGTTTACATCTATTGCTAGGTTTATCTAAGGTGTGCCTAATTGGCATCCTCGGCTTCTGGGGTCTCGTCTTCTTCGAGATTCCCTTCACTTGACAAGTTTTCCTCCTTAGTCACTTCAATGGCATCCTTATCGTCATTGACTTCTTCCTCCTTAACTCCAACCTCAAAATTTTCCCTTGGGGGAAGGGCTCCGAAAAATCCTCGGAAGGCATACAGGATAGGGAACATTATAGGAAACCAAGGATCCTCCTCTAATAGGAGTATTTTGTTGCATCCTCATGAAATCTCGTTTTTCTGCGAGCGTGGCAGCAATGAAGTTAGGATTTTTCACTAGTTGATTCGTCACGGTTTCTAGGGCGATCTTGAGCTGACGAGCTCCAGTCAACAGGTTGACTAGGCGGTTTATCTACAAGGAAAGATTTTAACCTCGAGTAGTATCATCTTTAAGGCAAGGGTTTTCTTAATTCTAAGGAACTTTGAGTTTCTAAATCCCAATTCGATCCTTGATTTAAGTCATCATCCAATTGTTCGGGAATCCCCAGCTCGGTGGTATTGCCAGTTCCACACCTTGCTTCAATCCGAAGATTGTTTTGACAGAATTCCACCCAATTTGGGACGGTAAACTTAAACTCAATTCACATTTGTGCAATGGTCAAACTATCTTATGGTTCTACCCATTCTACCCATGGCCGAGGTTTTGAGCCTGGAGCTCTGATACCATGTTGTAACGCCCCCAAATTCAGGTACGTTAAAGGGATAATTTTATTGAAAGGTAAATAGAGTCAAGCTCATTATTACATCATAAACCTTGCAAAAGTACTTTTATTCAATAAGGGCAGGGTACTAGGGTTCCTATCGACTACTCTTCTTGTTCCTCCATTCTTGCCAGTTCCTCGGCTCCAAAGGCTTCCAAAGTGTAGAGTTCCCACTGTTCGTCTATGAGGTCTGACACATTATACCGGCGTCGCCACCAATATAATATGTCAGGGTCACCAAAGGTAACACCGTGAGCTATAACGCTCAATAGAGAAATCCATGCCCGCTAACCCATAACTTACATACAAAGCAGTCATACAGATAATGATAACAATACAGTACAAGTCATACGTACTTAACAATAACATATCCATATTCTTTAGTTATCGTAAGTGTCCGTGTCACCAGAGTTTCTCCTACGCAGCGTTTCGTAGATCGTGTCGCCAATTTCACTTCTTTTACCCAATTTAACATTTCAAAAATCATTTTTAACACACCCAACCTCGGTTCCGCCTCGCCGGGTTTCCGAGTATCCTCACAATGGTTCCACCACGCCGGGTTCCCATTGGCACACAAAACTTGCATTGGCTCCTCTCCACGGATAACCAAGCCACACACCCAACCTCGATTCAGCCGTGCCGGGTTCTCGAGTATCCTCACAATGGTTCCGCCGCGCCGGGTTCCCATTGGCACACACACACACACACAACTCACATAATGACTCCCACATTGGTCATTATGTAGTTTCAAAAATATTTTACGCACGCACACACACCACACAATGGGCAAGTCCGGCCACATTGCGGTTTCAAAACGCACCTTGTTTAACACACCCTAGGTGTCATGTTTCTACTTTCTCGTTTTCGTGTCTCGTATTCATGCATAGACTCCGCGGTAGTATGTATTGACTTCTTGAAATTTAACTAACAAGATCAGTCAATTCTATATTACTTAGCATGCTCATTCTAATCATACTCGAACATTTAGCACGCAAACTAAAGCATAGTGCCACATGGACGAACACCTTTGGAGTGGTAAACCACTTATGCTTTATCAACAACAAGTAGTCAAGCAATCATACAACAAGCTCATCACCATCCTTATGATTGAAACTAAGCGATAATTTCCTATCTTTTAAAAGTCGTTCTTTCTTTCTTTTAAGGAAGTTCAAAACAGCATATGTTTATTAAGGATAAAGTTTGTTAATCAACATACTCATACTTCAAAATAATTTACATATACTTAGGAAAAGTAGATATAGAATCTACTATACTTAGGGAATAGGTAAGGATAATCTACCGTTCTTCTTAGCGGTAGGTCGATCTAAGGGATTGGTCGTCGGTTTTGGTGGATCGGCGGCGTAACGGCTCCGGATTGCTTCGAAAGGAAGAGAGATGGATGTTCCCTTCCTAGAAACAACTTTATGAACTAGACTAGGCTACTTTAAAGATCTAATGGTGGTTTTGGAAGTGGTTTGGTGGTTGCTCTTCAAGAACAAGGAAGAACATTCAAGAACAACAAAGAACAAGCAAGAACATTATGCTTTCTAGAGAGAGAAGTTATAGAATGAAAGGTGTGAGTTGAATGGTGAGAATGGGGTGCTATTTATAGGCAAAACCTTGGCTCTTTCTCCTCCCTCTTGGCCGGCCCTCTCTCTCTCTTTCCTCCTCCACTTTTTGCTTCATGGTCTTGTCATTTCAAGCATGCAAGCATGCCAAGGCTTGTCATCTCCAACTTTTTAGGCTTAGGGCTAAAATCCTAGGTTATCATGGAAGGTTCAAGGTCTTGTCTTGTCTAGAATTGGTTGGCTTGTAAGAAGAGATCTCATCATTGGCTTTGGAAAGACTAGAATGGTGACACATGGAGTTTTAGGCTTAAAGCTAAGCTTGTAGCTTGGTGAGGTGTTCAACACACAAGCACACACCTCACACTCTCTCTCTCCCTCTCCCTCTCGGCTCACTCTCCCTCTCTCCCACCTCCTTGGCCGAATTTCCCCCCTCTCTCTCTCCCCCATTGCCTTGTCAAATCATGCTTAAAGTATGCCAAGCATGGCTTCCATTTTTAGGTTAGGTCTTAGGTTATCATGAGGGGTTAGTCATAAAAGGAGGGACAAGTGGCAAGGCTAGTTGGTACTTTGGTAGGCTAGATTTGGTTGGCTTTCAAAAAGAGCAAAAGAAGTCATAAAAGGTTGTACTTTGGTTGGCTAAAGTAAGATTTTGCTTGCATGAGTGGCCAAGACACAAGCACACACTCACTCTCTCTCCCTTCTCTCTCTCGGCCTCTCTCTCTCTCTCTCTCTCTCTCTCTCCTACTTGGTTAGGTACCTATATATATATAAGTCTATATATAGAAAGAGTAAGGAAAAGCAAAAAGGGTGAAATGATTAAAGGTGAAACTTACTTTCCTAGAAAGTAACTTGCCATAAAAGTAATGATTACTCCAAGCCACGTGTCCTACTTTTGGCATTTCATGATGATTCCTATTGTCCAATGGTTCTAGGATGTTAGGAGGATGTAACTAAGTCAATTGGTACTTAGGTTAGGCTAACTAACTAGTTGGATACCAATTCTACTTGCCAAGTAGGATAACTAGCTAATAAACAAAATTTTAAGCCTTTATTTCAAATAATAGGAAAATACACAAGTGCTTTTATAAGCATACTTGTCTTTAGAAAGTGACTAAATAATTTTATATGAAGCAAACTATTTTTATAAGTCTAGAATCAATAACGACTGATTTTTGGGTTTTAAAAAGAATTTTTTAAATGGAACCCAAGTAGTTAAAATAAAATTCAAATATTTAACGAAATTTTTATTTACCAAAAATCAGGGTCGTTATAGTCATAAATACGATAAGTAAAACAAACCAGAGGCCGTTGGGCCTCACCACCTTGATCCCTCAGTTGCTTGATTGCTTCGGATTGAGTGCGATTGACTGATTGCTTCTCGGAAAACCCTAGGGTTAGGGTTTGAACTTTGGGGTTTGATCGTCGGATGGATGGCTGCCTTCGGGAGGTTGGGGCTTTTGAAGAGAGGGTTTGAGAGAGTATTTGTGCAGAGTATCGGAGCTTGGGTGAGTAATTTCACTTGTTAATTTCGGAGCCCAAAGGCTCCTTTATATAGGCATAGGGATGACTCACTCCGGCCAATCAAATGGCACGATTGCAATTGCAATTGCAATGCAATTCGAACTCTTCGTTGCAATCTCTGAACGTGGCCCGAACGCATCGGAGAGGTAGTGTAGTTGGATCAAACAATCGACAGAACATGTAACGACCCTGATTTTTGGTCATTAAAAATTTCGTTAAAAAATTTGAATTTTATTTTATTACTTGGATTCCATTTAAAATTCCTTTCTAATATCCAAAAATCCGTCGTTACTAAAATCTAGACTTATAAATATAGTTTTCTTCATATAGACTTTCTAGTCATTTCTCCAAGACAAGTATACTTGTAAAGCACTTGTATATTTTCCTTAGTAATCCGTCGTAATTAGATTTCTTCGCCATGCAACATAGTCATTTTCTAAAGACAAGTGAGATAATAAACCCTAAGGTTACATTTCTTGGCTGGGAATCCTACTTAGCAAGCCTAGTTAGCTTCCAACCAATTCGTTGAGGTAACCTAACTACCAGTTGCACTTCCAACCCTAATTGAATCTCTTGAACCTTTCCAAACCCTAAGTGAGACCTTGACCAAAGTCAACCTTTGATCTTTAACCATTGGACGATAGAAGTTAGGGAAATCCTTACTCATTGGACAATAGGCTTTCTACCTAAGTTATTTTATTAAATTTGACCAAGGTATACTTATATAGTATTATATAGGCTTATGTACTCATTTTTGAAAGATGTATATCTTATATCCCAATATTATACTTTACTCTTTTACCCATTGGTCCATAAATGTTAGGAGAATTGTTACCCATTGGTCAATAGGTTAGTCTTCCATCAAGTACTAGACTAATTAGTTTAATGGAATCACCATGAGTCATTGTACTTATATACATACTTTATGAAAGTATAGTACTTACCATCTTTATCCATTGGATAATAAAAGTTAGGGGAATTGTTGCCCATTGGACAATAGGTTAGTCTATCTACCTAGTACAAGGTCCATTAGTTTAAGTAGATTCACCATGAGTCATTGTACTAGTATAGATAGATTATATAAGCCTAGTACTTTCTATCTTTAACCTTTGGATAATAAAAGTTAGGAGGACTATGACCCATTGGTTAATAACTACTAGGGGAATTATTATTCATTGGATAATAGGACTAGTACTAATGTATGTTGGTTAGTAGCATTACCCAATTTTCCCTTGGGATTCTCTAGTGAAAGAATAAGACTTATACTTATATTTATATTTCCATAGGATTCTATATGTACCTAAATATTATAATAAGGCAAGTGTATACCTACCCTTTATTAAAATATAGGCAGTACTCATGTGCCAAATCCAATTGTTTATTAGGAAAATCTTACTCTTTCTAAACCCCATTTGTTTATTCTTCTTTTGTCCCTCCATATCTAGTAAGTGTACATATATTATACATAGGAGTACAAGGAAGAGAGAGAGAGAGATTGCCGAGAGAGAGAGGAGAGAGAGGCCGAGAGAGATGGAGGGAGAGAGAGAGAGATGGGCCGGATGGAGAGGGAGAGAGAGAGTGATGTGTGTGCTAGTGTACTTCCCCAAATCTAGTCAATCTCCTTGGACCATCTTCTTGCATCATCATGTACCACCAAAATCTAGGGTTTTCTTGCACTTGTACACCTAAGGACAACCATATCTAGATTTCTTACTCTTTCAAGTACTAGACAAGACTAGGAAGCCCTTAGAATCACCTACACTTGTCCTAGATTGGAAGAAAGAACAAGAAAAATCTTTGTAATCTTTCCACCTATGTACTTATGTACATTGTACCATGGAGAGAGAGAGAGAGAGAGAGAGGGAGAGAGATTTCGGATGAGAAGGAGAGAGGGAGAGTGATGTGTGCAAGGGTACTCTTAAGCCTAGTCATGTCCTTTGGCCAAACACCTCACCCAATCCAAGGACAATCAAATCTAGTCAATTCTTTATCCATTGGATAACAAATGTTAGGGGAAAGATTGTCTCTTGGATAATAGACCAACCTTGGCCTATAAATAGCAAGCCATTCAAGCCTTGAACTCACACCTTCACTTCTTGCTCCCACTTCTCTCTAGAAACTCAAGCATTGCTCCAACTTCTCTCTAGAAACCATTTCTGTTTTTCCAGACAGCCTACTGCCCTTTGTAAATCCTCATTATTCTCCTGCTTAAAGTAGTTTTTAGAACCAACTTCCTCCGGGAAAGTTGTAGAGCACTTCGAGAGCTTCAAGTTAGACCCATGGACCACCCTAATCGGTCAAGAAACGACAAAGATATCGACATCCGAAGTTCAGCAAAAATTCGGATTTCCAGATTTCCAGACAGCTTACCGTCTCCCCCTTTATCACCATATTCCTCCTACCTAAAGTACTTTCTAGGATCAACTTCCTTCACGAAAGTTGTAGAGCACTTCTAGAGCTTCGATGTCAACTCAAGAACGATTGTATTCGGCTAAATATTGACTGAGTTACTGCCATCCAAAGTTCGGTCCAGATTCGAGAGTTTCACCGCCCGTAGGATTTCCAATTAGCTTATTCGGCCCCGACTAGTTTCGGATCAAGGTAGGATCTTCCTACACCTCCTACACTCTAAGTATATGTAGATCTTACCTATGCTTTCTAAACTCTAAATATAAATAGTATGTGTGTGAAGTTATGTTGTTGAAATGAACGTAGATAGATCTTACCTCCTAAACTTTAAGTATAGTAGAATTTTCCTATACCTCCTAAATTCTAAGTATAGCGTATTGTATGCGTATTTCGAAATGAATGTAGATTATTCTAAACCTTCGAATTCTAAGTATACGTAGATTAATCTCTACTCATTTCCCTAAGTATAGATATGAGTATGATCATGTAGAATTCTCCATCCTCACTATTCCTATGTATACGTAGAATTTTTCCTATAATCTAGGTATAGATCATGGTATACGAATGTTGAAATGATTATAGAATACTCTAAACTTATGGTATAACATTTGAACGTTGGAATGCATGATAGTTAAAATATGAGCATGATGAATCATAGACTTTTACTTCTATAAGACATATGATCTTTTGAACTTCCTTAAAGAAAGAAAGAATGAAATTTATGAAAGATTAACGTGGATAGAAGAAATTGTATTTTGATCTTAGAATGATTGTGAGCATGATTATGTGATTACTTGACTACTTTTTGTTGATAAAGCATAAGTGATTTATCACTCCAAAGGTGTCCGTCCATGTGGCAATATGCTTAAGTTTGTGTGATTAGATGTTGAGTATGATGACGTGATAAAGTGAGCATGCTACTTAATATAGAGTCGAATGATCTTGCTAATTTAGTTTCAAGATTTTCTTAAAGTGTGAAAGAATTACCGCAGAGTTATGGCATGCAAACGAGACACGAAAACCGAGAAAGTAGAAACATGACACCTAGGGTGTGGTTAAAGAAAGGATGGGATTAACATGCGGAAAATATTTTGAAATTACATAATGACCGGACTTGGTAGTCGTTGTGTAAGTGTTTGAAAACCGTAATGTGGCCGGACTTGGTAGCCTGTTGCGAAGATTACCAATGGGGCCGGACGTGGTAGTCTCATGTGGTAATATGGCTTGGTTATCCGAAGAAAGGAGCCAATGTAAGATTTGAAAGAGTATGTTTTGAAAACCATGATATGGCCGGACTTAGTAGCCATCGTGTGTGTTGCTAATGAAGCCGGACTTGGTAGCCTCGTTAGTAGCAATTTGCTAATGAAATGTGTATACTTTTGAAAGATGGATAATCCTTACTATTTTTCAAATAAGGTTTACTTTAAAGTAGGCTAAGAACATGAGATAGATTTTTCACCAAAGTATGGCATATCGTATGCATGATTCGAATCAATTAGAATAAAGATAATGGCATGAACACATAGATTATCTAATCGACACCTCTTGTGAAAACATAGGATCCTTATCGACACTATTCTGATATATGCATTGCAATTCAATAAACATATGTTGTTTTGAACATCTTGAAAGAAAGAATGAACTTTGAAGGTTAACGTCGTGGATTAATTTTAAGTAATTGTACTTGGATCGTTTAGATGATATTAGACTTGTTATGTGCTTACTTACAATACTTGTGGTTGTTTTTAAGTAAGGCATAAGTGATTATCACTCCAAAGGCGTCCGCACATGTGACGTTATGCTTTACGAATAATTGAGCATGCTATATAAAATAGAGTTGGATGATCTTGCTAGTTAGTTTCAAGATTTCTATGATTACATGAAAGTCTTACTGTGGAGTCTATGCATGAGAACGAGACACGTAAAGCGAGAAAGTTAGAAACATGACACCTAGGGTGTGGTTGATATGGATAAAAATATTTTTGAAACTACATAATGGCCGGACGTGGTAGTCATTGTGTGGATGTGAAACTACATTGTGGCCGGACATGGTAGCCCAATGTGAGTTGTGAAAACCCGCAAGGTGGCCGGACTTGGTAGCCCTTTGTGTGGACTTGCGAAAACCGTGATGTGGCTGGACTTGGTAGCCCATTGCGAAGATTGCCAATGGGGCCGGACGTGGTAGTCTCATGTGGCAATATGGCTTGGTTATCCGCGGAGAGGAGCCAATGCAAGATTTGGAAGAAGATGTTTTTGAGAAAACGTGATGTGGCCGGACTTGGTAGCCCATCGTGAGCGATGCTAATGGAGCCGGACTTGGTAGCCCATTACGAAGATTTCCAATGGGACCGAACGTGGTAGTCTCATGTGGAAATATGGCTTGGTTATCCGCGAAGAGGAGCCAATGCAAGATTTGAATGGATTGTGAAAACCGCGGTGTGGCCGGACTTGGTAGCCCATCGTGTGTGTTGCTAATGGAGCCGGACTTGGTAGCCTCATTAGTAGCAATTTGTTAATGAAACTTTGGAAATGTGGATTTGGTAAAGGTGAGAAGGATAACACGGTCTACAAAGAGTCGCGTAGGAGAAACACGAAAAGGCATGACACCAGCGTTAGAAAGATATCGAATGCGGATGTGTAATTGCTAGCCATGTTGTTAAATGAGCTTGTGTAATTGTCTATGTGAATTTCTGGTTACTTAGCGATTTTCAAAATGTTGATTTGGGAAATGAAAGGTAACATGGTGACACGGTCTAGGAAACACTGCGTAGGCGAAACTCTGATATTTCGAAAACCAACGATAGTTAAAAGAAAATGCGGATGTGTTATTGTTGATAGCTATTGAATAAACATGTATTGCGTAGATATCATTATCTGTATGATTCACTACTGTTATACGTGACTTGTTATATGTAAGTTAAGGGTTAGTGGGTTTGGTTTATTCTATTGAGCGTTTTAAGCTCACGGTGTTGCCTTTGGTGACCCTGACATATTATATTGGTGGCGACGCCGGTATAATGTGTCAGACCTTATAGACGAACAGGGTGAGATGTACACTTTGGAGGCTTTTGGAGCCGAAGAACTGGCTAGGATGGAAGAGCAGGCGGAGCTGTAGTTAGGAACCTTAGTTCCCTTCCCTTTTGAATAATTGTACTCCTTGTGAGGTTGATGATGTAATAATGAGCCAGACTCCATTTGATTTTATCAATAAAATTGTCCTTTAACGTACCCGAAATTTGGGGCGTTACAGAACGTTCCAGAGTCTGGAAAAAGGACGATCTGGCGGCCGAGTAATAGATCACGCGGCCGAGGAATGGATGTTGCGGCCGTAGGATAGATCCTGCGGCCGAGGGATTGATCTCTCAGGGAGATTTTCTAGCAACAGGTTGCTCGGGTGAGGAAAAGATGTTAAGGCCGTTAGATCGATGTTACGGCCGATAGATGGATTTATCCTAGGCTTCTGTATTTTCTGTCTGAAAGGCTATATGGGTCTGGATGAGGTCCTCTAAGTGGCTCAAAGTTCTTACCGAAAGTCCTAAGGTTCGCAAGAAGGCAATCAGCAATCACTGTATCCATTTCATCATCGGGATGGTCCCAAGGTGGGACTTGAAATAATCGTTAGGCCAAATTGGGGTGTCTACAAATGGCAAAGAAGATCCTGTGTCAGGGATATTACTGGACCATAATGGAGGCCGACTGTGCTGATTATGTCTACCGATGTTACAAGTGCCAAACCCACGCTGATCGCATGCGCATCCCCCCTACGGAATTATATAGCATGACATCCCCTTGGCCATTCTCCACCTGCGGGATAGATGTCATTGGAAGTATAAATCCAAAGGGAAAATACAAACATCAGTTCATTCTAGTGGCCATCGACTACTTCACCAAGTGGGTAGAAGCAGCTTCTAATGCTACCCTCAAAGCCACTCATGTGGCCAAATTTATTCGCACCAATATCATCTATCGATATGGTGTACCTCACGAGTTCATCTGTGACAATGGATCGCACTTCAAGGGAGCGACAAAGAAGCTTTTTGCCGAATTTGGGATACAGAATCATCGGTCATCTACTTATCGACCTCAAACTAATGGAGCAGTTGAGGCTGCAAACAAGAATATCAATAGGATTCTGCGGAAGACTACCGACACCTACACAAACTGGCCAAAAATGCTACCTTTGGCACTATGGGGTTATCGAACAACTGAAAGGACTTCAACTGGGGCCACTCCCTACTCTCTGGTTTATGGAATGGAAGCTGTCTTGCCTATCGAACTGGAGCTACCTTCATTAAGAGTTCTGGCTGAGACTGGAATGATCGAAGAAGACTGGGTTCAAAACCGCTACGACGAGTTGGCACTTCTAGACGAAAGGAGGCTGAGAGCGTTATATCATGTGCAAGGGTATCAACGCCACATTGCACGAGCATTCAACAAAAATGTAAAACCTAGAGACCTCAAAGTAGGAGACATGGTGCTCAAAGCAATCCGTTGCCACATCTCAAACCCAAGGGGGAAGTTTAGACCAAACTGGGGAGGCCCCTACCTTATCAAACGCATACTTTCTGGAGGAGCAGCATAGATTGCAGATTTAGATGGAATGGAATTCGCAACGCCAGTCAACATTGACAAACTGAGGAAGTACTACCCATGAGAGATGCTCGTTGGGCCGAAAACCACAAGGGTGGGGGGACCCAAGCAAAAATTAGAGCAGCCTGCTAGGTTGAAAACCCGTAAGGGCGGCTTAGGCAAAAACTAAGGCATAAATAAAACGCTCGCTAGACCGAAAACCCGCAAGGGCGATTTTAGGCAAAATTTAGAGCACAAAAGGAGAGGAAAATACCCGAGTGGACCGTAACTAAAAACAAAACAAATCCCCTTTGTTGGAACTACGTTTATGGCATGACTCCCTCCACGGGATACGTAGGCAATCTCTAAGTTGAGATTCGGCCACTGCTATCATCATCACCACTTCCAAAATTTCTAGGTCTATCGTAAAGCATGTTCACTATCAAACAATGGCAATAACATCTTCAAATAAATCGGCCAAATGTTTTATTATTTCCAAAGGGAAAGGAAAAAGCAAACCTAAAACAATTCTCAATCTATGAAAGCTAGAATCAAACAACACCTTTTGAAAAACATAAGCAAAGTGTCAATCTTTAGGTCTTCCTTCTCTTTGCACTATTGTCCTCCAAAAGGTTTTTCTTCAACCAGCGCTTGTAAGAACCTGATAGCTTGTCAGCAAAGTTCTCAACGACCTTCTGCATCACCCTATTTGGCCAAAGACGCAGCATATTGCGACAAAAGTTGGCATCGTGAACCTTGGAAACAACGTACTCAGGGTCACCCAGGATTGCGGTTTGTTCAGCCTCGAACTGCCTTTGAAAGCGAGCAGGAAAGTAGAAGACGACTCGAGTAATATCAATCACTGCTACACCGAAATGGTTCATGGTACTCACAGTCATGCTCTCAACACCATACCAGGGGTAAACCCATTGAATCCAATCACCCCTGCAAGTTTTCATCCATGCTTCCCAAGCAGCCTCAGTTGGAAACTGTCTAATCATACGACGCTCCGTATAGTGGTCTGGATTATAAGGAAGTCGCTCTGGCACATCCCACACCTTTAGTTTCTCAAATAACCATACCTAGAGAACCAGGGAAAATTGTGAGTTGAGAGAACACGTGAGTCAAAACAAAAGAGTGATGAGTGAAAAGATAACTTGACAAATAAACAGACAAAGAGCGAACCTGCAGTAACAAAGGACTGCCTGAGAACTGGGCTGTGGGATCACCCTTCATCACATCTAGACCCATCAAGGTCTCTGCCAACACTAAGCCAGCGAAACTCGCACGGTTTCCAATTTGTTGAGCAAGGTTAAGCAGCATGGAATCAGCATGGCCAGAGGAAGGGCCAAGCAAGTAGTAATGAAGGAGACAGATGCATAGTGCATGAAAGCATGCTTTCTGTTGAGAAACTTGACGTTGAGCCTCAGCTGTACCAAAACGCTGGACAAATTGAAGGATATCCAGCCTTCCCTTCACCATGAAAAACCTAGCTTCATGTTTCTGAACTTGGAGCAAATCCTTCAAAAGATTACCTCGGTTGAACAAAGGATTAGGGACAATGAGACCCTCTCTATCCGAATGACCCATGATGGCCGCAAACTCCTCGATAGTAGGACACAATTCCTCTCTCTTAAATCGAAAGACATGAAAAGCAGGATCCCACAAACTGGTAGCTGCCCTAAGGAAAGCAAAATTCACAGGAATTTGATAAAAGGAGAAGAGAAAGTCCATACCGAAGGACTTAAAGTGTAAACGGTCGAGGCCATTGAAGGAATTCAACCACTGATCAAGGACTGCTTGTGCCATATGCAAGAAATTGTTACTAACAATGCTATCGGGTTCGTAGAATGCATACTTATAGAACTAAGTCGAGTCTTAGTTCGAATCGGAATCGGATTCTAAATCCTCGGTAACCTAGTCGGTCTCTCGGCCGGCACTTCGATATAACGGCCGAAGGATCAGTCCATCGGCCCATGAAAATCAGGGTTGATCCAAAAGTCAAAACCAGGTAGACAAAACGATCCTTCGGCCACCAGAATGGCTATTTTACAGTAGACTTCCACGGTCCAGACCATTTCACTCAAATCTTCACCGAGATTATCAGTTTTTATACAATACAAATGGTACAAAAGCATACACAATCACATAGCAGAGCAAAAGGTTTTTGTTTCATATAACGAAAAGCTTTTTACATCACAAGGTGGATCATCCCACATTTCCTAAACAAACTATACATCGGTTTCCTGTCGAACTAACCTATGCAGGAAGAGAAACAGAAAAACAAAAAAAGGGAAGGAGAAGAGGATGCCGAATCCTCTAGTGGTCTGAACAGTAGAGACCAGCTGCAAAAAAGAAAAGGACACCTCCAGGATGACGTGTACCAAAGAAGCACTGCAGTGCAAGAAAGACACCGGATGGCACAGAAAAACCATCATACCACGTACAAACACCATCCCAGGAGTTCCGCGTCACGGAGGCAAGCCACCCATGCGAGGGTCTCTAATCAAGCATCAAGACAAGTCCAAGAACATCGCGGATTCCCTCCGCAATCTCTGGCCGTGCATCATCCATGGCCCGGAGCTGACAGGAACCAGGAAAAGCGGAAGAGGTCTTCGGTAGGGGTCTCGGACGAAGAGAGAAAGCGAGGAAAGAGAGAAATGAAATGAAACGGCTGAGGCCGTGGCCTTTTATAGGCCTCTGTAAACGAACCGATTAAGCGGCCGAGTATTCGATCCTTCGGCCGAGACATCAATCCCTCGGCCGAGATATTGATCTTCTGGCCCTTCAATCAATTTCCTTCAGCAACATCAGATCATACTCAGTGCACCCAAAACTCAAGCAATTATGGACTTCTGAGTCTTCGACCAACAAAGTAGCCTTGGGGGCACCCCCGAGCCAATACAACGCGATCAGAACTAGCCTTGGGGGCATATCCGAGCATAAGGAAGTTCTCTCTCCACAAACTGCTAACCAAAAGCTCTGCTATTATCAAACAACTCAACGGCTCCAAGCCCACCATCTCAACGGCTCCAAGCCCATCTCGAAGCATTCAGCAGCTCTACGCTTGCTACTCCAGCAACCATACAACTATCAACTCATTCAGCAGCTCTGCTATTCATCATTATCAAACAACTCAGCAGCTCCGTGCCCATATTCACCCACATCCATCAAATCAATCAACAGGCTCTAAGCCCAATCATCATCAGCAGCTCTAAGCTCACTCAACAGCTCAAGAGCTCATCATCATATCCACCATCATTTCAACGGCCCTACTCAGCGGCTCTACACCCGTATTCACTACCAGCAGCCCTATGCTCACTCAGCGGCTCCAAGCCCATCGCTCAGCGGCTCTACGCCCACCACTCAGCGGCTCTACGCCTATATTCATCAACTCAGCGGCTCTACGGCTCCAAGCCCATTATCTCAACTGGCTCTAAGCCGTAACATCCATCTCAGCGGCTCTACGCCCTCACCTATCAACTCAGTGGCTCTACACCCATTATCTCAACTGGCTCGAAGCCATAACAACTATCCCAACTGGCTCTAAGCCGTAACGACCATCTCAGTGGCTCTACGCCCGTTATCTCAACTGGCTCGAAGCCGTAACGACCATCAGGCTCTACGCCGCCCCAACAATCAAGACATCATCGGTTCTCAAGCTCTACACTTGAATGCTCAAAATCTAACATTTTGAATGCTCGAAGCTCTTCGAATGCCCAACCACTGTGTACTGGATGCTCAAGTTCTACACTTGAATGCATAAGCTCTACGCTTGGATTCCCAACCACCGCGTACTGGATGCTCAAAGCCTGTACTTTGAATGCTTGGATTCTATCGTCCGAATGCTCGAGCTTTATGCTCTTAATGCTCAAGTTCGAAACTTGAAAGAAGCTCTACGCTTATATCAAACACACATGGACAGGCCTGTGCACATTTGCATCAATTGCATCATCATCATCACATCAAGTCTACATCATCATATCTGTTCACATCTAACAACCATCATCACATATATACACTCTGCATATCTCTCATGAAACAGGTCAATCCTGCAATCAACCAGCTCTATGCCTCGGTTTTATTGATCGGTCCAGCGCCTCGATCCTTTGGCTCTACTTATGATGAGAAAGCTCCGTGCACAGACCATCGATTTTAGAAGTAAAGCACAAGGACAACGTACCAGTTTCTTATCCACCATGGAGATCTACTATTCATACGTCATTACTCATGACTACCATTGCATCTTATCCTATTCCGAATTACCCATCCGTTATCTCAACTTCACGATATACACAACAACGCACGTTTAAAAGAAACAAGTATATCTCTACAGTATTGCATTCGAATAACCAACCATTCCTGTCACGAATTCATTCTACTAACCCTTTATTTGTTTCCATATCAATATTGCAACCAACTTCACAAGTCATGAGCAAATGCTCTTACCGGGCTATTCATGGAGTCCCGTTACTCCCCACAAGAACTTCTCTTACCGATGGAACCAATTTCAAGTCACATAGTATTGATCGTCGCACCACCATTTCCTTACCACATTTCATAACTCTACCATTTATCTCAATCGCATACAATAAATTCATAAACAAGACTCATTCATATAGAAATCGTAAGGATAAATCTCATCTCAATCGACTCACAAACATAACACTATCAATTTCCTCATCATCATACAAGTATTCACATGTCCTTTTCAAGAACATTCACTCACCACAATTCATGATATCCTGCCTTTATCCCATATACCCCCTTCAAGCTACACTAGAGATACATATATCGCCTTAAACACAAAGAGATGTCCCTCATATCCAAACCTAGTATTATCAAATTCAAAGGAATGTCCTACGTATCTGTTCCTTTGTAGACACCCCAATTTGGCCTAACGATTATTTCAAGTCCCACCTTGGGGACCACCCCGATGATGAAATGGATATAGTGATTGCTGATTGACTTCTTGTGAACCCCTCCTAGGAGAATCCATCTGTCGGCCGTAACATTGATCTCACGGCCTTAACATCCTTTCTTCACCCGAGCAACCTGTTGCTAGAAAATCTCCCGGAGAGATCGATCCCTCGGCCGCAAGATCTATCCTTAGGCCGCAACATCCTTTCCTCGGCCGCCAGATCCTTTGCTCGGCCGCCACATAGTCTATTTTCCAGACTCTGGAACGTTCTGTCGATTGTTTGATCCAACTACGCTACCTCCCCGATGCGTTCGGGCTACGCCCGGAGATTGCCACGAAGAGTTTGCATTGCATTGCAATTGCAATTGCAATCGTGCATTTTGATTGGCCGGAGTGAGTCACCAATTGCCTATATAAAGGGCTTTTGGGTTCCGAAAATACAAGAATGAAATCAATCAAATTCGTATACTTTCACACCCTCTCAAGCCACGAAACTCTGCAGAATTACTCTCTCAAATCCCCTCTTCAAAAGCCCTAACCTCCCGAAGGCAGCCGCTAATCCGACGATCAAACCTTGAAGTTCAAACCCTAACCCTAGGGTTTTCAAAGAAGCAATCAGTCAATCACCATCAATCCGAAGCAATCAAGCAATTGAGGGATCAAGGTGGTGAGGCCCAACGGCCTATGGTTTGTTTTATTTACTGCATTTATGCCTAATCATGGCGTTTTGATTATCTACTAACTTTTCTGTCTGGTGTGAGGAAGAACACCGACCGGGGCTTTGATCCCTCGGCCGGTACATAAAACCAGGAGGATCCCTCTGCCGTGACATCCATTCACCGGCCGCGGGATCCATATCCCTGGGACAGTCTGTTTTGTGTTCTGCTTTCTGATGCATGTTTCAATTACAGTCTTGGCTCACCATTAACTGCTTAAAGGCTAAAAACATACTACGTGCTAGAATTAAATAAAGCGAGTACATGTCTTATGTTGAATAACTATGGGCCAGTCTCACGACTAGGCAGAGAGGAGTGCCTAACACCTTCCCTTTACTGTACTTTTGGCTCCCGTACCTAGAATCACTATCTGTTTTCCTAGTTTTAATAAACTGGGTGGCGACTCTGTTTTGATGATAACCACTATCGTGTGGCGATGTTCCTAGCCATTGGAATGTCCACGATCTTGGTTTACGAAGCAAGCAACCAAACGAGCAAACAACGATCAATCTGTATGGCGATGCCCCGTCTGGGAGGTGTCTACAGTTTTTGGCGACTCCGCTGGGGAATATGAGAGCCATAACCAGAAAGTTCAACATAAGACTAATACGTGCCTTGTTTGATTCACTTATCATATGCATTGAGCAGGCAACCTCGTTGAGTTCACCTGATACCCCGGCATGACACGGGCTATGTTAGGGGTTCCAGCAAACTCCACAGTCACTTGTACCTAGTGGTATATCAAAAAGGGAATCACCCAATCACCGCCTATGATGGGCTGGTGAAAGGACCAATGCCCTTTGACAACGGAGCACCCTGAGACCACCTAAACCTTGCATGTATTAGAAAGCCATAGAACTTATCAAACTAAGACAGGAGCCTACGGGCTAGGAACCTATTTGCATTTGTTTGCAAAAGTTCTTCCTAACACCCATTATATACATGTATGTTTGTAGACACCCCAATTTGGCATAACAATTATTTCAAGTCCCACCTTGGGACCATCCCGATGAAGAAATGGATACAGTGATTGCTAATTGCCTCCTTGAGAACCTTAGGACTTCCGGTAAGAGCTTTGAGCCAATTAGAGGACCCAATCAGAGCCATACAGCCTTTCAGACAGAAAATACAGAAGCCTAGGAGAATCCATCTGTCGGCTGTAACATCGATCTCACGGCCTTAACATCATTTCCTCACCCGAGCAACCTGTTGCTAGCAAAATCTCCCTGAGAGATCAATCCCTCGGCCGCAAGATCTATCCTTCGGCCGAGACATCCATTCCTCGGCCGTGTGATCTATTACTCGGCCGCCAGATCGACCTTTTTCCAGACTCTCAAACGTTCTGTCGATTGTTTGATCCAACTACACTACCTCTCCGATGCGTTCGGGCCACGTTTAGAGATTACGACGTAGAGTTAGAGGTGCATTGCAATTGAAATCGTGCCATTTGATTGGCCGGAGTGAGTCACCAATTGCCTATATAAAGGGCCTTTGGTCTCCGAAAATATACACACGAAATTCATTAGAGAATACACTCTCTCAAGCCACGAAACTCTGCAAAAATACTCTCTCAATCCCCTCTTCAAAAGCCCTAACCTCCCGAAGGTAGCCATCAATCCAGTGATCAAACCCCAAAGTTCAAACCCTAACCCTAGGGTTTTCAATCAAGCAATCAGTCAATCACAATCAAATCCGAAGCGATCAAGCAACTGAGGGATCAAGGTGGTGAGGCCCAACGGCCTCTGGTTTGTTTTATTTATCGCTCTTATACTTAATCATAGCTTTCTGATTATCTGTTAATCGCATAGTCTGGTGTGAGGAAGAACACCGACCGGGGCTTCGATCCCTCGGCCGGTACATCAAACCAGGAGGATCCCTCGGCCGTGATATCCATTCACCGGCCGCGGGATCCATTTCCCTGGGACAGCTTTGCTTTGTTTTGCTTTCTGATGCATGCTTCAATTACAGTCCTGGCTCACGTTACTTACTGTTTAAAGGATTAATTAAACAGACTATGCGTTAGAATTAAATAAAGCATCTACATGTCTTATGTTGAACGATTATGGGCCAGTCTCACGACTGGGCAAAGAGGGGTGCCTAACACCTTCCCCTTATTGTACTTTTGGCTCCCGTGTCCAGAATCTCTATCTATTTTCCCAGTTTTAACAAACTGGGTGGCGACTCTGTTTTGATGATAACCGCTATCATGTGGTGATGTTCCTAGCCATGGGAATGTCCATGATTTTGGTTTACGAAGCAAGCAACCAATCGAGCAAACAAACATGATCAATCTGTATGGCGATGCCCCGTTTGGGAGGTGTCTACAGTTTTTGGCGACTCCGCTGGGGATTTACGAGCCATAACCAAAAAAGTTCAACATAAGCATGCCTTGTCTAATTCATCTATTATTGCATCGAGCGGGCAACCCGTTGAGTTCACCTGATATCCCGGCATGACACGGGCTATGTTGGGGGTTCCAGCAAACTCCACAGTCACTCGTACCTAGTGGTATATCAAAAAGGGAATCACCCAATCACCGCCTATGATGGGCTGGTGAAAGGATTGGTGCCCTTTGACAACGGAGCACCCAGAGACTACCAAAACCTTGCATGTATTAGAAAGCCATAGAACTTATCAAACTAAGACAGGAACCTACAGGCTAGGAACCTACTTGCATTTTACTTACAATTCCTCACACCTTGTATAATTTGTTGTTGTAAATAACTCTTTCTGTGTAGAAGGGTTGGGATTTTCAACCCAAATCCTAACCCTCCACAGGCGAAACACTGACTTTCAGGTATTCTACTTTTCAAGCAGGCACAATAGGTAAATCAAAGAAGCAACCACAACCAACTTTATACTCTTATAACACCCAAAGCTACACCAAACAAAGGTCTCAACAACCATCCCGTCTGTCATCCTCATCTGCTAAAACACCCTCACCACAACGATCCCAATCGCTCCCGAAAACTTCCCGGCCATCATTGTCATTTACTAAATCCCAAGCTTCGTCAAGCAAACCTTCCACTTTCATGGCAGACAACGACGCCACCATTGCCGACCTCCTAGCTCAAATCACTGCGCTGCTAGCAGAAAAGGCAGCTAGGGATGCTGAGGATGAGGAAAGATCGGTGGAAGGCGAGAATCCCTATACAGTGATATTGGCGGAAAGTCCTGAATTGACCAAGCAAGTCAAGGAAATCAAACAAGCCTTGGCCCGATCACAAGGGGACCAAATCCTGGATTTCGAAGGACTTTGCCTCTTCCCAGAATCCAAGCTGCCTGAGAATTTCAAAATGCCAAACATCGAGAAGTTCAATGGAACTGGCAATCCCACTAGTCATGTTCGCCACGTTATCAACACCCTGAAGCCAATGGGCTTGAATGATGACCTCATCGCTCAATTGTTCCAAAGGACTCTTACTGGAAGCGCTCTCGACTGGTTCCTCACTTTGGAATTCATGCATTATCAGACCTGGCCAGAAATTGCCAACGCTTTCGTCAAGCAATATGCATATAACGTCCAAATTGAGCTAACAACTCGAGACTTGGAAATGACCAAACAAGATTCCAATGAGGACTTTGCTACCTTTGTGGTGAGATGGAGGGAAAAGGCTGCCAAGATGAAGAACCGCCCCTCCGAGGAAGACCAAGTGAGGATAGTTGTCAAAAATTTGCAACCCAAATATCTCAGGCACATCTACACACAGGCTATCACCGATTTCAAGAGGTTGCATGCCACTGGGTTGCAAATCGAAGATGGAATCAAACTAGGACTCATTGGGAAAGAAGAGGCCATTGCTCCGCCTAAGAAAACCTTCTCTAGCCGTACATCTCACGCCTCCGTGAATGCCCTTGGCACATCCTTGTCTCAAGACCCTTTCCAAACTAGCCCATCCCGAAGCTCAAATCGACCCCGCCGCAACTTTGATCCTCTTTACATGACCTTGTCCCAAGCCTTGATCATTCTCAGCCATCAAGGGCATCTCAAACCTTTAAACAAACCACTTCCTCAGCCACCCTACGGTCCAAACCACGATCCAAACAAACAATGCGCCTACCACCAACATCTGTAGACACCCCAATTTGGCCTAACGATTATTTCAAGTCCCACCTTGGGACCATCCCAATGATGAAATGGATACAGTGATTGCTGATTGCTTCCTTGAGAACCTTAGGACTTTCGGTAAGAACTTTGAGCCACTTAGAGGACCCAATTCAAAGCCATACAGCCTTTCAGACAGAAATACAGAAGCCTAGGAGAATCCATCTGTCGGCCGTGACATCGATCTCACGGCCCTAACATCATTTCCTCACCCGAGCAACCTGTTGCTAGCAAGATCTATCCTTCGGCCGAGACATCCATTCCTCGGTCGTGATATCCTTTACTCGGCCGCCAGATCGACCTTTTTCCAGACTCTGGAACGTGTTCTGTCAGACGTTTGATCCAACTACACTACCTTCCCGATGCGTTCGGGCTACGCTCAGAGATTGCGACGTAGAGTTAGAGGTGCATTGCAATTGCAATCGTGCCATTTGATTGGCCGGAGTGAGTCACCAATTGCCTATATAAAGGGCCTTTGGACTCCAAAAATATAGACACGAAATTCATTAGAGAATACACTCTCTCAAGCCACGAAACTCTGTCAAAATACTCTCTCAAACCCATTCCTCAAAAGCTCTAACCTTCCCAAGGCAGCCGTCAATCCGGCGATCAAACCCCGAAGTTCAAACCCTAACCCTAGGGTTTTCAATCAAGCAATCAGTCAATCACACCCAATCCAAAGCAATCAAGCCACTGAGGGATCAAGGTGGTGAGGCCTAACGGCCTCTGGTTTGTTTTATTTATCGTTCTTACGCTTAATCATAACTTTCTGATTACCTGTTAATCGTATATTCTGGTGTGAGGAAGAACACCGACCGGGGCTTCGATCCCTCGGCCGGTACATAAAAACAGTGTGATTACTCGGCCGTGACATCCATTCACCGGCCGAGTAATCGATTTCCTGGAACAGCTTTGTTTGCTTTTTCTGCTTTCTGACGCATGCTTTACTTATCGCACTGGCTCACCTTATTCACTGTTTAAAGGCTTAAATAAACAGACTATGTGTTAGAATTAAACAAAGCATCTACATGTCTTATGTTGAACGATTATGGGCCAGTCTCACGACTGGGCAAAGAGGGGTGCCTAACACCTTCCCCTTATTGTACTTTTGGCTCCCGTGTCCAGAATCTCTATCTGTTTTCCCAGTTTTAATAAACTGGGTGGCGACTCTGTTTTGATGATAACCGTTATCATGTGGCGATGTTCCTAGCCATGGGAATGTCCATGATTTTGGTTTACGAAGCAAGCAACCAATCGAGTAAACAAACATGATCAATCTGTATGGCGATGCCCCGTTTGGGAGGTGTCTACAGTTTTTGGCGACTCTGCTGGGGATGTGAGAGCCATAACCAAAAAGTTCAACATAAGACTAATACATGCCTTGCTTAATTCATTTATCATATGCATCGAGTGGGCAACCCGTTGAGTTCACCTGATATCCCGGCATGACACGGGCTATGTTGGGGGTTCCAGCAAACTCCACAGTCACTCATACCAAGTGGTATATCAAAAAGGAAATCACCCAATCACCGCCTATGATGGGCTGGTGAGAGGATTGGTGCCCTTTGACAATGGAGCACCCTGAGACTACCAAAACATCGCATGTTTTAGAAAGCCATAGAAAACTAAGACAGGAACCTACAGGCTAGGAACCTATTTGCATCTTACTTGCAAAAGTTCTTCCTCACACCTTGTATCATTTGTTGTTATAATTAACTCTTTCTGTGCAGAAGGGTTGGGATTTTCAACCCGAATCCTAACCCTACACAGGCCGAATACTGACTTCCAGGTATTCTATTTTTCAAGCAGGCACAATAGGTAGGTTAAAGAAGCAACCTCAGCCAGTTTTATACTCTTATAATACCCGAAGTCACACCAAACAGAGGTCTTTACAGTCGTCTCATCGGTCACCTTCGCCTGTCAAGACACCCTCACCGCAGCAGTCCCAATCAGTTTTAGGGACTTCGCGGTCGTCTCCTCGACAAACCTGACTATCTGCCCAATCCTAAGCTTCACCAAGCAATCCCTCTACCTACATCCCAAAAATGGCAGACGATGATGCTACCATCACCGAGCTCTGAGCCCAAATTGCCTATTTACAAGCCGAGAAAGCAACAAGAGATGCTGAAGACAAGAAAAATGAGAAAGGAGCAGAAAATCCTCATGAAGTTACAGAAAACCCTGAATTGGTCAAACAGGTCAAGGAGATCAAGCACGCTTTGGCTCGTTCACAAGGAAACCAAATTCTAGATTTCGAAGGACTCTGCCTCTTTCTAGAATCTCAACTGCCTGAACGGTTCAAAATGCCAAACATCGAGAAGTTCAACGGGACTGGTAACCCTACCAACCATGTTCGCCATGTCATCAACACTCTGAAGCCTATGGGCTTGACCGACGAGCTCATCGCTCAATTATTTCAAAGAACTCTCATTGGCCATGGAAACGCCCTCGATTGGTTTCTCACTTTGGAATTTGTGCACTATCAAACTTGGCCAGAAATTGCCAACGCTTTTGTCAAGCAGTATGCGTACAATGTCCAAATTGAGCTAACTACCCGAGACTTGGAGATGACTAAACAAGAATCCAATGAGGACTTTGCTACCTTTGTGGCAAGATGGAGAGAAAAGGCTGCCAAAATGAAAAGCCGCCCTTCCGAGGAAGATCAAGTGAGGATAGTTGTCAAGAACCTACAGCCCAAATACCTCACCCACATTTACACTCAGGCTATCACTGACTTCAAACGCCTACACGCCACTAGATTACAAATTGAAGATGGGATCAAGCTGGGCCTTATTGGGAAAGAAGAAACCCCTCTACCCAAAAAAACCTTTCCAGCCCATGCATCTCCTGCCTCCGTCAACACCCTTAACTCAGCCTTGCCACAAGACCCTTTTCAAGCTAGCTCATCTAGAAACACAAATCGCCCACGCCGCAATTTTGACCCACTCTATATGACTCCATCCCAAGCCTTAGCCATCCTAAGCCGTCAAGGGCACCTTAGGCTCTTGAATAATCCACCTCCTCAGCCGCCTTATGGTCCAACCTATGACGCTAATAAACAGTGTGCATACCACCAACACCCTGGACATGAGACAGACCGCTGCATGCGTCTTCGTCATGACATCCAGGATCTCATCGATAGTCAAGCTATAAAACCTCCTAAGCCTAATGTGCAAACCAATCCACTTCCCGCTCACAACAACGAACCACCGCCTCAAAATATCAATCTCATAAGCCTATCCAATAGCCCCACATATAATCCTACCCGACACATTATCCCAAATACCCAAGCCAAACCATCCCTGATCTTCTCTAAGAATGACGAATGCTTTGCAGCAGGAGGAGAACCCCACATCTATGCCATTAATGATGGGGATTGGTGGTTGGACATGCGTCAAGCCCTGCCAAGTGATTGGAAAGTTGGAAGAATTGAGCCTACTGATCCTTGGAGCACCCAAGAAGAAGAAGTGGGTCATCTCACCCAAAGCGGAAGGGTGTATAAACCTCCTAAACTAAGTGGGGAAAGTTCAACCTCAACACGAGTAATGGAAGAAGAAGAAGAAGAAGAAAGCCAAAGGACCGAACCTGAGGAAGACAGGGTGCTAAGACAACTAAAGAAAATCCAAGCTGATATCTCTATTTGGGGATTGCTTATGTCCTCCTACGAACATCGTAACTCCTTCTTCAAAACCTTGGGGAAAGCCAAAGTTCCCATCGACATCACCCCCGAAGAACTGGTGGGTTGCATAATGGCATCAAAGGCTTCAAAACCAACAATAGCCTTCACTGACAAAGATCTACCTCCTGAAGGGCCTGCACACAACAAGCCTCTCTACATCTCACTTAAATGTCTCACTAAATGGATCCCACTGGACATGGCGGTGAAAGTTAGCTAGGTACGAGAAGATTGTTTTAAAATCTAAGCCAAGACGTGATGGACATGGCTGCCATTGCTCAAAACTTGGTTGGATTAAAACTTCAATTTTTTTTCGTAGCCATTACCATCATGTCTGAGATCAAACTCCAAATCTAAGAGAAGGAGAAACATAATCATGCTTAAGTTGAGATATCCAAAACTAATTGTCCATGCGGCACATTTTTCTAATATGCAAACTGCCCTTAGTGGTGGTGCAACCAAATGACATGCGATGAACAAAGAAAGGAAATGAGGGGGATGGACTCCTCTTTTGGTTTGGCCCCTGCATAGTTAGAAAGAGGCAAGCAAAACGATATGTATACATATAGCACCATAGCTACTTACACAGATTATGGATGAGTCATGCATTGCAATCTGTTTGTATGCATGAGTTTATCGGATACTATAGATAGCCAGCCATTTTTATTTATATGGATGATTCTTAAGACTCGTTGCTGCCACTTAAGATCCCACTTCCAAGCTAATCCATATTATGAGACAAATCGAAAAGGTTGAGCATATGGCTACAACAGAAAGTAGACTCGGAGTCCATCGCCGTGCTAGCAGCTATTTGAATGTTTCAGAAAAACATGTCATTAGATTAGTCATTGCAAAAAGTTTTGAAAGTTCCTTCAATTCTTGGTTAGGGAAAATCCTTTCTCAAAATGTGATTGAGGTAATTGAAATCCACTTGATTATTTGCTAGCACATTGACAACCTCCTAAATTTTACCAGCTCGTTGAGGTAAGCATTACTCAGAATTTTGAATTTTGAAAGATGGGTTGCTAGGCCGATTTGGAAATAGGAACCAAAGTCCTAAACTTGTCATGCTGAATCATCCATGGAGAAATAAGTATTGCAAGTTCTATCAATAATATCTTTGACTTTGCATACAATCATCCATAACCTGCTCTACTACTTTACACTCCCTCTTTCCTTTAGCCTTGCAAGGCAAAGATTGCTAGAGCAACCTCTAGTTCAATTGCCGGCGGGGCAGCCAGTGTTTGATTTCGTTCTAGAAATCCATGCTTCGCGGTGCTTTAAGTAAAGCGAGAGTGTTAAGTAAGCAATGATGCTTTTTACCAAAAATATACCTTGCAGGCAACGCCATTAGTGCTTGGCTATAAAGACTTAGGGTTAGGGCTTTTAGTTCAAGCCCTAACCCTTCTGCACAGAAAGAGATGTTACAACAACATATACAAGGTGTGAGGAAGAACTTGGAAGTAAAAATGCAAGTACGTTCCTAGCCTGTAGGTTCCTGTCTTAGTTTGATAAGTTCTATGGCTTTCTAAAACATGCAAGGTTTTGGTAGTCTCAGGGTGCTCCGTTGTCAAAGGGCACCAATCTTCTCACCAGCCCATCATAGGCGGTGATTGGGTGATTCCCTTTTTGATATACCACTAGGTACGAGTGACTGTGGAGTTTGCTGGAACCCCCAACATAGCCCGTGTCATGCCGGGATATCAGGTGAACTCAACGGGTTGCCCGCTCGATGCATATGATAGATGAATTAAACAAGGCATGTATTAGTCTTATGTTGAACTTTCTGGTTATGGCTCTCATATCCCCAGCAGAGTCGCCAAAAACTGTAGACACCTCCCAAACGGGGCATCGCCATACAGATTGATCACGTTTGTTTGCTCGATTGGTTGCTTGCTTCGTAAACCAAAATCATGGACATTCCCATGGCGAGGAACATCGCCACATGATAGCGGTTATCATCAAAACAGAGTCGCCACCCAGTTTATTAAAACTGGGAAAATAGATAGAGATTCTGGGCACGGGAGCCAAAAGTACAATAAGGGGAAGGTGTTAGGCACCCCTCTTTGCCCAGTCGTGAGACTGGCCCATAATCATTCAACATAAGACATAAACGCACTTTGTTTAATTCTAACACATAGTTTGTTTTTAACCTTTAAGCAGTAAAGGGTGAGCCAATACGATAAATAAAGCATGCATCAGGAAAGCAGAACAATACAAATTCTCCCAAGGAGATGGATCCCGCGGCCGGTGAATGGATGTCACGGCCGAGGGATCCTCCTGGTTTGATGTACCGGCCGAGGGATCGAAACCCCGGTCGGTGTTCTTCCTCACACCAGACTATACGATTAACAGATAATCAGAAAGTTATGATTAAGCGTAAGAACGATAAATAAAACAAACCAGAGGCCGTTGGGCCTCACCACCTTGATCCCTCAGTTGCTTGATTGCTTTGGATTGGATTGTGATTGACTGATTGCTTCTCGTAAAACCCTAGGGTTAGGGTTTGAACTTCGGGGTTTGATTGCCGGATTGACAACTGCCTTCAGGAGGTTAGGGCTTTAAAAGAGTGGGATTGAGAGAGTATTTTGACAGAGTTTCGTGGCTTGAGAGAGTGTATTCTCTAATGAATTTCGTGTGTATATTTTCGGAGTCCAAAGGCCCTTTATATAGGCAATTGGTGACTCACTCCGGCCAATCAAATCACGAGATGGCAATTGCAATTGCAATGCATCTCTAACTCTACGTCATAATCTCTGAGCGTAGCCCGAACGCATCGGGAAGGTAGTGTAGTTGGATCAAACCAAACGTCTGACAGAACGTTCCAGAGTCTGGAAAAAGGTCGATCTGGCGGCCGAGTAAAGGATCTTGCGGCCGTGGAATTGATGTCTCGGCCGAAGGATAGATCTTGCGGCCGAGGAATTGATCTCTCAGGGAGATTTTGCTGGCAACAGGTTGCTCGGGTGAGGAATTGATGTTATGGCCGTTAGATCGATGTTACGGCCGTCAGATGGTTTCTCCTAGGCTTCTGTATTTTTGTCTGAAAGGCTGTATGGCTTTGAATTGGGTCCTCTAAGTGGCTCAAAGTTCTTACCGAAAGTCCAAAAGGTCCTCAAGGAAGCAATCAGCAATCACTGTATCCGTTTCATCATCGGGATGGTCCCAAGGTGGGACTTGAAATAATCGTTAGGCCAAATTGGAGTGTCTACAAGATCATCCAGCTCTATATTCACTATCATGCTCATCTTATCACATAATCATGCTCAATCACATTTAAGCATAACGCCACATGTACGGGCGCCTTTGGAGTGATAAATCACTTATACTTTGATCAACAACCACAAGTAATACAAGTAAGCACGTAACAAGTCTAATATCATTTAAACGATCCAAGGACAATTAATTCACAACATTAACCTTCAAAGTTCATTCTTTCTTTCAAGATGTTCAAAACAGCATATGTTTATTGAATTGCAATGCATATATCAGAATAGTGTTGATAAGGATTCTATGTTTTCACAAGAGGTGTTGATTAGATAATCTATGTGATCATGCCATTATCTTTATTCTAATCGATTCGAATCATGCATACGATATGCCATACTTGGTGAAAAATCTATCTCATGTTCTTAGCCTACTTTAAGGTAAACTTTATTTTTTGGAAAAATAGTAAGGATTATCCATCTTTCATAAGTATACACATTTCAATTCATATTTATGGAAAGTAGATATGGAAATCTACGTGATCATACTATTGTTTATACTTAGGGAAATGAGTCGAGATTAATCTATCTATAAACACGATTATCTATATTTCAAGCAAACACATTACTAATTATATTTAGAGTTTAGAAAGCATAGTTAAAATCTACATACACTTAGAGTGTAGAAGGTGTGGGAAGATCCTACGCTTAAGCATCATACTATATCTTAAAGGTAAACTACGTTTAATTATCATTCAACCAAATCACATGTACTTAGAACAAGGTTGTATTTAATCTAGTTTCGACAGCATAACTACGTATACTTAGGATTTAAGTAGATAGGAGAATCTACTATACTTAGAGTTAGGAGGTGTAGGAAAATTCTACCTTGATCCGAAACTAGTCGGGGCCGAATAAGCTAATTGAAAATTCTACGGGCGGTGAAACTCTCGAATCTGGACCAAACTTCGGATGGCAGTAACTCGGTCAATATTTGGCCGAATACGATCGTTCTTGAGTTGAAATCGAAGCTCTAGAAGTGCTCTACAACTTTCGTGAAGAAAGTTGATCCTAGAAAGTACCTTAGGTAGGAGAAATATGATGAGAAAGGAAGGGACAGTAAGCTGTCTGGAAATCTGGAAATCCGAATTTTTTCTGAACTTCGGATGTCGATATCTTTGTCGTTTCTTGACCGATTAGGGTGGTTCTTGGGTCTAACTTGAAGCTCTCGAAGTACTCTACAACTTTCCCGGAGAAAGGTCATCCTAGAAACTACTTTAGGTAGACGAAAGATGAGGTTTTGTGGAGGGCAGTAGGCTGCCTGGAAAAACAGAAATGGTTTCTAGAGAGAAGTTGGAGCAATGCTTGAATTTCTAGAGAGAAGTGGGAGCAAGAAGTGAAGTTGTGAGTTCAACACTTGAATGGCTTGCTATTTATAGGCCAAGGGTGATCTATTATCCAAGGGGTAAATTTTCCCCTAACATTTGTTGTCCAATGGATAAAAATTTGTCTAGATTTGGTTGTCCTTTGGTGAGATAGGATGATGGCTTAAAGGACATGACTAGGCTCATTGTACACTTTGCACACATCACTCTCCCTCTCATCCGAAATCTCTCTCTCTCTCTCTCTCTCTCTCTCTCTCTCTCTCTCTCCTTTCTCCATGGTACAATAGGTGGAAAGATTACAAAGATATTTCTTGTTCTTTCTTCCAATCTAGGACAAGTGTAGGTGATTCTAAGGGCTTCCTAGTCTTGTCTAGTACTTGAAAGAGTAAGAAATCTAGATATGGTTGTCCTTAGGTGTACAAGTGCAAGAAAACCCTAGATTTTGGTGGTACATGATGATGCAATAAGATGGTCCAAGGAGATTGACTAGATTTGGGGAAGTACACTAGCACACACATCACTCTCTCTCTCCCTCTCCATCCGGCCCATCTCTCTCTCTCTCTCTCTCTCTCTCTCTCTCCCTCCAATCTCTCTCGGCCTCTCTCTCTCTCTCTCTCTCTCTCTCGGCAATCTCTCTCTCTCTCCTCCTATCTCTCTCTCTCTCTCTCTCCTTAGTACTACTATGTATAATATATGTATACTTACTAGATATGGAAGGACAAAAGAAGAATAAATAAATGGGGTTTAGAAAGAGTAAGATTTTCCCAATAAACAATTGGATTTAGCACATGAGTACTTCCTATATTTTAATAAAGGGTGGGCATACACTTGTCTTAATATAATATTTAGGTACATATAGAATCCTATGGAAATATATATATAAATCTTATTCTTTCACTAGAGAATCCCATGGAAAAATTGGGTAATGCTACTAACCAACATACATTAGTACTAGTCCTATCATCCAATGAATAATAATTCCCCTAGTAGTTATTAACCAATTGGTCATAGTCCTCCTAACTTTTATTATCCAAAGGTTAAAGATAGAAAGTACTAGGCTAATATAATATGTATAAATGATTTTGACACATGGTATATCTATAAAACTAATAGGTTTGTACTATGTAGAAAGACTAGCTTATTATCCAATGAATAATATTTATCCTAACCTTTATTATCCAAGGGTCAAAGATGGAAAGTACTATGCTTGCATAATGTATATATATAAGTACAATGACTCATGGCAAATCTAATAAACTAATGGATCTTGTACTTGATAGGAAGACTAACCTATTGTCCAATAGTTAACAATTCTCCTAACTTTTATTATCCAAAGGTTAAAGATAAGCTTATATAATCTATCTATACTAGTACAATGACTCATGGTGAATCTAATTAAACTAATAGATCTTGTACTAGGTAGAAAGACTAATCTATGGACCAATGGATAATATTTCCCCTAACTTTTATGGACCAATGGATAACCAAGTAAAGTATAATATTGGAATATTATATATACATCTTTCAAATATGTGTACAAAGGCCTATATAATACTATATAAGTGTACCTTGGTCAAATCTAATAAAATATCTTAGGTAGAAAGCCTATTGTCCAATGGATAAAGATTTTCCTAACTTCTATCGTCCAATGGGTAAAGATGGTAAGTAATATATAACCATATAAAGTGTACCTAGTAATCTAGTCACAATATCCTCGGTGTAAACCTATGGTCCAATGGATAAAGATTATCCTAGCATTTATCGTCCAATGGGTAATAGATCAAAGGTTGACTTTGGTCAAAAGGTTTGCTTAGGGTTCAAATGGTTCATGAAGATTAAAGGTTCGATTAGGCTTCCCTAACGATTAGTTAGAAGCTAGCTAGGTTTGCTAAATAGGATTCCCAGTTAAGAAATTCGATTCTACGGCTTCTCAATATGCTAGAAACTTGTCTTTAGAAAATGACTATGTTGCATGGCGAAGAAATCTAATTACGACGGATTACTAGGGAAAATATACAAGTGCTTTACAAGCATACTTGTCTAGGAGAAATGACTAGAAATTTATGAAGAAGGCTATATTTGTAAGTCTAGATTTTAGTAACGACGGATTTTTGGATATTAGAAAGGAATTTTAAATGGAATCCAAGTAATAAAATAAAATTCAAATTTTTAATGAAATTTTTATTTCCCAAAAATCCGGATCGTTACAGGTGATGTGACCGCTCTCTGACACACGAGGGACCTTCCCCAAAAGGTAGTCAAAAACACCCTCTCGCTCATGAATCCGAGGGTCAATTGGAAGAGGATCGCCGCCGACCCTCAGACCTGTAAGCAAAGCAAAATCACCCGGAGTGCTCGTCATCTCCCCAGCCTCTGGAAAATGAAAAGTGTTGGTGGTGTCCCACCACCGCTCCACCAATGCTGTGGTGAATCCCAACTCCGCCTTCGGAAGGTGGAAACCGAGTATCAAGGGCTCAAAGCCAGCCAAAGCAACTGCGTCCTTGGCCTCTTGAGGAAGCCTCTCGTGCCACTCAAACACCTAGGGGCAGCTTCCCCACACGGGTAACCTCTCGTTTGCCTAACAAAATACGAAGAAGAAAATCAATACAAAAACATCGCCTACACAGGGGGCAACTTCTAAAAAACTCAAATTTTATATCAAATATCAAATTACCATTTCATGAAATCTCATATAAAAACTATTTGACAGGACAAAATTTACCTTCCTATTGGTAAAACCAAGGTGCTGCTCCAGCTCCCTGTGCAAGACCTCAGGTGGGACATCACTGAGGGGAGGACGGTATCGCAAGGAACCGCCACGCCCGACCACGTGAACCTGAGGGGCGTAAGTGGCAACGTCAAAAGGCGGAAGAATATCACCTCCCGCATCAGTAGAGATCTCGGGCTCAGTTTCAGGAGGGACAGGTTGTGAAGAACTCCCCCCAACAGTGGCTCTGCGCCGACTTGAACGTAAGACGCGGGAACTCGAAACCCCGCCGAGAATCGCAGCCTCAACGGCTGGGGCGTTGCCCGTATCCTTAGGCGCGGCAGAAGCGCCAGAAGATGGAGGAGGGCGCGGAGATGATGCCATGGCAGGAGATAGCAACCGGAACTGTGGTGGTCGGAAAACCGACGGGTAGGAAACGGCGACGGCCGACGAGGAGAGAGAGGAGGAAGCGGCGGCGATCGTTCGAAATAGGAAAGGAAAATAAGGGGTAGAGAAAGAAAGGATGAAATGACCCGTGAGATCGATTAAGTTTAACTTAAATCGATTTTCTGATTGTCGACTATTTCACGGCCGAGATGTTGATTCCTCGGCCGAGACATCAATCCTTCGGCCGAGAGATCGATCTCCTGGCCCTCCAATCAATTTCCCTCAGCAACAACGGATCTTGCTCAGTGCACCAACCCAAGCAATCACGGACCTCTAACCAACCAAGTAGTCTTGGGGGCACCTCCGAGCCAATACAACGCCGTCAGAACTAGCCTTGGGGGCATGCCCGAGGACCAAAAGATTTCTCTCCACAAACTGTTGGCCAAAGCTCTTGCTATAACAAACTAAGACACTCAGCAGCCCTGAGATCATTACCCTAGCAAGCTCCATAACCTTGTGCACAGGTCGCTCAAGTCGCCCAGGCTCTATGCCTATACTCACTCAGTGGCCCGAGGCCTGTCGTCATGTTTACCTACTCACCAATCACCGTCAGCAGTTCCAATGCTCAGTACCCCAATAGCTTCATCACCATCACTCAGCGGCTCAAAGCCCATCTCAAAACATTCAGTAGCTCCACGTTCAAACATCCCGACAGTAGGCTCTACGCCTATAATCATATTCGAATAATCTCAGCGACTCAAAGCCCATCATCTCAACTGGCTCGAAGCCGTGAACAATCAAGTTCTTAACAGGCTCAAAGCCATAGCAACTATCTCAGTGGCTCCAAGCCCTCGACTCAGCAGCTCTACGCTCGCTATCACAGCAACTGGCTCTACGCCCGTTACCTCATCAAAGCGGCTCCAAACCCGTTATCAACAGGCTCTACGCCTGTAATCACTCAACTCAGCGACTCCAAGTCCACCGTTTCAACTGGCTCGAAGCCATAACAATCAACTCAGCGGCTCCAAGCCCTCGACTCAATAGCTCTATGCTCGCTATCACTCACTCAGCGGCTCCGAGCCCGTCGTCTCAACTGGCTCGAAGCCGTAACAACCAATCTCAGCGGCTCGAAGCCCATTATCGACAGGCTCTATGCCCGTATTCACTCACTTAGCGGCTCCAAGCCCATTATCGATAGGCTCTACGCCCGTTATCTCATCAAAGCGGCTCCAAGCCCACTATCTCAACTGGCTCGAAGCCATAAACAAGCAAATCTCAACAGGCTCTACGCCGCCCCAACAATCAAAGACATCTATTCTCAGGCTCTACGCCTGAATGCTCAAAATCTAACATTTTGAATGCTCAAGCTCTACGCATGGATGCCCAACCACTGTGTACTGGATGCTCAAGTTATACACTTGAATGCTCAAACTCTATGCTTGGATGCCCAACCACTGCGTACTGGATGCTCAAAGCCTGTACTTTGAATGCTCGAATTCTGCCATCCGAATGCTCGAGCTCTACGCTCTGAATGCTCAAGTCCGGAACTTGATAGAAGCTCTAAGATTTAAAACAAACACACACTCACGGGCCCGTGCACATATTGCATTATCACATCGAGTCTGCATATCTGTTCACATCTAACAACCATCATCACACATATACACTCTGCATACTTCTCATGAAATAGGTCAACCCTGCCATCAACCGGCTCTACGCCTCGGTTTTATTGATCGGTTCAGCGCCTCGATCCTTTGGCTCTACGCCGACACTTATGATGAGAAAGCTCCGTGCACAGACCATCAGAATACAACCAGCTCTACACTTCGGTTCAACACGTCAAGCTCAAAGCTCTGACACCTCAGGCTCTCGCCTTATGATCAATACCAGCTCCGCGCTTCGGTTCCATCAAGCTCTAAGCTCACCTCAGGCCCTCGCCTCAACACCACGGCAGGCTCCACGCCTCAGTTCTATCACCTCAGGCTCTTGCTTTATACCAGCTCCGCGCTTCGGTTCAAACACGACAAGCTCAAAAGTTTAGACACCTCAGGCTCTCGCCTTGTATTCAACACCAGCTCCGCGCTTCGGTCCTAAGCTCTCCTCAGGCCCTCGCCTCAATACTGCAAACAGGCTCCACACCTCGATTCCATCACTCTCCAGGCTCTCGCCTCATGACTACAGACCGGCTCCGTGCCTCGGTTCCCTCATCTCCAAAGCTCCGTGCTCTAGTTACTGGCCCTGCGCCTCCATATCTCAAAAAACAACCGGCATCCAACTCATCCCCAGCCGATGGTTTGGATTCCACCCCATTACATCAATTCCTTCCAGCTCATTCGCAAGGATAGGCTACTCTACCGAGCCCCTTTCAGTCAAAGTAAGGATGATCAAGAAAAGCAAATGCACCTGCCGTGTACTGATCTACCCCAAAATACTAAGGAAGCTCTCCGCAAAAAACTCCCTCGACAGCCCCGCGCTCCTTCAACTATCTTCCGCCAAAACCCTGGCTCAGTCTAGGTACGTCACATTACGGCTTTTTTAAGCCCAAAGGTACGTCTTCTGTCTCTAACCCTCCAAACTTTTTACTTTTTCTTTATTGCCCGAACTACGATTGGTCTGAATTTCCCTTGCGGAATACGTAGGCAGCCTCCCGGCCCGACCATAACAAAACCTTTTTCAAAAAAAACCCCTTGGAATAGTGGTTGGACCAAATTGAGTTGCTTTTTACAGCTTTGACTCTTACTCAAACATGTCTCGCGATCCGTCTGAGTTCAGTCAAACAGGGGCATCTGTAGACACCCCAATTTAGCCTAACGATTATTTCAAGTCCCACCTTGGGACCATCCCAATGATGAAATGGATACAGTGATTGCTGATTGCTTCCTTGAGATCCTTAGGACTTTCGGTAAGAACTTTGAGCCACTTAGAGGACCCAATTCAAAGCCATACAGTCTTTTAGACAGAAATACAGAAGCCTAGGAGAATCTATCTGTCGGCCGTGACATCGATCTCACGGCCCTAACATCATTTCCTCACCCAAGCAACTTGTTGCTAGCAAAATCTTCCTGAGAGATCAATCCCTCGGCCGCAAGATCTATCCTTCGGCAGAGACATCCATTCCTCGGCCGTGATATCCTTTACTCGGTCGCCAGATCGACCTTTTTCCAGAGTCTGGAACGTGTTCTGTCAGACGTTTGATCAAACTACACTACCTTCCCGATGCGTTCGGGCTACGCTCAGAGATTGCGACGTAGAGTTAGAGGTGCATTGCAATTGCAATTGCAATTGCAATCGTGCCATTTGATTGGCCGGAGTGAGTCACCAATTGCCTATATAAAGGGCCTTTGGACTCCAAAAATATAGACATAAAATTCATTAGAGAATACACTCTCTCAAGTCACGAAACTCTGTCAAAATACTCTCTCAAACCCATTCCTCAAAAGCCCTAACCTCCCGAAGGCAGCCGTCAATCCGGCGATCAAACCTCGAAGTTCAAACCCTAACCCTAGGGTTTTCAATCAAGCAATCAGTCAATCACACCCAATCCAAAGCAATCAAGCCACTGAGGGATCAAGGTGGTGAGGCCCAACGGCCTCTGGTTTGTTTTATTTATTGTTCTTACGCTTAATCATAACTTTCTGATTACCTATTAATCGTATATTCTGGTGTGAGGAAGAACACCGATCGGGGCTTCGATCCCTCGGCCGGTACATAAAACCAGTGTGATTACTCGGCTGTGACATCCATTCACCGGCAGAGTAATCGATTTCCTGGAACAGCTTTGTTTACTTTTTCTGCTTTCTGACGCATGCTTTACTTATCGCACTAGCTCACCTTATTCACTGTTTAAAGGCTTAAATAAACAGACTATGTGTTAGAATTAAACAAAGCATCTACATGTCTTATGTTGAACGATTATGGGCCAGTCTCACGACTGGGCAAAGAGGGGTGCCTAACACCTTCCCCTTATTGTACTTTTGGCTCCCGTGTCCAGAATCTCTATCCATTTTCCCAGTTTTAATAAACTGGGTGGCGACTCTGTTTTGATGATAACCGTTATCATGTGGCGATGTTCCTAGCCATGGGAATGTCCATGATTTTGGTTTACGAAGCAAGCAACCAATTGAGCAAACAAACATGATCAATCTGTATGGCGATGCCCCGTTTGGGAGGTGTCTACAACATCCTGGGCACGAAACAGACAATTGCATGCGTCTTCGTCACGACATTCAAGACCTTATTGATAGTCGAACCATAAAATCTCCAAAACCTGATGGGCAAGCCAACCCACTCCCTACCCATAAGGCTGAACCACCACCTCGAAGTATCAGTCTCATAAATCTATCTCACAACCCTACATACAATCCCAGTCAATACATTGTCCAAAACAACCAAACCAAACCTACCTTAACCTTCCCCGAGGAGGATGGGTGTTTTATGATGGAGGAGGAGGAGGATAATAACTCTGATCAGTCAGAAGTAATCGACATTGACATGTCCGACATAAGTAGCAAAGATCAGGCAGAGGAAGTGGAAAGAACATTCCTCGGCAAAACACAATTTGGAAGATCCAGACATTCCATTTGTAGAAGATGACGAATGGCTTCGTATCTGGTTTGAGAATAGGAAGAAGGAAAAAGAAAGGGTCATCATGATGAGAAGGCACGCTCGCTTCGAGCCTGCCCAAATAGTGGTACGCATCAACCATCCCAAAATTCCAACACCGCCCATTGTTTGGGAGACAATCAATCTCATAGAAAAGGTAGAAGAGTTTCAAATGCAACCATGGGTCAACCCTTACGACGAGTGCGACTGTAGTCAATGGATAGAGGAAAGAGAAGATCTAGATTTCATATGCACAGAACCCTATAAGACAGGGGAAAGCGATTTTGATGAAATGGAAGAAGAGTGCGATGATCCACCCGACGAAACCTCCTTAGCATCACTATTCAAACAGGATGAAATAGCTGATGACCACACAATCAATGAGAGAGGATTAAAGGGAGATTCAAACTGACACTTCCATCTAGGGATTACTCATGGCTCAGGGAGGCAGCCGTCGTACGAGCTTCAAAGATGAACCCAGTTCAAAGGCTCTATTTGGCAAGAAAGAGGGTGGGAAAGAGTATAAAGTTGCAAAAGGCAAGGGAAATGACCCCGACATGCTGCAGTAGCTGAGAAGTCACAACATGGCAAAAAAAAAAACGTTAAAACATTGCTTTTGCTTTCTAAAACAAACTAGAACGAGTTTTGGGCCCCTGTTTGGGCATTTTATTTCTGCTAAGAGAATTTCTTTTTCATCTTCCAGATTATGCTTATCTAAATTCCTAAATTGCAATAGTCATGCGCTATACTCTCATTGCCAAAACAAGGGAAAATTCGAAGGGATCAAGATCTTTGTGTCCCCGACAAAAGGGAAGGAAAGGATGAACTCTAATTGCTTAAAGAAACTAGGTTTTTGTCGAAACTTAGAAGAAAGACATTATCTCCGTGAGAACACTTAGGGTTAGCTTACCCATTGTGAAAGTACAAACGCAACAGGAGATTGATAAAAAGATTTCCATCAGATTCCTCTCCAAAACACTAAAACCCTCTTGAGAGAAAAATGCTCGTTGGGCAATCTATACACCCAAGCAAAAGTAAGAGCAAAGCCTGCTAGGACAAGAGAATGCGAAAAATGCAGCCTAGGCAAAAGTTAAGGCATTTGAAGGAAAGCTCGCTAGGGACTCAACCTCTATCAGGTAACCTAGGCAAAACTTAGAGAATGAGAGAAAGAAAAACCAAGAGTGAAAACCCAACCCCCAAAGGTGGTGATCTTGGAACTACATAAAAGGCCTGATTCCCTGATTGGGATACGTAGGCAATCTCGCATCGAGATGCGGCCCAAACATTTGGAGAGAGGAAAACATCAACAGGTTTGTACTCAATGATAGGCATAGCTAACCCTGCGTATTGAGCTCGCAAATGATGAGTACGCTTTTCTTGAAGAATTGGCAACAAGCAATAGACACAAGAATTACAATTCATCCCCTCTAACTTAAAAGTCATCAACGCAATGAGTATGATACCTCAAAACTCTTGAGTTTGGCAATCAGACTATAGAGCATGGCAAAACCAAAAGACAGAAGATCAAAGACTAAGCATAGGAAGGAATGTGAAACAGGATGCCACTTGGCTAAAGCAAACCTAGCTCCCTTGGGAAAATAGACGTAACGGCCGAATAATCAATACCTCGGCCGCAACAATGATTCTTCGGCCAAGTGATCGATTCTTCGGCCAAGTGTTTTCATAAATTACTATTTATCAGTAAATACGTGTTTCAAAGCCATGTTCTGACTTTCACATGCATATCTCAAAGCATCTGGGGACACAAAAAGCATTTCTCATTTCATAGATAAAAACTTGTTTACAAAACCATTGTTGTGGTTGCTTTCACTATACAAATATAGTTTCCGCCTATCTCCCACTAACTATGAACAGGAAAAAGAAAAGCCCTAAAAGCTAGGCGATCTCTGAGAAGAAGGCAAGGGTTGCTCACTGGTCCCCGCATTCCCCCCATCAGCAGCCGGCACTCCCTCAGCCTCATGCTACAGCCAAAGAAGATACAAACATTTAGATTCAAGGGTTAATACACAGCAGATGAAATTCATGAAGAGAGCCGTACCTCGAGGATCCTACGGCGCTGTCTCCGAACCAAAACCTCTGCACTCTGATAGGCGTGAAGCCATTCCTGCACTATCTCAGCAGGTATCTGTGGAACAATCTAACATCTAAGCAAGGGATACAATGTGAAGCGATGAAAGCTAGAATGAAAAGCTAAAGATACATGTGAAGCCCCGGTTGGCAGGGTGTAAAGCTGGGTCGCGCAAGGAGTCAACACCAGACGCTCCTCCTCCCCATTATCTGAGTGGAAGGAGACAAACCCGTGGCCAAACAGGAGCAACAGGAGGAGCCGCAACAGGGGAGGCCAAGAAAAGACGGCGGTACTCCGTATAGTCACCTACCTGGAGGAGTAAACCTACCCAATCTCTAATCCGAGCATTCTTCAGATCTTCCTTCGACATCAAGGAAGTAGACCTCATAGACACTGGAGGAAGAGGAGGAACAAACTGAAGAGCCTCAACACGTGCTCGCCACTGACTAGCCTCCCGGTCACCTAAGTACCAGGCTCGGCAAAACAGACCCTCGAGCAAGCAACGGGTCCGGTCTAGGACTCTACAACGTGCAAGAGGGGCATCCTCTGGTTCACCACCCCAAGGGTCAAATCGTACCTACAAAGCAAGGACAAATCAGCCCCAACACAAGAATATGGAAGTCTAAAGGACAAGAAGTACAAAGAAAAAGGTACCTAATCGACTGTCAGTCGGTCCAAAACTCGCCGCCATTCGGGAAGGCTTAAAACTGGTGACCGTGGCTTCCGTTGCCCCACCAACCATCTCTCGTAACGAGGTATACAGTTCGCATCTCCATGCCTAGTCTCAGGGGGAAACTGGAGAAGATGCTCGAAAGCCCAGAGCTGAAATATGGATTAGCAAAACAAGTTCAGAACTAGGAAAAAACCAAAGTAAGAACAAAGGTACAAAGGAATAATATATACCTCAAGCACTCGAAAGTGACCACAAAGAATGGGACTCTTGTCCCGCGAGCAAGCTCCAAGATTACCATACAAAGTGGCCAAAGCAGACGAGCCCCAGTCAAACTCCCGAATAGCTCCCTAGTGCTGCAAAGGAGCTAGAAACTGCGTGTGTACCGAACCATCCTTGTTGGCAAACAACGTTTGCCCAAGGAGGTAAAGAAGGAAGGCCCGCGTCAATTGCTCGACACTCACCTGGGTCAGGATGTCAGCCACCATGAAAGTCTTGCTTAGCCAAGCAAGATCAATATGACCCCGGGAACGAACAGGGGGCACCTTGCCCAGAAACCACCTCAAAGCACCCTCTCGCTCCCAAAGCCGGGGGTCAACTCGAAGAGCAACTCCACCTACCCGCAGGCCAGTCAGCAAAGAGAAGTCACCCGGAGTGATAGTCATCTCGCCAGCAGAAGGAAAGTGGAAGGTATTGGTGGTATCCCACCACCTCTCAACCAGCGACGTCATCAACGACCAGTCCATTTTCGAAACATTGAGGCCCAGAACGAACGCCTCGAAGCCTGTAGCACGTACTAGTTCCCAAGCCTGCTCTGGCAGTGTCAAAAACCACATGTGTACCTCCCTGCCTCCACCGCGAGCCTCAAGCCTCCTATTTCTCTGTTAGAGACCAAAAAGGGAGTTAATTTCATGATTGCATACAAATAAAAAAAAAAGGGCTAGGGGCCTCCAATTAACATTCAAAAGCATGCACTGCCTAAACAGGGGGCACGGTTATTTTCTTTAAACAAAAACAAATTCAACCCAAACACGGGTCCTTCTCATTCGCGCCCCTAGCTAAAGGGATTCCATCCCACCAAATAGAAATTCACTTTTTCATGCAAAATCAAAACTCCGAACTAAAGTAAGCTTTTTACTTTGCAGGAAACTCACCGGCACATTCAGAACACTCAAGTGCTGCTCAGGCTCTCTGCGAACTACCTCGGCCTCTGGGCCACCAACAGGAGGGCGGTACTGCAGGAAACCGCCATAACCCAACCTACGCGAAGGAAGAACGTAGGTAGCGGCATCGAACAAACCAGGCTCCTCAATCGCCTCCTCATCAGAAGACGGATACTCGCACCTACATGGAGGGTGCGAGGATGAACCCGCAATATCCATGATGGCGTAGCCATCACGTCCGAACCAAGAAGGAAAACCAACGGTTCCCAAATAATCAGGAGCCGGCAGCAACGGCAGCAATGATCGGAGGGAACGGTCGCCGGAGATAAGCGGTGGCCGACGGTGGTGGAAGAGGACGGCGGCGTGCGGTGGTGGTCGTCGGATAAAAGGGACGGAGAAGAATGAGAGAGGAGGAGGGGAAAAGATTAAATGGGCCGTGAAATCGATTAAACTGAACTTAAAATCGATTTTCTGACTGTTGGCTATCTCACGGCCGAGACATCAATCCCTCGGCCGAGAGATCGATCTTCTGGCCCCCCCAATCAATTTTCTTCAAGCCCCTGTGGATTTTGCTCAGTGCACCAAACTCAAGTCATTATGGATTCTGGGTCCTCGACCAACTAAGTAGCCTTGGGGGCACCCCCGAGCCAACACAGCGTAATCGAAACTAGCTTTGGGGGCATGCCCAAGCATCGAAGATCTCTCTCCACAAACTGCTGGCCGAAGTAAAACAAGCAGCCCTGAGCTCAAAACTTCAGCAGCTCCACGCTCAATAACCTTGTGCACAGGTCGCTCAAGTCATCCAGGCTCTACGCCCATATCGACCATCTCAGTGACTCCAAGTCCGCTACCTCCACAGGCTCTAAGCTTATGTCTGCCATCTCAGCGGCTCAAAGCCATTATCTCAACGGCTCTATGCCCATTACCTCAACAGGCTCTACGCCTTTATTCACTCATTCGGCGACTCTAAGCCCAGATCACCGTCAACAGCTCTACGCTTGGTATCTCAGCGGCTCGAAGCCCATTACCTCAACAGGCTCGAAGCCTATGTCTACCACCTCAGCGGCTCGAAGCCCATTATCGACAGGCTCTACGCCTGTAATCACTCAACTCAGCGGCTCCAAGCCCACCGTTTCAACTGGCTCCAAGCCGTAACAACCAACTTAGCGGCTCTAAGCCCATTATCACAGCGGCTCTACGCCCATATTCGCCCACTACTTAGCGGCTCCAAGCCCATTATCGACAGGCTCTACGCCCGTATTCACTCACTCAACGGCTCCAAGCCCTTGACTCAGCAGCTCTATGCTCGCTATCACTCACTCAGCGGCTCTAAGCCCACTATCTCAACTGGCTCGAAGCCGTAACAACCAACTCAGCGGCTCCAAGCCCACTATCTCAACTGGCTCAAAGCCGTAAACAAGCAAATCTCAACAGGCTCTACGCCGTCCCAACAATCAAGCCATCTATTCTCAGGCTCTATGCCTGAATGCTCAAAATCTAACATTTTGAATGCTCAAGCTCTACACTTGGATGACCAACCACTGTGTACTGGATGCTCAAGTTAAACACTTGAATGCTCAAGCTCTACGCTTGGATGCCCAACCACTGCGTACTGGACGCTCAAAGCCTGTACTTTGAATGCTCGGATTCTGCCGTCCGAATGCTCGAGCTCTACGCTCTGAATGCTCAAGTCCGGAACTTGATAGAAGCTCTAAGCTTAAAACAAACACATACGCATGAGCCCGTGCACATATTGCATCACCATTTTCACATCGAGTCTGCACAATCCTATCTGTTCACATCTAACAACCATCATCACGCATATACACTCTGCATATCTCTCATGAAACAGGTTAACCCTGCAATCAACCGGCTCTACGCCTCGGTTTTATTGATCGGTCCAGCGCCTCGATCCTTTGGCTCTACGCCAACACTTATGATGAGAAAGCTCCGTGCACAGACCATCAGAATGCAACCAGCTCTACGCTTCGGTTCATATCATGTCAAGCTCTAAGCTCCAACACCTCAGGCTCTCGCCTTATGATCAATACCAGCTCCGCGCTTCGGTCCCATCAAGCTCTAAGCTCACCTCAGGCCCTTGCCTCATAAACCACAGCAGGCTCCATGCCTCAATCTAATCACCTCAGGCTCTCGCCTTGTGATCAATACCAGCTCCGCGCTTCGGTTCCATCAAGCTCTAAGCTCACCTCAGGCCCTCGCCTCAAGACTACAACAGGCTCCACGCCTCAATCCAATCACCTCAGGCCTTCGCCTAGTAACTACAACCGGCCCTGCGCCTCGATTCCATCACGTCAGAAGCTATCACTCTCCAGGCTCTCGCCTCATGACTACAACCGGCTCCGTGCCTCGGTTCCCTCATCTCCAAAGCTCTGTGCTCTAGTTACTGGCCCTGCGCCCCCCATATCTCAAAAACAACCGGCGTCCGATTCATCCCCAGCAGATGGTTTGGATTCCACCCCATTACATCAATTCCTTCCAGCTCATTCGCAAGGATAGGCTACTCTACTGAGCTCCTTTCAGTCAAAGTAAGGATGATCAAGAAAAGAAAATGCACCTGCCGTGTACTGATCTACCCGAAAATACTAAGGAAGCTCTCCGCAAAAACTCCCCCGGCAGCCCCGCGCTCCTTCAACTACTCATCGCCAAAACCCTAGCTCAGTCTAGGTATGTCACACTACGGCTTTTTAAGCCCTAAGGTATGTCTTCTGTCTCTAACCCTCCAAACTTTTTCTTTTGTTTTATTGCCCGAACTACGGTTGGTCTGAATTTCCCTTGCGGAATACGTAGGCAGCCTCCCGACCCGACCATAACAAAACCTTTTTCGAAAACCCTTGGAATAGTGGTTGGACCAAATTGAGTTGCTTTTTACAGCTTTGACTCTTACTCAAACATGTCTCGCGATCCGTCTGAGTTCAGTCAAACAGGGGCATATCTAGACACCCCAATTTGGCCTAACAATTATTTCAAGTCCCACCTTGGGACCATCCCGATGATGAAATGGATACAGTGATTGCTGATTGCCTCCTTGAGAACCTTAGGACTTTCGGTAAGAGAGCTTTGAGCCATTTAGAGGACCCAATCAGAGCCATACAGCCTTTCAGACAGAAAATACAGAAGCCTAGGAGAATCCATCTGTCGGCCGTAACATCGATCTCACGGCCTTAACATCATTTCCTCACCCGAGCAACCTGTTGCTAGCAAAATCTCCCTGAGAGATCAATCCCTCGGCCGCAAGATCTATCCTTCGGCCGAGACATCCATTCCTCGGCCGTGTGATCTATTACTCGGCCGCTAGATCGACCTTTTTCTAGACTCTTGAACGTTCTGTCGATTGTTTGATCCAACTACACTACCTCTCCGATGCGTTCGGGCCACGTTCAAAGATTACGGCGTAGAGTTAGAGGTGCATTGCAATTGCAATCGTCCCATTTGATTGGCCGGAGTGAGTCACCAATTGCCTATATAAAGGGCCTTTGGTCTCCGAAAATATACACACAAAATTCATTAGAGAATACACTCTCTCAAGCCACGAAACTCTGTCAAAATACTCTCTCAATCGCCCTCTTCAAAAGCCCTAACCTCCCGAAGGTAGCCATCAATCTAGTGATCAAACCCCGAAGTTCAAACCCTAACCCTAGGGTTTTCAATCAAGCAATCAGTCAATCACAATCAAATCCGAAGCGATCAAGCAACTGAGGGATCAAGGTGGTGAGGCCCAACGGCCTCTGGTTTGTTTTATTTATCGCTCTTATACTTAATCATAGCTTTCTGATTATCTGTTAATCGCATAGTTTGGTGTGAGGAAGAACACCGACCAGTGCTTCGATCCCTCGGCTGGTACATCAAACCAGGAGGATCCCTCGGCCGTGACATCCATTCACCGGCCGCGGGATCCATTTCCCTGGGACAGCTTTGCTTTGTTTTGCTTTCTGATGCATGCTTCAATTACAGTCCTGGCTCACTTTATTTACTGTTTAAAGGATTAATTAAACAGAATATGTATTAGAATTAAATAAAGCATCTACATGTCTTATGTTGAACGATTATGGGCCAGTCTCACGACTGGGCAAAGAGGGGTGCCTAACACCTTCCCCTTATTGTACTTTTGGCTCCCGTGTCCAGAATCTCTATCTATTTTCCCAGTTTTAACAAACTGGGTGGCGACTCTGTTTTGATGATAACCGCTATCATGTGGTGATGTTCCTAGCCATGGGAATGTCCATGATTTTGGTTTACGAAGCAAGCAACCAATCGAGCAAACAAACATGATCAATCTGTATGGCGATGCCCCGTTTGGGAGGTATCTACAATGTTTTAAAGTTTTCTTTTGCAGGTTAAAACCTTTGGAGTCTTTCTAGGTCAAATGAAAAATAGGTAAGCTCAATCAATCTAACTAAAACAAAAAACCTTTTCAGGAAAAAATGACTGCATCATTGTTCACGTTTGATTCGCACTTTCAATTTGTCGCCAAGCTGTCTGGCCTACTCCACCCTGCTGCTGAGGATTTCAACCCCTCCAAATACATCACTCTGGTAGATCGACCAAAGCCTATGGTAACTATCATTAAAGACAACCATGTCATGTTCGCAAGAACAGTCTATGAAGAAGAAGTAGAAGACATGATTGAAGAAGAAGGACTCCGCAGGGTACCAATCTATTTTTATGACCCCTATGCACCTACCAACGACTTTTGGCCAATAGACGAGGTCAATAACCTCGAAACTGAAGAAGCAAAGGAAGAAGAGTATGCTGACAATGATCCACTAGACGAAATATCAGTAAACCTACTCTTTGATGAGCGGTCACCAACAATGAAATAAGGGTGATTCATCTCGTCACAGATAACTTTGGTAATTGGTGGGGTTTTGTTGGCACACGAAGAATCGACAACAATGACGAAGCAGAAATTGAAGCTCAATTGGAAGAAATAACAGCAATAGCAAATCAAATGGCCCTCCAAGACTTGTAGGGAGACAATGATGAAAGTGCGAATCAAGGTGACAGTGAAGTACTGATGATCAACCTTGGTGATGAAAAAGACTGCTCTGAACTGATTGTGGATGCTGAAAAAGGGGCTTACCCTAACTAGACCGTGGAACATACTCTAAAATACAAAATGAAAAGCGCTAACTCTGATCTTAGTTCTGATTCCGACTCCGAGTCGACTCAGTCCGAGTCTATCTTTTCATCTTTTGAAACTACTGAGTCTAGTAAGGAAAACCTAGTCAAAGCACCAAGGCATAACATTTATTTTGAGTTTGACTCTAAAATGACTTTTTGACAATCTTAGCAATGAGAAGGATGATTTAGAGAATTTCACTTTGCCTATAATCAATTGTGTGGATTCCGACAAACCAAATTTTGAGGAAGAAATTCTAGAATTCATCGAGAGAGAAGAAGAAAGGCGCTAAACCTTTTTCTGAGGAAATAATCACATCAAACATAGGCTCTGAAAACGAGCCCAAAATGGTTAAAATTGGTGCAACACTATCTTCTCAAGAAAGTGAAAAACTAATCCTTTTGCTAAAAGAATACAAAGATGTTTTTGCTTGGTCTTATGAGGACATGCCTGGAATAGACTCTGAAATTGTTCGGCACAAAATTCCACTTCATCCTGATGCCAAACCAGTTAAACAAAAGCTAAGACGTATGCGCCCTGATTGGGTCTTAAAGATAAAAGAAGAAGTCACCAAACAAATCAACGCCGGTTTTCTCATAGTCACCGAATATCCATAATGGGTAGCTAACATCGTTCCAGTACCAAAGAAAACTGGAGGAATCAGGGTCTGTGTTGATTTTCGAGATCTCAACAAAGCCAGTCCAAAGGATGACTTCCCATTACCCCACATAGACGAGTGTGGGCTGCATGCCCGAAAAATTAAATATATTTTTCCCGCGTTTGAAGAAAAATACATTGTTTGAAGAGTCGCCACCCGGATTTGCGGTATATCACCCGAGAAACCGTCTTTATTTGGAAAATCGGTTGATTTGAAGTTGAAAACCAGAGATCAGTTTCAAGGGTTCGGAAGCCATGTTACGAGGGGGGAAGGGTTTTACGGCACCCCCCTCGCCCGATTCGAGATCGGTCTCTACTAAACGTTTGTGGGATTTTTCAAAAGGGGATTTTGTTTCATTAGACCATTTAGCAAGTATGTACAGTTTATAGCAGGCAAACAGTGCATGCATGTGCAGTTGTACAGGGGAAAGTGAAGTGATGGAGTAACGGTGAGCAAATGCACAAATGACAGAAAATTGGAGACTGCCACTGACTTCACTCTCGAGCGCTCGGGTACAGTCCCGAGCGCTTGGGAGTTCTCACACACTGAACCTGCAAAATTTGTTAGTACGGACAGAATACGATGCTAAACTGGGAATTGAAATGACATTAAGTACACTACTGGCTCAGCAGAGGACTTGGAAGACTGAGCTAAGCCTTCTATCTTTCAAATCATGCATCCCTGCCTTAACAAAGTTAAATCTATGAATTTAAAAGAGCAACAGGTCACACCAATGCATGCAGAGACCAGGTAACACAGTAGACTGGGAAATGGGAAGCAATGGCATGCATACACTCCCGAGCGCCCTGGAACGGTTCCGAGCGCTTGGGAGTGTGCTGCATGTCAGCTTTCTCTCAAACAAGAAGTGGTTCCATCTTGACATGCAAAAGCCCTTATTTTGATGTTTCCAAAGGGGAGAACATCTTTTAACTTTGACAGAAGGCAGTCTTGTTCACACATGAAAACTTGTGAGGAAATGTTTCTGTTCTTAGGGGGGAAACCATTTTCTGTGCATGCATGTCAAAATGAAACCAATTCTTTTAATATTACACCTCGTTCCCAACCTACCATGTGACAAAGGGGCAAGCATGAAATCTGGGACAATCCCGAGCGCTCCAGAAGACTCTCGAGCGCTTGGGAGTGTGTCCAGTAAGAGGTTTTATGAAAATATTTTCTTGTGGCCCATTGCTCTTGTTTTTACACTAGGGTCTCCCAACCATGCACCCAGTATTGAAGACTGGGTCAGGCTGAGAGACCCCCCTCAGAAGGGAAGAACAGCCCTTAAGTTGTGACCAAAGGTAAGAGTTCTACCTTTTCCTTGAACCTTGCTCCTTGGTGTAGCTTTGAAATGTGGATGGAGAGAGGAGAGTGCAAGAGATCAGATGGATATTCTGGATTTCTTGCCCTTTTTCCTTGGTGATTTGCTAAACCCTTTGAAATTTGGAAGAGAATTTGGAGGTTTTTGGTCTTTGGCTAGAGAGAGAAAAAGAGCAAAGAGTAAGGGTGCTCTGGAATGAAATTTTTCGTGCCCCTCCCTCCTTTCTAGCTGAAAACCAGCCATATTTATAGGCAAAACATCAAATGGTTTTTCAAAATCAAATGGTTTTGGTAAAATATTTCTTTAATAGGTAAACCCTTGGCCTGAAAATCTTCCTACCAGAGATTGAGTGTGGAATGAGCCATCGGCGGGCTGAAAGTGGCTGTAATGATGATTTGCAAGGTGAGTGGGTGATATAGCCATGCTTTGGGCAACAGAAAAGTCTCGAGCGCTTGGGATTACTCCCGAGCGCTTGGGAACTCACTCTCGAGCGCTCGAGAAAGAGCCAGGCCAGGGGTTTTGTGAAACAGTTTGGAGCGCTTGGGATTGCTCCTAAGCGCTTGAAAATGCCTTTTTTACCATTTTTAATACTTCTTCAAATCCATCAAGGAGCAAAGTTCCGATTGGTACCAGGCTTGTTTCAATCCAAAGTCATCATCGGGGAGCCTCCGGGCCACAAGTCAAGGAATTTTGAAAAGTCCAAATTGGGGTGTCTACAGTTGCCCCTCTTTGGGCGACGCTCAGCATCACATCTAGATACGAGTGCCGTCCAAAGATTGAGACAGCCCAATTCGAGCCAAATCAAATCCTCAACTCAAAATCAAATGCAAGTAAAGATACAAACACCTGATGCATGTGGTCGCGTCTTTTCAGACTGCCTACGTACCCTTTTCTGCAAGGATCAGACCAGCGTAGTTCTTTGGGGCAAATGCAAACATGCAGACATGCAGACATGCAAGCGAATGATAGAAAGGTGTCACTCAGGACAGCGCCAAATCTATGGCGGCGGAAAAGGAGGGGTGCCAAATCTATGGCAGACAAGTAGGGTGCCAAATATATGGCGGCGGAAAGAGGGGTGCCAAATCTATGGCAGACAAGATGGGTGCCAAATATATGGCGGCGGAAAGAGGGGTGCCAAATCTATGGCAGACAAGTAGGGTGCCAAATATATGGCGGCGGAAAGAGGGGTGCCAAATCTATGGCAGACAAGATGGGTGCCAAATCTATGGCGGCGGAAAGAGGGGTGCCAAATCTATGGCAGACAAGTAGGGTGCCAAATATATGGCGGCGGAAGTAGGGTGCCAAATCTATGGCAGACAAGATGGGTGCCAAATCTATGGCGGCGGAAAGAGGGTGCCAAATCTATGGCAGACAAGTAGGGTGCCAAATATATGGCGGCGGAAAAGGGGGGTGCCAAATCTATGGCAGACAAGATGGGTGCCAAATATATGGCGGCGGAAAGAGGGGTGCCAAATCTATGGCAGACAAGTAGGGTGCCAAATATATGGCGGCGGAAAGAGGGGTGCCAAATCTATGGCAGACAAGTAGGGTGCCCAATATATGGCGGCGGAAAGAGGGGTGCCAAATCTATGGCAGACAAGTGGGGTGCCAAATATATGGCAGCGGAAAGAGGGGTGCCAAATCTATGGCAGACAAGTGGGGTGCCAAATATATGGCGGCGGAAAGAGGGACCGGGGATGAAGGGTGATGACAATGACGAGAGCGACGAAAGAGGGCCCGAGGTCCCACAGCGGAGAGAGATCTGTCATGTCTGAGCCTTAGATTTTTGCCTTGCTGGCTTACTCTCACATAGACCCGAGCGCCGAGGTGATTGTAACTTTTAGGCCTGCGTGCCTTGATTTTGTTTGGGTCTGCGTGCCCCGGTAGTTAGGATTGGGCGCGTGTTTGCCCTAGCTTTTGCACTTCCTTCCTTACTTATCGTGAATACCGTACTTCATGTATGATAATTTGCACATTGCTCTTCGGTGTTCGTTCGCATTTCTTTTAAGAATTGTATTTTATGAAATATGTTCGTCTAGCTTGCAAGAAAGTAGAGAGCACGCGAATTTCAATCGATACTTTCAAAGTAAGGACGAAAATCTAATACCAACACACAGTTAATAACGCACATTGCGACTTATCGTGAGGTTCAATGAAACATGCTTTACGTGGTACTCGAGAGACGAAAAATCTTGGGAATTAAAACATTTTTCAAAGAACGAGAACAGATACGCAAGAAAATATGCCACGGAAACTGCTGTATCCCCTTGAGAATACATTGAGAACTTTCTGATCGGAGCTGGGCGTATTTGTGGCGTCGGACTGAGGCTAGAACACCGGGATCAGCATCCTCTGTAAAATAGTAAAACTCTCGAGCGCTTGGGAAAGGTCTCGAGCGCTTGGGTCTTCTGTCATTGGCAGATTCAGAGTTGCTTCCCAATGCCACTCGCTAGTTATTCCCCTGTCGTTTTCTTCTGTATGCACCCTTCCAAGACATCTCGTGACTTTGCACCATCTGCTTCCCAGCAGAAACAACTTCCCGAAGCAAGACTTGGGCTTTCCCACCATTTTTCAACTTTTTCAAAGTTTGAAATTTTTGAAATTGTCTTGGGAATGTTGAGAATTCCAAGGCTAATATGGGCTGGCATTGCATTCTCCAGACCTCTATAAATAGTGAGCTCCTGCCTTGGCCATTCCTTCACACTTCATCCCACTCTTCTTCTCCCAAATCCTTTTTTCTTCCAAAAATCCATTCCTCTCATGGCCTTGCTAAACCAAGCCTTGCTCCGTCCCTGGTTGGACAGTCTCGAAGGCATCGATTGGCTGAACTTCCGCGGTCACCGGCTCTACGCTCTTAGGCATCTTCGGGAGATTGTCGTCCGTCCTGTCTTGTTACACGCGGCGGTGTGCTTTTGGGATTCTGAAGCGCATGTCTTTCGCTTTGGTTCTCAAGAGTTATGCCCTACCGTCGATGAGTTCCATGCTTACCTCGGAAGTCACGAATCCACGGAGCCCATTGTCCCAATGCTTAGAGAGAGTATGAAGAATATTCTGAAAGCTAAGCTGGGTGTTAGTGGAAATGTTGCTGAGTTTCTTACTCGGGGCGATGCCATCAACATCGTGCAATTGTACGAGAGATTCAGCCCCCCCGGGGATTTGACAGACTTTGAACACCAAGGCCGATGAATGGTGGCCTGTTGCATTTGTCTCTTGGCGGCTTTTTTGTTGGTTCCTCCAGTTGGTCAGCCCAGTTCTCTATTGGTGGGCGTCGCTTCTCAGATCGAGGCTCGCAAAGATGTCGCGCCCTTAGTCCTTGCCGAGACTTTGATGGGTTTAGACGCGGTCAACGCTGGTCGGTCAAGGGTTTTTGGTGGTAGCCCGCTGCTGTTGCAGGTTAGGGACCTCACTTAGCTCTCCTTTTTCTATTTCTTTCATTCATTTTACCTCATCGCTCGGCTTAGGCCTTATTCTGACTTCTTACTTGTTTTCTCTCTTTTTGGGTAGATGTGGCTTTGTGACAAGCTAAGCCTGCTGACGCCTCCGGCGAATGACTGGTGGTATCGTGCAAGTGGCTGGAACCGCCCTTTTCTAGCGACGTACAGCAACGAGGATGACTGGGCCGATTTCCTTGCATCTGCCGAGGAAGATGACATCGTTTGGCGGTGTCATTGGCTGAGGCTCCCTGCCATGACTGCTGGTAACATGGGTTCGACGCATGTCCTTATGGCTGGCTTGTCTGGTTTCTCTTTCTATTCACCGTTCCGCATCCTCCGTCAGTTTGGACTCAATCAAGAAGTACCGCCGTCGGGTTCTGAAGTGCTTCGTCTCCCTCCCTTCACCATTCCGGGCCTTCGGAGTTATGTTCGTTCATGGGAAGCTCGCAGGACTGAGCCTAGTGACCCACTTTTCTCTATTGCTACCACCGGAAGGTATCGCAGATGGCTGAGGAGAGATGTGGAAGCAAGGATGGGTTGACCACTTACTTTGCCGCTTTTTGGAATAAAAAGGCGTGTGTTAAGAATGTGTGTTTTTCGTTTTCATGCTCAGCTTGTAATTTGAATAAAATCGGCTGATTAAGGATTTCCCCCTTTTGGTTGGTTAATCGCATGCGCCTCTGAGAAAACGTTCTGATTTGTCAATTTGGATTTCCATTTTAGAGATATTTAGGACCGAACCTCATCGCGAGATTGCCTACGTATCCCTCGTGAAAAGGAATCAGGCCCATACGTAGTTTGGGCAAGGGTTCGCTCGGGTATTAACGCTCTCCTTTTGCGCTCTAAATTTTGTCTAGAGCCGCCCTTTCGGGTTTTCGGCCTAGCGAGCTCTTTTTCAGTATTTTTTTTTGCCTTAACTTTTGCCTAAGTCGCCCTTTCGGGTTTTCGACCTAGCAGGCTTGCTCTAAATTTTGCCTGGGACCGCCCGCCCTTGCGGTTTTCGGCCCAGCGAGCTCTCTCAGGGGTAATATCGTTTAAGTTGATCCAAATTGACAAGATTAGAGAATTCATTGCCGTCGAGGTCGATGATCGAGGCTGCTCCTCCAGAGAGGATGGTCTTGATGATGTATGGTCCTGCCCATTTAGGTCGGAACTTTCCTCGCAGATCAAACACCGGTGCGCGAATTTCCTTAACTACCATATCCCCCTCTTGCAGGTCCCTTGATTTCACTTTCTTGTTGAACGCCCGGGCGATCCTTCGTTGGTATCCTTGAATGTGGTATAACGCTCGTAGCCTTCTTTCGTCGAATAGCATGAGTTCTTCAAATCTCCCACTGATCCATTCAGCTTCGTTCACCCCGCTCTCAGCCATGACTCTCAGCGATGGAACTTCTAGCTCGATAGGGAGAACGGCTTCCATACCGTACACCAAAGAATAGGGCGTTGCCCCCGTCGGTGTACGAATGGATGTCCGGTATCCCCATAGAGCTAGCGGCAATTGTTCGTGCCAATTCCTAGCTGACTGAGTGGTCCTTTCGAGGATCGTCTTGATCGTCTTGTTTGCTGCTTCAACTGCTCCATTCGTTTGTGGCCGATAGGTGGTCGAATGATGCACTTGGATTTCGAACTCGTCGAAAAGCTCCAAAACCCTTTCTTTGAAGTGAACTCCATTATGAGACACGAAGGCTTGAGGGACTCCATACCGATAAATGATGTTTTGCCTGATAAAATGAGCCACCTGAACGGCCGTCAATGTCTTGTACGAGGCTGCTTCGACCCACTTGGTGAAGTAATCCACTGCTACCAGAACAAACCTGTGACCATTGGAAGCCGCGGGAGTGATCTTTCCGATGACATCGATGCCCCAGGCGGAGAATGGCCATGGTGTCGCCATTGAGTGTAATTCTGAGGGCGGGACATGGATAAGGTTGGCATGAGTCTGGCACTTATGACATCGGCGCACGTGCTTGATACAATCTGTTTCCATGGTTGACCAATAGTATCCCAACCTAAGAACCTTTTTTGCTAGCATCATTCCGTTCATGTGGGGTCCACAAACACCTTCATGTACCTCTTCCATTACCGCTCTTGACTCGTCATCGTGAACACACAATTTGTGAACTCCGCACGGAGATCGTCGGTATAATTTCCCACCGCAGATGATGTATTGAGATGCGAGGCGCTGCAAAGCGATCCGATCCTTCTTAGTTGAATCCGCGGGAAATTCTCCCTTCTCGACGAGATTCCAAATATCATGGAACCAAGGGAGAACATCATCTGGTTCGTCGATGTTCATAACATAGTCGTACACACGTTTCTCCCTCTGCTTAATCATGACGGGTCTTAGCTTTACCCCGATTGGAAGTTCCAGCATGGATGCTAAAGTAGCCAGCGCGTCCGCGAAGCGATTCTTCATACTTGGTACGTGCGTGAAAGTCACCTTTTGAAAGTTCGGGATAAGTTCGTCGAGTTGCTGATGATACGGTTTCATTTTCTCATCCCTTACTTTCCATTCCCCATTTGCTTGTGATACGACCAAGTTGGAATCTCCGACGACTTCCAGTACCTTGACCCCAATTTCCAATGCAGCTTCCATTCCCACGATACATGCTTCATATTCTGCCTCGTTGTTTGTGACTTCGAAGTTTAGCTTGAACGCGAGGGGAATGTGCGACCCCTCAGGCGAGACTAGCAGTATGCCAATCCCAATGCCCTTCTGATTAGCGGCTCCATCGAAATACAACCTCCATGTTTCATCAATTGCTGTCATTACATCTTCGTCGGGAAATTGGAATTCGGTGTGTTCCGGGCCCTCAACCGGGCAATCCGCCAAGAACTCTGCCACTGCTCTTCCTTTCACTGACTTGCGAGTGACATACTTGATTTCAAACTCGGCCAATAAGAGCAACCAACGTGCTAACTTACCGGTAAGTGCTGGCTTCTCGAATAGATATTTGAGGGGATCCATTCGAGAAATCAGTATCACCGAGTAAGCCAGCATGTAGTGTCTCAATTTCTTCGTGGCCCATATCAGTGCCCAGCACGTCTTTTCCAATGAAGTGTACCGTTCTTCGCTCCCGACCATCTTCTTGCTCAAGTAGTAGATTGCCCTTTCAACCCCATCTTCTCCTTCTTGTGCCAACATGCACCCCATTGACGAGGGCGTGACAGACAAGTACAGGATCAAAGGTTTTCCCGGGATGGGTGGCATCAAGATCGGAGGATTCTGGAGATAAGTCCGTACTGCTTCAAAGGCCTTCTGACACTTGTCGTTCCACTCGAACTTCACATCTTTCTTGAGTAGTCGAAACAGTGGTTCACAGGTCAATGTTAACTTGGCGATAAATCGGCTGATGAATTGGATCTTCCCTAAGAAGCAACGGACCTCTTTCTCGGATTGAGGTGGTTCCATCTCAAGAATGGCTGTGATCTTGGAAGGATCCACCTCAATCCCCCTGGTTGTGAACATGAACCCGAGCATCTTTCCGGCCGTGACTCCGAACGTGCATTTCTGCGGGTTGAGACGCATCCTGTATTTCTGAATCCTTTCCAAGAACTTTCTCAATGCGGGGAGATGGTCTTTCCGTTCCTTTCCTTTCACTATCATGTCATCGACGTATACTTCGACCTCCTTATGAATCATGTCGTGGAGCAGCGTCGTGGCACCCCTTTGGTACGTAGGACCGGCGTTCTTCAACCCAAATGGAATAACCCGATAACAGTATGTCCCCCACTCAGTGATGAATGTTGTCTTTTCCCTGTCTTCCGGAGCTAGGAGAATCTGATTGTACCCTGAGAAACCATCCATGAAGGATAGTAGAGCATGCCCTGCAGTGCTATCAACAAGTATGTCTATATGTGGCAATGGGAAATCGTCTTTAGGGCTTGCTTTGTTCAGGTCCCTGAAATCGACACACACTCTAATTTTTCTGTCCTTTTTAGGGACCGGAACGATATTTGCGACCCAGGTGGGGTACTCCGTTACGATTAGAAAACCGGCATCAATTTGTTTTGTGAGCTCCTCTTTTATCTTAAGCACCCAATCGGGCCGCATTTTTCTCAATTTCTGCTTAACGGGCTTTGCATCTAGGAAGAGAGGGATTCTGTGCTCGACAATCTCCGGGTCGATTCCGGGCATGTCCGCGTGAGACCAAGCGAAAACTTCTTTGAATTCTTTTAGCAATCCTCTCAAAGAACTTCTGAAGAGCTTCATAGTGTCCTTCCCTTTCTTTTGATTTGACTATCATGTCATCGACATATACCTCAACTTCTTTGTGCATCATGTCGTGCAGCAGTGTTGTAGCCATCCTTTGGTAAGTGGCTCCAGCGTTCTTTAACCCGAATGGCATTACTTGGTAGCAGTAGGTTCCCCACGGCGTGGTGAAGGTGGTCTTCTCTCTATCTTTGGGACACATCAGAATCTGATTATACCCAGAAAACCCATCCATGAAAGATAACAGTGCATGCCCCGCGGTATTGTCCACTAATTCATCTATTGCGGCAATGGAAAGTCATCCTTTGGACTGGCCTTGTTGAGATCTCGGAAATCTACACAGACCCTAATTCCCCCAGTTTTCTTTGGTACTGGAACGACGTTGGCTACCCACTATGGATACTTGGTGACCATGAGAAAACCAGTGTTGATTTGTTTAGTGACTTCTTCTTTTATCTTTAAGACCCAATCGGGGCGCATACGTCTTAGCTTTTGTTTAACAGGTTTTGCATCAGGATGGAGGGGAATTTTGTGCTGAACTATTTCGGGGTCTATTCCAGGCATGTCCTCGTAAGACCAGGCAAAAACATCTTTGTATTCTTTTAGCAAAAGGATTAGTTTTTCACTTTCTTGAGAAGATAGCATTGCACCAATTTTAACTATTTTGGGCTCATTTTCAGAGCCTATGTTTGTTGTGATTATTTCCTCAGAAAAAGGTTTGGTGTGCCTCTCTTCTTCTCTCTCGATGAATTCTAGAATTTCTTTTGGAATTTCTTCCTCAAAATTTGGATTGTCGGAATCCACACAGTTGATCATAGGCAAAGTGAAATACTCTAAATCTTCCTTCTCATTGCTAAAATTGTCAAAAGACATTTCAGAGTCAAATTCAAAATAAATGTTATGCCTTGGTACTTTGACCAAGTTTTCCTCACTAGACTCAGTAGTTTGAAAAGATGAAAAGCTAGACTCGGATTGGGTTGATTTGGAGTCAGAATCAGAATCGGAACTAAGATCAGAATTAGCATTTTTCATTTTGTATTTTAGAGTATGTTCCATGGTCCAGTTAGGGTAAGCACCTTTTTCAGCATCCACAATCAGCTCAGAGCAGTCTTTTTCATCACCAAGGTTGATCATCAGCACCTCACTGTCAGAGCAGTCTTTTTCGCACTTTCATCACTGTCACCCTGCAAGTCTTGGAGGGCCATTTGATTTGCTATTGCCGTTATCTCTTCCAATTGAGCTTCAATTTCTGCTTCGTCGTTGTTGTCGACTCTTCGTGTGCCAACAAATCCCCACCAATTACCAAAGCTATCCGTGATGGGGTAGATCACCCTTATTTCATTGTTGGTGACCCCCTTATCAAAGAGTAGGTTTAGTGATATTTTGTCCGGTGGATCATTGTCAACAGATTCTTCTTCCCTTGCTTCTTCATCTTCAGAGTTGTTGACCACGTCGATTGGCCAATAGTCGTCGGTGGGTGCATAAGGGTCATAGAAATAGATTGGGACCCTGCGAAATCCTTCTTTTTCAATTATGCCTTCTACTTCTTCATCATAGACTGTTCTTGCGAACATGACATGATTGTCTTCAGTAATAATTACCATAGGCTTTGGCTGATCCACCAGAATGATGTATTTGGAAGGGTCGAAAATCTCGACAACAGGATGGACCGGGCCAGACAGCTTGGTGACAATTTGAAAGTGCGAATCAGACATGAGCAGTGATGTAGTCATTTTTCCTGGAAAATTATGTTTTAGTCAGATTAGTTTAGCTTACCTCCTCTAGTTTGATTTTAAGAGGCTCCTAAGGTTTGACCTGCTAAAGAAGACTTTACAGCATACATATATACAATGGGTGTGAGGAAGAACTTGAAGACGAAATGCAGGCAAATTCCTTAACCTGCGGGTTCCTGTCTTAGTTTGATAGGTTCTATGGCTTTCTAACACATGATAGGCTTGGGTAGTCTCAGGGTGCTCCGTTGTCAAAGGGCACCAGTCCTTTCGTCGGCCCATCATAGGTGGCGATCGGGCAGTTTCCTTTTCGATATACCACTAGGTACAAGTGACTGTGGAGTTTGCTGGAACCCCTAACATAGGTTCTATGGCTTGCGGGTTCCTGTCTTAGTTTGATAGGTTCTATGGCTTTCTAACACATGAAAGGCTTGGGTAGTCTTTGGGTGCTCCGTTGTCAAAGGGCACCAGTCCTTTCGACGGCCCATCATAGGTGGCGATCGGGTAGTTTCCTTTTCGATATACCACTAGGTACAAGTGACTGTGGAGTTTGCTGGAACCCCTAACATAGCCCGTGATATGCCAGGGTATTAGGTGAACTCAACGAGGTTGTCTGCTCAATGCATATGATAAATGAATCAAATAAAGCATGTATTAGTCCTATGTCGAACTTTCTGGTTATGGCTCTCAAGTCCCCAGTAGAGTCGCCAAAAACTGTAGACACCTCCCTGGAGCGGGGCATCGCCATACAGATTGATCATTGCTATTTGTTTGGTTGTTTGCTACATAAACCAAGATCGTGGATATTCCCATGGCTAGGAGCATCGCCACACGATAGTGGTTATCATCGAAACAAAGTTGCCACCTAGTTTAAGAAAACTAGGTAAAACAGATAGAGATTCTGGGCACGGGAGCCAAAGGTACAATGAGGGGAAGGAATTAGGCACCCCTCTCTGCCCAGTCGTGAGACTGGCCCATAGTTGTTTGACATATGATTAAAACATGCTTTATTTAATTCTAACACATAGTCTGTTTATTAGCCTTTAAACAGTTAATGGTGAGCCGAGACTGTAATTGGAAGCATGCATTAGAAAGCAGAAAACAAAACAAGTGTCCCAGAGAATGGATCTCTTGGCCAGTGAATTGATATCACGGCCGAGGGATCCTTCTGGCTTTATGTATCGGCCGGGGGATGGATTCCCCAGCCAATGTTCTTCCTCACACCAGACCAGACGATTAGCAGATAATCAAAAAGGTACGATTAAGCATAAGAATAGAAAATAAATTGAACCAGAGGCCCCTGGGCCTCACCACCTTGATCCCTCAATAGCTTGATTGCTTCAGATTGGGGATGATTGACCGATTGCTTCTTGAAACCCTAGGGTTAGGGTTTGAACTTCAAGGTTTGGATCGTCGGATTATGGCTGCCTTCAGAAGGTTGGGGCTTTTGTAGAGGGGATATGAGAGTGTATTTCTGCAGAGTTTCGTGGTGGATGGGGAGGTGTTGGTCTCTCAATTTCGGAGCCGAAGCCCTCTTTATATAGGCACTAGGAATGACACAACTCAACCAATCAAAATTCACGGTGGGAATTGGAGTTGGGGAGTGATACAAACTCTTCATGGTGATCCCTGAACGTGGCCCGAACGCATCGGAAAAAGGCTGCTAGGGTTTTGTGAACGGATCAAACGATTAACAGAACGTTCCAGAATCTGGAAAACAGACGATCTGGTGGCCAAGGAAAGGATCTGGCGGCCGAAGGAATGATTTTGCGGCCGAAGGATAGATCCGGCGGCTGGCTAATCGATCTCTCAGGGAGTTTTTCAAGCAACAGGCTTCACAGGTGAAGAATTGAAGTTGGGGTCGTGTGATCAATGTCACGGCCGAGAGATGAATTCTCCTGGGATACTATACTTCTGTTTGAAAGGCTATTTGGCTCTGGATTGGGTCCTCTAAGTAGCTAAAAGTTCTTACCGAAAGTCCAAGGTTCACAGGAAGTCAATCAGCAATCACTATATCTATTTCATCATCAGGATGGTCCCCAAGGTGGGACTTGAAATAATCGTTAGGCCAAATTGGGGTGTCAACACCACTTCATCAGATGGTGAAATTTCACAACTACAAAGACAATTTTCTGGTCAAGAAATAAATCGTCTTTTTACACCAACAACAAATCCTACAAGCCTCACCAAAAATTGGTATTCCAGACCAACCCCCCCTGATTTACAATATTAAGAAAATAATTTATCCAATCAATTTTCTGTATCTTCAAATAAATTATATGAATGGAATATTGATGGTTTAAGTGAAAACCAAATATCAGAAAAACTAAATCACATGTCAATGGTTGCCAATAGTTACTTAAGTAATACTGACCTTAATCAACCATAAATTGTTGATTTATTAACTTCGGGCTTTACAGGAATGCTAAAAGCATGGTGGGATAAATATCTCACCAGTGAGTCACGAGAAGAAATAAAGAATGCCACCCAAATTGATGAAAATGGCCTCCCTATTTTTGATAATGAAATTAGCATGGGAGCACATGATGGAGTCAATACCCTAATCTATACCGTAATTAAACATTTTATTGGACAACCTAGTAACATTACTTCTAGAATACATGATCAATTAAGTAATTTGCATTGTCCAACACTAAGTGATTTTAGATGGTACAAAGATGTTTTTACATCTAGAGTTATGCTTAAAGATGATTGTACAAAATCATTTTGGAAAGAAAAATTAATTAATGGACTTCCTAATTTATTTGCCCATAAGATTAGAGATGTCCTTAGTCAACCAACAAGAGTAATTGAATACGATAAGTTAACATACGGTGACATTATTAGCACTATCCAAAAAGAAGGATTAAGAATGTGTATTGACATGAAAATTAGTAAACAAGCCCAAAAGACAAAAATAAAGCCAAGTATGAGTTAGGAAATTTTTGTGAACAATACGGTCTACCTCCTGTAGCACCATCACGAAGAAAACATAAACATCATAAAAATGTTGAGAACAAAAGTAAAAATCACAAGTATTCTAGGAATAGTAAACCACAATCCTCTAAAGATAAATATTACGAAAAATCTAAAAATCAAAAGAATAAAAAGAAAAATACGACCGGAGATGTAAAGTATGATAAAAGTTATATTACATGTCACAACTGTGGTAAAAAAAGACATTACAAAAATGAATGTAAAGTCAAAGCAAAAATCAGTCAGCTTAATATATCTGATACTGATAAACAGCAAATCTTAGAAATTTTTAAATTAGGAAATTTGAGTAATTCAGATGATGAAGAACAAATTGTTCAATCTTCAGAATATCATTCGCCTAGTGATGGTCCGAGTGATGATCACGTTGAGATTGGATGTACTGATACATGTTGTAAAAGAATAAATGTTCTTACCAAAGAATTACCAGAAGAAGAATTATTAATTGATTTAATTAGTAGAATAGATGATCCAGAATTAAAACAACAATATGTTAAAAAAAACTCAAGCAACTCCTAGTACAACAAGGTAAAAAACCTCAATCCACTAAACCAATAGTAAGCCTTAATGCTACTATAGAACGATTTAGCAAAATTAATAAAGAAGTTAGTTTACAAGATTTACAACAAGAGATAAATCTTATAAAGATAGAAATTACAAAAATAAAAACTCAACTTCCTAAGACAACACCAAGGGAAAAGCTGGTTAAATTTGTAGACAGACAATCATCCAGTGAATCTAACGAGTCCCTAGAAAATAAAGAAACTAGTAATCTTGACAAAGACTCCAATCAAGAAAAAGATACTGATCACTCAAATAGTGATCCAGAAAGTAACAGATTAAATATAATAAACAAAATAAATATCCGAAAATGGCATGCTAAAGTCAAATTGGTAATAGGTAATTATAAAATCGAAATCACCGCTCTGATTGGTACAGGAGCAGACTTAAACTACATCCAAGAAGGGGTAATACTATGTCAGTATTATCAAAAAACAACTGAACAGTTGAGTTCCGCAAATGGTAGTAAAATGTGAATTAGGTATAAATTACCTGAAGTCAGTATTTGTCAAGATCAAGTTTGTTTTAAGACTTCATTTGTTTTGGTTCAAAACTTAATTGATAAAGTAATTTTAGGTGTACCCTTTATTTACTTGCTTTATCCATTCACGGCTTCTGGTGATAAAATTACCACTACATCTTTTGGCCAACAAATCAATTTTAAATTTTTATCAAAACCAGAACAAAAAGAATTAAGTCAATTAAGAAATTGTTCTATTTATCCTACTAATAATTTGTTTGATTATTTTACAGATGTCTTAGAATAAGCAGAAAGTGATGACCTTCGGGAAATTTATTCTGCCAATCATTCCTGATGGAGCAAGTATAAAGTTTAGAAAGCTAAGTAATTTACACAGTATTGATGAAACCCAGCAGTGTCTCTTAGATAACATCTGGAACACGCGTGGGGATAATCGTAGATTTTTAGATAGCCTAAATAGTTTAAGCATTTATTTTAACCAGGAAAACATTAATGAGCAGGCTAGAGGAGTTCATTTCCCTAGTTCTTTTGGTGGAGTTTCTTTAAACCCATCCCTAGCCAGTAGTAGTTCATATACTAACTTCTCATCTTGTGAGCATTGTGAAACAATGACTCGCAATTTCATAGATTTAAATTACAGGTATCACCATCAAATGAATGAGAATAACCAGCTCAGAGCAGAAGTCATTATATTACAGCACCAGTCAAAAAGAGTAAAAAAGAAGACTTATTTTACCCCACTGGTAAAAGTAGAGAAAAAGCAGTCATCCCTACTGAATACTGATGGAAGCGTGAGTGTGCTTGAAACCTTTCAAAAAAAGGCCTCCAAGACCCTAGCTTTACCAAAATCCTTATCCCTCATTCCTGATTTACTACCATCAAAAATAGTAAGCCATATTCAACATCTAGCCAGACAGGATGGTCACCATTTTCAAGAATTTCTATTTGAAACCCTTACTAAAATAGCCAGTCAACGACCTCCAGGATTATCCATCACTTGGGAAACCCACTATTATAAAGACCAAGACAGAGTCAGTTGCCCTAAAATTAATCCATTATGCCAAGAGGGGCTTGAAACATTCGTTTATTAAGCTTGTAGCCATTTGGCTTAGGCGTTCTCAATTTTTTTTACTTTATTTTGTTTTCTTTTCCTCCTGGGGTATGCCCCTTGTAGGCTGTATATTCGGTTAGCCTTTTTTCTATTTCAAGCTGATTTACCCAAAAAAAAAAAAACACAAGGTGCTTCGAGAACTCACATCAGCTAGGAAGGAAAACAGGGGTCTCTGCGGAAAGGGACACTTACACCACAAGCAAAGACCATCAAGAAGGGCTACCTGGAAGAGGAACAACAAACTCTCCCTCCGTCGCTACCGTTAATTTGTACCGTGTTCTTGGTATTATCATATCCTTGTTCTGGGCCTTTTGTCATTGGGCTTTGTTTTTTTTCCTTGCTTTGAGACTACAAGTTTTGGATTGTCTTAGTTGAACGCAGTTGATTTGTGTTGGGTAAACCAAGGATTTTATTCTCTATTTGGGATGTTTAATCGTATGACTCCTTTTTCTCAAAAAAAAAACACATTAATTATATGCATTAACTCCCAACTATTTTTGCCATCCCAAAATTGCATTCATAGCCCTATATAATACCAACATACCCACGGCAAAATATGTGTTCTTGTTCCTAATCATGTGACTAATTGTGTTTTCGTGCCACAGGTCTCAACACATAATACACAGATAGCAAAAAAAATTACCACAAAATCCTGACAAACACATCACCACGAATGGCATACGGAAAAGAGATGGGAAACTGAAAATCGAAGTTCTATGTTCTATATATCAATGGGCCCCCTACATCAATCTCCACAGCAAAATCAAACAGAAAAATTACAAATCTACAAAATTTGTCAGAACAAACCTCTGCACGACATACTAACACCCAAACAAAGCAAAACAACTAATCATCGCAAACAAAATACCTATTACAGACGACAAGAAACAGTAGAAAATATTTCCAACCCAGGGGATTTCGGAAGTTCAAACCCACTCAATTCCGAAACCTGATCGAAGACACTTACATAAAATTGGGATGTTAATTAGATAAAATTGAAGAATGTGGCAAAAACAGCAATAAAGCACTGGAACAAATAATAGTAAGTACGTGTTAATGAGATAAAATTGAAGTTGTGTAGGTCAAGAACTCTTACCCTAAACGAGGATGGAACTCGAGGAATTAGCTTTTTACTTTCAACAAATCAGTGCTGGAAAGTCCCCAAGTTCAAACCCATTGAATTCCAAAGCCTGATCGAGGAAGAGGGCTTCTCTCTAGTCGTCGGTTGGCAAGAAAGAGAGGAGGAGAGAGGGAGCAACAAGATGGAGGGAGAGAGCAACACACACACAAACAGAGGAGTTTCAACGCTAGGGTTTCGGAGCGATTTGGGGTGGGAGGGTTTCACGTTTTGGGGAGGGAATAGAGTGAACGACGTCGTGTAGGAGAAGGGGATATTTTTGTCCACGTCTGTTTTGAATTCCATGTCTTTGGAATTACTCTTCTCCTTCCCATGACTATTGAATTCCGAAAAACTGGTCCATGACTTGGGCATTTTTTGCCCCTCTTCCCACTGTCCTGCAATTTCCCCTTTCATGGATGACCATGCTGATTTGGGGGAAGAGAGAGAGGGAGAGACCGACAAAGAGGAGGGGAAAGTGAGAAATAGGTATCACACATGCATGTTGGTACAATGTACTTACTACCTTATGGGATTGTTTCTTATTAATCCCCATAATATGTAACAATTACATGTTATACCCAAAGCAAAAAAGAATACATGGGTTGTGGGGGTAGGGGTACTTGAGGTCAATCGATTTTACTACTTTTCCCTAATAATTCATTTACATTTGGGTTATTTACCTAGACACCCCTTCAAGTATACCTATTTTTCATGGTCACCCCCTCTACGAATTCCGCCTACGGCCAGACTCCCTAATTAATGTTTACTTTTTTCAGCCCTAGCTCCGCTAACGGAATGAACCAAAAGGGTTGCCCTTAGGAACTAGACGGGACCTGAGTCCATCTTCTTCGCAAACAAGTTCACTGGTTTCAGTGATGATATGCTTTTTGTCGATCCAATTCAAAACCTCCCTCCTTTGACATGACAACCAGTCACCACACAACAAGGCCTCAGGGAAATCACTCGTTCTCTCTCACCTACTTCCATTTCTCACTCCAAAATCGACCCATCTCTCTCCTCATTGTAGTGCCATGGATTCTGGCGTGACGCAGCTGTGGCGGTGCCGGCTGCGCTTTCCGTGCACACCGCAGCCCTCCCGCCCCCACTCCGCGATGGCGCCACCTCCGGATCTTGCACAACCCGGGTATCAACCCCTCTTTCGTAGCACAGACGACTTTGTCGTCGAAGACGTCAGCGAGCAACCCCTCTTCCGGATCTTGCACGAGGTTCTGCCTAGGCATTAATAGCATGAAAAAGATATTACCAAAAAATAAATAAATTCAACATGAACGTTTTTTTGTTTTTTGTTTTTTTTAACTGAAACAACGCGAATGTATGTAAGCATCAAAACTCTTAACAGGTTTCGGGAGGGGAAGAAACCAGATTAAGAAAAAACTTCTTTCTCCGAAAATGACAAAGCATGAAATGAATAAGGAAGCTTGGTGAAACCCTGAAATTTTGATACTTCCGCATTTTGTATTTCTGCTCTTTACTTCTACCTTCATCACATCACTAGTTTATAACGATTCAATGATGTTACCATACAAGAATAGTTAAATGTACCAGTTAATACATGCACCCATTAAACCTAAACGGGTGGTAAATTCACCAGTATACTGTGTCTTGATGAAGGATGCTATGCAACTGCACCATTCTCGGTATACGAGTAATCATCGCGAACTATTTCCTCCACTGGATTCTCTTCAGCCCACACAGCCGCATCTAAGTATCCCAGCTCAAAGAGTTTATCAAGAACATGGTCCTCTGCCGGCTCAAGTGCCCAATTGAAAAGCTAAAATAACAGGGAGTAAAGAAAACATGAATGGTTAAATGACAAATCAAGGAGATCATTCACCTCAGAGGTTACAAGCCTACCTCTCTGGGTGTAGCTCTGTTTTCAGGGTTGCAGTCGGGGCTAATTCCAATGCCTTCAAATCCCAATCGGGTGGCCGGGAAAGCACAAACACGAACCTGAAGAAGTCAAATGAAGTATTTTGTCTTTTAAGACGCAAGGTACCAACACCACAAAACAAAATCAAGCAGCTACAAGAAAACTAGAGAAGTAAACACAATATTGCAATTAACGCAAGTACATTTATGGACCTTTTAATCCTAGATTAGTTTGTTGCCAACCGACAATACAAGGGGAATAATCAAATGTCAAGCTTTATGGAAGAAGAGCAAATCCACTTCAAACCAAGCTTAGTAGAGTGCATGTTTCAATTTGAGAAACACACTACATATCTATCTATATTATAAAACAAAGCGATTTTTGTCTACACATATAAACAAGAGCACCTCTCCAGCCGTCGGATCGAATTTTCAATAGGTTATAGCCGTCCAACCAACTCCTTTAATAAATTTATTATCTCCCTCCCTCTCTCCTTACTTCTTAGGCAATGTTGTCTTTTCTGGGAATATACATTATTTCTTTATTTAATACCATGCTTTTTATTATCAAAACGTTTTCATCTCCCAATCGTCAATCTTAAACTCTATCATTGTGGTGTTGTGCATTGTCCACCCATTCATCAGAAAACTCTATTCAATTCCTTTCTTCCATCAACTGAGGTAACAATAGAAAAACATTATAGAAACCTTAGCCATACAAAAGAAACTTTAGTCACCTATTTCTTGGATGCATGATTCAAAGTAGTAGTGCTTGATAATTTGTCTCAATTGTAAGCCTGTAGCATTCCTTTGATTTGAAGGGGGGAAAAACTCAAGTTGTAGCATTCCGTTGCAATAATCATTTTCAATGTTAAAGAAGTGGAGTTTTAAAACTATTCTTTTTTTTTTTTTGGATTAGTTGCTGGTTGAACTATATTTTATACGGGTGTGATATAAGTATTGGTTGATCGTGATAGCTGTTAATTAATGAATGATTGTGCATAAGTTAATTAGAAATTTCATTTGGGTATGTGCTCCTATTTTTTCAATGGGTGGGGTATTATTTGTTGTGAAACTGTTCTTAGAAGAAATTAGTTTAGTTTATCCTATTTAAAGAGAATTTTAAAAAATAAATTATAAAATTTTCCATTTGGGTTTGGTTAAGATCACCAGAAGGGAAGGATAATTTTTTTTTAAGTTGTAATAAAAAAAGTGTTGTGTCGTACCTTTTTTTTTTTAATCGGCGCGTTGTGCCATGTCTTTAGGCACGGGCAATCACTAGTTTGTAAATAAATGGCCACAAAAATCCAAAATAATACGAGGATAATAATCAGAAACAGGAAAAACAACATTCTAAAATGCCAAAGTTGGAACGAAACCATGTCAGGATGACACCTTGATTTCAAAACTCTTTTAAGGAACGAAAAGTCTAAAGAAACCAACGCCAGCCACCGTTCAATAATTTTAAAATAAAAAACCAAGTGGGCCCGCGAGAAATCAACTCCATCCGATATGTGTAGATGCTCGATCCAATCTTTCCATTTTTGAAAAATCAGAAAAAATTGGGAAGATTGGATGAAAAATGGAAAGATTGGATCGAGCAAATAAACATATTGGATGGAGTTGATTTCTCAGGAGCCCACTCGGTTTTGTATTTTAAAATTATTGAACGGCTCGGATCATGCGTGCGGGGCCACGTGGCCGTCGGTACGCCTGGTCGGTGGCCGGCGTCGGTTTTTGTAGCAGCATTGTGTAAGGAAACATCAGTTCAATTTCCCCTGTGGTAACACAAAAACTTTCAAAAAATTCCCCCCTTGGCATCAGAATCAGAAGGGATAGGCAGACAGACCCAAATTTAAAACAATATGTATACAGATATTTAAGTTCATCGCATACTTGTCAAGAGAAGTTAAATGAGAGAGGAGGGGGGGGGGGGGGGAATGAGCTAGACTGATCTAGAATTTTACCCCCAGCTAGATTTATTCAAAACTAAAATTTGATAAAAATCTAAAGCATATTCTATTTGCTGAATCAAAAGCCCTGATGAAAAAAAATACCTATAGTGTAGGGCTGATGAGTGATAACCCCTTATTGGGGTTCACTTGCACTGTTACGCATACAATCAACGCAGTAAATTTTAACTGAAGAAGTGAAAATTAAGCACATAATCAAAAGCCTTAAACCATCAAAGGAACTGAATTGCAGTATAACCAGTATTAAACACCGAAATTCACCCATCAAAAGCTTAATGTTACTTGAATGCAAAAAGAACCCTTTTAAATCAAAAGAAATCAAAATGTGCTTTAGTTGAGTTTGCAGTTCAGGGGAACCATATGGCAATTTTAAAAAACTTGAGGCACTAATGTAGGTTCTAATGGGGATAAATGAAAGACAAGATAGATTTATGGGGGTGCTATCACAGTTATGCAAAATCCAAGCGGGTAAGGGGATCAATAGTGAAGACTACGCAATGCAATGCAAATAAAATATCTCAAGTTACCGTTTGAGCAGCAGATGTGGGTGGCATAAACAGAGTCAAACCCCCATCAATGCAAAGTCGATTCCGGAACCTTGTTGCTGGTCTTGGCGCAAGATATCTGCACTGATTTACAAGTTCAGTTCAACTTCATTGCATTAATTAACACATGTATGGAGGAACAAAAGTGTCATAAGTACCCCGGAATAAAGGATGACGTAAAGACTGCATTGATGAGATCTTCTTTAGAGTCAAACCTATCAACCAACAAGCCTTTAGGTCTCCAGAGGATCTCTGTTACAGCAACTGTGGGGAAACAACATCAACCATCAACGAACTGCATACAGAAGCCCATTTAACTTAATGTTCAACGTGGCACGGTGCATCTTATGTTCTGCACTAATTCCACGTTTAAACCAGCTCTCGGAAGGGAAGAGGAAAAAATACGAAACAACAATGAAAAATGACAACTATGCAACGATTAGACAAAATCCAATCCTGTTAAAGCAAATTTTACCCAATCAAGAGCATATATATCTCTGAAATTCTTAACTTCGCCCAACAGAGCCACTATGACCACAATCAATAATCATTATATACCATAGTCAATTTGAGTACAACAAGGAAAGGAAGACTTATTCTCACCACGAACCCTCCCATTGGATCGAGTATGTACATCATCCGGGAGAAACTGCTCAAGAACATCTTTTAGAACTGCCTGGACAGAGAAATATTGAACATATGAAATACTTAAATCTCTATTCCTAGACAAGAACAGCATAGTTACTCTTCCTATCTACAAGTTTCAGTCTCATGTTGCCTCACTCAAAATTACCAAAAATCTCGCAATTCTGGAACATCTTCTGCTACTGTATTTTTTTCAAAAACTTGGACAAGCCTAGAGCTTAGCAAACTGGTGTCTCGTCCAAACTAACAAAACATGACAAATCAGGATGTCCAAACTCCAAAGCACAATGGCATTTTCCTAACTAGAATCCCGTCTGATGTCAACGAATATGCTGATTTAAAAGTTAAAACAACTCGACCAGCATTTGTTCTGAAAATCCAATCATACCATACTTTCACAATTGTGTAGGAAAGATGTGCACTACAAGTTAACAGGCTTCATGATCTATAAACTATAGTCAAACACCAACCAATAAATTCCAGAGCGAAAAGAAATCTCCAATCCATATCACAACATTTAGAACCTATCTCCCATCTATATCACAACATCTAAGCAAAACATCATGGGTTAGAAAAAGCCTAATGTCCAAGGAGCTGAACCTTCTTAAAGAATAAAACCTGCAAGTATAAAGATCACTGTCTACTTATCCATTCATAGAGCCTGTCCACTTATCCTACATACCCCTAGGCGAAACGCAGTCCCTCTTCGCCGGCAATCTTCAGCCAATATTTTGGTAGCTTCTAAAGCCTCTTCCATACTGGCTCCAGAGGCAACCACTGCACAAACAATAGCACCAGCAGATGAACCAGCTAATGGTGTGGTGTCCTGTCAGAAAAAAAGTACTTCAATCACGGAAATATATTATTAAACTTCAGAATCTTAGTTCCTTTAGCAACATACACAAGCAAACAGCTATACAAAGAAGGTCAAAACCAGCAGAAAAATTCAGAGTGTCGTCGCATTGATCAACGTCTAATAACCTTAAGTACCACTTACAACAAACATAAAAGAATGAGAAACCAAATAAATTCTTCTTCGATTTTATTTTTTGCTACATCACCGCATGTCAATTAAGCCTTCCCCTTCCTTAGGCATTTCCACTAATATTGATCCTATCACACTCCTTAACCTTTAATATAGAAGGCTTCACAAAATAGAGTGTGTCTGATGTTGGGAATGAGTTTATCTTGATTGCTATCATTGTTTTACAAGAGAAAGTCTCCTTCGCTTTAATCTTTACTACATCATCTCATGTCAATTACGTCTTCCCCTCCCCTTAGCATTTCCACTATCAATGATCCAATCACACTCCTTAACCTAAACAGAGGTACTACAGTAATTGGCGGTGTAAACTCTAGGATATAGCAAAAACTAGTACGAGCCATGGATGAATGTATCCTATTGAGAAGAAACCACGTAAAATCTCCTTTCATTTCTTTGTGTTCTTGCTTGATTTATTCTCCATTGTGTGAGGAGGGTCAAATCTGCAACAAAACTAATACTATCAGATAACCCATCAGCATACAGACAAACACATTGTTATGTGTTCATGTTCACCTGCAGACACCACTGGCACTAACTTAACTTGTATAAGTTATAAACCATAGCTACATTACACACTTGGAAGAACTCAAAGTATTCCAACCTTTATGTAACCCTTCTCAATCAGAAACTTGGCGACCCCGAGATGGTACGGAAACAGAAGTCCGGCAGCAGAGAAGCTAAACCCGGGGCTGGTCACAACCTTCCGCCCCCTCTCCGCCTCCACATCCTCCAACCTCTGCTCCCAAACCACGCCCGGTCCCACCGGGTCCTCCAACACCACCACCGACGCAGCCCCCTCCTCCTTCCTCCTCCTCCACCGCCGCCAAAAGTACGAGAACTCCCTCTCCTCCTCCTTATCCTCAAACATCACAACCGGGGCCGAATTCGCGTCGTTAACAATTCCGTTTCGCCTCTTTATGATTCGTGTGGCGATGCCAAGGAACAGCTCGCCTGTGGCCACCGCGAACGACCTCTTCTCCTGAGGGGGAGGCGGGGGTGGATCGGTGGTGAGTTTGGGGGTTTGGGAGGAGTTTTTTGAGGCGGAGAAGGTTAGAGTTTGGGGGGTTCTGAGTGGGAGGTGAAATTGAGGAGGGTTATGTTTAGGGTTTGAGAGGCGGAGGGGGCGAGGGTTTGAGAGGAAGAGAGAGGACAGTGACGACGCCATTACTGAAGGGAGAGGAGAGGAGAGGGGTGAAGGGAGGGCCTGACTCCTGAGGCTGAGAGGATATTTGTTTTGTTTTGTCTTGTTGTTGGGGTCGTTTTCAAATGCATTTCCAACGTCTCTTTGGTTTTTTTGGTATTCTTGTATATAGTGTATACGATCAATAATAATAGTGACATCAATTTGTTACATCCCTTTCACATATATACACGTGGGATTAATGTTAGGATCCCACATGCATATATATGTGAAAAAGGTGTGACAAACTAATGTGTCTCTAACCACTCTCCTTTTTGTATTTGCATGTTCTCTATGGGTACCCCAAATGTACCCAGGGAATCAGGATGTTTGGGAATTCACTTTCGGGTTTCACACAAATAATCAGAACCATTGTAAGATTGATCAAGCCCTTGCTCATGTCTGACTGGGTAAATATTTTACAAAGATCCTTGAAAGAAATGTTTTAAACAAATTAAGCGACTTTACTCATTTGTGTGAAATCATGAGGTGGATTCCACATAAGCCGGTGTACACCAAAGGGTGTACCCATAGTCAAAATCAATCTCACTTCTTTTTTTTCCATAACAGGATGTCGAGTAAGCTTGCGCGCACCTCGATCAATTCCAAAGCTCTAAAGTTAGGGTTTAGACCACGCAAATCCTTTCGTGGCCCCAAGATTTGCAATGTTTAGCTACTGTGAGATTCGATCATGCAACCTTATAAATGACAAATACTTACAAGTTTTTGTATGTGTAACAATCCTGATTTTTTGCTAAATAAAAATTTCGTTAAATATTTGAATTTTATTTTTAATTACTTGGATTGCTTTTAAAATTTACTTTTAATTTCTAATAGTCCGTCATAATTAGATTTGAGATTTATAAAAATTATATCTTTTCGCACCAGACAATCTAGTTATTTTTTAAAGACAAGTATGCTTGTAAAAGCACTTGTATATTTTCCTAAGTGAGTAAATAATATCTTTAAATTATATTTCTTGGTTAGAAATCCTACTTGGCAAGTCTAGTTAATTCCTAACTAACTAGTGGACCAATCTAGTTACCTTTCAAGGCTAGTTTCCATCTAGATGAACCTTACGACCCTTATGAATCCTCCTAATTCCTAGATGCACATTTTGAACCTTTCTACACCCTAGTTGAACCTTTCCAACCCTAGACTAGGAAATCATTGCACTTTCTTGACTAGTCAATTCTTGACTTTATTCCCCATCATTACACCTTCCAAATGTATCTTTCCTCTTTACCCATTGAACGATAATTGTTAGGAAAATTCTTATCCTTTGTGTAATAGGTTTTGTTTCCATTTAGTTAGCTAAATCCTAACTACCAATTCACCTAGTTACATCCTCCTAACCCTAGATAAGCCTTTTTAACCCTCTTTAAACCTTGTAAACCCCTCCAAACTCTAATGGAACCCTTTTGGACCAAAGTAGTAATCATCATACTACATGATTAGTCATTTCAAAACCACACTCATGACTTACCTCATTACCCATTGGTTAATAAATGTTAGGAAAAATTTTACCCCTTGGTTAATAAAAATTAGTCATGCCAATGAATACTTAGGCTTGATTAGACAAGACAAAGCCAAATTTCATCATTTTGCTTCCAAAAGAAGTAAACCTAGCCTTACCATGCATGCATGCCTAAAAGTCTATTAGCCCTAAACCTATTTACCTTCCAAAGTTATTTTTCAAGATTCTTAAGTACATAGATAACCATATATATGGGTATATATATCTCATAGCCTATAAACAAGTCTATATTTTTAGATGTGCACTTTCTAGGAAAAATATTACCCATGGGACAATGTTCTTGTCATTAAAAGACTTACCCTTAGTCAATCTTCTTTTCCTCCTGGACTTAGCTAGATATCATAGCCTTAAGTGTACATAGCTATATATATATATATATATATATATATATATATATATATGTGTGTGTGTGTGTGTGTGTGTGTGACAAAGTACAAGAGAGAGAGAGAGAGAGAGAGGCCGAGAGGAGAGAGAGAGTGTGTGGTGTGTGCTTGTGTCCTTGGTCACTCCAACAAGCTATCTCAATTAGCCTTAAGCCTATAAACTACTTTACAACCCATTTCTAGTCTTTCTAAGCACAATCTAGCCCCATCATTTTATTCTTTCTTGCAAGAGAACTTTCCTAGACAAGACAAGACCAAAACCCTTCATGATCACATAGCCTTAAGCCTAAAAAGATGGATTTACAAGTGAAGGAAGGCTATGCCATGATAAAAAGCTTGAAATGACAAGTCCATGGAGCAAAAAGATGAGGGAAAAAGAGAGAGGGGGAGGCCGGCCAAGAGAGAGGGAGAGGGACCAAGATTTTTGCTATAAATAGCACCCCCCCCCCCTCATGCCATTCAACTCACACCTCCAAGCCTTCCAACTTATCTCTCTAGAATTCTTGTGTTCTTACTTTGTTCTTAAAGTTCTTCCTTTGTTCTTGAGGTTCTTCTTGAAGTTCTTAAGAAACTCCTCCAAAGCCGCCACTAAACCACCACACGACCACCCTTTCGATCCAAAAAAAAGAAGAAAAGGTTTAGTAGTTTAGTCAAGAACTAGTTTCGAGAGAAACCTTTCTTTTTCGAAACTACCGGAAGCTTACCGTAGGAAGTCACTCCGTTCGTTAGCCGACGTACCAAATGGAAGGTATAGAACTCGCGGCAGTTAAAGGATATCCTTACTGTAGACACCCCAATTTGGCCTAACGATTATTTCAAGTCCCACCTTGGGGACCATCCCGATGATGAAATGGATACAATGATTGCTGATTGACTTCTCGAGAACCTTAGGACTTCCGGTAAGAACTTTGAGCCACTTAAAGGACCCAATCCAGAGCCATATAGCCTTTCAGACAGAAATACAGAATCCTAGGAGAATCCATCTGTCGGCCGTAACATTGATCTCACGGCCTTAACATCATTTCTTCACCCGAGCAACCTGTTGCTTGAAAATCTCCCTGAGAGATCAATCCCTCGGCCGCAAGATCTATCCTTCGGCCGCAACATCCATTCCTCGGCCACCAAATCCTTTGCTCGGCCGCCAGATCGTCTATTTTCCAGACTCTGGAACGTTCTGTCAGACGTTTGATCTAACTACACTACCTTCCCGATGCGTTCGGGCTACGCCCAGAGATTATCACGAAGAGTTTGCATTGCAATTGCAATCATGCATTTTGATTGGCCGGAGTGAGTCACCAATTGCCTATATAAAGGGTCTTTGGGTTCCGAAAATACAACAACGAAATCATCAAATTCGTATACTTCCACACCCTCTCAAGCCACGAAACTCTGCAAAAATACTCTCTCAAACCCCCTCTTCAAAAGCCCTAACCTCCCTAAGGCAGCCATCAATCTGATGATCAAACCCCGAAGTTCAAATCCTAACCCTAGGGTTTCCCGAAAAGCAATCAGTCAATCACAATCAAATCCGAAGCAATCAAGCAACTGAGGGATCAAGGTGGTGAGGCCCAACGGCCTCTGGTTTGTTTTATTTACTGTATTCATGATTAATCGTAGCATTTAATCATCTGCTAACTTTTTTTTCTGGTGTGAGGAAGAACACTGACCGGGGCTTCGATCCCTCGGCCGGTACATAAGACCTGGAGGATCTTTCGACCGTGACATCCATTCACCGGTCGCGGGATCCATCTCCCTGGGACAAATTGTTTTTGTATTCTGCTTTCTGATGCACGATTTACTTATCGTCTCGGCTCACTTTATTTACTGTTTAAAGGCATAATTAAACAGACTATGTGTTGGAATTAAACAAAGCATCTACATGTCTTATGTTGAATAACTATGGGCCAGTCTCACGGCTGGGCAGAGAGGGGTGCCTAACATCTTCCCCTTACTGTATTCTTGGCTCCCGTACCCAGAATCTCTATCTATTTTCCTAGTTTTAATAAACTGGGTGGCGACTCTGTTTTGATGATAACCGCTATCGTGTGGCGATGTTCCTAGCCATGGGAATGTACACGATCTTGGTTTATGAAGCAAGCAACCAATCGAGCAATCAACAACCAATCTGTATGGCGATGCCCTGCTTGGGAGGTGTCTACAGTTTTTGGCGACTCTGTTGGGGAACATGAGAGCCATAACCAGAAAGTTCAACATAAGACTAATACATGCCTTGTTTAATTCATTTATCATATGCATTGAGCGGGCAACCTCGTTGAGTTCACCTGATACCCCGGCATGACACGGGCTATGTTAGGGGTTCCAGCAAACTCCACCGTCACTCGTACCTAGTGGTATATCAAAAAGGGAATCACCCAATCACCGCTTATGATGGGCTGGTGAAAGGACTGGTGCCCTTTGACGACGGAGCACCCTGAGACTACCTAAACCTTGCATGTATTAGATAGCCATAGAACTTATCAAACTAAGACAGGAACCTACACGCTAGGAACCTACTTGCATTTGCTTGCAAAAGTTCTTCCTCACACCCATTGTATATATGTATGTTGTAAAGTTTTCTTTTGCAGGTTAAATCTTAGGATTCTCTCTAAGTCAAATGAACAGTAGGTAAGATCAATCAATCTAACTATAACAAAAATCTTTCAGGAAAAATGACTGCATCACTATCCACGTTTGATTCGCACTGTCATCAAGCTGTCTGGCCCCCTCCACTCTGTTGTTGAGGATTTCAACCCCTCCAAATACATCACTCCGGTAAATCAACCAAAGCCTATGGTAACTATCATTGAAGATAACCATGTCATGTTCGCTAGAACAGTTTATGAAGAAGAAGTAAAAGACATGATTGAAGAAGAAGGGCTTCGCAGGGTCCCAATCTATTTTTATGACCCCTATGCACCTATCGACGACTATTGGTCGATAGACGAGTCAATAACCTCGAAACTGAAGAAGCAAAGGAAGAAGAGTCTGTTGACAACGACCCACTAGACGAAATATCACTAAACCTACTCTTTGATGAGGGGGTCACCAACAATGAAATAAGGGTGATACACCCCATCACAGATAGCTTTGGTAATTGGTGGGGCTTTGTTGGCACACAAAGAGTCGACAACAGTGACGAGGCAGAGATTGAAGCTCAATTGGAAGAGATAACAGCAATAGCAAATCAAATGGCCCTCCAAGACTTGCAGGGTGACAATGATGAAAGTGCGAATCAAGGTGACAGTGAAGTGCTGATGATCAACCTTGGTGATGAAAAAGACTGCTCTGAACTGATTGTGGATGCTGAAAAAGGGGCTTACCCTAACTGGACCATGGAACATACTCTAAAATACAAAATGAAAAGCGCTGATTCTGATCTTAGTTCCGATTCCGATTCCGACTCCGAGTCGACTCAGTCCGAGTCAAGCTTTTCATCTTTTGAAACTACTGAGTCTAGTGAGGAAAACCTGGTCAAAGCACCAAGGCAGAACATTTATTTTGAGTTTGACTCTGAAATGTCTTTTAACAATCTTAGCAATGAGAAGGAAGATTTAGAGTATTTCACTTTGCCTGTGATCAATTGTATGGATTCCGACACACCAAATTTTGAGGAAGAAATTCCAAAAGAAATTCTAGAATTCATCGAGAGAGAAGAAGAGAGGCACGCTAAACCTTTTTCTGAGGAAATAATCACAGCAAACATAGGCTCTGAAAACGAGCCCAAAATGGTTAAAATTGGTGCAACACTATCCTCTCAAGAAAGTGAAAAACTAATACTTTTGCTAAAAGAATACAAAGATGTTTTTGCTTGGTCTTACGAGGACATGCCTGAAATAGACCCTGAAATTGTTCAGCATAAAATTTCCCTTCATCCTCATGCAAAATCAGTTAAACAAAAGCTAAGACGTATGCGCCCTGATTGGGTCTTAAAGATAAAAGAAGAAGTCACCAAACAAATCAACGCCGGTTTTCTCATAGTCACCGAATATCCATAATGGGTAGCTAACATCGTTCCCGTAACAAAGAAAACTGGAGGAATCAGGGTCTGTGAAGATTTCCGAGATCTCAACAAAGCCAGTCCAAAGGATGACTTCCCATTACCCCACATAGACGAGCTAGTAGACAACACCGCAGGCCATGCATTGCTATCCTTCATGGATGGATTTTCTGGGTATAATCAAATTCTTATGTCTCTTGAGGATAGAGAGAAAACCACATTCACTACGCCTTGGGGAACCTACTGCTACCGAGTGATGCCATTCTGGTTAAAGAATGCTGTAGCCACTTACCAGAGGATGGCGACAACACTACTACATGACATGATGCACAAAGCGGTCGAGGTATATGTCGACGATATGATAGTCAAATCAAAGGAAAGGGAAGGACACTATGAAGCGCTTCAAAAGTTCTTTGAGAGGATTAGGCAATACAAACTATGCCTTAATCTTCAAAAATGCACTTTTGGGGTAACGGCTGAAAAAATGTTGGGATTTCTCATCACTCAAAGAGGAATCGAGGTAGACCCTTCCAAGATACATGTTATCATGGAAATATCACCACCTAGGACAGAAAAGGAAGTAAGGAGCTTCTTGGGGAAAGTATAGTTCATCAGTAGGTTCATTTCCAAGCTCACAACTACCTGTGAACCCCTTTTCAAGCTACTGAAAAAAGGTACTAATTTTGAATGGAGCCTAGACTGTCAGCAAGCGTTTGAGGAAATCAAAGAATATCTTCAGAATCCACCTGTACTGTCGCCACCCATCCCTGGGAAGCCATTGATTCTGTATCTCTCAATAACAGACACATCCATGGGATGCATGCTAGCGCAAGAGAACGACACCAAAGTAGAGTGCGCCATATACTACCTCAGCAAAAAAATGATGGACTATGAAACAAGGTACACTCCCCTCGAGAAAACCTGTTGGGGGCTAGTATGGGCCACAAAGAAACTAAGGCACTACCTGTTAGCACATCCGGTGGTGCTGGTTTCTCGTTTAGACCCAATCAAATATCTTTTCGAAAAGCTAGCACTTATCGGAAAGCTAACTAGGTGGTTATTGCTGCTAGCAGAATTCGACCTCAAATACATGACAAGAAAATCAGTAAAGGGAAGAGTTGTGGCAGAATTCTTGGCAGATCACCTTGTGACATAAGCCGAGGCAGAAGACTTCATGTTCCCCGAAGAGGATATCTTGTGTCTCTTGGACGACACCTGGCAGCTTTACTTTGATGGAGCATCAAACCAATGTGGATATGGCATAGGGGTACTGCTAGTTTCCCCAAACGACTCTCATATCCCTTTGTCATATAAACTAAGGTTTGAAGTCACCAACAACCAAGCTGAATACGAGACATGCATTGCTGGAATGGAGGCAGCCCTGGAACTAGGGGCAAAAAGGGTAAAAGTCATTGGGGATTCAAACCTGGTGGTATCTCAAGCAAGAGGAGACTGGAAGGTCAAGGAAGACACACTGAAACTATATCACTCTGTGCTGGAAGATCTGATTCCACAATTCGATTCCGTTATCTTCACGCACACTCCTTGAGTGAGCAATAGATTTGCAGATGCACTAGCAACATTGGCGTCTATGGTCGAAATACCCCTGGGATTCACAATGCGGCCTCTCATGATCGGACAAAAGGTCAAACCAGCGTGCGAGTGTACCTTCACCGAGGAAGGTGAAAACAATGGCAAGCCATGGTACGAAGACGTGAAGAAATTCCTGGAAGAAGGAGAATACCCATCCGAGGCCACCTCAAAGGACAAAATGGCTCTGCGGAAGTTTGTCGCCCGAGTTGTAATCTGTGGAGGAGCATTATATCGAAGGGCACACTTGGGTCCAAGTCAACTTTGCGTCACAACGGAGGACAGCCGCAAGGTAATGGAGGAAACACACGAAGGAATTTGTGGGCCACACATGAATGGGGCAACAATGGCAAAGAAGATCCTGCGTCAGGGATATTACTGGACCACAATGGAGGCCGACTATGCTGATTATGTCCGCCGATGTTACAAGTGCCAAACCCACGCTGATCGCATGCCCATCCCCCCTACGGAATTATATTGCATGACATCCCCTTGGCCATTCTCCACCTGGGGGATAGATGTCATTGGAAGTATAAATCCAAAGGGAAAATACAAATATCAGTTCATTCTAGTGGCCATCGACTACATCACCAAGTGGGTAGAAGCAGCTTCTTATGCTACCCTCAAAGCCACTCATGTGGCCAAATTTATTCGCACCAATATCATCTATCGATATGGTGTGCCTCACGAGTTCATCTGTGACAATGGATCGCACTTCAAAGGAGCAACAAAGAAGCTTTTTGCCGAATTTGGGATACAGAATCATCGGTCATCTACTTATCGTCCTCAAACTAATGGAGCAGTTGAGGTTGCAAACAAGAATATCAAGAGGATTCTGCGGAAGACTACCGACACCTACATAGATTGGCCAGAAATGCTACCTTTGGCACTGTGGGGTTATCGAACAACTGAAAGGACTTCAACTGGGGCCACTCCCTACTCGCTGGTTTATGGAATGGAAGCTGTCTTGCCTATCGAGCTGGAGCTACCTTCATTAAGGGTTCTGGCTGAGACTGGAATGATCGAAGAAGACTGGGTTCAAAACCGCTACGACGAGTTGGCACTACTAGACGAAAGGAGGCTGAAAGCGTTATACCATGTGCAAGGGTATCAACGCCGCATTGCACGAGCATTCAACAAAAAGGTAAAATCGAGAGACATCAAAGTAGGAGACATGGTGCTCAAAGCAATCCGTCGCCACATTTCAGACCCAAGGGGCAAGTTTAGACCAAACTGGGGAGGCCCCTACCTCATCAAACACATACTTTCTGGAGGAGCAGCATACATTGCAGACTTGGATGGAATGGAATTCGCGACGCCAGTCAACATTGACAAACTGAGGAAGTACTACCCATGAGAGATGCTCGTTGGGCCGAAAACCACAAGAGTGGACGGACCCAAGCAAAAATTAGAGGAGCCTGCTAGGTCAAAAACCAGCAAGGGCGACTTAGGCAAAAACTAAGGCATAAATAAAATGCTCGCTAGACCGAAAACCCGCAAGGGCGGTTTTAGGCAAAATTAAGAGCACAAAAGGAGAGGAAAATACCCGAGTGGACCCTAACTAAAAACAAAACAAATCCCCTTTGTTGGAACTACGTTTATGGCCTGATTTCTTCCACGGGATACGTAGGCAATCTCTAAGTTGAGATTCGGCCACTGCTATCATCATCACCACTTCCAAAATTTCTAGGTCTATCCTAAAGCATGCTCACTATCAAACCATGGCAATAACATCTTCAAAAAAAAATGGCCAAATGTTTTATTATTTCCAAAGGGAAAGGAAAAAGCAAACCTAAACAATTCTCAATCTATGAAAGCTAGAATCAAACAACATCCTTTGAAAAACATAAGCAAAGTGTCAATCTCTAGGTCTTCCTTCTCTTTGCAATTCTATCCTCCAAAAGGTTTTTCTTCAACCAGCGCTTGTAAGAACCTGATAGCTTGGCAGGAAAGTTCTCAACAACCTTCTGCATCACTCTATTCGGCCAAAGACGCAGCATATTGCGACAAAAGTTGGCATCGTGAACCTTGGAAACAGCGTACTCAGGGTCACCCAGGATTGCGGTTTGTTCAGCCTCGAACTGCCTTTGGAAGTGAGCAGGAAAGTAGAAGACGACTCGAGTAATACCGATCACTGCTACACCGAAATAGTTCATGGTACTCACAGTCATGCTCTCAACACCATACCAAGGGCAAACCCATTGAATCCAATCACCCCTGCAAGTTTTCATCCATGCTTCCCAAGCAGCCTCAGTTGGAAACTGTCTAATCATGCGACGCTCCGTACAGTGGTCTGGATTATAAGGAAGTTGCTCTGGCACGTCCCACACCTTTATTTTCTCAAATAACCATACCTAGAGAACAAGGGAAAATTATGAGTTGAGAGAACACGTGAGTCAAAACAAAAGAGTGATGAGTGAAAAGATAACTTGACAAATAAACAGACAAAGAGCGAACCTGCAATAGCAAAGGACTGCCTGAGAACTGAGTTGTAGGATCACCCTTCATCACATCTAGACCCATCAAGGTCTCTGCCAACACTAAGCCAGCGAAACTCACACGGTTTCCAATTTGTTAAGCAAGGTTAAGCAGCATGGAATCAGCATGGCCAGAGGAAGGGCCAAGCAAGTAGTAATGAAGGAGACAGATGCACAGCGCATGAAAGCATGCTTTCTGTTGAGAAACTTGACGATGAGCCTCAGCTGTACCAAAATGCTGGACAAATTGTAGGATCTCCAGCCTTCCCTTCACCATGAAAAACCTAACTTCATGTTTCTGAACTTGGAGCAAATCCTTCAAAAGATTATCTCGGTTGAACAAAGGATTAGGGACAATGAGCATGATGGCCGCAAACTCTTCGATAGTAGGACACAATTCCTCTCTCTTAAATCAAAAGACATGAAAAGCAGGATCCCACAAACTGGTAGCTGCCCTAGGAAAGCAAAATTCACAGGAATTTGACAAAGGGAGAAGAGAAAGTCTATACCGAAGGACTTAAAGTGTAAACGGTCGAGGCCATTAAAGGAATTCAACCACTAATCAAGGACTGGTTGCGCCATATGCAAGAAATTGTTACTGACAATGCTATCGAGTTCGTAGAACGCATACTTATAGAACTAAGTCGAGTCTTAGTTCGAATCGGAATCAGATTCTAAATCCTCAGTAACCTAGTCGGTCTCTCGACCGGCACTTTGATATAACGGCCGAAGGACCAGTCCATCGGCCCGTGAAAATCAGGGTTGATCCAAAAGTCAAACCCAGGTAGACGAAACGATCCTTCGGCCGCCAGATCCAATTCTTGGCCACATAATCGATAGGTCGGCCGCCAGAACGGCTATTTTACAGTAGACTTCCACGGTCCAGACCATTTCACTCAAATCTTCACCGAGATTATCAGTTTTTATAATACAAACGGTACAAAAGCATACACAATCACATAGCAGAGCAAAAGGTTTTTGTTTCATATAACGAAAGCTTTTTACATCACAAGGTGGATCATCCCACATTTCCTAAACAAACTATACATCGGTTTCCTGTCGAACTAACCTATGCAAGAAGAGAAACAGAAAAACAAAAAAAAGGGAAGGAGAAGAGGATGTCGAATCCTCTAGTGGTCTGAACACTAGAGACCAGCTGCAAAAAAGAAAAGGACACCCCCAGGATGACGTGTACCAAAGAAGCACTACGGTGCAAGAAAGACACCGGATGGCACAGAAAAACCATCATACCACGTACAAGCACCATCCCAGGAGTTCCGCATCACAGAAGCAAGCCACCCATGCGAGGGTCTCTAATCAAGCATCAAGACAAATCCAAGAACATCGCGGATTCCATCCGCGATCTCTGGCCGTGCATCATCCATGGCCCGGACTGACAGGAACGAGGAGAAGCGGAAGAGGTCTTCGGTAGGGGTCTCGGACGCAGAGGAAGAGAGAAGAAAGAGAGAAAAATGAGATAAAACAGCTGAGGCTGTGGCCTTTTATAAGCCCCTGGAAATAAAGCGATTATACGGCTGAGACTACGATGATTCGGCCGAGACATCAATCCTTCGGCCAAGAGATCGAATTCCTAGCCCTCCAATCAATTTTCTTCAAGCCCCAGTGGATTTTGCTTAGTGCACCAAACTCAAGCAATTGTGGACTTCTGAGTCCTCGACCAACAAAGTAGCCTTGGGGGCATCCCCAAGCCAATACAACGTGATCAAAGCTAGCCTTGGGGGCATATCCAAGCATAAGGAAGCTCTCTCTCCACAAACTGCTGGTCGAAGCTCTTGCTACAGCAAATCAAGACGCTCAGCAGTTTTGCTATTCATCACCATCATAACTCCGTAATCACCACGTCAGCAGCTCTAAACAGCCCCATGCCCATCTTAGCGGCTCTATGCCCAATCACCTCAGCGGCTCAGAGCCCATCTCAATGTATTCAGCGACTCTACGCCCGTGCTCATTATCATTCAAATAGCTCTAGGCTCACTCAGCAGCTCCAAGCTCATCACTGTCGTTAACAGGCCCTACGCCCATATTCGCCTTCTCAGCAGCTCCAAGCCCTCAACTCAGCAACACTACGCTTGCCACTCCAGCAACCATACAACCATCAACTCACGCAGCAGCTCTTTGCCTATGCTCACTATCACTCAGCGGCTCTATGCCTGCGCTCGTTATCAATCAACAGGCTCTAAGCCCAATCACCGTCAGCAGCTCCACGCTCGCTATCTCCACGGCTCCAAGCCCACTATCTCAACTGGCTCGAAGCCATAACAACCATCTCAATAGCTCGAAGCCCATTATCATAACGGCTCTACGCCCATATTCGCCTTCTCAGCGGTTCCAACCCCTCAACTTAGCAGCTCTACGCTCGCTATCCCAACAGCAGGCTCTACGCCTATAACCATACTAAAGCAATCTCAACTGGCTCGAAGCCGTAAACAACTATCTCAGCAGCTCTACGCTTGCCACCCCAGCAGCTTCATCTCTATCAACTCAGCGGCTCTACGCCCACCATCTCTATCAACTCAGCGGCTCTATGCCCTCACCTATCAACTCAGCGGCTCCAAGCCCACTATCTCAACTGGCTCGAAGCCATAACAACGACCATCAGGCTCTATGCCGCCCTAACAATCAAGACATTATCAATTCTCAAGCTCAACGCTTGAATGCTCAAAATCTAACATTTTGAATGCTCGAAGCTCTTCGAATGCCCAACCACTGTGTACTGGATGCTCAAGTTCTACACTTGAATGCTCAAGCTCTACGCTTGGATGCCCAACCACCACGTACTGGATGCTCAAAACCTGTACTTTGAATGCTTGGATTCTGCCGTCCGAATGCTCGAGCTCTACGCTCTGAATGCTCAAGTCCGGAACTTGAAAGAAGCTCTACGCTTATATCAAACATACACGCACGGGCCCGTGCACATTTGCATCAATTGCATCACCATCATCACATCGAGTCTGCATCATCATATATGTTCACATCTACCAACCATCATCACTTATATACACTCTGCATATCTCTCATGAAACAGGTCAACCCTGCAATCAACCGGCTCCACGCCTCGATTTTCACTGATCGGTCCAGCGCCTCGATCCTTTGGCTCTACGCCAAAAACTTATGATGAGAAAGCTCCGTGCACAGACCATCAGAATGCAACCAGCTCTACGCTTCGGTTCAAATCACGTCAAACTCTAAGCTCCGACACCTCAGGCTTTCGCCTTATGATCAATACCAGCTCCGCGCATCGGTTCTATCAAGCTCAAATCTCCAATCTCCTCAGGCTCTCGCCTCAATGACCACAGCAGGCTCTACGCCTCAATTCTATCACCTCAGGCTCTCGCCTCATGACTACAATCGGCTCCGTGCCTCGGTTCCCTCATCTCCAAAGCTCCGTGCTCTAGTTACTGGCCTTGAGCCCCCTACATCTCAAAAATGGTGTCCAATTCATCCCCAGCAGATGGCTTGGATTCCACCCCAATTACATCAATTCCTTCCAGCTCATTCACAAGGATAGGCTACCCTACCGAGCTCCCTTCAGTCAAAGTAAGCATGATCAAGAAAAGCAAACGCACATGCCGTGCACTGATCTACCCTAAAATACTAATGATGCTCTCCGCAAAAGCTTCCCCGGCAGCCCCGCGCTCCCTCAACTATCTTCTGCCAAAACCCTGGCTCAGTCTAGGTACGTCGCATTACGGCTTTTTAAGCCCGAAGGTACGTCTTCTGTCTCTAACCCTCCAAACTTTTTATTTTTCTTTATTGCCCGAACTACGATTGGTCTGAATTTCCCTTGTGGAATACGTAGGCAGCCTCCCGGCCCGACCATAACAAAAACCTTTTTTCGAAAACCCCTTGGAATAGTGGTTGGACCAAATTGAGTTGCTTTTACAGCTTTGACTCTTACTCAAACATGTCTCGCGATCCGTCTGAGCTCAATCAAAGAGGGGCATCTGTAGACACCCCAATTTGGCCTAATGATTATTTCAAGTCCCACCTTGGGGACCATCCTGATGATGAAATGGATACAATGATTGCTGATTGACTTCTCGAGAACCTTAGGACTTCCGGTAAGAACTTCGAGCCACTTAGAGGACCCAATCCAGAGCCATACAGCCTTTCAGACAGAAATACAGAATCCTAAGAGAATCCATCTGTCGACCGTAACATTGATCTCACGGCCTTAACATCATTTCTTCACCCGAGCAACCTGTTGCTTGAAAATCTCCCTGAGAGATCAATCCCCCGGCCGTAAGATCTATCCTTCGGCCACAACATCCATTCCTCGGCCGCCAGATCCTTTGCTTGGCCGCCAGATCGTCTATTTTCCAGACTCTGGAACGTTCTGTCAGACGTTTGATCCAACTACACTACCTTCCCGATGCGTTCGGGCTACGCCCAGAGATTATCACGAAGAGTTTGCATTGCAATTGCAATCATGCATTTTAATTGGCCGGAGTGAGTCACCAATTGCCTATATAAAGGGCCTTTGGGTTCCGAAAATACAAAAATGAAATCATCAAATTCGTATACTTCCACACCCTCTCAAGCCACGAAACTCTGCAAAAATACTCTCTCAAACCCCCTCTTCAAAAGCCCTAACCTCCTGAAGGCAGCCATCAATCCGACGATCAAACCCCGAAGTTCAAACCCTAACCCTAGGGTTTTCCGAAAAGCAATTAGTCAATCACAATCAAATCCGAAGCAATCAAGCAACTGAGAGATCAAGGTGGTGAGGCCCAACGGCCTCTGGTTTGTTTTATTTACTGTATTCATGATTAATCGTAGCATTTAATCATCTGCTAACTTTTCTGTCTGGTGTGAGGAAGAACACCGACCGGGGCTTCGATCCCTCGGCCGGTACATAAAACCTGGAGGATCTTTCGGCCGTGACATCCATTCACCGGCCGCGGGATCCATCTCCCTGGGACAGTTTGTTTTGTATTCTGCTTTCTGATGCACGATTTACTTATCGTCTCGGCTCACTTTATTTACTGTTTAAAGGCATAATTAAACAGACTATGTGTTGGAATTAAACAAAGCATCTACATGTCTTATGTTGAATAACTATGGGCCAGTCTCACGGTTGGGCAGAGAGGGGTGCCTAACACCTTCCCCTTGCTGTACTCTTGGCTCCCGTACCCAGAATCTCTATCTATTTTCCTAGTTTTAATAAACTGGGTGGCGACTCTGTTTTGATGATAACCGCTATCGTGTGGCGATGTTCCTAGCCATGGGAATGTCCACGATCTTGGTTTATGAAGCAAGCAACTCAACAACCAATCTGTATGGCGATGCCCCACTTGGGAGGTGTCTACACTTACACTCTAATCCTAAGTATAGATAATTGTATGATCATGTAGGATTTCCGCACCTACTATCTCGACGTATATCGTATGATTATTGTACGTTGATTGTATGATTGAAATGCATAAGAACTTGAAAAGTGTTTTACTAAAGATTTGAAAAGGAAGGGGAGTATGTTGAATATCCCGATTTTATTTTCCGGAAAAACATGTGTTGTTTTGAACTTCCCTAAAAGGAAGAAAGAATGGAATTTTTGAAATATAAACTTGATGGAAAAGTATTCGTATTTTGATCTTACAATGGTTATGAGCATGTATACGTGATTACTTGGATTCCTTACTTGATGTGTGATAGAGCATAAGTGGTTTTCCACTCCAAAGGTGTCCGTCCATGTGACACTATGCTTTATATTGTGTGTTAAATGTTAAGCATGATTATGCGGTAAAATGAGCATGCTAAGTAATATAGAGTTGGATGATCTTGCTAGTTTAGTTTCAAGATTTCAATGAATGATTTATGATCACGTGCGTGAAAAGTCCTACCGCGGAGTCTGTGCATGAGAACGAGACACAGAAGTTGGAAAGTAGAAACATGACACCTAGGGTGTGGTGAATGAGTGGATATGGTTTAAAACTCACAATGTGGCCGAACTTGGTAGCCCATTGTGAAGATTGCCAATGGGGCCGGACGTGGTAGTCTCATTGGTAATATGGCTTGGTTATCCGCGGAGAGGAGCCAATGCAAGATTTGAATGAATTGTGAAAACCGCAATGTGGCCGGACGTGGTAGCCCATTGTGTGCGTTGCCAATGGAGCCGGACGTGGTAGCCTCATTGGTAGTGAGAGCTGGAATATTTTTCGAAATGTTTATTTGGTAAATGAGAAGTGAAGATGGTGACACGGTCTACGAAATGCTGCGTAAGAGAAACTCATATGTCACGGACGCCAATGATAGTTGAATAGGGAATGTGGATGTGTCATTGTTGATCGTTGTTGAATACGCATGTGCTAATTAGACATCGTTAAAAAGCTATGACTTGTTTTGTGTAAGTTATGGGTTAGCGAGTATGAGTTTATTCTGCTGAGCTTTTGTAGCTCATGGTGTTACCTTTGGTGACCCTGAAATATTATATCGGTGGCGACGCTGGTATAATGTGTCAGACTTTGTAGATGATCAAGGTGAGCTATACACCTTGGAAGCCTTTGGAGCAGAAGAGCTGGCTAGGATGAAAGAGCAAGCGGAGCTGTAGTTAGGAACCCTAGATTTTCCTTCCCTTTATGTAATGAAAGCACTCTGATGGAAGTTATGATGTAATAATGAGCCAGACTTTATTTAAATTTTCAATAAAATTGTCCTTTTAACGTTCCCAAAATTAGGGGCGTTACAGTATGCCTACATGGCCAAGCCCCTTTGAGTTACTTGTGTACTTACTTAGGCTCGCGTAATTGAAATATATTGCAAATATCACGAGAATTTCATATATGTAGTTGAAATTATATCACTCGTATATCTATAAAAACATATGTATGTAATAAAAATTTATACCTATATATGCCTATACTTTGCAATTACTATAAACTTATATACTTATATTCCCTCATAATTTTGTAATTCCTTGAACATTTTCATCTACACAATAAAAAATTTATTTGCAAGTTGTAGACCTATAAGAGAGTATAAATATATTTTTTTTTTGGATCGTTAAGGCTCGTGAATAACTTCGAGTTCGACTCAACTCTAGACAAGCTCAATTTGTCAAATTTGTATTTAGTTCAAGGTCGAATTCGTTAAAAACTTAACAAACAAACATAAATTGTAACACCCCGATTTTTAATAACATTAATTTAATAAATTTCAAACAAAGTTAAATATTTATTAAATAACCAAAAAAAATATAAGGTCATTACATGCTAATTTATTCTCAAATTCAAATTACATTTATTAATTCGACAGGGAAGGGTGCTAAGGTAATTTCTTCTCTTTTGGGCCTCCGTTCCCTTCAGTAATGTTTTGCTCAGCACCAAACCCTTCCAGGTTGTAATATTCCCCCTGTTTGTCTCTAAACTCTAGCATAAGATGCCAGGGCCACAAAAATGTACCATGAGTTATAAAACTTAGTAACTAACTCCTATCCCTATGTCCCTTACTTTAACAAAAATAGCATATAATTCGTGAAGTAAAATACAGAAATTTAACAGTTCAACGAACAAAAGCGTCAATGTCTTATCAGAGTTTTGTTGTCATCGCAGCGTTTCGTAATTCGTGTCATTATTTTTCCAATATCGATTTCACTTTCCATTTTATTTTCTCGAGCATTGGTTCCGCCGACCATCTTTTAGATCCTTTCGGACTCCCAGGCTAAACTTAGATTTTGCCACCCAAAAGCACTGATTTTGCCGACCATTTCTTTTAGATCCTTTCGGGATCTCATTCTTTATTCAATATTTCACTAAACAAAACCAATAATTTTTGTCCGTAATTCTAATATGGTGAACAAAATCAAAAACAAAATATAAAATATATCTTTTGCTCCTAATTTTGAGAGCGGTGGGACCGGTGGGTTAGTCATCCGCCGCCATTGTTCCTGGCGACTGCGGCAAACAACCTCCATTGATAAAAATTGTTCCTAGTTTGTTCATAGGCAGGGTGGGGTAGGAGCATCCAGCTGGCAATCTTTCTAGCTTGACCAAGAAGTCTTATGTCCTCTGAGTCGCACGACGTTTTAACCGAAATAAATTTCTTGCGAATTCATGAATTTCTGTTGTTATGACTTGAGATTTTTTCTTGATTTCCATTTCTATAGGATAACATGAGCTAATTCAGGACTATCGTCATGTAGGGACAAGTTTTAAGCTCAATGTCCGTAGTAACTTTCCTGATTGACATTTCAAAGGAATGTATTTGTATGGTGTTGTAGAAATACAAACTGTACTATTTGACAATAAGAGTAAATTTGATTCAATCTGACCCTCATGATCGTCATGTGGGTTCTCTCAATTCGTAGGTAAAAATTCTTACTTATGTATTATTTAATTGACAATAATGTCCATTGAAGTCTTTATAACAGGTTTGCAAATGGGAAAACTTATACAATACTTATGGTCCAAACAAGCCTAACGAGACCATCAGTCCTTGCACATGAAAGTGCAAAATCGTGTACATGATTACAGGCAAAAAATTAGGATTACCATATCTATACTCATGGGTTTGTATCACATGTAACAAATTCAGCGTGTTTGACTTTGAGAAAGACCATCTATTTTGCTTAACGCAACAGCTATCTAATTGTTTTTCAGCATGAATTCTGTTCAAAAGTAATACGAGATGAACAATTTGGATCTTTTAGATGGAGTTAGTGGTGAACCAAAAGAGACCTAATAATATGGTTCGTTTAAAATAATAAACACAGAATAATATGGTTCAATAATCTTTGTTGCACGAAGACGAACTTAGAGCAATTCCTATGGATGTAGCAAAAATTTCTTCAAATTTGAAGAGTCATACTAGCAAAAGGCTCTCCAAGAAAAGAATACAAAATTCAACATTTTTTTTTATTTTAACTTTCTCAAACTCTCTTCTCCTTAAGGACGGGTCTCTACAATCTCTTCTCCTTAAGGAATGAAATTTTCCACCCACCTCAAGTAGAAAACAAGCTAGATAGATCAAACAAATTCGGATACCTATACTCACATGGCTTCTTTGACTCCATGACGATGCCACAAGACATGCACTCTAGTATCCGGCCATAATATTCACCAATAGCTCTTCGTAAGAATCATAACAAATGTCATGATCAAAATCGAGTCTGGCACAATCAAATACTCATGAAGGATTCATAGCATAATATTGTAACATGGATACAAGAAATATCGTGAACTTTCGATGGCCGTGACGGTAATGCAAGACAAATTTTATGTAACACCCTGATTTTCTAGGAAATTTCGGAGACATTACTTGTAACGACCCGGATTTTTGGTCAGTAAAAATTTCGTTAAAAATTCGAATTTTATTCTAATTACTTGGATTCCATTTAAAATTCATTTCTGATATCCAAAAATCCATCGTTACTAAATTCAAGATTTAAGATTTCATCGTACCGATCAATACAGTCATTTTCTAAAGACAAGTGTGCTAGTAAGTCTTTGAATCATATTTCTTGACTAGAAATCCTACTTAGTAAGCCTAGTTAGCTTCTAACTAATTCATTGAGGAAACCTAACTACCAATTGCACTTCCAACCCTAGTTGAACCTTTTAAACCTTTCCAAACCCTAAAGGAACCCTTTTGGACCAAAGACATCCTTGACCTTATCTATTGGATAATAAAAATTAGGGAAATCTTTATCCATTGGACAATAGGAAAACCTAGATTTTCTATCAAGAATACTTTATTGGATTTGGTTAAAAGTACACTTATATAGTTATATATAGACTTATACACACATGCCTAAAAGTACATGAATAGAATAAAATAGTATGTAGTACTTTACTCCTTTATCCATTGGTCAATAGAAGTTAGGAAAAATATTGCCCAATGGATAATAACTTAGTCTTCCTACCAAGTACAAGGTCTATTAGTTTAATAGATTCACAAAATAGTTTAATAGATTCACCATGTGTCATAATACATTATAATACTTTCAATCTTGGACCATTGGATAATAAATGCTAGGAGAATTGTGATCCATTGGATAATAAGGTCAAGTCAAGCCAAAGTACTAGGTCTATTAGTTTATTTGCTTCCTAGATCTACCATGTGCCTAAAGGATTAAAGAAATAGATATGGATATCTACCCTAGGATTCTATGTACTAGAATATAGTTTATATATACAACATGTGCCAAAATTGATTAGTTTAATATGGAATTTTGGCTAGGAAATCTACCAAGATCACTAGTACCTATTAGTATATTCATATAAATATATATATATACTTTCAAAGTACTAGTACTAGAGTATATTAGATAATTCTTTGTCTAGATTTCCCATGGGATTCCCCAAATAAAGAAATAGAGATACACCTAGTATTTTATTACCATAGGATTCTCTATGTACCTAATACTATATTATAATGAGACATGTGTCAAATTGGAGTATTTTAATATAAAATTTTGACTAGATATCTACCTAGATCATCTAGTACATACCTAAATATTATAATAGGACACTTGTACACCTACCCTATATTAAATTCCAATTGGTACACATGTGTTAATTCCATTGTTTAATAAGAAAATCCTTACTCTTTCAAAATCCTATTAGTTTATTTATACCTTTGTACTTCCATATCTTATTTGGCTTATATATATATATATACACACATATGGAGATAGTACAAGGGAGAGAGGGAGGGAGAGAGAGAGCCGAGAGAGGGAGAGGAGAGAGAGCCGAGAGAGATGAGAGAGATAGGAGAGAGGGAGAGAAGGATATGTTGTACTTCCATTGGATTGTCATCTACCAAATCTAAGTTATATATATAAGTACATGTACTTATGTAAGGAAGAAAGATGAGAAGATATGAGATAGATATGAAGTACAAGATTTCTTACAAGCCTTACAATCAAATCCTTACTCTTTCTTAAGACAATCTACCTACCATTGTCCTTTCATGCATATATGGTTATATATATATGTATGTACTTTGTACCAAAGAGAGAGAGAGAGAGAGAGGGAGAGAGAGGCCGAGAGAGAGATAGAGGGGGAGAGAGAGAGAGGGCCAGATGGAGGGAGGGAGAGAGAGTGTGATGTGTGCAAGTGTACCTTCCAAATCTAGTCCAAACCTTGACCAATCTTCTTACCTCATCTTGTACCACCAAATTCTAGTCTTTCTTGCTCTTGTAAATCTAAGGACAATCAAATCTACATTTCTTACTCTTTCAAGTACTAGACAAGACAAAAACCCCATAGAATAGTTTAAAAGTTGTCCTAAAATGGAAATAAAGAAAGGGGAAAATCTTTTGTAGTCTTTCAAGCCTTGACATGACAAGATATGAAGCAAAATCCATTGGATTTAGAGAGAGAGAGGGCCGGCCAATATGAGGGAGGGAGGAGCCAAGGTTTTGCCTATAAATAGCACCCATTCCTTCCCATTTCAACTCACACCTTCCATAGTTCACTTCTCTCTCTAGAAAGCTTAGTATTCTTGTTGTTCTTGCTTGTTCTTACTTGTTCTTGAAGTTCTTCCCAAGTTTTTCAAGAAACTCATCCTAAGCCGCCACTAAACCGCCACTCGACCACCCTTTCGATCCAAAAAGTCAAGTAGTGTTAGTCAAGATTTAGTTTCGAGAGAAACCATTCTCTTTCGAAGCTACCGGAAGCCATTCTTAAGAAGTTACGCCGTCCGATTACCGACGTACTTTCCGTAGCCGTCCTACCGCCAAGAAGAACGGTAGCTATCCCATACTTACTACTCTAATATAAATCATATGTGTATAAGTTATGTTGTTGAAATGAACGTAGAATTTCAATAAACATATGTTGTTTTGAACTTTTGAAAGAAGGAATAAATTTTGAAAGATAACGATCATAGCTTAACTTTAAGTATTCGTATTTTGATCTTTTAAAATGATTATAGACTAGCTATGTGCTTACTTGCATTACTTGTGGTTGTTTAAAGTAAAGCATAAGTGATTTACCACTCCAAAGGTCCGTCCATGTGGCACTGTGCTTTATCTTGGGTGATTAAATGTTAAGTATGATGTTGTGATAAAGTGAGCATGCTACTTAATATAGAGTTGGATGATCTTGCTAATTTAGTTTCAAGATTTCAATGAATGATTCATGAGTTTGTAATAAGAAGTCCTGCCACGGAGTCTATGCATGATGACGAGACACGAAAACCGAGAAAGTTAGAAACATGACACCTAGGTTGTGTGAAAAGGCGTTGCCTTGATAAAATATTTTTGAAATTACATAATGACTAAGAATGGGGAGTCACTATGGAAGTATGGTGTGTTTGTGTGCCAATGGAACCCGGCGCGGCGGAACCATTGTGAGGATACTCGAGAACCCGGCGCGGCGGAATCGAGGTTGGGTGTGTGGCTTGGTTATCCGTGGAGAGGAGCCAATGCAAGATGTGTGCCAATGGGAACCCGGTGCGGCGGAACCGAGGTTGGGTGTGTTAAAATACTTTTCGAAATGTTGATTTGGTAAATGAGAAGTTGTGTTTTGAAAAGGCGAAATGTTTTGGAAACCCCAACGTGGCCGGACTTGCCCGCTGGGTGGTGTTTGTGTGTGTGTGTGCCAATGGGAACCCGGCGCGACGGAACCATTGTGAGGATACTCGGGAACCCGGTGCGGCGGAACCGAGGTTGGGTGTGTTAAAAGGATTTTCAAAATGTTGATTCGGTGAATAAAAGGTAAAATGGTGACATGGTCTACGAAACGTTGCGTAGGAGAAACTCTGATGACACAGACACTTACGCTAGTCGAGTAATGATTGTGCATGTGTTATTGTACATCTCTAAATGTGAAGTTATTGAATGCACATGTGTTAGTTTGGTTACTATCATGTATCATGGCTTATTGACTTGCTATGTGTAAGTTAAGGGTTAGTGGGTATAGGATTATTCTGCTGAGCTCTCGTAGCTCATGGTGTTACCTTTGATGACCTTGACATATTATATCGGTGGCGACGCTGGTATAATGTGTCAGACTTTGTAGATGATCAAGATGAATAGTACACCTTGGAGGCTTCTGGAGCTGAAGAGCTGGCTAGAATGGAGGAGCAGGCGAAGCTGTAGATAGGAACCCTAGAACCCCTTGATTTTCCTTTCCTTTATGTAATGAAGGCACTCTGATGGGAATTATGATGTAACAACGAGCCAGACTCTATTTAGAAATTCAATAAAATGTTTATTTAACGTACCCGAAAATGAGGGGCGTTACATTACTAGATAATTTCTCTGGAAAATACTCCCTCCGTCCCATTTTAGTTGTCCATTTTTGTTTTTCGTGCCATTCTTTCAATGCTTATATCTTCCAATATGAATTTCCAAAAGTATACAATATGGATTTTGTTTAATAGTTCTCGATTAGATCTATAATACAAAGTTTTTAAAATTATGAAAAACATTATAGATTGGGAGATATAAGCATTAAAAGAATGGCACAAAAAATGAAAATGGACAGCCAAAATGGGACGGGGGAGTATTAATTTTAATCAGCCATGATTAACACAAACAAGCGATTTAAGTTATTACAAACCTAATTTAATGTACTGAATTAACAAGTTAATTAAAGTCTTGACTTTTTTTTTTCTAAAAATAATAGAGCTGACTCTAAGTCTGACATGGATCTCAAGCGAACTCTTACTCGGTCTCCGCCCCTGAAATCCTTCCCGAGGTAAACTGCTCCAGACTGAGGGCCTGTTCATCTGACGGCCTCCCTGCAAGGTCTTGGCATGTATGCCAAGGTACTCTGTATCGTGAGTGATGAGATTCACCCAATAGATATCCCTAACCCATTAATTCATAAAATACAAGCAATAATATAGTAATGAACAGAAAGAATAAAGTTGCAGCAGCAAGGAGCATATTATGAATTATCTTGTTATTAGGTGAACTCTAGATTTCTCTACCATGAGAAATAATCCTCCCAAATAACCTCGGAACTATGGTGACTCTGCCGATTTACATTCTCCTTGCTTGTCCAGCCTGGGGTCCCAGACGAATAAGACCAAACTACATGTTTAGGGTTCCAACCAACCGTGAGAAATGATAATTCAACAGTGCCATGTTCATCCAATAAATGATACCCATACTCCGATTTCATCCAATAAATCCACCCCCAAAAAATTCAGAAGATAAATCCAACAGTGCCATGTTCAGGGTTCGCATAACGATAATTCACCGGTGTTAAACCACAAGTGCCGATACTGACGACCATTCTTTCAGGAACCCACGGTCCTCGGCCACTTTGGTTATCTCCTGACCGTAAATGTCACCACTATAACAATAATTCCACTTTCCCTAGGGTTTTATCGTCTAGTCAATTTATTTATTCGAATACCAACCCGGGATGCCTAATGTCCAAGTCTTTGTAGCGATCAACAAGGAAGTATCATCAATCAATAACATAACGGAATTCTAGAAATACATCCATGAAATACGTATTCGCAATTTCGTCATCTTAAGTCAATTAGTCTTCTTCTCGTTAAAAATCCTTTAATAATTTATTATTTATTGGTGATATAACTAACCTATTAACTTATAATGATATATTAGTAAATTTTACTATTTTATAGAATAGTCCAATTATTACTAAATAGTTTAAAATAAATTTTATTTCATGGGTAGTTATTTCTTTTTAGAAATCTCTCTCTTTTTTTTATACCCTAAATATTATTGTTTTTTTTTTTTACATAACATAAATAGGAAATATCTTCTTCTTCTTCTTTTTTTTTTTTTTTATAGAAAAATACTAAATTTTAGTAGGAAATTGGAAACCATAGTGTTATTTTTTTTACTCTCATAGTTAATCCTTAATTTCTTAAGCCCATAACTAAATAACTCACAAAATTATTATTGATTTACTATTTTTCTTTTTGAATCTTCTATTACGTATTGGAAATCCATATTATTAGTTGGAAAGGAATATATGCCACCAAAACTATAATTTTATTCTTTTTTATAATACTTGTAATATTAATTTACTATTATTACTTTTCCTTATATTTTGCTTTTCAATATTTACGAAATGAAGCATATTATAAATTAAACAATTTTTCTTTCCAACAATATTCTTTGTTACCTAAACATGAATTCCCAATATCTCCAACTCACTTCAACACAATTATATCCTTGCGATAAACAATAATGAGTCCGGAGCTTCAATTATCGATAATTATCAAATGGAACAAAATTTCAGAAAAACTAAGAATACCAAAATTTAAATCGCATAAAAATTAATATTTTGTTATATTAATATTATTATTTTAACTATTTCCATGAATGGTTTTTTCTTTATAAAAAATTCTCTTTTTAATTTTTTTATTATAATTAATTTCATAGCTTTTAATACTAATAATATTATCATATGTGTTCAAAATTACTATTAATTTACCTTAGATATGCAATAAAAATTTATCCTTTATTAGTTTATATACTTCGCATAAAAGTTATTCTACAATATCTTCCAATACGCAGAATTTATTTAACTATAATTTTGTTTTTCCTTAGTGAGTTGGAAACTTATTAATATTAAATCCAAACTTTGCTTTTCCTATATTTCTCAAATCCGGGTTTAAAATCTTAAATTCTGAAATTCTTACTAAAATATCCACTAGTTCATATTGTTATAATATTTCCTTTAAAAGTTAAATGTCAATATATATATATATATATATATGTACAATTTTTTTTAAAGGAAAGTGGCTCTTATCAACTAGTAGATTATATTTACTAACTATTTATTTATTTATTCCAAATACTAGGTTTGTGTGGGGGAGTGATTTATCCTTGGCCTTCTTGAACCTTTCTCCCTTTTCGTTGTCTGAACCGTGATGAAGAAGAACGCCGTGTACCTGCAGATCAGAGGGTGATGTTCCTCCAGGTAGAAGCTCCGACGATCTAATTAGAATATGGAAGAAAAGTGAAGAAGAAGAGGTTTAGTAGGAGATGAGTTAGGGAAGAGATTTTCTGACCTTTTTCCTAGAAGAGGTATTCCTCTATTTATAGGCAGAGACTTGAAGTACTGGACAAGGTGGAGGTGCATTACATGCGCACCGCTTCGCTCGGATGACGTCATGTGTCAGAGGCATTTAATGAATGCCGCCCATCAAGATCTGCAGACCCACATGGGTCAGTGTCAGAGATGTCACATCAATTATCAAAGAGGTGAACGTGCTTATCGTCGGTCCTATCAGAAAGAGCTTCTAGAACGTTCTTCCACCGCCTTACCTGGAGAATCCTTCCGAACATAAGAGTTTACCCAGGATAAGACTTGCTCGTCAAACAACCATCGGTCCGAAAGGAGAAGACGTCCAACCCAGTAAACGGGCCCGGTACCAAACAAGACCATGGTTTCACGTTCGGAAAGGTAGCTGAAGCTCGGTGAGCAGCCGTAGGACCACTTATCGTTCGGTAGACGACCGGGGTGACATGTCGAGTTGACTTCTCTCATACAAACGAACTGAGACAACTGAATAATAGGTCCACAAGGTCACCCCACTGAACCCTTTGAACCTTCGGATATTTCGGCCCACTACAATAGCCCCTCAACTCCTGCTTTGTATGTTCGGTAGAAAAGGAGGAGTTGAAAGTAGTGGCCGAACAAAGCTAGCCTGGTCTCGGCAATTCCCACGCTTACACGAATTTCGAACGTAAGATGGATACGAAGTTCGAAGCAAACAAATACTGGACCTGCATTTAATGCTTCTGAAATCGCCAATTTCAAATTCTTACACGTGTCACCAAGCCATTGGGTAGTGGTACGGCACATCATATCGTTCTCCACGTGTCAGTCATCGCGCGGTACGTCAATCTCCCGCTCCAATCCTACGGTTGGGGACTCTGCGCCGTTTCGAATTCCTCCCATGGTATAAAAGGCGAAGGAAGGAGAGAGAAAATCACTTTTTCTCTCCTTCCCTCAGACGCTCCAACTGCTCAGAGACGGTTCTTGCCCAAACATCGCCAGGAATTTGAAGATTGCAACATCGAATCACAGATTTCTCTTGATATTCAGGTATATCTTGATTCTCTTCATGTTTCTCTGTATTTTGGTTGTTTTTGTGCATGTTTTGACCCATAAAAGATGGGTTTTTCTTTCCGTTTCGACTGGTTTCACTCCTGGGCGCTGAAGAACAGGTTGAAGATGTTCATGTGTTCTTCCGAGCCCACGTACATCTTCAACCCGTGTTCTTTCGAACACAAACAAACTCCAAACCCACGTTTCTCCGAAGAATAATATCTGGAAATTTCACCGAATGGCTTCCGAAGCATAACCACGCTCGGAATCCCCACTTGACACATAGTCGCTAGGGAATGATGTGTCTGCTCGGTTAATTTAGAACACTGAACATAGGCACCATAAGACTAATGACCTTGCTTTTCGCTAACGGTCTCATCCCATGCACTTGTGTTTTAGGTATGGAATCGTCGTCAACTTCCTCGGGAGAATCATATCGCTCGGTCGACTCCGAAGCGCCGGACTTCGGTGAAATGGACCCCCGAATAGCCGAAGCGATTAGAGCTGAGGCTCGGAAATACCGAGTACGGGGATCAGGATCCTAGTACGTTGGGATCGAAGGGATAGACTTCCCCTCCAACGTTACGTCTCTTCGTTCAATGGTCCCAGAGAGTGAGATTGTAGATATTGACGACGACTCTTCGGAGAAAGGGGGCGAAGATCTGAACGACGAGGAGGAAATGGAAGAATACGCAGCCGACGGAGACGATGAGGGCCAATCCAAGAAAGATACGCCGCCGCCTCGTCGAGTCGGCTAGAGGGGGAAGCTGTGACCCTCGGTGAATCGTCTTCCAAGGCGCCGAAGAAGAAGGCAAAGAGGAAGATCGTACCCTTGGACCCTGACGTGATCCCAGACCGAACGGGAAAGGATCCCTGCCCCTACTGGGAGTGTTTTGGGGATCAAGAAGGGATAGACCTCTTTCAGCGGTCCTACGAAATCCCAAATGACGTCGTGATCTCACCCGTTGAAGGGCCCCGAATATTGTTCGGCGACGAACACGTCACGGTTCCTTTGATGGCAATTACCGAAGGCGGGCTTCGGTTCCCAATGCACAGGGTCTTGAGAGAGATCCTGTATCGTTTCAGCCTCACACCATGCCAACTGAGCGTGAATTCCTACCGCATCATTCACTCGGTGATTAAGCATGCTGAGGTGAAGATGTATCCCCTGGAGGCCCACCATATCTTCGAGAATTACATGATGTCGAGGAACGTTAGATTTTTCTGATATTTCCTATGGTCTCGGAGAAATATGGAGAAGATAATTCCCGAGGGTATGTACGACTCGGAGAAATGGGCCTCGGACTACGTTGAAGTCCGGGGAAACTTCCAATACCCGCTAAACGAATACGGGCACTTCGGTGTTGCAACTCGTAGGGGAGATCCTTGTGAGCACCTTGCACTGTTTAATTCATTTCTTCTTGTAATGTTTTCCATCATGCAACTGTCATCTTTAATTTCTTATATATTTAACCTCAGCAGATACACCGAAGCTCAACAAGGATTTACTGAGACTAGCAAAAGGGTGCGGGCTTGCTTCGTCACTTCTCACATTCCCGAGTGAAGAAAGAGACGCCCCAACGATCCTTCGGTACGACGCAACTTACGGAGGAAGGATCCGAGGAAAGGCGGGGGAAAAAGTTGCTGATGAAAAATCGGTCGAGCTCCCCGAAGAACGTCTCCCGAGTAAGGACAAACTGCTCCGAGGGAAATTACGATTACCAACCGACGAAGAACCCTTTCAAGGAGACGAAACAATGCCTCCCTGAAGCATAAAGGCCTTGCTGCAGAAGAAGTTGGAGGAGAAGGAGAGAGAGCTGGCCGAACAGAAGAAGTCTGGAGCGCTCAGGGCTTCAGGCTCGGCCCCAATCATGGTAGTTCCTCCTCCGTCCCAGTCACAAAAGCGGGCCCCCTCCACCACCCACTCCTCCGAAGATGCACAGCCTACGAAGAGGGTAAAATCCCACGCTTCTAAGGCATTTGGAGTCGGTGGCAGCCTGCCGAGGGTCGAGGAGAAGGAGGAGGAGAAGGAAAAGGAGAAGAAGAAAGCTGCCGAAGGTGTGACAAAAGCCTCCTCGGATTTCGACGTGCCATGGATTCCGAACTTCGTCACACCTGATAAGAAGTAAATCCTCAAATCTGATAGCCTCCAGGAGGATCCTTCTCTAGCCTTTACACTCCAATCCGGGCTCATGCTTCCGAGGGATATCACTGCTCCCTAATCCCTCAAGACAGCGTTGAACGACTACTACTTTCACGTTGGGAGAGTAAGCCCAAATCTTTTTGTTATTTGTTTCCTTTGTGTATTTGCTGCCTCTGTTCCTTGGATTATTTACATGCCTTTCACTTTCAGGCAACACAATCTATCATGAGTGCCCAATGCTACCTGACCGAGCATGACAAGCAGTCGAAGTTGGTGAAGCAGAAGGTGCAACTCGGCCAGATAACAATTGAGGAGTATAAAAAGAGCCTCGACCAATTTGAAGGACTTCGCCAAGCTCAAGAGGCTCAGATAAAAACCCTCAACGATCTGGTGAAGGGCCTCCAGGATGCTGCAGAGCGAACGAGGGCTGAAGGCAAGGATGAGGGCCTGGCAGAGGGACGAGCTCTGGGGAGGAAAGAGATGGAGGAAGAAATGAAGAAGCTGCTCCAAGAGGAATATGACAAAGGGTACTACCAGGCTGAGGAGGACTCTGCTGATCAACTACTGGCTTTGCGAACGGAGATACAGGAGGCTCAGCACAAGGAAAGCTTCATGCTCGGCTTCAACAGAGGTTTGGACGAGGCTGGGGTAGAACCGAATGATGAAAGAAGGAGCCTTATGGAAGTGCCTCCTCTAGCTGTTGAAGTTGAAGCCGAAGCAACAGCCATTGGCGAGCCAGTCACCAGCCCAGCCGAGCAAGAGACTGCTGCGATTCCTGCAAAGGATCCCGTTCTCCTTCCCTCGGATACTACTACTCCCGAAGCATAAAACTTGGAAGTTTTAGATTTGCTTTTGTTTTCTGAATTTGATTTGGAACGGTCGGCGCCGAACAATGGGCTTTTGCCGAACCGTAGTTATGTAATTAATACAGGTTGAGGATGGCCAAGAATGATTTACCACGGCCATTCCTCGGTAAGGTTGTCCTTTATCAGGGATGGCACCGAACGATGCACCACCCGCCATGCCCTGGTGAAACGCTAAAAAATTTCCAAGTAATTTTGCTCGGTGAATGCATTCTCTTTTGCAACAAGTAATTTCCAAGTTTCCAAGTATTGTCGTTCGGTGTACGTTCTTTTAGCTTGAATGTTTGTTAGCCTCAAATGCCCACAAATATGTTTCAGATTGTATAAATAAACACAAGTACAATTACTCGTCCAACTGAGAATATCAAGGGGTCCGAACGATGGATGCCACCTACATTACTCCTCCAACTGCGAGTATTAATGGGTCCGAACGATGGATGCCACCTACTTTATTTAATTTTCGTGTTCATTTGTCCAGTCTATATTTACCCATAGGAGCCCCCCTGCCTTAGTGTGTTACCATAGTAAAAGCAGGAAGACATTAAGGCAGGAAAGTGGGTAAACGAAGAGAAGAAATGCCGAGCCCCATCGACGGGGAAAAATTGAGGCTTCGAGAATTTCGCCAAATACCAAAGGAAAAATAGGGTGGAAGTGCCAAGTTCCAAAGAAATCAAACCGGGCGAGATAGAATACCCAATCGACCGAACGTGTGATCCGAAGAAGTAAAAATGCTAGAAAAATAAACTTTCATTAACAAAACGGCCGAAGGCTTACAATCCGAACAAAAACAAAACGAACCAAAATCAAGAGAGTGGAGAGTCGCCGAGGCTACCCATGGAATTTCCAAAGTTTTGGGGCGTTCCATGGGTTTGAGATCGGTGTACCATCCATCTCGGCGAGCTTATAGACACCGTGGCCAATCTTCTGCCCCACTCGGTAGGGGCCTTCGTAGGGGTCCTTAAACTTGGTCAACTTTTTTGCCTCGACAACCATCCGAAGGACCAAGTCACCGACGTTGAACGGCCGAGCCCGAACGTTCTTGTTATACCCCCGGGCAACCTCTTGCTGATAGGCAGTGTGCCGAAGATTGGCGTTGTCCCGAAGTTCTTCAGCAAAGTCCAATTCTGCCCCAACCAGAGCGTTATTATCCACCGGATTAAAGTTCTCAGACCGAACAATTGGTATCAGGGTAGCGAGGGGTAAGACCGCCTCCATGCCGTAGACCATGGAGAACGGAGTTCGGCCTGTGGAACGCCGAGGAGTAGTACGATAGCTCCACAAAACCTGAGGAAGCTCATCGACCCACTTGCCGAGCTTGCAATCCAAACGACGCTTAAGCCCCCGAGTAATAGCCTTATTCGACGCTTCGGCTTGGCCATTACCTTGGGGATACGCGACGGACAAGGTATGGATGGTGATATGATGCTCTCGGTAGAAATTTTGGATTGTCGCAGCGACGAACTGAGAACCGTTATCCGAGAGAATAGCATACGGTACACCGAACCTGGAGATGATATTCTTCTAGATAAAGCGTTCGACATCCCTGGCCGTAGTCTTCACCAGCGGAGAGGCTTCAACCCATTTTGTGAACAGATCGGTAGCGGTGAGCATATACTCAAATCCCCCAAGGGCCTTCGGCAGCTTCCCCACAATATCAAAGCCCCAGACAGCAAATGCCCAAGGACTGGTGATCATCTTAAGAGGAAATGCAGGTTGGTGAGGGATGGTATGGGCTACCACAGCCCCGATTTGAAAAATTGAAGGAGTCGCCACCCAGATTTGAGGTTCTCCACCCGAGAAACCATTTTGATTTGAAAATGATGATTTGAATTGAAAACCAGAGATTGTTTTGAGGGTTCGGAAGCCATGTTACGAGAGGGGAAGGGTTTTACGGCACCCCCCTCGCCCGATTCGAAATCGGTCTCTACTAAAAGTTTGTGGGATTTTTCGAAAACATTTTGTTTCATTAAAGCATTTAGCAAGTATCCGCAGATATATCAAGTATGGGGTGTATGCTAGTGCATGTGTACAGTAAGCAACAATGAAATGACACGAAATGTATGATTACAGAAATGAACATTTTCCACTGGAATCACTCTCGAGCGCTCGGGAGTGGTCCCAAGCGCTCGGGAGTGTTGTCAACACCTCCAGCAAATTTTGTTAGTACCGAATAAAAAACAACTCATCCACCACTGATTACTGTCAAATCAGGAGGAGTGAGTGGGAAAACACTCATGAGCGCTCAGGAGCAGTCTCGAGCGCTCGGGAGTGAGACTAGTAGACTGAAAAACCTTTGTAGCCTCTTGCTCTTGTTGTTAAGCCAAGATCAGGTGGCTCACAACCAGTATGAAGAACTGGTATGAGCCACTGATCTCCCTCAGACAGGGAAAAACTGTGGCTTTTAAGTATAAAATGGGATTTTATACCTTTGTGCTTGAACAAGACCTCTTGGATTGACTGGAATGCTTGAATGAGGGCTGAAAAATAGTAGGAAAATGAAGTCTAAGACTTCAAATGCTTTTGTGATGTTTGGATTTTCTTTGAAAATTGTTTGAAGATGGAAGTTGGAAAATATTTGAGTTGAAAAATGTTTGAGGGTATTTGAGCCAAAGTTTTCTAAAAACAGGGGATTGAGAGGGTTCAATTTTGTGGCCCCTTGGTGTGTAGAATGAGGGGGTATTTATAGGCAAGCCAAAAATTAGGATTTTAATTTGAAAATCAAATAAAAAATGAAAAGAAAATGTTTGGGTGGGAGAAATGATGAGATGCCCTGCTGGTTCAGGCTTCTGCTGCATGCAGAAACGTCAGGTTGAATTACAGGTTTGAAACCCTGAAAAAGGCATGGTCAAAGATCATGCTCAACATGCATTGGCCCTGACAGCACTCCCAAGCGCTTGGGAGTGGCCGCCCAACTTTAGAAGGGCCCCACGGACACTCCCGAACTCGGTTTTGGGTGTTTTTCGAAGCGTTGGAAAGCTCGTTAAACCCTCTTTCTAACCCAATTGGTTTCATTCAAAGGTATTTTATATGGTAAAATGTGTGCCAAATTTACCCTCAGGGTGTCGGAAAAAAGAGGATTTTGGTTTTGAAAAAGTCCAAAAAGCATCGTCCAAGCTTTAGCCAAGGCCTGTTTTGATTCCATTTCATCATCAGGGAGCCTCAAGGCCACAAATTAAGGATAGTTAATAGGTCCAAATTGGGGTGTCTATAGATGGATGCATGCTTCTGATACCGAACGCAACGCTTCACATATTCCTCGGATTGCTTTACCATCTTAAGCCACCAATAGACTTGTGTCAATGCTCGTTGGGCCATCGTTTGGCCACCCGAGTGGCCACCACAGCTTCCAGAATGAAGCTCGTCCAAGATGCCTTGGACTTGATCCTCATGTACGACGCGTAAGATCGGCCCGGTGAACGTTCTTCGATACAGGTTGCCATTCGGATCGAGGAGATAATTTGCTGCTCGGCAGCGAATCTTGTGAGCTTCCTTTCTATTTTCTGGGAGGGTTTGATGCTTCAGGTAAGCGATAATGGGGTCCATCTGACTTGGACCGAGGGTGATAACATTTACCGAACGAGTAATGGGCTCGAAGCTTGGTGATTCTACCTCGTCGAAAACTATTGTCCGACTGCCCGAGGCTCGATATACCGAAGCGAGTCCCGCCAGAGCATCGGCATGGGCATTATGTTCTCGAGCAATCCACTCTATTTGCACGCGCCCAAACTGTTTGAGTATTTGAGTAGAGAAAGAACATGACTGACGTAAGCGTTCATCCGTTCGTCCTTAGCCTGATAGTCATCGTTGAGGTGGCCCACAATTAGCCTGGAGTCACAAAAGACATGAACCGAATCTGCTTCCATCCGAAGAGCAAGCTTCAGCCCAGCAATGAGAGCTTCGTACTCGTCTTCATTATCGTTGCGGGGTAGCCAATGGAAACCAAACTCTTGTGGACCGTCCCTGCCGGAGAAACGAGGACAATTCCAGCCCCAGCCCCGTGGATGTTTGAGGCTCCATCAATCGTCATCCTCCAAGCATCCCCGGAAAATAGCTTCCATTCCTTCCTCGGCTTTTTTGTGCCCAAGGTGAACCGAGCGCGAAGAGACTCGGGAGGTGGATTACTCCATTCAACAAACTCTTCCTTCTTAGCAATCCGAGCCTCCTCAGCAGCAACTACCAACACGTTGTCCTCGTCCTTCAACCCAGGGGTAAGCTCGGTGAAGAAGTTAGCTAACGCTTGGCCCTTGATTGCAGTCCATGGCTCGAACTGGATGTCATAATTGGCAAGGTCTTGCGAGAATTTCAAGATCCTACTGGAGGAGGTGGTCTTCCGAAGAACGGCCTTAAGAGGAAACTCAGTGAGGACCACAATCCTATGGCATTGGAAGTAGGGCAAAAGGCTCGTTTTAGCTGAAACGAGCGCAAGCGCCAACTTTTCCATAGGCAGATACCTCGTCTGAGACTCCGTCATCGTTTTGCTTGAAAAGAAGATTGGCAAATGGTCCATCCCTTCTTTCCGAACGAGCACAGCACTCATCGCATGATCCGAAATAGCAAGGTAAAGGTACAGATCTTCGTCGGGCTCGGGGGTGACAAGGAGTGGTGCATGGGAAAGGTAATCCTTTAAGGACTGCAAAGCCTGTTCACACTCCTCGGTCCACACAAACCTACGCCGACTGGTCTTGATTGCTTGGAAGAAGGGTCTGCAAAGGTCGCCTGAACGCCGGATGAATCGGTTTAATGCTTGTGGGCTACCACAGCCCCGGGTGGATCGGGGCGGCCCAATGAAAATCGCGCGCCTCGACCTTTGGATCAATTCAAAAATAGTTTGAAGAGTCGCCACCCGGATTTATGGTCTATCACCCAAGAAATCGTTTTGTTTTTGAAAATGGTTGATTTGAAATTGAAAACTAGAGATCGTTTGAGGGTTCGGAAGCCATGTTACGAGGGGGGAAGGGTTTTACGACACCCCCCTCGCCCTCCGCGATGTCGGTCTCTACTAAACGTTTGTGGGATTTTAAAAAAAGGATTTTGTATCATTAAACCAGTTAGCAAGTATCCACAGTTCTATCAAATAGACGTGCATGCATGTGCATATGTACAGGGGTGATAAAATGGCCATGAATGGTATACAAGATAACATAAAATGAAGCCTTGTTACTGGATTCACTCTCGAGCACTCGGGTGGTCCCGAGCGCTTGGGAGTGTTAGAACCCCAACCTGCAAGCTTTGTTAGTACTGACAAGATATAATGCTAAACTGTAAACTGAAATAAATTTAAACATGTTATAGGCTCAACAGAGGTTTTGACAGACTGAGATAGGCCCTCAATCTCTTAGATCATGCATCCCTGCCTAAACAAAATTAGATCTACAACTTTAAAAGAGCAAATGGATACATTTATGCATGCAAAAAGTCAGAAAATATAGCAAATTGGGAGAAAATGGAATGCAGTGGCATGCATGCACTCCCGAGCGCTCGGGAATGGCTCCAAGCGCTTGGGAGTGAGCTGCATGTCAGCTTACTCTCAAATGGAAAATGACACTGCCTTGACATGCAAACACCCTTGTTTTTATTTCTCCCAAGACAAAATCATCTTTAAACTTTGGAAAAACCTTATTCTTTCATGAAAACTTGTGAGAAATGTTTCTGTTTTAGGAAAACTGATTTTCTATGTCTGCATGCCATGATAGAACCATCTTATTTAAGAATGCACCTCACCCCCAACCTACTGCTTAACAAAATGCCATGCATGGGACTGGAAACAGTCCCGAGCGCTCGGGAGCACTCTCGAGCGCTCGAGAGTGTTTCCAGTAGGGGTTTTAAGAAAACATTTTTTTGTGCACCCTTTGCTCTTGCTTTTACACTAAGGTCTCCCAACCATGCACCAAGTATTAGAGACTGGGACAGGCTGAAAGACCCCCCTCAGAAGGGAAAAATAGCCTCTTTGTTTTTAGATCAAAGTAGAAAAATTTCTACCTTTGGTTTGAACTTGGCTCCTTGAATGGCTTTAGAAAATGGATGCAAAAAGAAGGGCACAGGAAACCAGAGGCTTGGAGTGTTCTGGATTTCTGCCCTTTTCCTTGGTGATTTTTGAAAACCTTTGAAGTTTGAAGTTGAAGAACAAGTTTGTGTTTGAAAATTTTTTGCCTTGAGCAAGAGAGAGAGGAGAGTAGTTTAGAGAGAGAAAAATTTCGTCCCCCTGCTCTGCTGAAAACAGGTTCTATTTATAGGCCAAAATAACCTATGGTTTTGAAATGAAATAGATTTGAAATAAACACTTTTTTAATGGGAAAATCTCCTGGCCTGAAGATCTCTGACTGAGGTTGAGTGCTTGACTTAACTCTCAGCTGACTCAAGGTGGCTGTAATGATGGATTGTATGGGTAGTGGGAAGCCCTGCCATCCATTGGGCAGCACAGGAGACTCGAGCGCTCGAGACTGGTCTCAAGCGCTTGGGACTTAACTCTCGAGCGCTCGGGAGTGAGCCAGGCCAGTGGTTTTGAAAAACAGTTTGGAGCGCTTGGGACTGCTTCCGAGCGCTTGGGAGTGATTTTGACCATTTTATTTCCTTTTTAAATCCTTCAAGAAGCAAAGTCTCAATTGGTACGAGGCTTGTTTCAATCTAAAATCATCATCGGGGAGCCTCAGGGCCACAAATCAAGGAAATCCGACAAGTTCAAATTGGGGTGTCTACAGTTGCCCCTCTTTGGGCGACGCTCAGCATCATGTCTGGATACGAGTGCTGTCCAAAGATTGAGACAGCCCAATTCGAGCCAAATCAAATCCTTAATTCAAAACACGAATGCGAGTGGAGACATTCCAACATTCAATGCATGAGGTCGTGTCCTTTCAGACTGCCTACGTACCCTTTTCTGCAGGGATCAGACCAGCGTAGTTCTTCGGGGCAAATGCAAACACGTGTAATGCATGCACCAGAAAAGCATCGACAAGACATTGATAAGACAAATGCACAGAGAGTCCACCTGTTACTCTGTTCGGCGGACAAAACGAGGATAAACATTCTGCAAATGCAGTGAAAGTGAAATGATTAGACTATTTTGATCGACTTCGACATAAAATACCAATTTTCAAACGTGAACCAAAAGTGGAAAATCGAATGAAGTTCGTGATCAGTTGCTCTATTTCGATATGAACTAAATCAGGACTGAGATTGATTTTGTAAAATAAAATGCAAAATAATAAAGTTTGAGAAATGAGAAATGCTCGGGATGTCGGAAACTAGCACGGTACACGAAGAACAGACTCGAGCGCTTAGAACCACTCCCGAGCACTCGGGAGTGGTCTTGAGCGCTCGAGACCTCCACTGGGGCCCGCCGTCCTTTCATCTTCTTCTTCGACCTGGTGCACAAATATACCGATTCTCGAGCGCTCGAGAACCAAACGGTCGACTGTTTCCCATTTTCTCTGATCCTCGACGATTCCTTCTCAATCTCTCCTCCAGAATCTCTCTCTCTCTTTCTCGACTGATCTCTCTTCTTCTCGACTGAAATGGCACAAATTAGGGATCTTGAAATTACCACGATTTTCCAGTGGGCCGTGGTGGTTTACGAAGTACGGAAGAAGGGGCCGAAGGCTTCGTGGGTGGGGGTAGGCGAGGCAGTGGTTGGAGGCGAGGAAAGGGCGGCGGTGGGCCAGGCCCGCGGGGCTGCTGCTGCGCCCGGCAATGGCGTGGGGGCAGCCGCAGTCGCCGCGGCGGCGACGGGTGAAACAGGTGGCGGAGGAGGTGTGCCCAGCGACGAGGGGGTTACCAATGGGCGTACGATGGTAGTGGGTGGCGTTGGTGGTGATCCTACGGTGGTAAAGGAGACCCGGGGAAGTTCTACGGTGATTGGGGATGCCGGAGGGGTCGTGGCTGAGCCCGACACAGGTGGGAGCCAGACCGACGGTGGCGGAGATGCCGCGGGCAGCCATGGTGGTGCCACAGGCAGCGGAGGTAGAGCCACGGGCACTCCTCCTACTCCTACTATGGAGGAGTTGTTCGCGGCCGTGGATCGGGCTCGCGACGAGCGACAGGCCGACGAGGCGGTGGTGGGTGGTCGCGTCACGGCCACCCCCGCCTTGAGGTCGACGACGGCGGTACAGAGGGGAGGAGACAGCGGGATTGGGGCCTCACGCCCCGTTCCCTTTGAGGAGGGCGACTTTCTAGATTCCGCGGAGCCGCGGGACATACTAGACGCACTCGGCCTCGACTCAGGGGTTGCGGCCGTGCTGAGGGGTGCGGAGACTGCTGAGGACCGGGCCTCAGCGCTGCTACTGGGGGCCTTGCTGAGCGGCGCGGGGGCGTCGGACGTTGGCGGACACGGGTTGAGGAGGAGGAGGTAGAGGAGATGGAGGTGGAGAGGCCGGAGCCAGAGGCGGCCGCTGAGGCGAGGGTCACCGCAGTCGACGAGGTGAAGGCTTACTTAGGAGGAGAACGTGCTAGGTTCGCGATTGCGACTTACGCTCCCCGACCTCACTTCTTCGAGCCGGTGGGGATGGACAGCTATGTCCCCGCTCGAGCTGACTACCCTGAGGACCTGCTCCTCCGAGACCGCGACTCGCACATCTCTTCGGGCTGGACCACAGTAAGTTTCGACGATTTGTAACTCTTGAATTCGATACTTGAGTTGATTTGTAAACTGCTTTATTGATTGAAATGCCATTTCTTTACTCTGTTGAAACAGCACACGACGGACGTATACGGCCACGGGAGCTCAGCTAGCTCGCTGAAGTACTTCAAAGGACTGCCCGAGAGAGTACGAGAGTTAGTGGAGGCGGCGGGTTTCGGGCCGTTCATCCAGCAGATGACGGCGGTGAGGGTGGACCGCGCAGTGCTTACGGCGTTGACCGAGAGGTGGTGGGATACTACCAACACCTTCCACCTCCGGTTGGGGGAGATGACGCTGACACCTCTCGAGTTTGCAGCGATCATAGGGTTGAGAGTGGGAGGAGAGCCGATCCCCTACGACTCAAGCTTGGTGCTAGACGACGCAGCCATGCGGTGCTTCCTCAGGCGGGTCCCACGACACAGCGGAGGGATGGCGGCGTATGGGCAGTTCGTGGAGTACTGGGACCACGAGCCCGCAGACGACGAGGAGGCGGTGAGGATGGCCCGGGCGTACCTGCTTTACCTATTCGGGGCTTCTCTGTACCCGAATAGCCGGTCACGAGTGCACCTTTGCTACTTGGTGGGCCTGGTCGACTTGAGGACAGCAGGACGGTTCGACTGGGGAGGGGGTGCTCTGTGCACCCTTTACTGCTTCTTGGGGGCTGCCTCACGCGGAGTGGGCAACACGGTCGGCGGTTATTGGAGGATCGTCGAGGTATGGTTTCAAATTACTGCTTTAACACTACTTTCGACTACTCATTCATTGAATACATACTTGAAATTGAATTAACTTGAATTCGACCATTTGCAGCTTTAGGCTTACGAGGTTCTCGGGATGTTCCCGCCTGAGAACACCTGTAGGGACCCGAACTTGCTTCCTCGCGGGCTGGCCTGGAGCAAGGCGTACAGGAGAACGAAGGAGCGACGTGGAGAGGTGATGACCTTCCGACGTTGGCTAGACAACCTGACGGGCGCCGCGGTATGATTTGTCCTTATTCCTTTTCTTTTCCGCATTTGACGTATGCTTTTATTGATGCTTCAAAATTCGACATGCAGGTTCACTAGGATAGGTGGTCGAGGGTGGAGGCCGACTTCCTTCCGAGGAGTCGCGAGGTGACACTGAGTAGGGTGCTGTTGGAGTGTCCCTTGGGCTGGCAGTGGTACCTGGGGGATCGAGTGACCCGACAGTCACTTGGTCTCCTGGCGTTCGTGGTACCTGGGACACTTCTTCCACGCATGCAGAGGACAGAGACGTACACTCGCGCTGAGCTGGAGCAGTACACAGTGCCTGACGTTGACCTGGAGAGGCACCCTCGACACACGCTAGACTACGCTGCTTACCGAGACCGGTACTTAGCTACGGACCTAGGAGTGGAGGCAGAGCTAGAGAGACGTGTAGCTGAGGGAGGGCAGGGCCCTGGTGCTGGAGGAGGGACCAGGGTGCGAGGCCGTGACGGCCGGTCTGCACGAGGCAGGGGGCGAAGTGGTAGACAGCCTGCTGGTGGTCGAGGCACTAGCCCACCAGGCGGAGGGGAGAGCGGCACGAGGGTGCCGGAGACTGCGGAGGCCTCAGCTTTGACTGTGTTGCCGACACTGGAGTGGACGATAGGGGTGACAGACCCTTCAGGGACAAGGGCGGTGATAGACGTCCCACGCCTTCCGCAGCCGCCTATGCGGCTTTCTGCTCAGGTATAAACGAATTCGCACTTTTGATTGCTTTAAATGATTCTTGCTTGCACATTTCTGATTCTTGAACATTACAGGTACTGCGAGAGTGGGCTGAGACAGTCATAATGCTGATGGTGGGAATGCGCCATCTACTGAAGGGCTGTGCGAGAGGGAGGGTCCTGCAGACTAGACCTGTCCCTGAGCCTGTTTCTCCTATTGCTCCACAGGTATAACAATGCATGCATGTTTCATGTTACAAAGATCAAGTTCATTTTCTATTATGCATGATATGATGTTTATGATGTGCAGCCACAGCCACGACGTTTGGCCAGGGCACGACCCCAGGTTACCACGAGCTCTCCGGCTTCCGCCAGCACACGAGGACGAGGGACACAAAGAGTGTCGCGGCTTGCTACGGAGGCCAGACAGTTCGAGGTTTTACCCAGGGCGGCGTCCCAGCAGAGACTTGCTCGCGTGGAGTCAGAGGAGGAGACAGAGGAGGAAGAGACAGAGGAGTCTTCCGAGTCGCGCGTTTTAGGGACGACAGACTCGGAGACTGCTTCTGGCTCTCCTAGCGCAGACGACGGCGATGACGGCGACGAGAGTGAGAGCACAGAGCCCGAGGGCCACCAGCAGAAGAGAACTCGTCGAGCCTGAGTCTTTGGTTTTTGCTTTGCTATCTTTCTTGTACATAGGCCTGCGTGCCCCGCTAGTCGTAGCTTCTATGCCTGCGTGCCTTGATTTTGTTCGGGTCTGCGTGCTCCGGTAGTTAGGATTGGGCGCGTGTTTGCCCCAGCTTTTGTACTTCCTTCCTTACTCATTGTAAATACCGTATTTATTTATGAGAATTTGCACTTTGCTCTTTTTATTCGTTCGCACTTCCTTTATAGAATTGTATTTTATGAAATATGTTCGTCTAGCTTGAAAGAAAGTAAAGAGCACGCGAATTTCAACCGATACTCTCAAAGTAAGAACAAAAACTCGACATTGACACATCAAACTTTCGAGCGATCGACCATGAAACTTAGATTTAAGGGCATTTGATCGTGACCGAGTGCGTCGAGCAGTTGACATTGAGTGTTGTGACTTGCGAGGACCGCTAGAATTACCAAAATGCCCTTGACACGAAGATCGACCTTCACTTACACTTGAAAATGATGATTTTAAGACGATTGAACAACGAAAACTTGAACTAAGAGCGTTAACGCGCGTTTGATCATGCCATACAGTCACTAATACACATTGTGACTTATACGCATCGCTGGACTCAATCAAATACGCCTAACGTGGAATTTGACACATTCGCGGAATGAAAACCTTGGAAATTTTCGTATTTTTGAGGAAAACGGACGAATACACAAGAAAACACATAACGGAAACTGCTGTATCCCCAGAGTACAAGTTGGGAACCTTGTGACTTGAGCTTCTTGCATTTACAAGGATGAATTGAGGCTGGAAGGTTGGAATCAGAACCTGCTGCAAAACAGCAGCACTCTCGAGCGCTCGAGAGTGGTCTCGAGCGCTCGAGAGTGGTCTCGAGCGCTTGGGACTTCACTCCCGAGCGCTCAGGACTGCTGTTGTCTGCAGTCCCCTGTTGCTTCCCAATGCCACTTACTAGCTATTCCCATGTCGTTTTCTTCTGCATGCACACTTCCAAGGTGCCTTGTAACCCTGCACTAACTGTTTCCCAGGAGAAATGGCTTCCCAAAGCAAGACTTGAGCCTTTTCCAACACTTTTTTCAAACTTCCAAAATTTGAATCTTTGAAATTGTCTTGAAAATGTTAGGTTTGATGAGTTCCAAGGCTGGTGGGAAGTGGCAATGTATCTCCCAGGCCTCTATAAAGAGTCACGCTTTGGCAAGTCACTCACACCTTATTCCATCATTCTTCTTCCAAAAACCCATCCTACTCATGGCCTTGCTAAACCAAGCCTTGCTTCGACCTTGGTTGGATAGCCTCGAAGGCATCGACTGGCTGAACTTCCGAGGGCACCGCCTTTACACCCTAAGGCATCTCCGAGAGGTCGCAATCCGTCCTGTCTTGCTACATGCAGCGGCGCGCTTTTGGGATCCCGAAGTGCATGTCTTTCGCTTTGGTTCTCAAGAGCTGTGCCCCACCGTCGAGGAATTCCATGCCTACCTTGGAAGTCACGACTCCACTGAGCCAATTGTTCCAATGATCAGGGAGAGCATGAAGAACATTCTGAAAGCCAAGCTAGGAATCAGCGGAAACACCGCTTAGTTTCTCACTCGGGGGAATGCCATCAACATCGTGCAGCTGTACGAGAGGTTCAGTCCACCTGGAGACTTGACAGACTTTGAGTACCAAGGACGCCGAATGATGGCTTGTTGCATTTGTCTCCTGGCGGCCTTTCTGCTGGTTCCGTCCGTTGGTCAGCCCAGCTCTTTATTGGTAGGTGTTGCTTCTCAGATCGAGGCTCACAAGGATGTTGCACCCTTGGTTCTTGCCGAAACCTTGATGGGGTTAGATGCCGTTCATGCCGGTCGCACAAGGGTTTTTGGTGGTAGCCCGCTGTTGCTGCAGGTTAGGGACCTCACTTAGCTCTCCTTTTTCTATTTCTCTCATTCATTTTACCTCAATGCTCGGTTTAGGCTTTATCTGGCTCCTTACTTGTGTTTCTCTCTTTTTGGGTAGATGTGGCTTTGTGATAAGTTGAGTCTGCTGACACCCCCGGCCAATGATTGGTGGTATCGTGCAAGCGGATGGAACCGTCCCTTTCTAGCGATGTACAGTTACGAAGATGACTGGGCTGATTTCTTTGCTTCTGTAGAAGAAGATGACATTGTTTGGCGGTGCCATTGGCTGAGGCTTCCCGCTATGACTACTGGTAACATGGGCTCGACGCACATGCTTGTGGCTGGCTTGACAGGCTTTTCCTTCTACTCACCCTTCTGCATTCTCCGTCAGTTTGGACTTAACCAAGGAGTGTCGCCGCCGAGTTCTGAAGTGCTTCGTCTCCCTCCCTTCACCATTCCGGGCCTACGGAGTTATGTTCGATCATGGGAGGCTCGTAGGACTGAGCCAAGTGACCCACTTTTCTCTATTGCTTCGACCGGAAGGTACTGCAAATGGCTAAGGAGAGATGTGGAAGCAAGGATGGGTTGACCGCTTACTTTGCCGTTCTTTGAAATAAAAAGTGTATTTTAAATGTGTGTTTTTCATTTTCATGCTCAGCTTGTAATGAAGAAATAATCTGAATAAAATCGACTGATTAAGGGTTTCCCCCTTTCGGTTCATTAATCGCATGCGCCTTTGAGAAAACATTTTGATTTGTCAATTTGGATTTTGATTTTTGAGATATTTAGGACCGAACCTCAATGTGAGATTTGCCTACGTATCCCTCGCGAAAAGGGAATTAGGCCCATACGTAGTTTGGGCTAGGGTTCGCTCGGGTATTAACACTCTCCTTTTGCGCTCTAAATTTTGCCTAGAACCGCCCTTTCGGGTTTTCGGCCTAGCGAGCTCTTTTTCGATTTTTGCCTTAACTTTTGCCTAAGCCGCCCTTTCGGGTTTTCGACCTAGCAGGCTTGCTCTAACTTTTGCCTGGGACCGCCCGCCCTTGCGGTTTTCGGCCCAGCGAGCTCTCTCAAGGGTAATACCGTTTAAGCTGATCCAAATTGACAAGGTTTGAGAATTCGTTGCCGTGGAGGTCGATGATTGAAGCCGCTCCTCCGGAGAGAATGGTCTTGATGATGTATGGCCCTGCCCACTTAGGTTGGAACTTCCCTCGTAGGTCAAACACTGGCGCACGGATTTCCTCGACTACCATGTCCCCTTCTTGCAGGTCCCTCGACTTCACTTTCTTGTTGAATGCCCGGGCGATCTTTCGCTGATAACCCTGAATGTGGTACAATGCCCGTAGCCTTCTTTCGTTGAATAGCATGAGCTCCTCAAATCTTCCACTGATCCATTCGGCTTCATTTACTCTGCACTCAGCCATGACCCTCAGAGATGGAACTTCTAGCTCGATAGGGAGAACGGCTTCCATACCGTACACCAAAGAATAGGGTGTTGCCCCCGTCGGTGTGCGGATAGACGTCCGGTATCCCCACAAAGCTAGTGGTAATTGTTCGTGCCAATTCCTAGCCGACTGAGTAGTCCTCTCTAGAATCGTCTTGATGGTCTTATTCGCTGCTTCGACTGCCCCATTCGTTTGTGGCGGATAAGTGGTCGAGTGATGCACTTGAATCTTAAACTCGTCAAAGAGTTCCAAAACCTTTCCTTTGAAGTGAACACCATTATCAGATACGAAGGCTTGAGGGACCCCATACCGATAAATGATGTTTTGCCTGATAAAATGAGCCACTTGAATTGCTGTCAAAGTCTTGTATGAAGCTGCTTCGACCCATTTGGTGAAGTAATCGATCGCTACCAAAATGAACCTGTGACCGTTAGAAGCCGCGGGAGTGATCTTTCCAATAACATCGATGCCCCAGGCGGAGAATGGCCATGGTGTCGCCATTGAGTGTAACTCCGAGGGCGGAACATGGATAAGATTAGCATGAGTCTGGCACTTGTGACATCGGCGCACATACTCGATGCAATCTGTCTCCATGGTCGACCAATAGTATCCCAGCCTCAAAACTTTCTTCGCTAGCATCATTCCGTTCATGTGGGGTCCACAAACACCTTCATGAACCTCTTCCATTACTGCTCTTGACTCGTCACCGTGAATGCACAACTTGTGAACCCCGCACGGAGATCGCCGGTATAATTTCCCACCACAGATGATGTATTGAGACGCGAGCCGCTGCAAGGCGATCCGGTCCTTCTTAGTTGAATCCGTAGGGAATTCCCCCTTTTCGACAAAATTCCAAAAATCGTGGAACCAAGGGAGGCCATCGTCTGGTTCATCGATGTTCATGACATAGTCGTACACGTGCTTTCCCCTCTGCTCAATCATGACAGGTCTCAGCTTTACCCCGATTGGAAGTTCCAGCATGGATGCCAAAGTAGCTAGTGCGTCTGCAAAGCGATTCTTCATCCTCGGTACATGCGTGAAGGTCACCTTTTGAAAATTCGGGATAAGCTCATCGAGCTGCTGATGATAAGGCTTCATCTTCTCGTCTCTGACTTTCCATTCTCCATTTGCTTGCGACACAACCAAGTTGGAATCTTCGACGACTTCTAGCACCTTGACTCCAATCTCCAATGCGGCTTCCATTCCCACAATGAACGCTTCATACTCAGCTTCGTTGTTCGTGACTTCGAAATTCAACTTGAAAGCGAGAGGGATATGCGACCCCTCAGGCGAGACCAGCATTATGCAAATCCTAAAACCCTTCTGATTTGCAGCTCCATCAAAGTACAACGTCCACGTTTCGTCAACTGCTGTCATTACGTCTTCATCAGGAAATTGAAATTCTGTGTGTTCTGGCCCCTCAATCGGACGATCTGCCAAAAACTCTGCTACTGCTCTTCCTTTCACTGACTTGCGAGTGACGTACTTGATTTTGAACTCTGCCAATAAGAGCAACCAACGTGCTAACTTACCGGTAAGTGCTGGCTTCTCGAATAGATATTTGAGAGGGTCCATCCGAGAAATCAGTATCACCGAGTAAGACAGCATATAGTGTCTCAATTTCTTTGTGGCCCATACCAGCCCAACATGTCTTTTCTAATGAAGTGTACCGCTCTTCGCTTCCTGTAGACACCCCAATTTGAACTTTTCAAATTTCCTTAATTTGTGGCCCTGAGGCTCCCCGATGATGAATTTGGATTGAAACAAGCCTCGTACCAATTGAGACTTTGCTTCTTGAAGGATTTGAAAAGGAAATAAAATGGTCAAAATCATTCCCAAGCGCTTGGGAGCAGTCCCAAGCGCTCAAAACTATTTTTCAAAACCACTAGCCTAGCTCACTCCCGAGCGCTCGAGAGTGAAGTCCCAAGCGCTCGAGACCACTCTCGAGCGCTCGAGTCTTTTGTGCTGCCCAATGGATGATGAGATCTCCCACTACCCATGCAATCCATCATTACAGCCACCTTGGGCCGGCTGAGGTTTGAGTCAACACTCAACCTCAGTCAAAGAAAATCAGGCCAGGAGATTTTCCCCATTAAAATAACATTTTATTCAAATTTATTTGATTTTGCAAACCATAGGTTATTTTGGCCTATAAATAGAACCTGTTTTCTGCAAAGAAGGGGGACGAAATTCTCTCTCTCTAAACCACCCTCCTCTCTTTCTTGTTCTGGGCAAAAGTTTTCAAAACTCAAACTCATTTTTCCAACAACAAAGCTTTTTTTTTCAAAGACATCAAGGGAAATGCAAGAAATCCAGAACACTTCTGGTTACTGATTTCCTGTGTTTTTCTCTCTGCATTCATCTTTCAAAGACATCCAAGGAGCAAAGTGTCAAGTGAAGGTAGAAATCTTTACCTTCAATCTCAAACTAAGAGGCTGTTTTTCCCTTCTGAGGGGGGTCTCTCAGCCTGACCCAGTCTTCAATACTGGGTGCATGGTTGGGAGACCTTAGTGTAAAAGCAAGAGCAAAGGGTGCACAAAAAAATGTTTTCTTAAAACCCTTACTGGAAACACTCTCGAGCGCTCGAGAGTGCTCCCGAGCGCTCGGGACTGTTTCCAGTCCCATGCATGGCATTTTGGTAAGCAGTAGGCTGGGGGTGAGGTGCACTTTCAAATAAAATGGTTTTATTCTGGCATGCAGACATATAAAATCATTTTTCCTAAAACAGAAGTGTTTCTTACAAAACTTCAAGTAAGAACAGGGTTTCCAAAGTCAAAAATAAGATTTTCTCTTGTCAAAGACCTAGACAAGGGTGTTTGCATGTCAAGGCAATGTCATTTTCCATTTGAGAGTAAGCTGACATGCAGTTCACTCCCAAGCGCTTGGAACCATTCCCGAGCGCTCGGGAGTGCATGCATGCCACTGCATTCCATTTTCCCCCAGTTTGCTATATTTTTCTGACTTTCTGCATGCATAAATGTATCCATTTGCTCTTTTAAAGTTGTAGATCTAATTTTGTGGAGGCAGGGAGGCATGATCTGAGAGATTGAGGGCCCATCTCAGTCTTTCAAGTCCTCTGCTGAGCCGGTGATGTACTTAAAAGCATTTCAGTTTACAGTCATTAGCATTATTTTTTGTTTGTACTAACAAATTTTGCAGGTTGGGTATCAACACTCCCAAGCGCTCGGGACCACTCCCGAGTGCTCGAGAGTGAATCCAGTAACAGGGCTTCATTTTATGTTATCTTGTATACCATGCATGGCCATTTTATCACCCCTGTACATCTGCACCAGTATACACTTCTTATTTGGTATAACTGTGGATACTTGCTAACTGGTTTAATGAAACAAAATCTCTTTTGAAAATCCCACAAACGTTTAGTAGAGACCGACATTGCGTCGGGCGAGGGGGGTGTCGTAAAACCCCCCTCGTAACATGGCTTCCGAACCCTCAAACGAATCTCTGGTTTTTAATTTCAAATCAATCATTTTCAAAACAAAACGGTTTCTCGGGTGATAGACCATAAATCCGGGTGGCGACTCTTCAAACCATTTTCAAATCGATCCAAAGGAGGCGCTCGATTTTTATTCTGGCCGCCCCGATCCACCCGGGGCTGTGGTAGCCCACACTTCCCCACCATCTTCTTGCTCAAGTAGTAGATTGCCCTTTCAACCCCATCTTCTCCTTCTTGTGCCAGCATGCACCCCATTGACGAGGGCGTGACGGACAAGTATAGGATCAAAGGTTTTCCCGGGATGGGCGGCATCAAGATTGGAGGATTCTGGAGATAAGTTCGCACTACTTCGAAAGCTTTCTGACACTTGTCGTTCCACTCGAACTTCACATCTTTCTTGAGTAGTCGAAACAATGGTTCACAGGTCAAGGTTAACTTGGCGATGAATCGACTGATGAATTGAATCTTTCCCAAGAAGCACCGGACCTCCTTCTCGGATGGAGGTGGCTCCATCTCAAGAATGGCCTTGATCTTAGAAGGATCCACCTCAATCCCTCTGGTTGTGATCATGAACCCGAGCATTTTCCCGGTAGTGACTCCGAATGTGCACTTCTGTGGATTAAGACGCATCCTGTATTTCTGAATCCTCTCCAAGAACTTTCTCAACACTGGGAGATGATCCTTCCGTTCCTTTCCCTTTACTATCATATCATCGACATATACCTTGACTTCCTTATGAATCATGTCGTGCAGCAGTGTCGTGGCACCCCTTTGGTACGTAGGACCGGCGTTTTTCAACCCAAATGGCATAACCCGATAACAGTATGTCCCCCACTCGGTGATGAATGTAGTCTTTTCTCTGTCTTCCGGAGCCAAGAGAATCTGATTGTACCCAGAGAAGCCATCCATGAAGGACAGTAAAGCATGCCCTGCAGTGTTATCAACAAGTATATCTATATGCGGCAATGGAAAATCATCCTTAGGGCTTGCTTTGTTCAGATCTCTGAAATCGACAAACACTCTGATTTTTTCATCCTTTTTGGGGACGGGCACGATGTTTGCGACCCAAGTGGGGTACTCTGTCACTATTAGAAAACCGGCATCGATTTGTTTTGTGAGCTCCTCTTTTATCTTTAATACCCAATCGGGCCGCATTTTTCTCAGTTTCTGTTTAACAGGTTTTGCATTGGGGTAGAGAGGGATGCTGTGCTCGACGATCTCTGGGTCGATTCCGAGCATGTCCGCATGGGACCAAGCAAATAACTTCTTTGAATTCTTTTAGTAAATTTGTAAGCTCTTGAAGCTCATTGGGGGACAGCTCGGAACCGACCTGAACCAATCGAGGGTTCTCCTCATCACCCAAATTTATCGAGATTATTTCTTCTTTTAAAGGCTGAGCATGCCTTTCGTTTCACGATCGATGAGGGAACGGATTTCCTTGGGGATGTCCCCATCGAGATCTATTCCTTCATCGTCGGGATCTAAGCAATTTATTTCAAAATCCGGTAAGCAAAAGCATCGTTCATTTCATTAACAGCCTCATCAGAAGGGGGAAATACAGCGGTAGACTCAAACTCAAAGTAAAAACTATGATGTGGAGGGCCAATAGGCACGAACTCCGACTCAGTGCTAGACGAGGAGTCAGTGTCAGACTCTGACTTTGACTCGGTGCTAGTGTCGTGAGTGCGCTTTACAAGTGGTATAAAAATGCAGTTCTCATAAGCGCCTACAGCCTCCACAATGAGTTTGGAAGGGTCTTCAATTTCTTCTTCTGCTCCCAGCATGAGCACAGCAGCGTCCTCCACCATACCCTCCGGATCCTCGCCCCCAAACAGAGATTGGAGACTGCCCAAACCGAAAGCTTCAAGCCAGTCGAGTGCTTCAGATACTTCATCCATCTTGGTCTCCTCTTCAACGTCATCCCAGGTGTCATTGGTGAAGATCTCAAACCTAGGGTACTTCACCTTTGTCTCAAGATCCATGAAAGGCTCGGGTTCTCCTTGGTACAACGCTTCTTTCTCTTTCAGCTTTACCCCGGCTGCATGTGACCGGGCGCGGTTGCGCCACCTTTTTGCTGGATCACTCTTCTTGAGCTCGTATCCCAGGCCAAAGCGCTCGTTGCTTCCAGGGAAATCAGGGAACTCGAAGACTCCTTGCCCGTAGAGTCCCAAGCCCATGCCCGGTAGATAGTTCATTCGTTTCATAATTTCCAGTGCTGCGGAGCTCACCAAGAAACCATCTTCGGCCCGGATAGTGCAAACTTTCGAGGTCATGACCGCAAACCCCCCCATGGCAATATCTTCTTCTCCATGCATAATTTCTAGCAGCGGGGAGTTATCCTCGAAGTGAGGACGGATGCCAGAGTCCCCATGAATGATAAGAGTCCCGGAATCTAATCCCAGGATAAGTTTCTGATGCAGCGTAGAGGGCACTCCCATGACATCTGAGCGGTGCAGCCCTGGCCTCCCCAGTAGGAGGTTGAACGAAGCAGGTATCTCCAGTACACAGAATTCGACGGTGGTTTTGAACAGTTGCAAGTTCCAAGTTGACAGTGCCCAGAACATCACGCCGTGTGTTATCATAGGCGCGAACGCCCAGAGTTGACGGCGCAAAGTTCTTACTTTTAAGGCCCAGGCAGTAAGCAGTGCGGAGTGGGCACACATTAATGGCCGAACCATTATCTATGAGAATTGTAGGGACCCACTTTCTGAGGCACTTCATGGTCACATGTAGCGGCTTGTTATGATCAGCTCCCTCAGGCGGGAGGTCTTTCTCAGTGAATGAGAGGGTGTGCTGGGTGAGATTCGGGGTTATGAGAGCAATTAAGGCTTTCGGGGCTATGTCGGAGGGAACCTCGAGCTTGGAGAGAGTGTTAACGAGCCTTCGGTGATGCTCACGAGAAGCCGCCAACACTCCCCACATGGACATACGAACGGGGGTTTCCTGGAGTTGTTGGATGATGGGGTCGGTGTTGGTACTCGGATTTTGCTGCTGGGAGGAGTTGGGGTTTGAAGTCACGAATGGGTTAAGATGGATGGGTGGGTTAGGTTGACGTGGAGGGTTAGTGGAGCTAGAGGGGTTATTTGGTGGAGCTTGAGGGGTGTTTGGGCTTGCAGAGTTGACAAGGTTGTTCTGCTGTGGCGGAGGGGCTCGGGATGAGCTTCCCTGCTGGAGGTTGGTAGGTTGGTACACCCTACCGCTTCTGGTAAGATTGCTGATTGTTTTGGGAATAGGCTCCCACCAAGTACCCTCCTAAAAGTTGGAGAAATCAGTGTCGGCCTTGCACTTGCCCTTGTCTAGCTCTGTTTTCTCCAGGGTTTCATTGAGGGTTTCCATCTCCAGGGCATGCCACATGTTCTCTTCTTCCAAGGAACTCCAGAAGTTGACATTGTTGCTGTTGCTGTTGTTGTTGCTGTTGCTGTTGCTGTTGCTAACCTGCAGGGAGCCTTCATCCAACATAGCCTTGTTGACAGTGAGCTCTTCACCATTGACCCATACATTTACCAATTCAGATTTACCCCAAAGGTCTTCAGGATCCAGTACACAGATGTCGGGCTCATCGGGGATTTCAACTACCGGTTACGGGAAAACTCCTCAATGATGTACTCCTGTGGAATGAAGGCCTGGTCCATGACACGGTCAAGAGCGTCGGAGCCTCTAGTGAGATTGACAATGGTTCTGATAGTGAGCCCCGAGAACATACAGGGGTTCATCAGGTCCATTTCTTCCCGTACTTCCTCCTCTCGAAAGAGGTATGCCAATGACGTCTCATCTAAAGGGTCGGAATCATCAATCCAGTGCCACCCGTTGGGTTCGGGCTTCCACTCCCATTCATCTTCTTCCTCGATTGGCTCGGGCTCCAAGAATAGAGCAAAGAGGGAATAGCCATCCAACGGGTCGGCCATGATTACTTCCCAGTCCTGCCTCCAATCACCATGCTCCAATTCTTCAACTTGGTGAGCATTGAGTGACACAGGCCACACCCCAGTTACCAGAGCCCGGTTTTCCACAGCAAAGAAATCGCTCGCCAGATCTTCCCACCTCCTTTGGAAGTCCCAATCTACAGACTCGAGTGCGCAGAAAGTATGCTCTGCCGGTATCTCGACAATTGGTTTGGGTTGGGCGGTAGGGACGATGTAAAGGCTTGGATTAAAGGGGTGGCTTTGGGAAATGTGATTGATGCGGGGGCTGGAGTGCTTTGGGAGCGGGTTTGAGACGGTATTTGGTTTTTGTGGTGGCATGGGGAGAGTTTTGTTGTCTATGAGATCCTGGATAGCGTGGCGAAGGCGGAAGCAATTGTCGGTTAGGTGGCCCACGTTCTGGTGGTAAGCACAGTATGCATTAGGATTGTGGGATGCGGGGAGCTTTTGAGGTAGGGGAGTAGGGGCGAGTGACTTGAGCACGCCACTTTCGACCAACTTCTCGAGCACGGCAGAGAGAAGTGCTGAGAATTGAGCGAAAGTGTGGGGTTGGGCACGGGGTTGGCTGGTCTGGGTTACAATCTGATTGACAGGCTCGGCTTGAGTTGTGTTCGAGGAGATGTTGGGAAGGTTGGTGTAGTTGGAGTTGCCAAACAGGGCGTTGCTGTTTCCAGAGTAAACCTTCTTGGGTTTGGGGGCAGGATCAGCTTTGTCAAGGATTCCTAGCTGGACCGCTTCTTCGACGGCCAAGCCTGTATCGAAGAATGTTTTAAAATCTGAGCAAGCCTGCGCCATAACCATATGCCTCGCAAGATTGGGTTGAAGGTTCCGGACAATCATCTGGATCTGGTCCCTGTCACTCGGCCTATCCTTCATCTGTGCTGCCTTTGCTCTCCACCTTTTCACGAAATCGGCAAAGGCTTCCTTGGCCTCCATCTTGGTTGACTCCAATTCACGAGTGGTAACTTCCAGCTGAATGTTATAATCATACTGCGCCACTGTAGACACCCCAATCTGGGTCTCCCAATTGTTTTACTTTGTTTTACAGTTTTCTTGTTTCCCCGATGATGAAATCGGATCAAACGAGCTTGGATTGGGGATGGATTGAGCTTGGAGTGCTTAGAACCCTGCTTGAACCTTTTGAACCCCTCTGAACCCTCAGTCAAACCCTAGGGTCAGGTTTGACCGTCGCGCGATCCTTCATGTTACTCGCGCGACACTCAGCTTGCCAGGTGTGGTCAAAGTCAAACTGTTGACTGTTGACCCTCGCGCGATGGTTCCAAACCCTCGCACGATGGTTCCCTCCTGTCATTATCATAGAATCTAGCTGGACTTGTGATGATTGGGTGTCACATGGGCTGGAACCCCGTTTTCCTCAGCTGAACAGGGTTCTGGCAGGCTACACCCTCACAACCACTCCCACTCACCTTGTTGGCTAGCCTATCCACCAAGTTGTGACCAGCCTTGTTGGCTGGTTGCAAAGCCAAGTTTGGCCACCACCTAGCCCTTCCTCTTCCCCTATAAATACCCCCATTAGTCTTCCATGTTAAGGGTTCCAAAAAAAATCATTAAGAAGTCTAAGTACTCTTCACAAGGCAATTAGTATTCTAGCACAAAGTCACTAACCTAAACCACTTCCTAGTCTTCCAATTAAGTGTTCTACACACACACTTAGTCAAAAGGCTTCACCAATCAATCCAATCCATTTCCAAACCCTTTCCAAGCAAAGGTATAATGTTTAGCCTGTTTCTATTTTGATCCCTGAGGGGGGCTAACAGGGCCAAGGCTGGTAATTAATACCATGTCCTGGTCCTAAAGCCAGCAGAGTTACAAGAATCCGTGGCAGCCAAATCCTCGCGCGATGGTCCACAACACTCGCGCAACACTTGTGTCAGCAAGAGAATGGACCTTGTGGGGAAGGGAGGCTAGCCCTTTTCCGTTTTACAATATTAGCATGCCTGTTGTACTTTATTTTGATTTTCAGATCACTGTTATGCATGCAAAAACAAAATACAATAGCTTAGTTATTTGTTTGGAATAGCATGGAATGCCCTTGGGTCTTCTTGGATCTGTCTCAGGACCCCAAGCATGCAAAGCAATTCCTGGAAGTCCAGTTAGGAATGTCGCGCGAGACTCCCTCTCTGTCGCACGACAGTTCTGTTCATTCCAGAAATGGCCCTTGCATGGGCAACTAGGCCCTTGGCCTCCCTTTTATCCCCCACTGTTTAGGGGTTGTATTTCCCTTTATTCAGTTCCATTTTCAAGCTGTTTGTAATAATTAGTATTTTTACAGTCCCTTTGATAAACTGCTTGGTTTGCCTCCTGGGTGTGCACTGGTCCTTCCAGAGCCCAGAAGGGGATGAAATTGAAACTGTGGTGAGGTGACAACACTCACGCGAGGGTTCATGTGTCTCGCGCGATGGTTTGCTTGCATGCAGATTTGTTCATGCATGCAAGTTGGCCATCGTGCAGGGCAAATCCATCCCGAGCCTGGTTTTGGCATCTGATCGCTGTTTTAGGTCCATCCCATTTATTACTCGTCATGCCATCCATCCATGCTATTATTTGATCACATCCTGCAAATTGTTACAGTTTTAATCTCCGATTAACTGTTCCCCGCCCTAATTGGCTAAAATTAATTAAAAGAAGAAGAATCACAAAAGTTTTCATAAAAATGCCTAAGTAGAGACCGATCTCCAGATTGGGCGAGAGGGGTGCCTTAAAACCCTTCCCCTCTCGTAACCTGGCTCCCGAATCCAGATATGGTTATGACGGACTGGTTTCCTTAACTTTTTCAAACAAAACAGCGCGGCAGGTGCTTCAAAATGCGGTTCCTTGAGTGTCGGACCCTCAAAAACTCAAGTGGCGACTCTGTATTTTTGAGCGCTTGCCACCTGCGCTCGCGCTCCCTCGATTTTTCAAAAAAGGGCCGCAACGGCGGGAAGGAACGAAATCCTTTCTCTCCGAAGGGCATGCTGCCCACAGCCACAAAAGCCGCGCTTATGTCCTCCCAAGAACGCTTCTTCCTTTCATCCAGCAAAGTAAACCAATGCAGAGCATGACCTACCAAAGTCTGCGAGAACATCTGCGCCATGGCATCCTTCTCCACACCCCACATGGATAGCGCTCCGATGTATCCAGTCAAATGTGCTTTAGGGTCTCCGGTTCCATCAAATTTAGCAAAATCGATTGGCCTAAACTTCTCTGGTAGCTTCGCGTTGGGAAATAGGCAAAGCTTGTTGATGTCAAAACCAGTCGATGCTATCTTCTCGTTCCTCGCTACTGACTCTTCCAACTGGGTGATCTTTGCCAATACTGCTGCCATCTCGGGATTCTATGGGGTTTCCATCTCGAGGACCAGTTGTTCCGGGTTTGGATTCAGGATTGGATTTGGGTTTAGGTTGAGGTTTAGATTTGGATTTGGGTTTGGATTGAGGTTTAGGTTGAGGTTTGGATTTGGGATCGGAATCGGATTCGGATTTGGGATTGGGATAGGGTTTGGATTCGGATTTGGAGGTGGAAGCCGTCGTGCAACTCCGGTAATCATCATCATGAGTTGGGTGATTTGGTTGTCGGTGCGTTCGCCCAGACGTTGGATATCTTCCCTGATCTGTCCCATTTCTCCATACAGGTTTCCCAGATTTAGGTTAGGGTTTGGATTTGGATTTGGATTTGGATTGGGGTTAGGATTCGGATTTGGCTCGCCTCCGTTTGGGTTTGGATTTGGATTGCGTCCGTTTGGGTTGACGTTTGGGTTAAGATTTGGATTGCCTCCGTTCGGGTTTAGGTTTGGGTTGCCTCCGTTCGGGTTTGGATTGAGGTTTGGGTTTGGATTTGGGTTTGGGTTTGGGTTTGGGTTGAGGTTCCCGATTAGTAGATCCATCTCCACCCTCAAATCTGATGCACTGACGGAATCTGCCTGAAGTTGAAGCCGTTCCAATCTCTGTCCCAAGGGTCTGGTCCAGGAGGGTATGATGTTCTTCTTCTTTGGCCCAATTGCTCAGAACTGACAGCAAAGCAAAAACCGTGCTCAGACGCGATCCCTGTTTAGATTTTTATGAAATATGTACATGGTTTTTAGAAAATGTGTGCACCACCGTCACCGTCATCGACTCTGATTTCTCAAAAGTGATTGAATATCCTTTATGGGAGGTTGCCTTGATCCTTGAATTTTTAAGATGTATCCTCGTTTAGGAACTAATGCTTCCCAAAGGATGCTAAAACAAGCTAAGTATTCGGCTAGCATTTCGTCAACAAATCGACCATTGGTTTGGAATGACTTAGGGTGAACAACGTGATACGATAACCGAAGTGGCGTAAGCAGTGCGTTCGCTTTTAGCCTGGACGGTGTTGGTATCACGGTGTAGACACCCCAATCTGGACTTCCAGATTAGTTTACTAATGGTTTTTGATTCCCCGATGATGAAACGGATCAAGAACACCCCGGGAATGTCGAGTGTTTGAGCTTTGAGTGTTTGAAAAACCCTTGAACCTAACCTAGCCTAAGCCACTTCCAAAAGCCAAAAACCCTACTGACGTACGCCAGGGCGCAATCATCTCACGCCAGGGCGCACCGTCGCGCGACAGACTGGAACCATCGCGCGATGGTCGCGCCAGGGCGCACCCTCGCGCGACAGTTTGGAACCCTCGCGCGATGGTCGGTTCCCCACCTACTTTTTCAGAGGCAGAAATTTGGCCACCGATGCAACTTCAGCCATGCCTCGTGGCTGGCTGAATTCCTCTCCTGGCACCAACCAGATCCACCCTCCATGCCTATAAATAGCCCCCTTTGTTCTCTTTCAAAGGGTTACAAAAAATCAAGCACAAAAGGTTACACAAACCCAAATACACTTGATACTTCATCACTCTAGCCATCTACATACACTTATTTTGCAAGCTCTATCACCTTGTTCAACCTCAAGCATCAAAGCTCAAACACCGTTCAAACTCAAAAAAAAGCCAAAGGTATAACACCTTTGTTCTGCTCACTGTTCTGATCCCTGAGGGGGGCTGGCAGGGTCAAGGCTGGTAATCAATACCAGTCCTGGCCCAAAAGCTGGCAGAGGTTCAAAACCGTAGTGGCAAGGACCCGCGCGCGACTGTCCCACATACTCGCGCGACACTTCGTGTTTGCACGTACATGACAGCGTGGGGATGGGTGCCTTGTTGTTTTATGCATTTCTTTGTATATAGATCACTGTAAAGCATGCTAACAACCAATTTACTGCTTTCCTTTGTTAGAAATGTTAGTCTTGCATTTCAATATTAAGTTCTGTTCTGTTGGAGTACCCCTGGGATCATTCTGGACCTGTCTCAGAACCCAGAAACGTGCAAAACCAGACACTGGAAGTTGGCTCGAACCATAGCGCGCTGCACCCAAACCCTCGCGCGATAGTCAAATTGAGCGTTGACCAGTGTGCCAGGGCGCAACCATCGCGCGCCCGGGCGCATTGTCGCGCGACGGTTTGGAACCCTCGCGTGATTGTTTGTACCCGATCAGTGGCTGGCCTTGCATGTTTAACTTGGTTTTAGGCTATTATTTTGTCCCCACACTGTTTATGGGGTTGTTTTATTTATTTGTTAGGTTTTTCAGCCTTTAAACTGTATGTTATGACTGCATGAACTGCTTGGTTTGTCCTGGGTGTGCAATGGTCCTTCCAGAGCCCAGAGAGTAAAACTGCTTGGTTTGTCCTGGGTGTGCACTGGTCCTTCCAGAGCCCAGAAGGTTTGAGAATAAGAGCTGTGGGCTTAGGCTTACTGGCGCGCGCAGATCTTGTAGTAGCGTGCGCATGTATGATCAGCATGCATTGACTTGATCAGTGCATACTGGTTACCTCTTGCGTGCGACACTCCAAAACAGGGGCTTTCCAGTCTGTTTAAACTCCCACAGGAGTCTGTTCTCATCCTATACTAACTGCTCATCCATGCCATCTATCACATCCTGCAAACATGTTACAGTTTTAATCCCCGATTAACTGTTCCCCCGCCCTAATTGGCTAAAATTGGTTAATAAAAGAAGAATCGCAACGTTTTCAAAATGCTCAAGTAGAGACCGATCTCCGGATTGGGCGAGAGGGGTGCCATAAAACCCTTCCCCTCTCGTAACCTGGCTCCCGAACCCAGATATGGTTATGACGAACTGGTTCCTTAACTTTTTCAAATTAAACAGCGCGGCAGGTGCTTCGAAATACGGTTCCTTAAGTGTCGGACCTTCAAAACTCAAGTGGCGACTCTGTATTTTTGAGCGCTTGCCACCTGCGCTCGCGCTCCTTCGATCCGGGCCCTTGCATTTTGGAAACCGGAATTTCCAGGGCACGCTGCCCACAGTGGCGACTCTGCTGGGGATGATCGAACTAATATTGATCTATACTTAGAGTTTAATACACTTGGGAGCAATCCCTTAAAAAGTCTGTCAAAACGGTGAGCTTCGCGCTGCCGAAGGTTGGAATGGTGATTTAACAGGACCTCGTGTCCGTCCATTCTAATCTGGGGCTTTTTCGATTGTTCACTTGCGTAGTTTCCTCTAAAGATGGATTAAATAAAGTGAGCCAAATTTGAAAAGGCATTTTGCGATTTTGCGATTCTTCTTCTCTTAATCAATCATTAGCATTCTCATTTGCATCGATGTGGGATAAGCCTCGTTGGATTGTTTTGGCAATCCGGCACGGTTTACCGGAGCCCGGGGACCCTGAATGACCGACAACCTTCGACGATGATGGGTCATGCTACCGTTCGACTGTTACTCTGCGAAAAACGCGAGTAACGGGAGGTATATCTATGGCCCTAGTCCGAGGAACCTGTTACAAGCCAAAACCAGCCTTTGCATATACAAAGCACTAGAACTCTCCAAACTAGGACAGGTACCCACAGGGTAAGATCTATTTGCATCTAACCCCGTAACTGCCTATGTGTTACTGCTTTCCCTATTGCATGCACTATTTTGCGTAGGAGCATGCTTAAGGCTGTTTTGTCTTTCGAGTTTGTCTTGCGCTGTCTAAAGACGTTGTTGGACCCGATGAGGAGTCGTTCATTCTGTCGAATGTTCGTTATCAATCGCAAAGTCCTTAGTTCAATGAGACTTTGAGAAATCAAAATTTACTACATCCTTGGCTCATGCCCGTTTAAGGATTCAACCGACAATCTGGAACAACAAAGTGGTGATGTCGTGTCGCTGGCGCCACCCAGGTTGAAGTGCGTTGTCACTATACACCGTCGTGTTCAAAGTTAAGGTGCCATGACATCAACACCGAGTTGTTCCAAATTCAAAGTCGAATCTTCAAAAGGGACTAGCCAAAGATTTAGTCTATTTTGACATCCTTTAGGATCTGTCGATCTACTCAGGGACACATCGCCGAAAAGAATTCTGAGGATTCCGGCAACGTCTGAAACTTGTGAGGCAAACTTGTCTCTGGAACTGTGCATGCATACATTATGTTCTGCGTAGGAGCACGTTTAGGGCGGCTTCTAGGTTGTCTCGCTTTCGAGTCTGTCTTATGCTTATTAGGACGCTGCTATAACCCGATGAAGAGTCGTGCATCTCGATGGTGCACGTTGTTAATTTTTCAAAAAGTCCTTAGATCAGCGAGACTTTGAGAAATCAAACCTTACTAAATCCTTGGCTCATGCCCGGTTGAGGATTCAACTGAACATAAGGAACCACAAAGTGTTGATGTCGTGATATTGATGTCATTTTGGTTATCGTGCTTCGCACGTACACCGCCCCGGCTAAAGCGCGTTGTCGCTCACGCCACCCCGGTAAAGGTGTCACGCCATCAATACCGAGTTGTTTCTAATTCAAAGTCGAATCTTCAAAAGGGACTAGCCAAAGTTTTAGTCTGTTTTGACATCTCTTAGGATCAGTTTGATCTATTCAAAGGATATACCCTCGAAAAGAAATCTGAGGATTCTGGCAGCGTCCGAACATCATGAGACAGACTTGTCTCTAGTTCTAGAGTCTAGGGTGGACACCGACGACGATGTATGCATTGCATTTTGCTGCAGGAACGCCATTGAGCTTTCTCTTACTTTACTGTCTAGTTTTGGAGCCATTGCACCGAGGAAGAGAGTACCGAAAAGAAGAGCCAAACCTACTTGGGAGCGTCTTCAGAATTCGGTTCAAAGACTTGTCAGGCTAGAAACTGAGTCAGTTGCAACGGAGGCTTCTCCAGGTTCATTGTTGGCAGCCCTAGAGTCGGGTTCGCCATCGATTTTACAAAGAGCCACGCCGTCGGCTTCCCCTTCTTCAACATCTTCAATGCCAGCTATGGCAGATCAACCGCTCACTCTGGAAACCATGCTTATGAACCTTCAGGATAGCATCACCGCCATGCAACAGAGGGCAGCTCAGACAGATACCAATATTGCCCGCCTGAATGACCTTATCCACACTCGTCTTCCACCTCCTCTTGAAGAGGAAGGCGAGGACGATGAGGATGCTCATGAACAACCTATCTTGGTCCCAGATCCGAATCACGAGGGGCGTCTCATTGTTCAGCTCAACCCTAATGAGGTTCATGCACCTGCTGCAAACACAAATCCGGCAGGTGGCAAGCCTGATTTGAATCCCGATATGGTTGCACTTATAGCCAAGATGGCTAAGTTGGAAGAGGCTGTCACAAAGTCTGAAAAGATCAACGCAGGAGGAATTGACTTGGATCGTCTCTGTTTGTACCCTAATGCCAAGCTCCCTGACAAGTTCAAGATGCCTGACTTGGTTACGTTTGACGGGAGCGGTGACCCAAAAACTCATCTCTATGGCTACCATGCCGCAATGAAGCTGCTGGGTATGGAAAGTGAGGCCATGTCTCAACTCTTCCCTCAAACTCTCTCTGGGCCTGCTTTCCATTGGTTTTTGTCGCTCGACATCTCCAAACGAAGAACTTGGGAAGACATAGGGGCTGCCTTTATCTCGCAGTACAGCTACAACTCTCAACTCAAAATGACTATTCGGGAGTTAGAATCCACAAAGATGGAGGCAAAGGAGACCTTTGCGGACTTTGTTAAAAGGTGGAGAGCCAAAGCCGCTCTAATGACTGAGCGCCCCAGCGAAAGAGACCAACTCCGCATCATCTCCCGCAATCTTCAGCCAGACTATGCCAGACACCTGGTACTTGCTCAAGCGACTGCCAACTTTGAGACCTTTTTCGACTCTGGCCTGGCCATCGAGGATGCGCTGGAAGCTGGAATCCTGCCAAGGAGTGAATCCTCTTCCTCCACTCAAAAGGCTAAGCCAAGGGCTTATTCGGGAAATAGTAGTGCGTTGTTTGGTAACAGAAACTACTCCAATACAGATACAAGTGGGAGCGATACTCCAGCTTTCAACTTCAGTCAGTTTGCTGATATCAATCAAATTCGAAGCGCTCAAAGCCTCCGATCTCGAACACAACCCCGGAGTTTCTCTGTCTTAGAGGTATCTCTATCTGCAGTAATGGAAAAACTCGTCAAGTCTGGGCACCTCAAACTTTTGACCCCAACTTCTCCACCCAAAGTCTTTCCAGCCAACTACAATACGAACCATTTCTGTGCCTTCCACCAAATGCCCGGCCATCTTACTGATAGCTGCTTGCGTCTCCGACACGAGATTCAAGATCTTATTGACGATGGCACGATTCAAGTTCCACCAAAGCCCGATGTCATTTCCGACTCCTTGCCTCAGCACGAGTCTGACCCTCTGGTTGGTCAAATATCAATCGACTCTACTCAGATCAACCCGAGCTCCACCATATTCAACCCTAGCCACTATATCGTCCCAGCAAATCAACCCAAACCCATCGTATCCATCCCGTCCGAATCGGAGGTTAACATGATGGTTGTAGGTGGGGCAACCGAGGTTTTCACTGCCAACGTCTGGTTTGACAGTGATGAGGGGCTTGCAAAGGAAAGGACCGTTTGGCTGAGGTCCATCGTTCAAAGGAGCATCACGTAGGTTTGGTTGAAGAAGCTGAGGAAGCCGAAGTGCTGTTGCTTGGGCCTAACACCTGCTGGATCCTACCTCTTTTTGTGGAAGCTATGGGTAGCTTTTAACAATTGCATTTTCAAAACCACGTCTAGTTTGCATTGGCGTCTTGTCTGAGTCTGACACAGAGTCTTTTGCGTTTGTCTAAGTCTAGCTCTGAGTCGGAGGTTGTGCCTCTTGGCCCTCCACGTCGTAGCCTTTGTTTCAAGTTTTGAGTCTGTTGTACTTGGCAAACCCCGAGGGTTTTGATGATATGCTTTATCTTGCTTCTACATGCCTCGCTGGCTTTTATATAAACTGTGTCGACCCTGACGACGAAGGGATAGATTTCGATGGGATCATTCCCAAGGAAATGTGTTCCCTCGCCGAAAGGGAAGACAAAAGGCATGCTCAGCCTATTAAAAGAAGAAGTAATTTCAAATAAACTTGAAAGACAAGTATAACCTCCTGAAAGGTTCAAAGTTGGTTCAAAGCCGCCCCCGGAGGAGCATTGCGCCCGGTCAGACAAGCATCAACGTCTTGGCATGGTCACATCAAGTCACGCCTCGCGTTTGATTTTGAGACAAAGGAGCATCAAATCCCCTGTTATCGGGTGCCAATCCAGAAAGCAGAAGCACAGAAGGCTCCGGGCCTTGTACCATGTTCAAAGCAATGATGATGGCGTTCTGCCAAGCATAAATGAGAAAGTGTACAAAACGGCCCGGAGCAAGGCATTTCCAACCGAAGCTTTCTTGACTCTTTGTCATCAAAGCCATCGTATCTGGGGCTACAGCCAAAGGTCTTCGACCTCGACGGCAACAAATTCAATACCATGGTCGATCTGGATCAATTCAAAAGCAACTTTTCCCTGAGAGAAGCTCGTTGGGCTGAAAACCCCAAGGGTGGGCAGTTCCAAGCAAAAGTTAGAGTAGCCTGCTAGACCAAAACCTATGAAGGTGGTTTAGGCAAAAATGAATAGGCAATCAATCAAAGCTCGCTAGACCAAAGACCCGAATGGGCGGTTCTAGGCAAAAGTTAGAGCACAAAAGGAGAGGTAAATACTCGAGAGTTAACCCTTGGCCTGAACTATGTTTTGACCTGATTCCCTAGCTTGGGATACGTAGGCAGTCTTTCTTTGAGACTCGGTCACAATCTATCAATTGGATCCATGGTTGACATTTTGGTACACATCAAAGGTCAAAGAGGATCGAAGATCAAGACAAGCTGCTTTGGAGGAACCAGAAGGGGGAAACCCTTCGTCTTTCAATTTTATTACCAAACTGCTTCTTCAATTTACAGGCTGAGCATAAGTCTTAAAAAAATAATTGAAGCATAAAAAAACAGAACGAAATGCTAGCAAGGCCTAACGGCTCACAGTTTATTCTAAGTTCAGCGAAGTTTGGTGTAAACAACCGTAGCATGTTTGTGCAAAGTAATGCGCGTCAGTCTCAACCATGAGCATGCTTATTCAATTCCAGCAGACGGTAGCAGTTGGCTACTACCCTCGAATGCCATTCCAGGGGCTTTTGCCAAGTCTTGTCATACCATGCAAGTCATATGGACTTAATGTGACTGCACGGGGGTGTCGGTTTCAGTCCGGGCCTATACAAGTCATCATTTGCGTCTTATGTCCGTCTTTGCGACATTTTTCCAGTTTTTCAACTGTCATATCGGGATGCTTTTCTCGATTTTGTTTGTACTGGTCTTTGTACCTATTTGCGTCTTTCATAAGTGTCAGTTTCACCTGTTCAGGAATATCGTGAGTTTTGGCACATTAATGCCCAAAATTTCATTATATTCTATGTGTCTGAGGGTTCGCATTGTACCCTAGGGCTCTGTCTCCCTTTTCGTTCGAGCTAGGCGAGTCTGTACATATGTGCGCGCGTCTGTGTGTCGATTCAAATCACTTGTCAATGCAAATTAGATATTAGTGGTTAGTTTTTGCATTCTCTTCAACACTTGCAAAAAGAGAGTCAATAAACTGGAAAACGCAATTGTTGCATTGCTACCCTAGTATCCGTAATCCGCAAGCAACAGAATCTCTTGAAAGTAGCAAGGGCACGTCAGCCCAAGGCCAAGCAAGGCATCTTTGGGGCACATCCACCCAAGCATCGAAGATGGGGCACGCAGGCCCAATGTCAGTACTAAACGTCAACTGGGGCATGTCCGGCCGTTCAACGTCCATCTATCTGGGTGCATATCTCAGAAGCACAGACAGTACAGTAATGAGGCTCAGTGGTAGTCCTTAGGCGTCGTTGTCCTTCTAGGAACCGCCCTAAGCTTGCATCTGCATTTTCAATATTTTATACATATCATTGCATATTGTGTGTATATCAAATGTTGAACGCAGGAAAAATCCATCAAAACGACAAAGCAAGCCTGCTCGGTATCGAAGGCAGCAAGTAAACAGCCCAGCAGTTGTCACCAATTGCTCCCCAACTGCAGTCCGCCTTGCTTCTATCCATGTTATCCACTGTTTGTGCTACTTGGATCAACACAACGATAGCCGGTCCTGTCCAATCTCCAACGGCTTGATCACTCAGCACAATGATCTCCCCGTCCGCTTTCAACGACAGCTGATCCTGTCAATTCCCCCAACAGCTTGATCACTCAGCACAATGATCTCCCCGTCCGCTTTCAACGACAGCTGATCCTGTCAATTCCCCCAACGGCTTGATCACTCAGCACAATGATCTCCCCGTCCGCTTTCAACGACAGCTGATCCTGTCAATTCCCCCAACGGCTTGATCACTCAGCACAATGATCTCCCCGTCCGCTTTCAACGACAGCTGATCCTGTCAATTCTCCCAACGGCTTGATCACTCAGCACAATGATCTCCCCGTCCGCTTTCACCGACAGCTGATCCTGTCAATTCCCCCAACGGCTTGATCACTCAGCACAATGATCTCCCCGTCCGCTTTCAACGACAGCTGATCCTGTCAATTCCCCCAACGGTTCGATCATTTATACTGATGATTTGTCCGTTCAAAAATCAAAGCGCGTCGAGGCGTTCAAACCGTTAGTGTTGAGGCATTGGCAAATCAAATCAGCGTCGAGGCGTTCAAACCGTCAGTGTTGAGGCATTGGCAAATCAAAATCAGCGTTGAGGCGTTCTTCAATCAGTGTTGAGGCATTGGCAAATCAAATCAGCGTCGAGGCGTTCTTCAGTCAGTGTTGAGGCATTGGCAAATCAAAGCGTGTTGAGGCGTTCTTCAGTCAGTGTTGAGGCATTGGCAAATCAAAGCGTGTTGAGGCATTCTTCAGTTGGTGTTGTGGCATTGACAAACTAATCAACGACAGCCGGTCCTGTCAAATCCACAAACAACGACCAGAACATCGTTCGATGGTCCGTTCATCCGCAACTGATTGTTCCCCAGGAGTGTCCGCCTTGGCCTGTCCCGAACGACAATCACCCTCAGTCTAGCCAAAAGTGCATCTTCCAGCAGGCTTATTGCTCTGTCTCGGATGGTCTTTGATAAGGAGATTGGCTCTGATTCCCAACAGATGGAATTCAACCTGCCTGACACGACCTACCCGTGTTTGTTGGAATACTTTGTGCTGAGGATAGCTTGATCCCCAGCAACGACGGCCGGTCCCGTCAACATCTGCAGCGACAGCCTGTCCTGTCCAAATTCAATCAACAAGTGACGGTCTGTCCGTCCATTCAACCAATCAGGTTCTGTAAGTATGCTTGTCTACTTTGCTAGTATGTTCTGCTCTGGATTGCCTTGAGGGGTGTCTAGAAACCTTTGACGTTACTTGTACCAAGTCAATGGTGCTCCAAGTGCCATCAAAGGGGGGCTACTGTAGACACCCCAATCTGGGCTTCCAGATTAGTTTACTTATGGTTTTTGATTCCCCGATGATGAAACGGATCAAGAACACCCCGGGAATGTCGAGTGTTTGAGCTTTGAGTGTTTGAAAAACCCTTGAACCTAACCTAGCCTAAGCCACTTCCAAAAGCCAAAAACCCTACTGACATGCGCCAGGGCGCAATCATCTCACGCCAGGGCGCACCGTCGCGCGCCAGGGCGCACCCTCGCGCGACAGTTTGGAACCCTCGCGCGATGGTCGGTTCCCCACCTACTTTTTCAGAGGCAGAAATTTGGCCACCGATGCAACTTCAGCCAGGCCTCGTGGCTGGCTGAATTCCTCTCCTGGCACCAACCAGATCCACCCTCCATGCCTATAAATAGCCCCCTTTGTTCTCTTTCAAAGGGTTACAAAAAATCAAGCACAAAAGGTTACACAAACCCAAATACACTTGATACTTCATCACTCTAGCCATCTACATACACTTATTTTGCAAGCTCTATCACCTTGTTCAACCTCAAGCATCAAAGCTCAAACACCGTTCAAACTCAAAAAAAAGCCAAAGGTATAACACCTTTGTTCTGCTCACTGTTCTGATCCCTGAGGGGGGCTGGCAGGGTCAAGGCTGGTAATCAATACCAGTCCTGACCCAAAAGCTGGCAGAGGTTCAAAACCGTAGTGGCAAGGACCCGCGCGCGACTGTCCCACATACTCGCGCGACACTTCGTGTTTGCACGTACAGGACAGCGTGGGGATGGGTGCCTTGTTGTTTTATGCATTTCTTTGTATATAGATCACTGTAAAGCATGCTAACAACCAATTTACTGCTTTCCTTTGTTAGAAATGTTAGTCTTGCATTTCAATATTAAGTTCTGTTCTGTTGGAGTACCCCTGGGATCATTCTGGACCTGTCTCAGAACCCATAAACGTGCAAAACCAGACACTGGAAGTTGGCTCGAACCATCGCGCGCTGCACCCAAACCCTCGCGCGATAGTCAAATGGAGCGTTGACCAGTGTGCCAGGGCGCAATCGTCGCGCGCCAGGGCGCAACTATCGCGCGCCCGGGCGCATTGTCGCGCGACGGTTTGGAACCCTCGCGCGATTGTTTGTACCCGATCAGTGGCTGGCCTTGCATGTTTAACTTGGTTTTAGGCTATTATTTTGTCCCCACACTGTTTATGGGGTTGTTTTATTTATTTGTTAGGTTTTTCAGCCTTTAAACTGTATGTTATGACTGCATAAACTGCTTGGTTTGTCCTGGGTGTGCAATGGTCCTTCCAGAGCCCAGAGAGTAAAACTGCTTGGTTTGTCCTGGGTGTGCACTGGTCCTTCCAGAGCCCAGAAGGTTTGAGAATAAGAGCTGTGGGCTTAGGCTTACTGGCGCGCGCAGATCTTGTAGTAGTGTGCGCAGGTATGATCAGCATGCATTGACTTGATCAGTGCATACTGGTTACCTCTTGCGTGCGACACTCCAAAACAGGGGCTTTCCAGTCTGTTTAAACTCCCACAGGAGTCTGTTCTCATCCTATACTAACTGCTCATCCATGCCATCTATCACATCCTGCAAACATGTTACAGTTTTAATCCCCGATTAACTGTTCCCTCGCCCTAATTGGCTAAAATTAGTTAATAAAAGAAGAATTGCAACGTTTTCAAAATGCTCAAGTAGAGACCGATCTCCCGATTGGGCGAGAGGGGTGCCATAAAACCCTTCCCCTCTCGTAACCTGGCTCCCGAATCCAGATATGGTTATGACGGACTGGTTCCTTAACTTTTTCAAATTAAACAGCGCGGCCGGTGCTTCGAAATACGGTTCCTTGAGTGTCGGACCTTCAAAACTCAAGTGGCGACTCTGTATTTTTGAGCGCTTGCCACCTGTGCTCGCGCTCCTTCGATCCGGGCCCTTGCATTTTGGAAACCGAAATTTCCAGGGCACGCTGCCCACACACGGCGTTTCGTTTCCTCGTCATTCCTTCCTTTGGTTAATTCCCCGATTGAACGCTAGTCAAGGACTTAACTAAACCTTAGTTTCCCTTAGGATTTAGCTCAAGGACTCACATGGTTAACAACACGCATAAGGGAGCGTGACTCTTCATCGGGTCTTGGCAACCTCGCAAAGACCGCGCGAGCGAGTCTCGAGAACAGTGGTCGACAGCATGATGATGCAAGATGAAATGCAGCAGGCAAACAGGATATAGCACGTAATCCTACCCTGTAGGCTCCTGTCCTAATTTGGAAGGATCTATGGCTCGCTAAACATGTACAAAGGCCGGTTTTGGCTTGAAAAGGGTTCCCAGGACTAGAGTCAAAGTATACCTCCCACTATTGAGCGTACACCCAATAATGGTACAAACGGTAGGGATGACTCATCACGGTCGAGGGTTGCTGAGCATTCCGGGATTCCCCATCACCGGCAAGCCGGGTAGGATTGCTGAAACACAACAGCGGGGCTGCACAAGATATATTTACAAGAAATCGACAATGAAACAAAATAACTTTGAAAATCTCACAAACGTTTTTCAAGCTTGGCTCACAAGTTTAATTGATACTTTAGGAAAGCGGGCCGTTTTATCAACATACCAACTTTTTCTCAAGTATTAATTAAACCTTCTCCCCAGCGGAGTCGCCATTGTGGGCTACCACAGCCCCAGGTGGATCGGGGTGGCCCAATGAAAATCGCGCGCCTCGACCTTTGGATCGATTCGAAAATAGTTTGAAGAGTCGCCACCCGGATTTATGGTCTATCACCCGAGAAACCGTTTTGTTTTGAAAATGGTTGATTTGAAATTGAAAACCAGAGATCGTTTGAGGGTTCGGAAGCCATGTTACGAGGGGGGAAGGGTTTTACGACACCCCCCTCGCCCGACGCGATGTCCGTCTCTACTAAACGTTTGTGGGATTTTAAAAAAAGGATTTTGTTTCATTAAACCAGTTAGCAAGTATCCACAGTTATATCAAATAGACGTGCATGCATGTGCATATGTACAGGGGTGATAAAATGGCCATGCATGGTATACAAGATAACATAAAATGAAGCCTTGTTACTGGATTCACTCTCGAGCGCTCGAGAGTGGTCCTGAGCGCTTGGGAGTGTTAGAACCCCAACCTGCAAGCTTTGTTAGTACTGACAAGATATAATGCTAAACTGGAAACTGAAATAAATTTAAACATGTTATAGGCTCAACAGAGGTTTTGACAGACTGAGATAGGCCCTCAATCTCTCAGATCATGCATCCTTGCCTCAACAAAATTAGATCTACAACTTTAAAAGAGCAAATGGATACATTTATGCATGCAAAAAGTCAGAAAATACAGCAAACTGGGGGAAAATGGAATGCAGTGGCATGCATGCACTCCCGAGCGCTCGGGAATGGCTCCAAGCGCTTGGGAGTGAGCTGCATGTCAGCTTACTCTCAAATGGAAAATGACACTGCCTTGACATGCAAACACCCTTGTTTTTATTTCTCCTAAGAGAAAATCATCTTTAAACTTTGGAAAAACCTTATTCTTTCATGCAAACTTGTGAGAAATGTTTCTGTTTTAGGAAAACTGATTTTCTATGTCTGCATGCCATGATAGAACCATCTTATTTAAGAATGCACCTCACCCCCAACCTGCTGCTTAACAAAATGCCATGCATGGGACTGGAAACAGTCCCGAGCGCTCGAGAGTGTTTCCAGTAGGGGTTTTAAGAAAACATTTTTTTGTGCACCCTTTGCTTTTGCTTTTACACTAAGGTCTCCCAACCATGCACCCAGTATTAGAGACTGGGACAGGCTGAGAGACCCCCCTCAAAAGGGAAAAACAGCCTTTTTGTTTTGAGATCAAAGTAGAAAAATTTCTACCTTTGGTTTGAACTTGGCTCCTTGAATGGCTTTAGAAAATGGATGCAGAAAGAAGGACACAGGAAACCAGAGGCTTGGAGTGTTCTGGATTTCTGCCCTTTTCCTTGGTGATTTTTGAAACCTTTGAAGTTTGAAGTTGAAGAACAAGTTTGTGTTTGAAATTTTTTTGCCTTGAGCAAGAGAGAGAGGAGAGTAGTTTAGAGAGAGAAAAATTTCGTCCCCCTGCTCTGCTGAAAACAGGTTCTATTTATAGGCCAAAATAACCTATGGTTTTGAAATGAAATAGATTTGAAATAAACACTTTTTTAATGGGAAAATCTCCTGGCCTGAAGATCGCTGACTGAGGTTGAATGCTTGACTTAACTCTCAGCCGGCTCAAGGTGGCTGTAATGATGGATTGCATGGGTAGTGGGAAGCCCTGCCATCCATTGGGCAGCACTGGAGACTCGAGCGCTCGAGACTGGTCTCGAGCGCTTGGGACTTAACTCTTGAGCGCTCGGGAGTGAGCCAGGCCAGTGATTTTGAAAAACAGTTTGGAGCGCTTGGGAGTGATTTTGACCATTTTATTTCCTTTTCAAATCCTTCAAGAAGCAAAGTCTCAATTGGTACGAGGCTTGTTTCAATCCAAAATCATCATCGGGGAGCCTCAGGGCCACAAATCAAGGAAATCCGACAAGTTCAAATTGGGGTGTCTACAATGCTGCAACCATCCCTGTCAGTCGCTGGACTTCTTTAATTGTAGTTGGAGCTTGGAGGTTTTGTACGGCGGTGAGCTGAGTTAGGTCAGCTTCTATCCCTCGACGGCTCACCATGTATCCCAGGAACTTTCCAGAACCCACGCCGAACGCACACTTCTCGGCATTCAGGCGAAGCCAATGTTCCTTGAGGATGTCAAAAATTTCCCCAAGATCCTGAAGATGATCTCTGCCGAGCTTGCTCTTGCACACCATATCGTCAATGTATGCTTCCATTGTTTTGCCGAGCTTGAGGAGAAATATCTTGGTGATTGCTCGTTGGAAGGTCGCTCCGGCATTCTTCAATCTGAAGGGAACGACATTGTAGCAGTACGTTCCTCGGGGAGAGATGAATGCCGTCTTTTCTAGATCATCCTTGGCAAGAGCGATCTGGTGATAGCCCCGGTAAGCATCCATGAAGCTCAAGCGCTCATATCCGGCAGTTGCGTCCACCATTTGCTCTATCTGAGGAAGGGGGAATCGATCCATCGGGCAAGCATCATTTAAGTTGGTGTAATCGACATAGACCCGGAGCTTTCCATTTTTCTTCGGAACAACAACAGGGTTAGCGAGCCAAGTCGGGTATAAAATTTCCCGAATAGCCCCAGCTGCCAACAGTTGATCCACTTCAGTCATGACTACCTCCACATGCAAGGCCGCTGAGCGACGGACCTTCTGGACCACTGGGCGTTGGTTCGGATCTACGTTGAGAGAACGAGAGGCGAAAGACGGATCTACCCCTGGCATTTCCTGAGGAATCCAAGCAAATACTTCTATGTTCGCTTTAAGGAAATTGAACATATCCGTACGCTCGGATTCGTCCAAGGAACTGCCGACGAGGAAGTATCTTCCTCCATCTTCGGTAATTGGCATTCGCACAAGCTCTTCGGTTGATCATTGCTCGGCCGGCAATCCTACTTCTTTGGGAACGGGAATGTCAGCTGTCTCAACACACTGTACCTCCAAGCAACTCCGCTCGTTAGTCACAGTACTGATATAGCATTTCTTCGACTGGATTTGATCTCCCCGAAGGCTCTCCTGCCTTCCATTCCAGCCGATAAACTTCAAGACCTGGTGAAGGGTAGAGGAGACCGCCTTCATTCCGTGTAGCCAGGTTCGACCGAGGATGATGTTGTAGGGGCTAGGAGAACTAACCACTACGAATTCGACATCAATCACTCGGGAGCCGGCTCGCACGGGAAGAGTGATCAAACTAAGAGGCCACATAGGTGCTCCGGTGGAGCTAACAACGAGGGCGTCGGCATGTGGCATTTGAACTCCTTGCAAGTCTTGGGATGTGAAAGTTATCGGACCATCAAGGCTAGGGTCGATCCACTTTCTCTTCGGTGAAACTCCAATGTTGCAGACAGCCAGAGTAGCGACAGCTTTGTCAATTTCAGAGTAGAGTTCGGCCGCTCGTCCTCCGGACACAATGCCTTGGATTACTCCAACGAGATTTCCAGCTAGAAGAGGCGGAGGAGGGGGTAGTGGATTTTGCCGAAGATCGATCCATTGATTGAGGAGCCCAGCTGCCACAAGCTCTTCCAGGTAGCGCTTGAACGGTTGGCATTGGGTGGTGTAATGGCCTCGCTCTTTGTGGAACGTGCACATCCCAGGACCATTGCCCGCCGTTCCTAAGAACCCTGTCGGCCAAACGAAGAATGGTAGCTGGCAAATTATTGATAATAGCTTGTAAATTGGCTCAGTGAACGTCGTACGCTCGGCCACGTACTCGTCCGGCCTGGGCTTCCGCCACCCTTGCTGCCATGGTTGTTGCTGCTGCGGATTTTGTGGAGGCTTGCCTCTATTGTTTGGTTTGCTCGCGCTTGATCCAGCGTTGCCCTGCCCTGTCTGCCCTTGTCGAACGTTAACTACCTGCTTCTTTGCAGCAATAGTTGTCTTTGTTGTATTTGTGCCCTTCGGAGCGTTACGCTCGGCAACCGCTTCCTCGTGTACACAGTCTTTCTCGATGATCACCATGAGCTCGCCCATTGTCTTCGGTGGGTTTCGGGATAAATCTCTGAACATCGCAGAAGTTGGATCCAACCCATTCATGAATGATTCGGCCGCCACGCTTTGATCACAATCAGGGATGAGGTTGTAAACTTCCCAATATCGTTCGGTATACAACCGAAGGGTTTCGCTTGCCGTCCTCCTCATGTTGACCAGTATCGAAAGCGTCTTCAGCTGGACGTTGCTCGTAACGAACCGTTTTGTGAACTCCAACTCTAGCTCGTTGAAGCACTTAATGGACTTCGGCTTGAGCTGATTGTACCACAACATTATTGGTTCACTCAGAGTAGGAGGAAAAATCATACACATAAGTGCGTTGGAAAAGTTATGGAGGCTCATCGTATGTCTGAATCGGCAAACGAACGCGACTGCGTCTTCTTTAGCCTCATACCGCTTGAGCTTCGGCAAGACAAAGCGATCCGGAGGTCGCTCCAGTTGTATAGCATCAATGAAGGGAGAGGCCTTGGCCTTGCCGAGCTTGGAGTCATCTACTGGCTCCGGGACACTCGGAATCGTAGGAGGTGGAGCATCGAGGCGGGCCGTTCGATTTCCCCGAGGTTCCCTGCGATGATGTTGCGGCCGCTTGTTTTGTTCTTGTTGCCGAAGCCTAGCACCTTCCGAATGTTCCCGCTGCTCACTTCTCGAGCCCCCATGATGAACTTGCCTAGGATCAAAACCTTCGTCGACCGGTTGGTACACGGTTGGCATACCTGTGAACTGGTCATACATGACAATAGTGTTATCTTGCCCCGGTCGTTCTCCCCCACTCATCGCTCGGCGACTGCTATGTGAGCCAGCTGGGCGCCGTCCTTCCGGGTAACGATCTGCATGGGACCTTGATTGCTCGGATCTCTCGGGATGTTCGCTCGCCCGTGCATGCCGAGGTGGATCATTGAGATCCAAGGGTCTTTTCCCGTCTATCCGCTCCTGATGCCGCCGGGAACCGTCTTATGTTCTCAAAGAAGCTCCCACTCTGCGAGTACCTGCCGTGGAGCTCGTTGCCGAAGAGCGCGTGCTTTCGTTGCAGACGATACTTTCCAAGCGAGGGTTAGAAGCCGTAGGTTGGATCCTGGGGGCATGCTCGGGCCTATCAAAGACGGTGCATCGCTCGGAAGGGACACCCTCGGATGTATGCGCCTGGCAAGACTTTCTACTGCGTTTATGAGATTTCTTCGGGTGACTTGGTTTGGCAGGGTGGCCATGCACAGGAGTCATGGCCACGCCTTCGTCCCGCTCTTCAAGCCGTTGCTGGAGGAGTGCAATTACCGCGGCCTGACGCTTTTGCTCCGCCAGGGCGAGTTCAAGCTCGGTTGGGGGGTAAGAGAGTTGATGTGAAACCGGTAGGGTGGTTCTTGCGGCTTGGCCAGGTTCAGCATTAATGGAACCGAACCCCGCTAAACCGAGGGTGAAGTTCTCCGGTCCTGGAGGGGGAAGACGCTGAGCCATACCCTGATTTGGTGATGAAGAACAGAGGAGAGAGGAGGAGGCCTGAGATAAACCAAAGCCCACAGAGTTTGCTAGGAAAGCTCAGACACTCCCCATCAGAGTCGCCAATTGTGGGGGAGTGATTTATCCTTGGCCTTCTTGAACCTTTCTCCCTTTTCGATGTCTGAATCGTGATGAAGAAGAACGCCGTGTACCTGCAGACAGGAGGGTGGTGTTCCTCCGGGTAGAAGCTCCGACGATCTAATTAGAATATGGAAGAAAAGTGAAGAAGAAGAGGTTTAGTAGGAGATGAGTTAGGGAAGAGATTTTCTGACCTTTTTCCTAGAGGAGGTATTCCTCTATTTATAGGCAGAGACTTGGAGTACTGGGCAAGGTGGAGGTGCATTACACGCGCACCGCTTCGCTTGGATGATGTCACGTGTCAGAGGCATTTAATGAATGCCGCCCTTCAAGATCTGCAGACCCACATGGGTCAGTGTTAGAAATGTCACATCAATTATTAGAGAGGTGAACGTGCTTATCGTCGGTCCTATCAGAAAGAGCTTCTAGAACGTTCTTCCACCGCCTTACCCGGAGAATCCTTCCGAACATAAGAGTTTACCGAGGATAAGACTTGCTCGTCGAACAACCATCGGTCCGAAAGGAGAAGACGTCCATCCGAGTAAACGGGCCCGGTACCGAACAAGACCATGGTTTCACGTTCGGAAAGGTAGCTGAAGCTCGGTGAGCAGCCGTAGGACCACTTATCGTTCGGTAGACGACCGGGGTGAGGTGTCGAGTTGACTTCTCTCATACAGACGAACTGAGACAACTGAATAATAGGTCCACAAGGTCACCCCACTGAACCCTTTGAACCTTCGGATATTTCGGCCCACTACAGTTTGTACTTCAGTTCGATGAATTTTATTCGGTACATCCTTAATCTTTTCTCGTCCCATATTGTGCTCGCAAAATCACATCTGATAACCTTCAAATTTTAATCCACAAGAATCAATAATCATTTAAAGCAGAAACTTCGAATAAACATAACTTCCAAATGGTACCGAATTTAATAAAACTAAAAACACCAAAATTTTCCCCTCACAAAATTTAATATTCTGATTTTTTTTAAGTTTGCAGCCGCAAACTCCACGGCCAAAAAGATTGCGCCCCGCAAGGTTCGACCTTGCGGCCGCAAGTTTAAAACTGGTTTTTGACAGTTTCTTCCGAAACTAAGTTTTGACAATAGGGGTCGATTCGGACCCTCTCCTAAGGCCAAAACTTGATTAATATACTTAGAATTAATGATGTAAAGGATATCTACCTCTCTTCCGATCGATTTAGCTTAAATTGAAGGTTTTTGAGTTTTCGGTTCGCTAGAGAAGATGACCGGAGTACGGCGGTTCATGCTTGGTTCAGGGCAATTGGTGGCTGTTTTGGGAAGCTTATGGTGGGTGTAGACACCTCCCAAACGGGGCATCGCCATACAGATTGATCATGCTTGTTTGGTTCCACTTCATAAGCCAAGATCGTGGATATCCCCATAGCTAGGAACATCGCCACACGATAACGGTTATCATCAAAATAGAGTCGCCACCTAGTTTATTAAAACTAGGAAAAATGGACAGAGATTCTGGGTACGGGAGCCAAGAGTACAATAAGGGGAAGGTGTTAGGCACCCCTCTTTGCCCAGTCGTGAGACTGGCCCATAATCGTTCGACATACAATGTTGTATATTTGCTTTATTTAATTTTAACACATAATCTGGTTTTTAGCCTTTAATTAATAGTTGATAAGGTGAGCCAGTATGATAAATGAAAGCATGCATCAGAATAAGCAGAAAACAAATATGTCCCAGCAAATAGATCCCTTGGCCGGTGAATTGATGTCACGGCCGAGGAATCCCACTGGATCGATGTATCCGCCGAAGGATTGATTTCCCAACCGATGTTCTTCCTCACACTAGAATACATACTGTTGATGCCCGAAATTGGACATTCAATCCGAGCTCCGTCTTCAAGGAGTTCCTGCAAAACAGCGTCCAAAGACTGGGGGTGTTGCCAGTCGTGGACCCTCCGATGACTAAGTCAGTAAGAGTATGTAAAGGTAGAATTCTGTGTGTTTTGTGGATAGAATTGAGTACGTACCTTCAACCCATGGGCGGGCTGCCCATTTATAGGCGAGGTGGTTCGTGTCCCTGCGAGGGGCACGAAGGTGGTAGATCGTGGGCCACGACAGCGGTTGAAGTTCCTCGAAGTGGGGGACTCCCGTCGGAACTGGAGTGAGTGGTGGACGTGGGAGTCATGGCTCCGTAGTCCAAGAATCCAGGGGACGTGGAGTTACCCCCTCCACGTCCGAGGATACCGGCGGGTGTAACCGTACTGACCTAGTCAGTGTTCATCCTGTCGTCCCAGCGAGGTTGGAGAAGTCTGACCGAGCGACTTGAATACGACCGAGCGACAGATGTCCGACCGAGCAGGTCACCTCTTGACACGCGTCGAGAGAACAGCGCTCGACAGTAAGTGTCTAAAAATATCCTCATCAGTTGCCCCCCATTCCCAAGTCGAGCAGAGCGAACCTCGACGCTGGGGATAATTGCTCTGTCTGTCGACGCGGTGCTCGAGGTAGTTAATGCGGGGGAAAGAGATCTCCCTTTACCCGAGGATAATGATGAGTAACCGCCAAATACACACCCCACGTGACGTTGGGCTCTCCAAATTTCAAAATTCTCGAGATACGAGGACGACTGCGGTTGGGGATCTAGTGACAGATCTTGCTCGTTCATGATCGGACGGTGAGGAGTCAAAGGATTTCCCTTGATTCTCGCGCCCGAGGAAGGGTATAAGTACGATTATGCAGCTATTCCCCAGCACCTCTTGTTTCCTGCCCCCCAAGTCGATTCGCAACACTGGATCCAGAAGCAGACGCCAATCCGGGTGACCCGATACCCGGGGTTGATTTCCCCCTACAAACGATTGAGCCAGTTGTTCCACATTACCGATTAAAGGAGTTGTTTGGTGCTCTTCGTGTGTGGAACCAGTTGTCACGATTCTGTCTTGAGCGACAAGCCCTAAATCCCCTTCTCCATTCGTATACCAGCCAAGAGCCATTCCTGCATTTGGTGAGAGACCTTTCCAATCTTGCTTCCGATTCCTTTGAACCTGAAATGGAGGAGACTGCCCCCACCAATGTTATCGATGTGGAGACCGCCGTCAAGGCCCCGTCCTTTAGGGCTGAGACGCTCGTGAGCGTGATCTACGAGGAAGATCTGGAGACGATCCGAGCGGCCTACCAGATCCCCGACTCCGTGACCCTACGAGCGGCCCGTCCAGAGGAGAGGGCTTGCTCCTTCGTGGAGGGTGAGGCGTGCGTTTATGAGCACGCCTTCTTTGCTGGGCTACGAGTTCCTTTTCCACGGATCGTCCGAGAGTTGCTGAGCCGCATGAAGCTTGCTCCTGGGCAGCTTATGCCAAACGCTTGGAACATCTTCTTTGGGGCGTTCATGATGTTTGAGGCACTGGGTGCAGGGGGCCGCCCCATGACGATTGACGATTTCTTCTACTGCTACACCCCGAAGGTGGGAGACGCGGGCTTCTGGTACTTCCAAGCACTTGATGGCCGTCAGATTGTGTTTGGTTACCCCTCGTCTGTCAAAAAATGGAAAGAGAAGTTTTTCTTCATTTCTGGAGAAGGATGGGAGTACCAAAGCGATGAAGTGGTTGGCCCCAACACCCCAGGGATCCAGACAGTGTGGGGAGACCCTGAGCCGAGCGACTTCAGGCGGGTGGAGAACCCCAACCCAGATATCGACGGACTGATTGCGGCCATGCGGAAGGAGAAAATCCCCTTTGAGGAGCTGGTGAACCCTCAGAAGCTATTCGACCACTTGTTGGGACCAAACCCTGCAGGTAACGCTTAACCCCTTCTCCTTATCTACCTCTGCCTATGTTCTGCCCGTTTTCTGATTATTGCTTTAATTGTGTTCTCTCTTCCGGACATCAAGCCATTCGACAAGGTGGCTTACACCCAGATGAGGGCCCGGGCGGCTATCCCAACGAACCCCCCACCGGTAGCTTCCACCAGACTTCCTCGTCTGAGGATTGGCAAGGAGATCTTGGAAAAAACGCTTGAGGCTGCCGGCGGGTCAGCCCTGAGGGCCCTGGGCAAGAAGAAAAGAAAGAGGATCGCAGAGATAACTGAGAAGGAGGAGGAAACCCTTGTGGCAGAGATGGCGGACCCTGATATTTCGATCGGCCGGGTGATAGAGTCCCTCGCGAAAAAAGGTGAGCTCCCCGAGCCGAGCGAATAGAGGAAAAGTAAGAAAGAGCGTCCGCCCTCTCCAACGACGAAGGACCCGAATCCTTCGAAGAAGGTTGCATTCCAAACATCCCCTCCTGCACCTGCAGCCCCGTGGACAGAAGCAGAGATGGCTAGCATGGCTGGGCTGATATACCCAGCGACGAACGACTATGCGACAGTCCCAGTTAAAGGGAGCATCCTGTCGAACCCGTCTGCCAGCCACCGAGCGTTAAATGCATTCGCCCAGCCTGTCTATGACGGTCTCGCTTTGATGCCGGCGGAGAAGCTGCTGAGGAACTTTGAGCTGCATCTGAGCAGGGTAAGTGTTGCTTTTCAATACCTGCTCTTGTGACGAAGCCCCTTGACATCTAATGACTGTCCTTGTATTCGTTATTTGTAGGCCATTGCTAAAGGAGTAGTCGTTGCCAGGAGGCTGGCCGACCGAGAGCTAAGGCTCCATGGTGTAGACACCCCAATCTGGGCTTCCAGATTAGTTTACTTACAGTATTTGATTCCCCAATGATGAAATGGATCAAGAACACCCCGGGAATGTCGAGTGTTTGAGCTTTGAGTGTTTGCAAAATCCTTGAACCTAACCTAGCCTAAGCCACTTCCAAAAGCCAAAAAAAAAAAAAAACCTATTGATGTGTGCCAGGGCACAATCATCGTGCGCCAGGGCGCAACCATCGCGCGCCGGGGCGCACCGTCGCGCGATGATTTGACTCCATCGCGCGATGGTCAACCGGAGCATTGACCAGCGCGCCAGGGCCCATTGTCGCGCGACAGTTTGGAACCCTCGCGCGATGGTCAGAACCTGTCCCTATCACCTTTATTCAGCTGGGCAGCTTAATCACCAAGTATTCCCCAGCCAGCCTCGTGGCTGGCTGGCCTCCATTCTTTGGACCAGACCTGCCTTTCCATTAGTGGAAGGTGCTCTCCCTATAAATGCCCCCCCTTTGTTCTCTTTCAAAGGGTTACAAAAAAATTGGTTCAAGATTTGGTACAAAAATCCCACCTTCCAAAGGCTTACATTCCAAAACTTCCAAGAACAAAGCTTGTTCTTCCTCCCCCATTTTCACTCCTCAAACAACCTCAAACATCTCAACCACAACTCAAAGCTCAATACTTTTTCAAACTCAAAGACCAAAGGTATAACTTACCTTGGTTCTGCTCTCTGTTCTGATCCCTGAGGGGGGCTGGCAGGGTCAAGGCTGGTAATCAATACCAGTCCTGGCCCTAAAGCTGGCAAGGTTTCAAAAACCGTGCAACTAACATACCCTAGCGCGACGAACCCAGTCACGCGCGCGCTTGTCTCAAGCATCGCGCGATGGTTCTCGCGGGGAATGGATGTTGGTTCTTTCCTGTTTTTATTGTCTTAATAATTATTATAGATCACTGTTAAGCATGCAAAAAACCAGTTTATTGCTTTTCTTAGAGCTTAAATTGCTAACTTGCATTTCAATATTAAGTTCTGTTCTGTTGGAGTACCCCTGGGATCATTCTGGACCTGTCTCAGAACCCAGGACGTGAAAAACCAGACACTGGAAAGTTGCCTCGAACCCGCGCGCGCTGCACCCAAACCATCGCGCGATGGTCAACGCTCCATTTGACCAGCGCGCCAGGGCGCAATCGTCGCGCGCCAGGGCGCAACCATCGCGCGCCCAGGAGCATTGTCGCGCGACGGTTTAGAACCCTCGCGCGATTGTTTATACCTGATCAGTGGCTGGCCTTGCATGTTTAACTTGGTTTTAGGCTATTATTTTGTCCCCACACTGTTTATGGGGTGTTTTTGTTTATTTATTAGGCTTTTCAGCCTTTAAACTGTATATTATGACTGCATAAACTGCTTGGTTTGTCCTGGGTGTGCACTGGTCCTTCCAGAGCTCGGAGAGTTTAAACTGCTTGGTTTGTCCTGGGTGTGCACTGGTCCTTCCAGAGCCCAGAGGGTTTGAGAATAAGAGCTGTGGGCTTAGGCTTACTGGCGTGCGCAGGTCTTGTAGTAGCGTGCGCAGGTTTGGTCAGCATGCATTGACTTGATCAGTGCATACTGGTTTCTTCCTGTGCACGATGCTCCATGACAGGAGCTTTCCAGTTTGTTTAAACTCCCACAGGAGTCTGTTCTCATCCTATACTAACTGCTCATCCATGCCATCTATCACATCCTGCAAACATGTTACAGTTTTAGTCCCCGATTAACTGTTCCCCCGCCCTAATTGGCTAAAATCGATTAATAAAAGAAGAATCGCAACGTTTTCAAAATGCTCAAGTAGAGACCGATCTCCGGATTGGGCGAGAGGGGTGCCATAAAACCCTTCCCCTCTCGTAACCTGGCTCCCGAACCCAGATATGGTTATGACGGACTGGTTTCCTTCACTTTTTCAAATCAAATAGCGCGGCAGGTGCTTCGAAATACGGTTACTTGAGTGTCGGACCTTCAAAACTCAAGTGGCGACTCTGTATTTTCGAGCGCTTGCCACCTGCGCTCGCGCTCCCTCGATCCGGGCCCTTGCATTTTGGAAACCGGAATTTCCAGGGCGTGCTGCCCACAGTGGCGACTCTGCTGGGGATGATCGAACCGATATTAATCCATACTTAGAGTTTAATACGCTTGGGAACAATCCCTTAAAAGCCTGTCAAAACGGTTAGCTTCGCGCTGCCGAAGGTTGGAATGGTGATTTAACAGGACCTCGTGTCCGGCCATTCTAATCTGGGGCTTTTTCGATTGTTCACTTGCATAGTTTCCTCTAAAGATGGACTAAATAAAGTGAGCCAAATTTGTAAAGGCATTTTGCAATTTTGCGATTCTTCTTTTCTTAATCAATTTATAGCATTCTCATTTGCATCGATGTGGGATAAGCCTCGTTGGATCGTTTTGGCAATCCGGCACGGTTTAACGGAGCCCGGGGACCTCGAATGACCAACAACCTTCGACGATGATGGGTCATGCTACCGTTCGACTGTTACTCTGCGAAAAACGCGGGTAACGGGAGGTATATCTGTGGCCCTAGTCCGAGGAACCTGTTACAAACCAAAACCGGCCTTTTGCATATACAAAGCATTAGAACTCTCCAAACTAGGACAGGTACCCACAGGTTAAGATCTATTTGCATCTAACCCCGTAACTGTCTATGTGTTACTGCTTTCCCTATCGCATGAACTGTTTTACATAGGAGCATGCTTAAGACTGTTTTGTCTTTCGAGTTTGTCTTGTGCTGTCTAAAGACGTTGTTGGGCCCGATGAGGAGTCGTTCATTCTGTTGAATGTTCGTTATCAGTCGCAAAGTCCTTAGTTCAATGAGACTTTGAGAAATCAAAATTTACTACATCCTTGGCTCATGCCCGTTTAAGGATTCAACCGACAATATGGAACAACAAAGTGGTAATGTCGTGTCGCTGGCGCCACCCAGGTTGAAGTGCGTTGTCACTATACACCGCCGTGTTCAAGGTTAAGGTGCCATGACATCAACACCGAGTTGTTCCAAATTCAAAGTCGAATCTTCAAAAGGGACTAGCCAAAGATTTAGTCTATTTTGACATCTTTTAGGATCTATCGATCTACTCAGGGACACATCGCCGAAAAGAATTCTGAGGATTCCGGCAACGTCTGAAACTTGTGAGGCAAACTTGTCTCTGGAACTGTGCATGCATACATTCTGTTCTGCGTAGGAGCATGTTTAGGGCGGCTTCTAAGTTGTCTCTCGCTTTCGAGTCTGTCTTATGCTTATTAGGATGCTGCTATGACCCGATGAAGAGTCGTGCATCTCGATGGTGCACGTTTTTAATTTTTCAAAAGTCCTTAGATCAGCGAGACTTTGAGAAATCAAACCTTATTAAATCCTTGGCTCATGCCCGTTTGAGGATTCAACTGAAATTAAGGAACCACAAAGTGTTGATGTCGTGATATTGATGTCATTTTTGTTATCGTGCTTCGCACGTACACCGCCCCGGCTAAAGCGCATTCTCGCTCACCCCACCCCGGTAAAGGTGTCACGCCATCAATACCAAGTTGTTTCTAATTCAAAGTCGAATCTTCAAAAGGGACTAGCCAAAGTTTTAGTCTGTTTTGACGTCTCTTAGGATCAGTTTGATCTTTTCAAAGGATAAACCCTCGAAAAAAATATCCGAGGATTCTGGCAGCATCCGAACATTATGAGACAGACTTGTCTCTAGTTCTAGAGTCCAGGGGGACACTGACAACGATGATCTCTGCATTTTTGTTCTTTCAATTCTTTCAATAAACTGCTGAAAGGGCATCACTGAGCTTTCATTACTTTACTGTCAAAGTTTGGAGCCATTGCACCGAGCAAGAGAGTACCGAAAAAAGAGCCAAACCTACTTGGGAGCGTCTTCAGAATCCGGTTCAAAGACTTGTCAGGCTAGAAACTCAGTCAGTTGCAACGGAGGCTTCTCCAGGTTCATTGTTGGCAGCCCTAGAGTCGGGTTCGCCATCGATTTTACAAAGAGCCACGCCATCGGCTTCCCCTTCTTCAACATCTTCAAGGCCAGCTATGGCAGATCAACCGCTCACTCTGGAAACCATGTTTATGAACCTTCAGGATAGCATCACCGCCATGCAACAGAGGGCAGCTCAGACAGATACCAATATTGCCCGCCTGAATGACCTTATCAACACTCGTCTTCCACCCCCTCTCGAAGAGGAAGGCGAGGACGATGAGGCCGATCAGGAACAACCTGTCTCGGTCCCAGATCCGAATCACAAGGGGCGTCTCATTGTTCAGCTCAACCCTAAGGAGGCTCGTGCGCCTGCTGCAATCCCAAATCCGGTAGGTGGCAAGCCTATTTTGAATCCGGATATGGCCGCTCTCATGGCCAAGATGGCAAAGCTAGAGGAGGCAGTCTCCAAGTCTGAAAAGATCAACGCAGGAGGAATTGACTTGGATCGTCTCTGCCTGTACCCTAATGCCAAGCTCCCTGACAAGTTCAAGATGCCTGATTTGGTTAAGTTTGACGGGAGCGGTGACCCCAAAACTCATCTCTATGGCTACCATGCCGCAATGAAGCTGCTGGGTGTGGAAAGTGAGGCCATGTCTCAGCTTTTTCCTCAAACCCTCTCTGGGCCTGCCTTCCACTGGTTTCTGTCAGTCGACATCTCCAAACGAAAAACTTGGGAAGACATAGGGGCTGCATTTGTCTCACAGTATAGCTACAACTCTCAACTCAAGATGACTATCCGAGAGTTGGAATCCACGAAGATGGAGGCAAAGGAGTCCTTTGCGGACTTTGTTAAAAGGTGGAGAGCCAAAGCCGCTCTAATGACTGAGCGCCCGAACGAGAGATCTCAACTCCGCATCATCTCCCGCAATCTTCAGCCAGACTATGCCAGGCACTTGGTACTCGCTCAAGCGACCGCCAACTTTGAGATCTTCTTCGACTCTGGCCTAGCCATCGAGGATGCGCTGCAAGCTGGAATCCTGCCAAGGGGTGAATCCTCTCCTCCACTCAAAAGGTTAAGCCAAGGGCTATAAGTGGGAGCGATGCTCCAGCTTCCAACTCCAGTCGTGCCGCCGATATCAACCAAATTCGAAGCGCTCAAAGCCTCCGATCTCGAACACAACCCCGAAGCTTCTCTGCCTTCGAGGCATCTCTGTCCGCAGTGATAGAGAGGCTTGTCAAGTCTGGGCATCTCAAACCTTTGACCCCAACTTTTCCACCCAAAGTCCTTCTGGCCAACTACAATGCCAACCTTTTCTGTGCCTTCCACCAAATGCCTGGCCATCTCACTGATAACTGCTTGCGTCTCCGACACGAGATACAAGATCTAATTGATGATGGCACGGTTCAAGTTCCACCAAAGCCCAACGTCATTTCCAACTCCTTGCCTCAACATGGGCCTGACCCTCTGGTTGGTCAGGTATCTATCACCTCCACTCAAATCAACCCGAGCTCCACCATATTCAACCCTAGCCACTATATCATCCCAGCAAACCAACCCAAACCCATCGTATCCATCCCGTCTGAACCGGAGGTTAACATGATGGCTGTAGGTGGGGCAACCGAGGTTTTCACTGCCAACGTCTGGTTTGACAGTGATGAGGGGCTTGCAAAGGAAAGGACTGTTTGGCTGAGGTCCATAGTTCAAAGGAGCATCAAGTAGGTTTGGCTGAAGAAGCTGAGGAGGCTGAAGTGCTATTGCTTGGGCCTGACACCCGCTGGATCCTACCTCTTTTTGTGGAAGCTATGGGTAGCTTTTTAACAATTGCATTTTCAAAACCGCATCTAGTTTGCATTGGCGTCTTGTCTGAGTCTGACACAGAGTCTTTTGCGCTTGTCTAAGTCTAGCTCTGAGTCAGAGGTTGTGCCTCTTGGCCCTCCACGTCGTGGCTTTTGTTTCAAGTTTTGAGTCTGTTGTACTTGGCAAACCCCGAGGGTTTTTATGATATGCATCATCTTGCTTCTACATGCTTCGCTGGCTTTTATATAAATTGTGTCAACCTTAACGACGAAGGGATAGATTTCGATGGGATCATTCCCAAGGAAATGTGTTCCCTCGCCAAAAGGGAAGACGAAAGGCATGCTCAGCCTATTAAAAGAAGAAGTAATTTCAAATAAACTTGAAAGACAAGTTTAACCTCCTAATGGTTCAATTGGTTCAAAGCCGCCCCCAGAGGAGCATTGTGCCGGGTCAGACAGGCTCGAAGAATTCATAGACGTCTTGGCATGGTCTCATCAAGTCACGCCTCGCGTTTGATTTTGAGATAAAGAAGTATCAATCCCCTGCTACCTAGTGCCAATCCAGAAAGCAGAAGCACAGAAGGCTCCGGGCCTTGTACCATGTTCAAAGCAATAATAGTGGCGTTCCGCCAAGTACAAATGAGAAAGTGTACAAAACGGCCCGGAGCAAGGCATTTCCAATCGAAGCACTCTTGACCCTGCGTCATCAAAGCCATTTATCTGGGGCTGCAGCCAAAGGTCTTCGACCTCAACGGCAACAAATTCAATACCCATGGTCGATCTGGATCAATTCAAAAGCAACTTTTTCCCTGTGAGAAGCTCGTTGGGCTGAAAACCCCAAGGGTGGGCAGTTCCAAGCAAAAGTTAGAGCAGCCTGCTAGACCAAAACCTATGAAGGTGGTTTAGGCAAAAATGAATAGGCAATCAATCAAAGCTCGCTAGACCGAAGACCCGAATGGGCGGTACTAGGCAAAAGTTAGAGCACAAAAGGAGCGGTAAATACTCAAGAGTTAACCCTTGGCCTGAACTACGTTTTGACCTGATTCCCTAGCTTGGGATACGTAGGCAGTCTTTCTTTGAGACTCGGTCACAATCTATCAATTGGATCCATGGTTGACATTTTGGTACACATCAAAGGTCGAAGAGGATCGAAGATCAAGACAAGCTTCATTGGAGGAACCAAAAGGGGGAAAACCTTCGTCTTTCAATTTTATTACCAAACTGCTTCTTCAATTTACAGGCTGAGCATAAGTCTTAAAAATAATTGAAGCATAAAAAACAGAACGAAATGCTAGAGGCCTTAATAGGCTCACAGTTTATTCTAAGTTCAGCAAAGTCTGGTGTAAGCAACCGCATCGCATTTGTTCAAAGCGATACGCGTTGGTCTCAAACCTGCGCACTCTTCTTGCAACAGGCAGTAGCAGTTGGCTGCTACCCTCGAATGCCGTTCCAGGGGCTTTTGCCAAGTCTTGTCAAACCATGCAAGTCATATGGACTTAATGTGACTGCACGGGGGTGTCGGTTTCAGTCCGGGCCTATACAAGTCATCATTTGCGTCTTATGTCCGTTTTTGCGGCATTTTTCCAGCTTTTCAATCAATTGTCATTTCGAGGTGTTTTTCTTGATTTTGTTTGTACCGGTCTTTGTACCTATTTGCGTCTTTTCATAAGTGTCAGTTTCACCTATTCAGGAATATCATGAGTTTTGGCACATTAATGCCCAAAATTTCATTATATTCTATGTGTCTAAGGGTTCGCATTGTACCCTAGGGCTCTGTCTCCCTTTTCGTTCGAGCTAGGTGAGTCTGTACATATGTGCGCGCGTCTGTGTGTCGATTCAAAGCACTTGTCAATTAGATATTAGTGGTTAGTTTTTGCATTCTCTTCAACACTTGCAAAAGAGAGTCAATAAACTGGAAAACGCAATTGTTGCATTGCTACCCTAGTATCCATAATCCGCAAGCAGCGGAATCTCTTGAAGCAGAAAGGGCACGTCAGCCCAAGGCCAAGCAAGGCATCTTTGGGGCACATCCACCCAAGCATCGAAGAGGGGGCACGCAGGCCCAATGTCATTGCTCAAACGTCAATTGGGGCACGCCAGCCCGTTCAGCGTCTTCCTATCTGGGTGCGCGTCTCAGAAGCACTGACAGTACAGTAATGAGGCTCAGTGGTAGTCCTTAGGCGCCGTTGTCCTTCTAGGAGCCGCCCTAAGCTTGCATCTGCATTTTCAATATGTTATACATATCATTGCATATTGTGTGTATATCAAATGTTGAACGCAGGAAAAATCCATCAAAACGACAAAGCAAGCCTGCCCGGTATCGAATGCAGCAAGTAAACAGCCCAGCAGTTGTCACCAATTTCTCCCCAACTGCAGTCCGCCTTGCTTCTATCCATGTTATCCACTGTTTGTGCTACTTGGATCAACACAACGACAGCCGGTCCTGTCCAATCTTCAATGGCTTGATCACTCAGCACAATGATCTCCCCATCCGCTTTCAACGACAGCTGATCCTGTCAATTCCCCCAACGGCTTGATCACTCAGCACAATGATCTCCCCGTCCGCTTTCAACGACAGCTGATCCTGTCAATTCCCCCAACGGCTCGATCATTTATACTGATGATCTGTCCGTTCAAAAATCAAAGCGCGTCGAGGCGTTCAAATCGTCAGTGTTGAGGCATTGGCAAATCAAATCAGCGTCGAGGCGTTCAAACCGTCAGTGTTGAGGCATTGGCAAATCAAATCAGCGTTGAGGCATTCTTCAGTCAGTGTTGAGGCATTGGCAAATCAAAGCGCGTTGAGGCATTCTTCAGTCAGTGTTGAGGCATTGGCAAATCAAAGCGCGTTGAGGCATTCAAACCGTCGGTGTTGAGGCATTGGCAAATCAAAGCGCGCTGAGGTGTTCTTCAGTCGGTGTTGTGGCATTGACAAACTAATCAATGACAGCCGGTCCTGTCAAATCCACAAACAATGACCAGAACATCGTTCGATGGTCCGTTCATCCGCAACTGATTGTTCCCCAGGAGTGTCCGCCTTGGCCTGTCTCGAACGACAATCACCCTCAGTCTAGCCGAAAGTGCATCTTCCAGCAGGCTTATTGCTCTGTCTCGGATGGTCTTTGATAAGGAGATTGGCTCTGATTCCCAACAGATGGAATTCAACCTGCCTGACACGGCCTACCCGTGTTTGTTGGAATACTTTGTACCGAGGATAGCTTGATCCCCAGCAACGACGGCCGGTCCCGTCAACATCTGCAGCGACAGCCTGTCCTGTCCAAATTCAATCAATAAGCGGCGATGCAATCGTCCACTTCTACTTCCATCCCTAGCGACGGTCCGTCCGTCTATTCAACCAATCAGGTTCTTTAAGTATTCGTGTCTACTTTGCTAGCATGTTCTGCTCTGGATTGCCTTGAGGGGTGTCTAGAAACCTTTGACGTTACTTGTACCAAGTCAATGGTGTTCCAAGTGCCGTCAAAGGGGGGCTACTGTAGACACCCCAATCTGGGCTTCCAGATTAGTTTACTTACGGTATTTGATTCCCCAATGATGAAATGGATCAAGAACACCCCGGGAATGTCGAGTGTTTGAGCTTTGAGTGTTTGCAAAACCCTTGAACCTAACCTAGCCTAAGCCACTTCCAAAAGCCAAAAAAAAAAAAAACCTATTGATGTGTGCCAGGGCACAATCATCGTGCGCCAGGGCGCAACCATTGCGCGCCGGGGCGCACCATCGCGCGACGATTTGACTCCATCGCGCGATGGTCAACCGGAGCATTGACCAGCGCGCCAGGGCGCATTGTCGCGTGACAGTTTGGAACCCTCACGCGATGGTCAGAACCTGTCCCCATCACCTTTATTCAGCTGGGCAGCTTAATCACCAAGTATTCCCCGGCCAGCCTCGTGGCTGGCTGGCCTCCATTCTTTGGACCAGACCTGCCTTTCCATTAGTGGAAGGTGCTCTCCCTATAAATGCCCCCCCTTTGTTCTCTTTCAAAGGGTTACAAAAAAATTGGTTCAAGATTTGGTACAAAAATCCCACCTTCCAAAGGCTTACATTCCAAAACTTCCAAGAACAAAGCTTGTTCTTCCTCCCTCATTTTCACTCCTCAAACAACCTCAAACATCTCAACCACAACTCAAAGCCCAATACTTTTTCAAACTCAAAGACCAAAGGTATAACTTACCTTGGTTCTGCTCTCTGTTCTGATCCCTGAGGGGGGCTGGCAGGGTCAAGGCTGGTAATCAATACCAGTCCTGGCCCTAAAGCTGGCAAGGTTTCAAAAACCGTGCAACTAACATACCCTCGCGCGACGGATCCAGTCACGCGCGCGCTTGTCTCAAGCATCGCACGATGGTTCTCGCGGGGAAGGGATGTTGGTTCTTTCCTGTTTTATTGTCTTAATAATTATTATAGATCATTGTTAAGCATGCAAAAAACCAGTTTATTGCTTTTCTTAGAGCTTAAATTGCTAACTTGCATTTCAATATTAAGTTCTGTTCTGTTGGAGTACCCCTGGGATCATTCTGGACCTGTCTCAGAACCCAGGACGTGAAAAACCAGAATCTGGAAAGTTGGCTCGAACCCGCGCGCGCTGCACCCAAACCATCGCGCGATGGTCAACGCTCCATTTGACCAGCGCGCCAGGGCGCAATCGTCGCGCGCCAGGGCGCAACCATCGCGCGCCCGGGTGCATTGTCGCGCGACGGTTTGGAACCCTCGCGCGATTGTTTATACCCGATCAGTGGCTGGCCTTGCATGTTTAACTTGGTTTTAGGCTATTATTTTGTCCCCACACTGTTTATGGGGTGTTTTTGTTTATTTATTAGGCTTTTCAGCCTTTAAACTGTATATTATGACTGCATAAACTGCTTGGTTTGTCCTGGGTGTGCACTGGTCCTTTCAGAGCCCAGAGGGTTTGAGAATAAGAGCTGTGGGCTTAGGCTTACTGGCGTGCGCAGGTCTTGTAGTAGCGTGCGCAGGTTTGGTCAGCATGCATTGACTTGATCAGTGCATACTAGTTTCTTCCTGTGCACGACGCTCCATGACAGGAGCTTTCCAGTCTGTTTAAACTCCCACAGGAGTCTGTTCTCATCCTATACTAACTGCTCATCCATGCCATCTATCACATCCTGCAAACATGTTACAGTTTTAGTCCCCGATTAACTGTTCCCCCGCCCTAATTGGCTAAAATCGATTAATAAAAGAAGAATCGCAACGTTTTCAAAATGCTCAAGTAGAGACCGATCTCCGGATTGGGCGAGAGGGGTGCCATAAAACCCTTCCCCTCTCGTAATCTGGCTCCCGAACCCAGATATGGTTATGACGGACTGGTTTCTTTCACTTTTTCAAATCAAATAGCGCGGCAGGTGCTTCGAAATACGGTTCCTTGAGTGTCGGACATTCAAAACTCAAGTGGCGACTCCGTATTTTCGAGCGCTTGCCACCTGCGCTCGCGCTCCCTCGATCCGGGCCCTTGCATTTTGGAAACCGGAATTTCCAGGGCGTGCTGCCCACACATGGTGTCATGCGCCAAGCCCTGGAGTGTCGTAACTCCTTGGAGCAGCTACAGAAGACTCATTCCGACTACCCTTCAGCACTGCAGCGGGCTGTGGAAGAGGCCGACCGAGCGAGAGAGGAGGCGGAGCGGCTGCGTCAAGCGGCCGAAGAAACCCAAGAGAAGTCTGAGGTAGCTTTGAAGAACTTGAGGGAGGCCCTATCAGGGAAAGAGGAGGAGTTGAGAGCACTGAAACAAGCGTCCGAGAACACCACCACCCGGCAATCCACCACAATCCTGAAGCTTCAAAGCGACCTTGGCCAGGAGAGGGCCACCACGGCCCAGGCGGTTGAAGAGTACAAGGCCTCTGATGAATGTGCCAGCGAGCTAATGTTGTACTTTTTAGGTGGCTTCGAGCAAGCCATTAAGCGTGTGAAGGTCAAGTACACCGACCTTGACCTGAGCGAACTGAAGCCTGAGCCTCCGTCCGACGTGGAGAACACCGAAGTGGGTGGTGGTGGAGGTGATGACGAAGATGACGACGCCCAGAGTTGAACCTGGCTGCCCTCTGTGCTCTGATTTCCTGTGTTTTTGTTTTGATGTAGTTTGTTTCATTTTCGCAACCGGCAAACTCGTACCACCGTATAATTAGGCATAACACTGCTCGTACCACCGTATAATCAGGCAAAACAATGTTTTCTTGTCCTTAATTCCAAGATGGAGAACGGAGTTCGTCCCTTTGGGGGCATGACCGTTGCTCTGCCAATGTTAGTACGTTGCATTTGTTTATTTGTTCTATCTGTCGCCTGTCTTTGATTCCGCCCCAACAGAGTTTTGAGTGGATTGTCACACTGAATGATCCGTCGAGAGCCGAGCGGATAAACAGGTGTTTGAGCGAGTATGCTTGTTAGACCGAGCGAACCCCCACAGGGGCACTGGATAATTTTGCTGATGGACTGTTAGGCCTCATTGAATCATTCAGATTCGATCATTGATTGCATGCTTTATGCAGGGAGGAGAATAATCATGTGAGATGCACCTAGCTAATGCAGGTTACCCTATACACTTAGGTAAATGAACAAGTGAATGGCAATAATTGAGGCGAGCGAGTAATCGTACACGCGCTGGCAGTTGGCAAGAGCATATCTCGCCAAACAAGGAGAACATTCCGCTAGACATTAAAGAGGTTAAGTTTTCCAAGGAGTTTTAACAACACCTGCACTTCTACCGCCATTAAGGCAGTTAGTAATTACTTTGAACATTCAAATATTTGAAAGCAGAGTCGGTTGATCTTTTTCTCTATAAAAACAGACCCTTGGTACTCCTTCTCCCCCACAAAACTTTTCATTTCGGTGGGAATCGAGAGAAAGGAAAGTGAAGCCTGAAGGATGTTGAATGATGGCAGCAACGTACTGGAGAACCTCTGCCAGCAGGTGCAAGGATTAATGATGGCCGTAGAGGGGCTATCGGCGAGGGTGGAGGTGATGGAGGACACGGTGCGGAACGCGGAGAAGGTGGTCCGGCTGCTGCTGATCACAGGCTGGAACCCCCTTCATGGCCCCCGGTCGGAGACGCCATCTCCCCCGCGGGGAATGGTGACTTCCCCCGAAGGGTCACCGTCTTCCTCACATGAGGCCAAGAGAGGACGCGAGGATGGGCCACCATAGTGGTTCCTCACCGTCTCCCTGGGGTTTCATCTTTTTATTTTTTTTTTGGAATGGGAGTCTTCCCCCTCCTCCCAAATTAAAAGAGGGGGCTTTAGTTAATGAAAAAATTTCTTTTCTGTCTATAACTTTCCATTTACCGAATTTTATGCAAGGTGTTTTGAGGAAATAGTGCCCTGACCATTAACTTCAATTTCCTAGCAACGAAAAATATTGACCATGTAGACCAGCGAGGGATGCCTAAATCTCTTTATGAATGATCATATGAGAGTGCACAGGGTTAAATTCATGCAAAAAGGTTGCCCATGCATAAAATCCAAACGTAAATTTAAATGATAGTGAAGTGGTACCGTTCACCCTTTGAGATGCTTGTGAGGAAATATTGCATGCTAATTTGGCCAGATCTACAGTCCGCCCATTTGGGGAAAGTCTGCTGGTTAACTCGTTGGCTGACCGAAGGGGGCCATGTTAGTCTCTTCAAGTCCCTTTATTTATGGACGAGTGCCGTCCTGCCAGGAGAGCGGGTTAACTCGTTGGCCGACCGAAGAGGGCCATGTTAGTCTCTTCAAGTCCCTTTATTTATGGATGAGTGCCGTCCTGCCAGGAGAGAGGGTTAACTCGCTGGCCGACCGAAGAGGGCCATGTTAGTCTCTTCAAGTCCCTTTATTTATGGACAAGTGCCGTCCTGCCAGAAGAGCGGGTTAACTCGCTGGCCGACCGAAGAGGGCCATGTTAGTCGCTTCAAGTCCCTTTATTTATGGACGAGTGCCGTCCTGCCAGGAGAGCGGGTTAACTCGCTGGCCGACCGAAGAGGGCCATGTTAGTCTCTTCAAGTCCCTTTATTTATGGACGAGTGCCGTCCTGCCAGGAGAGCGGGTTAACTCGCTGGCCGACCGAAGAGGGCCATGTTAGTCTCTTCAAATCGCTTTATATATCCACTCATGGTTTACCGGGGCAATCTCACTAAAGCACTCTTGAGACAGTCTTTTTTGGAAAAGAAAGACGAGGATATTCCCATTGATGAATTTAAGAGAGATTACAGATCGATCATCTAGAAACTCATCGAATGAGATAGGGATAGAGGTGTGTAGCCTAAAAAGAGAACAGCATTGGACCCAACTGTACGAGGGTCAAGAAACAAATTGAAAGCAAAATAACTTGGACTTTTACTGATAATAAATCTTCAGATTGTCCGCATTCCACGGGTGAGGGAGTTTCCAACCAGTCATGGTAACCAGTTGGTATACCCCGGGTTTGATGATTTTTTGGACCTGGAAAGGGCCTTCCCACTTTGGATTCAGCTTACCTAGCTTCTTCTTCTCCAGCACCTTCTTTAAGAACAGATCACCTACTTGGAAAGCTCTGTGTTTGACCTTCTTGTCGAAATAAAGCTTTGCCTTCTGTTGGTATGCGGCCACCCTGACTGCAGCCGCTCGCCTGGTTTCCTCGAGCAAGTCGAGGTTTAGGCTGAGGGCCTTGTCGTTCTGCTCTGCATTGTAGTGTTGGACCCTGTAGCTTGGGATAGCGACCTCAACTGGGATGACCGCTTCGGAGCCGAAAGCCATCTGGAAGGGAGTTTGTCCCGTTGGGGTGCACACAGTGGTGTGGTATGCCCAGAGGGTGCTTGGTAACATTCCTGCCCATAACCCTTTGGCATCGTCCAGCCTGGTTTTGATGATGCCAAGAAGGGTGAGGTTGGTGACTTCTGCCTGCCCATTGGCCTGAGGGTGACTAGGAGTTGCGTATTTGCACTTGGTGTTGAACTGCTCCCAGAAATCTCGCATCATCTCGTTGTCGAATTGCTTGCCGTTGTCCGAGACGATGGCATGGGGAATCCTAAACCTGCAAACAATGTGCTTCCAGACAAAATCTCTTGCTGCCTCTTGAGTGATTTTGGCGAGCGGCTTCGCCTCCACCCATTTAGTGAAATAGTCGATTGCGACTATGGCAAACTTGTGCTGCCCTGGCCCCAACTTGAAGGGGCCAATGATGTCGATCCCCCATTGCGCGAACGGCCAAGGGTTATCGATGGGCGTGAGTGGCTCTGGAGGCTAATGGGGAATGTTAGCGAAGCGTTGACACTTGTCGCATCAGCGCACGAAGTTGTTAGAGTCGGCCTTCATGGTGGGCCAGTAATAGCCCGCTCGGAGTGCTTTGAATACCAGCGCTCGGCCCCCGGAATGGTTGCCGCAGATTCCTTCATGGATCTCCCTCAGAATGAATTGACCCTCCACATCTGAAACACACCTGAGATAAGGGTAGGTGTAGCCTCTTTTGTAGAGGGTGCCATCCTGGAGGAGGTATCTCGCCAACCGGTACCTGAGCTTCTTCGCTTCCCTTCTGTCCGAGGGGAGTTCCCCATCCTGGAGGAATTTGATGATGGATTCCGCCCATTCTGCATTGGAATGGATAACCTGGGCCTCCCCGGGTTTTTGGTCATTGATACTTGGCTCTGCAAGGTACTGGAGAGCAGTCATGGGCCACAAGTGTTCATCAGGAGCACTTGCCAGGCGAGCCAAGGAGTCCGCCTTTTGGTTTTCTTCACGTGGGACCTGTAAGAAAGTCACCTTCTCAAAGGTTGTTCTGATCTTGGCGACTAGCTCTGAGTACTTCTTCATCTTCTCGTTTTTGGCCTCAGCTTCCCCGTTGGACTGATGAACAACTAATTGGGAGTCGCTGAGGACTTTGACCACTTTAGCTCCCATCTGCGAGCATAGCAGCAACCCAACAGCGACTGCTTCATACTCGGCCTCGTTGTTGGTTGCGTTGAATCCGAACCGTAACGCATACTCCATCTGCTCACCGAATGGTGAGATAAGCACAATCCCAGCGCCGCTTGCGGCCTTGTTGGACGAGCCGTCTGCGTAGATTGTCCAGCATTTCGCGTCTTGTCCCTTTGTTTTTGTCACATCATCTTCATCTTGTAAAGGGTTAGTGAATTCTGCCAGGAAATCCGCCATGACCTGTCCCTTCCTTGCCTTGCGCGGTTGGTATACAATATCGAACTCGCTGAGCTCGATAGACAACTGGATGAGCTGGCCGGACAACTCAGGCTTTTGAAGCACTTGCTTGAGCGGTCGGTCGGTCAGCACCACAATGGTGTGTGAACAGAAATAAGGGCGCAAACGTCTCACCGAGATAACCAAAGCAAAGGCTAGTTGTTCAATGAGTGGGTACCTAACTTTGGGACCGCGGAAAGCTCTGCTAACATAGAATACTGGCTTCTGAATACCCCGCTCCTCCCTGAATAGAGCTGAGCTGACCGCGTTTGGGGAGACTGCCAAGTACAGGTAAAGCTGCTCTCCCGAAATAGCCCGAGAAAGCAAAGGAGGAGAGCTGAGGTAGGCCTTTAGGTGTGCAAACGCCTCTTCGCACTCGTCAGTCCACTCGAAAGCTTTCCGCAGAGTTTTGAAGAAGGGGAGGCACTTATCTGTCGACCGACTGACGAATCGGTTGAGTGCTGCTACTCGCCCTGTAAGGCACTGAACCTCTTTGATTGTCCTGGGTGCTTGCATGTCGATCACCGCTTGAACCTTCTCGGGATTGGCTTCGATTCCTCTTTGGCTAACCATGAACCCGAGGAATTTTCCTGCCCCTACTCCGAACGCGCACTTGGTTGGATTAAGCTTCATGTCAAACTTTCTGAGGATTTGGAAGGTTTCAGCCAAGTCGGTTGGGTGATCGCAGGCTAACTTGCTTTTATTAAGCATGTCATCCACGTATACCTCCATATTCCGGACAATTAGCCCGGCAAACATCTGGTTGACCAACCGTTGGTAGGTTGCTCCTGCATTCTTTAGTCCGAAAGGCATAACCCGGTAATAGAATAGCCCTCGCTCGGTAATGAAAGAGATACCTTCTCGGTCGGCCGAGTGCATCAAGATCTGATTGTATCCAGAGAAAGCGTCCATGAAACTCAAGAGTTCATGTCCTGCTGTTGAATCAACCAGTTGATCAATCCTGGGGAGTGGGTAACTGTCCTTCGGGCAGGCCTTGTTCAGGTCTTTAAAGACCACACACATGCGCCAGTTGCCATTCGCCTTTTTGACCAGCACCACGTTGGCCAGCCAGTCAGGATATTGCACCTCCTGGACGAATCCAGCATCGATCAACTTCTGGATTTCCTCATGGACGGCATCGCTTCTCTCTTTTCCAAAGATTCTTGGTTTTTGTTTTACGGGCTTAAAGGTAGGATCCACGTTCAGGTGGTGGGTCATTACCTCAGGATCGATCCCTGTCAGGTCTGCATGAGACCAGGCAAAGACATCCTTATTGTCTTTCAGGAAGGTGACCAACTGCTCCCTCAGTTGAGGGGGAAGCAGTGAGCCAATCTGAAGATTCCGGCCTTCTCCCACGTCGACTTTGTCTAGTTTTTCCACAGGCTCCGCATGGATCTCCTCTCTTTCGTTTCGGACTTGGAGTGCATCCACAACGAAGGTTTCTTGTGAACGTTTCTCTTTAAGGGTTGCGACGTAGCATTCACGCGCTGAGGCTTGGTCTCCCTTCTGAGTCCCTATGCCATTCTCGGTTGGGAACTTGATCACCAGGTGGTATGTGGAGGTATCCGCCTTCATGCTGTTAAGGGCCGTGCGCCCGAGAATTGCGTTGTAGGCCGAAGGGCAATCCACCACGAGGAACTTCACCATTTTCACAACCTGGCATGGCTCAGCCCCCATGGTGACCGGGAGGTCAATCGTCCCCATGGGTTGAACCTTTTCGCCGGAGAACCCAACCAGTGGGGATCGGACAAGCTGTAACTTGTCCTTTGGGATCCCCATTTGGTTGAAAGCTCCGGAGAAGAGAATGTCTGCAGAGCTCCCGTTGTCGACAAGGACCCTGCTGGTTTTGTAATTCCCAATAGTGACGGTGATCACTAGGGGATCATCGTGAGGATGTTGGACACCTGCAGAGTCGCTGGCGTGAAAACTGATGGTTTGCTCTTCCATTCTTCTTTCTTTCCAGGGCCTCTCAGTGAAGAGGACCTCTGCCGACCGCAACCTGCGGGCGTGAGCACGTCTGGAAGTGTTGGACTCGCCGCCCCCGGCATACCCACCAGAGATAGTGTGGATTTCTCCAAGTGCTCTGCGCGGTTCCGGGTTGGTGCGAGGGTTACGGTCTTCTCTTCTTTCCTGGTGCTGGGGCCGAGCGGACGGCTCGGGTTTGTCTTGGATGAACCTCCGCAAGCGACCGCGTTGGATCAGATTCTCAATCTGTTTGTTGAGCTCGATACAGTCAGAGGTATCGTGCCCATGGTCCCTGTGAAAACGGCAGTACTTGCTTCGGTCTCTGGGAACCCCTAGCTTCATTGCTTTGGGCCAGCGGAGTTCTGGGTCGTTGATCAGGTGGACCAGCACCTGCTCGGGAGTCGCGTTTAGCGGTGTGAACCGCTCGAAACGTCCTCGAGCACGTGGACGGTCCTCTCCTCTTGGTTTCTTCTCGGGTTTGACTTCCTTCTGGGTTCTGGGCTGTTCCGCTTCATGCCTCCGCTTGCCGTTGCCTGACGCCTCTTCCGATTGTCTCCAAGCGGCCATTGCTTCCTCAGTATTGATGTGCTTCTGAGCCTTGTTCATTAGTTCCGCCATGCTAGACGGTGGCTTTTCCGAGACAGACTCGAAAAACTTGGTAGGCTGGAGTCCACCAATAAAAGTAGTGAGAGCCACTTTATCATCTACCTCGTCAATTAAGAGTGCCTCGTTGTTGAAGCGCTTCAGGTAGTCGCGAAGCGATTCCCCTTCCTTCTGCTTGACATTGAGGAGGTAGGTGGTTGGTCTGTGTTGACGCCGCCCGCTGTAGAAGTGCTCGATGAACAGCTTGCTCAATTCGTCGAACGTCCCAATTGAGCCGGGTTTGAGCTTTCCAAACCAAACTCTGGCCGAGCCTTTCAAAGTAGTGGGGAAGGCTCGACACATGATCTGGTCCGGGCAAGCGTGCAACGTCATGAAGGCCTTGTATGTCTCCAGATGATCGAGGAGGTCACCCAATCCATCGAAAGGCTCAAGCGATGGGAGCCTGAACTTTTGAGGAAGTGGGTAAATAGTGACTTCGGCCGTGAAAGGGAGATTGGTCTTCTGAACCAGATTCTCCACAGTCCTGGCCCCTCGGTCGTTAACTTGCTTCAGCACCTGGTCCACCTTCTCCTGTAGCTCCTTGAACGCAGCCCCCTGAGCCAATGATGACCCAGAGTTGGGAACATTCCTGTGTCGGAGGGCGACGAAGCAGTTATCGCCAGCCACCATGGACTGGCGATGATCAGCTGTGTCGGAGGGGTCCCCACCGTGGTGGGTGCCCTAAATCTCTGGTGAGTCTCCGCTCGCCTCCCGCTCTTCGTTAGGGGGAGTTGGTTGAGGGAGGCGTTGGAGAAGCTCCGCGTTCTGCTCCCTGTAGACACCCCAATTTGGCCTAACAATTATTTCAAGTCCCACCTTGGGACAATCCCGATGATGAAATGGATACAGTGATCGCTGATTGCTTCCTTGAGAACCTTAGGACTTTCGGTGAGAACTTTGACCACTTAGAGGACCCAATTCAAAGCCATACAGCCTTTCAGACAGAAATACAGAAGCCTAGGAAAATCCATCTGACGGCCGTAACATCGATCCCACGGCCATAACATCAATCCCTCGCCCGAGCAACCTGTTGCCAGCAAAATCTCCCTGAGAGATCAATCCCTTGGCCGCGAGATCTATCCTTCGGCCGAGACATCCATTCCACGACTGTGAAATCCTTTACTCGGCCGCTAGATCGACCTTTTTCCAGACTCTCGAACGTTCTGTCAGACGTTTGGTTTGATCCAACTACACTACCTTTCCGATGCGTTCGGGCTACGTTCGGAGATCACGACGTAGAGTTTGAGATGCATTGCAATTGCAATTGCCATCTCGTGATTTGATTGGCCGGAGTGAGTCATCCTTATGCCTATATAAAGGGGCCTTTGGGTTCCGAATTAACACACAGAAATTGAGATACTTACACACTCTCTCAAACCTCGAAGCTCTGCACAAATACTCCCTCAATCCCATACTCCAAAAGCCCTAACCTTCCAAAGGTAGCCGTCAATCCGGCGATCAAACCCCGAAGTTCAAACCCTAACCCTAGGGTTCTCGATCAAGCAATCAACCAATCTCACCCAATCCAAAGCAATCAAGCAACTGAGGAATCAAGGTGGTGAGGCCCAACGGCCTCTGGTTTGTCTTAATTTACTGTATTCCTGACTAATCGTAGCATTTTGATTATCCATTAATCTTTCTGTCTGGTGTGAGGAAGAACACCGACCGGGGCTTCGATCCCTCGACCGGTATATCAAACCAGGAGGATCCCTCGGCCGTGACATCCATTCACCGGCCGCGGGATCCATCTCCCTGGGACAATTTTGTTGCTTTTCTGCTTTCCAATGCATGCTTCAATTATCGCACTGGCTCACTTTGCTTACTGTTTAAAGGAATAACTAAACAGACTATGTGTTAGGATTAAACAAGGCATCTATACGTCTTATGTTGAATGATTATGGGCCAGTCTCACGGCTGGGCAAAGAGGGGTGCCTAACACCTTCCCCTTATTGTACTTTTGGCTCCCATATCCAGAATCTCTATCTATTTTCCCAGTTTTTATAAACTCGGTGGCGACTCTATTTGATGATAGCCATTATCATGTGGCGACGTTCCTAGCCATGGGAATGTCCATGATTTTGGTTTATGAATGAGCAACCAATCGAGCAAACACAATGTGATCAATCTGTATGGCGATGCCCCGCTTGGGAGGTGTCTACACTCCCGGAGCTGATTAACCATCTGAGTGAGTTGATTAACCTGCTCCTGGAGAGGGTTACCACGATCTTCTCCATCTGGACCGTTTCGTTGGCTTCCGGCTCTCGTGTTGACCATTCTAAAGGGTTTTGAAACAGTTGAATTTATGAAGTAGAAAACTCGTCGTTTCCCACAGACGGCGCCAAACTGTTGATGCCCGAAATTGGACGGTCAATCCGAGCTCCGTCTTCAAGGAGTTCCTGCAAAACAGCGTCCAAAGACTAGGGGTGTTGCCAGTCGTGGACCCTCCGATGACTAAGTCAGTAAGAGTATGTAAAGGTAGAATTCTGTGTGTTTTGTAGATAGAATTGAGTACGTACCTTCAACCCATGGGCGGGCTGCCCATTTATAGGCGAGGTGGTTCGTGTCCCTGCGAGGGGCACGAAGGTGGTAGATCGTGGGCCACGACAGCGATTGAAGTTCCTCGAAGTGGGGGACTCCCGTCGGAACTGGAGTGAGTGGTGGACGTGGGAGTCATGGCTCCGTAGTCCAGGAATCCAGGGGACGTGGAGTTACCCCCTCCACGTCCGAGGATACCGGCAGGTGTAACCGTACTGACCTAGTCAGTGTTCATCCTGTCGTCCCAGCGAGGTTGGAGAAGTCTGACCGAGCGACTTGAATACGACCGAGCGACAGATGTCCGACCGAGCAGGTCACCTCTTGACACGCGTCGAGAGAACAGCGCTCGACAGTAAGTGTCTAAAAATATCCTCATCACGTACAGTTAATAGAAAGAACTAATTAAAAGCGAGAGACGAAAATTAAATCAAACCATAGGCCCCTGGGACTCACCACCTTGATCCCTCAGAGATTGATTGCTTGGATTGCGATTGATTGTAGATAATAGTGGTTGATTGTGGTGGTCAACTTCACAAAACCCTAGAACAAAGTGAGTTCTTTGGGGGTTTTTACTCTCGGATGCGACTACCACTACAACAAAAATCAGTTTTTATAGCGTGCAAAAAACGCTATGGAAAGTAATAGATAGCGTTCCAACGAACGCCTTATTAGCCCATGCTATTAAAAAGTCCGGACATTTTATAGCGTTCATGGAACGCTGTCAAAACTATACATACCATAGCGTTCATAGAATGCTGTCAAATTGGGAAGCAATTATAGCGTTATTTGTCTGTTACAATAGAGTGTTCTTCTATAGCATTCTTTGCATGCTATAATATGGAATCCTACCATAGCGTTGGATGCCTGCTACAATTGCCGGCAAAAATTAAAAAAAAAACATTTTTTTAGCATTTCCTGAATGCTACAATGCACTCTTTTGTTACATTACACTGTTGCATTATGTATTATTGATAAATTTAAATAAAAACTAACTTTTAATACTTAAAAGCTATCCATGTATCATTGAACTTTTAAGCCAATATCATAAAACCGAGAAATTAACAATTCGTCCAACATAAATTGCATCAAAAGATAAAGTGAAAACTTGACGTAACAAAATCAAGATACAAACGTCGATATCCAAAGAAAGAAAATAATTCACTACATATGCTAGTTTAAAAAAACCTATACAGATGTCGACGGATAAACAATTTACGCGACGCTACTTTGCAACCCAATCAAAATTTGTCCTCTGCAATCAGCATCGCTTCTCTTATTCATTTTGTACACTGCAAAAATAAGTCTTAATCAATACAACTCAATAAGACAGACATCAGTAAGATAAGACTATATTTAAAAAAAATAAGATAAGACTAAATGACTAAGTGTTTAGGTTTGTTTTTTCCCAAGTACATATAAGCAGGGCAAAGCAACAATGTATGGCATCCAAAGCACATGCTAGCATAGGAAAACTCAATGAGAAATGCTAGGGTGACCATATTTAGGTACCACGTTACTCAAAATTTGGTCTACGTAGTCAAATATTTTCTGAAAGAAGCTTGGGGAACTAAACTGCCATTAGTTCATGACTTCATGCTACCAAATGACTTAAAGCTGACATTAGGACATGTTACCAAATGAGGTAATATCGCATCTACAAGGCTAAGGTAATAGCAATCATAGTGAGATAGGTAAACAGTAAACTGCATGGGTGAAAAGTTAATAGTAGAAAACTGAAAAATGTACAAAATGAAGTGGACAAAATAATATTGTGCTAGTTCAGGTATCACCCAAATTTAGTTCTAATTGCGAAATGGTGAAGATGAAGCAAAATACAATGGGAACGGCAGAACTTCTTAGAATTTCAAGAAGCTGCATTAAATAGAAAAACAGAGCATGTATATTTACCTTAATAAATGGCTGGTCTTTACTAGGAAAGGAATCAACAAAGCTATCTTTAAGGAGTAAGGAAACCTGTAAAGATACAAAGGGCAATAAATTTTAGGCAATCTGCATTCTGAGTATGGAGAAATTCTCGAAATCGTGAGTTAGTTTGTCCAACCCTGTCGTTTGATTGTACACTGGTGATTGTATGAGACCTCAAATCTGTACAAAGCAATTCCAAGTAGCGCCTCATGACTGTTAAGAAATGTGCAGCAGCTTCAGCCTGCACTTGCATATTGACATGTTTTACATCGCCTGTCAAACTCATGAGAAGGGTAAATGTAGAATAGAAAACCCACAACAGAGAAAATCACATAGGAACCGAACTAGAACCTTTGATAGCTTATGCTGACAAGGATGAAGGGAATGTGAAAATTGTATTTGAAAGTAAAAGGGGAAAATGTATCCGATCTCCAGAGAGGACAGAGAACTTCAAATCACAGAGTTTTCTAACATATGATGCCAAGACATTCAAGAAGTTGCAGACCACTATTGGGAATTTATCCATCTGCATTTATTAAACAGATGTACATAGGTATCATGTTACTGATGTATTGCCAATGCACCCAAAGCTGAAGCATTAAAATAGTATGAGAGGAACTACAGAAGTTGCAGACCACTATTGATAACTAAACAACAATTGATCAATGAAAACCTCTTCCAAATGTTTAATAACATGGTACAATAAGGGTAAACTTGTAAGAATGCCAAATTTATAATTCTAGGGCCCGAGGCATTACCCTTGTGCCCTTAAAACAAAAAGGTGCTTATGGAATTTTTCTAATGAGATAGAGCCACCTGAGAAATAGTACAAAATCTATGACTGAGTTAACATTTTGTTCATCTACACGGACCAAAATTGTTTAACACAAGCCTGTTTATATGCTTAAGACAAATAGCTAATTAATAAAATTAAAACATCGTACAACTTTCCTAACAACAGAATAGAGCTTAAATCCAAGCATTGCACTAAAAATTCCTTGCACTAATCACTTTAAAGTCAATTTATCTTCTTTTCACGGGACTCGTTAGCAGTCACAAGGCATCAATTTCCTCTTTTTGTAGAAACTCGACCATGATTTTTGCAGAACTTGACAATACAGAATTAATCATCAAGAAGTAAGAATCAGGGTAGTAGCAGAAAAGAATTGATTTCTCATCCTTTCAGCAGCTAAATTTCATCAAGAATGCATGAAAGCTGGTAGAATTACTTTACAAGTTACAACCCTAAACTAAACCTAATAACCCATTCAGAAGAACAAACAGTTGGATAGTGGACTAATAACAAAACTTTCACCAACGTGCATTTTGAAATTGTAAACTTATAACTATCTACAGTTTAATAAATAATATGTGCATGTATATATATCACCGATTCACCAATTCAGCCATCTAGCCGTAAGATCTGGATGGTACAAAATAAGTTGCATCCAATAATGAGAAATAACAATTTAGGAATGGTAGTACGTACCTTAACTACTTTGCATTATTGGTTATATTATATGGCCTCAGTTAAATCCCAATCAAACTTGTCATTGAGATGGCTAACTGACCAATTAGAGCATTGGGTACCTGTCCGTCCGTCCAAAGTAGAAGCCACGAGCTGCAAATTACCCTCGCCAAAAGTGTCTACAGCAGCGCGAAGTTTATCATCATCATCCTCAGTCCACTCCCTCTTCAGTATGGAAACATTAAGACTTTATCCAGTTGCATTGGCTTATTATACTCTTTTCATTGCATCGGAATTGAGTAATTATGCTACTACATGCGGTAGCATGAAATTAAGGCAGTAAGGTATAACTACCTAACTGTTTAACAAGATATCAAGGCACACAACATATGATGTGCTTTAACTCCACAGTATTCTCCACTTGATCTTTCTTATTTCCAAGCCTACTAATTTTCTGTGTTGACACATTTGTAACAACTTCTTTTATAGGTAGGGATACTCCTTTTTTTAGTACCTCGGTATCCCATCGAATGAACCTACTAATCCGGGCCAATCCTACAGTTGACATGCGAGGGCACAATCAAAGCAGGGGAAAGCCCTGTATTGACAAACACAAGAAACGGTAGCACGCGGGTGGGATACTCCTTAGACAGAACCAAACTCCTAAAATCCCTGTCACTCCTAAATCAGAATAACATGATAACCTTAAGCCGACAATCTGGATTTCTGAATACATGAAGTAACCATGATGGTAACTAGAATTAGTTTGGCATTCCTTTATAATTCCGCTCCCAATCGAAAGAATTGGTTTCCCTCAGTTTCTCCACAGCAATAAAAGGTTATTCCATAACCTAATACATACAACAATGCATCAATGTAAATGTACACACATGCTTAACACAAAATAGCACCATTTAACCCTAAAATGGTGATTTCGCATACTTTCGGCATACAAAATAGCGCCATTCAACACAAAATACTGAGATGAAATGGAAGTTACTCCCTTGTATACATCCTTATAGAGTTGTAGTACTATATACTCACTCTCATATATCAGGTATTTCTCCTTAAATATATATACATAAGTATACGTATATATTTACCTCTTTGAAAGCTAACAGAGGTTTGGGAAATCCAGAAGTGCCTTTCGCCATTTCTTTTCCTTGTCTTCTTCTTCCACCCAAACCCACCGCACAAGCCCTAGCCAGGCAGCAATCCCTAATAAAAAAAACCCTAGATGGGAAACGAGAAAATTAGGGACCGTAAATGGGGGATCGGCAAATCGAGTATACGCATACACATATGCGTACAAAGGAAGGGAGAGAGAGGATAATACCTGGTGAGGGAAACTACAAGAGGCGCATCTAGAGGCGGGAGCACCGGGAGCCGTCGCAACTTGGTGGTGCTAGCGGTGGTGGAAGATGTCGCTGTGCAGTTGTTGGTCGCCGGGGGTCGAAGGTCTGATGGGGAGAGATCGAAGGTTTGATGGAGAGAGAGAGAGAGAGAGGGGGAGGTGATGTGCCACAATCTCTGAAATTTTTTGTGAAGCGGTATGGGATTAGGGCACAGAAGGATGGCGCCTCTTATGAGAGATTTGTCGATTTATACGTTTTTAAATAACTATTTGCCAAAATATACGTTTTTTCAAACTATTTTTAAAAATAGTTCAAAACGCACATTCCATGTGCATCACGCATATCGGATGTGCATTATCCGTGCTGGCATATGGGAGCGGGGCCAGCTGGAAATCCACCTGATACCTGGAAATCCACCGTGTATCACGCATACTCAATATGCGTGATGCATATTCCATGTGCATGATGCATATTCCATGTGCGTTAGGGTTTAAAATCAAATTGCTCTCTCTGTATGCGTCTCGCATACGCTGTACAACACTCCCTATTGGCCCTCGCGATCTACGATCGCCGTCTACGTTCACCGCCGTTCGCCGTGCTCTCGGATCTCCGTCGCCGTTCGTCATTCTCTCCTCCCTCTCACTGTAAGTCCCTCTCTCTCTCTCCCCGTAGGTATGTATATATGTATGTATCTCTCTCTCCCCGTAGGTATGTATATATGTATGTATCTCTCTCTCTGGGTATATACAATTCATTCCGAAAAGTTTCTAACTTTGACGTGATTCGCAATTCAATATCCCAAATCTCCGCGTCGGAAGCTTGGATTCCCTTCTAGCCCTCAGTGACGACCTCTACAAGGTGAGAATTTTTTGGAATTCGACGAAAAGTTGATGTTTTTGCATTCAATTCGATTCGATTGTGCTGAGATTTGTGTAATCCGATGTGATGGGCAGTCGAATTTTTCGGAATTCGACGAAAATTTGATGTTTTTTGTATTTGGAATGCCTGATTGAATGGTTTGATGGATTGGGGAGATAAACAAAAAAGCATAAAGTACATAAAACATTCAAGTGTCATTTGCTACAAGAACCAAGTTTTGGGTCTTTCCTAGTATATATCGAACTATGCCTGGATTGAAAAATTCTAATTGCTTCACGTCACCTAGTCTAGAGCGTTCACAGCACAAATTGGAGTGCTTTTCACAGTTGTAACGTAGGTAGGTTTGTTAGGACCTGGAAATTTTTTGTGACCTGGAAATTTATGTTGAACCTGGAAACTTTTGGCTAACGTAGGTTCATTTATGTTGAACCTAGAATTTTTTTGTGACCATGTGTGATGAGGTTACTAACGTAGGTAGGTTTGTTACGATTCCTCTTTGGAAGTTTTGCTTGTCTTTGTCATGACTGGGAAATTGTTTGTTTGCTTTCTTTTAAGAATTAATATAAAACAGGACAAAACAAGGCAAGTTGAGTCCAAAACTAAAGTTACATATATATTTGGATTTTGGAATACGTAATAGCATATGTCAGCTGGTCCCATATATGGTGGTTCTGCCTTTCTATATTTTCTTGATTACACTCCACATCAATGTGTGAATATGCACCCCTCTTTTATTATTATTATTTTTCTAAAACGTGCATCTCTCTTTTAGTTCGTCCCATTGGGCAATCTATTCAGAGGTGATGATAATACTACGACCTAGTGTTCGGTTCCTGGTTTTTTTTGTATTTTTTTTTCTATCGGCGTGTTCGGTTCCTGTTAAAACACATTATTTGGATTGAGAGACAGAATGTCTATACAAAACCAAATGACATGGAACTAACAACAGTTTATGTGGCATTATGGTTTTGTGAACTATAATGAGACATGTATAGCAAGTGACAGATAATCGATAATAACGAAATGTTTCTTACCTTACCAAATGATGTTGCTTATGGCTGATTAAAAAAAATTGATGTTGCACCCCTCTTTTATTATTATTATTTTTCTAAAACGTGCATCTCTCTTTTAGTTCGTCCCATTGGGCAATCTATTCTGAGGTGATGATAATACTACAACCTAGTGTTCGGTTCCTGGTTTTTTTTGTATTTTTTTTTCTATCGGCGTGTTCGGTTCCTGTTAAAACACATTATTTGGATTGAGAGACAGAATGTCTATACAAAACCAAATGACATGGAACTAACAACAGTTTATGTGGCATTATGGTTTTGTGAACTATAATGAGACATGTATAGCAAGTGACAGATAATCGATAATAACGAAATGTTTCTTACCTTACCAAATGATGTTGCTTATGGCTGATTAAAAAAAATTGATGTTGCTTGGGGCTTAAGGCTTGCGCCTCATGGGCCTTAGCCCAGAGCTGGCCATGGCTTTCATGAAAAAATAGTCATGATGGGTGTATATTGTAGAACAATATCTCCTTATTATTCACACCAGGAGAGTTTCTCCTAATTATTATTAGTAGTAGGAGTATAACACGATAGACTAGTACAGAGTATTCCTACTTCTGGAGAGTGAAGAAATATCGAAGAAGATTCAAACACATAATCATAATGAGACATTATGCTTTTGTGAACTATATTGAGACATATATAGCAAGCGACAGATAATCAATAATAACAATTGTTTATCTGGCATTATGCTTTTGTGAAAGACAGAATGATTTGAAAAGCCAAAAATGAGACCCATATATAAAGGAACAATGACCACGGCAATGAAAGAAACTTATTGAAAGTTGAAACCCACGGAATGAGAATATCTGTCTCAAATCAATGCGGGTAATGTTTGCCATATTTTACAAAACTTACATTTAAAGAAGGAAACCAAAGAGACATGGTTCATAAATCACCGTTGTACTTTTCATTGGCTTTCTATCCATATATGTAAATGCGTTTACATTTTATTAGGCTGGACTTTTCATACTGTATGATAATAATTTTCGTACTTGCAGGTTATATCATGGATGACTCTAGTATTGATCCGGGGCCTACTGACGGCTCCTTACTTGTGTTACAGAAACAGCACCGTTCTCGTGCTGTATGGGAAGGCTATGTAAGTAGCCATTATCTTAGAACTTACTATGTCTTATAACACGAATTTATTGTAATGAATTTGGAGTATTCGTAAAACTAAAGCATAAGTTACAATGTTATTCAGGGGAATCCTAAAGTTGAAAATGTCACGTTGATCTGTCGTCGCAATGATAACAATTTACGACAGTTGGGGCGGCCTTCACCCCGCATTGTTCAGTTGATATACGAAGCTGGTTTTGGTGGAATTTTAGAGATGCCGTTTCTAACTTTGGACCGTGCTTTCATCACCGCACTCATTGAGCGTTGGCGGCCAGAGACTCACACATTCCATTTGCATTCAGGCGAGTCCACAGTAACCCTACAGGATGTGGAAATAATTACCGGTCTCGCAGTTGATGGTAGACCGGTTACTGGGGACACAAGATTTGACCAAAAGAAGAAAAAAGAATTATGCGAGCGTCTACTAGGGTTGGATCCACCGGGAGAAGTTATGAGTGGGTTTAAGGTTAGTTTGAAATGGTTGCGTGATAACTTTAACGGAAAGGTCGAGGAGGAGGATGACGAAGTCACGGTATTGAGGAAAGCTCGGGGTTACATTCTACAACTTATAGGTGGCATAGTTTTGCCGGACCAATCTAGTTCCCATGTCCACCTATGCTTCTTGTCTTTGTTTGATGACCTTCAACTTGCTGGTACTTACAGTTGGGGGAGCGCTTGCCTAGGCACCCTTTACCATTACCTAGACTTCGGCTCTACTATTGGATCAAAAGACTTGGGGGGGATGTTCATACTCCTGCAAGTTTGGGGTTGGGAGCGCTTTCCTTTCCTTGCCCCCGCACGTAATGGGAAGCGGGTCATTCGTCGTGATTGTCCTCTTAGTGGACGGTACGGTTTCTTAACGAAATATGTCATTTACATTTAGTATTGAAATGTTTATTCTTCACTAATATATTAATAATGCTTGGTATAATTCGACGCCATTGATATATTAATTTTGTAATTGTGTAGGTGGGACGATGAATTTCACTCGCCGAATTTGCCGACCCATGTTGTTGGACATTACCGGTTCTCTTTAGATGTGCAGAGGCCGGACGAGGTTATTGTTTACGTTACTTTCCGTTAGTTTGTCACAAATTGTTGGTCCTTTAGGAAAAGACTTGTGATTTGTGGATCATAATAAAGTAGTTTCGTGCATAATTTTGAAAAAAAGTTGACACCAAATTAGAGTTCTCAATTAGTTCTTTAACTCAGCGTCACTTAAAAAATATGCACGAACATATCCGATTTTTTGTGTTGGTCCTTTAGGGAGTACTTATGATTTAGTTTCTAATTTTTTTTTTAATTGTGCTTTCTTAGGTGGTGTGGCAGCCGTACACTGAGGACTTGATCCAATCTTTGCCAAGATTTTGTAGTGCCGGAAGAGGTGTTTGGATGGCAAGTGTCCCACTCATCCAGTTCTCTCATGTTGAGCAGCACCAGCCAGAGAGGGTGTTGCGTCAGCTTGGAGGGAGACAAACCATCCCCCCCCCCCCCCCTTCTAAGTCTCTAGGGGAGTTTCACGCTATGGATCTTAGGAATGGTGCAAAGGATTGGAGCAAGCCGATACGTTTGTGGAATGATAGGGCCAACAATATTGTAAACATTACCGATCCTGACATTCTTGTCTACCCCATTGACGACCCGTACCTAGATTGGTACGAAAGAATTACCTTACGTTTTGTAAGTAAGATGGGTGCAGCTACAAACACAGTGGTAATATATGATGATATTATTCTTTTTAATCTTCCATTTACTTTCATGTATGTAATTTTTTTACAAATACATTGTAATGCAGATGATACTATTTGAGAGGCTTTCGCAGCCATACCTCTCTGCTGAGGCGGTTCAGGCAATGGCACAAAAAGGAATCAAGTGCTTGAAATTCCAAGAGAAGTTATTCCGAAAGATAGCTCCTGAGCATAAGATACGGGATCCACAATTAGAGGAGGAATTTGATGAGGACTATGACCATATGGACCCCCATTTACAGGTAGAAGAAGTGGTTCACCAACAAAACCAGCCTCTACCGCAGCACCAGCCTCAGGGTCCTCCCGAAGATACACACGCAGAATTCCAATTCGAGGAACCCGTTACAATTACTTCAGGAGGACCAGTGCACCCTTCAGATCTTTCTACTCCTTTCAGTTCAGCCATATTAAATATGGATGGGTCTCGATGAGTCCATTACTTAACTACTCACCAGCGGCAGCGGCAGGGGGTTCACAATCGCAAACTCCTCCTGACTTTGATTGGGCCAACATGCAGATATCCACTGTTGGTGGTGGAGAGATCATTTCTGAGTGTAGGTCACTTCTGAAGAGGAAAATGATGGTAGAGTCGCAGGATGGGGATTCACTAGGCCAAGTCACACAGCTCACAGAGACAATAATTCAGTCCGAGGAGACACCAGAGGAGGAGGGGGGAGAGGATGAGGAAGTTGACATGGAAGGTCGAGGTCATGTTACCCCAGATGGGCCGCGTAGGACTACGCATGTCTCTAGGCTCGGTGTGGACATTGAATGAATTTGTTGTTGTTTCTGCTATTTCTTTGAGATGCTTAGACGTCGGGATAGCCCAACATACAAAGGAAACTCTGTCCGATTTTACCTAGAATTATCTTGCACGGAGTCTAAATTCACCAAAGCCAGGGAGTATTCACCCTGGTGCATTTGCTAGCGGACATGTATTCGACACGCGTGTCGAATACGTGTCCCCTATCAGATAACATAAATCCCTTCTACATTTTTTACAGACCCCTATGTTTTTAGATTATATCATACACCATAAATCCCTTCTAATTTTTTTTTCTTGTCTGTTTAGATTTGGAGCAGCATATTTTGGCAACAGGAGCAACAAATGTTGGCAGCAAATATATCCCTTGTAAAGTTCACAAAATGAAGCTGCTACGCTTAGGTCTAAAACATGTTTGATTGCATATAAGTTTAGTGGACAATTTTATGACCAAAACTTATGTAATATTAATGGTCCTCACTCTCTTTCTCTCTCTCTCTCTCTCTCTCTTGAAGTGATTTCTTGTTGGTAAGGACTGTAACTTCGGCACATGTCTTTACTGTAACTTCGGACTGTAACTTCGGACAATTTTATGACCAAAACTTATGTAATATTTAGTGATTTACGTAATATTATAGCCCATTTGATTTTTACTCATTGGCTTCCAATGGAGAGGTCTAGGGTTCGAGTTCATGATGAGACGTCGAACCTCTTTTGGTTGTTAACTTACTCATTTTCCTCTAAACCACCCCCAATGATGTATACAATATTGGCAAAACAAAATCACCCCAAACCAACTATTTTGTTTAGCAAAAATTCGTAAGTACTACAATAATTCAAAACACTTAACTCCAGCCAACCATGGTCATAAATCAAAAGACTTAAAAAAATTTCATTGGCTAGGTGGAGCAGAGTTATGCCATAGTACGTCCATTTCCTTTTCCCTACAACCAAGTTTTGCTTCTCTGCATATGTACGTCCATTTCCTTTTTCCTAAAACCAAAGGTCTATGTGAATATGCCTCAATGATTAAAAAAAATCAAATAACAGGCTATGCTTGGTGGAGATGCAAGCTTATAAAACCAAAATTGTATTTTTAAAAACTACAATTCAAAAAATAACTCGTTTACAAAACAAATAACTCGTTTTCACTCTTTTTTTTGTGAACGCCACTCTCTTGCAAGTGTATTTTTGGTGCATATGGGATAAATATTATGCAAAGCTGTTGGAAAGTGCATTATTGTAGAACACGAGATTCCTGATTCAAAGCTGTCGGATTCCCCTGCCATTGTAGGAGGAGGCCAGAAACATTGGTTCATGCACATGCTATATGCATCACGCACATGCTATATGCGTGATGCTCATACCATATGCGTGATGCTGGTAGATTCTCCTGCCATAGCAGGGGAGCGCAGGGGGGGCTTGTCATGAACATGCATGCGCAGGGGGGCTTGTCATGAACATATGCCTCCCCGCAGGGGGGGCTTGTCATGAACATGCATGCGCAGGGGGGCTTGTCATGAACATATGCATCACGCACATGACATATGCGTCATGCACATACTATGTGCATCATGCATATAGTATGTGCATTATGCAACTGCTGTATAATAATAGATCCTCTCTTCTAGTAATCAGAATCCGATATTTCTATCCATTATCGGTCTATACACTCGCAAAAAGATGACTAGTTCTTCTAATGAACGAATAATGTGTGTACATGTTGGTGGTCAGGTAGTCCAGCAGCCAAACGGTCCGTCGTACGCGGGGGGTACTGTTCTATTATTATCAGTACCGCGTGGGATAACACTCACAGATTTGAGGCAATTTATTACTAATGCAGGAAGATTGCCGAGTACGATGATGAAAATAACGTACGCCTTTCCAACTCTTAGCTTCCCTCACACAATGTTTACATACGTTGGGGTTGAAGTCGTTGACGATAATGGCGTCAATATAATTTTCGATGTTGCTGACGGCATATCCAGTTACACCCCCACTCTGTACACGGAAGTTCTTGACGATAGTAATTTCAGACAAGAAGTCGGGGGATCGCATTGCAATAGTCTCCCAATCCATCGTTCTACTGAGCGGTCTCATAGGCCGCATGAAAGAGATCCTTCTAAACAACAATATTTATACGACGACACATGCTTTGCAGATGACATGCATGACGATTCCACAATTTTGGAGCAACACAACGACTACGTGGAACACGACAGCGCATTTGACAACAATCTTGGAGATGACGATGACGTCTCACAAAGCTCCGAGGAGGATGTTGATGAGGGTTTAGAGGCTGAGGTCCACGAAGAACACGAGATTCCTGAGTTTGAGCTGCCAAGTTCCATGTTCACCGATGACACATGGACGAACATCGTGGACCCTAGTCCACAAATGCCTACTAAGAGTCACATTGGGTGGGACGGACATTGTGAGCTATTTAAGGGACAGGTATATATTATTACACGTAATTTAAATAAAGTCATTTTTTTTAGTAGAATGTGAAACAATATGAGCTCAATAGAACTTTATTGGCAGGTTTTCTTTTCAAAGGAGGAGGTTCAGAATACGGTGAAGAAGTATACCATGCAACAGAATAATGTGGTGAAGACAACAGTATCGTCACCGACTACGTTGGTGTACAAATGCAAGAACCCGGTCCCATGTCAATGGCGACTAAGAGCAAGAAAGTGTAAGGATGTTGATGAGTGGATAATCAGTCGATACGCAGGACCACACACTTGCGTTGCGGAGAGTGTAAGCCAAGATCATCATAATCTTGACGCACGGTTCATTTCTGAAATTATCGCCCCTATCGTGAAAAAAGACGCAAGCATGAAGGTGAAGGTCCTTCAAGCAATGATTTTAGAAAGGCCAGAGGGATTCCAACCATCGTATGCGAAGACTTGGGCTGCGAAGCAAATTGCTATAGCAAGAATTTTTGGGAACTGGGATGAGTCGTATGCGGAAGTCGAAAGTTTCTTGGCCGCGGTGAAAGTAAAAAATCCAGGTACGGAGTACATCTTGCTGTCGAAAGATACAAACATACCAGGATGCCTCACATTCGATCGTCTTTTCTGGGCATTTGGGCCGGCCATCGAAGGGTTCAAACATTGCAGGCCTGTCATAAGCATTGATGGTACCTTCCTAACAGGAAAGTACAAGGGCGTAATCTTGGTTGCTGTCAGTCAGGACGCGGAAAATCAAATTTTCCCTATTGCATTTGCCATTGTGGAGAAGGAGGATGCTGATAATTGGGGGTGGTTCCTGTCATGCCTCAGACATTTTGTCACCAATCGAACAGAATTGTGTCTAATTTCAGACAGGCAAACAGGTCTATTGTTGTACATCAAAGGAGATCCGCTTTGGAGACCCCCCCATGCTTATCATCGCTATTGTGCTCGTCACATTGGGGCAAACTATATGAGGAGGTTCAACAAAATTGTGGGCAACCAAGTCAAAGTTACGGCCATGGAAATTCAAAAACGAAAGTTTAAAGCTCAGCTTGAAAAGACTAAAAAGTTCGACGACAATAAGGTCTACAAGGAACTAACGGAGGATTTGCCTTTAAAGAAATGGTCATTCGCGCATGATGGAGGTAGGCGTTATGGATCGGAAACAACAAACATCTCAGAGAGCTTGAATGGGGTCCTAAAAGAAGCTAGGCACCTGCCCATAATGGGAACGGTTATGATGACATTCTACAAGAGCGTTAACTATTTCAATGACAGAGCCGTAGAAGCACGGAAAAAAATTGAGATGGGGGGAAACTGGAGCACGTTTGCCATAGACAAGTACAAACACTGGAGGAATAAGGCATCGAGACACCAGGTCATTGAGTTTGACCGCGTGGCACAAACTTACGAGGTGCAGACCCCAATGAATCGGACGAGCCCATATAAAGGAAATCATAGGCATTCAGTTGACATGATCAATCGTACGTGCAGTTGCAACAAGTTTGAACAATGGAAGATGCCGTGCTCGCATGTGCTTGCGGTGTGCATGTTCATGAAAACTTCCCCTTTCGAATACTTCAGCAATGTTTGGTCGCTCCAATCAATTATACAAATGTATGCCTCTCAACCATTTAGGCCCCCGCGTGACAAGGCGTATTGGCCTGAAATCAATGGGCCAACCATCATTCCAGACCGAGAACGTATCCGCGGGCGAGGGCGACCCCAAATCACACGGTTCAGAAACGAGATGGACTGGATTGAGCACCAACCATCACAAAGACAGTCATGCACATTGTGTGGACAAGAAGGACATAATCAAAGAAAATGTTCCGGAAGTAGGGCAGAAGCGTCAAGTTCAAGAACGAATTTGTAATTGGTAGTAGTAAGACATTTACGTATGTTTGCAGCCATGCTATCTTGTACTTGTTTTAATTTGAAATCTTTGTTTTTAAATTCATAATTTGTAGCTTGCTACTTTCGATTATGTATGTAGTTTATATGATTGTGGTCATATTATAGGAGGAAGGTAGAGGCTTCTTTCCAGTTTGTAACTTTTGATTATGTTTGTAGTTCAAGAACGAGATTATGTTGGTCCATTTTCTTGATTCACCTCCCCTCTCAAACTTGAATCTGGAATGTTACCCTTATTTCACTAAGAATTTGATTAAAGACTTCATTCGGTATCTAGTGGTCAATGTCTGAGATATAAGAGTTTGTTGTCTCTTAATGTCCTAATTCCTTCGCAAGCGATTCATACGAAGCATTTGCTCTGACTTTAGGTGTGGCTTGGTAGTGGACGGTGAGTTTATGATCCCCGGAATTAATCTAAGTGCTCGTAAGTTAGTTCGGACACTAGGTTGTAAATAAATAAATAAAAAAAACAAGAAAACAAGATAGGTTAAATAAGTTGAGCTATTTAAAACGTATAAGATTAACTCACAGGCTATTTAAAACGTATAAGATTAACTCACAGTAAGATGGCCAACAGTTCCTAATTAAAGGCATGACAGTCTAATTTGATTCAAAAAATCTGTACAGAGCATTTTTAGTTTACAGCCAACTGATACTAGTTGGTGGACAAATCCACTAACCAACTAATGTGTCAAACAGCTAAGATGGTGTCTTTTCCATGAACACATGGTTGGCATTGTTACTTTAAAATGGGCATACACCAATTCATCACCAGTTTTTTTAGAAGCAAATCCTCTTTTGTTCCTTCTTAGCTTAACAATAAACCTGCTAAGCATTTTTTTTTTTGCCCTTGTATTTTCAAACTCACTTAATAATCAAAGTCGTTTGGTATGTTCTAGAACTCGTCAACAATATATTACAATGACGTCAAAAATTACATTGATTTAAGGTAATTTCAAACCATGTAAACTATGCTAGTAAAAACGCATCACGCACATTCAATGTGCATGATGCACATTGAATATGCATCACGCATATTGAGTATGCGTGATACACGGTGGATATCCAGCTGGCCCGGCTCGCATATGCCAGCGCGGATAATGCACATCCGATATGCGTGATGCATATGGAATGTGCGTTTTGAACTATTTTTAAAAATAGTTTGAAAAAAACGTATATTTTGGCAAATAGTTATTTCTAAACGTATAAATCGACAAATCACTCCGCCTCTTATTAGTTTTTAGTGGAGCGCTGTTTTTTAGTTAATGAAACGCTATTGTAAACAAGGCACGCGGGTTTCCTTCTTCTTCTCCTGCTGAACGCTATAAATGTACGCCTATAACAGCATTTCTAAAAGAACGCTATTAACTAATGCTATAAAAACCCATAATTGTTGTAGTGTACTCACGAGAGGTTAGGGCTTTTGTAGAGGATTGATAGGAGATGATTTCTGTAGAGTTTGGGGGCGGTTCATGGAGTGGAGAGATGTCTATTTTGGAGCTCTAGAGGACCCTTATTTATAGGGTTTCAAAGGACCGATCAAACGGACGAGATTAACCCAATTGATAAAGAAGTTTAAGGCTTCAAGACGTCTATGGTAAGTGCATTCGTAGCCCCAAAGTAATGGTTCATGGCTGCTAGGGTTTGGGCGAACGGATTGAAAAGCTGCTGAACATTCCAGAATCTGAAAAACATCGGTCTGCCGGCTGCCCAAAGGATTTCACGGCTGAAGAAAGGATTTCGCGGCTGCGGAAACGATTTTCCAGCAGAAGGCCAAACTTTGCAGGCTCGCTCCGGACACTCCCGAACTCGGTTTTACGTGTTCTTTGGACCGTTGGAAAGCTTGTTGAGTCTACTTTCTAACCCAAGTAGTTTGGATCAAATATATTTTGTACATCAAAAGATATGACGATTTTACCCTTAGTGGGTCAGAAAATGATTTGTTTTGGTAAAATTCTCGTATCTCCCTCGTTTCAAATTGGTTTAAGGCTTGTTATATATCAATAAAGAGGGTTTTGAAAGTACCACAAGATGGTGGAATCCAATCAAAAAATAAGGAAGTTTAATTTATGAAAGATGGGCTGAAAGTAGACTTAATTGAAGATCGACGATGCTACCAAGGCTAAAACACGTGTCAACACATTTCTATCCTCTTTAAGTGTCGCTTGGCACTCCTATCACCTATTCCAAAGTGTTCCTTAATCCCTTAAGAGTTCCACAAAGTTCGTAAGGCTTTCATGAAGTCAACCACAACAACCACATATCCTATTCATCATCGGGATGGTCCCTAAGGTGGGACTTGAAATAATCATTGAGCCAAATTGTGGTGTCTACAGTGGGTATGGATGGTTGGAAGTGGTAATTCAGGTTAAGAGGTGGTGCAAGTGGGAAACCCACTTTTCTCTATCTACGGTTTCTCTCTCTAAGCTGCCATGGCCGGAGCACAGTTTCACTTCCTACTTCTCTACTGATTTCTGGACGAGTAGAGGTGTGTGTGGAGCTGTGGTTTTGGTGGTGAGGGAGGGGTGGTATTTATAGAGAAGTTGGAGGGAGAGGAGAGGAGGGAGATGGCCGGAGGTGGTGGTGGCCGGCTGGAACATGGCTGGCGGCAGCTGGGTTATGGTTGGAGCTAGCTGTTACTAGCTGGATTTTTGCAGGGCAAGTGGCAGAGAGGGAGAAGAAGAAGAAGAAGAGAAGAGGGAGAGAGGGGTTCTCGGGTGAGAGAGAGAGAGAGAGAGAGAGAGAGAGAGAGAGAGAAAGATGGCAGAGAGGGAGAGACAGTTGCTTGTAGGGCTATTACGAACCTGATCGGACCGAAAAAGATCTAAAAAACCGATCGATCGGTTCAGTCTTCGGTCGGTCCAGGGGCATTTTTTGGTAGTTCGGGGTGGACCGAATTGAACCTAAGTCGGTTCGGTCTCGATTTTTTGAAAATCTATACGGACTGAACCGAATGCGGACAGAAACGACCGAACCATATATATTATATATATTTATATAAATCATTTTAATCTTGATTGTCAATCAATTTGGTGTTTTAATCTACACTATCCACTCCCAAACCCTACCCTATCTTTTACTCTCCCCACTCCAGACCGCGCAGCCATTCGACCCATTCCCCTTCTCTTCCCTTAGTTCTCTCCCTTCTCTCTAACCTCCCCGATCTGCAAATTCCCCAACTCGTTACAACTCATCTGTCAGGCACAATCTCTCTCCGACTCTCCCCCATCGACGTCGTCTCGTAATTTATACTAGTTGGAAGGAAAACCATGGTCTCTGCAATTCAAACCCCAACCCAATTCTTCTCTCTTTAAAATTCAACCTGGGAATCCAAATTGAATCCCAAACCCCTCTGGTAATACTTCTAATCTGTTGAATTCTCTTTGTACCTCTTCAAATCAGTACTTGTGGTTTTCTAATTGTTGGGTTGGCCTTGTTTCGTTTCAGTAGTTTTGGCAAAATAGCTAGTACAAACAAATTCCTCTTAAGCCGGCGATTCAACCAGCGACTGGACAGCCGGTCTGACTGTCGACTGGACAGGGTTTTGGAAATGGGCCCAAACGGCCCAAAAAGCCCATTTCAGGGTGGACCGAAATCCCCGAACTGAACCGAACCGAACCGAAATTAATACCGGTCGGGATCGGTCCCGGACTTATATACCCCGAACCCGATCGGTTTCCGGCAAATCCACCCCAAACCGAACCGAACCGACCGAATAACACCCCTAGTTGCTTGTGTACTGTGAGTGCAACTGTGCAAGTGTGGGAAGTTAGTACACGTATACGTAGAAACATGTCTCGCAGTGTTCGGTCGATCGGTTTTCAGTGCCGAAAAATTCTAAGAATTTAATCGTAACGTCACCAAATTATTTTGAGGCTAACCGCGGTCTTGCTTAGCGGAAAAAGTAATCTTGATGATCAAAGGAAATATTTTTTTGTGAATTTTCGAAAACTCAAATTGATTTTAAACGGTCTTTAACTAATTAAATCAAAATTTAAATAATTAGAAATCAAATTTTAAGGAAAATAATTTTTGAAATAATATCACAAAATTTTTATTTATTAAAATTTTTGAGATATTACACTTTACCTCCTCAATCCTCTTAAGTATCTTAAATGACTCAATGAAATGTTGTAGTAACTTTCCACTGTAGCCAAACATCATCAAATCTCTTTGTGGTGTAATTTTCCTAGAAATCATGGTCTCTGGCATGAAACATCAAGTTCTATCTCAAGCCAAACCCACTAGATTCTACAAAAACTCAAAAAGAGAGGGGGTTGTACACACCTTTCTATAAATTTCCAAGCCACTTCAGAGTTTTTGCACGATTACTTTGTTTTGTTTGGTCATTTTTCGGGTGCAAGAAAATTAAGTTTAAAATAGGCAAATACACTTCCCAACACAATGTAGTCCCAACCTATGCAGATTGATTTAGAGGTTCAAATGCGAACTTGGTATGCTATGGAAAAGAGATTCACTCTCAACTGATTTACTAAAATACATCCTAGAGAATTCTTAAACAAAAAAACCCCTGTTCTGTTGGTTGATAGAAAAAGAAGACCCCTCCAGTCTCTTGCTTGAAGTAAGCACCAAAGAAGTCAAATGTTGATTCTTCCAAGAGTGCCTGTAGTGGCTCCAGAAATGGGGCTCAGACCGCTCACCAAGCCACAATGTACCGAGTGAGACTAAGAAGATCCCCGCTCCTCATTTAGCATAGGGTCCAGGGATCCCATGGCGTCCCCTCAAAACATCGCTCAGTAAGAGGAGTCCGGCCGGGCCTTGTCGCTGTTTAAGGACATGGAGCGTGCCCGACCCTGACATCCCGAGGCTGCTTGAAGAAAGATGGTTACGCCAGGAAGGCCCCAGATGGTTATGCCAGGAGGATAATCATTTGGGGTCTGACATGGCCATGTGCTCCATAACTGCCTTATCCCATTCGTCACTTATGACATCACTCGAGGCGGTTACCAGAGCATACCCTCCACGCGCTAGCTTGGAGGCCAAGCAAAGCAAAGTCTATAAATACGAAGGGACTCTAACCTAGAGAGGTATGCCATTCTATCATAACCCTAGACCTATACACCTGTCCCTACATCTAACTTGATCGTCGGAGGATCACTGGACTTCCACAACCCTAGTGACCATTGCAAGTCAGGCGGCGGGTGCGCGGAGCGGCGGAGGAAGGAATCGGAACCGACCCACGGTCAAGATCCCGATAAACCAAACCCCTACAATTGGCGACTGCTAGGGATCTGATCGCCTTTTCAGCGTTCCATTTATCCCCTTCCCAAGAACTTTGCTCAAAATTCTTGAACCAAGATGGTGGAGGTACAAGATCCACTTCTCAGCGACACGACCCTCGGACTCTGACCCCTCAAAGCTCCTCACCTGGGCTTCGGCGGAGCCAATGTCCTAGGCAAGCACGTCTCCATTGGCGTCGGAGCTGGCACCTCAATGCTAGACGCAGGGCCGTCCTCCGAAATCCATATCTACATCCGTCACCTGGAGTGGAAGATTGACGCCCTCACGACGGTTGTGGAACGGGATAGGCACATCAGGGACGAGTTGGCGGAGATCAAGCACCTCCTCCAGATCTCTCCCTCTTGCTCCGCCGGAAGCCGTGACGGGCGAAGGAGCCACCACAGCCCACCCCGCAGCCGTGGAGGGGGTCCGCTGGTGGAGCACAGATCACGACCTTTGGCAAAAGACCGCCTCAACCCACCGGAGGAGGCAGCCTGCACCGGAAAGAATAGGCGGCGTGGGGAGCGCTCCTGCTCTCCCGACTGGAATCCTCAAAGGAACCCGAGGAAGCAATCCGCCTTCGAGAGGCTTGGAAGTGTCTCCGCCTCTTCCACCCATCCTCCCAGGAGCAAGGGGCATATCGAGCTCACCCCTAGCTTCACAAAAAATTGCACAAGAGGACAATAGCCTCATGGAGATCCAAACCAAGGGGTACAGCGAATGCCTAAAAAACGAACATGACAGAAGCCCAGTCACCGAGCGCCTCGAGCGCCAACTCTCGAGACAGCTATAAATCTGACAGACGAAAGAACCGGCGCGAACACCCCCCCCCCCACCAGAAGTCAGGGAGCGTTCCGTCGAAACCAAAGAATTACGAAAGATTGGACCATCTCACTCCAAAGAAATGCACCGCGACCGAGCGTCCAGACGGTCCTCACCGTTTGATCCGACCTCATCGCAATGTGCGTCTTGAGAGACTCTCGACCTCTTCGTTCACTAAAGAGATCAATTTAGTCACCCCCCAAAGGATTCACCGAACCCAAGTTTGCCAAGTACGACGGCAAGTTCGAAGCCTACACTCACTTGGTACAATACAAGCACGTTATGTCCCTATTCCTTCGGAACGGCCCCTCGGACGACGCCTTCCTTTGCAAAGTATTTCCTGCGAGCCTCGGGAACCTAGGCCTTACATGGTTTAACCAACTGCCTCCTCGGTCCATTTCCTCATTCGATTCCCTTTGTGACGCCTTCATGGCTCGGTTCGTCACCAGCAACAAGCACGCAAAGGAAATCGACTCTCTCCTTGCATTGTGCAAGTGGAGTGATGAGACGCTCCGCCAGTATTGTATCGACTCTCTCCTTGCCTTTTTCTTGAATAAACTCCAAAATACACTATATTTTATACACTTCCAGGCCCCATTCTTTCCATATATAAATTTTACATCACCAAAATAAAACAAAAACCTCAAATAAATAATCCTCTAATGCTCCAAAAATTTATCCAAGACTCTCCAAATAATCTTTAAACGCTTCTATTCAACCTCCACTAATCCAGCTCCACACCTGAAAATTAAATTATCCGGGAAGTATATGATACAATAGAACAACAATGCTCATATTCAAGTGGAATCAATAAACGATAATCGACTACCCAATCGAAACAAACAATCACAAGGGACCTCATACCACGCCCTCCTCAGTACATGATCAGTGACCCTCCCCAATACCTTCCTCACCGAGCCCCAACGGACCCATTTAGGACTATTGGACAGGCTATTGGTAAGGTCACTCGATCCCTGTACTGAATAGTTCTATAGCACTCAGCCATCAATTTCACATTCAATAAAAGTTATTCCACTTTTCAACGATATTCCATAGGATTGAACAAATATCACGAGATAATGAAGAGGAGTACAAAATGAGATTTTAGAAAGGATTCCGGAAGTGGGAAGCATATCGTATGCTCCCCGGATTACCTTTAAATAAGATCTGAGCAATGAACACCATTTAAAAATCATGACCAAAGTGGCCACTGGATGAAGGCTACTATGCCTTGAGTTACTACTTTCTCTTCTATGCTCTCCTTTAAAGGATTATCCTAATATATAACCAAACATTCAACCACTCCATTAAATTCATTTTAGCCAGCATTTACTCCCCCTCTCTACCCTCAACCGAAATACTCTCTCTCTCTCTCTCAACAATAATGTCTCCTATCTCCCTCCCACTTAATAAATCTACTCCAATAATAATTCCTCATCAATACACCATACTTGGCCTACCATACACTGTTGGTAACAATAATACATGCACCAATATCTCGAAACCTTTCCATTCATTTCCTTCACAAATAATAAAAATACACTTGGTATTACAAGAATGCTAGTCGCTACTGGGAGCTCTTTAATGAAATTGAGGGATGCGACGAAGTCATTTTGGCTTGGGGGTTCAAGCACGGTCTTACCACACAGGACGAGCAGGTATACGATGACCTGATTGGAAAAAACTAGGATCCATGAAAGAGCTCATGACCCGTATTGAAGGGTGGTGCCAGTTAGTTGAGTCCAAGGCTAAGCGGGGAATCAGGAAATCTGCAGGTCTAAAAGTCCCTGTTGCCTCGGTAGTCATTACAGCAGCCGCGCAGGTCCCGACCCCCAAAAAGCAAGTCAACAACATCAAGCAATCACCGAAGAGGGGACTGAAGTCAAGCGATTTCAATGTCAAAAAACCCGTCTTCACCGTCCCAATCTATCGGATCATTGACCAGGTTAAGGACCAGCCCTTCTTCTCCTTCCCGAACCAAAAGCTTGGCATTGAGAACGGGAAGATCAAGAACCCAATTGTTCGACGCAGCTACCATAACGAGCAAGGCCATTTCACCACCGCTTGCAAGCCCTTCAAGGCTTTCTTGGAGCAGCTTGTCACGGGTGGCCACCTCGGTAATCTCATTGATCATGAAAAAACTAGGGCTCGGGCACAACGGGTCGTAGGCCAAAACGAGGAGGAGGTACAAACGATCCATGTCATCCATGGTCCCCTGGATGCCAAGGTTGCACGGATCATTCGCGCCGAACTTAATGATGCTTCATCATCAAAACAAGTCCTACTAGTAGGTCTCGAGCCCAAGCGCGCTTGTACTGACGATGACTTTAAATGGACCATCTCGTTCACCGAGAATGACCTAGACCGAGTCCAGCTCCTGCATAACGACGCCCTTATAGTAACATTGCGCATCGGAGCCTTCAACGTCCGGCGTGTCCTCATTGACCAGGGTAGCTCGGCCGAAGTAATGTACTACTCCCTATTCAAGGATTTGAAGCTCCCAGAGACTGACCACCGACCCTCCGAGGTCCCCCTACTTGGTTTCAATGGAGCTCCGGTATGGCCCCTCGGGCTCATCACCCTTCCTGTCCGTGCCGGGTCGATGACACACCAAATGGAGTTCGTCGTGGTGGATGTCCCGAGCCCTTACAACGCCATCATCGGAAGCAACTGGCTTCACAAAATGAAGGCCATTGCCTCCACCTATCACCAGGTAGTCCGATTCATCGGCACTTATGGCCGTCAAGAAGACCTTTATGGAGACCAGACCGCTGCTAAAAGGTGCTATGTCAATGCTGTCCGAAGCAATTAAATTACGTCTCAGGTAAACCTCATCGAGGTCCCCGACGCCCCAGTCCTTGAAGACATCAGCAGAAGGGCCGATGAAAAGGCAATCGTAGACCTGGTCACTGTTCCCATCAATGAGGATGGCTCCCGATTCTTCCTTGTCGGATCCTCCCTCAGCGATGCTGAGCGGGAGCAGATGGTTGATTTCCTAAAGCGTAACATCGAAATTTTTGCCTGGACCACGTATGAGATATGCCCGGGATCGACCCTTCGTTCATCTGCCACGAGCTCAATATCGATAAAAGTAGACGTTCGATCGTGTAGAGGGCAATGACATCCTCCCCGGTACATTCCGAGGCCATTATCATCTAAGAAGTCGGGCGCCTCCTAAACGCTCGGGCCATCCGTGAAGTTCAATATCCAAAATGGTTGGCCAACACTATAGTTGTCAAGAAAAAGAATGGCAAGTGGCATGTGTGCGTCGACTACTCCAACCTCAACGATGCTTGCCCGAAGGATTTCTTCCCCCTTCCGCGGATCGATCAATTAGTTGACGCCATCACCGGTCATGCCCGACTCAGTTTTATGGACGCTTACCAAGGCTATCATTAGATAGCAATGAGCGAAGGTGATGTTGAAAATACGGCCTTCATCACCCCGCACAACATTTTCGGATATCTCGTCATGCCCTTTGGTCTCAAAAATGCCGGAGCTACATTTCAGCGTATGATAACCAAAATGTTTGAACGATTGTTGGGAGACACCATGATGGCCTACATCGATGATATGGTTGTGAAAAGCATGTTGGCAAGCGACCACCTAGCCCATCTCACAGAAGCTTTCGACATCCTCAAGACGCACAAGCTACGTCTCAATGCGGAGAAGTGCACCTTCGGAGTGAGCTTGGGCAAATTCCTCGGCCTTTATGTTTCCCTACACGGCATTGAAGTAGACCCGACGCAGCTCCTTGCAATCGAGAAACTCTCTGCTCCTCATAACAAAAAGGACATCCAACATCTCACCAGAATTGTAACGACCCTGATTTTTGGTCAGTAAAAATTTCATTAAAAATTTGAATTTTATTTTATTACTTGGATTCCATTTAAAATTCCTTTCTAATATCCAAAAATCCGTCGTTACTAAATTCTAGTCTTACAAATATAGTTTCTTCATATAAATTTTCTAGTCATTTCCCCAAGGACAAGTATGCTTGTAAAAGCACTTGTATATTTCCCCTAGTAATCCGTCGTAATTAGATTTCTTCACTCCGAGCAATAGGATCATTTTCCAAAAGACAAGTGTCCGGTTTATTTTCCTAACTATTAAGATAAAGTCTTAGAATCTCATTTCTTGGCTGGAAATCCTACTTAGCGAGCCTAGTTAGCTTCTAACCAATTCATCGAGATGACCTAACTACCAATCTCAACCCTAGTTGAACCTTTTGAACTTTTCCAAACCCTAAGGGAACCCTTGGACCAAAGTCAACCTTGGCTATTATCCATTGGATGATAGCAATTAGGGAAAATCTTTATCCATTGGACGATAGACTTTCCATCTAAGATATTTTACTAGATTGACCAAGGTACACTTGTATGGTATTATATAGGCCTAAGTACCCATATTTGAAAATTTATACTTTACTCCTTTAACCATTGGTCCATAGGAGTTAGGGAAAATATTGCCCATCGGTCCATAGCCTAGTCTTTCCACCAAGTACTAAACCTATTAGTTTAATAGGATTGCCATGTGTCAATATGCTTATACATATATATATTGGAAGCATAATACTTACCATCCTTGTCCATTGGATAATAAAAGTTAGGAGAATTGTTACCCATTGGTCAATAGGTTAGTCTTTCTCCCTAAGTACAAGGTCTATTAGTTTAAAATAGATTCACCATGAATCATTGTACTTGTATAGATAGAGTATATAAGCATAGTACTTTCCATCCATTAACCATTGGATAATAATGGTTAGGGGAATTATGGTCCATTAGTCAATAAAGTCTAGTCAAGCCATAGTACTAGGATTTATTAGCTTAATTGCTTAACAGATGACATGTGTCCAATAGAATAAAGAAATAGATATGATATCTAGCCCTAGGATTCTCTTTATACTACAATATTATATTATACTAGAACATGTGTCAATTTGACTTAGTTTAATATAGAATTTTACCTAGAAAATCTGGGAAGATCATGTAAGTTCCTTGTCTTTTTGTATTCTTTCCTATATATTTATATATAGATATATAAGACAAGAGAGAGAGAGAGGGACAAGGAGAGAGAGAGAGCCGAGAGAGGAGAGAGGAGGGAGGCCGAGAGAGAGAGATATGCATGTACCTTCTTGATCTTTCTCCACGAAATCCAATTGTTTATCCATCCTAAGTACTTGTACTTGTGTAAGAATGTGATATAGGATGACATGAGGTAGATTTGAGGTACTAGATTTCTTACAAGATCTCTTACAAAACTTACAACCAAATCCTTACTCTTCCTTAGTCAACCAACCACCCTTAGTCCTTCCATGCATTTATATATACGTTGGTTGTACTTTGTACAAAGAGAGAGAGAGAGAGAGGGAGAGAGAGCCGAGAGAGATAGAGAGGGAGAGAGAGAGAGATGGCCGGATTGGGAGAGGGAGAGAGAGTGTGATGTGTATGCAAGTGTACCCTCCAAATCTAGTCCATCCTTGTTGGCCATCTTTGTACACAATCCAAGTACAACAAAAATCTAGTCTTTCTTACACCTTGATCATCCAAGGACAACCAAATCTAGAGTTTTCTTACTCTTTCTATCCTATCCAATCTTCTCAGTACTAGACAAGACTAGGAAGCCCTTAGAATCACCTACACTTGTCCTAGATTGGAAGAAAGTACAAGAAAAATCTTTGTAATCTTTCCACCTATGTACTTATGTACATTGTATCAAGGGGGAGAGAGAGAGAGAGAGAGAGAATGCCGAGAGGGAGAGAGAGGGAGAATTCGGGAGAGAAGGAGAGAGATAGGAGAGAGAGAAGAAGATATTTGTTGTACCATCCTTAGATTTTCTTCTACCAATTTAATTTATATAGGTACATTGTACTAGTGAGAGAGAGAGAGAGAGAGGGAGAGATATGGGAGAGATTTGAAGAGTACATGATCTTCTAACCCAATCTTGAACCATCCCCTCCTTCTTCCATCAAATCTTCCCAAAGTACGAAATCTAGTCTTTCATGTGTTTAAATAAGAAAAAAAAATCAAAGATAGGAGAGAGAGAGAGAGATTTAGGATGAGGGGGAGAGAGAGAGAACCCTAGGCCTATAAATAGCAAGCTCACTTCAAGCCATTCTCACACCTTCACCTCTTGCTCCCACTTCTCTCTAGAAATTCAAGCATTTCTCCAACTTCTCTCTAGAAACCATTTCTGTTTTTCCAGACAGCCTAGTGCCCTTTGTAAATCCTCATTATTCTCCTGCTTAGAGTAGTTTTTAGAACCAACTTCCTCCGGGAAAGTTGTAGAGCACTTCGAGAGCTTTAAGTTAGACCCAAGAACCACCCTAATCGGTCAAGAAACAACAAAGATATCGACATCCGAAGTTCAGCAAAAATTCGGATTTCCAGATTTCCAGACAGCTTACTGTCTCCCCCTTTATCACCATATTCCTCCTACCTAAAGTAGTTTCTAGGATCAACTTCCTTCACAAAAGTGGTAGAACACTTCTAGAGCTTCGATGTCAACTCAAGAACGATCATATTCGGCCAAATATTGATCAAGTTACTGCCATCCGAAGTTCGGTCCAGATTCGTGAGTTTCACCGCCCGTAGGATTTCCCACTAGCTTATTCGGCCCCGACTAGTTTCGGATCAAGGTAGGATTTTCCTATACCTCCTAAACTCTGAGTATAGCGTATTGTATGCGTATTTTGAAATGATTGTAGACTAATCTATACCTTCGAATCCTAAGTAGGATTTTCCTATACCTCCTAAACTCTAGGTATAGATCATGGTATACGAATGTTGAAATGAGTGTAGAATACTCTTATACACCTTATTCTAAGTATATGTAGAATATCTTGACCTATTTACTCTAAACTTATTGTATAATACTTGAACGTTGGAATGCATGTTAATTATGCTAATGAAAGTATGAGCATGTTGAATAATAGACTTTTATCTCTATAAAGACATATGTTCTTTTGAACTTCCCTAAAGAAAGAAAGAACGAATTTTATGAAAAGTTAACTTGAATAGAAGAATTTGTATTTTGACCTTAGAATGATTATGAGCATGATTATGTGATTACTTGTCTACTTGTTGCTGATAAAGCATAAGTGGTTTACCACTCCAAAGGTGTCCGTCCATGTGGCACTATGCTTTGCATTGTATGCTAAATGTTGAGCATGACGATATGATAATAAGAGCATGCTATCTAACATAGAGTTGGATGATTTTGCTAGTTTAGTTTCAAGATTACTTAAAATGTGAAAAGAACTACCGCGGAGTCATGGCATGCAAATGAGACACAAAAACCAAGAAAGTAGAAACATGACACCTAGGGTGTGGTTGATATGGATAAAATATTTTTGAAACTACATTGTGGCCGGACGTGGTAGCCCAATGTGAGTATGTTTTCAAAAACCGCAATGAGGCCGGACATGGTAGCCCATCGTGAAGATTGCCAATGTGGCCGGACGTGGTAGCCTCATTGGTAATATGGCTTGGTTATCTGCGGAGAAGAGCCAATGCAAAGTTTTGTGTGCCAATGGGAACCCGGGGCGACGGAACCATTGTGAGGATACTCGGGAACCCGGAACGGCGGAACCGAGGTTGGGTGTGTGTTTTTAAAACCACGATGTGGCCGGACGTGGTAGTCCATTGTGTGTGATATTTGAAAACCACAATGTGGCCGGACTTGCCCATTGTGTGGTGTGCGTGTGTATTAGAAAGGATTTTTGAAATGTTGGTTTGGTAAATGAAAAGTGAAATGGTGACACGGTCTACGAAACGCTGCGTAGGGGAAACTCTGATATCACAGACACCAACGCCAGAAAGATATCGAATGTGGATGTGTCATTGTTTAACTATGTTGTTGAATGAGCATGTGTAATTGTTTATATGCTTCCTTGCTGTAAGTTAAGGGTTAGTGGGTATGGTTTATCCTATTGAGCTTTGTAGCCCACGGTGTTGCCCTTTGGTGACCCTGACATATTATATTGGTGGCGACACCGGTATAATGTGTCAGACCTTATAGACGAATAGGGTGAGATGTACACTGTGGAGGCTTTTGGAGCCGAAGAGCTGGCTAGGATGGAAGAGCAGGCAGAGCTGTAGTTAGGAACCTTAGTTCCCTTCCCTTTTGAATAAATGTACTCCCTTGTGAGATTAACAATGTAATAATGAGCCAGACTCTGTTCATTTTATCAATAAAATGTTTATTTAACGTACCCGAAAATGAGGGCGTTACAAGAATGGCCGCTGCTCTTAACCGGTTCATAAGCCGATCCTCAGACAAGTGCCAACCATTCTTTGCTCTTTTGAAAGGTAGCCGGCGTAGTTTCAGCTGGACCGAGGAATGCGACCGCGCGTTACAACAGCTAAAGACTAACCTCTCCGAGCCTCCGCTCCTTGTCACACCTTGGGACCAGAAGGACCTCTTCCTATACTTAGTCGTCTCCCTGCACGCCATAAGCTTGGTGCTCGTCCGCCAGGAAGGTCGGGACCACCAGCCCATATACTATTCAAGCAAGACGATGACCCCGGCCGAGACACGTTGTTTGTCTTTGGAAAAGCTTGTCCTTGCCTTAGTCTCGGCCTCCCGGAAGCTCACTCCTTACTTTCAGGTGCATCGAATCATAGTTCTCACCGAGTTCCCACTCAAATCCCTCCTTCAGAAGGCGGATCTCTCCAACTGAATCTCCTAGTGGGCTGTGGAACTTGTGAACTTCGACATCCATTATCAGCCCCGAACGACTATAAAGGCTCAGGCCCTTGCTAACTTTATCACCAAACTTACATCGAGCGATTCCCCCGCCCCGAGCCTGACCCTCAATCCCGAAGCAATGCTCCAAGCTAACCCTAGCTCCACCAAGAAGTTATTCCAAGGTGATGTCTAGAAAATGTATGTCGACGGAGCCTCAAATAGCTGAGGCGCCGGGGCTGGGATCGTACTCTTTTCCCTCACCGGCATCTTGCATAAAAGCTCCCTCTCCATCAGCTTCCCAGCCTCAAACAAAGGCCGAATACGAAGCCCTAATCTCTGGACTCAAGGTTGTCGAAGCACTTGGCATTAACGAACTCATCGTCTATAGTGATTCCCAGCTGGTAGTCAATTAGCTGACCGAAGAGTACGAAGCTCGGGACGAGCGAATGCGAACATACCTTAGCTCGACTATCAAACTCACTAAAAACTTCAAGGCCATCAGCATCGAACACATTTCCAGAGAACAAAACTTGCAAGCCGACGCCCTTGCTGGACTTGCCTCAGTATGCTCAGCCTCGGGGCCCCGCTCTATTTTGTTCGGTACTATCAACAAGCCCAGCTTTGAGCTCGACGTCCTAGTCCTTGAAGTCCTCAATATTGACCTTGGACCGAGCTGGATGGACGAGATCGTTAGTTACCTATAGGGCGACATCCTCCCTTCTGATAAAAAGGACACTCACCGACTCTGCAGCAAGGCTGCTCTCTTCTAGTTGAACCCTAATGGCAAGCTCTACTGACGGTCCTTCACTGGCCCGTACTTGTTGGCCTACGATGAAGCACGACTCCGAGGAGTACGTTAAGCGGTGCTGGAAGTGCCAAATGTTTTCTCCCATTATCCATCAGCCCGCCCGAGACCTCAGCCCTCTCACTAGTCCGTGGCCATTTTCACAATGGGGAATGGATATTGTGGGAAAGCTTCCCATTGCTCCAAGAGGGTTCAAATTCCTCCTAACAGTCACCGACTACTTTTCTAAGTGGGTTGAGGCCGAGCCTATGGTCGCCATTGAAGAAACCGACGTCATTCGCTTTGTTTGGAGGAACATCATCTCCCGCTTTGGCGTTCCCTTCGCTATCATCACCGCAACGGCAAACAGTTCACCAACATAAATACTGAGCCCTTCTCGACGAATACATAATCAAGTGGGACACTTCCACTCCGGGGTACCCATAGGGCAACGGTCAGGCTAAGGCCGCCAACAAAGCTATCTCCGCTGGACTCAAGCGTCGGCTCAAATCTCGCCGGGGCAAGTGGGCAGAAGAACTATCGAGGGTGCGACGGGATACCGAACCACTCCTTGATGCTCTATCGGGCGCACCCCTTTCTCTCTGGCCTTTGGCATAGAAGTCGTCATCCCCCTCCAGGTTGGGTTCCTTACGATCCGGACCGAAAACTTTGATGAGATGGTTAACAACAAAACCATTGCTCCGGATCTGGACCTCGCCATGGAGGAGCGCGAGAACGCTCGGATCAAGCTCACTTCTTACCGGCAAGAAGTCGCCCGAGGCTACAACCAAAGCATCCGCCTCCGGTCCTTTAAGCTTGACGACCTTGTTTGGAAGAAGGTGATCGAGAAATCCAAAAAGAAGAGGCTCATGTTGAACTGGGAAGGACTGTTCCGTGTCATCAAGCACCTCGGCTCGGGAAACTACAAGCTTGAAAAGCTGGATGGCACTCCTACTGCGAAGATATGGAGCGCTAACAACCTCAAGAAGTTCTATGGCTAATAGTTGCCTCGGTGCAAAGCCAGTTGGCACCCCCTATGTTACTTTGCTTTCTTTATTTTCAAGAAAACTCTCATTGTAATGACAACATTTGGGCAAGTATCAATGAGAAACTATATTTTCTTTTTCAGTACTTGTCCTTATTTTTACTGTTATTTACTTTCCATCGGTTTACTCTTGCACAAACCGTTTTATCACGACTTCCGGGACTTGGCCCTCTAAAAGGTAAAAACTCTTCCGACGCATTTCCCACCAAGTCGTCCCGACCAAAACGATCATTCGGGCTTTCGACGAATTACCCTAAGGATACTTGATCTTTTTTCCGAGCCCCTTACCACGATCCATCATAAAGCCACCCATTGCTCGGATACGCTTTGTCTCGAACCCCTGGCCGACGCCAGCCCTATGCGGGACCCCAACACTTATCCCCTAGCAGACTTGACCTAGCGCGTGACGTTACTGGTCATTCACCGTGCTTTGGGCAGCCATGTCAGATAACCAAGGCAACCTACCCCGAAGCAGGGGCTCGGGAAATTTAAAATTTCTCATCTCAATTCGGCTTAGCTTGCTCAGTTTCAAATAGACCCACCCGAAGCAGGGGGCACTGGAAATTCAATTTTTTCAAACATTTGATCCGCTAATTATGCTTCGGTTAATGATTTGGTTAACACTTGTTCACATGCCTCACAAGCCCACCTGAACCAGGGGGCACGTGCATACTCTAACAAGAACCAAAAACATTCACAAAGCATTTCAGAATAAAACACAAGTGATTGGAAATAAAGGCATTAATGTGCAAGCAGTGCAAAACAAAGCATATGGTGCAAGTTAGAAGCCTACCAAGGACCTAGCTCGGGCCAATTGTTCGGCGCCAGTCCTACTCAACTATTACAGTGATCTGGCTTAGGCTAGTCGTTCGACGCCAGTCACACCCAAATTAGTTACATAACCCTGGAACGGCAAAATCCAAATGTATGGAGCCGTCCAGTCAAAAGTGTGTTCGAAATCGAAGTGTTTCTCAAAAAAAAATAAAGGGCCGGGGGGTGGGGGGGGGGGGGGGAGTCATTCTACACATCGGGAACGACATCAGCGGTGGGGTCGGCCTGGTCTGTAGGGTTGGCTTGGTCCTTGTAGACACTCCAATTTGGCCTAACGATTAATTCAAGTCCCACTGCACCTTGGGGACCATCCCAATGATGAATGGATACAGTGATTGCTGATTGACTTATCGTAAACTTTAGGACTTTTGGTAAGTACTTTTAGCCACTTAGAGAACCCAATTCAGAGCCATATTGCCTTTCAGACAGAAATACAGCATCCTGGGAGAATACATCTATCGGCCGCAAGATTGATCTCACGGCCCTAACTTCATTCTTTCACCTGTGAAACATGTTATTTGAAAATCTCTTTGAGAGATTGATCCTTCACCCGCGAGAACCATTCCTCGGCCGCCAGATCAATTCCTCGGCCGCCAGACCATCTATTTTCCAGATTCTGGAATGTTCTATCAATCGTTTGATCCAATGCTCAAAACCCTAGCAACCTTTTTCTGATTCGTTCGGGCTACGTAAAGAGATTACCATACAGAGTTATTGTTGCCCTACACTTCCAATTTGAACCGTGCGTTGTGATTTGTTGGGGTGAGTCACCCCATGCCTATATAAAGGGGCCTTTGGGTTCCGAAACTATCATCGCAACTCACCCTCTCTAGCCATGAAACCCTGCAAAAATACTCTCTTATACTCTCTCTACAAAAGCCCTAACATCCTGAAGGCGGCCACAATCCGAGCAATCAAACCCCGAAGTACAAACCCTAACCCTAGGGTTTTCGAGAAAGAACTCAGTCAATCACCCTCAATCCGAAGCAATTGTGTACTAAGGGATCAAGGTGGTGAGGCCTAGGGGCCTATGGTTTGATTTACTTTTCAGTTATTACATCTTAATCATAGTATCTTTGGTTTCTAATTAACTATTCGTTTTGGTGTGAGGAAGAACATCGGGTGGGACATCGTTCCCGCGGCCGATACATCAATCCAGAAGGATCCCTCGGCCGTGACATCCATTCACCAACCGCGGGATCAATTCCCTGGGATAGTCTGTTTTATATTTTGATGCATATTTTGCTTACTATTCTGGCTCACCTTATCAATTGTTAAAGGCATAAAAACAGATTATGTGTTAGTATTAAATAAAGCAAATATATATCATATGTCGAATGATTATGGTCCAGTCTCACGACTGGGCAAAGAGGGGTGCCTAACACCTTCCCCTTATTGTACTCTTGGCTCCCGTACCCGGAATCTCTATCTGTTTTTCCTAGTTTTTATAAAATAGGTGGTGACTCTATTTTGATGATAACCGCTATCGTGTGGCGATATTCCTTGCCATGAGAATATCCACGATCTTGGTTTATGAAGTGGAACAAAACACGAGACGATCATCTATATGGCGATGCCCCATTTAGGAGGTGTCTATAGTCCTCAGGGTTCTGCAATTCTTCGTCCTTTTCCTCAGGAAGCACAAGCTCTTCAGGAGGCGGCTCGGGGATAGTACGAAGCACCGAATCCTCAGGAAGATTGAGCTTGCTCAATAGCAGCTCGTAGCCGTACCTGAACCAGTCTCGGAAGCGGCCCCTGTGCAAATCAGCCTCAATCTCCCGGACCCGCTTCTTATACTCCACTGCGGCTTCATCAAATCCTTCATTATAGCCCTTGTTCCCTGCAGCCTCGATCTCCTGGGCTCGGGTAGCTCTTAGAGTAGTCAGAGCCTCTTCGGCATTCCTGGATCGGTTTTCTGCAGTCTGGCTCTCATGCTCGGCCTTCTTGAATTCTGCCTGGTAAAGATCACAGGCCTCCTGTGCCACATGCAAATCCTCCTCCCTCCCTGTCAAGGCCTGCTTCAGCTCCTTAATCTCCGAGGCCTTCTCTTTGTACCTGTCTCGGATAGTCATAGCCCGAGTGCCAGCTTGCCAACAGGAAAGGTAAAAACATTACAAAAAGCTCTGCATTCACCAAAGAGAACAAGGGAAACATACGCTGAGAAGTGATTGCGCTAACTCCCCCACTAAATGATTGGTGCTCTCGGTGATGAGCGTGACGTCCTTCGGAAGTATATAGGCTCGGAGTACCCCATAGGCTGTCCCAATATTTCGAGACAGGCTATTGGCATGGTGGATCAAACGACCACTATAATGATGGAACTCCGGGGCCCAGGGGACGTCCTTTTCCCGGACCTTGTGTGGGCAGCATGCCCTTAAAATGGGAGAAGGATTCCGTTCCTTTCCCTCCGGATCGAGGGAGCGCGAGCGCAGGTGGCAAGCGCTCAAAAAATACAGAGTCGCCACTCGGGTTTGAAGGTCCGACACCCAAGGAACCGTATTTCGAAGCACCTGCCGTGCTATTTGATTTGAAAAAGTGAAAGCACCAGTCCGTCATAACCATATCTGGGTTCAGGAGCCAGGTTACGAGAAGGGAAGGGTTTTAAGGCACCCCTCTCGCCCAATCCGGAGATCGGTCTCTACTTAGGCATTTTGAAAACGTTGCGATTCTTCTTTTATTAATCGATTTTTAGCCAATTAGGGCGGGGGAACAGTTAATCGGGGATTAAAATTGTAACATGTTTGCAGGATGTGATCAAGTATGGCATGAATGAGCAGTTAGTATAGGATGAGAACAGACTCCTGTGGGAGTTTAAACAGACTGGAAAGCTCCTATCTTGGAGTGTCGTGCACAGGAAGAAACCAGTATGCACTGATCAAGTCAATGCATGCTGACCAAACCTGCGCACGCTACTACAAGACCTGCGCGCGCCAGTAAGCCTAAGCCCACAGCTCTTATTCTCAAACCCTCTGGGCTCTGGAAGGACCAGTGCACACCCAGGACAAACCAAGCAGTTTATGCAGTCATAATATACAGTTTAAAGGCTGAATTAAACAAAACACCCCATAAACAGTGTGGGGACAAAATAATAGCCTAAAATCAAGTTAAACATGCAAGGCCAGCCACTGGTCGGGGACAAACAGTCGCGCGAGGGTTCCAAACTGTCGCGCGACGGTGCGCCCGGGCGCGCGACGATTGCGCCCTGGCGCGCTGGTCAACGCTCCATTTGACCATCGCGCGAGGGTTTGGGTGCAGCGCGCGATGGTTCGAGCCAACTTTCCAGTGTTGGGTTTTGCTCATCCTGGGTTCTGGGACAGGTCCAGAATGATCCCAGGGGTACTCCAACAGAACATAAATGAATATTGAAATGCAAGCTAGCAATTTAAGCTCTAAGAAAAGCAGTAAACTGGTTTTTTGCATGCTTAACAGTGAGCTATATGTAAGTAAAGCATAAAACAGTAGGACACCAATCCCCACGCGGTCCATCGCGCGCTGGCACGAAGTGTCGCACGCGTATATGGGACCATCGCGCGCTGGTTCCTACCATGACAGTTTTGAACCTCTGCCAGCTTTTGGGCCAGGACTGGTATTGATTACCAGCCTTGACCCTGCCAGCCCCCCTCAGGGATCAAAACAGAGCAGAACAAAGGTAAGCTATACCTTTGGTTCTTGAGTTTGAAAGGTGTTTGAGCTTTGAGGTTGAGGTTGAGTTTGATTGAGATGCTTGAGTGGTTGAAGAACAAGCTATGTTCTTGAGTGCTAGATAGGAAAGCAAGTGCTTTACTTACTAATGGAGAAGAGATAAACAAAGGCTAGGGTTAGGAACTTTGTGCTCTTTTATTTTTTGGAACCCTTTGAAAGAGAAACAAAGGGGGATATATATAGGCATGGAGGGTGAATTTGGTTGGTGCCAGGAGAGGAACTCATCCAGCCACGAGGCCTGACTGAGGTTGCATTGGTGGCCAAGTTTCTGCCTCTGGAAAGTAGGTGGGGAACTGACCATCGCGCGACGGTTCCAGACTGTCGCACCAGGGTGCGCCCTGGCGCGCGGGGGTTGCGTCCTGGCGCGCGACGGCCAATGGTCAAACTTTGACTTTGACCATCGCGCGAGGGTTCCAAACTGTCGCGCGATGGTGCGCCCGGGCGCGCGATGGTTGCGCCCTGGCACGCATCAGTAGGGTTTTGGCTTTTGGAAGTGGCTTAGGCTAGATTAGGTTCAAGGGTTTTTCAAACACTTAAAGCTCAAACACTCGACATTCCCGGGGTGTTCTTGATCCGTTTCATCATCGGGGAATCAAAAACCGTAAGTAAACTAATCTGGAAGCCCAGATTGGGGTGTCTATAGTAGCCCCCCTTTGACGGCACTTGGAGCACCATCGACTTGGTACAAGTAACGTCAAAGGTTTCTAGACACCCCTCAAGGAAATCCAAAGCAGAACATGCTAGCAAAGTAGACATGAATACTTAAAGAACCTGATTGGTTGAATGGACAGACGGACCGTCGCTAGGGATGGAAGTAGAAGTAGACGATTGCATCGCCGCTTGTTGATCGAATTTGGGCAGGACAGGCTGTCGCTAGAGATTTGGACGGGGCATGCCGTCGTTGCTGGGGATCAAGCTATCCTCGGCACAAAGTATTCCAACAAACACGGGTAGGTCGTGTTAGGCAGGTTGAATTCCATCTGTAGGGAATCAGAGACAGTCTCCTTATCAAAGACCATCCGAGACAGAGCAATAAGGTTGCTGGAAGATGCACTTGTGGCTAGACTGAGGGTGATTGCCGTTCAGGAAGGGCCAAGGCGGACTCTCCTGGGGAACAATCAGTTGCGGATGAACGGACCATCGAACGATGTTCTGGTCGTTGTTTGTGGATTTGACAGGACCGGTTGTCGTGAAGGCGGACGAAGAGATCAATGTGCTGAATGATCAGACCGTTGAGGAACTTTGATAGGAGACGGGCTGATCAGTGTACCGAAAGATCAAGCCGTTGGGGGATTTGACAGGACCAGCTGTCGTGAATGCGGACGGAGAGATCAATGTGCCGAATGATCAAACCGTTGGGGAACTTTGACAGGACCGGCTGTCGTGAAGGCGGACGGGGAGATCAATGTGCCGAATGATCAAACCGTTGGGGCATGGATGGAAGGATCATCAGTATAAATGATCAAACCGTTGCAGACAGGATGGAAGGATCATCAGTGTAAATGATCAAACCGTTGAAGACATTTGACAGGACCGGCTGTCGTTGATTTGGTGGAGATAAACGATATGGCTGACCGTCGTTGAATGACTGATATGGCTGACCGTCATGGATGATATAGCTGACCATCGTTGAATGACCGATATGGCTGACCGTCATGGATGATATGGCTGACCATCATTGAATGACTGATATGGCTGACCGTCATGGATGATATGGCTGACCATCGTTGAATGACCGATATGGCTGACCGTCATGGATGATATGGCTGACCATTGTTGAATGACCGATATGGCCGATATGGCTAACCGTCATGGATGATATGGCTGACCATCGTTGAATGACCGATATGGCTGACCGTCATTGATGATATGGCTGACCATCATTGAATTGGAAGGGGGGATCACTATACAAATTGATCACCACTGGGGTTGGACAGGACTAGCTGTCGTTGATTTAAACTGGCGGATCGCTATAAAAAGTGATCGAGCCATTAGGGTTGGACAGGACCGGCTGTCGTTGATTTGAACAGGCGGACCACTATACAAAGTGATCGAGCCATTGGAAATTGGACAGGACCGGATGTCGTTGAGGGTTTCGCAGGAGATTGCATCGCATTCTTCGGCACACAAATTGAGAGATAGGGAGATTTCCATCGCCTCCACTAACCAAATAGAATCAATACCGTAGGAGATTGCATCGCATCCTTCGGTAGACAAATCAAGAGATAGGGAGATTTCCATCGCCTCCGCTAACCAAATAGAATCAATACCGCAGGAGATTGCTTCGCATCCTTCGGCAGACAATTTGTATGACGGAAACCATTCTGGCTACCTTCCTGCTTACAACATTTAATATGCACAATATGCAATGACATGTATAATGTATTGAAAATGCAGATGCAAACTTAGGGCGGCTCCTAGAAAGACAACGATGCCTAAAGACTACCACTGAGCCCCATTTCTGTACTGTCAGTTACTTCTGAGATGCGCATCCAGAGAGATAGACATTGAACGGGCTGGCGTTCCCCTTGTTGACATTTAGTAGTGTCATTGGGCATGCGTGCCCTTTCTTCGATGCTTGGGCAGATGTGCCCTAGAGATGCTTTGCTTGGCCTTGGGCTGACGCGCCCTTGCTGCTTCAAGAGATTCCGCTGCTTGTGGATTACGGATACTAGGGTAGCAATGTAACAATTGCGTTTTCCAGTTTATTGACTCTCTTTTACAAGTGTTGAAGAGAATGCAAAAACTAACCACTAATATCTAATTTGCATTGACAAGTGATTTGAATCGACACACAGATGCGCGCACATATGTACAGACTCGCCTAGCTCGAACGAAAAGGGAGACAGAGCCCCAGGGTACAATGTGAACCCTTAGACACACGGAACATAATGAAACTTTGGGCATTAAGGGGCCAAAACTCACAACATTCCTTAGATAGGTGAAACTGACACTTGCGAGAGACGCAAAAAGGCACAAAGACCTGTACAGACAAACAAAATCGAGAAAAGCATCCCGACATGACAATTGATTGAAAAATTGGAAAAAATGTCGCAAAACGGACATAAGACGCAGATTATGACTCGTATAGGCCCGGACTGAAACCGACACCCCCGCGCAGTCACATTAAGTCCATATGACTTGCATGGTATGACAAGACTTGGCAAAAGCCCCTGGAACGACATTCGAGGGCAGTAGCTAACTGCTACTGTCTGCTGCAAGAAGCGTGCGCAGGTTTTGAGACCAACGCGCATTACTTCGAACAAACGCGCTGCGGTTGCTTACATCAGACTTCGCTGAACTTAGAATAAACTGTGAGCCTGTTAAGGCCTCGCCAACATTTTGTTCTGTTTTTTATGCTTCCAATATTTTAAGACTTATGCTCAGCCTGTAAATTGAAGAAGCAGTTTGCAATAAAATTGAAAGACAAAGGGTTTCCCCCTTTTGGTTCCTCCAATGCAGCTTGATCTTCGATCCTCTTCGACCTTTGATGTGTACCAAAATGTCAACCATGGATCCAATTGATAGATTGTGACCGAGTCTCAAAGAGAGACTGCCTACGTATCCCAAGCTAGGGAATCAGGTCAAAACGTAGTTCAGGCTAAGTTTCACTCGTGTGTTTACCTCTCCTTTTGCGCTCTAACTTTTGCCTAGAACCGCCCATTCGGGTCTTCGGTCTAGCGAGCTTTGATTGATTGCCTATTCATTTTTGCCTAAACCACCTTCATAGGTTTTGGTCTAGCAGGCTGCTCTAACTTTTCCTTGGAACTGCCCACCCTTGGGATTTTCAGCCCAACGAGCTTCTCACAGGGAAAAGCAACATTTGAATTGATCCAGGTTGACCCAGGGTATTGAATTTGTTGCTGTCGAGGTCGAAGACCTTTGGTTGCAACCTCAAATAAATGGCTTTGATGACGCAGGGTCAAGAGTGCTTCGATTGGAAATGCCTTGCTCCGGGCCGTTATGTACATTTTCTCATTTGTGCTTGGCAAAACGCTACTGTTGCTGTTTTGAACATGGCACAAGACCCGGAGCCTTCTGTGCTTCTGCTTTCTGGATTGGCACCCGATAGCAGGGGATTGATACTTCTTTGTCCCAAAATCAAACACGAGGCATGACTTGATGAGACCATGCCAAGACGTCGATGCTTGTTTGACCGGGCGCAATGCTCCTCTGGGGGCAGCTTTGAATCAAATTTGAACCTTTCAGGAGGTTATACTTGTCTTTCAAGTTTATTTGAAATTACTTCTTCTTTTAATAGGCTGAGCATGCCTTTTGTCTTCCCTTTCGGCGAGGGAACACATTTCCTTGGGGATGATCCCATCGAAATCTATCTCTTCGTCGTTAGGGTCGACACAGTTTATATAAAAGCCAGCGAATTACTTAGAAGCAAGATAAAGCATATGATAAGAACCCTCGGGGTTTGCCAAGTACAACAGACTCGAAACTTGAAACAAAAGCTACGACGTGGAGGGCCAAGAGGCACAACCTCCGACTCTGAGCTAGACTAGACAAACGCAAAAAACGCCAATGCAAACTAGACGCAGTTTTGAAAATGCAATTGTTAAAAAGCTACCCATAGCTTCCACAAAAAGAGGTAGGATCCAGCAGGTGTCAAGCCCAAGCAACAGCACTTCGGCTTTCTCAGTTTCTTCAACCAAACCTACTCGGTGCTCCTTTGATCCATGGACCTCAACTGGTCAGTCCACTCCTTTGCAAGTCCCTCATCACTGTCAAACCAGATGTCGGCAGAGAAAGTCCCAATTGCACAACCTACAGCCATCATGTTAACCTCCGGTTCGGACGGGATGGATACGATGGGTTTGGGTTGATTTGCTGGGATGACATAGTGGCTAGGGTTGAATATGGTGGAGCTCGGGTTGATTTGAGTGGAGGTGATAGATACCTGACCAACCAGAGGGTCAGACCCGTGTTGAGGCAATGAGTTGGAAATGATGTTGGGCTTTGGTGGAACTTGAACCGTGCCATCATCAATAAGATCTTGAATCTCATGTCGAAGACGATAGCACTTGTCAGTGTGATGGCCAGGCATTTGGTGGAAGGCACAGAAGAGGTTAGGGTTGTAACCGACAGGTAAGACTTTGGATGGGGAAGTTGGGGTCAAAGGTTTGAGGTGCCCAGACTTGACGAGTTTCTCCAACACTGCGGATAGAGATGCCTCGAAGACTGAGAAACTCCAGGGTTGGGTTCGGGCTCGGAAGCTTTGAGCGTTTTGAACCTGATTGATATCGGCATTGGAGTTGAAAGCTGGAGCATCCCTCCTACTTGTAGCTGTATTGGTGTAGCTGTTGTTACCAAACAATGAACTACTATTTTCCGAATAAGCCTTCGACTTAGCTTTTTGAGTGGAGGAAGAAGAAGACGCCCCTCTTGGCAGATTTCCAGTTTGCAGCGCATCCTCGATGGCTAGGCCAGATTCGAAGAAGGTCTCAAAGTTGGCAGATGCTTGAACCAGCACGAGATGCTTAGCATAGTCGAGATGCAGGTTGCGGGAGAAAATACGGAGTTGATCTCTCTCGCTCGGGTGCTCAGTCATTAGAGCGGCTTTGGCTTTCCACATTTTCACAAAGTCCGCAAAGGACTCATTCGCCTCCATCTTCGTGCATTCCAACTCTCGAATAGTCATCTTGAGCTGAGAGTTGTAGCTATACTGTAAGACAAAGGCAGCCCCTATGTCTTCCCAAGTGCTTCTTTTGGCGATGTCGAGTGACAGAAACCAGTGGAAGGCAGACCCAGAGAGAGTTTGAGGGACAAGTTGAGACATGGCCTCGCTTTCCACTCCCAGTAGCTTCATGGCGGCATGATAGCCATATAGATGAGTTCTGGGGTCACTGCTCCCGTCGAACTTAACCAAGTCAGGCATCTTGAACTTGTCAGGGAGCTTGGCATTAGGGTACAGGTAGAGACGATCCAACTCAATTCCCCCTGCGCTGATCTTCTCTGACTTAGAGACTGCCTCTTCCAGCTTCGCCATCTTGGCCATGAGAGCTGCCATATTAGGGTTTTGCACAGGTTCCCCACCCGCAAGATTCAGGTTTGCAGCAGGTGCGCGAACTTCCCTAGGGTTGAGCTGAACAATGAGACGCCCCTCGTGATTCGGATCTGGGACCAAGACAGGCTGTTCCTGGTCGGCCTCATCGTCCTCGCCTTCCTCTTCGAGAGGAGGTGGAAGACGAGTGTTGATAAAGTCATTCAGACGGGCGATGGAAGCATCAGTCTGGATAGCCCTTTGCTGCATAGCGGTGATGCTATTCTGGAGGTTTGTGAGCATAGCCTTTAGAGTGAGCGGTTGATTTGCCATGACTGGCTTTGAAGGTGTTGAAGAAGGGGAAGCCGAAGGCGTGGCTCTTTGCAAAATTGATGGCGAACCCGACTGTAGGGCGGCCAACAATGAACCTGGAGAAGCCTCCGCTGCAACTGATTGAGATTCGAGCCTGATAAGTCTTTGAATCGGATTCTGAAGACGTTCCCAAGTAGGTTTGGCTCTTCCTTTCGGTACTCTCTTGCTCGGCGCAATGGCTTCAAACTAGACAGTAAAGTAAGAGAAAGCTCAGTGGCGTTCTTGCAGCAAAATGCAATGCATACATCGTCGTCGGTGTCCATCCTAGACTCTAGAACTAGAGACAAGTCTGTCTCATGATGTTCGGACGCTGCCAAAATCCTCGAAAATCTTTTTGAGGGTGTATCCTTTGAATAGATCAAACTGATCCTATGAGATGTCAAAATAGACTAAGTCTTCGACTAGTCCCTTTTGAAGATTCGACTTTGAATTTGAAACAACTCGGTATTGATGGAGTGACACCTTCATCGGGGTGGCATGAGCTACGCTGTGCTTTAGCCAGGGCGGTGTACGTGCTGCGCACGATAACCAAAATGACATCAATATCACGACATCAATACTTTGTGGTTCCTTATGTTCGGTTGAATCCTCAACCGAGCATGAGCCAAGGATTTAGTAAGGTTTGATTTCTCAAAGTCTCGCTGATCTAAGGACTCTGAAAAATTAACAACGTGCATCATCGAGATGCACGATTTGTCATCGGGTCTAGCAGCGTCCTAATAAGCATAAGACAGACTCGAAAAAGAGACAATCCTAGAAGCCGCCCTAAACATGCTCCTACGCAGAACAGAATGCATGCATGCACAGAACCAGAGACAAGCTTGCCTCACAAGTTTCAGACGTTGCCGGAATCCTCAGAATTCTTTTCGGCGATGTGTCCCTGAGTAGATCGACAGATCCTAAAAGATGTCAAAATAGACTAAATCTTCAGCTAGTCCCTTTCGAAGATTCAACTTCGAACTTGGAACAACTCGGCATTGATGGCGTGACACCTTAACCTTGCACGCCGCGGTGTATAGTGACAACACACTTCAACCTGGGTGGCGCCAGTGACACGGCATCACTACTTTGCTGTTCCTTATTGTCGGTTGAATCCTTAATCGGGCATGAGCCAAGGATGTAGTAAATTTTGATTTCTCAAAGTCTCATTGAACTAAGGACTTTGCGATTGATAACGAACATTCGACAGAATGAACGACTCCTCATCGGGTTATAGCAGCGTCTTAGATAGCCCAAGACAAACTCGAAAGACAAAACAACCTTAAACATGCTCCTATGCAAAACAGTGCATGCGATAGGGAAAACAGTAACACATAGACAGTTACGAGGTTAGATGCAAATAGATCTTACCCTGCGGGTACCTGTCCTAGGTTGGAGAGTTCTAGTGCTTTGTATATGCAAAGGCTGGTTTTGGCTTGTAACAAGTTCCTCGGACTAAGGCCAAAGATATACCTCCCGTTGCCTGCGTAACCACAGAGCAACAGTCGAACGGTAGAATGACCCATCATCGTCGAAGGTTGTTGGTCATTCGGGGTCCCCGGGCTCCGGTAAACCGTGCCGGATTGCCAAAACGATCCAACGAGGCTATCCCACATCGATGCAAATGAGAATGCTAGAAATTGATTAAGAGAAGAAGAATCGTAAAATCACAAAATGCCTTTTCAAATTTGGCTCACTTTATTTAGTCCATCTTTAGAGGAAACTACGCAAGCGAACAATCGAAAAAGCCCCAGATTAGAATGGCCGGACACGAGATCCTGTTAAATCACCATTCCAACCTTCGGCAGCGTGAAGCTCACCGTTTTGACAGACTTTTAAGGGATTGTTCACAAGTGTATTAAACTCTAAGTATGAATTAATATCGGTTCGATCATCCCCAGCAGAGTCGCCACCGTGGGCAGCATGCCCTTAAAATGGGAGAAGGATTCTGTTCCTTTCCCTCCGGATCGAGGGAGTGCGAGCGCAGGTGGCAAGCGCTCAAAAAATACAGAGTCGCCACTCGGGTTTGAAGGTCCGACACCCAAGGAACCGTATTTCGAAGCACCTGCCGCGCTATTTGATTTGAAAAAGTGAAAGCACTAGTCCGTCATAACCATATCTGGGTTCGAGAGCCAGGTTACGAGAGGGGAAGGGTTTTAAGGCACCCCTCTCGCCCAATCCGGAGATCGGTCTCTACTTAGGCATTTTGAAAATGTTGCGATTCTTCTTTTATTAATCGATTTTTAGCCAATTAGGGTGGGGGAACAGTTAATCGGGGATTAAAACTGTAACATGTTTGCAGCATGTGATCAAGTATGGCATGAATGAGCAGTTAGTATAGGATGAGAACAGACTCCTGTGGGAGTTTAAACAGACTGGAAAGCTCCTGTCTTGGAGTGTCGTGCACATGAAGAAACCAGTATTCACTGATCAAGTCAATGCATGCTGACCAAACCTGCGCACGCTACTACAAGACCTGCGCGCGCCAGTAAGCCTAAGCCCACAACTCTTATTCTCAAACCCTCTGGGCTCTGGAAGGACCAGTGCACACCCAGGACAAACCAAGCAGTTTATGCAGTCATAATATACAGTTTAAAGGCTGAAAAAGCCCAATAAATAAACAAAACACCCCATAAACAGTGTGGGGACAAAATAATAGCCCAAAATCAAGTTAACCATGCAAGGCGAGCCACTGGTCGGGGAAAAACAGTCGCGCGAGGGTTCCAAACTGTCGCGCGACGGTGTGCCCGGGCGCGCGATGGTTGCGCCTTGGCGCGCGACGATTGCGCCCTGGCGCGCTGGTCAACGCTCCATTTGACCATCGCGCGAGGGTTTGGGTGCAGCGCGCGATGGTTCGAGCCAACTTTCCAGTGTCGGGTTTTGCTCATCCTGGGTTCTGGGACAGGTCCAGAATGATCCCAGGGGTACTCCAACAGAACATAAATGAATATTGAAATGCAAGCTAGCAATTTAAGCTCTAAGAAAAGCAGTAAACTGGTTTTTTGCATGCTTAACAGTGAGCTATATGTAAGTAAAGCATAAAACAGTAGGACACCAATCCCCACGCGGTCCATCGCGCGCTGGCACGAAGTGTCGCGCGCGTATATGGGACCATCGCGCGCTGGTTCCTACCATGACGGTTTTGAACCTCTTCCAGCTTTTGGGCCTGGACTGGTATTGATTACCAGCCTTGACCCTGCCAGCCCCCCTTAGGGATCAGAACAGAGCAGAACAAAGGTAAGCTATACCTTTGGTTCTTGTGTTTGAAAGGTGTTTGAGCTTTGAGGTTGAGTTTGATTGAGATGCTTGAGTGCTTGAAGAACAAGCTATGTTCTTGAGTGCTAGATAGGAAAGTAAGTGCTTTACTTACTAATGGAGAAGAGATAAACAAAGGCTAGGGTTAGGAACTTCGCGCTCTTTTATTTCTTGGAACCCTTTGAAAGAGAAACAAAGGGGGATATATATAGGCATGGAGGGTGAATCTGGTTGGTGCCAGGAGAGGAACTCAGCCAGCCACGAGGCCTAGTTGAGGTTGCATTGGTGGCCATGTTTCTGCCTCTGGAAAAGTAGGTGGGGAACTGACCATCGCGCGACGGTTCCAGAGGGTTCCAAACTGTCGCGCGATGGTTGCGCCCTGGCGCGCATCAGTAGGGTTTTGGCTTTTTGAAGTGGCTTAGGCTAGATTAGGTTCAAGGGTTTTTCAAACACTTAAAGCTCAAACACTCGACATTCCCAGGGTGTTCTTGATCCGTTTCATCATCGGGGAATAAAAAATCGTAAGTAAACTAATCTGGAAGCCCAGATTGGGGTGTCTACACCTTGGCCTCGGCCTCGGATTCCCCCTCAGCGGACTCGCCGCCCTGCTCCTCCACTTCCTCCTCCGGGATGTCAATTTTCTCTTTCTCTTTACCCCGACTGCTATCCCCCATCTCGGTCCTCGCCCTCTTCTCCACCGGCTCCTCCAACGAAATGGGAGCGGCCATCGAAGTTCCTGTGTCTGTCGCCCCAGGCCGAGAACCGATTCCCCTGACCCCTCGGCCTCTACCTCAGGTTTTGCACCACTCTCGCGGGTCGCGTCATCATCTCTCCACTCAGTCCGGTCCACTCGGGAGTCTCACGGTTCACTTCCTTGCGAATCCTGCCTAGGGGGGAGAGTTGCTCGCCTCGGTTTCGGCTTGACCGAGCGCTCTTCCTCCTCATCGCCCTCACCTTCTTCCTCTTCCTGCCCTCGAACCCCCTGCTGTCTCGGTTTCTTCTTCAAGTAGCTCATGTACGTCGGGACGTAACCAAGCAGATTTTGGTCAAATCGGTTTGCGAGAGGGATGGCATATGAATCCGTGATCAAGGCTCAAACCGCCCTTTCCCTATAGCCTTGCACAACCCCTTCACTTGCGAGAAATCACCAAAGTAAGGAATCAGCATATGCGTAAAGGCGAGCAAATATATCCAAGACTTAAAGCGGGAAATCAACTGACCAGGTGTACCAGTTCCGAACTGAACCGCCATATCAAGACTCTCACCGGGCCCAAACATGAAGTTCCCAGATACCGAGACATAAATGCTCGCGCACTCTTCGAAGTCGGATAGGTGAAGGATTAGGAATTCGTTGTATCCCGACCAGCAGGACAGGTACCAGCTGTCGTAGTCTCGGTGAACCCCGACCTGATAAACTCTGAAGAGTTCCTATAAACCAAACGTCAGGTTGTACCTCCTCCTCAGCTCTATGACGCTTGTTATAACCTGGTAACAGTTGACCGAGAGCTGAGAAGAAGTAAGAGACAGAGTTTGGAGCACTCGGCGCACAAGTTAGTGAAGGGGGAACCTGATCCTACCCTCGATGATGGCTATAAGGGGAAAGATTAGCTCCCCTGGACGGTGCAGCAGTTGGCGAAGGTCGGTGATGGGCAGTAACCGAACCTGGACATCTGGTGGAATGCTATAAATCCTCACAAATTCCTCATAAACACCTAGTGCGCCGTTGAAGAATTGATTTTGATAGGGGCATGGCCTCACCGGCCTCTTACGCCCTTGGACCTCCTATGGAGAGTTCGCAAATGGCCCCGGTCCATGATCGGAAGTACTCAGAGTCTCCATCTCTAGAGGATCGAACGCCATGACCAGGCACGGGATGCTAGATGGGTCAAAGGGCTCTATGTAGTCAATTGGAGTTCCGTAGAGCACTCGGATACGGAGAGCTTTTCATATCAACTCATCGGCAACAACAGAAGAAACTGAGCTACTGGAACTGTTCGAGGAGATATCAATGACCATCCGCCACAACCTAGGAAAAAGGGATATGCAAGACCTGTTAGCTACATGCTTAGGGGGTTAAAAGATCTAAACGCTCGGGACGGATTGGGCATAACTCCTCGGGACCTCTAGGTCATAAGCAATATCGAGATATCCTTCCTCGATAAGAACACCTGGGGCTAGAAATTATCTCGATGGCTTCGGGAAGGGAGATACGCGTCTAGAAGAACATGAACAGTACAATGAATAGTTCTAGCCATGTTTCTGATGGCGGTAGATGACATCTCTGCCTCATCGCGACCGAAAAATGATCTAAAAGGCAAGAAAAATGCCCAAAAACTGAAGATTGATGCGTAGAGATCAACATACCTGAGATTCGTGAGAAGATCTGCTACAACGCCTCTGAGATCAATATGAAGATGAGGAACAGCAGCAGCAGCGATAGAGCGAGGAGAGAGAATCTCTTTCTCCACCTACCCTTTTATAGGGGAAGGATTTGAAGGGGTGCGCAGGAAACGAAGCGACGCTCCCCGAGCCGTAAGATCTTCAACATGTGGCAACAATTAGACGGTCCACACTGAAAAGCCTTGTAGACACCCCAATTTGGCCTAACAATTATTTCAAGTCCCACCTTGGGGACCATCCCGATGATGAATGGATACAGTGATTGCTGATTGACTTCTCGTAAACCCATGGACTTTTGGTAAGTACTTTTAGCCACTTAGAGGACCCAATCCAGAGCCAAATAGCCTTTTAGACAGAAATACAGTATCCTAGGAAAATCTATCTTTCGGCTGTAACATTGATCTCACGGCCTCAACATCATTCTTTCACCCGTGAAACATGTTGCTTGAAAATCTCCCTGAGAGATTGATTCCTCGGCAGCCAGATCGATTCTTCGGCCGCCCAATCCTTTCCTCAGCTGCTAGATCCTTTGCTCGGCCGCTAGATTCTCTATTTTTCAGATTCTGCAATGTTCTGTCAATCGTTTGATCCGTTTGTAGACACCCCAATTTGGCCTAACGATTATTTCAAGTCCCACCTTGGGACCATCCCGATGATGAAATGGATACAATGATTGCTGATTGCTTCCTTGAGGACCTTAGGACTTTCGGTGAGAACTTTGAACCACTTAGAGGACCCAATTCAGAGCCATACAGCCTTTCAGACAGAAATACAGAAGCCTAGGAGAATCCATCTGATGGCCGTAACATCGATCTAACGGCCAAAACATCAATTCCTCACCCGAGCAACCTGTTGCCAGCAAAATCTCCCTGAGAGATCAATTCCTCGGCCGCAAGATCTATCCTTCGGCCGAGACATCCATTCCACGGCAGCAAGATCCTTTACTCGGCCGCCAGATCGACCTTTTTCCAGACTCTGGAACGTTCTGTCAGACGTTTGGTTTGATCCAACTACACTACCTTCCTGATGCGTTCGGGCTACGCTCAGAGATTACGACGTAGAGTTAGAGATGCATTGCAATTGCAATTGCCATCTCATGATTTGATTGGCCGGAGTGAGTCATCCCTATGCCTATATAAAGGAGCCTTTGGGCTCCGAAATAAAGACACGAAATTGATATACCGTCACACTCAAGCCACGAAACTCTGTCAAAATACTCTCTCAAACCCATACTCCAAAAGCCCTAACCTTCCGAAGGTAGCCGTCAATCCGGCGATCAAACCCCGAAGTTCAAACCCTAACTCTGGGGTTCTCGATCAAGCAATCAATCAATCACGCCCAATCCAAAGCAATCAAGCAACTGAGGGATCAAGGTGGTGAGGCCCAACGGCCTCTGGTTTGCCTTATTTACTGTCCCTTTTTACTAATCGTAACGTTTTGATTTTCTGTTAAATCTTTATGTCTGGTGTGAGGAAGAACACCGACCGGGGCTTCGATCCCTCGGCCGGTACATCAAACCAGGAGGATCCCTCGGCCGTGACATCAATTCACCGGCCGCGAGATCCATCTCCCTGGGACATTTTGTTTGCTTTAGCTACTTTCTGATGCATGCTCATTTATCGTACTGGCTCACTTTACTTACTGTTTAAAGAATAAATAAACAGACTATGTGTTGGAATTAAACGAAGCATCTATACGTCTTATATTGAATGACTATGGGCCAGTCTCACGACTGGGCAAAAAGGGGTGCCTAACACCTTCCCCTCATTGTACTTTTGGCTCCCGTATCAAGAATCTCTATCTGTTTTCCTAGTTTTAATAAACTAGGTGGCGACTCTATTTGATGATAACCGTTATCATGTGGCGATGTTCCTAGCCATGGGAATGTCCATGATTTTGGTTTATGAAGTGAGCAACCAATCGAGCAAACATAACATGACCAATCTGTATGGCGATGCCCCGTTTGGGAGGTGTCTACACCGTTCACCAAAACCCTAGTAGCCAAATTCCGATGTGTTTGGGCTATGTAAGGAGATTCTGAAAAGAGATCTTTTACATATATACTTCCGATTTAATTGTGCATTACGATTGGTTGGAGTGAGTCACCCCCATGCCTATATAAAGGAGCCTTTAGCTCCGAAATTAATATGACCAATCACCCTCTCTAGCCACAAAATTTTGCACAAACACTCTCTCATATCCCCTCTACAAAAGCCCTAACCTTCTGAAGGCAGCCACAATCCGACGATCAAACCCTGAAGTACAAACCCTAAACCTAGGGTTTTTGAGAAGCAAATCAGTCAATCACCCTCAATCCGAAGCAATCAAGCAACTGAGGGATCAAGGTGGTGATGCCCAGGGGCCTATGGTTTGATTTACTTACAGCTTTTACATATTAATCGTAGCGTTTTAGCTTTCTGTTAATCATTTATTCTGATGCGAGGAAGAACATCGGCTGGGACTTCGATCCTTCGGCCGATACATCAATCCAGTGGGATTCCTCGGCCGTGACATCATTTCACCGGCCGAGGGATCTATTTTCCTGGAACAGTTTGTTTCTTGATTATTTCTTATGCATGATTCAATTACCGTACTGGCTCACCATATCAACTGCTTAAAGGCTAAAAATAGACTATGTGTTTAGAATTAGATAAAGCATGTACTAATCGTTTGTCGAACAATTATGGGCCAGTCTCACGATTGGGCAAAGTGGGGTGCCTAACACCTTCCCCTTATTGTACCTTTGGCTCCCGTACCCGGAATCTCTATTTATTTTTCCTAGTTTTTATAAACTAGGTGGCAACTCTGTTTTGATGATAACCGCTATTGTGTGGCGATGTTCCTAGCCATGGGAATATCCACGATCTTGGTTTATGAAGTAGAAAGCATACAAACAAGCGATGATCAATCTGTATGGTGATACCCCGCTTTGGGAGGTGTCTACAGTTTTTGGTGACTCTACTGGGGACTTGAGTGCCATAATCAGAAAGTTCGACATAAGACTAATACTTGCTTTATCTAATTCTTGTATCATATGCATCGAGCGGGCAACCTCGTTGAGTTCACCTAATTTCCTGGCATATGACGGGCTATGTTAGGGGTTCCAGCAAACTCCACAGTCACTTGTACCTAGCAGTATATCAAAAAGGGAATCACCCAATTGCCGTCTATGATGGGCAGGTGAAAGGACTAGTGCCTCTTTGACAATGGAGCACCCTTGAGACCACCCAAGCCATACATGTGATTAGAAGAGCCATAGAACTTCTCAAAATAAGACAGGAACCTGCAGGCTAGGAACCTACTTGCATTTGTTTGTGAAAGTTATTCCTCACACCCATTGTACATATGTATGTTGTAAAGTTCTCTTTTGCAGGTCAAACCTTAGGGACTTTTTGAAACCAAGAAGAAAGGGGTAAGCTAAACCAATCTAACTAAAGGAAAAATTTTCAGGTAAAAATGGCTGCATCACTGTTCATGTTCGATTCACACTTTCAAATTGTCACCAAGCTGTCCGACCTGTTCCATCTTGTTGCCAAGATTCTTGACCCTTCCAAGTACATCACTCCGGTGGATCAACCAAAGCCTACGGTAATTATCTCTGAGGATAACCACATCATGTTCACAAGAACAATCGATGATGAAGAGGTAGAGGACATAATTGAAGAAGAAGGGCTTCGCAGGGTCCCAATCTATTTCTATGACCCCTATGTGCCTACTGATGACTACTGGCCAATAGAGGAGATCGACAACCTCGAAGTTGAAGAAGCAAAGGAAGAGGAGTCTGTTGACAATGATCCACTAGACGAAATATCGCTAAACCTACTCTTTGATGAGGGGGTTACCAACAATGAAATAAGGGTGATCCACCCCATCACAGATAGGTTTGGCAGTTGGTGGGGATTTGTTAGCACACGGAGAGTCGACAACAGCGACGAAACAGAGATTGAAGTTCAACTGGAAGAAATGATGGCAATGGCAGACCAAATGACCCTCTAGGACTTGCAGGGTGACAATAATGAATGTGCGAATCAAGATCACAATGAAGTACTGATGATCAACCTTGGTGAGGAAAAAGACTGCTCTGAGCTGATTTGTGGATGCTGCAAAAGGGGCTTACCCAAATTGGACCGTGAAACACACTCTAAAATACAAAATAAAAAATGCTGACTCTGATCTTAGTTCTGATTCTGATTTCGACTCCGAGTCAACTCAGTCTGAGTCTAGTTTTTCATCTTTTCAAACTACTGAGTCTAGTGAGGAAAGCCCGGTAAAAAACACCAAAGCATAACATTTATTTTGAATTTTAATCCGAAATGTCTTTTGACAATTTTAGCAATGAGAAGGAAGATTTAGAGTATTTCACTTTGCCTATGATTAACTGTGTGGATTCTGACAATCCAATTTTTCGGGAAGAAATTCCAAAAGAAATTCTAGAATTCATCGAGAGAGAAGAAGAGAGGCACGCCAAACCTTTTTCTGAGGAAATAATCATAAAATAGGCTCTGAAAACGAGCCCAAATTGGTTAAAATTGGTTGAACACTATCTTCTCAAGAAAGTGAAAAACTAATCCTTTTGCTAAAAGAATACAAAGATGTTTTTGCCTGGTCTTACAAGGACATGCCTGGAATAGACCCCGAGATTGTTCAGCACAAAATTCCTCTTCATCCTGATGCAAAACCAGTTAAACAAAAGCTAAGACGTATGCGCCCTGATTGGGTCTTAAAGATAAAAGAAGTCACCGAGCAAATCAATGCCGATTTTCTCATAGTCATCGAATATCCACAATGGGTAGCCAACATCGTCCCGATACCAAAGAAGACTGGGGGAATCAGGGTCTGTGTAGATTTCCGAGATCTCAACAAGGCCAGTCCGAAGGATGACTTTCCGTTACCAAACATAGACAAACTTGTGGACAACACCGCAGGGCATGCATTGCTATCTTTCATGGATGTGTTTTCTGGGTATATAATCAAATTCTAATGTCTCCTGAAGATAGAGAAAAGACTACTGTAGACACCCCAATTTGGACTTATTAATTATCCTTAATTTGTGCCCTCGAGGCTCCCCGATGATGAAACGGAATCAAAACAGGCCTTGGATAAGCTTGGACGATGCTTCTTGGACTTTTTCAAATCCAAAATCCTCTTTTTTTTCCGACACCCTGAGGGTAAATTTGGCACACATTTTAGCATATAAAATATATTTGAATGAAACCAATTGGGTTAGAAAGAAGACTTAACGAGCTTTTCCAACGCTTCGGAAAACACCCAAAATCGAGTTCGGGAGTGTCCGTGGCGCCCTTCTGAAGTTGGGCTGCCACTCCCAAGTGCTCGGGACCACTCTAGAGCGCTCGGGAGTGACACTCCCAAGCGCTTGGGAGTGCTGACAGACCAATGCATGTTGAGCTTGACCTTTGACCATGACTTTTTCAGATTTTTCAGATCATTCAAACCTGAGGTTCAAACCTGCACGTTCCAGGCCTGGCAGGGCATCTCATCATGAAGATTTTCCCTCCCAAAATGATTTTATTGAAGTTTTGATTTCATTTTCAAACCCAAACCATAGGTTATGTTTGCCTATAAATACCCCCTCTTTCTACCCTCCAAAGGGCCACGAAATTTCTCTCTAAAAAAGCTCCCCTATTTTCTGAAAATACACACACACACTCTCTCTAAATTACTTCAAAGTCTCTTTCAAAAATCAAAGCAGTTTCAAGAAAATCTTAGAAAAGGTAAGAGCTTTAACCATAATCAAGCTCTCATCTTTCTGTGATTTTCAGTTCATTTTCAGCCTTCAAATCCATCCAAGAAGTCAAGTTCAAGCCAACAAAAGGTATAAACACCTCCATTAAGCTACTATTTTTCTCCTTCTAAGGGAGATCAGGGGCCCACACCACTTCTCCATACTGGTTGTGAGTTCCTTTGATCTTAGTTTAACAACAAGAGCAAGAGGAGCACAAAGAAACAAAACAATTTCTAGACACTATGTTCACTCCCGAGCGCTCGGGACCATTCCTGAGCGCTCAGGAGTGCTGTTGCTCACTAAAATCTTGTTTTCTCACCAAATGCTGCATTTTCTGTTCGTAGTAGACACCGGGCATGCACTGATCCTTCCAGAGCTCAGTTAGGTTTATTTATAGTTGTAAGGAAGCAAGGTTTGAATGGTCAAGACCAGTTCTTAGCTGTTTAAGTCTCTGGCTGAGCATATCTGTACTTTGATTTCTTTGTGATTTTGTTGGCAGTACTAGCATGTGAATATGTCTAACCAAATTTGCAGGGTGGCTTGATAGCACACCTGAGCGCTCGGGACCACTCCCAAGCGCTCGGGAGTGATTCCAGTGACAGTTCATTCTGTTTACTTGCTTCATCATTCTATTGCACCTTGTACACTTTGCACATGCATGCACTGCTATCTTTTGGTATTTGTACATACGTGCTAGTTGCTTAATGAAACAAAATATTTTTAATAAATCCCACAAACATTGAGTAGAGACCGACATTGCGTCGGGCGAGGGGGGTGTCGTAAAACCCTTCCCCCCTTGTAACATGGCTTCCGAACCCTCAAACAATCTCTGGTTTTCAATTCAAATAATCATTTTCAATCAAAAACGGTTTCTCGGGTGGCAAACCATAAATCCGGGTGGCGACTCTTCAAATTTTTCAATTTGATTAAAAAACGCATGTTTTTCGGGCCGCCCCGATCCACCCGGGGCTGTGGTAGCCCACAGTGGCGACTCTGCTGGGGAAGTTTAATTGATACTTGAGAAAAAGTTGGCATGTCGTCAAAACGGCCCGCTTTCCTTGAGCATCAATTAAATTTGAGAGCCAAGCTTGAAAAATGTTTGTGGGATTTTCAAAATATTTTGTTTCGTTGTCTATCTTTTGTACATATATCTTGTTCAACCTCGCTGTTGTGTTCTCGTAATCCTGCCCGGCTTACCGGTGATAGGGAATCCCAGAATGCTCGGCAACCCTCGACCGTGATGAGTCATCTCTGCCGTTTGTACCGTTGTTGGGTGTACGCTCAGCAATGGGAGGCACACCCTGACTCTAGTCCGGGGAACCCTTTCTAAACCAAAACCGGCCCTTATACATGTGTAGAAAGCAATAGAACCTTCCAAACTAGGACAGGGACCCGCAAGGTAGGATTATGTGCTATATCCTACCTACATGTTACTGCTTTCTGCATCTCACCATGCATCTCATCCATGTCATGCCATCATGCTGTCTGTTCAATTTCAAGTCCTATGCTCTTAAGACTTGTTTGCGCGGTCTGTAGAAGGTTTGCCGAGACCCGATGAAGAATCGTGCACCCTTGTGTACGTTGTCTAAACTACATGAGTCCTTAGAACAATGAGACTTTGGGAAATCAAAACTTACTAAGACCTTGACTAATGCCTAATCGAAGATTCAATGGAGAATAAGGAATAACGTGGAAACGATGTCGTGACGCCGCGTCACTTACACCATTTCGGCTAATGGCGCCATGCCACTAACGCCACTTTGGTTATGGTATCACGTCATCTATACTAAGCTATTCTAAATTCAAAATTGAGACTTCGAATGAGGACTAGTTGAATACTTAGTTCATTTTGACATCTCTTAGAACCTGTCGTTCTAAACAAAGGATACACCCTAAAAGAAATTCTGAGGAATGAGGCAACCTTCGAAAAAACGTAATCTTATCCCGCTTGCACATCGCACCTTGCATCTTATGTTGTCCGTATCGCGTATAGAACTCTTAGACTTGCTTGCGCCGCTTGTTTAGGATTGCCTGGACCGATGAAGAGTCGTGCTTTTAAAGGGCACGTTGTTGAAATTAATTAGTCCATGGAACGATGAGGCTTTAGGGATATCGAAATTCATTAAGTCTTCAATACATTTTTCAATCATGGATTCAATGAAGATTAACGAAACAATTAGGCTACAATGCCATGATACCCACACCACTCAGGTTATAGTGCGAAGTCACTTACACCGCTTAGGCTAATGGCGCCATGCCACCTACGCCACCCCGGTTACGGTATCATGTCATTTACGCTAAACGGTTTTTGAAACCAAAACAGAAATTTTGGGTGAAAAATGTTAAAGACTTAATTTGTCTTGATATCTCCCAAATCTTGTCATTCCTAATCAAAGGATACACATTCAAAACAATCTCTGAGGACAAAGGCAATCCTTCATAGGTTGTCATTTCTTGAGTCAGGGTCTAGGAGACCGTAAATCCGTGGAGTTTGGGATAACTCCGGTGTTCGCCGTGCCCGAACAGCTCCCTCTAGTTCAGTCTAGCCTTAAGTGCATCTTCCAGCAGTCTTATTGCTCTGTCTCGGATGGTCTTAGATATGGAGATTGGCTCTGATTCCCAACGTGCGGAATTTAACCTGCCTGACAACGACCTACCCGTGACTGTTGGAACTATCCGTAAAGTTTGATCCCTTGAGTCGACGATGACAACACGTATTCATGCACGCTTTTTCCAATAAATCACAACAGGGGCACAATCTGAGACCACTTTTTTGCTTTGCTGTCAGCACTGGGCCACCCATCCTACCTCAAAAGCTCTCAGCCTACCACAACTTAAATGCCTTCTGCGCCTTCTACCAAATGCCCGGTCACGCTACAAGGTCCAAGACCTAATCGACGACGGGACCACCCAGTGCCGGACCTCAGATCTGGAGGAGGATTTTGAGTGCAATAAAGTCAATCCACGAATGGAATTTCTCACGAGTCTGGAAAGTTTTTAAGTTTCAAGTCGAGTCTTCGTCTTTCAATTTCGAGTCAGTTTGTACCTCGAGTCTTTCATGCTTGCGTGTCTGTATGTTTTCAAATTCAAATTTGTAGTCAAAGAAGAAAAACCAAAAAGAGAGTCAGTTTTGTAGGCCCGAACTACGTCATGACCTGATTCCTTTGCAAGAAGGATACGTAGGTAGCCTCATCTTGAGGCCCGGTCATGTTCATTCGAGTCGATCCCAAAATTCGGTCATGATCTTTTGAGTCAATCCTTTGTGGGCTAGTCTTGTCTTTTGAAATCAACGTCAAGTCTCTTGTGTCGAAATTGTGATAATAAACTTGTGTTTTGTGATAATCCCTTAAATTGGAATTGTTTTTCACCATCAATTGAGGAATCAAAACACGAGATACTTTGCCCTTGCAAGAAGAAGAATTTCATGGGACCACTCCCTGGCATGGTTAAGAAGCAACGCCTTGGCCTGAGAAAAAGCTCGCTAGATCAAAACCTCAAAATGTGATCTAGGCAAAAGTTAGAGCATACAAATCTCTTAACTTGCATCTAGGATCCAATTATCGAGTTGTGCAATTCAAAATGAAGAAAGGCATTCTTTTCTTTTATCAAACACTTGAAGATATATATCCATTGACACCCCCTTTGAGCCTAAATCAATTTCTTTGAAAGAACCCAGCTAAGCAGCTATCCCCCACACCGGGGTGGAATGAGGAAGACAAAGGTGCTGAATACATGATTATCATCGGCGCATAAGAATTCAAAGCGTGAAAGTGCCAAATACATAGGCACGGTGAGATGCAAAACATCGAAGAAAAATCAGAGAAAACTCAAAATCAACGAAAGTGCCGAACACATCAGCACAACAAAAGGCGAAGGAAATCAAGTGAAAAAAAGGCGCCCATCAAAAGCAAAAAGGGTACAAAAATATTCAAGATGGCTGTTAGCTCGAAACCCAAAGAAAATAAAAAAAATTGAGCCTATTATCCTTTCTTTGTTAAGCCAAACCTTGGCCACATTACAACCCGAATAAGGTCCTTTCAGATTGGAAAATGCAACTTGATAACGAAAATCCTAGACAATAGGAGAAAACAAGAAGGAGGGGCAAGGCATTTCGTGAATCCCGCATAATCCAAGCTGGGGCATTTTCCAAATCCGCCATGGGTTGTCATCAGCAATTTGGGGCATGGTTCATGGTAAAACCCTCGTGTTTTGATAAAACAAGATCAAAGAAAATTCTGAATGAGTATCACTTGATGGTGCTAAAACAATTTCAAAAGCCCCGAATGGGAAAATCATCAAAACTTGATTTTATCATAACAATTTCAAACATCAATTGTGGGGCATGCTTGCCATTTTTCAAACCCTCAAATAATTAAGTTCCTCATCTAGCCAAATCAAACTCCTTGTCCAGTCAAGGTCATCATGAAGAGTCAGTCCTCTCATAAATGGTCTTTCTTGTATTTTGAGTCATCTAGGCCTTGCCCAAATTCACGCAAGGTCATTCCCGGTCTTCATCTAGTCAAGTCACTTTGACGTTGAGGTCCCAACTCGTGAGAGAAATTCCAATACATGGAAGAACTCGCGCTTGTGCTCATGATAAAACTGGTTGTCGAAACTATCAGTGGAATCAAGGAAAAGAATCAGAATTAAGGTCCGTCACTCACTGGGGCACATGAGCCCAATGTCATCAATCATAGCAAACATACAGCCAACCTCAAGACTGGGGCATGAATGCTCAAAACTCAAGCCCTGATCAAAATCAAATCAACTCCAGCTCGAGCCCTGGATCCAGCCCAAACCCAATTTCCATCCAAAGACAAACTCCATCCCAAATCCCATGTGTAGACACCCCAATTTGGCCTAACGATTATTTCAAGTCCCACCTTGGGACCATCCCGATGATGAAACGGATACAGTGATTGCTGATTGTTTCCTTGAGAACCTTAGGACTTTCGGTAAGAACTTTGAGCCACTTAGAGGACCCAATTCAAAGCCATACAGCCTTTCAGACAGAAATACAGAAGCCTAGGAGAATCCATCTGTCGGCCGTGACATCAATCCCACGGCCCTAACATCATTTCCTCACCTGAGCAACCTGTTGCTAGCAAAATCTCCCTGAGAGATCAATCCATCGGCCGCAAGATCTATCCTTCGGCCGAGACATCCATCCCTCGGCCGTGATATCCTTTACTCGGCCGCCAGATCGACCTTTTTCCAGACTATGGAACGTGTTCTGTCAGACGTTTGATCCGATTACACTACCTTTCCGATGCGTTCGGGCTACGCTCAGAGATTACGACGTAGAGTTAGAGATGCATTGCAATTGCAATTGCCATCTCGTGATTTGATTGGCCGGAGTGAGTCACCAATTGCCTATATAAAGGGCCTTTGGACTCCGAAAATAAACACACAAAATTATCAGAGTATACACTCTCTCAAACCTTGAAACTTTGCGCAAATACTCTCTCACACCCACTCTTCAAAAGCCCTAACCTCCCGAAGGCAGCCGTCAATCCGGCGATCAAACCCCGAAGTTCAAACCCTAACCCTAGGGTTTTCAATCAAGCAATCAGTCAATCACGCCCAATCCAAAGCAATCAAGCAACTGAGGGATCAAGGTGGTGAGGCCCAACGGCCTCTGGTTTGTCTTATTTACTGTATTTCTGACTAACCGTAGCGTTTTGATCATCTGTTAATCTTTCTGTCTGGTGTGAGGAAGAACACCGACCGGGGCTTCGATCCCTCGGCCGGTACATCAAACCAGGAGGATCCCTCGGCCATGACGTCCATTCACCGGCCGCGGGATCCATCTCCCTGGGACATTTTGTTTTGTTTTGCTTTCTGTAGCGGACCAAACCAAATGATTCGAGCCCACCGAAAAGTAGGCCGCGACCGAAGACAATGGCCGTACGTCATTCCACGTTCGGCTACAATCGAGGTCCGGGAGCGGGCACTGATTCGTCTTACCGACGGACGATCACCGTTGCCCACGTTCGGCCACCTTCGAAGAACTTCTCAAGCTCGGCCACCCTCCGGAGGCCGGCTCATTCATCAGGCTCCTTCCCACTGGTCGCCGCCGTGTTCGGTCACATGTCAAGCTCGGCCACATGTGGCCGCGACCGAAGACGATGGCCGTACGTCATTCCACGTTCGGCTACAACTGAGGTCCGGGAACGGACACTGATTTGTCTTACCGACGGACGATCACCGTTGCCCACGTTCGGCCACCTTCAAAGAACTTCTCAAGCTCGGCCACCCACCGGAGGCCGACTCATTCATCAGGCTCCTTCCCACGGGTCGCCGCCGTGTTCGGCCACATGTAGGTCTCAGCCGAACGCTGGGTTCGGCCACCCGTCAAGACACGTGCTCGGCCACCTGCGGAGCACGGCTGGCTGCCGACGACGGCTGACTGCTGAGTCACGCGTCCCCCCACGTGCGGAGGCGGTTATAACAAATGGTGATCACGGGCGCACATGGGTGTGCCAGCTCAGCCCAAAAAACGGTTACCAGATCCATTCCGTGATGTCATTGTGACGTCACACGGCCCGTGGAAGGCACGCGATCGTACTTGGAGAGCAAGCCAGGAGGCACTATATATACCTAGTGATGGTAACCCTAACGGACGGTACTCCATAGATGCTACTCAATACTCACACTGACTCTCTCTGAGCTTTCTGCTTCCTCTCTCTGCACTATACTCATCCTCTCGCCGGAGGGCCTTGCCGGGACAACCCCCGGCCAGGTCTTAGTCGTGCGTTCCTTGTGCAGGCTAGGAGAAGAAATCTAACCCATCATCGAACCACCAACGAAGGATCGAGGACCAGAGGATCACGGGCCACACAATTGGTGAACCCGACGTGAAACACTTCTGATCTAAACGGCTCTCTCATCTTCCATACCCCCCTCACTCCTTCGTAAAACAACCACCAAATCACCTACCATGGGCGGAGATCTAGCAGATGCAACCGTTTCGGGGAGGAAACGTCAATTCAACGCCAACCCTCGAGAGGCACATGTCCCTCTCCCTCGCCCCTGGGTCCGGGCTCTCACCGGTCTCGGACGACGTCACTTCGGCCTACATCCGCCTACTGCAGCGTCGCGACGACGAACGCGACAATGAACTAGTAGCTCTAAGGGCGGAAGTGGCCCAAATGAAGCAACGCATGCAGCTAGACGCCACCCCTACCGCATCAAGATCTGGCGGAGACAGGGGTAGAGGAGGCCAAACTCCGCCTCCACCTCCACCACCGCAAGGGCGTCAGAATGAAGGAGGCCAACGCGGATCCGTGAAAGACCGCCTAGGCTTCACTCCAGCACCAGGCGACGCCAGAGAAATCATCCTCTACAAGCAACCCACCGTATCTGGAACACATCGTTCTAGAAGCCATCACGACGGAACTAGGACAAGGGACACCGAGTCATTCACAAGCACATACTCAACTGGTCGTGCTGAGTTCTCTCGCACAACGGTTTCGCACCATAGCCGAGACTCCGCACGGACCAGACCCCATATCTCTGAACGTCTTGGTGACATTCCACCTGAGAATCTAGACGACGAGCACCGTGCTCGGCGAAATGGTAAGGGCGTACGCACCGAGGGTGCAAACGAAGACAACAAAACCCGTCATAACAAGGACAAAACCGTCGACGGCCCACGCCGAACAACGACGGACCTGCGAGAAAAGCTTCGACGCAGGGATGCAGAGAAGGCATCAGCAAAGGAGAACAAGGAAAGGGATTCCAAGAGATCAAAGACGGACGAGCACGGCAAACCGCCGCGCCCAGGTTTTGAAAGACAACTGAAGGATTTCAGCGTCTCTCCCTTCACCTCCCACATCATCAACACGCCGCCGGAATCCACTTTTCATCTACCCAAATTCACGAAGTTCGACCCGACGACCTGCGAGGCTTACTCAAATAGCTCACCCTCGGCACATCTGCCAAACACAAACGATGACTTCGGTCACACCTATAAACGGCTCTTCAGCCTTTTGCTTCGGCCACCATCGCCGCCCAAAGAAGCAAAAAACGGACATATGGTCCGCCGAGCCTAAAACACACATCTCTGATGAAACACAGGCTTCGGCTCGGATTGGCAAGACACTATGGTCGGCCACCGAAAGGTTACACTCGCAATTTGGCGAGCAAACCACCCACAAACAATCACTACTCTCAAACGTTCCTCTACCATGGCCAGGGGCTGACACTTTGGCCGAGCCCTATCCACTGGTAAAGGGGCACTTCACACTCTCTAAACTATTCCAAGGCTGGATCCTGTCAAATTACAACACATCCATGTTCGGCGACCTATTACTACAGCCATACTACTCTGGTCAGAGCTCGGCAGCAATATCTATACTTAACCGTTTTTGATCATGAAAAACTTTCAACTATTCTGCCGAACCCAAACCAAAGTGGGGGCTACGGACAACCACACAATATCATATGAAGGCGTGATGGCAATCAGACAAGCTCGGCATTGACAAAAACGTTGCAAAGGAAGCCATGCATTCATCTAAAAACTTCGAAATAAAGACAAGTGATTTGAAAGATCCTAAGCTGGGAGGTACGGCGTAGTAAATCGTTCGGCGCCGACCCCCAGTCAACTATTACATCTGGTACGGCAAAACTCCCATGCTCGGAGCCGTCCAGTCCAACAAAAGCCCATTCAAAATTAAAGAGAGATACCTACTTCAAACTTGAGGGACATCCTCGAGCACAACATCTGCAGCAGCCTCGGGGACGACATCTGTAACACCCTCGGCGCCTTTGACAACGTTCAAACAGCTCTTACCCGGCATTCTCAAACCTTCTCTCCATCCCCAGCTGCCTCCTTACCTCCATCACCTCCCTAATCTTCGGCGTCAGAAATTTCCTCAATCTCCTCTTCACTCTCGGGAAACTCCTCTGGAGACAGAGGTACACACTCCTCTTCAGTGTATGGAAGGACGAGCTCGGGTGTGACTGGGGCTGGAATCGACTTGGTCATGTTCAAATCGGCCTCGAGATTCAAAACAACACCTGCCTCCTTCACCTTCCTCTTCTCCCTCCTCAACACTCTTCCCAACTCACGTTCGGCCTTCTTCAAATTCTCGGCTGTCTCCTGACTCCTCGGCATCCTTCAAACTTCTCGACCATCTCATCTTGCTCCTTCTCATGCTTGACCGCCCTCCTGAAGATTTCCCAGGCTCGGCCACCTTCAGATGAGAGACCCCCGTCGGTATGGTCTCCTCAAGAGTGGCACGTTGGGCTCGGCCAAATATGTTGTAACGGACCGAATCGAATAGTTCGTACCCACTGGCGGGTAGGCCGCGTTCAAAGACGTGGCCGCACTCGGCTCCACGTTCGGCCACCTTCAAGGATCTGCTCATGCTCGGCCACCCTCTGGAGGGCAGCCTCAACGGTAGAAGTCTCCTCACGAGTTGCCCACCAAGCTCGGCGAAGCATGGGGCTCGACCACCTTCGGAAGAGATACCTCCGTTGGCATTGTCACTATACGAATCGCCCATTGGGCTCGGCCAAGCTCGTGCTCGGCCACCCGCCAAGTCATGTGCTCCCCCACGTGCTGAAGCGGACGGTCGTCTGACGTCTCTCATGTTCGGCCACCTTCGGAGAATTCCTTGAGCTCGGCCGCCCTCTGGAGGATGGCTCCTTCGTTAGAATCCTTTTCGCGGGTTGCCACCACGTTCGGCCGTTGGTTGGGTTCGGTCAAGTTCATTATCAATCCCCACCTCGTGCTCGGCGTCGGTGAAGATTGAGGGGCTATTGTAGCGGACCAAACCAAATGATTCGAGCCCACCGAAAAGTAGGCCGCGACCGAAGACAATGGCCGTACGTCATTCCACATTCGGCTACAATTGAGGTCCGGGAGCGGGCACTGATTCGTCTTACCGACGGACGATCACCGTTGCCCACGTTCGGCCACCTTCGAAGAACTTCTCAAGCTCGGCCACCCACCGGAGGCCGACTCATTCATCAGGCTCCTTCCCACGGGTCGCCGCCGTGTTCGGCCACTTCAAGCCCACCGAAAAGTAGGCCGCGACCGAAGACAATGGCCGTACGTCATTCCACGTTCGGCTACAATCGAGGTCCGGGAACGGACACTGATTTGTCTTACCGACGGACGATCACCGTTGCCCACGTTCGGCCACCTTCGAAGAACTTCTCAAGCTCGGCCACCCACCGGAGGCCGACTCATTCATCAGGCTCCTTCCCACGGGTCGCCGCCGTGTTCGGCCACATGTCAAGCTCGGCCACATGTAGGTCTCAGCCGAACGCTGGGTTCGGCCACCCGTCAAGACACGTGCTCGGCCACCTGCGGAGCACGACTGGCTGCCGACGACTGCTGACTGCTAAGTCACGCGTCCCCCCACGTGCGGAGGCGGTTATAACAAATGGTGATCACGGGCGCACATGGGTGTGCCAGCTCAGCCCCAAAAACGGTTACCAGATCCATTCCGTGATGTCATTGTGACGTCACATGGCCCGTGGAAGGCACGCGATCGTACTTGGAGAGCAAGCCAGGAGGCACTATATATACCTAGTGATGGTAACCCTAACGGACGGTACTCCATAGATGCTACTCAATACTCACACTGACTCTCTCTGAGCTTTCTGCTTCCTCTCTCTGCACTATACTCATCCTCTCGCCGGAGGGCCTTGCCGGGACAACCCCCGGCCAGGTCTTAGTCGTGCGTTCCTTGTGCAGGCTAGGAGAAGAAATCTAACCCATCATCGAACCACCAACGAAGGATCGAGGACTAAAGGATCACGGGCCACACACTTTCTGACGCATGCTTTACTTATCGCACTGGCTCACTTTACTTACTGTTTAAAGGAATAAATAAACAGACTATGTGTTGGAATTAAACAAAGCATCTACACATCTTATGTTGAATGATTATGGGCCAGTCTCACGACTGGGCAAAGAGGGGCGCCTAACACCTTCCCCTTATTGTACTTTTGGCTCCCGTATCCAGAATCTCTATCTGTTTACCCAGTTTTAATAAACTGGGTGGCGACTCTGTTTTGATGATAACCGCTATCATGTGGCAATGTTCCTAGCCATGGGAATGTCCATGATTTTGGTTTACGAAGCAAGCAATCAATCGAGCGAACAAACGTGATCAATCTGTATGGCGATGCCCCGTTTGGGAGGTGTCTACAGTTTTTGGCGACTCTGCTGGGGAACATGAGAACCATAACCAGAAAGTTCAACATAAGACTAATACATGCATTGTCTAATTCACTAATCATATGCATCGAGCGGGCAACCCGTTGAGTTCACCTGATATCCCGGCATGACACGGGCTATGTTGGGGGTTCCAGCAAACTCCACAGTCACTCGTACCTAGTGGTATATCAAAAAGGGAATCACCCAATCACCGCCTATGATGGGCTGGTGAAAGGACTGGTGCCCTTTGACAACGGAGCACCCTGAGACTACCTAAACCTTTCATGTGTTAGAAAGCCATAGAACTTATCAAACTAAGACAGGAACCTACAGGCTAAGAACCTACTTGCATTTTGCTTCCAAGTTCTTCCTCACACCTTGTATCATCTGTTGTTGTAACATCTCTTTCTGTGCAGAAGGGTTAGGGCTTGAACTAAATGCCCTAACCCTAAGTCTTTATAGCCAAGCACTAATGGCATTGCCTGCAAGGTATATTCTTGGTAAAAAGCATCATTGCTTACTTAACACTCTCGCTTTACTTAAAGCACTGAGAAACATGGATTTCTAGAACGAAATCAAACATTGGCTACCCCACCGGCAATTGAACTAGGGGTTGCTCTAGCAATTTTTGCCTTGCGAGGCTAAAACAAAGAGGGAGTGTAAAGTAGTAAAGCAGGTTATGGATGATTGTATGCAAAGTCAAGGATATTATGGATAGAACTTGCAATACTTATTTCTCCGTTGATGATTCAGCATGACAAGTGCAGGACTTTGGTTCCTATTTTCAAATCAACCTAGCAACCCATCTTTCAAAATTCAAAATTTTGAGCATACTTACCTCAATGAGCTGGTAAAATTTAGGAGGTTGTCAATGTGCTAGCAAATGATCAAGTGGATTTCAATTACCTCAATCACGTTTTGAGAAAGAATCTTCCTTAAACAAGAATTGAAAGAACTTTCAAAACTTTTTGCAATGCCTAGTCTAATGACAAATTTTTCTGAAACATTCAAATAGCCGCTAGCACAGCGATGGACTCCGAGTCTACTTTCTGTTGTAGTCATATGCTCAACCTTTTCGGTTTGTCTCATAATATGGATTGGCTTGGAAGTGGGATCTTAAGTTGCAGCAACGAGTCTTAAGAATCATCCATATCAAAAATGGCTGGCTATCTATAGTATCCGATAAACTCATGCATACAAACGAATTGCAATGCATGACTCATCCATAATCTGTGTAAGTAGCTGTGGTGCTATATATATATATATATATATATATACATATCATTTTGATTGCCTCTTTCTAACTATGCAGGGGCCAAACCAAAAGAGGAGTCCATCCTCCTCATTTCCTTTATTTGTTCATCGCATGTCATTTGGTTGCACCACCACTAAGGGCAGTTTGCATATTAGAAAATGTGCCGCATGGACAATTAGTTTTGGATATCTCAACTTGAGCATGATTAGGTTTCTCCTTCTCTTAGATTTGGAGTTTGATCTCAGACATGATGGTAATGGCTGACAAAAAATTGAGGTTTTGATCCAACCAAGTTTTGAGCAATGGCAGCCATGTCCATCACGTCTTGGCTTAGATTTTTCATACCTAGCTAACTTACACCGCCATTTTGGCCCATGTTTTGCTTCTCTTGAAAAATTGATATCATTTTGCTCATCATGGTTTCTGGCCAATTGTCACACTCAGCATGAAATGTGGGTCTTAAATTCAAGTCTCCTCAAATATGAACTACAAATGGCCTGATTCTCTGTTGGCATACGTAGGCACCTTTTGGTCGGCCACAAATTTGAAAATGTTCCATCCTGTGCTAGTTTGCTACCCTAGAATGCTCATGATAACATTGAGTATTGAAAACAATCCTTAGAGATTTCAAAGTAATCTTATGGCATTTTTTGGAACACATCATAATCATTTGAACTGCCAAAAGCGCAAAACGAGGTTTTCAAAACTATGACCCGCGTCATTTCTGTTGAGCTAAGAAGGAGTTGACACATCTCTGCACCCTCAAAGAGATCACTTGTAAGTAAAACATGCTGTTGAAGAAGAAAAGAGAGGAAAAATACAGAGAAAGGAAAAAATGAGCTCGCTAGATTGAAAACCCGTAAAGGCGGTCTAGGCAAAAGTTAGAGCACGAACAAAGCAAGAAATCAACCATGTCTCCATGCATCTACTGTGTGTCTCAAAGGATTGTCCTCAATCTTAGAAAAATCACTTGGTTAAACATCGAAGCCCCTAATTCCTTGGTTAGGATCCTTGCCACTTTGTCGTGTGTTTCAAGATGAAGAAAGGCATTCATTTCTCTATCCCAAACACTTTTCCCTTGCTAGCCACATCGAGCCTCTGGATAATTTCTTTGAACAGCCTGCTAGGCAGCCATCCCCTACAATAGGGCAAACACAAAAAAAAAATACAAGGAGAAAAATCAATGAAAGAATGAGCACCCCGTCATACAAGGGGCATTTTGAAGGAAACATTTCTTCCAATACATACAAAGGATATTTTGGAAGAAACCAAAGTGAGGCAAGAGACAACAAGAGTTGGTAAAAATGTTGAAGATGGCTGCTAGCTTTTAAAAACCCAAGCGTGAGTAGAAATTAGGTTTGAGCCTTTACATCCACTTCTTTCTCAAGCCAAAACCCCAAGCCTACATTATGGTCCATAACAAAGTCCTCTCAGATTGGGGAACACGACTTAGTAGCAAGGTCCTAGACACTAGGGGCATCACTAATGTGGGATTTAACATGAAGGGCAAGAATCCTGGAATTTGCATCATCTTGGCAAATCGCACAACATGGAGAGTTACGTGAGACAAGGGGCATGGCTATGTTCCCCTTTATGCACTTCTCTTAAAAGTATCCAACCTATTATGCGGGTCTCAGTATGTACTTATCAATCCAGCACAAGGCAACCAAATCAAGCTCGAGGCAACAAACTCACCTAATTGACTAGGGGCATAGGTTGGCAAAACAGTTCTACGTCCTTTGATGATTGAATGATGTGAGTGTGGAACATGGATGGAATGATGTGACCTTGAAATCCTCGAGGAAAAGCTTTCAAGAATGGTTTTTGATGTGAAATTTTAATGTACTCGCAAGCGCACGAATCGTATCGAAGTATAGGTATGCAAGTGCGAGGTCGAACCCACAGGGACTTGTGTATTTTTGTAGGAAAAATAAGTAACTTAAACCGATTAAACCCTAACCTAGTTGACAAAAGTTGTGATTGATTTTTAAACTAAAAGTGAAAAGTAAAAACAATGATCTAAATTATCAAAGACGAGAAAATTAAAGCTTTCTTTTTAACCAAAGGAGAAAATACTAGGGTTTCGGAATCCACACCCATTAACTCGTACCGTTATATATTCATGATCATTGACTTCACCCAAATTTCTTCATGATAATCTGAAAGCTAATTCTGTTACCATGGAAAATATCATCGTGAAAATTTATTAAAAAGTCTAATGTATGTTCCTCTCCGCTCGCAAGTATAAAACCAAATCATTAATTGTATCCGCTTTGAACAAATCACAATAAATATCCAGTTTTATAGTTAACAATGAAAAACCAGCAGTCAATGTTAAAGACAATTCCAAATCATGAGAAAAACATGATTGAACTCATATCCAGAATCTATCCATAACAATTGATTTGGAGTAAGAACAATTTAATCAAAATCAAACCAAATATTCGGGTAAAACCAATTCTCATGAATAAATAAATAATAGTCATTAACGGGGCTTCATCCTCAACCCTAGTTGAAGAGTTTAGCCGCTCATGGAGTCAAAACACATAATCAAATAATAATAGAACTCCATTAAAGAAAATAAGAAAAGATGTTCAACACTTAACCCTCCAGCCGAAACCTCTGATCTTCGAATTGCCGTCGTGCTGTGCTCTCTGTTTTTGCGTGAAAAAAAAGTGATCCTCTTCAAAGCCCCATTGCCTCATTAAATAGGTGCCGAGAATCCTCTTTAAAAGGAAAGAAAATTCCTTTTCCATCCACTTCTCGTCAATTACCGATTGCGTAGTATTTTTTTCCTTAAACAATACTTGCCTTAAGAGTTCTAGTATTAGATGTGCAAGCCACGTGCAGAGAACCAAATCTTTGCAATCCAAATCTTCTAAAATCAATTCCATCGTAGGAAAATTCCGTGAGCTTGATTTTGGGTTTTGCTCTTTTGGATCTTCTAATTTGAATTGGATTGAGCCCACTTGAATCAGACTTCAGCTCATAATTCTCGGAAGAAACGTTTTTGCGTGATAAAGCCCAAAATACCTACAAAACATAAATAAATGATAATACGACATAAATAATAATAAAGTCAAGACTAACAATGCAAGTATGGACGTCTTTTAAGTACTACATTTTATGCTCATCAGTTTTATCCTAAGCATTCTTAACATAGCTAATACAAGCGCAGTCACTTTTTGCAAATTTCTGAGGAAATAACATGGGTCTCTCATTTCATGAAGAGTGCAGCAATATGGTTTCTTGACCAAACAATGTTTTTGGTGGTGCCGCCAGGGCATTACGATCTTTCAAAACGCCTGGCTAGTAAGCCATTATCAAATATACGAAAGTTGAGATGTCCAGAATACATTGTGGATTTACATGCATAACAGTATCACCCTGTCTTTTGCATTGATCTCTTGATCCTAGTATTTCATTATGGTTGCTCAATGGAAGTATTTGTCTTGGTTGCACGAGCTAACCCCAAGTATAAGGTGTTCTTATGCTCAAGCAAGACAGGTTCATCAAGGCATCATGCCCATCGTCTCTATGCAAGGAATAAAGGGCAACAAAAGGATGCATTGTAAAGTCTACCTCCTGTAGACACCTCCCAAATGGGGCATCGCCATACAGATTGATCACGTTGTTTGTTCGATTGGTTGCTCACATCATAAACCAAAATCATGGACATTCCCATGGCTAGGAACATCGCCACATGATAACGGTTATCATCAAATAGAGTCGCCACCCAGTTTATTAAAACTGGGAAAACAGATAGAGATTCTGGATACGGGAGCCAAAAGTACAATAAGGGGAAGGTGTTAGGCACCCCTCTTTGCCCAGTCGTGAGACTGGCCCATAATCATTCAACATAAGACGTATAGATACTTTGTTTAATTCCAACACATAGTCTGTTTATTTATTCCTTTAAACAGTAAGCAAAGTGAGCCAGTGCGATAATTGAAGCATGCATTCAGAAAGCAGGAAACCAACAAAACTGTCCCAGGGAAATGGATCCCGCGGCCGGTGAATTGATCTCACAGTCGAGGGATCCTCCTGGTTTTATTTATCGGCCGAGGGATAGAAACCCCGGTCGATGTTCTTCCTCACACCAGACAGAAAAGTTAGCAAACAATTAAATGCTACGGTTAGTCATAAACGCGATAAGTAAAACAAACCAGAGGCCGTTGGGCCTCACCACCTTGATCCCTCAGTTGCTTGATTGCTTTGGATTGGGCGTGATTGATTGATTGCTTGATCGAGAACCCTAGAGCTAGGGTTTGAACTTCGGGGTTTGATCGCCGGATTGACGGCTGCCTTTGGAAGGTTAGGGCTTTTGGAGTATGGGATTGAGGGAGTATTTGTGCAGAGTTTCGAGGTTTGATTGAGTGTGTAGGTATCTCAATTTATGTGTGTTAATTCGGAGCCCAAAGGCCCCTTTATATAGGCATAGGGATGACTCACTCCGGCCAATCAAATCACGAGATGGCAATTGCAATTGCAATGCATCTCTAACTCTACGTCGTGATCTCGAGCCCGAACGCATCGGAAAGGTAGTGTAGTTGGATCAAACCAAACGTCTGACAGAACGTTCCAGAGTCTGGAAAAAGGTCGATCTGGCGGCCGAGCAAAGGATGTCGCGGCCGTGGAATGGATGTCTCGGCCGAAGGATAGATCTCGCTGCCGAGGGATTGATCTCTCAGGGAGATTTTGCTGGCAACAGGTTGCTCGGGTGAGGGATTGATGTTGTGGCCGTTAGATCGATGTCACGGCTGTCAGATGGATTCTCCTAGGCTTCTGTATTTATGTCTGAAAGGCTGTATGGCTTTGAATTGGGTCCTCTAAGTGGTCAAAGTTCTCACCGAAAGTCCTAAGGTCCTCAAAGAAGCAATCAGCAATCATTGTATCCATTTCATCATCGGGATTGTCCCAAGGTGGGACTTGAAATAATCGTTAGGCCAAATTGGGGTGTCTACAGATGCCCCTCTTTGACCGAACTCGACGGATCGCGAGACATGTTTGAGTAAGAGTCAAAGCTGTAAAAAGCAACTCAATTTGGTCCAACCACTATTCCAAGGGGTTTTCGAAAAAGGTTTTGTTATGGTCGGGCCGGGAGGCTGCCTACGTATTCCACAAGGGAAATTCAGACCAATCGTAGTTCGGGCAATAAAGAAAAGCAAAAAGTTTGGAGGGTTAGAGACAGAAGACGTACCTTAGGGCTTAAAAAGCCGTAGTGTGACGTACCTAGACTGAGCCAGGGTTTTGGCGAAGAGTAGTTGAAGGAGCGCGGGGCTACCTGGGGAGTTTCTTTGCGGAGAGCTTCCTTAGTATTTTGGGGTAGATCAGTACACTGCAGGTGCGTTTGCTTTTCTTGATCGTCCTTACTTTGACTGAAAGGAGCTCGGTAGAGTAGCCTATCCTTGCGAATGAGCTGGATGGGATTGATGTAATGGGGTGGAATCCAAACCATCTGCTGGGATGAGTTGGACGCCGGTTTGTTTTTGAGATGTAGGGGAGGCGCAGGGCCAGTAGCTGGAGAACGGAGCTTTGGCGATGAGGGGACCGTGGCACGGAGCCGGTTGTAGTCATGAGGCGAGAGCCTGGAGAGTGATTAATAGGACCGAAGCGCGGAGCTGGTGTTGATCATAAGGCGAGAGCCTGAGGTGATTGATAGGACCGAAGCGCGGAGCTGGTGTTGATCATAAGGCGAGAGCCTGAGGTGATTGATTGAGGCGTGGAGCCTGCTGTGGTTTATGAGGCGGAGGCCTGAGGACATTGGATAGGACCAAAGCGCGGAGCTGGTATTGATCAGGATGAGAGTCTGTGGTGTCAGAGCTTTGAGCTTGACGTGATGAACCGAAGCACGGAGCTGGTATAAGGCAAGGGCCTGAGATGAAGAAACTGAGGCGTGGAGCCTGCTGCAGTCTTGAGGCGAGGGCCTGAGTTGTCGGAGCTTAGAGCTTGACGTGATATGAACCGAAGCGTAGAGCTGGTTGCATTCTGATGGTCTGCACACGGAGCTTTTCCATCATAAGTGTTGGCATGGAGCCAAAGGATCGAGGCGCTGGATCGATCAATAAAACCGAGGCATAGAGCCGGTTGATTTGTAGCATTGGCCTGTTTCATGAGAGATATGCAGAGTGTATATGTGCAATGCTTGTTCGTTAGATGTGAACAGATACGATGATGCAGACTCGATGTGAGAATGTTGATGCAATATGTGCACGGGCCCGTGCGTGTGTGTTTGTTTTTAAGCTTAGAGCTTCTATCAAGTTCCGGACTTGAGCATTCAGAGCGTAGAGCTCGAGCATTCGGACGGCAGAATCCGAGCATTCAAAGTACAGGCTTTGAGCGTCCAATACTCAGTGGTTGGGCATCCAAGCGTAGAGCTTGAGCATTCAAGTATATGACTTGAGCATCCAGGCGTAGAGCCTGAGAATAGATGTCTTGATTGTTGGGGTGGCTTAGAGCCTGTTGCTTGTTTACGGCTTCGAGCCAGTTGAGATGTTGGGCTTTGAGCCGCTGAGTTTATGGCTTTGAGCCATTTCAGAGGGTAGATACAGGCTTTGAGCCTATTAGAGTAATGGGCTTGGAGCCGCCGAGGTGGTAGATATAGGCTTCGAGCCTGTTGAGATAATGGGCTTTGAGCCGCTGAGGTAATAGACATAGGCTTTGAGCCTATTAAGAGCTTGATTGTGTACGGCTTCGAGCCAGTTGAGACAATGGGCTTGGAGCCGCCAAATTGAGTGATAACAGGCGTAGAGTCTGTTGTTGTGATAGCGAGCACAGAGCTGCTGATTCGAGGGCTTCGAGCCGCTGGGTGATAGTAGACGTAGAGTCTGTTGAGATAGGCTTCGAGCCTATTTGAGGTGATGGCTTGGAGCCATTTGAGATAATAGGCTTTGAGCCGCTAAGTTGTGATAAAAGGCGTAGAGCCTGTCGATAATGGGCTTAGAGCCGCCAAGATGGTTGTTATGGGTTCGAGCTAGTTGAGATAGCAGGCTAGGAGCCGCTGAGTCGTGTAAGGATGATGGGCTTTGAGCCTGTCAGGATAGTGGGCGTAGACTCTGTTGAGAACTTGATTGTTTATGGCTTGGAGCTAGTTGAAACGGTGGGCTTGGAGCCGCTGAGTTGATAGGTGGGGGCGTAGAGCCGCTGAGTTGATGAGTAGAGCCGCTGAGTTGGTAGAGACGAAGCTGCTGGAGTAGCAAGCGTAGAGTTGCTGAGATGGTGGGCTTGGTTTTGATAATCCTTAGTGGGAGCTCCGGTCAGTAGTCTGTGGAGAGAGATTTTCCTCATACTTGGGCATGCCCCCAAGGCTGGTTTTGATCATGTTGCATTGGCTTGGGGATGCCCCCAAGGCTACTTGGTTGGTTGAGGACTTAGAAGTCTGTAATGGCTCGAATTAGTGCACTGAGCAAAATCTGCTTCTCGTTGAAGGAAATTGATTTGGAGGGCCAGGAGATCGATCTCCCGGCCGAGGGATTGATGTATCGGCCGGGGAACCGATGTCTCGGCCGCTTAATCGATTCATTTCCAGGGGCCTATAAAAGGCCACGGCCTCAGCCGTTTGTTTCACTTTCCTTTCTTCCCTCTCCGTTCCTTCCGTCCGAGGCTTCCACCGAAGACCCCCCCTCCACTCCTCCTTGTTTCTGACAGCTCCGGGCCGTGGGTGATATGCTGATGCGGCTAGCGTGCGCGGAGGGAGACCGTGTTTGCTTTTGGTCCTGTCTTGACGCTTGATTATGGATCCTCGCATGAGTATGCTTGATTAGGGGCCCTCGCATGGGTGACTTGCTTCCGCGACACGGAGCTCCTGGCGTGGCGGTGGTATGCGGTGTGGTGGTTTTTCTGGGCCATGTGGTGATTCTTTTGAGCCATGTGGTGTCCCTTCTGCACCGTAGTACTCCTTTGGTATACATCGCCCCAGGGGCGTCCTCTTCTTTTTTGCAGCTGGTCTCTTTTGTTCGGACCACCAGAGGGTTCGACATCCTCTCCTGCTTCCTCTTTTTTTGTTTTTTCTTTGTTTCTCTTCCTGCATAGGTTAGTTCGACAGGAAATCGATGTATAGTTTGTTAGGAAATGTGGGATGATCCACCTTGTGATGTAAAAAGCTTTTGATATATGAAACAAAAACCTTTTGCTCTGCGATTGTGATTGTACATGATGTTTCTACGTTGTTTACGTGTGACATTCTCGTTAATCCAACGAAACGAACTGAACCGTGGGAACAGTCTGCAAAATAGCCGTTCTGGCGGCCGAGCTAGTGATTATACGGCCGAAGCTTCGATCTGGCGGCCGAGGGATCATTTGGTTTGCCTGGGTTTGACTTGTAGGTCAACCCTATTATCTACGGGCCGGTGGATTGATCTCACGGCCGTCTTATCGAAGTGCCGGCCGAGAGACCGACTAAATTTCCGAGGATTAAGAATCCGATTCCAATTCGAACTAAGACTCGACCTAGTCCTATAAGTACGCGTTCTACGAACCCGATAGCATTGTCAGCAGCAATTCTTTGCATATGGCACAACCAGTCCTTGATCAGTGGTTGGATTCCTTTAATGGCCTTGACCGTCTGCACTTTAAGTCCTTTGGCATGGACTTCCTCTTTTCTCTTCGTCACATTCCCGTGAATTTTGCCTTCCTTAGGGCAGCCGCTAGTTTGTGGGACCCTGATTTTCACGTCTTTCGCTTTAAGAGAGAGGAGTTGTGTCCTACTATCGAGGAATTTGTGGCCATTATGGGCCATTCAGACAGGGAAGGTTTTGTTATCCCTAATCCTTTGTTCAACCGAAGTGATCTCCTGAAGGATTTACTCCGAGTCCAGAAACATGAAGTTAAATTCTTCCTAGTGAAAGGAAGGCTGGAGATTCTGCAACTTATTCAGCGTTTTGGTACAGCTGAGGCCCATCGCCAAGTTTCCCTACAGAAGTCGTGCTTTCATGCATTGTGCATTTGTCTCCTTCATTACTACTTGCTTGGCCCTTCCTCTGGTCATGTTGATCCTGTATTGCTTAACCTTGCTCAACAAATTGGAAACCGTGTGGGTTTCGCTGGCTTAATGTTGGCAGAGACCTTGATGGGTCTAGATGTGATGAAGGGTAGTCCTACAGCCCAGTTCTCAGGCGGTCCCTTGCTATTGCAGGTTCGCTCCTTTATTTGTTTATTTTGTCAAGTTTATCTTTTCACTCATCACTCTTTTGTTTTGACTCACGTGTTCTCTCAACTCACAATTTTCCCTTTTTCTCTAGGTGTGGTTGTTTGAGAAGCTAAAGGTGTGGGATGCGCCGGAGCGACTTCCTTATAATCCAGACCAATGCACGGAGCGTCACATGATTAAGCAATTCCCAACTGAGGCTGCTTGGGAAGCATGGATGAGGACCTGCAGGGGTGATTGGATTCAATGGGTTTGCCCCTGGTATGGTATCGAGAGCATGACCGTGAGTACCATGAACCACTTTGGTGTAGCAGTGATTGGCATTACTCGAGTCGTTTTCTACTTCCCTGTTCGCTTTCAAAGGCAGTTTGGGGCTGAACAAGCCGCAATCTTAGGTGACCCTGAGTACACCATCTCTAAGATCCATGATGCCAACTTCCGTCGCAATATGTTGCGTTTTTGGCCAAATAGAGTGATGCAGGAGGTTGCTGAGAACTTCGTTGCCAAGCTATCGGGTTCTTACAAACGCTGGTTAAAGAAAAACCTTTTGGAGGATAGTAGTGCAAAGAGAAGGAAGACCTAGAGATCGACGCTTTGCTTATGTTTTTCAAAAGATGTTTGTTTGATTCTAGCTTTCATGGATTAAGAATTGTTTAGGTTTGCTTTGTCCTTTCTCTTTGGAAATAATAAAATATTTGGTCGTTTTATTTGAAGATGTTATTGCCATGATTTGATAGCGAACATGCTTTAGGATAGACCTAGAAATCTTGGAAGTGATGATGATAGCAGTGGCCGAATCTCAAACTTAGAGATTGCCTACGTATCCCATGGAGGGAATCAGGCCATAAACGTAGTTCCAACAAAGGGGATTTGTTTTAGTTAAGGTCCACTCGAGTATTTTCCTCTCCTTTTGTGCTCTGAATTTTGCCTGAGAACCGCCCTTGCGGGTTATCGGTCTAGCGAGCGTTTTATTTATGCCTTAGTTTTTGCCTAAGCCGCCCTTGCGGGTTTTCGACCCAGCAGGCTGCTCTAATTTTTGCTTGGATCTGCCCACCCTTGTGGTTTTCGGTCCAACGAGCATCTCTCATGGGTAATACTTCCTCAATTTATCGATGTTGACTGGTGTTGCGAATTCCATTCCATCCAAGTCTGCAATGTATGCTGCTCCTCCGGAGAGTATGCGTTTGATAAGGTAGGGGCCTCCCCAGTTTGGTCTAAATTTGCCCCTTGGGTCTGAGACGTGGCGACGAATTGCTTTGAGCACCATGTCTCCTACCTTGACGTCCCTAGGTTTCACCTTTTTGTTGAATGCTCGTGCAATGCGGCGTTGATACCCTTGTACATGGTATAAAGCCCTCAGTCTCCTTTCATATAGTAGTGCCAACTCGTCGTAGCGGTTTTGAACCCAGTCTTCCTCGATCATCCCAGTCTCAGCTAGAACCCTCAACGAAGGTAATTCCAATTCGATAGGCAAGACAGCTTCCATTCCATAGACCAGAGAGTAGGGAGTGGCCCCAGTTGAAGTCCTTTCAGTTGTTCGATATCCCCATAGTGCCAGAGGTAGCATTTCTGGCTAGTCCGTGTAAGTGTCGGTAGTCTTCCGCAGAATCCTCTTGACATTCTTGTTCGCAGCTTCAACTGCTCCATTAGTTTGAGGTCGGTAAGTAGATGACCGATGATTTTGTATCCCAAATTCGGCGAAAAGCTTCTTTGTCGCCCCCTTGAAGTGCGATCCATTATCACAGACAAACTCGTGAGGTACACCATATCGATAGATGATATTAGTGCGGATGAATTTGGCCACATGAGTGGCTTTGAGAGTAGCATAAGAAGCCGCTTCTACCCATTTGGTGAAGTAGTCGATAGCCACTAGGATGAACTGATGTTTGTATTTTCCCTTTGGATTTATACTTCCAATGACGTCTATCCCCCAAGTGGAGAATGGCTAGGGGGATGTCATGCTGTATAATTCTGTAGGGGGAATACGCATACGATCGGCGTGAGTTTGGCATTTGTAACATCGACGGACATAATCAGCGCAATCGGCTTCCATTGTAGTCCAATAATATCCCTGACGTAGGATCTTCTTTGCCATCGTTGCCCCATTCATGTGTGGCCCACAAATTCCTTCATGTATTTCCTCCATTACCCTGCGGCTGTCCTCTGTCGTGACGCAAAGTTGACTTGGACCCAAGTGTGCCCTTCGGTATATTGCTCCTCCACAGATTACAAACCGGGCAGCAAACTTCCGTAGAGCTGTTTTGTCCTTCGAGGTGGCCTCGGATGGGTATTCCCCTTTTTCCAGGAATTCTTTCACGTCTTCGTACCATGGCTTGCCATCGTCTTCACCTTCCTCGGTAAAGGTACACTCACATGCTGGTTTAACCTTTTGTTCGATCATGAGAGGCCGCATTGTGAATCCCAGGGGTATTTCGACCATAGACGCCAATGTCGCCAGTGCATCTGCAAATCTATTGCTCACTCGAGGAGTGTGTGTGAAGATAACATAATCGAATTGTGGAATTAGATTTTCCAGCACAGAGTGATATAGCTTCAGTGTATCCTCCTTGACCTTCCAGTCTCCTCTTGCTTAAGATACCACCAGGTTTGAATCCCCAGTGACTTCTACCCTTTTTGCTCCTAGCTCCAGGGCTGCCTCCATTCCAGCAATACAAGCCTCATATTCAGCTTGGTTGTTAGTGACTTCAAACCTTAGCTTATATGACAAAGGGATGTGAGAGTCGTTTGGGGAAACTAGCAATACCCCTATGCCATATCCACATTGGTTTGATGCTCCATCAAAGTAAAGTTGTCAGGTGTCGTCTAAGAGACATAAGATATCCTCGTCGGGGAACATGAAGTCCTCTGCCTCGGCCTCTGTCACAGGGTGATCCACCAAGAATTCTGCCACAGCTCTTCCTTTTACTGATTTCCTTGTCATGTATTTGAGGTCGAACTCCGCTAGCAGCAATAACCACCTAGCTAGCTTTCCGATAAGTGCTGGCTTTTCGAAAAGATACTTGATTGGGTCTAAACGAGAGACCAGCACCACCGGATGTGCTAACAAGTAGTGCCTCAGTTTCTTTGTGGCCCATACTAGCCCCCAACAGGTTTTCTCGAGGGGAGTGTACCTTGTCTCATAATCCATCATTTTCTTGCTGAGGCAGTATATGGCGCACTCTACTTTGGCGTCGTTTTCTTGTGCTAGCATACATCCCATGGACGTGTCTGTTACTGAGAGATACAGAATCAATGGCTTCCCAGGGATGGGTGGCGATAGTACAGGTGGATTCTGAAGGTATTCTTTGATTGCCTCGAATGCTTGCTGACAGTCTTGGCTCCATTCAAAATCCGTACCTTTCTTCAGTAGTTTGAAAAGAGGTTCACAGGTGGTTGTGAGCTTGGAAATGAACCTGCTGATGAACTGTACCTTCCCTAAGAAGCTCCTTACTTCCTTTTCTGTCCTAGGTGGTGATATCTCCATGATAGCCTGTATCTTGGAAGGATCTACCTCGATTCCTCTTTGAGTGTTGAGGAAACCTAACATCTTTCCAGCTGTTACCCCAAAAGTGCATTTTTGAGGGTTAAGACGCAACTTATAATTCCTAATCCTCTCAAAGAACTTTTGGAGTGCTCCATAGTGTCCTTCCCTTTCCTTTGATTTGACTATCATATCGTCGACATACACCTCGACCTCTTTGTGCATCATGTCGTGCAGCAGTGTTGTGGCCATCCTGGTAAGTGGCTCCGGCATTCTTCAACCCAAACGGCATTACTCGGTAGCAGTAAGTTCCCAAGGCGTAGTGAAGGTGGTTTCTCTCTATCCTCGGGAGACATAAGGATTTGGTTATACCAAAATCCATCCATGAAGGATAGTAATGCATGGCCTGCGGTGTTATCTATTAGTTCGTCTATGTGAGGTAATGGGAAGTCATCTTTCGGACTGGCTTTGTTGAGATCTCGGAAATCTACGCAGACCCTGATTCCTCCAGTTTTCTTTGGTACGGGAACGATGTTTGCTACCCATTGTGGATATTCGGTGACTATGAGAAAACCGGCGTTGATTTGCTTAGTGACTTCTTCTTTTATCTTTAGAACCCAATCAGGGCGCATTCGTCTCAGCTTTTGCTTAACTGGTTTTGCATCAGAATGAAGAGGAATTTTATGTTGAACAATTTCAGGGTCTATTCCAGGCATATCCTCGTAAGACCAGGCAAAAACATCTTTGTATTCTTTTAGCAAAAAGATTAGTTTTTCACTTTCTTGAGGGGATAGTGCGGCACCAATTTTAACCATTTTGGGCTCGTTTTCAGAGCCTATGTTTGCTGTGATTATCTCCTCAGAAAAAGGTTTAGCGTGCCTTTCCTCTTCTCTCTCGATGAATTCTAGAATTTCTTCCTCAAAATTTGGTTTGTCGGAATCCACACAATTGATCATAGGCAAAGTGAAATACTCTAAATCTTCCTTCTCATTGCTAAGTTTATCAAAAGACATTTCGGAGTCGAACTCAAAGTAAATGCTATGCCTTGGTGCTTTGACCAGGTTTTCCTCACTAGACTTAGTAGTTTCAAAGGATGAAAAGTTTGACTCGGACTGAGTCGACTCGGAATCGGAATCAGAACTAAGATCAGAATTAGCGCTTTTCATTTTGTATTTTAGAGTGTGTTCCACGGTCCAGTTAGGGTAAGCCCCTTTTTCAGCATCCACAATCAGCTCAGAGCAGTCTTTTTCATCACCAAGGTCGATCATCAATACTTCACTGTCACCTTGATTCGCACTTTCATTATTGTCACCTTGCAAGTCTTGGAGGGCCATTTGATTTGCTATTGCTGTTATTCCTCCAATTGAGCTTCAATTTCGGCTTCGTCACTGTTGTCGACCCGTCGTGTGCCAACAAAGCCCCACCAATTACCAAAGCTGTCTATGATGGGGTGGATCACCCTTATTTCATTGTTGGTGACCCTCATCAAAGAGTAGGTTTAGTGATATTTCGTCCAGTGGGTCATTGTCGACAGCCTCTTCTTCCTTTGCCTCTTCAGTCTCGAGGTTGTTGACCTCGTCTATTGGCCAATAATCATCGGTAGGTGCATAAGGGTCATAAAAGTAGATTGGAACCCTGCGAAGCCCTTCTTCTTCAATCAGGTCTTCTACATCTTCCTCATAAACTGTTCCAGCGAACATGACATGGTTGTCTTCAATGATAGCCACCATAGGCTTTGGTTGATTTACTGGAGTGATGTATTCAGAGGGGTTGAAATCTTCAACAGCAACGTGGAGCGGGCCAGACAGCTTGGTGACAACTTGAAAGTGCGAATCAGACATGGACAGTGATGCAGTCATTTTTCCTGAAAAAGTTTTTATGCTTTAGTTAGATTGATTAATCTTACCTACTGTTCATTTGACTTAGAGAGATTCCTAAGGTTTAACCTGCAAAAGAGAAACTTTACAATATACACATACACAGTGGGTGTGAGGAAGAAACTTGGAAGTAAAAATGCAAGTAGGTTCCTAGCCTGTAGGTTCCTGTCTTAGTTTGATAAGTTCTATGGCTTTCTAAAGCATGCAAGGTTTTGGTTGTCTCAGGGTGCTCCGTTGTCAAAGGGCACCAATCCTCTCACCAGCCCATTATAGGCGGCGATTGGGTGATTTCCTTTTTGATATACCACTAGGTACGAGTGACTGTGGAGTTTGCTGGAACCCCCAACATAGCCCGTGTCATGCCGGGATATCAGGTGAACTCAACGGGTTGCCCGCTCGATGCATATGATAAATGAATTAGACAAGGCATGTATTAGTCTTATGTTGAACTTTTTGGTTATGGCTCTCATGTTCCCCAGCAGAGTCGCCAAAAACTGTAGACACCTCCCAAACGGGGCATCGCCATACAGATTGATCACGTTGTTTGTTCGATTGGTTGCTCACATCATAAACCAAAATCATGGACATTCCCATGGCTAGGAATATCGCCACATGATAACGGTTATCATCAAATAGAGTCGCCACCCAGTTTATTAAAACTGGGAAAACAGATAGAGATTCTGGATACGGGAGCCAAAAGTACAATAAGGGGAAGGTGTTAGGCACCCCTCTTTGCCAAGTCGTGAGACTGGCCCATATTCATTCAACATAAGACGTATAGATACTTTGTTTAATTCCAACACATAGTCTGTTTATTTATTCCTTTAAACAGTAAGCAAAGTGAGCCAGTGCGATAATTGAAGCATGCATTCAGAAAGCAGGAAACCAACAAAACTGTCCCAGGGAAATGGATCCCGCGGCCGGTGAATTGATCTCACGGCCGAGGGATCCTCCTGGTTTTATTTATCGGCCGAGGGATCGAAACCCCGGTCGATGTTCTTCCTCACACCAGACAGAAAAGTTAGCAAACGATTAAATGCTACGGTTAGTCATAAACGCGATAAGTAAAACAAACCAGAGGCCGTTGGGCCTCACCACCTTGATCCCTCAGTTGCTTGATTGCTTTGGATTGGGCGTGATTGATTGATTGCTTGATCGAGAACCCTAGAGCTAGGGTTTGAACTTCGGGGTTTGATCGCCGGATTGACGGCTGCCTTCGGAAGGTTAGGGCTTTTGGAGTATGGGATTGAGGGAGTATTTGTGCAGAGTTTCGAGGCTTGATTGAGTGTGTAGGTATCTCAATTTCTGTGTGTTAATTCGGAGCCCAAAGGCCCCTTTATATAGGCATAGGGATGACTCACTCCAGCCAATCAAATCACGAGATGGCAATTGCAATTGCAATGCATCTCTAACTCTACGTCGTGATCTCCGAACGTAGCCCGAACGCATCGGAAAGGTAGTGTAGTTGGATCAAACCAAACGTCTGACAGAACGTTCCAGAGTCTGGAAAAAGGTCGATCTGGCGGCCGAGCAAAGGATGTCGCGGCCGTGGAATGGATGTCTCGGCCGAAGGATAGATCTCGCGGCCGAGGGATTGATCTCTCAGGGAGATTTTGCTGGCAACAGGTTGCTCGGGTGAGGGATTGATGTTGTGGCCGTTAGATCGATGTCACGGCCGTCAGATGGATTCTCCTAGGCTTCTGTATTTCTGTCTGAAAGGCTGAATGGCTTTGAATTGGGTCCTCTAAGTGGTCAAAGTTCTCACCGAAAGTCCTAAGGTCCTCAAAGAAGCAATCAGCAATCATTGTATCCATTTCATCATCGGGATTGTCCCAAGGTGGGACTTGAAATAATCGTTAGGCCAAATTGGGGTGTCTACACCTCCCTGCCAACACACTTGGCCTTCAGAAAGAAGAAAGCTCAGCCTGAGGAACGTCATATCCTGGGAGAACACCTCAACTCTTTTGTGGAATACTGTCAAGGGCATGCCAAGATCTCTGCCGAACATAAAGAGAAACATTGCACTCACATTCCTTGCTATTTACATCGCATGTTTCTATGCTAGGGGCAATTAGGTTGTCATTACACAGTTAAGCTAGAACTAAGCATCCATTGCCTAAACAGGGGGCTTCTATTTCTTCCTGAATGTTTAGTTTAATATGCATACATACTCATTGCAATCTATGTCACCCGAAATCGTTCAAACTCTTGAACAAGGGATCTTTAAGTATGATGGTCCTGCCCCTAACAGTCAGCATAAAAGGACTTCGGCCCGTGGTCGACTCCAAGCTTGTTGCATGTTGTTTTCCTATCCATTGTTATCTTCTAAACTATTCAAATGTGGATTGCAGGATTCTCCACATACTGGATTGGATTTCGGTCCTTGAAGTTGTTAGGACCAACCACATCAAGTCTTATGCTTATAACCGACGGAGCCAAGTCGAAAGAAGTTGGAAGATAGCCTTGCAACTAGTCCTGAGCAGACTCTACAATTGGCACCATGCCAGCAGCAATAAAGTGACTTCGCACTTCGCATCTCCATAGCTCCTTGCTTCGCGTTTTCTTCTCCATATCAGCAGCTTTGCCATAATAACTCAGAAGCCTCACACTTCCTCTTCAGTAGCACCTGCCTTGTCGTATTCGTGGCCTTGTCTGGCTACATGAAACTCTGTGCAACTCTATACTCAGGCAGCCTACTTTAGCTACGCTGAACTCACATCTTCAAAATAAGCAGCCTCGCCACTTCCAAATCCTGTGGCTCCCACCAAAAGCTGATAAAGGCCCGGTGCACACTCTGGAAGGCATCCCATTAGTCGAGGCGATGGAACTTTCCTTGACACTAAGTTGAATAGGGCAATGAAAATCTCTGAAAGCAATAATGGCCAGCAAGTTTTACCCAATGCATTTAAACGAACCTTATGGCATTTTGGGTCAACAAGTCGATGAAGTCAATATGGGATTATGATCAGATCAGCCTTGGGAGGCGTCCCAAGCATAAGGAAACTAGCCTTGGGGGCACCCCCCAAGCATGTGGAATCAATCCTCTAACTCCTGGCGTTCTCGCGCCCGGTAAATCAACCTCTCAGCTGCATCCTTCTACAAAATCTCCCCTTTCAAAGGCAATCGATTTGAATCCAGGCGCCAACAAAGCATTCATGGTATTTTGGACCCACGGCCAAATAGAATTTATAATCAAATCCAGCCTTGGGAGCATTCCTAAGCGTGCATGACATCGAGCACCAGCATCAGAAGCCTTGCATAGGTTGTCAAAGTGTCTGCCAGAAGCACTCAGTTTGGCCTCACGATCATTCCGAGCATGAGGAAACTAGCCTTGGGAGCATTCCCAAACCTGAGAAAGATCAAGTATCAATCAAAGCCTTACAGGGGTTACCAAATGCATGCAATCTAGCCTTGGGGATTTTCCCTAGCAAGTGAAATATAGCTGAATCTAGCCTTGGGGGCAATCCCGAGCAAGTGAAATATGGCCATAGGGACAATGTCGAGCATGTGAAAATTAACCTTGGGAACATGCCCAAGTGCGAGGAATGATCAAACATCGGTATTAAAGCCGCATTAGTACTTTTTCGAAGCTCTCTCCATGGCAACAAGCTCACAATTACTGGTCGCTTGATCTTCGGGGATTATTAATCACTGAGCTCTTGCTCGCAAAACCCAAGGATCCTTTATACCTCAAGCACAGGCTCTACGCCCTAGTACGACAGCCGTCACAGTCATAAACGGCACTACACTCATGAGATCACTACTTCAAGCTCCAAGCTCATTATCTCTGTAATCGTAGCACCATGTACTCGTTACCTTGATAGCTCCACTATTGACAGCAGCTCTGCAACCAAGCCTCGAGCTCATTATCTCAGCAGCTCTATGCTCACTACCTCAGCCGCTTCATTATCATTTAGTGGCTCTATGCCCACCATCATCTCAGCAATCATTCAGCAAAGCTCGACTCAGCAGCTCTATGCTCGCTATCACTCACTCAGCGGCTCTAAGCCCACTATTTCAACTGGCTCGAAGCCGTAAACAACCAATCTCAGCGGCTCCAAGCCTACCATCTCAGCAGCTCCAAGCCCTCGACTTAGCAGCTTTATGCTCGCCATCTCAACAGCAGGTTCTACGCCTACAAATCGTACTCAAGCAATCTCAATTGGCTCTAAGTCGTAACAACCATCCCAGCAGCTCTACGCTCGCTATCACAGCAACAGACTCTATGCCTGTATTCACTCAACTCAGCGGCTCCAAGCCCACCGTTTCAACTGGCTCGAAGCCATAGCAATCAACTCAGCGGCTCCAAGTCCTCGACTCAGCAGCTCTATGCTCGCTATCACTCACTCAGTGGCTCTAAGCCCACTGACCCCAACGGCTCCAAGCCCACTATCTCAACTGGCTCAAAGCCGTAACAATCATCTCAATGGCTCTACGCCCGTATTCACTCACTCAGCGGCTCCAAGCCTTCGACTCAGCAGCTCTATGCTCGCTATCACAACAACAGGCTCTACGCCTGTACTCATTCACTCAGCAGCTCTATGCTTGCTATTACAAACCAACGTCTCAAAGCCCAACATCTCAACTGGCTCGAAGCTGTAAACAAGCAACAGGCTCTACGCCGCCCCAACAATCAAGACGTTTATTCTCAGGCTCTACGCCTGAATGCTCAAAATCTAACATTTTGAATGCTCAAGCTCTACGCTTGGATGCCCAACCACTGTGTACTGGATGCTCAAGTTCTACACTTGAATGCTCAAGCTCTATGCTTGGATGCCCAACCACTGCGTACTGGACGCTCAAAGATTGTACTTTGAATGCTCGGATTCTGCCGTCCGAATGCTCGAGCTCTACGCTCTGAATGCTCAAGTACGGAACTTGATAGAAGCTCTAAGCTTTAAAACAAACACACACGCACGGGCCTGTGCACATATTGCATCCACATCGAGTCTGCATATCTGTTCACATCTAACAACCATCATCACACATATACATTTTGCATATCTCTCATGAAACAGGTCAACCCTGCAATCAACCGGCTCTACGCCTCGGTGTTATTGATCGGTTCAGCGCCTCGATCCTTTGGCTCTACGCCAACACTTATGATGAGAAAGCTCCGTGCACAGACCATCAGAATGCAACCAATGCTTCGGTTCATATCACGTCAAGCTCTAAGCTTCGACAACTCAGGCCTTCGCCTCAAGACTGCATGCAGGCTCCACGCCTCAATCTAATCACCTCAGGCTCCACGCCTCAGTTCCTTCACCTCAGGCCCTTACCTTATACCAGCTCCGCGCTTCAGTTCAACACGTCAAGCTCAAAGCTCTGACACCTCAGGCTCCCGCCTTATGATCAATACAAGCTCCGCGCTTTGGTTCCAACAAGCTCTAAGCTTCGACACCTCAGGCCTTCGCCTCACGACCACAGCAGGCTCTACGCCTCAATCTAATCACTTCAGGCTCTCGCCTTATGATCAACACCAGCTCCGCGCTTCGGTCCTATCAATCCAATCTCCTCAGACCCTCGCCTCAAGACTGCAACAGGCTCCATGCCTCGATTCCATCACTCTCTAGGCTCTCGCCTCATGACTACAAGCCGGCTCCGTGCCTCGGTTCCCTCATTCAGCAAAGCTCCGTGTTATTGGCCCTGTGCCCCCCATATCCCAAAAAACAAACCGGTGTCCAACTCATCCCAGCAGATGGTTTGGATTCCACCCCACTACATCAATTCCTTCCAGCTCATTCGCAAGGATAGGCTACTCTACCGAGCTCCTTTCAGTCAAAGTAAGGATGATCAAGAAAAGCAAACGCACTTGCCGTGTACTGATCTACCCCGAAATACTAAGGAAGCTCCCCGCAAAAACTCCCCGGGCAGCCCAGCGCTCCTTCAACTATCTTTCGCCAAAACCCTGGCTCAGTCTAGGTACGTCACACTACGGATTTCTAAGCCCTAAGGTACGTCTTCTGTCTCTAACCCTCCAAGCTTTTTACTTTTCTTTATTGCCCGAATTACGATTGGTCTGAATTTCCCTTGTGGAATACGTAGGCAGCCTCCCGGCCCGACCATAACAAAACCTTTTTCAAAAACCTCTTGGAATAGTGGTTGGACCAAATTGAGTTGCTTTTTATAGCTTTGACTCTTACTCAAACATGTCTTGCGATCCGTCTGAGTTCAGTCAAAGAGGGGCATCTGTAGACACCCCAATTTGGCCTAACGATTATTTCAAGTCCCACCTTGGGACCATCCCGATGATGAAACGGATATAGTGATTGCTGATTGCTTCCTTGAGAACCTTAGGACTTTCGGTAAGAACTTTGAGCCACTTAGAAAACCCAATTCAAAGCCATACAGCCTTTCAGACAGAAATACAGAAGCCTAGGAGAATCCATCTGTCGGCCGTGACATCGATCCCACGGCCCTAACATCATTTCCTCACCCGAGCAACCTGTTGCTAGCAAAATCTCCCTGAGAGATCAATCCCTCGGCCGCAAGATCTATCCTTCGGCCGAGACATCCATCCCTCGGCCGTGATATCCTTTACTCGGCCGCCAGATCGACCTTTTTCTAGACTCTGGAACGTGTTCTGTCAGACGTTTGATCCGATTACACTACCTTTCCGATGCATTCGGGCTACGCTCAGAGATTACGACGTAGAGTTAGAGATGCATTGCAATTGCAATTGCCATCTCGTGATTTGATTGGCTGGAGTGAGTCACCAATTGCCTATATAAAGGGCCTTTGGACTCCGAAAATAAACACACAAAATTATCAGAGTATACACTCTCTCAAACCTCGAAACTCTGCGCAAATACTCTTTCACACCCACTCTTCAAAAGCCCTAACCTCCCGAAGGCAGCCGTCAATCCGGCGATCAAACCCCGAAGTTCAAACTCTAATCCTTGGGTTTTCAATCAAGCAATCAGTCAATCACGCCCAATCCAAAGCGATCAAGCAACTGAGGGATCAAGGTGGTGAGGCCCAACGGCCTCTGGTTTGTCTTATTTACTGTATTTCTGACTAACCGTAGCGTTTTGATCATCTGCTAATCTTTCTGTCTGGTGTGAGGAAGAACACCGACCGGGGCTTCGATCCCTCGGCCGGTACATCAAACCAGGAGGATCCCTCGGCCGTGACATCCATTCACCGGCCGCGGGATCCATCTCCCTGGGACATTTTGTTTTGTTTTGCTTTCTGACGCATGCTTTACTTATCGCACTGGCTCACTTTACTTACTGTTTAAAGGAATAAATAAACAGACTATGTGTTGGAATTAAACAAAGCATCTACACATCTTATGTTGAATGATTATGGGCCAGTCTCACGACTGGGCAAAGAGGGGTGCCTAACACCTTCCCCTTTTTGTACTTTTGGCTCCCGTATCCATAATCTCTATCTGTTTACCCAGTTTTAATAAACTGGGTGGCGACTCTGTTTTGATGATAACCGCTATCATGTGGCGATGTTCCTAGCCATGGGAATGTCCATGATTTTGGTTTACGAAGCAAGCAATCAATCGAGCGAACAAACGTGATCAATCTGTATGGCGATGCCCCGTTTGGGAGGTGTCTACACCAAGGTCCTGAAAATACTAGCCCGCTGGCCAAAAACAGTAAAGCAGAAAGGGTACTCGGACATGTCCTTTGTTTTTCAAAAAAAATATAATCGTTGTTGTCAAATGTCGAAACGCGGGTCTCACTTTCTAGCCTCAACCTCTTATGGTCGCCTTCATCTATCATATTTGTCAACACGACTGCTCGACTGCTGCCATAGATTTGGCATCGTCCTGTGGGACACCTTTCAATCAAATTCCGCCATAGATTTGGCATCGTCCTGTGGGACACATTTCAATCAAATTCCGCCATAGATTTGGCATTGTCCTGAGAGACACCTCTCAATCAAATCCCGCCATAGATTTGGCATTGTCCTGAGGGACACCTTTCAATCAAATCCCGCCATAGATTTGGCATTGTTCTGAGGGACACCTCTCAATAAAATTGTAGACACCCCAATCTGGATCTCCCATTTGTTTTACTTTATTTTTCAGATTCTTGTTTCCCTGATGATGAGATCGGATCAAACAGGCTTGAATGTGGAATGGATTGGACTGGGAGGGCTTCGAGCCCTTTTTGAACCCTTGAAACCTTCAGTCAAAACCCTAACCGAGGTTTGACCGTCGCGTGGCGATTCTTGTTACTCACGCGATCGTCAGCTTGCCAGGTGTTGGTCTAAGTCAAAGTTTGACTGTTGACCCTCGCGCGATGGTTTGCACCTGTCGCTCTCACCGTGATCCAGCTGGATTTTTGTGATCATCAGGGCCATGTGGGGCTGGAACCCCGTTTTCGTCGACTGTACAGTGTTGTGCAGGCTTGGGGGATGCACCACCCACACAACTACCCCCACTCACCTTGGTGGCTCATTTCTCCACCAAGCAAGGGTGACCAGCCTTGTTGGCTGGTTACTAGGCCTAGTATTCCACCCACCTTGCACTCCCTCTCCTCTTATAAAACCCCCATTGCTCTTCCATTGCAAGGGTTACCAAAATTTCAACAAAGAAGAGTTATCAAATCTAGCACAAAGTTACAAACCCAAACCTCATTTCCTAGTCTTTCTATCTAGTGTTCTCCATACACTCATTTGCAAGGCTACACCATTTGATCCAATCTCTTTCCAAAAACCATTCAAGTAAAGGTATAAGATTTAACCTGTTCCTGTTTTGATCCCTGAGGGGGGCTGACAGGGCCAAGGCTAGTAATCAATACCAGTCCTGGCCCTTAAGTCAGCAGAGTTACAAGAAACTGTAATCAGTCAAACCCTCGCGCGATGGACCCGAATACTCGCGCGACAGTTCTGTCTGCAAGAGATTGGTCCACGTGGGGAAGGGATGCTGGTCATTTCTTATTTTATTCATGAGCATGTCTGTTGTAGTTTTGTTTTGATATATAGATCACTGATATGCATGTTAAAACAAATTCAGTTCCTTAGCCTACTGCTCTAGTTAGTGTGGAATGCCCTTGGGATGTTTCTGAATATGTCTCAGAGCCCCAAGCATACAAAACAATTCCTGGAAGTCCAGTCAGAACCCTCGCGCGAGGCTTCCACTTCGTCGCGCGATGGTTCACTGATTTCCAGTGGTTGCCCTTGCATGGGCAACTAGGCCTTTGGCCTTTGTTATTTTCCCCACTGTTTAGGGATTGTCTTTCCATTCATTTCAGCTGGTTTGTAATAATTATTTACTTTCTAGTACATATAAACTGCTTGGTTTGCCCCCTGGGTGTGCACTGGTCCTTCCAGAGCCCAGAAGGGGATGAAATTCAACCTGTGTTGAGCCGCCAACCCTCGCGCGATGGTTTGAGTATGTCGCACGATGGTCCACTTGCATGTACGTAGATCCATGCATGCAAGTTGGCCATTGTGTTTGGCATATCCAAATTTTGGCAGTTTTGGTATCTTGATCAGAGGGTTGAATTTTATCCCATTTATTTCCATAGTATTTCATCCATCCATGCCATTTGATCACATCTTGCAAAAACGTGTTACGGTTTTAATCCCTGATTAACTGTTCCCCGCCCTAATTGGCTAAAATTTGGTTAATAAAAGAAGAATCGTAAATATTTTCAAAATGCTCAAGTAGATACCGATCTACGGATTGGGCGAGAGGGGTGCCTTAAAACCCTTCCCCTCTTGTAACCTGGCTCCTGAACCCAGATATGGTTATGACGGACTGGTTTACTTAAACTTTTTCAAATCAAATAAGCGCGGCAGGTGCTTTGAAATACGGTTCCTTGGGTGTCGGACCTTCAAACCCGAGTGGCGACTCTGTATTTACGAGCGCTTGCCTCTCCGCTCGCACTCCCTCGATCCGAGGGCCTTGCCAAAGTTGTCGGAAAGGGAACGGAATCCCTTCTCCGAGGGCATGCTGCCCACAGTGGCGACTCTGCTGGGGATAAATCGAACCAATATTAATTCATACTTAGGATTTAATACACCTATGAACAATCCCTTAAAAGTCTGTCAAAACGGTGAGCTTCGCGCTGCTGAAGGTTGGAATGGTGATTTAACAGGACCCCGTGTCCGGCCATTCTAATCTGGGACATTTTCGATTGTTCACTTGTGTAGTTTCTTCTAAAGATGAACCAAATAAAGTGAGCCAAATTTGAAAGAGCATTTTGCAAAATTCCGATTCTTCTTCTTCTTAATCAAATTCTAGCATCTCATTTGCATCGATGTGGGATAAGCCTCGGTGGATCGTTTTGGCAATCCGGCACGATTTACTGGAGCCCAGGGACCCCGAATGACCAACAACCTTCGACGATGATGGGTCATACTACTGTTCGACTGTTGCCCTGCGGTCATGCGAGCAGCGGGAGGTATATCTGTGGCCCTAGTCCGAGGAACCTGTTACAAACCAAAACCGGCCTTTGCATATACAAAGCATTAGAACTCTCCAAACTAGGACAGGTAACCACCGGTTAAGATCTATTTGCATCTAACCCCATATGCTGTCTACGTGTTACTGCTTTCCCTACAGCATGAACTGTACATACATCCCGTTCTGCGTAGAAGCATGTCTAGGGCGCCTTTTAGGTCCTCGATCTTTCCAGGTCTGTCTTTAAAATCATAGGACACTGTGTTGGCCCGATGAGGAGTCGTGCATCTCGATGATGCGCGTTTTCAATTTCGCAGTCCTTCGGACGGTGGGACTTTAGGAAATCAGAAGCTTTTCTACACCCTTGTCTATAAACCTTTTTAGGGCTTCAAACAGAAAATGAGGAACAACGGAGTAAATATCATGATGCTTACACCAAAAGGTAACAAGTGCCTCGTCACTTACGCTGCCCGGCTAATAGCACAGTGCTGCTCACGCCAACCTGGTTATAGTATCATGATATTCATACCGAGTTGTTCTGACTTTAAGTTTGAAACCTCAAACAGCAGAATGGACGAAGGTTTAGACTTCTTTTGACATCCTTTAGGATCGCTCGTTCCAAACAAGGATACATATTCGAAAAGAATTCTGAGGGCCCCAAGCAATGTCCGAACGTTTTGAGACAGACTTGTCTTCTAGTTCTAGAGTCTAGGGCGACACCGACGACGTTGGCTGCATTCGTACTTTAGTCTTTTATTTAGATTAAAGTTCCTGCAGGACCCCTATTAAAACCTTCTCTTACTTTATTGCAAAGTTCTGAATCATTGCACCGCCAAGGAAAGTATCGAAGCAAGTTGCCAAACCCGCTTGGGAACGTCTGCAACTCAATCCGGTTCAAAGGCTTGTCAGGTTACAGTCTCAGTCAATCGTCACGGAAGACTCTCCGCGTTCGCTATCGGCCGCACAGCAGTCAGATTCTCAGTCAGGATCACAGTTAGATTCACCACCAGTCTTACAAGAAGGGCGACCAGCCTCCCCATCCACATCAAGCGTTTCTGAACCTCCCATCATGATAGAGCAGCCACACCCAGAGCCTCTTACCTTGGAAACCATGCTTATGAACCTTCAGGACAGCATCACCACCATGCAGCAGAGGGCAGCTCAGACAGATACTAACATTGCCCGCTTGAATGACCTTATCAACACTCGCCTTCCCCCCCTCTCGAAGAGGAAGGCGAGGACGATGAGTCTGACCAGGAGCAGCCCATTTTGGTTCCAGATCCGAATCACGCAGGACGTCTCATTGTACTAAGGGAAGGCCGCAGGCCCGCTGCAAATCTCGCAGGTGGTAGACCTCCTCCAAATCAAGAAGAGCCGGTTTAGAACCCCGACATGACCGCACTTATGGCAAAGATTGCCAAACTCGAGGAATCTGTTTCCAAGACCGGAAAGATCAACGCTAGGGGAATTGATTTGGACCGTCTTTGTCTGTATCCTAACGCCAGGCTTCCCGAGAAGTTCAAGATGCCCGACCTGGCTAAGTTCGACGGAAGCGGTGATCCCAAAACCCATCTCTACAGTTACCATGCCGCCATGAAGTTGCTCTCTGTTGAGCTGGAGGCTATGTCTCAGCTTTTCCCTCAAACCCTTTCGGGCCCTGCTTTCCATTGGTTTTTGTCACTCGACATTGCCAAAAGGAGGACCTGGGAGGATATTGGGGCTGCGTTTATTTCGCAGTACAGCTACAACTCCCAGCTGAAGATGACCACCCGGGAACTCGAGTCTACCAAGATGGAAGCCAAGGAGTCTTTTGTAGACTTCGTCAAAAGATGGAGGGCCAAGGCCGCTTTAATGACTGACCGCCCCAGCGAGAAGGACCAGCTCCTTATCATCTCTCGCAACCTTCAGCCAGACTACGCTAGGCATCTGGTACTTGCTCAAGCGTCTGCAAACTTTGAGACCTTCTTCAATTCTGGCCTGGCCATCGAGGATGCGCTGCAGAGTGGGATTCTGGCGAAGGGGGAATCCTCTAATCCTCTTAAAACCAAGACTCGGGCATACTCAGGGAATGCTAATGCGCTGTTTGGAACAGGGACTTACTCCAACACGGCAACCAGTGGTACCAACGCCCCTTCCTCCAACACAACCAACCACATTGCAGATGTCAATCAGGTCCAGGCTCCGCAGAATAACCGGCCTCGAAACCAACCCCGCAGCTTCTCCGCTATCGAGGCGCCTCTGTCCTCGATCTTCGAAAGGTTGGTCAAGTCAGGGCATCTCAAGCCCCTAGATCCAACTCCTTTACCTAAAAACCCTTCACCTGGCTTCAAGGCCAACCTCTACTGTGCCTACCATCAAGGAGCGGGTCATCTCACTGACTCCTATTTTCGCCTCCGTCATGCTATTCAGGATCTCATTGACGATGGCACGCTGGAAACACCGCCTCCGCCTCAGAAGCCTAACGTCATTGCCAACTCCCTTCCCAAACACAATGCGGTTCCGCACATCAGCCAAATATCTCTCAGCTCCACTCATATCAACCCCAACTCCACCATATTCAACCCAACTGACTATATAGCCTCAGACGATCAGCCCAGGCTAATGGTACCCTTTCCGCTCGAACCTTCTGCCGAGATTTCTTACATACGCGTGGTCGAAGGCCAGATTGTTGACACTGATGCACCTCCGGAACCTTTACAAACTGGATTGCCTGTCTCCAATGACTCTATCAGCTCCCTCTTCCATCAGTCAATTCCTGCCGCGCAGCTTGATTCGGCCTCATCACTTGACAGCCCGTATGCAACTAATGCCAGCCCATTTTCTGATTCTTTGGACCAACACCGGCCTTGGGTGCCTCTTTCAGATATCAGTATGCAGGCCACTGGCTGGGCCATAGCAGACAACCTGGACTACGCCATCCCTTTGCTCAACGAGTGGTCAAGTCTCGAAGCGGATGGGTTTCCTCCACAGCCTGAAAATCTCCCTTTTGATCAAGCCTGGTATGATGGCTGGATGGCTGGTTACGAAGCGGCTATGCTCGATCCTTTGGATGGTTTCTCTTTGTACGTGCTCTTTCACCCAGTCGAGCCGTTGGTTCCCGAAGAAGAGTACTACTGGGACCCCTAGCCAACTTGGCAGGCTCCCACGGTTGTTGACCCAAATCCCCTCCAAGGCTACGCTATATCAGATTACATGTTACACTACGCGGAGGATGAACTTGTTCAGGAAGATCCACGGGTTCTGGGAGACCACGTCTCCCTCTTCAGTTTGGTCTTTGATTCGGTCTGCGACGCTGATCTCGATCCCTGCTCCTACATCATTAACGAAGAATTCCCACGTCCTAAAGTGCCTTATCCGAATAACAGGGACTACAGCATCATGGTTACGGACCTTGTCCCGCCCGCCAATCTGTGGGAAGTTGATGACATAGTGGATGTCCAAGTTGGAAATGAAGTCTGGGCAGTCAATCGTTCCCTGGCTGACAGTGGTCTTTGGGATGTTCCCTTCATTACAAATCCGGAGCCTATTGCTGAAGTGGCCGCCGTGAAGGACCTGAACTTCGAGGACTCTTTGTTGATGAAAGATCTGGCTGAGGATCTAGGCTTAGACATGGAAGTGCCCGTCTCTGCACCGACTACTGACAGAGGAAAACGCAAACTGGCGGAAGTTCCTGCTAATCTCTGGGACGTGAATGAAGACCCTCAGGTCGTGCCCTCTTTGGGGAACGTTCACAATGTTACGAGGAGTGGACGGATTTTTCAGCCTGCTAATCTGTAAGTCGAGAGTTCATCCAATCTTTCTAACCAAAGGAATGATCCCATTGCTTTCCCATGGTCTGCACCTCTTGAGGTTTTGACTGGGCCACCAATTGCTGATTCGGTTCAACGACAGCTGGAGTGCATTCCGGCCGCTATTTCGATCTGGGGATTGATCTGTTCGTCCAAGGAGCACCGCCAGAGGCTTTGTCACGCTCTTTCTCGTCTTGAGGTTCAAGCGGATGTCACGCCTGACGCAATGATATCTCGCATCCTCCCTCCAGCCTTCAAACACACTGTGGTCTTTATTGATAAGGACCTGCCAGTCGAAGGGGTCGACCACAACCGCCCTTTGCACATTACTGTCAAGTGTCGAGGACTCTGGGTTTCGACTGTTCTCATTGACAACGGCTCGGCGATCAATGTCTGCCCCCTGAGGGTTGCTTATCATTTGGGACTCGCCAAGAAGGATCTTGCACCTTCCAACCTGGCTGTCAAGGCATATGACGGCACCCGTCGTGTGGTCGAGGGCACTTTAATGCTCAAGCTCGATGCTGAGGGCTTTGAGATGGATGTGGAGTTCCATGTTGTGGACATTCCCGCAACTTTCAACCTTTTGCTAGGCAGGCCGTGGCTTCATCGGCCCGATATCATGGCCGTACCGTCTACCCTCCACCAAAAGGTCATTCTGGGTCTGCCTACCGGTACTTTGACCATTTGCGGGGATTCTGGCATTCGCCCGCTCAAGGAGGATGGGACTCCTGTTCTGGGAATTCTGCACGGCGAGGAGGACGTCGACCTCGGGGGTTTCTCTTTTGACACTTCCGATACTGTGATGGCTATCAACGTGGACGGGAACTTCCTCATAAGCTCTGTCGCGCTGGACATTATGAGGAGGATGTCTTATTTTCCGGGCATAGGTTTACGGTCTTGCCGACAAGGGGTCCCGGAGTTCCCTACCTTTCCTTTTAATAAGGGCCGCTTTGGTTTGGGGTATATCGCCTCTGCCAAAGCTGCCAATAGGAGGAAATATACGGGAAAACCTCGGACCCTCTACGGTGGTCCCGACAGCTACTTTGTGCGCGAGGTGGGAAATGCCGCTTACACTAGACAGTCCGAGCCGTTTGTTCATTCTGAAACTGGGGGAGCTGTTGCCTGGATTTGAGGTTTTCGCTGATGACACCTGGTCAAGCAGTGATGATGAGCCAGCAAGGGCAGAATTCAAAAGGAAGCTTAATCAGGTGAAGGTCAAGACTGACTGGCTGGGATCCATCGATCAGGGGAATTTGGAGCTGCTGTTCCAGGAATTCTCCCAAGTGGGTTTGGCTGGGGAAGCTGCAGAAGCCGAAGTGCTCATGCTCAGGCCCGACGCCCTCGAGGACCCTACCTCACTCATTGTAGAAGCCAGGGGTAGTCTTAAAAATTGTGTTTTCAAACCACGCGTAACTTGCATTGACGACACCTCTTAGTCGGAGTCCGAGTCTGAGTCTGAGTCAGATACAGAGTCTGTTGCGTCGTCTAAGTCTAGCTCTGAGTCGGAGATTGTGCCTCTGGGCCCTCCACGTCATAGCTTTTATTTCGAGTTTGATTCTCTTGTACTTGGCGACCCTTTAGGGTCTTGTGAAATGAACGAGGCGTCTTCTGACTATTTCAATGATCTTTATATAAACTATGTCGACCCTGACGATGAAGGGATAGATTTCGATGGGGATATTCCCAAGGAAATCCGTGCCTTCATTGAAAGGGAAGACGAAAGGCATGCTCAGCCATTAAAAGAAGAAGTAGTTTCTATCAACTTGAAAGATGAAAATGATCCCCGAATGGTTCAAGTGGGCTCCACGCTTTTGCCAGAGGAGCATTGTGGTTTCAAAGAGCTACTCACTGAATTTAGCGATGTTTTCGCGTGGTCTCATTGAGATATGCCCGGTATTGACCCCGAGATCGTGGAGCATCGGATCCCTTTGTTGCCAGACGCCAAACCTGTGAAGCAGAAAATCAGACGGATGAGGCCAGATTGGGTTCAGAAGATCAAGGAGGAAGTCACTAAGCAGATCGACGCTGGTTTTCTCATGGTTTCTCAGTATCCCACGTGGGTGGCCAACATTGTCCCTGTTCCTAAGAAAAATGGGCAAATTCGAGTCTGTGTTGATTTCCGGGACTTGAACAAAGCGAGCCCCAAAGACGATTTTCCCTTGCCACACATCGATGTGCTTGTGGATAATACTGCGGGGCACGCTTTGCTCTCGTTCATGGATGGCTTTTCTGGCTACAACCAAATTCTTATGGCACCCGAGGATCGTGAGAAAACCACGTTCATCACTGAGTGGGTGACTTATTGCTATTTGGTCATGCCGTTTGGTTTGAAGAATGCTGGACCAACCTATCAGAGGGCTGCTACAACTATCTTGCATGACATGATGCATAAAGAGGTCGAAGTCTATGTCGATGACATGATCGCCAAGTCTAAAACTCGAGAAGGCCACATTCCTGTGCTTAGGAAGTTCTTCGAGAGGTTACGTAAGTTCCGCATGCGCCTTAATCCTCAGAAGTGCACCTTCGGTGTCACAGCGGGTAAAATGCTTGGTTTCATGATCACTTCTCGCGGGATTGAGGTCGATCCGTCTAAGATAAAGGCTGTGCTCGACATGAAGCCTACGGAGTCTGAAAAGGGAGTGCGCAGTTTTCTGGGGAAGATTCAGTTTATCAGCAGATTCATCGCCAAGTTAACTTTAACTTGCGAGCCGATGTTTCGTCTACTCAAGAAGAATACCCCGTTCGTTTGGACAGACAAGTGTCAGGCGGCTTTCACTTCTATTCAGAACTACTTGCAAAACCCCCCGGTCTTGATGCCACCGGTGCCCGGGAAACCTTTGGTACTTTATCTATCAGTGAATCCTTCTTCTATGTGGTGTTTGCTGGCTCAGGAAGGAGACAAGGGAGTTGAGAAGGCCATTTACTACTTGAGTAAGAAGATGGTTGGTGCTGAAGAACGCTACACTGCTCTTGAAAAGACGTGTTGGGCTCTCGTTTGGGCATCTAAAAAATTAAGACACTACATGCTGGCTTACCCAGTGAAGTTGATTTCTCGAATGGATCCTCTCAAGTATCTGTTTGAGAAGCCTGCGCTTACTGGTAAGTTAGCACGTTGGTTGCTCCTGCTCGCCGAGTTTGACCTTGAATATGTCACTAGGAAGTCTGTCAAAGGGCGTGCGGTTGCAGAATTCCTGGCTGATCATCCCGTCGATGGGCCAGAGGACTCAGACTTTGTGTTTCCAGATGAGGAGGTGCTAGCAGTTGTCGAGGACACCTAGACTCTTTACTTTGATGGAGCGGCTAATCAGAAAGGATATGGGATTGGGGTTTTATTGATAACTCCCGATGGTTCTCACATTCCGCTTGCGTTTAAACTAAACTTTGACGTCACTAACAACCAAGCTGAGTATGAAGCCTGTATAGTTGGCATGGAAGCTGCCCTCACGCTTGGTGTTGAAAAGCTTGAAGTCATTGGTGATTCCAACCTTGTTGTGTCTCAGGCCAATGGGGACTGGAAAGTTCGGGAGGATAGGTTGAAGCCTTATCATCAAGACCTGGAGGATCTCATTCCTCGTTTCAACAAAGTGACTTTCACGCACATTCCCCGTCTAAAGAATCAGTTTGCTGAGGCCTTGGCAACTTTAGCTTCCATGGTCGAACTCCCGCTGGGTGTCAAGCTTCTTCCAATCCTTATTGAACAACGGGACTTGCCTGCTTATCAATACGTCAACACCGTCGATGATGTCAATGACGGCCTACCCTGGTACCATGACATATGGAATTTCATTGAGAACGGCAGTTACCCACCTAATGCCACTAAGAAGGATCAAACCGCTTTACGAAGGTTGGCCGCACAATACATTCTCTGTGGAGGGAAGTTGTACCGGAGATCTCACTGTGGGATGCACAAGCTTTGTGTTAATGGCACTGAGGCCATCAGGATAATGGAAGATATCCACGAGGGAGTCTGCGGCCCTCACATGAGTGGAGTCATGCTCGCCAGGAAGATCCTGCGGCAAGGTTACTTTTGGTCTACTATGGAGTCCCAGTGTGTGGATTATGTACGCCGCTGCCATAGGTGTCAAATCCATGCCAATCTCATACATGTCCCCCCCTTCTAATCTCTTTGGCATGTCATCACCTTGGCCCTTCTCTGTTTGGGGAATTGACGTCATCAGCATGATCAGGCCCTCTGCTTCGAACGGTCATCGGTTCATTTTGGTAGCAATAGATTATTTCACCAAGTGGGTAGAAGCTGAATCCTACAAAACCTTATTTGCAGTTCAGGTCGCTCAGTTCATCAGGAAGAACATCATCTATCGATACGGGGTTCCTCAGGCTTTTGTGTCAGATAATGGGGTTCATTTCAAAAGCAGGGTATTAGAGCTCTTCGATGAGTTCAAGATTCAGATTCATCACTCGACGGTCTATCGCCCTCAGACGAATGGGGCAGTTGAAGCAGCCAACAAGAATGTCGAGACAATTATCAAGAAATCCGCAGAGTCCGCCAGGGACTGGCACGAGCAACTGCCTCTAGCTCTTTGGGGGTATCGTACGTCGATTCGAACATCAACAGGGGCAACCCCTTTTTCCCTAGTCTATGGGATGGAAGCTGTGCTTCCCATCGAGCTCGAGGTACCGACTTTGAGGATCATGGCTGAATGTGAACTCACGGAATCCAAATGGCTTAGTGGGAGATTCGTTGAACTCATGCTCTTTGATGAGAGGAGGCTCTGTGCCTTGTATCATGTTCAGGGGTATCAGCGTAGAATTGCTTGGGCATTCAACAAGAAAGTGAAGTCTCGTGACTTGGCTGAAGGGGATATGGTCACAAAGGAAATCCGGGCTGCCATTTTCGATCCACGTGGTAAGTTCCGCCCGAAGCGTGCGGGACCTTACATTATCAAGACCATCCTCTCAGGTGGAGCGGCTCAACTTATTGATCTGGACGGCAACGAGTTCAACACTCTGGTCAACCTGGATCAACTCAAACGTTACTATCCTTGAGAGATGCTCGTTGGGCTGAAAACCACAAGGGTGGGCAGTTCCAAGCAAAAATTAGAGCAAGCCTGCTAGACTGAAAACCCAAGGGGGCAGTTTAGGCAAAAATAAATAGGCATTCGATCAAAGCTCGCTAGACTGAAAACCTGTAAAGGCAGTTCTAGGCAAAAATTAGAGCGCAAAAGGAGAATCAAAATACACGAGCGAACCCTAGCTTGAACTACGTGCAACCTGATTCCTTGAAAAGGGATACGTAGGTAATCTCTCTGTGAGATTCGGTCACAATCAATCAACCCGATCCATTGGTCCCAATGAGTGCCTCGACATTCAAACAGCGCGGTGTTCAACACTTGGACCAAAACGGGAAAGTTCACCATCTTTCATCTTTATTCAAAACTACTATTTCTAATACATAGGTTGAGCAGAGTCCTTAAAAAAATAGTTAAGCATAAAAACAGAATGAAATGCTAGAGGCCTTAATGGGCTCACAATTTATTCTAGTTTATTGAAATCTTGTCAGAAGTCAGTTTGCGTTTTGCCTTTTTGCAATGTCTTTTCTCAGCCATGCTACGTAGCGGCGCTTGAGTCCCGTGCTGAAATTTGGTTCTGCTCCGCCAAGCTGTCTCAAACCCCAGTTATGCTCATACCCAACCAGATGTTGGGCAGTAAATGCTGGAATCTGGTAATCTTCTATCCCAGCTCGATGCAGACCCTGGTTCATGCCCAATTGCCGAAGGATGCGGCCCGGAATGTAGAAGGTGAAACTGGACAGCCCAGCAATCACTATCCGCTCAAAGCCTGCAGAGTTCAGGGCCATGTCTGGAATATTCAGAGTTTTGTGCCGCCAGACGATTTCGCGCGGGGACATCTCTCTCATGAAGGTGTACCACTCCTCCTCAGACATCTCTGGATACAGCATCCCTCTCTGATGCATTCGCCTGGGCAGATGGGGCCAGTTTGCTTCGGGAGCTGCAATTAGCCCGAGTTTGTCGGACAGCCATAACTGTACGAGCGAAAAGACAAGTAAGGAGCCATATAAAACTTGAGCGAAAAAAACAAGTAAGGAGCTCCAATATAGCCTTTAGCCGAGAGTTGAGGTAAAAACAGACTGTGTGAAAACCGGAAAAAGGTGAGTTGAGTGAGGGTTTACCTGTAACAAGAGTGGGCTACCGTCGAATATATCTGTTTGGCCGGCGGCCACCAAATCCAGACCAATGAGTGTTTCTGCAAGAACCATAGGAACCACGTTCCATCTGACTCCTAGCTGGGTGGCCACATCCACCAGCGAGAGATCGGGCCGTCCATTTGGAGACACCAATAGATATGTGGCTAGTACGCAAATTGACAGGGCAAAACGGCGTCGGGCCTGTAGGGCGGTGTCCTCTGGATCACCGTCAGGCCTGTACCATTCCATCAGGCGCAGGACGTTTATTTGCCCGCCAGCCAGCAGGCTATCCGCCGCTCCCCTCGAAATGTTCAAACAGGATTTCAGGAGCTTCGGCATGCTTTTTCTATAGGGTGGCACGACAATCGTGCTGCAAGCAAAACCTTGGAGGTATGCTTGGAATTCCTCCACGGTCGGGCATAGCTCATTGTCCCCGAATCTGAACACGTGGACGTCCGGGTCCCAGAACTGCAGGGCTGCTCTCAGGATTTCGGGGCGAAGCCTGATGCTTTTGAGGAAGCGAAAGGCGGCCAACCCGTGAGAACGAAAGCATAGCCAATCGCTTGCAACGAATTCTTCGAGCCATGGGCTGATTAGTGCAGGGAGGTGATTTGCCATTGGAGAAGTGTATTCATGTGTTTCTACTGAAGGTATACCCTTCATTCAGGAGGCACTGCTCTTCTTATAGCCAGAGAAGGATGAAATATCCTTTACCTTTGAATGAAATATCCATGCAAGGTGGCTTCATGCCTTTAATTCAAGGACATTACCCTGAAGCCTTCAGATGACTTCTGCACGTCCAAAGCAGGTGACAGGGCCTGCCACACTTTAACTTCTGTTTAAGCCAAGGCTGGCAGCTGTGACAGGATCTCTCCATCGCGCGATGGTTTGGAAATGTCGCGTGATTGAAGGATGCTCGCGCGATGGTTTCAATTTGTCGCGCGAGGAATCAGTTTATTTGGGCCAGGAAAAAAACAGGCTACTATCTTTTGGAGGGTGGTTTTTCACGTTTTGCATTGAGTCAGATTTCGGACGTCCAATGCTTCCAGTAGGTCATTATGGATGATTAGGATTACGTCGGAGCTTTGTTTATTCGAATTGCATGTTTGGGGATGATTTCGAGCCTCGGGGAATCCATGTTCCGAATTATAACCTTTACACAAGTTTTTATTCCACTGGTCAAGCCAGGTAAAAGGTCTTGTCGCTTACAAAGTTAAACACGAAATAAAGACAAATAGCCCGGATAACCCAATGGTTTTCGAACTTATTACGGTTACAAGTTTGTTACACAAGGAATTGAGGAACTTCCCCCGGATCTTGCCTTGACTTCTTTGCGAAGCCATTTCACATAGCGGCTCTCCAGCCATGTGACCAAATCCGGGACTGGTTCCTCCAGCTCTCTTTCGTCCCAGCTATATCCATAGATGTGCAGGTTGCAGGTGTTAAACTCTGGAAGCTTGAACGATTCTCTTCCAAAGCGCCTGTTTTCTTGGCTAATCCCAAATTGGTGTAGCACGCGTCCCGGGATATAGAATGTGAAGCTTGCCAACCCTGCTATCATTACTCTTTTGAACCCAGCAGAGTTTACGGTCATCTCCGGGAGATTCAGCCACGGACATCTCTAGACGAGGTCTTCGGGGTACATGTCATTCAGGAAGACATGCCATGCCACTGCCAACAACTCCGGGTACACCATCGGCCTTTCCACCAAGTTTCTGGGAACAAAGTCGAAACCAGCCTCCGGGGGTTCAAGCATGCCTACCTTGTCCGCAAGCCAAATCTACATGAGAGTTGAAAACAAGTAAGAAGTCAGATATGGCCCGGGCGAAAAAAAACAAGTAAGGCTTGTCGAGTGATCCTTGCCCGAGCGTCGAGGCAAAATGAAAGTGAGCAATAGAAAAAGGAGAGTTGAGTGAGAACCTACCTGGAGCAGGAGGGGGCATCCGCTGAACACGTTCGCCTGGCCATTTTCGATCAAATCCAAACCCATAAGGGTTTCCGCCAGGACTATGGGCATGATGTTCTTCCGGGCAATCATCTGGCAAGCGATGCTCACCAGTTTGGAACTAACCTTCCCGTCAGCGGGAATCAGCATATAGACAGCAAGCGCACAAATGGAGAGCACGAGGCGTCTTTGAGCCGGCCCAACATAATCTCCAAGGCCCCCTTCCGGGCCATACAATTCGATGAGATGAGCGATTGAGCTCGTCGTTTTGGAGTATGCTCGAGGACAGCTCTTCGGAGATGTTGAGCTTCATCCGTAAGAGTTGCTCCATATCCTCTTGAAGGGGTGGAATGGCAAGAACGTTGGTGTCAGCAAAACCCCGAAGATAGGCTTGAAACTCTTCTACCGTCGGGGACATTTCATCATTATAAAACCGGAACACGTGCATGACTGGATCCCAATAGCTCATGGCCGCTTCAAGGAGCATAGGACATTGCCTGGCATGGTGAAGATCACGGATAGAGGCTAGGCCTCAAGATCGTGGACCCTCCCAATCGACAGTTTTCGACATTAGCCAAGGGTCGAGCATGGCTGCAAATGGACTTTCCATTTTTTTGGTAATTAGAAGGGGTTTGTGTCTATAAGAGGAGGGGGATGCCCTACATGTCTCCTCATGCCTTCCATTTATAGGAAAAACCCCATAAATATCACCCTCGGTTTTTACACCATGGCCTAACTTCATGCAAGGTGTCCTACCACCTTGCCAAGCCAAGGACAACCCCCCCTGTAACCACAGAGCAGTCTGCAAGACGTGGGAAGGATGATAAGGCTTCAGGCGGTGATCTGGTCAAACAAGGGCAGCTTAGCAGGGTCTGACCATCGCGCGACAGTTTAAAATCGTCGCGCAAGAGAGCTTCCCTCGCGCGATGGTTCCAATCCCTCGCGCTAGGATTTGTCTGCATTTTTTACAGTTTTCAATAGCTACTGTCCAGTTTTGGTCACTTTACGTTCCAGGGGTACTTTTGCACTTTTTATGATTCCAGCAAGTCATTATGGGCATATGTGACTGTATCCAAGCATCGGATTCGAAATGTCACGTTTAACGAAGATTTTGGACCCTCGACGGCCCATTTCAAGTTCAAATCAAGGTTTCGAGAGGCCGAAACTCGTTCTAGAGGCTTTGGTCAAAGTTGGTCATGCCATATAGGTCACTTGGACCTTATGTGACTGTATGGAGGTGTCGGTTTCAGTCCGGGACATAATCGAGTCATTCTTGGATGTTTTAGGCCGTTTTTGCGTTGTTTTTGAGCATTTTCGTGTCCAAGTCTCTTTTCGGGGCATTTCCTTCAATTCCGTCAATTGGGACAAGTCATGTGAAGTATACTCGGTCTTGCAAAAGAGTCAGTTTTGTCTGGATCGGGTTGTTTTGGATTTTGGCTCATTAATGCCCAAAATTTCATTATTTTCTCATATCCTCGTATCCTAGTCGTATCCTGGGGTATATTTCCATTTTCTTTGCAGTTTAGTAACATTTTGTACATACGCGTGTGTCTGCAAGTTTTGGTATTAGTGGTTGGTTTTACTCTTTCTTATTCATAATGAGAAGCAATAAACCCTGAAAATGCAAATTTTATAGCTAACCATGATCTTTCCATATCAGCAAAAGGGAAACTACTACATCTATGGCACCTCGGCCAATCAAAGCTATCAAAGCAGTTAGGGAACAAGCGCCCGCTAATCAAAAGGCACGCAGGCCCTCAAAAACTAGAATCATGTCAACCAAGCTATCTACTTGGGCACGCAGGCCCAAAATCAAAAGTCAAGATGCAAAAGTAAAGGAGAATTCGCAGTGGCCCTCAGCACACTCCAAGCCAGTCATCGCTCTCCACTTGCTCCCGTGGATCGTCTTTGTACGGAGGATCATAAGCAGAGTCGTCGAAATCGCTGCTAGAGGAAGGACGTCGCTCTTCCTCTTCTTCTTCTCCCTCTTCTTCTTCTTCTTCTTCCTCTTCCTCCCCTTCTTCCTCTTCTTCTTCGGGAGACTCCGACAAAATCAGCCGTTTCTTGTGCATTGGCTCTTCTTGCGTTGGCTTCTCTCGCATCTTGATTTGATATTGCAGCTGTAACGACCCGGATTTTTGGGAAATAAAAATTTCATTAAAAATTTGAATTTTATTTTATTACTTGGATTCCATTTAAAATTCCTTTCTAATATCCAAAAATCCGTCGTTACTAAAATTTAGACTTACAAATATAGTCTTCTTCATAAATTTCTAGTCATTTCTCCTAGACAAGTATGCTTGTAAAGCACTTGTATATTTTCCCTAGTAATCCGTCGTAATTAGATTTCTTCGCCATGCAACATAGTCATTTTCTAAAGACAAGTGCCTAGCATATTGAGAAGTCGTAGAATCGTATTTCTTGACTGGGAATCCTATTTAGCTTCTAACTAATCGTTAGGGAAGCCTAATCGAACCTTTAATCTTCATGAACCATTTGAACCCTAAGCAAACCTTTTGACCAAAGTCAACCTTTGATCTATTACCCATTGGACGATAAATGCTAGAATAATCTTTATCCATTGGACCATAGGTTTCCACCGAGGATATTGTGACTAGATTACTAGGTACACTTTATATGATTATATATTACTTACCATCTTTACCCATTGGACAATAGAAGTTAGGAAAATCTTTATCCATTGGACAATAGGCTTTCTACCTAAGATATTTTATTAGATTTGACCAAGGTACACTTATATAGTATTATATAGGCCTTTGTACACATATTTGAAAGATGTATATATAATATTCCAATATTATACTTTACTTGGTTATCCATTGGTCCATAAAAGTTAGGGGAAATATTATCCATTGGTCCATAGATTAATCTTCCTATCAAGTACAAGATCCATTAGTTTAATAGAATTGCCATGAGTCATTGTACTTATATCTATATATAGTACCTTCCATCTTAGACCATTGGTTAATAACTACAAGGGAAATGGATGACCTTTGGATAATAAAAGTTAGGGTAAATATTGTTCATAGGATAATAAGTTAGTCTTTCTACCTAGTACTAAGACTTATTAGTTAATTACTTATTAGATATGACATATGGCTAAAAGAATAAGGAAATAGATACGACATCTAGCCCTAGGATTCTCTTTGTACTACAATATCATATTATACTAGGACATGTGTCAAAATTAGACTAGTTTAGAATCTTGACTTGTGTGGGCAGCACGCCCTGGAAATTCCGGTTTCCAAAAATGCAAGGGCCCGGATCGAGGGAGCGCGAGCACAGGTGGCAAGCGCTCAAAAAATACAGAGTCGCCACTTGAGTTTTGAAGGTCCGACACTCAAGGAACCGTATTTCGAAGCACCTGCCGCGCTGTTTGATTTGAAAAAGTTAAGGAACCAATCCGTCATAACCATATCTGGGTTCGGGAGCCAGGTTACGAGAGGGGAAGGGTTTTATGGCACCCCTCTCGCCCAATCCGGAGATCGGTCTCTACTTGAGCATTTTGAAAACATTGCGATTCTTCTTTTATTAATCAATTTTAGCCAATTAGGGCGGGGGAACAGTTAATCGGGGATTAAAACTGTAACATGTTTGCAGGATGTGATCAAAATAGCATGGATGAGCAGTTAGTATAGGATGAGAACAGACTCCTGTGGGAGTTTAAACAGACTGGAAAGCTCCTGTCTTGGAGTGTCGTGCACAGGAAGAAACCAGTATGCACTGATCAAGTCAATGCATGCTGACCAAACCTGCGCACGCTACTACAAGACCTGCGCGCGCTAGTAAGCCTAAGCCCACAGCTCTTATTCTCAAACCTTCTGGGCTCTGGAAGGACCAGTTCACACCCAGGACAAACCAAGCACTTTAAACTCTCTGGGCTCTGGAAGGACCAGTGCACACCCAGGACAAACCAAGCAGTTTATGCAGTCATAATATACAGTTTTAAAGGCTGAAAAGCCTAATAAATAAACAAAAACACCCCATAAACAGTGTGGGGACAAAATAATAGCCTAAAATCAAGTTAAACATGCAAGGCCAGCCACTGATCGGGTATAAACAATCGCGCGAGGGTTCCAAACCGTCGCGCGACAATGAGCCCGGGCGCGCGATGGTTGCTCCCTGGCGCGCGACGATTGCGCCCTGGCACACTGGTCAACGCTCCATTTGACTATCGCGCGAGGGTTTGGGTGCAGCGCGCGAGGGTTCGAGCCAACTTCCAGTGTCTGGTTTTACACGTTTCTGGGTTCTGAGACAGGTCCAGAATGATCCCAGGGGTACTCCAACAGAACAGAACTAAATATTGAAATGTAAAACTGACATTTCTAACAAAAGAAAGCAGTAAACTGGTTATTAGCATGCTTCACAGTGACTTAATACCAAAATAAACTACACAACAGCTATGGCAATAACCAAAAATAAGAAATGACCAGCACCCCTTCCCCACGTGGTCCAATCTCATGCAGACAAGACTGTCGCGCGAGTATACGGGACCATCGCGCGAGGGTGTGCTTGATCTACGATTTTTGAAACCTTGCTAGCCTTAGGGTCAGGACTGGTATTGATTACCAGCCTTGACCCTGCCAGCCCCCCTCAGGGATCAGAACAAAAAAACAGTAGGTATGCTATACCTAAATTGAGTTTGAACGGATGATTGAGCTTTGAGGTTTGAGGCTTGAGGTTGAATGAGATGATAGAGCTTGAAAAATAAGTGTATGAGGATGACTTGAGTGAGGGAGTATCAAGTGTATTTGAAAAGTTGGAACCCTTGTAACTTCCTTCTCCTTCTTTATTTCTTTTCTTTTTTTTGGGAACCCTTTAATGGAAGAACCAAGGGGGGTATATATAGGAGGAGAGGTGGGAATGGTGTATGGAGGAGAAAGAACCAACTAAGAAGAGTTGGTTTTGCTTTGGTGGCCAAATTGCATCCTTTGGAAAGGTAAGGTGAAGCAAACAGAGGAGTTCAGCCAGTCCACGAGGTCTGGCTGAGGGTGGTACTCGTGGCCAAGTTTCTGCCACTGGAAAAGTAGGTGGGGAGTGAACCATCGCGCGATGGTTTCAAACTGTCGCGAGAGTTTGCGCCCGGGCGCGCGATGGTTGCGCCCAGGCGCGCGACGGTCAACGGTCAAATTTTGACCATCGCGCGAGGGTTCCAAACTGTCGCGCGACGGTGCGCCCGGGCGCGCGATGGTTGCGCCCTGGCGCGCGATGATTGCGCCCTGGCGAAGTATGGTTGTGCCCTGGCGCACGTCAGTAGGGTTTTCGGCTTTTGGAAGTGGCTTAGGCTAGATTAGGTTCAAGGGTTTTGCAAACACTCAAAGCTCAAACACTCCGCATTCCCGGGGTGTTCTTGATCCATTTCATCATTGGGGAATCAAATACCGTAAGTAAACTAATCTGGAAGCCCAGATTGGGGTGTCTACAGTAGCCCCCCTTTGATGGCACTTGGAGCACCATTGAATTGGTACAAGTAACGTCAAAGGTTTCTAGACACCCCTCAAGGCAATCCAGAGCAGAACATACTAGCAAATAGACAAGCATACTTACAGAACCTGATTGGTTGAATGGACGGACGGACCGTCACTGGAGATGGAAGTAGAAGTGGACGATTGCATCGCCGCTTGTTGATTGAATTTGGACAGGACAGGCTGTCGCTGCAGATGTTGACGGGACCGGCCGTCGTTGCTGGGGATCAAGCTATCCTCGGCACAAAGTATTCCAACAAACACGGGTAGGTCGTGTCAGGCAGGTTGAATTCCATCTGTTGGGAATCAGAGCCAATCTCCTTATCAAAGACCATCCGAGACAGAGCAATAAGCCTGCTGGAAGATGCACTTTCGGCTAGACTGAGGGTGATTGTCGTTCGGGACAGGCCAAGACGGACTGGGGAACAATCAGTTGCGGATGAACGGACTATCGAACGATGTTCTGGTCGCTGTTTGTGGATTTGACAGGACCGGCTGTCGTTGATTAGTTTGTCAATGCCACAACACCGACTGAAGAACGCCTCAACGCGCTTTGATTTGCCAATGCCTCAATACTGACTGAAGAACGCCTCAACGCGCTTTGATTTGCCAATGCCTCAACACTGATTGAAGAACGCCTCAACGCGCTTTGATTTGCCAATGCCTCAACACTGACTAAAGAATGCCTCAACGCTGATTTGATTTGCCAATGCCTCAACACTGACGGTTTGAACGCCTCGACGCTGATTTGATTTACCAATGCCTCAACACCGACGGTTTGAACACCTCGACGCGCTTTGGTTTTTGAACGGACAGATCATCAGTATAAATGATTGAGCCGTTGGGGGAATTGACAGGATCAGCTGTCGTTGAAAGCGGACGGGGAGATCATTGTGCTGAGTGATCAAGCCGTTGGGGGAATTGACAGGATCAGCTGTCGGTGAAAGCGGACGGGGAGATCATTGTGCTGAGTGATCAAGCCGTTGGGGGAATTGACAGGATCAGCTGTCGGTGAAAGCGGACGGGGAGATCATTGTGCTGAGTGATCAAGCCGCTGGGGAAATTGACAGGATCAGCTGTCGGTGAAAGCGGACGGGGAGATCATTGTGCTGAGTGATCAAGCCGTTGGGGGAATTGACAGGATCAGCTGTCGTTGAAAGCGGACGGGGAGATCATTGTGCTGAGTGATCAAGCCGTTGGGGGAATTGACAGGATCAGCTGTCGTTGAAAGCGGACGGGGAGATCATTGTGCCGAGTGATCAAGCCGTTGGGGGAATTGACAGGATCAGCTGTCGTTGAAAGCGGACGGGGAGATCATTGTGCCGAGTGATCAAGCCGTTGGGAACTTGGATGGGCGGATCATCAGTATAAATGATCGAGCCGTTGGGGGAATTGACAGGATCAACAGTATAAATGATCAAACCGTTGAAGCCTGGATGGGAGGATCAGCAGTATAAATGATCAAACCGTTGAAGCCGATATGGCTGACCGTCATGGATGATATGGCTGACCATCGTTGAATTGGGAGGGCGGATCGCTATAAAAAGTGATCGAGCCGTTTGAAGTTGGACAGGACCGGCTGTCGTTGATTGAGACGGCGGATCGCTATAAAAAGTGATCGACCCATTGAGGTTGGACAGGACCGGCTGTCGTTGATAGAGACGGCGGATCACTATAAAAAGTGACCGAGCCATTGGAAATTGGATAGAACTGGCTGTCGTTGACGGAGACGGCGGATCGCTATAAAAAGTGACCAAGCCATTGAGGTTGGACAGGACCGGCTGTCGTTGATTAGAAATGGGCAGATCAGTGTGCAGAACGATCAGGACATTGAAGATTGGACAGGACCGGCTGTCGTTGTGTTGATCCAAGTAGCACAAACAGTGGATAACATGGATAGAAGCAAGGCGGACTGCAGTTGGGGAGAAATTGGTGACAACTGCTGGGCTGTTTACTTGCTGCCTTCGATACCGGGCAGGCTTGCTTTGTCGTTTTGATGGATTTTTCCTGCGTTCAACATTTGATATACACACAATATGCAATGATATGTATAACATATTGAAAATGCAGATGCAAACTTGGGGCGGCTCCTAGAAGGACAACGACACCTAAGGACTACCACTGAGCCTCATTACTGTACTGTCAGTGCTTCTGAGACGCGCACCCAGATAGATGGACGTTGAACGGGCTGGCGTGCCCCAATTGATGTTTGAGCAATGACATTGGGCCTGCATGCCCCCTCTTCGATGCTTGGGTGGATGTGCCCCAGAGATGCCTTGCTTGGCCTTGGACTGACGTTCCCTTTCTGCTTTACGAGATTCCACTGCTTGCGGATTACAGATACTAGGGTAGCAATGTAACAATTGCGTTTTCCAGTTTATTGACTCTCTTTTGCAAGTGTTGAAGAGAATGCAAAAAAAAACTAACCACTAATATCTAATTTGCATTGACAAGTGCTTTGAATCGACACACAGACATGCGCACATATGTACAGACTCGCCTAGCTCGAAATGAAAAGGGAGAAAGAGAACCAGGGTACAATGCGAACCCTTAGACACACGGAATACAATGAAATTTTGGGCATTAATGTGCCAAAACTCACGACATTCCCTAGACAAGTGAAACTGACACTTACGAAAGGTGCAAAAGGTACAAAGACCTGTACAAACAAAATCGAGAAAAGCATCCCGATATGACAATTGATTAAAAAGCTGGAAAAATGTCGCAAAAATGGACATAAGACGCAGATTATGACACGTATAGGCCCGGATTGAAACCGACACCCCCGTGCGGTCACATTAAGTCAATATGACTTGCACAGCGCATGACAAGACTTGGCAAAAGCCCTGAACGACATTCGAGGGTAGTAGCTAACCTATCTGCTGCAAGAAGAGTGCGCAGTTTGAGACCAACGCGTATCGCTTTGAACAAACGCGCGTGACTACACAGACTTCGCTGAACTTAGAATAAACTGTGAGCCTGTTAAGGCCTCGCCAGCATTTCGTTCTGTTTTTGATGCTTCAATTATTTTTTAGACTTATGCTCAGCCTTTAAATTGAAGAAGCAGTTTGGTAATAAAATTGAAAGACGAAGGTTTTCCCCCTTCTGGTTCCTCCAATGAAGCTTGTCTTGATCTTCGATCCTCTTCGACCTTTGATGTGTACCAAAATGTCAACCATGGATCCAATTGATAGATTGTGACCGAGTCTCAAAGAAAGACTGCCTACGTATCCCAAGCTAGGGAATCAGGTCAAAACGTAGTTCAGGCCAAGGGTTAACTCTCGAGTATTTACCTCTCCTTTTACGCTCTAACTTTTGCCTAGTACCGCCCATTCGGGTCTTCGGTCTAGCGAGCTTTGATTGATTGCCTATTCATTTTTGCCTAAACCACCTTCATAGGTTTTGGTCTAGCAGGCTGCTCTAACTTTTGCTTGGAACTGCCCACCCTTGGGGTTTTCAGCCCAACGAGCTTCTCTCAGGGAAGAGTTGCTTTTGAATTGATCAAGATCGACCATGGTGTTGAATTTGTTGCCGTTGAGGTCGAAGACCTTTGGCTGCAGCCCCAGATAATATGGCTTTGATAACAAAGAGTCAAGAGTGCTTCGGTTGGAAATGCCTTGCTCCAGGCTGCTTTGTACACTTCCTCATTTGTACTTGGCGGAACGCCACTGTTATTGCTTTGAACATGGTACAAGGCCCGGAGCCTTCTGTGCTTCTGCTTTCTGGATTGGCACTAGGTAGCAGGGGATTGATACTTCTTTATCTCAAAATCAAACGCGAGGCGTGACTTGATGAGACCATGCCAAGACGTCTATGAATTCTTCGAGCCTGTTTGACCGGGCACAATGCTCCTCTGGGGGCGGCTTTGAACCAATTGAACCATTAGGAGGTTATACTTGTCTTTCAAGTTTATTTGAAATTACTTCTTCTTTTAATAGGCTGAGCATGCCTTTCGTCTTCCCTTTTGGCGAGGGAACACATTTCCTTGGGAATGATCCCATCGAAATCTATCCCTTCGTCGTTAAGGTCAACACAGTTTATATAAAAGCCAGCGAAGCATGTAGAAGCAAGACGATGCGTATCATAAAAACCCTCGGGGTTGCCAAGTACAGCAGACTCGAAACTTGAAACAAAAGCTACGACGTGGAGGGCCAAGAGGCACAACCTCCGACTCAGAGCTAGACTTAGACGAACGCAAAAGACTCTGTGTCAGACTCAGACAAGACGCCAATGCAAACTAGATGCGGTTTTGAAAATGCAATTGTTAGAAAAAAAACTACCCATAGCTTCCGCAAAAAGAGGTAGGATCCAGCAGGAGTCAGGCCCAAGCAACAGCACTTTGGCTTCCTCAGCTTCTTCAACCAAACCTACTTGATGCTCCTTTGAACGATGGACCTCAGCCAAACGGTCCTTTCCTTTGCAAGCCCCTCATCACTGTCAAACCAAACGTTGGCAGTGAAAACCTCGGTTGCCCCACCTACAGCCATCATGCTAACCTCCGATTCGGACGGGATGGATACGATGGGTTAGGGTTGATTCGCTGGGACGATATAGTGGCTAGGGTTGAATATGGTGGAGCTCGGGTTGATTTGAGTGGAGGTGATAGATACTTGACCAACCAGAGGGTCAGGCCCGTGTTGAGGCAAGGAGTTGGAAATGACGTTGGGCTTTGGTGGAACTTGAACCGTGCCATCATCAATTAGATCTTGTATCTCGTGTCGGAGACGCAAGCAGTTATCAGTGAGATGGCCAGGCATTTGGTGGAAGGCACAGAAAAGGTTGGCATTGTAGTTGGCCAGGAAGGACTTTGGGTGGAGAAGTTGGGGTCAAAGGTTTGAGATACCCAGACTTGACAAGTTTCTCCAACACTGCAGACAGAGATGCCTCGAAGGCAGAGAAGCTTCGGGGTTGTGTTCGAGATCGGAGGCTTTGAGCGCTTCGAATTTGGTTGATATCGGCGGCACGACTGGAGTTGGAAGCTGGAGCATCGCTCCCACTTATAGCCCTTGGCTTAACCTTTTGAGTGATGGAAGAGGACTCGCCCCTTGGCAGGATTCCAGCTTGCAGCGCATCCTCGATGGCTAGGCCAGAATCGAAGAAGATCTCAAAGTTGGCGGTCGCTTGAGCGAGTACCAAGTGCCTGGCATAGTCTGGCTGAAGATTGCAGGAGATGATGCGGAGTTGGTCTCTTTCGCTTGGGCGCTCAGTCATTAAAGCGGCTTTGGCTCTCAACCTTTTCACAAAGTCCGCAAAGGACTCCTTTGCTTCCATCTTCGTGGACTCCAACTCTCGAATAGTCATTTTGAGTTGAGAGTTGTAGTTATACTGTGAGACAAAAGCAGCCCCTATGTCCTCCCAAGTACTTCGTTTGGAGATGTCGAGCGACAGAACCAATAGAAGGCAGGCCCAGAGAGGGTTTGAGGGAAGAGTTGAGACATGGCCTCACTTTCCACACCCAGCAGCTTCATTGCGGCATGGTAGCCATAGAGATGAGTTTTGGGGTCACCACTCCCGTCGAACTTAACCAAGTCAGGCATCTTGAACTTGTCTGGCAGCCTGGCGTTAGGATACAAACAGAGACGGTCCAAATCAATCCCCCCAGCGTTGATCTTTTCGGTCTTGGAAATGGATTCCTCGAGCTTCGCCATCTTGGCCATAAGAGCTGCCATATCAGGGTTCAAAACAGGCTTGCCACCTGCCGGATTTGGGATTGCAGCAGGCGCATGAGCCTCCTTAGGGTTGAGCTGAACAATGAGACGCCCCTCGTGATTCGGATCTGGGACCAAGACAGGCTGTTCCTGGTCGGACTCATCGTCCTCGCCTTCCTCTTCAAGAGGAGGTGGAAGGCGAGTGTGGATAAGGTCATTCAGGCGGGCAATATTGGTATCTGTCTGAGCTGCCCTCTGTTGCATGGCGGTGATGCTATCCTGAAGGTTCATAAGCATGGTTTCCAGAGTGAGCGGTTGATCTGCCATAGCTGGCCTTGAAGATGTTGAAGAAGGGGAAGCCGACGGCGTGGCTCTTTGTAAAATCGATGGCGAACCCGACTGTAGGGCAGCCAACAATGAACCTGGAGAAACCTCCGTTGCAACTGACTGAGATTCGAGCCTGACAAGTCTTCGAACCGGATTCTGAAGACGTTCCCAAGTAGGGTTGGCTCTCCTTTTCGGTACTCTCTTGCTCGGTGCAATGGCTCCAAACTAGACAGTAAAGTAAGTGAAAGCTCAGTGGCGTTCCTGCAGCAAAATGCAATGCATACATCGTCGTCGGTGTCCACCCTAGACTCTAGAACTAGAGACAAGTCTGTCTCATGATGTTCGGACGCTGCCAGAATCCTCGGATTTCTTTTCGAGGGTATATCCTTTGGAAAGATCAAACTGATCCTAAGAGATGTCAAAACAGACTAAAACTTTGGCTAGTCCCTTTTGAAGATTCGACTTTGAATTAGAAACAACTCGGTATTGATGGCGTGACACCTTTACCGGGGTGGCGTGAGCGACAACGCGCTTTAGCCGGGGCGGTGTACGTGCGAAGCACAATAACCAAAATGACATCAATATCACGACATCAACACTTTGTGGTTCCTTATGTTCGGTTGAATCCTCAAACGGGCATGAGCCAAGGATTTAATAAGGTTTGATTTCTCAAAGTCTCGCTGATCTAAGGACTTTTGAAAAATTAAAAACGTGCACCATCGAGATGCACGACTCTTCATCGGGTCATAGCAGCATCCTAATAAGCATAAGACAGACTCGAAAGCGATAGACAACTTAGAAGCCGCCCTAAACATGCTCCTACGCAGAACAGAATGTATGCATGTACAGTTCCAGAGATGAGTTTGCCTCACAAGTTTCAAACGTTGCCGGAATCCTCAAAATTCTTTTCGGCGATGTGTCCCTGAGTAGATCGACAGATCCTAAAAGATGTCAAAATAGACTAAATCTTTGGCTAGTCCCTTTTGAAGATTCGACTTTGAATTTGGAACAACTCGGTGTTGATGTCATGGCACCTTAACCTTGAACACGGCGGTGTATAGTGACAACGCGCTTCAACCTGGGTGGCGCCAGTGACACAACATCACCACTTTGTTGTTCCACATTGTCGGTTGAATCCTTAAACGGGCATGAGCCAATGATGTAGTAAATTTTGATTTCTCAAAGTCTCATTGAACTAAGGACTTTGCGATTGATAACGAACATTCAACAGAATGAACGACTCCTCATCGGGTCCAACAACATCTTAGACAGTGTAAGACAAACTCGAAAGACAAAACAGCCTTAAACATGCTCCTATGCAAAACAGTGCATGCGATAGGAAAAGCAGTAACACATAGACAGTATATGGGGTTAGATGCAAATAGATCTTAACCTGTGGGTACCTGTCCTAGTTTGGAGAGTTCTAGTGCTTTGTATATGCAAAGGCTGGTTTTGGCTTGTAACAGGTTCCTCGGACTAGGGCCACAGATATACCTCCCGTTACCCGCGTTTTTGGCAGAGTAACAGTCGAACGGTAGCATGACCCACCATCGTCGAAGGTTGTTGGTCATTCGGGGTCCCCGGGCTCTAGTAAACCGTGCCGGATTGCCAAAACGATCCAACGAGACTTATCCCACATCGATGCAAATGAGAATGCTATAAATTGATTAAGAAAAGAAGAATCGCAAAATTGCAAAATGCCTTTTCAAATTTGGCTCACTTTATTCAATCCATCTTTAGAGGAAACTACGCAAGCGAACAATCGAAAAAGCCCCAGATTAGAATGGCCGGACACGAGGTCCTGTTAAATCACCATTCCAACCTTCGGCACCGCGAAGCTAACCGTTTTGACAGACTTTTAAGGGATTGTTCACAAGTGTATTAAACCCTAAGTGTGGATCAATATCGGTTCGATCATCCCCAGCAGAGTCGCCACTGTGGGCAGCATGCCCTGGAAATTCCGGTTTCCAAAAATGCAAGGGCCCGGATCGAGGGAGCGCGAGCGCAGGTGGCAAGCGCTCAAAAAATACAGAGTCGCCACTTGAGTTTTGAAGGTCCGACACTCAAGGAACCGTATTTCGAAGCACCTGCCGCGCTGTTTGATTTGAAAAAGTTAAGGAACCAATCCGTCATAACCATATCTGGGTTCGGGAGCCAGGTTACGAGAGGGGAAGGGTTTTATGGCACCCCTCTCGCCCAATCCGGAGATCGGTCTCTACTTGAGCATTTTGAAAACATTGCGATTCTTCTTTTATTAATCAATTTTAGCCAATTAGGGCGGGGGAACAGTTAATCGGGGATTAAAACTGTAACATGTTTGCAGGATGTGATCAAAATAGCATGGATGAGCAGTTAGTATAGGATGAGAACAGACTCCTGTGGGAGTTTAAACAGACTGGAAAGCTCCTGTCTTGGAGTGTCGTGCACAGGAAGAAACCAGTATGCACTGATCAAGTCAATGCATGCTGACCAAACCTGCGCCCGCTACTACAAGACCTGCGCGCGCCAGTAAGCCTAAGCCCACAGCTCTTATTCTCAAACCTTCTGGGCTCTGGAAGGACCAGTGCACACCCAGGACAAACCAAGCAGTTTAAACTCTCTGGGCTCTGGAAGGACCAGTGCACACCCAGGACAAACCAAGCAGTTTATGCAGTCATAATATACAGTTTAAAGGCTGAAAAGCCTAATAAATAAACAAAAACACCCCATAAACAGTGTGGGGACAAAATAATAGCCTAAAATCAAGTTAAACATGCAAGGCCAGCCACTGATCGGGTATAAACAATCGCGCGAGGGTTCCAAACCGTCGCGCGACAATGCGCCCGGGCGCGCGATGGTTGCGCCCTGGCGCGCGACGATTGCGCCCTGGCACACTGGTCAACGCTCCATTTGACTATCGCGCGAGGGTTTGGGTGTAGCGCGCGATGGTTCGAGCCAACTTTCCAGTGTCTGGTTTTTCACGTCCTGGGTTCTGAGACAGGTCCAGAATGATCCCAGGGGTACTCCAACAGAACAGAACTAAATATTGAAATGTAAAACTGACATTTCTAACAAAAGAAAGCAGTAAACTGGTTATTAGCATGCTTCACAGTGACTTAATACCAAAATAAACTACACAACAGCTATGGCAATAACCAAAAATAAGAAATGACCAGCACCCCTTCCCCACGTGGTCCAATCTCATGCAGACAAGACTGTCGCGCGAGTATACGGGACCATCGCGCGAGAGTGTGCTTGATCTACGATTTTTGAAACCTTGCTAGCCTTAGGGTCAGGACTGGTATTGATTACCAGCCTTGACCCTGCCAGCCCCCCTCAGGGATCAGAACAAAAAAACAGTAGGTATGCTATACCTAAATTGAGTTTGAACGGATGATTGAGCTTTGAGGTTTGAGGCTTGAGGTTGAATGAGATGATAGAGCTTGAAAAATAAGTGTATGAGGATGACTTGAGTGAGGGAGTATCAAGTGTATTTGAAAAGTTGGAACCCTTGTAACTTCCTTCTCCTTCTTTATTTCTTTTCTTTTTTTTGGGAACCCTTTAATGGAAGAACCAAGGGGGGTATATATAGGAGGAGAGGTGGGAATGGTGTATGGAGGAGAAAGAACCAACTAAGAAGAGTTGGTTTTGCTTTGGTGGCCAAATTGCATCCTTTGGAAAGGTAAGGTGAAGCAAACAGAGGAGTTCAGCCAGTCCACGAGGTCTGGCTGAGGGTGGTACTCGTGGCCAAGTTTCTGCCACTGGAAAAGTAGGTGGGGAGTGAACCATCGCGCGATGGTTTCAAACTGTCGCGAGAGTGTGCGCCCGGGCGCGCGATGGTTGCGCCCAGGCGCGCGACGGTCAACGGTCAAATTTTGACCATCGCGCGAGGGTTCCAAACTGTCGCGCGACGGTGCGCCCGGGCGCGCGATGGTTGCGCCCTGGCGCGCGATGATTGCGCCCTGGCGAAGTATGGTTGTGCCCTGGCGCACGTCAGTAGGGTTTTCGGCTTTTGGAAGTGGCTTAGGCTAGATTAGGTTCAAGGGTTTTGCAAACACTCAAAGCTCAAACACTCCGCATTCCCGGGGTGTTCTTGATCCATTTCATCATTGGGGAATCAAATACCGTAAGTAAACTAATCTGGAAGCCCAGATTGGGGTGTCTACAGTAGCCCCCCTTTGATGGCACTTGGAGCACCATTGAATTGGTACAAGTAACGTCAAAGGTTTCTAGACACCCCTCAAGGCAATCCAGAGCAGAACATACTAGCAAATAGACAAGCATACTTACAGAACCTGATTGGTTGAATGGACGGACGGACCGTCACTGGAGATGGAAGTAGAAGTGGACGATTGCATCGCCGCTTGTTGATTGAATTTGGACAGGACAGGCTGTCACTGCAGATGTTGACGGGACCGGCCGTCGTTGCTGGGGATCAAGCTATCCTCGGCATAAAGTATTCCAACAAACACAGGTAGGTCGTGTCAGGCAGGTTGAATTCCATCTGTTGGGAATCAGAGCCAATCTCCTTATCAAAGACCATCCGAGACAGAGCAATAAGCCTGCTGGAAGATGCACTTTCGGCTAGACTGAGGGTGATTGTCGTTCGGGACAGGCCAAGACGGACTCTCCTGGGGAACAATCAGTTGCGGATGAACGGACTATCGAACGATGTTCTGGTCGCTGTTTGTGGATTTGACAGGACCGGCTGTCGTTGATTAGTTTGTCAATGCCACAACACCGACTGAAGAACGCCTCAACGCGCTTTGATTTGCCAATGCCTCAATACTGACTGAAGAACGCCTCAACGCGCTTTGATTTGCCAATGCCTCAACACTGATTGAAGAACGCCTCAACGCGCTTTGATTTGCCAATGCCTCAACACTGACTAAAGAATGCCTCAACGCTGATTTGATTTGCCAATGCCTCAACACTGACGGTTTGAACGCCTCGACGCTGATTTGATTTACCAATGCCTCAACACCGACGGTTTGAACACCTCGACGCGCTTTGGTTTTTGAACGGACAGATCATCAGTATAAATGATTGAGCCGTTGGGGGAATTGACCATCTGTCGTTGAAAGCGGACGGGAGATCATTGTGCCGAGTGATCAAGCCGTTGGGGAATTGACAGGATCAGCCTGTCGTTGAAAGCGGACGGGAGATCATTGTGCCGAGTGATCAAGCCGTTGGGGAATTGACAGGATCAGCGTTGAAAGCGGACGGGAGATCATTGTGCTGAGTGATCAAGCCGTTGGGGGAATTGACAGGATCAGCTGTCGGTGAAAGCGGAAGGGGAGATCATTGTGCTGAGTGATCAAGCCGTTGGGGGAATCGACAGGATCAGCTGTCGTTGAAAGCAGACGGGGAGATCATTGTGCTGAGTGATCAAGCCGTTGGGGGAATTGACAGGATCAGCTGTCGGTGAAAGCGGACGGGGAGATCATTGTGCCGAGTGATCAAGCCGTTGGGGGAATTGACAGGATCAGCTGTCGGTGAAAGCGGACGGGGAGATCATTGTGCCGAGTGATCAAGCCGTTGGGAACTTGGATGGGCGGATCATCAGTATAAATGATCGAGCCGTTGGGGGAATTGACAGGATCAACAGTATAAATGATCAAACCGTTGAAGCCTGGATGGGAGGATCAGCAGTATAAATGATCAAACCGTTGAAGCCGATATGGCTGACCGTCATGGATGATATGGCTGACCATCGTTGAATTGGGAGGGCGGATCGCTATAAAAAGTGATCGAGCCGTTTGAAGTTGGACAGGACCGGCTGTCGTTGATTGAGACGGCGGATCGCTATAAAAAGTGATCGACCCATTGAGGTTGGACAGGACCGGCTGTCGTTGATAGAGACGGCGGATCACTATAAAAAGTGACCGAGCCATTGGAAATTGGATAGAACTGGCTGTCGTTGACGGAGACGGCGGATCGCTATAAAAAGTGACCAAGCCATTGAGGTTGGACAGGACCGGCTGTCGTTGATTAGAAATGGGCAGATCAGTGTGCAGAACGATCAGGACATTGAAGATTGGACAGGACCGGCTGTCGTTGTGTTGATCCAAGTAGCACAAACAGTGGATAACATGGATAGAAGCAAGGCGGACTGCAGTTGGGGAGAAATTGGTGACAACTGCTGGGCTGTTTACTTGCTGCCTTCGATACCGGGCAGGCTTGCTTTGTCGTTTTGATGGATTTTTCCTGCGTTCAACATTTGATATACACACAATATGCAATGATATGTATAACATATTGAAAATGCAGATGCAAACTTGGGGCGGCTCCTAGAAGGACAACGACACCTAAGGACTACCACTGAGCCTCATTACTGTACTGTCAGTGCTTCTGAGACGCGCACCCAGATAGATGGACGTTGAACGGGCTGGCGTGCCCCAATTGATGTTTGAGCAATGACATTGGGCCTGCATGCCCCCTCTTCGATGCTTGGGTGGATGTGCCCCAGAGATGCCTTGCTTGGCCTTGGACTGACGTTCCCTTTCTGCTTTACGAGATTCCACTGCTTGCGGATTACAGATACTAGGGTAGCAATGTAACAATTGCGTTTTCCAGTTTATTGACTCTCTTTTGCAAGTGTTGAAGAGAATGCAAAAAAAAACTAACCACTAATATCTAATTTGCATTGACAAGTGCTTTGAATCGACACACAGACATGCGCACATATGTACAGACTCGCCTAGCTCGAAATGAAAAGGGAGAAAGAGAACCAGGGTACAATGCGAACCCTTAGACACACGGAATACAATGAAATTTTGGGCATTAATGTGCCAAAACTCACGACATTCCCTAGACAAGTGAAACTGACACTTACGAAAGGTGCAAAAGGTACAAAGACCTGTACAAACAAAATCGAGAAAAACACCTCGAAATGACAATTGATTGAAAAACTGGAAAAATGTCGCAAAAATGGACATAAGACGCAGATTATGACACGTATAGGCCCGGACTGAAACCGACACCCCCGTGCAGTCACATTAAGTCAATATGACTTGCACAGCATGACAAGACTTGGCAAAAGCCCCTGGAACGACATTCGAGGGTAGTAGCCAACTGCTACTGTCTGTTGCAAGAAGAGTGCGCAGGTTTGAGACCAACGCGTATCGCTTTGAACAAACGCGCTGCGGTTGCTTACACCAGACTTTGCTGAACTTAGAATAAACTGTGAGCCTGTTAAGGCCTCGCCAGCATTTCGTTCTGTTTTTGATGCTTCAATTATTTTTTAGACTTATGCTCAGCCTTTAAATTGAAGAAGCAGTTTGGTAATAAAATTGAAAGACGAAGGTTTTCCCCCTTCTGGTTCCTCCAATGAAGCTTGTCTTGATCTTCGATCCTCTTCGACCTTTGATGTGTACCAAAATGTCAACCATGGATCCAATTGATAGATTGTGACCGAGTCTCAAAGAAAGACTGCCTACGTATCCCAATTTTGGGGAATCAGGTCAAAACGTAGTTCAGGCCAAGGGTTAACTCTCGAGTATTTACCTCTCCTTTTACGCTCTAACTTTTGCCTAGTACCGCCCATTCGGGTCTTCGGTCTAGCGAGCTTTGATTGATTGCCTATTCATTTTTGCCTAAACCACCTTCATAGGTTTTGGTCTAGCAGGCTGCTCTAACTTTTGCTTGGAACTGCCCACCCTTGGGGTTTTCAGCCCAACGAGCTTCTCTCAGGGAAGAGTTGCTTTTGAATTGATCAAGATCGACCATGGTGTTGAATTTGTTGCCGTTGAGGTCGAAGACCTTTGGCTGCAGCCCCAGATAATATGGCTTTGATAACAAAGAGTCAAGAGTGCTTCGGTTGGAAATGCCTTGCTCCAGGCTGCTTTGTACACTTCCTCATTTGTACTTGGCGGAACGCCACTGTTATTGCTTTGAACATGGTACAAGGCCCGGAGCCTTCTGTGCTTCTGCTTTCTGGATTGGCACTAGGTAGCAGGGGATTGATACTTCTTTATCTCAAAATCAAACGCGAGGCGTGACTTGATGAGACCATGCCAAGACGTCTATGAATTCTTCGAGCCTGTTTGACCGGGCACAATGCTCCTCTGGGGGCGGCTTTGAACCAATTGAACCATTAGGAGGTTATACTTGTCTTTCAAGTTTATTTGAAATTACTTCTTCTTTTAATAGGCTGAGCATGCCTTTCGTCTTCCCTTTTGGCGAGGGAACACATTTCCTTGGGAATGATCCCATCGAAATCTATCCCTTCGTCGTTAAGGTCAACACAGTTTATATAAAAGCCAGCGAAGCATGTAGAAGCAAGACGATGCGTATCATAAAAACCCTCGGGGTTGCCAAGTACAGCAGACTCGAAACTTGAAACAAAAGCTACGACGTGGAGGGCCAAGAGGCACAACCTCCGACTCAGAGCTAGACTTAGACAAATGCAAAAGACTCTGTGTCAGACTCAGACAAAACGCTAATGCAAACTAGACGCGGTTTTGAAAATGCAATTGTTAAAAAGCTACCCATAGCTTCCACAAAAAGAGGTAGGATCCAGCGGGCGTCAGGCCCAAGCAATAGCACTTCGGCCTCCTCAGCTTCTTCAGCCAAACCTACTTGATGCTCCTTTGAACGATGGACCTCAGCCAAACGGTCCTTTCCTTTGCAAGCCCCTCATCACTGTCAAACCAGACGTTGGCAGTGAAAACCTCGGTTGCCCCACCTACAGCCATCATGTTAACCTCCGATTCGGACGGGATGGATACGATGGGTTTGGGTTGATTTGCTGGGACGATATAGTGGCTAGGGTTGAATATGGTGGAGCTCGGGTTGATTTGAGTGGAGGTGATAGATATCTGACCAACCAGAGGGTCAGGCCCGTGTTGAGGCAAGGAGTTGGAAATGACATTGGGCTTTGGTGGAACTTGAACAGTGCCATCATCAATTAGATCTTGTATCTCGTGTCGGAGACGCAAGCAGTTATCAGTGAGATGGCCAGGCATTTGGTGGAAGGCACAGAAAAGGTTGGCATTGTAGTTGGCCGGAAGGACTTTGGGTGGAGAAGTTGGGGTCAAAGGTTTGAGATACCCAGACTTGACAAGTTTCTCCAACACTGCAGACAGAGATGCCTCGAAGGCAGAGAAGCTTCGGGGTTGTGTTCGAGATCAGAGGCTTTGAGCGCTTCGAATTTGGTTGATATCGGCGGCACGACTGGAGTTGGAAGCTGGAGCATCGCTCCCACTTATAGCCCTTGGCTTAACCTTTTGAGTGATGGAAGAGGACTCGCCCCTTGGCAGGATGCCAGCTTGCAGCGCATCCTCGATGGCTAGGCCAGAATCGAAGAAGATCTCAAAGTTGGCGGTCGCTTGAGCGAGTACCAAGTGCCTGGCATAGTCTGGCTGAAGATTGCAGGAGATGATGCGGAGTTGGTCTCTTTCGCTTGGGCGCTCAGTCATTAAAGCGGCTTTGGCTCTCAACCTTTTCACAAAGTCCGCAAAGGACTCCTTTGCTTCCATCTTCGTGGACTCCAACTCTCGAATAGTCATTTTGAGTTGAGAGTTGTAGTTATACTGTGAGACAAAAGCAGCCCCTATGTCCTCCCAAGTACTTCGTTTGGAGATGTCGAGCGACAGGAACCAGTGGAAGGCAGGCCCAGAGAGGGTTTGAGGGAAGAGTTGAGACATGGCCTCACTTTCCACACCCAGCAGCTTCATTGCGGCATGGTAGCCATAGAGATGAGTTTTGGGGTCACCACTCCCGTCGAACTTAACCAAGTCAGGCATCTTGAACTTGTCTGGCAGCTTGGCATTAGGATACAGGCAAAGACGGTCCAAATCAATCCCCCCAGCGTTGATCTTTTCAGTCTTGGAAATGGATTCCTCCAGCTTCGCCATCTTGGCCATAAGAGCTGCCATATCAGGGTTCAAAACAGGCTTGCCACCTGCCGGATTTGGGATTGCAGCAGGCGCATGAGCCTCCTTAGGGTTGAGCTGAACAATGAGACGCCCCTCGTGATTCGGATCTGGGACCAAGACAGGCTGTTCCTGGTCGGACTCATCGTCCTCGCCTTCCTCTTCAAGAGGAGGTGGAAGGCGAGTGTGGATAAGGTCATTCAGGCGGGCAATATTGGTATCTGTCTGAGCTGCCCTCTGTTGCATGGCGGTGATGCTATCCTGAAGGTTCATAAGCATGGTTTCCAGAGTGAGCGGTTGATCTGCCATAGCTGGCCTTGAAGATGTTGAAGAAGGGGAAGCCGACGGCGTGGCTCTTTGTAAAATCGATGGCGAACCCGACTGTAGGGCAGCCAACAATGAACCTGGAGAAACCTCCGTTGCAACTGACTGAGATTCGAGCCTGACAAGTCTTCGAACCGGATTCTGAAGACGTTCCCAAGTAGGGTTGGCTCTCCTTTTCGGTACTCTCTTGCTCGGTGCAATGGCTCCAAACTAGACAGTAAAGTAAGTGAAAGCTCAGTGGCGTTCCTGCAGCAAAATGCAATGCATACATCGTCGTCGGTGTCCACCCTAGACTCTAGAACTAGAGACAAGTCTGTCTCATGATGTTCGGACGCGCCAAAATCCTCGGATTTCTTTTCGAGGGTATATCCTTTGGAAAGATCAAACTGATCCTAAGAGATGTCAAAACAGACTAAAACTTTGGCTAGTCCCTTTTGAAGATTCGACTTTGAATTAGAAACAACTCGGTATTGATGGCGTGACACCTTTACCGGGGTGGCATGAGCGACAACGCGCTTTAGCCGGGGCGGTGTACGTGCGAAGCACAATAACCAAAATGACATCAATATCACGACATCAACACTTTGTGGTTCCTTATGTTCGGTTGAATCCTCAAACGGGCATGAGCCAAGGATTTAATAAGGTTTGATTTCTCAAAGTCTCGCTGATCTAAGGACTTTTGAAAAATTAAAAACGTGCACCATCGAGATGCACGACTCTTCATCGGGTCATAGCAGCATCCTAATAAGCATAAGACAGACTCGAAAGCGATAGACAACTTAGAAGCCGCCCTAAACATGCTCCTACGCAGAACAGAATGTATGCATGTACAGTTCCAGAGATGAGTTTGCCTCACAAGTTTCAAACGTTGCCGGAATCCTCAAAATTCTTTTCGGCGATGTGTCCCTGAGTAGATCGACAGATCCTAAAAGATGTCAAAATAGACTAAATCTTTGGCTAGTCCCTTTTGAAGATTCGACTTTGAATTTGGAACAACTCGGTGTTGATGTCATGGCACCTTAACCTTGAACACGGTGGTGTATAGTGACAACGCGCTTCAACCTGGGTGGCGCCAGTGACACAACATCACCACTTTGTTGTTCCACATTGTCGGTTGAATCCTTAAACGGGCATGAGCCAATGATGTAGTAAATTTTGATTTCTCAAAGTCTCATTGAACTAAGGACTTTGCGATTGATAACGAACATTCAACAGAATGAACGACTCCTCATCGGGTCCAACAACATCTTAGACAGTGTAAGACAAACTCGAAAGACAAAACAGCCTTAAACATGCTCCTATGCAAAACAGTGCATGCGATAGGAAAAGCAGTAACACATAGACAGTATATGGGGTTAGATGCAAATAGATCTTAACCTGTGGGTACCTGTCCTAGTTTGGAGAGTTCTAGTGCTTTGTATATGCAAAGGCTGGTTTTGGCTTGTAACAGGTTCCTCGGACTAGGGCCACAGATATACCTCCCGTTACCCGCGTTTTTGGCAGAGTAACAGTCGAACGGTAGCATGACCCACCATCGTCGAAGGTTGTTGGTCATTCGGGGTCCCCGGGCTCTAGTAAACCGTGCCGGATTGCCAAAACGATCCAACGAGACTTATCCCACATCGATGCAAATGAGAATGCTATAAATTGATTAAGAAAAGAAGAATCGCAAAATTGCAAAATGCCTTTTCAAATTTGGCTCACTTTATTCAATCCATCTTTAGAGGAAACTACGCAAGCGAACAATCGAAAAAGCCCCAGATTAGAATGGCCGGACACGAGGTCCTGTTAAATCACCATTCCAACCTTCGGCACCGCGAAGCTAACCGTTTTGACAGACTTTTAAGGGATTGTTCACAAGTGTATTAAACCCTAAGTGTGGATCAATATCGGTTCGATCATCCCCAGCAGAGTCGCCACTGTGGGCAGCATGCCCTGGAAATTCCGGTTTCCAAAAATGCAAGGGCCCGGATCGAGGGAGCGCGAGCGCAGGTGGCAAGCGCTCAAAAAATACAGAGTCGCCACTTGAGTTTTGAAGGTCCGACACTCAAGGAACCGTATTTCGAAGCACCTGCCGCGCTGTTTGATTTGAAAAAGTTAAGGAACCAATCCGTCATAACCATATCTGGGTTCGGGAGCCAGGTTACGAGAGAGGAAGGGTTTTATGGCACCCCTCTCGCCCAATCCGGAGATCGGTCTCTACTTGAGCATTTTGAAAACATTGCGATTCTTCTTTTATTAATCAATTTTAGCCAATTAGGGCGGGGGAACAGTTAATCGGGGATTAAAACTGTAACATGTTTGCAGGATGTGATCAAAATAGCATGGATGAGCAGTTAGTATAGGATGAGAACAGACTCCTGTGGGAGTTTAAACAGACTGGAAAGCTCCTGTCTTGGAGTGTCGTGCACAGGAAGAAACCGGATGCACCGATCAAGTCAATGCATGCCGACCAAACCTGCGCACGCTACTACAAGACTTGCGCGCGCTAGTAAGCCTAAGCCCACAGCTCTTATTCTCAAACCTTCTGGGCTCTGGAAGGACCAGTGCACACCCAGGACAAACCAAGCACTTTAAACTCTCTGGGCTCTGGAAGGACCAGTGCACACCCAGGACAAACCAAGCAGTTTATGCAGTCATAATATACAGTTTTAAAGGCTGAAAAGCCTAATAAATAAACAAAAACACCCCATAAACAGTGTGGGGACAAAATAATAGCCTAAAATCAAGTTAAACATGCAAGGCCAGCCAGTGATCGGGTATAAACAATCGCGCGAGGTTCCAAACCGTCGCGCGACAATGAGCCCGGCGCGCGAGGGTATAAACTGTCGCGCGTGGGTTCCAAACCGTCGCGCGACAATTCGCCCGGGCGCGCGATGGTTTGGGTGCAGCGCGCGATGGTTCGAGCCAACTTCCGGTGTCTGGTTTTGCACGTTTCTGGGTTCTGAGACAGGTCCAGAATGATCCCAGGGGTACTCCAACAGAACTAAATATTGAAATGTAAAACTGACATTTCTAACAAAAGAAAGCAGTAAACTGATTATTAGCATGCTTCACAGTGACTTAATACCAAAATAAACTACACAACAGCTATGGCAATAACCAAAAATAAGAAATGACCAGCACCCCTTCCCCACGTGGTCCAATCTCATGCAGACAAGACTGTCGCGCGAGTATACGGGACCATCGCGCGAGGGTGTGCTTGATCTACGATTTTTGAAACCTTGCTAGCCTTAGGGTCAGGACTGGTATTGATTACCTGCCAGCCCCCCTCAGGGATCAGAACAAAAAAACAGTAGGTATGCTATACCTAAATTGAGTTTGAACGGATGATTGAGATTTGAGGTTTGAGGCTTGAGGTTGAATGAGATGATAGAGCTTGAAAAATAAGTGTATGAGGATGTCTTGAGTGAGGGAGTATCAAGTGTATTTGAAAAGTTGGAACCCTTGTAACTTCCTTCTCCTTCTTTATTTCTTTTCTTTTTTTTGGGAAACCTTTAATAGAAGAACCAAGGGGGGTATATATAGGAGGAGAGGTGGGAATGGTGTATGGAGGAGAAAGAACCAACAAAGAAGAGTTGGTTTTGCTTTGGTGGCCAAATTGCATCCTTTGGAAAGGTAAGGTGAAGCAAACAGAGGAGTTCAGCCAGTCCATGAGGTCTGGCTGAGGGTGGTACTCGTGGCCAAGTTTCTGCCACTGGAAAAGTAGGTGGGGACTGAACCATCGCGCGATGGTTTCAAACCGTCGCGCGAGTGTGCGTCCGGGCGCGCGATGGTTGCGCCCAGGCGCGCGACGGTCAACGGTCAAATTTTGACCATCGCGCGAGGGTTCCAAACTGTCGCGCGACGGTGCGCCCGGGCGTGCGATGGTTGCGCCCTGGCGCGCGATGATTGCGCCCTGGCGAAGTATGGTTGTGCCCTGGCGCACGTCAGTAGGGTTTTCGGCTTTTGGAAGTGGCTTAGGCTAGATTAGGTTCAAGGGTTTTGCAAAACACTCAAAGCTCAAACACTTCGCATTCCCGGGGTGTTCTTGATCCATTTCATCATTGGGGAATCAAATACCGTAAGTAAACTAATCTGGAAGCCCAGATTGGGGTGTCTACAACTTGGAAGATCTAGTGAGGTCATGTATACTTGGTCAATACATCTATATATATATATACTTTGATTCTTTAACCATTAGTCAATAAAAGTTAGGAGAATTTTTACCCATTGGATAATAGAGTTAATCTTTCAACAAGTACTAGGGTTTATTAAATAAAATCACTTCCTAGATTTCCCATGTACTTATATACTTAAGATATATATATATATATGTATATATATATGTGTGTGTGTGTACCTTATAATATATTGCCTAGGATTTTCTAAAGTATATGTTACTTTATTTCTTTATCCATCGGTTAATAAAAGTTAGGGGAATTTTGGTCCATTGGTCAATAAGGCCAAGTCAAGCCATAGTACTAGGTTTATTTTAGTTAATTACTTACTAGATATGATATGTACCTATTCACTTAAAGTATTAGATATGATTATGTCATTCTAAGATTTTAAAGTCCTAGAATATAGTTTATAAGTACATAGGTGGCATTTAGGCTTATTCTATTAGGAATTTTGACCTAAAAATCTAGGAGAAGATCACATAGTACCCTTGTCCTTTGTAGTTAGTCATCCTTTTAAATTCATAAACTAATCAAGAGAGAGAGAGATTGGAGGAGAGAGAGAGAGGCCGAGAGAGATTGGAGGGAGAGAGAGAGAGATGGGCCGGATGGAGAGGGAGAGAGAGTGATGTGTGTGCTAGTGTACTTCCCCAAATCTAGTCAATCTCCTTGGACCATCTTCTTGCATCATCATGTACCACCAAAATCTAGGGTTTTCTTGCACTTGTGCACCTAAGGACAACCATATCTAGATTTCTTACTCTTTCAAGTACTAGACAAGACAAGGAAGCCCTTAGAATCACCTACACTTGTCCTAGATTGGAAGAAAGAACAAGAAATATCTTTGTAATCTTTCCACCTATTGTACCATGGAGAGAGAGAGAGAGAGAGAGAGAGAAGAGAGAGAGAGAGAGATTTCGGATGAGAGGGAGAGAGGGAGAGTGATGTGTGCAAAGTGTACAATGAGCCTAATCATGTCCTTTAAGCCATCATCCTACCTCACCAAAGGACAACCAAATCTAGACAAATTTTTATCCATTGGACAACAAATGTTAGGGGAAAATTTACCCCTTGGATAATAGATCACCCTTGGCCTATAAATAGCAATCCATTCAAGCCTTGAACTCACACCTTCACTTCTTGCTCCCACTTCTCTCCAGAAACTCAAGCATTGCTCCAACTTCTCTCTAGAAACCATTTCTGTTTTTCCAGGCAGCCTACTGCCCTTTGTAAATCCTCATTATTCTCCTGCTTAGAGTAGTTTTTAGAACCAACTTCCTCCGGGAAAGTTGTAGAGCACTTCAAGAGCTTCAAGTTAGACCCAAGAACCGCCCTAATCGGTCAAGAAACGACAAAGATATTGACATCCGAAGTTCAGCAAAAATTCGGATTTCCAGATTTCCAGACAGCTTACTGTCCCCCCCTTTATCACCATATTCCTCCTACCTAAAGTACTTTCTAGGATCAACTTCCTTCACGAAAGTTGTAGAGCACTTCTAGAGCTTCGATTTCAACTCAAGAACGATTGTATTCGGCCAAATATTGACCGAGTTACTGCATCCGAAGTTCGGTCCAGATTCGAGAGTTTCACCACCCGTAGGATTTTCAATTAGCTTATTCGGCCCCGACTAGTTTCGGATCAAGGTAGGATCTTTCTACACCTTCTACACTCTAAGTATATGTAGATTTTAACTATGCCTTCTAAACTCTAAATATAACGTATGACATGCGTATGTTGAAAAGAATGTAGATTTCCATATCTATTTCCCTTAATTATAATTTGAATTATGTTTACTCTTGAAATGTAGTTTATCCTATACTTATAAATATAATGTATATAAGTTTTGTTGTTGAAATGAACGTAGGATTTTCCTATACCTCCTAAAATTTAAGTATAGCGTATTGTATGCGTATTTTGAAATGAATGTAGATTATTCTAAGCCTTCGAATTCTAAGTATACGTAGATTATCTTATCTACTTTCCTTAAGCATGACTAGAAATGTTTATAAGTTGTTATCTTGATTAAACACGGCATGATTAGCATAACGTTATAATCGCTCAATAAACATATGCTATTTTGAACTTAAGGAAGCATGATTTTGGATTAAGCTGAAGTAATGGTATTTTGATCTTAAGATGATATGAGCATGACTACATGTTTACTTACATTACTTGTGGTTGTTGATTAAAGCATAAGTGATTTATCACTCCAAAGGCGTCCGTACATGTGGCGTTATGCTTAAATGTGATTGAGCATGATTATGTGATAATATGAGCATGATAGTGAATATAGAGATGGATGATCTTATTAGTTTAGTTTCAAGATTTCTTAAATTGTGAAATGAACTACCGCGGAGTCAAGGCATGCAACGAGACACAAAAACCGAGAAAATAGAAACATGACACCTAGGGTGTGGTTAAAGAAAGGATGGGATTAACATGCGGAAAATATTTTGAAAGTACATAATGACCGGACTTGGTAGTCATTGTGTGAGTGTTTTCGAAAACCGCAATGAGGCCAGACTTGGTAGTCCATTGCGAAGATAAAGGAAATAATTGGTCTTGGATAAAATATTTTTGAAACTACATTGTGGCCGGACATGGTAGCCCAATGTGAGGTGTGAAAACCCGCAAGGTGGCCGGACTTGGTAGCCCTTTGTGTGGACTTGCGAAAACCGTAATGTGGCCGGACTTGGTAGCCCATTGCGAAGATTGCCAATGGGGCCGGACGTGGTAGCCTCATGTGGCAATAAGGCTTGGTTATCCGCGAAGAGGAGCCAATGGGAACCCGGGACGGCGGAACCATTGTGAGGATACTCGGGAGACCGGAACGGCGGAACCGAGGTTGGGTGTGTGTTTAAAAAAACCTCATGTGGCCGAACGTGGTAGCTCATTGTGTGGATAGATTTTGAAAGCAGCAATGTGGCCGGACTTGGTAGCCCATTGTGTGTGTGTCACCAATGTAGCCGGACGTGGTAGCTTCATTGGTAACATGATTTATCTATACACTCAATAGGGACCTGGCGTGAAAGCCCTTGTGTGGATTTTGAAAACCGCGATATGGCCGGACTTGGTAGCCTCGTTAGTAACAATTTGTGAAAGAAACGTTGGAAAATGTGATTTTGGTAAAGGTGAAAAAGATGACACGGTCTACGATGAGTCGCGTAGGAGAAACACGAAAAGACATGACACCAACGCTAATAAAAGATATCAAATGTGGATGTGTAATTGCTAGTCATGTTGTTGAATGAGCTTGTGTAATTGTCTATGTGAATGTCTGGTTACTTAACGATTTTCAAAATGTTAATTTGAGAAATGAAACGCTGCGTAAGAGAAACTCTGATATTTCGAAAACCAACGAACGTTAGAAAGAAAATGCGGATGTGTTATTGTTAATAGCTGTTGAATAAACACGTACTGCGTAGATATCATTATCTGTATGATTCACTGCTGTTATACGTGACTTGCTATGTGTAAGTTAAGGGTTAGTGGGTTTGGTTTATTCTATGGGTAAATTCCAGATACACCCCTGTACTTTGGTCATTTTTCAACTACACCCCCTCTACTTCATTTTTAATCACTCGCACCCCTTGTACTTAAGACTGGTTTGGAACTGTTAGTATTTCCGTCCAAAATAACGAAAAAACAGGTATTGGCTTGTTGGCGGGAATTTTCCCTTCTAAAACATCTTTTCTAAGACCAAATTGTCCCAAAAACCCATTTACATCCAATATATACTGTGAGAGCCTCAAAGCCCTCACGTTAAAAATATTAGTACAATGATAATTCGTCACTACCATTAATTATTGGTCGCGGACGGAGTCACGAACATATTTTACAAGTCAATCGGCCAGGCATTTCAAATCTCTGTGTTCTGGATTTTTCCTTGAAATTCCGAGAATGGGGTTATTCTTAGAATAATTTATTTAGTGTACTGTGCGAATTTCATATTTTTCTGAGACCGAAACCCGGACAGCTTCTCGGCTACGCGTGCGCTCGGGCGTCGGGGACCACTTGCACATGCAAGGACACATGTCACGCTTATAGACACATGGCATGGCCAATTTGACACCTAGAATTAACTCATGCATGTGTAAATATATTTGGTTATAACATTTTTTTTATCATCTTGGTAAAAACTAGTCAAACATGTATTTTAATTTTTGAGGGAGGGAGCTACGAAATTTGAAGAAAGAGGAGGAGGATGGTGTTCTCCACCCCCCACCTCAGTTCCACCACCTCCCGTCACCATTCTCTCGTCAGAAAACTTATTTTCTTGCTGGTAACTTCTTAAACTTTCCTGACAGCTTTCTGGACCATCACAAATTCGTATTTTGAGAAACCTTCTGCTTTGATTCAATTTTTGAAGTCTTCATAACTTTTAAAGTACGTTTAAAGACGAAGATTTTGATACCAAGAACATGCAAAACCGATTAACACAGAATTAGTTATGATTTTCGGAATGTGGACTGATACACATGTTTCGAAATCTGGGCAGAGCCATCTTCTTTTTATTTCTGGGAACTATCCTATATTCCTATTAAGTTATGAATCTGATATTTTTACTGAGAATAATACTTTACGTTACAAAACTTTGAGAGTTGGTTTCAATATTTTTGGAGTTGAAATGAATTAGTTATGGATTTTCTACGAAGACATGTTTGGCTGCCCTGTTTTTCTGTAGAACAGCTTGTTCTTTTGAAATTTGGAGAATATTTGGTTGATAACTAATCTTTCAATTTTTACAGTAGATACACATGGATGTTACGTAAGTTTGGGCGCTGGTTTGAGTATTTTTGGACCTTATATGAATAAGTTATGATTTTTCAAAGAAAGGGAATACGAATGGGTATTTCAGTCTTTTCGTTACTTTGGACGGAAATACTAACAGTTCCAAACCAGTCTTAAGTACAAGGGGTGCGAGTGATTAAAAATGAAGTAAAGGGGGTGTAGTTGAAAAATGACCAAAGTACAGGGGGTGTATCTGGAATTTACCCTTATTCTATTGAGCTTTTTAAGCTCACGGTGTTGCCTTTGGTGACCCTGACATATTATATTGGTGGCGACGCCTGTATAATGTGTCAGACCTTATAGACGAACAGGGTGAGATGTACACTTTGGAGGCTTTTGGAGCCGAAGAGCTGGCTAGGATGGAAGAGCAGGCGGAGCTGTAGTTAGGAACCTTAGATCCCTTCCCTTTTGAATAAATGTACTCCTTGTGAGGTTGATGATGTAATAATGAGCCAGACTCCATTTGATTTTATCAATAAAATTGTCCTTTAACGTACCCGAAAATGGGGGTGTTACAGCAGCTCAGCGCGTCTAACGGCTTGTCTAGCTGCCTCCCGGCTCGCAGCCGCCGGCTGTGAACTCCTGGTCTGTCGCCGCGAAGTGGTGGCTGGAGGCGTGGGTTTCTTTGCCACCACTTTCTTCGGTGGCAGGTCTCGCGTGCTCTTGCTCCTAGGAATCACCCTCCCCTGTGCCTACATTGTCATTTCATTTCAAAGCATGAGTATACATTGTGCATATTGTATTTCACATGTTGAAAACTGGTACGTTCTGTAATCGAAAGCAGGAATGTATCGAAAGCAGGAATGTATCATTTTATATACCTGTTTCCTCTTAACAATGGCTGGCTGAGTCGGCTGTGGTGTCGGTGCCGGGTAGTACAACTCCAGTGGCATGCCGCTCGCCGCTCTCCTCACCACGTTCTCCAAGGCTAGCATGCGTCGGACGGCCTCGTTCACCCATTCAGTCGGTACCTGCATGCAATTTGGATTTATTAGGCCAATCAACAGTAATTCAAGTGTATTGAATTGAAAAGCAATAATGGAAGCTAAGTCTTACCTGCACGGTCACGGGGGTAGGCTCCGCTCTCATAGGCACTAAGTGTAACTCTGCAGGATTCCCCTGGCTGTCAACCACAGGAATCCTCCAAAGCAGCTCCGGAGGTCCGCCAACCACGGGTCCGCTCAGGCCTCGCCTCACACGGCCTTCGCCTCCTCTCTGTCTCTCACCAGCAGCTCTCCTCTCCTCAGCAGCTCCTACGGCCTGGTTCCGCACCTCTCTAAGGCCTCGAATCCCAAGCGGGCCCGCCAGGAAGTCTCTCTGGTAAATAGCATAGTCCCTTTCAGGACGCAGGTAGTGCACCAACTCGGCATCCGGCCGCGTGAACCTCTCTAGCTCGGCCCGCGTGTACTCTCCCGTGTGTGAAGCCCGGGGCAGAAGTGGCCCTGGCACCTGAAACTCGAGGTGGCCAAGTGACTGGCGTATCACCCGGTCTCCCAAGTACCACTGCCAACCGAAGGCCGACTCCAGTAACACCCTGCTGGCCGTGACAGCTCTGCTCTTGGCCAAGTACTCTGGCTCTGGCCCTGCTCTTCTCTAGGGATCCCAATTGATCTGCAGGCAATGCAAGCAATTGATCAGCTACAACATTAAAATCAAGGAAAGGAGTGCATATTGGAAGTTTCATGTCCCGTGTCATACCTGTGAGGCCCTGAGATCGTCCAAGTATAACCTGAAGGCGTTAAGGTCACCTCTCCCCTCCTTCTTCCCCATATTGGCCTTGCTCCATATCAGCGCACGGGGGAGAGTGCTTAGGTCTGGATGCTTGCATTGCGGCGGATACATCCGCATTACCTCGTAAGCCCAAAGCTGTGCAATGATCAGACAAATGCAAGTATTAGTCACAGGATATGCAATGTTTGAAATTAAAGCAGTCAAACGAGCTAAGCAATCAAATAGACAAGTATAATCAAATTTATGCTTTGTAAATGATTAGAGTTGTACCTCCCAAGCCCTCCAGTAGCCAGCAGTGCTCTGGCCCGTCCTCGACGAGTCACCAAAGAAGTGGTACGCGGCACTCAGCGCTGTGCCACCCCAGTCGAAGCGTGAAGCACCTCTCAAATCCCTCAACGCCGGCAAGTAGGAGAGATGCACTTTGCTCCGCCTGTTTGGGTAAAAAGTAGCACCAAATAGGTATAACAAGTATGCCCGGGCCATCTGCTCCGCCTCCCGGTCATTGGTCACCTTCTTCTTCAAGTACTTCGCGAATTGGTCATATCGTGCCATTCCCTCCTCGATCTTGGGCACCTCACCCAGAAACCACTTCAGGGCCACTCTGTCCTCCTGAATTCCCGAATCAAACGGGATGGGGTCTCCTCCAACCCTTAGCCCGGTAATTGCCGCAAAGTCCGCGGGCGTCATCGTCATCTCCCCGGGAGGTAGGTGGAAGGTGTTGGTGGTGTCCCTCCACCTCTCCGCAAGTGCAACCAGGACCGCGTGATCGGCCCTCGCCCGTGTCAGCATCTGTACGAACTCTCCAAAGCCCGCCTCGTCTACTAACCGCGTCACCCTCTCTGGCAAGGCCTCGTACAGCTCCAAGGACCTACACGCGCCCCCGATGCCTCGGATGTCCCTCTGACTTGCTCCCGCCTGTTTCAAACACGAAGACAAGCAGCAAGAGATGTTATCAGTATACAGGGATTTCATTTTCAAGTTCTAGGTAATCAATGAAGCCCACAACGGATGGTTGGTTCAAGTTATTACATGCAAGGCATATGTTACCAAGGGTATATCATTTTAGCATGGTTTGGCTCAGAAGTATCACGTGCAATTCTAAGTTCAAGTGTTTTCAAGCAAAATATTGACATTGAAATACGAAAAGCAAATGTCAAAATTGAATTACAAAGGGAGTTTTCTGAGAATACCTCCATCCAAGTGCTCGCAATATGGGCCCGGGGATCTCTCAGCACGAGCTCGTCGTCATAGTCCTTTTGTAGCAGTGCGTAAGCCGCAATGCCCGACGGCACGAACGAGTGTGGTGTGGGAGGTACATACGCCTCCGCTGAAAAACCAGGGCGTGTCATGGCCCTCGCCTCTGCCACTGCGGTCACTCTAGGCCCCTGCGCCTCCACTCCGGCCCTCTCCTCGGCCTCGGCATCCCTCAAAGGTTCCTCTCTCTCCTTTCTCTCTCTCTCGGCTCTCTTCGCGGCCTCCGACGCCTCAATGGCCCTAGCACGATCCTCCTTGGCCTTCAATACCAATTCCCCGATTGCGGGGTTATCTTCAAGAAGCCTCGCCAAGGCCTCGTCACTCAAGAACTCGGCGACGTCATGTTTCGTGATCGGTCTATGACTCGATGACGTCGCCGCGGGCCAGAACAATATGTCTTCTTCCCGGAATGGAACCTCCGTGGTCTCCTCCTCAACAACAGCTCCCTTACCCTTCGCCAAATCCTTCGGCGGGGACCCGGTCGGCTCAATGTCATCATCTCCGGCACCACTGCCTCCTGTGGCCCCAGCCTCCTCCATCGCGTGAGACTCCTCCTCTGTCTCGCGATGGTGCTCTCCAGCACCAATATCTCCAGAATCCACTCCGGCCACCACCGACCTTTCCACTGCCATGATCGATTCCAATGGCTCGACAGCAACCTCTGCTTCCTCAGCTCCCACTGTCGCGAGAGCCTCTGGCTCTGTCGCGCGACTGTTCTCGCCACCACTAGCCTCCTGCTCGCGACCCTGTTCGCCTTCTCCCATTTGTGAAGCTTCTACACCAACCTCTGCGACGATCTCCCCTGGTGTTTGATCCTCTGTTTCGACACTCATGGACTCTCCTCGGTCCTCCGGTTGATCAACAACCTCGCCTCCGCCTCCTCCATCACCGTGATCTGCCATGGCTGTAATGGGTGTGTGTGGGTGTGTTGGTTTTGTGGATGGACCAGAATTTGAGAGGGATTTGAGAGGAGAGATGAGAGTTGGAAGGAGTTTTAAAGTTTTGAAACTGCTTGGTACTGTTTCTGTAACGTCCCGCGGACGTTTAAACGAATGAAACAGGTTTGGGCCGGGTCTAGGCCTTTTCAGATCCAAGCCCTAACCAGGAACCCTCGCGCGAGTGTCCGTAACTGTCACACGATGGTTCGTTTGGACCTCAGGCCCAATCCAGGTTCTAGGTCTGGCCCGGTCTCATTTACCCCTCTTTTGGGTTTATGAAGTCTTGGTATGTTCGTATAATAAGCTTGGGGGTCATTATGGAGGTTTTGCCTTCATCCCGAGGAATTTTACATCCCCAGCAGTGGTCCGCTCAAATCAGCGATGATCCATCCGTCCAATCTCAATTCAGCGACGATACATCCGTCCAATCTCAATTCAGTGACGATCCATCCGTCCAATCTCCATTCAGCGACGATCCATCCGTCCAATCTCAATTCAGCGACGATCCATCCGTCCAATCTAAATTTAGCGACGATCCATCCGTCCAATCTCAATTCAGCGACGATCCAACCGTCCAATCTCAATTCAGCGACGATTCATCCGTCCAATCTCAATTCAGCGACGATCCAACCGTCCAATCTCAATTCAGCGACGATCCATCCGTCCAATCTCAATTCAGCGGCGATACAACCGTCCAATCTCAATTCAGCGACGAACCAACCGTCCAATCTCAATTCAGCGACGATCCATCCGTCCAATTATCGAATCTCCTCCTGTGGTGCACGGTATTTTTACATACTTGTGTGCATTTTTCCATTTAATCGGCTTTTGGGTGGATTTGGTGGGTGTCTAAAAATCTTTGACGTTACCCGTACCAGTCAATGGTGCTCCGCGTGCCGTCAAAGAGGGACTACTGTAGACACCCCAATCTGGATCTCCCATTTGTTTTACTTTATTTTTCAGATTCTTGTTTCCCTGATGATGAGATCGGATCAAACAGGCTTGAATGTGGAATGGATTGGACTGGGAGGGCTTGGAGCCCTTTTTGAACCCTTGAAACCTTCAGTCAAAACCCTAACCGAGGTTTGACCGTCGCGCGACGATTCTTGTTACTCGCGCGATCGTCAGCTTGCCAGGTGTTGGTCAAAGTCAAAGTTTGACTGTTGACCCTCGCGCGATGGTTTGCACCTGTCGCTCTCACCGTGATCCAGCTAGATTTTTGTGATCATCAGGGCCATGTGGGGCTGGAACCCCGTTTTCATCGACTGTACAGTGTTGTGCAGGCTTGGGGGATGCACCACCCACACAACCACCCCCACTCACTCCACCAAGCAAGGGTGACCAGCCTTGTTGGCTGGTTACTAGGCCTAGTATTCCACCCACCTTGCACTCCCTCTCCTCCTATAAAACCCCCATTGCTCTTCCATTGCAAGGGTTACCAAAATTTCAACAAAGAAGAGTTATCAAATCTAGCACAAAGTTACAAACCCAAACCTCATTTCCTAGTCTTTCTATCTAGTGTTCTCCATACACTCATTTGCAAGGCTACACCATTTGATCCAATCTCTTTCCAAAAACCATTCAAGCAAAGGTATAAGATTTAACCTGTTGTAGGTGGAGAAAAATAAACAGTACCTAGAACAGCGCTGAATCTCCTTCCTTCACGTGCTGTCCAATCGGAACCCTAATATCTTCGCCTGAACCCTAACCTATAAAACAGACACGGGGTGAGCGCACCTTTGCCTCTCGTGGCAAAGGCCCTCCGATGCCTAAGTTAGTATCTCGTACTGTATCAAAAACCCTGATTTTCGTAGGAAAGTATGGAATGAATGCAACTTATTGCGTACGTTTTTCCTCTAGGTTTACCATGTATTTATAGATATCCATTTGCTTGCTCCTCAAGCATCCTTATTGCCCAAGTCTCCTGTCACGTATAGGAAACTTGGCTTTTCCGGGGGTTCCTTTGCCCAATCAACCGAGATCCCTCACTCATAGGGACTCTCTTGTTTATGGAACTCGTCCTATCATAGGACTATCTTTTTGCTTATCTCTACCGGATACTGGGTTCTTCTTTTTAGAGCACTTCCTCCACCTTATCTCTTAAGGCTATGTTCTTCGAGACGACTCTATCTGTTCGGCATATACCTCAACCGAACAGATTGTACCAACAATTGACTTCTCATGTCTCTGGGCCACCTCAGCCGAATAGACTGTCTCAACTAATGACTTCTCATGTCACTGGGCCACCTCAGCCGAACAGACTGTCTAATCTGGTGCTTGCTTGGCGCACCGGATCTTTCCGCCGCCGTTCATCTTATATGGAGTCCCATATCACTTTCCTCATTACACGGATCTGGCATACCACATGTTCGGTCACTATCTGTACCTGTTCGGGAACACCTCCCTACAATTGCTCCCCAGCTTTTGCTCATTACTATTACTCAAAAATGATGAGTAAAGCTCAAAGAATGAACTTGAGGCCAAACAGATCAGATCCCGTGCAGATATAGTCATTGGGTTCCCATTGATGTCTTTTGGGGGTTTAGTCATAATTTCCTCGAAATAATGACTCCATGTGGTGTGTTTCGTACGCTCCTCATTTAATTTGAGCTGACGTTTCGTCTGACGCCGTTAGGATAGCATCCACCAGACCTCAGTCTGAACGTTACTTTTTATATAACAGCGTAAGCGGAGACGGTTCGTCTCCGTCTCTTGCTCTTAATCCCAAAAAGAGACCTTTTTGGGGTTCCGCCACTCAAAACTTCAAATTTCCTTTCTTCTCTCTCTAAAACCAGGCGAAAATACTCAGCTTTCATCCACCATTGCTGTCGTCTTCGAGTTTGATTTCATCCCAGGAAATCTTCTCAACACTCCTGTAAGACTCTTGCTATCACTTCTTTTTCCATTCATTCTGAGATTCTTGTTCCCTAGATTCTCCTGTGTCTAGGGTTTTGATCCCATTTCCAGATTTCATTCTGTTTTATTGTTTTTCGAGTTCATCCATGGCGGATGAAGCTGATAGTGGCCCTAAACCAGGAAAATTTAGAAGCTCTGTGAAACCCCTGCTGCTATGGCAGCATTCAGGGCGGACTATAACGTCCCTGCGAACGTTGGGCTTGAGCTTGCCCCATTAGGTGCAATCAGGGATGCTGGAACATGGGACATGCAGTGCATCCCTATCGTAGCCATTGTTGAGGGTGGGGTTCGTTTTCCCCTTGACCCCTTACTTCGTCGGGTCCTCAGTTGGTACAAACTTACTCCCATGTAAGTATCCACTAATTTTTTTAAACTAGTGATCGGAATCGTAGCCTTAAATAGAATTTTAGGCACTCAAATAGGACTATGGGACATCTAATGGTGGTACAACATCATGCTGAACCCTGAATACAACACCTACTATTTCAAAGTAAGGAAAGCAGAAAAGCGTCTCGTGCTTAACTTGCCAGATTCTGCTCGTGATCATGAAATGGACTTCTTGTATGTCACTGGTGCCTTCGAGCCATTCGGGGAAGATGGCCAAGTGGTGGGCTTCCATTGCCCCCACAAATGGGGCCACCCACGTATGCTCCTAATTTACTCCACTATTATTTACTGCTTTCCCATTTGTTTCTTTGTATCACTAATTCACACCTGTATTCTGTAGCGACTAACGCTAACAAGCGTCCCGGACGAGAGCCTAGTTACGTCCAAACAGTAGAGATCAACAGGATTTTGAAATACACTGGTGAGCCTGGTACCTGAACAGCTGGTAGGGGTCGTGACGCAAGCATGCTTTTGGGCTACGACCCGTCTTACAGGGGCTTTATAGACAGAAGACTAGCCCATCCGAGCACCAGCGCCGCCTCTACTTCGACTGCTCCCGAGCCTAGAAGCTCAAGGTCAAACACTGGAGTGACTATTGCCGGACAGTCAGGTGAGATTCCAATTCCCGAAGGTGTCCCACTGCCCCGGTTGGTTCTCAGAAGATTGTCTCGCAGACGGGCTATTTCTCCACAACAGCCCGAACAGCCAGCTCCTACACGTGATACCAGTCAGTCTTCCTCTCCAGGATACTCTCGGTCACCTCAAGACTCAGGTACTATGTCTCGTCAACTTCTGAACCTCAGTACCCTTCTTACCATCCCTTCACGGGGGCGAGGTTCCTCTGGCCGGGTGCCATCCACTGGTCAAGCTCCTCCTCCACCCCGCCGAACCAGGGGGGGTTCAACACGATCCTCATCTCCTCGGGAACAAGAAGGTTCCCTTGAGGCTTCTAATGCCCATCAGGACAAACGCCCCAGGAATCAAGAAGCCGGGGCCTCAAATGCCCAAGCGGCCGCGTCTACCTTGGAAACCCCCTCGCCGATCACCCAAATTACTCACGAGGCCTGGACCCCTCAACTCATCAGAGGTGACCGGCCTGTGAACATAGGGGACAGTGCCAGCTCATCAGAGACTACTGTGGCCGTCGCGCAGGCACTGCTGCTGCCTGTGGACATGCAAAAGGAGGCCGCCTCCTCATCTGACCGGCTAGTGGCGACTGGGCTCGTGAGTGGGGTTAAGGTAAAGTATTCTCATTACTTTAACAAGATCTTAGTACACTTCTCTCTCATGTATACTGATTCACCCTTGTTTTAATCTTATTCAGTTTATCCAGAAGATGGTTGCACTTGGCCAGAAACTGCAGGAGATTGAGCCCGAACGGAACAGACTCCTGAGGGACAGCACCAGACAGCTTCAGACCATAACAAGGCTGGAGAGGGAGAGGGATAAAGCAAGGCTTGAGGCCGATGAAATGAAAGCCAAAATGGAGGCAGCGGAAGAGAATCTCAAACAAGCTCTGGCGGAGATTGATGCCACCAAAAAGGCCGCATATGATGACGGACATCAAAAGGGTTTTGATGCGGCAACAACGAGCTACGTGGAACAGATGCCGGCCATACAGGATCAAATCTGGGTAGCAAGCTGGGAAGCCTGCCTAACCAAGGTTGGGACTGCAGATGATTCTCCCTACTGGGTGGACAATGATTTGCCAAGCCGTCGTGCTTCAGCCTCTGTCGAAAATGAAGAGCCCCAAGTAGATGATATCGAGCAGCAAATTGATGGTTTTGAAGATGCTGAAGAAGACGTACAGATGGAGACTCAGAACGTCTCAACTGAACGCCATGTTGTTGATGAGACCATCAATGAAACCATCAATCTGGTGGAGCAAGCTGCTGGTGGAGGTTCAAACATGGAAGCAACTGTTGATGTTCCAAATGCCACCACACCTGAGGTCCAGAATTTGGACTGGAAGAAGGGCCTACACTTATCACTTGAACGGCTAATGAACCTACTGAGGGCCGCAGCCATTCCAGTCAGCCTCTGGACTTCCTTCGTAGTCTTGGGACTTTGTAGCTTCTGTAAGGCCGTTATCTGATCAGGGTTTGCCTCGATCCCTCTCAGAGTCACTAGGTGGCCCAGGAATTTTCCAGAACCAACCCCAAACGCACATTTCGAGGCGTTGAGTTTCAACTTGTATTTCCTTAAAATTTCAAAGGCTTCTTTCAAGTCCAGAAAATGCCCTTGCCGGGTTTTGCTTTTGACCACCATATCGTCTATGTATACCTCCATAGTTTGGCCAAGAAGTTTCTTAAACATGATCGTTGCCAGCTTCTGGTAAGTTGCTCCTGCGTTCCTCAACCCGAAAGGCATAACACTGTAATAGTACAGCCCTCGTGGTGTAATAAAAGAAGTCTTTTCTTGATCAGGCCCAAACATGGCAATCTGATGATACCCTCGATATGCGTCGAGGAAACTCATCTGTTCGTACCCAGCAGTGGCGTCAACCAATTGATCAATCCTTGGGAGAGGGAAGCTATCTTTAGGACATGCTTTATTCAAGTCTGTGAAATATTTCCACACAGACACGCCATTTCCCATTCTTCTTTTTCACAACCATAGTGTTGGACAGCCACTCTGGGTAGTAGACTTCTCGTATTGCTCTGGCCTCTAACAAATGATCCACTTCTTCAATAATAGCGTCGACATGCTGTATAGCTGCCCTTCTTTTCTTCTGAATAACGAGTTTATGTTGCGGGTCAACATTTAGGTGGTGGCAGATCACACTTGCATCCACTCTAGGCATTTCCTCCGGTACCCAAGCAAATACATCAACATGTTCTTTCAGGAAATCCACCAGTTCGGATTCTTCCTCATCCAGTAGTGATTCCCCAATTAGAAAATACCTCTCAGGATCAGTCTCGTTGATCTGTATCTTCTTTAGGCATTCCACTACTTTCTCTGCTGGATCTCTTCCGACATCCTTGACAGTCGGTTGATCTGGTACTTCTATTGTAACAACTCCAATTTTCAGTAAATAAAAATCTTGTTGATTATTATATTGACTCTATAAATTCCTTATTTTCAAATAATCCGTCATAATTAGATTCATTCGATTCAAACCTAATTTCATTTCGTCTTGCGATTTAGTCTTTTTCTAAAGACAAGTGAGATAGTAAACCCTAAATCGTCCTATTTAGCAAGCCTAGCTAGCTTCCAACTAATCGTTAGAGTAGCCTAATCGAACCTTTGAACCATTTGAACCCTAAGTGAGACCTTGACCAAAAGTCAACCCTTGATCTATTACCCATTGGACGATAGATACTAGGATAATCTTTATCCATTGGACCATAGCTTTACACCTTGGATATTGTGACAAGATTGCTAGGTACACTTTATAAGATTATATATTACTTACCATCTTTACCCATTGGACGATAGAAGTTAGGAGAATTATTAACCATTGGACGATAGGTTAACCTTTCTACCTAGTACAAGGTCCATTAGTTTAATTAGATTCACCATGAGTCATTGTACTATTATAGATAGGTTATATAAGTTTAGTACTTTCATCCTTTAACCATTGGTTAATAAATTTTAGGGGATTTATAATCCATTGGTCCATAAAACCATATTAAGCTATAGTACTAGGTTAAATTAGTTAATTCTTTCCTAGATATGATATGTACTTATTTAATTAAAGTATATGATATGTTTACATCATCCTAGGATACTATGTATTAGTATATATATAGTATATAAGTACATAGGTGGCATTTTGACATAGTTTAATAGGAAATTTTGACTTAAAAGTCCAAGATGAGATCATAGGGTACATTGTCCTTTTAGTTAGTCTTTCTTTTACCCAGGAAGGAGGAGAGAGAGAGAGAGAGAGAGAATTCGGGAGAGGGAAAGGAGAGAGGCCGAGAGAGATAGAGAGATAGGAGAGAGAGAGAGAGAGAGAGATATGCATATACCTTCTTGATCTTCTTCTACCAAAAACCCTAGTTATATATATATATGTACATGTACTAATGAAAGATGAAAGATTTAAAGGACATGAGGTGGACTAAAATACTAGATCTTCCTTGCCATGTCAAGCCTTACACCAAAACCTTACTCTTTCACTTAGTCAACTACCAACCCTTTGTCCTTTCTCCATTAGGTGTCCAAGAGAGAGAGAGAGAGAGTATGGCCGAGAGAGAGAGAGAGAGAGAGGGAGAGAGAGTGATGTGTGTGACTAGTGTACTTCCATATCTCCCTACATCATCTTATTGCATCACCTTGTACCACCATATCTAGGGTTTCTTATTCTTACAACCCTAAAGGACTACCATATCTTATTTTCTATTCTAGACTAGAAACAAACCCCATTAAAGAAACTTAAACCTTGTCCTAGGTTAGAAAAAAGAATAAGAGAAAATCTATTAGTCTTTCAAACCCTTGTACCTTCTTTGGACCAAAGAGAGAGAGAGAGAGAGCCGAGAGAGATGGGAGAGAGAGAGGCCGGGAGAGAGAGAGAGGGAGAGATAGATTTGTGATGTGTGCAAGTGTACAATAAGCCTAGTCATGTCCTTTAGTGCAACACCTCATCCAATCTAAGGACAATCAAATCTAGTCAATCTATGATCCATTGGTTAACAAATGTTAGGGGAAATATTGCCTCTTGGATAATAGACCAATGCAACTTGGCCTATAAATAGCAAGCCATTTCAAGCCTTTGAACTCACACCTTCAAGCATTGCTCCAACTTCTCTCTAGAAAGTCTAAGTGTTCTTGTTGTTCTTGCTTAGTTCTTAGTTGTTCTTGAAGTTCTTCCCTAGTTCTTCAAGAAACTCTTCTAGTGTCGCCACTAAGCCGCCACTCCACCACCCTACCGATCCAAAAGTGTTAGTAGTATTAGTCAAGATCAAGTTTCGAGAGAAACCGTTCTCTTTCGAAGCTAGCGAAGCCATTCCTAAGCCGTTACTCCGTCCGACGTACTATTTTCCTAATCCGTAGCCGACTACCGCCAAGAAGAACGGTAGATATTCTATATCTACTTTTCTCTACGTATATGTAGAATACTCTTTAAGTTTAGTATAATTTTCCTCTACTTTCAAAGATCTAAGTATAGCGTATTGCATGCGTATTTCGAAATGATAGTGAATTACTCTAAACCTTTGAAATCTCGAGCATACGTAGATTATACGAGCTACTTTCCCTAAGCATGATTAGAAATGTTTAGAAGTTGTTATCTTGATTAACCATGGCATGAATAGCTTAACGTTAGAACACTCAATAAACATATGCTATTTTGAACTTAAGAAAGCATGATTTAGGATTAAGCTGTTTTAATCCTAGAATGAATGTGAGCATGATTATGTGATTACTTGACTACTTGTTGTTGATAAAGCATAAGTGATTTATCACTCCAAAGGTGTCCGTCCATGTGGCACTATGCTTAACCTTGTGTGATTAAATGTGAGTATGATGATGTGACAAAATGAGCATGCTATCTAATATAGAGTTGAATGATCTTGCTAGTTTAGCTTCAAGATTACTTAAATTGTGAAATGAATTACCGCGGAGTCATTGCATGCAACGAGACACGAAAACCGAGAAAGTAGAAACATGACACCTAGGGTGTGGTCAAAGAAAAGATGGGATTAACCTGTGGAAAATATTTTGAAATTACATAATGACCGGACTTGGTAGTCATTGTGTAAGTGTTTCAAAAACCGTAATGTAGCCGGACTTGGTAGCTCATTGCGAAGATTTCCAATGGGGCCGGACATGGTAGTCTCATGTGGAAATATGGCTTGATCCTCCGCGAAAAGGGATCAATGCAAGATTGAAATGGATTTTGTAAACCATGATTGGCCGGACTTGGTAGCCATTGTGAGTGTTGCTAATGGAGCCGGACTTGGTAGCCTCATTAGTAACAATTTGTGAAAGAAACGTGGAAAATGTGATTTTTGGTAAGAGTGAAAATGTGACACAGTCTACGATGAGTCGCGTAGGAGAAACACGAAAAGACATGACACCAACGCTAAAAGATATCGAATATAGATGTATCATTGTTTATCTATGTTGTTGAATGAGCATGTGTATTTGTTTATATATTTCCTTGCCATAAGTTATGAGTTAGTGGATATAGTTTATTCTATTGAGCTTGTAGCTCACGGTGTTACCTTTTTGGTGACCCTGACATATTATACTGGGGGCGACGCTGGTATAATGTGTCAGAGTTAATTGATGAGCAAGGTGAACAGTACGCATTGGAGGCTTTTGGAGCCGAAGAGCTTGCTAGGATGGAGGAAGAAGCGGAGTAGTAGAATACCCTAGAAATTCCATCCTTGTGTAATAAAAAGTACTCTAGTAAGACTTACGTTGTAAAAATGAGCTTGACTCTTAGCCTTTTTATTCAATAAAATGCTTAATTAACGAACCCGAAAATGGGGGCGTTACAACTTGGTATCAGAGCTTTAGGTTCAAAACCTCGGCCATGGGTAGAATGGGTAGAACCACGAGATAGATTGACCGTTGCACAAACGTGAATTGAGTTTAAGTTTACCGTCCCAAATTGGGTGGAATTCTGTCGAAACAATCTCCGGATTGAAGCAAGGTGTGGAAATTGGCAATACCACCGAGCTGGGAATTCCCGAACAATTGGATGTTGACTTAAATCAAGAATCAAATGTGGAACTTAAAAACTTGAGAATTTTCTAGTTCGAGTAAAGCCTTGCCTTAAAACTTTTCAATAGTTAAACCTGTCAACTCTCTTTTTACTAAATGAGGTTTAACCCTTCCTTATAGATGAATCACCTGGGCCGCCTAGCCGACCTATTGGCAGGAATTTGCCAACTCAAGACCACCATAGAAATCCTGGCCTTCCACCTAGCAGAGAGCCCTGACTTCATTGCCGCTGTACTCGCAGAAAAGCAAGATTTCATAAGTGTGCAACAAAATACCCCCATCCCTGTAGAAACCGACCCTTGGTTCCCTATGCTATTCCCAATCCTGTGTGCCTACTATGAGATCTTTGGTACCTTACCCCCGATGGGAGACCTTGAGGTTAGTGATCAAGAGGGAGAAGTCGATGAGGAAACTACTATAGAAGAGGAGGAAGGAATTGGAGACAAGGAGGAAGCCAATAAGGAAACCCTCGAGGAAGACAAGACCCAAGAATAGACTATGCCTATTAGGATTATCTAAGGAATAATTGTAATCCTTCGGGACGTAGGATGTAACGTAGGAAGTAGTCGAACTCTTGGTGTAATAGCGTAGGAAGTTTAGGCTGTTATAAGCCATCTATGTTGTACTTGCTTCGTTTATGTAATGAAAATTATGTGTTTCCTTTCTATCTTGTGATCACTGTTTACATGCATACTTGTGCGCGACTACCACTTTCACACCGTTAAGTCTAATATATAATTTCTCTTATTATAGATATGGATAACCGTACCTTTGCTACCCCGACCAATGTTGCGGACCTGATACTTATCAAGGCCATACTAGCACCTGAGAGCCTTATCCCGATACCCCACTTGGGTATATGTGACCCCGAGACTGGCTACCAAGTATACCAGTCTATCGTGATGGCACCCCTCACCAACAAGGACCAACTCATGGAGATAAAGGAGTTAGCCGAAGAGATCCGTCGAAAGGGAGAACATTGGCTCGAGAAAAGGGAGAAGGAGTGGAAGGAGCAATTAAGAGAATACTTCGGACTTATTCCACCTAGTTAGTAGTTTAGTAGTACTAGAATAAGGTTCGGTAGTTGTGATTGCACTTGTGGCGATCGTGTACTAACCAAACCATGTAATCGGAACTAGTAGGATCATTCCAACTTGTAATAGGAAATCTGTCTTGTGTTTCTCTTTTAGAACTCTATGCTTCGTTGTAATCCTTTGCTTATCTATGAAAAGTTGCCTTATTTTATGATATGATATTGCACCTTGTTTTAAATTCTATCGTTAATCTTAGGGAGAAAACCAAATTTCTAAAAAGAAATTGTTTAATAGGCTAAACCTCCCCCTTTACAATTTTTACTCGTAGATGGTGAATCGACGCAGTGGATTAGGATACGAAACCGGAGAGTCCTCCAACGCAAACCCTAGCCTAGCCCAAGTCATGCAGGCATTCGTAGCCGCCTTGAATGCCAACCGCCAAAACCCTAATCGCGATGACAGACCTATGACTCAAACCCGAGCCATGAATGAGTTCTGCAAACGCCGACCCCCAACTTTCCACGGAGATACCAACCCCACTGTGGCCGAAGCATGGCTGAAGGAAATTTCAAGTCCCACCTTGGGGACCATCCCGATGATGAATATGATATGTGGTTGTGGTGGTTGACTTCATGAAAGCCTTAGGAACTTTGTGGAACTCTTAAGGGATTAAGGAACACTTTGAAATAGGTGATAGGAGTGCCAAGCGATACTTAGAGTGGATAGAAATGTGTTTTAGCCTTGGTAGCATCGTCGATCTTCAAATAAGTCTGCTTTCAGCCCATTTTTCATAAATTAAACTTCCTTATTTTTGTGGTTGGATTCCACCATCTTGTAGTACTTTCAAAACCCTCTTTATTGATATATAATAAGCCTTAAACCAATTTGAAACGAGGGAGATACGAGAGTTTTACCAAAACAATCCATTTTCTGACCCACTAAGGGTAAAATTGTCATATCTTTTGATGTACTAAATTTATTTGATCCAAACTACTTGGGTTAGAAAGTAGACTCAACAAGCTTTCCAACGGTCCAAAGAACGCGCAAAACCGAGTTCGGGAGTGTCCGGAGCGAGCCCGCAAAGTTTGGCCTTTTGCTGGAAAATCCTTTCCGCGGCCGCGAAATCCTTTCTTCAGCCGTGAAATCCTTTGGGCGGCCGGTAGACCGATGTTTTCCAAATTCTGGAATGTTTAGCAGCTTTTCAATCCGTTCGCCCAAACCCTAGCAGCCACGAACCATTACTTCGGGGCTACGAATACACTTACCATAGAGGTCTTATTGCCCTAGAACTCCACTTTGATTCACTCCCATTTGATTGGCCGGAGTGAGTCACCAATTGCCTATATAAAGGGCCTTAGGGTTTCTGAAATAACGACCATAAAATACACATCTCTCCACTCCATGATCCGTCCCCAAACTCTACAGAAATCATCTCCTATCAATCCTCTACAAAAGCCCTAACTTCCCGTGAGTAACCGCATCCGAGAGTAAAAACCCCCAAAGAACTCACTTTGTTCTAGGGTTTTGTGAAGTTGACTACCACAATCAACCACTATTATCTACAATCAATCGCAATCCAAACAATCAATTACTGAGGGATCAAGGTGGTGAGGCCCAACGGCCTACGGTTTGATTTAATTTCTGTCTCTCGCTTTTAATTAGTTCTTTCTATTAATTGTTTGTATTCTGGTGTGAGGAAGAACATCAGTTGGGGAATCAATCCTTCGGCCGATATATAGATCCAGTGGGATTCCTCGGCCGTGACATCAATTCACCGGCCGAGGGATCTATTTGCTGGGACATATTTGTTTTATGTTTATTCTGATGCATGCTTTCATTTATCGTACTGGCTCACCTTATCAACTGTTAAAGGCTAAAAACCAGATTATGTGTTAGAATTAAATAAAGCAAATATACATTGTATGTCGAACGATTATGGGCCAGTCTCACGACTGGGCAAAGAGGGGTGCCTAACACCTTCCCTTTATTGTACTCTTGGCTCCCGTACCCGAAATCTCTGTCCATTTTTCCTAGTTTTAATAAACTAGGTGGCGACTCTATTTTGATGATAACCGTTATCGTGTGGCGATGTTCCTAGCCATGGGAATGTCCACGATCTTGGTTTATAAAGTGGAACCAAACAAGCGTGATCAATCTGTATGGCGATGCCCCGTTTGGGAGGTGTCTACAGTTTTTGGCGACTCTGCTGGGGATTTGAGAGCCATAACCAGAAAGTTCAACATGGAATTAATATTTGCTTTATTTAATTCTTTTTCATGTGCATCGAGCGGGCAACCCACGTTGAGTTCATGTAGACACCCCAATTTGGCCTAACGATTATTTCAAGTCCCACCTTGGGACAATCCCGATGATGAAATGGATACAGTGATTGCTGATTGCTTCCTTGAGGACCTTAGGACTTTCGGTGAGAACTTTGACCACTTAGAGGACCCAATGCAAAGCCATACAGCCTTTCAGACAGAAATACGGAAGCCTAGGAGAATCCATCTGTCGGCCGTGACATCGATCCCACGGCCATAACATCAATCCCTCACCCGAGCAACCTGTTGCCAGCAAAATCTCCCTGAGAGATCAATTCCTCGGCCGCAAGATCTATCCTTCGGCCGAGACATCCATTCCTCAGCCGTGAAATCCTTTACTCGGCCGCCAGATCGACCTTTTTCTAGACTCTCGAACGTTCTGTCAGACGTTTGGTTTGATCCAACTACACTACCTTTCCGATGAGTTCGGGCAACGTTCGGAGATCACGACGTAGAGTTTGAGATGCATTGCAATTGCAATTGCCATCTCGTGATTTGATTGGCCGGAGTGAGTCATCCCTATGCCTATATAAAGGGGCCTTTGGGTTCCGAATTAACACACAGAAATTGAGATACTTACACACTCTCTCAAGCCACGAAACTCTGTCAAAATATTCTCTCAAACCCACTCTTCAAAAGCCCTAACCTCCCGAAGGTAGCCGTCAATCCGGCGATCAAACCCCGAAGTTCAAACCCTAACCCTAGGGTTCTCAATCAAGCAATCAATCAATCACGCCCAATCCAAAGCAAATCAAGCAACTGAGGGATCAAGGTGGTGAGGCCCAACGGCCTCCGGTTTGTCTTAATTTACTATATTTTTTGACTAACCGTAGCATTTTGATTATTCATTAATCTTTCTGTCTGGTGTGAGGAAGAACACCGACCGGGGCTTCGATCCCTCGGCCGGTACATCAAACCAGTGTGATTACTCGGCCGTGACATCCATTCACCGGCCGAGTAATCGATCTCCTGGGACAGTTTATTTGCTTTCTCTGCTTTCTAATGCATGCTTATTTATCGCACTGGCTCACCTTACTTACTGTTTAAAGGAATAAATAAACAGATTATGTGTTGGAATTAAACAAAGCATCTACACGTCTTATGTTGAATGATTATGGGCCAGTCTCGCGACTGGGCAAAGAAGGGTGCCTAACACCTTCCCCTTATTGTACTTTTGGCTCCCGTATCCAGAATCTCTATCTATTTTCCCAGTTTTAATAAACTGGGTGGCGACTCTATTTGATGATAACCGTTATCATGTGGCGATGTTCCTAGCCATGGGAATGTCCATGATTTTGGTTTATGAAACGAGCAACCAATCGAGCAAACAAATGTGATCAACCTGTATGGCGATGCCCCGTTTGGGAGGTGTCTACAGTTTTTGGCGACTCTGCTGGGGATATGAGAGCCATAACCAAAAAATTCAACATAAGACTAATACATGCCTTGTTTAATTCATTTATCATAAGCATCGAGCGGGCAACCCGTTGAGTTCACCTGATATCCCGGCATGACACGGGCTATGTTGGGGGTTCCAGCAAACTCCACAGTCACTCGTACCTAGTGGTATATCAAAAGGGGAACCACCCAATCACCGCCTATGATGGGCTGGAGAGAGGATTGGTGCCCTTTGACGACGGAGCACCCTGAGACTACCAAAACCTTGCATGTTCTAGAAAGCCATAGAACTTGTCAAACTAAGACAGGAACCTACAGGCTAGGAGCCTACTTGCATTTTACTTGCAAAATTTCTTCCTCACACATTGTATATGTTGTTGTAATATCACTTTCTGTGCAGAAGGGTTGGGGCATGAACTAAGAACCCTAACTCTAAGTCTTCATAGCTAAGCACTAAGGCATAGCATTGCCTGCAAGGTACGTTTTTGGTAAGTTGAAAGCATCATTGCTTATTTAACATTCCCGCTTTACTTAAAGCACCGCAAAGCATGGATTTCTAGAACGAAATCAAACATTGGCTGCCCCGCCGGCAATTGAACTAGGGGTTGCTCTAGCAATCTTTGCCTTGCAAGGCTAAAGGAAAGAGGGAGTGTAAAGTAGTAGAGCAGATTATGGATGATTATATGCAAAGTCAAGGATATTTTGGATAGGACTTGCCATACTTATTTCTCCATGGATGATTCAGCATGACAAGTGTAGGACTTTGGTTCCTATTTTCAAATCAGCCTAGCAACCCATCTTTCAAAATTCAAAATTTTGAGCATGCTTACCGCAACAAGCCGGTAAGATTTAGGAGTTTGTCAATGTGCTAGCAAATAATCAAGTGGATTTCAATTACCTCAATCACGTTTTGAGAAAGAATCTTCCCTAACCAAGAATTGAAAGAATTTTCAAAACTTTTTGCAATGCCTAGTCTAATCCTCAAATGACAAGTTTTTCTGAAACATTCAAATAGCCGCTAGCACAGCGATGGACCCCGAATCTACTTTTTGTTGTAGTCATATGCTCAACCTTTTCGGTTTGTCTCATAATATGAATTGGCTTGGAAGTGGGACCTTAAGTGGCAGCAACAAGTCTTAAGAATCATCCATATCAAAAATGGCTGGCTATCTATAGTATCCGATCAACTCATGCATACAAACGAATTGCAATGCATGACTCATCCATAATCTGTGTAAGTAGCTGTGGTGCTATATATATATATATATACATATCATTTTGATTGCCTCTTTCTAACTATGCAGGGCCAAACCAAAAGAGGAGTCCATCCTCCTCATTTCCTTTATTTGTTCATCGCATGTCATTTGGTTGCACCACCACTAAGGGCAGTTTGCATATTAGAAAATGCGCCGCATGGACAATTAGTTTTGGATATCTCAACTTGAGCATGATTAGGTTTCTCCTTCTCTTAGATTTGGAGTTTGATCTCAGACATGATGGTAATGGCTGACGAAAAATTGAGGTTTTGATCCAACCAAGTTTTAAGCAATGGCAGCCATGTCCATCACGTCTTGGCTTAGATTTTTCATACCTAGCTAACTTTCACGCCATTTTGGCCCATGTTTTGCTTCTCTTGAAAAATTGATATCATTTTGCTCATCATGGTTTCTGGCCAATCGTCACACTCAACATGAAATGTGGGTCTTAAATTCAAGTCTCCTCAAATATGAACTACGAATGGCCTGATTCTCTGTTGGGATACGTAGGCACCTTTTGGTCGGCCACAAATTTGAAAATGTTCCATCCTGTGCTACTTTGCTGCCATAGAATGCTCATAATAACATCAAACGTTGAAAACAATCCTTAGGGATTTCAAAGTAATCTTATGACATCTTTTGGAACACATCATAGTCACTTGAATTGTCAAAAGCGCAAAACGAGTTTTTCAAAAGCTATGACCCGCGTCATTTCTGTTGAGCTAAGAAGGAATTGACACATCTCTGCACCCTCACAGAGATCGCTTGTAAGCAAAACATGCTATTGAAGATGAAGAAGGAGAAAAGAAAAAGGAAAAAGAAAAAAAAATGATGAGCTCGCTGGATTGAAAACCCGTAAGGGCGGTCTAGGCAAAAGTTAGAGCACGAACAAAGTGAGAAATTAGCCGTGTCACCATGCATCTACTATGTGTCTCAAAGGATTGTCCTCAATCTTAGAAAATCCACTTGGTTAAACCTCAAAGCCCCTAATTTCTTGGTTAGGATCCTTTCCACTTTGTCGTGTGTTTCAAGATGAAGAAAGGCATTCATTTCTCTATCCCAAACACTTATCCCTTGCTAGCCACATCGAGCCTCGATAATTTCTTTGAACAGCCTGCTAGGCAGCCATCCCCTACACTGGGCAAACACAAAAAACTACAAGGAGAGAGGAAAGAAAAATCAATGAGAGAACGAGCGCCCTGTCATACAAGGGGCACTTTGAAGGAAACATTTCTTCCAATACACACAAAGGACATTTTCGAAGAAACCAACTCTTTCACACAAAGTGAGGCAAGAGACAACAAGAGTTGATAAAAATGTTGAAGATGGCTGCTAAGCTTTTAAAACCCAAGCGTGAGTAGAAATTAGGTTTGAGCCTTTACATCCGCTTCTTTGTCAACCCAAAACCCCAAGCCTACATTATGGTCCGTAACAAAGTCCTCTCAGATTGGGGAACACGACTTAGTAGCAAGGTCCTAAACACTAGGGGCATCACCAATGTGGGACTTAACACGAAGGGCAAGAATCTTGGAATTTGCATCTTCTTAGCAAATCACACAACGTGGAGAGTAACATGGCTATGTTCCCCTTTATGCACTTCTCTCATATGGGTCTCAATAGGCGCCTATCAATCCAACTTAAGTCAGTCAGATCAAGCTCGAAGCAACAAACTCACCTAATTGGCTAAGGACATGGGTTTGCAAAATAATTCTGCGTCCTTTGATGATTGAATGACGTGAGTGTGGAACATATAGATGAAATGATACGATTTTGAAATCCTTAAGGAAAAACTTTCAAAATTGATCTTATCTCAAACAATCTTGACACAGCAAATACAAGCACAGTCACTTTTTGCAAATCTCTGAGGAAATAATATGGGTCTCTCATTTCATGAGAAGTGTAGCAATATGGTCCCTTGACCAAACAATGTTTTTAGTAGTGCCGCTAAGGCATTGCGGTCTTTCAAACACCTGGCTAGTAAATAAGTCACTATTGGTCTCCCCAAATCAAGGGGAAGCATTTGATCAAATACGCAAAAGTTGAGATGTCCAGAATACATTGCGAATTTACATGCATATCACTATCACCCTGTCTTTTGCACTAACCTCTTGTCGTGATCGCACAAGCTAACTCCAAATATGAGGTGTTTCTTATGATCAAACAAGGCAGAATCATCAAGGCATCATGGTCATCATCTCTATGCGAGGAGTAAAAGAGCAACAAAGGGACGCACTGTAAAATCTACCTCCCTGCCAACACACTCGGCCTTCAAAAAAAAAAAAAAAGCTCAGCCTAAGAAGCGTCATATCTTGGGAGAACACCTCAACTCTTTTGTGGAAATGCTGTCACACAGCATTATCAAGGGGCATGCCAAGATCTCTGCCAAACAGAAAGAGAAACATTGCACTCACATTCATTGCTGTTTACATCGCATGTTTCTATGCTAGGGGCAATTAGATCATTGTCATCATGCACATTTGAGCTAGGATCAAGCATTCATAGCCTAAACAGGGCGGCTTGCGTTTCTTTTTAAATACTCAAATGCATATATGTCGCGTTGCAAACCATGTTACCCGCAATCGTTCAGGCTCTTGAACTAGGGGTCATTAAGTGTGGTGGTCCTGCCCCTAGCAGTTAGCATAAAAGGACTTTGGCCCGTGGTCGACTCCAAGCCTGTTGCATGTTGTTTTCTTATCCATTGTTGTTTTCTAAACCATTCAAATGTGGATTGCAGGATTCTCTTGGATTTCGGTCCTTGAACCGACCATACCGAGCTTGGTATCTATGACTGACAGAGCCAAGTCAAAGAAGCTGAAAGACAGCCCTAGCAAACTCTACAAATGGCACCATGCCAATAGCATTAAAGTGGCTTCGCACTTCACATCTCCATAGCTCCTTGCTTTGCGCTTTCATCTCCATCTTAGCAGCTCTGCCTTCATAAAATCAGAAGCCTCACGCTTGCTCTTCAGTAGCACCATACACGTGCCTTGTCGTATTCGCGGCCTTATCTGGCTTTTCAAAGAACTCCGAGCAACTCTACACTCAGGCCTCGCTGTATAGCAGGTTCCTTCTTAACAGTGCAGTGCTTACTTTAGCTGCCCCGAGCTCACATCTTGAGGTTAAGTAGTCTCACTACTTCCAGGCCAGCGAAACAATCCTGTGGCTTCCACTTAATACATTGAGTGAACAGCCAACAAGAAAAAGCACCTGTATAAAGCTTGCACACTCCAGCCCTTCAGAAGGCATCTATCCTCCAAAAAGGGCATCCGTGTTGATAAAGCCCTCCAGAAGGCGTTTATGTTGCTAGCTTCCAGAAAGCGTTTGTATAGCCAGCTTCTAGAAAGCATTCAGCCTCCAGAAGGCACCCCGTTAATGGAGGCGATGGAAATCTCTGATGTCATTAATGGCCGAAGCATTTAACAAACCTTATGGCACTTTGGGTCAACAAGTCAACAAAGTCAAAGGGGAATATGGTCAAGAACTAGCCTTAGGGGCAATCCCGAGCATAAACGGAACCAGACGTGGGAGGCATCACAAGCATGTGGCAACTAGCCGTAAGGGCACCCCAAGCACGTGGAATCAATCCTCTGACTCCTGGCGTTCCTACGCCCGATAAATCAACCTCGCAGCTGCTGCATCCTTCTTCAAAATCTCCTCTTTCAAAGGCAATCGATTTGAATCCAGGCACCAACAAAGCATTCGTGGTATTCTGGGCCCGTGGCCAATAGAACTTATAATCAAATCCAGCCTTGGGAGCATTCCTGAGCGTGCATGATATCAAGCACCAGCGTCAGAATAAATCAAAAGCCTTGCATAGGCTGTCAAATGTCTGCCAGAAGCACTCAGTCTAAGACTCAAGATCATTCCGAGCATGAGGAAATTAGCCTTGGGAGCATTCCCAAGCTTAAGAAGAATCAAGCAATGACAAAAGCCTTGCAGGGGTTACCAAATGCACGTAATCTAGCCTTGGGGGCAATCCCGAGCAAGTGAAATATAGCCTTGGAGGCAATCACGAACATGAGGAATCTCAAGCACCAATGTTGGACCCGCTTCGGGACTTTTTCGGAGCTCTCTCTGAAGTAGCAAGTTCGCAACTACTGGTCACTTGACCTTTGAGGATTATAGACTGTGAACTCTTGCTCGCAAAACCCAAAAGATCCTTCAGACTCTACACCCCAGTTACTGTACTCCGGAAGTACGACAGCAATCACCAAGCTCTATGCTCATCGTCACCCAGCAACTCCGTGTTCACGCCTACAGCAATCAAGACACTCGACGACTCTGCTATTCATCCCCATCAAGTCACTCAACAGCTACATGCTCGCTACTATCAAAGCCAGTCAATAGCTCCCCCGCCTCAGCAGTACCCCGTGCTCAATAGCTCCATACTTAAGTCACTCAGCAAGCTATCCCAACATCTCCATATCCAACAGCTTCAGTGGCTCTATGCCCATACTCGCTAGCGTCCAGCAGCTTTAGTCTCACTTTCAGCAGCTCTGAAGCTCACTCAGCAGCCCTATGCTCACCATCATGATCACTTAGTAGCTCCGTGTCCATTCAACAACTCTGCAACCAAGCCCCGAGCTCATTATCTCAACAGCCCTATGCTTACTATCAGCAACACCATGCTCCTTGCTTCAAACTCCGCAACTTCAAGTTTGCCATCGCTCAACACAGGTTCTACGCCTGTAATCATCTTAGCAGCTCTATTCAACGGCTCCAAGCCCATCATTTCAACGGCTCCAAGCTTATCATCTCAGCAATACCGTGCTTCTTGCACCATCACCACTTCAGCAGCTCTAAGCTCGCTATCAAACCATTCAATTGGCCCCACGCCCATCATCTCAGCGCATCGCCTAATATCGTAAGCTCAGCAGCTCCAAGCTCGCTACCACTCAGCTGTTACCAGCAACCCTATAGCTCCGTAGCTCCATCTGCTACAACAAGCTCCGAGCTCATCACTATCAAAGCAATCCAACGCTTACCTCAATGGCTCTGCACCTGTCAAATCGGCGGCTCCACGCCCATCTATCAAACAGGCCCCTTGCCTATCATCCCAGCAGCTCCACACAGGCTCCTCGCCTACCTTCTCGATGGCTCTACGCCCGTACCAATCATCTCAGCAGCTCCAAGCTCGCTACTCAGTGGTTCAACACCCGCACCCAACTATCTCAACGGCTCCGTGCCTATGGTCACTCACATCAACTCATACAGCAGCTCTATGCTCGCTATCACTCATCTCAGCGGCTCTAAGCCCACTATCTCAACTGGCTCGAAGCCGTAACAACCAACTCAGCGGCTCTAAGCCCATTGTCTCAACTGGCTCGAAGCCGTACACATTCAAGTTCTTAACAGGCTCGAAGCCTGTGTTCATCATCTCAACTGGCTCGAAGCCGTAACAATCAATCTCAGCGGCTCGAAGCCCATTATCGACAGGCTCTATGCCCATATTCACTCATTCAGCAGCTCTGCGCTCGCTATCACAACTCAGCGGCTCAAAGCCCATTACTTCAAACAGGCTTGAAGCCTGTATCTACCATCTGAAATGGCTCGAAGCCATAACAATCAACTCAATGGCTCAAAGCCCATCATCTCAACTGGCTCGAAGCCGTAAACAAGCAACAGGCTCTACGCCGCCCCAACAATCAAGACATCTATTCTTAGGCTCTACGCCTGAATGCTCAAAAATCTAACATTTTTGAATGCTCAAGCTCCACGCTTGGATGCCCAACCACTGTGTACTGGATGCTCAAGTTATACACTTGAATGCTCAAGCTCTACGCTTGGATGCCCAACCACTGCGTACTGGACACTCAAAGCCTGTACTTTGAATGCTCGGATTCTGCCGTCCGAATGCTCGAGCTCTACGCTCTGAATGCTCAAGTCCGGAACTTGATAGAAGCTCTAAGCTTAAAATCAAACACACACGCACGGGCCCGTGCACATATTACATTTTCACATCGAGTCTGCATCATCATATCTGTTCACATCTAACAACTATCATCACAACATATACACTCTGCATATCTCTTATGAAACAGGTCAACCCTGCAATCAACCGGCACTATGCCTCGGTTTTATTGATCGGTTCAGCGCCTCGATCCTTTGGCTCCACGCCAACACTTATGATGAGAAAGCTCCGTGCACAGACCATCAGAATACAACCAGCTCCGCGCTTCGGTTCATTACGTCAAGCTCAAAGCTCTGACACCACAGGCTCTCATCCTGATCAATACCAGCTCCGCGCTTCGGTCCCATCAAGATCTAAGCTCACCTCGGGCCTTCGCCTCATAACCACAGCAGGCTCCACGCCTCAAACCAGTCACCTCAGGCTCTCGCCTTATGATCAACACCAGCTCCGCACTTCGGTCCTATTAATCACCTCAGGCTCTCGCCTTATGATCAACACCAGCTCCGCGCTTCGGTCTTATCAAACCAATCCCCTCAGGCCTTCGCCTCAAGATTACAACAGGCTCCACGCCTCGATTCTGTCACACTCCGCAGGCTCTTGCCTCATGACTACAACCGGCTCCGTGCCTCGGTTCCCTCATCTCCAAAAGCTCCGTGCTCCAGTTACTGGCCCTGCGCCCCCCATCTCAAAAACAAACGGCGTCCGACTCATCCCAGCAGATGGTTTGGATTCCACCCCAATTACATCAATTCCTTCCAGCTCATTCGCAAGGATAAGCTACTCTACCGAGCCCCTTTCAGTCAAAGTAAGGATGATCAAGAAAAGCAAACGCACCTGCAGTGTACTGATCTACCCCAAAATACTAAGGAAGCTCTCCGCAAAAACTCCCCCGGCAGCCCTGCGCTCCTTCAACTACTCTTTGCCAAAACCCTGGCTCAGTCTAGGTACGTCACACTACGGCTTTTTTTAAGCCCTAAGGTACGTCTTCTGTCTCTAACCCTCCAAACTTTTTAAACTTCTTTTGCCCGAACTACGATTGGTCTGAATTTCCCTTGTGGAATACGTAGGCAGCCTCCCGGCCCGACCATAACAAAACCTTTTTCAAAAACCCCTTGGAATAGTGGTTGGACCAAATTGAGTTGCTTTTTACAGCTTTGACTCTTACTCAAACATGTCTCGCGATCCGTTTGAGTTCAGTCAAAGAGGGGCATCTGTAGACACCCCAATTTGGCCTAACGATTATTTCAAGTCCCACCTTGGGACAATCCCGATGATGAAATGGATACAGTGATTGCTGATTGCTTCCTTGAGGACCTTAGGACTTTCGGTGAGAACTTTGACCACTTAGAGGACCCAATTCAAAGCCATACAGCCTTTCAGACAGAAATACGGAAGCCTAGGAGAATCCATCTGTCGGTCGTGACATCGATCCTACGGCCATAACATCAATCCCTCACCCGAGCAACCTGTTGCCAGCAAAATCTCCCTGAGAGATCAATTCCTCGGCCGCAAGATCTATCCTTCGGTCGAGACATCCATTCCTCAGCCGTGAAATCCTTTACTCGGCCGCCAGATCGACCTTTTTCCAGACTCTCAAACGTTCTGTCAGACGTTTGGTTTGATCCAACTACACTACCTTTCCGATGCGTTCGGGCTACGTTCGGAGATCACGACGTAGAGTTTGAGATGCATTGCAATTGCAATTGCCATCTCGTGATTTGATTGGCCGGAGTGAGTCATCCCTATGCCTATATAAAAGGGCCTTTGGGTTCCGAATTAACACACAGAAATTATCAGACCTACACACTCAATCAAGCCACGAAACTCTGTCAAAATACTCTCTCAAACCCACTCTTCAAAAGCCCTAACCTCCCGAAGGTAGCCGTCAATCCGGCGATCAAACCCCGAAGTTCAAACCCTAACCCTAGGGTTCTCAATCAAGCAATCAATCAATCACGCCCAATCCAAAGCAAATCAAGCAACTGAGGGATCAAGGTGGTGAGGCCCAACGGCTTCCGGTTTGTCTTAATTTACTATATTTTTTGACTAACCGTAGCATTTTGATTATTCGTTAATCTTTCTGTCTGGTGTGAGGAAGAACACCGACCGGGGCTTCGATCCCTCGGCCGGTACATCAAACCAGTGTGATTACTCGGCCGTGACATCCATTCACCGGCCGAGTAATCGATCTCCTGGGACAGTTTATTTGCTTTCTCTGCTTTCTAATGCATGCTTATTTATCGCACTGGCTCACCTTACTTACTGTGTAAAGGAATAAATAAACAGATTATGTGTTGGAATTAAACAAAGCATCTACACGTCTTATGTTGAATGATTATGGGCCAGTCTCGCGACTGGGCAAAGAGGGGTGCCTAACACCTTCCCCTTATTGTACTTTTGGCTCCCGTATCCAGAATCTCTATCTATTTTCCCAGTTTTAATAAACTGGGTGGCGACTCTATTTGATGATAACCGTTATCATGTGGCGATGTTCCTAGCCATGGGAATGTCCATGATTTTGGTTTATGAAACGAGCAACCAATCGAGCAAACAAATGTGATCAACCTGTATGGCGATGCCCCGTTTGGGAGGTGTCTACAGTTCACCTGATATCCCGGCATGACACGGGCTATATTAGAGGTTCCAGCAAACTCCTAACGGGGCACCCTTTGAGACTACCTGAAACCTTGCATATTGTAGAAAGCCATAGAACTCTTTCCAAACTAGGACAGGAAATCCCAAGCAGGTTAGGACTATGTGCTGCATTATATTTGAAACTCTTGTTTGATTCAATGATTAGTACTCTTTAGAGTTTTAATTGCTGTAGAAGATGAATTAATGCTCATTTTATCAAGAGTTTGTGATGAAGTCTATCTCTCTTGAGATAAAGAATAGTCCTTGCATAACTCTGTCTCTCTTTGAGATAAGTTTTGACTTGTGAAAGGTTGTCATAGTCTTATTGTAGACACCCCAATTTGGCCTAACGATTATTTCAAGTCCCACCTTGGGACCATCCCGATGATGAAATGGATACAATGATTGCTGATTGCTTCTTTGAGGACCTTAGGACTTTCGGTGGGAACTTTGACCACTTAGAGGACCCAATTCAAAGCCATACAGCCTTTCAGACAGAAATACAGAAGCCTAGGAGAATCCATCTGACGGCCGTGACATCGATCTAACGGCCACAACATCAATCCCTCACCCGAGCAACCTGTTGCCAGCAAAATCTCCCTGAGACATCAATCCCTCGGCCGCGAGATCTATCCTTCGGCCGAGACATCCATTCCACGGCCACGACATCCTTTGCTCGGCCGCCAGATCAACCTTTTTCCAGACTCTGGAACGTTCTGTCAGACGTTTGGTTTGATCCAACTACACTACCTTTCCGATACGTTCGGGCTACGTTCGGAGATCACGACGTAGAGTTAGAGATGCATTGCAATTGCAATTGCCATCTCGTGATTTGATTGGCCGGAGTGAGTCATCCCTATGCCTATATAAAGGGGCCTTTGGGCTCCGAATTTAACACACAGAAATTGATAGACCTACACACTCAATCAAGCCACGAAACTCTGTCAAAATACTCTCTCAATCCCATACTCCAAAAGCCCTAACCTTCCGAAGGCAGCCGTCAATCCGGCGATCAAACCCAGAAGTTCAAACCCTAACTCTAGGGTTCTCGATCAAGCAATCAATCAATCACGCCTAATCCAAAGCAATCAAGCAACTGAGGGATCAAGGTGGTGAGGCCCAACGGCCTCTGGTTTGTTTTATTTCCTGTCAATAATCATGATTTTAGCGTTTTGATTATTTACTAACGTTTCTGTCTGGTGTGAGGAAGAACATCGACCGGAGCTTCGATCTCTCGGCCGGTACATTAAACCAGTGTGATTACTCGGCCGTGACATCCATTCACCGGCCGAGTAATCGATCTCCTGGGACATTTTGTTTGCTTTTCTGCTTTCTAATGCATGCTTCAATTATGGCACTGGCTCACTTTGCTTACTGTTTAAAGGAATAACTAAACAGACTTTGTGTTAGAATTAGACAAAGCATCTATACGTCTTATGTTGAACGATTATGGGCCAGTCTCACGACTGGGCAAAGAGGGGTGCCTAACACCTTCCCCTTATTGTACTTTTGGCTCCCGTATCCAGAATCTCTATCTATTTTCCCAGTTTTAATAAACTGGGTGGCGACTCTGTTTTGATGATAACCGCTATCATGTGGCGATATTCCTAGCCATGGGAATGTCCATGATTTTGGTTTACGAAGCAAGCAACCAATCGAGCAAACAAACATGATCAATCTGTATGGCGATGCCCCGTTTGGGAGGTGTCTACAGTTTTTGGCGACTCTGCTGGGGAATTGAGAGCCATAACCAGAAAGTTCAACATAAGACTAATACATGCCTTGTCTAATTCATTAATCATATGCATCGAGCGGGCAACCCGTTGAGTTCACCTGATATCCCGGCATGACACGGGCTATGTTGGGGGTTCCAGCAAACTCCACAGTCACTCGTACCTAGTGGTATATCAAAAAGGGAATCACCCAATCACCGCCTATGATGGGCTGCTGAGAGGATTGGTGCCCTTTGACAACGGAGCACCCTGAAACTACCAAAAACCTCGCATGTTTTAGAAAGCCCTGGAACTTATCAAACTAAGACAGGAACCTATAGGCTAGGAACCTACTTGCATTTTCATTTCCAAGTTCTTCCTCACACCTTGTATCATCTGTTGTTGTAAATAACTTTTTCTGTGCAGAAGGGTTGGGATTTTCAGCCTAAATCCTAACCCTACACAAGCCAAGTACTGACTTACAGGTACTCTACTTTTCAAAGCAGACACAATAAGTAAAACAAAGAAGCAACCACAGCCAATTTTATACTCTTACAACACCCAAAGTCACGCCAAACAGAGGTCCTTGCAGCCGTCTCGTCTGTCACCCGCACTGGCCAAAACACCTACACTGCTACGGTCCCAATCACTTTTAGGGACTCCGCGGTCATCTCCTCAATAAACTCAATCATCTACCAAATCCTAAGCTTCATCAAGTAATCCTCCCACTCTCATGGCAGATAATGACGCCATCATTACTAATCACCAAGCTCAAAGTCGCTACCTTATCAGCAGAGAAAGCAGCAAGAGATGCTGAGAACGAAGAGAAATCGGTGGAAGATGAGAATCCTCAAGAAGTGGTATTGGCAGAAAACCCTGAATTGGCCAAAACAAGTCAAGGAGATCAAATGTACTCTGGCCCGTTCACAAGGGGACCAAATTCTAGATTTTGAAGGACTCTTCCTTTTTCCAGATTCTCAACTACCTGAGAAGTTCAATAGAACTGGCAATCCCACTAGCCATGTCCGCCATGTCATCAACACTCTGAAGCCAATGGGCTTGGATGATGAGCTCATTGTTCAGTTATTTCAAAGGACTCTTACTGAAAGCGCTCTCGATTGGTTTCTCACTTTGGAGTTTGTGCACTATCATACTTGGCCAGAAATTGCCAATGCTTTTGTCAAGCAATATGCATACAACGTCCAAATTGAGTTAACAACTCGAGATTTGGAAACGACTAAGCAGGAATCAAACAAGGACTTTGCAACCTTTGTGGCTAGATAGAGAGAAAAAGCCGCCAAGATGAAGAACCGCCCCTCTGAGGAAGATCAAGTGAGAATAGTTGTCAAGAGTTTGCAGCCCAAGTACCTCACGCACATTTACACTCAGACTATCACTGATTTCAAGCGCCTGCAGGCTACTGGGCTGCAGATTGAAGAGAGGATCAAGCTAGGCCTCATTGGGAAAGAATAAACTCCTCCACCCAAGAAAACCTTCCCAACCCGTACATCTCCTGCCTTCGTCAACACCCTTAACTCAATCTTACCATAAGACCCTTTTCAAATTAGCTCATCCCAAAGCTCAAATCGCCCCCGTTGCAACTTTGACCATCTTTACATGACCTCATCTCAAGCCTTAGCCATTCTGAGCCGTTAGGGGCATCTCAAACCTTTAAAACAAACCACTTCCTCAGCCACCCTATGGCCCAAACCTGATCCTAACAAGCAGTGCGCCTACCACCAACACCCTAGGTATGAGACAGATAACTGCATGCGTCTCCGCCATGACATTCAAGATCTCATTGATAGCCGAACTATAAAACTTCCAAAACCTAATGTGCAAGCCAATCCACTTCCTATTCACAAAGCTGAGCCACCACCCCGAAACATCGATTTCATAAACAACCCCACATACAATCCTAGCCAATACATTATCCAAAACAACCAAACCAAGTCAACCTTTACCTTCCCAGAGGAGGACGAATGTTTCATGATGGAGGAGGAAGAAAACAATGAGTCCAATCAATCAGAAGTGATCGATCCCGACATGTCTGACAAAAGTAATGAAGAAGAACAAGCAAAGGGGAAAGTGACTTTGACGGAATGGAAGGAGAATACGATGATCCACTCGATGGAATCTCCTTAGTATCACTATTCAATCAAGTGGAAATAGCTAACGACTACACAATCAATAAAGAGGAAGAAAGGGTGATGAAAACCTAGACCAACACTTCTGTTTGGGGACTACTCATGTCTCAAAGAAGTAGCCACCAGTGAAGATGGATCCAGTTCAAAGGCCCTGTTTGGCAAAGAAGAGGGTGGAAAAGAGTATAAAGTTGCGAAAGGCAAGGGTTTTGAAAACGACCTCGAAACGCTACAATAGCTAAGAAGTCACAACATGGCAAAGAACATTAAACATTGCTTTTATCAAGCTAAAACATGTTTTGAGCCCCTGCTTAGGCATTTAATTTCTGCTAAGTGAATTCCTGTTTCATCCTCTAGACTATGCTTATTCAATGATTTACTTCCTAAATTGCAATTGCCAAACACTATAGTCTCTTTGCCAAACAAGGGAAATTTCAAGGAATCAAGTTCCCTGTGTCGCTGACAAAAAGGAAGGAAAGGATGAACTCTAGTTGCTTAAGAAACTAGGTTTTTGTCAAAACTTAGAAAGAAGACACTATCTCCGCGAGAACACTTAGGGTTAGCTCGCTCATTATGAAGGTACAAACACAAGGGAGATTTAGAAAAATATCTCTATCAAATTCCTCTCCGAAACGCAGAAACCCTCTTGAGAGAAGTGCTCGTTGGGTAACCTGAAAACCCAAGCAAAAGTAAGAGCAAAGCCTGCTAGGGCAAGAAAATACAAAAACGCAGCCTAGGCAAAAGTTAAGGCATTCAAAGAAAAGCTCGCTAGGGACTCAACCTCCATTAGGTAACCTAGGCAAAATCAAGAGCATGTGAGAAGAAAAATCAAGAGTGAAAAACCTAACCTCAATGGTAATGATTTTGGAACTACGTAAAAGGCCTGATTCCCTGATTAGGGATACGTAGGCAATCTCACATCGAGATGCGGCCCAAACATTTGGAGAGAAGGAAAAACATCAACAAATTTGTACTCAATGATAGGCATAGCTAACCCTGCGTATTGAGCTCGCAAAAGATGAGTATGCTTTTCTCAAAGAATTGGCAACATCAATAGACACAAGAATTATTGCTCATCCCCTCTAACCTGAAGGTCATTAACATAATGAGCAAGATACCTCGAAAACTCTCGAGTTTGGCAATCGGACTATGGAACATAGCAAAAGCAAAAGACAAGAAAATCAAAACCAAGCATAAGAAGGAAGAGAAAAGAGGATGTCACTTGGCCAAAACAAAATCTACCTTTGGAAAATCAAAGTAATGGCCGAAGAATCTATACATCGGCCACAATATCGATTTTTCAGCCGAATAATCAATTCTTCGGCCAGTATTTTATTTTCACACAAATTACTATCTATCAGCAAATACTTGTTCAAAAAGCCATGTTCTGACTATCGCATGCAAACTCAAGACATCTAGGGGCATAAAAATCATTTCTCATTTCATGAACAAAAGCTTGCCTACAAAATCATCACTGTGGTTGCTTTCACCATACAAATACAGTTTCTGCTTCTCTCTTTGCTAACCATGAACATGAAGGAAAAAGAAAATCCTAAAGCTGGTCGTGACGGCGATTTCGAGACGATCTCGTCTCTGAGATGAAGAAGGGGATTGCTAGCTATCCTCCCCACTGACTGCTGGTGCTCACTCAGCCTCAAAGCTACAAGGAAAAGAATGCAAAACAAGGGGCAAGCACCAAGCGCCTCTTCTCCGTCATCAAAATGGAAGGAGACAAAGGAAAGGGCTTGCGGCCAAACAAGAGCAACTGAAGGAACAGCAGGCAGAACCAAGGAAAAATGGCAGTACTCCATACAGTCACCTGCCTAAAGAAGCAAACCCGCCTAGATCTGAGCACTCTCCAAGTCTACTTTAGACATCGAAGAAGTAGACCTCATCAACGCCGGAAGAGGAGGAGGAACAAACTGAACATCCTCAGCACGCGGGCGCCACTGGCTGGCCAGCCGATCACATAAGTACCAAGCTTAACAAAAGGGACCCTCGAACAGGCTACGAGTACGATCTGGAACCCTGGAACGTGCAAGAGGGGTGTCCTCTGATACACCACTCCAAGGGTCGAACCTCGCCTAGAAACAAAGTCTAAATCAGCCACAGCACAGAGGAATGGAGATCTAAAAACAAGGAATGCAAGGGGTACCTGGTCAACCGTCAATCGGTCCAAAACTCGTCGCCAAGGCTCAAAATTGGCGACAGTGGCTTCCGTTGCCCCACCAACCATCGCTCGTAGCATGGGAAAAATCACAACGAGAAAAGAAGAAGGATATACCTCAAGTACCCGGTAGTGACCGCCAAGAGTCCTGTCCCGTGAACAAGCCCTAAGAAGGCCATACAAGGTGGCCAAGGCAGATGCTCCCCAATCAAGCTCCCAAACAGCCTCCAAATGCTGCAAAGGGGCTAGAGACTGCCTATGCACTGAACTATCCTTGTTGACAAACAACGAGGTAGAAAAGAAAGGCCCGTGTCAGCTACTCAACACTCACCTGAGTTCGAGATATCAACCTTCACAAAAGTTTTGATCAGCCAAGAGACATCAACATGACTACGCGAGTGAAGATGGGGCACCTTGTCCAAAAACCACTTCAAAGCCCCTATCCACTCCCAAAGCCTAGGGTTAACCCAAAGAGGAGCTCCACCTACTCACAGGCCGGTCAGCAAAGAAAAATCACCTGGCGTGATCGTCATCTCACCAACAAAAGGAAGCATACCGAAACATTAAGGATGCTCAAGTGCTGCTCAGCGGCTCTACGCCCACACCTCAATAGCTCTATGCCACGCCATGTGCACAGCCTCGCGCTCAGCAGGCTAGCAAAACAATCCTGTGGCTTCCACTCAATACAGTGAGTGAACATTTATATAGTTCTTAGTCAACAACCAACAAGAAAGAGCACCTGCATGAAGCTTACAATAATCTAGTGCACAGCCCTCCAGAAGGTGCTTATGTTGCTAGCTTCCGGAAAGCGTTTATATTGCCAACTTGCATTTAGCCATCAGAAGACATTTGAGTCGCTAGAAGGCGTTTGGCCTCCGGAAGGCACTCCCAGCAGTGGAGGTAATGGAAATCTCTCTAACAAATTGGAATATGGTCAAGGACTAGCCTTGGGGACAGTCCCGAGCATGTGAAATCTAGCCTTGGGGGCAATCCCGAGCATACACAAAACTAGCCTTGAAAACATCCCAAGCATAAGGAACCAATCAAACCCCGTGGAAGATGGAAGATGGAATACTCAGCAGTTCTACAAGCCCATCACCTCAACAGGCTCGAAGCCTGTATCTACTATCTCAAATGGCTCCAAGCCGTAACCATCACCTCAACAGGCTCGAAGCCTGTATCTACTATCTCAACTGGCTCGAAGCCGTAACAACCAACTCAGCTGCTCTAAGCCCATTGTCTCAACTGGCTCGAAGCCGTACACAATCAAGTTCTTAACAGGCTCGAAGCTTGTGTTCATCATCTCAACTGGCTCGAAGCCGTAACAAACAATCTCAGCGGCTCCAAGCCCATTAGCTCAACTGGCTCAAAGCCGTAAACAAGCAACAGGCTTTAAGCCGCCCCAACAATCAAGACATCTATTCTCAGGCTCTACGCCTGAATGCTCAAAAATCTAACATTTTTGAATGCTCAAGCTCTACGTTTGGATGCCCAACCACTGTGTACTAGATGCTCAAGTCATACACTTGAATGCTCAAGCTCTACGCTTGGATGCCCAACCACTGCGTACTGGACGCTCAAAGCCTGTACTTTGAATGCTCGGATTCTGCCGTCCGAATGCTCGAGCTCTACGCTCTGAATGCTCAAGTCCGGAACTTGATAGAAGCTCTAAGCTTAAATCAACACACACGCACGGGCCCGTGCACATTTGCATCAATTGCATCATTATCACATCGAATCTGCATCATCATATATGTTCACATCTAACAACCATCATCACACATATACACTCTGCATATCTCTCATGAAACAGGTCAACCCTGCAATCAACCGGCACTATGCCTCGGTTTTATTGATCGGTTCAGCGCCTCGATCCTTTGGCTCCACGCCAACACTTATGATGAGAAAGCTCCGTGCACAGACCATCAGAATACAACCAGCTCCGCGCTTCGGTTCATTACGTCATGCTCAAAGCTCTGACACCATAGGCTCTCGCCTTATTATCAACACCAGCTCCGCGCTTCGGTCTCATCAAACCAATCCCCTCAGGCCTTCGCCTCAAGATTGCAACAGGCTCCACGCCTCGATTCTATCACTCTCCAGGCTCTCGCCTCATGACTACAACCGGCTCCGTGCCTCGGTCCCCTCATCACCAAAGCTCCGTGCTCCAGTTACTAGGCCTGTGCCCCTCACGTCTCAAAAGCAAGCCGGCATCCAACTCATCCCCAGTAGATGGTCTAGATTCCACCCCATTACATCAAATTCCTTCCAGCTCATTCGCAAGGATAGGCTACTCTACCGAGCTCCTTTCAGTCAAAGTAAGGATGATCAAGAAAAGCTAACGCACCTGCAGTGTACTGATCTACCCCAAAATAACTACGGAAGCTCTCCGCAAAAGTTCCCTCGGCAGCCCTGCGCTCCTTCAACTATCTTCCGCCAAAACCCTGGCTCAGTCTAGGTACGTCACACTACGGCTTTTTAAGCCCCAAGGTACGTCTTCTGTCTCTAACCCTCCAAACTTTTACTTTTCTTTATTGCCCGAACTACGATTGGTCTGAATTTCCCTTGTGGAATACGTAGGCAGCCTCCCGGCCCGACCATAACAAAACCTTTTTCGAAAAACCCCTTGGAATAGTGGTTGGACAAACTTGAGTTGCTTTTTACAGCTTTGACTCTTACTCAAACATGTCTCGTGATCCGTCAGAGTTCAGTCAAAGAGGGGCATCTGTAGACACCCCAATTTGGCCTAACGATTATTTCAAGTCCCACCTTGGGACCATCCCGATGATGAAATGGATACAATGATTGCTGATTGCTTCTTTGAGGACCTTAGGACTTTCGGTGAGAACTTTGACCACTTAGAGGACCCAATTCAAAGCCATACAGCCTTTCAGACATAAATACAGAAGCCTAGGAGAATCCATCTGACGGCCGTGACATCGATCTAACGGCCACAACATCAATCCCTCACCCGAGCAACCTGTTGCCAGCAAAATCTCCCTGAGAGATCAATCCCTCGGCCGTGTGATCTATCCTTCGGCCGAGACATCCATTCCACGGCCGCGACATCCTTTGCTCGGCCGCCAGATCGACCTTTTTCCAGACTCTGGAACGTTCTGTCAGACGTTTGGTTTGATCCAACTACACTACCTTTCCGATGCGTTCGGGCTACGTTCGGAGATCACGACGTAGAGTTAGAGATGCATTGCAATTGCAATTGCCATCTCGTGATTTGATTGGCCGGAGTGAGTCATCCCTATGCCTATATAAAGGGGCCTTTTGGCTCCGAATTTAACACACAGAAATTGATAGACCTACACACTCAATCAAGCCACGAAACTCTGTCAAAATACTCTCTCAATCCCATACTCCAAAAGTCCTAACCTTCCGAAGGCAGCCGTCAATCCGGCGATCAAACCCCAAAGTTCAAACCCTAACTCTAGGGTTCTCGATCAAGCAATCAATCAATCACGCCTAATCCAAAGCAATCAAGCAACTGAGGGATCAAGGTGGTGAGGCCCAACGGCCTCTGGTTTGTTTTATTTCCTGTCAATAATCATGATTTTACCGTTTTGATTATTTACTAACGTTTCTGTCTGGTGTGAGGAAGAACATCGACCGGGGCTTCGATCCCTCGGCCGGTACATTAAACCAGTGTGATTACTCGGCCGTGACATCCATTCACCGGCCGAGTAATCGATCTCTTGGGACATTTTGTTTGCTTTTCTGCTTTCTAATGCATGCTTCAATTATCGCACTGGCTCACTTTGCTTACTGTTTAAAGGAATAACTAAACAGACTATGTGTTAGAATTAGACAAAGCATCTATACGAATTATGTTGAACGATTATGGGCCAGTCTCACGACTGGGCAAAGAGGGGTGCCTAACACCTTCCCCTTATTGTACTTTTGGCTCCCGTATCCAGAATCTCTGTCTATTTTCCCAGTTTTAATAAACTGGGTGGCGACTCTGTTTTGATGATAACCGCTATCATGTGGCGATATTCCTAGCCATGGAAATGTCCATGATTTTGGTTTACGAAGCAAGCAACCAATCGAGCAAACAAACATGATCAATCTGTATGGCGATGCCCCGTTTGGGAGGTGTCTACACTTATACTGTTAGGAGTTTCGAAAAAAAAAGAAAAAAAGTCTTCTTTTATCTTTAGGTTTTCTTTATTTATTTATTGCTAGGATTCTTTCAAAAAACAAAAAAACAAAAAGAAACGAATCTTTCTTTTTATTTCTTTCTCTTTCAATCTTTGCTAGGATCTTGTCAAAAGAACAAAAAATATATATATATATATATATATATATTTTCTTATTCTTTAGGTTTTCATAAATTTCTTTCTTTCTTTGTTTTTTTCCTAGGATCTTTAAAAGAAAAAAGAAAATGTGGGGATTTCATCAATCTTTTATCTTGCATGGTACATTGTATATATGATCACTTGATTGTATAATTGTCGCATGATTGCTTGCTGTATTGCATTACTACCTGATCACATCACTTCATAGTACTAATATGTTATTCAACCACTTGGTTGCATGCATGGTAAATGGGTCATCATATTAGGGGCAGCTTACATTCTAGGGGGCAATAGGCATTGGTGCACTGCACAATCACTTGATTTGGGATGTCTCAACATACACGTAATTGAGCTTTTGCTTCTATTAGATTTGCTTTTGGACTTAGCTGTGACAGTTGTGGCCGCCAATCTCTCAGAAGCCCTTTCCTCCAGAGGTTGATAGCGTCGTGATCATAATGGAAAACCGTGAGCTTGCCCAACAAGTCAAGGACATCAAAGCTGCCTTGGCTCGCTCAAAAGGAGATCAAATCCTTGATTTTGATGGACTCTGCCTTTTTCCAAATGCCAAACTGCCAGAGAAGTTCAAGATGCCTGATATTGAAAAGTTCAATGGCACCGGCAATCCCACCAGCCATGTCCGCCATATCATCAATACCCTGAAACCCATGGGCCTGAATGATGAACTCATTGCCCAACTTTTTCAAAGGACTCTCACAGGCAGTGCTCTCGACTGGTTTCTCACTCTGGACTTCACAAAGTACAACGGGTGGCAAGAAATTGCCAATGCTTTCATCAATCAATATGCCTACAATATCCAGATTGAGGTAACCACCCGAGATTTGGAGATGCTCAAACAAAAGCCAAATGAGAGCTTTGCCAATTTTCTTACTAGGTGGAGAAAGAAAGCCGCGCAGATGAAAACTCTTCCCTTAGAAGAAGACCAAATCAGAATGGTGGTAAGAAATTTACAGCCGCAGTTCCTGAGGCACATGTATTCCCAAGCAATTTCTACTTTTAAATGCCTCTATGCTACTGGATTGCAAGTTGAAGACGGCCTTAATCAAGGATTACTCGACAATGGAGAAGTCAGCCACAAGGTAGAGACAAGCACAAATACCAACACTGATAGTGGTATTAATATGGTGAGATCCCATCACAAACGTAAGAGGGAATTTGTTCCTCTTGGAATGAAGTTAGAAGCAACAGGCGATCTGAAATCATTGCAACCAAAATTTCCTAGTAGTCTTGCACAGAAGGATGGGGAGTATTGCAAGTATCACCAAGTGACTGGTCATTCCATTGAACAATGTGGGGCTCTCAAGAATGTAGTCCAAGATCTCATCGATCAAGGGATAGTTGATCCAACCAAGCTGGATGATTGAGAAGCGGCGGCTAAATTCTGTCATATGTTTTGAGTCAATCTTTGGGTCTTTCTTTTGACCATTATTTGCTTCTTTTTAGGGTTTGAATCTCGAATTTGTTCTCCCTTAGGAGTTTGAGTCTTGAGTTTATTTTCTCTTGAAATTAAAGTCATTTTGTTCATCTTGATTTTGGATCAACTCTTTGCACTCAACATGAAATGTGAATCTCTCCCGGAATATGAATCTCCTTAAACCTGAACTACGAATGGCCTGATTCTCTTTAGAGATACGTAGGCACCTTAGGGTTGGCCACATTTTTGAAAATGTTTTCTCTTGTGCTAATTTGCTGCCATAGAATACTCATGATAACATTAAGTGTTGAAAACAATCCTCAAGGATTTCAAAGTAATCTCATGATATCGCTTGAAACACTTCATGATCACTTGAGTTATCAAAATCACCAAAAGAGTTTTCAAAACGAACTGTGACCCATGTCATTTCTGTTGAGTTGAGGGGGAGTTGAAAATACTTGTGCACTTTCATGGAGCCACTTGTAAGAGGAGCAAGCTGTTGAAGATAGAAAATAAAAGGAAAGAAAAAAATGAGCTCGCTAGATTGGAAAAACCTCAAGGGCGGTCTAGGCAAAAGTTAGAGCATAAAAACAAAATGAAAACTTAGCCATGTCTCCATGCACCCACTTTGAGTCTCAAGACTCGTCCTTGATTCTGAGGAACCACTTGGTAAAACATCAAAGCCTCTCTTAGGATTCTAGTTGCTCTGTCGCATGATTCAAAATGAAGAAAGGCCATCATTTCTCTATCCAAACACTTATCCCTTGCTAGCCACATTGAGCCTCTGGATATATTCTTTCAAATAAAGCCTGCTAGACAGCCATCCCCCACACTGGGGTAGATAAAAATGCAATGAGAGGTGACTACAAAACTTAAAGTAAGCATCCCGTCACACAAGGGGGTTTTGAAAGAAGAAAAACATCATCCCTTCCAATCCAAAAACAGGGGGCATTTTGAAGAAACATCTTCCTCTCATACAAAATAGAGCGATTAGATGGCTGCTAGCTTTTGGAACCCAAGCATGAGTAGAAAGTAGGTTTGAGCTGTTATATCCCTTCCTTTCTTAAGCCAACACCCTAACCTACAATATGGTCCATAATAAAGTCCTCTCGGATTGAAGAACGCGACTTAGCAACAAAATCCTAGATACTAGGGGCATAACCAATGTGGAAGGAAAAGTGGTGTGAAGCAAAGGGGCACAACTACATCCCCCTTTTAGAAGCGCACAATCTCTCATGAGGCACGCGGTGGTCACTTATCAATCCAACTCAAAGTAGTCAATTCACCCTGAAGCAGTAAACTCGCTAGGGTCATGGGTTCGTGGAACAGTTTTGCGTCTCATGACGACTGAGTGGTTTGAATGTGAATCATGTAGGTAAAATGATGTGATTTTGAAATTCTCAAGGAGAAACTTTCAAAATTGATTTTATCCTAAGCATTTTTGACACAGCAATACAAGCACAATTACTTATTTGCAAATTTTCACGGAGATAACATGGGTTTCCCATTTCATGAATAGTGTAGCTAGAAGGTCCCTGGGCCATACAGTGTGTTAGCAGCATTGCTAGAGTGTTGTAATCTTTCAAGCCTTTTGGATCTCATCGCCTTCTTTGTCATAGCCATTTGGCTAGAATAGAGTTTGTTGCCATCTTATGGTGTAGGAGAAGCACTAGCTTGAGTACGTGAAAGTTGAGATGTCCCAAAACACTTGCTTGCATGTCACCACAATCACATGGTTGCTTGATGTGTAGTTTAGGCGGTTGCATTGGCCTCTTGGCCCGTACAGTTGATTTGTCTACATGAGCACCTCACTGTTTAGTTTTATTTAGACATTTTCCTAGGCCTCTTTGGCCCGCGCATTTGATTCGCTTTCATGTCTTTGTGGCTGTTGTGGTTATTTGGTCTTGCATTGGTCTCTTGATCTAATACTTGATTTTTGTCTTCACTACTACATGTTGCTTGCATTATGAATATGTTTGATTATCTGTTGGTATGACGCCTCTTGGCTAGAGGAAAAAATAGGCGCTATCTCTTGATATATTAGGTCTCTCAACCATTATGCCTATTGGCATTGCATCTCTCGATGTATTAGGTCTCTCGACCACTATGCCTCTTGGCATTGCATCTCTCGATGTATTAGGTCTCTCGACCACTATTCCTCTTGGCATTACATCTCTCGATGTATTAGGTCTCTTGACTTATACATCTCTCGGTGTTATGTCCCTTGACGCCTGAGTCTCTTGACCTAAATGCCTCATGGCCTTGCATCTCTTGATATGTTATGTCTCTCGACATGTTGCGTCTCTTGGCCCCTAAATGATGTGGTATTGTGGTATACTATGTCTCTTGACATATTTTGCCCCTTGGCATCCTTTAATGTGGTATGAACTATTTTACTCCAAGCATTCTATTAACAAAATAATGTGCACATATCTCTTACACCATTGTCTTGAATAATGTGGCTTGCAGTGGTTGATGTCTTTGTTGCATGTCACTTGACGTAAGCTAATCACATGTCCAACGATTCGAAGCATAATGAGTGTTACATTCTAAATTCCAAATAGAGTGCACATATATCAAAATTACGTCTCTCGTCTTGTACGCCTCATGGCGTTGTATCTCTTGATGCATTATGATGATGTTTGTGAGTCACTAGATTTATTTTGCCTAAACATTCTCTTGAATGAAACCTGATGCTACACTCATAGGATTCACTAGTTGAATGCATTTTGCTATCAAATATACCATGTGTTTGCATTTGAAACAGGTTACAATAGGCTCTATGCCTCGGTTCTATCACTTCAAGCTCCAAGCTCCGACTCCACAGGCTCTCGCCTTACAACTACAACCGGCTCTACTCCTCGGTTCCATCACTTCAAGCTCTAAGTTCCAACTCCTCAAGCTCTCGCCTCATGACTGCAACCGGCTCCACGCCTCATCTCAAAGCTCAGCGCTCCAGTTACTGGCCTTGTGTCCCCATATCTCAAAACCAGCGTCCGATTCATCCCCAGAAGATGGTTTGGATTCCGCCCCAAATTACATCAATTCCATCGAGCTCATTCGCAAGGATAGGCTACTCTACCGAGCTCCCCTCAGTCAAAGTAAGGATGATCATGAAAAGCAAACGACTCACCTGCTGTGTATTGATCTACCCCAAAATACTGAAGATGCTCTCCGCAAGAATTTCCCCGGCAGCTCGGCGCTCCTTCAACTACTCTCCGCCAAAATGCTGGCATAGCTCAGGTACATCGCTCGAAGGCTTGGTATGGCCTGATGGCAAATTCCTCCTAAGCTCTGCGCTTTTGTTTTTGGTTGTCCCGAACTACGATTGGTCTGAATTTCCCCTGTGGAATACGTAGGCAGCCTCCCGGCCCGACCATAACTAAAACCTTTTTCAAAAGCCCTTGGAATAGTGGTTGGACCAAATTGAGTTACTTTTTTACAGCTTTGACTTTTACTTGAATACACCTCGCGGTCTATCCAAGTTCAGTCAAAGAGGGGCATCTGTAGACACCCCAATTTGGCTCAACGATTATTTCAAGTCCCACCTTGGGGACCATCCCGATGATGAATATGATATGTGGTTGTTGTGGTTGACTTCATGAAAGCCTTAGGAACTTTGTGGAACTCTTAAGGGATTAAGGAACACTTTGAAATAGGTGATAGGAGTGCCAAGCGATACTTAGAGTGGATAGATATGTGTTTTAGCCTTGGTAGCATCGTCAATCTTCAAATAAGTCTGCTTTCAGCCCATTTTTCATAAATTAAACTTCCTTATTTTTGTGGTTGGATTCCACCATCTTGTAGTACTTTCAAAACCCTCTTTATTGATATATAATAAGCCTTAAACCAATTTGAAACGAGGGAGATACGAGAATTTTACCAAAACAATCCATTTTCTGACCCACTAAGGGTAAAATTGTCATATCTTTTGATGTACTAAATTTATTTGATCCAAACTACTTGGGTTAGAAAGTAGACTCAACAAGCTTTCCAACGGTCCAAAGAACACGCAAAGCCGAGTTCGGGAGTGTCCGGAGCGAGCCCGCAAAGTTTGGCCTTTTGCTGGAAAATCCTTTCCGCGGCCGCGAAATCCTTTCTTCGGCCGTGAAATCCTTTGGGCGGCCGGTAGACCGATGTTTTCCAGATTCTGGAATGCTTAGCAGCTTTTCAATCCGTTCGCCCAAACCCTAGCAGCCATGAACCATTACTTCGGGGCTACGAATACACTTACCATAGAGGTCTTATTGCCCTAGAACTCCACTTTGATTCACTCCCATTTGATTGGCCGGAGTGAGTCACCAATTGCCTATATAAAGGGCCTTAGGGTTTCCGAAATAACGACCACAAAATACACATCTCTCCACTCCATGATCCGTCCCCAAACTCTACAGAAATCATCTCCTATCAATCCTCTACAAAAGCCCTAACTTCCCGTGAGTAGCCGCATCCGAGAGTAAAAACCCCCAAAGAACTCACTTTATTCTAGGGTTTTGTGAAGTTGACTACCACAATCAACCACTATTATCTACAATCAATCGCAATCCAAGCAATCAATTACTGAGGGATCAAGGTGGTGAGGCCCAACGGCCTACGGTTTGATTTAATTTCCGTCTCTCGCTTTTAATTAGTTCTTTCTATTAACTGTTCGTATTCTGGTGTGAGGAAGAACATCGGTTGGGGAATCAATCCTTCGGCCGATATATAGATCCAGTGGGATTCCTCGGCCGTGACATCAATTCACCGGCCGAGGGATCTATTTGCTGGGACATATTTGTTTTATGTTTATTCTGATGCATGCTTTCATTTATCGTACTGGCTCACCTTATCAACTGTTAAAGGCTAAAAACCAGATTATGTGTTAGAATTAAATAAAGCAAATATACATTGTATGTCGAACGATTATGGGCCAGTCTCACGACTGGGCAAAGAGGGGTGCCTAACACCTTCCTCTTATTGTACTCTTGGCTCCCGTACCCAGAATCTCTGTCAATTTTTCCTAGTTTTAATAAACTAGGTGGCGACTCTATTTTGATGATAACCGTTATCGTGTGGCAATGTTCCTAGCCATGGGAATGTCCACGATCTTGGTTTATGAAGTGGAACCAAACAAGCGTGATCAATCTGTATGGCGATGCCCCGTTTGGGAGGTGTCTACATGCAACGCAATTCCCTCATCCCTAAGTGAACATAGACTTACCGGATATTTAGGACACTAGAGAAACCTCCTACCCGGATTCATATCAGTTCTAGAAGGCTTCAAAACAACTTCACACTACAACAAAAAACTCTTTTAATAGCATGCAAAAAATGCTATAGTAGGTAATAGATAGCATTCTGAAGAACGCCTTATTAGCCCATGCAATTAAAAGTCTTAACTTTCTATAGCATTCATTACCCGCTGTTAAAAACTTTCTATAGCGTTCATTGCCCGCTATTAAAAAACTTTCTATAGTGTCCATTGCCCGCTGTTGTATTTTGTACCTTTGATAGCATTTTTTGCCTGTTATCTTATTTCTTTTTACAGCATGCAATGAATGCTATTAAAGGTAAACAATAGCGTTTTCTGAACATTATCTTAGTCAATTTTAGCTTCTTTTTTTTTAAATACTACAAATGCCAATATACTAGCATTTTCATACAGAAAATCTGCATTCCATTCAATACCAAAGTACATCCAAATGCGATACAATTTCAATGTAAGATAAATAATTCAACCGAAGATTCTTTACAATAGCTTGAAGAATAATTTTCCAGCATAAACTTTTAAGAGTCAGACTAATTACACTCATAAAAAAACCACTAATGTAATCTCTCTTTCTAGAAAATGTAATACAAACTAGGCAGCCATCTCATTCAAGTACCCCAATTCTTCGCCCACAGAGATGTTCTTTATTTGAAGCTTACTTTTTTGCCAAGTTTATACCCTTTTGCTTCCAATGGCGAACACGTACCTGTAAACATAGAACTATTCAAAGTAACCCAATAGATATAGTACAAAATATTAACGAGAAAAATAACTTTAAAGCAACATAATGGTTGTAGTTAGAAAAAGAAGAATATGATGGATAATTGTCAGCAGGAACCAAGAACAATCTCAGAAGCAGCCATACCATGACAAATTGGCGAACGACATATACCAATCCGTGCGCAATTGTGGAACATAACTATTCATGTGAGAAAACTATGTAAATAGCTGAAACTTCAACCACACGCATTTAACTACCAGCCGAGCCACTTAGCTATTCAAACACATACATTATTGATCAATGGTGGCAGACAATGAGCATAGTGCTCTTGCAAAAGATAAATGACACCGATATCACTAATCATCCCCATTAACCAAATGGGTTAGAGTTTTGTGCGCGTGTCGAAATACACACACAGTGGGCGAGAGCAGTTCACATTAACCTATTGGGATATAGTCATTCACTATCATCAATGTTCAGATCCACATTACACCAGCACCCTCTAAGTTGCATTTGAACGACGAGGGATGACAGAGTAGTTGTTGGAGCAGGCATGTAGAAAGGGATATATCCTGGAGTCTAACTAATGTCTAAACAGGATCGTCTGATTCTAGAACTAGAAAAATGAAACTTAAAAGACCAAGACTTCCCTTACTTAGTTACCATAGCTATATGCTTAACACATGCAAGTCGAGTCTTCTTATTCACAATTACGGTCAGTCTTGCTACTTCTTTCGTTTTAGACCTCAGAAAGCCCTTACATAGAAGAGGTTTCTTTCTAGGCTTAGGAGTGAAGGAACCTAAGCCACTTGAGAGTTATTCTGCAAAGAACTACTCCCTTATTTGCATTGACCGAGTTGAACTGAGAATCATCTCCACAAAGAGGAGGAAAAAATGATAACAGCCTTACTTTGTCCAAGAGATGAGCTGTTGTCAGGGGAGGACGACATCTTACATCAAATTTCATGCATGCATCTGCCAAATACTTGTTAGCTTCATCACTTGAAAGATCTTTGGGAATGCTTAGATTAGCCATTTTCTCCAACTCTTCGATCATATCAATCCTCCTGCACATGGTAAAAAGCAGATATAGTTTGCTAGGTGTGATTTTCATTGTGAAATGATATAAAGATTGTCCTGAGTCACTTGAAAAGTTAAACCCAGCATTGCCTACATCCAGAGACCTGAAAGGGGGAGTGAAATTGATCTCACCGGGTCACTCTCTAACCCTCCAAGAAATCTAAAAGGAAAACATACTTTCTTGAAAATTAATGCCATAAGAAAAGCACTACATGTTGACATCACAAAATTTGTAACTTACCGCTCAACATTTTCTCTGTGAGCTCCATCAAGTCATTATAGTCAGCAAAAGCCATATAAAACTCACATGTAGTGAACTCAGGATTATGTGTGTAGTGGGCCGAAATATCCGAAGGTTCAATGGGTTCAATAGGATGACCTTGTGGACCCACAGTTCAGTTGTCTCAGTTCGTCTGTATGAGAAAAGTCAAACTTAACACGTCACCCCGGTCATCAACCGAACGATAAGTGGCCCTGCGGCTGTTCTCCGAGCGTAAGCTGCTCCTCCGAGCGTAGTGAGACGTTCTTGTTCGGTACCGGGCTTACTCGGGTAGACGTCTTCCATTCGGACAGAAGGTTGCTCAACAAACAGGTCTCATCCTCGGTAAATTCTTATGTTCGGAAGGGTTCTTCGGCTAAGGCGGTGGAAGAATGTTCTAAGGCGGTGGGGGAACGTTCTAGAAGTTCCAGCTGATAGAGTCAAAGATAAGCACATTCACCTCTCTGATAACCGATGTGACATCTCTGACACTGACCCACATGGGTCCACATGGGTCTGCAGATCTTGAAGGGCGGCACACATTGAATGCTCCTGACACATGACGTCATCCGAGCGTAGCAATGCGCGTGCAGTGCACTTCCAACTTGCTCAGCACTCCAGATCTCTGCCTATAAATAGCAGAGTACCCCTTTTAGGGAAAGGGTCAGATATATTTCTCCCCTAACACATTTCCTACAAAACTTCTTCCTCTTCTTCACACTTCCTTCAGATTCTAACTAGATCGTCGGAGCTTCTTCCCGGAGGAACACCACCCTCCGGTTTGCAGGTACACGGCGTCGCCGTTCAGGTCACTGCGGTCCAAGCAACAAGAAGGGAGAAAGGTTCAAGAGGCTCAAGGATAAATCACCCCCCCACAATTGGCGACTCTGCTGGGGAACGACTGAGCTTTCTTAGCAAACACAGTGGGCTTTGGTTTATCTCAGGCCTCCTCCTCTCTCCACCGTGCCCCACCGCTCAGTTAGGTTATGGCACAACGTCTTCCCCCTCCAGGTCCGGAGAATTTCACCCTCGGCTTAGCTGGGTTCGATTCCATTAACACTGAACCAAACCAGGCCGCAAGAACCACCTTACCAGTCTCACGGCAACTCTCCTACCCCCCAACCGAGCTTGAACTTGCCCTGGCGGAGCAAAAGCGTCAGGCCGCGGTAATTGCACTCCTCCAGCAACGGCTTGAAGAGCGGGACGGAGGTGTGGCCACGACTCCCGTGCATGGCCACCCTGCCGAACCGAGTCATCCGAAGAAGTCTCACAAGCATAGTAGGAAATCTCCCCAGGCGCATACATCCGAAGGTGCTCCATCCGAGCGATGCACCGTCTTTGATAGACTCGAGCACGCCCCCAGGGTCCAACCTATGGCTTCTCGCCCTCGCTTGAAAAGTATCGTTCGCAACGAAAGCACGCACTCTTCGACAACGAGCTCCACTACAGGAACTCGCAGAGTGGGAGCTTCTGGGAGGACATACGACGCTTTCCGGTGGCATCGGGAGCAAGCGGACGGGAAAAGACCTCTGGACCTCAATGATCCACCTCGGCGAGCTCGGACGAGCGAACATCCCGAGCGATCCGAACAATCAAGATCCCACACAGAACGTTACCCGGGCGGACGGCGCCCAGCTGGCTCGTCTAGCCACCGCCGAGGGGAAAGTGGGGAAGAACGACCGAGGCAAGACAACACCATTGTCCTGTATGACCAATTTACGGGAATGCCAACGGTGTACCATCCAGTCGACGAAAATTTTGTTACTCGTCAAGTTCGTCACGGGGGCTCGAGAAATGAGCAGCGTGAACATTCGGAAGGTGCTAGGCTTCGGCAGCAAGAACAAAATGAGCGGCCGCGACATCATCACAGGGAGCCTCGTGTAGACACCCCAATTTGGCCTAACGATTATTTCAAGTCCCACCTTGGGACCATCCCGATGATGAAATGGATACAGTGATTGATTGCCTCCTTGAGAACCTTAGGACTTTCGGTAAGAACTTTGAGCCACTTAGAGGACCCAATTCAAAGCCATACAGCCTTTCAGACAGAAACACAGAAGCCTAGGAGAATCCATCTGTCGGCCGTGACATCGATCCCACGGCCCTAACATCATTTCCTCACCCGAGCAACCTGTTGCTAGCAAAATCTCCCTGAGAGATCAATCCCTAGGCCGCAAGATCTATCCTTCGGCCGAGACATCCATTCCTCGGCCGTGATATCCTTTACTCGGCCGCCAGATCGACCTTTTCCCAGACTCTGGAACGTGTTCTGTCAGACGTTTGATCCAACTACACCACCTTCCCGATGCGTTCGGGCTACGCTCAGAGATTACGACGTAGAGTTAGAGATGCATTGCAATTGCAATTGCCATCTCGTGATTTGATTGGTCGGAGTGAGTCAACAATTGCCTATATAAAGGGCCTTTGGACTCCGAAAATAAACACACAAAAATTATCAGAGTATACACTCTCTCAAGCCTCGAAACTCTGCACAAATACTCTCTCAAACCCACTCTTCAAAAGCCCTAACCTCCCGAAGGCAGCCTTCAATCCGGCGATCAAACCCCGAAGTTCAAACCCTAACCCTAGGGTTTTCAATCAAGCAATCAGTCAACCACGCCCAATCCAAAGCAATCAAGCAACTAAGGGATCAAGGTGGTGAGGCCCAACGGCCTCTGGTTTGCCTTATTTACTGTATTTCTGACTAACCGTAGCGTTTTGATTATCTGTTAATCTTTCTGTCTGGTGTGAGGAAGAACACCGACCGAGGCTTCGATCCCTTGGCCGGTACATCAAACCAGGAGGATCCCTCGGCCATGAAATCCATTCACCGGCCGCGGGATCCATCTCCCTGGGACAGTTTTGTTGCTTTCTCTGCTTTCTGAATGCATGCTTACTTATCGCACTGGCTCACTTTGCTTACTGTTTAAAGGAATAAATAAACAGACTATGTGTTGGAATTAAACAAAGCATCTACACGTCTTATGTTGAATAACTATGGGCCAGTCTCACGGCTGGGCAGAGAGGGGTGCCTAACACCTTCCCCTCACTGTACTTTTGGCTCCCGTGCCCATAATCTCTATCTATTTTCCTAGTTTTAATAAACTGGGTGGCGACTTTGTTTTGATGATAACCGCTATCATGTGGCGATGTTCCTAGCCATGGGAATGTCCATGATTTTGGTTTACGAAGCAAGCAACCAACCGAGCAAACAAACGTGATCAATCTGTATGGCGATGCCCCGTTTGGGAGGTGTCTACAGTGTTTGGCGACTCTGCTGGGGACATGAGAGCCATAACCAAAAAGTTTAACATAAGACTAATACATGCCTTGTTTAATTCATTTATCATATGCATCGAGCGGGCAACCCGTTGAGTTCACCTGATATCCCGGCATGACACGGGCTATGTTGGGGGTTCCAGCAAACTCCAAAGTCACTCGTACCTAGTGGTATATCAAAAAGGAAATCACCCAATCACCGCCTATGATGGGCTGGTGAGAGGATTGGTGCCCTTTGACAACGGAGCACCCTGGGACTTCCAAAACCTTGCATGTTTTAGAAAGCCATAGAACTCATCAAATTAAGACAGGAACCTACAGGCTAGGAACCTACTTGCATTTTACTTCCAAGTTCTTCCTCACACCCATTGTATATGTGTATGTTGTAAAGTTTTTCTTTTGTAGGTTAAACCTTAGGAATCTCTCTAAGTCAAATAAACAGTAGGTAAGTTTAATCAATCTAATTAAAGCAAAAACCTTTTCAGGAAAAATGACTGCATCACTGTTCATGTCTGATTTGCACTTTGAAGTTGTCACCAAGCTGTCTGGTCCGCTCCACTTTGCTGTTGAAGACTTCAACCCCTCCGAATGCATCACTCCAGTAAATCAACCAAAGCCTATGGTGGCTATCATTGAAGACAACCATGTCATGTTCGCTGGAACGGTTTATGAGGAAGAAGTAGAAGACCTGATCGAAGAAGAAGGGCTTCGCAGGGTTCCAATCTATTTTTATGACCCCTATGCACCTACCGACGACTATTGGCCAATAGACGAGGTCAACAACCTCGAAACTGAAGAGGCAAAGGAAGAAGATTCTGTCGACAATGACCCACTAGACGAAATATCACTAAACCTACTCTTGATGAGGGGGTCACCAACAATGAAATAAGGGTGATCCACCCCATCACAGATAGCTTTGGTAATTGGTGGGGCTTTGTTGGCACACGACGAGTCGACAACAGTGACGAAGCAGAGATTGAAGCTCAATTGGAAGAAATAACAGCGATAGCAAATCAAATGGCCCTCCAAGACTTGTAGGGTGACAATGATGAAAGTGCGAATCAAGGTGACAGTGAAGTACTGGTGATCAACCTTGGTGATGAAAAAGATTGCTCTGAACTGATTGTGGATGCTGAAAAAGGGGCTTACCCTAACTGGACCGTGGAACACACTCTGAAATACAAAATGGAAAGCGCTAATTCTGATCTTAGTTCTGATTCCGATTCCGACTTCGAGTCGACTCAGTCCGAGTCAAGCTTTTGATCTGTTGAAACTACTAAGTCTAGTGAGGAAAACCTGGTCAAAATACCAAGGCATAACATTTACTTTGAGTTCGACTCTGAAATGTCTTTTGATAAACTTAGCAATAAGAAGGAAGATTTAGAGTATTTCACTTTGCCTATGATCAATTGTGTGGATTCCGACAAACCAGATTTTGAGGAAGAAATTCCAAAAGAAATTCTAGAATTCATCGAGAGAGAAGAAGAAAGGCACGCTAAACCTTTTTCTGAGGAAATAATCACAGCAAACATAGGCTTTGAAAACGAGCCCAAAATGGTTAAAATTGGTGCCGCACTATCCCCTCAAGAAAGTGAAAAACTAATCCTTTTGCTTAAAGAATACAAAGACGTTTTTGCTTGGTCTTACGAGGACATGCCTGGAATAGACCCTGAAATTGTTCAGCATAAAATTCCCCTTTATCCTGATGCAAAACCAGTTAAACAAAAACTGAGACGTATGCACCCTGATTGGGTCCTAAAGATAAAAGAAGAAGTCACTAAACAAATCAACGCCGGTTTTCTCAGTCACCGAATATCTGCAATGGGTAGCTAACATCGTTCCTGTACCAAAGAAAACTGGAGGAATCAGGGTCTGCGTAGATTTTCGAGATCTCAACAAGGCCAGTCCAAAGGATGACTTCCCATTACCTCACATAGACGAGCTAGTAGATAACACCGCAGGCCATGCATTGCTATCCTTCATGGATGGATTTTCTGGGTACAATCAAATCCTTATGTCTCCTGAGGATAGAGAGAAAACCACCTTCACTACGCCTTGGGGAACCTACTGCTACCGAGTGATGCCGTTTGGGTTGAAAAATGCTGGAGCCACTTCCCAGAGGATGGCAACAACACTGCTGCACGACATGATGCACAAAGAGGTTGAGGTGTATGTCGACGATATGATAGTCAAATCAAAGGAAAGGGAAGGACACCATGGAGCACTCCAAAAGTTCTTTGAGAGGATTACGAATTACAAACTACGTCTTAACCCTCAAAAATGCACTTTTGGTGTAACAGCTGGAAAGATGTTGGGATTCCTCATCACTTAAAGAGGAATCGAGGTAGACCCTTCCAAGATACAGGCTATCATGGAGATATCACCGCCTAGGACGGAGAAGGAAGTAAGGAGCTTCTTGGGGAAGGTACAGTTCATCAGCAGGTTCATTTCCAAGCTCACAACCACCTGTGAACCTCTTTTCAAGCTACTGAAGAAAGGTACTGATTTTGAATGGAGCCAAGACTGTCAGCAAGCGTTCGAGGCAATCAAAGAATATCTTCAGAATCCACCTGTACAGTCGCCGCCCATCCCTGGGAAGCCATTGATTCTGTATCTCTCAGTAACAGACACATCCATGGGATGCATGCTAGCGCAAGAAAACGACGCCAAAGTAGAGTGCGCCATATACTATCTCAGCAAAAAAATGATGGATTATGAGACAAGGTACACTCCCCTCGAGAAAACCTATTGGGGGCTAGTATGGGCCACAAATAAACTGAGGCACTACCTGTTAGCACATCAGGTGGTGCTGGTCTCTCGTTTAGACCCAATCAAGTATCTTTTCGAAAAGCCAGCACTTATCGGAAAGCTAGCTAGGTGGTTATTGCTGCTAGCAGAATTCGACCTCAAATACATGACAAGGAAATCAGTAAAGAGAAGAGCTGTGGCAGAATTCTTGGCAGATCACCCTGTGACGGAGGCCGAGGCAGAGGACTTCATGTTCCCCGACGAGGACATCTTATGTCTCTTAGACGACACCTGGCAACTTTACTTTGATGGAGCATCAAACCGATGTGGATATGGCATAGGGGTATTGCTAGTTTCCCCAAACGACTCCCACATCCCTTTGTCATATAAACTGAGGTTTGAGGTCACTAACAACCAAGCTGAATACGAGGCTTGTATTGCTGGAATGGAGGCAGCCCTGGAGCTAGGGGCAAAAAGGGTAGAAGTCACTGGGGATTCAAACCTGGTGGTATCTCAAGCCAGAGGAGACTGGAAGGTCAAGGAAGATACACTGAAGCTATATCACTCTGTGCTGGAAGATCTAATTCCACAATTCGATTCTGTTATCTTCACACACACTCCTCGCGTGAGCAATAGATATGCAGATGCACTGGCAACATTAGCATCTATGGTCGAAATACCCTTGGGATTCACAATGCGGCCCCTCATGATCGAACAAAAAGTTAAACCAGCATGTGAATGCACCTTTACCGAGGAAGGTGAAGACGATGGCAAGCCATGGTACGAAGACGTGAAGGAATTCCTGGAAAAAGGAGAATACCCATCCGAGGCCACCTCGAAAGACAGAACGGCTCTGCGGAAGTTTGCTGCCCGGTTTGTAATCTGTGGAGGAGCATTGTATCGAAGGGCACATTTGGGTCCAAGTCAACTTTGCGTCACCACGGAGGACAGCCGCAAGGTAATGGAGGAAATACACGAAGGAATTTGTGGGCCACATATGAATGGGGCAACGATGGCAAAGAAGATCCTACGTCAGGGATATTACTAGACTACAATGGAGGCCGACTGCGCTGATTATGTCCGCCGATGTTACAAATGCCAAACTCACGCTGATCGTATGCGTATTCCCCCTACGGAATTGTATAGCATGACATCCCCTTGGCCATTCTCCACTTGGGGGATAGACGTCATTGGAAGTATAAATCCGAAGGGAAAATACAAACATCAGTTCATTCTGGTGGCCATTGACTACTTCACCAAACGGGTAGAAGCAGCTTCTTATGCTACTCTCAAAGCCACTCATGTGGCCAAATTTATTCGCACTAATATCATCTATCGATATGGTGTACCGCACGAGTTCGTCTGTGACAATGGATCACACTTCAAGGGGGCGACAAAGGAGCTTTTCGCCGAATTTGGGATACAGAATCATCGGTCATCTACTTACCGACCTCAAACTAATGGAGCAGTTGAGGCTGCAAACAAGAATATCAAGAGGATTCTGCGGAAGACTACCGACACTTACACAGACTGGCCAGAAATGCTACCTCTGGCACTATGGGGTTATCGAACAACTGAAAGGACTTCAACTGGGGCCACTCCCTACTCTCTGGTTTATGGGATGGAAGCTGTCTTGCCTATCGAACTGGAATTACCTTCGTTAAGGGTTCTAGCTGAGACTAGAATGATCGAAGAAGACTGGGTTCAAAATCGCCACGACGAGTTGGTACTACTAGACGAAAGGAGGCTGAGAGCATTATACCATGTACAAGGGTATCAATGCCGCATCGCACGAGCATTCAACAAAAAGGTGAAACCTAGAGACGTCAAGGTAGGAGACATGGTGCTCAAAGCAATTCGTCGCCACGTCTCAGACCCAAGGGGCAAGTTTAGACCAAACTGGGAAGGTCCCTACCTTATCAAACGCATACTTTCTGGAGGAGCGGCATACATTGCAGACTTGGATGGAATGGAATTCGCAACGCCAGTCAACATTGACAAGCTGAGGAAGTATTACCCATGAGAGATGCTCATTGGACCGAAAACCACAAGGGTGGGCGGATCCAAGCAAAAATTAGAGCAGCCTGCTAGGTCGAAAACCCGCAAGGGCGGCTTAGGCAAAAACCAAGGCATAAATAAAACGCTCGCTAGATCGAAAACCCGCAAGGGCGGTTCTAGGCAAAATTTAGAGCACAAAAAGAGAGGAAAACACCCGAGTGGACCCTAACTAAAAACAAAATAAATCCCCTTTGTTGGAACTACGTTTATGGCCTGATTCCCTCTATGGGATACGTAGGCAATCTCTAAATTTGAGATCCGGCCACTGCTATCATCATCACTTCCAAAATTTCTAGGTCTATCCTAAAGCATGTTCACTATCAAATCATGGCAATAACACCTTCAAATAAAACGACCAAATGTTTTATTATTTCCAAGGGAAAAGGACAAAGCAAACCTAAACAATTCTTAATCCATGAAAGCTAGAATCAAACAAACATCTTTTGAAAAACATAAGCAAAGTGTCAGCCTCTAGGTTTTCCTTCTCTTTGCACTACCATCCTCCAAAAGGTTTTTCTTCAACCAGCGTTTGTAAGAATCCGATAGCTTAACAACGAAGTTCTCAGCAACCTCCTGCATTACTCTATTCGACCAAAGACGCAGCATATTGCGACGGAAGTTGGCATCATGGATCTTAGAGACGGTGTACTCAGGGTCACCCAAGATTGCGGTTTGTTCAACCCCAAACTGCCTTTGAAAGCAAGCAGGAAAGTAGAAAATGACTCGAGTAATACCAATGACTGCTACACCAAAATGGTTCATGGTACTCGCAGTCATGCTCTCAATACCATAACAGGGGCAAACCCATTGAATCCAATCACCTCTGCAAGTCTTCATCCATGTTTCCCAAGCAGCCTCAGTTGGGAACTGTTTAATCATGTGACGCTCCGTGCATTGGTCTGGATTGTAAGGAAGTCGCTCCAGCGCATCCCACACATTTAGCTTTTCAAACAACCACACCTAGAGAACAAGGGAAAATTGTGAGTTGAGAGAACACGTGAGTCAAAACAAAAGAGTGATGAGTGAAAAGATAAAGCTTGACAAATAAAGGAGCGAACCTGCAATAGCAAAGGACTGCCTGAGAACTGAGCTGTAGGACTACCCTTCATCACATCCAGACCCATCAAGGTCTCTGCCAACACTAAGCCAGCAAAACCCACACGGTTTCCAATCTGTTGAGCCAGGTTAAGCAACACGGGATCAGCATGGCCAGAGGAAGGGCCAAGCAAATAATAGTGAAGGAGACAAATGCACAACGCATGAAAGCACGCCTTCTGTAGGGAAACTTGGCGATGAGCCTCAGCTGTACCAAAACGCTGAATAAGTTGCAGAATCTCCAACCTTCCTTTCACTAGGAAGAATTTAACTTCATGTTTCTGAACTTGGAGTAAATCCTTCAGGAGATCACCTCGGTTGAACAAAGGATTAGGGACAACGAAACCCTCTCTATCTGAATGACCAATGATGGCCGCAAACTCCTCGATAGTAGGGCACAACTCCTCTCTCCTAAATCGAAAGACGTGAAAAGCAGGGTCCCACAAACTAGCGGCTGCCCTAAGGAAGGCAAAATTCACAGGAATTTGACGAAGGGAAAAGAGGAAGTCCATTAAAGGAAATCAACCACTGATCAAGGATTGGTTGTGCCATATGTAAGGAATTGCTACTGACAATGCTATCGGGTTCGTAGAACGCGTATTTATAGAACTAAGTCGAGTCTTAGTCCGAATCGGAATCAGATTCTTAATCCTCAGAATTTCAATCGGTCTCTCGGCCGATACTTCGATATGACGGCCGTGGGCTCTATCCATCGGCCCGTAAATATCAGGGTTGACCTACAAGTCAAAACCAGGCAAACAAAACGATCCTTCGGCCGCTAGATCAAAGCATCGGCCGCGTCATCATTCAGTCGGCCGCCAGAACGGTTCGTTTACAGACTGTTCCCACGGTTCAGTTTGTTTCATTGGATTAACAAAGTTATCACACGCAAACGACGTAAATACGGCATACACAATCACAAGCAGAGCAAAAGGTTTTTTTTGTTTTATATAACGAAAGCTTTTTACATCACAAGGTGGATCATCCCACATTTCCTAAACAAACTATACATCGATTTCCTGTCAAACTAACCTATGCAGGAAGAGAAACAAAAAAGGAACAAAAAGAGGAAGCAGGAGAGGATGTCGAACCCTCTGGTGGTCCGAACACCAGAGACTAGCTGCAAAAAAGAAGAGGACGCCCCTGGGGCGATGTATACCAAAGGAGTACTACGGTGCAGAAGGGACACCACATGGCTCAAAAGAATCACCACATGGCCCAGAAAAATCACCACACCGCGTACCACCGCCACGCCAAGAGCTCCGCGTCACGGAAACAAGCCACTCATGCTAGGGCCCCTAATCAAGCATACCCATGCGAGGGTCCCAAATCAAGCATCAAGACAGGACCAAAAGCAAACGTGGTCTCCCTCCGCGCACGCTAGCCACGTCAGCGTGTCATCCATAGCCCAGAGCTGTCGGGAACAAGGAGAAACGGAAGAGGTCTTCGGTAATGGTCTCGGACATAGAGAAAAGGGAGAGAAAAGAAAGGAAAATGTAATGAAACGGCTGAGGCCGTGGCCTTTTATAGGCCCCTGGAAACAAACCGATTAAGCGGCCGAGGCATCGATTCCTCGGCCGAGATATCAATTCTTCGGCCGAGGGATCGATCTCCTGGCCCTCCAATCAATTTTCCTCAGCAATATCAGATTTTGCTCAGTGCATCCAAAACTCAAGTCATTATGGATTCTGAGTTCATGACCAACAGAAGCAAAGATCAAGTCAGCCTTGGGAGCTCCCCCGAGCCAATACAACGCCATCAAAACTAGCCTTGGGGGCATATCCAAGCATGAGGAAGCTCACTCTCCACAAACTGCTGGTCAAAACAAGTCAGAACACTCATCAACTCTGCTATTCACCGCCGTGAAAACAATTCAACAAGCTCTACGCACGTAACAATCAATCTCAGTGGCTCGAAGCCCATTATCGACAGGCTCTACGCCTATATACACTCACTCAGTGGCTCGAAGCCATAAACAACCCATCTCAGCGGCTCTACACCCATTACCTCAACAGGCTCGAAGCCTATATCTACCATCTCAACTGGCTCAGAGCCATACCAACTCATCAACTCAGCGGCTCTACGCCCCCACCCATCGATTCAGCGGCTCCAAGCCCATCGTTTCAACTGGCTCGAAGCCGTACACGATCAAGTTCTTAACAGGCTCAAAGCCTATGTTCGCTATCACAGCAGCTGGCTCTACGCCCGTTACCCCATCAAAGCAGCTCCAAACCCATTATCAACAGGCTCTACGCCTGTAATCACTCAACTCAACGGCTCCAAGCCCACTATCTCAACTGGCTCGAAGCCGTAACAACCAACTCAGCGGCTCCAAGCCCACCGTTTCAACTGGCTCGAAGCCGTAACAATCAAGTCTACTTCAGCAGCTCAAAGCCCATTACTTCAACAGGCTCGAAGCCTGTATCTACCATCTGAAATGGCTCAAAGCCATAACAAACAATCTCAGCGGCTCCAAGCCCATTATCTCAACTGGCTCGAAGCCGTAAACAAGCAACAGGCTCTAAGCCACCCCAACAATCAAAACCTCTATTCTCAGGCTCTACGCCTGAATGCTCAAAACCTAACATTTTGAATGCTCAAGCTCTACGCTTGGATGCCCAACCACTGTGTACTGGATGCTCAAGTTATACAATTGAATGCTCAAGCTCTACGCTTGGATGCCCAACCACTGCGTACTGGACGCTCAAAGCCTGTACTTTGAATGCTCGGATTCTGCCGTCCGAATGCTCGAGCTCTACGCTCTGAATGCTCAAGTCCAAAATTTGATAGAGGCTCTAAGCTTAAACACACACGCACGGGCTCATGCACATATTGCATTATCACATCGAGTCTGCATCATCATATCTGTTCACATCTAACAAAAATCATCATACATATACACTCTGCATACCTCTCATGAAACAGGTCAACCCTGCAATCAACCGGCTCTACGCCTCGGTTTTATTAATCGGTCCAGAACCTCGATCCTTTGGCTCTTGTAGACACCCCAATTTGGCCTAACGATTATTTCAAGTCCCACCTTGGGACCATCCCGATGATGAAATGGATACAGTGATTGCTGATTGCCTCCTTGAGAACCTTAGGACTTTCGGTAAGAACTTTGAGCCACTTAGAGGACCCAATTCAAAGCCATACAGCCTTTCAGACAGAAACACAGAAGCCTAGGAGAATCCATCTGTCGGCCGTGACATCGATCCCACGGCCCTAACATCATTTCCTCACCCGAGCAACCTGTTGCTAGCAAAATCTCCCTGAGAGATCAATCCCTCGGCCGCAAGATCTATCCTTCGGCCGAGACATCCATTCCTCGGTCGTGATATCCTTTACTCGGCCGCCAGATCGACCTTTTCCCAGACTCTGGAACGTGTTCTGTCAGACGTTTGATCCAACTACACCACCTTCCCGATGCGTTCGGGCTACGCTCAGAGATTACGACGTAGAGTTAGAGATGCATTGCAATTGCAATTGCAATTGCAATTGCCATCTCGTGATTTGATTGGCCGGAGTGAGTCACCAATTGCCTATATAAAGGGCCTTTGGACTCCGAAAATAAACACACAAAAATTATCAGAGTATACACTCTCTCAAGCCTCGAAACTCTGCACAAATACTCTCTCAAACCCACTCTTCAAAAGCCCTAACCTCCCGAAGGCAGCCGTCAATCCGGCGATCAAACCCTAACTCTAGGGTTTTCAATCAAGCAATCAGTCAACCACGCCCAATCCAAAGCAATCAAGCAACTAAGGGATCAAGGTGGTGAGGCCCAACGGCCTCTGGTTTGCCTTATTTACTGTATTTCTGACTAACCGTAGCGTTTTGATTATCTGTTAATCTTTCTGTCTGGTGTGAGGAAGAACACCAACCGAGGCTTCGATCCCTCAGCCGGTACATCAAACCAGGAGGATCCCTTGGCCGTGAAATCCATTCACCGGCCGCGGGATCCATCTCCCTGGGACAGTTTTGTTGCTTTCTCTGCTTTCTGAATGCATGCTTACTTATCGCACTGGCTCACCTTGCTTACTGTTTGAAGGAATAAATAAACAGACTATGTGTTGGAATTAAACAAAGCATCTGCACGTCTTATGTTGAATAACTATGGGCTAGTCTCACGACTGGGCACAGAGGGGTGCCTAACACCTTCCCCTTATTGTACTCTTGGCTCCCGTATCCAGAATCTTTATCTGTTTTCCCAATTTTAATAAACTGGGTGGCGACTCTGTTTTGATGATAACCGCTATCATGTGGCGATGTTCCTAGCCACCAGTGAAGATGGATCCAGTTCAAAGGCCCTGTTTGGCAAAGAAGAGGGTGGAAAAGAGTATAAAGTTGCGAAAGGCAAAGGTTTTGAAAACGACCTCGAAATGCTACAATAGCTAAGAAGTCACAACATGGCAAAGAACATTAAACATTGCTTTTGTCAAGCTAAAACATGTTTTGAGCCCCTGCTTGGGCATTTAATTTCTACCAAGTGAATTCCTGTTTCATCCTCTAGACTATGCTTATTCAATGATTTATTTCCTAAATTGCAATTACCAATACACTATAGTCTCTTTGCCAAACAAGGGAAATTTCAAGGAATCAAGTTCCTTGTGTCGCTGACAAAAAGGAAGGAAAGGATGAACTCTAGTTGCTTAAGAAACTAGGTTTTTGTCAAAACTTAGAAAGAAGACATTATCTCCGCGAGAACACTTAGGGTTAGCTTGCCCATTATGAAGGTACAAACACAAGAGAGATTTAGAAAAATATCTCCATCAAATTCCTCTTCGAAACACAGAAACCCTATTGAGAGAAGTGCTCGTTGGGTAACTTGAAAACCCAAGCAAAAATAAGAGCAAAGCTTGCTAGGCCAGAAAATACAAAAATACAGCCTAGGCAAAAGTTAAGGCAATCAAAGAAAAGCTCGCTAGGGACTCAACCTCCATTAGGTAACCTAGGCAAAATCAAGAGCATGTGAGAAGAAAAACCAAGAGTGAAAACTCAACCTCAAAGGTGATGATTTTGGAACTACGTAAAAGGCCTGATTCCCTGATTGGGATACGTAGGCAATCTTATATCGAGATGCAGCCCAAACATTTGGAGAGAAGGAAAAACATTAACAAATTTGTACTCAATGATAGGCATAGCTAACCCTGCGTATTGAGCTCGCAAAAGATGAGTATGCTTTTCTCGAAGAATTGGCAACGGCAATAGACACAAGAATTATTGCTCATCCCCTCTAACCTGAAGGTCATTAACACAATGAGCAGGATACCTCGAAAACTCTCGAGTTTGGCAATTGGACTATGGAACATGACAAAAGCAAAAGGCAAGAAAATCAAAACCAAGCATAAGAAGGAAGAGAAAAGAGGATGCCACTTGGCCAAAACAAAATCTACCTTTGGAAAATCAAAGTAACGGCCGAAGAATCTATACATCGGCCACAATATCGATTTTTCAGCCGAATAATCAATTCTTTGGCCAGTATTTCATTTTCACACAAATTACTGTCTATCAGTAAATACTTGTTCAAAAAGCCATGTTCTGACTATCGCATGCAAACTCAAGACATCTAGGGGCATAAAAAGCATTTCTCATTTCATGAACAAAAGCTTGCCTACAAAATCATCATTGTGGTTACTTTTACTATACAAATACAGCTTCTGCTTCTCTCTTTGCTAACCATGAACAGGAAGGAAAAAGAAAATCCTAAAGCTGGTCATGACGGCGTCTTCGAGTCGATCTCTGAGATGAAGAAGGGGATTGCTGGCTATCCTCCCCACTGACAGCTGGTGCTCACTCAGCCTCAAGCTACAAGGAAAAGAATACAAAACAAGGGGCAAGCACCAAGTGCTCCTCTTCTCCGTCATCAGAGTGGAAGGAGACAAAGGAAAGGGCCCGTGGCCAAACAGGAGCAACTGAAGGAACAGCAGGCAAAACCAAGGAAAAATGGTAGTACTCCATACGAACCTACCTAAAAGAGCAAACCTGCCCAGAGCATTCCCCAAGTCTACTTTAGACATTGAAGAAGTCGATCTCATCAACGCCGGAGGAGGAGGAAGAACAAACTGAAGATCCTCAGCACGCGGGCGCCACTGGCTGGCCACTCGATCACATAAGTACCAGGCTTAACAAAAGGGACCCTCGAACAGGCTACGAGTACAATCTGGAACCCTGGAACGTGCAAGAGGGGTGTCCTCTGATACACCACTCCAAGGGTCGAACCTCGCCTACAAACAAAGTCTAAATCGGCCACAGCACAGAGGAATGGAGATCTAAAGACAAGGAATGTAAGGGGTACCTGGTCAACCGTCAATCGGTCCAAAACTTGTCGCCAAGGCTCAAAATTGGCGACCGAGGCTTCCATTGCCCCACCAACCATCGCTCGTAGCAAGGGAAAAATCACAACGAGAAAAGAAGAAGGATATACCTCAAGTACCCGGTAGTGACCACCAAGAGTCCTGTCCCGTGAACAAGCCCTAAGGAAGCCGTACAAGGTGGCCAAGGCAGATGCTCCCCAGTCAAGCTCCCAAACAGCCTCCAAATACTGCAAAGGGGCTAGAGACTGCATATGCACTGAACTATCCTTGTTGACAAACAACGAGGTAGAGAAGAAAGACCCGTGTCAACTACTCAACACTCACCTGAGTCTAGATATCAACCTTCATAAAAGTCTTGATCAGCCAAGAGACGTCAACATGACCACGCGAGTGAAGAGGGGGTACCTTGCCCAAGAACCACTCCAAAGCCAAGGGTTAACCCAAAGAGGAGCTCCACCTACTCATAGGCCAGTAAGCAAAGAAAAATCACTTGGCGTGATCGTAATCTCGCCAACAGAAGGAAGGTAGAACGTGTTGGGAGTATCCCACCACCTTTCAACCAGCGAGGTCATCAACGACCAATCCATCTTCAGAAGATTGAGGCCCAAAACAAACGGCTCAGGACCAGCAGCGCGTACTAACTCCCGAGCCTGCTCCGACAACGTCACAAACCACTTGTGCACTAAAGGCCTCCACCGCGAGCCTCCAGTCTCCTGTTTCTCTGCCAAGGACAAAAAGGGAGTTAATCTCACGATTGCATAAATTAATAAAAAGCTAGGGGTATCAAATCGACGTTTAAAAAGCATGCATTGCCTAAACAGGGGGCACAGTTATCTTAGCTTCTTTAAACAGAACAACTTCGACCCAACCACGGGTCCTTCTCATTCACGCCCCTGGCTAAGAGGGATCTCATCCCGCAAATCAAAACAAAAAAACTCACTCTTAAATCATACAAAATCAAAAACTCCGAACTAAAGCAAACTTTTTGCTTTTCAGGAAGCTTACCGAAACATTGAGGACGCTCAAGTGCTGCTCAGCGGCTCTACGCCCACACCTCAACAGCTCTATGCCACGCCATGTGCACAGCCTCATGCTCAGCAGGCCAGCAAAACAATCATGCGGCTTCCACTCAATGCAGTGAGTGAACATTTATACAGTTGTGAGTCAACAACCAACAAGAAAAAGCACATGCATGAAGCTTACAATAACCTAGTGCACAGCCCTCCAGAAGGTGTTTATGTTGCTAGCTTCCGGAAAGCGTTTATGTTGCCAGAAAGCATTTAGCCACCAGAAGACGTTTGAGTCGCTAGAAGGCGTTTGGCCTCCGGAAGGCACTCCCAGTAGTGGAGGTAATGGAAATCTCCTTAACAAAGTGGAATATGGTCAAAAACTAGCCTTGGGGACAATCTCGAGCATGTGGAAATCTAGCCTTGGGGGCATATCCAAGCATGAGGAAAATATCTCTCCATGAACTGCTGGCCAAAACAAGTCAATTCACTCAGCGGCTCTATGCCTATACTCACTCAGTGGCTCGAGGCTCGTCACCATGTCTATCCACTCATCAAGCACCGTGACTCCAAGTCCATCTCCACAGGCTCAAAGCCCACTGGCTCGAAGCCGTAACAATCAATCTCAGCGGCTCGAAGCCCATCACCTCAAACAGGTGATGAGCATAAAATGTAGTACTTAAAAGACGCTCATACTTGCATTGTTAGTCTTGACTTTATAATTATTTATGTCATATTATCATTTATTTATGTTTTGTAGGTATTTTGGGCTTTTCACGCAAAAACGTTTCTTCCGAGACTTATGAGATGAAGTCTGATTCAAGTGGGCTCAACCCAATTTAAATTAGAAGATTCAAAAGAGCAGAAACCCAGAGTTCGTGCTTACGGAATTTTACAATATGATGGATTGCCACCGAATTCCATAAAAGTGTCAATTTTTAGTCCATACATTGAGAACAAATCTAAATCCAATGCTACGGGTCCAAAGAAGGAAATTAATGAGCTAATTCAAGTGGGTCCTGTGAAGAATTGGCATAGTGAAGTAGGAAGATTTGGATTCCATGAATTTTGTTTTTGCACGTGGCTTTGTAGCAATAGCTAAGTGGGTGACATGAGTTTATTGGCTTTGGCTAGAACTCTTATGGTAAGTGTTGTTTAAGGAAAAAATACTACGCAATCGGTATTTACCGAATTGACGAGAAGTAGACGGAAAAGGAATTTTCTTCCTTTTAAGGAGGATTCTCGGCACCTATATATTTAAGGAGGCAGTGGGATTTTTGGTGGAGAAAACAGGGGACCACGGACGAACAGAAGCGGCATGCCGCAACAGCAACTCTCGGCAAATGAGTTTCGGCAGAAGAAAAGCTTGGGAAGAAAATAACTCTTTTCTTTTTGTAAGCTTTAGTTCAATGGAGTTCTTTTATTATATGAATATTTGTTCGTACTCCATGAGCGGCTAAACTCTTTAACTAGGGTTGAGGATGAAGTCCCGTTAACGACTATTATTTATTTATTCATGAGAATTGGTTTTACGCGAAAATGTGGTTTGATTTTGATTAAATTGTTCTTACTCCAAATCAATTGTTAGAGATAGATTCTGGATATGAGTTCAATCATGTTTTTCTCATGATTTGGAATTGTCTTTAGCATTGACTGCTGGTTTTTCATCGAACATTATAAAATTGGATATTTATTGTGATTTGTTAAAAGCGGATACAATTAATGATTTGGTTTTATACTTGCGAGCGGAGAGGAACATACTTTAGACTTCTTAATGAATCTTCACGGTGATATTTTCCATGGTAACAGAATTAGCTTTCAGATTATCATGAAGAAATTAGGGTGAAGTCAATGATCATGAATATATAATGATACGAGTTAATGGGTGTGGATTCCGAAACCCTAGTATTTTCTCCTTTGATTAAAAAGAAGCTTCAATTTTCTCGTCTCTGATAATTTAGTTCATTGTTTTTACTTTTCACTTTTAGTTTAAAAATCAATCACAACTTTTGTCAACTAGGTTAGGGTTTAATCGGTTTAAGTTATTTAGTTTTTCCTAGAAAAATCGCAAGTCCCTGTGGGTTCGACCTCGCTCTTGCATTACTATACTTCGGTACGATTCGTGCGCTTGCGAGTACATTTAAATTTCACAACAACAGGCTCGAAACCTACGTCTACTATCACCTAGCGGCTCAAAGCCATTATCTCGGCGGCTCTATGCCCATTACCTCAACAGGCTCTACGCCTGTATTCACCCACCTGACGGCTCCAAGCCTAATCACTATCAGCAGCTCTACGCTTGCCATTCCCAGCAGCCATAACAACCAATCTAGCGGCTCGAGGCCCATTATCGACGGGCTCTACGCCTGTATACACTCATTTAGCGGCTCTAAGCCTTCAACTCAGTAGCTCTATGCTTGCTATCACAGCAACATGCTCTACGCCTGTACTCATTCACTCAGCAACTCTACGCTCGTTATCACAACTCAGCGGCTCAAAGCCCACTGACTCAACTGGCTCGAAGCCGTAACAATCAATCTCAGCGGCTCAAAGCCCATTGCCTCAACTGGCTCGAAGCCGTAAACAACCAATCTCAGCGGCTCGAAGCCCATTATCGAGAGGCTCTACGCCTGTAAACACTCAACCCAGCGGCTCCAAGCCCATCATCTCAATTGGCTCAAAGCCATAGCAACTCACTCAGCGGCTCCAAGCCTTCGACTCAGCAGCTCTACGCTCGCTATCACAACTCAGCAGCTCAAAGCCCATCATCTCAACTGGCTCGAAGTCGTAAACAAGCAAATCACAACAGGCTCTACGCTGCCCCAACAATCAAAGACATCTATTCTCAGGCTCTACGCCTGAATGCTCAAGAATCTAACATTTTTTGAATGCTCAAGCTCTACGCTTGGATGCCCAACCACTGTGTACTGGATGCTCAAGTTATACACTTGAATGCTCAAGCTCTACGCTTGGATGCCCAACCACTGCGTACTGGAGGCTCAAACCCTGTACTTTGAATGCTCGGATTCTGCCGTCCGAATGCTCGAGCTCTACGCTCTGAATGCTCAAGTTCGGAACTTGATAGAAGCTCTAAGCTTAAAAACAAACACACACGCACGGGCCCGTGCACATATTGCATTATCACATCGAGTCTGCATCATCATATCTGTTCACATCTAACAAGCATCGCACATATACACTCTGCATACCTCTCATGAAACAGGTCAACCCTGCAATCAACCGGCTCTATGCCTCGATTTTGTTAATCGGTCCAGAACCTCGATCCTTTGGCTCTAAGCCAACACTTATGATGAGAAAGCTCCATGCACAGACCGTTAGAATACAACCAGCTCTACGCTTCGGTTCATATCACGTCAAGCTCTAAGCTCCGACACCTCAAGCTCTCGCCTTATGATCAATACCAGCTCCGCTCTTCGATCCCATCAAGCTCTAAGCTCATTTCAGGCCCTTGCCTCATAAACCACAGCAGGCTCCACGCCTCAGTTCTATCACCTCAGACTCTTGCCTTACACCAGCTCCGCGCTTCGGTTCAAAACACGACAAGCTCTAAGCTTCGACACCTCAGGCTTTCACCTCACGACCACAGCAGGCTCTACATCTCAGGCTCTCGCCATATGATCAACACCAGCTCCGCGCTTCGGTCCTATCAATCCAAGCTCATCTCAGGCCTCCGCCTTATGACTACAACCGGCTCCGTGCCTCGGTTCCCTCATCTCCAAAAGCTCCGTGCTCCTGTTACTGGCCCTGTGCCCCCGCATCTCAAAAGCAAACCGGCGTCCAACTCATCCCAGTAGATGGTTTGGATTCCACCCCACTACATCAATTCCTTCCAGCTCATTCGTAAGGATAGGCTACTCTACCGAGCTCCTTTCAGTCAAAGTAAGGATGATCAAGAAAAGCAAACGCACCTGCCGTGTACTGGTCTACCCCAAAATACTAAGGAAGCTCTCCGCAAAAACTCCCTGGCAGCCCCGCGCTCCTTCCACTACTCTTCGCCAAAACCCTGGCTCAGTCTAGGTATGTCACACTACGGCTTTTAAGCCCAAAGGTACGTCTTCTGTCTCTAACCCTCCAAACTTTTATTTTTCTTCTTTCGCCCGAACTACGATTGGTCTGAATTTCCTTTGTGGAATACGTAGGCAGCCTCCCGGCCCGACCATTACAAAAAACTTTTTCAAAAATCCCCTTGGAATAGTGGTTGGACCAAATTGAGTTGCTTTTTACAGCTTTGACTCTTACTCAAACATGTCTCGCGATCCGTCTGAGTTCAGTCAAAGAGGGGCATCTGTAGACACCCCAATTTGGCCGAACGATTATTTCAAGTCCCACCTTGGGACCATCCCGATGATGAAATGGATACAGTGATTGCTGATTGCCTCCTTGAGAACCTTAGGACTTTCGGTAAGAACTTTGAGCCACTTAGAGGACCCAATTCAAAGCCATACAGCCTTTCAGACAGAAACACAGAAGCCTAGGAGAATCCATCTGTCGGCCGTGACATCGATCCCACGGCCCTAACATCATTTCCTCACCCGAGCAACCTGTTGCTAGCAAAATCTCCCTGAGAGATCAATCCCTCGGCCGCAAGATCTGTCCTTCGGCCGAGACATCCATTCCTCGGTCGTGATATCCTTTACTCGGCCGCCAGATCGACCTTTTCCCAGACTCTGGAACGTGTTCTGTTAGACGTTTGATCCAACCACACCACCTTCCCGATGCGTTCGGGCTACGCTCAGAGATTACGACGTAGAGTTAGAGATGCATTGCAATTGCAATTGCCATCTCGTGATTTGATTGGCCAGAGTGAGTCACCAATTGCCTATATAAAGGGCCTTTGGACTCCGAAAATAAACACACAAAAATTATCAGAGTATACACTCTCTCAAGCCTCGAAACTCTGCACAAATACTCTCTCAAACCCACTCTTCAAAAGCCCTAACCTCCCGAAGGCAGCCGTCAATCCGGCGATCAAACCCTGAAGTTCAAACCCTAACCCTAGGGTTTTCAATCAAGCAATCAGTCAACCACGCCCAATCCAAAGCAATCAAGCAATTGAGGGATCAAGGTGGTGAGGCCCAACAGCCTCTGGTTTGTCTTATTTACTGTATTTCTGACTAACCGTAGCGTTTTGATTATCTGTTAATCTTTCTGTCTGGTGTGAGGAAGAACACCGACCGAGGCTTCGATCCCTCGGCCGGTACATCAAACCAGGAGGATCCCTCGGCCGTGACATCCATTCACCGGCCGCGGGATCCATCTCCCTGGGACAGTTTTGTTGCTTTCTCTGCTTTCTGAATGCATGCTTACTTATCGCACTGGCTCACCTTACTTACTGTTTAAAGGAATAAATAAACAGACTATGTGTTGGAATTAAACAAAGCATCTATATGTCTTATGTTGAACGATTATGGGCCAGTCTCACGACTGGGCAAAGAGGGGTGCCTAACACCTTCCCCTTATTGTACTTTTGGCTCCCGTATCCAGAATCTCTATCTGTTTTCCCAGTTTTAATAAACTGGGTGGCGACTCTGTTTTGATGATAACCGCTAACATGTGGCTATGTTCCTAGCCATGGGAATGTCCATGATTTTGGTTTACGAAGCAAGCAACCAAACGAGCAAACAAACATGATCAATCTGTATGGAGATGCCCCGCTTGGGAGGTGTCTACAGCTCTACGCCAACACTTATGATGAGAAAGCTCCGTGCACAGACCGTCAGAATACAACCAGCTCTATGCTTCGGTTCATATCACGTCAAGCTCTAAGCTCCGACACCTCAGGCTCTCGCCTTATGATCAATACCAGCTCCGCGCTTTGGTCCCATCAAGCTCTAAGCTCATTTCAGGCCCTTGCCTCATAAACCACAGCAGGCTCCACGCCTCAGTTCTATCACCTCAGACTCTTGCCTTACACCAGGTCCGTGCTTCGGTTCAAACACGACAAGCTCTAAGCTTCGACACCTCAGGCTTTCGCCTCACGACCACAGCAGGCTCTACACCTCAAGCTCTCGCCATATGATCAACACCAGCTCCGCGCTTCGGTCCTATCAATCCAAGCTCATCTCAGGCCTCCACCTTATGACTACAACCGACTCCGTGCCTCGGTTCCCTCATCTCCAAAAGCTCTGTGCTCCATTTACTGACCCTGTGCCCCCCGCATCTCAAAAGCAAACCGGCGTCCAACTCATCCCAGTAGATGGTATGGATCCCACCCCACTACATCAATTCCTTCTAGCTCATTCGCAAGGATAGGCTACTCTACTGAGCTCCTTTCAGTCAAAGTAAGGATGATCAAGAAAAGCAAACGCACCTGTCGTGTACTGGTCTACCCCAAAATACTAAGGAAGCTCTCCGCAAAAACTCCCTGGCAGCCCCGCGCTCCTTCCACTACTCTTCGCCAAAACCCTGGCTCAGTCTAGGTACGTCACACTACGGCTTTTAAGCCCAAAGGTACGTCTTCTGTCTCTAACCCTCCAAACTTTTATTTTTCTTCTTTCGCCCGAACTACGATTGGTCTGAATTTCCTTTGTGGAATACGTAGTGTGGGCTACCTGCCCGAAAAATTATGTTTCCCATTTTGAAGAAAAATACGGTTTGAAGAGTCGCCACCCGGATTTATGGTATATCACCCGAGAAACCGTTTTGTTACGAAAAATGGTTGATTTGAAATTGAAAACCAGAGATCGTTTTGAGGGTCCGGAAGCCATGTTACGAGGGGGGAAGGGTTTTACGGCACCCCCCTCGCCCGATTCGAGATCGGTCTCTACTAATCATTTGTGGGATTTTCAAAAGGGATTTTGTTTCATTAGAGCATTTAGCAAATATCCACAGTTATAACACATAAGAAGTGTATACTGGTGCATGTGTACAGTAGAGGGTGAAATGGTTGTGCATCCAACACATGATAACAGAAGATGAAACCCTGTTACTGGATTCACTCTCGAGCGCTCGGGAGTGGTCCCGAGCGCTTGGGAGTTCTGACACTCTGAACCTGCAAAACTTGTTAGCACAGACAGGATATAATGCTAAAATAGGAACTGAAAAGCTTCTATATACACTACTGGCTCAACAGAGGATTTGAAAGACTGGAATAAACCCTCAATCTTTTAGATCTTGCATCCCTGCCTTAACAAGATTAAATCTACAATATTAAAAGAGCAACAGGCCATACTTATGCATGCAGAAACCAGAGAGCACAGCAGACTGGGAAAGATGGAACGCAATAGCATGCATACACTTCCGAGCGCTCGGGAATGGTTCAGAGCGCTTGGGAGTGAGCTGCATGCTAACTTGCTCTCAGATAGAAAATAGTACTATCTTGACATGCTAAGGCTCTTGTTTTGATTTTTCCATGAAGTGAATGATTCTTTTAACTTTGAAAGAAGGGAGCCTTATTCACACATGAAAACTCATGAGAAAATGTTTCTATTTTAGGGGAAAACGATTTTCTGTGCGTGCATGCCAAGATGAGATGCTTTCCTTTAAAAGTTTAACTCATACCCAGCCTGTTGTGTGACAAAAGATCATGCATGAAACTGGGAACAGTCCCGTGCGCTTTGGAGTACTCTCGAGCGCTCGGGAGTGTTGCCAGCAAGGGTTTTGTGAAAATATTTCTTTGTACCCCATTGCTCTTGTCTTTACACTAGGGTCCCCCAACCATGCACCCAGTATTGAAGACTGGGTCAGGCTGAGAGACCCCCCTCAAAAGGGAAGAACAGCCTCTTTGTTTGATCAAAGGTAAAGATTTCTACCTTTTACTTGAACCTTGCTCCTTAGAATGACTTTGAAATGTGGGTGAAGTCAGAAGAGTGCAAGAGATCAGAAGAGTATTCTGGATTTCTTGCCCTTTTCCTTGGTGATTTCTAAAACTTTTGAAGTTTTGAAGGTGAGTTTTGGAAGTTTTTGGTTTTGAGCAAGAGAGAGAGAGAGAGCAGAGAATGGTTTTTTTTTCCAGGAGGAAATTTCGTGGTCCCCCGCTCAGCTGAAGACCAGTGGTATTTATAGTCAAAATAACCTATAGTTTTGAAAATCAAATGGGTTTAAATAAAACATTTTTTTAATAGGAAAATCTTTGGCCTGAATCTCTGCCACCAGAGGTTGAGTGTGGACTGAGCTACCAGCCGGCTCAAGATGGTGGTAATGATGAGTTGCATGGGTAGTGGGTGATACTGCCATCCATTGGGCAGCAAAGAAGACTCGAGCGCTCGGGATCACTCCCAAGCGCTTGGGTCTTCACTCTCGAGCGCTCGAGAGTGAGCCAGGCCAGAGGTTTTGGAAAACGGTTTTGAGCGCTCGGGACTTCTCCCAAGCGCTTGAAAATGCTTTTGACCATTTTTATTCCCTTTTCAAATCTTTAAAGGAGCAAAGTTCCGATCGATACTAGGCTTGTTTCAATCCAAAGTCATCATCGGGGAGCCTCCGGGCCACAAATCAAGGAATTTTGAAGAGTCCAAATTGGGGTGTCTACAGTTGCCCGTCTTTGGGCGTCACTCAGCATCATGTCAGGATACGAGTGCCGTCCAAAGATTGAGACAGCCCAATTCGAGCCAGATCAAATCCTCAATTCAAAATCAAATGCAAGTGAAGACACAAACATTTGATGCATGCGGTCGCGTCTTTTCAGACTGCCTACGTACCCTTTTCTGCAGGGATCAGACCAGCGTAGTTCTTTGGGGCAAATGCAAACATGCAGACATGCAAGTAAATGATGGAAATGTGTCCCTCAGGACGGTGCCAAATCTATGGCGGGGTATGAAGGTGGTGCCAAATCTACGGCAGCGGAAGAAGGGTGCCAAATCTATGGCAGACAAGATGGGTGCCAAATATATGGCGGCGGATGACCTGGAGAAAACCGGGGATGAAGGGTGCCAAATCTATGGCGGCGGAAGAAGGGTGCCAAATCTATGGCAGACAAGATGGGTGCCAAATCTATGGCGGCGGATGACCTGGAGAAAACCGGGGATGAAGGGTGCCAAATCTATGGCGGCGGAAGAAGGGTGCCAAATCTATGGCAGACAAGATGGGTGCCAAATCTATGGCGGCGGATGACCTGGAGAAAACCGGGGATGAAGGGTGCCAAATCTATGGCGGCGGAAGAAGGGTGCCAAATCTATGGCAGACAAGATGGGTGCCAAATCTATGGCGGCGGATGACCTGGAGAAAACCGGGGATGAAGGGTGCCAAATCTATGGCGGCGGAAGAAGGGTGCCAAATCTATGGCAGACAAGATGGGTGCCAAATCTAGGGCGGCAGAAGAAGGGTGCCAAATCTATGGCAGACAAGATGGGTTCCAAATCTATGGCGGCGAATGACCTGGAGAAAACCGGGGATGAAGGGTGCCAAATCTATGGCGGCGGAAGAAGGGTGCCAAATCTATGGCAAACAAGATGGGTGCCAAATCTATGGCGGCGGATGACCTGGTGAAAACCGGGGATGAAGGGTGCCAAATCTATGGCGGCGGAAGAAGGGTGCCAAATCTATGGCAGACAAGATGGGTGCCAAATCTATGGCGGCGGATAACCTGGAGAAAACCGGGGATGAAGGGTGCCAAATCTATGGCGGCGGAAGAAGGGTGCCAAATCTATGGCTGGAGATGATTGAAGGGTGCCAAATCTATGGCAGATGATGATTGAAGGGTGCCAAATCTATGGCGAGAGATGATTGAAGGGTGTCCCTCAAGACAATGCCAAATCTATGGCAGAAGATGAAAGGGTGCCAAATCTATGGCGAGAGGTGATTGAAGGGTGCCAAATCTATGGCGGGAGATGATTGAAGGGTGCCAAATCTATGGCGAGGGATGATTGAAGGGTGCCAAATCTATGGCGGGAGATGATTGAAGGGTGCCAAATCTATGGCAGAAGATGATTGAAGGGTGCCAAATCTATGGCAGAAGATGAGCAGTCATGTTGACGAATATGAAGGAAGAAGGCGACCGTGAGAGGTCGAGGTTAGAAAGTGAGACCCGTGTTTCGACTTTTGACAACATTGATGATTTTTTAGTTTTGAAAAACAACAAAGGACATGTCCGAGTACCCTTTCTGCTTTACTGTTTTTGGCCAGCGGACCGGTATTGTCAGGATTTTGGGATTTGGGATGGAGTTTGTCTTTCGATGGAAATTGGGTTCGAGTTGGATCCAGGACTTGAACGGGGGTTGGCTTGAGTTTGACCTTGATCAGGGCTTGAGCTCCGAGCGTTCATGCCCCAGTCTTGAGGTCGGCTGTACGCTTTCAGTGATTGATGGCATTGGGCTGATGTGCCCCAGTGAGTAACAGACCTTAGTTCTGATATCTTTTCCTTGATTCCACTGATAGTTTCGGCGACCAGATTTGTCATGATCAGAAGTGCGGGCTCTTCCACGTATTGGAGCTTCTCTCACAAGTTGGGGCTTCAATGACCTTGTGTGAATTTGGACAAGGCCCAGATGACTCAAAGGACAAGAAAGACCCTTTATCAGAGGACTGACTCTTAACGAAGACCTTGACTGGACGAGGAGTTTGATTATTTGAGGATTTAATGTTTGAAATTGTCATGATAAAATCAAGTTTTGATGATTTTCCCATTCGGGTCTTTGAAATTGTTTTAGCAAAACACGAGGACTTTTATTAGGAATCATGCCCCAGGTTGCTGATGACAACCCATGGATTTAGAAAATGCCTTGGCGCTCCTTCATGTTTTCTTCTATTGTCTAGGATTTTTATTATCAAGTTGTGTTTTTCAATCTGACAGGACTTTATTCGGGTTGTAACGTGGCCAAGGTTCGGCTTAGCAAAGAAGGGATAATAGGCTCAAAAATTTTCATTGTCTTTGGGTTTCGAGAGCTAGCAGCCATCTTGAATAATTTTGTGCCTTCTTTGCTTTTGATGGGCGCCTTCTTTCACCTGACTTGCTTCGCCTTTTGTCGTGCCGATGCGTTTGGCATTCTCGTTGATCTTGCGCTTTCTCCGATTTTTCTTCAATGCTTTGCATCTCAATGTGCGTATGCATTTGGCATTTTCACGCTTTGAATTCTGATGCGCCGATGATAACCAGGTGTTTGGCACATTTGTCCTCCTCATTTCACCCCGGTGTGGGGGATAGCTGCCTAGCTAGGTTTTTTCAAAGAAATTGATTTAGGCTCAAAGGGGGTTATCAATGGATATATATCTTCAAGCGTGTGATAAAAGAAAAGAATGCCTTTCTTCATTTTGAATTGCACAACTCAATAACTGGATCCTAGATGCAAGTTAAGAGATTTGAGTGTTCTAATTTTTTGCCTAGATCATATTTTGAGGTTTTGATCTAGCGAGCTTTTTACTTGGGCCAAGGCGTTGCTTCTTCACGGTGTCAGGGAATGGTCCCATGAAATTCTTCTTCTTCTTCAGAGGGCAAAGTATCTCGTGTCTTACTCTCTCAATTGATGGTGAAAAACAATTCCAAGTTAAGGGATTATCGCAAAACGTGAGTTTATTATCACAATTTCGACTCAAGAGGTTTGACATCAAAAGACAGGACGGACCGACAAAGGATCGACTCGGAACATGACCGAATCTTGGGATCGACTCGAATGAATATGACCGGGCCTCGGGATAAGGCTGCCTACGTATCCTTCTTGCAAAGGAATCAGGTCATAACGTAGTTCAGACCTACGAAACTGACTCTCTTTTTGGTTTTTCTTTTTTTGACTACAAACTTGAAAACATACAGACACGAAAGCATGAAAGACCCAAAGTACAAACTGACTCGAAATTGAACGACAAAGACTTGACTCAAAACTCAAAAGCTTTCCAAACTCGTGAGAAATTCCATCCATGGATTGCTGCACTCAAAATCCTCCTCCCGATCTGAAGTCCGGCACTGGGATGGTTCCTTTGTCGATTAAGTCTTGGATCTTGAAACGGAGACGGTGACAGTCATTGGTAGCGTGACCGGGCATTTGATGGAAGGCACAGAAGGCATTTGGGTTGTGGTAGGCTGGGAGCTTTTGAGGTAGGGGAGTTGACAGGAGTGGCTTGATGGTTCTGCTTTCGACCAGTCTTTCGAATACCATGGATAGTGGTACAGAAAACTCGGAAAAGACGCGAGGTTGTTTAGGCTTGGTGGCTTGAGCAACGATCTGGCTAACGGGCTCGGTCCGGACATGGTCGGTATGTAGGGTCAGATGGCAAGTCGGTGTAACCATACAACATGTTGCTGCTGTCGGGGTCTACATTTTCTGTCTCTGGGAAGGAATCAGCATTTTCGAGGATGCCCAACTAAACAGCTTCTTCGACGGCCAGGCCTGTTTCGAAGAATGTCTTGAAGTTGGAAGAGGCTTGAGCTAGGATCATGTGTCTGGCAAGTGCGGGCTGGAGGTTTCGGACAATCATCCGAATTTGATCTTTCTCCGAGGGTTTGTCCTTCATCTGAACAGCCTTTGCTCTCCATCTTTGAACAAAATCCATAAAAGACTCCTTTGGTTCCATCTTTATTGATTCCAACTCTCGAGTGGTGACCTCAAGTTGGATGTTATAGTTAAACTGGGCCACGAAAGCCTCACAGATGTCTTCCCAAGATTTCTTCTTTGTCACTTCCAAGGTAGTGAACCAGCGCAAGGCATATCCAACCAGTGTTTGAGAAAACATTTGGGCCATGGCGTCTTTCTCCAAGCCCCACATGGAAAGTGCCCCAATGTAACTGGTCAAGTGTGCTTTTGGATCACCGGTTCCGTCAAACTTAGCGAAGTCGATTGGCTTGAATTTCCTGGGTAGTCTGGCATTCGGAAAAAGGCAGAGTTCGTCGGAGTCGAAACCAATTGAGGTGATTCTTTCGCTTCTGGCTAAGGACAGCTCAAGTTGGGATAATTTGGCTTCGATGGTGGCCATTTCCGGGCTTTGGGAGTTTGGTTCAGAGGGTGGTTCACGATTATTTTCGAGGGGTGTTTCTGGGTTTTGTGGAGGTGGAAGTCGTCTGGCAACCCCGATTATCATAAGCATCAACTGGGTAATCTGGTTGTCTGTTCGTTCACCCATCTGTCGGATAGAGGTTTGAATTTGATCCAACTCGTTCAGAATCCCTGCTGGCTGTTCCCCGTTCAGATGTTCCTCATTCAAATTTTCCACCGGCTGCTCCATATCTTCCCACAAATTCTGAGTTTATGAGGGTATGGTTTCGTTGTAGGATGGGTGGTCCACTGACAGTAAAGCAGAAAGCGAACTCAGAATGTGCCCCTGTTATGATTTATTGAAAAATGCATGCTGAATAAAAGAATTGTTGTTGACGTGTTGTCATCGTCGACTCAAGGGATCAAACTTTACGGATAGTTCCAACAGTCACGGGTAGGTCGGTGTCAGGCTGGTTAAATTCCGCACGTTGGGAATCAGAGCCAATCTCCTTATCTAAGACCATCCGAGACAGAGCAATAAGACTGCTGGAAGATGCACTTAAGGCTAGAGGGAGCCGTTCGGGCACGGCGAACACCGGAGTTATCCCAAACTCCATGGATTTATGGTCTCCTAGACCCTGACTCAAGAAATGACATCCTATGAAGGATTGCCTTAGTCCTCAGAGATTCTTTTGAATGTGTATCCTTTGATTAGGAATGACAAGATTTGGGAGATATCAAGACAAATTAAGTCTTTAACATTTTTTTTTTGAAATTTTTGTTTTGGTTTCAAAAACTGTTTAGCGTAAATGACATGATACCATAACCGGGGTGGCGTAGGTGGCTTCGCACTACAACCTGGGTGGTGTGGGTATCATGACATTGTAGCCTAATTGTTTTGTTAATTTTCATTGAATCCATGATTAAAACTTGTATTGAAGACTTAATGAAGTTTGATATCCCCAAAACCTCGTCGTTCCAAGGACTAATTAATTTCAACAACGTGCCTTTAAAAAGCACGACTCATCATCGGTCCAGGCAATCCTAAATAAGCTGCGCAAGCAAGCCCAAGAGTTCTATACGCGATACGAAAGCGAACGAACGGCATAAGATGCAAGGTGCAATGTGCAAGCTAGATAAGATCACGGTCTTTCGAAGGTTGCCTAATTCCTCAGAATTTCTTTTAGGGTGTATCCTTCGTTCAGAACGACAAATTCTAAGAGATGTCAAAATGAACTAAGTATTCAACTAGTCCTCGTTTGAAGTTTTAATTTTGAACTTGGAATAACTTAGTATAGACGACGTGATACCCCAACCATCGTGGTGTCAGTGACATGGTGCCATTAGCCAGAGTGGTGTAAGTAAAGTGGCATCACGGTGTCGTTTTCCTTGTTATTCCTTATTCTCCGTTGAAATTTCGATTAGGCATTAGTCAAGGACTTAGTATATTCTGATTTCCCAAAGTCTCCTTGTTCTAAGGAGTCATGTAGTTTAGACAACGTACACTGGGGTGCACGACTCATCATCGGGCCTCGGCAACCTTCTATAGGCCGTGCGAGCGAGATTAAGAGCACAGGACTCGAAATTGAATAGACGGCATGACATGAATGTGATGCATGGTGAGATGCAGAAAGCAGTAACATGTAGGCAGGATATAGCATATAATCCTACCATGCGGGTCCCTGTCCTAGTTTGGAAGGATCTATGGCTTGCTAAGCATGTACAAAGGCCGGTTTTGGCTTGAAAAGGGTTCCCCGGACTATAGTCAAAGTATACCTCCCACTATTGAGCGTACACCCAATAATGGTACAAATGGTAGGGATGACTTATCACGGTCGAGGGTTGCTGAGCATTCCGGGATTCCCTATCACCGGCAAGCCGGGTAGGATTGCCGAAACACAACAGCGAGGTTGCACAAGATATATACAAGAGATAGACAATGAAACAAAATCCCTTTGAAAATCCCACAAACGTTTTTCAAGCTTGGCTCACAAGTTTAATTGATATTCAAGAAAAGCGGGCCGTTTCATCAACAAACCAATTTTTTCTCAAGTATCAATTAAAACTCCCCAGCGGAGTCGCCACTGTGGGCTACCTGCCCGAAAAATTATGTTTCCCATTTTGAAGAAAAATACGGTTTGACGAGTCGCCACCCGGATTTATGGTATATCACCTGAGAAACCGTTTTGTTACGAAAAATGGTTGATTTGAAATTGAAAACCAGAGATCGTTTTGAGGGTCCGGAAGCCATGTTACGAGGGGGGAAGGGTTTTACGGCACCCCCTCGCTCGATTCGAGATCGGTCTCTACTAAACGTTTGTGGGATTTTCAAAAGGGATTTTGTTTCATTAGAGCATTTAGCAAATATCCACAGTTATAACACATAAGAAGTGTATACTGGTGCATGTGTACAGTAGAGGGTGAAATGGTTGTGCATGCAACACATGATAACAGAAGATGAAACCCTGTTACTGGATTCACTCTCGAGCGCTCGGGAGTGGTCCCGAGCGCTTGGGAGTTCTGACACTCTGAACCTGCAAAACTTGTTAGCACAGACAGGATATAATGCTAAAATAGGAACTGAAAAGCTTCTATATACACTACTGGCTCAACAGAGGATTTGAAAGACTGGAATAAACCCTCAATCTTTTAGATCTTGCATCCCTGCCTTAACAAGATTAAATCTACAATATTAAAAGAGCAACAGGCCATACTTATGCATGCAGAAACCAGAGAGCACAGCAGACTGGGAAAGATGGAACGCAATAGCATGCATACACTTCCGAGCGCTCGGGAATGGTTCAGAGCGCTTGGGAGTGAGCTGCATGCTAACTTGCTCTCAGATAGAAAATAGTACTATCTTGACATGCAAAGACTCTTGTTTTGATTTTTCCATGAAGTGAATGATTCTTTTAACTTTGAAAGAAGGGAGCCTTATTCACACATGAAAACTCATGAGAAAATGTTTCTATTTTAGGGGAAAACGATTTTCTGTGCGTGCATGCCAAGATGAGATGCTTTCCTTTAAAAGTTTAACTCATACCCAGCCTGTTGTGTGACAAAAGATCATGCATGAAACTGGGAACAGTCCCGAGCGCTTTGGAGTACTCTCGAGCGCTCGGGAGTGTTACCATAAATGTTTTTATGAAAACATTTTTTGTACCCCATTGCTCTTGTCTTTACACTAGGGTCCCCCAACCATGCACCCAGTATTGAAGACTGGGTCAGGCTGAGAGACCCCCCTCAAAAGGGAAGAACAGCCTCTTTGTTTGATCAAAGGTAAAGATTTCTACCTTTTACTTGAACCTTGCTCCTTAGGATGACTTTGAAATGTGGGTGAAGTCAGAAGAGTGCAAGAGATCAGAAGAGTATTCTGGATTTCTTGCCCTTTTCCTTGGTGATTTCTAAAACTTTTGAAGTTTTGAAGGTGAGTTTTGGAAGTTTTTGGTTTTGAGCAAGAGAGAGAGAGAGAGTAGAGAATGGTTTTTTTTCTAGGAGGAAATTTCGTGGTCCCCCGCTCAGCTGAAGACCAGTGGTATTTATAGGCAAAATAACCTATAGTTTTGAAAATCAAATGGGTTTAAATAAAACATTTTTTTAATAGGAAAATCTTTGGCCTGAATCTCTGCCACCAGAGGTTGAGTGTGGACCGAGCTACCAGCCGGCTCAAGATGGTGGTAATGATGAGTTGCATGGGTAGTGGGTGATACTGCCATCCATTGGGCAGCAAAGAAGACTCGAGCGCTTGAGAGTGAGCCAGGCCAGAGGTTTTGGAAAACGGTTTTGAGCGCTCGGGACTTCTCCCAAGCGCTTGAAAATGCTTTTGACCATTTTTATTCCCTTTTCAAATCTTTAAAGGAGCAAAGTTCCGATCGATACTAGGCTTGTTTCATTCCAAAGTCATCATCGGGGAGCCTCCGGGCCACAAATCAAGGAATTTTGAAGAGTCCAAATTGGGGTGTCTACAGGTAGGCAGCCTCCCGGCCCGACCATAACAAAACCTTTTTCAAAAAAAACCATTGGAATAGTGGTTGGACCAAATTGAGTTGCTTTTTACAGCTTTGACTCTTACTCAAACATGTCTCGCAATCCGTCTGAGTTCAGTCAAAGAGGGGCATCCGTAGACACCCCAATTTGGCCTAACGATTATTTCAAGTCCCACCTTGGGACCATCCCGATGATGAAATGGATACAGTGATTGCTGATTGCCTCCTTGAGAACCTTAGGACTTTCGGTAAGAACTTTGAGCCACATAGAGGACCCAATTCAAAGCCATACAGCCTTTCAGACAGAAACACAGAAGCCTAGGAGAATCCATCTGTCGGCCGTGACATCGATCCCACGGCCCTAAAATCATTTCCTCATCCGAGCAACCTGTTGCTAGCAAAATCTCCCTGAGAGATCAATCCCTCGGTCGCAAGATCTATCCTTCGGCCGAGACATCCATTCCTCGGCCGTGATATCCTTACTCGGCCGCCAGATCGACCTTTTCCCAGACTCTGGAACGTGTTCTGTCAGACGTTTGATCCAACTACACCACCTTCCCGATGCGTTCGAGCTACGCTCAGAGATTACGACGTAGAGTTAGAGATGCATTGCAATTGCAATTGCCATCTCGTGATTTGATTGGCCGGAGTGAGTCACCAATTGCCTATATAAAGGGCCTTTGGATTCTGAAAATAAACACACGAAAATTATCAGAGTATACACTCTCTCAAGCCTCGAAACTCTGCACAAATACTCTCTCAAACCCACTCTTCAAAAGCCCTAACCTCCCGAAGGCAGCCGTCAATCCGGCGATCAAACCCCGAAGTTCAAATCCTAACCCTAGGGTTATCAATCAAGCAATCAGTCAACCACGCCCAATCCAAAGCAATCAAGCAACTGAGGGATTGTAGACACCCCAATTTGGCCTAACGATTATTTCAAGTCCCACCTTGGACCATCCCGATGATGAAATGGATACAATGATTGCTGATTGCTTCCTTGAGGACCTTAGGACTTTCGGTGAGAATTTTGAACCACTTAGAGGACCCAATTCAGAGCCATACAGCCTTTCAGACAGAAATACAGAAGCCTAGGAGAATCCATCTGACGGCCGTAACGTCGATCTAACGGCCAAAACATCAATTCCTCACCCGAGCAACCTGTTGCCAGCAAAATCTCCCTGAGAGATCAATTCCTCGGCCGCAAGATCTATCCTTCGGCCGAGACATCCATTCCACGGCCGCAAGATCCTTTACTCGGCCGCCAGATCGACCTTTTTCCAGACTCTGGAACGTTCTGTCAGACGTTTGGTTTGATCCAACTACACTACCTTCCCGATGGGTTCGGGCTACGCTCAGAGATTACGACGTAGAGTTAGAGATGCATTGCAATTGCAATTGCCATCTCATGATTTGATTGGCCGGAGTGAGTCATCCCTATGCCTATATAAAGGAGCCTTTGGGCTCCGAAATAAAGACACAAAATTGATATACCCTCACACTCAATCAAGCCACGAAGCTCTGTCAAAATACTCTCTCAATCCCATACTCCAAAAGCCCTAACCTTCTGAAGGTAGCCGTCAATCCGGCGATCAAACCCCGAAGTTCAAACCTTAACTCTAGGGTTCTCGATCAAGCAATCAATCAATCACGCCCAATCCAAAGCAATCAAGCAACTGAGGGATCAAGGTGGTGAGGCCCAACGGCCTCTGGTTTGTCTTAATTTACTGCATTTTGATTAACTGTAGCGTTTTGATTATCCATTAATCTTTCTGTCTGGTGTGAGGAAGAACACCGACCGGGGCTTCGATCCCTCGGCCGGTACATCAAACCAGTGTGATTACTCGGCCGTGACATCTATTCACCGGCCGAGTAATCAATCTCCTGGGACAGTTTATTTGCTTTCTTTGCTTTCTGAATACATGCTTCAATTATCGCACTGGCTCACTTTGTTTACTGTTTAAAGGAATAACTAAACAGACTATGTGTTGGAATTAAACAAAGCATCTATATGTCTTATGTTGAACGATTACGGGCCAGTCTCACGACTGGGCAAAGAGGGGTGCCTAACACCTTCCCCTTATTGTACTTTTGGCTCCCTTATCCAGAATCTCTATCTGTTTTCCCAGTTTTAATAAACTGGGTGGCGACTCTATTTGATGATAACCGTTATCATGTGGCGATGTTTCTAGCCATGGGAATGTCCATGATTTTGGTTTACGAAGCGAGCAACCAATCGAGCAAACAAACGTGATCAATCTGTATGGCGATGCCCCGTTTGGGAGGTGTCTACAGTTTTTGGCGACTCTGCTGGGGATATGAGAGCCATAACCAAAAAGTTCAACATAAGACTAATACATGCCTTGTTTAATTCATTTATCATATGCATCGAGCGGGCAACCCGTTGAGTTCACCTGATATCCCGGCATGACACGGGCTATGTTGGGGGTTCCAGCAAACTCCACAGTCACTCGTACCTAGTGGTATATCAAAAAGGAAATCACCCAATCACCGCCTATGATGGGCTGGTGAGAGGATTGGTGCCCTTTGACAACGGAGCACCCTGAGACTACCAAAACCTTGCATATTTTAGAAAGCCATAGAACTTATCAAACTAAGACAGGAACCTACAGGCTAGGAACCTGCTTGCATTTTGCTTCCAAGTTCTTCCTCACACCCATTGTATATGTATGTTGTAAAATTTCTCTTTTGCAGGTTAAACCTTAGGAATCTCCCTAAGTCAAATAAACAGTAGGTAAGATTAATCAATCTAACTAAAGCAAAAACCTTTTTCAGGAAAAATGACTGCATCACTGTTCATGTCCGATTCGCACTTTCAAGTTGTCACCAAGCTGTCTGGCCCGCTCCACTTTGTTGTTGAAGATTTCAACCCCTCTGAATACGTCACTCCAAAATCAACCAAAGCCTATGGTGGCTATCATTGAAGACAACCATGTCATGTTCACTGGGAACGGTTTATGAGGAAGAGGTAGAAGACCTGATTGAAGAAGAAGGGCTTCGCAGGGTTCCAATCTACTTTTATGACCCCTATGCACCTACCGATTATTATTGGCCAATAGACGAGGTCAACAACCTCGAGACTGAAGAGGCAAAGGAAGAAGAGGCTGTCGACAATGACCCACTAGACGAAATATCACTAAACCTACTCTTTGATGAGGGGGTCACCAACAATGAAATAAGGGTGATCCACCCCATCATAGACAGCTTTGGTAATTGGTGGGGCTTTGTTGGCACACGACGGGTCGACAACAGCGACGAAGCCGAGATTGAAGCTCAATTGGAGGAAATAACAGCAATAGCAAATCAAATGGCCCTCCAAGACTTGCAGGGTGACAATGATGAAAGTGCGAATCAAGGTGACAGTGAAGTACTGGTGATCGACCTTGGTGATGAAAAAGACTGCTCTGAGCTGATTGTGGATGCTGAAAAAGGGGCTTACCCTAACTAGACCGTGGAACATACTCTAAAATACAAAATGAAAAGCGCTAATTCTAATCTTAGTTCTGATTCCGATTCCGACTCCGAGTCGACTCAGTCCGAGTCAAGCTTTTCATCCTTTGAAACTACTAAGTCTAGTGAGGAAAACCTGGTCAAAGTACCAAGGCATAGCATTTATTTTGAGTTCGACTCTGAAATGTCTTTTGATAAACTTAGCAATGAGAAGGAAGATTTAGAGTATTTCACTTTGCCTATGATCAATTGTGTGGATTCCGACAAACCAAATTTTGAGGAAGAAATTCCAAAAGAAATTCTAGAATTCATCGAGAGAGAAGAGGAAAGACATGCTAAACCTTTTTCTGAGGAAATAATCACAGCAAACATAGGCTCTGCAAACGAGCCCAAAATGGTTAAAATTGGTGCCGCACTATCCCCTCAAGAAAGTGGAAAACTAATCCTTTTGTTAAAAGAATACAAAGATGTTTTTGCCTGGTCTTACGAGGACATGCCTGGAATAGACCCTGAAATTGTTCAACATAAAATTCCTCTTCATCCTGATGCAAAACCAGTTAAACAAAAACTGAGACGTATGCGCCCTGATTGGGTCCTAAAGATAAAAGAAGAAGTCACTAAACAAATCAACGCCGGCTTTCTCATAGTCACCGAATATCCACAATGGGTAGCAAACATCGTTCCCGTACCAAAGAAAACTGGAGGAATCAGGGTCTGTGTAGATTTCCAAGATCTCAACAAAGCCAGCCCGAAAGATGACTTCCCATTACCTCACATAGACGAGCTAGTGGATAACACCGCAGGCCATGCATTGCTATCTTTCATGGACGGATTTTCTGGGTATAACCAAATCCTTATGTCTCCTGAGGATAGAGAGAAAACCACATTCACTACGCCTTGGGGAACTTACTGCTACCGAGTAATGCCGTTTGGGTTGAAGAATGCTGGAGCCACTTACCAGAGGATGGCCACAACACTGCTGCACGACATGATGCACAAAGAGGTCGAGGTGTATGTTGACGATATGATAGTCAAATCAAAGGAAAGGGAAGGACACTATGGAGCACTCCAAAAGTTCTTTGAGAGGATTAGGAATTATAAGTTACGTCTTAACCCTCAAAAATGCACTTTTGGGGTAACAGCTGGAAAGATGTTGGGTTTCCTCATCACTCAAAGAGGAATCGAGGTAGATCCTTCCAAGATACAGGCTATCATGGAGATATCACCGCCTAGGACAGAGAAGGAAGTAAGGAGCTTCTTAGGGAAGGTACAGTTCATCAGCAGGTTCATTTCCAAACTCACAACCACCTGTGAACCTCTTTTCAAGCTACTGAAGAAAGGTACAGATTTTGAATGGAGCCAAGACTGTCAGCAAGCGTTCGAGGCAATCAAAGAATACCTTCAGAATCCACCTGTACTATCGCCACCCATCCCTGGGAAGCCATTGATTCTGTATCTCTCAGTAACAGACACGTCCATGGGATGTATGCTAGCGCAAGAAAACGATGCCAAGGTAGAGTGCGCCATATACTACCTCAGCAAGAAAATGATGGATTATGAGACAAGGTACACTCCCCTCGAGAAAACCTATTGGGGGCTAGTATGGGCCACAAAGAAACTGAGGCACTACCTGTTAGCACATCCGGTGGTGCTGGTCTCTCGTTTAGACCCAATCAAGTATCTTTTCGAAAAGCCAGCACTTATCGGAAAGCTAGCTAGGTGGTTATTGCTGCTAGCAGAGTTCGACCTCAAATACATGACAAGGAAATCAGTAAAAGGAAGAGCTGTGGCAGAATTCTTGGCGGATCACCCTGTAACAGAGGCCGAGGCAGAAGACTTCATGTTCCCCGACGAGGACATCTTATGTCTCTTAGACGACACCTGGCAACTTTACTTTGATGGAGCATCAAACCTATGTGGATATGGCATAGGGGTATTGCTAGTTTCCCCAAACGACTCCCACATCCCTTTGTCATATAAACTAAGGTTTGAGGTCACTAACAATCAAGCTGAGTACGAGGCTTGTATTGCCGGAATGGAGGCAGCCCTGGAGCTAGGGGCAATAAGGGTAGAAGTCACTGGGGACTCAAATCTGGTGGTATCTCAAGCTAGAGGAGACTGGAAGGTCAAGGAAGATACACTGAAGCTATACCACTCTGTGCTGGAAGATCTAATTCCACAATTCGATTCTGTTATCTTCACACACACTCCTCGAGTGAGCAATAGATTTGCAGATGCACTGGCGACATTGGCGTCTATGGTCTAAATACCCCTGGGATTCACAATGCGGCCTCTCATGATCGAACAAAAGGTTAAACCAGCATGTGAGTGTACCTTTACCGAGGAAGGTGAAGACGATGGCAAGCCATGGTACGAAGACGTGAAGGAATTCCTGGAAAAAGGAGAATACCCATCCGAGGCCACCTCGAAGGATAAAACAGCTCTGCGGAAGTTTGCTGCCCGATTTATAATCTGTGGAGGAGCATTATACCGAAGGGCACACTTGGGTCCAAGTCAACTTTGCATCACAACGGAGGACAGCCACAAGGTAATGGAGGAAATACATGAAGGAATTTGTGGGCCACACATGAATGGGGCAACGATGGCAAAAAAGATCCTGCGTCAGGGATATTACTGGACTACAATGGAGGCCGACTGCGCTGATTATGTCCGTCGATGTTACAAATGCCAAACTCACGCTGATCGTATGCGTATTCCCCCTACAGAATTGTACAGCATGACATCCCCCTGGCCATTCTCCACCTGGGGGATAGACGTTATTGGAGTATAAATCCAAAGGGAAAATACAAGCATCGGTTCATTCTGGTGGCTATCGACTACTTCACCAAGTGGGTAGAAGCAACTTCTTATGCTACTCTCAAAGCCACTCATGTGGCCAAATTTATTCGCACTAATATCATCTATCGATATGGTGTACCTCACGAGTTCGACTATGACAATGGATCGCACTTCAAAGGAGCAACAAAGAAGCTTTTCGCTGAATTTGGGATACAAAATCATCGGTCATCTACTTACCGACCTCAAACTAATGGAGCAGTTGAGGCTGCAAACAAGAATGTCAAGAGGATTCTGCGGAAGACTACCGACACCTACACCGACTGGCCGGAAATGCTGCCTCTGGCACTATGGGGATATCGAACAACTGAAAGGACTTCAACTGGGGCCACTCCCTACTCTCTGGTCTATGGAATGGAAGCTGTCTTGCCTATCGAATTGGAATTACCTTCGTTAAGGGTTCTAGCTGAGACTGGAATGATCGAAGAAGACTAGGTTCAAAACCGCTACGACGAGTTGGCACAACTAGACGAAAGGAGACTGAGAGCCTTATACCATGTACAAGGGTATCAACGCCGCATTGCACGAGCATTCAACAAAAAGGTGAAACCTAGGGACATCAAGGTAGGAGACATGGTGCTCAAAGCAATTCGTCGCCACATCTCGGACCCAAGGGGCAAGTTTAGACCAAACTGGGGAGGCCCCTACCTTATCAAACGCATACTTTCTGGAGGAGCAGCATACATTGCAGACTTAGATGGAATGGAATTCGCAACGCCAGTCAACGTTGACAAGCTAAGGAAGTATTACCCATGAGAAATGCTCGTTGGACCGAAAACCACAAGGGTGGGCGGATCCAAGCAAAAATTAGAGCAGCCTGCTAGGTCGAAAACCCGCAAGGGCGGCTTAGGCAAAAACTAAGGCATAAATAATATGCTCGCTAAGACCGAAAACCCGCAAGGGCGGTTTTTAGGCAAAATTTAGAGCACAAAAGGAGAGGAAAATACCCGAGTGGACCCTAACTAAAAACAAAACAAATCCCCTTTGTTGGAACTACGTTTATGGCCTGATTCCCTCCATGGGATACGTAGGCAATCTCTAAGTTTGAGATTCGGCCACTGCTATCATCATCACTTCCAAAATTTCTAGGTCTATCCTAAAGCATGTTCGCTATCAAATCATGGCAATAAACTCTTCAAATAAATCGACCAAATGTTTTATTATTTCCAAAGAGAAAGGACAAAGCAAACCTAAACAATTCTTAATCCATGAAAGCTAGAATCAAACAAACATCTTTTGAAAAACATAAGCAAAGCGTCGATCTCTAGGTCTTCCTTCTCTTTGCACTACTATCCTCCAAAAGGTTTTTCTTCAACCAGCGTTTGTAAGAACCCGATAGCTTGGCAACGAAGTTCTCAGCAACCTCCTGCATCACTCTATTTGGCCAAAGACGCAGCATATTGCGACGGAAGTTAGCATCATGGATCTTAGAGACGGTGTACTCGGGGTCACCCAAGATTGCGGCTTGTTCAGCCCCAAACTGCCTTTGAAAGCGAGCAGGGAAGTAGAAAACGACTCGAGTAATGCCAATCACTGCCACACCAAAGTGGTTCATAGTACTCACAGTCATACTCTCTATACCATACCAGGGGCAGACCCATTGAATCCAATCACCCCCACAAGTCCTCATCCACGCTTCCCAAGCAGCCTCAGTTGGGAACTGTTTAATCATGTGACGCTCCGTACACTGGTCTGGATTGTAAGGAAGTCGCTCCGGCGCATCCCACACTTTTAGCTTCTCAAACAACCACACCTAGAGGAAAAGGGAAAATTGTGAGTTGAGAGAACACGTGAGTCAAAACAAAAGAGTGATGAGTGAAAAGATAAACTTGACAAATGAAACAAATAAAAGAGCGAACCTGCAATAGCAAGGGACTGCCTGAGAACTGAGTTGTAGGACTACCCTTCATCACATTTAGACCCATCAAGGTCTCTGCCAACACTAAGCCGGCGAAACCCACACGGTTTCCAATTTGCTGAGCAAGGTTAAGCAATATAGGATCAGCATGACCAGAGGAAGGGCCAAGCAAGTAGTAATGAAGGAGACAAATGCACAATGCATGAAAGCATGACTTCTGTAGGGAAACTTGGCGATGAGCCTCAGCTGTACCAAAACGCTGAATAAGTTGCAGAATCTCTAGCCTTCCTTTCACCAGGAAGAATTTAACTTCATGTTTCTGAACTTGGAGTAAATCCTTCAGGAGATCACCCCGGTTGAACAAAGGATTAGGGGCAACAAAACCTTCCCTGTCTGAATGGCCCATAATAGCCGCAAATTCCTCGATAGTAGGACATAACTCCTCTCTCTTAAAGCGAAAGACGTGAAAATCAGGGTCCCACAAACTAGCGGCTGCCCTAAGGAAGGCAAAATTCACGGGAATGTGACAAAGGGAAAAGAGGAAGTCCATGCCAAAGGACTTAAAGTGCAGACGGTCAAGGCCATTAAAGGAATCCAACCACTGATCAAGGACTGGTTGTGCCATGTGCAAAGAATTGCTGCTGACAATGCTATCGGGTTCGTAGAATGCGTACTTATAGGACTAGGTCGAGTCTTAGTTTGAATCGGAATCGGATTCTTAATCCTCAGAAATTTAGTCGGTCTCTCGGCCGGCACTTCGATAAGACGGCCGTGGGATCAATCCATCAGCCCATAGATAATAGGGTTGACCTGCAAGTCAAACCCAGGCAAACAAAACGATCCTTCGGCCGCCAGATCGAAGTTTCGGCCGCGTAATCATTTGGTCGGCCGCCAGAACGGCTATTTTACAGACTGTTCCCACGGTTCAGTTCGTTTCGTTGGATTAACGAGAATATCACACGCAAACAACGTAGAAACAGCATGTACAATCACAATCGCAGAGCAAAAGGTTTTTGTTTCATATATCGAAAGCTTTTTACATCACAAGGTGGATCATCCCACATTTCCTAAACAAACTATACATCGATTTCCTGTCGAACTAACCTATGCAGGAAGAGAAACAAAGAAAGAAACAAAAAGAGGAAGCAGAAGAGGATGTCGAACCCTCTGGTGGTCCGAACAAAAGAGACCAGCTACAAAAAAGAAGAGGACGCCCCTGGGGCGATGTATACCAAAGGAGTACTACGGTGCAGAAGGGACACCACATGGCCCAGAAAAACCACCACACCGCGTACCACCGCCACGCCAGGAGCTCCGCGTCACGGAAGCAAGCCACCCATGCGAGGGCCCCTAATCAAGCATACCCATGCGAGGGTCCCAAATCAAGCATCAAGACAGGACCAAAAGCAAACGCGGTCTCCCTCCGCGCACGCAAGCCACGTCAGCGTATCATCCATAGCCCAGAGCTGTCGGAAACAAAGAGAAAGGGTGAGAGGAGTTTTCGGTGGGTTTCTCGGATGGAGAGGGAAACCGAGGAAAGACAGAAATGGAATAAAATGGCTGAGGTCGTGACCTTTTATAGGCCCCTGGAAATGAACCGATTAAGCGGCCGAGACATCGGTTCCTCGGCCGATAGATCAATCCTTCGGCCGAGAGATCGATCTCCTGGCCCTTCTAATCCATTCCCTCAGCAACAGCAGATTTTGCTTAGTGCACTAACTCATGCCACTACAGACTTCTAAGTCCTCAACCAACCAAGTAGTCTTGGGGGCATCCCCAAGCCAATGCAACATGATCAAAACCAGCCTTGGGGGCGTACCCAAGCATGAGGAAAATCTCTCTCCACAAACTGCTGGCCGAAGCTCCTACTACGGTAAAACAAGACACCTGGCAGCTCTACGCCTCCACCTACTAGCTCAGCGGCTCCCAGCCCACCATTTCAACAGGCTCGAAGCCATGACGACCAATCTTAGCGGCTCGAAGCCCACTACTTCAACAGGCTCAAAGCCTTTATCACCCAGCGGCTCGAAGCCCTTTATCATAGCGACTCTACGCCCGTATCAATTCAGCGGCCCCGTGCCCATCGTCTCTACACAACTCAGCGGCTCCAAGACCGCTATCTCAACTGGCTCAAAGCCGTAAACAAGCAATCCCAGCGGCTATAAGCCTTTTATCTCAGCAGCTCTATGCTCGCTATCACAGCAACAGGTTCTACGCCTGTAATCACTCAACTTAGCGGCTCCAAGCCCATTATCTCAACTGGCTCAAAGCCGTAACAACCAACCCAGCGGCTCTAAGCCCTTTGTCTCAAAATGGCTCGAAGCCGTACACAATCAAGCTCTTAACAGGCTCGAAGCCTATGTCTATTACCTCAGCGGCTCGAAGCCCATTATCTCAACAGGCTCGAAGCCTATATCTATCACCTCGGCGGCTCCAAGCCCATTACTCTAATAGGCTCGAAGCCTGTATCTACCATCTGAAATGGCTCGAAGCCATAAACTCAGCGGCTCAAAGCCCAACATCTCAACTGGCTCAAAGCCCAACAATCAAGACATTTATTCTCAGGCTCTACGCCTGAATGCTCAAAAATCTAACATTTTTGAATGCTTAAGCTCTACGCTTGGATGCCCAACCACTGTGTACTGGATGCTTAAGTTATACACTTGAATGCTCAAGCTCTACGCTTGGATGCCCAACCACTGCGTACTGGACGCTCAAAGCCTGTACTTTGAATGGTCGGATTCTGCCGTCCGAATGCTCGAGCTCTACGCTCTGAATGCTCAAGTCCAGAACTTGATAGAAGCTCTAAGCTTAAAACAAACACACACGCACGTGCCCGTGCACATATTGCCTTTTCACATCGAGTCTGCATCATCGTATCTGTTCACATCTAACAAGCATTTGCACATATACACTCTGCATATCTCTCATGAAACAGGTCAACCCTGCAATCAACCGGCTCTATGCCTCGGTTTTATTGATCGGCCCAACGCCTCGATCCTTTGGCTCCACGTCAACACTTATGATGAGAAAGCTCCGTGCACAGACCATCAGAATGCAACCAGCTCTACGCTTCGGTTCATATCACGTCAAGCTCTAAGCTCCGACAGCTCAGGCCCTCGCCTCAAGACTGCATGCAGGCTCCACGCCTCAATCACTTCAAGCTCCATGCCTCAGTTCCTTCACCTCAGGCCCTTGCCTTACACCAGCTCCGCGCTTCGGTCCTATCAATCACCTCAGGCTCTCGCCTTATGATCAATACCAGCTCCGCGCTTCGGTCCCATCAAGCTCTAAGCTCACCACAGGCCTTCGCCTCAAGATTGCAACTGGCTTCACGCCTCGATTCCATCACTCTCCAGGCTCTCGCCTCATGACTACAACCGGCTCCGTGCCTCGGTTTCCTCATCACCAAAGCTCCGTGCTCCAGTTACTGGCCCTGCACCCCCCACATCTCAAAAGCAAACCGGCGTCCAACTCATCCCCAGCAGATGGTTTGGATTCCACCCCATTACATCAATTCCTTCCAGCTCATTCGCAAGGATAGGCTACTCTACCGAGTTCCTTTCAGTCAAAGTAAGGATGATCAAGAAAAGCAAACGCACCTGCAGTGTACTGATCTACCCCAAAATAACTAAGGAAGCTCTCCGCAAAAACTCCCCCGGCAACCCCGCGCTCCTTTAACTACTCTTCGCCAAAACCCTGGCTCAGTCTAGGTACGTCACACTACGGCTTTTTAAGCCCTAAGGTACGTCTTCTGTCCCTAACCCTCCAAACTTTTATTTTTCTTTTTTGCCCGAACTACGATTGGTCTGAATTTCCCTTGTGGAATATGTAGGCAGCCTCCCGGCCCGACCATAACAAAACCTTTTTCGAAAACCCCTTGGAATAGTGGTTGGACCAAATTGAGTTGCTTTTTACAGCTTTGACTCTTACTCAAACATGTCTCGCGATCCATCTGAGTTCAGTCAAAGAGGGGCATCTGTAGACACCCAAATTTGGCCTAACGATTATTTCAAGTCCCACCTTGGGACCATCTCGATGATGAAATGGATACAATGATTGCTGATTGCTTCCTTGAGGACCTTAGGACTTTCGGTGAGAACTTTGAACCACTTAGAGGACCCAATTCAGAGCCATACAGCCTTTAAGACAGAAATACAGAAGCCTAGGAGAATCCATCTGACGGCCGTAACATCGATCTAACGGCCAAAACATCAATTCCTCACCCGAGCAACCTGTTGCCAGCAAAATCTCCCTGAGAGATCAATTCCTCGGCCGCAAAATCTATCCTTCGGCCGAGACATCCATTCCACGGCCGCAAGATCCTTTACTCGGCCGCCAGATCGACCTTTTTCCAGACTCTGGAACGTTCTGTCAGACATTTGGTTTGATCCAACTACACTACCTTCCCGATGCGTTCGGGCTACGCTTAGAGATTACGACGTAGAGTTAGAGATGCATTGCAATTGCAATTGCCATCTCATGATTTGATTGGCCGGAGTGAGTCATCCCTATGCCTATATAAAGGAGCCTTTGGGCTCCGAAATAAAGACACGAAATTGATATACCCTCACACTCAATCAAGCCACAAAACTCTTTCAAAATACTCTCTCAATCCCATACTCCAAAAGCCCTAACCTTTCGAAGGTAGCCGTCAATCCGGCGATCAAACCCCAAAGTTCAAACCTTAACTCTAGGGTTCTCGATCAAGCAATCAATCAATCACGCCCAATCCAAAGCAATCAAGCAACTGAGGGATCAAGGTGGTGAGGCCCAACGACCTCTGGTTTGTCTTATTTTCTGTCTATAATCTTAATCATAACGTTTTGATTATTTGCTAATCTTTCTGTCGGGTGTGAGGAAGAACATCGACCGGGCCTCGGCCGGTACATCGAACCAGTGTGATTACTCGGCCGTGACATCTATTCACCGGCCGAGTAATCAATCTCCTGGGACAGTTTATTTGCTTTCTTTGCTTTCTGAATACATGCTTCAATTATCGCACTGGCTCACTTTGTTTACTGTTTAAAGGAATAACTAAACAGACTATGTGTTGGAATTAAACAAAGCATCTATATGTCTTATGTTGAACGATTACGGGCCAGTCTCACGATTGGGCAAAGAGGGGTGCCTAACACCTTCCCCTTATTGTACTTTTGGCTCCCGTATCCAGAATCTCTATCTGTTTTCCCAATTTTAATAAACTGGGTGGCGACTCTATTTGATGATAACCGTTATCATGTGGCGATGTTCCTAGCCATGGGAATGTCCATGATTTTGGTTTACGAAGCGAGCAACCAATCGAGCAAACAAACGTGATCAATCTGTATGGCGATGCCCCGTTTGGGAGGTGTCTACAGGGATCAAGGTGGTGAGGCCCAACGGCCTCTGGTTTGCCTTATTTACTGTATTTCTGACTAACCGTAGCGTTTTGATTATCTGTTAATCTTTCTGTCTGGTGTGAGGAAGAACACCGACCGGGGCTTCGATCCCTCGGTCGGTACATCAAACCAGGAGGATCCCTCGGCCGTGACATCCATTCACCGGCCGCGGGATCCATCTCCCTGGGACAGTTTTGTTGCTTTCTCTGCTTTCTGAATGCATGCTTACTTATCGCACTGGCTCACTTTGCTTACTGTTTAAAGGAATAAATAAACAGACTATGTGTTGGAATTAAACAAAGCATCTACACGTCTTATGTTGAATATGTATGGGCCAGTCTCACGGCTGGGCAGAGAGGGGTGCTTAACACCTTCCCCTCACTGTACTTTTGGCTCCCGTGCCTAGAATCTCTATCTATTTTCCCAGTTTTAATAAATTGGGTGGCGACTCTATTTTGATGATAACCGCTATCATGTGGCGATGTTCCTAGCCGTGGGAATGTCCATGATTTTTGTTTACGAAGCAAGCAACCAACCGAGCAAACAAACGTGATCAATCTGTATGGCGATGCCCCGTTTGGGAGGTGTCTACACCTCGGGGAAATCGAACGGTCCGCCTCGATGTTCCACCACCCACTATTTCGTGTATCCCGGAGCCAGTAGATGACTCCAAGCTCGGCAAGGCAAAGGCCTCTCCCTTCATTGATGCTATACAACAAAAGCGACCCCCGGATCGTTTTGTCTTACCGAAGCTCAAGCGGTACGAGGCTAAGGAAGATACAGTCGCATTCGTTTGCCGGTTCAGACAGACGATGAGCCTCCACAACTTTTCTGACGCACTTATGTGTAAGATTTTCCCTCTTACTCTGAGTGAACCAATAATGTTGTGGTATAATCAGCTTAAGCCGAAGTCCATTAAGTGCTTCAACGAGCTAGAGTTGGAGTTCACTAAAAGGTTCGTCACAAGCAACGTCCAGCCGAAGACGTTGTCAATGCTGGTTAACATGAGGAGGACAACAGGTGAAACGCTTTGGCTGTATACCGAACGTTATTGGGAAGTCTACAACCTTATCCCCGACTGTGATCAGAGCGTTGCTGCAGAATCATTCATGAATGGGCTAGACCCTACCTCGGCGATGTTTAGGGACCTGTCACGAAACCCACCAAAGACCATGGGAGAGCTCATGGTAATCATCGAGAAGGACTGTGTGCACGAGGAAGCGGTTGTCGAGCGTAATGCTCCGAAGGGAACAGATGCAGCGAAGACAACTGCTGCCATGAAAAAGCAAGTTGTTAATGTTCGGCAGGGGCACACAGGCCAAAATGGCGCTGGAATGAGTAAATCGAACAATCGGAACAAGCCCCCCCCAACACCCGCAACAACAACCTCAAAGGCAGCAGACGAAGAGGGAGCCGAGGCCGGACGAGTATGTAGCCGAGCGTATTGCGTTCACTGAGCCAATTTACAAGCTGTTGAGTACCATTGGGCAATTACCGTTCTTCGTTTGGCCGACGGGGTTCTTAGGGACGGTAGGCAATGGCCCTGGGATGTGCACGTTCCACAAAGAGCGAGGCCATTACACAACCCAATGCCAATTGTTCAAACACTACCTAGAGGAGCTTGTGGCAGCGGGGCACCTCAATCAGTGGATCGATCTTCGGCGAAATCCACTACCCCCTCCTCCGCCTCTTCCAGCTGGGAATCTCGTTGGGGTGATTCAAGGCATTGTATCCGAAGGACGAGCGGCCGAGCTCTATTCTGAAATTGACAAAGCAGTTGCTGCCCTGGCCGTCTTCAACATTGGTGCTTCACCGAAGCGAAAGTGGATCGATCCTAGCCTCGAGGGCCCGATAACTTTCACGTCCGACGACTTGCAGGGAGTCCAAATGCCACACACCGATGCCCTCGTTGTCTTGGTTACAATCGGCACCTCCACTGTTCAACGAGTGCTGGTAGATCAAGGAAGCTCGGCGGAAGTTATGTTCTACTCTACATTCAAAAGCCTTGGGCTCAAGCCAGACTAGCTACGAACAGCAAGCACGCCCCTCGTCAGCTTCACCGGAGCACCTGTGTGGCCTCAGGGTCTGATTAATCTTCCCGTGCGAGCCGTCTCCCGAGTGATTAATGTCGAATTTGTAGTGGTTAGTTCTCCTAGCCCCTACAACATCATCCTCGATCGAACCTGGCTGCACGGAATGAAGGCGGTCGCCTCTCCATCAGGTCTTGAAGTTTATCAGCAGGAATGGACGGTAGGAGAGCCTTCGGGGGGATCAGATCCAGTCGAAGAAATGTTATGTCAGTACGGTGACTAACAAGCGGAGCTTCTTGGAGGTACAATGTGTTGAGAAGGCCGACATTCCCGAGCCCGAAGAAGTGGGATTGCCAGCCGAGCAAAGGTCAACCGAAGAACTTGTGCGGATGCCAATCACCGAAGATGGAGGAAGATACTTCCTCGTCGGCAGTTCCTTGAGTGAATCCGAGCGTGCAGATATGTTCGAATTCCTTAAAGCGAACATAGAAGTATTTGCTTGGACTCCTCAGGAAATGCCCGGAGTGGATCCATCCTTCGCCTCTCATTCCCTCAATGTAGATCCGAACAGACGCCCAGTGGTCCAGAAGATTCGTCGCCCAGCAGCCTTGCACGTGGAGGCGGTTATGGCTGAAGTAGATCAACTGTTGGCAGTTGGAGCTATTCGGGAAATTCTATACCCGACTTGGCTCGCTAATCCTGTCGTTGTTCCGAAGAAAAACGAAAAGCTCAGGGTCTGTGTTGATTACACCAACCTCAACGACGCTTGCCCAATGGATCGATTCCCTCTTCCTCGGATAGAGCAAATGGTGGATGCAACGACCGGATACGAGCGTCTGAGCTTCATGGATGCATACCGGGGCTATCATGAGATCGCCCTTGCCAAAGATGATCAAGAGAAGACGGCATTCATCTCCCCCCGAGGAACGTACTGCTACAACGTCGTTCCCTTCGGATTGAAGAATGCCGAGGCAACCTTCCAACGAGCGATCACCAAGATGTTTCTCCTCAAGCTCGGCAAAACAATGGAAGCATACATTGACGATATGGTATGCAAAAGCAAGCTCGACCGAGACCATCTTCGCGATCTCGGGGAAATTTTTGACATCCTTAAGGAACACCGGCTTCGCCTCAATGCCAAGAAATGTGCGTTCGGCGTAGGTTCGGGAAGTTTCCTGGGGTATATGGTGAGCTGCTAAGGGATAGAAGCTGATCCAACTCAACTCACCGCCGTGCAGAACATCCGAGCTCCGACTACAATCAAAGAGGTCCAGCGACTAACGGGGATCGTTGCAGCGTTAAACCGGTTTATTCGGCGTTCGGGCGACCTTTGCAGACCCTTTTTCCAGGCGATCAAGACCAGCCGGCGTAGGTTTGTGTGGACTGAGGAGTGTGAGCAGGCATTGCAATCCTTGAAGGATTACCTTTCCCATGCACCGCTCCTCGTCACCCCCGAACCCGAAGAAGATCTGTACCTTTACCTTGCTGTGTCAGATCATGCAACGAGTGCTGTGCTCGTTCGGAAAGAGGGAATGGACCACTTGCCGATTTTCTTTTCGAGCAAGACGATGACGGAGTCTCAGACGAGGTATCTGCCTATGGAGAAGTTGGCTCTAGCGCTCGTTTCAGCTAAGACGAGCCTTATGCCTTACTTCCAATGCCATAGGATTGTGGTTCTCACTGAGTTTCCTCTCAAGGCCGTTCTTCGAAAGACCACCTCCTCCAGCAGGATCTTGAAGTTCTCACAGGACCTTGCCAATTATGACATCCAATTCGAGCCACGAACTGCAATCAAGGGCCAGGCGTTAGCTGACTTCTTCGCCGAGCTTACTCCTGGGTTGAGGGACGAGGACAACGCGTTGGCAGCTGCTGCTGAGGAGGCTCGGATTGCTAAAGAGGAGGAGTAATCCTCCCCCCGAGTCCTTCCGCGCTCGGTTCACCTTGGGAACGAAGAGGCTGAGGAAGGAGTGGAAGTTGTTTTCCGGGGACGCTTGGAAGATGACAGTTGACGGAGCCTCCAATATCCACGGGGCTGGGGCTGGCATCGTTCTCGTTTATCCGGCTGGGACGGTCCACGAGAGTTCGGTCTCAATTGGCTATCCCGCCACGAATAACGAAGCTGAGTACGAAGCTCTCATTACCGGGTTGAAGCTTGCTCTTCAGATGGAAGCAGATTCGGTTCATGTCTTCTGTGATTCCAGGCTGATTGTGGGCCACCTCAACGACGACTATCAGGCTAAGGACGAACGGATGAACGCCTACATTAGTCATGTCCTTTCTCTGCTCAAGCAATTTGGCCGCGTTGAGATAGAATGGATCGCTCGGGAACATAATGCACACGCTGATGCTTTGGCGGGTCTCACCTCGGTGTACCGAACTTCGGGCAGTCGCACTATTGTTTTTGACGAGGTCGAATCACCGAGCTTCGAACCCGTTACTTGTTCGGTATATGTTATCACCTTCGGTCCAAGTCAGATGGACCCCATTGTCGCTTATCTGAAGCATCAAACCCTCCCCGAAAATAGAAAGGAAGCTCACAAGATTTGTTGCCGAGCAGCGAACTACCTCCTTGATCCGAATGGCAATCTGTACCGCCGAACGTTCACCGGGCCGGATTTGCGCGTCGTACATGAGGATCAAGTTCAGAGCATCCTGGACGAGCTTCATTTGGGAAGCTGTGGTTGTCACTCGGGAGGCCGAACGATGGCCCAACGAGCGTTAACACAGGGCTATTGGTGGCTTAAGATGGTAAAGCAATCCGAGGAATATGTGAAGCATTGTGTTCGGTGTCAGAAGCATGCCTCCATCCCTCACCAACCCGCATTTCCTCTCAAGATGATCACCAGTCCTTGGCCATTTGCCGTCTGGGGCTTTGATATCGTGGGAAAGCTGCCGAAGGCGCTTGGGGGATTTGAGTACATGCTCACTGCCACCGATCTGTTCACAAAGTGGGTTGAAGCTTCTCCACTGGTGAAGACTACGGCCGGAGATGTCGAACGCTTTATCTGGAAAAATATCATCTCTAGGTTCGGGGTGCCGTACACTATTCTTTCGGATAACGGTTCCCAGTTTGTCGCTACAGCAATCCAAAACTTCTACCGAGAGCATCGTATCACCATTCATACTTTGTTTGTCGCTTATCCCCAAGGTAATGGCCAGGCCGAAGCTTCGAATAAGGCGATTACTCGGGGGCTTAAGCGTCGTTTGGATCGCAAGCTCGGAAAGTGGGTTGATGAGCTTCCCCAAGTTCTGTGGAGCTACCGCACTACTCCTCGGCGTTCCACAGGCCAAACTCCGTTCTCCATGGTGTATGGCATGGAGGCGGTCTTGCCCCTCTCTACCCTTATCCCTACTGTTCGGTCTGAGAATTTCAATCCGGTGGACAATGATGCTTTGGTTGGGGCGGTATTGGACTTTGCCGAAGAACTTCGGGATAACGCCAATCTTCGACATGCTGCCTATCAGCAGGAGGTTGCTCGGGGGTATAACAAGAACGTTCGGGCTCAGCCGTTCAACGTCGGTGACTTGGTTCTTCGGATGGTTGTCGAGGCAAAGAAGTTGACAAAATTCAAGGACCCTACCGAGTGGTGCAGAAGATTGGCCACGGTGTCTATAAGCTTGCAGAGATGGACGGTACGCCGATCGCCAATCCATGGAACGCCCAAAAACTTCGGAAATTCCATGGGTAGCCTCGGCGACTTTCCGCTTTCATGTTTTTGGTTCGTTTTGTTTTTGTTCGGATTGTAAGCCTCCGGGCGTTTTTGTTAATTAAAGTTTTTTTTTCTTGCATTCTTGTTTCTTCGGATCAAACACTCGATCTACTGGGTATTCTATCTCGCCCATATCCTTCGGGACTTGGCACTTCCACCCTACCCTTCGTTCGGAGACTCGGCATGTCTTCGGCGTTGGTCCTACCATCGTTTGGACGAAATTCTCTAAGCCTCGGTTTTCCCCATCGTTGGGGCTCGGCACTTTTTCTTTCTTCGTTTACCCACTCTCCTGCCTTAGCGTCTTCCTGTTCTTACTATGGTAACACACTAAGGCAGGGGGGCTCCTATGGGTAAACATAACACCGTACAAATGAACAGGGAAACTAATTCGTGTGGGTGGCATCCATCGTTCGGACCCCCTAATGTTCGGACCCCTTAGTGTGCTCAGTTGTACTCTGAAACACATTTGTGGACATTTCAAGACTAGTAAACATTGTAAAACTAAGAGAAAGTACACCGACCAATAGTACTTGGAAACTTGAAAATTACTTGTTGCAACAGAAAGTGCATCCACCGAACAAAAACACTTGGAAATTTTCTAGCATTGTTACCAGGGCATGGCGGGTGGTGCATCGTTCGGTGCCATCCCTGATATAGGACAATCTTACCGAGGAGTGGCCATGGTAAATCGTTCTTGGCCACCCTCAACCTGTATTAATTACATAACCACGACTCGGCTAAAGCCAATTGTCCGGCGCCGACCGTTCCAAATAAAAGTTCAACATTCAAAAAGTAAAAACAAATCTAAAAGTTTGAAGTCTCATGCTTCGGGAATAGGAGTGACTAGGGGAAGGTTGGTGGAATCTGGGGCTGGAGTTGCAGTGCTCTCCGGCTAGGCTGGACTGGTCACAGCCTCGTTAACATTGGGCTCTTCAGCCTCAGCTTCGTCGGCAGGAAGGGGAGGCACTTCGACAAGGCCCCTGCGTTCATCATCTGGCTCAACACCGGCTTCATCGAAACCCATGTTGAATCCGAGCTTGAAGCTCCTTCGGTGTTGCGCCTCCTTCATCTCTGTCTGGAGGGCCAGGATTTGGTCCGCTGAGTCTTCCTCGGCTTGGTAATACACTTTGTCAAACTCCTCTTGGAGCAGCTTCCTCATTTCTTCCTCCATCTCCTTCCTCCCCAGAGCTCGTCCCTCCTCCAGGCCTTCATCCCTTCCTTCAGCCCTGGTTTGCTCGGCAGCATCTTGGAGGCCCTTGACCAGATCATTGAGGGTTTTTATCTGGACCTCTTGGGCTCGGCGGACACCTTCGGAATGGTCCAAGTTCTTCTTACACTCGTCCACTGTTAGCTGGCCGAGCTCCACCTTCTGCCTCAGCAATTTTGACTGCTTGTCGTGCTCGGTGAGGTACAATTGGGCACTCATAATGCATTGTGTCGCCTGAAATGGAAGGACATGTCAATAATCCAAAGAACAGAAATAGCAAATACACGAAGGAAACAAGTAAACAAAAGGATTTGAGCTTACTCTCCCAACGTAGAAGTAGTAATCGTTCAACGCAGTCTTGAGGGATGGGGGAGCAGAGATATCCTTCGGAAGCATGAGCCCGGAGTGCAATGTGAAGGCAAGGGAAGGGTCCTCTTGAAGGCTGTCAGATCAGAGGATCCACTTCTTGTCTGGAGTGACGAAGTTCAGGACCCACGGAATGTCAGTATCCGAAGGAGCTCTTGTCTCTCCCTCGGCAGCCTTCTTTTTCTCTTTCTCCTTCTCCTTCTCCTCGACCCTCGGGAGGCCGACCCCAGATGTCTTGGTGGCATGAGACTTCGTTCTCTTCACTGGTGGAGCATCCTTGGATGAGTGAGTGGTGGAAGGGGGCCGCTTCTGTGCCTGCGGAGGAAGGGGGCTGCTCTTGCTCGGTGCTGAGCCTGAGGCCTCGGGAGCACCGGCCTTCTTCTGCTCGGCCAATTCTCTCGCCTGCTCCTCCAGCCTCTTCTGCAGCACGGCCTTCATACTTCGGGGAGGCATTGTCTCGTCTCCGAGGAAAGGCTCTTCTTCTATTGGCACGCGTAACGTCCCTCGGAGCGGTTTCTCCTTGCTCAGAAGAAGTTCTTTGGGAAGCTTGACTGGCTTTTCTTCAGTTGCTTTGTCCACCACCTTTCCTCGGATCCTTCCACCGTATGTAGCGTCGTCACTACTACAATAATAGATAAATACCACACTAAGGAGATTCACAAAGATCACGGTTTTCTGTGAAAGCGTGATAAAAAATTATAGGCTAACTTTTTAATCTCAGTTTAAATCAAAAGCTGAGATAAAAAGTGGTGGTAGCCGCGGAAAGGAGCAAGATAATAGATCTCACTCTTACGACGAGATAAAAGAAAAAATATCTCACCCTTACAGTGTGATAGATGACTTATAAAGACCTCACTCGTGCAGTGAGATTAAAAAAAAAAGATCTCACCTTTACGGTGTGATAAAAAACATTGGTGCGGAAAAGAGCGAGATAAAAGATCTCACTCTTGTGGCGAGGTAAAAAACTATGAGGAAAACCGGCGGGAAGTTCAGAATTTTTGCGTGGGCGCTGCTTCTCATTTAGGCGCGCTTGGTAAAGTAATTGAGAGGTTATGTGCCCAAAATTACGTCGTTTCACTTTAGCCCAAACTAAGCCCTAATTACACTCTCCAGTCTCCACGCACACGAAGCCCACTCATCCTCCTGGCCTTGGCCTCTCCAGTACAGCTTCCATCTTCATCCCCGCCCTCACACACCGCCGCCTCTTCGCCCCCATCCTCACACGCTGCCGCCGCCTCATCTCTCTCCACCACCACCGTGAAGCACTCTCCACTCACACGAAGCTCACTCATCCTCCTGGCCTCTCCAGTACAAGTTTCATCTTCATCCCCATCCTCACACGCCGCCGCCTCTTCGCCCCCATCCTCACACGCTGCTGCCGCCGCCTCATCTCTCTCCACCACCACCGTGAAGCAAGAAACGGCGCGTTCCCTCTCTGTGATTTCTTGTATTCCTCCATCACCCTTCTCCAAAATGTCTTCTGATTCAATCATCGGTATGTAAAATCGCATGGGAGATGAAGATTTTCGTGTATTTTTATTGCATTAATGTAGTCAACCTTTCATTTTGACACATTCAGTAGACTCGCATGTTCTTATTTAATCATCCGTAGTTTTTAGTTTCCTGGAGAAGGGTTATTCCTAGGTCTTCTCATGGAATGGGCTGCGTGGTCTTCTCATGGAGTGGGCTGAGAAGGGTTATTCGTAGGGTTCATCTTAGTTTAATTAGTCTACCTTTGCACTAATTGCTTTTGTTTTTTCTAAACGAGGCCTATGGGATTCATATGCTTGAGGGTCCCATCCTAGTCAAAAGCATAATTCCTACTCCCTAAGAGCCAAATTTTGACGACATTCTTACTTTTGAAGTTGGGAGCAAGGATCCAAAGTCACCTTAGTAGGAGGATCCTGCAACTAAGATGAATCTCATATCATCACTTTAAAAGTACTGTACAGAAAATTTATGGGTCGATGTTTTCAACCACTGAAAAAAGCAAGATATTAATTTGGGAGTGGAAAACAGGATGCTAAACACTCAAATAGTTAGCCATACCATGCTTTTACTCTTAATTTTTGCTTGAGCTAGCCTAGTAGTGTTTACCTTGTGTTGGTGGGAAAGTTAGTCAGAAGTAGTATTAGGGTGTTTTCTGTTTTGGTAGAGAATGTTTTCAGATAGAGTGATATATAGACAGCACTGGTAGGTGATTGGCTCCTATACAGGTAGACTTTGTTCCCATTGGCAAGACTTTGTTCTTCTTTTTTGTTCAATACTGGAAAGACTGCCACAGGACATCCTTAAAGTGTAGCTGTCAGTTGTTTTCACATCCACATGTTAATCCCTTTCTCTCGCACTCACGTGCACGCAATCACTTTTTCATCTATTTGGTGCCCATGTCTACTATGTGGGTTTGCTCTAATGTTTAACTATCAATTTTTTGAATTGAAGCACTTAACCAACTATATGTTTTTCTACATTCAGAGACTGTCAACTACAGAATTGTGCATCAGTCAGCAAAGTGATTGTCACCAAAGAGCTCCATTCACTCCAAAGACCTCGGTAAGCTCTCTATGTGTTCTTTTCCAATTTGGTTCCCTACATTATGTGTTCTTTTCTAATTTGGTTCCCTACATTATGTGTTCTTTTCCAATTTGGTTCCCTACATGACAATTTTTGTACGAGGCCTTCCTAGTGTATTGATTCAATTGTGTCTGTGTTTCCAAACATGACAATTTTTTTACGATTTTTGTACGAGATCTTCGTAAATGTGTTTCTCTTTTGTAGTTATATATTGGGATAGAAAAAATCCATCCAAGATGGATAGATCTTGGATGCTCAAGGACCGAAGATCAAAAGACTATGATGATGGAGTTGAACAATTTCTGAACTTTGCTACCATTCATTCAAAGGATCTTGAATCTATTCGGTGTCCATGTATACAATGTGGGAACTTGGTAAGCCAACCTATTCCAGAGATAAGAAATCATTTGTTTGTCAATGGTATTGATAGAAGTTATCATACATGGATATGGCATGGAGAACCAGTCACCGGTAGGGCATCACAGAGTGTAAACACTCGAGATTTTTCATATCAGGAAGTCAATTCGCCCCCCTTAAACGATGCGCAAGAGGCAGTAGAAATGGTTGAAGCTGCCTACAATGATTGCATGGTTGACCCTAGGAAGTTCAAAAAGTTAATTGAAGATGCAGAAAAACCATTATTCCCCGGCTGCACAAAGTTTACAAAATTATCTGCCTTGGTCAGAATATATAAATACAAAGCTAACAATGACTTGACCAATAAAGGTTTTGCAGAGCTTCTGGAAATGGTTGGTGACCTGTTACCAGTTATCAATGAACTGCCGTTATGCATATACGAGGCTAGGAAGACTATGGCTGCATTGGGGATGGAGTATGAGAAAATACACGCATGTCCTAATGATTGCGTACTTTATCGAAAGGAGTTAAAAACTGCGACTTCATGTCCTACATGTAACACGTCAAGATGGAAGTTAAAGAAAAATTCCACCGAAATAAGAGATGGTGTTCCGGCAAAAGTTTTATGGTACTTCCCCATAATCCCAAGGTTCCAAAGGATGTATCAGTCAGTAGAAACAGCAGAAAACTTGACATGGCATGCTCATCAAAGAGAGTCTGATGGCCAATTACATCACCCAGCAGATTCCCCGCAATGGAAGTTAGTAGACCATCTTTGGCCAGACTTTGCCTCGGAGCCAAGAAACCTTCAGTTAGCTCTTTCTGCAGATGGGATAAATCCACATAGGTCCCTCAGCAGTCGGTATAGTTGCTGGCCAGTTATTTTGGTTACGTACAATCTACCACCGGGGTTATGCATGAAGAAGAAATTTATGATGTTATCACTGTTGATATCTAGTCCACACCAACCTGGTAATGACATTGACGTGTTTTTGGAGCCACTAATCGATGACTTGAAATTGCTATGGAAGGAAGGAGTTGAAGCATATGATGCTTACAAGCAACAACAATTCAGGTTGAGAGCCATGCTATTATGGACTATTAATGATCTTCCAGCTTTTGGGAATTTGAGTGGTTGCATAGTGAAGGGATACTATGCATGTCCAATTTGCGGTGAAGGGACATGCTCTTGTAGATTAAAGCATGGTAAGAAGAATAGTTATGAGGGTCATAGAAAATTTCTTCCTCGCTACCACCCATATCGAAAGCAAAAGAAGGCATTTAATGGTGAGCAAGAGTTTGGGGAACCTCTATCGCCATTAAGTGGGGAAGAGGTGTTAAGGGAGGTAGAAGGGATAAAAACCATTTTGGGGAAAGGCAAGCAAGAAGAAGTCGTCAAAGGTTGGTACGAAATGTTGGAAGAAAAAATCAATATTCTTTATGCTTGAATATTGGGTGTTCTTGTATATTCGGCACTGCTTGGATGTTATGCACATTGAAAAAAATGTATTGGAAAGCATCATTGGTACATTGCTTCAAATATAAGGAAAAACGAAGGATGGAATTAATGCTCGTTTGGATCTCCTAGAGAGAGGTTTGCGGCAAGAGTTAGCACCTCAGATTGGGGCGAAACGAACTTACCTGCCTCCAGCCTGATTCTTTTATTCTAGCTTCCCAGGCTAAGCAAGTTTTTTATGTAGAAGATCAACTTGATTCAAGGTGGTCAATTGTCCTTGAACCTCCTCAGCATCGGTATCCGTGCAGCGTGGATGATGATCTCAATGATTGTTTTGCCGAGCCTCAGGGATTTGATAGAGTATTGCCAGAAGTTGAATCATTAGATGAAACCAACGATCTTGTGTTACCTCCTGTGCGGGGAGATTGTGAAGGAACGTGGATCGATAATTAGTGATCAAAAGTCAAAGTATCTCTATCTTTTTGTAGAGGACATACGAGAATTCTATGTTGTTTCTTTAATTGTCATAACTTGGTTTTCTCTCCCTCTCGCTATATGTTTGTTGAAATGCCAAAAGTTAATTTCTAATTTTGTCAACTTGGATAGAATTACTATAGATGTCTGTGTTTAGTTTTTGACTGTTATATGCATTTAACTTGTGCTTGTACTTTTTGCTAGTTTCTTTTATTATTATCTCTATGATCGTCATATCTTATTTTCTTTCAATTTCATGTAGGATGGATTCTGATGATGACCATCCTAGTAATGAGGACAATACTACACCGTCCTCGACAAACCCGAAATGCAAGAAAAGAAAGGGTAGAGGTGCAACAAGACTACCAGATGTCATAAAAGATATAAGTTCAGGCATGCGAAAAGTCATTAAATATGACCACATGGGTCGGCCAATAGGGACTAATAGAGCAAAGTTCGCGAGTTATCTTGGAGTCCTAGCTCGCACTATGATCCCGCTATCTCACACATATTGGTCTGAAGTGACGGACGATGTAAAAGAAAGACTGTGGGAAACTGTATCGGTAAGGATGAGTTATGTTTATACCTGTCAATTCACCAACAAGTTTCATTATATAATTTGTCTTCTTTATTTGGTTAGGCGACATTCGATGTGGACCTAAGGAGTAAAAAAGGCATTTTATCTTCTATCGCAACGAGTTTGAGGACATTTATGAAATATCTGACCAAGCATATATATGCTAACAGATCAAATCCTATCATTCTGTCAAAACCACCAGAAGCTTATAGTTTTCTAGAGCAACAAGAATGGGATTCATTTGTCAAAAGAAGACTTACCAAAGAATTTGAGGTACGTCAAGTTAATTATCTTTTAGTTAGAGGTCAATGTGATGCAATTTAAATTATATTCCTATCTTATTTTGGTAAAGCTTTCCTCGTGTTTTTGAAGGATTTTCGTGGAGTGCAACAAAGTAGACGAAAACGCAACTTATATGACCACAGACTTAGCCGAAAGGGTTACTCTGGGCTTGAAGAAGAAATTGTAAGTGTTTGTAGAACTAATTATTACTCCTAAACATATAATGTGGCTAATGTCATCATATGCACTATGTGTTTCAACCAATGGTCTTTGATTTGTAGGCTAATAAATCTGATGAGGCGGTTGTGAGTGTGGATAGGAGTGTTTCGTGGAAAAAGGCTCGCCAAAATAAAAATGGAGAGTATGGTGATATCAAAACTAAGGAAAAAGCTGTGGAAATTGTAAGGAAAACTATGTCGCACTATCTTTAGAAGTTTTAAATGATTGAATGTTATATTGTTCATTTTCTTACATACTAATATACATTACAGGATGAGATAGCCAAACAAGTAGAAGATGGGACATTACAGACTCAAGGAAGTAATGACATCTTAACCATGGCATTAGGTGGTACTGAACGTAGTTGCGTAAGAGATGTGTCATGCCCTCGATTTTAAACATAAAGTGTAAAGATTTTCGATAAACAAAACCTCGCAATAATACGGATGATACCCCAAAAGATAGTTCATTCCCATATTTACAATTTAAATTCAAAGTTTCTTGTCAAGCTTGACGATCCAAATAACATAATAGAAAAGAAGTTTTAGGGTCTACAGTCCCCCATGATCCAACGATAGTCAAAATAGAAATCAATATTACACTGCCAAAGAGTTTTACAAAAGATGCCAAAGTAATTTCCATATCAGCTTTCGAAGGGATGATGTCAAATTTCATGCCAAGCACTTCGTGTCACTATCCTCGGGTGTACCTGAAAGAAAGATAGGGTTGAGCAAAACACGTGCCCAGTAGAGAGTTCTATGCTCAAACTATATGAAAATGAAGTGAATCATGCATCGAGAATGAGTAAACATAGACAGAGATGCCCACAGAACGAATGATTACCAACGAGCTATACGCTTTGAACAGAGGATTCTAGACCCCACCGGAATGTCACAAATCGTTACTCCTCATACTAGATACAACAATAAACTTACGTCAGTCCACACTAGTTCATGTGTCATTCCAATTCATCTTATTATTCTTTATACGATACCACAATCGTTCTCGTGTCTACAGTCATCATTGTCCAATCCCTTCATCACAGAGTCTTTCTTTCCTTTTAGTCAGACATTCCCATCAATCGTCACTAGGGTCACCTCGGGTCTAGTTCCCTCGAGCGCAGGGTCACCCCGAGTCTATTCCCTTGATAATAATAATAATAACTTGGGTCACCTCGGGTCTATTTCCTCGAGCGTAGGATCACCTCGAGTCTATTCCCTAAATAACAATCGTTTGGGTCACCTCGGGTCTATTTCCTCGAGCGCAGGGTCACCCTGAGTCTATTCCCTAAATAATATCATCATCATTTCGTAAGTCGCTGGTTAGCGGAAACGCACATCACTTAACCGACCATCTATCATTTCATAATCCACTTCATCATCAATCTAACGGTTGTACCACAAAACTTTAATCTACCTTTGAATAGCTCCACAATTATACATGTTCATGCCTTTTCATTAGTTAACATATCCGCGTCGCACACAACGTACTAAGCCCATTTATATACAATCCTACAATACTCTATCCATTTGTTATCCACATTCACTCCACTTCCATTTCACGAACATCTAATCACTCAATCGAATCCAAGAATCATTCCATCAATCACATGGCGTTACAAGGCCAACAATTAACCGTATCGCTTATAGGCAAATACACATGCCCTCACCATACCTCCAATTATATCCCCGCACCTACGCAACATGCCACTTACAAGCGGTTTCCAGGGTATCCGACCTACTAGTTCCTATACTTGAATCCCGTAATAAGTGTACCAAGGAAGATCGAGAGGTTCAACGAGTTGTGAAGATACAAGTGACTACCTTACACTTGAAGTCGTTATGCCACTCCCATCTACCATCTATACCCACCACGATATTCATACATCCAACGGCACTCATAAACACTCTACGATACGTTTTCCATTAACAAAGATACTAAAATCTTACGCTTAACCGGTGCCTAGGGAATGAGAACAATCAACGGATCATCAAGGGACGAACAACCAAGCTTAGGGAAGGTTTAAAAGTGTTTTAGAGGGGTTGGAAGTAATTGGAAACCCAAAAGGTGAAGTACGAAGTAAAACAGCAAAAGCTGGAGATAAGCAACAGGTATCGATACCTAAGGTAAAGGTATCGATACCTCTGGGTCAAAATTGATTCCAGCCGCAAGGGTATCGATAACAATGGCAAATGGTATCGATAACAAGTGATTTTCTGGGTTTTGGAACACAAGAGTATCGATAACAAAGGGTAAGGTATCGATAACAAAGGGTGTCGAGCAGATTTTCTGCAGATTTCAATGGGTTTCTCAACAACCAAAACATCAACAACAATAACCACGATCAATGGCAAGAATCAAGCTATAAGAAACAAGTCATAAACATATATTAAGAGTTAGAACTCCCTACCTCAAGATTCAAGAACGAATTTGAAAGGATTTCCAAGCCCTAGCTCCAAAACTCGCAACCGGATGGAATATGCCTCTACCGAGCTCTAACCAACGAAGAACGAGCTCCACCACGCGAAGGAATGAAAGATTGAAGGCTAGCTTGTGAAGGTTTTGGGTGATTTTGGTTGAATTTGTGAGAGAGGGAAAAGAGAGAATGGGAGCCGAGAGAGAGAGGAGGAGGGGTCGGGAGAGTGAGAGGGGGAAGGAATTGGGAAAGTTATTCCCTATACTCTCTCACACACACACTTATATGCACATACTACACACACATCACACATTTACCCCTCAAGTATAAGACTTTAACATTTTAACCTCAATTCTCAATATTTCAATTCAATCTCATCATTTTATTCCTTTTTAAAATATTTAAATCAATTTATGAATTTACGGGTCTTTACACTCTACCCTCCTTAGAAAAATTTCGTCCTCGAAATTTGCCAAGATAAAACCAACCGCACCAAGTATCATATAGATATGCAAAATCACAATAACTTACAATAAGCAACGGTTCAATAATCATGAAAGTGTTACACCAAGACTCACATTAATCAACCAAAACAAATGAGGGTATTACGCTATAACTTTGTCCCCCCGTTTTTTTTTTTTCACGTAAATCCGCACTAACAACATCGTCTTACCCCTTTACTTAATCACGTCATGCTAGGATACGTATCGGTTCTTCACCCTAGGACACATCGGCCTCTAACGCATGCAATGGATTCGGTTCGTACCCCCACAATATCTATACAAAGAGCACACAATAAATACCTGAAAGTTTCAATGACAAGGCCAAACGGTACGCAATTTTCTTAGCTTTCCTTTATCGCAAAATCTCTATATACGATTATCTATCCAAGCGCCAAGATCTTGCCTCTAAACGCAATCCGATAATCCAATTGACTTTCCGAGACTTCCATCTAGAATGGGTGGTGATCAAGCGCCTCTTCTAAGTGGATTTCATCGGTAGTCGCTTGGCTATCTAAAACACACGCCGTATCCGACACACAACCTATCTTTCTAGCGGCGAACGCTTCCTTTCCTCCTCCAGATGAGACAAAATCCAATGCGGTAATGCCTTACAAAGCACGCAATTTCCCACTTCAAGTGGCATTGGGTGATGACGGTAGTTAACATTATCCTTTGGTCGGTCTCGCACGATTAGTAATCTCTGACGAATTTCCTTCATCCGTTTCGGTCATGCTCTCTCGGTCTTCCAAATGATGTTAGCGAATAGACTTCATCGCACTCCCCAATACTAAACCTAGCGGACCCCGAACAAAAGCCAATTCTCCTAAACGTCGCATCAAATTCTCACTCCAGATCGAGTAATTCTAAGATTAAGAAAAGAATTCGGTTGACATCTCAAATGAAAAGAGCAGGCTCCAAAGCTCTAACAGCGCTAGTCAAAGAATTTCAAAGTACAATAACAAGGTACCCGAATTTCAGAGAACCCAAGGAATCTTTAAAGCGGTTAGACAACAAACTCAATACACAATCTCATGATGATCCGAAGGATCCTGGAATGATCACTCATAACCTTTCTATCGCTCTACCAGTCAACGGAGTCAGTGAACAACCTTTTAATAACTTGACGATGTCGATACTAAGGATACGTACAAGGGAGTGAAACAGATTTCTGGTAAACCAACTGATACAAGATTGTAAATTGTCCAATACCGATAATGATAAGAACTTCCAACGAGTTAAGGCTGAGCATTACAGAGCGAATCATTGCGTGCCTCCAGAGTTGAGGAACCGCAAAAGAGTTGAGTACCATTGAGAGCAACTACAACAAGTGAATTCGAATTGAACCGTATCAACAAATGGGTTTCAATAGATATGTCGCCACAAGATTTGACTCCACTTACGACATGAGAATTTGAGTAGGGTAACAATTTCCAACAGACGGACTAGTAGTCGCAACAATGAAATCCAAATCAACCGAATAGGTCCAGGCCAGCAAACGGATACAAGGCAGAAACCAATTCAAATCACGTGACTCCATAGTCTAGAAATCAGAATAAATGATGGCAGTAGAGCATGCAACAATAGCAACAATTTCAAATTTAATGACATTAAAGAATTCGTATATCAATAGGTATGCGACCACAGATTGAGTTCAATAGGTTGAAATTGCAAAATAAATGCTCAAGTGGAATACCCATCACAAGCAAACGACGTAAAGCCGCAACAAGAGAATCTAAACTGACCAATGAAAACTTATCTCAAGCAGGATGATATCAAAATAAGATTTTGAATGAGATACGAGAAACACTTGTCAACTTCAATAGCAAAGGTGTCACAGGATACTTCGCCACAAGATTTTGAGTATTCCTAAGGAAAGTTAGGAACGGATTATGCAATAATTAACTAAGATGTCAAGAATTTCAATAGGTTAACAATACGATAAACCCTGCGGAATACAGTCTACGGTACAATTTCAACAAGATTCAGCTAGGCCAACAAGAGAATGTAACAAGGAAAACAACTCCTACGAGATCACGTTCAAAATATCACCAACCATCATGGTTACAACCATTCCTTGTCCAAATTAATTCAAATCCCGCTAAAAGCAAATTAACGAAGTCAAGGGCAACACTTCAATATGGAGCGATTAACCTCTAGTCTCGGCACATATAATCTATTGATGCTTCTCAACACGTAAGGACTAAGATTTCATAAATTTTCAATTCTAAACATGAATAAGGAGGAGATTCTTAATGAATGAAATGTTTCCGAATCAAAAGTATTTTAACGAACGAATCGAATGACAGAGAGGAGAAGGTACCTCAAACAACTAATATTTCTGAGAGCTAAAGAAGAGAAGGAAATGGTTTAGCTACGGAACCACGTCTTGTTGCTTCGGTGTACATTTATGCTGCTGCATGGAGCTCAATTCACTAGGTACTCCCAATCCTTGAGGACAATTTCTTGCCATGTGGCCAAGTTCGCCGCAAGTATAACAAGATCCTCCACGCCACGGACATTGAGAACGTATGTGGCCAGACTGACGACATCGATAACACACAATCAGATGCTTGAGGAGAACTCTAGGTGCCCCAAAATGAGGAGGTGGCTTAAGGTCCTGCTGACCCTGAATCTCTGGCTTTGATATCCTAGGTTTCTTCTTTCCTGAACTCTCAACACTCTCTGAGGATGACCTCGCGCTAATGACTCTACGTCTAGTTTCTCCCACATTCACACCAATCTGCGCACCCTTCAGAATCTCAACACCTTTTGCACACTCAACGATCTCAGGAAACATCGCTTCATCCCTAGCACACTGACTCGCCTCATTCCTTCCATATACACTACAGCCCTGGTACTCACGATCCTCGATCTCACCACACCTATCTCCAAGCTTCGAAAACATCTTACTATGAAAGAATAAGAAAGAAAGTCATCAACATTTATCACATTGCTATAAGATGCAGGTCTACAACCCTTCCAACATGAGGACAACCTTATGCCACTCTACCATAATGCCAATGCAATGACACAACAATAGTCTACTATCATTCATGCAAGCACATATGTGGTTTTGTAAAAAGATGCAGTGACTTTGAACCCATGAGACTAAAAGTCTCCCCACAGTCTTAAGGTATTCAAACCTAGACGCTCTGATACCAAGTTGTCACGCCCTCGATTTTAAACATAAAGTGTAAAGATTTTCGATAAACAAAACCTCGCAATAATACGGATGATACCCCAAAAGATAGTTCATTCCCATATTTACAATTTAAATTCAAAGTTTCTTGTCAAGCTTGACGATCCAAATAACATAATAGAAAAGAAGTTTTAGGGTCTACAGTCCCCCATGATCCAACGATAGTCAAAATAGAAATCAATATTACACTGCCAAAGAGTTTTACAAAAGATGCCAAAGTAATTTCCATATCAGCTTTCGAAGGGATGATGTCAAATTTCATGCCAAGCACTTCGTGTCACTATCCTCGGGTGTACCTGAAAGAAAGATAGGGTTGAGCAAAACACGTGCCCAGTAGAGAGTTCTATGCTCAAACTATATGAAAATGAAGTGAATCATGCATCGAGAATGAGTAAACATAGACAGAGATGCCCACAGAACGAATGATTACCAACGAGCTATACGCTTTGAACAGAGGATTCTAGACCCCACCGGAATGTCACAAATCGTTACTCCTCATACTAGATACAACAATAAACTTACGTCAGTCCACACTAGTTCATGTGTCATTCCAATTCATCTTATTATTCTTTATACGATACCACAATCGTTCTCGTGTCTACAGTCATCATTGTCCAATCCCTTCATCACAGAGTCTTTCTTTCCTTTTAGTCAGACATTCCCATCAATCGTCACTAGGGTCACCTCGGGTCTAGTTCCCTCGAGCGCAGGGTCACCCCGAGTCTATTCCCTTAATAATAATAATAATAACTTGGGTCACCTCGGGTCTATTTCCTCGAGCGTAGGATCACCCCGAGTCTATTCCCTAAATAACAATCGTTTGGGTCACCTCGGGTCTATTCCCTCGAGCGCAGGGTCACCCCGAGTCTATTTCCTAAATAATATCATCATCATTTCGTAAGTCGCTGGTTAGCGGAAACGCACATCGCTTAACCGACCATCTATCATTTCATAATCCACTTCATCATCAATCTAACGGTTGTACCACAAAACTTTAATCTACCTTTATATAGCTCCACAATTATACATGTTCATGCCTTTTCATTAGTTAACATATCCGCGTCGCACACAACGTACTAAGCCCATTTATATACAATCCTACAATACTCTATCCATTTGTTATCCACATTCACTCCACTTCCATTTCACGAACATCTAATCACTCAATCGAATCCAAGAATCATTCCATCAATCACATGGCGTTACAAGGCCAACAATTAACCGTATCGCTTATAGGCAAATACACATGCCCTCACCATACCTCCAATTATATCCCCGCACCTACGCAACATGCCACTTACAAGCGGTTTCCAGGGTATCCGACCTACTAGTTCCTATACTTGAATCCCGTAATAAGTGTACCAAGGAAGATCGAGAGGTTCAACGAGTTGTGAAGATACAAGTGACTACCTTACCCTTGAAGTCGTTATGCCACTCCCATCTACCATCTATACCCACCACGATATTCATACATCCAACGGCACTCATAAACACTCTACGATACGTTTTCCATTAACAAAGATACTAAAATCTTACGCTTAACCGGTGCCTAGGGAATGAGAACAATCAACGGATCATCAAGGGACGAACAACCAAGCTTAGGGAAGGTTTAAAAGTGTTTTAGAGGGGTTGGAAGTAATTGGAAACCCAAAAGGTGAAGTACGAAGTAAAACAGCAAAAGCTGGAGATAAGCAACAGGTATCGATACCTAAGGTAAAGGTATCGATACCTCTGGGTCAAAATTGATTCCAGCCGCAAGGGTATCGATAACAATGGCAAATGGTATCGATAACAAGTGATTTTCTGGGTTTTGGAACACAAGGGTATCGATAACAAAGGGTAAGGTATCGATAACAAAGGGTGTCGAGCAGATTTTCTGCAGATTTCAATGGGTTTCTCAACAACCACAACATCAACAACAATAACCACAATCAATGGCAAGAATCAAGCTATAAGAAACAAGTCATAAACATATATTAAGAGTTAGAACTCCCTACCTCAAGATTCAAGAACGAATTTGAAAGGATTTCCAAGCCCTAGCTCCAAAACTCGCAACCGGATGGAATACGCCTCTACCGAGCTCTAACCAACGAAGAACGAGCTCCACCACGCGAAGGAATGAAAGATTGAAGGCTAGCTTGTGAAGGTTTTGGGTGATTTTGGTTGAATTTGTGAGAGAGGGAAAAGAGAGAATGGGAGCCGAGAGAGAGAGGAGGAGGGGTCGGGAGAGTGAGAGGGGGAAGGAATTGGGAAAGTTATTCCCTATACTCTCTCACACACACACTTATATGCACATACTACACACACATCACACATTTACCCCTCAAGCATAAGACTTTAACATTTTAACCTCAATTCTCAATATTTCAATTCAATCTCATCATTTTATTCCTTTTTAAAATATTTAAATCAATTTATGAATTTACGGGTCTTTACACTCTACCCTCCTTAGAAAAATTTCGTCCTCGAAATTCGCCAAGATAAAACCAACCGCACCAAGTATCATATAGATATGCAAAATCACAATAACTTACAATAAGCAACGGTTCAATAATCATGAAAGTGTTACGCCAAGACTCACATTAATCAACCAAAACAAATGAGGGTATTACGCTATAACTTTGTATACATATTATTATGGTTTTGTACATGTCGAATTTGAATTACTAGACTACAAATGAATTAATATTGTTACTTATGGGGGAAATGTTTGGATTAGGTTGGTTCGAAAAAACCTGGCATGTTTGGAGATGAGGTATAACGTGCTCTCCTAAAATTAAATTGCATTACTTGGTTTACTATGGAAAATCTTTAACTTAGAGAGCTTTACTAGTATTTTTCTTTCAATGTTAAAAGTTGTTTATCCTTGTGCACTCTGTCAATTTTTAATGTAGGCGACGCCAAAAAACCAAGATTGTAGAAATAATTTGGAGTTACCGAACATCAATAAGGTGCAACTTTATTACCACGAAGTTTATTTTTTACATCGTTCATCCATTGTCAATTTATGATTAGTGTGATCTAATTTCCTATCTTCTTGTTGTAGAGCCAACAATGTAGACTAGCAGTGGGATCAGTCAATAACATTGTTGCTCTTGGTACGATGTTTTGGAAGAGTGGACCGAATGAACTTCTTCATACAGTACCACTAGGTGAGGACCATATGCGCGTGTCAATTGACGTTGTGAAGGTAAAAGATGCCCTTCTTCCTGTACCTATCTCCGAAGAGGTGGCTACTGTAGGAGATGCGGTTGGTTGTTTGGTAGCTTGGCCCAAAGACCTTATATTTTTTGCCCCTGAGGTATAATATCATTATGCTTTTTTCCATGTTGAATTTGAATTACTAGACTACTAATTGTTACTTTTTGAAATGTTTGGCTTAGGTTGCTTCAAAAAAACCCAGCATGGTTGGGAATGAGGTATAACGTGCTATCTTAAAAGCTTTATGATGATTTCTTTTTATAAGCTAAGTTGGCTTACATTGGTTTTCTTTTTGGGAAATGTTTGGCTTAGGCTGTTTGTAAAAAACCTCGCATGACTGGAAATAAGGTATAATGTCCTATCTTAAAAGGTTTATAATGATTTCTTTATGTGATTTAAGTTGGCTTACAATGGTTTACTTTGGAATTCCTTTCACGTAGAATGCTTTGAAACATCATGGAGTGGTTGGTCGTAAAGTGGTCGGCGATGAGGTAAAAAGTAACACTTAAAACTATTTATTACTATTTTTCAAAAAAAGTTGAGAGTAACTTGTACTTCTGCATTCTGTCCAATATGACTAGGTGGATTCAAAAAATGTGGAGTGGGTGAGTAATTTGGAATGCATTGAATTGTTTACCACATTGACCAAGCACACCGATAAGATGGAAGCTTTTCAAATTCCTATAGATGATGACATATTTGGTGTGGAGGTTTATGCTCAACTGCAAAAAGTTGACATGGAGTACATATGTCATATGAAAGAAGTATCTGCTACATGCATAATGTTATACATAAGGTAAGAGTTATTGAATACATCTTTTAATGGTTGTAGAAGTATGTAGTGGTTATAAATTTTGTTTCATTCTTTTCCAGACAACTCTATTCGGGTATCAAGGTTTCCAATATGGAGACAAGATTTGCATTTGTTAACCCTTGCTCACTTAGTGAAAATTACAAGACTAGTGAAGCTTCAAAGCCTGGAATGCTTGCAAGTCGACTTGAAGATGTCAAGAATGACCAATTGCTTTTGGTTCCTTGTAATATTAGGTAAGTTTCAAAGATCTATACATTGTTCCTCTTAATTTGCTTTCGTTTTGTTCTGTTTTTGGTTTTAGTATACATTGTTCCTCTTAATTAAAACCGTCAGGCCCAAGGGCCTTATCCCTATGAATGGACTTAAGAGCAATCCAAATTTCAGCTTCTGACACAGGCTGTACCAACCCCTCCTTTAGATCTTGAGGAACTTTCTGATGAATAGCAAGAGATAAGACCATGGAAGCATCCCTTCTCTGACTGAATTCAGTGACCATGCAAACTCCCCAACCACAGCGCTAGGGATAATAGTAGCCACAGGAGCAGAGATAGCAGCTTCCTCAAGACAAGGAACCTCAGGAGATTTAGGTTGAGCCACATAAGGAGCTACCCTCACTGGGACAAAATGGGGAGCAGGAATTGAAGAAGACTGAAAAGAAGGGTTAGAAGCACCAACCACCTCCCTAACCTTATTAGGGCAACCACCATCTGAATGTCCAAAAACTTTGCACATAGAGCATTTAGATGGCTTCCAAGGATATTTAACAGAAATATCACAACTCTTCCCCCTAGCAATGACCACTTCAACTGTATTCAGCAGGTTAGAAGAGACATCCACTTCAACACACATTTTAGCAAAACTCAAACGTTGGCACTTCTCAATCATCGCATCTGCGTATAGGGGCTTACCTATAGTGCTTTTAGTATGCTTGTCTGGCTCTCTATTCCTGCTGTGTCTGTAGCAAAGCAAGAGGTATTGGTCATAGCTAATTATGTCTTGTTTCATATTAGGATCCATTGGGTATTGTGCGTCGTTGATTTGTCGTCTTCAACAGTGTACTACATGGATTCAATTAATAAGGAAGTCCACTCACCCCTTAAACTCTTGATTAAGACGTAAGTTTTTGGACTTTGAGCATTATTGTTTGAGCCCTTTTCTTAATCATATTATGTTCATAGTACTTACAAGTATTGCCTCCTTGAAGAGCATTCAAAATCTATGACAGCAGTACGGGAGTACGGAGTAGTCGAATTATTAATTGGAAAACAGTCGAGGTATCAATGCAATCTCTCTCTTTTTGGGTTTTTTTTGTTTTTATGTTTTTTCTTATTGAAATTATCGTATTTGTCTACAGTGCCCGAAACAACCTACAAACGTGGAATGTGGGTTCTATGTAATGAAATACATGAAAGATTTGATTTGAGATGAGAGGATCTTAAGCAGAGGAAATGTAAGACTTATTTTTAACTTGTATTTCTTTATATTGCTCTATGAATAGAATTGTTAACTTGTAAGTATATTTTTTTTCAATCCATTGCAGTTCAATGGAAAAAAAACTTACACGAAAGCCGAAATTGATGAAGTGCGAGCCGAGTGGATAAAGTCCGTCATGAACGAAGTATAATCAGCTTATATCTGTAAGTTAGCTCTTCCTTTATTTGAGTTTACTGTGTTCTTGCTCTGCTGTCCAGTTCTGAATTGTGGCTGCTTGTGATGGCTATTGTTCTTGTCTGCTGTTTTTCTATGGATTTTGTTCTGCTACTGCTTCAGTTCTGAATTGTGGCTTTTGTTGCTGTCTGCTGAATAATGGCAATCTGTCGTGTGGCTTCTGCTGCTGTTTATGAGTTCTACATCTGTTGCTGTTTATGAGTATAACTGGACCTGTTGTTGCATTTGATCATGTGGGATGCTAATAGCTACAGGAAAATGAGTGAGACTAATTACCTGTTATGGGAAATTGAATTGTATCATACGCATTACCTGTAGTTGTCTTTGTTCCACCTTATTTTCCTGTACCATGTTCTGATTTAATCATTCGTAGTTTTTAGTTTCCTGGAGAAGGGTTATTCCTAGGTCTTCTCATGGAATGGACTGCGTGGTCTTCTCATGGAGTGGGCTGAGAAGGGTTATTTGTAGGGTTATTCATCTTAGTTTAATTAGTCTACCTTTGCATTAATAGCTTTTGTTTTTTCTAAACGAGGCCTATGGGATTCATATGTGTTCAGACTCTGTTCGGTGACAAATCCTTATCACCAACCAATTTCTTCTTCTGCGTTGGTAAAGACAAGTGATAAAACAAAAACTTACACATGGGCCATAACCAGTAGATGATATACTGACATAAATTGATATACCATGCTTTACTTCAATTCTGGATAATCTATATAAAATCTGATGTTCAACAGAATCCTGCAACGTGGTTAACAAAGAATTGGCACGGTCCGTGGAATCAACGTTAGTGCAATCCACATGAACAACCTACTACTCCACCCAGAACATATCTTTAGAGAAATAGCATTAAGGAAGCGAATCAAATTATTGGACTAAAGTTAGGTTAGTTAGATTGATCTCTTGTATAGATTAGTTTTAGAGAGATTGGGTAGGAATGGTGTCAGTTGCCAAGTCTTGCTCATGATGTTTACCATATTACCATGGCTATTTCAAATTCTGTTTAATACCATCGGATCGAGTTTAGATCCTCTGATGTTGTTAAGTACATACTATGCAAAGACTCAAAATTAACACGATTGGTTCCTGTGATCGATAAGAAAAATACTTCCTCCTCTCCATAAAAGTCCAAAGATACCTACTCGGGCATATATGAGTTCTTTTAAACTTACACGAAAGCCGAAATTGATGAAGTGCTTCGGTTGTGGCACTAGTACGCTTAAGTTTCAAGTAGTTTTCCAAACTGTTTTTGTTCCTGGCTGCTACTGCTGTCCAATTTTGAATAGAACTGTTAAGTGATGGGTATTGTTCCTGGCTGCTACTGCTGTCCAGTTCTGAACAGAACTGTTTTTCTATGGATTCTGTTCCAGTTGTTTTCCACGACTTGTTTTGCATATGCTGGATTACCAGATAGTAATTAATTCAGTGTGACTGTCTGCATATTTGTCAATGAGGCTATCTTCTAGTGAGTATCTAGCTAGGAATAGAATCTTTTTTCCCCTGGCCTTGTCACCTTTTTTTCTCACCCACGACTTGTATGTAAACTTAGGGTGTGCTTGATGCTGTTACTTTTTGTTTTCTGCTGGATTTAGGCATTGGAGTTCTTGATGCTGCTACTTTTTGTTTTCTGGTGGATTTAGGCATGCTCTGAGAATGACGAAGTGCTTAAAATTGGCTTCAGAGAATGATGAAGTGCTTGAAATTGGCTTCAAAGAATGAAGAATTCGTTGTAGCTTAGGATTAGTTTTCTTTGCCCTTTTTATTGTTAAGCTTTTGTTCTGCATTTTTTGTGCATTTTCAGAAATTTGATTGATGTTAGATTAATTCAATGTAGGCTTTCCGGCACTATGTTTCTATCTATGACATGTTTTGTGCAAGGTGCAATATCAGTTATGTATATTTCGTATTGCTGTCTTTTGTTTTGGAGAAGATAGTTACGGGCCAAATACATATTTTACGTGTATTTATTATTGGTTAAAGATTCGTACATTTTTTAAATGCACAAAAAAAAAAGAGGCATCTTTCAATCACATTTCTAGACTGTGATGATAAGATCATTTAATCACGGTTTTAGACGAAAACCATGATCTAAAAACTAGAAAAGATCACACCTAACTATTTTCCATCTCATTTTTTTGACATGAAAGATCACAGTTTTTTGTGGTGATTGTTATCTACATATAATCACGGTTTTTCAGGAAGAGTGTGATTAAAACCGGAGAAAGAACACGGAAGGAGCACGGAAAGAAGTTTCCATCTCGGTTTTGTCTAGAAAAGATCACGCTTTTTGAGCGTGATTGTTTCTAACTTTCAATCACGGTTTATAATCACACCCACATCCATCACGGTAGGAGGAGTGTGATAGAAGACTAACTATCACTGCCAATAGCTGTGATTGTTATGCTTTATTGTAGTAGTGCGTACTGAAGAATCGTTGGAGCGTCTCTTTCTTCACTCGGTATCGTAAGCAGGGTCGAGGCTAAGCCGCACCCTTTAGCAATCCTCAGGAGATCCTTGTTGATTTTGCTCGTATCTGCCGAAGCCAAACAGATAAAAAGAATTAGAGGTGGCAGGTTCATTTAAAAAAAAAAAACAACAAGAAGCTACGAGAGGAACCAAACGAAATAATGCGAAGTGTAGTGTGAGACGCTTACAGGGTTCTCCCCTACGAGTTGCAATCTCAAACTGCCCATATTCAAGTGGCGGGTATTGAAAGTTGCCTCGGACTTCGACGTAATCCGAAGCCCACTTCTCCGAGTCGTACATGCCCTCGGGAATGATCTTTTCCATGTTCCTCTGAGAACACAAGTAATACCGAGAAAACCTAACGTTCCTTGACATCATGTAGCTCTCGAAGATATGGTAGGCCTCAAGAGGGAACATTTTTACCTCGGCGAGCTTTATTATCGAATGGATGATACGGTAGGAATTCACGCTCAGTTGGCACGGTGTGAGGCCAAAGCGATGGAGAATCAATAATTGCCATTAAGGGAACCGTGACATGTTCGTCACTGAATAATATTAGGGGCCCTTCAACGGGCATGATCACAACATCGTTAGGGATGTCGTAGGCCCGCCGAAAGAGGTCTATCCCTTCCTGGTCCTCGAAACAGTCCCAGTAGGGGCAGGGATCCTTTCCCGTTCGATCTGAGATCAAGTCTGGGTCCAAGGGTATGATCTTCCTCTTGACCTTCTTCTTCTTCGGCACCATGGAAGACGATTCACCGAGCATGGCAGCTTCCTCCTCTGGCCGACTAGATGAAGCAGCAGGCGTGTCTCTCTCGGATTGGCCCTCGTCGTCCCCATCTGCTGCTTCCTCTTCCATGTCCTCTTCTTCGTCCGGATCTTCTCCCGCTTTCTCCGAAGAATCGTCGTCGTCAATCTCAACGACGTCGGGGCACATTGACCGAAGAGGCATCACGTTCGAGGGGAAGTCGATCCCCTCGATTCCGGTGTACGGAAATCCGGATCCTCGTACTCGGTACTTCCGAGCCTCAGCTCTAATTGCTTCGGTTATACGGCGCTCCATCTCACCGAAACCCGGTGCTTCGGAGTCGGCCGAACGATATGACTCTCCCGAGGAAGTTGACGACGATTCCATACCTAAAACAAGTGCATGGGATAAGACCGTTAGCGAAAAGCGAGGTCGTTATTCCTATGGTGCCTAATTTCAGTGTCCTAAGTTAACCGAGCAAACACGTCACTCCCGAACGACTATGTGTCGAGTGGGGATTCCGAGCGCAGTTGTCACGCCCTCGGTTTTAAACATAATTAGCTATACACTTTTGATAAATGAAGTCCTCGCAGTATTACAAATAATCCCCCAAAAGCCCTTTCTTTTCATTGTTCTCAAATATAACTCAAATATTACATTTTGGCTCGACGACCCCAAGTTATGAAAACACCAATATCCGATGGAAATAACATTACAGTTTACAATAGACATCTTTCCAAAAACACTCATTTCGAATCAAATGCAATAGACTTCCTCTAGTATACCTCTTTTAAAAAAAATATGATCAACCATGCACAACAAGCACTCCATGCCAACCTCCTTTGCTTTGTACCTGAAAATGATAGGGTTGAGCACACACTTGCCCAGTAGAGAAATCTATACTCAAGTTATATGAAAATATGATGAGTTATGATTCTAGAGTGAATGAATATCGGCAGATAAGCCCAAAGTTTACATGATCCTCAACATGCAGCATATTGCAGCCAAGGGATTCCAGACAATCCTAACAATTCACATCCTAAGCTAGAATCGCTAATATTCCCTCTAGACTAAACATACCATTAATTTGGGTTTCAGTCCTCTTCAACAGTTTAGGTCACATTTCAGTTGTTATCACAAATCTTCATAATTATAAATACCACGTTTAGTTCTCATTCATCTCTCGCTCATTACCACGCAATTTCATTCATTCATTTCTTTTTAAATCAAAATAGAGTAGAAAAATACTCACTCTGTTGATTCGAGCCAGAATACCGAAATCCGTTGATTCGCTCAGAATGCCAGAGGATCTTTATCAAAATCCTTTAACCAAAAACCAAAATCTCTTTCATCAACTTCATAAACCAATTTCGTGTCATGTGTCTGAGCCTAAGCTCCTGCCGGGCCAATTAAAGGACCCCGATGTCCTCTGCCAGGTACTCACCCATCGATGAGTCCTGAAATAACCAATATGAGCATTTAGCTCCTGCCAGGCCAGTTAAAGGACCCCGATGTCCTCTGCCAGGCACCTTACCCATAAGGAGGTCCTGAAATAACCAATATGAGCATTTAGCTCCTGCCGGGCCAATTAAAGGACCCCGATGTCCTCTGCCAGGCACTCACCCATCGATGAGCCCTGAATGTTCTCGTTATGTCCGTTTGTTATTCACATTTCAACTCGCGTTTCCAATTTACAAGCACCAAACCGTCCAGCCATTTCTCAATTTAACCAAAACAAGTACATCTCTACCAATTACGCACGTCACAATCTACGATGTTCACGGACTCCTTTACACTACTATAGCCTTTACGTCGATACTCCAACTATGCTAACGAAAACCAATGGCACAGGTACGTTCAACGAGTAGTACGATACGATCTTTCAAACTTAGAAATGATTTTCAGCAGAGTGATCCAAGTTCGAATACTCATCAAAAATTGCATACTCAATATTTATCAGTGATTCCAACGCCAAAATATCACCAACATACAAATATTTAAAACCTACAAGGACCCATAACCAATAGGGTCGTTTAACCATACCTAAACGATGCAAAATTCCGTTCTGTAAGCTGCCCAGATTTTCAGATTACTGAGCAATCTTCTAAAAATTATTATACTCGAGTTCTTAATATTTTTGAACGATTCCAGTCCCCATAGTTGCGCGATTGAATGAACTTTGAAAGACGCGAAGGAACCCTAGTCAAATCTGCACTCCAAGGGTGGTTAAACAGGGGTTTACCGAGGCTACCCGAATCTGTCACGCATCATGACAGATTGACACACCTCCACTCAAACAATCATAACTTTCTGTGTACTAAGACTTTTTAGGCGATTCTAGTGGCAATGGAAAGCTGACTTCAAGACCTTCGATTCGATATAAAATTTACATGAAACGGATATCGGACGAGGAAGTTATGGTTGTTTGAAGTCGGGCGCAAGCCCAGAAAACGAGACAGATTCGAGACCTGATTTCTAAAATCCACCATTTATTCAATTCTCAACGGTTTTGGGTGATTCCAGCGGCATTAGAACGGGTTCTAAGTCTACTCTATTTCATATGAAGCAACCAAAATTTATTTTCGAGCTTAAGACAACGAAAATGCCCCATAAACAGGGACCTGTTCTGCAGAAATTCGGGAATGAAGGAAAACAATCTCAAACAACGAAACAAGGCTTGATCTAGGTACATAAATATCGTATAAACGCATAATAAGAGTAAGAAATCCCTACCTCAAGGGTTTTGAGCAAAACCCGACCCTTTGACCAAGTCAACTGTAGCTCCACGAGATCCGATCATGATTTTTCTTGGATATTCGGAAAGCCCGTACTCCGAATAGCAACTTTAATTCTCGGGCCTTGTCTGAAATCACACCCTAGGTGGATGAAATCGAAGAGAGAAGAGAAGGGAGAAAGTTTCGGAGGAGGGGAGAGGGTGAGGGAGTGAAATGGGAGAATTATTCTCCCTGGGAAAAGATAAAGGTGGGGGAGGAATCCCCTGCTTCTCGCACCACGCACTCACACGTGCACCTCTCACATAATCATCCTTATATCCTTCCATGAACACGCCACACCGTAAATCCACACCGTCTATCTCGACAAGTCGTACGATTGCAAAAGAAAATTCCGGCCTCAAAAATACGGGTCTCTACAGCGGTTATGCTTCGGAAGCCATTGAGGTTGTGATTTGTTCGGATATGTCGTTCGGAGAAGCTTTTGGTTATTATTCTTCGGAGTTATCTGGGTTTGGAGTTAGTTTGTGTTCGGAAGAACACGGGTTGAAGATGTACATGGGCTCGGAAGAACACATGAACGTCTTCAACCTGTTCTACAGCGTACAGGAAGGAGACCAGACAAAACGGAAGGAAAAACCCACTTTTGTGGTCGAAACATGCTCAAAAACAACTAAAAATGCAGGAGAACGTTAAGGGAATCAGAATATACCTGAATATCAAGAGAAATCTGTGATTCGATGTGTTGATCTTCAGATTTCTGGCGATGTTTGGGCGAGAACCGTCGTCGAGCAGTTGAGGCGTCTGAGAGAAGGAGAGAAAAAGTGATTTTCTCTCTCCTTCCATCGCTTTTTACAGCAGGAGAGGAATTCGAAACGGCGCAGAGCCCCCAGCCGTTGGATTGGAGCGGAGATTGATGTTCCGCGCGATGACTGACATGTGGAGAGCGATGTATAGCGCCGTATCCCTACCCAATGAGTTGATGACACGTGTAAAATTTGAAATCGGCGGTTTCAGAAGCATTAATTGCAGGTCCAGAACTTGTCTGCTTCGGGTTACGTATATGGCTTACGTTCGGCATTCATCCACGTTCGGCATTCATCCACATTCGGCTTGGTGGAGAACAAGTCGGCAAAATCAAGCTAGCTTTGTTCGGCCACTACTGTCAACTCCTCCTTTCCTCGGAACACACAAAGCAGGAGTTGAGGGGCTATTGTAGTGGGCCGAAATATCCGAAGGTTCAAAGGGTTCAATAGGATGACCTTGTGGACCCACAGTTCAGTTGTCTCAGTTCGTCTGTATGAGAAAAGTCAAACTTAACACGTCACCCCGGTCATCAACCGAACGATAAGTGGCCCTGCGGCTGTTCTCCTAGCGTAGTGAGACGTTCTTGTTCGGTACCGGGCTTGTTTACTCGGGTAGACGTCTTCCATTCGGACAGAAGGTTGCTCAACGAACAGGTCTCATCCTCGGTAAATTCTTGTGTTCGGAAGGGTTCTTCGGCTAAGGCGGTGGAAGAATGTTCTAAGGCGGTGAGGGAACGTTCTAGAAGTTCCAGCTGATAGAGTCAAAGATAAGCACGTTTACCTCTCTGATAACCGATGTGACATCTCTGACACTGACCCACATGGGTCCACATGGGTCTGCAGATCTTGAAGGACGGCACACATTGAATGCTCCTGACACATAACGTCATCCGAGCGTAGCAATGCGCGTGCAGTGCACTTCCACCTTGCTCAGCACTCCAGATCTCTGCCTATAAATAGCAGAGTACCCCTTTTAGGGAAAGGGTCAGATATATTTCTCCCCTAACACATTTCCTACAAAACTTCTTCCTCTTCTTCACACTTCCTTCAGATTCTAACTAGATCGTCGGAGCTTCTTCCCGGAGGAACACCACCCTCCGATTTGCAGGTACACGGCGTCGCCGTTCAGGACACTGCGGTCCAAGCAACAAGAAGGGAGAAAGGTTCAAGAGGCTCAAGGATAAATCACCCCCCCACAATGTGTCAAGTCAATTCCTTCATTCCTAAATTGTTTTATATCTCATAAACACGGTCCAGTCCACCAACAATTAGCTCCTTAAGATATAGTTCAGGTGCAATCCGCATGTACAGCTTCATGTTCAAGTCATTGTGGTGGGTCACAAAAGGACGGGCAGCCGCTCCCCCATCAATCATGTTCATCATTGGTGTTTCAACCTTTAACAGAAGGAAATCGCATGATGAATGAAAGAAAGAAATGCAACCGAGGAAGGAATAAAGTGATGCCATCAAAACAAGAAGAACCAGGACAATTGGAGAAGCATCTTACCTCCAAGAAACCAAGATTGTTGATGCTTAGCTCAATGGCATGAACAATTGTGGGTAAATGCTCAGCTCTCCCCTTTTAGTTCTCCCTAAAATAAGGGAGGAAAGTTATTGGAAAAAATCACACAACTAGTACTAAGCTCTATTGCAAGGTTTAAATTGTATCTATAGCAGCATCTAGTCATGGACACCCCTAACAGCAATAAGTACTGACCCAACAAAAGAAAGACAACTCCCCCACACAGAAAGAAAACATATAAAACACAACTCTGTTCACCAAGCATTTGTTCCCAACAAAAACAACTCCCCCACACCCTCCCCAAAAACTTCAAAGAATGAATGGTTGTTGAGAAATTGTTCTAGGTAAGCTAAACTTATTTATATAGGCTCTATCCTGGTGGGACAGCAGGAAATGGCCTATCAAAGGGGTCGACACCTCCTTACACCCCGCACTGGAATCTTATAATCAAGATGGAATGTTGAAAAGATCTCTTTCATAAAGCAGATTTCTTCTAGTAAAAAGATATTCTCATCAATTTAGTCCTATTCACAATAACTAAATCCATAATACGTATCTACTAAATCAAGCAGATTTCTTCTTGCAAAAGTTCTGTTTATATTACCTCTTTCTTGACATCGGCATAACCAAAATGGGGAAAATAATTATAGCTTCCAATTGATCCTCTTTTTCCTCCAGCAGCTTTGTAGAATGCTCCTCTTCCACAATAGTCAGGGAGCTTCCGAGTTTGCTTCTCAATGGAGTATGTTACCAATTAGATTATTATAGCAGTAAGCAAATAGTGGGAAGATAGGGAACTAGTTAGAATCATCACAGAACTAATGATAGCCCTTAAACCAAGATCATTAAGAAAAAAGAGTCCATCCAACTTGAAGATTCCAACTTCAACACAATTATCTAAGCAAAATGAAGGATAATAGTTGGTAAACCATATATGCCAAACCACTCATCGTTGAGAGTCCAAGATAAAACTCCGCTCTGGTCAAGGGTATTGGGCATACTGCATGGTTCAAATGCCAAGCAGCCAAACTAATCCCAATTTCATTAGTGTAATCTAAGTTTGATCCTATAATAAGTCCAATTACTTAATCAACAAGAGTGCGGGGCTCTTGATCTTTCGGCAGCAAATATGTGAATTTGAGAATTAAACAAGCCATATGCCCACATCTAACTATGTTGGTACCTTGTGATTATCTATTAAGGGGCTAAACCCCAGGGTAAAAGGGCGTTGGTGCTTGACAACATAGGGAGAAATCTAAGTTGGTTCAACAAATTGATATGTGAAAAGGTTTCTTCTTACGTGATAAAGGAAGGTTTTCATGCTCCAGTTGGTGACAGACAATAACTACTCCCATACCCATCTCTCTGTGTTTTTTTTAAAGAAGTTAAAAGGAATATAATTCATTTCACCGGTACAAGCATGCTTTTTTCTACAATAAGAAAATATGAAAACATGCTTGGGTAATTTGGATCCCAAGAGTACAAGAATGTTTTGTTTTGTTTTTTTTTCAGTAATGTCTTCCATTTCTACCTTGTTAGTTGTCAGCAAGATATGGGTACCTAGAAGTTGAACAAAGTTAGACATTTACGACACAAAGCATCTTAACATTGAAGATTAATAACAGATTTACTTACCCAAATAAACTATAGATCTAGAAAATACAGTCTACGTTAGATCAAACAATATTTTTAAGTCATTTTAGGGTGGAACAATAATGAAAGAAAGCACTAAAAGGCTTGAATCCCAACAGTTTTAGTCTTCTACTAGCACGTGTGGCCACGATTCAGGGAGGTAAAGAGAGCACTAAAATCAAGGAAAGCAATGCACGACTAGCCATGAAATGCAGGAAACAATGCAGATTAATTCTGTGAAATGTGCAAACATTTGGTCGAACTAAAATAATGTAAACATATATCATACAAGAGTAAAATCATGACTAGAACATTTTTTGAAGGACATACTCTAGGTGTCACTGTAGCGACGAATGCGCGACACATGCATAGGTGGATAAGGTATTACTTACAAAGGATCCAATGAAATTCTCAAAAACCTTTGATTACAAGAAATGAAGGTCACAAAAGAAGCAATCATAAAAAATTTGCATAAGATTCCATCGATAAGAAGTCCAGCCAGTCTATAACATCACACTAATTTACCTTGAAGTAGGATAACAAATTATCTTCACAGGAGAATTACCATGGCCATCAATACTATAAAATAATACCAAATGCAACAGTAATATATGATGTTCATATACGCAAACTAAAACTATGCATAGCCCTAAAACTATTTCCAAACCAATGAGTCAAAAACTCCAAATTTCACTATCAAATGGATCAAAGTTAACCCTAGACCACGAAATCACAAGATTTTGTTGGTATTCTCGTACCTGTGTAGGAAGAGGAGGGTGGCGAACAGTCGCGTCCAACGAGACAACATCGAAATAGCAGAAAAACAAAAAGGGCCATTCGTCCATCACATGGCATACATTGGTTTGATTGCCCCAAGGGCCATTATTTTCCGAAACCTCTCCCTAACCCCACCCAATCACCCACACACACAAAATCCCCAATATCATTGGAACGAATCAACACAAAGCCCAAATAACGAATAATTTGATATGAAACCCTAGCCTTGTATTTGGGCAAGAATTAAGGAAAAAATCAAATCAAACCATGTGAAGACTCTCCAAACTGATTGAGCTTTGATTTTCTCTGACTACTGATTCAAAATGGGGAAGAATAAGAAAGATGAAAATTGAGAGATTAGTAGGAAACAAAAGTTAATCGATTGGATAACAGAAGAAATACAGAACACAGAACAAACCTGCAACTGAAGATTAAAACCCTAGAACCAGAAGATCGATCCCTTAACTGTCTACCGAAGGTCTGGAGCTCTGAACAACTACCGAAATCTACACCAGTTCGAAAGAAACGAATGAGAAATCTAGTGTAAAATATGATTTTTATCAAAATCAAACCTGACCTTCAGCCGCAGTCGCCGGAATTCCGAGACTGTTAAGGCCGAACTGTGGCAGATTATAACAATAACTGGAGATACCTCTCCATTACATCGGCGGCAGCTGTACCATCGAAGAACACCGGAGGTCCAACAGATCTGAACCGGACAGGACACCTCCATTTTCGACCAGCAGCTGCCCTCCGCCGTGCACAGCTAGAGAGGTGGAATAGCTGAGATCGGTGATTCCGTTTGGTGAAAAGGACCCACGAGCAATGAGCTCTGGATCATCTACGTGAGGATGACAAACAGGAAAACCCAGCCGAGACACCGTGTACAGCCTCGATTACCTCCGCCGTGTACAGCTATGATAGTACCTGTTTTGGGTTTCTGGGAAACCCAGCAATTTGAGCCGCCTTCTACGGCCATGACCACAATCGATCAAAACTCGGCGGAACCGATTTGAATTTTCAGCAAGGGGAGGGCACGAGGGGTTGGCACCTATGATTTTCGTGGAACGCTATTGAAGAGTTTATGAAACGCTATAGTAGTTTAGGCGCGAGAGTTTCCTCCGCTTTTTCTCGCTGAACGCTATATTTGCTTTCCTATCACAGCATTTTTTTAAAAACGCTATTAGATAATGCTATTAAAAGGCATATTTGTTGTAGTGTCATCACCACAAAGGCACTTTCGTTGCCTCGTCAAACTACAACCTGAACTTACTGAACTCGAGGACATATCCTTCAACAATTATCGAATACCATTAACCACAATAGTTATTTTAAAATTTTCCATGTCTAAGTCCATTTCCACAAAAGTTTTTTGTTTTCCATCTTCCAATCGTCAATGCATAGTTGTATAGTTGGGGGGAGAAAGTATTTTAAGGAAAAATAGTCTGGTGCATGCATTCAAACATAGAGAGCAACAAAAGTTATTACAAGTAACATTAGGTAACTTAACGAGCAACTATTATATTTTCAATAAAAAAAACATGTTACATAACTTGAACAAGAACCACATTTCATTAAGACCAACACACCTTTGTAAAGGGACAATCATTCGGTGAGTTAAAATATAGGTCACTACCCTTAACAGTCTGATGCATACATTCAAACATAGATAGCAACAAAAGTTCTTACAAGGAGTAATATTAGGTAAGTTAAAGAGCAACTATTATATTTTCAGTAAAAAAACATGTTACATAACTTGGACAAGAACCACATTTCATACAGACCAACACACCTTTATAAAGGGACAATCATTCAGTGAGTTAAAAAATATGTCACTGCCCTTAACAGTCTGGTGCATATATTCAGACATAGAGAGCAACAAAAGTTCTTACAATGAGTAACATTTGGTAACTTAAAGAGCAACTATTTTATTTTTAGGAAAAACATGTTACATGACTTGAACAAGAACCACATTTCATACAGACCAATACTCCTTCATAAAGGGACAACCATTCAGTGAGTTAAAATAAAGGTCACTGCCCTTAACAGTGTGGTGCATACATTCAAACATAAAGAGCAAAAAAAGTTCTTTCAATGAGTAACATTTGGTAACTGAAAAAGCAACTATTTTATTTTCAGGAAAAAACATGTTACATAACTTGAACATGAACCACATTTCATACAGACCAACACACCTTTGTAAAGGGACAACCATTCAGTGAGCTAAAATATGGGTCACTGCCCTTTGTTAATAGGAGAATGAAAGACCCACAATATCCTACGTCTAAAATATATATTATTTCTTTCTCATCATTAATTTATCGAGTTCATGTTAAACGATTGGATAGCAGAAGAAATACAGAACACAGAACAAACCTGCAACTGAAGATTAAAACCCTAGAACCAGAAGATCGATCCCTTAACTGTCAACTGGAGGTCTGGAGCTCTGAACAACTACCGAAATCTACACCCGTTCGAAAGAAATGAATGAGAAATCTAGTGTAAAATATGATTTTAATCAAAATCCAACCCGACCTTCAGCCGCAGTTGCTGGAATTCCGAGACTATTGTGACCGAACTGTGGCAGATCATAACAATAACTGGAGATACCTCTCCGTGACATCGGCGGCAGCTGTCACACCCTCGATTTTTGACTAAAATAATAATACATTTTCTACAAACAAAAGTCTTTCTCTCAACTATATTTACCTTTAAATGTCATGACAATCCAAACAAAGAATCAAAGTCTCTTCTTCTTATTCTTCTCTCTAATATTTTTTTTTTCTTTTTACATGAAGTCTCCCAAACGTCTTCCACAAAAAAAGGCATCACAATAATCAAGGAGAGGAGTTTATACATAGCCTTACATAAGATCTAATCAAAAGATACAACTATCAATTGCGAGTAAAGTACACAACATGAATTAAACTAGATGATAGACACCTCCTTAATGGTTCCAATGAAGCTCTCAAGAGACGTCTCAACGTGCACTCCATGCAATCCAAGCTAAGTGCCATGGCGGGTACCTGAAAGGATAGGGTGAGCTGCACTAGCTCGTAGAGATATCCGTACCTGTAGGGCCCTCGGTTATAGGCTCGGTAACCGGGGAACAAACCCTAAACCAGCGGCTAGGGTACGGGCCGAGGTCCTCTGACTAGTTCTCTTCGGGAGGCGCCTCGGTCGTTGCCCGGGCTTCGGTTATTATCGACTTCGGAGCATCGGTACACTGGATGCCCCCGAGCTTCCAGAAGCTTCCAGGCGGTAACGGTTTCCACGAGTGGGACCTATGGGGATCATGCCTCCCAGGCAGCTGGCACAATCATTGAGATCTGTCCCATGTGCTCCGTAACCACCTCGCCCCCCACGTCATATGTGACGTCACCCGAGGGGGTTACCCGAGCGTACTCACCACGCGCTAGCGTGAAGACCAAGCAAACCTAGGTCTATAAATATGAAATGATACACACCTGAGAAAGGTACGCAATACTATCCTAACCCTAGACCTAAACACCTTCCCTGAGATCTAACTTGATCATCGGAGGGTCACTGGGCAGCCAAAGCCCTAGTGACTTGTTGCAGGTCAGGCGACGGAAGAACGGAGCAGCGGAGGAAGGAACCTAGCCTGATACCACAGTCAAGGTCCCGATTAATCGAACCCCTACAATTGGCGACTCTGTTGGGGACCCTAGCTGTTCTTCATTCAATCACTTCCTTCCTCACAAAGGTTCCGATCAAAGCTCTTCAATCCAACCATGGTGGGAATCAATGATGCACATCGCGCCGAGACCCCCTTCGGCCCCGGAGATCTCGGGGACCCGGCGTCCGGCGGAACAGGCGCTCCTGGAAAGGCCCACATGTCCGTCGGACTCAGAGCAGGGACTTCGACTCAGGAGGCAAGGGCTCCGGCCGAACTCCAATCCTACATCCGCCACCTGGAGCGGAAGATCGACGACCTCACGACAGTGGTGGAGCGCGACAGAAGCGTCCGAGACGAGTTGGCGGAGATCAAACACCTCCTCCAAATGTCCCCGTCTCATTCCTCCGGAGGCCGTGGCGGAAGACGAAGCCAGCACAGCCCTCCCCGCAGCCGTGACGGAGGACAGATGGTCGAACACCGATCCCGTCCTTCGGTCAAGGACCGCCTCGAACCACCAGGAATCAAGGACCGTCTCGAACCAACAGGTGAGGGTCGTAACGAAAGGGACGTTGAACGAAGGGAACGCTCCCGCTCTCCTAATCCAAAGGGTCCTCGAGGGAAGCGATCCGCCTTCGAAAGGCTTGGTGGCGGAAGCGTCTCCGCCTCCTCCACCCACCCAATCATATCCAAGGAACGCCTCCGGGAGACCACCCCAAGTTTTGCTAACGAAAACAACGCCCTCTTGGAGTTCCAAACAAAAGGGTATCGTGAGCGATACAAGGGCCCTCGTTCAAAGAGTCCACTCGTCCATCACCCCAAAAATGGTTACAAAAGGCTTGGTGGCGGAAGCCAAAATACTGAGCGCCTCGAGCCCTACGCTCGAGATAGCTACAAGAAGCAACGGTACGAAAGATCTCCCCAACGGTCAGGGAACTACTCCCAACCGAAGCGAAAAGAGTACGAAAGATCTCCCCAACGGTCAGGGAACTCCCAACCGAAGCGGAAGGAGTACGAAAGACAGGACCGACCGCAGCCGAAGAAGCATACTGCGACCGGGGGTCCAGACGGTCTCGACCGTTCGATCCGACCCCACCGGGACGCCCGTCTCGAGAGACTCACGACCTCCCCTTTCGTTAGGGATATTGACTCGGTCACCCCCCCGAAGGGCTTCACCCAACCCAAATTTGCAAAGTACGACGGTAAAACCGAGGCATACACTCATCTGGTTCAGTACAAGCTGGTCAAGTCTCTTTTCCTTCGCAATGAACCTTCGGACGACGCCTTCCTCTGTAAGGTCTTCCCCGCCAGCCTCGGCAACCTGGGCCTAACTTGGTTCAACCAACTTCCTGCCAGATCGATCTCTTCCTTCGATTCTCTGTGTGACGCCTTTATGGCTCGGTTTGTCACGAGCAACAAGCATGAAAAAGAGATAGACTCTCTTCTCGCCCTACGAAAGCGGACCGACGAAACGCTCCGCCAATACGCCGGTCGCTACTGGGAGCTGTTCAACGAAATCGAAGGATGCGACGGTGTCATCTCGAAGGATGCGATGGTGTCATCTCCGCCTGCGGTTTCAAGCTCGGCCTAACCGCCCAGGACGAGCAGGTTTACGACGATCTCGCTCTGCACAAGCCAAATTCCATGAAGGATCTCATGACTCGGATCGAAGGTTGGTGCAAGCTTATCGAAACCAAAGCAGAAAGGGGCATGGGGAAGCCTCTGAGCTCCAAGGCATCGTTTACCCCGGTGTCCGCTCCGGCTCCCGCCTCGGCCTCGACACCGAAGAAACAAGTCAACAACATCAAACAATCTCCGAGGAAGGCACCGAAGCAAGGAGACTTCAGCGCAGAAAAAACCGTCTTTACTATGCCTATCTACAGGATTATCGACCAAGTAAAGGATCAACCCTTTTTCTCCTTCCCCAACCAAAAACTCGGTACCGAGAACGGGAAAATCAGAAACCCGATAGTCCGATGTAGCTACCACAACGAACAAGGTCACTTTACAACCGCTTGCAGGCCCTTCAAGGCCTACCTAGAGCAGCTTGTCCTCGGTGGCCACCTCAACAACTTCATCGAACAAGAAAAAATGAGAGCACGGGTGCAGAATGCCGAAACAAGAGCCGAAGAGGAAATCCAGACGATTAATGTTATCCACGGCCCTCTCAACTCCGAAGCCGCCCGTATAATCCGCGCCGAGTTTCGCGCCGAGTTGAACGACGTATCCTCATCTAAGCAGGTCATGCTCGTCGGTCCCGAGCCCAAACGTCCCCGAACCGACGACGGATCGAAATGGACTATCACGTTCACCGAGAAGGACCTTGAGCGCGTCCAACTTCCACACAACGACGCCCTCGTGGTCACAATGCGCATAGGTACCTTCAACGTCCAACGTGTCCTCGTGGATCAGGGGAGCTCGGCCGAGGTTATGTACTACTCCTTGTTTAAAGATTTGAAGCTCTCAGACGCCGATCTCCGTCCCTCCGAGGTCCCCCTCATAGGTTTCAACGGAGCTCCCGTCTGGCCCGTCGGTTTGATCACCCTACCCGTCCGCTCCGGCTCGGTCGTGCTCGATATGGAGTTCGTCGTAGTCGACGTCCCAAGCCTCTATAATGCCATCGTTGGCCGCACCTGGCTCCATAAGTTAAAGGCTGTTGCCTCTACTTATCACCAGGTGGTCCGGTTCATAGGTGCCAACGGACGACAGGAAGATCTGTACGGAGACCAAACCGCCTCCAAGCGTTGCTATGTCAATGCTATCCGAAGCAACAAACAGACCTCCAGGGTGAATTTCATCGAAATACCAGAGGCTCCGGTTCTCGAAGACGTCGGGAGGCCCGCAGACTAAAAGGCAGTTGAAGATCTTGTTACCATCCTTCTAACCGAGGATGGTTCCCGTTTCTTCCTTGTCGGTTCCTCACTCTCGGAAACCGAACGGAATGACATGGTGAACTTCCTCAAGAGCAACATTGAAGTTTTTGCTTGGACCCCCTACGAAATGCCCGGGGTCGATCCAAAATTCATCTGCCACGAGCTCAACATCGACCGAACCAAGCGTCCGGTCATCCAGAAAGCTTGGCGCTCTTCCCCGGTCCATTCTGATGCCGTTATCGACGAGGTCAACCGACTCCTAAACGCGGGAGCCATACGAGAAGTGCAGTACCCTAAGTGGTTGGCCAACACTGTGGTGGTCAAAAAGAAAAACGGGAAATGGCGAGTCTGTGTTGATTATTCAAACCTCAACGACGCCTGCCCGAAGGATTTCTTCCCCCTTCCCCGAATAGATCAGCTCGTCGATGCCACGGCTGGCCACGCCCGACTTAGCTTCATGGATGCCTACCGGGGCTACCATCAAATCGCCATGAGCGATGGCGACGTCGAGAACACGGCCTTCATCACCCCCCACGGCATCTTCGGTTATCTTGTCATGCCCTTCGGCCTCAAAAACGCCGGAGCAACCTTCCAAAGGATGATAACCAAGATGTTCGAGCGTCTGCTGGGGGATACTATGATGGCCTACATCGACGACATGGTGGTTAAAAGCATGATGGCCGGCGACCACCTCACCCACCTCGCCGAGGCATTTGAGATTCTCAAGACGCACAAGCTTCGCCTTAACGCTGAGAAGTGTGCCTTCGGTGTGAGCTCTGGCAAGTTCCTCGGGCATCTTGTCTCCCGCCGAGGTATTGAGGCCGACCCTGCACAGCTCACAGCAATCGAAAAACTCTCGGCCCCCCACAACAAGAGAGATGTGCAGCGTCTAACCGGCATGGCCGCCACCCTCAACAGATTTATTAGCCGATCTTCCGACAAATGCAAACCGTTCTTTGCCCTCCTGAAAGGGAGCCGACGCAGCTTCAGCTGGACCGACGAGTGCGACCGGGCTCTACAACAGCTGAAGGACTACCTCTCCAAGGCCCCTCTCCTCGTCACTCCCCGGGACCAGGAAGACCTGTTCATTAATCTCGCCGTCTCGGCGCACGCCATAAGCTCGGTTCTCGTCCGACAGGAGGGGCGCGACCATCAGCCGATTTATTACTCTAACAAGACGATGACACCCGCCGAGACACGCTATCTTCCCTTGGAAAAACTTGTTCTCGCCCTCGTCTCCGCGTCTCGGAAGCTCGCACCGTACTTCCAATCCCACCGCATTATCGTATTGACCGAGTATCCTCTCAAGTCTCTCCTCCGAAAAGCCGACCTCTCCAACCGAATCTCTCAATGGGCCGTCGAACTTGCCAACTACGAGATCCACTTTCAACCAAGGACGGCGATTAAAGCTCAGGCACTCGCCGACTTTATCGCCGAGCTGACTCCGACCGACGTCCTCGCTTCAAATCCAGCCCCCCGCCCCGAAGCCGTTCTCCAAGCAAATCCCAGCACCGCCTGGAAACTCTTCCATGGCGATGTATGGAAAATGTATGTTGATGGCGCCTCCAATAGCCGAGGCGCCGGGGCTGGAATCGTACTTCTCTCTCCCTCCGGTGTCTTACACGAAAGCTCTATCTCCATCAACTTTTCGGCCTCCAACAACGAGGCTGAATATGAGGCGCTCATCTCCGGACTCAAGACTGCCGAAGCCCTTGGAATTGAAGAACTCGTCCTCTACAGCGATTCACAGTTGGTTGTCAACCAGCTCTCCGAGGAGTATGAGGCTCGGGACGACCGGATGCGTACTTACCTGAGCTCTGCTGTTCGGTTACTCAAAAACTTCAGAGCAATCCGCGTCGAGCATATCCCGAGAGACCAAAACGCTCATGCCGACGCCCTCGCCGGACTCGCTACGACCTGCGCCGCTTTGGGACAACGCTCCATCTCCTTTAGCTCCATCGACAAACCTAGCTTCGAGCTTGAAGTACTCAGTCATGAGATATTAAACATCGAGCTTGGTCCGAGCTGGATGGATGAGATCATCGGCTACCTACGCGACGACACACTACCAACCGACAAGAAGGACGCCCACCGACTCCGCAACAAGGCCGCCCTTTTCTGGCTCAACCCCAATGGAAAGCTCTACCGACGGTCGTTCACCGGCCCCTATTTATTGGTTGCACACCCCCACCAGGTCCCCGGGATCATCGAGGAGCTACACGCCGACGACAGCGGTTGCCACTCCGGTGGACGCTCCATCGCCCACCGAGCAATTACCCAAGGATACTGGTGGCCAACAATGAAGAAGGACTCTGAAGAATTTGTGAAGCGTTGCCAGAAGTGTCAAATGTTTGCTCCCATTATACATCAGCCAGCTCGGGATCTAAGCCCCCTCACCAACCCTTGGCCCTTCTCCCAGTGGGGCATGGACATCGTCGGCAAGCTACCCGTCGCTCCTGGAGGATTCAAGTTCCTCTTAACCGCCACCGACTATTTTTCTAAGTGGGTTGAGGCCGAACCACTGGTCACGGTTGAAGAGTCGGACATCATGCGCTTCGTGTGGCGAAATATAATTTCTCGCTTCGGTGTACCCTTCGCCATCTTAACCGACAACGGCAGCCAGTTCACCGGTCAAAAGTACCGAGCGCTCCTGGATGAATTTAGCATCAAATGGGACACTTCCACCCCATACTACCCCCAGGGAAACGGGCAGGCCGAAGCTGCAAACAAAGCAATCTCATCAGGACTCAAACGCCGGCTCGAATCACGCCGGGGCAAATGGGCCGAAGAGCTCCCTCGGGTACTCTGGGGCTACCGTACAACGCCTCGGCGATCTACCGGCCGAACCCCCTTCTCCCTGGCATTTGGAATGGAAGCTGTAATTCCCCTCCAGGTCGGGCTCCCAACGATCCGAACCGAAGATTTCGACGAGGCGGTCAATGATGAGAACATTGCTTTGGACCTCGATCTGGCCGAGGAAGAACGAGAGAATGCAAGGATCAAACTAGCATCTTATCAGCAAGAGGTTGCCAAGGGCTACAACCGAAGCGTCCGCCTTCGGTCATTCAAACCGGACGACCTTGTCTGGAAAAAGGTGGTGGACAAGTCCAAAAAGAGGAAGTTGATGCCTAATTGGGAGGGCCCCTTCCGAGTCCTAAAACACCTCGGATCGGGAAACTACAAGCTGGAGAAGTTAGACGGTTCCCCAATCGCCAAGACCTGGAACGCCAATAACCTGAAGAAATTCTATGGGTAGCCAGGCTTCGGCCTCTTCGGACTTATTTATTCGAACAATTTTCGTTTCTTGTCCAAATATGATAGGAACCAAACTACTCTTGTAATGGCCTGATTCTACGACAGTTTTTTTTAATGAGAATCTCTTGTTTATCACTAGTCTAAATCTTGTCACTTACTTTTCGTACTCGGTCCGCCGTTGCGTGAACCGTTTTATCCTGACTTCAAGGACTGTCCTCCGCGGGATATTCCTCGGACAGATCCCTCACCAAGTCACCACGGCCTTTTTCGGTCGTTTCAGACTTTCAGACGTCGGCGATAAGGACACTCGGTATTAATCCCGAGCCCCTTACACCGATCCCCCCCAATAAGTCACGCTATTTAGGTTCGCTACGTTCCGAAGTCATGGCCGATGCCATTCCCGCTTCAGGATCCTAGCCCTAATCTAAATCACTGCGCCCCAATGAGTTGCTTCGGTTTACTCCTTTCGGCTCAGCGTCAGCTAAAACAAAGCAGGGGCATGCGAAATTCAAAAAATTGCTAACTACTTTGCTTCGTTTTAACTTACTCAATCCTATATACTGCCTTACTTCAGTTTGGAGTACATTTTTGAAAACCTCCTCGGCTAATGCTTCGGCTAAAATCTGCTGATACTCCACAGCATTTCAACAGAAGCAGGGGCATGAGGCTCCCTTCGGTTACAAGCATAAAACCATTCGAGCATCTCAAAAATAAACAAGGCATTGAAACGAAAGAAACCATTCACTCAAAAGCAGAAAAGAAGATCGCAAGTTTAAAGTCCAACAATACTTCGGTTATCTGTGTCACGCCCTCAATTTTCAACACAAATAATTAAACCATTTCAATAAACGATCCTCGCATTAAGTAAATAATACCCCAAAAGAGAGTTCCCACCTGTTCAATTACAAATCAAGTCCCCAAGTTTAAAAGAAATACAACCTTGGCACTCCAGCCCATACTAATCTAATTACAAGTACGGAACGTTTAGACTATTACAAACCGTTACCAAAAGATAGTACAAGTGCAAGATTAGTTACAGAGCCATCTTTAATCAAAAGGAGTCATTACAAAGATGGTTACGTAACTAAGATATATTTAGCTTCCAAAAGGGGTCTTCATACCACTATGCTCGAAACATGCTTGCTACTGACCGGCGTTTAAACCTGAAAAGAAGGATTTTGTTGAGCTACTAGAGCCCAGTAGGAAATTCTCTACAAAATCTATATGTAATAAGATGGCAAGCATGAATGCGATGAATTGAATTAACTAACACGGTCCAAACAATGCACGTCAATATCTTTTCAAGTAATATGCCAAATCCCACACACATTCACACACACACGCGCACACTCGACCTCCAACTCATTTCCACCCCTTGCGTCACATTATAACCTACCCCTTGCGATTCTAGTGTCTCCACCCCTTGCGTCACGATATACTCCATATTCATCTCACAACAACGACTCTATTATCACCACAATCAAAATCGGTGCCTCATCCACATTTAACGCACGCTGACATTATCAAATACGTTACAACAAGCTCATGAACCATAACAATCAAGACTATTATGTCCATCTTCAATGGAATATGCAATCACCAAGCCACATTCACTCTATTCAACAATAAAGTAGCATTCAAACACCCAAAGCATACTTAGTCAACTTAGAACATGTAGAGAATGAGAGAAATCCCTACCAAAGTGGGTTTTGAGCAAAACCCTAGGTCTATCGAGAGCCAAACACTTGAATCCTTCAAAAACAAGCCTCACCCGAGCTTGGGTACAAGATCTAGAGTGAATAAAGTCCATAAACACGAAGAACAAACAAAGATCAACCAATAATTGAGAGGAGAGAGAGAAAAACGTGGGTAAGCCTCTAGGAGTGAGAACAAGTACATAGAACTCACCCTTGGTTCACCAAATGCAAGAATCTTGTGATTTTGAGGAAGAAAACCCTTGGATCTTGAAGATTTGAACTTGAAATCAAGGATATTGGGTGAGATTAGAGTTGGGTAGGTGAGAGGGGGGTGTTTCCAAGTGTTTTTCGTGGGTTTGGAGTGAGAAATGACAAAAAGGAGGTATTTATAGTGGTCCAAAAAGCGTGCTGAAAAAGTGCAGAAAACAGAGCATGTACCGGTACGGGGAAAAGCTGTACCGATTCATGAACCTTCAAACTGTCAGAAAGCACAACTTCTGGACACCATGTACCGGTACGGGGAAAAGCTGTACCGGTTCATGAAGGGCAGAAAAAAGAAATTTTTTCCACGGACACCGAAACAAACTCGACTTGGTACCAACACTTCCAAACATCAATACAACATCAAAACTAACATTTTACCATCCTCCGAGAGTCCGATACACATCCGGATACGTATCTCCGTACACCCCACAACGTACGAGCGATTTTACTAACAATACAACTACTTAACGAAATAATCGATTTCCGAAATTAAAACATATTTGCGAGTCTCTACAATCTGTTCGGTACCTACTTAGCAAAAAACATTTACAAACCATGGAACGGCAAAATTCAAATGTTCGGAGCCGTCCAGCCAAATGTGAAACAAAAGAAGTCAAAATCCTAAGCATTGGGGGGCAGAGGGGTCTGGGCTCCGTCCTCGGTTGAGGCAACGGCAATAGGAGCGGTCTGGGTACCCTCCTCGGTCGAAGCAATGGTAACAGGAGCAGTCTGAATACCTGCCTCGGGGTTTTGCACCTGCTCGCCCTCCTCTTCTTCTTCCTCGGGCGCTACAACCTCTTCGGGTGGCACCTCGGGAAGGACCCGGAGTTCGGAGTCGGTTGGGAGATCGAGCTTACTCAAAAGAGTCTCGTGACCAAACCGAAGCCCGTCCACGAAACGATCCCTGTAAAGCTCGGCCTCAATCTCCCGAACCTGCTTCTGGTACTCTACCCCGGCTACGACCCAACCTTCGTCATAGCCCCTGTTCTTAGCAGCTTCAACCTCAGTTGCTCGGGTAACCCTCAGTGTGGTGACATCCTCCTCGGCCTTTGCAACACGGACTTCGGCTGCCACCCTCTCCCTGTCGCACCTTTGAAAGTCTGCAAGATAGAGATCGCAGGTCTCCCGAGCCACCTTCAGGTCGTCCTCTCTCTGCGCAAGAGCCCTCTTCAGCTCATTCATCTCTAGCTCTTGACCTTTGTATCGGTCGTTTATAGCCAAGGCCCGAGCTCCAGCCTGCGAGCAGAGAACCAAAGAAGAATCACAAATATGGACTTAGCTGACAACAATAAAGTGGAAAGTAACAAGCTTACAGTGAAAAGGGCCTGAGCTATCTCCGCGGTGAGGTCCTCGGTCAATCCTTGGACGGCCCGGGCGTCCCTGGGAAGAATGCAGCCACGGAGCATCCCGAACGCTGTATCGAGGTTTGACACGCTATCCGCATGGTGGATCTGGCGCCCAGCATAGTGACAGAATTTCGGGGCCCAAGGAACCTCCGTGGCAGGGACCCAGGTCCCCCCCTCAGTCCTCTCTACAGACCCTCGGTCCTGCTCCTCCGCCCTCTCCTCCCCCTCGGTTATCAGAGAAGTTTCCTTCTCCTTGCCTCGGCCGCTTCCTTCCCCCTCGTGCCGAGTCCTCTTCGTCGGGGGCTCCCGCGGAGAAACAGCGGTCACCCCCGAGGTCCCAGCACCAGGTGTACTTATGGCTGAACCTCGGCCTCAACCCCTTGACGTCCGACGCCTGAGGTTTAGCACCTCCCGAGCTCCATGGTCTGACATCTCGCCGCTCAGGCCGGTCCTCTCGGGCGTCTCTCGGTCAACTGCCTCTCTTATGACGCCTTGGGGCTCGGAGCTGCTGCCCTCGGTCCCAGAAGCGCTTCCTCTGCCACCTCTCCCCGCTCCTCCTCCTCCCCTTCGTCCTCCTCCTCTGCCCCCTCGTCCTACCCTCGACGCCCCCTGCTTCCTCGGTTTCTTCTTTAAGTAACTGGTATACGAGGGGACGTAACCGAGGAGCTGAGGGGCTTAACGGCTGGTGATTGGGATTGCGTAGGCGGCGGTTATCCGAGAACGGACGGCTCTCTTCCGAAGCTCCTGAACGGCGCCTTCGGCTGCAAAAAGTTGTCAAAAACAAGGAGAAATCAGTACAAATTTACAAGAAAAAGCGTTTATTAAAATAAGTTCACTACCGAAGGGTAGGTTACCGACCAGGAACTCCGATCTCGAATGGGACTGTAGTGACTATATCTATGGTCTCCCCGGGCCCAAACATGAAGTTCCCGGTGACCGAGACATAGATACTCGCCCACTCCTCGAAGTCCGGTAGATGATCGATTAAGAATGTGTCATTCCCTGATCTGCAGGAGAGATAGTGTCGGTTGTGGCCTCGGTTAACCCCCAGGAGATAGACACCGAAGAGCTCCTCAATACCGAACACCAGGTTAAACTGCCTCCTCAGCTCAATGATGCTGGTAATAATTCGGTAAGAATTCACCGTGAGCTGGGAGGAGGTAAGGTTGAGGGTTCGGAGCACCCGACGTACGAACTGGTGGAGGGGAAACCTGATGCCCCCCTCGCATATGGCCATCAGGGGGAAGATCAACTCCCCTGACCGATGCAGAAGGTTCTTTGGGTCAGTGTTTTCGAGTAGCCGAACCTCAACGTCAGGAGGGATGCTGTAGAGCCTCTTGAACTCGGCGTAAGCTGCGGGATCCCCGGTGAAGTATTTATTCTTAAATGTGCAGGGCCTCATCGGTCTTCGGCGTCCCTGGATTTCGTCGGGCGCATTTCCGAACGGCCCCGGCCCGTGGTCCGACATACTCGGGTCCTCCATCTCCCAAGGGTCAAGTGAAGTAATCTCACGAGGGGCTCGGTTAGGGTTGGCAGGCTCAATCTGGTCGACCGGGATTCGGTAAAACCTCTCCCTCCAAAGCTCTTAAAAGATGACGTCTACCAAGGGATCGTCGGAACTACTGGAACTGTCCGAGGAGAGTTCAATGACCATTCGCCCCTGACCAAGAAAACAAGGAAAATGTGCAAAACCCGTTAGCTATATGCCTAGGGGAGAGCAAAAGGTCCTAGCGCTCGGGGCGAGATGGTCCTCACTCTTCAGAATCTACGGTCCTCGGTCACTCTTAAAGACTCTTCCCTCCTCAGAAAGGGTCCTCGGGGGACTACTACACCTTTCATTTGTCCAAAGGATGAAGATAGGCCTCGGGAAGAATCTAGGCCTCGGGAAGAATGTGGGCCTCGGGAAGAACAAGAACAGCAGCGGCGGGCGCCAGCGCCGCCGCGCACCAGACGGTTGCAGGTGGCGTCCCCGCCCCAATGCGCTCAGAAAACGTTGAAAAAACACGAAGAAAAGTATTAAAACTTGAAGATTGATTGACAAAGATCGACATACCTAAATCAGGAGAGGAGATCTGCTGCCAAAGTGCTCGAAATAGCGATCCAAAGTTTGCAAAACACGGCGGCGGCGGTTCGACGGCGTCAGAAGGTTTGAGTAGCTTTCTCTCTCCAGAGGCTCTGAATTTATAGTGGAGCGTACGAGGAGTCGCGCGAGAAACGAAGCGTCGCCAACCGAACCGTTGGATCTTCGACGCGTGTCTTCATCAAGCGGTCAGTAATCAGAGCTCTGAACCGAGGTCAGGTACACCGCATACCGAGCCATTCACGCCTCGACACGTGCCCTGGAAGGACGTTTCGTACCAATCAACTGGCATTTCACGTGCCGAGGCGACGTATGATGTCACTCATTTCGGCGATGACTGACACGTGGCTCCTAGGGCAGAAGCAGGCGGCTCGGCTCTCACACAGGCCGCTCGGTTCTTCTCCAAAGCATTTCATCGGTTAAAAGCCCGGTCTCGCTAGTCCGTCAGAGGAATCAACTCCCCGAAGACCAGAATGGCACTCCGGAAGTTGAGGGGCTATTGTAGGGCCCTCGGTTATAGGCTCGGTAACCGGGGAACAAACCCTAAACCAGCGGCTAGGGTACGGGCCGAGGTCCTCTGACTAGTTCTCTTCGGGAGGCGCCTCGGTCGTTGCCTGGGCTTCGGTTATTATCGACTTCGGAGCATCGGTACACTGGATGCCCCCGAGCTTCCAGAAGCTTCCAGGCGGTAACGGTTTCCACGAGTGGGACCTATGGGGATCATGCCTCCCAGGCAGCTGGCACAATCATTGAGATCTGTCCCATGTGCTCCGTAACCACCTCGCCCCCCACGTCATATGTGACGTCACCCGAGGGGGTTACCCGAGCGTACTCACCACGCGCTAGCGTGAAGGCCAAGCAAACCTAGGTCTATAAATATGAAATGATACACACCTGAGAAAGGTACGCAATACTATCCTAACCCTAGACCTAAACACCTTCCCTGAGATCTAACTTGATCATCGGAGGGTCACTGGGCAGCCAAAGCCCTAGTGACTTGTTGCAGGTCAGGCGACGGAAGAACGGAGCAGCGGAGGAAGGAACCTAGCCTGATACCACAGTCAAGGTCCCGATTAATCGAACCCCTACAGTACCTAAATTATATGTAGAAGTGAAGACCGATATCAAGGAAAAACAATTTTCCAAAAAAAACATATTTGTTTTTGTCAAAAGATGGAACACAAAATACCATACTCATACTGGGAAATTATTTAACTCTATTTCTTAAATACTGACACTCTTAGCTACACACGCACACGCACCTACTTCTATCTTAAATAAACTCAGGCTGTCATCACCAAACTCAAAACATACTCCTACGTTTTCATTCCAGTGACTAAGAAACAACTCCAAATTCTTTAACCAACCAATTTATCTTTCTTACCCCACTTCACTAGTCATACTTGCATCTAAGTCGACACACTATACACAAAGAAGTGAAATACAACATGCACAAGGACATTAACCTCAATATTGTGTCATCAAAGAACTCACCCATCCACCTAATTTAATCTTAAGTTAAGTTTTATCGTGTCCTCCCTCGTGTCCCTTTTAATCCTGTCTTTTCGTTTTCCTCTCGTCAGGAACAACTGTGAATTTATCCACCTATACGCACATGCGTACCGTTCAATCAAATCTCCAGTTCACCATTATTAAGTTTAAACCACAATACCAACATAACTCTTTTACAATAGATATTATCATATCTACGGCATCAAATTAACATGTCTCCATACCAAATCAAACCCAATTCATCAAGCCACTATAATTTAGGAAGTCTATAAGAAGGAAGAAAACAAGTATCGACACTTCAAACCATTCGATACACCAACTCAAGTTAAAGGTTCATAGTTCCTCACATAAGTACTTCGTTTTGTCTAAATTTCACATTCTAAATCAACATATCAATACTCACAACCTCCTGTATCACCACCCCTTGCGTTACAGTAAACATCACCCGATGGTTAGGTTTCGCCATTTCCACCCTTTGCGTTGCCGTCTGCATTACCACCCCTTGCGTTGCAGTAAAATATAACCCATTAGTTGGGTTTCTGCATTACCACCCCTTGCGTTGCAGTACTTCCCCATTACAACCCTTGGACTACAATCGATTAATCTCATCAATCAGATAACATCAACATCAAACACTTTTTCCCAATCTTGATATACAACAACACACACCGATCAAACTAATTCAAAGATTAATTATGCATAAATATACCAAAACACATATACTAAACCAATCCATGGATATAGCACATAAAGAGGAAAGACTGGTTATTTTTCTCTAAGCATCACACAACATCAATGTCAATACACCAACAATGCATATCCCTTATACACCACAAGTTCTCTTTAATCCAACACCTAATCATCTAGATTAATCCATCGTAACCCCGCATGTCAAATTGACAATATTAATCATTTACATTAGACTACATCTAACTAAACAACGTGAATTCAAGGACGACAATTAAACCATTGTAAAGTATACTTCTTTTTCTTCGGTCCATAGGTCATGCATCAAAAACGGAGTTCAGGTAGCCTTATTACGGCCTTGCGATTATAACTCAACAAAACAGTGAAACTGGTGCAAGGCAAAATTTGGGTCAATTTTGGATACAAATCTGTTATCGCTCGGGCGTACCCATGATTCATGGGATGTATCGTTGGAAAGCTCCATGTGTCTAGTTTCTAACAAAACAAACGGTGCGTCATTTCGAGTCTCGAGCTAGGAGTTATGGCCATTTTACCAAAGTCCGCCAGTGCTGTCAGATTCTACGCGGGAACAAGTAAAATTGATTGAAAAATCATAGCTCTCTCATCTTAAACCCAAAAATAGTGAAACCAACGCTAAAAGTTGCACCACGACAAGCCCCACACTCAGTAAAAATCCCAGGTTCAGAAACGAGAGGAGATTAACCCAACAATCAAAAGAAAAACAGTTTCGCAATCACTTTCGCATCAGTCAACCAACCTTGCTTTAGAAATTCCCCAAAAATTGTATACTTAACCAAATTACTTGATTCCAACTCCAATCCTTTCTTAACTTAAACATATAGCTCCTGTAAAAGACCTAAAGCCACCCAAGGTGTTCAACACACCCAGGACGTTAAAAGAAGGCAGCCACAGACAAATTCGTACATCCAGGAAACAGCTGGCATTCAAAAATTCATAACTAATGGTGTAATTGTCGGTTTTTCATGATCTTGGTACCGAAATCTTCTTATTGAAACGTACTTTAACAGTTATGAAGACACCAAAAATTGATTCCTAGCAAAAGGGCCCCCAAAAGACAGATTACCAAAACCCACGAAATTTTCAGCATACTCTAGATTTATTCAAGACTCAAAATAGATGATCAAACTTTATTCTTGTACATCAAACTAACACTTAAACATGTAAAGAAGGTAGGAGATCCCTACCTCGAAGGTTAGAAGCAAGCCCGAACATGGAGGAAACCTCAAAGTGCTCCGATCATGATTCTTGTTGGATGGATAGGAAGATCTCGTCGCGTAGAACAACTTTAATACTTCGGATTTCTTCAAAATCTCTTTCTATGGAGATGAAATCAAAGAGAGAAGTTTGGAGGAGAGATGAGAGAGAGAAACGTGTGTGTGTGGCGCCTGGAGAAGAAAAGAAATATAGGTGGGGGGAAATTATCCCCAACACACACCTACACTTATACACCTATGCATATTACACTTGCATCCCGAACATCTAAATTCTAGCACATTCGACATCCGAACTCATTCTCCATTTTATATCACAACTCATGCCTTCATAAAACATAAAGAATTATGAAAATAAAATATGGGTCTCTACATTCTACCCTCCTTAAAGAAATATCGTCCTCGAAATTTGATAAACCACAGTCTATCACATTCTGCCTCAATGAATACACGCAAAACCACTTGTGATCGAAGTTATGTAACCATTCAACAAACACGAAGTCTTAACTCGAGAAACTTACGTTCATTATACCGAAAATAAATAAGGATTCCTTTCTAACCCTGTCTCTCCTTTCCTATGTCGATTCATCCTTACCCAAACTACTACACAAAACTCTCGCTACAGACATCACATTACCCCTCAACACATGATCATGAAGATCTAGGACACGCACCAATTTCTCCTCAAAAGATGCACCGACTCTAGCTCTAGACCTGTCCATTTTACGACACAATGCTAACAATCCCAATTCCAATCGAACAAACATGACTCACTAAGCATGCCAAACAATTCTTCCCGAGTGCTACCATCTCCATCTTCCTTTTTGCCTCGAGTTCAATCTAAAAGAAATAATTCTAACCATATGTCTGCTTATTATCGTTTAGTCCACTACCTGCAAATCACTTCTAACTCCGTACACTAATGTTTCAGCCACAATCATGCAACAACTTAGATATGTAACAGACAATCAAGAAAACACAAAATAAGACAAGTCTGAATACTCCTTTCTATTTCATTTTTTTTTTCACACAAATTCCTCTTTTCTTTTCCGTTGCAACTCAAAATCTTTGCCTCAAAACAATCCCGTCACGTTTCAACATATTCAAGTATTCCATCCAAGGCTTAACCATTCCTTTCAGCATAGAATCAGGAAACTAAATTCAACCTCCATTTTACACTAGTTCTTGTTAATTAAACAACATCATCAAGTCACATTCTAACATCACTTAGTGTCAAACACACACGTACCAACCTATCATCATGAAGGTAATAGAAAGCATTGCAATTCCAAAAGAATTTAACCATTTCACTTCACAGTTCTCAATTCTCTATCGGATACAAAAACACATGTTCACATAAGACATAACAAGACATGCATACTCTTCATAACCCCTTTCAAACAAATTGATAAGCTCACCCATAGAGAAAATTTTGCAGTTGGACTTATCTCATTATGGTTAAAAGAATTAAATATTATCTTGCTTCTTAGTACACCATATAAGACAAGGTCCAAGTTGATACCCCCTCCTTTTTCTTTTTTTTTTTAACAGGTGTCTATTCTGGATATTCAATCTCGAAGTTGCAGTGGCCAGCCGCACCTCAAACTGAATATCCGGAAGTAGATCCTCAAAATCTTAGAAAAAAAATAAGTTCCACATATGCTAGATACGGTCACCCTTAGCAATCTATATATCAGTTAACATAAACATATGAGATGCACTATACGTTCAAGCTTACCATTTAAGATAGCACAAAACAGGCACCAAATACAATAGCGTAAAATATTATACACACACAGAATCACCCAGAACAATGATCAATATACCACAACCACAAGACATAACCACATCACCTCAACTACATTAATATGTAGATTTCTCCAAATACACATATTTGCGAAACAAAAAAAAATTTCAGACACCACAAGAGTTAAGTAGAAGAACTAATCAACAACCACAACTTCACTAACGAGGTCAAACCTCCAATTTTCTCCAATAAAGGTCAACAACACTATATGACACTGCAGAGATGCAATTAAGATGCCACGTAGATCAATGTAAGCTATTCACGTTCACACATAATTCATGCCCCAATGCAACCGCTAGACTCATAAGACTAAGTGCCTCCCCACGGTCTCAAAGTATTCAAACCTAGATGCTCTGATACCAAGTTGTCACGCCCTCGATTTTTGACTAAAATAATAATACATTTTCTACAAACAAAAGTCTTTCTCTCAACTATATTTACCTTTAAATGTCATGACAATCCAAACAAAGAATCAAAGTCTCTTCTTCTTCTTCTTCTCTCTAATATTTTTTTTTTCTTTTTACATGAAGTCTCCCAAACGTCTTCCACAAAAAAAGGGCATCACAATAATCAAGGAGAGGAGTTTATACATAGCCTTACATAAGATCTAATCAAAAGATACAACTATCAATTGCGAGTAAAGTACACAACATGAATTAAACTAGATGATAGACACCTCCTTAATGGTTCCAATGAAGCTCTCAAGAGACGTCTCAACGTGCACTCCATGCAATCCAAGCTAAGTGCCATGGCGGGTACCTGAAAGGATAGGGTGAGCTGCACTAGCTCGTAGAGATATCCGTACCTAAATTATATGTAGAAGTGAAGACCGATATCAAGGAAAAACATTTTTCCAAAAAAAAACATATTTGTTTTTGTCAAAAGATGGAACACAAAATACCATACTCATACTGGGAAATTATTTAACTCCATTTCTTAAATACTGACACTCTTAGCTACACACGCACACGCACCTACTTCTATCTTAAATAAACTCAGGCTGTCATCACCAAACTCAAAACATACTCCTACGTTTTCATTCCAGTGACTAAGAAACAACTCCAAATTCTTTAACCAACCAATTTATCTTTCTTACCCCACTTCACTAGTCATACTTGCATCTAAGTCGACACACTATACACAAAGAAGTGAAATACAACATGCACAAGGACATTAACCTCAATATTGTGTCATCAAAGAACTCACCCATCCACCTAATTTAATCTTAAGTTAAGTTTTATCGTGTCCTCCCTCGTGTCCTTTTTTATCCTGTCTTTTCGTTTTCTTCTCGTCAGGAACAACTGTGAATTTATCCACCTATACGCACATGCGTACCGTTCAATCAAATCTCTAGTTCACCATTATTAAGTTTAAACCACAATACCAACATAACTCTTTTACAATAGATATTATCATATCTACGGCATCAAATTAACATGTCTCCATACCAAATCAAACCCAATTCATCAAGCCACTATAATTTAGGAAGTCTATAAGAAGGAAGAAAATAAGTATCGACACTTCAAACCATTCGATACACCAACTCAGATTAAAGGTTCATAGTTCCTCACATACGTACTTCGTTTTGTCTAAATTTCACATTCTAAATCAACATATCAAAACTCACAACCTCCTGTATTACCACCCCTTGCGTTACAGTAAACATCACCCGATGGTTAGGTTTCGGCATTTCCACCCCTTGCGTTGCCGTCTGCATTACCACCCCTTGCGTTGCAGTACTTCCCCATTACAACCCTTGGACTACAATCGATTAATCTCATCAATCAGATAACATCAACATCAAACACTTTTTCCAAATCTTGATATACAACAACACACACCGATCAAACTAATTCAAAGATTAACTATGCATAAATATACCAAAACACATATACTAAACCAATCCATGGATATAGCACATAAAGAGGAAAGACTGGTTATTTTTCTCTAAGCATCACACAACATCAATGTCAATACACCAACAATGCATATCCCTTATACACCACAAGTTCTCTTTAATCCAACACCTAATCATCTAGATTAATCCATCGTATCCCCGCATGTCAAATTGACAATATTAATCATTTACATTAGACTACATCTAATTAAACAACGTGAATTCAAGGACGACAATTAAACCATTGTAAAGTATACTTCTTTTTCTTCGGTCCATAGGTTATGCATCAAAAACGGAGTTCAGGTTGCCTTACTACGGCCTTGCGATTATAACTCAACAAAACAGTGAAACTGGTGCAAGGCAAAATTTGGGTCAATTTTGGATACAAATCTGTTATCGCTCGAGCGTACCCATGATTCATGGGATTTATCGTTGGAAATCTCCATGTGTCTAGTTTCTAACAAAACAAACGGTGCGTCATTTCGAGTCTCGAGCTAGGAGTTATGGCCATTTTACCAAAGTCCGCCAGTGCTGTCAGATTCTACGCGGGAATAAGTAAAATTGATTGAAAAATCATAGCTCTCTCATCTTAAACCCAAAAATAGTGAAACCAACGCTAAAAGTTGCACCACGACAAGCCCCACACTCAGTAAAAATCCCAGGTTCAGAAACGAGAGGAGATTAACCCAACAATCAAAAGAAAAACAGTTTCGCAATCACTTTCGCATCAGTCAACCAACCTTGCTTTAGAAATTCACCAAAAATTGTATACTTAACCAAATTACTTGATTCCAACTCCAATCCTTTCTTAACTTAAACATATAGCTCCTGTAAAAGATCTAAAGCCACCCAAGGTGTTCAACACACCCAGGACGTTAAAAGAAGGCAGCCACAGACAAATTCGTACATTCAGGAAACAGCTGGCATTCAAAAATTCATAACTAATGGTGTAATTGTCAGTTTTTCATGATCTTGGTACCGAAATCTTCGTATTGAAACGTACTTTAACAGTTATGAAGACACCAAAAATTGATTCCTAGCAAAAGGGCCCCCAAAAGACAGATTACCAAAACCCAAGAAATTTTCAGCATACTCTAGATTTATTCAAGACTCAAAATAGATGATCAAACTTGATTCTTGTACATCAAACTAACACTTAAAAATGTAAAGAAGGTAGGAGATCCCTACCTCGAAGGTTAGAAGCAAGCCCGAACATGGAGGAAACCTCAAAGTGCTCCGATCATGATTCTTGTTGGATGGATAGGAAGATCTCGTCGCGTAGAACAACTTTAATACTTGGGATTTCTTCAAAATCTCTTTCTATGGAGATGAAATCAAAGAGAGAAGTTTGGAGGAGAGATGAGAGAGAGAGTCGGCCGAGAGTAGAGAGAGAGAGAAACGTGTGTGTGTGGCGCCTGGAGAAGAAAAGAAATATAGGTGGGGGGAAATTATCCCCAACACACACCTACACTTATACACCTATGCATATTACACTTGCATCCCGAACATCTAAATTCTAGCACATTCGACATCCGAACTCATTCTCCATTTTATATCACAACTCATGCCTTCATAAAACATAAAGAATTATGAAAATAAAATACGGGTCTCTACAACAGCTGTACCATCGGAGAACACCGGGGGTCCAACAGATCCGAACCGGACAGGACACCTCCATTTCCGACCAGCAGCTGCCCTCCGCCGTGCACAGCTAGAGCGGTGGAGTAGCTGAGATCGGTGATTCCGTTTGGTGAAAAGGACCCACGAGCAATGAGCTCTGGATCATCTCCGTGAGGATGAGAAATAAGAAAACCCAGCCGAAACGCAACGTACAGCCTCGATTACCTCCGCCATGTACAGCTATGATAGTACCTGTTTTGGGTTTCTGGGAAACCCAGCGATTTGAGCTGCCTTCTACGGCCATGACCACAATCGAGCAAAACTCGGCGGAACTCATTCGAATTTTCTGCAAGGGGAGGGCGCGAGGGGTTGGCACCTATGATTTTCGTGGAACGCTATTGAAGAGTTTAATGAAACGCTATAATAGTTTAGGCACGAGAGTTTCCTCCCCTTCTTCTCGCTGAAAGCTATGTTTGCTTTTCTATCACAACATTTTTAAAAAAACGCAATTAGATAATGCTATTAAAAGGCATATTTGTTGTTGTGTCATCACCACAAAGGCACTTTCGTTGCCTCGTCAAACAACAACCTGAACTGACTGAACTCGAAGACATATCCTTCAACAATTATCGAATACCATTAACCACAATAGTTATTTTAAAATTTTCCATGTCTAAGTCCATTTCCACAATAGTTTTTTGTTTTTCATCTTACAATCGTCAATGTACAGTTGTATAGTTGGGGGGAGAAAGTATTTCAAGGAACAACAGTCTAGTGCATGAATTCAAACATAGGGAGCAACAAAAGTTCTTACATGGAGTAACAATAGGTAACTTAAAGAGCAACTATTATATTTTACATAAAAAAATATGTCACATAACTTGAACAATAACCACATTTCATACAGACCAACAAACCTTTGTAAAGGGACAATCATTTAGGGATTTAAAATATAGGTCACTGCCCTTAACAGTGTAGTGCATACATTCAAACATAGAGAGCAACAAAAGTTTTACAAGGAGTAATATTAGGTAACTTAAAAAACAACTATTATATTTTCAGTAAAAAAACATGTTACATAACTTGAACAAAAACCACATTTCATACAGACCAACACACCTTTATAAAGGGAAAATCATTTAGTGAGTTAAAAAATATGTCACTGCCCTTAATAGCCTGGTGCATATATTCAAACATAGAGAGCAACAAAAGTTCTTGTAATGAGTTACATTTGGTAACATAAAGAGCAACTATTTTATTTTCAGGAAAAACATGTTACATGATTTGAACAAGAACCACATTTCATACAGACCAATACACCTTCATAAAGGGACAACCATTCAGTGAGTTAAAATATAGGTCACTGCCTTTAACAGTGCGGTGCATACATTCAAACATTGAGAGTAACAAAAGTTCTTTCAATGAGTAACATTTGGTAACTGAAAGAGCAACTATATTATTTTTAGGAAAAAACATGTTACATAACTTGAACAAAAACCACACTTCATACAGACCAACACACCTTTGTAAAGGGACAACCATTCAGTGAGCTAAAATATAGGTCACTGCCCTTTGTTAATAGGCGAATGAAAGACCCACAATATCCTACGTCTAAAATATAGGTTATTTCTTTCTCTTCAACAATTTATCGAGTACATGTTAATCGATTGGATAGCAGAAGAAATACAGAACACAGAACAAACCTGCAACCGAAGATTAAAACCCTAGAACCAGAAGATCGATCCCTTAACTGTCAACCGGAGGTCTGGAGCTCTGAACAACTACCGAAATCTACCCAGTTCGAAAGAAACGAATGAGAAATCTAGTGTAAAATATGATTTTAATCAAAATCAAACCTGACCTTCAGCTGCAGTCGCTGGAATTCCGAGACTGTTGAGGCCGAATTGTGGCAGATCGTAACAATAACTGGAGACCTCTCCATGACATCGGCGACAGCTGTACCATCGGAGAACACCGGGGGTCCAATAGATCTGAACCGGACAGGACACCTCCATTTCCGACCAGCAGTTGCCCTCCGCCGTGCACAGCTAGAGCGGTGGAGTAGCTGAGATCGGTGATTCCGTTTGGTGAAAAGGACCCACGAGCAATGAGCTCTGGATCATCTCCGTGCGGATGAGAAACAAGAAAACCCAGTCGAGACGCCGTGTACAGCTATGATAGTACCTGTTTTGGGTTTCTGGGAAACCCAGCGATTTGAGTCGCCTTCTACGGCCCTGACCACAATCGAGCAAAACTCGGCGGAACCGATTTGAATTTTCAGCAAGGGGAGGGCGCGAGGGGGTTGGCACCTATGATTTTCGTGGAACGCTATTGAAGAGTTTATGAAATGCTATAGTAGTTTTGGCGCGAGAGTTTCCTCCGCTTCTTCTCGCTGAACGCTATAGTTGCTTTTCTATCACAAGATTTTAAAAAAAGTGCTATTAGATAATGCTACTAAAAGGCATATTTGTTGTAGTGTCATCACCACAATGGCACTTTCATTGCCTCGTCAAACTACAACCTGAACTAACTGAATTCGAGGACATATACTTCAACAATTATCGAATACCATTAACCACAATAGTTTTTTTAAAATTTTCCATGTCTAAGTCCATTTCCACAATAGTTTTTTGTTTTCCATCTTCCAATCGTCAATGTACAGTTGTATAGTTGGGGGGAGAAAGTATTTTAAGGAACAACAATCTGGTGCATGCATTCAAACATAGAGAGCAACAAAAGTTCTTACAATGAGAAACATTAGGTAATTTAAAGATCAACTAATATATTTTCAGTAAAAAAACATGTTTCATAACTTGAACAAGAAAACACATTTCATACAAACCAACACACATTTGTAAAGGGACAATCATTCAGTGAGTTAAAATATAGGTCATTGCCCTTAACAGTCTAGTGCATACATTCAAACATAGAGAGCAACAAAAGTTCTTACAAAGAGTAATATTAGGTAACTTAAAAAGCAACTATTATATTTTCAGTAAAAAAACATATTACATAACTTGAACAAGAACCACATTTCATACAGACCAACACACCTTTATAAATGGACAATCATTAAGTGAGTTAAAAAATATGTCACTGCCCTTAACAGCCTGGTGCATATATTCAAACATAGAGAGCAACAAAAGTTCTTATAATGAGTAACATTTGGTAACTTAAAGAGCAACTATTTTATTTTCAGGAAAAACATGTTACATGATTTGAACAAGAACCACATTTCATACAGACCAATACACCTTCATAAAGGGACAACCATTCAGTGAGTTAAAATATAGGTAACTGCCGTTAACAGTGTGGTGCATACATTCAAACATTGAGAGTAACAAAAGTTCTTTCAATGAGTAACATTTGGTAACTGAAAGAGCAACTATTTTATTTTCAGGAAAAAACATGTTACATAACTTGAACAAGAACCACACTTCATACAGACCAACACACCTTTGTAAACGGACTACCATCCAGTGAGCTAAAATATAGGTCACTGCCCTTTGTTAATAGGAGAATGAAAGACCCACAATATCCTACATCTAAAATATAGGTTATTTCTTTCTCTTCAACAATTTATCGAGTACATGTTAAGCGATTGGATAGTAGAAGAAATACATAACACAGAACAAACATGCTACTGAAGATTAAAACCCTAGAACCAGAAGATCGATTCCTTAACTTTCTACCGGAGGCATGGAGCTCTGAACAACTACCGAAATCTACACCAGTTCGAAAGAAACGAATGAGAAATCTAGTGTAAAATATGATTTTAATCAAAATCAAACCTGACCTTCACCCTCAGTCGCTGGAATTCCGAGACTGTTGAGGCCGAACTGCGACAAACAATAATAATAACTGGAGATACCTCTCCATGACATCGGCAGCAGCTGTACCATCGGAGAACACCGGTGGTCCAACAGATCTGAACCGGACAGGACACCTCCGTTTTCGACCAGCAGCTGCCCTCCGCCGTGCACAGCTAGAGCGGTGGAGTAGCTGAGATCGGTGATTCCGTTTGGTGAAAAGGAACCACGTGCAATGAGCTCTGGATCGTCTCTGTGAGGATGAGAAACAAAAAAACCCAGCCGAGACGCCGTGTACAGCCTCGATTACCTCCGCCGTGTACAGCTATGATAGTACCTGTTTTGGGTTTCTGGGAAACCCAGCGATTTGAGCCGCCTTCTACAGCCATGACCACAATCGAGCAAAACTCGGTGGAATCGATTTGAATTTTCAGCAGGGGGAGGGCGCGAGGGGTTGGCACCTATGATTTTCGTGGAACGCTACTGAAGAGTTTAAGAAACGCTATAGTAGTTTAGGCGCAAGAGTTTCCTCCGCTTCTTCTCGCTGAACGCTATATTTGCTTTTATATCACAGCATTTTAAAAAAACGCTATTAGATAATGCTATTAAAAGGCATATTTGTTGTAGTGTCATCAACACAATGGCACTTTCGTTGCCTCGTCAAACTACAACCTGAACTAACTGAACTCGAGGACATATCCTTCAACAATTATCGAATACCATTAACCACAATAGTTATTTTAAAATTTTCCATGTCTAAGTCCATTTCCACATTAGTTTTTTGTTTTCTATCTTCCAATCGTCAATGTACAGTTGTATAGTTGGGGGGAGAAAGTATTTTAAGAACAACAGTCTGGTGCATGCATTCAAACATAGAGAGCAACAAAAGTTCTTACAATGAGAGACATTCGGTAACTTAAAGAGCAAGTTTTATATTTTCAGTAAAAAAACATATTTCATAACTTCAACAAAAATCACATTTCATACAGACCAACACACCTTTGGAAAGGGACAATCATTCAGTGAGTTAAAATATAGGTCATTGCCCTTAACAGTCTGGTGCATACATTCAAACATAGAGAGCAACAAAAGTTCTTGCAATGAGTAATATTAGGTAACTTAAATAGCAACTATTATATTTTTAGTTAAAAAACATGTTACATTACTTGAACAAGAACTACATTTCATTCAGACCAACACAACTTTATAAAGGAACAATCATTCAGTGAGTTAAAAAATATGTCACTGCCCTTAACAGTCTGATGCATATATTCAAACATAGAGAGCAACAAAAGTTCTTTCAATGAGTAACATTTGGTAACTGAAAGAGCAACTATTTTATTTTCAGGAAAAAACATGTTACATAACTTGAACAAGAACCACACTTCATACAGACCAAAACACCTTTGTAAAGGGACAACCATTCAGTGAGCTAAAATATAGGTCACTGCCCTTTGTTAATAGGAGAATGAAAGACACACAATATCCTACGACGAAAATATAGGTTATTTCTTTCTCTTCAACAATTTATCGAGTACATGTTAATCGATTGGATAGCAGAAGAAATACGTAAAACAGAACAAACCTGCAACTGAAGATTAAAACCCTAGAACCAGAAGATCGATCCCTTAACTTTCTACCGGAGGTCTGGAGCTCTGAACAACTACCGAAATCTACACCAGTTCGAAAGAAACGAATGAGAAATCTAGTGTAAAATATGATTTTAATCAAAATCAAACCTGACCTTCACCCTCAATCGCTGGAATTCTGAGACTGTTGAGGCCGACCTGTGGCAGATCATAATAATAACTGGAGATACCTCACCATGACATTGGTGGCAGCTGTACCATCAGAGAACACCGGGGGTCCAATAGATCTGAACCGGACAGGACACCTCCATTTCCGACCAGCAGCTGCCCTCCGCCGTGCACAGCTAGAGTGGTGGAGTAGCTGAGATTGCTGATTCCGTTTGGTGAAAAGGACCCACGTGCAATGAGCTCTGGATCATCTCCGTGATGATGAGAAACAAGAAAATCCAACCGAGACACCGTGTACAGCCTCGATTACCTCCGCCGTGTACATCTATGATAGTACCTGTTTTGGGTTTCTGGGAAACCTAGCGATTTGAGCCGCCTTCTACGTCCATGACCACAATCGAGCAAAACTCGGCGGAACCGATTTGAATTTTCAGCAAGGGGAGGGCGCGATGGGTTGGCACCTATGATTTTCGCGGAACGCCATAGAAGATTTTATGAAACGCTATAGTAGTTTAGGCGAGAGAGTTTCCTCCGCTTCTTCTCGCTGAACGCTATATTTGCTTTTCTATCACAGCATTTTAAAAAAAAAGCTATTAGACAATGCTATTAAAAGGCATATTTGTTGTAGTGTCATCACCACAATGGCACTTTCGTTGCCTCGTCAAACTACAAACTGAACTAACTGAACTCGAGGACATATCCTTCACTAATTATCGAATACCATTAACCACAATAGTTACTTTAAAATTTTTCATGTCTAAGTCCATTTCCACAATAGTTTTTTGTTTTCCATCTTCCAATCGTCAATGTACAGTTGTATAGTTGGGGGGAGAAAGTATTTTAAGGAACAACGGTCTGGTGCATGCATTCAAACATAGAGAGCAACAAAAGTTCTTACAAAGAGAAACATTAGGTAACTTAAAGAGCAACTATTATATTTTCAGTAAAAAAACATGTTTCATAACTTGAACAAGAACCACATTTCATACAGACCAACGCACCTTTGTAAAGGGACAATCATTCAGTGATTTAAAATACAGGTCATTGCCCTTAACAGTCTGGTGCATACATTCAAACATAGAGAGCAACAAAAGTTCTTACATTGAGTAATATTAGGTTTTTTAAATAGCAACTATTATATTTTCAGTAAAAAAACATGTTACATAACTTGAACAAGAACCACATTTCATACAAGCCAACACACCTTTATAAAGGGACAATCATTCAGTGAGTTAAAAAATATGTCACTGCCCTTAACAGTGCGGTGCATACATTCAAACATAGAGAGCAACAAAAGTTATTTCAATGAGTAACATTTGGTAACTTAAAGAGCAACTATTTTATTTTCAGGAAAAAACATGTTACATAAATTGAAAAAGAGCCACATTTCATACAGACCAAAACACCTTTGTAAAGGGACAACCATTCAGTGAGCTAAAATATAGGTCACTGCCCTTTGTTAATAGGAGAATGAAAGACACACAATATCCTACGACGAAAATATAGGTTATTTCTTTCTCTTCAACAATTTATCGAGTACATGTTAATCGATTGGATAGCAGAAGAAATACATAAAACAGAACAAACCTGCAACTGAAGATTAAAACCCTAGAACCAGAAGATCGATCCCTTAACTTTCTACCGGAGGTCTGGAGCTCTGAACAACTACCGAAATCTACACCAGTTTGAAAGAAACGAATGAGAAATCTAGTGTAAAATATGATTTTAATCAAAATCAAACCTGACCTTCACCCTCAATCGCTGGAATTCTGAGACTGTTGAGGCCGACCTGTGGCAGATCATAATAATAACTGGAGATACCTCACCATGACATTGGTGGCAGCTGTACCATCAGAGAACACCGGGGGTCCAACAGATCTGAACCGGACAGGACACCTCCATTTCCGACCAGCAGCTGCCCTCCGCCGTGCACAGCTAGAGTGGTGGAGTAGCTGAGATCGCTGATTCCGTTTGGTGAAAAGGACCCACGTGCAATGAGCTCTGGATCATCTCCGTGAGGATGACAAACAAGAAAATCCAGCCGAGACACCGTGTACAGCCTCGATTACCTCCGCTGTGTACATCTATGATAGTACCTGTTTTGGGTTTCTGGGAAACCTAGCGATTTGAGCCGCCTTCTACGTCCATGACCACAATCGAGCAAAACTCGGCGGAACCGATTTGAATTTTCAGCAAGGGGAGGGCGCGATGGGTTGGCACCTATGATTTTCGCGGAACGCTATAGAAGATTTTATGAAACGCTATAGTAGTTTAGGCGAGAGAGTTTCCTCCGCTTCTTCTCGCTGAACGCTATATTTGCTTTTCTATCACAGCATTTTAAAAAAAAAGCTATTAGACAATGCTATTAAAAGGCATATTTGTTGTAGTGTCATCACCACAATGGCACTTTCGTTGCCTCGTCAAACTACAACTTGAACTAACTGAACTCGAGGACATATCCTTCAACAATTATCGAATACCATTAACCACAATAGTTATTTTAAAATTTTTCATGTCTAAGTCCATTTCCACAATAGTTTTTTGTTTTCCATCTTCCAATCGTCAATGTACAGTTGTATAGTTGGGGGGAGAAAGTATTTTAAGGAACAACGGTCTGGTGCATGCATTCAAACATAGAGAGCAACAAAAGTTCTTACAAAGAGAAACATTAGGTAACTTAAAGAGCAACTATTATATTTTCAGTAAAAAAACATGTTTCATAACTTGAACAAGAACCACATTTCATACAGACCAACGCACCTTTGTAAAGGGACAATCATTCAGTGATTTAAAATACAGGTCATTGCCCTTAACAGTCTGGTGCATACATTCAAACATAGAGAGCAACAAAAGTTCTTACATTGAGTAATATTAGGTTTTTTAAATAGCAACTATTATATTTTCAGTAAAAAAACATGTTACATAACTTGAACAAGAACCACATTTCATACAAGCCAACACACCTTTATAAAGGGACAATCATTCAGTGAGTTAAAAAATATGTCACTGCCCTTTACAGTGCGGTGCATACATTCAAACATAGAGAGCAACAAAAGTTATTTCAATGAGTAACATTTGGTAACTTAAAGAGCAACTATTTTATTTTCAGGAAAAAACATGTTACATAAATTGAACAAGAGCCACATTTCATACAGACCAAAACACCTTTGTAAAGGGACAACCATTCAGTGAGCTAAAATATAGGTCACTGCCCTTTGTTAATAGGAGAATGAAAGACACACAATATCCTACGACGACAATATAGGTTATTTCTTTCTCTTCAACAATTTATCGAGTACATGTTAATCGATTGGATAGCAGAAGTAGAACCACAAGATCGATCCCTTAACTTTCTACCGGATGTCTGGAGCTCTGAACAACTACCGAAATCTACACCAGTTTGAAAGAAACGAATGAGAAATCTAGTGTAAAATATGATTTTAATCAAAATCAAACCTGACCTTCACCCTCAATCGCTAATAATAACTGGAGATACCTCACCATGACATTGGTGGCAGCTGTACCATCAGAGAACACCGGGGGTCCAACAGATCTGAACCGGACAGGACACCTCCATTTCCGACCAGCAGCTGCCCTCCGCCGTGCACAGCTAGAGTGGTGGAGTAGCTGAGATCGCTGATTCCGTTTGGTGAAAAGGACCCACGTGCAATGAGCTCTGGATCATCTCCGTGAGGATGACAAACAAGAAAATCCAGCCGAGACACCGTGTACAGCCTCGATTACCTCCGCTGTGTACATCTATGATAGTACCTGTTTTGGGTTTCTGGGAAACCTAGCGATTTGAGCCGCCTTCTACGTCCATGACCACAATCGAGCAAAACTCGGCGGAACCGATTTGAATTTTCAGCAAGGGGAGGGCGCGATGGGTTGGCACCTATGATTTTCGCGGAACGCTATAGAAGATTTTATGAAACGCTATAGTAGTTTAGGCGAGAGAGTTTCCTCCGCTTCTTTTCGCTGAACGCTATATTTGCTTTTCTATCACAGCATTTTAAAAAAAACGCTATTAGACAATGCTAATAAAAGGCATATTTGTTGTAGTGTCATCACCACAATGGCACTTTCGTTGCCTCGTCAAACTACAACTTGAACTAACTGAACTCGAGGACATATCCTTCAACAATTATCGAATACCATTAACCACAATAGTTATTTTAAAATTTTTCATGTCTAAGTCCATTTCCACAATAGTTTTTTGTTTTCCATCTTCCAATCGTCAATGTACAGTTGTATAGTTGGGGGGAGAAAGTATTTTAAGGAACAACGGTCTGGTGCATGCATTCAAACATAGAGAGCAACAAAAGTTCTTACAAAGAGAAACATTAGGTAACTTAAAGAGCAACTATTATATTTTCAGTAAAAAAACATGTTTCATAACTTGAACAAGAACCACATTTCATACAGACCAACGCACCTTTGTAAAGGGACAATCATTCAGTGATTTAAAATACAGGTCATTGCCCTTAACAGTCTGGTGCATACATTCAAACATAGAGAGCAACAAAAGTTCTTACATTGAGTAATATTAGGTTTTTTAAATAGCAACTATTATATTTTCAGTAAAAAAACATGTTACATAACTTGAACAAGAACCACATTTCATACAAGCCAACACACCTTTATAAAGGGACAATCATTCAGTGAGTTAAAAAATATGTCACTGCCCTTTACAGTGCGGTGCATACATTCAAACATAGAGAGCAACAAAAGTTATTTCAATGAGTAACATTTGGTAACTTAAAGAGCAACTATTTTATTTTCAGGAAAAAACATGTTACATAAATTGAACAAGAGCCACATTTCATACAGACCAAAACACCTTTGTAAAGGGACAACCATTCAGTGAGCTAAAATATAGGTCACTACCCTTTGTTAATAGGAGAATGAAAAACCCACAATACCCTACTTCTAAAATATAGGTTGTTTCTTTCTCTTCAACAATTTATCGAGTACATGTTAATCGATTGGATAGCAGAAGTAATACATAACACATAACAAACCTGCAACTAAAGATTAAAACCATAGAACCAGAAGATCGATCCCTTAACTGTCAACCGGAGGTCTGGAGCTCTGAACAACTACCGAAATCTACACCAGTTCGAAAGAAACGAATGAGAAATCTAGTGTAAAATATGATTTTAATCACAATCCAACCTGACCTTCAGCTGCAGTCGCTGGAATTCCGAGACTGTTGAGGCCGAACTGTGGCAGATCGTAACAATAACTGGAGATACCTCTCCATGACATCGGCGGCAGCTGTACCATCGGAGAACACCAAGGGTCCAAAAGATCTGAACCGTACAGGACACCTCCATTTCCGACCAGCAGCTGCCCTCCGCCGTGCACAGCTAGTGCGGTGGAGCAGCTGAGATCGGTGATTCTGTTTGGTGAAAATGACCCACGAGCAATGAGCTCTTGATCATCTCCGTGAGGATGAGAAACAAGAAAACCCAGCCGAGACGCCGTGTACAGCCTCGATTACCTCCGCCGTGTACAGCTATGATAGTACCTGTTTTGGGTTTCTGGGAAACCCAACGATTTGAGCCGCCTTCTACGGCCATGACCACAATCGAGCAAAATTCGGCGGAACCGATTCGAATTTTCAGCAAGGGGAGGGCGCGAGGGGTTGGCACCTATGATTTTCGTGGAACGCTATTGAAGAGTTTAATGAAACGCTATAGTAGTTTAGGCGCGATAGTTTCCTCCGCTTCTTCTCGCTGAACGCTATATTTGCTTTTCTATCACAGCATTTTATAAAAAACGCTATTAGATAATGCTATTAAAAGGCATATTTGTTGTAGTGTCATCACCACAAAGGCACTTTCGTTGCCTCGTCAAACTACAACCTGAACTGACTGAACTCGAGGACATTTCCTTCAACAATTATCGAATATCAATAACCACAATAGTTATTTTAAAATTTTCCAAGTCTAAGTCCATTTCCACAATAGTTTTTTGTTTTCCATCTTCCAATCGTCAATGTACAGTTGTATAGTTGGGGGGAGAAATTATTTTGAGGAACAACAGTCTGGTGCATGCATTCAAACATAGAGAGCAACAAAAGTTCTTACAATGAGTAACATTAGGTAACTTAAAGAGCAACTATTATATTTTCAGTAAAAAAACATGTTACATAACTTGAACAAAACCACATTTCATACAGACCAACACACCTTTGTAAAGGGACAATCATTCAGTGAGTTAAAATATAGGTCACTGCCCTTAACAGTCTGGTGCATACATCTATATTATAAAACAGGACGGGTATCTTTAAGAATATTCCTTCTTAACGGTTTATATTTTTTCCTGCCACAAATTTTATCTACCCATACAAACACAACCAGCGGTCCAGATTTCTCTCCACCCCTCCTTCTACAACATGGCATTGTGGTAAATACCTTACATTGTTTGTCCAAAAATATAGATGGTATTCTTCGTCGTTCAAAATTTGAAACCCACGTCACTCCTCTCTTACTTTCCCTTCTCAGTTCTCCTTCTCTCTACAACGATCTCTCTCTCTCTCTCTCAATTGGGAGAGGCGACATCAGGGCTCCCAAAAATGCCATCAGCTTCGTCCTCGGCGTCCGACCTCTCTCTTGACTCATCTCTCTATTTCCTCCTCCCACCCACCACCACCGACCCAACACCTCAACACCAGCAGCACCGCACCACCACCGTAAATCAGAATTCTTCCTTGGAGAGAGATTCTTCTGTCTCCTTTTCCTTTCTAACACCCACAATCCAATCCCCCAATTATGTTATTCAGGTATGTCAAATCCTTCTTAATAATCTTCATCCCATGGCCATATGCGCGAAAACTGTTTGTCTTCTATCACGCCCTCGATTTCCAACATAAACAATAATAACATTTGATAATCAAAATCCTCACCAGGATTACGATAAATAACCCAAAAGATAGTTTAGTTCCCAATTCCATAAACCTGTCCAATAATTACAGAATTACACAATAGAAAGTACATCACGATGCAGTTTGGTTTACAAAGATAAGCAAGTACATCTGAAAACAGCTTTAAACGACGACCTCAGCATGCAGTCCAAGCACTCCGTGACAATGACCTGCAATATATCTGAAAAAGATAGGTTGAGCTACACTAGCCCAGTAGAGAAATCTATGCACATGTTATAAGGAAACATGCCGAGTACGCTTCTAGAGGGAATGAATGGAGACAGATATACCCAAGATTCACATGGCTATCAACAAACAACTCACAATGGCCAAGGGATTCTAGGCGACCCTATGTACGACACCTATCACTTCACACCCCACACCAACGTCACTAATATTCTCACATCTAACATAATTAACCAATCCTTAGTTTATCAACTGACACTTCGCATCACATCTATCTCCACTTTCATTCTCATTTCACAATCTTTCACATTCCTCATTTCATAACCAAGTCCCATTTTCTTATTAAAAGATCCTCTTTCCTTTCCTTTCTTTTGTCAGATTATCCCTCGATAATCACTAGGGTCACCTCGGGTCTAGTTCCCTCGAGCGTAGGGTCACCCCGAGTCTTTTCCCTTAATAATAATAATAACCACTTGGGTCACCTCGGGTCTATTCCCTCGAACGTAGGGTCACCCCGAGTCTTTTCCCTCAATAATAATCATCACTTGGGTCACCTCGGGTCTAGTTCTCTCGAGCGTAGGGTCACCCCGAGTCTATTCCCTCATTAACGACCACTTGGGTCACCTCTCACATTATTCATAACCGTCAATTTATCACTTGTACCAGTAAAACTTCAAACAATCATTCAGATGTCCACATCCCACTCAAGGCACAAAGCCCTTAAACATAATCTTATACTCCCTCCGTCCCATAATATTTGTCCGGTCCGCAAAACAAGGACGTAAAAATAATATGTTTTTTGCAAGAAAAATTCAAATTTTTTTCAACAATTCATTAGATATCGATGAGTTCTTGTAATTTATGAAAAAAGTTTGAATTTTTTATTGAAAGAAATGCATTATTTTTTAGTCCTCATTTTGCGGACCGGACAAATATTATGGGACGGAGGGAGTAGTATCCTACTCATTTGCCTCTACGGTTGAACCACACGGGACGAGTGCCCAAAGAATTTAGAGGCTCGATGAGTCGTGAGAACACGAGTTAATATATCATCTCAACAGTTTTATCACAACATTGACTTTTCAAACGTTCCAGGCCATTACCCATATCATGATTACGTCTAATAGTTTAATACACGACCTTTCCTCTAAGTACACCTATAGTAGTACCACACGCAATGTACCAACCCAACACCACCCTATGGCATACCTCTTTCTAAGTTTGACATCTAGACCTCACGGAAAGCACCAAAGGGAATTAAAGGGAACTACAAGACGGAACATGAAAACACATAATTCGGTCTACCTTCTTGATCACTAGACGGACACCATTCTACCCTTTCATACTCACCACAAAACCTCGCATGACCTGCAACGCCCTTAAACCTCCCTACGACACATCCTCCGCTTATAACGATACTAAAGTTACGTTTTACGAGTGTCTCAGGAACGAAAACATCAATGAGTCAATGGAGGTCGAACAATCAAGTTTAGAGAAGGTCCAATGATGTTCAAGAGGTGCTAGAGATGATCAGGGGTCAAACAATGGGTTTCGGAACAAAATAGTGAAATCTGGAGATAAGCTCACAGTATCGATACGGGAAAAATCCGTATCGATACGGGTTGGTTACGAATCTGTCCAGCTTATGGGGTATCGATACGGTTTAAGGGCCGTATCGATACGGGAGGCTTTCGAGCAGTTTTTCTGCAGATTTTCTGGGTTTCAACCACACCGACTACAACAACAATACTACGCACGATCTATCAACATAAACACCATATTTACGCATAACATGTACAAGAAGTCCCTACCTCGAAGTCGGAGAGCAAACACGCGAAGGGATTGGGCCACGCGAACCCTTGAACTCAATCTTTGAAACACGCCCAAAATACTCCTCTCCGAGCCAAACCGGACGAGCTACGAACCCAATAGCGCGTGAGGAAGATGATGAGAGGTTTGGGTTCTTTGGGTTTTGAGTTTGGAGGTTGAATTTTGGTAGAGGAAGATGAGAGAGGGAGAGGAGCCGAGAGAGAGGAGAGATACCGGGAGAGTTGAGAGAGAAAAGACTTGGGATTTTAATCTCCTACACTCACACCCCTCTATATATACTCACACACCCACCAATTTACACAAACACTCCCTCCAATTGCAATTCTATCACTTTGACCCCAAATAAACTAAATCTAATAAATCCCTCATTTTCCTTCAATTTCTAATATAAATAAACCTTTAAATAATTTCCAAAATTACGGGTCCTTACATCTTCTTCCTGTTCTTAGATTTCCATGTTCCTTGATCTGTGAATCCTGATTTTTTGTTTCTATATTTCAAAGCACTAGCATACAAACACTAGAGCACTTTCAGTGATTTTTTAGACGGGAAGAAGGGGTTGGCTATAACTTTACATGATTATGCATCTGATTTGGTAAAACGTACAGGATGACCTTTATTTAGATAATCTAAAAAAATTGGTTGTTCTATGGTAGGAACAGTCGGTGTACGTGAGGTGTAGGAATAGTCGGTGCATGTCAGCCAACAAAGAGGTATTTCTTGCCTAATTTGTGTATTCTGGTTTTTGTTCTTATTTTTAGTTGACTGTTGTCATTGAACTTAATTCGAAGGCGTTTTTGGGAGGATTCAGAACTGGATTATTGGGGCTTTTGTAGTTAGGTTTGTTTCGTGCCTGTAGGATGTGAATGAGCAATGTCTTTAGTGATAGTCACCGAGGGAATACCCTGTGATTCATAACTCTTTCAAATGCTTGGTTCCATTATTTCTTTTAAACTTACTTCTTTCATTATGCATGCTTCAATTACTTATTTTTTTGTTTTGGTAAAACGTACAGGATGACCTTTATTTGGATAATCTCGAAGAAAGTGTTATTGTTCTAAAAATAAATGGTATACGTGAGGTGTAGGAACAGTCGGTGTATGTCAGCCAACAAAGATTATTAGGATTGGTAGAATATGGGCTCTATACGATTCCCTTTTCGAATGACGAGACACCAGTTCCCTATACGATTGGCATATGCTTTGACTATCAATAAATCACAAGGACAAACTGTGAAATTCATAGGAGTTGATTTGCGTACCCCAGTGTTTAGTCATGGTCAACTATATGTACGTAGTGTTATCCAGTGCACATCTTTTGATCGTATTAGCGTCCTCTTTTCCGACAAATATAAGATATGGTCCACGACAAATATTGTTTATCCCGAAGTGTTGTTATAAACTATGTAGTAACAAAATCACTACTTCGGATGAGGGTACGTTGTTCAAAATAAATTTCTCTATTTCAGTTGATAACTTTTCAAATGAATTTATTATTTAAGTTTACTTATATAGGATTTGTTTGAAAATGCAATGAAGTTGAAGAGGATTAACATGAATACATTGCTAAGATGTCATCTTAATGAGGTAACTTCAATGCTGGGGCACCATCACCAAAATCAGCAGTATATGGCAACCACTAAATTCAAGTAAGCTTATATTATTGGACTTTGGAGCTTATGTTGCTTTTTTTTATTCTAAATATGTATGTATGTGTTTTCTATTTTGATTTTTTGCAGCTATCGTGATTCTGAAGTTTGAACCATTAATGTCATTCCACTGAGTACCACACATCAAAAGGTAGTTTCTCTTTATAGTATAAGCTGGAAACTGGGGTGTTTGGATTTTGTGAGTTCTAAATGGCCCTAACAAAATCACTACTTCGGATGAGGGTACGTTGTTCAAAATAAATTTCTCTATTTCAGTTGATAACTTTTCAAATGAATTTATTATTTAACTTTACTTATACAGGATTTATTTGAAAATGCAATGGAGTTGAGGAGGATTAACATGAATACATTGCTAAGATGTCATCGTAATGACGTAACTTCAATGCTGGGGCACCATCACCAACATCAGCAGTATATGGCAACCACTAAAATCAAGTAAGCTTATATTATTGGATTTTGGAGCTTATGTATGGGTTTCCTATTTTGATTTCTTTCAGCTATCGTGATTCTGAAGTTTGAACCATTAATGTCATTCCACTAAGTACCACACATCAAAAGGTAGTTTCTCTTTATAGTATAAGCTGGAAACTGGAGTGTTTGGATTTTGTGAGTTCTAAATGGCCCTAACACAAATCTGAGGATGAGAATTTTGGTGAGCTATGACTTTTGTTATTTGTCTTTCAAAGATGCTCACTTTGTGTTTGGTAAAATGCATGTTTGAGTGGAGAGTGGATTAATTCTTTATGTCCACTTTTGTGTATCTCTCTTAATTTTTGGATAGATTTTGTGGTCCGATACTGCGAGGACAGGAAACATGACGGTAACAACATGTGGAGACATGTCTGGGGAAATGCTGGGGACACAACAAAGTGAATTCAACACTTTTTAAAAAGAATTCCAATTAAGAGTTTATTTGTTGTGGACTTTGTTCCTCTTTCGTTTGAATGATATTGTTTGATCAAATCAATCATGTTAGGACTAGCACATCCCTCTCCCTAGGTAACAATGTGATTAAATCATTACAGGACCAGCACATTCCTTTCCCTCACTCTCTCCCCTATCGCCAAGCGTATGACTGAAACGTGTTGCGCCGTGCCTTCAGGCACGGGCATGCACTAGTTCAAACATAGAGAGCAACAAAAGTTCTTACAAGGAGTAATATTAGGTAACTTAAAGAGCAACTATTATATTTTCATTAAAAAAACATGTTACATAACTTGAACAAGAACCACATTTCATACAGACCAACACACCTTTATAAAGGGACAATCATTCAATGAGTTAAAAAATATGTCACTGCCCTTAACAGTCTGGTGCATATATTCAAACATAGAGAACAACAAAAGTTCTTACAATGAGTAATATTTCATAACTTAAAGAGCAACTATTTTATTTTCAGGAATAAAATGTGACATGACTTGAACAAAAAACCACATTTCATACAGACCAATACACCTTCATAAAGGGACAACCATTCAGTGAATTAAAATATAGGTCACTGCCCTTAATAGTGTGGTGCATACATTCAAACATAGAAAGCAACAAAAGTTCTTTCAATGAGTAACATTTGCTAACTGAAAGAGCAACTATTTTATTTTCAGGAAAAAACATGTTACATAACTTGAACAAGAACCACATTTCATACAGACCAACACACCTTTGTAAAGGGACAACCATTCAGTGAGCTAAAATATAGGTCACTGCCCTTTGTTAATAGGAGAATGAAAAACCCACAATACCCTACGTCTAAAATATGGTTTATTTCTTTCTCTTCAACAATTTATCGAGTACATGTTAATCGATTGGATAGCAGAAGAAATACAGAACACATAACAAACCTGCAACTGAAGATTAAATCCCTAGAACCAGAAGATCGATCCCTTAATTGTCAACCTGAGGTCTGGAGCTCTGAACAACTACTGAAATCTACACCAGTTCGAAAGAAACGAATGAGAAATCTAGTGTAAAATATGATTTTAATCAAAATCCAACCTGACCTTCAACCGCAGTCATTGGAATTGCGAGACTGTTGAGGCCGAACTGTGGCAGATCATAACAATAACTGGAGATACCTCTCCATGACATCGGCGGCAGCTGTACCATCGGAGAACACCAGGGGTCCAACAGATCTAAATCGGACATGACACCTCCATTTTCGACCAGCAGCTGCCCTCCGCCGTGCACAGATAGAGCGGTGGAGCAACTGAGATCGGTGATTCCATTTGGTGAAAAGAACCCACGAGCAATGAGCTCTGGATCATCTCCGTGAGGATGAGAAACAAGATAACCCAGCCGAGACGCCATGTACAGCCTCGATTACCGCCGCTGTGTACAGCTATGATAGTCCCTATTTTGGGTTTATGGGAAACCCAATGATTTGAGCCGCCTTCTACGGCCATGACCACAATCGAGCAAAACTCGGCGGAACCGATTCGAATTTTCAGCAAGGGGAGGGCGCGAGGGGTTGGCACCTATGATTTTCGTGGAACGCTATTGAAGTGTTTAATGAAACGCTATAGTAGTTTAGGTGCGAGAGTTTCCTCCTCTTCTTCTCGCTGAACGCTATATTTGTTTTTCTATCACTGCATTTTTAAAAAAACACTATTAGATAATGCTATTAAAAGGCATATTTGTTGTAGTGTCATCACCACAAAGGCACTTTCGTTGCCTCGTCAAACTACAACCTGAAGTGACTGAACTCGAGGACATATCCTTCAACAATTATCGAATACCATTAACCACAATAGTTATTTTAAAATTTTCCATGTCTAAGTCCATTTCCACAATAGTTTTTTGTTTTTCCATCTTCCAATCGTCAATGTACAGTTGTATAGTTGGGGGGAGAAAGTATTTTAAGGAACAATAGTCTGGTGCATGCATTCAAACATAGAGAGCAACAAAAGTTCTTACAAGGAGTAACATTAGGTAACTTAAAGAGCAACTACTATATTTTCAGTAAAGAAACATGTTACATAACTTGAACAAGAACAACATTTCATACAGACCAACACACCTTTGTCAAGGGACAATCATTCACTGAGTTAAAATTAAGGTCACTGCCCTTAACAGTCTGGTGCATACATTCAAACATAGAGAGCAACAAACGTTAATACGAGGAGTAATATTAGGTAACTTAAAAAGCAACTACTATATTTTCAGTAAAAAAACATGTTACATCACTTGAACAAAAACCACATTTCATATAAACCAACACGCCTTTATAAAGGGACAATCATTCAGTAAGTTAAAATATATGTCACTGCCCATAACAGTCTGGTGCATATATTCAAACATAGAGAGCAACAAAAGTTCTTACAATGAGTAACATTTGGTAACTTAAATAGTAACTATTTTATTTTCAGGAAAAACATGTTACATGACTTGAACAAGAACCACATTTCATACAGACCAATACTCCTTCATAAAGGGACAACCATTCAGTGAGTTAAAATATAGGTCACTACCCTTAACAATGTGGTGCATACATTCAATCATAGAGAGCAACAAAAGTTTTTACAATGAGTAACATTTGGTAACTGAAAGAGCAACTATTTTATTTTCAGGAAAAAACATGTTACATAACTTGAACAAGAACCACACTTCATAAAGACCAACACACCTTTGTAAATGAACAACCATTTAGTGAGCTAAAATATAGGTCACTGCCCTTTGTTAATAGGAGAATGAAAGACCCACAATATCCAACGTCTAAAATATAGGTTATTTCTTTCTTTTCAACAATTTATCGAGTACATGATAATCGATTGGATAGCAGAAGAAATACAGAACACAGAACACACTTGCAACTGAAGATTAAAACACTAGAACCAGAAGATCAATCCCTTAACTGTCAACCGGAGGTCTGGAGCTTTGAACAACTACCAAAATCTACACCAGTTCGAAAGAAACGAATGAGAAATCTAGTGTAAAATATGATTTAATCAAAATCCAACCCGACCTTCAGCCGTAGTCGCTGCAATTCTGAGACTGTTGAGGCCGAACTGTGGCAGATCATAACAATAACTGGAGATACCTCACCATGACATCGGCGGCAGCTGTACAGACCAACACACTGAATGGTTCTTGTTCAAGTCATGTAACATGTTTTTTTACTGAAAATATAATAATTGCTCTTTAAGTTACCAAATGTTACTCCTTGTAAGAACTTTTGCTGCTCTCTATGTTTGAATGCCTGCACCAGACTGATGTTCCTTAAAATACTATCTCCCCCCAACTATACAACTGTACATTGACGATTGGAAGATGGAAAGCAATAAACTACCCACCTATATTTTAACTCACTGAATGGTTGTCCCTTTATGAAGGTGTATTGGTCTGTATGAAATGTGGTTTTTGTTCAAGTCATGTAACATGTTTTTCCTGAAAATAAAATAGTTGCTTTTTAAGTTACCAAATGTTACTCATTATAAGAACTTTTGTTGCTCTCTATATTTGAATATATGCACCAGACTGTTAAGGGCAGTGACATATTTTTTAACTCTCTGAATGATTGTCCCTTTATAAAGGTGTGTTGGTCTGTATGAAATGTGGTTCTTGTTCAAGTTATGTAACACGTTTTTTTACTGAAAATATAATAGTTTTTCTTTAAGTTACCTAATATTACTCCTTGTAAGAACTTTTGTTGCTATCTATGTTTCAATGTATGCACTAGACTGTTAATGGCAGTGACCTACATTTTAACTCACTGAATGATTGTCCCTTTACAAAGGTGTGTTGGTCTGTATGAAATGTGGTTTTGTTCAAGTTATGTAACATGTTTTTTTATTGAAAATATAATAGTTGCTCTTTAAGTTACCTAATGTTACTCCTTGTAAGAACTTTTGTTGCTCTCTATGTTTGAATGCATGCACCAGACTGTTGTTCCTTAAAATACTTTCTCCCCCCAACTATACAACTGTACATTGACGATTGGAAGATGGAAAACAAAAAACTATTGTGGAAATGGACTCACACATGGCAAATTTTAAAATAACTATTGTGGTTAATGGTATTCGATAATTGTTGAAGGATATGTCCTCGAGTTCAGTCAGTTCAGGTTGTTGTTTGATGAGGCAACGAAAGTGCCTTTGTGGTGATGACACTACAACAAATATGCCTTTTAATAACATTATCTAATAGCATTTTTTTTTAAAATGCTGTGATAGAAAAGCAAATATAGCATTCAGCGAGAAGAAGCGGAGGAAACTCTCGCGCCTAAACTACTATAGCGTTTCATTGAACTCTTCAATAGCGTTCCACGAAAATCATAGGTGCCAACCCCTCGCGCCCTCCCCTTGCTGAAAATTCGAATCGGTTCCGCCGAGTTTTGCTCGATTGTGGTCATGGCCATAGAAGGCGGCTCAAATCGTTGGGTTTCCCAGAAACCCAAAACAGGTACTATCATAGCTGTACACGACGAAGGTAATCGAGGCTGTACACGGCGTCTCGGCTGGGTTTTCTTGTTTCTCATCCTCACGGAGATGATCCAGAGCTCATTGCTCGTGGGTCCTTTTCACCAAACGGAATCACCGATCTCAGCTGCTCTACCGCTCCAGCTGTGCACTGTAAGGACTCGTAATTTCAAAAGTTATTAAAAAGTTTATTCGATATTATAATTGAAGGAAAAGATGGAATTTGTCAAGTTTATTTGATTTGGGGTTAATGTGTTAGAGTTTTATGCTTGAGGCGTAAATGTGTGATGAGTGTGTAGTGTGTATATAGCATGTGTGTGAGAGGTAGGGAATAGATTTCCCCTTTTTCTTTTTTTCCTCTCTCCCGTTCTCTCTTCTCCCGGCTCTCTCTCTCGGCTCCCTCACTCTCTCTTGTACTCTCACTCAAATCACCCAAGAACCCACACAAACCAACCTCCATTCCACCTTCCTAACGCGTTATTGAGCTTGAATTTCGTGGGTCTTGACCGGAGGAGGAGTATTTTCGGTTGAGATTGAAGATTTCGGAGTCAAGGGCTTGCGTGGCCCGATCTCCTTTCGTGTTTGCTCTCCAACCTCGAGGTAGGGACTTCTTGCTCTTTCTATATGTCTATGAGTTGAATTTGTGCCTTGATCGTGCTTGAAATCATTGGTTTGGTTGTTAGGAGTAGTTTCAAAAATCTGCAGAAAATCCCTCGAACTGAACTGTTATCGATACCTTTGGCTTACAAACCCAGAAAATCACTTGTTATCGATACCCTATGCCTTTGTTATCGATACCCTTGCGTCTGGAGCCATTTTGACCCAGAGGTATCGATACCTTTGCCTTAGGTATCGATACCTGTTGCTTATCTCCAGCTTTTGCTGTTTTGTTACGTACTTCACCGTTTTGGTTTCCAATCACTTCTAACACCTCTAAAGCATCTTTAAACCTTCCTTAAGCTTGGTTGCTCGTCCCTTGATGATCCGTTGATCGTTCTTATTCCCTAGGCTTTGGTTAAGTGTGATCTTAGTATATATTATTGTGGACGGAAAACGTATTGTAGAGTGTTTATGAGTACCGTAGGTCGTATGAACATCGCGGTGGGTATAGATGCTTGATGAGAGTGGTCCAATAACTTTAAGGGTAAGGTAGTAACTTGTATCTTCACGATTCGTTGAACCTATCGATTCACCTTGGTACACTTGCTATGGGATTCAAGTATAGGAGCTAGTAGGTCAGGTACTTTAGAAATTGCTTGTGAGTAGCACGCTGTGTCGGTGCGGGGATATACTTAGAGATACGGTGAGCACGTGTGTCTTTGCTTGTATGCGATACGGTAGATTGTGGGTCTTGTGAGACCATGCGATTGATTAAATGGTCTTTGGATTTGATTGGATGTTTTGAGGTTTGTGAAATGAGAAGTGGAATGAATGAGGACAACAAATGAATAGAGTATGGTAAGATTTTATTTATGGGCTAGGTACGTTAAGTAAAATGCGGAGTTGTAAATTAATGAAAAGGTACGAACATGTACATTTGTGGAATTAGGAAACGGTGGATTAAAGTTTAGTGGTACGACCGACAAGTTGATGATGAAGTTGATTGTGAAATGACGGATGGTCGGTTAAGCGATGTGCGTTTCCGCTAACCAATGATTATTACTGACTGAGCGCTCGAGGGAACTAGACCCGAGGTGACCCAAGTGGTTTTATTATTTAGGGAATAGACTCGGGGTGACCTAACGCTGAGGGAACTAGACCCGAGGTGACCCAAGTGATTTTATTATTGAGGGAATAGATTCGGGGTGACCCTATGCTCGAGGGAACTAAACCCGAGGTGACCCTAGTGATCATTGATGGGATACACTTGATTAAAAGAAAGGAAAGGTTTGTAAATAAGGGATTTAGTGATGACGAATGTGGACACAAGAATGATTGTAGTATTGCACGAAGAATAATAAGATGATTAGAACTGGTTATAGATTATGGTGGATAGACGTGAGATTATTGAGGCATCTGGTTTGAGGAGTAAAAGGTTAGTGACCTCCCGGGGAAGTCTAGAATTCTTGATCAAAGCGTGCAGCTCGTTGGTAATCGTTCGTACTTTGGGTGTATCTGTCTTTACTCACTCATTCATGGTGCGTGATTCATTACATTTTCATATGGTTTGAGTATAGAATTCTCTACTGGGCACGTGTTTTGCTCAACCCTATCCTTCTTTCAGGTACACTTGGAGATAGCGACATGGAGTGCTTAGCTCGCATATTTTGACATCATCCCTTTGAAAGCTGATATGAAAATTACTTTGGCATGTTTTTTGTAAAACCCTTTGGCAGTGTAATATTGATTTCTATTATGTCTATCGTTTGATCATGGGGAACTGTAAACCCTAAAACTTCATTTCTATTATGTTATTTGGATCGTCAAGCTTGACAAGAAACTTTGAACTTAATTTGTAAATATGGGAATGAACCATGATTTGGGGTATTATTTGTATTATTGCGAGGTATCGTTTATCGGAAATCATTATATTTTATGTTGAAAATCGAGGGTGTGACAACTTGGTATCAGAGCATAAGTTTTGAATACCTTAAGACCGTGGGGAGACTTTTAGTCTCATGGGTTCAAAGTCACTGCATCTTTTTACAAAACCATATGTGTGCTTGCATGAATGAGTTAGTACATTGATATGGCATTGCATTTAATTGCAATAGAGTGGTGTAGTGTTGTTTTCCATGCTGGAAAGGTCGGATACTTGCTCAATATAGCGATGTGGCTAACGTCGATGACTTTCTTTCTTATGTTTTCGTAGTAAGATGTGTTCGAGATGTGAAGTTAGGTGGGGTGAAATCGAGGATCGTGAGTGTCAGGGCCATAGTGCGTGCATGGTGGACGGGGCGAGTCAGCATACTAGGGATGAGGTAATGTTCCCTGAAATTGTTGAGAGCGTGAAGGGTGTTGAGGTTCTGGAGATTGTGCAGATCGGTGTGGATGCGGGGTAAACTAGACGTAGAGTCGTTAGCGCGAGGTCATCCTCAGAGAGTGTTGAGAGTTCAAAAAAAAAAAACCTAGGATATCAAAGCCAGAGATTCAGGGTCAGCAGGACCTTAAGCCGCCTCCTCATTTTGGGGCACCGAGAGTTCTCCTCAAGCATCCGATTGTGTGTTATCGATGTCGTCAGTCTGGCCACATACGTTCTCAATGTCCGTGGCGTGGAGGATCATGTTATACGTGCGGCGAACTTGGCCACATGGCAAGAGATTGTCCTCAAGGATTGGGAGTACCTAGTGAATCGAGCTCCATGCAGCAGCATAAACGTACACCGAAACAACAGACGCAGTTCCGTAGCTAAACTATTTCCTTCTACTCTCTAGCTCTCAGAAATACTGGTTGTTTGAGGTATCTTCTCTTCTTTGTTGTACAATCCGCCCGTTATAATACTTTTGATATGGAAGTATTTCATCCATTAAAAATCATCTCTTTATTCATGTTCAGAATTGAAAATCAAGAAATCTTAGTCCTCGCGTGTTAAAACATTGATAGATCATATGTATCGAGATTAGAGGTTAATTGTTCCATATTGAAGTGTTCCCCTTGGCCTCTTGATTTGCTTATAGTGAGATTTGATCTGAATTGGACGGGGATTGGTTGTAACCACGATGGGTGGCGATTTTATGAACGTGATTTAGTGAGAGTCGTTTCTTTTATTATCCTCTTTCATTGGCCTAGCTGAATAATGTTAGAATTGTATCGTAAGCTATCTTTGTGAAGTCTGTTGTGTTGTTGACCTGTCATGATCCTTGATATTCAAGTTAACTATTATGCTATCCATTCCTAGCTTTTCTTGGAAATATCCGAAATCTTGTGGCGAAGTATCATGTGATACTTTTACTATTGATATTGACGAATGTTCCTCGTTCCCTAATCGAGGTCGTATTTTGACATCATCTTGCTTAAGATAAGTTCTCATTGGTCAGTTTAGATTCCCTTGATGCGGTTATCACTTTCGTCGTTTGCTTGTAATCGTTATTCCACGTGAGTATTTAGTTTGCAACTTCAACCTATCAAACTCAACCTATGGTCACACACTGTTTGACATACGAACTCGTTGGTACTGCCAATTTAGACTTTGTTGCTACCATTATAAACTATGATGTCAACATTCGTTCTGATTCTTTAACTATGAAATCATGTGATTTGGACTTGTATCCATTTCGTATCTGTTTGCTTGCCTAGACCTATTTGGTAGGATTGGACATCATTGTTACCTCTAATAATCTATCTGCTAGAACTTGTTACTCTAATATAAGTTCTTGTGTTGTAAATGGTGTTAAATCTTGTGGTGACGTATCCATTGAAATCCATCTGTTGGTGCCGGTCAATTTGAATTCACTTGTTATGGTTCCTCAACTCTAAAGGCATGTGATTCGTTCTATAACGTTCAACCTCAATCTATTAGAAGCCTTATCATTTCTGACATTGGACAAATTCTGATCTCGTATCAACTAGTTTATCAAAGGTCTGTTTTACTACCTTGTAGCTATCTGTGGTATCGACATCGTTCAGTTGCCAAGAGGTTGTTCACCGACTCCGTTGACTTGTAGAGCGATAGAAAGGTTATGAGTGATCATTCCAAGATCCTTTGGATCATCATGAGATTATGCATTGAGTTTGTTGTCTAACCGCTTTAAAGATTCCTTGTGTTCTTTGAAATTCGGGTACCTCGTTATTGTTCTTTGAAATCCTTTGATTGGCGCTGTTAGAGTTTTGGAGTCTGTTCTTTTCATTTGGGATGTCAACCGAATTCTTTTCATAATCTTGGAATTACTCAACCTGGTGCGAGAAATTGGTGCAACTTTTGGAAGAATTGGTAAGTGTTCTAGGCTCGCTAAATTTAGTATTGAGGAGCGCGGTGAAATCTATTCGCTAACGATACTTGGAAACTCGAGGGAGAATGACTGAGCAGATTAAGGTAATTCGTCAGACATTGCTAACCGCGTGAGGTTGACCAAGGGATTACGCCAACTGTCGTTGTCATCCGTAGCCATTCGAAGGGGAATCGCATGTTTCATAGAGCATCATCGCGTTAGAGTTTGTCTTGTCCTGGGAAGGAAAGGAAGCGTTCACCGCTGGAAAGATAGTTTAAGTGTCGGACACTAGGTGTGTGTTTTAGATAGCCAAGCGACTACCGATGAAATCCACTTGGAAGAGGCGCTTGATCACCGCCCATTCTAAATGGAAATCTTGGAAAGTCAATTGGATTGTCGGGTTACGTTTAGAGGCAAGATCTGTGTGTTTGAATAGATAATCACATATAGAAATTCCGCGATAAAAGGGAGTTTAGAAATTGCGTACCGTTTGGCATTGCTGCCGAGATTTTCAGGTATTTGTGATGCGTAAAATATATACGGATATTGTGGAAGTATGAGCCGAATTCAATGTATGTGTTGGTGAGGTCCGAACTTGAGTTAGAATCCGGTGTGTCCTATAGTAACAAAGCGATACGTATCCTAAGTTTGTGTGACTAAGTTTTGAGGGGTAATACGATGCCGTTAGTGCAAGTTTATGTGGAGAAAGGAGGACAAGGTTAGAAAGAAATGCCTGCGTTTGTCTCGATGTTGTCGATATGAGTTTGACGTAGATTTACATGATTACTGAATAGTTGCATGATAAACCGTGTTATGGCTGAGGTATAGCCGTGTGTTGTGTGTTGGTTGAACTTGGCTTGGCAAATTTCGAGGACGAAATTTCCTTAAGGAGGGAAGGGTGTAAGGACCCGTAATTTCAAAAGTAATTAAAAAGTTTATTCGATATTATAATTGAAGGAAAAGATGGAATTTGTCAAGTTTATTTGATTTGGGGTTAATGTGTTAGAGTTTTATGCTTGAGGGGTAAATGTGTGATGAGTGTGTAGTGTGTATATAGCATGTGTGTGAGAGGTAGGGAATAGATTTCCCCTTTTTCTTTTTTTCCTCTCTCTCGTTCTCCTCTCTTCTCCCGGCTCTCTCTCTCGGCTCCCTCACTCTCTCTTGTACTCTCACTCAAATCACCCAAGAACCCACACAAACCAACCTCCATTCCACCTTCCTAACGCGTTATTGAGCTTGAATTTCGTGGGTCTTGACCGGAGGAGGAGTATTTTCGGTTGAGATTGAAGATTTCGGAGTCAAGGGCTTGCGTGGCCCGATCTCCTTTCGTGTTTGCTCTCCAACCTCGAGGTAGGGACTTCTTGCTCTTTCTATATGTCTATGAGTTGAATTTGTGCCTTGATCGTGCTTGAAATCATTGGTTTGGTGGTTAGGAGTAGTTTCAAAAATCTGCAGAAAATCCCTCGAACTGAACTGTTATCGATACCTTTGGCTTACAAACCCAGAAAATCACTTGTTATCGATACCCTATGCCTTTGTTATCGATACCCTTGCGTCTGGAGCCATTTTGACCCAGAGGTATCGATACCTTTGCCTTAGGTATCGATACCTGTTGCTTATCTCCAGCTTTTGCTGTTTTGTTACGTACTTCACCGTTTTGGTTTCCAATCACTTCTAACACCTCTAAAGCATCTTTAAACCTTCCTTAAGCTTGGTTGCTCGTCCCTTGATGATCCGTTGATCGTTCTTATTCCCTAGGCTTTGGTTAAGTGTGATCTTAGTATATATTATTGTGGACGGAAAACGTATTGTAGAGTGTTTATGAGTACCGTAGGTCGTATGAACATCGCGGTGGGTATAGATGCTTGATGAGAGTGGTCCAATAACTTTAAGGGTAAGGTAGTAACTTGTATCTTCACGATTCGTTGAACCTATCGATTCACCTTGGTACACTTGCTATGGGATTCAAGTATAGGAGCTAGTAGGTCAGGTACTTTAGAAATTGCTTGTGAGTAGCACGCTGTGTCGGTGCGGGGATATACTTATAGATACGGTGAGCACGTGTGTCTTTGCTTGTATGCGATACGGTAGATTGTGGGTCTTGTGAGACCATGCGATTGATTAAATGGTCTTTGGATTTGATTGGATGTTTTGAGGTTTGTGAAATGAGAAGTGGAATGAATGAGGACAACAAATGAATAGAGTATTGTAAGATTTTATTTATGGGCTAGGTACGTTAAGTAAAATGCGGAGTTGTAAATTAATGAAAAGGTACGAACATGAACATTTGTGGAATTAGGAAACGGTGGATTAAAGTTTAGTGGTACGACCGACAAGTTGATGATGAAGTTGATTGTGAAATGACGGATGGTCGGTTAAGCGATGTGCGTTTCCGCTAACCAATGATTATTACTGATTGAGGGAATAGACTCGGGGTGACCCTGCGCTCGGGGGAACTAGACCCGAGGTGACCCAAGTGGTTTTATTATTTAGGGAATAGACTCGGGGTGACCTAACGCTGAGGGAACTAGACCCGAGGTGACCCAAGTGATTTTATTATTGAGGGAATAGATTCGGGGTGACCCTACGCTCGAGGGAACTAGACTCGAGGTGACCCTAGTGATCATTGATGGGATACACTTGATTAAAAGAAAGGAAAGGTTTGTAAATAAGGGATTTAGTGATGACGAATGTGGACACAAGAATGATTGTAGTATTGCACGAAGAATAATAAGATGATTAGAACTGGTTATAGATTATGGTGGATAGACGTGAGATTATTGAGGCATCTGGTCTGAGGAGTAAAAGGTTAGTGACCTCCCGGGGAAGTCTAGAATTCTTGATCAAAGCGTGCAGCTCGTTGGTAATCGTTTGTACTTTGGGTGTATCTGTCTTTACTCACTCATTCATGGTGCGTGATTCATTACATTTTCATATAGTTTGAGTATAGAATTCTCTACTGGGCACGTGTTTTGCTCAACCCTATCCTTCTTTCAGGTACACTCGGAGAGAGCGACATGGAGTGCTTAGCTCGCATATTTTGACATCATCCCTTTGAAAGCTGATATGAAAATTACTTTGGCATGTTTTTTGTAAAACCCTTTGGCAGTGTAATATTGATTTCTATTATGTCTATCGTTTGATCATGGGGAACTGTAAACCCTAAAACTTCATTTCTATTATGTTATTTGGATCGTCAAGCTTGACAAGAAACTTTGAACTTAATTTGTAAATATGGGAATGAACCATGATTTGGGGTATTATCTGTATTATTGCGAGGTATCGTTTATCGGAAATCATTATATTTTATGTTGAAAATCGAGGGTGTGACATGCACGGCAGAGGGCAGCTGCTGGTCTGAAATGGAGGTGTCCTGTCCGGTTTAGATCTGTTGGACCCCCGGTGTTCTCCGATGGTACAGCTGCCGCCGATGTCATGGAGAGGTATCTCCAGTTATTGTTATGATCTGCCACAGTTCGGCCTCAACAGTCTCGGAATTCCAGCGACTGCGGCTGAAGGTCAGGTTGGATTTTGATTAAAATCATATTTTACACTAGATTTCTCATTCGTTTCTTTCGAACTGGTGTATATTTCGGTAGTTGTTCAGAGCTCCAGACCTCCGGTTGACAGTTAAGGGATCGATCTTCTTGTTCTAGGGTTTTAATCTTCAATTGCAGGTTTGTTCGGTGTTCTGTATTTCTTCTGCTATCCAATCGATTAACATCTACTCGATAAATTGTTGAAGAGAAAGAAATAACTTATATTGTAGACGTAGGGTATTGTGGGTTTTTCATTCTCCTATTAACAAAGGGCAGTGACCTATATTTTAGCTCACTGAATGGTTGTCCGTTTACAAAGGTGTGTTGGTCTGTATGAAGTGTGGTTCTTGTTCAAGTTATGTAACATGTTTTTTCCTGAAAATAAAATAGTTGCTCTTTCAGTTACCAAATGTTACTCATTGAAAGAACTTTTGTTGCTCTCTATGTTTGAATGTATACACCACACTGTTAAGGGCAGTGACCTATATTTTAACTCACTGAATGGTTGTCACTTTATGAAGGTGTATTGGTCTGTATAAAATGTGGTTCTTGTTCAAGTCATGTAACATGTTTTTCCTGAAAATAAAATAGTTGCTCTTTGAGTTACCAAATGTTACTCATTATAAGAGCTTTTATTGCTCTCTATGTTTGAATATATGCACCAGACTGTTAAGGGCAGTGACATATTTTTTAACTCACTGAATGATTGTTGTTCAACCACATTTCATACAGACCAACACACCTTTGTAAAGGGACAACCATTTAGTGAGCTAAAATATAGGTCACTACCCTTTGTTGATAGGAGAATGATAGACCCACAATATCCTACGTCTAAAATATAGGTTATTTCTTTCTTTTCAACAATTTATCGAGTACATGTTATGCATGACAAAATGGGTACCTCCTCAATCTTTTGGCTTCAAGAAATTGTAGTTTCCTTTCTAATGAAATAGTTTCATTAATCTTAACGTTTCGCTATTGGAAATTTAGCTGACTGTGCAAATATTTAGGGATTATTGTTTAGATGCAAAACACACCCATGTCTAGCATATTCTCAGTCCTACTGTTTGGTGTTTTTTTTTTCCTGCTCCAGTCATACTACTGTGCCTTGCACATTGTTAGGCTTAGAAAGTTCCAAATTTGTTCCATCAGTTAGAATGAATTATGGTGCTAGGAATTATGTTTTGCAAACAACAGTTTGAGAACATTGTCAATGGAAAAAATACTAGAGTGAAGGCCCTCGAAATGGTTTGCTTGCTTTGTTTTCACGTCACTATAGAAAGGAGAACACTTAACCCAAAACCTAACAATTTCTGCCTTAACCCGACCACTCACTCATACAATGAAAAGAACAAGTTGCTTACAAACAGAGACACAGGGACGAAATGAGAGAAGAGAAAGCTGCAAAAAATTTGAATCACCCAAAACCTTACCAGATGCGTACGACGACGAACTCGCTTGGGGAAGGAGTAAATGCGGCTTCTTTAAGGGTGGAATGGAGAGATTAAGCTACGATGGAACAGAGAGATGAAGTAAGAGAGGAAGAAGAGGTTGAAGGATAGCAGAGGCAGAAGAAACCCTATCTCTGTTGTTCTCTTCCTCTTCAGCGCTGTGGTACGAATGGGAATGGGAATGGGAATTGAAATGAGAACAGTGGGTGGGATTAGAGGTTTAGGGTTTTTTTCATGAGGGGCATAATAGTCTTTTTAGGTAGCCCTCTCCATATATTGGGAAATATTTTTCTCCATCTCATATTTAGATGAATTTCCTAAAAACTAGTCCATGACTTGGGCATTTTTTGCCCCTCTTCCCACTGTCCTGCAATTTCCCCTCCATGAAATCCACCACAGTCGAAGCCATAATTCTATGGGTACAAAACTTTCATGCATCAAAGATGTACATATTTGTGTTGTGTGGGTCCACCTTGAGTCTGACATAAATAATCAAAGTCGTTCATTTCATAGTATTATTTACATTTTCTCAATAGAAAAATAGTTTAATTGAATACCGGTAGCGGTACGTGCTTCATCAATTGATTCAACTTTTGGTTCAAAATTCACAGTTAACTCAAGGCTTCATAGAAATTTAGAAAAACATGAAACAAAAAAATAGAGCTGATTTTAAAAAGAAAAGATCAAGAGAACACAATATTTATGAGAAGATAGTTTTTTTAGGAACTATCAAGAGAGAAAGGTTAGTCTTAACAACTAACAGAATATTATTGAAATATTTTCCACAACCTTACTTTCATTCCTTTACAATAGTATCTCTCAGATTTTCTAAATTGCAAAACTAGAAATTGAGGCTCTGTGGACACCTCCCCGAAAGGGCGCCGCCACACAGATATCCTTTTTCCTCATTTCCACTTCATAAACCAGAATCGTGGATATTCCCATGATTAGGAACGTCTCCACACGATATCAGTTATCATCAAAATAGAGTCGCCACCTAGTTTATAAAAACTAGGAAAAATAGGTAGAGATTCCGGGTATGGGAGCCAAAAGTATGATAAGGGGAAGGTGTTAGGCACCCCTCGTCACCCAGTCGTGAGACCGACCCATAATCGTTCAACAGAAGACCAATATCTGTTTTATTTAATTCCATACAAATAAACCGGTTATTTAAGCCTTTAAATAGCTAATAAGGTGAGCCATGACAAGTAAGTAAACTGCATGCATAAAAATAAATAAAACGGCAGACTATCTCAGCAAATGGATTCCACGGCCGGTGAATGGATTTCACGGTCGTGGGATCCCACTGGATTGATGTACCGGCCGTGGGAACGACGTCCCAGCCGGTGTTCTTCCTCACACCAGAATACGAACAGTTAATAGAAAGAATTGATTAAAAGCAAGAGACAGAAAATAAATCAAACCATAGGCTCCTGGGCCTCACCACCTTGATCCCTCAGAGATTGATTCCTCGAATTGTGATTGATTGCGGATAATGGAGGTTAATTGTGGTGATTAACTTCACAAAACCCTAGAGCGAAGTGGGTTCTTCGGGGGTTTTCACTCTTGGAACATTAGGGCTTTTGTAGGGGATTGATAGGAGATGATTCCTGCAGAATTTGGGGGCAGATGATGGAGTGGAGAGATGTGTATTTCGAAGCTCTAGAGGACCCATATTTATAAGGTTTCAAAGGACCGATCAAACGGACGAGATTAACCCAATTGATATGGAAGTTTAGGGCTTCAAGACTTCTATGGTAAGTGTATTCGTAGCCTCGAAGTAATGGTTCGTGGTTGCTAGGGTTTGGGCGAACAGATTGAAAAGCTACTGAACATTCCAGAATCTGGAAAACATCGATCTGCCAGCTGCCCAAAGGAATTTGCGGCCGAGAAAAGGATTTCGCGACCGTGAAAAGGATTTTCCAGCAAAAGGCCAAACTTCGCGGCCTCGCTCTAGACACTCCTGAACTCGGTTTTGCGTGTTCTTTGGACCGTTGGAAAGCTTGTTGAGTCTACTTTCTAACTCAAGTGGTTTGGATCGAAAATATTCTTTACATCAAAAGATACGACAATTTTACCCTTAGTGGGTCAAAAAATGGATCGCTTTGGTAAAATCCTCATATCTCCCTCGTTTCAAATCGGTTTAAGGCTTATTATATATCAATAAAGAGGGTTTTGAAAGTACTATAGAATGGTGGAATCCAACCACAAAAATAAGGAAGTTTAATTTATGAAAAATGGGCTGAAAGTAAACTTAATTGAAGATCGACAATGCTACAAAGGCTAAAACACGTGTCAACACATTTCTATCCACTCCAAGTGTCGTTTGGCACTCCTATCACTTGTTCCAAAGTGTTCCTTAATCCCTTAAGAGTTCCACAAAGTTCCTAAAGTTTTCATGAAGTCAACCACAACAACCACATATCTTATTCATCATCGGGACGGTTCCCATGGTGGGACCCGAAATACTTGTTGAGCCAAATTGGGGTGTCTACAGATGCCCCTCTTTGACAGAACTTGGATTGACCGCGAGGCGTATTCAAGTAAAAGTTGAAAAATCAGGGTTCCCTAACAATAAGAAAAAAAAACCCTAACAGTATGAGTGCAAATCACAAAATAATACTACCAGCAAAAACTACGCAAGTGTAATGCCCTTGATTTTTTGGGTACGTTAAATAAACAGTTTATTGATAAAACCAAATGGAGTCTGGCTCGTTATTACAACAAAACTCCCACAAGAGTTTAATATTTACACAAATGAAGGGGTTCTAGGGTTCCTAACTACAGCTCCGCCTGCTCCTCCATCCTAGCCAACTCCTCAGCTCCAAAAGCCTCCAAGGTGTACTATTCATCTTGATCATCTACAAAGTCTGACACATTATACCAGCGTCGCCACCAGTATAATATGTCAGGGTCACCAAAGGTAACACCATGAGCTACAAGAGCTCAGCAGAGTAAACCTATACCCACTAACCCTTACCTTACAAGTAGTAAGTCAATAAGCCATGATACATGATAGTAACCAACTAACACATGTGCATTCAATAACTTCACATTTAGAGATGTACAATAACACATGCACATTCATTACTCGACTAGCGTAAGTGTCCGTGTCATCAGAGTTTCTTCTATGCAGCGTTTCGTAGACCGTGTCACCATTTCACTTTTCATTCGCCAAATCAACATTTCAAAAATCGTTTTAACACACCCAACCTCGGTTCCGCCGTTCCGGGTTCCCGAGTATCCTCACAATGGTTCCGCCGCACCGGGTTCCCATTGGCACACAATAGCATTGGCTCCTCTCCACGGATAACCAAGCCACAAACCTCACAATGGTTTCGCTGTTCCGGATTCCATTGGAACATACAGCCTCACAATGGTTCCGCCGCTCCGGATTCCCATTGGAACACACACATCCTCATAATGGTTCCGCCGCTACAGATTCCCATTGGAGCACACACACACAAACACCACACAATGGGCAAGTCCGGCCACATTGCGGTTTTTCAACACTTTCCTTTTTCCAAAACACATCCTTTCATTAACCACACCCTAGGTGTCGTGTTTCTAATTTTCTCGATTCTTGTGTCACGTTTTCATTTATAGACTCTGCGGTAGGACTTTTTATGACAACTCATAAATCATTCATTGTAATCTTGAAACGAAACTAGCAAGATCATCCAACTCTATATTAATTAGCATGCTCATTTTATCACATAATCATGCTTAACATTTAACACACAATATAAAGCATAGTGTCACATGGACGGACACCTTTGGAGTGATAATCACTTATGCTTTCTCACACAACCACAAGTAATGCAAGCAACATATAAACAAGCTTATAATCATCTTAAGGATCAAAATGCGAATACTTCTAATCAAGCGTTAAATTCTTATCTTTCAAAAATCCATTCTTTCCTTTGCGAGAAGTTCAAAACAACACATGTTTATTGGAGTAAAATTCGATTATTCAACATGATCATACGATATACTTAGCGTTATGGAGTATAGAGAAAGTCTATATTCATTTCAACATACGCATATCATACGTTTATATTTAGAGTTAGAAAGCATAGGAAAAATCTACCGTTCTTCTTGGCGGTAGTGATGACTACGAAGGAAAGAAAGTACGTTGGACGGAGTGACTTCCTACGATAAGCTTCTGGTAGCTTCGAAAGAGAAAGGTTTCTCTCAAAACTAAACCTTGACTAATACTACTACAACTTTCGGATCGAGAAGGTGGTCGAGTGGCGGTCCTGGATGAGTTTCTTGAAGAACACCAAGAACAAGAAAGAACAAAGTAAGAACACTAGAAATTCTAGAGAGAAGTTGGAGCAAAGGAGTGAAGGTGTGAGTTTAAGCTTGGAATGGCTTGCTATTTATAGGCCAAGGCTCCCTCTCTCACCCGAATCTCTCTCTCTCTCTCTCTCCTATCTCATTTTTTTATTCACTTTGTCAAGCTTTCTTGAAAGATCATGACCTAATTCTAGGCTTGCATGGCTAGATTTAGTACTATGGATTTGATTTGGAAAGATTTTGGTGGAAGAAAATCTAAGGTGACTTGTACAACAAATCTCCCTCTCTCTCTCTCTCAGCCCATCTCTCTCTCCCTCCTCTGGCAATTCTCTCTCTCTCTCTCTAGTACTAGTACTATGGAAGTATATATATATATAAGTATATATATGATAGTACTACTATATAATCTATTAAGATTTTCAATTATAGATTTTCTATTAAACAATCTAATAAGCACATGTGTACTTGAAGGTTTATATATATATAAGTATGTACCATGTAATCTAGGTAGATTTTCTAGTCAAAATTCCCTATTAAAATAGTCCAAATTGGCACATGTTCTTTTAGTTTTATAATATCAAAGTACTTTTGAATCTTTGGTACAAAATCTATGGTACATATATATCTATATGTTTAAGTATATAATCACATGGTGAATCTAGGAAATGATTGTTTAGTCTATCCATGTACTTGTTGGTAAGATTGACTCTATTATCCAATGGATAATATTTACCTAGTAGTTATTGACCAATGGTTAAAGGGGTGAGGTAATATATACTTGAATAATACCTATATGTCCTTTTAGGCATGTGTATATATACCTATATATAATTATATATTTGTACTTAACAATCTAGCATAGATATCTTTTAATGGAAAGTCTATTGCATGTCCAATGGATAAAATTTTCCCCAACTTTTATTGTCCAATGAGTAAGGTCAAAAGGTGACATGTATGACTTGAATGACTAGTCAATGGACACATGCATATATGTGTATGTATATGTATATGTATATAATAATTACCTAGGTTCAAAAGGTTCCATTAGGGTTGGAAGCATGTAACTAAGTGGATTGGTAGTTAGGTTTCCTCAACTAGTTGGTTGGAATCTAACTAGACTTGCCAAGTAGGATTTCTAGCCAAGAAATATAATTCGAAGACTTCATCTCAATTATTAGGAAAATATTCTAGCACACTTGTCTTTAGAAAATGGCTAGATTGTCCGGGTTTAAAAGATTCAATTTTACAAGTTTCAAATCTAATTATGACGGATTATAGGAAATAAAAAGAATTTTAAATGGAATCCAAGTAATTAAAATAAAATTCAAATATTTAACGAAATTTTTATTTACCAAAAATCAGGGTCATTATAGCAAGCAATCAATCGCACAACGCAGAGATATACGTGAAAAACCCCAGAATGGGTAAAAACCACAGGAAGGAATCAAACCGCTATAATCATTGTGCAGTTACAGATATACCTATCCAAATGTAGTAAATCCTCACAACGTTCTAAGTACTACCTGCCGAGTCAAACGTACACCGCACCCAGTGATCTTGATCGCCAACGGCCTTGAGTCCACAAGCCCTCCGTACTAAAATCTCCCTTATGAATTGGTCTCCAAAGAAACCAGTTGCGTCTTCCTTTTCTCCTTACTGCTGCCGCACTACGTCACTATATGTGTAGAATATAGGGCGCGCACTTTTCCTTGCCGTTCCTTTTCCTTTTATAAGGCTTTGGACCAAACCTAGGAGGTAAAGAAACAAGTCTATAAATAGACTTTTATTGGACCTTTTGTGTTTGCACGTTTCTTCCCAATTAAATGGACAGGATGTTCCGATAGATAACAAGATCAATCCTTCCATCGATCCATCTTTGACAAAATCTGTAAAAGTCGACCTCTTTTTTTTTTTATCCAATACACTCACTCTCGATTACAAATAATAATGATTCCTTCCAGTCTAATCCTATACAGACTCACTAGCCTATAAAAATAATAAAATTACAACTCAATATAAAAATATGTGTTTTGTCGTACAGAATTGCCAATACATTTAAGATTTCAGAATTTTGGTCTTTACAATCTCCCCCTTTGGCACTTCCATGACAAAACACACTACGAAGAAAATCTAATGAACTGAGATCGAGTTGTAGAGAAGCTGCAAACAAAACTCAACATCCAAATACATTAGAATAATAAGCAACCTACTCCCCCTTTCATCATTCTCCCCCTTTTTGACATGGAATGACAAAGGGCGAATTGGATTAACAATAAAACAATAATTGCGAATATCGGAGAATTAAACAATGAGAGATCAATAGAAGCAGCCAAAGAAAAGATTTAAGTGAAGCGTGAATACTTGCATAAATAGCATGATGGCTTATTTCAATAGCAGAATAAAAAACTAAACCACACAAAAACTCAATAAAATAAAACAAAATTAAATACCAAAAGAGAATGAGAAGTTTGAAGATATGAACATGAGATAGCTTTATCGCAAGTATTATATCATGAGATGAGATGAAAAAGACATCCAAATTTTAAGGCACCACTTAATGATATAATACAATGCAAGGCAGAAGGAATGCAACACACCATGATCATCGACATGGGTGGAAAGTGTGTGTGTGCATCCACGACGAAAAAATTCAGCAACTCAAAACATAACCAAGATGCTCAAGTGCTTAGGTTTATCTAGTGACTCCCCCTCATCAAGATACACCTCTCTAGGTTCGACAAACAAGTCACAGATAATTAATCACAAGCTCCCCCTCAACAACAGGTGGTTGTTTAATAAGTAATCAATAGAAATTCATACCATATTTTTACTTTTACCCCACTGCTATTTGACACAAATATTGAGAGTAAGAATACCTTATACCCAATACCCGGTTACTAAGCAAATGGTCCAACACGGGTGCCTTCACAAGGTCTATCTATTTTTTGACGCGAATGCACAGAGGGAGAATACGTCACCCCAATTGCCCGGTTAATCAATGAACGCCCGGATAAGCAAAATCCAAGAAATATATTTTCTTTTTCTTTTTTCTTTTGGAATAAACGAGGGTGCTATCAATGAAAACCAAACAAAGGTGGTCCCAGTTCTGAAAAGACACAAGATATAACTAAGCAATTGAGAATGGTGGTCCCTAACCGAGAAACTTACCAAAAGCCATGCATAGATAAGTGTGCAGAATGTCGAATACTCATGATTTATTAACATTCGAACATATTGCAGTGAGAATACTATGAAGGAAGCGCAATAAAAATATGGATGAACATGTTCATAAAATCTAATGATATTCAACTACGCACCAGAGACTATCATGCTCAATCCACACAACAACTCATAAAAAATAAATAAAACTCCATAACTCTAGGTAATTAAATATGCAAGAACCATTAAACCTAGATTATGGAACAACGATCTAACCTTAAAAGGCAAGGTCAACCCCTTTGGATGAACTATAGTCAGTCATCTAGAGAGTCAAGGTCATCACCAGCATTTGAGACCAAATCAATTTTACGTACCCAAATCTGTCTAGTTTTTCCCTTTTCAACATGAGTTTGTTTATTGACCATGGGTTTTGGATTTACCTTTGTAAAACTAGCATGCGAAGGCGTCCTACGTCTAGGCGTTTGAAAATACTCCCAATGATTATTCATATTATGATAGCAGGGAGGAGTCCTATGGTAGCCATGAAGGGCAAAACAAAATGGACGAATATGGCCCTTAACTCCACAATGATGGCAAATGGGCACAAAATAATTATGACCATAAGGATGAGCTACATGTACATATGAAGAGTATGACTCATGCATCTTTCTACAATGCGGTCTAATATGGCCAGTGACACCACAATAATGACAAGTAGGAACAAATTTAACAACAAGAGAAAAAAATTGAGACTTACCAGTATTAATGACTTTAGATTTTACCTCCTTGCGCTTGTGATGTCCGTTTACCTCTGCTGTCAATCGCTTCTTTGTCGTAGGAGAACTAATCATGTTCTGCATATCATTACCATTAGTCTTCTTACTTGGACGTTTAGTTCTGTTTCTCCCTATTGGTGGAGTTGAAGACGTTGCATGATAACCAAGCCCTGAACGATCGCTAGGTCGTCGTTGGATGGACATAATATGATCTAACACTTTGGTCCCTGTCTGTGTGTCTTCCTCTGATTTATCCTAAGATTTGGAGTTAGCAGTCAAAGCTTTGTTTTTCTCAAGAAGGAGCTCAATTTCTTTATTTCTCTCATCTCTCTCTTGAATGCGTTCGTTCAAAATATTCTCTAACTTCTTAACCTTATCAGAAAGCTTTTCACTCGCCTCTATTAATTCTTTACTAAAAATATGGAGTTTGTTGTACTTCTCTCTAACCTCATCTATGTCACCACAACTATCTGCCTCGCTATTATCTGTTTCAGAACCACTTGATTCGGAATGACCATGTGAATTTAAGGTTACTTCAAAAGCCAAAAAGTTTCCTTTATCATTTTCATCGGCCCCCTATTCTTCATTCGATTCATCAGAATCGCTATCATCCCATGTTTTAGTGACAATAGCCTTCTTTTTCATTTTATTTACACACTCTTGGGCGTAATGACCAAAACCATAGCACTCGAAACATTGTGGTCCCCTCAAGTGGTCCTTTTCCCTCCCTTTTAATTTTTCCAGAAAATTCTCTTTTTCCTTTATCATTTTTCTTTTCCATACTATTTTTAAATTGTTTGAAAAATGCTTTCATCTCCTCAAGATTGTCATCACTATCACTATCTGAACCTTTCTTATATTTTTGAGTACTTTTAAAAGTAATCGGAGTCTCCGAAGGTTTTACTTTGGGTTTAACAGGTTCAGATTGCAATAGGTCAGCCTCATAAGTTTGGAGAATCCCAACTATTTCTTGAACAGATTTTTCTTTAAACTTTTTCTTACCCTCTAGCATAGTAACTTGAATTTTAAACCTAGGAGGTAAGGAGTGCAAAATTTTCTTAATAATACGAAAAGAAGGAATTGGCTCACCCAAGTTCTCACAGCTATTGACGATGGCGATGAGCTTGGAGTAGAATTGATTGAAGGTATCTTCCTCCTGCATTCTGATGGTCTCAAACTCCGTGGTAAGCCTTTGCAACTTAGACTACTTAACAACGTCTGTCCCCTCGTGGCAAGTAACCAGAATATCCTAGGCCTCTTTCGCAATTTCACAGTTAGCTATTTTCTTGTACTCATTTATGTCAACAGCTGCAAACAAAATATCAAGTGCATAGTTATTAGCCTGAAGTAAAGGTTTTTCTGTGACTGATAACTCAGACTGAGTTTTTTGAACCAACTTATCGCCTACAGTTTTCATGGGTCGAGTGTAACCCAAAACACACGAGTCCCAAATTTCTTCACCGGCTAATCTCATTATAGCCTTGATTCTAGATTTCCAGTAATCGAAATTATCACGATCAAGTATAGGAAAGTTTCTAGACATGTGATTCATGTTCATACCCATGATGGATCTGCTCTAGGAAAAATTAAACCTAACGGAAGGAGCAGCCCGCTCTGATACCAATTGAAAAATCAGGGTTCCCTAACAATAAGAAGAAAAAACAACCCTAACAGTATGAGTGCGAATCACAAAATAATACTACCAGCAAAAACTACGCAAGCAATCAATCGCACAACGCAGAGATATACGTGGAAAACCCCAGAATGGGTAAAAACCACCGGAAGGAATCAAACCACTATAATCATTGTGCAGTTATAGATATACCTATCCAAACGTAGTAAATCCTCACAACGTTCTAAGTACTACCTGCCGAGTCACACGTACACCGCACCCAGTTATCTTGATCGCCAACGGCCTTGAGTCCACAAGCCCTCCGAAAACTAACTAAATTCTCCCTTATGAATTGGTCTCCAAAGAAACCAGTTGCGTCTTCCTTTTCTCCTTACTGCTGCTGCACTACATCAGTGTATGTGTAGAATATAGGGCGCGCACTTTTCCTTGCCGTTCCTTTTCCTTTTATAAGGCTTTGGACCAAACCTAGTTTGGGCAGCATGCCCTTAGGAAATTCTGTTTCCCAAAAATGCAAGGGCCCGGATCGAGGGAGCGCGAGTGGGGAAGCAAGCGCTCGAAATACAGAGTCGCCACTCGGGTTTGAAGGTTCGACACCCAAGGAACCGTATTTCGAAACACCTGCCACGCTGTTTGATTTGAAAAAGTGAAGGCACCAGTCCGTCATAACCATATCTGGGTACAGAAGCCAGGTTACGAGAGGGGAAGGGTTTTAAGGCACCCCTCTCGTCCAATCCGGAGATTAGTCTCTACTTAGGCATTTTTTGAAAATATTGCGATTCTTCTTTGATTAATCAATTCTTTAGCCAATTAGGGCGGGGAAATAGTTAAATGGGTATTAAAACTGTAACAGATTTGCAGGATGTGGTATATGGCATGCTCGCTTATTTAATAGTTTAGTATAGGACGAAAACAAACTGCTGTGGGAGTTTAAACAGATTGGAAAACCCCTGTCTTGGAGTGACGTGCGCAGGAAGAAACCAGCATGCACTGATCAAGTCATTGCATGATGACCAGACCTACGCGTGCTACTACAAGACCTGTGCGCGCCAGTAAGCCTAAGCCCACAGCTCTTATTTTCAACCCTCTGGGCTCTGGAAGGACCAGTGCACACCACCCAGGACAAACCAAGCAGTTTATAGTAATTACACTAAACAGTTTAAAGGCTGAAAAGCCTAACAAATAAATAATACACCCCATAAACAGTGTGGGGATAGAATAGTGGCCAAAGGCCAAGTCACCCTATAACGCCCCCATTTTCGGGTTTGTTAATTAGACATTTTATTGAATAAAAAGACTAAGAGTCAAGCTCATTATTACAACATAAGTCTTACTAGAGTACTTTTTATTACACAAGGAGGGGAATTCTAGGGTATTCTATCACTCCGCTTCTTCCTCCATCCTAGCAAGCTCTTCGGCTCCAAAGGCCTCCAATGTATACTGTTCACCTTGCTCATCAATTAACTCTGACACATTATACCAGCGTCGCCCCCAGTATAATATGTCAGGGTCACCAAAAAGGTAACACCGTGAGCAACAAGCTCAATAGAATAAACTATACCCACTAACTCTTAACTTAAAGCAAGGAAGCATATAACCAATTACACATGCTCATTCAACAACATAGTTGCTTGACCGACCGGGTGAATCAAAATAAAGACACGTCCCAAGCGTAGGACTCTTGACCGATGTAGCATAATATCCGGAAGTACCGGAGTCGAACCACAGAGACGGACGAACGTGTGCAGGACTCAAAGATGACGGGTTCACAGTTTATCTTGGCTCTTAGGTAGCCACCCCTTGTTCAATGAGATTGATTTACTAACTAGATTACGAAACTGAATTAATTAAATAAAGATTTAAAAAGGGAGAGTACAGCCGTGGGAACTCAGCGTCCGCAACTAGTCTAACCAATGTTTACTCGGGCCACAATTATTCACTTTGTTGATTTTAGAATAGGAAAAAGGATCCCTAACAAATGCGCACCACCTGTCACCAGTATCCGTGCGCATTCGAATTCCGGCGATGCCTGGGTTTTGTTTGTTAGAAGAGTTTTCGTCTTCTAAAACTGCTTAAAGATTAAATTAATTCGATCCCGAGGTAAAAACATTAATTAAACTAGCCACGAGACGCCCTTGCCCCGTGGCCGCACTCTACATAACTACTCACTCATTATTGAAAGAGAAACAGAAGAAACCCTAAATTGAAACATGCTTCTATTATGCGAGATGAACAATAAACAAAAGATCTAAACCAAATAAAAACAAACGAACAACTTTTATTAAGAACAGAAATTAAATCGAGTTACCGGAGTGCGAGTAATGAACAAAACTTGAAGAACTCGAAGGAAAAAATACTTTGAATGAGAAGTAAATAATATTCGGAACCAAAAAGCTGCGTTCACTGTTTTGCATATCCCTTTTATAAGAGAAGTGCCGACTTAAAAGTTAAAACCCTTCTCCTACCTTTTAAATTCCCAACCGTGGGCCACTTTCCTCCATGGCCCATCATTTAGTCAAACTAACTACCAACCATTGGGCCCACCATTTAAACATAAGTCCAAGACCAATTAAAAACCCTCGGTAGCGCTACATAGAAATAGGTGTAGCGCTCGCGAATGCTTATGACGTGTTGACCCCGTTGACCGATGCTTGGCCGTTGACCCCTTTAGCCTCTAGGTAGCGCTACACCAAAAATGGTGTAGCGCTCGCGATTTCTCTGTCCACTTCCTCGCGAATTCCACTTCAACACTTAGTCTCCACAGCCCTTCTCGCTCTCAAGCTCCATCACGGCCTTTCCGGATACCTCGCAATCCAAACTTGGCGCAAAAACCACCTTATTTCCTGCGAAACTAACAAAAATACAAAAACAAGACAAAGCACGACATCAAGCGGAAAATGGAATAAACCGCGTCTCTAACGCGCTAAAACGCCCTACTTAGGCGCTTATATCTATGATATTGCGCGCCTATCACACCCCCCAACTTGAAGGTTGCCAGTCCCTAGCAACAAAAAGAATAAAATAAATAACAAAAATAAACTAAAGGATAGATCTTTTAAACCCCCGGGCGGCCCCGGTAGGACGAGTGAAGTCTCGTGAGGGTTTTCAGCAGTGATCACCTACAAAACACAAAGGATTCGGACACTTCGAATGCAACTCAACCCAATCAATAACCTTTAAAAGCACTACAATGACTATCAGACAAGTCAAAGGCAAAATATTTCATCCATGGATAAAGTTAAACAAATGAACTCCGTACCAAACTTAGCACAAAAATTAATCCTCTCACCTACGATCGGATAGCGAATTTTCAAATGGCATGCGTGTATGGAAAGCCACATAAAGAAATTTACCAATCTCGAGAACAGTTCACACACCGTTGATAGCCCAGTGTTTCTCTAAGCACACTCCTTCCCTTTTTGTATTTTTTCCTCTTTCTATTTTTTTTTTTTGCTTTTTTCCTCATGGTCGTGCAATGCCCGGATCTCTCGGGCTTTCTAGTTGACTCTTTAGCGAGCTTTGGGTCGGCTATCCCCAAGCCAAACGGCTTTAGAGCACCAGGTTTTAAGAGACCCCTACGGACTTAATTGCTCAAGTCAAAAAGGCTTTATATCGAGATCCAAGCTAACCACATTTAATTATACTTTCACAAAGTCTATCCATCTTTTGACGCGAACAACACGGTGGGAGCATACCCCGATTGCCCGGTTACTACTCAATGGACGCCCGGATAAGCATTAACAATATAGCACTCATAACTTATTCTCTTACCGGGAAAGGAGTTCCAAAAATTCCATCAGACAAGCTTATACCGGAATACCAAAAACATGTGAACCAAACTCTAGACCGGTAAATACTCATGTGGCTCTGTGTGTGTGAGAGCATGTTTTCAAGTGACCAAACGCTATCCAACTATAGACGATACCGGCTAACCAAGTGCTTCTTCAACATCATGTTCACGAGCTTAAGTCTATCCATAAAATCATATCGAGACTCCGACTCGCACAACAACCACTATAGTGCTAATTAGAAGTCATCACCAAGAATAGTTGCACCCAAGTATCCAAAATCCTTAATTCAAAATTTTTTTGAATTTTTTTGGCTATGCAAAAAGAATAACAACAAGTCCGAAGTACACCCTCCCCCCAACTTAGAACATGCTATGTCCTCAGAGCATGAAGACAATAAGAAAATAAAGAACAAGAGAGAGAAATGGACCGACGGATGGGAGCCAACCATCATGACCCCGGCCGCTGTATGGGGAGTTTGTTGTCACCGTTGCGTTTCGTCATCAGAACTGCTTCCAGAATCCGCTCCTTCGGACCTAACAAAGTCCACAGCTAGTCACACAGAGCCGCGCCAAAGCTTTATTGGACTTACAACCGCCACACTTAGGGGCACCCCTGCTCGAGGCTCCTGAATGCCTCATTCACTCCGGCGGAGAGGCCCAAACTACCAAGGCTGGTGTGGTAGCATGCTTGTCCTGCAAAAGACTTAAGAACCAACTACCTACTAGACAACAAATGACATTAGTACCGCCCGCTATTAGAAGCCGGGCCATAACAAAAAAATAATAATAATAATGAAAATAAAAGAACACCACCAGACATTCACGCAGTCTCACGTGTCATACTTTTCTCCCCGTGTCAAGCGGATGAGCGAGAAACGGGTGGCTATACAAGACCAAAAAGTCAAAAGCCCAAACGAAAAAAGAAAATCTTTTTGGTTTTTTTTTTTTGTTTTCAATTTTCTGATTTTTTTTATTTATGAGTTGAAGAGAGAGAGAGAGAGAGAGAGAGAGAGAGAGAGAGAGAGAGAGAGAGAGATCTTTCTAACGTAAAATTCGAAAATTAATCAAATGCACAAAAGTAACTCCCAAGAATTCATCACCCCACTCTAAGCTTTGCACAAAAAATTGAATTCGGCCAGACCACAAGAAAAGATATTTCGAATAAAGCAATCGCCGAGTTTTGTTAAGAAATTTGAAAGCCTCAAGGTGCACAAGCGGAAGTAAATCAAATTTCTTGGTGTTGACAAAATCTGCAATATAAGGATGGTAAACAAGATCAACATCATCAACACCCAAAAAATCAATACGTTCCACTACCCCCGACTTCGGTTCTTCTACCAAAACCTCATCTGCCAAGTTTGGTTTCTCAATTAATTCCTCCTCAACAAAGTCTTGGTCCCCAAAAATAAGAGACTCACTCTCAAACCCATACTTCCTCTCTTGCTCGTCCATTAAGGACTGTAAATAATCAATCTCAGCGTCCCACTCCTCAGCAGTGGGAGATTTTTTGATCGGACCATCATACGGAGGGCAGTGAGCTCCTCGTTCTCTAGACTCATAGGAGCGCAAAAGGAAAACGTAGGCAGCGCGGATCAATAGTGGGAGATACATGAGAGGGGGTTCGACCTTTACATTAGACTCAAGGGGGGAACATTGGGCAGTTAGCTCCTCATTCCCTCCCAACTTAGAGGGTTCCTCCAAACAATCATCAACCCCACCCTCAATGATAAGTGGCTCGACTTCCTTTTCTTTAACATGTAAATCATGGTCCCACCATTCTAAACTTTCGGCCAACTCATCAAAGTACTCCAATTTGTCAGTATAGATTGTATCTAAAAATACACCATCAAACATGTCACGCCCTCGATTTTTAACATAAATTATAAACATTTTTAATAAATAAAACCTTCACTAAAATACCGGAAATACCCAAATGACATACTTTTCCCAGTTTTCAAAGTTAAATTTGAGTTACAATCTTGGTTCGAAACCCCAAGTTATACAAACGCTAAAACAATATTACAATTTTCATTAATCAATTTTCCGAATACTTCTTTAAAAAAAATGCAAACTTGACTCCTCATTTGAACCTCCGAGACACGTGATCAGCAAGCACGGGATGCACGTCATGCCAACTTCCTTGACCTTTACCTGAAAATGATAGGTTGAGCTACACTAGCCCAGTAGAGAAATCTATACTCAAGTTATATGGAAATAAGATGAAATATACACCTGACACGAATGAGACACCCAATTGAACATGAGACACAAGAGGGATCACAAAAAAAGAACTGACGAATTTAGACCTTTCCGTATATCTTAGAGATAACCCTAACCATCCATGCATCAACTAGAAGAAGCATTAGGACTCATATCAATCAAACAAACAACAATTATAGTTCAACCAACAACGTTTCAAATGAATTCCACAAACCATCTCCTCTTTTCATACCATCCACCATGGTGCCTCATTACTTAAAACTTTCCTTTTAGATTTCCAAAACATTTTAAGGAAAACTCAAGACCATCACAGGTCAAGCTCCGTTGATTCGAGCTTGAATGCCGGAGTCCGTTGATTTGTGCCCAAATACCGGATCCGTTGATTCGCTCAAGAATACCGGAGGATTTTTAAATAAAATCCTCTTTTCAAAACTCAAATTGCTTTCTTTGATAAAAATCAACCTTTCATTCTCTGTCTCGGCAACCACAATCTCAAGCAATCATGCAATCCAAACATCAATATAGACCTCTAAGGTCAATCAAAATTCTCTTCATCATGCGAGACATTCAACAGTGTTACCACCCCTTGCGTCACATTGAATTCTCTCAACCTGGGTTTCCGCACTACCACACCTTGCGTTGCGGGCCCTCTAGAGTCCCCGCATTTCCACACCTTGCGTTGCAGGACCCTCAATTCAGAATTCACAACTCACGTAAACATAAAAAGCGTTATCAATCCGTATATAAACAAACATCACTTTCCACACTCACAATCGTTCTTACATCATTAACCATGCATACCAACTCATAAGTACACCCCATTATACATTGATAAATACTTTAAGTCCACGTTATTCATCAAAGTCAATCACGACGCCCTACGTCACATATCGAACCCGCAAAGACTCTACGACACACCACCCACTTGGTTCCTAACGGAAAACATATCGAACGAGGACACGAGTCACAATACTACCCATAGGATCACTAGACAAACTCAAGTCTACGCGTAACGTTCACCTCTTACTCCCTTATAGCCCACGGTACTCCAACCACCCTTACGGTATATATTCTCCAACCAACGACACTAATATTATACACTAACGAGTGCTCAGAGACAAGATCGAACAACGAACCATTAGGGCATAAGCAACCCTACTCAAGAGTGACTTAAACATAGTCTAATCAAATAGGAAGCCATAACACGGAACGAATATAACCTAGGGAGTAGCCGCAAACATCGACCGACTGACACACCTCTACTCAAATGGTCATAACTTTCTGTGTACAAAGAGTTTAAAGGTGATTTTGGTGGCAAACGAAAGCTAACTTCCAGACCTTCGATTCGATATAAAGTTTGCGTGAAACGGGCATCGGATGAAGGAGTTATGGCTGTTCAAAGTTGGGCTGAAACCCAAAAACGGGAAGAAATTTTCAGATTTGATAGAAGCACAAAACCCAACCTCAAGCACGAAATAAAGCACGATCTAGGTACATAAACATCACACTAACGCATAACGAGAGTAAGAAATCCCTACCACAATGGGTTTTGAGCAAAACCCTAAGTAACCCAAGCTTGAAACACCAAGATCTAGCTCCTCCCAAGCTACAATACGAGACCTAGGTCTAAGATTTCCCAAGATCAAGAGAAATAAGTGAGGTTCAACAAGTGATTGAGAGAGAGAGAGAGAAATCCGAAAATGATGAAGTTCTTACCTCTTTGAACGCAATAACCTTGATTCCGAATGAAATTAGGATGAACAACCCATAGATCTTGAAGATTTTGAGGTGTTTGATGTAGAAATCCAAGAATTTGGGTGAGAGATTGAAGAGAGAAGGTAGAGGGGTGATTTTAGGGCTTGGTTCGTGGCCTTGGAGTGAGAAAATAACATAAGAGGTCTATTTATAGTGGTCCAAGAAGCGTGCTGAAAATCTGCAGAAAACGTAGCATGTACGGGTAAAAGCTGTACCAGTTCATGAACCTTCAAACTGTCAAAAATCACAACTTCTGGATACCATGTACCGGTACGGGGAAAAGCTGTACCGGTTCATGAAGGGCAGAAAAAAGAAAATTTTCCAACGGACACCGAAACGAACCTGACTTGGTACTAACACTTCCAAACATCATTGCAACATCAAAACTAACATTTTATTATCCTACGAGAGTCCGATACACACCCGGATACGTATCTCCGTATACCCCACAACATACGAGCGATTTTACCAACAATACAACTAATTGATGAAATAAACGATTTCTGAAATTAAAACAAATTTGCGAGTCTCTACAATCTATCCTCCTTAAAGAAATTTCGTCCCGAAATTTACAATTCAAGCCAACTAAGCTCATCCCTCGCGATACCTAACCTTATGCCACATTTCCACAATTTAACGGTATGCTCCTACCGCTCAACAGTCGATCTCGTATGCCTAGGATGTACATTGGTTTCTTCCCAAGAATCACACCAACCTCTAACCGCTCTCCTGAAATCTCAACCTTCACAGACACTCAAATTCTAACACTCACTCTAAGATTCATCAACTTATATCCCCTCGTTTACCCAAAACTTTGAATCTTACATTCTCTCTCTCTCTTTTTTGCCAACTATCAATCTAGAAAATCTCGAATAATCTCTATGGTAGTAAAACCAAGAAAGCCCAAAATTCAATGATTAGACCTCATAGTGACCCTCACCATCTGCTCAGTTTTAACACCAATTCTCCATGATTGAACTTCTTACGTCTCAAAGCTATTGATATCCTTCTCGACTTTGAAAGTAAATACATCCCACGATCGATCCCATTCTATTGATAGTACTGAGGATAGACACCGACACCAAACGCACATAAGACAACCGCTAGTCACAGTCTCCAACTCACACCTCTTCTTCTTCTTCTTTTTTTTCACATAACTCTTCCCTATGAACTCTACACAAGCCTCGAACGTCTTTTCGTCCATCTAACATTCAATCACAATCAAGATTCTAACTACACAAGACAAAAAAATAATTCCTCATAGCAAATACCCACATACGCTTCATTGTTTATTCTACATTGTGTAATAAAAGTAAACTTCACACATTGGGGCTACATAACAAGTCAAACATATAGGTTTAAACTAAGTCGCAACGAATTTCATACACGAAACATCCCAACAAACCAACCATACCATTTAACAGCTTACACGATACCAAACACATTCACGCATTAATAGGCTCACCCCATATCCAACGGATCCACAGAGTGTCCAACAGACTCACCAAGTATCCAACACTTCACAATTATGGTTCTAAAAAGCCCTACAGTTATCTCATTCTTCCCAATCTCGTGAAGCCTCACACCACGTCTATTCACTTTACCGATCTCAATCATTTCCATTCATTTAGTCAAAGCAAATCGCACAATTCCCAAATTCATAATCTCAAACATCACATCACAGATACACGTATTATCAGTTCTAATTATTCCCCTATTCCATCAACATCACAACCTAACAACATATCTATACTTCTCTTTATATTCTAAGACTCTGACTACTACGTTACTTAAGAATCAACATCACAACCTAACAACATATCTATACTTCTCTTTATATTCTAAGACTCTGACTACTACGTTACTTAAGAATTAATCTCACTCACACTAATGATTTCTAACGGTTCCGCTCACCACACACCTCACAGCTCTCGATTTTCCCTCAATCAAGTAATCATGTCAATCTCAATATCCCTCAAAGGCATTCGCCACTTGTACACTCAACCTCAGGAACAACGACTTCCATTACCACCACCATCTCTGCTATCACTATTATCTCTTAATCTTTCTTAAACAGACTTATCATCTCAACGACGCCTAAACATGTCCTATACTGTCATTAGTCTAGCCTTCGTACTTGGTTACACTCCACACACAATCTCTACGCTTCAATCCTTCAATTTCCAGCATACTATTTCTCCACACGCCTATCCCTTCCAAGTTCCTACCATTTCCCACCCAGTATATCATTTACACTTCGCCTCATTATCTGCCTCAACAGTTCACATCCGTATTGCCCTCACTTCAGTTAAGTCTCTCACCATACACTTACATCAATCACTCGGCTCAAGTCACATCGATATAGGTCACCTCAAGTCTTGTTGTCCCTCTTACAAAATTCCTATATACAGCCATCTATCTAAATTCCCAAACCTAGAGATCTAGCTAGTCCCCTATACACAATCCTAGTGTCCAATTGACTTTCCGAGACTTCCATCTAGAAGGAGCGGTGATCAAGCGCCTCTTCCAACTGGATCTCATCGATAGTCGCCTGGGTGTCCAGAAGACACATACCGTATCTAGACACCCTATCGATAACTCTTATTTTCCTAAGTCAACCTCAGATACTTACAACTCTCTACGAAGGCTTGACTTGTCTGATCTATACTTAATATCACCACCTCAATGACTACCATAACGATAACAAAGCACAATCACTGCCACGACAAAACATCATCTCTTCACACATTCAAGATACTCCTTAGTTCAATCCCCTAGCTATGATACACCTTACTCACTTTCTGGACAAACTATGCTCCTGTCACACCTTACCTCACATAAAAATTACTTAAAGTATTTAAAAGTTAACAAGTAACCTGCACAATCCAAATAAAACACATCAGGTACTTAGCTCACAAATCTTACTAACAGTCTAACACTTCTATTACATACTAACAGATATCATCTCTCACGTGTCAACCTCGCCACTATGCATAACTACCACAATCCTTCACGACTTTCCAGCTCATCTAAAAGGTATCTTACCACGTAGAATCCAATGACAAGACTGCTAACGGAAACCACAATAATAACAACAAACGCTGCCACATCCCCTACGCATAGACCAAACTTCCATTCTTCCCAAACAAGGGTCGCCAGCATTCCACCTAACAGAGTAAACGTAAATACAAGCCACACTGTTGAACAAACGTCGGTCATGCAAGCACACACATGTTTTTGTTAAAAAAAAATGCAATGACTTTTGAACCCATGAGACTAAAAGTCTCCCCACGGTCTCAAAGTATTCTAACCTAGTTGCTCTGATACCAATTTGTCACGCCCTCGATTTTTAACATAAATTATAAACATTTTTAATAAATAAAACCTTCACTAAAATACCGGAAATACCCAAATGACATACTTTTCCCAGTTTTCAAAGTTAAATTTGAGTTACAATCTTGGTTCGAAACCCCAAGTTATACAAACGCTAAAACAATATTACAATTTTCATTAATCAATTTTCCGAATACTTCTTTAAAAAAAATGCAAACTTGACTCCTCATTTGAACCTCCGAGACACGTGATCAGCAAGCACGGGATGCACGTCATGCCAACTTCCTTGACCTTTACCTGAAAATGATAGGTTGAGCTACACTAGCCCAGTAGAGAAATCTATACTCAAGTTATATGGAAATAAGATGAAATATACACCTGACACGAATGAGACACCCAATTGAACATGAGACACAAGAGGGATCACAAAAAAAGAACTGACGAATTTAGACCTTTCCGTATATCTTAGAGATAACCCTAACCATCCATGCATCAACTAGAAGAAGCATTAGGACTCATATCAATCAAACAAACAACAATTATAGTTCAACCAACAACGTTTCAAATGAATTCCACAAACCATCTCCTCTTTTCATACCATCCACCATGGTGCCTCATTACTTAAAACTTTCCTTTTAGATTTCCAAAACATTTTAAGGAAAACTCAAGACCATCACAGGTCAAGCTCCGTTGATTCGAGCTTGAATGCCGGAGTCCGTTGATTTGTGCCCAAATACCGGATCCGTTGATTCGCTCAAGAATACCGGAGGATTTTTAAATAAAATCCTCTTTTCAAAACTCAAATTGCTTTCTTTGATAAAAATCAACCTTTCATTCTCTGTCTCGGCAACCACAATCTCAAGCAATCATGCAATCCAAACATCAATATAGACCTCTAAGGTCAATCAAAATTCTCTTCATCATGCGAGACATTCAACTGTGTTACCACCCCTTGCGTCACATTGAATTCTCTCAACCTGGGTTTCCGCACTACCACACCTTGCGTTGCGGGCCCTCTAGAGTCCCCGCATTTCCACACCTTGCGTTGCAGGACCCTCAATTCAGAATTCACAACTCACGTAAACATAAAAAGCGTTATCAATCCGTATATAAACAAACATCACTTTCCACACTCACAATCGTTCTTACATCATTAACCATGCATACCAACTCATAAGTACACCCCATTATACATTGATAAATACTTTAAGTCCACGTTATTCATCAAAGTCAATCACGACGCCCTACGTCACATATCGAACCCGCAAAGACTCTACGACACACCACCCACTTGGTTCCTAACAGAAAACATATCGAACGAGGACACGAGTCACAATACTACCCATAGGATCACTAGACAAACTCAAGTCTACGCGTAACGTTCACCTCTTACTCCCTTATAGCCCACGGTACTCCAACCACCCTTACGGTATATATTCTCCAACCAACGACACTAATATTATACACTAACGAGTGCTCAGAGACAAGATCGAACAACGAACCATTAGGGCATAAGCAACCCTACTCAAGAGTGACTTAAACATAGTCTAATCAAATAGGAAGCCATAACACGGAACGAATATAACCTAGGGAGTAGCCGCAAACATCGACCGACTGACACACCTCTACTCAAATGGTCATAACTTTCTGTGTACAAAGAGTTTAAAGGTGATTTTGGTGGCAAACGAAAGCTAACTTCCAGACCTTCGATTCGATATAAAGTTTGCGTGAAACGGGCATCGGATGAAGGAGTTATGGCCGTTCAAAGTTGGGCTGAAACCCAAAAACGGGAAGAAATTTTCAGATTTGATAGAAGCACAAAACCCAACCTCAAGCACGAAATAAAGCACGATCTAGGTACATAAACATCACACTAACGCATAACGAGAGTAAGAAATCCCTACCACAATGGGTTTTGAGCAAAACCCTAAGTAACCCAAGCTTGAAACACCAAGATCTAGCTCCTCCCAAGCTACAATACGAGACCTAGGTCTAAGATTTCCCAAGATCAAGAGAAATAAGTGAGGTTCAACAAGTGATTGAGAGGAGAGAGAGAGAAATCCGAAAATGATGAAGTTCTTACCTCTTTGAACGCAATAACCTTGATTCCGAATGAAATTAGGATGAACAACCCATAGATCTTGAAGATTTTGAGGTGTTTGATGTAGAAATCCAAGAATTTGGGTGAGAGATTGAAGAGAGAAGGTAGAGGGGTGATTTTAGGGCTTGGTTCGTGGCCTTGGAGTGAGAAAATAACATAAGAGGTCTATTTATAGTGGTCCAAGAAGCGTGCTGAAAATCTGCAGAAAACGCAGCATGTACCGGTACGGGTAAAAGCTGTACCGGTTCATGAACCTTCAAACTGTCAAAAATCACAACTTCTGGATACCATGTACCGGTACGGGGAAAAGCTGTACCGGTTCATGAAGGGCAGAAAAAAGAAAATTTTCCAACGGACACCGAAACGAACCTGACTTGGTACTAACACTTCCAAACATCATTGCAACATCAAAACTAACATTTTATTATCCTACGAGAGTCCGATACACACCCGGATACGTATCTCCGTATACCCCACAACATACGAGCGATTTTACCAACAATACAACTAATTGTCAGTATAGATTGTATCTAAAAATACACCATCAAACATATCATCTACAAGCTTACGCGTTGTAGAATTTAAACCGTTAAAGAAAATGGTAACAAGGTGCATCGTTTCACAATTATGATCCCGCCAATTGAGTAAAGTGTGTTCTCTAAACCTCCACCAACAACATGCAAAAGACTCATTATCGAATTGATAAAAATTTTCAAGTTCTTGTAGAAGATTATGAGTTGCATATATGGGAGAAAACTTCCTGTAAAACTCTTCTTCCACATCTTGCCATGTAAATATTGAGCCGAGATTCAAAGAATGAAACCAACTCAAAGCATAGTCTTGCAAAGATGATGAAAAAAATTTACTCAAACGCACCTTATCATTCGTGAAAAGCTCCTCAAGTTCTGCAATATGCCAATATGGATTCTCGGAACCTAAGCCATGGAACTGGGGTAATTGGGGAGGATTAGGACTTCTTTCATGTGAATTGGAGTCCCACATATCACGCCTAAAAAGGTGATCGCGCATCGTTTTCGGCTTTATCATGACTGTATCCCCTTACCCAACTCTTTTTTTTTTTTTTGAAACTAAAAACTAAACACTACAAAGATAAAGAAAAAGAAAAGAAAAGAACCTAAAAATTACCCGAATTCTCAACACACAACGCCGTCCCCGGCAACGGCGCCAAAAATGCTTGACCGACCGGGTGAATCAAAATAAAGACACGTCCCAAGCGTAGGACTCTCGACCGATGTAGCATAATATCCGGAAGTACCGGAGTCGAACCACAGAGACGGACAAACGTGTGCAGGACTCAAAGATGACGGGTTCACAGTTTATCTTGGCTCTTAGGTAGCCACCCCTTGTTCAATGAGATTGATTTACTAACTAGATTACGAAACTGAATTAATTAAATAAAGATTTAAAAAGGGAGAGTACAGCCGTGGGAACTCAGCGTCCGCAACTAGTCTAACCAATGTTTACTCGGGCCACAATTATTCACTTTGTTGATTTTAGAATAGGAAAAAGGATCCCTAACAAATGCGCACCACCTGTCACCAGTATCCGTGCGCATTCGAATTCCGGCGATGCCTGGGTTTTGTTTGTTAGAAGAGTTTTCGTCTTCTAAAACTGCTTAAAGATTAAATTAATTCGATCCCGAGGTAAAAACATTAATTAAACTAGCCACGAGACGCCCTTGCCCCGTGGCCGCACTCTACATAACTACTCACTCATTATTGAAAGAGAAACAAAAGAAACCCTAAATTGAAACATGCTTCTATTATGTGAGATGAACAATAAACAAAAGATCTAAACCAAATAAAAACAAACGAACAACTTTTATTAAGAACAGAAATTAAATCGAGTTACCGGAGTGCGAGTAATGAACAAAACTTGAAGAACTCGAAGGAAAAATACTCTGAATGAGAAGTAAATAATATTCGGAACCAAAAAGCTGCGTTCACTGTTTTGCATATCCCTTTTATAAGAGAAGTGCCGACTTAAAAGTTAAAACCCTTCTCCTACCTTTTAAATTCCCAACCGTGGGCCACTTTCCTCCATGGCCCATCATTTAGTCAAACTAACTACCAACCATTGGGCCCACCATTTAAACATAAGTCCAAGACCAATTAAAAACCCTCGGTAGCGCTACATAGAAATAGGTGTAGCGCTCGCGAATGCTTATGACGTGTTGACCCCGTTGACCGATGCTTGGCCGTTGACCCCTTTAGCCTCTAGGTAGCGCTACACCAAAAATGGTGTAGCGTTCGCGATTTCTCTGTCCACTTCCTCGCGAATTCCACTTCAACACTTAGTCTCCACAGCCCTTCTCGCTCTCAAGCTCCATCACGGCCTTTCCGGATACCTCGCAATCCAAACTTGGCGCAAAAACCACCTTATTTCCTGCGAAACTAACAAAAATACAAAAACAAGACAAAGCACGACATCAAGCGGAAAATGGAATAAACTGCGCCTCTAACGCGCTAAAACGCCCTACTTAGGCGCTTATATCTATGATATTGCGCGCCTATCACACCCCCCAACTTGAAGGTTGCCAGTCCCTAGCAACAAAAAGAATAAAATAAATAACAAAAATAAACTAAAGGATAGATCTTTTAAACCCCCGGGCGGCCCCGGTAGGACGAGTGAAGTCTCGTGAGGGTTTTCAGCAGTGATCACCTACAAAACACAAAGGATTCGGACACTTCGAATGCAACTCAACCCAATCAATAACCTTTAAAAGCACTACAATGACTATCAGACAAGTCAAAGGCAAAATATTTCATCCATGGATAAAGTTAAACAAATGAACTCCGTACCAAACTTAGCACAAAAATTAATCCTCTCACCTACGATCGGATAGCGAATTTTCAAATGGCATGCGTGTATGGAAAGCCACATAAAGAAATTTACCAATCTCGAGAACAGTTCACACACCGTTGATAGCCCAGTGTTTCTCTAAGCACACTCCTTCCCTTTTTGTATTTTTTCCTCTTTCTATTTTTTTTTTTTGCTTTTTTCCTCATGGTCGTGCAATGCCCGGATCTCTCGGGCTTTCTAGTTGACTCTTTAGCGAGCTTTGGGTCGGCTATCCCCAAGCCAAACGGCTTTAGAGCACCAGGTTTTAAGAGACCCCTACGGACTTAATTGCTCAAGTCAAAAAGGCTTTATATCGAGATCCAAGCTAACCACATTTAATTATACTTTCACAAAGTCTATCCATCTTTTGACGCGAACAACACGGTGGGAGCATACCCCGATTGCCCGGTTACTACTCAATGGACGCCCGGATAAGCATTAACAATATAGCACTCATAACTTATTCTCTTACCGGGAAAGGAGTTCCAAAAATTCCATCAGACAAGCTTATACCGGAATACCAAAAACATGTGAACCAAACTCTAGACCGGTAAATACTCATGTGGCTCTGTGTGTGTGAGAGCATGTTTTCAAGTGACCAAACGCTATCCAACTATAGACGATACCGGCTAACCAAGTGCTTCTTCAACATCATGTTCACGAGCTTAAGTCTATCCATAAAATCATATCGAGACTCCGACTCGCACAACAACCACTATAGTGCTAATTAGAAGTCATCACCAAGAATAGTTGCACCCAAGTATCCAAAATCCTTAATTCAAAATTTTTTTGAATTTTTTTGGCTATGCAAAAAGAATAACAACAAGTCCGAAGTACACCCTCCCCCCAACTTAGAACATGCTATGTCCTCAGAGCATGAAGACAATAAGAAAATAAAGAACAAGAGAGAGAAATGGACCGACGGATGGGAGCCAACCATCATGACCCCGGCCGCTGTATGGGGAGTTTGTTGTCACCGTTGCGTTTCGTCATCAGAACCGCTTTCAGAATCCGCTCCTTCGGACCTCATGAGGTCCACAGCTAGTCACACAGAGCCGCGCCAAAGCTTTATTGGACTTACAACCGCCACACTTAGGGGCACCCCTGCTCGAGGCTCCTGAATGCCTCATTCACTCCGGCGGAGAGGCCCAAACTACCAAGGCTGGTGTGGTAGCATGCTTGTCCTGCAAAAGACTTAAGAACCAACTACCTACTAGACAACAAATGACATTAGTACCGCCCGCTATTAGAAGCCGGGCCATAACAAAAAAATAATAATAATAATGAAAATAAAAGAACACCACCAGACATTCACGCAGTCTCACGTGTCATACTTTTCTCCCCGTGTCAAGCGGATGAGCGAGAAACGGGTGGCTATACAAGACCAAAAAGTCAAAAGCCCAAACGAAAAAAGAAAATCTTTTTGGTTTTTTTTTTTTGAATTTTTTTTTTTGTTTTCAATTTTCTGATTTTTTTTATTTATGAGTTGAAGAGAGAGAGAGAGAGAGAGAGAGAGATCTTTCTAACGTAAAATCCGAAAATTAATCAAATGCACAAAAGTAACTAGAAGAGTTTCTTGAAGAACTAGAAGAGTTTCTTGAAGAACTAGGGAAGAACTTCAAGAACAACTAAGAACTAAGCAAGAACAACAAGAACATCAAGAACACTAGACTTTCTAGAGAGAAGTTGGAGCAATGCTTGAAGGTGTGAGTTCAAAGGCTTGAAATGGCTTGCTATTTATAGGCCAAGTTGGTCTATTATCCAAGAGGCAATATTTCCCTTAACATTTGTTATCCAATGAATCATAGATTGACTAGATTTGATATTCCTTAGATTGGATGAGGTGTTGAGCAAAAGGACATGACTAGGCTTATTGTACACTTGCACACATCACACAAATCTCTCTCTCTCTCTCCCTCTCTCCCGGCCTCTCTCTCTCCCATCACTCTCGGCTCTCTCTCTCTCTCTCTCTCCCTGTAACGCCCCCATTTTTGGGTTCGTTAATTAGACATTTTATTGAATAAAAAGACTAAGAGTCAAGCTCATTATTACAACATAAGTCTTACTAGAGTACTTTTTATTACACAAGGAGGGGAATTCTAGGGTATTCTATCACTCCGCTTCTTCCTCCATCCTAGCAAGCTCTTCGGCTCCAAAGGCCTCCAATGTATACTGTTCACCTTGCTCATCAATTAACTCTGACACATTATACCAGCGTCGCCCCCAATATAATATGTCAGGGTCACCAAAAAGGTAACACCGTGAGCTACAAGCTCAATAGAATAAACTATACCCACTAACTCTTAACTTAAAGCAAGGAAGCATATAACCAATTACACATGCTCATTCAACAACATAGTTAAACAATGACATATCCACATTCGATATCTTATTAGCGTTGGTGTCATGCCTTTTCTCGAGTTTCTCCTACGCGACTCGTCGTAGACCGTGTCAACCTTTTTACCTTTAACAAAACCATAATTTCCAAAGTTTCTTCCACAAATTGCTACTAATGAGGCTACCACGTCCGGCTCCATTAGCAACACACACGATGGCTACCAAGTCCGGCCATATCATGGTTTTACAAAACACATTCTTTCAAATCTTGCATTGGCTACCAAGTCCGGCCAAGCCATATTTCCACATGAGACTACCACGTCCGGCCACATTGGAAATCTACGCAATGAGCTACCAAGTCCGGCCACATTACGGTTTTCAAATACTTACACAATGACTACCAAGTCCGGTCATTATGTACTTTCAAAATATTTTCCGCATGTTAATCCCATCCTTTATTTAACCACACCCTAGGTGTCATGTTTCTACTTTCTCGATTTTCGTGTCTCGTTGCATGCAATGACTCCGCGGTAATTCATTTCACAATTTAAGTAATCTTGAAACTAAACTAACAAGATCATTCAACTCTATATTAGATAGCATGCTCATTTTGTCACATCATCATACTCACATTTAATCACACAAGGTTAAGCATAGTGCCACATGGACGGACACCTTTGCAGTGATAAATCACTTATGCTTTATCAACAACAAGTAGTCAAGTAATCACATAATCATGCTTACATTCATTCTAAGATTAAAACTGCTTAATCCTAAATCATACTTTCTTAAGTTCAAAACAGCATATGTTTATTGAGTGTTCTAACGTTAAGCTACTCATGCCATGGTTAATCAAGATAACAACTTCTAAACATTTCTAATCATGCTTAGAGAAAGTAGCTCGTATAATCTACGTATGCTCGAGATTTCAAAGGTTTAGAATAATTCGCTATCATTTCGAAATACGCATGCAAGACGCTATACTTAGATCTTTGAAAGTATAGTAAAATTATACTAAATCTAAAGAGTATTCTACATATACGTAGAGAAAAGTAGATATAGGATATCTACCGTTCTTATTGGCGGTAGTCGGCTACGGATTAGGAAAATAGTACGTCGGACGGAGTAACGGCTTAGGAATGGCTTCGCTAGCTTCGAAAGAGAAAGGTTTCTCTCGAAACTTGATCTTGACTAAAGCTACTAAAACTTTTGGATCGGTAGGGTGGTGGAGTGGCGGCACTAGAAGAGTTTCTTGAAGAACTAGAGATGAACTTCAAGAACAACAAGAACATCAAGAACACTAGACTTTCTAGAGAGAAGTTGGAGCAATGCTTGAAGGTGTGAGTTCAAAGGCTTGAAATGGCTTGCTATTTATAGGCCAAGTTGGTCTATTATCCAAGAGGCAATATTTCCCCTAACATTTGTTATCCAAAGGATCATAGATTGACTAGATTTGATTGTCCTTAGATTGGCTGAGGTGTTGAACTAAAGGACATGACTAGGCTTGGTTGTACACTTGCACACATCACACAAATCTCTCTCTCTCTCTCCCGGCCTCTCTCTCTCCCATTTCTCTCGGCTCTCTCTCTCTCTCTCTCTCTCTCTTCCTTTGGTCCAAAGAAGGTACAAAGGTTGAAAGACCAATGGATTTTCCTTATTCTTTCTTCTAACCTAGGACAAGGTTTAATCTATTCAAATGGGGTTTGTGTCTAGTCTAGAATAAGAAAATAAGATATGGTAGTCCTTTAGGGTTGAAAGAATAAGAAACCCTAGATATGGTGGTACAAGGTGATGCAATAAGATGATGTAGGGAGATATGGAAGTACACTAGTCACACACCTCACTCTCTCTCTCTCCCTCTCTCAACCGGCCACTCTCTCTCTCTCTCGGCCACTCTCTCTCTCTCTTTTGGACACCTAATGGAGAAGGACAAGGGTTGAAAGAGTAAGAGTAAACTAATAGTTTGTAAGAAGATTTTTGTAAGAAAATCAGTACTTGATTATATCTTAGGTCATCCTATCCTTCATCTTTCAAGGTACAAGTACTTATATATATAGAATTAGGGTTTTGGTAGAAGAAGATCAAGAAGGTACAACACTATCTCTCTCTCTCTCTCTCTCTCTTATCTCTCTCCCCCATCTCTCTCTCTCGGCCTCTCTCTCCGAATTCTCTCTCTCTCTCTCTCCTAGGTTAATATATATACATATAATAGAAAGACTAAAATAAAGACAATGTACTATATGATCTTATCTTGGACTTCTAAGTCAAAACTTCCTATTAAACTATGTCAAAATGCCACCTATGTACTTACATACTATATACTAATATATAGTATCCTAGGATGACATAAACATATCATATACTTTAATTAAATAAGTACATATCATATCTAGGAAAGAATTAACTAATTTAACCTAGTACTATAGCTTGATATGGTTTTATGGACTAATGAATTATAATTCCCCTAACATTTATTAACCAATGGTTAAAGGATGAAAGTACTAAACTTATATAATCTATCTATAATAGTACAATGACTCATGGTGAATCTAATTAAACTAATGGACCTTGTACTAGGTAGAAAGGTTAACCTATCGTCCAATGGGTAAAGATGGTAAGTAATATATAATCTTATAAAGTGTACCTAGCAATCTTGTCACAATATCCAAGGTGTAAACCTATGGTCCAATGGATAAAGATTATCCTAGTATCTATCGTCCAATGGGTAATAGATCAAAGGTTGACTTTTGGTCAAGGTCTCACTTGGGGTTCCAATGGTTCATGAGGGTCCAAGGTTCGATTAGGTTACCCTAACGATAGTTAGAAGCTAGCTAGGCTTGCTAAATAGGATGTCTTAGGGTTGCTATCTCACTTGTCCTTAGAAAATGACTACATCGCAAGGCGAAAAGAAATTAGGTTTTGAATCTAATCACGACGGATTATTGGAATTAAGGAATTTATAGAGTCAAAATAATAATCAACGAGATTTTTATTTACTGAAAATCGGAGTTGTTACACTCCCTCCCTTTGGTCCAAAGAAGGTACAAAGGTTGAAAGACCAATAGATTTTCCTTGTTATTTCTTCTAACCTAGGACAAGGTTTAATCTATTCAAATGGGGTTTGTGTCTAGTCTTGAATAGAAATAAGATATGGTAGTCCTTTAGGGTTGAAAGAATAAGAAACACTAGATACGGTGGTACAAGGTGATGCAATAGGATGATGTAGGAGATATGGTGAGTACACTAGTCACACACTTCACTCTCTCTCTCCCTCTCTCAACCGGCCACTCTCTCTCTCTCTCTCTCTTTCTCTCTTGGACACCTAATGGAGAAAGGACAAGGGTTGAAAGAGTAAGAGTAAACTAATAGTTTGTAAGAAGATTTTGTAAGAAAATCTAGTACTTGATTATATCTTAGGTCATCCTATCCTTCATCTTTCAAGGTACAAGTACTTATATATATAGAATTAGGGTTTTGGTAGAAGAAGATCAAGAAGGTACAACACTATCTCTCTCTCTCTCCTATCTCTCTCCCCCATCTCTCTCTCTCTTGGCCTCTCTCTCCTCTCTCTCTCTCTCTCTCTCTCTCTCCTAGGTTAATATATATACATATATAAGAAAGACTAATAAAAGGACAAAGTACTACATGATCTTATCTTGGACTTTTAAGTCAAAACTTCCTATTAAACTATGTCAAAATGCCACCTATGTACTTATATACTATATACTAATATATAGTATGCTAGGATGACATATACATATCATATACTTTAATCAAATAAGTACATATCATATCTAGGAAGGAATTAACTAATACTAACCTAGTACTATAGCTTGATATGGTTTTATGGACCAATGGATTATAAATCTCCTAACATTTATTAACCAACGGTTAAAGGATGAAAGTACTAAACTTATATAATCTATCTATAATAGTACAATGACTCATGGTGAATCTAATTAAACTAATGGACCTTGTACTAGGTAGAAAGACTAACCTATCGTCCAATGGTTAATAATTTTCCTAACTTCTATCGTCCAATGGGTAAAGATGGTAAGTAATATATAATCTTATAAAGTGTACCTAGCAATCTTGTCACAATATCCAAGGTGTAATCCTATGATCCAATGGATAAAGATTATCCTAGTATCTATCGTCCAATGGGTAATAGATCAAAGGTTGACTTTTGGTCAAGGTCTCACTTAGGGTTCAAACGTTTCAAAGGTTCGATTAGGCTACTCTAACGATTAGTCGGAAGCTAGCTAGGCTTGCTAAATAGGACGACTTAGGGTTGCTATCTCACTTGTCTTTAGAAAATGACTACATCGTAAGGCGAAAAGAAATTAGGTTTGAATCGAATGAATCTAATTATGACGGATTATTTGAAAATAAGGAATTTATAGAGTCAATATAATAATCAACGAGATTTTTATTTACTGAAAATCGGAGTTGTTACTCACCCATGCAAGAGCAACACACTGGAAAATCACTGGATCAAGACCACCTGCGCGCGCGGGCTGGGAACTTGCGCGCGCCCATCCAAGCAATTTTTTCCAGTACTTGTTCTCACATGACTGGGTCTTTGGGACATGTCCAGATACACCCCAGTTGGTGTTCCAACAGAATAGAAATAAGTATTGAAATACAATCTTGCAATTTTAACATAGGAGAGCAGAAAATTGGTTTTTAGCATGCTTGCAGTGATATGTATGGAAAGAAGAGCTTAAAACAGTAAGACACCAATCCCCATGCAGATCTGCGCGCACAGCCACGGAGTGGCGCACGCGTACATGGGACCGACGCGCGCTGGTCCTTACCACTACGGTTTTTGAAACCTTACTAGCCTTAGGGCCAGGACATGTTATTGATTATCAGCCTTGACCCTGCCAGCCCCCTCAGGGATTAGAACAGAGAGCAAAACAAAGGTGTTATACCTTTGATTTTTGAGTTTGAAAGGTATTTGAGGTTTGAGGTTGTATGAGGTATTTGAGTGAGAACAAGCTATGTTCTTGGTTGCCTTTGTATCTCTTTAGTTTGCTTAAAAGAGTACAACGTGATAACCCTTTTAGTATGAATTTTTGTAACCCTTTGAAAGAGAGACAATGATGGCTATTTATAAGAGGAGTGGTGGTAGATATGGAGGTGCAACCAGCCAAGCGATGGCTGGTTGGGGTGGCTTGGTGGCCTAGTTTCCACCTTTGGAAAAGGTTGGTGGGAGATATGGGGGATGTGGACACCTCCTGCCCAAATACTGCTTTTCCGGCAAAATGGATGCTTCCAACGGGCTGTACTCCCCTGATAATTAATGACTTCTGCACGCTGAATAAAGCAAGTTTGACCAGACGATGACCAGCACGAGCGAGTCCTAGCCATCCAAAGCTGGTCCACGGTCAAACCTGACCATTTGATCAATACCTGGCACTTTGACCCACGCGCACTGGGTCTCAACCAACGCGTGCTAGTAGGGTTTTGGGGGGTTTTGGAAGGCTTAGTCTAGGTTCAAGGGTTCAAAAGGGTATCAAACACTCGAAGCTCAAACACTCGACATTCCCGGGTTGTTCTTGATCCATTTCATCATCGGGGAATCAAAAACCGAAAGTAAACTAATCTGGAAGCCCAGATTGGGGTGTCTACAGTAGCCCCTCTTTGACGGCACTTGAAGCACCATCGACTTGGTACAAGTAACGTCAAAGATTTCTAAACATCCCTCAAGGCAATCCAGAGCAGGACATACTAGCTAAGTAGACAAGTAAACTTAAGGAACCTAATTGAAGAAATGGGCGAACGGTCCATTGCTAGGGATGGAAGTAGAAGTGGACGATTGCATCGCCGCTTGTTGATCGAATTTGGACAGGACAGGCTGTCGCTGCAGATGTGGACAGGGCACATCGTCGTTGATGGGGATCAAGTTATCCTCGGCACAAAGCATTCCAACAAACACAGGTAAGTCGTGTCAGGTAGGTTGAATCCCATCTGTTGGGAATCAGAGCCAGTCTCCTTATCAAAGACCATCCGAGACAAAGCAATAAGGCTGCTGGAAGAGGTGCTTGCGACTAGACTGAAGGTGGTTGTTCGGGACAGGCCAAGGTGGACTTTCCTGGAGAACAATTAGTTGCGGATGAACAAACCATCGGACGATATTCTGATCGCCGTTGTGGACTGAATAGATGATATTCTGATAACCGTTTGAAGGAGTAACGTGGACGATATTCTGACTTGTCATTGATGATATGGCTGATCATCGCTGAAAGACTGATAGGGACGATATGGCTGATCGTCGTCGAATTGGAAGGGTGGATCACTATACAAAATGATCGATCCATTGAAAATGGGACAGGACCGGTTGTCATTGATTTGAACGGGCGGATCACTATACAAAATGATCGAGCCTATTGGAAATTGGACAGGACCGGCTGTCGTTGATTTGAACGGGCGGATCACTATACAAAATGATCAAGCCTATTGGAAATTGGACAGGACCGGCTGTCATTGATTTGAACAGGCGAATCACTATACAAAATGATCGAGCCATTGAAAATTTGGACAGGACCAGCTGTTATTGATTTGAATGGGCGGATCACTATACAAAATGATCGAGCCTATTGGAAATTTGGACAGGGCCAACTGTCATTGATTTGAACGGGCGGATCACTATACAAAATGATCGAGCCTATTGGAAATTGGACAGGACCGGCTGTCGTTGTGGCAAACAATTAGAGATGAGGGAGACTTCTAACTCATTTATAACCAAACAACTTCCGGCTCAGCAGGATTGCATCCTTTGGTTTACAAACCAAGATTAGGGAGATTTCCATTGCCTCCGCTAAACAAATTGAAACAAAACCACATGAGATTGCATTGCATCCTTCGACAAACAAATCGAGGATGAGGGAGACTTCCATTGCCTCTGCTAAACAAACGATAACGATACCACAGGAGATTGCATCGCATCCTTCGGCAAACAAATCGAGAGTTAGGGAGATTTCCATTGCCTCCGTTAAACAAACGATAACGATACCACATGAGATTTTTCAATCGCATCCGTCGGCAAACAAAGACATAATGGTAACCACTCGGGCATAACTCCCACAAACCGGCTACTTTCTCGCTTTAGATACTTGGCAGACTTTTCCTGCTTACAACAGTTGATATATACAATATGCAACGATGTATAACATTTGAATGCACAAATTGAAAATGTAGACACAAGCTAAGGGCGGCTCCTGGGAGGACAACGACGCCTAAGGACTACCACTGAGCCCCATTACTTCACTGTCTTTTGGATAGGCGCTGAGCGGGCCGACGTGCCCCAGTCGATATTTAGCAGTGGCATTGGGCCTGTGTGCCCTTCCTTGATGCTTGGGCAGATGCGCTCTATAGATGCTTTGCATGGCCTTGGGCTAACGCGCCCTTGCCGCTCACAAGATTCACTGCTTGTGGATTACAGAGGTTAGGGTACAACGTAAAAATTGCATTTTTCAATTTATTGGTTCCCTGTGCAAGTATCGAAGAGAATGCAAAAGCTAACCACTAATATCCAAGTTGCATTGACAAATGACCTGAACCGACATGCAGTCACACATATATATACAGACTCGCCTAGCTCGAACAAAAAGGGAGAAAGAGTCCTAGGATACAATGCGAACCCTTAGACACGCGGAAAATAATGAAATTTTAAGCATTAATGGGCCAAAACTCAAATATCTCCTTGACAGTTGAAACTAACACTTGCGAAAGATGCAAAAGGTACAAAGACCTGTACGAACCAACAAAACCGAGAAAAACTTCCCGACATGACAAAGGATTGAAAAATTAGAAAAATATCACAAAAACGGACATAAGACGCAAATGATGACTCGTATAGGCCCGGACTGAAATCGACACCCCCGTGCAGTCACATTAAGTCCATATGACCTGCACAACATGACAAGACTGGGCAAAAGCCCCTGGAACGACATTCAAGGTGCCTTGAACTTGAGACAGAAAAATGATAAGTTGGAGGCAGTAGCTGACTGCTTCTGTCTGCTGTTGGAATTGAAGAGGCGCGCGCAGGTTTGAGACCAACGCGCAACATTTTGAACAAACGCACGTGAACCTCAAACTAGCGCGCGTGACTACAAGTCTACTGCAACTGCTCACACCAGACTTCGCTGTACAGAGAATAAACTATGAGCCGTTAGGCCTCGCAAGCATTTTATTCTGTTTTTCATGCTTAATCTGTTTCTTTTAAGGCTTTGCTCAGCTTTTGTAATCGAAATAGCAATTTGCATTAAACTTGAAAGATGAAAGGTTTCCCCCTTCTGATTCTCCAACGAAGCTTGTCTTGTTTCTTGATCCTCTTCGACCTTTGATGTGTACCAAAACATCAACCATGGATCCAATTGATAGATTATGACCGAGTCTCGAAGAGAGACTGCCTACGTATCCCACTCTAGGGAATCAGGTCAAAACGTAGTTCAGGCCAAGGGTTACTCTCGAGTATTTACCTCTCCTTTTATGCTCTAACTTTTGCCTACTACTACCCATTCGGGTCTTCAGTCTAGCTTGTTTTCGGGCTAGCAAGCTGCTCTAACTTTTGCTTGGAACTGCCCACCCTTAGGGTTTTCAGCCCAACGAGCTTCTCTCAGGGAAAATTAGCTTTTGAATTGATCCAGGTTGACCAATGTATTAAATTTGTTGCTGTCAAGGTCGATGATCTTTGGCCGCAGTCCCAGATAATATGGCTTTGATAATGAAGGATCTAGAGCACTTCGGCTGGAAATGCCTTGCTCTGGGCCATTTTGTACACTTTCTCATTTGTGCTTGGCGGAACACCGCTGTCGCTGCTTTGAACATGGTACAAGGCCTGGAGCCTTTTGAGCTTCTGCTTTCTGGCTTGACATCCGACAGCAGGGGATTTGATACTCTTTATCTCAGGATCAACGCGAGATGTGTCTTGATGAGACCACGCCGAGACGTTGATGAATTCTTCGAGCCTGTCTGACAGGGCACAATGCTCCTTTGGGTGCAGTGTTGAACCAAATTTGAATCATCCGGAGGTCTACCTCATCTTTCAAGTTTATTTGAAACCACTTCTTTTTTTAATAGGCTGAGCATGCCTTTCGTCTTCCCTTTTGGCGAGGGAACACATTTCCTTAGGGATGATCCCATCGAAATCTATCCCTTCATCGTTAGGGTCGACACAGTTTATATAAAAGCCAGCAAAGTACTTTTAGAAGCAAGATAAAGCATATCATAAAAAAAACCCTCGGGGTTTGCCAAGTTCAGCAGACTCAAAACTTGAAATGAAAGCTACGACATGGAGGGCCAAGAGGCACAAACTCCAACTCAGAGCTAGACTTAGACAAATGCAAAAGACTCCGTGTCAAACTCAGACAAAGCACCGATGCAAACTAGACGCAGTTTTGAAAATGCAAATTTTAAAAGCTACCCATTGCTTCCACAAAAAGAGGTAGGATCCAGCGGGTGTCAGGCCCAAGCTACAGCACTTCGGCTTCCTTAGCTTCTTCAAACAAACCTACTCGGCGCACCTTTTGATCAATGGACCTCAGCCAATCAGTCTTCCCCTTTGTTAGCCCCTCATCACTGCCAGTCCAGATGTTGGCAGTGAAAACCTCGATTGCCCAACCTACAGCCATCATGTTAACCTTTGGTTTAGACGAGATGGATATGACGGGTTTGGGTTGATTTGCTAGGACGAATAATGGCTAGGGTTGAATATGGAGGAGTTAGGGTGGATTTGAGTAGAGGTGGGGTTGATTTGAGTGGAGATAGTGGATATCTGGCCAACTCGTGAGCTAGAGTTGGGTTGAAGGAAAGAATCAAAGACGGCACTAGCTTTTGAAGGGAGCGGGGCTGGAATGATGCCATTATCAATGAGATCTTGAATGGCATGCCGGAGGCAGAAGCAGGCATTGGTAGAATGACCAGGCAATGGTAGGTGCAATAGAGGTTATATTTGAAATTGGCAGGTGGATTTTTTGGTAATGGAGTTGGATTGATAGGTTTGATGGAACCAGCATCGAGGAGCTTCACATAAACTGAGGCCAAAGGTGCAGAGAAGCATGAGAAAGTCCTCGGTAGGTTCCGGCAACTGAATTGAGAATTCAAAGTGGAACCCTTGTTTGCTTTGCAATTGCACCACATTGCCCCATCAACAGGATGCATTCTTTTGCCTTTGGGGTTAATTTCATCACTAAGCATGTCCTCCTCTTTGGCAATGGTTGTGAACAAGGACCCAGCATCCTCATTTGGGTAGGTCCTAGCTTCATGAAATTCAGCCAGGTCTTTGAACATGTCTTTTGAGCACAGGTTGATTCCGACAACGGGAGTGCAGCGCGCTTGAGGAGGTTCTTTGACTAGCCCCATATTCGGTTGCGGGGTTATGGAAGTGAAGAGGTCAACCAGCCCCTGGACCAAAATCATTTGTTTGTCCATTTTGAGACCTAGTTCCTCTACAGCTTTCTTGAGCTGAACCAGCTCCATTTGTGCTGCCATTCTGGATTGATGATCGAGGAAGGTGATATGACCACAACAGCCCCGGTAGACGTTCCCAAGCAGGTTTGGCTCTTCTGCGCTTCCCTGCTCAGTAAGATGGCCTAGAGCTTTGGACAGCAAAGCAAATGAGAACTCAGTGAGCTTCCTGCAGCAATTAGAATGCAATGCACACGTCGTTGTCGGTGTCCTCCTAGACTCTATAACTAAAGACGAGTCTGCCTCATGATGTCCGGACGCTGCCAGGATCCTCGGAATTCTTTTCAAGGGTGTATCCTTATTTGAATCGACTAACACTAAGAGATGTCAAAACAATCTAAGCCTTTGACTACTCCGTTCTCAAAGTTTCAACTTTGGAGTCGGAACAACTTGGCGTAGATGACGTGATACCGGAACCGGGGCGGCATAGGAGACACAACGCCATTTAGCCTAAACGGTGTACATGCTTAGCACGATAACCAAGGTGGTATGAGTATCACGACATTCTCTCCGTTGTTCCTTATTTTCTGTTTGAAACCTCGATCGAGCGTTAGACAAGGACTTAGAAAGTCTTGATTTCCCAAAGTCTCGTTGATCCAAGGACTTTGAAATTCGATAACATGCAACGTTAAGATGCATGACTCTTCATCGGGCCATAGCAGTGTCCTAATAATCTTACGACAGATTCGAAAGAACGAGAACATAGAAGCCGCCCTAAACTTGCTCCTATGCAAAATGGTATGTATGTATGTACAGTTCCAGAGACGAGTTTGCCTCACGAATTTCAGACGTTGCCGGAATCCTCAGAATTCTTTTCGGCGATGTGTCCCTGAGTAGATCGACAGATCCTAAAAGATGTCAAAATAGACTAAATCTTCGACTAGTCCCTTTTAAAGCTTCAACTTTGAACTTGGAACAACTCGGTGTTGATGACATGGCACCTTAACCTTGAACACCGCGGTGTATAGTGACTTTGCACTTCAACCTGGGTGGCGCCAGTGACACAGCATCATTACTTTGTTGTTCCTTATTTTCGGTTGAATCCTCAACTGGGCATGAGCCAAGGATGTAGTAAATTTTGATTTCCCAAAGTCTCATTGAACTAAGGAGTTGGCGATTGATAACGAACATTCGACAGAATGAACGACTCCTCACTGGGTCCAACAACGTCTTAGACAACGCAAGACAAACTTGAAAGAAAGAAGCACCTTAAGCATGCTCCTATGCAAAACAGTGCATATACAGTACATGCGATAAGGAAAGCGGTAACACATTGACAGTATAAGGGGTTAGATGCAAAACAGGTCTTACCCTGTAGGTACCTGTCCTAGTTTGGAGAGTTCTAATGCTTTGTATATGCAAAAGGCCGATTTTGGTTCGTAACAGGTTCCTCAGACTAAAGCCAAGATATACCTCCCATTGCCCGCGTAACCGCAGAGCAACAGTCAAACGGCAGAATGACTTATCATCGTCGAAGGCTGTTGAGCATTCGGGGTCCCCGGGCTCTGATAAACCGTGTCAAATTGCCAAAACGATCCAACGAGGCTATCCCACATCGATGCAAATGAGAATGCTAAGAAATTGATTAAGAAGAAGAAGAATCACAAAGTTGCAAAATGCCTTTTCAAATTTGGCCCACTTTATTTAATCCATCTTTAGAGGAAACTACGCAAGTGAACAATCAAAAAAGTCCCAGATTAGATTGGCCGGACACGAGGTCCTGTTAAATCACCATTCTAAACTTCGGCAGCGCGAAGCTCACCATTTTGACAGACCTTTTAAGGGATTGTTCTCAAGCGTATTAAACTCTAAATGTGGATTAATATTGGTTCGATCATCCCCAACAAAGTCACCACTGTGGGCAGCATGCCCTTAGGAAATTTTATTTTCCCAAAAATGCAAGGGCCCGGATCGAGGGAGCGCGAGCGGGGAAGCAAGCGCTCGGAATACAGAGTCGCCACTCGGGTTTGAAGGTCCGACACCCAAGGAACCATATTTCGAAGCACCTGCCGTGCTGTTTGATTTGAAAAAGTGAAGGCACCAGTCCGTCATAACCATATCTGGGTTCAGGAGCCAGGTTACGAGAGGGGAAGGGTTTTAAGGCACCCCTCTCGTCCAATCCGGAGATCGGTCTCTACTTAGGCATTTTGTGAAAACATTGCGATTCTTCTTTGATAATCAATTCTTTAGCCAATTAGGGCGGGGAAACAGTTAATTGGGGATTAAAACTGTAACAGATTTGCAGGATGTGGTATATGGCATGCTCGCTTATTTAATAGTTTAGTATAGGATGAAAACAGACTATTGTGGGAGTTTAAACAGACTATAAGGCCCCCTGTCTTGGAGTGATGTGCGTAGGAAGAAACCAGCATGCACTGATCAAGTCACTGCATGCTGACTAGACCTGCGCGCGCCAGTAAGCCTAAGCCCACAGATCTTATTTTCAAACCTCTGGGCTCTGGAAGGACCAGTGCGCACCCAGGACAAACCAAGCAGTTTATAGTAATTACACCACACAGTTTAAAGGCTGAAAAACCTAACAAATAAATAATACACCCCATAAACAGTGTGGGGATAAAACAGTGGCCAAAGGCCAAGTCACCCATGCAAGAGCAACACACTGGAAAATCATTGGATCAAGACCACCTGCGCGCGCGGGCTGGGAACTTGTGCGTGCCCATCCAGGCCATTTTCCAGTACTTGTTCTCACATGACTGGGTCTCTGGGACATGTCCAGATACACCACAGTTGGTATTCCAATAGAATAGAAATAAGTATTGAAATACAATCTAGCAATTTAAACGTAGGAGAGCAGTAAATTGGTTTTTAGCATTCTTGCAGTGATATGTATGGAAAGAAGAGCTTAAAACAGTAAGACACCAATCCCCACGCAGATCTGCGCGCACAGCCACGGAGTGGCGCGCGCGTACATGGGACCGACGCGCGCTGATTCTTACCACTACGGTTTTTGAAACCTTGCTAGCCTTAGGGCCAGGACATGGTATTGATTATCAGCCTTGACCCTGCCAGCCCCTCTCAGGGATTAGAACAGAGAGCAAAACAAAGGTGTTATACCTTTGATTTTTGAGTTCGAAAGGTATTTGAGCTTTGAGGTTGTATGAGGTATTTGAGTGAGAACAAGCTATGTTCTTGGTTGCCTTTGTATCTCTTTAGTTTGCTTAAAAGAGTACAAAGTGATAACCCTTTTAGTATGAATTTTTGTAACCCTTTGAAAGAGAGACAATGAGGGCTATTTATAGGAGGAGTGGTGGTAGATATGGAGGTGCAACCAGCCAAGCAATGGCTGGTTGGGGTGGCTCGGTGGCCTAGTTTCCACCTTTGGAAAAGGTTGGTGGGAGATATGGGGGCACTACAAGAAAAATTACATTGGGTGACGAATGAAAATCGTCACAAATTGCATGTTTTTCGTCACAAATAATATAGGTGACGAAAAAAAATTTGTCGACTAAAGGTTGTCGAGGATTCCTACCTGGTGACGAAATCTATTTTTCGTCACCTATAGTGCCTTTTGATGACGAAATTTTTTTCCTCCCCTATTGTGCTTTTTACCACGAAAAAATTTGTCACCGATGGGTCTCATCAATGACAAAGATTTTCGTCACCAATATAAGAAATCGGTGACGAAATTTTTTGTTGCAAAAGACGTTTTCATATGGAAAAATAATCCTTCTTTCTTGCTCCTGCTGGGTTTCGAACCCGAGTCCCTTGAGTTTTTCGCGCAAACTCCAACCAACTGCACCACACATACTTTTCAGTAAATATTTGAAATATCTAATATATAACATATATGTTTAACATGAAAATATATTTCGAATGTAATTTTGAACCTTTAAACATTAAAATTAGCAATTTTGATAAACATGAAAGTTGTTGGCAATTGAGTTATTGTTCAAACCCAATTTGAATTATCTCAATCGGAGTTTTTAGTAAAGAGTTATGTCTGAAATACATTTAGAGACAAAGTGCAATTCATAAATTTCGTTACGAAAAGTACCCATTTGACAACGAAATATATTTTTCGCCACTGAAAGCATTAAAATGGTGACGAAATTATTTTTCGTCACCAAAGTTAAGCATTTGGTGATGAAAAGAATATTTCATTACTAAATTGGTCTCATTTGGCGACGAAATATATTTTTTGTCACCAAATTAATATCTTTGGCGACGAAAAATAATTTCGTCACCTTTTTTAAGCTTTTCGGCGATGAAAATGTATTTTGTCGCCAAATGAGTACCTTTGGTGACGAAAATATTTTTTTCATCGCTAAACATGTATAATTGGGGACAAAATTATTTCGTCACGAAAGTTGTCAAAACAGTGACGAATTTATTTTTTCGTAGCCAAATATACCCATTTAGTGACGAAATTAAATTTCGTCGCCACTTTTTCGTCACAAATTTTCATTTTTCTTGTAGTGGGAATGTGGACACCTCCTGCCCGGATACTGCTTTTTGGGCAAAATGGAAGCTTCCAACGGGCTGTACTCCCCTGATAATGACTTCTGCACGCTGAATAAAGCAAGCTTGACCTTTGGGACATGCGCACGCGAGTCAACGCCATAGGTTGACCAGCGCGCGCGAGTCCTAGCCATCCAAAGCTGGTCCACGGTCAAACCTGACCATTTGACCAATACCTGGCACTTTGACCCACGCGCATTGGGTCTCAACCAACGCATGCTAGTAGGGTTTTGGGGGTTTTGAAAGGCTTAGGCTAGGTTCAAGGGTTCAAAAGGGTATCAAACACTCGAAGCTCAAACACTCGACATTCCCGGGGTGTTCTTGATCCATTTCATCATCGGGGAATCAAAAACTGAAAGTAAACTGATCTGGAAGCCCAGATTGGGGTGTCTACACCTAGGAGGTAAAGAAACAAGTCTATAAATAGACTTTTATTGGACCTTTTGTATTTGCACGTTTCTTCCCAATTAAACGGACAGGATGTTCCAATAGATAACAAGATCAATCCTTCCATCGATCCGTCTTCGACATAATATGTCTCGTAAAAGTCGACCTTTTTTTTTATCCAATACACTCACTCTCGATTACAAATAATAATGATTCCTTCCAGTTTAATCCTATACACACTCACTAGCCTATAAAAATAATAAAATTACAACTCAATATAAATATGTGTTCTGTCGTACGGAATTGCCAATACATTTAAGATTTCAAAATTTTGGTCTTTACAAAAATCAAAGCTGTAAAGCTACTCAAATTTGCCGAAACAACTATCTCGAGAGTTTTCGAAAGCATTTTGTGTATGGTCGAGCCGGGTGGCAGCCTACGTATTCCACGGGAGAAATTCAGACCAATCATAGTTCGGGACAATCAAAAATAAAAACACAAAAGCACGGAGCTTTAAAGGAGAAACTTCCCATCGGGTCATACCAAGCCTTCAGGCGATGTACCTAAGATGCGAGTGCGGAGCTCGGGGCGGGGGAATCCTTTCGATTGTTCAAGGTAAGTCACTATAACGCCCCCATTTTCGGGTTCGTTAATTAAGCATTTTATTGAATAAAAAGGCTAAGAGTCAAGCTCATTATTACAACGTAAGTCTTACTAGAGTACTTTTTATTACACAAGGATGGAATTTCTAGGGTATTCTACTACTCCGCTTCTTCCTCCATCCTAGCAAGCTCTTCGGCTCCAAAAGCCTCCAATGCGTACTGTTCACCTTGCTCATCAATTAACTCTGACACATTATACCAGCGTTGCCCCCAGTATAATATGTCAGGGTCACCAAAAAGGTAACACCGTGAGCTACAAGCTCAATAGAATAAACTATATCCACTAACTCATAACTTATGGCAAGGAAATATATAAACAAATACACATGCTCATTCAACAACCTAGATAAACAATGATACATCTATATTCGATATCTTTTAGCGTTGGTGTCATGTCTTTTCGTGTTTCTCCTACGCGACTCATCGTAGACTGTGTCACATTTTCACTCTTACCAAAAATCACATTTTCCACGTTTCTTTCACAAATTGTTACTAATGAGGCTACCAAGTCCGGCTCCATTAGCAACACTCACAATGGCTACCATGTCCGGCCAATCATGGTTTACAAAATCCATTTCAATCTTGCATTGATCCCTTTTCGCGGAGGATCAAGCCATATTTCCACATGAGACTACCATGTCCGGCCCCATTGGAAATCTTCGCAATGAGCTACCAAGTCCGGCTACATTACGGTTTTCGAAACACTTACACAATGACTACCAAGTCCGGTAATTATGTAATTTCAAAATATTTTCCGCAGGTTAATCCCATCTTTTCTTTGACCACACCCTAGGTGTCATGTTTCTACTTTCTCGGTTTTCGTGTCTCGTTGCATGCAATGACTCCGCGGTAATTCATTTCACAATTTAAGTAATCTTGAAGCTAAACTAGCAAGATCATTCAACTCTATATTAGATAGCATGCTCATTTTGTCACATCATCATACTCACATTTAATCACACAAGGTTAAGCATAGTGCCACATAGACGGACACCTTTGGAGTGATAAATCACTTATGCTTTATCAACAACAAGTAGTCAACTAATCACATAATCATGCTCACATTCATTCTAGGATTAAAACAGCTTAATTCTAAATCATGCTTTCTTAAGTTCAAAACAGCATATGTTTATTGAGTGTTCAAACGTTAAGCTATTCATGCCATGGTTAATCAAGATAACAACTTCTAAACATTTCTAATCATGCTTAGGGAAAGTAGCTCGTATAATCTACGTATGCTCGAGATTTCAAAGGTTTAGAGTAATTCACTATCATTTCGAAATACGCATGCAAGACGCTATACTTAGATCTTTGAAAGTAGAGGAAAATTATACTAAACTTAAAGAGTATTCTACATATACGTAGAGAAAAGTAGATATAGAATATCTACCGTTCTTCTTGGCGGTAGTCGGCTACGGATTAGGAAAATAGTACGTCGGACGGAGTAACGGCTTAGGAATGGCTTCGATAGCTTCGAAAGAGAAAGGTTTCTCTCGAAACTTGATCTTGACTAATACTACTAACACTTTTGGATCGGTAGGGTGGTGGAGTGGCGGCTTAGTGGCGGCACTAGAAGAGTTTTTTGAAGAACTAGGGAAGAACTTCAAGAAAACTAAGAACTAAGCAAGAACAACAAGAACACTTAGACTTTCTAGAGAGAAGTTGGAGCAATGCTTGAAGGTGTGAGTTCAAAGGCTTGAAATGACTTGCTATTTATAGGCCAAGTTGGTCTATTATCCAAGAGGCAATATTTCCCCTAACATTTGTTATCCAATGGATCATAGATTGACTAGATTTGATTGTCCTTAGATTGAATGAGGTGTTGCACTAAAGGACATGACTAGGCTTATTGTACACTTGCACACATCAAAAATCTCTCTCTCCCTCTCTCTCTCTCTCTCCCGGCCTCTCTCTCTCCCATCTCTCTCGGCTCTCTCTCTCTCTCTCTCTCTTTGGTCCAAAGAAGGTACAAGGGTTTGAAAGACTAATAGATTTTCTCTTATTCTTTCTTCTAACCTAGGGCAAGGTTTAAGTTTCTTTAATGGGGTTTGTGTCTAGTCTAGAATAGAAAATAAGATATGGTAGTCCTTTAGGGTTGAAAGAATAAGAAACCCTAGATATGGTGGTACAAGGTGATGCAATAAGATGATGTAGGGAGATATGGAAGTACACTAGTCACACACATCACTCTCTCTCTCTCTCTCCCTCAACCGGCCTCTCTCTCCCTCTCTCTCTCTCTCTCGGCCATACTCTCTCTCTCTCTCTCTCTCTCTTGGACACCTAATGGAGAAAGGACAAAGGGTTGGTAGTTGACTAAGTGAAAGAGTAAGGTTTTGGTGTAAGGCTTGACATGGCAAGGAAGATCTAGTATTTTAGTCCACCTCATGTCCTTTAAATCTTTCATCTTTCATTAGTACATGTACATATATATATATAACTAGGGTTTTTGGTAGAAGAAGATCAAGAAGGTATATGCATATCTCTCTCTCTCTCTCCTATCTCTCTATCTCTCTCGGCCTCTCTCCTTTCCCTCTCCCGAATTCTCTCTCTCTCTCTCCTCCTTCCTTGGTTAAAAGAAAGACTAACTAAAAGGACAATGTACCCTATGATCTCATCTTGGACTTTTAAGTCAAAATTTCCTATTAAACTATGTCAAAATGCCACCTATGTACTTATATACTATATACTAATACATAGTATCCTAGGATGATGTAAACATATCATATACTTTAATTAAATAAGTACATATCATATCTAGGAAAGAATTAACTAATTTAACCTAGTACTATAGCTTAATATGGTTTTATGGACCAATGGATTATAAATCCCCTAACATTTATTAACCAATGGTTAAAGGATGAAAGTACTAAACTTATATAACCTATCTATAATAGTACAATGACTCATGGTGAATCTAATTAAACTAATGGACCTTGTACTAGGTAGAAAGGTTAACCTATCGTCCAATGGTTAATAATTCTCCTAACTTCTATCGTCCAATGGGTAAAGATGGTAAGTAATATATAATCTTATAAAGTGTACCTAGCAATCTTGTCACAATATCCAAGGTGTAAATCTATGGTCCAATGGATAAAGATTATCCTAGTATCTATCGTCCAATGGGTAATAGATCAAGGGTTGACTTTTGGTCAAGGTCTCACTTAGGGTTCAAATGGTTCAAAGGTTCGATTAGGCTACTCTAACGATTAGTTGGAAGCTAGCTAGGCTTGCTAAATAGGACGACTTAGGGTTTACTATCTCACTTGTCTTTAGAAAAAGACTAAATCGCAAGGCGAAATGAAATTATGTTTGAATCGAATGAATCTAATTATGATGGATTATTTGAAAATAAGGAATTTATAGAGTCAATATAATAATCAACGAGATTTTTATTTACTGAAAATCGGAGTTGTTACAGTCATTGTACGGTAAGTCAATCTCACTTTAGAAAGGAGATAGAGCCAATCACCTTCTTCGACCATCCTTACTTAGACCGAGCAAATTTCGACTGGGTAGTTCATCCTTGCGAATGAGCTTAATGGAATTGATGTGAAAGGGGTGGAATCCAGACCATCTACTGGGGACAATCGGACGCCAGCTTGAGAGATAGGGTGGCGCGGAGCCAGTGTTTGGCAGCACGGAGCTGAGTGAATTGAATTTTTCCATCTTCCACTATTCACGGCACAGGGCCGAGGGATCGAGGCACAGAGCCGATCAACAAGCCGAAGAACAGAGCTGCGACAGCTGAATTTTTCCATCTTCCACTATTTTCGGCGCGGGGCCAAAGGATCGAGGCGCGGAGCCAATCAAATAAGTTGAATTTTTCCATCTTCCACTGTTTTTGGCACGGGGCCAAAGGATCGAGGCGCAGAGCCAATCAATAAACCAAAGCGCGGAGCTGATTAGATGCAAAACCTGTTTCATGAAGAGATGCGAAACACAACATATATATATATATACACACACATGATGATGATGATGATGACAAGAATATGCAATGAATAATTCATAGATGTGAGTGCTTATGTGCATGGGCCCATGCACGTGTGTGTATAAGCGTAGAGCTTCTTTCAAGTTCTAGACTTGAGCATTCAGAGCGTAGAGCTCGAGCATTCAGAGTGCAGAGCTCGAGCATTCAGAGCGCGGAGCCCAAGCATTCAAAGTACATGCTTTGAGAATCCAGTACACGGTGGTTGGGCATTCAGAGCGCGGAGCCCGGGCTTTTAAAGTATGAGCTTTAAGCATTCAAGCACGGAGCTTGAGCATCCAATATGCAGTGGTTGGGCATTCAAAGCGCGGAGTTTTGAGCATTCAAAGTTTGGAACTTTGAGCATTCAAGCGCGGAGCTTGAGAATACATGAGCACGGAGCTCAATGATATGTTGCTATTTGGTGATTTGTTCCATCTTCCACTATTATGGCGCAAAGCCAGATTTTGGTATATTTCCATCTTTCATCAATTCCATCTTCCATCCTCCGTTAGGGTTTGATTATTCAATCTTCCATCCTCCGCCTTGATTTGTTTGATTTTCATCCTCCATCTTCCATCTAATATTCCTCATTCCTCAGGAATTTTGATAAATGAGCTCTGGGCTTAGAGATATGTTGTGATTCGGGGCCAGCATCGAGCTGAGATATAAAAAGGGGGACCTCTGGGGTACGAGCATCCAAAGTACAACCTTTGGGAATTCCATCTTCTATCTTCCACAGGTGTGATTGTTCCATCTTCCACAAGGTAACTGTTCCATTCTCTGTCTGATATTTGACATTCCTTTTTCACGGGATTTCCATCTTCCACGTGATATTTAAATTTCCATCTTCCACATGAAATTCCATCCTCCATAGGATTTTTGATTATTCCATCTTCCACATGTCGTCTGATACTCCATTTTCATGGAGTTCCATCTTCTAACTGATTTTCTATCTTTTACAGGGTTTTGATTATCCCATTTCCACTTTGGCTCAGAGATATGCATTTTTTAGTTGTGACATGAGGTGTACTTCCGAAGTACGAGCATCTTCCAACAACTTGAGGCATGAAGCCTATAGCAAAGCGCCAAAGATTCCTGGGCTCGCAAGTGAGAGCTTGAAATTCATAGTCCTCGAGGACTGATTGATTAGTTGGCTAGAGCCAAGGTTATTCCAACGTCGGTGTTCGATTACTTCTCATGCTTGGAGATGCTTCTGCAGCTAGTTCCCACATGCTCGGGATGTTCCCTAGTGGATTCCTCATGCTTGGGATGTTCCCAAGGCTAGATTGAGTGAATGCGCTTAGATAGTTCTCGCAAGGCTTTTGATTTGCTCTAATGCTGGTGCTCGATATTCTGCATGCTTGGGAATGCTACTAAGTCTGGATTTCGATCATATTCCGTCACAAATTATGTTGGCCACGGGCCCAGAATACCAGAAATGCTTTGCTGGTACTTAGATTCAAATGATTGCCTTTGAAAGGGGAGATTTTGCTGTTCAGCAGAAAGATGTTGCGGCCGAGAGAATGATTCACCAGTCACGGGAACGCCATGGTCAGAGGATCGATTTCTTTAGGTAGGAAATGCTTCCAAGGCTAAATTCCACATGCTTGGGGTGCCCCCAAGGCTAGATTCCACATGCTTGGGATTGCCCCCAAGGCTAGATTCAGCCACATTCCACTTGCTCGGGAGTGTCCCCAAGGCTAGATTCCACATGCTTGGGATGCCCTCAAGGCTAATCTTGATTGTTTTCCACATGCTTGGGAGTGCCTCTAAGGCTAAATCTAACTATATGCCATAGGACTTGTTAAATGCTTTGGGTAAAATTTGTTGGCCGTTATTGCCTTCGGAGATTTTCATCGCCTCTTTCAACTTGGTTTTTTAAGGAAAGTTCCATTGCCTCCACTGATGGAGTGATCCACACGTACACTCTAGGAGATTCCCATTTCCTCCTTTGGCAATTTCATCTTGTTAGGGAGATTTCCATCACCTCCACTGCTGGGAGTGCCTTCCGAGGGCTGAACGCTTTCTAGCGACACAAACGTCTTCTGGTGGCTAAATGCTTTTTGCAAACTGGCAACAAAAACGCTTTCTGGAGGCTGAACGCTTACTGGAAGTTAGCAACATAAACGCCTTCTGGAGGCTTAACGCTTTCTGGAAGTTAGCAACATAAACGCCTTCTGGAGGGCTGTAGCAACACGGATGCCCTTTTTTTGGAGGATTTTAGCCACACAAATGCCTTCTGAAGGACTTCGGCAACACAGATGCCTTTTGAAGGGCTGAAGTGTGCACTAGGTTATTGTAAGCTTTATGCAGGTGCTTTTTCTTATTGGCTGTTGACTCAGAACTATATAAATGTTCACTCAATGCATTAAGTGGAAGCCGCAGGATTGTTTTGCTGGCCTGGAAGTGGCGAGGCTGCTTAACTTCAAGATGTGAGCTCGGGGCAGCTAAAGTAAGCGTTGCACTATTGAGATGGAACCTGCTGAGTGCGAGGCTATGCACATGGCAAGGCCTGAGTGTAGAGTTGCTCAGTGTAAAGACCCGTAATTTCTTAAAATTTATTTAAATGGTTTATGAATAACAGAAAGGATGAGATGGATTTGAAATTGGAAATTTGGGGCTAATGTGTTAAAAGGTTATATGTAAAGGGTGAGTGTGTGATGTGTGCATATATGTGTGTTAGTGTGAGAGGTAGGGAATTACTTTTCCCTTTTCCTCTCTCCCGACTCCCTCTCTCTCGACTCACTCTCTCACTCTCACTCTCACCCATTTTCTCACCAAGACACCTTAAACCTCCACAAAACCTCCATCAATCCTTCACCCCTTCGCGTATTGCAACGCATATTACTCCGGTTTGAGCTCGGTGGAGGCGTATTTCGTTCGAACCCAAAGATTGGAGCTAGGGCTTGAGAAATCTTCCGAATTCGTTCTTTGATCTTGAGGTTGGGAGTTCTAACTCTCAATATATGTTTATGACTTGTTTCTTGTAGCTTGATTCATGCCATTGGTTGTGGTTATTGTTGGTGTTGTTGTTGTTGATGAGAAACCCACTGAAATCTATAGAAATTCTGCTCGAACAGCTTTGTTATCGATACCTTGACCTTTGTTATCGATACCCTTGTGTTCCAAAACCCAGAAAATCACTTGTTATCGATACCATTTGCCATTGTTATCGATACCCTTGCGGCTGGAATCAATTTTGACCCAGAGGTATCGATACCTTTGCCTTAGGTATCGATACCTGTTGCTTATCTCCAGCTTTTGCTGTTTTACTTCGTACTTCACCGTTTTGGTTTCCAATCACTTCTAACACCTCTAAAACACTTTTAAACCTTCCCTAAGCTTGGTTGCTCGTCCCTTGATGGTCCGTAGATTGTTCTCACTCCTTAGGCACCGGTTAAGCGTAAAATTTTAGTATCCTTGTTAATGGAAAACGTATCGTAGAGTGTTTATGAGTACCGTTGGTTGTTCGAATATCGTGGTGGGTATAGATAGTAGATGGGAGCGGCATAACGACTTCAAGGGTAAGGTAGTCACTTGTATCTTCACAACTCGTCGAACCTCTCGATCTTCCTTGGGACACTTATTACGGGATTCAAGTACAGGAACTAGTAGGTCGGATATCTTGGAAACCGCTTGTAAGTGGCATGTTGCGTAGGTGCGGGGATATAATTAGAGGTATGGTGAGGACATGTGTACTTGCCTATAAGCGATACGGTTAATTGTTGGCCTTGTAACGCCATGTGATTGATGGAATGATACTTGGATTCGATTGAGTGAATTGATGTTCGTGAAATGGAAATGGAGTGAATGTGGATAACAAATGGATAGAGTATTGTAGGATTATATATAAATGGGCTTAGTACGTTGTGTGCGATGCAGATATGTTAACTAATGAAAAGGCATGAACATGTATAATTGTGGAGCTATATAAAGGTAGATTAAAGTTTTGTGGTACAACCGTTAGATTGATGATGAAGCTGATTATGAAATGATAGATGGTCGGTTAAGAGATGTGCGTTTCCGCTAACCAGCGAATTACGAAATGATGATGATATTATTTAGGGAATAGACTCGGGGTGACCCTACGCTCGAGGGAATAGACCCGAGGTGACCCAAACGATTGTTATTGAGGGAATAGACTCGGGGTGATCCTATGCTCGAGGAAATAGACCCGAGGTGACCCAAGTTATTATTATTATTATCAAGGGAATAGACTCGGGGTGACCATGCGCTCGAGGGAACTAGACCCGAGGTGACCCTAGTGATTATTGATGGGAATGTCTGACTAAAAGGAAAGAAAGACTCTGTGATGAAGGGATTGGACAATGATGACTGTAGACACGAGAACGATTGTGGTATCGTATAAAGAATAATAAGATGAATTGGAATGACACATGAACTAGTGTGGACTGACGTAAGTTTATTGATGTATCTAGTCTGAGGAGTAACGATTAGTGGCATTCCGGTGGAGTCTAGAACCCTTTGTTCAAAGCGTATAGCTCGTTGGTAATCATTTGTACTTTGGGCATCTTTGTCGATGTTTACTCATTCTCGATGCATGATTCACTTCATTTTCATATAGTTTGAGCATAGAACTCTCTACTGGGCACGTGTTTTGCTCAACCCTATCTTTCTTTCAGGTACACCCGAGGATAGTGACATGAAGTGCTTGGCATGTATTTTGACATCATCCCTTTGAAAGCTGACATGGAAATTACTTTGGCATCTTTTGTAAAACTCTTTGGCAGTGTAATAGCGATTTCAATTTCGACTATCGTTTGATCATGGGGGACTGTAAACCCTAAAACTTCTTTTCTCTTATGTTATTTGGATCGTCAAGCTTGACAAGAAACTTTGAACTTAAACTGCAAATATGGGAATGAATCTTGATTTGGGGTATTATCTGTATTATTGTGAGGTATCGTTTAATTGGAAATCATTATTCTATGTTGAAAATCGAGGGCGTGACACTCAGAGTTCTACAAGAAGCTAGACAAGGCCGCGAATACGATGAGGCATGTGCACGGGGCTATTGAAGAGCGAATGTGAGGCTTCTGAGTTATGAAGGCAGAGCTGCTGACATGGAAATAGAAGCGTGAAGTAAGGATCTACGGAGATGCGAGTGCGAAGCCACTTAAGATGCAAGCTCGGAACTGCTGACATGGTGCTAATTGTAGAGTTTGCTCAAAGCTGGCTACGAGGCTCTCTTCCAGCTTCTTTGACTTGGCTCCGTTGGTCATAGACACAAAACTGGATGTAGCCTACAGCTTGCATTTTTCGGTCTAGAGTGATCATGAGGACCAAAATCCTACTTAGCATTTTGATGTCGAGAGGGTCCATAGTGACCTGCAATCCACATTTGAATAGTTTAAAAAGCAATACTCAATAGGAAAAACATCATGCAACGAATGTGGAATCAGCCATGAGCCGATAATCCTTTTATACTAACTGCCAGGGGCATGACCACCATACTTTGAGAACCCTAGTCCAATTGTCGAACCACTTTGGGTGATATGGTTTGCAACCATGACACATATGCATATTGAATTTGAACATTTGGAAAGAAATAGAAGCCCCCTGTTTAGGCAATGGATGCTTGATCCTACTTCAACTGTGCATGACAACAATCTAATTGCCTCGAGCATATGAATAATGAACATGAATGCAATGGTTCTCTTGTTGCTTGGCGAAGGTTTTGGCATGCTCTTGATGATGCTGTATGATAGCTTTCCATAGAAAGGTTTGAAGCATTGGTGATTTTCCAGGATATGGCACCCTTTAAGCTAGACTGTGTTTCTCGAAGGCCAATTATGTTGGCAGAGAGATAGACTCCACAACATATCTCTTCATTTTCCCCATGCATATCTTGACAGGGAATGATGGCAAGGCAGCCTGGAATGATACAAAGAGCTTGTCCAACTTATGGCTTCATGCTTGTTTCCTTTGCTTTACTCCACCTAGATGCTCGTGCTGAGGCTAGATGAATTCTGCCAAAAATCATTTTGCTACTGATAGCAATACCCTAGCTTGGAATAAGAACATCTCATATCTGGAGTTAGCCCATTTATGTAATCAAGAGACAACTACTCATCATAGAATGTTAGGGTCAAGTGATTAATGCAAATGCCCAAACCAAACCACTGGGCTATGCAAACAAATCCACAATGCATTTTGAACATCTCAATTTTTGCATATTCAAGCCAATGCTTCACCGATAATGACTTACTGCCCACAAAGCTTTCCACTAGCTAAGTGATTTTGAGAGACCGCAATACTCTAGCGGCACCATTGAAAAAAATGTTGTTTGGCCAAGGGACAATCTAACTACACTGCTCATGAAATGGGAAACTCGTTATCTCTGCGAAGGTTTTAATTGTGCTTCGTTTTTATTGTGTCAAGAATGCTTATGATAAAATCAACTTTGAAAACTTTTCCTTAAGGATTTCAAAATCATATCATTTCGTCTTTATGTTCCACACTCACGTCATTCAATCATCAAAGGACACATAACTATTTTGCAAACCCATGCCCTTAGTCAAGTAGGTGAGTTTGTTGCTTCAAGTTTGATTTGGTTGACTTGAGGTGGATTGATAAGCGCCTACTGAGACCCACATAAGAGGTTGGATACTTTCAAGAGAAGTGCATAAAGGGGGACACAGTCATGCCCCTTGTCTCACGTAACTCTCCATGTTGTGTGATTTGCCAAGATGATGCATACTCCAAGATTCTTACCCTTCGTGTTAAGTCCCACAATGGTGATGCCCCTAGTGTCTAGGACCTTGTTACTAAGTCGTGTTCCTCAATCTGAGAGGACTTTGTTATGGACCATAATGTAGGCTAAAGTTGTTGGTTTGACAAAGAAAGGGATGTAATGGCTCAAACCTAACTTCTACTTATGCTTAGATTCAAAAAGCTAGCAGTCATCTCATCACTCTTATTATCTTTGTCCCTTCCTTCATTTTGTATGAAAGAATTGTTTCCTCACAAGACATTAGATTGGAAGAGATGTTTTCTTCAAAATGCCCCTCACATGGCGGGGTGCTTATCCTAAATTTGATTGATTTTGCTTTCATCCCTCTTTTCATTATTATTTTTCCCTTTTACCCCGTTGTGGGGGATGGCTGTCTAGCAGGCTTTTTCAAAGGAATTATCCAAAGGCTCAACATGGCTAGCAAGGGAGTAAGTGTTTGGATAGAGAAATGAATGCCTTTCTTCATCTTGAAACACACGACAAAGCGGCAAGGATCCTAACCAAGAGATTAGGGGCTTCGATGTTTAACCAAGTGGATTTTCTATGATTGGGGACAAGCCTTTGAGACACATAGTGGATGCATGGAGACATGGCTGATTTCTCATTTTTTCTTTGTTCATGACCTAACTTTTGCCTAGACTGCCCTTGCGGGTTTTCAATCTAGCGAGCTCATCATTTTTTTCTCATCATTTTTCCTCTCTTTTCTTCTTTCTCCTCTTTCATACTCTTCATCTTCAACAACATGTTTTGCTTACAAGTGATCTCTGTGAGGGTGCAGAAATGTTTCAACTCCTTCTCTACTCAACAGAAATGACGTGGGCCATAGTTTTGAAAACTCATTTTGTGCTTTTGACCATTCGAGTGATTATGATGTATTCCAAAAGATGTCATAAGATTACTTTGAAACCCTTATGGATTGTTTTCAGCATTTGATGTCATCATGAGCGTTCTCATGGTGTTAAATTAGCACATGAGAAAACATTTTCAAAATTGTGACCGACCAAAAGGTGCCCACATATCCTAAAAGAGAATCAGACCACTTGTAGTTCCAGTCAAAGGAGACTCAAATTTAAGATCCACATTTCATGTTGAGTGCGACAATTGGCCAGAAACCATGATAAGCAAAATGATATTTAATTCAACAATCAATTTTTCAAGAGAATCAAAACATGGACCGAAATGGCGGTGAAAGCTAGCTAGGCAGGATTTCCACGAAAAGATTGTTTTAAAATCTAAGCCAAGACGTGATGGACATGGCTACCGTTGCTCAAAACTCGGTTGGATTAAAACTTCAATTTTCTCGCCAGCCATTACCATCACGTCTAAGATCAAACCCCAAATCTAGGAGAAGCAGAAACCTAATCATGCTCAAGTTGAGATGTCCAAAATCAATGGTCTATGTGATGCATTCATCAGACACGTCTATCATCCTTAATATGCAAGCTGCCCCACTTATGATGTGGTGGTTCAACCAAATGATACTCGATGTTAACATGTGATCATGCAACGTGTTAAAATGAGGGTGATGAACTCCTCTCTTGGTTTAGTCCCCTGGATGGTTAGAGAAAGGCAAACAAAATGATATACATAGCACCACTGCTACTTGCACAGATTATGGATGAGTCATGTATAGCAATTTGTGTGTATGCATGAGTTTATCAAATACCATAGACAGCCAGCAATTTTTGATATTGATGATTCTTAAGACTCGTTACTTACAAATACTACATGCCACTTAAGATCCTACTTCCAAGCCAATCCATACTAAAAATAGACCGAAAAAGCTGAGCAGATGACCACAACAGAGAGTAGACTCGGAGTCCACCGCTATGCTAGCGGCTATCTAAATGTTCCACCTTACACAACTTTTGATTTTAAGAAAAACTTGTCATTTGAGGATATCATCAGGCAAAAAGTTTTTAAAGTTTTTCTCTCTCTACCGATTCTTGGTTAGGGAAGATTCCTTTACTCCAAAGAATGCTAATGCGACCTTTTACTAGCTTCTAATTACTCTTTCAGCAAGTGTCTATCAAAACTTATTTTTACCAAAGCACATCGGGGTTGGTCTTTCAGAAACTCATTCAACAAGTTTTTCCTTTTTTCCTCCTTCTCAGAACATGATTGAGGTAATTGGGATCCACATGTTTACCTTGCAGGCGACGCCATTAGTGCTCAGCTATATAGGCTTAAGGTTAAGGCCTTTAGTTCAATTTCCCCTCCATGAAATCCACCATAGTCAAAGCCATAATTCTATGGGTACAAAACTTTCATGTATCAAAGATGTACACATTTGTGTTGTGTGGGTCCACCTTGAGTCTAGCATAAATAATCAAAGTCGTTCATTTCGTAGTATTATTGACATTTTCTCAATAGACAAATAGTTTAATTGAATACCGGTAGCGGTACGTGCTTCATCGATTGATTCAACTTTTGGTTCAAAATTCGCAGTTAAATCAAGGCTTCATAGAAATTTAGGAAAACAGAGCCAAAATTTAGAAAAACATGAAACAAAAAAACACAGCCGATTATAAAAACAAAAGAACAAGAGAACACAATATATATGAGAAGATAGTTTTTGTAGGAACTATCAAGAGAGAGAGGTTAGTCTTAACGACTAACAGAATATTATTGAAATATTTTCCACAACCCTACTTTCCTTCCTTTACAATAGTATCTCTCAGATTTTCTAAATCACAAAACTAGAAATTGAGGCTTTGTGGACACCTCCCCGAAGGGGCGTAGCCACACAAATATCCTCTTTCCTCATTTCCACTTCAAAAACCAGAATCGTGGATATTTCCATGACAAGGAACGTCTCCACGCGATAGCGGTTATCATCAAAATAGAGTCGCCATCTAGTTTATAAAAACTAAGAAAAACAGGTAGAGATTCCGGGTACGGGAGCCAAAAGTATGATAAGGGGAAGGTGTTAGGCAGCCCCTCTTCACCCAGTCGTGAGACCGGCCCATAATCGTTCAACGTAAGACCAATATTTGCTTTATTTAATTCCATACAAATAAATCGGTTATTTAAGCCTTTCAACAGTTAATAAGGTGAGCCAAGACAAGTAAGTAAACCGCATGCATAAGAATAAACAAAACGGCAGACTGTCTCAGCAAATGGATTCCACGGCTGGTGAATGGATTTCACGGCTGTGGGATCCCGCTGGATTGAAGTACCAGCTGCGGGAATGACGTCCCAACCGGTGTTCTTCCTCACACCAGAATACGAAGAGTTAATAGAAAGAACTGATTAAAAGCAAGAGATAGAAATTAAATCAAACCATAGGCCCCTGGGCCTCACCACCTTGATCCCTCAGAGATTGAATCCTCGAATTGCAATTGATTGCGGATAATGGTGGTTGATTGTGGTGATTAACTTCACAAAACCCTAGAACAAAGTGGGTTCTTTGGGGGTTTTCACTCTTGGATGCGCCTACTCACAAGACATTAGGGCTTTTGTAGGGGATTGATAGGAGATGATTCCTACAGAATTTGGGGGTGGATGATGGAGTGGAGAGATATGTATTTCGAAGCTCTAGAGGACCCCTATTTATAAGGTTTCAAAGGACCGATCAAACGGACGAGATTAACCCAATTGATATGGAAGTTTAGGGCCTCAAGACCTCTATGGTAAGTGTATTGGTAGCCCCGAAGTAATGGTTCGTGGCTGCTAGGGTTTGGGCGAACGGGTTGAAAAGCTACTGAACATTCCAGAATCTGGAAAACATCGATCTGCCGGCCGCCCAAAGGATTTTGCGGCCGAGAAAAGGATTTTGCGGCCGTGAAAAGGATTTTTCAGCAAAAGGCCAAACTTCGTGGGCTCGCTCCAGACACTCCCGGACTCGGTTTTGCATGTTCTTTAGACCGTTGAAAGCTTGTTGAATCTACTTTCTAAGCCAAGTGGTTTGGATCAAAAATATTTTGTACATCAAAAGATATGACAATTTTACCCTTAGTGGGTCAGAAAATGGACCGCTTTGGTAAAATCCTCGTATCCCCCTCGTTTCAAATCAGTTTAAGGCTTATTGTATATCAATAAATAGGGTTTTGAAAGTACTACAGGATGGTAGAATCCAACCACAAAAATAAGGAAGTTCAATTTATGAAAAATGGGCTGAAAGTAGACTTAATTGAAGATCGACGATGCTACCAAGGCTAAAACACGTGTCAACACATTTCTATCCACTCTAAGTGTCGTTTAGCACTCCTATCACTTGTTCCAAAGTGTTCCTTAATCCCTTAAGAGTTCCACAAAGTTCCTAAGGCTTTCATGAAGTCAACCACAACAACCACATATCCTATTCATCATCGGGACAGTTCTCAAGGTGAGACCCGAAATACTTGTTGAGCCAAATTGGGGTGTTTATAGGCTCCTATTTATAGAGGATGTATCAGGGACTTGTCCTTACAAATAAATAAAGACGAAGGGCTAATATGCAATTTGGAAAGTTCAGTCAGTTTGCTGACTCAACATGAGCCGCCCCAACCTTTTGCTTCAACATGAAGGATTCCAAATCATGATGTCATCCAACCACATAATCTAAAGAATTATAACACTCCCCATTGGTTGGATGATTATACGAAGAATATGCCTCGTTAAAACCTAGCCAAGGAAAACCCAATAGGGAAAAACCTTGGCGAAGGAAAAAAATTGCACTATTCTTGTGTTTCTTTAAATAGGGGTTAATGTCCATAGATTGCCTCATTAAAATCTTGCTAAGAAAAATCCAGTGGGAAAAAACCTTCGACGAAGGAAAAAGAGTACAATCGATAAATGATCTCCAGGTCAATGGGGGTAAATGCTCATAGATTACCTCATTAAAACCTTGCTAAGGAAAACCCAATGGAAAAAAACCTTAGACGAAGGAAAAAGAGTACAATCGACAAATGATCTTCAGGTCATTGTCTCCGCCTCAACAGTGGATGGTAATTCAATGAGCTGCTGCATCCCAATATTTTGAACAAGCTTCTTGGATGTTGCCATCGACAATGCTTTGGTAAACAAATCCGCCAAATATAATTGTCATTAGAACGTATTTATTGAACATCGATATCTCCATTCTTCTGGAGCTCATGCGTGTAGAAGAATTTGGGAGAGATGTGCTTAGTTCTGTCACCCTTGATGTAACCACCAATGATTTGTATGATACATGCAAAATTATCTTCATATAATATTGTTGTGCTATCTTTGATTGAGGATAATCCACCTTTCTTTATATAATATGTTATATCATGGACTTTAACCATATACATTCCTGGCTTGCTTCACGAATTGCTAGTATCTAAGAATAATTGGAGGATGTGGCAGTCAACGTTTGTTTTACTGAACGCCATGATATAGCAGTACCACCGAATGTAAAGATGTATCCTATTTGTGATCGAGCTTTGTGTGGATCAAACAGATAACCAGCATCTGCATATCCAACTAGTTCTGGCTTCGAGTCGTTTGGATAAAGTAAGCCCATGTCCATTGTGCCTCGTGGATAGCATAGAATATGTTCATTCTGAGTCTGTGGTAGCTTTTCCTGTCGCAACGGTCATACAGAGACAAATCCTTTTGAGAAAGTCTTCCCGCGACCCAACTCCCAAGTGTGGCAAATCGGTATTTAGCCAACAAATTAGCAGAGAATGCAATATCGGGCTGTGTGCAATTGGCAAGATACATAAGAGCACCGATTCCACTCATGTATGGTACTTCAGGACCAAGTAGCGGTTCACCCTCTTCTTGAGGATGAAAGGGATCCTTGTTCACTTCAAGTGATTGAATAACCCTTAGAGTGCTCAGAAGATAAACTTTATCCATGTAAAAGTGCTTCAGGACTTTTTCTATATTATGTTGACTGATGGACTAAAATCTCATCTGGCCAGTGCTCGATCTGCAAGCTGAGGCAAAATTTTGTTTTGCCTAGATCTTTCATCTCAAATTCCTTTTTCAAATATTCAACGATCTTGATAAGCTCTTCTGGAGTTCCAACAAGATTTAGATCATAAATATAGACCGCAATAATAGCAAATCCGGTTTCTGATTTTCTACTAAAAATGCATGGACAAATTGGTTCATTCTAATAACCCTCTTTCAATAAATATCCATTGAAACGGATGTACCACATGCGTCTGGATTGCTTCATTTCGTATAAAGGACTTTTTATCTTGACAGAATAAATACTTCTGGATTTGGAATAATATGCTTCATGCATTCTGTATCCTTCGGGGATTCAGATTATAAGTCCAAAAACTTCTCGTTTTGCTAGAGAGTTCAACTCTGCTTGTAATGCTTATTTCCACATTGGCCAATCATTTCTTTGTCGACATTCTTCCATAGATTTTGGTTCATTTTCATCATTACTTCTGGTAATGTCAAGAGCAACTTCGAATGAGAATACGTTGTCTACAATGATTTTGTTTCTATTCCATACTTCTTCAGAATTTATGTAGTGTAGTGAGATCTCATTGTTTTTAGGTTCCTGATCCTCTTCAGGGGATAATTTATCAGGAGAATTCTCTTCGAGAGACCCCTCTTCTAGAAATAATTTGGGTTTCACCTCTTTCGAGGTGTCTAGTTTTTTCGCTAGATCTCTTCAAGGAGCATCAAATTTTGGCCTCTTCAAGAGCACCGTATTCTTTATTTTGGAATTTCCTATTCCAGACTTTTACCCTTTGCACTAACAAGTCTCCCATGCTTCTGGCATGTCTTAAACTTATTTGTTGCTGCGCCGGTGACTAGTCCAACAAGGACCTCTATCCATTCTGGGATATTAGCAAATATATGAGACTTTGTTATTTGCTTTGTATCAATGAATTCGAATGAATGATCCTTTAAACTTCAAGTTCATACTGATTGGTACGAGGATCAAGATGTGATAACTTTGGGGCATTCCAAGTGATTTCACGTCGAGCTTCTGGCTGCAATTTTTCTCCCCTAATGCCTGGAATACTGCTTCATCAAAATATCAATCCTCAAAACGTGCCTTAAAAACATCACCTGTTATGGGCTCAAGATATCTAATAACATATGGTTAATAAAAACCAACATAGATTCCAAGCCTATGTTGAGGACCCATCTTAGTACGGTGAGGAGGTGCAATAGGCACATAAACCGCACAACCAAAACCTTCAAGTGATTAATGTTGGGTTGTTGGCCATAGGCAAGTTGTAATGGTGAGTGCTTATTATATGAAGTTGGTCTAATGCGAACAAAAGATATGATGCAGAATGCAATATGGCATGTCCCGACGCAGAAATAGGTAATTTTGACTTCATAAGTAAAGGTCTAGCAATCAGTTGAAGTCTTTTGATTAACGACTCTACTAATCCATTTTGAGTGTGAACATGTGCAACAGGGTGTTCTACATCTATCCCAATAGACATACGGGAGTTATTAAATGCCTGAAAAGTAAATTCTCATGCATTATCAAGACGAATCATCTTAATTTGATGATTTAAAAAATGTGTTTGTAGTTTAATAATTTGAGCCAAGAGTTTGCCAAAGCAGTATTGTAATTAGAAAGCCATGCACAATGTGACCATCTAGTTGATGCATCTCGCAAGACCATAAAATAAGGGAAAGGCCCACATGGAGGATTTACCGGCCCACATGGAGGATTTACCGGCCCACAAATATTCCCTTAAATTCTTTGTAAAAATGATGGGGATTCAATACATATTTCGAGGGAGATGTCGAATAATCAGTTTTCCTTGTGAACAAGCACTACAAGAATAATCACTTGGCAAAAGAATCTTTTGGTTCTTAAGCGGATGTCTGTTTGAATTTTCAATAATTTGACGCATCATTATAGTTTCCGAACGCCCAAGGTGATCATGCCATATATAGCATAAACAGTTTAGTGTTGGAACACTTCTGGTGTACGTGTCATAATATATGATTCAACTGTTTGTATTGTCATATAATATAAACCACAGGATAACAAAGGAAGTTTTTGTAAACACCCGGATTTTTGCCCTATTTTTTTCGAATAAAGAAATTATTTTTAATCAAATAGTCTATCGTAATTGATTAATTATTTAAAAGTATAATTAGATTAAACTAGAACCTAGATTAATTTTTCGTGAATAAAATTAGTTTAGCAAAATTTTAATTCAACTTGTAACTATATATGTGTATAGATATGCATACATGCTTATCTTCCCCCTCCACACACATACATGTCCATATACATCCTATTTTAAAAGCCACCAACAGTTGCCACAAAATATGACTACAGTTCCCTCCCTCACTCATCCTCTCGGCAACCCCACTCCCTTATCTCTCCCAATTCTATCTCTCTTACTTCCCTCCCACATTCCATCACCTTCACCCTTATCATCTCACTCTCCCACCTTTCTCCACAACTCCCCATATATTACTCCACATCCATTTCAAAAACCAAATAAACTCCATTTTCGTCCATATCACGTACCTCTGTTCACGGCCTGTTTCTTCCTAGTTAATGTCGTTTTTAGGCCTGAGTTTCTTCATGAATGTTGTAGAGGGCATCGAGGGCTTCAATTTCAACCCAAGAATCACCCGAAACGATCAAGTATTGATAGAGTTATCACCGTCCAAAGTTTGGTAAAATTCTCGGATTTTGATTTCCAGGCAGATTCAGTGACCCTTCTAAATCTCCATTTTTCTCCTACTTAGAGTGGTTTTCGGGCTTAGACTTCTTCACGAAAGTTGTAGAACGTTTCAAGATCTTCGCGTTAGACACAAGAATTGTCCAAAACGGCAGAGGTTTGGTCAAGTTATTCCAGTCCAAAGTTGCTGCTAGAATACCGGTCATTCGCCGCCAAACGAAAACCCACCAGACTCCACCAAATCGTTTCGTCCGGATTAAAGGTAGATTAATCGCTTCCCTACTTTCTCCGAAGTATATTTAGTTCTTAGTATGGTTCCTAGTATGTTGTTTAACATTTAGAAGTAGAAAAAAAATCAAACCCATGCATCAAAATCCAATCTACAGTAGCTATCCCCTGTTTTCGGTTTTGGTAGTGACTGGAAATGAAAATAGTTGGCATGTAGAGTGTTTCATTACAGTTTAGTCCTCAAGTAATGTATGTGATAGATTGCCATGCAAAGAATTGACCACATGCATAAAAACCCACCCAAACCGTAGCCTCCCCTGCTTTTCTTTTAAAATGTTAGGTTTCAATTACACTAAGGCCCTTGCATGTTGTAACCTGACGGATTGAACCTCATTTATTATTATATCACATTTCCTTGTTACGTAATAAATTTTACAATATTTAGGAATGTGCAGGTGCATGCTATGATCATTGTATGCTTGAATGAAAGGGATGATATAATCCACGTTTGTGAATAAGTTAATAACAGTTAAGCTTTATCGCAAGAACAAAATAGTGTACATAATATAATAACTAATAATAATAATAGAAGAAATAGTTATTTGCACTATAGAGGTATGGGAGGGTTTACGAAATTGTTAATTAAATCCCAAGTTTAATAAATCGATTAAAGAACAAAGACGTTTATTGAAATTTTAAACAAACCAAAAGGCATCGGCCTAATCCCTAACTTTTACTTGTTTAATTACTCGCACTTATAAACTGTCGTGCTTGTGTTCACATTGAAATGTATGATGTTATTAAATGAGTTGTTTATGGAGCTGTCATGTTGTACGTGCTAGAATGGACTTAGGTTCATGGGTGGTTTCGAATAGTGAACACATAGGCGTGGATATGTAAAAGATAAAAATGGTAAAGTTGATTGAGGATGTTGGGTGCCGGTAAAGGACCCTGGTACGGTAAAGTACCTTTAGTTGAGTTGGGGAACGGTAAAGAACCCCGAGTACGGTAAAGTACTCAGAGTGTGTGGAGGACGGTAAAGGACTCCGGGTACAGGATTTGGGTTACGGTAAAGGATCCTAAATGCGGTATAGTACCCAGTGTGTGTGAAGGACGGTAAAGGATTTCAAGTACAGGATTTGGGATACGGTAAAGGATCCTAAATGCGGTACAGTACCCAGTGTGTGTGTGAAGTACGGTAAAGGACTTCGGGTACAGTATTTTGGGAAAGGGTAAAGGATCCCTGAATACGGTATAGTACCAGTGTGTAGAGTTGTGAGACGGTAAAGGATCCTGACAATGAGATAGTGTGATCCCTAATGCTGAGTTGTCATGGTGAGCTATTCCTTTATTATGGTTGTAAGCGAATTCAGACTGAGTACATAATTTAGTAGTATTCGCTTAGAACCCTGGTGCAGGACAAATAAAGGAAGAGTTATTCCATGGGACGGTCAAAGTTGGTGGATGTGGGAGGAAAGGATCTCGCGGAGAGAATCCTTAGATTTCATGTAAGTTGATGGATAGTAAAGAAACAGATGATGTGCTATTATTCCGTACCTTCTGTTTATTATCAATTGTTATATTGTTGAACTGCTAACTGTAGAGTAAGGGGTTAGTAGGGTTGAGATTGTCTACTGAGTTTCAAAACTCATCATAGTGCCGTTGGGCTGGCGTTTCATGCCAGGTAATCCGAAGACCGAAGAATAGAATCCTCTTCAAGATGATTAGTATCAAGGTGAAGACCTCCCAGCTGAGGAAGGGGAGTTTGTTGAGTCTTGGATGTCTTACCCTTAGAAGCTCTGTTAATTTGAAGTACTATGTTATTTGAATTTCCAAAAGTGTTATCACATTTGTCAAACTCTGTTTTATTTTTGTTCAGTTGTAAGACAATTAAGTAATTTTGAATTTTGTATTTGAAATTTCCGCTGTTAAACTCTGTTTAATAAAATCTTATTTCTTAAATCAGTTATATGAATTTTTAAATCAATTAAAAATGATTTAATTAACGTGTCCGAAAATCGGGGCGTTACAACATGGTATCAGAGCATAGGTTCAACTCTCGGCTTTGGGTAGATTGGGTAGATCATTTTCTGAGAGCGTAAGCCTTGATAGTTAAACGTTTATCTTATTTATTACTTTTCTAACTATGCGGCATCATACTTAAGTATAATGTATAAATATTTTATTAGTTGTTGCAATTTAGACTCTGAGAAGGTATGCAATCAACGTTGACTCCGATTCGAAGAAAGCAATAGTGGAACCGTTCCTATTGTATTTGGCTAACCGATACTGAAGACGAAGAGACAAGCCCCCAGTGCAGGAGAAGGTACTATCGGACGAGGCTACTTAGTAAAAAAAAAACTTTCCTTCCGTGAGTAAATACTGATTGAAAATAGGTCGAATAAAGTAGGTTCATTGTGGGAACGTATCGTGAGAAAACATAGGCTCTGCATGTTGACTAACTCTTAGACTTTATGTGTTATGTGCCTATTGTATATCTATGCTAATAGGATTTGACTAGTTGTACTAAATTTTTATTGTTATTTTTGAAATCATTACTTGTCATTAGACGTGAAACCAAAATTTTACCATTGTGATTTCAAAATCCTTGCACACAATACCTTTGGAGAACCAAATAGTTAGAAACCCCTCGCCACGACCAAGATTCTAACGTTGACCGCAACGCTGCCACCCTTACAACAATGCTAACGTCGATGTCAATGTTAACGTGCACCCTAACGCGATATCAACAATCTGCGAGATCAACAGCTACTAGTAGTCGTCGTCACTGTGAATAATTTTGACACCCAAACCTCGAGCACCATAGGCTTCTAAAAATTGTAGACCAACGAATAAAAGCATGATGATGTCAGAGATTTGTAATCACCAACCACCTATATTCTACACAAATTGAGCCGACGTGGCACCCACATAGATCAGAAGATCAAGGAACTGCTCGACGTCATGTACATCCGAGAAGATAGTGAACGTTCTCTTGGGCTGAGGTTTTATTCTTGTAAGGGGGATAGAAGAGGAGATTGACTGACTGTATATTCATCTAATCCTCTTCTTTAGCCAATTAATTATATTGTCACTATTCAATGTTTTCAACCTCTCTTGATTGTTTTCTATGAGATTCCTTTCGAAGCATTTTTTTTTCCTCATTCAAGTACAAACCCAAGAGCTTAAACTCGTTTAAATTTTCACTCCGAGTCTCATGACACTTCTCTTTTGTTAGTTATGAATTTCTAAGGATTCTCCTATTGCAAATTCTTTTTAATTGGTCGAATCTTATCCTTGCTATCTCAACAGTCTACTCAATTATAGGACCATTGGTACAAGCTTTGTGAAATTCTCATTGATCAAGTACTGGCTATATAGAAATATCTCATTGTCGTCACCCCCCTCGATACTTTTCGCATCCGTCCTTCCAAGTTTTATAATTGTAAATCCAATAATTTTTTTTTTTTTGGCTAGAGTTCCGAATTTTTGAACCCTTATATGTATTTGTGACGATACTCTTCCTTGAGTTGTGTATTTGCTCTTGAATGATAATATCCAATTCTTGAAACATTTGTAACTGAAAAATCCTTTTTCGCTATCTAAAATACTCCATCAAGCAAAATAAAAGGAATTGAAAAATAATAAACGATGAACACAAGGATATACGTGGAAAACCCAAAACGGGGAAAAAAAACCACGGGAAGGAAATCATGCACTATAACTCATTGTACGGTTACAAACAAACCTATACTTACAACCTAGAATCGCTCTCGGTTGACCAAGGTTGATTGCCGAATCACTCGTTCACCGCACCCAGTGCTTGACAGCCGCTGCCTTGAATCGCTCAAGCCTTCCAATAACCTACGGAATCCACCGTCGGTACCCACCGGAAATCCACCGGAAGAACACTTCGATTAGCAAACACAAAGTTCAGAGAAAGCTCTTGGAATTGTTCTGAAAGCTCGATGATCAACGGATCATGTAATTATTCCAAGAGACAAGCCACAATCTCCCTTAGGTATTTTTCTGATTTGGAGCAAGAGAGAAGCAGCACAAATATGTTCGGTAATCTCTTAAAGGCCAGCCAAACCTTATATAAATATACTGCTGGAGAAAAACAGAAAGTTGCTTGAGCCTTGAATATAACTGTCTTTGAGTTGCTCAAGCACTGTGATTAGAAAATACTGCCATATAATCACTACGTAATTCTCTTCGGTTCCTGCACGAAATCTTCTTTCAAAAAGGAATCCTTCCTTTTCTAATTAAGCATCCTTCCTTTTCTAATTAAGCACATGCACGAAATCCTCTTGAAAGATGATTTCCTTCCATGCAAATTACCTTAATAATCTCACCCTTGAATCTTTAATTCCCTTTCCTTGTTCAGCTACCATGTGCACAAAATCCTTCTTCCACTCCAATTTCCTTAACAATTTCTACCTCTCAATTACAAAATATTTGATTTCCTCCACCTCCTAAACAGACACTCTATAAATAAATAAATCACAACTCGATTAACGGGCTACAAATCAAAAGGGGTTTTTGTCATGGGATTTGCCAAACCTTATATAAATATACTGCTGGAGAAAAACAGAAGGTTGCTCGAGCCTTGAATATAACTGTCTTTGAGTTGCTCAAGCACTGTGATTAGAAAATACTGCCATATAATCACCACGTAATTCTCTTCGGTTCCTGCACGAAATCTTCTTTCAAAAAGGAATCCTTCCTTTTCTAATTAAGCATCCTTCCTTTTCTAATTAAGCACATGCACGAAATCCTCTTGAAAGATGATTTCCTTCCATGCAAATTACCTTAATAATCTCACCCTTGAATCTTTAATTCCCTTTCCTTGTTCAGCTACCATGTGCACAAAATCCTTCTTCCACTCCAATTTCCTTAACAATTTCTACCTCTCAATTACAAAATATTTGATTTCCTCCACCTCCTAAACAGACACTCTATAAATAAATAAATCACAACTCGATTAACGGGCTACAAATCAAAAGGGGTTTTTGTCATGGGATTTGCAAAAATATGGACCTTACAATCTCCCCCTTTGGCACTTCCATGACAAAACACATTCAACCTGCAATAGCAATAAATTCCTCCCCCTTTTTTTGTCACGGAATGACAAAGGTAGAGCACATATAAATAAGCCTAAATCAAACAAGCACCGAATCAACAGATAATAAGCTCAAATTAAGCCGTAGTAAAACTAAAGCCAGTTTAAGCCAAACTAATATACCATGTCAAGGAAGTCTAGAAAAGCAGTACCATAGTAACATATGCCAAAAACCAAATTAGAGCACATAGAAACTTGCTAAGCTCCATCGAGTCCGAAAATATATGCAGAAATAAAACTAATGGCCACACCGGGCACCCACCAACACACGGTAAATATGCAAAGATATATTTATATGAAAGACATGCACGTGTTGTACTAGTAAAAATGAGACTTATGTAGAATAACTTATAAATGAGGTGAGTCCAAAAATGAGGATGATCCAGTCAGTGATTTATATATCCAAAAAGAAGTCATTTTGTGGAATAGGAAAGCTCTAGAACTATTACATTTTTCAGCCAACTTAAAATTTGTCTCAATGATTTTTACACTCTCTCTATAAAGCATTTGATACTTTTCTCTCAACTCCTGAAAACTCTCAACCTCATCTCCTTCCTCATCCTCACTATCATCAGATGATTCATGCTCACTAAAATTAGATTGAAGGGATGCCCCAAATGCAATGAAATTCGTGTTGTTCTCTTGTTCTTTCTCAAACTTTTCGGAATCACTATCATCATCCCAAGTTATATTGACTTTTAAATTAGTCTTCTTTTTCAGTTTGTTAACACATTCATGTGCTAGATGACCGTAACCATAACATTCATAACATTTAAGACCTAGTGGTGCCCCTTTTTCTTCCCTTTTTTCTTTTCCAGAAGAGAAATTAATTCTTCCTTTATTATTGGATATTTTAAAACTTGAATCATGGCTAGTCCTATTCTTTTTAAAAAACTTTTTAAAGTTCTTACTATCTTGTGTCAAAGTAAGATTCGAATAATGATTCCTATTTTTATTCATGTTCATCGTAAACGCTAAGGATCCACTCAAGAAAAAAAACTTTCTTAATCAAAGAGCGACCCGCTCTGATACCAATTGAAAAATCCTTTTTCGCTATCTAAAATACTCCATCAAGCAAAATAAAAGGAATTGAAAAATAATAAACGATGAACACAAGGATATACGTGGAAAACCCAAAACGGGAAAAAAACCACGGGAAGGAAATCATGCACTATAACTCATTGTACGGTTACAAACAAACCTATACTTACAACCTAGAATCGCTCTCGGTTGACCAAGGTTGATTGCCGAATCACTCGTTCACCGCACCCAGTGCTTGACCGCCGCTGCCTTGAATCGCTCAAGCCTTCCAATAACCTACGGAATCCACCGTCGGTACCCACCGGAAATCCACCGGAAGAACACTTCGATTAGCAAACACAAAGTTCAGAGAAAGCTCTTGGAATTGTTCTGAAAGCTCGATGATCAACGGATCATGTAATTATTCCAAGAGACAAGCCACAATCTCCCTTAGGTATTTTTCTGATTTGGAGCAAGAGAGAAGCAGCACAAATATGTTCGGTAATCTCTTAAAGGCCAGCCAAACCTTATATAAATATACTGCTGGAGAAAAACAGAAGGTTGCTCAAGCCTTGAATATAACTGTCTTTGAGTTGCTCAAGCACTGTGATTAGAAAATACTGCCATATAATCACCACGTAATTCTCTTCGGTTCCTGCACGAAATCTTCTTTCAAAAAGGAATCCTTCCTTTTCTAATTAAGCATCCTTCCTTTTCTAATTAAGCACATGCACGAAATCCTCTTGAAAGATGATTTCCTTCCACGCAAATTACCTTAATAATCTCACCCTTGAATCTTTAATTCCCTTTCCTTGTTCAGCTACCATGTGCACAAAATCCTTCTTCCACTCCAATTTCCTTAACAATTTCTACCTCTCAATTACAAAATATTTGATTTCCTCCACCTCCTAAACAGACACTCTATAAATAAATAAATCACAACTCGATTAACGGGCTACAAATCAAAAGGGGTTTTTGTCATGGGATTTGCCAAAATATGGAACTTACAGTAACTTATCCTATTGTTGGATGACCTATTGAGCCATTTGCATATCTATACATTCGGACCCCCAACTAGAATTAGATACTAGTTTTGAAACACGTTTGGCCGATGAGAATTAATACAAATATTTAGTTCTTTTTTTTTTCGCTTGTCCTTGCTATAACCATTTTGCAGAAGCTTGTCAGAGTAAGTCTACTTATCTCATGAGAAACTTTTTATCTTCCCATTGCTACAATTTTGAAAGCCACTAGTATAGATTCCATCGTAGAGAAAAAAACATACAAGACGAGATTATTCGCTTAGTTTGAGTTATCAGCCAACCTCAGCAAAAAGGGAGTAATCCTATAAGCTATTTGACATCATCTACCATAACGATCAGCGATTGTTCAGTACAAGAGACACGATCTAATTTCGAGGACGAAATTGTTTTAAGGGGGATAGATTGTAAAGACCCGGATTTTTGCCCTATTTTTTTCGAATAAAGAAATTATTTTTAATCAAATAGTCTATCGTAATCGATTAATTATTTAAAAGTATAATTAGATTAAACTAGAACCTAGATTAATTTTTCGTGAATAAAATTAGTTTAGCAAAATTTTAATTCAACTTGTAACTATATATGTATATAGATATGTATACATGCTTATCTTCCCCCTCCACACACATACATGTCCATATACATCCTATTTTAAAAGCCACCAACAGTTGCCACAAAATATGACTACAGTTCCCTCCCTCACTCATCCTCTCGGCAACCCCTCTCCCTTATCTCCCCCAATTCTATCTGTCTTACTTCCCTCCCACATTCCATCACCTTCACCCTTATCATCTCACTCTCCCACCTTTCTCCACTACTCCCCATATATTACTCCACGTCCATTACAAAAACCAAATAAACTCCATTTTCGTCCATATCACGTACCTCTGTTCACGGCCTGTTTCTTCCTAGTTAATGTTGTTTTTAGGCCTGCGTTTCTTCATGAATGTTGTAGAGGGCATCAAGGGCTTCAATTTCAACCCAAGAATCACCCGAAACGATCAAGTATTGATAGAGTTATCACCGTCCAAAGTTTGGTAAAATTCTCGGATTTTGATTTCCATGCAGATTCAGCGACCCTTCTAAATCTCCATTTTTCTCCTACTTAGAGTGGTTTTCGGGCTTAGACTTCTTCACGAAAGTTGTAGAACGTTTCAAGATCTTCGCGTTAGACACAAGAATTGTCCAAAACGGCAGAGGTTTGGTCAAGTTATTCCAGTCCAAAGTTGCTGCTAGAATACCGGTCATTCGCCGCCAAACGAAAACCCACCAGACTCCACCAAATCGTTTCGTCTGGATTAAAGGTAGATTAATCGCTTCCCTACTTTCTCCGAAGTATATTTAGTTCTTAGTATGGTTCCTAGTATGTTGTTTAACATTTAGAAGTAGAAAAAAATCAAACCCATGCATCAAAATCCAATCCACAGTAGCTATCCCCTGTTTTCGGTTTTGGTAGTGACTGGAAATGAAAACAGTTGGCATGTAGAGTGTTTCATTACAGTTTAGTCCTCAAGTAATGTATGTGATAGATTGCCATGCAAAGAATTGACCCCATGCATAAAAACCCACCCAAACCGTAGCCTCCCCTGCTTTTCTTTTAAAAGGTTAGGTTTCAATTACACTAAGGCCCTTGCATGTTGTAACCTGACGGATTGAACCTCATTTATTGTTATATCACATTTCCTTGTTACGTAATAAATTTTACAATAACTAGGAATGTGCAGGTGCATGCTATGATCATTGTATGCATGATCATTGTATGCTTGAATGAAAGGGATGATATAATCCACGTTTGTGGATAAGTTAATAACAGTTAAGCTTTATCGCAAGAACAAAATAGTGTACATAATATAATAACTAATAATAATAATAGGAGAAATAGTTATTTGCACTATAGAGGTATGGGAGGGTTTACGAAATTGTTAATTAAATCCCAAGTTTAATAAATCGATTAAAGAACAAAGATGTTTATTGAAATTTTAAACAAACCAAAAGGCATCGGCCTAATCCTAACTTTTACTTGTTTAATTACTCGCACTTATAAACTGTCATGCTTGTGTTCACATTGAAATGTATGATGTTATTAAATGAGTTGTTTATGGAGTTGTCATGTTATACGTGCTAGAATGGACTTAGGTTCATGGGTGGTTTCGAATACTGAACACATAGGCGTGGATATGTAAAGGATAAAAATGGTAAAGTTGATTGAGGATGTTGGGTGCCGGTAAAGGACCCTGGTACGGTAAAGTACCTTTAGTTGAGTTGGGGAACGGTAAAGAACCCCGAGTACGGTAAAGTACTCAGAGTGTGTGGAGGACGGTAAAGGACTCCGGGTACAGGATTTGGGATACGGTAAAGGATCCTAAATGCGGTACAGTACCCAGTGTGTGTGTGAAGTACGGTAAAGGACTTCAGGTACAGTATTTTGGGAAACGGTAAAGGATCCCTGAATACGGTATAGTACCAGTGTGTAGAGTTGGGAGACGGTAAAGGATCCTGACAATGAGATAGTGCGATCCGTAATGCTGAGTTGTCATGGTGAGCTATTCCTTTATTATGGTTGTAAGCGAATTCAGACTGAGTACATAATTTAGTAGTATTCACTTAGAACCCTGGTGCAGGACAAATAAAGGAAGAGTTATTCCATGGGATGGTCAAAGTTGGTGGATGTGGGAGGAAAGGATCTCGCGGAGAGAATCCTTAGATTTCATGTAAGTTGATGGATAGTAAAGAAACAGATGATGTGCTATTATTCTGTACCTTCTATTTATTATCAATTGTTATATTGTTGAACTGCTAACTGTAGAGTAAGGGGTTAGTAGGGTTGAGATTATCTACTAAGTTTCAAAACTCATCATAGTGCCGTTGGGCTGGCGTTTCATGCCAGGTAATCTGAAGACCGAAGAATAGAATCCTCTTCAAGATGATTAGTATCAAGGTGAAGACCTCCCAGCTAAGGAAGGGGAGTTTGCCGAGTCTTTGATTTCTTACCCTTAGAAGCTCTGTTAATTTGAAGTAGTCTGTTATTTGAATTTCCGAAAGTGTGTAGACACCCCAATTTGGCCTAACGATTATTTCAAGTCCCACCTTGGGGACCATCCCGATGATGAAATGGATACAGTGATTGCTGATTGCCTTCTCGAGAACCTTAGGACTTTGGTAAGAACTTTGAGCCACTTAGAGGACCCAATCAGAGCCATACAGCCTTTCAGACAGAAAATACAGAAGCCTAGGAAAATCCATCTGTCGGCCGTAATATCGATCTAACGGCCTTAACATCATTTCCTCACCCGAGCAACCTGTTGCTAGCAAAATCTCCCTGAGAGATCAATCCCTCGGCCGCAAGATCCATCCTTCGGCCGCAACATCATTCCTCGGCCGTGTGATCCATTACTCGGCCGCCAGATCGTCCTTTTTCCAGACTCTGGAACGTTCTGTCGATTGTTTGATCCAACTACACTACCTTCCCAATGCGTTCGGGCCATGTTCAGAGATTGCGACGAAGAGTTTGAATTGCATTGCAATTGCAATTGCAATCATGCCATTTGATTGGCCGGAGTGAGTCACCAATTGCTTATATAAAGGGCCTTTGGACTCCGAAAATATACACACGAAATTCATAAGTGAAATTATTCACCCAAGCTCCGATACTCTGTCAAAATACTCTCTCAAACCCACTATTCAAAAGCCCCAACCTCCCGAAGGCCGCCATCAATCCGATGATCAAACTCCAAAGTTCCAAACCCTAACCCTAGGGTTTCCCAAGAAGCAATCAGTCAATCACACCCAATTCAAGGCAATCAAGCAACTGAGGGATCAAGGTGGTTAGGCCCAACAGCCTCTGGTTTGTCTTACTTACTGTATTTTTATGACTAACCGTAGCGTTTTGATCATCTATTAATCTTTCTGTCTGGTGTGAGGAAGAACATCGACCGGGGCTTTGATCCCTCGGTCGATACATCAAACCAGGAGGATCCCTCGGTCGTGACATCCATTCACCGGCCGCGGGATCCATTACCCTGGGACAGCTTGTTTTGTTTAGCTTTCTGATGCATACTTTACTTATCGCACTGACTCACTTTACTTACTGTTTAAAGGATTAAATAAACAGACTATGTGTTAGAATTAAACAAAGCATCTACATGTCTTATGTTGAACGATTATGGGCCAGTCTCACGACTGGGCAAAGAGGGTTGCCTAACACCTTTCCCTTATTGTACTTTTGGCTCCCGTGCTCAGAATCTCTGTCTATTTTCCTAGTTTTAATAAACTGGGTGGCGACTCTGTTTTGATGATAACCGCTATCGTGTGGCGATGTTCCTAGCCATGGGGATGTCCACGATCTTGGTTTACGAAGCAAGCAACCAATCGAGCAAACAAACGTGATCAATCTGTATGGTGATGCCCCGCTTGGGAGGTGTCTACGGTTTTTGGCTACTCTGCTGGGGAATATGAGAACCATAACCAAAAAGTTCAACATAAGATTAATACATGCCTTGTTTAATTCATCTATCATATACATCGAGCGGGCAACCCGTTGAGTTCACCTGATATCCCGGCATGACACGGGCTATGTTGGGGGTTCCAGCAAACTCCACAGTCACTCGTACCTAGTGGTATATCAAAAAGGGAATAACCCAATCACCGCTTATGATGGGCTGGTGAAAGGATTGGTGCCCTTTGACAACGGAGCACCCTGAGACTACCAAAACCTTGCATGTTTTAGAAAGCCATAGAACTTATCAAACTAAGACAGGAACCTACAGGCTAGGAACCTACTTGCATTTGACTGTAAAAGTTCTTCCTCACACCTTGTATCATCTGTTATTGTAAATAACTTTTTCTGTGCAGAAGGGTTGGGATTTTCGGCCCAAATCCTAACCCTACACAAGCCAAGTACTGACTAACAGGTACTCTACTTTTCAAAGCAGACACAATAAGTAAAACAAAGAAGCAACCACAGCCAATTTTATACTCTTACAACACCCGAAATCACGCCAAACAAAGGTCTTTACAGCAGTCCAATCTGTCACCCTCACCGGCCAAAACACCTGCACTGCAACGGTCCCAATCACTTTCAGGAACTTCGCGGTCATCTCCTCAATAAACTCAATCATCTACCAAATCCTAAGCTTCATCAAGTAATCCTCCCACTCTCATGGCAGATAACGCCATCATTGCTGATCACCAAACTCAAAGTCGCTACGTTACTAGTAGAGAAAGCAGCAAGAGATGCTGAGGACAAAGAGAAATCGGTGAAAGATGAGAATCCTCAAGAAGTGGTATTGGCAGAAAACTCTGAATTGGCCAAACAAGTCAAGGAGATCAAACATGCTCTGGCCCGTTCACAAGGGGACCAAATTCTGGATTTTGAAGGACTCTGCCTTTTTCCAGATTCTCAACTACCTTAGAAGTTCAATAGAACTGGCAATCCCACTAGCCATGTCTGCCATGTCATCAACACTCTGAAGCCAATGGGCTTGAATGATGAGCTCATTGTTCAGTTATTTCAAGGGACTCTTACTAAAAGCGCTCTCGATTGGTTTCTCACTTTGGAGTTTGTGCACTATCATACTTGGCCAGAAATTGCCAATGCTTTTATCAAGCAATATGCGTACAACGTCCAAGTTAAGTTAACAACTCGAGATTTGGAAATGACTAAGCAGGAGTCAAACAAAGACTTTGCAACCTTTTGTGGCTAGATGGAGAGAGAAAGCCGCCAAGATGAAGAACCGCCCCTCTAAGGAAGATCAAGTGAGAATAGTGGTCAAGAGTTTGCAGCCCAAGTACCTCACGCACATTTACACTCAGGCTATCACTGATTTCAAGCTCCTGCATGCTACTGGGTTGCAGATTGAAGAGAGGATCAAGCTAGGCCTCATTGGGAAAGAAGAAACTCCTCCACCCAAGAAAACATTCCCAACCCGTACATCTCCTGCCTTCGTCAACACCCTTAACTCAATCTTACCACAAGACCCTTTTCAAATTAGCTCATCCCAAAGCTCAAATCGCCTCCGTCGCAACTTTGACCCTCTCTATATGACCTCATCTCAAGCCTTAGCCATTCTGAGCAGTTAGGGGCATCTCAAACCTTTAAACAAACCACTTCCTCAGCCACCCTATGGCCCAAACCATGATCCTAACAAACAGTGCGCCTACCACCAACACCTTAGGCATGAAACAGATAACTGCATGCGTCTCCGCCATGACATTCAAGATCTCATTGATAGCCGAAATATAAAACTTCCAAAACCTGATGTGCAAGCCAATCCACTTCCTACTCACAATGCTAAACCACCACCCTGAAACATCGATCTCATAACCCCACATACAATCCTGGCCAACACATTATCCAAAACAACCAAGCCAAGCCAACCTTTACCTTCCCGGAGGAGGATGAATGTTTCATGATGGAGGAGGAAGAAAACAACGAGTCCGATCAATCGGAAGTGATCAATCCCGACATGTCTGACAAAAGTAATGAAGAAGAACAAGCAAAGGGGAAAGTGACTTTGACAAAATTGAAGGAGAATACGATGATCCACTCGATGGAATCTCCTTAACATCACTATTCGGCCAAGTGGAAGTAACTAATCTCTCTTATGACTGCATAATCAACGAGGAGGAAAAAAGAGGTGATGAAAACCCAGACTGACATTTCCATTTGGGGACTACTCATGTCTCAAAGAGGTAGCCACCGTGCAAGCAGTAAAGATGGATCCAGTTCAAAGGCCCTGTTTGGCAAAGAAGAGGGTGGAAAAGAGTATAAAGTTGCGAAAGGCAAAGGTTTTGAAAACAACCTCGAAATGCTATAGTAGCTAAGAAGTCACAACATGGCAAAGAACATTCAACATCGCTTTTATCAAACTAAAACATGTTTTGAGCCCCTGCTTGGGCATTTTATTTCTGCTAAGTGAATTCCTGTTTCATCCTCTAGACTATGCTTATTCAATGATTTACTTCCTAAATTGCAATTGCTGAACACTATAGTCTCTTTGCCAAACAAAGGAAATTTCAAGGAATCAAGTTCTTTGTGTCTTTGACAAAAGGGAAGGGAGGGATGAACTTTAGTTGCTTAAGAAACTAGGTTTTTGTCAAAACTTAGAAAGAAGACACTATCTCCGCGAGAACACTTAGGGTTAGCTCGCCCATTATGAAGGTACAAACACAAGAGATATTTAGAAAAATATCTCCATCAAATTCCTCTCCAAAACACAGAAACCCTCTTGAGAGAAGTGCTCGTTGGGTAACCTGAAAACCCAAGCAAAAGTAAGAGCAAAGCCTGCTAGGGCAAGAAAATGCAAAAACGCAGCCTAGGCAAAATTTAAGGCATTCAAAGAAAAGCTCGCTAGAGACTCAACCTCCATTAGGTAACCTAGGCAAAATCAAGAGCATGTGAGAAGAAAAACCAAGAGTGGAAAACCTCCAAGGTAATGATTTTGGGACTACGTAAAAGGCCTGATTCCCTGATTAGGGATACGTAGGCAATCTCTCATCGAGATACGGCCCAAACATTTGGAGAGAAGGAAAAACATCAACAAATTTGTACTTAATGATAGGTATAGCTAACCCTCCGTATTGAGCTCGCAAAAGATGAGTATGCTTTTATCAAGGAATTGACAACAGCAAAAGACATGAGAATTATTGCTCATCCCCTCTAACCTGAAGGTCATTAACACAATGAGCAGGATACCTTGAAAACTCTCGAGTTTGGCAATCAAACTATGGAACATGGCAAAAGCAAAAGGCTAAAAAAATCAAAACCAAACATAAGAAGGAAGAGAAAAGAGGATGCCACTTGGCCAAAACAAAATCTACCTTTGGAAAAATCAAAGTAACAGCCGAAGAATTGATACATCGGCCGCAACATCGATTCTTTAGCCGAGTAATCAATTCTTCGGCCAGTATTTCATTTTCACACAAATTACTGTCTATCAGCAAATACTTGTTCAAAAAGTCATGTTCTGACTATCGTATGCAAACTCAAGACATCTAGGGGCATAAAAAACATTTCTCATTACATGAACAAAAGCTTGCCTACAAAATCATCACTGTGGTTGCTTCCACTATACAAACACAGTTTCTGTGTAGAGACTCGTGTTTATTTTATCCATAGTTGATATTTATTAAATGCATAATTTTCGGAAAAGGATAATGGAATAACTGTATTTATGTGATTTGGGGTTAAAACGAAGGAATTGATTGTGGAAGGAGGTAATGTGTGATTTGTGGATTTAAGAGTATAAATAGGGGAGATGAGGGAGCATGGGATCATTTTCCCCTCACCCTCACTCACGTCTCTCTCTCCCGGTCTCTCTCTCCAACGCCTCTCTCACTCTCTCTTGCTCTCTCACCAAAATCACTCAAAAACCCACCAATATAACCTTCAATCCTTCGACCTCTACGCGTATTGCGGCCCGTATCCCGTTCATTGGAGCTCGAGGAGGTCGTATCCCGTTCGAATCAAAGTTTTCGGAGAGCTAGGGCTCGTAACTTTGTGGGTTTCGTTCTTCGGCTTTGAGGTAGGGATTCTACCTCTCAATACATGTAGTTGAAGTGTTTTCCTTGCTTGAAATTGTATCCATGGTTGTTGTTGTTGTTGTTGTGGTTGTTGTTGAAGTTCTGAAAATCTGCAGAAAAGCTGCTCGTAAGCCTCCCGTATGGATACGGCCAAAAATCTGTATCCATACGGAACAAGCTGGAAAATTCGTAACCGACCCGTATCCATACGGCTTTTTTTCTCGTATCCATACAGTGAGCTTATCTCCAGAATTCACTGTTTTGCTCCAAAACCCATTGATTTGACCCCCGATCACTTTCAACTCGTTCCAAGTACTTCTAAAACCCTCCTAATCATTGTTGAACACCCTTGTTGGGCTCGTGTGCGTTCTTGGCACTTCCTTACTTTCGTTCGATATAATTTGTCCTAATTATCATATGAACTTGAAATGGAACGAAACGTTATGAAATTTGAGACACACAAAACTTGTTGACACAACGCGTGAACACTCAAGGCCCATCGACGGGTGGGTGCAAGGCAGGCGATATCAGGGTCCCATAAATAGCCTGGCAGGAGCTAATGCTCATATTGATTATTCAAGGCCCAACCTTCGAGGTGGGTGCTTGGCAGGGGATATCGGGGTTCCATGAATAGCCCGGCAGGAGCTTCGGCTCATGACACATAACGCGAGACGGTTTGGATATGCGAGATATGATAATGGTTAAAGGTTGAGGGGTATTCTAAATCTCATGGCTTGTTTGTCGGATTGTTGAACCATTTCGATTGTTAGTTGCTTGGGCTATCCTTTGCATACGTCGTATTATCACTTTCGCATTTCTCTTGCATATATTGTCTGCGTAGCATTCCTACTTGGCTAGTGTAGCTCAAGCCTTATTTCTTTTCAGGTAATAACTCTGGACATTAGCGACCATGATTGGAGTGCTTGGGTATCGGACACAACGTTTTGAAAGCTAACATTGTAGAGTTACTTAGGCATCTTTGTAAATTCCTTTTGAAGATGTATTTGTAACTTAAGTGATGGTTCAATTGACTATGGGATATTTTGTAAACTCTAAACTCTTGACCTTTGATGTCTATTCTTATTTGGGGCCGTTGTGCCAAAGATGTAATATTTTTGAACTCTTGGGCTTGGAGTATGGTTATGGGTAATTAATGATATTTTGGTAACGTGCGGATTATTGTGAGGTAATTGCTTAAGAAACTCTTTATATTTTATGTTGAAAATGGTGGTCGTGACAACTTGGTATCAGAGCACTAGGTTTAGAACACCTAGAGACCGTGGGGAGGTATTTCGCCTCATGGGTTCAAAATGTCGCGCCCTCTAACATAAATTGTGCATGCTTGCGTGACTAACATTTATGTGACTACATGGCATTGTGTTTTTGTTATCATAGAGTGGTGTAGAGTTAGTTACCCGTGTTGAGAAGTTGGAGGCTCTGACCTCATTGTAGTGATTGTGGTTGCGATTGTTGTTATTGATATCATTACAGTTGGTGGTCTTGGTCTGTACCATTTGTGGTAAGATGTCTTTTATATGAGATGTTAGATGGGCATGAGTGGTGACAATATTGATGTGTGAGAAAGGATATTTGTTAGCATGTGATAAAAGGGGTAGAATGTTGATTTGACTTACGGGATGAGTGTTAGATGTATTTTTAATTGAAATTGCTCGGATTATGTGCTAAGTTAAACCTGTATGAGATGAGCTGTATAGGGTATAAGTATAAGGTGAGTAATATATGCGATGGGAATTGAGTTAGTGCGTGTATTGAATGTGTTTGGAAATGGTAAAGACTTGTTGTGATGAAATTATAGTTGATTGTTGTAGTGGTTGTTATTGAGACAGTTATTGTGAGCATAGGTAGGGCAAGTCGAACCTACATAAGGAGATATGTGTATCTAAGGTTAATATAGGAAAATGAGGGTTATAGGTAGGGTGTTAGAATACAGTTTGTGTCTTCTGGACACCCAGGCGACTACCGATGAGATCCAATTGGAAGAGGCGCTTGATCACCGCATCTTCTGGATGGAAGTCTCGGAAAGTCAACTGGACATTAGGGTTATACATAGGGGCTAGATATCTAGGCTTGGGGTAGATGACTGTCTATAAGAATTTTGTAGAAAATGGAAGCGCTATGGTATTGTTGTTGTCATTGCTGAAATAATTGTCATGGTGATGTCATTATAACAAGATGGTAGGATAACAGTTGTAGTGTTGCTTAGTGAGTTATGTGATTGAAGGAGAACTATATTGATGTATTTGAAGTCGAGTGGTTGACGTGAGTTATGTGGTGGGGAACGTGTTTGAAGTTTGTAAGGATTTATGAATGTGAACTATCGTGGTTGGAAACGAAGTGAAGAGTAGTTGGTGTGTCCTGATTTGAAATGGCGGGAAGCTTGGAGTGATAAATGTGAGAGGGAAACGGAACGTTGTGAGTTGAACGATTAGAGCGTAAAGAAACTGTATGATGTGTGTTCGAAAATGTAGACTAGACTGATGACAGTAGGGGATAGATTGGGGTATGTCGTTGGGATGATAGGTTTGTTTGAGAGAGATTAAGGGATAATGGTGATAGTGATAGTAGTGATGGTGATGGGAATGGTGTGGTTGTTATGATTGAGGTTGAGTGTAATTATGGTGGTGTCTTTGAGAAATATGAATGTCAATATGATTGCTTGGTGGAGAGAAAGAAATTTGTGAGCCGTGAAGTTTGTAGTGGGCGGGATCGTTAGAAGTTATTTGTGTGAGTGGATTCACCTCTTGAGTGATGGGGCGGTAGAAGCCTTAGACGTAACTAGGAGTATAGACATGTTGTCATTTGAAAACCCTAAGTCTTGTGGGCATTTAGGGAGGAGTCAGTCAATTCGTTTGTGTTGGTGTCGAATTTTAGTATAGAAACAATCAATAGTATTGTATTTTAGTTGGTGCAGCTATTGGACACATTGTGTAGGTGCTAGGATGATGAGATGCTGTTAAGTTGTAATGTTGTTGAAATAGAGGAATGATTCGTATTGATTATACGTGCATTTGTGATGTAATGTTTCAATTGTGAATATGAGAAATACGTGATTTGATTTGACTAAATGAACGAGAATGCTCGGGATTGGTAAAGTGAATAGACATCGCGTGAGGTATTACAAGATTAGAAAGAACGAGACTGATATGATTGTGGTTACTGTTGGGTTTGCTAGAGCCATGAGATATGAAGTACTGGGTACCGAACGAGTTAGTTAATATGTGGGTGAATCGGATGTTGTCTGAGCCATTAATTGGTATGGATGGTTTGTTGATATATATTTCGTGTACGAAATCTATTGTTGTTTAGTGTTAACATATGTGTTTGACTTGATGTGCAATCTCGATGTGTGTAATTTGCTCATAGTTACGGTGCAGGGTAGACATTGATGTGTGCGTAGATTTTGCTACGGGAGAGACTATCTTTAGTTAGAATCTGGAACGTGTCCTTACTAAACTTTATTTGTATGATACGATTAGAAGGTTAGACACGGAAGGTATCTGCAATATGTCAATCCTTAGCTAATGGCTGGTGATAAGAAAAATAGTGAATTTGAGAGTTTGCCTGAACGGTATTGATATTGCGTTGTATTAAGTTACGTAGAGGGGACGCATTTTCATAGAAGTGAGTTTGGGTTAGAAACTAGTAATGATTCAGAGTGGAAAAAGGTGGAGTAGTGTTCGACCCTTAGTTGTGTTTGAATGTTAGATGGATGAAAAGGCATTAGAGGTTTATGTAGAGTTGATATAAGAGTTATGTGGGTAATAGGGATATGAAATGGAGGTAATGGCTGGCAGTTTTGAGATATAAGTGTTTCGAGATATCAATGGAGGTTAATTGTGTCCTTATGAGAGGGGAGTGAGTGCCACAAGGCAAGGAGCCATTTGGGAAGTGTCACGGGAGTGGTGTTGCTGTCGATTAATAGCAGTATTAATAGAGATGAATTAGTTGTGAGATGTGTTTATACTTGAAGTCAAGTGAGGGGTTTGAATGATGAGTGAGTGGGTATAGTTGAGCAACGGGTGATGAGTCATTATATGGTTTAAGGATTCTAGGCTTTTAGCTTTTGTTCTAGTAGATGTTATTTGAGGTTCTTGGGGTTGGTGAGTAAAGAATTGATTTGTGAGTTGATGTAAATTGGGAAAGATGAAGCTTAGAGTTTAGAATTTGAGTTTTATAAGCAGTTCAAAATGTCCTTCTAGGAAGTTCAAGGGGTATATGGTAAAATGAAACAAAAAGAAGAAGAAGAAGAAGAGAACGTGGAGGTACTATTAGTTGGATTTCGTTACGGGTTTACCGAGGTCGCAAAGGAAGCATGATGCTGTTTGGGTAATCGTGGATCGTTTGACCAAAATCGCTCATTTTTTTTGCCTATTTGTGTTACCGATTCCGTAGAAACCTTGAGTCGTTTGTATACTCGGGAGATCATCCGTCTTCATGGGATTCCCGTATCCATCGTATCCGATCGTGATCCGAGGTTTACCGTACGTTTTTGGCAGAGTTTGCAAGCTGCTTTAGGCACCAATCTCTTGTTTAGCACCGCCTATCATCCTCAAACCGATGGACAATCCGAGAGAACGATTCAGATTCTAGAAGATATGCTTCGGGCTTGCGTGATGGATTTTCGGGGTAGTTGGGAGGATCACTTGTCGTTAGTCGAATTCACGTATAACAACAGCTATCAATCTAGTATCGAAATGGCACCGTATGATGCTTTGTATGGAAGACCGTGTCGATCGCCGGTATGTTGGACCGAATTGGGAGAAGCTACACTAGTGGGGCCGGATATGATCACGGAGACCTCCGAGAGTATGAGAGCTATTCGACAACGCCTTAAAGAAGCTCAAGATAGAACGACCGAACAAGTCAAGGTGATTCGCCAAAGATTATTGACCGCGCAAAGTAGGCAAAAGAGTTATGCCGATCGTCGTCGTCGCCCGTTGTCCTTTGAAGAAGGGGATCACGTATTCCTTAAGGTATCGCCTCGTAGGGGATTATCACGTTTTGGGAAGAAAGGGAAGCTATCGCCGCGTTATATCGGGCCATTTGACATTATCGAGAAAATTGGGGAGGTTGCGTATCGCTTGGCTTTGCCACCGAAGCTAATGGGTGTCCATGACGTGTTTCACGTGTCTATGTTGAGAAAGTATGAACCGGATCCGTCGCATGTATTAGAGTGGTCCGAACTTGGGTTAGAGGCCGACGCGTCTTATGGGGAAGAACCGACACGTATCCTAGATTCGCGTGACCGAGTTTTGAGGGGTAAGACGATACCACTGGTGCGAGTCTTGTGGAGAAGTCAGAGTAGCGAGGAATCGACATGGGAAAGAGAGGACGAAATTAGGGAGAAATACCCGCACTTATTTCTGGAATGAGCCAATGTGAGTATTTACACTTTGAGCCTTTCGATAATTGACTTGTTGCATGATGATGAAATTGTGAATGTTGTATGCATGCATGATGCATTAGTGGTTAGCTTTGGCATGAAAATTTCGAGGACGAAATTTCTTTAAGGAGGGTAGAATGTAGAGACTCGTGTTTATTTTATCCATAGTTGATATTTATTAAATGCATAATTTTCGGAAAAGGATAATGGAATAACGTATTTATGTGATTTGGGGTTAAAACGAAGGAATTGATTGTGGAAGGAGGTAATGTGTGATTTGTGGATTTAAGAGTATAAATAGGGGAGATGAGGGAGCATGGGATCATTTTCCCTTCACCCTCACTCACGTCTCTCTCTCCCGGTCTCTCTCTCCAACGCCTCTCTCACTCTCTCTTGCTCTCTCACCAAAATCACTCAAAAACCCACCAATATAACCTTCAATCCTTCGACCTCTACGCGTATTGCGGCCCGTATCCCGTTCATTGGAGCTCGAGGAGGTCGTATCCCGTTCGAATCGAAGTTTTCGGAGAGCTAGGGCTCGTAACTTTGTGGGTTTCGTTCTTCGGCTTTGAGGTAGGGATTCTACCTCTCAATACATGTAGTTGAAGTGTTTTCCTTGCTTGAAATTGTATCCATGGTTGTTGTTGTTGTTGTTGTGGTTGTTGTTGAAGTTCTGAAAATCTGCAGAAAAGCTGCTCGTAAGCCTCCCGTATGGATACGGCCAAAAATCTGTATCCATACGGAACAAGCTGGAAAATTCGTAACCGACCCGTATCCATACGGCTTTTTTTCTCGTATCCATACAGTGAGCTTATCTCCAGAATTCACTGTTTTGCTCCAAAACCCATTGATTTGACCCCCGATCACTTTCAACTCGTTCCAAGTACTTCTAAAACCCTCCTAATCATTGTTGAACACCCTTGTTGGGCTCTTGTGCGTTCTTGGCACTTCCTTACTTTCGTTCGATATAATTTGTCCTAATTATCATATGAACTTGAAATGGAACGAAACGTTATGAAATTTGAGACACACAAAACTTGTTGACACAACGCGTGAACACTCAAGGCCCATCGACGGGTGGGTGCTTGGCAGGGGATATCGGGGTCCAAATAGCCTGGCAGGAGCTAATGCTCGTATTGATTATTCAAGGCCCAACCTTCGAGGTGGGTGCTTGGCAGGGGATATCGGGGTCCCATGAATAGCCCGGCAAGAGCTTCGGCTCATGACACATAACGCGAGACGGTTTGGATATGCGAGATATGATAATGGTTAAAGGTTGAGGGGTATTCTAAATCTCATGGCTTGTTTGTCGGATTGTTGAACCATTTCGATTGTTAGTTGCTTGGGCTATCCTTTGCATACGTCGTATTATCACTTTCGCATTTCTCTTGCATATATTGTCTGCGTAGCATTCCTACTGGGCTAGTGTAGCTCAAGCCTTATTTCTTTTCAGGTAATAACTCTGGACATTAGCGACCATGATTGGAGTGCTTGGGTATCGGACACAACGTTTTGAAAGCTAACATTGTAGAGTTACTTAGGCATCTTTGTAAATTCCTTTTGAAGATGTATTTGTAACTTAAGTGATGGTTCAATTGACTATGGGATATTTTGTAAACTCTAAACTCTTGACCTTTGATGTCTATTCTTATTTGGGGCCGTTGTGCCAAAGATGTAATATTTTTGAACTCTTGGGCTTGGAGTATGGTTATGGGTAATTAATGATATTTTGGTAACGTGCGGATTATTGTGAGGTAATTGCTTAAGAAACTCTTTATATTTTATGTTGAAAATGGTGGTCGTGACATTCTGCTTCTCTCTTTGCTAACCATGAACATGAAGGAAAAAGAAAATCCTAAAGCTGGTCGAGACGGCGTTTTCGAGTCGATCTCTGAGATGAAGAAGGGGATTGCTGGCTATCCTCCCCACTGACAGCTGGTGCTCACTCAGCCTCAAGCTACAAGGAAAAGAATACAAAACAAGGGAAAGCGCTCCTCTTCTCCGTTATCAGAGTGGAAGAAGACAAAGGAAAGGGCCCGTGGCCAAACAGGAGCAACTGAAGGAACAGCAGGCAAAACCAAGGAAAAATGGTAGTACTCCATACAGTCACCTACCTAAAAGAGCAAACCCGCCCAGTCTCTGATCTGAGCATTCTCCAAGTCTACTCATCAACGCCGGAGGAGGAGGAGGAACAAACTGAAGATCCTCACCACCCGGGCGCCACTGGCTGGCTACCCGATCACATAAGTACCAAGCTTAACAAAAGGGACCCTCGAACAGGCTACGAGTACAATCTAGAACCCTGGAACGCGCAAGAGGGGTGTCCTCTGATACACCACTCCAAGGGTCGAACCTCGCCTACAAACAAAGTCTAAATCAGCCACAGCACAGAGGAATGGAGATCTAAAAACAAGGAATGCAAGGGGTACCTGGTCAACCGTCAATCGGTCCAAAACTTGTCGCCAAGGCTCAAAATTGGCGACCGTGGCTTCCGTTGCCCCACCAACCATCGCTCGTAGCAAGGGAAAAATCACAACGAGAAAAGAAGAAGGATATACCTCAAGTACCCAGTAGTGACCGCCAAGAGTCCTGTCCCGTGAACAAGCCCTAAGGAGGCCATACAAGGTGGCCAAGGCAGATGCTCCCCAATCAAGCTCCCAAACAGCCTCCAAATACTGCAAAGGGGCTAGAGACTGCCTATGCACTGAACTATCCTTGTTGACAAACAACGAGGTAGAGAAGAAAGGCCCGTGTCAACTACTCAACACTCACTTGAGTCAAGATATCAACCTTCATAAAAATCTTGATCAGCCAAGAGACGTCAACATGACCACGCGAGTGAAGAGGGGGCACCTTGCCCAAAAACCACTCCAAATCCCCTACTCGCTCCCAAAGCCTAGGGTTAACCCAAAGAGGAGCTCCACCTACTCATAGGCCAGTAAGCAAAGAAAAATCACCTAGCGTGATCGTCATCTCACCAACAGAAGGAAAGTGGAACGTGTTGGGAGTATCCCACCACCTTTCGATCAGCGAGGTCATCAACGACCAATCCATCTTCGGAAGATTGAGGCCCAAAACAAACGGCTCAAGACCAGCAGCGCGTACTAACTCCCGAGCCTGTTCCGGCAACGTCACAAACCACTTGTGCACTAAAGGCCTCCACCGCGAGCCTCCAATCTCCTATTTCTCTGCCAATCTCACGATTGCATAAACAAATAAAAAGCTAGGGGCATCAAATCGACGTTTAAAAAGCATGCATTGCCTAAATAGGGGGCACAGTTATCTTAGCTTCTTTAAACAGAACAACTTCGACCCAACCATGGTTCCTTCTCGTTCACTCCCCTAGCTAAGAGGGATCTCATCCCGCAAATCAAAAAAAAAAAAAAAACTCACTTTTGATCATGCAAATTAAAACTCCGAACTTAAGTAACCCTTTTACTTTTCAGGAAGCTTACCGAAACATTGAGGACGCTCAAGTGCTACTCAGTGGCTCTACGCCCACACCTCAACAGATCTATGCCACACCATGTGCACAACCTCGCGCTCAGCAGGCCAGCAAAACAATCCTGTGGCTTCCACTCAATGCACCCTCCAGAAGGCGTTTATATTGCTAGCTTCCAGAAAGCGTTTATGTTGCCAGCTTGCAGAAAGCATTTAGCCACCAGAAGACATTTGAGTCGCTAAGAGGCGTTTAGAAGGCACTCCCAGCAGCAGAGGCACCACGCCTACCATTCAGTGGCTCCACGCCCATTATCCCAACTAGCTCCAAGCTCATCACCATCAAAACAACTCAACAGCTCCGCGCCCATGTTCACCCACATCAACTCACACAGCAGCTCTACGCTTGCCACCCCAACGGCTTCACCTCTATCAAGTCACTCAGGCTGGAAGCCGTAACCACCAACTCAGCGGCTCAAAGCCCACTATCATAACGGCTCCACGCCCATATTCGCTTTCTTAGCGGCTCTATGCCCGTATCAACTCAACGGCTCTATGCCCGTATCAACTCAGCGGCCCTATGCCCATCATCTCTATCAACTCAGCGGCTCCAAGCCCATTATCTCAACGGCTCTATGCCCGTATTCACCAACTCAGCGGCTTTACGCCCTCACCTGTCACTCAGCGGCTCCAGGCCCACTATCTCAATTGGCTCTAAGCCGTAGCAATCATCTCAACGGCTCTATGCCCGTATTCACCAACTCAGCGGCTCTACGCCCTCACCTATCACTCAGCGGCTCCAAGCCCACTATCTCAATTGGCTCTAAGCCGTAACAGTCACCTCAATGGCTTTAACGCCCTTATTCGCTCACTCAGCGGCTCCGAGCCCTCGACCTAGCAGCTCTACGCCCACTATCACAGTAATAGGCTCTACGCCCATCATCTCTATCAACTCAGCAACTCTACGCTCGCTATTCCAGCAGCAGGCTCTACGCCTACAATCATACGCAAGCAATCTCAACTGGCTCAAAGCCGTAAACGACTATCTTAACGGCTCTATGCATGTATCAACTCAGCGGCTCCAAGCCCACTATCTTAACTGGCTCCAAGCCGTAACAACCATCTCAGCGGCTCTACGCCCGTCATCTCATCAACTTAAGCGGCTCCAAGCCCACCATCTCAACTGGCTCCAAGCCGTAAACAAGCAAAATCTCAACAGGCTCTATGCTGCCCCAACAATCAAGACATCATCAACTCTCAAGCTCTACGCTTGAATGCTCAAAATCTAACATTTTGAATGCTCGAAGCTCTTCGAAAGCCCAACCACTGTGTACTGGATGCTTAAGGTTTATACCTTGAATGCTCAAGCTCTACGCTTGGATGTCCAACCACTGCATACTGGACGCTGAAAGCCTATACTTTGAATGCTCGGATTCTACCGTCCGAATGCTCGAGCTCTACGCTCTGAATGCTCAAGTCCGGAACTTGAAAGAAGCTCTAAGCTTAAAATCAACACACACGCACGGGCCCGTGCACATTCGCATCAATTGCATCAACATTATCACATCGAGTCTGCATCATCATATCTGTTCACATCTAACAACATCATCACACATATACACTCTGCATATCTCTCATGAAACAGGTCAACCCTACAATCAACCGGCTCTATGCCTCGATTTTATTGATCGGTCCAGTACCTCGATCCTTTGGCTCTACGCCAAAACTTATGATGAGAAAGCTCCATGCACAGACCATCAGAATGCAACCAGCTCTACGCTTCGGTTCGAATCACATCAAGCTCTAAGCTCTGACACCTTAGGCTCTCGCCTTATGATCAATACCAGCTCCGCGCTTCGGTTCCATCCAATTCTAAGCTCACCTCAGGCCCTCGCCTCAAGACTGCAACAGGTTCCATGCCTCAATCCAATCTCCTCAGGCCTCGTGACCACAGCAGGCTCCACGCCTCAGTTCTATCACTTTAGGCTCTCGCCTTGTGACTACAACCGGCTCCGCGTCTCGGTTCCACCACGTCAGAAACGATCACTCTCCAGGCTCTCGCCTCATAACTACAACCGGCTCCGTGCCTCGGTTCCCTCATCCTCAAAGCTCTGTGCTCCAGTTACTGACCTCGCGCCCCCATATCTCAAACCGGCATCTGATTCATCCCCAGCAGATGGCTTGGATTCCACCCCAATTACATCAATTCCTTCCAGCTCATTCGCAAGGATAGGCTACTCTACCGAGCTCCTCTCAGTCAAAGTAAGGATGATCAAAAAAAGCAAACGCACCTGCCGTGTACTGATCTACCCCAAAATACTAAGGAAGCTCTCCGTAAAAACTCCCCCGGCAGCCCCGCGCTCCTTCAACTATCTTCTGCCAAAACCCTGGCTCAGTGTAGGTACGTTGCACTACGGCTTTTTAAGCCCAAAGGTACGTCTTCTGTCTCTAACCCTCCAAACTTTTTATTTTTCTTTATTGCCCGAACTACAGTTGGTCTGAATTTCCCTTGTGGAATACGTAGGCAGCCTCCCGGCTCGACCATAACAAAAACCTTTTTCGAAATCCCCTTGGAATAGTGGTTGGACCAAATTGAGTTGCTTTTTACAGCTTTGACTATTACTCAAACATGTCTCGCGATCCGTCTGAGTTCAGTCAAAGAGGGGCATCTGTAGACACCCCAATTTGGCCTAACGATTATTTCAAGTCCCACCTTGGGGACCATCCCGATGATGAAATGGATACAGTGATTGTTGATTGCCTTCTCGAGAACCTTAGGACTTTCAGTAAAAACTTTGAGCCACTTAGAGGACCCAATCAGAGCCATACAGCCTTTCAAACAGAAAATACAGAAGCCTAGGAAAATCCATCTGTCGGCCGTAACATCGATCTAACGGCCTTAACATCATTTCCTCACCCGAGCAACCTGTTGCTAGCAAAATCTCCCTGAGAGATCAATCCCTCGGCCGCAACATCATTCCTCGACCGTGTGATCCATTACTCGGCCGCCAGATCGTCCTTTTTCCAGACTCTGGAATGTTTTGTCGATTGTTTGATCAAACTACACTACCTTCCCGATGCGTTCGGGCCACGTTCAGAGATTGCGACGAAGAGTTTGAATTGCATTGCAATTGCAATTGCAATCATGCCATTTGATTGGCCGGAGTGAGTCACCAATTGCTTATATAAAGGGCCATTGGACTCCGAAAATATACACACGAAATTCATAAGTGAAATCATTCACCCAAGCTCCGATACTCTGTCAAAATACTCTCTCAAACCCACTCTTCAAAAGCCCTAACCTCCCGAAGGCCGCCATCAATCCGACGATCAAACCCCAAAGTTCCAAACCCTAACCCTAGGGTTTCCCAAGAAGCAATCAGTCAATCACACCCAATCCAAGGCAATCAAGCAACTGAGGGATCAAGGTGGTTAGGCCCAACGACCTCTGGTTTGTCTTACTTACTGTATTTTATGACTAACCGTAGCGTTTTGATCATCTATTAATCTTTCTGTCTGGTGTGAGGAAGAACATTGATCGGGGCTTTGATCCCTCGGCCGATACATCAAACCAGGAGGATCCCTCGATCGTGACATCCATTCACCGGCCGCGGGATCCATTACCCTGGGACAGCTTGTTTTGTTTAGCTTTCTGATGCATGCTTTACTTATCGCACTGACTCACTTTACTTACTGTTTAAAGGATTAAATAAACAGACTATGTGTTAGAATTAAACAAAGCATCTACATGTCTTATGTTGAACGATTATGGGCCAGTCTCACGACTGGGCAAAGAGGGGTGCCTAACACCTTCCCCTTATTGTACTTTTGGCTCCCGTGCTCAGAATCTCTGTCTATTTTTCTAGTTTTAATAAACTGGGTGGCGACTCTGTTTTGATGATAACCGCTATCGTGTGGCGATGTTCCTAGCCATGGGAATGTCCATGATCTTGGTTTACGAAGCAAGCAACCAATCGAGCAAACAAACGTGATCAATCTGTATGGCGATGCCCCGCTTGGGAGGTGTCTACAAAGTGTTATCACATTTGTCAAACTCCGTTTTATTTTTGTTCAGCTGTAAGACAATTAAGTAATTTTGAATTTAGTATTTGAAATTTCCGCTGTTAAACTCTGTTTAATAAAATCTTATTTCTTAAATCAGTTATATGAATATTTAAATCAATTAAAAATGATTTAATTAACGTGTCCGAAAATCGGGGCGTTACAGTTTTTCTAGTACCAACTTCTGGTTGGACTTTATAGAAACAATAAATCTAATGGTACATCAATTAGGAACAGAAAATGCACAGCAGTGTAGCTGGTTGTCCAGGTGTAAAAAAAGGTGGGTCCAATCTCTCTCCTCAATTCTAGGGCAATCTCAACTCACGCGCGTAGACCCATTTCATTTTGAATCGGGAGAAAAAGAGAGCAGAGGAAACTTTTCCCTAAATCGTCTCTTTCTCTCTCTCAACCGATGACCTTCTTTTGGATCGTCCGGCCACCCACCACCAACCCTTCGCTCTCCAACTCTCTTCACTCTCTGACTTACATCTCTCTCTTTGCTCTGTCTCAAGGTTTCTCTATCTCTCTCCCATACGAAGGTAGCCATGGCAACCCAACGGCTACCCGATACACTCACCATCGATGGAACGCCAAATCAAGTGGTATGTTTCTCTCTCTTCGTGTTAGACCTTAACTTGGATCTGTATCTAAAATTAGGCTTTGTTCTTAAAAAAAATTGGGTTTTTTTTTATATACAAATTAGGGTTTTTTTCTTCAAAAAGTTGGGGCTCTGTTGCGATTTTGGTTTCTGTTCAGATTAAAAAGAAAATTGGTTTTTGTAAAAACATAAATGGTTGGATTTTTCCATTGTTGACCTGGTATTGGCCTTGTAATTTGTCAACGGCCTATTTTCTCTTGATTTTGGTTGTGGCTTACTTGCAGGATCTTTGTATTTATGAACTTGTGGCAAGTGATGATTACAAGTTTTCATGTTTAAAATGTTGGTTAACGCTTCGGTGTCTTCCTCTGTTTTGGAGACACCGTAAGAAATGGCATGACTAAAACCACTGGAAGCATAACTAAAACCAGTGAAAGCATAACCAAAACCATATAATGTGTAACCGAAGGTATAACATAACAAACTTGTCACCTAAAGAACCGGTAAAAAAAAAATTCCTTCTTACTCCCACTCCAACCCCAGTCCCTTAACCACGATTAAGAATATTATTCTATACATCTCACATTCTCAAGTTTACAAGTCCATCCATCTACACGTTTATCTCCATCATTGTAGACACCTCCCAAACGGGGCATCGCCATACAGATTGATCAATGTTTGTTTGCTCGATTGGTTGCTCACTTCATAAACCAAAATCATGGACATTCCCATGGCTAGGAACATCGCCATATGATAACAGTTATCATCAAATAGAGTCGCCACCCAGTTTATTAAAACTGGGAAAACAGATAGAGATTCTGGATACGGGAGCCAAAAGTACAATAAGGGGAAGGTGTTAAGCACCCCTCTTTGCCCAGTCGTGAGACTGGTCCATAATCATTCAACATAAGACGTGTAGATGCTTTGTTTAATTCCCGCGCATAGTCTGTTTATTTATTCCTTTAAACAGTAAGCGAAGTGAGCCAGTGCGATAAATAAGCATGCATTCAGAAAGCAGAGAAAGCAACAAAACTGTCCCAGGGAGATGGATCCCGCGGCTGGTGAATGGATGTCACGGCCGAGGGATCCTCCTGGTTCGATATACCGGCCGAGGGATCGAAGCCCCGGTCGGTGTTCTTCCTCACACCAGACAGAAAGATTAGCAAACAATCAAAAATGCTACGGTTAGTCAAAAATACAGTAAATTAAGACAAACCAGAGGCCGTTGGGCCTCACCACCTTGATCCCTTAGTTGCTTGATTGCTTTGGATTGGGCGTGATTGACTGATTGCTTGATCGAGAACCCTAGGGTTAGGGTTTGAACTTCGGGGTTTGATCACCGGATTGACGGCTGCCTTCGGGAGGTTAGGGCTTTTGAAGTATGGGATTGAAGGATTATTTGTGCAGAGCTTTGAGGCTTGATTGAGTGTGTAGGTATATCAATTTTGCATTTATTTTCGGATTCCAAATGCCCTTTATATAGGCAATTGGTGACTCACTCCGGCCAATCAAATCACGAGATGGCAATTGCAATTGCAATGCATCTCTAACTCTACGTCGTAATCTCTGAGCGTAGCCCGAACGCATCGGGAAGGAAGTGTAGTTGGATCAAACCAACGTCTGACAGAACGTTCCAGAGTCTGGAAAATGGTCGATCTGGCGGCCGAGTAAAGGATCTTGCGGCCGTGGAATTGATGTCTCGGCCGAAGGATAGATCTTGCGGCCGAGGAATTGATCTCTCAGGGAGATTTTGCTAGCAACAGGTTGCTCGGGTGAGGAAATGATGTTGGGGCCGTGAGATCGATGTTACGGCCGACAGATGGATTCTCCTAGGCTTCTGTGTTTTCTGTCTGAAAGGCTGTATGGCTCTGAATTGGGTCCTCTAAGTGGCTCAAAGTTCTTACCGAAAGTCCTAAGGTTCTCAAGTAAGCAATCAGCAATCACTGTATCCGTTTCATCATCGGGATTGTCCCAAGGTGGGACTTGAAATAATCGTTAGGCCAAATTGAGGTGTCTACAATCATCTCCATCTCCCACATTCATCTCTTCCCATTTAACCTGGTTCATCTCCATCTCCCACGTTCATCCCCATCTCTTATCTCCCTAAAGCAACAACCCCTTTCCTCCTCCTCCTCAACCGCACCCACGACCACTACGCCTCTCCTCGATTCTAAGCTCGGCGGTGGCAGAGGAGGCGCAAGGATTCCCGTCAGGCTGTTGGGAGCCGTGATGTATGGGGTCAACTCAGCGATCGGGTACATGCTGATGCTCGCCGTCAAGTCGTTCAATGACGGCATGTTTGTCGCCGTTGTGGCGGGGCTGTCGGCCGGGTACTTGGTGTTTAGGAGCTATGATCAGGATGTGGTCGTTGTTGACAATCCTTGTGCCTGTGCTTGAAAAAGGGGAAATCGAAATTGAAGTTTCAAATCATTTTCAATTTGGATCTAGGCCTCTCCATTGATTGTTAATAGTAATCATGTGTCTTTATCTTTCGTTTTTTGGGTTCGACGATTGGATCTAGGGATCCAATTTTCTTCTGTATTTGGAGGACCTTCTGCGATGGGTTCAGTTTATGGAAAAAAAAATTAAATACAACGGTGATACCACATTATTCTACTGATGTGGTGCAACGAACCAATCATTTTCGACCATGTACGAATACGGGTCCGCGCAGAGGTGATGTGGTGGTTAGTGAGATCTATGTAACTTTTACCCAAGTATTTTGAGAAATAATCATTTTTTGCGCTAAAAAGTGGTTATTTCTCAAAATACTTAGGTAAAAGTAAAGAAATTTTACTTTTCCGATTCCTCTTGTCGAGACGAATCAATAGCCGACAAAAGTTTGGCGCAAAATTCAAATAAGGACAAAATTCTCAAATTAAGTTTAAATTTAAGTTAAGGATAAAAGATTGGAGCCTAAGAGCATCCACAGTAGAATAAGCAAATGTGAATAATCAAAATATGTCACATCAGATTTTGATTATCCATCCATTTAGAGATTGCTAAAGTTAGCAATATCAAATTCTACATTGGTTATTTTTTGCCCATAATCAAAACCAACGGGCCTTCCAAACTTTTTCCCTTCATTTCACGCATATTTATTTGAAAAAAATAGTTTATTAAACAGTTTTTGAAGAAAAAACAAAACAATTGTATAAAAAAAATTCAAAAAAAAAACTGTTGTGTAAAAAAAACATTTTTTTGAAACAAAAAATAGTTTTTCAAAAAACACACTTTGTTCACTTAAAAATTTTAAAGGAACTGTATTTACACAAACAATTTTGAAAATTTAAAAACTATAAATATAGTTTTTTAAAAACAGATTTTGTGTAAAAAACATTTTTGAAATCTCAAAATTCGTTTACCAAAAAAACATTATTTTAAACCTTTTTTTTTTTTTTAAAAGATGTCCTATGGAGAGAGATAAAAAAAGAAATTAAAAATGACAAAGGGAAATCCCACGCCCTGTGACTCGAACCTGGGTGTGCACCATTGAGACATACAACTTTTTCGCTGAACCAGAGAACATTTCTAAGCAAGTGGCGCTAACTTAATATTTTATTACATACTTGGAGGTTGGGTTGCCCAACACCCGAAGACTTGTTGGGCTTACCTCAGGGCCGGCCCTGTCAACATGAACACGTGGTGTTATGTTATTGGGTTGGGATACTTAATCGGATAATTGGACGTACAAGTAAAAAAAATTTACTTGGGTAAAAGTAAAAAAATTTACACTGTAGGGTATTGATTCGTCTCGACGAGAGGAATCGGAAAAGTAATTTTTTTTTTACTTTTACCCAAGTATTTTGAGAAATAACCAATTTTTAGCGCAAAAATCGACTTTTTGGCGAAAAAGTGGTTATTTCTCAAATACTTGGGTAAAAGTAAAAAAAAAATTACTTTTCCGATTTCTTTCGTCGAGACGAATCAATACCCTACAATGTAAATTTTTTTACTTTTACCCATTTGGTGCTTCCAAAAGCGTTAAAGCCCCATACTGCACCAATCTTCGGCCGTCTCAGTTATTTTTTTCGAATCGGGACCGTCTATGTTTTACGTAACAAAGATTTGAATACTTTTGCCAAAAATGAATTAAATCTCTTATCAATACATACTTGATTAGATGTAAAATGTCATTCTAATAATGAATTTACGTCCCAATAAAGGTGCATTCTAAACAAGTTAGACCATAATATTTACAAGACCACTTAAAATACCAAGCAAAACAATATGAACGATATCGATCGTTGTCATTGTGTTGCGATCGTATGAGTATTGTACATTACACTAAAGCACATTACCTTTGTTTATGAACAATAAGGTTCAACATATAAATTTAAAAGGAAAGTGTTCAATAGTTTTTCCTGATGACCGATCTAAACCGTTAACATTGCACATCTTATCGATTATGTGTTTGTCACAAACTTTTATCATAATCGGATGTCGGCAACCAAATTATCAGTACACATTATATGCTTATACGTATTTAACCCATATAGTTCACAACTCGATGACCAGTTTTTCGATTTCTTCAAAATCGGAACCGTCTATCTTGTTCGTAAGAGAGATTACATCATTCCTGCCAAAAATAAAGTCAATTGCTTATCGTTACAAACTTTATCAGAGATATATTTTCCTTTTTATGTTGATTTTTTTTACTAATTGAAGAGGTTCATAAACCAGAATAAACCGGATGGAGCCCAAAATTTCCAAATACAACTAAATAACCAATAACAATCAAATCAACGGCCTTGATTGTTCAATTAAATTATTTACCGAGGTCCGTCACATTTTACTGGTCAACAAAATCGCAAAACACGTTTACATTTTAAAATTTTACCTCATTCTTCCACTCACTACAACAAAAATGGTCTATTGCGACGAAAACTGGTGACGAAATCTAAATTCGTCGCCAAATGACACCTTTTGGCGAGGAAATTGGATTTTCATCGTAAAAAGTGATTTTTTTTGCGAGGAAAAAAATTCGGTCGCAAATTGGTACCCATAGGCGAGGAATTTTAAATTTCGTCGGCAATAAGTACCCTTGGCGACAAATTTCAAATTTTGTCGTCGATAGTGGACATTAAATTTTATTTTTTACAACTAATTGAAATGTGCGTAATTAACTCTAACTCAAATACTTGATCATAAAAAGATAAATGAAAAAAATGATGGGGACTAGTCACCAGGGAGCCCAAGAATTGGCTACATTTGGATGAAAAAGAAAGTGACTTATTTTTTCGTCTTTATTCAAAAAAAAATCGCATTTGTTGGTTTTGCGTCAAATTTTTGCTTATGAATTTTTTTTATGAGAGAAATCGGAAAAATAAAACATTAAGATAAAAACTCGCAGTTTTTTGACTTATTGTTGTCTTTTTAAAAAAAAATTAAAGTTTTGATTAAAATTTTATACCTTTTCAATTCCTCTCATCAAGCCGAATCAATAAGTCACAAAAATTTGACCCAAAATTAACAAATGCAATTTTTTTTTGAATAATGACAAAATAAGTCATTAAGTGTCTTTTTCATCCAAATGGAGCCTTACTCTCACGCTCAGGAGGGGTGGAGTGGTGTGGGTGGTCGTGGTGGTTGTGTTGTAGTGGTGGTGGTGGTGGTGCAGTGGTTGAGGTCTCACCTTTGGTGGTGGTGAAGTGGTGGTGGTTGTATTGGGGGTGTGGTGGTGGTTAGGAAAAAAAACGAGTTGTAAATAGTATATATAATAAATATTATGCCTTTGATAACAAGTTGGGTGCTGGTGTAGCGGTTGGGTTCATGTCACGCATGCAAGAGGTACAGGGTTCGAAACTTGGTAGGGGCTGAAAATGGCGCTAGCAGTTCTTAATTTTCGGAAAAATCACTCATTACGACGAATTTTTTTTTCGTCGTCGAAAAAAATATTGCCGATGAAAAAATTCGTCGCCAAAAGCCAAAAAGCCGACGAAATACAAAATTCGTCGTCAGGAGACCTTTCGCGTGAAACTAAAGTCGACGAATGGTGGCGACGAATTTTTTCGTAGCCAATTCCTTTGGAGACGAATTTTGACTCTTTGCCGACGAAAAAAATTCGTCCCCTTACACAATTTTTGTTGTAGTGACTTTACCCACGGTTTATCCTTTTAAAATAAAATAATTAATTACAAAAACTGACAGTTAGGAGACAGGTGGGGACGGGGGACAGGTGTCGTACTGTTATGCTTCATGAGGTTTTGGTCATGCATGTTAGTGGTTATTGTTATGCTATTTTGTGGTTTTATTATGCTTCATTCCCTTAATGGTTCTTGTTACGCCAAACTTGGTTATTTGTTATGCTTTTTAATGGTTTCTGTTACGCCAAAGTTGTCATAACTCTAAAGTTATTCCATTTAATGGTTTCGCTACTCCATTTCGGGTTTATGTTATACCGGTTTGGGACTTGTTATACTAATGTTACGCCTTTGAATTATGAAGTTATGCCTTCTTAGGTTTGTTGTTATGCCATTTACTGGTTTTTGTTATACCCCAATTTTTGACCGGTTGAGGTTACCGCTTTGACCGGTCACTTTTGGTCAACCTTGTGATGTGGCGAAATCTCGCCCATTCGTTTGGTTATGCTATTTAGTGGTTTTGTTATGCCTAGTTATGGTTTGGTTATGCCTATTAGGGGTTTGGATTATGCCAATAATGGTTTTGTTACGCCAAAATTACGGTGTCTCCAAAACGAGTGGAGACACCGAAGTCATCGCCTAAAATGTTTAGTTCTTTATTCTGGATACTTGTTGAGTAGTATGGCATTGAATTAGCATATAATTCGTATTTTTTTTTCAAAAGAAAGACATCTTTTGAGGTGGTTAAAAATGTTTCTTGCATACACCAAGTCATTTTGGAAGCAAATTATACTTGTAAACTATAAACAGACAATTGCATACACCAATATTACGGTCTATAATTTTTGCTTGCTTTCATGTTTGCAGGCAAAAACAAGTCCGCGTGAATTGAAGTGTAAGAAAAAGGAGAGCTGCCACTTGCACCAATGAAAACAACACATTTTCTTCAAAAGCAAACACATCTTCCGAGATGGAGTTTCATTTTATGGCTTGCAATTTTGGGGAGGCTGTCTACAAAGGATAGAATAGAGAGTTGGGGGCTAACAATTAATCCTCTTTGTTGCTGTGTATGGATCGGGATGAGTATCATACTCATTTGTTTTTTGAATGCCAATTCTCGACATTGATCTGGAATAGAGTTTTGAAGAATGAATGGCATAACTGGAGCTCCTATTCCTTTAGACCAGGAGCTTGCGAGGGCAGTTGATAACAGGAAAGGGAAAACTTTAATTTAGTAGTTCCATATACAAGATATCGTTGGCTGCAACTATCTATTTTTCTGTGGGGAGAGCATAGTTTGAGGATTGTTTAGGCTTAACAATTGTTGATATGTACCTGTTTTTGTTTGGTTATTACCAATCTGTTTAGGGTTGTTTGGTGAATGTATTGAGTTGTTCAGGGGAATGCCCCGTTAATTTTGTAGCTTTTGCGCGTGCTTTGGTGAAATGAAATTACTTACCGGAAAAAATGGTTGGATATCTATGATGTTGGAATTCTTGTGGTGTTACACTCAATTCCCATCTCTATTGTTGAATCATGTTTCTTGCAACTGTGAACTCATGATACAATCCAAGGTGTTTGATTGGGGAGCATTATAAGTGTTTGACATTTTTGCGAAATCTCGTTTGGAGTTGAACGCTATCTATGTGTGTGCTCCAAGACACATGCCAACTGTGAATAGCAGAGTAAACTGTAAATTAATACTCATGCAAAACAAAAGCCAAATCCACATTTCCATTTGACCATCACGATGTACAAACTGAGAGAGTACATGGCAATTAATAGGCTACCCATACATGATACAACACAGAGCCACAAAAAACCACATTTTCATTGATCATCAAACTTAGATGCTTGAGAGAGACTAACTGATCTCACAAGTCACTACCCTCAAAATAAAGTATTCGTTTTTCTGGTAGAACTCATAATTGATGCTGCCATAAGGGTGCCCTCTCTACATATCTATATATAAGCTAAGAGAACATAAGTATTGCCATTTGCCAAAAATACAAAAAAAAGGAACAAGTCTTCCATTACAGATTGGTTGAAGGCTCGTCAAGGTCATAGCTCCACATTCCACCATGCGATCCAACCATTTGGGATGTCTGAAATTAAAAACCAATTGTCAAGTACATAACATGTGAAATTTTAGAATGACAAGATAAAAAAGCATAGGGATACTTACACTACAATTTACACTCCCTTGCATGATAACCTCGTCGACTTCCATAGTGTGAACTTTCGGAAGCTCCACATCCATATTGTCCAACGAAACCTACTCATGCATAATTTCAGTAAAATAAAACATTAATGTAATTATAAAGCTCACGATACATTTTCTAAATAATTCTAATGATTGCAAGCCGAAAGGTATACCGTTATGTTCTTCGCATTGCCTCGACTAGCTTTGCCGTTCTTGCTTGATTGCTTTATCTTCCGAATAATTTTTTCAATTCTTGGTTGTTTCCTATTTACTGGTGGTCGCCCTTGCCGACGACGTTTAGTCGGATCACCCACGGCTATTGTTTTCTCTTTGGAACTTATGATTCTGTCTACTCTGTCAATTGACATAGGCCTATTGTTCAGACACTCCTCTTCACAAACTTCATTATCCACCTCGGTTTCTTCCAACTTGGCCACCACCCCTCTTACTCTTTGCCTCGGAATCCATGGCCTTATCGGCGGCTTTGCGGAAAGCAACCAACATAAGGTCATAGCGACACCATTCGGGCTTGCGTTCCCAATTTGCTTAACTAACCTTCACCCTTGTGTGACTCCTCCTCACATTTTTGCTCCACCTTTGTAGAATGTACTTCTTCAGAACTTCATTCAACTTCATTCTTGACCAAACCATGACAATATGCTTGCACACAATCCCCTTAGATTCAAACAATCGACAGGTACAATTACTTTCTTTTGACTCCTCATTATAACAAACATGAAAAGTTACGGTTTTCAAGAATCCCTTCTCACCAACTTTTATATCTTCTTCAATCTCAAATTTCAAAATGCCATCAACTGCCACATTCATGGACGTGAAATTGCATGCAATCTTACCAGCTACTTGAGTTTGAAAATCCTTACATTTTGCGAGTGTGTATGCATCTTGAAATTGATCTTCAAAACCATAAGGGGACACATTCTTTGCTTGTTTGTTGAAACAACGGGCATCTTCCTCTTCTTTTTTTTCCACTTTGTTACGCAAGGCGTTGTCATATTGCTCCACAAATTCCTTCAAAGTGGTATTAGAATGTACGTAGCCATCAAAGTAGGCATTCATGCTCTCACTCCGTTGGGTTGTTGACATCCCCGCCCAAAAAACATCTTTGACAAATGCAGGAGCCCATCGGTGCCTCTCCTCGTACAAGCCACTTAGCCACTCGTTGGCCTCTAAGTGATATTTATTGATAAGATTGGCCCAATTTTTCTCAAACTCCTCTTTAGTCAATGAATCATACACGGCACTTAGGACATCCCATTTAATCGGTTCATAATCATTGTAATTCTTCAACTTTTCATGAACTTGTTTCAACAAATGCCACAAACACCAACGATGCCGTGTGTTTGGAAAAACTATACTTATTGCGTTTTGCATGGCACGGTATTGGTCTGTTATGATGGCGTTAGGAGAGCACCCGGACATACAAGCAAGCCATGTCTCAAACAAGCAAGCCATGTCTAAAATAGCTTAACTCCAAGACCCAAATTAACTCCACAATTCTCACCTTACCTTTCTTATAATGGTTTGTCTATTAACCAGGTCTTTCATATAAATGACCGATTAATCCAACACTTCACATTCCAGTTGTATTTCATCTAAAGAAAAAGATTATGCTCAGTCATTGACCTCACAAGATTTCACAAACTCATATCCGAATCAAATGCTATATCATTATAACAACCCAAACCAATCCCATGGCTAAGCCCACAATTCTACAGCACGTAGCACACCAAAACGCAGACATATAATTCTTAAGCAGGTAAGATCACATAAGCATATATTCCACATAGCACAAAGCACATGAGCATGTAATCGGTAGACAAGTGATCACCTAAACACTTCATTCACATAAACCACACATTTGTCAAACATTGAACATGACATAAAATATAGATCAGGTTCTCTTATTTCCCATATAAGGGTCAACATGGCTACGCCAATCACATGATTAATGAATGCAATGTCACATTGTTCAAGTAATGTCAATTCCCACAAGCACACATATGTCATACAAAAGACGTGACATTTTGAACCCATAAGACTAGAAGTCACCCCACGGTCTCAAAGTATTCAAACCTAGACGCTCTGATACCAATTTGTCACGACCTGAATTTTCAACATAAAGTAAATAGCGTTTTATAATAAAAGGACCTCGCTTGCCATCGTATTCCAAAAATAATATCCCACCTGTTTGAATTACAAACAAGTCCCTGTCACGCCCTCGATTTTTAACAAAAATCATAATATATTTTCTAGAAACAATAGTCTTTCTCTCAACTATACTTACCCTTAATTGTCATGCTAATCCAAATAACGAATCAAAATCTCTTCCTTTTTTTTTTGAAACACATAGTCTCCCCAACGTTTACAATTAAAAGGGGTTTCATAATAATCAAGGAGAGGAGTTTATACATAGCTTTACATATTATCTAATCAAAAGGTACAACCTTCAATTGCAAGTATAGTACACTACATGAATTAAACTTGATGATAAACAACTCCTTAATGATTCCAATGAAGCTCTCAAAAGACGTCTCAATGTGCACTCCATGCAATCCAAGCTAAGTGCCACGACGGGTACCTGAAAGGATAGGGTGAGCTACACTAGCTCGTAGAGATATCCATACCTAAATTATATGCATATATGAAGGCAGATACCAAAAAAAAGATATTTTTCCAAAGATAGATTTGTTTTGTCAAAGGGTGGAACACAAAATACCATACTCATGTTAGAAAAATATTTAACTCCATTTCTCACTGACACTCTCAGCTACACACGTACACGCACCCACTTCTATCTTAAATAAACTCAGGCTGTCATTACCAAACCCAGAACATACTTCTACGTTTTCATTCTAGTGACTAAGAGACTACTCCGAATTCTTTAACCGAGTTTACCATTATAAGTTTAATCTACAATACCAACGTAACTCTTTCACAATAGATATTATGACATCTACGGCATCAAATTGACATGTCTCCATACCAAATAAATTTCCACACCAATCCCAATTCATCAAGCCACTATAATTCAAGAATTCTATAAGAAGGAAGAAAGCAAGCATCGACACTTCAAACCATCCAAGACACCAACTCAGGTTAAAAGTTCATAGTTTCTCACATCAGTGTTTCATTCTATCTAAATTTCACATTCGAAATCAACATATCAATACTCACAACCTTCTGTATTACCACCCCTTGCGTCACAGTAAACATCACCCAATGGTTGGATTTCGGCATTCCCACCCCTTGCGTTGCCGTCTGCATTACCACCCCTTGCGTTGCAGTAAAACATTACCCACTGCATTACCACCCCTTGCGTTGCAGTACTTTCCCAGTACAACCCTTGGACTACAATCGATTAATCTCATCAATCAGATAACATCAAACACTTTTTCCCAATCCCGATGTACAGCAAAACACACCGATCAAACCAACTCAAAGATTAACTATGCATAAATAATATCATCTTCACGTTTATAACAATAAGAACACCCAAGTCCAACTCTTTTATGTAGTAAATCTACCACATATCTTCCTCAATCAAATAACATTAACATCAAAGCATTTGCTTGCATATTGACACCTCAATACACGTGACACTTTAATCACGCTAGACATCGAGAAGCTCCCACACACACATATTCACACACCTTTTTACTTAGATTCTAGGCTTACCATTGCCAATATCATTTTCTGTTATCACGTTTCTATCTTTAAAGACTTGGATACACCTTAGGTTCTCGAACGACCACTTTCTCTTTACCGATTCATTTACTAAAACATACCCCTTTAACAAAAAATCAACCTTTCACATCTCTTAAATTAAACCCACATACCAAAACACGCATACTAAACCAACCCTTGGATACAGCACATAAATAGGAAAAACTATTTATCTTTCTCCAAGTGTCAAACAACATCAATGTCAATACACCAATAATGCATATCCCTTATACACCACAAGTTCTCTTTAATCCAACACATAATCATCTAGATCAATCTATCGTATCCCCACCAGTCAAATTGGCAAAGTTAATCACTCACATTAGACTATATCCAATTAAACAACGTGAATTCAAGGACGACACTTAAACCATTGAAAAGTATGCTTCTTTTTCTTCGGCCCCTAGGTCATCCATCAAAATGGAGTTCTGGTAACCTTACTACGGCCTCGCGATTATAGCTCAACGTAACGGTGAAATTGGTACAAGGCAGAATTTGGGTCAACTTTGGATGCAAATCTGTTATCGCTCGGACATACCCATGATGCATGGGATGCATCGTTGGAAAGCTATATGTGTCTAGTTTCTAACAAAACAAACGGTGGATCATTTTGAGTCCCCAGCTAGGAGTTATGGCCATTTTACCCAAGTCCGCCAGTGCTGTCAGATTCTACGCGAGAATAAGTACAAATTGATTGAAAAATCATAACTCTTTCATCTTAAACCCAAAAATAGTGAAACTGTTTGTCTATTTTTCTCTTAGTCGACGAATCGACTGTGAATGGTGTAAGTGCTGGAATGTGGATGTTTGTGGTGGTGGAGTTTGGTTCCTTGCCGTATTTCAGGACTTCTCTGGAAGCAAACTTAATGAAGTGAACGGAAATGGAAGAAGAATAACAAAATGGACTTTTATTACTCCTAAAAGTAGAAGTCAGTCGACTATGGATACACAATCGAGAAGACGGTTTTAAGATAACAAGCTACTCCTAGTGCAAGAAATGTAAAGTACAGATAAAAAGTAGAAACCTTTGGGCGATTGAGTGGGGGCCTTCTAATTGTCTTCAATTCTTGTATTTATAGGCTGCCACTTTGGCTTGAAATTCAAACTGGATGGAATTCCCTCCTCTGATTTGAATTGAGCAGTTACTTCCTTTGTACTTTCACGATCAGCATGAGGCAGTTATTTTGACAGAAAATCCCATCATGTGCTTCATCTTCAACTGCCTCTTTCCACGATCTAGATGTGTTTCGCTTATCCTTTATCCAATTGCCACATGTCCCTGACTATGATGCACGTTCTTGACTTAGTCAGTCAGTCCATTTGATAGTTTGTCATTACCAAGCTGTAATCAAATTAGCTCATTAACCATTGCCACGTGTCATTATTTAGCCCAATCGATTAGTAATGATCATCTTACTAAAATATGGTGCAAACAATGCCCCCCTATTTACCTGAGTTAAGGATTAACTTTGGTAAATATAACACCTAGACTCATCGCCTATATAAAGCGTGGTAATTTATAACTAATGCACTATTAAAAAGTACATGATGTTTTTATCAATCACTCCTCTGTCGATATCGACGGGTGGTAATTTTTACGGTGTAAAGATTTATGCTCCAAACTCTTGAAGAGTTTTTAAATAAATTTTACACAACCTTTTCACTTTTCGACTGGTACAATAAATCCTTCAAAACTTAATAACCACTGTCAAGAATAACATGGCTCTGTCGATTAGTTCCCTTGACGGAAACTTTGGTCGAATCGTCCGCCCTCGATTGTACAAAAGCATGGAGCAGTGTCTAGACCTTTTATCTATCAAGCAGTTACACGGCGTTTTTGGGAGCCAAAAACAGTTTACCGATGAACTCCACCGCCTTCTCGTAAATCATTGTATAATGGGGCCATTCTAACAGTCGATTTGGCCTTATTAATTTCCTTCGAGAAACTGTAAGCAGTTACCCCACTTCTTGGGTCATTTTGGACTTCCACCACTTCGTCGGTCCAGTTTTTAATTGAAACAATGGAGTTCAACACCTTCTAATAAACTGATTCCCATAGGAAAATTATTAGAAGCATCTCGCTCTACGGGTGTAAACATGGTTATAATTCACAGCCATGATTGGCTTGAACTTGTATTCCACGGTTAAGTTTTCACCATTCTTAACCATTATAGATAGAGCGGAGAGATTATTTTTACTTCGACCATTCATGGTCTAAATTGAAAAACTCTAGTCGAATTATATTTCATAATTCGACTCGTTTTGAGTTTCAAACTTTCGAGCCATAATTGACTCTTCTAAAGATGAGTTTGCCACCATGCAAACTCAATATCAAAAGAGGGCCATTTCTCATTTCAATCATCCTTACTAAAATTTGGATGAAGGAGACATAGATGCCAACAAGACCTTTCAAAATTCTCCTGTTGCCAATGATGAACCATGGCCTTTCTTAAAAACAGTTGAAAATCATAAACTATGAAGGCCTTTAGGAACATAAGTGGCGCCCAAAATTATAAGTCTCTGCATGTCCATTATCGACTGCAAAGTGTTCAAAATCGACTGGACCAAGCAACCAATCCAATCGTTGCCATACATCCAAAGATGAATTTCTGCCCCCAAAATTCATCATTGAAAGGAGGATTACTTCTCATTCTATATTTTGCCCACCAAAATTGTTGGCGCCATGTTTCCTCCATAATAACCTTTGTTGTGGATTTCGGTCGGAGTCAAAAACCTTCAAAACTACTGTCATGGCTTTACAGTTCCTCTGTCGAATCTTTTTGCCCGAGGCAAAGACATCGTCCAAACCTTTAATACAAGATTGAGAAACAATTCTGTTCCCCATTTGATATAAACCATCGAGAATTATTCCAAGAGGTAGCCAATAAATTAATGGCTTCTTTGTACGAATAAATCGTCGAAGCCTTACAAGGTTTTTCAGTCAAATTATTTTCATGACGTAACTCCTTTCGAGTTTCAACGCCAAAGCCATTCACTTATGATTTGGCTCTTTTGAATATGAATTTTGCCCCCCAAATCCATTGTCGGAAAGAGGGTCATTTCCCATTCCGTAATTTGAAAAACATGCTTTTCATCCTTATGAAATTCTGGATGAGAGGGATACAGTACCAGTAAAGCATTTCAAAAATTCTGTAGCCTATGATGAATAATGGCCACTTTCATAATTAAGCACTTCGAAGACCGTGAATAATCTTCAACACCCATGAAAAATGGCATGAAGGATTGGTCTTCTATGTAATTAATTGATGCCAAAAATCCATAGATTGTCCCACTTAATAAGCGTTAATCTGCCTAGTGGATGACATTCTTTAAACACATAAATTGGTGTAGCCTCTGTATTAGGCTAGAATTCTTCCATTTCTTATGAAGCCTCTGATTTTGATCGGTTGGCCATTAATTGGCCGTTTCACTATCTATCGCCCAGAATGATTCCAAAGTTGGCCAACAAATGGCCGTTATTTCATTTCCGCAAATTGTTCAAGCCTCACATGCAAGGCTTGCATTTTCACATTTAATCTTTGCCATTACATCTAGTTTGGTGATGGTGCATGTGGACAAAACTGTGGCCAATTTGGCCATTTATACTTGCCCAAAATTGTAGAAAAGCAATGAACATTATCTACACCTCTTAACCAAAACTGGACATATTTCAACCAAAACCAATACGGATACCAATACAAATGACCTCCGAAAAATCCATACCTCTTACGAATATTGTTGATGAACAATTGAACAAATGGTTCTGGAGCCCTTTTGGTTGACGTGTAGTGTGCCATAGGAGGCATATATCGGCTTTGACTGGTACCAAATCTAGGCGGTACATTGAAATCAGTGGGAATGTTTCCATTTTGGCCATTAACATATTGACTTCCAATTCCATTACTTCCTCTAGTATTTGGAACTGGTTGATAAAAATTCGTTGGCCTTGTTGGGCTAGGCCTAGGTTGACTGGACCGTAATGGAATTCTATTCGCTCCATGTTCAAAAATAGGATTAGTATATACCTGTTGAGGATGCCCCTAGGCATATCTGAAGTTTCTGGAGTTTTCCTATCGTTAGGCAAACCACTTGAAGAAGGAAAATCTCCTTGTCCTGGTGCAATCAACCTTCGTAATAGAGTTGAAAATTCTTGGGCTGATTCATCTTGTGGATTTGCCGAAACATAAGTCAAAACTTGAACGAATTGCCTGACTAGGTGTGCCATTACTTCCAAATTAGTAAGTAGCCCTCCTTCTAGCGCCAAAACTTGTTTGTCTATTTTTCTCTTAGTCGACGAATCGACTGTGAATGGTGTAAGTGCTGGAATGTGGATGTTTGTGGTGGTGGAGTTTGGTTCCTTACCGTATTTCAGGACTTCTCTGGAAGCAAACTTAATGAAGTGAACGGAAATGGAAGAAGAATAACAAAATGGACTTTTATTACTCCTCAAAGTAGAAGTCAGTCGACTATGGATACACAATCGAGAAGACGGTTTTAAGATAACAAGCTACTCCTAGTGCAAGAAATGTAAAGTACAGATAAAAAGTAGAAACCTTTGGGCGATTGAGTGGGGGCCTTCTAATTGTCTTCAATTCTTGTATTTATAGGCTGCCACTTTGGCTTGAAATTCAAACTGGATGGAATTCCCTCCTCTGATTTGAATTGAGCAGTTACTTCCTTTGTACTTTCACGATCAGCATGAGGCAGTTATTTTGACAGAAAATCCCATCATGTGCTTCATCTTCAACTGCCTCTTTCCACGATCTAGATGTGTTTCGCTTATCCTTTATCCAATTGCCACATGTCCCTGACTATGATGCACGTTCTTGACTTAGTCAGTCAGTCCATTTGATAGTTTGTCATTACCAAGCAGTAATCAAATTAGCTCATTAACCATTGCCACGTGTCATTATTTAGCCCAGTCGATTAGTAATGATCATCTTACTAAAATATGGTGCAAACAGAAACCAACGCCAAAAGTTGCACCACGACAAGCCCTACACTCAGTAAAAATCCCAGGTCTAGGAATGAGAGGAATTTAACCCAACAATCAAGCGAATAACAGATTCGCAACCATTTTCGCACCAATCAACCAACCTTACTTTAGAAATTCACCAAAAATTGTATACTTAACCAAATTACTTGATTCCAACTCCAATCTCTTCTTAACTTAAATATTTAACTCCTGTAACAGACCCAAAGCCACCCAAGTAGTTCAGCATGCCCAGAAAGTTAAAAGAAGACAGCCACACACAGTCTCGCATACACCGGTGACAGTCGGTATTCAAAAATTCATAACTAATTGTGTGATTATCGGTTTTACATGATTTTGGTACCGAAATCTTCGTATTGAAATGTACTTTAACAGTTATGAAGACACCAAAAATTGAATCTTATCAGAAGGACCTCAAAAGGACGAATTACTAGCACCCACGAAATTTTCAGCATTCACTATATTTATTCAAGACTCCAAACAGATTATCAAGCTTGATTCTTGTATAACAAACCAACACATAAACATATAAAGAAGGTAAGAGATCCCTACCTCGAAGGTTAGAAGCAAGCCCGAACATGGAGTAAACCTCAAAGTGCTCCGATCATGATTCTTCTTGGATCAATAGGAAGATCTCGTCGTGTAGAACAACTTTAACACTTGGAATTTTTCAAAAAATCTCAATCGTAGTAGATGAAATCAAAGAGAGAAGGTGAGAGAGGTGAGAGCCGAGAGAGAGAGAGATAGATGCAGGAAAAGAAGAAAAGAAAGGGAAAAAAAATTGAATCTCCTGCTTCTGATTTTTTTTGTTATATAGGGTTTATCACACTCATACCCTTAAGCTTCTAAAGTATCACATTAAATACCACAATCAATATTCTCTTTCACAAGGACCCCACATTCATTCATTTTTTTCACATTTATATAACTCAAACACATATCAAATATTAACATTTTAAATAATTTAATTATGGGTCTCTACAACCCCTAAAAATTCTTGAACAGCAGTGCTACATGCACAACAATTCAAACACAACCTCTCACATACATGTGGGGCCCACACATACTAGTGCCTGTGGGTCCCACATGTACGTGAGAGGTTGTGTTGAGTGTTGCGTTTGGATTGTTGTGTTCCTAGTATTTTTGTTTCTCAAAATAAATGCTAACACATTGAATCGTAAAATGGGTACAAAATCATTATTTGAACTCCGGGACGAAAAATACATAACTAGGACCACCAAAAGCAAGGCCAAGAAAAGAGAGGGAAAAAAAAAACACGCACCAACCACACCTAGACAATTCAGTGCCAAATTATAATACTGTATTCTTGACATTTCAATTAAAGCATTTGTATTAATGTTGAAGACAAAAGTTTTTAGCTTTACAAAGCATCAAGTAAAGAAGACGACACTAAAGCCAAATTAAAGCTAGTGTCATTACTCCCACTTTTGTTTTCAACCACCCCAAGACTGTTTATTTTTTGTTTTCTTCTCCATTCGGTGCACACGTGGGGAGAAGTGAACATAGTTTAAAAAGAAAGTGAAGCACTTTAAGAAAGCCATAAGTCTCTCTCATGGGAACTAACAGCAAAAGCAGAGAGAAGACGACACCAAGAAACAGAGTGAAACACAAAATGATGAGCAGATTCAGAGGTTTGAACTAACTATACCCTAAAGAGCCGGAGAAGATGCCGTACAAGTAGCCAGAGAAATAGGTGGGGGCGCCAGAGGAGAAGAGGTCAGAGAAGTCGTCGGAAAATATCTTCACAAGCTGGAAGGGACACCGGAGAAGAGGGGTGAATTTGGCCGTAATATTGGGGATGAAAATTTGGGGAAAAAAGGGGCGGGAGTTGAAATTGAATTGGGCCCACTTCTTCTCCAGATTCGAAATGAACTACACGCGTGAATTGAGATTGCCCTGGAATTGATGAGAGAGATTGGACCCACTTTTTTTTACACCTGGACAGCCAGCTGCACTGCTGTGCATTTTCTATTCCTAATTGCTGTACCATTAGACTTATTGTTATAGAAATGATATTTAGATATTCATTCTTTCCTTCACTTATGGTTTCAACATGAGTTACATTACGACGTTGGTCTCTGAAGCTCAAAAGATTTTTCTTCGGGATCTGGTAGAATACAAAGCATTGTCAATACATAATTTTGTTCCGATGGGCAACACAATTAGTACTTCTGGAACCTTTAGTACTCTTGGGAGATTTATTTTGCAAAATCTTCCCTTTATCTTTTCAAGCTTCAGGCTTATTCCACTTCAGGTGGAATTATTTAGAATTCTTGCCATTTGATGTTTGAATATTTCCTCCAAGGAATTGGTTACATTTTACCATAACCTTGTCCACAGTCATGACTTCGGCCTTAAAAATGAGATCTTGTTCGCTTTTGGGAACGGCCCATGACTTTGTTCGCTTCTGGGAACAGCCCATTATATTGTAGACATTCCAATTTGGCCAAACGATTATTTCAAGTCCCACCTTGAGTACCATCTTGATGATGAATGGATACAATGATTGCTGATTTACTTATCGTGAAATTTAGGACTTTTGGTGAGTACTTTTAGCCACTTAAAGGACCCAATCCAGAGCCAAATAGCCTTTCAGACAGAAATACAGCATCCCAGGAGAATCCATCTGTCGGCCGTAATATTGATCTCACGGCCTCAACATCATTCTTTCACTCGTGAAACGTGTTGCTTGAAAATCTCCCTGAGAGATCGATCACTCGGCCGCAACATCCTTCCTTCGGCCACCAGATCCATTGCTCGGCCACCAGATCGTCTATTTTCCAGATTCTGAAATGTTCTGTCATACGTTTGATCCGTTCACCAAAACCCTAGCAGCCTTTTTCCGATGCGTTCGGGCTACAAAGCAAATCGTGTCTAGAGATCTTATTACCCTAGAATTCCTTATTAATTCACGCCATTTGATTGGCCAGAGTGAGCCACCAATTGCCTATATAAAGGGCCCTTAGGGTTCCGAAATTATAATCAGAAATCATCCTCTCTAGCCACAAAACTCTGCAAAAACACTCTCTCAAATCCTCTCTACAAAAGCCCTAGCCTTCCAAAGGCAGCCACGATCCAAAGATCAACCCTGAAGTACAAACCCTAACCCTAGGGTTTTGAAGAAGCAAATCAGTCAATCACCCTCAATCCGAAGCAATCAAGCAACTGAGGGATCAAGGTGGTAAGGCCCAAGGGCCTTTGGTTTGATTTATTTTCTGTTCGTATACTTTAATCATAACGTTTTGATTTTCTGTTAACCATTTAGTCTGGTGTGAGGAAGAACATCGGCTGGGGCATCGATCCTTCGGCCGGTACATCGATCTAGTGGGATCCTTCGGCCGTGAAATCCATTCACCAGCCGATGGATCTATTTACTGGGACAGTCTGTCTTTTCTGATCGTTTTCAATGCATGATTCAATTACTGTCTCAGGTCACCATTAACTATTTTAAGGGCTAATAAAACAGATTACTTGTATAGAATTACGTAACGCATGTGTCGAACAACTATGGGCCAGTCTCACGACTGGGCAAAGAGTGGTGCCTAACACCTTCCTCTTATTGTACTTTTGGCTCTCGTACCCGAAATCTCTATCTATTTTTCCTAGTTTTTATAAACTAGGTGGTGACTTTGTTTTGATAATAACCGTTATCGTGTGGCAATGTTCCTAGCCATGAGAATATCCACGATCTTGGTTTATGAAGCAAACAACCAAACAAACAGCAACGATCAATCTGTATGGTGATGCCTCGCTCCAGGAGGTGTCTACAATTTTTGGCGACTCTACTGGGGACTTGAGAGCCATAACCAGAAAGTTCAACATAGGACTAATACATGCTTTATCTAATTCATTTAGCATATGCATCGAGCGGGCAACCTCGTTGAGTTCACCTAATACCCCGGCATGTCACGGGCTATGTTAGGGGTTCCAACAAACTCCACAATCACTTCTACCTAGTGGTATATTAAAAAGGAAACCATCCAATCACTACCTATAATGGGCTGGCGGAAGGACTGGTGCCCTTTGACAACGGAGCACCCTTGAGACTACCCAAACCTTACTTGTTTTAGAAAGCCATAGAACTTATCAAAATAAGACAGGAACCCACGGGTTAAGAGATTTTCCTGCTGTGGGCAGCATGCCCTCGGAGAAGGGATTCCGTTCCCCCTTCCGACGAACTTCCGGGGCAAGGGCCCTCGCGGGAATCGAGGGAACGTGAGCGCAAGTGGCAAGCGCTCAAAAAATATAGAGTCGCCACTCGGGTTTTGAAGGTCCGACACCCAAGGAACCGTATTTCGAAGCACCTGCCGTGCTATTTTTGATTTGAAAAAGTGAAGGCACCAGTCCGTCATAACCATATCTGGGTTCGGGAGCCAGGTTACGAGAGGGGAAGGGTTTTAAGGCACCCCTCTCGCCCAATCCGGAGATCGGTCTCTACTTGAGCATTTTGAAAATATTTACGATTCTTCTTTTATTAACCAGATTTTAGCCAATTAGGGCGGGGGAACAGTTTATCGGGGATTAAAACTGTAACACATTAGCATGATATGACCAAATAATAGCATGGATGGATAGCAAATTGAATAATACATGGGATAAAACCCAAAACATTGATCAAACACCAAAACAGTGCCTTGGCATGGTTTTATCACAAACAATGGTCAACTTGCATGCATGGATGAACCTGCATGCAAGGGGACCGTCGCGCGATAGAACCATACACTCGCGCGAGTGTTGATGTCTCACCAACAGTTTGAATTTCATCCCCTTCTGGGCTCTGGAAGTACCAGTGCACACCCAGGGGGCAAACCAAGCAGTTTATAAGTACTGAAAGTAAATAATTATTACAAGCCAGCAGAAGCAAATGAAAAAATAGCCCCTAAACAGTGGGGGAAATAAGCAGAGGCCTAAGGCCTAGTTGCCCATGCAAGGGCCATTTCTGGAAATCAGTAAACCATCGCGCGACATAGTGGAACACTCGCGCGAGGGTTCTGACTGGACTTCTGGGAATTGCTTTGCATGCTTGGGGCTCTGAGACATATTCAGAGATATCCCAAGGGCGTTCCAGACTGACTGAAGCAGCAAGCTAAGGACATGACCATTTAAAACCAATTTAGCCATGCAAGGGCAGCTACTGGAAATCGATGAACCGTCGCACGACAGAGTGAAAGACTCGCGCGAGGGTTTTGATTCTACTCCCAGGTGTTGCTTTGCATGTTTGGGATTCTGAGAAATTCAGGAATATCCCCAGGGCAAACAGACTGACTAAAACAAAGAACTAGGAAACTGGACTTGTTTTTATCATGCATAACAGTGATCTATATATGGAAATAAAGACCAAAGCAGAGATGGCCATAAATAAAACAAGAAATAACCAGCTTCCCTTCCCCACGTGGACCATTCTCTTGCAGACAGAAACGTCGCGCGAGTGTTTGGGTCCATCGTGCGAGGGTTTAGCTGGTTACAGGTTCTTGTAACTCTGCTGACTTTAGGGCCAGGACTGGTATTGATTACCAGCCTTGGCCCTGTCAGTCCCCCTCAGGGATCAAGACAGGGACAGGTAATGTTTTATACCTTTGCTTGAATGGCTTTTGGCATGGATTGAATGGAGTGATGTAGCCTTGCAAGAGAGTGTAGTGGATTTGAGAGACTAGGAAGTGGTTAAGGTTAGTGACTTTGTGCTAGATTTGATAACCTTGATGAAAACTTACAAGCTTGTAACCTTGTAAACTTTTTGTAACCTTTTTTTGTAACCCTTTGCATGGTAGAGCAATGGGGTTATTTATAGGGGGAGTGAGTGGACAAGGTGGTGGCAAAACATGGCTTTGCAACCAGCCAACAAGGCTGGTCACAACATGGTGGAGAAGCTAGCCAACAAGGTGAGTGGGGGTGGTTATAAGGGTGTGAGGGTGAGGCCTGCCAGAACGCTGTTCAGCCAGCGAAAACGGGGTTTCAGCCCATGTGGCCCTGATGATCACTAAATCCAGCTGGACAAGGGTGATGGGGACAGGTAGAACCATCGCGTGAGGGTCAACGGTCAACCTTTGACTTTGACCAACACCTGGCAAGTTGACTATCGCGCGAGGAACAAGAAGCATCGCGCAATGGTCAAACTTCGGTTAGGGTTTTGACTGAAGGTTTCAGGGGTTCAAAAAGGGTTCAAAGGGTTCAAGAAGGGTTCCAAATCCAATCCATTCCTCATTCAAGCCTATTTGATCCGATCTCATCATCGGGGAAACAAGAAACTGAAAAATAAAGTAAAACAAACGGGAGACCCAGATTGGGGTGTCTACAGTAGTCCCTCTTTGACGGCACGCGGAGCACCATTGACTGGTACATGTAACGTCAAAGATTTCTAGACACCCACCAAAACCACCCGAAAGCCGATTAAATGGAAAATGCAAATGTGTATATAAAAATACCGTGCACCCATAGATAGATTGGACGGATGGATCGTCACTGATTGAGATTGGACGGATGGATCGTCGCTGAATTGAAATCGGACGGATAGATCGTCGCCATATTGAGATTGGACGGATGAATCGTCGCTGTTTTGAGATTGGACGGATGGATCGTTGCTGTTTGAGATTGGACGGATGGATCGTCGCTGTTTGAAATCGGACGGATGGATCGTCGCTGTTTGAGATTGGACGGATGGATCGTCGCTGAATTGAGATTAGACGGATGGATCGTCGCTGTTTGAAATCGGACGGATGGATCGTCGCTGTTTGAGATTGGACGGATGGATCGTCGCTGTTTGAGATTGGACGGATGGATCGTCGCTGAATTGAGATTGGACGGATGGATCGTCGCTGTTTGAAATCGGAAGGATGGATCTTCGCTGTTTGAGATTGGACGGATGGATCGTCGCTGTTTGAAATCGGACGGATGGATCGTCGCTGTTTGAGATTGGACGGATGGATCGTCGCTGTTTGAAATCGGACGGATGGATCGTCGCTGTTTGACATTGGACAGATGGATCGTTCGTCGCTGTTTGACATCGGAGGGATGGATCGTCGCTATTTGAGATTGGACGGATGGATCGTCGCTGTTTGACATCGGACGGATGGATCGTCGCTGTTTGAGATTGGACGGATGGATCGTCGCTGTTTGAAATCGGACGGATGGATCGTCGCTGAATTGAGATTGGACGGATGGATCGTCGCTGTTTGAAATCGGACGGATGGATCGTCGCAGTATGACATCGGACGGATGGATAGTCGCTGTTTGAGATTGGACGGATGGATCGTCGCTGTGTGAAATCGGACGGAGGGATCGCCGCTGATTGATTGATCGGATGGATCGTCGCTGTTTGACATCGGACGGATGGATCGTCGCTGTTTGAGATTGGACGGATGGATCGTCGCTGTTTGACATCGGACGGATGGATCGTCGCTGTTTGAGATTGGACGGATGGATCGTTGCTGTTTGAAATCGGACGGATGGATCGTCGCTGAATTGAGATTGGACGGATGGATCGTCGCTGTTTGAAATCGGACGGATGGATCGTCGCTGAATTGAGATTGGACGGATGGATCGTCGCTGTTTGAAATCGGACGGATGGATCGTCGCTGTTTGAGATGGGACGGATGGATCGTCGCTGTTTGACATCGGACGGATGGATCGTCGCTGTTTGAGATTGGACGGATGGATCGTCGATGTTTGAAATTGGACGGATGGATCGTCGCTGTTTTAGATTGGACGGATGGATCGTCGCTGTTTGAAATTGGACGAATGGATCGTCGCTGTTTGAAATTGGACGGATGGATCGTCGCTGTTTGAAATCGGACGGATGGATCGTCGCTGGGGATATAAAATTCTTCGGGATAAAAGCAAAAACTTCCATAATGACCTTCGAATTTATTATAGACCCAAAAGAGGGGCAAATAAGTTCGGGCCAAGCTTAGAACCTGGACTGGGCCTGAGGCCCAACAGAACTGTCGCGCGACAGTCGCGAACACTCGCGTGAGGGTTCTTGGTTAGGGCTTGGGTCTGGAAAAGCCCGGCCTAAACCTGTTTCATCCGTTTAAACGTCCGCGGGACGTTACAGAAACAGTGCAGAACAGTTTCAAAATTTCAAAACTCCTCTCAAACTCTCATCCCTTCTCAAACTGTCCCCAAATCCTTGATCAAACCACGAAATCCACACACCCATGCAACCATGGCAGACCACGGTGAGGATGGTGGTGGCGGCGAGGTAGTTGATCGGCCGGCGGACCGAGGAGGGACCATGGGCATTGAAACGGAGGATCAACCTCCGGCAGTGGCCATCGCAGAGGTCGGTGCAGTGGCGAGAGGCGGCGGAGATGTTGGAGAAGACCAGCAACAGGAGATTGATGGTGGTGAGAGATGTCGCGCGACAGAGCCAGAGCCTCGCGCGACGGTTAAAATGGGGGCCGTGGGCCACAGCGTCGAGATATTAGACCCGAGCGTGGCCGTGGAAGGGTCTGTGGTGACTGGGGTGAGTCCAGGAGATGCAGAACAGACTGGTACTGGAGAGCTTGGGAGGTATAATTCTAACCCTTCACACAATACAATTTCAATTATGCTTGCTTCTTTACTTGCTTAGCCCGCTTGATTGCTTCAAATTCAGATATTGCATATCTTGTGACTAATGCTTGTACTTGTCTAAACATTGTGCAGCTTTGGGCTTACGAGGTACTACGGATGTATCCGCCGCAATGCAAGCACCCGGACTTGAGCACTCTTCCCCGCGCGCTGATATGGAGTAAGTCCAACATGGGGAAGATGGAGGGGAGAGGCGACCTCAATGCCTTCAGACTGTACTTGGACGAGCTTAGGGCTTCACAGGTATGACGTAGAACATGACTTCTAATGTGCATTCCCTTCTTTGATTTTAACGCTGTTGCTGATCAATTGCCCGCATTGCCTGCTTGTCTTTGCTGCAGATCAATTGGGATCCTTGGAGAGGGGCGAGGCCAGAGCCAGAGTACTTGGCCAGGAGCAGAGCTGTCACGGCCAGCAGGGTGTTGTTGGAGTCAGCCTTCGGCTGGCAGTGGTACTTGGGAGACCGGGTGACATGTCAGTCACTTGACCATCTCGAGTTCCAGGTGCCAGGGCCACTTCCGCCCCGGGCTTCACACACGGGAGAGTACACACGAGCTGAGCTGGAGAGGTACACGCGGCCGGACGCCGAGCTAGCGCACTACTTGCGTCCTGAGAGGGACTATACTGTTTACCAGAGAGACTTCCTGGCGGGCCCGCTTGGGATCCGTGGCCTTAGAGAGGTGCGGAACCAGGCCGCAGGAGCTGCTGAGGAGAGGAGAGCTGTCGGTGGGAGACAGAGGGGAGGCGAAGGCCGTGTGAGGCGAAGCCTAGGCGGACCTGTGGTTGGTGGACCTCCTGAGCTGCTTTGGAGGATTCCTGTGGTTGACAGCCAAGGGAATCCTGTAGAGTTACAGTTAGTGCCCGCGAGAGCAGAGCCCACCCCTGTGACCGTGGCAGTAAGACTTAGCTTCCAGTATTGCTTTTCAATTCGATATACTTGAATTACTGTTGATTGGCCTGATGAGTTTGAATTGCATGCAGGTGCCAACTGAATGGATAAATGAAGTCGTCCGACGCATGCTAGCCTTGGAGAATGTAGTGAGGAGAGCGGCGAACGGCATGCCACTGGAGTTGCACTACTCGGCACCGATACCAGAGCCGACTCAGCCTGCCATTGTTCAGAGGAAACAGGTACATAAACGATACATTCCTGCTTTTGATGCTTTCAATACATTCCTGCTTTTGATTGTAGAATGTACCTGTTTTCAACATACGGAATATAACATGCACAATGTATACTCATGCCTTGAAATGAAATGACAATGCAGGTACAGGGGAAGATGAACCCTACGAGGAAAAGCGCGCGATATCCGTCACCGAAGAAGGTGGTGGCAAAGAAGCCCACAGCTCTAACCAGCACCTCGCAGCAACAGACTAGGAGTTCACAGCCGGCGGCTGCAAGTCGGGAGGCTGCTAAGCGGGCCGTTAGATGTGTCGAGCTGCAGTACCAGATCAAGATGCGAGAGAAGCCGACGCAAGAGGAGCCGGCCCGCAAGAGGCGATCGATCTTGTCAGACCCTCCCGAGGATGAAGAGGAGGAAGAGGATGACGAAGAAGAAGAGGAAGGGGAAGAGGAAGAGGAGGAAGAAGAGGAAGAGCGACGTCCCTCTTCTAGCAGCGGCTTCGACGACTCTGTTGATGATCCTCCGTACAAGGACGATCCCCGGGAGCAGGTGGAGAGCGACATCTGGTTTGGATAGCGTTGTAGACCACCGCGATGTCTTCCTTGCTTTTGACTTTTGATTTCGGGCCTGCGTGCCCAAGTAGATAGTTTAGCTTGATACAGATACAGTCTTTCGAGGGCCTGCGTGCCTTTTGATAAGCAGGCGCTTGTGCCCAAACTGTCTTGATAGCTTTTGACTCGGCCGAAGTGCCACAGATACAGTAGTTCCCTTTTGTTGACATGGATATATAACGGTTTAGCTATAAAAATTGCTTTTTCAGGCTTATTGTTTCTTAATATGAATAAGAGAAAGTAAAACCAACCACTAATACCAAAACTTGCATCGACAACGCACCAAAATGTTCACTAACACACGTGAATGTACAAAATGCGACCCAACTGCAAAGAAAACGGAAGTATACCCTAGGATACGAGGATACGAGAAAATGGGCATTTATGGGCCAAAATCCAAAATAACCCGACCCAGACGAGACTGACCCTCATACAAGACTAAGTACACTTAACATGACTCGTTCCAATTGACGGAATTGAAAGAAAATGCTCCGACACAAGATTTGGACGCGAAAACGCTCAAAAATGACGCAAAAACGACCCAACTTGACAAACATGACTCAATTATGTCCCGGACTGAAACCGACACCTCCATACAATCACATAAGGTCTAAGTGACCTGTATGGCATGACCAAATTAGGCTAGAACCTCCATAGCGAGTTTCGACCTCTCGAAACCTTGATTTGAACTTGAAATGGGCCGTCGGGGGTCCAAAATCTTCGTTAAATGCGACATTTCGAATCCGATGCTTGCATGCAGTCCCATATGCCCATAATGATTTGTTGAAACCATCAAAAGTGCAAAAAGACCCTTGGAATGAAAAACGACCAAATTTGGGCAGTAGCATCTGAAATCTGTCAAGACTGCAGACAAACCCTCGCGCGAGGGCTTGGAACTGTCGCGCGAGTGAGCCTCTGTCGCGCGATGATTTTGAACTGTCGCGCGATGGTCAAACCCTGTTGGGCTGCCTTTGTTTGACCAAATTATTGCCACAAACCTATTCACTTCCCCACGTCTTGCAAGTTATTCTGGAGTTGCAGAAGAGGGTTGTCCTTGCATGGCAAGGTGGTAGAACACCTAGGCCTCCATCCCATCTTCCGGCACGGATATCGAGGACGATATTTCCAATGTTTTGCCTATAAGAAGAAAGCATTAGGAGTAATGTAGGGTATACCCCTCCTCGTTGCTAAAAATGGGAGATTCGTTAATGGAAACACTCGATCCTTGGCTAATGAGGGACGAAACCATAAATTGGGCGAGCCCCCGGTCTCGGTGCTTGTCCTCAATTCGTGATCTCCGATTCAGTCGACCGTGCGTCGAGCTTCTCCAAGCTGCATTGCCCTTCTGGGACCCGGCTGTGCATGTCTTCCGGTTCCATCAAGACGAGATGTGCCCAACCATGGAAGAATTCCAAGCGTATGTGCCAGGCTTTGCCAACTTAGATGTCCTTGCAGTCCCGCCACTTCACGAAGACATGGAGCAAATTCTACAGGCAAAACTCAACATTCCCGAGGCACTGACGGCCAGCATCATTCAGAACGGTGAACTTAACATCATTCGACTGATTGAGCTGTATGGCCCCGAGGGAGCCCTGGGAGATTACGTAGGGGAAGCACACAGGCGCTTCGTATTGTCCATATGCGCCCTGGCTGCTTATATGCTGATTCCCATCGAAGGAAGGGTGAGTCCCAAACTGGTGAGCATGGCTCTACAAATGGATGCCAAGAAAAACATCATGCCCGTGGTTTTAGCAGAAACGCTCCTGGGCTTGGATATGGTGAAGCTTGAGCAAGCAGATTCATTCAGTGGATGTCCTATCTTGCTCCAGGTAAATTCTTACCCAACTCATTTCTCGCATTTTCGTTTTTGCCTGGACACTCAGGCTGTATTTGATTTCTGACTTGTCCCCTACTCTCATGCAGCTCTGGCTGTCGGACAAAGTGGGAGTTTTAGAAGAGCCGCAGGCTGGCTTTGAAGACTTTCCCAGGCTTTTGGTCGAAAGACCGATGATATTCCCTGATCTGACGGTGGACATATGGTTCGCATTTCTGAACGACATGCACCCTGAAGACATAGTCTGGAGATGTCCTTGGCTAAACCTTTCGGAAATGACGATCAATTCGGCTAGATTCAGCAGAGTGGTAATCGCTGGCTTAACGAGCTTCACCTTTTACATCCCAGGGCGTACTCTTCGTCAACTCGGGAGAAGCCAAGGGTACAAACGCTATGGAGCGGAAGATTTCGAAATCCCCATATTTGACTCGTGGAATCTGCGCTGCTACAAAGGCAACTGGAGCAACAGGGCTTTGAAAGAACCAATTCCAGACTTCAAGACATGGCTGGACAATCGCTATGTAAGATGGCTTCGTGCTGAAGTTGAAACAAGGCTAAGGGGATATTTTTGAATCCCATAGCAATCAAGCTTGTAATCGGAGAAAGCTCCAAAACCGACAAGCCGTCTGAGCTGTCTCTTTTACCCCTTTTTCAGTGTTTACCTTGTAAGTTGCACGTCCCGTTGCCCGGCTCGACCGGCTGAATAACAACTTTGAATAAGAATAAACAGGACGTTATCCACCCGAGGGACTGATTCCATCACTGAATGTGCGATTTGAAGAAACAACGCTTCGACGTAGGCATACTCGTCCATAATGACCTATTGGAAGCATCGGAATCCCAAAATCTGGCCCGAGGCAAAATGCGACAAATCACCCACCAAAAGGCAGTAGCCTGCCCTACTGTGCCGAAATAAATTAAATCCTCGCGCGAGAAAGTGAAACTGTCGCGCGAGACTCACTCAGTCGCGTGATACTACTGAACCGTCGCGCGATAGAGCGGGTCTGTTACAGCTGCCAGCCTTGACTCATCCGGAGATTAAACTGTGGCAAGCTTTTCCATCAGCTCTGGACGTGCAGGAGCTTCTGGGCTTCTCCAGAGGTGTGTCCTTAAGTGTTAGGTCATGGGGGACACCTTGCATGGATATTTTATCCAAGGCAAGAGACATTCCATCCTCACTTGGCTATAAAGGAAGAGTTACCTCCTGAATGAAGACATGTTTTCAGCTAGAGAAATCCCAGATACACTTCTACCAATGGCAAATCCTCTCCCTACATTAATCAGCCCGTGGCTCGAAGAATTTGTCGCGAGTGACTGGCTATGCTTCCGTTCTCACGGGCTGGCCGCCTTTCGCTTTCTAAAGAGTGTAAGGCTCCGCCCCGAAATCCTAAGAGCGGCCCTGCAGTTTTGGAATCCGGACATCCATGTGTTTCGATTCGGGGACAACGAGCTATGCCCAACCGTGGAGGAATTCCAAGCATATCTCCAGGGTTTTGCTTCGAGTGTGATTGTCGTGCCGCCTCATAGAAAGAGCATGCCGAAGCTCCTAAAAACTTGTCTGAACCTTTCAAGTGGAGCGGCGGATAGCCTACTGGCTGGCGGGCAAATAAACGTCCTGCGCCTGATGGAATGGTATAGGCCTGACGGTGATCCAGAGGATACTGCCCTGCAAGTCCGGCGCCGCTTTGCTTTATCAATTGGCGTACTGGCCGCATACCTGTTGGTGTCTCCGAATGGATGGCTCGACCCCTCGCTGGTGGACGTGGCCACTCAGATGGGTGTTAGAAGGAACGTGGTTCCTATGGTGCTTGCAGAAACGCTCATGGGCTTGGATTTGGTGGCTGCTGGCCAAACGAATATATTTGGGGGTACCCCATTCTTGTTGCAGGTAAACTCTCTCAGCTCACCTTTTTCCGGTTTTCACACAGTCTGCTTTGTAGACACCCCAATTTGGCCTAACGATTATTTCAAGTCCCACCTTGGGACAATCCCGATGATGAAATGGATACAGTGATTGCTGATTGCTTCCTTGAGAACCTTAGGACTTTCGGTGAGAACTTTGACCACTTAGAGTACCCAATTCAAAGCCGTACAGCCTTTCAGACAGAAATACAGAAGCCTAGGAAAATCCATCATACGGCCGTAACATCGATCCCACGGCCATAACATCAATCCCTCGCCCGAGCAACCTGTTGCCAGCAAAATCTCCCTGAGAGATCAATCCCTCGGCCGCAAGATCTATCCTTCGGCCGAGACATCCATTACACGGCCGCAACATCCATTACTCGGCCGCCAGATCGACCTTTTTCCAGACTCTCGAACGTTCTGTCAGACGTTTGGTTTGATCCAACTACACTACCTTTCCGATGCGTTCAGGCTACGTTCGGAGATCACGACGTAGAGTTTGAGATGCATTGCAATTGCAATTGCCATCTCGTGATTTGATTGGCCGGAGTGAGTCATCCCTATGCCTATATAAAGGGGCCTTTGGGTTCCGAATTAACACACAGAAATTGAGATACTTACACACTCTCTCAAACCACGAAGCTCTGCACAAATACTCCCTCAATCCCATACTCCAAAAGCCCTAACCTTCCGAAGGCAGCCGTCAATCCGGCGATCAAACCCCGAAGTTCAAACCCTAACCCTAGGGTTCTCGATCAAGCAATCAATCAATCACATTCAAATCCGAGGCATTCAAGCAACTGAGGGATCAAGGTGGTGAGGCCCAACGGCCTCTGGTTTGTTTTACTTATTGCATTTATGGCTAACCGTAGCATTTAAATTATCCGCTAAGCTTTTCTGTCTGGTGTGAGGAAGAACATCGACCGGGGCTTCGATCCCTCGGCCGATACATCAAACCAGGAGGATCTCTCGGCCGTGACATCTATTCACTGGCCGCGAGATCCATCTCCCTGGGACATTTGTTTGTTTTTCTGCTTTCTGATGCATGCTCGTTTATCGCACTGGCTCACTTTGCTTACTGTTTAAAGGAATAATTAAACAGACTATGTGTTAGGATTAGACAAAGCATCTATACGTCTTATGTTGAATGATTATGGGCCAGTCTCACGACTGGGCAGAGAGGGGTGCCTAACACCTTCCCCTTACTGTACTTTTGGCTCCCGAATCCAGAATCTCTATCTATTTTCCCAGTTTTTATAAACTGGGTGGCGACTCTATTTGATGATAGCCATTATCATGTGGCGACGTTCCTAGCCATGGGAATGTCCATGATTTTGGTTTATGAATGAGCAACCAATCGAGCAAACACAATGTGATCAATCTGTATGGCGATGCCCCGCTTGGGAGGTGTCTACATGCTTTTATCTCAACACTCGGCTAAGGCTATATCGAAGCTCCTTACTTGTTTTCTTTCGCTCAAGTTTTATATGGCTCCTTACTTGTCTTTTCACTCGTACAGTTATGGTTGTCCGACAAGCTCGGGCTAATTGCAGCTCCTGAAGCGAACTGGCCCCGTCTGCCCGGGCGAATGCATCAGAGAGAGATGCTGTATCCAGAGATGTCTGAGGAGGAGTGGCGCACCCTCATGAGAGAGATGTCACCTCGTGAAATCGTCTGGCTGCATGAAAGCTTGAACATTCCGGACATGGCCCTGAACTCTGCGGGTTTCGAGCGGATGGTGATTGCTGGGCTGTCCAGTTTCACCTTCTACATTCCTGGCCGTATCCTTCGGCAACTGGGCATGAACCAGGGTCTGCACCAAGCTGGGGTAGAGGATTTCCAGATTCCTGCATTCACTGCCCAACATCTGGCTGGGTATGAGCACAACTGGGGTTTGAGACAACTCGGCGGAGCAGAACAAGATTTCAGCACAGGACTCAAACGCCGCTACGTAGCATGGCTGAGGAAAGACATTGCAAAAAGACAAAATGCAAACTGACCTCTGACATGACCTCAATAATCTAGAATAAACTGTGAGCCCGTGAGGGCCTCTAGCATTTCGTTCTGTTTTTGATCCTTACTGTTTTAAGGACTCTGCTCAACCTATGTAATAGAAATAGTAGTTTTGAATAAAATCGAAAGATGGTGAACTTTCTCTTTTTGGTCCAAGTGTTGAACACCGCGCCGCTTGAATATTGAGGTACACTTTGGGACCATGGATCGAGTTGATTGATTGTGACCGAATCTCACAGAGAGATTGCCTACGTATCCCAAGCTAGGGAATCAGGTCAGAACGTAGTTCAAGCAAGGGTTCGCTCGTGTATTTTAGCTCTCCTTTTGCGCTCTAACTTTTGCCTAGAACTGCCTTTTACAGGTTTTCAGTCTAGCGAGCTTTGATTGAATGCCTATTTATTTTTGCCTAAACTGCCCCCTTGGGTTTTCAGTCTAGCAGGCCTGCTCTAATTTTTGCTTGGAACCGCCCACCCTTGTGGTTTTTGGCCCAACGAGCTTCTCACAAGGATAGTAACGTTTAAGTTGATCCAGGTTCACCAAAGTGTTGAACTCGTTGCCATCCAGATCGACGAGCTGAGCCGCCCCACCCGAGAGGATGGTCTTGATAATGTAAGGTCCCGCGCGCTTTGGGTGGAATTTACCACGTAGATCGAAAATGGGAGCCCGGATTTCCTTCGTAACCATATCCCCCTCAGCCAAGTCACGAGACCTCACTTTCTTGTTGAATGCCCGAGCAATTCTGCGCTGATACCCCTGAACATGATACAAGGCACGGAGCCTTCTCTCATCAAAGAGCATGAGTTCAACAAATCTCCCACTAAGCCATTCGGATTCTGTGAGTTCACATTCAGCCATGATCCTCAAAGTTGGTACCTCAAGCTCGATGGGAAGCACAGCTTCCATCCCATAGACTAGGGAAAAAGGGGTTGCCCCTGTTGATGTTTGAATTGACGTGCAATACCCCCAAAGAGCTAGGGGCAACTGCTTGTGCCAGTCCCTGGCGGACTCTGCGGACTTCTTGATAATTGTCTCAACATTTTTGTTGGCTGCTTCAACTGCCCCATTCGTCTGAGGGCGATAGACTGTCGAGTGATGAACCTGAATCTTGAACTCATTGAAAAGTTCTAAAACCCTGCCTTTGAAATGAACCCCATTGTCTAACACAAAAGCCTGAGGGACCCCGTATCGATAGATGATGTTCTTCCTGATGAACTGAGCAACCTGAACTGCAGTTAATGTTTTGTAGGATTCAGCTTCAACCCACTTGGTGAAATAGTCTATTGCCACCAAAATAAACCGGTGTCCGTTCGAAGCAGAGGGCCTGATCATGCCAATGACGTCAATTCCCCAAACGGAGAAAGGCCAAGGTGATGACATGCCAAAAAGATTAGAAGGGGGAACGTGTATGAGATTGGCGTGGATTTGACACCTATGGCAGCGGCGTACGTAATCCACGCATTGAGATTCCATAGTAGACCAAAAGTAACCCTGCCGCAGGATCTTCCTGGCGGGCATGACTCCACTCATGTGAGGGCCACAGATTCCTTCGTGGATCTCTTCCATTATCCTGATAGCCTCAGTGCCATTAACACAAAGCTTGTGCATCCCGCAGTGAGATCTCCGGTATAACTTCCCTCCACAGAGGATGTATTGCGCGGCCAATCTTCATAAAGCGGTTTGATCCTTCTTAGTGGCGTCGGGCGGGTAACTGCCATTCTCAATGAAATTCCATATGTCATAGTACCAGGGTCGGCCGTCATCGACATCATCGACGGCGTTGACGTATCGATAAGTAGGCAAGTCCCGCTGTTCAATGAGGATTGGACGAAGCTTGACACCCAACGGGAGTTCGACCATGGAAGCTAAAGTAGCCAAGGCATCAGCAAATTGATTCTTTAGACGGGGAATGTGCGTGAAAGTCACTTTGTTGAAGCGAGGGATGAGATCCTCGTGATCTTGATGATAAGGCTTCAACCTATCTTCCCGAACTTTCCAGTCCCCGTTGGCCTGAGACACAACAAGGTTGGAATCGCCAATGACCTCAAGCTTCTCAACACCGAGTGTGAGGGCAGCTTCCATGCCAACAATACAGGCTTCATACTCAGCTTGGATGTTAGTGACATCGAAATTGAGTTTAAACGCAAGCGGAATATGAGAACCATCCTGAGTTATCAGCAAAACCCCAATCCCATATCCTTTCTGATCAGCCGCTCCATCAAAGTAAAGAGTCCAGGTATCTTCGACAACTGCTAGCACCTCCTCATCCGGAAACACAAAGTCTGAGTCTTCTGGCCCATCGACGGGATGATCAGCCAAGAATTCTGCCACCGCACGCCCTTTGACAGACTTCCTAGTAACATACTCGAGATCAAACTCGGCGAGCAAAAGCAACCAACGTGCTAACTTACCAGTAAGCGCAGGTTTCTCAAATAGATACTTGAGAGGATCCATTCGAGAAATCAACTTCACTGGGTAAGCCAGCATGTAGTGTCTTAATTTTTTAGATGCCCAAACAAGAGCCCAACATGTCTTCTCAAGAGCGGTGTAACGTTCTTCGGCACCAACCATCTTCTTACTTAAGTAGTAAATGGCTTTCTCGACTCCCTTGTCTCCTTCTTGAGCCAGCAAACATCCCATAGATGAAGGATTCACCGATAAGTAGAGTATCAAGGGCTTCCCGGGCACTGGTGGCATTAAAACCGGAGGGCTCTGCAAGTAGGTTTGAATAGAGGTGAAAGCCGCTTGACACTTGTCTGTCCAAATGAAGGGGGTATTCTTCTTGAGTAGACGAAACATCGGCTCGCAAGTCAAAGTTAACTTGGCGATGAATCTGCTAATGAACTGAACCTTCCCCAGAAAACTGCGTACTCCCTTTTCAGACTCCGGTGGCTTCATGTCGAGCACAGCCTTAATATTAGATGGATCGACCTCGATTCCACGCGAAGTAATCATGAAACCGAGCATTTTGCCTGCCGTGACACCGAAGGTGCACTTCTGAGGATTAAGGCGCATGCGGAATTTTCGTAGCGTCTCGAAGAACTTCCTAAGTACAGGAATGTGGCCTTCTCGAGTTTTGGATTTGGCGATCATGTCATCGACGTAGACTTCGACCTCTTTGTGCATCATGTCATGCAAGATAGTTGTAGCAGCCCTCTGATAGGTTGGTCCGGCATTCTTCAAACCGAACGGCATGACCAAATAGCAATAAGTCCCCCACTCAGTGATAAACGTGGTTTTCTCAGGGTCCTCGGGTGCCATGAGAATTTGGTTGTAGCCAGAAAAGCCGTCCATGAACGAGAGCAAAGCGTGCCCCGCAGTATTATCCACAAGCACATCGATGTGTGGCAAGGGAAAATCGTCTTTGGGGCTCGCCTTGTTCAAGTCCCTGAAATCAACACAAACCCGAATTTGCCCATTTTTCTTAGGAACAGGGACAATGTTGGCCACCCACATGGGATATTGAGAAACCATGAGAAAACCAGCGTCGATTTGCTTAGTAACTTCCTCCTTGATCTTCTGAACCCAATCTGGCCTCATCCGTCTGAGCTTCTGCTTTACAGGTTTGGCATCTGGCGACAAAGGGATCCGATGCTCCACGATCTCGGGGTCAATGCCAGGCATGTCTTGGTGAGACCATGCAAAAACATCGCTGAACTCAGTGAGCAGCTCTTTGAAATCACAATGCTCCTCTGGCGAAAGCGTGGAGCCCACTTCAACCATTCGGGGATCATTTTCATCTTTCAAGTTTATAGAAACTACTTCTTCTTTTATTGGCTGAGCATGCCTTTCGTCTTCCCTTTCGATGAAGGCACGGATTTCCTTGGGAATATCCCCATCGAAATCTATCTCCTCATCGTCAGGGTCGACACAGTTTATATAAAGATCATTGAAATAGTCAGAAGATGCCTCGTTCATTTCACAAGCCCCTGAAGGGTCGCTAAGTACAAGAGAATCAAACTCGAAATAAAAGCTATGACGTGGAGGGCCTAGAGGCACAAACTCCGACTCAAAGCTAGACTTAGACGACTCAACAGACTCTGTATCTGACTCAGACTCAGAATCAGACTCGGACTCAGAGGTGTCATCAATGCAAGTCAGGCGTGGTTTGAAAATGCAATTTTTAAGGCTACCCCTAGCTTCAACAATGAGAGAGGTAGGGTCCTCGAGGGCGTCGGGCCCGAGCATGAGCACTTCGGCTTCTTCAGCTTCCCCAGCCAAACCCACTTGAGAGAATTCCTGGAAGAGCAGCTCCAAATTCCCCTGATCGACGGATCCCAGCCAATCAGTCTTGACCTTTACCTGATTAAGCTTCTTCTTGAATTCCGCCCTTGCTGGCTCATCGTCACTGCTTGACCAGGTGTCATCAGCGAAAATCTCAAATCCAGGCACTAGCTCCCCGGTTTCAGAATGAACGAACGGCTCAGGCTGTCCAGTGTAAGCAGCGTTTCCCATCTCACGTACAAAGTTAGGACCACCGCAGAGGGTCTGAGGTTTTCCCATATTTTTCCTCCTTTTGGCATTTTCGGCGGAGGCGATGTACCCCAGACCAAAACGGCCCTTGTTAGAAGGAAAAGTAGGGAACTCCGGGACCCCTTGCCGGCGAGACCCTAAGCCTATGCCTGGAAAATAAGACATTCTCCTCATAATGTCCAGCGCGACAGAGCTTATGAGGAAGTTCCCATCCACGTTGATAGCCATTACAGTACCCGAAGAATCAAAAGAGAAACCTCCAAGGTCGATGTCTTCTTCGCTGTGCTGAATTCCCAAAACAGGAGTCCGATCCTCCTTGAGCGGGCGAATGCCAGAATCCCCGCAGACGGTCAAAGTACCGATAGGTAATGCCAGAATAACCTTTTGGTGGAGAGTAGATGGTACAGCCATGATGTCAGGTCGATGGAGCCACGGCCTGCCCAGTAGAAGATTGAAGGTTGCGGGAATGTCTACGACATGGAATCCCACATCCATCTCAAAACCCTCAGCATCGAGTTTGAGCATTAAAATACCCTCGACTACGCGACGGGTGCCGTCATATGCCTTAACAGCCAGGTTGGAAGGTGCAAGATCCTTCTTGGTGAGCCCCAAACGATAAGCAACCCTCAGGGGGCAGACGTTGATCGCGGAGCCGTTGTCAATAAGAACGGTCGGGACCCAGAGTCCTCGACACTTGATTGTGATGTGCAAAGGGCGGTTGTGGTCAACTCTTTCAACCGGCAGATCCTTGTCCGTGAAGATTACAGTGTGCTTGGAGGTCGGAGGGAGAATGAGAGATATCATTGCATCAGGCGTGACATTGGCCTGAACCTCAAGACGGGATAGAGCATGACAAAGCCTCTGACGATGCTCTTTGGACGAACAGATCAGTCCCCAGATCGAAATAGCGGCCGGAATGCGCTCCAGCTGTCGTGGAACAGAATCAGCAGTTGGTGGCCCAGTTAAAACCTCAGAAGGTGCAGACCTTGGGAAAGCAATGGGTTCGTTCCTTTGATTAGAAGGATTGGACGAACTCCCGGCCTGCAGATTAGCAGGCTGAAAAATCCATCCACTCCTTGTAACATTGTGAACGTTCCCCAAAGAGGGCACGACCTGAGGGTCTTCATTCACATCCCAGAGATTAGCAGGAATATCTCCCAATTTGCGTTTTCCTTTGTCAGTGGTTGGTGCAGAGATGGGCACTTCCATGTCTAAGCCCAGGTCCTCAGCCAGATCTTTCATCAGTAGGGAGTCCCAGAAGTTCAAGTCTTTCACGGCAGCCACTTCAGCAACAGGCTCTGGATTTGTAATGAAGGGAATATCCCAAAGACCACCGTCAGCCAGGGATCGGTTGACTGCCCAGACTTCATTTCCAACTTGGACATCCACTATGTCATCGACTTCCCAAAGATTGGCAGGCGGGACAAGGTCCGTAACCATGATACTACAGTCCCTGTTGCTCGGATAAGGCACCTCAGGGCGCGGGCATTCTTCTTCAACAATGTAAGAGCAAGGGTTGAAGTCGGTGTCGGGATCAGTATCACAAACTGAATCATAGACCGAGTTGAAGAGGGAAACATGATCTCCCAAGGCCCGTGGATCTTCCTGGATAAGTTCATCCTTTGCGTAATGTAACAGGTAGTCCGGTATAGCGTAGCCTTGAAGAGGGTTAGGGTCAATGTCCACAAGGGCATACCAAGCTGGCTCAGGATCCCAGTAATACTCTTATTCGAGAGCCGGAGGCTCGACTGGGTGAAACAGCATGTATAAGGAGAAACCATCCAAGGGATCGAGCAGAGCTGCTTCATAACCGGCCATCCAGCCATCGTACCAAGCTTGATCAAACGGGACATTTTCGGGTTGTGGAGGAAAGCCGTCCGCTTCGAGGTGTGACCACTCGTTAAAAATAGGGAGACCATAGTCCATGTTGTCTGCTATGGCCCAACTAACGGCCTGCATGTTGTCTTGGGGTGGAGTTCAAACGGATCGAGACTGATCCACAGGACCAAGAGGCGAGTCGGCCACATTCCCATATGGGCTGTCCAGCGGAGATGCAGAATTGAGCTGCACGGCGGGGATTGACTGGTGGAAGAGAGAACTGACAGACTCTTCAGAGACAGGTGATCTAGTTTGCAAAGGTTCCGGAAGTGCATCAGTGTCATCAATCCGGCCTTCGACCACTTGTATGTAAGAAATTTCGGCAGAAGGTTCAAGCGGGCGAGGTACAATCGGCCTAGATTGATTGGCTGAGGCTATATAGTCAGTTGGGTTGAATATGGTGGAGCTGAGGAATATCTAGTTGACATGGGAAGCAGTATTGTGCTTGGGAAGGGAATTGGCAATGACATTAGGCTTTTGAGGTGGCGGAGGGGTTTCCAGCGTGTCATCGTCAATGAGGTCCTGAATTGCATGACGGAGGCGAAAGCAAGAGTCAGTGAGATGACCCGCTCCTTGATGGTAAGCACAGTAGAGGTTGGCCTTGAAGACAGGTGAAGGGTTCTTGGGTAAAGGAGTTGGATCCAAGGGCTTGAGATGCCCTGATTTGACCAATTTTTCCAAGACCGAGGACAGAGGCGCCTCGATAGCGGAAAAGCTGCGGGGTTGGTTCCGAGGCCGGTTATTCTGCGGAGTCTGGACTTGATTGACATCCGCAATGTGATTGGTTGTGTTGGAGGAGGTGGCATTGGAACCGCTGGTTGCTGTGTTGGAATAAGTCCCTGTCCCAAACAGCGCATTGGCATTCCCAGAGTATGCCCGAGTCTTGGTTTTAGGAGGATTAGAGGATTCCCCTTTTGCTAGAATCCCACTTTGCAGTGCATCCTCGATGGCCAGGCCAGAATCGAAGAAGGTCTCAAAGTTTGCAGACGCTTGAGCAAGCACCAGATGCCTAGCATAGTCGGGCTGGAGGTTGCGAGAGATGATACGGAGCTGGTCCTTCTGGCTGGGGCGGCAGTCATTAAAGCGGCTTTGGCCCTCCATCTCTTGACAAAATCAGCAAAAGACTCCTTAATTTCCATCTTGGTGGATTCGAGTTCCCGGGTGGTCATCTTCAGTTGAGAATTGTAGCTGTATTGCGCAATAAACGCAGCCCCAATATCCTCCCAGGTTCTCCTTTTGGCGATGTCGAGCGATAAGAACCAATGGAAAGCAGGGCCCGAAAGGGTCTGAGGGAAAAGCTGAGACATGGCCTCTGGCTCAACAGAGAGTAGTTTCATAGCGGCATGGTAACTATAGAGGTGGGTCTTGGGATCACCGCTCCCGTCAAATTTGGCCAAGTCGGGCATTTTGAATTTCTCGGGAAGCCTGGCATTAGGATACAGACAGAGGCGGTCCAAATCAATCCCTCCAACGTTGATCTTTTCAGTCTTGGCAATGGATTCCTCCAGCTTGGCCATCTTGGCCATGAGTGCAGCCATGTCGGGGTTCTGAGCTGGCTCCTCTTGGTTTGGAGGAAGTCTACCACCTACGAGGTTTGCAGCGGGCCTGCGGCCTTCCCTTGGGTTCAGTACCATGAGACGCCCTGCGTGAAGCGGATCCGGAACCAAAACGGGTTGTTCCTGGTCAGACTCATCGTCCTCGCCTTCTTCCTCGAGAGGGGGTGGAAGGCGAGTGTGGATAAGGTCATTCAGGCGGGCAATGTTAGTGTATGTCTGAGCTGCCCTCTGTTGCATGGCGGTGATGCTGTCCTGAAGGTTCATGAGCATGGTCTCCAAGGTAAGAGGTTCTGGCTGTGGCTGTTCCATTGTGACAAGAGATTCGGAGATGCTTGATGCGGATGATGGGGTAGTTGGACACCCTTCCTGTAAGACCGGTGGTGAACCTGACCGTGAATCTGATTGAGAATCTGAGTGCTGTGCTGCCGAAGGTGAGCGCAGAGAGCCTTCCGTGATGACTGACTGGGACTGTAACCTGACAAGCCTCCGAACCGGATTGAGTTGAAGACGTTCCTAAGCGGGTTTGCAACTCGCTTCGATACTTTCCCTGGCGGTGCAATGATTCAGAACTTTGCAACAAAATAAGAGAAGGTGTAGACACCCCAATCTGGGTCTCCCAATTGTTTTACTTTGTTTTACGGTTTTCTTGTTTCCCCGATGATGAAATCAGATCAAACGAGCTTGGATTGGGAATGGATTGAGCTTGGAGTGCTTAGAACCCCGCTTAAACCTTTTGAACCCCTCTGAACCTTCAGTCAAACCCTAGGGTCAGATTTGACCGTCGCGCGACCCTTCATGTTCCTCGCGCGATACTCAGCTTGCCAGGTGTGGTCAAAGTCAAACTGTTGACTGTTGACCCTCACGCAATGGTTCCGAACCCTCGCGCGACTGTTCTCTCCTGTCACTATCACACAATCCAGCTGGATTTGTGATGATTGGGTGTCACATGGGTCCCCATGGGCTGGAACCCCGTTTTCCTCAGCTGAACAGAGTTCTGGCAGGTGCAAGGCACACACACCCTCACAACAACTACTCACCTTGTTGGCTAGCTTATCCACCAAATTGTGACCAGCCTTGTTGGCTGGTTGCAAAGCCATGTTTGGCCACCACCTAGCTCACTCACTTCCCTTATAAATACCCCCATTGATCTTCCATGTCAAAGGTTGTTGTTTAGTTCCAAGAAAAAGGTTAAGAAGGCTCATTACCATTTTACAAGGCAATTAAGTCTCTAGCCCAAAGTTACTAACCCAAACCATTTTCCTAGTCTTCCAATCTAGTGTTCAACATATACACTTGGAAAAGGCTTCACCAATCAATCCAATCCATTTCAAAACCCTTTCCAAGCAAAGGTATAACATTAAACCTGTTTCTGTTTTGATCCCTGAGGGGGGCTGACAGGGCCAAGGCTGGTAATCAATACCATGTCCTGGTCCTAAAGCCAGCAGAGTTACAAGAATCCGTGGCTGGCCAAACCCTCGCGCGATGGACCACTATACTCGTGCGACACTTGTGTCAGCAAGAGAATGGTCCTCGTGGGGAAGGGAGGCTGGTCTTTTGTGGTTTTGATTATATGCATGCCTGTTGTAATTTATTTTGATTTGTAGATCACTGTTATGCATGCAAAATTAAATACAGTAGCTTAGTTCTTTATTTTGGATAGTTTGGAATGCCTTTGGGTGATCCTTGAACCTGTCTCAAGACCCCAAGCATGCAAAGCAATTCCTGGAAGTCCAGTCAGGAATGTCGCGCGAGACTCACTCTCTGTCACGCGACAGTTCTATGAACTCCAGGAATGGCCCTTGCATTGGCAACTAGGCCCTTGGCCTCTTTTTATTCCCCCACTGTTTAGGGGCTGTGTTTCCTTTTTATTCAGTTCCATTTTCAAGCTGTCTGTAATAATTAGTATTTTACAGTTCCTTGATAAACTGCTTGGTTTGCCTCCTGGGTGTGCACTGGTCCTTCCAGAGCCCAGAAGGGGATGAAATTGGAACTGTGGTGAGATGACAACACTCGCGCAAGGGTTTGAGTGTCTCGCGCGATGGTTCGTTTGCATGCAGATTTGTTCATGCATGCAAGTTGGCCATCGTGCAGGGCAAATCCATCCCAAGCCTGGTTTTGGCATCTGATCGCTGTTTTAGGTTTCATCTCGTTTATTTTTCAATTTTCCATCCATCCATGCTATCTTTTGATCACATCCTGCAAATTGTTACAGTTTTAATCCCCGATTAACTGTTCCCCCGCCTTAATTGGCTAAAATTAATCAAAAGAAGAAGAATCACAAAAGTTTTCATAAAAATACCTAAGTAGAGACCAATCTCCGGATTGGGCGAGAGGGGTGCCTTAAAACCCTTTCCCTCTCGTAACCTGGCTCCCGAACCCAGATATGGTTATGACGGACTGGTTTCCTTAACTTTTTTTAAACAAACAGCGCGGCAGGTGCTTCGAAATACGGTTCCTTGAGTGTCGGACCCTCAAAAACTCAAGTGACGACTCTGTATTTTACGAGCGCTTGCCTCTCCGCTCGCGCTCCCTCGATAACCAAAAAAAAAGGGCCGCAACGGCGAAAAGGAACGAAATCCTTTCTCTCCGAGGGCATGTTGCCCACAGTGGCGACTCTGCTGGGGATTAATCGACCCGATATTAATTCATACTTAGAGTTTAATACGCTTGGGAACAATCTCTTAAAAGTCTGTCAAAACGGTTAGCTTCGCGCTGCCGAAGATTGGAATGGTGATTTGACAGGACCTCGTGTCCGGCCATTCTAATCTGGGACTTTTTCGATTGTTCGCTTGCGTAGTTTCTTCTAAAAATAGACTAAATAAAGTGAGCCAAATTTGAAAAGGCGTTTTTACGATTTTGTGATTCTTCTTCTTTTTATCAAATTTTAGCATCTCATTTGCATCGATGTGGGATAAGCCTCGTTGGATCGTTTTGGCAATCCGGCACGGTTTACCGGAGCCCGGGGACCCCGAATGACCAACAACCTTCGACGATGATGGGTCATGCTACCGTTCGATTGTTACTCTGCGAAAACGCGGGTAACGGGAGGTATATCTGTGGCCCTAGTCCGAGGAACCTGTTACGAACCAAAACCGGCCTTTTGCATATACGAAGCATTAGAACTCTCCAAACTAGGACAGGTACCCACAGGTTAGGATCTACTTGCATCTAACCCTGTAAATGCCTATGTGTTACTGCTTTTTCTATCGCATGAACTGTGCATACATCTCGTTCAGCGTAGAAGCATGTTTAGGATGGCTCCTAGGTTCTCAATCTGTTCCGAGTCTGTCTTTAGGCTTAGTAGGACACTGTTAAGGCTCGATGAGGAGTCGTGCATCTCAATGATGCGCGTTTTCAGTTTTCCCAGTCCTTCGGACGGTGGGACTTTAGGAAATCATAAGCCTTTTTACACCCTTGTCTTAAACCTGTTTAGGATTCCAAACAGAAAACTAGGAACAACGGAGTAAGATGTCATGATGCTTACACCAAAGGGTAACAAGTGCCTCGTCACTTACACCGCCCGGCTAATAGCACAGTGCTGCTCACGCCGACCTGGTTATAGTATCATGATATTCATACCGAGTTGTTCTGACTTCAAGTTTGAAATCCCAAATGGTGGGATGGACAAGGGTTTAGACTCCTTTTGACATCCTTTAGGATCGCTCGTTCCAAACAAGGATACATCTTCGAAAAAGAATTCTGAGGGCCTTAAACAGTGTCCGAAGCATCGTGAGACAGACTTGTCTTCTAGTTCTAGAGTCTAAGGTGACACTGACGACGTTGGCTGCATCCGATTTGGTCTTTTATTTAGAATAAAGTTACTGCAGGACCTTTATTAAACCTCCTTTTGCCTTGCAAGCAAAGATCTGAATCATTGCACCGCCAAGGAAAGTATCGAGGCCAGTCTCCAAACCCGCTTGGGAACGTCTGCATCTAAATCCGGTTCAAAGGCTTGTCAGGTCACAATCCCAGTCAGTCGCCACGGAAGACTCTCCGCACACTCTGGTGACTGCTCTATAGTCAGATTCTCAGACAGGTTCACCACCGGTCTTACAGGAAGGGCGTCCAACTACCCCGTCATCCGCATCAAGCAACTCCGAATCTCCTGTCTCGATGGAACAGCCACAGCCAGAACCTCTTACCTTGGAGACCTTGCTCATGAACCTTCAGGACAGCATCACCGCTATGCAACAGAGGGCAGCTCAGATAGATACTAACATTGCCCGCTTGAATGACCTTATCCACACTCGCCTTCCACCCCCTCTCGAGGAAGAAGGTGAGGACGATGAGTCTGACCAGGAGCAACCCATTTTGGTTCCAGATCCGCTTCACGCAGGACGTCTCATGGTGCTGAACCCAAGGGAAGGCCGCAGGCCCGCTGCAAACCTTGCAGGTGGTAGACTTCCTCCAAACCAAGAAGGACCAGCTCAGAATCCGGATGTGGCCGCACTCATGGCCAAGATGGCCAAACTGGAGGAATCCATTGCCAAGACAGAAAAGATCAGTGCCGGAGGGATTGATTTGGATCGCCTTTGCCTGTATCCCAATGCCAGACTTCCTGAAAAGTTCAAAATGCCGGACTTGGCCAAGTTCGATGGGAGCGGTGATCCCAGGACTCATCTCTATAGCTACCATGCCGCTATGAAACTCCTTTCTGTCGAGCCGGAGTCCATGTCGCAGCTTTTCCCTCAGACCCTTTCAGGCCCTGCTTTCCATTGGTTTTTGTCACTCGACATTGCCAAAAGAAGGACTTGGGAGGACATTGGGACTGCGTTTATTTCGCAGTACAACTACAACTCCCAGCTGAAGATGACTACCCGGGAACTTGAATCCACCAAGATGGAAGCTAAGGAGTCCTTTGCGGACTTCGTCAAAAGGTGGAGAGCAAAAGCCGCACAGATGACTGATCGCCCGAGTGAGAAGGATCAGCTCCGCATCATCTCCCGCAATCTCCAACCGGACTATGCCAGGCATCTGGTTCTGGCTCAAGCATCTGCCAACTTTGAAACCTTCTTCGACTCTGGCCGGGCCATCGAAGATGCTCTGCAGAGTGGGATTCTATCAAAGGGAGAATCCTCACACGCCACCAAGTCGAAGCCTCGGGCTTATTCAGGGAATGCCAATGCGCTGTTCGGAACATGGACTTACTCCAACCCAGCAACCAGCGGTTCCAATGCCACCTCCTCCAACACGACCAATCACATTGCAGATGTCAATCAAGTCCAGACTCCGCAGAATAATCAACCTCGGAACCAACCCCGCAGCTTCTCCGCTGTCGAGGCGCCTCTATCCTCGGTCTTGGAAAAGTTAGTCAAATCAGGGCATCTCAAGCCCCTGGATCCAACTCCTCTACCCAAGAACCCTTCACCTGTCTTCAAAGCCAACCTTTACTGTGCTTACCATCAGGGAGCGGGTCATCTCACTGACTCCTGCTTTCGCCTCCGTCATGCAATCCAGGATCTCATTGACGATGGCACACTGGAAACCCCTCCACCACCTCAGAAACCCAATGTCATTGCCAACTCTCTTCCCAAGCATAACGCTGTACTGCATATCAGCCAGATATCTCTCAGCTCCACTTATATCAATCCCAGCTCCACCATATTCAACCCCACTGACTATATAGCCTCTACCGATCAACCTAAACCTATGGTGCCGCTTTCGGCTGAACAGTATGCCAAGGTTTCATACCTGTGTGTGGAGGAAGGTCAAATTGTCGACACGGATGCATCTCCGGATCATTCCCAAGAGGGGGACACAGCTTCTAGTGAGTCTGTCAGCAGCCTTTCCCATCAGTCAATCCCTGCTGTGCAGCTTAATTCGACTTCGTCACTTGATAGCCCGTACGCAACCATCGCTGGCCCGTTTCCTGATCCCTACCAGCCTTGGGTGCCTCCCCCAGACAACAACATGCAGGCTGTAGGTTGGGCCATGGCAGACAACATGGACTATGCCCTTCCTATTTTCAACGAATGGTCACGCCTCGAAGCAGAGGGTTTTCCTCCGCAGCCCAAAACTATCCCGTTTGATCAAGCCTGGTATGATGGCTGGTTGGCTGGTTATGAAGCGGCCATGCTCGATCCTCTGGATGGTTGCTGTTCAACCCAATTGAGCCTCCAGTTCTCGAAAAAGAGTATTACTGGGATCCTGAGCCAGCTTGGTATGCTCCCGTGGACATCAACCCTAACCCTCTTCAAGGCTACGCTATACCGAACTACCTATTACATTATGCAGAGGACGAGCTTGTCCAGGAAGATCCACGGGCCTTGGGAGACCATGTTTCCCTATTCAACTCGGCCTTTGATTCAGTTTGTGATACTGATCCCGACACCGACGTCGACCCTTGCTCTTACATTGTTGACGGAGAATGCCCGCGTCCTGAGGTGCCTTATCCGAATAACAGAGACTGCAGCATCATGGTTACTAACCTTGTCCCGCCTGCCAATCTTTGGGAAGTCGATGACATAGTGGATGTCCAAGTTGGAAATGAAGTCTGGGCTGTCAATCGATCCCTTGCCGACGGTGGCCTTAGGGACGTTCCCTTCATTGCAAATCAGGAGCCTGTTGCTGAAGTGGCTGCTGTAAAAGACTTGAACTTCTGGGACTCATTGCTGATGAAAGATCTGGCTGAGGACTTGGGCTTAGACATGGAAGTGCCCGTCTCTACACCGACTATTGACAGAGGAAAGCGCAAACTGGGAGATGTTCCTGCTAACCTCTGGGATGTGAATGAAGACCCTCAGGTCGTGCCCTCTTTGGGGAACGTTCACAATGTTACAAGGAGTGGATGGATTTTTCAGCCTGCTAATCTGCAGGCCGGGAGTTCTTCCAACCCTTCTAATCAAAGGAATGAACCCATCGCTTTCCCAAGGTCTGCACCTCCTGAGGTTTTGGCTGGGCCACCGACTGCTGATTCTGTTCAACGACAACTGGAGCGCATTCCGACCGCTATTTCAATCTGGGGACTGATCTGTTCATCCAAGGAGCATCGTCAGAGGCTTTGTCACGCTCTATGCCGTCTTGAGGTCCAGGCCAATGTCACGGCTGACGCGATGATATCTCTTATTCTCCCTCCGACCTCCAAGCATACAGTGATCTTCACGGACAAGGATCTGCCAGTCGAAGGAGTTGACCATAACCGCCCTTTGAACATCACCGTCAAGTGTCAAGGACTCTGGGTCTCGACTGTTCTTATTGACAACGGCTCGGCAATCAACGTCTGCCCTTTGAGGGTCGCCTATCGTTTGGGGCTCACCAAGAAGGACCTTGCACCTTCCAACCTGGCTGTTAAGGCATATGACGGCACCCGTCGCGTAGTCGAGGGTATTTTAATGCTCAAACTCGATGCTGAGGGTTTTGAGATGGATGTGGAATTCCATGTCGTGGACATTCCCGCAACTTTCAATCTTCTACCGGGCAGGCCGTGGCTCCATTGACCTGACATCATGGCTGTACCATCGACTCTCCACCAAAAGGTTATTCTGGCATTACCTATCGGTACTTTGACCATCTGCGGGGATTCTGGCATTCGCCCGCTCAAGGAGGATGGGACTCCTGTTTTGGGAATTCAGCACGGTGAAGAAGACGTCGACCTTGGAGGTTTCTCTTTTGATACTTCGGGCACTGCGATGGCCATCAACGTGGATGGGAACTTCCTCATAAGCTCTGTCACGCTGGACATTATGAGGAGGATGTCTTACTTCCCGGGCATAGGCTTAGGTTCTCGCTGACAAGGGGTCCCGGAGTTCCCTACTTTTCCTTTCAACGAGGGCCGCTTTGGTTTGGGGTATATCGCCTTTGCCAAAGAGGCCAAGCGGAGGAAATATATGGGAAAACCTCAGACCCTTTGCGGTGGCCCCAAATTTGTGCGTGAGATGGGAAATGCTGCTTACACTGGACAGCCCGAGCCGTTTGTTCATTCCGAAACCGGGGAGCTGCTGCCGGGGTTTGAGATTTTCGCTGATGACACTTGGTCAAGCAGTGATGATGAGCCAGCAAAGGTAGAATTCAAGAGGAAGCTTAATCAGGTGAAGATCAAGACTGACTGGCTGGGATCTATCAATCAGGGAAATTTGGAGCTGCTGTTCCAGGAATTCTCCCAAGTGGGTTTGGCTGGGGAAGCTGAAGAAGCCGAAGTGCTCATGCTCGGGCCCGACGCCCTCGAGGATCCCACATCTCTCATTGTGGAAGCCAAGGGCTCTCTAAATAATTGCACTTTCAGGCCACGCCTGACTTGTATTGACGACACCTCTGAGTTTGAGTCTGAGTCTGTTCCGTCCTCTAAGTCTAGCTCTGAGTCGGAGTTTGTGCATCTTGTCCCTCCACGTCATAGCTTTTATTTTGAGTTTGACTCGCTTGTACTTGGCGACCCTTCAGAGGCTTGTGAAATGAATGAGGCATCTTCTGACTATTTCAATGATCTTTATATAAACTTTGTCGACCCTTTCGATGAGGGAATAGATTTCGATGGGGACATTCCCAAGGAAATCCGTGCCTTCATTGAAAGGGAAGACGAAAGGCATGCTCAGCCATTAAAAGAAGAAATAGTTTCTATAAATTTGAAAGACGAAAACGATCCCCGGATGGTTCAAGTGGGCTCCACACTTTCGCCAGAGGAGCATCGCGATTTCAAAGAGTTGCTCACCGAATTCAGTGACGTTTTTGCATGGTCTCATCGTGATATGCCCGGAATCGATCCCGAGATTGTGGAGCATCGCATTCCTTTGCTTCCAGATGCCAAGCCTGTGAAGCAGAAACTCTGACGGATGAGGCCGGATTGGGTTCAGCAGATTAAGGAGGAGGTTACTAAGCAGATTGATGCTGGCTTTCTCATGGTCTCTCAGTATCCTACGTGAGTAGCCAACATTGTCCCTGTTTCTAAGAAAAATGGGCAAATTCGAGTTTGCGTTGATTTCCGGGACTTGAACAAAGCGAGCCCCAAAGACGATTTTCCCCTGCCACACATCGATGTGCTTGTGGATAATACTGTGGGGCACGCTTTGCTCTCGTTCATGGATGGCTTTTCTGGCTACAACCAAATTCTCATGGCACCCGAAGACCGTGAGAAAACCACGTTTATCACCTAGTGGGGAACTTATTGCTATCTTGTCATGCCCTTCGGCTTGAAGAACGCCGGGCCTACTTATTAGCGAGCCGCTACCACAATCCTGCACGACATGATGCACAAAGAAGTCGAGGTCTACGTCGATGACATGATCGCCAAATCCAAAACTCGAGAAGGCCACGTTCCTGTGCTTAGGAAGTTCTTCGAGAGGTTACGAAAGTTTCGTATGCGTCTAAATCCTCAGAAATGCACCTTTGGGTTACAGTCGGCAAGATGCTCGGTTTCATGATCACTTCTCGTGGAATTGAGGTCGACCCATCGAAAATCAAAGCAGTCCTCGATATGAAGCCACCAGATTCTGAAAAGGGGGTGCGAAGCTTTTTGGGAAAGGTACAGTTCATCAGCAGATTCATCGCCAAGTTGACTCTAACTTGCGAGCCGATGTTTCGTCTATTGAAGAAGAATACTCCATTTGTTTGGACAGACAAGTGTCAGGCGGCTTTCACCTCCATTCAGAACTACTTGCAGAACCCTCCGGTCTTGATGCCACCAGTGCCCGAGAGACCTTTGATACTTTATCTGTCGGTGAATCCTTCGTCTATGGGGTGCTTGCTAGCTCAAGAGGGAGAAAAAGGAGTCAAAAAGGCCATTTACTACCTGAGTAAAAAGATGGTTGGTGCTGAAGAACGCTACACCGCTCTTGAAAAGACGTGTTGGGCTCTTGTTTGGGCATCCAGGAAATTAAGACACTACATGCTGGCTTACCCAGTGAAGTTGATTTCTCAAATGGATCCTCTCAAGTATCTGTTTGAGAAGCCCGCGCTCACTGGTAAGCTAGCACGTTGGTTGCTTTTGCTCGCAGAGTTTGACCTCGAGTATGTCACGAGGAAGTCGGTCAAGGGACGCGTAGTCGCCGAATTCCTGGCTGATCATCCTGTCAATGGGCCAGAGGACTCGGATTTTGCATTTCCAGATGAAGGGGTGATGGCGATTGTCGAAGACACCTGGACTCTTTATTTTGATGGGGCAGCCAATCAGAAAGGATACAGGATTGGGGTTTTACTGATAACCCCTGATGGTGCTCATATTCCGCTTGCATTCAAACTCAATTTCGATGTCACGAACAACCAAGCTGAGTATGAGGCCTGCATTGTTGGCATGGAAGCTGATCTTACGCTTGGTGTGGAAAAGCTCGAAGTCATTGGTGAATCCAACCTTGTCGTTTCTCAGGCCAACGGGGACTGGAAAGTTCGGGAGGACAGATTGAAGCCTTATCACCAAGACTTGGAGGATCTCATTCCTCATTTCAACAAAGTCACATTCACGCACGTCCCTCGGATGAAGAATCAGTTCGCGGATGCTCTAGCAACTCTGGCTTCCATGGTCGAGCTTTCGATTGGGGTCAAGCTTCGCCCTATTCTGATTGAACAGCGGGATTTGCCTACTTATCAGTAGATCAACGTTGTCGATGATGTTGATGACGGCCTACCCTGGTATCATGACATTTGGAATTTCATTGAAAGTCATCAGTTCCCGCCTGACACCACTAAGAAGGATCAAATAGCACTGCGAAGGTTGGCTGCTCAATACATTATCTGTGGAGGAAAGTTGTATCGAAGATCTCACTGCGGAATGCACAAGCTCTGTGTCAGTGGCACTGAGGCCATCAAGATTATGGAGGAAATTCACGAAGGAGTTTGTGGCCCTCACATGAGCGGGGTCATGCTTGCCAGAAAAATCCTGCGACAGGGTTACTTTTGGTCTACCATGGAGTCTCAGTGTGTGGATTATGTACGTCGCTGCCATAGGTGTCAAATCCATGCCAATCTCATGCACGCCCCTCCTTCTAAACTGTTCGGCATGACATCGCCTTGGCCCTTTTCTGTTTGGGGTATCGACGTTATCGGCATGATCAGGCCTTCTGCTTCGAATGGGCATCGGTTCATTTTGGTGGCGATAGATTACTTCACCAAGTGGGTCGAGGCTGAATCTTACAAGACCCTGACGGCAGTTCAGGTTGCTCAGTTCATCCGAAAGAACATCATCTATCGGTACGGGGTTCCACAAGCATTTGTTCCAGACAATGGGGTCCACTTCAAAGGCAAGGTTTTGGAGCTTTTCGATGAGTTCAAAATTCAGATCCACCATTCAACGGTTTATCGCCCTCAGACAAATGGGGCAGTTGAAGCAGCCAATAAGAACATTGAAACTATCATTAAAAAATCTGCAGAGTCCGCCAGGGACTGGCACGAGCGGCTGCCTCTAGCTCTTTGGGGGTATCGTACATCAATTCGAACATCAACAGGGGCAACCCCCTTTTCTTTAGTCTATGGGATGGAGGCAGTACTTCCCATTGAGCTCGAAGTTCCGACTTTGAGAATCATGGCTGAATGTGAACTCGCGGAGTTCGAATGGCTTAGTGGGAGATTTGTTGAACTCATGCTCTTTGATGAGAGGAGGCTCCGTGCCTTGTATCATGTTCAGGGGTATCAGAGCAGAATTGCTCGGGCATTCAACAAGAAAGTGAAGTCTCGTGACTTGGCCGAAGGGGATATGGTCACGAAGGAAATCCGGGCACCCATTTTCGATCTACGTGGTAAGTTCCGCCCGAAGCGCGCAGTTACTTACATTATCAAGACCATCCTCTCGGGTGGGGCGGCTCAGCTCATTGATCTGGACGGCAACGAGTTCAACACTCTGGTCAACCTGGATCAACTTAAATGTTACTACCCTTGAGAGAAGCTCGTTGGGCCGAAAACCACAAGGGTGGGCGGTCCCAAGCAAAAATTAGAGCAAGCCTGCTAGACTGAAAACCCAAGGGGGCAGTTTAGGCAAAAATAAATAGGCATTCAATCAAAGCTCGCTAGACTGGAAACCTGCAAAGGCAGTTCTAGGCAAAAATTAGAGCACAAAAGGAGAGCCAAAATACACGAGCGAACCGTAGCCTGAACTACGTTTTGACCTGATTCCCTAGCTTGGGATACCTAGGCAGTCTCTCTTTGGGACTCGGTCATACTCTATCGAACCGTAGCCTGAACTACGTTTTGACCTGATTCCCTAGCTTGGGATACGTAGGCAGTCTCTCTTTGAGATTCGGTCACAATCAATCAACTTGGTCCAGGGTGCATTCCAGGGTGTGCTTCAATGATCAAAACGACGTGGTGTTCAACACTTGGACCAAAAAGGGGAAAATTCTTAATCTTTCACTTTTATTCAAAACTATTATTTCTATTACATAGGCTGAGCAGAGTCCTAAAAACAGTAAAGCATCAAAAACAGAACGAAATGCTAGAGGCCTTCACAGGCTCACAGTTTATTCTAGTTTATTGGCTTATGTCAGGAGTCAGTCTGTGTTTTGTCTCCTTGCAACCTCTTCCCTTAGCCATGCTACATAGCGGCGTTTGAGTCTCGTGTTGAAGTCGTCTTCCACTCCTCCGAGTTCTCTCAAGCCCCAGTTGTGCTCATACCCGACCAGATGTTGGGCTGTGAATGTTGGAATCTGGAAATCTCCTATCCCAGCTCGATGAAAGCCTTGGCTCATGCCTAACTGCCACAGAATATGACCCGGAATGTAGAACGTGAAACTGGACAGCCCAGCAATCACCATCCTCTCAAAACCTGCAGAGTGCATAGCCATGTCCGGGATGTTCAGGGCTTCGTGCCGCCAGACGATCTCGCGCGGAGACATCTCCCTCATGAAGGTGTGCCACTCCTCCTCAGACATTTCTGGGTACAGCATTCCTCTTTGATGCATTCGCCCGGGCAAACAGGGCCAGTTCACTTCAGGAGCCGAGACTAGCCCGAGTTTGTCGCACAGCCACAACTGTATGAGCGAAAAGACAAGTAAGGAGCCACATAAGCCTGAGCGAAAGAAAACAAGTAAGGAGCTTATATATAGCCTTAGCCGAGAGTTGAGGTAAAAACAGACTGTGTGAAAGCCGGAAAAAGGTGAGCTGAGTGAGAGTTTACCTGCAACAGGAGTGGGCTGCCACCGAACGTGTTTGTTTGGCTAGCAGCCACCAAATCCAAACCAATGAGTGTTTCAGCAAGCACCATGGGAACTACGTTCTTTCGAACACCCATCTGTGTAGCCACGTCTACCAGCGAGGGGTCGGGTCGTCCATATGGAGACACCAGCAGGTACGCGGCTAGTATGCCAATTGACAGGGCAAATCGACGTCGAGCCTGCAGAACGGTATCCGCTGGATCGCCGTCGGACCCGTACCATTCCATCAGGCGCACGACGTTTATCTGTCCGCCAATCAGCAGGCCTTCCGCCGCACCCCTTGAAATATTCAGACAGGTTTTCAGCAGCTTTGACATGCTTTGTCTGTAAGGTGGCACGACAATCATGCTCGAAGCAAAGCCTTGGAGATATGCCTGAAATTCTTCTACAGTCGGGCACAACTCGTTGTCCCCGAATCGGAACACATGGACGTCCTGATCCCAGAACTGGAGAGCTGCTCTCAGGATTTCGGGGCGAAGCCTTATACTTTTTAGGAAGTGAAAGGCGGCCAGCCCATGAGAACGGAAGCATAGCCAATCGCTTGTGACAAATTCTTCGAGCCACGGGCGGATTAATGTGGGAAGATGATTTGCCATTAGGGTCTAAGGCCTGTGGGATTTTTCCTACGGAGGGTATATGATCACTCAGGAGGCAACCTTGCTTTTATAAGCCAAGGAAATAGGTGAGGCTTTTTCCCTTGGGTGAAGTGTCCATGCAAGGTGTCCCCCTAGTTATTAAAGATCAAGGGCACACCTCTGTGAAGAACCAGAAGCCTCTGCACGTCCAGAACAGTTGGCAGGGTTTGCCACACTTTACTTTCTGAATGGGTCAAGGCTGGCCACTGTAACAAGAGCTCTCAATCGCGCGATGGTTCTTTAGTGTCGCGCGACTGTTTGTACTCGCGCGATGGTTTCTCTCACTCGCGCGATGGTTAAGTTTATTTCGGTACAGTAGGACAGGCTACTGTCTTTTGGGGGGTGATTTCTCGCATTTTGCCTCGGGCCAGATTTTGGGATTTCGATGCTTCCAGTAGGTCATTATGGGTGATTATGACTACGTCGAAGCGTTGTTTAATCAAATTGCACGATCGGTGATAAATTCAGTCTCTTGGGTGGACAATGTCCGGATTGTTCTTATTCGAAGTCGTTGTTAGCCGGTCAAGCCAAGCGAAGGGACGTTCGATTTACAAAGCAAGCATTGGAAAGCAGAGCCAGAAGTTCAGGCAGCCTGATGGTTTTACTAATTACAAACTTGGTTTTTCCACGGGATTCAGAAATATCCCCTTAGCCTAGCTTCCACTTCAGCACAAAGCCATCTTACATAGCGACTCTCCAGCCATGTCTTGAAGTCTGGGATTGGTTCCTTCAGTGTCCTATCATTCCAGTTGTCTTTGTAGCGGTGCAAGTTCCATGAATCAAATGCGGGGATGTCAAAGTCTTCCGCTCCATAGCACTTGTACCCTTGGCTTCTCCCGAGTTGTCGGAGTGTACGCCCTGGAACGTAAAAGGTGAAGTTTGTTAGACCAGCAATTATTACTCTACTGAATCCAGCCGAACTGATCGTCATTTCCGGAAGGTTTAGCCAAAGACATCTCCAGACTATGTCCTCAGAGTGCAGATCATTCAGAAATGCGAACCATATATCCACTGTCAGGTCAGGGAATATCATCGGTCTCTCGACCAAAAGCCTGGGGAAGTCTTCAAAGCCAGCCTGTGGCTCTTCTAAAACTCCCACTTTGTCCGCCAGCCAGAGCTGCGTGAGAGCAGAAGACAAGTCAGAAGTCGAATACAGCCTGAGTATTTGGGTAAAGACAAAAATGCAAGAAATGAGTTGAACAAAAATCTACCTGGAGCAGGATAGGGCATCCGCTAAAGGAATCAGCTAGCTCAAGTTTCAACATGTCTAAGCCCAGGAGCGTTTCCGCTAAAATCACGAGCATGATGTTTTTCTGGGCATCCATTTGCAGGGCGATGCTCACTAATTTGGGACTCACTCCTCCTTCAATGGGAATCAGCATATATGCAGCCAGTGCGCATATGGACAAAACGAAGCGTCTGTGAGCTTCCCCCACGTAGTCTCCCAGGGCTCCCTCGGGGCCATACAACTCAATTAGGCGGAAGATGTTGAGTTCGCCATTCTGAATGATGCTGGCAGTCAGTGCCTCGGGAACATGGAGTTTCGCCTGTAGGATTTGTTCCATGTCTTCGTGAAGTGGCGGAACTGCAAGGACGTCTAGGTTGGCAAAGCCTGGCGCATATGCTTGAAATTCTTCTATGGTGGGGCACATCTCGTCCAGTCGGAACCGGAAGACATGCACAATCGGGTCCCAGAAAGGCAATGCGGCTTGAAGGAGCTCGACGCACGGTCGAGCGAATCGGAGATCTCGAATTGAGGACAAGCATCGAGACCGGGGGCTCGCCCAGTTTATGGTTTCTTCTCTCAGTAGCCAAGGGTCGAGTGTTTCCATTAACGAATCTCCCATTTTTGGTAATGAAGAGGGATGCACACTACATTCCTCCTAAAACCTTCCTTCTTATAGGCAAAATGTTGGTGGAATTGAAGCCTAGGTGTCCCACCACCTTGCCATGCAAGGACTGCCTTCCTTCTGCAACCCCAGAATAGCTCCCAAGACGTGGAACAATGAACAGGTTTATGGCAATAATTTGGTCAAACAAAGGCAGCTTAGCAAGATTTGACTATCGCGCGACACTTCCGGAGCATCGCGCGACAGAGATCACTCGCGCGACAGTTCCAAACCATCGCGCGATGGTTTTCCTGCAGTTTTGATAGATTCCAACAGCCACTGTCCAATTTTGGTCGTTTTTCATTCCAAGGGTCTTTTTGCACTTTTAATGGTTCCAGCAAGTCATTATAAGTGTGGGGCCCGTGATCCTCTGGTCCTCGATCCTTCGTTGGTGGTTCGATGATGGGTTAGCTTTCTTCCCCTAGCCTGCACAAGGAACGCACGACTAAGACCTGGCCGGGGGTTGTCCCGGAAAGGCCCTCCGGCGAGAGGATGAGTATAGCGCAGAGAAGAAGCAGAAAGCTTAGTGTGTCAGTGTCAGTATTCAGTAGCGTCTACCTGTTAGGGTTACCATCACTAGGTATATATAGTGCCTCCTGGCTTGCTCTCCAAGTACGATCGCGTGCCTTCCACGGGCCGTGTGACGTCACAATGACATCACGGAATGGATCTGGTAACCGTTTTTAGGGCTGAGCTGGCACACCCATGTGCGCCCGTGATCACCTTCTGTTATAACTGCTTCTGCACGTGGCAGGATGCGTGGCTTTACAGCAAGCTATCGTCGGCTGCACGCCGTGCTCTGAAGGTAGCCGAAAGTGGGCAATGCCGAGCACGGCCATATGTTACGTTGAAGGAAGTAACGTCGACGGGGACTCTACCGACGGCACGATCCGAGCGCAAGCTTGTTCACCGCCGAGCCTGAAGCTAACCGTGCATATTTGACGAGTCATGTTCGGCACGCCGAACATGAAGCCTCTGGTCGAATCATGGCAGATCAGGTCCGCACCGTGCGACAATCCGGGTTCGGCCCGCTACAATAGCCCCTCAATTTCTGCCGAAGCCGTATGCATGGTAGAGATTGAAGTTGAGCCTAAGGCCGAACATGTCGAACCGCCGAGCGTATATCTGTTTGATGAAGATGGATTCCAGCCGAGCCTCAATCGTTCCATTCTCAGAAGAAGTCCCGACCGTCGCTGAAGTACCCCAATGGTTGGGCGCCAGATGTCACCCCGTGGATGGGTACGGCATACGAGGGGAAAGCTGACAAACTCTGCAAGCTGTCCTATCAGTGCCACGTGTCATGCGCTGGATGGCCAAAAGTTCGGTGGAGTGATGATGGGCGGGAATTTCGATTTCCCAGCCCTAATTCTATAAAAGGAGCGGAGTGAGGAGAGAGAAAGTCACATGCCCTCTCTCTCTCTAGAACTCCATCGCCAGAGCTTCGAAGCCCAACGGTTCGTCTTCTGGTCTTGATTCCCAGCGATTTGGGCTATCAGATCTTGCTGAAAGTTACAGGTATGTGCTCGATCCTTGCCCCTCTTTACTTTTCTGTAGTTTTTCTGCATTTTCTAGTTTGCTTTCTGGGTTTTTGGGGTGTTTTCTGTTCTGGGTGAATAGTGCTCTACTGGAGACGGACGGACTGTTCATCTCCATCTTCAACGTGTTCTTCCGAGCACAGAACGTTCATGGTGTCAGGGCTTGGCCGACGATGGGGTTGGCCGAGCCCCAATTCTTGATGTTTCGTAGGATCAGACCGAACACAGATTTGGCCGAACCTTTGGAAACGATGATGGGGTGGGCCAATTAGGATGCCGAGCGTAGTGAGATCCTTGCTTTCTAGCAGATGCCGAGGTCTCATGTTTTTGTTTCTGCCTTTGTTAGGTCTGGCTCACCCAATCATCATCATTTCATCCGACTCTGAGAATTCCAGGACGACTCCGCCGACCTCGTGATCCGGAAATACGTGGAGAGATACAGAAGCCGACGTCGATCTTCCTCCATAGACTCAAACATGTCAGACTCTGGTGATTCAAATGCCGAGCGTGACCATGAGTACGGCGGTTTTAACACCGAACCAGAGATAACCTTTTCTACTAGCACAGAGTCTGAAGCCGAGCACGAGCTTGGGGCCGAGGTTGAATCCAGACTTCGTTCTCAAGCTGGGGCCACGACCTCTTCCCGTTCCGCTCCCGTTGAGACGTCTTCCGACAATAGGGAGTTTACCGACCTATTCGAGAGGGGGTAGGTCTGTCCATACGCCCATTACTTCAGCGGACGTCCCGATGAGTATGATAATTTCTGCCGAACATACCACATCCCGGACGACGTTGTAGTCCACCAGGTAGCCAGCAATAGGATAAGGGATAAAAGGGAAGACCGTCCCGAGCATATAACGGTTCCTCTGATGGCCATCTGCGAGGCTGGGCTCCGTTTCCCCCTTCATCCTTTTCTGAGGGAATTGCTGGCCAGGTTCGGCATAGTACCCCATTTCTTTGCCATCAATAGCTATAGGATAGTGATGTCCATAATTAAGCTGAAAGAGCTACACAACCTCGAGTTCACCGTGGCCGACCTCTTCCACACGTACATCATGTCCAGGCACGGCGGGACCGAGCGCAGGTACCTGTCCACACGTAGTGGCAAAGAGCCCCTGATAGACGGGCTTCCCGATACCGACAAGTGGGCTAACTTCTATGTTGAAGTTAGTGGGAATTATGAGTTCGGCAGTCAGTCAGTGCGGCTACATTCTGTGCCGAAGATAAAAGACTTTCGAGGTTGGGTTTTAATTTTCTTTACGTCGCTGAGTATGGCTTATTTCTTCTTTGTGTCGTTTGAGGATATACTCTCCTTGCAGATAACCGAGCAATCACCAAGACACAGCATTCCTTGTCAGTTGAGGCAAACGTTGAGACGTTGAGGGCTCAAATTTGTCGTGACGCGCCGACGCTGCTCGACTACATTCCCTCTTACAAGGGAAAGTTGAGGAGGAAGAAGAAGGAAGCTGGGCCGAGCACAAAGGGTAAAGGTAAGAAGAGGGTTGCCGAGGGTCAAACGGGGGAAAGCAGGCCGAGCAAGAAAGCGAAAGAGCCAAGGGTCAAGTTCCCATCTTTAAAGAAGTCAGCCGACTTCTGGTTCCAAAGCAGTCTGCCAGCCGACTTTCTAGGTGTCAACATTCCGCCCATCCGAACACTCATTCCCGAGTATACCGACGAGATGGGAAGGAGGAACGTGGTGAAGTTGAACCTGAGAGACGGAGCTGCGACCCGTCAGAAGGAGGCTGCACAGGCTGACCATCCTGCGAAGAAGCAGAAGGTCACCCAAGACTTCTTCCCCACGAGGCCGCCGACGCCACATCCTAAGGAGAGGGACCAAACTGAGTCTTCGGCTGCGGGTGGCTCCAAAGCCGTGGAACAGGCGGCAGGCTCAGGTGGCCGAGCGTTTGTTCAAGAGTTCGCGCCATCCTTCGCGATGGCCGACGGCAGGATCGTTACTGTGGAAGACAGTGTAAAGGTTGAGCCTGGGCTGGCAGTCACCATGCTGCACGGCCTCGCCCTGCCGAAAGATATGGACAGAGTCCCAGCTGAGCTGCAGCCGAGCATTACGCACTTGAACGCTTACCTTGTTCAGGTATTTGAGTTTGTTTTATTTCTATCTTCCCTTTTGAGTCTAAACTTTTTTTCCTTTTTTGCCGAGCATGACCATCTTCTCATTTTTTACAGGCTGGGCAGGCTGCTCTGCGAGTGTCCAATCAGGCCGAATTGCTGGCGGCCGAGAGGACGCGGTATCGTGACGATGCTAAGACCGAGCGTGAAAAAACGAAGGCTGTTAAGAATGCACTGAAGCAGGCTAAGGCAAAAGTTGCCGAGCTTGAGAAGGAGAGGGATGAGGCCCTCGAGAATGCGAAGACGTCCGAACGCGAGCTCGGTCAAGTTGTGAGGAGGGAGAAAAGGAAGATGAAGGAGGTAGACGCGAAGGCCTACCAGGCGGGGTACGACCGAGTAGGAGCTGAATATATGAGAGATGCTCGGTCGATGGTGAATGAGGAGGTCGAGAAGAGGGTTCCTGTTGCGTACCGAAGAGGGTACAAGGCTGGGGTGCTGGCTTCTTGTGCTGTTATGCAGCTGGAGCCTGACATGAACTTGATGAAGACCATCCCTGCGGCCGTAGTGCCCGAGCTCGTGCTGCCGTACACGGAGGAGGAATGTGCCCCACTTCCGCCGGAGGAGTTTTCTGAGAGCGAGGACGATGTTGATGATCTAACTGTGGCCGACGCTGAAGGCGGAGTGGATGGTTCTGGTGAGAGGAAAGAGGCCAAGGTTGAGCACGCCGAGCAGGATACCGAACAGGCTCAAAAAAATGATGAAGTCGTCGTTGAAGCCGAGGACGATGCTGCTCGTCTTGCTGAAGCTGCAGCCGGTGGTGATCCGCCCCAACCGTAGAGCTTCAAGTTCTTTTTAGAATTTGTGTTTTTCTTTTGAACTTTCTTGAATTTTGTTGGACTGGACGGCTCCGATCTTGGGATTTTGCCGTGCCAGATGTAATAGTTTTAAGGGGGGTCGGCACCGAACGATTTACTACGCCGTACCTCCTAGGTTGGGATCTTGCAAACACTTGTCTTTATTCTGGAGTTTTTAAATGAATGCATGGCTTCCTTTTGCAACGTCTGTATTTTGGCCGAGCTTGTCTGATTGCCTTCATGTCTTCACATAATTTTGTGGGTTTTGCATGTTCGTGAATGTGTAGTTGTCCGTAGCCCCCACTTTTGGTTTGGGTTCGGTAGAATAGTTGAGAGTAATTCGTGATCGAAATGGTTAAGTATAGGTATTGCAGCCGAGCCCTGACCAAAGTAGTAGTATGGCCGCAGTTGCCATAAGTCGCCGAGCAGGGATGTATTGTGATCTTGACATGATCCAACCTTTAACTTAGTTTGAGAGTGTGAGGTGCCCCCTTGCCAGTGGATGGGGCTTGGTCAAAGTGTTAGCCCCTGACCATGGTAGAGGAACGTTGGAGAGTAGTGATTATTTATGGGTGGTTTGCTCGCCGAATTGCGAGTGTAACCACTCGGTGGCCGACCGTAGTGTCTTGCCAATCCGAGCCGAAGCCTAAGTTCAATAAGTGTATTTTAGGCTCGGCGGACCATATGTCCAGGTTTTGCTTCTTTGGGCGGTGGAGTTGGCCGAAGCAAAGGGCTTTTTAAAGAGCCGTTTGGAGGGTGTGACCGAAGTCATCGTTTGGTTGTGGCTTTCTAGCCGAGAGTGAAATGAATGCATGAAATGTTGTTTAAAGACTTTTTAGATAAAAGAGATTGTCATTTCAGTGATATTTCTTCGAAGTACAGGGAAAGTAATAAAGACAGTGATAGTGGGTTGAGGCCCTTCTTTGAAATGCAAAAAGAAAAATGTAAAAGATTTATGCCGAAGCCGAAGAAAACAGAAACTCTGTATGCACGAAGTGTTGGCCGAAAGTAGCTGTCGGATTGAAGCATCACATGTAAGCCTTCCTGAGGTTCTGTGCATTCCATGGATTGGTGAGCACCTTGCCGTGCATGTTTTCGAGGGTGTAAGCCCCTTCACCAGCAATCTTCACGATACGAAATGGCCCTTCCCAATTGGGCATAAACTTTTTCTTTTTGCTTGCTTGGACGACTTTCCGCCAAACCAGGTCGTCGGGTTTGAACTTCTTGATTCTGACACTTCTGTTGTAGCCCTTGGCAACAGTCTGTTGGTACTCAGCAAGCTTTAGCCGAGCGTCGTCGCGTTTTTCCTCAGCCAAAATCAGTTCTTGCTCGACGGCTTCGTCATTGGACTGTGGGTTGAAGTTTTCCGTTCTGAGGGTTGGGAATCTTGATTCCAGTGGGATTACGGCCTCCAAGCCGAACGCCATTGAGAACGGTGTTTGGCCTGTGGAACGGCGGGGAGTGGATCGGTAAGCCCATAAAACCCTGGGGAGTTCCTCTGCCCATTTTCCCCTCTTTGAATTCAGTCTTCGTTTTATCCCTGCGCAGACCGTCTTGTTTGAGGCTTCGGCCTGGCCATTTCCCTGAGGGTAGGCTGGTGTTGAGTTGAAGAATCTGATGCCGAACTCTTCACAGAGACTTGTGAGGCCGTCCCCGACAAATTGGGTGCCGTTGTCGGAGACGATGGCGTAGGGTACGCCGAACCTTGTCACGATATTTCTCCATACGAATCGTCGGACGTCTGCTTCCGTTATGGTAGCGAGGGCCTCGGCCTCTACCCACTTGGAGAAGTAATCCGTTGCTGTGATCAGGAATTTGAAGCCCCCAGGTGCTGTTGGGAGTTTCCCGACGATGTCGAGCCCCCATTGCGCGAATGGCCATGGACTTGTGATGGGAGAAAGATTCTGAGCCGACTGCCTTGGAATTGGGGAGAAAAGTTGGCATGGTCGGCACCGTCGTACGATTTCTTCGCAGTCTTTCTTCATGTTTTTCCAGAAGTATCCTTGACTCATCGCTCGTTGGCATAACGAACGTCCACCAGAGTGGCAGCCGCAGCTTCCCGAATGCAATTCATCAAGGATATCCGGAACTTGGTTCGGGTGAACAACGAGAAGATAGGGTCCGGAAATGGACTTCCTATAGAGTTGCCCGCTCTCAGAGAGCCAGTAGTACGCGGCCTTGTTTCGGATTCGAAAGGCTTCCTTTTTGTCGTCGAGTAAGGTGTCGTTTCTGAGAAAGGCCACGATTTCATCCATCCAACTCGGACCAAGGTTAATGTTGAGCACCTCTGGAGTTGTGTCGAAACTTGGGCTGTCGATGTTGCCAAAATTTATGGTTCGGAACTCAGAAGCTTTTGAAGCCGAGGCGAGGCCGGCAAGTGCGTCGGCGTGGGCGTTGTGCTCGCGGTTGATCTGCTCGATGTTGAAAGTTTTGAATCGAGTAATGAGTTCTACTGCTGTGGCCTGGTACTTCACCATCCTTGGGTCTCTAGCTTCGTAGTCCCCCAGCACTTGATTGACGATAAGTTGAGAATCACAGAATACGGCCAAGTTGTCAACTTTCATTGCGATTGCCGAGCGTAGGCCAGCAAGCAGGGCCTCATATTCAGCTTCGTTGTTGGTGGCGGGGAAATCGATGCTGATGGCACTCTCGTGAAGAGTTCCGCAAGGAGAGACCAAAACGACTCCAGCTCCAGCCCCGTTGTTGTTTGAAGCACCGTCAACTTGCATTCGCCAAGTGTCTCCCTGAAAGAGGAGCCACCGGTTCTCTTTTGGTTGGTGTTCGGCAGAGGGTTGGGTGGGGGGTTTGTTCAGGATCTCGGAATCTTCGGTGTTAGCTCAGCGATAAAGTCGGCGAGGACCTGCCCCTTTATTGCTGTCCTTGGTTCAAAACGGATATCAAAATTTGCAAGCTCGACCGCCCACTTTGAAACTCGGTTTGAGAGGTCGGCTCTTCGGAAAAGTGCTTTGAGAGGGTACTCGGTCAACACTGTTATTGTGTGCGCCTGAAAGTATGGCAGAAGTTTCCTCGCCGCAGAGACCAGGGCGAGTGCAAGTTTTTCCAGTGGAAGGTACCGAGTCTGGGCTGGGAGGAGTGTCTTGCTTGTGAAATACACTGGCATGTCGTCGGCCCCGTCTCGACGAACAAGTGCTGAGCTAATTGCGTGGCTCGAGACTGCAAGGTAAAGATAGAGATTTTCGTAATCTTTGGGCTTTACCATTAGTGGTGAAGAACTCAGGTAATCTTTAAGCTCGGCCAACGCTCTGTCGCAGTCCGGTGTCCATTCAAAACTTCGTCGGCTTTTCCCTTTGAGAGCGTGAAAGAAGGAGTGGCACTTGTCGGATGATTTGCTGATGAAGCGATTGAGAGCCGCTGCCATCCCGGTTAGTTTTTGTACCTCTCTGATTGATCTTGGTGGGCGAAGATCCGCCACTGCCTTGATTTGGTTGGGGTCGGCTTCGATGCCCCTCCGCGTGACCAGATGGCCAAGGAATTTGCCGGCACTTACGCCGAACGCGCACTTTTCCGGGTTTAAACGGAGTTTGTGGAATTTAAGAATCTCGAAGACCTCAGCCAGCTCCTTCAAATGGTTGTGCTCCTTTTGGCTTTTGACGACGAGGTCGTCAATGTATGCTTCCAGGATGTTGCCTATTTGTGCATAGAGCATCTTGAAGATCGCTCTGTTGAATGTTGCTCCGGAGTTCTTTAGACCGAACGGCATCACCTTATAGCAGAAAATTCCATGTGGAGTTATGAATGCTGTTTTCTCCATGTCGGCCGGGTCCATAGCAATCTGGTGATAGCCACGGTAGGCGTCCAGAAAACTAAGCCGAGCATGGCCGGCAGTTGCGTCTACGAGCTGGTCGATCTTCGGTAGTGGAAACCAGTCCTTGGGACAGGCGTCGTTAAGATTCGTGTAGTCGACGCAGACTCGCCACTTTCCATTCTTCTTCTTGACGACCACTGTGTTGGAGAGCCAGGTTGGGTATTGCACTTCCTGAATGGCGTTGTTGTCTAGTAGCCGGTTGACTTCTTCTATTACGGCGTCGGCGTGCTCTGGTGCCGAACGTCGGGCCCGCTGAATGACTGGTTTGGCGTCCTTTTTTATGTTGAGGGAGTGGCAAATAAAGTTGGGATCCACTCCTGGCATTTCCTCCGGGGTCCATGCAAAAACTTCAAGATTTTGTTTGAGGAACTGGAACATCTCCTCTCGCTCGGCGTCAGAAAGTGAGGAGCCAAGCAAGAAGAAGCGTGATCCGTCCTCGGTGATGGGCATTTTTACCAGTTCCTCTTCGGCTTTGTCCTCGGCTTTTTGACCGACGTCGTCAATGACGGCCATATCTGGGACTTCAACCCACTGCACTTGTTTTGCCTTTGAGGAGCTGTGGACGGCGGAGACGTAGCATTTTTTGGATGCAATCTGGTCCCCTCGCAAGTCCTCTTGTCTTCCTGTTGCGCCGATGAAGCGAACGACCTGGTGGTATGTTGAAGCAATTGCTTGCATTTCATGGAGCCAGGTTCGGCCGAGGATGGCGTTGTATGGGCTCGGCGCGTTGACAACTATGAATTCGACGGTAACAGTCTTTGAGCCGACGACGACCGGCAGAAAGATTCGGCCGATCGGCCATACAGGAGCTCTGCTGAAGCCAATGAAGGGTACCTCGGTGGGTTGCAAAGCCGATTGGTAGGTCCAACTTCTTGAAGAGGTCATAGTACATAACCTCGGCTGAACTTCCCTGATCGATGAGTACACGCTTTACGTCATGGACGCCAATCTGGACGGTGACGACGAGTGCATCCGAATGTGGAGTCTGGACGTGTTCAAGATCACGCTCGGTGAAGCTGATAGTCCATTTTGGTAGTTCTTGGGTCGGGATCGTTTGGATCCACAGCCGACGGAGAGTATCGCTTTTGAAGTTGAGGCTTGATCGATGTCGGCTCTGAGGGTGGTCTCGAATGCCTTTGTTACCGGTCCATGGATGACATGGATCAATGGTCGTTGTTCGTTGGGGTTGGGATTTGTCTGCCGGGCGGGCGTCTTTGCTCGATCAATGTATTGATCGAGATGGCCTTGAGCGGCAAGCTTTTCAAGGAGAGCCTTGTATGGTGCACAAGCAGTCGTGTAGTGGCCGAGCTCGTTATGGTAGGTGCACTTCTTCCTTGGGTTTTGATCCGGTTGGCCAGTGTCAGTCCCGAGCTTGGCCGTCGGCCACTCAAACCACGGTTGTCTCATTATTTCCTTCAGAAAAGACCAGATTGGTTCTTTGAAGTGAGTGGTTTCGGCCACGTGGTCATGCTCCTTCTGCTGTCGCTCCTTCCCCTTTTTAATGTTGTGCACTTGCTTCTTCGGCTGCACTTGTTGGGTCGTCGTTTGTACCGGTAGCTGGTGAACGGTTGAGGAGAACGGATTGTTGGAGCTCGGGATTCCCTGTGCGGCTCTGTCTGCGTAGAGTTCTTCGAGAGCACAGAATCTTTCCACTACACGCATCAATTCACCCATGCCGTGTGGTGGGCGGATGGCGAGTTCGTCTAAGATCTTGCTCCCATCACAAGTCCATGGCCATTCGCGCAATGGGGGCTCGACATCGTCGGGAAACTCCCAACAGCACCTGGGGGCTTCAAATTCCTGATCACAGCAACGGATTACTTCTCCAAGTGGGTAGAGGCCGAGGCCCTCGCTACCATAACGGAAGCAGACGTCCGACGATTCGTATGGAGAAATATCGTGACAAGGTTCGGCGTACCCTACGCCATCGTCTCCGACAACGGCACCCAATTTGTCGGGGACGGCCTCACAAGTCTCTGTGAAGAGTTCGGCATCAGATTCTTCAACTCAACACCAGCCTACCCTCAGGGAAATGGCCAGGCCGAAGCCTCAAACAAGACGGTCTGCGCAGGGATAAAACGAAGACTGAATTCAAAGAGGGGAAAATGGGCAGAGGAACTCCCCAGGGTTTTATGGGCTTACCGATCCACTCCCCGCCGTTCCACAGGCCAAACACCGTTCTCAATGGCGTTCGGCATGGAGGCCGTAATCCCACTGGAATCAAGATTCCCAACCCTCAGAACGGAAAACTTCAACCCACAGTCCAATGACGAAGCCGTCGAGCAAGAACTGATTTTGGCTGAGGAAAAACGCGACGACGCTCGGCTAATTGCCGAGTACCAACAGACTGTTGCCAAGGGCTACAACAGAAGTGTCAGAATCAAGAAGTTCAAACCCGACGACCTGGTTTGGCGGAAAGTCGTCCAAGCAAGCAAAAAGAAAAAGTTTATGCCCAATTGGGAAGGGCCATTTCGTATCGTGAAGATTGCTGGTGAAGGGGCTTACACCCTCGAAGACATGCACGGCAAGGTGCTCACCAATCCATGGAATGCACAGAACCTCAGGAAGGCTTACATGTGATGCTTCAATCCGACAGCTACTTTCGGCCAACACTTCGTGCATACAGAGTTTCTGTTTTCTTCGGCTTCGGCATAAATCTTTTACATTTTTCTTTTTGCATTTCAAAGAAGGGCCTCAACCCACTATCACTGTCTTTATTACTTTCCTTGTACTTCGAAGAAATATCACTGAAATGACAATCTCTTTTATCTAAAAAGTCTTTAAACAACATTTCATGCATTCATTTCACTCTCGGCTAGAAAGCCACAACCAAACGATGACTTCGGTCACACCCTCCAAACGGCTCTTTAAAAGCCCTTTGCTTCGGCCAACTCCACCGCCCAAAGAAGCAAAACCTGGACATATGGTCCGCCGAGCCTAAAATACACTTATTGAACTTAGGCTTCGGCTCGGATTGGCAAGACACTATGGTCGGCCACCGAGTGGTTACACTCGCAATTTGGCGAGCAAACCACCCATAAACAATCACTACTCTCCAACGTTCCTCTACCATGGTCAGGGGCTAACACTTTGACCAAGCCCCATCCACTGGCAAGGGGGCACCTCACACTCTCAAACTAAGTCAAAGGTTGGATCTTGTCAAGATCACAATACATCCCTGCTCGGCGACTTATGGCAACTGCGGCCATACTACTACTTTGGTCAGGGCTCGGCTGCAATACCTATACTTAACCATTTCGATCACGAATTACTCTCAACTATTCTGCCGAACCCAAACCAAAAGTGGGGGCTACGGACAACTACACATTCACGAACATGCAAAACCCACAAAATTATGTGAAGACATGAAGGCAATCAGACAAGCTCGGCCAAAATACAGACGTTGCAAAAGGAAGCCATGCATTCATTTAAAAACTCCAGAATAAAGACAAGTGTTTGCAAGATCCCAACCTAGGAGGTACGGCGTAGTAAATCGTTCGGTGCCGACCCCCCTTAAAACTATTACATCTGGCACGGCAAAATCCCAAGATCGGAGCCGTCCAGTCCAACGAAATTCAAGAAAGTTCAAAAGAAAAACACAAATTCTAAAAAGAACTTGAAGCTCTACGGTTGGGGCGGATCACCACCGGCTGCAGCTTCAGCAAGACGAGCAGCATCGTCCTCGGCTTCAACGACCACTTCATCATTTTTTTGAGCCTGTTCGGTATCTTGCTCGGCGTGCTCAACCTCGGCCTCTTTCCTCTCACCAGAACCATCCACTCCGCCTTCAGCGTCGGCCACAGTTAGATCATCAACATCGTCCTCGCTCTCAGAAAACTCCTCCGGCGGAAGTGGGGCACATTCCTCCTCCGTGTACGGCAGCACGAGCTCGGGCACTACGGCCGCAGGGATGGTCTTCATCAAGTTCATGTCAGGCTCCAGCTGCATAACAGCACAAGAAGCCAGCACCCCAGCCTTGTACCCTCTTCGGTACGCAACAGGAACCCTCTTCTCGACCTCCTCATTCACCATCGACCGAGCATCTCTCATATATTCAGCTCCTGCTCGGTCGTACCCCGCCTGGTAGGCCTTCGCGTCTACCTCCTTCATCTTCCTCTTCTCCCTCCTCACAACTTGACCGAGCTCGCGTTCGGACGTCTTCGCATTCTCGAGGGCCTCATCCCTCTCTTTCTCAAGCTCGACAACTTTTGCCTTAGCCTGCTTCAGTGCATTCTTAACAGCCTTCGTTTTTTCACGCTCGGTCTTAGCATCGTCACGATACCGCGTCCTCTCGGCCACCAGCAATTCGGCCTGATTGGACACTCGCAGAGCAGCCTGCCCAGCCTGTAAAAAATGAGAAGATGGTCATGCTCAGCAAAAAAGGAAAAAGTTTAGACTCAAAAGGGAAGATAGAAATAAAACAAACTCAAATACCTGAACAAGGTAAGCGTTCAAGTGCGTAATGCTCGGCTGCAGCTCAGCTGGGACTCTGTCCATATCTTTCGGCAGGGCGAGGCCGTGCAGCATGGTGACTGCCAGCCCAGGCTCAACCTTTACACTGTCTTCCACAGTAACGATCCTGCCGTCGGCCATCGCGAACAAACGCTCGGCCACCTGAGCCTGCCGCCTGTTCCACGGCTTTGGAGCCACCCGCAGCCGAAGACTCAGTTTGGTCCCTCTCCTTAGGATGTGGCGTCGGCGGCCTCGTGGGGAAGAAGTCTTGGGTGACCTTCTGCTTCTTCACAGGATGGTCAGCCTGTGCAGCCTCCTTCTGACGGGTCGCAGCTCCGTCTCTCAGGTTCAACTTCACCACGTTCCTCCTTCCCATCTCGTCGGTATACTCGGGAATGAGTGTTCGGATGGGCGGAATGTTGACACCTAGAAAGTCGGCTGGCAGACTGCTTTGGAACCAGAAGTCGGCTGACTTCTTTAAAGATGGGAACTTGACCCTTGGCTCTTTCGCTTTCTTGCTCGGCCTGCTTTCCCCCGCTTGACCCTCGGCAGCCCTCTTCTTACGTTTACCCTTTGTGCTCGGCCCAGCTTCCTTCTTCTTCCTCCTCAACTTTCCCTTGTAAGAGCGAATGTAGTCGAGCAGCGTCGGCGCGTCACGACAAATTTGAGCCCTCAACGTCTCAACGTTTGCCTCAACTGACAAGGAATGCTGTGTCTTGGTGATTGCTCGGTTATCTGCAAGGAGAGTATATCCTCAAACGACACAAAGAAGAAATAAGCCATACTCAGCGACGTAAAGAAAATTAAAACCCAACCTCGAAAGTCTTTTATCTTCGGCACAGAATGTAGCCGCACTGACTGACTGCCGAACTCATAATTCCCACTAACTTCAACATAGAAGTTAGCCCACTTGTTGGTATCGGGAAGCCCGTCTATCAGGGGCTCTTTGCCACTACGTGTGGACAGGTACCTGCGCTCGGTCCCGCCGTGCCTGGACATGATGTACGTGTGGAAGAGGTCGGCCACGGTGAACTCGAGGTTGTGTAGCTCTTTCAGCTTAATTATGGACATCACTATCCTATAGCTATTGATGGCAAAGAAATGGGGTACTATGCCGAACCTGGCCAACAGTTCCCTCAGAAAAGGATGAAGGGGGAAACGGAGCCCAGCCTCGCAGATGGCCATCAGAGGAACCGTTATATGCTCGGGACGGTCTTCCCTTTTATCCCTTATCCTATTGCTGGCTACCTGGTGGACTACAACGTCGTCCGGGATGTGGTATGTTCGGCAGAAATTATCATACTCATCGGGACGTCCGCTGAAGTAATGGGCGTATGGACAGACCTGCCCCCTCTCGAATAGGTCGGTAAACTCCCTATTGTCGGAAGACGTCTCAACGGGAGCGGAACGGGAAGAGGTCGTGGCCCCTGCTTGAGAACGAAGTCTGGATTCAGCCTCGGCCCCAAGCTCGTGCTCGGCTTCAGACTCTGTGCTAGTAGAAAAGGTTATCTCCGGTTCGGTGTTAAAACCGCCGTACTCATGGTCACGCTCGGCATTTGAATCACCAGAGTCTGACATGTTTGAGTCTATGGAGGAAGATCGACGTCGGCTTCTGTATCTCTCCACGTATTTCCGGATCACGAGGTCGGCGGAGTCGTCCTCTGAATTCTCAGAGTCGGATGAAATGATGATGATTGGGTGAGCCAGACCTAACAAAGGCAGAAACAAAAACATGAGACCTCGGCATCTGCTAGAAAGCAAGGATCTCACTACGCTCGGCATCCTAATTGGCCCACCCCATCATCGTTTCCAAAGGTTCGGCCAAATCTGTGTTCGGCCTGATCCTACGAAACATCAAGAATTGGGGCTCGGCCAACCCCATCGTCGGCCAAGCCCTGACACCATGAACGTTCTGTGCTCGGAAGAACACGTTGAAGATGGAGATGAACAGTCCGTCCGTCTCCAGTAGAGCACTATTCACCCAGAACAGAAAACACCCCAAAAACCCAGAAAGCAAACTAGAAAATGCAGAAAAACTACAGAAAAGTAAAGAGGGGCAAGGATCGAGCACATACCTGTAACTTTCAGCAAGATCTGATAGCCCAAATCGCTGGGAATCAAGACCAGAAGACGAACCGTTGGGCTTCGAAGCTCTGGCGATGGAGTTCTAGAGAGAGAGAGGGCATGTGACTTTCTCTCTCCTCACTCCGCTCCTTTTATAGAATTAGGGCTGGGAAATCGAAATTCCCGCCCATCATCACTCCGCCGAACTTTTGGCCATCCAGCGCATGACACGTGGCACTGATAGGACAGCTTGCAGAGTTTGTCAGCTTTCCCCTCGTATGCCGTACCCATCCACGGGGTGACATCTGGCGCCCAACCATTGGGGTACTTCAGCGACGGTCGGGACTTCTCCTGAGAATGGAACGATTGAGGCTCGGCTGGAATCCATCTTCATCAAACAGATATACGCTCGGCGGTTCGATATGTTCGGCCTTAGGCTCAACTTCAATCTCTACCATGCATACGGCTTCGGCAGAAATTGAGGGGCTATTGTAGCGGGCCGAACCCGGATTGTCGCACGGTGCGGACCTGATCTGCCATGATTCGACCAGAGGCTTCATGTTCGGCGTGCCGAACATGACTCGTCAAATATGCACGGTTAGCTTCAGGCTCGGCGGTGAACAAGCTTGCGCTCGGTTCGTGCCGTCGGTAGAGTCCCCGTCGACGTTACTTCCTTCAACGTAACATATGGCCGTGCTCGGCATTGCCCACTTTCGGCTACCTTCAGAGCACGGCGTGCAGCCGACGATAGCTTGCTGTAAAGCCACGCGTCCTGCCGAAAGAACTGTCCAATTTTGGTCGTTTTTCATTCCAAGGGTCTTTTTGCACTTTTAATGGTTCCAGCAAGTCATTATAAGTATTTATGATTGTATCCAAGCATCGTATTCCAAATGCCATGCTCGACGAAGATTTTGGACCCTCGGAGGCCCGTTTCAAGTTCAAATCGAGGTTTCGGGAGGTCGAAACTCGCCATGGAGGCTCTAGCCCATTTTGGTCATGCCATGCAGGTCACCTAGACCTTAAGTGACTGTGTGGAGGTGTCGGTTTCAGTCCGGGACATAATTGAGTCATGTTCGATGTTTTATGCCATTTTTGCGTTATTTTGAGCATTTTTCGGTATAAGTCTGTTCTCGGGACGTTTTGTTCAGTTCCGTTGATTGGTACAGGTCATGTTGACCATCATTGACCTGTCTGGAGTGTTAGTTTTGTCTTTAACAGGGTATTGTGAGTTTTGGTGTATTAATGCCCAAAATTTCATTGTTTCTCGTATCCTCGTATCCTGGTCGTATCCTAGGGTACCTTTCCTATTTCTTTCAGAGCTAGGCCAGTTCATACACTCATATGTGTCTGTGAGTAGTCTCGGTGTGTTGTCAATGCGAGTTTGGTATTAGTGGTGGGTTTTACTTTCTCTTATTCATAATGAGAAACAATAAACTTGAAAAAAAATGCAATTTTTTTTTATATCAACCATGATCTATCCATGTCGACAAAAGGAACTATTGTATCTGGGCACTTTAGCCAATCAAAGAGCTATCAAGTCAAGTCAGGGCACATGCGCCCACTGGTCAAAAGGCACGTAGGCCCTCAAAAGCTATCTACTTGGGCACGTAGGCCCGAGATCGAAAAATCAAAAAAGGAGGCTTCATGGTAGCCCTCCGTGCTATCCGAGCCACATGTTGATGTCCTCGTCGTCCTCCTCATCCTCCGGAGGGTCATCCTTGTACCCTGGATCATCGATGGAGTCGTCAGAACCACTGCTAGTGGACGAGTGCTCCTCGTCCTCTTCTTCCTCGTCGTCAGAGGTTGGACCCAAGATAAGCCGCTTCCTGCGGGCCGGCTCTTCTTGTGTCGGCTTCTCACGCATCTTGAGTTGGTACCGAAGCTCAGCATGCTTCTCGGTCTATCTAGCCTCCTCCTGGCTCCAACTGTGAGCTCCTAGTCTGTCGCCGCGTGGTAGTGGCTGGTGGTGTGGGCTTCTTTGCCGCCATCTTCTTCGGTGGCGGATCTTGCGTGTTTTTCCTCCTAGGGTTCATCTTCCCTTGCACCTGCATTGTCATTTCATTTCAAAGCATGAGTATGCATTGTATACATTGTATTTCGGTATTGAAAGCAGGTACAGTCTATCAAACTATCGGGCAGGAATGTATCGAAAGCAAAGTGAATCGAAAGCTGGAATGTATCGCTTTTCATACCTGGGTCCTCTGAACAACGGCCGGCTGAGTCTGCTGTGGTGTCGGTGCCTGGTATTGCAGCTCCAGTGGCATACCGCTCGCCGCTCTTCTCACCACATTCTCCGAAGCCAGCATGCGTCGAACGGCTTCGTTCACCCATTTAGTTGGCACCTGCATGCAATTCAAGTTTATCAGGCTATTTCAGCAGACAATTCAAGTATTTGGAATTCAAAAGCAATATTGGAAGCTGAGTCTTACCGAAACAGTCACAGCAGTGGGCTCCGCTCTCGCGGGCACTAACCTCCAAAGTAGCTCAGGGGGTCCGCCAGTCACTGGTCCGCTCAGGGTTCGCCTTACCTGGCTCTCACCTCCTTTCCGTCTCTCTCTGGCTGCTCTCCTCTCCTCAGCAGCTCCCGCGGCCTGGCCCCGCACCTCTCTAAGGCTACGGAACCCCAGTGGACCCGCCAAGTACTCTCGCCGATAGGCGGCATAGTCCCTTTCAGGACGCAAGTAGTGCGCAAGCTCGGTGTCCGGCCACGTGTACCTCTCCAGCTCAGCCCGTGTGTACTCTCCTGTGTGTGAAGCTCGGGGTGGGAGTGGCCCTGGCACCTGGAACTCAGGGTAACCAAGCGACTGGCGCGTCACTCGATCCCCCAAGTACCACTACCAACCGAAGGCTGACTCTAGTATCACCCTCCTGGCTGTAACGACTCTGCTCCTGGCCAAGTACTCTGGCTCTGGCCCCGCTCTTCTCCAGGGATCCCAATTGACCTGCAATTCAAGACGAGCAAGCAATGTGAGCAATTGATCAGCAACGGCATTAAATCAAGGAAATGAATGCATATCTAATGATTATAATTCGTGTCATACCTTTGAAGCACTGAGCTCATCCAGGTACAGTCTGAAGACGTTGAGGTCACCTCTCCCTTCTTTCTTCCCCATATTGGACTTACTCCATTTCAGCGCGCGGGGGAGGGTGCTCAGGTCTGGATGCTTGCACTCTGGCGGATACATCCACAAAACCTCGTAGGCCCAAAGCTGCACGATGTTTATGCAAGTACAAACATCAGTCACAAGGCATACAGCATTTGAAATTGAAGCAGTCAAGCGGGCTAAACAAGTAAATGGACAAGCATAATCAAAATGTGCTTTATGAAGGGTTAGAATCATACCTCCCAGACCCTCCAGTAGCCAGCTGTGCTCTTACCCGTCCTCGACGAGTTGCCAAAGAAGTAATAGGCTGTGCCAAGAGCAGCCCCACCCCAGTCGAAGCGTGAAGCCGTCCTCAGGTCCCTCAGTGCTGGGAAGTAAGAAAGGTGCACTTTACTTCGTCTGTTCGGGTACAAAGTGGCACCAAACAGGTATAGCAGGAACGCTCGGGCCATCTGCTCCGCCTCCCGGTCATTTGTCACCTCCTTCTTCAGGTAGCCCTTGAACTGGTCATACCTCGCCATCCCCTCCTCTATTTTGGGCGCCTTGCCCAGAAACCACTCCAGCGCCGCCTTATCCTCTTGGATCCCCGAATCGAACGGGATGGGCTCACCTCCAACCCTCAGCCCTGTGATCGCTGCGAAGTCTGCAGGTGTCACCGTCATCTCCCCAAGTGGTAGGTGGAAGGTATTGGTGGTATCCCTCCACCTCTCAGCAAGTGCTACTAGAACGGCGTGGTCATTCCTCACAGGGGTCAAAGTCTGTATGAACACCCCAAAGCCTGCCTCATCCACCAACCGCCTCACTCTCTTGGGCAACCCCTCGTACAGCCGTAAGGACATGCACGCGCCCCCGAAGCCGCGGATATCCCTCTGTCCCGCTCCAGCCTGTGTCAGACACAAAGACAAGCAGCAAAAGGGTTTATCAGTATACAGGAAGTTCATTTTCAAGTTCTAGGTAATTAATGAAGCCTAGGGCACATGTTTGGCTTGGGTCCTATGCCATGGCTCAACTCGGGAGTGTGGTGTGTTGTTCTAGATTCTCGTGCATACGGAGTTCATTTTCAAGTTCTAGGTAGTCAATGAAGCCTACAATGGATGGTTGGTTCGAGTTATTGCGTGTTGGGCCTACGTTACAAGAAGTGCGTAATTTTAGCATGGTTTGGCTTGCAAGTTATCCATGCAATTCTAAAGTTCAGGCATGTTCTAAGCAAGTATCGAATTTGAACTATCAAAGCAAGGATATCGAAATCAAGTTGCAAAGGGTGTTTTCTGGGAATATACCTCCATCCATGTCGCTGCAATATGAACTCGGGGATCTCTCAGCACCAGCTCGTCGTCGTAGTCTCTCCGCGACGGTATGCGTGCCCCAATGCCCGATGGCACAAAAAGGTGTGGCGTAGGAAGCACATATGCCTCCGCTGAAAAGCCCGGGCGACTTGTGTTCTTCGCCTCCGCCACGGCTGTAACCCTAGGCCCCTGCGCCTCTGCTCTGGCCCTCTCCTCGGCCTCCGCCTCTCTCAAAAGCTCCTCTCTCTCCTATCTCTCTCTCTCGGCTCTCTCCGCCACCTCCGAGGCCTCAATGGCTCTCGCCCGGTCTTCTTTGGCTTGTAACACGTATAGCCCAACGGCAGGGTTATCTTCAAGCAGCTTTGCCAATATTTCATCGCTCAAGTGCTCGGCGATGTCCTGTTTCGTAATCGGCACGTGACTCGACGACATCGCCGCTGGTCAAAACAGTACATCCTCTTCTCGGACCTCAACCGGAACCTCTGCGGTCTCCTCGATAGGCCCTTTACCCTTCGCCGAATCCCTCGGCGAGGACTTGGTTGGCTCGACGGCATAATCTCCTGCCCCACTGCCACTGCCTTCCCCAGTATGAACCGTCGCGCGAGGCTCCTCCTCTGTCGCGCGATGGTGCTCTCCAGTACCAGTCTCTCCTGCATCTCCTGGACTCACCCCGGTCACCACCGAGCCTTCTACGGCCATGCTCGGGTCCAGTCGCTCAACACTGTGGCCCACGGCCCCTGTATCAACAGTCGCGCGAGCCTCTGGCTCCGTCGCGCGATGGATCTCGCCATCACCAGTTGCCTGCTCGCGATCCTGTTCGCCATCGCCGCCGCCTACCACCGCTGCACCGGCGTCCGCACTAACCTCCGCGACAGCCTCTGCTGGTTGTTGATCCTCTATCTCGGCGTCCATGGTCCCTCCTCGATCCTCGGTTTGATCAACAACTTCACCCCCGGCCTTCCCCATTACCGTGGTCTGCCATGGATGAATAATCACGACTGGGTTGGAGGTTTTCGTGGTTGCAATCAAGGTTTGGGAGGGTTTGAGAGGAGAGATGAGAGTTTGGGAGGAGTTTCGAAATTTTGAGACTGTTCTGCACTCTTTCTGTAACGTCCCGCGGACATTTAAACGAATGGAACGGGTCTGGGCCTGTTCAGATCCAAGCCCTAACTGGAAACCCTCGCGCGATGGTTCTGAAGTGTCGCGCGACACTTCGTTTTGGGCCTCAAGCCCAATCCAGATTCTAGGTCTTGCCCGGTCTCTTTTAACCCTCTTTCGGGTTCACGAATCATCAATATGTTCTCAAAATAAATTTGAGGGTCATTTTGGAAGCTTTCCCTTCAAACCCGAAGATTTTTGTATCCCCAGCAGTGGTCCGCCCGCAATCAACGACGATCCATCCGTCCGATTATCAATCAACGACGATCCATCCGTCCGATTATCAATCAACGACGATCTATCCGTCCGATTATCAAATCAACGACGATCCATCCGTCCGATTATCAATCAACGACGATCTATCCGTCCGATTATCAAATCAACGACGATCCATCCGTCCGATTATCAAATCAACGACGATCCATCCGTCTGATTATCAATCAACGACGATCTATCCGTCCGATTATCAATCAACGACGATCAATCTGTCCGATCTCAATCAACGACGATCCATCCGTTCGATCTCAATCAGCGACGATCCAGCCGTCTGATTATCAATCAGCGACGATCCATCCGTCCGATTATCAATCAACGACGATCCATCCGTCCGATTATCAATCAGCGACGATCCATCCGTCCAATTTCAAATCAGCGACGATCCATCCGTCAGATCATCAATCAGCGACGATCCATCCGTCCGATCATCAATTCCCCCTTGGTGCACGGTATTTTTATATACTCGTCTGCATTTTCCATTTAATCAGCTTTTGGGCGGATTTTGTGGGTGTCTAGAAATCTTTGACGTTACCCGTACCAGTCAATGGTGCTCCGCGTGCCGTCAAAGAGGGACTACTGTAGACACCTCAATTTGGGTCTCCCAATTGTTTTACTTTGTTTTACGGTTTTCTTGTTTCCCCGATGATGAAATCGGATCAAACGAGCTTGGATTGGGAATGGATTGAGCTTGGAGTGCTTAGAACCCCGCTTAAACCTTTTGAACCCCTCTGAACCTTCAGTCAAACCCTAGGGTCAGATTTGACCGTCGCACGACCCTTCATGTTCCTCGCGCGATACTCAGCTTGCCAGGTGTGGTCAAAGTCAAACTGTTGACCCTCGCGCGATGGTTCCGAACCCTCGCGCGACTGTTCTCTCCTGTCACTATCACACAATCCAGCTGGATTTGTGATGATTGGGTGTCACATGGGTCCCCATGGGCTGGAACCCCGTTTTCCTCAGCTGAATTGGCAGGTGCAAGGCACACACACCCTCACAACAACTACTCACCTTGTTGGCTAGCTTATCCACCAAGTTGTGACCAGCCTTGTTGGCTAGTTGCAAAGCCAAGTTTGGCCACCACCTAGCCCACTCACTTCCCCTATAAATACCCCCATTGATCTTCCATGTCAAAGGTTGTTGTTTAGTTCCAAGAAAAAGGTTAAGAAGGCTCATTACCATTTTACAAGGCAATTAAGTCTCTAGCACAAAGTTACTAACCCAAACCATTTTCCTAGTCTTCCAATCTAGTGTTCAACATATACACTTGGAAAAGGCTTCACCAATCAATCCAATCCATTTCAAAACCCTTTCCAAGCAAAGGTATAACATTAAACCTGTTTCTGTTTTGATCCCTGAGGGGGGCTGACAGGGCCAAGGCTGGTAATCAATACCAGTCATGGTTCTAGAATCCGTGGCTGGCCAAACCCTCGCGCGATGGACCACTATACTCGCGCGACACTTGTGTCAGCAAGAGAATGGTCCTCGTGGGGAAGGGAGGCTGGTCTTTTATGGTTTTGATTATATGCATGCCTGTTGTAATATATTTTGATTTGTAGATCACTGTTATGCATGCAAAATTAAATACAGTAGCTTAGTTCTTTATTTTGGATAGTTTGGAATGCCTTAGGGTGATCCTTGAACCTGTCTCAAGACCCCAAGCATGCAAAGCAATTCCTGGAAGTCCAGTCAGGAATGTCGCGCGAGACTCACTCTCTGTCGCGCGACAGTTCTATGAACTCCAGGAATGGCCGTTGCATGGGCAACTAGGCCCTTGGCCTCTTTTTATTCCCCCACTATTTAGGGGCTGTGTTTCCTTTTTATTCAGTTCCATTTTCAAGCTGTCTGTAATAATTAGTATTTTACAGTTCCTTGATAAACTGCTTGGTTTGCCTCCTGGGTGTGCACTGGTCCTTCCAGAGCCCAGAAGTGGATGAAATTGGAACTGTGGTGAGATGACAACACTCGCGCGAGGGGTTGAGTGTCTCGCGCGATGGTTCGTTTGCATGCAGATTTGTTCATGCATGCAAGTTGGCCATCGTGCAGGGCAAATCCATCCCAAGCCTGGTTTTGGCATCTGATCGCTGTTTTAGGTTTCATCTCGTTTATTTTTCAATTTTCCATCCATCCATGCAATCTTTTGATCACATCCTGCAAATTGTTACAGTTTTAATCCCCGATTAACTGTTCCCCCGCCCTAATTGGCTAAAATTAATCAAAAGAAGAAGAATCACAAAAGTTTTCATAAAAATGCCCAAGTAGAGACCGATCTCCGGATTGGGCGAGAGGGGTGCCTTAAAACCCTTCCCCTCTCGTAACCTGGCTCCCGAACCCAGATATGGTTATGACGGACTGGTTTTCTTAACTTTTTTCAAACAAACAGCGCGGCAGGTGCTTCGAAATACGGTTCCTTGAGTGTCGGACCCTCAAAAACTCAAGTGGCGACTCTGTATTTTACGAGCGCTTGCCTCTCCGCTCGCGCTCCCTCGATTTCCAAAAAAAAAAGGGCCGCAACGACGAAAAGGAACGAAATCCTTTCTCTCCGAGGGCATGCTGCCCACAGAAGGCTTAATAGGGGTCCTGCAGAAACTTTAATCTAAATAAAAGACCAAAGTACGGATGCAGCCAGCGTCGTCGGTGTCGCCCTAGACTCTAGAGCTAGAAGACAAGTCTGTCTCAAGACGTTCGGACACTGCTCATGGCCCTCAGAATTCTTTTCGAACGTGCATCCTTATTTGAAACGAGCGGTCCTGAAGGATGTCAAAAGAAGTCTAAGCCTTCGTCCATCCCTCCGTTTGGGATTTCAAACTTGAAGTCAGAACAACTCGGTATGAATATCATGATACTATAACCAGGTTGACGTGAGCAGCACTGTGCTATTAGCCGGGCGGCGTAAGTGACGAGGCACTTGTTACCTTTTGGTGTAAGCATCATGATGTTTACTCCGTTTGTTCCTCGTCTTCTGTTTGGAATCCTAAACAGGTTTAACGGACAAGGGTGTAGAAAGGCTTCTGATTTCCTAAAGTCCTACTGTCCGAAGGACTGGGAAAACTGAAAACGCGCATCATTGAGATGCACGACTCCTCATCGATCCATCACAGTGTCCTAACGATCTTAAAGATAGATCTGGAAAGAACTGAGGACCTAGAAGGTGTCCTAAACATGCTTCTACGCAGAACGAGATGTATGTACAGTTCATGCTGTAGGGAAAACAGTAACACATAGACAGTATGGGGTTAGATGCAAGTAGATCTTAACCTGTGGGTACTTGTCCTAGTTTGGAGAGTTCTAATGCTTTGTATATGCAAAGGCCGGTTTTGGTTTGTAACAGGTTCCTCGGACTAAGGCCACAGATATACCTCCCATTGCCCGCGATTCACAGAGCAACGGTCGAACGGTAGCATGACCTATCATCGTCGAAGGTTGTTGGTCATTCGAGGTCCCCGGGCTCCGGTAAACCGTGCCGGCTTGCCAAAACGATCCAACGAGGCTTATCCCACATTGATGCACATGAAATGCTAGAATTTTGATTAAGAAAAGAAGAATCGTAATTTTTCAAAATGCTTTTTCAAATTTGGCTCACTTTATTTGGTTCATCTTTAGAAGAAACTACACAAGTGAACAATCAAAAAAGTCCCAGATTAGATTGGCCGGACACGAGGTCCGGTTAAATCACCATTCCAACCTTCGGCAGCGCGAAGCTCACCGTTTTGACAGACTTTTAAAGGATTGTTCGCGAGGCACCGATTCAAGCCATTATGGATTCTGGGTCCTCGACCAATAGAATAGCCTTGGGGGCACATCCGAGTCAGTACAATGTGATCAAAACTAGCCTTGGGGGCATATCCAAGCATGAGGAAGCTCTCTCTCCACAAACTGCTGGCCAAAACAAGTCAGAACACTCAGCGGCTCTACGCCCATATTCACTATCAAACATCATGACTCCAGGTCCACCACCTCCATAGGCTCAAAGCCGTTATCTCAGCGGCTCTGCGCCCGTTACCTCAACAGGCTCTATGACTGTATTCACCCACCTGGCGGCTCCAAGCCCAATCACTATTAGCAGCTCTACGCTTGCCATTCCCAGCAGCCATAACAACCAATCTAGCGGCTCGAGGCCCATTATCGACAGGCTCTACGCCTGTATACACTCACTCAGCGGCTCCAAGCCCTCAACTCAGCAGCTCTACAGCGGCTCCAAGCCCATTACTTCAACAGGCTCGAAGCCTATATCTACCATCTGAAATGGCTCAAAGCCGTAACAAACAATCTCAGCGGCTCTAAGCCCATCATCTCAACTGGCTCGAAGCCGTAAACAAGCAACAGGCTCTACGCCGCCCCAACAATCAAGACCTCTATTTTCAGGCTCTACGCCTGAATGCTCAAAATCTAACATTTTGAATGCTCAAGCTCTACGCTTGGTTGCCCAACCACAGTGTACTAGATGCTCAAGTTATACACTTGAATGCTCAAGCTCTACGCTTGGATGCCCAACCACTGCGTACTGGACGCTCAAAGCCTGTACTTTGAATGCTCGGATTCTGCCGTCCGAATGCTCGAGCTCTACGCTCTGAATGCTCAAGTCCGGAACTTGATTGAAGCTCTAAGCTTTAAAACAAACACACACGCACGGGCCCGTGCACATATTGCATTATCACATCGAGTCTGCATCATCATATTTGTTCACATCTAACAACCATCATCACACGTATACACTCTGCATATCTCTCATGAAACAGGTCAACCCTGCAATCAACCGGCTCTACGCCTCGATTTTATTGATCGGTCCAGTACCTCGATCCCTTGGCTCCATGCCGACACTTATGATGAGAAAGCTCCGTGCACAGACCATCAGAATGCAACCAGCTCTACGCTTCGGTTCAAAATACGTCAAGCTTTAAGCTCCGACACCTCAGGCTCCACGCCTCAATTCTATCACCTCAGGCTCTCGCCTTATACCAGCTCCGCGCTTCGGTTCTTTCAAGCACTAAGCTCACCTCAGGCCCTCGCCTCAAAACTGCAACAGGCTCCATGCCTCAATCCAATCTTCTCAGGCCCTCGCCTCATGATCACAGCAGGCTCCACGCCTCAATCTAATCACCTCAGGCCCTCGCCCCGTGACTACAACCAGCTCCGTGCCTCGGTTCTACCACGTTAAAAACCATCACTCTCCAGGCCCTCGCCTCATGACTACAACCGGCCCCGTGCCTCAGTTCCTTCATCCCAAAGCTCCGTGCTCTAGTTACTGGCCCTGCGCCTCCATATCTCAAAAAAACAACCGGCATCCAACTCATCCCCAGCAGATGGTTTGGATTCCACCCCATTACATCAATTCCTTCCAGCTCATTCGCAAGGATAGACTACTCTACCGAGCCCCTTTCAGTCAAAGTAAGGATGATCAAGAAAAGTAAACGCACCTGCTATGTACTGATCTACCCTAAAATACTAAGGAAGCTCTTCGCAAAAAACTCCCTCAGCAGCCCCGCGCTCCTTCAACTATCTTCCGCCAAAACCCTGGCTCAGTCTAGGTACGTCACAATACAGCTTTTTTAAGCCCAAAGGTACGTCTTCTGTCTCTAACCCTCCAAACTTTTTACTTTTTCTTTATTGCCCGAACTACGGTTGGTCTGAATTTCCTTTGTGGAATACGTAGGCAGCCTCCCGGCCCGACCATAACAAAAACCTTTTTCGAAAACCCCTTGGAATAGTGGTTGGACCAAATTGAGTTGCTTTTTACAGCTTTGAGTTTTACTCAAACATGTCTCGCGATCCGTCTGAGTTCAGTCAAAGAGGGGCATCTGTAGACACCCCAATTTGGCCTAACGATTATTTCAAGTCCCACCTTGGGACCATCCCGATGATGAAATGGATACAGTGATTGCTGATTGCCTCCTTGAGAACCTTAGGACTTTCGGTAAGAACTTTGAGCCACTTAGAGGACCCAATTCAGAGCCATATAGCCTTTCAGACAGAAATACAGAAGCCTAGGAGAATCCATCTGTCGGTCGTGACATCGATCCCACGGCCCTAACATCATTTCCTCACCCGAGCAACCTGTTGCTAGCCAAATCTCCCTGAGAGATCAATACCTCGGCCGCAAGATCTATCCTTCGGCCGAGACATCCATTCCTCGGCCGTGATATCCTTTACTCGGCCGCCAGATTGACCTTTTTCCAGACTCTGGAACGTGTTCTGTCAGACGTTTGATCCAACTACACTACCTTCCCGATGCGTTCGGGCTACGCTCAGAGATTGCGACGTAGAGTTAGAGGTGCATTACAATTGCAATTGCAATCGTGCCATTTGATTGGCCGGAGTGAGTCACCAATTGCCTATATAAAGGGCCTTTGGACTCCGAAAATAGACACACAAAATTCATCATAGTATACACTCTTTTCAAGCCACGAAACTCTGTCAAAATACTCTCTCAATCCCACTCCTCAAAAACCCTAACCTCCCAAAGGTAGCCGTCAATCCGGCGATCAAATCCCGAAGTTCAAACCCTAACCCTAAGGTTTTCAATCAAGCAATTAGTCAATCACACCCAATCCGAAGCAATCAAGCAACTGAGGGATCAAGGTGGTGAGGCCCAACGGCCTCTGGTTTGTTTTATTTATCGTTCTTACGCTTAATCATAACTTTTTGATTATCTGTTAATCGTATAGTCTGGTGTGAAGAAGAACACCGACCGGGGCTTCAATCCCTTGGCCGGTATATCAAACCAGGAGGATCCCTCGGCCGTGACATCCATTCACCGGCCGCGGGATCCATCTCCCTGGGACAGTTTGTTTTGTTTTGCTTTCTGAAGCATGCTTTACTATTCGCACTGGCTCACTTTACTTACTGTTTAAAGGCTAAATTAAACAGACTATGTGTTGGAATTAAACAAAGCATCTATATGTCTTATGTTGAATAACTATGGGCCAGTCTCACGGCTGGGCAGAGAGGGGTGCCTAACACCTTCCCCTTATTGTACTTTTGGCTCCCGTACCCAGAATCTCTATTTGTTTTCCTAGTTTTAATAAACTAGGTGACGACTCTATTTTGATGATAACCGTTATCATGTGGCGATGTTCCTAGCCATGGGAATGTCCATGATTTCAGTTTATAAAGCAAGCAACCAATCGAGCAAACAAACGTGATCAATCTGTATGGCGATGCCCCGTTTGGGAGGTGTGTACAGGACTATGGAACAAGGTACACTCCCTTGGAGAAAACTTGTTGGGGGCTAGTATGGGCCACGAAGAAACTAAAGCATTACCTATTAGCACATCCGGTAGTTCTAGTTTCTCGTTTAGATTCAATCAAATATCTTTTCGAGAAGCCAGCACTTATTGGAAAGCTAGCTAGGTGGTTATTGCTGCTAGCAGAATTTGACCTCAAATACATGACAAGGAAATCAGTGAAGGGAAGAGCCGTGGCAGAATTCTTGGCAGATCACCCCGTGACAGAGGCCGAGGTAGAAGACTTCATGTTCCTCGACGAAGACATCTTATGTCTCTTAGAGGATACCTGGCAGCTTTATTTCAATGGAGCATCAAACCAATGTGGATATGGCATATGGATATTGCTAGTTTCCCCAAACGACTCTCATATCCCTTTGTCATATAAACTGAGGTTTGAAGTCACCAACAACCAAGCTAAGTACGAAGCCTGCATTGCTGGAATGGAGACAGCCCTGGAACTAGGGGCAAAAAGGGTGGAAGTCATTAGAGATTCAAACCTGGTGGTGTCCCAAGCAAGGGGAGACTGGAAGGTCAAGGAAGACACACTGAAGCTATACCACTTTGTGCTGGAAGATCTAATTCCACAATTCGATTCTGTTATCTTCACACACACTCCACAAGTGAGCAATAGATTTGTAGATGCACTGGCAACATTAGCCTCTATTGTAACGCCCCTAATTTTGGGAACATTAAATAGACATTTTTATTGAAATTTAAATAGAGTCTAGCTCATTATTACATCATAATTCTCACAAGAGTGCATTTATTTAAACAAGGGAGGGAACTAAGGTTCCTATCTACTGCTCTGCCTGCTCTTCCATCCTAGCCAACTCCTCAGCTCCGAAAGCCTCCAAGGTGTACAGCTCACCCTGTTCATCTATAAGGTCTGACACATTATACCAGTGTCGCCACCAATATAATATGTCAGGGTCACCAAAGGTAACACCATGAGCTACAAAAGCTCAATAGAATAATCCATACCCACTAACCCTTAACTTACAAACGATAGGTCATACAGATAATGATTTCCACAAGGCACATGCTCATTTAACAGAATAGTTAACAATTACACATCCACATTCACTATCTTACTAACGTTGGTGTCCATGATTCTCTGAGTTTCTCCTACGCGATTTCTCGTAAACTGTGTCACCATTTTCCATTTTTTTCCACTTCCCAAGCAACATTTCGATAAGTATTCCAACTCTCGCTACCAATGAGGCTACCACGTCCGGCTCCATTGGCAATGCACACAATGGACTACCACGTCCAGCCACATTGTGGTTTTCACAATTCGTTCAAATCTTGCATTGGCTCCTCACCACGGATAACCATGCCATATTAGCAATGAGACTACCACGTCCGGCCCCATTAGCAATCTTCACAATGGGCTACCAAGTCCGGCCTCATTACGGTTTTCAAACACTTTCCTTTATCCACAACACGCCTTTTCCTTAACCACACCCTAGGTGTAAAGTTTCTAACTTTCTCAATTCTCGTGTCTCGTTTTCATACATAGACTCCGCGGTAGGACTTCTTATGAAAGAATCATAAATCATTCATTGTAATCTTGAAACTAAACTAGCAAGATCATCCAAGTCTATTTTACTAATCATGCTCAAATCACTACTTAAAGCATAACGCCACATGTACGGACGCCTTTGGAGTGGCTACCACTTATGCTTAATCACACGTCAAGACAAATAATTCTAGTAATCATGTATACATGCTCATAACCATCTTAAGATCAAAATACGAATACTTCCATTCAAGCGATAAATTCTTATCTTTCAAAATCCGTACTTTCCTCCTTTTTGGGAAGTTCAAAACAACACATATTTATTGAAGTAAATGTGATTATTTAACATGTTCATACTTCCATTAGCAAATTAAGTTTATCAACTATCATGCATTTCAACATACAACATTAACACCTTTCTATTATACTTAGAATTAAAGTACGAGGACAACTACGTATACTTAGAGATAGGGTTTAAGATTAATCCACATGATCATAAAACTATCTATACTTAGGATTAGAGTGTATAAGAGTATTCTACATATACTTAGGAGTAGTAGATAGGGAAAATCTACCGTTCTTCTTGGCGATAGTGACGACTACGGATGAAAGAAGGTACGTCGGACGGAGTGACTTCCTACGGTAGGCTTCCGGTAGCTTCGAAAGAGATAGGTTTCTCTCGAAACTAGGTCTTGACTAATACTACTACAACTTTTGGATCAAAAGGGTGGTCGAGTGGCAATTTAGTGGCGGTCTTGGATGAGTTTCTTGAAGAACTTAGGAAGAACTCAAGAACAACTCAAGAACAAGAAGAACAAAGAACAACTTAAGAATTCTAGAGAGAGAAGTTGGAATGCTTGAAGGTGTGAGTTGAATGGTGAGAATGGGGTCCTATTTATAGCAAAAATCTTGGCTCTCTCTCCCTCTCTTTGGCCGGCCACTCTCTCTCTCTCTCTTTATCCAATAGATTTTATTCCATTGTGTTGTCATTTCATGCTTTGAAAGCATACAAAGACTATCCTCCCTTGTACTTCCATTTTAGGACAACTTTAGGTTATTTTAAAGGGTTCCTAGTCTTGTCTTGTACTTAGGAGACTTGTTTGTATATGAAAGGGCAAGGAAAGTCTAGATTTGGTTGTCATGTTGTACTTTAGATTGTGTATGAAGTTGGCCAAAAGAGATTGACTTGATTGAGTAAGCTAACACATGCACACACATCACTCTCTCTCTCTCCCTCTCTTGGCCTCTCTCTCTCTCTCAGCTCCTCTCCCTCTCTCTCTCTCCCTCTCTTTCTAGTACTATGTATATATATATATATATATACAAGGACAATGCTAGGTACCTTTGACTTGGAGTAGTGTATAAGATTGTATTGTAAGGATGTAAGAAGATTATGTACTTCCAAATCTCTCTCATATCTTTCCATCTCTCTTCCTCTCACTAGTACAAGGTACCTATATATATATAACTTGAGTTGGTAGAAGAGAATCTAAGGTGGCTTGTTCTTCACCTAACATGGTACAACAAATCTTCCTCTCTCTCTCTCTCTCTCTCTCCTATCTCTCTCCTTCTCTCTCGGTCTCTCTCTCTCTCTCTCTCGGCTTTCTCTCTCTCTCTCTCTCTCCCTTGTACTATGTATGTGTATATATATATGTCCAAGTATATATGTATATATAAGTGCACTTAGGTACTATGTGATCTAGTAAGGCTTTCAAGTGTCAACTTAAGGAAAAATGTGGTCAAGATTCCCTAATAAAATAGTCTAAGAAGTACAAGCACCTATATATAATTATATTGGTGTACTTAGAGAATCTAGGGTAATATATTTATAAGGTACATATACATATTTTTAAGCATACAAGTACATAGGAAATCTTAGAAGGTGACTTGTTTTATTATCTAAGTATTTATTGGCAAGACTAACTTTTATTATCCAAGGGATAAAATTTTCCCTAGTAATTATTGACCAATGGTTAAAGAAGTGAGAGAAGATATACTTTGAATAAGACCTTGAAATGACTATATGTTCTTTAGGCATGTTTATAATAAACTATGAGGTACATATGCCTATATATAACCATTTATGTGTACTTTATCAAATCTAGAAAAGTACCTTTGGTGGAAAGTCTAGGTTTTCTATTGTCCAAGGGATAAAAATTTCCCTAACATTTATTATCCAATGGGTAAAGGTTAAAGGTGACAAGTATGACTTTGAATGACTAGTCAAATGGATATATATATATATATGTGTGTGTGTGTATGTATATATAATAATTACCTTGGTCCAAAGGGTTCCATTAGGGTTTGAAAGGTTCATAAGGTTCATCTAGGGTTAGGAGCATGTGACTAAGTGAAATGGTAGTTAGGTATCTTCAACTAGTTGGTTAGAAACTAACTATATTTGCCAAGTAGGATTTCTAGCCAAGAAATTTAATCTAAGACTTTATTTCAATTATTAGGGAAACATACTAGTGCTTTTATAAGCACACTTGTCTTTAGAAAATGACTAGATTGTCCGGCGTGATGAAGTTTAATTTATAAGTCTCAAATCTACTTATGACGGCCTACTAGGATTAAAAGGAAATTATAAAGCCAATCGAGAATAAATAAAGGATTTTTGAATATTACAACGATATTTTTTATTTACCAAAAATCGGAGTTGTTACAACCTATCCCCCTTAAACAATTTCATCCTCGAAATTAGTTGTACGCTCGTATTCGAACATGTGAGGGTAGTTTTCTTTTATGGTTTCCTCTCTCTCCCATGTGGTCTCTCCAGATCCACGGTGCTTCCACAGATCTTTTACCAATTTGATGGTCTTGTTCCGGATTATCTTCTTGCTTCGGTCTTGAATCTCTATTGGTTCCTCTTCATACGTTGCATCTTCTTCGATGGTGATGTCTTCCCAGTTGAGAACATGCGTGGGCAATGCGAGGTATTTGCGGAGCATTGAAACGTGAAACACGTTATGCACTCTATTTAGCTGTGGCGGCAAGGCTAGACGATGTGCGACCTTCCCGATTTTCTCCACGATGTCAAAGGGTCCGATGTAGCGTGGGGACAACTTTCCCTTTTTCCCGAATCTAATGACTCCCTTCTTTGGTCGGATTTTTAGGAACACATGATCTCCCACAGCAAAGGTTAATGGTCGGCTTCTTTTATCCGCATGACTCTTCTGTCGGCTTTGAGCGGTCTGGATCCTTTGTCGAATAGTTTTGACCTTCTCCGTAGTATCCCGTACTATGTCAGGTCCAATCAATCCCATTTCTCCAGCATCTATCCAGCAGACTGGGGATCGACAGCGTCGACCGTATAGAGCTTCGTATGGTGCCATCTCGATACTTGCTTGATAGCTGTTGTTGTAGGCAAACTCTACCAACGGTAAGTGCTGCTCCCAGTTTCTAGAGAAATCCAAGGCATAGGCTCTCAGCATGTCTTCCAACGTCTGTATTGTCCTCTCCGTTTGTCCATCTGTTTGAGGGTGGAAGGCTGTATTGAGCCTTACATCCATTCCTAATGCCTTCTGCAATCCTTTGCAAAAGTGCGATACAAAACGTGGATCCCTGTCAGATACAATCGAGATAGGTACTCCATGGAGTCGTATAATCTCTCGAATGTACAACAGGCTCAGCTGTTCCACGTTCTCTGTCATCTTAACAGGCAGAAAATGCGCAGACTTGGTGAGTCGATCCACAATCACCCAAATAGCTGTGTTGGTCTTGGCAGATCTTGGTAGTCCAGTCACGAAATCCATTAAGATATGCTCCCACTTCCAGGTTGGAATTGGTAAGGGTTGAAGGTCTCCTCCATGTTTCTGGTGTTCAGCCTTGACTTGCTGACATACTAGACAGGTGGACACAAATCGGGCTACATCCTTCTTCATTCCTTCCCACCAGTACGTTCTTCGCAAATCATGATACATCTTTGTACCACCAGGGTGGACTGCGAAGTTTGAATGGTGAGCTTCTCGGAGTATGGCTTCTCGAAGGGTTCCAATATTAGGTACGAACACCTTTCCCTTGAATCTCAGGCTGTTATTCTTCTCGATCGTCCATCCTGGTAGCGCCTTTCCTTCTCGAAGTCGGTACCGGATGAACTCGCAATCTTGCTCAAAAGTTTGGGCTAGTAGGATCTCTTGGTGAAGTGCTGGTTTTGCAACGAGGGCATATAGTCGGGCGTTCCCATTCTCTGATGATGGTCGTAGGTTGAACTCGTTGAGAGTGTCCACCATTTCCCATTCCTTAATGGCAGTTTTGACTTTCTGTGCCCTGTCCTTTCAGCTAAGGGCGTCAGCCACCACGTTGGCCTTGCCAGGATGATACTGTAGCGTAAACTTGTAGTCTTCCAGGTATTCCATCCAGCGGCGCTGCCTCAGGTTCAACTCCTTCTGAGTGAAAAGGTACTGTATCGATACGGCTCAAAATTTGTATCGATACAACACTCGCTGGACTGCCTCGAAGCTTTATTGTATCGATACTAATTTTGTTAGTATCAATACAATGAGCTTAGTGACAGTTTTTGCTGTTTTGTTCCGAACTCCATTGTTTTGACTCCCGATCACTTCTAACACCTCTAGAACACTTTTAAACCATCTCTAAGCTTGGTTGCTTGTCCTTTGGTGGCTCACTGATCGTTCCCATTCCCTAGGGACTTGTTAAGTGCAATCTTAGTATTGTTTTGAACGGAAAACGTATCGTCGAGTGCTTATGAGTACTGTAGGTTGAATGAATATCGTGGTAGGTATAAATGGTAGTTGGGGGCGGTATAAAGACTTCAAGGGTAAAGTAGTAATTTATATCTTCACGACTCGTTGAACCTCTTGACTTCCCTTGGTACACATGCTACGGATTCAAGTATAGGAACTAGTGAGTTAGGTACTTTAGAAACTACTTGTGAGTAGCACGTTGTGTAGGTGCGGGGATATAGCTGGAAGTATGGTGAGGACGCGTGTATATTCTAATTTGCGATACGGTAGATTATTGGTCTTGTGATGTCATGTGATCGATTAGATGGCTTTGGATTCGATTGAATGATTTGATGTTTGTGAAATGGGAAGTGGAATGAATGTGAATATCGAATGGACACAAAGGGAATTTTCAGGGCTCTTAAATGAGTAATTGCCTGGCAGGAGCTAAATGCTCATATTATTTGATTTCAGGGCTCTTAAATGAGTAATTGCCTGGCAGGAGCTAAATGCTCATATTATATGATTACAGGGCTCTTAAATGAGTAATTGCCTGGCAGGAGCTAAATGCTCATATTATTTGATTTCAGGGCTCTTAAATGAGTAATTGCCTGGTAAGAGCTAAATGCTCATATTATTTGATTTCAGGGCTCTTAAATGAGTAAATGCCTGGCATGAGCTAAATGCTCATATTAATTGATTTCAGGGCTCATCAACGAGTAAGTGCCTGGCAGGAGCTTCGGCTCAGACTCTTAATTAATTGGTTTATGAAGTTAATGAGGGGATTTGGTTTTGGTTAATGGATTTTGATGAAAATCCTCCGGTATTCTTGAGCGAATCAACGATTTCCGGTATTTGGGCACAATGAACGGATTCCGATATTCAAGCTCGATTCAACGGAGCTTGACCCGTATTGGTTTGGCTTTGTTTTCACAAGTCATTTTTTGCAATAAAAAGGAAAGTTTTAAGGGAAAGAGATTTGATAATTAGTAATGTGAAATTGAGAGAGATTGTGGTATTCATGCATGAAGTAACTGAAGTGATTGAGAATCCGTCGTAGGCTTGTTCGATTTGATGAGAGTTTTGTATAGCTTCTAAATGACGTGTGCGTCGTTAGGAACCCCGATAAGATGTTTAGAACATTGAGGTCAATGTCCGTTTGGCTATTGTGGTAAACCTTCGTTACTCGAGTTTGCTCATTGAAACTCATTCATTTCTGGACATATCTCATCCCATTTACTTATAGCTTGTGTAAAGATTTTTCTTCTGGGCTAGTGTAGGTCAACCTATCATTTTCAGGTACATTGCAGGTTAATGTAGACACCTCCCAAACGGGGCATCGCCATACAGATTGATCACGCTTGTTTGGTTCCACTTCATAAGCCAAGATCGTGTATATCCCCATCGCTAGGAACATCGCCACACGATAATGGTTATCATCAAAATAGAGTCGCTACCTAGTTTATTAAAACTAAGAAAAATGGACAAAGATTCCGGGTACGGGAGCCAAGAGTACAATAAGGGGAAGGCGTTAGGCACCCCTCTTTGCCCAGTCGTGAGACTGGCCCATAATTGTTCGACATGGAATTAATATTTGCTTTATTTAATTCTAACACATAATCTGGTTTTTAGCCTTTAACAGTTGATAAGGTGAGCCAGTACGATAAATGAAAGCATGCATCAGAATAAGCAGAAAACAAACATGTCCCAGCAAATATATCCCTCGGCCGGTGAATTGATGTCACGGCCGAGGAATCCCACTGGATCGATGTATCGGCCGAAGGATTGATTCCCCAACTGATGTTCTTCCTCACACCAGAATACGAACAGTTAATAGAAAGAACTAATTAAAAGCGAGAGACAGAAATTAAATCAAACCTGTAACGACCCCGATTTTTGGTAAATAAAAATTTTGCTAAAAATTTGAATTTTAAAATTTCTTTTTAATAATCCATCATAATTAGATTTTAGACCTCAAAAAATTGGATTTCATCACGCCAGCCAATCTAGTCATTTTCTAAAGACAAGTGTCTAGTATATTCTCCTAGTCATTAAGAAGAAGTCTTATAATTACATTTCTTGGCTAGAAATCCTACCTGGCAAGTCTAGTTAGATTCCAACCGATCTTTGAGAAAACTGTAGCGGACCGAACACAGATGAATCGCATGGTACGGACCTGACCTGTCATGAACCAATCAGAGGCTACGTGCACGGCGTGCCGACGGTGATCCATCATGTGCATTCGGTTTGCCTCAGGCTCGGCAGCGGACAAACCCACGCTCGGATTGTGCCATCGGCAGGGCCTCCAGCGATGTTACTCCCTCGTTAAACGCATGGCCATGCTCGGCATTGCCCGCGTTCGGACACCTTCAGAGCACGGCATGCAGCCGACGGTGACCGGCTGAAAAGCCACGCGCCCTGCCACGTGCAGAAGCGGTTATAACAGAAGATGATCATGGGCGCACATGGGTGTGCCAGCTCAGCCCTGAAAACGGTTATCAGATCCATTCCTCGACATCATTATGACGTCACTTGGCCCATGGAAGGCACGCGATCGCACTTGGAGAGCAAGACAGAAGGCACTATAAATACCTAGTGATGGTAACCCTAATAGGTAGACACTACTCAATACTCACAATTACTCTCTCAAAAGCTTTCTGCTTCCTCTCTGCGCTATACTCATCCTCTCGCCGGAGGGCCTTGCCGGGACAAACCCCGGCCAGGCCTTAGTCGTGCGTTCCTTGTGCAGGCTAGGAGGAGAAAGCTTACCCATCATCGAGTCACCAACGAAGGATCGAGGACCAAAGGATCATGGGCCACACAATTGGTGAACCCGACGTGAAACACTTCTGATCTAAACGGCTCTCTCATCCTCCATACCCCCTCACTCCTTCGTAAAACAACCACCAAATCACCTACCATGGGCGGAGATCTAGCAAACGCAACCGTTTCGGGGGCCAAAGACGCAGGTGGAAACGTCAATTCCACGCCAACCCTCGAAAGGCACGTGTCCCTCTCCCTCGCCCCTGGGTACGGGCTCTCGCCCGTCTCAGACGACGTAACTTCGGCGTACATCCGCCTGTTGCAGCGTCGCGACGATGAACGCGACAATGAACTGGCCGCTCTAAGGGAAGAGGTGGCCCAAATGAAGCAACACATGCAGCAGGACGCCACCCCTACCGCATCAAGATCTGGCGGAGACAGGGGTAGAGGAGGCCAAACTCCGCCTCCACCTCCACCACCGCAAGGGCGTCAGAACGAAGGAGGCCAACGCGGATCCGTGAAAGACCGCCTAGGCTTCACTCCAGCACCAGGCGACGCCAGAGAAATCATCCTCTACAAGCAGCCCACCGCATCTGGAACACATCGTTCTAGAAGCCATCACGACGGAACTAGGACAAGGGATACCGAGTCGTTTACAAGCACGTACTCGACTGGTCGCGCAGAGTTCTCTCGCACGACGGCCTCGCACCGTAGCCGAGACTCTGCACGGACTAGACCCCATGTTTCCGAACGCCTAGGGAACACCCCGATCGAAAACAAGGACGACGAGCACCACGCTCGGCGCAACGGGAAAGGCGTACATATTGAGGGCTTGAACGATGAGAACAAATCCCGTCGCAACAAGGATAAAAACGTCGACGGCCCACGCCGAACAGCGACGGACCTGTAAGACAAGCTTCGGCGGAGGGAAGTCGAGAAGACGGCGGCAAAAGAACACAAGGAAAGGGGTTCAAAGAGATCAAAAACGGACGAACAAGGCAAACCACGGCGCCCAGGGTTCGAACGACAACTAAAAGATCTCGGCGTTTCCCCTTTCACCTCCCACATAATCAACACGCCGCCAGAGCCCACTTTCCACCTGCCCAAATTCACGAAGTTCGATCCGTCGACGTGTGAGGCCTACACTCACCTCATCCACTTCAGACAAACCATTGAGCTCTGCACAATAAAAGATGAGGTAAAATGCAAGGCATTCCCGTCCAGCCTCGGCTCCCTGGGACTCCAGTGGTTCAACAAATTGCCCGCTGGATCCGTAAGGAACCTGGCCGACCTTGAACGCGCCTTCAACACACGCTTCATCACAAGCAACAAAACGGCTAAAGAGCCTGAATCATTGTCTCAAATGAGAAAACTATCGTCGGAAACCCTCAGGCAATATGCCGAGCGTTACTGGCAGCTATTCAACGAAATTCCAGGAATCGATGAATATTGGGCTGCGCGCACTTTCAAAAACGGTCTGGGCAGCAAGATCTTAGACGAACTCGCCATCCGCCCACCACACGGCATGGGTGAACTGATGCGCGTCGTGGAAAGATTTTGTGCTCTCGAGGAACTTTATGCAGACAGAGCGGCCCAGGGAATCCCGAGCTCAACCAATCCATTCTCCTCGACCGTGCACCAGCTGCCAGCACAAGTGACAACCCAACCAACGCAGCCAAAGAAGCAAGTGCACAACATCAAAAAGGGGAAGGAGCGTCCGCCGAAGGAGCACGACTACGTGGCCGAAACCACTCACTTCAAGGAACCGATTTGGTCTTTTCTGAAGGAAATAATGAGACAACAGTGGTTTGAATGGCCGACGGGCAAGCTCGGAACCGACACCGGCCAACCGGATCAAAATCCAAGGAAAAAATGCACTTATCACAACGAGCTCGGCCACTACACGACTGCCTGCGCACCATACAAGGCTCTCCTTGAGAAGCTTGCGGCTCAAGGTCATCTCGATCAATACATTGATCGTTCAAAGACGCCCGCTCGGCAGACAAATCCCAACCCCAATGAACAACGCCCGCTGATCCATGTCATCCACGGCCCAGTAACCAAGGCGTCCGAGACTGCCCTCAAAGCCGACATCAATCACGCCTCGACTTCAAAGGAAATACTCTCCGTCGGATGCGGATCCAAGCGTCAACGACCACAAGACGTGCCAAAGTGGACGATCAGCTTCACAGAACGTGACCTTGACCACGTTCAAACACCGCATTCAGACGCCCTCGTCGTCACCGTCCAGATCGGCATTCACGACGTCAAACGCGTCCTCATTGATCAAGGGAGCTCGGCCGAGGTTATGTACTACGATCTATTCAAAAAACTGGAACTCCCAGAATCGGCACTACTACCAACCGAAGTACCCCTCATCGGCTTTAGTGGAGCACCCGTTTGGCCGGTTGGCCGAATCTTCCTCCCTGTCGTCGTCGGCACAAAAACACTCTCGGTTGAATTTATCGTCATCAACGTGCCGAGCCCATACAACGCCATCCTGGGACGAAATTGGCTTCACGGAATGCAGGCCATTGCCTCCACGTACCACCAACTCGTCCGCTTCATCGGCACCACTGGGAGACAAGAAGACTTGCGAGGTGACCAAATCGCCTCCAAAAAGTGCTACGTCTCCGCCGTACACAGTTCTTCCAAAGCAAAACAAGTGCAGTGGGTTGAAGTTCCAGACTTGGCCATAATCGAAGACGTCGGCCAAAAGGCCGAGGACAGAGCTGAGGAGGACCTGGTGAAAATGCCCATCAACGAGGACGGATCACGCTTCTTCTTGCTTGGCTCCTCACTATCTGACGCCGAGCGAGAAGAGATGTTCCTGTTCCTCAAAAACAATCTTGAAGTCTTTGCATGGACCCCGGAGGAAATGCCAGGGGTGGATCCCAACTTTATCTGCCACTCCCTCAACATAAAAAAGGACGCCAAACCGGTCGTTCAACGGGCTCGACGTTCGGCACCAGAGCACACCGACGCCGTGATCGACGAAGTCAACCGACTCCTCAACACCAACGCCATTCAGGAAGTGCAATACCCAACCTGGCTATCCAACACGGTGGTCGTCAAGAAAAAGAATGGAAAGTGGCGAGTCTGCGTCGATTACACAAATCTTAACGACGCCTGTCCCAAGGACTGGTTCCCACTACCAAAGATCGACCAGCTCGTCGATGCAACAGCCGGCCATGCTCGGCTAAGTTTTCTGGATGCCTACCGCGGCTATCACCAGATTGCTATGGACCCAGCTGACATGGAGAAGACAACATTCATTACTCCACATGGAATTTTTTGCTATAGGGTGATGCCGTTCGGTCTAAAGAACTCCGGAGCCACATTCAACAGAGCGATCTTCAAGATGCTCTATGCACAAATAGGCAACATCCTGAAAGCATACATTGACGACCTCGTCGTCAAAAGTCAAAAGGAGCACAACCATTTGAATGAGCTGGCCGAGGTCTTCGAGATCCTTAAATTCCACAAACTCCGTTTAAACCCGGAGAAATGCGCGTTCGGCGTAAGTGCTGGCAAATTTCTTGGCCACCTGGTCACACGACGTGGCATCGAAGCCGACCCCAACCAAATCAGGGCAGTGGCCGACCTTGGGCCACCAAGATCAATCAGAGAGGTACAAAAACTAACTGGGATGGCAGCGGCTCTCAACCGCTTCATCAGCAAATCGTCCGATAAGTGCCACTCCTTCTTTCACACTCTCAAAGGGAAGAGCCGACGAAGTTTCGAATGGACGCCGGACTGCGACAGAGCGTTGGCCGAGCTCAAAGATTACCTGGGTTCTTCACCGCTGATGGTAAAGCCCAAAGAATACGAAAATCTCTACCTTTACCTTGCAGTCTCGAGCCATGCCATTAGCTCAGCACTTGTTCGCCGGGAAGGGGCCGACGACATGCCGGTATATTTCACGAGTAAGACACTCCTACCCGCCCAGACTCGGTACCTTCCACTGGAAAAACTGGCACTCGCCCTGGTATCTGCGGCGAGGAAGCTCCTGCCATACTTTCAGGCGCACACAATAACAATGTTGACCGAGCATCCACTCAAAGCGCTTTTTCGAAAAGCTGACCTCTCAAACCGAGTTTCGAAATGGGCGGTCGAGCTTGCGAACTTTGATATCCGCTTTGAACCGAGGACAGCAATAAAGGGTCAGGTCCTCGCCGACTTTATTGCTGAGCTAACACCTGAAGACTCCGAGATCCTAAACACTCCCCCAACTACTCAACCTTCTGCCGAAGGTGAACAGAAAAAGGACAAGTGGCTCCTCTTTCAGGGAGACACATGGCGATTGCAGGTAGACGGCGCCTCCAACAACAACGGAGCAGGTGCCGGAGTCGTTTTGGTCTCACCATGCGGAACACTTCACGAGAGTGCTATCACCATCGATTTTCCTGCAACAAATAATGAGGCCGAATATGAAGCACTGCTTGCTGGCTTACGCTCGGCAATCGCAATGAAGGTTGACGACTTGGCCGTGTATTGCGACTCTCAACTTATAGTCAATCAGGTGCTGGGTGACTACGAAGCTCGGGACCCAAGAATGATGAAGTATCAGGCAACGGCGGCGGAACTAATCACTCACTTCAACAACTTCAACATCATGCAGATCAACCGCGAGCACAATGCTCACGCCGACGCTCTTGCTGGTCTAGCCTCGGCTTCAAAGGCATCAGAGTTCCGAACCATAAATTTTGGGAACATTGACCACCCGAGTTTCGACACAACTCCAGAAGTGCTCAACATCGAGCTTGGTCCGAGCTGGATGGATGAAATCGTTGCCTTCCTCAGAACCGATACTCTACCCGACGACAAGAAGGAAGCCTTCCGTATCAGAAACAAGGCCGCGTACTATTGGCTCTCTGAGAACGGCCAACTCTATAGAAAATCCATTTCCGGACCCTATCTTCTTGTCGTTCACCCAAATCAGGTTGCCGAAGTCCTTGACAAACTGCACTCCGGAAGTTGCGGCTGCCACTCTGGTGGACGTTCGTTATGCCAACGCGCGATGAGTCAAGGATACTTTTGGAAAAACATGAAGAAAGACTGCGAGGAAATTGTTCGAAGGTGCCGACCATGCCAACTTTTCTCCCCAATCCCCAGGCAGCCGGCTCAGAATCTCAAACGTGAAAGACCAACCAATCACCACTCTCAAATGTTCCTCTACCATGGTCAGGGGCTGAAACTTTGGCCGAGCCCCATCCACTGGCAAAGGGGCACTTCACACTCTCAAACTACGTCAAAGGTTGGATCATGTCAGCTAACAATACATCCATGTTCGGCGACCTATAGCTACTACGGCCATACTACTTTGGTCAGGGCTCAGATGCAATATCTCTACTTAACCATTTCGATCATGAAATACTTTCAACTATTCAGCCGAACCCAAACCAAAAGTGGGGGCTACGGACAACTACATACAAACATGCAAGACCAACAAAATTATGTGAAGACATGAAGGCAATCAAACAAGCTCGGCAATAGTAGAGACGTTGCAAAAGGAAGCCATGCATTCATCTAAAACTTTGAAATAAAGACAAGTGTTTGGAAAGTCCTAAGCTAGGAGGTTCGGCGTAGTAAATCATTCGGTGCCGACCCCCCCTAAACTATTACATCTGGCACGGCAAACTCCCAAGTAAGGAGCCGTCCAGTCCAACAAAAATTCAAAAAGTTCAAAGAAAAACACAACTATAAGAAACTTGAGGTTCTAAGGTTGGGTCGGATCACCCTCGGCCGCAGCTTCAGTAGGATGAGCAGCATCATCCTCGACATCAACAGCCACTTCATCAATTTTCTCAACTTGCTCGCTGGCCTGCTCGGTGTTGTCAACCTCGTCCCTCTTCTTCCCACTCGAGCCATCCACTCCACCTTCAGCGTCGGCCACAGTCATATCTTCGACGTCATCCTCACTCTCGGAAAACTCCTCCGGAGGAAGTGGGGCACATTCCTCCTCCGTGTACGGCAGCACGAGCTCGGGCACTTCAACCACGGGGATCGACTTCATCAGGTTCATGTCCGGCTCCATCTGCATGACCCCACACGCAGCCTTCACCCCATCCTTGTACCCAGTCCGGTACGCGATCGGCAGCTTCTTCTTCAGCTCCTCGTTGACCATCGACCGAGCCTCTCGGACGTACTCAGCGCCGGCTCTGTCGTACCCAGCCTGAAAAGCCTTCTCATCCACTTCCTTCATCCTCCTCTTCTCCCTGCGGACAACCTGCCCGAGCTCGCGTTCGGCCGTCTTTGCATTCTCCAGGGCCTCATCCCTCTCCTTCTCGAGCTCGGCAACCCTTGACTTGGCAAACCTCAAGCCATTCTTCGCAGCCTTTGCCTTCTCACGCTCGGCTTTCGATTCATCGCGGTAACGTGTCTTCTCAGCGGCCAAGAGTTCGGCTTGCCGAGAAGCACGCAGCAAAGCTTGCCCAGCCTACATAATATTTGAGTTGTCAGCCTCGACACTATGTCAAAATATAAATTAGAAAACCAAGTCAAAGCGTACCTGAACGAGATACGCACTGGTATGGATTAGGCTCGGCTGGAGCTCCCCTGGAACCCTGTCCATGTCCTTTGGAAGAGCAAGCCCGTGCAGCATGGTCACAGCAAGACCAGGCTCCTCCTTGATGCTGTCTTCCACCGTGACCACTCTACCGTCGGCCATGGCGAAGGATGGTGCAAACTCTGGGACGATCACCCGCCCACCTGAACCTGCTGCCCTCTCCACAGCCTTTGAGCCTCCCGCTGCCGAAGACTCGGTTTGGTCCTTCTCCTTTGGAAGTGGCGTCGGCGGCCTGGCGGGTAAGAAGTCATGTACCTTCTGCTTCTTAGCAGGACTCTCGGTAGGAGAAGGAGCAGCCACCTTCTTGCTGGCAGCAGCAGCTTCCTTAAGGTTCATCCTCACCACATTTCTCCTCCCCATGTCGTCGGCGAAACGAGGAATTAAGGTTCGGATTGGAGGGATGTGGATACCTTGAAGGTCGGCTGGCTGGCTTTCCTGGAACCAGAAATCAGCTGATTTATGGAAAGTGGGAAACTTTACCCTCGGCTCTTTCGCCTTCTTGCTCGGCTTCTGAACGTCGTCGCCAACACCTAACTCAGCAGCTAATTTCTTACCCTTGGCCTTCGTGCTCGGCTCTGCCTCCTTATCCTTCCTCTTCCTCTTCGTCAACTTCCCCTTATACGAAGGCTCGTAGCCCAGCAACGTCGGCGCGTCGCGGCAGATACAGGCCCTTAGTATCTCCACGTGACTGTCTACGGCCAAAGAGTTCTGAGTCTTGGTTATTGATCGGTGATCTGCAAAGGAAAGATGTTAGCAAAATATCACGAATTCATTAAAAGAATGGATCATGTTCGGCAGATTAAAGAATCAAAAGGAAACCTCAGAAATCCGTTATCTTCGGCACAGAATGCAGCCGCGCAGTCTGATCGCCGAACTCGAAGTTCCCACTGACTTCGACGTACAGATTAGCCAACTTATCAGTATCGGGAAGTCCGTTTATCAACGGCTCCTTACCACTACGAGTGGACAAATACCTACGGTTAGTCTTCCCGTGCCTGGACATAATGTATGTATGGAAGAGGTCGGCAATGGTGAAATCTAGGTAGTGAAGTTCCTTTAACTTAACTACGGACATCACAATCCTAAAACTGTTGATCGAGAAGAAGTGAGGTACTATGCCGAACCTAGCTAACAGTTCCCTCAGGTACAGGTGAAGGGGGAAGCGGAGCCCGGCCTCACAGATGGCCATCAGAGGGACCGTTATATGCTCGGGACGATCTTGCCTCTTGTCCCTAATCCTGTTACTAGCCACTTGGTGGACGATGACATCATCCGGTATGTCGTACGCTCGGCAGAAGTCCGCATATTCATTGGGACACCCACTGAAGTAATGGGCGTGGGGACACACCTGCCCTCGCTCGAAGAGGTCGGCAAACTCTCTGTCCCCAGACGAAGTTTCAGCAGGGGCAGAGATTGAAGAGGTCGTGGCTCCGGCCTGGGAACGAATCCTAGACTCGGCCTCCGGTCCAAGTTCGTGCTCGGCTTCGGATTCTGTGCTAGTAGAGAAGGTTATCTCTGGGTCGGTGTTGAAACCACCGTACTCATGGTCAAGCTCGGAATTGGAATCACCAGAGTCTGACATATTCGAGGCAATGGAAGAGGTTTGACGTCGGCTTCTGTGTATCTCCAGGTACTCTCGGATCACAAGGTTCGCAGAATCGTCCCCTGAACTTTCAGAGTCGGATGAGATGACGATGATTGGGGGAGCCAGACCTAACAAAGTCAAAAATAAAACATGAGACCTCGTCGTCGGCCAGAAAACAGGAGTCTCACTACGCTCGGTGCCCTAAATGGCCCACCCCATCATCATTCTCAAGGCTCGGCCAAACCATGTTCGGTCGGAACCTTCCGAACAACAGAGACTGGGGCTCGGCCTTTTCCATCAATGGCCAAGCCCAGAACCCCTTGGAGGCTCCATGCTCGGAGGAACAGGTTGAAGAAGGAGATGAATAGTCCGTTCATCTCCATGGGTGCACTGTTCATTCAGAACAAAAAGTGCCCCAAAAACCCAGAAAATCAAAGGTGAATGGACTGAAAACTGCAGAAAGTCAGAGAGAAGCAAGAAACGATCTCATACCTGGATTTGTGGCGAGATCTAGTGGCAGAATCTGTTGGAGATCAAAGATGGAAGACGAACGGTTGCTCTTGAGCTCTGGAGAATGGAGTTTTAGAGAGAGAGAGAACGAAGGAGCTTCTCTCTCCTCGCCTCGCCCCTTTTATAGGACTAGGGTTTGGGTTTTGAGTTTCCCGCCCATCATTACACCGCCGAACCAATGGCCACTCAGCGCATGACACGTGTCACTGAAAGGACGGTTTGCAGGGCTTGCCAGCCTTCCCCTCGTCCGCCGTACCCATCCACAAGGTGACATCTGGCGCCCAACCAATGGAGTGCTTCTTCGACGGTCGGGACTCTCCTGAGAATGAAACGATTCAGGCTCAGCTGGAATCCATTTTTATCAAACAAATATACGCTCGGCGATTCGACATGTTCGGCCTAAGGCTCAACTTCAATCTCTACCATGCGTACGGCATCGGCAGAAATTGAGGGGCTATTGTAGCGGACCGAACACAGATGATTCGCATGGTACGGACCTGACCTGTCATGAACCAATCAGAGGCTACGTGCACGGCGTGCCGACGGTGATCCATCATGTGCATTCGGTTTGCCTCAGGCTCGGCAGCGGACAAACCCATGCTCGGATTGTGCCGTCGGCAGGGCCTCCAGCGATGTTATTCCCTCGTTAAACGCATGGCCATGCTCGGCATTGCCCGCGTTCGGACACCTTCAGAGCACGGCGTGCAGCCGACGGTGATTGGCTGAAAAGCCACGCGCTCTGCCACGTGCAGAAGCGGTTATAACAGAAGATGATCATGGGCACACATGGGTGTGCCAGCTCAGCCCTGAAAACGGTTATCAGATCCATTCCTCGACATCATTATGACGTCACTTGGCCCATGGAAGGCACACGATCGCACTTGGAGAGCAAGACAGAAGGCACTATAAATACATAGTGATGGTAACCCTAACAGGTAGACACTACTCAATACTCACAATTACTCTGTCAAAAGCTTTCTACTTCCTCTCTGCGCTATACTCATCCTCTCGCCGGAGGGCCTTGCCGAGACAAACCCCGGCCAGGCCTTAGTCGTGCGTTCCTTGTGCAGGCTAGGAGGAGAAAGCTTACCCATCATCGAGTCACCAACGAAGGATCGAGGACCAAAGGATCACGGGCCACACAAAAACCTAACTACCAATTCACCTAGTTACTTTCTCCTAACCCTAATGAAACATTTTATACTTAGATTATTATTTTTAGATATATATATATATATACATACACATATATATATGACTAGTCAATCCAAGTCATACTTGTCATCTTTGACCTTTACCCATTGAACAATAAAAGTTAGGGAAATCTTTATCCATTGGACGATAGAAAAACCTAGATTTCTACCAAAGCACTTTATTAAATTTTGTTAAAGGTACATATATATATATATTTATATATAGTCATATATACACATGCCTAAAGTACATGTATATATTATTCAAGTATATATTACTTTACTTCTTTTACCATTGGTCAATAAAAGTTAGGGAAACTTTCATCCATTGGACAATAGACTTTCCCTTAAAGATATCTATGCTAGATTTGTTAGGGAAACTTTCCCAATCTGGGTCTCCCGTTTGTTTTACTTTATTTTCCAGTTTCTTGTTTCCCCGATGATGAGATCGGATCAAACAGGCTTGGATGTGGAATGGATTGGGCTTGGAACCCTTCTTGAACCCTTTGAACCCTTTTGAACCCCTAAAACCTTCAGTCAAAACCCTAACCGAGGTTTGACCGTCGCGCGACGCTTCCCGTTACTCGCGCGATAGTCAGCTTGCCAGGTGTTAGTCAAAGTCAAAGTTTGACTGTTGACCCTCGCGCGATGGTTTGCACCTGTCGCTTTCATCTTAATCCAGCTGGATTTTTGTGATCATCAGGGCCACATGGGCTGGAACCCCGTTTTCCTTGGCTGAACAGCGTTCTGGCAGGCTTGGGGATACACCACCCTCACAACCACCCCCACTCACCTTGGTGGCTCTCTTCTCCACCAAGCAAGAGTGACCAGCCTTGTTGGCTGGTTGCTAGGCCAAGCCTTGCACCCACCTTCCTCCACTCACTCCTCCTATATAAACCCTCATTGCTCTTCCATGCAAATGGTTAGAAGGTTACAAGTTTTTACAAAAAATCACAAGGTTATCAACTACTAAGCTAGTCAAGCATAAAGTTACAAACCCTAGCCACTTCCTAGTCTTTCAAGTTTAGCACACCCATTTGCAAGGTTACATCACTTTATCTAATCCACTCCAAAAGCCATTCAAGCAAAGGTATAAAATTTACCTGTTCCTGTTCTGATCCCTGAGGGGGGCTGGCAGGGTCAAGGCTGGTAATCAATACCAGTCCTGACCCTAAAGTCAGTAGAGTTACACGAAACTGTGACCAGCCAAACCCTCCCACGATGGATCCGAACACTCGCGCGACAGTTCTGTCTGCAAGAGATTGGTCCACGTGGGGAAGGGATGCTGGTCATTTCTTGTTTATTTATGAGCATGCTTGTTGTGTTTTTATCTTGACATATAGATCACTGTTTTGCATGTTAAAACAAATCCAATTTCTTAGCTTGCTGCTCTAGTTAGATTAGAATGCCCTTGGGATTTTTCTGAACATGTCTCAGAGTCCCAAGCATGCAAAGCAATTCCTGGAAGTCCAGTCAGAACCCTCGCGCGAGTCTTTCACTCTGTCGCGCGACGGTTCACTGATTTCCAGTGGTTGCCCTTGCATGGGCAACTTGGTTTTAAGTAGTCCAATTTCTTAGCTTGCTGCTCTAATTAAATTGGAATGCCCTTGGGATTTTTCTGAACATGTCTCAGAGTCCCAAGCATGCAAAGCAATTCCTGGAAGTCCAGTCAGAACCCTCGCGCGAGTCTTCCATTCTGTCGCGCGACGGTTCACTGATTTCCAGCGATTGCCCTTGTACGGGCAACTAGGCTTTAGGCCTCTGCTTATTTCCCCCACTGTTTAGGGGCTGTCTTTCCATTTGCTTCTGTTGGCTTGTAATAATCATTTACTTTCAAGTACTTATAAACTGCTTGGTTTGCCTCCTGGGTGTGCACTGGTCCTTCCAGAGCCCAGAAGGGGATGAAGTTCAAACTGTTGGTGAGGCACCAACACTCACGCGACGGTATGGAAGTATCGCGCGATGGTTCGCTTGCATGCAGGTTGATCCATGCATGCAAGTTGGCTACTGCTTGTGATACTCCCATGTCAAGCACTGTTTTGGTGTTTTAGCAATATTTTGAACTTTGTTCCATTTATTACTAAATATTTCATCACATCTTGCAAAACGTGTTACAGTTTTAATCCCCGATTAACTGTTCCCTAGCCCTAATTGGCTAAAATTTGGTTAATAAAAGAAGAATCGTAAACATTTTCAAAATGCTCAAGTATAGACCGATCTCCGGATTGGGCGAGAGGGGTGCCTTAAAACCCTTCCCCTCTCGTAACCTGACTCCCGAACCCAGATATGGTTATGACGGACTGGTGCCTTCACTTTTTCAAATCAAATAGCGCGGCAGGTGCTTCGAAATACGGTTCCTTGGGTGCCGGATCTTCTAACCCGAGTGGCGACTCTGTATTTTTGAGTGCTTGCCTCTCCGCTCGCACTCCCTCGATTCCCGCGAGGGCCTTGCCCAGTTCGTCGGAAAGGAACGAAATCCTTCTCCGAGGGCATGCTGCCCACACTTATCTTATCTCACCCCTTTGTTCATTGGACAACAAATGCTAGGGAAAACCTTATCCCTTGGATAATAAAAGTTAGTCTACCAACAAGTACTAGGGTAAATTAAACAAGTCACTTCCTAGATTTTCCATATGTTCATATGCCTTAAAATATGTATATAAACCTTATGAATTTATTAGCCTAGATCTTCTAGGTACAATTATGTCATTATATATATATATATATATGTACATAGTACACTAATACAATAATATAATTGGAACATGTGCCTATTAGATTAGTTTATTAGAAAATCTTGATACTTGGAATTTTTAATTAGATTGCATAGTACCTAATTGTACTTATATCTATATATATACTTGTACATATATATATACTTATATATAGGGTACTAGAGAGAGAGAGAGGAGAGAGACCGTGAGAGAGGAGAGAGGGAGAGAGATATTGTTGTACCATGGACAAGCCACCTGTAGACACCCCAATTTGGCCTAACGATTATTTCAAGTCCCACCTTGGGACCATCCCGATGATGAAATGGATACAGTGATTGCTGATTGCCTTCCTGAGAACCTTAGGACTTTTGGTAAGAACTTTGAGCCACTTAGAGGACCCAATTCAGAGCCATACAGCCTTTCAGATAGAAAATACAGAAGCCTAGGAGAATCCATCTGTCGGCTGTAACATCGATCTAACGGCCTTAACATCATTTCCTCACCCGAGCAACCTGTTGCTAGCAAAATCTCCCTGAGAGATCAATCCCTCGGCCGCAAGATCCGTCCTTCGGCCGCAACATCAATTCCTCGGCCATATGATCTATTACTCGGCCGCCAAATCGTCCTTTTTCCAGACTCTAGAACGTTCTGTCGATTGTTTGATCCAACTACACTACCTCTCCGATGCGTTCGGGCCACGTTCAGAGATTGCGACAAAGAGTTTGAATTGCATTGCAATTGCAATTGCAATCGTGCCATTTGATTGGCCGGAGTGAGTCACCAATTGCCTATATAAAGGGCCTTTGGACTCTGAAAATATACACACGAAATTCATAGGTGAATACACTCTCTCAAGCTCCGATACTCTGTCAAAATACTCTCTCAAACCCACTCTTCAAAAACCCTAACCTCCCGAAGGTAGCCATCAATCCGACGATCAAACCCCGAAGTTCAAACCCTAACCCTAGGGTTTTCCGAGAAGCAATCACACACAATCCGAAGCAATCAAGCAACTGAGGGATCAAGGTGGTGAGGCCCAACGGCCTCTAGTTTGTTCTATTTTCTATCCATAATCATAATCTTAGCATTTTGATTATTTACTAACGTTTCTGTCGGTGTGAGGAAGAACACCGACTGGGGCTTCAATTCCTCGGCCGGTACATAAAACCAGGAGGATCCCTCGACCGTGACATCCATTCACCGGCCGCGGGATCCATTCCCCTGGGACAGCTTTGTTTTGTTTCCTGCTTTTTGATGCATGTTTCAATTATAGTCTTGGCTCACCATTAACTGCTTAAAGGCTAAAAACAGATTACGTGTTAGAATTAAATAAAGCATCTACATGTCTTATGTTGAATAACTATGGGCCAGTCTCATGGCTGGGCAGAGAGGGGTGCCTAACACCTTCCCCTTACTGTACTCTTGGCTCCCGTACTCAGAATCTCTATCTATTTTCCCAGTTTTAATAAACTGGGTGGCGACTCTGTTTTGATGATAACCGTTATCATGTGGCGATGTTTCTAGCCATGGGAATGTCCACGATCTTGGTTTACGAAGCAAGCAACCAATCGAGCAACAAACCTGATCAATCTGTATGGTGATGCCCCGTTTGGGAGGTGTCTACAGTTTTTGGCGACTCTGCTGGGGACTTGAGAGCCATAACCAAAAAGTTCAACATAAGACTAATACATGCCTTGTTTAATTCATCTATCATATGCATCGAGCGGGTAACCCGTTGAGTTCGCCTGATATCCCGGCATGACACGGACTATGGTGGGGGTTCCAGCAAACTCCACAGTCACTCGTACCTAGTGGTATATCAAAAAGGGAATCACCCAATCATCGCCTATAATGGGCTGGTGAGAGGATTGGTGCCCTTTGACAACGGAGCACCCCGAGACTACCAAAACCTTGCATGTATTAGAAAGCCATAGAACTTATCAAACTAAGACAGGAACCTACAGGCTAGAAACCTAGTTGCATTTTGCTTGCAAAAGTTCTTCCTCACACCCATTGTATATATGTATGTTGTAAAGTCTTTCTTTTGCAGGTTAAACCTTAGGAATCTCTCTAAGTCAAAAGAACAGTAGGTAAGATTAACCAATCTAACTAAAACAAAAATCTTTTCAGGAAAATGACCGCTTCACTATCCACGTATGATCCGCACTTTCAAGTTGTCACCGAGCTGTCTGGCCCGCTCCACTCTGCTGTTGAAGATTTCAACCCCTTTGAATACATCACTCCGGTAAATCAACCAAAGCCTGTGGTGACTGTTATCGAAGACATCCATGTCATGTTCGCTAGAACGGTTTGTGAGGAAGAAGTAGAAGACTTGATTGAAGAAGAAGGGCTTCGCAGGGTTCCAATCTACTTTTATGACCCCTATGCACCTACCGACGACTATTGGCCAATAGACAAGGTCAATAACCTCGAAACTGAAGAGGCAAAGGAAGAAGAGTCTGACGACAATGACCCACTTGACGAAATATCACTAAACCTACTCTTTGATGAAGAGGTCACCAACAATGAAATAAGGGTGATCCACCCCGTCATAGATAGATTTGGTAATTGGTGGGGCTTTGTTGGCACACGAAGAGTCGACAACAGCGACGAAGCAGAGATTGAAGCTCAATTGGAGGAGATAACAGCAATAGCGAATCAAATGGCCCTCCAAGACTTGCAGGGTGACAATGATGAAAGTGCGAATAAAGGTGACAGTGAAGTGCTGATGATCAACCTTAGCGATGAAAAAGACTGCTCTGAATTGATTGTGGATGCTGAAAAAAGGGCTTACCCTAACTGGACCGTGGAGTATACCCTAAAATACAACATGAAAAGCGCTAGTTCTGGTCTTAGTTCCGATTCCGATTCCGACTCTGAGTCGACTCAGTCCGAGTCAAGCTTTTCATCTTTTGAAACTACTAAGTCTAGTGAGGAAAACCTGGTCAAAGCACCAAAGCATAACATTTACTTTGAGTTTGACTCTGAAATGTCTTTTGATAATCTTAGCAATGAGAAGGAAGATTTAGAGTATTTCACTTTGCCTATAATCAATTGTATGGATTCCGACACACCAAATTTTGAGGAAGAAATTCCAAAAGAGATTCTAGAATTCATCGAGAGAGAAGAAGAAAGGCACGCTAAACCTTTTTCCGAGGAAATAATCACAGGAAACATAGGCTCTGAAAACGAGCCCAAAATGGTTAAAATTGGTACAACACTATCCCCACAAGAAAGTGAAAAACTAATCCTTTTGCTAAAAGAATACAAAGATGTTTTTGCCTGGTCCTACGAGGACATGCCTGGAATAGACCCTGAAATTGTTCATCATAAAATTCCTCTCCATCCTAATGCAAAACCAGTTAAACAAAAACTGAGACGTATGCGCCCTGATTGGGTCTTAAAAATAAAAGAAGTCACTAAACAAATCAACGCCGGTTTTCTCATAGTCACCGAATATCCACAATGGGTAGCTAACATCGTTCCCGTACCAAAAAAGACTGGAGGAATCAGGGTCTGTGTAGATTTCTGAGATCTTAACAAAGCCAGTCCAAAGGATGACTTCCCATTGCCCCACATAGACGAGCTAGTAGACAACACCGCAGGCCATGCATTGTTGTCCTTCATGGATGGATTTTCTGGGTATAATCAAATCCTTATGTCTCCTGAGGATAGAGAGAAAACCACCTTCACCACGCCTTGGGGAACCTACTGCTACCGAGTGATGCCGTTTGGGTTAAAGAACGCTGGAGCCACTTACCAAAGAATGGCAACAACACTACTGCACGACATGATGCACAAAGAGGTTGAGGTATATGTCGATGATATGATAGTCAAATCAAAGGAAAGGGAAGGACACTATGGAGCACTCCAAAAGTTCTTTGAAAGAATTAGGAATTACAAACTCTTAATCCTCAAAAATGCACTTTTGGGGTAACGGCTGGAAAAATGTTGGGATTTCTCATCACTTAAAGAGGAATCGAGGTAGACCCTTCCAAGATACAGGCTATCATGGAAATATCACCGCCTAGGACAGAAAAGGATATAAGGAGTTTCTTGGGGAAGGTACAATTCATCAGCAGGTTCATTTCCAAGCTCACGACTACCTGCGAACCCCTTTTTAAGCTATTAAAGAAAGGTACTGACTTTGAATGGAGCCAAGACTGTCAGCAAGCGTTTGAAGCAATCAAAGAATATCTTCAGAATCCGCCTGTACTATCACCGACTATTCCTGGGAAACCGATGATTCTGTATCTCTCAGTAACGGACACATCCATGGGATGCATGCTAGCGCAAGAAAACGACGCCAAAGTAGAGTGCACCATATACTACCTCAGCAAAAAAATGATGGACTATGAAACAAGATACACTCCCTTCGAGAAAACCTGTTGGGGGCTAGTATGGGCCACAAAGAAACTGAGGCACTACCTGTTAGCACATCCGGTGGTGCTGGTCTCTCGTTTAGACCCAATCAAGTATCTTTTCGAAAAGCCAGCACTTATCGGAAAGCTAGCTAGGTGGTTATTGCTGCTAGCAGAATTTGACCTCAAATACATGACAAGGAAATCACTGAAGGGAGGAGCTGTGGCAGAATTCTTGTAGATCATCCTGTGACAGAAGCCGAGGCAGAAGACTTCATATTCCCCGACAAGGACATCTTATGTCTCTTAGACGACACCTGGCAGCTCTACTTTGATGGAGCATCAAACCAATGTGGATATGGCATAGGGGTATTGCTAGTTTTCCCAAATGACTCTTATATCCCGTTGTCATATAAACTGAGGTTTGAAGTCACTAACAACCAGGCTGAATATGAGGCTTGTATTGCTGGAATGGAGGCAGCCCTAGAACTAGGGGCGAAAAGGGTAGAAGTCATCGGGGATTCAAACCTTGTGGTATCTCAAGCAAGAGGAGACTGGAAGGTCAAGGAAGACACACTGAAACTGTATCACTCTGTGCTGGAAAATCTAATTCCACAATTCGATTCTGTTATCTTCACACACACTCCCTGAGTGAGCAATAGGTTTGCAGATGCGCTGGCAACATTAGCATCTATGGTCGAAATACCCCTAGGATTCACAATGCGGCCACTCATGATCGAACAAAAGGTCAAACCAGCATGCGAATGTACCTTTATCGAGGAAGGTGAAGACGATGGCAAGCCATGGTACGAAGACGTAAAGAAATTCTTGGAAGAAGGAGAATACCCATCCGAGGCCACCTCGAAAGACAAAACAGCTCTGCGGAAGTTTGCCGCCCGATTTGTAATCTGTGGAGGAGCATTGTATCGAAGGGCACACTTGGGCCCAAATCAACTTTGCGTCACAACGGAAGATAGTCGTAAGGTAATGGAGGAAATACATGAAGGAATTTGTGGGCCACACATGAATGGGGCAACAATGGCAAAGAAGATCCTGCGGGAGGGATATTACTGGACCACGATGGAGGCCGACTGTGCTGACTATGTCCGCTGATGCTACAAATGTCAAGCTCATGCTGATCGCATGCGTATTCCCCCTACGGAATTGTATAGCATGACATCCCCTTGGCCATACTCCACATGGGGGATAGACGTCATTGGAAGTATAAATCCAAAGGGAAAATATAAGCATCAGTTCATTCTAGTGGCTATCGACTACTTCACCAAGTGGGTAGAAGCAGCTTCTTATGCTACTCTCAAAGCCACTCATGTGGCCAAATTTATTCGCACTAATATCATCTACCGATATGGTGTACCTCACGAGTTCGTCTGCGACAATGGGTCGCACTTCAAAGGAGCGACAAAGAAGCTTTTTGCCGAATTTGGAATACAGAATCATCGGTCATCTACTTATCGACCCCAAACTAATGGAGCAGTTGAGGCTGCAAACAAGAATATCAAGAGGATTCTGCGGAAGACTACCGACACCTACACAGACTGGCCAAAAATGCTACCTTTGGTATTATGGGGTTATCGAACAACTGAAAGAACCTCGACTGGGGCTACTCCCTACTCTCTGATTTATGGAATGGAGGCTGTCTTGCCTATCGAGCTGGAATTGCCTTCGCTAAGGGTTCTAGCTGAGGCTGGAATGATCGAAGAAGATTGGGTTCAAAACCGCTACGACGAGTTGGCATTACTAGACGAAAGGAGGCTAAGAGCGTTATACCATGTACAAGGGTATCAACACCGCATTGCACGAGCATTCAACAAGAAGGTAAAACCTAGAGACATCAAGGTAGAAGACATGGTGCTCAAGGCAATCCGTCGCCACGTTTCAGACCCAAGGGGCAAGTTTAGGCCAAACTGGGGAGGCCCCTACCTTATCAAACGCATACTTTCTGGAGGAGCAGCATACATTGCAGACTTGGATGGAATGGAATTCGCGACGCCAGTCAACATCGACAAGCTAAGGAAGTACTACCCCTTAGAGATGCTCGTTGGGCCGAAAACCACAAGGGTGGGCGGATCCAAGCAAAAATTAGAGTAGCTTGCTAGGTCGAAAACCCGCAAGGGCGGCTTAGGCAAAAACTAAGGCATAAATAAAACGCTCGCTAGACCGAAAACCCGCAAGGGCGGTTTTAGGCAAAATTTAGAGCACAAAAGGAGAGGAAAATACCCGAGTGGACCCTAACTAAAAACAAGATAAATCCCCTTTGTTGGAACTACGTTTATGGCCTGATTCCTTCTATGGGATACGTAGGCAATCTCTAAGTTTGAGATCCGGCCACTGCTATCATCATCACTTCCGAAGTTTCTAGGTCTATCCTAAAGCATGTTCACTATCAAATCATGACAATAACATCTTCAAACAAAATGACCAAATGTTTTATTATTTCCAAAGGAAAAAGACAAGGCAAACCTAAACAATTCTTAATCCATGAGAGCTAGAATCAAACAAACATCTTTTGAAAAAAACATAAGCAAAATGTCAATCTTTAGGTCTTCCTTCTCTTTGCACTACTATCCTCCAAAAGGTTTTTCTTCAACCAGCGTTTGTAAGAACCTGATACCTGATAGCTTGACGCCAAAAATGCAGCATATTGCGACGAAAGTTGGCATCATGGACCTTGGAAACAGTGTACTCAGGGTCACCCAGGATTGCGGTTTGTTCAGCCCCGAATTGCCTTTGAAAGCAAGCAGGAAAGTAGAAAACGACTCGAGTAATACCAATCACTGCTACACCAAAATGGTTCATGGTACTCGCAGTCATGCTCTCAACACCATACCAGGGACAAACCCATTGAATCCAATCACCTCTGCGAGTTTTCATCCATGCTTCCCAAGCAGCCTCAGTTGGGAATTGTTTGATTATGTGACGCTCCGTGCATTGGTCTGGATTATAAGGAAGTCGCTCTAGCGCATCCCACACCTTTAGCTTCTCAAATAACCATATCTAGAGAACAAGGGGAAAATTGTGAGTTGAGAGAACATGTGAGTCAAAACAAAAGAGTGATGAGTGAAAAGATAAACTTGACAAATAAACAAACAAAGAGCGAACCTGCAATAGCAAAGGACTGCCTGAGAACTGAGCTGTAGAACTACCCCTCATCACGTCAAGACCCATCAAGGTCTCTGCCAACACTAAACCCGCGAAACTTACATGGTTTCCAATTTGTTGAGCAATGTTAAGCAGTATGGGATCAGCATGACCAGAGGAAGGGCCAAGCAAGTAATCCTCCAAACTTTTTCTTCTTTTCTTTATTGCCCGAACTACGGTTGGTTTGAATTTCCCTTGTGGAATACATAGGCAGCCTCCCGGCCCGACCATAACAAAAACCGTTTTTGAAAACCCCTTGGAATAGTGGTTGGACCAAATTGAGCTGCTTTTACAGCTTTGACTCTTACTCAAACATGTCTCGCGATCCATCTGAGTTCAGTCAAAGAGGGGCATCTGTAGACACCCCAATTTGGCCTAACGATTATTTCAAGCCCCACCTTGGGACCATCCCGATGATGAAATGGATACAGTGATTGCTGATTGCCTTCCTGAGAACCTTAGGACTTTTGGTAAGAACTTTGAGCCACTTAGAGGACCCAATTCAAAGCCATACAGCCTTTCAGACAGAAAATACAGAAGCCTAAGAGAATCCATCTGTCGGCTGTAACATCGATCTAACGGCCTTAACATCATTTCCTCACCCGAGCAACCTGTTGCTAGCAAAATCTCCCTGAGAGATCAATCCCTCGGCCGCAAGATCCTTCCTTCGGCCACAACATCAATTCCTCGGTCGTATGATCTATTACTCGGCCGCCAGATCGTCCTTTTTCCAGACTCTGGAACGTTCTGTCGATTGTTTGATCCAACTACACTACCTCTCCGATGCGTTCGGGCCACGTTCAGAGATTGCGACGAAGAGTTTGAATTGCATTGCAATTGCAATTGCAATCGTGCCATTTGATTGGCCGGAGTGAGTCACCAATTGCCTATATAAAGGGCCTTTGGACTCCGAAAATATACACACGAAATTCATAGGTGAATACACTCTCTCAAGCTCCGATACTCTGTCAAAATACTCTCTCAAACCCACTAAACCCACTCTTCAAAAACCCTAACCTCCCGAAGGTAGCCATCAATCCGACGATCAAACCCCGAAGTTCAAACCCTAACCCTAGGGTTTTCCGAGAAGCAATCACACACAATCCGAAGCAATCAAGCAACTGAGGGATCAAGGTGGTGAGGCCCAACGGCCTCTGGTTTGTTCTATTTTCTGTCCATAATCATAATCTTAGCATTTTGATTATTTACTAACGTTTCTGTCTGGTGTGAGGAAGAACACCGGCCGGGGCTTCAATCCCTCGGCCGGTACATAAAACCAGGAGGATCCCTCGGCCGTGACATCCATTCACCGGCCGCGGGATCCATTCCCCTGGGACAGCTTTGTTTTGTTTCCTGCTTTTTGATGCATGTTTCAATTACAGTCTTGGCTCACCATTAACTGCTTAAAGGCTAAAAACAGATTACGTATTAGAATTAAATAAAGCATCTACATGTCTTATGTTGAATAACTATGGGCCAGTCTCATGGCTGGGCAGAGAGGGGTGCCTAACACCTTCCCCTTACTGTACTCTTGGCTCCCGTACTCAGAATCTCTATCTATTTTCTCAGTTTTAATAAACTGGGTGGCGACTCTGTTTTGATGATAACCGTTATCATGTGGCGATGTTTCTAGCCATGGGAATGTCCACGATCTTGGTTTACGAAGCAAGCAACCAATCGAGCAACAAACCTGATCAATCTGTATGGCGATGCCCCGTTTGGGAGGTGTCTACACCACCCTAGATTTTCTTCTACCAAATCAAGTTATATATATAGGTACCTTGTACTAGGGGGAGAGATTTGGAGAGATATGGGAAAGATTTGAAGAGTACCTTGATATGCTTTCAAGATTTGAAAGGACAACTTAATGGAGCTAAATCCATTGGACAAAGAGAGGGAGAGGGAACCCTTGGCCTATAAATAGCAAGTTCACCTCAAGCCATTCTCACACCTTCACTCCTTTGCTCTAACTTCTCTCTAAAAACCATTTTTCATTTTCCAGACAGCCTACTGCCCTCCACAAATCCTCATTTTTCTCCTGCTTAATGTAGTCCTTAGAACCAACTTCCTTCGTGAAAGTTGTAGAGCACTTCGAGATCTTCAAGTTAGACCCAAATATCACCCTAATTGGTCAAGAAACGACAAAGATATTGACATCCGAAGTTCAGTAAAAATCTCAGATTTCCAGTTCCAGACAGCTTACTGTCTCTTCCTTTATCACCAATTTTCTCCTACCTAAAGTAGTTTCTAGGATCAACTTCCTTCACAAAAGTTGTAGGGTACTTCTAGAGCTTCGATTTCGACTCAAGAATGATCATATTCGGCCAAATATTGACCGAGTTAGTGCCATCCAAAGTTTGGTCCAAATTTGCGAGTTTCACCGCCCATGGAATTTTCCAACTAGCATATTTGGCCCCGACTAGTTTCGGATCAAGGTAGATTAAATCTCTACTCATTTTCCCTAGTATAACTTTAGTTATGTTTGATTATGATAAGGCAAGTTAAAGTATTAGAAATAACTAGAAAGCTCGTTTTACTAAAATCTTGGAATGAAAATACGATCTTGTAGTTAAATCATAACCCCTATCTCTAAGTATAGTAGATTTTTCCTATACTTTTTAACTCTAAATATAACGTATGCATATTGTATGATCATGTCAATTTTCCCGTACCTAGCTACTTTCTCTAAATATAGAAAGCTATATGTATTGATTGATATACATTCTTATTTTGATCTTAGAATGGTTATGAGCATGTATACGTGATTACTTGAATTACTTGTATGATGTGTGTTTAAGCATAAGTGGTTTTCCACTCCAAAGGTGTCCGTCTATGTGACACTATGCTTTATCTTGTGTGTTAGATGTTGAGCATGATTATGTGATAATATGAGCATGCTAAGTAATATAGAGTTGAATGATCTTACTAGTTTAGTTTCAAGATTACAATGAATGATTTATGACATGAAAAGTCCTACCACGGAGTCTATGCATGAAAACGAGACACGAGAATCGAGAATTTTAGAAACATGACACCTAGGGTGTGTTAAAGACAAGGTGTGTTTTGAAAACCGCAATGTGGTCGGACATGGTAGCCCATTGTGTGGTGTGTGTGTGTTCCCATGGGAACCCGGAGCGGCGGAACCATGGTGAGGATACTCGGGAACCCGGAGCGGCGGAACCGAGGGATGAATTGTGGTTTGGTTATCCGTGGAGAGGAGCCAACGCAATTGTTTTAATGATTTTCAAAAACCCAAATGGGAACCCGAAGCAGCGGAACCATTGTGGGAATCTCGAGAACCCAGAGCGGCGGAACCGAGGGTTTGAATTGTGGATTGGTTATCCGAGGAGAGGAGACAATGCCAAATTCAATGTTTTTGTGTGCCAATGGGAACCCGGTGCGGCAGAACCATTGTGAGGATACTCGGGAGACCGGAACGGTGGAACCGAGGTTGGGTGTGTTAAAAAGGCTTTTCGAAATGTTGATTTGGTAAAGTGAAAATGAGACACGGTCTACGATGAGTCGCGTAAGAGAAACTCAGATATCACAGACACCAACGATAGATTAAGGAATGTGGATGTGTCATTGTTATTGAATATGTATGTGCTATGGGACTTGCTATTTGTAAGTTAAGGGTTAGTGGGTATAGTTTACTCTGCTGAGCTCTTGTAGCTCATGGTGTTACCTTTTGTGACCCTGACATATTATACTGGTGGCAACGCTGGTATAATGTGTCAGACTTTGTAAATGATCAAGATGAATAGTATGCCTTGGAGGCTATTGGAGTTGAGGAGCTGGCTAGGATGGAGGAGCAGGCGGAGCTATAGTTAGGAACCCTAGACCCCCTTCATTTGTGTAAATATTGAACTCTTGTGGGAGTTTTGTTGTAATAACAAGCCAGACTCCATTTGGTTTTATCAATAAAATGTTTATTTAACGTTCCCAAAAATCAGGGGCGTTACAAAACCATAGGCCCCTGGGCCTCACCACCTTGATCCCTCAGAGATTGATTGCTTGGATTGCGATTGATTGTAGATAATAGTGGTTGATTGTGGTGGTCAACTTCACAAAACCCTAGAACAAAGTGAGTTCTTTGAGGGTTTTTACTCTCGGATGCGGCTACTCACGGGAGGTTAGGGCTTTTATAGAGGATTGATAGGAGATGATTTCTGTAGAGTTTGGGGGCGGATCCTAGAGTGGAGAGATGTGTATTTCGGAGCTCTAGAGGACCCCTATTTATAGGGTTTCGAAGGACCGATCAAACGGATGAGATTAACCCAATTGTTAAGGAAGTTTAGGGCTTCAAGACCTCTATGGTAAGTGCATTCGTAGCCCCGAAGTAATGGTTCGTGGCTGCTAGGGTTTGGGCGAACGGATTGAAAACCTGCTGAACATTCCAGAATCTGGAAAACATCGGTCTGCCGGCTGCCCAAATGATTTCACGGCCGAAGAAAGGATTTCGCGGCCGCGGAAAGGATTTTCCAGCAAAAGGCCAAACTTTGCGGGCTTGCTCCGGACACTCCCGAACTCGATTTTACGTGTTCTTTGGACCGTTGGAAAGCTTGTTGAGTCTACTTTCTAACCCAAGTGATTTGGATCAAATATATTTAGTACATCAAAAGATATGATGATTTTACCCTTAGTGGGTCAGAAAATGGATCGTTTTGGTAAAATTCTCGTATCTCCCCCGTTTCAAATTGGTTTAAAGCTTATTATATATCAATAAAGAGGGTTTGAAAGTACTACAATATGGTGGAATCCAACCACAAAAATAAGGAAATTTATGAAAGATGGGCTGAAAGTAGACTTAATTGAAGATCGACGATGCTACCAAGGCTAAAACACGTGTCAACACATTTCTATCCACTTTAAGTGTCGCTTGGCACTCCTATCACTTGTTCCAAAGTGTTCCTTAATCCCTTAAGAGTTCCACAAAGTTCCTAAGGCTTTCGTGATGTCAACCACAACAACCACATATCCTATTCATCATCGGGATGGTCCCCAAGGTGGGATTTGAAATAATCGTTAGCCAAATTGGGGTGTCTACAGATGCCCCTCTTTGACTGAACTTGGATAGACCGCGAGGTGTATTCAAGTAAAAGTCAAAGCTGTAAAGCAACTCAAATTTGGTGAAACAACTATCTCAAGAGTTTTGAAAAAGGTTTAAGTTATGGTCGTGCTGGGAGGCTGCCTACGTATTCCACGAGGAAAATTCAGACCAATCGTAGTTCGAGGCAACCAAAAACAAAAGCGCGGAGCTTTAGAGGAGAAATTTGTCATCGGGCCATACCAAGCCTTCGAGCGATGTACCTGAGCTATGCCAGGATTTTGGCGGAGAGTAGTTGGAGGAGCGCGGGGCTGCTAGTGAAATTTTTGCGGAGAGCATCTTCAGTATTTTGGGGTAGATCAATACACAGCGGGTGAGTCGATTGCTTTTCCTGATCATCCTTACTTTGACTGAGGGGAGCTTGGTAGAGTAGCCTATCCTTGCGAATGAGCTTGATGGAAGATGTAATTGGGTGGAATCCAAACCATCTTCCGGAGACGATTGGATGCCGTTTTTGAGATATGGGAGGCACTAGGCCAATAGCTGGAGGTGAGAGAACCGAGGTGCAGAGCCGACTACAGTCGTGAGGCGAGAGCCTGAGGAGTCGGAGCTTAACATGATGGAACCGAGGCGTAGACCCGGTATCAATCATAAGGCAAGAGCCTAAGGAGTTGAAGCTTGGAGCTTGAAGTGATAGAACCGAGGCTTAGAGCCGGTTGTAACCTGTTTCAAATGCAAACATAGGGTATATTTGATAGCAAAATGTACTCAACTAGTGAATCCTATGAGTGTAGCACTAGGTTTCATTCAAGGGAATGCTTAGGCAAAATAAGTCTAGTGATTCACAAACATAATGCATCAAGAGATACAACACCATGAGGCGTACAAGACGAGAGATGTAATTTTGACTTTTGTGCACTCTATTTGGAATTTAGAATGTAACACTTATTCTATTACACCTCATGCTTCAAATCGTTGGACATGTGATAAGCTTATGTCAAGTGACATGCAACAAAGACATCAACCACTGCAAGCTATATTATTCAAGACACAACGGTGTAAGAGGCATGTGCATATTATTTGGTTAATAGAATGCTTGAAGTAAAATAGGTCATACCACATTAAAGGATGCCAAGGGGCAAAATACGTCAAGAGACATAGCACACCACAATACCACTTCATTTAGGGGCCAAGAGGCACGACAATACATCAACAGATGCAAAGCCATGAGGCGTGTAGGTAGAGAGACTCATGCGTCAAGAGACACGACACCAAGGAGCGTCTTTGTCGAGGGACATAACGCATCAAGGGATGCAACACCAAGAGGTGTATAGGTCAAGAGACCTAATACATCGAGAGATGCAATGCCAAGAGGCATTGTGGTCGAGAGACCCGATACATCGAGAGATGCAATGCCAAGAGGCATAGTGGTCGAGAGACCCAATACATCGAGAGATGCAAATGTCGAGAGGCATAGTGGTTGAGAGACCTAATGTATCAAGAGATAGCGCCTATTTTTTCTTTCTTCGGAGCCAAGAGGCGTCACTCCAACAGATAATCAAACATATTCATAATGCAAGCAACATGTAGTGGTGAAGACAAAAATCAAGTATTAGATCAAGAGACCAATGCAAGACCAAATAACCACAACAATTACAAAGACATGAAAGCGAATCAAATGCGCGGGCCAAAGAGGCCCAAGGAAATGTCTAGATAAGACTAAACAGTGAGGTGCTCATGTAGACAAATCAACTGTGCAGGCCAAGAGACCAATGCAACTGCCTAAACTACACATCAAGCAACCATGTGATTGTGGTGATATGCAAACAAGTGTTTTGGGACATCTCAACTTTCATGTACTCAAGCTAGTGCTTCTCCTACACCATAAGATGGCAACAAACTCTATACTAGCCAAATGGCTATGACAAAGAAGACGATGAGATCCAAGAGACTTGAAAGATTGCAACACTCTAACAATGCTGCTAACACACTGTATGGCCCAGGGACCTTCTAGCTACACTCTTCATGAAATGGGAAACCCATGTTATCTTCGTGAAAATTTGCAAATAAGTAATCATGCTTGTATTGCTGTGTCAAAAATGCTTAGGATAAAATCAATTTTGAAAGTTTCTCCTTGAGGATTTCAAAACCGCATCATTTTACCTACATGATTCACATTCAAAACCACTCAGTCGTCAAGAGACGCAAAACTGTTCCACGAACGCACGACCCTAGCGAGTTTATTGCTTCAGGGTGAGTTGACTACTTTGAGTTAGATTGATAAGTGACCACTGCGCGCGCCTCATGGGAGATCGTGCGCTTCTAAAAGGAGGATGTAGTTGTACCCCCTTGCTTCGCACTACTTTTCCTTCCACATTGGTTATGCCCCTAGTAACTAGGACCTTGTTGCTAAGTCGGATTCTTCAATCCGAGAGGACTTTATTATGGACCATATTGTACGTTAGGGTGTTGGCTTAAGAAAGGAAGGGATATAACAGCTCAAACCTACTTTCTACTCATGCTTGGGTTCCAAAAGCTAGCAGCCATCTAATCGCTCTATTTTGTATGAGAGGGAGATGTTTCTTCAAAATGCCCCCTGTTTTTGGATTGGAAGGGATGATGTTTTTCTTCTTTCAAAACCCCCTTGTGTGACGAGATGCTTACTTTCCGTTTTGTAGTCATCTCTCATTGCATTTTTATTTACCCCAGTGTGGGGGATGGCTGTCTAGCAGGCTTTATTTGAAAGAAACTATCCAGAGGCTCAATGTGGCTAGCAAGGGATAAGTGTTTGGATAGAGAAATGATGGCCTTTCTTCATTTTGAATCACACAATAGAGCAACTAGAATCCTAACCAAGAGATTAAGAGGCTTTGACGTTTTACCAAGTGGTTCTTCAAAATCAAGGACAAGTCTTGAGACTCAAAGCGGGTGCATGGAGACATGGCTAAATTTTCATTTTATTTTTATGCTCTAACTTTTGCCTAGACCGCCCTTGAGGGTTTTCAATCTCGCGAGCTCATTTTTTTTCCTTTTATTTTCTATCTTCAACACCTTGCTCCTCTTACAAGCGGCTTCATGAAAGTGCACAAGTGTTTTCAACTCCCCCTCAACTCAACAGAAATGACATGGGTCACAGTTCATTTTGAAAACTCTTTCGGTGATTTTGATAACTCAAGTGATCAAGAAGTGTTTCAAGCGATATCATGAGATTATTTTGAAATCGTTGAGGATTGTTTTCAACACTTAATGATATCATGAGTATTCTTTGGCAGCAAATTAGCACAAGAGAAAACATTTTCAAAAATGTGGCCAACCCTAAGGTGTACGTATCTCTAAAGAGAATCAGGCCATTCGTAGTTCAGGTTTAAGGAGATTCATATTTCGGGAGAGATTCACATTTCATGTTGAGTGCAAAGAGTTGATCCAAAACCATGATGAACAAAATGACTTTAATTTCAAGAGAAAATAAACTCAAGACTCAAATTCCTAAAGGAGAACAAAACTCGAGACTCAAACCCTAAAAAGAAGCAAATAAGGGTCAAAGATTAGCTAATTGAGACTCATAAAAAACTTACTCAAAACACATGACAGAATTTGGCCGCCGCTTCTCAATCATCCAGCTTGGTTGGATCAACTATCCCTTGATCGATGAGATCTTGGACTGCATTCTTGAGAGCCCCACATTGTTCAATGGAATGACCAGTCACTTGGTGATACTTGCAATACTCCCCATCCTTCTGTGCAAGATTACTAAGAAATTTTGGTTGCAATGGTTTCAGATCGCCTGTTGCTTCTAAGATGTGGAATACATCTTCTAACTTCGTTCCAAGAGGAACAAATTCCCTCTTACGCTTGTGATGAGATCTCACCATATTAATACCACTATCATTGTTGGTATTTGTGCTTGTCTCTACCTTGTGGCTGACTTCTCCATTGTCGAGTAATCCTTGATTAAGGTCGTCTTCAACTTGCAATCCAGTAGCATAGAGGCATTTAAAAGTAGAAATTGCTTGGGAATACATGTGCCTCAGGAACTGTGGTTGTAAATTTCTTACCACCATTCTGATTTGGTCTTCTTCTGAGGGAAGAGTTTTCATCTGTGTAGTTTTCTTTCTCCGCCTAGTAAGAAAATTGGCAAAGCTCTCATTGGGCTTTTGTTTGAGCATCTCCAAATCTCAAGTGGTTACCTCAATCTGGACATTGTAGGCATATTGATTGATGAAAGAATTGGCAGTTTCTTGCCACCCCTTGTACTTAGTGAAGTCCAGAGTGAGAAACCAGTCGAGAGCACTGCCTGTGAGAGTCCTTTGAAAAAGTTGGGCAATGAGTTCATCATTTAGGCCCATGGGTTTTAGGGTGTTGATGATATGGCGGACATGGCTGGTGGGATTGCCGGTGCCATTGAACTTCTCAATATCGGGCATCTTGAACTTCTCTGGCAGTTTGGCATTTGGGAAAAGGCAGAGTCCATCAAAATCAAGGATTTGATCTCCTTTCGAGCGAGCCAAGGCAGCTTTGATGTCCTTGACTTGTTGGGCAAGCTCAAGGTTTTCCATTATGATCACGGTGCTGTCAACTTCTGGAGGAAAAGGCTTCTGAGAGATTGGCGGCCACAACTGTCACAGCTAAGTCCAAAAGCAAATCTAAAAGAAGCAAAAACTCAATTACGTTTATGTTGAGACATCCCAAATCAAGTGATTGTGCAGTGCACCAACGCTTATTGCCCCCCTAAAATGCAACCTGCCCCTAATATGATGACTCATTTACCATGCATGCAACCAAATGGTTGAACAACGTACTAGTACTATGAAGTGATGTGATCAGGTAGTAATGCAATATAGCAAGCAATCATGCGACAATTATACAATCAAGTGATCATATATACAATGTACCATGCAAGATAAAAGATTGATGAAACCCCCACATTTTCTTTTTATCTTTTTAAGATCCTAGGAAAAAACAAAGAAATAAAGAAATTTATGAAAACCTAAAGAATAAGGAAAGATTTTTTTTCTTTTGAAAAGATCCTAGCAAAGATTGAAAGAGAAAGAAATAAAAAGAAAGATTCTTTTCTTTTTTTTGTTGAAAGAATCCTAGCAAGAAATAAATAAATAAAACCTAGAGAAAAAAGAAGACTTTTGTTTTTTTTTCTTTTCTTTTGTTCTTTTTTTTCGAAACTCCTAACAGTATAAGACTATGACAACCTTTCACAAGTCCAAACTTATCTCAAAGAGAGATAGAGTTATGCAAGGACTATTATTTATCTCAAGAGAGATAGACTTCATCACAAACTCTTGATAAAATGAGCATGAATTCATCTTCTACAGCAATTAAAACTCTAGAGAGTAATAATCATTGAATCAAACAAGAGTTTCGGATATAATGCAACACATAGCCCTAACCTGCTTGGGATTTCCTGTCCTAGTTTGGAAAGAGTTCTATGGCTTTCTACAATATGCAAGGTTTCGGGTAGTCTCAAAGGGTGCTCCGTTAGGAGTTTGTGTAGACACCTCCCTAGAGCGGGACATCGCCATACAGATTGATCGTTGTTTGCTCATTTGGTTGCATGCCTCGTAAACCAAGATCGTGGACATTCCCATGGCTAGGAACATTGGCACACGATAGCGGTTATCATCAAAACAAAGTCGCCACCCAGTTTATTAAAACTAGGAAAATAGGTAGAGATTCTGGGTACGAGTGCCAAGAGTACAATAAGGGGAAGGTTTTAGGCACCCTTCTTTGCCTAGTCGTGAGACTGGCCTATAATTGCTCAACATAAGACATGTACTTGCTTTATTCAATTCTAACACATAGTCTGTTTAATTAAGCCTTTAACAGTGAATAAGGTGAGCCGAGACGATAAGTAAAACATGCATCAGAAAATAGAAAATAAATAGACTGTCCCAGGGAGATGGATCCCGCGGCCGGTGAATAGATGTCACGGCCGAGGGATCCTCCTGGTTTGATGTACAGGCCGAGGGATAAAAGCCCCGATCGGTGTTCTTCCTCACACCAGACAGAAGGGTTAGCAGATAATCAAATTGCTACGATTAAGCATAAAAACGATAAGTAAACCAAACCAGAGGCCGTTGGGCCTCACCACCTTGATCCCTCAGTTGCTTGATTGCTTCGGATTGATTGTGATTGACTGATTTGCTCCTTTGAAAACCCTAGGGTTAGGGTTTGAACTTCGGGGTTTAATCGTCGGATTGGTGGCTGCCTTCGGGAGGTTAGGGCTTTTGATGAGAGGGTTTGAGAGAGTATTTCTGCAAAGTTTCGTGGCTTGTGAGGGTGTATTCACTTATCAATTTTGGAACCTAAAGGCTCCTTTATATAGGCAAAGGGATAACTCACTCCGGCCAATCAAAACGCACGACTGCAATTTCAATTGCAATGCAATACAAACTCTTCGTGATGATCTCTGAGCGTAGCCCGAACGCATCGGGGAGGTATTGTAGTTGGATCAAACAATCGACAGAACGTTCCAGAGTCTGGAAAATAGAAAATCTGGCGGTCGAGGAAATGATGTTGCGGCCGAACGATAAATCTTGCGACCGTGGGATTTGATCTCTCAGGGAGATTTTCAAGCAACAGGTTGCTCGGGTGAAGAAATGATGTTAAGGCCGTGAGATCAATGTTACGACCGACAGATGGATTCTCCTAGGATTCTGTATTTCTGTCTGAAAGGTTGTATGGCTCTGGATTGGGTCCTCTAGGTGGCTCAAAGTTCTTACCATAAGTCCATGGGTTCACGAGAAGTCAATCAGCAATCACTATATCCATTTCATCATTGGGATGGTCCCCAAGGTGGGACTTGAAATAACCGTTAGGCCAAATTGGTGTGTCTACAGATGCCCCTCTTTGACTGAGCTCAGACGGATCGCGAGACATGTTTGAGTAAGAGTCAAAGCCGTAAAAGCAACTCAATTTGGTCCAACCACTATTCCAAGGGGTTTTCGAAAAAGATTTTTGTTATGGTCGGGCCGGGAGGCTGCCTACGTTTTCCACAGAGGAAATTCAAACCAACCGTAGTTCGGGAGCAATAAAGAAAAAGAAAAAGTTTTGGAGGGTTAGAAACAAAAGACGTACCTTCGGGCTTAAAAGCCGTAGTGCAACGTACCTGGGTTAAGCCAGGGTTTTGGCGGAGGATAGTCGAAGGAGCGCGGGGCTGCCGGGGAATTTTTTGCGGAGAGCTTCCTTAGTATTTTAGGGTAGATCAGTACACGACAGGTGCGTTTGCTTTTCTTGATCATTCTTACTTTGACTGAGGGGAGCTCGGTAGAGTAGCCTATCCTTGGGAATGAGCTGAAAGGAATTGATGTAATTGGGGTGGAATCCAAGCCATCTGCTGGGGATGAATCAGATGCCGTTTTGAGATATGGGTGGAACCCAAGCCATCTTCTGAAGATGAGTTGGATGCCAATTTGAGATGTAGGTGGCTCGGGGCCGGTAACTGGAGCACGAAGCGTTGGGATGAGGGAACTGAGGCACAGAGCCGGTTGTAGTCATGAGGCAAGAGCCTGAGGTGATAGGATTGAGGCGTAGAGCCTGCTGCAGTCTTGAGGCAAGAGCCTGAGGAGCTTGACAGAATTGAGGCGTAGAGCCTGCTGTGGTCATGAGGGTTTGAGGAGATTGGAGCTTTGAGCTTGATAGAACCGAAGCGCGGAGCTGGTATAAGGCGAAAGCCTGAGGTGTCGGAGCTTAGAGCTTGACGTGATTTGAACCGAAGCGTAGAGCTGGTTGCATTCTGATGGTCTGTGCACGGAGCTTTCTCATCATAAGTTTTGGCGTAGAGCCAAAGGATCGAGGCGCTGGACCGATCAATAAAACCGAGGCGTAGAACCGGTTGACTGCAGGGTTGACTTGTTTCATGAGAGATAGATATGCAGAGGCGTGTATGTGATGGTGATGATGATTGTTAGATATGGGCAGATATGATGATGCAGACTCGATGTGATAATGGTGATGCAATTTATGCAAATGTGCACGGGCCCGTGCGTGTGTGTTGATTTAAGTTTAGAGCTTCTATCAAGTTCTGGACTTGAGCATTCGGAGCGTAGAGCTCGAGCATTCGGACGGCAGAATCCGAGCATTCAAAGTACAGGCTTTGAGCATCCAGTACGCAGTGGTTGGGCATCAAAGCATAGAGCTCGAGCATTCAAGTGTAGAACTTGAGCATCCAGTACACAGTGGTTGGGCATTCGAAGAGCTTCGAGCATTCAAAATGTTGGATTTTGAGCATTCAAGCGTAGAGCTTGAGAATAGATGATGTCTTGATTGTTGGGGTGGCGTAGAGCCTGTTGAGAATTGTAGCGGTGTAGAGCCAGTTGAGATAATGGGTGTGGAGCCGCTGAATGATAGAGATGCTGAATTCGGGCGTAGAGCCTGTTGAGAATTGTTGCGGTGTAGAGCCAGTTGAGATAATGGGTGTGGAGCCGCTGAATGATAGAGATGCTGAATTCGGGCGTAGAGCCGCTATGATAATGGGCTTAGAGCTGCTGAGTAATGGGCTTGGAGCCGCTGAGATAGTTGAGATGGTAGGCTTAGAGCCGCTGAGATGGGGAATACGGGCATGGAGCCGCTGAGTGGTGGGCGTAGAGCCGCTAAGTGATAGAGAAGGTGAATACGGGAGTAGAGCCGCTATAATAATGGGCTTCGTAGAGCCGCCGAGATGGTGGAGATGGTGGGCATAGAGCCGCTGAATAATAGTGGGTGCGGGCGTAGAGCTGTTGAGTGATAATGAGCATAGAGCTGCTGAGTTGTGGTGAGTATGGGCGTGAAGCCTGAAGCTTGGGATTCATAGTTGGTCAAGTGACCAGCATTTGGTGAACTTGCTGCTATGGAGAGAGAGAGATCTTCGATGTTTTTCATGCTCGGGCGTGCCCCCAAGGCTAGTTCTGATCACGTTATATTTACTTGGGGGATGCCCCCAAGACTGACTCGATCATTGGCTTTGCTCGTCAGAGCTTAGAGCTGCATAATTGCTTGAGTTTAGTGCACTGAGCAAGATCTGATGCCGCTGAAGGGAATTGATTAGAGGGCAAGGAATCGATGTCTCAGCCGAAGGATTGATGTCTCGGCCGAGGAATCGACGTCTCGGCCGTGAGATAGCCAATAGTCAGAAAATTGATTTAAGTTTGTTTTAATCGATTTCACAGCTCATTTAATCTTCCTCCTTCCTCCACTCCTCTTCTCCGTTCCTCTAGTCCGAGTCCCTCCGATGACCACCACCGTTCGCCGCCGTCCTCCTCTATCTCCGTTGGCCGCCATTATCTCCGGCCACCATCGCCGTTGCTTTTTTTTTCTTTTCCTCTTGTTTTGGACGTGATGGCTATGCCATCTTCTTACGTTGTGGGTTCGTCCTCGCACCCACCATGTAGGTGCGAGTATCCATCTTCTGGCGAGGAGGCAATTGAGGAGCCTGGCTTGTTCGACACTGCTACCTACGTTCTTCCTTCGCGTAGGTTGGGTTTTGGCGGTTTCTTGCAATACCGCCCTCCCGTTGGTGGCCCAGAGGCCGAGGTGGTTCGCCGGGAACCTGAGCTACATCTGAGTGTTCTCAATGTACCAGTGAGTTTTCTCCCTTTTTGTCTCTGGCAGAGAAATAGGAGGCTGGAGGCTCACGGCGGAGGCAAAGAGGTGCACAGGTGGTTTTTGACGCTGCCAGAGCAAGCTTGGGAACTGGTACGTGCTGCGGGCCTCGAGGCGTTTGTTCTGGGCCTCAATCTTCCGAAGGTGGATTGGTCGTTGATGACCTCGCTGGTTGAAAGGTGGTGGGATACTACAAACACATTCCACTTCCCTTCTGCTGGTGAGATGACAATTACACCTGGTGATTTCTCCCTTCTGACTGGCCTGCGAGTAGGCGGAGCTCCTCTTCGGGTCGACCCTCGACTTTGGGAGCGGGTAGGTGCTTTGGAGTGGTTTTTGGGCAAGGTGCCCCCTGTTCGCTCTCGAGGTCACATTGATCTCGCTTGGTTGAGCAAGGCTTTCATGACGCCTGATATTCTAACCCAGGTAAGTGTGGAGCAGCTGACGTGGGATTTCCTTCCCTACCTCCTTGGGCAAACGTTGTTTGCCAACAAGGATAGTTCGGTGCATACACAGTTCTTGGCTCCTTTACAGCGCTTGGAGGCTATTGGGGAGTTTGACTGGGGATAGTCCGCTTTGGCCACCCTGTATGGCAACCTTAGAGCTTGTTCTCGGGACAAGAGTCCTATCCTTGGTGGTCACTATCGGGTACTTGAGGTACACATCCTTTCCTTTTATCTCCTTTCCTATTTCGGCTTTTCCTGGTTTTGAACTTGCTTTGGTTTATTCGCTTTTCAGCTCTGGGCTTTCGAGCATCTTCTCTAGTTTCCCCCTGAGACTAGGCATGGAGATGCGAACTGTATACCTCGCTGCGAGCGATGGTTGGTGGGGCAACGGAAGCCACGGTCACCAGTTTTGAGCCTTCCTGAGTGGCGGCGAGTTTTGGATCGACTGACGGTCGATCAGGTACCTTTCTTCTCTTGTGTTCTTTGTCCTTAGATTTGCATATCCTTATGTTGTGGCTGATTTGATCTCATTTTGCAGGTACGATTTGCCCCTTGGGGTGGTGTACCAGAGGATGCCCCTCTTGCACGTTCCAGGGTTCTGGATCGTACCCGTAGCTTGCTCAAGGGTCCATTCTGCCAAGCCTGGTACTTAGGTGATCGGGTGGCGCCCGCGTGCTGAGGCGCTTCAGTTTATTCCTCCTCCAGCATCGATGAGGTCTACTTCCTTGATGTCCAAGGAAGATCTAAAGAATGCTCGGATTAGAGACTGGGCAGCTTTACTTCTTCAGGCAGGTGACTATATGGAGTACTATCGTCTTTTCTTGGTTTCAGCTGCTACAGCTCCTCCTGTTGCTCCTGTTTGGCCACAGATCCCTTCTTTTGTCTCCTTCCATTCTGATGATGGGGAAGAGGAGCGCCTGGCCCTTACCCCTTGCACGACCCAGCTTTACACGCTTCCAGCTGGGGTTTCACATGTATCTCCCTATTTCTGAACTTGTTTCCCTGTTTGTATCTGGCGTTCCAGTTCTTGAAATGTTCAATTTGCTTCTACAGGTGCCTGCTGAGGTGGTACAGGAGTGGCTGCACGCTTATCAGAGTGCGGCGGCTTTGGTTCGGAGGCAGCGCCGTAAGATCCTCGAGGTATGACTTTTCCCATGTATTCCATTTGCTTCGTATCATTCCTTGAATCTGAGTGTTTATATCCTCTTTTGGTTGCAGCTTGAGGCTGAGCGAGTACCAGCTACTGGTGGGGAGGATGCGTGAACCAGTGAGCAATCCCCATCTTCATCTCAAAGGCTGTCTCGGAGGCACCGTCATGACTAGCTTTTAGGATTTTCTCTTTTCCTGTTCATAGTTAGTAAAAGAGACAAGCAGAAATTGTATAGTGAAAGCAACCACAGCGAGAATTTTGTAATTAAGCTTTTGTTCGTGAAATGAGAAGAGCTTTTTGTGCCCCTAAATGCATGTGAAAGTTAGAACATGGTTTTTTGAACAAGTATTTGCTGATAGACAGTAATTTGTGTGAAATGGAGTACTGGCCAAAGAATCGATCGTTTGATATTGTGGCCGATGTACCAATTCTTTGGCCGTTACTTTGATTTTCCAAAGGTAGATTTTGTTTTGGCCAAGTGGCATCCCCTTTCTTCTTCCTTCTTATGCTCGGTTTTGATTTTCCACCTTTTGCTTTTGCCATGTTCCATAGTCTGATTGCCAAACTCGAGAGCTTTCAAGGTATCCTGTTCATTGTGTCAATGTCCTTTAGGTTAGAAGGAATGAACTATAATTCTCGTGTCTATTGTTGTCGCCAATTCTTCGAAAGAAGCATACTCATCTTTTGCGAGCTCAATACGCAGGGTTAGCTATGCCTATCATTGGGTACAAAACTGTTGATGTCTTGTCTTTTTCTCCAAATGTTTGGGCCGCATCCCAATGTGAGATTGCCTACGTATCCCAATCAGGGAATCAGGCTTTTTTACGTAGTTCCAAAATTTCCACCTTTGAGGTTGGGTTTCCACTCTTGGTTTTCCTTCTCACATGCTCTAGATTTTGCCTAGGTTACCTGATGGAGGTTGAGTCCCTAGTGAGCTTTTGAATGCCTTAACTTTTGCCTAGGCTGCATTTTTGCATCTTTTTGCCCTATCAGGCTCTGCTCTTACTTTTGCTTGGGTACTTAGGTTACCCAACGAGCATTTCTCTCAAGAGGATTTCTGTGTTTTTGGAGAGGAATTTGATGGAGGTATCTTTCTGAATCTCCTGTTGCGTTTGTACGTTCATAATGGGTAAGCTAACCCTAAGTGTTCTCACGGAGATAGCGTCTTCTTTCCAAGTTTTGACAAAAACCTAGTTTCTTAAGCAACTAAAGTTCATCCTCTCCTTCCTTTTTGTCAGGGACGTAAAGAACTTGATCCCTCGAATTTTCCTTCATTTGGCAAAGAGACTGTAGTGTATTGACAATTGCAACTTTAGGAATTTAGATTGTTAAATAAGCATAAGCTGGAAGATGAAAATAAGAATTCACTTAGCAGAAATAAAATGCCAAAAACTATTACCAGATTCGAAGAAGACTTGTTTTTTATCCAACAACAGCGATATGCTTCGCTGAAATCATGTCAAAACACAGTCATGAACTCTCAGTTCCCTTCTCACATTGCAATGAACTACACAAAGGAAAATAGTTGTTGCATAAGAGGGATTGCCACCCCCACTTACCTGCTCATACGGGGGATCCTTGTGTGCTGGTATCAGCCGAGAAAGAAAATATCGCGCCTGAGAGCTCCCCTCTTGTCACAGAACCAGATTGCCCAAAACATATTCTAGCTTGATTTAGAAAACAAAAGCAATGTTTAATGTTTTTTGCCATGTTGTGACTTTTCAGCTACTGTAGCATTTCGGGGTTGTCCTCTTTCCCTTTGCCTTTCGCAACTTTATACTCTTTTTCACCCTCTCCCTTGCCAAATAGAGTCTTTGAACTACATTCTTCTTTGAAGCTTGCATGGTGGTTTTCTCTTTGGGACATAAGCAGTCCCCAAATGGAAGTGTGAACATGGGTTTTTATTACCCCTTCTTCTTCTTCGTTGACTGTGCATTCATAAAAGAGATCAGCTATCTCTACTTGGTTGAATAGTGATGCTAAGGAGATTCCATCGAGCGGATCATTGCATTCTCCTTCCATTTCATCAAAGTCACCCTCCCCTGTTCAATATGGGTCTGCATATGTGAAATCCAGATCCTCTTCTTCCTCTATCCATTAACTATAGTCACATTCTTCGTAAGGATTGACCCATGGTTGCATTTGAAACTCCTCCACTTTCTCTATGAGATTGATCGTTTCCCAGATGATGGGAGGCATTGGAATTTTGGGGCGATTGATGGGTACCACTATTTGGGCAGGCTCGAAGCGGGCGTGCCGTCTCATCATGATGACCCTTTCCTTTTCCTTTTTCCTTTTCTCAAACCAGATGCGGAGCCATTCATCGTCTTCTACAAATGGAATGTCTGGATCTTCCAAATTGTGCTTTGCCCAGGAATGTTCTCTCCATTTCCTTAACTTTTCCACCTTTGTTTGGTCTCTGCTACTTATGTCGGACATGTCGGGATCAATCACTTCCGATTGATTGGACTCGCTGTCCTCTTTCTCCTCCATCATAAAACACTCATCCTTCTCGAGGAAGGTTAAGGTTGGTTTGGTTTGGTTGTTTTGGACAATGTATTGACCAGGGTTGTATGCGGGATTGTGAGATAGATTTATGAGATTGATATTTCGGGGTGGTGATTCAGTATTGTGAATAGGGAGTGGATTGGTTTGCACATCAGGTTTTGGAGGTTTTATAGCTCGACTATCAATGAGATCTTGGATGTCATGGCGGAGACGCATGCAGTTATCTGTTTCATGCCCAGGGTGTTGGTGGTAGGCGCATTGCTTGTTAGGATCATGGTTTGGGCATAGGGTGGCTGAGGAAGTGGTTTGTTTAAAGGTTTGAGGTGCCCTTGATGGCTGAGAATGGCCAAGGTTTGGGATAAGGTCATGTAAAGGGGGTCAAAATTGCAGCGGGGGCGATTTGAGTTTTGGGACGAGCTAGCCTGGAAAGGGTCTTGAGGCAAGGATGTGCCAAGGGTATTTATGGAGGCATGAGATGTACGGCTGGAGAAGGTTTTCTTAGGTGGAGGTGGAGCTTCTTCTTTCCCAATGAGCCCTAGCTTGATTCCATCTTCGATTTGCAACCCAGTGGCATGCAGGCATTTGAAATCGGTGATAGCCTGTGTATAGATGTGCCTGAGGTATTTGGGTTGCAGATTTTTGACAACTATCCTCACTTGATCTTCCTCGGAGGGGCGGCTCTTCATCTTGGCAGCCTTTTCCCTCCATCTTGCCACAAAGGTAGCAAAGTCTTCATTTGATTCTTGCTTGGTCATTTCCAAATCTTGAGTAGTTAACTCAATTTGGACATTGTATGCATACTGCTTGACAAAAGCGTTAGCGATTTCTGGCCAAGTCTGATAGTGCACAAATGCCAAAGTGAGGAACCATTCGAGAGCGCTTCCGATGAGAGTTCACTGGAACAATTGGGCGATGAGCTCGTCATTTAAGCCCATTGGCTTCAGGGTGTTGATAACGTGGCAAACATGACTGGTAGGGTTGCCAGTTCCATTGAACTTCTAGATGTTTGGCATTTTGAAATTTTCAGGCAGTTTAGATTTTGGGAAGAGGCAAAGTCCTTCGAAGTCCAGAATCTGGTCCACTTGTGAACGGGCCAGAGTTTGTTTGATCTCCTTGACTTGCTTGGTCAGTTCGGGGCTTTCAGCCAACACCACTTTATAAGGATTCTCATCTTCCACTGATCTTTCTTCGTCCTCAGCATCTCTGGCTGCCTTCTCGTCTAGCAAGGTAGCAATTTGAACTCGGAGATCGGCAATAGCGGCGTCGTTGTCTGCCATGAGGGTAGGAGGATTGCTTGATGAAGCTTGGGATTTGGTAGATAACAAAGTTTGTTGAGAGGATGACTGTGAAGTCCCGGAAGTGATTGGGACCGTTGTGGTGAAGGTGTTTTGGCAGACGAGGATGATAGACGGGTTGGCTGCAGAGACCTCTGTTTGGCGTAGCTTCGGGTGTTGTAAGAGTATAAAATTGGCTGTGGTTGCTTCTTTGATTTACCTATTGTGCCTGCTTTGTAAAAGTAGAAATACCTGCAAGTCAGTACTTGGCTTGCATAGGGTTAGGATTTGGGTCGAAAATCCCAACCCTTCTGCACAGAAAGAGTTACTTACAACAATAGATGATACAAGGTGTGAGGAAGAACTTTTGCAAGCAAATGCAAGTAGGTTCCTAGCCTGTAGGTTCCTGTCTTAGTTTGATACGTTTTATGGCTTTCTAATACATGCAAGATTTAGGTAGTCTCAGGGTGCTCCGTTGTCAAAGGGCACCAGTCCTTTCACCAGCCCATCATAGGCGGTGATTGGGTGATTTTCTTTTTGATATACCACTAGGTACAAGTGACTGTGGAGTTTGCTGGAACCCCTAACATAGCCCGTGTCATGCCGGGGTATCAGGTGAACTCAACGAGGTTGCCCGCTCGATGCATATGATGAATGAATTAAATAAAACATGTATTAGTCTTATGTTGAACTTTCTGGTTATGGCTCTCATGTCCCCAGCGGAGTCGCCAAAAACTGTAGACACCTCCCTGGAGCGAGGCATCACCATATAGATTGATTGTTGTTTGCTCGTTTGGTTGCTTGCCTCGTAAACCAAGATCGTGGACATCCCCATGGCTAGGAACATCGCCACACGATAGCGGTTATCATCAAAACAGAGTCGCCACCCAGTTTATTAAAATTAGGAAAATAGGTAGAGATTCTGGGTACGGGAGCCAAAAGTACAATAAGGGGAAGGTGTTAGGCACCCCTCTTTGCCCAGTCGTGAGACTGGCCCATAATTGCTCAACATAAGACATGTACTTGCTTTATTCAATTCTAACACATAGTCTGTTTAATTAAGCCTTTAACAGTGAATAAGGTGAGCCGAGACGATAAGTAAAATATGCATCATAAAATAGAAAATAAATAGACTGTCCCAGGGAGATGGATCCCGCGGCCGATGACTGGATGTCACAGCCGAGGGATCCTCCTGGTTTGATGTACCGGCCAGGGATCAAAGCCCCGGTCGGTGTTCTTCCTCACACTAGACAGAAGGGTTAGCAGATAATCAAATTGCTACGATTAAGCATAAAAACGATAAGTAAACCAAACCAGAGGCCGTTGGGCCTCACCACCTTGATCCCTCAGTTGCTTGATTGCTTCGGATTGATTGTGATTGACTGATTTGCTCCTTTGAAAACCCTAAGGTTAGGGTTTGAACTTCGGGGTTTGATCGTTGGATTGGTGGCTGCCTTCGGGAGGTTAGGGCTTTTGAAGAGAGGGTTTGAGAGAATATTTCTGCAGAGTTTCGTGGCTTGAGAGGGTGTATTCACTTATCAATTCTGGAACCCAAAGGCTCCTTTATATAGGCAGAGGGATGACTCACTCCGGCCAATCAAAACGCACGACTACAATTTCAATTGCAATGCAATACAAACTCTTCATGATGATCTCTAAGCGTAGCCCGAACGCATCGGGGAGGTATTGTAGTTGGATCAAACAATCGACAGAAGGTTCCAGAGTCTGGAAAATAGACAATCTGGCGGCCGTAGAAAGGATCTGGCGGCCGAGGAAATGATGTTGCGGCCGAAGGATAAATCTTGCGGCCGTGGGATTTGATCTCTCAGAGAGATTTTCAAGCAACAGGTTGCTCGGGTGAAGAAATGATGTTAAGGCCGTGAGATCAATGTTACGGCCAAAAGATGGATTCTCCTAGGATTCTATATTTCTGTCTGAAAGGTTGTATGGCTCTGGATTGGGTACTCTAGGTGGCTCAAAGTTCTTATCATAAGTCCATGGGTTCACGAGAAGTCAATCAGCAATTACTATATCCATTTCATCATTGGGATGGTCCCCAAGATGAGACTTGAAATAACCGTAAGGCCAAATTGGGGTGTCTACAGTTTGCTGGAACCCCGAACATAGCCCGTGGCATGCCAGGATATTTGTTGAACTCAACGTGGGTTGCCCACTCGATGCACATGAAAAAGAATTAAATAAAGGAAATATTAATTCCATGTTGAACTTTCTGGTTATGACTCTTAAATCCCCAGCAGAGTTGCCAAAAACTGTAGACACCTCCCAAACGGGGCATCGCCATACAGATTGATCACGCTTGTTTGGTTCCACTTCATAAGCCAAGTTCGTGGATATCCCCATGGCTAGGAACATCGCCACACGATAATGGTTATCATCAAAATAGAGTCGCCACCTAGTTTATTAAAACTAAGAGAAATGGACAGAGATTCCGGGTACGGGAGCCAAGAGTACAATAAAGGGAAGGTGTTAGGCACCCCTCTTTGCCCAGTCGTGACACTAACCCATAATCGTTCGATATGCAATTAATATTTACTTTATTTAATTCTAACACATAATATGGTTTTTAGCCTTTAACAGTTGATAAGGTGAGCCAATACGATAAATGATAGCATGCATCAGAATAAGTAGAAAACAAACATGTCCCAGCAAATAGATACCTCGGCCGGTGAATTGATGTCACGGCCGAGGAATCCCACTGGATCGATGTATCGGCCGAAGGATTGATTCCCTAACCGATGTTCTTCCTCACACCAGAATACGAACAGTTAATAGAAAGAACTAATTAAAAGCGAGAGACGAAAATTAAATCAAACCATAGGCCCTTGGGCCTCACCACCTTGATCCCTCAGAGATTGATTGCTTGGATTGCGATTGATTTTAGATAATAGTGGTTGATTGTGGTGGACAACTTCACAAAACCTTAAAACAAAGTGAGTTCTTTGAGGGTTTTTACTCTCGGATGCGGCTACTCACGGGAGGTTAGGGCATTTGTAGAGGATTGATAGGAGATGATTTCTGTAGAGTTTGGGGACGGATCCTAGAGTGGAGAGATGTGTATTTCGGAGCTCTAGAGGACCCCTATTTATAGGGTTTCGAAGGACCGATCAAATGGACGAGATTAACCCAATTGTTAAGGAAGTTTAGGGCTTCAAGACCTCTATGGTAAGTGCATTTGTAGCCCCGAAGTAATGGTTCATGGCTGCTAGGGTTTGGGCGAACGGATTGAAAAGCTGCTAAACATTCCAGAATCTGGAAAACATCAGTCTGCCGGCCGCCCAAAGGATTTCACAGCTGAAGAAAGGATTTTGCGGCCGCGGAAAGGATTTTCCAGCAAAAGGTCAAACTTTGCGAGCTCGCTCCGGACACTCCCGAACTCGGTTTTACGTGTTCTTTGGACCGTTGGAAAGGTTGTTGCGTCTACTTTCTAACCCAAGTAGTTTGGATCAAATATATTTAGTACATCAAAAGATATGACGATTTTACCCTTAGTGGGCCAGAAAATGGATCGTTTTGGTAAAATTCTCGTATCTCCCTCGTTTCAAATTGGTTTAAGGCTTATTATATATCAATAAAGAGGGTTTTGAAAGTACTACAAGATGGTGGAATCCAACAACAAAAATAAGGAAGTTTAATTTATGAAAGATGGGCTGAAAGTAGACTTAATTGAAGATCGACGATGCTACCAAGGCTAAAACACGTGTCAACACATTTCTATCCACTTTAAGTGTCGCTTGGCACTCCTATCACCTGTTCCAAAGTGTTCCTTAATCCCTTAAGAGTTCCACAAAGTTCCTAAGGCTTTTGTGAAGTCAACCACAACAACCACATATCCTATTCATCATCGGGATGGTCCCCATGGTGGGACTTGAAATAATCGTTGGGCCAAATTGGGGTGTCTATAGTTAATGTCATGGAGTGGTTGAAGTGCATGCTGACGTCATTGTTTAAAGTTATTTTCGGAAGCACTCATTCATCTTTGTAAACTAAACTACATTGTATCGTAATTTTTGATTGTGGAACTCTGTAAGTATCGTGAACAAGTTTGAGGATTTGGAAACAACATTGTATTTTCGGGTATTGTATGTATTATTGTGAGGAATTGTATTTCAAAAAGGTTTTACCATTTACGATGAAAATTGAGGGCGTGACATCTCTGGTTCTGTACATACATACGTTATGTTTTGCGTAGGAGCATGTTTAGGGCGTCTTCTAGGTTTTCTCTTGCTTTCGAGTCTGTCTTATGTTTATTAGGATGCTGCTATGACCCGATGAAGAGTTGTGCATCTCGATGGTGCACGTTGTTAATTTTTCAAAAGTCCTTAGATCAGCAAGACTTCGAGAAATCAAACCTTATTAAATCCTCGGCTCATGCCCGATTGAGGATTCAACCGAAAATAAGTAATCACAAAGTATTGATATCGTGATATTGATATCATTCTGGTTATCGTGCGCAGCACGTACACCGCTCCGACTAAAGCACAGCGTTGCTCACGCCACCTCGGTTAAGGTTTCATGCCATCAATACCGAGTTGTTTCTAATTCAAAGTTGAATCTTCGAAAAGGGACTACTCGAAGACTTAGTCTGTTTTGACATCTCTTAGGATCAGTTTGATCCATTCAAAGGATACACCCTCGAAAAGAAATCTGAGGATTTTGGCAGCATCCGAACATCATGAGACAGACTCGTCTCTAGTTCTAGAGTCTGATGTTGACACCGACGACGACGTGAGCATTGCATTCTAATTGATGCAGGAATGCCACTGAGCTTTCATTTACTTTACTGTCTAGTTTGAAGCCATTGCGCCGAGCAAAAGAGTACCAAAAAGAAGAGCCAAACCTACTTGGGAACGTCTTTAGAATTCGGTTCGAAGACTTGTCAGGCTCGAAACTCAGTCAGTTGCAACGGAGGCTTCTCTAGGTTCATTGTTGGCTGCCCTACAGTCAGGTTCGCCATCGATTTTACAAAGAGCCACGCCGTCGGCTTCCCCTTCTTCAACATCTTCAAGGCCAGCTATGGCAGATCAACCGCTCACTTTAGAGGCTGTGCTCACAAACCTCCAGAATAGCATCGCCGCTATGCAGCAAAGGGCTATCCAGACTGATGCTTCCATCGCCCGTCTGAATGACCTTATCAACACACGTCTTCCACCTCCTCTCTAAGAGGAAGGCGAGGATGATGAGGCCGACCAGGAACAACCTGTCTTGGTCCCAGATCCGAATCACGAGGGGCGTCTCATTGTTCAGCTCAACCCCAGGGAGGTTCACGCACCTGCTGCGAACCCAAATCCGGCAGGTGGCAGGCCTGTTTTGAATCCGGATATGGCAGCTCTCATGGCCAAGATGGCAAAGCTGGAGGAGGCAGTCTACAAATCCGAGAAGATCAGCGCAGGGGGAATCGACTTGGATAGTCTCTGCCTGTATCCCAATGCCAAGCTCCCTGACAGATTCAAGATGCCTGACTTGGTTAAGTTCGACGGGAGTGATGACCCCAGAACTCATCTCTATGGCTATCATGCCGCCATGAAGCTGCTGGGTGTGGAAAGTGAGGCCATGTCTCAGCTCTTCCCTCAAACTCTCTCTGGGCCTGCCTTCTATTGGTTTTTGTCGCTCGACATCACCAAAAGAAGAACTTGGGAAGACATAGGAGCTGCCTTTGTCTTGCAGTATAGCTACAACACTCAACTCAAGATGACTATTCGAGAGTTGGAATCCACAAAGATGGAGACAAAGGAGTCATTTGCGGACTTTGTGAAAAGGTGGAGAGCCAAGGCCTCTCTAATGATTGAGCACCCGAGCGAGAGAGATCAACTTCGTATTATCTCCCGCAACCTGCATCTCATGCTGGTTCAAGCATCTGCCAACTTCGAGACCTTCTTTGAATCTGGCCTAGCCATCGAGGATGCGCTGCAAACTGGAGTTCTGCCAAGAGGGGAGTCCTCTTCTTCCTCCACTCAAAAAGCTAAGCCGAGGCCTTATTCGGAAAATAGTAGTTCATTGTTTGGTAACAGCAACTACTCCAATACAGCTACAAGTGGGGGCGATGCTCCAGCTTTCAACTCCAATCGCGTTGCCGATGTCAATCAGGTTCAAAACGTTCAAAGCTTTCGAGCCCGAACCCAACCCCGGAGCTTCTCTGTCTTTGAGGCATCTCTATCCGCAGTGATGGAGAAACTTGTCAAGTCTGGGCACCTCAAACCTTTGACCCCAACTTCCCCACCCAAAGTCTTACCTGCCGGTTACAATCCTAACCTCTTCTGTGCCTTCCACCAAATGCCTGGCCATCACACTGACAAGTGCTATCGTCTTCGACATGAGATTCAAGATCTTATTGATGATGGCACAGTGCAAGTTCCACCAAAACCCAACGTTGTTTCCAACTCCTTGCCTCAACACGGGCCTGACCCTCTAGTTGGTCAGGTATCTATCACCTCCACTCAAATTAACCTGAGCTCCACCATATTCAACCCTAGCCACTACATCGTCCCAGCACATCAACCCAAACCCGTCATATCCATCCCGTCCGAACCGGAGGTTAACATGATGGCTGTAGGTTGGGCAGTCGAGACTTTCTCTGCCAACACCTGGATTGACAGTGATGAGGGGCATGTAAAGGAGAGGACCGTTTGGCTAAGGTCCATTGTTCAAAGGAGCACCAAGTAGGTTTGGTCGAAGAAGCTGAGGAGGCCGAAGTGCTGTTGCATGGGCCTGACACTCGCTGGTTCCTACCCTTTTTGTGGAAGCTACGGGTAGCTTTTTAACAATTGCATTTTCAAAACCGCGTCTAGTTTGCATTGGCGTCTTGTCTGAGTCTGACACGGAGTCTTTTGCGTTTGTCTAGGCTAGCTCTGAGTCAGAGTTCGTGCCTCTTGGCCCTCTACGTTGCTTAGCTCCGTAAACCTTGCCTTCGATAAGGTTTTAAACCCCAAGCGTAGGGCTAAGTCGTTGGAAGCATAATATCCGAAAGTCCGGGATTGTACCCACAAGGAATCGAATTCAGCTTAGATTGGATTGAAGGTTTAAGTAATGGATGGTGGCGTTTGAGACGGCCAACTGAGTTTTTCCTTTGAGCGGAGTAGAAACTAAAACGAAAAACTAGAAATGAGTTTTAATGAACTTTGAAAAGGCAAGTCTAGGGATCTTCTCTCCCGTGACTAAGGTCGTTACCGATTCCCAAAGATAACTCAAGCAAGAGTCACGACCGCGCGCTCTTGCCCGGAAGATTTAACTTTAAAACTACGTTTGTCACAAGATGAGATTGACCGGAGGCGAACCAACTTGGTTGAAAACGTTTATCAAACACATAGGGGGCCACAATCCCTTGGTAAGCCATTTGCCAAGACCGCTTGGCTAAACACCTTACCAAGTAGTTTACACCCCTAGTTTAGACCAAAAATACAAGTTAGGCTCTATTCCGGAACCCATGATTTTAAGCCTGAAGATTCGAGAATCGAATAACCACCTAAATCCTTGGGATTGATTAACCCAAGACTTAGCCAAACGACTACTCACACATATTGAAAAGACTAGAAATTATGCTAGGAAAGGTAAACATATTAAACCGATAGAATTGAAAACGAACTAGATATTATTAAGGATCTAAACCGTAGCAACAACTTTAGTACTTGGAAAATTAACAAACAAGTTAAACTTACCAAGTTCTTAAGAAATTTAGACTAGAAAAGCTTTGAAAATCAACAAGACATTAATGGAGGAAAGTTTAAGGAAAGTAATTAGCTAGCTCCCAAATGAGGGAGAAAGGTGGTCCTATTTATATACAAGAGACTCTCTCTCTCCTCAGAAATATCTCTTTCACGCATAAAGAGGTAACTTGCCAATTAAAGAAAGTTGACAGCTGTCAAAAACGTAAGTCGGTCTTCTCTCGTATCGATACTCCAATCCCGTATCGATACCGAGACGGCTTGCTTCAAAATCCAAGTTTCTCCGTAGATGACCCGTATCGATACGCAGAAAACCGTATCGATACGCTGAAGCCTGGGAATGGTTCTGTTTTCAAACCGTATCGATACGCTGAAGTCCGTATCGATACCGTGTCTTCTTCATGCAGCTCAAACCCTTGTGCCTTGTCTTGACACCCGACGGATGAATCCTTCGAGGCACCTCTTACGTGCTTACCCTTAAGGTTTGTCCAATCAACTCAACAAGCACACTTATTCGCGTAAACCTGAAATGCTTCAATAGAAAATCTTACGCGCAAAAACACTACAAAAGGCAACTAAACAGAAAATAAAAGACATAACACGGAACTAGGCGCACCAAATATCTACAATATTGGGTGCTTATCACACCCCCAACTTGAGCGTTGCTAGTCCCGAGCAACAGAAACATACTATTAAACTAACTAGACAATCCTTCCGATAAAACAACTCATCACATGCGCATTCCGTATTCAACTAGCAAGAGTTCCAAAGAGCAAATTTATTTAACCTTTGCAACTAACAGCTGAAAACTTAGATAGATAACTAAGCAATGAGCACGTTCCAAACCAAGTACGAAAATCCGTATCCTTATCAAAAAGGGGAATACGGTCAACACATATGCAATTGCACGCTACAAAACATATCCCCAAGGAAAAAGGGCTCGAAGCTAGGCAATGGAGAAAAACAAAACCATGCCTTTCATGAGGAGAGCACCTTTAAACAGATTCCGTAACACAAAGTCTAAAGCTAAAGCTAAAGCACGAATGGAAAGCATGTCACACACTAAATATGCAAATTGTCAAAAGTTGAATTAAAACAGAATGAAAGCGCACTATAGATCGACAAAGGACTTCATTAGCTAATAATGACCTTGGATGAAAAAAAGAACGGTTAACAAATAACGGGTGACGGCCATATGCTTGCTTGGTTTAACTACCCTTGGCCATCACCGCCTACTAAACACCCAGTCACTGGCCACATACAGGCCTCAACAAAAGCTTCCTAAAACTACTAGATACGAACTAAACTAATGAAAGTAAAAACAAGATAGGATAGGTGGGCTGTCAACCACCACGCACCCCGACCAAGTTTAGGGCTTTTAACAAGAACTCCAACTACTCCTCGTCTCCTGACTCCGGCTCCTCTTCTCCAAAATCATCACTATCCTCGGCATCCACAACCGGTGGCGGCGCATACGGCTCACTAGTAGACCCCTCTTGCCTTGACAACATGTAATCCAGCTTGTGGTCGATCCTCTCTTGCCTCCTAGTATTCTCCCGGATTTCCTTTTTCAGCTTACGGTGGCTATTCATTGTTGCCACTCCCTGGCAGAACAGCAGCTTTTGCCACACTGATTGCTTGGCACGTTTGGGAGGCATTGTAGTAAGGTAACTCCCACCTAGCACACCCTCAGCTCCTCCAGCTCCCCTTGTCTGTGACACACTCTTTGTCAAGCTAGTGCTATTCAGAATCCCTGGCTCAAGTTTTCCCCACTCCTCATAATTCTCCCTCGGAACACCCTTTTCCATACAAATTTTGATTATCATGCACGGGTATGGCATCCTCGTGTAAGTTGGCGCATTGGACTTAAACTCTACCATTTGACGGAAAATGTACTTCGACCAATCTTTCACGGTTCCAGGATCCATAAAAGAGTAAAGCATCTCACCCTTGGACTTCGCCGGCTTGTTCTCGGTGCCCCTTGGGTTCAAGTTGTAATGCACAAATTGGTTAATCAGACGGTATTCCTCTTTAAATTTCCCCGGAACATGGGGCCGTTTAGCTTCCGCCGGATTGGTGTACAAAGCCTGATTCACTTCATTCCTCGAGGCATAATCTTCCCTCGGCAAGTTAATAGACGCAGCAGGGGGTCGTGCATAATCTATAGCCCTAGCAATGATATCCGGGTCTATCATAACGGTAACCCGACCAATCTTTGAAGTGATCCAGGAACCCCTATCAAACATCTTCCCCAACTCGGGGACTTTCACATTTTTATAGAAATCACTCACCATGCCTTTAATATAACCAGGATTTTGATGAAAGAAGTAAGCCAAACCTTGTTCGGTGATCCTCCGGACACAGATATGATTCGGCCCAAGACTTTGCACATCAACGTGGCACTCGTTTTTCACCCCCCTTTTTACAAAGCTCCTCTCCCACCTTGCTTGTTTGTCAGCCTTTGCCTCATCCGAGGTCCGTTTCCTCCTTGAACCAACCTGGCCCTGCTCTGGATTAGCCATCATCTCTTCCTCCTCCTCAAAATCTCGAAGAACTTCATCCTCCTCCTGAATTTTGGGTTGGCGAGAAGAGGATGCCACATTGGCAACCGGGACCCTTGGGGGTTTATTGGCAGCCCTCTTAAGCCTCGGCATTGTCAAATTTTTCCAAAAAATTTCGGAACTTTAACAGGGGAAGTTATGGTTTCGGATTTTTGGTAAGTGGGGATGAAATTGGTGGTAGGAATTGATTGTAGGTGGTTTATATGGTAGAGAAATGAAAGTTTTGTGGGTTTTTGGTGGTGGGTACAAGGAAAAACGAAGAGAGAGAGAGAGAGGGATTCAAAATACCTTGATTCTTGGTGAATAGTGCTTGAAACCCTCGATATCTCGCTTGAATCTTGTGGAGAAGGTGATTTGGGGTGACTTTGGTGAAAGATTTGTGAGATTTGGTGGTGGATTGGAGGTTTTTGAGGTTAAGGTTAGTGAGAGGGGCGGCGGTTATGGAGGAGTAGAGAGAGAAAAGGGTATGGGAAATGAAAGGGCCGACCCTGATCTGGTTTTAAAAACCCAGATTAACGAACCGTATCAATACGCTCACATCGTATCGATACCGAGACGTCTTCCCCCTATAACCCGTGGATGACCCGTATCGATACGCATAAAATCGTATCGATACGCTGAACTCTCAAAAACCTTCTGTTTTCAACCCGTATCGATACGCATAAAACTGTATCGATACGCTGAAGCCTCCAAAACCTTCTGTTGTGATGGAGTATCGATACTCTTCTGATTCCCCTACACTCCTCAATCAACCCTTTTAGCTCATTCCAATGCCCATATGCAACTCACAAACACCCAAAGCATTGTCGAAACCACGAGAAACCAGTAATTCAGCCACCGAGAAGCAATCAAATCCAACCAAACATCCGGTTTCCTAAGGTTAAAAGTAGGAACGACTCGGACTTGGCTTATTCAGAAGGACAAATGAGACCCATATGTGGCTTGATCATACAAAAAATGCCTTGTATCCTATCCTAAGTGCGCTATAGATTCCAATTCGATTCAAATTAGTGTAGACACCACCCAAGCGGGGCATCGCCATACAGATTGATCACGTTGTTTGTTCGATTGGTTGCTCACTTCATAAACCAAAATCATGGACATTCCCATGGCTAGGAACATCGCCACATGATAACGGTTATCATCAAATAGAGTCGCCACCCAGTTTATTAAAACTGGGAAAACAGATAGAGAATCTAGATACGGGAGCCAAAAGTACAATAAGGGGAAGGTGTTAGGCACCCCTCTTTGCCCAGTCGTGAGACTGGCCCATAATCATTCAACATAAGACGTATAGATGCTTTGTTTAATTCCAACAGATAATCTATTTATTCATTCCTTTAAACAGTAAGTAAGGCGAGCCAGTGCGATAAATGAGCATGCATCAGAAAGCAGAGAAAGCAAACAAAATGTCCCAGGGAGATGGATCTCGCGGCCGGTGAATAGATGTCACGGCCGAGGGATCCTCCTGGTTTGATGTACCGGCCGAGGGATCGAAGCCCCGGTCGGTGTTCTTCCTCACGCCAAACAGAAAGATTAATGGATAATCAAAACGCTACAGTTAATCAAAATGCAGTAAATTAAGACAAACCAGAGGCCGTTGGGCCTCACCACCTTGATCCCTCAGTTGTTTGATTGCTTTGGATTAGGCGTGATTGATTGATTGCTTGATCGAGAACCCTAGAGTTAGGGTTTGAACTTCGGGGTTTGATCGCCGGATTGACGGCTGCCTTCGGAAGGTTAGGGCTTTTGGAGTATGGGATTGAGAGAGTATTTTGACAGAGTTTCGTGGCTTGATTGAGTGTGTAGGTCTATCAATTTCTGTGTGTTTATTTCAGAGCCCAAAGGCCCATTTATATAGGCATAGGGATGACTCACTCCGGCCAATCAAATCACGAGATGGCAATTGCAATTGCAATGCATCTCTAACTCTACGTCGTAATCTCTGAGCGTAGCCCGAACGCATCGGGAAGGTAGTGTAGTTGGATCTAACCAAACATCTGACAGAACGTTCGAGAGTCTGGAAAAAGGTCGATCTGGCGGCCGAGTAAAGGATTTCACGGCCGAGGAATGGATGTCTCGGCCGAAGGATAGATCTTGCGGCCGAGGAATTGATCTCTCAGGGAGATTTTGCTGGCAACAGGTTGCTCGGGTGAGGGATTGATGTTATGGCCGTGGGATCGATGTCACGGCCGACAGATGGATTCTCCTAGGCTTCCGTATTTCTGTCTGAAAGGCTGTATGGCTTTGAATTGGGTCCTCTAAGTGGTCAAAGTTCTCACCGAAAGTCCTAAGGTTCTCAAGGAAGCAATCAGCAATCACTGTATCCATTTCATCATCGGGATGGTCCCAAGGTGGGACTTGAAATAATCGTTAGGCCAAATTGGAGTGTCTACAGATGCCCCTCTTTGACTGAACTCAGACGGATCGCGAGACATGTTTGAGTAAGAGTCAAAGCTGTAAAAAGCAACTCAATTTGGTCCAACCACTATTCCAAGGGGTTTTCGAAAATGGTTTTGTTATGGTCGGGCCGAGAGGTTGCCTACGTATTCCACAAGGGAAATTCAGACCAATCGTAGTTCGGGCAAAAGAAGTTTTGTTATGGTCGGACCCGGAGGCTGCCTACGTATTCCACAGGGGAAATTCAGACCAATCGTAGTTCGGGCAAAAGAAGTTTAAAAAGTTTGGAGGGTTAGAGACAGAAGACGTACCTTAGGGCTTAAAAAAAGTCGTAGTGTGACGTACCTAGACTGAGCCAGGGTTTTGGCGAAGAGTAGTTGAAGGAGCGCAGGGCTGCCAGGGGAGCTTTTGCGGAGAGCTTTCTTAGTTATTTTGGGGTAGATCAGTACACTGCAGGTGCGTTTGCTTTTCTTGATCATCCTTACTTTGACTGAAAGGGGCTCGGTAGAGTAGCTTATCCTTGCGAATGAGCTGGAAGGAATTGATGTAATTGGGGTGGAATCCAAACCATCTGCTGGGATGAGTCGGACGCTGTTTGTTTTTGAGATGGGGGGCGCAGGGCCAGTAACTGGAGCACGGAGCTTTTGGAGATGAGGGAACCGAGGCACGGAGCCGGTTGTAGTCATGAGGCAAGAGCCTAAGGAGTGTGACAGAATCGAGGCGTGGAGCCTATTGTAATCTTGAGGCGAAGGCCTGAGGGGATTGGTTTGATAAGACCGAAGCGCGGAGCTGGTGTTGATCATAAGGTGAGAGCCTGAGGTGACTGGTTTGAGGCGTGGAGCCTGCTGGGGTTATGAGGCGAAGGCCTGAGGTGACCTTAGAGCTTGATGGGACCGAAGCGCGGAGCTGGTATTGATCAGGATGAGAGCCTGTGGTGTCAGAGTTTTGAGCTTGACGTGATGAATCGAAGCGCGGAGCTGGTGTAAGGCAAGGGCCTGAGATGAAGGAACTGAGGCGTGGAGCCTGAAGTGATCGAGGCGTGGAGCCTGCATGCAGTCTTGAGGCAAGGGCCTAAGTTGTCAGAGCTTAGAGCTTGACGTGATATGAACCGAAGCGTAGAGCTGGTTGTATTCTGATGGTCTGTGCACGGAGCTTTCTCATCATAAGTGTTGGCGTGGAGGCAAAGGATCGAGGCGTTGGGCCGATCAATAAAACAGAGGCGTAGAGCCAGTTGATTGCAGGATTGACCTGTTTCATGAGAGACATGCAGAGTGTATATGTGTGATGATGGTTGTTAGATGTGAACAGTTATGATGATGCAGACTCGATGTGATAATGTTGATGCAATATGTGCACGGGCCCGTGCGTGTGTGTTTGTTTTAAGCTTAGAGCTTCTATCAAGTTCCGGACTTGAGCATTCAGAGCGTAGAGCTCGAGCATTCGGACGGCAGAATCCGAGCATTCAAAGTACAGGCTTTGAGCGTCCAGTACGCAGTGGTTGGGCATCCAAGCGTGGAGCTTAAGCATTCAAGTGTATAACTTGAGCATCCAGTACACAGTGGTTGGGCATCCAAGCGTAGAGCTTGAGCATTCAAAAATGTTAGATTTTTTAGCATTCAGGCGTAGAGCCTGAGAATAGATGTCTTGATTGATGGGACGGCTTAGAGCCTGTTGTTTGTTTACGGCTTTGAGCCAGTTGAGATAAGGGGCTTGGAGCCGCCAAGTTGAGTGATAACAGGCGTAGAGTCTGTTGTTGTGATAGCGAGCATAGAGCTGCTGAAATAGTAAACATAGGCTTCGAGCCTGTTGAGGTGATGGCTTGGAGCCATTTGAGATAAGGGGCTTGGAGCCGCTGAGTTGTGTAGAGACGATGGGCACAGGGCCGCTGAATTGATACGGGCGTAGAGCCGCTGGGTGATAGTAGACAAAGGCTTCGAGCCTGTTGAGGTAATGGGCTTTGAGCCGCTGAGACCGCTTGTGTACGGCTTCGAGCCATTTGAGATGATGGGCCTGAAGCCGCTGAAGAGATGATGGGTATAGGCTTGGAGCCTGCTAGGATAGTGGACTTGGAGCCGCTGAGTTCGTATGGGCATAGAGCCGTTGAGTGAGTTGATATGGGCGTAGAGCCTGTCAATAATGGGCTTGGAGCCGCTGAAGTTTTGAGCTCAGGGCTGCTGAGTGCCTTGTTTTGCCGGCCAGTAGTTTGTGGAGAGAGATTTTCGATGCTTGGGCATGCCCCCAAGGCTAGTTATGATTATGTTGTATTTGCTCGGGGATGCCCCCAAGGCTACTTGGTTGGTCGAGGACTTAGAAGTCTGTAATGGCTTGAGCTAGTGCATCGAGCAAAATCTGCTGTTGCTGAGGAAATTTGATTAAGGGGCCAGGAGATCGATCCCTCGGCCGAAGAATTGATGTCTCGGTCGAGTAATGGATGTCTCGGCCGTGAGAACGCCAAAAGCCAGGAAATTGTTTTAAGTTTAGTTAAATCGATCTCGCGGGTCATATCTTCCTTTCCTTTCCCTCCTCTCTCATTCTCCTCCGTTCCTCTCGTTCGCTGCCCTTCCCCCCCGCCGTCGTTTTTCCTTCGACCCCACAGTTCCGGTCATCCCTTCCCTTGGCTGCCATGGCCTCGTCTCCGCCTCCTCCTCCGCCGTCTAGTGTTCCTGCCGTGCCTAGGGACACGGGTAAGGCTCCGGCCGTTGAGGCCGAGATTCTTGGCGGGGTCTCAAGTTCCCGCGTCTTGCGTTCAAGTCGGCGTAGGGCCACTGCTGGGGGGAGTTCCTCGCAACCCATTCCTCCCGGGGTTGAACCCGAGGTTTCTACTGATGTGGGTGGTGATATTCTTCCCCCTTTTGACGTTGCCACTTACGCTCCTCAGGTTCACTTGGTCGGGCGTGGTGGTTCTTTGCGATACCGTCCTCCCCTCAGTGACATCCCACCTGAGGTCTTGCACAGGGAGCCAGAGCAGCACTTTGGTTCCACCAACAGGAAGGTAGAATTTTATCCTGCCAAATGATTTTCACATGTGAGATTTCGCAGAGTGATAATTTGATATTTTGATAGGGAGTTTGAGTCCTAGAAGTTGCCCCCTGTATAGGCGATGTCTTGTGTATTTGATTCCTTCTTCGTATTTTGTCAGGCAAACGAGAGGCTGCGCGTGTGGGGAAGCTGCCCCAGGTGTTTGAGTGGTATGAGAGGCTTCCTCAGGAAGCCAAGGATGCGGTTGCTTTGGCTGGCTTCGAGCCCTTGATACTTGGTTTCCATCTTCCGAAGGCGGAGTTGGGATTGACCACATCCTTGGTTGAGCGGTAGTGGGATACCACCAACACTTTCCACCTTCCGGAGGGTGGGGAGATGACGATCACTCCGGGCGACTTTGCTTTGCTCACAGGCCTGAGGGTTGGCGGCGATCCTCTTCCAATTGACCCACGGATCCATGAGCGGAAGGGTGCCCTTGGATATCTTTTGGGGAAGGTTCCCATCGTATCAAAGAGTGGCCATATCACATATACCTGGCTTCGGGAAGAGTTTGATCAAGCTGATATCTTGACGGAGATTCCCCTTTCTCAGCTGGTACGAGCTTTCCTGCTTTATCTCCTTGGGCAAACTTTGTTTTGCAACAAGGAGAATTCGGTACATGTCCAGTTCTTGGCTGCTTTGGTGCACTTAGAGACCATAGCAAAGTTTGATTGGGGAACTCCTGCCCTAGCCACGTTGTATGGACACCTCAGTGCTTGTTCCCGGGGAGTTAGTTTGTCGCTTGGCGGACACCATCGTATTCTCGAGGTATACATTTTGATTTCTGCATTATTCTCTTGTTGCTTCTATCTTTATTACTCATGTTCTCCGTCTTTGCTTGTAGCTTTGGGCTTTTGAGCACTTGCTGCAGTTTCCTCCTCCGACTGGGCACAGAGAACCTAGGTTCGTTCCGCGGGCAGCCAGTTGGTTGAAAGGCGTTCGAAAGTCACGGTCGCCTACCATGGACTTGCTGGCTTGGAGGCGAGTTTTGGATCGCCTAACGGTGGATCAGGTATGACATCTTCTTCATCCTCTGATTTTCGTGCAATTTCCTCATTCTGCCATTTTGATGTTACTTCCCTTATTATAGGTGCGTTTTGACCCATGGGGCATGCTACTTGACGATGCTCCTTTGGAGTTGACCTCAGCTCGGGCGTTGGACAGCCAGCACTTCCTTCTTGAGGGGCCATTTTTGAGAGCGTGGTATCTTGGGGAGAGGGTAGCGAGCCAGTACTTTCCACGTTCCGAGGCGTTGCAGCTTGTTCCTCTCCCTCCTCATGTTGGCATGAGATCGACCCATCTTTTGACCGGGGATAGCTTGCTACTTGCTTTTGAGAGGCAGCCAGCCCTGAGTTTTCTTGTAGTAGGAGACTACTCAGCCTTTCGTTTGGCCTCCTTGACCCTTCCTACCACTACTGCTGCTGCTGCTCCTCCTGTTTGGCCACGGGCCCCCAGTTTCATTTCTTTCCACAATACAAGTGGAGAAGAGGAGCGTTTGCCACTGACACCGTGTACTACGCAGTTCTACGTGCTTCCTACCGGGATCCAACAGGTAATGTTTGTAGATTCCGCTTTGGTTTCCTTCAGCATTCCTTGTTACTTGATTGTATATGCAATTGCTTCCTCTGCAGGTGCTCGCTGGGGTGTTTCAGGAATGGTTGCGTGCTTTCCAGAGCGCAGAGGCTTTGGCTCGGTGACAGCGCGGCCGAATAGCTGCGGTATGCATCCTTTGATCTCTTCTTTTTCCATCCTATGTTTCATGTGAAACTAAATGCCTATATCCTGTGTCTCTACAGCTTGAAGCAGAGCGAGTACCGACAGTGTCGGTCACCCAGAGTGCTGGAGTCAGCGAGGGTGGGAGTACTGAAGCTGGTGATGGAGATGCCGCGACTGACGAGGGGCAGAGGATCAGTGTCTCAGTTCCTGAGCGTTTTCGTCCCGCGCCCAAGAAGGGTCGTGGGCAGTAGCTAGCCTTTCCTTTCTTGTACCTGTATTTGTTAGTTCTAAAAATAGATAATTTGACATTTGTATTTGTATTTGAAGCATCCTCAGCATGTATGAGAGATTAGACATTCATGCAATAACTTTCAAAGTTTTGTGAATGCCTGGATTTAAACTTGGGCCGAGGAATGGATCACTCGGCCGAGGGTTCCATTCTTCGGCCGCTACTTCCATTTCCTAAAGAAGTTAGGTTTTTGCTATTAGCCAATCGGTGTTTTTCCCTTCTTACACTCGCATTTGATTCAAGCTTTTTTATTTGCTTTTGTTATTCTTGCAATCTCTTTTGCCATGTTTTGTTAGAATGCTTGGTCCCTTATGTCGACGACTTTTGAGTCAGAGAGGACGAACGATGATTCTTGTATACCTTTGTTTTTGCCAATTCCCTGGAAAATGACTAACTCATCTTTTGTGAGCTCAATACGCAGGGTTAGCTATGCCTATCATTGAGTACAAACCCTTTTGGTATCATCTTTCTTCTCTCCAAATATTTGGGCCGTATCTTGATGCGAGATTACCTACGTATCCCAATCAAGGAATCAGGCCTTTTACGTAGTTCCAAGATTACCACCTTTGGGGGTTGGGTTTTCACTCTTAATTTTTCTTTCTCTCACGCTCTAGATTTTGCCTAGGTTGAGTCCCTAGCGAGCTTTCCTTCAAATGCCTTAACTTTTGCCTAGGCTGTGTTTTTCGCTTTTTCTTTGTCCTAGCAGGCTTTGCTCTTACTTTTGCTTGGGTGTATATTTTACCCAACGAGCATTTTTCTCTCAAGAGGTGTTTGGAGAGGAATTTGATGGAGATGTTTTTATGAATCTCCGGTTGTGTTTGTACTTTCACAATGGGCAAGCTAACCCTAAGTGTTCTCACGGAGATAGCGTCTTTTTCTTGAGTTTTGATAAAAAGCCTAGTTCTAAGTAACCAGGATTCGTCCCCTCTTTCCTTTTGGTCGGTAACATAAAGAATTAGATTCTTGAAATCCTTTTATCTTTGGCAGAGGGATTGTAGTGTATAACAATCACATTTTAAAGATGAAATCATTTGTCAAGCATAGAAGTGATAAATTGGGGATTTATTCAATCACAGATAATGCCCAAACAGGGGCCCAAAACATGTCCTAATCTTGTCTTTAGGAAATGAAAGCAATGTTTTGTCATGCGATTTACTGCGATATTTCAGGAGTGGTTCCTTTTCCTTTTGCAGTTTTATACTCTTCTTCACCCTCTTTGCCAAACAGAATCTTTAGGTCAAATTCAGTCAGCACTTCAATCCAGTCTTCGGGAGTAGGAGATGAATTGGTTGATTCTTCTTCCAAATCACTGTCGGTCCATTCCTGATCAAAGAAGATTTGCATTCCAGGGTACCGTTGCTTGGTAACTTCGTCTTCCCATGTCTCTGCGAAGCCACAGAATGGAAAGTCTTCTCCTTCTCTCACAAACCAGCCATTGAGCGTTTTTGGGATCATGAGTTTCTCTTCTTTGACCCTGCTTCCTCTTGCCTTAGCCTTTTCCATGCTTTTCTTCCTTTTTACCTCGGCTTCTGTCGGGGTGTAGCCAAGACCAAAGGCGTATTGATTATGCGGAGGATCAATCATTTGCGAGATGCCTTGTGATCTTTTGCCTAAACCCAACCCAGGGAGGTATTATTTTTGCTTCTTCATCATCCATATGGCGGGGGTGCTTACATAGAAGTTTCTCTCAGCCATTAAGGCTTGCACAGCAGTTGCTTCCTCAAGGCTGAATCCAGTAAGGAAGGTTTCCTCGGTTTCTACCTCTTGGACAGGCGTATCAGAATGAGCCCGGATTGATGAATCCCCCAGAATGGTTATAACCCTTCCATCTACCGCGAATTTGACTTTTTGATGCAAAGTGGAAGGTACTGCCCCAGTGTCATGTAGCCAAGGTCTTCCTAATAAAAGATTGAAGGTGGCCGGTATATCCATCACATGGAACTCCACATCCCTTTTAATCTTCTCTACTTCTACGGGCAGTGTGACACACCCAACCACTCTTCTCTTTGAATTGTCATACCCCCTTACTCCTTGGCTTGAAGGGCGCACGTCGGTGGTGTTTACCCCTAATTTGTCGAGGGTTCTTTGAGGACATACGTTTAAAGCAGACCCGTTATCTACCAAGACCAGTGGGATCCATTTGGTGAGACATTTAAGTGAAATGTAGAGAGGTTTGTTGTGTGCAGGCCCTTCAGGAGGTAGATCCTTGTCAGTGAAAGCTATCGTCGGTTTTGGAGCTTTTGACGCCATTATGAAACTCACGAGTTCTTCGGGGGTGATGTCGATGGGAACTTTGGCTTTCCCCAAGGTTTTGAAGAAGGAGTTACGATGCTCGTAGGAGGACATAAGCAATCCCCAAATAGAGATATCTGCTTGGATTTTCTTTAGTTGTCTTAGCACCCTGTCTTCCTCAGGTTCGGTCCTTTGGCTTTCTTCTTCTTCCTCTTCTTCCATTACTCGCGTTGAGGTTGAACTTTCCCCACTTAGTTTAGGAGGCTTATACACCCTTCCGCTTCGGGTGAGGTGACCCACTTCTTCTTCTTGGGTACCCCAAGGATCAGTAGGCTCAATTCTTCCAACTTTCCAATCATTTGGCAAGGCTTGACGCATGTCCAACCACCAATCTCTATCATCAATGGCATAGATGTGGGGTTCTCCCTCTGTTGCAAAGCATTCCTCGTTCTCAGAGAGGATTAGGGGTGGTTTGGCTCGGGTATTTGGAATAATGTGTAGGGCAGGATTATATGTGGGGCTATTGGATAGGCTTATGAGATTGATATTTTGGGGCGGTGGTTCGTTGTTGTGAGCGGGAAGTGGATTGGTTTGTACATTAGGCTTAGGAGGTTTTATGGCTTGACTATCAATGAGATCCTGGATGTCATGACGAAGACGCATGCAGCGGTCTGTCTCATGTCCAGGGTGTTGATGGTAAGCACATTGCTTATTGGCATCATAGCTTGGGCCATAAGGTGGCTGAGGAGGCGGATTATTCAAGAGCCTAAGGTATCCTTGACGGCTTAGGATGGCTAAGGCTTGGGATGGGGTCATATAGAGTGGGCTGAAATTGCGGCGAGGGCGATTCGTGTTTCTAGATGAGCTAGTTTGGAAAGGGTCTTGTGGCAAGACTGAGTCAAGGGTGTTGACGGAGGCAGGAGATGCACGGTTTGGAAAGGTTTTTCTGGGTGGAGGGATTTCTTCTTTTCCAATGAGGCCCAACTTGATCCCATCCTCGATTTGTAATCCAGTGGCGTGTAGACGTTTGAAGTCGGTGATAGCTTGAGTGTAAATGTGAGTGAGGTATTTGGGCTGTAAGTTCTTGACAACTATCCTCACTTGATCTTCCTCGGAAGGGCGGCTTTTCATCTTGGCAGCCTTCTCTCTCCATCTTGCCACAAAGGTAGCAAAGTCCTCATTGGATTCTTGTTTAGTTATCTCCAAGTCTCGGGTAGTTAGCTCAATCTGGACATTGTACGCATACTGCTTGACAAAAGCGTTAGCAATTTCAGGCCAAGTTTGATAGTACACAAATTCCAAAGTGAGAAACCAATCGAGGGCGCTTCCAGTGAGAGTCCTTTGAAACAATTGAGCGATGAGCTCGTCGGTCAAGCCCATAGGCTTCAGAGTGTTGATGACATGGCGGATGTGGCTGGTAGGGTTACCAGTCCCATTGAATTTCTCGATGTTTGGCATTTTGAACCGTCCAGGCAGTTGAGATTCTGGAAAGAGACAGAGTCCTTTGAAATCTAGAATTTGGTCTCCTTGTGAACGAGCCAAAGCGTGCTTGATCTCCTTGACCTGTTTGACCAATTCAGAGTTATCTATAATTTCATGAGGATTTTCTACTTCCTCCTTGTTTTTCTTGTCTTCAGCATCTCTTGCTGCTTTCTCAGCTTGTAAATAGGCAATTTGGGCTCGAAGCTCGGCGATGGTAGCATCATTGTCTGCCATTTTTGGGATGTAGGTGGGGAGATTGCTTGGTGAGGCTTGGAATCGGGTAGATAATCGGTTTTGTTGAGGAGACGACCGCGAAGTCCCTGAAACTGATTGGGACCGTTGCGGTGAGAGTGTCTTGGTAGACGAAGGCGACCGGTGAGATGACTGTAAAGACCTCTGTTTGGCGTGGCTTCGGGTATTGTAAGAGTATAAAACTGGCTGAGGTTGCTTCTTTAACCTACCTATTGTGCCTGCTTGAAAAATAGAATACCTGGAAGTCACTATTCGGCCTGTGTAGGGTTAGGATTTGGGTTGAAAATCCCAACCCTTCTGCACAGAAAGAGTTAATACAACAACAAATGATACAAGGTGTGAGGAAGAACTTTTGCAAGTAGAATGCAAGTAAGTTCCTAGCCTGTAGGTTCCTGTCTTAGTTTGATAAGTTCTATGGCTTTCCAAAGCATGCAAGGTTTTAGAAGTTTCAGGGTGCTCCGTTGTCAAAGGGCACCAATCCACTCACCAGCCCATCATAGGCGGCGATTGGGTGATTTCCTTTTTGATATACCACTAGGTACGAGTGACTGTGGAGTTTGCTGGAACCCCCAACATAGCCCGTGTCATGCCGGGATATCGGGTGAACTCAACGGGTTGCCCGCTCGATGCATATGATAGATGAATTAGACAAGGCATGTATTAGTCTTATGTTGAACTTTTTGGTTATGGCTCTCACATCCCCAGCAGAATCGCCAAAAACTGTAGACACCTCCCAAGCGGGGCATCGCCATACAGATTGATCACGTTGTTTGTTCGATTGGTTGCTCACTTCATAAACCAAAATCATGGACATTCCCATGGCTAGGAACATCGCCACATGATAACGGTTATCATCAAATAGAGTCGCCACCCAGTTTATTAAAACTGGGAAAACAGATAGAGATTCTGGAAACGGGAGCCAAAAGTACAATAAGGGGAAGGTGTTAGGCACCCCTCTTTGCCCAGTCGTGAGACTGGCCCATAATCATTCAACATAAGACATATAGATGCTTTGTTTAATTCCAACACATAATCTTTTTATTCATTCCTTTAAACAGTAAGTAAGGCGAGCCAGTGCGATAAATGAGCATGCATCAGAAAGCAGAGAAAGCAAACAAAATGTCCCAGGGAGATGGATCTCGCGGCTGGTGAATAGATGTCACGGCCGAGGGATCCTCCTGGTTTGATGTACCGGCCGAGGGATCGAAGCCCCGGTTGGTGTTCTTCCTCACGCCAAACAGAAAGATTAATGGATAATCAAAACGCTACAGTTAATCAAAATGCAGTAAATTAAGACAAACCAAAGGCCGTTGGGCCTCACCACCTTGATTCCTCAGTTGCTTGATTGCTTTGGATTAGGCGTGATTGATTGATTGCTTGATCGAGAACCCTAGAGTTAGGGTTTGAACTTCGGGGTTTGATCGCCGGATTGACGGCTGCCTGCGGAAGGTTAGGGCTTTTGGAGTATGGGATTGAGAGAGTATTTTGACAGAGTTTTGTGGCTTGATTGAGTGTGTAGGTCTATCAATTTCTGTGTGTTTATTTCGGAGCCCAAAGGCCCCTTTATATAGGCATAGGGATGACTCACTCCGGCCAATCAAATCACGAGATGGCAATTGCAATTGCAATGCATCTCTAACTCTACGTCGTAATCTCTGAGCGTAGCCCGAACGCATCGAGAAGGTAGTGTAGTTGGATCTAACCAAACATCTGACAGAACGTTCGAGAGTCTGGAAAAAGGTCGATCTGGCGGCCGAGTAAAGGATTTCACGGCCGATGAATGGATGTCTCGGCCGAAGGATAGATCTTGCGGCCGAGGAATTGATCTCTCAGGGAGATTTTGCTGGCAACAGGTTGCTCGGGTGAGGGATTGATGTTATGGCCGTGGGATCGATGTCACGGCCGACAGATGGATTCTCCTAGGCTTCCGTATTTCTGTCTGAAAGGCTGTATGGCTTTGAATTGGGTCCTCTAAGTGGTCAAAGTTCTCACCGAAAGTCCTAAGGTTCTCAAGGAAGCAATCAGCAATCACTGTATCCATTTCATCATCGGGATGGTCCCAAGGTGGGACTTGAAATAATCGTTAGGCCAAATTGGGGTGTCTACAATTAGACAACACACGTATCTAGGCATGAACATAAGATTATTTATCTAACTATGAAAACAAGAAGAACAAAAATGGGATATGAGCCAAACTTGATCAAAACATACTCGAACGTCGTGAATTCCACCTTAGTCCATTCATGCAAGTTGTGGTATACAAAATTTGCGTTAACGAACTCTTGCAAAACAACACTTCATGAACATATGCCAAGTTGTTTTAATCCACTAATTTTGTAATAACGGAAGGATTGTTCTACTAAAAAATGAAAAAAGTTAACCGAGAAACAAATAAACACATATATATAGCATATATATAACCCTCCCCCCCCAACTTAAGAAATGCTATGCCCCCATAGCATGAAAAATAACGCATGGAGAGGGAACAAAAGATGTTACCGACGGGGGAATGTCAACCCCCGGATACCTCGACCAAGTTGGAGGCTTTGATGCCAATTGCCCGTTCCAGTCAGGTTTGATGCTTCCAGGGCGTACTCTTTCGGTTCTGCCCACTCGGAACCACAGCTAGTCACGCTGGGCCATATCCAAAGCTTTATCTGTTAGTAATTTATTTTAATCAACGGGTATCTGTAATCTTAACGTGGGGAGATTAATAAGTATTTAATATCATGGAGCTCGTAATATAATCGAGATAAGGACGGGAGTGCAATTATAATTCTGTAGTGGGATGAATTATAATTAGTGAAATAAGAAATAGAATCCTGGTGGGATTAGGTTTTCTTATTTACACTGGGAGCCCAGACTTATTACTCCTTAGGTCCCTATCGTAGCCCTACATATACACGTTATGCTCTCTAGGTCAGGATGATGTTTTTTTGACGTTTCTATGATTCACAAAATAGAGGCAGATCTAGAGAGGGCAAACAGACCACGAAAGAGTCCACACTCGGTTCGTGTTCTAGGCGTGCAGGGAATACGATAGAAGATCGTAAGGTGCAGTCGAGCAGTATACGTGGCTTATAGCAAGACGTGCTATAACAAGTTCAACCAGCGTTCGTGTTCGCAGGGAGTTGAGGTAAAACCCTAATTCCGCATTGTAGGGTTTTGCGGTTTTCTTATTGTCTAATCTGTACGCGTCATTACTGGTTTCTGGGAATCGTTTCCCAACAGTGGTATCAGAGCAGGCTATAATCACGCGTATGGATTAAACAGGCCATGTTGTCCGTAGGTTATAGAGGGTAGAACGTAGAACTGTGCTAACCCTTGTTTTGCAGCGTTCTTACCCAGCTATTATGGTCACATGTTTTTTTGTTGATTTTGTGTGATTGGATCCCACATAATTTTTGTGTGGTTATTGTTATTTATTGGGTACCACGATTATTTTTTCGTGGTTGTAATAATTAACGTAGCATGTGTTATTTATTGGGTGCCATGATTATTTTTCGTGGTTGTAATAATTAACGTAGCATGTGAACTCCAATAGAGGCATAAGATCGATGTATGTATGTTTCTTCGATTGTAATAGCATTCGATGGTTATTCGGAGATCGAAGAAGGGAGATATAGAAGATACAAGCTGTTTGGCTCGCAACAGTTTTTTTCCAGATTCGTAGGGTCTGATTGCAGGGCTATTTCGACCCAGTAAACGTTGGAATTAGAAAATCTGTTCTTCACGGAAGTTGTAGATAATTGAATTTCGAATCCAACCCAATTTGAATCACTTCAATCGGTGGTCGGATGAGGAAGATATGGCCAAAATACTGAAGACTGTGCAGTTTACGCGGGAATATATCAAATCCGAATTTTCTTGCCTAAGCACGGTTGGATTTTGGTTTCCTTGATTGATTCAAAGTGTCTAAGTCTTCCACACAAGTATAGCTGAAGGATTTCAAGGTTGGAAGGATTGCTTAAGGATTTCAAGTTTGGAAAGACTCCTTATTGCTTAAGGATTTCAAGTTTGGAAGGATTCCTTATTGCTCAAGGATTACATCTTTGACCATAATAGCTGGATTCTTTATCTTGTGTTTCCTTATTATTTGTGTTTCCATATTGTTTGCATATGTGATAGTTTACCATATTGGGACAACATGGTAATATTTGGCTTTTGACCTAGATCACGTTTTTTTGTAAACTCAAAAATTTGATAACCCTCACAAATTTTTAAATAACTAAGTGGGAGAGGGAATTTATTTTGGATAAATCCCACGGTCTCTATTGCTAGTTCGTAGGTGATATAATTAATTTTGTGTGTTGGTTTCAGAACCTTCCTCCCTATCGGACAAAATTAATTGTGGCATCATCAGTACAAACTTCCTAAAGGGATAACTCTAAGATAATTGTTGTGTGGGTCACTTCTCCATCTGAGGTGGTTTATAACGGAACAATAGGTCTAAAAGCTAGGTAATGGTATACACTTAGTTGTAAATAATAGTATCCTCACCATCTGAGTCACTATTATTATTTATAGGACCGAAGCTATATTGGCTATTTAATTTTGCTTGGCATGGTATAATGTCTAGATAGTAAAATTAATAGGTTGTGCCTATCTACACGAATGATGAAGAGTAGACGACCTTCCCATCGAGGCATGCTCTTCACGGTGTGTAGGGTTGCCAATGTTTTTCTTTTAACACGTGGTTGAGGGAACCAATATTAAAATGAAATTCAAGGTTTTATTGCCCTTCATAATTGTTGTTATGTGATTCTCATATTCAAAAATGGGTTTTTTCAATCCACTTGCAATTATTCTCAAAGCTAATAAACTTACTAGATCGAATTATATTGACTGGAAAAGGAATTTGGATATTGTGTTAACTGCTGCGGGACACAAATTTGTGTTGTTTGAGGTATGCCCTCCTAGACCTGATGAGAATGCCACATAACAGGAAGCAAAACTTTATAAAAATTGGTGAGTATCACCCATGTTGAAGGGACCCCGATTAAGGATCATGTTTTGAAGATGATAGCTCATCTTAATAAACTAGAGATCCTTGGAGCTGAAATTGATGGGGAAACTTAGATCGATTTCGTTCTTAACTCACTGCAGTCTGAGAGTTTTAAGTAATTTCGCCTGAATTATTATATGAACAAAATGTATTTATCTTTGGCGAAACTTCTTAAGGAACTCCAAGCAGCTGATGGTCTTTTGGTTGTGAAGAAACCACCTTCAATGTTAGTGGCAGAGAAGGCTTCTACTTCTAAGCTGAAAGGCAAGAAGAAGCAGAACAAGTCTCAGAAAAGGTTATGGAGACAGTTCATGTGCCTCAAGGTGGAGTGAAAAAAGCCTGCGGGCAAGTGTTTTTCACTACAAGCAGAAAGAACACTGGAAGTAGGAATGTCCATTCTATCTCAATAAAGTGAACAATTAGGATAAATCTTTTTCACTAGTTGTTGAATCACGTTTAGTGGTGTTATCTACCAGTACCTGGTGTGTAGATACGGGAGCCACTAATCATGTTTGCATTTTGTTGCACGGGTTCCAGGAAACCAGAAGACTCAGTGATGGGGAGATTTATCTACTTGTGGAAAATGCTACGAGAGTAGCAGCAGTTGCAGTAGGAAATGTTTTTTCAAATTTTAGTAGTAATAGGAGTTTAATTTTGAGAGATTGCCTTTATGTTCCCTCTATTAGAAGAAACTTGGTTTCAGCTTCTAAGTTGATCAAGGATGGATATTTAGTGGATAATCTCTACATTATTAATCCTATATTTCCTACAGTGCAACTGCATGAATTGAATAACACTAATAATTTGCCATGTAAGAGAAAGTAACCTTCTAAATTGAACTAAACGTATCTTTGGCACTTACGCCTTGGTCATATTAATCTGAATAGGATTTCTAGACTGGTCAGGGATGGACCTTTAGGTTCATTGGAAGTTAAGGAACTTCCAGTCTGTGAATCCTGTTTAGAAGGTAAGATGACCAAGAGACCTTTTTTTTTAGCAAAAGGATATAGAGCCAAAGAGCCATTGGAATTGGTTCATTCTGATTTGTGTGGGCCTATGAATGTCAAAGCTAGAGGTGATTTTGAGTACTTTGTCACTTTTATTGACGATTACTCAAGGTATGGATACAATTATTTGATGTGCCGTAAGTCCGAATGCTTTGAGAAATTCAAGGAGTATAGGGCGGAAACGGAAAAGCGTCTGGGTAAATGTCTCATGACACTGCGATCTGATCGTGGTGGAGAATACCTCTTGGGAGAGTTTAGGGACTACTTGTCAGCTGAAGGGATTACATCCCAGTTGTCAGCTCCAGGTATGCCGCAACAAAATGGTGTAGCAGAGAGAAGGAATAGGACTCTTATGGATATGGTAAGATCAATGATGAGTTATTCAGATTTACCAATTTCGTTTTGGGGACATGCACTAGAAACGACAGTGTATATTCTTAACTTGGTACCATCTAAGTCAGTACCATCTACGCCCACAGAACTGTGGACTAGGCGCAAACCTAGTCTGTGGCATGTTCGGGTTTGGGGTAGTCCAGCACATGTGCTGAATGGGAACGCAGATATATTGGAATCAAGGTCATAAGTTTGTCTGTTTATGGGGTACCCTAGAGGAACGAAATGTAGATTATTTTATAGTTCTAAGGATCAGAAGGTCATTGTTAGATCCAATGCCCGATACTTAGTGGAGGACTATGTGATAGACTACAAGCCCAGAAGTAAAATTGTTCTAGTGAAATTGAGAGGAGAGAGATCGGCACAAACTTCTTTACCGCCAATAGTGCAGGAGGAAACACCACAAGTGACATCTGTAGAGGCACTTATTGACACACCGGTACCTCGTCGTAGTGGGAGGGTTATTATTCTACCCAGTCGGTATACGTTGTTGGGAGAGTCTTTTAATGATCCCTGATGATCAACATGCCGAACCCTGTAACTACAATGAGGCACTTCAAGATAAAGATGTGAAACTTTGGCAAAAGGCTATGAAATCAAAGATGGAGTCTATGTACTCTAATCAGGTCCGCATTCCTTAATGGAAATCTGAATGAATGCATCTATATGGTGCAACCAGATGGATTCATAGCGAAAGGTCAAGAGCACATGTTGTGTGCAAGCTTAAGAAGTTTTTTTATGGGCTTAAGCAGACATCTAGATCGTGGAACATCCGTTTTGATCAAGCAATCAAGATTTTTGATTTTGATCAATGTCCGAATGATTCATGTGTGTATAAGAAGCGCAACAGAAAAGTGGTGGTGTTTTTAGTACTATATGTCGATGATATCCTGCTCATCAGAAACGATGTGGGAGTATTGTCTTCAGTGAAAGTGTGGTTATCCGACCAATTCGAAATGGACTTGGAAGAAGCCAGTCACATCTTTGGGATTAAGCTTATGCGAGATCGCAAGAACAAGATGTTGGGCTTATCGCAAGTTACTTATATCGATGAGATTCTTGCCCGATTTAGCATACAGGATTCCAAGAAAGGGTTCCTCCCTTTTAGACATGGAATCAACCTATCCAAGGATCAGTGTCCTAAAACACCTGAGGAGATGGAGAAAATGAAGGCAGTTCCTTATGTCTCGGTAGTAGGAAGCCTTATGTATGCTATGTTGTGTACTAGACCTGATATTTGCTTTGCCGTTGGCATGGTTAGCAAATTTCAGTCTAATCCAGGACAAGAACATTGGACTGCAGTGAAACATATACTCAAGTATCTGAAAAGAACTAGAGATCATATGTTGGTGTTCCAATAAGATAGTCTGGTACCTTATGGGTACACAAACTCAAACTTTATGTCAAATAGGAATTCCAGAAAGTCTACCTCCGGATATGTGTTTACCTTAGGAGGTGGAGCCATAAGTTGGAGGAGTATCAAGCAATCGTGGATTGATTGATTCCACCATGGAGGCTAGGTATGTGGTAGCTTCTTAAGCAACCAAAGAGGCCGTTTTGGCTTAGAGACTTCTTGATGGATCTAGAAGTGATTCCTCTAGTGCAATTAGCTATTACATCTATTGTGACAATAGTGGTGGAATTGCTAACTCTAAGGAGCCATTGACTCATAAGAAGGAAAACACATCGAGCGTAAGTATCACCTGATTCGAGAGATCGTTTAGAGAGGTGATGTAGTTGTGGCCAAGATCGCATCGGTAAACAACCTAGCAGATTCTTTTACGTACAGCTTACAGGCTAAGACTTTTGATAGTCACGTAGTAGAGAGAATGCGAGTAAGATGCGTGGCAACATGACTTTGAGTCTTAGTGGGAGTTTGTTAGGAGGTTATGTAAAAGCTATGTTTTTATATGATGGATTAATATTGTTATGTCTTAATCAGTTTTATCCCTTTTTTGATGAGAATCTTTTATGGGTAATATTTGCATAATATTATTGTATGTTGTGCATATGTGTCTTTTATTTTACAAAGTAGATGATCCGGTGTGTAGAGTTCGGCTTACACACAGAAGATCGGATCATCGGTTCTTGTAAAATATAAGATATGGTTCAGATCTTAGATGGAACTGGACACACCATCAGTAGGACTGTAATACAATGTTTAGTAGGTCTGTCTTGACTACAGGGAACGGTCTAGTTCTAACTCATTGTGCTAATACACTTTGTGTGTATTGAACGGGACCGCATTGAGGTAATTGTCTTTGTACTAACTTTATAAGACAATTGGAACCTCATGGTTATTATGAATGCTTATGCTCTTAATCCAAAGATAATTATTAGATGTATATATTTAATGTTGTTGATTTTGATTCATTAAAGGGTGAGATCTTTATACGGTCAATAGTCTCGGTGAGTTGGGTCGCAACATTATGTATATGACAACTATTAATTATTAATGGAATCCACGTCCCGATAGGGATTGATGATACCCCTTGAGTAAGTTTATAAGTTTCGATTATGTCAAACCTCAGGTGGATATTTGTATCCGACATATCGAATAAGTTAAGCGGATAGTCTCAAGTTAAGATGTTGATTAAGTGGGAGATTGTTAGTAATTTATTTTAATCAACGGGTATCTGTAATCTTAACGTGGGGAGATTAATAAGTATTTAATATCATGGAGCTCGTAATATAATTGAGATAAGGACGGGAGTGCAATTATAATTCTGTAGTGGGGTGAATTATAATTAGTGAAATAAGAAATAGAATCCTGGTGGGATTAGGTTTTCTTATTTACACTGGGAGCCCAGACTTATTACTCCTTAGGTCCCTATCGTAGCCCTATATATACACGTTATGCTCTCTAGGTCAGGATGATGTTTTTTTGACATTTCTATGATTCACAAAATAGAGGCAGATCTAGAGAGGGCAAACAGACCACGAAAGAGTCCACACTCGGTTCGTGTTCTAGGCGTGCAGGGAATACGATAGAAGATCGTAAGGTGCAGTCGAGCAGTATACGTGGCTTATAGCAAGACGTGCTATAACAAGTTCAACCAGCGTTCGTGTTCGCAGGGAGTTGGGGTAAAACCCTAATTCCGCATTGTAGGGTTTTGCGGTTTTCTTATTGTCTAATCTGTACGCGTCATTACTGGTTTCTGGGAATCGTTTCCCAACATTATCGGCCTTACAACCGCGGCGCAAAGCCGCACCCATGCTTAGGGCTCCTGAATGCCTTATTCACCTCAGCGTTAGACCCAAGCTACCAAGGCTGGCGTGGTAGCACATAAACCCTGCAAGACTTAAGAGAAAGACCTTCCACAAGACAATTGACATTAGAACCGCCCGGCTCATGTTATCCGGGTGCCAAAAACCAAAAATAAACAAAAAGGAACAAAAAGGTACACCACCCGATATTCACGCAATCTTACGAGTCATACTTTTCTTCCCGAGTCTCACCGGCGAGGTAAGACACGGGTGGCTATACTAGACCCACTACAAGAAATATTGCTTTTTCCGGCATTTCATAAATGCCGTTAAAAGTTAAAAAAATGCCGGAAAAGAGTATTACCGGCATTTGTTAGGTATTACCGGCATTTATTACAAATGCCGTCTAGGAATGTGTCGATAAAGGTACAAATGCCGGGAAAGGTCTCCATAAATGCCGGGAATAGTTGGACTCATTTGCGGCATTTGTACAAATGACGGGAAAAATTGTACCATATAAGACCCAAAAAAAATTGCCACGTGTCCGCCACGTGGCGCCCACGTGTCCGCCACGTGGCGCCCACGTGTCCGCCACGTGGCGCCCACGTGGCGCCTGCGTGTCGCCCATGTGTCCGCCACATGGCCCTTGCGTGGCGCCCACGTGTCGTGCAAATTTTGTGGAGAAATTGTTTGCCCCAAGTTTCGAACTCGTGACCTTTGCCTCGCGCGCGCGTGAGGCTACCAACTGGGCTAGCCACCATATTGGGTCAACTTGCACATTGAAAAATATTTATATTAAACGGAGGTTTTTTCCGGCATTTTTTTAACAAATGCCGGTAATAGTTTGGCGGTATTATTTTGGCGGAAAACTCGACTTTTGCCGGCATTTTTTTAAACAAATGCCGGTAATAATTATTTTTTCCGGCATTTTCTTGAAATGCCGGGAATAGTGGCTTTTCCGGCATTAATTAAAATGCCGGGAATAAAAATGCCGGGAATGACCATTTTTCTTGTAGTGACCGTCAAGTTTGTTACATCATGCCTGAAGTAAAATTCACCGCTTGACCTCGCCAAGCAATTAAGCCCAGCGTTCCCTATGATCTAAACAAGGTGAGACAAGACAGAGCCTAGCGCCAAAGCACGGGAGTATCAAATCTCACCCACAGACCTAAACTGCCCCCGATAGGGACATATCTGGAAAGCATGGATCATTAACGGTAAACTACTACAAAGAAGAACTAATTAAAGCCCTACCAATGATGCATTAGTGAAATCTCATAGTGTGACAATCCCATAACTAAGTAACAAGCTAATATGTACAAAACTAAACATTGCCCTTACTAACCGGAGCTGGGCACACGATCCTTGTTTTAGTAGCGGCGTGCGAAGCTACAAATACCCAAGTCAATGGTGGGTACCCCCTACCCGGGGGCCGGGTCCGACAAACAGTTAAGTTCTTTAAACACATTCCCATTAGACTCATTCTCAATTTCTATGGCTCCGTGAGGAGCGACAGATTTGACAACATAAGGACCGGCCCAGCGGGACCTTAACTTGCCAGCAAACACATGCAATCTAGAATTGTACAAAAGCACTTTTTGGCCTATCACAAAATCCTTTCTAAGAATGTTTTTATCATGTATGGCCTTGACTTTGGCTTTATATGAACTAGAGCGATCATAAGCATCATACCTGAGCTCCTCAAGTTCATTGAGTTGAAGCTTCCTTTTTTTACCGGCAAGCGGAATGGATGCATTCATCTTCTTTATCGCCCAATAAGCTTTGTGCTCCAATTCCACCGGAAGATGGCAAGGCTTTCCAAAAATGAGACGATAAGGCGACATTCCCAACACCGTTTTATAAGCAGTACGGTAAGCCCACAAGGCGTCGGTCAACCGAAGGGACCAATCTTTGCGGGTAGGATTAACCATTTTCTCCAGAATGCCCTTTATCTCCCGATTGGCTAGCTCGGCCTGTCCGTTAGTCTGAGGATGATAAGCCGTTGAGACCTTGTGCACAATTCCATACTTCTTCATTAAGGCCGCGAATGACCGATTGCAGAAATGCGTGCCTTGGTCACTAATAATTGCTCTTGGCATCTCAAACCGTGCCAATATGTACTCCCGGAGAAACTCAACTACGACTTGGGCATCAATGGTGCGAGTTGGGATCGCCTCTACCCACTTGCTAACATAATCAACGGCAAGCAAAATGTAAAGGAAGCCAAATGATGTAGGAAAGGGACCCATAAAATCTATGCCCCAGCAATCGAAAACTTCAATGATTAGGATGGGATTTTGGGGCATCTCGTTGCGCCGAGTGATCTTTCCCAAGGCTTGACACCGTTCACAAGTCCTAACAAACTCGAACGTGTCTTTAAACAAGGAAGGCCAATAGAAACCGCATTGCAACACTTTAGCTGTAGTCTTCTTGAAAGAGAAATGGCCGCCATAAGCCTCTGTGTGGCAAAAGTTCATGATACTCCGATGTTCGGAGTCGGGAACGCACCTCCGGATGATTTGATCCGCACCATACTTAAACAGATACGGATCGTCAAAAGAGAACCGCTTCACCTCCGCCAAAAACCGACACCTCGCTTGTACATTCCAATGAGCAGGCATCAAGCCGGTAACCAAGTAATTCACAATGTCGGCGTACCACGGGGTTGAGGAGATTGCAAAAAGTTGCTCATCGGGAAAGGAGTCACCAATAGGGATGTGAGAAGTGTGGTCTTCGAACTCCAATCGAGACAAGTGGTCAGCTACCACATTCTCGACACCCTTTTTGTCTTTAATGGTAAGGTCAAACTCTTGTAGGAGTAAAATCCATCTAATCAATCTCGCCTTAGCATCTTGCTTCGTGAAAAGGTATTTAAGGGCTGAATGATCGGTATACACGGTGATCGGGGCTCCAACTAGGTAAGAACGGAACTTGTCAAGTGCAAAGACTATAGCTAACAACTCCTTCTCGATAGTCGAATAATTCATTTGGGCCTCGTTCAAAGTCTTGCTAGCGTAATAAATAACATACGGCTCCTTCCCTTGGCGTTGGCCCAACACCGCTCCTACGGCATAATCGCTCGCGTCGCACATAAGTTCAAATGGTAACTCCCAATCTGGAGACTGCACGATAGGTGGCGAGGTAAGACTTGACTTGAGGTTGGCGAAAGCGACCTCACACGCCGGTGTCCACTCAAACGGCACATCCTTTGCGAGCAAATGGCACAACGGTCGAGCAATGGAACTAAAATCTTTTATGAACCGGCGATAGAACCCGGCATGCCCCAAGAAGGATCGAACGTCCTTTAAGCACTTCGGTGTCGGAAGGTTCCCAATTAAGTCAATCTTGGCCCGATTGACTTCAATCCCTTTTGATGACACAATATGGCCAAGCACGATGCCTTCGGTCACCATGAAGTGACATTTTTCCCAATTCAACACCAAGTTCTTTTCCTCACACCGAGCCAATACGAGCCCCAAGTTGGTAAGACAAGCTTCGAAGGAATCACCAAAAACGGAGAAGTCGTCCATGAAAACTTCCATAATCTTCTCCACCATGTCGCTAATTAGGCCCATAATACACCTTGAGAAGGTACCGGGGGCGTTGCAAAGCCCGAACGGCATACGACGATAAGCAAAGGTCCCGAATGGACACGTAAACGTTGTCTTCTCTTGGTCCTCCAAAGCCACCTCTATTTGATTGTATCCGGAGTACCCGTCTAAAAAGCAATAGAACTTGTGGCCGGCCACCCTCTCCAAAATTTGATCTATGAAGGGAAGAGGAAAGTGGTCCTTTCTTGTACTTGCGTTTAACTTCCGGTAGTCTATACACACTCTCCAACCGGTTTGGACACGCGTTGGGATAAGTTCATCCTTGTCATTTCTCACTGCCGTCACCCCGGACTTCTTTGGTACCACTTGTATTGGGCTAACCCACTTAGAATCCGCAATCGGATAAATTATGCCGACGTCCAAGAGTTTGAGCACCTCCGTTCGCACAACGTCCTTCATTATTGGGTTCAATCGCCGTTGAGGTTGGCGAGATGGCTTGACATCATCCTCTAGGTAAATATGATGGGAGCAAAGGGATGCTTTGATACCCTTAATGTCCGCTATAGACCATCCGATTGCCTTGGAATGCTTCCGCAACAAAACAAGCAATTCCAACTCTTGAAGTTCGCTTAGAGCAGAGGATACTACAACCAGGTATGTTTAGCCATCGCCAAGATAGGCATACTTGAGTGTATCCGGAAGCGGCTTTAGCTCGAGCGTTGGTAGTTCCACACTAGACGGGACGGCTCGCTTCTCAATAGGGGGTAACTCCTCAAACTTCGGAATCCACGGGGTAATCCCACACACCTCCTCCTCATCTAGCAAGGAGCACATATACGCCACTTCGGGTGCATTAAGAAAATTAACCTCGGCGGATGTGAGTGCTATTTCCAACTCGTCTTTGCAAATGAACTCATTGACATGGTCCTGGACAAGTGAATCAATCATGCTCACTCCATAAACATCCTCATCATCCCCCATGTGGCTCCCGACATGGAACATATTAACTTGCATCTTCATATTACCAAAGCTCATGTTGAGTCGACCATCCCGGCAATGAATCACGGCATCGGATGTTGCTAAGAAAGGTCGTCCGAGAATAATTGGAACGGATGATTGAGCCGCCGGTACCGGACAAGTGTCTAAAACCACAAAGTCAACCGGGTATACAAATTGGTCGACTTGAACTAGCACATCTTCGACCATCCCCTTGGGAATTCGAATACTCCTATCCGCCAATTATAACGTCACCCGAGTTGGCTTCATCTCGCCCAATCCAAGTTGCTCATAAACCGAGAATGGTAAAAGATTAACGCTCGCCCCCAAATCAAGGAGAGCTTTCTCAACAACCTTGCCCCCTATAGTGATGGAAATAGTAGGACACCCCGGATCATTATACTTGGGCGGAAGGGTTGACTCAAAAAGTGAACTAACTTGCTCGGTCAAAAACACCTTCTTTTGCACTTGGAGCTTCCGTTTGTGAGTACACAAGTCCTTCAAGAACTTGGCATAAGACGGAATTTGCTTGATAGCATCGATCAAAGGGAGGTTGACGGTTACTTGCTTTAACACATCATAGATGTTGGTATTGAGATTTGGCTTGGCCGGCGTCCTTAAGCGGTTGGGATAAGGTGCGGGAACAGTGAAAGTTTGTGGGACATCTCCCTCCTTTGACTTTCCTTTCTCTTCTTCCGAAGGAGCTTGCTTGGGAGGTTCCTCACTTGGTATAGTTGGCTTTGACGGTGTCGGAGAAGGTAGGAAACTAGGAGCGACCGGCGGCTCCACTTGAGCGTTGTCCACCGTCTTCCCACTCCTCAAAGAGATAATGGCCTTCGCTTGCTCGGGGAAAGGCACCAAAGAGCCTTGCGCGAAGTGTTGGCCTTGTGGATTGGCCACAGGTTGAGTAGGGAGTTTTCCTCTCTCTTGTTGTAAAACACTAATGGCCGTAGTCAATTTACCCATTTGATTCCGAATGTCATTCATTGCTTGAGTGGTTTGATCGTTGTTGGTTATTTGCATCTGACAGAACGTATTCATAGTGTCCTCCAAAGATCGCCGTGGAGGAAATGGTTGTGGTTGTTGAAACTGATTTTGTCCTTGAAATTGTCCCGGAGGTTGAAAACCGGGCGGACCTTGAATTGCAGGAAACCGTGGTGGATCTTGGAGTTGGGGTTGTCGCCAATTCTGATTCTGAGCGGGAGGAGGTGCTTGTGAAGTTGATGAAGAACCCGCCTCATTCTGATTATTCCAACGGAAAGCCGAATTAGACCGCAACCCCGGATTGTAAGTATTGGAATACGGATCCCATCGTTGGTTCAATGCACATGCTTCTTCCGGAGGGAGTTGACTAAAATGGTGCCGAAGGGCGGGAATGGTAGGGCAATTATCGGTAGAATGGCCCACCATCTCGCAAATCACACACACTTCCTCCATTTGTCGAACCTCTTTCACTTCCTTGACATGAATCGCGTCCAACTTCATCTTATCCAATTTTGTCGATAGCTCATCTAGTTTTGTCTCAAAAACATTATGCTCATTCACCGAGAACTTGCCGGAGCCACCTGGTCCTTGATTCCTCATAGCTTGATCACCCGGATCTATGTATTGCCAAGTTTGAGCCCTTTCCGCCAAAGCATCTAAAAACTCCCAAGCGGTATCGGGATCCTTCCCCATAAAGTCACCGCTTCCCATCGTATCAAGAAGTTGCTTGGCCTGCTGATCACAACCCAAGTAGAAATGGTCGATCACTAAGTACATGGGAAGATTGTGGTGTGGAATGGCCACTAGCAAATCCTTGTATCTTTCCGAAAGCTTGTAAAAGACCTCCCCATCCTTCTGCTTGAAATTCTGAATTTGGTCCATAAGAAGCTTGGTTCGGCTAACCGGAAAAAACTTAGTTGTAAACACATCTTGAACCTCGGACCAAGTTAACAAGGAGCGAGGCTTCAAGGAATGGAACCATTGCTTGGCCTTGTCTTTGAGTGAGAAAGGAAACAATTTCAAACGGGCTTGGTCAAGCTGTCCCGGCCCCGTCACGAATGTGCTAACAATGGTCTCGAATTCCCGAATATGAGCATAAGGATCCTCAAGTTCACAGCACCGAAACTCTGGTATAACCCGGTGATATTCTGGCTTGAAAGCAAATGCATTGGCAGCGGTACAATTCGGAATAGCTATAGGTGACACATGCGGACCTCTTTCCGGTGTTAGGTAATCACGCAACGTACGAGCTGGTGGTTGATCTGCCATTGGCCTTAACAGAGGTGATAACTCACGTGGTGGAGAGTATGCCTGAGTGATATTACGAACCCTCGGAGGAGAAACAGAGCGATGCAACCATTTCGATAAAGGACTACGATAAACGTTGAGCGTACACCTTGCACAAACTAATTAAACAGACTAGAGGGGCTATGCCGCCGCCTCGTTCTCAACAGCAAAATATTCCGTGGGGTTATGCCACCGCCACGTTCAACAACTAAAAAGTAAAGCAATAAAAAGGGCAATTGACGCTCAACTTAGCTTCGTTAAACCTCAAGTCGAATTGATGGCTCAGTTAGAGGTATCCGCTAGTTTGAGTTCAACACACAAAAGAAAAGAAAAAAAAAACGGAGTACTCACAATGGTTTGTCGATCCTCCAAAATAAGCTATAATAAGAATCCCCAGCAACGGCGCCAAAAATGCTTAGCTCCGTAAACCTTGCCTTTGATAAGGTTTTAAACCCCAAGCGTAGGGCTAAGTCGTTGGAAGCATAATATCCGGAAGTCCGGGATCGTACCCACAAGGAATCGAATTCAGCTTAGATTGGATTGAAGGTTTAAGTAATGGATGGTGGCATTTGAGACGGCCAACTGAGTTTTTCCTTTGAGCGGAGTAGAAACTAAAACGAAAAACTAGAAATGAGTTTTAATGAACTTTGAAAAGGCAAGTCTAGGGATCTTCTCTCCCGTGACTAAGGCCGTTACCGATTCCCAAAGATAACTCAAGCAAGAGTCACGACCGCGCGCTCTTGCCCGGAAGATTTAACTTTAAAACTACGTTTGTCACAAGATGAGATTGACCGGAGGCGAACCAACTTGGTTGAAAACTTTTATCAAACACATAGGGGGCCACAATCCCTTGGTAAGCCACTTGCCAAGACCGCTTGGCTAAACACCTTATCAAGTAGTTTACACCCCTAGTTTAGACCAAAAATACAAGTTAGGCTCTATGCCGGAACCCATGATTTTAAGCCCGAAGATTCGAGAATCGAATAACCACCTAAATCCTTGGGATTGATTAACCCAAGACTTAGCCAAACGACTACTCACACATATTGAAAAGACTAGAAATTATGCTAGGAAAGGTAAACATATTAAACCGATAGAATTGAAAACGAACTAGACATTATTAAGGATCTAAACCGTAGCAACAACTTTAGTACTTGGAAAATTAACAAACAACTTAAACTTACCAAGTTCTTAAGAAATTTAGGCTAGAAAAGCTTTGAAAATCAACAAGACATTAATGGAGGAAAGTTTAAGGAAAGTAATTAGCTAGCTCCCAAATGAGGGAGAAAGGTGGTCCTATTTATATACAAGAGACTCTCTCTCTCCTCAGAAATATCTCTTTCACGCATAAAGAGGTAACTTGCCAATTAAAGAAAGTTGACAGCTGTCAAAAACGTAAGTCGGTCTTCTCTCGTATCGATACTCCAATCCCGTATCGATACCGAGACGACTTGCTTCAAAATCCAAGTTTCTCCATAGATGACCCGTATCGATACGCAGAAAACCGTATCGATACGCTGAAGCCCGGGAATGGTTCTGTTTTCAAACCGTATCGATACGCTGAAGTCCGTATCGATACCGTGTCTTCTTCATGCAGCTCAAACCCTTGTGCCTTGTCTTGACACCCGACGGATGAATCCTTCGAGGCACCTCTTACGTGCTTACCCTCAAGGTTTGTCCAATCAACTCAACAAGCACACTTATTCGCGTAAACCTGAAATGCTTCAATAGAAAATCTTACGCGTAAAAACACTACAAAAGGCAACTAAACAGAAAATAAAAGACATAACACGGAACTAGGCGCACCAAATATCTACAATATTGGGTGCTTATCACACGTCGTAGCTTTTGTTTCAAGTTTCGAGTCTACTGTACTTGGCAAACCCCGAGGGTTTTTATGATATGCTTTATCTTGCTTCTAAGTACTTCGCTGACTTTTATATAAACTGTGTCGACTCTGACGACGAAGGGATAGATTTCGATGGGATTATCCCCAAGGAAATGTGTTCCCTCACTGAAAGGGAAGACGAAAAGGCATGCTCAGCCTATTCAAAGAAGAAGTAGTTTTCAATAAACTTGAAAGACAAGTATAACCTCCCGAAAGGTTCAAAGTTGGTCCAAGCACCGCCCCTAGAGGAGCATTGTGCCCGGTCAGACAGGCTCGAAGAATTCATCGACGTCTTGGCGTGGTCTCATCAAGTCACGCCTCGCGTTGATCCTGAGATAAAGAAGCATCAAATCCCTTGCTACCGTGTGTCAATCCAGAAAATAGAAGCTCAGAAGGCTCCAGGCCTCGCATCATGCTCAAAAGTAGCAACAGCAGCGTTCTGCCAAGCACAAAGGAGGAAGTGCACAAAATGGCCCGGAGCAAGGCATTTCCAACCGAAGCACTCTTGACCCTGCGTCATCGAAGCCATTGTATCTGGGGCTGCAGCCAAAGGTCTTCGACCTCAACGGCAACATATTCAACACCTTGGTCAACCTGGATCAATTCAAAAGCTACTTTTCCCTGAGAGAAGCTCGTTGGGCTGAAAACCCCAAGGGTGGGCAGTTCCAAGCAAAAGTTAGAGCAGCCTGCTAGCCCGAAAACCTATGAAGGGGGTCTAAGCAAAAATGAATAGGCAATATTCAAAAGCTCGCTAGACCGAAGACCCGAATGGGCGGTTCTAGGCAAAAGTTTGAGCGCAAAAAGAGAGGTAAACACACGAGTGAACCCTGGCCCGAACTACATTTTGACCTGATTCCCCCATAATGGGATACGTAGGCAGTCTCTCTTTGAGACTTGGTCACAATCTATCAATTGGATCCATGGTTGACGTTTTGGTACACATCAAAGGTCGAAGAGGATCGAACAGGATCGAAGATCAAGACAAGCTTCATTAGAGGAATCTAGAGGGGGAAAACTTTCGTCTTTCAAATTTTATTACAAACTACTTCTTCAATTTACAGGTTGAGCATAAGTCTTAAAATATTACAGGCTGAGCATAAGTTTTAAAATATTTGAAGCATAAAAAATAGAACGAAATGTTGACGAGGCCTAGCGACTCACAGTTTATTCTAAGTTCTGCGAAGTCTGGTGTGAGCAGCCGCAGCGGACTTGTAGTCACGCGCGTTTTTTCAAAGTGATGCGCGTTGGTTTCAAACCCTGCGCACGCTTATTCAATTCCTACGGCAGACAATAGCAGTCAGCTGCTGCCCTCGAATGTCGTTCCAGGGGCTTTTGCCAAATCTTGTCATACCATGCAAGTCATATGGACTTAATGTGACTGCACGGGGGTGTCGGTTTCAGTCCGGGCCTATATGAGTCATCATCTGCGTCATAGGTCCATCTTTGCGACATTTTTCTAGTTTTTCAATCAATTGTCATTTTGGGATGCTTGTCTCGATTTTGTTTGTACAGGTCTTTGTACCTTTTGCACCTTACTCAAGTGTCAGTTTCACCTGTTTAGGAATGTTGTGAGTTTTGGCTCATTAATGCCCAAAATTTCATTGTGTTTCGCATGTCTAAGGGTCCGTGTTGTATCCTGGGACTCTTTCTCCCTTTTCGTTCAAGCTAGGCAAGTCTGTACATGCGTGCATGTCTGTGTGTCAATTCAGGTCATTTGTCAATGCAAATTGGATATTAGTGGTTAGTTTTTGCATTCTCTTAGACACTTGCAAAAGAGAGTCAATAAACTGGAAAATGCAATTGTTACATTGCTACCCTAGTATCAGTAATCCACGAGCAGTGGAATCTCGTAAAGCAGTAAGGGCACGTCAGCCCAAGGCCAAGCAAAATATCTCTAGGGCACATTTGCCCAAGCATTGAAGAAAGGGCACGCAGGCCCAATGCCATTACTAAAACGTCAACTGGGGCATGCCGGCCCGCTCAGTGTCTATTTATCTAGGTGCGCATCTTAGAAATAACAGACAGTACAGTGATGAGGCTCAGTGGTAGTCCTTAGGTGTCGTTGTCCTCCTAGGAGCCGCCCTTAGCTTGCATCTGCATTTTCAATATATTATACATGTCATTGCATATTGTGTGTATTAAATGTTGAAAGCAGGAAGGTAGCTTGAATGGTCGCCATCATACGATTTGTTTGCCAAAGGATGCGATGCAATCTCCTGCGGAACCAATTCAACGACAACCGGTCCTGTCCAATTTCCAAAGGCTCGATCACTTTGTATAGTGATCCGCCCTTTCAAATCAACGACAGCCGGTCCTGTCCAATTTCCAAAGGCTCGATCACTTTGTACAGTGATCCGCCCTTTCAAATCAACGATAGCCAGTCTTGTCCAATTTCCAATGGCTCAATCACTTTGTACAGTGATCCACCCTATCAAATCAACGACAGCCGGTCCTGTCCAATTTCCAATGGCTTGATCATTTTGTATAATGATCCGTCCTTCCAATTCAACGACGGTCAACCATATCGTCCGTTTCAGTCGATTCAACGATGGTCAGCCATATCATCAACGACGGTCAGCCATATCATCTGTTTCAGTCCATTCAACGATGGTCTGCCACATCATCAACGACGGTCAGCCATATCGTCCGTTTCAGTCCATTCAACGATGGTCAGCCACATCATCAATGACGGTCAGCCATATCGTCCGTTTCAGTCCATTCAACGATGGTCAGCCACATCATCAACAACGGTCAGCCATATCGTCCATTTCAGTCCATTCAACGATGGTCAGCCACATCATCAACATCGGTCAGTCATATCGTCCATCTCAGTCATTCAACGGCGATCAGAATATCTTCCATTCAGTCCACAATGATGGTCAGAATATCATCCGATGGTCCGTTCATCCGCAACTAATTGTTCCCCAGGAGAGTCTGCCTTGGCCTATCCCGAATAACCACTTTCACTCTAGCCGCAAGCATATCTTCCAGCAGCCTTATTGCTCTGTCTCGGATGGTCTTTGATAAGGAGATTGGCTCTAATTCCCAACAGATGGAATTCAACCTACTTGACACAACCTACCCGTGTTTGTTGGAATACTTTGTGCCGATGATAGCTTCATCCTCAGCAACAACGGCATGCCCCGTCCATGTCCGCAACGACAGCCTGTCCTGTCCAAATCCGATCAACAAGCGGCGATGCAATCGTCCACTTCTACATTCATCCCCAGCAACGGTCCGTCCGTCCATTCAACCAATCAGGTTCCATAAGTTTGCTTTTCTACTTTGCTAGTATGTTCTGCTCTTGATTGCCTTGAGGGGTGTCTAGAAATCTTTGACGTTACTTGTACCAAGTCGATGGTGCTTGTAGACACCTCTCAAGCGGGGCATCGCCATACAGATTGATCACATTGTGTTTGCTCGATTGGTTGCTCATTCATAAACCAAAATCATGGACATTCCCATGGCTAGGAACGTCGCCACATGATAATGGCTATCATCAAATAGAGTCGCCACCCAGTTTATAAAAACTGGGAAAATAGATAGAGATTCTGGATTCGGGAGCCAAAAGTACAGTAAGGGGAAGGTGTTAGGCACCCCTCTCTGCCCAGTCGTGAGACTGGCTCATAATCATTCAACATAAGACGTATAGATGCTTTGTCTAATCCTAACACATAGTCTGTTTAATTATTCCTTTAAACAGTAAGCAAAGTGAGCCAGTGCGATAAACGAGCATGCATCAGAAAGCAGAAAAACAAACAAATGTCCCAGGGAGATGGATCTCGCGGCCGGTGAATGGATCTCACGGCCGAGGGATCCTCCTGGTTTTATTTATCGGCCGAGGGATCAAAGCCCCGGTCGATGTTCTTCCTCACACCAGACAGAAAAGCTTAGCGGATAATTTAAATGCTACGGTTAGCCATAAATGCAATAAGTAAAACAAACCAGAGGCCGTTGGGCCTCACCACCTTGATCCCTCAGTTGCTTGAATGCCTCGGATTTGAATGTGATTGATTGATTGCTTGATCGAGAACCCTAGGGTTAGGGTTTGAACTTCGGGGTTTGATCGCCGGATTGACGGCTGCCTTCGGAAGGTTAGGGCTTTTGGAGTATGGGATTGAGGGAGTATTTGTGCGGAGTTTTCGAGGTTTGAGAGAGTGTGTAAGTATCTCAATTTCTGTGTGTTAATTCGGAACCCAAAGGCCCCTTTATATAGGCATAGGGATGACTCACTCCGGCCAATCAAATCACGAGATGGCAATTGCAATTGCAATGCATCTCAAACTCTACGTCGTGATCTCCGAACGTAGCCCGAACGCATCGGAAAGGTAGTGTAGTTGGATCAAACCAAACGTCTGACAGAACGTTCGAGAGTCTGGAAAAAGGTCAATCTGGCGGCCGAGTAATGGATGTTGTGGCCGTGGAAAGGATGTCTCGGCCGAAGGATAGATCTTGCGGCCGAGGGATTGATCTCTCAGGGAGATTTTGCTGGCAACAGGTTGCTCGGGCGAGGGATTAATGTTATGGCCGTGGGATCGATGTTACGGCCGTCAGATGGATTTTCCTAGGCTTCTGTATTTCTGTCTGAAAGGCTGTATGGCTTTGAATTGGGTCCTCTAAGTGGTCAAAGTTCTCACCGAAAGTCCTAAGGTCCTCAAGGAAGCAATCAGCAATCAATGTATCCATTTCATCATCGGGATTGTCCCAAGGTGGGACTTGAAATAATCGTTAGGCCAAATTGGGGTGTCTACAGATGCCCCTCTTTGACTGAACTCAGACGGATCGCGAGACATGTTTGAGTAAGAGTCAAAGCTGTAAAAAGCAACTCAATTTGGTCCAACCACTATTCCAAGGGGTTTTTGAAAAAGGTTTTGTTATGGTCGGGCCGAGAGGCTGCCTACGTATTCCACAAGGGAAATTCAGACCAATCGTAGTTCGGGCAATAAAGAAAAGTAAAAAGTTTGGGGGGTTAGGGACAGAAGACGTACCTTAGGGCTTTAAAAGCCGTAGTGTGACGTACCTAGACTGAGCCAGGGTTTTGGCGGAAGATAGTTGAAGGAGCGCGGGGCTACAGGGAGTTTTGCGGAGAGCTTCCTTAGTTATTTTAGGGTAGATCAATACGGCAGTGCGTTTGCTTTTCTTGATCATCCTTACTTTGACTGAAAGGAGCTCGGTAGAGTAGCCTATCCTTGCGAATGAACTGGAAGGAATTAATGTAGTGGGGTGGAATCCAGACCATCTGCTGGGGATGAATTGGACGCCGGTTTGTTTTTGAGATGTAGGGGAGGCGCAGGCTGGAGCACGGAGCTTTGGCGATGAGGGGACCGAGGCACGAGCCGGTTGTAATTATGAGGCGAGAGCCCTGGAGAGTGATGAAATCGAGGCGTGGAGCTGTTGCAATCTTAAGGCGAAGGCCCTGAGGGGATTGGATTGATAAGACCGAAGCGCGGAGCTGGTGCTGATCATAAGGCGGAGCCTGAGGTGAGTGATAGGACCGAAGCACGGAGCTGGTGTTGATCATAAGGCGAGAGCATGAGGTGAGTGATAGGACCGAAGCACGGAGCTGGTGTTGATCATAAGGCGAGAGCAAGTGATTAGATTTGAGGCGTGGAGCTGCTATGGTTTATGAGGCGGAGGCCTGAGTGAGCTCAGAGCTTGATGGAACCGAAGCACGGAGCCGGTATAAGGCAAGGGCCGGAGGTGAAGGAATTGAGGCATGGAGCCTGAAGTGATTGAGGCGTGGACCTGAGTTGTCGGAGCTTAGAGCTTGACGTGATATGAACCGAAGCATAGAGCTGGTTGCATTCTGATGGTCTGTGCACGGAGCTTTCTCATCATAGGTGTTGACGCGGAGCCAATGGATCGAGGCGTTGGGCCGATCAATAAAACCGAGGCATAGAGCCGGTTGATTGCAGGGTTGACCTGTTTCATGAGAGATATGCAGAGTGTATATGTGCAATGCTTTGTTAGATGTGAACAGATATGATGCAGACTCGATGTGATAATGTTGATGCAAATGTGCACGGGCCCGTGCATGTGTGTTTGTTTTAAGCTTAGAGCTTCTATCAAGTTCCGGACTTGAGCATTCAGAGCGGAGAGCTCGAGCATTTGGATGGCAGAATCCGAGCATTCAAAGTACAAGCTTTGAGCGTCCAGTACGTAGTGGTTGGGCATCCAAGCGTAGAGCTTGAGCATTCAAGTATATGACTTGAGCATCCAGTACACAGTGGTTGGGCATCCAAGCGTAGAGCTTGAGCATTCAAAAATGTTAGATTTTTGAGCATTCAGGCGTAGAGCCTGAGAATAGATGTCTTGATTGTTGGGGCGGCTTAGAGCCTGTTGCTTGTTTACGGCTTCGAGCCAGTTGAGATGATGGGCTTTGAGCCGCTGAGATTGCTTGTTTACGGCTTTGAGCCAGTTGAGATGATAGGCTTTGAGCCGCTGAGATTGGTTGTTTACGGCTTCGAGCCTTACAGGCGTAGAGCCTATTGCCATGATATTGAGCACAGAGCTGCTGAGATAAAGGGCTTCGAGCCGCTGGGTGATAGTAGACGTAGGCTTCGAACCTGTTGAGGTAATGGGCTTTGAGTCGCTGAGTAAAAAGGCATAGAGCCGCTTTGGTGAGATGATGGGCGTAGAGCCGTGACAGCGGGCATAGAGCTGCTAAGTCGAGGGCCTGGAGCCATTGAGATGGTAGGCATAGGCTTTGAGCCTGTGGAAGTAATGGGCTTCGAGCCGCTGAGTTGATAAATATAGGCTTCGAGCCTGTTGAGATAATGAGTGTAGAGCCGTTGAAGGCGTAGAGCCGCTGAGTGAGTTGATATGGGCGTAGAGCCTGCCAATAATGGGCTTGGAGCCGTTGAAGTTTTAAGCTCAGGGCTGCTGAGTGTCTTGTTTTGCTAGCCAGTAGTTTGTGGAAAGAGATTTTCCTCATGCTTGGGGATGCCCCCAAGGCTAATTCTGATTATGTTGCACTGGCTTGGGGATGCCCCCAAGGCTGGTTTTGATCATGTTGCACTGGCTTGGGGATGCCCCCAAGGCTTTTGAGGACTCAGAAGTCATGGTGGCTTGAATTGGTGCACTGAGCATGATCTGTCGCTGCTGAGGGAAATTGATTAAGGGGCCAGGAGATCGATCTCTCGGCCGAAGAATTGATGTCTCGGCCGAAGGATGCATGTCTCGGCTGTGAGAACGCCAAAAGCCAGGAAATCGATTTAAGTTTAGTTAAATCGATCTCACGGGTCATTCTTCCTCTACTATCCCTTATCCTCTTCTCCCGTTCGAGCGATCGCCGCCGTCGCCTTCTCTCTCTCCTCGTTGTTTTTCACCTTCCCACCGCCGATCCTCCGTCCACCACGGTTTTTGGCTGCCATGGCTTCGACACCACCTCCTCCTCCACCATCCGATGTTCCCGTCGTACCTAGAGACACGGGCAAGGCTCCGGCCGTTGAGGCCGAGATTCTTGGCGGGGTCTCAAGTTCCCGGGTCTTGCGTTCGAGTCGGCGCAGAGCCACTGCTGGAGGGAGTTCCTCACAACCCATTCCTCCCGGGGTTGAACCCGAGGTTTCTACTGATGTGGGTGGCGATATTCTTCCTCCTTTTGACATTACCACTTACGCTCCTCAGGTTCACTTGGTCGGGCGTGGTGGTTCCTTGCGATACCGTCCTCCCCTCAGTGACATCCCACCTGAGGTCTTGCACAGGGAGCTAGAGCAGCACTTTGGGTCTACCAACAGGAAGGTAGAATTTTATCCTGTCAAATGATTTTTGTATGTGAGATTTTGCAGAGTGATAGCTTGATATTTTGATAGGGAGTTTGAGTTTTAGAAGTTGCCCCCTGTATAGGCGGTATCTTGTGTATTTGATTCCTTCTTCGTTTTTTTGACAGGCAAACGAGAGGCTGCGCGTGTGGGGAAGCTGCCCCCAAGTGTTTGAGTGGTATGAGAGGCTTCCTCAGGAAGCCAAGGATGCAGTTGCTTTGGCTGGCTTCGAGCCCTTGATACTTGGTTTCCATCTTCCGAAGGCGGAGTTGGGATTGACCACATCCTTGGTCGAGCGGTGGTGGGATACCACTAACACTTTCCACCTTCCGGAGGCTGGGAGATGACGATCACTCCGGGCGACTTTGCTTTGCTCACAGGCTTGAGGGTTGGCGGCGATCCTCTTCCAATTGACCCGCGGATCCATGAGCGGAAGGGTGCCCTTGGATATCTCTTGGGGAAGGTTCCCATTGTGTCCGAGAGTGGTCATATCACATATACCTGGCTTCGGGATGAGTTTGATCAAGTTGATATCCTGACGGAGATTCCCCTTTCTCAGCTGGTACGAGCTTTCCTGCTTTATCTCCTTGGGCAAACTTTGTTTTGCAACAAGGAGAATTCGGTACATGTCCAGTTCTTGGCTGCTTTGGTCCACTTAGAGACCATAGCAGAGTTTGATTGGGGAACTCCTGCCCTAGCCACGTTGTATGGACACCTCAGTGCTTGCTCCCGGGGAGTTAGTTTGTCGCTTGGCGGACACCATCGTATTCTCGAGGTATACATTTTGATTTCTGCATTACTCCCTTATTGCTTCTATCTTCATTATTCACGTTCTCCGTCTTTGCTTGCAGCTTTGGGCTTTTGAGCACTTATTGCAATTTCCTCCCCCGACTAGGCACAGAGAGCCTAGGTTCGTTCCGCGGACGGCCCGTTGGTTGAAGGGAGTTCGGAAGTCACGGTCGCCTGCCATGGACTTGCTGGCCTGGAGGCGAGTTTTGGATCGTCTGACGGTGGATCAGGTATGACACCTTTTCTATCCTCTGATTTTCGTGCTATTTCCTCATTCTGTCATTTTGATACTATTTCCCTTGTTATAGGTGCGTTTTGACCCATGGGGCGTACTACTTGATGATGCTCCTTTGGAGTTGACCTCAGCTCGGGCGTTGGACAGCCAGCACTTTCTTCTGGAGGGGCCATTTTCGAGAGCGTGGTATCTTGGGGAGAGGGTAGCGAGCCAGTACTTCCCACGTTCCGAGTCGTTGCAGCTTGTTCCTCTCCCTCCTCCTGTTGGCATGAGATCGACCCATCTCTTGACCGGGGATAGCTTGCTACTTGCTCTTGAGAGACAGCCAGCCCTGAGTTTTCTCGTAGTAGGAGACTACTCAGCTTTTCATTTGGCTTCCTTGACCCTTCCTACCACTACTGCTGCTGCTGCTCCTCCTGTTTGGCCACGGGCCCCCAGTTTCATCTCTTTCCACAATGTGAGTGGAGAAGAGGAGCGTTTGCCGCTGACACCGTGTACTACGCAGTTCTACGTGCTTCCTGCCGGGGTTCAGCAGGTAATATTTGTAGATTCTGCTTTGGTTTCTTTCAGCATTCCTTGTTTACTTGATTGTATATGCAATTGCTTCCTCTGTAGGTGCCCGCTGGGGTGTTTCAGGAATGGTTGCGTGCTTTCCAGAGCGCAGAGGCTTTGGCTCGGCGGCAGCGCAGTCGAATAGCTGCGGTATGCATCCTTTGATCTCTTCTTTTTCCATCCTATGTTCCATGCAAAACTAAATGCCTATATCCTTGTGTCTCTGCAGCTTGAAGCAGAGCGAGTACCGACAGTGTCGGTCACCTAGAGTGCTGGAGTTAGCGAGGGTGGGAGTACTGAAGCTGGTGATGGAGATGCCGCGACTGGCGAGGGACAGAGGATCAGTGTCCCGGTTCCTGAGCGTTTTCGTCCTGCGCCCAAGAGGGGTCGTGGGCAGTAGCTAGCCTTTCCTCTCTTGTACCTGTTGTTAGTTCTAAAAACAGATAATTTGACATTTGTATTTTCTGTTTGTATTTGAAACATCCTCAGCATGTATGAGATATTTATGCAATATTTTTCAAAGTTTTGTAAATGTCTGAATTTAGACTTGGGCCGAGGAATGGATCACTCGGCCGAGGGTTCCATTCTTCGGCCGCCACTTCCATTTCCTAAAGAAGTTAGGTTTTTGCTATTAGCCAAACGGCGTTTTTCCCTTCTTTCATTTGCATTTGATTCAAGCTCTCTTATTTGCTTTTGTTATTCCTGCAATCTCTTTGCCATGTTTTTGTTAGAATGCTTGGTCCCTTATGTTGACGACTTCTGAGTCAGAGAGGACGAACGATGATTCTTGTGTACCTTTGTTTTTGCCAATTCCCTGGAAAATGACTAACTCATCTTTTGTGAGCTCAATACGTAGGGTTAGCTATGCCTATCATTGAGTACAAACCCTTTTGGTATCATCTTTCTTCTCTCCAAATATTTGGGCCGCATCTCGACGCGAGATTGCCTACGTATCCCAATCAGGGAATCAGGCCTTTTACGTAGTTCCTAGATCACCACCTTTGGGGGTTGGGTTTTCACTCTTGATTTTTCTTTCTCTCATGCTCTAAGTTTTGCCTAGGTTACCTGATAGAGGTTGAGTCCCTAGCGAGCTTTCCTTCGAATGCCTTAACTTTTGCCTAGGCTGTGTTTTTGTTTTTCCTTTGTCCTAGCAGGCTCTGCTCTTACTTTTGCTTGGGTGTGTAGGTTGCCCAACGAGCATTTTTTTTTCAAGAGGGTTCGTGTTTTGGAGAGGAATCTGATGGAGATGTTTTTATGAATCTCCTGTTGTGTTTGTTCTTTCACAATGGGCAAGCTAACTCTAAGTGTTCTCACGGAGATAGCGTCCTTTTCCTGAGTTTTGATAAAAAGCCTAGTTCTAAGTAACCAGGGTTCGTCCCTTCTTTCCTTTTGGTCAGTAACATAAAGAATTAGATTCTTGAAATCCTTTTATCTTTGGCAGAGAGATTGTAGTGTATAACAATCACATTTTAAAGATGGAATCATTTGTCAAGCATAGAAGTGATAAAATGGAGATTTATTCAATCGTAGATAATGCCCAAACAGGGGCCAAAAACATGTCCTAACTTGTCTTTAGGAAATGAAAGCAATGTTTTTGTCATGCGATTTACTGCGATGTTTCAGGAGTGGTTCCTTTTTCCTTTGCAGTTTTATACTCTTCTTCACCCTCTTTGCCAAACAGAATCTTTAGGTCAAATTCAGCTAGCACTTCAATCCAGTCTTCGGGAGTAGGGGACGAATTAGTTGGCTCTTCTTCCAAATCACTGTCAGTCCATTCCTGATCAAAGAAGATTTGCATTCCAGGGTACCATTGCTTGGTAACCTCGTCTTCCCATGTCTCTGCGAAGCCGCAGAATGGAAAGTCTTCTCCTTCCCTCACAAACCAGCCATTGAGCATTTTTGGGATCACGAGTTTCTCTTCATTGACCCCGCTTCCTCTTGCTTTAGCCATTTCCATGTTTCTCTTCCTTTTCACCTCGGCTTTTGTCGGGGTGTAGCCAAGACCAAAGGCGTATTGATTATGCGGAGGATCAATCATTTGTGAGATGCCTTGTGATCTTTTGCCTAAACCCAACCCAGGGAAGTATTTTTGCTTCTTAATCATCCATATGGCGGGGGCACTTACGTAGAAGTTTCTCTCAGCCATTAAGGCTTGTACAGCAGTTGCTTCCTCAAGGCTGAATCCAGTAAGGAAGGTTTCCTCAGTTTCTACCTCTTGGACAGGCGTATCAGAATGAGCCCGGATTGATGAATCCCCCAGAATGGTTATAACCCTTCCATCTACCGCGAATTTGACTTTTTGGTGCAAAGTGGAAGGTACTGCCCCAGCGTCATGTAGCCAAGGCCTTCCTAGCAAGAGATTGAAGGTGGCCGGTATATCCATCACATGGAACTCCACGTCCCTTTGGATCTTTTCCACTTCTATTGGCAGTGTGACACACCCAACCACTCTTCTCTTTGAATTGTCATACCCCCTTACTCCCTGGCTTGAAGGTCGTATGTCGGTGGCGTTTACCCCTAGCTTGTCAAGGGTCCTTTGAGGACATACGTTTAAAGCAGACCCATTATCCACCAAGACCAGCGGGATCCATTTAGTGAGACATTTAAGTGAAATGTAGAGAGGTTTGTTGTGTGCAGGCCCTTCAGGAGGTAGATCCTTGTCAGTGAAAGCTATCGTTGGTTTTGGAGCCTTTGACGCCATTATGAAGCCTACGAGTTCTTCGGGGGTGATGTCGATGGGAACTTTGGCTTTCCCCAAGGTTTTGAAAAAGGAGTTACGATGTTCGTAGGAGGACATAAGTAATCCCCAAATAGAGATATCAGCTTGGATTTTCTTTAGTTGTCTTAGCACCCTGTCTTCCTCAGGTTCGGCCCTTTGGTTTTCTTCTCCTTCCTCTTCTTCCATTACTCGCGTTGAGGTTGAACTTTCCCCACTTAGTTTAGGAGGTATATACACCCTTCCGCTTCGGGTGAGGTGACCCACTTCTTCTTCTTGGGTACTCCAAGGATCAGCAGGCTCAATCCTTCCAACTTTCCAATCATTTGGTAGGGCTTGACGCATGTCCAACCACCAATCCCCATCATCAATAGCATAGATGTGGGGTTCTCCCCCTGTCACAAAGCATTCCTCGTTCTCGGAGAGGATTAGGGATGGTTTGGCTTGGGTATTTTGAGTAATGTGTAGGGCAGGATTATATGTGGGGCTATTGGATAGGCTTATGAGATTGATATTTTGAGGCGGTGGTTCGTTATTGTGAGTGGGAAGTGGATTGGTTTGTACATTAGGCTTGGGAGGTTTTATGGCTTGACTATCAATGAGATCCTGGATGTCATGACGAAGACGCATGCAGTTGTCTCATGCCCAGGGTGTTGGTGGTATGCACATTGCTTATTGGCGTCATAGCTTGGGCCATAAGGTGGCTGAGGAGGTGGATTATTCAAGAGCCTGAGATGCCCTTGACGGCTTAGAATGGCTAAGGCTTGGGATGGAGTCATATAGAGTGGGTCGAAATTGCGGCGAGGGCGATTCGTGTTTCTAGATGAGCTAGCTTGAAAAGGGTCTTGTGGTAAGACTGAGTTAAGGGTGTTGATGGAGGCAGGAGATGCACGGGTTGGAAAGGTTTTTCTGGGTGGAGGAGTGGCCTCTTCTTTCCCAATGAGTCCTAGCTTGATTCCATCTTCGATTTGCAACCCAGTGGCATGTAGGTGTTTGAAATCAGTGATAGCTTGAGTGTAAATGTGAGTGAGGTATTTGGGCTGTAAGTTCTTGACAACTATCCTCACTTGATCTTCCTCGGTAGGGCGGCTTTTCATCTTGGCAGCCTTCTCTCTCCATCTTGCCACAAAGGTAGCAAAGTCCTCATTGGATTCTTGTTTAGTCATCTCCAAATCTCGGGTAGTTAGCTCAATTTGGACATTGTACGCGTACTGCTTGACAAAAGCATTAGCAATTTCAGGCCAGGTTTGATAATGCACAAATTCCAAAGTGAGAAACCAATCGACGGCGCTTCCAGTGAGAGTCCTTTGAAACAATTGAGCAATGAGCTCGTCGGTCAAGCCCATAGGCTTCAGAGTGTTGATGACATGGCAGACATGGCTGGTAGGGTTACCAGTCCCATTGAATTTCTCGATGTTTGGCATTTTGAACCGTCCAGGCAATTGAGATTCTGGAAAGAGGCAGAGTCTTTCGAAATCTAGAATTTGGTCTCCTTGTGAGCGAGCCAAAGCGTGCTTGATCTCTTTGACCTGTTTGGCCAGTTCAGGGTTTTCTATAATTTCATGAGGATTTTCCACTGCTTCCTCGTTTTTCCTGTCTTCAACATCTCTTGCTGCTTTCTCAGCTTGTAAATAGGCAATTTGGGCTCGGAGCTCGGTGATGGTAGCATCATTGTCTGCCATTTTTGGGGTGTAGGTAGGGAGATTGCTTGGTGAAGCTTGGGATTGGGTAGATAATCGGTTTTGTTGAGGAGACGACCGCGAAGTCCCTGAAACTGATTGGGACCATTGCGGTGAGAGTGTCTTGGTAGACGAAGGCGACCGATGAGATGACTGTAAAGACCTCTGTTTGGCGTGACTTCGGGTATTATAAGAGTATAAAACTGGCTGAGGTTGCTTCTTTAACCTACCTATTGTGCCTGCTTGAAAAATAGAATACCTGGAAGTTAGTATTCGGCCTGTGTAGGGCTAGGATTTGGGCTGAAAATCCCAACCCTTCTGCACAGAAAGAGTTAATACAACAACAGATGATACAAGGTGTGAGGAAGAACTTTTTGCAAGTAGAATGCAAGTAGGTTCCTAGCCTGTAGGTTCCTGTCTTAGTTTGATAAGTTCTATGGCTTTTTAAAGCATGCAAGGTTTAGGTAGTTTCAGGGTGCTCCGTTGTCAAAGGGCACCAGTCCTCTCGCCAGCCCATCATAGGCGGCGATTGGGTGATTTCCTTTTTGATATACCACTAGGTACGAGTGACTATGGAGTTTGCTGGAACCCCCAACATAGCCCGTGTCATGCCGGGATATCAGGTGAACTCAACGGGTTGCCCGCTCGATGCATATGATAAGTGAATTAAACAAGGCATGTATTAGTCTTATGTTGAACTTTCTGGTTATGGCTCTCATATCCCCAGTAGTCGCCAAAAACTGTAGACACCTCCCAAGCGGGGCATCGCCATACAGATTGATCACATTGTGTTTGCTCGATTGGTTGCTCATTCATAAACCAAAATCATGGACATTCCCATGGCTAGGAACGTCGCCACATGATAATGGCTATCATCAAATAGAGTCGCCACCCAGTTTATAAAAACTGGGAAAATAGATAGAGATTATGGATTCGGGAGCCAAAAGTACAATAAGGGGAAGGTGTTAGGCACCCCTCTCTGCCCAGTCGTGAGACTGGCCCATAATCATTCAACATAAGACGTATAGATGCTTTGTCTAATCCTAACACATAGTCTGTTTAATTATTCCTTTAAACAGTAAGCAAAGTGAGCCAGTGCGATAAACGAGCATGCATCAGAAAGCAGAAAAACAAACAAATGTCCCAGGGAGATGGATCTCGCGGCCGGTGAATGGATCTCACGGCCGAGGGATCCTCCTGGTTTTATTTATCGGCCGAGGGATCAAAGCCCCGGTCGATGTTCTTCCTCACACCAGACAGAAAAGCTTAGCGGATAATTTAAATGATACGGTTAGCCATAAATGCAATAAGTAAAACAAACCAGAGGCCGTTGGGCCTCACCACCTTGATCCCTCAGTTGCTTGAATGCCTCGGATTTGAATGTGATTGATTGATTGCTTGATCGAGAACCCTAGGGTTAGGGTTTGAACTTCGGGGTTTGATCGCCGGATTGACGGCTGCCTTTGGAAGGTTAAGGCTTTTGGAGTATGGGATTGAGGGAGTATTTGTGCAGAGCTTTGTGGTTTGAGAGAGTGTGTAAGTATCTCAATTTCTGTGTGTTAATTCGGAACCCAAAGGCCCCTTTATATAGGCATAGGGATGACTCACTCCGGCCAATCAAATCACGAGATGGCAATTGCAATTGCAATGCATCTCAAACTCTACGTCGTGATCTCCGAACGTAGCCCGAACGCATCGGAAAGGTAGTGTAGTTGGATCAAACCAAACGTCTGACAGAACGTTCGAGAGTCTGGAAAAAGGTCGATCTGGCGGCCGAGTAATGGATGTTGCGGCCGTGGAAAGGATGTCTCGGCCGAAGGATAGATCTTGCGGCCGAGGGATTGATCTCTCAGGGAGATTTTGCTGGCAACAGGTTGCTCGGGCGAGGGATTGATGTTATGGCCGTGGGATCGATGTTACGGCCGTCAGATGGATTTTCCTAGGCTTCTGTATTTCTGTCTGAAAGGCTGTATGGCTTTGAATTGGGTCCTCTAAGTGGTCAAAGTTCTCACCGAAAGTCCTAAGGTCCTCAAGGAAGCAATCAGCAATCACTGTATCCATTTCATCATCGGGATTGTCCCAAGGTGGGACTTGAAATAATCGTTAGGCCAAATTGGGGTGTCTACAGTGCTCCAAGTGCCGTCAAAGAGGGGCTACTGTAGACACCCCAATCTGGGCTTCCAGATTAGTTTACGTACGGTTTCTGATTCCCCGATGATGAATCGGATCAAGAACACTTCGGGAATGTCGAGTGTTTGAGCTTTGAGTGTTTGCAAATCCTTGAACCTGACCTAGCCGAAACCACTTCAAAAAGCCAAAAGCTTACGCTGACTGGCATGCACTGGTCCACCATAGGCACGCGCGGGTCAAGCTGTCAGGTGAGGTCAACAGTCAAAGCTTGACTGTTGACCCACGCGCGCCAAGGTGCAACACGCGCGCGCCAGAGAGCAACCCGCGCGCGATGGTCACAACCTGTCCCCATCACCTTTATGGGTTGATAAGCTTAACCACCAGGCAACCTCAGCCAGCCTCGTGGACTGGCCGAGTTCCTCTCTTTGCAGCCAGACCTAACTCCCTTGTTCTCCTATATATATCCCCCTTTGTTTCTATTTCAAAGGGTTGGCTATTTTGGTTGGATTTTTGGATTGGTTGGTTAGTTACAAGAACATAGCTTGTTCTTCTTCATCCATCCCTCAAAACACAAACACCTCAAACAACCTCAACTCAAGTCAAAGTTCAAACACCTTTCAAACCTTAAGAACCAAAGGTATAGCTTACCTTTGTTCTGCACTCTATTCTGATCCCCAAGGGGGGCTGTCAAGGTAAAGGCTGGTAATCAATACCAGTCCTGGCCCTAAAGCTAGCAAGGTTTCAAGAACCGTGGTGGAATTAACCAGCGCGTTTGTCCCATTGTAGACACCCCAATTTGGCCTAACGATTATTGCAAGTCCCACCTTGGGGACCATCCCGATGATGAAATGGATACAGTGATTGCTGATTGCTGATTGCGAACCTTAGGACTTTCGGTAAGAACTTTGAACCACTTAGAGGACCCAATCCAGAGCCATAGAGCCTTTCAGACAGAAATACAGAATCCTAGGAGAATCCATCTGTCGGCCGTTACATTGACCTCACGGCCTTAACATCATTTCTTCACCCGAGTAACCTGTTGCTTGAAAATCTCCCGGAGAGATCAATCCCTCGGCCGCAAGATCCTTCGGCCGCCAGATCGTCCTTTTTCCAGATTCTAGAACGTTCTGTCATACGTTTGATCCGATCACAAAACCCTAGCAACCAAATCCCGATGCGTTCGGGCTACGTTAGAGGATTGCCATGAAGAGTTAGAATCACACTCTAACTCCAATTTTGATCGTGCATTTCGATTGGCCGGAGTGTGTCATCCCTATGCCTATATAAAGGAGCCTTTGGGCTTCGAAATTAATAAGTTAACACACCACGATCAGCCACGAAACTCTGCAAAAATACTCTCTCAAATCCCCTCTTCAAAAGCCCTAACCTCCCGAAGGCAGCCATCAATCCGAAGTTCAAACCCTAAACCTAGGGTTTTCAAAGAGGCAATCAGTCAATCACAATCAAATCCGAAGCAATCAAGCAACTGAGGAATCAAGGTGGTGAGGCCCAACGGCCTCTGGTTTGTCTTATTTTCTGTCTATAATCTTAATCGTAGTGTTTTGATTATCTGCTAACCTTTCTGTCGGGTGTGAGGAAGAACATCGACCGGGGCTTCGATCCCTCGGTCGGTACATAAAACCAGGAGGATCCCTCAGCAGTGACATCCATTCACCGACCGCGGGATCCATCTCCTTGGGACAGTTTGTTTTGCTTCTCTGCTTTCTAATGCATGCTTTAATTATTGCACTGGCTCACTTTATTTACTGTTTAAAGGCATAATTAAACAGACTATGTGTTAGAATTAAATAAAGCATCTACATGTCTTATGTTGAATAACTATGGGCCAGTCTCACTGCTGGGCAGAGAGGGGTGCCTAACACCTTCCCCTTACTGTACTCTTGGCTCCCGTACCCAGAATCTCTATCTGTTTTCCTAGTTTTAATAAACTAGGTGGCGACTCTGTTTTGATGATAACCGCTATCGTGTGGCGATGTTCCTAGCCATGGGAATGTCCACGATCTTGGTTTATGAAGCAAGCAACAAATGATCAATCTATATGGCGATGCCCCACTTGGGAGGTGTCTACACCCATGTACGCGCGCGCCACTCTGTGGCTGCGCGCGCATGACAGTGTGGGGATTGGTTCTCCACTGTTTTGTGTCTTTTTATTTATATAGAACACTGTGAGCATGTAAACAACCAGTTTACTGCTTTCCTTTGTTAGAAATGCTAGCTGTATTTCAATATGCATATCTGCTATTGTGGAGTACCCCTGGGATCTTTCTGGACTTGTCCCAGAACCCAGGATGAGCAAAACCAAACACTGGAAGGTTGGCTCATACCCGCGTGCGCCAGGGCACAACACGCACGCACCAGAGCGCATTACGCGCACGACGGTGTCCTTGACCAGTGAGTGGTCTTTGCTTTGGTAACTTGGCCTTAGGCCAGTGTTTTGTCCCTCACTATTTAAGGGGTGCTTTAGTAATTTTGTGTCTCTATAGCCCTTTAGAACTGTTTAAAACTGTGTAGTTTAGCTGCCTATAAACTGCTTGGTTTGTCCTGGGTGTGCACTGGTCCTTCCAGAGCCCAGAGGGTTGAAAATAAGAGCTGTAGGCTTAGGCTTACTGGAGCACGCAGGATTGGTAGTAGCGCGCGCATGTGTGGTCAGTATGTAGTGACTTGATCAGTGCATACTGGTTTCTTCCTGCGCACGCCACTCTAAGGCTGTGTCTTCCAGTCTGTTTAAGATCCCCACAGCAGTTTGTTTTCATCCTATACTAACTGTTTCAATAGAGCAAGCATGCTGTCTATCACATCCTGCAAACATGTTACAGTTTAATCCCCATTAACTGTTCTCCCGCCCTAAATTGGCTAAAAGTTGATTAACAAAAGAAGAATCGCAATATTTTCAAAATACCTAAGTAGAGACCGATCTCCGGATTGGGCGAGAGGGGTGCCTTAAAACCCTTCCCCTCTCGTAACTTGGCTCCCGAACCCAGATATGGTTATGACAGACTGGTGCCTTCACTTTTTCAAATCAAATAGCGCGACAGGTGCTTCGAAATACGGTTCCTTGGGTGTCGGAACTTCAAACCCGAGTGGTGACTCTGTATTCCGAGCGCTTGCCATCTGCGCTCGCGCTCCCTCGATCCGGGCCCTGTGCTTTAGACAGGAACGGAATCCTTTTCTCAGGGCATGCTGCCCACACAGTGCAAAGAGATTGAATTTTTATAAGTCTCGAATCTAATTATGACGGATTATTAAAATTAAAAGAAGGCAATTCACAAATTAATAAGAAATTTCAAATATATATAAACGAGATTTTTATTGACTAAAAATCGGAATTGTTACAAGTTCAACATGTTAGAGCCATTCTGTTTAGTAATTGATTAATTCAATAATTTACTGCTAGCCTGTTATTTTGTTCAAATAAATTATGCAATATTTGTTTCAATGAATTATTATTATTGCATATTGACACGTGTTTAGATAATGTGGAAAATGGGAATTGTTCCCCATATTTTATTTTCAAATTAGCTAGATATTTAATTCCATCTCATATGGGAGATGATTACTAGCACCTAAAAATGTGAAATCTTCGATTTTATAATGTGGGAAAGAATTTTATTGTCTAAAAATTTGAGAATAAAATATTATGATATGTGCCTAATTAATTCCTTGTGCAATGAATGTAGTCAAATGGCATCCAAGAATATTATTGCTGATCTTAATAAGGGAGAGAAACTTAATGGAACCAACTATGATATCTGGCATAGAAAGGTTCAGTACCTTCTCAACGAGCAAGAGTTGCTTGATCACTTGACCAATGTCTTGACCCCGCCTGAGGAGGGGACCACTGCACAGCATCGCCGTGACGAGCAGACCTATGACGTTTGGTGTAAGAAGGACAAAAGTACGTGCTTTACCTTGTTGAGTTGCATGCACGATGACCCTCTTGAGGAATTTGAGAATTTCCAAACTACTAAAGCAATGTGGGATCAATTGCGCCTAAAATATGGTGGCACATCAGCAACAAGGCTTCGTGCCTTAACATTGAGGTTCAATCAATACGTGATGGACCCAAAGCATACCATGGCTGAGCACCTTAGGGTGATGTCAGCCATGATTCGTGAAATGCGGTCTGCTGGCAATGATTTCACTGATGAGCAACAGATTTTGGCTGTCATCAGATCCCTTCCTGATCCTTTGTGGAAAGACATAAAAGTTGTGCTAACACACAATGAAGGGATAAAGAATTTTGATGACATCTCTCGACACCTTGAGCTAGAGGCGGAGCGCGTAGATGCGAACCGCAGTGCTACACTTGTTGCTAAAGCTGGACAGCGCAATGGACGTAGGTCCCAGCGCAAAGGACAGCAAAAGGGAGCTAGACAAGGAAGGGCTGAAAAGATGGGGCCAAAAGAAGGCAGGGTAACCATTTTAGAGATGGAGCAATAGATTGATTCTTGGAGGGGCTATAGTGCATTTATGCACTTAAAAAAGGGGAAAGACCAGGGAACACCCCGTCTCTTTTTTTTCCTTTTCTGCGTTTTTCTTCTTCTTTATTCCGTGTCTCTCTCTCTCTCTCTCTCTCTCTCTCTCTCTTAAACACTCAACAAACCCTAGACTTCCCAAAATCGGATGCCAAGAATCGAGAATCTCGCAACAAGGCAAGAAGAAAACGTGATCTACGGACAGAGGGCTACGCATCTATCCGAACAAAATCTCGATCGGCCAACTTTGGAGTTCCTAGCAAATTCGGAGATTTTCATTTTTGAGGTAGGATTCTTGCTAAATGCTTAAATATGGGAATGTATAGTGAGATGTGCTTTAAATTCGTGATATTGTGTGTTTCTCTCCAAAATTTTGGAAAGCTCTAAGTGTATATGCTATATGTACCTCAAATATAGATATATCATGGGTATAAAGTTTTTCATGATTTTGCTAGTTGTTACCAGATTATGTGATTTTTACTATGTTGTACTTGTTACGAGTGCACTATGCTGGGGTATATGATCATGTAGTATGTTGTTCAATTTTACATGCTTACGAAGTGTACGATATAATGACAAGGAAAAAAAAATTAAAAATAATTCTTGTAATTAGACACCACACTTAATAATGACTGAACTTATATTTGCTCCCTTGCTTCATAATATATATTGCGATGATGACAGTTTTCACTAATGTCTAAGCAGATTCGAGATTATGATAAGATGGAACGATCTTTCTCGTAGTTTTGGATGATTTGGAATTGATACTTGTTATTTGGGCTAGTGAGACACGTATTGGATGTTGACTTTCTTGTTGTGTAGCCGGAAACATATGGATAACGAGTTTATCCGTCGGTGTATAGTCCGTAAACCCACGCGGGATAAGATGTTCCATAGGCCTTTGGGGTAGTAGCCCATAAATTTGGATGATTAGGGACCTGATCAGTCGCCTAGGATTGGTACACAACTTGTTAATTTGGACCATCGGTCTTATGTGCTCTTATTTTCTCCTACTTGACTTAATAATTTAATGTATTTTATGTTTGAAGGATTTTGGAGATGAGATGAGTTTACGTGGTTTGATTATAACTTGATATTTGGGAATTGGATTTCACCATATCATATCGTATCGGATTGTTTTATTTATTTACTTACTTCAGTTTGATATTTGAGAAGGAAGTGTTAGTATTACATCTTTTTTTTGGGATCATTAAAATGTACGTTCCCTTAGGATATTGTGTATACTCGCAAATTGATGTATTCGAAAAGAAGTAGACAAGAACAAATTATTTTGTGTATTGTGCATTTTGCTTGCGTTCTCTTATCTTCGCCTTTAGCACGTTTCCTATTGAGTGTCAACTCACGTTGTATAATCCAACCTTTTTCAGGTAAGGCGGTGGATCCGAAGGCATGATAGTGTTGGATTTGTTATATTTTTTTTAGAGCTTAGTTGATATGCTTGTATTCCATTATTTTGATAGTAAGATTTTGGAAGTCCTGTGACTTGGTATTCTCTTGGGTCGCAATAAATTTAATCACATATTTTGACTCTCTCAAAAACTTGAAACGTGAATACACTTATAGGTAATTTTTCTATTGTTGGAGAGGTGGGAAGCCTCATTGGTCTTTTTGGTAAAACTTCCAGGTTTATTTTCTATTTCATTGGTGTTGACCATTTTGAAAAGGCCCTTGAAACAAACATTCCCTTCCAAATTTTTTTTATAAAAATCAAGTCACCTTTAGGCACGATCTGATTAGGTATTATGGCATTTGATTTGGACCTTTCTATAAGGATATTCTTTTATCATTATATGGAGGTTTTTTCTTAGAACTCACGTGCTCAGGTCGTGCAAAAGGCAGGTCGTGATAGAATGGTATCAGAGCTATAGGTTTGAATACCTAGGAACCGTGGGAAGAGATTTAGTCTCATTTGGGTGCCTCCTTTCATTAAGTTAGATGTGGTATGTGCTTATTGTTAACTTGTGTTTTTGGGCTTTGTGCTTTGAGTCTTAGGTTTGAATACCTTAGGACCGTGGGGAAAGGCTTAACCTTATTGGGATCGCTATGTCGTGCTTTGGACAATTAATTTTTTTTATGTGATTGTGTGCGTACGTTCTTATGTGCTAAGTGACTAACATGTGTAAGTTAATTATGTGCTAGAAGAGATTACATGTTTGGATGCTATGTGTTTATATGGTGAGGGACATGTTTGATAAGTTTACCATCATTCTCATTGTAATACACCTTTTCCTTGGCCGAGTTGATTCTTGCCTCAGTTTGTGTCTTAATCACCTTGATCTGAGGTCTTTTGTAACTTTTATCCTGTCTTGGTTTTTGCTATTCTATTGGCTACCACATATGCCATTCCTTTATCTGGGGTTATTTAGATCTTTGCTCTCTCAGTGTTCTATGGTACATTTATTACTGTTGTTGATGGCTCTAATGCTCGCGAATGCCTCTTGCTTCTTCAATCTAGTTCTCTTACTTCACTTTGGTATTAGTTTTGCTGGCCAGATTTTGGTTCCTCTATTTATCGTTATTGGTGTTCACTACTCGCAGTTGCTATTTCACTCGAGTTGTGGTTTTACTGCTACTACTTATTGGAGTCAAACTTCATGGTATCATTGTCAACGATGTTAATTGTTGGTGGTACTGCCACCCTATTCAGATCTTGTTGCTATTGTTGCTTTTCTTGGTATCAAAATCTAATGTTGTTTCTTTGCTTTTGAGGCAAATTCCTTATCCTATATCATTCCAATGCAACTTGCTAAAAGTTTTACCTATTCTTGGTTCTAGTTTGTATCGAATTGCTTGCTTTGTATCTGGCCCCATCTCAATGTGTTGATCTCACATCAACTCTAGCATTTTCTGCTATACTCGTCATCTATGTTGGAGCATTTCTTTTGCCAAATATATATGTTCCTATTTCTTGACTTGTCAAGCCATATGAAAATCATGGATACTCTTTGCTTTCATATCCTTGTAATTTTTGAAAGCGTGTGAATTGAGTTCATTGTTTAGCCTCCATTGAGGTTTGGCTTGTTCATCCTAATAGGTGATGACCTTGTAATTTCTCTTTGTACTCTTGAGCTTTTCTGGCAACGAAGCTTGGATGTATGATTTGATGTGCGTTCGGCCGGCGCGACTTCAAGTTTGATATCTAGCTTCCTTTCCACTTCCACTATTTGCCTCGGTTGGATCCTTTGACTTTGATCTCCTAACTTCATCTTGTAAATCTCGTTTGACTGAAACTTCACATCATTTGAGTGTCATACAATCGATTACGTTAAACCCTGGGTTAGAATTGTGGTTTGTGTCTTGTGACTTATGTGCTTTGAGCTTTTATGTTAGATTTTTGAAGTTCTTGAGAGGATTAAGGGGGTAAAGTCCGTCTTGCATTATTATCACGCTGTCGAAAGTTCACGATGTTTCATGTGCCTATGTTTTGATATTACGAACCAGATCCTTCACGAGTATTTGATTGGGCCGAACTTGACTTTCATCATGACATTTGTTACGAAAAGCAACCGTTGAATATTCTGGAAACTAGAGAGCAAGTCTTGCCGTGCAGCAAAGTTCATTTGTTGAAGTCTTGTGGCATCGTTGTGGAGTGAAAAGAAGCCATGTGAGAGTAGGAACCGAACTTTATTTGAATTACCTGGCTCGTTTCGTCTTCAGGTGTGGTGAATTTCGGGGACTAAATTCCTTAAGGTGGGGAGATTGTAGAGACCCGTTCTTAATTTTAATTTATTTTATTTAATAATGTGGATGTGTAACTATATTAATAATTTATTTAGCAATGGATTTCTTTTTTATATGTATTTATGTGAATGTAAGTGTCAGTATGCATGATTGATCGGATTCAATTTTGTGCGCCAAGGACGAGTTGTTAGGATCCACATGCTATGGACTTTTCTGGAAAAAAGTAAAAAAAAAAAAACTTTAGAGTTACTAATTATTATAGATTTGTTAGCTTTAGGGGCTTTAGTGTATTGATTAAAAACATTTTAGAGATGGAGCAATAGATTGATTCTTGGAGGGGCTATAGTGCATTTATGCACTTAAAAAGGGGGAAAGATCAGGGAACACCCCGTCTCTTTTTTTTCCTTTTCTGCGTTTTTCTCTTCTTTATTCCGTCTCTCTCTCTCTCTCTCTCTCTCTCTCTTAAATATTCAACAAACCCTAGACTTCAATCCCAAAATCGGATACCAAGATTCGAGAATCTCGTAACAAGGCAAGAAGAAAACGTGATCTACGGACAGAGGGCTACGCATCTATGCGAACAAAATCTCGATCGGCCAACTTTGGAGTTCCTAGCAAATTCGGAGATTTTCATTTTTGAGGTAGGATTCTTGCTAAATGCTTAAATATGGGAATGTATAGTGAGATGTGCTTAAAATTCGTGATATTGTGTGTTTTTCCCCAAAATTTTGGAAAGCTCTAAGTGTATATGCTATATGTACCTCAAATATAGATATATCATGGGTATAATGTTTTTCATGATTTTGTTAGTTGTTACCAAATTATGTGATTTTTACTATGTTGTACTTGTTACGTGTGCACTGTGCTGGGGTATATGATCATGTTGTATGTTGTTCAATTTTACATGCTTACGAAGTGTACGATATAATGACAAGGGAAAAAAAATTAAAAATAATTCTTGTAATTAGACACCACACTTAATAATGACTGAACTTATATTTGCTCCCTTGCTTCATAATATATATTGCGATGATGACAGTTTTCACTAATGTCTAAGCAGATTCGAGATTATGACTAGATTGTACAATCTTTCTCGTAATTTTGGATGATTTGGAATTGATACTTGTTATTTGGGCTAGTGAGCCACATATTTGATGTTGACTTTCTTGTTGTGTAGCCGGAAACATATGGATAACGAGTTTATCCGTCGGTGTATAGTCCGTAAACCCGCGCGGGATAAGATGTTCCATAGGCCTTTGGGGTAGTAGCCCATAAATTTGGATCATTAGGGACCTGATCAATCGCCTAGGATTGGTACACAACTTGTTAATTTGGACCATCGGTCTTATGTGCTCTTATTTTCTCCTACTTGACTTAATAATTTAACGTGTTTTATGTTTGAAGGATTTTGGAGATGAGATGAGTTTACGTGGTTTGATTATAACTTGATATTTGGGAATTGGATTTTCACCATATCATACCGTATCGGATTGTTTTATTTATTTATTTACTTCAGTTTGATATTTGAGAAGGAAGTGTTAGTATTTCTTCTTTTTTTTGGGATCATTAAAATGTGCGTTCCCTTAGGATATTGTGTATACTCGCAAATTGATGTATTCGAAAAGAAGTAGACAAGAACAAATTATTTTGTGTATTGTGCATTTTGCTTGCGTTCTCTTATCTTCGCCTTTAGCACGTTTCCTATTGAGTGTCGACTCACGTTGTATAATCCAACCTTTTTCAGGTAAGGCGGTGGATCCGAAAGCATGATAGTGTTGGATTTGTTATATTTTTTTTAGAGCTTAGTTGATATGCTTGTATTCCATTATTTTGATAGTAAGATTTTGGAAGTCCTGTGACTTGGTATTCTCTTGGGTCACAATAAATTTAATCACGTATTTTGACTCTCTCAAAAACTTGAAACGTGAATACACTTATAGGTAATTTTTCTATTATTGGAGAGGTGGGAATGTAGACACCCCAATCTGGATCTCCCATTTGTTTTACTTTATTTTTCAGTTTCTTGTTTCTCCGATGATGAGATCGGATCAAACAAGCTTGAATGTGGAATGGATTGGACTTGGAATGCTTGGAGCCCTTTTTGAACCTTTTGAACCCTTGAAACCTTCAGTCAAAACCCTAACCGAGGTTTGACCGTCGCGCGATGCTTCCTGTTACTCGCGCGATAGTCAGCTTGCCAGGTGTTGGTCAAAGTCAAAGTTTGACTGTTGACCCTCGCGCTATTGTCTCAAACCCTCGCACGATGGTCCAACCTGTCCCCATCATCTTTGTCCAGCTGGATTTTGTGATGATCAGTGGCCACATGGGCTGGATTGTCTTAAACAGCGTTCTGGCAGGTTTTTGGAGCACTCCCACTCACAACAACTCCACCACCTTGGTGGCTAGCCTCCCCACCAAGTGGTTGTGACCAGCCTTGTTGGCTGGTCTTAAAGCCAAGTCTTGCACCAACCTAGCCCTCTCACTCCTCTTATAAAACCCCCATTGCTCTTCCATTTCAAGGGTTACAAAATTTCAACAAGAAGACTTATCAAATCTAGCACAAAGTTACAATCCCAAACCACATTTCCTAGTCTTTCAATCTAGTGTTCTCCATACACTCATTTGCAAGGCCACACCATTTGATCCAATCCTTTTCCAAAAACCATTTAAGCAAAGGTATAAGATTTAACCTGTTCATGTTTTGATCCCTGAGGGGGGCTGGCAGGGCCAAGGTTGGTAATCAATACCAGTCCTGACCCTAAAGTCAGCAGAGTTACAAGAAACTGTAATCAGTTAAACCCTCGCACGATGGACCCGAACACTCGCGCGACAGTTCTGTCTGCAAGAGATTGGTCCACGTGGGGAAGGGACACTGGTCATTTCTTGTTTTATTTATGAGCATGTCAGTTGTAGTTTAGTTTTGATATATAGATCACTGATATGCATGTTAAAACAAGTTCAGTTCCTTAGCTTACTGCTCTAATTAGTTTGGAATGCCCTTGGGATGTCTCTGAACATGTCTCAGAGCCTCAAGCATGCGAAGCAATTCCTGGAAGTCCAGTCAGAACCCTCGTGCAAGGTTTTCACTCTGTCGCGCGATGGTTCACTGATTTCCAGTGGTTGCCCTTGCATGGGCAACTTGGCCTTTGGCCTCTGTTATTTTCCCCACTGTTTAGGGATTGTCTTTCCATTCATTTCAGTTGGTTTGTAATAATTATTTACTTTCCAGTACATATAAACTGCTTGGTTTGCCCCCTGGGTGTGCACTGGTCCTTCCAGAGCCCAGAAGGGGATGAAATTCAACCTGTGTTGAGCCGCCAACCCTCGCGCGATGGTTTGAGTATGTCGCGCGATGGTCTACTTGCATGTACGTAGATCCATGCATGCAAGTTGGCCATTGTGTTTGGCATATCCAAATTTTGGGCAGTTTTGGTATTTTGATCAGAGGGTTGAATTTTATCCCATTTATTTCCATAGTATTTCATCCATCCATGCCATTTGATCACATCTTGTAAACGTGTTACAGTTTTAATCCCCGATTAACTGTTCCCCCGCCCTAATTGGCTAAAATTTGGTTAATAAAAGAAGAATCGTAAAATATTTTCAAAATGCTCAAGTAGAGATCGATCTCCGGATTGGGTGAGAGGGGTGCCTTAAAACCCTTCCCCTCTCGTAACCTGGCTCCCGAACCCAGATATGGTTATGACGGACTGGTTTCCTTAACTTTTTCAACTCAAATAGCGCGGCAGGTGCTTTGAAATACGGTTCCTTGGGTGTCGGACCTTCAAACCCGAGTGGCGACTCTGTATTTACGAGCGCTTGCCTCTCCGCTCGCGCTCCCTCGATTCCGCGAGGGCCTTGCCCAAAAGTTGTCGGAAAGGGAACGGAATCCCTTCTCCGAGGGCATGCTGCCCCCAGGGAAGCTGTAGACACCTCCCAGACGGGGCATCACCATTCAGATGGATCGTTTGTTGCTCAATTGGTTGCTTGCTTCATAAACCAAGATCGTGGAAATTCCCATGGCTAGGAACATCGCCACACGATAGCGGTTATCATCAAAACAGAGTCGCCACCCAGTTTATTAAAACTAGGAAAACAGATAGAGATTCTGGGTACGGGAGCCAAGAGTACAGTAAGGGGAAGGTGTTAGGCACCCCTCTCTGCCCAGCCGTGAGGCTGGCCCATAGTTGTTCAACATAAGACATGTAGATGCTTTGTTTAATTCTAACACATAGTCTGTTTAATTAAACCTTTAAACAGTAAATAAAGTGAGCCAGTGCGATAATTAAAGCATGTATCAGAAAAGCAGAATACAAAACAAATATGTCCCAGCAAATAGATCCCTCGGCCGGTGAATTGATGTCACGGCCGAGGAATCCCACTGGATCGATGTATCGGCCGAAGGATTGATTCCCCAACCGATGTTCTTCCTCACACCAGAATACGAACAGTTAATAAAAAGAACTAATTAAAAGCGAGAGACGGAAACTAAATCAAACCATAGGCTCCTGGGCCTCACCACCTTGATCCCTCAGAGATTGATTGCTTGGATTGCGATTGATTGTAGATAATAGTGGTTGATTGTGGTAGTCAACTTCACAAAACCTAGAACAAAGTGAATTCTTTGGGGGTTTTTACTCTCGGATGCGGCTACTCACGGGAGGTTAGGGCTTTTGTAGAGGATTGATAGGAGATGATTTCTGTAGAGTTTGGGGGCGAATCATGGAGTGGAGAGATGTGTATTTCGTGGTTGTTATTTCGGAATCCTAAGGCCCTTTATATAGGCAATTGGTGACTCACTCCGGCCAATCAAATGGCGTGAATCAAAGTGGAGTTATAGGTCAATAAGACCTCTATCGTAAGTGTATTCGTAGCCCCGAAGTAATGGTTCGTGGCTGCTAGGGTTTGAGCGAACGAATTGAAAAGCTGCTGAACATTCCAGAATCTGGAAAACATCGGTCTGCTGGCCGCCCAAATGATTTCACGACCGAAGAAAGGATTTCGCGGCCCGGAAAGGATTTTCCAGCAAAAGGCCAAACTTTGCGGGCTCGCTCCGGACACTCCCGAACTCGGTTTTGCGCGTTCTTTGGACCGTTGGAAAGCTTGTTGAGTCTACTTTCTAACCCAAGTGGTTTTAATCAAATATATTTAGTACATCAAAAGATATGACAATTCTACCCTTAGTGGGTCAGAAAATGGATTATTTTGGTAAAATTCTTGTATCTCCCTCGTTTCAAATTGATTTAAGTCTTATTATATATCAATAAAGAGGGTTTTGAAATTACTACAAGATTGTGGAATCCAACCACCAAAATAAGGAACTTTAGTTTATGAAAAATGGGCTGAAAGCAGACTTAATTGAAGATCGACGATGCTACTAAGGCTAAAACACGTGTTAACACATTTCTATCCCCTCTAAGTGTCGTTTGGCACTCCTATCACCTATTCCAAAGTGTTCCTTAATCCCTTAAGAGTTCCACAAAGTTCCTAAGGCTTTCATGAAGTCAACCACATATCATATTCATCATCGGGATGGTCCCCAAGGTGGGACTTGAAATAATCGTTGAGCCAAATTGGAGTGTCTACAGAAGCCTCATTGGTTTTTATGGTAAAACTTATAGGTTTATTTTCTTTTTCATTGGTGTTGACCATTTTGAAAAGGCCCTTCCAAATTTTTTTTATAAAAATCAAGTCACCTTTAGGCACAATCTGATTTGGTATTATGGCATTTGATTTGGACCTTTCTATAAGGATATTCTTTTATCATTATATGGAGGTTTTTCCTTAGAACTCATGTGCTCAGGTCGTGCGAAAGGCGGGTCGTGACAGTAAAAAAGGCAAGCGTGCTAAAAAGGATAAGTCCAAACTGAAATGCTATAACTGTGGACAGAAGGGTCACTTCACTCTGGAGTGTTCTGAGCCAAAGAAGGTAAACCCTAAAACTAGCTCTCTAAAAGTTTTTGTTTGCTCACATGTGTTTGTCGCTCATTCTCTCCTTGGTTGGATTGTAGATTCAGGAGCAACAAAACATATAGCTAGAGATCGAGTTGGGTTTGTAGATTATCATCGGATACCAGTAGGTAGACATTACGTAATAATGGGCAATGGAGCGCAAGAAGAGGTTTTAGGAGTTGGAACTTATCAGCTCAAGATGCGTTCTGGGCGTTCTTTACTTCTTCATGATGTGCTTCATGCACCCACTATCCGATGTAATCTGGTTTCAGTTTTGGCATTATTGCAGTTAGGATTTTCTTTTCAGTTTGAGAATAATAGTTTGTCTATTTATCTTGGTAAAACATTTTATGGACATGGTTATTTGCAGAATGAATTCTTTTTGCTGGATTTGGATTCAAATTTTAATAATTCTTGTAGACACCCCAATTTGGCCTAACGATTATTTCAAGTCCCACCTTGGGACCATCCCGATGATGAAATGGATACAGTGATTGCTGATTGCTTCCTTGAGAACCTTAGGACTTTCGGTAAGAACTTTGAGCCACTTAGAGGACCCAATTCAGAGCCATACAGCCTTTCAGACAGAAATACAGAAGCCTAGGAGAATCCATCTGTCGGCCGTGACATCGATCCCACGGCCCTAACATCATTTCCTCACCCGAGCAACCTGTTGCTAGCAAAATCTCCCTGAGAGATCAATCCCTCGGTCGCAAGATCTATCCTTCGGCCGAGACATCCATTCCTCGGCCGTGATATCCTTTACTCGGCCGCCAGATCGACCTTTTCCCAGACTCTGGAACGTGTTCTGTCAGACGTTTGATCCGATTACACTACCTCTCCGATGCGTTCGGGCTACGCTCAGGGATTACGACGTAGAGTTAGAGATGCATTGCAATTGCAATTGCCATCTCGTGATTTGATTGGCCGGAGTGAGTCACCAATTGCCTATATAAAGGGCCTTTGGACTCCGAAAATAAACACACAAAATTATCAGAGTACGCACTCTCTCAAGCCTCGAAACTCTGCACAAATACTCCCTCAATCCCACTCTTCAAAAGCCCTAACCTCCCGAAGGCAGCCGTCAATCCGGCGATCAAACCCCGAAGTTCAAACCATAACCCTAGGGTTTTCAATCAAGCAATCAGTCAATCATGCCCAATCCAAAGCAATCAAGCAACTGAGGGATCAAGGTGGTGAGGCCCAACGGCCTCTGGTTTGTTTTATTTATCGTTCTTACGCTTAATCATAACTTTCTGATCATCTGTTAAACGTATAGTCTGGTGTGAGGAAGAACACCGACCGGGGCTTCGATCCCTCGGCCGGTACATTAAACCAGTGTGATTACTCGGCCGTGACATCCATTCACCGGCCGAGTAATCGATCTCCTGGGACAGCTTTGTTTGCTCTTCTGCTTTCTGAATGCATGCTTACTTATCGCACTGGCTCACTTTGCTTATTGTTTAAAGGAATAAATAAACAGACTATGTGTTGGAATTAAACAAAGCATCTATACGTCTTATGTTGAATGATTATGGGCCAGTCTCACGACTGGGCAAAGAGGGGTGCCTAACACCTTCCCCTTATTGTAATTTTGGCTCCCGTATCCAGAATCTCTATCCATTTTCCCAGTTTTAATAAACTGGGTGGCGACTCTATTTTGATGATAGCCGCTATCATGTGGCGATGTTCCTAGCCATGGGAATGTCCATGATTTTGGTTTACGAAGCAAGCAACCAATCGAGCAAACAAACGTGATCAATCAGTATGGCGATGCCCCGTTTGGGAGGTGTCTACAGTTTTTGGCCACTCTGCTGGGGAATATGAGAGCCATAACCAAAAAGTTCAACATAAGACTAATACATGCCTTGTTTAATTCATTTATCATATGCATCGAGCGGGCAACTCGTTGAGTTCACCTGATATCCCGGCATGACACGGGCAATGTTGGGGGTTCCAGCAAACTCCACAGTCACTCGTACCTAGTGGTATATCAAAAAGGGAATCACCCAATCACCGCCTATGATGGGCTGGAGAGAGGATTGGTGCCCTTTGACAACGGAGCACCCTGAGACTACCAAAACCTTGCATGTTCTAGAAAGCCATAGAACTTATCAAACTAAGACAAGAACCTACAGGCTAGGGGCCTACTTGCATTTTACTTGCAAAAGTTCTTCCTCACACCTTGTATCATTTGTTATTGTAATTAACTCTTTCTGTGCAGAAGGGTTGGGATTTTCGACCAAAATCCTAACCCTACACAGACCGAATACTGACTTCCAGGTATTCTATTTTTCAAGCAGGCACGATAGGTAGGTTAAAGAAGCAACCTCAGCCAGTTTTATACTCTTACAATACCCGAAGTCACGCCAAACAGAGGTCCTTACAGTCATCTCATCGGTCGCCTTCGTCTACCAAGACACTCTCACCGCAACGGTCCCAATCAGTTTCAGGGACTTCGCGGTCGTCTCCTCAACAAACCCAATTATCTACCCAATTCCAAGCCTCACCAAGCAATCCCTCTACCTACATCCCAAAAATGGCAGACAATGATGCTACCATCACCGAGCTCTGAGCCCAAATTGCCTATTTACAAGCTGAGAAAGCAGCAAGAGATGCTGAAGACAAGAAAAACGAGGAGGAAGCAGAAAATCCTCATGAAATTGTAGAAAACCCTGAATTGGTCAAACAGGTCAAGGAGATCAAGCACGCTTTGGCTCGTTCACAAGGAGACCAAATTCTAGATTTCGAAGGACTCTGCCTCTTTCCAGAATCTCAACTGCCTGAACGGTTCAAAATGCCAAACATCGAGAAGTTCAACGGGACTGGTAACCCTACCAGCCATGTCCGCCATGTCATCAACACTCTGAAGCCTATGGGCTTGACCGACGAGCTCATCGCTCAATTGTTTCAAAGAACTCTCACTGGAAGCGCCCTCGATTGGTTTCTCACTTTGGAATTTGTACACTATCAAACTTGGCCAGAAATTGCCAACGCTTTTGTCAAGCAGTATGCGTACAATGTCCAAATTGAGCTAACTACCCGAGACTTGGAGATGACTAAACAAGAATCCAATGAGGACTTTGCTACCTTTGTGGCAAGATGGAGAGAAAAGGCCGCCAAGATGAAAAGTCACCCTTCCGAGGAAGATCAAGTGAGGATAGTTGTCAATAACCTACAGCCCAAATACCTAACCCACATTTACACTCAAGCTGTCACTGACTTCAAACGCCTACACGCCATTGGATTACAAATTGAAGATGGGATCAAGTTGGGCCTCATTGGAAAAGAAGAAACCCCTCCACCCAGAAAAACCTTTCCAACCCGTGCATCTCCTGCCTCCGTCAACACCCTTGACTCAGCCTTGCCACAAGACCCTTTTCAAACTAGCTCATCTAGAAACACGAATCATCCTCGCCGCAATTTCACCCCACTCTATATGACTCCATCCCAAGCCTTAGCCATCCTAAGCCGTCAAGGGCACCTTAGGCTCTTGAATAATCCACCTCCTCAGCCACCTTATGGCCCAAGCTATGATGCCAATAAGCAATCTGCATACCACCAACACCCTTGACATGAGACAGACCGCTGCATGCGTCTTCGTCATGACATCCAGGATCTCATTGATAGTCAAGCCATAAAACCTCCTAAGCCTAATGTACAAACCAATCCACTTCCCGCTCACAACAACGAACCACCGCCTCAAAATATCAATCTCATAAGCCTATCCAATAGCCCCTATATAATCCTACCCTACACATTATTCCAAATACCCAAGCCAAACCATCCCTAATCTTCTCTAAGAATGATGAATGCTTTGCAACAGGGGGAGAACCCCACATCTATGCCATTGATGATGAGGATTGGTGGTTGGACATGCGTCAAGCCCTGCCAAGTGATTGGAAAGTTGGAAGAATTGAGCCTGCTGATCCTTGGGGCACCCATGAAGAAGAAGTGGGTCACCTCACCCGAAGCGGAAGGGTATATAAACCTCCTAAACTAAGTGGGGAAAGTTCAACCTCAACACGAGTAATGGAAGAAGAAGGAGAAGAAAGCCAAAGGACTGAACCTGAGCAAGACAGGGTGCTAAGACAACTGAAGAAAATCCAAGCTGATATCTCTATTTGGGGATTGCTTATGTCCTCCTACGAGCATCGTAATTCCTTCTTCAAAACCTTGGGGAAAGCCAAAGTTCCCATCGACATCACCCCCGAAGAACTGGTGGGCTTCATAATGGCGTCAAAGGCTCCAAAACCAACGATAGCTTTCACTGACAAGGATCTACCTCCTGAAGGGCCTGCACACAACAAACCTCTCTACATTTCACTTAAATGTCTCACTAAATGGATCCCACTGGTCTTGGTGGATAATGGGTCTGCTTTAAACGTATGTCCTCAAAGGACCCTCGATAAGCTAGGGGTAAACGCCATCGACGTACGCCCTTCAAGCCAGGGTGTGAGGGGGTATGACAATTCAAAGAGAAGAGTAGTTGGGTGTGTCACACTGCCAGTAGAAGTGGAGAAGATCAAAAGGGACGTGGAGTTCCATGTGATGGATATACCAGCCACCTTCAATCTTTTACTAGGAAGGCCTTGGCTACATGATGCTGGGGCAGTACCTTCCACTTTGCATCAGAAAGTCAAATTCGCGGTAGATGGAAGGGTCATAACTATTCTGGGGGATTCGTCAATCCGAGCTCATTCTGATACGCCTGTCCAAGAGGTAGAAACTGAGGAAACCTTCCTTACTGGATTCAGTCTTGAGGAAGCAACTGCTGTACAAGCCTTAATGGCTGAGAGGAGCTTCTACGTAAGCACCCCCGCCATATGGATGATGAAGAAGCAAAAATACTTCCCTGGGTTGGGTTTAGGCAAAAGATCACAAGGCATCCCGCAAATGATTGATCCTCCGCATAATCAATACGCCTTTGGTCTTGGCTACACCTCGACAGAAGCCGAGGTAAAAAGGAAGAGAAGCATGGAAAATGCTAAGGTAAGAGGAAGCAGGGTCAAAGAAGAGAAACTCGTGATCCCGAAAACACTCAATGGCTGGTTTGTAAGAGAAGGAGAAGACTTTCCATTCTGTGGCTTCACAGAAACATGGGAAGACGAAGTTACCAAGCAAAGGTACCCTGGGATGCAAATCTTCTTTGATCAGGAATGGACTGACAGTGATTTGGAAGAAGAACCAACCAATTCATCTCCTACTCCCGAAGACTGGATTGAGGTGCTAGCTGAATTTGACCTAAAGATTCTGTTTGGCAAAGAGGGTGAAGAAGAGTATAAAACTGCAAAAGGAAAAGGAGCCACCCCCGAGATACTACAGTAAATCACATGACAAAAACATTGCTTTCATTTCCTAAAGACAAGTTAGGACATGTTTTGGGACCCTGTTTGGGCATTATCTACGATTAAATAAATCCCCATTTTATCACTTCTATGCTTGACAAATGATTCCATCTTTAAAAATGTGATTGCTATACACTACAATCTCTCTGCCAAAGATAAAAGGATTTTAAGAATCTAATTCTTTATGTTACCGACCAAAAGGAAAGAAGGGACGAACCCTGGTTACTTAGAACTAGGTTTTTATCAAAACTCAGGAAGAAGACGCTATCTCCGTGAGAACACTTAGGGTTAGCTTGCCCATTGTGAAAGTACAAAAGCAATAGGAGATTCATAAAGACATCTCCATCAGATTCCTCTCCAAAACACCTCTTGAGAGAAAAATGCTCGTTGGGCAATCTATACACCCAAGCAAAAGTAAGAGCAGAGCCTGCTAGGACAAGAAGACGCAAAAAACGCGGCCTAGGCAAAAGTTAAGGCATTCGAAGGAAAGCTCGCTAGGGGCTCGACCTCTATCAGGTAACCTAGGCAAAACTTAGAGCATGAGAGAAAGAAAAACCAAGAGTGAAAACCCAACCCCCAAAGGTGGTGATCTTGGAACTACGTAAGAGGCTTGATTCCCTGATTGGGATACGTAGGCAATCTCGCATCGAGATGCAGCCCAAACATTTGGAGAGAGGAAAACATCAACAGGTTTGTACTCAATGATAGGCATAGCTAACCCTGCGTATTGAGCTCACAAAAGATGAGTTAGCCATTTTCCAGGGAATTGGCAAAAACAAAGACATGTAAGAATCATCATTCGTCCTCTTTGACTCAAAAGTCGTCAACATAAGGGACAAAGCATTCTCACAATCCCAAAACATGGCAAAGAGGTTGTAGGAACAGCAAAAGCAAATAAAGAGCCTGAATCAAATTCAAGTGTAAGAAGGGAAAAACGCCACTTGGCTAAAAGCAAAAATCCAACTTCTTTGGGAAATAGAAGTAGCGGCCGAAGAATGGAATCCTCGGCCGAGTGATCCATTCCTCGGCCCATGTTTAAATCCAAACATTCACAAAACTTTGAAAATATTGCATAGAAGTATCTAATTTCCAATACATGCTGAGGATGCTTCAAACAAAAAAAGTATATATACAAATGTCAAAATTATCTGTTTTTAGAGCTAACAAATACAGGTACAAGAAAGGAAAAGCTGGCTACTGCCCACGACCCCTCTTGGGCGCAGGACGAAAACGCTCAGGAACTGGGACACTGATCCTCTGTCCCTCACCAGCCTCGGCATCCCCATCACCAGCTCCGGTACTCCCACCCTCGCTAACTCCGGCACTCTGAGTAACTGACACTGTCGGTACTCGCTCCGCTTCAAGCTGCAGAGACACAGGATATAGGCATTCAGTTTCACATGAAACGTAGGATGGAAAAAGAAGAGATCAAAGGATGTATACCGCAGCTATTCGGCCACGCTGCTGTCGAGCCAAAGCCTCTGCACTCTGGAAAGCACGCAACCATTCCTGAACCACCTCAGCGGGCACCTGCAGAGGAAGCAATTGCATATACAATCAAGTAAGCAAGGAATGCTGAAGGAAACCAAAGCAGAATCTACAATATTACCTGCTGAATTCCGGCAGGAAGCACGTAGAACTGCGTAGCACACGGTGTCAGTGTCAAACGCTCCTCTTCTCCATTTGCATTGTGGAAAGAAATGAAATTGGGGGCCCGTGGCCAAATAGGAGGAGCAGCAGCAGCAGTAACAGTAGGAAGGGTCAATGAGGCCGAACGAAAGGCTGAGTAATCTCCCACTACGAGAAAACTCATGGCTGGCTGTCTCTCAAGAGCGAGTAGCAAGCCCTCCCCGGTCAAAAGATGGGTCAACCTCATACCAACAGGAGGAGGGAAAGGAACAAGCTGCAACGCCTCGGAACGTGGAAAGTACTGGCTCGCTACCCTCTCTCCAAGATACCAGGCTCTCGAAAATGGCCCCTCCAGAAGGAAGTGCTGGTTGTCCAACGCCTGAGCTGAGGTTAACTCCAGAGGAGCATCATCAAGTAGCACGCCCCATGGGTCAAAACGCACCTATAAACAAGGGAAATAGCATCAAAACGACAGAATGAGGAAATTGCATGAAAATCAGAGGATAAAGAGATGTCATACCTGATCCACCGTTAGGCGATCCAAAACTCGCCTCCAAGCCAGCAAGTCCATGGCAGGCAACCGTGACTTCCGAACTCCCTTCAACCAACGGGCTGCCCGTGGAACAAACCTAGGCTCTCTGTGCCCGGTCGGAGGAGGAAACTACAACAAGTGCTCAAAAGCCCAGAGCTACAAGCAAAGACGGAAAACGTGAATAAACAACGATAGAAGCAACAAGAGAATAACGCAGAAATCAAAAAGGGTACCTCAAGAATACGGTGGTGTCCGCCGAGCGACAAACTAACCCCCCGGGAACAAGCACTGAGGTCCGTACAACATGGCTAGGGCGGGAGTTCCCCAATCAAACTCTGCTATGGTCTCTAAGTGCACCAAAACAGCTAAGAACTGGACATGCACCGAATTCTCCTTGTTGCAAAACAAAGTTTGCCCAAGGAGATAAAGCAGGAAAGCTCGTACCAGCTGAGAAAGGGGAATCTCCGTCAGGATATCAACTTGATCAAACTCTTCCCGAAGCCAGGTATATGTGATATGACCACTCTCTGACACAATGGGAACCTTCCCCAAAAGATATCCAAGGGCACCCTTTCGCTCATGGATCCGCGGGTCAATTGGAAGAGGATCGCCGCCAACTCTCAGGCCTATAAGCAAAGCGAAGTCACCTGGAGTGATCGTCATCTCCCCAGCCTCCGGAAGGTGGAAAGTATTGGTGGTATCCCACCACCGCTCCACCAAGGATGTGGTCAATCCCAACTCCGCCTTCGGAAGGTGGAAACCAAGTATCAAGGGCTCGAAGCCAGCCAAAGCAACAGCATCCTTGGCTTCCTGAGGAAGCCTCTCATACCACTCAAACACCTGGGGGCAGCTTCCCCACACGCGCAGCCTCTCATTTGCCTGACAAAATACGAAGAAGGAATCAAATACACAAGATATCGCCTATACAGGGGGCAACTTCTAGAACTCAAACTCCCTATCAAAATATCAAATTATCACTCTGCGAAATCTTATATACAAAAATCATTTGATAGGATAAAATTCTACCTTCCTGTTGGTGAAACCAAGATGCTGCTCTGGCTCCCTGTGCAAGACCTCAGGTGGGATGTCACTGAGAGGAGGACGGTATCGCAAGGAACCACCACGCCCGACCAGGTGAACCTGAGGAGCGTAAGTGGCAACGTCAAATGGGGGAAGAATTTCACCACCTGCATCAGTAGAAACCTCGGGTTCAACCCCAGGAGGAATGGGTTGTGAGGAACTTCCCCCAACAGTGGCTCTGCGCCGACTCGAACGAAGAACGCGGGAACTTGAAACCCCGCCAAGAATCGCGGCCTCAACGGCTGGAGCTTTGCCCGTATCCCTAGGTGCGGCAGAAGTGCCAGAAGATGGAGGAGGGGGCAGAGATGATGCCATGGCAGGAGGTAGCAATGGGAACCGTGGTGGTCGGAAAACCGACGGGTAGGAGGCGGCGGCGGCCGACGAGGAGAGAGAGGGTGAAGCAGCGGCGATCGCTCGAAAGGGAGAGAAAAATGAGGAATGGAGGAAGAAAGGGTAGGATGACCCGTGAGATCGATTAAGTTTAACTTAAATCGATTTTCTGACTTTTGGCTTTCTCACGGCCGATACATCGATTCCTCGGCCGAGACATCAATCCTTTGGCCGAGAGATCGATCTCCTGGCCCCCCCAATCAATTTTCTTCAGCAACAGCAGATTTTGCTCAGTGCACTGACTCAAGCCATTATAGAATTCTGGGTCCGTGACCAACAGAAGCAAAATCAAGTCAGCCTTGGGGGCACCCCCGAGCCAATACAATGTGGTCAAAACTAGCCTTGGGGGCATGCCCAAGCATCGAAACTCTCTCTCCACAAGCTGCTGGCCAAAACGAGTCAGAACACTCAGTGGCTATACGCTCATATTCACTCATCAAGCACCGTGACTCCAAGTCCATCTCCACAGGCTCAAAGCGGCTCTACACCCATTACAACTAATCTCAGTGGCTCGAAGCCCATTATCGACAGACCCCATGCCTATATACACTCACTCAATGGCTCGAAGCCGTAAAACAACACAACTCAGCGGCTCTACGCCCATTATCTCAACAGGCTCGAAGCCTGTGTCTACCCTCTGAAATGGCTCTAAGCCCATCGCTTCAACTGGCTCGAAGCCGTAACAATCAAGTCTACTCAGCGGCTCGAAGCCCATTACCTCAACAGGCTCGAAGCCTACATCTACTATCACCCAGCGGCTCGAAGCCCTTTATCGTAGCAGCTCTATGCTCGCTATCACGGCAACAGGCTTTACGCCTGTATTCATTCATTCAGCAGCTCTACGCTCGCTATCACAACTCAGCGGCTCCAAGCCCACTATTTCAACTGGCTCGAAGCCATAACAACCATCTTAGCGGCTCCAAGCCCATTATCGACGGGCTCTACGCCTGTTATCACAACTCAACGGCTCAAAGCCCGTTACTTCAACAGGCCCGAAGCCTGTATCTACCATCTAAAATGGCTCAAATCTACCATCTAAAATGGCTCAAAGCTGTAACAAATAATCTTAGCGGCTCCAAGCCCATTATCTCAACTGGCTCGAAGCCGTAAACAAGCAACAGGCTCTACGCCGCCCCAACAATCAAGACATCTATTCTCAGGCTCTACGCCTGAATGCTCAAAGATCTAACATTTTTGAATGCTCAAGCTCTACGCTTGGATGCCCAACCACTGTGTACTGGATGCTTAAGTTATACACTTAAATGCTCAAGCTCTATGCTTGGATGCCCAACCACTGCGTACTGGACGCTCAAAGTCTGTACTTTGAATGCTCGGATTCTGCCGTCCGAATGCTCGAGCTCTACGCTTTGAATGCTCAAGTCCGGAACTTGATAGAAGCTCTAAGCTTTAAAACAAGCACACACGCACGGGCCCGTGCACATATTGCATCAACATCGAGTCTGCACAATCATGTCATCATATCTGTTCACATCTAACAAACATCACACATATACACTCTGCATATCTCTCATGAAATAGGTCAACCGTGTAATCTACCGGCTCCACGCCTCGGTTTTATTGATCGGTTCAGTGCCTCGATCCTTTGGCTCCACGCCAACACTTATGATGGAAAAGCTCCGTGCACAGACCATCAGAATGCAACCAGCTCTACGCTTCGGTTCAAATCACGTCAAGCTCTAAGCTCCGACAACTTAGGCCCTCGCCTCAAGACTGCAGCAGGCTCCACGCCTCGATTCCATCAAGCTCTAAGCTCACCTCAAGCCCTTGTCTCATAACCACAGCATGCTCCACGCCTCAATCTAATCGCCTCAGGTTCTCGCCTTATGATCAACACCAGCTCCGCGCTTCGGTCCTATCAATCCAATCTCCTCAGACCTTCGCCTCAAGATTGCAACAGGCTCCACGCCTCGATTCCATCACTCTCCAGGCTCTCGCCTCATGACTACAACCGGCTCCGTGCCTCGGTTCCCTCATTCCGCGAAGCTCCGTGCTCCAGTTACTGGCCCTGTGCCCCCCACATCTCAAAGACAAACCGGCGTCCAACTCATCCCAGCAGATGGTTTGGATTCCACCCCACTACATCAATTCCTTCCAGCTCATTCACAAGGATAGGCTACTCTACCGAGCTCCTTTCAGTCAAAGTAAGGATGATCAAGAAAAGCAAACGCACCTGCAGTGTACTGGTCTACCCCAAAATACTAAGGAAGCTCCCCGCAAAAACTCCCCGGGCAGCCCAGCGCTCCTTCAAACTATCTTCCGCCAAAATCCTGGCTCAGTCTAGGTACGTCACACTACGGCTTTTTAAGCCCTAAGATATGTCTTCTGTCTCTAACCCTCCAAGCTTTTTACTTTTCTTTATTGCCCGAACTACGATTGGTTTGAATTTCCCTTGTGGAATACTTAGGCAGCCTCCCGGCCCGACCATAACAAAACCTTTTTTGAAAACCCCTTGGAATAGTGGTTGACCAAATTGAGTTGCTTTTTACAGCTTTGACTCTTACTCAAACATGTCTCGCAATCCGTCTGAGCTCAGTCAAAGAGGGGCAACTGTAGACACCCCAATTTGGCCTAACGATTATTTCAAGTCCCACCTTGGGACCATCCCGATGATGAAATGGATACAGTGATTGCTGATTGCTTCCTTGAGAACCTTAGGACTTTCGGTAAGAACTTTGAGCCACTTAGAGGACCCAATTCAGAGCCATACAGCCTTTCAGACAGAAATACAGAAGCCTAGGAGAATCCATCTGTCGGCCGTGACATCGATCCCACGGCCCTAACATCATTTCCTCACCCGAGCAACCTGTTGCTAGCAAAATCTCCCTGAGAGATCAATCCCTCGGCCGCAAGATCTATCCTTCAGCCGAGACATCCATTCCTCGGCCGTGATATCCTTTACTCGGCCGCCAGATCGACCTTTTCCCAGACTCTGGAACGTGTTCTGTCAGACGTTTGATCCGATTACACTACCTCTCCGATGCATTCGGGCTACGCTCAGGGATTACGACGTAGAGTTAAAGATGCATTGCAATTGCAATTGCCATTTCGTGATTTGATTGACCGGAGTGAGTCACCAATTGCCTATATAAAGGGCCTTTGGACTCCGAAAATAAACACACAAAATTATCAGAGTACGCACTCTCTCAAGCCTCGAAACTCTGCACAAATACTCCCTCAATCCCACTCTTCAAAAGCCCTAACCTCCCGAAGGCAGCCGTCAATCCGGCGATCAAACCCCGAAGTTCAAACCCTAACCCTAGGGTTTTCAATCAAGCAATCAGTCAATCATGCCCAATCCAAAGCAATCAAGTAACTGAGGGATCAAGGTGGTGAGGCCCAACGGCCTCTGGTTTGTTTTATTTATCGTTCTTACGCTTAATCATAACTTTCTGATCATCTGTTAAACGTATAGTCTGGTGTGAGGAAGAACACCGACCGGGGCTTCGATCCCTCGGCCGGTACATTAAACCAGTGTGATTACTCGGCCGTGACATCCATTCACCGGCCGAGTAATCGATCTCCTGGGACAGCTTTGTTTGCTCTTCTGCTTTCTGAATGCATGCTTACTTATCGCACTGGCTCACTTTGCTTACTGTTTAAAGGAATAAATAAACAGACTATGTGTTGGAATTAAACAAAGCATCTATACGTCTTATGTTGAATGATTATGGGCCAGTCTCACGACTGGGCAAAGAGGGGTGCCTAGCACCTTCCCCTTATTGTACTTTTGGCTCCCGTATCCAGAATCTCTATCCATTTTCCCAGTTTTAATGAACTGGGTGGCGACTCTATTTTGATGATAGCCGCTATCATATGGCGATGTTCCTAGCCATGGGAATGTCCATGATTTTGGTTTACGACGCAAGCAACCAATCGAGCAAACAAACGTGATCAATCTGTATGGCGATGCCCCGTTTGGGAGGTGTCTACAATTCTGTTATTTGTGTTGCATCTTCTTCTTCTGATATTGTGTCTGATTCAATAAAATGGCATGCGAGACTTGGCCACATAGGCCAAGAAAGATTGGCTAGGCTGGCTAGAGAAGGGCTATTGGGCCCTCTCGCCAAAGTATGCCTGCCTACCTGTGAGCCTTGTTTGGCTGGTAAAGCATGCAGGAAGCCTTTTGGTAAGGCTTCTAGGGCTTCTCATCCATTAGAGCTGGTCCATTCTGACATATGTGGACCAATGAATGTCAAGGCACGTCATGGCGCATCCTACTTTATAACATTCATAGATGATTTCTCACGCTTTGGCTCAGTATTTCTGTTGTCTCACCGTTCTGAGGCTTTGAATTGTTTCAAGTGCTTTGTGGCAGAGGTTGAGAATCAGAAAGAGAGGAACTTGAAAGTTTTTCGTACTGATCGGGGCCGAGAATACTTATCTTATCAGTTCAAAGTATTCTGTGAGGAAAAAAGGGATACGTAGGCAATTAAAGATTCCTGGTACTCCGCAACAAAATGGAGTTGTAGAGAGAAGGAATCGAACTCTTCTTGATAAGGTTAGGTCGATGATGGCGCAAGCTAATCTCCCGATAAGTTTCTGGGGAGATGCCCTTTTGACTGCAGCCTACGTCCTTAATCGAGTGCCTTCGAAGTCAGTTTCTTCCACACCATATGAGTTATGGAATGGCAAAAAGCCTAATTAAGAAGGCTTACGTACGTGGGGAACTGCTGGGTATGTTCACAATACTTCCCATAAACATGGGAAATTGGGCCCTAGAGCTAATAAATGTGTTTTTATTAGATATTCTGAGCACTCTAAGGGATATGTTCTCTATGGTGAACACCCAAATGGGGGAATGACAGAAATTGAGTCACGCGATATGGATTTCCTAAAGGAGGATTTTCCAAGCATTGGTGAGGTTAAAAAGGATCTTGAGCTCTATGAGTTAGAGGAACCACAAGGAGATTTATCTCCATTTCCTAGGCAAGATGAAGAAATGCAACCTTATCCTGTAGTTGCTGGAGATAGTGGGAGCAATCCTTCACTTAGTGGGAGTGTACCACTAGCAGACTCTCAAGATCCACAGATTCAAAGAAGCCAACGTGGAACAGTTCCTCGTCGTCGCTTCGAGATTGAAGGAGAGTCCTTCATGACTGTTTCAGTGGACGTTGACGAGCCAGCTTCTTTTCAAGAAGCTATCAAGTCACCTGCTTCAGATAAATGGATAGTTGCTATGGAAGAAGAGATGAGTTCAATGGCTAAGAATAAAGTTTGGGAGTTAGTTGATCTTCCGTCTGGGCGTAGGATCATTGACAATAAATGGGTTCTAAAGATTAAGCGCAAGGCTGATGGGTCAATTGACAGGTACAAGGCCAGACTCGTGGCGAAAGGCTATACCCAACATGAGGGTATAGATTATGAGGAAACATTCTCCCCTGTGGTGAGATTTGCTTCCATTCGACTCATTCTCGCTATCGTCGCACATTTAGATTTGGAATTGTTCCAAATGGATGTGAAGACAACATTTCTCAATGGAGAACTAGACAAAGAGATCTATATGGATCAACCAATGGGTTTTAAGGTTGAGGGATAAGAGCGCAAGGTGTGCCGCTTTAAACGTTCCATTTACGGCCTAAAACAATCGTCTAGACAATGGTACATTCGGTTTCATCGAGCTATTATTACTGTGGGCTTCACGATGATCGAAGAGGACCATTGTGTGTATGTTAAGAGAGTTGAGAATAAGTTTCTCATTCACTCACTATACGTGGACGATATTTTGTTGGCGGGAAATGATTTGGAGTTAATCAAAGCCACTCAAAAGTGGTTGTCCTCCACATTTGAGATAAAGGACTTGGGTTAAGCAGATTATGTGCTTGGGGTTAAGATCTCAAGAGATCGTTCCAAGAGACTTCTCAGTATGTCTCAAGAGACTTACATAAAGAGAATTTTGGAACGGTTTTGTATGCACTATTCCAAACCCATAGATGCTCCAATCGAGAAGGGTCAAATTCTTAATACTGACCAAAGTCCAAAATTAGAAGAAGAGAAGGGGCAAATGGCAAATGTTCCATATGCAAGTGTAGTTGGTAGTCTGATGTATGCTATGATGTGTACTCGACCCGATATATGTTTTGCAGTTGGGATGGTCAGCCGATATCAAAGTAATCCTGGTACTACCCATTGGAGTGCAGTTAAGAGGATATTCCGATACTTGCGAGGGACTGTAGACTTCGCATTATGCTACCATGGTGGCACTCTTAGATTGGTCGGCTTTAGTGATGCAGATGGGTCTGCTGATAGAGATGAGCGTAAGTCTGTTTCTGGCTATGCTTTCATACTTGGAGGAGGAGTCATTACATGATGCAGCAAGAAACAACAGTGTGTTTCTTTATCTACAATGGAATCAGAATACGTGGCATGCACTGCTGCTATTCAAGAAGCGATATGGTTAAGGAGATTCTTGCAAAGCTTGAGTATAATAGGACATTTGGGTGAAGCTGTGGTGCTTCATTGTGATAGCACATCAGCAATAGCTTATGCAAGAGATCCCAAGTACCATAGTCGACAAAGCACATTGACACCCGTCATCACTTCATTCGTGATATCATTGCGCAAGGATAGGTGGTCCTGAAGCATGTCTCTACAAGCGACATGGTTGTTGATCCTTTAACCAAACCCATTGCTGGAGACATATTTCATAGACATGTTAGGAGTTTGGGGTTATGTAGGATTTGATATGCTTGAGTTTGATGGACACATTTTTAGAATTTTATGCATTAATAATGAAATTTGTTTTCAATTATTTATATGCAAATTGGAATATTGTTTAATTAGTGCACATATCTTGTAATTAAAATTTGTCACCAGGTTTTTGATCGTCCCTCTCACATGGGAGATCACCCCGGTGCTTAGGTAGTGCGCAGGATGAGACATAAAATGATCACAATGTGTGATCTCCTTGGCTCTTGGAGAGTGAGCTAGGGTTTATAATTAAATTATTTGTCGCCTTAGCGAGGGCTAAGATGAGACTGAAACAAGTCAAACATGGAGTGTATCCAAACCTCCATGCGGCCTGTATAAAGCTGGATGTGAAATTCTTGAGAAGGAACTTTAGTAGAACTTGTCTCGGAAACTCAGGTTGGCGCTTGAGTAGCGTTTGAACCAAGATCTGTATGGTGTAAAAGTGTGACATAACCTAAGTGGGAGCTCCACCATAGCATACAAATCATATTGTATGTGCTTTGAGTCGACCGTGAAAGGGTGTGACAGAATAGATCCATTCTTTGTCACTGTGTGAGCCCTTGGACTATGTAGTCCCTATACACTTATACCCTTTGGGACTTAGAACTATGTCATGAAGTTAAAGTTTGATGTTGCTATTTTAGCATGTCATCCAAGGATCATGAGCAATACGGTCCAGCGGAGCATGTTTAGGAAAGTAGTCAAGATTAGATGGATTGCCATGAGTGTCTAAGGAAAGATCATTTGTTATCACACTAATGATTTGTGGCTCATAGCCTGGGCAATTGTGTCGACGATGGTTTGATACAATCATTGAGTACAAATGCATTAAGAGGTCTTGCAAGGCTTTGTTATACTACATGAGGGATCAGAGATGCAAGATTTGGTGTGGTTAGATGATTTGGGGTATGGACGAGATATTGAGTGTTATGTTAGTTAGATGGTGGCTTAATATAACACTTCCTTTTTAGTACTTTTCTCGCTTGGTCGCACGTTTCACTTTCCCGTATGAAGATGAGAATAGGATTGAGAAATTCATTGAACGAGAGATTCAATATACCCACTATGTACGAGTGGGAGATGTTGCATGGGTCCATGGGTGCGTCCGCATGGGATAATATTTAGTTGTATTTATCATGTATTTTGAATATGTGATAAGTTCTAAGTGGATTCAACAACTTTAGGTGATAAACCTTAAATGGATTCAACCACTTAAGGAGATGAGTTCTAAGGGGATTCAAACTCATCTCATATCATATGTATATATACCCATAGCCTACAATAGAAAAGACATCAGTTGTATTTTCTCTCAGATATCAATTAGTAGTCTCTCTCTCTCCTAGTTCTCTCTAGGGCACCATCTAGCTCCTAGGGATTTGAAACGTGTGAAGTTTGAGGAGGACTCTAGTAGCCTCTCCACCTGCGAGAAGGGTTTCTAATATTTCTTTGTGCAGGGTGTGCGTATTGGTAGGGCTCGTAAGACAAGTCTTCGATCCGTTATATTTGTGTAACCCACGAGCAGGTATTTTGCATTACCCGCATTATTTCCTAACATGTAGATTTTTCATTTTCTTTTAATTTTTGAAAATCGAGAGAGAGTGGTGTGCGTGTGGGACGGGGAGACTGGAGAGAAAGAGAGAGATATTAGAAGAGGTGATAAAAACCGTGGGGGAGGGGCTGTGAATAGTGGAGTGAGATTTTAGGAGATTGGGTTTGAGTTTTATTATTATTACATAAAAGAAGATAAATAAAACAAGAGAGGGAGGACATGGGTGGTTGGGTGGAGAGAGAGAGAGAGAGAGAGGAAGTTATGTACGAAACAACAAATATTTTCACTCCAACGTTTTTTTTTTGCCTCGTGCATCGAACAAGACACAAAGCTATACTATTATAGAAATGTAGTTGTCTCTTGGTTAACAAATAAAGAGAAAATAACTGATGAATTATATTTCATTCTTATCATATATACTAGCGTTTGTATCCGTTCGATACACGAGATAAAATAATTAAACTACATTAATTTTTTCGACCCCATGTATCGAACGGGCACAACGCTAGTTATATAATATGGGTGGGTTAGGTTGGGTTAAAAGTTGGCGGATTTGGACAGATTAACAAATATGGTTGAGATTGCCACCTCTAGTGTCCCCTGTCCAAAAGGGGACACTGGACACCGGTTATGCCTCTTAAAGATTTTTTGTTATATCTTCGAGTGGCTATGTTATGCTATTTTTGTAATAATGGTGTAACACTTGTTATGCCATTTTTAAAAGTGTTATGTCTTCGAGTGATTTGTTATCCCATTTTTGGAAAAGTGTTATAACCTAATATAATAATAATAAATACTATGCCATTTTAAAAAATGATCCATATAATGGCATAACATGTTATGCTATTTTGTGGTTTATTATACCGTTCATAAACGGTGTCCACTTTTGGGTAGGGGACACCATAGTATTATCCTTTCTTTTATGTCCAAAAAAGAGCGGTAATTTTAGGGTTGATAAATCAGTCAAACAAGCCGAATAAGCATTTGGTTGTACAAATTTGTTTGAAAGCTTAACGAACTTTAAAATATGTATAAGGTTTTTTATGAGAGAAATCGGTCTCAAGCGAGCTTTATATGAGTCGATCTTGAGTAATTTGAATTTTTTATGTATCATTAACTGAACGAATTGAGTAGTAACTTATTTTCAATTTGATTTTTGAAAAAAACTTAACAATAAGTTGGTTTGTTTACGGTAATATCAAACGGATTTGAACGAGATTTTAATGATGGGATATGAGGGAGATTCTTATATCAACTCTATGCAGGCTTTCCAGTTTCCAGCACCCTTCTCAACCGCTGGGCAATAATTAATAGACAACTAGACAATTCGTAGAGTAAGAGCAAGTACATCAGCTTGGGTAAAGAAGCTTTTTAGCTACTTTACCTATTGAAAATGAGAAAAGTTCACCTGCAGCAGCTTCTGTAAATCCTCCGGTAGAGTGCCTTCCGCTTAGGGCTGTAAGTGAGCCGAGCTACTCACGAGCTCGGCTCGTTAAGGCTCGGCTCGGCTCGGCTCGACTCGTTTAGTAAACGAGCCGAGCTCGAGCTCGAGTATCCGGCTCGTTTACTAAACGAGCCGAGTCGAGCTCGGCTCGTTTGACAAAAACTCGGCTCGTTAAAGGAGGCTCGGCTCGATTAAGAGAGGCTCGTTTAGTAAATTACTAAGCTCGGCTCGTTAAGGGCTCGGCTCGTTAAGGCTCGAGCCGAGCTCGAGCCCGAGTATTTGGCTCGTTAAGTAAACGAGCCGAGCTCGAGCTCGCTGAAGCTCGGCTCGACTCGGCTCGTTTACACCCCTACAGTTCCGCTACAGTACTTCGGTAAAACAAGCGAACCACTGTTGAAAAGCAACCCATTATTCTATTGTTTTCTCTTTCTCTCTCCTACGTTTTCTTCTTCTTTTTCTGCAAGAACAAAGCTCCACACCCATTATTCTATTGTTTTCTATTAATATTTTAATAGAGAATAGGTTAAATAAATAGTGTTGGTATATTGTTAAAAGAAATGTGGGTAGGTAAAATGAAAAATGTATACTATTCACCATTTTTTTTACCTAATGACTGGTAAACTTGCTCTAACTCAAGTGACATCAAGAATAGCTATAAATTCTGATATCTTAAGCTCGAAATTTGGTAATTTCTTGGGACTAAACCCTAAGAGAGAATTTTTTTATGAATTCTCTAGTTTCACCTTAGATGACTTGTCTTTAATTAGACCGAGGGAAAATCGAGATGCACTTAAGCTGACCAAAATCATTTAAAATAAAAGTACTTCAACCGTCCCAAATTTTTGGTCCTCTTTTACTATTTGTGGCACTCAAATAATTAATTATATCTTTTAATTTATAATATTTTTATACTCCCTCCGTCCCTTTTTAAATGTCCTGCTTCGTAACTCCAACTTATTAAAAAGACATCATCATTATACCTTTCACATCAACTTTTTACTCCACTTTCCCTACTTACCCATCATCATTACACTTTTACTCACTAACTTTTCAAAATGGAATCTACTTTTAGGGACAAAATAGACAATTCACCAACTTTTACCCACTAACTTTACAAAATGTACACTTATTAAGGGACAGCCCAAAATGGAATACTGGACTGTAATAAAGGGACGGAGGGAGTATCAAATATAGATCTTATTTGATAGATCTCAAATAATTCTAGTACAAAAAGTTTTTGAAACCGTAAAAGATATTATAAAATGAGAGGCTTTTTTCGTTTTGTAACTTTAACTTTGTTTTTGTTTTGTTTTTTCTAATTATTACTTTATTTCACTTTCCAATCATTATCTTATTTCTTAAATTATTAATTTTATTTCTCTCTCTATATCTCTTTACTTATTATTCTTCACTTTCCAATTATTATCATATTTCTCGAATTATTACTTTATTTCACTTTTCAATCATTATTCTATTTATCTCTCTAGCCATTACCAAAACTAAAATACCCAAAACTAGCAAACGAACAAAGCCAAATAATTATTTGAGTGACACAAAAAGTGAAAGAGGATAAAAAATTTGAGATAAATAGAGTAACTAGACAAAGAGGATACAAAAAGACAAAAGATAGACTGGTCTCCAAGGGGTGGAGACTGGATAGTGGATACTACTGTTCTACTTTTCTTTCCCTTTGTTTTCCTCTACAAAACACACACATACACACAGAGATAGATTCATTCTGAAAGGACTTCCATCTTTGTCGATCAGAGGAAACATGAGCAACGAATAGTAACTCTCTCTCTCTCTCTCTCAGAATTTTTCCGATGCTTTCTTCTATTTACTTTCCGAGTTTCTTACACATTTATCGGTGCACTTTGTGAATGTTGTATGTATTTGTCGATTGCAGCGATTATCTGTTCAAGCTTTTGTTAATCGGTGACTCTTCTGTCGGAAAATCATGCCTTCTTCTCCGATTCGCTGTGAGTTGACCTCTCTCTCTCTCTCTCTCTCTCGCGTTCAGAAACTCTTAAAACAATATGCAGAATCGCATATATGTGTACTTTGTGTGTGTGCCAATGCATCTTTTTATTGTTTTCTTCCTTTAGTATTATTTAAGGTTGCAGTTAATTTCTGAAAGTATACCATTTTGTTGGGAAATGATTTTCACACCCCATTTTTTGATAAATGCACCCCACTTCTTGTCTTTTAGTGAATAAATTACACATAAAGGTTCCATGAAAGGACAAAAAATGGAGTGCATTTATAAATAAAAAAAAGGAGTCTGAAGGACCACAACTTGCTAAAATGCGGACCTCCTCTTTCCCGATCAAATTTTGATGATCCAAGTCGTTCAATGTGTTTAGAACATGATTTTAAGAGTACCCGTGAGAAATCGGCAAAAAAAAAAAAGACCGGGAAGGGCTTGATCCGTGTAGTTTTTCATAATAAACATAACACAAGCAGTAAAAGCAAATTTTTAAGTGCATTTATAAAAAAGTAGAGTGCAACAATAGTTTTTCCCACTTCCTGACGGTACCGTCATTGTTATTATTATTATTGCTGTAGGAGTGATTGTTAATATTAATGTCCTAATTATTATAGAGAGGATGATATTGATTTCTCAATTTGCCAATTTCAGGACGATTCGTACGTTGATAGTTACATTAGCACCATTGGAGTTGATTTCGTGAGTCTCTCTCTATCCTTACCTATATGTTGTGCCTTACTCTGTGTGGTTTGGTTCTCTTGCATAATAGTCTTGCATAATAGTATTCGGGGGTTAATACAGAAAATTAGGACTGTGGAGCTGGAAGGAAAGACAAGCAAGCTACAGATTGTAAGTAATTATAGCTATTTGAACATATACATTATGCATACAGGTAGAAGGTGATTTGATTGCTATAATTAGTCTAGTGTACCTCTTTCTGTCTTGTTAAATATGGGCTTTTTGCGTTTGTCTAGTAAAACTAAAAGCTTGAGCTTGAAGCAAGGGTGTGAATACCGTTCCATATTGGCTGGTACGTCTCGTTTTGGAGAGAAACCGTACACCTGAGGTGCAGTTCTGTTTTGTCGAACTTACCAGCGAATAGTGTTGGTACTGGCAAGTTGTAGCCTTCTCGATAGTTTCCAGCGGTACCGACAGTGAAAAACAGAAAAAAAACAATAGGGAAATCAGAGAAAAGAAGATCGGAGCATTTCTCTTGGCTTTTCTTGCAGCTTGTGAACTGAGAGAAGATGAAAGTTTTGTTTCTGAAACTTGTTAGTTTCATATCTGGTTTCTTTTTGACTGAATCGTGCCTGAAGTCTTCTTCTTTCTTCTCCCTTTCTAAAATCTGTTGTTCCCTGCCTTTTTCTGCTCCTTGAACCGAAAAGGCTTGTTTTGGAAAGATAAACATTATCATGGAATTGAATAGTTGCATTGGAAAGAGTATAAACCTTTTGAAGAAAAGTTAGTATGTAACAGGTGCACACCATTTTATCCTACTTCTACAATTTTTAAATTTTTTTTAGCCAATTCTTTATATAATTATGTAACATTAATCTTACCCAAAAAAAGTATGTAACATTACTATAGTTGGATTATAGTCAATTTTATAACAAGATATCTAATGTTTTTAATACATTTATTAATAGCGTGAAATCCGAAATGGTACTCGGTAGTATACCGTTACCGGTATGTACTATACCAATAACAAAACCGGTACCATGTCCGGTACGGTATTCAGAATCTTGGCTTGAAGTGGTGTGTTCTAAGAGAAAGTCAGGTTTTTAATTTGAGGTTGGGTTTTTGTGTTAGTCACCTTTAATGATGCAAGAAGTGCAAACTGCAAGGATGCCCTCCTAAAAGTTTGCGAAACAAAAAGGACAAAACCATACGGGTAGCAGTAGGGCTTTGCTGGGGCTAATTGTTTGGATTTTTTTAGTTATGGTGTATTTAAAGGTTTAGCCTTTTGGAATGGATAAAAACGGACACTGGAAGTTTATTGATTGTCCTGGGTGTTATGATGGCACCTGTGTTACACGGATCCGTGATTTTAGCCGACGTACCCGTGTCGACACGACACAACACGGACACGGGTACGGGATCCCTTACCGGATTCGCCCAAAAAATCTGGACACGTTAGCCAGAAGAAGGGGAGAGAGTGGAGAGAGGGAGAACCTGTCGATCAGAGATTCACAAAGACGGAGAAGATCGTCTTCGTGGTCGTCGCCTCGTCGGAGAAGGAGCACCGTAGTCGTCGCCGGTGGTAGCAGCAGCTGCTGCAACAAGAACAAGAGGAGGAAGAAGAAGAAGACGAAGAGAGAGAGAGAGAGAGAGAGAGGGGTATCGACGTCGTCTTGGTCTTCATCGTATGAGAGAGAGAGAGAGAGAGCTGCGGCAGCAGCCTGATTTTTGAGATAGAGCTGCGGCAGCAGCCTGATTTTTGAGATTAGGTTAGAAACTGTATTATATAAATAAACTGTAATTACAGTATAACCCTTCTACTTTAAGAATAATACAGTATGGCCCCTAAATTGTAAGAATAATACAATTTAACCTTATAATTTGAGGAAATTACTTTTTTTTTGCAAAGAAAATATATTTTTTATGAGATAATTTTCGTATATTTATATAGAAAATATAAATATTTTTATACATATATAAATATTCAGTAGATCCCCGCACCCGTATCCAAATTCGGATACATATCCCCGAATCCTCTTTTTTTAGCTTTGACGTGTATGACCCTTAGATATGTACCCAAATCCGATTCGCGTACCCGTGTCCGTGTAACATAGGATGGCACTGGGGCTGTTTGTTGTTATGCTGATGAGTTTGAACAAAGCATTAGGGCTTGTGAAGTAAGATTTATAGCTCAGGAACATGGGTGGTCACTTTGACCTGGGTATGGGTTCCGGAGTCCCAGAAATAAAGAGAAGAAGAAGAAAGACAGAAGAGTCTAAGCAAGCTTTATAGCCCATGTCCAGAAATTCACCCAATATACTTGTAACTATGACAGAAGAAGAAACCTGTTCATAGGGAGCAGCAGCTTACTAAACATAAAATAATACTACCAACGTTTAAAGTTGACTACAAAAGAGTTTCAAGTGGGTCTTGGGCTTGATAACACCAGAGTCCAGCCTTCAATGCCCTCTTTAACAAACTTCATCTGGAGTTTTTTCATCACCTGCATCATATTTTTGGGGGGAATTTCTGTTTTGCTTTCAAATCAATATTGGAGACCATTAGCAGGAGAAGAGGTAAGCATTGTTTCATATTCTGCTTCAGGATTTATTAGAAATACTAATGGTACTTTGACGTTGTCTTCTTTAGTGGGATACTGCTGGACAAGAGCGTTTCCGGACAATTACTAGCAGTTATTACCGCGGGGCGCACGGAATTATTGTAAGAAATCACTTGTAGTATTCTTTATGTAAGCAATTGCTTTCTTGTATGGATCTCTCTTCCTGCTTATATAGTCACAATTGAAGACCGAAATGAAGTAATGACCTCTATTGTCTCTTTTGTGTCAGACAAAGCTAGTTTTAAAGCTCTTTTTGTTAGTCATAGATAACATTGATGATACCCAGATTGGAGTTCTGTAATTCTTATTTTTGTAGAGATTACATTAGTTATGCGTAGCAAAATTCTGTTTTCAAACCATCTTATGTTTATTTTATATCATATGCTTGTATGTCTGGATATATTTCTGTATCCAGGTTCCATCTAAGAAGCAACTTTTATCATTTTTTGCTGGTTTGTCTTTCATTTTGTGAGGAAGAACACACTCACAAGAACATGAATGTAATACATTTGTTGTCTCGGGGGAATATAAATGCTGTGCTATTTAACTTTGAAAGAAGCGTGTCAATCATATCAATGAATCCTTTGTTGAACTTAATCCTGCTCAAGTAGGTATTGCCAAGAACATGACCGAGTGCTTGATATCATCTTGACGTAACGTCCGGGTCTCTTTTTTTAACTTGGTAAGAGTTCTTACATGTATTGAGATTTGCAACAGATTGTCTACGACGTCACTGAAATGGAGAGCTTCAACAATGTCAAGCAGTGGCTGAATGAGATCGACAGATATGCAAATGACACTGTATGCAAGCTTCTAGTGGGGAACAAAAGTGATTTAGTTGAGAACAAGGTTGTGGACACCCAGACAGCAAAGGTACACTCTGTTTGTCAGAACATTATCATGTGCTCAATTTTGATTGCATGAACAGTGGCATCACCATTTTTCCAATAACATGATATTGGAATCCATCTTATCATACATCTTGACGTTTCAAGATTGGATGAATGCTATTGACTATTGAGTAGTTAGACTTGCTAATTCTTGTCTTTTGATGTGTTCTGTATCTTCACTTGATAACACTTCTATGTAATTGAAGTTTAAAATGGTGACATTGGATCATATAGTTGGGCAAGAAACTGAGTATAAAACAGAAACATGTATGATATGAACATGAAAGAAGAGTAGCTATGTTTAAGAAGGATGTTGTCCTTTGTAAATGGTGGTATATCATAGGTTAGATGTTTTGTAATTCATAACCTAGTTGCTTCGTTGCTTCTAGTTTGTGAGGAGATGTTTTTTTCCTTTTTTTATGTGCGTGGTTCTATACAAACAGTGGCAATAATTTGGATTTGGACAGTTCAAATAATTTCGAGAACATTTTACTGGCTTTGAAATGGATGAATAGTTTGTGGAAAAGAATCCAGATTGAAGAAAGATGATCATTCACAGTTTTAGATGTTAGGCACAAAGCAAATGACACAAGGGAGCCTTGTGACGTACAAAAGCTTTTCACAAGAGAAAACCATGTTAGTTTTCTTTTCAGGCTGCTTGTCTGATGATGTGCCTCTCAAGGATTTTAAGATGGTGTTAGTAATATTTAGTGAGGGAGTTGATTTGTTGGTGTTAGCCCTCTGATGATCTTCGTTATATCAGATAACAAAAATTTGTAACTGATGGTAACAGAAATTTTGTTGTATCTTTTCCTTTGGAGATGATCATACAGACAGCCTATTTTACTAAATATGAGTAATAACCGTATTCATCTCTCTCTCTCTCTCTCTCTCTCTCTCTCTCTCTCTCTCATAGCGTTTCTTGTTCTAGTTTAACTTGGTCCCACTGTTTTCAAAATGGATGAATTACAGGCTTTTGCAGATGAGCTTGGTATTCCTTTCCTTGAGACCAGTGCAAAAGACTCGATCAATGTGGAGCAGGCTTTCCTAACTATGGCTGCCGAGATTAAGAAGAAGTAAAGGCTCTTGTCTCTTCTCCCTTATTTCCATGTTCTAAATGATCTGCACCTTGTTCGTTTCCAAATTTTACTTTGTTTTTCAATCATTACCCTATATTTTTCTTCAATCATTATCCTACTTCTCCAATTATTAATTTCATTTCTCTCTCTATCTCTCTCCACTCATTACCCATTTCTCTAATCATTATCTTATTTCTCTCTCCACCCATTACCAAAACTAAAATACCCAAAGTTACCAAACGAACAAACCCCTGATCTTTTACCAATTCAAATTGCTAGTTGTTATAGTCTTTATCGGTTATCTGCAACTTTGCCACTTTCCTTTCTTTCTTTCTTTTTTTTTTTTGTTTCATTCTTTTGATAAATTTATGGCTGAAACATTGCTTTTCTTAAGTCATTTAGGTCCCCTAAGTTTTGGAATTGTTTTTGGGTTTTAGACTTTTAGTTTTAGTTCTGCTTGTAAACCAGTATATATATAGGTACTTTAGATTGGCAGTACGGTGTAGATTAACAGGAATACGCTCTCTTTGGTTCCATGCTGTAAATTATTTGTATCCTAAGATTCTCATCATCACTTTATTTGTTCATAATTTTGACAATTGCATGTGAGAGTTTTGTTTTTGTTTTTTTTCTGAATAACTAAACATGTGCGAGTTACAATGGTGGTATCCCACCGCTTAATTATTTCCACCCAGACAATGAGACCCCCAAGGCCCCACCGAAAGCCGATTCTTTCGGATGAAAATTAATTGTTCTTTACAACTACAGCTCATTAAACTTGGTGCTTATTTTCTAATTCTTGAAAATTGCGACGACTTAAACCACAATGTGTAACTAGGGCTGCTCAATTATTTGCTTAGGGCCCCGTTTGATTGTCACATCTTATTTGTTTATTTTGTATCTAGATTCAGACACAAACAAGCAAATAAGACAATAAGAGAATACGATGTGATAACCATACAGGCCCTTGGAGCTGGCTGTGATGCTTATTATCCTTTAAATCTTCACACTTTGGTAATTATATACTCCTATTTGTATATTTGTGATTAGCTTTTCTAAAATACTAATGCAGAATGGGTAACCAGCCAAGTGCAAACAAGAAGTCAACAGGCAGTGTTCAGATCAAGGGGGAGCCAATCCAGCAGAAGAGCAATTGCTGTGCTTAATTATTCTGTTGTGTTTCTAATTCCTGTAACCATAGTAAGCAAGTTATTAAAACATCTTTTTGACTTAACTGGACTGGAGTATGGCATGTGGATCTCTATCTCATACCCGTTTGTTCTTTCCTGTCTTTGATATCTTCTTTTTTCTTCGTTAACTAAGAGGGAAATTGAAAATCTTAGCAGTTCAAAGTTATGACGAACTTGGATAGGTGACAACGTTTGAGTGTGCCACTATTTCTTGTGAGATGCAACATGCTTCCGAGTCTCAGAAGTTTCCTTTGTTCGAAGTTCAAATTGAAATTTCTGCATTATGAATTTCCGGAGGTATTTCCCTTTGGATGGGAAACGAAACATATTTTGGAAGTGTTTGGTGTAGTTTGGGTTTCTATGTTTTTGAAACAAGCGTTTTTTCACTTTGTGAAATTCGGAAACTATCCTTCTGTAGTTTCTGGGGAGGGAAGGGAAACCAAGTTTTGTTTTGACCCACACGGGAGGGAAATTGCTTCTTCCTTTCACGAAGGAGGAAAACATAAGAGGGAAACCTTGGTCTGGATCTGAAAGCCACACCCTGATTGCAGAAAAATGATTTGTAAGAATTTGTCGTCCTTGTTCGAAAATGCTAAAGGCACCAACCACAGGTGCACCGATCGTCACGTGGGGCTCACTCTGGATCCTGCATGGATGATTCGAGACATTCAATAATTCTAAAATGATTTCTCGAGTGTCCTTGCGAAAGATTAGTTCAATTCGATATGTGTAGGTGCAGATCCTGTAATCTAAATGAATAATTGGAAGACTAGATTGAGAACATTGGATTGAATTGATTTTTTGTGGGATCACTCGAAAAATTATTTTAAAATTATTGAATAACTCGGATTATTTGTGTGGGACCCGGAGTGGGCCCCTAATTGGAAGATTGGATTGAGAACATTGGATTGAGTTGATTTTTTGTGGGATCACTCGAAAAATTATTTTAAAATTATTGAACAACTTAGATTATTTGTGTGGGACCCGGAGTGGGCCCCGCATGCCGGGGTGTGCCTGGTAAGTGTTCATAGTAGGGTTGGTCCTTTTTAGAGTATCATAGAGATAATGTCATGGTGCTTGAAAGTACCTAATAATCATTATGGGGCCACTTTATACAAAATTTTGCTTCGGTTTTAAATAATCCCTCGTTGGTTGATCGCGGAATGGGCCCCTTATAGATTAGTCAAAATGCATGTAAAATGATCTAAACACCTATATCCTAACTGTATAATAAAAGAACCACATTGGGAATTAGATGGCTTTGGCCAATTTGGATAATTTTACCCCTCGATTGTTGGCACTGTGCTATTGGTCGGTTGTCCACAATTGTAATTTCGGCCACGCTTCTTCTTCTGTAATTCAACACTTTGCTCCTACCATTGTGTAGACACCCCAATCTGGATCTCCAGATTAGTTTACTTTCGGTTTTTGATTCCCCAATGATAAACACAGATCAAGAACACACCGGGAATGTTAATGTGATTGAGTTTTGAGCATTTAAATCTCCTTTTAAGCCTAACCGATTCAAAAGCAATAAAACCTATTGACACGCGCTGGTTCACATCCAACGCACGCCAGTCAAAGTGCCGCGTGTTGGTCAACAGTCAAACTTTGACTGTTGACCATCACAGTGTTGCTAAGACCTGCGCGCGCAGGTCACCTACCCACGCGCGCCGGTCAAACCCCCGTCCCATCACCTTTCGCCAGCCGGATTTTGCCATGATCAGGGGTCTATTACACCCCATAGAGCCTTCTTATTCTTCTGAGCAGCAGTATACCGGCAGGGGATGTCCCCCCTCTCTCATCCTCTCCCATCAACCTTTCCCTCTCCTTTATGAGAGGGAGGACTTGGTGGCCAAGCCAACCAGCCATTACTTGGCTGGTTACACCTCTCTCACTCCATTGCCCTATATATACCCCTCACACACACACACAAGTGAAGGGTTCAAACTTTTTCACCACTTTGGTTACCACTTGGAGTTCTTAGCAAACCCCTTTGTTTAAGCAATGCAACACTTATTCTTCATCCACCAGCATATAACCCTCCATCAAGCATCATCCAATCAACCTTCCAAACTAAAGCTCAATCACTCTTTCAAACCCAAAAACCAAAGGTATAACACCTTTGTACTGCTTTCTGTTCTAATCCCTGGGAGGGGGCTGGCAGGGTCAAGGCTGGTAATCAATACCAAGTCCTGGCCCTAAAGCTAGCAAGGTTTCAAAAACCATAGTGGCAAGGACCAGCGCATGTCAGTCATCAGTAGGCGCGCGCCAATCTGTGGCTGCACGTGCAGATCTTGCGTGGGGCCTGGGGTCTTGTTATTTTATGCTCTCCTTTCTATATACATCACTGCAAGCATGCTAAAAAACTACTTTACTGTTTTCCTTGGTTAAAACCACTAGTTTTTAGTTCAATATTTGTACTTGCTGCTATGGAATACCCCTGGGGTCTTTCTGGACATGTCCCAGAAACCTGCAAAACCAAGCATTGGTTTGAAGGCTCAAACCTGCACGCGACAGTGGGTGACCCACGCGCGCAGGTCCATCTCAAACCAGTGGCTGGCCTTTACATGGGTAACTAGGCCTTAGCATCTGTTTTATATCCCCACACTATTTATGGGGTGCTTATTATTTTGGTGGCCTCTGAGCCCATTCAAATTGTTAATAACTATATATTAACTGCCAGTAAATTGCGTAGTTTGTCATGGGTGTGCATTGGTCATTTCCAGAGCCCAAGAGGTTGAAAATAAGAGCTGTGGGTTTGAACCTACTGGCGCGCACAGGTCTTGGTGTAGCGCACGCAGGTTAGATCAACATACAGTGACTTAATCAGTGCATGCTAGTTTCTTCTTGCGCACGAAACCCCAAAATAGTGTTTTCCAGTCTGTTTAAACTCCCACAGGAGGCTGTTTTCATCCTATACTAATTGTTTCAATAAGTGAGCATGCTATTTATCACATCATGCAAACTTGTTACAGTTTTAATCCCTTTAAACTGTTCCCCTACCCTAACTGGCTTAAAATTGATTAATGAGAAAGAATCGCAAATGTTTTACAGATGCCCGAGTATAGACCGATCTCTGGATTGGGCGAGAGGGGTGCCTTAAAACCCTTCCCTTCACGTAACCTGGCTCCTGAACCAAGATATCAAGGTGATGACGGCCAGTCTAAAAGCCTTTTTCAAATCAAACAACGTAGCAAACGTTTCAAGTTTTGTTCCTTGGATGGCGGACCTTCAAACTCAAATGGTGACTCTGAATTGAGCGTTTCGCTGTGCTTCCATAAAAAGGTGCACCCGTGCAATTTTTGGGGCGTGTGCCCATAGTAGGGCGCACCTGTGCAATTTTCGAGGCGTGTGCCCACAGTAGGGCGCACCCGTGCAATTTTCGGGGCGTGTGCCCACACATTGTTCCCACGTCAGCAAATCGAGAACCGCCCGAGCTCCTATCTCTCTTCCCCTCCTCTCTCTCCTGAGCTCCTTCCACTACAAACCTAACCCCCCCTCCCTCTTCCCCCTCCCTCTCTCTCTCTCCGATCTGCATATTCTATCTAGGGCTAGGGTTTTGGTTGGGAGAAAAAACAGAGAAGAAACGGGCCAACAGTTGTTGATATACAGCGTCGTGGCTCCAGGGACGGTGATCATTGCCGAGTACACCGAGTTCATGGGAAATCTCACAAACATCGCCTCCCAGTGTCTCAAAAAGTTCCTCGGACCTCGCCGATGAGTGGCTTTGATTCCAGAAGCGTAAATGACTGAAATATTCCCCATTTACTGCTTTTTTGTGTTTTGTTTCGTGGTTTGTTATAGGTGTTGAAGTCATCACAGCCTCTCGGATTATTTCAAAAATCTCCGGGTTTCTCCAGAATGTTTCGGATCTTGTTTGAAATTCCCCAGACTTAACTAGAAAATTCCCGGTCCCTCCGGAACCTTTCGGATTACGATGGAAGCCTCCGGATACCGCCAGATACATTTGGATCCTTCTGGAAACTTTTGGTTCTTGAGTATACATATCGTTTTGCTTGCCTCTTTCTAACTATGCAGGGGCCAAACCAAAAGAGGAGTCCATCCCCCTCATTTCCTTTCTTTGTTCATCGCATGTCATTTGGTTGCACCACCACTAAGGGCAGTTTGCATATTAGAAAATGTGCCGCATGGACAATTAGTTTTGGATATCTCAACTTGAGCATGATTAGGTTTCTCCTTCTCTTAGATTTGGAGTTTGATCTCAAACATGATGGTAATGGCTGACGAAAAATTGAGGTTTTGATCCAACCAAGTTTTAAGCAATGGCAGCCATGTCCATCACGTCTTGGCTTAGATTTTTCATACCTAGCTAACTTTCACCGCCATTTTGGCCCATGTTTTGCTTCTCTTGAAAAATTGATATCATTTTGCTCATCATGGTTTCTGGCCAATTGTCACACTCAGCATGAAATGTGGGTCTTAAATTCAAGTCTCCTCAAATATGAACTACGAATGGCCTGATTCTCTGTTGGGATACGTAGGCACCTTTTGGTCGGCCACAAATTTGAAAATGTTCCATCCTGTGCTAGTTTGCTACCATAGAATGCTCATAATAACATCAAACGTTGAAAACAATCCCTAGGGATTTCAAAGTAATCTTATGACATCTTTTGGAACACATCATAGTCACTTTAATTGTCAAAAGCGCAAAACGAGTTTTTCAAAGCTATGACCCGCGTCATTTCTGTTGAGCTAAGAAGGAATTGACACATCTCTGCACCCTCACAGAGATCGCTTGTAAGCAAAACATGCTATTGAAGATGAAGAAGGAGAAAAGAAAAAGAAAAAAGAAAAAAAATGATGAGCTCGCTGGATTGAAAACCCGTAAGGGCGGTCTAGGCAAAAGTTAGAGCACGAACAAAGTGAGAAATTAGCCGTGTCACCATGCATCTACTATGTGTCTCAAAGGATTGTCCTCAATCTTAGAAAATCCACTTGGTTAAACCTCGAAGCCCCTAGTTTCTTGGTTAGGATCCTTTCCACTTTGTCGTGTGTTTCAAGATGAAGAAAGGCATTCATTTCTCTATCCCAAACACTTATCCCTTGCTAGCCACATCGAGCCTCTGGATAATTTCTTTGAACAGCCTGCTAGGCAGCCATCCCCTACACTGGGGCAAACACAAAAAAAATACAAGGAGAGATGAAAGAATGAGCACCCCGTCATACAAGGGGCACTTTGAAGGAAACATTTCTTCCAATACACACAAAGGACATTTTTGAAGAAACCAACTCTTTCACGCAAAGTGAGACAAGAGATAACAAGAGTTGATAAAAATGTTGAAGATGGCTGCTAGCTTTTAAAACCCAAGCGTGAGTAGAAATTAGGTTTGAGCCTTTACATCCGCTTCTTTTTCAAGCCAAAACCCCAAGCCTACATTATGGTCCATAATAAAGTCCTCTCAGATTGGGGAACACGACTTAGTAGCAAGGTCCGAGACACTAGGGGCATCACCAGTGTGGGACTTAACACGAAGGGCAAGAATCCTGGAATTTGCATCATCTTGGCAAATCATACAACATGGAGAGTTACGTGAGACAAGGGGCATGGCTATGTTCCCCTTTATGCACTTCTCTCAAAAGTATCCAACCTCTCATGTGGGTCTCAGTAGGTACTTATCAATCCAATTCAAGTCAACCAAATCAAGCTCGAAGTAACAAACTCACCTAATTGACTAGGGGCATAGGTTTGCAAAATAGTTCTATGTCCTTTGATGATTGAATTACACGAGTGTGGAACAGGGATGAAATGATATGATTTTGAAATCCTTGAGGAAAAGTTCTCAAAGCTGATTTTATCCTAAGCATTCTTGACACAGCAAATACAAGCGCAGTCGCCTTTTTGCAAAATTCTGAGGAAATAACATGGGTCTCTCATTCCATGAAGAGTGTAGCAATATGGCCCCTTGACCAAACAATGTTTTCAGTGGTGCCGCTATGGCATTGCGGTCTTTCAAAACACCTAGCTAGTATAAGCAATAAGTCACTACCAGTCTCCCTAAAGGGCAAGAGGAAGCATTTGATCAAATACGCGAAAGTTGAGATGTCCAGAATACATCGCAGATTTACATGCATATCAGTATCATCCTGTCTTTTGCATTGATCCCTTGATCCTAGTATTTCATGCGTATATCATTATGGCTGCTTAATGGAAGTGGTTGTTGCACAAACTAACCCCAAGTATGAAGCGTTTTTATACTCAAGCAAGGCAGGTCAATCAAGGCATCATGGCCATCGTCTTTATGCAAAGAGTGAAGGGCAACAAAGGAATACACTGATTCTCTTAGATTTCGGTCCTTGAACCGACCATACCAAGCTTTGTATCTATGACCGACAGAGCCAAGTCAAAGAAGCTAAAAGATAGCCTCGTCCAATCTCCACAGCTCCCTCTCAGCAGTAGCTCTACTCAGCAGCCCTGCACTTACTATCAGCAGCACCGAGCTTCAAGCTCCATATTCACTATCATGGCGGCTCCACGCCGACAAACTCATTGGCGATATGCCCATATTCACCTTCTCAGCGGCTCCACGCCCATACTCGAGCCATCTCAACACTCACCTAAGTCAAGATATCAACCTTCATAAAAGTCTTGATCAGCCAAGAGATGTCAACATGACTACGCGAGTGAAGAGGGGGCACCTTGCCCAAGAACCACTCCAAATCCCCTGATCGCTCCCAAAGCCTAGGGTTAACCCAAAGAGGAGCTCCACCTACTCATAGGCCAGTAAGCAAAGAAAAATCACCTGGCGTGATCATCATCTCGCCAACAGAAGGAAAGTGGAACGTGTTGGGAGTATCCCACCACCTTTCAACAAGCAAGGTCATCAACGACCAATCCATCTTCAGAAGATTGAGGCCCAAAACAAACGGCTCAAGACCAGCAGCGCATACTAACTCCCAAGCCTGCTCCGGCAACGTCACAAACCACTTGTGCGGTAAAGGCCTCCACCACGAGCCTCCAGTCTCCTGTTTCTCTACCAAGGACAAAAATGGAGAAGCTTACCAAAACATTGAGGACGCTCAAGTGCTGCTCAGCGGCTCTACGCCCACACCTCAACATCCCTATGCCACGCTATGTGCACAACCTCGCGCTCAGCAGGCCAGCAAAATAATCCTGTGGCTTCCACTCAATGCACCCTCCAGAAGGCGTTTATATTGCTAGCTTCCAGAAAGCGTTTATGTTGCCAGCTTGCAGAAAACATTTAGCCACCAGAAGACATTTGAGTCGCTAGAAGGCGTTTGGCCTCCGGAAGGCACTCCCAGCAGTGGAGGTAATGGAAATCTCCCTAACAAACTGGAATATGGTCAAGAACTAGCCTTGGGGGCAATCCCGAGCATACTCAGAACTAGCCTTGGGGCAATCCCGAGCATACTCAGAACTAGCCTTGGGGACAATCCCGAGCATGTGGAATCTAGCATTGAGGACAGTCCCGAGCATGTGAAATCTAACCTTGGGGGCAATCCCGAGCATACACAAAACTAGCCTTTGAAACATCCCAAGCATAAGGAACCAATCAAACCCCGTGGAAGATGGAATACTCAACAGCTCAGCAAATCTACAAGCTCATCACCTCAACAGGCTCGAAGCCTGTATCTACTATCTCAAATGGCTCCAAGCCGTAACCATCACCTCAACAGGCTCGAAGCCTGTATCTACTATCTCAACTGGCTCGTAGCCATGACGACCAATCTTAGCGGCTCGAAGCCCACTACTTCAACAGGCTCAAAGCCTTTATCACCCAGCGGCTCGAAGCCCTTTATCATAGCGGCTCTACGCCCGTATCAATTCAGCGGCCCCGTGCCCATCGTCTCTACACAACTCAGCGGCTCCAAGACCGCTATCTCAACTGGCTCAAAGCCGTAAACAAGCAATCCCAGCGGCTCTAAGCCCTTTATCTCAGCAGCTCTATGCTCGCTATCACAGCAACAGGTTCTACGCCTGTAATCACTCAACTTAGCGGCTCCAAGCCCATTATCTCAACTGGCTCAAAGTCGTAACAACCAACCTAGCGGCTCTAAGCCCTTTGTCTCAAACTGGCTCGAAGCCGTACACAATCAAGCTCTTAACAGGCTCGAAGCCTATGTCTATTACCTCAGCGGCTCGAAGCCCATTATCTCAACAGGCTCGAAGCCTATATCTATCACCTCGGCGGCTCCAAGCCCATTACTCTAATAGGCTCGAAGCCTGTATCTACCATCTGAAATGGCTCGAAGCCATAAACTCAGCGGCTCAAAGCCCAACATCTCAACTGGCTCGAAGCCGTAAATAAGCAACAGGCTCTAAGCCGCCCCAACAATCAAGACATTTATTCTCAGGCTCTACGCCTGAATGCTCAAAAATCTAACATTTTTGAATGCTCAAGCTCTACGCTTGGATGCCCAACCACTGTGTACTGGATGCTTAAGTTATACACTTGAATGCTCAAGCTCTACGCTTGGATGCCCAACCACTGCGTACTGGATGCTTAAAGCCTGTACTTTGAACGCTTGGATTCTGCCGTCCGAATGCTCGAGCTCTACGCTCTGAATGCTCAAGTCCGGAACTTGATAGAAGCTCTAAGCTTAAAACAAACACACACGCACGGGCCCGTGCACATATTGCATTTTCACATCGAGTCTGCATCATCACATCTGTTCACATCTAACAACCATCATCACACATATACACTCTGCATATTTTTCATGAAACAGGTCAATCCTGCAATCAACCGGCTCTATGCCTCGGTTTTATTTGATCGGCCCAACGCCTCGATCTTTTGGCTCCACGCCAACACTTATGATGGAAAAGCTCCGTGCGCAGACCATCAGAATGCAACCAGCTCTACGCTTCGGTTCAAATCACGTCAAGCTCTAAGCTCCGACAACTTAGGCCCTTGCCTCAAGACTGCATGCAGGCTCCACGCCTCGATCACTTCAGGCTCCATGCCTCAGTTCCTTCATCTCAGGCCCTTGCCTTACACCAGCTCCGCGCTTCGGTTCATCACGTCAAGCTCAAAGCTCTGACACCACAGGCTCTCATCCTGATCAATACCAGCTCGGCGCTTCGGTCCCATCAAGCTCTAAGCTCACCTCAGGCTCTTGCCTTATACCAGCTCTGCGCTTCAGTTCATCACGTCAAGCTCAAAGCTCTGACACCTCATGATCTCACCTCCTGATCAATACCAGCTCCGCGCTTCGGTCCCATCAAGCTCTAAGCTCACCTCAGGCCTTCGCCTCATAACCACAGCAGGCTCCACGCCTCAATCTAGTCACCTCAGGCTCTCGCCTTATGATCAACACCAGCTCCGCGCTTCGGTCCTATCAATCACCTCAGGCTCTCGCCTTATGATCAACACCAGCTCCGCGCTTCGGTCCTATCAATCACCTCAGGCTCTCACCTTTTGATCAACACCAGCTCCTCGCTTCGGTCTTACCCAATCCCCTCAGGCCTTCGCCTCAAGATTGCAACAGGCTCCACGCCTCGATTCTATCACTCTCCAGGCTCTCGCCTCATGACTACAACCGGCTCCGTGCCTCGGTTTCCTCATCACCAAAGCTCCGTGCTCCAGTTACTGGCCCTGTGCCCCTCACGTCTCAAAAGCAAGCCGGCATCCAACTCATCCCCAGTAGATGGTCTGGATTCCACCCCACTACATCAATTCCTTCCAGCTCATTCGCAAGGATAGGCTACTCTACCGAGCTCCTTTCAGTCAAAGTAAGGATGATCAAGAAAAGCAAACGCACCTGCAGTGTACTGATCTACCCCAAAATAACTATGGAAGCTTTCTGCAAAAGCTCCCCCGGCAGCCCTGCGCTCCTTCAACTACTCTTCGCCAAAACCCTGGCTCAGTCTAGGTACGTCACACTACGGCTTTTTAAGCCCTAAGGTACGTCTTCTGTCTCTAACCCTCCAAACTTTTTACTTTTGTTTTATGTCCCGAACTACGATTGGTCTGAATTTCCCTTGTGGAATACGTAGGCAGCCTCCCGGCCCGACCATAAGAAAACCTTTTTTCGAAAACCCCTTGGAATAGTGGATGGACCAAATTGAGTTGCTTTTTACAGCTTTGACTCTTACTCAAACATGTCTCGCGATCCGTCTGAGTTCAGTCAAAGAGGGGCATCTGTAGACACCCCAATTTGGCCTAACGATTATTTCAAGTCCCACCTTGGGACAATCCCGATGATGAAATGGATACAATGATTACTGATTGCTTCCTTGAGGACCTTAGGACTTTCAGTGAGAACTTTGAACCACTTAGAGGACCCAATTCAGAGCCATACAGCCTTTCAGACAGAAATACAGAAGCCTAGGAGAATCCATCTGGCGGCCGTAACATCGATCTAACGGCCAAAACATCAATTCCTCACCCGAGCAACCTGTTGCAAGCAAAATCTCCCTGAGAGATCAATTCCTCGGCCGCAAGATCTATCCTTCGGCCGAGATATCCATTCCACGGCCGCGACATCCTTTGCTCGACCGCCAGATCGACCTTTTTCCAGACTCTGGAACGTTCTGTCAGACGTTTGGTTTGATCCAACTACACTACCTTCCCGATGCGTTCGGGCTACGCTCAGAGATTACGACGTAGAGTTAGAGATGCATTGCAATTGCAATTGCCATCTCATGATTTGATTGGCCGGAGTGAGTCATCCCTATGCCTATATAAAGGAGCCTTTGGGCTCCGAAATAAACACAAAAATTGATAGACCTACACACTCAATCAAGCCACGAAGCTCTGTCAAAAATACTCTCTCAATCCCATACTCCAAAAGCCCTAACCTTCCGAAGGTAGCCGTCAATCCGGCGATCAAACCCCGAAGTTCAAACCCTAACTCTAGGGTTCTCGATCAAGCAATCAATCAATCACGCCCAATCCAAAGCAATCAAGCAACTGAGGGATCAAGGTGGTGAGGCCCAACGGCCTCTGGTTTGTCTTAATTTACTGCATTTTGATTAACTGTAGCGTTTTGATTATCCATTAATCTTTCTGTCTGGTGTGAAGAAGAACACCGACCGGGGCTTCGATCCCTCGGCCGGTACATCAAACCAGTGTGATTACTCGGCCGTGACATCTATTCACCGGCCGAGTAATCAATCTCCTGGGACAGTTTATTTGCTTTCTTTGCTTTCTGAATACATGCTTCAATTATCGCACTGGCTCACTTTGTTTACTGTTTAAAGGAATAACTAAATAGACTATGTGTTGGAATTAAACAAAGCATCTATATGTCTTATGTTGAACGATTATGGGCCAGTCTCACGACTGGGCAAAGAGGGGTGCCTAACACCTTCCCCTTATTGTACTTTTGGCTCCCTTATCCAGAATCTCTATCTGTTTTCCCAGTTTTAATAAACTGGGTGGCGACTCTATTTGATGATAACCGTTATCATGTGGCGATGTTCCTAGCCATGGGAATGTCCATGATTTTGGTTTACGAAGCGAGCAACCAATCGAGCAAACAAACGTGATCAATCTGTATGGCGATGCCCCGTTTGGGAGGTGTCTACATAAAGATTCAAGACCGAAGCGAGAAGAAGATCCGGAATAAGACCATCAAGCTGGTGCGAGTTTTGTGGAAAAACCGTGGAACTGAAGAAACCACATGGGAGAGGGAAGAAACCATGAGGGTGAGTCGTCCCCACCTATTCGAATCCGAGCGTGCACCAAATTTCGAGGACGAAATTGTTTAAGGGGGATAGGTTGTAACAACTCCGATTTTCAGTAAATAAAAATCTCGTTGTAATATTTGTTTTATTAAAATTCCTATTAGATTCCCTATTAAACTCCGAATAATCCGTCATAATTAGATTCGATGTTTATAAAATAGATTTCCATCGCCAAGTGACTCGGTCATTCTTTTAAAATCAAGCATACTTACTAAACGCCAATATGTTCCATAATATTGTATTTAAGTATTAGAAATTTATTTACTTTTGACTAGAAATCCAACTAGACTAACTAGAATTAGCTTCCAACTAGTTGGTTAGCTAACCTAAGTACTCGTTGACTTAGTTACCTTTCCCTAGCAAGTTAGAACCTTTGGTCAATAGAAACAATCATGACATGCCAAAAGTAGAACACATGGCTTAAGGTAATCATCACCTTTTAAAGCAAGTTACTTTCTAGGAAAGTTACTTTTCACCTTTAATCATTTCACCCTTTTTGCTTTTCCTTACTCTTTCTATATATAGACTTATATATATATAGGTACCTAACAAAGTAGGAGAGAGAGAGAGAGAGAGAGAGGGAAGCCGTTAGAGAGAGAGAGAGAGGCCGAGAGAGAGAGAAAGGAGAGAGAGTGAGTGTGTGCTTGTGTTGGCCACTCATGCAAGCAAGATCTTACTTTAGCCAACCAAAGTACAACCCTTTTATGACTCCTTTTGTTCTTTTTGAAAGCCAACCAAATCTAGCCTACCAAAGTACCAACTAGCCTTGCCACTTGTCCCTCCTTTTATGACAAACCTCTCATGATAACCTAGGACCTAACCTAAAAATGGAAGCCATACTTGGCATGCTTTAAGCATGATTTGACAAGGCAATGGGAGAGAGAGGGAGAGGGGGAATCCAGCCAAGGAGGGGGGAGAGAGAGAGAGTGAGCCGAGAGGGAGAGAGAGAGAGTGTGAGGTGTGTGCTTGTGTGTTGAACACCTCACCAAGCTACAAGCTTAGCTTTAAGCCTAAAACTCCTTGTGTCACCATTCTAGTCTTTCCAAAGCCAATGATGAGATCTCTTCTTACAAGCCAACAAATTCTAGACAAGACAAGACCTTATACCTTCCATGATAACCTAGGATTTTAGCCCTAAGCCTAAAAAGGTGGAGATGACAAGCCTTGGCATGCTTGCATGCTTGAAATGGCAAGACCATGAAGCAAAAAGTGGAGGAGGAAAGAGAGAGAGAGAGAGGGCCGGCCAAGAGAGGGAGAGAGAGCCAAGACTTTACCTATAAATAGCACCCCATTCTCACCATTCAACTCACACCTTTCATTCTACAACTTCTCTCTCTAGAAAGATCAATGTTCTTGCTTGTTCTTTGTTGTTCTTGAATGTTCTTCCTTGTTCTTGAAGAGCAACCACCAAACCACTTCCAAAACCACCCTTAGATCTTTAAAGTAGTCTAGTCTAGTTCATAAAGTTGTTTCTAGGAAGAGAACATCCAACTCTCTTCCTTTCGAAGCAATCCGGAGCCGTTACGCCGCCGATCCACCAAAGCCGACGACCAATCCCTTAGATCGACCTACCGCCAAGAAGAACGGTAGATTATCCTTACCTATTCCCTAAGTATAGTAGATTCTATATCTACTTTTCCTAAGTATATGTAGATTAATCTTAACCTCTACCTCTAAGTATATGTAGATTATCCTTACCTATTCCCTAAGTATAGTAGATTCTATATCTACTTTTCCTAAGATATGTAGATTAATCTTAACCTCTACCTCTAAGTATATGTAGATTATCCTTACCTATTTCCTAAGTATAGTAGATTCTATATCTACTTTTCCTAAGTATATGTAAATTATTTTGAAGTATGAGCATGTTGATTAACGAATTTTATCCTCAATAAACATATGCTGTTTTGAACTTCCTTAAAAGAAAGAAAGAACGAATTTTAAAAGATAGGAAATTATCGCTTAGTTTCAATCATAAGGATGGTGATGAGCTTGTTGTATGATTGCTTGACTACTTGTTGTTGATAAAGCATAAGTGGTTTACCACTCCAAAGGTGTCCGTCCATGTGGCACTATGCTTTAGTTTGCGTGCTAAATGTTCGAGTATGATTAGAATGAGCATGCTAAGTAATATAGAGTTGAATGATCTTGTTAGTTAAATTTCAAGAAGTCAATACATACTGCCGCGGAGTCTATGCGGCCGGACTTGCCCATTGTGTGGTGTGTGTGCGTGCGTAAAATATTTTTGAAACTACATAATGACCAATGTGGGAGTCATTATGTGAGTAGTGTGTGTGTGCCCATGGGAACCCGGCGCGGCGGAACCATTGTGAGGATACTCGAGAACCCGGCGCGGCGCAATCGAGGTTGGGTGTGTGGCTTGGTTATCCGTGGAGAGGAGCCAATGCAAGTTTTGTGTGCCAATGGGAACCCGGCGCGGCGGAACCATTGTGAGGATACTCGGGAACCCGGCGCGGCGGAACCGAGGTTGGGTGTGTTAAAGTGATTTTCGAAATGTTAATTGGGTAAAAGAAGTGAAATTGGCGACACGGTCTACGAAATGCTGTGTAGGAGAAACTCTGATGACACAGACACTTACGATAACTAAAGAATATGGATATGTTATTGTTAAGTACGTATGACTTGTACTGTATTGTTATCATTATCTGTATGACTGCTTTGTATGTAAGTTATGGTTTAGCGGGTATGGATTTCTCTATTGAGCGTTATAGCTCACGGTGTTACCTTTGGTGACCCTGACATATTATATTGGTGGCGACGCCGGTATAATGTATCAGACTTCATAGACGAACAGGGGGGACTCTACACTTTGGAAGCCTTTGGAGCTGAGGAACTGGCAAGAATGGAGGAACAAGAAAAGTAGTCGATAGGAACCCTAGTACCCTGCCCTTATTGAATAAAAGTACTTTTGCAAGGTTTATGATGTAATAATGAGCTTGACTCTATTTACCTTTCAATAAAATTCTCCCTTTAACGTACCCGAATTTGGGGGCGTTACATAAGCACAGTGAGAATCTGCTGCTCATCAATCAAAACGTTACCGGCAGTCCTAAGGCCGTGTATCATAGATGACATAACCCTCAAATGTTCAGGCATGGAATGTTGGGGGTTCATTTTATAACTGTCGAACTTCAATGTTAACGCGTGCAACCTAGTTGCCGATGTGCCACCAAAAGCAATTTTCAGCTAGTTCCACATTTCTTGGGCAGTAGCACAGTTTTCAAACTCGCCAATGAGATCATTGTGCATGCTGACTAACATAGTAAAGCGCGCACAACAGTCTTTCTTGACCCAATTTTGATAAGTTTCCATGTTTCAGCGGTCTTGGGCAGTGGTCCCCTCTTTGGGGACAGCCATGGTATTGGTCAAGGTTTCAAGTACTTCTTGCTCATTAAGGAGATACTGAATTTTCTTGTGCCACATGTCATAGTTTTTCCCATCCAGTTTCTCTCCCTTAACAAGATCAACAACAATAGTCTTTGAAGCCATTTCACTAAATTTATTTGCGCATTGGAAATATTTAGCACATTACAATAATTTTATCCTAAAACCCTATTAAGCAAATAATGATTTTAACCATGGATAGAGATCGAAAATCTGCAATGCTCGTAGTCATCACTCCAACACATGGTGTAAATCATTATTTCTTAATCGGTTTTTAGACAAAATTTTCAATGAATCAATGTAACAGTAAGAGGATGGGACTAGTTATTTTAAGTCCCTAATTAATATTTTATGCAAGAATGGGAGGCAAAAATATTATACAAACATAAGTGCAAAAATTCACCCCCTTACAAATAAAAAAAACAAATGAGGGTGTTGCACTTATTCCATATAATAAGTTTGTCTCCGGTCTCTATCATCAATGAGAGCCCATCTCCAAACGCATACAAATATTAATCCCTTCAATTGACCATCGATCCATGCCAACATGCAACAACACATAGTAGGTATAGGCATGAATGGTTCCGCCACATTCTTCCTCTAAGAAGACGGGTAAAGTCCAATTATTAAGGGTACAATTGTTTGCGCTGTAACGCAGCAATAAACAATCAATACATAATGAATATGAAAAAATATACAATTTGTTCATAATAATCGCAACCTATCCAAACGCGACAGTCACAAAATAATTTAAAAGAATTATTGTAAGGTTGGAGCCCGGCTAGCACAGCCCTAGTGCGCACTGAATTTTTTATTGACTCGATATCTGATGATATTTTTGAAAACGGAACAGCTTCAAATTAAATATATCAAAGTTGGTGCAGTGGTCGCAAGTTCAATCCCTGCGCCTCTCACTAAAAACACCCTTTTTTTAATTGTTGATGATAAAGCAAAGCCGCGCGCTATCAAGCCGCTGAGCCTCGACCGAGCTGCGCAATCAAGCCGAACCCCTTACAGAGCCGAGGTTTCAAGCTGATCTGCGAGCCGCTTATCTAGCCAAGTCACGCTCTTTTGTTACTGTTCCAGATTTCCAGAAAGTCGCACGTAAAACTCCAGATTTCAAATGGCCTATCTTTTTCGTTTTAACTCCAAATCTGACGAATCTTATCAGATAATTTTCATCGACAAAAAAAACTTTAACAAAGGTCAGATTGAGCACAAAGCAAGGCCATTAATTAAAATTATTTTTGTGACGAGGATTATTACGAACAGATTATATGGTGCACGTTATATGCGAGAGCGAGCCCTAATGGCTTTGATACCAATGTTGACTTTATAGGATCGAAAGCTCATAAATCACATAAGACTTACACGTACGATTGAAGCGCAGCGGAATTAAGATGCTTCAGCTTTTCACGATTTGAGGCCTGCTCTACAAGCACCGATTGCGTACACGTACACCGTATTCAACTCTTGCCGGGTTGAGGAGACTACTAGAGTCTACTCTTGATGTCCACACCGCAAATCCTAGGGTTCTTAGATGGAAACCCTTGAGAGAGAAGATATTTGACAAGAGAATCTTTCTAAAGGAGAAGGAGAGATGAAACTCTAACTCTTTCGTATTGTGTGTATCTCCAAATATCTGCAAGACTATATTTATAGATTAAAGTCCAAGAGTTCAAAGTCTCCTAATAGATATAGGTGATCTATTATCTTTGAACTTTCCTAACATAAAGAGATTAGGAGTCTGTCTTATCCTTCTAACCAACTCAATCACATAACCCATGTGGACGACACATGTGGGTTGGGTCCGATCCGAACCGACCCATTTTACTAACAGGAATGCTATTATTATCAACATTGTCATTCTTATATTTTTTTTTTTTGGTAAGTAATTTCATTTCACCAAAAACACGGCAACTACAAAAACAACAGGGCATCCCCTGAACAACAATACAATGAACAACAAGGCTAAACAAGTCAGCCATTATTTATCCTAAAAACTCTAGAACTAAGTAACCAATCATCACAAATTTGTCTATTAAGGCAAGAAAACTTTACAGAATTGAAAGAACAAAGCTTGGCTCTAATCGCATCAAGAATCGCTGCAGCTAGGCCATCTACATCCCTGCTCTTGTTCTGAAATATCCGCATGTTACGCTCCCCCCACAAGAAGTAAGATGTTGCTGCCAAAGATAACTTGTATACAATGCTACAAAAACTTTTACCTTTCCTTTGAGCACTAGCCCAAATAAGCTCCTGATGCAAAGGAAGAGGTCCTCTAGAAATGTTATTTTTACGCATAACACGGCTCCAGATCATTGCAGAAAATTGGCATTCAAAAAACAAATGGGCATGAGACTCTTCACAAGCCATACACAACACACATACTGGATTAATGGATATCCCCCATTTGGCTATTCTATCCTTGGTGGAAAGACGCTCCAAAATAGCAATCCAAAGTATAAAGCTCCATCGAGGCACATTCTGGCAAAACCATTCTAACAAATGCCAGTGTTGAAAAGAACACCTATGTCTGCATGCCTCCCATGCTGTCTTGACAGAGTAGCAGCCATCTGGAGAAAGAGTCCATATTACTTTATCCTTAGACAATGGATTAGGTAGAAAATTTGTAGGAGTGTGACGCATAACCGCCATCATAACTCGACTCCTCTGTCTTGGCCATCGCCAATTCCCTTAAACAATAATGGAGGATACTTTAGCCCTCAAAGCCCTACCCCTATTTGTAACAATGGAATCACCGAACTGCTTGTACAATGCACCAAGGGGGTGCCAATTATCAGTCCATAGAAATGTATCTTCTCCATCCCCAATGCAATACCTGATCCAACCTTGGCAAATATCCCTTAATTTGAGAAGCTTCCTTATTACCCATGATGCATCATTCGGTATAGGAATTCCCCAGAGACTATGCCCTTTCAGAATGTACATATGCACCCACTTTACCCATAGTGAATCAGCTTTAAAACTCAAAGCCCAAAGGTGCCTAATATTGGAAGCCTTATTCCATTCTTTAAGGGACCTAAACCCCAGCCCACCTTCATTCTTTGGAACACATAGATGCATCCAACTAACTTTAGCACCTGTATGCTTCATGTCAAGACCAGACCATAAGAAAGCCCCCAGCACTCCCTCAATCTCCTTAATAACTTTTTGAGGCAATATAAAGATAGAGCTCCAGTAGGTTTGTATACTACAAAGCACAGACTGAATCAATTGGGCCCTTCCCCCATAGGATAAAAATTTCTGAGACCAACTTTGAATTCGAGCCAAAATCCTTTCTTTAAGGACAATACAATCAGCAGAGGTAAGCCTTGAGCTGATTAAAGGCACCCCTAAATACTTTTCAGGGAGATGACCCTCCGAAATACCCATTAGATCGATAAGAGACAGCTTAAGAGCAGTAGGCACACCAGAAAAGTAACAGGCACTCTTCATCATATTAGGCTGCAAACCAGAATAGCTATGAAACTCCTTGAGGGTATTCATAATGATTCTCAGAGATTCTTCATGAGCACCACAAAAAACAATTAGATCATCTGCAAACATGGCATGGGAGATCCCTAACTTGGCATCTTGGATGGAATCGAAAATTACCTTTCTCAATGTTAAACTGCAGCAGAGAGGAAAAAGCTTCCATGATAAGTAAGAAAAGGTAGAGGGAGATGGGATCCCCCTGCCTTAGGCCTCTAGCTCCTGGAAAGTACCCCACCAACCCACCATTCATCATCACAGAAAACATGGGAGTAGTAACACAAGCCCTAATCCAACCAACAAAAATATGTGGAAAACCCATAGCCACCATGGTGTCTAACAAAAAATCCCAATCTACAGAATCGAAAGCTTTCATTGTAGAGACCCGAATATTTTTAATGTTTGAAATATCGATTAAAAGTTTAATTGAGAAAATACGGATTTGTTTGTGAATATTTGAGTTGGGGACTTAGATGAGAGAGTAGAAGATTGAGGGGTAAATGTGTGATTTGTAGATTTTGAGGTATAAATAGGAGAGTGTGAGTGTATGGGATCATTTTTCCCCAAAACCAACTCTCGGCTCTCTCCCTCCTCCCCGCCGGTTCTCTCTCTCTCCTCTCCTCCCACTCAAAAACTCACCAAAACACCTCCAAGCTCTCAAGAACCCACCCTCATTTCACCTCCTCTACGCAACCCCGGGCTCGTATCGCATTGGGTGAGGTTCGGGAAGGAGATCGCGGCAAATTTTGGAAGTTAGGAGCTAGAGCTCGTTCGAGGTGTCGGGTTTCGTTCCTTGGACCGAGGTAGGAATTTCTTGGCTACTTTTATGTGTAAATAGCTTGATAAGGTGTGAAATCCGTGCTTGATGTTGTTGTTGTTGGTGTTGTGCTTGAGATTCTGATATCTGCAGAAAAATCTGCTCGAAACCTCTCCGTATCGATACGGTATTCTTGCCGTATCGATACATCTTTAAAACAGAATGGACTTTGCTGATAAGCATCCTGTATCGATACAGCCATTTTGGCCGTATCGATACCAGTTCCTTATGGGCAGTTTTGACTTCGCTGCTTCTACTTCGATTGTTTTGAACCCCGGACACTTCTAACACCCTTGTAACACCTCCTAAACTATCTCAAGCTTGTCCAATTGAATTCCTATGGTTGAATGACCTTGTGCTCATTACGTTGACCTTCCGTTAGTCGAAATAGTCGTAGTCTGTTTGGTTAACGTTGTGTTGGAATGCATCTTATCTATTGATTGACTCTTGGAAATGTCTATGGTACCGTCGAAACATGGTTGGCATGTCGTGTGGTGTTTTACTTATGAATGTGATAGTAAGAGAGTCATGGTTTGTATCGTGAGAGCAGAAGTAGTTATTGTGAGTCGAAAGTCGGAATGGGAAGTCTCGTAACGCAAGGGGTGGAAATACGGAGACTCTTGTGGATCTCGTAGCGCAAGGGGTGGTAATACGATGGTTCTAACGGTCGGGGTTTACCGTAGCGCGAGGGGTGGTAATACGGTAACTCTTGAGACATTGTACCGTAACGCGAGGGGTGGAAATACGATTCGTGGAGGTTTGTGTTAGTGAGTTGAATCGGGATTGTTAGAGGGGTCGTGTCCCTTGGACTTGACGTATGTTTGTGATAGTGGTACATCCTAGAGCGCTTACACTAAGCATTGCCACACTCTCTTGTAGATGGTTACCATTGATTGAACCGTACACCCTTGTCATCTTCCCTATGCACATATCATCTTGTTTGCACATAAATTTAGTAAAGATTTTCCTACTGGGCTCGCATAGCTCAACCTAATCTTTCTTTTCAGGTTTAGACGATGGACAGTGATTTGCATAAATTGCGTGCTTGGAAGTGAAAAGGGTTTTTGGAAGCTAACTCTGATTTAGATACATAGTCATTTTATGTAATAGACATTCTTTTGATAAAGATGGGTTTTGTAACTTCATGGTTTGTCCGTACAAACATTTGTAATCTCTTTGGGGCCGGAGTGCCAAAATTGTATATTCTTTTGAAATTGGGACTTGTTTTGTAAAGTTTAACAGGAGGGAACTGTTTGGGGCTATTAAGTACATTATCCGAAGATCTTTTATTGAAAAAGCTTTATTTAATTACGTTGAAAATCTAGGTCGTGACAAACCCGTATCAGAGCATCTAGGTTTAGAATACCTAGAGACCGTGGGGAGACTTAGTCTCATGGGTTCAAAAATTATCACATTTTTTTTTTAACAAAAACATGTGTGTGCTTGCATGACCGATATGTGTTCACTGAATAGGCATTGTATATGTATATGCTTACATGAAATAGTTAAAAGCTGGTACTTGTGTCTGAGAAAATGAGAAGTTTGATCTCCTTATGGTGGATATGGTTGCGACCGTTACTATTGTTATCACTACTGTTGGTAGTTTTGTTTTTGAGCCATTTGTGGTAAGGTGCCTAACATGTAGATGAGATGTTAGACAGGAAAGAATATGAAAGGACGAAGATTGTGGTAGTGCTTATGCTTAGTGGCGAGGTCGACTTGTGAGAGGAGGTATCTGTTAGTATGTAATAGAAGTGCTGGACTGTTAATAAGATTTATGAGCTAAGTGCTGGATGTGTTTTACTTGAATTGCGTGGATTACTTATTGGGTCTAAATTGCGTTAATCAAATCTTATGTGATTTGTCATTATTATATTGGTTGTTGAGGTTGATTTAGGAAGATGAGGGTTATAGGTATTAGGTAGGGTGTCTAGATACGGTATGTGTCTTCTGGACACCCAGGCGCCGATGAGATCCAGCTGGAAGAGGCGCTTGATCACCGCTCCTTCTAGATGGAAGTCTCGGAAAGTCAATTGGACACTACGATTGGGTATAGGGGCTAGAACTCTAGGCTTGAGAAGGGTTATAGTGTTGTAGTCGTCATCGCTAAGGTAAATTATATCTATGTGACTTAAGTCGAGTGATTGATGTAAGTGTGTGGTGAGAAATTTGTCTGGAGTGAGGGCGATACGAATGTGAGCTGTTGAGGTTGACAATGAGGCGAAATGTAATTGGTGTCCTGGGTGGGAATGGTAGGAACTTTGAAGTGATAGGCATGTGGAGAAATAATATGTTGTGAAAAGAAGGATTGGAGTGTAGAGATCGATCATGGTGTATAATCGGGTACGCGGACTAGACTAATGACAGTATAGGACATATGAAGGAATGCCATTGAGACGATAAATTTGTTTAAGAGAGATGAAGGGATAATAGTGATAATGATGGTGACAGCAGAGATGGTAGTGGTAATGGAAGTTGTTGTTCTTGAGGTCAAGTGTAGATATGGCAAATGCCTTTGAGGAAAATTGAGGTTGATATGATTTCTTAGCTGAGGGACAATCGTGAGATGTGAAACTTGTGGTGAGCGGAACTATTAGAGGATGTTGGTGTGAGTGAGATTGATTCTTAAGTGACGAAGTAGTTGGAGTCTTAGAATGTAACGAGAAGTATAGGCATGTTACTAGGTTGTAAAGTTGTTAAAATAGAGGAATAATTAGAATTGATAATACGTGTATTTGTGATGTGATGTAGTGATGTTTAAGACTGTGAACATGAGAAATACATGATTTGACTTGACCGAATGAATGAGAATGCTCTGGACTAGTGAAGTGAATAGAGGTCGTGTGAGGCATCACGAGATTGAAAGGAATGAGATAACTGTTGGGCTTCCTAAAGCCATGAATTGTGAAGTATTGGGTACTGTATGAGTCCGATGATGTGTAGGTGTGTTTGGTACTGTGCAACGCTCTCAATTTGTACGATGAATCAACGGTTGGTTTACTGAGATATTCGTGCATAAAGTGTTCTGCTATTTAGTGTAGATTTTCTGGTTTGACTGGTTGTGTAATCCTAGTGGGTGAAGTTTATCCTTTGAATGCAGTACTAAGTAGATAGTGATGTGATGTGTGGATACATGTCCCTGGTCAAATATGTAATCGATAGAAACGTACTTGAGTTGATTGGCACAAATCCTTTAGTTTGACTTAACGCTATACGATGATTGGAATCTCTATTCTCAACTCCTTGTTTTGTTATGGCTTACGAGTTGACTAGTGCTTTGCATGCCTTTCATTTTCTAGATTATAGTCTTATTGAGAATCTTGATAGTCTAGTTCAGTCTTCGTGAGATGTACATTGAACAAGTGAGACTAATTGAACGTTGTAGACACATGCCGCATTTGAATCAAGTCTTCTATCTGGGGCGTCGAGTAAGTATAGTGAAATATGTGAAGTGGTGGATTTTAGTTTTGAGAACTTTTACACCTACGGAGTTATATATGTATGTGATTGGAAAAAAAAAAAAAAAAAAGGGGGTCTCTTTGAAAAAGAGTAATGCTTTGTGTAAATTGATTATTCGTTTAGTACCTTTTGGAAATGGTAACAGTATAGGCTTAGAGTCGGTTACATCCCAGCGGAGTGAACCTCATCCTAAGTTTTGCTATGTTGGCTACTGTTTGATAATGTCAAAAAGGGGGAAGGAAGAAATTTACTTAATGACGTGTGACACTATACACATGCTATTGAAAATCGTAAATTGAGACTCGTGGTTGTTGTTTAATTTTTAATATCATCACGTCAGACGCTTAGACTTTGACCTAGCGTTTATTTTCTCGAGGGAGCATATCTTGAGTATTGCTATTGTATGGGAGATTGTCCTAAGATGCATTAGTTTTCATGACTCTATTGGAACCTATAATTGATAAGGGTCACCATGTCTCAATTATGATTAGCAGTGTTATTCCTTGGGTGACTAAGTGGAGTTGTTTTGTAGTTGGAACCTGACACATGTCATTTCCTTAACAGCATCAATGATATGATCGGAAGATTTGATATGAGAAGTTTCCACGATGTATCAACTCTTAGTTGAGAGTAGTTAATGGCTTGTGGTAAGGAGGATAATGGATTTGAGAGTTCACCTGAGTAGTTTTAATGTTGTGTCGTGTTGAGTCATGTAGAAGAACGTTGCCGTAGGAGTAGGTTTGGGTTTCCAAGATGGAAGTCGGTGGTGATTCCGAGTAGGCTGAGGGATGTGGAGTGATGTTGGAATCTTGGTTGGTTTGTAAAGTCGGTAAAAGAAATTCTGTGGGTGGACAGGGATGTGAGTTAGAGATAATGGCTAGTGGTTTGGTGTTATGTATTTCGCCACATTAAGGAAAGTTAATCGTGTCTTTGTGAGGGGGAAGTGAGTACCAAGATGCATAGGATCATTTGGGATAATTAAGGGAGTAATGTTGCAGTCTATCATTAGCAGTATCAATAGAGTTGGATCGATTGTGGGACGTGTCTACGCTTGGAGTTGAAAGAAATATCAATAACTTGAAGAGTGAGGAGTTTAACTATGGCAAGTTGATGATTGTGATTGAGCAGAGGGTAATGAATCATTATGTAGTCTAATAATTGGATCTTGGATTGCTTGCAAGCTAAGTTTAGTTTGGACTCATTCTATGATTATGAATCTCGTTTGTGAATAAGTCACTCCCTTTCTTTGAGTCTTCTGTGAGTATCTTTTGGTAAAATATGCATGCTTAGTTAGATTCTTTTGTGGGGGTACTATTGAACATGGTGGCTACAAGGTGGAAATCATCAAGCCTGAGTTTTAAGTTAGAGATGGCCCATGCTACTTCAACGAATTTAACATCATGTGATAAGGAAAGGGATAATTCGTTATTATACAAAGTGTATATTAGATCAAGTGGTACCAAGTGATTAGTTAGCTCTTGAGAATTCATTTAGAACGCTATTAAGCGGATGAGGATTTTTTTTTCTTGATTCTATTTCAATACAGACAAGTTGGGTACTCTAAATTAGTATGTGAAAATTTTGATTCGTTGGTTGACGTTGATTGAGGGAAATAAGAATTGGAGTTTTATAAGCTTTCGATACATCCTTCTTGGTAGGTAGATGTATACTTATTGGAATAAGGCACAATGAATAGGAATGTGAATTTCAGAGTTTAGAGAACGTGGGTGCACTAGTTGATAGATCTTGATGTGATTGTTAAGTAATTATGTGGGATTAGAACTTTAGTACTAATATTCAACGGACTTGAGTACCTATGCAAATCCAAATTAGATAGGGATGATTAGAAGTTGGTGGATTTCTTGAGGAGAAATTGATACATATCCTTGATTCGCGCGAGCAAGTTTTGAGGGGTAAAACCATTCCATTAGTGCGAGTCTTATGGAGTCATCTCGGAAGGGAAGAGTCGACGTGGGAAAGGGAAGACGAAGTGAGGGAGAAGTATTCGCATTTATTTTGAGTTAATCGATATGAGTCTCGAACTTTTTAACCTTATGATTGTTAACTTGTTAGTATAAAAAAAAATGTGTGTTGTTACATGAGCATGATTAATTGATGCATGAATTTTAGTTGACTTGCGTTGTAAATTTCGGGACGAAATTTCTTTAAGGAGGATAGATTGTAGAGACCCGAATATTTTTAATGTTTGAAATATCGATTAAAAGTTTAATTGAGAAAATACGGATTTGTTTGTGAATATTTGAGTTGGGGACTTAGATGAGAGAGTAGAAGATTGAGGGGTAAATGTGTGATTTGTAGATTTTGAGGTATAAATAGGAGAGTGTGAGTGTATGGGATCATTTTTCCCCAAAACCAACTCTCGGCTCTCTCCCTCCTCCCCGCCGGTTCTCTCTCTCTCCTCTCCTCCCACTCAAAAACTCACCAAAACACCTCCAAGCTCTCAAGAACCCACCCTCATTTCACCTCCTCTACGCAACCCCGGGCTCGTATCGCATTGGGTGAGGTTCGGGAAGGAGATCGCGGCAAATTTTGGAAGTTAGGAGCTAGAGCTCGTTCGAGGTGTCGGGTTTCGTTCCTTGGACCGAGGTAGGAATTTCTTGGCTACTTTTATGTGTAAATAGCTTGATAAGGTGTGAAATCCGTGCTTGATGTTGTTGTTGTTGGTGTTGTGCTTGAGATTCTGATATCTGCAGAAAAATCTGCTCGAAACCTCTCCGTATCGATACGGTATTCTTGCCGTATCGATACATCTTTAAAACAGAATGGACTTTGCTGATAAGCATCCTGTATCGATACAGCCATTTTGGCCTTATGGGCAGTTTTTGCCTTCGTTGCTTCTACTTCGATTGTTTTGAACCCCGGACACTTCTAACACCCTTGTAACACCTCCTAAACTATCTCAAGCTTGTCCAATTGAATTCCTATGGTTGAATGACCTTGTGCTCATTACGTTGACCTTCCGTTAGTCGAAATAGTCGTAGTCTGTTTGGTTAACGTTGTGTTGGAATGCATCTTATCTATTGATTGACTCTTGGAAATGTCTATGGTACCGTCGAAACATGGTTGGCATGTCGTGTGGTGTTTTACTTATGAATGTGATAGTAAGAGAGTCATGGTTTGTATCGTGAGAGCAGAAGTAGTTATTGTGAGTCGAAAGTCGGAATGGGAAGTCTCGTAACGCAAGGGGTGGAAATACGGAGACTCTTGTGGATCTCGTAGCGCAAGGGGTGGTAATACGATGGTTCTAACGGTCGGGGTTTACCGTAGCGCGAGGGGTGGTAATACGGTAACTCTTGAGACATTGTACCGTAACGCGAGGGGTGGAAATACGATTCGTGGAGGTTTGTGTTAGTGAGTTGAATCGGGATTGTTAGAGGGGTCGTGTCCCTTGGACTTGACGTATGTTTGTGATAGTGGTACATCCTAGAGCGCTTACACTAAGCATTGCCACACTCTCTTGTAGATGGTTACCATTGATTGAACCGTACACCCTTGTCATCTTCCCTATGCACATATCATCTTGTTTGCACATAAATTTAGTAAAGATTTTCCTACTGGGCTCGCATAGCTCAACCTAATCTTTCTTTTCAGGTTTAGACGATGGACAGTGATTTGCATAAATTGCGTGCTTGGAAGTGAAAAGGGTTTTTGGAAGCTAACTCTGATTTAGATACATAGTCATTTTATGTAATAGACATTCTTTTGATAAAGATGGGTTTTGTAACTTCATGGTTTGTCCGTACAAACATTTGTAATCTCTTTGGGGCCGGAGTGCCAAAATTGTATATTCTTTTGAAATTGGGACTTGTTTTGTAAAGTTTAACAGGAGGGAACTGTTTGGGGCTATTAAGTACATTATCCGAAGATCTTTTATTGAAAAAGCTTTATTTAATTACGTCGAAAATCTAGGTCGTGACATTCATGATATCTATCTTTATGGCACATCTAGGGGGCCCTGTATCTCTATGATAATTCCTAATCAATTCATGCATAAGAAGGACATTATCTACAATACTCCTCCCTTTAATGAAAGCAGATTGGGTTTGACTAATGACCAAGGGTAAAGTCTGTTGCATTCGGTTAGCAATGATCTTTGTTATGACTTTGTACACCACATTGCAACAAGCAATGTGTCTGTAATCTTTTGCCATAGAAGGATTTGGAATCTTAGGCACCAAGGTCAAGGCTGTAGAGTTCCGCTCCCTTAGAATATATCCTTTCTCAAAGAAGAGCATCACAGCTGCAACCAGATCCTGCCCCACTATATCCCAGTTTTGCTGGAAAAAACTTGAACAAAACCCATCCGGTCCTTGAGCCTTATCACCTTTAATAGAATTTAGGGCAGCCTGAATCTCATCAATCAGAATTGGCTTCACTAGGTCCTCTTTCATATGGGTAGGAACTTTCCTTCTAATAATCTGCTATAAAGAAGCTCTAGCATCCTGTCTTTGCATGAATTTTGTACCCAAAAGACCTTTAAAGTATTCGATAACCTCGTGTTGAACGTCCGCAGGTTTATCCAACCGAATTCCATCAGCAGTAACCAAGCTAAGAATCTTGTTCCTTACTCTATGAGAACTAACTTTATGATGAAAGAACTTAGTATTATTATCACCAAGCGCCAACCAATTCACCCTCGACTTTTGTTTTTTAAATGATTCCTCTGCAGCACTTAATTCCATGTATGTTCTGACAGCATCCTTTTCCAAATCCATAATGCTATCATCCCTTGGATTTAGTAAACACTGAGCTTGAAGTAATTCCATATTGGATCGAGCCTCTATCACTCTTCCAGAAATATTCGAGAAACATTGGGAATTTAGATTCTTTAAAACAGGCTTCAATCTTTTGAGTTTAAGAGAGAAACTAAGCATTGCAGACCCAGACTGAGGTTGGGCCCAAGAGTTTATAACCAAGGATTTAAACTGATGATTCTTCATCCAGAAATTGTAAAATCTAAAAGGCTTTCTACACCTTGCTTCCTCAAAAACAGTAACCAACAAGGAGCAGTGATCAGAAATACCTGGAACATGAGCTATAGCTTCCGATTCAGGGAACAAATCCAGCCAACCACCATTGACCACCACCCTATCTATCCTACTCATATTAGCACCACCACCACCTCTCTGATTAGACCAAGTGAACCAGCATCCCTTGGTAGCCAACTCTTCCATATTTGTATCAAAAAGGCATTGACAAAATTCAGAAGCAGCAGCACTATCAAACACCCCTACTCTTTCAGAGCTTCTCAAAGCAACATTAAAGTCTCCCATCTGGATCCAAGGGGAATCACCAATAGCAGAATACCGAGATCTCATGGTAGACCAGAGAATTCTCCTATCAGCTACAGAATTAGCTCCATAAACAACTGAAGCATAAAACATCCTCTGAGTACATAGACAAGTAACTTGTACACAGAGCAATTGAGTAGAACTGAAAATCAAAGAGACATGCAGACGACTAGGGTCCCAACCAAGAATAATCCGAGCAACCTCTTGATTACCAGAGTTATCCAAAAAACACCAAGAAAAAGGAAAACTTCTGTTGCAAATGGTAGGAAGATTATCCTTCCTTGCCTTAGCTTCCAAAACACCACAGAGACTCAAACGCTGAGAATCAATAAGGGATCTAACCTCTTTTTGTTTTAAGGGGTTGTTAATGCCCCTTATATTCCAACTAGCTATCCTAAACTTTAACGTTTGTTCTTCTTTCCCCCCTTCCCACCACCACCTTTGGCAGGAACATTACCACCTCCCTTACCACCCCCTTCTTTCCATCAGGAGGAATTGGAGTGGCCAGAGATTGAGGGACAACAGTGAAATCGGACACAAGTTCCATATCCAACATAGCACACTCAACAGTTACCTCATCTGGTAATCCATCACCAGTAGCAACAGGTAGAGCAGTAGCCTTAGGAACTGAACCAACTTCCATATTGAGCCCAACGGCATCCAAAATAGCAAATTTGCTAGGCACAGAGATTACCTTATCCCCTGAGGAAATAAAAACAGGTTGCTTGCCAATCTCAGCACTAACCAACACAGCATTCTTAGTTGGAGAGGTTGAAACATCTTTACCACTTTCATTCCTAGTAGAAATAGAGGCAGGCATAACAGCACCAGTATCACTAGTAGAGGCAATGGCTACCTGAAGAGAAACAGGAGACCGGAGTTCCACACCAGGAACAGCGTCTTTTCGCAAGGAACCAACCAATTGCCATGTATTGGTATCCACCACTCCATTCTTACCATTAGTACCAGTAGCCTTCTTAGTTTCCTTTGCCATCTCCTTAACTTTCAAAGGACAGTTAGCATCCCCATGTCCAAATACTTGACATAAAGAACACACCTGAGCTTTCCAAGGGTATTGAATGCGAATCACATCCACATCACCATTAGCATACTTTAGATCAAAATAATCCGGGAGGGGAGAGGAGCAATCAACTTCCACGCAGATCTTAGCAAAACTCAGCCTTCGACCAGACTCAGTCAAATGATCAGCATACAAAGGACGTCCAATCGAACTAGCAATATGGCTAAGACCAGGCCCAGTCCACATTTCCAAAGGTACGTTAAAGAAATGGACCCAAAGGGGTATTTGCGAAAGCTGTTCCTTCTCTAGTTTAAGATGGGGATGCCAAAGCTTAAGGATAAGAAGTTTACCCCAAAAATGCCATGGCCCTGATTCCAGCAATTGTCTGAACTTTCCCCCCTCAAACATGAAGAAGAAAAACCCCTTATCATTTGAAAGTACCTCCCGAATGCCAAACTTAGCCCAAATTTTCATAGCTATATGTTGAACTGCAGTAAAGGCCAACTTCTTATCCAAAAAGTGGACGACAATACATCTTTGCCACTTAGGATGCCCCAATTCCTCAACTTCCACAGAGGGGGATACCACAATTCTATCATTAACAATCGAGGGAGGAATATATTCAAGTTTCATCCTATTAGGACTAGGAACAGATTTAGAACCAACACCACCATCAATTGCAGACACAGTATTAGCCACCACAGAACTCCATGAAGTACCAGTCTTCGGGTGATTATCTCCACAATACACCACCCCAACCTGACTCGCAGGGAGGGGAACTGAAGCACAAGGGGTCAAAGAATCAGTAACGGGGACAGTAATCTGCTCCAAAAAATCAAGCCGATTGCCATTAAGGATAGGGTTTGGAAGTGGGAAAATCCTAGGATTGCCAACATTATCAATCGAACCATTAGGGGAATTTACTAAACTCAGAACAAGCCCAGCAAATTGCAGATTAGAAGCAGGAATTAGGTCAATCTCAACATTACCAACACACGTAGAGTTACGCCCAAATGTGCCCGTACCCGCCATAGAATTCAGAAATCACAAAGATTAAAAGCAAAGGAGGAAAACAAGTGCAATTACCCGAAAGAAGAACGATATTCAGAGGAGAGATCGAGCGAGGAACGAAGAATCCCATTGAATCGCCATGTCTGCCTTCTTCGATACCCCACTTGTATTCACTTGTCATTCTTATCTTGATCAATTCCGAACAGTCAACTTTGAATGAATCTGAACGAACTTAAAAAAAATTTTGAAGCCAATATGCAAAACCTTTTGTGACTAGAAACCTTTCTGGACATCAGGACGTGCACGGCGCTATGCTTGAACACCCCAGCGCTGAGGTGCTGACAAAATTTGCTGGTCCTTATCAGAGGGAGCCCAGCGCTGGGGATCCGATCCTGGACTCAGTCCGAATGCAAACCATTTTATCTTTTCTTCCCCCCCCCCCCGCGCTTGGGCTATTCATTTCTGCGCTTGTGCTTTGGAGAATTGGAAAATCTCCTTCTCTCATCTCTCTCGATCTCTCTGCTTTCTTCTCTCTCTCAATTTGTAGAAGGGGGGGGGGGGGGGGGGTTAATTCCACCGCTGAACTTTTTCTTTCCTTTGGCTTGGACATAGAGGATGAACAGACTGAGTCTGGGTACCTGCAAACCGGGGGTGGTGTTCCTCTGGAAAAAAGCTCCGACGACCTAGTTAGTAGGTGGAGGAGAAAAAGGAGAAAGCTTTTGAGGAAGAGATATGGAGAGAGAGAGTGTGTGTCAGCCAGCATATCTGGGTGGGGGTAGTTCTCTATTTATAGGGAACCTTGAAGTATCAAGCAAGCAAGCTCACCTCCACGTGTCGTACTATTCGGCTGACGTCACATGTCAGAGATATTTCGATGAATACCGCCTGATAAGTAGGATAAATCTGGCAAGGCCAGCTCAGTAAGAAGTGCGGACCTGGGGAGTAGAAGTCAGCTTCACCCAAGCCCCCCCAGGAGAGCACCGCCTACGACAAAGTAAGAAGATGCCAGCTACGCCCATGAGACGGAGCTGGAATAAGGTCTAAGGACCAGCTTTGACACTAAGCTAAAACAGGATAAGTAATATTCACGGAATATACTCATTCCCATCAAGATATATACCACTCTGATAAACCTAAATCCTACTGGATAAAGGAAGAGAAGTCGGTAAGATAAGCATAAAATGCTAATCATAATCATTGTTATCATCGGATAAGGATTCCATGCTAAAGCAGGATGCTCGTGGAGTTCCAGCTAAGGCAGGACTCCACCCACCTCGTTAAAGCGATCCAAAATCCACTACTACAATAAAGCATAACAATCACAGCTATTGACAGTGATAGTTAGTCTTCTATCACACTCCTCCTACCGTGATGGATTTGAGTGTGATTGTAAGTCACTCTTTTTTATCACGGTTTTAAACCGTGATTGAAAGATAGAAACAATCACGCCCAAAAAGCGTTATCGTTTCTAGCCAAAACCGAGATGGAAACTCATTTCCGTGTTCTTTCCCTAGTTTTTATCACAATCTTCCTGAAAAACCGTGATTATATGTAGATAACGATCACCACCAAACACTGTGATCTTTTATGACTAAAAAATGAGATGGAAAATAGTTGGGTGTGATCTTTTCTGGTTTTTAGATCACGGTTTTCGTCTAAAACCGTGATTAAATGTTCTTATCATCACAGTCTAGAAATGTGATCAAAAGATGCATCTTTTTTTTTTTTTTGTGCATTTAAAAAATGCCCGAATCTCTAACCAATAATAAATACATGTAAAATATATATTCAACCCGTAGCTATCTTCTCCAAAACAAAAGACACAGCAATACGAAATATGCATAACTGATATTGCATCTTGCACAAAATATGTCATAGATAGAAACATCGTGTCGGAAAGCCTACATTGAATTAATCTAACGTCAATCAAATTTCTGAAATTGCATAAAAAAATGCAGAACAAAAGCTTAACAATAAAAAAGACAAAGAAAACTAATTGAACCACAAGCATGGAGTTATGTCCTAAGCTACAACGAATTCTTCATTCTTTGAAGCCAATTTCAAACACTCGTCATTCTCTGAAGCCAATTTCAAGCACTTCGTCATTCTCAGAGCATGCCTAAATCCACCAGAAAACAAAAAGTAGCAGTATCAAGAACTCCAATGCCTAAATCCAGCAAAAATCAAAAAAACGAATAACTAACTACATTAGCATACTGAAAGCACGAGTCTGCAGTCGAGAGATCATCTTGAAATTATCACCTAATCCAAGAACTGAAGTTTGTTGGCTAAACTAAACTTGCTTGTACCAACCTAAACCGAAACTGAACCACACAAGCTGGGTTTATATTCTTACTAAATCATGTCTTTGCCAAATTGAAACTCAACATTACAATATCACAAAGCACTGGGATCTGAAGTTGACATTCAACAAGACAATGGATTCGTACAAGAAACATCAACATCTGCAACCATAGGAGAAGACAAGGGCAAGGATAGGGAGCCAACCATCTGGAGACTTAAAGTTAGTTACGTGGGTAAAATGAAGAACTCCATTATTAGAAACCCCCATATATCCTATGAGAAACACTAAATATGCTTCATATAGAGCTTTCAAAAACTTTATGCCGAGTAAAATATCCAGTTGTTCGTACCTGCTTTCACATTGTTGCAGCAAAGTCATGAAAAATTGTACATAATTCATAAGTGTATGTAACTGTTGAAATAAGACCCTATAATAACACTCTACATCTTCAGAACATGTACACTCATGGAATTAAGAAACATAACTTTACAATGTGACCCTAATGGGATGAACGTACCCAGATACCGACCCACACAAAAGGTTAACAGCAGGTGCACACTCTTATTGCTCATGACTAGATATGGTTGGTGGCCAACAACAGAAATCACAATGAGGTGTACTCTCGCATGTGTTGGGGTGATCACCATGTAAACTAGACAAATAGTAGAAATACATATGATAAATGTAAGTTGGTATTTCTCAGCACCAAACAGAACGTTACAGCAGCTAACTATTGCCATGACGACCACAGTAGAACTCATAAAGTGTTCTAGCATATACCAGAAGCCACACGACAGATTGCATGCAACTAAAACAGCAGCAGCAGCTATCGGGAGCCATTATTCAGCAGATCGACAGCAACAAAAGCTATGACAACAACAGCAACAGTCGCTTAAGCTTAAGCAGTACTAGTGCCACAACCGAAGCAGTAGCAGAACAGAATCTTCGTTCAGTAAAGGGGAAGATATAGCTATGATGCAATCAAGAATCTGCTCGATTCAATTGATGCAACAGTCAACTGCTTCTGAGACTCAAGATACTAGAGCTGTCTGTTTATTCCTATACATAATGACTTGAGAAAGTCATTGTCCTTAAGTTTTTTTTTGGTAACTATCATTGTCCTTGTCCTTAAGTTATAAGAGTTTATGAGTCCGTATGTGCAGATTATGACAAATAGGAATCAGTTATGGGTTTGAAATGGAGAACTAAGAGGATATCTTTAGAATCTTCAAATACTAGAAACCATGCTTGACATACACAATTATTGAAACATGCATCTTTAATGGTTCTTCAGAAAGCTTGAACCCACTTTATCACATTGCATGGGAATAACTAATTTTAATTTTTGGGTGTGTGGGTGTTACTGTAAGAGTGTGAAGTGACGTCTTAATTGGGAAAAAGAAGTGCAGAAGGAACAGATGCAGATTTTGGTGAATACATTGCTCAAAACCCCTTTTAAGCAGGCAATATAACACATAAGAAACAAAAGCTTGATCTTTCTGATACAGCACTTAGGTAACATACACATTTTCCAGTGACATAATACATTGCTTCGTACCTAGTATTGTTATATTTATAACATCCGCAAGATGGCCATGTTAGTAACATGGAGGCTATCCCTGAATCAATCAGCTTGGAATGCAGACAAGAAGAGGTGTATTAAGATCAAGGAGTATTAATGTCATTGGGTATTACGGTCATTTTTTACGCATGTCATATCCAGAGTAAACATTCACCATACTTCAAAAACACATGGGACTTGTGGGGGTGAAGTGCTTCAAGACATAACCACAGAGAGAGGAGGGAAACAAAATTGACTCTTCCCTACCTTATCTTATCGTGTAAGCAAGGGGGACATATACTTCCATTATCAGACTATATACAAATAGAAAACATAAAGCCAGATGCTCTAAGAGATGGACCTTCTTAAATATGGTCACAGTTAGAAACTTTCTTCTTGTCTTCATTGAAATATCTTGATGTCCAATACATGTGTGAAATTCCTTTGGATATAGAGGTCTAAATAATATGGAGTAATATAGGAGAGAGTATTAGCCAAATACAGGCCAAGAATGCCAAGGATATTAATAGAAGGGCGAGAGAGGAAACAGGAAATTCACTATGATTTTTCCTCTCATTCTATCAAATAAAGGTGGATCACAAACCACAGTTTCAAAGTCTTGTCCTTCTGTTAGTTAAATCTCAGAAAAAAAAAAGGTTTACATAGCCCATCTCTCAGAAAGCATACCAGAAAACTCGTAATACGTCAACACTTCTAAAATTTGTTAAGTGCCCAAAACTAGCTTTTGTCTTCGAATGTGGATATGTGTCCAACTTGTCCAGTTAGACATGAACTCCTAGAGAAATGCTTTGGTAGTAAATTTTTTTACGAAACTAAGCATATGCATAGAAAGTTCTACAACGGTTTTTTACCAACAGAAAAAAAAGATAGTCCGTATTGGTTCACAAACTTCATCGTTATTGTCCAAACAAAATGCAATGACTATTTGAGATTTATACAGTGTCCTGTGTCCCAGAATATTTGGCCATATAATTTATTAATCCGAATATCCGATACTTAGAACCATACTCGCACCAGCAAACGCATGCACAAGTCTGACTACCGGAAATGGGGTGTTCATCCCATGTTCTCAATTATAATTTTGGATTCGAGATAAATGCACTGTAGTCGAAGAGCACCCCAAAACTGAGTGCACACCTTTTAACGACGGAAAATACACAAGTAGGTGATATTGCTATATCACCATACATAGTTCACCCAAAAACTCTACAAAATAGTCAACAGAAAAGGGAAAGAATCTCATAGCCAAAAGCAAAGAGACTTGATAAGTCTTCCTTTCAAGTGCAGTCACAAGCCAGTAAACAAAACCTTCTTTGTGAACCTCCTTAGCGGGGTAGTTATCTATTATTGTAGTAGTGAACTCCAACTCTCCAAGGGGCCTTGGAAGGATGGAGAAAGGACGAAAACAAAACTGACCAACATTTATGTTTCATCCACTTAACCATAACACCAAACATACTGGTTTACATTTGGATAACAACAAGAATAAAAAGCAGCACCAGCAATGGAAACACAAAACTGCTCATATAATTACGCATAATATACATTAATCACGATGTTATACCTTGTTTTTGACGCCAGAGGATTGAGCGGCGCCACCTTCATTCATCTCAGCCTCATGCTTAGCATTGACCCTGAGACCCACCACGGCGGTCTTGCTCTCCAGATCCCATATCTTGATGCTAGCCTCAATAGCTGCACAGAGCCAATCGAAACATGCATCATCTGTGTACATGTCTCACCATTTCTCACCAAACCACTCAACACAAACCCTGGTCCATTCTATTCTTTGTTTCTATTACCAAATCATTCGATCCCAAGGTGTTGCAAGGGACCAAATTAAAAAAGCAAGGCACAAAATTCAACAGGAAACCCAATTTCGGTTCATTGGGGTGGGAAATGCAAAACACCGGTTTACCCTACAAACTGAAAAGCAAAACATAAATTGATTTAATTCTCACCACAAACAATCAAAATAAACATCATCTTTGTACATTTCTCACCAAAAACTCAACCCAAACCCTAGTCCTTTCTATTCTTTGCTTTTCTCACCAAATGATTCCATACGAAGGGTAAAGTAGTAATAGTTCTATTTTCTCACCAAGGGTGTTCCAAAGCTTGATCGAGCGGTCGCGGGAGGCGGAGGCGGAGACGATCTGGCGGTTGTCGAGGGAGAAGGCGATGGAGAGGACGTCCTTGGTGTGGCCAACGAAGCGGCGGGCGGTGGTGCCAGAGGCGAGGTCCTAGAGGCGGAGCTCGCCGTCCCAGGAGCCGGATAGGGCGAACTGGCCGTCGGAGGAGAGGACGACGTCTTGTACGAAGTGGGAGTGGCCGGTGACGCGGCGGTGGGGGAGGCCGTACACCTTGTCCTCCTTGGTCAGGTTCCAAAGGATGATCGACTTGTCGCGGGAGGCGGTGACGATCATGTCGGAGTTGTCGATCGGGGTCGCGATGGCGGTGACCCAGTCGGTGTGGGCCCTCATGGTTCCACGTAGTACCAGGGACTCTCCCATTTTTGCTTTCTCTCTCTCTCTCTCTTTGCTAGGGTTTGCAGGTTAGGGTTTGGAAGGGAGGCTGGGGTGAAGGAAGAGGGCTCTACAGGTTTCAAAAGGGGCTTGCTATTTGCAGCCACTTATTTCCTAAGCCTAGCCTATGCTAAATGTAACCCACGCATCTTATAACAATTTGCCATATGCAGCCTAACAAATATCCCAAAGCTTCCAAAAATACCCTTCTATACCCTATTCTCCAAAACGACGATGCACACCCCCACCGGCCATTGAAAATCCCCCATTCCCCAACTGGCCCGTCCACCACCACGGTCTTCTTCTTCTTCCCTTTCCACTCTCAAAACTCTCTCGCCAGTTCATCTTTGTTCGTAGTTCGTACCACCACCACCACCAGCACGAGCAGCCTCGTCCACCACCACGCCTCACCACCACCATCGTCTACCACCACCATTGGTTGCAGCAACACACCACCGTTCGTGGTCCACCGCGCTGTACACTACAGGTATGTTTTTTATTCAACTGTGCATTTGCATGCAAATATGTGATTCTTACAAACGATATGAGATAGTAGAACTCGATTTTTTGGTTTTAAACTTGGGTATTTGAATCGGAATCTAATGCCCTAGAAATCTTGCCCTCGAAAAATGTGCAATGGTCAGCCACCTTTTTCCACTTGGTTGAACTCGGCCTGTTCTTAAACGAAACCCAGGAATCTAACCCAGAAATGTTATAAACCTAATTTGAGAAACCCTTGCCAAAAAACAATTGATCGTTTGTAAGAAACAAATTGTTACTGTCCGGTACCACCTATGTGCTGTTGGTCTGAATTTTTGGAATGTATGAGCCAAACAGTTTCTGTTGAAGTAATTTAGAGATGGACAAATTAAATTGGTTGTTTAAATTGTTCTTTATGTGCTAATGTTTGATTGTTGGATACAGGAAATGAAGAGGAAGAGGAAGACTAAGCATATGTCAACATTGGAAGTTGGAGGTAGAGGACGAGGAGGGAGAGTGGTAACAAATAACAAGAGTCCGGAGGATGTTGTGGTAGAGGGCCGGGAGGAAGTTGTAGGTGTAAGTGGAGGAGGAGGAGGGAGAGTGCTAAGAAATAGGAAGAGGCAGGAGGAGGTTGTGACGGTTGCATGGGAGGACACACAACAAGTTGGTGGTGAAGGACGAGGAGGGAGAGTGCGAAGGAATGGAAAGAGGCAGGAGGAGGTTGTGATAGAGGCCCGTGAGGAAGTTGGAGGTGGAGGAGGAGGAGGGAGAGTGCTAAGAAAGAGAAAGAGGCCAGAGGAGGATGTGATCCAGGCTCGGGAGGAAGATGGAGAAGTTGGAAGTGGACGACGAGGAAGGGGAGTGGTAAGAAAGAGTCCGGAGGAGGTTGTGGTAGAGGCCCGGGAGGAAGTTGTAGGTATAGGTGGAGGAGGAGGAGGGAGAGTGCTAAGAAATAGGAAGAGGCAGGAGGAGGTTGTGACGGTTGCATGGGAGGACACACAACAAGTTGGTGGTGAAGGACGAGGAGGGAGAGTGCGAAGGAATGGAAAGAGGCAGGAGGAGGTTGTGATAGAGGCCTGTGAGGAAGTTGGAGGTGGAGGAGGAGGAGGGAGAGTGCTAAGAAAGAGAAAGAGGACGGAGGAGGATGTGATCCAGGCTCGGGAGGAAGTTGGAGAAGTTGGAAGTGGACGACGAGGAAGGGGATTGGTAAGAAAGAGTCCGGAGGAGGTTGAGGTAGAGGCCCGGGAGGATGTTCGACATGTTGGAGAAGTTGGAGGTGGAGTAGTAGGAGGGAGAGTGGTACGAAAGAGGAATAGGGAGGAGGAGGTTGTCATAGCTGCCCAAGAGGAGGGCAGTCTCCGGGCACAGCTTAGGGAGGACGAGGCACAGTCAGAGGCTTTGGAGGAGCCTCCGGCTGTATGTAGAGGGCAAGGGAGAGGGCAAGGGAGAGGGCAATGACAGAGGGAGGTTGTGGTTGATAGAGAGGATGAGGTAGAGGATGATGACTTACAGTCGGAGGTAGAAGAGGATGATGACATACAGTCGGAGGCAGCAGAGGAGGATGACATACAGTCGGAGGCAGCAAAGGATGATGACTTACAGTCCGAGGATGAGGCAGAGGATGATGAATTACAGGCAGAGTCAGAGGAGGATGAGGAAGAGTCAGATGTAGGGGATGACGAGGTTGATGATGGGCCTCCGGTTGGTCCACAAGACCGGAGCTTGTTAAAGGATTTTAGGAATCATGTTGCAGCAGCTATTTGGGGAGGTACGGAGCGGAAATTGTTGTAGATATATAACCACTCGCGTCTTTTGAGGAAGTGGGAGTTGCCGAAAACTAATCGCAGGTTCATGGAGAAGGTTACAGCTTCAGGCTTGCTTCCACTTGTTGGGATTACTTACAAGTATTCGAACTATGTGTTAGTGTCTGCGTTTGTTGAGAGGTGGCATCCAGAGACGAGCAGCTTCCACTTTCGGTTTGGGGAGATGACCATTACACTTGACGACGTGCCGTACCTCATTGGGGTCCCAGTCGAGGGGTTAGCTGTGCATGCAGAGGTTCATGGGAAAGAGGATTGTGTTGCTCTTCTGCGGAGATGGCTTGGAGTGACAAAAAGGAACGCGAAAGCTGCTCTTTGTTGTGGGGGTGTTACGTTTGACTGGTTGTGGAATACCTTCCATGAAGTGGAAGATGATGCCACGGATGATAGGGTAGAATACTGTGTACGGGCTTACTTATTGTACCTCCTTGGGACCACGCTCTTTGTGGACAAGACTGGAGTTAGGGTGAATGTTTCCTACCTCGATCTTCTGTCAGACTTGACACTAGTTAGCACGTATGCTTGGGGTGTAGGAGCATTGGGATTTCTGTATAGGCAACTTGGACAAGCAAGCAGGTGTCATGTCAAGGGAATGGGTGGCTACACGACCTTGTTGGAGGTACTTGTAATAAACTATGATTTACATATGTGTTGCACATAAATTGCATGCGACATCATTTGTCAGGACATACGTAAAAAAATTGTAGATGATGACATATACATGGAGACAGGGACTTATAGACTTATACAGAACATAGAGGGAAAATATAAATGTTAAATGCTTATTCGATTTGGACACAAACTCCGACACAGACATGTTCATATGGATTATGGATTACTAAATATATGTATTCTGTGTAATTACATGCAGGCATGGATTCAAGAACATTTTCCTATGTTCCGACATGCTATGAATCCGAACTACATGGACGACCTACCACGAGCAGCACGCTGGCATAGCCGTCGGGAGGCTACATCGGCCACCACAGTCCGCTACCGTGAGATGTTGGATGATGTGCAAGCTACACAGGTACTTGAGAAACGTAATACCTTAATACGTAAATTAGTGCATTGTACATTCACATCTATATTATCAAATAGAGTGGTCTTTTGTCTACTCATACAAACATGAGCACCCCTCCAGCCGTTGGATTGCTATTTCAATAGGTTACGATCGTTGGATTGAAAATCCTATTACGATCGTTGTATTTTTCTCCATCGTGCTTCCTCTCTCCACCGTGTTTCTTGTCTTTCCTCCGAAGTTACTCTCTCGCTCTCTCCCTCCCTCCCTCTCCCCTTCGTTTCTTTCTCTCTCCAGTTCGCTCCTGTTCCCACACCACCACCCAACCCAGCGACCACCCTCCAGCCGTTGTTAACACCATTTCGAAACAGGTAAACCATCTTCCCTATTTTTTGATGTTACTTTGATCCTAAAGGAGACTGCCCTGTGTTTGCACTGAACCTCTCTCCACCGTGTTTCCTGTGTTTGCACTAATTTCCGAAAACCCCAGCGACTAAAGGAGACTGCCCATGATCGAAACAGGTAAACCATTCATTCTTGCCCTAATAATCTTCCCTATTATTTGACGTTACCGAAGACATAGTCAAAATCTGTTTACCCTCTTTACTGCTTTTAATTTTCTTATTCTTCCCTCAATTGCATTTACAATCTCCAACTGTAATTGGAAAATTTGGCTTAAAATACATAATGCTTCAGTGGCTTCCACGTGTTCGGTAGAATGCTTCAAGGGGATGCTTAAATTCAATTAGGATCCTAGTATAGTTTAACAGAAGGGATTGAGTTAAACATAACTGGCCGTACCTTTATACGACTGCAATTGTCTGGAATGCCACGAAGATGAAGATAGTTAACGATTTTCCTCACTACATCCACTTGTTGTCATTACTTTTCTACAAAATTGACCCTTAGAAGTTATTTATTGAAGATCAATTTCTACCATTAGCTGATGTGCTGAATTTTATACTTGTGTTGTTAAATGCAGAGCACTGGCGGGTGTGCTTAGATTTTCTCTGATGTAGTTAGATGTAGTGCACTGGCTGGTGTGCTTAGATTTTTACTGATGTAGTTAATGGTGTGCTTAAATTTCCAAATGTTGATTCTTGCAAATTTGTTCTTGCTTTTGCTTCCATATAACTGCGTGACTGCACTATACGTCAACATGCTTGAGTGACATGTGACACATAAATTCAAAACATTTCAGTGAATTTGCTTGCGTTATTATTTGTCGCATAGTTGTATTTGTTGGGCGGAGGTTGATATATAGCACGCGTGTCAAGTTTTTATTTGTGTGTGCTGATCGTTCGATCCGTGCCTTCAGGCACGGGCATGCACTAGTTCTTGTATAAAACACAACCAATATTATGACGTTTGCAAAATTATCAACTGGTTATGGTTGTGTTTGTCCCGTACCGAGAGTGTAGGCCAGTGCTGGTCTTATATGTGCTACCTAAATGTCTTTTATGTTATTTTTTGCACAAGTAGTATTGCTTCCCACACTTTCCTTGAACTTGAAGGAGCTACTGAAAGTCCACATTCATTTGCTATATTAGTTTCGCTACGTTACGCCTTTAGGGAAGCGTAAGAATGTAATAGGTTACATATGTTTTCCAGACAGAAGAAGTTAATTATGTTTCCTAGACAGAACAAGCTATTGCATTGGAATCTGAAGAAAGTAGACACTATGATGGGGGAGGTACCATGAATGCAGTGTGTAAGACCAGAAGGTATTGTGTGGCTGAAACGAAAGAGAATAACAGGGGAAAAGTTAAGAACATGAAGAGATGGACAATTGCTTACATACAGCAGAAAATGAGTAAAACAACTATGCCGAAAAAGTGTATCCGATGTGCTAATCCATAGCCAAATAGTCTACTACCTGAGGGGGGTAACCAGACGTGGGGAATAGTACTCTAACTCCATTGACTACCTTTGTTTGTTAGTTGTTTAATGCCTGGTGCTGCTGGTCTTGTAGTTCCATTAATCCTCGTATGGATCAACTCTTCATTTTCAAATTTGTAACACTACATGAAGTTGTTACAAAATACATAACATGCATGTATTGATATGACAACAAACGCTACGTTAGACAACAATGGCCATGGATTATCATACAACTATTGTTTGGTTTGGTTTACAGTGAAGATTTTTATCAGAACTAACTACTTTTGCTTTGTGGTGCACAGCCTTAATCCTCTTGCATAGGGTTTCAATTTATTCAATCACCATATGATAGCAATGTTGACCTTATTTCAGGTTGTGTTTGACCCGTATCGAGTGTTAAGGCCAGTGGTGGCGGATTTAGTTTTCTACACTGGTTGCATTTGTTGCATGACTGTTGTGGAGCCGTATCTACTGGACAGAGTTTTGAGGCAGTTCGGCCTTGTGCAGTTTGTTCCTGGGCCTCCGTTAGCCCCGTTGCGGGGTAGTAGAGGATCTACTGCTGCTACATACAGTGTGGTCTACCAGTATACTGATGCTCTTTGGCAGAATTGGCGTGACCATTTGCTGCATAAGGACAAGCGAGTTCCGGTTAGGGGTGGAGTCCCTTGGGAGTCACACCATGACTACCTTCCATGGTTTACGACAGTATCACACTTGAGGGTGTCACCCAATCGCGGAGAGGGGCAGTTCATTCTGAGTGTGGAGGAGCGGAATGCAGCGGCTTTGGCCCTCTTGGACGGTTTTTTGGGTGGCCGAACAATTTCAACGGCCCCGTGTGACATGTGGAATACCATTCTTCAAGTGTGGAGGATTTTGAGTGGCGCGGAGGCTGGAGACCCCACCACTCCAGCCCCTACATCGAGGTCTTAGAGTAGTAGGCAGTACGCACTCTTTGCATATAGCAAATACTTGAGACTTCACCCTTGCGTTGCATGATGGTATTTGTATATAGTTTGGACTATAGTTGGTCATAGTAGTTCCCCCTATTATTATTTTTGTACATGGCTATGATGATGTGGTACGATATGGCTGAAAAATAGTAAATTGAACTTGTTTGGGGGGTGGCACATATTTTTGGCAAGGAAAATCGTATGTTGATAACAGTATGTTGATTTTATCATTGTATTTATTTGCGTATAGTTTGTGACAATGATTCTGTTGTGGCAAACATATTGATCGAGTGAATGAACAGAAGGAAAACATTTTCTTTTCAACATTCAGATTTGGGAAATATGCTAACACAACTTGACACTACTTCAGTTTTTAGAAATTGAAATGTTATATGAATCTCATATATTAGAATCTGAAATATCATATACATTTCACTCTGTCAGAATAAATTTGTAATTAATACAAAAATTTGGTTTGAAAATATTTCCATTAGTCCAAGCCTCTTCAATAGATGTTGGGATCTCATCCAATGGCTGTTGTGGGTAAGTAATGATGTGGGTCGGGTAAATGTTCATTGTATGTAATGTACTTATAGTATTCTTCTTATGTGGTGTCATGTTGGATGATGGGACGAAATTATATCAATTAAAACATTTTTTTGTCATTCAGATTTTAGAATATGATGATTCAAGTAAGTTTCAAACACAACAACTTGAAACTATGTAAATAATTCATTTTGTATAAATTGAGTTATGTAATATATCTCATATATTAGAATCTGAAATTTGGTTAGAAATTTTTCTTCTTTTTTGATTGCTCTTTTGAAGGGGCCCCCTTTTGAATTGGGGGAATTTTGAGTATTTTGAGTACTCCTCTCCAGCCCTTACATAGCCGATCGATGATCTCATCCAACGGCTCAGATTAAAGGGGGACTTCCAGTTCAAAGAAACAGAGGGAGCAAAACCGAAGCCTACTCTCATTCAGACGCAGACGGAGAGAGAGAGAGACAGAGAGAGACGAATAGAGAGACAAAGCGAAGAAGATAGCCGACACGATCGACGACCCACGAACGACAAGGACTCGTTGAAGCAAGGTATGTCACACACACACACTCTATCTCTCTCTATATTTCCCCCTATGTTTTTTCTCTGGCAAGCCGAAACCAGAAATCCTAAGTACAAAATATTCGTGTTCGTGTTCTGTAATACCAAATACACGAAGCTTCCTCCTATAATCAATCTTGTTAAGAACAACGACGACCAGCAGATTAGGGCTCCATTTGATGGTATCTTTGTCACTCTCTTCGAATCTGTTTTTTGTAATAATTTTGGTGGAGTTAGGGTTTGTTTGATTTACCAGAAAATGGCACCCTCCATTCGAGGCTCTAGCTCTCTATTTCACCTTAGGCAGCCCAATACCGATGCTGCTGTACATGTTCTTAGCTGTATTAGCTCTGTCAGTGCGCTACCGATGAGGGATCAGCACTCAAGGCTGAGTCGATAACTTTACAAGTTCGTTGCTATCTGTATGAATTCAGTAATCGAGTACAGAATGTGTTTCGGTTCTCTTATCGTCTGCTAGCTGCTATCTCTGTATGAGTTGACTAGAATCCCTCATGTGGTAATGTGGTTTTAGGGGTAATGGAACTTTTTCGATTTGTTTCTTTTTAAGTTGACTCTCTTCTCTTTTTCTGAATAAGCCATTGTGGCTTATTCAGACTAGTGGTGATTGTCCACTTACTAACGTACTTGTTTCTTGGAGATTAATTACATTCAAGTAAGAGCAAGATTTTAATAATTTCAGAAAGCATATCCATGAATGAATCTGAAAAACCTCATATATTAGTATTTGAAATGTGCAGTAGCCTTACATTGGTGAATAATAAGCTTTGTACTTACTTTTATGGTGTCAGATAATATATTTTTTTCCTGACTGTAATGAGATCTTCATTGTGAGTTATTTGTACTTACTTTTCGGGTTTTAGACCCTTTCCCAGTTCGGCGGTTCCTGTTAACAGTTTTTCGATTCCTGAAGGTCCAAGACGGCCTGCTTTGCTGACTAATTGGCCCTATGGGTTGAATTACTGTCATTATTTTCTATTGTCAAGAGTTGATTACTGCATTTTGGATGGTTTTAGTTTAGTGTATGTTAAGACATGGCTTCCGCTTCTTCAAATGCCACATCTGGTTGGGAAAGGAGGCCTTGTGCTTGCGGCAGTGGTGAATGGATCCCCACCAGAGCTGGCCCCAAATCCAAATACCCCGGCCGGTACTACTATAGATGCTCTCGTGGGAATGTAAGTCTTCTCCACTCTCCGTTTCTCCGTTTAAGCAATTTTGCAAATGTTAAATTAACTATGTTAAGTATGTAAGAATATCTCATTTCTTATGTTCTGAATACCTCAGCTCTGCCCGGTATGGAAAGGTTGGTGTGACGAGGAGTGTGACAATGTCGCACGTTCGGTAGATGATAGGTCCTGCCAGTTTACTGGCCCAATCGATGCTTTCAAAGAGGACCTGCACACCTTCAAAGATTCCATGTTAGTTATACAAAAGGCAGTCTGTGTTCTAGTTGTTGTTGGGATTGTAATTTGTGTGCTCAAACTAATAGAGCTAGTCTTTTAAGGTTGCCCCTAAGGTTATTGTGTTGAATCTATGTAGGGCTGTCTATGTAATGAAGTAGGTTGTTACTATCAGGTACTTTGTAGATTCTTCTAGTTGAAGTATGTTACTCTATTTTGTCTGTATTAAATTTGGTTATGCTATACTACGTATGTAAATCAAGGCTCGGTACGGATGAAACAGTTTCATTTTCTACATTCTGAATTTAGAATATCACCCAATTCATGTAAGTTGAAGGCAAAATAAGTTAAAATGATGAGTGTGTACAGCTCCAAATTTAAACATGATATCTAACATGATATCTGTCTATCTGATAGGGGCCTATCTGATATCTTTCAATCTGAAACATCGTAAACATTTCAATTCCAAACAACACAGTACAGAACATGCTGTACACGTAAGTTTGTATTTGCGTATACGATTTGGATAAATCAAGATTCCAACTTTACAACGTCGTATAAGTGCATGATAAATACCGCCAATGCCTAATATTGTATACACCAGATAAAGTTCGAAACATTGAACTTTAAGTGAGTTCAGAAAATTAGTCAACAAATCAGGAGGATTAGGCAAGACGCTTCTTGACTTGTCTTTTTTAACAAGGGAAAATAAAAATAACAACGAGGGTTTGACAGTACTTCTGAATTATTATGTATACATATACATATATATATATATAACGGGGATGGGGCGGGGCGGGGACGACCTCATATCCACCCCCTACCCGTTCGCCACTTTTTGTAAAAAAAATTTCCCATACCCTACCCGATCCCCAAATAATCCCCAAATCCGGTCAGGGAACGGATCGGGTTGGGTTGGATCGGCTGAAATTGCCATCATTACCCCCACTTGAGAATAGGTATGAGGAACTTCAAATAGGTTCATCGTCCATGCGCAGAATATGGCTACATGACACCATACAAGTGAAACCTGTGGCTGGGGGGTTGTTTTAAGAAATTTGAATTTTCGATGGGCGAACTACACGACAAACAACAAAATGCCCCAAATTCAATCCCCATGCGTCTTGCGGAGCAAAAAAGATACATAAATTCCCATGGTGTCTCTTAACTGCCATTATCTCTTTTTCCGCGCATTCACTGCATGCGTACTGAAAAAATGTAGCGCATATTACTTATGCGTCTTCATTTGTTCTATAAATACCACGCCTAACACTAGTCCATATGGAGTAATACGGAGGTAAGTGTGTCACAAATGATGAAAAAATATATTCAGTGGAACTGGTTTACAGAGCCGAGATACATGTTGTGAGGGGAATTGTGGTGAGGATCAAAGCAACTAACTTGTCCTTCCAAAGCCTCATACACACAGGTGATGAAACGGGACATATGGAATTGTAATTTATATTACAATATGTAAATGCAAAATATCGTTTCAAAATAATGTGACGATTATCGTTTCCTTTCTTTTTTGTATGGCATGCGTGGGTTGAATGGTTTCCTCGCACGGCCATTTACTCTGCCATTGAAGTTGGGAGGGAAATTTTTTCTTCTCTTTACATTCTATATACTTCCCTCAAATTGTAATATGCATTCCATTGCAGTTGGGAGGGAAATTCATCACTTTTTCATCTCCATATTGTAGACACCTCCCAAACGGGGCATCGCCATACAGGTTGATCACATTTGTTTGCTCGATTGGTTGCTCGTTTCATAAACCAAAATCATGGACATTCCCATGGCTAGGAACATCGCCACATGATAACGGTTATCATCAAATAGAGTCGCCACCCAGTTTATTAAAATTGGGAAAATAGATAGAGATTCTGGATACGGGAGCCAAAAGTACAATAAGGGGAAGGTGTTAGGCACCCCTCTTTGCCCAGTCGCGAGACTGGCCCATAATCATTCAACATAAGACGTGTAGATGCTTTGTTTAATTCCAACACATAGTCTGTTTATTTATTCCTTTAAACAGTAAGTAAGGTGAGCCAGTGCGATAAATAAGCATGCATTAGAAAGCAGAGAAAGCAAATAAACTGTCCCAGAAGATCGATTACTCGGCCGGTGAATGGATGTCACGGCCGAGTAATCACACTGGTTTGATGTACCGGCCGAGGGATCGAAGCCCCGGTCGGTGTTCTTCCTCACACCAGACAGAAAGATTAACGAATAATCAAAATGCTACGGTTAGTCAAAAATATAGTAAATTAAGACAAACCGGAGGCCGTTGGGCCTCACCACCTTGATCCCTCAGTTGCTTGATTTGCTTTGGATTGGGCGTGATTGATTGATTGCTTGATTGAGAACCCTAGGGTTAGGGTTTGAACTTCGGGGTTTGATCGCCGGATTGACGGCTATCTTCGGGAGGTTAGGGCTTTTGAAGAGTGGGTTTGAGAGAGTATTTTGACAGAGTTTCGTGGCTTGATTGAGTGTGTAGGTCTGATAATTTCTATGTGCATATTTTGGAACCCAAAGGCCCCTTTATATAGGCATAGGGATAACTCACTCCAGCCAATCAAATCACGAGATGGCAATTGCAATTGCAATGCATCTCTAACTCTACGTCGTAATCTCCGAACGTAGCCCGAACGCATCGGGAAGGTAGTGTAGTTGGATCAAACCAAACGTCTGACAGAACGTTCGAGAGTCTGGGATCTGGCGGCCGAGTAAAGGATTTCACGGCCAAGGAATGGATGTCTCGGCCGAAGGATAGATCTTGCGGCCGAGGAATTGATCTCTCAGGGAGATTTTGCTGGCAACAGGTTGCTCGGGTGAGGGATTGATGTTATGGCCGTGGGATCGATGTCACGACCGACAGATGGATTCTCCTAGGCTTCCGTATTTCTGTCTGAAAGGCTGTATGGCTTTGAATTGGGTCCTCTAAGTGGCCAAAGTTCTCACCGAAAGTCCTAAGGTCCTCAAGGAAGCAATCAGCAATCACTGTATCCATTTCATCATCGGGATTGTCCCAAGGTGGGACTTGAAATAATCGTTAGGCCAAATTGGGGTGTCTACAGATGCCCCTGCAGACGGATCGCGAGACATGTTTGAGTAAGAGTCAAAGCTGTAAAAAAGCAACTCAATTTGGTCCAACCACTATTCCAAGGGGTTTTCGAAAAAGGTTTTGTTATGGTCGGGCCGAGGCTGCCTACGTATTCCACAAGGGAAATCAGAGACCAACCGTAGTTCGGGCAATAAAGAAAAGTAAAAAGTTTGGAGGGTTAGAGAGAGAAGACGACGTACCTTAGGGCTTTAAAAGCCGTAGTGTGGCGTACCTAGACTGAGCCAAGGTTTTGGCGGAAGATAGTTGAAGGAGCGCGGGGCGACCGCCGGGGGAGTTTTTTGCGAAGAGCTTCCTTAGTATTTTGGGGTAGATCGATACGGGAGGTGCGTTTGCTTTTCTTGATCATCCTTACTTTGACGAAAGGAGCTCGGTAGAGTAGCCTATCCTTACGAATGAGTGGAAGGAATTGATGTAATGGGGTGGAATCCAAACCATCTGGGGATGAGTTGGATGCCGGTTTGTTTTTGAGATGTGGAAGGCGAGTGGCTGGAACTTTGGTGATGAGGGAACCGAGGCACGAGCGATTGTTTTTGAGATGTAGGGAAGGCACAGGGCCAGTGGCTGGAACTTTGGTGATGAGGGAACCGAGGCACGGAGCCGGTTGTAGTCATGAGGCAAGAGCCTGGAGAGTGATGAAATCGAGGAGTGGAGCCTGTTGCAATCTTGAGGCGAAGGCCTGAGGAGATTGGATAGGACGGGGAGGTGGTGTTGATCATAAGGCGAGAGAGCGCTGAGCTGGTGTTGATCATAAGGCGAGCGCCTGACCGAAGCGCGGCGCGCGGTGTTGATCATAAGGCGAGAGCCTAAAGTGATTAGATTTGAGGCGTGGAGCCTGCTGTGGTTTATGAGGCGGAGGCCTGAGGTAAGCTTAGAGCTTGATGGAACCGAAGCACGGAGCTGGCATAAGGCAAGGGCCTGAGGTGAAGGAATTGAGGCAGCTGCAGTCTTGAGGCGTGGACCTGAGTTGTCGGAGCTTAGAGCTTGACGTGATATGAACCGAAGCATAGAGCTGGTTGCATTCTGATGGTCTGTGCACGGAGCTTTCTCATCATAGGTGTTGACGCGGAGCCAATGGATCGAGGCGTTGGGCCGATCAATAAAACCGAGGCATAGAGCCGGTTGATTGCAGGGTTGACCTGTTTCATGAGAGATATGCAGAGTGTATATGTGCAATGCTTTGTTAGATGTGAACATATATGATGCAGACTCGATGTGAAAATGCAATATGTGCACGGGCCCGTGCGTGTGTGTTTGCTTTTAAGCTTAGAGCTTCTATCAAGTTCCGGACTTGAGCATTCAGAGCGTAGAGCTCGAGCATTCGGACGGCAGAATCCGAGCATTCAAAGTACAGGCTTTGAGCGTCCAGTACGCAGTGGTTGGGCATCCAAGCGTAGAGCTTGAGCATTCAAGTGTATAACTTGAGCATCCAGTACACAGTGGTTGGGCATCCAAGCGTGGAGCTTGAGCATTCAAAAAAGTTAGATTTTTGAGCATTCAGGCGTAGAGCCTAAGAATAGATGTCTTGATTGTTGGGGCGGCGTAGAGCCTGTTGCTTGTTTACGGCTTCGAGCCAGTTGAGATGATGGGCTTTGAGCCATTGAGTTGATTGTTATGGCTTCGAGCGATTTCAGATGGTAGATACAGGCTTCGAGCCTGTTTGAAGTAATGGGCTTTGAGCCGCTGAGTTGTGATAGCGAGCGCAGAGCTGCTGAATGAGTGAATATGGGCATAGAGCCTGTCGATAATGGGCTTCGAGCCGCTGAGATTGATTGTTACGGCTTCGAGCCAGTTGAGATGATGAACACAGGCTTCGAGCCTGCTAAGAACTTGAATGTGTACGGCTTCGAGCCAGTTGAGACAATGGGCTTAGAGCCGCTGAGTTGGTTGTTACGGCTTTGAGCCAGTTGAGATAGTGAACACAGGCTTCGAGCCTGTTAAGAACTTGAATGTGTACGGCTTCGAGCCAGTTGAGACAATGGGCTTAGAGCCGCTGAGTTGGTTGTTACGGCTTCGAGCCAGTTGAGATAGTGGGCTTAGAGCCGCTGAGATGAGTGATAGCGAGCATAGAGCTGCTATATGAGTTGATGTGAATGACCATAGGCACGGAGCCGTTGAGATAGTTGGGTGCGGGCGTTGAACCACTGAGTAGCGAGCTTGGAGCTGCTGAGATGATTGGTACGGGCGTAGAGCCGTCGAGAAGGTAGGCGAGGAGCCTGTGTGGAGCTGCTGGGATGATAGGCAAGGGGCCTGTTTGATAGATGGGCGTGGAGCCGCCGATTTGACAGGTGCAGAGCCATTGAGGTAATCGTTGGATTGCTTTGATAGTGACGAGCTCGGAGCTTGTTGTAGCAGATGGAGCTACGGAGCTATAGGGTTGCTGGTAACAGCTGAGTGGTAGCGAGCTTGGAGCTGCTGAGCTTACGATATTAGGCGATGCGCTGAGATGATGGGCGTGGCACCAATTGAATGGTTTGATAGCGAGCTTAGAGCTGCTGAAGTGGTGATGGTGCAAGAAGCACGGTATTGCTGAGATGATAAGCTTGGAGCCGTTGAAATGATGGGCTTGGAGCCATTGAATAGAGCTGCTAAGATGATTACAGGCGTAGAACCTGTGTTGAGCGATGGCAAACTTGAAGTTGCGGAGTTTGAAGCAAGGAGCATGGTGTTGCTGATAGTAAGCATAGGGCTGTTGAGATAATGAGCTCGGGGCTTGGTTGCAGAGTTGTTGAATGGACACGGAGCTGCTAAGTGATCATGATGGTGAGCATAGGGCTGCTGAGTGAGCTTCAGAGCTGCTGATAGTGAGCCTAAAGCTGCTGGACGCTAGCGAGTATGGGCATAGAGCCACTAAAGCTGTTGGATATGGAGATGTTGGGATAGCTTGCTGAGTGACTTAAGTATGGAGCTATTGAGCACGGGGTACTGCTGAGGCGGGGGAGCTATTGACTGGCTTTGATAGTAGCGAGCATGTAGCTGTTGAGTGACTTGATGGGGATGAATAGCAGAGTCGTCGAGTGTCTTGTAGGCGTGAACATGGAGTTGCTGGGTGACGATGAGCCTAGAGCTGTCGTACTTCCGGAGTACAGTAACTGGGGTGTAGAGTCTGAAGGATCTTTTGGGTTTTGCGAGCAAGAGTTCACAGTCTATAATCCTCAAAGGTCAAGTGACCAGTAGTTGCGAACTTGCTGCTTCAGAGAGAGCTCCGAAAAAGTCCCGAAGCGGGTCCAACATTGGTGCTTGAGATTCCTCATGTTCGTGATTGCCTCCAAGGCTATATTTCACTTGCTCGGGATTGCCCCCAAGGCTAGATTACGTGCATTTGGTAACCCCTGCAAGGCTTTTGTCATTGCTTGATTCTTCTTAAGCTTGGGAATGCTCCCAAGGCTAATTTCCTCATGCTCGGAATGATCTTGAGTCTTAGACTGAGTGCTTCTGGCAGACATTTGACAGCCTATGCAAGGCTTTTGATTTATTCTGACACTGGTGCTTGATATCATGCACGCTCAGGAATGCTCCCAAGGCTGGATTTGATTATAAGTTCTATTGGCCACGGGCCCAGAATACCACGAATGCTTTGTTGGTGCCTGGATTCAAATCGATTGCCTTTGAAAGAGGAGATTTTGAAGAAGGATGCAGCAGCTGCGAGGTTGATTTATCGGGCGTAGGAACGCCAGGAGTCAGAGGATTGATTCCACGTGCTTGGGGTGCCCTTAAGGCTAGTTTCCACATGCTTGGGATGCCTCCCAAGGCTGGTTCTGAGTATGCTCGGGATTGCCCCTAAGGCTAGTTCTTGACCATATTCCCCTTTGACTTTGTTGACTTGTTGACCCAAAGTGCCATAAGGTTTGTTAAATGCTTCGGCCATTAATGACTTCAGAGATTTCCATCGCCTCCATTAACGGGGTGCCTTCTGGAGGCTGAATGCTTTCTAGAAGTTGGCTATACAAACGCTTTCTGGAAGCTAGCAACATAAACGCCTTCTGGAGGGCTTTATCAACACGGATGCCCTTTTTGGAGGATAGATGCCTTCTGAAGGGCTGGAGTGTGCAAGCTTTATACAGGTGCTTTTTCTTGTTGGCTGTTCACTCAATGTATTAAGTGGAAGCCACAGGATTGTTTCGCTGGCCTGGAAGTAGTGAGACTACTTAACCTCAAGATGTGAGCTCGGGGCAGCTAAAGTAAGCACTGCACTGTTAAGAAGGAACCTGCTATACGAGGCCTGAGTGTAGAGTTGCTCGGAGTTCTTTGAAAAGCCAGATAAGGTCGCGAATACGACAAGGCACGTGTATGGTGCTACTGAAGAGCAAGCGTGAGGCTTCTGATTTTATGAAGGCAGAGCTGCTAAGATGGAGATGAAAGCGCGAAGCAAGGAGCTATGGAGATGTGAAGTGCGAAGCCACTTTAATGCTATTGGCATGGTGCCATTTGTAGAGTTTGCTAGGGCTGTCTTTCAGCTTCTTTGACTTGGCTCTGTCAGTCATAGATACCAAGCTCGGTATGGTCGGTTCAAGGACCGAAATCCAAGAGAATCCTGCAATCCACATTTGAATGGTTTAGAAAACAGCAATGGATAAGAAAACAACATGCAACAGGCTTGGAGTCGACCACGGGCCAAAGTCCTTTTATGCTGACTGCTAGGGGCAGGACCACCACACTTAATGACCCTTAGTTCAAGAGCTCGACCGATTGCGGGTAACATGGTTTGCAACGCGACATATATGCATTTGAGTATTTAAAAAGAAACGCAAGCCCCCTGTTTAGGCTATGAATGCTTGATCCTAGCTCAAATGTGCATGATGACAATGATCTAATTGCCCCTAGCATAGAAACATGCGATGTAAACAACAATGAATGTGAGTGCAATGTTTCTCTTTCTGTTTGGCAGAGATCTTGGCATGCCCCTTGATAATGCTGTGTGACAGCATTTCCACAAAAGAGTTGAGGTGTTCTCCCAAGATATGACGCTTCTTAGGCTGAGCTTTTTTTTTTTTTTGAAGGCCGAGTGTGTTGGCAGGGAGGTAGATTTTACAGTGCGTCCCTTTGTTGCTCTTTTACTCATCGCATAGAGATGATGACCATGATGCCTTGATGATTCTGCCTTGTTTGATCATAAGAAACACCTCATATTTGGAGTTAGCTTGTGCGATCACGACAAGAGGTTAGTGCAAAAGACAGGGTGATAGCGATATGCATGTAAATTCGCAATGTATTCTGGACATCTCAACTTTTGCGTATTTGATCAAATGCTTCCCCTTGATTTGGGGAGACCAATAGTGACTTATTTACTAGCCAGGTGTTTGAAAGACCGCAATGCCTTAGCGGCACTATTGAAAACATTGTTTGGTCAAGGGACCATATTGCTACACTCCTCATGAAATGAGAGACCCATATTATTTCCTCAGAGATTTGCAAAAAGTGACTGTGCTTGTATTTGCTGTGTCAAGATTGTTTGAGATAAGATCAATTTTGAAAGTTTTTCCTTAAGGATTTCAAAATCGTATCATTTCATCTATATGTTCCACACTCACGTCATTCAATCATCAAAGGACGCAGAATTATTTTGCAAACCCATGTCCTTAGCCAATTAGGTGAGTTTGTTGCTTCGAGCTTGATCTGACTGACTTAAGTTGGATTGATAGGCGCCTATTGAGACCCATATGAGAGAAGTGCATAAAGGGGAACATAGCCATGTTACTCTCCACGTTGTGTGATTTGCTAAGAAGATGCAAATTCCAAGATTCTTGCCCTTCGTGTTAAGTCCCACATTGGTGATGCCCCTAGTGTTTAGGACCTTGCTACTAAGGCGTGTTCCCCAATCTGAGAGGACTTTGTTACGGACCATAATGTAGGCTTGGGGTTTTGGGTTGAGAAAGAAGCGGATGTAAAGGCTCAAACCTAATTTCTACTCACGCTTGGGTTTTAAAAGCCAGCAGCCATCTTCAACATTTTTATCAACTCTTGTTGTCTCTTGCCTCACTTTGTGTGAAAGAGTTGGTTTCTTCAAAAATGTCCTTTGTGTGTATTGGAAGAAATGTTTCCTTCAAAGTGCCCCTTGTATGACAGGGCGCTCGTTCTCTCATTGATTTTTCTTTCCTCTCTCCTTGTAGTTTTTTGTGTTTGCCCCAGTGTAGGGGATGGCTGCCTAGCAGGCTGTTCAAAGAAATTATCCAGAGGCTCGATGTGGCTAGCAAGGGATAAGTGTTTGGGATAGAGAAATGAATGCCTTTCTTCATCTTGAAACACACGACAAAGTGGAAAGGATCCTAACCAAGAAATTAGGGGCTTCGAGGTTTAACCAAGTGGATTTTCTAAGATTGAGGACAATCCTTTGAGACACATAGTAGATGCATGGTGACACGGCTAATTTCTCACTTTGTTCCTGCTCTAACTTTTGCCTAGACCGCCCTTACGGGTTTTCAATCCAGCGAGCTCATCATTTTTTTTTCTTTTTCCTTTTTCTTTTCTCCTTCTTCATCTTCAATAGCATGTTTTGCTTACAAGCGATCTCTGTGAGGGTGCAGAGATGTGTCAATTCCTTCTTAGCTCAACAGAAATGACGCGGATCATAGCTTTTGAAAAACTAGTTTTGCGCTTTTGACAATTCAAGTGACTATGATGTGTTCCAAAAGATGTCATAAGATTACTTTGAAATCCCTAAGGATTGTTTTCAACGTTTGATGTTATTATGAGCATTCTATGGCAGCAAACTAGCACAGGATGGAAAATTTTCAAATTTGTGGCCGACCAAAAGGTGCCTACGTATCCCAACAGAGAATTAGGCCATTCGTAGTTCATATTTGAGGAGATTTGAATTTAAGACCCACATTTCATGTTGAGTGTAACAATTGGCCAGAAACCATGATGAGCAAAATGATATCAATTTTTCAAGAGAAGCAAAACATGGGCCAAAATGGCGTGAAAGTTAGCTAGGTATGAAAAATCTAAGCCAAGACGTGATGGACATGGCTGCCATTGCTTAAAACTTGGTTGGATCAAAACCTCAATTTTTCGTTAGCCATTACCATCATGTCTGAGATCAAACTCCAAATCTAAGAGAAGGAGAAACCTAATCATGCTCAAGTTGAGATATCCAAAACTAATTGTCCATGCGCCGCATTTTCTAATATGCAAACTGCCCTTAGTGGTGGTGCAACCAAATGACATGCGATGAACAAATAAAGGAAATGAGGAGGATGGACTCCTCTTTTGGTTTGGCCCCTGCATAGTTAGAAAGAGGCAATCAAAATGATATGTATATATATATATATAGCACCACAGCTACTTACACAGATTATGGATGAGTCATGCATTGCAATTCGTTTGTATGCATGAGTTGATCGGATACTATAGATAGCCAGCCATTTTTGATATGGATGATTCTTAAGACTTGTTGCTGCCACTTAAGATACCACTTCCAAGCCAATTCATATTATGAGACAAACCGAAAAGGTTGAGCATATGACTACAACAAAAAGTAGATTCGGAGTCCATCGCTGTGCTAGCGGCTATTTGAATGTTTCAGAAAAACTTGTCATTTGAGGATTAGACTAGGCATTGCAAAAAGTTTTGAAAATTCTTTCAATTCTTGGTTAGGGAAGATTCTTTCTCAAAACGTGATTGAGGTAATTGAAATCCACTTGATTATTTGCTAGCACATTGACAAACTCCTAAATCTTACCGGCTTGTTGCGGTAAGCATGCTCAAAATTTTGAATTTTGAAAGATGGGTTGCTAGGCCGATTTGAAAATAGGAACCAAAGTCCTACACTTGTCATGCTGAATCATCCATGGAGAAATAAGTATGGCAAGTCCTATCCAAAATATCCTTGACTTTGCATATAATCATCCATAATCTGCTCTACTACTTTACACTCCCTCTTTCCTTTAGCCTTGCAAGGCAAAGATTGCTAGAGCAACCCCTAGTTCAATTGCCGGCGGGGCAGCCAATGTTTGATTTCGTTCTAGAAATCCATGCTTTGCGGTGCTTTAAGTAAAGCGGGAATGTTAAGTAAGCAATGATGCTTTCAACTTACCAAAAACGTACCTTGCAAGCAATGCTATGCCTTAGTGCTTAGCTATGAAGACTTAGAGTTAGGGTTCTTAGTTCATGCCCCAACCCTTCTGCACAGAAAGTGATATTACAACAACATATACAAGGTGTGAGGAAGAACTTTTGCAAGTAAAATGCAAGTAGGCTCCTAGCCTGTAGGTTCCTGTCTTAGTTTGACAAGTTTTATGGCTTTCTAGAACATGCAAGGTTTTGGTAGTCTCAGGGTGCTCCGTCGTCAAAGGGCACCAATCCTCTCTCCAGCCCATCATAGGCGATGATTGGGTGGTTCCCCTTTTGATATACCACTAGGTACGAGTGACTGTGGAGTTTGCTGGAACCCCCAACATAGCCCGTGTCATGCCGGGATATCAGGTGAACTCAACGGGTTGCCCGCTCGATGCATATGATAAATGAATTAAACAAGGCATGTATTAGTCTTATGTTGAATTTTTTGGTTATGGCTCTCATATCCCCAGCGGAGTCGCCAAAAACTGTAGACACCTCCCAAACGGGGCATCGCCATACAGGTTGATCACATTTGTTTGCTCGATTGGTTGCTCGTTTCATAAACCAAAATCATGGACATTCCCATGGCTAGGAACATCGCCACATGATAACGGTTATCATCAAATAGAGTCGCCACCCAGTTTATTAAAACTGGGAAAATAGATAGAGATTCTGGATACGGGAGCCAAAAGTATAATAAGGGGAAGGTGTTAGGCACCCCTCTTTGCCCAGTCGCGAGACTGGCCCATAATCATTCAACATAAGACGTGTAGATGCTTTGTTTAATTCCAACACATAGTCTGTTTATTTATTCCTTTAAACAGTAAGTAAGGTGAGCCAGTGCGATAAATAAGCATGCATTAGAAAGCAGAAAACAAATAAAATCTCTCTGAGAGATCGATTACTCGGCCGGTGAATGGATGTCACGGCCGAGTAATCACACTTGTTTACGGCCGAGGGATCGAAGCCCCGGTCGGTGTTCTTCCTCACACCAGACAGAAAGATTAACGAATAATCAAAATGCTACGGTTAGTCAAAAATATAGTAAATTAAGACAAACCGGAGGCCGTTGGGCCTCACCACCTTGATCCCTCAGTTGCTTGATTTGCTTTGGATTGGGCGTGATTGATTGATTGCTAGATTGAGAACCCTAGGGTTAGGGTTTGAACTTCGGGGTTTGATCGCCGGATTGACGGCTATCTTCGGGAGGTTAGGGCTTTTGAAGAGTGGGTTTGAGAGAGTATTTTGACAGAGTTTCGTGGCTTGATTGAGTGTGTAGGTCTGATAATTTCTGTGTGTATATTTCGGAACCCAAAGGCCCCTTTATATAGGCATAGGGATGACTCACTCCGGCCAATCAAATCACGAGATGTCAATTGCAATTGCAATGCATCTCTAACTCTACGTCGTAATCTCCGAACGTAGCCCGAACGCATCGGGAAGGTAGTGTAGTTGGATCAAACCAAACGTCTGACAGAACGTTCGAGAGTCTGAAAAAAGGTCGATCTGGCGGCCGAGTAAAGGATTTCACGGCCGAGGAATGGATGTCTCGGCCGAAGGATAGATCTTGCGGCCGAGGAATTGATCTCTCAGGGAGATTTTGCTGGCAACAGGTTGCTCGGGTGAGGGATTGATGTTATGGCCGTGGGATCGATGTCACGGCCGACAGATGGATTCTCCTAGGCTTCCGTATTTCTGTCTGAAAGGCTGTATGGCTTTGAATTGGGTCCTCTAAGTGGCCAAAGTTCTCACCGAAAGTCCTAAGGTCCTCAAGGAAGCAATCAGCAATCACTGTATCCATTTCATCATCGGGATTGTCCCAAGGTGGGACTTGAAATAATCGTTAGGCCAAATTGGGGTGTCTACACATTTTTGCATCAGGATGATGATGTAATCGAATCCGTTTATGTAAACACCAAAAACAGGAAACCGCCTGACAAAAAAAAAAAAAAAATTGTATAGATAGCGCATGTCCATTACACGCCATTGACTCTGCCACCCTCGCACGGCCTGACTCTATGGCATGCACAAAATTGCACACCTGGTATCCGCTACAGGTGGAATGTTTTATAGCGCATCCACGTTATACGTGGTTTATAAGTTGCGTCGCACCCACACGCATGGTATAAATAGCAACTACTTTCCACTGCCCTTTTGTGGTTCACAACCTTCCGTTTTCCATGACGCTCTGTGTTATCCAATCATCAAATTGGGTAAAGAAAATGATACTTCGTCGTATGTTTTAAGTGTTATTAGATCTGGTTTATAGAGCCGAGATGTAAGGGTTCGTATGAGAATTTTATTGTTACGAAAAACAATAAAATTCTCGCATGCCCAAAGGACAACTCCTGCCTAATTGCACATTCAAACCGTCTACTATTATGTAAATCTGGCTTATTGGCTGATCGGTACAGGAATTTGTTCATGTAGATGCACATAAATAAAATAGAAAGCCTATGGGTACAGATTTGTTGTACAATTTTTGGGTGGGGAGGACGGAGATTGTAAATTCAGATGGGAAAACAATGAAAACCAATAAATGAAAAAAAAAATTAACAAATCAGTTATAGCGCATTACGAATATACGCTGTACATACTGCGCCATTCCAGAATGCGCTTTGAGTTAATATGGCGCACACGTAACATGCGCGTTGACAGCGTATCGTACCTTCATCGAAATGACACCCTCTGGCACACTACACACCTATGAGCTACAGTGCATTACGAATATACGCTGTAAATACTGCGCCATTCCAGAATGCGTTTTGAGTTAATATGGCGCACACGTAACATGCGCGTTGATAGCGTATCCGTACTACGCTTCATCGAAATGACACCCTCTAGCACACGTACACACCTACTACAGCGCATCTACATTATACGTGTTTGACGATGGTTCGGAGATGCCTGAATAGAGCATCCTATAAGTAGAAAACTGCTATCCACTAGCCATTTATGGTTTACAACCTTCCGTTTTCCACACTCCTCTGTGTTATCTAGTCATAAAATTGGGTATTCAAAATGATACTTCGTTGTATGTTTAATTGAATATGTTCGATCTGGTTTATAGTGCCGAGATGTAGGGTTCATGTGAGAATTTATTCGGGGTACGCGTTCCTCTTTTTGCATGATCTGGTTTATAGAGCCGAGACGAACACTATAACCCATCATGTTTTTTAGGAGCGAGGCATTTACAACGGACGACAAATTTCTCGCATGCCCAAATCCTGAAAGATTAGATCGTATGTTAATGGGTTTGCGTTGCATGATGCAAATTCCACTATGCACATTCCATATCTGTCAACCAGAATTTCGACTCCCTACCAATCTGATAGTCAATCTGCGGATTTGCAAATCAATACGGGAGTTTGTGCGAGTAAATGTAACGTCATCAATATCCTTTATCATGTAATCACATTGCAATGAAATGGAAAAAAGTTACTCCGTCAATCCCAATTTTAATGGTTCATATGCTTTTCGTATCTGTGCATTTTTTAATTTGTCCAGAATGGTCCATGACTAAATGCTAAATGTTTGTAATGTTTGTAGTGCATTAATCGCAACCGAAACATTTGCTTGTTACAAAAAAAAAAAAAAAAATTCCTGTTAAAGCGCATTACTAAAATGCAGTTTAATGGAACAGGCCATAGAGCTAACGTTTGCAGCCTTCAGCTGCACATTACAGCATTAATGGCAGCCTTTTGGACAATCCAGTCTGTCACAAACAAGATCATCATACGCGCATTTGTTACATGCGCTTTGGTGTTAGCAGATGTTATATAGGCCCAATCGGACCATTTCTCTCCGCACACCTTTCTTCTTCTCTCCGCACGCCTTTCTTCCACAACAATCGTCTTCGCTTATTGTAATGTGTAATGTACGGGTTTCTATATCAATTGTTGTAATGAAATGGGTTATAGTCATGGAAGTTTCACATTCCGTTGTCAGAACAAGCTCTTATGGAAAGTTATATTCGATGAACATATTTCTATATCCATGATTACCGTTACACTAGTCAAAATCCCACCGGCCACTTAATAAAGTGGAGGATAAAATGTATTCAACTATTAAATTTATATTAGACTACATGTGTGGATAACGGAAGGTTGTAAACCATATCAAATAAGAGAAAGGCTACGAACGGAGTTTCGTTCGTGTATGAAAATGGCTCGTTTGGACAAAATGTGAACAAATGGAAGTTTGTAAGTGTTGTTTGTTTGATATTGTTCAGATTGGTTTTGTTATTTGAAAAAAAAAAAAAATTATTGTATAGCGCATTATTCAAATGCGCGTTGAAATCAGATAAAATATTTAATTCTGTGTCATATAGCGCGTATCCGTAAAGCGGCTTATTTGCTGTATGTACAACTAGTGTACCAAAGGGGTCGGTAATGTTGAGAGGGAAATGGATCCAAACTGGCCATTTCGAAGACGAGAACAAGGACAGAGTTCTCGTCGAAGTGGTGGTGACGATGATGACACGGACATCCCACGTTTTGGACCACACAGAATGGAGAGAGTTCTAAGCGGAGGCCGTGTTGTCAATATGCCCCCGTCCCACGATCCAAGATGGACATCTCTTCCGAATGCGTACGACACCCAATTGACAAGGCCACCGGCACCTCGACCATTCTACCGTTTCCGACTACCAAGCCAAATGGATGAAGCGGATGAAGCCAATCGTCCACCTCCGCAGCTTTCCCCAATAGATTCTTGGTTGGCCGACCACAGAGCAAGGAGTCGTGATGATTTACCCGTATCCCACATGCGTGGATATCGTGGGGTGATGTCGCGAAACTCAATTCGAAAATGGACGAGGACTGGTACTGAACCACCACTGCATGGGGTACGTCCACATGAAGATCAACGTCTCCTTCCTAGATTGGACTACACTCTTTCCATGTATGACAGGCATGGGAAACGAACATTTATCGAGCCAATATTGCAATACGATGCAAGTGAAGAAGCGTATTTCATACTCGACTGGAACCAAACTTCGTTTGAGGGTGCAGCCGCTGATTTACTGAAATGGCATAAACTGTTTGAAAAGCGGAACAGGTTTGAAGCCAAATGTCGTAAATACCTATTGAAGGTGCCTAAAGCACGATCAACGCAAATGATGGACGGGAGAAGGCCGAACCGTATCCACAACGACATTTGCGAAAGGATCGAGCTGGAGATTAATGCAATGTTCAAGCGACTGAGCCGTCAAAGTATGATAGTGAAGAAAGTGAGGGAAGCTGAAAGGGACGGCTCCAACCCCAGAGAGTCGATTAGAGAGATTTGTAGGGATCCGCAGTACGCATCTGATCCGGAACTATCTGATTATTCCGATGACGAATAGGTTCCATTTAATGCAATGTTATGAGTTAATTATTATTACATGCAATGCTAAGGTTATGATTTGGTTCTCAAATTTACGTAATGAAAGGTTTCTGTTGGTAAACCTAATTGAATGCCATGTGTTATTTGTTTGAAAGAAATAAGAAAACGTGGAACATAAACTTCTTGTTTGAAATATTAGGACAACTTTTTTGCACAACAAATAATGGAAATAATAAGTCAGTGAAAGGATCTCGTAGACACAACAAAACATGCACAAAATACAGATCATAAAAAGAATGCCTAAGAGCATAAGCACATGGATAAGGCCACACAAATACGTCAAACTTGGATCCAATTCGAGATAGTGTGTACTAATTTCTCCATAAAAGAGGCAGTGGTTTATATTTTCCGACTAATGTACCACATGTACCATTTTGTAGTGCGTACGCAGTGTGTGTGTTGCCGATAGGGAGGGGTAAAGAATTTGTTGAATATGTACGGAATACATATTACGTACCACAGTAAAACCCTACCATAAAATGAATGACCGTAAAACCCAACGTTAAACCCTACAACTAAATAACTAAACACATTAACAGGGATCCAGATTACTGTAAACCGTTAGAACCGTAAAACCCCGAAACCCTAAACCTGAAGACCCTGAAACCTATAACCCTAATCCCTTGTACCCTAAAACCCGAAACCCGAAACCTTAAGACACTCAAACCTATAACCCTAATCCCTTAAACCGTAGAACCGTAATCTGTAAAACCTTAACATTAAACCCTAAACCCCTAAACCGTTCGCCAATATTGTCAGTACATTTTGTTGCATTTGACGTTCGAACACCCCCACATCACCACCTTTACTCCAGTTTCCCATGTTAGCAAATCAAAAGTTGCATTCAACTCTTTTTTTACGAATACGAACTTATTGGGAAAATTAGGGTGGTGAGAGAGAGCCATGTTTGTTACCACAGCGGGGGATTTTTTATTCATTTCAATGGTCATTATATATGGCCATTTTATTGTCATTGTTTTGGACCGGCGAAATTTCGCATCACATACAATTTACGCGCAAGCACGATAAAGAAGCACGTTTAATAACCACCACTACGTATATAGAATAAGAGGTTAATAACATATACATATTGAAAATGAGAAGAACGTGTCCACATACGCATAATAACTAACATGTCCTTAACCGATGATCTCAGTAGTACGTACGAAAAAAGAAGGGAAACATACTACTTTAAATGGCCATAATGTTCAACACATATGTGACTTCCAGTACCACATTGTTTCGGATGTCTTACACGCTCACTCCTCCGTGGATGTTGTACAAGCGGTGTTGGGTCAGGTTCCTGAATCTCTTCTTCTTCCTCCTCTACCACACTTGCCTCTACCCGTTCATGCTCAGCCAAAGTCTGCCTATGTCCCTGCATGAGTACTCTGCATCCCTCTCCCGCCAACACACCCTTCAGCACTGGCTCAGCCTCTCCCTCAATCTGCCCGTGGACTGAGTTATTACCGTCAAACCGACCTTCCTCATCTCCCAACTAAGTTACGTCCCCTCCAACCGGACACCCATGATCCCCATCGAATATCTTCCTCCTCTTATCCGTTGGCCTGTGAACCAAAGTTGTATCTGCACTTCCTAAATCAGCCATATCAAACCATGTTTGAGACACAGGCGAATGACTAACATGCATAGACGACGGAGAATCCTCCAACATCGGGGTCAATGGATATCCCTCCGCGCTCCGTAAAAGTGTTAGCAAGGAACAACTACCAGTTCCCCCTCCCTCATGCAATGAACCACTACCATCCTGCACTGAACCAGTTCCAGTAGGCTCTGTACGTGTCACTGGTGTCGCATCAGGTTGTCCCTGCTCAGTACCCGATGCCACAGTTTGTGGCTCGACCAGATCGGCATGTTGGTCCTCGTCATTCCCACCATTTTGTTGTTCTGCGACTGGCTTTATTGGAGGCCTCTTCCGCAACCACTTCTCCAAGTTACCCAAACAAGCAACTCCCTTGTCGCCAATGTTCCGGACAACGTCCAAGTCAATAGGATCCATCGTCCTCAGCCTCTCAAACAAACCATACTGCAAATTAAACATTCAGATAATGTACTCTAAAAAGTACTCTAAAAAGAGAACAAATAATGTATAAAAACATTCCAAGAAACTAAGGAAGATTGGTACCGCAATGTCTGTAGCTGCACCAAGTCGACTAACATATCGGATTGTAATCCTATTGTACCACAGTACATACGGATCATTGTCAGGGTATGCAACCGAGTTAGGAAGGTATACATCAGCGTGAGGTACAACATGGTGAAGTCTATTATTCCACATGCTTACTTGAGCACAGTATTTAACACTGTAGTTCTTTGCTCCTGACTTGAAATCCTTTCCGTGTGGCGGTTGTGTACAATCACAAGCATCCGGGATTGTCTGTCGAAAACCAAATTGTCTCATGACTCTGTGAGGCATGTGGTTTTGAACGAAGGGAAAACAGATTAACGGGACCTTGGCCATCCAAATAGCCCTTCCAGCACGACAAATAGGAGGAAGGCTATCAATCAACTCGTCAGTATACGGCCTCCAAATCACCTAGAGCAGAATTTGTAACAAATAACGTGCATCAATGAATACAGTACATACAATTACAGTCAGTGGTACGTCATCACTGAAATAATGGAATTGTTGTATGTAGGTTCATAACTTCGAAGGGAAAAAAACGTTGAGTAAAAAAAAAAACAGAGCTATACAGAAATAAGTTCACAACTTCAGAGAGCACATGAATCTTGCAAGTAAACGAACATTTATCGAGCATGACTTCACTCACAAAACAATTGGAATACGATGCCTAAACAGTTGGTGCACAACTATCTAAAATTGGGAGTAATAGAGATGAAATCTCAAATTTACGATTGTGAAAATGTCCTGAAGTACAATAAGGGGTAATGGTTTGCGCAATGTTTTCATATAAAGTAAAAACAAATCCGTACAAAAATTATTTCGTATGAAGACATCATATAGGGCTGTATATGAGGTGTGAAAGTAGAAATTTGTATTTCCAGTATATTTTTGCCAAACTAGATGTGTGCTTGTACATTTCAAATGAGACATGTACCAAACACATATACTATGAAGGGGCTCACATGTTTATTTCCTAAACCACCTCTTTGAACTGCCCAAAAAAACTGCATACGGACAAAAAATTAAACTGCTTTATTCTCCCCTCTTATGTACTTCCTCAAATCAAATTTCGCAAGAGATTATTATCAATTGCAGATTTTCCTCTTTTACTCTTTTGTGTAATAAGTTCTTGCAGATTCATTGCAGACCCCCGGGAATCTAGCAATTAAGTATTTGAATCATTCTCACCCTTTGAGGAGAATCCGGTTAGTCATAACTTGTAACTTCCCACATGTACGAGTATTATCAGGTCTCTTCAGATACTATTAGCTAACCACATACCAAATTAACAACCATATAAACCTAAACCAAGAACAAAAATATTTCGAACTTGACACGTTCGTTACCAACCAACAATTGTCCACGACATTTTGTAGGAGGACGAAGAAGGTGTTTATATCATATTACTCCCTTGTGTTCTTTCCGGTTCGCAAAACATGTATGTTAAAACTTCATACACTTCCTCAAGTCAACTTCATATAAGAAATGCTAACATCCACTTCGTTTACAGTTTCGTTATTTGTAATATGCTAACAATTGAGGGGTTGCATTGAACAATTACTATTTGCACAAGTATATGCATACCTCATCTGGTTTCTGCAGGTCAAAAAAATGTCTATATGCTCCAAGCACGTGGGCAGCCAAATCAGGATTGTGAAAGTTATCATGCCACCTACACATTTCATAAATGTGTACACATTTATGTCACATATGAAAATGTAATCTTTCAGAACAAGATAAATAAGAAATGTAATTAATTATTGGAATTATGTTACCGTACCGTGCACCAAGGGGAGAACCTGTCGGACGAAACCGCTTCCCAACTAGTCCGGGAGCAAGGCAGGGAAACCTTTCCCACGCCCAAAGCTGTAGAAGAATGAAGGGCCCGCCCACATTATCCGAACCATGTTTACAACCGTGACATAGGTAGTGGTATAGATTTCCCAAACAAGCACTACCCCAACTCCGCACAACTGAAAGATCGTCCAGGAGAGTCAAGTAACACAGGTGGACATAGGAGCCCGAGTAGTCAGGCATAAGAATTCCACCAATCAACTGTAGAATGTATCCACGAGCCTGCTGCCGAATATTTTCATCCGTATAGCCTGGTTTCAAGTGACCTCTAAACCTTGCCCGCAACCATGTCAATGATATCTTACCACCCTTTATTTCTTTTCTTGTTTCGTCCGGAACATCCCCCAACAGACGCTCACACAAACCATTCCAATATTTCTTTTTAAGAATCGTCCCGACAACCGGTTCTCCATCAACAGGTACCCCGAGCAACACCTCGACATCTTGCAAAGTAACAGTCCACTCACCTGTCAAGAAGTGGAACGTGTGAGTCTCCGGCCGCCAACGCTCAAGTAATGCAGTGACTAAGGCTAGGTCGATGGAGATAAAAGGCATGTCAAGAAGACCACCAAAACCAGCCTGCCGAATACATTGAGCAACTAGTTCCTCCGGGGGTTTCAACTTCTTCAGATTTGCTTCACTCCGTCGAACAACAACCGGCTTACAATCAAGTGGCCGGTCACCCTGCAAAAATTTGTCATATAATTGACAATGCAACCGAGTTTGACAGAAACTTACGATTATAACATCACGACATGGGTGTTTAAATTTTGTTGAATACATACAAGTGTTAACTTACATTGTTTTTCCATATAGCATGGGAGCGATGGAATTCCTGAAACCGCAATAAACTACGGTCACCAGGTCCCTCCGTAATAATTTCCTCATGCTCCTCCATATCCTTTGATTACAAAATAACACATAAAAAACAAGAAGTCAATATATATGTCATATTGAATGATAAAACTCGTAATTATTCAATACGCTTTCCCCATTCGCCACAAATCGCTTATGCTATAGCAATACCAATAGATGAAATTGGTATGGAGGACACGTACACGAGGGAAAACACTTATCAATAAGTAACTGAACAGAACAGTGCAAAACATGTAATTAATTTTAAGAATCTAAAGTCAACGGCCAATGGAAATATAACACGCAGATCAACTTCTTATCAAAACAGATGGTTGAGATTTGTTATATCCCATACGCATATCTACAAACATGGAAGAAATGTGTACAAAGTAGCATTGAAAAAGGGTTAAATATCTACTTTCCCCTCCAACTATTCCAATTTTAGTTAATTCCCCCTCCAACTACCATTTCAAGCTACTTCCCCCTCCCACTTTCAAAACGTCAGCCACTCCATCCAATCCTTAATTCCCGTCCAATACATGGACGGAAAACCAACAGCTCTAACCCCCTCATCCAATTGAAGGGATTTATGTCTTTAACCGACCAATATGCCAATATAAATGTATGTATATCCGTTTACAGTTAAAACCCCCTCATCCTCGTATGCATTTGAAGTCCCCATTCCAATCGACGAACAGAGACCTTGTTCTCTCTCTCTCTATCTCTCTCTCTGTATTTCATGATCCAGGTTGTATGTTTTGAGATTGAGAAAATGTTTTATCCGGACTACCCGGTTTATCCCATTTGTGCCCGGATGTCCAATAAACCGGGCCGCGTGATCCATTTGCACAACCGGAAGCTCTTCGACGCGAAGAGGCATTATGCCTGTACTGTGTGCCCTTCAACGTATGATTTCCAACTATTTTGGTGGAACCTTTGGTTTAGCTTCAATTGGTAGTTGGAGGGGAAGTACATATTTAACCCTTTAAAAACATGGAAATCCTCTGCTACAAACATATTTGCCGAACCCTTACGCTGTTTCACTATAACATGCACATTGACTCTCCCTGCGAACCTCTCAAAATGAACCTCTGAAAATTAAGCTTCATACAGACATTTGAAGTCGAATTTCATTATACAAGTTGATTTGACATTGACAAAATCGCATAACCCTCAACAAATCCCTGTTGAACTACAGATTTCGAACTTTCACAACCTACCGAAGACAACAGTAAATACATAGTTTGAAGCCCTAAACGCACTATACGATCCAATGCGTAACTGGTTTTATGTCGGCACTTTGTACGAAACGCATATAGAAAAGGTAATTTACGTATGGGTATATACGTATGAAATTGTACATATATGTACCATATATACAAGACAGAGAGAGAGGCAGACAGAGAGACTTACAGTGAGAGAGAGAGAGAGAGGGAGGTCGATGGTGGGAGATGATAATGGAATTGGTGGTGGTCGGTGGTGGGGTCAGTCAGATCGCCGATGATCGACGGGAGGAAACAACAGAAATCGACAGGAGAGGAGGGCGAATAGGGGCCCCGGCGAGTATTCGCGCTGTCCAAATATGCGCTAAATTGGAATAGGGAATATAGGAGTAGAGGATTTTAGGGTTTCAAATGTTGGGTTGAAATTTAATTTTTTTTTTTTTTTAAAGATGGACATTATTGATTATTACGTTTCATTGCATTTACAATTCGTACTTACAACAAAAATTTAAGGGATGGGCATTTCATAAACGAGCTAAAAAGAATGGCACCATCACCACAAAAAGGGGATCGATTTTGCCATTTTGTTTGTCTATATTTTGCTTGTGTACATTGTCCACTCCACTAGTAGCGCACTTGATTATGTATTGGCCCTATTTCTTTTCAACAACTTGAACCTTCCTTTTTAAATTACCTATATATTTATTTTTTTACTCTCGCAATTTCTTTTTTTAAGACAACCAACTACAAAGCTTACCACTCTGAAATTCCCCATATTTTCAACTTAACCGTAAACGTAACGGGCATTTCATAACAAATACAGCAAGATTTTAAGGATTTATGTAACGAGAGGTACAAGGTTGGCGAGCATTCAACCTAACAAGATTAAAGAAAAAACAACAAAGTGTAACAAAACTTCGATTCCCATTCTTCAAACACAAACATGCCCAAATCCTCGTCGAAATAGTAGACCAAGGCCGTTGTCCCAATTGCAGAATTGATATCTTCATTCATCCACAACTCCAAAAGATTAAAATAGCATTTGGTAGTATATAGGATATTGGTCCATAAAATTATTCAAGCTGAATATCTGTGGCCTATCACTCTTTCATTTGATGTGTCCGTGGAGTCGTGGGACTCGAGATCATATAAAACAAAGCAGCAGCTTGTTTGAGTTACCTGCACAGCAGCAGAAACAAAACTGGACAGCAAGGCAAAAAAAGGACATTCCACCAACAAAATGCCCTTGCAACAAAATTGAGACACCCATGGTCGAGCAACAAAATGGTCTACCTAATAGAGCCAAACCTGGACAACAAAACAATGATATTGCCAACAAATGCCCAACAATGAAACTTGGAAGAACATTCCAAATCATAGAAATGGCCAACAGTATTAACGAAAGTGCAACCATCATTGTAAATGAAAGTACACGCACTTAAAAGATACAAGTTCAGTTTAGAATCTGCAATGTTGTGACCATATCAGATACATGAAGCTGAAGTATTACAGACATTTCAGATATGAATATATGAAAGTCCATCCACCAGCAGTTTGGCTTACTCCTTGTCACAGAAACCACTGAAAGCTAACATTTCCTTGTCTATGGAATGAACACTACTAACCAAAGTGCAACCATCATTGTAAAAGAAGATACAGACAAGAATACACTAATAACCAAAGTTCACCAAATATTGTCTAATCCACATCAATTACTTCCTTCGTTGCTACATCATTGCCGATGATCTTGTTGAACTTCTTAATGGCCGCGGCATATGGTACACCCCAATTTTTGGCTACTTGATCGCGGAAGATTGTCCAATTGCAAGCAATTGGCGGCATGGGGGAACCGTTCTTAAGAAACACCTGCCGTTGTAGATTTTTTTGAAAAAAGAAAACAAAAACAGAATTTCACTTCAACACCATTGACCATGTACAAATGTTAAGACACAAAATCCAATAAACATACCTGTACAAAGTGCCCACCATCAACAAATCCAATAGCAATAACCTTTCGCCTCATGGAGGGTAAGGGCTTCGATCGAAGGGGAAGGAACGTAAGGCATTGGTTTTTTGATAAGTGGACGAGGACACAATTATAAGTAGACGCTATCAAGTGACCCATGTCCGGCATTGTCATCCACTTACCCATTGGTGCAGGACTTTCGGAGCAATTTAATATGAAATGTAATTCCCAAGCCCACCGAGTCGTAGCTGCCACTTTTTCATACATCGAAAAATTGTTATCCAACTCTTGTAGCAAATCTTTCCTTACCTCTTTCCACCCATGCTCACCACCACAATCCTCGTTCATGAAAGCCGATATCGCCCGGAACCCACAATTCCCATCAGACTCAACATCCTTAACCGATTCAATATACGGTCGTATCGGTTCCGGGAACTGATTGATGAAGTCAGACGTAGAAGCATGTGCAACTTTTGCTTTGGCTCTCGAATTGCGCCGCAATTTCTGGTTCACATCGTCCACGGTTTGAAGGGAGGCTTGTGGTGCAACGGGTTGGGCTATTGGATTGCATTGTCGTTTCCCTTTTACACCCTCCGAGGATTGAAGCGAGGCGGCTGGTTGAACAGGTTGGGCTATTGGATTGCACTGCAATTTCCCTTTGACACCCTCCACGGATTGAAGCGAGGCTTGTGGTGCAACAACTTGGACTTTGGGATTGCACGACGGTTTGTCATTCACATCCTCCACAGATTGAAGGGACGCTTGTGGTGCAACAAGTTGGTCTTTTGGATTGCGCCGTGGTGTATGTTTCACTGCATTCGGATTTCCAATTTTTTCCAGGGAGGCCAGCACGTGCTCAAACTCCGAATGATCCCTACGAGTTGAATTTCGTACCTTGGTTGCGATTTTCACTTTCTTTGCATTCTTCTCTTTTGTTGACGTTGACGGGCGACCTCGCGTCTTTACCTTTTGTTTGGGTTCCAGGAGAGTAGTGCATTCCGGATGGAAAACCTCTTTCAACTTACTTGCCAAATGAATCTGACCTGCATGACTTTCATTCATAAACCTATTGTAGAATATCTCAAAGTCAGCCTTAACCGTCTCCCCCAACGAACCATCAACCTGGGGAGGAAGCAAAGACAACCTCTTCCAATGGTCGTGGATTAAGTCAAGCGGAATGGAGATATTTCCCGTTTTGTAAGGCGCTATCTCATGAGCACAAGGTAAACCATGGGTTTTCCTCAAAGCACACCCGCACCCAATGTTGGATTCCACTAACCATTGCACTTGACGGGATGCAACTAGAACAAGTGTCATGCCATTCTTCGAAACAACTCCCCTCAACGAGTCAAATAGAGGAATCCTAAAATCATGCTGCATACAAGTAAGACTCTTCTCAAAGGAACCTCTGACTTCAGTTTCTTGTAAAAAAATCAATCGGTGAATCTTCTCCCATATACCATCAAAGTTGCATTGGGAGTGCTCAAGTTGATGTTTTAGCTTCGCATGTGCACTCTCCGCCCTACAAATAGATATGGCAAGACATTAGGCAGACGTTACCCATAGCACAATGGCATAAATATATTTCAATGGAGAAGTAGTAAAGTGCTTAAGTTTAATGTTAGCCATATCACAGCACAGCGACATAAATACATGAAAAAATAACATATATATAATGCAAAAGTAAAGTCATTAAGTTGCAAATGAAACATTTACCTATTGCTTGTTAGGTTCCCAAAATGCATGATGTTATCCGTCCACGCTCCAACAAACCTCTCCTTATAGGGCTCCAACCAATTTTTCTCCAAATACTCAAGTGCTGCAGGAACCATTTTAAAATCACGCTTCAAAGCACGAAGGCGCTCCTCGTACTGTTCTGCACTAGCTGAAAGGACAACTAGGCCCCAACTACAACTAAACTCCTCCAACATCTTGTCATCAAACATCTTCCTACACTTCGCTAAGACATTCTTTCCAATATGAAACCTACATAGCAAATTTGTAGCATCGGGAAAAACACTTCTTATGGCATTCATAAGCGCCAACTCCCTATCCGTGACAATAACATTCGGAAGCGCATGAACATCCATAATGCCCTTTAACTTATCCAACACCCAAGTATAGTTATCCTCATTTTCAGACTCAATGAATGCAAAGGCTGCATTAAAAGTCAACTCTGTAGATGTTACTCCAACAATTTCCAACAACGGAAACCTGTACCTATTTGTCTTGTACGTGCAATCCATCAATAACACTCGAGGAAAAGCACGTAACAAGTCCGCAGCATGAGGGGGAGCCCAAAACAAAGCCGTGACATTCCCATGCTCATTCGAACGCTCCCAATTGACATAGTGATTTTTTTTAGCTGAGCCTTTAGATGTTGCATCTGACTTCTACCAGCTTTCTCTATCACTCGGTGCTTCTGCCGAGCATTATACACATGTTTGATTGTCGTAACATTGGAAGGATCATTGAGCTTCAACTGACTTAGGATTTGTTTGGGTTTAACCATAGACACTGACAAATCCACCAATGTCGAAATCTCATCAGACGTCAACCTCCCAGCATACGAATGCCCCTCCAAGTACTCCGCTGGAGGATGGTTGTGAGCGCCATTCTGGACAGAGAGAGTCCAACCATCATCGCCCTTAACAGCTTTCAATTCAAACGGGCATTCGCATTTCTTAGTGCCCGTGGAACGCTCCCTCTTCTTCACAACCACCTCCTCCCCCAAAGACTTCTTCACATACTTCCTATACTTACCACTCCTCTCACATGCAAACCGCATCCTCGGTTTGCGATTCTTCATCAATTTCTCCGAGCCCGTTATGATAATGACAAACCCAAGTCTTTTACCCATACCTCTTGTCCACTCCACCAAGTGTTCATCAGACGAAAACACCTAAACATATCAATAAATAATCATATACTGTAGCATAAAGGTTGCACATGATAAATTTTACTCCATGGTTTCAGAAAAACACTCACCTGGCTCATTGTGAACTGCTTCGTAACATCATATTCCATAGGAACGGGAGTGGGAGTGGGAGTGGGAGTGGGAGTGGGAGTGGAATTGGTATTGGTATTGGTATTGGTAATGGTTGATGGCCCTACATGACTACCGTGCGTTGAAGTGTCACCCTATAACCAATGGAAAACCAATTTCACCAGTCAGCAGTTTCATAACACATATCAATATCAAAACTGTCTAAAATCGCATAACCCTACAATAACCCTGCAATCCGAACCAAATTTTGAGTTTTACAGTCCAAAATTTTCTACTATCATATAGGGCTTCAAAGTGTCAGACAGCAAAAAAAAAAACTTACTGAAATGATGATAGAGGAAAATGGAGGGAAGGGGTTACCTCTTGCACCGATTTTGACTGCCCATCTACAACATCCGTGCCTAAATCTTCCTTGTCAACGTCCATTTCTTCGATTGCACCATCCAAACCCCAATGATAATACATACTGCTCTCTGGGTCCAACACTTCTTCTTTACCAATGGAGGGAGATGAAGCAATAGAGGTTTCCATTTACAGTTACAAGGTAGGAGGTGAGAGAGGCAGGGGTCGACTGGGTTTATGGAGGTGATAGAGGTAGGGGACTGGACGTGGTGGCTGCTAGGTCGTGGAGCCTGAAGAGGACGAACAAAATGGAGATGGGAGGGAGAAATGGAGGGAAATCGATTTCGGCTAGGTCGCAGTAGATGCGGCTGTATGTTTGTGGCTATGTTTGTGGCTACGTATAGTATTTGTGAGGGTATTTTCGTCCATTTTTACTAAGGCTAGGGTTATTTTTGTCCATTTTTAAAAAGGGCATTTTTGTCCGAAAACCGTTAATTTTTGACGGGCTAGGCTTAGGAAATAAGTGGCTGCAAATAGCTCGCCCCGTTTCAAAAACAAACGCTATGACCTTACAAAAAAGAGAGAAAGAAACGCTATGAAACGACGTCGTTTTGAGAACCCTTTCAATTACTTTTCCTTTTCCAAGCGCGCCTAGCACGCCTAAATGAGCGGAAAATTTTAGAAGTTCCCGGTTTTTTCCATAGACTTTTATCTCGCTACAAGAGTGAGATCTTTTATCTCGCCTTTTTTCGCACCAAAGTTTTTTATCACGCTGTAAGGGTGAGGTCTTTTTTTTTTTTTTTTATCTCACCGCACGAGCGAGGTCTTTATCTCTCTTTTCCGCGGCTATTCCACACTAAAGTCTTCTATCACACTGTAAGGGTGTGATCTTTTTTCTTTTATCTCGTCGCAAGAGTGAGATCTATTATCTTGCTCTTTTTTGTGGCTACGCACCACTTTTTATCTCAGCTTTTGATATAAACTGAGATTAAAAAGTTAGCCTACAATTTTTTATCACACTTTCACTGAAAACCGTGATCTTTTTGAACCTCCTTAGTGTGGTATTTATCTATTATTGTTGTAGTGATCCCCGGAATGCAGTCCTACTAGGACTCAACCTCCTATCAAATGCCTATAAAGTAACGGTAGAACTCCAATAAAGGTACGCACCACTCACAACCGAGAACCTTAATTCTCCTACCATATAGCAAGTTCTATACTGACTTAGGCATCGGAGGGTGGTTGGCACGCCACCACACCGGTGACTCAAGTTTCAGCTTTGTTTTGCAGGATCAGGTCGGTGCCGGATTCAAAACTGCTTCATCACCCCCTTCGAGGATAGCAGAACCGCGTTAGTCAATGTCAGAGCTGTCACATCGGCCAGAGACGTCATCTTGGTACAAAACGGTTGCTTTCGTTCTGACACCGTTGACTGTTGAATGACTGTAGACGAGCATACTAACTGCTGAACGAAGCGGTCTCCGAAGAGAAGACTCCCTGAGCGTAAGGCTCGCCGAACGGAGTAACGAACTATTGTCTTAGAATAAATGAAGTGATGACGTCAGCGAATTAGCTTTACTCGGTTGCCGAGTGTAATACCGAACGCTCAGCATATGCTTAGGGACCGATACAATAGGGTCTGCAGGCCACAACACTACGTTGTTTGACCCCTCTGAACCCCAGTAATTTCGGCCCACTACAATAGCCCCTCAACTTCTCCTTCACATACTCAGATGTGGAGGAGGAGTTGAATATAGTGGCCGAATTGAACATAACATACGAGGAGCATTTCCGAACGAATGTACAACCGAGTTTGTGGTTTCCCGAGGAACGTTCAAGCATTTAATGCCCTTGTAACTGCCGATTTCAAATTTTGCCACGTGTCTGAATGCAATTGGGTGGAAGCACGGCGCGTCCAATCAGCTTACATGTGTCAGACATCGAACGGGCCTGAGGACTCCCGCTCAAATCCTACGGCGGTCCGTTTTGCGTCGCTTCGAAATCCGCTCCTAGGTATAAAACGGGGAGGGGGAGAGAGAGAATCACTTTTTCTCTCTCTCCTCGCGATCGTTCCAACTTCAGAGTGCCGTTCTCCCATAAAAACTGTCTGAAACTCGAAGATTTCTGAAGTTTGATTGCAGAGTTCACTCGATTTCCAGGTATTTTCTGATTCTCCATATGTTTACTTGCATTTCGACCATTTTTGAGCGATTTTTGGACCAGAAATGGTAGTTTTGGACTTTGTTTCGCCTGACATGCATAAAGTTCACTGTAGCATGTAGCAGGTTCCGGTTGAAGGTGTTCTTGTGTTCTTCCGAACGTATGAACATCTTCAACCGATGTTCTTCCGAACGTAATACTAAAAATATCCTTGATAGTTCATCCGAGCAGACATCAATTAAAGTTCGCACATACTTTTTCGAAGCACAGCTGCACTCTATATTCAGATGATATTCATCCCATTCGAGTCGTCCGTAGAAATCATTAGAGTAAACAAAATACACCGAACGTAAGCACTCTAGGAATTTTGACCATGCATGTAGCTAACGGTCTTACCCCCCTTGCACTTTTTGCTAGGTTTGGCATCCACTGATTCTTCGTCCAGAGAGGTGGTTCCTCGCTCGGAATCTGCAACAGAGTCAGACAGCTTGGACTCACAAACTGCAAGTCTTCTTCGGTGTTTTGGCCGTGCTTACCGAACAGGCGGTATGTCCAACCCTAACACTTTCGACCCTAATGACGAGAGTTGGTTTGAGATGCCTCTCATTCCCCTCTTCAAGCAATTGCTCCCGATGCAGAGATCGTCGAAATCGACGACGACTCACCCTCTAATGCTTCGGGGCAACGGAGGGAGAGCGAAGAGGTTGAAGAAACTCTAGCCGAAGAGGAAGAGGAGGAAAAAGAAGAAGAAGAATTGGCGGAAGATGAAGAAACCGAAGAACAGGCCGAAGAGGGGGACGAGAATGTTGTCGAAGGAGAAACCGTAGGTGCATCTTCGAGTCACGTTCGGGCCGAACAAGGTATCGAGGCATCTTCTCAACCGCCTAAGAAGAAATGACAAAAAATAGTACCCGTCGATCCCGATGTGATTCCGGATAGAGCTGGGAGGGAGCCGTGCCCTTACTAGGAATGTTTTAAAAACGACAAGGCCCTCAAGCTCTTCCGAGATGTGTATAGGATTCCAGACGACGTGGTCGTTACCTTAGTTGAGGGTCCACGTATAAAGTTCAGTGACGAGCATATAACAGTGCCCTTGATGGCGATTACCGAGGGTGGGCTCCGCTTTCCGATGCACAGGGTTATCAGAGAGCTGCTTTATACCTTCGACCTCACCCCCTGCCAACTTAGCGAGAACTCATATCGCTTAGTTCACTCAGTAATCGAACTCGCGCGAGTCAGAATTTTCGGTCTTGACGTACGTCATTTTTTCGAAAACTATTTGATGTCTCGGAACTTGAAGTTCTCGCGCTTCTACTTATGTAGTAGAAAAAATAAACCTAAACTCATCGTTGGTGGCATGTATGACTAGGAGAAGTGGGACTCGGATTATGTCGAAATCCGTGGCAACTTCATGTACCCTCCCAACGAGTATGGCAGATACGAAGTCCCGAAGCATAGGGGCACCCCGAGTAAGAACTTGCACATTTATTTTAATTTTCCGAAGCTTTAGTTTGCTCGTTCTGGTTCATTTCCTTCCGTGACTAACGTTTTCTCTCGTGATGCTCGGCAGATACATCGAAGATAAACCGTGCTCTGTTAAAGCGGTGTAAGAACCAGCCGAGTCTTGAAGAGGCGATTCTGTTCTTTCCCGAGAAGGAAAGGGACACTCCATCCATTCTCAAATACACACTGACATACCAAGGGTTCATCAGACAGAAGGGCAAGAAAACTACCGAAACAGATAAGCCCGCGCAGCAAGAGGAAAAATTGGAAGAAGTTTTTGAAGATTTCTTTAGAGAGATTCCAGATTTTCTACATCCAAGTATCCAACGTCCCCTCCGAGGAAAGGTTAGGGAAGCAAGGGAAGAGACAACTGACGAAGAAGGAGGTGAAGAGGTAGAGATGGCCCTGAGGAACATACTTGCCGACCTGGAGAAGAGGAAGAAGGATAGGCAGGAGGAGGAAAAAGCCAAAGCAGCGGCCAAATCTGGCCCCTCGGCTGGAGGCCCATCATCCAGGACCACCCGATCCAAAGGCCCAATGATCCAACCCCCTGTTTCTCCTGCTGGCAAGAGGCCACACCCCACTACGAGTCAAGATAAGGAGACTCTAAATGAGACCCATGTCAAAAAGAAGCAAAGGACTACGGAGGTGGGGGCTGCAGGAGAAACCGAAGCGACGAAGGGGAAGGGGATAACCGGCTCGGCCCCTACTTGGCGTCCAGTGTTCGTTACACCGGAGGGGCACCAACTAACCCGTGAGGATAGCCTTGCAGCTGACCCTTCTATTGCCAGGGTACTCTACCATGGCCTGGCACTTCCGAAGGACGTCACGTTGCCGGAGTCACTGAAGTCGGCAATCGATGATCACTACTTCCATGCGGGACGGGTATGATTTCTTTATTCTGAGACTTTGTTTTCATTCCAAGTTCTTTTATTCGGTACCGAACATTGATTGTTTCCTAAAATTACTGCAGGCCATTGTGGGCACACGCCCCAAAAAATCCCTACATTTTTAGTCTGTAAAAATCCCGGGTGCACCCTTCTCGCGGAAAGCTCGGCGAAACGCTTCGCAGATCAAAGAGTCGCCACTCGGGTTTTGCAGAGAGTACCCAAGAAACCGTATTTTCAAAAACGTTTGGATTACGCTTGTTTGAATTTGAAAAAGGCATGTAGACTGGACCGTCGTCACCTTCGATATCTGAGGTTCGGGAGCCAGGTTACGAGAGGGGAAGGGTTTTATGGCACCCCCTCTCGCCCAATCCGGGGATCGGTCTCTACTCAGGCATTTTGTAAAAACGTTTACTTCTCTCTCTCATTCGATCATTTTTAGCTAGTTAAGGCGGGGGAACAGTTAATAGGGATTAAAACTGTAACACGTTTGCATTTATGTACAAAAACATGATGGATGCTTGATGTTTGATCTAAAGCAAGTATAATAGATTGAGAACAAGCTCCTGTGAGTGTTTGGAACAAACTGGAACACACTGACCTAGGTGATGCACCCAGGATCGAGCCTATATGCACTGGCCAAGCCACTGCATGTAGTCATGACCTGCGTGCGCCACACCAGATCTGGCGTGCGCCGGTAAGCCCACACTCACAGCTCTTGCAAACAACCCTCTGGGCTCTGGAATGGACTAGTGCACACCCAGGACAAACCACGCAGTTATAAGGACAATAAAATATAGTTACAGACAGATCAAGGGCTTAAAAGCCACCAAATGGATAAACAACCCCTTAAACAGTGAGGGGAGGAAAAGCAGAGGCCAGGGCCTAGTTGCCATACAAGGGCCAGCCACTGACCAAGGTGCGACTGGCGCACGCAGGTACAAGGTACCGTGCGCCTGTTGACACAACCTGGCCAGTGCTTGGCTTTGCATCATCTGGGCTCTGGAACATGACCAGAAGGCTCCCAGGGGTATTCCAAAGCAACATAAATGAAACACTAAGTACTATAACTGAACAGTTCTAAAAGACAGAAAGCAGTAAACTGGTTTTAGCATGCTTACAAGGTGATCAGAATATAAATATAGCAAAATAAGGATGATCGGTGATCCCCATGCCAGCTTTGCCATACAGCCATGACTGGCGTACGGCACTAATATCTGGCGTGCGCCACCTGATCATCACACATGGCTTTGAAGCCTTGCCAGCATTAGGGCCAGGACTGGTATAGATTACCAGCCTTGACCCTGCCAGCCCCCCTCAGGGTTTAGAACAGAAAACAGAAGCAAACGGTGATATACCTTTGCTTGTGAGTTTTGAGAAAGAACTTGAGCTTTGAGCTTGGGGTTTGAAGGTTTGAGAGGTGAGTGTAGGGTATGTTATGGACTTAGTGTTGTTCTCCTTGCCTTATCTCTCAAGTGGATGAAAGAAAGAGCAAGAAAAACAAGAGGGAAGAAGGAAACCAAGGCTTGGCCTCTTAATGATGCTAACCCCTTGCAAATGAATGCAAGGGGGGTATTTATGGAGGAGAGAGGGACTGAAATCAGTTGGCCCTAAGGGTGTGTTTGGTTGGCTTAAGCCAAGAGTGAGCCTTCCTTAAATGCATGGGTTTGACAGGGTGGAACCTTTTTCGGCTTTCGCACTTTCTCAGGCCAAGGTTCGCTCGTGTATTTTACATCTCCTTTTACGCTCTAACTTTTGCCTAGTGCCACCTTCACAGGTTTTCGGCCTAGCGAGCTTTCGACTTTTGCCTATTTATTTTTGCCTAGACCGCCTTCGCAGGTTTTCGGTCTAGCAGGCTGCTCTAACTTTTGCTTGGAACCGCCCACCCTTGTGGTTTTCGGTCCAATGAGCATCTCTCAGGGGTAGAAACGTTTGAGCTGATCCAGGTTGACCAGAGTGCTGAATTCACTGCCGTCGAGATCGATGAGTTCAGCAGCACCCCCGGATAGGATGGTCTTGATAATGAACGGTCCGGATCGCTTTGGCCGAAACTTCCCGCGGGCAGCAAACACTGGAGCCCGTATCTCTTTCGTGACCATATCTCCTTCGACTAAGCCCCTGGATTTCACCTTCTTGTCAAATGCCCGGGCGATTCGACGCTGATAACCTTGAACATGATACAGGGCACGGAGCCTTCTTTCGTCAAACAACATTAGCTCGACAAACCTCCCGCTGAGCCACTCAGATTTCTCTAGGCCACTCTCGACCATGATCCTCAGAGACAGCACCTCAAGCTCGATAGCAAGTACTGCTTCCATTCCATAGACCAGGGAGAAAGGAGTTGCACCGGTTGAAGTTCAAATCGACGTCCTGTACCCCCATAGCGCCAGTGGCAATTGCTCGTGCCAATCCCTTGCGGATTCAATAGTCTTTTTGATTATCACCTCGATGTTCTTATTCGCGGCCTCGACTGCTCCATTTGTTTGTGGATGATAGGTTGTCGACCGGTGGATATCGATGCCGAATTCCTCGAAGAGGTCCAGGACCCTTCCTTTGAAATGACTCCCATTGTCGGACACGAATGCCTGGGGAACGCCATACCGATAGATGATGTTCTTTCGAATGAACTGAGCCACTTGGACTGTTGTCAAGACTTTGTACGATTCAGCTTCGACCCACTTAGTGAAGTAATCTATCGCCACCAGTATGAACCTGTGACCATTTGAAGCAGGAGGCGTGATCATCCCAATAACGTCAATTCCCCACACAGAGAAAGGCCATGGCGAGGTCATGCCGTACAGTTTTGACGGAGGAACATGCTGCAGGTTGGCATGGATTTGACATTTGAAGCAGCGTCGCACGTAGTTGATGCACTGGGACTCCATCGTTGACCAGTAGTAACCTTGCCTGAGGATCTTCCTGGCAAGCATAACACCGCTCATGTGGGGACCGCAGACCCCTTCGTGAATTTCTTCCATTATCCTTGTTGCCTCGGCCCCGTTGACACACAGCTTGTGCATTCCGCAGTGAGACCTTCGATACAGTTTCCCTCCACAAATGATGTATTGAGCTGCCAGCCTTTGCAGAGCGACTCGATCCTTTCTCGAAGCTCCGGCAGGGAACTCCCCTCGTTCGACAAAGTTCCAGATATCATGGTACCAGGGTAGGCCATCATCGACATCATCGATGGCGTTGACATACTCGTAAGCGGGCAAGTCCCTTTGTTCAATCACAATCGGTCGCATCCTGACTCCTACTGGAAGTTCGATCATTGAAGCCAAAGTCGCCAAAGCATCGGCGAACTAATTCTTCAAGCGTGGAATATGGGTGAAGGTCACCTTATTGAAGCGAGGAATCAGTTCTTCCAAATCTTGGTGATAAGGCTTCAGCTTTTCTTCACGAACCTTCCAGTCTCCATTGGCTTGGGAGATCACCAGGTTTGAATCTCCAATTATTTCGAGCTTCTCGACTCCAAGTGCAATAGCAGCTTCCATTCCGACAATGCAAGTCTCGTACTCAGCTTGATTGTTAGTGACGTCGAAGTTCAACTTGAAAGCGAGGGAGATATGAGCCCCAGCGGGCGTAATGAGCAGTACCCCAACTCCGAATCCTCTTTGATAAGCGGCCCCATCGAAATAGAGCGTCCCGATTTCTTCGACAACCGTTAACACATCCTCGTCCGGGAAATTGAAGTCCACATCCTCAGGTCCATCGATCGGGTGGTCAGCCAAGAATTCCGCCACAGCGCGGCCCTTCACGGATTTCCTTGTGACATATTGGAGATCGAACTCAGCCAGCAGAAGCAACCAACGTGCTAGCTTATGGGTGAGCGCCGGCTTCTCAAACAGATACTTGATTGGATCCATCCAAGAAATCAGCTTCACCGAATAGGCTAGCATGTAGTGTCTAAGCTTTTTGGTAGCCCAAACTAGCGCCCAACACGTCTTTTCTAGAGGGGTATAACGCTCCTCACTTCCCACCATCTTCTTGCTCAGGTAGTAAATGGCTCTCTCGACTCCCTTATCTCCTTCCTGTGCCAACAAACATCCCATAGCTGTCGGAGTGACGGATAAATACAGGATCAGGGGTCGACCAGGTGTAGGCGGCATTAAGACAGGCGGATTCCTCAGATACGCCTTGATAGATTCGAAAGCAGCTTGGCACTTCTCCGTCCATTCGAAGCGAACGTCCTTCTTGAGCAAACGGAATAGCGGTTCGCAAGTCAGTGTCAACTTGGCTATGAACCGACTGATGAATTGAACTTTTCCCAGAAAGCTTCGGACTCCCTTTTCTAACTGCGGTGGTTCCATTTCGAGAATTGCTGTGATCTTGGAAGGGTCGACCTCAACTCCTCTTGCGGTGATCAGGAACCCCAGCATCTTTCCTGCTGTGACCCCAAATGTGCACTTCTGCGGATTAAGACGCACGTTGTATTCGCGGAGCCTCTCGAGAAACTGTCTGAGCGCTTGGATGAAATCTTCCTTCTCCTTTGCCGACAATCATGTCATCGACGTAGACCTCAACCGTCTTATAGATTAAATCATGTAGCAAAGTAGTCTGGGCCCGCTGGAAAGTGCAACCGGCGTTCTTTAGCCCAAACGGCATCATCACATAACAGTAAGTACCCCACTCGGTGACGAAGGTTGTCTTCTCTTGATCCTCTGGTGCCACAAAGATCTGGTTGTACCCTGAGAATCTGTCGACAAAAGAGAGCAAAGCATGCCCCGCCGTGTTGTCCACGAGCACATCGATGTGAGGCAAGGGAAAACTATCTTTAGGGCTTGCTTTGTTCAAGTCCCTAAAGTCGACGTAGACTCGGATTCTTCCATCCTTCTTAGGAACTGGCACGATGTTGGCCACCCATTTCGGATATTCAGCAACCCCCAGGAACCCGGCGTCGATCTACTTGGTGACCTCCTCTTTGATCTTCTCCACCCAATCCGGCCTCATCCGACGGAGTTTCTGCTTGACTGGAACAGCCCCTGGTGCCAGCAGAATCCGGTGTTGCACGATTTCAGGATCGATACCGGGCATGTCATTGTGAGACCATGTGAAAACCTCGAAGTACTCTTTGAGCAACTCAATCAGTGCGGTACGATCCTCGGGGGATAGAGTTGAACCAATTTGCATCATTCGGGGGTTATCCTCGTCTTTCAAATTTATAGAAATTATTTCTTCTTTTAGAGGCTGAGCATGCCTTTCGTCTTCCCTTTCGATGAGGGAACGCAACTCAGCGGGGATGTCCCCATCGAAGTCTGTTCCTTCATCGTCAGGGTCGACACAGTTTATATAGAAGTCAGCAAAGTAATCAGAAGTAGGATCATGCATTTCATAAAACCCCAGCGGGTTGCCAAGTACAGTGGACTCGAACTCGAATAGAAGCTATGACGTGGAGGGCCAAGAGGCACAAACTCCGACTCTGAGCTAGACCTAGACTCGACAGACTCTGTCAGATACATCGTCAATGCATGTCAGACGCGGAGTGAAAATGCAATTATTTAAACTACCCTTGGCTTCCACGATGAGGGAGGTTGGATCCTCGAGGATGTCCGGCGAGTCGGGCCCAAGCATCAGCACTTCAGCTTCTTCCTCCTTGCCAACCAAACCTACTTGGGAGAACAGCATCTCCAAGTCCTCTTGATCAATTACCAGCAGCCAGTCAGTTTCTTCCTTAGCCCGGGCCAGCTGCTTCTTGAATTCCTCCTCTGCCAGCTTATCTTTGGCTATCTCTTCCTCACTGTCGGACCAGGTGTCTGCAGCGAAGATCTCGAATCCCGGTAGCTAGGTGCCAGTCTCCGGATCCCAGAACGGTTCAGGCTGACCTTCATAAACGATGCTCCCCCTTCACGGATGAAGTAGCTGTCGGGATTACCATAGAGGGTACGAGGTTTTCCAGTACCTTTCCCTTTTTTAGCCTTTTTGGCTGGAGGCGCGTACCCAAAGCCAAATCGGCTTTCGGAAAAGGGAAAGATAGGGAACTCAGCGATCCCCTGCTGGTTTATTCCGAGTCCAAAGCCGGGCATGTGGCCCATTTTCCTCATGATGTCGATAGCGGCTGAGCTGACGAGGAAGTCGTCGTCCATGACGACGGTAAGGACTGAGCCCGCGGTGTTGAATGAGAACCCTCCAAAGTCCGAGTCTTCTTCCCCATGTGTAATTCCCAGAACAGGTTCATCTTCTTTGAGTGGGCGGATCCCAGAGTCCCCGCAGATGGTGAGAGTCCCAGTTGGAAGCCCCAGCATAACCTTCTGGTGCAGAGTCGAGGGTACCGCCATGATGTCTGACCTGTGCAGCCATGGCCTGCCTAGTAGCAGATTGAAGGTGGCGGGGATGTCGACCACGTGAAATTCCACCTCCATCTCAAAGCCCTCAGCATCGAGCTTGAGTATAATGGTTCCTTCCACAACACGGCGAGTGCTATCGTAGGCTTTGACGGCCAGATTAGACGGCGCAAGATCCTTCTTTGCGAACCCCAAGCGGTAAGCAACCCTTAGCGGACAGACATTAATGGCGGAGCCATTATCAATGAGTACGGTCGGCACCCAGAGTCCCTTGCACTTGACGGTGATGTGCAACGGGCGGTTGTGGTCGGTTCCCTCGACAGGCAGGTTCCGCTCGGTGAAGGTAACAGAGTGTTTGGCGAGAAAAGGTATGATGAGGGCGACCATTGCCTCGGGAGTGATGTCGGTCGGTACCTTGAGTCGGGACAGGGCTGCAGACAGCTTGTCACGATGCTCCTTTGACGATGCGATTAATCCCCAGATTGATACAGCAGCAGGGATCCTCTCCAATTGTTTCTGAATTACGTCTCCTTCTGGGACCCCACTAAGGACATTCGGAGCGCCCCTTTGGACGGCCGGATTGGCGGTTTGCAAACTAGGAGGATTGGAAGAGCTCCCAGCCTGCAAGTTAGAGGGCTGAAAGACTCGGCCGCTCCTTGTAACGTTGGCGATGTCCCACCAAGAGGTTGCGTCGTTGAAGTCCCAGAAGTCTGCCGGTATGTCGTCCATCTTGCGCTTCCCTTTGTTAGTTGCGGCCACAGTTGCGGACGGATCCTCCCCCATAGCTAATTCCTGTTCCAGACCCTTCACTACCAATTCTTCCCAAAAAGACGGGTCCTGCGCTACGGCCTCTTCAAATGGTGCTCCCGGATTAGTCACAAACGGCGTGTCCCAGAAACCAGCATCCACCAGAGCGGAGTTGACCGTCCAGACATCGTTGCCCATTTTGATGTCTACCACTTTATCCTCATCCCAAAAGTCAGAAGGCAGCGGATTTGTGTTGAGGTCGACAATTTCATCCACCTCCCATAGATCATCAGGTACTGCGTCCAAAGCCATGATGCTGCAGTTGTTGTCAGGAAGAGGCATCATAGGACGTGGGAGTCCTCCATCGACTATGTAGAACAAAGGGTCCAACTCGAAGTCAGTCACAGAGGCGAGCAGCGAATTGATTGTAGATGCACGAAAGCATTCCCCAAGCACACGGGGGTCTTCCTGACGGAGGTCCTCTTCTGTATAGCAAGCTTCGTAGTCCGGCACGACTTCCTCTAGAACGTATTCGGTCGGGAATTGCCAAGCGGGCTCGGGATCCCAAAAGTAAGGTTCTTCTTCAACAGCAGGCTCGAGTGGATTGAAGAGCAGATATAGGGAGAAACCATCCAACGGGTCCAACATGGCTTCCTCCTGTGCGGCTAACCATTCATCATTTGCAGCATGGTCAAAGGGTACCTCTTTTGGTTCTGGAGGGAAACCGTCAAGCACAATATTTTCCCAACCGTTGATCCTGAGAGCGGCGTAGTTGTCATTGTCCGCTATAGCCCATCCCACAGCTTGCATGTCGAGCTCTGGCCTCATTACTGGTAAGGATGGCATCCCAGTTCTGAACCAGTCTGCCTGACCTTGAGAAGGATTTGGGTTGATCACTGTGAAGTACAAGTTATCCATTGTGGAAGTGGGGTGGAGTTGTATGCGATGGGCAGGTTCACGATGGAGGTCGCCGATGGCCATGTTCAACACGTACGAGCCCTCTTGCAGGAGTTCCAAGAGTGCATTGGGGTTTGATGGCTGTCCTCCCTCACGTCCTATGTATGAAATCTCGGCTTCAGACTCGAAAGGCATAAGTACGCAGGGTCTTGGTTGATCTGTTGTGGTTATATGGTCAGTGGGGTTGAATATAGTGGAGCTAGGAGAGATTATGGTGGAGCTGAGGGATATGTGGTTTACTTGGTTATGGTGCTTCGGGAGGGAGTTGGAGATGACGTTGGGTTTGGAAGGTAGGTTTGGAAGAGTTCCATTGTCCACCAAGTCTTGTATCGCATGACGGAGGCGATAGCAAGAGTCGGTATGGTGACCAGGCATCTGGTGGTAAGCGCAGAAGACGTTAGGGTTGTGGTTAGGAGGTGGATTTTGAGGAAGTGGAGTTGGAGTTAGGGGCCTGAGATGACCAGACTTGGCCAGCTTTTCGAGGACAGCAGAGAGAGGTGCTTCAAAGTTGGCGAAGACACGGGGTTGACTGTGGTTCCGGGGTCTTTGAGGGGTTTGCACTTGATTGACGTCGGCTATATGGTTAGAGCTTTGGGTTGTGGCAGCATTGGCGTAGTTGTTACCGCCAAAGAGAGCAGTGCTGCTTCCGGTGTAAGCACGGGGCTTGGATTTTGTCATTGTAGACACCTCCCAAACGGGGCATCGCCATACAGATTGATCATGTTGTGTTTGCTCGATTGGTTGCTCATTCATAAACCAAAATCATGGACATTCCCATGGCTAGGAACATCGCCACATGATAACGTCTATCATCAAATAGAGTCGCCACCCAGTTTATTAAAACTGGGAAAATAGATAGAGATTCTGGGTACGGGAGCCAAAAGTACAATAAGGGGAAGGTGTTAGGCACCCCTCTTTGCCCAGTCGTGAGACTGGCCCATAATCGTTCAACATAAGACATATAGATGCTTTGTTTAATTCTAAACACATAGTCTGTTTAATTATTCCTTTAAACAATAAGCAAAAGTGAGCCAGTGCGATAAATGAAGCATGCATCAGAAAGCAGAGAAAGCAAACATAATGTCCCAGGGAGATGGATCTCGCGGCCGGTGAATAGATGTCACGGCCGAGGGATCCTCCTGGTTCGATGTACCGGCCGAGGGATCGAAGCCCCGGTCAGTGTTCTTCCTCACACCAGACTAAAAATTAACAGGTAATCAAAGCGTTACGATTAGTCAAAAAGACAGTGAATTTAAGACAAACCAGAGGCCGTTGGGCCTCACCACCTTGATCCCTCAGTTGCTTGATTGCTTCGGATTTGATTGTGATGGATTGATTGCTTGATCGAGAACCCTAGGGTTAGGGTTTGAACTTCGGGGTTTGATCGCCGGATTGACGGCTGCCTTCGGAAGGTTAGGGCTTTTGAAGTATGGGATTGAGGGAGTATTTCTGCAGAGTTTCGTGGTTTGAGAGAGTGTGTAAGTATCTCAATTTTTGTGTGTTAATTCGGAACCCAAAGGCCCCTTTATATAGGCATAGGGATGACTCACTCCGGCCAATCAAATCACGAGATGGCAATTGCAATTGCAATGCATCTCTAACTCTACGTCGTGATCTCCGAACGTAGCCCGAACGCATCGGAAAGGTAGTGTAGTTGGATCAAACCAAACGTCTGACAGAACGTTCGAGAGTCTGGAAAAAGGTCGATCTGGCGGCCGAGTAATGGATGTTGCGGCCGTGGAAAGGATGTCTCGGCCGAAGGATAGATCTTGCGGCCGAGGGATTGATCTCTCAGGGAGATTTTGCTGGCAACAGGTTGCTCGGGCGAGGGATTGATGTTATGGCCGTGGGATCGATGTTACGGCCGTCAGATGGATTTTCCTAGGCTTCTGTATTTCTGTCTGAAAGGCTGTATGGCTTTGAATTGGGTCCTCTAAGTGGTCAAAGTTCTCACCGAAAGTCCTAAGGTCCTCAAGGAAGCAATCAGCAATCACTGTATCCATTTCATCATCGGGATTGTCCCAAGGTGGGACTTGAAATAATCGTTAGGCCAAATTGGGGTGTCTACAGATGCCCCTCTTTGACTGAACTCCGACGGATCGCGAGACATGTTTGAGTAAGAGTCAAAGCTGTAAAAAGCAACTCAATTTGGTCCAACCACTATTCCAAGGGGTTTTTGAAAAAGGTTTTCTTATGGTCGGGCCGGGAGGCTGTCTACGTATTCCACAAGGGAAATTCAGACCAATCGTAGTTCGGGCAATAAAGAAAAGTAAAAAGTTTGGAGGGTTAGGGACAGAAGACGTACCTTAGGGCTTTAAAAGCCGTAGTGTGACGTACCTAGACTGAGCCAGGGTTTTGGCGGAAGATAGTTGAAGGAGCACGGGGCTACCTGGGGAGTTTTTGCGGAGAGCTTCCTTAGTTATTTTAGGGTAGATCAGTACACTGCAGGTGCGTTTGCTTTTCTTGATCATCCTTACTTTGACTGAAAGGAGCTCGGTAGAGTAGCCTATCCTTGCGAATGAGCTGGAAGGAATTGATGTAGTGGGGTGGAATCCAGACCATCTGTTGGGGATGAATTTGGACGCCGGTTTGTTTTTGAGATGTAGGGGAGGCGCAGGGCCAGTAGCTGGAGCACGGAGCTTTGGCGATGAGGGGACCGAGGCACGGAGCCGGTTGTAGTCATGAGGCGAGAGCCTGGGGAGTGATGGAGTCGAGGCGTGGAGCCTGTTGCAATCTTAAGGCGAAGGCCTGAGGGGATTGGATTGATTAGACCGAAGCGCGGAGCTGGTGCTGATCATAAGGCGAGAGCCTGAAGTGACTGATAGGACCGAAGCACGGAGCTGGTGTTGATCATAAGGCGAGAGCCTGAGGTGACTGATAGGACCGAAGCACGGAGCTGGTGTTGATCATAAGGCGAGAGCCTGAAGTGATTAGATTTGAGGCGTGGAGCCTGCTGTGGTTTATGAGGCGGAGGCCTGAGGTAAGCTTAGAGCTTGATGGAACCGAAGCACGGAGCTGGCATAAGGCAAGGGCCTGAGGTGAAGGAATTGAGGCATGGAGCCTGAAGTGATTGAGGCGTGGAGCCTTCATGCAGTCTTGAGGCGAGGGCCTGAGTTGTCGGAGCTTAGAGCTTGACGTGATATGAACCGAAGCATAGAGCTGGTTGCATTCTGATGGTCTGTGCACGGAGCTTTCTCATCATAGGTGTTGACGCGGAGCCAATGGATCGAGGCGTTGGGCCGATCAATAAAACCGAGGCATAGAGCCGGTTGATTGCAGGGTTGACCTGTTTCATGAGAGATATGCAGAGTGTATATGTGCAATGCTTTGTTTGTTAGATGTGAACAGATACGATGATGCAGACTCGATGTGATAAATGCAAATGTGCATGGGCCCGTGCGTGTGTGTTTGTTTTAAGCTTAGAGCTTCTATCAAGTTCCGGACTTGAGCATTCAGAGCGGAGAGCTCGAGCATTCGGATGGCAGAATCCGAGCATTCAAAGTACAGGCTTTGAGCGTCCAGTACGCAGTGGTTGGGCATCCAAGCGTAGAGCTTGAGCATTCAAGTATATGACTTGAGCATCCAGTACACAGTGGTTGGGCATCCAAGCGTAGAGCTTGAGCATTCAAAAATGTTAGATTTTTGAGCATTCAGGCGTAGAGCCTGAGAATAGATGTCTTGATTGTTGGGGCGGCTTAGAGCCTGTTGCTTGTTTACGGCTTTGAGCCAGTTGAGACGGTGGGCTTCGAGCCGTTGAGATGATAAATACGGGTGTTGAGATGATTGTTTACGGCTTCGAGCCAGTTGAGATGGTGAACACAGGCTTCGAGCCTGTTAAGAACTTGATTGTGTATGGCTTCGAGCCAGTTGAGACAATGGGCTTAGAGCAGCTAAGTTGGTTGTTACGGCTTCGAGCCAGTTGAGATAGTAGATACAGGCTTCGAGCCTGTTGAGGTGATGGGCTTGTAGAACTGTTGAGCTGTTGAGTATTCCATCTTCCATCTTCCACGGGGTTTGATTGGTTCCTTATGCTTGGGATGTTTCCAAGGCTAGTTTCCACATGCTCGGGACTGTCCCCAAGGCTAGTTCTGAGTATGCTTGGGATTGCCTCCAAGGCTAGATTCCACATGCTCGGGACTGTCCCCAAGGCTAGTTCTGAGTATGCTTGGGATTGTCCCCAAGGCTAGATTTCCACATGCTCGGGATTGTCCCCAAGGCTTGTTCTGAGTATGCTTGGGATTGTCCCCAAGGCTAGATTTCCACATGCTCGGGATTGTCCCCAAGGCTAGTTCTGAGTATGCTTGGGATTGTCCCCAAGGCTAGATTTCCACATGCTCGGGACTGCCCCCAAGGCTAGTTTTTGACCATATTCCACTTTGTTAGGGAGACTTCCATTACTTCCACTGACGGGGTGATTCACACATGCGCTCTAGGAGATTTCCATCGCCTCCTTTGGCAAATTCAACTTGTTTTGGGAGATTTCCACCATCTGATGAGGTGATCCTTATGCATGCCTAGGAGATTTCCTTTGCCTCCTTGTTAGGTAGATTCAACTTTGTTAGGGAGATTTCCCATTACGTGCCTTCCGGAGGGTGCGCTTGGCCAGAACTGCGTAAATGTGCATTAAAGTGGGAGCCACATGATTGTTTCATCAGCCTGGAAGTGGTGAGGCTGCTTATCTTTAAGACGTGAGCTCGGGGTAGCTACAGAGCTGCTGAATGACTGAGATAGTAGGCACGGGGCTGTTGAGGTAAGCGCGAAGCTGTTTGAGCGACTTGGGCACAGGGCTGCTGGACGAACACGGAGCTGCTGATAGTGAGCCTAAAGCCGCTTGGTGATAATGGATATAGAGCTTTTGAGCACAGGGATGAGCGTAGAACTGTTGAACAGCTTGGAAAGTGAGCACATGGTGCTGCTGAGTGACCTAATGGTGCAAGAAGTATGGCGCTTGCAGAGACGGTGTTTTCATGGGCGTTTGAGCCACTGAGTTTGAATACTAGATAGTTGTTGAGTTATGATGCTGTCTGAGATGGCGAACAAGGAGCACATGGTGTTGCCAGGTGGTTAGTTGGAGCTATTGAATGAGCCTAACTGTTGGAGTGATGAGCTTGAGGCCGCTAGGTGAGCGAGACCGTTAAATGATTGTGAATGTAGGACCGCTGAGTTGGTTGGCGTAGAGCTGCTGGATTTGCTTGATGATAGCACGAAGCAAGGAGATGTGAAGTGCGGAGCCACTTTAATGCTGTTGACATGGTGCCAATTGTAGAGTTGCTGAGGTGTGGGCATAGAGCCGCTAAGCAGTACTTGAGCGTCCTCAATGGTAAGCTTCCTGAAAAGCAAAAAGTTTGCTTTAGTTCGGAGTTTTTGATTTTTTATGATTTAAGAGTGAACTTCTTATTTGTGGGATGAAATCCCTTTTAGCTAGGGGCGTGAATGAGAAGGACCCGTGGTTGGGTCGAAATTGTTCTGTTTAAAGAAGCTAAAATAACTGTGCCTCCTGTTTAGGCAATGCATGCTTTTTAAACGTCGATTTGATGCCCCTAGCTTTATATTTGTTCATGCAATGAGATTAACTCCCTTTTTGTCCTTGGCAGAGAAACAGGAGACTGGAGGCTCGCGGTCGAGGCAAAGAGGTGCACAAGTGGTTTATGACGTTGCCGGAGCAAGCTCGGGAGTTAGTACGCTCTGCTGGTCTTGAGGCGTTTGTTTTGGGCCTCAATCTTCCGAAGACGGATTGGTCGTTAATGACCTCGCTGGTTGAAAGGTGGTGGGATATTACCAACACGTTCCACTGTCCTTCTGTTGGTGAGATGACGATCACGCCAGGTGATTTTTCTTTGCTTACTAGCCTATGAGCAGGTGGAGCTCCTCTTTGGGTTGACCCCAGGCTTTGGGAGCGGACAGAGGCTCTGGAGTGGTCTTTGGGCAAGATGCCTCCTCTTTACTCCCGAGGTCAAGCTAATGTCTCTTGGCTGAGTAAGACTTTCATGAAGACTGATATTTTGACTCAGGTGAGTATTGAACAGTTGACACGGGCTTTCCTTCTCTATCTCCTCGGGCAGACATTGTTTGCCGACAAGGATAGTTTAGTGCGTACACAGCTCTTGGCCCCTTTGCAGCATTTGGGGGCTGTTAGGGAGTTTGATTGGGGATCATCTGCTTTGGCCACCTTGTATGGTAATCTTGGAGCTTGCCCATGGGACAAGAGTTTTATCCTTGGCGGTCACTACCGAGTGCTTTAAGGTATATCCTCCTTCTTTTCTAGTTGTGATTTTTCCCTTGCTACGAGCGATGGTTGGTGGGGCAATGGAAGCCACGGTTGCCAATTTTGAGCCTTGGCGACAAGTTTTGGACCGATCGATGGTTGACCAGGTACCCCTTGCATTCCTTGTTTTTAGATCTCCATTCCTCTGTGCTGTGGCTTTGTTTGTAGGCGAGGTTCGACCCTTGGAGTGGTGTATCAGAGGACACCCCTCTTTCCAGGGTTCCAAATTGTACTCGTAGCCTGTTCGAGGGTCCCTTTTGTTAAGCCTGGTACTTATGTGATCGGGTGGCCAGCCAGTGGCGCCCGCGTGCTGAGGATCTTCAGTTTGTTCCTCCTCCTCCTTCGGCGTTGATGAGATCTACTTCTTCGATGTCTAAAGTAGACTTGGAGAATGCTCAGATCAGAGACTAGGCGGGTTTCCTTCTTTAGGCAGGTGACTGTATGGAGTACTGCCATTTTTCCTTGGTTTTGCCTATTGTTCCTCCAATTGCTTTTGTTTGGCCATGGGCCCTTTCCATTGTCTCCTTCCATTCTGATGACGGAGAAGAGGCGCTTGGTGCTTGCCCCTTGTTTTGCATTCTTTTCCTTGTAGCTTTGAGGCTGAGTGAGCATCAGCTGTCAGTGGGGAGGATAGCCAGTAATCCCCTTCTTCATCTTAGAGATCGTCTCGAAGACGGCGTCACGACCAGCTTTAGGATTTTCTTTTTCCTTCCTGTTCATGGTTAGCAAAGAGAGAAGCAGAAACTGTATTTGTATAATGAAAGCAACCACAGTGATGATTTTGTAGGCAAGCTTTTGTTCATGAAATGAGAAATGCTTTTTATGCCCCTAGATGTCTTGAGTTTGCATGCGATAGTCAGAACATGGCTTTTTGAACAAGTATTTGCTGATAGATAGCAATTTGTGTGAAAATGAAATATTGGCCGAAGAATCGATTACTCGGTTAAAGAATTGATATTGTGGCCGATGTATTGATTCTTCGGCCGTTACTTTGATTTTCCAAAGGTAGATTTTGTTTTGGCCAAGTGGCATCCTCTTTTCTCTTCCTTCTTATGCTTGGTTTTGATTTTCTTGCCTTTTGCTTTTGCCATGTTCCATAGTCCGATTGCCAAACTCGGGAGTTTTCAAGGTATCTTGCTCATTGTGTCAATTACCTTTAGGTTAGAGGGGATAAGCAATAATTCTTGTGTCTATTGCTGTTGCCAATTCTTCGAGAAAAGCATACTCATCTTTTGCGAGCTCAATACGCAGGGTTAGCTATGCCTATCATTGAGTACAAATTTGTTGATGTTTTTCCTTCTCTCCAAATGTTTGGGCCGCATCTCGATGTGAGATTGCCTACGTATCCCAATCAGGGAATCAGGCCTTTTACGTAGTTCCAAAATCATTACCTTTGAGGTTGAGTTTTCACTCTTGGTTTTTCTTCTCACATGCTCTTGATTTTGCCTAGGTTACCTAATGGAGGTTGAGTCCCTAGCGAGCTTTTCTTTGAATGCCTTAACTTTTGCCTAGGCTGCATTTTTGCATTTTGTTGCCCTAGCAGGCTTTGCTCTTACTTTTGCTTGGGTTTTCAGGTTACCCAACGAGCACTTCTCTCAAGAGGGTTTCTGCGTTTTGGAGAGGAATTTGATGGAGATACCTTTCTAAATCTCCCTTGTGTTTGTACCTTCATAATGGGCGAGCTAACCCTAAGTGTTCTCGCGGAGATAGTGTCTTCTTTCTAAGTTTTGACAAAAACCTAGTTTCTTAAGTAACTAAAGTTCATCCCTTCCTTCCCTTTTGTCAGAGACACAAAGAACTTGGTTCTTTGAAGTTTCCTTCGTTTGGCAAAGAGACTATAGTGTTTGGCAATTGCAATTTAGGAAGTAAATCATTGAATAAGCATAGTCTAGAAGATGAAACAGGAATTCACTTAGCAGAAATTAAATGCCCAAGCAGGGGCTCAAAACATGTTTTAGTTTGATAAAAGCAATGTTTAATGTTCTTTGCCATGTTGTGACTTCTTAGCTACCATAGCATTTTGAGGTCGTTTTCAAAACCTTTGCCTTTCGCAACTTTATACTCTTTTCAACCCTCTTCTTTGCCAAACAGAGCCTTTGTACTGGATCCATCTTCATGGCTTGCACGGTGGCTACCTCTTTGAGACATGAGTAGTCCCTCAAATGGAAATGTCAATCTGGGTTTTCATCACCTCTTTTTTCCTTCTCGTTGATTATGCAGTCATAAGAGAGATTAGTTACTTCCACTTGGCCGAATAGTGATGTTAAGGAGATTCCATCGAGTGGATCATCGCATTCTCCTTCTATTTCGTCAAAGTCACTTTCCCCTTTGCTTGTTCTTCCTCATTACTTTTGTCAGACATGTTAGGATCGATCACTTCCGATTGATCGGACTCATTGTTTTCTTCCTCCTCCATCATGAAACATTCATCTTCCTCTGGGAAGGTAAAGGTTGGCTTGGCTTGGTTGTTTTGGACAATGTATTGGCCAGGATTGTATGTGGGGTTGTGAGATAGGTTTATGAGATTGATGTTTCGGGGTGGTGGTTCAGCATTGTGGATTGGCTTGCACATCAGGTTTTGGAAGTTTTATAGTTTGGCTTTCAATGAGATCTTGAATGTCATGGCAGAGACGCATGCAGTTATCTGTTTCATGCCTAGGGTGTTGGTGGTAGGCGCACTGTTTGTTAGGATCATGGTTTGGACCATAGGGTGGCTGAGGAAGTGGTTTGTTTAAAGGTTTGAGATGCCCCTAACGGCTCAGAATGGCTGAGGCTTGAGATGAGGTCATATAGAGAGGGTCAAAGTTGCGACCGGGGCGATTTGAGCTTCGGGATGAGCTAATTTGAAAAGGGTCTTATGGTAAGGTTGAGTTAAGGGTGTTGACGGAGGCAGGAGATGTACGGGTTAGGAATGTTTCCTTTGGAGGAGTTCTCTTCTTTGCCAATGAGGCCTAGCTTGATCCCCTCTTCAATCTGCAGCCCAGTAGCATGCAGGCGCTTGAAATCAGTGATAGCTTGAGTGCAAATGTGCGTGAGGTACTTGGGCTGCAAACTCTTGACGACTATTCTTACTTGATCTTCCTCAGAGGGGCGGTTCTTGGCGGCTTTTTCTCTCCATCTAGCCACAAAAGTTGCAAAGTCTTTGTTCGATTCTTGTTTAGTCATTTCCAAATTTCGAGTTGTTAACTCAATTTGAACGTTGTATGCATATTACTTGACAAAAGCATTGGCAATTTCTGGCCAAATATGATAGTGCACAAACTCCAAAGTGAGAAACCAATCGAGAGTGCTTTCAGTAAGAGTCCTTTGAAATAACTGAACAATGAGCTCATCATTCAAGCCATTGGCTTCAAAGTGTTGATGACAGGACGGACATGGCTAGTGGGATTGCCAGTTCTATTGAACTTCTCAGGTAGTTGAGAATCTGGAAAAAGGCATAGTCTAGAATTTGGTCCCATTGTGAACGGGCCAGAGTACGTTTGATCTCCTTGACTTGTTTGGCCAATTCAGGGTTTTCTGCCAATACCACTTCTTGAGGATTCTCATCTTCCACCGATTCCTCTTCGTTCTCAGCATCTCTTGCTGCTTTCTCTGCTAGTAAGGTAGCGACTTTGAGCTTGGTGATTAGCAATGATGGCGTCGTTATCTGCCATGAGAGTGGGAGGATTAGTTGATGAAGCTTAGGATTTGGTAGATGATTGAGTTTGTTGAGGAGATGACCGCGGAGTCCCTGAAAGTGATTGGGACCGTAGCAGTGTAGGTGTTTTGGCCAATGAGGGTGACAGACGAGACAGCTGCAAGGACCTCTGTTTGGCGTGACTTCGATTGTTGTAAGAGTATAAAATTGGCTGTGGTTGCTTCTTTGTTTTACTTATTGTGTCTGCTTTGAAAAGTAGAGTACCTGTAAGTCAGTACTTGGCTTGTGTAGGGTTAGGATTTAGGCTGAAAATCCCAACCCTTCTGCACAGAAAAAGTTATTTACAACAACAGATGATACAAGGTGTGAGGAAGAACTTTTGCAAGCAAAATGCAAGTAGGTTCCTAGCCTGTAGGTTCCTGTCTTAGTTTGATAAGTTCTATGGCTTTCTAAAACATGCAAGGTTTTGGTAGCCTCAGGGTGCTCCGTTGTCAAAGGGCACCAATCCTTTCACCAGCCACTCATAGGCGGCGATTGGGTGATTCCCTTTTTGATATACCACTAGGTACGAGTGACTGTGGAGTTTGCTGGAACCCCCAACATAGCCCGTGTCATGCCGGGATATCAGGTGAACTCAACGGGTTGCCCGCTCGATGCATATGATAAATGAATTAAACAAGGCATGTATTAGTCTTATATTGAACTTTCTGGTTATAGCTCTCATATTCCCTAGCAGAGTCGCCAAAAACTGTAGACACCTCCCAAACGGGGCATCGCCATACAGATTGATCATGTTGTGTTTGCTCGATTGGTTGCTCATTCATAAACCAAAATCATGGACATTCCCATGGCTAGGAACATCGCCACATGATAAAGGCTATCATCAAATAGAGTCGCCACCCAGTTTATTAAAACTGGGAAAATAGATAGAGATTCTGGGTACGGGAGCCAAAAGTACAATAAGGGGAAGGTGTTAGGCACCCCTCTTTGCCCAGTCGTGAGACTGGCCCATAATCGTTCAACATAAGACATATAGATGCTTTGTTTAATTCTAAACACATAGTCTGTTTAATTATTCCTTTAAACAGTAAGCAAAAGTGAGCCAGTGCGATAAATGAAGCATGCATCAGAAAGCAGAGAAACCAAACATAATGTCCCAGGGAGATGGATCTCGCGGCCGGTGAATAGATGTCACGGCCGAGGATCCTCCGTTCGATGTACCGGCCGAGGGATCGAAGCCCGGTCGGTGTTCTTCCTCACACCGGACTATACGATTAACAGGTAATCAAAGCGTTACGATTAGTCAAAAAGACAGTGAATTTAAGACAAACCAGAGGCCGTTGGGCCTCACCACCTTGATCCCTCAGTTGCTTGATTGCTTCGGATTTGATTGTGATGGATTGATTGCTTGATCGAGAACCCTAGGGTTAGGGTTTGAACTTCGGGGTTTGATCGCCGGATTGACGGCTGCCTTCGGAAGGTTAGGGCTTTTGAAGTATGGGATTGAGGAGTATTTCTGCAGAGTTTCGTGGTTTGAGAGAGTGTGTAAGTATCTCAATTTTTGTGTGTTAATTCGGAACCCAAAGGCCCCTTTATATAGGCATAGGGATGACTCACTCCGGCCAATCAAATCACGAGATGGCAATTGCAATTGCAATGCATCTCTAACTCTACGTCGTGATCTCCGAACGTAGCCCGAACGCATCGGAAAGGTAGTGTAGTTGGATCAAACCAAACGTCTGACAGAACGTTCGAGAGTCTGGAAAAAGGTCGATCTGGCGGCCGAGTAATGGATGTTGCGGCCGTGGAAAGGATGTCTCGGCCGAAGGATAGATCTTGCGGCCGAGGGATTGATCTCTCAGGGAGATTTTGCTGGCAACAGGTTGCTCGGGCGAGGGATTGATGTTATGGCCGTGGGATCGATGTTACGGCCGTCAGATGGATTTTCCTAGGCTTCTGTATTTCTGTCTGAAAGGCTGTATGGCTTTGAATTGGGTCCTCTAAGTGGTCAAAGTTCTCACCGAAAGTCCTAAGGTCCTCAAGGAAGCAATCAGCAATCACTGTATCCATTTCATCATCGGGATTGTCCCAAGGTGGGACTTGAAATAATCGTTAGGCCAAATTGGGGTGTCTACAGTCGTTGAGGTAGCAGGAGCAGATTCGGTGCTCGGGATAACCCCAGTCTGGAGAGCTTCCTCGATGGCAAGGCCGGAGTCAAAGAAAGTTTCCCAGTTTGCCCCCTGGACTAGCACGAGGTTCTTGGCAAAGTCTGGCTGCAGATTGCGAGAGATGATGCGGATTTGATCCTTTTCACTTGGACGGTCCGTCATTTGGGCTGCCTTTACCCTCCATCGCTGAATGGAATTCGCAAAGGACTCCTTTGCGCCCATTTTGGTTGATTCCAACTCTCGAGTGGTCATCTTGAGTTGAACGTTGTAACTGTATTGGGCATTAAAAGCGGCTCCAATGTCGACCCAGGTTTTCCTTTTGGAAAGATCCAGAGACAGAAACCATTGAAAAGCAGTACCAGCAAGAGTTTGAGGAAAAAGTTGCGCCATAGTTTCCTCTTCAATTCCATGTAATTTCATTGCACTATGGTATGCTAACAAATGGGTCTTGGGATCCCCAGAACCGTCAAACTTCGCAAAGTCAAGCATTTTGAACCTTTCAAGTAGTCTAGCATTTGGAAACGGGCAGAGACGGTCCATGTCCAAACCACCAGTGCTTATCTTCTCAGCCTTGGAAACGGTTTCCTCGAGTTTTGCCATCTTGGCGATCAGAGCAGCCATTTCTGGATTCGGAGCAGGGTTTTCACCTTGAAGGTTCTCTTCGTTCGCGGGTTCGCGCTCTTCCCTTCCGCCGCCTCCTCCAGCTGCAGCTACCAGAGGAAGGCGTTCTTCAATTAAGGCGCGGAGATTGGCCATAGAGACATCAGCTTGATCGGCCCTCTCTTGCATGCTGGCTAGATTACGTTGAATGTCGGCGAGAACCTGAGCAAGAGTCGGAGGTGGAGTTTCAGCCATATCGAGAGGTTCTGTCTTGACTTGGACGAGTTTCTGAGGTGCAGGGAACGGAGTGAAAAGAGTCGGTGGCGAGGCCTCTCCCAACAGAAAGCAACCCGGAGCTTCCGTCGTGGCAGACCAAAAAACAGACCCACCCAAATCTTCTCACAGACAGACCCGGCGGACGTTCCCAAGTAGGTTTGGCTCTTGATTCTGAATCTGTACGGTGCGATGGCTAGACAGTAAAGTAGAAGGGCTCAGTGACAGCCTGCAGCAATTTATTTGAAAGAGAAAGAAATAACGGAAAATGCCTGAATGAGCGTCGTCGGTGTCCTCCTAGACTCTAGAACTAGCAGACAAAACCGTTTTATGACAGCTGGACGCTGCCCAAGTCCTCGGATTTCTTTTCGACGGTGTACCTTGATGGGATCGACTAATACTAAGAGATGTCGAAACAGCCTAAGTCTTTGACTTATTCCGTTTTCGAAGTTTCAATGTTGGAACGGAACAACTTGGTGTTAATGACATGATACTGTAACCAGGACGGCATAAGCAGCACTGTGCCGGAGCCTTGAGCGGTGTGAGTGTTTAGCACTTTTAACCTGGGTGGAGTGAGCATCATGTCATGTCTCCCGTTGTTCCTAGCTTTCTGTTTGAAACTTCGATTGGGTTTAGACAAGGACTTAGAAAGTCTCAATTTCCCAAAATCTCGTTGACCCAAGGAATTGGAAAGTTTGATAACGTGCACCAATGATGCACGACTCTTCATCGGTCCAGGCAGCGCCTTAGCAGGCATAAAACGGGTTTGAAAGAGAGACAACCCTAAAAGCCGCCCTAGTATGCTCCTACGCAAAACGGTATGAATGTATGTACAGGCATGCGATATGGAAAGCAGTAACACATAGACAGTTTATGGGGTTAGATGCAAGTAATCCTACCCTGTGGGTTCCTGTCTTAGTTTGAAAGGTTCTAGTGCTTTGTACGCGTGGCGAGGCTGGTTTTGGCTTAAGGGGGTTCCTCAGGCAAGAGATGTTTTATACCTCCCATCGTACTATGTGCAGCAAAGCAATGGTCAAACGGTAATACGTCTCATCATCGTCCAAGGTTGTTGGGCATTCGAGGACCCCGGTCTCCAGTAAACTGTGCCGGTTACCCAAAACGCCTCAACGGGGCTGATAGAACATCGATGCAAATGCGCACGCGCTAAAGAATGATTGAGAGAGAGAGAGAGAGAAATGGAACGCTTTTTGATAAATGCTTTTTTAAGCTTGGCTCACTTCATTAATCGACACTTGGAAAAAACTACACAAGTGAACAATAGTAAAAGCCCTAGTTCGGAGTAGTCGGATGTAGAATCCTGTTACGTTACCATTCCGTTCTTCAGCAGCGTGGAGCATACTGTTTTGACAGACTTTTGAAAATTGTTCATTCATGTATTAATTCCCAAGTGTTGATTAATGTAATGTCCCCCCCAGCAGAGTCGCCACTGTGGGCACATGCCCCAAAAAATCCCTACATTTTTAGTCTGTAAAAATCCCGGGTGCACCCTTCTCGCGGAAAGTGCGGCGAAACGCTTCGCAGATCAGAGAGTCGCCACTCGGGTTTTACGGAGAGTACCCAAGAAACCGTATTTTCGAAAATGTTTGGATTACGCTTGTTTGAATTTGAAAAAGGCATGTAGATTGGACCGTCGTCACCTTCGATATCTGAGGTTCGGGAGCCAGGTTACGAGAAGGGAAGGGTTTTATGGCACCCTCTCTCGCCCAATCCGGGGATCGGTCTCTACTCAGGCATTTTGTAAAAACGTTTACTTCTCTCTCTCATTCGATCATTTTTAGCCAGTTAGGGCGGGGGAACAGTTAATAGGGATTAAAACTGTAACACATTTGCATTTATGTACAAAAACATGATGGATGCTTGATGTTTGATCTAAAGCAAGTATAATAGATTGAGAACAAGCTCCTGTGAGTGTTTGGAACAAACTGGAACACACTGACCTAGGTGATGCACCCAGGATCGAGCCTATATGCACTGGCCCAGCCACTGCATGTAGTCATGACCTGCGTGCGCCACACCAGATCTGGCGTGCGCCGGTAAGCCCACACTCACAGCTCTTGCAAACAACCCTCTGGGCTCTGGAATGGACCAGTGCACACCCAGGACAAACCACGCAGTTATAAGGACAATAAAATATAGTTACAGACAGATCAAGGGCTTAAAAGCCACCAAATGGATAAACAACCCCTTAAACAGTGAGGGGAGGAAAAGCAGAGGCCAGGGCCTAGTTGCCATACAAGGGCCAGCCACTGACCAAGGTGCGACTGGTGCATGCAGGTACAATGTACCGTGCGCCTGTTGACACAACCTGGCCAGTGCTTGGCTTTGCATCATCTGGGCTCTGGAACATGACCAGAAGGCTCCCAGGGGCATTCCAAAGCAACATAAATGAAATACTAAGTACTATAACTGAACAGTTCTATAAGATAGAAAGCAGTAAACTGGTTTTAGCATGCTTACAAGGTGATCAGAATATAAATATAACAAAATAAGGATGATCGGTGATCCCCACGCCAGCTTTGCCTTACAGCCATGACTGGCGTACGGCACTAATATCTGGCGTGCGCCACCTGATCATCACACACGACTTTGAAGCCTTGCCAGCATTAGGGCCAGGACTGGTATAGATTACCAGCCTTGACTCTGCCAGCCCCCCTCAGGGGTCAGAACAGAAAACAGAAGCAAATGGTGATATAACTTTGCTTGTGAGTTTTGAGAAAGAACTTAAGCTTTGAGCTTGGGGTTTGAAGGTTTGAGAGGTGAGTGTAGGGTATGTTATGGACTTAGTGTTGTTCTCCTTGCCTTATCTCTCAAGTGGATGAAAGAAAGAGCAAGAAAAACAAGAGGGAAGAAGGAAACCAAGGCTTGGCCTCTTAATGATGCTAACCCCTTGCAAATGAATGCACGGGGGGTATTTATGGAGGAGAGAGGGACTGAAATCAGTTGGCCCTAAGGGTGTGTTTGGTTGGCTTAAGCCAAGAGTGAGCCTCCCTTAAATGCATGGGACTTGGGTTGAAAGGTGATGTAGGAGTGGAGGGAACAGGAGGACGGCCTCAGCCACCAGAGGACTGCTGGCAAACGCCAGGTGGCACCAAAACTCCCGCGTGTTCGTCTGGAATAAAGTTGATTTGACTGGCACTGACTGACATACGCACCTTGTTAAGTGGCGTGCGCCAGTAACCGGGGATGACTGACACGTGGCGGTGCTTCCAGCGCACGCTAGTCCATCACCAGCGTACTCTAGTAGGGTTTTGCTGAGGCCATTTGGTTCTGGCTTGAAGGTTTCGACAATGGGTTCGAAAAGGTTCGGATGAGGTTCAGGACGCTCAAATCTCAAACTCTTTAACAAACTCGGATTTGTTCTCGACCTTAATCATCATCGGGGAATCAAAGACCGCAAGTAAACTAATCTGGACAGTCCAGAATAGGGTGTCTACAGCCATGTAGTCCTTGATGCAAGCGCAACTATACATTGCTGACGTCGACAAGCGCACCAAGGCACAGCAACTGGTCGCCGAGCGCTACAAGAAGCAACTGGATTCCTCGGAGCTGGAACGCAGGAAGCTGTCCGAACTGGTGACCAATCTGAACGAAATGGTCAAGCAACTGTCGGGAGCAACCAAGCAAGCTCGTGCCGAGGGTAAAAAAGAGATGGAGAAGGAGATGAAAGAAGAAATGGAGAAAGGGAAGAAGAAAGCATACGACGAAGGGTACTCCCAAGGGTACGATAAAGCTGGAGATGAGCTGGTGGATCAAGTAGAAGCTGCCGAAGTGGTGTTTAAGCGGCAGCAGCATGCCGAGAGTTATGCTCTGGGCTATTGCAAGGTACTGGATGACATAGGAGTGGCTGCCGATGACACGAGGAGGTCCGAAATAGCAGTTCCTCCTCTTGAAGAGTTGGAACCCGCTGTGGAAGATGACGTAGAGGCTCCTGAACTGGAGACTAACGTCGATGCCACCGAAGCCACTGCTGCCCAAGATCAAGATGCTGCTGCTATGACCTCAACCACGACTCCAGAGGCATAGGGTTTTTTAGCAATTTTTTTCTTTTTGTTTCAAAATTTTGAAATGGGGGTGGCTCCGAACGATTTACCATAGCTACGCCTCGGTTTGTAATTAATACAGGTTCGAGGATGGCACCGAACGATGCACCACTGCCATGCCTCGGTTTCGAATGATATGAACTTGTGTTTTCTGAAATTTTGCCAAGTATTATTGTTCGCTCACTAAATTTTCTGATATCTCGCATCTAATATTTTGCCAAGTGTTTTTGCTCGTCTAAAAGGTTTAGATCGTTTGAAAAACCTTTGCATGGTTAATTTAGTAGTAAATCTATCTGGTAATGAACTTTGATTTACCCTTATTTAAATGTTTACCCATCCATTATAGCCCCCTGCCTCGGTGGAGTTTGGCCACAAGGGTCAAGATACGCCGAGGCAGAAAAGATGGGTAAATGCAACAAACGGTATGTGAAGTTTAAGAGGAGTTCGACCGAGCAACGAGAGTTCTGAGGGCTACGAGAATTTCGCCCTAACGAGTGAAATAGCGAGGGCTACGAGAATTTCGCCCTAACGAGTGAAATGCCGAGGGCTACGAGAATTTTGCCCTAACGAATGAAATGCCGAGGGCTACGAGAATTTTGCCCTAACAAGTGAAATGCTGAGGGCTACGAGAATTTCGCCCTAACAAGTGAAATGCCGAGGGCTACGAGAATTTCACCCTAAAACGGTAAGGTGAAGATAAAAAGAATTATAGGTATATTAATGAAAGGTGAGGGACCGCCTCAGCCCGAAGGCTTACAATCGATAACAAAAACGAAACAAAAGACAAAAAACAGAGGGCTAGCCATGGAACTTCCTTAACTTCTGAGCGTTCCAGGGATTAGCAATCGGGGTTCCATCCATTTCCTCCAACTTGTAAACGCCGTGTCCAATCTTCTGAGCTACTTGGTAAGGGCCTTCGTAGGGGTCCTTCAATTTGGTAAGCTTGTCAGACTCGGTGACCATTCGAAGAACAAGATTGCCGACGTTAAACGACCGTAGACGAGCATACTGACTGCTGAACGAAGCGGTCTCCGAAGAGAAGACTCCCCGAGCGTAAGGCTCGCTGAACGGAGTAACGAACTGTTGTCCTGGAATAAATGAAGTGATGACGTCAGCGAATTAGCTCTACTCGGTTGCCGAGTGTAATACCGAATACTCGGCATATGCTTAGGGACCGATACAATGGGGTCTGTGGGCCACAACACTACATTGCTTGACCCCTCTGAACCCCGGTAATTTCGGCCCACTACACAATTTTTCTTGGATTATGGAGGGTTCTGGTGAGCACGGTGATTCGGGGGCATCCCGGGACGCGATTATAGGAGCGTTAGAGTCCATTGGTACAACGGTGGTAGGAGAGGAGGCACAAGCTCAAGCAACAACAGAGGGGTTTGGGGTCCCATCGAGCACAGCGATCGGGCCCTGCTCTGCTTCGGGCGATTGGCCTTCGTGGCCCTTTGTGATCACCTCTCCCGTGGTTCCAATTTGGGACCTTTCGGACGAGGCCGAGAAGGTGTGAGTGCAGAACAATGGCGATGACACGCCAAGCGATATAGGTACAGAGGAGATGGAGGTGGATGGTAACGGTGACGGTGACGAGGCTGTGGTGGAGATGGAGACTTGGGTGTTGGGACGGACCCGAGAGGAGACGGGGAAGGCCCCGATGGTTGTGGAGGAGGTTGGAACACCGATCCCTATCTTTGATAGAGTGGGTGGAGGCGTGGAGGTGGGGTTGTCGCGACTTTGAAGAGTTTGTGGAGGTCGAGGACGTACTCGAGGCTGAATTGGAGGAGTTAGGGATCGCGGCGATAGTTTTTGAGGCTCGCGCGCGGGAGGCAGAGCAGAAGGAGGTTTTGAGGGGGTCCGAGCCGGCGGTGGAGAGAGATGAGGTATTGAGGGAGTTTGAGCGAGAGGCCGAGGTGGTCGAGGTTGTGCCAAGGGTGGTTACAATGTAGGAGGTGAGGAGGGCTACGAGGGTGCCCTTTGACTCGGCGACATATGCGCCGAGGGCTCACTTTTTCATTCCACAGCTGCTGGAGCCGTACAGACCCACGCGGGAGTCTTACGACGAGAGCCAGGTCTTGCAAGACTGGTCTTTCCACTTGAGGGAGAGCTGCTTGGAGGTATTCTATTAATCTTACTTTGTCAATTTCAATTTATCAAGTTATTCTATATGGGGAGTGATTTTGCCACTCCCCTTTATGTCTTGATTAAATGATTTATTTTGTGAGAGAAGGGGAGTGGCAAAATCAATTCCCTTGTGTATTAATCGAAGCATGATTTCAATTTATTTAGACACGATATGCTTGCCAAATAGAAATAAACATGTTAACAAAAAGCGACAAGCATAAGATTGGTGGTTTTGAATGCCCAACATCACTTGAGATTGATGATTTATCCATTTTAATGCAGAGGACAACGACGTTGTCCGGTTTTGGAGGGTCAACTTAGTCCCTGGCGTACTACCAGGAGCTTCCTGTCCTGGTTAGAGAGCTGGTGGATGCAGTGGGGTTTGGCACATTCGTTCAAGCCTTGACAACACCTGTTTGAAACGACCACGCGTTGTTGATAGCTTTGGCGGAGAAGTGGTGGGATACCACCAATACCTTCCACCTCCCACCTGGGGAGATGACGGTCATGCCGCTTGACTTCGCAGCGATTACAAGTTTGAGAGTTGGTGGTGATCCGATTCCTTACAACATGAGTCTGGCAGAGGATGACGAGGCATTGCGGTGGTTCTTGGGCTTCGTGCCCAAAGTGGAAAATGGGTAGATCATCTACAGTAGCTTATTGCAACAATGGAGCCACAATCCGACCGATGAGGCAGAGGCCGAGCAGATGGCTAGGGCTTACCTGTTGTATCTCTTCAATGCGTCTCCATTTCCGAATAGGCGCAGACGGGTGCACGTGCCTTTTCTGCCTGTTTTGTGGCACCTGCGGATGGCAAGCCGCTTTGACTGGGGTGGTAGCGCGCTCGCAACTTGATATAGCTTCATGGGAGCTGTTTCTTGAGGTGTGTGTGGTACAGCTGGAGGGTACTAGAGGGTGTGGGAGGTAAAATATTCTAACTTTTCCCTTATTTCAAGTTATTTCAACACCTAGTGTGTTTTGACTTATCTTATTATGATGCCTCTCGTATTTGAAATTGCAGCTTTGGGCCAACGAGGTGTTGGGGGATATATCCCTCAAAGGTTACGGGACCGCTCCAGCGTCCAATGTCGTGGGCATTGCGTTACTGCTTGCCCAACAAGCTGAAGAAGCACAAGAACACGGGGCTGACTACATACCGAGCCTTCTTGGATGGGATGACCGGCCAATTGGTATGTTCGAAATGCTTCATTGAATTTGATTGAAATTGAGATTGAGATTGAGATTTGAGACTTGATCATTGACATGTAAGTGGTTTTCTTGTCACAGGTGCACTGGGACCTTTGGGACGGGCTTGATGAGCCCTACCTAGCGTGGAGTAGGAAGGTCACTCGAGGACGAGTGCTGCTTGAGTCACCCTATGGGTGGCAATCGTACTTTGGAGAGAGGGTGACTCGGTAGTTGCTTCGCTTGCCATCGTTTCAGGTGTCTGCTCCGCCTCCAGCTTATTTGCCATGGTCTTGGAGGTACACTCTTGTAGAGCTGGAGAGGTTCACAGTGCTTGAGATCGACCTCTCTTTGTACTTACGTCCTGCTGAAGACTATGCTGCTTGGAGAGAGAGGTACTTGGCTGGTCCCTTGAGGGTTACAGAGTTCAAGGAGGTTAGGTTCAGCACCACTACGGTGAGGAGAGGTACGGGAAGTCAGGGTGGTGCCAGGAGCGTTGGAGGACTCCCTGTGCTATTTTGTGAGGTCGAGGTAATTGACACCCTCGGGAGCTCAGAGGGTGATCGACTTGCCATAGCCGGAGGAGCCGTTTGAGCTGATTACTTGTTAGGTACAATTTCGATTGCAAATGAGTTATTTGAAATCATGGATTTCTTTTCCTAAACTTACAACCTTTCAGGTGCCAGCGGAATGGGCGGACATGGCGTGTCGCTAGATACTTGCCTTGCAGAACATGCTGCAATGGGCCGTCACAGGTCACCGCTTACCATTGCGACGATCGAGCGAGCCTTCTCTGACCTAGGTATTGATTTATCACTCGCTTATCCTTGAGTACTTGATTATGACTTCTAAGCTTATTCTCCGGTTGCCATGTGTTGTGGTCCAGGAGGGTGTGTTGGAATGTGTCCCACATCGCCTGGACATGTCCCATCTGTGCTTGTTATAAAGCCTCAGTTTCCCTCTTCTTAACACCTTGGTTTTAAGGAGTTGTGTGGGCTGGGCATCCCTTCCCTTGGACACCACTGTCATAGGAGAAGTCAATGGGTACAGGAACACATCCCCAGCGTTGGGCATGTCTTGGCTACATTTTTTTGTAATAGAGGCTTGTGATCACACTAGCAGGCTCGTACCACTGCTTTGAACTCCTAGTTTCCTGAGAATAACAGGAACCAGAAATGCAGGTAGTTTTCTACCTTTTTGAATGCTTGATCAAGACCTTGAGGCTTAGTTTGGATGGTTCATTGGGTGTTTTGAATTGGAGAGTGATGAGAGGAGATTTCACAGAAGAGTACTGAGGAAATGAGAATTTTTGGAATTGAAAGGGGATTTTTCTCTTTAGAATGCAAAGTATTTCAGAATTTCCCTCAAAAATATATATGAGAAAAACTGAAAATATAAGTATTCTAGAGAGAGAGTGTGAGTCTCCAAAGTTGGAAGAGATATCCAAGGATGGAAGAGAAGGTGTGTATATGGATCTAAGCACTTGTATTTATAGGCAAAAACGGAGGAGGAGTGTCTATGCTGGCTTAGAGTTGGCTGCATGCTTAGTAGGGTCATGATGAGTGTCAGGCCTGTAACGACCCTGATTTTTGGTCAATAAAAATTTCGTTAAAAATTTGAATTTTATTTTATTTCTTGGATTCCATTTAAAATTCCTTTCTAATATTCAAAAATCCGTCGTTACTAAAATTCTAGTCTTATAAATATAGTTTTCTTCATATAAATTTTCTTGTCATTTCCCCAAGGACAAGTATGCTTGTAAAACACTTGTATATTTCCCCTAGTAATCCGTCGTAATTAGATTTCTTCACTCCGAGCATTAAGGTCATTTTCTAAAGACAAGTGTCTAGTTTATTTTCCTAACTATTAAGATAAAGTCTTAGAATCCCATTTCTTGGCTAGAAAAAGCTTACTTAGCAAGCCTAGTTAGCTTCCAATTGCCCTTCCAACCCTAATTGAATCTTTTGAACCTTTCCAAAACCCTAAAGGAACCCTTTGGACCAAAGTCATCTTTGATCTTTGACCCTTGGATAATAAAAGTTAGGGTAAATATTATTCATTGGATAATAAGCTAGTCTTTCTACCTAGTACAAGATCTATTAGTTTAATAGATTCACCATGAGTCATTGTACTTATATAAATAGATTATATAAGTGTGGGCACACGCCCCAAAAATCCCTACATTTTCGACCTGTAAAAATCCCGGGTGCGCCCTTCTCGCGGAAAGCGCAGCGAAACGCTTCGCAGATCAGAGAGTCGCCACTCGGGTTTTGCGGAGAGTACCCAAGAAACCGTGCTTTTGAAAACGTTTGGAATGTGTTTGTTTGAGTTTGAAAAAGGCTTGTAGACTGGTCCGTCGTCACCTTTGAAATCTGAGGTTCGGGAGCCAGGTTACGAGAGAGGAAGGGTTTTATGGCACCCCCTCTCGCCCAATCCGGAGATTGGTCTCTACTCAGGCATTTTATAAAACATTTGCATTTCTCTCTTTATTTGATCATTTTCTTAGCCAGTTAGGGCAGGGGAACAGTTAATGGGGATTAAAACTGTAACACATTTGCATTTATGTACAAAAATGTGATGGATGTTTGATGTTTGATCTAAAGCAAGTATAATAGATTGAGAACAAGCTCCTGTGAGTATTTGGAACAAACTGGAACACACTGACCTAGGTGATGCACCCAGGATCGAGCCTATACGCACTGGTCAAACCACTGCATATAGTCATGACCTGCGTGCGCCACGGAAGATCTGGCTTGCGCCGGTAAGCCCACACTCATAGCTCTTGCAAACAACCCTATGGGCTCTGGAATGGACCAGTGCACACCCAAGACAAACCACGCAGTTATAAAGACAGTAAGATATAGTTACAGACAGATCAAGGGCTCAAAGGCCACCAAATGGATAAACAAACCCCTTAAACAGTGAGGGGAGGAAAAGTAGAGGCCAGGGGCCTAGTTGCCATGCAAGGGCCAGCCACTGACCAAGGTGTGACTGGCGCACGCAGGTACAAGGTACCGTACGCCAGTTGACAGTACTTGGCTTTGCATCATCTGGGCTCTGGAACATGACCAGAAGGCTCCCAGGGGGCATTCCAAAGCAACAGAAATGAAATACTGAATAATATAGCTAAATAGTTCTAAAAGACAGTGAGCTGTAAACTGGTTTTAGCATGCTTTTAAGGTGATCAGAACATAAATGTAACAAAATAAGGACGATCGGTGATCCCCACGCCAGTTTTGCCATACAGCCATCACTGGCGTACGACACTAAGTTCTGGCGTGCGCCACCTGATCGTCACACACGGCTTTGAAGCCTTGCCAGCATTAGGGCCAGAGCTGGTATAGATTACCAACCTTGACCCTGCCAGCCCCCCCTCAGGGGTCAGAACAGAAGACAGGAGCAAAAGGTAGTATACCTTTGCTTGTGAGTTTGGAAGTGAGATTGAGCTTGAGCTTGAGGTTTGAGGGTTTGAGAAGTGGGTATGGAGTGTTATGGACTGGTCACTATTCTCCATGCCTTATCTTTCAATGGATGAAAGAGAAAACAAGAGAAAATGAAAGGGAAAGGAGAATGGCTAAGGCTTTTGGCTTCCTTAATGGTGCTAACCCCTTGCAAATGAATGCAAGGGGGGTATTTATGGAGGAGAGAGGGACTGATCAGTTGGGGCACTAAGGCTTGTTTGGTGGCTTAAGGGAGGATGGGAGCCTCCCATGCATTTAATGCATGGGACTTGGGTTGAAAGGTGATGTAGGAGTGGAGGGAACAGGAGGACGGCATCAGCCACCAGAGGACTGCTGGCAGACGCCAGGTGGCACCAAAACTCCCGCGTGTTCAGCTGGGATAAAGTTGATTTGACTGGCTCTGACTGGCGTGGCGTGTGCCAGTAACTGGGGATGACTAACACGTGGCGGTGGCTCCAGCGCACGCTAGTCCATCACCAGCGTACTCTAGTAGGGTTTTGCTGAGGCCATTTGGTTCTGGCTTGAAGGCTCGACAAGGAGTTTGGGAGGGTTTGGATGAGGTTCGGGACGCTCAAAGCTCAAACTCACTTGCAAACTCAGGTTGTTTTTGACCATAATCATCATCGGGGAATCAAAAGACCGTAAATAAACTATTCTGGAAAGTCCAAAATAGGGTGTCTACAGTAGCCCCCCCTTTGACGGCACTTGGAGCACCATTGTTTTGGTACAAGTAACGTCAAAGGTTTCTAAACACCCTCTCAAGGCTATCCAAAAGAAATAGAAAATGCGGACATGTATTTAAATGTACCGTCCATTGAGAGATTGAAGACGGGCGGACCATCTGAAGATCGTTGGAAGAGAGTTTGTACTCTGTTGAGAAATGGGGATGGGTGGACCATCATTGAATGCCGATGCGGACTCTCCTGGGGTATAATCAGCCGCAGATAAATCATTACCGCTGGGGATCAAACCTTCTTCGGCACGAAGAATTCCAACAATCACGGGTAAGTCGCGTCAGGTAGGTTGAATTCCATCTGTTGGGCATCAGAGCCAATCTCCTTATCAGGGACCATCCGAGACAGAGCAATAAGACTGCTGGAAGATGCGCTAACGGTTGAATCGGCGGACAGACCGTCGTTGATTTGATTTCGGACGGACAGACCGTCGTTGATTTTGAAGTTGGACGGACAGACCGTCGTTGATTTTGAGGTTGGACGGACGGACCGCCGTTGATTTGAATTTGGACTGGACGGACGGACCGTCGTTGATTTGAATTTGGATTGGAAATGGTTTAATTGCGGAATGATGAACGCTGTTGGGGACCGAACCTTCTTCGTCACAAAGTGTTCCAACAAATCACGGGTAGGTCGCGCCAGGTAGGTTAAATTCCATCTGTTGGGAATCAGAGCCAATCTCCTTATCATGGACCATCCGAGACAGAGCAATAAGACTGTTGGACGATGCGCTACTTGTAGACTGATGTGGACTAGGATAGGCGAACGGTGTTGTAGACTGATTGGACGGGCAGACCGTCGTCGTTGATCGATCGGACGATATTCTGATCGTCGTTGAGTCGTTGAGAGGACGACATGGCTGATCGGGGTGATGACATGACTGATCATCGTTGAGAGGACGACATGGCTGATCGTCGGTGATGACATGGTTGATCATCGGTGATGACATGGCTGATCATCGTTGAGTGGACGACATGGCTGATCGTCGGTGATGACATGGCTGATCATCGTTGAGTGGACGACATGGCTGATCGTCGGTGATGTCATGGCTGATCATCGTTGAGAGGACGACATGGCTGATCGTCGGGTATGACATGACTGATCATCATTGAGTGGACGACATGGCTGATCGTCGGTGATGACATGACTGATCATCATTGAATTAACAGGACTGGCTATTGTTGAGGATAAAGCTAACCATGGCACGGATAGTTCCAACAATCACGGGAGGTCGCGTCAGGTAGGTTAAATTCCATCTGTTGGGAATCAGAGCCAATCTCCTTATCAAGGACCATCCGAGACAGAGCAATAAGACTACTGGAAGATGCGCTAACAATTGAATCGGAAGTTGGACGGACAGACCGTCGTTGATTTGAATTTGGATGGGTAGATCATCGTTGATTTGAAATTGGACGGATAGATCGTCGTTGATTTGAATTTGGACGGATAGATCGTCGTTGATTTGAATTTGGACGGATAGATCGTCGTTGATTTGAAATTGGACGGATAGATCGTCGTTGATTTGAAATTGGACGGATAGATCGTCGTTGATTTGAATTGGACGGATAGATCGTCGTTGATTTGAATTGGACGGATAGATCTTCGTTGATTTGAAATTGGACGGATAGATCGTCCTTGATTTGAAATTGGACGGATAGATCGTCGTTGGTTTGAATTGGACGGATAGATCGTCGTTGATTTGGAATTGGACGGATAGATCGTCGTTGATTTGGAATTGGACGGATAGATCGTCGTTGATTTGGAATTGGACGGATAGATCTTTATTGATTTGGAATTGGACGGATAGATCGTCGTTATTTTGAATTGGACGAATAGATCGTCGTTGTTTTGAATTGGACGGATAGATTGTCGTTTGTTTTTGAATTGGACGGATAGATCGTCGTTATTTTGAATTGGCCGAATAGATGTCGTTGTTTTCAATTGGACGGTTAGATCGTCATTGATTTGGAATTGGACGGATAGATCGTCGTTGTTTTGAATTGGACGGATAGATCGTCGTTATTTTGAATTGGACGAATAGATCGTCGTTGTTTTGAATTGGACGGATAGATCGTCGTTGATTTGAATTGGACGGATAGATCGTCGTTGATCTGAATTGGACAGATAGATCGTCGTTGTTTTGAATTGGACGGATAGATCGTCGTTGATTTGAAATTGGACAGATAGATCGTCGTTGATTTGAATTGGATGGATAGATCGTCGTTGATTTGAAATTGGACGGGGTCTGCTTGGGGAAATAGCAAACCGGGATGGAAACATGGATCAGGGCAACATGGGCTGCCTGTTGGGGATGGGCCTCGACACTGATTTGATTTGGTTTGCCAATGCCACAACACTGATTGTAGGCACGCCTCGTCGCTGATTCGATTTGATTTGAACGCCTCAACATGCTTTGGATTGATTTGATTTGAAGCTCTTTCCTGCTTTTGACATTTGATATACAATATGCAACGATAACGTATGCTAAACACATATGTACAAATTGAAAATGCAAGGGCAGACTAGGGCGGCTTCTAGAGAACGGGACGACACAAACGACGACCAGGGCAATTTTGACGATTGAGGGCTACCACTGAGCCACCCTTTTGCTTTACTGCTTTGATTTGAGTTGCGGGCCTGCAGGTCCAGGTAGGTAACTTTCGAGCGGGTTAGAGGTTTGCTGCTTTGATTTGCTTTTGCGTTGGGCCGATGTATCCCTCTGTACTTGACAATTTGTTGCTTGCTTGGACCATGGATGCCGTAGTGGCGCTGTAAAAGTTGCATTATTCTCGGTTCATTAGAGATAGAGTATAAACCAATCGCTAACATCCAACTTGTATTGACGAGCGAATCGAGTTGACACACAGACATACGCACACGTATAGACTGCCTAGCTCAGAAGAATGAGGAAGAAGAGTCCTAGGATACAATGCAGACTCTCCGACACATGGGCAATAATGAAATTTTGGGCAATAACAGGCCAAAATCCAAAATATCCCTAAATACGTGAAACTGACACTCACACACAGTCAAATATGTACAAAGACCTCTGTGAATAAATGAAATAGAGAAGAAAGCCTCGGAATGGGCAATAGACCGAAAAATAGAAAAACGTCGCAAAGATGGACAAAATACGCAAAAGGATGACTCATATAGGCCCGGACTGAATCGACACCCCCGCACATTCACATTAGGCACATATGACCTGCACGGCATAGAAAACTTGGCAAGAGCCCTTAAAACCAATTTCGAGGCACCGAAACCTTGGTTTTAACTTGAAATTCCCACCAGGGGGTTCAAAATCGTTGTTAAGCGTGATGGCTGCCAACCGCTGTATGCTGCGGGAATTGGAGAAGCGCGCGCAGGTTTAAGACCAACGTGTGCCACTTTGAGCAAACGTGCGTGAGTCTCAAACTAGCGCGCGTGACTGAAAAGCTGCGCAAACTAGACTTCGCTGAACTTAGAATAAACTGTGAGCCCGTTGGGGCCTCTAGCATTTCGTTCTGCTTTTGATGCTTTAAATATATATATATATATATTTTAGGGCTTTTGCTCAGCTTTGAAATTGAAGCAGTAGTTTGAAATAAGATTGAAAGTCGAAAGGATTCCCCCCCCTTCTGTTTCTGATGAAGCTTGTCTTGTTCCGACTACAGTGATGCACTAAAGCCTTGGATCAAATTGATGGATTGTGACCGAGTCTTGAAGAGAGACTGGCTACGTACCCTATTTAGGCGACCATTGCGGTGTACCAAAGTCGTAATCCTGTGATCCAATTGAATAGTTATGACCGAGTCTCGAAGAGAGACTGCCAACGTATCCCATTCTGGGGAATCAGGTCAAAACGTAGCTCGGGCCGAGGTTCACTCGTGTGTTTTACCTCTCCTTTTACGCTCTAACTTTTGCCTAGAACCGTCTTTTCATGTTTTCGGTCTAGCGAGCTTTCGACTTTTGCCCATTTACTTTTGCCTAGACCGCCTTCGCAGGTTTTCAGTCTAGCAGGCTGCTCTAACTTTTGCTTGGAACCGCCCACCCTTGTGGTTTTCGGCCCAACGAGCTTCTCTCAGGAAAAAGTGGCTCTTGAATTGATCCAGGTTGGCCAAGGTATTGAAGTTTTGTTGTTGTTGAGGTCGATGATCTTTGGCTTCAGTCCTTGATAAAATGACTTTTGACGACACAGGGTCTTGACTGCTTTGGTTGGAAATGCCTCGCTCCGGGCCATTTTTGCACCTTTTGAATGTGCGCTCGATGGAGCGTCGCTGCTGCTGTTTTGAATATGGTACGAGGCCTGGAGCCTTCTGAGCTTCCGCTTTCTAGCTTGACATCCGGTGGCAGGAGATTTGATATTTTGTCATCTCATGATCGATGTCAGGTGTGTCTTTTGTGAAACCATGCCAAAATGTCGATGGTTCTTCGGGCCTGTCTGACTAGGTGCAATGTTCCTTTGGGGACAGCGTTGAGCCAATTTCGAGTCATCCGGGGGTCTACCTCATCTTTCAAGTTTATTGAAACTACTTCTTCTTTTAATAGGCCGAGCACGCCTTTCGTCTTCCCTTACGGCGAGGGAACACATTTCCTTGGGGATGTCCCCATCGAAATCTATCCCTTCTTCGTCAGGGTCGACACAGTTTATTCAAAAGCCAGCAAAGTACTTAGAAGCAAGATAGTGCATATCATAAAGAAAGCCCCACGGGGTTGCCAAGTATAGCAAAAGACTCGAATTGAGAATAGAAGCTACGACATGGAGGGCCAAGAGGCACGAACTCCAACTCAGAGCTAGACTAAGACGACTTGACAGACACTGTGTCAGACTCAGACTCAAAAGTGTGCAATGCAAGCTAAACGCGATTTGAAAATGCAACTTTTATTGTTACCCTTGTCTTCCTCACAGAGAGGTGGAATCTAAAGGATGTCAGGCCCAAGCAACAGCACTTTAGCTTCCTCAGCTTCTTTGACTAAACCCACTTGGGAGAACAGCAACTCCAAATGCCCTTGAGTGAAGGACCTCAGACTGTTAGTTCGCTCCTTTGCTTGATCGATCCGGTCCTCAACCAGTGTTTTCCAGTTTTCAGCCCCATCTTCTATTCCGCACCCTGCAGCCTCGGATTCAGAAAGGATAAACACAATTGGTTTGGGTTGAGTTTCTGGGACAATGCAGAGGGTTGAGTTGAGTATGGTGGAGCTCGGGTTGATTTGAGTGGAGATGGGGTTGATTTGAGTGGAGGTGATAGATATCTGACCAACCAGAGGGCCAAACTCGAGTTGGAGCAAGGAGATGGAACTATCGTCGGGCTTTGATGGGAGTGGGGGTGGAATAGTGCCATTATCGATGAGATTTTGAATGGCATGTCGGAGGCGGTAGCAAGCATCGGTAGGATGGCCAGGCATTTGATGGAAAGCACAATAGCCATTTGGATTGTGAGACGCCGGGGGTGCTCGAGGTGGAGGAGTCGGACGGAGTGGCCTGAGGATGCCAGCTTCAAGGAGCTTCTCATAAACCGAGGACAAAGGTGCAGAGAAGCACGAGAAGACCCTTTGTGGGTTCCGGCGACTGGATTGAGGGTTGGCAGAACTTTTACTCACTCCGCCACTGTATAGCATTGTGCTGTCAAGGGAATGCACTCTTTCGGCACTGGGGATGACTTCTTTGTTGCGCATATCCTCCTTTTCGGCACTGGCTTTGAACAAGGAACCAGCGGTCTTCGGGCGAGTTCTAGCTTCATGACACTCAACTAGGTCTTTGAACATGTCTCTAGAGCACGGCTTAATTCCGACCGCAGGAGTGTGACAGGCCTGAAGAGGTTCTTTGACTAGCCCCGGATCCGGCTTTGACATGATGGAGGTGAAAAGGTCAAACAGCCCCTGGACCATAACCATTTGCTTGTCCATTTTCTGGTTCATTTCTTGTACAGCCCTCTTCAGCTCAGCCAGCTCTGCTTGTGCTGCCATTTTGGACTGATGATCGAGGAAGGTGATGGCCTAGAGCTCTTCTTTTCGGTACTTTCCTTGACGGTGCAACGCCCAAAGCTAGACAGTAAAGCAATCGAAGGCTCAGGAAGTGTCCCTGCAATAGTTTTATTTGAAAGAATGCAATGTACATGTTGTCGTTGGTGTCCTCCTAGACTCTACAACTAGCAGACAAGTCCATCTCATGATGTTCGAACGCTGCCAAGATCCTTGGATTTGTTTTCGACGATGTATCCTTGTTTGAATCGACTAACACTAAGAGATGTCAAAACAGCCTAAGTCTTTGACTATTCCGGTCTCGAAGTTTCAATTTTGGAGGGGAACAACTCGGTGTAGATGACGTGATACCAGAACCGGGGCGGCGTTGTGGCAACACTCCGCTTAGCCTAAGCGGTGTACGTTCTTCACACGATAACCAAAGTGGTGTAAGTATCACGGAATTCTCTCCGTTGTTCCTGATTTTCTGTTTGAAACCTCGATTGGGTCTAGACAAGGACTTAGAAAGTCTTGATTTCCTAAAGTCTCGTTGATCCAAGGACTTTGAAATTGATAACGTACACCATCACGATGCATGACTCTTCATCGGTCCAGGCAGCGCCTTAGCAGACATAAAACAGGTTTGAAAGAGAGACAACCCTAAAAGCCGCCCTAGTATGCTCCTACGCAAAACGGTATGAATGTATGTACAGGCATGCGATATGGAAAGCAGTAACACATAGACAGTTTATGGGGTTAGATGCAAGTAATCCTACCCTGTGGGTTCCTGTCTTAGTTTGAAAGGTTCTAGTGCTTTGTACGCGTGACGAGGCTGGTTTTGGCTTAAGGGGGTTCCTCAGGCTAGAGATGTTTTATACCTCTCATCGCTCTGCGTGCAGCAAAGCAATGGTCAAACGATAATACGTCTCATCATCGTCCAAGGTTGTTGGGCATTCGAGGACCCCGGTCTCCAGTAAACTGTGCCGGTTAGCCAAAACACCTCAACGGGGCAGATAGAACACCGATGCAAATGCGCGCATGCTAAAGAATGATTGAGAGAGAGAGAAATGGAACGCCTTTTTGAAAAATGCCTTTTGAAGCTTGGCTCACTTCATTAATCGACACTCGGAAAAAACTACACAAGTGAACAATAGTAAAAAACCCAGTTCGGAGTGGTCGGATGTAGAATCCTATTACGTTACCATTCCGTTCTTCAGCAGCGCGGAGCGTACTGTTTTGCCAGACTTTTGAAAATTGTTCATTCATGTATTAATTCCCAAGTGTTGATTAATGTAATGTCCCCAGCGGAGTCGCCACTGTGGGCACACGCCCCAAAAATCCCTACATTTTCGGCCTGTAAAAATCCCGGGTGCGCCCTTCTCGCGGAAACCGCGGCGAAACGCTTCGCAGATCAGAGAGTCGCCACTCGGGTTTTGCGGAGAGTACCCAAGAAACCGTGCTTTTGAAAACGTTTGGAATGTGTTTGTTTTAGTTTGAAAAAGGCTTGTAGACTGGTCCGTCGTCACCTTTGAAATCTGAGGTTCGGGAGCCAGGTTACGAGAGAGGAAGGGTTTTATGGCACCCCCTCTCGCCCAATCCGGAGATCGGTCTCTACTCAGGCGTTTTATAAAACATTTGCATTTCTCTCTTTATTTGATCATTTTCTTAGCCAGTTAGGGCGGGGGAACAGTTAATGGGGATTAAAACTGTAACACATTTGCATTTATGTACAAAAATGTGATGGATGTTTGATGTTTGATCTAAAGCAAGTATAATAGATTGAGAACAAGCTCCTGTGAGTATTTGGAACAAACTGGAACACACTGACCTAGGTGATGCACCCAGGATCGAGCCTATACGCACTGGTCAAACCACTGCATATAGTCATGACCTGTGTGCGCCACGGAAGATCTGGCATGCGCCGGTAAGCCCACACTCATAGCTCTTGCAAACAACCCTATGGGCTCTGGAATGGACCAGTGCACACCCAGGACAAACCACGCAATTATAAAGACAGTAAGATATAGTTACAGACAGATCAAGGGCTCAAAGGCCACCAAATGGATAAACAAACCCCTTAAACAGTGAGGGGAGGAAAAGCAGAGGCTGTAGGGAGGTGTTCCCGAACAGGTGCAAATAGTTGCCGAACACGTGGTGTTCTTGATAAAGTGTAATGAGGAAAGTGATATGGGGGCCCATATAAGGTGGACGGCGGCGGTAAGGTCCAGTGCTACGAGGAGGCACCAGATTAGACGATCTGTTCGGCTGGGATAAGCCAGTGACATGAGAAGTCATTAACTGGTACAGTTTGTTCGGCCTAGGTGGGCCGGTGACATGAGAAGTCATGTACTTGTGCAGTCTGTTCGGTAGGGGCATATGCCGAACAGATAGAATCATCTGATGAAACAATGTCTTAAGAGATAAGGCGATAGGAGTGTTCTGAAAGAGGAGCCCAGTATACGGTAAAGATAAGTTAAGGGGCAGTCCTATTATGGGACGAACCCCTCTAATTTAAAGACCCTATAAGTAAGGGGTCTCAGTTGATTGGGTAAGAGATTCCCAGAAGAGCCAGGTTTCCTATACGAAGTAGGAGACCTGGGGCGATGAGGATGCTTGAAGAGCAAGTAAGTGGATATCTATAAATACAAGGTAAACCTAGAAGAAAAAGGTACGCAATAAGTTGCATTCATTCCACACTTTCCTACTGAATTTAGGGTTTTGATACAGTACGAGATACTAACTTAGGCATCGGAGGGCCTTTGCCACGAGAGGCAAAGGTGCGCTCACCCCTTGTCTGTTTTACAGGTTAGGGTTCAGGCGAAGGTATTAGGGTTCCGGTTGGGCAGCACGTGAAGGAAGGAGATTCAGTGCTGTTTTAGGTACTATCTATTTTTCTCCACCTACAGAGGCCAGGGGCCTAGTTGCCATGCAAGGGCCAGCCACTGACCAAGGTGTGACTGGCGCACGCAGGTACAAGGTACCGTACGCCAGTTGACAGTACTTGGCTTTGCATCATCTGGGCTCTGGAACATGACCAGAAGGCTCCCAGGGGGCATTCCAAAGCAACAGAAATGAAATACTGAATAATATAGCTAAATAGTTCTAACAGACAGTGAGCTGTAAACTGGTTTTAGCATGCTTTTAAGGTGATCAGAACATAAATGTAACAAAATAAGGACGATCGGTGATCCCCACGCCAGTTTTGCCATACAGCCATCACTGGCGTACGACACTAAGTTCTGGCGTGCGCCACCTGATCGTCACACACGGCTTTGAAGCCTTGCCAGCATTAGGGCCAGAGCTGGTATAGATTACCAACCTTGACCCTACCAGCCCCCCCTCATGGGTCAGAACAGAAGACAGGAGCAAAAGGTAGTATACCTTTGCTTGTGAGTTTGGAAGTGAGATTGAGCTTGAGCTTGAGGTTTGAGGGTTTGAGAATTGGGTATGGAGTGTTATGGACTGGACACTATTCTCCTTGCCTTATCTTTCAATGGATGAAAGAGAAAACAAGAGAAAATGAAAGGGAAAGGAGAATGGCCAAGGCTTTTGGCTTCCTTAATGGTGCTAACCCCTTGCAAATGAAAGCAAGGGGGGTATTTATGGAGGAGAGAGGGACTGATCAGTTGGGGCACTAAGGCTTGTTTGGTGGCTTAAGGGAGGATGGGAGCCTCCCATGCATTTAATGCATGGGACTTGGGTTGAAAGGTGAGGTAGGAGTGGAGGGAACAGGAGGACGGCATCAGCCACCAGAGGACTGCTGGCAGACGCCAGGTGGCACCAAAACTCCCGTGTGTTCAGCTGGGATAAAGTTGATTTGACTGGCTCTGACTGGCATACGCACCTTGTTAAGTGGCGTGCGCCAGTAACTGGGGATGACTAACACGTGGCGGTGGCTCCAGCGCACGCTAGTCCATCACCAGCGTACTCCAGTAGGGTTTTGCTGAGGCCGTTTGGTTCTGGCTTGAAGGCTCGACAAGGAGTTTGGGAGGGTTTGGATGAGGTTCGGGACGCTCAAAGCTCAAACTCACTTGCAAACTCAGGTTGTTCTTGACCATAATCATCATCGGGGAATCAAAAGACCGTAAATAAACTATTCTGGAAAGTCCAAAATAGGGTGTCTACAATAAGCATAGTACTTTCCATCCATTACCCATTGGATAATAATGGTTAGGGGAATTATGGTCCATTAGTCAATAAAGTCTAGTCAAGCCATAGTAATAGGATTTATTAGCTTAATTGCTTAATAGATGACATGTAAAGAAATAGATATGATATTTTGCCCTAGGATTCTTTGTACCCTAATACTATATTATAAAGGGAGACATGTGCCATATTGACTTAGTATAATAGGGAATTTTGACTTGGAAGATCTAATGAGGTCATGTAGTACTATGTACTTTTGTATACTTGGTCAATACATCTATATATATATACTTTGCTTCTTTAACCATTAGTCAATAAAAGTTAGGAGAATTTTTACCCATTGGATAATAGAGTTAATCTTTCAACAAGTACTAGGGTTTATTAAATAAAATCACTTCCTAGATTTCCCATGTACTTATAGACTTAAAGTATTTACTTTCCTAGATTCTAAGTACACTATATAATTATATAAGTACTAGTACCTCTTGGATTATTGTAGAGAATCTTGACCTTATCACCCTTGTCTTCTACCCATTGGTTACTAAAGGTTAGGGAGATTTTTATCCATTGGATAATAGAAACCCTAGATTTTCTATTTAAGAAAATTTGGTGATAGATGTGATAATTACATATATATATATATATATATATATATATATATATATATATTTGTTTATAGTTTTATAAACACATGTTAAGGTACATGTATATATTATTCTAAGTATATGTTACTTTATTTCTTTATCCATTGGTTAACAAAAGTTAGGGGAAATATTACCTATTGGTTAATAACTACAAGGGAAATGGATATCCATTGGATAATAGAACTAAGTACTAAGATATATTGGTTAATTCATTATCTAGATTTTTCCCATGAGATATTCTATTAAAGAAATAAGAGTTGTACCTAGATTTGTACCTAGATTTTCTATGTACCCTAATTCTATTTGACATAGTTTAAATATAGAATTTTGACCTAAAAATCTAGGATAAGATCACATAGTACCCTTGTCCTTTATAGTTAGTCATCCTTAGGTATTCATATATTAATCAAGGGGAGAGAGAGAGGGGGAGAGAGAGAGAGAGAATCCGAGAAAGAGGGAGAGGAGAGAGAGCCGAGAGAGATGGGAGAGGGAGAGAGAGAGAGCTATGAGAGAGAAGGAGACTAAGGTACACTAGTCTTGGATTTTCTTCTTTCAAATCCTAATATATATATATACTTAAGTACTTGTACTAGTGAAAGAAGAAAGATATGAAGATTTGAGATAGATTTTAGGGTACCAAAAATCTCTTACAACCTTACACCAAATCTCTTACTCTTTCTCAAGTCAACCACCAACCCTTTGTCCTTCATGCTTAGGTGTACATTGTACCAAAGAGAGAGAGAGAGAGAGAGAGAGGGAGAGAGAGGCCGAGAGAGATGGAGGGAGAGAGAGAGAGAGATAGGCCGGATGGGAGAGGGAGAGAGAAAGTGTGATGTGTGCAACTTGTACTCACTCAACCTAGTCATAGTCCCTTGGCCAACTTCTTGCATCACCAAAGGACAACCAAATCTAGTCTTTCTTACTCTTTCTATCCTATCCAATCTTCTAAGTACTAGACAAGACTAGGGAACCCTTAGAATCACCTACACTTGTCCTAGATTGGAAGAAAGAACAAGAAAAATCTTTGTAATCTTTCCACCTATGTACTATTGTACATTGTACCATGGAGAGAGAGAGAGAGAGGGAGGGAGAGAGAGATTTCGGATGAGAGGGAGAGAGAGAGTGTGATGTGTGCAAGTGTACCCATGAGCCTAGTCATGGTCCTTTGGCCAACACCTCACACCATCCAAGTACCATCAAATCTTCCCAAAGTACAAAATCTAGTCTTTCATGTGTTCAAATAAGAAAAATCAAAGATAGGAGAGAGAGAGAGAGATTTCGGTTGAGAGAGGGAGAGAGGCATGCCTTGCCTATAAATAGAAGGCCACTCTAAGCTTAAACTCACACCTTCACTTCTTGCTCCCACTTCTCTCTAGAAATTCAAGCATTGCTCCAACTTCTCTCTAGAAACCATTTCTGTTTTTCCAGGCAGCCTACTGCCCTCCACAAAACCTCATCTTTCTCCTACCTAAATGAGTTTCTAGGATGAACTTCCTTCGGAAAAGTTGTAGAGCACTTCTAGAGCTTCGATTTCAACTCAAGAACGATCGTATTCGGCCAAATATTGACCGAGTTACTGCCATCCAAAGTTCGGTCCAGATTCGAGAGTTTCACCGCCCGTAGGATTTCCAATTAGCTTATTCGGCCCCGACTAGTTTCGGATCAAGGTAGGATCTTCCTACACCTCCTACACTCTAAGTATATGTGGATTTTACCTATGCTTTCTAAACTCTAAATATAACGTATGATATGCGTATGTTGAAATGAATGTAGGATTTTCTTATGACCTCTAACTCTAAGTATACGTAGATTAATCTCTACTCATTTTCCTAAGTATAGATAGTAGTATAATCATGTAGAATTCTCCGTCCTCACTATTCTTATGTATACGTAGAATTTTTCCTATAATCTAGGTATAGATCATGGTATACGAATGTTGAAATGATTATAGAATACTCTAAACTTATGGTATAACATTTGAACGTTGGAATGCATGATAGTTATGCTAATGAAAGTATGAGCATGATGAATAATAGACTTTTACTTCTATAAAGATATATGTTCTTTTGAACTTCCCTAAAAGAAAGAAAGAATGAATTTTATGAAAGATTAACTTGGATAGAAGAAATTGTATATTGATCTTGGAATGATTATGAGTATGTTTATGTGTTTACTTGTCTTATTGTCAATATGTGCTAAGCATAAGTGATTTATCACTCCAAAGGTGTCCGTCCATGTGGCACTATGCTTAACTTTGGGTGATTAAATGTTGAGTATGATGATGTGATTAAGTGAGCATGCTATTTAATATAGAGTTGAATGATCTTGCTAATTTAGTTTCAAGATTTCTTAAAGTGTGAAAAGAATTACCGCGGAGTCATGGCATGCGAACGAGACACAAAAACCGAGAAAGTAGAAACATGACACCTAGGGTGTGGTTAAAGAAAGGATGGGATTAACATACGGAAAATATTTTGAAATTACATAATGACCGGACTTGGTAGTCGTTGTGTAAGTGTTTGAAAACCGTAATGCGGCCGGACTTGGTAGCTCATTGCGAAGATTACCAATGGGGCCGGACGTGGTAGTCTCATGTGGTAATATGGCTTGGTTATCCGAAGAGAGGAGCCAATGCAAGATTTGAAAGGGTATGTTTTGAAAACCATGAGGTGGCCGGACTTGATAGCCAATCGGGTGTGTTGCTAATGAAGCCGGACTTGGTAGTCTCGTTAGTAGCAATTTGCTAATGAAATGTGTATACTTTTGAAAGATGGATAATCCTTACTATTTTTCAAAAATAAAGTTTACCTTAAAGTAGGCGAAGAACATGAGATAGATTTTTCACTAAGTATGGCATGTTGTATGCATGATTCGAATCGATTAGAATAAAGATAACGGCATGAACACATAAATTATCTAATTGACACCTCTTGTGAAAACATAGGATCCTTATCGACACTATTCTGATATATGCATTGCAATTCAATAAACATATGCTGTTTTGAACATTTTGAAAGAAAGAATGAACTTTGAAGGTTAACGTCGTGAATTAATTTTAAGTAACTGTACTTGGATCGTTTAGATGATATTAGACTTGTTATGTGCTTACTTACATTACTTGTGGTTGTTTTTAAGTAAGGCATAAGTGATTATCAATCCAAAGGCGTCCGCACATGTGACGTTATGCTTTACGAATAATTGAGCATGCTATATGAAATAGAGTTGGACGACCTTGCTAGTTTAGTTTCAAGATTTCTATGATTACATGAAAGTCTTACCGCGGAGTCTATGCACGAGAACGAGACACGTAAACCGAGAAAGTTAGAAACCTGGCACCTAGGGTGTGGATAAAGGAAATAATTGGTCTTGGATAAAATATTTTTGAAACTACATGGTGGCCGGACATGGTAGCCCAATGTGAGTTGTGAAAACCTGCAAGGTGGCCGAACTTGGTAGCCCTTTGTGTGGACTTGCGAAAACCGTAATGAGGCCGGACTTGGTAGCCCATTGCGAAGATTTCCAATGGGGCCGGACGTGGTAGTCTCATGTGGCAATATGGCTTGGTTATCCGCGGAGAGGAGCCAATGCAAGATTTGGAAGAAGATGTTTTTGAGAAAACGCGATGTGGCCGGACTTGGTAGCCCATCGTGAGCGATGCTAATGGAGCCGGACTTGGTAGCCCATTGCGAAGATTTCCAATGGGGCCGGACGTGGTAGTCTCATGTGGAAATATGGCTTGGTTATCCGCGAAGAGGAGCCAATGCAAGATTTGAATGGATTGTGAAAGCCGCGGTGTGGCCGGACTTGGTAGCCCATCGTGTGTGTTGCTAATGGAGCCGGACTTGGTAGCCTCATTAGTAGCAATTTGTTAATGAAACTTTGGAAATGTGGATTTGGTAAAGGTGAGAAGGATGACACGGTCTACGATGAGTCGCGTAGGAGAAACACGAAAAGACATGACACCAACGTTAGAAAGATAGCGAATGCGGATGTGTTATTGCTTAAAGGAATGAGCATGTGTAATATTCTACGTGAATTTCTGGTTATAAGTAAGGATTAGTGGGTACGGTTTATCTTGGAAAAATGGTGACACGGTCTATGAAACACTGCGTAGGAGAAACTCTGATATCACGAACACCAACGATAGTGAAAATGCGGATGTGTTATTGTTGATAGCTGTTGAATAAACACGTACTGCGTAGATATCATTATCTGTATGATTCATTGCTGTTATATGTGACTTGCTATGTGTAAGTTAAGGATTAGTGGGTATGGTTTATTCTATTGAGCTTTGTAAGCTCACGGTGTTACCTTTTGGTGACCTTGACATATTATATTGGTGGCGACGCCGGTATAATGTGTCAGATCTTATAGACGAACAAGGTGAGATGTACACTTTGGAGGCTTTTGGAGCCGAAGAACTGGCTAGGACGGAAGAACAGGCGGAGCTGTAGTTAGGAACCTTAGTCCCCTCCCTTATTGAATAAATATACTCCTTGTGAGGTTGATGATGTAATAATGAGCCAGACTCCATTTGATTTTATCAATAAAATGTTTATTTAACGTACCCGAAAATGGGGGCGTTACAAGGCCCTTATTTTTTAACATAAATAAAGATAACTTTAAACAAATAAAATACTCTCCGCATACCAAATCGTACCCAAATGCTTCAGTCTATGACATTTTATGATATTATAATCAAGTCCAGATAGTTTCAAAAGATTACATCCACGGCTCAACGGCCCAAATATTTCATAAATGCGAAATACGGTAAGTGGTTCAATGTTTATGTGGGCACACGCCCCTAAAATCTGTGGAATCGAGTGCGCCCTTTTTGGAAAAGCACGGCGAAACGCTACAATTCAGAGTCGCCACTCGGGTTTTAGTGGTATGCACCTAAGGAACGTACCGAACTTGAAACATTTTGCTACGTTTTGAATGGAAAAGGTTTTGTAAACTAGACTGTCGTCACCTTCGATATCTGAGGTTCGGGAGCCAGGTTACGAGAGGGGAAGGGTTTTATGGCACCCCACTCGCCCAATCCGGAGATCGGTCTCTACTCGGTCATTTTGTAAAATGTTTGCATTTTTCTCTCATTAATCATTTTTTAGCCAATTAGGGCGGGGGAACAATTAAAGGGGATTAGAATTGTAACAAGTTGGCAGGATGTGATAAAAAGACATGCTTCCTTATTGAAACAATTAATATAGATTGAAAACAGACTTCTGTGAGTGTTTTAAATAGACTGTAATACCCTGATCCAGAGTGTCGTGCACAGGAAGAAACCAGCATGCACTGACCAAGTCACTGCATGCTGATATCTCCTGCGTACACCACACACAGACAGGCGTGCGCCAGTAGGTCTAATCCCATAACTCTCATTTTCAATCCTTTGGGCTCTGGAAAGGATCAGTGCGCACCCAGGACAAACCAAGCAGTTATATCACATGGGACATATAGTTACAGACAGTTTGAATGGGCTTTAGGGCCACAGAATAAATAGAACACCCCATAAACAGTGTTGGGGGATAAACAGAGGCCAAAGCCTAGTTGCCATGCAATGGCCAGCCACTGGGCTAGGACTAACTGCCGTACGCAGGTAGTGGTACACCGTGCGCCAGTTACACTCTTTTTGTCCAGTGCTTGTCTTTGCACTTTCTAGGTTCTGGAACATGACCAGAAGGACCCCAGAGGCATTCCAAAGCAACAGAAATAATCATTGAATATTACAACTTGCAGTTCTAACTATTGAAAACAGTAAACTGGTTTTAACATGCAATAAGGTGATGAAAGTGGAAAGAAAGACATAAAATATCTAGACACTGATCCCCACACCAGTACTGCACGTACTGCCATTACTGGCGTATGGGCTCATAACACTGGCGTGCACCGGTGCTAGCTATATACGGCTTTGAAGCCTTGCCAGCTTTTGGGCCAGGACTGTATTGATTACCAGCCTTGATCCTGCCAGCCCCCCTCAGGGGTCAGAACAGAATATATGCAAAGGTGGTATACCTTTGGTTTTGGAGTTTGGAGGTGTGCTTGAGCTTGATCTTGGGGTTTGATGGATGGATGATGAGTGTTTGGAGGTGAATGGCGTATGGAAAAGGGGGGAGGGGCTACTTGCTTTCTCTTTCTAAGGATGAGAGAAGAAAGCAAGAAGCTTTGAAGGAGAGAGAGAACTTGAGACTTTTTTTTGGACTTCAAGTCTTGTAATCCCTTGCATATGAATGCAAGGGGGGTATATATAGAGGAGAGATGGGAGTGTAACCAGCTCAAGGGGCTGGATGGAGTTGGAATGGAAGTCTCCCATGCATTAAATGCATGGGACAAGGTGATGGATATTGTTGGAGAGAGGGGGGAACATCCCCTCCACGCTCACACTCATCAGACAAATGTACAGCGTACAGGGGTGACACAAAAGTCTTGTGCACGTGACTGAATAAAGGTGATTTGCCTACCTTTGACTAGCGTACGCCAGTAATGTACCTGTGTGCACCAATCATAGCCTAGTCAATGGTCAAAGTTGACCGATGACTGACACATGGCAGTGGACCAGCGTACGCCTGTATAGTACCGGCGTATGCAAGTTTGGTTTTGCTGAGGCCTTTCGGTTCTGGCTCGAAGGGTTTGAAAGGGTTCTAAATGGTTTGAGAGAGGTTCGGACCGCTCAAAGCTCAAACACACACTACAACAAATATGAGTTTTAATAGCTTCATTTTATAGCATTCTTTTAAAAATGCTGTGATAGAGTTGCATCTTCATGTAAAGATCGAAAAAGCTTTCCGCAGAGACAATTCGCAGAGAACTACGCAGAGACAAATGCGTTTGGCCCCATTTCGGGTCCCAAAAAAATCTAGAAAAATATTCACAAATTTTTAAATATTATTTTATGGGGCCCTGTAAAAAATCAACTCCTGCGGATATCGGTAAGTATTACTTTTGGATTTGTAGGGGCAAAACTACTCAGTTCGCTGCTACGAATCCAAAAGTAATACTTACCGATATCCGCAGGAGTTGATATTTTACAGGGCCCCATAAAATAATATTTAAAAATTTATGGATATTTTTCTAGATTTTTTTGGGATCCGAAATGGGGCCAAACGCGTTTGTCTCTGCGTGGTTCTCTGCGAATTATCTCTGCGGATAGTAGAGCTAGCGTGCCGTGCACTGTAGGGGAGCAGAAAATTTTCCACAGCATTCACCCCATTTAAGAAAAAGGCACGAGTCTCAATTCGGTGGGAAATTTTCATCCGCGAAAATACTCGGTGGGAAATTCTACTCTTTCCCCAATTTCGTACAAATCTATTTCCAGTCCCATTTTAAACCCTAACATACTCTGTCTCTCTCTCTCTCTCTCTAAACTAGATGGACAAGCCGATTCCCCTTTCCCGTATGGCGCCTGGAGCTTAGTAACGTCATCCTTGCAAAACCCTTCTGTCGTCGCAACCTGCACTACCGTCTCCTCCCTCTCCACCTCCACGTTGCTGTTGCCGGAAAATCTACACCGTGAAGGGGCAGCACGTTTTGCTAAGGTTTGGTCCTTCTCCTCTATTTTTCCAACAATCTGATCTAAATGGGTTTGTTCCTCTCTCTCTCTCTCTCTCTCTCTCTCTCTCTCTCGCGCGTGCACACACACACACCCCGTTGATCTGCCATCAACCATCAGATTCCATTGCATTAGCTCAGCCACTTCAAAATTAGAGTGATAAGCTTTTGATAATGTACAAACCCCGCCACAAACCCAGTTGTAGGGTTGGATTTTGGGGTTTTCAAACATGCACAAACCCAGCCACTTCGACAGTGATTATCTTAAATATTTAACAGGCATATATGTACGGTTAAGCAATTTTAGGGTTGGATTTTTGGGGGTTTGTGATTCTGCATTGTGTATTAGAAATTAGGGGGTTTTTTTTAGGTCGATGAGATTTTATAAACGTAGTTTGCAGAGAACAGAGCATAATTTATTTTAAATTATGTGAGCTCCTACCCTACCTTTTGTGAAACAACTATAAAGAAAAGCTTTGAAGTGGTCCACTAGTTGTGTTTTAATGTCTGGGTTCTAGTGTCCCTGAATTACCTGAGTTAATATAATATGCTTATTGATGTCGATGCATAAATATTGGTGTATTATTGTCAGTGCATGGATTAACCTATGTTTCCTTATTAATATCCTGACCTTTGTCGTTCTTCTATTTCTTGATTCTGCAGTCAGAGAAGAATACATACTGCATTGGTAGAAGTAAACAGCCAGCTCAGAGAGTGCTCAACAGGTTTGATTTGATTTTTGCTAGGATTGGCTGAGTATTTGAGTTTTTGTACATGACTTACTTGCCTACATTATCTTGACATAGTGCCCAAGAGTGGATAGGTTGGTTGTTCTACAATAGTGCAATTTTAGAAGTCCACTGGAGTTTATGTAGTGTGTTTTTGTCTGAAGTTAATTAATCAATTGATTGGTTGTTGGCTAGTCGAAACAAGATTCTTGCAAAATCTTGTGTTTTTTGTGAGACAAGTTTTGAGCGAAAGCTAATCCTAGTGGAAAAGTTAGAGGCATGGGTCCCGTTACTTTCCTACTAACTAACTGAACACAGTGCTTTTCCCACTAGGTGTGTATTACTTCACCCCCTTATTGGTTTCTTTTGAGTACAAGCTACAACCCGACCCTAATGGCACTCCCCAAGAGAGGTCCATTTTGCCAGAGAAAGGTCGACCAAGTGTTTTATCAAGATCATTATAAGACAATTAATGTTGAGATAGATATTGAATAACCGAGACTAAACCATGAAAGCTTGAGAGACAATGGGAAAGAGAACTAAAGAAAATCAGGAGATAGAAAACAGCTAATGAGCACAACTTCCCAGCTTCCCAAAATTCACTGTATCTCTGCAAAACTTGGCTGAATCAGTGAATAACGTTGCTGTTCACTAAATATTTGCCCAGTGTTTTTAGTTTTTTCTGAGTTGCTGATCATTTGGCAGATTACTCATCCAAACTTTCCTTATTCAAGTTTAGCTTCTTGTCTGAATATGCTACTCAACGAATTTAAGTTGGCACAGTGAAGTGCAAGCTTTCATTTTCATGGCCACGTGGAGAAATTCATAGCTTGGCTTGAAAATCCTTGTGTTTCCAAAATTTTACTGAACCTCCGTAAAACTTTGCTGAATCAATAAGCAATCTTTTCGGTTATACACACAGTTTTATGAGTCCAGAAAAGAATTCCGGTCTTTCCTGGATGCTTAGCCGTAAAACCTTGCCTTCGGAATAAGGTCGGAAACCCCAAGCGTAGGGCTTGATCGTCGGTAGCAATAAACCGGTAAGTCCGGGATCGTACCATAGGGAATCAGAGATAGCTAGTTTGGATTGTAGGTTTTATATGGTAGGATTTCGGCGTTTAAGACGGCCAACTGTTGGTTTTACTTTGGTAAATGAAATAACGATTGTAAAAAGACTAGATAAGTGGTTTGTGCTTAGTAAAGACAGGCGGCAAGGTTGAGGGGATCAAAACGCCCAATAACTTAGCCAATTTAACCGTTGCTTTCTAACAACTCCAAGCTAAGACATAGACAATCTTAACCTGAAGCACTCAACGCTAAAAGCCGAGCGTAATCATGGCGTTAACTCGGAAATGGCCTAATCTCTTTTAGAAGACATTTGTATCAAACGCCGGAAGCGTTAAAAGCTCCTAGCCCCGTATGCAAGGTGAAGGTATTAGCCCCGACCAACACACGATCAAAGAAGGTATTAGCCCCTTTGGTTTGGCCGGAAATTAGAGATTAAGCCTTTTCCTTACTAAAATCATGATCAAGTCATAGAAAAACCATTAAAACAACTAAGCCATGGGAAGGATATCACCCCATGACCAAGCCTAAGTGACAACTCAACCATTAAACAAGAGTAAAGCATGCTAGGAAATTGAGATATTAAATATACCCGATAGAAATGAAAATAAACTTGATATTATGAAAGATCTAGTCACCGACTACAACATTAATAAACGAGAAATTAACATAAGACAAATACCTTAAGGAGTTCTTGAAGGAATTAACTTAAAAACTTCAAAGACTAACAATGGAGTTCTTCAAAAGTAAAAGACTTAAAGCTAGGTAGGTGAAGAGATATAAATGAAATGGAGAGAGGGTATTTATACAAAAGCACCCTTCTCTCTCTACAAATATCCCAAAACATGCCAATAGTGGAAAGAATTCCATAAATGGAAAGTTGAAAAAGGTAGCAAAACGTAGATATTTTCTGCAGGCTGAACCGGTACTGGCCAACTCCCAATACCGATACAAGGTCTTCAAAAACACTGAAAAATCCCAACTCTGGACAGCACGTACCGGTACTGGGCAACCCCTAGTACCGGTTCAAGGTTGGCAGAACTTGAATTTGGGCCTTGCCTTGGTCTGAACAGCCCGACGACGACCCGACACCCTCTCGCTTCTTCATTAATCACCCGATGAGTCTTGATGGGGAAACGCCACACGGCCTCGGATGCTTCCGAGAGCGATCCTTGGCAATAAAAACTGCCTTAATTCCACGTTTAACCAGAAACTAGACAAAAACAACCTTACGAGCAAAATGGGATATTTACGATAAATTAGGAACTTAAATGCTTCAAATTAGAGAACTTTAAGCGCCAAGATTATACAATCTCGGTTGCTTATCACACTCCCCAACTTGAATGTTGCTAGCCCCTAGCAATGATACGGCACAACACAAAAGAAAACTACTTAATCTTTCCGGCAAAACAACTACGGCACATGTTCCAACACATTCAACCAGCAAGATTTCAAAAACCACACGTTTATTCCACCACAACTCACAGCAATGTTTCCAGATGAGCAACTAAATACTAAGTACATAAATAACAAGCATCCAACGTGCATATCCAAGATCAAAAAGAGGATACGACACTACGAGTTATCATTTTATGCAAAAGTAACCATATCCCACAAAAAGGTTCTCAGAAATAGGCGAGGTATACAAAAATGCCAAGCTTAAATATGTGGAGAGCACCAATTGAAAGAAAACTAAACTACATTGCCACAAATTCACCGAAAAGAAATATGCCACAAACTAAACATGCCAACATATGAAAATTGAATCAAAACGGAATCAAAATATACTAAAGATCAACTAAGGACTTTGAAGCTTGTAATGACCTTGGTTAAAACAAAAGATATGTTAGCAAAAATGGGTGGCGGCTATATACTAGCTTGGTTTATCTACCCTTGGCTGCCACCATAACTAAACTACCAAGTCAAAGGGCCACATGCCGACCCCAACAAGAACTTCCTAACACTACAATTTAGGAAACCAACTACTAAAACCACCGACTCTAATCGTCCTCCTCATCATCATCATCCTCATGCACCACATGTTCCTTGCCCCTTCTCCAGGCACTCGATTCACCACCGCCACTAGTACCAGCCCTCTGCACAACCTCAGGTTCCTCAGGAGTGGACTCTCGCATATCGGCCTTGGTGGGGACATACATGCCACCCTCTCTCCCACATCTAGCGGCTATCCACAACATCCCTCTCTTGACAGCTGGGAGATCTCTCCTCGTACGATGCATCTAAGTCTCCTGCTTCTTCTGCTTTGCTTGCATTGCCTGAAGTTGAGTAGCCATAATTCCCATATATTCCTCAATCCTCCTGGATTGAGTCCTAGTGGTAGGCATAGGGAAACCAAAGGTGTCAGGGAGAGGTGGCTGAGATAATGACTTGCTCTTCTCCAATGAACCACCCGTAATAGGACCGGGAGTTCCGGGAAAGAGCTTTTCCGGAGTTATCACTCCTTAATCACCACAAATAGCAGTCACCATAGCCGGAAAAGGAAAATTGGGCTTTGACGGGCCCGACCGCTCCCTAAACCTCACCATCGACCTCCAAATAAGCAAAGCCCAATCAACCACCTCCTCGCTAGAACCAAATACAAAGATAACCTCCCCATCCTCCTTCCGTGGACGCTTCTCCGAGCCATGGGGACAAAGATTATAATGTACCACCTTATTGATCACCCGATAATTCTCAAATATCTTGCCATGGACAAAACGGTCAAGTTTCAACGGTTTATCGGTTAGGGCATTTTGAATTTCCTCCTCGGACTTAGACCAACCATGACCAGGATACGTAATAGAAAGGGAGGGGGGACATTGGTAGTTCTTCAGATACTTGGCTATGACAGTTGGGGTTATGAGCACGGTTTTCTTCCCCAAGCGAGATGTTATTCTCTCTTCCTTCTCATTCACTTCCATATTAATGTAGAAATCAAACACCAACTTTGGTTTATAGCCTTTGATCGGATTGAAAAAGAATTGCAAACCTCGTTGGTTGATGATATCGATGATTGGGTGAGTTCCCATCTTCGTGCGATCCACTTGGTGCTCACAAATATAGTTCTGACCTTTCAATTCTTTCTCCCATTTCTTTTTCTCTTCATCTTTTTTCTCCCTTTTCCTCTTTCTATTCTCCTCTTCTTCCCTTTCGGCACGTTTGGCATTCTTCTCCGGGTCTGAGCGTTTCAAATAAAAAGTTTTACGGGTTATGCCATCAATTGACTTCATTGCATCCCCCATTAATTTCTTGGACCTCCCCATTTCACACTTTCCTTACAAAAACAGAATAACAACAGAGAGCGACCCCTAAACTTCAACAATCCACCACAGAAAACAGCCCGAACTAACAGTCTTTCACAGAAGTTTTTCCCCGGAATTGCAAACCAACAATAACAGTAGCAGCAAATAAGAAAAACTTCCCAAAATCAGTCCTTAATCTCAGCCCTGGTCGCAATACAATAGCAGGCAACCCCGGAAATCAATAGAACTCAGATTTTGCAGCACTAATTCAGCCCATAAAACATAGCAAAAATTAGCAACAATCTAAGCCTAAATTCCAGTTCACAATTTCTATAACGCCCCCACTTTCGGGTACGTTAATTAAACATTTTATTGAATTAAAAGACTAAGAGTCAAGCTCATTATTACAACATAGATCCTACTAGAGTACTTTTTATTACACAAAGGATGGGAATTCTAAGGCATTCTATTACTCCGCTTCTTCCTCCATCCTAGCAAGCTCCTCGGCTCCAAAAGCCTCCAATGTGTACTATTCACCTTACTCATCAAACAACTCTGACACATTATACCAGCATCGCCCCCAGTATAATATGCCAGGGTCACCAAAAGGTAACACCGTGAGCTACAAAGGCTCAATAGAATAAACCATACCCAATAACCCTTAACTTACAATAAAGAAGCATATAAACAATTACACATGCTCATTCAACAACATAGTTAACAATTACACATCCGCATTCACTATCTTACTAGCGTTGGTGTCATGCCTTTTCTTGAATTTCTCCTATGCGACTCGTCGTAGACCGTGTCATCAATTTCACCTTTATTTACTAAATCAACATTTCCAAGTTTCATTAACAAATTGCTACTAACGAGGCTACCAAGTCCGGCTCCATTAGCAACACACACGACGGCTACCAAGTCCGGCCATATCATGGTTTTCAAAACACCTTTTTCCAAATCTTGCATTGGCTCCTCTCCGCGGATAACCAAGCCATATTGTCACATGAGGCTACTACGTCTGGCCCCATTGGCAATCTTCACAATGGGCTACCAAGTCCGGCCTCATTGCGGTTTTCGAAAACATACTCACATTGGGCTACCATGTCCGGCCACAATGTAGTTTCAAAAATATTTTATACATATCAACCATACCCTAGGTGTCATGTTTCTACTTTCTCGGTTTTTGTGTCTCGTTTGCATGCCATGACTCCGTGGTAGTTCATTTCACAATTTAAGTAATCTTGAAACTAAACTAACAAGATCATCCAACTCTATATGCCCTATCATGCTCATATTATCACATAATCATGCTCAATCACATTTAAGCATAACGCCACATGTACGGACGCCTTTGGAGTGATAAATCACTTATGCTTTAATCAACAACCACAAGTAATGCAAGTAAACATGTAGTCATGCTCATCACCATTTTAAGATCAAAATACAAATACTTCAACTTAATCCAAAATCATACTTCCTTTTTGAAAAGTTCAAAATAGCATTTGTTTATTGAGTGATCCTAACGTTATGCTAATCATGCCATGGTTATCCAAAATAACAACTTATACACATTTCTAGTCATGCTTAAGGAAAGTAGATAAGGTAATCTACGTATACTTAGGAAATCTACGCATACTTAGGATAGGGATGTAGGAATATCCTACCGTTCTTCTTAGCGGTAGAGATGACTACGGATAGTACGTCGGTGGTCGGGCAGAGTAACGTTTTACGGTAGGCTTCCGATAGCTTCGAAAGAGATAGGTTTCTCTCAAAACTAAGTCTGGACTAACACTACTAAAACTTTTGGATCGATAGGGTGGCGGAGTGGCGGTTTAGTGGCGGCCTTGGATGAGTTTCTTGAAGAACTTGGGAAGAACTTCAAGAACAAGCAAGAACAAGCAAGAAAACTAAACTTTCTAGAGAGAGAAGTGAACTATGGAAGGTGTGTGTTGAAATGGGAAGGAATGGGTGCTATTTATAGCCAAAGGTTGGTCTATTATCCAAGAGACAATTTTTCCCCTAACATTTGTTATCCAATGGTTAATGGAATGACTAGATTTGATGGTACTTGGATTGTGTGAGGTGTTGGCCAAAGGACCATGACTAGGCTTAAGAGTACACTTGCACACATCACAAAATCTCTCTCTCCCTTTCTCCCGGCCTCTCACTCTCTCCCTCTCTCTCTCGGCTATCTCTCTCTCTTTCTCTCCCTCCTTGGTACAATGTACATACATATAAGTACAAAGGTTGAAAGACTACAAAGATCTTTCTTGTTCTTTCTTCCAATCTAGGACAAATCTAGGTTATTTAATTGGGGTTTTGGTCTAGTCTAGTACCTTGAAAGAGTAAGAAATCTAGGGTTGGTTGTCCTTAGAGTTGAAGAGTAAGAAAACCCTAGATTTGGTGGTACATGATGAGGTGTGAAGATTGGTCAAGGGTCATGACTAGGCTTGGAAGAGTACAATTGCACGCACATCACATTCTCTCTCTCCCTCTCATCCGGCCTATCTCTCTCTCTCTCCCTCCATCTCTCTCTCGACCTCTCTCCTCTCTCTCTCTCTCTCATTGGTACAATGGACACTTAAGCATGGAAGGACAAAGGGTTGGTGGTTGACTTGAGAAAGAGTAAGATCATGGTGTAAGGCTTGTAAGAGATTTTGTAAGAAAATATTAGTACTTGAGTCCACCTCATGTCCTTCCTATCCTTCTTCTTTCTTTATTACATACACACATATATAACTTAGATTTGAAAGAAGAAAGTCCAAGACTAGTAAGTAATTAACTAAGTAAACCTAGTACTATGGCTTGACTTGGCCTTATTGACCAATGGACCAAAATTCCCCTAACTTTTATTATCCAATGGGTAAGGATGGTAAGTACAATTCTTATATAATCTATCTATACTAGTACAATGACTCATGGTGAATCTACTTAAACTAATAGATCTTGTACTAGGTAGAAAGACTAACCTATTGTCCAATGGTTAACAATTCTCCTAACTTTTATTATCCAATGGATAAAGGTGGTAAGAAATATATAAACATATAAAGGTGTACCTAGCAATCTAGTCACAATATCCTAGGTAGAAACCTATTGTCCAATGGATAAAGACTTCCCTAGTATTTATGGTCCAATGGGTAAAGATCAAAGGTTGACTTTGGTAAAAAGGGTTTGTTTATGGTTTTGAAAGGTTCAAATGGGTCGGGACGTTGTTTATCCCAAAAAAATGGGTCGGGAAGGTCGAAGGTTCATTAAGGTTATCTCAACGGATTAGGTTAGAAGCTAACTAGGCTTGCTAAGTAGGATTTCCAGCCAAGACAGGAATTCTAAGACTTGTTTCAGTAATTAGGGAAAAATACTAACACATTTGTCTTTAGAAAATGACTATATTGCATGGCGTGATGAAACTAGATTTTGAATTGAATAAATCTAATCATGACGGATTATTAGAAATCAAAGAAAATTATAGGGTCATTAAAATAAGCAACGAGATTTTATTCATTGAAAATCGGAGTTGTTACAACCTATCCCCCTTAAACAATTTCGTCCTCGAAATTAGATGTATGCTCGGATTCAAACAGGTGAGGGTAATTCATCTTCATTGTCTCCTCCCTTTCCCATGTGGTCTCTCCAGCTCCCCGGTGTTTCCCCAGGACTCGTACCAGTTTGATTGTCTTGTTTCGGATTGTCTTCTTGCTCCGGTCTTGAATCTCTATTGGTTCTTCTTCGTACGTCACATCTTCCTCAATGGTAATGTCTTCCCAGTTGAGAACATGTGTGGGTAGGGCGAGGTACTTGTGGAGCATTGAAACATGGAACACGTCATGTACTTTATCCAGCTGTGGCGGTAGGACTAGACGATACGCAACTTTTCCGATCTTCTCCATGATGTCGAAAGGTCCGATGTAGTGTGGGGACAGCTTTCCCTTTTTCCCAAATCTGATGACTCCCTTCTTCGGTCTGATCTTTAGGAACACGTGATCTCCTACGGCAAAGGTTAATGGTCGGCTTCTTTTATCCGCGTAACTCTTCTGTCGGCTCTGAGCAGTTTGGATCCTTTGTCTAATGGTTTTGACCTTCTCCGTGGTGTCACGTACTATATCAGGTCCAATCAATCCCGTTTCTCCAGCATCTGTCCAGCAGACTGGGGATCGGCAAGGTCGTCCGTATAGAGCTTTGTAGGGTGCCATTCCGATACTAGCTTGATAACTGTTGTTGTAGGCAAACTCTACCAATGGTAAGTGCTGCTCCTAGTTCCCAGAGAAATCCAAAGCGCAGGCTCTCAGCATATCCTCCAAGGTCTGTATCGTTCTCTCCGTTTGGCCATCGGTTTGCGGGTGGAAGGCTGTGCTAAGCCTTACGTCTGTTCCCAAAGCTTTCTGTAATCCTTTCCAGAAATGTGACACAAACTGTGGGTCCCTGTCTGATACAATCGAGATGGGTACTCCGTGTAGTCGTACAATTTCTCGAACGTATAATAGGCTCAGTTGTTCCACGTTTTCTGTCATCTTAATAGGCAGAAAATGCACGGATTTGGTGAGTCTGTCCACGATCACCCAGATAGCAGTGTTGGCCTTGGTAGTTCTTGGTAGTCCGGTCACGAAGTCCATTGAGATGTGCTCCCACTTCCAAGTCGGGATTGGCAAGGGTTGAAGGTCGCCTCCTGGTTTCTGATGTTCGGCTTTGACTTGTTGACACACAAGACAGGTTAATACAAAGTGGGCTACGTCCTTCTTCATCCCTTCCCACCAGTACGTTCTTTGCAAATCATGATACATCTTCGTACGGCCAGGATGAACTACGAAGTTTGAATGGTGTGCTTCTCAGAGTACAGCTTCTCGAAGAGTTCCAATATTAGGTACGAAAATCTTTCCTTTGAATCTCAGGTTATTGTCTCCCTCGATCGTCCATCCTGGTAACGCCTTTCCTTCTCGGATTCGGTACCGGATGAACTCACAATCTTGCTTGAAGGTTTGGGCTAGTAGGATCTCCCGGTGAAGTGCTGGTTCTGCAACAAGAGCATATAGTCTGATATTCCCACTTTCTGATGAAGGTCTCAGGTTGAATTCATTGAGGGTGTCCACCGTTTCCCATTCCTTGATGGCAGTTTTGACTTTCTGTGCCCTGTCCTTTCGACTCAGGGCGTCAGCCACTACGTTGGCCTTGCCAGGATGATACTGCATTGTAAATTTGTAATCTTCCAAATATTCCATCCATCGGCGCTGCCTCATGTTCAACTCCTTCTGAGTGAAAAGGTATTTGAGGCTCTTGTGGTCGGTGAAGACCTCGAATTGTTCTCCCCACAGGTAGTAACGCCAGGTTTTGAGAGCGAACACTACTGCAGCCAATTCTAAGTCATGTGTAGGGTAATTCTTTTCATGTGGTTGGAGTTATCGTGATCCATAAGCTACCACCTTTCCATTCTGCATCAGCACGCATCCCAAGCCATCCCTCGACGCGTCGCAATAAACGGTATAATCCACGCTTCGCTCGAGGATGATAAGTATCGGTGCACTGGTCAGCCTTCTTTTCAGCTCCTGAAAAGATTTCTCACAGGCTTCAGTCCAATCCAGCTTCACTCCTTTCTGGGTTAGTCTCGTCATTGGTTTGGCGAGAATTGAGAAGTCGGGTATGAATCTTCGGTAGTATCCAGCCAATCCTAGGAAACTTCTGATTTCGAACATTGAGGTTGGTTGCTTCCAATTTAGTACTGCTTCAACCTTACTTTCGTCCACGGCTATTCCATCTTTGGATACTACGTGCCCCAAGAACTTAGCCACTTCTAGCCAAAACTCGCATTTACTCGCCTTGGTGTAAAGTTGGCTATCCCGGAGTACTTGTAGTACTATCCGAAGGTGTCCCTCGTGCTCCTCCTTATTGGCGGAGTATATCAAAATGTCATCAATGAACACCACTACGAACTTGTCTAAGTAGGGTTGGAAGATCTTGTTCATGAGACACATGAATACCGCCGGAGCGTTTGTCAGTCCAAACGGCATTACTACAAACTCGTAATGTCCATATCTGGTACTGAAGGCTGTCTTGGAGATGTCCTCATCTCAGATTCTGAGTTGATGGTATCCCGATCGGAGGTCGATTTTTGAGAAACAGGTTGCTTCTCTCAATTGGTCAAATAGATCATCGATTCTAGGCAGGGGGTACCGGTTTTTGACGGTGACTTGGTTTAGCTTCCAGTAGTCGATGCATAGTCGGAGTGTCCCTTCTTTCTTCTTCACAAATAATGCGGGCGCTCCCCATGGTGACGTACTAGGCCTGATAAATCCTTTTTCCAACAACTCCTGCAATTGGGGCTTGAGCTCCTTTAGTTCCGCAGGGGCCATACGATATGGTGCCATAGAAATTGTGGCTGTTCCCGGTTGGAGTTCTATAGAGAAGTCTATCTCTCTCTGAGGTGGTAAACCAGGAAGTTCTTCAGGGAACACATCGGCGTACTCGCAAACGATGTGTGGTAATCCCATCTCCATCCTGTCAGTTTCTTCCATTTGGAGACTAGCTACCCATCCAAATAGTTGATTCTGCCACCTAGATCTTTTTGCCGTTAAACTTGCCACTTGTCTATCCCCCTTAAAACGGAAACTAGTCCCATCAGGGGCATAGGCCGTCACTATCTTCTGATGACAATCTATGACTGCTCGGTGTGCCGATAGCCAGTCCATTCCCAGGATTACGTCGAAATCAGCCATGTCGATCACCCTGAGGTCGCAGGTTAAGCGCAAGTTGGTTACCTCTATCTCGCACCCTCTACACACTCGACTAACAGTTATACTTCCCCCCAACGGTGATGCTACTTTCGTACTTGCACTAAGGGGTTCTGTTTCTAGCGCTAAAGCAGTTACACAAGCAGTTGATATGAATGAATGAGATGCACCAGAGTCAAACAAGGCTTGCACGCAGGTACTATATAACAGTAGCGTACTTTGGATCACAGAGGGATCCTGTTCCTGTTCCTCAGTCTGTAGCGCAAAGATATGCCCTCCAGTGTTTTGTTGGTTTCCTACGGGTTGCTTTCCCTTGTTCTGTCCATTCTGCTGTTGAGATGAGCTTCCAGGGGTTTGCTTCGTAAATCCGGCTTGACCAGGTTGAGTTCCCCGATTTTCAAAATTCCCATTCCTCTCCTTCTGGGGTTGTGGGCATTGGCGGCTATAATGGCCCATAGACTGACAGTTGTAACACCTAACTGTCGACAGATCTCTGCTACCCCTCTGTGGTTCACCACGGCCTGGTGCAGCAGCTTTCCAATTTTGGTTGTTTGAAGACGGGGTAAAGGGCTTGGTGGGGTAGGGTTCGCGATTTTTGTTGGAAGGTTGAGTGCGGATAGGTCCGCCAGTGTTGCCTGTCGCCTTCCTCCATCGGTTCTTGAAGTCATTCTCCTCACTCTCCAGCCGGAGAGCACATTTCACCACACCAGTATAGGTGGGGAAAGTTTGTGCCACTACGACCCTTCGAGCGATCGTCAGCCCCCACTCGAATCTTCTTGCCTTCTTATCCTCAGTTGATACAGCGTCTGTGGCGTAACGGGATAGCTCCTTGAATTTGGCCGCGTATTGGGTAACGGTCATCGTCCCCTGCTTCAGGTTCATGAATTCTTGTTCCTTGGCTAGGCGAATGGGTGTAGGAAAATACTTGTCTAGGAACAGGGTCTCAAACTCAGAGAAGGTCATGGTGGCTATGGTGTGGGTTGCCTCCATCAAATCCCACCAGTAACGGGCTTCTCCCTTTAGTTGGTATGTGGCTAAGGCTACACGATCTCCATCGCGGGTAATTTCCAAGGTGTCCAGGATCACCTTGGTTTCTTTCAGCCATGCTTCGGCCACGGTGGGGTTGGTATCTCCGTGGAAGGTCGGGGGTCGGCGTTTGCAGAACTCATTCATGGCTCGAGTTCGGGTCATTGGTTCCTCATCACGGTTTTGGTTTCGGCAGTTGGCGTTCAAGACGGTCACAAGTGCTTGCATGATTTGGGGGATTCTCCGGTGTCGTGTCCTAGTCCACTGCGTCGGTTCACCATCTACGAGTAAAAATTGTAAAGGGGAGGTTTAGCCTAATGAACAATTTCTTTTGAAATTCGGTTTTCTCCCTAAGATTGAAAGCAATAATTTAAGCAGGATGCAATATTATACCTTAAAATAAGGCAACTTTTCCATAGATAAGCAAAGGATTACAACATAGCATAGAGTTCTAATACAAAATAAAACACAAGACAGATTTCCTACTACAGTTAGGTTACAACAGAAGTCCTACTTACGACATGTTATTCTATTTCGGTTATATTACAGCAAAAGTCCTACTTATGACATGTTCTCCTAATGGATCTAAAAGATAGGTGGAAAGTGGGCCTTGTAGGCACCTATGTCGGTCTCAAAGGGTGGCGGTGGCACGACACCGGGGTCGGTGTTGAAATCCATGAAGTCTTCCTTCCAAATATCTATCTCCTCATCATCAGACAGCTCTTCATCGTCAAATGGCTCCTCATCGTCAGATGGTAAGTCTGGATTTGGTCCATACATTAGGTGTTCCCAGTCGACTTCGTTTTCAAGTGGGTCGTTGAATTCCAAGGGTTCTTCTTCAGGATCTTCTTCGGGATCCTCCTCAAGGTCTTCCTCTAGAGGTGGGTTAAGAAAAGGTTCTATTTGGACTAGGGTAGGTATTGTGAGTGTCATTTTCTTCCCCAAAGTCGGGATCCGGTAAGGCACCGTGCTCATGGTAGTATAGTGTGACGTATGGAAAAGCGTGGGGGAAATAGGGATCTTCCACCGGTTGGTTAGTCATGGCTCTCAGGGTGGTTGTGAGTTGGCGAACTTCTTGCAACAGGTGGTATTGATAAGGGTTTAGTTGCTCCATCTACAAGGAAAGTTTTAACCTCAATTAGTAAGAAGTGTTGACAGGTTTGAACAATTGTAAAGTTTTTAAGACAAGGTTTAATCTAATTAGGAAATTTTCAAGTTTCTAAGTCCCACATTTGATTCTTGATTTAAGTCATCATCCAATTGTTCGGGAATTCCCAGCTCGGTGGTATTGCCAGTTCCACACCTTGCTTCAATCCGAAGATTGTTTTGAAAGAATTCCACCCAATTTGGGACGGTAAACTTAAACTCAATTCACGTTTGTGCAACGGTCAATCTATCTCGTGGTTCTACCCATTCTACCCATGGCTGAGGTTTTGAACCTAAAGCTCTGATACCAAGTTGTAACGCCCCCACTTTCGGGTACGTTAATTAAACATTTTGTAACGACCCGGATTTTTGGGAAATAAAAATTTCATTAAAAATTTGAATTTTATTTTATTACTTGGATTCCATTTAAAATTCCTTTCTAATATCCAAAAATCCGTCGTTACTAAAATTTAGACTTACAAATATAGTCTTCTTCATAAATTTCTAGTCATTTCTCCTAGACAAGTATGCTTGTAAAGCACTTGTATATTTTCCCTAGTAATCCGTCGTAATTAGATTTCTTCGCCATGCAACATAGTCATTTTCTAAAGACAAGTGCCTAGCATATTGAGAAGTCGTAGAATCGTATTTCTTGACTGGGAATCCTATTTAGCTTCAAACTAATCGTTAGGGAAGCCTAATCGAACCTTTAATCTTCATGAACCATTTGAACCCTAAGCAAACCTTTTGACCAAAGTCAACCTTTGATATATTACCCATTGGACGATAAATGCTAGAATAATCTTTATCCATTGGACCATAGGTTTCCACCGAGGATATTGTGACTAGATTACTAGGTACACTTTATATGATTATATATTACTTACCATCTTTACCCATTGGACGATAGAAGTTAGGGAAATCTTTATCCATTGGACAATAGGCTTTCTACCTAAGATATTTTATTAGATTTGACCAAGATACACTTATATAGTATTATATAGGCCTTTGTAGACATATTTGAAAGATGTATATATAATATTCCAATATTATACTTTACTTGGTTATCCATTGGTCCATAAAAGTTAGGGGAAATATAATCCATTGGTCCATAGATTAGTCTTTCTACCTAGTACAAGATCTATTAGTTTAATTAGATTCACCATGAGTCATTGTACTAGTATAGATAGATTATATAAGCTTATCTTTAACCTTTGGATAATAAAAGTTAGGAGAATTGTTAACTATTGGACAATAGGTTAGTCTTCCTATCAAGTACAAGATCCATTAGTTTATTAGATTTGCCATGAGTCATTGTACTTATATATATATACATTATGCAAGCATAGTACTTTCCATCTTTGACCCTTGGATAATAAAGGTTAGGGTAAATATTATTCATTGGATAATAAGCTAGTCTTTCTACCTAGTACAAACCTATTAGTTTTATAGATATACCATGTGTCAAAATCATTTATACATATTATATTAGCCTAGTACTTTCTATCTTTAACCTTTGGCTAATAAAAGTTAGGAGGACTATGACCAATTGGTTAATAACTACTAGGGGCATTATTATTCATTGGATGATAGGACTAGTAGTAATGTATGTTGGTTAGTAGCATTACCCAATTTTCCCATGGGATTCTCTAGTGAAAGAATAAGATTTATACTTATATATATATTTCCATAGGATTCTATATGTACCTAAATATTATATTAAGACAAGTGTATGCCTACCCTTTATTAAAATATAGGAAGTACTCATGTGGTAAATCCAATTGTTTATTGGGAAAATCTTACTCTTTCTAAACCCCATTTATTTATTCTTCTTTTGTCCTTCCATATCTAGTAAGTATACATATATTATACATAGTAGTACTAAGGAGAGAGAGAGAGAGAGAGAGAGAGAGAGAGAGAGAGAGAGAGAGATAGGAGGAGAGAGAGAGAGATTGCCGAGAGAGATGAGAGAGAGAGAGAGAGAGAGAGAGGGAGAGAGAGATTGATGATGTGTGCTCTTGTACTCTTCCAAGCCTAGTCATAGTCCTTGGCCAATCTTCACATATCACCTAGTACAACCAAATCTAGGGTTTTCTACTCTTCCATATCCAATCCAATCTTCCAAGGTACTAGACTAAATCAAAACCCCAATAGAATAACCTAGATTTGTCCTAGAATTGGGAAGAAAAATCTTGTAATCTTTCCACCTATGTACCCTTAAAGCCTAGTCATGGTCCTTTGGCCAAACACCTCATCCAATCCAAGGACAATAAAATCTAGTCAATTCTTTATCCATTGGATAACAAATGTTAGGGGAAAGATTGTCTCTTGGATAATAGACCAACCTTGGCCTATAAATAGCAAGCCATTCAAGCCTTGAACTCACACCTTCACTTCTTGCTCCCACTTCTCTCTAGAAACTCAAGCATTGCTCCAACTTCTTTCTAGAAACCATTTCTGTTTTTCCAGGCAGCCTACTGCCCTTTGTAAATCCTCATTATTCTCTTGCTTAGAGTAGTTTCTAGGATGAACTTCCTTCGGGAAAGTTGTAGAACACTTCGAGAGCTTCAAGTTAGACCCAAGAACCACCCTAATCGGTCAAGAAACGACAAAGATATCGACATCCGAATTTCAGCAAAAATTCGGATTTCCAGATTTCCATACAGCTTACTGTCTTTCCCTTTATCACCATGTTCCTCCTACCTAAAGTACTTTCTAGGATCAACTTCCTTCACGAAAGTTGTAGAGAACTTCTAGAGCTTCGATGTCAACTTAAGAATGATCGTATTCAACCAAATATTGACCGAGTTACTGCCATCTGAAGTTCGGTACAGATTCGAGAGTTTCACCGCCCGTAGGATTTCCAATTAGCTTATTCGGCCCCGACTAGTTTCAGATCAAGGTAGGATCTTCCTACACCTTCTACACTCTAAGTATATGTAGATTTTAACAATGCTTTCTAAACTCTAAATATAATTAGAAATGTGTTTGCTTGAAATATAGATAATCGTGTTTATAGATAGATTAATCTCGACTCATTTTCCTAAGCATAAACAATAGTATGATCACATAGATTTCCATATCTACTTTCCTTAAATATGAATTGAAATGTATATACTTATGAAAGATTTATTATCCTTACTATTTTTCCAAAAATAAAGTTTACCTTAAAGTAGGCTAAGAACATGAGATAGATTTTTCACCAAGTATGGCATATCGTATGCATGATTCGAATCGATTAGAATAAAGATAATGTTCGTAGCTTAACTTTAAGTATTTGTATTTTGATCTTAGGATGATTATGAACATGTGTATGTGTTTACTTGTCTACTTGTTGCTGATAAAGCATAAATGGTTTACCACTCCAAAGGTGTCCGTCCATGTGGCACTATGCTTTACCTTGTCTGATTAAATGTTGAGCATGATGATGTGATAAGTGAGCATGCTAATTAATATAGAGTTGGATGATTTTGCTAGTTTAGTTTCAAGATTTCTTAAATTGTGAAATGAACTACCGCGGAGTCATGGCATGCAACGAGACACAAAAACCGAGAAAATAGAAACATGACACCTAGGGTGTGGTTGATATGGATAAAAATATTTTTGAAACTACATAATGGCCGGACGTGGTAGTCATTATGTGGATGTGAAAACCTGCAATGTGGCCGGACATGGTAGCCCTTTGTGTGGATTTGTGAAAACCGTAATGTGGCCGGACTTGGTAACCCATTGCGAAGATTGCCAATGGGGCCGGACGTGGTAGCCTCATGTGGCAATAAGGCTTGGTTATCCGCGGAGAGGAGCCAATGCAAGTTTTGTGTGCCAATGGGAACCCGGTGCAGCGGAACCATTGTGAGGATACTCGGGAACCCGGAACGGCGGAACCGAGGTTGGGTGTGTGTTTTAAAAACCTCATGTGGCCGAACGTGGCAGCTCATTGTGTGGATAGATTTTGGAAGCAGCAATGTGGCCGGACTTGGTAGCCCATTGTATGTGTGTCACCAATGTAGCCGGACGTGGTAGCTTCATTGGTAACATGATTTATCTATACACTCAATAGGGACCTGGCGTGAAAGCCCTTGTGTGGATTTTGAAAACCGTGATGTGGCCGGACGTGGTAGTCCATCGTGTGTGATATTTGAAAACCACAATGTGGCCGGACTTGCCCATTGTGTGGTGTGCGTGTGTAAAAGAAACGATTTTCGAAATGTTGATTTGGCAAATGAAAAGTGAAATGGTGACACGGTCTACGAAATGTCGCGTAGGAGAAACACAAAAAGACATGACACCAACGCTAAAAGATATCGAATATGGATGTATCATTATTTAACTATGTTGTTGAATGAGCTTGTGTAATTGTCTATGTGAATTTCTGGTTACTTAACGATTTTCAAAATGTTAATTTGAGAAATGAAACGCTGCGTAAGAGAAACTCTGATATTTCGAAAACCAACGAACGTTAGAAAGAAAATGCGGATGTGTTATTGTTAATAGCTGTTGAATAAACACGTACTGCGTAGATATCATTATCTGTATGATTCACTGCTGTTATACGTGACTTGCTATGTGTAAGTTAAGGGTTAGTGGGTTTGGTTTATTCTATTGAGCTTTTTAAGCTCACGGTGTTGCCTTTGGTGACCCTGACATATTATATTGGTGGCGACGCCGGTATAATGTGTCAGACCTTATAGACGAACAGGGTGAGATGTACACTTTGGAGGCTTTTGGAGACGAAGAGCTGGCTAGGATGGAAGAGCAGGCGGAGCTGTAGTTAGGAACCTTAGTTCCCTTCCCTTTTGAATAAATGTACTCCTTGTGAGGTTGATGATGTAATAATGAGCCAGACTCCATTTGATTTTATCAATAAAATTGTCCTTTAACGTACCCGAAAATGGGGGTGTTACACATTTTATTGAATTAAAAGACTAAGAGTCAAGCTCATTATTACAACATAGATCCTACTAGAGTACTTTTTATTACACAAAGGATGGGAATTCTAAGGCATTCTATTACTCCGCTTCTTCCTCCATCCTAGCAAGCTCCTCGGCTCCAAAAGCCTCCAATGTGTACTATTCACCTTACTCATCAATCAACTCTGACACATTATACCAGCATCGCCCCCAGTATAATATGCCAGGGTCACCAAAAGGTAACACCGTGAGCTACAAAGGCTCAATAGAATAAACCATACCCAATAACCCTTAACTTACAATAAAGAAGCATATAAACAATTACACATGCTCATTCAACAACATAGTTAACAATTACACATACGCATTCACTATCTTACTAGCGTTGGTGTCATGCCTTTTCTTGAATTTCTCCTACGCGACTCGTCGTAGACCGTGTCATCCTTTTCACCTTTATTTACTAAATCAACATTTCCAAGTTTCATTAACAAATTGCTACTAACGAGGCTACCAAGTCCGGCTCCATTAGCAACACACACGATGGCTACCAAGTCCGGCCATATCATGGTTTTCAAAACACCTTTTTCCAAATCTTGCATTGGCTCCTCTCCGCGGATAACCAAGCCATATTGTCACATGAGGCTACTACGTCCGGCTCCATTGGCAATCTTCACAATGGGCTACCAAGTCCGGCCTCATTGCGGTTTTCGAAAACATACTCACATTGGGCTACCATGTCCGGCCACAATGTAGTTTCAAAAATATTTTATCCATATCAACCATACCCTAGGTGTCATGTTTCTACTTTCTCGGTTTTTGTGTCTCGTTTGCATGCCATGACTCCGTGGTAGTTCATTTCACAATTTAAGTAATCTTGAAACTAAACTAACAAGATCATCCAACTCTATATTCCCTATCATGCTCATATTATCACATAATCATGCTCAATCACATTTAAGCATAACGCCACATGTACGGACGCCTTTGGAGTGATAAATCACTTATGCTTTAATCAACAACCACAAGTAATGCAAGTAAACATGTAGTCATGCTCATCACCATTTTAAGATCAAAATACAAATACTTCAGCTTAATCCAAAATCATACTTCCTTTTTGAAAAGTTCAAAACAGCATTTGTTTATTGAGTGATTCTAACGTTATGCTAATCATGCCATGGTTATCCAAAATAACAACTTATACACATTTCTAGTCATGCTTAAGGAAAGTAGATAAGGTAATCTACGTATACTTAGGAAATCTACGTATACTTAGGATAGGGATGTAGGAATATCCTACCGTTCTTCTTAGCGGTAGAGATGACTACGGATAGTACGTCGGTGGTCGGGCGGAGTAACGTCTTACGGTAGGCTTCCGATAGCTTCGAAAGAGATAGGTTTCTCTCGAAACTAAGTCTTAACTAACAATACAAAAACTTTGTAGACACCCCAATCTGGGCTTCCAGATTAGTTTACTTATGGTATTTGATTCCCCAATGATGAAATGGATCAAGAACACCCCGGGAATGTCGAGTGTTTGAGCTTTGAGTGTTTGCAAAACCCTTGAACCTAACCTAGCCTAAGCCACTTCCAAAAGCCAAAAAAAAAAAAAACCTATTGATGTGTGCCAGGGCACAATCATCGTGCGCCAGGGCGCAACCATCGCGCGTCGGGGCGCACCGTCGCGCGACGATTTGACTCCATCGCGCGATGGTCAACCGGAGCATTGACCAGCGCGCCAGGGCGCATTGTCGCGCGACAGTTTGGAACCCTCGCGCGATGGTCAGAACCTGTCCCCATCACCTTTATTCAGCTGGGCAGCTTAATCACCAAGTAATCCCCAGCCAGCCTCGTGGCTGGCTGGCCTCCATTCTTTGGACCAGACCTACCTTTCCATTAGTGGAAGGTGCTCTCCCTATAAATGTCCCCCCTTTGTTCTCTTTCAAAGGGTTACAAAAAAATTGGTTCAAGATTTGGTACAAAAATCCCACCTTCCAAAGGCTTACATTCCAAAACTTCCAAGAACAAAACTTGTTCTTCCTCCCCCATTTTCACTCCTCAAACAACCTCAAACATCTCAACCACAACTCAAAGCTCAATACTTTTTCAAACTCAAAGACCAAAGGTATAACTTACCTTGGTTCTGCTCTCTGTTCTGATCCTTGAGGGGGGCTGGCAGGGTCAAGGCTGGTAATCAATACCAGTCCTGGCCCTAAAGCTGGCAAGGTTTCAAAAACCGTGCAACTAACATACCCTCGCGCGACGGAACCAGTCACGCGCGCGCTTGTCTCAAGCATCGCGCGATGGTTCTCGCGGGGAAGGGATGTTGGTTCTTTCCTATTTTATTGTCTTAATAATTATTATAGATCACTGTTAAGCATGCAAAAAACCAGTTTATTGCTTTTCTTAGAGCTTAAATTGCTAACTTGCATTTCAATATTAAGTTGTGTTCTATTGGAGTACCCCTGGGATCATTCTGGACCTGTCTCAGAACCCAGGACGTGAAAAACCAGACACTGGAAAGTTGGCTCAAACCCGCGCGTGCTGCACCCAAACCATCGCGCGATGGTCAACGCTCCATTTGACCAGCGCGCCAGGGCGCAATCGTCGCGCGCCAGGGCGCATTGTCGCGCGACGGTTTGGAACCCTCGCGCGATTGTTTATACCCGATCAGTGGCTGGCCTTGCATGTTTAACTTGGTTTTAGGCTATTATTTTGTCCCCACACTGTTTATGGGGTGTTTTTGTTTATTTATTAGGCTTTTCAGCCTTTAAACTGTATATTATGACTGCATAAACTGCTTGGTTTGTCCTGGGTGTGCACTGGTCCTTCCAGAGCCCAGAGAGTTTAAACTGCTTGATTTGTCCTGGGTGTGCACTGGTCCTTCCAGAGCCCAGAGGGTTTGAGAATAAGAGCTGTGGGCTTAGGCTTACTGGTGTGCGCAGGTCTTGTAGTAGCGTGCGCAGGTTTGGTCAGCATGCATTGACTTGATCAGTGCATACTGGTTTCTTCCTGTGCACGACGCTCCATGACAGGAGCTTTCCAGTCTATTTAAACTCCCACAGGAGTCTGTTCTCATCCTATACTAACTGCTCATCCATGCCATCTATCACATCCTGCAAACATGTTACAGTTTTAGTCCCCGATTAACTGTTCCCCCGCCCTAATTGGCTAAAATCGATTAATAAAAGAAGAATCGCAACGTTTTCAAAATGCTCAAGTAGAGACCGATCTCTGGATTGGGCGAGAGGGGTGCCATAAAACCCTTACCCTCTCGTAACCTGGCTCCCGAACCCAGATATGGTTATGACGGACTGGTTTCCTTCACTTTTTCAAATCAAATAGCGCGGCAGGTGCTTCGAAATACGGTTCCTTGAGTGTCGGACCTTCAAAACTCAAGTGGCGACTCTGTATTTTCGAGCGCTTGCCACCTGCGCTCGCGCTCCCTCGATCCGAGCCCTTGCATTTTGGAAACTGGAATTTCCAGGGCGTGCTGCCCACAGTACTGTAGACACCCCAATCTGGGCTTCCAGATTAGTTTACTTACGGTATTTGATTCCCCAATGATGAAATGGATCAAGAACACCCCGGGAATGTCGAGTGTTTGAGCTTTGAGTGTTTGGAAAACCCTTGAACCTAACCTAGCCTAAGCCACTTCCAAAACCCAAAAAAACCCTATTGATGTGTGCCGGGGCACAATCTTCGTGTGCCAGGGCGCAACCATCGCGCGCCGGGCCGCATCGTCGCGCGACGGTTTGACTTCATCGCGTGATGGTCAACCGGAGCATTGACCAGCGCGCCAGGGCGCACCATCGCGCGTCAGGGCGCATTGTCGCGCGACAGTTTGGAACCCTCGCGCGACGGTCAGAACCTGTCCCCATCACCTTTATTCAGCTGGGCAGCTTAATCACCAAGTAATCCCCAGCTAGCCTCGTGGCTGGCTGGCCTCCATTCTTTGGACCAGACCTGCCTTTCCATTAGTGGAAGGTGCTAAGCCTATAAAAACCCCCCTTTGTTCATCTTTCAAAAGGTTAACAAAAATTTGGCATTACAAAGGGTCTTTGCTTTGTACTCTTTTAAGCTAATAAAAGAGATACAAAGACACCCTAAGAACAAAGCTTGTTCTTCCTCCCCATTTATACATTTCAATCAAACCTCAAACCCAACCTCAAGCTCAAAGCTCAAACACTTTTCAAACCTCAAAATTGAAAGGTATATCTTACCTTTGTTCTGCTCTCTGTTCTGATCCCTGAGGGGGGCTGGCAGGGTCAAGGCTGGTAATCAATACAAGTCCTGGCCCTAAAGCTGGCAAGGTTTCAAAAACCGTGCAACTAACATACCCTCGCGCGACGGACCCAGTCACGCGCGCGCTTGTCTCAAGCATCGCGCGATGGTTTTCGTGGGGAAGGGATGTTGGTTCTTTCCTGTTTTATTGTCTTAATAATTATTATAGATCACTGTTAAGCATGCAAAAAACCAGTTTATTGCTTTTCTTAGAGCTTAAATTGCTAACTTGCATTTCAATATTAAGTTGTGTTCTGTTGGAGTACCCCTGAGATCATTCTGGACTTGTCTCAGAACCCAGGACGTGAAAAACCAGACACTGAAAAGTTGGCTCAAACCCGCGCGCGCTGCACCCAAACCATCGCGCGATGGTCAACGCTCCATTTGACCAGCGCGCCAGGGCGCAATCGTCGCGCGCCAGGGCGCATTGTCGCGCGACGGTTTGGAACCCTCGCGCGATTGTTTATACCCGATCAGTGGCTGGCCTTGCATGTTTAACTTGGTTTTAGGCTATTATTTTGTCCCCACACTGTTTATGGGGTGTTTTTGTTTATTTATTAGGCTTTTCAGCCTTTAAACTGTATATTATGACTGCATAAACTGCTTGGTTTGTCCTGGGTGTGCACTGGTCCTTCCAGAGCCCAGAGAGTTTAAACTGCTTGGTTTGTCCTGGGTGTGCACTGGTCCTTCCAGAGCCCAGAGGGTTTGAGAATAAGAGCTGTGGGCTTAGGCTTACTGGCGTGCGCAGGTCTTGTAGTAGCGTGCGCAGGTTTGGTCAGCATGCATTGACTTGATCAGTGCATACTGGTTTCTTCCTGTGCACGACGCTCCATGACAGGAGCTTTCCAGTCTGTTTAAACTCCCACAGGAGTCTGTTCTCATCCTATACTAACTGCTCATCCATGCCATCTATCACATCCTGCAAACATGTTACAGTTTTAGTCCCCGATTAACTGTTCCCTCGCCCTAATTGGCTAAAATCGATTAATAAAAGAAGAATCGCAACGTTTTCAAAATGCTCAAGTAGAGACCGATCTCCGGATTGGGCGAGAGGGGTGCCATAAAACCCTTACCCTCTCGTAACCTGGCTCCCGAACCCAGATATGGTTATGACGGACTGGTTTCCTTCACTTTTTCAAATCAAATAGCGCGGCAGGTGCTTCGAAATACGGTTCCTTGAGTGTCGGACCTTCAAAACTCAAGTGGCGACTCTGTATTTTCGAGCGCTTGCCACCTGCGCTCGCGCTCCCTCGATTTTTTTCGAAAACCGGAATTTCCAGGGCATGCTGCCCACAGTGGCGACTCTGCTGGGGATGATCGAACCGATATTAATCCATACTTAGAGTTTAATACGCTTGGGAACAATCCCTTAAAAGCCTGTCAAAACGGTTAGCTTCGCGCTGCCGAAGGTTGGAATGGTGATTTAACAGGACCTCGTGTCCGGCCATTCTAATCTGGGGCTTTTTCGATTGTTCAGTTGCGTAGTTTCCTCTAAAGATGAACTAAATAAAGTGAGCCAAATTTGAAAAGGCATTTTGCAATTTTGCGATTCTTCTTTTCTTAATCAATTTATAGCATTCTCATTTGCATCGATGTGGGATAAGCCTCGTTGGATCGTTTTGGCAATCCGGCACGGTTTACCGGAGCCCGGGGACCTCGAATGACCAACAACCTTCGACGATGATGGGTCATGCTACCGTTCGACTGTTACTCTGTGAAAAACGCGGGTAACGGGAGGTATATCTGTGGCCCTAGTCCGAGGAACCTGTTATAAACCAAAACCGGCCTTTTGCATATACGAAGCATTAGAACTCTCCAAACTAGGACAGGTACCCACAGGTTAAGATCTATTTGCATCTAACCCCATATACTGTCAATGTGTTACTGCTTTCCCTATCGCATGCACTGTACATACACTGTTTTGCATAGGAGCATGCTTAAGGCTGTTTTGTCTTTCGAGTTTGTCTTACACTGTCTAAGACGTTGTCGGACCCGATGAGGAGTCGTTCATTCTGTTGAATGTTCGTTATCAATCGCAAAGTCCTTAGTTCAATGAGACTTTGAGAAATCAAAATTTACTAAGTCCTTGGCTCATGCCCGTTTAAGTATTCAACCGACAATGTGGAACAACAAAGTAGTGATGTCATGTCGCTGGCGCCGCCCAGGTTGAAGTGCGTTGTCACTATACACCGCCGTTCAAGGTTAAGGTGCCATGACATCAACACCGAGTTGTTCCAAATTCGAAGTCGAATCTTCAAAAGGGACTAGCCAAAGATTTAGTCTATTTTGACATCTTTTAGGATCTGCCGATCTACTCAGGGACACATCGCCGAAAAGAATTCTGAGGATTCCGGCAACGTCTGAAACTTGTGAGGCAAACTCATCTCTGGAACTGTGCATGCATACATTCTGTTCTGCGTAGGAGCATGTTTAGGGCGGCTTCTAAGTTGTCTCTCGCTTTCGAGTCTGTCTTATGCTTATTAGGATGCTGCTATGACCCGATGAAGAGTCGTGCATCTCGATGGTGCACGTTTTTAATTTTTCAAAAGTCCTTAGATCAGTGAGACTTTGAGAAATCAAACCTTATTAAATCCTTGGCTCATGCCCGTTTGAGGATTCAACTGAAATTAAGGAACCACAAAGTGTTGATGTCGTGATATTGATGTCGTTTTGGTTATCGTGCTTCGCACGTACACCACCCCGGCTAAAGCGCGTTGTCGCTCATGCCACCCCGGTAAAGGTGTCACGCCATCAATACCAAGTTGTTTCTAATTCAAAGTCGAATCTTCAAAAGGGACTAGCCAAAGTTTTAGTCTGTTTTGACGTCTCTTAGGATCAGTTTGATCTTTTCAAAGGATAAACCCTCGAAAAAAATATCCGAGGATTCTGGCAGCATCCGAACATTATGAGACAGACTTGTCTCTAGTTCTAGAGTCTAGGGGGACACTGACAACGATGATCTCTGCATTTTCGTTCTTTCAATTCTTTCAATAAACTGCTGAAAGGGCGTCACTGAGCTTTCATTACTTTACTGTCAAAGCTTCGGGCCTTTGCATCGTCAGAGAATACCGAAAAGAAGAGCCAAACCTGCTTGGGAGAGTCTGCCGAGGCTGTTACACCTTCGCTTTCAAGGTTATATCACCTACCCTGTTCATCAATTCGGAATGGCAGTACAAATGGAGCTGGCTGAGCTCAGGAAAGCTGTAGAAGAATTGGGTCACAAGATGGACAAACAGATGATTATGGTCCAGGGACTCGTTGACCTTGTTTCCTCCACAGCCTCGCAACCAGATATGGGGCTGGTCAAAGAACCTTCTCAAGCCTACCACCCTCCAACAGTTGGAATCAAGCTGTGCTCAGGAGACATGTTCAAAGACCTGGCTGAGTTTCATGAGGCCAGGACTCACTCGAAGGAGGATGCTGATTCCTTATTCAAAGCCTTTGCCAAAGGGGAGGACATGCTTAGTGATGAATTCAGCCCTGAAGACAAAAGTATGCATCCAGTTGATGGGGCAATGTGTTGCAACAGCCAAGCAAACAAGAGTCCTGCTTTGAACTCTCAATCCACTCGCCGGAACCCACCGAGAACTTTCTCATGCTTCTCTGCGCCTTTGGTCTCAATTTATGAAAAGCTCCTCGATGCTAGTTCCATCAAGCCCCTCGATCCAACTCCTCTACCCAAAAATCCATCACCCAATTTCAAGCATAACCTCTATTGCACCTACCATCAAATGCCTGGCCATTCTACCAATGCCTATTTTCGGCTTCGACATGCCGTTCAAGATCTTGTCGATTGTGGTATCGTCACAACTCCACCTCCATCAACAGCCGATATCAACCAAATTCGAAGCGCTCAAAGCCTCCGATCTCGAACACAACCCCGGAGTTTATCTGTCTTAGAGGTATCTCTATCTGCAGTAATGGAGAAACTCGTCAAGTCTGGGCACCTCAAACTTTTGACCCCAACTTCTCCACCCAAAGTCTTTCCAGCCAACTACAATACCAACCATTTCTGTGCCTTCCACCAAATGCCCAGCCATCTCACTGATAGCTGCTTGCGTCTCCGACACGAGATTCAAGATCTTATTGACGATGGCACAATTCAAGTTCCACCAAAGCCCGATGTCATTTCCGACTCCTTGCCTCAGCACGAGTCTGACCCTCTGGTTGGTCAAATATCAATCGACTCTACTCAGATCAACCCGAGCTCCACCATATTCAACCCTAGCCACTATATCGTCCCAGCGAATCAACCCAAACCCATCGTATCCATCCCGTCCGAATCGGAGGTTAACATGATGGCTGTAGGTGGGGCAACCGAGGTTTTCACTGCCAACGTCTGGTTTGACAGTGATGAGGGGCTTGCAAAGGAAAGGACCGTTTGGCTGAGGTCCATCGTTCAAAGGAGCATCAAGTAGGTTTGGCCGAAGAAGCTAAAGAGGCCGAAGTGCTGTTACTTGGGCCTGACACCCGCTGATTCTTACCTCTTTTTGTGGAAGCTATGGGTAGTTTTTTAACAATTGCGTTTTCAAAACCGCGTCTAGTTTGCATTGGCATTTTGTCTGAGTCTGACACAGAGTCTTTTGCGTTCGTCTAAGTCTAGCTCTGAGTCGGAGGTTGTGCCTCTTGGCCCTCCACGTCGTAGCTTTTGTTTCAAGTTTCGAGTCTGTTGTACTTGGCAAACCCCGAGGGTTTTTATGATATGCATCATCTTGCTTCTACATGCTTCGCTGGCTTTTATATAAACTGTGTCAACCCTAATGACGAAGGGATAGATTTCGATGGGATCATTCCCAAGGAAATGTGTTCCCTCGCCGAAAGGGAAGACAAAAGGCATGCTCAGCCTATTAAAAGAAGAAGTAATTTCAAATGAACTTGAAAGACAAGTATAACCTCCCGAAAGGTTCAATTGGTTCAAAGCCACCCCCAGAGGAGCATTGTGCCCAGTCGGTCAGGCTCGAAAGGTTCATCGACGTCTTGGCGTGGTCTCATCAAGTCACGCCTCACGTTGATCCTGAGACAAAGGAGCATCAAATCCCCTGTTATCGGGTGCCAATCCAGAAAGCAGAAGCACAGAAGGCTCCGGGCCTTGTACCATGTTCAAAGCAATGATGATGGCGTTCTGCCAAGCATAAATGAGAAAGTGTACAAAGCGGTCCGGAGCAAGACATTTTCGACCGAAGCACTCTTGACTTTTTGTTATCAAAGCCATATTATCTGGGGCTGCAGCTAAAGGTTTTCGACCTCGACAGCAACAAATTCAATACCATGGTCGATCTGGATCAATTCAAAAGCAACTTTTCCCTGAGAGAAGCTCGTTCGGCTGAAAACCCCAAGGGTAGGCAGTTCCAAGCAAAAGTTAGAGCAGCCTGCTAGACCAAAACCTATGAAGGTGGTTAAGGCAAAAATGAATAGGCAATCAATCAAAGCTCGCTAGACCGAAGACCCGAATGGGCGGTACTAGGCAAAAGTTAGAGTGTAAAAGGAGAGGTAAATACTCGAGAGTTTACCCTTAGCCTGAACTACGTTCTGACCTGATTCCCCCAAAATGGGATACGTAGGCGGTCTCTCTTTGAGACTCGGTCACAATCCATCAATTGGATCCATGGTTGACGTTTTGGTACACATCAAAGGTCGAGGAGGATCGAAGATCAAGTCAAGCTGCATTGGAGGAACCAGAGGGGGGAAAACCTTCGTCTTTCAATTTTATTACCAAACTGCTTCTTCAATTTACAGGCTGAGCATAAGTCTAAAAAATAATTGAAGCATCAAAAACAGAACGAAATGCTAGAGGCCTTACCAGGCTCACAGTTTATTCTAAGTTCAGCGAAGTCTGGTATAAGCAACCGCAGCGCGTTTGTTCGAGTGATACGCGTTGGTCTCAAACATGCGCACGCTTCTTGCAGCAGGCAGTAGCAGTTGGCTACTACCCTCGAATGTCGTTCCAGGGGCTTTTGCCAAGTCTTGTCAAACCATGCAAGTCATATGGACTTAATGTGACTGCACGGGGGTGTCGGTTTCAGTCCGGGCCTATACGTGTCATAATCTGCGTCTTATGTCCATTTTTGCGACATTTTTCCAGTTTTTCAATCAATTGTCATATCGGGATGCTTTTCTCGATTTTGTTTGTACAGGTATTTGTACCTTTTCCACTTTTCATAAGTGTCAGTTTCACCTGTTCAGGAATATTGTGAGTTTTGGCACATTAATGCCCAAAATTTCATTATATTCTATGTGTCTGAGGGTTCGCATTGTACCATGGGGCTCTGTCTCCCTTTTCGTTCGAGCTAGGCGAGTCTGTACATATGTGTGCATGTCTGTGTGTCGATTCAAAGCACTTGTCAATGCAAATTAGAAATTAGTGGTTAGCTTTTGCATTCTCTTCAACACTTGCAAAAAGAGAGTCAATAAACTGGAAAACGCAATTGTTGCATTGCTACCCTAGTATCCATAATCCGCAAGCAGCGGAATCTCTTGAAGCAGAAAGGGCACGTCAGCCCAAGGCCAAGCAAGGCATCTTTGGGGCACATCCACCCAAGCATCAAAGAGGGGGCACACAGGCCCAATGTCATTGCTCAAACGTCAATTGGGGCACGCCAGCCCGTTCAGCGTCTTTCTATCTGGGTGCACGTCTCAGAAGCACAGACAGTACAGTAATGAGGCTCAGTGGTAGTCCTTAGGCGTCGTTGTCCTCCTAGGAGCCGCCCTAAGTTTGCATCTACATTTTCAATATTTTATACATGTCATTACATATTGTGTGTATATCAAATGTTGAACACAGGAAAAATCCATGAAAATGACAAAGCAAGCCTGCCCGGTATCGAAGGCAGCAAGTAAACGGCTCAGCAGTTGTCACCAATTTCTCCCCAACTGCATTCCGCCTTGCTTCTATCCATGCTATCCACTGTTTATGCTACTTGGATCAACACAATGACAGCCGGTCCTGTCCAACCCCAATGGCTCGGTCACTTTTTATAGCAATCCGCCAGTTCAAATCAACGACATCCGGTCCTGTCCAATCTTCAACAGCTCGATCACTTTTTATAGCGATCCGCCAGTTCAAATCAACGACAGCCGGTCCTGTCCAATCTTCAACGGCTCGATCACTTTTTATAGCGATCCGCCAGTTCAAATCAACGACAGCCGGTCCTGTCCAGGCTTCAACGGTTTGATCATTTATACTGTTGATCCTCCCATCCAGGCTTCAACGGTTTGATCATTTATACTGTTGATCCTCCCATCCAGGCTTCAACGGTTTGATCATTTATACCGCTGATCCTCCCATTCAGGCTTCAACGGTTTGATCATTTATACTGCTGATCCTCCCATCCAGGCTTCAACGGTTTGATCATTTATACTGCTGATCTTCCCATCCAGGCTTCAACAGTTCGATCATTTATACTGATGATCCGCCCATCCAAGTTCCCAACGGCTTGATCACTCAGCACAATGATCTCCCCGTCCGCTTTCAACGACAGCTGATCCTGTCAATTCTCCCAACGGCTTGATCACTCAACACAATGATCTCCCCGTCCGCTTTCAACGACAGCTGATCCTGTCAATTCCCCCAACGGCTTGATCACTCAGCACAATGATCTCCCCGTCCGCTTTGATCCTCCCGTCCAAGCTCCCAACGGCTTGATCACTCAGCACAATGATCTCCCCGTCCGCTTTCAACGACAGCTGATCCTGTCAATTCTCCCAACGGCTTGATCACTCAGCACAATGATCTCCCCGTCCGCTTTCAACGACAGCTGATCCTGTCAATTCCCCCAACGGCTTGATCACTCAGCACAATGATCTCCTCATCCGCTTTCAACGACAGCTGATCCTGTCAATTCCCCCAACGGCTCGATCATTTATACTGATGATCCACCCATCCAAGTTCCCAACGGCTTGATCACTCAGCACAATGATCTCCCCGTCCGCTTTCACCGACAGCTGATCCTGTCAATTCCCCTAACGGCTTGATCACTCAGCACAATGATCTCCCCGTTCGCTTTCAACGACAGCTGATCCTGTCAATTCCCCCAACGGCTCGATCATTTATATTGATGATCTGTCCGTTCAAAAATCAAAGCGCGTCGAGGCGTTCAAACCGTCAGTGTTGAGGCATTGGCAAATCAAATCAGCGTCGAGGCGTTCAAACCGTCAGTGTTGAGGCATTGGCAAATCAAATCAGCGTTGAGGCGTTCTTTAGTCAGTGTTGAGGCATTGGCAAATCAAAGCGCGTTGAGGTGTTCTTCAGTCAGTGTTGAGGCATTGGCAAATCAAATCAGCGTCGAGACGTTCTTCAGTCAGTGTTGAGGCATTGGCAAATCGAAGCGCGTTGAGGCGTTCTTCAGTCAGTGTTGAGGCATTGACAAATCAAAGTGCGTTGAGGCGTTCTTCAGTCAGTGTTGAGGCATTGGCAAATCAAATCAGCGTCGAGGCGTTCTTCCGTCAGTGTTGAGGCATTGGCAAATCAAATCAGCGTCGAGGCGTTCAAACCGTCAGTGTTGAGGCATTGGCAAATCAAATCAGCGTCGAGGCGTTCAAACCGTCAGTGTTGAGGCATTGGCAAATCAAAGCACGTTGAGGCGTTCTTCAGTCAGTGTTGAGGCATTGGCAAATCAAAGCGCGTTGAGGCGTTCTTCAGTCAGTGTTGAGGCATTGGCAAATCAAATCAGCGTCGAGGCATTCTTCAGTCGGTGTTGTGGCATTGACAAACTAATCAACGACAGCCGGTCCTGTCAAATCCACAAACAATGACCAGAACATCGTTCGATGGTCCGTTCATCCGCAACTGATTGTTCCCCAGGAGAGTCCGTCTCGGCCTGTCCTGAACGACAATCACCCTCAGTCTAGCCGAAAGTGCATCTTCCAGCAGGCTTATTGCTCTGTCTCGGATGGTCTTTGATAAGGAGATTGGCTCTGATTCCCAACAGATGGAATTCAACCTGCCTGACACGACCTACCCGTGTTTGTTGGAATACTTTGTGCCGAGGATAGCTTGATCCCCAGCAACGACGACCGGTCCCGTCAACATCTGCAGCGATAGCCTGTCTTGTCCAAATTCAATCAACAAGCGGCGATGCAATCGTCCACTTCTACTTCCATCTCCAGTGACGGTCCGTCCGTCCATTCAACCAATCAGGTTCTGTAAGTATGCTTGTCTACTTTGCTAGTATGTTCTGCTCTGGATTGCCTTGAGGGGTGTCTAGAAACCTTTGACGTTACTTGTACCAAGTCAATGGTGCTCCAAGTGCCATCAAAGGGGGGCTACTGTAGACACCCCAATCTGGGCTTCCAGATTAGTTTACTTACGGTATTTGATTCCCCAATGATGAAATGGATCAAGAACACCCCGGGAATGTCGAGTGTTTGAGCTTTGAGTGTTTGCAAAACCCTTGAACCTAACCTAGCCTAAGCCACTTCCAAAAGCCAAAAAAACCCTATTGATGTGTGCCGGGGCACAATCATCGTGCGCCAGGGCGCAACCATCGCGCGCCGGGGCGCACCGTCGCGCGACGGTTTGACTCCATCGCGCGATGGTCAACCGGAGCATTGACCAGCGCGCCAGGGCGCACCATCGCGCGTCAGGGCGCATTGTCGCGTGATAGTTTGGAACCCTCGCGCGACGGTCAGAACCTGTCCCCATCACCTTTATTCAGCTGGGCAGCTTAATCACCAAGTAATCCCCAGCCAGCCTCGTGGCTGGCTGGCCTCAATTCTTTGGACCAGACCTGCCTTTCCATTAGTGGAAGGTGCTAAGCCTATAAAAACCCCCCTTTGTTCATCTTTCAAAAGGTTAACAAAAATTTGGCATTACAAAGGGTCTTTGCTTTGTACTCTTTTAAGCTAATAAAAGAGATACAAAGACACCCTAAGAACAAAGCTTGTTCTTCCTCCCCATTTTCACATTTCAATCAAACCTCAAACCCAACCTCAAGCTCAAACACTTTTCAAACCTCAAAATTCAAAGGTATATCTTACCTTTGTTCTGCTCTCTGTTCTGATCCCTGAGGGGGGCTGGCAGGGTCAAGGCTGGTAATCAATACCAGTCCTGGCCCTAAAGCTGGCAAGGTTTCAAAAACCGTGCAACTAACATACCCTCGCGCGACGGACCCAGTCACACGCGCGCTTGTCTCAAGCATCGCGCGATGGTTCTCGTGGGGAAGGGATGCTGGTTCTTTCCTATTTTATTGTCTTAATAATTATTATAGATCACTGTTAAGCATGCAAAAAACCAGTTTATTGCTTTTCTTAGAGCTTAAATTGCTAACTTGCATTTCAATATTAAGTTGTGTTCTGTTGGAGTACCCCTGGGATCATTCTGGACCTGTCTCAGAACCCAGGACGTGAAAAACCAGACACTGGAAAGTTGGCTCAAACCCGCGCGCGCTGCACCTAAACCATCGCGTGATGGTAAACGCTCCATTTGACCAGCGCGCCAGGGCGCAATCGTCGCGCGACGGTTTGGAACCCTCGCGCGATTGTTTATACCCGATCAGTGGCTAGCCTTGCATGTTTAACTTGGTTTTAGGCTATTATTTTGTCCCCACACTGTTTATGGGGTGTTTTTGTTTATTTATTAGGATTTTCAGCCTTTAAACTGTATATTATGACTGCATAAACTGCTTGGTTTGTCCTGGGTGTGCACTGGTCCTTCCAGAGCCCAGAGAGTTTAAACTGCTTGGTTTGTCCTGGGTGTGCACTGGTCCTTCCAGAGCCCAGAGGGTTTGAGAATAAGAGCTGTGGGCTTAGGCTTACTGGCGTGCGTAGGTTTTGTAGTAGCGTGCGCAGGTTTGGTCAGCATGCATTGACTTGATCAGTGCATACTGGTTTCTTCCTGTGCACGACACTCCATGACAGGAGCTTTCCAGTCTGTTTAAACTCCCACAGGAGTCTATTCTCATCCTATACTAACTTCTCATCCATGTCATCTGTCACATCCTACAAACATGTTACAGTTTTAGTCCCCGATTAACTGTTCCCCCGCCCTAATTGGCTAAAATCGATTAATAAAAGAAGAATCGCAACGTTTTCAAAATGCTCAAGTAGAGACCGATCTCCGGATTGGGCGAGAGGGGTGCCATAAAACCCTTCCCCTCTTGTAACCTGGCTCCCGAACCCAGATATGATTATGACGGACTGGTTTCCTTCACTTTTTCAAATCAAATAGCGCGGCAGGTGCTTCGAAATACGGTTCCTTGAGTGTCGAACCTTCAAAACTCAAGTGGCGACTCTGTATTTTCGAGCGCTTGCCACCTGCGCTCGCGCTCCCTCGATCCGGGCCCTTGCATTTTGGAAACCGAAATTTCCAGGGCGTGCTGCCCACAAACTTTTGGATCGATAGGGTGGCGGAGTGGCGGTTTAGTGGCAGCCTTGGATGAGTTTCTTGAAGAACTTGGGAAGAACTTCAAGAACAAGCAAGAAAACTAAACTTTCTAGAGAGAGAAGTGAACTATGAAAGGTGTGTGTTGAAATGGGAAGGAATGGGTACTATTTATAGCCAAAGGTTGGTCTATTATCCAAGAGACAATTTTTCCCCTAACATTTGTTATCCAATGGTTAATGGAATGACTAGATTTGATGGTACTTGGATTGTGTGAGGTGTTGGCCAAAGGACCATGACTAGGCTTAAGAGTACACTTGCACACATCACACAATCTCTCTCTCCCTCTCTCCCGGCCTCTCTCTCTCTCTCTCCCTCTCTCTCTCTCGGCTATCTCTCTCTCTCTCTCTCTCCCTCCTTGGTACAATGTACATACATATAAGTACAAAGGTTGAAAGACTACAAAGATCTTTCTTGTTCTTTCTTCCAATCTAGGACAAATCTAGGTTATTCTATTGGGGTTTTGGTCTAGTCTAGTACCTTGAAAGAGTAAGAAATCTAGGGTTGGTTGTCCTTAGAGTTGAAAGAGTAAGAAAACCCCAGATTTGGTGGTACATGATGAGGTGTGAACATTGGTCAAGGGTCATGACTAGGCTTGGAAGAGTACAATTGCACACACATCACATTCTCTCTCTCCCTCTCATCCGGCCTATCTCTCTCTCTCTCCCACCATCTCTCTCTCGGCCTCTCTCCTCTCTCTTTCTCTCTCATTGGTACAATGGACACTTAAGCATGGAAGGACAAAGGGTTGGTGGTTGACTTGAGAAAGAGTAAGATCATGGTGTAAGGCTTGTAAGAGATTTTGTAAGAAAATATTAGTACTTGAGTCCACCTCATGTCCTTCCTATCCTTCTTCTTTCTTTAGTACATACACACATATATAACTTAGATTTGAAAGAAGAAAGTCCAAGACTAATGTACTTTAGTCTCCTTCTCTCTCCTATCTTTCTCTATCCTCTCCCATCTCTCTCGGCTCTCTCTCCTCTCCCTCTCTCTCGGATTCCCTCTCTCTCTCCCTCTCTCTCTTTCTCCCTTAATTAATATATACATACATATATGCAAGACTAACTAAAAGTACAAGGTACTATGATCTTATCCTAGATGTTCTAAGTCAAAATTCCTTATAAACTAAGTCAAATTGCCACCTATGTACTTATGAACTATATTCTAAGACTTATAATCCTAGGATGACATATACATATCTAATACTTTAAGTAAATAGGTACATACCATATCTAGTAAGTAATTAACTAAGTAAACCTAGTACTATGGCTTGACTTGGCCTTATTGACCAATGGACCAAAATTCCCCTAACTTTTATTATCCAATGGGTAAGGATGGTAAGTACAATTCTTATATAATCTATCTATACTAGTACAATGACTCATGGTGAATCTACTTAAACTAATAGATCTTGTACTAGGTAGAAAGACTAACCTATTGTCCAATGGTTAACAATTCTCCTAACTTTTATTATCCAATGGATAAAGGTTGTAAGAAATATATAAACATATAAAGGTGTACCTAGCAATCTAGTCACAATATCCTAGGTAGAAACCTATTGTCCAATGGATAAAGACTTCCCTAGTATTTATCGCTCAATGGGTAAAGATCAAAGGTTGACTTTGGTCAAAAGGGTTTGTTTATGGTTTTGAAAGGTTCAAATGGGTCAGGAAGGTCAAAGGTTCATTAAGGTTATCTCAACGGATTAGGTTGGAAGCTAACTAGGCTTGCTAAGTAGGATTTCCAGCCAAGACAGGAATTCTAAGACTTGTTTCAGTAATTAGGGAAAAATACTAACACACTTGTCTTTAGAAAATGACTATATTGCATGGCGTGATGAAACTAGATTTTGAATTGAATAAATCTAATCATGACGGATTATTAGAAATCAAAGAAAATTATAGGGTCATTAAAATAAGCAACGAGATTTTATTCATTGAAAATCGGAGTTGTTACAATTTCAGACCAGATTAGGGTGATTTTCGGATTTCTGGGTTTTGCACAGAAGTTCCAGGTTTTGGTGGTGGGGGATATGGTTCAAAACTTGACAAATTCCTCATAAAACATGAAAATCCTTCACCTTGCTTTATGGGATAAACATGTTGATTAATGAAGAAGAATGAAGGAATTTGTGGAGAAAAGTTGGAAATTTCGGATTACCTCATCCATGGGGGGTTTTCGGACTGTTCATGGAGAAAGACCCAATCTTGAAACCCTTGATTTAAGCCATGAATCTCCAAGATTGAGTGAAATTCTGAAGCTTGATGGAGGTTTAATGGAAAGTTTTGGTGATTTGGAAGGGATTTGAGAGTGATTTTCGAAGTTGGGAGGCGTAGGGTTCGTGCTGGGGTCGTGGGGAATAAGGAAAAGAGGGGTTTTGGCTTATATAGTGGGGTAGGAGAGAGAAATGGACCGACCTCAATTTTTTTAAAATTCTGGCAATCATGTACCGGTACTGGCCAAATCCCAGTACCAGTTCGGGGTCTGCAGAAACCTGAACTTTTTCCCACTTCACCATTTTGACCCCTACTCATCCCCAACACCTTCCAAACCTCCCCCAAACAACTCACAGCAGTAGAACACCATTCCCAACAATCCTCCATACTCCGGCTCCTTAAGTTATTGAACAAACGGTAGGACACGGACTAGGATACGGAATAGGACAAGGGGACACATTTGTGGTTTAATTAAACAAATAATGCCTTGTATCACTTCCTAAGTACGCCATAGATTCCAAAACGATTCAACAACGATATTAAACACACTTAGGCATGACATGAGATGATTTACCTAAACTAAGAATGTACGATGAAAAATGAACGGGATATGGGTAAAACTTGCTCAAAACATACTCAACACCTAATTGCTCATTCTTAAACATGCTCGTGAGTTGAAATGTACACAATCGCTTAAGACCAAACATTGAACTCTTGCCAATTAAGAATCAATGAGCATGCGCAAATTTATTTTAATCCACTAAATTTTGTAATAACGGAAGGATTGTAAAACTAAAACGAAAATTTGAAAATTTTGAAAAATTTTATACAAAAAACATAAAAATCATAGATATATCCCTCCCCCCAACTTGAAATATGCTATGTCCTCATAGCATGGAGAACAACAGTAAGGAAAGGGAACAAAAAATCGTACCAACGGGGGAATGTCAACCCCCTTATACCTCGACCAAGTTGGAGGCTTTGTGTCGTTGCCCATGTTCAATCCGGAGTTATGTGCTTCCAAGGCTTCACTCCTTCGGTTCATCATGACGGAACCACCAGCTAGTCACACAGGGCCATGGTCAAAACTTTATCGGCCTAACAACCGCAACACGTAATCGCACCCATGCTTAGGGCTCCTGAATGCCTCATTCACTCCGACGTTAGACCCAAACCACCAAGGCTAGTGTGGTAGCATGTTAACCCTGCAGAAGCGGAAAGGTACAAAGAACTTACTAACAGGCAAATGACATTAGAACCGCCCAGCTCGTGGTATCCGGGCACCAAACAAACATAAAAATAAAGAAAAACATTACAAACACCACCCGATTTTCACGCAATCTCACGAGTCATACTTTTCTTTCTGTGTCTCACCGGCGAGGTAAGACATGGTTGGCTATACTAGACCATCAAATTTGTTACATCATGCCCGAAGTAAAATTCACCGCTTGATCTCACCAAGGAATTAAGCCCAGCGTTCCCTATGATCGAAATAAAGTGAGACAAGACAGAGCCTAGCGCCAAAGTACGGGAATATCAAGTCTCACCCAAAGACCTAAACTGCCCCCGATAGGGACATATCTGGAAAGCATGGATCATTAACGGTAAACTACTACAAAGACGGACTAGTTAAAGCCAGATACAATGATGCATTGGTGAAATCTTATAGTGAGAGAATCCCAAAACTAAACAAGCATGCTAATATGTACAAAAAGCTAAACATTGCCCTTACTAACCGGAGCTGGGCACACGATCCTTTTTTTAGTAGCGGCGTGTGGAGCTACATATACCCAAGTCAATGGTGGGTACCCCCTACCCGGGGGCCGGGTCCGACAAACAGTTAAGTTCAGTGGTTACGCTTTCGCTCCCCGTTCAAATTAAATTGAACAACAAAATCAAGCTAAACAGTAGGATCATCCAAATACACCGGAGCAACCAAGTCCTCCGTTACCTCCTCACTTGCAAAGTTCTCCAAAAATGGCTTAAGCCTTTGGCCGTTAACCTTGAAAACATAGCCATTTGAATTAACAACCTCAATTGCACCATGAGGAAATACTTGGTGCACAATGAAGGGGCCAACCCAACGTGACCTCAACTTTCTGGGAAAAAGATGGAACTTGGAATTGTACAACAACACTTTTTGCCCGACTACAAAGTTTTTCCGCTGAATATTCTTGTCATGAAAATCCTTAACTTTGGACTTGTAAATCTTTGTGTTGTCATACGCATCCCTCCGAATTTCTTCAAGTTCATTTAGTTGGAGCTTACGATGCGTACCGGCGGTGGGCAATCGAAAATTCAAAGCTTTAATGGCCCAATAGGCCTTATACTCCAACTCTACCAGGAGGTGACATGCCTTACCGTATACAAGCCGATAAGGCGAAGCGCCTAGAATGGTCTTATATGCGGCACGATATGCCCACAAGGCATCGATCAAACGAAGTGACCAATCCTTTCGATTTGGATTGACAGTTTTCTCTAAAATATGTTTTAGCTCTCGGTTAGCAAGCTCGGCCTGGCCATTAGTCTGAGGGTGGTAGGCGGTGGACACCTTGTGAGTGATTCCATATTTCTTCATGAGCGCTTCAAAAGGCCGATTGCAGAAATGAGTGCCTTGATCACTAATAATGGCCCGAGGTGTCCCGAACCTTGACAAGATGTTCTCTTTAAGGAATTCCAGCACCACCTTGTGATCGTTGGTCTTGGTTGCAATGGCATCCACCCATTTGGAGACAAAATCCACCGCTAGGAGAATATAAAGATAGCCATAGGAAACTGGAAACGGCCCCATGAAATCAATCCCCCAACAATCAAACACTTCAACAATAAGGATATTGGTGAGGGGCATCATATTCCTCCGAGTCACCGCACCCAACTTCTGGCATGCCTCACATGTTTTGCAATAAGTGAAAACGTCCTTCATAAGAGTTGGCAAATAAAAGCCACATTGTAAAATTTTTGCAATGGTCTTGGTATGGGATAAATGGCCACCGCACTCCTTGGAATGGCAAAACTGCAAAATCCCTTGTTGATCCTCTTCCGGAACACAACGCCTGACAATGAGGTCCGGGCAATATTTAAAAAGGTAAGGATCATCAAAGACGAATCTTTTCACCTCAATGAGAAATCGCTTCCTGTCTTGTGCATTCCAATGGCCCGGTAGTTGCCCCGTTACAAGGTAATTCACAATATCTGCATACCACGGGCTAGTAGAGATGCCGAATAGTTGCTTATCAGGAAACGTGTCAATAATTGGGAGATTGGAAGTACGGTCCTCAAACTCAAGTCGTGACAAGTGGTCCGCTACCACATTCTCCACTCTTTTTTTGTCCTTGAAAGTAAGGTTGAATTATTGGAGCAACCTTGCTTTCGCATCCTGCTTTGTGAAAAGATACTTGAGGGCAGCATGATCAGTAAAGACCGTAATAGGGATACCCACCAAGTACGACCTGAATTTGTCCAAAGCAAAAACAATAGCGAGCATCTCTTTTTCAGTAGTCGAATAGTTCATTTGTGCTTCATTTAGTGTTCTGCTCGCATAGTAGATAACATAAGGATGCTTGTCCTTCCTTTGCCCAAGAACGGCTCCTATAGCATAGTCACTTGCATCGCACATCAATTCAAACGGGAGCGCCCAATCTAGAGTTTGCACAATAGGAGGAGAAGTAAGGCTCGACTTTAATTTCTGAAATGCCTCCTCGCAAGCACTAGTCCATTCAAACGGTGCATCCTTAGAGAGAAGATGACACAAAGGATGAGAGATGGCGCTAAAGTCCTTGATGAACCGCCGGTAAAAACCAGCATGGCCTAGGAAAGAACGAATGTCCTTCACACACATAGGTGTCGGGAGATTAGCAATCAAGTCTATTTTTGCCTTGTCCACCTCTATGCCCTTCTTTGATACGAAATGCCCCAAAATAATGCCATGTGTAACCATAAAATGGCATTTTTCCCAATTAAGCACGAGATTTTTCTCCTCACATCTCTCCAACACCTTCCCCAGATTAAACAAACACTCATCAAAAGAGTCCCCGAAGACTGAGAAGTCGTCCATGAACACTTTGACAATGTGCTCCACCATATCACTGAATATACCCAACATTCATCGTGAGAAAGTGCCCGGAGCATTGCATAAACCAAAAGGCAACCGCCGATAAGCAAAAGTCCTGTAGGGGCAAGTGAAAGTGGTCTTTTCTTGATCCTCTAGAGCGACCGCAATTTGATTGTACCCTGAATAGCCGTCGAGGAAACAATAGAAAGCATGACCGGCAACGCGCTCTAGGATTTGATCAATGAACGGAAGAGGAAAATGGTCCTTGCAAGTGCATGAGTTGACTTTTCGGTAATCGATGCACACACGCCAACCAGTAGTGACTCGAGTTGGCACAAGTTCATTATTTGCGTTAGACACCACTGTAACTCCGGATTTCTTAGGAACAACCTGTATCGGGCTAACCCATTTACTGTCGGCAATAGGGTAGATAATGCCTACGTCCAACAATTTCAGAACCTCTGCTTTGACCACCTCTTTCATAATTGGATTTAAACGGCACTGTGGCTGGCGGGACGGCTTGATATCCTCCTCAAGATAGATGTGGTGAGTGCATAACGAAGGATCAATCCCTTTTATATCGGCAATCGACCACCCAATAGCCTTTGTGTGCCGCTTAAGCAAATCAAGAAGTTGAGCCTCTTGGTGATTCTCTAAGGAAGAAGAAATCACAACAGGGAACGTTTCGTTGGGCCCAAGGAAAACGTACTTAAGAGTATCAGGCAAAGCTTTCAAGTCAAGCTTCGGAAATTGAACGCTTGAAGGAAGAGTCTTGCTTGCTAAAGGAGGCAATTCTTCGAAAGTAGGGGCCCAAGGGAACACCCCACAAACCTCGCCGTTTTCCGGGCAAAGCTCCTCGCCATCGAGCAAAGAGTACAAATAGTCGATTTCTAGTGAATCCATCAATGAAGCTTCCTCGGTAGTGAGACACACCTCCAATGGATCCTGATATAGCACATTATCGATATGGTCTTGCACCAAAGAATCAATTAAATTCACCCCGCAAACGTCGTCATCATCTCCCAATTGACTTCCAATGTGGAACATGTTGACTTGCATCTTCATGTTCCCGAAGCTCATATTAAGCAGCCCATCCCGGTAATTAATCACGACATCAGTAGTTGCTAAGAACGGTCGCCCAAGAATGATCGGAACGGAAGCTTGAGACATCGGCACTGGACAAGTGTCAAGTACCACAAAGTCCACCGGATACACAAATTGGTCAACTTGTACAAGAACATCCTCAACCATGCCTTTTGGAACGCGAACACTCCGATCTGCCAATTGAAGGGTCACCCGTGTCGGCTTCATTTCGCCTAAACCAATTTGTTGATAGACCAAAAAGGGCAATAAGTTCACGCTCGCTCCAAGATCAAGGAGGGCCTTCTCGACTACCTTTCCACCAATAGTTATGGATATCGTGGGGCACCCCGGATCTTTATACTTAGGTGGCAATTCCGATTGGAAAAGAGAACTGACTTGTTCCGTTAAGAACACCTTCTTTTGAAAGCGAAGCTTGCGCTTTTGTGTTCACAAATCCTTCAAATACTTGGCATAGGATGGTATTTGCTTGATGGCATCAACCAACGGAATGTTGATCTTAACTTGATTGAACACCTCATAGATCGCCGTATGGGAATCCGGTTGCGCCGACATCTTTAACCGGTGAGGGTATGGTGCCGGAATTGGTGAAACTTGTTGTGTCTCGCTTTCTTTTGATTTCCCTTTCTCCTCTACCGTAAGAGCTTGCTTGGAAGATTCCCCATTCGGTGGATTTGGCTTTGAGGGTGCTTGAAAATGTAGTAAGATAGGCATTACCGGCGGCTCCACTTGAGCATTATCCACGGTCTTCCCACTTCTCAAAGAAATAATTGCCTTGGCTTGCTCGGGATAGGCACCGAAGAGCTACCAATCAAATGTTGACCTTGGGGGTTCGGTTGGGGCTGAGCAGAAAACTTTCCTCTCTCTTGTTGCAAAAAGCCCACGGCATTCGTTAGTTTTCCCATTTGGTTCCGAATGTCGTTTTATAGCTTGAGTATTCTGCTCATTGGTAGTAGCCTGCATTTGACAAAAAGCGTTCATGGTGTCCTCCAAAGATCGTCGCAGAGGAGGTGCTTGTTGTTGCTGAAATTGATTTTGCCCTTGGGGTTGGCCGGATGGTATGAAACCCGGCGGGCCTTGAAGTGCAGGAAAACGTGGCGGGCCTTGAAGTTGAGGCTGCCGCCAACTCTGAGATTGAAATTGTGGCGGTCCTTGAGAAGATCCAGCCTCATTTGGTTGGTTCCAACGTGGCCCCGACGGTTGCTTCCACCTCGAATTAAACGGTTGCGGATAAGGATCATAACGTTGATTCAAAGCATTCACTTCTTCCGGTGCATAAGCACTCATTACGTTTTTTAGAGCGGGGATGCTTGGACAGTTATCAGTGGTATGCCCCGTAGTTTCACATATCACACACACCTCCTCCACACGGTTGATAGCCTTCACTTCCTTCTCTCCTTTCAACTCTAACTTCTCCAACTTCCTGGCCAATTGCTCCATCTTTGTTTCTATAGCTTGGTGCTCATTTATGGAGAACTTTTCGGAGCCACCGGGGCCTTGGTTGGCCATAGCTCTATCACCGACGTCCTCGTAATTCCAAGTCAAGGACTTCTTGGCCAATTCATCCAAATAATCCCAGCCGTCTTCGGGCGACTTGTTCATGAAACCCCCGGAGCACATAGTGTCGAGCAGTTTCTTGCTTTGTTGCGAGCAACCCATATAGAAGTAGTGTATCAATTGATACAAGGCAAACTATGGTGAGGAACCACCGAAAGCAAGTCCTTGTAACGCTCCCAATATTGGTGGAAAGCTTCTCCTTCCCGTTGCTTAAAGGTCTGAATTTGATCCATTAAGAGCTTAGTTCGGTTAGCCGGGAAGAACTTTTTGTGGAAAACATCTTGAACCGCCTCCCATGTGTGCAAAGATTAAGGCTTCAAAGAGTGAAACCATGTCTTCGCCTTATCCTTTAAAGTGAAAGGGAAAAGCCTCAATCTTGCCTGATTGAGATGTGCATCCATAGTAACAAACGATTGGAGGGTTTCCTCAAATTCCCGGATATGTTGATACGGATCCTCACGCTCCATACCATGGAAGAATGGAATGCACCGATGGTAATCTGATTTAAACACGAACGTGTTTGCAGCAGTGGTGGGGCGTGGAAAAACTATTGGCGACCTTTGAGTGACCCTTTCCGGATTCAAATAGTCTTTAAGAGTCCTAACCGGAGGAGCTTCCTCATCCGCCATTGATTTTCTTGATGGAGAATGCCGCCTAGAAACTCTACTTGGTGGAGAGTAAGTTCGGAGATTTCTGCTTCTTATGTGAGGCGGAGAACTAGACTGGTGCAGACGGTTGGAGCAAGGACTCGATACACCCAAGGCCTTTGATAGACCACAAGCATGAACCTTCGCCTTTTGGCAATTTAGAACCACGTAACCGCTCTGCAATAAGAAAGACAGACTGGAGGGGCTATGCCGCCGCCTCGTTCTCAAACAGTCTCGTGGGGTTATGCCACTGCCACGGCTTTACAACCAACGTATGAAAAAAAAACAGTAAAAAGGCAATTGATACTCAAATTAGCTTCGTTAGACCTGAAGTCGAATTGGTGGCTCAGTTAGAGGTATCCGCTAAGTTGGGTTCAAATTACCCGAAAGAAAATAAACGGAGTACTTACAATGGTTTGTCGATCCTCCAAATAAGCTATATAAGAATCCCCGGCAACGGCGCCAAATGCTTAGCCGTAAAACCTTGCCTTTGGAATAAGGTCGGAAACCCCAAGCGTAGGGCTTGATCGTCGGTAGCAATAAATCGGTAACTCCGGGATCGTACCGCAGGGAATCAGAGATAGCTAGTTTGGATTGTAGGTTTTATATGGTAGGATTTCGGCGTTTAAGACGGCCAACTGTTGGTTTTACTTTGGTAAATGAAATAACGATAGTAAAAAGACTAGATAAGTGGTTTGTGCTTAATAACGACAGGCGGCAAGGTCAAGGGGATCAAAACGCCCGATGACTTAGCCAATTTAACCGTTTCTTTCTAACAACTCCAAGCTAAGACATAGACAATCTTAACCTGAAGCACTCAATGCTAAAAAGCCGAGCGTAATCATGGCGTTAACTCGAAAATGGCCTAATCTCTTTTAGAAGACATTTGTATCAAACGCCGAAAGCGTTAAAAGCTCCTAGCTCCGTATGCAAGGTGAAGGTATTAGCCCCGACCAACACACGATCGAAGAAGGTATTAGCCCCTTTGGTTTGGCCGGAAATTAGAGACTAAGCCTTTTCCTTACTAAAATCATGATCAAGTCATAGAAAAACCATTAAAACAACTAAGCCATGGGAAGGATATCATCCCATGACCAAGCCTAAGTGACTACTCAACCATTAAACAAGAGTAAAGCATGCTAGGAAATTGAGACATTAGATTTACCCGATAGAAATGAAAATAAACTTGATATTGTGAAAGATCTTGTAACGCCCCCAATTTTGGGTACGTTAAATAAAGACTTTATTGATAAAACCAAATGGAGTCTGGCTCGTTATTACATCATAATTCCCATCAGAGTGCTTTCATTACATAAGGGAAGGAAAATCTAGGGTTCCTATCTACGGCTCCACTTGTTCCTCCATCCTAGCCAGCTCCTAGGTTCCAAAAGCCTCCAAAGTATACAGCTATCCCTGTTCATCTATCAGGTCTGACACATTATACCAGCGTCGCCACCGATATAATATGTCAGGGTCACCAAAGGTAACACCGTGAGCTACAAAAGCTCAGCAGGATAATCTCATACCCGCTAACCCATAACTTACAACAATAGATCATATAGGTAACGATTCTCAATTTGAAAATGTCCCCTACTTGTTAACCCATAATTTAAAGCAACAGGACATAGAAGTAGCATATTATCTCATGTAAAACAACACATGCATAAACAATAAGAAATTTGTAATGACACATTTCACTATTCATCTATCGTTGGTGTCTGTGACTTTTCTGAGTTTCTCCTACTCGACTCGTCGTAGGCTGTGTCACCATTTCACTTTTCATTTCCAAATCAATATTTCAAAAATCGATTCTTTTACACACACACCCCACACAATGGGCAAGTCCGGCCACATTGTGGTTTTCAAATACCACACACGATGGACTACCATGTCCGGCCACATCGTGATTTTCAAAATCCACACAAGAGCTTTCACGCCAGGTCCCTATTGTGTGTATAGATAAATCATGTTACCAATGAAGCTACCACGTCCGGCTTCATTGGTGACACACACGCAATGGCTACCGAACACCACACAATGGGCAAGTCCGGCCACTTTGCTGCTTTCAAAATCTATTCACACAATGAGCTGCCACGTTTGGCCACATGAGGGTTTAAAACACACCCAACCTCGGTTCCGCCGTTCCGGGTTCCCGAGTATCCTCACAATGGTTCCGCCGCACCGGGTTCCCATTGGCACGCATTTGCATTGGCTCCTCTCCGCGGATAACCAAGCCATACCTCACCATGGTTCCGCCGGTCCGGTTTCCCATGGGAACACACCCAACCTCGGTTCCGCCATTCCGGGTTCCCGAGTATCCTCACAATGGTTCCGCCGCACCAGTTTCCCATTGGCACACACACACAACACCACCCAACGGGCAAGTCCGGCCACGTTGTGGTTTCAAAAACACACCTTGTCTTTAACATACCCTAGGTGTCATGTTCCTATTTTCCTTGATTCACAAAACTCGCATAATGATTTCCACAACTGGTCATTATGAAATTTCAAAAATATTTTACCAAGTCATGCTTTAATCACCCTAGGTGTCATGTTCCTATTTTCCTTGATTCACAAAACTCGCATAATGATTTCCACAACTGGTCATTATGTAATTTCAAAAATATTTTACCAAGTCATGCTTTTAATCACCCTAGGTGTCATGTTTCCAATTTTCTCGTTCTTCGTGTCTCGTATTCATGCTTCGACTCCGCGGTGGGACTTTTTCACATAAATCATTTAATTTGAAATCTTGAAATTAAACTAGCAAGATCATCCAACTCTATTTTATTTAGCATGCTCATTTTATCCTTGATTTCACATAATCATGCTCAAGCAATTAACATACAAGGTAAAGCATAGTGCCACATGGATGGACACCTTTGGAGTGGTAAACCACTTATGCTTTATCAGTAACAAGTAAGACAAGCAACATGTATACAAGCTTATAATCATTTTAAGGATCGAAATGCGAATACTTCTAATCAAGTTAATATTTTGAAAATCCGTTCTTTCCTCCTTTTAAGGAAGTTTAAAACAACACATGTTTACTCGGAAAATAAGGTTGATATTTTCAACATACTCCCCTTCCTTTTCATTTCTTTTAGTAAAATACTTTTCAATTTCCTCAATCGTATCAACGTACAAACTACATACAAGAATCATACGATATGCTTCGAGATAGAAAGTATAGGAAAGTTTACAAGATTGTATCTTCATTTCAAAAAAATAGTAAAGCGAGCTTGCGAGTAATTTCTAATACTTTAACTAGCCTTATCATACGCAAACATAACTAAAGATATAATAGGGAAACGGAGTAGAGATTAATCTACCTTGATCCGAAACTAGTCGGGGCCGAATAAGCTAGTTGAAAAAAATCCTACGGGCGGTGAAACTCACGAATCTGGACCAAACTTTGGATGGCAGTAACTCGGTCAATATTTGGCCGAATGAGATCGTTCTTGAGTCGAAATCGAAGCTCTAGAAGTGCTCTACAACTTTTGTGAAGGAAGTTGATCCTAGAAACTACTTTAGGTAGGAGAAATATGGTGATAAAGGAAGGGACAGCTTGCTGTCTGGAATCTGGAAAATCCGAATTTTTGCTGAACTTCGGAGGTCAATATCTTTGTCGTTTCTTGACCGATTAGGGTGATTCTTGGGTCTAACTTGAAGAGCTCGAAGTGTTCTACAACTTTCCTGAAGGAAGTTGGTTCTAAGGACTACTCTAAGCAGGAGAATAATGAGGATTTACAAAGGGCAGTAGGCTGTCCGGAAAAATCAGAAATGGTTTCTAGAGAGAGGTTGGAGCAATGCTTGAGTTTCTAGAGAGAAGTGGGAGCAAGAAGTGAAGGTGTGAGTTGAATGGCAAGTGAATGGTGCTATTTATAGCAAAAGCTTGGCTTATTATCCAAGGGATAAATTTTTCCCTAACAATTATTGTCCAAGGGACAATCTTTGAAAGGCATGACTTTGAAAGCATGCCAAGCCTTCCTTCTTTTGTCCCTTCTTTTTCAAGCCAAAATCTAGGTTTACATGGAAGGTTCCTAGTCTAATTTGTCCTTGGTTAGCTAGCTTGCAAGAAGAAACACCATGATTTTGTTTAAAGTTGGTTAGTATTAGGTTGACAATAGGCTTAAGACTAATGGTAGCTTGTACAAGTATTCATTGGCATGCCTAATAACTATTACTCAAGGGATAAAAATTTCCCTAGCAAATATTATCCAATGGGTAAGATTTTTCCTAGAAAGTAAACCTAGGCATTTAGGCAATGCTTTAAAAAAATAGGCTATGATAAATACAACTAAGCATACTTAGGCTTAAGACTATAATTTTTAGGGTTGCATGCATGGCAAGGCTAGGTTTTCTATTACTCAAGGGATAAAATTTTCCCTAGCAAATATTGACCAAAGGATAAAAAATAATGAAGGTGGTATGACAAAAGCTAGGGTTTTCAAGTGTGAACTTATTGACCAAAGGTTAAAATTTCCCTAGGAAACCTTTATCCAAGGGGGCATACCAATATAAGCTTTAAGAAAAATTAGAAATGTAATTAGGTTGGCCAATTTAGGGTTAAGGCTATGTGTTTTAGACTTGCATGTGGCAAGACTAGTTTACTACTTTTTGAAACACTATGATGGCTTCCTATTTTGTAAGTACCTAATTTACTAGCCTTGTTAATTTAAATCATTTATTAGAAAGGCTAATTCTTATTGACAAAGGGGTAATATTTTCCCTAACAATTATTAACCAAAGGGTAAGGGAGAAAAATGCCACATAAGGCTAATTGATTATTTCTAATGGTCTATTGGTTTAATTAGGCCTTAGGAGGGTTCATAAGGCTCAAAGGTGGTCAAGAAGGTCCATCTAGGGTTAGGGAAAAGTAACCAAGGGAATTGGTAGTTAGGTTTCTCCAATTACTCGGTTGGAAGCTAACTAGGCTTGCTAAATAGGATTTCTCGTAAAAATGATTTTAAGACCGAAATCCATAAATTGGAAAAATATACAAGTGCTTTTGTAAGCATACTTGTCTTTAGAAAATGACTATATTGTCCGATGCGAAAAGATAAAATTTTAGAAGTCTCAAATCGGATTATTAGAAATTAAAAGGAATTTTAAAAGCAAATCCAAGTAATTAAAATAAAATTTCAAATATTTAGCGAAATTTTTATTTACCAAAAATCAGGGTCGTTACAGATCTAGTCACCGACTACAACATTAATAAACGAGAAATTAACATAAGACAAATACCTTAAGGAGTTCTTGAAGGAATTAACTTAAAAGCTTCAAAGACTAACAATGGAGTTCTTCAAAAGTAAAAGACTTAAAGCTAGGTAGGTGAAGAGATATAAATGAAATGGAGAGAGGGTATTTATACAAAAGCACCCTTCTCTCTCTACAAATATCCCAAAACATGCCAATAGTAGAAAGAATTCCATAAATGGAAAGTTGAAAAAGGTGGCAAAACGTAGATATTTTCTGCAGGCTGAACCGGTATTGGCCAACTCCCAATACCGGTACAAGGTCTTCAAAAACACTAAAAAATCCCAACTCTGGATAGCACGTACCGGTACTGGGCAACCCCTAGTACCGGTTCAAGGTTGGCAGAACTTGATTTTGGGCCTTGCCTTGGTCTGAACAGCCCGACGACGACCCGACACCCTCTCGCTTCTTCATTAATCACCCGATGAGTCTTGATGGGGAAACGCCACATGGCCTCGGATGCTTGGATGCTTCCGAGAGCGATCTTTGGCGATAAAAACTGCCTTAATTCCACGTTTAACCTGAAACTAGACAAAAACAACCTTACGAGCAAAATGGGATATTTACGATAAATTAGGAACTTAAACGCTTCAAATTAGAGAACTTTAAGCGCCAAGATTATACAATCTCGGTTGCTTATCACTGGATATGCTTAACGTTTTGCTGATTTTCATCTGGATTTTTAATTGTTCAAGCTCAGAGCTGGATCTACCATTCTGAATTTTAGAACTATTGGAGTTTTTATTTGTATGTCTAAATTATATCAAGATAGGTTTTTGAATGCTTAAATTCTCACATTGGTCTAAGATAATTTATATCTTTCTTTTTGGTCCTCTTATAGATTGGCAATGATGTTTCCCAGTTTGTGGGCCCGCTTATATTGAACCAGCTTTTATAGGTCAGTTACCATTTCGGATATGCATTACTTGGTTCAGTTTTTTTTTTGGGTAAATCAGCTTGAAATTGAAAAAAGAGGCTAACCGAATATCAGCTTGAAATTGAAATTGGTTCAGTTATTTGTATATTCATTTGTTTGGTTTTTATTCATCGATTTAGTAGGCCTCATTCTGTATAGTGGTTACGATCGGTTGATGATTCTATTGTGTGGTAGTGATATCAGGCATGAAAACTATTTTTGCAAATTCTATACTTGTTCCACATTACACTTCAAGATAAAGGTGTTTCTGACTTTCTGTAAGGTGTGAATTTACATCTAACGTGAATATTTCTACTATCTTTTTCCTTTCCCTTTCTTACAGACTTTTTTCTCTAATTTTGTTGTTTTGTTCTATTAATCAAGTTGGAAACAATCAAATGAAAGTCAAAACTTATGTTCACACAATATTGATGTAAATTCTGGATAAATAATGGGAAGGTAACATGAATCCATATTTTGACTGTCCTAACTCTGCAATTTGGCATCTAGAGGTATACATGGATAAAATTTGGCCAATTTACTTTACAGCACTACAGCGAAACAGTTTTGCAAGACTTAGCTAGCTTGATATGGTTGTTGGCTCATTTCCTAACAGCTTCAGCTTTTGGGAATCTTGGTGACAACACCTCCTGTCTCGAAATGCCTTTCGAGGGGAAATTCTGGCTTCCAATTCCTACTAACGCGCCTAGGACGCTTGGCAGATAACCTGGTCACTGGGGTGTATTTGTTTTCCCCATGTACATATAGAAAAAATGTTCCCTTCCAAATCTGTCAAGACTATGCTCTTGATGTGTGCCTGTCAAACTCTGGTACCTCTTCATGCTTTGCTGACTCATTATTTGCCTTCCCTCTATCAGGGTGATGTATAGTTCAAACGAAAGACTAGATCAGGGGTAACAAGGGGCAGAATTAGGATTATGATGCATGAGCTGAGCTGATCTCTGCCCTCTTCTTAGAACTTCCAAACTTCAATATCACCTATGCTGTTTCATTGCTGAATGATGACTTACCCTTTTAAAGAAATAATCTCAACTTATGCACATGGTAGTATTTTTTTCCTTGGGCTGGAGTTACTGTTCAAGTTTCCTTTTTTGTTGACCTGTGGGGATGGTATTCTGCTTATTATTTGTTATAGGTTCATCATAATAGAGTATGAGTGGACACTACTAGAATTATTGGGTATCCTTTTTATGCTCTCACTTATCTTATCTTATGTTCATCTTGCAGTCTATGCAACATAGGGATCCACCTTATATTGGTTATATTTACGCCTTCTCAATTTTCGTTGGAGTGGTATGTGTTGAATCTTTTGTTTTCTTTTCTAGATTGTCTTTTCTTAATTTAAAATGTTTGTTCATTTATGTTTCAGAGTTATGACCCGTCGTATACTTTGGTTCTTTTCTTATTTTGATATTTTACTTATTGGGAGTACATGGACCTTGCGGTTACCTCGACCTTGTGACTAGGGCTGGATTCTAAATGAATTACTGTAATTGGACATTGCTGGTTTTAGAGACTGGCCTCCTAGTTGTAAGGTTTAGATAATTGGGCAACCTAGTAGTAGGTTCATGTATGATTATACCAAGATAGAATATGTTTTTGGTATTCTTGGGCCATCCTTTTTTGTGGTTGTCTTTTTTGTATTGATATGTTACTAAATCTACAATTGGTACTTTGGGTCTAATTCTTGAATCTCAAATGGTTGTAATGTGAAATTGTTTCACATAGGTTGACTTATAAGTGTTAGCATTCTCGTTTGTCAACGGATCATGAACTTATTTCTGTGAGTAGATATTTTGTCTTTGAAATTTTTAGCATTTTGGTGGAGGATATTGACGGGTCTAGGCAGTAATTACCAAACCAACTTCCATCTAGGCAGAAATTACCAAACCAAGTTCTTAATAGCAGACCCATACTGCTATTTGGTAAGGATTGCAAAACACTAATGCTCTAATGTGCTAACTAAAAGGAATTTATTTACCTTTGTTCTCACATCAACACCAGTGACAATTCCCAATCACGATTATGTAGCTATAATAGCTGGTAATTAAACATCTACATTCACGAATAAATAGTAGATTTTCTGTAACGACCCTGATTTTTGGTCAATAAAAATTTCGTTAAAAATTTGAATTTTATTTTAATTACTTGGACTTCTTTTAAAATTTCTTTTTCATATCCAAAAATCCATCGTTACTAAATTCTAGACTTATAAATTTAGTTTTCTTCATATAAGGTTATGTAGTCATTTTCTAAAGACAAGTGTGTTAGTATATTTTTTCTAATTATTGAAATTAAGTCTTAAATTATATTTCTTGACTAGAAATCCTACTTAGCAAGCCTAGTTAGCTTCTAACCGATTCATTGAGATGACCTAACTACCAATCTCAACCCTAGTTGAACCTTTTGAACCTTTCCAAACCCTAAAGGAACCCTTTGGACCAAAGTCATCTTTGACCTTTACCCATTGGACGATAGAAGTTAGGGAAATCTTTATCCATTGGACAATAGGCGTTCCACCTAAGTTATTTTATTAGATTTGACCAAGGTACACTTATATAGTATTATATAGGCCTATGTACACATGTTTGGAAGATGTATATATAATATTCCAATATTAGACTTTACTCTTTTACACATTGGTCCATAGAAGTTAGGGAAAATATCGCCCATTGGTCCATAGCTTAGTCTTTCTACCTAGTACAAGATCTATTAGTTTAATAGATTCACCATGAGTCATTGTACTTATATATATACATTATGCAAGCATAGTACTTTCCACCTTTACACTACAAGAAAAATGGTCATTCCCGGAATTTTAATTAATGCCGGAAAAGCCACTATTACAGGCATTTCAAGAAAATGCCGGAAAAAATAATTATTACCGACATTTGTTTAAAAAAATGCCGGCAAAAGTCGAGTTTTCCGCCAAAATAATACCGCCAAACTATTACCGGCATTTGTTAAAAAAATGCCGGAAAAAAATCTCCGTTTAATATAAATATTTTTCAATGTGCAAGATGACCCAATACGGTGGCTAGCCCAGTTGGTAGCCTCACGTGCGCGCGAGGCAAAGGTCATGAGTTCGAAACTTGGGGCAAGCAATTTCTCCACAAAATTTGCGCGACACGTGGGCGCCACGCAAGCGCCATGTGGCGGACATGTGGGTGACACATGGGCGCCACGTGGCAAATTTTATTTTTTTTTGGTCTTATATGGTACAATTTTTCCCGGCATTTGTACAAATGCCGCAAATGAGTCCAACTATTCCCGGCATTTATGGAGACCTTTCCCGGCATTTGTATCTTTACCGACACATTCCTAGATGGCATTTGTAATAAATGTCGGTAATACTCTTTTCCGGCATTTTTTTTAACTCTTAACGGCATATATGAAATGCTGGAAATAGCAAAATTTCTTGTAGTGTTATCCATTGGATAATAAATGTTAGGAGAATTGTTACCCATTGGTCAATAGGTTAGTCTTCCTATCAAGTACAAGATCCATTAGTTTAATAGATTTGCCATGTGTCAATATACTTATATATATTTATATTGAAAGTATAATACTTTCCACCTTGGACCATTGGATGATAATGGTTAGGAGAATTATGGTTCATTGGACAATAAAGTCTAGTCAAGCCATAGTACTAGGTTTTATTAGTTAATTGCTTATTAGATATGATGTGTACCTATTTGCTTAATGTATTAGATATGTATATGTCATCCTAGGATTCTAAGTACTAGAATATAGTTTATAAGTACAACATGTGCCAATTAGGCTTATTCTATTAGGAATTTTGACCTAAAAAATCTAGGAAGATATCAAAGTACCCTGTACTATTATATACTTGTCATTTATGTATATATTATACAAGAGATATACTTGTCATATATGTATATATTATACAAGAGAGAGAGAGAGAGGGAGAGAGAGAGGCCGAGAGAGATGGGAGAGGGAGAGAGAGAGAGAGATAGGAGAGAGAAAGAGAGGTGATGTACAACTACCCTAGATTTTCTTCTTTCAAATCCTAGTATATATATACTTAAGTACTTGTACTTGGAGAGGAAGATATATGGAGAGATATGGGAGAGATTTCAAGTACTAGATTTTCTTACACCTTACACCATGACCATATACTTCCACAAGTCAATCCACCAACCTTTGTACTTCTATATATATATATATATATATACACACACATTGTACAAGGAGAGAGGGAGAGGGAGAGAGAGAGAGATATGGAGAGATGACCGGGAGAGGGAGAGAGAGAGAGGCCGGGAGAGAGGGGGAGAGAGATTGTGTGATGTGTGCAAGTGTACTCTTAAATTTAGTCAAGATCTTTGGCCATCATCCTACCTCATCCAAGTACCATCAAATCTAGTCATTCTATTAACCATTGGATAACAAATGTTAGGGAAAAAATTGTCTCTTGGATAATAGACCAACCTTTGGCTATAAATAGCACCCATTCCTTCCCATTTCAACTCACACCTTCATTTCTTCAACTTCTCTCTCTAGAAAGATTAGTGTTCTTGCTTGTTCTTGAGTTTCTTCTTGAGTTCTTCAAGAAACTCATCCAAGACCGCCACAAAACCGCCACTCGACCACCCTTTAGATCCAAAAAGTCTAGTAATATTAGTCAAGATTTAGTTTCAAGAGAAACCTTTCTCTTTCGAAGCTACCGGGAGCTTACCGTAGGAAGTTACTCCGTTCGACCACCGACGTACCTTCCTTACTCCATAGTCGTCACTACAGCCAAGAATAACAGTAGATTAATCTCTACTCATTTCCCTAAGTATAGAAATTGTATGATCATGTAGATTCTCTATATCGATAAGTATACGTAGAATATCAATAAACATATGTTGTTTTGAACTTTTGAAAAGGAAGAATTTTGAAAGTCAAATGTTCGTAGCTAAACTTTAAGTATTCGTATTTTGATCTTAGAATAATTATGAGCATGTATACTTGTCTACTTGTTGCTGATAAAGCATAAGTGGTTTACCACTCCAAAGGTGTCCGTCCATGTGGCACAATGCTTTACTTTGTATGATTAAATGTTGAGCATGATGATGTGATAAAATGAGCATGCTACCTAATATAGAGTTAAATGATCTTGCTAGTTTAGTTTCAAGATTAAAATGAATGATTTATGTGTACGTACGTGAAAAGTCCTACCGCGGAGTCGATGCATGTAACGAGACACGGAAATTGAGAAAATAGAAACATGATGCATAGGGTGTGGTTAATAAAAGGGTGTGTTTTGGAAAAAGGAAAGTGTTTGAAAATCGCAATGTGGCCGGACTTGCCCATTGTGGGAACGACGTGATTGAAAAAGAGAAATGTTTTTGGAAACCGCAATGTGGCCGGACTTGCCCATTGTGTGTGTAAAAGGAAGATTTGTGACATCGGATAAAATATTTTTGAAACTACATTGTGGCCGTTTGCCCAATGGGAGTTGTGTGCGTTCCAATGGAAATCCGTGGTGGCGGAACCATTGTGAGGTTGTGTGTGTTCCAATGGAAATCCGTGGTGGCGGAACCATTGTGAGGCTGTGTGTGTTCCAATGGAAATCCGTGGTGGCGGAACCATTGTGAGGTTGTGTGTGTTCCCATGGGAACCCGGAGCGGCGGAACCATGGTGAGGTATGGCTTGGTTATCCGTGGAGAGGAGCCAATGCTTTTGTGTGCCAATGGGAACCCGGCGCGGCGGAACCATTGTGAGGATACTCGGGAACCCGGCGCGGCGGAACCGAGGTTGGGTGTGTAAAATGATTTTGGAAGTGTTAATGAAAAGTGAAATGGTGACACGGTCTATGAAACGCTGCGTAGGAGAAACTCTGATGACACGGACACTTACGCTAGTTGAGTAATGATTATGCATGTGTTGTTATTATTTGGATATATGTGTGCTATGTGACTTGCTATGTGTAAGTTAAGGATTAGTGGGTATAGGATTATTCTGCTGAGCTCTCGTAGCTCATGGTGTTACCTTTGGTGACCCTGACTTATTATATCGGTGGCGACGCTGGTATAATGTGTCAGACTTTGTAGATGATCAAGGTGAGCTGTACACCTTGGAGGCCCTTGGAGCAGAAGAGCTGGCTAGGATGGAAGAGCAGGCGGAGCTGTAGTTAGGAACCCTAGATTTTTCCTTCCCTTTTTGTAATGAAGGCCCTTTGATGGGAATTATGATGTAATAATGAGCCAGACTCTCTTTTAATATTCAATAAAATTGTTTATTTAACGTACCCCCAAATGGGGGCGTTACATTTTCAACATGGCTCGATACATACAACGGGCGTACAATCTGGTGGTTGAGCAAATAACCCACAAGAGATGACTAATGCAGTTCATACCTGGCTAGGCTATGTGTAAATAGCGGATTGTAACAAACACATCTAAAGGCCTAGGTGGTTTTATTAATATTGGTTCTTGGTTATTCACTAAACTTTAGTAATAGATCCTTGGCTTTCATCTGATATGCGCATTTTACTGGTAAGTGAATGTACCTGCTTTCTGTACCAACGAAGAGGACATGATTTGTCAATTGAACTTTTTGTATTGAAGCTTATTAAAGGAGTTTTTGGCCTTCCATGTATTCAACAGCCATGTATTGGTCACCATGTGCACCTGGGGAAATTTTCACCAAGGAGGGAAAATGCAAGAAGTATTAATTATGCAGTTGTAAGTGCAGAAAAACTAAAGGGGGTTTGAGCAGCACAAGATCGTAACGACTACTTCGTGATTCCCGCCGGAACCCTAAGGCGTCGCCGGAATCCTTATCTGCAAAACAGACAAGGGGTGAGCGCACCTTTGCCTCTCGTGGCAAAAGCCCTCCGATGCCTAAGTTAGTATCACGTACTAGCAAAAAACCCTAATTATTAGTAAGAAGTGAATTATGCAATGTATTGCTTACCTTTTCCCTCTAGGTTTGCCTCGTATTTATAGGTTTATGGATACTTGCTGCCCAAGTATCCATGTTACCCTAGGTTTCTTATCTCGTATAGGAAACCCAGAATATCTTGGATTCTCGTTCCCTTATCAATTCATTAAAAGAGTCCATTTAGGACTCCTTTCCTTAGCTGGCCGAACATCCCATTCCCGTTGGGTATCTTTCCAAGATCCTATTTTATTGGGATCTTATCCCTTCACGGAATATCCCTGTTCTGGAACCTTCCGGTGCGTTCCTTGCACCTAGGGCTGCTTTCTCACGAGTTCCCCTCCTGTTCGGCCCTTTCGTTGCCGAACAACTACTTGGACCAATGACCTCACATATCACTGTTCCTTTATCCATTCCTCGATCCAACGACTTCTCTTGTTTACTGGACCCCGTATAGATCCCCTGGACCAACGATTTCTCATGTTGCTGGTCCATATCGCCGACCACCATCTTGTGCGGCGACTGTCCTGGTCATAATTATACCATGGTCCCACGTACCACGTGTTCGGGCCCTGTTTGCACCTGTTCGGGATTACCTCCCTATAATTGCTCCCCAGCTTTACTCGTTATTTTCTCTTAATATGACGAGCAAAGCTCTTTAAATGCCAAGTGGATCCTTCCTTGGTTTCTGCACCTTGTCCCATAGAGTTGGTGCAACTTTTCTTATTCAGGCCAGCCAAAACGTCTCGTCGTTGGGTTGGACAGGCTTTTCCTGTTCTGAACTTTACACGTGGCGCAACCCGTACCGCCCCTATTAAATGCGAATGGACATGTTTCGGGGAACGAAATGCCCAAACGGCGTCTGGGGTGACGTTTCACATACGCCACCCCACTCATCAGGGTATATTTGGGTTTTCGTCCCATTTCGAACCCCCACTTCTCTTTCCAAGTTCCCTCTGCAAAAAAGCTACAACGCACCCGCCATTGAAGCTCTGTTTATCATCTCCAAGGCCCTCATTCGTGCACTTAGAATTTCGATCGCCATACTCGTAAGTCATCGCTCCCCTTTTACCCCATTTTTCTCGTTGCTTTAGGGCTTCCTCCATCCACATTTAGGGTTTCTTCATACCCATCGCTTCTGTAGAGACCCATAATTAAATTATTTAAAATGTTAATATTTGATATGTGTTTGAGTTATATAAATGTGAAAAAAATGAATGAATGTGGGGTCCTTGTGAAATAGAATATTGATTGTGGTATTTAATGTGATACTTTAGAAGCTTAAGGGTATGAGTGTGATAAACCCTATATAACAAAAAAAATCAGAAGCAGGAGATTCAATTTTTTTCCCCTTTCTTTTCTTCTTTTCCTGCGTCTGTCTCTCTCTCTCGGCTCTCACCTCTCTCACCTTCTCTCTTTGATTTCATCTACTACGATTGAGATTTTTGAAAAATTCCAAGTGATAAAGTTGTTCTACACGACGAGATCTTCTTATTGATCCAAGAAGAATCATGATCGGAGCACTTTGAGGTTTACTCCATGTTCGGGCTTGCTTCTAACCTTCGAGGTAGGGATCTCTTACCTTCTTTATATGTTTATGTGTTGGTTTGTTATACAAGAATCAAGCTTGATAATCTGTTTGGAGTCTTGAATAAATATAGTGAATGCTGAAAATTTCGTGGGTGCTAGTAATTCGTCCTTTTGAGGTCCTTCTGATAAGATTCAATTTTTGGTGTCTTCATAACTGTTAAAGTACATTTCAATACGAAGATTTCGGTACCAAAATCATGCAAAACCGATAATCACACAATTAGTTATGAATTTTTGAATACCGACTGTCACCGGTGTATGCGAGACTGTGCGTGGCTGTCTTCTTTTAACTTTCTGGGCACGCTGAACTACTTGGGTGGCTTTGGGTCTGTTACAGGAGTTAAATATTTAAGTTAAGAAGAGATTGGAGTTGGAATCAAGTAATTTGGTTAAGTATACAATTTTTGGTGAATTTCTAAAGTAAGGTTGGTTGATTGGTGCGAAAATGGTTGCGAATCTGTTATTCGCTTGATTGTTGGGTTAAATTCCTCTCGTTCCTAGACCTGGGATTTTTACTGAGTGTAGGGCTTGTCGTGGTGCAACTTTTGGCGTTGGTTTCACTATTTTTGGGTTTAAGATGAAAGAGTTATGATTTTTCAATCAATTTGTACTTATTCCCGCGTAGAATCTGACAGCACCGGCGGACTTGGGTAAAATGGCCATAACTCCTAGCTGGGGACTCGAAATGATCTACCGTTTGTTTTGTTAGAAACTAGACACATATAGCTTTCCAACGATGCATCCCATGCATCATGGGTATGTCCGAGCGATAACAGATTTGCATCCAAAGTTGACCCAAATTCTGCCTTGTACCAGTTTCACCGTTACGTTGAGCTATAATCGCGAGGCCGTAGTAAGGTTACCAGAACTCCGTTTTGATGGATGACCTAGGGACCGAAGAAAAAGAAGTATACTTTTCAATGGTTTAAGTGTCGTCCTTGAATTCACGTTGTTTAATTGGATATAGTCTAATGTGAGTGATTAACTTTGCCAATTTGACTGGTGGGGATACGATAGATTGATCTAGATGATTATGTGTTGGATTAAAGAGAACTTGTGGTGTATAAGGGATATGCATTATTGGTGTATTGACATTGATGTTGTTTGACACTTAGAGAAAGATAAATAGTTTTTCGTATTTATGTGCTGTATCCAAGGGTTGGTTTAGTATGCGTGCTTTGGTATGTGGGTTTAATTTAAGAGATGTGAAAGGTTGATTTTTGTTAAAGGGGTATGTTTTAGTAAATGAATCGGTAAAGAGAAAGTGGTCGTTCGAGAACCTAAGGTGTATCCAAGTCTTTAAAGATAGAAACGTGGTAACAGAAAATGATATTGGCAATGGTAAGCCTAGAATCTAAGTAAAAAGGTGTGTGAATATGTGTGTGTGGGAGCTTCTCGATGTCTAGCGTGATTAAAGTGTCACGTGTATTGAGGTGTCAATATGCAAGCGAATGCTTTGATGTTAATGTTATTTGATTGATGAAGATATGTGGTAGATTTACTACATAAAAGAGTTGGACTTGGGTGTTCTTATTGTTATAAACGTGAAGATGATATTATTTATGCATAGTTAATCTTTGAGTTGGTTTGATCGGTGTGTTTTGCTGTACATCGGGATTGGGAAAAAGTGTTTGACGTTATCTGATTGATGAGATTAATCGATTGTAGTCCAAGGGTTGTACTGGGAAAGTACTGCAACGCAAGGGGTGGTAATGCAGACGGCAACGCAAGGGGTGGGAATGCCGAAATCAAGGGGTGGAAATGCCGAAATCCAACCATTGGGTGATGTTTACTGTGACGCAAGGGGTGGTAATACAGAAGGTTGTGAGTATTGATATGTTGATTTCGAATGTGAAATTTAGATAGAACGAAACACTGATGTGAGAAACTATGAACTTTTAACCTGAGTTGGTGTCTTGGATGGTTTGAAGTGTCGATGCTTGCTCTCTTCCTTCTTATAGAATTCTTGAATTATAGTGGCTTGATGAATTGGGATTGGTGTGGAAATTTATTTGGTATGGAGACATGTCAATTTGATGCCGTAGATGTCATAATACCTATTGCGAAAGAGTTACGTTGGTATTGTAGATTAAACTTATAATGGTAAACTCGGTTAAAGAATTCGGAGTTGTCTCTTAGTCACTGGAATGAAAACGTAGAAGTATGTTCTGGGTTTGGTAATGACAGCCTGAGTTTATTTAAGATAGAAGTGGGTGCGTGTACGTGTGTAGCTGAGAGTGTCAGTGAGAAATGGAGTTAAATATTTTTCTAACATGAGTATGGTATTTTGTGTTCCACCCTTTGACAAAACAAATCTATCTTTGGAAAAATATCTTATTTTTCGTATTTGCCTTCATATCTGCATATAATTTAGGTATGGATATCTCTACGAGCTAGTGTAGCTCACCCTATCCTTTCAGGTACCCGTCATGGCACTTAGCTTGGATTGCATGGAGTGCACATTGAGACGTCTTTTGAGAGCTTCATTGGAATCATTAAGGAGTTGTTTATCATCAAGTTTAATTCATGTAGTGTACTATACTTGCAATTGAAGGTTGTACCTTTTGATTAGATAATATGTAAAGCTATGTATAAACTCCTCTCCTTGATTATTATGAAACCCTTTTAATTGTAAACGTTGGGGAGACTATGCGTTTTAAAAAAAAAGAGAGAAGAGATTTTGATTCGTTATTTGGATTGGCATGACAATTAAGGGTAAGTATAGTTGAGAGAAAGACTATTGTTTCTAGAAAATATATTATGGTTTTTGTTAAAAATCGAGGGCGTGACAGGGACTTGTTTGTAATTCAAACAGGTGGGATATTATTTTTGGAATACGATGGCAAGCGAGGTCCTTTTATTATAAAACGTCATTTACTTTATGTTGAAAATTCAGGTCGTGACAAATTGGTATCAGAGCGTCTAGGTTTGAATACTTTGAGACCGTGGGGAGACTTCTAGTCTTATGGGTTCAAAATGTCACGTCTTTTGTATGACATGTGTGCTTGTGGGAATTGACATTACTTGAACAATGTGACATTGCATTCATTAATCACGTGATTGGCGTAGCCATGTTGACCCTTATATGGGAAATAAGAGAACCTGATCTATATTTTATGTCATGTTCAATGTTTGACTAATGTGTGGTTTATGTGAATGAAGTGTTTAGGTGATCACTTGTCTATCGATTACATGCTCATGTGCTTTGTGCTATGTGGAATATATGCTTATGTGATCTTACCTGCTTAAAAGTTATATGTCTGCGTTTTGGTGTGCTTTGGTGTGCTACGTGCTGTAGAATTGTGGGCTTAGCCATGGGATTGGTTTGGGTTGTCATAATGATATAGCATTTGATTCGGATATGAGTTTGTGAAATCTTGTGAGGTCAATGACTGAGCATAATCTTTTTCTTTAGATGAAATACAACTGGAATGTGAAGTGTTGGATTAATCGGTCATTTATATGAAAGACCTGGTTAATAGACAAACCATTATAAGAAAGGTAAGGTGAGAATTGTGGAGTTAATTTGGGTCCTTGGAGTTAAGCTATTTTAGCGATTTTGTGTATGGGTTCATGAAGTTTGGTTGACAAAGACAACTTAAATGTTGAAGTACTTTTGGTGTTTCTCCATGAATGATAGAAGCATGAGGTTAGTTATCAATTTCTTTTGCTTTAAAAAAAAAAAGGGATTCGTTGCTTGGAGATTGAAGTTAAGAATTTGAATGTGATGATTGATTTACTGTGTGATCTTAAATGGTGAATCTTAATTGTATGGTGCATCTAATCTGTTTATGATAAGTAATATGTTGATCGTTAAAGGTGATTGTATCTGGCACATGGGAAACAAAACAAAAAAAAAATATCCGAGGATCTACTTCCGGATATTCAGTTTGAAGAACGGCTGGCCACCGCGACTTCAGAATTGAATGTCTAGAGTAGAAGCTCAAAAAAAAAAAGAAAAAAAAGAAGAAGGGGGATTTACTTTCTGCTAGAGAGCTTGATAAAGATAGATCATGTGACGTTACGGTTAAAGATTTGCACTAGCTTACTGATGTCATGCTTTTGAACATTGTATCATTCTAATGTGAGGATCTTGGTTGCAAAGGAAAAGGAAATGATGAGTCTACATGGGAAACAAAGTATAGAGTTGGAAAGAAGTATTTGGACTCATTTTTATTTTAATCGGTACAATTTCTTGATGGAGGCTTTGTGGTCGTTTATTTGTTGCACTTGTTTGGGGATTGTGCTGCCTGCTGGCTGGGTTGTTGCATATCTTTGTTATTGCATGGCTTGGTTGACCTTGTTTATAAAAATTTCGAGGACGAAATTTCTTTAAGGAGGGTAGATTGTAGAGACCCATAATTAAATTATTTAAAATGTTAATATTTGATATGTGTTTGAGTTATATAAATGTGAAAAAAATGAATGAATGTGGGGTCCTTGTGAAATAGAATATTGATTGTGGTATTTAATGTGATACTTTAGAAGCTTAAGGGTATGAGTGTGATAAACCCTATATAACAAAAAAAATCAGAAGCAGGAGATTCAATTTTTTTCCCCTTTCTTTTCTTCTTTTCCTGCGTCTGTCTCTCTCTCTCGGCTCTCACCTCTCTCACCTTCTCTCTTTGATTTCATCTACTACGATTGAGATTTTTGAAAAATTCCAAGTGATAAAGTTGTTCTACACGACGAGATCTTCTTATTGATCCAAGAAGAATCATGATCGGAGCACTTTGAGGTTTACTCCATGTTCGGGCTTGCTTCTAACCTTCGAGGTAGGGATCTCTTACCTTCTTTATATGTTTATGTGTTGGTTTGTTATACAAGAATCAAGCTTGATAATCTGTTTGGAGTCTTGAATAAATATAGTGAATGCTGAAAATTTCGTGGGTGCTAGTAATTCGTCCTTTTGAGGTCCTTCTGATAAGATTCAATTTTTGGTGTCTTCATAACTGTTAAAGTACATTTCAATACGAAGATTTCGGTACCAAAATCATGCAAAACCGATAATCACACAATTAGTTATGAATTTTTGAATACCGACTGTCACCGGTGTATGCGAGACTGTGCGTGGCTGTCTTCTTTTAACTTTCTGGGCACGCTGAACTACTTGGGTGGCTTTGGGTCTGTTACAGGAGTTAAATATTTAAGTTAAGAAGAGATTGGAGTTGGAATCAAGTAATTTGGTTAAGTATACAATTTTTGGTGAATTTCTAAAGTAAGGTTGGTTGATTGGTGCGAAAATGGTTGCGAATCTGTTATTCGCTTGATTGTTGGGTTAAATTCCTCTCGTTCCTAGACCTGGGATTTTTACTGAGTGTAGGGCTTGTCGTGGTGCAACTTTTGGCGTTGGTTTCACTATTTTTGGGTTTAAGATGAAAGAGTTATGATTTTTCAATCAATTTGTACTTATTCCCGCGTAGAATCTGACAGCACCGGCGGACTTGGGTAAAATGGCCATAACTCCTAGCTGGGGACTCGAAATGATCTACCGTTTGTTTTGTTAGAAACTAGACACATATAGCTTTCCAACGATGCATCCCATGCATCATGGGTATGTCCGAGCGATAACAGATTTGCATCCAAAGTTGACCCAAATTCTGCCTTGTACCAGTTTCACCGTTACGTTGAGCTATAATCGCGAGGCCGTAGTAAGGTTACCAGAACTCCGTTTTGATGGATGACCTAGGGACCGAAGAAAAAGAAGTATACTTTTCAATGGTTTAAGTGTCGTCCTTGAATTCACGTTGTTTAATTGGATATAGTCTAATGTGAGTGATTAACTTTGCCAATTTTAATTGTGGTGATACGATAGATTGATCTAGATGATTATGTGTTGGATTAAAGAGAACTTGTGGTGTATAAGGGATATGCATTATTGGTGTATTGACATTGATGTTGTTTGACACTTAGAGAAAGATAAATAGTTTTTCGTATTTATGTGCTGTATCCAAGGGTTGGTTTAGTATGCGTGCTTTGGTATGTGGGTTTAATTTAAGAGATGTGAAAGGTTGATTTTTGTTAAAGGGGTATGTTTTAGTAAATGAATCGGTAAAGAGAAAGTGGTCGTTCGAGAACCTAAGGTGTATCCAAGTCTTTAAAGATAGAAACGTGGTAACAGAAAATGATATTGGCAATGGTAAGCCTAGAATCTAAGTAAAAAGGTGTGTGAATATGTGTGTGTGGGAGCTTCTCGATGTCTAGCGTGATTAAAGTGTCACGTGTATTGAGGTGTCAATATGCAAGCGAATGCTTTGATGTTAATGTTATTTGATTGATGAAGATATGTGGTAGATTTACTACATAAAAGAGTTGGACTTGGGTGTTCTTATTGTTATAAACGTGAAGATGATATTATTTATGCATAGTTAATCTTTGAGTTGGTTTGATCGGTGTGTTTTGCTGTACATCGGGATTGGGAAAAAGTGTTTGACGTTATCTGATTGATGAGATTAATCGATTGTAGTCCAAGGGTTGTAATGGGGAAGTACTGCAACGCAAGGGGTGGTAATGCAGAAACCAAACTAATGGGTTATGTTTTACTGCAACGCAAGGGGTGGTAATGCAGATGGCAACGCAAGGGGTGGGAATGCCAAGACCTAACCATTGGTTGATGTTTACTGTAACGCAAGGGGTGGTAATACAGATGGTTGTGAGTATTGATATGTTGACTTAGAATGTGAAATTTAGATAGAACGAAACACTGATGTGAGAAACTATGAACTTTTAACCTGAGTTGGTGTCTTGGATGGTTTGAAGTGTCGATGCTTGCTCTCTTCCTTCTTATAGAATTCTTGAATTATAGTGGCTTGATGAATTGGGATTGGTGTGGAAATTTATTTGGTATGGAGACATGTCAATTTGATGCCGTAGATGTCATAATACCTATTGCGAAAGAGTTACGTTGGTATTGTAGATTAAACTTATAATGGTAAACTCGGTTAAAGAATTCGGAGTTGTCTCTTAGTCACTGGAATGAAAACGTAGAAGTATGTTCTGGGTTTGGTAATGACAGCCTGAGTTTATTTAAGATAGAAGTGGGTGCGTGTACGTGTGTAGCTGAGAGTGTCAGTGAGAAATGGAGTTAAATATTTTTCTAACATGAGTATGGTATTTTGTGTTCCACCCTTTGACAAAACAAATCTATCTTTGGAAAAATATCTTATTTTTCGTATTTGCCTTCATATCTGCATATAATTTAGGTATGGATATCTCTACGAGCTAGTGTAGCTCACCCTATCCTTTCAGGTACCCGTCATGGCACTTAGCTTGGATTGCATGGAGTGCACATTGAGACGTCTTTTGAGAGCTTCATTGGAATCATTAAGGAGTTGTTTATCATCAAGTTTAATTCATGTAGTGTACTATACTTGCAATTGAAGGTTGTACCTTTTGATTAGATAATATGTAAAGCTATGTATAAACTCCTCTCCTTGATTATTATGAAACCCTTTTAATTGTAAACGTTGGGGAGACTATGCGTTTTAAAAAAAAAGAGAGAAGAGATTTTGATTCGTTATTTGGATTGGCATGACAATTAAGGGTAAGTATAGTTGAGAGAAAGACTATTGTTTCTAGAAAATATATTATGGTTTTTGTTAAAAATCGAGGGCGTGATAGGGACTTGTTTGTAATTCAAACAGGTGGGATATTATTTTTTGGAATACGATGGCAAGCGAGGTCCTTTTATTATAAAACGTCATTTACTTTATGTTGAAAATTCAGGTCGTGACAGCTTCCGTCTCTGAATCTGCTCTAAAACCACCATCTAAACAGATGGGGCGATTCAGACGTCACTGTAACACTCCTCAAACCATGGCTTCATTCAGATCTCGTTACGAGATCCCTGATAATGTTGCCACTGAACTGGCCCATGAGAATGCCCTCCGTGAGAGCCCTGACAACGATACCCTTCATATCCCGGTAGTCGCCGTTGTAGAGGGTGGCGTTAGATTCCCCCTGGCCCCATTACTCCGACAGGTCTTAGCCCACTACAGACTGTCTCCGATGTAGGTTTCAGCCAATTTTTTTAGGGTTGTCATGGGAATTGATGCCATAAATCGCATGCTAGGCACGTCCCTAGGTCAGCACGATATACACCACCTATACAGCATCTCTAGGACCAAAGATGCCCTTACCTACTATTTAAAAAGTAGGGATTCGAGGAAAAAACTCGTCCTTGAGATTCCTGACTCTGCACGGGGAGACGACGATGATTTTTTGATCGTTACGGGGGTTTTCGAGCACAGAGATGAGGATGGCCGTGTGATTGGTTTCCATGCCCCTCACAGATTTGGGCAACCACGTTAGTTTCTCTTTTCTTAACTTAAAGTCTGTTCGTACTTTAGTTATTTATTCTCATAGCATATAACCTGCTATACTCTTTTTGCAGCTGAAAATGTCAACCTAGGGTACAACATCATCACCCCACAGGTTCACGTGGCCGATATTGCTCGAGCCCTTGCATTCAATGGGCAAGGAACGTACCTTGCTGGCCGAGCAAGAGCAGCGCATGTGCTCTTGAGCTACAGAGCATCGTACGGTGGGTTCATTGATCGGCGGACCCGGGCAGCTGACAACCCAACACCACCTGGACCCTCCAATTTGCAACCCGAGCAAGAGGAAGAGAGGCATCCTGAAACTTCGCCGATTCCCGACGACCTGATCGAAATTGCCGAGGAAGCCTCCACTTCATCCTCCAACGGATATTCTCCTTCTCCTCCTCCAGAAATGAACCAACCAATTGACCTCAACAGTCTCCTTACCATTCCTGGGGCTGGCCGTGGAAGGGGTCGCGGCACTGTTCGTGGCCGTGGACGCTCCCAGAGCCCTCAGCCATCTCATGGCCGACGTGGAACTGCCCAACTGAGCACCCCCCTGGTTTCTCCCCTGAAGAGATCGAGGCAAGTCACCGTGACAAACGCCAGCGTCTAGAATCATCTTCAATAGAAGGGCCTCAGCCTTAGACTTCCAATGCCCCGACTCCAATATGGGTACCACAACTTACCCATGGTGGGCACCCTGTGACAATTCGTGATAGCGTAGCATCCGAGGGAACTGCTCTTGCCTTATCCCAGGCCTTCATGTTACCTGGGGATATGCAAAAAGTGGTGACCAGCTCCCCCGACAACCTCCTTGGGTCATTCATGACCAACAGCGCTCAGGTAGACTTCTTTTGTTTAACCAACCAGTAATTTTCAAATCGTTGCACTTGGTTTTATCTAATTGTCTTCCATATGTCTCAGGCAATGCAAAGGATGGTTGCCATGGCACAGAAGCTGGGCCAATCCGAGCCCCAGCGAGTCAAGCTGGTAAACGAGAATGCCCAACTGCAACGCACAATAATCCGGCTAGAGAAAGAGAGGGACCAAGCCCGTGGAAAGGTGGACGAGCTGAAGGGGAGGCTGGAAGGTGCTGAGGACAGCCTGAACCAGACCCTGACGGAGTTGGAGGCGAGTAAGAATGATGCCAAGGCATCGTATCAAGAGGGCTATAACGAGGGGATCAACGTGGCTACTGAGAGCTATAAATCTCAGATGCCAGCGATTCAAGACCAGATTTGGGATACAGCCTGGACAACGTGCCTTACCAAGATTGAAGCTCCTGCCTCCTGTCCCCTCTGGACCAACAAGGACCTTCCTAGTTCTCAAGTCGTTGCCGAGGACCAAGAAGCTGAAGTAGAGGATGGTGTGGACGAAGAGATTAATGCCAATGATTCCGAACAGCTTGCTGAAGACGCCATCCGCAATGAAGAAGTGACCACCTCTGGCCAGAAGGAAGCCAATGGTGGTCCATCTGCTGAAAATACTGCTGTGGAAGATACACCTACACAGATTGCAGTCCCTGCTTCTCAAGACCTTCCTGGGGAAAAGTGAGTATGAACACCCTTCCTTGGAACAATTTCAATTTTGTTTTAACTATTACGGTGGCCCTGCGTGGCACATATACATTCCTACAACTCTTAAAACAGGTATTTTGGCCCTTCGTGGCCTGATTTTGGGTTTTTGGTGGCCGAGGAACAAGTACACTTGGCCCTTCATGGCCTTTGATTATCTGCAGGTGGTCCTTTTCGTGGCCAATTTGTTTTGATTTAACTACTAAGTCTGTTCACACTTAGGTAAATCTGTCTGCTTTCCAAGTATTTCGTAATTGGATGTCTATCTAAGTAATACTCGTACTTAGCTGTTTGCTTTTAGGTAAGTCTATATATTCTCGTAAGCTTCCCATTGGAATAACTCATCTAAGTTTATTCGTACTTAGACCCCCAAATGTTTTCGTATCTGGGAAAGCTATGCACCTTATCGTATGCATTCCAAGTGCTTGTTCTTAAATCTAAGTGTATTCATACTTAGTTTATCCAAATTTTTTCGTATTTGGCAGAAGTGTGCATATTCACGTATGCACACCAGGTTTGTTCATACCTGTATAAGTGACCAAGTGTATTCGTACTTGCAAAGTTTTTAAATCTGCCCAAATGTCTTCGTTTTTTACATAAACCCTGTTCCTCTACTCCCCAATACGAAGTGAGGAGCAGAAACCAGGCCTAACTTCGTATTTAAGCACAATAGAAATAAAAGACAATGTTTTATATCAAAACGCAGAATTTTATTCATAATTCAAAACTCAAGGGGGCGTTACGCGTACTCCTTGCAACTAACAAATCAATAAAAGACAAAGGAATTTTATTCGTAATGTAGGTGGAGAAAAATAAATGGTACCTAGAGCAGCGCTGAATCTCCTTCCTCCACGTGCTGTCCAACCGGAACCCTAATACCTTCGCCCGAACCCTAACCTGTAAAACAGACAAAGGGTGAGCGCACCTTTGCCTCTCGTGGCAAAGGCCCTCCGATGCCTAAGTTAGTGTCTCGTACTATATCAAAACCCTAATTATCAGTAGGAAGTGTGGAATGAATGCAACTTATTGCGCACCTTTTTCCTCCAGGTTTACCTCGTATTTATAGATATGAGCTTGCTTGCTTCTTAAGCATCCTTCTTGCCCCAGGTCTCCTGCCTCGTACAAGAATCCCAGCTCTCTCGGGGATCTCTTCTCCAATCAACTGAGACCCCTTACTCATAAGGTCTCTCCCTTAAGAGGAATTTGTCCCATAACAGGACTGTCCCCTTACTTATCATTACCGTGTATTGAATTCTTCTTCTAGAATACCTTCTCCTGCCTTATCTCTTAAGACAGCGTTTCATCAGATGACCCCATCTGTTCGGCATAAACTCTTACCGAACATACTGCTCAACCAAATGTCTTCTTACGTCATTGGCCCACCTCGGCCGAACAGACTGTACCAACAAATGACTTCTCATGTCGTTGACCCTTCCTCGGCCGAACAGACTGTTTAATTCCTGTGCCTTCTCGTAGCACCGGACCTTACCGTCGCCGTTCATCTTATATAGATTCCCATATCACTTTTCTCATTACACGGATCTGTCATACCACGTGTTCGGCCACTAATTGTACCTGTTCGGGAATACCTCCCTACAATTGCTCCCCAGCTTTTGCTTATCACTACTGCTCAGGAATGATGAGTAAAGCTCAAAGGATGAACTCAAGGCTGAACAGACCAAATTCCGTGCAGATATAGTCATTGGGCTCCCATTAATGTCTTTTGGCGGTTTAGTCATGATTTTCTCGAAATAATGACTCCACGTGGCGTGTTTCGTACACCTCTCATTTAATTCGGACTGTCATTTCGTCTAACGCCGTTAGGATGGCGTCCATCTAAATCCAGTTTGAATGTTACTTTTCACGTAACGACGTTTAAGGGAAGACATTCCGTCTTCACCTTTTCGCCCCTAAACCCCAAAAGGGATCTTTGTCAATTTCTTTTTCAAAAAAAACTTTGAACTTCCCATTTCTCTTTCTCAGACTAGGCGAAACCATTCATCCCCAGTCCGCCATTGCCGCCGTCTGCAAACTCGATCGTTCCTCATGAAAACACCTTCGTAAGACTCTCATTCCTACTTTGTTTTTGCTTTTCATTCTGAGATTCTCGTTCCCAAGTTCTTCTTTGTCTAGGGTTTTGATCCCATTTCCAGATTTCGTTCTATTTTATTGTTTTTTCGAGTTCATTCATGGCGGATGAAGCTGATAGCGGCCTTAAGCCAGGAAAATTTAGAAAGCTCTGTGAAACCCCTACTGCTATGGCGGCATTCAGGGCGGAGTACAGAGTCCCTGTGAACGTTGGGCTCGAGCTTGCCCCATTAGGTGCAATCAGGGATGCTGGAACGTGGGATAGGCAGTGCATCCCTATCGTAGCTATTGTTGAGGGTGGGGTTCGTTTTCCCCTTGACCCCTTACTTCGTCGGGTCCTCAGTTGGTATAAACTTACCCCCATGCAAGTATCCACTAATTTTTTCAGATTAGTGATGGGAATTGTGGCCCTAAACAGAATTTTAGGCACCCAAATAGGTTTATGGGATATCCAATGGTGGTACAGCATCGTGCTGAACCCATAATACAACACCTACTATTTCAAAGTAAGGAGAGCAGAAAAGCGTCTCGTGCTTAACTTGCCAGATTCTGCTCGTGATCATGAAATGGACTTCCTGTATGTCACTGGTGCCTTCGAGCCATTCGGGGAAGATGGCCAAGTGGTGGGCTTCCATTGCCCCCACAAATGGGGCCACCCACGTATGCTCCTAATTCACTTCATTATGATTTACTGCTTTCATCTTTATTCCTTTGTGTAACTAATTCATACTTGAATTTTGAATCTGTAGCGACTAACGCCAACAAGCGTGCCAGACGAAAGCCTAGCTACGTCCAAATAGCGGAAATCAACAGTATTCTAAAATACAGTGGCGAGCCAGGTACCCGAACAGCTGGGAGGGGTCGTGACGCCAGCGTACTTCTGGGGTACGATCCATCTTACAGGGGCTTTATAGATAGAAGGCTAGCCCATCCGAGCACCAGCGCCGCTTCTACTTCGACTGCTCCCCAGCCTAGAAGCTCAAGGTCGAATGCTGGAGTAACTATTGCCGGCCAACCAGGTGAGGTTCCGATTGCCGAAGGTGTCCAATCTGGATCTCAAGAGGCACATCCCGAACAACCAACCACTGGAGGAACAGCTACTGAAACCGTCGATCTGGAGGAACAACCAGGTGGAGACAGTAATGCAGCTGAAGTTCCGAGCAATACTACCCCCGAAGTCCAGAATCTGGACTGATTTGGTAAGTCTTAATCCATTCTACCGAACATCCAAAAACACTCTACTGGTCCTGCGTGACCGTAATCTCTAGCCCTGCATGGCATCAGTATACTTTAACATACTTTTAACACTGGTTTTTGGCCCTTCGTGGCATTACTCTGGTTTGTTTGGCCCTTCGTGGCCTTTGATTGTTGCAGGTGGCCCTTCGTGGCCAAACATTGAGTTGCTAAGTGTTTTTATACTTAGTTAGTTAATATGCCCATCAAGCGTGTTCATACTTGGACATCGATCTAAGTCTTACTTGTACTTAGCTGTTCGTGCACATGCTAATGTGCATCCCAGTTTCTTCGTACTTAGGAATTTTGTTTAAACAAGTATTTCGTACTTTGTTTAAGTTTCTCGTACTTAAAATAGATTGTTAAGTTTTATCGTACTTAGCAATTTGTTTAAACAAGTATTTCGTACTTTATTCAAGTTTCTCGTACTTAAAACAGATTGTTAAGTTTTATCGTACTTAGCAATTTGTTTAAACAAGTATTTCGTACTTTATTCAAGTTTCTCGTACTTAAAACAGATTGTTAAGTTTTATCGTACTTAGCAATTTGTTTAAACAAGTATTTCATACTTTGTTCGTATGCTGCCGGGCATTCGTGCATTTATTCTAAGTGTTTTGTACTTGGATTTTCATCTAAGTCTTGCTCGTCCTTAGCTGCTTTGTGTATGTGCTAGTGTGCATCCCAGTTTCTTCTTACTTAGGAATATTTATGGGTTTGTTTTGCATATCCTCGTATGCTCCCCAAGTTTCACGTATTTGGGCAAATTTCTAAGTGTATTCATACTTAGCTGTTGCTTCTAAGTTTTTCATACTTAGCAGTTTTGTGCAAACAAGGAATTTTAAGTATTTCGTACTTAAAACAGGTTACTAAGTATATTCATACTTGGCTGTTATGCTGCTTCTAAGTTTTTCATACTTAGCCACTTGTGCAAACAAAGAACTTAAGTATTTCGTACTTAATTGGATCAAGTATTTTCATACTTTGGGAAAGAGACAGATTTTTCGTTATGTCTTATTTCCAAGTATTTTGTACTTTGGAATTACTTTGTTTAAGTTTCTCGTACTTAAAGCAGATTGTTAAGTTTTATCGTACTTAGCAATAATCTTTTTCGTATATTCGTACGTTCTAAGGGATTCATACCTATTACCTGCTCCCCAATACGAAGAAGGGGCAGCTAGGCCGTTTGTTCGTATTTAAAAATAACCATATACCATAAGAAACAAAATTTCTGAAAAAATCAATATGTTGCAAAATCATAATTTTTATTTCTCAAACTCAAGGAGTCGTTACGCGTACCCCTTGCAACTAATAAACAAAGGAATTTTCTTCGTAATCCCCACACAATCATAATCCTAAAACAGAATTAAAAACAAAGGAATTTTCTTCGTAATCCCACACAATCATAATCCTAAAACAGAATTAAAAACAAAGGAATTTTCTTCGTAATCCCACGCAATCATAATCTTAAGACAGAATAAATGATAAACCAAAATTCTTTTTAAACAAAGAATTTTCTCAAGTTGTGGACATTCCAAGGCCTTGGCACCGGGTTCCCGTCCAGGTCTGCCAACCTATAAGCCCCAATGCCCACAATCTCAGTTACTCGATATGGACCTTCCCAATTTGCTCCTAGCTTTCCCTCATTAGCCACTTTGGTATTGCCGAGTACTTTTCGAAGCACGAGGTCTCCAATGCCAAACTCTCGAGGGTGGACATGTTTGTTGTAGCCTCTCATTAGCTGTTCTTGGTACGAGGCCAGGTGGACCAGGGCCCCTTCTCTCCTCTCTTCGGCCAGATCAAGCTCAATCTCTAAGGCCCTGTCATTCCCCCCACTTTCAACCAATGCAGTCCTATTGGTTGGAAGTCCAACTTCCAGGGGTATGACTGCCTCTGTACCATATGCTAATGAATAGGGGGTCTCTCCCGTAGACCTCCTAGGCGTTGTTCGGTGGGCCCACAACACCAGGGGCAGTTCATCAGGCCACTTGCCTTTTGCCTTGTCTAACCTCTTCTTGATCCCATCAAGAATGGTTTTGTTGGAAGCTTCTGCTTGCCCATTGCTCTGAGGGTAAGCAGGGGTTGAGTAATAGTTCCTTATTCCATACTGGGAACAGAATGTCTTGAACTTTTTCTGGAACTGTGCCCCATTATCTGTGATCAAAGAGTAAGGGACTCCAAATCGAGTGATAATACTCTTCCATACAAACCTTTCTATCATGGGTTCAGTGATTTTAGCCAAGGGTTCTGCCTCAATCCACTTGGTGAAGTATCAGTGGCCACTAATAGGAACTTTCGATTTCCTGTTGCTTTATGGAGTGGACCCACGATGTCCATTCCCCACTGGGCAAATGGCCAAGGGCTAGTTAAGGGTACCAGATCTTCAGCCGGTGTCTTTATCATAGGTGAGAACTTCTGGCATTTCTCACAAATCTTAACATAGACCTTGGCATCCTCCTGCATGTGTGGCCACCAATACCCTTGCGTAATTGCTCGGTGGGCAATAGATCTGCCCCCAGCATGGCTTCCACATGTTCCCTCGTGTATCTCATGAAGGAACTTCTGTACCATCTCGGGGTGTACACAAAGCAAATATGGCCCAGTAAAGGATTTCTTATATAACTTCCCCTCGGGGGATAGCCAAAACCTTGCAGACTTGGTTTTGATCTTGTGTGCTTCTCTCTTATCGGCAGGGAGTGTTTCATCTCGTAAAAACTCCACGATTGGATCCATCCACCTTGGTTCACGTCCAGGACCAAGTCCATACTTCTTCCGATGCTCGGCTCGGCCAAGTAGTCAACTGCTACTTTTCGTTTGAACTTAGTTGGGACAGCTGCGGCCAACCAAGCCAAAGAATCCGCATGAGAATTCTGTCCAGAGCTTATCTGTTCTATACTCACTCTTTCGAAGGTGTTAAGCAAACTTCTGGCCGCCTCCATGTAGGCTGCCATCTTCTCATTTCGAGCTTCATACTCGCCGGACAGTTGGTTTACCACCAGTTGTGAATCACAATAAACCCTGATCCTTTTAACCTTCAGAGTTTTTGCACTGTTCAAGCCGACCAAGAGAGCCTCGTACTCTGCTACATTATTCGATGCACTAAAGCCAAGCCAAACAGACTGTTCCAACATAACCCCTCCGGGAGGGAACAAAACAATACCAATACCTGAACCAGTGTTGCAGGCAGAACCATCGACAAATAGTTTCCATTCCAAAGGGTCCTGTTCGGCAGGCGCTTTACCTTTCTTCTTTGATAGTTCAACTTTTTGTTCCTGTCTCGCAGGAGGCTGAGGTGCTACTATTGGTGAGAATTCTGCTACAAAATCTGCCAACACTTGGCCTTTTATTGCAGTGCGCGGCTGAAAGTCAATATCGTATTGAGTTAACTCAACAGACCCGGTTGAGATCCGCCCAGAGAAATCTGCCTTTCGTAGCAGTGATCTTAATGGAAACTCAGTATAAACCACAACTCTGTGGCTCTGGAAATAATGGGGCAACTTTCGTGTTGCTGTCCTTAATGCAAGGACCAGCTTCTCAAGGGGCAGATACCTTGTTTCCGCATCCAGTAAGGTTTTGCTCACATAATAAATTGGAATCTGTTCGGGACCCTTATCTCTTAACAGGACTGCACTTACAGCATGTTCAGAAACCGCCAAATACAAAATCAAAGACTCACCCGGGTCCGGAGTTGATAAGAGTGGGGCCTGAGCTAGATACTTCTTTAAATCTTGGAATGCCTGCTCACATTCCGCTCCCCATTCAAATCCTTCTCTTTTCTTCAGCAACTGGAAGAAAGGCCTACACTTATCACTTGAACTGCTTATGAACCTGTTTAGGGCCGCAGCCATCCCAGTCAGCCTCTGGACTTCTTTCGTAGTCTTAGGACTTTGGAGCTTCTGTAAGGCCGTTATCTGATCAGGATTTGCCTCGATTCCTCTCAGAGTCACCAGGTGGCCCAGGAATTTTCCAGAACCAACTCCAAACGCACATTTCGAGGCATTGAGTTTCAACTTGTATTTCCTTAAAATTCCAAAGGCTTCCTTCAAGTCCAGAATGTGCCCTTGCCGGGTCTTGCTTTTGATCACCATATCGTCTATGTATACCTCCATAGTTTGGCCAAGAAGTTTCTTGAACATTATTGTTGCCAGCCTCTGGTAAGTCGCTTCTGCGTTCCTCAGCCCAAAAGGCATAACACTGTAACAGTACAACCCTCGTGGTGTAATAAAAGAAGTCTTTTCTTGATCAGGCCCAAACATGGCAATCTGATGATATCCCCGATATGCGTCGAGGAAACTCATCCGTTCATACCCAGCAGTGGCGTCAACCAATTGATTAATCCTTGGGAGAGGGAAGCTATCCTTAGGACATGCTTTATTCAAGTCTGTGAAGTCTACACAGACACGCCATTTCCCATTTTTCTTTTTCACGACCACAGTGTTGGACAGCCACTGTGGATAATAGACTTCTCGTATTGCCTTGGCCTATAGCAAACGATCCACTTCTTCAATAACAGCGTCGACATGCTGTACAACTGCCCTCCTTTTCTTCTGAATAACGGGCTTATGCTGCGGGTCAACGTTCAGGTGGTGGCAGATTACATCTGCATCCACTCCAGGCATCTTATCTGGTACCCAAACAAACACATCAACATGTTCTTTCAAGAAACCCACCAGTTCGGATTCTTCCTCATCCGGCAGTGATTCCCCAATTAGAAAATACTTCTCAGGATCAGTCTCGTTGATCTGTATCTTCTTGAGGCCCTCCACTACTTTCTCTGTTGGATCTCTTCCAACATCCTCAACAGTTGGTTGATCCGGTACTTCTACTGTATGAACTTGATGGGCCTTTGGGATTTTCTTGATGATGGAAATCAGGCACTGTTGCGCTGACTTTTGATTTCCTCTAATCTTCTCGATCCCGTTGGACCCTGGGAATTTCACCATCTGGTGATATGTAGAAGAAACAGCCCTCATCTTATGTAACCAAGTCCTTCCTATAATTGCATTATAGGAGGACGGCACATCCACAACCAAGAAGTCTGTCCTTAGGACCACTGTCCCCGCCCGAACAGGCAGCGTTACTTTCCCGAGGGGCCACACTGCACCTGCACCAAATCCAACCAAAGGTGTAATAGATTGTTCCAAATCTGTCTGTTTCAGCCCCAACTTTTTGAATGCTTCATAGTACAACACTTCTGTACAGCTTCCTGAATCCACCAGGATTCTCTCAATGTCGTATTCCCCAATTCGTAGGGTTATGACTAATGCATCGTTGTGGGGCAGTTGGACCTCTCCCAGATCCTCGTCTGTAAAGACTATAGCTTCGTTGGGCGTGTCATTCTCTCGCCCTCTTTTGTTTCCCACTCGCATAACAAACTGGTCATGCTTGACTTGCCTTTGCAGCAGCCTCACCTCATTCCTCGTATAAGGTGTGGCCAATCCATGTATCATATGGATCACCCCCTTAGGATTCTGCTCGTAATCCAACTCCATTGTTTTCCCTTTATCTTTAGGATCCTCCTGAATGAATTCCTTAAGATAACCACGAGAGACCAAATTGTCGAGATGTCTCTTATACATCTCACAATCTTCGATCATATGACCCCAATCCTTGTGGTAACTGCAGTGCTGATTCGTAGCACGTTTTGCATCCTTATCTCCACCTAGACTTGGGGGCCATTTGAAGTAAGGCTGATTCTTTATTCGATAAAGAATACTATAGATTGGTTCTTTCCAAACCGTGGTTATTGAAAAGAATGACTTAGGATCAGGTGCCTGTCTCTCCTTATATGGTTCTTTCTTAACCTGCCCATACTCCTTCTTTTCGCGGTAAGTTTTGGGCTCTGGCTTATCCGCCTTCTTTGCCGGAGTCTTTGGCTGTTCGGCAACAACTCTGCCTTCCTCCCGGAGTATGTCATCCTCCATTCTGGCGTGTTGTTCAATACGCTCCATCAGCCTTGCCAACGATGCCACAGGATGTTTGTTCAATGACCGGCGTAACTCGCCCCGAACAGGCAGGCCAGTTTTGAATGTAGCAATCGCATACTCCTCACTGCAACTGTCTATCTCATTGAAGGTCTCCCAGTATTTCTTTGCGTAGTCTCTGATCGGTTCGTTGTCCTCCTGCTTCATCATTGAGAGACTTTCAAATGTCTTGGGAGCCTTTCTACTCGTCAAGAACGGAGCAGTGAACTCTTCTGCTAACTGCGTCCATCCTCGTATGGAACGTGGTTCCAACTTATGGAACCATGATAAGGCCACCTTTCCCAAGCTTGAAGGGAACATTTTACACATAATGGCGTCATCCCCGTCATGCATGAACATAGCCTGTTGGTAATGTTGTACGTGAGCAACGGGGTCCGCATTTGTCTCGTAAAGTACGAATGTCCCATGCTTCACTCTGCTCGGTAAGCGCGCATCCTGTAGCCTTTTTGAAAAAGGTGATGCCACTATATTACTCAGGGCCTGCCTTGCTGCTTCTTGTGCAGTCATAGACCCATCTTCTAGCTTTTTGGATTCGTGGGCCACTGCCCTGTTCCAATCATTATCAGGTCTCTCGTACCTGTCCCTATGGTGTTTTCTTACGCCTTCCTCGGGTGAGGAGCTTCGGCTCCTGCTTCTCCTGTGACGTGGGGGAGTTCTTTGCTTGCTCGGACTCCTGTTCCTCCTTTTTCGTGAAGAGACCCTTTTCTTTCCACGAGTGGGGCTTCTGGACCTGCTCCTCCTTCTTCGTGAAGGGATCTTTGTGTACCCCACCAGGGCCAGCCCGTCTTCTCTGGATTTCCTTCGTGACAGTCCAGAGTCCTCAGGATGTTCTCGGATCCGTTCTAACTCTCGGATCTCGTGTTCCCTTTTGCGAATTAGTCGAGCATATTCCTCGACTTCCTGCCTCTTCTTGTCGAGGATATCCTCGTTGCTATGCACACTCTTTGAATGTGCAACCGACTCTCCCCTTTGATGGGATTTACTCCTTCGCATGGAGGTTGTAGCTGTTCTGCCCTCCTTATTCTTGGAGTTATCTTGGATGGTAAGAGGATCTCTGCTTGTTGTCCTCTAATCATGCCTGCTGGTAGGCTTTCTCGGAGCACCTGGTGGGGATTTATCTCCTCCCCCACCAGCCTGGTTCTTATCAGTGAGCGGTGTGACTGGATCTACCTCCACCATGGTCGTATTTCAAAAGGGAACTCTTTCGTTTCCCACAGACGGCGCCAATTGTAGGTGGAGAAAAATAGATGGTACCTAGAGCAGCGCTGAATCTCCTTCCTCCACGTGCTGTCCAACCGGAACCCTAATACCTTCGCCTGAACCCTAACCTGTAAAACAGACAAAGGGTGAGCGCACCTTTGCCTCTCGTGGGAAAGGCCCTCCGATGCCTAAGTTAGTGTCTCGTACTATATCAAAACCCTAATTATCAGTAGGAAGTGTGGAATGAATGCAACTTATTGCGTACCTTTTTCCTCCAGGTTTACCTCGTATTTATAGATATGAGCTTGCTTGCTTCTTAAGCATCCTTCTTGCCCCAGGTCTCCTGCCTCGTACAGGAATTCCAGCTCTCTCGGGGATCTCTTCTCTAATCAACTGAGACCCCTTACTCATAAGGTCTCTCCCTTAAGAGGAATTTGTCCCATAACAGGACTGTCCCCTTACTTATCATTACCGTGTATTGAATTCTTCTTCTAGAATACCTTCTCCTGCCTTATCTCTTAAGACAGCGTTTCATCAGATGACCCCATCTGTTCGGCATATACTCTTACCGGACATACTGCTCAACCAGATGTCTTCTTACGTCATTGGCCCACCTCGGCCGAACAGACTGTACCAACAAATGACTTTCATGTCATTGACCCTTCCTCGGCCGAACAGACTGTTTAATCCGGTGCCTTCTCGTAGCACCGGACCTTACCGTCGCCGTTCATCTTATATAGATTCCCATATCACTTTCCTCATTACACGGATCTGTCATACCACGTGTTCGGCCACTAATTGTACCTGTTCGGGAATACCTCCCTACACGTAATTCCCACACAATCACGATGTGCATCCTAAAATCAAAATAAAAAATAAACTGAAGTCTTTTCAAACAAAAAACTTCCTCAAGTTGTGGACATTCCAAGGCCTCGGCATCAGGTTCCCGTCCAGGTCTGCCAAACGATAAGCCCCAATGTGTAGACACCCCAATCTGGGTCTCCCAATTGTTTTACTTTGTTTTACGGTTTTCTTGTTTCCCCGATGATGAAATCGGATCAAACGAGCTTGGATTGGGGATGGATTGAGCTTGGAATGCTTAGAACCCTGCTTGAACCTCTTGAACCCCTCTGAACCTTCAGTCAAACCCTAGGGTCAGGTTTGACCGTCGCGCGATCCTTCATGTTGCTCGCGCGATACTTGTGGGCACACGCCCCAAAAATCCCGCGTTTTAGTGCATGAAATTCCGGGTGCGCCCTTATCTTGCGGAAAGCGCGGCGAAGTGCTTCGCAGATCAGAGAGTCGCCACTCGGGTTTTGCGGTTAGTACCCAAGAAACCGTTCTTTTGAAAATGTTTGGACCACGTCCGTTTGGTTTTGAAAAAGGCTTTTGTAGACTGGGCCGTCGTCACCTTCGATCTTGAGGTTCGGGAGCCAGATTACGAGAGGGGAAGGGTTTTATGGCACCCCCCTCGCCCAGTCCGGAGACCGGTCTCTACTCAGGCGTTTTGTAAAACATTCGCATTTCTCTCTTTATTTGATCATTCTTTTAACCAGTTAGGGCGGGGGAACAGTTAATAGGGATTAAAACTGTAAACAAGTTGCATTTATATACAAAAGATGTAACAAAATGTTTATGGATGATGATGTTTGATCTAAGCAAATATAATAGATTGAGAACAAGCTTTTGTGGACGTTTTAGACAAACTAGCACACACTGACTGTGCAATGGCACACACAGGAACAAGCCTGCATGCACTGGACGAACCACTGCATGCAGTCAACTCCTGCGTGCGCCACTCAAAACTGGCGTGCGCCGGTTAACCCAATACCACAGCTTCTGTTCTCAACCCTCTGGGCTCTGGAAAGGACCAGTGCACACCCAGGACAAACCACGCAGTTTATAGAGGTTACTAAACTATTACAGACAGATAAATGGGCTTGAAAGCCACTATATAGACAGAAAACCCCTTAAACAGTGAGGGGAGCATGATCAGAGGCCTGGATGGAAGATCCATGCAAGGGCCAAGCCACTGGGACAAAGATAACTAGCGCACGCCACTGAGGAAGGGCCGTACGCCAGTTCTTTCTTGGTTCCAATGCTTTGGCTTTGCACATTCTGGGCTCTGGAATAGGACCAGAGGGACCCAGATGACCAATATAAGCAATAAATATAGATAGGAAAGAAAGCAGTTCTAAATACAGAAAGCAGTAAACTGGTTTTAGCATGCAATAGGGTGATCAAAGCTTAAATAATGCAAGAAAACAATGATCCATGATCCCCACGCCGGTTTTGCACATACTACCATTACTGGCGTACGGCACTCATTACTGGCGTGCGCCACTGATCATTGTGCACGGTTTTTGAAACCTTGCCAGCATTAGGGCCAGGACTGGTATAGATTACCAGCCTTGACCCTGCCAGCCCCCCTCAGGGGTCAGAACAGAAAGCAGGAGCAAGAGGTATTATACCTTTGCTTGTGAGTTTTGAAAGAGAGCTTGAGCTTTGAGCTTGAAGATGATGATGGATGTGGATGTAGTGAAGGTTATGGACTGTGGAGAGTATGTTCCCTTGCTTGCTCTTTCTATGGAAGAGAAAAGAAGCAAAGGAGAATGATGAAGAAGAGGACAAAGGGGCTTGGACTCTTTAATGGTGCTAACCCTTTTGAACTTGGTAACCCTTTGCAAGAGTGAGAGAGGGGAGTATATATGGAGGAGGGAGAGGCTGATCAGCCTGCCCTTAGGGGCTGTTTGGATGGCCAAATATTGGAGGAAGCTCCCATGCATTTAATGCATGGGACTTGGCTTGATGGAAGAGAAAAGAACAGTTTCTGGCCGAAGTAATGATCAGGGGGCTGCCAGCTGACGTCAGGCGGCTGCAGAAGCTCCCGCCCAGCTGGCTGAAAAGGTTGATTTGACTGGTGCTGACTGGCGTGCGCCACTTGTTGAGTGGCGTGCGCCAGAGAGTGTAATGACTGACACGTGGCAGTGGTTCCTGCGCACGCTAGTCCACCACCAGCGTACTCCAGCAGGGTTTTGTTGAGGCCATTTGGTTCTGGCTTGAGGGTTCGACAAGGGTTTGAAATGGGTTTGGACGAGGTTCGGGGCGCTCAAAGCTCAAACTCATCAAACAACTCGGTATGTTCTCGACCTTAATCATCATTGGGGAATCAAAAGACCGTAAATAAACTATTCTGGAAAGTCCAAAATAGGGTGTCTACAAGAATGCCACATAACTGGAAGCAAAACTTTATAAAAGTAACGTCAAAGGTTTCTAGACACCCTCTCAAGGCTATCCAGAAGAAATAGCAAATGCGGACATGTATTTAAATGTACCGTCCATTGAGAGATCGAAGATGGGCGGACCATCTGAAGATCGTTGGAAAAGAGTTTGAACTCTGTTGGAAGATAGGGATGGGTGGACCATCATTGAATGTTGAGGCGGACTCTCCTGGGGAATAAACAGTTGCGGATAGATTAATGCCGCTAGGGGCCGAACCTTCTTTGGCATAAGTAACTCCAACAATCACGGGTAGGTCGCGTCGGGTAGGTTAAATTCCATCTGCTGGGAATCAGAGCCAATCTCCTTATCATGGACCATCCGAGACAGAGCAATAAGACTGCTGGAAAATGTGCTAACGGTTGAGTCGGACGGACAGACCGTCATTGATTTGATTTCGGACGGACAGACCGTCGTTGACTTGAGGCTGGACGGACAGACCGTCGTTGATTTGAGGTTGGACGGACAGACCGTCGTTGATTTGAGGTTGGACGGACAGACCGTCGTTGATTTGGACAGGACGGGCTGTCATTGCTGGGGATCGAACTATCTTTGGCACAAAGAATCCCAACAATCACGGGTAGGTCGCGTCAGGTAGGTTAAATTCCATCTGTTGGGAATCAGAGCCAATCTCCTTATCATGGACCATCCGAGGCAGAGCAATAAGACTGCTGGAAGATGTGTTACTTGTAGACCAATGTGGACTAGGATAGGCGAACGGTGTTGTAGACTGATTGGACGGGCAGACCGTCGTCGTGGATCGATCGGACGATATTCTGATCGCCGTTGAGAGGGTGAACGCGGGCAATATTCTGATCGCCGTTGATCGGGGTGAACGCGGGTAATATTCTGATCGCCGTTGGTCGGGGTGAACGCGGGCAATATTCTGATCGCCGTTGGTCGGGGTGAACGCGGGCAATATTCTGATCGCCGTTGGTCGGTGGTGAACGCGGGCAATATTCTGATCGCCGTTGGTCGGGGTGAACGCGGGCAATATTCTGATCGCCGTTGGTCGGGGTGAACGCGGGCAATATTCTGATCGCCGTTGGTCGGGGTGAACGCGGGCAATATTAATATAGCCGTTGGTCGGGGTGAACGCGGGATCGGACGATATTTCGATCGCCGTTGGTCGGGGGCGAACGGTGTCATAGACTGATTGGACGGGCAGACCGTCGTCGTGGATCGATCGGACGATATTCCGATCGCCGTTGGTCGGGGTGAACGCGGGCAATATTCTGATCGCCGTTGGTCGGTGGTGAACGCGGGCAATATTCTGATCGCCGTTGGTCGGGGTGAACGCGGGCAATATTATGATCGCCGTTGGTCGGGGTGAACGCGGGCAATATTCTGATCGCCGTTGGTCGGGGTGAACGCGGGCAATATTCTGATCGCCGTTGGTCGGTGGTGAACGCGGGCAATATTCTGATCGCCGTTGATCGGGGTGATGACATGGCTGATCATCGTTGAAAGGACAACATGGCTAATCGTCGGTGATGACATGGCTGATCATCGTTGAGTGGACGACATGGCTGATCGTCGGTGATGACATGGCTGATCATCGTTGAGAGGACGACATGGCTGATCGTCGGTGATGACATGGCTGATCATCGTTGAATGGACGACATGGCTGATCGTCGGTGATGACATGGCTGATCATCGTTGAATGGACGACATGGCTGATCGTCGGTGATGACATGGCTGATCATCGTTGAGAGAGGACGACATGGCCGATCGTCGGTGATGACATGGTTGATCATCGTTGGTGGACGACATGGGTGATCGTCGGTGACGACACGGCTGATCATCGTTGAATGGACGACATGGCTGATCGTCGGTGATGACATGGCTGATCATCGTTGAGAGGACGACATGGCTGATCGTCGGTGATGACATGGCTGATCATCGTTGAGAGGACGACATGGCTGATCGTCGGTGATGACATGGCTGATCATCGTTGAGAGGACGACATGGCTGATCGTCGGTGATGACATGGCTGATCATCGTTGAATGGACGACATGGCTGATCGTCGGTGATGACATGGCTGATCATCGTTGAATGGACGACATGGCTGATCGTCGGTGATGACATGGCTGATCATCGTTGAGAGGACGACATGGCTGATCGTCGGTGATGACATGGCTGATCATCGTTGAATTTGAACAGGACTGGCTGTTGTTTTGAGGATAAAGCTGACCATGGCACGGATAGTTCCAACAAATCACGGGTAGGTCGCGTCAGGTAGGTTAAATTCCATCTGTTGGGAATCAGAGCCAATCTCCTTATCATGGACCATCCGAGACAGAGCAATAAGACTGCTGGAAGATACGCTAACGGTTTGAATTGGAAGTTGGACGGACAGACCGTCGTTGATTTGAAGTAGGACGGATGGATCGTCGTTGATTGGAATAGGACGGATAGATCGTCGTTGATTTGAAGTAGGACGGATGGATCGTCGTTGATTGGAATAGGACGGATAGATCGTCGTTGATTTAGAATTGGACGGATAGATCGTCGTTGATTTGGAATTGGACGGATAGATCGTCGTTGATGTTCGGACAGGCTCTGCTTGGGGAAATAGCGAACCGGGATGGAAACATGGATCAGGGCAACATGGGCTGCCTGTTGGGAATGGGCCTCAACGCTGATTTGATTTGGTTTGCCAATGCCGCAACACTGATGATAGAAACGCCTTAATGCTGGTTTGATTTGATTTGATTTGAAAGCCTCCACGTGCTTTGGATTGATTTCGATTTGATGCACTTTCCTGCTTTTGACATTTGATATACAATATGCAACGACAATATATGCTAAACACATATGTACAAATTGAAAATGCAAAGGCAGACTAGGGCGGCTTCTAGAGGACGGGACGATACAAACGATGACCAGGGCAATTTTGACGATTGAGGGCTACCACTGAGCCACACTTTTGCTTTACTTCTTTGTTTTGAGTTGCGGGCCTGCAGGTCCAGGTAGGTAACTTTCGAGTGGGTTAGAGGTTTGCTGCTTTGATTTGAGGTGCGCTGGGCCAATGTATCCCTCTGTTCTTGACGATTTGCCGCTTGCTTGGACCATGGACGCCGTAGTGGCGTTGTAAAAGTTGCATCATTCTTGGTTCATTGGAGGTAGAGTATAAACCAATTGCTAATATCCAACTTGCATTTGACGAGCGAAACGAGTTGACACACAGACATACGCGCACGTATAGACTGCCTAGCTCGGAAGAATGAGGAAGAAGAGTCCTAGGATACAATGCAGACTCTCCGACGCATGGGCAATAATGAAATTTTGGGCATTAACAGGCCAAAATCCAAAATATCCCTAGATAGGTGAAACTGACACTCACACACAGTCAAATATGTACAAAGGCCTGTGTGAATAACAAAACAGAGAAGAAAGCCCCGGAATGGGCAAAAGACCGGAAAACTAGAAAAACGTCGCAAAGATGGACAAAGTACGCAAATGGAACGACTCATATAGGCCCGGACTGAAACCGACACCTCCGCACAGTCACATTAGGCACATATGACCTGCACGGCATAGAAAACTTGGCAAGAGCCCTTAAAACCAATTTCGAGGCACCGAAACCTTGGTTTTAACTTGAAATTCCCACCGGGGGTTCAAAATCGTTGTTAGGCGTGATGGCTGCCAACCGCTAGAATTGAAGAAGCGCGCGCAGGTTTGAGACCAACGCGTGTCACTTTGAGAAAACGTGCGTGAGTCTCAAACTAGCGCGCGTGACTGAAAAGCCGCGCAAATTAGACTTCGCTGAACTTAGAATAAACTGTGAGCCCACTGGGGCCTCGTAAGCATTTCGTTCTGTTTCTGATGCTTTAAATATATTTTTTTAGGGCTTTTGCTCAGCTTTGAAATTGAAGTAGTAGTTTGCAATAAGATTGAAAGACAAAGGGTTCCCCCTTCTGTTTCTGGTGAAGCTTGTTCTGTTCTTGACCCTTCTCGACCCTTGATGTGTACCAAAACGCCAATCCATGGATCCAATTGATAGAATATGACCGAGTCTAAAAGAGAGACTGCCTACGTATCCCACATTTGGGGAATCAGGTCAAAACGTAGTTCAGGCCAAGGTTCACTCGTGTGTTTTACCTCTCCTTTTACGCTCTAACTTTTGCCTAGTGCCGCCTTCTCAGGTTTTCGGCCTAGCGAGCTTTCGACTTTTTGCCTATTTATCTTTGCCTAGACCGCCTCCTTAGGTTTTCGGTCTAGCAGGCTGCTCTAACTTTTGCTTGGCACCGCCCACCCTTGTGGTTTTCGGCCCAACGAGCTTCTCTCAGGGAAAAGTGGCTCTCCAGGTTGACTAGAGTGTTGAATTTGTTGTCGTCGAGATCGATGATCTTTGGCTGCAGCCCCAGAAAAGATGGCTTTTGATAATGCAGGGTCCTGACTGCTTCAGTTGAAAATGCCTCGCTCCAGGCCACTTTTGCGCCTTTTTAATGTGTGCTTGATGGAATGCTGCTAACGCTGTCTTGAACATGGTACGAGGCCTGGAGCCTTCTGAGCTTCCGCTTTCTATCTTGGCATCCGGTGGCAGGGGATTTGATGTTTCCTTATCTCATGATCAACGCCAGGTGCGTCTTTGTGAGACCATGCCAAAACGTTGATGAATTCTTTGACCCTGTCTGATCGGGCACGATGCTCCTTTGGGGGACAGCGTTGAGCCAATTTTGAACCATCCGGGGCACAATGCTCCCTTGGGGGACAGCATTGAGCCAATTTTAAGTCATCCGAGGGTCTACCTCACCTTTCAAGTTTATTGAAACTACTTCTTCTTTTAATAGGCCGAGCATGCCTTTCGTCTTCCCTTTCGGCGAGGGAACACATTTCCTTGGGGATGACCCCATCGAAATCTATCCCTTCGTCGTCAGGGTCGACACAGTTTATTCAAAAACCAGCAAAGTACTTATAAGCAAGATAGTGCATATTATAACGAAAGCCCCACGGGGTTGCCAAGTACAGCAAAAGACTCGAATTTGAGAATAGAAGCTATGACATGGAGGGCCAAGAGGCACGAACTCCGACTCAGAGCTAGACTAAGACGACTTGACAGATACTGTGTCAGACTCGGACTCAAAAGTGTGCAATGCAAGCTAGACGCGATTTGAAAATGCAACTTTTATTGCTACCCTTTGCTTCCTCACAGAGAGGTGGGATCTAGAGGATGTCAGGCCCAAGCAACAGCACTTCGGCTTCCTCAGCTCCTTTGACTAAACCCACTTGGGAGAACAGCAACTCCAAATGCCCTCAGACTGTCAGTCTGTTCCCTTGCTTGATCGATCCGGTCCTCGACCAGTGCTTTCCCGCTTTCAGCCCCGTCTTCTATTCCGCACCCTGCAGCCTCGGATTCAGAAGGGATAAACACAGTTGGTTTCGGTTGAGTTTCTGGGACAGTGCAGAGGGTTGGGTTGAGTATGGTGGAGTTTGGGTTGATTTGAGTGGAGGTGATAGATATCTGACCAACCAGAGGGCCAGACTCGAGTTGGAGCGAGGAGATGGAACTGTCGTCGGGTTTTGATGGGAGTGGGGGTGGAATAGTGCCATTATCGATGAGATTCTGAATGGCATGTCGGAGGCGGTAGCAAGCATCGGTGGGATGGCCAGGCGCTTGATGGAAAGCACAATAGGCATTTGGATTGTGAGACGCCGGGAGTGCCCGAGGTGGAGGAGTCGGACGGAGTGGCCTGAGGATACTAGCTTCAAGGAGCTTCTCATAGACTGAGGACAAAGGTGCAGAGAAGCACGAGAAGACCCTTGGTGGGTTCCGGCGACTGGATTGAGGGTTGGCAGAACTTTTACTCACTCCGCCGCTGTATAGCATTGTGCTGTCAAGGGAATGCACTCTTTCGGCACTGGGGATGGCTTCTTTGTTGCGCATATCCTCCTTTTCGGCACTGACTTTGAACAAGGAACCAGCGGTTTTCGGGCGAGTTCTAGCTTCATGACACTCAGCTAGGTCTTTGAACATGTCTTTTGAGCACGGCCTGATTTCGACCGCAGGGGTGTGACAGGCCTGAAGAGGTTCTTTGACTAGCCCCGGGTCTGGCTTTGGTATGATGGAGGTGAAAAGGTTAAACAGCCCCTGGACCATGACCATTTGTCTGTCCATTTTGAGACCCAGTTCCTCTACAGCTTTCTTCAACTCAGCTAGCTCTGTTTGTGCTGCCATTTTGGATTGATGATCGAGAAAGGTGATATGACAGTGAAATACCCCCGGTAGATGCTCCCAAGCAGGTTTGGCTCTTCTTTTTGGTACTTTCTTTGACGGTGCAGCGCCCAAAGCTAGACAGTAAAGCAATCGAAGGCTCAGGAAGTGTTCCTGCAATAGTTTTATTTGAAAGGATGCAACGTACATGTTGTCGTTGGTGTCCTCCTAGACTCTAGAACTAGCAGACAAAACCGTTTTATGACAGCCGGATGCTGCCCAGGTCCTCAGATTTCTTTTCGACAGTGTATCCTTATTTGAATCGACCAACACTAAGAGATGTCGAGATAGCCTAAGCCTTTGACTATTCCGCTTTCAAAGTTTCAACTTTGGAGGTCGAAACAACTCGGTGTAGATGACGTGATACCGGAACCGGGGCGACGTTGTGGCAACACTCCACTTAGCCTGAGCGGTGTACGCGCTTCGCACGATAACCAAGGTGGTGTAAGTATCACGGCATTCTCTCCGTTGTTCCTAGTTTTCTATTTGAAACCTCGATCGGGCATTAGACAAGGACTTAGAAAGTCTTGATTTCTCAAAGTCTCGCTGATCCAAGGAATTTGAAAGATGATAACGTGCACCATCGAGATGCACGACTCGTCATCGGTCCAGGCAACGCCCTAGCAGGCATAAAACGGGTTTGAAAGAGAGACAACCCTAAAAGCCGCCCTAGCATGCCCCTACGCAGGACGGTATGGATGTATGTACAGGCATGCGATATGGAAAGCAGTAACACATAGACAGTTTATGGGGGTTAGATGCAAGTAATCCTACCCTGTGGGTTCCTGTCTTAGTTTGAAAGGTTCTATTGCTTTGTACGCATGGCGAGGCTGGTTTTGGCTTAGAGGGGTTCCTCAGACTAGAGATGTTTTATACCTCCCGTTGCAATGCGTGCAGCAGAGCAATGGTCAAACGGTAAACGTCTCATCATCGTCCAAGGTTGTTGGGCATTCGAGGACCCCGGGCTCCAGTAAACTGTGCCGGTTACCCAAAACACCTCAACGGGGCTGATAGAACACCGATGCAAATGAACGCGCGTCGAAAGAATGATCGAGAGAGAGAAACGAAATGCTTTTCAAAATGCCTTTTGAAGCTTGGCTCACTTCATTAATCGACACTTGGAGAAAACTACATAAGCGAACAATAGTAAAAGCCCCAGACTGGAAAGGTCGGATGTAGAATCCTGTTACGTTACCATTCCGTTCTTCAGCAGCGCGGAGCGTACTGTTTTGCCAGACTTTTTGAAAATTGTTCATTCATGTATTAATTTCCAAATATTGATTAATGTAATGTCCCCAGCAGAGTCGCCACTGTGGGCACACGCCCCAAAAATCCCGCGTTTTAGTGCATGAAATTCCGGGTGCGCCCTTATCTTGCGGAAAGCGCGGCGAAGTGCTTCGCAGATCAGAGAGTCGCCACTCGGGTTTTGCGGTTAGTACCCAAGAAACCGTTCTTTTGAAAATGTTTGGACCACGTCCGTTTGGTTTTGAAAAAGGCTTTTGTAGACTGGGCCGTCGTCACCTTCGATCTTGAGGTTCGGGAGCCAGATTACGAGAGGGGAAGGGTTTTATGGCACCCCCCTCGCCCAGTCCGGAGACCGGTCTCTACTCAGGCGTTTTGTAAAACATTCGCATTTCTCTCTTTATTTGATCATTCTTTTAACCAGTTAGGGCGGGGGAACAGTTAATAGGGATTAAAACTGTAAACAAGTTGCATTTATATACAAAAGATGTAACAAAATGTTTATGGATGATGATGTTTGATCTAAGCAAATATAATAGATTGAGAACAAGCTTTTGTGGACGTTTTAGACAAACTAGCACACTCTGACTGTGCAATGGCACACACAGGAACAAGCCTGCATGCACTGGACGAACCACTGCATGCAGTCAACTCCTGCGTGCGCCACTCAAAACTGGCGTGCGCCGGTTAACCCAATACCACAGCTTCTGTTCTCAACCCTCTGGGCTCTGGAAAGGACCAGTGCACACCCAGGACAAACCACGCAGTTTATAGAGGTTACTAAACTATTACAGACAGATAAATGGGCTTGAAAGCCACTATATAGACAGAAAACCCCTTAAACAGTGAGGGGAGCATGATCAGAGGCCTGGATGGAAGATCCATGCAAGGGCCAAGCCACTGGGACAAAGATAACTAGCGCACGCCACTGAGGAAGGGCCGTACGCCAGTTCTTTCTTGGTTCCAATGCTTTGGCTTTGCACATTCTGGGCTCTGGAATAGGACCAGAGGGACCCAGATGACCAATATAAGCAATAAATATAGATAGGAAAGAAAGCAGTTCTAAATACAGAAAGCAGTAAAACTGGTTTTAGCATGCAACAAGGTGATCAAAGCTTAAATAATGCAAGAAAACAATGATCCATGATCCCCACGCCAGTTTTGCACGTACTACCATGACTGGCGTACGGTACATAACTACTGGCGTGCGCCACTGATCATTGTAATCCTTGCCAGCATTAGGGCCAGGACTGGTATAGATTACCAGCCTTGACCCTGCCAGCCCCCCTCAGGGGTCAGAACAGAAAGCAGGAGCAAGAGGTATTATACCTTTGCTTGTGAGTTTTGAAAGAGAGCTTGAGCTTTGAGCTTGAAGATGATGATGGATGTGGATGTAGTGAAGGTTATGGACTGTGGAGAGTATGTTCCCTTGCTTGCTCTTTCTATGGAAGAGAAAAGAAGCAAAGGAGAATGATAAAGAAGAGGACAAAGGGGCTTGGACTCTTTAATGGTGCTAACCCTTTTGAACTTGGTAACCCTTTGCAAGAGTGAGAGAGGGGAGTATATATGGAGGAGGGAGAGGCTGATCAGCCTGCCCTTAGGGGCTGTTTGGATGGCCAAATATTGGAGGAAGCTCCCATGCACTTAATGCATGGGACTTGGCTTGATGGAAGAGAAAGGAACAGTTCTGGCTGAAGTAATGATCAGGGGGCTGCCAGCTGACGTCAGGCGGCTGCAGAAGCTCCCGCCCAGCTGGCTGAAAAGGTTGATTTGACTGGTGCTGACTGGCGTGCGCCACTGGTTTAGTGGCGTGCGCCAGAGAGCGGTAGTGACTGACACGTGGCAGTGGTTCCTGCGCACGCTAGTCCACCACCAGCGTACTCCAGCAGGGTTTTGCTGAGGCCATTTGGTTCTGGCTTGAGGGTTCGACAAGGGTTTGAAATGGGTTTAGACGAGGTTCGGGACGCTCAAAGCTCAAACTCATCAAACAACTCGGTATGTTCTCGACCTTAATCATCATTGGGGAATCAAAAGACCGTAAATAAACTATTCTGGAAAGTCCAAAATAGGGTGTCTACAATACTCAGCTTGCCAGGTGTGGTCAAAGTCAAACTGTTGACTATTGACCCTCGCGCGATGGTTCTGAACCCTCGCGCGATGGTTCCCTCCTGTCATTATCACAGAATCCAGCTGGACTTGTGATGATTGGGTGTCACATGGGCTGGAACCCCGTTTTCCTCAACTGAACAGGGTTCTGGCAGGCTATACCCTCACACCCTCACAACCACTCCCACTCATCTTGTTGGCTAGCCTATCCACCAAGTTGTGACCAGCCTTGTTGGCTGGTTGCAAAACCAAGTTTGGCCACCACCTAGCCCTTCCACTTCCCCTATAAATACCCCCATTGGTCTTCCATGTTAAGGGTTCCAAGAAAATGATTAAGAAGCTTAATTACCCTTCACAAGGCAATTAGCATTCTAGCACAAAGTCACTAACCTAAACCACTTCCTAGTCTTCCAATTAAGTGTTCTACACACACACTTAGTCAAAGGGCTTCACCAATCAATCCAATCCATTTCCAAACCCTTTCCAAGCAAAGGTATAATGTTTGACCTGTTTCTGTTTTGATCCCTGAGGGGGGATGATAATACCATGTCCTGGTCCTAAAGCCAGCAGAGTTACAAGAATCCGTGGCAGCCAAACCCTCGCGCGATGGTCCACAACACTCGCGCGACACTTGTGTCAGCAAGAGAATGGACCTTGTGGGGAAGGGAGGCTAGCCCTTTTACTGTTTTTGCAATATTAGCATGCCTTTTGAGCTTCATTTCAAATTTTGATCACTATTATGCATGCAAAACAAAATACAGTAGCTTAGTTATTTGTTTTGAATAGCATGGAATGCCCTTGGGTCTCCCTGGATCTGTCTCAGGACCCCAAGCATGCAAAGCAATTCCTGGAAGTCCAGTCAGGAATGTCGCGCGAGACTCACTCTCTGTCGCGCGACAGTTCTGTTTATTCCAGAAGTGGCCCTTGCATGGGCAACTAGGCCCTTGGCCTCCTTTTATCCCCCCATTCCTTTTATCCAGAAATGGCCCTGATTTTTGGTCAGTAAAAATTTCGTTAAAAATTTGAATTTTATTTTAATTACTTAGACTTCTTTTAAAATTTCTTTTTAATACCCAAAAACCCGTCGTTACTAAATTCTAGACTTATAAAAAATTGGATTTTCTTCACTCCGAGCACTAAGATCATTTTCTAAAGACAAGTGTGTTGGACTATTCCCTTAATCATCGAGCTTAAGCCTAGGTTAGATTCTTGACTAGAAATCCTACTTAGCAAGACTAGTTAGATTTTGACCAATCTTTGAGAAACCCTAACTAGCGATTCATCTAGTTACTTCTCCTAAACCCTAGGAAGACCTTTTTGAACTTCATTAGACCTTTTGAACCTTTTGAACCCTTGAACCCTAAACAAACCCTGTTGACCAAAGTCAACCCTTGATCTTTACCCATTGGACGATAAATACTAGGAAAATCTTTATCCATTGGACAATAGGTTTCTACCTAGGATATTGTGACTAGATTGCTAGGTACACCTTTATATGTTTAAATATTCATCACCCTTTTATCCATTGGATAATAATAGTTAGGAGAATTATTAACCATTGGACAATAGGTTAGTCTTCCACCTAGTACAAGTCTATTAGTTTAATCAAGATTCACCATGAGTCATCGTACTTGACTAGATAGAATATATAAGCCTAGATCTTCCATCCATTAACCATTCGATAATAAAAGTTAGGGGAATTATGGTCCATTGGTCAATAAGGCCAAGTCAAACCTTGGTACTAGGTTTTAATTAGTTAATTGCTTATTAGATATGTTATGTACTTATTTATTTAAAGTATGAGTTATGAATATGTCATCCTAATATTTTATGTCTTAGAATATAATACATAAGTACATAGGTGGCAAATTGACATAGTTTAATATAGAATTTTGACTTAGAAAGTCTAGGATAAGATCATAGTACCTTGTACTTTTATGTAGTCTTCATTATATATGTATTTATATTAACCAAAGGAGGAAGAGAGAGGGAGAGAGAGAGAGAGAATTCGGGAGAGGGAGAGAGAGAGAGGGGCCGAGAGAGATAGAAGGATAGGAGAGAGAGAGATAGTGATGTGTTGTACCCTTATTCTTTCTCTACCAAATCTAAGTTGTATATATATATGTACATGTACTAGTGAAAGAAGAATAATAGGAAGGACATGAGGTGGACTCTAGTACTAGGACTCTAGTACCCTTACACCAACCCTTGTCCTTACAAGCTTAGGTGTCCAAAGCACCAAAGAGAGAGAGAGAGAATCCGAGAGAGGAGAGAGAAGGAGAGGCCGAGAGAGGGAGGTAGGAAAGAGAGAGAGAGAGAGAGAGAGAGAGAGAGAGAGAGATATGGTTGTTCCTTCCTTGTTCTTTCTCTACCAAAAACCCTAATTCTATATATATAAGTACTTGTACTTAGGAAAGAAGAGAGATAGAATGACATGAGTGAGATTGCTAAGTACTAGATTTACTTACACTAAATCCTTACTCTTCCAAATGAGTCCACCAACCTTGTCCTTTGTAGTTAGTCATCCTTGGATATTCATATACTAATCAAGGGAGAAAGAGAGAGAGGGAGAGAGAGAGGGAGAGGCCGAGAGAGATGGTGGGAGAGAGAGAGAGAGGGCCGGATGGAGAGGGAGAGAGAGAGGGAGTAATGTGTGCACTTGTACTCTTCCAAATCTAGTCCATCCTTGTTGGCCATTTTTGTACACAATCCAAGTACAACCAAAATCTAGTCTTTCTTGCACATGATCATCTAAGGACAACCAACCCTAGATTTCTTACTCTTTCAAGGTACAAGACAAGACCAAAACCCCAATAGAATAACCTAGACTTGTCCTAGATTGGAAAGAAAATCTTGTAATCTTTCCACCTATGTACTTATGTACATTGTACCATGGAGAGAGAGAGAGATTTTGGATGAGAAGGAGAGAGAGAGAGTGATGTGTGCAAGTGTACTCCTAAGCCTAGTCATGGTCCTTTGGCCAACACCTCACACCATCCAAGTACCATTAAATCTTTCCAAGGTACAAAATCTAGTCTTTCATGTGTTTAAATAAGAAAAAAAATCAAAGATAGGAGAGAGAGAGAGAGATTTCGGATGCGGGAGAGAGGGAGAGAGAGAGCCCTTGGCCTATAAATAGCAAGCCATTCATGCCTTGAACTCACACCTTCAAGCATTGCTCCAACTTCTCTCTAGAAACAATTTCTGTTTTTCCAGGCAGCCCACTGCCCTCCACAAAACCTCATTCTTTCTCCTACCTAAAGTGGTTTCTAGGATAAACTTCCTCCGGGAAAGTTGTAGAACACTTCGAGCTCTTCAAGTTAGACCCAAGAACCACCCTACTCGGTCAAGAAACGACAAAGATATCGACATCCGAAGTTCAGTAAAAATTCGGATTTCCAGATTCCAGACAGCAAACTGTCCCTTCCTTTATCACCATATTTCTCCTACCTAAAGTAGTTTCTAGGACCAACTTCCTTCACAAAAGTGGTAGAGCACTTCTAGAGCTAGCTTCGATGTCAACTCAAGAACGATCATATTCGGCCAAATATTGATCGAGTTACTGCCACCCGAAGTTCGGTCCAGATTTGTGCATTTCATCGCCGTAGAATTTTCCAACTAGCTTATTCGGCCCCGACTAGTTTCGGATCAAGGTAGGGTGTCCTTACTCTTTATCCCTAAGTATATGTAGATTAATCTCTACTCATTCTTCCCTAGTATAACGTTAGTTACGTTTGCTTATGATAAGGCTAGAAAACGTATGATCATGACCAGAAGCTAATTCATTTCCTACAATGTTTGGATGCGTACTTGTTTGACTAATGGTGGTAATAACATGTTGATTAACGACCTTTATTTCAATAAACACGTGTTGTTTTAAACTTATGATAAGAGAAAAAAATGAATTTTGAAAGAAAATGTTCGTAGCTTAACTTTAAGTATTCGTATTGTGATCTTGGAATGATTATGGATTAAACTGAAGTATTTGTATTTTGATCTTAGAATGATTATGACTTGTATACGTGTTTACTTGTCTTCCTTGTTGATATGTGTTTAAGCATAAGTGATTTATCACTCCAAAGGCGTCCGTACATGTGGCGTTATGCTTTAATATGATTGAGCATGATTACATGATAAATTGAGCATGCTATCTAAAATAGAGTTGGCCGGACGATCTTGCTAGTTTAGTTTCAAGATTACTTACATTGTGAAATGAACTATCGCAGAGTCATGGCATGCAAATGAGACACAAAAACCGAGAAGGTAGAAACATGACACCTAGGGTGTGGTTGATATGGATAAAATATTTTTGAAAGTACATAATGGCCGGACGCGGTAGTCATTATGTGGATGTGAAAACCTGCAAGGTGGCCGGACTTGGTAGCCCTTTGTATGGACTTGCGAAAACCGCAATGTGGCCGGACTTGGTAGCCCATTGTGAAGATTGCCAATGGGGCCGGACGTGGTAGTCTCATTGGTAGTATGGCTTGGTATCCGCGGGAAGGAGCCAATGCAAGATTTGAATGAATTGCGGAAACCGCAATGTGGCCGGATTTGGTAGCCCATTGTGTGCGTTGCCAATGGAGCCGGACTTGGTAGCCTCATTGGTAACGAGTGTTAAAAAGATATTCGAAATGTTGTTTTCATAAAGTGAAATGGATGACACGGTCTACGAATTGTTGCGTAGGAGAGACACAGAGAATCATGACACCAACGTGAATAAGAAAGTGAATGTGGTTGCGTCATTGCTAACTATGTTGTTGAATGAGCATGTGTAATTGTTTATATGCTTCTTGGTTGTAAGTTAAGGGTTGGAGGGTATAGGATTATTCTGCTGAGCTGTTGTAGCTCATGGTGTTACCTTTGGTGACCCTGACATATTATATCGGTGGCGACGCTGGTATAATGTGTCAGACTTTGTAGATAATCAAGATAAACAGTACGCCTTGGAGGATTTTGGAGCTGAGGAGCTGGCTAGGATGGAGGAGCAAGCGGAGTTGTAGTTAGGAACCCTAGTTTTCCTTTCCTTTATGTAATGAAAGCACTCTGATGGGAATTACGATGTAATAATGAGCAAGACTCCATTTGATTTTATCAATGAAATGTTTATTTAACGTACCCGAAAATGGGGGCTTTACAAAAATAGACACAAATACTTAAAGAACTTAATTGGTGAATTGGACGAATGGATTGCCACTTTGATTTGGACGGGACAGGTCACCGCTTGTTGAAGTTGGTGGACAAAACGGGCTGTCGCTGCTGGGGATAATATGGACGGGCGGACCGCCGTTGGTTGATTTGATGGATAAAACAGGCTGTCGCAAAAGTGGACTTTCCTGGTGGAATAATCCTTTACGGGAGAATCATTGTTCCTTGATTACTTGATTTTGAAAAGACGGGACAGGCCGTCGTTGATTTGAGATTGGATGGATAGATCGTCATTGATTTGAAATTGGACGGACAGACCGTCGTTGATTTGAAATTTGGATGGACAGACCGTTGTTGATTTGAATTTGGACGGACAGACTGTCGTTGATTTGAATTTGGATGGACAGACCGTCGTTGATTTGAAATTGGACGGACAGACCGTTGTTGATTTGAAATTGGACTCCGCTACCCCGGGGTTCGACTGACTGTTGATAAGAACATGGATTAGGGCAATCATGGGCCGCCACTTTTAGGAAGAAATTGAAGCAGAAGAGTGATTGGGCCTTAGGCCCATATACAACCTGCGTGCGCCAGTAATATACTGGCATATGCGCGTAAAGCTGATAGGCTAGAATTTTAACTCGGCCCAGACCCGGCCTGTCGACCCCTTTCTTCGTTCATAACTCCCAAAGAGAGATGGAGAACCGCCTTTCGACAGTTTTTGAAACTCCACACCCCTCTCTCAATCTCAAAATCTCTCTCTCAATCTCATCCCTTCTTTTTCTCCACTTTCCAACCCTAAATACACAAACCAAACACACCCATGGTAGAATGTGGTGGTGGCAGCGGCAATGGCAATGTTGGTGAAGAGGGGGCTCGGCCGAGAAGCGAAGACATGATCACAAGACCTCTAATCGACGATAAACCGATGGAAGAGGCTCAGACGAGTACCAGTGCAATGGTATAGGGCAGCGACGGGGGTGGTGATGGCCATGCAGCGGAGGTGGGTGATGGTGGTGACCGACATACGCTGATGGAGGAGAGGCGTACGCCGGTGGGACCAGAGACAGGGACCCATGGATCTGTCGATTGGACTTCAGTAGCGGCTTAGAGGGTTTGGTGGTTACTGGTGGTGGTCTGGGTGGGGTCGGTGGCAGCGGCAGTGGTGGAGATGTTGGTGGTGACGGTGACGACTGGTCGGAGACTACGTTGAGGGATCTGGCAAGGGGAAAGGATCCCGTGGTCACAGAGGAGGTACCGAGAAAGGCTCCAGTAGAGCGGGCTGAATTTGTACTGCCCGTGGGATCTTCGAGGCACGACCCCATCTTGAAGAGTGACCTCGCGGAGTTTGTGGGTGAAGACGTGCTTGCCCAGCTCATGGAGGAGAGCCCTGCAGTGGTTGCAGCAGTGTTGGCAGCGCGCGAGGAGCGGTTGCATCAGATAACCCTAGCCGAGGAGGAGGAGGAGTGGCTGAGGCGGGAGGCCGAGGTGTTAAAGCGGGAGACCGAGGCGGCCAAGAGAGCCTAGGATGAGGCGGCGTGGGTGCAAGAGTCCACAGTGGCGCTGGCTGAGTCTAGGGCGAAGGGGCCCCATGCTGAGTTTGTGGCGGAGACGTACACCCCAGCAGAGCTGCACATCTTCATCCCGTCTGGGGTTGACAGCTACGTGCCTCGACGGGAGAGCTACGACGTAGAGCTTGTGCTTAGGGATCCCGAGGAGCACTTAGTGCAGACTTGGGCATAGGTATATCCTTAAACTTGCTTCAGCTTCCATTTCGTACCATTGAATCTGCATGTGTTTAATATTGAACTGTCTTAGGCTCGTAATGTACACCACCGGAACCATAGAATTCGACTTGTTGTGTAGAACTTAATAATATGCCACGACTGATAACGTAACTTTTAGCTTGAATCAACCAATAAAGTACTTAATAGCTTGAATGGACTGGTAGAATGCCTGTAATTTGATTCGACTGACATAATGCCTAGTAGAACTGAACTCGACCATAGAACACCTGTGACTTGATTCGACAGATAGCGCCTGAAATGATAATCGACTGATAGTATACTTGATAGTTTGATTCAACTGTAGTATATGCCTGCTTCGACTAATAACATAACTTGAGAACTTGAATCGACCACGAGATGCCGTTGTATAACCGAACTCGGCTTTAGGACGCTTGTAACTTGACTAGACTAATAGTATGCCTGAAATGATAATCAACTAAAAGAATGCCTGGTGGCTAGATCGACTGTAGAATGTCCGTAACCTTGTTATCGACTGGTAGAGAAACTACTTGATAGCTTGATTCGACTGCCTATTGGATTTGAACTGCATATATTGACACACCTCTTTCTGTTTTAGCTGTTGTTTTGAACAGAGAGGAGTAGCCAGCTCGCAGGGACATGGCGGTCCAGCGAGCTCGCTTGAACTGTACAGGGCACTGCCCGAGAAGGTCAGAGAGCTGGTGGATGCTGCGGGGTTTGGTTTGTTTATCCCGACGCTGACGGCGGTGAAGAGTGTTCATGCCGTACTTACTGCACTGGTTGAGAGGTGGCAGGACACATCCAATACCTTCCACTTCCCGATCGAGGAGATGACAGTGACCCCGTTGGACTTCGCGGCCATCACTGGCTTGAGGGTTGGAGGCGAGCCTATCCTTTTTGACTCGGGAATTCACCGGGACATGGCCGCGCTGAGGTGGTTCCTGGGACAGGTGCCTGTGGGCGGTGAGGAGACGGTCCGGCATGACCAGTTCAGAGCATACTTGCAGGGGAGGATATGACCACTGTTCAGGAGGAGGTGTAGATGGCGAGGGCCTATCTGTTGTACTTGTTCGGGGCTACACTATACCCAAATAAGCGGGCCACAGTGCACTTGTCCTACCTGCCGGCCCTTCGTGACCTACGCACGGCCTCTCGGTACAACTGGGGAGGAGCAGCCTTAGGAGCGTGCTACGGGTTCATGGGGGAGTTCTCGCGAGGGAAGAAGGCGACCGCTGGCTACTGGAGAGTGTGGGAGGTAAGAAACAAAACTTATAGCTCAATTTTATTTCATACTCGCACTTTTCCCTGAATTGTATGTGCTGTATTTCTGGTGCTTTGATTGTTCGAAAACCTTGCAGCTGTGGGCCTATGAGATGCTGAAAATGTACCCTCCGAAGAATAAGTGCCCGGACTTGCAGACTCTCCCTTGTGCCATGATCTGGGGGCCATTACATAGAGGTAAGAAGAAGTCAAAAGGGAGCCTCCTGGCCTTCCGAGTCTACTTCAACGAGCTATCGAGCACCCAGGTAAAAACCAATTCCATTTGTAGATCATACTTTGAAATGCTTTAATGCTGTTGCTGACATCTTTTGTCTTGGTTGCTTGAATGTGCTGTAGGTGGAGTGGGACTCGTGGAGCGGTGTGGAGCCTGAGCCTGAGTACCTGGCGAGGAGCAGAGTAGTGACGGTGAGCCGAGTGCTGCTGGAATCGGCTTTCGGTTGGCAGTGCTACCTAGGCGACCAGGTGACGCTACAGTCACTTGGCTTGTCCGAGTTCTAGGTCCCTGGGCCACTTCCGCCTCACGCTTCGCACACAGGCAGGTACACACTCGCTAAGCTACAGCGGTTTACCATCCTGGAGGACCTTTCTGCCTACTTGAGGCCTAAACGAGACTATGCCGTCTACCGGAGATAGTACCTGGCGGGACCACTTGGGGTGATGGCACACCAGGCTGTGGCGAGCGAGGCTAGGGAAGCTGGCTTGGAAAGACTGGGCCAGAGGGGCAGGAGAGCTCGCTCGCGAGAGAGGAGTGACTACGCAGTGATGACCGGCTTTCGTGGACACTGGCAGTGTGGGACGCATAGGGAGAGGCTGCGACAGTTCAGTTTGAGCCAACCAGGATGGTGCCAGCACAGATCACGGGACCGGTATGATGTACTTTCAGCTTTCACATTCCTTGTGCCATATTTGAACTGTATCTTGATCTTGTTTCCAAAACACAGGTGCCAGTTGAATGGGCGCAGGAGGCTGTCCGCTTGATGCTGACCATGGAGAAAGAGTTTCACAAGATAGCGGGCGGTACCTTTCTGCAGTTGCACTACCCACCGGTGGCTCCGGCTCCTACTGTTCGACCTCAGGTATAACCCCAGAAACTTGTTCAATTCTGCTTTTGATACTAGAATAGGCCTGCCTTTGATATACAATATGCTCGACATACCTGCTCTTGATCCCTGTTTTCAGCATTTAATATGCAATATGTACAACATATATATTGAAATGATTGAATGAATTGAAAATGCAGGGACAAGCTAGGGCGGCTCATAGGCGCAAGACAGTGCGGCCGGTTCCTTGAAAGCAGAAGGCGATGAGTACCTCTACCACTCTTGCCGCAACGCAGAGACAGGCGAACGCTTCACAACCCACGGCGAGCGTCCAGAGAGGAGCAGAGATCATCTCGACTAGCGACGAGCCACAATTTCGCCGAGAGCTGAGGAAGAGGCCAGTGCAGAAGAAGCCAGCCCAGGGGCCAGCACAGAAGAAGAGGAGGCAAGAGGCTGAGAGGGAGAAGAGGAGGAGGACGAGGATGAGGAGCGCTCGCCTTTCAGCAGCAGCTCCGACGACTCCGCCAGTGACCCCGGGTACAAGAGAAACCCGAGAGAGAGAGAGAGGATGATGACGACGATGAGGACTTTGAGGACCTTTTTGACGACTGAGGGCTGTCACTGAGTCTCAGTTACTTTACTGCCTTTTGACTTGATGCATTTTGATTAGAGGACAGGGCCTGCGTGCCTTTTGACTTTCGGGCGGATGTGCCCCAGTACATGATACTTACTTTTGCTCGGACCGTTGTGCCGCTACGTACATTCTTACTTTTGACTTGGATATGGATATTGAGTATGATAGTATATAAAAGCTGCATTTTATGTTTATTGATCCTCTTTTGATGAAAAATTGTTAAAAGAATGATTAAACCATCCACTAATATCCAACTAGCATTGACGAGAGACCTGAATTGACAATTAAACACGCGTGTATATGTACAAACTTGCCTAGCTCGAAAGAAATGGACAGAAAAGTCCTAGGATACGACACATATCCTTAGACACATGAAATTTTGGGCATTAATGTGCCAAAACATGAAATTCTCCTAGACATGGGAAATTGACACTTCTGTAAGACCATATAAATGCACAATGACCTGTACGAATTGACAAAACCGGGAAAAACACCCCGAGACGAGAAATAAATTGAAAAATGCTAAAAATCCCTAAAAAACGGACATAAGACGCAAAAGATGACTCGATTTAGTCCCGGACTGAAACCGACACCCCTGTATAGTCACATTAGGTCCATACGATGCGTACGGTATGACCAAACTTGGCAAAATTCCCTGGAACAAATTTTGACCTTCCGAAACTTTGATTTGAACCTGAAACGGGCCATCGGAGGTCCAAAAACTTCGATAAGCGCGTCGTTTGGAATCCGACGCTTAGACATAGTCCCATATATTATTTATGACTTGCATGAATCAACAAACTTTCAAAATTGACCTTAGAATCGAAAACGGTCATTAGGTGGTAGTAGCTGCTGCATTCTGGTGAACCTTACTGACGTGCGCCAGTAGCCATCTGCGTGCGTCAGTAAAGCGGATACGTGCACGCTGGTAATTCACTGGTGAACACCGATAAAGTCTGATGCAGACCCACTTGTCTAACCAACTATCCTTTTGGGGAGCATGCCTTGTCTTCATCCCCACACGGTTTGAACACGATTTCTGAGTATCAGGGGGCAGTGTCCTTGCTTGCTAGGGTTGTTTGGACACTAATGCTTGGTTTTAACTTCGACACAAGAACCGAGGTTCATGTTTTTCCTACAAATGGAAGGTGCAAGCATTGTTGAACCCACATTTTCACTCCCCATATTCAGAAAATTTTGACATTCTCAATGGAGAATCCGCTCCCAACCTTGATCAAGCCTTAGCTAGTGCAATTCCTAACCGTCGATTGGTTGAACTTCCAATCGCACGGCCTCCCCTCGTTCCGATACCTTCGACATGTGCCACTTCGTCCTGGACTCCTAAGGGCTGCTCTCAGGTTCTGGGACCCAGACGTCCATGTCTTCCGCTTTGGAGACGATGAGATATGTCCAACCGTGGAGGAATTCCAAGCCTACACTACTACAATAATAGATAAATACCACACTAAGGAGATTCACAAAGATCACGGTTTTCTGTGAAAGCGTGATAAAAAATTATAGGCTAACTTTTTAATCTCAGTTTAAATCAAAAGCTGAGATAAAAAGTGGTGCTTAGCCACAGAAAAGAGCAAGATAATAGATCTCACTCTTGCAACGAGATAAAAGAAAAAAGACCTCACCCTTATAGTGTGATAGAAGACTTATAAAGATCTCGCTCGTGCGGTGAGATAAAAAAAAAAAGACCTCACCCTTACGGCATGATAAAAAACATTGGCTCGAAAAAGAACAAATAAAAGATCTCACAATAGTGACGAGATAAAAGACTATGAGAAAGGAACGGCGAAGACTTCGGCCCAACCGACGTATTTAGCTTCATACGAAAAAACCCTAAGCCCTAAGTCGCGCCGTCTCGTCTCCCACTTCCCACCCCATTCGTTCCCTCATGGCCTCATTCCCTGACCGACTGACCCTAAATCGCCACTCCTCTTCCAACTCCAACCCTAAATCGCCGATCAAAGATTATAGGACCCTCAATCGATCGATTGGACTCACAGCTCACTGACTCAGTCCCCCAATGGCCCTAAATCTAACAGTGGTACGTCTCTCTCTCTCTCTCTCTCTCAAACAGTGGCTGTTTCAACAGTGATATAGTGTATGGCTGTATGCGATTTGGCCTCCCCCTTGTTTCCCTCTCCTCTCACGTTGGTGACAGCAGCGGCGTCTCTCGACAACTGTCTCGGTCGAGTTCTGACGACTCGCTCCCCATAGTCATTTGAGTCGGAGATCAAGTGCATCGAATAGTCTGACGACCAGGATGAGGTACGGTTCTCCGTTTCTGTACTTTGTTTTAGGGTTTTCATACCATTTGTGTGTTGTGAGAAAGGGAGAAGAGACATGATTTTGATTTCTCACAGAAAATGGACCATAAAAAAACTACAACAAACACATGAGGGGTTTTTGGGCATTTTTTTGCCAGATAGGGGTTTTATGATTCGGATTGTTTTTTCGGTATTATATCTGTGGATTCGGGTATTTACAGGTTAGAGAGAGGGGGTTTGTCGAGGGATTTGATGATGGGGAGTTCAATCGTGAATTTGAAAGAAAACCTCCACAAAAATCGCGCTCGATGTTCACGACGATGATGGCGACGAAGTGCTTGAGATCTACAACTCAATCGCCAGATCAAAAAGGTCATCTCTACACTGACCGGCGATGAAGGCCAATGGATTCGATTCCCCTTACAATTCTGAGGTATTATTCCGTTGTCTTTAGGTCACTATCTAATGAAATGTCCTTATGAATTTTGTTTTCTGTTATTGCATCACAATCGTTTCTCTGCTCTGAGTTGTGTGCTTAAGTTATTTAGGGATAGAGCTTTGGTTTTTGTAGAATTGTGTGAATTTGGGAATAGAACTCCCTATATTCAAGTGAAAAATAGCAAGCTATGTAAACTTCCTAGGCAAAGTCCACATTGTAAGTGTCAATTGGGAAACTCTTTTCCCTACACGTTGTCCACATTGTCCGTTTGTATTTGGTTATATTAGTTCATAACTATTGAATACTTTGATGTTTCTTTCAAAAGACTGCAATTTTTTGTATCCGTTTACTGCTTGTGCAGGTGAAATTTGTTTGAGACTTTGAGTCACAAAGAGAGTACATGAAGCATATTTTGCTCAATTATGCCTCACTAAGGTATATTCCCATTAAACAGTTGTAGTTTATTGAATGAATGTTTCAACCATCAATCTTGGTTTGATGGTAATATTTAACTAGCTGATCAAACCAGTGATAAAACATAAATAGCAAGTGATTTTTTTTTAATCCCAGTTGGATAATGAAGCCTAGAGTATCAGCTTCGGCCTTCGGACATTGCGTCGAATTCAGCATCTGGTAATTGGTTATTTTATATGTTCTACAACTGATTATCATGGATGCAGTCCAAAATTTGTATTTCTTTATGTGGCGTTGAAAGTTATCGGCTTAAATGTTACCATCCTAACTGTTTACTCTTTAGTAACATGGGAATGCATCCTCACTTATTCTCCTATACAAACCAGTCTCTATTTTTTTCTCCTTTTTCTTTCTCGAGTTGATGGAGTCATTTGATTGGTTTGCAAATTCTGTTTATGCCGTTTGAAGTTCCTGGATCTCATTACGAGCTTAACAGTGAGCAGTGGCTAGTTGGTCTGTTACGATTGCAGTAATGGTGCCATGCTAACTGCTTGCTATCTTTGCTATCATTTTTTTTTCATAAAAGGCTTGCTCATCATTTGGGATGATATGTGACACTTATTATGATTGTAGAATACTTGATAATAATCTGAATCAGACTATCAGTGAAGATGACATTTTTTCATTACGAATAAAATCTTTTCTTCAAATTTCGTGTAAACCAGGGGTGAAGCACAAAATAAAAAAAGAGAAAGGGTGAAGCATTAAAATGCTCTATTTAGCGCTGCTCTCATCATTCTGGCTTTGACTGGGGAGAGGATTTTGAAGAAACCTGCTACCCAAAAGTTGGAGATCAACCAATTCCATATCCTCAATAAATTTATTGAAATCCTTCATCCCTCTTTCTCTATTCACTACAAGAAAAAGGGCCATACCCGGCACTTGATTTCCGGCGTTTGTGCAATATATCTTGTTTTGGAATGCTTGCTTTAGTTTGACCTTGTTAGTTGTGCTGAAATTGCTCTTTTTTGCTTGTTGGGGCTGATTTCTATCAAATAAATGTTCTTGTTGACAGAGTTGGAGGAGAATATATTTATGATCAGCTTGGTTAATGAGAAAATTAAGGAATGGAGTTAAAGGGGACTAGCTTTCTTTATTTCCTAAGAAAACATACTAGAAAATGAAGCTTAAAATCTAATTCAGCTGATAGATTAAGATTAAGATAAACTGTACAAATTTTATTCAGTAATCGCAGTTGTGATCTTGTTTTTTTCGGCAGTATCAAGTAGGAACAAATTTGGGAAGAACAACAGCAGGGGCCTTTCATCACTACCAGCTATGACTATGGTGCTACTATTGATGAGTATGGTGAGCAAACTTAACACTTCTAAGAGCAAGTTTACCAGTCAAGGTAAAATTGCTTTTTATCTATTTTAGCTTGTCAAAATAAGAAAAAGTCCTTTGCATCGGAGGAGCAAAACCCAAAGGTAAAATAGCTCTTGTTGGTTCGGCTCTGTATTAATAGCTTGGAACTATTCATGAGCTCTCATTAAACAAATGATTGTTTCTCTTTCTTCCTCTCTCTCCCTCTCCCCAATGGAACTCAACTACCGGATGAATAGTAATATTTTATAGTATTTTATAAGGATAGAGATGGAAATAGAGAGGATTGGTGTAGGGGTGAGAGAGATTTGTATAGGTAAAATGAAAAAAGTGCACTGTTCACAAGGTATTTTACCTTTTCATTGGTAAACTTGCTCTAATGCAACAAAATGAAAATTCCATTCTTAAATTTGTGTTTTGAATTCTTTTGTCTCTAGCTAATTGTTTGATTATTCAAAATGGCCAGGCTTGATTAGGCAACCTGAGTATGGCCATCTGAAGGAGCTGCATAGAGCTATTAAGCTATGTTAGCGAGCTTTAGTTTCTGCTGATCTCCCATTACTACGTTGGGAAGATATGAACAGGTTTGTCACCTTATATGGAAATCAGAAGCAATCGCTATGCTTTATTTCCCCAAATTTTGCCATTGCTTTAGCTGGTACTCTCATCCGCTTGATGGGGGTAGCAATGCTTTCCTTTTCCCATATTTTTTTTGTTTCCTTTTACTTTTATGTAGTCTTATGCATTGGGTTTGTATTTCTAGTGGTAATCAGGGAAGTGTGGGAAGCTCCTGATAACAAGATTGTTGGTTGGGCCAAGTGGTAGATATTTTGGGCCGAGGAGCGTGTTGTGGCTAAAGTAACGCAGCCAATCGGTTAATATCTAATTGAGTAAGTTTTAATGAAGTCTATTACAAGGGACCTGTTTAATTGATTGGGTCAATCAGTTAATATCTAAGTGACACTACCTAATTGAGACATCTGTTTGATTGACAAAATGCCCAAACCATTCTATTTTGTGGTTACTTTTTGGCTTAGGATACTTAGCACCTCTATGCCATGTGGTTACTTTTCAGAGTTGCGACTGTTCTAGGTTTCATATTATGCCCCTTCATTTTTGCTTCATTGATATCAAAATGCCGATGGTCTTTGGTTTGAAAGCTTTGTTCAATAAGTTCACTTGGAAATCTTGGGCTATACTTGAAAAGTATTAAGTTAGAATAATAGGTTATAGTTTTCTTCCTTCACTTGTATTTCTTTCGGTCCAATATCTCACCATTCGGTACTTAGCCAAATATGTATTGTGAGTTCTGTTGATCCTATTGTTTGCCAATGTGATCATGGTTGTCCGGTTTTATGATTTCATTGTGAAATATGACAAGGCTACTTTATGCCCGGATATGTGTTTTTATGAATGGTAATTTAAAGATGTTCTCTTGACTGCAGACTCGTGCTTTCAGTATGCTAATGTAGGTAGTTATTCGCTTTTTTGTTTTCTGCTGAATTTAGGCATTGGAGTTCTTGATGCTGCTACTTTTTGTTTTCTGGTGGATTTAGGCATGCTCTGAAAATGACGAAGTGCTTGAAATTGGCTTCAGAGAATGACGAGTGCTTGAAGTTGGCTTCAAAGAATGAAGAATTTGTTGTAGCTTAGGACATAACTCCATGCTTGTGGTTCAATTAGTTTTCTCTGTCCTTTTTATTGTTAAGTTTTTGTTCTGCATTTTATATGCATTTTCAGAAATTTGATTGACATTAGATTAATTCAATGTAGGCTTTTCGGCACGATTTTTCCATCTATGACATGTTTTGTGCAAGATGCAATATCATTTATGCATATTTCGTATTGCAATTTCTTTTGTTTTGGAGAAGATAGATACGGGCTGAATACATATTTTACATGTATTTATTATTAGTTAGAGATTCGGGCATTTTTTAAATGCACAAAAAAAAAAAGATGCATCTTTCAATCACATTTCTAGACTGTGATGATAAGAACATTTAATCACAGTTTTAGATGAAAACCGTGATGTAGACACCCCAATCTGGGCTTCCAGATTAGTTTACTTACGGTTTTTGATTCCCCGATGATGAAACAGATCAAGAACACCCCGGGAATGTCGAGTGTTTGAGCTTTGAGTGTTTGAATAACCCTTGAACCTAACCTAATCTTAAGCCACTTCCAAAAGCCAAAAACCCTATTGATGTGTGCCAGGGTGCAACCATCGCGCGCCCGGGTGCACCGTCGCGCGACGGTTTGACTCCATCGCGCGATGGTCAACCGGAGCATTGACCAGCGCGCCAGGGCTCATTGTCGCGCGACAGTTTGGAACCATCGCGCGACGGTCAGAACCTGTCCCCATCACCTTTATTCAGTTGGGCAGCTTAATCACCAAGTAATCCCCATCCAGCCTCGTGGCTGGCTGGCCTCCATTCTTTGGACCAGACCTGCCTTTCCATTAGTGGAAGGTGCTAAGCCTATAAAAACCCTCCTTTGTTCATCTTTCAAAAGGTTAACAAAAATTGGCATTCAAAATGGGGCATCACTTTGTACTCTTTTAAGCTAATAAAAGAGATACAAAGACACCCCAAGAACATAGCTTGTTCTTCTTCCACTCAAACACCTCATTCAACCTCAATCCAATTCAAAGCTCAAACACCTCATTCAACCTCAATCCAATTCAAAGCTCAAACACTTTTCAAACCTCAAAAATTCAAAGGTATATCTTACCTTTGTTCTGCTCTCTGTTTTGATCCCTGAGGGGGGCTGGCAGGGTCAAGGCTGGTAATCAATACCAGTCCTGGCCCTAAGGCTAGCAAGGTTTCAAAAACCGTAGATCAAGCAAACCCTCGCGCGATGGTCCCACTCACTCGCGCGACAGTTCTGTTTGCACGAGAATGGACCACGTGGGGAAGGGGTGCTGGTCATTTCTTATTTTTGGTTATTGCCATAGCTGTTGTGTAGTTTATTTAGGTATTAAGTCACCGTGAAGCATGCTAATAACCAGTTTACTGCTTTCTTTTGTTAGAAATGTCAGTTTTACATTTCAATATTTAGTTCTGTTCTGTTGGAGTACTGTAGACACCCCAATCTGGGTCTCCCAATCGTTTTACTTTATTTTACGATTTTTTTGTTTCCCCGATGATGAAATCGGATCAAACAGAGCTTGGATCGGGAATGGATTGAGCTTGGAATGCTTGGAACCCTACTCGAACCCCTTTGAACCCTTCTGAACCTTCAGTCAAACCCCTAAAACCATAGTTGACCCTCGCGCGAGCCTTTCTGTCCCTCGTGCGACACTTAGCTTGCCACGTGTAGTCAAAGTCAAACTGTTGACTGTTTGACCCTCGCGCGACACTTCCGAACCCTCGCGCGATGGTTCCCTCCTGTCCCTATCACAGAATCCAGCTGGACTTGTGATGATTGCTTGGCACATGGGTTCCCATGGGCTGGAACCCCGTTCTCCTCAGCTGAACGGCGTGCTGGAAGGTTCTAACCCCATGCAATCCCCTAACCACTCTCTCACCTTGTTGGCTAGCCTCACAACCAAGTTGTGACCAGCCTTGGTGGCTGGTCCTAAGGTCTTGTTTGGCCTCTACTCAGCCCTTACATTCCCCCTATAAATACCCCCATTGGTCTTCCATGTTAAGGGTTCCAAAAATTGCTTAAGAGATTCATTAGTCATTTCACAAGCTCTACACTAGCTAGCACAAAGTTACTAACCCTCAAACCACTTCCTAAACTTCTGAACTCAGGGTGTTCACACACTCTTGGTAGCAAAGTCACACCAATCAATCCAATCTACTCCCAAACCCTTTCCAAGCAAAGGTATAATGTTTTAAGCTGTTTCTGTTTTTCCCTGAGGGGGCTGACAAGGCCAAGGTAATTAATACCATGTCCTGGTCCTAAAGCCAACAAAGTTACAAGAATTCGTGGCAGCCTACACCCTCGCGCGATGGTCCCCTTTACTCGCGCGACACTCGTGTCAGACCAAGAGAATGGACCTCGTGGGGAAGGAAGGCTAGCCTTTGTCTGTTTTGCAGTAGTATTTTCATGCCTGACGTACTTTACTTTGATTTTTAGATCACCTGTGATGCATGCAAAAATAAAATACAGTAGCTAGTTTATTTGCTTTGAATAGTTTGGAATGCCCTTGGGATCCCTGAATCTGTCCTGTCTCAAGACCCCAAGCATGTAAAGCAATTCCTGGAAGTCCAGTCAGGAGTGTCGCGCGAGGTTTACTCTCTGTCGCGCGACAGTTCTCTGATTTCCATGAATGGCCCTTGCATGGGCAACTTGGCCCTTGGCCTCTGTTTTGATACCCCCACTGTTTAGGGGTTGTGTTTCATCTTATTTGGCTCCTGCTTGGAGTATTGTGTAATAATTAGCATTTTACAGTCTTCCAATACACTGCTTGGTTTGCTTCCTGGGTGTGCACTGGTCCTTCCAGAGCCTAGAAGGGGATGATTTTGGGACTGTGGTGAGATGACAACACTCGCGCGAGAGTCAGAGTGTCTCGCGCGATGATTGACTTGCATGCAGATCTGTTCAAGCATGCAAGTTGATCATCGTGCAGGGCAAATCTGCCCCGAGCCTGGTTTTTGCATCTGATCGCTGTTTCAAGATCATTCCGTTTATTATTCATCATGCTACTCATCCATGTCATTATTTGATCACATCCTGCGAATTGTTACAGTTTTAATTCCCGATTAACTGTTCCCCCGCCCTAATTGGCTAAAATCAATTAAAAGAGGAAGAATCACAAAGGTTTTCATAAAAATGCCTAAGTAGAGACCGATCTCCTGATTGGGCGAGAGGGGTGCCATAAAACCCTTTCCCTCTCGTAACCTGGCTCCCGAACCCAGATATGGTTATGACGGACTGGTTTCCTTCACTTTTTCAAATAAAGCGCGGCAGGTGCTTCGAAATACGGTTCCTTGAGTGTCGGACCTTCAAAACTCAAGTGGCGACTCTGTATTTTTGAGCGCTTGCCACCGGCGCTCGCGGTCCCTCGATTTTCAAAAAAGGGCCGCAATGGCGAAAGGAACGGAATCCTTTTTCCAAGGGCACGCTGCCCACAGTGGCGACTCTGCTAGGGATGAATCGAACCAATATTGATTCACACTTAGGATTTAATACACCTGGGAACAATCCCTTAAAAGCATGTCAAAACGGTGAGCTTCGCGCTGCCGAAGGTTGGAACGGTGATTTAACAGGACCTCGTGTCCGGCCATTCTAATCTGGGGCTTTTTCGATTGTTCGCTTGCGTAGTTTTTTCTAAAGATGGACTAAATAAAGTGAGCCAAATTTGAAAAGGCGTTTTTACGACTCTGTGATTCTTCTTCTTTTAAAACAAATTTTAGCATCTCATTTGCATCGATGTGGGATAAGCCTCGTTGGATCGTTTTGGCAATCCGGCACGGTTTACCGGAGCCCGGGGACCCCGAATGACCGACAACCTTCGACGATGATGGGTCATGCTACCGTTCGACTGTTATTCTGCGAAAAACGCGGGTAACGGGAGGTATATCTGTGGCCCTAGTCCGAGGAACCTGTTATGAACCAAAACCGGCCTTTTGCATATACAAAGCATTAGAACTCTCCAAATTATGACAGGTACCCACAGGTTAAGATCTACTTGCATCTAACCCTCTAAATGCCTACGTGTTACTGCTTTCCTTATCGCATGAACTGTACATACATCTCGTTCAGCGTAGAAGCATGTCTAGGATGGCTCCTAGGTTCTCAATCTGTTCCGAGTCTGTCTTCAGGCTTAGTAGGACATTGTTGTGGCCCGATGAGGAGTCGTGCATCTCAGTGATGCGCGTTATCATCTTTTAAAGTCCTTTTACGGTGGGACTTTAGGAAATCAGAAGCTTTTCTGCACCCTTGCCCGTGTACCTGTTTAGGGTTTCAAACAGAAAACGAAGAACCACGGAGTAGAATACCATGATGCTTACACCAAAAGGTAACAAGTGCCTCGTCACTTACACCGCCCGGCTAATAGCACAGTGCTGCTTACGCCAACCTGGTTATGGCATCATGATATTCATGCCGAGTCGTTCTGGCTTCAAAAACTTGAAACCCCGAACATCAAAACGGACAAAGGTTTAGACTCCTTTTGACATCCTTTAGGACCGCTCGTTCCAAACGAGGATACATCTTCAAAAAGAATTCTGAGGGCCTAAAAGCAGTGTCCAAAACGTCGTGAGACAGACTTGTCTTCCGGTTCTAGAGTCTAGGGTGATACTCTCGACGTTGGCTGCATCCGCTTTAGTCTTTTATTTAGATTAAAGTTACTGCAGGACCCTTATTAAACCTCATTTTCCCTTGCAAGCAAAGATCTGAATCATTGCACCGCCAAGGAAAGTATCGAGGCCAGTTGCCAAACCCGCTTGGGAACGTCTGCATCTGAGTCCGGTTCAAAGGCTTGTCAGGTTACGGTCCCAGTCAGTCATCACGGAAGACTCTCTGCGCTCACCTCCGACAGCACAGCACTCAGAATCTCAGTCAGGTTCACCACCGGCTTCACAGGAAGGACGTCCGACTACCCCGGTATCTGCCTCAAGCAGCTCTGAAACGCCCGTCACAATGGAACAACCACAACCAGAACCCCTTACCCTGGAGACCATGCTCATGAACCTTCAGGACAGCATCACCGCCATGCAACAGAGGGCAGCTCAGACCGACACTAACATTGCTCGCTTGAACAACCTCATCCACACTCGCCTTCCGCCCCCTCTCGAGGAGGAAGGTGGGGACGATGAATCTGACCAGGAGCAGCCCGTCTTAGTTCCGGATCCGCTTCACGCAGGACCATAGTGATGAACCCGAGGGAAGCTCGCAGACCCGCTGCAAACCTTGCAGGCGGTAGACTGCCTCCAAACCCGGAAGGACCAGCTCAGAATCCGGAAATGGTTGCACTCATGGCCAAGATGGCCAAACTGGAGGAATCCATTGCCAAGACAGAAAAGATCAGTGCCGGAGGGATCGACCTGGATCGCCTTTGCCTGTATCCCAACGCCAAGCTTCCCGAGAAGTTCAAAATGCCAGACTTAGCTAAGTTCGACGGGAGCGGTGACCCCAGGACTCATCTCTACAGCTACCACGCCGCCATGAAACTTCTTTCTGTTGAGCCGGAGGCCATGTCACAGCTCTTTCCTCAGACCCTTTCGGGCCCCGCTTTCCATTGGTTTTTGTCACTCGACATTGCCAAAAGGAGGACTTGGGAAGACATTGGGACTGCGTTTATTTCGCAGTACAATTACAACTCCCAGCTGAAAATGACTACTCGGGAACTTGAATCTACCAAAATGGAGGCTAAGGAGACCTTTGCAGACTTTGTCAAAAGATGGAGAGCTAAGGCCGCGCAGATGACCGATCGCCCGAGCGAGAAGGATCAGCTCCGTATCATTTCCCGCAACCTCCAACCAGACTACGCTAGGCACTTGGTTCTAGCTCAGGCATCCGCCAACTTTGAAACTTTCTTCGACTCTGGCCTGGCCATTGAAGATGCTCTGCAGAGCAGAATTCTATCGAAAGGTGAATCCTCGCATGCCCCCAAAACAAAACCTCGGGCTTATTCGGGAAACGCCAATGCACTGTTCGGAATGGGGACTTATTCCAACACAGCAACCGCCGGTACTAATGCCGCTTCCTCCAGCGCTGCTAATCACGTCGTGGACGTCAACCAAGTTCAAAATCCGCAGAATAACCGACCTCGGAACCAACCCCGCAGCTTTTCCGCCATCGAGGCACCTCTATCCTCGGTCTTGGAAAAGTTGGTCAAATCAGGGCATCTGAAGCCCCTGGATCCAACTCCTCTACCCAAGAACCCTTCACCCGGCTTCAAAGCCAACCTTTACTATGCTTACCATCAAGGAGCGGCCATCTCACTGACTCCTACTTTCGCCTCCGTCATGCGATCCAGGACCTCATCGACGATGGCACGCTGGAAACTCCTCCACCACCTCAGAAACCCAACGTCATTGCCAACTCTCTCCCTAAGCACAACGTCGTACCACACATCGGCCAGATATCTCTCAGCTCCCCTCATATCAACCCTAGCTCCACCATATTTAACCCCACTGACTATATAGCCTCAACCGATCAACCCAGGCCCGTCGTGCCTTTCCCGCTCGAGCCGTCCACCGAGGTTTCTTATATACAATTGGTTGAAGGCCAAGTTGTTGACGCCGATGCACCTTCGGAACTTTCACAAGCTGCTTCACCTGTCTCCGAAGAATCTGTCAGCTCCCTCTTCCATCAGTCAATCCCTGCTGTGCAAATCGGCTCCGCTTCGTCGCTTGATGACCCGTACGCAACCGTCGCTGGCCCATTTCCGGATCCCTATCAGCCTTGGGTGCCTCCCTCGAATAACAACATGCAAGCCACTGGCTGGGCCATAGCAGACCATTGGGACTATGCCGCTCCTCTCCTCAACGAGTGGTCCACCCTTGGAATGGACGGGATTCCTCCACAACCCGGAAATGTCCCATTCGATCAAGCCTGGTATGATGGCTAGTTGGCCGGTTATGAAGCGGCCTTGCTTGACCCTTTAGACAGTTTCTCCTTGAAAATGATGTTCAACCCGATCGAACCTCCAGTTCCCGAAGCAGAATATTGTTGGGATCCTGAGCCAACCTGGTTTGCTCCCATGGATGTCGACCCTAACCCACGCCGGACTACATGCTTCACTTCGCGGAGAATGAGCTTGTCCAGGATGATCCACGCGCTTTGGGAGACCACATTTCCCTCTTTGGTTCGGTCTTTAATTCGGTTTGTGATACTAACCCCGACACCGACCATGACCCCTGTTCTTACATTGTCGACGAGGAAAACCCGCGCCCTCAGGTGCCTTACCCTAACCGCAGGGACTGCAGTATCATGGTTACAGACCGTGCTCCGCCCGCTAATCTGTGGGAAGTTAACGACATAGTAGATGTCCAAGTTGGGAACGAAGTCTGGGCTGTCAATCGTACCCTGGCTGACACTGGTCCCTTCATTGCAAATCCGAAGCCTGTTGCTGCTGTGAAAGACTTAAGCTTTTGGGACTCCTTATTGATGAAAGATCTGGCCGAGGATTTGGGCTTAGACATGGAAGTGCCTGTCTCGCACCAACTCTGGAACAAGGAAGCGCAATGCGGGAGATGTCCCTCGATCTCGATCTCTCTCGGGATGTGAAGGAAAGCCCTCAACTCGTGCCCTCTCTGGGAAGCGTCCACAATGTCACAAGGAGCGGACGGATTTTTTGCTAATCTCGCCGGGCCGGGAATTCTCCAATCTCTCGCTAATCAAAGAAACGAGCTGCTTTCTTTCCCAAGCTCGCACCTTTTGAAGTATCAGGTGGCAATCCATTCGATCTAGTTCAGGCAAGCGGATTCGCCGCTATTTCTATCTCTGGGACCGATCTCTTCATCCAAAGAGCATCGTCGCTGAGGCCTGTGTCACGCCTATCCCGCCTTGAAGTCCGTGCCGACGTTACGCCAGGCAATGATGTCTCTCATCCTCCCTCCGAACCTCCAAGCATACGGTAATCTTCACGGACAAAGATCTGCAGTCGAAGGTGTCGACCACAATCGCCCTTGCATATCACCGTCAAGTGTCGAGGACTCGGGGTCCCGACTGTTCTTTTTGACAACGGCTCCGCCATCAACGTTTGCCCTTTGTGGGTCGCTTATCGTTTCTGGCACCTTCCAATCTGGCTGTCAAGGCATATGACGGCACCCGTCGCGTGGTCGAAGGTATTTTGAAGCTCAAACTCGATGCTGAGGGTTTTGAGATGGACGTGGAGTTCCATGTCGTGGATATTCCTGCAACCTTCAATCTTCTGTTGGGCAGACCATGGCTTCATCGGTCTGACATCATGGCTGTGCCATCTACCCTCCACCAAAAGGTTATTCTGGGGCTACCCACTGGTACTCTAACCATCTGCGGGGATTCAGGCATCCGCCCGCTCAAGGAGGACGGGACTCCTGTTTTGGGGATTCAACATGGTGAAGAGATGTCAACCTTGGGGGTTTCTCTTTCGATACTTCAGGCATAGTGATGGCCATCAACGTGGACGGGAATTTCCTCGTAAGCTCTGTCGCGCAGGACATTATGAGAAGGATGTCTCACTTTCCAGGCATTGGTTTAGGCTCTCGCCGTCAAGGGGTCCCGGAGTTCCCTACTTTTCCTTTCAACGAGGGCCGCTTTGGTTTGGGGTATATCGCCTCTGCCAAAGATGCCAAACGGAGGAAATATATGGGAAAACCTCGGATCCTCTGCAGCGGTCCCAAATTCGTGCGTGAAATCGGAAATGCCACTTACACCGGGCAGGCTGAGCCCTTCGTTCATTCTGAAACCGGGGAGCTGCTGCCTGGGTTTGAGATTTTTGCTGATGACACCTGGTCAAGCAGTGATGATGAACCAGCGAAAGAAGAATTCAAGAGGAAGCTTAATCAGCTGAAGACCAAGACTGACTGGTTGGAATCTATCGATCAGGGAAATCTGGAGCTGCTATTCCAGGAGTTCTCCCAAGTGGGTTTGGCTGGGGAAGCTGAAGAGGCCGAAGTACTCATGCTCGGGCCCGACGCCCTCGAGGATCCCACCTCTCTCATCGTGAAAGCCGAGGGCTCTTTGAATAATTGCATTTTTAGGCCACGCCTGACTTGTATTGATGACACGTCTGAGTCCGAGTCTGAGTCTGAGTCTGAGTCAGAGTCTGTCCCGTCCTCTAAGTCTAGCTCTGAGTCGGAGTTTGTGCCTCTAGGCACTCCACGTCATAGCTTTTATTTCGAGTTTGACTCTCTTGTACTTGGTAACCCTTCAGGGGCTTGTGAAATGAACGAAGCATCTTCTGACTATTTCAATGATCTTTATATAAACTGTGTCGACCCTGACGATGAGGGGATAGATTTCGATGGGGACATTCCCAAGGAAATCCGTGCCTTCATCGAAAGGGAAGACGAAAGGCATGCTCAGCCATTAAAAGAAGAAATAGTTTCTATAAATTTGAAAGATGAAAATGATCCCCGAATGGTTCAAGTGGGCTCCACACTTTCGCCAGAGGAGCATCGTGATTTCAAGGAGCTGCTCACCGAGTTCAGTGACGTTTTTGCATGGTCCCATCGAGATATGCCTGGAATTGATCCCAAGATCGTGGAGCATCACATTCCTTTATTCCCGGATGCCAAGCCTGTGAAGCAGAAACTCCGACGGATGAGACCAGATTGGGTCCAGAAGATTAAGGAGGAGGTTACCAAGCAGATTGACGCTGGCTTTCTCATGGTCTCTCAGTATCCCACGTGGGTTGCCAACATCGTCCCCGTTCCTAAGAAGAATGGCCAGATTCGAGTTTGCGTTGATTTTCGGGACTTAAACAAAGCAAGCCCCAAAGACGATTTTCCCTTGCCACACATCGATGTGCTTGTGGACAACACTGCGGGGCACGCTTTGCTCTCGTTCATGGATGGCTTCTCTGGCTACAACCAAATTCTCATGGCGCCCGAGGACCGCGAGAAAACCACATTCATCACTGAATGGGGGACTTATTGCTACTTGATCATGCCTTTTGGGTTGAAGAACGCTGGACCCACTTATCAGCGAGCTGCTACCACTATCCTACACGATATGATGCACAAAGAAGTCGAGGTCTACGTTGATGATATGATCGCCAAGTCCAAAACTCGAGAAGGTCATGTTCCTGTGCTTAGGAAATTCTTCGAGAGATTACGAAAGTTCCGCATGCGTCTAAATCCCCAGAAGTGCACCTTTGGGGTTACAGCTGGTAAGATGCTCGGTTTCATGATCACCTCTCGTGGAATTGTGGTCGACCCGTCTAAAATCAAAGCAGTCCTCGAGATGAAGCCACCAGATTCTGAAAAGGGAGTGCGAAGCTTTTTGGGAAAGGTACAGTTCATCAGCAGATTCATCGCCAAGTTAACACTAACTTGCGAGCCGATGTTTCGCCTATTGAAGAAGAATACCCCGTTCGTTTGGACGGACAAGTGCCAGGCGGCTTTCACCTCCATTCAAACCTATCTGCAAAACTCTCCGGTTTTAATGCCACCGATGCCAGGGAAACCTTTGATACTTTACTTGTCTGTGAATCCTTTGTCTATGGGGTGTTTGCTGGCTCAAGAGGGAGAAAAGGGAGTCGAAAAGGCCATTTACTACCTGAGTAAGAAGATGGTTGGCGCCGAAGAACGCTACACTGCTCTCGAAAAGACGTGTTGGGCTCTTGTTTGGGCATCCAAGAAATTAAGACACTACATGCTGGCTTACCCAGTGAAGTTGATTTCTCGAATGGATCCTCTCAAGTATCTGTTTGAGAAACCTGCGCTTACTGGTAAGTTAGCACGTTGGTTGCTGTTGCTCGCAGAGTTCGACCTCGAATATGTCACTAGGAAATCTGTCAAAGGGCGCGCGGTCGCCGAATTTCTGGCTGATCATCCCATCGAGGGGCCAGAGGACTCAGATTTTACGTTTCCGGATGAAGGAGTGATGGCAATTGTCGAAGACACCTGGACTCTTTACTTTGATGGGGCAACCAATCAGAAGGGATACGGGATTGGAGTTTTGCTTATAACCCCCGATGGTGCTCATATTCTGCTTGCATTCAAACTCAATTTTGATGTCACGAACAACCAAGCTGAATATGAGGCCTGCATTGTTGGCATGGAAGCTGCTCTTACGCTCGGTGTTGAAAAACTTGAGGTTATTGGTGACTCCAACCTTGTCGTTTCTCAGGCTAACGGAGACTGGAAAGTTCGGGAAGAGAGATTGAAACCTTATCACCAAGACTTGGAGGACCTCATTCCTCGTTTCAACAAGGTCACGTTCACGCACATCCCTCGGATGAAGAACCAATTCGCCGATGCTTTAGCAACTCTGGCTTCCATGATTGAGCTTCCGATTGGTATCAAGCTTCGTCCTATTCTAATCGAACAGCGGGACTTGCCTGCTTATCAATACATCAACGCCGTCGATGATGTCGTTGACGGCCTACCACCGTATCGATACTAGGAAAGTCGAGAGTGGTAAAGACGACGCTACTACTAAAAGGATCGAGCGGCGCTCGAAGAATGGCCGCCAAGACATTATATCTGGGCGAGGAGATCAGACACATCTCCATGCGGAATGCATAAGCTCTGTGTCAACGGCGCTGAGGCCATCAAAATCATGGAGGAAATTCACGGAGGAACTTGTGGCCCTCACATGAGCGGGGTCATGCTTGCCAGGAAAATCTTACGACAGGGATACTTTTGGTCTACCATGGAGTCCCAGTGTGTGGATTATGTGCGCCGCTGCCATAGGTGTCAAATCCATGCCAATCTCATGCATGTCCCTCCTTCTAAACTATTTGGCATGACATCGCCTTGGCCCTTTTCTGTTTGGGGTATCGACGTTATCGGTATGATCAGGCCTTCTGCTTCGAATGGGCATCGGTTCATTTTGGTGGCAATAGATTACTTCACCAAGTGGGTCGAGGTCGAATCTTACAAGACCCTGACGGCGGTTCAGGTTGCTCAGTTTATCCGAAAGAACATCATCTATCGGTGTGGGGTTCCGCAGGCGTTTGTTTCTGACAACGGGGTCCATTTCAAAGGCAGGGTATTGGAGCTTTTCGAAGAATTCCAGATCCAGGTTCATCACTCAACGGTCTATCGCCCTCAAACGAATGGGGCGGTTGAAGCAGCCAACAAGAACATTGAGACTATCATCAAGAAATCCGCAGAGTCCGCCAGGGACTGGCACGAGCAGCTCCCTCTAGCTCTTTGGGGGTACCGCACGTCAATTCGAACATCAACGGGGGCAACCCCTTTTTCCCTGGTTTACGGGATGGAAGCTGTCCTTCCCATCGAGCTGGAGGTACCAACTTTGAGGATCATGGCTGAATGTGAACTCGCGGAGTCTAAATGGCTTAGCGGGAGGTTTGTCGAACTCATGCTCTTTGACGAAAGAAGGCTCCGTGCCTTGTATCATGTTCAGGGATATCAGCGCAGGATTGCTCGGGCATTCAACAAGAAAGTGAAGTCTCGTGACTTGGCTGAAGGGGACATGGTTACGAAGGAAATCCGGGCTCCCATCTTCGATCTACGTGGCAAGTTCCGCCCAAAACGTGCGGGACCTTACATTATCAAGACCATCCTCTCGGGTGGAGCAGCTCAGCTCATCGATCTGGATGGCAACGAGTTCAACACTCTGGTCAACCTGGATCAACTTAAACGTTACTACCCTTGAGAGAAGCTTGTTGGGCCAAAAACCACAAGGGTGGGTGGTCCCAAGCAAAAATTAGAGCAAGCCTGCTAAACTGAAAACCCAAGGGGGTAGTTTAGGCAAAAATAAATAGGCATTCAATCAAAGCTCGCTAGGCTGGAAACCTGCAAAGGCAGTCCTAGGCAAAATTTAGAGCGCAAAAGGAGAGCCAAAACACTCGAGCGAACCTTAGCCTGAACTACGTTTTGACCTGATTCCCTAGCTTGGGATACGTAGGCAGTCTCTCGTTGAGACTCGGTCATACTCTGTCGAACCGTAGCCTGAACTACGTTTTGACCTGATTCCCTAGCTTGGGATACGTAGGCAATCTCTCTGTGAGATTCGGTCACAATCAATCAACTCGATCCAGTTTTTCCATTACCGGAGCGCACCTCAACTTTCAAACGACGTGGTGTTCAACACTTGGACCAAAAAGGGGAAAATTCTTAATCTTTCACCTTTATTCAAAACTATTATTTCTATTACATAGGCTGAGTAGAGCCCCAAGAAAAACAGTAAAGCATCAAAAACAGAACGAAATACTAATAGGCCCTCACGGGCTCACAGTTTATTCTAGATCATTGGATTTGAGTCAGGAGTCAGTCTGCGTTTTGCCTACTTTCGACCTCTTCTCTTAACCATGCTACATAGCGGTGTTTGAGTCTTGTACTGAAGTCGTCTTCCGCTCCTCCGAGTTCTCTCAAACCCCAGTTGTGTTCATACCCTGCTAGATGTTGGGCTGTAAAAGCTGGAACGTGGAAGTCTTCTATCCCAGCTCGATGAAAGCCTTGGCTCATGCCCAGTTGCCGCAGGATACGACCTGGAATGTAGAACGTGAAACTGGACAGGCCAGCAATCACCATTCGCTCGAAACCTGCAGAGTGCAGAGCCATATCCGGGATGTTCAGGGCTCTATGCCGCCAGACGATCTCACGCGGAGACATCTCTCTCATGAAGGTGTACCACTCCTCCTCAGACATTTCTGGGTACAGCATTCCCCTTTGGTGCATCCGCCCGGGCAGACGGGGCCAGTCCGCTTCAGGAGCTGAGATTAGCTGCATGAGCGAAAAGACGAGTAAGGAGCCACATAAGCTCGAGCGAAAGAAAACAAGTAAGGAGCTACCATACAGCCTTAGCCGAGAGTCGAGGTAAAAACAGACTGTGTGAAAATCGGAAAAAGGTGAGCTGAGTGAGATTTTACCTGTAACAGGATTGGACTGCCACCAAATGTGTTTGTCTGACCTGTGGCCACCAAATCCAAACCCAGGAGCGTCTCCGCTAAAACCACGGGCATAATGTTTTTCCCGTTGTCCATTTGTGAGGCAATGCTCACCAGTTTGGGATTTACCCCTCCGTCAATGGGAACCAGCATATACGCAGCCAGTGCGCATATAGACAAGACGAAGCGTCGTTGAGCTTCCCCGACATAGTCTCCCAGGCCAGCCTCCGGGCCATAGAGTTCGATTAGGCGAAGGATGTTGAGCTCGCCGTTTCGAATGATGCTGGCTGTCACCGCCGCCGGAATGTTGAGTTTTGCCCGTAGAATTTGCTCCATGTCTTCATGGACGGGCGGTAACGGCAAGAACATCTAGATTAGCGAACCCCGGGGTGTATGCCTGGAACTCTTCTATTGTGGGACACATTTCATCTTCACGGAATCGGAAGACGTGTACAATGGGGTCCCAGAAAGGCAATGCGGCTTGAATGATTTCGACGCACGGTCGAGCAAATCGGAGATCTCGAATCGAGGATAAACAGCGAGACCGGGGACTCGCCCAATTTATGGTTTCCTCTCTCATTAGCCAAGGATCAAGGGCTTCCATTAGAGAGTCTCCCATTTTAGATAAGTTGAAGGGGTGTACACTTCATTAAGCCCTAAAACCCTTCTTCAAATAGCCAAGGAGTTGGTGAGACCAAGGCATAGGTGTCCTACCACCTTGCATGGCAGAACAGCCTTCCTTCTGCAAACCCAGAACAACTTTCAAGACGTGGAAATAATGAACAGCTCCATGCCAATAATTTGGTCAAACAAAGGCTGCTTAGCAGGAGTTGACTCTCGCGCGACACTCTCGAAGCATCGCGCGATGGTTGGTCTGCAGTTTTGACAGATTTCAGCAGCCACTGTCCAAAATTGGTCGATTTTCATTCCAGAGGTCATTTGGTGCTTTTGGAGATTCCAGCAAGTCATCATAAGCATATGTGACTGTATCCAAGCATTGGATCCCGAATGCCGTGCTCAACGAAGATTTTGGACCCTCGGAGGCCTGTTTCAAGTTCAAACCAAGGTTTCGGAAGTTCGAAACTCGTTCCGGGGACTCTAGCCCATTTCGGTCATGCCATGCAGGTCGCCTGGACCTTGAGTGACTGTATGGAGGTGTCGGTTTCAGTCCGGGACATAATCGAGTCATCTTTCAATGTTTTATACCATTTTTTTGTGTTGTTTTGAACATTCTTCGGTATGAGTCCATTCTTGGGGCGTTCTGTTCAATTCTGTCAATTGGCACAGGTCATGTCGACCGCCGTTGATCGTTTAAGTGCGTCGTCTTCACTTTTTTAAGGCATTGTGATTTTTGGTCTATTAATACCCAAAGTTTCATTGTTTCCCGTATCCTCGTATCCTGATTGTGTCTTAGGGTATATTGCCTTTCTCTTTCAGAGCTAGGTTGTTTTATACACTCATACGTGTCTGTGTGTGGTCTCGATGTGTCGTCAACGCAAGTTTGGTATTAGTGGCAGATTTTACTGATTCTTATGCACAATAAGAAGCTGTAAAACTTTAGAATGCAACTTTTATGTACTAAACCATGATCTATCCATGTCAAAAGCAAAAGGACTACTGTATCCATGGCCCTCGGCCGATCAAAGCTACTAAGTCAAAACAGGGCACATGCGCCCGCCAATCAAAAAGAGGCACGCAGGCTCTCAAAATATCTATCTGTCAAAAGCTATCTACTTGGGCACGCAGGCCCAGAATCAAAGGCAAAAAGGGTAACGGAGGCCTCGTCAGCACCCCTCAAGCCCGTCATCGCTGTCTGAAGTATCGTGCAGCTCCCGGGAATCATCTCTGTACCTCGGATCGTCAATGGAGTCGTCAGAGCCACTGCTGGTGGACGAGTGCTCCTCGCCCTCTCCTTCTGCCTCTTCTTCTTCTCCCTCTTCTTCCTCATCCTCGGAGTTTGGGCTCATGATCAGTTTCGGCCTGCGAGCCGGGCCCGGCTTCTCCAACGTCGGCTTCTCGCGCCTCTTCAGTTGGTACCGAAGCTCAGCTTGCCTCGCGGCTTGCTTGGCTTCCTCCTCGCGTGCGCGCGCTGTCTGTGAACTCCTCGTCTGCCGTCGCGTGGTGGTAATCGGAGGCGTGGATTTCTGTGCCACCACCTTCTTCGGTGGCGGATCTCGCGCACTCTTCCGCCTAGGGTTCATCTTCCCCTCCACCTGCATTATCATTGCATTTCAAAAGCATGAGTATCTATTGCACATATTGTATTTTTGTATTGAAAACAGGTATACTCTATCAAGCTATCAAAGCAGGAATGTATCGAAAACAGGAATATATCGAAAGCAGGACGTATCGAAAGCTGGAATGTATCGTTTTCATACCTGGGTCCTCTGAACAACGGCTGGCTGAGTCGGCTGTAATGTCGATGCCTGGTACTGCAACTCCAGTGGCGTGCCGCTCGCCGCCTTTCTCACCACATTCTCCAACGCCAGCATGCGTCGAACGGCCTCGTTCACCCACTCGATTGGCACCTGCATGCAATTCAAGTTCATCAGGCTATTCAGCAGATAATTCAAGTACTTGGAATTCAAAAGCAATATTGGAAACTGATTCTTACCGAAACGGTCACAGGAGCAGGCTCGCTCGCGGGCACTAATCGTAGCTCTGCAGATTCCTCTGTCACAACCACAGGAATCCTCCAAAGCAGCGCAGGAAGTCCACCAACTGCCGGCTCGCTCGGGGCTCGCCTGGTCCGGCTCTCACCTCCTCTCCGTCCCTCTCCGGCTGCTCTCCTCTCCTCAGCGGCCCCTGCGGCCTAGCCTCGCGCCTCTCTCCGGCCACGGACCCCCAGTGGACCTGCCAGGAAGTCTCGCTGGTAGACTGCATAGTCCCTACCAGGACGCAAGTATCGCTCAAGCTCAGTATCCGGCCTCGTGTACCTCTCCAGCTCAGCCCGTGTGTACTCTCCTGTGTGTGAAGCTCGAGGTGGGAGTGGCCCTGGCACCCAGAACTCAGGGTAACCAAGCGACTGGCGCGTCACTCGGTCTCCCAAGTACCACTGCCAACCAAAGGCAGACTCTAACAGCACCCTGCTGGGCGTGACAGCTCTGCTCCGGGCCAAGTAGTCAGGCTCTGATTCCGCTCTCCTCCAAGGATCCCAATTGACCTGCGTTTCAAAGCAAACGGGCAATGCAGATAATTGATCAGCGACAGCATTAAAGCAAGGAAATGAATGCAGGTCTAAGGCTTACTATCGTGTGTTCATACCTGTGAAGCCCTGAGCTCGTCTAGATACAGCCTGAAGGCGTTGAGCTCACCTATCCCCTCTTTCTTCCCGGTGCTCGCCCTGCTCCACTTCAGCGCACGAGGGAGAGTGCTCAAGTCCGGATGCTTGCATTCCGGCGGGTACATCCGCAAAACCTCGTAAGCCCAAAGCTGCAAGGTTTAGACAGGTTCAAACGTTAGTCAAGGCATGCAGCATTTAAAGTCAAAACAGTCAAGCAAACTAAACAATGGGCAAGCATAATCAAATTGTGCTTAAAGGGGTTAGCATCATACCTCCCAGACCCTCCAGTAGCCGGCCGTGCTCTTACCCGTCCTCGACGAGTGGCCAAAGAAGTGATAGGCCGTCCCTAGAGCCGCTCCACCCCAGTCGAAACGCGAGGCCGTCCTTAAGTCCCTCAACGCCGGCAAGTAAGAAAGGTGGACGTTGCTTCGCCTGTTTGGGTACAGCGTGGCACCAAACAGGTATAGCAAAAACGCCCGGGCCATCTGCTCCGCCTCCCGATCACTCGACACCTCCTTCTTCAGGTAGCCCTTGAACTGGTCGTACCTCGCCATTCCTCCCTCTATCTTGGGCACTCTGCCCAGAAACCACTCCAAAGCGGCCCGATCCTCCTGGATCCCCGAGTCAAACGGGATAGGCTCACATCCAATCCTCAGCCCTGTGATCGCTGCGAAGTCAACAGGCGTCACCGTCATCTCCCCAGGAGGTAAGTGGAAGGTATTGGTGGTATCCCTCCACCTCTCAGCAAGTGCAACGAGGACGGCGTGGTCAATCCTCACTGGGGTCAAAGTCCGCACAAACTCCCCAAAGCCTGCCTCGTCTACCAGCCGCCTCACTCTCTCCGGCAGCCCCTCGTACAGCTGCAAGGACATGCACGCGCCCCCGAAGCCGCGGATGTCCCTCGGATCAGCTCCGGCCTGTTTCAGATACAAAGACAAGCAGCAATTGGTCCGTCAGTACACGGAAGTTCATTCTCAAGTTCTAGGTAATCAATGAAGCCTATGACAGATGGTTGGTTCAAGTTATTACGTATTGGGCCTATACTACAGAAATACGTGGCTTTGGCATGCTTTGGTTCGCAGGATCATCCGTGCAATTCTAAAGTTCAAGCACGTTCTAAGCAAGTATCGAATGTGAACTATCAACGCAAGAATATCGAAATCAAATTACAAAGGGTGTTTTCTGGGAATATACCTCCATCCATGTCGCTGCAATGTGGGCCCGGGGATCCCTCAACGCCAACTCGTCGTCGTAGTCTCTCCGCGACGGTGCGCGGGCCGCAATGCCCGACGGCACAAAGAGGTGCGGCGTAGGAAGCACGTATGCCTCCGCTGAAAAAACCGGCCGACTCGTGTTCTTCGCCTCCTCCACGGCCGTCACCCTAGGCCCCTGCGCCTCAACTCGGGCTCTCTCCTCAGCCTCCGCGTCTCTCAGAAGCTCCTCGCTCTCCAGTCTTTCTCTCTCGGCTCGCTCCGCCGCCTCCGATGCAGCAATGGCCCTTGCCCGGTCCTCCTTGGCCTTCAAAACTATCTCCCCGACCAAGGGATTATCCTCTAACAGCTTCGCCAGCATTTCGTCCGGAAGGTGCTCGGAGACGTCGTGCTTCGTAATCGGCACGTGACTCGACGACATCGCCGTTGGCCGAAACAGCACATCCTCCTCACGGACCGCAACCGGAACCTCCACAGTCTCATCGACAGGCCCTTTGCCCTTCGCCGAATCCCTCGGCGGGGACCCGGACGGTTCAACAGTGTCATCTCCTCCTCCACTGCCACAGCCTCCTCCAGCATCAACCATCACGCGAGACTCAGTCTCTGTCGCGCGATGGTGCTCTCCAGCACCAATATCCCCGGCGTCTCCTGGACTCACACTGGTCACCACCGACCCTCCTACGGCCATGCTCGGATCTAACCACTCGACGACAGCCTCTACGGTCTCAGGCTCAACAGTCGCGCGAGCCTCTAGATCTGTCGCGCGACTCTCGTCGCCGCCACCGGTTGCCTGCTCGCGACCCTCTTCGCTGTCTTCGCCGCCTGCGACCACTGCACCGGCCCCTGCGGTGGCCTCCGCCGGTGTTTGATCCTCTGTTTCGATACTCATGGACCCTCCTCGGTCCTCCGGTTGATCAACAACTTCTTCCCCGCCTCCTCCTTCCCCGCGGTCAGCCATGGATGGATGATCAAGCTTAGCTTCGTGGATTTCGTGGTTGAAATCGAACTTAGAAGGAGTTTGGGAGGAGAGACGAGAGCTTGAGAGAGTTTCAAACTTTTGAATCTGTTCTGGTTACTATTTCTGAAACGTCCCCGCGACGTTTAAACGTTTGGAACAGGTATGGGCCGGGTCTGGGCCTGTCCAGACCCAAGCCCTAACTGCAGACCCTCGCGCGACGATTCATGAGTATCGCGCGACACTACACCTTGAGCCTCAGGTCCAATCCGGATTCTGAGTCCGGCCCAATCTCAATTAATCCCTCTTTAAGGTCCATGACCTCTCGTTATGTTGTACGATAAATTTGAGGGTCGTTTTGAAGATCTTGTCTTCAAAACCCAAAATTTTTTGTATCCCCAGCAGTGGTCTGCCCACAAACAAATCAAGGACGATCTATCCGTCCGATCAAATCAGGGACGATCTATCCGTCCGATCAATCATCAACGACGATCTATCCGTCCGATCAAACCAGGGACGATCTATCCGTCCGATCAATCATCAGGGACGATCTATCCGTCCGATCAATCAACCAGCGACGATCTATCCGTCCGATCTACAATTCCCCTTTGGTGCACGGTATTTTTATATACTCGTCTGCATTTTCCATTTAATCGGCTTTTGGGCAGATTTGGTGGGTGTCTAGAAATCTTTGACGTTACCCGTACCAGTCAATGGTGCTCCGCGTGCCGTCAAAGAGGGACTACTGTAGACACCCCAATCTGGGTCTCCCAATCGTTTTACTTTATTTTACGATTTTCTTGTTTCCCCGATGATGAAATCGGATCAAACAGAGCTTGAATCGGGAATGGATTGAGCTTGGAATGCTTGGAACCCTGCTCGAACCCCTTTGAACCCTTCTGAACCTTCAGTCAAACCCCTAAAACCAGAGTTGACCCTCGCGCGAGCCTTTCTGTCCCTCGTGCGACACTTAGCTTGCCACGTGTAGTCAAAGTCAAACTATTGACTGTTTGACCCTCGCGCGACACTTCCGAACCCTCGCGCGATGGTTCCCTCCTGTCCCTATCACAGAATCCAGCTGGACTTGTGATGATTGCTTGGCACATGGGTTCCCATGGGCTGGAACCCCGTTCTCCTCAGCTGAACGGCGTGCTGGAAGGTTCTAACCCCATGCAATCCCCTAACCACTCTCTCACCTTGTTGGCTAGCCTCACAACCAAGTTGTGACCAGCCTTGGTGGCTGGTCCTAAGGTCTTGTTTGGCCTCTACTCAGCCCTTACATTCCCCCTATAAATACCCCCATTGGTCTTCCATGTTAAGGGTTCCAAAAATTGCTTAAGAGATTCATTAGTCATTTCACAAGCTCTACACTAGCTAGCACAAAGTTACTAACCCTCAAACCACTTCCTAAACTTCTGAACTCAGGGTGTTCACACACTCTTGGTAGCAAAGTCACACCAATCAATCCAATCTACTCCCAAACCCTTTCCAAGCAAAGGTATAATGTTTAAGCTGTTTCTGTTTTGATCCCTGAGGGGGGCTGACAGGGCCAAGGCTGGTAATCAATACCATGTCCTGGTCCTAAAGCCAGCAAAGTTACAAGAATTCGTGGCAGCTACACCCTCGCGCGATGGTCCCCTTTACTCGCGCGACACTCGTGTCAGCAAGAGAATGGACCGCGTGGGGAAGGGAAGCTACCCCTTTTCTGTTTTGTAGTATTTTCATGCCTGACGTACTTTACTTTGATTTTTAGATCACTGTGATGCATGCAAAAATAAAATACATTAGCTAGTTCATTTGCTTTGAACAGTTTGGAATGCCCTTGGGATCCCCTGAATCTGTCTCAGGACCCCAAGCATGTAAAGCAATTCCTGGAAGTCCAGTCAGGAGTGTCGCGCGAGGTTTACTCTCTGTCGCGCGACAGTTCTCTGATTTCCATGAATGGCCCTTGCATGGGCAACTTGGCCCTTGGCCTCTGTTTTGATACCCCCACTGTTTAGGGGTTGTGTTTCATCTTATTTGGCTCCTGCTTGGAGTATTGTGTAATAATTAGCATTTTACAGTCTTCCAATACACTGCTTGGTTTGCTTCCTGGGTGTGCACTGGTCCTTCCAGAGCCCAGAAGGGGATGATTTTGGGACTGTGGTGAGATGACAACACTCGCGCGAGAGTCAGAGTGTCTCGCGCGATGATTGACTTGCATGCAGATCTGTTCAGGCATGCAAGTTGATCATCATGCAGGGCAAATCTGCCCCGAGCTTGGTTTTGGCATCTGATCGCTGTTTCAAGATCATTCCGTTTATTATTCATCATGCTACTCATCCATGTCATTATTTGATCACATCCTGCGAATTGTTACAGTTTTAATCCCCGATTAACTGTTCCCCCGCCCTAATTGGCTAAAATCAATTAAAAGAGGAAGAATCACAAAGGTTTTCATAAAAATGCCTAAGTAGAGACCAATCTCCGGATTGGGCGAGAGGGGTGCCATAAAACCCTTCCCCTCTCGTAACCTGGCTCCCGAACCCAGATATGGTTATGACGGACTGGTTTCCTTCACTTTTTCAAATAAAGCGCGGCAGGTGCTTCGAAATACGGTTCCTTGAGTGTCGGACCTTCAAAACTCAAGTGGCGACTCTGTATTTTTTAGCGCTTGCCACCGGCGCTCGCGCTCCATCGATTTTCAAAAAAGGGCCGCAATGGCGAAAGGAACGGAATCCTTTTTCCAAGGGCACGCTGCCCACAAGTACCCCTGGGATCATTCTGGACCTGTCTCAGAACCCAGGACGTGAAAAACCAGACACTGGAAAGTTGGCTCGAACCCGCGCGCGTTGCACCCAAACCATCGCGCGATGGTCAACGCTCCATTTGACCAGCGCGCCAGGGCGCAACCATCGCGCGCCCGGGCGCATTGTCGCGCGACGGTTTGGAACCCTCGCGCGATTGTTTATACCCGATCAGTGGCTGGCCTTGCATGTTTAACTTGATTTTAGGCTATTATTTTGTCCCCACACTGTTTATGGGGTGTTTTTGTTTATTTATTAGGCTTTTCAGCCTTTAAACTGTATATATGACTGCATAAACTGCTTGGTTTGTCCTGGGTGTGCACTGGTCCTTCCAGAGCCCAGAAGGTTTGAGAATAAGAGCTGTGGGCTTAGGCTTACTGGCGCGCGCAGGTCTTGTAGTAGCGTGCGCAGGTATGATCAGCATGCATTGACTTGATCAGTGCATACTGGTTACCTCTTGCGTGCGACACTCCAAAACAGGAGCTTTCCAGTCTGTTTAAACTCCCACAGCAGTCTGTTCTCATCCTATACTAACTGCTCATCCATGCCATCTATCACATCCTGCAAACATGTTACAGTTTTAATCCCCGATTAACTGTTCCCCTGCCCTAATTGGCTAAAATTGGTTAATAAAAGAAGAATTGCAACGTTTTCAAAATGCTCAAGTAGAGACCGATCTCTGGATTGGGCGAGAGGGGTGCCATAAAACCCTTCCCCTCTCGTAACCTGGCTCCCGAACCCATATATGGTTATGACGGACTGGTTCCTTAACTTTTTCAAATCAAACAGCGCGGCAGGTGCTTCGAAATACGGTTCCTTGGGTGTCGGACCTTCAAAACCCGAGTGGCGACTCTGTATTTTTTAGCGCTTGCCACATGCGCTCGCGCTCCCTCGATCCGGGCCCTTGCATTTTTGGAAACCGGAATTTCCAGGGCATGCTGCCCACAGTGGCGACTCTGCTGGGGATCGAACCGATATTAATCCACACTTTGAGTTTAATACACTTGTGAACAATCCCTTAAAAGTCTGTCAAAACGGTGAACTTCGCGCTGCCGAAGGTTGGAATGGTGATTTAACAGGACCTCGTGTCCGGCCATTCTAATTTGGGGCTTTTTCAATTGTTCACTTGCGTAGTTTCCTCTAAAGATGGACTAAATAAAGTGAGCCAAATTTGAAAAGGCATTTTGCGATTTTGCGATTCTTCTTCTCTTAATCAAATTCTAGCATCTCATTTGCATCGATGTGGGATAAGCCTCGTTGGATCGTTTTGGCAATCCGGCACGGTTTACCGGAGCCCGGGGACCCTGAATAACCGACAACCTTCGACGATGATGGGTCATGCTACTGTTCGACTGTTACTCTGCGAAAAACGCGGGTAACGGGAGGTATATCTGTGGCCCTAGTCCGAGGAACCTGTTACAAACCAAAACCAGCCTTTGCATATACAAAGCATTAGAACTCTCCAAACTAGGACAGGTACCCACAGGTTAAGATCTATTTGCATCTAACCCCATATACTGTCTATGTGTTACTGCTTTCCCTATTGCATGCACTGTACATACACTGTTTTGCATAGGAGCATGCTTAAGGCTGTTGTGTCTTTCAAGATTGTTTTACGCTGTCTAAAGACGTTGTTGGACCCGATGAGGAGTCGTTCATTCTGTTGAATGTTCGTTATCAATCGCAAAATCCTTAGACCAATGAGACTTTGAGAAATCAAAATTTACTAAGTCCTTGGCTCATGCCCGTTTAAGGATTCAACCGACAATATGAAACAACAAAGTAGTGATGTCGTGTTGCTGGCGCCACCCAGGTTGAAGTGCATTGTCACTATACACCGCCGTGTTCAAGGTTAAGGTGCCATGACATCAACACCGAGTTGTTCCAAATTCAAAGTTGAATCTTCAAAAGGGACTAGCCTAAGATTTAGTCTATTTTGACATCTTTTAGGATCTGTCGATCTACTCAGGGACACATCGCCGAAAAGAATTCTGAGGATTCCGGCAACGTCTGAAACTTGTGAGGGAAACTTGTTTCTGGAACTGTGCATGCATACATTCTGTTCTGCGTAGGAGCATGTTTAGGGCGGCTTCTAGGTTGTCTCGCTTTCGAGTCTGTCTTATGCTTATTAGGACGCTGTTATAACCCGGTGAAGATTCGTGCATCCCGATAGTGCATGTTGTTAGTTTTTCAAAAGTCCTTAGATCAGCGAGACTTTGAGAAATCAAACCTTACTAAATCCTTGGCTCATGCCCGGTTGAGGATTCAACCGAACATAAGGAACCACAAAGTGTTGATGTCGTGATATTGATGTCATTTTGGTTATCGTGCTTCGCACGTACACCGCCCCGGCTAAAGCGCATTGTCGCTCACGCCACCCAGGTAAAGGTGTCACGCCATCAACACCGAGTTGTTTCTAATTCAAAGTCGAATCTTCAAAAGGGACTAGCCAAAGTTTTAGTCTGTTTTGACATCTCTTAGGATCAGTTTGATCTTTTCAAAGGATAAACCCTCGAAAAAAATATCCGAGGATTCTGGCAGCATCCGAGCGTCATGAGACAAACTTGTCTCTAGTTTAAAGTCTAGAAGGACACTAACGACGATGATCTTCGCATTTTCGTTCTTTCAATTCTTTCAATAAACTGCTGAAAGGGCGTCACTGAGCTTTCATTACTTTACTGTTAAAGCTTCGGGCCATTGCATCCTCGGAAAGAGTACCGAAAAGAAGAGCCAAACCTGCTTAGAAGAGTCTGCCAGGGCTGTTACACCTTCGCTTTCAAGGTTATATCACCTACCCTGTTCATCAATTCGGAATGGCAGTACAAATGGAGCTGGCTGAGCTCAGGAAAGCTGTGAAGAATTGGGTCACAAGATGGACAAACAGATGATTATGGTCTAGGGACTCGTTGACCTTGTTTCCTCCACAGCCTCGCAACCAGATATGGGGCTGGTCAAAGAACCTTCTCAAGCCTACCACCCTCCAACAGTTGGAATCAAGCTGTGCTCAGGAGACATGTTCAAAGACCTGGCTGAGTTTCATGAGGCCAGGACTCACTCGAAGGAGGATGCTGATTCCTTGTTCAAAGCCTTTGCCAAAGGGGAGGACATGCTTAGTGATGAATTCAGCCCTGAAGACAAAAGTATGCATCCAGTTGATGGGGCAATGTGTTGCAACAGCCAAGCAAACAAGAGTCCTGCTTTGACCTCTCAATCCACTCGCCGGAACCCACCGAGAACTTTCTCATGCTTCTCTGCGCCTTTGGTCTCAATTTATGAAAAGCTCCTCGATGTTGGTTCCATCAAGCCCCTCGATCCAACTCCTCTACCCAAAAATCCATCACCCAATTTCAAGCATAACCTCTATTGCACCTACCATCAAATGCCTGGCCATTCTACCAATGCCTGTTTTCGGCTTCGACATGCCGTTCAAGATCTTGTCGATTGTGGTATCGTCACAACTCCACCTCCATCAACAGCCAATATCAACCAAATTCGAAGCGCTCAAAGCCTCCGATCTCGAACACAACCCCGGAGTTTCTCTGTCTTAGAGGTATCTCTATCTGCAGTAATGGAGAAACTCGTCAAGTCTGGGCACCTCAAACTTTTGACCCCAACTTCTCCACCCAAAGTCTTTCCAGCCAACTACAATACCAACCATTTCTGTGCCTTCCACCAAATGCCCGGCCATCTCACTGATAGCTGCTTGCGTCTCCGACACGAGATTCAAGATCTTATTGACGATGGCACGATTCAAGTTCCACCAAAGCCCGATGTCATTTCCGACTCCTTGCCTCAGCACGAGTCTGACCCTCTGGTTGGTCAGGTATCTATCGCCTCCACTCAAATCAACCCGAGCTCCACCATATTCAACCCTAGCCACTATATCATCCCAGCAAACCAACCCAAACCCATCGTATTCATCCCGTCCGAACCGGAGGTTAACATGATGGCTGTAGATTGGGCAGTCGAGGTCTTCACTGCCGACATCTGGATTGATAGTAATGAGGGGCTTGCACAGGAGTGGACCGACCAGCTGAGGCCCACTGATCGAAAGAGCACCGAGTAGGTTTGGTCGAAGAAGCTGAAAAGGCCGAAGTGCTGTTGCTTGGGTCTGACACCCGCTGGATCCTACCTCTTTTTGTGGAGGCTATGAGTAGCTTTTTAACAATTGCATTTTCAAAACCACGTCTAGTTTGCATTGGCGTCTTGTCTGAGTCTGACACAGAGTCTTTTGCGTTTGTCTAAGTCTAGCTCTGAGTCGGAGGTTGTGCCTCTTGGCCCTCCACGTCGTAGCTTTTGTTTCAAGTTTCGAGTCTGCTGTACTTGGCAACCCCGAGGGTTTTTATGATATGCATCATCTTGCTTCTACATGCTTCGCTGGCTTTTATATAAACTGTGTCGACCCTGACGACGAAGGGATAGATTTCGATGGGATCGTTCCCAAGGAAATGTGTTCCCTCGCCGAAAGGGAAGACGAAACGCATGCTCAGCCTATTAAAAGAAGAAGTAATTTCAAATAAACTTGAAAGACAAGTATAACCTCCTGAAAGGTTCAAAGCCGCCCCCGGAGGAGCATTGCGCCCGGTCAGACAAGCATCAACGTCTTGGCATGGTCACATCAAGTCAAGGCTTGAATTTGATTTTGGGACAAAGAAGTATCAATCCCTTGCTACCGAGTGCCAATCTAGAAAGCAGAAGCACAGAAGGCTCCGGGCCTTATACCATGTTCAAAACAGCAACAGTGGCGTTTTGCCAAGTACAAATGAGAAAGTGTACAAAGCGGCCTGGAGCAAGACATTTCCAACCGAAGCTTTCTTGACTCTTTGTCATCAAAGCCATCGTATCTGGGGCTACAGCCAAAGGTCTTCGACCTCGACGGCAACAATACCATGGTCGACCTGGATCAATTCAAATGTTGCTTTTCCCTGTGAGAAGCTCGTTGGGCTGAAAACCCCAAGGGTGGGCAGTTCCAAGCAAAAGTTAGAGCAGCCTGCTAGACCAAAACCTATGAAGGTGGTTTAGGCAAAAATGAATAGGCAATATTCAAAAGCTCGCTAGACCGAAGACCCGAATGGGCGGTACTAGGCAAAAGTTAGAGCACAAAAGGAGAGGTAAATACTCGAGAGTTAACCCTTGGCTTGAACTACGTTTTGACCTGATTCCCTAGCTTGGGATACGTAGGCAGTCTCTCTTCGAGACTCGGTCACAATCTATCAATTGGATCCACGGTTGACATTTTGGTACACATCAAATGTCGAAGTGGATCGAAGATCAAGACAAGCTTCATTGGAGGAACCAGAAGGGGGAAAATCTTCGTCTTTCAATTTTATTACCAAACTGCTTCTTCAATTTACAGGCTGAGCATAAGTCTTAAAAAAATAATTGAAGCATAAAAAATAGAACGAAATGCTAGAGGCCTTAACAGGCTCACAGTTTATTCTAAGTTCAGCGAAGTCTGGTGTAAGCAACCGCAGCGCGTTTGTTCGAGTGATGCGCGTTGGTCTCAAACCTGCGCACGCTTCTTGCAGCAGGCAGTAGCAGTTGGCTACTACCCTCGAATGTCGTTCCAGGGGCTTTTGCCAAGTCTTGTCAAACCATGCAAGTCATATGGACTTAATGTGACTGCACGGGGGTGTCGGTTTCAGTCCGGGCCTATACGAGTCATAATCTGTGTCTTATGTCCATCTTTGCGACATTTTTCCAGCTTTTCAATCAATTATCATATCGGGATGCTTTTCTCGATTTTGTTTGTACAGGTCTTTGTACCTTTTCCACTTTTCATAAGTGTCAGTTTCACCTGTTCAGGGAATGTTGTGAGTTTTGGCACATTAATACCCAAAATTTCATTGTATTCCATGTGTCTAAGGGTTCGCATTGTATCCTGGTTCTCTTTCTCCCTTTTCATTCGAGCTAGGCGAGTTTGTACATATGTGCGCATGTCTGTGTGTCGATTCAAAGCACTTGTCAATGCAAATTAGATATTAGTGGTTAGTTTTTGCATTCTCTTCAATACTTGCAAAAGAGAGTCAATAAACTGGAAAACGCAATTGTTACATTGCTACCCTAGTATCTGTAATCCGCAAGCAGTGGAATCTCGTAAAGCTGAAAGGGCACGTCAGCCCAAGGCCAAGCAAGGCATCTTTGGGGCACATCCACCCAAGCATCGAAGAGGGGGGCACGCAGGCCCAATTCCATTGCTCAAACGTCAATTGGGGCACGCCAGCCCGTTCAGCGTCTTTCTATCTGGGTGCGCGTCTCAGAGGCACAAACAGTACGGTGATGAGGCTCAGTGGTAGTCCTTAGGCGTCGTTGTCCTTCTAGGAGCCGCCCTAAGCTTGCATCTGCATTTTCAATATTTTATACATGTCATTGCATATTGTGTGTATATCAAATGTTGAACACAGGAAAAATCCATCAAGCGACAAAGCAAGCCTGCTCGGTATCGAAGGCAGCAAGTAAACAGCCCAGCAGTTGTCACCAATTTCTCCCCAACTGCAGTCCGCCTTGCTTCTATCCATGTTACTGTTTGTGCTACTTGGATCAACACAACGACAGCCGGTCCTGTCCAATCTTCAGTGGCCTGATCGTTCTGCACACTGATCTGCCCATTTCTAATCAACGACAACCGGTCCTGTCCAACCTCAATGGCTCGGTCACTTTTTATAGCGATCCGCCGTCTCCGTCAACGACAGCCGGTTCTGTCCAATTTCCAATGGCTCGGTCACTTTTTATAGTGATCCGCCGTCTCTATCAACGACAGCCGGTCCTGTCCAACCTCAATGGCTCGATCACTTTTTATAGCGATCCGCCGTCTCAATCAACTACAGCCGGTCCTGTCCAACTTCAAACGGCTCGATCACTTTTTATAGCGATCCGCCCTCCCAATTCAACGATGGTCAGCCATATCATCCATGACGGTCAGCCATATCGGTCATTCAACGGCTTGATCATTTATACTGCTGAACCTCCCATCCAGGCTTCAACGGTTTGATCATTTATACTGCTGAACCTCCCATCCAGGCTTCAACGGTTTGATCATTTATACTGCTGAACCTCCCATCCAGGATTCAACGGTTTGATCATTTATACTGCTGAACCTCCCATCCAGGCTTCAACGGTTTGATCATTTATACTGCTGATCCTCCCATCCAGGCTTCAACGGTTTGATCATTTATACTGCTGATCCTCCCATACAGGCTTCAACGGCTCGATCATTTATACTGATGATCCGCCCATCCAAGTTCCCAACGGCTTGATCACTCAGCACAATGATCTCCCCGTCCGCTTTCAACGACAGCTGATCCTGTCAATTCCCCCAACGGCTTGATCACTCAGCACAATGATCTCCCCGTCCGCTTTCAACGACAGCTGATCCTGTCAATTCCCCCAACGGCTTGATCACTCAGCATAATGATCTCCCCGTCCGCTTTCAACGACAGCTGATCCTGTCAATTCCCCCAACGGCTTGATCACTCAGCACAATGATCTCCCCGTCCGCTTTCACCGACAGCTGATCCTGTCAATTCCCCCAACGGCTTGATCACTCAGCACAATGATCTCCCCGTCCGCTTTCAACGACAGCTGATCCTGTCAATTCCCCCAACGGCTTGATCACTCAGCACAATGATCTCCCCGTCCGCTTTCAACGACAGCTGATCCTGTCAATTCCCCCAACGGCTTGATCACTCAGCACAATGATCTCCTCGTCCGCTTTCAACGACAGTTGATCCTGTCAATTCCCCCAACGGCTCGATCATTTATACTGATGATCTGTCCGTTCAAAAACCAAAGCGCGTCGAGGCATTCAAACCGTCAGTGTTGAGGCATTGGCAAATCAAATCAGCGTCGAGGCGTTCAAACCGTCAGTGTTGAGGCATTGGCAAATCAAATCAGCGTCGAGGCGTTCAAACCGTCAGTGTTGAGGCATTGGCAAATCAAATCAGCGTCGAGGCGTTCAAATCGTCAGTGTTGAGGCATTGGCAAATCAAAACGCATCGAGGCGTTCTTCAGTCAGTGTTGAGGCATTGGCAAATCAAATCAGCGTCGAGGCGTTCTTCAGTCAGTGTTGAGGCATTGGCAAATCAAATCAGCGTCGAGGCGTTCTTCAGTCAGTGTTGAGGCATTGGCAAATCAAAGCGTGTTGAGGCGTTCTTCAGTCAGTGTTGAGGCATTGGCAAATCAAAGCGTGTTGAGGCGTTCTTCAGTTGGTGTTGTGGCATTAACAAACTAATCAACGACAGCCGGTCCTGTCAAATCCACAAACAACGACCAGAACATCGTTCGATGGTCCGTTCATCCGCTATTGATTGTTCCCCAGGAGAGTCCGCCTTGGCCTATCCCGAACGACAATCACCCTCAGTCTAGCCAAAAGTGCATCTTCCAGCAGGCTTATTGCTCTGTCTCGGATGGTCTTTGATAAGGTGATTGGCTCTGATTCCCAACAGATGGAATTCAACCTGCCTGACACGACCTACCCGTGTTTGTTGGAATACTTTGTGCCGAGGATAGCTTGATCCCCAGCAACGACGGCCGGTCCCGTCAACATCTGCAGCGACAGCCTGTCCTGTCCAAATTCAATCAACAAGTGACGGTCTGTCCGTCCATTCAACCAATCAGGTTCTGTAAGTATGCTTGTCTACTTTGCTAGTATGTTCTGCTCTGGATTGCCTTGAGGGGTGTCTAGAAACCTTTGACGTTACTTGTACCAATTCAATGGTGCTCCAAGTGCCATCAAAGGGGGGCTACTGTAGACACCCCAATCTGGGCTTCCAGATTAGTTTACTTACGATTTTTGATTCCCCGATGATGAAATGGATCAAGAACACCCCGGGAATGTCGAGTGTTTGAGCTTTGAGTGTTTGAATAACCCTTGAACCTAACCTAATCTTAAGCCACTTCCAAAAGCCAAAAACCCTATTGATGTGTGCCAGGGCGCAACCATCGCGCGCCCGGGCGCACCGTCGCGCGACGGTTTGACTCCATCGCGCGATGGTCAACCGGAGCATTGACCAGCGCGCCAGGGCTCATTGTCGCGCGACAATTTGGAACCATCGCGCGACTGTCAGAACCTGTCCCCATCACCTTTATTCAGCTGGGCAGCTTAATCACCAAGTAATCCCCAGCCAGCCTCGCGGCTGGCTGGCCTCCATTCTTTGGACCAGACCTGCCTTTCCATTAGTGGAAGGTGCTAAGCCTATAAAAACCCTCCTTTGTTCATCTTTCAAAAGGTTAACAAAAATTGGCATTCAAAATGGGGCATCACTTTGTACTCTTTTAAGCTAATAAAAGAGATACAAAGACACCCCAAGAACATAGCTTGTTCTTCTTCCACTCAAACACCTCATTCAACCTCAATCCAATTTAAAGCTCAAACACCTCATTCAACCTCAATCCAATTCAAAGCTCAAACACTTTTCAAACCTCAAAAATTCAAAGGTATATCTTACCTTTGTTCTGCTCTCTGTTTTGATCCCTGAGGGGGGCTGGCAGGGTCAAGGCTGGTAATCAATACCAGTCCTGGCCCTAAGGCTAGCAAGGTTTCAAAAACCGTAGATCAAGCAAACCCTCGCGCGATGGTCCCACTCACTCGCGCGACAGTTCTGTTTGCACGAGAATGGACCACGTGGGGAAGGGGTGCTGGTCATTTCTTATTTTTGGTTATTGCCATAGCTGTTGTGTAGTTTATTTTGGTATTAAGTCACCGTGAAGCATGCTAATAACCAGTTTACGGCTTTCTTTTGTTAGAAATGTCAGTTTTACATTTCAATATTTAGTTCTGTTCTGTTGGAGTACCCCTGGGATCATTCTGGACCTGTCTCAGAACCCAGGACGTGAAAAACCAGAAACTGGAAAGTTGGCTCTAACCCGCGCGCGTTGCACCCAAACCATCGCGCGATGGTCAACGCTCCATTTGACCAGCGCGCCAGGGCGCAACCATCGCGCGCCCAGGCGCATTGTCGCGCGACGGTTTGGAACCCTCGCGCGATTGTTTATACCCGATCAGTGGCTGGCCTTGCATGTTTAACTTGATTTTAGGCTATTATTTTGTCCCCACACTGTTTATGGGGTGTTTTTGTTTATTTATTAGGCTTTTCAGCCTTTAAACTGTATATTATGACTGCATAAACTGCATGATTTGTCCTGGGTGTGCACTGGTCCTTCCAGAGCCCAGAAGGTTTGAGAATAAGAGCTATGGGCTTAGGCTTACTGGCGCGCGCAGGTCTTGTAGTAGCGTGCGCAGGTATGATCAGCATGCATTGACTTGATCAGTGCATACTGGTTACCTCTTGCGTGCGACACTCCAAAACAGGAGCTTCCAGTCCGTTTAAACTCCCACAGCAGTCTGTTCTCATCCTATACTAACTGCTCATCCATGCCATCTATCACATCCTGCAAACATGTTACAGTTTTAATCCCCGATTAACTGTTCCCCCGCCCTAATTGGCTAAAATTGGTTAATAAAAGAAGAATCGCAACATTTTCAAAATGCTCAAGTAGAGACCGATCTCCGGATTGGGCGAGAGGGGTGCCATAAAACCCTTCCCCTCTCGTAACCTGGCTCCCGAACCCAGATATGGTTATGACGGACTGGTTCCTTAACTTTTTCAAATCAAACAGCGCGGCAGGTTCTTCGAAATACGGTTCCTTGGGTGTCGGACCTTCAAAACCCGAGTGGCGACTTTGTATTTTTGAGCGCTTGCCACATGCGCTCGCGCTCCCTCGATCCGGGCCCTTGCATTTTTGGAAACCGGAATTTCCAGGGCATGCTGCCCACACGTGATCTAAAAACCAGAAAAGATCACACCTAACTATTTTCCATCTCATTTTTTAGCCTAAAAGATCACAGTGTTAGGTGGTGATCGTTATCTACATATAATCACGGTTTTTCAGGAAGAGTGTGATCAAAACTCAGGAAAGAACACGGAAATGAGTTTCCATCTCGGTTTTGGCTAGAAACGATCACGCTTTTTGGGTGTGATTGTTTCTATCTTTCAATCACGGTTTAAAACCGTGATAAAAAAGAGTGATTTACAATCACACCCAAATCCATCACGGTAGGAGGAGTGTGATAGAAGACTAACTATCACTGCCAATAGCTGTGATTGTTATGCTTTATTGTAGTAGTTCTATCTTCGAACCTTTGCATCCTTTGTTCTCGTCGTTCCTCCTTACCAAGTGAGCATGCCTAAACTGCTGCCGTCTTCACTCAACATGTCCGAGGTCTGGCCAATACCCTGCTGAAAGGTGGCCAAATCAACGTCATGTGCCTGATCGAGAGGTACGGTCCAGACAACGATTTGAGCGACGATGCTGTGCAGGCTCGGTGCCGCTTTGCCTTGGTGATCTACTTGCTGGCTGCTTACTTGTTGATTCCTGCTGATGGACAGGTTGGTCCCATGCTGGTGAGCGTAGCTGCTCAAATGGGAGCGTGACAAAACGTGATTCCTCTTGTCCTTGCAGAAACACTCCTGGGTTTGGATTTGGTCAGCACCGGTCAAACGGACACTTTCAGTGGAAGTCCGCAGTTGCTTTAGGTAGGCTCACTCAGCTCACCTTTTTTTGGTTTTCGCACTTTCTCATTTTACCTCGACACTCGGCTTAGATTGCTTCCTAGCTCCTTACTTGTTTTTCCGCTCAAGTTTTATCTAGCTTCTTACTTGTCTTTTCGCTCATGCAGTTATGGCTGTCAGACAAGATTGGGCTGCAGAACCCTCCGGAGGCAGGCTGGATCCTTTTTCCAAAGAGAATCCACCAGAGGCAGATGAGGTTTCCAGAAATGGATTTGGAAGGCTAGTATGAGTTCCTGCAGCACATGCAGCCTGATGAGATCATCTGGAGGTGCACCTGGTTGGATCTCCCTGATATGGCCACTCACTTTGATGGATTCAACAGGATGGTGATTGCAGGGCTGACAAGGTTCACTATCTACGTTCTAGGCCGCATCCTTCGCCAGCTTGGCATTCCTCAAGAGAACAACCGTATCAGCACTGGGAACTTCCGTCTTCCCAACTTCAACGCTCAAACACTTGGCAGATATCAGCAATGCTGGGGTCTCAGGGATATCCAAGCAGCAGTCCCAGATTTCAACCCAAGACTAAGGACTCGCTACAAGCAATGGCTATGAGCAGAAATTAGCGCAAGAGAGAATATTGACTGACTCCAGAACCATTTTGCTGTACTTAGAATAAGCTGTGAGCCATTAGGCTTCTCAAGCATTTTGTTCTATTTTTCATGCTTCAACTGTTTTAAGGTTTTTATGCTCAGCTTATGTATTAGAAGTAGTAGTTTGCAATAAAGTCGAAAGACGAAGGGTTTCCCCCTTCTGATTCCTCCAAAGAAGCTTTGTCTTGTTCTCGACCCTTCTCGACCTTGGATGTGGACCCAAAATGACAACCATGGATCAAGTTGATAGATTATGACCAAGTCTCAAGGAGAGACTGCCTACGTATCCCATTCTAGGGAATCAGGTCAAAACGTAGTTCAAGCCAAGGTTCACTCGGTGTTTTACCTCTCCTTTTACGCTCTAACTTCTGCCTAGAACCGTCTTTTCATGTTTTTGGTCCAGCGAACTTTTGACTTTTTGCCTATTTATTTTTGCCTAGACCGCCTCAGGTTTTCGGTCTAGCAGGCTGCTCTAACTTTTGCTTGGCACAGCCTAGCCTTGTGGTTTTCGGTCCAACGAGCATCTCTCAGGGATAATAACGCTTGAGTTGATCTAGGTTGACTAGAGTGTTGAATTCGTTGCTGTCAAGATCGATGAGCTTAGCAGCACCCCCGGATAGGATGGTCTTGATAATATAAGGGCCAGAACGCTTCGGTCAGAACTTCTCGCGAGGATCGAATAACGGAGCACGGATCTCCTTCGTGACCATGTCCCCTTCAACCAAGTCCCTGGACTTCACCTTTTTGTCGAATTCGCGAGCGATTCGACGCTGATACCCCTGAACATGATACAAAGCATGGAGCCCTCTCTCATCAAAAAGCATCAGCTCAACAAACCTTCCACTTAACAATTCAGACTCTTCGAGACCACTTTCAGCCATGACCCTCAAAGACGGCACCTCAAGCTCGATGGGAAGTACTGCTTCCATCCCGTAAACCAGGAAAAAAGGAGTTGCACCAGTTGAAGTGCGGATCGATGTCCGGTACCCCCAAAGCGCTAGAGGCAGTTGCTCGTGCCAGTCCCTTGTAGACTCGCAGTCTACTTTATAATCACCTCGACATTCTTGTTTGTGGCTTCGACTGCTCCATTTGTTTGTGGACGATAGGTCATTGAATGATGGATCTCAATATTGAACTCTTCGAACAGTTCCAAAACCCTGCCCTTGAAATGACTCCCATTATCCGACACGAACGCCTGTGGGACACCGTATCGATAGATGATGTTCTTTCGAATGAATTGAGCAACCTGAACCATTGTCAGGGTTTTGTAAGATTTAGCCTCGACCCACTTGGTAAAATAGTCTATCGCCATGAGTATGAACTTATGGCCATTTGAAGGAGAAGGTCTGATCATGCTGATAACATCGATGCCCCACACAGAAAAAGGCCAAGGCGAGGTCATGCTATACAATTTAGACGGAGGAACATGCTGCAGGTTAGCGTGGATTTGACATTTGAAACAGCGCCGTACATAGTCGATGCATTGCGACTCCATAGTAGACCAGTAGTAATCCTGCCTTAGGATCTTCCTAGCAAGCATGACACCACTCATGTGAGGACGGCAGACTCTTCGTGAATCTCCTCCATTATCCTTGCTGCCTTGACGCCATTGACACACAGCTTGTGCATCCCACAGTGAGACCTTCGATACAGTTTCCCTCCACAAATGATGTACTGAGTAGCCAACCTTTGCAAAGCAACTTGATCTTTCCTTGTAGCCTCAGTGGGAAACTCCCCACGCTCCACAAAGTTCCAAATGTCATGGTACCGAGGTAGGCCATCATCAACATCATTGATGGCATTGACATACTGATAAGCGGGCAAGTCCCTCTGTTCAATCACAATTGGCCACAGCTTAACTCCTATTGGAAGTTCGATCATTGAAGCCAAAGTCGCCAAAGCATCGGCGAACTTATTCTTCAAGCGTGGAATATGGGTGAAAGTCACCTTATTAAAGCGAGGAATCAGTTCTTCCAAATCTTGGTGATAAGGCTTCAGCTTTTCCTCACGAACCTTCCAATCTCCATTGGCCTGAGAGACGACCAAGTTCGAATCTCCGATTACTTCAAGCTTCTCGACCCCAAGTGCGATAGTAGCCTCCATTCCAACGATGCAAGCCTCATACTCAGCTTGATTATTGGTGACATTGAAGTTTAACTTGAAAGCAAGCGGAATATGAGCACCGGCAGGTGTGATTAGCAACACCCCAATCCCAAATCCTTTCTGATTAGCAGCCCCATCAAAGTAGAGCGTCCAAACTTCCTCGACCACTGTTAGTACATCCTCGTCAGGAAAAGTGAAGTCCAAATCCTCCGGTCCATCAATCGGGTGATCGGCCAAGAACTCTGCCACGGCGCGTCCCTTTACAGACTTCCTTGTGACATATTGGAGATCGAACTCAGTCAGCAGAAGCAACCAACGTGCTATCTTATGGGTGAGTGCAGGCTTCTCGAACAGATACTTGATAGGATCCATCCGAGAAATCAGTCTCACCGAATAGGCTAGCATGTAGTGTCTAAGCTTTTTGGAAGCCCAAACAAGCGCCAACACATTTTTTCCAAAGGAGTATAGCGCTCCTCGCATCCCACCATCTCCTTGCTCAGATAGTAGATAGCTTTCTCGACTCCATTATCTCCTTCCTATGCTAGCAAACATCCCATAGCCGTTGGGGTGACAGACAAGTACAAGATCAAAGGTTGACCCGGCGTAGGCGGCATCAGTACTAGTGGGTTCCGCAGGTACCCCTAAATAGATTGGAAAGCTGCTTGGCACTTGTCTGTCCATTCGAATGGGACATCCTTCTTGAGCAGCCTAAACATTGGCTCGCAAGTCAAGGTCAACTTAGCGATGAACCTGCTTATGAACTGGACCTTCCCCAGAAAGCTTCGTACTCCTTTTCAGACTGTGGCGGCTCCATTTCAAGAATTGCCTTGATCTTGGATGGATCTACTTCGATCCCTCTTGCAGTGATTAGGAACCCCAACATCTTGCCTGTTGTGACCCCAAATGTACACTTCTGCGGATTCAACCATACTCGGAACTTGCAGAGCCTTTCGAGGAACTACCTAAGTGCCAGAATGAAATCCTCCTATTCGTTTGCCTTGACAATCATGTCGTTGACATAGACCTCGACTGTCTTGTGGATAAAGCCATGTAACAGGGTCGTCTGGGCCCATTGAAGGGGGCAGCCGGCGTTCTTTAGCCCAAACGGCATCATCGCATAGCAGTAGGTACCCCACTCAGTGACGAACGTTGTCTTCTCCTGATCCTCTAGTGCCACAAAAATCTAGTTGTATCCTGAGAATCCGTTGACAAAAGAGAGCAAAGCATGCCCCGCTGTGTTGTCCACAAGCACATCGATGTGTGGCAAGGGAAAACTGTCTTTGGGGCATGCTTTGTTCAAGTCCCTGAAATCGACGCAGACTCGGATTCTCCCATCTTTCTTAGGAACAGGCACGATGTTAGGAACCCATTTAGGGTACTCGGAACCCATTTAGGGTACTCCGCAACCCTCAAGAAACCGGCATCAATCTGCTTGGTGACCTCCTCTTTGATCTTCTAAACCTAGTCGGGCCTTATTCTGCGGAGCTTCTACTTGACTAGTATAGCTCCAGGTGCCAAAGGAATCCGGTGTTGCACTATCTCGGGATCGATACTTGCCATGTCCTTGTGAGACCATGCGAAAACTTTGAAGTATTCTTTGAGAAGTTCAATCAGTGCAGTGCGATCCTCTGGGGACAAGGTTGAACCAATTTGCATCATACGGGGGTCATCCTCGTCTTTCAAATTTACAGAAATTACTTCTTCTTTTAGAGGCTGAGCATGCCTTTTGTCTTCCCTTTCGATGAGGGAACGCAATTCAAACGGGATGTTCTCGTCAAAATCTGTTCCTTCATTGTCGGGGTCGATATAGTTTATTTAAAAGTCAGCAAAATAGTCAGAAGTAGGATCATTCATTTCATAAAATCCTTTAGGGTTGCCAAGTACAGTCAACTCGAACTCAAAGTAACAAAGCTATGACGTGGAGGGCCAAGAGGCACAAACTCCGACTCTGAGCTAGACTTAGACTCGACAGACCCTGTGTCAGACTCAGAAGTGTCATCAATGCAAGTTAGACGTGGAGTGAAGATGCAGTTTTTAATACTACCCTTCGCTTCCACAATGTGAGAGGTGGGATCCTTGAGAGTGTCGGACCCAAGCATCAGTGTGGGCTACCGCAGCCCCGGGTGGATCGGGGTGGCCCGAAAAACACCGTCTTTGAATCGAATTGAAAATTTTAAAGAGTCGCCACCCGGATTTATGGTTCGCCACCCGAGAAACCGTTTTGACTGAAAATGATGTTTGAATTTGAAAACCAGAGATCATTTTTGAGGGTTCGGAAGCCACGTTACGAGGGGGAAGGGTTTTACGGCACCCCCCTCGCCCGATACGAAATCGGTCTCTACTAAATGTTTATGGGATTTTTCAAAGGGATTTTGTTTCATTAGACAAGTAGCATGTATCCACAGGTATACCAAATAGACGTGCATGCTGGTACATGTGTACAAGGAATGATAAAGTGGTGAGGAATAAATGCATGACAGTAGAAAACAGGGGACTGCTACTGACTTCACTCTCGAGCGCTCGGGAGTGGTCCCGAGCGCTTGGGAGTGCTGATGCCCAACCTGCACATTTTGTTAGCACAAACAGGGTATAATACTAAGACTGTAAACTGAAGTGATTGTTTTGATCATGTAAGAGGCTCAACAAAGGATTTGACTGGCTAGAACTAAACCCCAACCTTCCAAACCATGCATCCCTGCCCTTGCATGATCAGATTTGTATTTTAAAAAGAGCAAATGGGCCCATTCCTGCATGAGATATCAGAAACATGGCTAGACAGAGGGAGTAATGAAATGCAATGCCATGCAGACACTCCCGAGCGCTCGGGAATGGTCCCAAGCGCTTGGAAGTGGACTGCATGTCAACTTGCTTTCAAATAGGGAATGATCTTATTCTGGCATGCAGACCTCCCAGCTTTGATTTTTCTAAAAATAAAATTTCCTTTTTGACCTTTGAAAATCTTGTTTTGGTTTAAACCTTGGTGAAAAACTTTTCTACTTGGAGGAAATAGGTTTTCTACGTCTACATGTCATGATGAGACCATTTCATGCATGAATGCACTTCACGCCTACCCACTGTCTACCAAAAATGCAAGAAATGGAACTGGAAACAGTCCCAAGGGCTCGGGAGCACTCTCGAGCGCTCGAGAGTGTTTCCAATAGGTTTTTGGAAAAAATGTTTTGTGAACCCTTTTGCTCTTGTTTTTACACTAAGGTCTCTCAACCATGCACCCAGTATTAAAGACTGGGACAGGCTGAGAGACCTCCCTCAGAAGGGAAGAATAGCCTCTTGGTTGAGATTATAGTAGAAAAGTTTCTACCTTTGGTGAGAACCTTGCTTCTTGAATGACTTTGAAAGGTGACGGAAACAGGTGAAATGCAAGAAATCAGAGACCAAGGATGTTCTCAACTCCCTGCATTTTTTGATCTTTTTCTCTTTGTACCCTTGTCTTTGAAAATATTTGTGGTTAAAGAACAAAGTTGAACTTGAGAGTTCTTTTCTTTCGAACAGGAGAGAGGAGGGGGGTTTTAGAGAGAGGGATTCCGTGGTCCAACTGCTCAGACCAGAGGTTATATATATAGCCAACATAACCTATGGTTTCATTTGAAAATGAAATCAAATAAAATCTTTGATTTTTGGGGAAAAATCTTCAGACCTGACTCCCTCTGACTGAGGTTGAGTGTTGTCTGAAAATTCAACCGGCTGGAACGGCTGTAATCATGGGTTGCATGGATAGTGGGGAGCTTTATCATCCATTGGGCAGCACAGAGGTCTCGAGCGCTCGGGAGTGGTCTCGAGCGCTTGGGACTTCCACTCTCGAGCGCTCGGGAGTGAGCCAGGCCAATGGTTTTGAAAAACAGTTTTGAGCGCTTGGGACTGCTCCCAAGCGCTTAGGATTGCTTTTGACCAGATATTTTCCTTTCCAAATCCCTCAAGAAGCATTGCTCTGCATGATTCAAGGCTTGTTTTAATCCGAATTCATCATCGGGGAGCCTCAGGGCCACAAATTAAGGAAATTCGACAAGTCCAAATTGGGGTGTCTACAGTTGCCCCTCTTTGGGTGACACTCGGCATCTTGTCTGGATACGAGTGCCGTCCAAAGATTGAGACAACCCAATTCGAGCCAAATCAAATCCTCAATTCAAAGATCAAATGCGAGTAAGGAACACACCAACATTTGATGCATGCGGTTGCGTCTTTTCAGACTGTCTACGTACCCTGTTTGTAGGGATCAGACCAGCGTAGTTCTTTGGGGCAAATGCAAACACGTGTAATGCACACACAAGAAAGTATCGACAAGACTTTGATGAGATGAATGCACAGAGGGTCCACCTGTTACTTTGTTCGGCGGATAAAACATGAATAATACATCACCTATTGGATGAAATATTTGCAAACATATTGAAAGAGCTAAAATGAGACTATTTTCATCGACCACGAAGCGAAATGCTCAAATATCAAGCACATCCCCAAAAACAGATTAACGAATAAAGTTGGTGCCGAATGCTTTGTTTCGACATGGACAAATAACAGGACTGAGATTGATTTTGTAAAAAGCCTCGACATTGAAATAATCAACATAAAGTGAAATAAACGGGGAACTGAAGACTTCGGCACGGCGATCGAAAATAGAGTCGAGCGCTTGGGACCACTCCCGAGCGCTCGGGAGTGGTGTCGAGCGCTCGGGATCGCGACTGGGGCCCGCCACTCCTTCGTCTACCTCTTCCAGATCTGGGGTTTTAAACCCACTCCCAAGCGCTCGAGAACCAGAAACGTACAGCCGTCTTCCTGCTCTCGATCTCTCAGGCGACCTCTCTCTCTCTCTCTCAACTGAACTCCTCTCTCTCTCTCTTCGAAATGGCTCGATTCAAAGATCTCGACATCTTGTCGATCTTCCGGTGGGCCGTGGTGGTCCACGAAGTACGAAGAAAGGGGCCGAAGGCCTCGTGGGTAAGGGTAGGTGAGGTGGTGACCGGCGATGGTGATGGGAGAGCGGCCAGCAGTGTTGCTGCGGCTGCTGCGACGGTGACGGGTGAGGGCGGCAGCCTCGCGGGGGATGCCAGGGGGAACCCAGTGGCGGTGGGCGTCACTGTTGAGGGTTCAGAGGTGGTGGCGAGTGCTAGTGGGAATTTGGTGGCAGCAGGGGGCACCGGAGAGAGCACAGCCGCACGTGGAGGTGAGGACAGCCGAGTTACGAGTGGCAGGGAGGCCACGGGTAGCGGAGCTGGTGCGACAAGCGGCAGTGGAGGTGCTACGAGCACTCCTTCTACTCCTACTGTAGAGGAGTTGTTCGCAGCCGCGGAACGGGCTGGCGATGGGCGACAGGCCAACGTTAGGGGCGAGGCAGTGGTGGGTGGCCACGTCGTCGCCACCCTCGCCTTGAGATCGACAGCGGCGGAGCCGAGGACGAGAGACAGCGGGATTGGGGCATCACACCCCGTTCCTTTTGAGGAGGGGGATTTCTTGGATTCCGAGGAGCCGCGGGACATTCTAGACGCACTTAGCCTCGACTCTGGGGTTGCGGCGGTATTGAGGGCCGCTCGGACACCCGAGGATCGGACGTCGGCACTATTACTGGGGGCTTTGTTGAGCGGCGCAGGGGCGTCGGACATGGGGGGACATGGGGTAGAGGAGCCGGAGCCGGAGGAGATGGAGATGGAGGAGCCAGGGCCGGCGGTGACCGTTGAGTCGCGAGTCTCCGCCGTCGACGAGCTGAAGGCCTACCTGAGAGGGGAGCGGCCCGGGTTCGTGCTTGCGACTTACGCTCCACGACTCCACTTCTTCGAGCTAGTGGGGATGGACAGCTATGTCCCTGCTCGAGTCGACTACCCTAAGGACTTGCTCTTGGAAGATCAGGATTCGCACATCTCCTCAGGTTGGACCACGATGAGTTTCGATGGGGCTTTAACTCTTGAATTTGGCATATGAGTTCAATTGCAAATTGCTATATTGATGCTGATGCTATTTCTCTGCTTTGTTGAAACAGCGCACGACGGACATATACGGCCACGGGGGTTCAGCCAGCTCGCTGAAATACTTCAAGGCGTTGCCCCAGAGAGTGCGGGAGTTGGTGCAGGCGGCGGGCTTCGGGCCGTTCATCCAGCTGATGACGGTGGTGAGGGTGGACCGCGCCGTGCTTACGGCGTTGACCGAGAGGTGGTAGGACACCACCAACACCTTCCACTTCCGGTTCGGGGAGATGACAATGACGCCCCTCGACTTCGTAGCGATCACCTGGCTGAGGGTGGGAGGAGAGCCGATCCCCTACGACTCGAGTTTGGTGCTAGACGATGCGGCCCTGCGGTGGTTTCTCGGGTGAGTCCCATGCCATAGCGGGGGGATGGCGGCGTACAGGCAAATTGTGGAGTACTGGGACCACGAGCCTGCGGATGATGAGGAGGCGGCGAGGATGGCCCGGGCGTACTTGCTATACCTATTCGGGGCTTCTCTGTACCCGAATAGGCGGTCACGAGTCCACCTCTGTTACCTGGCGGGCCTGGTCGACTTGAGGACGGCGGGGCGGTTCGATTGGGGAGGGGCTGCTCTGTGCACCCTCTACTGCTTCCTGGGAGCGGCCTCGCACGGAGTTGGCAACACCATTGGTGGGTACTGGAGGATAGTCGAGGTACGATTTCAAATTACTGCTTTTAGCCTGCTTTCGACTGCTTATTGATTATGCCATGAACTGACTTGAACACCAACATTTTGCAGCTCTGGGCCTACGAGGTTCTGGGGATGTTCCCCCCTGAGAACACGTGCCGAGATCCTGGTTTGCTTCCTCGCGGGCTTGCGTGGGGAAAGGCGTACAGGAGGACAAAAGAGCGGAGAGGGGAAGTAATGACCTTCTGGCGTTGGCTGGATAACCTGACGGGTGTCACGGTATGATTTGCGTGCTTCTCTCTTTTCTTTCCCACGTTTCCAATGTAAATCTTTATTAATGCTCCAAAAATCCGACATGCAGGTTGACTGGGTTAGGTGGTCGAGGATGGTGGCCGACTTCATTCCGAGGAGTCGAGAGGTGACGAGGAGCAGGGTACTGCTGGAGCGTCCCCTGGGTTGGCAGTGGTACCTGGGGGATTGCGTGACCTGACAGTCGCTCGGTTTCCCAGATTTTGTGGTACCCGGGCCACTTCCTCCTCGCGTGCAAAGGACGGAGACCTACACCTGCGCTGAGCTCGAGCAGTTCACGGTGCCTGACAATGACTTGGAGAGACACCTCCGACGCGTACTAGACTATGCAGTTTACAGGGATAGGTACCTGGCTACAGACTTGGGCATGGAGGCAGAGTTTGAGAGGCGAGTGGCTGAGGGAGGGCGAGGCCGCGGCGGCCGGTCTGCACAAGGTAGAGGACGAGGTGGTAGGCAGCCTGCTGGCGGGCGAGGTGTCAGTCCACCAGGTGGAGGGGAGAGTGGCACGAGGGTGCCGGAGACGGTGGAGGTTTCGGTTTCGACTGTGTTGCCGAGGCTGGAGTGGACCATAGGCGTGACTGGGCCTAGTGGTGTGCGGGAGGTGATAGACATCCCACGCCTTCCGCAGCCACCGATGCGGCTTCCTGCTCAGGTATTCACAGATTCACACTTCCTATGCTTTAAATGATTGCTGCTTGCACATTTCTGACTTTTGAATATTATAGGTACCGTGAGCATGGGCTGAGACGGCGGTGATGCTGATGGCGGGGATGCGCCACTTGTTGAAGAAGTGCGCGAAGGGGAGAGCCCTTAAGACCAGAGCTGTTCCGGAGCCAGCTTCACCTGTTGCCCCTCAGGTATGCGAATGCATGCATGTTTCATATCTCGATAATCAAATTTACTTTCTATTATGCATGAAATGATATGATGCTTATGATGTGCAGACACAGCCACGACGTTCAGCTAGGAGACCGCCACAGGCTACCACGAGCTCTCCGGCTTCCGCTAGTACGAGGGGACGAGGCACGCAGAGAGTGCCGCGGCCAGTTGCGGAGGCTTGGCAGTTCAAGGTCTTGCCTAAGGCGGCGCCTCAGCGGAGACATACTCGCGAGGAGCCAGAGGAGTCTGAGGAGGGGACGGAGGAGGAGACAGAGGAGTCCTTTGAGTCACGCGTTCTCGGGACCTCAGACTCGAGTACTGCTTCTGGTTCTCCAGACGACGACGATGGCGACGACGAGCCCGAGAGTTCTGAGTTCGAGGGACTACAGCGGAAGAGGACCCGTCGAGATTGAGCGTTAGGTTTTTGCTTTGCTAGTTTTTCTTGTAAATGGGCCTGCATGCCAACGTAGTTGTAGTTTCCAGGCCTGCGTGCCCAGATTTTGTTTGGGCCTGTGTGCCCTGGTAGTTAGGATTGGGCGCGTGTTTGCCCCAGCTTTTGTACTTCCTTCCTTACTCATTGTAAATACCGTATTCATTTATGAAAATTTGCACTTTTGCTCTTGCCATTCGTTCGCACTCCCTTTATAGAATTGTATTTTATGAAATATGTTCATCTAGCTTTGAAAGAAACTAAAGAGCACGCGAATTTCAACCGATACTCTCAAAATAAGAGTGAAAACTTGACATTGACACACAACGGCAAATTTTTGAGCGATCGACCATTAAACTTAGATTTAAGGGCGTTTGATTGTAACAGAGCGCGCTGTGCGGTTGACACTGAGTGTTGTGACCTGAGAGGACCGTTATAAATGCCCAAAATGCCCTTAATACGAAGATTGACCGTTGCTTGCATAAAATGATGAATTCGGGCCGTTTGAAAGACAAAAACTTAAATAAAGAGTGTTAACGAGCATTTGATTGTACCACGCAGTCGCTAATACTTATCATGACTTTTATGCACCGCTTGCTTTGACGGTATATGCTTGATGAGGAATTTGACACACTCGCGGAGAGAAAACCTTGAACCTTTAAGATTTTTTGAGGAACCCGCTTAAATACTTATGAAATAGACAACCAAAACCGCTGTATCCCCCTATGAACATGCCAGGAGTCATCCAACTTAAAACATTTGAGGTTATAGGGACTACAGCGGAAGAGGACCCGTCGAGATTGTGCGTTAGGTTTTTGCTTTGCTAGTTTTTCTTGTGCATGGGCCTGCGTGCCAACGTAGTTGTAGTTTCCAGGCCTGCGTGCCCAGATTTTGGTTGGGCCTGTGTGCCCTGGTAGTTAGGATTGGGCGCGTGTTTGCCCCAGCTTTTATACTTCCTTCCTTACTCATTGTAAATACCGTATTCATTTATTAAAATTTGCACTTTTTATCTTGCCATTCGTTCGCACTCCCTTTATAGAATTGTATTTTATGAAATATGTTCGTCTAGCTTTGAAAGAAGCAAAAGAGCACGCGAATTTCAACCGATACTCTCAAAATAAGAGTGATAACTTGACATTGACACACAACGGCGAATTTTTGAGCGATCGACCATTAAACTTAGATTTAAGAGCGTTTGATTGTAACAGAGCGCGCTGTGCGGTTGACACTGAGTGTTGTGACCCGAGAGGACCGTTAGAAATGCCCAAAATGCCCTTGATACGAAGATTGACCGTCGCTTGCATAAAATGATGAATTCGGGCCGTTTGAAAGAAAAAAACTTAAATAAAGAGTGTTAACGAGCATTTGATTGTACCACGCAGTCGCTAACACTTATCATGACTTGTATGCGCCGCTTGCTTCGACCGTATATGCTTGATGAGTAATTTGACACACTCGCGGAGAGAAAACCTTGAAACTTTAAGATTTTTCGAGGAACCCGCTTAAATACTTACGAAACAGACAACCGAAACCGCTGTATCCCCCTATGAACATGCCAGGAGTCATCCAACTTAAAACATTTGAGGTTATAGGGACTACAGCGGAAGAGGACCCGTCGAGATTGAGCGTTAGGTTTTTACTTTGCTAGTTTTTCTTGTACATGGGCCTGCGTGCCAACGTAGTTGTAGTTTCCAGGCCTGCGTGCCCAGATTTTTTTTGGGCCTGTGTGCCATGGTAGTTAGGATTGGGCGCGTGTTTGCCCTAGCTTTTCTACTTCCTTCCTTACTCATTGTAAATACCGTATTCATTTATTAAAATTTGCACTTTTTATCTTGCCATTCGTTCGCACTCCCTTTATTGAATTGTATTTTATGAAATATGTTCGTCTAGCTTTTAAAGAAACTAAAGAGCACGCGAATTTCAACCGATACTCTCAAAATAAGAGTGAAAACTTGGCATTGACACACAATGGCGAATTTTTGAGCGATCGACCATTAAACTTAGATTTAAGGGCGTTTGATTGTAACAGAGCGCGTTGTGCGGTTGACCCTGAGTGTTGTGACCTGAGAGGACCGTTAGAAATGCCCAAAATGCCCTTGATACGAAGATTGACCGTCGCTTGCATAAAATGATGAATTCGGGCCGTTTGAAAGACAAAAACTTAAATAAAGAGTGTTAACGAGCATTTGATTGTACCACGCAGTCGCTAACACTTATCATGACTTGTATGCACCGCTTGCTTCGACCGTATATGCTTGATGAGGAATTTGACACACTCGCGGAGAGAAAACGTTGAAACTTTAAGATTTTTCGAGGAACCCGCTTAAATAGTTACGAAACAGACAACCGAAACCGCTGTATCCCCCTATGAACATGTCAGGAGTCATCCAACTTAAAACATTTGAGGTTATATCACAACATAGCAGCCATACTTTAGAAAACAAAAACCTGCTGCAAACTGCAGCACTCTCGAGCGCTCGAGAGTGGTCTCGAGCGCTTGGGAATGCACTCCCGAGCGCTCGGGACTGCTGCTGTCTGCAGTCCTCTGTTACTTCCCAATGCCACTCACTAGCTATTCCCATGTTGTTTTTCTTCTGCCTGCACATTTTCAATGTGCCTTGTGACTCTATACTACTTGTTCCCTAGGGCAAATGGTTTCCCAAAGCAAGACATGAGCTTTTTCCAACACTTTTCTCAAATTTCCAAAGTTGGAATTTTGAAAATGCTTTGAAAATGTTGGGCTTGATGAGTTCCAAGGCTGGTGGGAAGTGGCAATATTGTATCCCCCAGGCGTCTATAAATACCGAGTCTTGCTTTGGCAAGCCACTCATCATTCTCCTTTCAAAAACCTATCCTCCTCATGGCCTTGCTAAACCAAGCCTTGCTTCGACCTTGGTTGGACAGCCTCGAAGGCATCGACTGGCTAAACTTCCGAGGGCATCGCCTTTATGCCCTTAGGCATCTCTGAGAGGTTGCAATCCGTCCTGTCTTGCTACATGCAGCGGCGCGCTTTTGGGATCCTGAAGTGCATGTCTTTCGCTTTGGCTCTCAAGAGCTGTGCCCCACTGTCGAGGAGTTCCACGCCTATCTTGGAAGTCACGACTCTGCTGAGCCAGTTGTTCCTATGATCAAGGAGAGTATGAAGAACATTCTCAAAGCCAAGCTGGGTGTCAGTGGGAATACCGCTGAGTTTCTCACTCGAGGCAATGCCATCAACATCGTGCAGTTGTACGAGAAGTTCAGTCCATTTGGAGACTTGACGGACTTTGAGTATTGTTGATGCCCGAAATTGGACGGTCAATCCGAGCTCCGTCTTCAAGGAGTTCCTGCAAAACAGCGTCCAAAGACTGGGGGTGTTGCCAGTCGTGGACCCTCCGATGACTAAGTCAGTAAGAGTATGTAAAGGTAGAATTCTGTGTGTTTTGTGGATAGAATTGAGTACGTACCTTCAACCCATGGGCGGGCTGCCCATTTATAGGCGAGGTGGTTTGTGTCCCTGCGAGGGGCACGAAGGTGGTAGATCGTGGGCCACGACAGCGGTTAAAGTTCCTCGAAGTGGGGGACTCCCGTCGGAATTGGAGTGAGTGGTGGACGTGGAGTTACCCCCTCCACGTCCGAGGATACCGGCGGGTGTAACCGTACTGACCTAGTCAGTGTTCATCATGTCGTCCCAGCGAGGTTGGAGAAGTCTGACCGAGCGACTTGAATACGACCGAGCGACAGATGTCCAACCGAGCAGGTCACCTCTTGACACGCGTCGAGAGAACAGCGCTCGACAGTAAGTGTCTAAAAATATCCTCATCAGTTGCCCCTCATTCCCAAGTCGAGCAGAGCGAGCCTCGACGCTCGGGATAATTGCTCTGTCTGTCGACGCGGTGCTCGAGGTAGTTAATGCGGGGGAAAGAGATCTCCCTTTACCCGAGGATAATGATGAGTAACCGCCAAATACACACCCCACGTGACGTTGGGCTCTCCAAATTTCAAAATTCTCGAGATACGAGGACGGCTGCGGTTGGGGATCTAGTGACAGATCTTGCTCGTTCATGATCGGACGGTGAGGAGTCAAAGGATTTCCCTTGATTCTCGCGCCCGAGGAAGGGTATAAGTACGATTATGCAGCTATTCCCCAGCACCTCTTGTTTCCTGCCCCCCAAGTCGATTTGCAACACTGGATCCAAAAGCAGACGCCAATCCGGGTGACCCGATACCCGGGGTTGATTTCCCCTACAAACGATTGAGCCAGTTGTTCCACATTACCGATTAAAGGAGTTGTTTGGTGCTCTCCGTGTGTGGAACCAGTTGTCACGATTCCGTCTTGAGCGACAAGCCCTAAATCCCCTTCTCCATTCGTATACCAGTCAAGAGCCATTCCTGCATTTGGTGAGAGACCTTTCCAATCTTGCTTCCGATTCCTTTGAACCTGAAATGGAGGAGACTGCCCCCACCAATGTTATCGATGTGGAGACCGCCGTCAAGGCCCCGTCCTTTAGGGCTGAGACGCTCGTGAGCGTGATCTACGAGGAGGATCTGGAGATGATCCGAGCGGCCTACCAGATCCCCGACTCCGTGACCCTATGAGCGGCCCGTCCAGAGGAGAGGGCTTGCTCCTTCGTGGAGGGTGAGGTGTGCGTTTATGAGCACGCCTTCTTTGCTGGGCTGCGAGTTCCTTTTCCACGGATCGTCCGAGAGTTGCTGAGCCGCATGAAGCATGCTCCTGGGCAGCTTATGCCAAACGCTTGGAACATCTTCTTTGGGGCGTTCATGATGATTGAGGCACTGGGTGCAGGGGCCGCCCCATGACGATACACCCCGAAGGTGGGAGACGCGGGCTTCTGGTACTTCCAAGCACTTGATGGCCGTCAGATTGTGTTTGGTTACCCCTCGTCTGTCAAAAAATGGAAAGAGAAGTTTTTCTTCATTTCTGGAGAAGGATGGGAGTACCAAAGCGATGAAGTGGTTAGCCCCAACACCCCAGTGATCCAGACAGTGTGGGGAGACCCTGAGCCGAGCGACTTCAGGCGGGTGGAGAACCCCAACCCAGATATCGACGGACTGATTGCGGCCATGCGGAAGGAGAAAATCCCCTTTGAGGAGCTGGTGAACCCTCAGAAGCTATTCGACCACTTGTTGGGACCAAACCCTGCAGGTAACGCTTAACCCCTTCTCCTTATCTACCTCTGCCTATGCTCTGCTCGTTTTCTGATTATTGCTTTAATTGTGTTCTCTCTTCCAGACATCAAGCCATTCGACAAGGTGGCTTACACCCAGATGAGGGCCCGGGCGGCTATCCCAACGAAGCCCCCACCGGTAGCTTCCACCAGACTTCCTCGTCTGAGGATTGGCAAGGAGATCTTGGAAAAAACGCTTGAGGCTGTCGGCGGGTCAGCCCTAAGGGCCCTGGGCAAGAAGAAAAAGAAAGAGGATCGCAGAGATAACTGAGAAGGAGGAGGAAACCCTTGTGGCGGAGATGGCGGACCCCAATATTTCGATCGGCCGGGTGATAGAGTCCCTCGTGAAAGAAGGTGAGCTCCCCGAGCTGAGCGAACAGAGGAAAAGTAAGAAAGAGCGGCCGCGCTCTCCAACGACGAAGGACCCGAATCCTTCGAAGAAGGTTGCATTCCAAACATCCCCTCCTGCACCTGCAGCCCCGTGGACAGAAGCAGAGATGGCTAGCATGGCTGGGCTGATATACCCAGCGACGAACGACTATGCGACAGTCCCAATTAAAGGGAGCATCCTGTCGGACCCGTCTGCCAGCCACCGAGCGTTAAATGCATTCGCCCAGTAACAGAATAGCCCGAAAGGCATAACCCGGTAACAGAATAGCCCTCGCTCGGTAATGAAAGACGTACCTTCTCGGTCGGTCGGGTGCATCAAGATCTGATTGTATCCAGAGAAAGCATCCATGAAACTCAAGAGTTCATGTCCTGCTATTGAATCAACCAGTTGATCAATCCTGGGGAGTGGGTAACTGTCCTTCGGGCAGGCCTTGTTCAGGTCTTTAAAGTCCACACACATGCGCCAGTTGCCATTCGCCTTCTTGACCAGCACCACGTTGGCCAGTCAGTCAGGATATTGCACCTCCTGGACGAATCCAGCATCGATCAACTTCTGGATTTCCTTAAGGACGGCATCGCTTCTCTCTTTTCCAAAGATTCTTGGTTTTTGTTTTACGGGCTTGAAGGTAGGATCCACGTTCAGGTGGTGGGTCATTACCTCAGGATCGATCCCTGTCAGGTCCGCATGAGACCAGGCGAAGACATCCTTATTGTCTTTCAGGAAGGTGACCAACTGCTCCCTCAGTTAAGGGGGAAGCAGTGAGCCAATCTGAAGATTCCGGCCTTCTCCCACGTCGACTTTGTCCAGTTTTTCCACAGGCTCTGCGTGGATCTCCTCTCTTTCGTTTCGGACTTCGAGTGCATCCACAACGAAGGTTTCTTGTGAACGTTTCTCTTTAAGGGTTGCGACGTAGCATTCACGCGCTGAGGCTTGGTCTCCCTTCTGAGTCCCTACGCCATTCTCGATTGGGAACTTGATCACCAGGTGGTATGTGGAGGTTACCGCCTTCATGCTGTTAAGGGCCGTGCGCCCGAGAATTGCGTTGTAGGCCGAAGGGCAATCCACCACGAGGAACTTCACCATTTTCACAACTTTGCATGGCTCAGCCCCCATGGTGACCGGGAGGTCAATCGTCCCCATGGGTTGAACCTTTTCGCCGGAGAACCCAACCAGTGGGGATCGGACAAGCTGTAACTTGTCCTTTGGGATCCCCATTTGGTTGAAAGCTCCGGAGAAGAGAATGTCTGCAGATCTCCCGTTGTCGACAAGGATCCTGCTGGTTTTGTAATTCCCAATAGTGACGGTGATCACTAGGGGATCATCGTGAGGATGTTGGACACCTGCAGAGTTGCTGGCGTGAAAACTGATGGTTTGCTCTTCCATTCTTCTTTCTTTCCAGGGCCTCTCAGTGAAGAGGACCTCTGCCGACCGCAACCTGCGGGCGTGAGCACGCCTCGAAGTGTTGGACTCGCCGCCCCCGGCATACCCACCAGAGATAGTGTGGATTTCTCCAAGTGCTCTGCGCGGTTCCGGGTTGGCGCGAGGGTTACGGTCTTCTCTTCTTTCCTAGTGCTGGGGCCGAGCGGACGGCTCGGGTTTGTCTTGGATGAACCTCCGCAAGCGACCGCGTTGGATCAGATTCATAATCTGTTTCTTGAGCTCGATATAGTCGGAGGTATCGTGCCCATGGTCCCTGTGAAAACGGCAATACTTGCTTCGGTCTCTGTGTAACGACCCGGATTTTTGGGAAATAAAAATTTCATTAAAAATTTGAATTTTATTTTATTACTTGGATTCCATTTAAAATTCCTTTCTAATATCCAAAAATCCGTCATTACTAAAATTTAGACTTACAAATATAGTCTTCTTCATAAATTTCTAGTCATTTCTCCTAGACAAGTATGCTTGTAAAGCACTTGTATATTTTCCCTAGTAATCCGTCGTAATTAGATTTCTTCGCCATGCAACATAGTCATTTTCTAAAGACAAGTGCCTAGCATATTGAGAAGTCGTAGAATCGTATTTCTTGACTGGGAATCCTATTTAGCTTCTACCTAATCGTTAGGGAAGCCTAATCGAACCTTTAATCTTCATGAACCATTTGAACCCTAAGCAAACCTTTTGACCAAAGTCAACCTTTGATCTATTACCCATTGGACGATAAATGCTAGAATAATCTTTATCCATTGGACCATAGGTTTCCACCGAGGATATTGTGACTAGATTACTAGGTACACTTTATATGATTATATATTACTTACCATCTTTACCCATTGGACGATAGAAGTTAGGGAAATCTTTATCCATTGGACAATAGGCTTTCTACCTATGATATTTTATTAGATTTGACCAAGGTACACTTATATAGTATTATATAGGCCTTTGTACACATATTTGAAAGATGTATATATAATATTCCAATATTATACTTTACTTGGTTATCCGTTGGTCCATAAAAGTTAGGGAGAATTATCCATTGGTCCATAGATTAGTCTTTCTACCTAGTACAAGATCTATTAGTTTAATTAGATTCACCATGAGTCATTGTACTAGTATAGATAGATTATATAAGCTTAGTACTTTCTATCTTTAACCTTTGGATAATAAAAGTTAGGAGAATTGTTAACCATTGGACAATAGGTTTGTCTTCCTATCAAGTACAAGATCCATTAGTTTAATAGATTTGCCATGAGTCATTGTACTTATATATATACATTATGCAAGCATAGTACTTTCCATCTTTGACCCTTGGATAATAAAGGTTAGGGTAAATATTATTCATTGGATAATAAGCTAGTCTTTCTACCTAGTACAAACCTATTAGTTTTATAGATATACCATGTGTCAAAATCATTTATACATATTATATTAGCCTAGTACTTTCTATCTTTAACCTTTGGATAATAAAAGTTAGGAGGACTATGACCAATTGGTTAATAACTACTAGGGGAATTATTATTCATTGGATGATAGGACTAGTACTAATGTATGTTGGTTAGTAGCATTACCCAATTTTCCCATGGGATTCTCTAGTGAAAGAATAAGATTTATACTTATATATATGTTTCCATAGGATTCTATATGTACCTAAATATTATATTAAGACAAGTGTATGCCTACCCTTTATTAAAATATAGGAAGTACTCATGTGCTAAATCCAATTGTTTATTGGGAAAATCTTACTCTTTCTAAACCCCATTTATTTATTCTTCTTTTTTCCTTCCATATCTAGTAAGTATACATATATTATACATAGTAGTAGTAAGGAGAGAGAGAGAGAGAGAGAGAGAGAGAGAGAGAGAGAGAGAGAGAGAGATAGGAGGAGAGAGAGAGAGATTGCCGAGAGAGATGAGAGAGAGAGAGGCCGGATGAGAGAGGGAGAGAGAGATTGATGATGTGTGCTCTTGTACTCTTCCAAGCCTAGTCATAGTCCTTGGCCAATCTTCACATATCACCTAGTACAACCAAATCTAGGGTTTTCTACTCTTCCATATCCAATCCAATCTTCCAAGGTACTAGACTAAATCAAAACCCCAATAGAATAACCTAGATTTGTCCTAGAATTGGGAAGAAAAATCTTGTAATCTTTCCACCTATGTACCCTTAAAGCCTAGTCATGGTCCTTTGGCCAAACACCTCACCCAATCCAAGGACAATAAAATCTAGTCAATTCTTTATCCATTGGATAACAAATGTTAGGGGAAAGATTGTCTCTTGGATAATAGACCAACCTTGGCCTATAAATAGCAAGCCATTCAAGCCTTGAACTCACACCTCCACTTCTTGCTCCCACTTCTCTCTAGAAACTCAAGCATTGCTCCAACTTCTCTCTAGAAACCATTTCTGTTTTTCCAGGCAGCCTACTGCCCTTTGTAAATCCTCATTATTCTCTTGCTTAGAGTAGTTTCTAGGATGAACTTCCTTCGGGAAAGTTGTAGAACACTTCGAGAGCTTCAAGTTAGACCCAAGAACCACCCTAATCGGTCAAGAAACGACAAAGATGTCGACATCCGAAGTTCAGCAAAAATTCGGATTTCCAGATTTCCAGACAGCTTACTGTCTTCCCCTTTATCACCATGATGATCCTCCTACCTAAAGTACTTTCTAGGATCAACTTCCTTCACAAAAGTTGTAGAGCACTTCTAGAGCTTCGATGTCAACTCAAGAATGATCGTATTCGGTCAAATATTGACAGAGTTACTGCCATCCGAAGTTCGGTCCAGATTCGAGAGTTTCACCGCCCGTAGGATTTCCAATTAGCTTATTCGGCCCCGACTAGTTTCGGATCAAGGTAGGATCTTCCTACACCTCACTACGCCAAATATCACTTTTGCCGGCGGTAAAAAAACTGCCGTTAAAAGCTATTTTTACCGGCATTAGTAAAACCGCCGGGAATAACTACCTAAAACGGCGGTTTTTTTAAGAATGCCGTTTTTACAAACTTTTACCGGCGGTTTTTTAAAATACCGCCGGAAAAAATAGAATATACGGTTTTTTTTAATACTAGCGGTTTATTACCACCGCTTATAATAATACCGACCCGTATAATATAAATATTATTATTTATCCTACATGACGCAATATGCGGGTCAGCCCAGTTGGTAGCACGCGCGCAATAGGATCCAGAGGTTCCGGGTTCGATTCCTGGGAGAACAAAAAAAATTAACCACCAATTTTATTGCCGGCGGTTTTTTACCGCCGTTTTTAGTATTGCCGGCGGTTTTCTAATGCCGCTTTTGTTTTTCCGACAATTGTTTTCCCGGCGGTTTATTTCCGGCGGTTTTGAGTATTACCGGCGGTTTTTGGACTATTAACGGCAGTTTTCTAATGCCGCTAATACTAAAATTTGGCGTAGTGACCTTCTACACTCTAAGTATATGTAGATTTTAACTATGCTTTCTAAACTCTAAATATAATTAGAAATGTGTTTGCTTGAAATATAGATAATCGTGTTTATAGATAGATTAATCTCGACTCATCTTCCTAAGTATAAACAATAGTATGATCACATAGATTTCCATATCTACTTTCCTTAAATATGAATTGAAATGTATATACTTATGAAAGATGGATAATCCTATTTTTCCAAAAATAAAGTTTACCTTAAAGTAGGCTAAGAACATGAGATAGATTTTTCACCAAGTATGGCATATCGTATGCATGATTCGAATCGATTAGAATAAAAATAATGGCATGATCACATAGATTATCTAATCGACACCTCTTGTGGAAACATAGAATCCTTATCAACACTAATTTGATATATGCATTGCAAATCAATAAACATATGCTGTTTTGAAAGAAAGAATGAACTTTTAAGGTTAACATCGTGAATTAACTTTAAGTAATTGTACTTGGATCGTTTAGATGATATTAGACTTGTTATGTGCTTACTTGTATTACTTGTGGTTGTTGATTAAAGCATAAGTGATTTATCACTCCAAAGGCGTCCGTACATGTGGCGTTATGCTTAAGTGTGATTGAGTATGATTATGTGTTAATAGGAGCATGATAGTAAATATAGAGTTGGATGATCTTATTAGTGTAGTTTCAAGATTTCTTAAATTGTGAAATGAACTACCGTGGAGTCATTACATGCAACGAGACACAAAAACCGAGAAAATAGAAACATGACACCTAGGGTGTGGTTAAAGAAAGGATGGGATTAACCTGCAGAAAATATTTTGAAATTACATAATGACCGGACTTGGTAGTCATTGTGTAAGTGTTTTCGAAAACCGTAATGTAGCCGGACTTGGTAGCTCATTGCGAAGATTTCCAATGGGGCCGGATGTGGTAGTCTCATGTGGAAATATGGCTTGATTCTCCGCGAAAAGGAATCAATGCAAGATTGAAAGAGAATGGATTTTGAAAACCATGATTGGCCGGACTTGGTAGACATCGCGTGTGTTACTAATGAAGCCGGACTTGGTAGCCTCGTTAGTAGCAATTTGTGAAAAACCGCAATGTGGCCGGACTTGGTAGTCCATTGCGAGGATAAAGGAAATAATTGGTCTTGGATAAAATATTTTTGAAACTACATTGTGGCCGGACATGGTAGCCCAATGTGAGTATGTTTTTGAAAACCGCAATGTGGCCGGACTTGGTAGTCCATTGCGAAGATAAAGGAAATAATTGGTTTTGGATAAAATATTTTTGAAACTACATTGTGGCCGGACATGGTAGCCCAATGTGAGTTGTGAAAACCCGCAAGGTGGCCGGACTTGGTAGCCCTTTGTGTGGACTTGCAAAAACCGCAATGAGGCCGGACTTGGTAGCCCATTGTGAAGATTTCCAATGGTGCCGGACGTGGTAGTCTCATGTGGAAATAAGGCTTGGTTATCCGCGGAGAGGAGCCAATGCAAGATTTGAATGGATTGTGAAAACCGCGGTGTGACCAGACTTGACCAGACTTGGTAGCCATCATGTGTGTTACTAATGAAGCCAGACTTGGTAGCCTCATTAGTAACAATTTATGAAAGAACGTTGGAAATTGTAATTTTGGTAAAGGTGAAAATGTGAAACGGTCTACGATGAGTCGCGTAGGAGAAACACGAAAAGACATGACACCAACGCTAATAAAAGATATCGAATGTGGATGTGTCATTACTTAACTATGTTGTTGAATGAGCATGTGTAATTGTCTATGTGAATTTCTGTTACAAGTAAGGATTTGTGGTTATAATTACCTTGGAAAAAATAGTAACACGGTTTATGAAACACTGCGAAGAAGAAACTCTGAGATCACGAACACCAACGATAGTTAATAGAAAATGTGGACGTGTTATTGTTGATAGCTGTTGAATAAACACGTACTGCGTAGATATCATTATCTGTATGATTCATTTCGATTATATGTGACTTGCTATGTGTAAGTTAAGGGTTAGTGGGTTTGGTTTATTCTATTGAGCTTTTTAAGCTCACGGTGTTGCCTTTGGTGACCCTGACATATTATATTGGTGGCGACGCCGGTATAATGTGTCAGACCTTTTAGAAGGACAGAGTGAGATGTACACTTTGGAGGCTTTTGGAGCCGAAGAGCTGGCTAAGATGGAAGAGCAGGCGGAGCTATAGTTAGGAACCTTAGTTCCCTTCCCTTTTGAATAAATGTACTCCTTGTGAGGTTGATGATGTAATAATGAGCCAGACTCCATTTGATTTTATCAATAAAATTGTCCTTTAACGAACCCGAAAATGGGGGCGTTACACTCTGGGAACCCCTGGCTTCATTGCTTTGGGCCAGCGGAGTTCTGGGTCGTTGATCAGGTGGACCAGCACCTGCTCGGGAGTCGCGTTTAGCGGTGTGAACCGCTCGAAACGTCCTCGAGCACGTGGACGGTCCTCCCCTCTTGGTTTCTTCTTTGGTTTGACTTCCTTCTGGGTTCTGGGCTGTTCTGCTTCATGCCTCCGCTTGCCATTGCCTGACGCCTCTTCCGATTGTCTCCGAGCGGCCATTGCTTCCTCAGCATTGATGTGCTTCTGAGCCTTGTTCATTAGTTCTGCCATGCTAGACGGTGGCTTTTCCGAGATAGACTCGAAAAACTTGGTAGGCTGGAGTCCACCAATAAAGGTAGTGAGAGCCACTTTATCATCTACCTCGTCAATTAAGAGTGCCTCGTTGTTGAAGCGCTTCAGGTAGTCGCGAAGCGATTCCCCTTCCTTCTGCTTGACGTTGAGGAGGTAGGTGGCTGGTCTGTGTTGACGCCGACCGCTGTAGAAGTGCTCGATGAACAGCTTGCTCAATTCGTCGAACGTCCCAATTGAGCCAGGTTTGAGCTTTCCACACCAAACTCTGGCCGAGCCTTTCAAAGTAGTGGGGAAGGCTCGACAAATGATCTGGTTCGGGCAAGCGTGCAACGTCATGAAGGCCTTGTATGTCTCCAGATGATCAAGGGGGTCACCCAATCCATCGAAAGGCTCAAGCGATGGGAGCCTGAACTTTTGAGGAAGTGGGTAAATAGTGACTTCGGCCGTGAACGGGAGATTGGTCTTCTGAACCAGATTCTCCACAGTCCTGGCCCCTCAGTCGTTAACTTGCTTCAGCACCTGGTCCACCTTCTCCTGTAGCTCCTTGAACGCAGCCCCTTGAGCCAATGATGACCCAGAGTTGGGAGCATTCCTGTGTCGGAGGGCGACGAAGCTGTTATCGCTAGCCGCCATGGACTGGCGATGATCAGCTGTGTCGGAGGGGTCCCCACCGTGGTGGGTGCCCTGAATCTCTGGTGAGTCTCCGTTCGCCTCCCGCTCTTCGTTAGGGGAAGTTGGTTGAGGGAGGCGTTGGAGAAGCTCCGCGTTCTGCTCCCGGAGCTGATTAACCATCTGAGTGAGTTGATTAACCTGCTCCTGGAGAGGGTTACCACGATCTTCTCCATCTGGACCGTTTCGTTGGCTTCCGGCTCTCGTGTTGACCATTCTAAAGGGTTTTGAAACAGTTGAATTTATGACGTAGAAAACTCGTCGTTTCCCACAGACAGCGCCAAACTGTTGATGCCCGAAATTGGACGGTCAATCCGAGCTCCGTCTTCAAGGAGTTCCTGCAAAACAGCGTCCAAAGACTGGGGGTGTTGCCAGTCGTGGACCCTCCGATGACTAAGTCAGTAAGAGTATGTAAAGGTAGAATTCTGTGTGTTTTGTGGATAGAATTGAGTACATACCTTCAACCCATGGGCGGGCTGCCCATTTATAGGTGAGGTGGTTCGTGTCCCTGCGAGGGGCACGAAGGTGGTAGATCGTGGGCCACGACAGCGGTTGAAGTTCCTCGAAGTGGGGGACTCCCGTCAGAACTGGAGTGAGTGGTGGACGTGGGAGTCATGGCTCCGTAGTCCAGGAATCCAGGGGACGTGGAGTTACCCCCTCCACGTCCGAGGATACTAGCGGGTGTAACCGTACTGACCTAGTCAGTGTTCATCCTGTCGTCCCAGCGAGGTTGGAGAAGTCTGACCGAGCGACTTGAATACGACCGAGCGACAGATGTCCGACCGAGCAGGTCACCTCTTGACACGCGTCGAGAGAACAGCGCTCGATAGTAAGTGTCTAAAAATATCCTCATCAAGTATCAAGGACGTCGAATGATGGCTTGTTGCATTTGTCTCTTGGCGGCCTTTTTGCTGGTTCCGCCTGTTGGTCAGTCCAACTCTTTGCTGGTGGGAGTTGCTGCTCAGATTGAGGCTCGCAAGAATGTTACACCTTTGGTTCTTGCTGAAACCTTGATGGGGTTAGATGCTGTTCATGCTGGTCGCATGAGGGTTTTTGGTGGTAGCCCACTATTGCTGCAGGTTAGGGACCTCACTCAACTCTCCCTTTTTCTATTTCTCTCATTCATTTTACCTCGACGCTCAGTTTAGGCTTTATCTGGCTCCTTACTTATTTTCTCTCTTTTCGGGTAGATGTGGCTTTGTGACAAATTGAATCTACTGACACCTCCGGCCAATGATTGGTGGTATCGTGCAAACGGATGGAACCGTCCCTTTCAAGTGATGTACGGGAGCGAAGATGATTGGGCTGATTTCCTTACCTCTGCGGAGGAAGATGACATTGCTTGGCGGTGCCATTGGCTGAGGATTCCTGCTATGACTACAGGTAACATGGGTTCGACGCACATGCTTGTGGCTGGCTTGACAGGCTTCTCCTTCTATTCACCTTTCCGCATTCTCCGTCAGCTCGGACTTAGCCAAGAAGTGCCGTCACCGGGCTCTGAAGTGCTTCGTCTCCCTCCCTTCACCATTTCGGACCTTCGGAGTTATGTTCGATCGTGGGGGACTCGTAGGACTGAGCCGAGTGACCCACTCTTCTCTATTGCTTTGACTGGAAGGTACCGTAAATGGCTAAGGAGAGATGTGGAAGCAAGGATGGGTTGACTGCTTACTTTGCCGTTCTTTGAAATAAGGAGTGTGTTTCAGTTGTGTGTTTTCCCGTTTTCATGCTGAGCTTGTAATAAAGAAATGATCTGAATAAAATTGATTGATTAAGGGTTTCCCTCTTTCGGTTCATTAATCGCATGCGCCTTTGAGAAAACATTTCTGATTTGTCAATTTGGATTTTGATTTTTGAGATTTAGGACTGAACCTCAGCGTGAGATTGCCTATGTATCCCTCGAGAAAGGGAATCAGGCCCATACGTAGTTCGGGCTAGGGTTCGCTCGGGTATTAACGCTCTCCTTTTGCGCTCTAAATTTTGCCTAGTACCGCCCTTTCGGGTTTTCGGCCTAGCGAGCTTTTTTCGACTTTTTGCCTTAACTTTTGCCTAAGCCGCCCTTTCGGGTTTTCGACCTAGCAGGCTTGCTCTAATTTTTGCCTAGGACCGCCCACCCTTGCGGTTCTCGGCCCAGCGAGCCCTCTCAAGGGTAATATCGCTTAAGCTGATCCAAATTGACAAGATTCGAGAATTCATTGCCGTCAAGGTCAATGATTGAGGCCGCTCCTCCAGAGAGAATGGTCTTGATGATGTAGGGCCCTGCCCACTTAGGTCGAAACTTCCCTCGTAAATTGAAAACTGGAGCACGGATTTCCTTGACTACCATGTCCCCTTCCTGCAGGTCCCTCGACTTCACTTTCTTGTTGAATGCCCGAGCAATCCTTCACTGATAACCCTGAATGTGGTACAATGCCCGCAACCTCCTTTCGTCGAATAGCATGAGCTCCTCAAACCTTCCACTGATCCATTCAGCTTCATCCACTCCGCACTCAGCCATGACCCTCAGCGATGGCACCTCTAGCTCGATAGGGAGAATGGCTTCCATACCATACACCAAAGAATAGGGTGTTGCCCCTGTCAGTGTGCGGATAGACGTCCGGTATCCCCACAAAGCTAGTGGCAGTTGTTCATGCCAATTCCTAGCCGATTGAGTAGTCCTTTCGAGAATTGTCTTGATGGTCCTGTTTGCTGCTTCGACCGCCCCATTCGTTTGTGGCCGATAAGTGGTCAAATGATGCACTTGAATCTTGAATTCGTCAAAGAGTTCCAAAACTTTTCCCTTGAAATGAACACCGTTATCAGATACGAATGCTTGAGGGACCCCATACCGATAAATGATGTTTTGCCTGATAAAGTGAGCCACTTGGACCGTCGTCAAAGTCTTGTATGAAGCTGCTTTGACCCATTTAGTGAAGTAATCGACTGCTACCATGATGAACCTGTGACCGTTAGAAGCCGCGGGCATGATCTTTCCGATAACGTCAATGCCTCAGGCGGAGAATGGCCATGGTGTTGCCATTGAGTGTAATTACGAGGGCGGGACATGGATAAGATTGGCATGAGTCTTGCACTTATGACACCGGCGCACATACTCGATGCAATCTGTCTCCATGGTCGACCAATAGTATCCCAGTCTTAAAACCTTCTTAGCTAGCATCATCCCATTCATATGAGGCCCACAAACTCCTTCATGAACTTCTTCCATTACCGCTCTCGTGTCGTCACCGTGAATACACAACTTGTGAACTCCACACGGAGATCGCCAGTACAATTGTCCTCCACAGATGATGTATTGGGATGCCAGTCGTTGCAAAGTGATCTGATCTTTCTTAGTTGAATCTGCAGGGAACTCTCCCTTTTCGACGAAATTCCGAATATTCTAGAACCAAGGGAGCCCATCGTCTGGTTCGTCGATGTTCATGACATAGTCGTACACATGTTTGCCCCTCTGCTCGATCATGACTGGCCTCAGCTTCACCCCAATTGGAAGTTCCAGCATGGATGCCAAAGTAGCGAGTGCGTCTGCAAAGCAGTTCTTCATCCTTGGTACATGCGTGAAGGTCACTCTTTGAAAATTCGGGATAAGCTCGTCGAGCTGCTGATGATATGGCTTCATCTTTTCGTCTCTGACTCTCCATTCTCCGTTTGCTTGTGATACAACCAAGTTGGAATCTCCCACGACCTCTAGCACCTTGACTCCAATCTCCAATGCAGCTTCCATTCCCACAATGCATGCTTCGCACTCAGCTTCGTTGTTCGTGACTTCGAAATTTAACTTGAAAGCAAGAGGGATATGTGACCCCTCAGGTGAGACCAACAGTATGCCAATCCCAAAGCCCTTCTGGTTTGCAGCTCCATCGAAGTACAACGTCTACGTTTCATTGACTGTTGACATCACATCTTCATCAGGAAATTGAAATTCTGTGTGCTCCGGCCCCTCAATCAGACGATCTGCCAAAAACTCTGCCACCGCTCTTCCCTTCACTGACTTGCGAGTGACATACTTGATTTTGAACTCTGCCAATAAGAGCAACCAACGTGCTAACTTACCGTTAAGTGCTGGCTTCTCGAATAGATATTTGAGGGGATCCATCCGAGAAATCAGTATCACCGAGTAAGCGAGCATGTAGTGTCTCAACTTCTTTGTGGCCCATACAAGTGCCCAACATGTCTTTTCCAGCGAAGTGTATCGCTCTTCGCACCCTACCATCTTCTTGCTCAAGTAGTAAATCGTCCTTTCAACCCCATCTTCTCCCTCTTGTGCCAGCATGCACCCCATTGATGAGGACGTGATGGACAAGTATAGGATCAAAGGTTTTCCCGGTGTAGGTGGCATTAGGATCGGAGGTTTTGGAGGTAAGTTCGCACTGCTTCAAAAGCTTTCTGACACTTGTCATTCCACTCGAACTTCACGTCTTTCTTGAGTAGTCGAAATAATGGTTCACAAGTCAAGGTTAACTTGGCGATAAATTGACTGATGAATTGAATTTTTCCCAAGAAGCACCAGACTTCCTTTTCGGATTGGGGTGGCTCCATCTCAAGAATGGCTTTGATCTTAGAAGGGTCTACCTCAATCCCCCGGGTTGTGATCATGAACCCGAGCATTTTCCTAGCAGTGACTCCGAACGTACACTTCTGCGGATTAAGACGCATCCTGTACTTCTGAATTCTCTCCAAGAACTTTCTCAACGCCGGGAGGTGATCCTTCCGTTCCTTTCCCTTCACTATCATATCATCGACGTATACCTCGACTTCCTTATGAATCATGTCATGCAGCAGTGTCGTAGCACCCCTCTGATACGTAGGACCGGTATTTTTCAACCCAAACGGCATAACCCGATAACAGTAAGTTCCCCACTCGGTGATGAATGTAGTCTTTTCTCTGTCTTCCGGAGCCAAGAGAATCTGATTGTACCCAGAGAAACCGTCCATGAAGGATAGTAAAGCATGCCCTGTAGTGTTATCGACAAGTATATCTATATCTGGCAATGGAAAATCATCCTTAGGGCTCGCTTTGTTCAGATCTCTAAAATCGACACACACTCTGATCTTTCCATCCTTTTTAGGGACGGGCACAATGTTGGCAACCCAAGTGGGGTATTCAGTTACTATTAGAAAACCTGCGTCGATTTGCTTTGTGAGTTCCTCTTTTATCTTTAGTACCCAATCGGGTTGCATCTTTCTCAGCTTCTATTTTACGGGTTTTGCATCGGGATAGAGGGGGATCCTGTGCTCGACGATCTCTGGGTCGATTCCGGGCATATCCGCATGGGACCAAGCAAAAACTTCTTTGAATTCTTTTAATAAATCGGTGAGCTCTTGAAGCTCATTGGGAGACAGCCCGGAACCGACCTAAACCAATCGAGATTATTTCTTCTTTTAGAGGCTGAGCATGCCTTTCGTTTTCACGCTCGATGAGGGAACGGATTTCCTTGGGAATGTCCCCATCGAAATCTATTCCTTCATCATCGGGATCCAAACAATTTATTTCAAAGTCCGGCAAGTAAGTAAAGGCATCATTCATTTCATTGATAGGCTCCTCAGAAGGAGGGAATACAGCGGTGGACTCAAATTCGAAGTAAAAACTACGGTGGGGAGGACCAATAGGCACGAACTCCGACTTAGTGCTAGACGAGGAGTCAGTATCAGATCTCAAACTTGGACTCGGTGCTAGTGTTGTGAGTGCGTGTTACAAGTGGAATGAATGTGCAGTTTTCATAAGTGCCTACAGCATCCACAATGAGCTTAGAAGGGTCTTCCATTTCTTCTTCTCCTCCCAGCATGAGCACAGCAGCATGTTCTACCATACCCTCCGATTCCTCGCCCCCGAACAGAGATTGGAGACTACCCAAACCAAAGGCTTCGAGCCAATCCAGTGCTTCAGACAATTCCTCTATCTTTGTCGCCTATTCATCATCATCCCAGGTGTCGTTGGCAAAGATCTCAAACCCAGGATACTTCACCTTTGTCTCAACATCCACGAAAGGCTCGGGCTCTCCTTGATACAGTGCTTCCTTCTCCTTCAGCTTCATTCCGGCTGCATGAGCTCGGGCGCGGTTGCGCCACCTTTTCGCGGGATCACTCTTCTTGAGCTCGTAACCTAGGCCAAAGCGTTCATTGCTCCCAGGGAAATGAGGGAACTCAGAGACTCCTTGCCCATGGAGTCCCAAGCCCATGCCTGGCAGGTAATTCATTCGCTTCATGATTTCCAATGCCGCAGAGCTCACCAAGAAACCATCTTCAGCCCGGATGGTGCAAACCTTTGAGGTCATGACATCAAACCCCCCCATGGCTATGTCTTCTTCTCCGTGCATGATTTCCAGCAGCGGGGAGTTATCTTCGGAGTGAGGACGATACCAGAGTCCCCATGAATGATAAGGGTCCCGGAATCCTGCCCCCACGCTACATCTTCGGAGTGAGGACGATACCAGAGTCCCCACGCTACATCGGACCTTTCGACATCGTGGAGAAGATCGGAAAAGTTGCGTATCGACTAGCCCTACCGCCACAGCTGGATCGAGTACATGACGTGTTCCATGTTTCAATGCTCCGCAAGTACCTCGCCCTACCCACTCATGTTCTCAACTGGGAAAACATCTCCATTGAATAAGATGCGACGTATGAGGAGGAACCAATAGAGATTCAAGATCGAAGCGAGAAGACAATCCGAAACAAGACAATCAAACTGGTGCGAGTCCTGTGGAAACACCGGGGAACTGGAGAGAGCACATGGGAAAGAGAGGAGACTATGAAGGCGAATCACCCTCACCTATTCGAATCCGAGCGTACATCTAATTTCGAGGACGAAATTGTTTAAGGGGGATAGGTTGTAACAACTCCGATTTTCAGTAAATAAAAATCTCGTTGATTATTTTAATGACTCTATAAATTTCTTATTTTCTAATAATCCGTCATAATTAGATTTATTCGATTCAAAATCTGATTTCATTGCGCCATGCGATTTAGTCATTTTCTAAAGACAAGTGAGTTAGTAAACCCTAAGGTATCCTATTTAGCAAACCTAGCTAGCTTCTAACTAATCGTTAGGGAAGCCTAATCGAACCTTTGATCTTCGTGAACCTTTTGAACCCTAAGCAAACCTTTTGACCAAAGTCAACCTTTGATCTATTACCCATTGGACGATAAATGCTAGGATAATCTTTATCCATTGGACCATAGATTTCCACCTAGGATATTGTGACTAGATTGCTAGGTACACTTTATATGATTATATATTACTTACCATCTTTGCCCATTGGATAATAAAAGTTAGGAGAATTATTAACCATTGGACAATAGGTTAGTCTTTCTACCTAGTACAAGATCTATTAGTTTAATTGGATTCACCATGAGTCATTGTACTAATATAGATAGATTATATAAGTATAGTACTTCCATCCTTTATCCTTTGGATAATAAAAGTTAGGGGAATTATAGTCCATTGGTCAATAAGGCCAAGTCAAGCTATAGTACTAGGTTAAAATTAGTTAATTACTTCCTAGATATGATATGTACTTATTTAATTAAAGTATGTAATATGTATATGTCATCCTAAGATACTATGTATTAGAATATAGTTTATAAGTACATAGGTGGCAATTTGACTTAGTTTAATAGGGAATTTTGACTTAGAAAGTCTAGGATAAGATCTTAGTACCTTGTACTTTTATTTAGTCTTCCTAATATATGTATTTATATTAACCAAGGGAGGAAGAGAGAGAGGGAGAGAGAGAGAGAGAATTCGGGAGAGGGAGAGAGAGAGAGGCCAAGAGAGAGAGATAGGGGAGAGAGATAGGAGAGAGAGAGAGAGAGAGATAGTGTTGTACCTTCTTGATCTTTCTCTACCAAAACCCTAATTCTATATATATAAGTACTTGTACTTATGGAAGAAGAGAAATAGGATGACATAGATTAGATTATTAGTACTAGATTGACTTACACCAAAATCTTACTCTTTCTCAAGTTAACCACCAAACCATAGTCCTTTCAAGCTTAGGTGTCCATTGTACCTATGAGAGAGAGAGAGAGGGAGAGAGAGGCCGAGAGAGAGATGAGAGGGAGAGAGAGAGAGATGGCCGGTTGAGAGAGGGAGAGAGAGTGTGATGTGTGTGACTAGTGTACTCCCATATCTAGCATTGGTCATCCTATTGCATCACCATGTACAACCATATCTAGGGTTTCTTATTCTTTCAACCCTAAGGACAACCATATCTAGTTTTCTTATTCTTTCAAGTACTAGACTAGACAAAAACCCCATAGAATAAACTTAAACCTTGTCCTAGATTGAAAGAAAGAACAAGGAAATCTATTAGTCTTTCAACCTTGTACTTCCATTGAACCAAAGAGAGAGAGAGAGAGGCCGAGAGAGATGGGGAGAGAGAGAGGCCGGGAGAGAGGGAGAGAGAGATTGTGTGATTTGTGCAAGTGTACAAACAAGCCTAGTCATGTCCTTTAGCCCAACACCTCACCCAATCCAAGTACCATCAAATCTAGTCATTCTATTAACCATTGGATAACAAATGCTAGGGGAAATTTTACCCATTGGATAATAGGTCACCCTTTGGCTATAAATAGCACCCATTCCTTCCCATTTCAACTCACACCTTCATTGCTCCAACTTCTCTCTAGAAAGTCTAGTGTTCTTGTTGTTCTTGCTTAGTTCTTAGTTGTTCTTGAGGTTCTTCCTTAGTTCTTCAAGAAACTCTTCTAGTGCCGCCACTAAACCACCATACGACCACCATATCGATCCAAAAGTTTTAGTAGCTTTAGTCAAGATCAAGTTTCGAGAGAAACCTTTCTCTTTCGAAGCTATCGAAGCCATTCTTACGACGTTACTCCGTCCGACTACCGACGTACCATCTTTCCTCCGTAGTCATCACTACCGCCAAGAAGAACGGTAGATTAATCTCTACTCATTTCCCTAAGTATAGATATGAGTATGATCATGTAGAATTCTCCGTCCTCACTATTCCTATGTATACGTAGAATTTTTCCTATAATCTAGGTATAGATCATGGTATACGAATGTTGAAATGATTATAGAATACTCTAAACTTATGGTATAACATTTGAACGTTGGAATGCATGATAGTTAAAATATGAGCATAATGAATCATAGACTTTTACTTCTATAAGACATATGATCTTTTGAACTTCCTTAAAGAAAGAAAGAATGAAATTTATGAAAGATTAACGTGGATAGAAGAAATTGTATTTTGATCTTAGAATGATTGTGAGCATGATTATGTGATTACTTGACTACTTGTTGTTGATAAAGCATAAGTGATTTATCACTCCAAAGGTGTCCGTCCATGTGGCACTATGCTTAACTTTGTGTGATTAAATGTTGAGTATGATGATGTGATAAAATGAGCATGCTATCTAATATAGAGTTGAATGATCTTGTTAATTTAGTTTCAAGATTTCCTAAAGTGTGAAAGAATTACCGCGGAGTCATGGCATGCAAACGAGACACGAAAACCGAGAAAGTAGAAACATGACACCTAGGGTGTGGTTAAAGAAAGGATGGGCTTAACATGCGGAAAATATTTTGAAAGTACATAATGACCGGACTTGGTAGTCATTGTGTAAGTGTTTGAAAACCGTAATGCGGCCGGACTTGGTAGCCCATTGCGAAGATTTCCAATGGGGCCGGACGTGGTAGTCTCATGTGGAAATATGGCTTGGTTCTCCGCGGAAAGGAGCCAATGCAAGATTTGAAAGAGTATGTTTTGAAAACCATGATATGGCCGGACTTGGTAGCATCGTGTGTGTTACTAATGGAGCCGGACTTGGTAGCCTCGTTTGTAGCAATTTGTGAAACCATGATATGGCCGGACTTGGTAGCCATCGTGTGTGTTACTAATGAAGCCGGACTTGGTAGCCTCATTAGTAGCAATTTGTGAAAGAAACTTTGGAAATTGTGGATTTTGTAAAGGTGAAAAGGTTGACACGGTCTACGACGAGTCGCGTAGGAGAAACTCAAGAAAAGGCATGACACCAACGCTAATAAGATATCGAATGTGGATGTGTCATTGTTTAACTATGTTGTTGAATAAGCATGTGTAATTGTTTATATGTTTCCTTGCTGTAAGTTAAGGGTTAGTGGGTATGGTTTATTCTATTGAGCTTTGTAGCTCACGGTGTTACCTTTTTGGTGACCCTGACATATTATACTGGGGGCGATGCTGGTATAATGTGTCAGAGTTGATTGATGAACAAGTTGAACAGTACACATTGGAGGCTTTTGGAGCCGAAGAGCTTGCTAGGATGGAGGAAGAAGCGGAGTGATAGAATGCCTTAGAATTTCCATCCTTTGTGTAATAAAAAGTACTCTAGTAGGAGCTATGTTGTAATAATGAGCTTGACTCTTAGTCTTTTTATGCAATAAAATGTTTAATTAACGAACCCGAAAATGGGGGCGTTACAAAACCTTATCCCCAGCAGAGTCGCCACTGTGGGCTACCACAGCCCCGGGTGGATCGGGGCGGCCCGAAAAACACTGTCTTTGAATCGAATTGAAAATTTTGAAGAGTCGCCACCCGGATTTATGGTTCGCCACCCGAGAAACCGTTTTGACTGAAAATGATGTTTGAATTTGAAAACCAGAGATCGTTTTTGAGGGTTCCGAAGCCACGTTACGAGGGGGGAAGGGTTTTACGGCACCCCCCTCGCCCGATACAAAATCGGTCTCTACTAAATGTTTGTGGGATTTTTCAAAGGGATTTTGTTTCATTAGACAAGTAGCATGTATCCACAGGTATACCAAATAGACGTGCATGCTGGTACATGTGTACAAGGAATGATAAAGTGGTGAGGAATAAATGCATGACAGTAGAAAGCAGGGGACTGCTACTGACTTCACTCTCGAGCGCTCGGGAGTGGTCTCGAGCGCTTGGGAGTGCTGATGCCCAACCTACACATTTTGTTAGCACAAACAGGGTATAATACTAAGACTGTAAACTGAAGTGATTGTTTTGATCATGTAAGAGGCTCAACAGAGGGTTTGACTGGCTAGAACTAAACCCCAACCTTCCAAACCATGCATCCCTGCCCTTGCATGATCAGATCTGTATTTTAAAAAGAGCAAATGGGCCCATTCCTGCATGAGATATCAGAAACATGGCTAGATAGAGGGAGTAAGGAAATGCAATGCCATGCAGACATTCCCGAGCGCTCGGGAATGGTCCCAAGCGCTTGGAAGTGGACTGCATGTCAACTTGCTTTCAAATAGGGAATGATCTTATTCTGGCATGCAGACCTCCCAGCTTTGAATTTTCTAAAAATAAAATTTCCTTTTTGACCTTTGAAAATCTTGTTTTGGTTTAAACCTTGGTGAAAAACTTTTCTACTTGGAGGAAATAGGTTTTCTACGTCTGCATGTCATGATGAGACCATTTCATGCATGAATGCACTTCACCCCTACCCACTGTCTACCGAAAATGCAAGAAATGGAACTGGAAACAGTCCCGAGCGCTCGGGAGCACTCTCGAGCGCTCAAGAGTGTTTCCAGTAGGTTTTTGGAAAAAATGTTTTGTGAACCCTTTTGCTCTTGTTTTTACACTAAGGTCTCTCAACCATGCACCCAGTATTAAAGACTGGGACAGGCTGAGAGACCTCCCTCAGAAGGGAAGAACAGCCTCTTGCTTGAGATTATAGTAGATAAGTTTCTACCTTTGGTGAGAACCTTGCTTCTTGAATGACTTTGAAAGGTGACGGAAACAAGTGAAATGCAAGAAATCAGAGACCAAGGATGTTCTCAACTCCCTTCATTTTCTGATCTTTTTCTCTTTGTACCCTTGTCTTTGAAAATATTTGTGGTTGAAGAACAAGTTTGAACTTGAGAGTTATTTTCTTTTGAACAAGAGAGAGGAGGGGGGTTTTAGAGAGAGGGATTTCGTGGTCCAACTGCTCAGACCAGAGGTTATATATATAGCCAACATAACCTATGGTTTCATTTGAAAATGAAATCAAATAAAATCTTTGATTTTTGGGGAAAAATCTTCAGATCTGACTCCCTCTGACTGAGGTTGAGTGTTGTCTGAAAATTCAACTGGCTGGAACGGCTGTAATCATGGGTTGCGTGGATAGTGGGAAGCTTTATCATCCATTGGGCAGCACAGAGGTCTCGAGCACTCGGGAGTGAGCCGGGCCAATGGTTTTGAAAAACAGTTTTGAGCGCTTGGGACTGCTCCCAAGCGCTTGGGATTGCTTTTGACCAGATATTTTCCTTTCCAAATCCCTCAAGAAGCATTGCTCTGCATGATTCAAGGCTAGTTTTAATCCAAATTCATCATCGGGGAGCCTCAGGGCCACAAATTAAGGAAATTCGACAAGTCCAAATTGGGGTGTCTACAATCAGCACTTCAGCCTCCTCATCATTGCCAACCAAACCTACTAAGGAGAACAGCATCTCCAAGCTCCCCTGATCAAAAGTCTTCAACCAGTCAGTCTTCTCCTTGATCTTAGCTAGCTGCTTCTTGAATTCTTCCTCGGCAAGCTTATCCTTAGCCAATTCCTCCTCGCTGTCGGACCAGGTGTCAGCAGGGAAGACCTTAAAACCCGGCAACCAAGTGCGAGTCTCCGAATCCCAAAACGGTTCTGTAGACACCTCCCAAACGGGGCATCGCCATACAGATTGATCACGTTTGTTTGCTCGATTGGTTGCTTGCTTCGTAACCAAAATCATGGACATTCCCATGGCTAGGAACATCGCCACATGATAGCGGTTATCATCAAAACAGAGTCGCCACCCAGTTTATTAAAACTGGGAAAATAGATAGAGATTCTGGGCACGGGAGCCAAAAGTACAATAAGGGGAAGGTGTTAGGCACCCCTCTTTGCCCAGTCGTGAGACTGGCCCATAATCATTCAACATAAGACATAAATGCACTTTGTTTAATTCTAATACATAGTTTGTTTTTAACCTTTAAGCAGTAAAGGGTGAGCCAATACGATAAATAAAGCATGCATCAGAAAAGCAGAACAAAACAAATTGTCCCAGGGAGATGGATCCCGCGGCCGGTGAATGGATGTCACGGCCGAGGGATCCTCCTGGTTTGATGTACCGGCCGAGGGATCGAAACCCCGGTCGGTGTTCTTCCTCACACCAGACTATACGATTAACAGATAATCAGAAAGTTATGATTAAGCGTAAGAACGATAAATAAAACAAACCAGAGGCCGTTGGGCCTCACCACCTTGATCCCTCAGTTGCTTGATTGCTTTGGATTGGATTGTGATTGATTGATTGCTTCTCATAAAACCCTAGGGTTAGGGTTTGAACTTCGGGGTTTGATTGCCGGATTGACGGCTGCCTTTAGGAGGTTAGGGCTTTTGAAGAGTGGGATTGCGAGAGTATTTTGACAGAGTTTCGTGGCTTGAGAGAGTGTGTTCTCTAATGAATTTCGTGTGTGTATTTCGGAGCCCAAAGGCTCCTTTATATAGGCATAGGGATGACTCACTCCGGCCAATCAAATCATGAGATGGCAATTGCAATTGCAATGCATCTCTAACTCTACGTCGTAATCTCTGAGCGTAGCCCGAACGCATCGGGAAGGTAGTGTAGTTGGATCAAACCAAACGTCTGACAAAACGTTCTAGAGTCTGGAAAAATGTCGATCTGGCGGCCGAGTAAAGGATCTTGCGGCCGTGGAATGGATGTCTCGGCCGAAGGATAGATCTTGCGGCCGAGGAATTGATCTCTCAGGGAGATTTTGCTGGCAACAGGTTGCTCGGGTGAGGAATTGATGTTTGGGCCGTTAGATCAATGTTACGGCCATCAGATGGATTCTCCTAGGCTTCTGTATTTCTGTCTGAAAGGCTGTATGGCTCTGAATTGGGTCCTCTAAGTGGTTCAAAGTTCTCACCGAAAGTCCTAAGGTCCTCAAGGAAGCAATCAGCAATCATTGTATCCATTTCATCATCGGGATGGTCCCAAGGTGGGACTTGAAATAATCGTTAGGCCAAATTGGGGTGTCTACAGATGCCCCTCTTTGACTGAACTCAGACGGATCGCGAGACATGTTTGAGTAAGAGTCAAAGCTGTAAAAAGCAACTCAATTTGATCCAACCACTATTCCAAGGGGTTTTCGAAAAAGGTTTTGTTATGGTCGGGCCGGGAGGCTGCCTACGTATTCCACAAGGGAAATTCAAACCAATCGTAGTTCGGGCATAAAAGCAAAAAGTTTGGAGGGTTAGAGACAGAAGACGTACCTTTGGGCTTAAAAAGCCGTAGTGTGACGTACCTAGACTGAGCCAGGGTTTTGGCGAAGAGTAGTTGAAGGAGCGCAGGGCTGCCGGGGGAGTTTCTTTGCGGAGAGCTTCCTTACTATTTTGGGGTAGATCAGTACACTGCAGGTGTGTTTGCTTTTCTTGATCATCCTTACTTTGACTGAAAGAAGCTCGGTAGAGTAGCCTATCCTTACGAATGAGCTGGAAAGAATTGATGTAATTGGGGTGGAATCCAAACCATCTACTGGGGATGAGTTGGATGCCGGTTTGATTTTGAGATGGAGGAGGGGCGCAGGGCCAGTAGCTGGAGCACGGAGCTTTGGAGATGGAAGAACCGAGGCACGGAGCCGGTTGTAGTCATAAGGCGAAGGCCTGGAGAGTGACGAAATCGAGGCGTGGAGCCTGTTGCAATCTTGAGGCGAAGGCCTGAGGGGATTTGATTGATAAGACCGAAGCGCGGAGCTAGTGTTGATCATATAGGCGAGAGCCTGAGGTGATTGATAGGACTGAAGCGCGGGGCTGGTGTTGATCATAAGGCGAGAGCCTGAGGTGACTGGATCGAGGCGTGGAGCCTGCTGAGGTTTGTGAGGCGGAGGCCTGAGGTGAGCTTAGAGCTTGATGGGACCGAAGCGCGGAGCTGGTATAAGGCAAGGGCCTGAGGTGAAGGGACTGAAGCATGGAGCCTGAAGTGATTGAGGCGTGGAGCCTGCATGTAGTTTTGAGGCGAGGGCCTGAGTTGTCGGAGCTTAGAGCTTGACGTGATATGAACCGAAGCGTAGAGCTGGTTGTATTCTGATGGTCTGCGCACGGAGCTTTCTCATCATAAGTGTTGGCGTGGAGCCAAAGGATCGAGGCGCTGAACCGATCAATAAAACCGAGGCATAGTGCCGGTTGATTGCAGGGTTGACCTGTTTCATGAAAGATATGCAGAGTGTATATGTGTGATGCTTGTTTGTTAGATGTGAATAGATATGATAATGCAGACTGGATGTGATAATGCAATATGTGCACGGGCCCGTGCGTGTGTGTTTGTTTTAAGCTTAGAGCTTCTATCAAGTTCCGGACTTGAGCATTCAGAGCGTAGAGCTCGAGCATTCGGACGGCAGAATCCGAGCATTCAAAATACAGGCTTTGAGCGTCCAGTACGCAGTGGTTAGGCATCCAAGCGTAGAGCTTGAGCATTCAAGTGTATGACTTGAGCATCCAGTACACAGTGGTTGGGCATCCAAGCGTAGAGCTTGAGCATTCAAAAATGTTAGATTTTCGAGCATTCAGGCGTAGAGCCTGAGAATAGATGTCTTGATTGTTGGGGCGGCGTAGAGCCTGTTGAGATTTGCTTGTTTACGGCTTCGAGCCAGTTGAGACGGTGGGCTTCGAGCCGCTGAGATGATGAGATGATAAATACGGGTGTTGAGATGATTGTTTACGGCTTCGAGCCAGTTGAGATGGTGGGCTTCGAGCCGCTGAGTTGATGAGTTGTCGGGCATAGAGCCGCTGATAGAGGATTGTTGAGAATTGTTACGGCTTCGAGCCACTGAGTTGATGAGATGGCGGGCTTGTAGAACTGCTGAGCTGTTGAGTATTCCATCTTCCATCTTCCACGGGGTTTGATTGGTTCCTTATGCTTGTGATTGTAGACACCTCCCAAACGGGGCATCGCCATACAGATTGATCACGTTGTTTGTTCGATTGGTTGCTCACATCATAAACCAAAATCATGGACATTCCCATGGCTAGGAACATCGCCACATGATAACGGTTATCATCAAATAGAGTCGCCACCCAGTTTATTAAAACTGGGAAAACAGATAGAGATTCTGGATACGGGAGCCAAAAGTACAATAAGGGGAAGGTGTTAGGCACCCCTCTTTGCCCAGTCGTGAGACTGGCCCATAATCATTCAACATAAGACGTATAGATGCTTTGTTTAATTCCAACACATAGTCTGTTTATTTATTCCTTTAAACAGTAAGCAAAGTGAGCCAGTGCGATAATTGAAGCATGCATTCAGAAAGCAGGAAACCAACAGTTGTCCCAGGAGATGGATCTCGCGGCCGGTGAATTGATCTCACGGCCGAGGATCCTCCTGTTTTATTTATCGGCCGAGGAATGAAAACCCGGTCGATGTTCTTCCTCACACCAGACAGAAAAGTTAGCAAACGATTAAATGCTACGGTTAGCCATAAATGCGATAAGTAAAACAAACCAGAGGCCGTTGGGCCTCACCACCTTGATCCCTCAGTTGCTTGATTGCTTTGGATTGGGCGTGATTGATTGATTGCTTGATCGAGAACCCTAGAGTTAGGGTTTGAACTTCGGGGTTTGATCGCCGGAATGACGGCTACCTTCAGAAGGTTAGGGCTTTTGGAGTATGGGATTGAGGGAGTATTTGTGCAGAGTTTTGAGGTTTGATTGAGTGTGTAGGTATCTCAATTTCTGTGTGTTTATTTCGGAGCCCAAAGGCCCCTTTATATAGGCATAGGGATGACTCACTCCGGCCAATCAAATCACGAGATGGCAATTGCAATTGCAATGCATCTCTAACTCTACGTCGTAATCTCCGAACGTAGCCCGAACGTATCGGGAAGGTAGTGTAGTTGGATCAAACCAAACATCTGACAGAACGTTCGAGAGTCTGGAAAAAGGTCGATCTGGCGGCCGAGTAAAGGATTTCACGACCGAGGAATGGATGTCTCGGCCGAAGGATAGATCTTGCGGCCGAGGAATTGATCTCTCAGGGAGATTTTGCTGGCAACAGGTTGCTCGGGTGAGGGATTGATGTTATGGCCGTGGGATCGATGTCACGGCCGACAGATGGATTCTCCTAGGCTTCCGTATTTCTGTCTGAAAGGCTGTATGGCTTTGAATTGGGTCCTCTAAGTGGTCAAAGTTCTCACCGAAAGTCCTAAGGTTGTCAAGGAAGCAATCAGCAATCATTGTATCCATTTCATCATCGGGATGGTCCCAAGGTGGGACTTGAAATAATCGTTAGGCCAAATTGGGGTGTCTACAGATGCCCCTCTTTGACTGAACTCAGACGGATCGCGAGACATGTTTGAGTAAGAGTCAAAGCTGTAAAAAACAACTCAATTTGGTCCAACCACTATTCCAAGGGGTTTTCGAAAAAGGTTTTGTTATGGTCGGGCCGGGAGGCTGCCTACGTATTCCACAAGGGAAATTCAGACCAACCGTAGTTCGGGCAATAAAGAAAAGTAAAAAGTTTGGAGGGTTAGGGACAGAAGACGTACCTTAGGGCTTTAAAAGCCGTAGTGTGACGTACCTAGACTGAGCCAGGATTTTGGCGGAAGATAGTTGAAGGAACGCGGGGCTACCTGGGGAGTTTTTTGCGAAGAGCTTCCTTAGTATTTTGGGGTAGATCAGTACACTGCAGGTGCGTTTGCTTTTCTTGATCATCCTTACTTTGACTGAAAGGAGCTCGGTAGAGTAGCCTATCCTTGCGAATGAGCTGGAAGGAATTGATGTAATGGGGTGGAATCCAAACCATCTGCTGGGGATGAGTTGGATGCCGGTTTGTTTTTGAGATGTGAGGGGTACAGGGCCAGTAACTGGAGCACGGAGCTTTGGTGGAACCGAGGCACGGAGCCGGTTGTAGTCATGAGGCAAGAGCCTGGAGAGTGATGAAATCGAGGCGTGGAGCCTGTTGCAATCTTGAGGCGAAGGCCTGAGGAGATTGGACAGGACCGAAGTGCGGAGCTGGTGTTGATCATAAGGCGAGAGCCTGTGGTGTCAGAACTTTGAGCTTGTCATGCTGAACCGAAGCGCGGAGCTGGTATTGATCATAAGGCGAGAGCCTGAGGTGATTGATAGGACCGAAGCGCGGAGCTGGTGTTGATCATAAGGCGAGAGCCTTGAGGGGATTAGATTGAGGCGTGGAGCCTGCTGTGGTTTATGAGGCGGAGGCCTGAGGTGAGCTTAGAGCTTGATGGGACTGAAGGGCGGAGCTGGTATTGATCAGGATGAGAGCCTGTGGTGTCAGAGCTTTGAGCTTGACGTGATGAACCGAAGTGCGGAGCTGGTATAAGGCAAAGGCCTGAGGTGAAGGAACTGAGGCATGGAGCCCGAAGTGATTGAGGCGTGGAGCCTGCATGCAGTCTTGAGTTTGTCGGAGCTTAGAGCTTGACGTGATATGAACCGAAGCGTAGAGCTGGTTGTATTCTGATGGTCTGTGCACGGAGCTTTCTCATCATAAATGTTGACGTGGAGCCAAAGGATCGAGGCGCTGAACCGATCAATAAAACCGAGGCATAGTGCCGGTTGATTACAGGGTTGACCTGTTTCATGAGAGATATGTAGAGTGTATATGTGTGATGATGGTTGTTAGATGTGAACAGATATGATGATGCAGACTCGATGTGGTAATGTTGATGCAATATGTGCACGGGCCCGTGCGTGTGTGTTCGTTTTAAGCTTAGAGCTTCTATCAAGTTCCGGACTTGAGCATTCAGAGCGTAGAGCTCGAGCATTCGGACGGCAGAATCCGAGCATTCAAAGTACAGGCTTTGAGCGTCCAGTACGCAGTGGTTGGGCATCCAAGCGTAGAGCTTGAGCATTCAAGTGTATAACTTGAGCATCCAGTACATAGTGGTTATGCATCCAAGCGTAGAGCTTGAGCATTCAAAAATGTTAGATTTTTGAGCATTCAGGCGTAGAGCCTGAGAATAGATGTCTTGATTGTTGGGGCGGCTTAGAGCCTGTTGCTTGTTTAAGGCTTCGAGCCAGTTGAGATAATGGGCTTGGAGCCGCTGAGTTGGTTGTTACGGCTTTGAGCCAGTTGTGATAGTGGGCTTAGAGCCGCTGAGATGAGTGATAGCGAGCATAGAGCTGCTGTATGAGTTGATGTGAGTGACCATAGGCACAGAGCCGTTGAGATAGTTGGGTGCGGGCGTTGAACCACTGAGTAGCGAGCTTGGAGCTGCTGAGATGATTGGTACGGGCATAGAGCCGTCGAGAAGGTAGGCGGGGAGCCTGTGTGGAGCTGCTGGGATGATAGGCGAGGGGCCTGTGGAGCCGCCGATTTGACAGGTGCAGAGCCATTGAGGTAAGCGTTGGATTGCTTTGATAGTGATGAGCTCGGAGCTTGTTGTAGCAGATGGAGCTACGGAGCTGTAGGGTTGCTGGTAACAGCTAAGTGGTAGCGAGCTTGGAGCTGCTGAGCTTACGATATTAGGCGATGCGCTGAGATGATGGGCGTGGCGCCAATTGAATAGCTTGATAGCGAGCTTAGAGCTGCTGAAGTGGTGATGGTGCAAGAAGCACGGTATTGCTGAGATGATAAGCTTGGAGCCGTTGAAATGATGGGCTTGGAGCCGTTGAATAGAGCTGCTAAGATGATTACAGGCGTAGAACCTGTGTTGAGCGATGGCAAACTTGAAGCTGCGGAGTTTGAAGCAAGGAGCATGGTGTTGCTGATAGTAAGCATAGGGCTGTTGAGATAATGAGCTCGGGGCTTGGTTGCAGAGTTGTTGAATGGACACGGAGCTGCTAAGTGATCATGATGGTGAGCATAGGGCCGCTGAGTGAGCTTCAGAGCTGCTGATAGTGAGCCTAAAGCTGCTGGGCGCTAGCGAGTATGGGCATAGAGCCGCTGAAGCTGTTGGATATGGAGATGTTGGGATAGCTTGCTTAGTGACTTAAGTATGGAGCTATTGAGCACGGGGTACTGCTGAGGCGGGGGAGCCATTGACTGGCTTTGATAGTAGCGAGTATGTAGCTGTTGAGTGACTTGATGGGGATGAATAGCAGAGTCGTCGAGTGTCTTGATTGCTGTAGGCGTGAACATGGAGTTGCTGGGTGACGATGAGCATAGAGCTTGGTGATTGCTGTCGTACTTCCGGAGTACAGTAACTGGGGTGTAGAATCTGAAGGATCTTTTGGGTTTTGCGAGCAAGAGTTCACAGTCTATAATCCTCAAAGGTCAAGTGACCAGTAGTTGCGAACTTGCTGCTTCAGAGAGAGCTCCGAAAAAGTCCCGAAGCGGGTCCAACATTGATGCTTGAGATTCCTCATGTTCGTGATTGCCTCCAAGGCTATATTTCACTTGCTCGGGATTGCCCCCAAGGCTAGATTGCGTGCATTTGGTAACCCCTGCAAGGCTTTTGTCATTGCTTGATTCTTCTTAAGCTTGGGAATGCTCCCAAGGCTAATTTCCTCATGCTCGGAATGATCTTGAGTCTTAGACTGAGTACTTCTGGCAGACATTTGACAGCCTATGCAAGGCTTTTGATTTATTCTGACGCTGGTGCTTGATATCATGCACGCTCAGGAATGCTCCCAAGGCTGGATTTGATTATAAGTTCTATTGGCCATGGGCCCAGAATACCACGAATGCTTTGTTGGTGCCTGGATTCAAATCGATTGCCTTTGAAAGAGGAGATTTTGAAGAAGGATGCAGCAGCTGCGAGGTTGATTTATCGGGCGTGGGAACGCCAGGAGTCAGAGGATTGATTCTACGTGCTTGGGGTGCCCTTAAGGCTAGTTTTCACATGCTTGGGATGCCTCCCAAGGCTGGTTCTGAGTATGCTCGGGATTGCCCCTAAGGCTAGTTCTTGACCATATTCCACTTTGACTTTGTTGACTTGTTGACCCAAAGTGCCATAAGGTTTGTTAAATGCTTCGGCCAATAATGACTTCAGAGATTTCCATTGCCTCCATTAACGGGGTGCCTTCTGGAGGCTGAATGCTTTCTAGAAGCTGGCTATACAAACGCTTTCTGGAAGCTAGCAACATAAACGCCTTCTGGAGGGCTTTATCAACACGGATGCCCTTTTTGGAGGATAGATGCCTTCTGAAGGGCCGGAGTGTGCAAGCTTTATACAGGTGCTTTTTCTTGTTGGCTGTTCACTTAATGTATTAAGTGGAAGCCGCAGGATTGTTTCGCTGGCCTGGAAGTGGTGAGGCTACTTAACCTCAAGATGTGAGCTCGGGGCAGCTAAAGTAAGCACTGCACTGTTAAGAAGGAACCTGCTATACGGCGAGGCCTGAGTGTAGAGTTGCTCGGAGTTCTTGAAAGCCAAATAAGGCCGCGAATACGACAAGGCACGTGTATGGTGCTACTGAAGAGCAAGTGTGAGGCTTCTGATTTTATGAAGGCAGAGCTGCTAAGATGGAGATGAAAGCGCGAAGCAAGGAGCTATGGAGATGTGAAGTGCGAAGCCACTTTAATGCTGTTGGCATGGTGCCATTTGTAGAGTTTGCTGGGGCTGTCTTTCAGCTTCTTTGACTTGGCTCTGTCGGTCATAGATACCAAGCTCGGTATGGTCGGTTTCAAGGACCGAAATCCAGGAGAATCCTGCAATCCACATTTGAATGGTTTAGAAAACAGCAATGGATAAGAAAACAACACGCAACAGGCTTGGAGTCGACCACGGGCCAAAGTCCTTTTATGCTGACTGCTAAGGGCAGGACCACCACACTTAAAGAACCCTAGTTCAAGAGCTTGAACGATTGCGGGTAACATGGTTTGCAACGCGACATATATGCATTTGAGTAAAAAAGAAATGCAAGCCCCCTGTTTAGGCTATGAATGCTTGATCCTAGCTCAAATGTGCATGATGACAATGATCTAATTGCCCCTAGCATAGAAACATGCGATGTAAACAGCAATGAATGTGAGTGCAATGTTTCTCTTTCTGTTTGGCAGAGATCTTGGCATGCCCCTGATAATGCTGTGTGACAGCATTTCCACAAAAGAGTTGAGGTGTTCTCCCAGGATATGACGCTTCTTAGGCTGAGCTTTTTGAAGGCCGAGTGTGTTGGCAGGGAGGTAGATTTTACAGTGCGTCCCTTTGTTGCTCTTTTACTCCTCGCATAGAGATGATGGCCATGATGCCTTGATGATTCTGCCTTGTTTGATCATAAGAAACACCTCATATTTGGAGTTAGCTTGTGCAATCACGACAAGAGGTTAGTGCAAAAGACAGGGTGATAGCGATATGCATGCAAATTCGCAATGTATTCTGGACATCTCAACTTTTGCGTATTTGATCAAATGCTTCCCCTTGATTTGGGGAGACCAATAATGACTTATTTACTAGCCAGGTGTTTGAAAGACCGCAATGCCTTAGCGGCACTATTGAAAACATTGTTTGGTCAAGGGACCATATTGCTACACTCCTCATGAAATGAGAGACCAATATTATTTCCTCAGAGATTTGCAAAAAGTGACTGTGCTTGTATTTGCTGTGTCAAGATTGTTTGAGATAAGATAAGTTTTTCCTTAAGGATTTCAAAATCATATAATTTCATCTATATGTTCCACACTCACATCATTCAATCATCAAAGGACGCAGAATTATTTTGCAAACCCATGTCCTTAGCCAATGAGTTTGTTGCTTCGAGCTTGATCTGACTGACTTAAGTTGGATTGATAAGCGCCTATTGAGACCCATATGAGAGAAGTGCATAAAGGGGAACATAGCCATGTCCCTTGTCCCACGTTACTCTCCACGTTGTGTGATTTGCTATGAAGATGCAAATTCCAAGATTCTTGCCCTTCGTGTTAAGTCCCACATTGGTGATGCCCCTAGTGTTTAGGACCTTGCTACTAAGTCGTGTTCCCCAATCTGAGAGGACTTTGTTACGGACCATAATGTAGGCTTGGGGTTTTGGGTTGAGAAAGAAGCGGATGTAAAGGCTCAAACCTAATTTCTACTCACGCTTGGGTTTAAAAAGCTAGCAGCCATCTTCAACATTTTTATCAACTCTTGTTGTCTCTTGTCTCACTTTGTGTGAAAGAGTTGGTTTCTTCGAAAATGTCCTTTGTATGTATTGGAAGAAATGTTTCCTTCAAAGTGCCCCTTGTATGACGGGGTGCTCATTGATTTTTCTTTCATCTCTCCTTGTATTTTTTTGTGTTTGCCCTAGTGTAGGGGATGGCTGCCTAGCAGGCTTTTCAAAGGAATTATCCAGAGGCTCAACATGGCTAGCAAGGGATAAGTGTTTGGGATAGGGAAATGAATGCCTTTCTTCATTTTGAAACACACGACAGAGCGACAGAGGTCCTAACCAAGAGATTAGGGGTTAAGTGGATTTTCTAAGATTGAGGACAATCCTTTGAGACTCATAGTAGATGCATGGAGACATGGCTGATTTCTCACTTTGTTCGTGCTCTAACTTTTGCCTAGACCGCCCTTGCGGGTTTTCAATCTAGCGAGCTCATTTTTTTTTCTCTTTTCATTTTCCTCTCTTCTTTTTTTTTCATACTCTTCATCTTCAACAGCATGATTTGCTTACAGGTGATCTCTGGAGGGTGCAGAAATGTTTCAACTCCTTCTTAGCTCAACAAAAATGACGTGGGTCATGACTTTGAAAAATTCATTTCATGCTTTTGACAATTCAAGTGATTATGATGTGTTCCAAAAGATGCCAGAAGATTACTTTGAAACCCTTGTGAATTGTTTTCAACGTTCGACGTTATCATGAGTATTCTTATGGCAGCAAACTAGCACAGGAGGAAACATTTTCAAAATTGTGGCCGACCAAAAGGTGCCTACGTATCCCAACAGAGAATCAGGCCATTCGTAGTTCATGTCCGAGGAGATTTGAATTTAAGATCCACATTTCATGCTGAGTGTGACAATTGGCCAGAAACCATGATGAGCAAAATGATATCAACTTTTCAAGAGAAGCAAAACATGGGCCAAAATGGCGGCGAAAGTTAGCTAGGTAGGATTTCCACGAAAGGATTGTTTTAAAATCTAAGTCAAGACGTGATGGGCATGGCTACCATTGCTCAAAACTTGGTTGGATTAAAACTTCAATTTTTTTGTCAGCCATTACCATCACGTCTGAGATCAAACTCCAAGTCTAAGGGAAGGAGAAACCTAATCATGCTCAAGTTGAGATATCCAAAACTGATTGTCCATGCGGCGCATTTTCTAATATGCAAACTGCCCTTAGTGGTGGTGCAACCAAATGACATGCGATGAACAGAGAAAGGAAATGAGGGGGATGGACTCCTCTTTTGGTTTGGCCCCTACATAGCTAGAAAGAGGCAATCAAAATGATATGTATATATAGCACCACAGCTACTGACACAGGTTATGGATGAATCATGCATTGCAATTCGTTTGTATGCATGAGTTGATCGGATACTATAGATAGCCAGCCATTTTTGATATGGATGATTCTTAAGACTTGTTGCTGCCACTTAAGATCCCGCTTCCAAGCCAATTCATATTATGAGACAAACCGAAAAGGTTGAGCATATGACTACAACAAAAAGTAGACTCGGGGTCCATCGCTGTGCTAGCAGATATTTGAATGTTTCAGAAAAACTTGTCATTTGAGGATTAGACTAGACATTGCAAGAAGTTTTGAAAATTCTTTCAATTCTTGGTTAGGGAAGATTCTTTCTCAAAACGTGATTGAGGTAATTGAAATCTACTTGATTATTTGCTAGCACATTGACAAACTCCTAAATCTTACCGGCTTGTTACGGTAAGCATGCTCAAAATTTTGAATTTTGAATTTTGAAAGATGGGTTGCTAGGCCGATTTGAAAATAGGAACCAAAGTCCTACACTTGTCATGCTGAATCATCCATGGAGAAATAAGTATTGCAAGTCCTATCCATAGTATCCTTGACTTTGCATATAATCATCCATAATCTGCTCTACTACTTTACACTCCCTCTTTCCTTTAGCCTCGCAAGGCAAAGATTGCTAGAGCAGCCCCTAGTTCAATTGCTGGCGGAGCAGCCAATGTTTGATTTCGTTCTAGAAATCCATGCTTTGCGGTGCTTTAAGTAAAGCGGGAATGTTAAGTAAGCAATGATGCTTTCAACTTACCAAAGACGTACCTTGCAGGCAATGCTATGCCTTAGTGCTTAGCTATGAAGACTTAGAGTTAGGGTTCTTAGTTCATGCCCCAACCCTTCTGCACAGAAAGTGATATTACAACAGCATATACAAGGTGTGAGGAAGAACTTTTGCAAGTAAAATGCAAGTAGGCTCCTAGCCTGTAGGTTCCTGTCTTAGTTTGATAAGTTCTATGGCTTTCTAGAACATGCAAGGTTTTGGTAGTCTCAGGGTGCTTCGTCGTCAAAGGGCACCAATCCTCTCTCCAGCCCATCATAGGCGGTGATTGGGTGATTCCCCTTTTGATATACCACTAGGTACGAGTGACTGTGGAGTTTGCTGGAACCCCCAACATAGCCCGTGTCATGCCGGGATATCAGGTGAACTCAACGGGTTGCCCGCTCGATGCATATGATAAATGAATTAAACAAGGCATGTATTAGTCTTATGTTGAACTTTCTGGTTATGGCTCTCATATCCCCAGCGGAGTCGCCAAAAACTGTAGACACCTCCCAAACGGGGCATCGCCATACAGATTGATCACGTTGTTTGTTCGATTGGTTGCTCACATCATAAACCAAAATCATGGACATTCCCATGGCTAGGAACATCGCCACATGATAACGGTTATCATCAAATAGAGTCGCCACCCAGTTTATTAAAACAGGGAAAACAGATAGAGATTCTGGATACGGGAGCCAAAAGTACAATAAGGGGAAGGTGTTAGGCACCCCTCTTTGCCCAGTCGTGAGACTGGCCCATAATCATTCAACATAAGACGTATAGACGCTTTGTTTAATTCCAACACATAGTCTGTTTATTTATTCCTTTAAACAGTAAGCAAAGTGAGCCAGTGCGATAATTGAAGCATGCATTGGAAAGCAGAGCAAACAAAAGCTGTCCCAGGAAATGGATCCCGCGGCCGGTGAATTGATCTCACGGCCGAGGGATCTCCTGGTTTTATTTATCGACCGAGGGACGAAAACCCGGTCGATGTTCTTCCTCACACCAGGCAAGAAAAGTTAGCAAGCGATTAAATGCTACGGTTAGCCATAAACGCGATAAGTAAAACAAACCAGAGGCCGTTGGGCCTCACCACCTTGATCCCTCAGTTGCTTGATTGCTTTGGATTGGGCGTGATTGATTGATTGCTTGATCGAGAATCCTAGGGTTAGGGTTTGAACTTCGGGGTTTGATCGCCGGATTGACGGCTACCTTCGGAAGGTTAGGGCTTTTGGAGTATGGGATTGAGGGAGTATTTCTGCAGAGCTTCGTGGCTTGATTGAGTGTGTAAGTATATCAATTTTCGTGTGTTTATTTCGGAACCCAAAGGCTCCTTTATATAGGCATAGGGATGACTCACTCCGGCCAATCAAATCACGAGATGGCAATTGCAATTGCAGTGCATCTCTAACTCTACGTTGTAATCTCTGAGCGTAGCCCGAACGCATCGGAAAGGTAGTGTAGTTGGATCAAACCAAACGTCTGACAGAACGTTCGAGAGTCTGGAAAAAGGTCAATCTGGCGGCCGAGTAAAGGATTTCACGGCCGAGGAATGGATGTCTCGGCCGAAGGATAGATCTTGCGGCCGAGGAATTGATCTCTCAGGGAGATTTTGCTGGCAACAGGTTGCTCGGGTGAGGGATTGATGTTATGGCCGTGGGATCGATGTCACGGCCGACAGATGGATTCTCCTAGGCTTCCGTATTTCTGTCTGAAAGGCTGTATGGCTTTGAATTGGGTCCTCTAAGTGGTCAAAGTTCTCACCGAAAGTCCTAAGGTTCTCAAGGAAGCAATCAGCAATCATTGTATCCATTTCATCATCGGGATCGTCCCAAGGTAGGACTTGAAATAATCGTTAGGCCAAATTGGGGTGTCTACAGTGATGTTTCCAAGGCTAGTTTTGAGTATGCTCGGGATTGCCCCCAAGGCTAGATTTCACATGCTCGGGACTGTCCCCAAGGCTAGATTCCACATGCTCGGGATTGTCCCCAAGGCTAGATTCCACATGCTCGGGATTGTCCCCAAGGCTAGTTCTGAGTATGCTCGGGATTGCCCCCAAGGCTAGTCTTGACCATATTCCTATTTGTTAGGGAGATTTCCATTACCTCCACTGCTGGGAGTGCCTTCTGGAGGCCAAACGCCTTCTAGCGACTCAAATGTCTTCTGGTGGCTAAATGCTTTCTGCAAGCTGGCAACATAAACGCTTTCTGGAAGCTAGCAATATAAATGCCTTCTGGAGGGTGCATTGAGTCGAAGCCACAGGATTGTTTTGCTGGCCTGCTGAGCGCGAGGTTGTGCACATAGCGTGGCATAGGGCTGTTGAGGTGTGGGCGTAGAGCCGCTGAGCAGCACTTGAGCGTCCTCAATGTTTTGGTAAGCTTCTCCCTTTTTGTCCTTGGCAGAGAAACAGGAGACTGGAGGCTCGTGGTGGAGGCCTTTACTGCACAAGTGGTTTGTGACATTGCCGGAGCAGGCTCGGGAGTTAGTATGCGCTGCTGGTCTTGACCCATTTGTTTTGGGGCTCAATCTTCCGAAGATGGATTGGTCGTTGATGACCTCGCTGGTTGAAAGGTGGTGGGATACTCCCAACACGTTCCGCTTTCCTTCTGTTGGCGAGATGACGATCACGCCAGGTGATTTTTCTTTGCTTACTGGCCTATGAGTAGGTGGAGCTCCTCTTTGGGTTAACCCTAGGCTTTGGGAGCGAGTAGGGTATTTGGAGTGGTTCTTGGGTAAGGTGCCCCCTCTTCACTCGCGTGGTCATGTTGACGTCTCTTGGCTGATCAAGACTTTTACGAAGGTTGATATCTTGACTTAGGTGAGTGTTGAGATGGCTCGAGTATGGGCGTGGAGATGCTGAGAAGGTGAATATGGGCATATCGCCGATCAGTTTGTCGGCGTGGAGCCGCCGTGATAGTGAATATGGAGCTTGAAGCACGGTGCTGCTGATAGTAAGTGCAGGGCTGCTGAGTAGAGCTACTGCTGAGAGGGAGCTATGGAGATTGGACCTACTGAGCGCAAGGCGACATGGAGATGAAAGCGAGAAGTAAGGAGCTATGGAGATGTGAAGTGCAAAGCCACTTTAATGTTGTTGACATGGTGCTATTTGTAGAGTTTGCTCTGGACTAGTTACGAGGCTATCTTTTAGCTTCTTTGACTTGGTTCTGTCGGTCATAGATACAAAGCTTGGTATGGTCGGTTCAAGGACCGAAATCCAAGAGAATCCTGCCATCCACATTTGAATAGTTTAGAAAACAGCAATGGATAGGAAAACAACATGCGACAGGCTTGGAGTCGACCACGGGTCGAAGTCCTTTTTATGCTGACTGCTAGGGGCAAGACCATCACATTTGAAGAACCCTAGTTCAAGAGCTTGAACGATTTTGGGTGACATAGATTGCAATGCAACACATATATGCATACTGAACTGAACATTCAGGAAGAAGTAGAAGCCCCCTGTTTAGGCAATGGATGCTTGATTCTAGCTTAATTGTGCATGACAATGACAACCTAATTGCCCCTAGTACAGAGATATGCGATATATGCGACAATGAACATGAATGCAATGCTTCTCTTGTTGATTGGAAGAGATCTTGGCGTGCTTTCGACAATGTTGTGTGACAACATTCCACAAAAGAGTTGATGCCCCTCAGGCTGAGCTTTCTTCTTTTTGAAGGCCAAGCGTGTTGACAGGGAGGTAGACTTTATAGTGTATCCCTTTGTTGCCCTTGCAAAATTGTTAGTAAACTTAGCAACAAAGGCAAGGTGGATTGTCGGCCGCAAGGAGTTTGCCCAACTGGATCCATGGCTCACTTCACTCTTTGCATAAAGACGATGGCCATGATGCCTTGATTGACCTGCCTTGCTTGAGCATAAAAACACTTCATACTTGGGGTTAGTTTGTGCAACAACCACTTCCATTAAGCAGCCATAATGATATACGCATGAAATACTAGGATCAAGGGATCAATGCAAAAGACAGGATGATACTGATATGCATGTAAATCTGCGATGTATTCTGGACTTCTCAACTTTCGCATATTTGATCAAATGCTTCCCCTTGCTCTTTAGGGAGACTGGTAGTGACTTATTGCTTATACTAGCTAGGTGTTTTGAAAGACCGCAATGCCATAGCGGCACTACTGAAAACATTGTTTGGTCAAGGGGCCATATTGCTACACTCTTCATGGAATGAGAGACCCATGTTATTTCCTCAGAATTTGCAAAAAGGCGACTGCGCTTGTATTTACTGTGTCAAGAATACTTAGGATAAAATCAGCTTTGAGAACTTTTCCTCAAGGATTTCAAAATCATATCTTTTCATCCCTGTTCCACACTCGCGTCATTCAATCATCAAAGGACATAGAACTATTTTGCAAACCTATGCCCCTAGTCAATTAGGTGAGTTTGTTACTTCGAGCTTGATTTGGTTGACTTGAATTGGATTGATAAATACCTACTGAGACCCACATGAGAGGTTGGATACTTTTGAGAGAAGTGCATAAAGGGGAACATAGCCATGCCCCTTGTCTCACGTAACTCTCCATGTTGTATGATTTGCCAAGATGATGCAAATTCCAGGATTCTTGCCCTTCGTGTTAAATCCCACATTGGTGATGCCCCTAGTGTCTAGGACCTTGCTACTAAATCGTGTTCCCCAATCTGAGAGGACTTTGTTATGGACCATAATGTAGGCTTGGGGTTTTGGCTTGAGAAATAAGTGGATGTAAAGGCTCAAACCTAACTTCTACTCACGCTTGGGTTTAAAAAGCTAGCAGCCATCTTCAACATTTTTATCAACTCTTGTTGTCTCTTGCCTCACTTTGTGTGAAAGAGTTGGTTTCTTCAAAAATGTCCTCTGTATGTATTGGAAGAAATGTTTCCTTCAAAGTGCCCCTTGTATGACAGGGTGCTCGTTCTCTCATTGATTTTTCTTTCATCTCTCCTTGTATTTTTTTGTGTTTGCCCCAGTGTAGGGGATGGCTGCCTAGCAGGCTATTCAAAGAAATTATCCAGAGGCTCGATGTGGCTAGCAAGGGATAAGTGTTTGGGATAGAGAAATGAATGCCTTTCTTCATCTTGAAACACACGACAAAGTGGAAAGGATCCTAACCAAGAAATTAGGGGCTTCGAGGTTTAACCAAGTGGATTTTCTAAGATTGAGGACAATCTTTTGAGACACATAGTAGATGCATGGAGACACGGCTAATTTCTCACTTTGTTCATGCTCTAACTTTTGCCTGGACTGCCCTTACGGGTTTTCAATCTAGCGAGCTCATCATTTTTTTTTCTTTTCTCTGTATTTTTCCTCTCTTTTCTTCTTTCTCCTTCTTCATCTTCAATACCATGTTTTGCTACAAGTGATCTCTGTGAGGGTGCAGAGATGTGTCAACTCCTTCTTAACTCAACAGAAATGACGCGGGTCATAGCTTTGAAAAACTCATTTTGCGCTTTTGACAATTCAAGTGATTATGATGTGTTCCAAAAGATGCCATGAGATTACTTTGAAATCCCTAAGGATTGTTTTCAATACTCAATGTTATCATGAGCATTCTATAGCAGCGAACTAGCATAGGAGGGAACATTTTCAAATTTGTGGCCGACCAAAAGGTTCCTACGTATCCCAACAGAGAATCAGGCCATTCGTAGTTCATATTTGAGGAGACTTGAATTTAAGACCCACATTTCATGCTGAGTGTGACGATTGGCCAGAAACCATGATGAGCAAAATGATATCAATTTTTCAAGAGAAGCAAAACATGGGCCAAAATGGCAGTGAAAGATAGCTAGGTACGAGAAGATTGTTTTAAAATCTAAGCCAAGACGTGATGGACATGGCTGCCATTGCTCAAAACTTGGTTGGATTAAAACTTCAATTTTTTTTCGTAGCCATTACCATCATGTCTGAGATCAAACTCCAAATCTAAGAGAAGGAGAAACATAATCATGCTTAAGTTGAGATATCCAAAACTAATTGTCCGTGCGGCACATTTTTCTAATATGCAAACTGCCCTTAGTGGTGGTGCAACCAAATGACATGCGATGAACAAAGAAAGAAAATGAGGGGGATGGACTCCTCTTTTGGTTTGGCCCCTGCATAGTTAGAAAGAGGCAAGCAAAACGATATGTATACATATAGCACCACGCTACTTACACAGATTATGGATGAGTCATGCATTGCAATCCGTTTGTATGCATGAGTTTATCGGATACTATAGATATGGATGATTCTTAAGACTCGTTGCTGCCACTTAAGATCCCACTTCCAAGCCAATCCATATTATGAGACAAACCGAAAAGGTTGAGCATATGGCTACAACAGAAAGTAGACTCGGAGTCCATCGCTGTGCTAGCGGCTATTTGGATGTTTCAGAAAAACTTGTTATTAGATTAGTCATTGCAAAAAGTTTTGAAAGTTCCTTCAATTCTTGGTTAGAGAAAATCATTTCTCAAAACGTGATTGAGGTAATTGAAATCCACTTGATTATTTGCTAGCACATTGACAACCTCCTAAATTTTACCAGCTCGTTGAGGTAAGCATGCTCATAATTTTGAATTTTGAAAGATTGGTTGCTAGGCCGATTTGGAAATAGGAACCAAAGTCCTAAACTTGTCATGCTGAATCATCCATGGAGAAATAAGTATTGCAAGTTCTATCCATAATATCTTTGATTTTGCATACAATCATCCATAACCTGCTCTACTACTTTACACTCCCTCTTTCCTTTAGCCTTGCAAGGCAAAGATTGCTAGAGCAACCTCTAGTTCAATTGCCGGCGGGGCAGCCAGTGTTTGATTTCGTTCTAGAAATCCATGCTTCGCGGTGCTTTAAGTAAAGCGAGAGTGTTAAGTAAGCAATGATGCTTTTTACCAAAAATATACCTTGCAGGCAACGCCATTAGTGCTTGGCTATAAAGACTTAGGGTTAGGGCTTTTAGTTCAAGCCCTAAGCCTTCTGCACAGAAAGAGATGTTACAACAACATATACAAGGTGTGAGGAAGAACTTGGAAGTAAAAATGCAAGTAGGTTCCTAGCCTGTAGGTTCCTGTCTTAGTTTGATAAGTTCTATGGCTTTCTAAAACATGCAAGGTTTTGGTAGTCTCAGGGTGCTCCGTTGTCAAAGGGCACCAATCTTCTCACCAGCCCATCATAGGCGGTGATTGGGTGATTCCCTTTTTGATATACCACTAGGTACGAGTGACTGTGGAGTTTGCTGGAACCCCCAACATAGCCCGTGTCATGCCGGGATATCAGGTGAACTCAACGGGTTGCCCGCTCGATGCATATGATAGATGAATTAAACAAGGCATGTATTAGTCTTATGTTGAACTTTCTGGTTATGGCTCTCATATCCCCAGCGGAGTCGCCAAAAACTGTAGACACCTCCCAAATGGGGCATCGCCATACAGATTGATCACGTTTATTTGCTCGATTGGTTGCTTGCTTCGTAAACCAAAATCATGGACATTCCCATGGCTAGGAACATCGCCACATGATAGCGGCTATCATCAAAACAGAGTCGCCACCCAGTTTCTTAAAACTGGGAAAATAGATAGAGATTCTGGGCACGGGAGCCAAAAGTACAATAAGGGGAAGGTGTTAGGCACCCCTCTTTGCCCAGTCGTGAGACTAGCCCATAATCATTCAACATAAGACATAAACGCACTTTGTTTAATTCTAACACATAGTTTGTTTTTAACCTTTAAGCAGTAAAGGGTGAGCCAATACGATAAATAAAGAATGCATCAGGAAAGTAGAACAAAACAAATTGTCCCAGGGAGATGGATCCCGCGGCCGGTGAATGGATGTCACGGCCGAGGGATCCTCCTGGTTTGATGTACCGGCCGAGGGATCAAAACTCTGGTCGGTGTTCTTCCTCACACCAGACTATACGATTAACAGATAATCAGAAAGTTATGATTAAGCGTAAGAACGATAAATAAAACAAACCAGAGGCCGTTGGGCCTCACCACCTTGATCCCTCAGTTGCTTGATTGCTTTGGATTGGATTGTGATTGACTGATTGCTTCTCGTAAAACCCTAGGGTTAGGGTTTGAACTTCGGGGTTTGATTGCCGGATTGACGGCTGCCTTCAGGAGGTTAGGGCTTTATAAGAGTGGGATTGAGAGAGTATTTTGACAGAGTTTCGTGGCTTGAGAGAGTGTATTCTCTAATGAATTTCGTGTGTGTATTTCGGAGCCCAAAGGCTCCTTTATATAGGCATAGGGATGACTCACTCCGGCCAATCAAATCATGAGATGGCAATTGCAATTGCAATGCATCTCTAACTCTACGTCGTAATCTCTGAGCGTAGCCTGAACGCATCGGGAAGGTAGTGTAGTTGGATCAAACCAAACGTCTGACAGAACGTTCTAGAGTCTGGAAAAAGGTCGATCTGGCGGCCGAGTAAAGGATCTTGCAGCCATGGAATGGATGTCTCAGCCGAAGGATAGATCTTGCGGCCGAGGAATTGATCTCTCAGGGAGATTTTGCTGGCAACAGGTTGCTCGGGTGAGGAATTGATGTTTTGGCCGTTAGATCGATGTTACGGCCGTCAGATGGATTCTCCTAGGCTTCTGTATTTCTGTCTGAAAGGCTGTATGGCTCTGAATTGGGTCCTTTAAGTGGTTCAAAGTTCTCACCGAAAGTCCTAAGGTCCTCAAGGAAGCAATCAGCAATCATTGTATCCATTTCATCATTGGGATGGTCCCAAGGTGGGACTTGAAATAATCGTTAGGCCAAATTGGGGTGTCTACAGGTTCGACCTGTCCCAAGTAAGCAGTGCCTCCTCCTTTACGGACAAAGTAGTTGTCGAGATTACCATAAAGGGTTCGAGGCTTTCCTGTATCTTTCCTCTTTCTAGCCCCTTTGGCAGGGGGAATGTATCCCAAGCCAAAGCGGCCTTTGGTAAAAGGAAATGTAGGGAATTCGGCGATCCCTTGCTGGTTGATCCCGAGTCCCAAGCCAGGCATGAATGACATTCTCCTCATTATCTCGAGGGCAGCAGAACTTATGAGAAAATCGTCATCCACCGCAATGGCGAGGACTGAGCCAGATGTGTCAAAAGAGAAACCTCCGAAGTCTGAATCCTCTTCTTCGTGCATGATCCCCAGTATCGGTGCTCCATCTTCAGCGTGCGGGGCGCGCAGACGGATACCAGAGTCTCCGCAGATTGTTAAAGTCCCGGAAGAGAGTCCCAACATGACCTTCTGTTGCAGAGTAGAAGGTACGGCCATGATGTCTGCCCTATGAAGCCACGGCCAGCCCAGCAGCAGGTTGAAAGTAGCGGGGATGTCGACCACATGAAATTCCACATCCATCTCAAAGCCCTCCGCATCGAGCTTGGGCATTAGAGTCCCCACTACTACACGGCGCGTGCTATCGTATGCTTTGACTGCCAAGTTAGACGGCACAAAGTCCTTCTTGGTGAGACCGAGATGATAAGCAACCCTCATAGGGCAAACGTTGATTGCGGAGCCATTGTCAATGAGTACGGTTGGCACCCAATGTCCCCTACACTTAGCAGTGATGTGCAGCAGGCAGTTATGTGCAACCCCTTCGATAGGTAGGTTCCTTTCGGTGAAAGTAATGGAGTGTGTAGAGAGAAGCAGCAGTATGAGGGCGATCATGGCCTCGGGAGTGATATCGGTTGGTACCTTGAGACAGGCAAGAGCTGAGGACAACTTCTCACGATGTTCCTTTGAAGAAGGGATGCCCCTTCTTCAAATAGAGACTACAGCAGCGATCCGTTCGAGTTGTTTCCGGATAACATCCTCCTCCGGGATGCCCCTTGGAACTACGGGAACATTCCTTTGAGCGGCGGGAACGTTGGGCCTTTGAGCAGGAGGATTAGATGAGCTTCCGGCCTAAAGATTGTGAGGCTGAAAGACTCGGTCGCTCCTCATGACATTGGCAACATCCCACAGAGAAGACATACCATCAAAATCCCATAAGTCGGCTGGAACATCCCCCAACTTGCGCTTTCCTTTGTCGTTTGAAGCTACCATTGCTGACGAATCTTGCCCCAGAGCTGACTCCCATTCCAAGTCATACATCCCTAACCCCTCCCAAAAAGCAGGGTCCTGAGTAGCAGCCTCCTTGAAAGGCGTCCCGGGGTTGGTGACGAACGGAACATCCCAAAAGCCTCCATCCACAAGAGCAGAGTTGACTGTCCAAATCTCATCGCCTACGGCCACATCGACAACTGTATCGATGTCCCAAAGATTAGCAGAGGGTGGGGTCCTGCCAATGTCAACAATCTCATCTACATCCCAAAGGTCATCGGGCGGTGCATTCAAGACCATGATAGAGCAATCATCGCTAAGAGCGACAATGTATGGACGCGGCTGTTCCACAGGAACGATATTGAGAGTTGGATCAAACTCACTAGTACAGCTGTCGACAGCATTTGAGATTGAATTTACCAACGGGAGCATGGCTCCAAGCAAGCGTCGCACATTTGTAACAGGCTCTCCTTCCTTATAACTCCAATATTGTTCGTCAACATCGCTGTCAAAATCCTTTTGAATCAAGTTGGGGTTGAAACCCAAAGCAATTTGTCCCGCATCTAGCAGAGGATCCCACACATATTCTTCAGCTTCTCCCTCGGGATCGACCGGTTCAGGTTGGTGGTAGAGCATGAACAATGAGAGGCCATCCAAAGGGTCCGCTTGAGCCGCGTTCCATTCATCTTCCCAATGGTCCAATCTTCCCAAAACTTATGATGAGAAAGCTCTGTGCACAGACCATCAGAATACAACCAGCTCTACGCTTCGGTTCAAATCACGTCTGTAGGGAGGTGTTCCCAAACAAGTACAAATAGTGGCCGAACACGTGGTGTGCCAGATCCGTGTAATGAGGAAAGTGATATGGGACTCCATATAAGATGAACGGTGGCGGAAAGATCTGGTGCACCAAGAAGGCACCTGAATAGACAATCTGTTCGGCTGAGGTGGCCCAGTGACATGAGAAGTCATTTACTTATGCAGTTTGTTCGGTAGGAGCATGTGCCGAACAGATAGAGTCATCTGATAGAACGTGGCCTTAAGAGATAAGGTGGAGGAGGTATTCTAGAAGAAGAATCCAATATACGGTAAAGATAAGTAAGGGGACAGTCCTATTGAGGAACGAGTTCCATAGTGAGAAGAGACCCTATGAGGAAGGGATCTTGGTTGATTGGGCAAAAGATCCCCAAGAAAGCCAGGTTTCCTATACGTGACAGGGGACCTGGGCAACAAGAATGCTTGGAAAGCAAGCATACTCATATCTATAAATACGAGGTAAACCTGGAGGAAAAAGGTACGCAAGAAGTTGCACTCATTCCACACTTTCCTACTGATAATTAGGGCTTTCAATACAGTACGAGACACTAACTTAGGCATCGGAGGGCCTTTGCCACGAGAGGCAAAGGTTCACTCACCCCTTGTTTGTTTTACAGGTTAGGGTTCAGGCGAAGGTATTAGGGTTCCGGTTGGACAGCATGTGAAAGAAGGAGATTCAGCGCTGTTCTAGGTACTATCTATTTTTCTCCACCTACAATTGGCGCCGTCTGTGGGAAACGAAAGAGTTCCCTTTTGAAATACGACCATGGTGGAAGTAGATCCAGTCAGACCGCTCGCTGATAAGAATCAGGCTGATGGGGGAGGAGATAAATCCCCACCAGGTGCTCCGAGAAAGCCTACCAGCGGGCATGATAAGAGGACGACAAGCAGGCATCCTCTTACCATCCAAGATAACTCCAAGAATAAGGAGGGAAGAACGGCTACAACCTCCACACGAAGGAGCAAATCCCATCAAAGGGGAGAATCGGTTGCACATTCAAAAAGTGTGCATAGCAATGAAGATATCATCAACAAGAAGAGGCAGGAAGTCGAGGAATTTGCTAGACTAGTTCGGAAAAGGGAACACGAGATCCGAGAGTTAGAGCGGATCCGAGAACATCCTGAGGACTCTGGATTGTCACGAAGGAGATCCAGGGGAGACGGACTGGCCATGGTGCAATACACAAAGGCCCCTTCACGAAGAAGGAGGAGCAAGTCCAGGAGCCCCACTCTTGCAAGGAAAAGGGTTTCTTCACGAAAAAGAAGGAGCAGGAGTCCGGTCAAGCAAAGAACTCCCCCACATCACAGGAGGAGCAGGAGCCGAAGCTCCTCACCCGAGGAAGGCGTTAGAAAACACCATAGGGACAGGTACGAGAGACCTGATAACGATTGGAACATGGCAGTGGCCCACGAATCCAAAAAACGAGAAGATGGGTCCATGACTGCACGAGAAGCAGCAAGGCAGGCCCTGAGTAATATAGCGGCATCACCCTTTTCAAAAAGGCTACAGGATGCACGCTTGCTGAGTAGAGTGAAGCATGGGACGTTCGTACTTTACGAGACAAACGCGGACCCCGTTGCTCACATACAACATTACCAACAGGCTATGTTCATGCATGATGGGGATGATGCCATTATGTGTAAGATGTTCCCTTCAAGCCTGAGAAAGGTGGCCTTATCATGGTTCCATAAGTTGGAACCACGCTCCATACGAGGATGGACACAGTTAGCAGAAGAGTTCACTGCTCGGTTCTTGACGAGTAGAAAGGCTCCCAAGACATTCGAAAGTCTCTCAATGATGAAGCAGGAGGACAATGAGCCGATCAGAGACTATGCAAAGAAGTACTGGGAGACCTTCAATGAAATAGACAGTTGTAGTGAGGAGTATGCGATTGCTACGTTCAAAACGGGCCTGCCTGTTCGGGGCGAGCTACATCGGTCATTAAACAAACATCCGGTCGCATCATTGGCAAGGCTAATGGAGCATATTGAACAACACGCCAGAATGGAGGATGACATACTCCGGGAGGAAGGCAGAGTTGTTGCCGAACAGCCAAAGACCCCAGCGAAGAAGGCGGATAAACCAGACCCCAAAACTTACCGCGAGAGGAAGGAGTATGGGCAGGGTAAGAAAGAACCCTATAAGGAGAAACAGGCGCCTGATCCTAAGTCATTCTTTTCAATAACCACAGTTTGGAAAGAACCAATCTATAGGATTCTTTATCGATTAAAGAATCAGCCCTACTTCAAATGGCCCCCAAGTCTGGGTGGAGATAAGGATGCGAAACGTGCTACGAATCAGCACTACAGTTACCACAAGGACTGGGGTCATATGACCGAAGATTGTGAGATGTATAAGAGACATCTCGACGATTTGGTCTCTCGTGGTTACCTTAAGGAATTCATTCAGGAGGATCCCAAAGATAAAGGGAAAGCAATGGAGTTGGATTACGAGCAGAATCCTAAGGGGGTGATCCATATGATACATGGATTGGCCACACCTTATACGAGGAATGAGGTAAGGCTACTCCAGAGGCAAGTCAAGCATGACCAGCATATTATGCGAGTGGGAAACAAAAGAGGGCGAGAGAATGATATGCCCAACGAAAGCATAGTCTTTACAGATGAGGATCTGGGAGAGGTCCAGGTGCCCCACAACGATGCGTTAGTCATAACCCTACGAATTGGGGAATATGACATTGAGAGAATCCTAGTAGATTCAGGGAGCAGTACAAAGGTGTTATACTACGACGCATTTAAAAAGTTGGGGCTGAAGCAGACAGATTTGGAACAATCTATTACACATTTGGTTGGATTTGGTGCAGGTGCAGTGTGGCCCCTCGGGAAAGTACCGCTGCCTGTTCGGGCTGGGACAATGGTCCTAAGGACAGACTTCTTGGTTGTGGATGTACCATCCTCCTATAATGCAATTATAGGAAGAACTTGGTTACATAAGATGAGGGCTGTTTCTTCTACATATCACCAGATGGTGAAATTCCCAGGGTCTAACGGGATCGAGAAGATCAGGGGAAATCAAAAGTCAGCACAACAATGCCTAATTTCCATCATCAAGAAAGTTCCAAAGGCCCATCAAGTTCATACGGTAGAAGTCCCAGATCAACCAACTGTCGAGGATGTCGGAAAAGATCTAGCAGAGAAAGTAGTGGAAGGCCTAAAGAAGATACAGATCAATGAGACTGATCCTGAGAGGTATTTTCTAATTGGGGAGTCACTGCCGGATGAGGAAGAATCCGAATTGGTGGGTTTCTTGAAAGAACATGTTGATGTGTTTGCTTGGGTACCGGAGGAAATGCTTGGAGTGGACGCGGATGTGATCTGCCACCACCTAAATGTTGACCCACAGCATAAGCCCGTTATTCATAAGAAAAGAAGGGCAGCTGTACAGCATGTCGACGTTGTAATTGAAGAAGTGGACCGTTTGTTAGAGGCCAAAGCGATACGAGAAGTCTATTACCCAGAGTGGCTGTCCAACACTGTGGTTGTAAAAAAGAAGAATGGGAAATGGCGTGTCTGTGTGGATTTCACAGACTTGAATAAAGCATGTCCTAAAGATAGCTTCCCTCTCCCAAGGATTGATCAATTGGTTGACGCCACTGCTGGGTACGAGCGGATGAGTTTCCTCGACGCATATCGGGGGTATCATCAGATAGCCATGTTTGGGCCTGATCAAGAAAAGACTTCTTTCATTACTCCACGAGGGCTGTACTGTTATAGTGTTATGCCTTTTGGGCTCAGGAACGCAGAAGCAACTTACCAGAGGCTGGTAACAATCATGTTCAAGAAACTTCTTGGCCAAACTATGGAGGTATACATAGACGATATGGTGGTCAAAAGCAAAACCCGGCAAGGGCATATTCTGGGCTTGAAAGAAGCCTTTGAAATTTTAAGGAAATACAAGTTGAAACTCAATGCCTCAAAATGTACGTTTGGGGTTGGTTCTGGAAAATTCCTGGGGCACCTGGTAACTCTGAGAGGGATCGAGGCAAATCCTGATCAGATAACGGCCTTACAGAAGCTACAAAGTCCCAAGACTACGAAGGAAGTCCAGAGGCTAACTGGGATGGCTGCGGCCCTCAATAGGTTCATTAGCCGTTCAAGTGATAAGTGTAGGCCCTTCTTCCAGTTGCTGAAGAAAAGAGAAGGATTTGAATGGGGAGCAGAATGTGAGCTGGCATTCCAAGATTTAAAGAATTATTTGGCTCAAGTCCCCCCTCTTGTCAACTCCAGACCCAGGTGAGACTTTGGTTTTATATTTAGCAGTTTCTGAACATGCTGTGAGTGCGGTTCTGTTAAGGGACAAGTGGCCCAAACAAATCCCGGTTTATTATGTGAGTAAAACACTCCTGGACGCAGAAATGAGGTATCCGCCCCTCGAAAAATTGGTCCTTGCTTTAAGGACCGCAATGAGAAAATTGCCTCATTACTTCCAGAGCCACAAGGTTGTGGTTTATACTGAATTTCCATTAAGGTCACTGCTACGAAAGGTAGATTTCTCTGGGCGGATCTCAACTTGGTCTGTTGAGATAAGTCAATACGATATCGACTTCCAGCCGCGCACTGCAATAAAGGGCCAAGTGTTGGCAGACTTTGTGGCAGAATTCTCACCAACGGTAGCACCTCAGCCTCCTGCGAGACAGGAGCAGAAAGTTGAACTGTCCAAAAGGAAAGGTAAGGCGCCTGCCGAACAGGACCCTTTGGAATGAAAACTATTTGTCGACGGTTCTGCCTGCAACAATGGTTCAGGTATTGGTATTATTTTGTTCCCTCCTGGAGGGGTTATGTTGGAGCAATCTATTCGGCTTGGCTTTAGTGCATCAAATAATGTAGAAGAATACGAGGCTCTCTTGGTCGACTTGAACAGTGCAAAAACTCTGATGGTTAAAAGGATCAGGGTTTATTGTGATTCACAACTGGTGGTAAACCAACTGTCCGGCGAGTATGAAGCTCGAAATGAGAAGATGGCAGCCTACGTGGAGGTGGCCAGAGGTTTACTTAATACCTTCAAAAGGGTATGTATAGAGAGATAAGCTCTGGACAGAATTCTCATGCGGATTCTTTGGCTTGGCTGGCTGCAGCTGTACCAACTGAGTTTAAACGAAAAGTAGCAGTTGACTACTTGGCCGAGCCGAGCATTGGCAGAAGTATAGACTTGGTTTTGGACGTGAACCAAGGACCAAGTTGGATGGATCCAATCGTGGAGTTTTTACGAGATGAAAAACTCCCTTCAGATAAGAAGGAAGCACATAAGATCAAAACTAAGTCTGCAAGGTTTTGGCTGTCCCCTGATGGGAAGCTATATAAGAAGTCCTTCACTGGGCCGTATTTACTTTGTGTACACCCCGAGATGGTGCAGAAGTTCCTCCATGAGATACACGAGGGAACATGTGGAAGCCATGCTGGGGGCAGATCTATTGCCCACCGTTCAATTACCCAAGGATACTGGTGGCCACACATGCAGGAGGACGCCAAAGTCTATGTTAAGATCTGTGAGAAATGTCAGAAGTTCTCACCTATGATAAGAACACCAGCCGAAGACCTGGTGCCTTTGACTAGCCCCTGGCCATTTGCCCAGTGGGGAATGGACATCGTGGGTCCATTCCATAAAGCAACAGGAAATCGAAAGTTCCTGTTGGTGGCCACTGATTACTTCACAAAGTGGATCGAGGCAGAACCCTTGGCCAAAATCACTGAACCCATGATAGAAAGGTTTGTGTGGAAGAGTATTATCACTCGATTTGGAGTCCCTTACTCTTTGATCACGGATAATGGGGCACAGTTCCAGAAAAAGTTCAAAACATTCTGTTCCCAGTATGGAATAAGGAACTATTACTCAACCCCTGCTTACCCTCAGAGCAATGGGCAAGCAGAAGCTTCCAACAAAACCATTCTCGATGGGATCAAGAAAAGGTTGGACAAGGCAAAAGGCAAGTGGCCTGATGAACTGCCCCCGGTGTTGTGGGCCCACCGAACAACGCCTAGGAGGTCTACAGGAGAGACCCCCTATTCATTAGCATATGGTACAGAGGCAGTTATACCCCTGGAAGTTGGCCTTCCAACCAACAGGACTGCATTGGTTGAGAGTGGGGGTAATGACAGGGCCTTAGAGATTGAGCTTGATCTGGCCGAAGAAAGGAGAGAAAGGGCCCTGGTCCACCTGGCCTCATACCAGGAACAGCTAATGAAAGGCTACAACAAACATGTCCACCCTCGAGAATTTGGTACTGGGGACCTTGTGCTTTGAAAAGTACTTGGCAATACCAAAGTGGCTAATGAAAGAAAGCTAAGAGCAAATTGGGAAGGTCCGTACCGAGTAACTGAAATTGTGGGCATTGGGGCTTATAGGTTGGCAGACCTGGACGGGAACCCGGTGCCAAGGCCTTGGAATGTCCACAATTTGAAAAAGTTCTTTGTTTAAAAAGACTTTTGGTTTATCATTTATTCTGTTTTAGGATTATGTTTTTGTGTGGGGATTACGAAGAAAATTCCTTTGTTTTTTACTTCTGTTAGTTGCAAGGGATACGCATAACGACTCCTTGAGTTTGAGAACTATGAATAGAAGTTATGATTTTGCAACATATTTAATTTTTCAGAAATTTTGTTTCTTCTGGTATATGGTTGTTTTTTAATTTATAAATATGAACAACGGCCTAGCTGCCCCTTCTTCGTATTGAGGAGCAGGTAATGAATATAAATGCCTTAGAACGTACGAATTCACGTATCAATTATCTCAGTATGAGAAACTTAGATTCACTAAGTACGAGAAACTTATAAGAAGTACGAAATACTTGCTTTTCTCCTAAGTATGAAATACTTGGATAAATAAATGTGTGATGTAGGACACTCAAAGGCTACGAACAGCCGAGCAAATATAGAGGCCATACAGGGCCACAAGACAACTGATAAAGTACGAAAGACTTAATTTCCTGTTTAAGTATGAGAAACTTAAACATGCATAAATCAAATAATTCCAAAGTATGAAACACTTAAGGAATAAGACATAACGAAATTTTGTCTACATGTTATTAACCAGATACGAACAAAACTGGTATTATACATTGGGTAAAATTAGAACCTCAGATGCATAGATTCCTCTTGAGTACGATAAAACTCGAAACTATGAGCAAGAACGAAAAACTTGTCTCTTTCCCAAGTACGAAATACTTGGATAATAAAACTAGGAATTCAATTAAGTAACGAAATACTTAAGATCCTTGTTTTTGCTAAGTATGAAAAAACTTAGAAGCAACATAACAGCTAAGTACGAATGCACTTAGATATTTGTCCAAGTACGTAGGAACTTGGGGAGCATACGAGAAAATGCACAACAAACCTAGGAATATTCCTAAAGAAACTGGGATGCACACTAGCACGTGCACAAATAGCTAAGTACGAGCAAAACTTAGATCGATATCCAAGTATGAACACACTTGATGGGCATATAAATCTAACTGAGTATGAGACACTTAGCAATTCGTGTAGACACCCCAATTTGGCTTAACGATTATTTCAAGTCCCACCTTGGGACCATCCCGATGATGAAATGGATACAGTGATTGCTGATTGCCTTCCTGAGAACCTTAGGACTTTCGGTAAAAACTTTGAGCCACTTAGAGGACCCAATTCAGAGCCATACAGCCTTTCAGACAGAAAATACAGAAGCCTAGGAGAATCCATCTATCGGCCGTAACATCGATCTAACGGCCTTAACATCATTTCCTCACCCGAGCAACCTGGTGCTAGCAAAATCTCCCTGAGAGGTCAATCCCTCGGCCGCAAGATCCATCCTTCGGCCGCAACATCAATTCCTCGGCCGTATGATCTATTACTCGGCCGCCAAATCGTCCTTTTTCCAGACTCTGGAACGTTCTGTCGATTGTTTGATCCAACTACACTACCTCTCCGATGCGTTCGGGCCACGTTCAGAGATTGCGACGAAGAGTTTGAATTGCATTGCAATTGCAATTGCAATCGTGCCATTTGATTGACCGGAGTGAGTCACCAATTGCCTATATAAAGGGCCTTTGGACTCCGAAAATATACACACGAAATTCATAAGTGAATTCACTCTCTCAAGCTCCGATACTCTCTCAAACCCACTCTTCAAAAGCCCTAACCTCCTGAAGGTAGCCATCAATCTGACGATTAAACCCCGAAGTTCCAAACCCTAACCCTAGGGTTTCCAAGAAGCAATCAGGCAATCACACCTAATCCGAGGCAATCAAGCAACTGAGGGATCAAGGTGGTGAGGCCCAACGGCCTCTAGTTTGTTCTATTTTATGTCCATAATCATAATCTTAGCATTTTGATTATTTACTAACGTTTCTGTCTGGTGTGAGGAAGAACACCGACCGGGGCTTCGATCCCTCGGCCGGTACATAAAACCAGGAGGATCCCTCGGCCGTGACATCTATTCACCGGCCGCGGGATCCATCTCCCTGGGACAGTTTTGCTTTGTTTCCTGCTTTCAGATACATGCTCTACTTATCGCACTGGCTCACCTTACTTACTGTTTAAAGGCTTAATTAAACAGACTATGTGTTAGAATTAAACAAAGTATCTACATGTCTTATGTTGAATAACTATGGGCCAGTCTCACGGCTGGGCAGAGAGGGGTGCCTAACACCTTCCCCTTACTGTACTTTTGGCTCCCGTACCTAGAATCTCTATTTGTTTTCCTAGTTTTAATAAACTGGGTGGCAACTCTGTTTTAATGATAACCGCTAACGTGTGGCGATGTTCCTAGCCATGGGAATGTCCGCGATCTTGGTTTATGAAGCAAGCAACCAATCGAGCAACAAACGTGATCAATCTGTATGGCGATGCCCCGTTTGGGAGGTGTCTATAGTTTTTGGCGACTCTACTGGGGACTTGAGAGCCATAACCAAAAAATTCAACATAAGACTAATACATGCCTTGTTTAATTCATCTATCATATGCATCGAGCGGGCAACCCGTTGAGTTCGCCTGATATCCCGGCATGACACGGGCTATGTTGGGGGTTCCAGCATACTCCATAGTCACTCGTACCTAGTGGTATATCAAAAAGGGGATCACCCAATCACCGCCTATGATGGGCTGGTGAGGGGATTGGTGCCCTTTGACAATGGAGCACCCTGAGACTACCAAAACCTTGCATGTATTAGAAAGCCATAGAACTTATCAAACTAAGACAGGAACCTATTTGCATTTTACTCGCAAGAGTTTTTCCTCACACCTTGTATCATTTGTTGTTGTAAATAACTCTTTCTGTGCAGAAGGGTTGGGATTTTCAACCCAAATCCTAACCCTACACAAGCCAAATACTGACTTCCAGGTATTCTACTTTTCAAGCAGGCACAATAAGTAGATTAAAGAAGCAACCTCAGCCAGTTTTATACTCTTACAATACCCGAAGTCACGCCAAACAGAGGTCTTTACAGTCATCTCATCGGTCGCCTTCGCCTATCAAGACACCCTCACCGCAACAGTCCCAATCAATTCTAGGGACTTCGCGGTCATCTTCTCAACAAACCCGACTATCTACCCAATCCCGAGCTTCGCCAAGCAATCCCTCTACCTACATCCCAAAAATGGCAGACAATGACGCCACTATCATTGAGCTCCGAGCCCAAATTGCCTATTTACAAGCCGAGAAAGCAGCAAGAGATGCTGAAGATAAGAAAAATGAGGAAGAAGCCAGAAATCCACATGTAGTTACAGAAACCCTGAACTGATCAAACAAGTCAAGGAAATCAAGCACGCTTTGGCTCGTTCACAAGGAGACCAAATTCTAGATTTCAAAGGGCTCTGCCTCTTCCCAGAATCTCAGCTACCTGAACGGTTCAAAATGCCAAACATTGAGAAGTTCAACGGGACTGGCAACCCTACCAGCCATGTTCGCCATGTCATCAACACCCTGAAGCCTATGGGCTTAACCGATGAGCTCATCGTTCAATTGTTTCAAAGAACTCTCACCGGGAGCGCTCTCGATTGGTTTCTCACTCTGGAATTTGTGCACTATCAAACTTGGCCAGAAATTGCCAATGCTTTCGTTAAGCAGTACGCATACAATGTCCAAGTCGAGTTAACCACTCGAGACTTGGAGATGACCAAACAAGAATCTAATGAGGACTTTGCTACCTTTGTGGCAAGATGGAGGGAAAAGGCCGCCAAAATGAAGAACCGCCCCTCTGAGGAAGATCAAGTGAGGATAGTTGTCAAGAACCTGCAACCCAAATATCTCACCCACATTTACACTCAGGCTATCACTGATTTTAAACGCCTACGCGCCACTGGGCTACAAATTGAAGATGGAATCAAGATGGGCCTCCTTGGGAAAGAAGAAACTCCTCCACCCAGAAAAACCTTTCCAACCCGTACATCTCCTGCCTCCATCAATACCCTTAACTCAACCTTACCACAAGACCCCTTCCAAGCTAACTTGTCTAGAAATGCAAATCGCCCCCGCCGCAGCTTTGATCCTCTCTATATGACTCCATCTCAAGCCTTAGCCATCCTAAGCCGTCAAGGGCATCTCAGGCTCTTGAATAATCCACCTCCTCAGCCACCTTATGGCCCAAGCTATGACGCCAATAAACAATGCGCTTACCACCAACACCCTGGACATGAGATAGACTGCTGCACGCGTCTTTGTCATGACATCCAAGATCTCATTGATAGTCGAGCTATAAAACCTCCCAAGCCCAATGTGCAAACCAATCCGCTTCCTACTCACAATAACGAACCACCATCTCAAAATATCAATCTCATAAGCCTATCCAATAGCCCCACATATAATCCTACCCGATACATTATCCCAAACACCCAAGCCAAACCATCCCTGATCTTCTCTAAGAATGGCGAATACTTTGCAGAACCCCACGTCTATGCTATCGACTATGGGGATTGGTGGTTGGACATGCGTCAAGCCCTGCCGAGAGATTGGGAAGTTGGAAGAATTGAGCCTGCCGATCCTTGGGGCATCCAAGAAGAAGAAGTAGGTCACCTCACCCGAAGCGGAAGGGTATATAAACCTCCTAAACTAAGTGGGGAAAATTCAACCTCAACACGAGTAATGGAAGAAGAAGAAGAAGAAGAAAGCCAAAGGACCAAACCTGAAGAAGACAGAGTGCTAAGACAACTAAAGAAAATCCAAGCTGATATCTCTATCTGGGGATTGCTTATGTCCTCCTACGAGCATCGTAACTCCTTCTTCAAAACCTTGGGGAAAGCTAAAGTTCCCATCGCCATCACCCCCGAAGAACTGGTGGGTTTCATAAAGGCGTCAAAGGCTCCAAGACCAACGATAGCCCTCACTGACAAAGATCTACCTCCTGAAGGGCCTGCACACAACAAGCCTCTCTACATTTCACTTAAATGTCTCACTAAATGGATCCCACTGGTCTTGGTGGATAATGGGTCTGCTTTAAACGTATGTCCTCAAAGGACCCTCGACAAGCTAGGGGTAAGCGCCACCGACATACGCCCTTCAAGCTAGGGCGTAAGGGGCTATGACAATTCAAAGAGAAGAGTAGTGGGGTGTGTCACACTGCCAGTAGAAGTGGAAAAGATCAAAAGAGACGTGGAATTCCATGTGATGGATATACCAGCCACCTTCAATCTTTTACTAGGAAGGCCTTGGTTACATGACGCTGGGGCAGTGCCCTCCACTTTGCATCAGAAGGTCAAATTCGCAGTAGATGGAAGGGTCATCACCATTCTGGGGGATTCATGGATCCGAGCTCATTCCGACACACCCGTCCAAGAGGTAGGAACCGAGGAAACCTTCCTTACTAGATTCAGTCTTGAGGAAGCAACTGTTGTGCAAACCTTAATGGCTGAGAGAAACTTCTACATAAGCACCCCTGCCATATGGATGATGAAGAAACAAAACTACCTCCCCGGGTTGGGTTTAGGCAAAAGATCACAAGGCATCCCGCAAATGATTGATCCCCCACATAATCAATACGCCTTTGGTCTTGGCTACACACCGACAGAAGCCGAGATAGAAAAGAAGAAGAGCATGGAAAAGGCTAAGGCAAAAGGAGGCAGGGTCGAAGAAGAGAAACTCATGATCCCAAAGACACTCAATGGTTGGTTTGTAAGAGAAGGAGAAAACTTCCCATTTTGTGGCTTCGCGGAAACATGGGAAGATAAAATTACCAAGCAAAGGTACCCTGGAATGCAAATCTTCTTTGATCAAGAATGGACTGACAGTGATATGGAAGAAGAACCAACAAAATCAACATATATTCCCAAAGACTGGATCGAAGTGTTAGCTGAGTGTGACCTGAGGATTCTGTTTGGCAAAGAAGAGGGTGAAGAAGAGTATAAAACTGTGAAAGGCAAAGGAGCAACTCCCGAGATACCGCAATAAATCGCATGAAACATTACTTTCATTTCCTAAAGACAAAGTTAGGACACATTTTGGACCCCTGTTTGGGCATTCTCTGCAACAAAATAAGTTCTCATTTTATCATTTTATGCTTGATTAAATGATTCAATCTTTAAAATACTATTGCTACACGTTACAGTCTCTTTGCCAAGTTGAAAGGGTCTTAAGAATCTAATTCTTTATGATGTTAACAAAAAGGAAGGAAGGGACGAGCCCTGATTACTTAAAAACTAAGTTTTTTGTCAAAAGCTTGGGAAGAAGACGCTATCTCCGTGAGAACACTTAGGGTTAGCTTACCCATTGCAAAGGTACAAATACAACAAAAGATGCATAAGAACATCTCCATCAAATTCCTCTCTAAAATACCGAAACCTTCTTGAGAGAAAAATGCTCGTTGGGTAAATACCCAAGCAAAAGTAAGAGCAAAGCCTGCTAGGGCAAGAAAATGCAAAAACGCAGCCTAGGCAAAAGTTAAGGCATTCAAAGAAAAGCTCGCTAGGAACTCAACCTCCATCAGGTAACCTAGGCAAAACTTAGAGCATAAGAAAAGAAGAACCAAGAGTGAAAATCCAACCCCAAAGGTTGTAATCTAGGAACTACGTAAAAAGGCCTGATTCCCTGATTGGGATACGTAGGCAATCTCACAACGAGATGCGGCCCAAGTATTTGGAGAGAAGACATTAGCCAATTTGTACTCAGCGATAGGTATAGCTAACCCTGCGTATTGAGCTCACAAAAGATAAGTTAGTCATTTTCTAGGGAATTGACAGAAACAAAGACACATGAGAATCATCGCTCGTCCTCTCTGACTCAAAAAAGTCGTCAACATAAAGAACAAAGCATTCCAACAATCTCAAGACATGGCAAAGAGGCTGTAGAAACAGCAAAAGCAAATAAAGAGCATGAATCAAATTCAAGTGTAAGAAGGGAAAAACGCCACTTGGCTAAAGCAAAAGTCCAGCTTCTTTAGGAAATAGAAGTAGCGGCCGAAGAATGGAATTCTCGGCCGAGCAATCCATTCCTCGGCCCATGTTTAAATCTAACACCCACAAAACTTTAAAACTATTGCATACAAGTCTGAAGTATCTTGAGACAAAGTACAAGTTGTAAATAATTTCCACACATGCTGAAGTTGCTTCAAAAAAAAAAATTAAATAAATATCAACTATCTGTTTTGGAGCTAACAAATACAGGTACAAGAAAAGAAAGCCAGCTACTGCCCACGACCCCTCTTAGGCACAGGATGAAAACGCTCAGGAACTGGGACACTGATCCTCTGTCCCTCACCAGCTTCAGCATCTCCATCACCAGCTCCGGTACTCCCACCCTCACTAACTCCAGCACTCTGAGTAACTGACACTGTCGGCACCCGCTCCGCTTCAAGCTGCAGAGACACAGGAAATGGACATTCAGTTTCACATGAAATGTGGGATGGAAAAAGAAGAGATCAAAGGATATATACCGCGACTAGCCGGCCTCGCTGCCGTCGAGCCAAGGCCTCTGTACTCTGGAATGCACGCAACCATTCCTGAACAACATCAGCAGGCACCTGCAGAGGAGGCAATTACATATACAGTAAAGCACGTGAAGAATACTGAAGGAAACCAAAGCAGAATCTACAATATTACCTGCTGAACTCAGGCAGGAAGCACGTAGAACTGCGTAGCACACGGTGTCAGCGTCAAACGCTCCTCTTCTCCATCTGCATTGTGGAAAGAGATAAAGCTGGGGGCCCGAGGCTAAACAAGAGGAGCAGCAGCGGCAGTAGCAGTAGGTAGGGTCAGCAAGGCCAAACGGAAGGCCGAATAATCTCCCGCCTGAAGAAAGCTCACGGCTGGCTGTCTCTCAAGAGCAAGAAGCAAACTCTCTCCTATCAATAGATGAGTAGACCTCATGCCAGCTGGAGGAGGAAGAGGAACAAGCTGCAATGCCTCGGAGCGTGGAAAGTACTGACTCGCTACCCTCTCCCCAAGGTACCAAGCTCTCAAAAAAGGCCCCTCCAAGAGGAAATGCTGGCTGTCCAAAGCCCGGGTCGAAGTCAACTCCAAAGGAGCATCGTCGAGCAAAGTGCCCCACGGATCGAATCGCACCTGTAATGAGGGAAATAACATTAAAATAACAAAATGAAGGAATTGCGTGAAAATCAGAGAATAGAGAGACATCGTACCTGATCCACAGTCAGGCGATCCAAAACTCGCCTCCAAGCTAACAAATCCATAGCAGGCGACCGTGTCCTCCGGACCCCTTTCAGCCAACGGGCCGCCCGCGGAACAAACCTAGGCTCAATATGCCTAGTCGGAGGAGGGAACTGCAGCAAATATTCAAAGGCCCAGAGCTACAAGATAAAAGGCGAGCGTGAGATATGGAGAACGAAGCGACAAAAGAACGACAAAGAAAGCTAAAAGTATATACCTCAAGAACGTGGTGATGCCCACCCAGCGACAAACTAACACCTCGGGAACAGGCACTCAGGTGCCCATACAGCGTAGCTAAGGCTGGAGTCCCCCAATCAAACTCTGCTTTAGTGTCCAAATTGACCAAGGCGGCTAAAAACTAGACATGCACCGAATTCTCCTTGTTGCAAAACAGAGTTTGCCCAAGGAGATAAAGCAGGAAAGCTCGTACCAGCTAAGAAAGGGGAACATCTGTCAGGATATCAGCTTGATCAAACTCTTCCCGAAGCCAGGTATAGGTGATGTGACTGCTCTCTGACACACGAGGGATCTTCCCCAAAAGGTATTTAAGAGCACCCTCTCGCTCGTGGATCCGTGAGTCAATTGGAAGAGGATCACCACCAATTCTCAGACCTGTGAGCAAAGCGAAATCACCTGGAGTGATCATCATCTCCCCAGCCTTCGGAAGGTGGAAAGTATTGGTGGTGACCCACCACCGCTCCACCAATGCTATGGTCAATCCCAACTCCGCCTTCGGAAGATGGAAACCGAGTATCAAGGGCTCAAAGCCAGCCAAAGCAACTGCGTCCTTGGCCTCTTGAGGAAGCCTCTCGTACCACTCAAACACCTGGGGGCAGCTTCCCCACACGCGCAACCTCTAGTTTGCCTGACAAAATACGAAGAAGAAAATCAATGCAAAAACATCGCCTACGCAGGGGGCAACTTCTAAAAACTCAAATTTTCTATCAAATATCAAATTATCATTTCATGAAATCTCATATACAAAAACTATTTGACAGGATAAAATTTTACCTTCCTGTTGGTGAAACCAAGGTGCTGCTCCGGCTCCCTGTGTAAGACCTCAGGTGGGACATCACTGAGGGGAGGACGGTATCGCAATGAACCGCCACGCCCAACCATGTGAACCTGAGGGGCGTATGTGGCAACGTCGAACGGCGGAAGAATATCACCTCCCGCATCAGTAGAAACCTCGGGCTCTGTCTCAGGAGGAATAGGTTGTGAGGAGCTCCCCCCGACAGTGGCTCTACGCCGACTCGAACGTAAGACGCGGGAACTCGAAACCCCGCCAAGAATCGCGGCCTCAACAGCCGAGCTTTGCCCGTATCCCTAGGCGCAGCAGGAGCGTCAGATGATGGAGGAGGCGGTGATGATGCCATAGTAACCGGAACCGTGTGGTCGAAAAAAATGACGGCGGTAAGGTGGGAAACGGTGGTGGTTGATCGGAAGAGAGAGGAAGGAGCGGCGGCGATCGTTCGAAACGGGAGAGGAGAATAAGGGATAGAGAAAGAAAGGGCAAAATGACCCGTGAGATCGATTAAGTTTAACTTAAATCGATTTTCTGACTGTTGGCTATCTCACGGCCGAGACTTCAATTCCTCGGCCGAGAAATCGATCTCCTGGCCCTTCAATCAATTTTCTTCAGCCTTAGTGGATTTTGCTCAGTGCACCAAGACTTAGGTCATCATGGACTTCTGAATCTTCGACCAACAAAGTAGCCTTGGGGGCACCCCCGAGCCAATACAACGTGGTCAAAAATTGGCCTTGGGGGCATGCCCAAGCATCAAAGATCTCTCTCTCTTTCCACAATAGCAAGCCTACAACAACTGGTCACTTGGCCACCAAGGATTATCCAAACCAAGCTCTTACTCCGTGTCCACTATTGTCAAAGCACTCAGCGGCTCTACACCCATTATTCAGCAGCTCGAAGCTCACCCTCTCAGCGGCTCAAAGCCCATCTCAAAACATTCAGCGGCTCTACGCCCACCAATTCAGTGGCTCGAAGCCCATTACCTCGACAGGCTCGAAGCCTATGTCTATCATCTCAGCGGCTCCAAGCCCTCGACTCAGCAGCTCTAATGCTCGCTATCATAGCAACAAGCTCTACACCCCTCAACTTAGCGGCTCCAAGCCCACTATCTCAACTGGCTTGAAGCCGTAACAACTAACTCAGTGGCTCTACGCCCATATTCATTCATCCAGCAGCTCTAAGCCCTCGACTCAGCAGCTCTACGCTCGCTATCACAGTAACAGGCTCTACGCCTTCACCTATCTACGCAGCGGCTCCACGCCCACCGTTTCAACTGGCTCGAAGCCGTAACAACTATCTCAACAGGCTCTACGCCCGCCGTTTCATCAACTCAGCGGCTCAAAGCCCATTATCTCAACTAGCTCAAAGCCGTAAATAAGCAAATCTCAGCAGGCTCTACGCCACCCCAATAAACAGGACATCATCTGTTCTCAGGCTCTACGCTTGAATGCTCAAAATCTGACATTTTGAATGCTCGAAGCTCTTCGAATGCCCAACCACTGTGTACTGGATGCTCAAGTTATACACTTGAATGCTCAAGCTCTACGCTTGGATGCCCAACCACTGCGTACTGGACGCTCAAAGCCTGTACTTTGAATGCTCGGATTCTGCCATCCGAATGCTCGAGCTCTCCGCTCTGAATGCTCAAGTTCGGAACTTGAAAGAAGCTCTAAGCTTAAAACAAACACACATGCACGGGCCCGTGCACATTTCCATCAATTGCATCACCATTATCACATCAAGTCTGCATCTGTTCATATCTAACAACCATCATCACACATATACATTTTGCATGTCTCTCATGAAACAGGTCAACCCTGTAATCAACCGGCTCTACGCCTCAATTTTATCTGATCGGTCCAGCACCTCGATCCTTTGGCTCTACGCCAACACTTATGATGGGATAGCTCCATGCACCGACCATCAAAATACAACCAGCCCTACGCTTCGGTTCAAATCATGTCAAGCTCTAAGCTCTGACACCTCAGGCTCTCACCTTATGATCAATACCAGTTCTGTGCTTCGGTCCTATCAAGCTCTAAGCTCTGACACCTCAGGCTCTCGCCTCAAAACTACAACAGGCTCCACGCCTCAATCCAGTCTCCCAACGCCTCAATTCCATCACCTCAGGTCCTCGCCTCATGACTACAACAGGCTCTGCGCCTCAATTCCATCACCTTAGGCCCTCGCCTTGTGAATACAACCGGCTCCGCGCCTCGGTTCCATCATGTCAGAAGCTATCACTCTCCAGGCTCTCGCCTCATGACTACAACCGGCTCCGTGCCTTGGTTCCCTCGTCCTCAAAGCTCCGTGCTTCAGTTACTGGCTCTGCGCCCCTCATATCTCAAAACAAACGGCATCCGATTCATCCCCAGCAGATGGCTTGGATTCCACCCCAACTACATCAATTCCTTCCATCTCATTTGCAAGGATAGGCTACTCTACCGAGCTCCTCTCAGTCAAAGTAAGGATGATCAAGAAAAGCAAACGCACCTGCCGTGTACTGGTCTACCCCGAAATACTAAGGAAGCTCTCCGCAAAAAAAATTCCCCCGGCAGCCCCGCGCTCCTTCAACTACTCTTCGCCAAAACCCTGGCTCAGTCTAGGTACGTCACACTACGGCTTTTTAAGCCCTACGGTATGTCTTCTGTCTCTAACCCTCCAAACTTTTATTTTTCTTTATTGCCCGAACTACGGTTGGTCTGAATTTCCCCTGTGGAATACGTAGGCAGCCTCCCGGACCGACCATAACATAACTTTTTTCGAAAACCCCTTGGAATAGTGGTTGGACCAAATTGAGTTGCTTTTTACAGCTTTGACTCTTACTCAAACATGTCTCGCGATCCGTCTGAGTTCAGTCAAAGAGGGGCATCTGTAGACACCCCAATTTGGCCTAACGATTATTTCAATTCCCACCTTGGGACCATCCCGATGATGAAATGGATACAGTGATTGCTGATTGCCTTCCTGAGAACCTTAGGACTTTCGGTAAGAACTTTGAGCCACTTAGAGGACCCAATTTAGAGCCATACAGCCTTTCAGACAGAAAATACAGAAGCCTAGGAGAATCCATTTGTCGGCCGTAATATCGATCTAACGGCCTTAACATCATTTCCTCACCCGAGCAACCTATTGCTAGCAAAATCTCCCTGAGAGATCAATCCCTCGGCCGCAAGATCCATCCTTCGGCCGTAACATCAATTCCTCGGCCGTATGATCTATTACTCGGCCGCCAGATCGTCCTTTTTCCAAACTCTGGAACGTTCTGTCGATTGTTTGATCCAACTACACTACCACTCCGATGCGTTTGGGCCACGTTCAGAGATTGCGACGAAGAGTTTGAATTGCATTGCAATTGCAATTACAATCGTGCAATTTGATTGGCCGGAGTGAATCACCAATTGCCTATATAAAGGGCCTTTGGACTCCGAAAATATACACACAAAATTCATAAGTGAATACACTCTCTCAAGCTCCGATACTCTGTCAAAATACTCTCTCAAACCCACTCTTCAAAAGCCCTAACCTCCCGAAGGTAGCCATCAATCCGACGATCAAACCCCAAAGTTCCAAACCCTAACCCTAGGGTTTCTAAAAAGCAATCAGGCAATCACACCTAATCCGAGGCAATCAAGCAACTAAGGGATCAAGGTGGTGAGGCCCAATGGCCTCTGGTTTGTTCTATTTTCTGTCCATAATCATAATCTTAGCATTTTGATTATTTACTAACGTTTCTGTCTGGTGTGAGGAAGAACACCGACCGGGGCTTCGATCCCTCGGTCGGTACATAAAACCAGGAGGATCCCTCGGCCGTGACATCTATTCACCGGCCGCGGGATCCATCTCCCTGGGACAGTTTTGTTTTGTTTCCTACTTTCAGATACATGTTCTACTTATCGCACTGGCTCACCTTACTTACTGTTTAAAGGCTTAATTAAACAGACTATGTGTTAGAATTAAACAAAGTATCTACATGTCTTATGTTGAATAACTATGGGCCAGTCTCACGGCTGGGCAGAGAGGGGTGCCTAACACCTTCCCCTTACTGTACTTTTGGCTCCCGTTCCCAGAATCTCTATCTGTTTTCCTAGTTTTAATAATCTGGGTGGCGACTCTATTTTAATGATAACCGCTATCGTGTGGCGATGTTCCTAGCCATGGGAATGTCCAGGATCTTGGTTTATGAAGCAAGCAACCAATCGAGCAACAAACATGATCAATCTGCATGGCGATGCCCCGTTTGGGAGGTGTCTACAATTCGACATGAACGTTTGGCCACGAAGGGCCGAGCAAAACAATAATAAGGCCAAACAGAGGCCACAAAAATGAGAAGTAGTGCCACGAAGGGCCAAATACCTGTTTTAAGCAGAATAAGTAAACCTGTTGATGCCGCGCAGGGCAGGAGTCTACGGCCACACAGGACCTCTCAAAATAAACTTTTGCCATTATGTTTTGGAAGTTCAGAGAAGCTTACCAAACTCAATCAAGGGTCTGAACCTCTGGAGTGGAGTTACTCGGGATATCAGCAGCATTGCTATCTCCAGCTGGTTGTTCCTCTAGATTGACGGTTTCAGTGGTTGTTCCTCCAGTGGTTGGTTCTTCGGGGTGTGCTTCTTGAGATCCAGATTGGGTTCCAGATTGGGCACCTTGAGTCTCCATCTGCATCTCCTCATCTACATCTGCAAAATCATCGATTTGCTCTTCAATATCATCAAGAGGGGGCTCCTCGGAGCCATGAGATGGCTGGAGACGTTTGCTAGGCAAGTCATTGTCAACCCAGAGGTTGGAATCATCAGGAGCTCCAATCTTTATCAAACATGCCTCCCATCCAGTAGCCCATATTTGGTCTTGGATGGCTGGCATCTGTTCTACATAACTGGTCGTCACCGCATCAAATCCTTTCTGATGTCCATCATCGTAAGCAGCCTTTTTGGTAGCATCAATCTCCGCCAAAGCTTGTTTGAGGTTCTCCTCAGCTGCCTCCATTTTCGATCTCATCTCGTCGGCTTCCAACTTTGCTTTGTCTCTCTCCCTCTCCAGCCTCGTTATGGTTTGGAGCTGTCTAGTATTATCCCTCAGAAGTCTGTTTCGTTCAGGCTCAACCTCTTGCAGCTTATGGCCAAGTGTGACCATCTTTTGGATGAACTGGAAGAATTCAATGAGAATGGAGTAAATCAGTTTGAATAAAAAAAAATTTATGTCGAGATCTTGATAAAGTAATGTGAATACTTTACCTTGATTCCACTCACTAGCCTAGCCGATACCAACCGATCAGATGGGGAGGTAGCCTCTTTCTGCATATCTACAGGCAATAGCAGTGCCTGGGTAAGGGCCAGAGCAGTCTCAGATGAGCTGGCGCTGTCCCCCACGCTCACTGGCCGGTCACCTCTGATGAGTTGAGGGGTCCAGGGTTGAGGAGGTGTCTGAATGTTCAGGGTAAGGGTTTGTTCGCTTACCCCAGCAGCCTGAGCTATCCCGTCTCCGGTGGATTGGTCTCTAGGACGTTTGTCCCGATGGGCATCCTCGGCCTCCAAGTTAGACTCGGATTCCCGAGGAGATAAACTGCTCCCACGACCTCTTGTGCGTCTGGGAGGAGGGGGAGCATGGCCAGTTGATGAAGCACGGCCCGAGGAACCACGTCCTCGGGAAGAGACAGTAAGGAGAGAACTCAAGTTGAGAGGTTGTTGAGACATTATACCTGAATTAGGAGGAGAGGGGGAATACCCAAGGGAGGACGATTGGCTAGTATCACGATCAGGTGCTGGCTGCTCGGGCTGTTGTTGAGTTATGGCGGCCTGTCTCTGTGATGATCTTCTAAGTACCAAACGAGGCAATGGGATGCCTTCGGATACGGGTACTTCGTTTTGCTGTCCAGCAACCGTCACGCCAGCACTGGATCTCGAGTTTCTTGGTTGGGGAGCAGAGGATGTAGAGGCGCCGCTGGTGCTTGGGTGAGCAAGTCTTCTGTCAATAAAGCCCTTGTAGGCTGGATCATAGCCTAGCAAGACACTTGCGTCGCGTCCCCGGCCAGCAGTTCGTGTACCTGGCACTCCTTTGTATTCCAAAACTTTGTTGATGTCCCCTGCTCGGATGTAGCTTGGCTCCCTGGTTGGGCATTTGTTAGCGTTTGTGGCTGAAACAACAAAACAAATGAAACATTTAGTGGAGCAGCTTCAGTATAGAAGAATAAGTGACTGAACTAAACAAAAGAGCAGAAAGTAGAGGCGTACGTGGGAAGCCCCATTCATGGGGAATGTGGACACCCACCACTTGGCCATCTTCCCCCATGGGCTCGAAAGCTCCAGTAACGTACAGGAAGTCCATCTCGTGATCCCGAGCAGAGTCTGGCAAGTTAAGCACGAAGCGCTTCTCTGCCTTTCTCACTTTTAAGTAGTAAGTATTGTATTCTCGGTTCAATACAATACTGTACCACCACTGGATGTCCCAGATTCCTAACTGGGTCCCTAGAATTCTGTTCAGAGCTACAATCCCCATTACTAATCTGAAAAAATTAGTAGACACTTGCATGGGATTGAGTCGATACCAATTAAGAGTTCGACGAAGTAGTGGGTCGAGGGGGAAACGGACTCCACCCTCGACGATAGCCATGATTGGGATACACGTTCTATCCCACTTGCAGTTATTCCTAATCGCACCCAGAGGGGCGAGTTCTAGACCAACGGTTTCTGGTATGTTGTATTCAGTCCTAAAAGCTGCCATTGCAGCAGGCGTCTCACAAAGTTTTCTAAATTTTCCTGGCTTAGGGCCACTATCAGCTTCATCCGCCATGGATGAACTCGAAAAACACTAAAAATGAAATCTGGAAATAGGGTCGAAACCCTAAACGAAGAAGAACCTGGGAACGAGAATCTCATAATGAAAAGGAAAACAAAGTAGGAATGAGAGTCTTACGAAAGTGTTTTCACGAAGAACGATCAAGGTAGCAGATGGCGGTAATGGCGGACTGGGGTTGGATGTTTCCGCCTGGTTTTAGAGAGAGAAAGCGGAAGATTCAGAGTTTTCAAATAAGTAAATGAAAAAGATCCCTTTTTGGGGTTTAGTGGTGAAAAGGTGAAGACGAAACGTCTTCCCTTAAACGACGTTACGTGAAAAGTAACGATTCAAACTGGATTCAGATGGACGCCATCCTAACGGCGTTAGACGAAATGACAGTCCGAATTAAATGAGAGGTGTACGAAACACGCCACGTGGATCATTAATTCGAGAAGAAATTATGACTAAACAGCCAAAAGACATCAATGGGAACCCAATGACTATATCTGCACGGGATCTGATCTGTTCGGCCTCGAGTTCATTCTTTGAGCTTTACTCATCATTAACGAGTAAGTGATAAATGAGCAAAAGCTGGGGAGCAATTGTAGGGAGGTGTTCCCAAACAGGTACAAATAGTGGCCAAACAAGTGGTGTGCCAGATCCGTGTAATGAGGAAAGTGATATGGGACTCCATATAAGATGAACGGCGGCGGAAAGATCCGGTGCACCAAGAAGGCACCTGAATAGACAATCTGTTCGGCTGAGGTGGCCCAGTGACATGAGAAGTCATTTACTTATGCAGTTTGTTCGGTAGGAGCATGTGCCGAACAGATAGAGTCATCTGATAGAACGTGGCCTTAAGAGATAAGGTGGAGGAGGTATTCTAGAAGAAGAATCCAATATACGGTAAAGATAAGTAAAGGGACAGTCCTATTGAGGAACGAGTTCCATAGTGAGAAGAGACCCTATGAGGAAGGGATCTCGGTTGATTGGGCAAGAGATCCCCAAGAAAGCCAGGTTTCCTATACGTGACAAGGGACCTGGGCAACAAGAATGCTTCGAAAGCAAGCATACTCATATCTATAAATACGAGGTAAACCTGGAGGAAAAAGGTACGCAAGAAGTTGCACTCATTCCACACTTTCCTACTGATAATTAGGGCTTTCAATACAGTACGAGACACTAACTTAGGCATCGGAGGGCCTTTGCCATGAGAGGCAAAGTTGCGCTCACCTCTTATCTGTTTTTCAGGTTAGGGTTCAGGCGAAGGTATTAAGGTTCCGGTTGGACAGCACGTGAAGGAAGGAGATTCAGCGCTGTTCTAGGTACTATCTATTTTTCTCCACCTACAACGTCAAGCTCTAAGCTCCGACACCTCAGGCTTTCGCCTTATGATCAATACCAGCTCCGCGCTTCGGTTCTATCAAGCTCAAAGCTCCAACACCTCAGGCTCTTGCCTTAAGACTGCAACAGGCTCTACACCTCAATTCCATCACCTCCGGGCTCTCGCCTCATAACTACAACCGGCTCCGCGCCTCAGTTCCCTCATCCCCAAAGCTCCGTGCTCTAGTTACTAGCCTTGCGCCCCCCATATCTCAAAAACCGGCATCCAACTCGTCTCTAGAAGTTGGCCTCGGTTCCCCCCCCCCCCCCCATATCTCAAAAACGGCGTCCGTTCATCCCCAACAGATGGTTTGGATTCCACCCCAATCACATCAATTCCTTCCAACTCATTCGCAAGGATAGGCTACCCTACCGAGCTCTCTTCAGTCAAAGTAAGGATGATCAAGAAAAGCAAACGCACCTGCCGTGTACTGATCTACCCCAAAATACTAAGGATTCTCCCCGCGCTCCTTCAACTATTCTCCGCCAAAACCCTGGCTTAACCCAGGTACGTTGCACTAAGGCTTTTTAAGCCTGAAGGTACGTCTTCTGTTCCTAACCCTCCAAACTTTTTCTTTTTCTTTATTGCCCGCCCGAACTACGATTGGTCTGAATTTCCCCTATGGAATACGTAGGTAGCCTCCCGGCCCGACCATAACAAAAACCTTTTTCGAAAACCCCTTGGAATAGTGGTTGGACCAAATTGAGTTGCTTTGACTCTTACTCAAACATGTCTCGTGATCCGTCTGAGTTCAGTCAAAGAGGGGCATCTGTAGACACCCCAATTTGGCCTAACGATTATTTCAAGTCCCACCTTGGGGACCATCCCGATGATGAAATGGATACAGTGATTGCTGATTGACTTCTTGTGAACCCATGGACTTATGGTAAGAACTTTGAGCCACTTAGAGGACCCAATCTAGAGCCATACAACCTTTCAGACAAAAAATACAGAATCCTAGGAGAATCCATCTGTCGGCCGTAACATTGATCTCACGGCCTTAACATCCTTTCTTCACCCGAGCAACCTGTTGCTTGAAAATCTCCCTGAGAGATCAATCCCTTGGTCGCAACATCCTTTCCTCGGTCGCCAGATCCTTTGCACGGTCACCAGATCCTTTGTTTTCCAGACTCTAGAACGTTCTGTCAGACGTTTGATCCAACTACACTACCTTCCCGATGTGTTCGGGCTACGCTCAAAGATTACCACGAAGAGTTTGTATTGTCGTGCATTTTGATTGGACGGAGTGAGTCACCAATTGCCTATATAAAGGGCCTTTGGGTTCTGAAAATAAGAACAACGAAAATACACCAAAATTCGTATACTTCCACACCCTCTCAAGCCACGAAACACTGCACAAACACTCTCTCAAATCCCCTCTTCAAAAGCCTAACCTCCCGAAGGCAGCCATCAATCCGACGATCAAACCCCGAAGTTCAAACCCTAACCCTAGGGTTTTTCAAGAAGCAATCAGTCAAATCACAATCAATCCAAAGCAATCAAGCAACTGAGGGATCAAGGTGGTGAGGCCCAACGGCCTCTGGTTTGTTTTATTTACTGTATTTATGCCTAATCGTAGCGTTTTGATTATCTACTAACTTTTCTGTCTGGTGTGAGGAAGAACACTGATCGGGGCTTCGATCCCTCGGCCGGTACATAAAACCAGGAGGATCCCTCGGCCGTGACATCCATTCACTGGCCGCGGGATCCATCTCCATGGGACAGTTTGTTTTGTTCTACTTTCTGACGCATGCTTTAATTATCGCACTGACTCACTATTAACTGCTTAAAGGCTAAAATCAGACTACGTGCTAGAGTTAAACAAAGCAAGTATATGTCTTATGTTGCATAACTATGGGCCAGTCTCACGACTGGGCAGAGAGGGGTGCCTAACACCTTCCCCTTACTGTACTTTTGGCTCCCGTACCCAGAATCTCTATCTATTTTCCTAGTTTTAATAAACTGGGTGGTGACTCTGTTTTGATGATAACCGCTATCATGTGGTGATGTTCCTAGCCATGGGAATGTCCACGATCTTGGTTTATGAAGCAAGCAACCAATCGAGCAACAAACGATCAATCTGTATGGCGATGCTCCGCTACATGGAGGTGTCTACAGGTGGCTAACAAGAACGTCGAGACAATCATCAAGAAATCCGCAGAGTCCTCCAGGGACTGGCACGAGCAACTGCCTTTAGCTCTTTGGGGGTATCGCACATCGATTCGAACATCAACAGGGGCAACCCCCTTTTCCCTAGTCTACGGGATGGAAGCTGTTCTTCCCATCGAGCTCGAGGTACCGTCTTTGAGGGTCATGATAGAATGTGGACTCACGGAATTTGAATGGCTTAGTGGGAGGTTCGTTGAACTCATGCTCTTTGATGAAATGAGGCTCCGTGCCTTGTATCATCTTCAGGGGTATCAACGCAGAATTGCTCGGGCTTTCAACAAGAAAGTGAAGTCTTGGGACTTGGTTTAAGGAGATATGGTCACAAAGGAAATCCGGGCTCCTATTTTCGATCCATGCGGTAAGTTCTGTCCGAAGCGCTCGGGACCTTACATCATCAAGACCATCCTCTCGGGTGGAGCAGCTCAGCTTATTGATCTGGAAGGCAACGAGTTCAACACTCTGGTCAACCTAGATCAACTCAAATGTTACTATCCCCGAGAGATGCTCGTTGGGCTGAAAACCACAAGGGTGGGCGGTTCCAAGCAAAAATTAGAGTAGGTCTGCTAGACTGAAAACCCAAGGGGGCAGTCTAGGCAAAAATAAATGGGCAATCAACAAAGCTCGCTAGATTGAAAACCTGTAAAGGCAGTTCTAGGCAAAAATTAGAGCGCAAAAGGAGAGCTAAAATACACGAGTGAACCTTAGCTTGTACTACGTGCGACCTGATTCCTTGAAAAGGGATACGTAGGCAATCTCTCCGTGAGATTCAGTCCCAATCAATCAACTTGATCCATGGTTTCCTATTCCAGGGTGTACCTCAATGTTCAAAGTGGCACGGTGTTCAACATTTGGACTCAACCGGAGAAAGTTCTAGATCTTTCGTTTTTATTCAAACTACTATTTCTATTACACAGGCTGAGCAAAGTCTTTAAAAAAGTTAAGCATAAAAACAGAATGAAATGCTAGAGGCCCTAACCGGCTCACAGTTTATGCTAGTTCATTGGAGTCTTGTCATGAGTCCGCCTATATTTTGCCTCCTTGCAACTCCTTTTCTTAGCCATGCTATGTAGCGGTGCTTGAGTCCTGTGCTGAAGTCCGGATCCGCTCCGCCAAGTTGTCGCAAACCCCAGTTATGTTCATATCTGGTCAGGTTTTGGGCCGTGAATGCAGGGATGTGAAAGGTCTCCTCTCCGGCTCGATGTAGCCCTTGGCTTATTCCAAGTAGGCGGAGGATACGGCCTGGGATGTAGAATGTGAAGCTGGACAACCCCGCGATCACCGTTCTCTTGTAGCTTGCAGAATTCATGCCCATGTCCGGAATGTTCAGCATCTCGTGCCTCAAGATAATTTCATTCAGGGACATCTCGTTCATAAAGCTGTACCACTCATTTTCTGACATTTTCGGGTAAATCATCCCTCGCTGATGCATTCGGCCGGGCAGGTGAGGCCAATTCGCCTCAAGGGCCGTCATTAGCCCAAGTTTGTTTGATAGCCACAACTGTATGAGCAAAAAGACAAGTAAGGAGCCATATGAAGCTTGAACGAAAAGACAAGTAAGGAGCTCTGATATAGCCTTTAGCTGAGAGTTGAGGTAAAAGTAGAATGTGTGAAAAACCAGAAAAAGGTGAGCTGAGTGAGAATTTACCTGCAATAGGAGTGGACTACCGCTAAATATGTTTGTTTGGCCGATAGAAACCAAATCCAACCCTATGAGTGTTTCTGCGAAAACCATTGGCACCACGTTCCTTCGAGCGCCTAGCTGAGCGGTGACACTTACCAGTGAAGGATTAACCCGCCCGTCTGGGGACACCAATAAATATGTGGCCAATACACTGATTCACAGAGCAAATCGGCGCCGTGCCTGCACAACAGTGTCCTCTGGATCGCCTTCGGGGCCGTACCACTCCATCAGGCGCATGATGTTTGTTTGCCCACCAATCAGCAGACTGTCTGCTGCTCCTTCTGAGATGTTCAGACTGGTTTTCAGAAGCTTTGGCATGCTTTTTCTGTAAGGCGGTACAACAATCACACTGGAGGCAAAGCCCTGGAGGTATGCTTGGAATTTTTCCACGGTTGGGCACAACTCATTATCCCCGAATCTGAACACATGGACGTCTGGGTCCCAGAACCATAGAGCCGCTCTCAAAATTTTGGGACGAAGCCTTATGCTTCGAAGGAAGCGAAAGGCGGCCAGCCTGTGGGATCAGAAGCATAGCCAGTCACTGGCAACAAATTCTTCCAGCCATGGGCTAATTAAGGCTGGTAGATGATTTGCCATTGAGAGGGATATATGGGGTTTTCTTTCTGGAAGGATGCATTCCATTCACAGGGGCATTGCCCTTTTATAGCCAAAGGGTGGGAAATATCCCTTCCTTTAAGGGAAATATCTAAGCAAGGTGTCCTCCACCTCTTCAATACAAGGACACACCCCTGTGATGTCCCAGAGATGCCCAGGACGGCCAAGGGTAAAGTCAGGGCCTGCAGCTCTTTAACTTCCGAATGAGTCAAGGTTGGCAACTGTAACAGGGTCTCTCCATCGCGCGATGGTGTGGGTCACTCGCGCGCGTGAGTGAGACGCGCGCGACTATGTCTCTTCATCGCGCGATAGAGCAGCTTTTTCCTGCCAGATAGAACAGGCTACTGTCTTTTGGGGGTGTGATTTTTCGATCACTTTTCATTCGGGGCTAGTTTTTGAATTTCCAACACTTCCAGCAGATCATTATGGATATTTATGACTGTGTCGAAGCGTTGTTTTATCAAATCGCATGTTTAACGATGGTTTTGAGCCCTCAAGAAGAGAATTTCCAAATTCTTTTAATGTACAAGTCATTATTACATGAGAACATGCCAAGCATGAAGGTCATACGACTTACAAAGCGAGCATTCAAAAGTGAAGCGGATTATTTGTACAAACCTAACGGTTTCCAGGTTTATTCTCAACATAAACGGGATTTCCACGGGATTCAGAAACATCCCCCTGATCTTGCCTTTACTTCTTTGTGAAGCCACTTCACGTATCGACTCTCCAGCCACGTGACAGAGCCCTGGAGAGGTCCCTTCAATTCCCTGTCATCCCAGCTGCATCCATAGATATGCAGGTTACAAGCATTGAAATCTGGGATCTCAAAGTGTTCTCTCCCGAAACGTTGGTTCCCTTGGATGATACCAAGTTGACGAAGTATGCGCCCGGGAATGTAAAAGGTGAAACCCGTCAATCCGGCGATGATCACTCTTTCGAATCCTGCAGAGTTCACAGTCATCTCCAGAAGGTTCGACCAAGGACATCTCCAGACGATGTCTTCAGGATACGTGTCATTCAGGAAGACGTACCATTCCACCACCAGCAACTCGGGGAACAACATTGGTCTCTCGACCAGATTCCTTGGAAAGTTCTCAAAATCGGCTTGAGGTGCTTCAAGTACGCCCACTTTGTCCGAAAGCCAAAGCTGCACGAGTGTAAAAACAAGTAAGGAGTCAGCTATGGCCTGAGTGAAAAAAAAACAAGTAAGGTTTGTTGTGAGATCCTTACCCGAGCGTCGAGGTAAAATGAAAAGTGAGCAAATAGAAAAAGGTGAGTTGAGTGAGAACCTACCTGGAGCAAAAGAGGGCATCCGCTGAATGAATTTGCTTGACCACTTTTGACCAAGTCTAAACCCATGAGAGTTTCCGCCAGGACTATGGGTATGATGTTCTTTCGGGCGCCCATTTGTGAGGCAACGCTCACCAAGATAGGGCTAACCTTTCCATCAGCAGGAATCAGCATGTAGGCTTGCACGAATCGAGAGCACAAAACGTCTGTGAGCTGGCCCAACATAATCCCCGAGGGCTCCTTCCAGACCATATAGCTCAATGAGACGAACAATGTTGAGTTCGTCGTTTTGAAGTATACTCGCCGATAGCTCTTCAGATATATTGAGCTTCATCCGTAAGAGGTGCCCCATGTCCTCTTGGAACGGAGGAACAGCAAGAACATGAGAGTGGGCGAAGCCTCGGAGGTACGCTTGGAACTCCTCCACTGTTGGACACATCTCATCATTATAGAACCGAAAGACATGCGTAGTTGGATCCCAGTGACTCATGGCAGCTTCAAGGAGTTCAGGGCATGACCTTGCATAGCGGAGATCACGGATTGAGGCTAAGCCTCAGGATCGGAGGCCCTCCCAATCAAGAGTTTCTGACATTAGCCAAGGGTCGAGTATGGCGGCTAACGGGCTTTCCATTTTCAGTAGTGGGAGAGATTTTGCGCTTATAAGGGAAGTGTATACCCTACAATGCTGCTAGCAATTCCCATTTATAGGCAAATACTCGGAAATATCGTCCTTGGTTCTCGTGCCGGGGGATAAACTCCATGCAAGGTGCCCTAACACCTTGCCATGCTTGCCATGCAAGGACACCCTCTCCTGCAACCTCAGGACAGTCTACAAGACATTTGGGGAGATGACAAGGCTTCTTGTGCCTTAAAGGAGTGATCTGGTCAAACAAAGGCAGCCGAGCAGGGTCAGATCATCGCGCGACTATGCCACTTCATCACGCGAGAGAGCTTTCCATCGCATGATGGACCCAGTCCCTCGCGCGTGTGTTCATCTACAGTTTTGACAGTTTGCAGCAGCTACTGTCCAAATTTGGTCATTTTTCGTTCCAGGGGGATTTTGGCGCTTTTGATGATTCCAGCAAGTCGTTATGAGTGTATGTGACTGTGTCCAAGCATCGGATTTGAAACGTCACGCTTAATGAAGATTTCGGACACCCGGCGGCTTGTTTCAAGTTCAAATCAAGGTTTCGGGAGGTCGAAATTCGTTCTGGAGGTTTTGGCCAAGCTTTGTGTAGACACCTCCCAAGCGGGGCATCGCCATACAGATTGATCACATTGTGTTTGCTCGATTGGTTGCTCATTCATAAACCAAAATCATGGACATTCCCACGGCTAGGAACATCGCCACATGATAATGGCTATCATCAAATAGAGTCGCCACCCAGTTTATAAAAACTGGGAAAATAGATAGAGATTCTGGATTCGGGAGCCAAAAGTACAGTAAGGGGAAGGTGTTAGGCACCCCTCTCTGCCCAGTCGTGAGACTGGCCCATAATCATTCAACATAAGACGTATAGATGCTTTGTCTAATCCTAACACATAGTCTGTTTAATTATTCCTTTAAACAGTAAGCAAAGTGAGCCAGTGCGATAAACGAGCATGCATCAGAAAGCAGAAAAACAAACAAATGTCCCAGGGAGATGGATCTCGCGGCCGGTGAATGGATCTCACGGCCGAGGGATCCTCCTGGTTTTATTTATCGGCCGAGGGATCAAAGCCCCGGTCGATGTTCTTCCTCACACCAGACAGAAAAGCTTAGCGGATAATTTAAATGCTACGGTTAGCCATAAATGCAATAAGTAAAACAAACCAGAGGCCGTTGGGCCTCACCACCTTGATCCCTCAGTTGCTTGAATGCCTCGGATTTGAATGTGATTGATTGATTGCTTGATCGAGAACCCTAGGGTTAGGGTTTGAACTTCGGGGTTTGATCGCCGGATTGACGGCTGCCTTCGGAAGGTTAGGGCTTTGGAGTATGGGATTGAGGAGTATTTGTGCAGAGCTTCGTGGTTTGAGAGAGTGTGTAAGTATCTCAATTTCTGTGTGTATTTCGGAACCCAAAGCCCCCTTTATATAGGCATAGGGACGACTCACTCCGGCCAATCAAATCACGAGATGGCAATTGCAATTGCAATGCATCTCTAACTCTACGTCGTGATCTCCGAACGTAGCCCGAACGCATCGGAAAGGTAGTGTAGTTGGATCAAACCAAACGTCTGACAGAACGTTCGAGAGTCTGGAAAAAGGTCGATCTGGCGGCCGAGTAATGGATGTTGCGGCCGTGGAATGGATGTCTCGGCCGAAGGATAGATCTCGCGGCCGAGGGATTGATCTCTCAGGGAGATTTTGCTGGCAACAGGTTGCTCGGGCGAGGGATTGATGTTATGGCCGTGGGATCGATGTTACGGCCGACAGATGGATTCTCCTAGGCTTCCGTATTTCTGTCTGAAAGGCTGTATGGCTCTGAATTGGGTCCTCTAAGTGGTCAAAGTTCTCACCGAAAGTCCTAAGGTTCTCAAGGAAGCAATCAGCAATCATTGTATCCATTTCATCATCGGGATTGTCCCAAGGTGGGACTTGAAATAATTGTTAGGCCAAATTGGGGTGTCTACACTTTGTCATGCTGTACAGGTCACTTAGACCTTATGTGACTGTATGGAGGTGTCGGTTTCAGTCCGGGACATAATTGAGTCGTTTTTGAGGTTTAATGCCGTTTTTGCGTTGTTTTGAGCATTTTTTGGTTTAAATCTATTTCCGAGGTGTTTTCTTCAGTTCCGTCAATTGGTACAGGTCACGTCGTGCATGTTTGACCTTTCAGAAGTGCCAGTTTTGTCTCTAGCGAAGTATTTTGGATTTTGGCTCATTAATGTCCAAAATTTCATTATATTTCTCATATCCTCGTGTCCTGGTCGTATCCTAGGACACATTACCCATTTCTTTGCGAGCTAGTCATATTTGTACATAAACGTGTGTCTGTGCGCAGTCTCAGTACGTTATCAAGGCAAGTTTGGTATTAGCAGTTGGTTTTTGTTTTCTCTTAAACATTACAAGAGTTAATAAACCGTCAAAATGAAAATTTAATAACTACCATGATCTATCCATGTCAAAACGGTGAAGCTAAACAGAATGTGTGGCACTTCGGCCAATCAAAAGCATCATGTCTACTTGGGCACATCCGCCCGCAAATAAAAAAGGCACGCAGGCCCCTAAAACTACTGTCTAATGACAATATGAGGCATACAAGCCCTCTATCAAGCTATCTACTTGGGCACGCAGGCCCGAAAGCAAAAATTAGAAGTACAGGAAGTAAAAGGAGGCTCAGTGGTGATCCTCAGTCCTCTGCAAGCCAGTCACCGTCGTCGTCATCGTCGTCGTCATCGTCGTCTCTCTCCCTAGGGTCTTTCCTATACCCTGGATCGTCAACGGAGTTGTTAGAGCCGCTGCTGGTGGACGAGTGCTCCTAGTCCTCGATCTTCTTCCTCCTCTTCTCCTTCTTCTTCTTCTTCTTCTTCTTCTTCTCCTTCTCTCTCTTCACTTTCTTCCTCTTCCTCAGAGGATGCGGGTAGGATCAGTCGCTTCTTGCGGACCGATTCATCTTGAGATGGCTTCTTGCGTATTTTGATTCTGTACCGCATCTCTGCACGTGCCACGGCCTCTCTTACTGCCTCTTGACTCGCGACTGCTGGCTGTGAGCTCCTGGTCTGTCGCCGTGTAGTGGTGACCGGAGGTACGGGAGTCTTTGCTGCCACCTTCTTTTGGGGAAGGTCCCGTGCACTTTTCCTTCTAGGAGCCGCCCTCCCCTGTGCCTGCATTGTTATTTCATTTAAAACATGAGTATACATTGTGCATATTGTATTTCAAATGCTGAGAACAGGTACATTCAATCAGTTATCAAAGACTATTAAAGCATATATGTATCGAAAGCAGGAATGTATCATTTTTTTTGAGATGTATACCTGAGTCCTCTGAACGGCGGCTGGCTGAGTCGGCAGTGGCGTCAGAGCTGGGTAGTGCAACTCCAGTGGTAACCCGCTTGCTGCTCTTCTGACCACATTCTCCAAAGCCAGCGAGCGACGGACGGCTTCATTCACCCATTCGGTTGGCACCTGCAAATTCATGTTGGCATTATCAAGCTATTCAACAGTAGTTCAAGTATATTGAAATGCAATAACGAAAGCTAGGTCTTACCGGTACAATCACTGGTGTAGGCTCAACCCTGGTTGGCACAAGGTGTATCTCCGCTGGATTCCCCTGGTTATCCACCACTGGGATTTTCCAAAGCAACTCAGGGGGTCCGCCTACTACTGGGCCACTCAGGCTCCACCTTGCACGGCCCTCACCTCCTTTCTGTAACTCTCCAGTAACTCTTCTCTCTTCCGCGGCTCCAAAAGCCTGGCTCCGCACCTCTCTGAAAGCTCGAACGCCGAGTGGCCCTGCCAAGTGGTCTCTCTGGTAAGCGGCATAGTCCCTCTCAGGACGTAGGTAGCGCGTCAACTCAACGTCCGGCTGCGTGAACCTCTCCAGCTCGGCCCGCGTGTAATCGCCTGTGTGCGAAGCCCGGGGTGGAAGTGGCCCTGGCACCTGGAACTCAAGGTAACCAAGTGACTGGCGAGTCACTCGATCCCCCAAGTACCATTGCCAGCCGAAGGCCGACTCCAGCAGCACCCTGCTAGCCGTGACAGCTCTGCTCCTGGCCAAGTACTCAGGCTCCGGCCCTGCTGCTCTCCAAGGATTCCAGTTGATCTGCAGACAAGACAAACAGGCAATGCACACAATTGATCAGCGACAACATTAAATCAAAGAAAGGAATGCATGACTAATTGTTGTGATTTGTGATATACCTATGAGGCCCTGAGCTCGTCCAAGTACAGCCTAAAGGCATTAAGGTCGCCTCTCCCCTCTTTCATTCCCATATTTGCCTTGCTCCATATCAGCGCGCGGGGGAGGGTGCTAAAGTCTGGATGATTGCATTTTGGCGGATACATCCACAGCACTTCATAAGCCCAAAGTTGTGCAATGTTCAAACGTGTGTAAGTATTGGTTGTGGGATATACAACAATCTAAATCAAGCAGTCAAGCGAGCTAAGCAATCAAATGAACAAGTGTAATCAAAATTATACTTTGTTATGATTAAAGTTATACCTTCCAGATCCTCCAATAGCCAGAGGTGCTCTGCTCTGACCTAGACAAGTCACCCAAGAAGCCATAGGCTGCACCAAGCGCTGCTCCGCCCCAGTCGAAGCATGAGGCTGTCCTCGGATCCCTCAACGCTGGCAAGTATGACAGGTGCACCTTACTCCGTCTGTTTGGGTACAAGGTGGCACCGAAGAGGTACAACAGGTATGCCCTGGCCATCTGCTCCACCTCCTGGTCGTTGGTCACCTTCTTCTTCAGGTACCCCGTGAACTGGTCATACCTTGCCATCCCCTCCTCAATCTTGGGTACTTCTCCCAAAATCCATGATAAGTATAAAATAACCTCCCAAGGTCAGCCCAGACCAGGAAGCCTAGCTCAACACGAAGGGCCATGTAGGGGACCTAGTGACATGGAGCTTAGCTTGAAGAACTGAGCTCAATGTACCAGCCCAAGGGCAAAGGTCATCCCAAGGTCAGCCCAAACCAAAGAGCTCAGGAGCACAGCCTTAAGGGCTCAAGCTAGAGTCCCAAGAACGTGGAATCTAGCCTATAAGAGCTAGCCTTTATTAAACCAGTCCAAGGACAGAGGCCAACTCACGAGCACAGCTCATTGAAGAATACCAAGCTCAGCTCACGAGGTGAGCTCAGCAGAGATGGCAAACCTGCATCCAGAGACTTATAAAATACTCTACGGAGGGAATTCATACAGTCTAAAAGACTCCTGAAAAGACCAAGGTCTAATCCACCAGTAAAGGATAAGGACCAGAGATCCCAAGGGATAAACCTTTATATGTCACTAGGTCTCTTGATCTAGATAGGAATCAAAGAGTCCAAAGGAGAGGAGAACTCTTCAAACCTGATAAGGACCAAAGATGTCCTAGGTAAGGAGGACACTCTAACCTATTTCCGTCATGTGCGGATAAGCCCAAGAGGTCCCAGCACCGTAAGGACTCTTAACCTGATAAGCAGGTACAAGAGTCCAAAGATGAAGGGACTCCTAAAACCTGATAAGGACCAAAGAAGTCCTAGGTAAGGAGGACACTCCAACCTATTTCCGTCTTGTGCAGATAAGCTCAAGAGGTCCCAGCACCGTAAGGACTCTTAACCTGATAAGCAGGTACAAGAGTCCAAAGGTGAAGGGACTTCTCAAACCTGATAAGGACTAAAGAAGTCCTAGTTAAGGAGGACACTCCAACCTATTTCTATCATGTGCGGATAAGCCCAAGAGGTCCCAGCACCGTAAGGACTCTTAACCTGATAAGCAGGTACAAGAGTCCAAAGGTAAAGGGACTCCTCAAACCTGATAAGGACCAAAGAAGTCCTAGATAAGGAGGACACTCCAACCTATTTCCGTCATGTGCGGATAAGCTCAAGAGGTCCTAGCACCGTAAGGACTCTTAACTTGATAAGCAGGTACAAGAGTCCAAAGGTGAAGGGACTCTTCAAACCTGATAAGGACCAAAGAAGTCCTAGATAAGGAGGACACTCCAACCTATTTCCGTCATGTGCAGATAAGCCCAAGAGGTCCTAGCACCGTAAGGACTCTTAACCTGATAAGCAGGTACAATAGTCCAAAGGTGAAGGGACTCCTCAAACCTAATAAGAATCAAGGGAGTCCTAAGGTAAGGAAGACACTCGAACACCTATCTATACCCGCCATGAGAGGATGAGACTTAAGAGTCCCGGTCCCAAGAGATTCCTCCCAAAATGCCTATATAAAGATCGCATCTCCACCTTACAAAGGTATGCAACACAATGCAAACGATACGGAACTCGTACTTAGTCCAATATCTCCATACTCGACTAACTTAGGCATTGGAGGGGCGATGGCGACAGCCACGTCGGTGCCCATAGTTTACCGTGTCTGTTTTGCAGGTCGTTAATCGAGCACGCAGGAAGCCGCTTCATCCGCTAGAGGACTAGGTGGGCGGTTGAGGAACCCCTCCTCTGGAGGTGACCAAAAATCGCTCCATCAATCCACTCCAGAGTCGCCCGATCCTCCTGAATCCCTGAGTCAAACGGGATAGGCTCTCCTCCGACTCTCAGCCCGGTGATCGCCGCAAAGTCTGTGGGCGTCACTGTCATCTCCCCAGGAGGTAGGTGGAAGGTATTGGTGGTATCCCTCCACCTCTCTGCAAGCGCAACCAGGACCGCCTGGTCATTTCTGACCGGGGTCAACGTCTGTATAAACTCGCTGAAGCCCACCTCATCCACCAATCATCTCACTCTTTTCGGCAACGCCTCGTACAGCTCTAGGGACTTACACCCGCCCCCAAAGCCGCGGATTTCCATCTGTCTCGTTCTCGCCTGTTTCAAGACAAAGACAAGTAGCAGGGGAAATTGTCAGTACACAGGACTTTCATTTTCAAGTTCTAGGTAATCAATGCAGTCTACAACAGATGGTTGGTTCAAGTTATTACATGTAGGATGTATGTTACAGGGAGTATATCGTCATGGCATGGTTCAACTCAGAAATATCGTATGCAGTTCTAAGTTCAAGTACTTTCAAGCAAATATCAAATTGAACTATGAAAGGGGTTTTCCGAGAATATACCTCCGTTTAGGTGTTTGAAATGTGAGTCCTGGGGTCCCTCAGCACAAGCTTGGCGTCATAATCTTTTTTTTGTGGCGCGTAGGCCGCAAAACCCGACGGCACGAACTGATGTGGCGTGGGAGGTATGTATGCCTCCACTGAAAAGTCAGGGCATTTCACGGCTCTTACCTTTGCCACTGCAGTCACTTTGGGCCCCTGTGCCTCTGCTCCGGCCCTCTCCTCGGTCTCTACATCTCTCAAGGGCTCCTCCCACTCTTTTCTCTCCCTCTCGACCCTCTCCGCCGCCTCCGAGGCTACAATTGCCCTCGCTCGCTCCTCTTTCGCCCTCAAAACAAACTCCCCGATTGCAGGGTTGTCCTCGAGAAGCTTCGCCAATGCCTTGTCGCTCAAGTGCTCGGCGACATCATGTTTCGTGATTGGCCAATGACTCGACTGTAAACACCCTATTCTGGATTGTCCAGATTAGTTTACTTACGATCTTTGATTCCCCAATGATGATTAAGGTCAAGAACAACCTGAGTTCGCTGGTGCGTTTGAGCTTTGAGCATTCCGAACCCTTCTAAAAATCCTTTCAAGCTTGTCGAGCCAGAACCAAAAGACCCTTAGCAAAACCCTACCTGCTTACGCTGGAAATTTGCTGGCGTGAGCCAGTAAACTGCCATGTGTCGGTCATCGACCGTTGACTCAGTTTTTCCTGGCGCATGCAGGTAACATACTGGCATACGCCAGACCATCCCAGTCAAATCAACTTTATGCGATCATGTACGCGGGACTTTTGTGGCCACCCAACGTCAGCCACAGTTTCCCTGATGATTGCATCGTCCAAGGCTGTCCCCTTCTCTCCTACAAGGCCTCTCTAGCCAAGTCCCATGCATTTAATGCATGGGAGGCTCCCTCCCTTAACCTAACCACCCCCTAACCAGCCCAAACCAACTGATTACACCCCCCTCTTCAGTCATTCCACCCTCTATAAATACCCCCCTTGCATTATATGCAAGGGGTTAACCACCATTAAGTCTCCAAGTCTCCCTCTTTTCTCTCTTGTTTTCTTTGCTTCTTCTTTCAATCCATTGAAAGAGAAAGCAAAGGAACACCACTCAACTTATCATAATACCCTCCACACTTGTTACTCAACCTTCAAAGCCTCAAGCTCAAGCCCAAACCATTCCATTGAGCTCTAACAAAGGTATATCACCTTTGTTTTCTGTAATCTGTTCTGACCCCTGAGGGGGGCTGGCAGGGTCAAGGCTGGTAATCTATACCAGTCCTGACCCTAAAGCTGGCAAGGTTTCAAAGTTCGTGTATGGAGATAGGTGGCGCACGCCAGTAAAGTTGAGCCGTACGCCAGTTTTGGCTGTATGCGCATTACTGACGTGGGGATCACCGATCATCTATTTTCTGCTTTCTTTCAATCTTTCTCACCTTACAGCATGCTAATAACCAGTTTACAGCTTTCTGTGTTTAGAACTGTGTAGCTATTTACTTGTTATTCATGCTTTAGAAGGCCTCTGGGATCTTTCTGGTCATGTTCCAGAGCCCAGATGATGCAAAGCCAAAGCATTGGGAACAAAGGTTCACTGGCGTACGGCCTTATGTTAGTGGCGTACGGCAGTTGGATCAAGGTCCAATGGCTTGGCCCTTGCATGGGAGTCAGATCCAGGCCTCTTTTATTTCCCCACACTATTTATGGGGTGTTTCATGTCTTATTTTCTTTAAGATCTAACTCCTGCTGTCTGTAACCATATATTGTTCATGATATAACTGCGTGGTTTGTCCTGGGTGTGCACTGGTCCATTCCAGAGCCCAGAGGGTGATTACAAGAGCTGTGAGTTTGAGCCTACCGGCGCGCGCCAGTATGTGTGTGGCGCACGCAGGTCGTCTTTGAATGCAGTTGCATGACCAGTGCATACAAGCTTGATCCTGCGTGTACCATACCGGGCCTGAGCGTTCCAGTTTGATCAAAAACCCCCACAGGAGCTTGTTCTCAATCTATTATTGATACTTAATTCAAACATCCATCTCATATTATCACCTTGCAACTTGCTACCGCTTTAATCCCCATTAACTGCTCCCCCGCCCTAATTGGCTAAAAAATGATCAATGAGAGAAAAATGCAAATGTTTTACAAAATGCCTGAGTAGAGACCGATCTCCGGATTGGGCGAGAGGGGTGCCATAAAATCCTTCCCCTCTTGTAACCTGGCTCCTGAACCTCAGATATCGAAGGTGATGACGGTCCAGTCTACAAGCCTTTTCAAAATCAGACAACGTAGCAAACGTTTTCAAGTTCGGTTCCTTGGTGTAGACACCCCAATCTGGGCTTCCAGATTAGTTAACTTACGGTATTTGATTCCCCAATGATGAAACTGATCAAGAACACCCCGGGAATGTCGAGTGTTTGAGCTTTGAGTGTTTGCAAAACCCTTGAACCTAACCTAGCCTAAGCCACTTCCAAAAGCCAAAAACCCTACTGACGTGCGCCAGGGCGCAACCATCGCGCGCCAGACCCACTGTAACGCCCCCATTTTCGGGTTTGTTAATTAAACATTTTATTGAATAAAAAGGCTAAGAGTCAAGCTCATTATTACAACATAAGTCTTACTAGAGTACTTTTATTACACAAGGAGGGAATTTCTAGGGTATTCTACTACTCCGCTTCTTCTTCCATCCTAGCAAGCTCTTCGGCTCCAAAAGCCTCCAACACGTACTGTTCACCTTGCTCATCAATTAACTCTGACACATTATACCAGCGTCGCCCCCAGTATAATATGTCAGGGTCACCAAAAAGGTAACACCATGAGCTACAAGCCCAATAGAATAAACTATACCCACTAACTCTTAACTTAAAGCCAGGAAGCTTATAAACAATTACACATGCTCATTCAACAATATAGAAACACAATGATACATTCATATTCGATATCTTTTAGCGTTGGTGTCATGCCTTTTCGTGTTTCTCCTACGCGACTCATCGTAGACTGTGTCAACATTTTCACCTTTACCAAAATTCCAATTTCCAATGTTCTTTCATAAATTGTTACTAATGAGGCTACCAAGTCCGGCTTCATTAGTAACACTCACAATGGCTACCAAGTCTGGCCAATCATGGTTTACAAAATCCATTTCAAAACTTGCATTGGCTACCACGTCCGGCCAAGCCCCATTTCCACATGAGACTACCACGTCCGGTCCCATTGGAAATCTACGCAATGAGCTACCAAGTCCGGTGTAGACACCCCAATTTGGACTTTTCAAAATTCCTTGACTTGTGGCCCGGAGGCTCCCCGATGATGACTTTGGATTGAAACAAGCCTGGTACCAATCGGAACTTTGCTCCTTGATGGATTTGAAGAAGTATTAAAAATGGTAAAAAAGGCATTTTTAAGCGCTTAGGAGCAATCCCAAGCGCTCCAAACTGTTTCACAAAACCCCTGGCCTGGCTCTTTCTCGAGCGCTCGAGAGTGAGGTCCCAAGCGCTTGGGAGTAATCCCAAGCGCTCGAGACTTTTCTGTTGCCCAATGCATGGCTGTATCACCCACTCACCTTGCAAATCATCATTACAGCCACTTTCAGCCCGCCGATGGCTCATTCCACACTCAATCTCTGGTAGGAAGATTTTCAGGCCAAGGGTTTACCTATTAAAGAAATATTTTACCAAAACCATTTGATTTTCAAAAACCATTTGATGTTTTGCCTATAAATATGGCTGGTTTTCAGCTAGAAAAGGGGGAGGGGCACGAAAAATTTCATTCCAGAGCACCCTTACTCTCTGCTCTTTTTCTCTCTCTAGCCAAAGACCAAAAACCTCCAAACTCTCTTCCAAATTTCAAAGGGTTTTGCAAATCACCAAGGAAAAAGGGCAAGAAATCCAGAATATCCATCTGATCTCTTGCACTCTCCTCTCTCCATCCACATTTCAAAGCTACACCAAGGAGCAAGGTTCAAGGAAAAGGTAGAACTCTTACCTTTGGTCACAACTTAAGGGCTGTTCTTCCCTTCTGAGGGGGGTCTCTCAGCCTGACCCAGTCTTCAATAATGGGTGCATGGTTGGGAGACCCTAGTGTAAAAACAAGAGCAATGGGCCACAAGAAAATATTTTCATAAAACCCCTTACTGGACACACTCCCAAGCGCTCGAGAGTCTTCTGGAGCGCTCGGGACTGTCCCAGATTTCATGCTTGCCCCTTTGTCCCATGGCAGGTTGGGAACGAGGTGTAATATTAAAAGAATTGGTTTCATTTTGACATGCATGCACAGAAAATGGTTTCCCCCTAAGAACAGAAACATTTCCTCACAAGTTTTCATGTGTGAACAAGACTGCCTTCTGTCAAAGTTAAAAGATGTTCTCCCCTTTGGAAACATCAAAATAAGGGCTTTTGCATGTCAAGATGGAACCACTTCTTGTTTGAGAGAAAGCTGACATGCAGCACACTCCCAAGCGCTCGGAACTGTTCCAGGGCGCTCGGGAGTGTATGCATGCCATTGCTTCCCATTTCCCAGTCTACTGTGTTACCTGGTCTCTGCATGCATTGGTGTGACCCGTTGCTCTTTTAAATTCATAGATTTAACTTTGTTAAGGCAGGGATGCATGATTTGAAAGATAGAAGGCTTAGCTCAGTCTTCCAAGTCCTCTGCTGAGCCAGTAGTGTACTTAATGTCATTTCAATTCCCAGTTTAGCATCGTATTCTGTCCGTACTAACAAATTTTGCAAGTTCAGTGTGTCAGAACTCCCAAGCGCTCAGGACTGTACCCGAGCGCTCGAGAGTGAAGTCAGTGGCAGTCTCCAATTTTCTGTCATTTGTGCATTTGCTCACCGTTACTCCATCACTTCACTTTCCCCTGTACAACTGCACATGCATGCACTGTTTGCCTGCTATAAACTGTACATACTTGCTAAATGGTCTAATGAAACAAAATCCCCTTTTGAAAAATCCCACAAACGTTTAGTAGAGACCGATCTCGAATCGGGCGAGGGGGGTGCCGTAAAACCCTTCCCCCCTCGTAACATGGCTTCCGAACCCTTGAAACTGATCTCTGGTTTTCAACTTCAAATCAACCGATTTTCCAAATAAAGACGGTTTCTCGGGTGATATACCGCAAATCCGGGTGGCGACTCTTCAAACAATGTATTTTTCTTCAAACGCGGGAAAAATATATTTAATTTTTCGGGCATGCAGCCCACATCCGGCTACATTACGGTTTTCACAAAACACATTCTTTCAAAACTTGCATTGGCTACCACGTCCGGCCAAGCCCCATTTCCACATGAGACTACCACGTCCGGTCCCATTGGAAATCTACGCAATGAGCTACCAAGTCCGGCTACATTACGGTTTTCGAAAACACTCACATAATGACTACCAAGTCCGGTCATTATGTAATTTCAAAATATTTTCCGCAGGTTAATCCCATCCTTCATTTTATCCATATCAACCACACCCTAGGTGTCATGTTTCTACTTTCTCGGTTTTCGTGTCTCGTTCGCATGCATAGACTCCGCGGTTATTCATACAACAACTTTAGTAATCTTGAAACTACACTAACAAGATCATTCAACTCTATATTAGATATCATGCTCATTTTGTCATATCATCATACTCACATTTAATCACACAAGGTTAAGCATAGTGTCACATGGACGGACACCTTTGGAGTGATAAATCACTTATGCTTTATCAACAACAAGTAGTCAAGTAATCACATAATCATGCTCACATTCATTCTAAGATTAAACAGCTTAATCCTAAATCATGCTTTCTTAAGTTCAAAACAGCATATGTTTATTGAGTGTTCTAACGTTAAGCTATTCATGCCATGGTTAATCAAGATAACAACTCTTTAAACATTTCTAGTCATGCTTAGGGAAAGTGGCTCGTATAATCTACGTATGCTCGGAGTTTCAAAGGTTTAGAATAACGTACTATCGTTTCGAAATACGTATGCAATACGCTATACTTAGATTTTTGAAAGCATAGGAACTATACTAAGGAATATATACGTATACGTAGAGAAGAGTAGATATAGAATATCTACCGTTCTTCTTGGCGGTAGTCGGCTACGGATTAGGAAAATAGTTCGTCGGACGGAGTAACGGCTTAGGAATGGCTTCGATAGCTTCGAAAGAGAAAGGTTTCTCTCCAAACTTGATCTTGACTAAAACTACTAAAACTTTTGGATCGGTAGGGTGGTGGAGTGGCGGCTTAGTGGCGGCACTAGAAGAGCTTCTTGAAGAACTAAGGAAGAACTTCAAGAACAACTAAGAACTAAGCAAGAACAACAAGAACAACAAGAACACTATACTTTCTAGAGAGAAGTTGGAGCAAAGCTTGAAGGTGTGAGTTCAAAGGCTTGGAATGGCTTGCTATTTATAGGCCAAGTTGGTCTATTATCCAAGAGACAATATTTCCCCTAACATTTGTTATCCAATGGATCATAGATTGACTAGATTTGATTGTCCTTAGATTGGATGCGGTGTTGATCAAAAGGACAATGACTAGGCTAGTTGTACACTTGCACACATCACACAAATCTCTCTCTCCCTCTCTCACTCTCTCCCGGCCTCTCTCTCTCCCCATCTCTCTCGGCTCTCTCTCCCTCTCTCTCTCTTTGGTCCAATGTACTAAGGTACAAGAGTTTGGAAAGACCAATGGATTTTCTTGTTCTTTCTTCTAACCTAGGACAAGGTTTAATCTAATCAAATGGGGTTTGTGTCTAGTCTAGAATAGAAAATAAGATATGGTAGTCCTTTAGGGTTGAAAGAATAAGAAACCCTAGATATGGTGGTACAAAGTGATGCAAGAAGATGATGTAGGAGATATGGGAGTACACTTAGTCACACACATCACACTCTCTCTCCCTCTCTCATCCGAATTCTCTCTCTCTCCCTCTCTCTCTCTCGGCCACTCTCTCTCTCTCTCTCTCTCTCTTGGACACCTAATCAAGAAAGGACAATGGTTGAAAGAGTAAGAGTAAACTAATAGTTTGTAAGAAGATTTTGGTAAGAAAATCTAGTACTAACAATCTAACCTATGTCATCCTATCCTTCATCTTTCAAGGTACAAGTACTAATGTATATAGTATTAGGGTTTTGGTAGAAGAAGATCAAGGAAGGTACATGCAATATCTCCCTCTCTCTCTCTCTCCTATCTCTCTCCCTTATCTCTCTCTCTCTCGGCCTCTCTCTCCGAATTCTCTCTCTCTCTCTCTCCTCCTCCCTTGGTTGAAAGAAAAACTAGCAAGAAAAAGGACAATGTACTATGTGATCTTGTTTTGGATTTCTAAGTCAAACTATCCTATTAAACTATGTCAAAATGCCACCTATGTACTTATAACTATATACTAATATATAGTATGCTAGGATGATGTAAACATATCATATACTTTAATCAAATTAGTACATATCATATCTAGGAAGGAATTAACTAATACTAACCTAGTACAATAGCTTGATATGGTTTTATGGACCAATGGATTATAATTCCCCTAACATTTATTAACCAAAGGTTAAAGATGGAAGTACTAAACTTACATAATCTATCTAATATAGTACAATGACTCATGGTGAATCTAATTAAACTAATGGATCTTGTACTAGGTGGAAAGGTTAACCTATCGTCCAATGGGTAATAAATCTCCTAACTTTTATCGTCCAATGGGTAAAGATGGTAAGTAATATATAATCTTATATAGTGTACCTAGAAATCTTGTCACAATATCCAAGGGGTAAACCTATGGTCCAATGGATAAAAATTATCCTAGTATCTATCGTCCAATGGGTAATAGATCAAGGGTTGACTTTTGGTCAAGGTCTCACTTAGGGTTCAAATGGTTCAAAGGTTCAATTAGGCTACTCTAACGATTAGTCGGAAGCTAGCTAGGCTTGCTAAATAGGACGACTTAGGGTTGCTATCTTGCTTGTCTTTAGAAAATGACTAGATCGCAAGGCGGAACGAAATTAGGGTTTGAATCGAATAAATCTAATCATGACGGATTGTTGGAAAATACGGAATTTATAGAGTCAAAATAATAAACAACGAGATTTTTATTTACTGAAAATCGGAGTTGTTACACCCACTCCCTCGCGCGATGGTCAAACTGCCAGGTGGACAAAGTTTGACCGTTGACCATCGCGCGCCAGGGCGCACCCTTGCGCGACAGACTGGCTCCATCGCGCGATGGTTAGTCCCCACCAACCTTTTTCAAAGGTGGAAGCTTGGCCACCAATGCATTCTCAACCAGGCCTCGTGGACTGGCTGAACTCCTCTCTTTGCATCACCCAACCTTTCCAAAGGGGGAAATTTGGCCACCAAGCCAAGTTAACCTTTACTTGGTTGGTTCTTTCTCCTCCATACACCATTTTCACCACTCCTCCTATATATACCCTCATGGTGCTTCCATTAAAAGGGTTCAAAAAAAGAAGAAAGAGATATACAAACTTCAAAAGGGCATACAATCTTTAAGACACTTGATACTCCCTCACTCAAGTCATCCTCATACACTTATTTTCCAAGCTCTCTCACCTCAAACAACCTCAACCTCAACTCAAAGTTCAAACACTTTACAAACCTCAAAGATCAAAGGTATAGCTTACCTTTGTTCTGTTCTCTGTTCTGATCCCTGAGGGGGGCTGGCAGGGCCAAGGCTGGTAATCAATACCAGTCCTGGCCCTAAAGCTGGCAAGGTTTCAAAACCGTAGTGGCAAGGACCCGCGCGCGACTGTCCCACATACTCGCGCGACACTTCGTGGTTGCACGCGCAGGACAGCGTGGGGACGGGTGCCTTGTTGTTTTATGTCCTACTTTGTATATAGATCACTGTAAGCATGCTAAAAATCAGTTTACTGCTTTCCTTAGTATAAATTGTTAGTTTTAGTTCACTATGCATATTGTAGACACCCCAATTTGGCCTAACGATTATTTCAAGTCCCACCTTGGGGACCATCCCGATGATGAAATGGATACAGTGATTGCTGATTGCCTTCTCGAGAACCTTAGGACTTTCGGTAAGAACTTTGAGCCACTTAGAGGACCCAATCCAGAGCCATATAGCCTCTCAGACAGAAAATACAGAAGCCTAGGAGAATCCATCTGCTGGCCGTAACATCGATCTCACGGCCTTAACATAATTTCCTCAACCGAGCAACCTGTTGCTAGAAAATCTCCCTGAGAGATCAATCCCTCGGCCGCAGGATCTATCTTTCGGCCGCAACATCCATTCTTTGGCCGCGTGATCTATTACTCGGCCGCCAGATCATCCTTTTTCCAGACTCTGGAACGTTCTGTCGATTGTTTGATCCAACTACACTACCTCTCCGATGCATTCGGGCCACGTTCAGAGATTGCAACGAAGAGTTCGAATTGCATTGCAAATGCAATTGCAATTGCAATCGTGCCATTTGATTGGCCGGAGTGAGTCATCCCTATGCCTATATAAAGGAGCCTTTGGGCTCCGAAATTAATAAGTGAAATTACTCACCCAAGCTCCGATACTCTGCACAAATACTCTCTCAAAACCTCTCTTCAAAAGCCTCAACCTCCCGAAGGCAGCCATCCATCCGACGATCAAACCCCGAAGTCCAAACCCTAACCCTAGGGTTTTCCGAGAAGCAATCAGTCAATCACACTAGACCCAAAGCAATCAAGCAACTGAGGGATCAAGGTGGTGAGGCCCAACGGCCTCTGGTTTGTTTTCTTACCGTATTTATGACTAACCGTAGCGTTTTGATCATCTGCTAATTTTTCTGTCTGGTGTGAGGAAGAACATCGACCGGGGCTTCGATCCCTCGGCCGATACATCAAACCAGGAGGATCCCCCGGCCGTGACATCCATTCACCGGCCGCGGGATCATTATCTTGGGACAGCTTGTTTTGCTTCTCTGCTTTCTGATGCATGCTTCAATTACAGTCTTGGCTCACCCTTTACTACTTAAAGGCTAAAAACAAACTACGTGTTAGAATTAACTAAAGCATGTATATGTCTTATGTTGAATGATTATGGGCCAATCTCACGACTGGGCAAAGAGGGGTGCCTAACACCTTCCCCTTATTGTACTTTTGGCTCCCGTACCCGGAATCTCTGTCTATTTTCCCAGTTTCGGTAAACTGGGTGGCGACTCTGTTTTGATGATGACCGCTATCGTGTGGCGATGTTCCTAGCCATGGGAATATCCACGATCTTGGTCTATGAAGCAAGCAACCAATCGAGCAAACAAACGTGATCAATCTGTATGGCGATGCCCCGTTTGGGAGGTGTCTACAGTTTTTGGCGACTCTGCTGGAGACTTGAGAGCCATAACCAAAAAGTTCAGCATAAGACTAATGCATGCCTTGTTTAATTCATTTATCATATGCATCGAGCGGGCAACCCGTTGAGTTCACCTGATATCCTGGCATGACATGGGCTATGTTGGGGGTTCCAGCAAACTCCACAGTCACTCGTACCTAGTGGTATATCAAAAAGGGAATCACCCAATCATCGCCTATGATGGGCTGGTGAGAGGATTGGTGCCTTTTGACAATGGAGCACCCCGAGACTACCAAAACCTTGCATGTATTAGAAAGCCATAGAACTTATCAAACTAAGACAGGTACCTACAGGCTAGGAACCTACTTGCATTTTACTTGCAAAAGTTCTTCCTCACACCCTGTACCATTTGTTATTGTAAATAACTCTTTCTGTGCAAAAGGGTTGGGATTTTCCCAAATCCCAACCCTACACGAGCCAAATACTGACTTCTAGGTACTCTACTTTTCAAGCAGACACAAAAGGTAAATCAAAGAAGCAACCACAGCCAACTTTATACTCTTATAACACCCGAAGCTACGCCAAACAGAGGTCTCTGCAACCATCCCGTCTGTCGTCCTCGTCTGCTAAAACACCCTCACCACAACGATCCCAACCGCTTCCAAAAACTTCCCGGTCATCCCCTCAACAGACCCTGTCATTTACTAAATCCAAAGCTTCGTCAAGCAAACCTTCTATCTTCATGGCAGACAACGACACCACTATTGCCGACCTCCAAGCTCAAATCACTGCTCTGCTAGCAGAAAAGGCAGCTAGGGATGCTGAGGATGAGGAAAGATCGATGGAAGACGAGAATCCCCATAAGGTGATGTTGGCAGAAAGTTCCGAATTGACCAAGCAAGTCAAGGAAATCAAACAAACTTTGGCCCGATCACAAGGAGACCAAATTATGGACTTCGAAGGACTTTGCCTCTTCCCAGAATCCAAACTGCCTGAGAATTTCAAAATGCCAAACATCGAGAAGTTCAATGGAACTGGCAATCCTACCAGTCATGTTCGCCACGTTATCAACACCCTGAAGCCAGTGGGCTTGAATGATGAGCTCATCGCTCAATTGTTCCAAAGGACTCTCACCGGAAGCGCTCTCGACTGGTTCCTCACTTTGGAATTCGTGCATTATCAGACTTGGCCAGAAATAGCCAACGCTTTTGTCAAGCAATATGCATATAATGTCCAAATCGAGCTGACAACTCGAGACTTGGAAATGACCAAATAAGAACCCAATGAAGACTTTGCTACCTTTGTGGCAAGATGGAGGGAAAAGGCTGCCAAAATGAAGAACCGCCCCTCCGAGGAAGATCAAGTGAGGATAGTTGTCAAGAACTTGCAGCCCAAATACCTCAAGCATATCTATACCCAGGCCATCACCGATTTCAAACGCCTGCATGCCACTGGGTTGCAAATCGAAGATGGAATCAAGCTAGGGCTCATTGGAAAAGAAGAAGCTCCCCATCCACCAAAGAAAACCTTTTCCAGCCGTACATCTCATGCCTCCGTAAATACCCTTGGCACATCCCTGCTTCAGGATCCTTTCCAAGCTGGCTCATCCCGGAATCCAAATCGACCCCGCCGCAATTTTGATCCTCTCTACATGACATTATCCCAAGCCTTGACCATTCTCAGCCGCCAGGGGCATCTCAAACCTTTAAACAAACCACTTCCTCAGCCACCTTACGGCCCAAATCATGATCCTAACAAACAATGCACCTACCACCAACACCCTGGGCATGAAACAGACAACTGCATACGTCTCCGCCATGACATTCAAGACCTTATTGATAGCCGAACTATAAAACCTCCAAAACCTGATGGGCTAGCCAATCCACTCCCCACTCATAATGCTGAACCACCACCTCGAAATATCAATCTCATAAGTCTATCCCACAACCCCGCATACAATCCTAGCCAATACATTGTCCAAGACAACCAAACCAAACCAACCTTAACCTTCCCCGACGAAGACGAATGTTTTATGATGGAAGAGGAGGAAAACAATGAGTACGATCAATCAGAAGTGATCGATCCCGACATGTTTGACATAAGTAGCAAAGATCAATCAGAGGAAGAAAAGCTAAGGAAATGGAAAGAACATTCCTGGGCAAAACACAATTTGGAAGATCCAGACATTCCATTTGTAGAAGATGACGAATGGCTTCGTATCTGGTTTGAGAATAGGAAGAAGGAAAAAGAAAGGGTCATCATGATGAGGAGGCACGCTCGCTTCGAGCCTGCCCAAAAAGTGGTACTCATCAACCGTCCCAAAATTCCAACACCGCCCATTGTTTGGGAGACAATCAATCTCATAGAGAAGGTAGAGGAGTTTCAAATGCAGCCATGGGTCAACCCTTACTATGAGTGCGACTATAGTCAATGGATAGAGGAAAGGGAAGATCTAGATCTCATATACGCAGAGCCATACAAGACAGGGGAAAGCGACTTTGATGAAATGGAAGAAGAGTGCGATGATCCACTCGATGAAATCTCCTTAGCATCACTATTCGACCAAGTGGAAATAGCTGACAACTACATAATCAATAAGGAGAAAGAAAGGGTAATGAAAACCCAGGCCGACACTTCCATTTGGGGATTGCTCATGTCTCAAGGAGGTAGCCACCATGCAAGTTTCAAGGGCAGATCCAGTTCAAAAGCTCTGTTTGGCAAGGCAGAGGGTGGAAAAGAGTATAAAGTTGCAAAAGACAAAGGAAAAGAAGACGACCCCAAAATGCCACAGTAGCTGAGAAGTCACAACATGACAAAGAACATTAAACATTGCTTATATTTTCTAAATCAAACTAGAACAAGTTTTGGGCCCCTGTTTGGGCATTTTATTTTCGCTAAGAGAATTTCTTTTTTATCTTCCAGATTATGCTTATCTTAAATCTAAATTCCTAAATTGCAATTGCCATGCGCTATACTCTCATTGCCAAAACAAAGGAAAATTAAAAAGGGATCAAGTCCTCTGTGTCTCTGACAAAAGGGAAGGAAAGGATGAACCTTAGTTGCTTAAGAAACTAGGTTTTTGTCAAAACTTAGAAAGAAGACACTATCTCCGTGAGAACACTTAGGGTTAGCTTACCCATTGTGAAGGTACAAATGCAACAGGAGATTTATAAGAACATCTCCATCAAATTCCTCTCCAAAACACCGAAGTCCTTTTGAAGAGAAAAATGCTCGTTGGGTAACCTAAACACCCAAGCAAAAGTAAGAGCAAAGCCTGCTAGGATAAGAAAATGCAAAAAACGCAGCCTAGGAAAAAGACAAGGCATTCAAAAGCTCGCTAGGGACTCAACCTCAATCAGGTAACCTAGGCAAAACTTAGAGCATGTGAGAAGAAAAACCAAGAGCGGAAACCCGACCTCAAAGGTGGAGATCTTGGAACTACGTAAAAGGCCTGATTCCCTGATTGGGATACGTAGGCAATCTCACATCGAGATGCGGCCCAAACATTGGGAGAGAAGAAAACAACATCAGCAAATTTGTACTCAGTGATAGGTATAGCTAGCCCAGCGTATTGAGCTCGCAAAAGATGAGTGTGCTTTTCTCGAGGAATTGACGATAGCCATAGACACAAGAATTATAGTTCATCCCTTTTAACCTAAAGGTCATTGACACAATAAACAGGATACCTCAAAAGCTCTCGAATTTGGCAATCGGACTATGGAATATGGCAAAAGCAAATGGCGAAAATCAAAACCAAGCATAAGAAGGAAGAGAAAAGGGGATGCCACTTGGCCAAAGCAAAATTTACCTTTGGAAAATCAAAGTAACAGCCGAAGAATTGATACGTCGGCCACAATATCGAACAATCAATTCTTCGACCAGTACTCCATTTCACACAGATTACTGTCTATCAGTAAAACAAAAAAGCCATGTTCTGACTTTTACATGCATATCTTAAAGCATTTAGGGGTACGAAAAGCTCTTTCCATTTCAAAAGTTGGTTACAAAACTCTTTCGCTGTGGTTGCTTGCACTATACAATTTCTGTTTGTCTCTTTTACTAACTATGGACAGGAAAAGAGAAAATCCTAAAAGCTAGTCATGACGTTGTCACTGAGACGGTCTCTGAGATGGGGACTGCTCGTTGGTTCCCACATCCTCCCCACCAGCAGCCGGCGCTCCTTCAGCCTCAAGCTGCGGCCAAAGAAGATACAAACATTCAGATTCAAGGGACGATACCAAGCAGATGAAACTCATGAAGAGAGTCGTACCTCGAGGATCCTACGGCGCTGTCTCCGAACCAAAGCCTCTGCACTCTGATAGGCGTAAAGCCATTCCTGCACTATCTCAGCAGGGACCTACAAAAATAGATCAGGCATCTCAAATACGGGAGTGACAGATACAATGGTAAAGCAGGGAAAGTAAAGTTCAGAAATAGGGTAATACCTGGGAAACCCCGGCTGGCAGCACATAAAGCTAGCTCTCGCAAGGAGTAAAGGCCAGGCGCTCCTCCTCCCCATCGTCAGAATGGAAGGAAACAAAAGAGGGGGCTCGCGGCCAAACAGGAGCAACAGTGGGAGCTACAACCGCTGAAGCTAGGTGAAGACAGCAGTACTCCATGTAGTCTCCTGCCCGAAGAAGCAAACCTGCCCAATCTCTGATCCGAGCATTCTTCAAGTCTTCCTTAGACATCGAAGAAGTAAACCTCATCGATGTCGGAGGAAGAGGAGGAACAAACTGAAGCGCCTCAGCACGTGGGCGCCACTGACTAGCCACCCTATCGCCTAGGTACCAGGCTCGGCAAAATGGACCCTCGAGCAAGCTACGGGTCCGGTCTAGGACTCTGGAACGCGTAAGAGGGGTATCCTCAAGAATACCCTCCCAAGGATCAAACCGCACCTACAAACAAAGATGAATTAGCTACAACATAGAGATATGGAAACCTAAGGACGAGAAATGCAAAAGGAGTACCTGATCGACCGTCAAACGGTCCAAGACTCGCCGCCACTTAGGAAGACTCAGAACGGGCGACCATGGCTTTTGATTCCCCGTCAGCCATCGCTCATAGCGGGGAATACAGTTCACATTCCCATGCCTAGTACCTGTGGGAAACTAAAGAAGATGCTCGAAAGCCCAGAGTTGAAATATGGATTAGCAAAACGAGTTCAGAACCAGCAAAAGCCAAAATAAGAACAGAGATACAAAGGAATGATACGTACCTCAAGCACTCGAAAGTGACCACCAAGAATGGGACTCTTGTCCCGCGAGCAAGCTCCCAGATTACCATACAAGGTGGCCAAAGCAGACGAGCCCCAGTCAAACTCCCGAATAGCTCCCAAGTGCTGCAGAGGAGCCAGAAACTGCGTGTGTACCGAACCATCCTTGTTGGCAAACAACGTTTGCCCAAGGAGGTAAAGAAGGAAGGCCCGCGTCAATTGCTCAACACTCACCTGGGTCAGGATGTCAGCTATCATGAAAGCCTTGCTTAGCCAAGCCAGATCAATATGACCCCGAGAACGAATAGGGGGCACCTTGCCCAGAAACTACTCCAAAGCACCTGCTCGCTCCCAAAGCTTAGGGTCAACTCGAAGAGAAGCTCCGCCTACCCGCAGGCCAAACAGCAAAGAGAAGTCACCGGGGGTGATGGTCATCTCGCCAGCCGAAGGAAGATGGAACGTATTGGTGGTATCCCACCATCTCTCAACTAGCGAGGTCATCAATGACCAATCCATCTTCGGAAGATCGAGGCCCAGAACAAATGCCTCGAAACCCGTAGCACGTACCAGTTCCCGAGCTTGCTCTGGCAGCTTCAAGAACCACCTGTGCACCTCCTTGCCTCCGCCGCGAGCCTCCAGCCTCCTATTTCTCTGCCAAAGACAAAAGGGAGTTAATCTCATGATTGCATAAACAATGGAAACGCTAAGGGGCATCAAATTAACATTTAAAAGCATACATTGCCTAGACATGGGGCACGAAAACTTACCGATGCATTAAGGATGCTCAAATGCTGCTCAGGCTCTCTGCGAACTACCTCGGCCTCTGGGCCACCAACAGGGGACAGTACTGCAGGAAACCGCCATAACCTAACCTACGCGAAGGAAGTATGTAGGTAGCAGCATCAAACAAACCCGGCTCTTCAATCGCCTCTTCGTCAGACGAAGGATACTCACACCTACACGGAGGGTGCGAGGAAGAACCCACAACGTCCACAGAAGAGGATGGCGGCAAGTCGACGGAGGGTGGCGTGTCCATTCCATTTGAAGCAACAAGCAACCAACGGTTGCACTAACCGAAATCGGCAGTAAAGGTTGCGAGAACCAGCGACGGTGGCCGGAGATGATGGTCACTGGCGGTGAGGGAGGAGGACGGCGGCGAGTGAGGGTAGTCGTCGGACGAGAGGAATGGCGAAGAATAAGTGAGGAGGAGGAGAAAAGATTAAATGGGCCGTGAAATCGATTAAATCGAACTTAAATCGATTTTCTGACTTTTGGCTTTCTCACGGCCGAGACATCAATCCTTCGGTCGAGTGATCGATCTCTCGGCCCCCTAATCAATCTTCCAGAGCAGTATTGGGTTTTACCTGACACGCCAATTCAAGCAAATATGCAGCTCTAAGCTCTGACCAGCAAAACCAGTGATTGAATCAGTCTTGGGGGCATCCCTCGAGCCCATACAACGTGGTCAGAACTAGCCTTGGGGGCACATCCGGGCATGGGAAAACGTCAAAGACTCTCTCTATCCCAGCAAAGCTTGCCATTACTAGCCACTCGAGTACTACCAAAGATTGTCAGCACTGAGCTCTCAAATTCACACCATCCAAGGCCTATTATCTCAACAGGCCCTACGCCCATCTTCGCCTTCTTAACGGCTCCAAGCCCTTAACTCAGCCGCACTACGCTTGCCACTTCAGCAGCTCTACTACTTATCATTATCAAACATCTCAACGGCTCTACGCCCACCATCTCACTACATTAGCAGCTCTATGCTCAGTAGCCTTGTGCATAAGATCGCTTGACAACGCCATGCTCTTCGCACCCCTGGCGGCTCTAAGCTCATCCCAAATAGCAGTTTTGAACTCATCACCATTTCAATAGGCTCTACGCCTATAATCATATTCAAGCAATCTCAGCGGCTCGATGCCCATTACCTCAACAGACTCGCAGCCTATGTCTACCATCTCAGTAGCTCCATACCCATTATTTCAACTGGCTCCAAGCCATAACGACCACCTCAACAGCTCTATACCTATATTCACATCATCTTAGCGGCTTTACGCCCATATTCACTCACTCAGCGGTTCCAAGACCTCGACTCAGCGGCTCTACGCCCGTATTCACTCACTCAGCGGCTCCAAGCCCTCGACTCAGCGGCTCTACGCCCATATTCATTCACTTAGCGGCTCCAAGCCCTTGACTCAGCAGCTCTAAGCTCGCTATCACAACTCAGCGGCTCCCAGCCCACTATCTCAACTGGCTCAAAGCCGTAACAACCAACTCAGCGGCTCTACGCCCGCTATCTCAACAGGCTCTACGCCGCCCCAACAATCAAGACATCATCTATTTTCAGGCTCTACGCCTGAATGCTCAAAATCTAACATTTTGAATGCTCGAAGCTCTTCAAAAGCCCAACCACTGTGTACTGGATGCTTAAGGTTTATACCTTGAATGCTCAAGCTCTACGCTTGAATGCCCAACCACTGCGTACTGGACGCTCAAAGCCTGTACTTTGAATGCTCGGATTCTGCCGTCCGAATGCTCGAGCTCTACGCTCTGAATGCTTAAGTCCGGAACTTGAAAGAAGCTCTAAGCTTAAATTAACACACATGCGCGGGCCTGCGCACATTTGCATCAATTGCATCAACACTGTCACATCGAGTCAGCATCATCATATCTGTTCACATCTAAAAAAATCACCATCACACATATACACTCTGCATATCTCTCATGCAACAGGTCAACCCTGCAATCAACCGGCTCTACGCCTCGGTTTTCATTGATCGGTCTAGCACCTCGATCCTTTGGCTCTACGCCAAAACTTATGATGAGAAAGCTCCGTGCACAGACCATCAGAACACAACCAGCTCTAAGCTCCGACACCTCAAGCTCTCGCCTTATGATCAATACCAGCTCCGTGGTTCGGTTCTATCAAGCTCAAAGCTCCGATCCCCTCAGGCCTCATAAACCACAACAGGCTCCACGCCTCGATTCTATCACCTTAGGCTCTTGCCTCATGACTACAACCAGCTCTGTGCCTCGGTTCCCGCATCCCAAAGCTCCGTGCTCTATGTTACTGGCCCTGCGCCCCCCATATCTCAAAACAAACGGCGTCCGATTCATCACCAGCAGATGGCTTGGATTCCACCCCTGTTACATCAATTCCTTCCAGCTCATTGCAAGGATAGGCTACTTTACCAACCTCCTCTCAGTCAAAGTAAGGATGATCAAGAAAAGCAAACGCACCTGCCGTGTACTGATCTACCCCAAAATACTAAGGAAGCTCTCCGCAAAAACTCCCCCGGTAGCCCCGCGCTCCTTCAACTACTCTTCGCCAAAACCCTGGCTCAGTCAAGGTACGTCACACTACGGCTTTCTAAGCCCTAAGGTACGTCTTCTGTCTCTAACCCTCCAAACTTTTTATTTTTCTTTATTGCCCGAACTACGATTGGTCTGAATTTCCTTTGTGGAATACGTAGGCAGCCTCCCGGCCCCGACCATAACAAAAACCTTTTTCAAAAACCCCTTGGAATAGTGGTTGGACCAAATTCAGTTGCTTTTTACAGCTTTGACTCTTACTCAAACATGTCTCGCGATCCGTTTGAGCTCAGTCAAAGAGGGGCATCTGTAGACACCCCAATTTGGCCTAATGATTATTTCAAGTCCCACCTTGGGGACCATCCCGATGATGAAATGGATACAGTGATTGCTGATTGCCTTCTCGAGAACCTTAGGACTTTCGGTAAGAACTTTGAGCCACTTAGAGGACCCAATCCAGAGCCATATAGCCTCTCAGACAGAAAATACAGAAGCCTAGGAGAATCCATCTGTCGGCCGTAACATCGATCTCACGGCCTTAACTTCATTTCCTCACCCGAGCAACCTGTTGCTAGAAAATCTCCCTGAGAGATCAATCCCTCGGCCGCAGGATCTATCTTTCGGCCGCAACATCCATTCCTTGGCCGCGTGATCTATTACTCGGCCACCAAATCGTCCTTTTTCCAGACTCTGGAACATTCTGTCGATTGTTTGATCCAACTACACTACCTCTCCGATGCGTTCCGGCCACGTTCAGAGATTGCAACGAAGAGTTCGAATTGCATTGCAATTGCAATTGCAATTGCAATCGTGCCATTTGATTGGTCGGAGTGAGTCATCCCTGTACCTATATAAAGGAGCCTTTGGGCTCCGAAATTAATAAGTGAAATTACTCACCCAAGCTCCGATACTCTGCACAAATACTCTCTCAAAATCTTTCTTCAAAAGCCCCAACCTCCCGAAGGCAGCCATCCATCCAACGATCAAACCCCGAAGTCCAGACCCTAACCCTAGGGTTTTCCGAGAAGCAATCAGTCAATCACACTCAACCCGAAGCAATCAAGCAACTGAGGTTTCAAGGTGGTGAGGCCCAACGGTCTCTGGTTTGTTTTACTTACCGTATTTATGACTAACCGTAGTGTTTTGATCATCTGCTAATTTTTCTGTCTGGTGTGAGGAAGAACATTGACCGGGGCTTCGATCCCTCGGCAGATACATCAAACCAGGAGGATCCCCCGGCAGTGACATCCATTCACCGGCTGCGGGATCCATTATCTTGGGACAGCTTGTTTTGCTTCTCTGCTTTCTGATGCATGCTTCAATTATAGTCTTGGCTCACCCTTTACTGCTTAAAGGCTAAAAACAAACTACGTGTTAGAATTAACTAAAGCATGCATATGTCTTATGTTGAATGATTATGGGCCAGTCTCATGACTGGGCAAAGAGGGGTGCCTTACACCTTCCCCTTATTGTACTTTTGGCTCCCGTACCCGGAATCTCTGTCTATTTTCCCAGTTTCGATAAACTGGGTGGCGACTCTATTTTGATGATGACCGCTATCGTGTGGCGATGTTCCTAGCCATGGGAATATCCACGATCTTGGTCTATGAAGCAAGCAACCAATCGAGCAAACAAACGTGATCAATCTGTATGGCGATGCAACGTCTGGGAGGTGTCTACACATATCTGCTATTATGGAGTACCCTTGGGATCATTCTGGACTTGTCCCAGAACCCAAGATGAGCAAAACCAAACACTGGAAGATTGACCCATACCCGCGCGCACTGCACCCAAACCCGCGCGCGATGGTCAAATGGAGCGTTGACCAGCGGGCCAGGGCGCGACCATCGCGCGCCAAGGCACACCATCGCGCGACAGACTGGCTTCCTCGCGCGACTGTTTGTCCCTGAATAGTGGCTGGCCTTGCATGGTTAACTTGGTTTTAGGCCGTTATTTTGTCCCCATACTGTTTATGGGTTGTTTTGTTTATTTGTTAGGCTTTTCAGCCTTTAAACTGTATATTATAACTGCATAAACTGCTTGGTTTGTCCTGGGTGTGCACTGGTCCTTCCAGAGCCCAGAGGGTTTGAGAATAAGAGCTGTGGGCTTAGGCTTATTGGCGTGCGCAGGTCTTGTAGTAGCGCGCACAGGTTTGGTCAGCATGCATTGACTTGACCAGTGCATACTGGTTTCTTCCTACGCACGACACTCCAAGACAGGGGTTTCCCAGTCTATTTAAAACTCCCACAGGAGTCTATTTTCATCCTATACTAACTGCTCATTCAATCACATCTTGCAAACTACTACAGTTTAATCCCCGATTAACTGTTCCCCCGCCCTAATTGGCTAAAAATTTGTAACAACTCCGATTTTCAGTAAATAAAAATCTCGTTGCTTATCTTAATAACGCTTTAAATTTCTTGTTTTCTAATAATCCGTCATAATTAGATTCAAAATCTAATTTCATTGCGCCATGCGATTTAGTCATTTTCTAAAGACAAGTGAGTTAGTAAACCCTAAGGAGTCCTACTTAGCAACCTAACTAGCTTCTAACTAATCGATAAGGAAGCCTAATCAAACCTTTAATCTTCGTGAACCTTATGAACCCTAAACAAACCCTTTTGACCAAAGTCAACCTTTGATCTATTACCCATTGGACGATAAATGCTAGGATAATCTTTATCCATAGGACCATAGGTTTCCACCTAGGATATTGTGACTAGATTGCTAGGTACACTTTATATGTTTATATATTACTTACCATCTTTGCCCATTGGATAATAAAAGTTAGGAGGATTATTAACCATTGGACAATAGGTTAGTCTTTCTACCTAGTACAAGATCTATTAGTTTAATTAGATTCACCATGAGTCATTGTACTAATATAGATAGATTATATAAGTGTAGTACTTCCATCCTTTATCCTTTGGATAATAAAAGTTAGGGGAATTATAGTCCATTGGTCCATAAGGCCAAATCAAGCTATAGTACAAGGTTAAAATTAGTTAATTACTTCCTAGATTTGATATGTACTTATTTAATTAAAGTATGTAATATGTATATGTCATCCTAGGATACTATGTATTAGAATATAGTTTATAAGTACATAGGTGGCAATTTGACTTAGTTTAATAGGGAATTTTGACTTAAAAATCTAGGATAAGATCATGTAGTACATTGTCCTTGTAGTTGGTCATCCATATATGTATTTATATTAACCAAGGGAGGAAGAGAGAGAAAGAGGGAGGGAGAGAGAGAGAATTCTGGAGAGGGAGGGAGAGAGAGAGGCCGAGAGAGATAGAGAGATAGGAGAGAGAGAGAGATATGCTTGTACTTCTTGGCCCTTATCCTACCAAATCTAAGTTATATATATATATGTACATGTACTATTGATAGATGAGAGATATGAAGGACATGAGGTGGACTAGAAGTACTAGACTCCCCTTATCAAATCTCTTACAAACCTTTCACCTTGATCTTACTCTTTCACCTAGTCAACCACCAACCCTTGTCCTTACAAGCTTAGGTGTCCAAAGTACCAAGGAGAGAGAGAGAGAGAGGGAGAGAGAGAGAATCCGAGAGAGAAGAGTGAGGGAAAGGCCAAGAGAGAGAGAGATGGAGAGAGAGAGAGGGAGATATGATTGTACTTTCTTGATCTTTCTCTACCAAAACCCTAATTCTATATGTATATAGGTACTTGTACTTATGAAAGAAGAGAGATAGAATGACACAAGTGAGATTTGCTAAGTACTAGATTGACTTACACAAAATCCTTGCTCTTCCAAATGGAACCACCAACCCTTTGTCCTTTCTTGATTAGGTGTCCAAGAGAGAGAGAGAGAGAGAGAGAGAGAGAGAATGGCTGAGAGAGAGAGAGAGGGAGAGAGAGAGAGAGGCCGGTTGAGAGAGGGAGAGAGAGTGTTATGTGTGTGCAAGTGTACTCACCATATCTTCCTACATCATCTTCTTGCATCACCATGTACTACTCAATCTAGGGTTTCTTATTCTATCATCCTAAGTACAACCAAAATCTAGTCTTTCTTACACCTTGATCAACCAAGGACAATCAAATCTCATTTCCTATTCTTTCAAAGGACTAGATTAGACTAAAACCCTAATAGAATAACCTAGATTTGTCCTAGTTTGGAAGAAGAAGACCTAGGGTGATGTCATGACTTGTCTTAACTAGATTTGGAAGCAAAATCCATTGGATTTAGAGAGAGAGAGGGGCCGGCCATGAGAGAGGGGGAGAGGCCATCCATTTGCCTATAAATAGGACTTCATATATCCTTCATTCAACTCACACCTCTTCCAACCTCCAACTTCTCTCTAGAAAGTTTAGTGTCCTTAGTTGTTCTTGCTTAGTTCATAGCTTGTTCTTGAAGTTCTTCATAGTTCTTCAAGAAACTCTTCTAGTGCCGCCACAAAGTCGCCACTCCGCCACCCTACCGATCCAAAAGTTTTAGTAGTGTTAGTCAAGACTTAGTTTCGAGAGAAACCTTTCTCTTTCGAAGCTATCGAAGCCATTCCTAAGCCATTACTCCGTCCGACGTACCATTTTCCTAATCCGTAGCCGCCTACCGCCAAGAAGAACGGTAGAATACTCCTTACGCCCTAACTTTAAGTATAGTATAATTTTCCTATACTTCCAAAAATCTAAGTATAGCGTATTGTATGCGTATTTCGAAATGATTGTAGATTATTCTAAACCTTCGAAATTCTAAGTTTACGTAGATTACCTTATCTACATTCCTTAAGCATGACTAGAAATGTTTATAAGTTGTTATCTTGGTTAACCATGGCATGATTAGCATAACGTTAGAAACACTCAATAAACATATGCTGTTTTGAACTTAAGGAAGCATGATTTTGGATTAAGCTGAAGTGATTGCATTTTGATCTTAAGATGATATGAGCATGATTACATGTTTACTTACATTACTTGTGGTTGTTGATTAAAGCATAAGTGATTTATCACTCCAAAGGCGTCCGTACATGTGGCGTTATGCTTAAGTGTGATTGAGCATGATTATGTGTTAATATGAACATGATAGCGAATATAGAGTTGGATGATCTTACTAGTTTAGTTTCAAGATTTCTTAAAGTGTGAAAAGAATTACCGCGGAGTCTTGGCGTGCGAACGAGACACGAAAACCGAGAAAGTAGAAACACGACACCTAGGGTGTGGTTAAAGAAAGGATGGGATTAACATGCGGAAAATATTTTGAAATTACATAATGACCGGACTTGGTAGTCGTTGTGTAAGTGTTTGAAAACCGTAATGTGGCCGGACTTGGTAGCTCATTGCGAAGATTTCTAATGGGGCCGGACGTGGTAGTCTCATGTGGAAATATGGCTTGGTTCTCCGCGAAAAGGAATCAATGCAAGATTTGAAAGAGTATGTTTTGAAAACCATGATATGGCCGGACTTGGTAGCCATCGTGTGTGTTACTAATGGAGCCGGACTTGGTAGCCTCGTTAGTAGCAATTTGTGAATGAAACTTTGGAAATTGTGGTTTTGGTAAAGGTGAAAAGGTTGACACGGTCTACGACGAGTCACGTAGGAGAAACTCAAGAAAAGGCATGACACCAACGCTAATAAAGATATCGAATGTGGATGTGTCATTATTTAACTATGTTGTTGAATGAGCATGTGTAATTGTTTATATGCTTCCTTGCTATAAGTTAAGAGTTAGTGGGTATGGTTTATTCTATTGAGCTTGTAGCTCACGGTGTTACCTTTTTGGTGACCCTGACATATTATACTGGGGGCGACGCTGGTATAATGTGTCAGAGTCAATTGATGAGCAAGGTGAACAGTACACATTGGAGGCTTTTGGAGCCGAAGAGCTTGCTAGGTTGGAGGAAGAAGCGGAGTAATAGAATGCCCTAGAATTTCCATCTTTGTGTAATAAAAAGTACTCTAGTAAGACTTATGTTGTAATAATGAGCTTGACTCTTAGTCTTTTAATTCAATAAAATGTTTAATTAACGAACCCGAAAATGGGGGCGTTACAACTTGGTATCAGAGCTTTAGGTTCAAAACCTCGGCCATGGGTAGAATGGGTAGAACCACGAGATAGATTGACCGTTGCACAAACGATAATTGAGTTTAAGTTTACCGTCCCAAATTGGGTGGAATTCTGTCGAAACGATCTCCAGATTGAAGCAAGGTGTGGAAATTGGCAATACCACCGAGCTAGAAATTCCCGAACAATTGGATGATGACTTAAATCAAGAATCAAATGTGGAACTTAAAAACTTGAAAATTTCCTATTCGATTAAGCCTTGTCTTAAAAACTTTTCAATAGTTAAACCTGTCAAACTCTTCTTCCTAATTGAGGTTTAAACCTTCCTTGTAGATGAATCACCTAGGCCGCCTAGCCGACCTATTGGCAGGAGTTCGCCAACTCAAGACCACCATAGAAATTTTGGCCATTCACCTAGCAGAGAGCCCTGACTTCATTACCGCTGTACTAGCAGAAAAGCAAGATTTCATAAAAGTGCAACAAAATACCCCTATCCCTGTAGAGACCGACCCTTGGTTCCCTGCACTGTTCCCAATCCTGTGTGCCTACTATGAGATCTTTGGTACCTTACCCCCGATGGGAGACCTTGAGGTTGGTGATCAAGAGGAAGAAGTCGTTGGTGAGGAAAACACTGAGGGAACTACTAAAGAAGAGGAGGAAGAAATTGGAGACAAGGAGGATGCCAATAAGGCAACCCTCGAGGAAGACAAGACCCAAGAGTAGAATATGCCAATTAAGAATATCTAAGATAACTTAGTAATAATTGTAATCCTTCGGGATGCAGGTTGCAAATAGGATGTGGTCAAAGTCTTGTGTAAATAGAGTAGGAAGTTTAGGCTGTTATAAAGCCATCTATGTTGTACTTGCTTCGTTTATGTAATGAAAATCATGTGTTTTCTTTCTATCTTGTGATCACTGTTTATATGCATACTTGTGCGCGACTACCACTTTCACACCGTTAAGTCTAATATATAATTTTTCTTATTGTAGATATGGATAGCCGTACCTTTGCTGCCCCGACCACTGTTGCGGACCTGATACTCTACAAGGCCATACTAGCACCTGAGAGCCTTACCCCGATACCCCACTTGGGTATATGTGACCCCGAGACTGGCTACCAAATGTACCAGTTAGTCGTGATGGCACCCCTCACCAACAAGGATCGACTCATGGAGGTAGAGGAATTAGCCGAGGAGATCCGTCGAAAGGGAGAGCATTGGCTCGAGAGAAGGGAGAAGGAGTGGAAGGAGCAATTGAGAGAGTACTTCGGACTTATCCCACTTAGTCAGTCGTATAGTAGTACTAGAATAAGGTTCGAAAGTTGTGATTGCACTTGTGGCGCACGTAGACTAACCAAACCATGTAATCAAAATTAGTAGGATCGTTTCAACTTGTAGTAGGAAATCTGTCGTGTGTTTCATTTTGCAATTAGAACTCTATGCTATGTTGTAATCCTTTGCTTATCTATGGAAAAGTTGCCTTATTTTATGGTATAATATTGCATCCTGCTTAAATTACCGCTTTCAATCTTAGGGAGAAAACCAAATTTCAAAGGAAATTGTTCAATAGGCTAAACCTCCCCTTTACAATTTTTACTCGTAGATGGTGAACCGACGCAGTGGATTAGGATACGAAATTGGAGAGTCCTCCAACGCAAACCCTAACCTAGCCCAAGTCATGCAGGCATTCGTAACCGCCTTGAATGCCAACCGCCAAAACCCTAACCGCGATGACGGACCAATGACTCGAACCCGAGCCATGAATGAGTTCTGCAAACGCCGACCCCCGACCTTCCACGGAGATACCAACCCCACTGTGGCCAAAGCATGGCTGAAAGAAACTAAGGTGATCCTGGACACTTTGGAGATTACCCGCGATGGAGATCTTGTAGCCTTAGCCACATACCAACTAAAGGGAGAAGCCCGCTATTGGTGGGAATTGATGGAGGCAACCCATGCCATAGCCACCATGACCTTCGCTGAGTTCGAAACCTTGTTTCTTGACAAGTATTTTCCTACACCCATTCGCCTAGCCAAGGAACAAGAATTCATGAACCTAAAGCAAGGAACGATGACCGTTACCCCGTACGCGGCCAAGTTCGAGGAGCTGTCCCGTTACGCCACGGACGCTATGTCAACTGAAGACAAGAAGGCGAGAAGATTCGAGTGGGGGCTGACGACCGCTCGCAGAGCCGTGGTGGCACAAACATTCCCCACCTACTCTGGTGTGGTAAAGTGTGCTCTCCGATTGGAGAATGAGGAGACTGACTTCAAGAATCGATGGAGGAAGGCAACCGGCGGACCAATCCGAACCCAAGTAGCCAACAACAACCGCGGACCCTACCTCACCAAACCCTTTGCTTCATCTCAGAACAACCAAGCTTGGAAGACCACTGCACTAACTCGTGACAAACCACAGAGAGGTAGCAGAGATCTGTCGACAGTTAAGTGTTACAACTGTCAGTCTATGGGCCATTACAGCCGCCAATGCCCACAACCCCAGAAGGAGGGAAATGGGAATTTTGGAAATCGAGGAGCTCAACCTGGTCAAGCCGGATTTGCAAAAACCACTCTTGGAAATTCATCTCAACAGCTGAACGGGCAGAACAAGGGAAAGCAACCCGTGGGAAACCAACAAAACACTGGAGGGCGTATCTTTGCGCTGCAGACCGAGGAACAGGAGCAGGATCCTTCTGTGATCCAAGGTACGCTACTGTTATATAGTACCTGCGTGCAAGCCTTGTTTGACTCTGGTGCATCTCATTCATTCATATCTACTGCCTGCGTAACTGCTCTAGCGCTAGAAACAGAACCCCTTAGTGCAAGTACGAAAGTAGCATCACCATTGGGGGGAAGTATAACTGTTAGTCTAGTGTTTAAAGGGTGCGAATTAGAGGTAGCCAACTTGCGCTTAACCTGCGACCTTAGAGTGATCGACATGGCGGATTTTGACGTAATTTTGGGAATGGACTGGCTATCGGCACACCGAGCAGTCATAGATTGTCATCAGAAGACCGTGACAGCCTATGCCCCTGATGGGACTCGTTTCCATTTTAAGGGGGATTGACAAGTGGCTAGTTTAACGGTAAAAAGATCTAGGTGGCAGAATCAACTATTTGGATGGCTAGCTAGTCTCCAAATGGAAGAAACTGACAGGATGGAGATGGGATTACCACACATCGTTTGCGAATACGCCGATGTGTTCCCTCAAGAACTTCTTGGTTTACCACCTCAAAGAGAGATAGACTTCTCTATCGAACTCCAACCGGGGACAGCCCCAATCTCTATGGCACCATACCGTATGGCCCCTGCGGAACTAAAGGAGCTCAAGACCCAATTGCAAGAACTGTTGGAAAAAGGATTTATCAGACCTAGCACGTCACCATGGGGAGCACCTGCTTTGTTCGTGAAGAAGAAAGAAGGGACACTCCGACTGCGCATCGATTACCGGAAGCTAAACCAAGTCACCATCAAAAACCGGTACCCCCTGCCTAGGATCGATGATCTATTTGATCAATTGAGAGGAGCAACCTGTTTTTCAAAAATTGACCTCCGATCGGGATACCATCAACTCAGAATCCGAGATGAGGACATCTCCAAGACAGCCTTCCGTACCAGATATGGACATTACGAGTTTATAGTAATGCCGTTTGGACTGACCAACGCTCCGGCAGTTTTCATGTGTCTCATGAACAAGATCTTCCAACCCTACTTAGACAAGTTTGTAGTGGTGTTCATTGATGACATTTTGATATACTCCACCAATAAGGAGGAGCACGAGGGACACCTTCGGATAGCACTACAAGTACTCCGGGATAGCCAACTTTATGCCAAGGCGAGTAAATGCGAGTTTTGGGTGGAAGTGGTTAAGTTCTTGGGGCATGTAGTATCCAAAGATGGAATAGCCGTGGACGAAAGTAAGGTTGAAGCAGTACTGAATTGGAAGCAACCAACCTCTGTGTTCGAAATCAGAAGTTTCCTAGGATTGGCTGGATACTACCGAAGATTCATACCCGACTTCTCAAGTCTCGCCAAACCAATGACGAGACTAACCCAGAAAGGAGTGAAGCTGGATTGGACTGAAGCCTGTGAGAAATCTTTTCAGGAGATGAAAAGAAGGCTGACCAGTGCACCGATACTTATCATCCCCGAGTGAGGCGTGGATTATACCGTTTATTGCGATGCGTCAAGGGATGGCTTGGGATGCGTGCTGATGCAGAATGGAAAGGTCGTAGCATACGGATCACGACAACTCCGATCACATGAGAAGAATTACCCTACTCATGACTTAGAATTGGCTGCAGTAGTATTCGCCCTCAAAACCTGGCGTTACTACCTGTGGGGAGAACAATTCGAGGTCTTCACCGACCACAAGAGCCTCAAATACCTTTTCACTCAGAAGGAGTTGAACATGAGGCAGCGTCGATGGATGGAGTATTTGGAAGATTACAAGTTTACAATGCAGTATCATCCTGGCAAGGCCAACGTGGTGGCTGACGCCCTGAGTCGAAAGGACAGGGCACAGAAAGTCAAAACTGCCATAAAGGAGTGGGAAATGGTGGACACCCTCAATGAATTCAACCTGAAACCTTCATCAGAAAGCGGGGATATCCGACTATATGCTCTTGTTGCAGAACCAGCACTTCACCAAGAGATCTTGCTAGCCCAAACCACTGAACAGGATTGCGAGTTCATTCGGTACCAAATCCGAGAAGGAAAGGCGGTACCGGGATGGACGATCGAGGGAGACAATAACCTGAGATTCAAAGGAAGGATTTTCGTACCTAATATTGGAACTCTTCGAGAAGCTGTACTCCGAGAAGCACACCATTCGAACTTCGCAGTTCACCCTGGCGGTACAAAGATGTACCATGATTTGCGAAGAACGTACTGGTGGGAAGGAATGAAGAAGGACGTTGCCCGCTTTGTATCAACCTGTCTTGTGTGTCAACAAGTCAAAGCCGAACATCAGAAACCAGGAGGCGACCTTCAACCTTTGCCAATCCCGACTTGGAAGTGGGATCACATCTCAATGGACTTTGTGACCGGACTACCCAGAACTGCCAAGACCAACACTGCCATCTGGGTGATCGTGGACCGACTCACCAAATCCGCGCATTTTCTGCCTGTTAAGATGACAGAAAATGTGGAACAACTGAGCCTGTTATACATACGAGAAATTGTACGACTACACGGTGTACCCATCTCAATTGTATCAGACAGGGACCCACGGTTTGTGTCACATTTCTGGAAAGGATTACAGAAAGCTTTGGGAACAGACGTAAGGCTTAGCACAGCCTTCCACCCGCAAACCGATGGCCAAACGGAGAGAACAATACAGACCTTGGAGGATATGCTGAGAGCCTGCACTTTGGATTTCTCTGGAAACTGGGAGCAGCATTTACCATTGGTAGAGTTTGCCTACAACAACAGTTATCAAGCAAGTATCGGAATGGCACCCTACGAAGCTCTATACAGGCGACCTTGCCGATCCCCAGTCTGTTGGACAGATGCTGGAGAAACGGGATTGATTGGACCTGATATAGTACGTGACACCACGGAGAAAGTCAAAACCATCAAACAAAGGATCCAAACCGCTCAGAGCCGACAGAAGAGCTATGCGGATAAAAGAAGCCGACCCTTAACCTTTGTCGTAGGAGATCACGTATTCCTGAAGATCAGACCAAAGAAAGGAGTCATCAGATTTGGGAAAAAGGGAAAACTGTCCCCACGCTACATCGGACCTTTTGACATCGTGGAGAAGATCGGAAAAGTTGCGTATCGACTAGCCCTACCGCCACAGCTGGATCGAGTACATGATGTGTTCCATGTTTCAATGCTCCGCAAGTACCTCGCCCTACCCACACATGTTCTCAACTGGGAGGACGTTACCATCGAAGAAGATGCGACGTATGAGGAGGAACCAATAGAGATTCAAGACTGAAGCGAGAAGACAATCCGAAACAAGACAATCAAACTGGTGCGAGTTCTATGGAAACACCGGGGAACTGGAGAGACCACATGGGAATGAGAGGAGACTATGAAGGCGACTCACCCTCACCTGTTTGAATCCTAGCGTACATCTAATTTCGAGGACGAAATTGTTTAAGGGGGATAGGTTGTAACAACTCCGATTTTCAGTAAATAAAAATCTCGTTGCTTATCTTAATAACGCTTTAAATTTCTTGTTTTCTAATAATCCGTCATAATTAGATTCAAAATCTAATTTCATTGCGCCATGCGATTTAGTCATTTTCTAAAGACAAGTGAGTTAGTAAACCCTAAGGAGTCCTACTTAGCAACCTAACTAGCTTCTAACTAATCGATAAGGAAGCCTAATCAAACCTTTAATCTTCGTGAACCTTATGAACCCTAAACAAACCCTTTTGACCAAAGTCAACCTTTGATCTATTACCCATTGGACGATAAATGCTAGGATAATCTTTATCCATAGGACCATAGGTTTCCACCTAGGATATTGTGACTAGATTGCTAGGTACACTTTATATGTTTATATATTACTTACCATCTTTGCCCATTGGATAATAAAAGTTAGGAGGATTATTAACCATTGGACAATAGGTTAGTCTTTCTACCTAGTACAAGATCTATTAGTTTAATTAGATTCACCATGAGTCATTGTACTAATATAGATAGATTATATAAGTGTAGTACTTCCATCCTTTATCCTTTGGATAATAAAAGTTAGGGGAATTATAGTCCATTGGTCCATAAGGCCAAATCAAGCTATAGTACTAGGTTAAAATTAGTTAATTACTTCCTAGATTTGATATGTACTTATTTAATTAAAGTATGTAATATGTATATGTCATCCTAGGATACTATGTATTAGAATATAGTTTATAAGTACATAGGTGGCAATTTGACTTAGTTTAATAGGGAATTTTGACTTAAAAATCTAGGATAAGATCATGTAGTACATTGTCCTTGTAGTTGGTCATCCATATATGTATTTATATTAACCAAGGGAGGAAGAGAGAGAAAGAGGGAGAGAGAGAGAATTCGGGAGAGGGAGGGAGAGAGAGAGGCCGAGAGAGATAGAGAGATAGGAGAGAGAGATAGAGAGAGATATGCATGTACTTCTTGGCCCTTATCCTACCAAATCTAAGTTATATATATATATATATATATATATATGTACATGTACTATTGATAGATGAGAGATATGAAGGACATGAGGTGGACTAGAAGTACTAGACTCCCCTTACCAAATCTCTTACAAACCTTTCACCTTGATCTTACTCTTTTACCTAGTCAACCACCAACCCTTGTCCTTACAAGCTTAGGTGTCCAAAGTACCAAGGAGAGAGAGAGAGAGAGAGGGAGAGAGAGAGAGAAAATCTAAGAGAGGAGAGAGAGGGAGAGGCCGAGAGATATAGGAGAGAGAGAGATATGATTGTACTTTCTTGATCTTTCTCTACCAAAACCCTAATTCTATATGTATATAGGTACTTGTACTTATGAAAGAAGAGAGATAGAATGACACAAGTGAGATTTGCTAAGTACTAGATTGACTTACACAAAATCCTTGCTCTTCCAAATGGAACCACCAACCCTTTGTCCTTTCTTGATTAGGTGTCCAAGAGAGAGAGAGAGAGTGAGAGAGAGAGAATGGCCGAGAGAGAGAGAGGGAGAGAGAGAGAGAGAGGCCGGTTGAGGGAGGGAGAGAAAGTGTGATGTGTGTGCAAGTGTACTCACCATATCTTCCTACATCATCTTCTTGCATCACCATGTACTACTCAATCTAGGGTTTCTTATTCTACCATCCTAAGTACAACCAAAATCTAGTCTTTCTTACACCTTGATCAACCAAGGACAATCAAATCTCATTTCCTATTCTTTCAAAGGACTAGATTAGACTAAAACCCTAATAGAATAACCTAGATTTGTCCTAGTTTGGAAGAAGAAGACCTAGGGTGATGTCATGACTTGTCCTAACTAGATTTGGAAGCAAAATCCATTAGATTTAGAGAGAGAGAGAGGGGCCGGCCATGAGAGAGGGGGAGAGGCCATCCATTTGCCTATAAATAGGACTTCATATCCTTCATTCAACTCACACCTCTTCCAACCTCCAACTTCTCTCTAGAAAGTTTAGTGTTCTTAGTTGTTCTTGCTTAGTTCATAGCTTGTTCTTGAAGTTCTTCATAGTTCTTCAAGAAACTCTTCTAGTGCCGCCACTAAGTCGCCACTCCGCCACCCTACCGATCCAAAAGTTTTAGTAGTGTTAGTCAAGACTTAGTTTCGAGAGAAACATTTCTCTTTCGAAGCTATCGAAGCCATTCCTAAGCCGTTACTCCGTCCGACGTACCATTTTCCTAATCCGTAGCTGCCTACCGCCAAGAAGAACGGTAGAATACTCCTTACGCCCTAACTTTAAGTATAGTATAATTTTCCTATACTTCCAAAAATCTAAGTATAGCGTATTGTATGCGTATTTCGAAATGATTGTAGATCATTCTAAACCTTTGAAATTCTAAGTTTACGTAGATTACCTTATCTACATTCCTTAAGCATGACTAGAAATGTTTATAAGTTGTTATCTTGGTTAACCATGGCATGATTAGCATAACGTTAGAAACACTCAATAAACATATGCTGTTTTGAACTTAAGGAAGCATGATTTTGGATTAAGCTGAAGTGATTGCATTTTGATCTTAAGATGATATGAGCATGATTACATGTTTACTTACATTACTTGTGGTTGTTTATTAAAGCATAAGTGATTTATCACTCCAAAGGCGTCCGTACATGTGGCGTTATGCTTAAGTGTGATTGAGCATGATTATGTGTTAATATGAACATGATAGCGAATATAGAGTTGGATGATCTTACTAGTTTAGTTTCAAGATTTCTTAAAGTGTGAAAAGAATTACCGCGGAGTCTTGGCATGCGAACGAGACACGAAAACCGAGAAAGTAGAAACATGACACCTAGGGTGTGGTTAAAGAAAGGATGGGATTAACATGCGGAAAATATTTTGAAATTACATAATGACCGGACTTGGTAGTCATTGTGTAAGTGTTTGAAAACCGTAATGTGGCCGGACTTGGTAGCTCATTGCGAAGATTTCCAATGGGGCCGGACGTGGTAGTCTCATGTGGAAATATGGCTTGGTTCTCCGCGAAAAGGAATCAATGCAAGATTTGAAAGAGTATGTTTTGAAAACCATGATATGGCCGGACTTGGTAGCCATCGTGTGTGTTACTAATGGAGCCGGACTTGGTAGCCTCGTTAGTAGCAATTTGTGAATGAAACTTTGGAAATTGTGGTTTTGGTAAAGGTGAAAAGGTTGACACGGTCTACGACGAGTCACGTAGGAGAAACTCAAGAAAAGGCATGACACCAACGCTAATAAAGATATCGAATGTGGATGTGTCATTATTTAACTATGTTGTTGTATGAGCATGTGTAATTGTTTATATGCTTCCTTGCTATAAGTTAAGAGTTAGTGGGTATGGTTTATTCTATTGAGCTTGTAGCTCACAGTGTTACCTTTTTGGTGACCCTGACATACTATACTGGGGGCGACGCTGGTATAATGTGCCAGAGTCAATTGATGAGCAAGGTGAACAGTACACATTGGAGGCTTTTGGAGCCGAAGAGCTTGCTAGGATGGAGGAAGAAGCGGAGTAATAGAATGCCCTAGAATTTCCATCTTTGTGTAATAAAAAGTACTCTAGTAAGACTTATGTTGTAATAATGAGCTTGACTCTTAGTCTTCTAATTCAATAAAATGTTTAATTAACGAACCCGAAAATGGGGGCGTTACAAAATTGGTTAATAAAAGAAGAATCTCAAAAAGCTTTTGTAAAATGCCTAAGTAGAGGGTTGCCTTAAAACCCTTCCCCTCTCGTAACCTGGCACCCGAACCCAGATATGGTTATGACGGACTAGTTTCCTTCACTTTTTCAAATCAAATAGCGCGACAGGTGCTTCAAAATACGGTTCCTTGGGTGTCGGACCTTCAAACCCGAGTGGCGACTCCGTATTTACGAGCGCTTGCTTCTCCGCTCGAGCTCCCTCGATTCCGAGGGCCTTGCCGTTTGTTGGAAAGGAACGGAATCCTTTTCCAAGGGCATGCTGCCCACAGTGGCGACTCTGCTGGGGATAATCGAAATAATATTGATCCATACTTAGAGTTTAATACACTTAAGAACAATCCCTTAAAAGTCTGTCAAAACGGTGAGCTTCGCGCTGCCGAAGGTTGGAATGGTGATTTAACAGGACCTCATGTCCAGCCATTCTAATCTGGGGCTTTTTCGATTGTTCACTTATGTAGTTTCCTCTAAAGATGGATTAAATAAAGTGAGCCAAATTTGAAAAGGCATTTTGTGATTTTGCGATTCTTCTTCTCTTAATCAATTTCTAGCATTCTCATTTGCATCGATGTGGGATAGCCTTGTTGGATCGTTTTGGCAATCCGGCACGGTTTACCGGAGCCCGGGGACCCTGAATGACCAACAACCTTCGACGATGATAGGTCATTCTACCGCTCGACTGTTGCTCTGCGGTTACGCGGGCAACGGGAGGTATATCTGTGGCCTTAGTCGGAGGAACCTGTTACAAGCCAAAACCAGCCTTTGCATATACAAAGCACTAGAACTCTCCAACCTAGGACAGGTACCCGTAGGTTAAGATCTATTTGCATCTAACCCCGTAACTGTCTATGTGTTACTGCTTTCCCTATCGCATGCACTGTTTTGCATAGGAGCATGCTTAAGGCTGTTCTGTCTTTCGAGTTTGTTTTGCGCTATCTAAGACGTTGTTGGACCCAATGAGGAGTCGTTCATTCTGTCGAATGTTCGTTATCAATCGCAAAGTCCTTAGTTCAATGAGACTTTGAGAAATCAAAATTTACTAAATCCTTGGCTCATGCCCGATTAAGGATTCAACCAACAATAAGGAACAACAGAGTAGTGATGCCGTGTCACTGGCGCCACCCAGGTTGAAGTGCGTTGTCACTATACACCGCGGCGTGCAAGGTTAAGGTGCCTTGTCATCAACACCGAGTTGTTCCAAGTTCAAAGTTGAAACTTCAAATGGGACTAGTCGAAGATTTAGTCTATTTTGACATCTTTTAGGAATCTGTTGATCTACTCAGGGACACATCACCGAAAAGAATTCTGAGGATTCCGGCAACGTCTGAAACTTGTGAGGCAAACTCGTCTCTGGTTCTGTACATGTATACATACATTCTATTTTGCGTAGGAGCATGTTTATGGCGGCTTCTAGGTTGTCTCTCGCTTTCGAGTCTGTCTTATGCTTATTAGGACGCTGCTATAACCCTATGAAGAGTCGTGCATCTCGATGGTGCACGTTGTCAATTTTTCAAAAGTCCTTAGATCAGTGAGACTTTTAGAAATCAAACCTTACTAAGTCCTTGCCCGATTGAGGTTTCAACCAAAAATAAGGAACCACAAAGTATTGATGTCGTGATATTGATATCATTTTGGTTATTGTGCTAAGCACGTACACCGTCCCAGCTAAAGCACTAAGTTGCCCACACCACCCCGGTAAAGGTGTCACACCATCAATACCGAATTGTTCCAAGTTCAAAGTCGAATCTTCAAAAGGGACTAGCCAAAGATTTAGTCTGTTTTGACATCTCTTAGGATCAGTTTGATCTATTCAAAGGATACACCCTCGAAAAAATATCCGAGGATTCTGGCAGCGTACGAACATCATGAGACAAGCTCGTCTCTAGTTTTAAAGTCTAGGAGGACACTGACGACGATGATCTCTGCATTTTTGTTCTTTCAATTCTTTCAATAAACTGCTGAAAGGGCATCACTAAGCTTTCATTACTTTACTGTCAAAGCTTCGGGCCATTGCATCGTCGGAGAGTACCGAAAAGAAGAGCCAAACCTGCTTAGGAGAGTCTGCTAGGGCTGTTACACCTTTGCTTCCAAGGTCATATCACCTATCTCGTTCATCAATTCAGAATGGCAGTACAAATGGAGCTGGCTGAGCTCAGGAAAGCTGTAAAGGAATTGGGTCACAAGATGGACAAACAGATGATTATGGTCCAGGGACTCGTTGGCCCTGTTACCTCCACAGCCCCGCAACCAGATATGGGGCTAGTCAAAGAACCTTCTCAGGCCTACCACCCTCCAACACTTGGAATCAAGCTGTGCTCAGGAGACATGTTCAAAGCCCTGACTGAGTTTCATGAGGCCAGGACTCACTCGAAGGAGGATGTTGATTCCTTGTTCAAAGCCTTTGCCAAAGGGGAGGACATGCTTAGTGATGAATTCAGCCCCGAAGGCAAAAGAATGCATCCTGTTGATGAGGCAATGTGTTGCAACTGCAAAGCAAACAAGGGTCCTGCTTTGAACTCTCAATTCACTCGCCGGAACCCACCGAGAGTTTTCTCATGTTTCGATGCACCTTTGGCCTCGGTCTATGAGAGGCTCCTCGATGCTGGTTCCATCAAGCCCCTCAATCCAACTTCATTACCCAAGAATCCCTCTGCCAACTTCAAATATAACCTCTATTGCACCTACCATCAAATGCCTGGCCATTCAACCAATGCCTATTTTCGGCTTCGACATGCCATTCAAGATCTCATCGATTGTGGCATCATCCTAGCCCCGTCCCTACCAAAAGTTACCACATTCAAACCTATCATCCCAGAAAATCAACCCCAGCCAACTGTACCCATCCTGTCTGGGCCCGAGGACAGCCTGCTAGCCACTGTTTATGCGAATGAGACTTTTTCTGCCAACATCTGGATTGACAGTGATGAGGGGCTTACAAAGGAGTGGACAGACCAACTGAGGTCCATTGATCAAAAGAGCACCGAGTAGGTTTGGTTGAAAAAACTGAGGAAGCCGAAGTGCTGTTGCTTGGGCTTGACACCTGCTGGATCCTACCTCTTTTTGTGGAAGCTATGGGTAGCTTTTTAACAATTGCATTTTCAAAACTGCATCTAGTTTGCATTGGCATCTTGTCTGAGTCTGACACAGAGTCTTTTGCGCTTGTCTATGTTTAGCTCTGAGTCGGAGTTCGAGCCTCTTGGCCCTCCACGTCGTAGCTTTTGTTTCAAGTTTTGAGTCTGCTGTACTTGGCGAACCCCGAGGGTTTTTATGATATGCTTTATCTTGCTTCTAAGTACTTCGCTGGCTTATATATAAAGTGTGTCGACCCTAACGACGAAGGGATAGATTTCGATGGGAACATTCTCAAGGAAATGTGTTCCCTTGCCGAAAGGGAAGACGAAAGGCATGCTCAGCCTATTAAAAGAAGAAGTAATTTCAAATAAACTTGAAAGACAAGTATAACCTCCTGAAAGGTTCAAATTTGGTTCAAAGCTGCCCCTAGAGGAGCATTGCGCTCGGTCAAACAAGCATCGACGTCTTGGCATGGTCTCATCAAGTCACGCCTCGCGTTTGATTTTGGGACAAAGAAGTATCAATCCCCTGCTACCGGGTGCCAATCCAAAAAGCAGAAGCTCAGAAGGCTCCGGGCCTTGTACCATGTTCAAAAGCAGCAACAGTGGCGTTCCGCCAAGCGCAAATAAGAAAGTGTACAAAAACGGCCCGTAGTAAGGTATTTCCAGCCGCAGTGCTTTGGATCCTTCATTATCAAAGCCATTATATCTGGGGCTGCGGCTACAGATCATCGACCTCGACGGCAACAACTTCAACACCTTAGTCAACCTGGATCAAGTCAAAAGCAACTTTTCCCTGAGAGAAGCTCGTTGGGCTGAAAACCCCAAGGGTGGGCAGTTCCAAGCAAAAGTTAGAGCAGCCTGCTAGACCGAAACCTATGAAGGCGGTTTAGGCAAAAATGAATAGGCAATCAATCAAAGCTCGCTACACCGAAGACCCGAATGGGCGGTACTAAGCAAAAGTTAGAGCGTAAAAGGAGAGGTAAAACACACGAGAGTTAACCCTTAGCCTGAACTACGTTCTGACCTGATTCCCCCAAAATGGGATACGTAGGCAGTCTCTCTTTGAGACTTGGTCATATCTATCAATTGGATCCATAGTTGACGTTTTGGTACACATCAAAGGTCGGAGAGGATCGAAGATCAAGCTGCATTGGAGGAACCATAAGGGGGGAAACCCTTCGTCTTTCAATTTTATTACAAACTGCTTCTTCAATTTTCAGGCTGAGCATAAGTCTTAAAAATATTTGAAGCATAAAAAATAGAACAAAATGCTGGCGAGGCCTAACGTCTCACAGTTTATTCTAAGTTCAGCGAAGTTTGGTGTAAGCAACCGCAGCGGACTTGTAGTCACGCGCATTTGTTCAAAGCGATGCCCATTGATCTCAACCCTGCGCATGATTCTTCAATTCCAGCAGGAGACAATAGCAGTCAGCTACTGCCCTCGAATGCCGTTCCAGGGGTTTTGCCAAGTCTTGTCATACCATGCAAGTCATATGGACTTAATGTGACTGCACGGGGGTGTCGGTTTTGGTCCGGGCCTATACGAGTCATCATTTGCGTCTTATGTCCGTATTTGCGACATTTTTCCAGCTTTTCAATCATTTGTCGTGTCGGGATGCTTTTCTCGATTTTCTTTGTACCTTTTTGCACCTTTCGCAAGTGTCAGTTTAAACTGTTCAGGAATGTTGTGAGTTTTAGAACCGGCTGTCGTGAATGCGGACAGAGAGATCAATGTGCCGAATGATCAGGCCGTTGAGGAACTGTGACAGGAGACGGGATGATTAGTGTGCAGAATGATCAAGCCATTGAGGGATTGGACATGACCAGCTGTCGTGAATGCGGACGGAGAGATCAATGTGCCGAATGATCAGGCCGTTGAGGAACTGTGACAGGAGACGGGCTGATTAGTGTGCAGAATGATCAAGCCATTGAGGGATTGGACATGACCAGTTGTCGTGAATGCGGACGGAGAGATCAATGTGCCGAATGATCAGGCCGTTGAGGAACTGTGACAGGAGACGGGCTGATCAGTGTGCAGAATGATCAAGCCGTTAAGGGATTTGACAGGACCGGCTGTCGTGAATGCGGACGGAGAGATCAATGTGCGGAATGATTAGGCCGTTGAGGAACTGTGACAGGAGACGGGCTAATCAGTGTGCAGAATGATCAAGCCATTGATTTGGTGGAGATAGACGATATGACTGACTGTCGCGGATGATATGGCTGACCATCGGTGAATGACTGATATGGCTGACTGTCATGGATGATATGACTGACCATCGTTGAATGACTGATATGGCTGACCATCATGGATGATATGGCTGACCATCGTTGAATGACAGATATGGTTGACATGGCTGACCATCGTTGAATGACCGATATGGCTGACCATCATGGATGATATGGCTAACCATCGTTGAATGACTGATATGGCTGACCGTCATTGATGATATGGCTGACCATCGTTGAATGACTAATATGGCTGACCGTCATTGATGATATGGCTGACCATCGTTGAATGACAGATATGGCTGACCGTCATGGATGATATGGCTGACCATTGTTGAATGACTAATATGGCTGACCGTCATGGATGACATGGCTGACCATCGTTGAATGACTGATATGGCTGACCCTCATTGATGATATGGCTGACCATCGTTGAATGACCGATATGGCTGACCGTCATTGATGATATGGCTGACCGTCGTTGAATGACCAATATGGCTGACCGTCATGGATGATATGGCTGACCATCGTTGAATGACTGATATGGCTGACTGTCATGGATGACTTATACAAAGTGATCGTCACTGAGGTTGGACAGGATCGACTGTCGTTGATTTGAACTGGTGGATCACTATACAAAGTGATCGAGCCATTGAGGTTGGACAGGACCGGCTGTCGTTGATTTGGACTGGCGGATCACTATACAAAGTGATCGAGCCATTGATGTTGGACAGGACTGGCTGTCATTGATTTGAACTGGCGGATCACTATACAAAGTGATCGAGCCATTGAGGTTGGACAGGACCGGCTGCCGTTGAATTGGTTCCGCAGGAGATTGCATCGCATCCCATGGAAGACTAAACCGTGGATTAGGGAGGCTTCGGGCATCCGCTGATCAACGAGAACAAAACCGCAGGAGATTTCATCGCATCCTTCGGCAAACAAATCGGGAGATGGCGACCATTCTGGCAACCTTCCTGCTTTCAACATTTAATATACACAATATGCAATGATATGTATACTACATTGAAAATGTAGATGCAAGCTAAAGGCGGCTCCCAGGAGGACAACGACACCTAAGGACTACCACTGAGCCCCATTACTGTACTGTCTGGTACATCTGAGATGTGAACCCAGATAGATAGACGTTGATCGGGCCGGCGTGCCCCAGTTGACGCTTGAGCACTGGAATTGGGCCTGTGTGCCCCTTTTTTCGATGCTTGGGCGGATATGCTCCATAGGTGTGCCTTGCTTGGCCCTGGGCTGACGTGCCCTTGCTGCTTCACGAAATTCCACTGCCAGTGGATTACTGATACTAGGGTAGCAATGTAAAAATTAAATTTTCCAGTTTATTGACTCTCTTTTGCAAGTGTTGAAGACAATGCAAAAACTAACCACTAATATCTAATTTGCATTGATAAGTGCTTTGAATCGACTCACAGACGCGCGCACATATGTACAGACTCGCCTAGCTCGAACGAAAAGGGGGAAAGAGTCCCAGGGTGCAATGCAAACCCTTAGACACACAGAACACAATAAAATTTTGGGCATTAATGTGCGTCAAATCCCTCAGTGGCTTGATCATTCTGCACATTGATCAGCCCGTCTCTTGTCACAGTTCCTCAACGGCCAGATCATTCGGCACATTGATCTCTCCGTCCGCATTCACGACAGTCGGTCCTGTCAAATCCCTCAACGGCTTGATCATTCTGCACACTGATCAGCCCTTCTCCTGTCACAGTTCCTCAACGGCCTGATCATTCGGCACATTGATCTCTCCGTCCGCATTCATGACAGCCGTATTGTCAAATCCCTCAACGTCTTGATCATTCTGCACACTGATCAGCCCGTCTCCTGTCACAGTTCCTCAACTGTCTGATCATTCGGCATATTGATCTCTCTGTCCGCATTCACGACAGCCGGTCCTATCAAATCCCTCAACGGCTTGATCATTCTGCACACTGATCAGCCCGTCTCCTGTCACAGTTCCTCAACGGTTTGATCACTCAGCACATTGATCTCCCTGTTCGCATTCACGACAGCCGGTCCTGTCCAATCCCTCAATGGCTTGATCATTCTGCACACTGATCAGCCCGTCTCTTGTCAAAGTTCCCCAATGGTTTGATCAATCAGCACATTGATCTCACCGTTCATCCGCAATTGTTTGTTCCCCAGGAGAGTCCGTCTTAGCCTGTCCCGAACGACGATCACCCTCAGTCTAGCCGCAAGTGCATCTTTCAGCAGCCTTATTGCTCTGTCTCGGATAGTCTTTGATAAGGAGATTGGCTCTGATTCCCAACAGATGGAATTCAACCTGCCTGACACGACCTACCCGTGTTTGTTGGAATACTTTGTGCCGAGGATAGCTTGATCCCCAGCAGCGACGGAATGCCCCGTCCACATCTGCAGTGACAGCCTGTCCTATCCAAATTCGATCAACAAGCGGCGATGCAATCGTCCACTTCTACTTCCATCCCAAGCGATGGTACGTCCGTCCATTCAACCAATCAGGTTCTTTAAGTATTCGTGTCTACTTTGCTAGCATATTCTGCTCTGGATTGCCTTAAGGGTTGTCTAGAAACCTTTGATGTTACTTGTACCAAGTCAATGGTGCTCGAAGTGCCGTCAAAGGGGGCCTACTGTAGACACCCCAATCGGGGCTTCCAGATTAGTTTACTTACGGTATTTGATTCTCCAATGATAAAACGGATCAAGAACACCCCGGGAATGTCGAGTGTTTGAGCTTTGAGTGTTTGCAAAACCCTTGAACCTAACCTAGCCTAAGCAAATTCCAAAACCCAAAAACCCTATTGACGTGTGCCAGGGCGCACCATCGCGCGCCAGACCCACTCCCTCGCGCGATGGTCAAACTGCCAGGTGGACAAAGTTTGACCGTTGACCATCGCGCGCCAGGGCGCACCCTCGCGCGACAGACTGGCTCCATCGCGCGATGGTTAGTCCCCACCAACCTTTTTCAAAGGTGGAAGCTTGGCCACCAATGTAGTCTCAGCCAGGCCTCGTGGACTGGCTGAACTCCTCTCTTTGCATCACCCAACCTTTCCAAAGGGGGAAATTTGGCCACCAAGCCAAGTTAACCTTTACTTGGTTGGTTCTTTCTCCTCCATACACCATTTTCACCACTCCTCCTATATATACCCCCATGGTGCTTCCATTAAAAGGGTTCAAAAAAAAAGAAAGAGAGATACAAACTTCAAAAGGGCATACAATCCTTAAGACACTTGATACTTGATAAGCGTGTAAATGTTCACATAAGCGCCCCTTAATTTATCCTCGCTAAGTCCATTTATATTATTACTCGGTGCTTAATGCTTGATTTTTGTGTTTTAGGTACTCGGAGGTTTTAACATTCTAATGGACCTTATGAATACTCCTACTGTGCATGTAAATCTTGGAAGTGAATTGGATGCAGAAGAATACATGAATCATTTGTTTGGTGGGCCCAAAGACTTGCTATTTTGATTTATAATTGGACCAAGTAAAAGAATTGGCCCATGCCAATCCTCGGCAGTGGGCATGGCCCAAAAAGGAAGAGAAATAAGGGTTTTTGGTGAAGTCGGCTACAGCAACATATATAAGGAAAAGAGACACACATCACGTGGGGGATCAGAGAACAAAAAGCCGAGACCGAGAGCTGTGCAGAACTGTTTCTTCGACAGTCAATCACGGTGGAAAACAGAAGCAATATTGCGATGAGTTCCACCCCAAAAAGGTCGATCTGGCGGCCGAGTAAAGGATTTCACGGCCGTGGAATGGATGTCTCGGCCGAAGGATAGATCTCGCGGCCGAGGGATTTATCTCTCAGGGAGATTTTGCTGGCAACAGGTTGCTCGGGCGAGGGATTGATGTTATGGCCGTGGGATCGATGTTACGGCCGTCAGATGGATTTTCCTAGGCTTCTGTATTTCTGTCTGAAAGGCTGTATGGCTTTGAATTGGGTCCTCTAAGTGGTCAAAGTTCTCACCGAAAGTGGTCAAAGTTCTCACCGAAAGTCCCAAGGTGGGACTTGAAATAATTGTTAGGCCAAATTGGGGTGTCTACAGCCGCCGCCTTCTTCGATGGCGGATCTCGCGCACTCTTCCTCCTAGGGTTCATCTTCCCCTGCACCTGCATTGTCATTCCATTTCAAAGCATGAGTATCTATTGTGCATATTGTATTTCTGTATTGAAAGCAGGTACAGTCTATCAAGCTATCAAAGCAGGAATGTATCATAGGCAGGAATGTATCAAAAGCAGGAATGTATCGTAGGCAGGAATGTATCGAAAGTAGGAATGTATCGAAAGCAGGAATGTATCGTTTTTCATACCTGGGTCCTCTGAACGACGGCTGGCTGAGTCGGCTGTGGTGTCGGCACCTGATACTGCAACTCCAGTGGCATGCCGCTCGCCGCTCTTCTCACCACGTTCTTCAATGCCAGCATGCGTCGAACGGCCTCGTTCACCCACTCAGTTGGCACCTGCATGCAATTCAAGTTTATCAAGCTATTCAGCACATTAATTCGAGTGTTTTGGAATTGAAAAGCAACATTGGAAGCTGGGTCTTACCGAAACAGTCACAGGAGTGGGCTCCGCTCTCGCGGGCACTAACTGCAACTCCGCAGCATTCCCCTGGCTGTCAACCACAGGAATCCTCCAAAGTAGTGCAGGAAGTCCACCAACCTCCGGTCCGCTCGGGGCTCGCCTTGCCCGGCCCTCACCTCCTCTCCGTCCCTCTCCAGCTGCTCTCCTCTCCTCAGCGGCCCCTGCGACCTGGCCCCTCACCTCTCTCAGGCCACGGATCCCCAGCGGCCCCGCCAGGAAGTCTCTCTGGTAGACAGCATAGTCCCTCTCAGGACGCAGGTAGCGCGCAAGCTCAGTGTCCGGCCTCGTATACCTCTCCAGCTCAGCCCGTGTGTACTCTCCTATGTGTGAAGCTTGAGGTGGAAGTGGCCCTGGCACCTGGAACTCAGGGTAACCAAACGACTGGCGCGTCACTCGATCCCCCAAGTACCACTGCCAACCAAAGGCGGACTCCAGTAACACCCTGCTGGCTGTGACAACCCTGCTCCGGGCCAGGTACTCTGGCTCCGGTCCCGCTCTCCTCCAGGGATCCCAATTGACCTGCAATTCAAGGCAAACAAGCAATACGAGCAATTGATCAGCGACAGCATTAAAGCAAGGAAATGAATACATGTCTAATGCTTGTGTTTACGTGTTCATACCTGTGAGGCCCTGAGCTCCTCCAAGTACAGTCTGAAGGCGTTGAGCTCACCTCTCCCTTCCTTCTTCCCCGTGCTTGCATTGCTCCACTTCAGCACGCGAGGGAGGGTGCTCAAGTCTGGATGCTTGCACTCCGGCGGATACATCCGCAAAACCTCGTAGGCCCAAAGCTGCACAATGTTTAGACAAATTCAAACATTAGTCAAGGCATACAGTATTTGAAATTGAAACAGTAAAGCAGACTAAACAATGGACAAGCATGATCAAATTGTGCTTAATAAAGGGATAGAATTGTACCTCCTAAACCCTCCAGTAGCCAGCTGTGCTCTTACCCGTCCTCGACGAGTTGCCAAACAAGTGGAAGGCCGTCCCAAGAGCAGCTCCACCCCAGTCGAAGCATGAGGCCGTCCTTAAGTCCCTCAGCACTGGCAAGTAGGAGAGGTGGACTTTGCTTCGTCTGTTTGGGTACAGAGTGGCACCAAACAGGTACAACAGGAACGCCCGGGCCATCTGCTCCGCCTCCTGGTCATTCGTCACCTCCTTCTTCAGGTAGCCCTTGAACTGGTCATACCTCGCCATCCCCTCCTCTATCTTGGGCGCTTTGCCCAGAAACCACTCCAGAGCAGCCCGATCCTCGTGGATCCCCGAGTCGAACGGGATGGGCTCACCTCCAACCCTCAGCCCTGTGATCGCTGCAAAGTCTGCAAGCGTCACTGTCATCTCCCCAGGAGGTAGGTGGAAGGTATTGGTGGTATCCCTCCACCTCTCAGCAAGCGCTACAAGGACGGCGTGGTCATTCCTCGCAGGGGTCAAAGTCTGCACGAACACCCCGAAGCCTGCCTCATCCACCAACCGCCTCACTCTCTCAGGCAACCCCTCGTACAGCTGTAAGGACATACACGCGCCCCCGAAGCCGCGGATATCCCTCTGTCCTGCTCCAGCCTGTTTCAGATACAATGACAAGCAGCAAAAGGGTTTATCAGTACACAGGAAGTTCATTCTCAAGTTCTAGGTAATCAATGAAGCCTAGGACACATGTTTGGCTTTAATTCTATGCCATGGCTCGACTCGGGAGTGTGACGTGCTATTCTAAATTCCTGTGTATACAGAGTTCTCATTTTTGAGTTCTAGGTAATCAATGAGGCCCACAACGGATGGTTGGTTCAAGTTATTACATATTGGGCCTACGTTACAAGAGGTACATAGGTTTAGCATGCTTTGGCTTGCGAATTATCTGTGCAATTCTAAGTTCAAGCATGTTCTAAGCAAGTATCAAATGTGAACTATCAAAGCAAGATTATCGAAATCAAATTGCAAAGGGTGTTTTCTGGGAATATACCTCCATCCACGTTGCTGCAATGTGGGCTCGGGGATCTCTCAACACCAACTCGTCGTCGTAGTCTCTCCGCGACGGTACGCGTGCCCCAATGCCCGACGGCACAAAAAGGTGCGGTGTGGGAAGCACATACGCTCCCGCTGAAAAGCCCGGGCGACTCGTGTCCTTCGCCTCCGCCACGGTCGTAACCCTAGGCCCCTGTGCCTCTGCTCTGGCCCTCTCCTCGGCCTCCGCCTCTCTCAAAAGGTTCTCTCTCTCCTGTCTCTCTCTATCGGCCCTCTCCGCGGCCTCTGATGCCTCAATGACCCGGGCACGATCCTCCCTGGCCTTTAGGACCAACTCCCCAATCAGGTGGTTGTCCTCAAGAAGCCTCGCCAATGCCTCGTCTGTCAAGAACTCGGCGACGTCGTGTTTTGTAATCGGCCTATGACTCGACGACGTCACCGCGGGCCGAAACAAAATGTCCTCCTCTCAGACCTCAACTGGAGTCTCTATGACCTCCTCCTCGGCGTCTACAACGCTTTTGCCCTTCGCTGGATCCCTCGGCGGGGACCCGGTCGGCTCAACAGTGTCATCTCCTGCCCCACTACTACTACCTCCTCCAGCTTCGACCCTCGCGCGAGGCTCCTCCTCTGTCGCGCGAGGGTGCTCTCCAGTACCAACATCTCCAACGTCCCCTGGACCCACTCCGGCCACCACTGACCCTTCTACGGCCGTGACTGGATCCAGCCGCTCAACACTGTGGCCCACGGCCCCTGTATCAACCATCGCGCGAGCCCCTGGCTCCGTTGCGCGATGGATCTCGCCATCACCAGGTGTCTGCTCACGGCTCTGTTCTTCGTCCCCGCCGCCTACCGCCGCTGCACCGGCGTCTGTACCAACCTCCGCCGCTGTCTGATCGACCGTTTCAAGACCCATTGGCCCTCCTCGGTCCTCCGGTTGATCAATAACATCACCCTCGCCGCCATCATCACCATGGTCTGCCATGGTTGTGTTGGGTGTTCGTGGTTTCTTGGTTTGGTGGTTTGATTAAGGATTTGAGAGAGATTTGAGAGGAGAAAGTTTGAGAGTTGAGAGAGTTCAGAAATTTCGAACTTGGGAACTGTTTTGCATTGTTTTGGTAACGTCCTGCGGACGTTTAAACGTTTGGAACGGGTCTGGGCCGGGTCTGGGCCTGTTCAGATCCAAGCCCTAATCACAGACCCTCGCGCGATGGTTCATGAGTGTCGCGGGAAACTTCGTTTTGGGCCTCAGGCCCAATCCAGGTTCGGGGTCTGGCCCAATCTCAATTGCCTCTCCGTTGGGGCCCATGACTTTTCGATATATTGTGCAATAAATTTGAGGGTCATTTTGGAAGTCTCATCTTCAAGCCCGAAGATTTTCGCATCCCCAGCATTGGCCCGATCATCAAATCAGCGACGATCTATCCGTCCGATCAAATCAGCGACGATTCATCCGTCCGATCATCAATCAGCGACGATCTATCCGTCCGATCATCAATCAACGACGATCTATCCGTCCGATTATCAAGTCAGCGATGATCTATCCGTCCGATCAAATCAGCGACGATCCATCCGTCCGATCATCAATCAGCGACGATCTTTCCGTCCCATCTTCAATCAGCGACGATCTATCCGTTCGGTCATCAATCAGCGACGATCCATCCGTCCGATCATCAATCAGCGACGATCTATCCGTCCGATCTTCAATCAGCGACGATCTATCCGTCCGATCATCAAATCAGCGACGATCTATCCGTCCGATCAAATCAGTGACGATCCATCCGTTCGATCTTCAATCAACGACGATCTATCCGTCTGATCTTCAATTTCCCCTTGGTGCACGGTATTTTTATATACTCGTCTGCATTTTCCATTTAATCGGCTTTTGGGCGGATTTGGTGGGTGTCTAGAAATCTTTGACATTACCCGTACCAGTCAATGGTGCTCCGCGTGCCGTCAAAGAGGGACTACTGTAGACACCCCAATCTGGGTCTCCCAATTGTTTTACTTTGTTTTACGGTTTTTTTGTTTCCTCGATGATGAAATCGGATCAAACGAGCTTGGATTGGGGATGGATTGAGCTTGGAGTGCTTAGAACCCTACTTGAACCTTTTGAACCCCCCTGAACCTTCAGTCAAACCCTAGGCTTAGGTTTGACCATCGCGCGATCCTTCATGTTCCTCGCCCGATACTCAGCCTGCCAGGTGTGGTCAAAGTCAGATCGTTGACTGTTGACCCTCGTGCGATGGTTCCAAACCCTCGCGTGATGGTTCCCTCCTGTCATTATCATAGAATCCAGCTGGACTTGTGATGATTGGGTGTCACATGGGCTGGAACCCCGTTTTCCTCAGCTGAACAAGGTTTTGGCAGGCTACACCCTCACACCCTCACAACCACTCCCACTCACCTTGTTGGCTAGTCTATCCACCAAGCCATGACCAGCCTTGTTGGCTGGTTGCAAAGCCAAGTTTGGCAACCACCTAGCCCTTCCTCTTCCCCTATAAATACCCCCATTAGTCTTCCATGTTAAGGGTTCCAAAAAAATCATTAAGAAGTCTAATTACTCTTCACAAGGCAATCAAATCCCTAGCACAAAGTTACTAACCTGAACCACTACCTAGTCTCCTAATTAAGTGTTCTACACTCACACTTAGTCAAAGGGCTTCACCATTCAATCCAATCCATTTCAAAACCCTTTCCAAGCAAAGGTATAATGTTTGGCATGTTTCTGTTTTGATCCCTGAGGGGGGCTGATAAGGCCAAGGCTGGTAATTAATACCATGTCCTGGTCCTAAAGCCAGCAGAGTTACAAGAATCCGTGGCAGCCAAACCCTCGCGCGATGGTCCACAACACTCGCGCGACACTTGTGTCAGCAAGAGAATGGACCTTGTGGGGAAGGGAGGCTAGCCCTTTTCTGTTTTTGCAATACTAGCATGCCTGTTGTACTTTCTTTGTTTTTTTAGATTACTGTTATGCATGCAAAAACAAAATACAGTAGCTTAGTTATTTGCTTGGAATAGCATGGAATGCCCTTGGGTCTTCCTGGATCTGTCTCAGGACCCCAAGCATGCAAAGCAATTCCTGGAAGTCAAGTCAGGAATGTCGCGTGAGACTCCCTCTCTGTCGCGCAACAGTTCTGTTCATTCCAGAAATGGCCCTTGCATGGGCAACTAGACCCTTGGCCTCCCTTTTATCCCCCACTGTTTAGGGGTTGTATTTCCCTTTATTCAGTTCCATTTGCAAGCTGATTGTAATAATTAGTATTTTACAGTCCCTTTGATAAACTGCTTGGTTTGACTCCTGGGTTTGCACTGGTCCTTCCAGAGCCCAGAAGGGGATGAATTTGAAACTGTGGTGAGATGACAACACTCGCGCGAGGGTTTGTGTGTCTCGCGCGATGGTTTGCTGGCATGCAGATTTGTTCATGCATGCAAGTTGGCCATCGTGCAGGGCAAATCTGTCCCGAGCCTAGTTTTGGCATCTGATCGCTGTTTTAAGTTCATCCCATTTATTACTCGTCATGCCATCCATCCATGCTATCATTTGATCACATCCTGCAAATTGTTACAGTTTTAATCCCCGATTAACTGTTCCCCCGCCCTAATTGGCTAAAATTAATTAAAAGAAGAAGAATCACAAAAGTTTTCATAAAAATGCCTAAGTAGAGACCGATCTCCGGATCGGGCGAGAGGGGTGCCTTAAAACCCTTCCCCTCTCGTAACCTGGCTCCCGAACCCAGATATGGTTATGACGGACTGGTTTCCTTAACTTTTCAAACAAAACAGCGCAGCAGGTGCTTCGAAATACGGTTCCTTGAGTGTCGGACCCTCAAAAACTCAAGTGGCGACTCTGTATTTTTGAGCGCTTGCCACCGGCGCTCGCGCTCCCTCGATTTTTCAAAAAGGGGCCGCAACGGCGGGAAGGAACGAAATCCTTTCTCTCCGAAGGGCATGCTGCCCACACCCCCTCTATCATTTGATCATCGATTCGAGTCCCCTCGGCCTTGGCCTCAACCACCTCGGCCGATCATCGCCATGGCCATCACCATTGCCGCTGCCGTCGCCTGTTTCCGCCATAAGAGAGGTGAGGTGTGTGGATGTTGGAAGAATAGAAGGGGTTGGAGATGAGAGAGTTGGAAATTTGAGAGGGTTTTGAGAGTTTTCAGAAGTATGAAGCCAAAATATGGCTGTTTCGTACCCCCCCTGCAGGAGTTTAAACGACGAAGGAAGCCGTGGGCCGAGTCTGGGCCGGATCAGGGCTCGGGTCTGCCACCATTACTTGCGTACGCCTCCCCATCACTGGCGTATGCTGTTGTGTTTTGGGCTTGGGGCCCAAATTATACTCCGAGGTCAAATTCTTTCAACATCAAAGCCCTTAATCACCCAAATGCATGTTTCTATCCCAGGTTAGCTATTTCCCCAAAGCAGAGTACAATTCTCAAATCAACGACAGTCTACCCGTCCAATTCTCGAATCAACGACGGTCTACCCTTCCAATTCTTGAATCAACGACGGTCTATCCGTCCAATTCTCGAATCAACGGTGGTCTACCTGTCCAATTCTCGAATCAACGCCGGTCTACCCGTCCCATTCTTGAATCAACGACGGTCTACCCGTCCGCATAACGGAATCTTTCCCCAATGGAGTCGGTTCATCTGCGATGGCTTATTCCCCAGGAAAGTTCGCCTGCCTGTTTACGGAGGAATACTCCCCAGCTGAGTCAGCCGCCCAGACTAAGCTGTCAAAGCCAATTCAGGATCAATCTGTCCGCATACATTATCATCCTTCAGCAACAGCGATCTATCCGTCGGGTCGATCCAACCGATCAGGTTCTTTAAAGTTCCATGTCTTCTTCGATTCGTATGTTCTGCTCTGAATGGCCCGGATGGGTGTCTATGAAACCTTTGACGTTACTTGTACCAAGTCGATGGTGTTCCAAGTGCCGTCAAAGGGGGGCTACTGTAGACACCCTATTCTGGACTGTCCAGATTAGTTTACTTACGATCTTTGATTCCCCAATGATGATTAAGGTCAAGAACAACCTGAGTTCGCTGGTGCGTTTGAGCTTTGAGCGTTTCGAACCCTTCCAAAAATCCTTTCAAGCTTGTCGAGCCAGAACCAAAAGACCCTTAGCAAAACCCTACCTGCTTACGTTGGAAATTTGCTGGCGTGCGCCAATAAACTGCCATGTGTCGGTCATCGACCGTTGACTCAGTTTTTCCTGGCGCACGCAGGTAACATACTGGCGTACGCCGGACCATCCCAGTCAAATCAACTTTATGCAATCATGTACGTGGGACTTTTGTGGCCACCCGACGTCAGCCACAGTTTCCCTGATGATTGCATCATCCAGGGCTGTCCCCTTCTCTCCTACAAGGCCTTTGAAGCCAAGTCCCATGCATTTAATGCATGGGAGGCTCCCTCCCTTAACCTAACCACCCCCTAACCAGCCCAAACCAACTGATTACACCCCCCTCTTCAGTCAATCCACCCTCTATAAATACCCCCCTTGCATTTATATGCAAGGGGTTAACCACCATTAAGTCTCCAAGTCTCCCTCTTTTCTCTCTTGTTTTCTTTGTTTCTTCTTTCAATCCATTGAAAGAGAAAGCAAAGGAACACCACTCCACTTATCATAATACCCTCCACACTTGTTACTCAACCTTCAAAGCCTCAAGCTCAAGCCCAAACCATTCCATTGAGCTCTAACAAAGGTATATCACCTTTGTTTTCTATAATCTGTTCTGACCCCTGAGGGGGGCTGGCAGGGTCAAGGCTGGTAATCGATACCAGTCCTGACCCTAAAGCTGGCAAGGTTTCAAAGTTCGTGTATGGAGATAGGTGGCGCACGCCAGTAAAGTTGAGCCGTACGCCAGTTTTGGCTGTATGCGCATTACTGACGTGGGGATCACCGATCATCTATTTTCTACTTTCTTTCAGTCTTTCTCACCTTACAACATGCTAATTACCAGTTTACAGCTTTCTATTTTTAGAACTGTGTAGCTATTTACTTGTTATTCATGCTTTAGAAGGCCTCTGGGATCTTTCTGGTCATGTTCCAGAGCCCAGATGATGCAAAGCCAAAGCATTGGGAACAAAGGTTCACTGGCGTACGACCTTATGTTAGTGGCGTACGACAGTTGGATCAAGGTCCAGTGTCTTGGCCCTTGCATGGGAGTCAGATCCAGGCCTCTTTTATTTTCGCACACTATTTACGGGGTGTTTCATGTCTTTTATTTTCTTTAAGATCTAACTCCTGCTATCTGTAACCATAAATTGTTCATGATATAACTGTGTGGTTTGTCCTGGGTGTGCACTGGTCCATTCCAGAGCCCAGAGGGTGATTACAAGAGCTGTGAGTTTGAGCCTACCGGCGCGCGCCAGTATGTGTGTGGCGCACGCAGGTCATCTCTGAATGCAGTGGCATGACCAGTGCATACAGGCTTGATCCTGCGTGTACCATACCGGGCCTGAGCATTCCAGTTTGATCAAAACCCCCCACATGAGCTTGTTCTCAATCTATTATTGATACTTAGATCAAACATCCATCTCATATTATCACCTTGCAACTTGCTACCGCTTTAATCCCCATTAACTGCTCCCCCGCCCTAACTGGCTAAAAAATTATCAATGAGAGAAAAATGCAAATGTTTTACAAAATGCCTGAGTAGACCGATCTCCGGATTGGGTGAGAGGGGTGCCATAAAACCCTTCCCCTCTCGTAACCTGGCTCCCGAACCTCAGATATCGAAGGTGACGACGGTCCAGTCTACAAGCCTTTTCAAAATCAGACAACATATCAAACGTTTTCAAGTTCGGTTCCTTGGGTACTTTCTGCGAAACCTGAGTGGCGACTCTGAATTGTAAAGCGTTTCGCCGCGCTTTCTAAAAAGGGCGCACCCATTTCATATGCAAAAATGTAAAATTTTGGGGCGTGTGCCGACATCGACGATGTCGCCGCTGGCCGAAAAAGCACATCTTCCTCCCGGTATGTAATCGGAACTTCCGTGGTCTCCTCAGTCACAGCCCCCTTGCCCTTCGCTGAGTCCCTCGGCGGAGACCCGATCGGCTCAACATCACCACTGCTGCCACCATCACCAGAAGTTCTCCCAGTCACCACCGAGCCTCCCACGGCCGTGCTCGGGTCTAATGGCTGGACAAAGGGCTCCACGGCCCCTGCCTCCTCCATCGCACGAGGCTCAGCCTCTAGCGCGTGACTGTCGCCGCCATGACCGACCTCCAGCTGCTGGTCTTCTCCGCCATCTCCGCCGCCTCTAACCATTGCACCAGCTTCTGCAACGGCCTCCGCTAGTTGTTGATCCCCTGTTTCAACACCCATGGGCCCTCCTCATTCCTCTGGTTGATCAACGACCTCTCCTCCGCCTCCTCCATTGCCGTGATCAGCCATGGATGTGTGCTCACGTGTGGGTTTGATGATTTTGTGGAGGAATCAAGGATGTTGGGAAAGATTTGAGAGAGTTTGAGAGTTGAGGGAGTTTTGAAATTTCGAAACCGACTTGGAATTGATTCTGTAACGTCCCTGCGACGTTTAAAGGTGTGGAACAGTCTTGGGCTGGGTCTGGGCTTGTTTAGGTCCAGACCTTGATAGGCCTCCCTCGCGCGAGGGAGTCGCTACATCGCGCGACTGTCAACTTGGGCCTTAGGCCCAATTCAGCTTCTAGGCCTGGCCCAATCTCATTTATCCTTTATGAGATCTTGTTATAGTCTTGCAACGATTTGTGTTGATCGTATTGAAGTTAATACTCTCAATCCGGAGCATTTTTGTACTCTCAGCGACGATCTATCCATCCACTTTCAAATCAACGACGATCCATCCGTCCAACTTTCAAATCATCGACGATCCATCCATCCAACTTTCAAATCAGCGACGACCATCCGTCCAACTTTCAAATCAGCGACGATCCATACGTCCATCTTTCAAATCAGCGACGATCTATCCGTCCAACTTTCAAATCAGCGACGATCCGTCTGTCCAACTTATTTGTTCCCCAGGAGAGTTTGCGTCAACATTTGATCTGCTCTTCGCTCTCCTTTGGTGCACGGTATTTTTACATACTTGTTTGCATTTTCCTTTTAACCGGCATTTGGGCGGATTCGATGGGTGTCTAGAAATCTTTGATGTTACCCGTACCAGTCAATGGTGCTCCGCGTGCCGTCAAAGAGGGACTACTGTAGACACCCCAATCTGGGTCTCCCATTTGTTTTACTTCATTTTTCGGTTTCTTGTTTCCCCGATGATGAATCGGATCAAAACAGTCTTTAGTATGGAAAGGTTTGAACTTGGAATGAGTGGAACCCTTCATATCCCTTTGTAAACCCCAAAACCCTAAGTCAAAACCCTAACCAAGGTTTGATCATCGCGCGTCAATGTGGCTCACTCGCGCGTTGGTAATATTGCCAGGTGTTGGTCAAAGTCAAAGTATTGACCTTTGACCATCGCGCGACTGTATATTCACTCGCGCATGTGTTCCACTCCATTGCGCGATGGTCAATGCCTATCCCCATCACCTTTTTCCAGCTGGACTTTGTAATCATCAGGTGGCCTGTGGGGCTGGAACCCCGTTTTCGTCGACAGAACAGTGTTCTGCAGGTTGCATGGGTTGCTCCACCCACACAACCACTCCATCACCTTGTTGGCTTATTTCTCCACCAAGTAAGGTTGACCAGCCTTGTTGGCTGGTTGCTAAGCCTAGTTTGCCACCCACCTTGCACTCCCTCTCCTCCTATAAATACCCCCTTACTCTTCCAAGTAAAGGGTTACCAAAAATCAAAGCAAAAAAGGTTACTAAACCCCTACCACACTTGATGCTCTTTTACTCTTGTGATCTCCATACACTCATTTTACAAGCTCTACAACCTTGTTCAATCCATTTCCAAATTACTCAAGCAAAGGTATAAATTTATTACCTGCCTCCTGTTTGATCCCTGAGGGGGGGCTGGCAGGGCCAAGGCTGGTAATCAATACCAGTCCTAGCCCTAAAGTCAACAGGGTTAAAAGAACCTTCGACCGATCGATCCACACGCGATGGTCCCACTCTCGCGCGCGACCCACAAGGGTTGCACACGACGGTCCACGTGGGGTTGGTGATGCCAGTTATTTCCTGTTTTTACTAAATTATATGTCACTGTGGTGCATGTAAAAAAAATAATCTCTTGGTTTGCATGCTGATTTCTTTGGCTTTGCTTAGATTTCCTTTCTGTCTAGTTTGGAATGCCCCTGGGTTGCTTCTGAATATGTCTCAGAGCCCAGGCATGCAAAAGCAATTCCTGGAAATCCAGTCATGACCCTCGCGTGGCTAACACTCTGTCGCGCGATGGTCTGCCTATTTCCAGAGGCTGCCCTTGTATGGGCAACTTGGTCCTTGGCCTTTGTTTTGATACCCCCATTGTTTAGGGGTTGCAAGTTAATTTTATTCAATTTGTTTGTAATAATTATTTACTTTCAGTACATATAAAACTGCTTGGTTTGCCCCCTGGGTGAGCACTGGTCCTTCCAGAGCCCAGAAGGGGATAAAATTCAAACTGTTGGTGAGGCATCAACACTCGCGCGAGTGTATGGCTTTGTTGCGCGATGGTGGACTTGCATGTACGTAGATCCATGCATGCAAGTTGGCCATTGTTTGTGCCAAATTCATACAAGGCACTGTTTTGATGATTTAAATCACAGTTTTGGGTTTTATCCCATTTATTTTCCAGCATTCCATTCATCCATGCTATGTTGATCACATCCTGCAAACGTGTTACAGTTTTAAATCCCCGATTAACTGTTCCCCCACCCTAATTGGCTAAAAATCGATTAATAAAAGAAGAATCACAAATGTTTTCACGAAATGCCTAAGTAGAGACCAATCTTTGGATTGGGCGAGAGGGGTGCCTTAAAACCCTTCCCCTCTCGTAACCTGGCTCCCGAACCCAGATATGGTTAGGACGGACTGGTGCTTTCACTTTTTCAAATCAAATAGCGCGGCAGGTGCTTCAAAATACGGTTCCTTGGGTGTCGGACCTTCAAACCCGAGTGGCGACTCTGTATTCCGAGCGCTTGCTTCTCCGCTCGCGCTCCCTCAATCCGAGGGCCTCTAGTTGGGAAAGGAACGAAATCCTTTTCTAAGGGCATGCTGCCCACACCAACCATTCTTGATTGACATGAGGGTTAGCAGGGAAACCCAAATTATATTGCTCAATCCAATCCTCGGAGAGCACTTTCCACTCAGCAGCTTTGTCTTCGATGTCCCAACTCACGACCAACATATTAATGTCAAGATCGGAGGGGATGGTTACAATCGGCTTGGGGTGATTTTCTGGGACGATATGGTCGGTGGGGTTGAATATAGTGGAGCTTGGGTTGATTATAGTGGAGCTGAGGAATATCTGGTTAATTTGTGGGTTAGGGTTGTATTTAGGCAAGGAATTGAAGATGACGTTGGATTTAGTAGGTGGAGTTGGAAGGGTACCATTGTCTACCAAATCTTGAATCGCATGATGAAGACGATAGCAAGAATCGGTGTGATGGCCGGGCATCTGGTGGGCGCAGAAAACGTTAGGGTTATGGCTTGGAGGTGGATTTTGAGAAAGTGGGGTTGGAGTCAAGGGCCTGAGATGACCGGACTTGACTAACTTCTCCATCACCGAGGAAAGGGATGCCTCAAAGTTAGCGAAGTTCCGGGGTTGACTTCAGTTTCGGGGTTTTTGTGGGCTTTGGACCTGGTTGACATCCACGATGTGGTTGGAGCTTTGAGATGTGGCGTTGTTGCTGCCGGAGGCTGCATTGGCATAGTTGTTACCGCCAAACAGAGCAGTACCATTTCCCATGTAAGCGCGGGGCTTAGCTTTTGGAGCTGAGGTAGAAGAGGAGGATTCACTTCTTAGCAAAACTCCTGTTTGGAGGGCTTCTTCAATGGCGAGGCTGGACTCAAAGAAGGCCTCGAAGTTGGCTGCTTGAACTAGCACAAGATTCTTGGTGAAGTCGAGCTGCAGATTACGGGAGATGATACGGATTTGATCCCTCTCGCTCGAGTGATCGGTCATAAGAGCTGCCTTGCCCCTCCACCTCTTGATAAAGTCCGCAAAAGACTCCTTTGCGTTCATCTTGGTTGATTCCAACTCCTGAGTGGTCATCTTGAGCTGAGCATTGTAGCTGTACTGATTCCAACTCCCGAGTGGTCATCTTGAGCTAAGCATTATAGCTGTACTGAGAATTGAAGGCTACACTGATATCCTCCCATGTTCTCCTTTTGGAAATGTTAAGAGACAAAAACCATTAGAATGCAAGACCTGAGAGAGTTTGCGGGAACATTTGTGCTATGGCATCGTCCTCGACAGCAAGCAGTTCCATTGCACCATGATAACCCAATAGGTGAGTTTGCGGATCTCCAGTTCCATCAAACTTAACAAAGTCTGGCATCTTGAATCTTTCCGGCAGCCTGGCATTGGGAAAAAGGCAGAAACGGTCCATGTCCAACCCTCCAGCACCAATCTTCTCGGACTTAGAGACAGCCTCTTCAAGCTTTGCCATCTTGGCGATTAGAGCAGCCATTTCTGGATTAGGAACTACCACCTCGAGATGTGGTTTCTTGGCTTCGCCTTCGGGATTGGCTTTCTCTTCTTCAACCCTTCCACCTCTAGGCGGGAGTCGTTCTTCTAGCAGGGCACGCAAATTGGCCATAGAAGCCTCGGCCTGATCGGCCCTTTGTTGCATGATAGCCATGTTGTGTTGGAGGTCTGCCAAGACTGTGGCTTGGTTTGGTGGTGGCCCGTCAGTCATGATGAGAGCTTTGATGGATTTCGGTGATGAAGTTGATGAAGGAGAAGACGGAGGAGTCTTATGCAGAGTAGTCGGTGGCGAATCTTCCCTTGACAGAGAACAGGCCAAAGCTTCCGTTGTGACTGACTGAGAAGCAACCCTACCAAGTCCAACTACGGACGGACCCGGCGGACGTTCCCAATCAGGTTTGGCTCTTGATTTCTAAACTTTCCTTGACGGTGCACTAGCTAGATAGTAAAGTTGTAAGGGCTCAGTGATAGCGTGCAGCAATATATAGAAAGGATAGAATGGAAAACGCACATGTCAACGTCGTCGGTGTCCTCCTAGACTCTACAACTAGCTGACAAGTCCATCTCATGACATTCGGACGCTGCCAAAGTCCTCGGAATTCTTTTCGACGGTGTATCCTTGTTTGAATCGACTAATACTAAGAGATGTCAAAACGGTCTAATTCTTCGACTATTCCTTTCTCAAAGTTTCAAATTTGGATTTGGAACAACTCGGTGTAGATGGCGTGATAACGGAACCGGGGTGGCGTAAGCAGCACTGTGCCGGAGCCTGAGCAGTGTAAGTGTTTAGCATTTAACCTGGGTGGTGTAAGTATCATGGCATTCTCTTCGTTGTTCCTAGTTTTCTGTTTGAAACCTCGATCTAGCATTAGACAAGAACTTAGAAAGTCTTGATTTCCCAAAGTCTCGTTGATCCAAGGACTTTGAAATTTGATAACGCGCACCATCGAGATGCACGACTCTTCATCGGTCCATAGCAGCATCCTAACTGGCATAAGACGGACTCGAAAAAGAGACAACCTAAAAGCCGCCCTAGCATGCTCCTATGTAAAATGGTATGTATGTATGTACAGTGCATGCAATAGGGAAAGTGGTAACACATAGACAGTTTATGGGGGTTAGATGCAAATAATCTTACCCTGCAGGTTCCTGTCCTAGGTTGAAAGGTTCTAGTGCTTTGTACGCATGTAGAGGCCGGTTTTGGTTAAGGGGGTTCCTCTGACTAGAGCCGGGATATACATCCCGCTGCAACGCGTATTGCAGAGCAGCGGTCGAACGGTAGTGTGACTCATCATCGTCCAAGGTTGTTGGGTGTTCGAGGACCCCGGTCTCTGGTAAACTGTGCCGGTTACCCAAAACACCTCAACGGGGCTTACCAACATCGATGCACATGAAGAATGCCGAAAAATGATTGAATGAGAGAGAAACGCAACGTTTTAAAATGCCTTTTAAAGTTTGGCTCACTTTTATTAATCGATACTTAGAGAAAACTACACAAGTGAACAATAGTAAAAGCCCCAGTTCGGATTGGTCGGATATGAGATCCTGCTACGTTACCATTCTGTTCTTCAGCAGCGCAGAGTGTACTGTTTTGACAGACTTTTGAAAGATTGTTCATTTATGTATTAATTTCCAAATATAGATCAATGCAATGAGGTCCCCAGCAGAGTCGCCATTGTGGGCACACGCCCTTAAAATCTGTGGAATCGGGTGCGCCCTTTTTGGAAAAGCACGGCGAAATGCTACAATTCAGAGTCGCCACTCGGGTTTTAGTGGTATGCACCCGAGGAACCGAACTTGAAACGTTCTGCTACGTTTTGATTGGAAAAGGTTTTGTAGACTGGACCGTCGTTGTAGGGAGGTCTTCCCGAACAAGCTCAAATAGACCCCGAACACGTGGTACGTGGGACCATGGTACGGGTAAGACAGAATAAGTCGCCGTGCAAGACGGTGGTCGGTGATATGGACCAGTGACATGAGAAGTCGTTGGTCCAGGGAGTCTGTACGGGGCCAAGGGCCAGTGAACATGAGACGTTATTGGTCCAGGAGATTGAACCAGTGACATGAGAAGTCACTGGTCCAAGTAGTTTGTTCGGCGATGAGAGGGCCGAACAGGAGGAGAGTTCTGGGGAAAACAACTTCAGATGCAAGGACCACTTTGGAAGGTTCCAGAATAGTGGAATTCCTTGAAGGAATAAGATCTTGAGAATATAGGATCTGGGAAAGATACCTAATGGGAATGGGATGTTCGGCCAGCTATGGACAAAGAGTCCTAAAGGGACTAAGATAATGAATTGATAAGGGAACAAGAATCCAAGATATTCTGGGTTTCCTATACGAGGTAGGAAACCTAGGGCAACAGGGATGCTTGGGCAGCAAGCATACGAACATCTATAAATACAAGGTAAACCTAGAGGTAAAAGGTACGCAATTTGTAGCAATCGAGTTATTTACCTACTAATAATTAGGGTTTCTTGAGAGTACGTGATGTTGACTTTGGCATCGGAGGGCCTTTGCCAACGAGAGGCAAAGGTGCGCTCACCCTTGTCTGTTTTGCAGTTAGGGTTCCGGCAGAAGGCTAGGGTTCCGGCGAGGAGGCACGTGAAGCTGTTCACCAAAAAGCTAGAATTAGCACTAAGCGGATTTTTTCCCCTTACAATTGGCGCCGTCTGTGGGAAACAAAAGAGTTCCCTTTGAAAAACGACCATGGTGGAAGAAGGTCCAAAAACACCGCTCGATCCAAAGAACCAGTTAGGTGGGGGAGGAGATAAATCCCCACCAGATCCTTCGAGGAAGCCCGATGGCGGGCATACCAAGAGAACGACAAGCAAGGGCCATCCCCTGATTGTCCAGGATGACTCCAAGAATAGGGAGGGCAGGACAGCCACAGAATCCACAAGAAGGAGTAAGTCCCATTGTGGAAGAGAGTCGGTTGCACACTCGAGGAGTGTGCACAATAATGAAGATATCCTGGACAAGAAGAGACAGGAAATCGAGGAGTATGCTCGTCAGATCAAGAGACGAGAATACGAGATTCAAGAGTTACAACGGGTACAAGAACACCCAGAGGATTCTGGACTTTCATGAAGGAATTCCAGGGGAGACAGGCTGGCTCTGGTAATACACAAGAAGGCTCCTTCACAGAGGAGCAGAAGCAGGAGCCCCACTCTGAGGAGGAAAAGGGCTTCTTCAAGGAAAAAGAAGGAGCAGAAGTCGGAGTCTCACCCCCGAGAAGGGAGAGACTAGGAAACACCACAGGGATAGGTACGAGAGACCTGATTCCGATTGGGAAAGGAACGCTCCCAACAAAACGAAGGAACGAGAGGAGGGGACCATGTCTGCACGAGAAGCAGCACGGAAGGCCCTCAGCAATATAGCATCCTCCCCCTTTGCAAGGAGGTTGCAAAAGGCGAGATTGCCGAGAAGGGTGAAGCATGGTGAGTACATCCTCTATGAAACAAATACTGATCCCGTGGCACTCATATAGCATTAGCAACAGGCAATGTTTATACACGATGGGGATGATGTAATCATGTGCAAGATGTTCCCATCGAGTTTGGGAAAAGTGGCTTTGTCCTAGTTCAAAACTGGGTTGCCTGTTCAGGGGGAGCTGCGTAAATCATTAAACATGAGTCCAGTAGGAACTCTGGCAAAGCTAATGGAGCGGATTGAGCAACACGCCAGGAACGAGGATGACATACTCCGAGAAGATGGCAAGGGCCAAGGGTCCTGCAAAGAAAGCAGATAAGCCAGAGCCCAAAATGTACAGGGAGAGGAAGGATTATGGGCAGGCTAAGAAAGAGCCATATAAGGAGAAGCATGCTCTGGACCCCAAGTCTTTCTTTTCAGTAACTACGGTCTGGAAAGAACCAATCTACCAGATTCTTTATCGAATAAAGAATCGCCCCTATTTCAAATGGCCCCCGAGACTGGAAGGCGATAAAGATGCAAAGTGAGCTACGAGTCAGCACTGCAGTTATCATAAGGACTGGGGTCACATGACGGAAGATTGTGAGATGTTCAAGCAGCACCTCGATGACCTAGTCTCACGCGGTTATTTGAAGGAGTTCATTCAGGAAGAACCCAAGGGTGTAGAGAAAGCAATGGAGTTGGACTACAAGCAGAATCCAAAGGGTGTAATCCATATGATACATGGATTGGCCGCACCTTATACAAGAAATGAGGTGAGGTTGCTCCAAAGGCAAGTGAAGCATGACCAACACATGATGCAGTTGGGGAAGAAAAGAGGACGTGAAGAAGAGGTATGCAATGAGGGCATAGTCTTCATGGATGAGGACCTGAGAAGAGTCCAGGTGCCACATAATGATGCCTTGGTCATAACCCTACGAATTGGGGAGTTGTAGACACCCCAATTTGGCCTAACGATTATTTCAAGTCTCACCTTGGGACTATCCCGATGATGATATGGATACAGTGATTGTTGATTGACTTCTCGTAAACCTTAGGACTTTCGGTAAGAACTTTTAGCCACTTAGAGGACCCAATTCAGAGCCAAATAGCCTTTCAAACAAAAGTACAGTATCCTAGGAGAATCCATCTGTCGGCCGTGACATTGATCACACGGCCTCGACATCATTTCTTCACCCGTGAAGCTTGTTGCTTGAAAATCTCCCTGGGAGATCGATTAGCTGGCCGCCAGGATCATTCGTCGGCCGCAACATCAATTCTTCGGCCGCCAGATCCTTTGCTCGGCCGCCAGATCGTCTATTTTCCCGATTCTGGAACGTTCTGTCACTTGTTTGATCCGATCACAAAACCCTAGCAGCCAAATCCCGATGTGTTCGGGCTACGTAAGGAGATCACCATAAGGAGTTCATGTTGCCTTATAACTCCAATTCAATCGTTCGATTTTGATTGGTTGAGGTGTGTCATCCCTATGCCTATATAAAGGAGCCCTTGGGTTTCGAAATTAACAAGTACATACACCCTCTCTAGCCACAAAACTCTGTCAATATACACTCTCAAATCCCCTCTACAAAAGCCCCATCCTCCCGAAGGCAGCCGCGATCCAACGATCCAAACCCTGAAGTTCAAACCCTAACCCTAGGGTTCCAAGAAGCAATTCAATCAATCATATCCTCAATCCAAAGCAATCAAGCCACTGAGGGATCAAGGTGGTGAGGCCCAGGGGCCTCTGGTTCAATTTATTTCCTATTTTTATGCTTAATCGTAGCTTTCTAATTATCTGTTAGTCGTATAGTCTGGTGTGAGGAAGAACATCGGCTGGATCTTCGATCCATCGGCCGATACATACGTCAAACCAGGAGGATCTCTCGGCCATGACATCCATTCACCGGCCGCGAGATCCACCTCCCTGGAACAGTTTGTTTTATTCTGCTTTCTAATGCACGTTTTATTTATCGTCTCGGCTCACCTTACTCACTGTTAAAGGTTAAAACAGATTACATGTTTGAATTAAACAAAATATATGTTAACATATATCGAACAATTGTGGGCCAGTCTCACGACTAGGCAGAGAGGGGTGCCTAACACCTTCCCCTCATTGTACCTTTGGCTCCCGAGCCCAGAATCTCTATATGTTTTTCCTAGTTTTCTTAAACTAGGTGGCGACTCTGTTTTGATGATAACCTTTATCACGTGGCGATGTTCCTAGCCATGGGAATGTTTGCGATCTTGGTTTATGAAGCAAACTACCAAACAAATAGCAACGATCAATCTGTATGGCGATGCCCCGCTTCCGGGAGGTGTCTACAATTTTTGGCGACTCCGCTGGGGATTAGAGAGCCATAACCAGAAAGTTCAACATAAGACTAATACATGTTTTGTTTAATTCATTTATCATCTACATCGACCGGGCAACCTCGTTGATTTCTCCTAATACCCCGGCATGTCACGGGCTATGTTAGGGGTTCCAGCAAACTTCACAGTCACTTGTACCTAGTGGTGTATCAAAAAGGAAACTGTCCGATCACCGTCTATGATGGGCTGGCGGAAGGACTGGTGCCCTTTTACAACGGAGCACCCTGAGACTACCCAAACCTTACATGTGTTAGAAAGTCATAGAACTTATCAAAATAAGATAGGAACCTACTTGCATTTGTTTGTAAAATTTCTTCCTCACACCCATTGTACATATGTATGTTGTAAAGTTTTCTTTGGCATATTAGACCTTAGGGGCCTCTTAAAACCAAAAAGAAAAGGGTAAGCTAAACCAATCTAACTAAAGGAAAAATTTTCAGGAAAAAATGGCTGCATCACTGTTCATGTTCAATTCGCACTTTCAAGTTGTCACCAAGCTGTCTAGCCCATTCCACCCTACTGCCAAGATTTTCGACCCATCCAAATACATCACTCCAATAGATCAACCAAAGCCTACAGTAATCATTACCAAAGACGATCATGTCATGTTCGCAAGAACAGTCGATGATGAAAAAGTGGAAGGCATAATTGACGAAGAAGAGCTTCGTAGGGTCCCAATCTATTTCTACGACCCTCATGCACCTGCCGACGACTACTGGCCAATAGACGAGATCGACAACCCCGAAGTTGGCAAAGCAGAAGAAGAAGAGTCTGACAATGATCCACTAGACGAAATATCACTGAATTTACTCTTTGATGAGGGGGTTACCAATAATCAAATAAGGGTAATCCATCCCATCACAAATAGCTTTGGTAATTGGTGGGGATTTGTCAGCACACGAAGAGTCGACAACAACGACGAAGCAAAGATTGAAGCTCAACTGGAAGAAATCACGGTAATAGCAAACCAAATGGCCCTCCAAGACTTGCAGGGTGATAGTGATGAAAGTGCGAATCAAGATGATAGTGAAGTGCTGATGATGAACCTTGGTGAAGGAAAAGACTACTCTGAGCTGATAGTGGATGCTGAAAAAGGGGCTTACCCTAACTGGACCATGGAACACACTCTAAAATACAAAATGAAAAATGTTGATTCTGATCTTAGTTCCGATTCCGACTCCGAATCGACTCAATCCGAGTCTAGCTTTTCATCTTTTCAAACTACTGAGTCTAGTGAGGAAAACCTGGTCAAAACACCAAGTCATATAACATTTATTTTGAATTTGACTCTGAAATGTCTTTTGACAATTTTAGCAATGTGAAGGAAGATTTAGATTATTTCACTTTGCCTATAATTAACTGCATGGCTTTGAGGCATACACCTTTTTCTACTACTTAGTAGGGCGCAAAATTGGAGTTTACACCGAGCTTGTGGGGTATAACCCTTGGGTTAACCCTTAGTTTGTCCATATGGGATCATGTTTGGACATTCTTGTTTTTCCATGGGAATTCCATTAGGTTGGTCATTGCTTTTGTGCTAGGCCAAGCTGGGGTATCCTACCTGGTAGGTTGGATTTGATAGATTTCAACCCTTGGGTTAAGCTTAGCTCTTACCAGAGCTGTGATGTAACAACTCCGATTTTCAGTAAATAAAAATCTCGTTGTAATATGTGTTTTATTGAAATTCCTATTAAATTTCCTTCTAAACTCCGGATAATCTGTCATAATTAGATTCAATGTTTATAAAATAGATTTCCGTCACCAAGTGACTCGGTCAATCTTTTAAAATCAAGCGTGCTTATTAACGTCTTATATTTCCTAATAATTGTATTTAAGTATTGAAATTTTATTTACTTTTGACTAGAATTCAATTTAACTAATTAGAATTAGTTTCCAATTAGTTAGTTAGCCTAACCTAAGTACCCATTGACTTAGTTACACTCTCCTAGCATTTTAGAACCATTGGTCAATAGAAACAATCATGAAATGCCAAAAGTAGGACACATGGCTTGGAGTAATCATCACTTTTATGGCAAGTTACTTTCTAGGAAAATAAGATTCACCTTTAATCATTACCCTTCTTAGTCTTCCTTGTTCTTTCTATATATATAGACTTATATTTATATATGTACTTAACCATGTAGGAGAGAGAGAGAGGGAGAGGGAGAGAGAGAGCCGTAAGGGAGAGAGAGAGAGAGAGAGGCCGAGAGGAGAGAGAGAGAGTGAGTGTGTTGTAGACACCCCAATTTGGACTTTTCAAAATTCCTTGACTCGTGGCCCGGAGGCTCCCCGATGATGACTTTGGATTGAAACAAGCCTGGTATCGATCGGAACATTGCTCCTTGGAAGATTGAAGAAGGATTAAAAATGGTAAAAGGGCATTTTCAAGCGCTTGGGAGCAATCCCAAGCGCTCAAAACTGTTTCACAAAACCTCTGGCCTGGCTCTTTCTCGAGCGCTCGAGAGTGAGGTCCCAAGCGCTCGGGAGTGATCCCAAGCGCTCGAGACTTTTCTGCTGCCCAATGGATGGCAGTATCACCCACTCACATTGCAAAATCATCATTACAGGGTGCATGGTTGGGAGACCCTAGTGTAAAAACAAGAGCAATGGGACACAAAAATGCTTTCATAAAACCCTTACTGGACACACTCCCACGCGCTCGAGAGTCTTCTGGAGCGCTCGGGACTGGTCCAGGTCTCATGCTTGCCCCTTTGTCACATGGCAGGTTGGGAACGAGGCGTAATATAAAACGAATTGGTTTCATTTTGGCATGCATGCACATAAAATGGTTTTCCCCTAAGAACAGAAACATTTCCTCACAGGTTTTCATGTGTGAACAAGACTGCCTTCTTTCAAAAATAAAAGATGTTCTCCTCTTGGGAAACATCAAAACAAGGGTATTTTTCATGCCAAATCAGAACCATTTCCTGTTTGAGAGCAAGCTGACATGCAGCTCACTCCCAAGCGCTCCGAACCGTTCCAGAGCGCTCGGGAGTGCATGCATGCCATTGCTTCCCATTTCCCAGTCTGTTGTGTTATCTGGTCTCTGCATGCATTGGTGTGGCCTGTTGCTCTTTTAAATTCGTAGATTTAGCCTTGTTAAGGCAGGGATGCAAGATCTGAAAGGTTGAGGGTTCATCCCACCCTTTCAAATCCTCTGCTGAGCCAGTAATGTATGTAGAAGCTCTTCAGTTTCCAGTTTTTAGCATTGTATCCTGTCTGTGCTAACAAATTTTGCAGGTTCAGAGTGTCAGAACTCCCAAGCGCTCGGGACTGTTCCCGAGCGCTCGAGAGTGAAGTCAGTGGCAGTCTCCAATTTTCTGTCATTAGTGCATTTGCTCACCGTCACTCCATCATTTCACTTCCCCTTGTACAAAATGCACGTGCATGCACTTCTTACATGTTATAAACTGTGGATACTTGCTAAATGATCTAATGAAACAAAACCCCTTTGAAAAATCCCACAAACGTTTAGTAGAGCAAGCTGACATGCAGCTCACTCCCAAGCGCTCCGAACCGTTCCAGAGCGCTCGGGAGTGCATGCATGCCATTGCTTCCCATTTCCCAGTCTGTTGTGTTATCTGGTCTCTGCATGCATTGGTGTGGCCTGTTGCTCTTTTAAATTCGTAGATTTAGCCTTGTTAAGGCAGGGATGCAAGATCTGAAAGGTTGAGGGTTCATCCCACCCTTTCAAATCCTCTGCTGAGCCAGTAATGTATGTAGAAGCTCTTCAGTTTCCAGTTTTTAGCATTGTATCCTGTCTGTGCTAACAAATTTTGCAGGTTCAGAGTGTCAGAACTCCCAAGCGCTCGGGACTGTTCCCGAGCGCTCGAGAGTGAAGTCAGTGGCAGTCTCCAATTTTCTGTCATTAGTGCATTTGCTCACCGTCACTCCATCATTTCACTTCCCCTTGTACAAAATGCACGTGCATGCACTTCTTACATGTTATAAACTGTGGATACTTGCTAAATGATCTAATGAAACAAAACCCCTTTGAAAAATCCCACAAACGTTTAGTAGAGACCGATTTCGAATCGGGCGAGGGGGTGCCGTAAAACCCTTCCCCCCTCGTAACGTGGCTTCCGAACCCTTGAAACTGATCTCTGGTTTTCAAATTCAAATCAAACGGTTTTCCAAACAAAACGGTTTCTCGGGTGATATACCGCAAATCCGGGTGGCGACTCTTCAAACTCTTCAAACGATATTTTCTCTTCAAACGCGGCGGAAAAACACCGAAAACAATCACCCTTTTTGTTTTTTTTTCTCGGGCAGGTAGCCCACAGTGGCGACTCTGCTGGGGACCGGGTTTAATTAATACTTGAGAAAAAAATGGGTTGTTGATAAAATGGCCTGTTTTCCTTGATTATCAATTAAACTTGTGAGCCAAGCTTGAAAAAAAAAACGTTTGTGGGATTTTGAAAAGGGATTTTGTTTCATTGTCTATTTCTTGTATATATATCTTGTGCAACCTCGCTGTTGTGTTTCGGCAATCCTACCCGTCTTGCCGGTGATGGGGAATCCCGGAATGCTCAGCAACCCTCGACCGTGATGAGTCATCCCTACCGTTTGTACCATTATTGGGTGTACGCTCAATAGTGGGAGGTATACTTTGACTCTAGTCCGGGGAACCCTCTTCAAAGCCAAAACCAGCCTCTATACGTGTTTAGAAAGCAATAGAACCTTCCAAACTAGGACAGGGACCTGCAGGGTAGGATTACATGCTATATCCTGCCTACATGTTACTACTTTTTGCATCTCACCATGCGTCTCATCCATGTCATGCCGTCATGCTGTCCGTTCATTTTTGAGTCCTGCACTTTCGCTCGCACGGTCTGTAGAAGGTTGCCGAGGCCCGATGATGAATCGTGCACCCTGGTGTACGTTGTCTAAACCACATGAGTCCTTGGAACAATGAGACTTTGGGAAATCAGGATGTTACTAAGTCCTTGACTAATGCCTAATCGAAATTTCAATGGAAGATAAGGAATGACAAAGGAACCGACGCCGTGATGCCACTTTACTTACACCACCTTGGCTAATGACACAGTGTCACTGACACCACGATGGTTAGGGTATCACGCCGTCTATACTAAGTTATTCCAAGTTCAAAATTGAAACTTCGAACGAGGACTAGTTGAATACTTAGTTCATTTTGACATCTCTTAGAATTTGTCGTTCTAAACGAAGGATACACCCTAAAAGAGTCTCTGAGGACTAAGGCGATCCTTCATAGGATGTCATTTCTTGAGTCAGGGTCTAGGAGACCATAAATCCATGGAGTTTGGGATACCTCCGGTATTCGCCGTGCCCGAACGGCTCCCTCTAGTTTAGCCTTAAGTGCATCTTCCAGCGGTCTTATTGCTCTGTTTTGGATGGTCTTAGATAAGGAGATGGGCTCTGATTCCCAACGCGAGGAATTTAACCTGCCTGGCACAGGCTTACCCGTGACTGTTGGAACTTCCCGTAAAGTTGGGTCCCTTGAGTCGACAGTGACAACATGTTATTAATAATTCATTTATCCATGCACGTTTTTCAACAAATCATAACAGGGGCACGTTCTGAGTTCGCTTTTTGCTTTGCTGTTAGCACTGAGCCACCCATCCCCCACAAGGCAACACCACCTTCTCCAACTATCTCGAAATGGCAGGACAAGCAGAGCTGATTGAGCTAAGAAGGGCTGTAGAAGAAATGAATCGAAAGATGGATGAGCAAACGGTTCTTTTGCAAGGGCTGATGGGCATTCTCACCTCCATCATGTCAAATCCGGGTCTGGAATTGAGTGCTGACAAGGCTAGGGTCGGAGAAACTCCGCAAACCCATCACTCTCCAACTGACGGAGTCAAGCCACAATCGGAGGTGACGCTCTCTGACATGCTCAGAAACTTGGTCAAATTCCACGATGCCAAGAAGCGCTCAAAGGAAGGTACAGGGGCCTCGCCTAAGACTAGGACTAAAAGGCAGGATGTGCACAAAGGCAAGAAAGCATCATGCAGTGCCGAGACAAGCAATGTCTCCGCCAGAGGCTTCCTTGGCACCGCTATGAACCCTCAATCCAGCGGCAAGATCCCACCAAGGTTCCTCTCCCGCTTTTCCGCCCCTTTGTCTCTGGTTTATGGGAGACTCCTTGAAGCCGGTCTCATCCAGCCGCTTCCTCCAACTCCCCCACCCCAGAAGCTTTCATCGTCCCACAATCCGGACGCCTATTGCACCTTTCACCAGTGTGCTGGCCATTCCACCAACAGCTGCTTTCGTCTCCGCCACAAAATTCAAGACCTCATCGATGAGGGAATCATCTCGCCTCCACCTTCAAAACCAAGTCCTGCCGTGGGGAATTATCTTCCGACCTTCGAGGAGTTCAAGGTTGCCCAGGCCGGCGACTTGATGGGACATGGTTCCTTTGGGCAACTTTTGAGCAACCAGGCCATCAATGGCAATGGCATGAAAGCCCATCCCCTCCAGTGCATCATCGATAATTGGTCGCCGGAGCCCGTCGTTCCAACCCTTGATATGCTCAGCGCCTTAGCCTCAAACCCCAAACAGACGCAGAATCTGAGGATGGATCAGAATCCGAATAATGCTTGAGATGCCTGAAAAGACTGGAACCATCCCAATGCCAGACCTCTGAGCTGAAGAAGAAGGACGTGTGCGGAGCGGCCGGTTCGTGGATGGAATTTCTCACAAGTTTGGGAAGCTTTTGGGTTTCGAGTCGAGTCTTTTAATTTCAAGTCAGTTTGTACTTCAAGTATTTCATGTTTTCCTATCTGTACGATTGTCAAATTCGAGTTTGTATGTCAAAAAGAGTAGAAAAACCAAAAACAGAGTTGACTTCGTAAGTCTGAACTACGTTATGACCTGATTCCTTTGCAAAAAGGATACGTAGGCAGCCTTGTCCCAAGGCTCGGTCATGTTCTTTCAAGTCAATCCCAAAGTTTGGTCATTTGAGTCAGTCCCAAAATTCTGTCAGTCATTGCCAAATCTCTTGAGTCGAAATTGTGATAATAAACTCACGTTTTGTGATAATCCCTTAACTTAGAATCGTTTTTCACCATCAAAACACGAGATACTTTGCCCTCTGAAGAAGAAGAATTTCATGGGACCACTCCCTGGTGCCGTCAAGAAGCAACGCCTTGGCCCAAGAAAAAGCTCGCTAGATCAAAACCTCAAAACGTGATCTAGGCAAAAGTTAGAGCACACAAATCTCTTAAACTGCGTCTAGGATCCAGTTATCAAGTTGTGCAATTCAAAATGAAGAAAGGCATTCTTTTCTTTTATCACACGCTTGAAGATATATATCCATTGATACCCCCCCCCCCCCTTGAGCCTAAATCAATTTCTTTGAAACAACCCAGCTAGGCAGCTATCCCCCACACTGGGGTGAAATAAAGAAGACAAAAAGTGCCAGACGCCTGACCATCATCGGCGTGTCAGGATTCAAAGTGCAAAAGTGCCAAATGCATACGCACATTGTAATGCAAAACATTGAGGAAAGATTAGAAGAAACTCAAAGATCAACTAAGGTACCAAACGCATCGGCACATCAAAAGAGCGAAGCAAAGCAAATGGAAGAAGGCGCCCATCAAAAGCAAAAAGGGCACAAAAACATTCAAGATGGCTGCTAGCTCTCGAAACCCAAAGAATGAAAATTTTTGAGCTTTTTATCCTTTCTTTGTTAAACCAAACCTTGGCCGCGTTACAACCCGAATAAAGTCCTGTCAGATTGAAGAACACAACTTGATAATAAAAATCCTGGGCAATAGGAGAAAACAAGCAGGACTGCCAAGGCATTTGGTGAAATCTCAACCTGGGGCACGATTCCTGATGGAAGTCCTCGTGTTTTGCTAAAAACAATTTCAAAAGCCTCGAATGGGAAAGTCATCAAAACTTGATTTTATCATGACAATTTCAAAAAGCCTCAAATAAACAAACTCCTCGTCCGGTCAAGATCTTCGTTAAGAGTCAGTCTTCTAATAAAGGGTCTTTCTTGTCCTTTGAGTCGTCTGGGCCTTGTCCAAATTTACACAAGGTCATTTAGGTCCCAACTTGTGAAAGAAACTCCAATACGTGGAAGAACCTGCACTTGTACTCATGACAAAACAGGTTGCCAGTGGAAAAGGATCAGAACGAAGAACTGTCACTCACAGGGGCACACCAGCCCGATGCCGTCAATCACTGCAAGCCTACAGCCGACCTCAAGACAGGGGCATGCGTGCTCAAGGCTCAAACCCTGATCAAAGTCAACCTCAAGCCAGCTTCAACACAAGCCCTGGCTCCAGCTCAAACCCAACTTCCATCCGAAAGACAGATTCCGTCCCGGTTCCCAAAAATACCATCCCGCTGACCAAAAGCAGTAAAGCAGAAGGGATACTTAGTCATGGCCTTCGTTTTTCAAGAAAATAAGTAAAAGTAAAAACATCATTGTTATTGTCAATACGTCGAAGCAAGGGTCTCACTTTCTAGTCTCGACCTCTTATAGTCACCTTCATCTTTAGCAAACCTGTCTGCTTGGCATGCTACCCCTCAGCATCATCCAAACAGCACACCTCTTTAACCAACAGGGGACTGCAGACAGCAGAAGTCCCGAGCGCTCGGGAGTGAAGACCCAAGCGCTCGAGAATGCTCTCGAGCGCTCGAGAGTTCTGCTGTTTACAGCAGCTTCTGTTTCCTACTTTTTCAGCCTCAGTCCTACCTCACAATTGCATGCATCTTAGATCAGAAGGTCCTCAACATGTAGTCTGAGGATACAGCAGTTTTCATCATGTATTTGCTTCTGCATCTGTCCATTTTCTTCAAAAATATGAAAACTTCTAAGATTTTCATTCCGCCAGCGTATCAAATTCCACGTTAGGTGTGTTTGTTTGAATCCGATGACTCGCGTAAGTCACATTGTGCATTTCTAACTGTATGGCATGATCGAACGCGCATTAATGTTCTTAGTTCAAGTTTTGGTCATTTCAAACGTCTCAAAATCATCATTGTCATGTGCATATCGGCCTTTGTGTCTAGGACATTGTGGTTAATATGGCATCTCTCGTAAGTCATGGCACTCATTATTAACTGTACAGTACACTCGGTTGCAAGCAGAAGCACTTAAGTTTAGTTTTCATTGTCAAAATTATCTAAGAGTTTGCTATCGTGCGTCGAACGTCAAGTTTTAGCCATTTATTCGGAAGCATCAATTGGAAGTTGCAAATGAGCATGATTCTTAAAAGGAAGTGCGAACAATGAAGTGCAAATTTTCATAAACAAATGCGGTATTTACAACAAGCATGGAAGGAAGTACAAAAGCTGGGGCAAACACGCACCCAATCCTAGCTACTGGGGAACGCAGACCCAAACAAAATCAAGGCACGCGGGCCTAGAAGCTACACCTACGCTGGCACACAGGCCCATGTACAAGAAAGCTAGCAAAAGCAGAGCCTGAGACTCAAGCGCGACGTGTCCTCTTCTGCTGGTGGCCCTCAGACTCTGTGCCCTCACTCTCATCACCGTCGTCGTCGCTGTCTCCGCTGGGAGAACCAGAAGCAGTCTCTGAGTCCGTCGACCCTAGCACACGTGACTCGGACGACTCCTTTGTCTCGTCCTCCTCCAGTGGCTCCCCGCGAGCAAGTCTCCGCTGGGACCCTGCCCTAGGAACGACCTCAAACTGCCTAGCCTCCGCAGCAAGCCGTGACGCCCCCTGTGTCCCCCGTCCGCGCGTGCTGGTAGAAGCTAGAGGTCGTACCCTAGCTGAACGTCGTAGCTGCACCTACATATCACGAGCATACGATCATTGCATGCATATTTCAAAATTTAATCGATTCATTAAAAGAGAAATTTCTGTGCCATGCATTGTCATACCTCAGGAGCGACAGGAGAAACAGGCCTAGGGACAGGTCTAATTGGCAGGACCCTCCCTCTCGCGCAACCCTTCAGCAGGTGGCGCATTCTCACCATCAGCATGATGGCTGTCTCGGCCCACTCTCGCGGTACCTGTAATGTTCAAATTTCAGAAAGGTACAAGCAGTGGTCTTACAGAGCGTAAGAAGTTCGAGTTCGTTTATACCTGAGCCGGGAGTCGCATCGGCGGCTGCGGAAGACGCGGGACGTCTATCACCACCCGCGCCCCCGAAGAGTCTGTCGCTCCTACTGTCCACTCTAGCGTGGGTAGCACCGTCGAGCCTGAGGCCTCTGCCGTCTCCGGCGCCTCCGTATCACCCTCTCCTCTGCCAGGTGGGCTGGCACCTCGACCGCCTGCAGGCTGCCTACCACCTCGACCACTACCCCGTGCGGACCAACCTCCGCGGCCTCGCACTCCAGCCTCTCCTCCGGTGCCAGGGCCTCGCCCTCCCGCGGCTATCCTCCTCTCTAGCTCAACCTCCACCCCTAGTCTCGTGGCCAGGTACTGGTCTACGTAAGCTGCGTAGTCCAGACCGCGTCGTAGATGCCCCTCCAGGTCTGTGTCGGGCACCGTGTACAGCTCCAGCTCCGCACGAGTGTACGTCTCAGTCCTCTGCACGTGTGGAGGGAGCAACCCGGGCACCACGAACGCTGGAAGACTGAGCGACTGTCGAGTCACCCGATCTCCCAAGTACCACTGCCAACCCAGTGGGCACTCCAGCAACACCCTACTCCGTGTCAACTCCCGGCTCCTAGGCAAGAACTCAGCCTCCACCCTCGACCACCTGTCCCAGTAAACCTGCATATCGAATTTGGAAGCGTCAATAAAGCATACATCGTATACAGAAAAGAGAAATGAAATAGGAGCAAGTCATACCGCGGCTCCAGTCGAGCGGTCTAGCCAGCGTCGGAAGGTCATCACCTCCCCTCTCCTCTCCTTCGTCCTCCTATAGGTTTTGCTCCACGCAAGCCCGCGAGGAAGCAAACCAGGGTCTCTACAGGTGTTCTCGGGCGGGAACATCCTGAGAACCTCGTAAGCCCAGAGCTGCAAACGGTCAAGCTTATCTCAGTTCAAGTTCAGGTTTACGTTTCAATAAGCAATCAAAAAGTAGTATTGAAGCAATAATTCAAACCGTACCTCGACAATCCTCCAGTAGCCTCCGATCTTGTTGCCCACTCCACGTGAGGCAGCCCCTAGAAAGCAGTAGAGGGTGCACAAGGCACCTCCTCCCCAGTCAAACCGTCCTGCGGTCCTCAGGTCAACCAGGCCCGCCAAGTAGCAAAGGTGCACCCGCGACCGCCTAATCGGGTACAGGGAAGCCCCGAAAAGGTAGAGCGGGTACGCCCGGGCCATCCTCGCCGCCTCCTCGTCGTTTGCGGGCTCGTGGTCCCAGTACTCCACGAACTGCCTGAAGCCGCCATCCCTCCGCTGTGCCGTGGAACCCGCCCGAGGAACCACCGCAGGGCCTCGTCGTCCAGCACCAAGCTCGAGTCGTAGGGAAGTGGCTCTCCTCCCACTCTCAACCCTGTAATCGCTGCAAAGTCCAGCGGTGTCAGTGTCATCTCCCCAAACCGGAGGTGGAAAGTGTTGGTGGTATCCCACCACCTCTCGGTCAGCGCTGTAAGCACAGCACGGTCCACCCTCACCGACGTCATCAACTGGATGAACGGACCGAATCCCGCCGCCTCCACTAACTCTCGTACTCTCGCAGGCAGGTCCCTGAAGTACCTCAGCGAGCTAGCTGAGCCTCCGTGACCGTAAACGTCCGTCGTGCGCTGTTTCAACAGATTAATGAAATAGCATCAGCATCAGCGATCAATATAGCAATTCACGAAATAACTCAAGTGTCGAATTCAAAAGGTTCAAATTATCGGAAACTTACCGTAGTCCAACTCGTGGAGATGTGCGAGTCGCGGTCTCGGAGGAGCAAGTCCTCCGGGTAGTCAGCTCGAGCAGGAGTGTAGCTTTCTATCCCCACAGGCACGAAGAAGTGAACCCGCGGAGCATAGGTCGCAATCGCAAACCCAACACGCTCTCCTCCCAAATAGGCCTTCGCCTCGTCAACCGCAGTCACCCACACCTCGGCAGCCGCCTCTGGCTCCGGTCCCTCCATCTCCATCTCCTCCATCTCCATCTCCTCCACCCCGTGCCCTCCTGCGTCCGACGCACCCGCGCCACTCAGCAAGGCTCCCAACAGCAGTGCCGTAGCCCGGTCCTCTGGAGTCACAGTACAGTCTCAACCCCTGCATCGAGACCAAACGCGTCCAGTATGTCCCGCGGCTCCGCGGAGTCCAGATAGTCACCCGCCTCGAAAGGAACGGGCTGTGAGGCCCCGATCCTGCTTTCCCCCCTCCTCGGTAGTGCCACCGTCGACCTCAAGGTAGGTGTGACCGTGACTCTACCGCCAACCACCTCCTCGTCAACATGTCCCTCCTCTCGAGCCTGATCCGCGGCCGCGAACAACTCCTCCACAGTAGGAGTAGGAGGAGTGCCCGTGACTCTGCCTCCACTGGCCGTGGCACCACCCCGGCTGTCCGCGGTATCTCCGCCACCGTCCGTCTGACCCCCACCAGCGTCGGGCTCAGCCCCGATCTCGCCGGCTTTCTCGATCACCACAGGGTCGTCTCCAACGCCACCCACTGCCACCGTGCTTTCACCGGTAGCCCCTTCACCCCTAACCACTCCTCCTCCATCACCTGCGACCCTCTCGTCGCTGGGCACGACTACGCCGCCACCAGCGTCGCCCATTGCCGCCACGGCAACCCCAATCGCCGCTACGCCGTCGCCAGGCGTAGCAGCACCCCCGCGGGCTTCGCCCACCGTCGATCTCTCCTCGGTGTTGGCCATTCTACTCCCTTCCACTTCCTGTAGCTTCTTCTTCCCCCAAATTCGAACCTCCTGGCACACGACTGCCCAGCGGAAAATCGACAAGACTTCGAGATTTTGAAATCGATCCGTGGTGCTTCAGGAAAAAGAAAGACGTTTCGAGAGGGTGAAATCGTGAGAGAGATTCTGGGAATTGAGAGAGGGAGAGTCTGTCGAAGAGTGGACCGTACGCCTGGTTCTTGAGCGCTCAAGTTTCGGGGTTTTAAACCCCCAGACCGAGAAAAGGAAGACGAAGGAGTGGCGGGCCCCAGCCGTGGTCCCGAGCGCTTGACACCTCTCCCAAGCGCTCGGGAGTGGTCCCAAGCGCTCCACTTTGATTTTGGTCACCTTGCTGAAATCTTCAATCCCCTGATCATGTCACTTCTCGACAATTATTGCAATGTCAAACTGCTTACCAAATCAATCTCAGTCCTGTTTGCAGTACGTATTGTACGGAGCATTTGATTACGAACATCTTTCGGATATCCACAATTGGTTCATCCTCGAAAATCTGTACTTTAAGTCGAAGACGATCAAGAACGTCTTACCAGTTCATTCGTAGAAAAGTTTTATCCTTATCTGGTCCACCAACCGAGCAACACGTGGATTTTCTCTCTCTTCTCCTTATCTGGTCCACCAAACCGAGCAACACGTGGATTTTCTCTCTCTTCTCCTTATCTGGTCCACCAAACTGAGCAACATGTGGATTTTCTCTCTCTTCTCCTTATCTGGTCCACCAAACCGAGCAACACGTGGATTTTCTCTCTCTTCTCCTTATCTGGTCCACCAAACCGAGCAACACGTGGATTCTCCTCTCTTCACCCCCCCTTCCGCCGCCATGGATTCGGCACCTATCTTGTCTGCCATAGATTTGGCACCCCCCTTCCGCCGCCATAGATTTGGCACTGTCCTGGAGGACACCTTTCCATCATTTGCTTGCGTGTCTGCATGTTCGCATTTGCCCCAAAGAACTACGCTGGTCTGATCCTTGCAGAAAAGGGTACGTAGGCAGTCTGAAAAGACGCGACCACATGCATCAAATGTTTGTGTCTTTACTTGCATTTGATTTTGAATTGAGGATTTGATCTGGCTCGAATTGGGCTGTCTCAATCTTTGGACGGCACTCGTATCTAGATATGATGCTGAGCGTCGCCCAAAGAGGGGCAACTGTAGACACCCCAATTTGGGCTTTTCAAAATTCCTTGACTCGTGGCCCGGAGGCTCCCCGATGATGACTTTGGATTGAAACAAGCCTGGTATCGATCGGAACATTGCTCCTTGGAAGATTGAAGAAGGATTAAAAATGGTAAAAGGGCATTTTCAAGCGCTTGGGAGCAATCCCAAGCGCTCAAAACTGTTTCACAAAACCTCTGGCCTGGCTCTTTCTCGAGCGCTCGAGAGTGAGGTCCCAAGCGCTCGGGAGTGATCCCAAGCGCTCGAGACTTTTCTGTTGCCCAATGGATGGCAGTATCACCCACTCACATTGCAAAATCATCATTACAGCCACCTTGGGCTCGCCGATGGCTCAGTCCACACTCAACCTCTGGTAGGAAGAGTTTTAGGCCAAAGATTTACCTATTTAAAAAATGTTTTATCAAAACCATTTGATGTTTTGCCTATAAATATGGCTGGTCTTCAGCTAGAAAGGGACCACGAAATTTTCACTCTACCAGACCACCCATCCTCTGCTCTCTCACTTTCTCTCTCTCTAGCTCAAGACCAAAAATCTCCAAACTATTCTTCTAAACTTCAAAGGCTTTGCAAATTACCAAGGAAAAGGGCAAGAAATCCAGAATACCCTTCTGATCTCTTGCACTCTCCTCTCTTCATCCACATTTCAAAGCTACACCAAGGAGCAAGGTTCAAGGAAAAGGTAAAACTTTACCTTTGGTCACAACTAAAGGGCTGTTCATCCCTCTCTGAGGGGGGTCTCTCAGCCTGACCCAGTCTTCAATACTGGGCGCATGGTTGGGAGACCCTAGTGTAAAAACAAGAGTAATGGGACACAAAAATGCTTTCATAAAACCCTTACTAGACACACTCCCACGCGCTCGAGAGTCTTCTGGAGCGCTCGGGACTGGTCCAGGTCTCATGCTTGCCCCTTTGTCACATGGCAGGTTGGGAACGAGGCGTAATATAAAAAGAATTGGTTTCATTTTGGCATGCATGCACAGAAAATGGTTTTCCCCTAAGAACAGAAACATTTCCTCACAGGTTTTCATGTATGAACAAGACTGCCTTCTTTCAAAATTAAAAGATGTTCTCCTCTTGGGAAACATCAAAACAAGGGTATTTTTCATGCCAAATCAGAACCATTTCCTGTTTAAGAGCAAGCTGACATGCAGCTCACTCCCAAGCGCTCCGAACCGTTCCAGAGCGCTCGGGAGTGCATGCATGCCATTGCTTCCCATTTCCCAGTCTGTTGTGTTATCTGGTCTCTGCATGCATTGGTGTGGCCTGTTGCTCTTTTAAATTCGTAGATTTAGCCTTGTTAAGGCAGGGATGCAAGATCTGAAAGGTTGAGGGTTCATCCCACCCTTTCAAATCCTCTGCTGAGCCAGTAATGTATGTAGAAGCTCTTCAATTTCCAGTTTTTAGCATTGTATCCTGTCTGTGCTAACAAATTTTGCAGGTTCAGAGTGTCAGAACTCCCAAGCGCTCGGGACTGTTCCCGAGCGCTCGAGAGTGAAGTCAGTGGTAGTCTCCAATTTTCTGTCATTAGTGCATTTGCTCACCGTCACTCCATCATTTCATTTCCCCTTGTACAAAATGCACGTGCATGCACTTCTTACCTGTTATAAACTGTGGATACTTGCTAAATGATCTAATGAAACAAAACCCCTTTGAAAAATCCCACAAACGTTTAGTAGAGACCGATTTCGAATCGGGCGAGGGGGGTGCTGTAAAACCCTTCCCCCTCGTAACGTGGCTTCCGAACCCTTGAAACTGATCTCTGGTTTTCAAATTCAAATCAAACGGTTTTCCAAACAAAACGGTTTCTCGGGTGATATACCGCAAATCCGGGTGGCGACTCTTCAAACTCTTCAAACTCTTCAAACGATATTTTCTCTTCAAACGCGGCGGAAAAACACCGAAAACAATCACCCTTTTTTTTTTTCTCGGGCAGGTAGCCCACATGTGTGCTTGTGTGTCTTGACCACTCATGCAAGTAACCTCCTTACTTTAGCCAACCAAAGTACAACCCTTTTATGACTTCTTTTGTTCTTTTTGCAAGCCTACCAAAGTACAAACTAGCCTTGCCACTTGTCCCTCCTTTTATGACTAAACCAAAAACCCCTTATGATAACCTAAGCCCTAACCTAAAAATGGAAGCCATGCTTGGCATGCTTTCAAGCATGATTTAACAAGGCAATGGGAGAGAGGGAGAGAGGGAATTTCGGCCAAGGAGGGGGGGAGAGAGAGAGAGTGAGCCGAGAGGGAGAGAGAGAGGGAGAGGTATGTGCTTGTGTGAGGGACACTTCATCAAGCTACAAGAGTAGCCTTAAGCCTAAAAGTCCCATGTGTCAACCATTTCTAGTCTTTCCAAAGCCAATGATTAGATCCTATCTTACAAGCCAACCATTTTAGACAAGACAATGTGTGGGCACACGCCCCCCAAAAATTCTACATTTTAAGTGTAAAATTGGGTGCGCCCTTCTTACGGAAAGCGCGGTGAAACGCTTCGCAGTTCAGAGTCGCCACTCGGGTTTTGCGGAAAGTACCCAAGAAACCAGATTTTGAAAACGTTTGGATTACGTTTGTTTGAGTTTGAAAAATGCTTGTAGACTGGACCGTCGTCACCTTCGATATCTGAGGTTCGGGAGCCAGGTTACGAGAGGAGAAGGGTTTCATGGCACCCCTCTCGCCCAATCCGGAGATTGGTCTCTACTCGGGCATTTTGTAAAACGTTTGCATTTCTCTCTTATTTGATCATTTTTAGCCAGTTAGGGGGGGGCACAGTTAAAGGGGATTAAAACTGTAACACGTTTGTATCATGTGATAAAAATGTTGATGTATGTTTGATGTTTGATCTAAAGCAAGTATAATAGATTGAGAACAAGCTCCTGTGAGTGTATTGGACAGACTAGAACACACTGACTAATGTGGTACACCCAAGATCGAGCCTGTATGCACTGGCCAAGCCACTGCATACAAAGATGACCTATGTGCGCCACATCAGTGCTGGCGTGTGCCGGTAAGTTCAAACTCATAGCTCTTGCAAACAACCCTCTGGGCTCTAGAATGGACCAGTGCACACCCAAGACAAACCACGCAGTTTATATCAATAGTATAATATAGTTACAGACAGATGAAAGGCTTGAAAGCCACCAAATGAACAGCAAACCCCTTAAACAGTGAGGGGAGGAAAAGCTGAGGCCAGGGCCTAGTTGCCATGCAAGGGCCAGCCACTGGTCAAGGTCTGACTGGCACACGCAGGTACATGGTACCGTGCGCCAGTTAACATAACTCAATTAGTGCTTGGCTTTGCATCATCTGGGCTCTAGAACATGACCAGAAGGCTCCCAGAGGCATTCCAAAGCAACATAAAAAGAAATATTGAACACTATATCTAAACAGTTCTAAAAGACAGAAAGCAGTAAACTGGTTTTTAACATGCAAGAAGGTGATCAGAATATAAATAAAGCAAAAGAAGGATGATCGGTGATCCCCACGTCAGTTTTGCCATATAGCCATGACTAGCGTACGGCTTTAAACGACTGGCGTGCGCCACCTATCTCCTCACACGACTTTGAAACCTTGCCAGCATTAGGGCTAGGACTGGTATAGATTACCAGCCTTGACCCTGCTAGCCCCCCTCAGGGATCAGAACAGAAAATAGAAGCAAAAGGTGATATACCTTTGCTTGTGAGTTTGGAAAAGAACTTGAGCTTGAGCTTGGGATTTGAGGGTTTGAGAGATGAATATGGGGTGTGTTTTAGACTAAATATTGTTCTCCTTGCCTTGTCTCTCAATGGATGAAAGAAAGAGCAAGAAAAACAAGAGAAGAAGAAGGACCAAAGCTTGGGCCTCTTAATGGTGTTAACCCCTTGCAAATGAATGCAAGGGGGGTATTTATGGAGGAGAGAGTGATTGAGATCAGTTGGCCCTAAGGGTGTGTTTGGTTGGTTAAGGCAAGGAGGGAGCCTCCCATGCATTAAATGCATGGGACTTGGCTTGAGGGAAGATTTAGGGGTGGAGGGAACAGCCCAGGATGAAGTAATCATCAGATGACTGCTGGCTGACGTCGGGTGGTTACAAAAACTCCCGCGCGTTCGGCTGAATAAAGTTGATTTGACTGGCATTGACTGGCGTACGCCCCTTGTTGAGTGGCGTGCGCCAGTAACGGGTAATGACTGACATGTGGCTGTGATTCCAGTGCACGCTAGTCAAGCACCAGCGTACACCAGTAGGGTTTTGCTGAGGCCATTTGGTTCTGGCTTGAGTGCTTCGACAAGGGGTTCGGAGAGGTTTGGATGAGGTTCGGGACACTTAAAGCTCAAACTCTTTAACAGACTCGGGATGTTCTTGACCTTAATCATCATTGGGGAATCAAAGACCGCAAGTAAACTAATCTGGACAGTCCAGAATAGGGTGTCTACAGTAGCCCCCCTTTGACGGCACTTAGAGCACCATTAACTTGGCGTAAGTAACGTCAAAGGTTTTCTAGACACCCATCTAGGCCATCCAGAGCAGAACGTACGAGTTCAATGATAGACGAAAAATTTAAAGAACCTGATTGATTGGATTGATAGAGCGGATAGATCGCTATTGCCGAGGATATTGAGATACTCGGATAGGTCGGTGCTGACCTTGATTTTTGATAGCTCGGCCTGGGGGAGACTCAGCTGGGTAATATACGTACCATTGTAGATGAATCGACTCCGTTGAGAAAGATACTGGCATACAGATGGACCGTCGTTGATTTGAAATTGGACGGATAGATCGTCGTTGATTTGAAATTGGACGGATAGATCGTCGTTGATTTGAAATCGGACGGATATATTGTCGTTGATTTGAAATTGGACGGGCTCTGCTTGGGGAGTAACCATCCGAGGTGATAATAGGAACCGGACGACCATGGGCTTTTACCCGAGACGAATCTTCGATCATGGAACGAAAAATTGGGCCTCAGGCCCAAAACCCACTAGTGTGCGCCAGTAATTTCATGCCGTACGCTGGTAATGCTGCAATACCCGAGTCCAGATCCGGCCCAGACCCGGCCCAACACTGCTCCACATCGTATAAACTTCTGCAGGGGCTGGCAAAACCGCCATTCTTCGATTTTGAACTCCTAACTCTCTCAAACTCTCTCAAATCTTCAATCTCCTCTCCTAATCCACTCATCCACACATATCCATGGCAGAACCTGGTGGTGACAGGGGCGGCAATGGCGGCAGCGGTGGTGACGATCAGTTGAGGGCGGAGACGAGCGAGGCCGAGAGGTCACTAATCGACGATCAACCCACCGCGGGGGCTTCGTCGAGCATTGGTGCAACAGTTACAGGGGTCGACAAGGGCGGCGATGGCCATGCACAGGAAGTTGGTGGCGACTACGAGCGACGTGCGCTAGTGGAGGAGGGGCGTACGCCGGTGGAAGCTGAGACAGGGGGCCCACGGGTTCGACGGTTGGATTCACGGAGCGGGGTGGAAGCCATGATAGTGACCGGTGGTGGTTTGGCCGGAGCTAGTGACAGCGGTAGTGGGGGTGTCGACGGTGAGGGCCGACCGAGGTCGCCTCCGGGAGGTTTGGATAGGGGGAAAGACCCGGTGGTGGAAGAGAAGGTTCCGAGGCCGGCTCACACGGAGCGGGTCGAGTTTGTGCCACCCGTGGCTTTGTCGAGCCATGAGCCGATTACGAGCAGCGACTTGGCGGAGTTTGTTGGTGCAGAGTCACTGGCCCGGCTTATGAGAGAGAACCCGACGGCCGTTGCAGCGGTGATAGCAGCCCGCAAGGAGCGGCTGCAGCAGATAGCCCGATCGGACGAGGAGGAGAGACTGAGGCGGGAGGCCGAGGAGGCTGAGAGGGACCAGAGAGAGCTGGAGCAAGAGACCAAGGAGGCCGAGAAGGACCAAGAGGAGGGACCCGGGGTGTACGAGGTGGCAGTGGACTTGGCGGAGACCAGGCGGAAGGCCGCTCGAGCCCGGTTTGTGGCTGAGACGTTTGCTCTTCCAGAGCCGCACGTGTTTGTTCCGTCAGGCGCTGAGAGTTACGTCCCTCGCCAGGGGGACTACGACAAGGAGCTTGTGCTGAGAGACCCTGAGCGGCACTTGTCCAGGGGTTGGACTCAGGTATACCTTTAAACTTTGCTTTAGTCTTCATTTCGTACTTGTTGTAGTTGCGTATGCTTATCGTTGAATTATCAAGCATGTAACGTATGTCACTTGAACCTTTGTACTTGCTCCATTGGGTAGAACTGGTGGTAACTTGACCCGAAAATAGATTGAATTGACCGTAGGATGCTTCGACTTTAGAACTCGACCATAGAATGCCCGTGGATAATTGAGATCGACTGGTAGTACCCCTTGATAATTGACTCGACCGACAGGATGCCTTGAAACTCGATAATCGACTAGGTAGAATGCCTTTGATGTTCTGATAGCTTGAATTGACAGATAGGATGCCTTGAAACGATAATCGACTGAATGAAATGCCTTTGATGTTCTGATAATTTGAATCGACTGATAGGATGCCTGGAAACTTGATTCGACTTGTAGAATGCCTTGAAACTTGATAATCGACCTGATAAATTCCCGCTTCATCTTCTAAGTCCGCTTTGAAGTCCTTGATTCGACTGTCCATTGAATTTGAACTGCTGTACTGACAATATTTCCTTTGCTTTGACTGTTGTGATGTGCAGAGTGGAGTGGCCAGTACGCGGGGGCACGGCGGTCCAGCGCACTCGCTTGAGTTGTACTTGAGTCTTCCTGAGAGGGTGAAAGTGCTGGTGGACGCGGCGGGGTTTGGCTTGTTTATCCCCACGCTGACAGCGGTGAAGAGCGACCACGCCGTACTGAATGCACTAGCCGAGAGGTGGTGGGATACGTCGAACTCCTTCCACTTCCCGATCGGGGAGATGACGGTGACTCTGGCAGACTTTGCGGCCATCACTGGCCTGAGGGTAGGAGGTGACCCGATCCCGTTTGACTCGGGGATCCACGGGGACACCGAGGTGCTTAGGTGGTTCTTGGGCATGGTGCCCGCAGGCAGTGCAGAGATGGTCTCGTATGACCAATTCAAGAAGCACCTGGAGAGGAGGGTTCCGGAGATAGAGTTGGCGGGAGAGCGGGTCTCTGAGCTGGAGGTGGAGCAGCTAGCAAGGGTGTACTTGTTGTACTTGTTTGGGGCTACTCTGTACCCGAACAAGAGGTCTACAGTGCACTTGTCCTACCTGTCGGCCCTTTTCGACTTGAGGTCGGCTTCTCGGTTTGACTGGGGAGGAGCGGCTCTGGGTATGTGCTATGGGTCCTTGGGAGAGCTTTCCAGGGGGAAGAAGGCGGCGGCTGGGTACTGGAGAGTGTGGGAGGTAAGAAACCGATACTGTCTTTCAATTTCGTTCCATACTTGCACCTTTTGATCTTGCATATACTATATTTCTGACGCCTTGATTGCTTGACTATTTGAAAACCTTGCAGCTGTGGACTTACGAGGTGCTGCGGATGTACCCTCCGGAGAACAGGTGTCCGGACTTGAGGGCGCTTCCTCGGGCTATGGTCTGGGGACCGCTCCGCGTCGGGAAGAAGAAGTTGCAGGAGACGCTTTCCGATTTCAGGGTGTACCTCGACCACTTGACAGGTTCTCAGGTAAGGCTAGCTTTCCCTTTTGTAGTTCATGCTTTGAATTGCTTTAATGTTGTCGCTGATGCGTTTGATTGCTTTATAGGTGGAGTGGGACCCGTGGAGGACTGCAGGGCCCGAGCCTGAGTACCTGGCGAGGAGTAGGGTGGTGACGGCGAGCCGAGTGCTGCTGGAGTCGGCTTTCGGGTGGCAAAGGTACTTGGGCGACCGAGTGACATGACAGTCGCTTGACTCGTCCGAGTTTGTCGTCCCTGGGCCAGTTCCACCTCGTGCTTCGCACACTGGGAGGTACACACTGAGGGACCTTCGGCGGTTCATTGTTCCTGCCGACGCGGCTCCCTTTCTGAGGCCTGGGCGAGACTACGCCGTTTACCGGAGGTGATACTTAGCGGGGGCGCTTGGGGTGATGGAGCACAGGGCAGTGCAGACGGAGGCCTTGGTAGCCGGTGAGGAGAGGTCGGGACGGCGTAGCAGGTCAGACCGTTCCGGGGAGAGAAGTGAGTTCGCGGAGGCAACTGGGCTTACTCAGCTTTCTTGGACGCTGCCAGTACGTGACCCTCAGGGGGAGGCTGCGGAGATCCGTTTCGAGCCCGCCAGGACAGAGCCAGCAGAGGTTACAGGACCGGTATGATGTACTTTCAGCTTTACTTATTTCCCGTATCACATTTGTTTCGCACTTGAACTGCCCTTGATTCCCAATACTTGTAATTCAGGTGCCGATAGAGTGGGTGCGGGAGGCCATGCGCTTGATGCTTGCCATGGAGAAAGCGTTTCACAAGATAGCGGGCGGTACTCCCCTACAGCTGCACTACCCACCAGCAGTTCCAACGTTCACTACACAGCCTCAGGTATAAACCCAGAAATCCGGATTCGATACTTAGATCAACTGTGAATGTCTGTTACAACGCATGTTAGATGTACCTGCTTTTGGTTCCTGTTCCAGCATTTGACATGTATACACTATGCACAATATGGATATATAATGATTTGAATTGAACTGACAATGCAGGGACACGCTAGAGCGGCTTCTAGGCGGCAGACAGCGAGGCCAGTCCCTCAGAAGGGAAAGGGGAAGGCCCCTGCCGTGGTCCAGCGACCGGCGAGCACTACGCGGCCTGAGGCCAAAGGGGTGGTGATCGCTCCTTCAGCAGGGTCATCACAGCCTCAGAGGGAGCTGAGAAAGAGGCCTGCTCAGAAGAGGCTAGCTGAGGGGCCTGCGAAAAAGAAGAAGAGGAGAGAGGATGAGGAGGACGAGGAGTCCACGTCCCTCAGCAGCGGCTCTGGATCTGCTAGCGACCCTGGGTTCCGACTTGACCCGAGAGACTTGGTCGAGAGTGAGGAGGACGACGACGACCTGGAGGACCATTTTGGCGACTGAGGGCTACCACTGAGCCTCAGATACTTTACTGTCTTTTGCCATTTTGATACTCTTGACTTGATTTTTGAGATAGGGCCTGCGTGCCTTTTGACTTGCGGGTGGATGTTGACCAGTACATGATTCTGTCTGTTTTCCCCGGGCCGTTGTGCCGCTACGTATATTTCCTTATTTTGTGCCAGGGATAGCTTTTGGATAGTATATATCATTGCATTTTCTGTTTATTCAACTTCTACTTTGATGGTATTGATGATAGAAGTAAACAAAACAACCACTAATATCTGACATGCATTGACAAACGTTCTGAATCGACCAACAAACGCTAGGACACTTGCAGGACTGACCTAGCTCGAAGAAAAGGGTGGAAAAACACTAGGATACAGCCCGTATCCTACTAGGACATGCGACACTTGGCGCTAATTAGCCAAAACTCGAAATTCTTTTGACAAGTGAAACTGACACTTCTAGTAGACCAAAAAGACACAATGAGACTCGTGCGAGTCGACGGAAGTGGGAAGAGCGACCCGAGACGAGAAATATGCCGAAAAATGGTAAAAATGCCTCAAAAATGGACATAAGACGCCAAAGATGACTCGATATAGTCCCGGACTGAAACCGACACCCCCGTACAGTCACATGAAGTCCACATAACGTGTACGGTATGAGAAAACTTGGTACGAACCCCTGGTATGGACTTTGAGTCTCCGTATCCTAAGTTTCAGGAGGATACGGGCCGCCAGAGGTCCGTACTCTTCGTTAAACGCGACGTTTCCGAGCCGATGCTTCCCCACAGTCCCAAATACCATTTATGACTTGTACGAATTGACAAACTTGACAAACAAGCTTCGGAATTGAAATCGGACACTCGATGACAGTTGCTGCTGTAACTCGTATCTGGTGCACACTTTACTGGCGTGCGCCAGTAGTTGAGCGCTGTACGCCAGTAACAAAGGGGGTCCTGCGCACGCTGGTGGATTTCTAGCGCACGCCACAAAAGTGTGACACAGAGCCACTTGTCTGACCGACTGTCCTTTTTCCTGGGGCTTCTTGTCTCCACCCCTACACGGTTTGCACACGGTTTCTGGGCTTCGGGGGGGGGGGGGGCAGAGTCCTTCATTGTAAGGCTTTTGGAGGGTAGCCCTTGGCTTTGAACATAGAATAGGAAACAAGATTCGTAACTTGGTATATAACTGGGTGTTGCATGCATTGTGAAGCCACACTGATACGTCCCACTCATATATTCAGCAAATTGTAGTACTGGTCCCAAATGGAAAACCCAATTCCAACCTTGATCAGGCCCTGGTTAGTGCAAATGATAAGCGTTGACTGGCTAAATTTCCAATATCACGGCCTTGCTTCGTTCCGATACCTTCGGCATGTGCCGCTTCGCCCGGCACTTTTAAGAGCTGCGCTCCGGTTTTGGGATCCGAATGTCCATGTTTTCCGCTTTGGGGACGACGAAATATGCCCGACAGTCGAGGAGTTCCAAGCGTACCTCCGGACGTACTCATCTCCGACGCTCGTTGTTCCTCCTTACCAAGTGAGCATGCCCAGACTGCTGGCTACTGCACTTAATATTCCCGGGGGCTTGGCCTGCTCTATGCTAGAGGGTGGCCAAATCCATATTCTACAGTTGATTGAGCAGTATAGTCCTGAGGGGGATTTGGGGGACACTGCTTGGCAGGCACGGCACCATTTGGCCCAGGTTATCTGTCTTCTGGCTGCCTATTTGCTCATCCCTGCTGATGGGCGGGTCAGTCCCCTGCTTGTGAGCGTTGCTCTTCAGATGGGAGCTCGATAAAATGTGATCCCCCTAGTCTTAGCCGAGACACTTATCGGCCTGGATTCGGTGTATACTGGGGTGTCGAACTTTTTCAGCGGCAGCCCGCTACTTCTTCAGGTAAACTCACTCAGCTCACCTTTTTTCGATTTTTCGCACTTTCTCATTTTACCTCGACACTCAGCTTAGGTTATTTGCTGGCTCCTTACTTGTCTTTTCACTCAGGCTTTTATCTGGTTTCTTACTTGTCTTTTCACTAATGCAGCTGTGGTTATCTGACAAGCTGAATCTGTTGCATCCTCCGGTGGACGGCTGGAATCTTTTTCCAAAGAGGATTCATCAAAAGGGAATGAGGTAACCTGAAATGGACATCGAAGAATGGTACTCCTTCATGCAGGAAATGCAACCGGACGAGATTGTCTGGAGGTGCCCGTGGTTGGACCTGGAGGAAATGGTGGTTCACTCGGATGGGTTCGACAGAGTGGTGATTGCAGGGCTGACACGATTCACCTTCTATATTCCAGGCCGCATTCTCCGCCAGCTAGGTATCCCTCAGGGGAATGTCTGTATTACTATCGGGGATTTTCGGATTCCCAACTTCAATGCCTAGACGCTCCACGGGTATGACAGGCACTGGGAGCTCAGGGCCCGGCAGGCAGAATCTCCGGACTTCACGCCGAGGCTAAGGAACGTTTACAGGCAATGGCTAAGAGCAGACGTTCAAGCAAGAGAGAATATCGACTGACTCTGGACCACTTTGCTATACTTAGAATAAGCTGTGAGCCGTTAGGCTTCTCAAGCATTTTGTTCTGTTTTTCCTGCTTAACTGTTTTAAGGCTTTTATGCTCAGCTGGTGTATTAAAAATAGTAATTTTGCAATAAAGTTGAAAGACGGAGGGTTTCCCCCTTCTGATTCCTCAATAAAACTTCGACTTGTTCCCCGACTTTACTTGGATCTTGATATGGCACTGGAATGCTAAACCATGGATCAATTTGATAGAATATGACCGGGTCTCGAAGCGAGACTGCCTATGTATCCCTTTTCAAGAATCAGGTCAGAACGTAGTTCAGGCTAAGGTTCGCTCGTGTATTCTACCTCTCCTTTTATGCTCTAACTTTTGCCTAGTGCCGCCTTCACAGGTTTTTGGCCTAGCGAGCTTTCGACTTTTGCCTATTTATTTTTTCCTAGACCACCTTCACAGGTTTTCGGCCTAGCAGGCTGCTCTAACTTTTGCTTGTAACCGCCCACCCTTGTGGTTTTCGGCCCAACGAGCTTCTCTCAAGGATAGAAACGTTTGAGTTGATCCAGGTTGACCAGAGTGCTGAATTCATTGCCATCGAGATCGATGAGTTGAGCAGCGCCTCCAGACAGGATGGTCTTGATAATGAATGGCCCGGATCGCTTTGGCCGAAACTTCCCGCGAGCATCAAACACTGGAGCCCGTATCTCCTTTGTGACCATATCTCCTTCGACTAAGCCCCTGGACTTCACCTTCTTGTCAAATGCCCGGGCGAATCGACGTTGGTAACCTTGAACATCATACAGGGCGCGGAGCCTTCTTTCATCAAACAACATCAGTTCGACAAACCTCCCGCTGAGCCACTCAGATTCCTCCTGACCACTCTCAACCATGATCCTCAGAGACGGCACCTCAAGCTCGATAGGAAGTACTGCTTCCATTCCATAGACCAGGGAGAAAGGAGTTGCACCGGTTGAAGTTCGAATCGACGTCCTATACCCCTATAGTGCCAGGGGCAGTTGTTCGTGCCAATCCCTTGCAGACTCGATAGTCTTCTTGATTATCACCTCAATGTTCTTGTTTGCCGCCTCAACTGCTCCATTTGTTTGTGGACGATAGGTTGTTGACCGGTGGATCTCAATACCAAACTCCTCAAAGAGCTCCAGGACCCTTCCTTTGAAATGACTCCCATTGTCTGACACGAATGCCTGGGGAATGCCATATCGATAGATGATATTCTTTCGAATGAACTGGGCTATCTTGGACTGTTGTCAAGACTTTGTACGATTCAGCTTTGACCCACTTAGTGAAGTAATCTATCGCCACCAGTATGAACCTGTGACCATTTGAAGCAGGAGGCGTGATCATTCCAATAACGTCAATCCCCCACACGGAGAAAGGCCACGGTGAGGTCATGCCATACAGTTTCGATGGAGGAACGTGTTGCAGGTTGGCATGGATTTGACATTTGAAGCAGCGTCGTACGTATTCGATGCACTAAGACTCCATCGTTGACCAGTAGTAACCCTGCCTGAGGATCTTCCTAGCAAGCATAACACCACTCATGTGGGGACCACAAACCCCTTCGTGAATTTCCTCCATGATCCTTGTTGCCTCGGCCCCGTTGACACACAACTTGTGCATTCCACAGTGAGACCTTCGATACAGTTTCCCTCCACAAATGATGTACTGAGCTGCCAGCCTTTGCCGAGCAACCCGATCCTTTCTTGAAGCTCCGAAAGGGAACTCTCCTCGTTCGACATAGTTCAAGATATCATGGTACCAGGGTAGGCCATCATCAACATCATCAATGGCGTTGACGTACTCATAAGCGGGCAAGTCCCTCTGTTCAATCACAATTGGCCGCATCCTGACCCCTATTAGAAGTTCGATCATTGAAGCCAAAGTCGCCAAAGCATCGGCGAACTGATTCTTCAAGCGTGGAATGTGGGTGAAGGTCACCTTATTGAAGCAAGGAACCAGTTCTTCCAAATCTTGGTGATAAGGCTTCAGCTTCTCCTCACGAACCTTCCAATCTCCATTAGCCTGAGAGATTACCAAGTTTGAATCTCCAATTATCTCGAGTTTCTCGACTCCAAGTGCAATAGCAGCTTCCATCCCGACGATGCAGGCCTTGTACTCAGCTTGATTGTTAGTGACGTCGAAGTTCAACTTGAAAGCGAGGGGGATATGAGCCCCAGCGGGCGTAATGAGCAGTACCCCAACTCCGAATCCTCTTTGATTAGCGGCCCCGTCAAAATAGAGCGTCCAAACTTCCTCGACAACTGTTAACACATCCTCGTCCGGGAAATTGAAATCCACATCCTCAGGTCCATCGATTGGGTGGTCGGCCAAGAATTCTGCCACAGCACGGCCCTTTACGGATTTCATTGTGACATATTGGAGATCGAACTCAGCTAGCAGAAGCAACCAACGTGCTAGCTTATGGGTGAGTGCTGGCTTCTCGAACAGGTACTTGATAGGATCCATCCGAGAAATCAGCTTCACCGAATAGGCTAGCATGTAGTGTCTAAGCTTTTTGGTAGCCCAAACTAGCGCCCGACATGTCTTTTCTAGAGGGGTGTAACGTTCCTCACTTCCCACCATCTTCTTGCTCAGGTAGTAAATGGCTCTCTCGACTCCCTCGTCTCCTTCCTGTGCTAGCAAACATCCCATAGCTGTCGGGGTGACGGATAAGTACAGGATCAGAGGTCGACCAGGTGTGGGCGGCATTAGGACTAGCGGATTCCTCAGATACGCCTGGATAGATTCAAAAGCAGCTTGGCACTTCTCGGTCCATTCGAAGCGAACGTCCTTCTTGAGCAAACGGAACAGCGGTTCGCAAGTCAGTGTTAGCTTGGCTATGAATCGGTTGATAAACTGAACTTTACCCAGAAAGTTTCAAACTCCCTTTTCCGACTACGGTGGTTCCATCTCGAGAAACTGCCTGAGTGCTGGGATGAAATCCTCCTTTTCTTTTGCCTTGACAATCATGTCGTCAACGTAGACCTCAACCGTCTTGTGGGTGAAATCATGTAACAAAGTGGTCTGGGCCCGCTGGAAAGTGCAACTGGCATTCTTCAGCCCAAACGGCATCATCACATAGCAGTAAGTACCCCACTCGGTGACAAAGGTTGTCTTCTCTTGATCCTTTGGTGCCACAAAGATCTGGTTGTACCCTGAGAATCCGTCGACAAAAGAGAGCAAAGCATGCCCTACCGTGTTGTCCACGAGCACATCGATGTGAGGCAAGGGAAAACTATCTTTGGGGCTTGCTTTGTTCAAGTCCCTAAAGTCGACGCAGACTCGGATTCTCCCATCTTTCTTAGGAACTGGCACGATGTTAGCCACCCACTTCAGATATTCAGCAACCCTTAGGAACCCGGCGTCAATTTGCTTGGTGACCTCCTCTTTGATCTTCTCAACCCAATCCGGCCTCATCCGGCGGAGTTTCTGTTTGACTGGAACAGCCCCTGGTGCCAGCAGAATTCGGTGCTGCACGATCTCAGGATCGATACCGGGCATGTCCTTGTGAGACCACGCGAAAACCTCGAAGTATTCTTTGAGCAGATCAATCAGCGCAGTACGATCCTCGGGGGACAGAGTTGAACCAATTTGCATCATTCGGGGGTTATCCTCGTCTTTCAAATTTACAGAAATTACTTCTTCTTTTAGAGGCTGAGCATGCCTTTCGTCTTCCCTTTCGATGAGGGAACGCAACTCAGCGGGGATGTCCCCATCGAAGTCTGTTCCTTCATCGTCGGGGTCGACACAGTTTATATAAAAGTCAGCAAAGTAATCGGAAGTAGGATCATGCATTTCATAAAACCCCAGTGGGTTGCCAAGTACAGTGGACTCAAACTCGAAGTAGAAGCTATGACGTGGAGGGCCAAGAGGCACAAACTCCGACTCTGAGCTAGACCTAGACTTGACAGACTCTGTGTCAGACTTAGATACATCGTCAATGCATGTCAGACGCGGAGTGAAAATGCAATTATTTATACTACCCTTGGCTTCCACAATGAGGGAGGTTGGATCTTCGAGGATGTCTGGAGAGTCGGGCCCAAGCATCAGCACTTCAGCCTCTTCTTCCTTGCCAACCAAACCTACTTGGGAGAACAGCATCTCCAAGTCCTCTTGATCAATTGCCTGCAGCCAATCATTCTCCTCCTTAACCTGGGCCAGCTGCTTCTTGAATTCCTCTTCGGCCAGCTCTTCTTTGGCTATCTCTTCCTCACTGTCAGACCAAGTGTCCGCAGCGAAGATCTCGAATCCCGGTAGCCAGGTGCCAGTCTCTGGATCCTAGAACGGCTTGGGTTGACCTTCATAATAGATGCTCCCTCCCTCACGGGTGAAGTAGCTGCCAGGGTTACCAAAAAGGGTTCGAGGTTTTCCCGTACCTTTCCCTTTTTTGGCCTTTTTGGCCGGAGGTGCGTATCCCAAACCAAATCGGCCTTCGGAAAAGGGAAAGGTAGGGAACTCAGCGACCCCCTGCTGGTTTATCCCAAGTCCAAAACCGGGCATGTGGCCCATCCTTCTCATGATGTCGATGGCGGCTGAGCTGATGATGAAGTCGTTGTCCATGGCGATGGCATGGACTTGAAAACCCTCCAAAATCTGAGTCTTCTTCCCCATGTGTGATTCCCAAGACAGGCTCGTCGTCCTTGAGCGGGCGAATCCCAGAGTCCCCGCAGATAGTGAGAGTCCCAGTTGGAAGCCCCAGCATAACCTTTTGGTGCAGAGTTGAAGGTACCGCCATGATGTCTGACCTATGCAGCCATGGCCTGCCCAGCAGCAGATTAAAGGTGGCAGGGATGTCGACTACGTGGAATTCCACCTCCATCTCAAAGCCCTCAGCATCGAGCTTGAGTACAATGGTCCCTTCCACAATGCGGCGGGTGCTATCATAGGCTTTGACAGCCAGATTAGATGGCGCGAAATCCTTCTTCGCGATCCCCAAGCGGTAAGCGACCCTTAGCGGACAGACATTAATGGCTGAGCCGTTATCGATGAGCACGGTCGGAACCCAAAGTCCTTTGCACTTGACGATGATGTGTAACGGATGGTTATGGTCGGTCCCCTCGACAGGCAGGTCCCTCTCGGTGAAAGTAACAGAGTGTTTGGAGAGCAAAGGTAGGATGAGGGCGATCATTGCCTCGGGAGTGATGTCAGTCGGTACCTTGAGTCGGGCGAGGGCCGCAGACAGCTTGTCACAATGCTCCTTTGATGATGCGATCAAGCCCCAGATTGATACAGCAGCAAGGATCCTCTCAAGTTGTTTCTGAATTACATCCCCTTTTGGGACTCCACCAAGGATGATCGGAGCGCTCCTTTGGACAACCGGATTGGCAGGTTGCAGAATGGGAGGATTGGACGAGCTCCCAGCCTGCAAGTTAGAGGGCTGGAAAACTCGGCCGCTCCTTGTAACGTTGGCGATGTCCCACCAAGAAGTTGTGTCGTCGAAGTCCCAGAAGTCTGCAGGTATGTCGTCCATCTTGCGCTTCCCTTTGTCAGTTGCTACCACGGTTGCAGACGGATCTTGCCCCAGAGCCAAATCCTGTTCCAAATCCTTCATTACCAACCCTTCCTAGAAAGACGGATCTTGTGCAGCGGCCTCTTCAAACGGCACTCCCGGATTAGTCACAAACGGCGTGTCCCAAAAACCAGCATCCACCAGAGCAGAGTTGACCGTCCAGACTTCATTGCCCATGTTGATGTCTACCACCTTATCTACATCCCAAAAGTCAGAAGGCAGCGGATTTGTATTGAGGTCGACAATCTCATCTACCTCCCATAGATCATCAGGTACCGCATCCAGAGTCATGATACTGCAGTCGTCGTCAGGCAAAGGCACAACAGGACGTGGGAGTCCTTCATCGACTATGTAGAATGAGGGATCCAACTCGGAGTCAGTCACGGAAGCGAGCAGCGAATCGATTGTAGATGCGCGAAAGCACTCCCCAATCACACGGGGTTCTTCTTGGCGGAGGTCCTCCTCTGTGTAGAACACTTCGTTGTCCGGTATGACTTCCTCTTGAACATATTCAGTTGGGAACTGCCAAGCGGGCTCGGGATCCCAAAAGTATGGCTCTTCTTTAACAATAGGCTCGAGTGGATTGAAGAGCAGATACAGGGAGAAACCATCCAATGGGTCCAACATGGCCTCCTCCTGTGCCGCTAACCACTCATCGTTTGCAGCATGGTCAAAGGGTACTTCTTCTGGCTCCGCTGGGAGTCCGTTGAGCGCAAGATTTTCCCACTCGTTGATCCTGGGGACAACAAAATTCTCATGGTCAGCTATTGCCCAACCCACAGCTTGCATGTCAAGTTCTGGCCCTGGCGGACTTGCCACAGCCCCAGTAAGTCTCGCATGTTGTATGGGCACTCCATCGTGAGTAGCACCGGAGACAGTAAAGAAGGGATTCCTTGTGGTGGAACCAGCGAGAAGTTGCACGGTGAAGGCGGGATTGCTTTGAAGGTCTAGAAACACGTCGTTGAAGGTAGTCACACCGTCACGCAAGCGTTCCAGGGGTGTCCTAGAATCAGACGACTGTCCCTTCTCCAAGTTTAGGTGCAGCACTTCGGGCTCAAAAGGCATAGACACTATCGGCCTCGATTGATCTATTGTGGTTATATGGTCAGTGGGGTTGAATATGGTGGAGCTAGGAGAGATTATGGTGGAGCTGAGGGATATGTGGTTTACTTGATTATCGTGCTTTGGGAGAGAGTTAGAGATAACGTTGGGTTTGGAAGGTGGGTTTGGAAGAGTTCCATTGTCCACCAAGTCTTGTATCGCATGACGGAGGCGATAGCAAGAGTCGGTGTGGTGACCAGGCATCTAGTGGTAAGCACAGAAGACATTAGGGTTGTGGCTAGGAGGTGGATTTTGGGGAAGTGGGGTCGGAGTGAGAGGCCTAAGGTGACCAGACTTGGCCAGCTTTTCGAGGATAGCAGAGAGGGGTGCTTCGAAGTTGGCGAAGGTGCGGGGTTGACTGCGGTTACGGGGTTTTTGAGGGGTTTGCACTTGATTGACGTCGGCTATGTGGCTGGAGCTTTGAGTTGTGGCGGCATTGCTAGCAGTAGCAGCATTGGCGTAGTTGCTACCGCCAAAGAGAGCAGTACTGCTTCCGGTGTAAGCACGGGGCTTAGCTTTTGACGTTGAGGTAGCAGGAGCAGATTCGGTTCTCGGGATGACCCCAGTTTGGAGAGCTTCTTCAATGGCGAGGCCATAATCAAAGAAGGTTTCCCAGTTTGCACCCTAGACTAGTACGAGGTTCTTAGCAAAGTCTGGCTGCACGCGAGAGATGATGCGGATTTGATCCTTCTCACTTGGACGGTCCGTCATTAGGGCTGCCTTTGCTCTCCATCGCTGGATGAAATTCGCAAAGGACTCCTTTGCGCTCATCTTGGTTGACTCCAACTCTAGAGTGGTCATCTTGAGTTGGACGTTGTAGCTGTATTGGGCATTGAAAGCGGCCCCAATGTTGACCCAGGTTTTCCTTTTGGAGAGGTCCAGAGACAGAAACCATTGAAAAGCGGGACCAGCCAGAGTTTGAGGGAATAGTTGTGCCATGGTTTCCTCTTCAATTCCATGCAGCTTCATTGCACTATGGTATGCCAGCAAGTGAGTCTTTGGATCCCCAGTGCCGTCAAACTTCGCAAAGTCGGGCATCTTGAACCTTTCGGGCAACCTAGCGTTTGGAAACGGACAGAGACGGTCCATGTCCAAACCGCCAGCGCTTATCTTCTCGGCTTTAGAGACAGTCTCCTCGAGTTTTGCCATCTTGGCGATCAAGGCAGCCATTTCCGGGCTTGGAGCAGGATTCTCACCCTGAAGGTTTTCCTCGACCACGGGCTCGCACTCTTCCCTTCCAGCGCCTCCTCCAGCTGTAGGAACCAAAGGAAGTCGTTCTTCAATTAGGGCACGGAGGTTGGCCGTGGAGGCGTCAGCTTGATCGGCCCTCTCTTGCATGATGGCGAGGTTACGTTGAATATCGGCAAGAACAGCAGCAAGGGTCGGAGGTGGAGTTTCAGCCATGACGAGAGGTTCTATCTTGACTTGAACGAGTTTCTGAGGTGCAGGGAACGGAGTGAAAGGAGTCGGTGGCGAATCCTCCCCTAACAGATAGCAACCCGGAGCTTCCGTCGTGGCAGACCCAAAATCAGACCCACCCAGATCTTCTCACAGACAGACCCAGCGGACGTTCCCAAGTAGGTTTGTCTCTTGATTCTGAATCTGGACAGTGCGACGGCTAGACAGTAAAGTATAAGAGCTCAGTGACTGTAACGCCCCCATTTTCGGGTTCGTTAATTAAGCATTTTATTGAATAAAAAGGCTAAGAGTCAAGTTCATTATTACAACGTAAGTCTTACTAGAGTACTTTTTATTACACAAGGATGGAATTTCTAGGGTATTCTACTACTCCGCTTCTTCCTCCATCCTAGCAAGCTTTTCGGCTCCAAAAGCCTCCAATGTGTACTGTTCACCTTGCTCATCAATTAACTCTGACACATTATACCAGCGTCGCCCCCAGTATAATATGTTAGGGTCACCAAAAAGGTAACACCGTGAGCAACAAGCTCAATAGAATAAACTATATCCACTAACTCATAACTTATGGCAAGGAAATATATAAACAAATACACATGCTCATTCAACAACATAGATAAACAATGATACATCTATAATCGATATCTTTTAGCGTTGGTGTCATGTCTTTTCGTGTTTCTTCGACGCGACTCATCGTAGACTGTGTCACATTTTCACTCTTACCAAAAATCACATTTTCCACGTTTCTTTCACAAATTGTTACTAATGAGGCTACCAAGTCCGGCTCCATTAGCAACACTCACAATGGCTACCAAGTCCGGCCAATCATGGTTTACAAAATCCATTTCAATCTTGCATTGATCCTTTTTCGCGGAGGATCAAGCCATATTTCCACATGAGACTACCATGTCCGGCCCCATTGGAAATCTTCGCAATGAGCTACCAAGTCCGGCTACATTACGGTTTTCGAAACACTTACACAATGACTACCAAGTCCGGTCATTATGTAATTTCAAAATATTTTCCGCAGGTTAATCCCATCTTTTCTTTGACCACACCCTAGGTGTCATGTTTCTACTTTCTCGGTTTTCGTGTCTCGTTGTATGCAATGACTCCGCGGTAATTCATTTCACAATTTAAGTAATCTTGAAGCTAAACTAGCAAGATCATTCAACTCTATATTAGATAACATGCTCATTTTGTCACATCATCATACTCACATTTAATCACACAAGGTTAAGCATAGTGCCACATGGACGGACACCTTTGGAGTGATAAATCACTTATGCTTTATCAACAACAAGTAGTCAAGTAATCACATAATCATGCTCACATTCATTCTAAGATTAAAACAGCTTAATCCTAAATCATGCTTTCTTATGTTCAAAACAGCATATGTTTATTGAGTGTTCTAACGTTAAGCTATTCATGCCATGGTTAATCAAGATAACAACTTCTAAACATTTCTAATCATGCTTAGGGAAAGTAGCTCGTATAATCTACGTATGCTCGAGATTTCAAGGTTTAGAATAATTCACTTTCATTTCGAAATACGCATGCAATACGCTATACTTAGATCTTTGAAAGTAGAGGAAAATTATACTAAACTTAAAGAGTATTCTACATATACGTAGAGAAAAGTAGATATAGAATATCTACCGTTCTTCTTGGCGGTAGTCGGCTACGGATTAGGAAAATAGTACGTCGGACGGAGTAACAGCTTAGGAATGGCTTCGCTAGCTTCGAAAGAGAAAGGTTTCTCTCGAAACTTGATCTTGACTAATACTACTAACACTTTTGGATCGGTAGGGTGGTGGAGTGGCGGCTTAGTGGCGGCACTAGAAGAGTTTCTTGAAGAACTAGGGAAGAACTTCAAGAACAACTAAGAACTAACCAAGAACAACAAGAACAACAAGAACACTTAGACTTTCTAGAGAGAAGTTGGAGCAATGCTTGAAGGTGTGAGTTCAAAGGCTTGAAATGGCTTGCTATTTATAGGCCAAGTTGGTCTATTATCCAAGAGGCAATATTTCCCCTAACATTTGTTATCCAATGGATCATAGATTGACTAGATTTGATTGTCCTTAGATTGGATGAGGTGTTGCACTAAAGGACATGACTAGGCTTATTGTACACTTGCACACATCACAAATCTCTCTCTCCCTCTCTCTCTCTCTCTCCCGGCCTCTCTCTCTCCCATCTCTCTCGGCTCTCTCTCTCTCTCTCTTTGGTCCAAAGAAGGTACAAGGGTTTGAAAGACTAATAGATTTTCTCTTATTCTTTCTTCTAACCTAGGACAAGGTTTAAGTTTCTTTAATGGGGTTTGTGTCTAGTCTAGAATAGAAAATAAGATATGGTAGTCCTTTAGGGTTGAAAGAATAAGAAACCCTAGATATGGTGGTACAAGGTGATGCAATAAGATGATGTTGGGAGATATGGAAGTACACTAGTCACACACATCACTCTCTCTCTCCCTCAATCGGCCTCTCTCTCTCTCTCCCTCTCTCTCTCTCTCTCTCTCTCTCTCTCTTGGACACCTAATGGAGAAAGGACAAAGGGTTGGTAGTTGACTAAGTGAAAGAGTAAGGTTTTGGTGTAAGGCTTGACTTGGCAAGGAAGATCTAGTATTTTAGTCCACCTCATGTCCTTTAAATCTTTCATCTTTCATTAGTACACGTACATATATATATATATATAACTAGGGTTTTTGGTAGAAGAAGATCAAGAAGGTACATGCATATCTCTCTCTCTCTCCTATCTCTCTATCTCTCTCGGCCTCTCTCGCCTCTCCCTCTCCCGAATTCTCTCTCTCTCTCTCTCTCTCTCTCTCTCTCTCTCTCTCTCCTCCTTCCTTGGTTAAAAGAAAGACTAACTAAAGGACAATGTACCCTATGATCTCATCTTGGACTTTTAAGTCAAAAATTTCCTATTAAACTATGTCAAAATGCCACCTATGTACTTATATACTATATACTAATACATAGTATCCTAGGATGATGTAAACATATCATATACTTTAATTAAATAAGTACATATCATATCTAGGAAAGAATTAACTAATTTAACCTAGTACTATAGCTTAATATGGTTTTATGGACCAAAGGATTAAAAATCCCCTAACATTTATTAACCAATGGTTAAAGGATGAAAGTACTAAACTTATATAACCTATCTATAATAGTACAATGACTCATGGTGAATCTAATTAAACTAATGGACCTTGTACTAGGTAGAAAGGTTAACCTGTCGTCCAATGGTTAATAATTCTCCTAACTTCTATCGTCCAATGGGTAAAGATGGTAAGTAATATATAATCTTATAAAGTGTACCTAGCAATCTTGTCACAATATCCAAGGTCTAAATCTATGGTCCAATGGATAAAGATTATCCTAGTATCTATCGTCCAATGGGTAATAGATCAAGGGTTGACTTTTGGTCAAGGTCTCACTTAGGGTTCAAATGGTTCAAAGGTTCGATTAGGCTACTCTAACGATTAGTTGGAAGCTAGCTAGGCTTGCTAAATAGGACGACTTAGGGTTTACTATCTCACTTTTTTTTAGAAAAGGACTAAATCGCAAGGCAAAATGAAATTAGGTTTGAATCGAATGAATCTAATTATGACGGATTATTTGAAAATAATGAATTTATAGAGTCAATATAATAATCAACGAGATTTTTATTTACTGAAAATCGGAGTTGTTACAACCTATCCCCCTTAAACAATTTCGTCCCCGAAATTAGACGTACGCTCGGATTCAAACAGGTGAGGGTGAGTTGCCTTCATAGTCTCCTCTCTTTCCCAAGTGGTCTCTCCAGTTCCTCGGTGTTTCCACAAGACTCGTACTAGTTTGATTGTCTTGTTTCGGATTGTCTTCTCGCTTCGGTCTTGAATCTCAATTGGTTCCTCCTCATATGTCGCATCTTCTTCGATGGTAACGTCTTCCCATTTGAGAACATGCGTGGGTAAGGCGAGGTACTTGCGGAGCATTGAAACATGGAACACGTCATGCACTCGATCCAGCTATGGCGGTAGGGCTAGTCGATATGCGACTCTTCCGATCTTCTCCACGATGTCAAAAGGTCCGATGTAACGTGGGGACAGTTTTCCCTTTTTCCCAAATCTGATGACTCCTTTCTTTGGTCTTATCTTCAGGAACAAGTGGTCTCCTACGGTGAAGGTTAAGGGTCGGCTTCTTATATCCGCATAACTCTTCTGTCGGCTCTGAGTGGTTTGGATCCTTTGCCTGATGGTTTTGACCTTCTCCGTGGTGTCACGTACTATATCAGGTCCAATTAATCCTGTTTCTCCAGCGTCTGTCCAGCAGACTGGGGATCGGTAAGGCTTCATAGGGTGCCATTCTGATACTTGCTTGATAACTGTTGTTGTAGGCAAACTCTACCAATGGTAAATGCTGCTCCCAGTTCCCAGAGAAATCCAAAGCGCAGGCTCTCAGCATATCCTCTAAGGTCTGTATCGTTCTCTCTGTTTGGCCATCGGTTTGCGGGTGGAAGGCTGTGCTAAGCCTTACATCTGTTCCCAAAGCTTTCTGTAATCCTTTCCAGAAATGTGACAGAAACCGTGAGTCTCTGTCTGACACAATTGAGACGGGTACACCGTGTAGTCGTACAATTTCTCGAACGTGCAACAGGCTCAGTTGTTCCACGTTTTCTGTCATCTTCACAGGCAGAAAATGCGCGGATTTGGTGAGTCTGTCCACGATCACCCAGATGGCAGTGTTGGTTTTGGCAGTTCTTGGTAGTCCGGTTACGAAGTCCATTGAGATGTGCTCCCACTTCCAAGTCGGGATTGGCAAAGGTTGAAGGTCGCCTCCTGGTTTCTGATGCTCAGCTTTGACTTGTTGACACACAAGACAGGTTGATACAAAGCGAGCTACGTCCTTCTTCATTCCTTCCCACCAGTACGTCCTTTGCAAATCATGGTACATCTTTGTACCTCCGGGGTGGACTGCGAAGTTCGAATGGTGTGCTTCTCGGAGTACAGCTTCTCGAAGAGTTCTAATATTAGGTATGAAGACTCTTCCTTTGAATCTCAGGTTACTGTCTCCCTCGATCGTCCATCCTGGTATCACCTTTCCTTCTCGGATTCGATACCGAATGAACTCGCATTCTTGTTCAGTGGTTTGGGCTAGCAGGATCTCCTGGTGAAGTGCTGGTTCTGCAATAAGTGCATATAGTCGGATATTCCCACTTTCTGATGAAGGTTTCAGGTTGAATTCGTTGAGGGTGTCCACCATTTCCCACTCTTTGATGGCAGTTTTGACTTTCTGTGCCCTGTCCTTTCGACTCAGGGTGTCAGCCACCACGTTGGCCTTGCCAGGGTGGTACTGCATTGTGAACTTGTAATCTTCCAAATACTCCATCCATCGATGCTGCCTCATGTTCAACTCCTTCTGAGTGAAAAGGTATTTGAGGCTCTTGTGGTCGGTGAAAACCTCGAATTGTTCTCCCCACAGGTAGTAACGCCAGGTTTTGAGGGCGAACACTACTGCAGCCAATTCTAAGTCATGAGTAGGGTAATTCTTCTCATGTGGTCGGAGTTGTCGCGATCCGTAAGCTACGACCTTTCCATTCTGCATTAGCACGCATCCCAAGCCATCCCTTGACGCGTCGCAATAGACAGTATAATCCACGCCTCGCTCGGGGATGATAAGTACCGGCGCACTAGTCAGCCTTCTTTTCATCTCCTGAAAAGATTTCTCACAGGCTTCAGTCCAATCCAGCTTCACTCCTTTCTGAGTTAGTCTCGTCATTGGTTTGGCGAGACTTGAGAAGTCGGGTATGAATCTTCGGTAGTATCCAGCCAATCCTAGGAAACTTCTGATTTCGAACACAGAGGTTGGTTGCTACCAATTCATCACGGCTTCAACTTTACTTTCGTCCACGGCTATTCCATCTTTGGATACTACATGCCCCAAGAACTTAACCACTTCTAGCCAAAACTCGCATTTACTCGCCTTGGCATAGAGTTGGTTATCCCGGAGTACTTGTAGTGCTATTCGGAGGTGTCCCTCGTGCTCCTCCTTATTGGCGGAGTATATCAAAATGTCATCAATGAACACCACTACAAACTTATCTAAGTAGGGTTGGAAGATCTTGTTCATGAGACACATGAAAACTGCCAGAGCGTTAGTCAGCCCAAATGGCATTACTATGAACTCGTAATGTCCATATCTGGTACGGAAGGCTGTCTTGGAGATGTCCTCATCTCGGATTCTGAGTTGATGGTATCCCGATCGGAGGTCGATTTTTGAAAAACAGGTTGCTCCTCTCAATTGATCAAATAGATCATCGATCCTAGGCAGGGGGTACCGGTTTTTGATGGTGACTTGGTTTAGCTTCCGGTAATCGATGCACAGTCGGAGTGTCCCTTCTTTCTTCTTCACGAACAAGGCAGGTGCTCCCCATGGTGACGTGCTTGGTTGGATGAATTCATTTTCCAACAGCTCTTGCAATTGGGTCTTGAGCTCCTTTAGTTCCGCAGGGGCCATACGGTATGGTGCCATAGAAATTGGGGCTGTCCCCGGTTGGAGTTCGATAGAGAAATCTATCTCTCTAGGAGGTGGTAAACCAGGAAGTTCTTCAGGGAACACATCGGCGTATTCGCAAACGATGTGTGGTAATCCCATCTCCATCCTGTCAGTTTCTTCCATTTGGAGACTAGCTAGCCATCCAAATAGTTGATTCTGCCACCTAGATCTTTTCACGGTTAAACTAGCCATTTGTCAATCCCCCTTAAAACAGAAACGAGTCCCATCAGGGGTACAGGCTGTTACGGTCTTCTGATGACAATCTATGATTGCTCGGTGAGCCGATAGCCAGTCCATTCCCAAGATTACATCGAAATCCGTCATGTCGATCACTCTGAGGTCGCAGGTTAAGCGCAAATTGGCTACCTCTAATTCGCACCCTCTACACACTAGACTAACAGTTATGCTCCCCCCTAATGGTGATGCTACTTTCGTACGTGCACTAAGGGGTTCTGTTTCTAGTGCTAGAGCAGCTACGCAGGCAGTAGATATAAATGAATGAGATGCACCAGAGTCAAACAAGGCTTGCACGCAGGTACTATATAACAGTAGCGTACCTTGGATCACAGAGGGATCCTGCTCCTGTTCCTCAGTCTGCAGCGCAAAGATACGCCCTCCAGTATTTTGTTGGTTTCCCACGGGCTGCTTTCCCTTGTTCTGCCCGTTCAGCTGATGAGATGAATTTCCAAAAGTTGGCTTCACAAATCCGGCTTGTCCAGATTGAGCTCCTTGGTTTCCAAAATTCCCATTTCCCTTCTTCTGGGTTTGTGGGCATTGGCGGCTGTAATGGCCCATAGCCTGACAGTTGTAACACTTAACTGTCGACATGTCCCTGCCATCACTCTGTGGTTTGTCACGAGTTAGCGCAGTGGTCTTCCAAGCTTGGTTGTTCTGAGATGAAGCAAAAGGTTTGGTGAGGTAGGGTCCGCGGTTGTTGATGGTTACTTGGTTTCGGATTGGTCCGCCGGTTGCCTTCCTCCATCGATTCTTGAAGTCAGTCTCCTCATTCTCCAATCGAAGGGCACATTTCACCACACCAGAGTAGGTGGGGAAAGTTTGTGCTACCACGGCTCTACGAGCGGTCGTCAGCCCCCACTCGAATCTTCTCGCCTTCTTGTCTTCAGTTGACACAGCGTCCGTGGCGTAACGGGACAGCTCCTCGAACTTGGCCGCGTACTGGGTCACGGTCATCGTTCCTTGCTTCAGGTTCATGAATTCTTGTTCCTTAGCTAGGCGAATGGGTGTAGGAAAATACTTGTCAAGAAATAAGGTTTCGAACTCAGTGAAGGTCATGGTGGCTATGGCATGGGTTGCCTCCATCAATTCCCACCAATAGCGGGCTTCTCCCTTCAGTTGGTATGTGGCTAAGGCTACACGATCTCCATCGCGGGTAATCTCCAAGGTGTCCAGGATCACCTTAGTTTCCTTCAGCCATGCTTCGGCCACAGTGGGGTTGGTATCTCTGTGGAAGGTCGGGGGTCGGCGTTTGCAGAACTCATTCATGGCTCGGGTTCGAGTCATAGGTCCGTCATCGCGGTTAGGGTTTTGGCGGTTAGCATTCAAGGCGGCTACGAATGCCTGCATGACTTGGGCTAGGCTAGGGTTTGCGTTGGAGGACTCTCCGGTTTCGTATCCTAATCCACTGCGTCGATTCACCATCTACGAGTAAAAATTGTAAAGGGGGAGGTTTAGCCTATTGAACAATTTCTTTTTAGAAATTTGGTTTTCTCCCTAAGATTAACGATAGAATTTAAAACAAGGTGCAATATCATATCATAAAATAAGGCAACTTTTCATAGATAAGCAAAGGATTACAACGAAGCATAGAGTTCTAAAAGAGAAACACAAGACAGATTTCCTATTACAAGTTGGAATGATCCTACTAGTTCCGATTACATGGTTTGGTTAGTACACGAGCGCCATAAGTGCAATCACAACTACCGAACCTTATTCTAGTACTACTAAACTACTAACTAGGTGGAATAAGTCCGAAATATTCTCTTAATTGCTCCTTCCACTCCTTCTCCCTTCTCTCGAGCCAATGTTCTCCCTTTCGACGGATCTCTTTGGCTAACTCCTTTATCTCCATGAGTTGGTCCTTGTTGGTGAGGGGTGCCATCACGATAGACTGGTATACTTGGTAGCCAGTCTCGGGGTCACATATACCCAAGTGGGGTATCGAGATAAGGCTCTCAGGTGCTAGTATGGCCTTGATAAGTATCAGGTCCGCAACATTGGTCGGGGTAGCAAAGGTACGGTTATCCATATCTACAATAAGAAAAATTATATATTAGACTTAACTGTGTGAAAGTGGTAGTCGCGCACAAGTATGCATGTAAACAGTGATCACAAGATAGAAAGGAAACACATAATTTTCATTACATAAACGAAGCAAGTACAACATAGATGGCTTATAACAGCCTAAACTTCCTACGCTATTACACCAAGAGTTTGACTACTTCCTACGTTACATCCTACGTCCCGAAGGATTACAATTATTCCTTAGATAATCCTAATAGGCATAGTCTATTCTTGGGTCTTGTCTTCCTCGAGGGTTTCCTTATTGGCTTCCTCCTTGTCTCCAACTCCTTCCTCCTTCTATAGTAGTTTCCTCATCGACTTCTCCCTCTTGATCACTAACCTCAAGGTCTCCCATCGGGGGTAAGGTACCAAAGATCTCATAGTAGGCACACAGGATTGGGAATAGCATAGGGAACCAAGGGTCGGTTTCTACAGGGATGGGGGTATTTTGTTGCACTCTTATGAAATCTTGCTTTTCTGCGAGTACAGCGGCAATGAAGTCAGGGCTCTCTGCTAGGTGGAAGGCCAGGATTTCTATGGTGGTCTTGAGTTGGTGAACTCCTGCCAATAGGTCGGCTAGGCGGCCCAGGTGATTCATCTACAAGGAAGGGTTAAACCTCAATTAGTAAAAAGAGGGTTGACAGGTTTAACTAGTGAAAAGTTTTAAGGCAAGGCTTTACTCGAACTAGAAAATTCTCAAGTTTTTAAGTTCCACATTTGATTCTTGATTTAAGTCATCATCCAATTGTTCGGGAATTCCCAGCTCGGTGGTATTGCCAATTTCCACACCTTGCTTCAATCCGGAGATTGTTTCGACAGAATCCCACCCAATTTGGGACGGTAAACTTAAACTCAATTCACGTTTGTGCAACGGTCAATCTATCTCGTGGTTCTACCCATTCTACCCATGGCCGAGGTTTTGAACCTAAAGCTCTGATACCAAGTTGTAACGCCCCCATTTTCGGGTTCGTTAATTAAGCATTTTATTGAATAAAAAGGCTAAGAGTCAAGTTCATTATTACAACGTAAGTCTTACTAGAGTACTTTTTATTACACAAGGATGGAATTTCTAGGGTATTCTACTACTCCGCTTCTTCCTCCATCCTAGCAAGCTCTTCGGCTCCAAAAGCCTCCAATGTGTACTGTTCACCTTGCTCATCAATTAACTCTGACACATTATACCAGCGTCGCCCCCAGTATAATATGTCAGGGTCACCAAAAAGGTAACACCGTGAGCTACAAGCTCAATAGAATAAACTATATCCTCTAACTCATAACTTATGGCAAGGAAATATATAAACAAATACACATGCTCATTCAACAACATAGATAAACAATGAAACATCTATATTCGATATCTTTTAGCGTTGGTGTCATGTCTTTTCGTGTTTCTCCTACGCGACTCATCGTAGACTGTGTCACATTTTCACTCTTACCAAAAATCACATTTTCCACGTTTCTTTCACAAATTGTTACTAATGAGGCTACCAAGTCCGGCTCCATTAGCAACACTCACAATGGCTACCAAGTCCGGCCAATCATGGTTTACAGAATCCATTTCAATCTTGCATTGATCCCTTTTCGCGGAGGATCAAGCCATATTTCCACATGAGACTACCATGTCCGGCCTCATTGGAAATCTTCGCAATGAGCTACCAAGTCCGGCTACATTACGGTTTTCGAAACACTTACACAATGACTACCAAGTCCGGTCATTATGTAATTTCAAAATATTTTCCGCAGGTTAATCCCATCTTTTCTTTGACCACACCCTAGGTGTCATGTTTCTACTTTCTCGGTTTTCGTGTCTCGTTGCATGCAATGACTCCGCGGTAATTCATTTCACAATTTAAGTAATCTTGAAGCTAAACTAGCAAGATCATTCAACTCTATATTAGATAGCATGCTCATTTTGTCACATCATCATACTCACATTTAATCACACAAGGTTAAGCATAGTGCCACATGGACGGACACCTTTGGAGTGATAAATCACTTATGCTTTATCAACAACAAGTAGTCAAGTAATCACATAATCATGCTTTCTTAAGTTCAAAACAGCATATGTTTATTGAGTGTTCTAACGTTAAGCTATTCATGCCATGGTTAATCAAGATAACAACTTCTAAACATTTCTAATCATGCTTAGGGAAAGTAGCTCGTATAATCTACGTATGCTCGAGATTTCAAGGTTTAGAATAATTCACTTTCATTTCGAAATACGCATGCATTACGCTATACTTAGATCTTTGAAAGTAGAGGAAAATTATACTAAACTTAAAGAGTATTCAACATATACGTAGAGAAAAGTAGATATAGAATATCTACCGTTCTTCTTGGCGGTAGTCGGCTACGGATTAGGAAAATAGTACGTCGGACGGAGTAACGGCTTAGGAATGGCTTCGCTAGCTTCGAAAGAGAAAGGTTTCTCTCGAAACTTGATCTTGACTAATACTACTAACACTTTTGGATTGGTAGGGTGGTGGAGTGGCGGCATAGTGGCGGCACTAGAAGAGTTTCTTGAAGAACTAGGGAAGAACTTCAAGAACAACTAAGAACTAAGCAAGAACAACAAGAACACTTAGACTTTCTAGAGAGAAGTTGGAGCAATGCTTGAAGGTGTGAGTTCAAAGGCTTGAAATGGCTTGCCATTTATAGGCCAAGTTGGTCTATTATCCAAGAGGCAATATTTCCCCTAACATTTGTTATCCAATGGATCATAGATTGACTAGATTTGATTGTCCTTAGATTGGATGAGGTGTTGCACTAAAGGACATGACTAGGCTTATTGTACACTTGCACACATCACAAATCTCTCTCTCCCTCTCTCTCTCTCTCCCGGCCTCTCTCTCTCCCATCTCTCTCGGCTCTCTCACTCTCTCTCTCTCTCTCTCTCTCTCTCTCTCTTTGGTCCAAAGAAGGTACAAGGGTTTGAAAGACTAATAGATTTTCTCTTATTCTTTCTTCTAACCTAGGACAAGGTTTAAGTTTCTTTAATGGGGTTTGTGTCTAGTCTAGAATAGAAAATAAGATATGGTAGTCCTTTAGGGTTGAAAGAATAAGAAACCCTAGATATGGTGGTACAAGGTGATGCAATAAGATGATGTAGGGAGATATGGAAGTACACTAGTCACACACATCACTCTCTCTCTCCCTCAACCGGCCTCTCTCTCTCTCTCCCTCTCTCTCTCTCTCTCTTGGACACCTAATGGAGAAAGGACAAAGGGTTGGTAGTTGACTAAGTGAAAGAGTAAGGTTTTGGTGTAAGGCTTGACATGGCAAGGAAGATCTAGTATTTTAGTCCACCTCATGTCCTTTAAATCTTTCATCTTTCATTAGTACATGTACATATATATATATATATAACTAGGGTTTTTGGTAGAAGAAGATCAAGAAGGTACATGCATATCTCTCTCTCTCTATCTCTCTCGGCCTCTCTCTCCTCTCCCTCTCCCGAATTCTCTCTCTCTCTCTCTCTCTCTCTCCTCCTTCCTTGGTTAAAAGAAAGACTAACTAAAAGGACAATGTACCCTATGATCTCATCTTGGACTTTTAAGTCAAAAATTTCCTATTAAACTATGTCAAAATGCCACCTATGTACTTATATACTATATACTAATACATAGTATCCTAGGATGATGTAAACATATCATATACTTTAATTAAATAAGTACATATCGTATCTAGGAAAGAATTAACTAATTTAACCTAGTACTATAGCTTAATAAGGTTTTATGGACCAAAGGATTATAAATCCCCTAACATTTATCAACCAATGGTTAAAGGATGAAAGTACTAAACTTATATAACCTATCTATAATAGTACAATGACTCATGGTGAATCTAATTAAACTAATGGACCTTGTACTAGGTAGAAAGGTTAACCTATCGTCCAATGGTTAATAATTCTCCTAACTTCTATCGTCCAATGGGTAAAGATGGTAAGTAATATATAATCTTATAAAGTGTACCTAGCAATCTTGTCACAATATCCAAGGTGTAAATCTATGGTCCAATGGATAAAGATTATCCTAGTATCTATCGTCCAATGGGTAATAGATCAAGGGTTGACTTTTGGTCAAGGTCTCACTTAGGGTTCAAATGGTTCAAAGGTTTGATTAGGCTACTCTAACGATTAGTTGGAAGCTAGCTAGGCTTGCTAAATAGGACGACTTAGGGTTTACTATCTCACTTGTCTTTAGAAAAAGACTAAATCGCAAGGCGAAATGAAATTAGGTTTGAATCGAATGAATCTAATTATGACGGATTATTTGAAAATAAGGAATTTATAGAGTCAATATAATAATCAACGAGATTTTTATTTACTGAAAATCGGAGTTGTTACAGTGACAGCCTGCAGCAATTTTATTTTGAAAGGAAAATGAAACAACGGAAAATGCCTGTATGAGCGTCGTCGGTGTCCTCCTAGACTCTAGAACTAGCAGACAAAACCGTTTTATGACAGCCGGACGCTGCCCAGGTCCTCAGATTTCTTTTCGATGATGTACCTTCAATGGAATCGACTAACACTAAGAGATGTCGAAAACAGCCTAAGCCTTTGACTATTCCGCCTTCGAAGTTTCAATTTTGGAATGGAACAATTTGGTGTTTCATGACATGATACTGTAACCATGATGGCGTAAGCAGCACTGTGCCAGAGCTTCAAACGGTGTAAGTGTTTTGCACTTTTAACCTGAGCGGTGTGAGTATCATGGCACGTTTCCCGTTGTTCCTAGTTTTCTGTTTGAAACCTCGATCGGGTTTAGACAAGGACTTAGAAAGCCTCGATTTCCCAAAGTCTCATTGACCCAAGGAATTTGAAAGTTGATAACGTGCGCCAACAAGATGCACGACTCTTCATTGGTCCAGGCAGCGCCCTAACATGCATAAAACGGGTTTGAAAGAGAGACAACCCTAAAAGCTGCCCTAGCATGCTCCTACGCAAAACGGTATGAATGTATGTACAGGCATGCGATAGGGAAAACAGTAACACATAGACAGTTTATGGGGGTTAGATGCAAGTAATCCTACCATGCGGGTTCCTGTCTTAGGTTGAAAGGTTCTAGTGCTTTGTACGCATGGCGAGGCTGGTTTTGGCTTTAAGGGGTTCCTCTGACTAGAGCTGTTTTATACCTCCCTTTGCAACGCGTGCAGCAAAGCAATGGTCAAACGGTAATACGTCTCATCATCGTCCAAGGTTGTTGGGCATTCGAGGACCCCGGTCTCTAGTAAACTGTGCTGGTTACCCAAAACACCTCAACAGGGCTGACAGAACACCGATGCAAATGGAGAGCGCCGAAAGCGATTGAATGAGAGAGAAATGCAACGTTTTTGGAAAAATGCCTTTTGAAGTTTGGCTCACTTCATTAATCGACACTTGGAGAAAACTCCACAAGTGAACAATAGCAAAAGCCCCAGTTCGGCGTGGTCGGATGTAGAATCCTGTTACGTTACCATTCCGTTCTTCAGCAGCGCGAAGCGTACTGTTTTGACAGACTTTTGAAAATTGTTCATTCATGTATTGATTTCCAAATGTTGATTAATGTAATGTCCCCAGCAGAAGCGCCACTGTGGGCACACGCCCCAAAAATTCTACATTTTAAGTGTAAAATCGGGTGCGCCCTTCTTGCGGAAAGCGCGGCAAAACGCTTCGCAGTTCAGAGTCGCCACTCGGGTTTTGCGGAAAGTACCCAAGAAACCAGGTTTTGAAAACGTTTGGATTACGTTTGTTTGAGTTTGAAAAAGGCTTGTAGACTGGACCGTCGTCACCTTCGATATCTGAGGTTCGGGAGCCAGGTTACGAGAGGGGAAGGGTTTTATGGCACCCCTCTCGCCCAATCCGGAGATTGGTCTCTACTCGGGCATTTTGTAAAACGTTTGCATTTCTCTGTTATTTGATCATTTTTAGCCAATTAGGGGGGGAACAGTTAAAGGGGATTAAAATTTTAACACGTTTGTATCATGTGATAGAAATGTTGATGTATGTTTGATGTTTGATCTAAAGCAAGTATAATAGATTGAGAACAAGCTCCTGTGAGTGTATTGGACAGACTAGAACACACTGACTAATGTGGTACACCCAGGATCGAGCCTATATGCACTGGCCAAGCCACTGCATACAAAGATGACCTGCGTGCGCCACATCAGTGCTGGCGTGCGCCGGTAAGTTCAAACTCATAGCTCTTGCAAACAACCCTCTGGGCTCTGGAATGGACCAGTGCACACCCAGGACAAACCACGCAGTTTATATCAACAGTATAATATAGTTACAGACAGATGAAAGGCTTGAAAGCCACCAAATAAACAGCAAACCCCTTAAACAGTGAGGGGAGGAAAAGCAGAGGCCAGGGCCTAGTTGCCATGCAAGGGCCAGCCACTGGTCAAGGTGTGACTGGCGCACACAGGTACATGGTACCGTGCGCCAGTTAACACAACTCAATCAGTGCTTGGCTTTGCATCATCTGGGCTCTGGAACATGACCAGAAGGCTCCCAGAGGCATTCCAAAGTAACACAAAAAGAAATATTGAACACTATATCTAAACAGTTCTAAAAGACAGAAAGCAGTAAACTGGTTTTTAGCATGCAAGAAGGTGACCAGAATATAAATAAAGCAAAAGAAGGATGATCGGTGATCCCCACGTCAGTTTTGCCATATAGCCATGACTAGCGTACGGCTTTAAACGACTGGCGTGCGCCACCTATCTCCTCACACGGCTTTGAAACTTTGCCAGCATTAGGGCCAGGACTGGTATAGATTACCAGCCTTGACCCTGCTAGCCCCTCTCAGGGATCAGAACAGAAAACAGAAGCAAAAGGTGATATACCTTTGCTTGTGAGTTTGGAAAAGAACTTGAGCTTGAGCTTGGGATTTGTGGGTTTGAGAGATGAATATGGGGTGTGTTATAGACTAAATATTGTTCTCCTTGCCTTATCTCTCAATGGATGAAAGAAATAGCAAGAAAAATAAGAGAAGAAGAAGGACAAAAGCTTGGGCCTCTTAATGGTGTTAACCCCTTGCAAATGAATGCAAGGGGGGTATTTATGGAGGAGAGAGTGACTGAGATCAGTTGGCCCTAAGGGTGTGTTTGGTTGGTTAAGGCAAGGAGGGAGCCTCCCATGCATTAAATGCATGGGACTTGGCTTGAGGGAAGATGTAGGGGTGGAGGGAACAGCCCAGGACGAAGTAATCATCAGATGATTGCTGGCTGACGTCGGGTGGTTACAAAAACTCCCGCGCGTTTGGCTGAATAAAGTTGATTTGACTGGCATTGACTGGCGTACGCCCCTTGTTGAGTGGCGTGCGCCAGTAACGGGCAATGACTGACACGTGGCTGTGATTCTAGCGCACGCTAGTCAAGCACCAGCGTACACCAGTAGGGTTTTGCTGAGGCTATTTGATTATGGCTTGAGGGCTTCGACAAGGGGTTCGGAGAGGTTTGGATGAGGTTCGGGACGCTCAAAGCTCAAACTCTTTAACAGACTCGGGATGTTCTTGACCTTAATCATCATTGGGGAATCAAAGACCGCAAGTAAACTAATCTGGACAGTCCAGAATAGGGTGTCTACACAAGGCCATGAACCTTCCATAATAACCTAGGATTTTAGCCTTAAGCCTAAAAAGTTGGAAATGACAAGCCTTGGCATATTTGCATGCTTGAAATGACAAGCCATGGAGCAAAATCCAATGGACTAAGAGAGAGAGAGAGAGGGCCGGCCAAGAGAGGGAGGGGGGAGCCAAACTTTTGCTATAAAAAGGACCCTTGCCCAAGCATTCAACTCACACCTCCAATCTCCAACTTCTCTCTCTAGAAAGCTTAATGTTCTTGCTTGTTCTTTCCTTGTTCTTGAGTGTTCTTCCTTGTTCTTGAAGAACCACCTTTAAAACCACCCTTAGATCTCTAAAGTAGTCTAGTTTAGTTCACAAAGTTGTTTCTAGGAAGAGAACATCCATCTCTCTTCCTTTCGAAGCAATCCGGAGCCGTTACGCCGCCGATCCACCAAAACCGACAACCAATCCTTTAGATCGACCTACCGCTAAGAAGAACGGTAGATTTCCATATCTACTTTCCTTAAATATAATTAGAAATGTGTATACTTTTGAAACGTAGATAAATCTTAGTTCACGTAGTATTTATCCTTATCCGCTTGATGAAAAATGATACTTTACTTATTGTCCAAATGCATGTTGATTAACGAACTTTATCCTCAATAAACATATGTTGTTTTGAACTTCCTTAAAAGAAAGAAAGAATGACTTTTTAAAAGATAGGAATTTATCACTTAGTTTCAATCATAAGGATGGTGATGAGCTTGTTGTATGATTGCTTGCATTACTTGTCGTAAAGCATAAGTGGTTTTCCACTCCAAAGGTGTCCGTCCATGTGGCACTATGCTTTGCTTGTGTGTTGATTATCTGAGCATGATTTTGTGAAGCTAAGGATAGATTGAGCATGCTAAGTAATATAGAGTTGGATGATCTTGCTAGTTTACTTTCAAGATGTCAACATGTCCTGTTGCGGAGTCTATGCATGAATACGAGACACGAAAATGAGAAAGTAGAAACATGACACCTAGGGTGTGTTAAAAACAAGGTGTGTTTTGAAACCGCAATGAGGCCGGACTTGCCCATTGTGTGGTGTGTGACTTTGGAAACCACAACGTGGCCAGACTTGCCCGTTGGGTGGTGTGTATGTGTGTGCCAATGGGAACCCGGTGCGGCGGAACCATTGTGAGGATACTCGGGAACCCGGAATGGCGGAACCGAGGTTGGGTGTGTTGCTTGGTTATCTGCGGAGAGGAGCCAATGCAAAGTTTTATGTGCCAATGGGAACCCGGTGCGGCGGAACCATTGTGAGGATACTCGGGAACCCGGAACGGCGGAACAGAGGTTGGGTGTGTTAAAATGCTTTTCGAAATGTTGATTTGGTAATTGAAAAGTGAGAATGATGACACGGTCTACGAAACGCTGCGTAGGAGAAACTCTGATGTCACGAACACCGACGATAGTTAAATGTGTCATTGTTAACTGTTTTGTTTGATAAGCATGTACTGCGTAGATATCATTAAATGTATGCCTTGTAAGTTAAGGGTTAGCGGGTATGGATTTCTCTATTGAGCATTGTGGCTCACGGTGTTACCTTTGGTGACCCTGACATATTATATTGGTGGTAACGCCGGTATAATGTGTCAGACCTCATAGATGAACAGGGCGAACTCTACACTTTGGAAGCCTTTGGAGCCGAGGAACTGGCAAGAATGGAGGAACACGAAGAGTAGTCGATAGGAACCCTAGTACCCTCCCTTATTGAATAAAAGTACTTTGGCAAGGTTTATGATGTAATATTGAGCTTGACTCTATTTATCTTTCAATAAAATTATCCCTTTAACGTCTCAAAAATTAGGGGCGTTACATGTGAGGTTCAAACTATGTGAGGTTTTCTAAGTTGGCTGGCCTTAAGAGGTTAGATTTTTCCTATCTGTCCCCTCATAGGGTCAACTTTTCTGGGAAGGAGATCCTTTGGTCAGAGGTTTCTCAATCTGACCAAGGTACTGTGATACTTGGCCATTATCATCCCCTCTTGCTTTAGGACTCTCAATCCCTTTAGGATAATGTCCATGATTAGCATATGGGTTATCTTGCTTATCTCGTAAAATCTTTTAAGTATAACTCGTAGGATTTTTCTAGGAAGCGACTTGTTTGAGTCTTTAGATACGTATATCGAGCTGGCTCTCTTGTGATCGAGCTAGTTTAATGTGTTGAGCTGCATCGTGGTGCTCGCTTTGCTTGTCCCTTGGGATGAGCTGGTCTGGTTCATACTCAGCTTTAGCTATTCCCTTGTTTCTTTAGGCCTTATCAGGTCAGGAAAAGGGAAACACTTGAGAGGGTGATTATGTCCCTTAGGATTTTTAGTTGAGCTCCTCTGTCGTGTGTTATTGTGTTGGTCGAGCTGATCCCTTGAGACGAGCTGGCCTTAATTCTTATCCTTTGGGATTGTTGACGGGCTAGGTTCTGTTGTCCAATTGGGGTACTCATCTTGAGGTACTCTCCTGGGTTATCCTTTAGAATATTTTATGTTTGTCACCTCCCGTAGGAGGTGTTTCAGCCACCTTAGACGATCAAGATCCTTTGTTGGAGTAACTTGGTGGTCATAGCCGGGCTGACAATGGCGCCATGTCAATCCTCGAAGATGATCAGATGATGTTGCCTTTCATGCTCAACTCTCTGAACGAGCTTGAGCTTTTATCTGTGTATTTCCTTAGGAATTTTCACGTTTCCGTAGAGGTGAGTTACTCATTGATTGCTATTGTCGTGATAATTTTGCACTTGCACTTGCATTATAGAGAACATCACATGCTTTATCAACTATGTTCTTTTGAGCAGACCTTGGTTGCTCAATCTGACTTTTTGCTTAGGGCCGTGCCCAATTTTTTTAGGATTTTTAATTCCCTTGGAACTGGACTTTACCCATTGGTTGTCCAAGCTCCGTAAGCTTTTTATGGCTGGTCAGCTTTGTCGGTCGAGCTCAGGCTTGCTTCCAAAGCTTCTTTGAGCTTTAGCCATACTTCCCTACTCCCCCAAGTGTTAAGGTGTTGGGAAAATTGCTTGGCCCTTGTAGATTGTGTAATTGTTTCATGTGGGCCGTTGGCCCTATGACTGGTTGCCCTTTGGGACATGATGGATTGACAATCTGATTAGCCTTGTCAATGTTGGAGGAGCAGAGTCAATAGCCCAAGCAATCTTGCTGGTTGGATCCTATTATTTTTATAGGAGTTAGCCAATCTTGTTGGCATGGGTAGATGCTTTGAACCGCGGAGGTAATGTAGGTGGCAAGTTTTGCTCTTCCAAAAAGATGTCCATTGGACACTTGAGTTTTACAAAGTGCAAATTGATTCGTAATCGGATTAATGTTGATGGAGCACTTTTGTTTGCTAATGCTGAGTGTGCATGAGCCTGGGCATTGCATTTGATCCTCAGTGCCTTGGCATGGTGGATCTCTTCTCTTGTTCCCTTCGAGATTGATGTTTTATTTAAGTAATTGAGCTTTGAACGGTAGGCGTTCAGGGCGTTCTCAATATTAAGGCGTTTCTGAGCTCAAAGCGTGAGCTCAGCCATGGTTTGAGGGGGTTCCTAAATAAAGAATTGACCCGAGCTCAACCTAGTAATGTAGGCTGCTATGGAGACATTGTCGTCCATGTTATCCATCTGGTGGTGTAGTCATGCAACGATTTCCACTTGTCCTCCTTTGTGGTAAGGAGGTGGATGGCTGGCTGACTTTTGAACTTTGTTTTTCCTAATGACTAGTAGGAATGACCTCGATGTGATCACTTTTAGTGGCCTTTTAGAGGCTGTTTGTTTTTGAAAATATGACCATGATAGGTACAGGTTCAATGAAAGCGTACTCTCATTTTGCACCAAGTTATGGCAGATTCGAGAGTCTTTGCGCATGTTATAGTTGTGTTATGCATACTGACTTTTGCAGATTTTGCCAGTTCTTGCCCTTATCATAGCTGTGCCAAGCACTTGAGCTTTAGTCTTTTTGACAGGGCTGTATATCAAGTTTTAGAGCTAGAAATTCTATTCTGAGCTTCTTTCATTTCACAGCTGTGCTACGTCTTTGAGCTTGGAAATTTTTCCAGAGCTTCTTTTATTGCATAGCCTTAGCTACATCGTTTGAGTTTGGAAATTTTTCCTAAACTTCTTTTATTGCATAGCCTTAGCTACATCGTTTGAGCTTGGAAATTTTTCCTAAGCTTCTTTCATTGCATAGCCTTAGCTACGTCGTTTGAGCTTGGAAATTTTTTCAGAGCTTATTTTATTTCATAGCCTTGGCTACGTCGTTTTCCTAAGCTTCTTTTATTGCATAGCCTTAGCTACGTCGTTTGAGCTTGGAAATTTTTCCAGAGCTTCTTTTATTTCATAGCCTTAGCTACGTCGTTTGAGTTTGGAAATTTTTCCTAAGCTTCTTTTATTGCATAGCCTTAGCTACATCGTTTGAGCTTGGAAATTTTTTCAGAGCTTATTTTATTTCATAGCCTTGGCTACGTCGTTTGAGCTTGGAAATTTTTCCTAAGCTTCTTTTATTGCATAGCCTTAGCTACGTCGTTTGAGCTTGGAAATTTTTCCAGTAAATTTCCAGAGCTTCTTTTATTTCATAGCCTTAGATACGTCGTTTGAGTTTGGAAATTTTTCCTAAACTTCTTTTATTGCATAGCCTTAGCTACGTCATTTGAGCTTGGAAATTCTTCCAGAGATTCTTTTATTTCATAGCCTTGGCTACGTCGTTTGAGCTTGGAAATTTTTCCTAAGCTTCTTTTATTGCATAGCCTTAGCTACGTCGTTTGAGCTTGCAAGGCTTTCGCTGAGCTCTTTGAGGTTGCTTATGCTGCTCTGTAGGAGCTTGTAAAATCTCATGTGCGCGCTTTCCCTTTAGCCCCTCGATTTGGATTTACCTTTATAGAAGGGCTTCTTGGGGGAGATTGTTTGATCTCTCTAGATGCGGCTCGACCGCATCTTTTCGGGATCGACGTTACCGTCCCTTTTTTGTTCTTCAGATGGACTTTCGTCCAAATTGGCGAGTTATTTGTTTAACTCCCCATTCATTCGTGTCGCGTCCGTTAACCCTTGGGCTAAAAACTTCCAGTTGATCTTGCAAGGTTTCGATTATTCCTCGCATAGTATCAGCTTGTTTTTGTAAGGCGGTGAATGTGGCCAGTGTCACTGCGGGCGAGGTATCCTTCATCTGAACTTCTGAAGGTGATGGAGCACGACTCTTAGAAAGTGATTGAGTATAACTTTCTAAGGCCGTTAATCGAGTATCCGCTGTGGAAACCGTTCACCGTGAAGAGTTGAGAATGATTTCTCATTTCCCACAGACGGCGCCAACTGATGATGCGGTTTTTTGTGACCTCCGGAGGAGGGGTTCCTCAACCGTCCACCTAGTCCTCCAGCGGATGAAGCGGCTTCCTGCGTGCTCGATTAACGACCTGCAAAATAGAAATGGTAAACTATGGGCACCGGCGTGGCTGTCACCATCGCCCCTCCGATGCCAAAGTCAGTCGAGATATGGAGATATTGGACTGAGTATGAGTTCCGTATTGTTTGCATTGCGTACCTTTGTGAGGTGGAGATGTGATCTTTATATAGGCATTTTGGGAGGAATCTCTTGGGACCAGGACTCTTAAGTCTCATCCGCTCATGGCGGGTACAGATAGGTGTTGGGAGTGTCCTCCTTACCTAGGACTTCTTTGGTCCTTATTAGGTTTGAGGAGTCTCTTCACCTTTGGACTCTTGTACCTGCTTATCAGGTTAAGAGTCCTTAGGGTGCTGGGACCTCTTGGGCTTATCTGCACATGACGGAAATAGGTTGGAGTGTCCTCCATACCTAGGACTTCTTTGGTCCTTATCAGGTTCAGGTGTTCTCCTCTCCTTTGGACTCTTTGATTCTTATCTAGATCAAGAGTCCTTGTGACATATAGAGGTTTATCCCTTGGGATCTCTAGTCCTTATCCTTTATTGGTGGATTAGACCTTGGTCATTTCAGGAGTCTTTTAGACTGTATGAATTCCCTCCGTAGAGTATTTTATAAGTCTCTGGATGCAGGTTTGCCATCTCTGCCGAGCTCACCTCGTGAGCTGAGCTCGGTATTCTTCAATGAGCTGTGCTCGTGAGTTGGCCTCCGTCCTTGGACTGGTTTAATAGAGGCTAGCTCTTATAGGCTAGATTCCACGTTCTTGGGACTCTAGCTTGAGCCCTTAAGGCTGTGCTCATGAGCACTTTAGTTTGGGCTGACCTTGGGATGACTTTTGCCCCTGAGCTGATCCATTGGGCTCAGCTTTTCAAGCTAAGCTTTGCATCACTAGGTCCCCTACATGGCCCTTCGTGTTATGCTAAGCTTATTGGTCTGGGCTGACCTTGGGAGGTTATTTCTTACTTATCATGCGGTTTAGGCAAAATCAAGAGCACAAAAGGAGAGGAAAATACCCAAGCGAACCCTAGCTAAAACAAAACAAATCTCATTTTTGGAACTACGTTTATGACCTGATTCCCTTTATGGGATACGTAAGCAATCTCTGAGATTGAGATTCGGCCACTACTATCACTATCACTTCCAAATTTCTAGGCCTATCCTAAGTGTGCTGTCAAAACCAGGGCAAAGCATTCTCAAATAAAACAACCGATGTTTTATTATTTCCAAGGAAAAAGAAAAGGCAAGCTCAAACAATTCTCGAATCTATGAAAGCTAGAATCAAACAAAGAACATCTTTTGAAAAACATAAGCAATTTGTCAATCTCTAGGTCTTCCTTCTCTTCGCACCTTTGTCCTTCAAAAGGTTTTTCTCCAACCAGCGCTTATACGAACCCGATAGCTTGTCAGTAGAGTTCCCAGCAACCTCTTGCATCACTCAGTTCGGCAAAAAATGAAGCATATTGTGACAAAAGCTGGCATCGTGAAACTTGGAAACAGCATACTCAGGGTCACCCAAGACTTTGACTTGTTCAGCCCCAAACTGTCTTTGAAAGCGGGCGGGAAAGTAGAAGGTAACCTGAGTGATACCGATCGCCGCAACGCCAAAATGGTTCAGGGTTGATGAATCAGTTTTGTGTCTAGCTCCGACATGATCCTGCAAAACAAAGCTAGAGCTTGAGTCACCGGTGTGGTGGCGTGCCAACCACCCTCCGATGCCTAAGTCAATATAGAACTTGCTATATGGTAGGAAAATTGAGACTCTCAATTGTGAGTTGTGCGTACCTTTAATTGGAGTTCTACCGTCACTTTATAGGCATTTGATTGGAGGTTGAGTCCTAGTAGGACTGTATCCCGGGGATTTTGGATCACTTTAACGAAGTGCATGGAGTCCTAACTTAGCTGGAACTCCACGTGCACCCTGCTTTAGCATGAAATCCTTATCCTTCTTTAATCATGTTTATCACTGGCATTTTATGCCTATCTTACTGACATCTCTTCCTTTATCCCGTAGGATTTAGGTTTATTAGAGTGGTATCTTGATGGGAACGAGTATATTCCATGAATATTACTTATCCTGTCTTAGCTTGGTGCCAGAGCTGGTCCTTAGACCTTATTCCAGCTCCGTCTTATGGGCGTAGCTTGCATCCTCTGACTTTGTCATAGGTGGTACTTTCTAGGGGGCATAGGCGAAGCTGACTCTTACTCCCCAGGTCCGTATATTTTACTGAGATGACCTCGCCAGGTTTATGCTACTTATCAGGTACTCCCCTGTTTCCAAGCTCCAGCTCTTGGTTGGAGGTTGGGAACATAGTCCAGACCTGTGTGGCGGTTGCCGCTCTTTCTCCTTTTTTTTGAGGGTTTTAAATGTGTGTTACATTGTGGGACAGGTGTCGAGATCCTTGCTCTTCTGGTACTTAGAGGTGGACGACGAGGATCAAGGAGTCGTTCTCGGGATTGATCCCTATCGTTCAAGCTTCTCATTGTTTTGATCAAACTCTATCAGAGAGGCGTTCGAATCAACCCAGGTGATTTTACGTGTGAGACCCTTCTCCTCCGATTCTCCTTCGCCGTCCCATCTAGAGTCTGCCTCGCTTAGGTACGTTCCTCTTTCTTGGCTATTCTTTCTTCTCCTATTTAAACTGGATTCTCCTCTTAGTGTAGAGGTTTCAGACCTTACGTGGGCCGCTCCGGGGGAGTTTATTTGTGCTAGGCTGATTAGTTTTATCTCCGTCAACCTTCATTCCCCCATTATTGAGGATTTTTCTCCTTACTCCATTGTGCTTCAGAACAAAGTCTTTCAAGATATCTTCTTTCTTGCCAAAAATATGCACCCTAGGTTTTTTGTGGGAAACCTGATGTCTGAGGGTTTCATCAATTTTTCTTCTATTTCGAACGTTGAGGAGTCGTTCGAGGAGGAGGGAACATCGTTGCATCGTGGTGGCAACATTGGGGTTTCATCCGATAGCGGTCCATCGAGTGGTGTTAAACCCTCATCTCCCGTCATGTCTTCGTCGAGGGGGTCCCGTAGGGCTCCCGTCTTTTCTGCTTCTGACATCCCTTCCACTATTACAGATGAAGAGCTGGCCGTTTTGAGAGTCAAATACTCAATCCCGTCCTCCGTCTTGCTTAGGAAGCCTTCTGTGTCCAAGAGGGCTTGTTCCTTTGTTGAGAACGAGACTTGTCTCTATACCGGTGCCCTAGAAGGGGGTTTACGTCTGCCCTTCCCCACCGTGGTGAGGGACGTTCTGAGTTTTCTTGGTTTGGCTCCTGGTCAGATTGTGCCCAATTCTTGGCGCCTTTTAATAGGTTGTGCGGTGCTTTGGGGAGCTATGTCGGATGGGTTGTCCCCTTTTAACGAAAGGGCCTTTTCTCAATCAATTTTCTGTCAAGGAGGTTCCAGGAGGGATTGGGTGGTATTACTTTGCAAAAAGGGCCGGCGAGGGGGAGCTAGTCACAGAGCTCCCTACTGTGAGTAAAAATTGGAAGGATAAATTCTTCTTCATTGGTGGTGATGGTTGGGAGCTCCCTACTTGGGAGGTTGGGACGTATACCCCTCGGATCCCCTATAGGTGGGGGGTCCCCATCACTAATTGTAAGCTATTTGTTTTCTTTAATTTCGCAATTTCATGACTATATTCATATCTTTATGGATCCTTCTTTATTTCTGCAGCTCGAACATCATACTGTAACAACTCCAATTTTCAGTAAATAAAAATCTCGTTGATTATTATTTTGACTCTATAAATTCCTTATTTCCAATAATCCGTCGTGATTAGATTCAAAACCTAATTTCTTTTCGCCTTGCGATGTAGTCATTTTCTAAAGACAAGTGAGATAGCAACCCTAAGACATCCATTTAGCAAGCCTAGCTAGCTTCTAACTATCGTTAGGGTAACCTAATCGAACCTTGGACCCTCATGAACCATTGGAACCCTAAGAGAGACCTTGACCAAAAGTCAACCTTTGATCTATTACCCATTGGACGATAGATACTAGGATAATCTTTATCCATTGGACCATAGGTTTACACCTTGGTTGTTGTGACAAGATTGCTAGGTACACTTTATAAGATTATATATTACTTACCATCTTTACCCATTGGACGATAGAAGTTAGGAGAATTATTAACCATTGGACGATACACTACGCCAAATTTTAGTATTAGCGGCATGAGAAAACTGCCGTTAATAGTCCAAAAACCGCCGGTAATACTCAAAACCGCCAGTAAAAGTTCAAAAACCGCCGGAAATAAACCGCCGGGAAAACAATTGTCGGAAAAACAAAAGCGGCATTAGAAAACCGCCGGCAATACTAAAAACGGCGGTAAAAAACCGCCGGCAATAAAATCGGTGGTTAATTTTTTTTGTTCTCCCAGGAATCGAACCCGGAACCTCCGGATCCTATAGCGCGCGTGCTACCAACTGGGCTGACCCGCATATTGTGTCATATAGGATAAATAATAATATTTATATTATACGGGTCGGTATTATTATAAGCGGCATTAATAAACCGCCGGTATTAAAAAAAACCGTATATTCTATTTTTTTCTGCGGTATTTTAAAAAACTGCCGGTAAAAGTTTATAAAAACGGCATTCTTAAAAAAACCGCCGTTTTAGGTAGTTATTTCCGGCGGTTTTACTAATGCCGGTAAAAGTAGCTTTTAACGGCAGTTTTTTTTACCGCCGGTAATAATACCGCCGGCAAAAGCGATATTTGGCGTAGTGATAGGTTAACCTTTCTACCTAGTACAAGGTCCATTAGTTTAATTAGATTCACCATGAGTCATTGTACTATTATAGATAGATTATATAAGTTTAGTACTTTCATCCTTTAACCATTGGTTAATAAATGTTAGGGGAATTATAATCCATTAGTTCATAAAACCATATCAAGCTATAGTACTAGGTTAAATTAGTTAATTCTTTCCTAGATATGATATGTACTTATTTAATTAAAGTATATGATATGTTTATGTCATCCTAGGATACTATATATTAGTATATAGTATGTAAGTACATAGGTGGCATTTTGACATAGTTTAATAGGAAGTTTTGACTTAGAAGTCCAAGATAAGATCATATAGTACATTGTCCTTATTTTAGTCTTTCTATTATATGTATATATATTAACCTAGGAGAGAGAGAGAGAGAGAGAGAGAATTCGGAGAGAGAGAGGAGAGAGAGGCCGAGAGAGAGAGATGGGGGAGAGAGATCGGAGAGAGAGAGAGAGATAGTGTTGTACCTTCTTGATCTTCTTCTACCAATACCCTAATTCTATATATATAAGTACTTGTACCTTGAAAGATGAAGGATAGGATGACCTAAGATATAATCAAGTACTAGATTTTCTTACAAAAATCTTCTTACAAACTATTAGTTTACTCTTACTCTTTCAACCCTTGTCCTTTCTCCGTTAGGTGTCCAAAAGAGAGAGAGAGAGAGAGTGTGGCCGAGAGAGAGAGAGAGGGAGAGAGAGAGAGTGAGGTGTGTGACTAGTGTACTTCCATATCTCCCTACATCATCTTATTGCATCACCTTGTACCACCATATCTAGGGTTTCTTATTCTTTCAACCCTAAAGGACTACCATATCTTATTTTCTTATTCTAGACTAGACACAAACCCCATTTGAATAGATTAAACCTTGTCCTAGGTTAGAAGAAAGAACAAGGAAAATCCATTGGTCTTTCAACCTTTGTACCTTCTTTGGACCAAAGGGAGAGAGAGAGAGAGAGAGAGCCGAGAGAGATGGGAGAGAGAGAGGCCAGGAGAGAGGGAGAGAGAGAGAGATTTATGTGATGTGTGCAAGTGTACAACCAAGCCTAGTCATGTCCTTTAGTTCAACACCTCATCCAATCTAAGGACAATCAAATCTAGTCAATCTATGATCCATTGGATAACAAATGTTAGGGGAAATATTGCCTCTTGGATAATAGACCAACTTGGCCTATAAATAGCAAGCCATTTCAAGCCTTTGAACTCACACCTTCAAGCATTGCTCCAACTTCTCTCTAGAAAGTCTAGTGTTCTTGATGTTCTTGTTGTTCTTGCTTAGTTCTTAGTTGTTCTTGAAGTTCTTCCCTAGTTCTTCAAGAAACTCTTCTAGTGCCGCCACTAAGCCGCCACTCCACCACCCTACCGATCCAAAAGTTCTAGTAGCTTTAGTCAAGATCAAGTTTTGAGAGAAACCTTTCTCTTTCGAAGCTAGCGAAGCCATTCCTAAGCCGTTACTCCGTCCGACGTACTATTTTCCTAATCCGTAGCCGACTACCGCCAAGAAGAACGGTAGATATCTTATATCTACTTTTCTCTACGTATATGTAGAATACTCTTTAGATTTAGTATAATTTTACTATAACTTCAAAGATCTAAGTATAGCGTATTGCATGCGTATTTCGAAATGATAGCGAATTATTCTAAACCTTTGAAATCTCGAGCATACGTAGATTATACGAGCTACTTTCTCTAAGCATGATTAGAAAGGTTTAGAAGTTGTTATCTTGATTAACCATGGCATGAACAGCTTAACGTTAGAACACTCAATAAACATATGTTGTTTTGAACTTAAGAAAGCATGATTTAGGATTAAGCTGTTTTAATCTTAGAATGAATGTAAGCATGATTATGTGATTACTTGACTACTTGTTGTTGATAAAGCATAAGTGATTTATCACTCCAAAGGTGTCCGTCCATGTGGCACTATGCTTAACCTTGTGTGATTAAATGTGAGTATGATGATGTGACAAAATGAGCATGCTATCTAATATAGAGTTGAATGATCTTGTTAGTTTAGTTTCAAGATTACTTAAATTGTGAAATGAATTACCGCGGAGTCATTGCATGCAACGAGACACGAAAACCGAGAAAGTAGAAACATGACACCTAAGGTGTGGTTAAATAAAGGATGGGATTAACATGCGGAAAATATTTTGAAAGTACATAATGACCGGACTTGGTAGCCATTGTGTAAGTATTTGAAAACCGTAATGTGGCCGGACTTGGTAGCTCATTGCGTAGATTTCCAATGGGGCCGGACGTGGTAGTCTCATGTGGAAATATGGCTTGGCCGGACTTGGTAGCCAATGCAAGATTTGAAAGAATGTGTTTTGTAAAACCATGATATGGCCGGACTTGGTAGCCATCGTGTGTGTTGCTAATGGAGCCGGACGTGGTAGCCTCATTAGTAGCAATTTGTGGAAGAAACTTTGGAAATTATGGTTTTGTTAAAGGTAAAAAGGTTGACACGGTCTACGACGAGTCGCGTAGGAGAAACTCGAGAAAAGGCATGACACCAACGCTAATAAGATATCGAATGTGGATATGTCATTGTTTAACTATGTTGTTGAATGAGCATGTGTACTTGGTTATATGCTTCCTTGCTTTAAGTTAAGAGTTAGTGAGTATAGTTTATTCTATTGAGCTTGTAGCTCACGGTGTTACCTTTTTGGTGACCCTGACATATTATACTGGGGGCGACGCTGGTATAATGTGTCAGAGTTAATTGATGAGCAAGGTGAACAGTATACATTGGAGGCCTTTGGAGCCGAAGAGCTTGCTAGGATGGAGGAAGAAGCGGAGTGATAGAATACCCTAGAATTCCCCTCCTTGTGTAATAAAAAGTACTCTAGTAAGACTTATGTTGTAATAATGAGCTTGACTCTTAGTCTTTTTATTCAATAAAATGTCTAATTAACGAACCCGAAAATGGGGGCGTTACAACTTGGTATCAGAGCCTTAGGTTCAAAACCTCGGCCATGGGTAGAATGGGTAGAACCACGAGATAGATTGATCGTTGCACAAACATGAGTTGAGTTTAAGTTTACCGTCCCAAATTGGGTGGAATTCTGTCGAAACAATCTCCGGATTGAAGCAAGGTGTGGAAATTGGCAATACCATCGAGCTGGGAATTCCCGAACAATTGGATGATGACTTAAATCAAGAATCAAATGTGGAACTTAAAAACTTGAAAATTTTCTAGTTCGAGTAAAGCCTTGCCTTAAAACTATAGTTAAACCTGCCAACTCTCTTTTTACGAATTGAGGTTTAACCTTTCCTTGTAGATGGAACCACCGGACTTTTATCAAATCAACCTTTCCTTGTAGAAGAAGAAAGTGAAAGTAAGGAGATGGCACCGAAAATGGATAAAGCTCTGCTGACCCGGCTTACAGCTGAGAGGACAAAGCAATCATCTGGGGTTGTTGCTCCAAAAAGGAAGAGCTCCCGTCTTCAGAAGGAGCTGAATGTTGAGAGCTTCCTGGATGCCGACCTCTCTAACGATCCTGCTCTTGACTTAGTGGTTGAACAGGTCGTAGAGGGAGGTGTCGAGAAATCGAAGAGGAAGGCAAAGGCTTCTGTTGGCCTCTCCGTACTGGGCAATTTTTAGGAAGCTCTGGAGCGTGCTTCTGGGCTGCTTTGTGCAGCCGATAAGGACTCGATGGCGGAGATGTCTCTCCAGGCGGTGGGGGAGCAAATGTTGGTTGAGTTGGCCATGGTAGGCTCCCTTTCTGCATCTTTTGATTTCGATCTTCTAGTTGTTTCTTTGTTAATTCTTTCTTTCTTATTGCAGGCCACGGCACGTGGCTGATACCTTAGGGAAGCAGGTGGTTACACTCATAGAGACCAATGCGAGGCTCTCAAAACAAGGTGTTACCATGGCCGCAGAGCTCCAGAAGGTGACGAATGAGAGGGATGCTGCCTTGAAGTCGAAGAGAGGTTTGGAGGAGGAGAGAGATACCACCGTGGTGACTGCTCGAAGTCTGGAGCAGAAGATTCTTGAGTGGGATAAGGAGATGGAGAAGTACAAAGTCATGGGCCTAGGGATGCTAGAGAAGGTGAAGAACGCTCGTAGGGATGCCATTGAACTCTTCCTGCAGTCTCCTGAGTACCGTCAAGATATTACTCAGCAATATTTTGATGGGTTTGAAGCCATGAGGAGTCGGGCAGCCTTAGCTTTTCCAAATTTGGATTTTTCCAAGTTTGAAGTTGATGACGAAGAGGGGCCCTCATGTCTTGACAGGGGACAGAAAGAAGAGGATGAAGGCGATGACGTGGCATCTAAAGACACATCTATTCCGAGCTCTTCCCTTGCATCCCTCCTCAAAACTCCTGAAAAAGTCTCTCTACCTCTTGAAGCTTCAACCCTAGCTGCAACACCTCCTGGCCCGTCATCTGGTGACGGGCAGGCTATTGATAGTTCCTCCTTGAGCCTTTGAATGGCCTTTAGAAACTTTTAATTGATTTGGGTCTGTAACTAACACTTTTTTAATACTGTCGTACTTTTAACTGTGTTGGCTTGGGAGTGGCCTGTTGGTTTGGCCTTGACTCCTGCTTGGCTGGAAAAAACTTGTGTTGATGACTGTTGGGAATGATCTAAGTGAGATCATATTTTTGGGCCTTCTTAAAGGCTATCTGCCTGAAATCATGACAGGTATAGGTTTGACGGACATGCTCTTTGTTTTGAGCCAAAATATGGTAGTTTCTGATAGCCTTTGTGCATATTATGCATACTAACTTTGTAGGACTTGCCAATTCTTGCCCTTATTATTGCTGTGTCAAGCACTTGTGTTTTAGTATCTTTGCAAGAGGCGTACCCTTTGCTGTACCAAATTGCGTAGCTAGAAATTCTATTCTAAGCTTGTTTGATTTGCATAGGCGTCTACGTCTGTTTTGGAAATTTTATTTTTCCTCGTCTTGTCTTCTCTGCATAGTTATACTACGTCTCTCACTCCCCTAAGTGTGTAAATTGCTTGTGTCCAAACAATTAAAACACTTATTTAAGTTTCCCTTGGGATAGTTTTTAGGTGAGTTGTAATTCCGTAGATTGCATAGCTGTGCTACATCTGTTGAGCTTGGATATTTTTCCTAAGCTGGTTAATTAATGCATAGCTGTGCTACGTCTGTTGAGCTTGGATATTTTTCCCAAGCTGCTTAATTAATGCATAGTTGTGCTACGTCTGTTGAGCTTGGATATTTTTCCTAAGCCGCTTAATTAATGCATAGCTGTGCTACGTCTGTTGAGCTTGGATATTTTTCCTAAGCTGCTTAATTAATGCATACTTATTGTATCCAAATAATTAATATACTTATTTTGATTTCCCGTAGGACATATCTTAGGCCTGATAATATTATATTTTCTCATGATGTGAGAGGATGGCTTTTTGAGTCCAAATCGTTTGCATTTAAGTAAAAGACATCGTTTCAACTGCTCGAGGTAATGGGATTTGCAACTTCCCATTACTCTGAGCGGTTGAGGTGGCGGTTTTAATTGCAATCTTGATTGTGATCATGCTGATTGGTTCAACAAGCGGTTAGTGAACCGCCTACTTGTTCTCTAAATACCAATAGGTTTTAGAGATTACTCCCTGATAAGTATAAAATAACCTCCCAAGGTCAGTCCAAACCAGGAAGCCTAGCTCAACACGAAAGGGCCATGTAGGGGACCTAGTGACAGGGAGCTTAGCTTGAAGAACTGAGCTCAGTGGACCAGCCCAAGGGCAAAGGTCATCCCAAACCAAAGTGCTCATGAGCACAGCCTTAAGGGCTCAAGCTAGAGTCCCATGAACATGGAATCTAGCTTATAATAGCTAGCCTCTATTAAACCAGTCCAAGGACGGAGGCCATCTCACGAGCACAGCTCATAGAAGAATACTAAGCTCAGCTCACGAGGTGAGCTCGGCAGAGATGGCAAACCTGCATCCAGAGACTTATAAAATACTCTACGGAGGGAATTCATACAGTCTAAAAGACTCCTAAAACGACCAAGGTCTAATCCACCAGTAAAGGATAAGAACCAGAGATCCCAAGGGATAAACCTCTATATGTCACAACGACTCTTGATCTAGATAGGAATCAAAGAGTCCAATGGAGAGGAGAACTCCAAAACCTGATAAGGACCAAAGAAGTCCTAGGTATGGAGGACACTCCAACCTATTTCCGTCATGTGAGGATAAGCCCAAGAGGTCCCAGCACCGTAAGGACTCTTAACCTAATAAGCAGGTACAAGAGTCCAAAGGTGAAGGGACTCCTCAAACTTGATAAGGACCAAAAAAGTCCTAGGTAAGGAGGACACTCCAACCTATTTCCGTCATGTGCGGATATGCTCAAGAGGTCCCAGCACCGTAAGGACTCTTAACCTGATAAGCAGGTACAAGAGTCCAAAGGTTAATGGACTCCTCAAACCTGATAAGGACTAAAGAAGTCCTAGGTAAGGAGGACACTCCAACCTATTTCCTTCACGTGCAGATAAGCCCAAGAGGTCCTGTAGACACCCCAATTTGGCCTAACGATTATTTCAAGTCCCACCTTGGGACCATCCCGATGATGAAATGAATACAGTGATTGCTGATTGCCTCCTTGAGAACCTTAGGACTTTCGGTAAGAACTTTGAGCCACTTAGAGGACCTAATTCAAAGCCATACAGCCTTTCAGACAGAAACACAGAAGCCTAGGAGAATCCATCTGTCGGCCGTGACATCGATCCCACGGCCCTAACATCATTTCCTCACCCGAGCAACCTGTTGCTAGCAAAATCTCCCTGAGAGATCAATCCATCGGCCGCAAGATCTATCCTTCGGCCGAGACATCCATTCCTCGGCCGTGATATCCTTTACTCGGCCGCCAGATCGACCTTTTCCCAGACTCTGGAACGTGTTCTGTCAGACGTTTGATCCAACTACACTACCTTCCCGATGCGTTCGGGCTACGCTCAGAGATTACGACGTAGAGTTAGAGATGCATTGCAATTGCAATTGCCATCTCATGATTTGATTGGCCGGAGTGAGTCACCAATTGCCTATATAAAGGGCCTTTGGACTCCGAAAATATACACACAAAAATTGTCAGAGTATACACTCTCTCAAGCCTCGAAACTCTGCACAAATACTCTCTCAAACCCACACTTCAAAAGCCCTAACCTCCCAAAGGCAGCCGTCAATCCGGCGATCAAACCCTGAAGTTCAAACCCTAACCCTAGGGTTTTCAATCAAGCAATCAGTCAACCACGCCCAATCCAAAGCATTCAAGCAACTGAGGGATCAAGGTGGTGAGGCCCAACGGCCTCTGATTTGTCTTATTTATTGTATTTCTGACTAACCGTAGCATTTTGATTATCCACTAGCATATACATTGGGTGTGAGGAAGAACACCGGACGAGACTTCAATCCGGTACATCAAACCAGGAGGATCCTCGGCCGTGACATCCATTCACCGACCGCGGGATCCATCTCCCTGCAGTTTTGTTGCTTTCTCCGAATGCATGCTTACTTATCGCACTGACTCACTTACTGTTAAAGGAATAAATAAACAGACTATGTGTTGGAATTAAACAAATCATCTATATGTCTTATGTTGAACGATTATGGGCCAGTCTCACGACTGGGCAAAGAGGGGTGCCTAACACCTTCCCCTTATTGTATGAATGAGCAACCAATCGAGCAAACACAATGTGATCAATCTGTATGGCGATGCCCCGTTTGGGAGGTGTCTACACCGCTATCATGTGGCGATGTTCCTAGCCATGGGAATGTCCATGATTTTGGTTTACGAAGCAAGCAACCAAACGAGCAAACAAACATGATCAATCTGTATGGAGATGCCCCGCTTGGGAGGTGTCTACAGTTTTTGGCGACTCTGCTGGGGAATATGAGAGCCATAACCAGAAAGTTCAACATAAGACTATTACATGCCTTGTTTAATGTGTGGCCCGTGATCCTCCGGTCCTCGATCCTTCGTAGGTGGTTTGATGGTGGATTAGCTTTCTTCTCCTAGCCTGCACAAGGAACGCACGACTAAGACCTGGCCGGGGGTTGTCCCGGCAAGGCCCTCCGGCGAGAGGATGAGTGTAGCGCAGAGACTCTGGAGAGGGAGTAAGTGTGAGTATTGAGTAGCGTGTACCTACCCGTTAGGGTTACCATCTCTAGGTATTTATAGTGTTTCCGACTTGCCCTCCAAGTACCATCGCGTGCCTTCCACGGGCCAATCATAGTGACGCGAGAAATAGATCTGATAACCGTTTTCGGGGCTGAGCTGCACACCCATGTGCGCCGTGATCATCTTCGAACAAACTTCCTGCGCGACGCGCTTTCTTACCTGGTGCTTTGAACGCGCGGCCGGCCGGCCTGCATGCCGTGCTCTGAAGGTAGCCGACGGGAACCGCATGCGTTCAATGAGTAGGTCCGCGCGCGGCGGCACAATCCGGCGGGCCCATCGCTGCCGACTCGAGGCAAACCGGATATACCACGCGAGTCATTGTCGGGCGCCACGAGGCCTGCGATCGGACCACGGCAGGTGTCAGGTCCGCACCATGCGAACAAATCATGTTCGGCCCGCTACTGCAGATGCTGTACGCATGGTAGGGATTGAAGTTGAGCCTTAGGCCGAACTCGTCAAACCGCCGAGCGTACATTTGTTTGATGAAGATAAGTTCCAGCCGAGCCTGAACCGTTTCATCCTCAGGAGTAGTCTCGACCGTCGATGAAGTACTCCAATGGTTGGACGCCAGATGTCACCTTGTGGCTGGGTACGGCAGGCGAGAGGTGGGCTGGCAAGCCCTGCAAACCGTCTTATCAATGACACGTGTCGCGCGCTGAGTGGTCAGTCGTTCGGCGGTGCAATGATGGGCGGGATTTCCGAATTCCCAACCCTAGCCCTATATAAGGGGAGACGCGAGGAGAGAGAAAGCTCTCGTTCTCTCTCTCTCTCCAGACCTCCATTGTCAGAGCTCCAAAGCAACCGTTCGTCTTCCATCTTCGATTTCCAGCAGATCCTGCCACCAGATCTCGCCACAAATCTAGGTACGTGTTCGATTCTTGCTTCTCTTCACTTTTCTGCAGTTTTTAGAGACTTTTGGGGCATTTTTGTTCTGAGTGAACAGTGCACCCTGGAGATGAACGGACTGTTCATCTCCTTCTTCAACCTGTTCTTCCGAGCACGGAGCCTCCACGGGGTTCTGGCCGTTGATGGAATGGGCCGAGCCCCAGCCTCTGTTGTTTGGAAGGTTCCTGGCTGAACACGTTTCGGCCGAGCCTTGAGAATGATGATGGGGTGGGCCAATTAGGGTACCGAGCGTAGTGAGACAACTGTTTTCTGGCCGACAACGAGGTCTCATGTTTTTTTTGATTTTGACTTTGTTAGGTCTGGCTCCCCCAATCATCGTCATCTCATCCGACTCTGAAAGTTCAGGGGACGATTCCGCAAACCTTGTGATCCGAGAGTACTTGGAGTTACACAGAAGCCGACGACAAACTTCTTCCATCGCCTCAAACATGTCAGATTCTGGTGACTCCAACGCCGAGCAAGACTATGAGTACGGTGGTTTCAACACCGAGCCGGAGATAACCTTCTCTACGGAATCCGAAGCCGAACACGAACTTGGGCCGGAGGCTGAATCCAGAATTCGCTCCCAGGCCGGAGCCACGACTTCCTCACTCTCTGCTCCTGCTGTACCTTCCAGTTTAGGATCTTTCAAACACTTGTCTTTATAATGCATGGCTTCTTTCGCAGCGTCTCTATTATTGCCGAGCTTGTCTTGTTGCCTTCATGTCTTCATAGAAATTTTGTAGTCCTTGCATGTTTGTGAATGTGTAGTTGTCCGTAGCCCCCACTTTGGTTTGGGTTCGGCAGAATAGCTGAGAGTATATCGTGATCGAAATGGTTAAGTATAGATATTGCAGCCGAGCCCAGACCAAAGTATTATGGCCGTAGGTACTAGGTAGCCGAACATGGATTTGTTGTGGTCAGATTTGACCAATCCTTCGACTTAGTGTAAGAGTGTGAGTTGCCCCCTTGCCTTGTGGATGGGGCTCGGCTCATGAGTCAGCCCCAGGCCATAGCAGAGGGACGTTTGAGAGTAGTGATTGTTTGTGGGTGGTCTGCTCGCCAAATTGCGAGTGTAACCTTTCGGTGGCCGACCATAGTGTCTTGCCAATCCGAGCCAAAGCCCTGAGTTCCAATAGTGTATTTCAGGCTCGGCGGACCATATGTCCAGTGATTGCTTCTCTGGGCGGTGAGATTGGCCGAAGCAAAGGGCTTTTTAAGGAGCCGTTTGGAGGGTGTGACCGAAGTCATCGTTTGTGTGTGGCATTCTTAGCCAAGAGTGGAATGAATGCATGAAATGTTATAGAAAGACTTTTGAATAAAAAAGATTGTCATTTCATTGATATTTCTACGAAATACAAGGAAAGTAGAAAAAACAGTAACAGTGGGTCGAGGCCCTTCTTTGGAATGAAAAAGGAAAATGTAAAAGAGTTATGCCGATGCTGAAGAAAACAGAAACTCGGTATGCATGAAGTGTTGGCCGAAGGTAGCTGTCTGAGTGGAGCATCACATGTAGGCCTTTCTGAGGTTCTGGGCATTCCACGGGTTGGTGAGCACCTTGCCGTGCATGTCTTCGAGGGTGTAAGCCCCTTCACCAGCAACCTTCACGATACGAAATGGCCCTTCCCAATTAGGCATGAACTTTTTCTTTTTGCTTGCTTGGACAACCTTTCGCCAAACCAAGTCGTCGGGCTTGAACTTCTTGATTCTGACACTTCTGTTGTACCCCTTGGCGACAGTCTGTTGATACTCGGCAAGCTTTAGCCGAGCGTCATCGCGCTTCTCCTCAGCCAAAATTAATTCTTGCTCGAGGGCTTCGTCATTGGATTGAGGATTGAAGTTCTCCGTTCGGAGGGTTGGGAACCTTGATTCCAGTGGGATTACGGCCTCCATGCCGAACGCCATTGAGAACGGTGTTTGGCCTGTAGAACGGCGGGGAGTGGAGCGGTAAGCCCATAAAACCCTTGGGAGTTCCTCTGCCCATTTTCCCCTCTTTGAATTCAATCTTCGTTTTATCCCTGCACAGACCGTCGAGGCCTCGGCTTGGCCATTTCCTTGAGGGTAGGCTGGTGTTGAGTTGAAGAATCTGATGCCGAACTCCTCACAGAGACTTGTGAGGCCGTCGCCAACAAACTGAGTGCCGTTGTCCGAGACGATGGCGTAGGGTACGCCGAACCTTGTCACAATGTTCCTCCATACAAATCGTCGGACGTCTGCTTCTGTGATGGTGACCAGGGCCTCGGCTTCGACCCATTTGGAGAAATAATCCGTTGCAGTGATCAAAAATTTGAAGCCCCCAGGTGCTGTTGGGAGTTTCCCGACGATGTCGAGCCCCCATTGTGCGAATGGCCATGGACTTGTGATTGGAGAGAGATTCTGAGCTGGCTGCCTGGGGATAGGTGAGAAGAGTTGGCATGGTCGGCACCTGCGTACGATTTCCTCGCAGTCTTTCTTCATGTTTTTCCAGAAGTATCCTTGACTCATCGCGCGCGGGCATAACGAACGTCCACCAGAGTGGCAGCCGCAGCTTCCGGAGTGCAGTTCTTCAAGGATCTCGGCAACTTGATTTGGGTGGACGACAAGAAGATAAGGTCCTGAAATGGATTTTCTATAGAGCTGGCCACTCTCGGAGAGCCAGTAGTATGCGGCCTTATTTCTGATTCGGAAGGCTTCCTTTTTGTCGTCGGGTAAGGTGTCGTTCCTGAGGAAGGCCACGATTTCATCCATCCAACTCGGACCAAGGTTGATGTTGAGTACCTCTGGAGTTGTATCGAAACTTGGGTTGTCGATGTTGCCAAAATTTATGGTTCGTAACTCAGATGCTTTTGATGCCGAGGCGAGGCCAGCAAGTGCGTCGGCGTGGGCGTTGTGCTCGCGGTTGATTTGCTCGATGTTGAAAGTTTTGAAGCGAGTAATGAGTTCTGCTGCTGTGGCCTGGTACTTCATCATCCGTGGGTCTCTAGCTTCGTAGTCCCCAAGTACTTGATTGACTATAAGTTGAGAATCACAGAATACGGCCAGGTTGTCAACTTTCATCGCGATTGCCGAGCGTAGGCCAGCAAGCAAAGCCTCGTATTCAGCTTCGTTGTTGGTGGCGGGGAAATCGATGCTGATGGCACTTTCGTGAAGAGTTCCGCAGGGAGAGACCAAAACGACTCCGGCACCGGCTCCGTTGTTGTTGGAGGCACCGTCGACTTGCATCCGCCAAGTGTCTCCCTGGAATAGGAGCCACCGGTCCTCTTTTGGTTGGTGTTCGGCAAACTGTTGGTTGGGAGGATTGTGTAGGATCTCCGAGTCTTCCGGTGTGAGTTCAGCAATGAAGTCGGCGAGGACCTGCCCCTTTATTGCTGTCCTCGGTTCAAAACGGATGTCGAAGTTCGCTAGCTCGACCGCCCATTTTAAAACTCTGTTTGAGAGGTCGGCTTTTCGAAATAGGGCTTTGAGAGGGTGCTCGGTCAACACCGTTATGGTGTGCGCCTGAAAGTATGGCAGAAGTTTCCTCGCCGCGGAGACCAGGGCGAGTGCAAGTTTTTCCAGTGGAAGGGACCGAGTCTGGGCTGGGAGGAGTGTCTTGCTTGTGAAATACACTGGCATGTCGTCGGCCCCTTCTCGCCGAACAAGTGCTGAGCTAATTGCGTGGCTCGAGACGGAAAGGTAAAGATAGAGATTTTCGTACTCTTTGGGCTTTACCATTAGTGGTGATGAACTCAGGTAATCTTTAAGTTCGGCCAACGCTCTGTCGCAGTCCGGTGTCCACTCAAAACTTCGTCGGCTTTTCCCTTTGAGAGCGTGAAAGAAGGAGTGGCACTTGTCGGATGACTTGCTGATGAAGCGATTGAGAGCCGCTGCCATTCCAGTTAGTTTTTGCACCTCTCTGATTGATCTTGGTGGCCGAAGATCTGCCACTGCCTTGATTTGGTTGGGGTCGGCTTCGATGCCCCTCCGTGTGACCAAATGGCCAAGGAATTTGCCAGCACTTACGCCGAACGCGCATTTCTCCGGGTTTAAACGTAGCTTGTGGAACTTAAGGATCTCGAAGACCTAGGCCAGCTCCTTCAAATGGTTGTGCTCCTTTTGACTTTTGACGTCGAGGTCGTCAATGTATGCTTCCAGGATGTTGCCGATTTGGGCATAGAGCATCTTGAAGATCGCTCTGTTGAATGTTGCTCCGGAGTTCTTGAGGCCGAACGGCATCACCCTATAGCAGAAAATTCCATGAGGAGTTATGAATGCTGTTTTCTCCATGTCGGCCGGGTCCATAGCAATCTGGTGATAGCCACGGTAGGCGTCCAGAAAACTAAGCCAAGCATGGCCGGCAGTTGCGTCTACGAGCTGGTCGATCTTCGGTAGTGGAAACCAATCCTTGGGACAGGCGTCGTTAAGATTCGTGTAGTCGACGCAGACTCGCCACTTTCCATTCTTCTTCTTGGACGACCACCGTGTTGGAGAGCCAGGTTGGGTATTGTACTTTCTGAATGGCGTTGTTGTCTAGTAGCCGGTTGACTTCTTCTATCACGGCGTCGGCGTGCTCTGGTGCCGAACGTCGAGCCCGGACTGGCTTCGCATCCTTCTTGGTGTTGAGAGAATGACAGATAAAGTTGGGGTCGACCCTGGCATCTCGTTCGGGGTCCATGCAAAAACTTCAAGATTTTGTTTGAGGAACAGGAACATCTCCTCTCGCTCGGCGTCAGAAAGTGAGGAGCCAAGCAAGAAGAAGCGTGATCCGTCCTCGTTGATGGGCATTTTCACCAGGTCCTCCTCCGCTTTGTCCTCGGCTTTTTGACCGACGTCGTCGATGACGGCCATGTCTAGGACTTCAACACATTGCACTAGTTAAGCCTATGAGGAGCTGTGGACGGCGCAGACAAAGCATTTCTTGGAAGCAAATTTGACACAACGCAAGTCATCTAGTCTGCCTGTTGTGCCGATGAAGCGGACAACTTGGTGGTATGTTGAAGCGATGGCTTGCATTTCATGAAGCCAAGCTCGGCCGAGGATAGCGTTGTATGGGCTCGGCGCATTGACAACTATGAATTCGACAGTGATTGTCTTCGAGCCGACGACGACAGGCAGAAAGATTCGGCCGATCGGCCAGACAGGAGCTCCGCTGAAGCCAATGAGAGGTACCTCGGTGGGTTGCAAAGCTGACTCTGGTAGGTCCAGCTTCTTGAAGAGGTCATAGTACATGACCTCAGCCGAACTTCCCTGGTCGATGAGGACACGTTTGACATCATGGACACCAATCTGGACGGTGACAACGAGTGCATCCGAATGTGGAGTCTGAACGTGTTCAAGATCGCGTTCGGTAAAGCTGATGGTCCATTTGGGCAAGTCTTGTGGTCGGGAGCGTTTGGATCCGCAGCCGACGGAGAGTATCTCTTTTGAAGTTGAGGCTTGATCGATGTCGGCTCGGAGGGCGGTTTCGAATGCCTTTGTTACCGGTCCATGGATGACGTGGATCAATGGTCGTTGTCCGTTGGGGTTGGGACTTGTCTGCCGGGCGGGCGTCTTTGCTCGATCAATGTATTGATCGAGATGGCCTTGAGTGGCAAGCTTTTCAAGGAGAGCCTTGTATGGTGCACAAGCAATCGTGTAGTGGCCGAGCTCGTTATGGTAGGTGCACTTCTTCCTTGGGTTTTGATCCGGTTGGCCAGTGTCAGTCCCGAGCTTGGCCGTCGGCCACTCAAACCACGGTTGTCTCATTATTTCCTTCAGAAAAGACCATATTGGTTCTTTGAAGTGAGTGGTTTCGGCCACGTGGTCATGCTCCTTTGGCTGACGCTCCTTCCCCTTTTTAATGTTGTGCACTTGCTTCTTCGGCTGCACTTGTTGGTTCGCCGTTTGTACCGGCAGCTGGTGCACGGTTGAGGAGAACGGATTGTTAGAGCTCGGGATTCCCTGTGCGGCTCTGTCTGCGTAGAGTTCTTCGAGAGCACAGAATCTTTCCACTACACGCATCAATTCACCCATGCCGTGTGGTGGGCGGATGGCGAGTTCGTCTAAGATCTTGCTCCCAGTTTCCAAGCCGTTCTTGAAGGTGCGTGCGGCCCAGTACTCATCGATTCCAGGGATCTCGTTGAACAAGCAACTGCCAGTAGCGCTCGGCATATTTTCTGAGAGTTTCCGACGACAGTTTCCTCATTTGGGACAGCGATTCAGGCTCTTTAGCCGTTTTGTTGCTTGTGATGAAGCGAGTGTTGAAGGCGCGTTCGAGGTCGGCCAGGGTCCTTACGGATCCAGCGGGCAATTTGTTGAACCACTGGAGCCCTAAGGAGCCGAGGCTGGACGGGAACGCCTTGCATTTCACCTCATCTTTACTTGTGCAGAGTTCGATGGTTTGTCTGAAATGGATGAGGTGAGTGTAGGCCTCACACGTTGATGGATCGAACTTAGTGAACTTGGGTAGGTGGAAGGTGGGTTCCGGCGGCGTGTTGATTATGTGGGAGGTAAATGGGGAGACGCCGAGATCTTTTAGCTGCCTTTCAAATCCTGGGCGCGGCGGTTTGCCGTGCTCATCCGTTTTCGGTCGCTTTGAATCCCTGTCTTTTTGTCTCTTGCCGACGTCTTCTCCGCTTCCCTTTGGCGAAGCTTGTCTCGCAGGTCTCTCTCCGGCCGTCGACGGTTTTGTCGTTGTGGCGTCGGGTTTTGTTCTCGTCGTTTGCGCCGTCAACGCATACGTCTTTCCCGTTGCGCGGCGTAATTGCTCATCGTCTTTGTTCCTATCGGGATGTTCCCAGGCGCTCGGAGACATGGGAGTGCGCAGTTCGGAGGCGAGTCTCGGCTCGGTGCGAGGCCGTCGTGCGAGAAAGAACTCGCCGACCGGGTACGTCTTATGGGTGAGCGACTCGGTGTCCACTTGTCCCTGGTTCCATCGTGATGGCTTATGGAACGATGCGTCCCAGATACTGTGGGTTGCTTATAGAGGATGATTTCCCTGGGGTCGCCTGGTGCTGAGGTGAAGCCTAGGCGGTCTTTCACGGATCCGCGTTGGCCTCCTTCGTTCTGACGCCCTTGCGGTGGTGGAGGTGGAGGTGGAGGCGGTGTGTGCCCACCTCTACCCCTGTCTCCACCAGATCGAGATGCGGCAGGAGTGGCGTCCTGCTGCATATGTCGCTTCATTTGGGCCACTTCCGCCCTTAGTGCCGCCAGCTCGTTGTCGCGTTCGTCGTCGCGACGCTGCAACAGGCGGTTGTAGGCTGATGCGACGTCGTCCGAGAACGGTGAGAGCCCGGATCCAGGGGCGAGAGAGAGGGACATGTGCCTCTCGAGAGTTGGTGTGGAATTGACGTTTCCACCTGCGTCTTTGGCCCCTGAGACGGTCGCGTCCGCTATATCTCCGCCCATGGTGAGTGATTTGGTTGCTGTCTTACGGAGGAGTGAGGGAAGTTTGGAGGATGAGAGAGCCGCTGAGATCAGAAGGGTTCACGTCGGGTTCACCAATTGTGTGGCCCGTGATCCCCGGTCCTCGATCCTTCGTAGGTGGTTTGATGGTGGATTAGCTTTCTACTCCTAGCCTGCACAAGGAACGCACGACTAAGACGTGGCCGGGGGTTGTCCCTGCAAGGCCCTCCGGCGAGAGGATGAGTATAGCGCAGAGAGGAAGCCGAAAGCTTAGAGAGAGTAAGTGTGAGTATTGAGTAGCGTGTACCTGTTAGGGTTACCATCTCTAGGTATTTATAGTGCCTTCTGACTTGCCCTCCAAGTACCATCGCGTGCCTTCCACGGGCCAAGTGACATCATAGTGACGTCGAGAAATAGATCTGATAACCGTTTTCAGGGCTGAGCTGGCACACCCATGTGCGCCCGTGATCATCTTCTGTTGTAACCGCTTCTGCACGTGGCAGGACGCGTGGCTTTACAGCCAGCCGCCGTCGGCTGCATGCCGTGCTCTGAAGGTAGCCGACCGCGGGAACCGCCGATCATAGCCATGCGTTCAATGAAGGAGGTAACGTCGCCGCGGACTCCGTCGACGGCACAATCCGAGCGCGGGTCTGTCCGCTGCCGAGCCTGAGGCAAACCGGATATACACGACGAGTCATTGTCGGCTTGCCGCGCACGAGGCCTGCGATCGGACCACGGCAGGTCAGGTCCGCACCATGCGAACAAATCATGTTCGGCCCGCTACATTTAATTCATTTATCATATGCATCGAGCGGGTAACCCGTTGAGTTCACCTGATATCCCGGCATGACACGGGCTATGTTGGGGGTTCCAGCAAACTCCACAGTCACTCGTACCTAGTGGTATATCAAAAAGAAAATCACCCAATCACTGCCTATGATGGGCTGGTGAGAGGATTGGTGCCCTTTGACAACGGAGCACCCTGAGACTACCAAAACCTTGCATGTATTAGAAAGCCATAGAACTTATCAAACTAAGACAGGAACCGACTTGCATTTTTGCTTCCAAGTTCTTCCTCACACCTTGTACCATCTGTTGTTGTAATTAACTCTTTCTGTGCAGAAGGGTTGGGATTTCCAGCCCAAATCCTAACCCTACACAAGCCAAGTACTGACTTACAGGTACTCTACTTTTCAAAGCAGACACAATAAGTAAAACAAAGAAGCAACCACAACCAATTTTATACTCTTACAACACCCGAAGTCACGCCAAACAGAGGTCTTTGCAACCATCTCGTCTATCACCCTCACCGGCCAAAACACCTACACTGCTACGGTCCCAATCACTTCCAGGGACTCCGCGGTCATCTCCTCAACAAACTCAATCATCTACCAAATCCTAAGCTTCATCAAGTAATCCTCCCACTCTCATGGCAGATAACGACGCCATCATTTGCTAATCACCAAGCTCAAAGTCGCTACCTTACTAGCAGAGAAAGCAGCAAGAGATGCTGAGAACGAAGAGAAATCGGTGGAAGATGAGAATCCTCAAGAAGTGGTATTGGCAGAAAACCCTGAATTGGCCAAACAAGTCAAGGAGATTAAACGTACTCTGGCCCATTCACAAGGGGACCAAATTCTAGATTTTGAAGGACTCTGCCTTTTTCCATATTCTCAACTACCTGAGAAGTTCAATAGAACTGGCAATCCCACTAGCCATGTCCGCCATGTCATCAACACTTTGAAGCCAATGGGCTTGAATGATGAGCTCATTGTTCAGTTATTTCAAAGGACTCTTACTGAAAGCGCTCTCGATTGGTTTCTCACTTTGGAGTTTGTGCACTATCATACTTGGCCAGAAATTGCCAATGCTTTTGTCAAGCAATATGCATACAACGTTCAAATTGAGTTAACAACTCGAAATTTGGAAATGACTAAACAGGAATCAAACAAAGATTTTGCAACCTTTGTGGCTAGATGGGGAGAAAAAGCCGCCAAGAACCGCCCCTTTGAGGAAGATCAAGTAAGGATAGTTGTCAAGAACTTGCAACCCAAATATCTCAGGCACATCTACACACAGGCTATCACCGATTTCAAACGTTTGCATGCCACTGGGTTGCAAATCGAAGATGGTATCAAACTAGGACTCATTGGGAAAGAAGAGGCCACTCCTCCACCTAAGAAAACCTTCTCCAGCCATACATCTCACACCTCCATGAACACCCTTGGCACATCCTTGCCTCAAGACCCTTTTCAAAATTAGCTCATCCTGAAGCTCAAATCGCCCCCGTCGCAACTTTGACCCTCTCTGTAACGACCCTGATTTTTGGTAAATAAAAATTTCGTTAAATATTTGAATTTTATTTTAATTACTAGGATTGCTTTTAAAATTCTTTTTTAATTTCTAATAATCCGTCATAATTAGATTTGAGACTTTTAAAATTATATTCTTTTCGCACCGGACAATCTAGTCATTTTCTAAAGACAAGTATGCTTATAAAAGCACTTGTATATTTTTCCAATTTATTGATTTCGGCCTTAAAATCATTTTTTACTAGAAATCCTATTTAGCAAGCCTAGTTAGCTTCCAACCGAGTAATTGGAGAAACCTAACTACCAATTCCCTTGGTTACTTTTCCCTAACCCTAGATGGACCTTCTTGACCTTTGAGCCTTATGAACCCTCCTAAGGCCTAATTAAACCAATAGACCATTAGAAATAATCAATTAGCCTTATGTGGCATTTTTCTCCCTTACCCTTTGGTTAATAATTGTTAGGAAAAATATTACCCCTTGGTCAATAAGAATTAGCCTTTCTAATAAAAGATTTAAATTAACAAGGCTAGTAAATTAGGTACTTACAAAATAGGAAGCCATCATAGTGTTTCAAAAAGAAGTAAACTAGTCTTGCCACATGCAAGTCTAAAACACATAGCCTTAACCCTAAATTGGCCAACCTAATTACATTTCTAATTTTTCTTAAAGCTTATATTGGTATGCCCCTTGGATAAAAGTTTCCTAGGGAAATTTTAACCTTTGGTCAATAAGTTCACACTTGAAAACCCTAGCTTTTGTCATACCACCTTCATTATTTTTTTACCCTTTGGTCAATATTTGCTAGGGAAAATTTTATCCCTTGAGTAATAGAAAACCTAGCCTTGCCATGCATGCAACCCTAAAAATTATAGTCTTAAGCCTAAGTATGCTTAGTTGTATTTATCATAGCCTATTTTTTTTTTTAAAGCATTGCCTAAATGCCTAGGTTTACTTTCTAGGAAAAACCTTACCCATTGGATAATATTTGCTAGGGAAATTTTTATCCCTTGAGTAATAGTTATTAGGCATGCCAATGAATACTTGTACAAGCTACCATTAGTCTTAAGCCTATTGTCAACCTAATACTAACCAACTTTAAACATAATCATGGTGTTTCTTCTTGCAAGCTAGCTAACCAAGGACAAATTAGACTAGGAACCTTCCCTGCAAACCTAGATTTTGGCTTGAAAAAGAAGGGACAAAAGAAGGAATGCTTGGCATGCTTTCAAAGTCATGCCTTTCAAAGATTGTCCCTTGGACAATAATTGTTAGGGAAAAATTTATCCCTTGGATAATAAGCCAAGCTTTTGCTATAAATAGCACCATTCACTTGCCATTCAACTCACACCTTCACTTCTTGCTCCCACTTCTCTCTAGAAACTCAAGCATTGCTCCAACCTCTCTCTAGAAACCATTTCTGATTTTTCCGGACAGCCTACTGCCCTTTGTAAATCCTCATTATTCTCCTGCTTAGAGTAGTCCTTAGAACCAACTTCCTTCAGGAAAGTTGTAGAACACTTCGAGCTCTTCAAGTTAGACCCAAGAATCACCCTAATCGGTCAAGAAACGACAAAGATATTGACCTCCGAAGTTCAGCAAAAATTCGGATTTTCCAGATTCCAGACAGCAAGCTGTCCCTTCCTTTATCACCATATTTCTCCTACCTAAAGTAGTTTCTAGGATCAACTTCCTTCACAAAAGTTGTAGAGCACTTCTAGAGCTTCGATTTCGACTCAAGAACGATCTCAGTCGGCCAAATATTGACCGAGTTACTGCCATCCAAAGTTTGGTCCAGATTCGTGAGTTTCACCGCCCGTAGGATTTTTTTCAACTAGCTTATTCGGCCCCGACTAGTTTCGGATCAAGGTAGATTAATCTCTACTCCTTTTCCCTATTATATCTTTAGTTATGTTTGCGTATGATAAGGCTAGTTAAAGTATTAGAAATTACTCGCAAGCTCGCTTTACTATTTTTTTGAAATGAAGATACAATCTTGTAAACTTTCCTATACTTTCTATCTCGAAGCATATCGTATGATTCTTGTATGTAGTTTGTACGTTGATACGATTGAGGAAATTGAAAAGTATTTTACTAAAAGAAATGAAAAGGAAGGGGAGTATGTTGAAAATATCAACCTTATTTTCCGAGTAAACATGTAACAACTCCGATTTTCAGTAAATAAAAATCTCGTTGATTATTATATTGACTCTATAAATTCCTTATTTTCTAATAATCCGTCATAATTAGATTCATTCGATTCAAACCTAATTTCATTTCGCCTTGCGATTTAGTCATTTCCTAAAGACAAGTGAGATAGCAACCCTAAGTCGTCCTATTTAGCAAGCCTAGCTAGCTTCCGACTAATCGTTAGAGTAGCCTAATCGAACCTTTGAAACGTTTGAACCCTAAGTGAGACCTTGACCAAAAGTCAACCTTTGATCTATTACCCATTGGACGATAGATACTAGGATAATCTTTATCCATTGGACCATAGATTTACACCTTGGATATTGTAACAAGATTGCTAGGTACACTTTATAAGATTATATATTACTTACTGTAGACACCTCCCAAACGGGGCATCGCCATACAGATTGGTCATGCTATGTTTGCTCGATTGGTTGCTCACTTCATAAACCAAAATCATGGACATTCCCATGGCTAGGAACATCGCCACATGATAACGGTTATCATCAAATAGAGTCGCCACCTAGTTTATTAAAACTAGGAAAACAGATAGAGATTCTGGATACGGGAGCCAAAAGTACAATGAGGGGAAGGTGTTAGGCACCCTTTTTTGCCCAGTCGTGAGACTGGCCCATAATCATTCAATATAAGACGTATAGATACTTCGTTTAATTCCAACACATAGTCTGTTTATTTATTCTTTAAACAGTAAGTAAAGTGAGCCAGTGCGATAAATGAGCATGCATCAGAAAGTAGATAAAACAAACAAAATGTCCCAGGGAGATGGATCTCGCGGCTGGTGAATTGATGTCACGGCCGAGGGATCCTCCTGGTTTGATGTACCGGCCGAGGGATCGAAGCCCCGGTCGGTGTTCTTCCTCACACCAGACAGAAAGATTTAATAGAAAATCAAAACGTTACAATTAGTAAAAAGGGACAGTAAATAAGGCAAACCAGAGGCCGTTGGGCCTCACCACCTTGATCCCTCAGTTGCTTGATTGCTTTGGATTGGGCGTGATTGATTGATTGCTTGATCGAGAACCCTAGAGTTAGGGTTTGAACTTCGGGGTTTGATCGCCGGATTGATGGCTACCTTCGGAAGGTTAGGGCTTTTGGAGTATGGATTTGAGAGAGTATTTTGACAGAGTTTCGTGGTTTGATTGAGTGTGACGGTATATCAATTTTGTGTCTTTATCTCGGAGCCCAAAGGCTCCTTTATATAGGCATAGGGATGACTCACTCCGGCCAATCAAATCATGAGATGGCAATTGCAATTACAATGCATCTCTAACTCTACGTCGTAATCTCTGAGCGTAGCCCGAACGCATCGGGAAGGTAGTGTAGTTGGATCAAACAATATATAGACAATTGGTGACTCACGTCTGGCGGCCGAGTAAAGGATCTTGCGGCCGTGGAATGGATGTCTCGGAGAAGGATAGATCTTGCGGCCGAGGAATTGATCTCTCAAGGAGATTTCCTACAGGTTGCTCGGGTGAGGAATTGATGTTTTGGCCGTTAGATCGATGTTACGCGTCGGATGGATTCTCCTAGGCTTACGTATTTCTGTCTGAGCTGTATCTGAATTGGGTCCTCTAAGTGGTTCAAAGTTCTCATCGAAAGTCCTAAGGTCCTCAAGGAAGCAATCAGCAATCATTGTATCCATTTCATCATCGGGATGGTCCCAAGGTGGGACTTGAAATAATCGTTAGGCCAAATTGGGGTGTCTACAGATGCCCCTCTTTGAATGAACTCAGACGGATCGCGAGACATGTTTGAGTAAGAGTCAAAGCTGTAAAAAGCAACTCAATTTGGTCCAACCACTATTCCAAGGGGTTTTCAAAAAAGGTTTTGTTATGGTCGGGCCGGGAGGCTGCCTACGTATTCCACAAGGGAAATTCAGACCAATCGTAGTTCGAGCAAAAAAGAAAAATAAAAGTTTGGAGGGTTAGGGACAGAAGACGTACCTTAGGGCTTAAAAAGCCGTAGTGTGACGTACCTAGACTGAGCCAGGGTTTTGGCGAAGAGTAGTTAAAGGAGCGCGGGGCTGCCGGGGGAGTTTTTGCGGAGAGCTTCCTTAGTTATTTTGGGGTAGATCAGTACACTGCAGGTGCGTTTGCTTTTCTTGATCATCCTTACTTTGACTGAAAGGAACTCGGTAGAGTAGCCTATCCTTGCGAATGAGCTGGAAGGAATTGATGTAATGGGGTGGAATCCAAACCATCTGCTGGGGATGAGTTGGACGCCGGTTTGCTTTTGAGATGTGGGGAGCGCAGGGCCAGTAACTGGAGCACGGAGCTTTGGTGATGAGGAAACCGAGGCACGGAGCCGGTTGTAGTCATGAGGCGAGAGCCTGGAGAGTGATGGAATCGAGGCGTGGAGCCTGTTGCAATCTTGAGGCGAAGGCCTGAGGTGAGCTTAAAGCTTGATGGGACCGAAGCGCGGAGCTGGTATTGATCATAAGGCGAGAGCCTGAGGTGATTGATAGGACCGAAGCGCGGAGCTGGTGTAAGGCAAGGGACTGAGGTGAAGGAACTGAGGCATGGAGCCTGAAGTGATTGAGGCGTTGGGCCAATCAATAAAATCGAGGCATAGAGCCGGTTGATTGCAGGGTTTACCTGTTTCATGAGAGATATGCAGAGTGTATATGTGCAAATGCTTGTTAGATGTGAACAGATACGATGATGCAGACTCGATGTGAAAATGCAATATGTGCACGGGCCCGTGCGTGTGTGTTTGTTTTAAGCTTAGAGCTTCTATCAAGTTCCGGACTTGAGCATTCAGAGCGTAGAGCTCGAGCATTCGGACGGCAGAATCCAAGCATTCAAAGTACAGGCTTTGAGCGTCCAGTACGCAGTGGTTGGGCATCCAAGCATAGAGCTTGAGCATTCAAGTGTATAACTTAAGCATCCAGTACACAGTGGTTGGGCATCCAAGCGTAGAGCTTGAGCATTCAAAAATGTTAAATTTTTGAGCATTCAGGCGTAGAGCCTGAGAATAAATGTCTTGATTGTTGGGGCGGCTTAGAGCCTGTTGCTTGTTTACGGCTTCGAGCCAGTTGAGATGTTGGGCTTTGAGCCGCTGAGTTTATGGCTTCGAGCCATTTCAGATGGTAGATACAGGCTTCGAGCCTATTAGAGTAATGGGCTTGGAGCCGCCGAGGTGGTAGATATAGGCTTCGAGCCTGTTGAGATAATGGGCTTCGAGCCACTGAGGTAATAGACATAGGCTTCGAGCCTGTTAAGAGCTTGATTGTGTACGGCTTCGAGCCAGTTTGAGACAAAGGGCTTAGAGCCGCTGGGTTGGTTGTTACGGCTTTGAGCCAGTTGAGATAATGGGCTTGGAGCCGCTAAGTTGAGTGATTACAGGCGTAGAACCTATTGCTGTGATAGCGAGCATAGAGCTGCTGAGATAAAGGGCTTCGAGCCGCTGGGATTGCTTGTTTACGGCTTTGAGCCAGTTGAGATAGCGGTCTTGGAGCCGCTGAGTTGTGTAGAGACGATGGGCACAGGGCCGCTGAATTGATACGGGCGTAGAGCCGCTATGATAAAGGGCTTCAAGCCGCTGGGTGATAAAGGCTTTGAGCCTGTTGAGGCAAATGGGCTTCGAGCCGCTGAGTTTGATTGTTATGGCTTCGAGCCAATTCAGATGGTAGATACAGGCTTCGAGCCTATTAGAGTAATGGGCTTGGAGCCGCCGAGGTAGACTTGTTACGGCTTCGAGCCAATTGAGATAGCAGGCTTAGAGCCGCTGAGTTGTATGGAGACGATGGGCACAGGGCTGCTGAATTGGTAGGTGGAGGCGTAAAGCCGCTGAGTTGCGTAGAGACGATGGGCTTTGAGCCTATCAGGATAGTGGGCGTGGAGCCGTTGAATTGTAGGCGTAGAGCTGCTGAGTGAGCGAGTATGGGCATAGAGCCTGTTGATAATAGGCTTCGAGCCGCTGCTGGGTCGATTGGTGAAGGCGTAGAGCCTATTTGATGGCAGTGACTAGCAGAGTTGCTGATAGTGATTGGGCTTTAGAGCCGCCAGGTGTTCTGACTTGTTTTGGCCAGCAGTTTGTGGAGAGAGATTTTCCTCATGCTTGGGTATGCCCCCAAGGCTGGTTTTGATCATGTTGGCTTGGGGATGCCCCCAAGACTACTTGGTTGGTTGAGGACTTAGAAGTCTGTAGCGGTATGAGTTAGTGCACTGAGCAAAATCTGCTGTTGCTGAGGGAAGTCGATTAAGGGGCCAGGAGATCGATCTCTCGGCCGAAGAATTGATGTCTCGGCCGAGGAATTGATGTCTCGGCCGAGGAGTTGATGTCTCGGCCGTGAGAACGCCAAAAGTCAGGAAATCGATTTAAGTTCAGTTAAATCGATCTTACGACCCATTTAATCCCTTCTTCTCCTCCTCTCTCATTTTCCTCCGTTCCTCTCGCCCGACGACCACCGTACGCCGCCGCCCTCCTCCACTACCGTCGGCCACCATCATCTCCGGCGACCATCCTCTCCGACCACCGCCGTCATTGCCGTTGCTGCAGGCTTCGGTTGTCTGAAACCGTTGGTTTTCTTTCTTTCTTGGCTTGGACGTGATGGCCACGCCATCTTCGGGTGTTGCAGGTTCATCCTCGCACCCTTCATGTAGGTGCGAGCATCCATCTTCCGATGAGGAGGCGATTGAGGAGCCCGGTTTGTTTGATGCTACTACCTACGTTTGTCCTTCGCGTAGGCTGGGTTACGGTGGTTTCCTGCAGTACCGTCCTCCTGTTGGTGGTCCAGAGGCCGAGGTGGTTCGTCGAGAGCCTGAGTTTCACCTGAGCGTTCTGAACGTGCCGGTGAGTTTCCTGAAAAAGTAAAAAGTTTTACTTTAGTTCGGAGTTTTGGAAATCCTTGTATTTAGAATAAGATTTTTTGCTTGCGGGATGAAAATCCCTTTTGGCTAGGAGCGTGAATATGAGGAACCCATGTTTGGATTGAATTTATTTTTGTTTAAGGAAGCTAAAATAACTATGCCCCCTGTCTAGGCAATGCATGCTTTTAGATGTTAATCTGACGCCCCTTAGCATTTTCTTTGTTTATGCAATCATGAGATTAACTCCCTTTTGTCTTTGGCAGAGAAACAGGAGGCTGGAAGCTCACGGTGGAGGCAAGGAGGTGCATAGATGGTTCTTGAAGCTGCCATAGCAGGCTCGGGAATTAGTACGTGCTGCAGGTTTCGAGACGTTCATTCTGGGCCTCGATCTTCCGAAGATGGATTGGTCATTGATGACCTCGCTGGTTGAGAGGTGGTGAGATACCACCAATACCTTCCATTTTCCTGCTGCTGGTGAGATGACTATCACTCCGGGTGACTTTTCTTTGTTGACTGGCCTGCGGATAGGCGAAGTTGCTCTTCGAGTTGACCCCCGGCTTTGGGAGCGAGAGGGTGCTTTGAGGTGGTTTCTGGGCAAGGTGTCCCCCTGTTCGTTCTCGAGGTCATATAGATCTTGCTTGGCTAAGCAAGACTTTCATGGTGGCTGATATTCTGACCCAGGTGAGTGTCGAGCAGTTGACGCGGGCCTTCCTTCTTTACCTCCTTGGGCAAACGTTGTTTGCCAACAAGGATGGTTCGGTACACACGCAGTTTTTGGCTCCTTTGCAGCACTTGGGAGCTATTCGGGAGTTTAACTGGGGCTCGTCTGCTTTGGCCACTTTGTACGGCAGTCTTGGAGCTTGCTCGCAGGACAAGAGTCCCATTCTTTGTGGCCACTTTCGAGTGCTTGAGGTACGTATCATTCCTTTGTACTTCTATTTTCACTTTGGCCTTTTCCTAGTTCTGAACTTGCTTTGGTTAACCTGCTTTTCAGATCTGGGCTTTTGAGCACCTTCTCCAATTTCCTCCTGAGACTAGGCACGGTGATGCGAACTGCATACCTCGTTACGAGCGATGGTTGATGGGGCAACGGAGGCCACGGTCACCAGTTTTGAGCCTTCCCGAGTGGCGGCGAGTTTTGGACCTACTGACGGTCGATCAGGTACCTTTTCTTTTGCACCTCTTGTCCTTTAGACTTCCATATCCTCGTGCCGAGACTGATTTGTCCTTGCTCTTATAGGTACGGTTTGACCCTTGGGGTGGTGTACCAGAGGATGCCCCTCTTGCACGTTTTAGAGTCCTAGATCGGACCCGTAGCTTGCTCGAGGGTCCATTTTGCCGAGCTTGGTACTTAGGCAATCGAGTGGCCAGTCAGTGGCGGCCACGCGTTGAGGCTCTTCGGTTTGTCCCCCATTCTCCTCCAGTATCTATGAGGTCCGCTTCCTTGATGTCGAAGGAAGATCTGAAGAATGCCCGGATCAGAGATTGGGCAGGTTTACTCCTCCAGGCAGGTGACTATACAGAGTACTACCGTCTTTTCTTGACCTCCTCTGTTGCGGCTCCTCCCGTTGTTCCTGTTTGGCCACGGGCTCCTTCGTATATCTCCTTCCACTCAGACGATGGGGAGGAGGAGCGCCTGACGCTGACTCCTTGCACGACCCCGCTCTACTTTTTGCCAGTCGGGGCTTCACAGGTATCTTTAGCTTCCTATGTTAGCTTTCATCACTTCGCATTGTATCCTTGCTTTAGATGTTTGTAATGCTTGGTTGTTCCACAGGTGCCTGCCGAGATAGTGCAGGAATGGCTTCGCGCCTATCAGAGTACAGAGGTTTTGGTTCGGAGACAGCGCCGTAGGATCCTCGAGGTATGACTTTCTTCATGAGCTTTATCTGCTATGTATTATCCCTTGAGTCTGAATGTTTATATCTTCCTTGGCTGCAGCTTGAGGCTGAGAGAATACCGGCTGCTGAGGGGAATGCGGGAACCAGTGAGCAGCCTTTGCCTTCTTCTCAGAGATCGCCTAGCTTTTAGGGTTTTTCTTTTTCCTGTTCATAGTTAGTAGATGATAGGCAGAAACTATATTTGTATAGTAAAAGCAATCACAGCAATGGTTTTGTAAACAAGTTTTTGTTTGAGAAATGAGAAATGCCTTTCATGCCCCTAAATATCTCGAGTTTGCATGCGATAGTCAGAACATGGCTTTTTGAACAAGTTTTTGCTGATAGACAGTTAATTTGTGTGGAAATATTTGGCCGAAGAATCAATCACTCGGCCGAAGGATCATTGTTGCGGCCGAGGTATCGATTGTCCGGCCGTTATGTCTTCTTTCCTAAGGAAGCTTTAGCCAAGTGACATCATGTTTCACATCCTTTCCTATGCTTTAGTCTTTGATTTTCTGTCTCTTGCCTTTGCCATGCTCTACAGCCTGATTGCCAAACTTAAGAGTCTTTTCAAAGCATCATACCCATTGCGTTGACGAATTTTGGGTTAGAGGGGATGAACTATAATTCTTACGTGTCTCTGCTTTTGCCAATTCCTTGGAAAATGACTAACTCATCTTTTGTGAGCTCAATACGTAGGGTTAGCTATGCCTATCATTGAGTACAAACATGTTGATGTTTTCCCTTCTCCAAATGTTTGGGCCGTATCTCGATGTGAGACTGCCTACGTATCCCAACCAGGGAATCAGGCCTTTTACGTAGTTCCAAGATCACCACCTTTGGGGGTTGGGTTTTCACTCTTGGTTTTTCTTTCTCTCATGCTCTAAGTTTTGCCTAGGTTACCTGATAGAGGTTGAGTCCCTAGCGAGCTTTCCTTCAAATGCCTTAACTTTTGCCTAGGCTGCGTTTTTCGCTTTTTCTTGTCCTAGCTGGCTCTGCTCTTACTTTTGCTTGGGTGTATAGGTTGCCCAACGAGCATTCTTCTCTCAAGAGGGTTTGTGTTTTGGAGAGGAACCTGATGGAGATGTTTTTATGAATCTCCTTGTTGCGTTTGTACTTTCACAATGGGCAAACTAACCCTAAGTGTTCTCACGGAGATAGCGTCTTCTTCCTGAGTTTTGATAAAAACCTAGTTCTAAGTAATTAGAGTTCATCCTTTCCTTCCCTTTTGTCGGGGACATAAAGATTTTGATCCCTTCGAATTCTTCCTTTGTTTTGGCAATGAGAGTATAGTGCATGGCAATTGCAATTCAGAAATTTGGATTTCAGATAAGCATAATCTGGAAGATGAAAAAAAGGAATTCTCTTAGCGGAAATAAAATGCCCAAACAGGGGCCCAAAACACGTTCTAGTTTGTTTAATGCAAAAGCAATGTTTTGACGTTTCTTATTTGCCATATTGTGACTTCTCAGCTACTGCATCATGTCGGGGTCATTTCCCTTGTCTTTTGCAACTTTGTACTCTTTCCCACCTTCTTCCTTGCCAAACAGAGCCTTTGAACCGGGTTCATCTTTTGCACGATGGCTACCTCCTTGAGCCATGAGTAATCCCCAGATGGATGTGTCGGCAGGAAACTCCCTTTCTCTTTCCTCATTGATTGCGCGGTCATCAACTATTTCCTCCTGATTGAATAGTGATACCAAGGAGGTTTCATCGAGCGGATCATTGCACTCTTCTTCCATTTCATCAAAGTCGCTTTCCCCTGTTTTATAGGGTTCTGTATACATGAAATCCAGATCTTCTCTTTCCTCTATCCATTGACTATAGTCGCACTCATCATAAGGGTTGACCCACGGTTGCATTTGGAACTCCTCTACTTTCTCAAGGAGATTGACTGTCTCCCAAACAATGGGCGGTGTTGGAATCTTGGGACGGTTGATGCGTACCACTATTTGGGCAGGCTCGAAGCGAGCGTGCCTTCTCATCATGATGACTCTTTCTTTTTCCTTCTTCCTATTCTCAAACCAGATACGAAGTCATTCGTCATCTTCTACAAATGGAATGTCTGGATCCTCCAAATTGTGTTTCGCCCAAGAGTGTTCCTTCCACTTCCTTAGCTTTTCCACCTCTGCCTGGTCTTTGCTGCTTATGTCGGACATATCAATGTCGATTACTTCTGACTGATCAGAATTATCCTCCTCCTCCTCCTCCATCATGAAACATTCGTCCTCCTCGGGGAAGGTTAAGGTAGGTTTGGTTTGGTTGTCTTGGACAATGTATTGGCTGGGATTGTATGTGGGGTTGTGAGAGAGATTTATGAGATTGATGCTTTGAGGTGGTGGTTCGGCATTATGAGTAGGGAGTGGGTTGGCTTGCCCATCAGGTTTTGGTGGTTTTATGGTTCGACTATCAATAAGATCTTGAATGTCGTGACGAAGACGCATACAATTGTCTGTTTCGTGCCCAGGATGTTGGTGGTAGGCGCATTGCTTGTTTGGATCATGGTTTGGACCGTAGGGCGGCGGAGGAAGTGGCTTGTTTAGAGGTTTAAGATGCCCTTGACGGCTAAGGATGGTCAAGGCTTGGGATAAGGTCATATAGAGGGGATCAAAGTTGCGACGAGGTCAATTTGAGCTTCGGGATGGGCTAGTTTGGAAAGGGTCTTGAGACAAGGAGCCAAGGGCATTTACGGAGGCGTGAGATGTACGGCTAGAGAAGGTTTTCTTAGGTGGCGGAGTGGCCTCTTCTTTCCCAATGAGTCCTAGCTTGATTCTGTCTTCGATTTGCAACCCAGTGGCATGCAAGCGCTTGAAATCGGTGATAGCCTGTGTGTAAATATGCCTGAGGTACTTGGGTTGCAAATTTTTGACAACTATTCTCACTTGGTCTTCCTCGGAGGGACGGTTCTTCATCTTGGCGGCCTTTTCCCTCCATCTTGCCACAAAGGTAGCAAAGTCCTCATTGGAATCCTGTTTGGTCATTTCCAAGTCTCGAGTTGTTAGTTCAATTTGGACGTTATATGCATATTGCTTGACGAAAGCATTGGCAATTTCTGGCCAAGTTTGATAATGTACAAACTCCAAAGTAAGGAACCAATCGAGAGCACTTCCGGTGAGGGTTCGCTGGAACAACTGGGCGATGAGCTCGTCGTTCAAGCCCATCGGCTTCAAGGTGTTGATAACATGGCGAACATGACTGGTAGGGTTGCCAGTTCCATTGAACTTCTCAATGTTGGGCATCTTGAAATTCTCAGGCAGCTTGGATTCTGGGAAGAGGCAAAGTCCCTCGAAATCCAGAATTTGATCCCCTTGCGAACAAGCCAAGGCTTGTTTGATTTCCTTGACTTGTTTGGTCAACTCAGGACTTTCTGCCAATATCACTTTATGGGGATTCTCGTCTTCCATTGATTTTTCCTCGTCTTCAGCATCTCTAGCTGCCTTTTCTGCCAGTAGTGCAGCGATTTGAGCTTGGAGGTCGGCAATAGTGGTGTCGTTGTCTGCCATGAAGGTAGAAAGGTTGCTTGACGAAGCTTGAGATTTAGTGAATGACGGGGTCCGTTGACGGGATGACCGGGAAGTTTCTGAGAGCGGTCGGAACTGTTGTGGTTAGGGTGTTTTGTCAGATGAGGATGATAGACGGGAGGGTTGCAGAGACCTTTGTTTGGCGTAGCTTCGGGTGTTATAAGAGTACAAAGTTGGCTGTGGTTGCTTCTTTGATTTACCTATTGTGCCTGCTTGAAAAGTAGAATACCTGGAAGTCAGTACTTTGCCTGTGTAGGGTTAGGATTTGGGCTGAAAATCCCAACCCTTCTGCACAGAAAGAGTCAATTACAACAACAAATGATACAAGATGTGAGGAAGAACTTTTGCAAGTAGAATGCAAGTAGGTTCCTAGCCTGTAGGTTCCTGTCTTAGTTTGATAAGTTCTATGGCTTTCTAAAGCATGCAAGGTTTTTGGTAGTTTCAGGGTGCTCCGTTGTCAAAGGGCACCAGTCCTTTCACCAGCCCATCATAGGCGGCGATTGGATGATTTCCTTTTTGATATACCACTAGGTACGAGTGACTGTGGAGTTTACTGGAACCCCTAACATAGCCCGTGTCATGCCGGGATATCGGGTGAACTCAACGGGTTGCCCGCTCGATGCATATGATAGATGAATTAAACAAAGCATGTATTAGTCTTATGTTGAACTTTTTGGTTATGGCTCTCATATTCCCCAGCAGAGTCGCCAAAAACTGTAGACACCTCCCAAACGGGGCATCGCCATACAGATTGGTCATGTTATGGTTGCTCGATTGGTTGCTCACTTCATAAACCAAAATCATGGACATTCCCATGGCTAGGAACATCGCCACATGATAACGGTTATCATCAAATAGAGTCGCCACCTAGTTTATTAAAACTAGGAAAACAGATAGAGATTCTGGATACGGGAGCCAAAAGTACAATGAGGGGAAGGTGTTAGGCACCCCTTTTTGCCCAGTCGTGAGACTGGCCCATAATCATTCAATATAAGATGTATAGATGCTTCGTTTAATTCCAACACATAGTCTGTTTATTTATTCTTTAAACAGTAAGTAAAGTGAGCCAGTGCGATAAATGAGCATGCATCAGAAAGTAGATAAAGCAAACAAAATGTCCCGGGGAGATGGATCTCGCGGCCGGTGAATTGATGTCACGGCTGAGGGATCCTCCTGGTTTGATGTACCGGCCGAGGGATCGAAGCCCCGGTCGGTGTTCTTCCTCACACCAGACAGAAAGATTTAACAGAAAATCAAAACGTTACGATTAGTAAAAAGGGACAGTAAATAAGGCAAACTAGAGGCCGTTGGGCCTCACCACCTTGATCCCTCAGTTGCTTGATTGCTTTGGATTGGGCGTGATTGATTGATTGCTTGATCGAGAACCCTAGAGTTAGGGTTTGAACTTCGGGGTTTGATCGCCGGATTGACGGCTACCTTCGGAAGGTTAGGGCTTTTGGAGTATGGGTTTGAGAGAATATTTTGACAGAGTTTCGTGGCTTGATTGAGTGTGACGGTATATCAATTTCGTGCCTTTATTTCGGAGCCCAAAGGCTCCTTTATATAGGCATAGGGATGACTCACTCCGGCCAATCAAATCATGAGATGGCAATTGCAATTGCAATGCATCTCTAACTCTACGTCGTAATCTCTGAGCGTAGCCCGAACGCATCGGGAAGGTAGTGTAGTTGGATCAAACCAAACGTCTGACAGAACGTTCCAGAGTCTGGAAAAAGGTCGATCTGGCGGCCGAGTAAAGGATCTTGCGGCCGTGGAATGGATGTCTCGGCCGAAGGATAGATCTTGCGTCCGAGGAATTGATCTCTCAGGGAGATTTTGCTAGCAACAGGTTGCTCGGGTGAGGAATTGATGTTTTGGCCGTTAGATCGATGTTACGGCCGTCAGATGGATTCTCCTAGGCTTCTGTATTTCTGTCTGAAAGGCTGTATGGCTCTGAATTGGGTCCTCTAAGTGGTTCAAAGTTCTCACCGAAAGTCTTAAGGTCCTCAAGGAAGCAATCAGCAATCATTGTATCCATTTCATCATCGGGATGGTCCCAAGGTGGGACTTGAAATAATCGTTAGGCCAAATTAGGGTGTCTACACTTACCATCTTTACCCATTGGACAATAGAAGTTAGGAGAATTATTAACCATTGGACGATAGGTTAGTCTTTCTACCTAGTACAAGGTCCATTAGTTTAATTAGATTCACCATGAGTCATTGTACTATTATAGATATATTATATAAGTTTAGTACTTTCATCCTTTAACCGTTGGTTAATAAATGTTAGGAGATTTATAATCCATTGGTCCATAAAACCATATCAAGCTATAGTACTAGGTTAGTATTAGTTAATTCCTTCCTAGATATGATATGTACTTATTTGATTAAAGTATATGATATGTATATGTCATCCTAGCATACTATATATTAGTATATAGTATATAAGTACATAGGTGGCATTTTGACATAGTTTAATAGGAAGTTTTGACTTAAAAGTCCAAGATAAGATCATGTAGTACTTTGTCCTTTTATTAGTCTTTCTTATATATGTATATATATTAACCTAGGAGAGAGAGAGAGAGAGCCGAGAGAGATGGGAGAGAGAGAGAGAGAGGCCGGGAGAGAGGGAGAGAGAGAGAGAGATTTGTGTGATGTGTGATGTGTGCAAGTGTACAATAAGCCTAGTCATGTCCTTTTGCTCAACACCTCATCCAATCTAAGGACAATCAAATCTAGTCAATCTATGATCCATTGGATAACAAATGTTAGGGGAAATATTGCCTCTTGGATAATAGACCAACTTGGCCTATAAATAGCAAGCCATTTCAAGCCTTTGAATTCACACCTTCAAGCATTGCTCCAACTTCTCTCTAGAAAGTCTAGTGTTCTTGATGTTCTTGTTGTTCTTGCTTAGTTCTTAGTTGTTCTTGAAGTTCTTGTTGTTCTTGCTTAGTTCTTAGTTGTTCTTGAAGTTCTTCCCTAGTTCTTCAAGAAACTCTTCTAGTGCCGCCACTAAGCCGCCACTCCACCACCCTACCGATCCAAAAGTTTTAGTAGTATTAGTCAAGATCAAGTTTCGAGAGAAACCTTTCTCTTTCGAAGCTATCGAAGCCATTCCTAAGCCGTTACTCCGTCCGACGTACTATTTTCCTAATCCGTAGCCGACTACCGCCAAGAAGAACGGTAGATATCCTATATCTACTTTTCTCTACGTATATGTAGAATACTCTTTAAGTTTAGTATAATTTTACTATACTTTCAAAGATCTAAGTATAGCGTATTGCATGCGTATTTCGAAATGATAGTGAATTATTCTAAACCTTTGAAATCTCGAGCATACGTAGATTATACGAGCTACTTTCCCCAAGCATGATTAGAAATGTTTAGAAGTGTTATCTTGATTAACCATGGCATGAATAGCTTAACGTTAGAACACTCAATAAACATATGCTGTTTTGAACTTAAGAAAGCATGATTTAGGATTAAGCTGTTTTAATCTTAGAATGAATGTTAGCATGATTATGTGATTACTTGACTACTTGTTGTTGATAAAGCATAAGTGATTTATCACTCCAAAGGTGTCCGTCCATGTGGCACTATGCTTAACCTTGTGTGATTAAATGTGATCTCACCCTAGGTGTCATGTTTCCAAGTTTCTCGATCTTCGTGTCTCGTATTCATGCTTCGACTCTGCGGTGGGACTTTTTCACATAAATCATTTAATTTGAAATCTTGAAATTAAACTAGCAAGATCATCCAACTCTATTTTATTTAGCATGCTCATTTTATCATTGATTTCACATAATCATGCTCAAGCAATTAACATACAAGGTAAAGTATAGTGCCACATGGACGGACACCTTTGGAGTGGTAAACCATTTATGCTTTATCAGTAACAAGTAAGACAAGCAACATGTATACAAGCTTATAATCATTTTAAGGATCGAAATGCGAATACTTCTAATCAAGTTAATATTTTGAAATCCGTTCTTTCCTCCTTTTAAGGAAGTTTAAAACCACACATGTTTTGTAACGCCCCCATTTTCGGCTCCAAAGGCCTCCAATGTATACTGTTCACCTTGCTCATCAATTAACTCTAATACATTATACCAGCGTCGCCCCCAGTATAATATGTCAGGGTCACCAAAAAGGTAACACCGTGAGCTACAAGCTCAATAGAATAAACTATACCCACTAACTCTTAACTTAAAGCAAGGAAGCATATAACCAATTACACATGCTCATTCAACAACATAGTTAAACAATGACATATCCACTTTCGATATCTTATTAGCGTTGGTGTCATGCCTTTTCTCGAGTTTCTCCTACGCGACTCGTCGTAGACCGTGTCAACCTTTTTTACCTTTAACAAAACCATAATTTCCAAAGTTTCTTCCACAAATTGCTACTAATGAGTCTACCACGTCCGGCTCCATTAGCAACACACACGATGGCTACCAAGTCCGGCCATATCATGGTTTTACAAAATACATTCTTTCAAATCTTGCACTGGCTACCAAGTCCGGCCAAGCCATATTTCCACATGAGACTACCACGTCCGGCCCCATTGGAAATCTACGCAATGAGCTACCAAGTCCGGCCACATTACGATTTTCAAACACTTACACAACGACTACCAAGTGTCATTATGTACTTTCAAAATATTTTCCGCATGTTACTCCCATCCTTTATTCAACCACACCCTAGGTGTCATGTTTCTACTTTCTCGATTTTCGTGTCTCGTTCGCATGCATAGACTCCGCGGTAATTCATTCCACAATTTAAGTAATCTTGAAACTAAACTATCAAGATCATTCAACTCTATATTAGATAGCATGCTCATTTTGTCACATCATCATACTCACTACGCCAAATTACGCTTTTTTCGGCATTTCATAAATGCCAGTAAAGATGAAATTAATGCCGGTAATAGTATTCCCGGCATTTATTGACGAAAATAAAAAATGCCGCTCAAACAAGTGTCGGTAATACAAAAACGGCAATTGTACAAATGCTGGAAAAAGTAGTATTACCGGCATTTTATAAGTGCCGTAATTCTTAAAACTTTTACCGACATTTTCCAAATGCCATTTTTATATATTGGTATGAACTTTTCATTGCTTTTACAGGCATTTGTAAATCGCCGCTAAAAGTTTTTCTTTTCTTTAACAAATTATCCTGGTACCATTTTTTACACCACACAATATCTGTTGCTTACGAAATTGTAATTGCCCAATAATTTGAAGTTCAATAAAAAAAAATCCGGGCTAAATTACCCATTCAGTCATCTTCCACTGTTGCGCACCAAATTAATAAGAATATTATATTATACACTAAGATTTCGATACAAGGAGAGCATATGCAGACATTGCATCATTTCAATATGCTAGACAAAATTACAGATATCAAATCCTAACACTATAATTGAGATCACGAAGAAGCTTGAAACACTAAAATTGAGATCACGAAGAAGCTTGAATATATTCGACGTAAACATCTCACTAAGAACTTGTCCTAAGGAACGTCTCACTGCCATCGGGAGCTACCGAGAAGTTCATCTTAACGATTATACTGCACAAGAAAAGAGATTGAAACCAGGTTTAATAAAACTGAAGTGAACTTATCATCGACAAAGAGAGAATTGAACATATGAACATCAATGTAGGCATGCTCTTTTTTCATAAAAACCATAAATCACATCCAACACGATCCCTTAATACGTATGTCAAATGCCGCGCATCTGAATCTTCATCCTCTACTAGCTTAATTGTTACAAAGAGTAAATAGTACTCACAATTTTAGCAACTTAACTAATATTGAGTACCTTACAAAGATTAAATACGAAGGTCAAATGCTGCACCTATTGCTTTCCTTTTGCCTATCAAACCAGGGGGGAGCAATGCCGATTATAGTTACACATCATGACTTGTTCTTGAACAGAAAACGTTAAGAAACTCATCATCTCTTGATATACAAAAAAAAGATAACTAAATACATGAAGCCTTGTGTACCTTACAACAAGAAAAGTGTAGGAGATAAAACAGATGGGTGAGAGAGGGGATGGAAGCTCTACACTCTTCATGGATAATCTTCCAAATGAGATCCGAAAAGTGTTCCTCTACAACTTATTTTCAAAATTTGGGAAGATTAGAGACTTTTATTCCAAATAAGAGAAGCAAAACCACTGGTCAGAGATTTGGTTTTGTTAGATTCTTATCCAACAGAGATGCAGATCAAGCTATTGCAAACAGGAATGGTTCTTGGGTATGGGGTCAGAAGCTGTTGGTAAAGAGGGCTAGATTTTTGAGAAGGCAAGGCAGGGTACAAGACAACAACCCTAGAAACTTTGGTGCTAGATCAACAAAAAGCAGAGACCATTGGACCAGGGGAAATGATCTTTGGAGCAGGGGAAATAACCATCGGAGCAAAGGAAATCAATTAACACTATCAACACAATCTCAATGGCAAAAAGACCACATGCAGGCCAAGCAAATCAACCTCAATGGCAAAGACCACATGCAATCCCAAATAATCGAACAGGGAGTGAGGGAAATTTAGTACCAAATCAAAAGAAGTAACTGGTTCAAGAAGTAGATGCTGAATCTTATAGCCATTGTATGGCTAATGCTGATGCTACTTTTGTCTCAAGACCTACAACTGTTGCTGGTGTTTTTGGAGGATCTTTGTGTTTCTACCCATATAGTGCTCAAGGCTGGTTCCAAATGCTATCATATCTTTGGCCTTAGAAGTGGTTTTCTTGTCCTATCTTTGTGGAACAATTAGCCGTTCCAGTTTTGGACTCATTCAATTTTCTATTGGATGTACCCTTTGTCAAATTCTCAATAAAATTTTGTTTCCTATCAAAAAAAATTTACAACAAGAATCTATCATATTACTAATGAGTGGAGTTTACATTACAAAATTGCTAAAGAAAGATCAACTTCAATAGACTACAGGAGGATGTGCTCTAAACTGCTCTCAAGAAAAAATCTAAGTTAGAAATTGAAAAAGAAACTACACTACAGGAACTTACAATACTAATCCAAAAGAACAACTAAAACATGTTAATGAATAAAAAGCCATCAACCCAACAATTACCTGCTTATCCAGCCAGACAAGATATTGCATGACAGCTACACCATCCCTTATGTGCGCATCTTTTAACCCATCCAACTCTATAGGGTTCTGGAATGTTAACCACAAAGTCAACCAGGAAAAAAAAAAAAAGGAAGTGTATTTGGCAGAACATTAGAATATAGGTGCAAAAAAATTTGCTATATGTGACCAGCGACTTGAAGAAAATAAGGTTGCATGGATGGTGGCACAGTCCCAACCACATGAAAGGGTTATAAACTAGTGTACGCCAAAAAGTTCAAGGGAATTGACATTGAAACTCCAGATTTAGATTCTCACCCTAGATTTGTTTTTCATTTAGCATCTCTTTATTTTTGATCTCCAATTTGCCCCATTGGTCCAATAAGATTTACAAGTCTAAAGGGAAGAGGAGAATTGACTTTGACTCAATCCAAGAATTCAACATTAGGGTCTCAACTAAAACAGATAGTTATGCAAGACGGATATATACATAGACATAGAGCGAGCCAAAACGATATCATTGGATTAAACTAAAAACGTAAAACCATCAAGTTCTCGACTTCTCGTATATTTGGTTTACCGGTAAGACAAGAATCCAATCTATTCATTGATTGTTTGTCTCTTTCCAAGGTTAAACCATCATCCTTATAATCGAGTTACCTATACATAAGTTGGTCTCATAGAACAACATAAATAAAAAACAAAAGCTAGGAATGGTTTATGAAAAAATAGCACGTCAATAAAAAAATAACAAAGAAAAAATGTTAAGCTTACCTAAGAAATGCATTTTGATTGAATGGAGCTCTTCACAACGGTGACCTTGATCTCACTCCCAACTAGCACAGCAAAGACAAATCACAGTTTGAAGGTCGATGCCATATGCCAAACTAAAATAGGAAAATATGTCTAAAGTCTGATGATAAGGTATGCATAAGAGGTTAGTAGCTAGTTGCTACTCATCATAAAAGTAAAAACAGTTTCCAAAGTAACAAGAATGGTCTAAAATGGTGCCAAGTATTCATGGCTGAACTCTAGATTTCGAACAATAACCCGTGCAGAATTGTACATGCATATGCATTATGGTAGGACATTAAAAAAGTGAAACAAAATTTCCAATCAGTTAACGGATTTGGTAGAGATCACCAAGGAAAAAAGGTAGACTTTTAATGTAAGGACAAATACAAACAACGTACATAGAAATGAGAAACAAGAGGCATAGTGCATCTTGGGTTCTGAACCAATTTGCAAAGGGAAAGAAAAACAAAGGGTAAAGAGAAAAACACTGTGTTTCCCAATAATGAACTAATTTTCAGCAATCCTGGAGAACTTAAAAGTTCATATCAATAACTAAGTGTAGCTACTACAGTTGTCAAATGGCGAGAGGCCGCCAATGGTAGAAGGTGGGAGATTTAACACGGCCTTAGGATGAGGGATTATAAGCTGGTAAAGAAGTTAAAGAGGACATGAATCAATTTGCAACAATAAGAGGGAGATAACTTAGATATGTTAGTCACAGAGCCTCATGTGATATAAGAGAGTTAGCATATGGTGAAGTACCTCACATAGTCAAATGTTTGCCATGAACTGCACCACATTTTCTACATGACTTAACTTCGAAGCAGATTAATAGATCAGCGATCATCATGGCGGCTCAACCTTGGAGTGGAGTATCCATTAGCATAGATGTAAAACAAATACATGAAATATGTTAATTAAAATATATGATCCTTTGCAGTATCTTAAATAAGCAATATAATTGGTACACCTTTGTAAGACAAAGAAACGAGACATCCCGTTGGACATGTTTTTTATTAGTAAGGCGATATTAAAACAGAAACAAACCAAATCGGACTTACTCTTGCTTGTTCAAACTTTCATTTCATAAAAAGACTTCATTTTAAGTTTCACTCTTTGCAAAAAGACGTGATCGAACACCTTCTACCTACACCGTGTACACACTATATCCACTGGTCCTTTTGAGGAACCATAGATAGAGTTAACATACCAATAATAGGATATTGAAATATTGCAAACCTTGCAATTTATCAGAAGGTCCAGGAACATCAACCCAATCAAATGATTTCACATGCATTGTGTAATATTGAAGCTTGCCAACACATTCATTCTGGGATGATTGTGAAACGAGGTATAACTGGTGAAGATTTCATCTGGCAAAAAAAATGAAAGGATCTCCATCATTTAGTCTACTAATTTTTAACATTCTAAGCTTAGTGTCAGAGATTTAAGAACATAAATCCTCTAGTTTAAGTTTAGAACCATAGATTCCAACATTCTCTCTCTCCACGAGAACAGATTTACAACCACGTTATACAATTTAGAATATCCCCCATTTCTACTCTCGTCGTTCAGTTAAATTTACTCAAAGCAACGAAAGATCTAGAAAAACTTAAAGCAGAAACCTTTTTGCATTTTAAGCCTTATAATCTATATATAAGAAAACAAAGAAAGAAGCAGCCCTAATTTACCACACACAACATACCAGATTATCCTCTAATTCGAAAACCCAATCGAGGGTTTTAGATCTTCATCCGTTGCAGTCTACTACACACACCGATTTCGACGACTTGTATAAACCACAGTGAGTAATCAGTACTTTGGAGTTTCTAATCGGAAACTCTGTACTTCAGGCTGTCGAACAACTCTAGCAACGGCGTCAACAGAAAACTTCAGGAGCCGAGGTCGTCTTGGGAGAGAGTGATAGCAGAATGGGGATTCAATTTGTGGATTGGAGAGAGAGGGGATTTGAGATTCAGAGAGATTGAAACCCAGAACCTGATCTAAACAACAGAGAGGGGAAGAAATGGTGTGTACAGAAGACGACGTCGTTTTAGGAAGGATGAAAATTCGCGGGTTTTTCTCGAACAATTGACGTCCATAATTAGACTAAAAACGGCATTTTTTTAAGTAAAGCCGATTTTAAGTACCTTTTACCGGCATTTTAGGCCTAATCCCGTTTTTAATGTAATTTTAACCGGCATTAGCATTCATGCCGGAAATAACTAGCTTTACCGGCATTTTATGACATGCCGGTAATAAAAATGCCGTTAAAACCACATTTTCTTGTAGTGGTGATTAAAAGCATGACTTGGTAAAATATTTTTGAAATTACATAATGACCAGTTGTGGAAATCATTATGCGAGTTTTGTGAATCAAGGAAAATAGGAACATGACACCTAGGGTGATTAAAAGCATGACTTGGTAAAATATTTTTGAAATTTCATAATGACCAGTTGTGGAAATCATTATGCGAGTTTTGTGAATCAAGGAAAATAGGAACATGACACCTAGGGTGTGTTAAAGACAAGGTGTGTTTTTGAAACCACAACGTGGCCGGACTTGCCCGTTGGGTGGTGTTGTGTGTGTGTGCCAATGGGAAACCGGTGCGGCAGAACCATTGTGAGGATACTCGGGAACCCGAAACGGTGGAACCGAGGTTGGGTGTGTTCCTATGGGAAACCGGACCGGCGGAACCATGGTGAGGTATGGCTTGGTGTGGGCAGCATGCCCTGGAAATTCCGGTTTCCAAAATGCAAGGGCCCGGATCGAGGGAGCGCGAGCGCAGGTGGCAAGCGCTCAAAAAATACAGAGTCGCCACTTGAGTTTTGAAGGTCCGACACTCAAGGAACCGTATTTCGAAGCACCTGCCGCGCTATTTGATTTGAAAAAGTGAAGGAAACCAGTCCGTCATAACCATATCTGGGTTCGGGAGCCAGGTTACGAGAGGGGAAGGGTTTTATGGCACCCCTCTCGCCCAATCCGGAGATCGGTCTCTACTTAGGTATTTTTATGAAAACCTTTGTGATTCTTCCTCTTTTAATTAATTTTAGCCAATTAGGGCGGGGAACAGTTAATCGGGGATTAAAAACTGTAACAGTTTGCAGGATGTGATCAACTGATAGCATGGATGGATAGCATGATGAATAATAAATGGAATGAACTTGAAACAGCGAACAGATGCCAAAACCAGGCTCGGGGCAGATTTGCCCTGCACGATGACCGACTTGCATGCATGAAAAGATCTGTATGCAAGTCAACCATCGCGCGAGACACACTGACTCTCGCGCGAGTGTTGTCACCTCACCACAGTCCCAAAATCATCCCCTTCTGGGCTCTGGAAGGACCAGTGCACACCCAGGAAGCAAACCAAGCAGTTTATTGAAAGACTGTAAAATACTAACTATTACACAATACTCCAAGCAGGAGCCAAATGAATTGAAACACAACCCCAAAACAGTGGGGGTATCAAAACAGAGACCAAGGGCCTAGTTACCCATGCAAGGGCTATTCATGGAAATCACAGGACTGTCGCGCGACAGAGACTGAGTCTCGCGCGACATTCCTGACTGGACTTCCAGGAATTGCTTTGCATGCTTGGGGTCCTGAGACAGATTCAGGGGATCCCAAGGGCATTCCAAACTATTTAGAGCAAATAAACTAGCTACTGTATTTTATTTTTGCATGCATAACAGTGATCTAAAAATCAAAATGAAATACAACAGGCATGAACATATTGTAAAACAAAAAAGGGCTAGCCTCCCTTCCCCACGAGGTCCATTCTCTTGCTGACACAAGTGTCGCGCGAGCATAGGGGACCGTCGCGCGAGGGTTTAACTGCCACGAATTCTTGTAACTTTGCTGGCTTTAGGACCAGGGCATGGTATTGATTACCAGCCTTGGTCCTGTCAGCCCCCCTCAGGGATCAAAACAGAAACAGGTTAAACATTATACCATTGCTTGGAAAGGGTTTGGGCATGGATTGATTTGATTGGAATGGCCTTGCTACCAAGTGTGCATGAACACACTAAGTTCAGAAGATTAGGAAGTGGTTTGGGGGTTAATGACTTTGTGCTAGCTAGAGTTTGCCTTGCAAAATGACTTAGTGAATTTCTTAGTCAATTTTTGGAACCCTTAACATGAAAGATGAAGGGGGGTATTTATAGGAGGAGTGTAAGGGCTAGTTAGGGGCCAAACAAGGCCTTGGGACCAGCCAACAAGGCTGGTCACAACTTGGTTGTGAGGCTAGCCAACAAGGTGGGTGGTTGGTTGGGAGGATTGTATGGGCTACAAACTGCCAAAACCCTGTTCAGCTGAGGAAAACGGGGTTCCAGCCCATGGGGACCCATGTGCCAAGCAATCATCACAAGTCCAGCTGGATTCTGTGATAGGGACAGAAGGGAACCATCGCGCGAGGGTTCGAAAGTATCGCGCGAGGGTCAACAGTCAACAGTTTGACTTTGACTACACCTGGCAGGCTGGTCGCACGAGGGACACAAAGGCTCGCACGAGGGTCAACTCTGGCTTTAGGGTTTGACTGAAGGTTCAGAAAGGTTCAAAAGGTTTCAATCAGGGTTCTAAGTGTTCCAAGCCTAATCCATTCCCAATCCAAGCTCTGTTCGATCCGATTTCATCATCGGGGAAACAAGAAAATCGTAAAACGAAGTAAAACGATTGGGAGACCCAGATTGGGGTGTCTACAGTAGTCCCTCTTTGACGGCACGCGGAGCACCATTGACTGGTACGGGTAACGTCAAAGATTTCTAGACACCCACCAAATCCGCCCAAAAGCCGATTAAATGGAAGATGCAGACAAGTATATAAAAATACCGTGCACCAAGGGGGAATTGAAGACCGGACGGATAGATCGCCGCTGATTGATGATCGGACGGATGGATCGTCGCTGTCGATTGATCGGACGGATAGATCGTCATTGATTTGATCGGACGGATAGATCGTCACTGATTTGATCGGACGGATAGATCGTCGCTATTGATGATCGGACTGATAGATCGTCGCCGTTGATTGATCGGACGGATAGATCGTCGCTATTGATCGGACGGATAGATCGTCACTAATTTGATTGATCGGACGGATAGATCGTCGCTAATTTGATCGGACGGATAGATCGTCGCTGTCGATTGATCGGACGGATAGATCGTCACTGATTTGATCGGACGGATAGATCGTCGCTGATTGGTTTGATTGGACGGATAGATCATCGCTATTGATGATCGGACGGATAGATCGTCGCCGTTGATTGATCGGACGGATAGATCGTCGCCGTTGATTGATCGGACGGATAGATCGTCGCTATTGATCGGACGGATAGATCGTCGCTAATTTGATTGATCGGACGGATAGATCGTCACTGATTTGATCGGACGGATAGATCGTCGCTGATTGGTTTGATTGGACGGATAGATCGTCGCTGTTGATGATCGGACGGATAGATCGTCGCTATTGATGATCGGACGGATAGATCGTCGCCGTTGATTGATCGGACGGATAGATCGTCGCTATTGATCGGACGGATAGATCGTCGCTAATTTGATTGATCGGACGGATAGATCGTCGCTAATTTGATCGGACGGATAGATCGTCACTGATTGATCGGACGGATAGATCGTCGCTGATTTGATCGGACGGATAGATCGTCGCTGATTTGATCAGACGGATAGATCGTCGCTGATTGGTTTGATTGGACGGATAGATCGTCGCTGTTGATGATCGGACGGATAGATCGTCGCTGATTGCGGGCGGACCACTGCTGGGAATACAAAAATCTTTGGGTTTTGAAGACAAAACCTTCAAAATGACCCTCAAATTTATTGTACAACATATCGAAAGGTCATGGACCCAAAAAGAGTGTAATTGAGATCGGGCCAGACTCAGAATCTGGATTGGGCCTGAGGCCCAAAAGAAGTGTCGCGCGACATTCACGAACCGTCGCGGGGACGTTACAGAGACAGTGCCAAAACAGTTTCGAAATTTTGAAACTCTCTCAAACCCTCTTCTCTCCCCTAAAACTCCTGTCAAATCTTCTCAAACCTTGATTCCACCCACCAAACCCTACGAACTCAACCTTGATCGTCCACTTATGGCAGACCACGGCAGTGAGGAAGGTGGAGGAGAAGTTGTTGATCAGTCGGAGGATCAGGGAGGTCCAACTAGCATCGAAACAGGAGATCAGGCACCGGCGGAGGCCACCGCAGGGGCCGGTGCAGTGGTTGCAGGCGGCAGAGACGGCGAAGAGGGTCGCGAGCAGGCGACTGGTGGTGACGAGCACAGTCGCGCAACGGAGCTGGATGCTCGCGCGACTGTTGATACTGGGGCTGAAGGCTACAGCGTTGAGCGGCTGGATCCTGTCACGACCGTGGAAGGGTCAGTGGTGGCCGGAGTGAGTCCAGTGGACACAGGGGATATTGTTGCTGGAGAGTACCATCGCACGACAGAGGAGAAGCCTCGCGCGATGGTTGATGCTGGAGGAGGCAGTGGCAGTGGGGAAGGAGATGACACTGTTGAGCCGTCCGGGTCCCCGCCGAGGGATTCGGCGAAGGGCAAGAGCGTTGTAGATGCAGAGGCGGAGGTCACAGAGACTCCAGTTGAGGTCCGAGAGGAGGACATCTTGTTTCGGCCCGCGGTGACGTCGTCGAGCCATAGGCCGATCACTAGACACGACGTCGCCGAGTACATGACCGATGAGGCATTGGCGAGGCTCCTTGAGGACAATCCCCTGGTTGGGGAGTTGGTCCTAAAGGCTAGAGAGGACCGCGCCCGAGCCATTGAGGCGTCGGAGGCCGTGGAGAAGGCCGAGAGAGAAAGACAGGGGAGAGAGGAGCTCTTGAGAGACGCAGAGGCCGTGGAGCGGGCCAGAGTTGAGGCACAAGGGCCTAGGGTTACAGCCGTGGAGGAGGCAAAGAATACGAGTCGGCCGAGCTTTTCAGCGGAGGCATACGTGCTTCCCATGCCGCACCTTTTTGTGCCGTCGGGCATTGCGGCCCGCGTACCGTCACGGTGAGACTACGACGATGAGTTGGTGTTGAGAGACCCCCGGGCCCACATTGCAGCGACATGGACAGAGGTATGTTCCCAGAAAACACCCTTCGCAATTTGATTTCGATATTTTGCTTTCTACAGTTCAATTTCGATACTTGCTAGAACATGCTTGAACTTAGAGTTGCATAGATAACTCACGAGCCAGAGTATGCTAAAACCATGTGCTTCTGTAACACAGGCCCAATATGTAATAACTTGAACCAACCATCCGTTGTAGGCTTTATTGATTTCCTAGAACTTGAAAATGATTTCCCTGTATACTGATGAACCCTTTGCTGCTTGTCTTTGTATCTGAAACAGGCGGGAGCAGAACAGATGAAACAGGCGGGCGCGTGCATGTCCTTGCAGCTGTATGAGGGGCTGCCGGAGAGGGTGAGGCGGCTGGTAGATGAGGCAGGCTTCGGGGAGTTCGTGCGGACTTTGACCCCGGCGAGGATTGACCATGCCATCCTTGTTGCACTCGCTGAGAGGTGGAGGGATACCACCAATACCTTCCACCTACCTCCTGGGGAGATGACAGTGACGCCTGCTGACTTCGCAGCGATCACAGGGCTGAGGGTTGGAGGTGAGCCCATCCCGTTTGACTCGGGGATCCAAGAGGATCGGATTGCTCTGGAGTGGTTTCTAGGCAAAGTACCCAGGATAGAGGGGGGAATGGCGAGGTATGACCAGTTCAAAGGCTACTTGAAGAAGAAGGTGACGAGTGATCGGGAGGCAGAGCAGATGGCCCGGGCGTTTCTGCTATACCTGTTTGGTGCCACTCTGTACCCAAACAGGCGAAGCAACGTCCACCTGTCCTACTTGCCAGCGTTGAGGGACTTGAGGACGGCCTCACGCTTCGACTGGGGTGGAGCTGCTCTTGGAACGGCCTATCACTTCTTTGGCCACTCATCGAGGACGGGTAAGAGCACGGCTGGCTACTGGAGGGTCTGGGAGGTATGATTCTAACCCTTTTAAGCACAATATGATTATGCTTGTCCATTGTTTAGTCTGCTTGACTGTCTTGATTTCAAATGCCGTATGCCTTGACTAATGCTTGAACTTGTCTAAATGTTGCAGCTTTGGGCCTACGAGGTTTTGCGGATGTATCCGCCGGAGTGCAAGCATCCAGACCTGAGCACTCTCCCTCGCCGCTGATGTGGAGCAGGGCGAGCACCGGGAAGAAGGAAGGGACAGGCGAGCTCAACGCCTTCAGGCTGTATCTAGACGAGCTTGCTTTAATGTTGTCGCTGATCAATTGCTTGCATTGCCCGTTTACTTTGAATCGCAAGTCAATTGGGATCCCTGGAGGAGAGCGGGGTCAGAGCCTGAGTACTTGGCCCGGAGTAGGGCTGTCACGGCCAGCAGGGTGTTGTTGGAGTCTGCCTTCGGTTGGCAGTGGTACCTAGGGGATTGAGTGACGCGCCAGTCGCTTGGCTACCCTGAGTTCTTGGTGCCAGGGCCGCTCCCACCTCGAGCTTCACATACAGGGGAGTACACGCGGGCTGAGCTGGAGAGGTATACGAGGCCGGATACTGAGCTTGAACGCTACCTGCGTCCTGGTAGGGACTATGCAGTCTACCAGAGAGACTTCCTGGCGGGTCCACTGGGGATCAGTGGTCTGAGAGAGGCGCGAGGCCAGGCCGCAGGGGCCGCTGAGGAGAGGAGAGCAGCCGGAGAGGGACGGAGAGGACGTGAGAGCCGGGCAAGGCGAGCCCCGAGCGGACCGGCAGTTGGTGGACTTCCCGCCCTGCTTTGGAGGATTCCTGTGGTTGACAGCCAGGGGAACCCTGCAGAGTTACAGTTAGTGCCCGCGAGAGCGGAGCCTGCTCCTGTGACTGTTTCGGTAAGACCTAGCTTCCAATATTGCTTTTGAATTCCAAATACTTGGATTATCTGCTGAATAGCCTGATGAACTTGAATTGCATGCAGGTGCCAATTGAGTGGGTGAACGAGGCCGTTCGACGCATGTTGGCGTTGGAGAACGTGGTGAGAAAGGCGGCGAGCGGCACGCCACTGGAGTTGCAGTACCAGGTGCCGACACTACAGCCAGCTCAGCCAGCCGTTGTTCAGAGGACCCAGGTACGAAAACGATACATTCCAGCTTTCGATACATTCCTGCTTTCGATACATTCCTGCTCTCGATACACTCCTGCTTTGATAGCTTGATAGACTGTACCTGTTTTTAATATAGAAATACAATATGCACAATAGATACTCATGCTTTGAAATGAAATGACAATGCAGGTGCAGGGGAAGATGAATCCTAGGAGGAAGAGTGCGCGAGATCCGTCACCGACGAAGGAGGTGGCGGCACAGAAATCCACGCCTCCGGTCACCACCACACGGCGACAGACGAGGGGCTCACAGATAGCGCGCGCACGCGAGGAGGAAGCCAAGCAAGCCGCGAGGCAAGCTGAGCTTCGGTACCAACTCAAGAAGCGCGAGAAGCCGACGTTGGAAAAGCCGGGCCCGGCTCGCAGGCCGAAACTGATCATGAGTCCAACCTCCGAGGATGAGGAAGAAGAGGGAGAAGAAGAAGGGGCAGGAGAAGAGGGTGACGAGCACTCGTCCACCAGCAGTGGCTCTGACGACTCCATTGATGATCCGAGGTATAGAGATGATCCCCGGGAGCTGCAGGACACTTCAGACAGCGATGACGGACTTGAGGGGCGCTGACGAGGCCTCCGTTACCCTTTTTGCACACTATTTTCGCTTTTGATTCTGGGCCTGCGTGCCCAAGTAGATAGCTTTTGACAGATAGACATTTTGAGGGCCTGCGTGCCTTTTTTGATTGACGGGCGCATGTGCCCTGACTTGACTTGGTAGCTTCTGATCGGCCGAGGGCCATAGATACAGTAGTTTTTTTTCGCTTTTTGACATGGATAGACCATGGTTTAGTATAAAAGTTGCATTTTGAAGTTTATTGCTTCTCATTGTGCATAAGAAACAGTAAAACCCGCCACTAATACCAAACTTGTATTGACAACACATCGAGACCACTCACAGACACATAGAGTACAAACACTGGTCTAACTCTGAATGAAACAAGAAAAGTACCCCAGGATACGGCCAGGATACGAGGATACGAGAAATGATGAAACTTTGGGCATTGATACGCCAAGACTCACAATATTCTGTTAAAGACAAAACTGACACTACAGATAGGTCAAAGACGGTCAGCATGACCTGTACCCATCAGCGGGACTGAACAAAACGCCCCCGGAAAAGACTTATACCGAAAAAACGCACAAAACGATGCAAAATGGTATAAAATGCCCAAGAATGACTCAATTATGTCCCGGACTGAAACCGACACCTCCATACAGTCACTTAAGGTCCAGGCGACCTGTATGGCATGACCAAAATGGGCTAGAGCCCCCATGGCGAGGTTTGACCTCCCAAAACCTCGATTTGAACTTGAAACGGGCCTCCGAGGGTCCAAAATCTTCGTTGAGCACGGCACTCGGAATCCGATGCTTGGATACAGTCACATATGTCCATAATGACCTGCTGGAACCATCAAAAGGGCCAAATGACCTTTGGAATGAAAAATGACCAATTTGGACAGTAGCTGTTGAAATCTGTCAAAATTGTAGACCAACCGTCGCGCGATGGTCTGGAACTGTCGCGCGAGACACATCTGTCGCGCGATTCTTTGAGAGTGTCGCGCGAGGGTCAACCCCTGCTAAGCTGCCTTTGTTTGACCAAATTATTGCCATGGATCTGTTCATTGTTCCACGTCTTGAAAGTTATTCTGGGCTTGCAGAAGGAAGGCTGTTCTTCCATGCAAGGTGGTAGGACACCTATGCCTTGATCTCTCACCAACTCCTTGGATATTTGAAGAAGGGTTTAAAGACTTAATGAAGTGTACACCCTTCCAACTTATCTAAGATGGGAGATTCACTAATGGGAGCCCTTGATCCTTGGCTAATGAGAGATGAAACCATAAATTGGGCGAGCCCCCGGTCTCGCTGTTTATCCTCGATTCGGGATCTCCGATTTGCTTGACCGTGCGTCGAAATCCTCCAAGCCGCATTGCCTTTCTGGGACCCCATTGTGCACGTCTTCCGGTTCCGTCAAGACGAGATGTGCCCCACAATAGAAGAGTTCCAGGCATACGCGCCAGGGTTCGCCAATCTAGATGTTCTTGCCGTGCCGCCCGTCCACGAAGATATGGAACAAATCCTACGGGCGAAACTCAACATTCCGGAGGCGGTGACAGCCAGCATCATCCGAAACGGCGAGCTCAACATCCTTCGCCTAATTGAACTGTATGGCCCGGAGGGTGGCCTGGGAGACTATGTTGGGGAAGCTCACCGACGCTTCGTTTTGTCTATATGCGCACTGGCCGCGTACATGCTGGTTCCTATCGACGGAGGGGTAAATCCCAAACTGGTGAGCATTGCCTCACAAATGGATAACGGGAAAAACATCATGCCCATGGTTTTAGCGGAGACGCTCCTGGGTTTGGACATGCTGAAACTTGAGCAAGCCGACTCTTTCAGCGGATGCCCTATCCTGCTCCAGGTAAATACACATTCGACGTACTTTCTTGCGCTTTCAGCTTCACCCCCAAACGCTTGGGCTGTATTTGATTTCTGACATGTCCTTTGTTCTCATGCAGCTCTGGCTGGCGGACAAAGTGGGAGTTTTGGAAGAGCCACAGGCTGGCTTTGACGAGTTTCCCAGACTGTTGGTCGCAAGATCGATGATATTCCCCGACTTGCCGGTGGACATATGGTTTGCATTCCTGAATGATCTGCAATCTGAGGACATAGTCTGGAGGTGTCTCTGGTTAAACCTTCCGGCAATGACGCTCAAATCAGCGGGATACAAAAGTGTGATAGTCGCCGGCCTGTCAAGCTTCACATTTTACGTCCCTGGGCATACGCTCCGCCAGCTCGGAAGAAGCCAAGGATACAAGCGATACGGAGTGGAAGACTTCGACCTCCCCGCGTTCACTTCCTGGGATTTGCGCTGCTATAGAGACAACTGGGGTGATAGGACGTTGAAGGAATCAACTCCAGAGTTCAGGACATGGCTGGAAAATCGTTACATAAGGTGGCTCCGCGTTGAAGTCGAAGCAAGATTGAGGGGATATTTCTGAATCCCGTGGGAAAACGAGTTGTAATCAGTAAGACCATTAGGCTGAGCTTCTGGCTCCGCTTTTCAATACTCGCTTTGTAAAATGTATGCCACTTTGCCCGGCTTGACCGGCTAAATAACAACCTTGAATTATCTGGCCGTTATTCCTCCGAGGGACCGAACTCGCCATTGAACGTGTAATTTGAACAAACAACGCTTCGACGTAGTCATAAACACTCATAACGACCTACTGGAAGCATTGGAATTTCAAAATCCGGCCCGAGTCAAAATCCGGAAAACAAACCCAAAAAGGCAGTAGCCTGCCCTACTGTGCCAAATCAAACTGAACTCTCGCGCGAGCAAACAAAACAGTCGCGCGAGCATCAACAGTCGCGCGATACTTCATGACCATCGCGCGATAGAGAATTCCTGTTACAGTGGCCAGCCTTGACTCATTCAGACAAAAAGGGGTGGCAGGCTTTGTCAGCCGGTCTGGGCGTGCAGGGGCTTCTGGCTTTCCCCAGAGGTGTTCCCTTGATCTTTAGCAAGTGGAGGGACACCTTGCAAGGCCACATCACTCAAAGGAAAGGCATTACCTCCTTTCTTGGCCTATAAAGAGGAGTGAGTCCCTGAATGAAGGGTGTGCTTCCGTGGAAAACCTCTAGCACTGTTCCCCAAATGGCAAATCATCTCCCCACCTTAATCAGCCCGTGGCTCGAAGAATTTGTCGCGAGCGATTGGCTATGCTTCCGTTCTCACGGGTTGGCGGCCTTTCGCTTCTTAAAAAGTGTAAGGCTCCGCCCCGAAATTCTAAGAGCGGCCCTGCAGTTTTGGGACCGGGACGTCCATGTGTTCCGATTTGGCGACAACGAGCTGTGCCCGACCGTTGAAGAATTCCAAGCATATCTCCAAGGCTTTGCTTCGAGCGTGATTGTCGTGCCACCTTACAGGCAAAGCATGTCAAAGCTGTTGAAGACGTGTCTGAACATTTCCAGGGGTGCAGCGGAAGGCCTGTTATCTGACGGACAGATAAACATCGCACGCTTAATGGAATGGTACGGGCCCGACGGCGACCCAGCGGATATGGCTCTGCAGGCTCGACGTCGATTCCCCATGTCAGTTGGCATATTGGCCGCGTACCTGCTGGTGTCTCCGTATGGACGGCCCGACCCCTCGTTGGTTCACGTGGCTACAGAGATGGGTGCTCGGAAGAACGTAGTTCCCCTAGTACTTGCTGAAACGCTCATTGGTTTGGATTTGGTGGCCACAGGTCAGACGAACACATTTGGTGGCAGTCTGATCCTGTTACAGGTAAAATCTCACTCAGCTCACCTTTTTCCGGCTTCCACACAGTCTGTTTTTACCTCAACTCTCGGCTAAGGCTGTATGGTAGCTCCTTACTTGTTTTCTTTCGCTCAGGCTTATGTGGCTCCTTACTTGTCTTTTCGCTCATGCAGTTGTGGCTATGTGACAAACTTGGATTAATCTCGGCTCCTGGAGCGGACTGGCCCCGTCTGCCTGGGCCGATGCACCAAAGGGGAATGCTGTACCCAGAAATGTCTGAGGGGGAGTGGTACACCTTCATGAGAGAGATGTCTCCGCGCGAGATCGTCTGGCGGCATAGAGCCCTGAACATCCCGGATATGGCTCTGCACTCTGCAGGTTTCGAGAGAATGGTGATTGCTGGACTGTCCAGTTTCACGTTCTACATTCCAGGTCGTATCCTGCGGCAACTGGGCATGAGCCAAGGCCTTCATCGAGCTGGGATAGAAGATTTCCAGATTCCAGCTTTTACAGCCCAACATCTAGCAGGGTATGAACACAACTGGGGTTTGAGAGAACTTGGAGGAGCGGAAGACGACTTCAGCACAAGACTCAAACATCGCTATGTAGCATGGTTAAGAGAAGAGGTCGCAAGGAGACAAAACACAGACTGACTCCTGACTCAACTCCAATGATCTAGAATAAACTGTGAGCCCGTGAGGGCCTCTTAGCATTTCATTCTGCTTTTGATGCTTTACTATTTTTCTTAGGACTCTGCTCAGCCTATGTAATAGAAATAATAGTTTTGAATAAAGGTGAAAGATTAAGAATTTTCCCCTTTTTGGTCCAAGTGTTGAACACCACATCGTTTGAATGTTGAGGTACGCTCTGGAATAAAAACCTGGATCGAGTTGATTGATTGTGACCGAATCTCATAGAGAGATTGCCTACGTATCCCAAGCTAGGGAATCAGGTCAAAACGTAGTTCAGGCTACGGTTCGACAGAGCATGACCGAGTCCCAAAGAGAGACTGCCTACGTATCCCAAGCTAGGGAATCAGGTCAAAACGTAGTTCAGGCTAAGGTTCGCTCGTGTGTTTTGGCTCTCCTTTTGCGCTCTAAATTTTGCCTAGGACTGCCCTTGCAGGTTTCCAGCCTAGCGAGCTTTGATTGAATGCCTAATTATTTTTGCCTAAACTGCCCCCTTGGGTTTTCAGTCTAGTAGGCTGCTCTAATTTTTGCTTGGGACCGCCCACCCTTGTGGTTTTCGGCCCAACGAGCTTCTCTCAAGGGTAGTAATGTTTAAGTTGATCCAGGTTGACCAGAGTGTTGAACTCGTTGCCGTCCAGATCAATGAGCTGAGCTGCCCCACCCGAGAGGATGGTCTTGATAATGTAAGGTCCCGCGCGCTTTGGGCGGAACTTGCCACGTAGATCGAAGATGGGAGCCCGGATTTCCTTCGTGACCATGTCCCCTTCAGCTAAGTCACGAGATTTCACTTTCTTGTTGAATGCCCGAGCAATCCTGCGCTGATACCCCTGAACGTGATACAAGGCACGGAGCCTCCTCTCATCAAAAAGCATGAGTTCGATGAACCTCCCGCTACGCCATTCGGACTCCGCGAGCTCACATTCAGCCATGATCCTCAAAGTTGGCACTTCAAGCTCGATGGGAAGGACTGCTTCCATCCCATAGACCAGAGAAAAAGGGGTTGCCCCTGTTGATGTACGAATTGACGTGCGGTACCCCCAAAGAGCTAGAGGCAGCTGCTCGTGCCAGTCCCCGGCGGACTCCGCAGACTTTTTGATGATAGTCTCGATGTTCTTGTTGGCTGCTTCAACTGCCCCATTCGTCTGAGGGCGATAGACCGTTGAGCGATGAACCTGGATCTGGAATTCCTCGAAGAGCTCCAGCACCCTGCCTTTGAAATGGACCCCATTGTCATAAACAAACGCCTGTGGAACCCCGTATCGATAAATGATGTTCTTCCTGATAAACTGAGCAACCTGAACCGCCGTCAGGGTCTTGTAAGATTCAGCCTCGACCCATTTGGTGAAGTAATCTATTGCCACCAAAATGAACCGATGCCCGTTCAAAGCAGAAGGCCTGATCATGCCAATAACGTCGATACCCCAAACAGAAAAGGGCCAAGGCGATGTCATGCCAAATAGTTTAGAAGGAGGGACACGCATGAGATTGGCATGGATTTGACAACTATGGCAGCGGCGTACGTAATCCACACACTGAGACTCCATGGTAGACCAAAAGTATCCTTGTCGTAAGATTTTCCTGGGGAGCATGACCCCGCTCATGTGAGGGCCACAAACTCCTTCGTGAATTTCCTCCATGATTTTGATGGCTTCAGCGCCGTTGACACAGAGCTTATGCATTCCGCAGTGAGATCTCCGATACAGTCTCCCGCCACAGATAATGTATTGAGCGTCCATTCTTCGCAGTGCCGCTTGATCCTTCTTGGTGGCGTCGGCCGAAAACTGACCACTTTCGACGAAGTTCCAGATATCGTGATACCAGGGTAGGCCGTCATTGACATCATCAACGGCGTTGACGTACTGATAAGCAGGCAAGTCCCGCTGCTCGATTAGAATGGGACGTAGCTTGATACCAATCGGAAGCTCGATCATGGAAGCCAGAGTTGCCAGAGCGTCGGCGAACTGGTTCTTCATCCGAGGGATGTGCGTGAACGTGACTCTGTTGAAACGAGGAATGAGGTCCTCCAGGTCTTGGTGATAAGGCTTTAATCTGTCCTCCCGAACTTTCCAGTCCCCGTTAGCCTGAGAAACGACAAGGTTGGAGTCACCAATGACCTCGAGCTTTTCAACACCAAGTGTAAGAGCAGCTTCCATGCCAACAATGCAGGCCTCATATTCAGCTTGGTTGTTCGTGACATCGAAATTGAGTTTGAACGCGAGCGGAATATGAGCACCATCAGGGGTTATAAGCAAAACCCCAATCCCGTATCCCTTCTGATTGGCTGCCCCATCAAAATAAAGAGTCCAGGTGTCTTCGACGACCGCCATCACCCCTTCATCTGGAAAGGCAAAATCTGAGTCCTCCGGTCCATCGACAGGATGATCAGCCAGAAATTCGGCGACCGCGCGCCCTTTGACAGATTTCCTAGTGACATATTCGAGGTCAAACTCTGCGAGCAAAAGCAACCAACGTGCTAGCTTACCAGTAAGCGCAGGCTTCTCAAACAGATACTTGAGAGGATCCATTCGAGAGATCAACTTCACTGGGTAAGCCAGCATGTAGTGTCTTAATTTCTTGGATGCCCAAACAAGAGCCCAACACGTCTTCTCGAGGGCGGTGTAGCGTTCTTCAGCACCAACCATCTTCTTACTCATGTAGTAAATGGACTTCTCGATTCCCTTTTCTCCCTCTTGAGCCAGTAAACACCCCACAGACGAAGGATTCACAGACAAGTAAAGTATCAAGGGTTTCCCTGGCATCGGTGGCATTAAAACCGGAGGGTTCTGCAGATAGGTTTGAATGGAGGTGAAAGCCGCCTGGCACTTGTCTGTCCAAACGAATGGAGTATACTTCTTCAATAGACGAAACATCGGCTCGCAAGTTAGTGTCAACTTGGCGATGAATCTGCTGATGAACTGTACTTTTCCCAAAAAGCTCCGCACCCCCTTTTCAGAATCCGGTGGCTTCATCTCAAGGATTGCTTTGATTTTAGACGGGTCGACCTCAATTCCACGAGAAGTGATCATGAAACCGAGCATCTTACCAGCTGTAACCCCAAAGGTGCATTTCTGAGGATTCAGACGCATACGAAACTTCTGTAATCTCCGGAAGAACTTCCTAAGTACAGGAATATGACCTTCTCGAGTTTTGGACTTGGCGATCATGTCATCGACGTAGACCTCGACTTCTTTGTGCATCATATCGTGTAGGATAGTGGTAGCGGCTTGCTGATAAGTGGGCCCATCGTTCTTCAATCCAAAAGGCATGACCAGATAGCAATAAGTCCCCCACTCGGTGATGAACGTGGTTTTCTCGCGGTCCTCGGGCGCCATGAGAATTTGGTTGTAGCCAGTGAAGCCATCCATGAACGAGAGCAAAGTGTGCCCCGCAGTGTTATCCACAAGCACATCGATGTGTGGCAAGGGAAAATCGTCTTTGGGGCTCGCTTTGTTCAAGTCCCGAAAATCAACGCAAACTCGGATTTGGCCATTTTTCTTAGGAACAGGGACAATGTTGGCGACCCATGTGGGATACTGAGAGACCATGAGAAAACCAGCGTCAATCTGCTTAGTAACCTCCTCCTTAATCTTCTGAACCCAATCTGGCCTCATCCGTCGGAGTTTCTGCTTCACAGGCTTGGCATCCGGAAACAAAGGAATGTGATGCTCCACGATCTCGGGATCAATTCCGGGCATATCTCGATGAGACCATGCAAAAATGTCACTGAACTCGGTGAGCAGCTCTTTGAAGTCACGATGCTCCTCTGGTGAAAGTGTGGAGCCCACTTGAACCATTCGGGGATCATTTTCATATTTCAAATTTATAGAAACTATTTCTTCTTTTAACGGCTGAGCATGCCTTTCGTCTTCCCTTTCGATGAAGGCACGAATTTCCTTGGGGATGTCCCCATCGAAATCTATCCCTTCATCGTCAGGGTCGACACAGTTTATATAAAGATCATTGAAATAGTCAGAAGATGCTTCGTTCATTTCACAAGCCCCTGAAGGGTCACCAAGTACAAGAGAGTCAAACTCGAAATAAAAGCTATGACGTGGAGGGCCTAGAGGCACAAACTCCGACTCAGAGCTAGACTTAGAGGACGGGACAGACTCAGACTCAGACTCAGACTCAGACTCGGACTCAGACGTGTTGTCAATGCAAGTCAGGCATGGCTTGAAAATGCAATTATTCAAAGAGCCCTCGGCCTTCACAATGAGAGAGGTGGGATCCTCGAGGGCGTCGGGCCCGAGCATGAGCACTTCGGCCTCTTCAGCTTCCCCAGCCAAACCCACTTGGGAGAATTCCTGGAATAGCAGCTCCAGATTTCCCTGATTGATAGATCCCAGCCAGTCAGTCTTGGTCTTCACCTGATTAAGCTTCCTCTTGAATTCTTCCTTTGCTGGTTCATCATCACTGCTTGACCAGGTGTCATCAGCGAAAATGTCAAACCCAGGCAGCAGCTCCCCGGTCTCGGAATGAATGAAGGGCTCAGCCTGCCCAGTGTAAGCGGCATTTCCTACTTCACGCACAAATTTGGGACCGCTGCAGAGGGTCCGAGGTTTTCTCATATATTTCCTTCGTTTGGCATCTTTGGCAGAGGCGATATACCCCAAACCAAAACGGCCCTCGTTGAAAGGAAAAGTAGGGAACTCTGGGACCCCTTGACGGCGAGAGCCCAAACCAATGCCCGGAAAATAAGACATCCTTCTCATAATGTCCAGCGCGACAGAGCTTATGAGAAAGTTCCCGTCCACATTGATGGCCATTACTATGCCCGAAGTATCAAAAGAGAAACCCCCGAGATCGACGTCTTCTTCACCGTGTTGAATTCCTAAGACGGGAGTCCCATCCTCCTTGAGTGGGCGGATGCCAGAATCCCCGCAGATGGTTAGAGTACCAGTAGGTAGTCCCAGAATAACCTTTTGGTGGAGGGTGGATGGCACAGCCATGATGTCGGACCGATGAAGCCATGGTCTGCCCAGCAGAAGATTGAAAGTTGCAGGAATATCCACGACATGGAACTCCACGTCCATCTCAAAACCCTCGGCATCGAGTTTGAGCTTCAGAATACCTTCGACTATGCGACGGGTGCCGTCATATGCCTTGACAGCCAGATTGGAAGGTGCAAGGTCCTTTTTGGTGAGTCCCAAACGATAAGCGACCCTTAGAGGGCAGACGTTAATGGCAGAGCCGTTGTCAATAAGAACAGTCGGGACCCAGAGTCCTCGACACTTGACGGTAATGTGCAAGGGGCGGTTGTGGTCGACTCCTTCGACTGGCAGATCCTTGTCTGTGAAGATCACCGTATGCTTGGAGGTTGGAGGGAGGATGAGAGATATCATCGCCTCTGGCGTGACGTCGGCTTGGACTTCAAGGCGGGATAGGGCGTGACACAGCCTCTGACGATGCTCCTTAGATGAACAGATCAGTCCCCAGATAGAAATAGCGGCGGGAATCCGCTCCAGCTGCCGCTGAACCAAGTCAGGAATCGAATCGCCAGCTGATACCTCAAGAGGTGCAGACCTTGGGAAAGAAACAGGTTCGTTCCTTTGATTAGCAGGCCTGGAAGAATTCCCAGCCTGCAGATTAGCAGGCTGAAAAATCCGTCCACTCCTTGTAACATTGTGAACGTTCCCCAAAGAGGGCACGACCTGAGGGTTTTCCTTCACATCCCAGAGATCAGCAGGGACATCTCCCAGTTTGCGCTTCCCCTTGTCAGCAGTCGGTGCAGAGACGGGCACTTCCATGCCTAAGCCCAGATCCTCAGCCAGATCTTTCATCAATAAGGAGTCCCAGAAGCTCAAATCTTTCACAGCAGCAACTTCAACAACGGGCTCTGGATTTGTAATAAAGGGAACATCCCAAAGACCAGTGTCAGCCAGGGTACGATTGACGGCCCAGACTTCATTTCCAACTTGGACATCCACTATGTCGTTAACTTCCCAAAGATTAGCAGGCGGAGCGCGGTCTGTGACCATGATACTGCAGTCCCTGTTGTTTGGGTAAGGCACCTGAGGGCGTGGATTTTCCTCGTCAATAATGTAGGAACAGGGGTCATGGTCAGTGTCGGGATTAGTGTCACAAACCGAATCAAAGACCGAACCAAAGAGAGAAATGTGGTCTCCCAAGGCCCGTGGATCATCGTGGACAAGTTCATCCTCTGCGTAGTGAAGCATGTAGTCCGGCATGGCATAGCCTTGCAGAGGGTTAGGGTCAACATCCATGGGAGCAAACCAGGTTGACTTAGGATCCCAGTAATATTCTGCTTCGGGAACTGGAGGCTCGATCGGGTTGAACAGTGTGTACAAGGAGAAACCATCCAGAGGATCGAGCAGGGCTGCTTCATAACCGGCCAACCAGCCATCATACCAGGTTTGATCAAATGGGACATTTCCGGGCTGTGGAGGAATCCCGTCCATCTCAGGGCTCGACCACTCGTTAAACAGAGGGGTGGCATAGTCCCAATGGTCTGCTATGGCCCAACCAGTGGCCTGCATGTTATTATCTGACGGAGGCACCCAAGGCTGGTAGGGATCAGGAAATGGGCCAGTGATGGTTGCGTATGGGCTATCAAGCGATGCGGCAGAATTGATCTGCACGGCAGGGATTGACTGATGGAAGAGGGAGCTGACAGATTCTTCGGAGATAGGTGATTCGACTTGTAAAAGTTCCGAAGGTGCATCTGCATCAACAACTTGGCCTTCAACCAATTGTATATAAGAAACCTCGGTGGACGGCTCGAGCGAGAAAGGCACGATGGGCCTGGGTTGATCGGCTGAGGCTATATAGTCAGTGGGGTTAAATATGGTGGAGCTAGGGTTGATATAAGTGGAGCTGAGAGATATCTGGTTTATATGTGGTACAGCGTTGTGCTTAGGGAGAGAGTTGGCAATGACATTTCTGAGGTGGTGGAGGAGTCTCCAGCGTGCCATCGTCGATGAGATCCTGGATCGCATGACGGAGGCGAAAGCAGGAGTTAGTGAGATGACCCGCTCCTTGATGGTAAGTGCAGTAAAGGTTGGCCTTGAAGCCGGGTGAAGGGTTCTTGGGTAAAGGAGTCGGATCCAGGGGCTTCAGATGTCCTGATTTGACCAACTTTTCCAAGACCGAGGATAGAGGTGCCTCGATGGCGGAAAAGCTGCGGGGTTGTTTCCGAGGTCGGTTGTTCTGTGGATTCTGGACTTGATTGACATCCGCGATGTGATTAGCAGCGCTGGAGGAAGCGGCGTTGGTGCCGGCGGTTGCCGTGTTGGAATAAGTCCCTGTCCCGAACAGCCCATTGGCGTTTCCAGAATAAGCCCGAGGCTTTGACTTGGGGGCATGCGAGGATTCCCCCTTTGATAGAATTCCACTCTGCAGAGCATCTTCGATGGCCAAGCCAGAGTCGAAGAAGGTTTCAAAGTTAGCAGAGGCCTGAGCTAGAACCAGGTGCCTAGCATAGTCCGGTTGAAGATTGCGGGAAATGATACGGAGCTGGTCCTTCTCACTCGGGCGATCGGTCATCTGCGCAGCTTTAGCTCTCCACCTTTTAACGAAGTCTGCAAAGGACTCCTTAGCCTCCATCTTGGTGGATTCAAGTTCCCGGGTAGTCATTTTCAGCTGGGAGTTGTAATTGTATTGCGAAATAAACACAGTCTCAATGTCCTCCCAAGTCCTCCTTTTGGCAATGTCGAGTGACAAAAACCAATGGAAAGCAGGGCTCGAAAGGGTCTGAGGAAAGAGCTGTGACATGGCCTCTGGCTCAACAGAAAGAAGTTTCATGGCGGCGTGGTAGCTGTAGAGATGAGTCCTGGGGTCGCCGCTCCCATCGAACTTAGCCAAGTCTGGCATTTTGAACTTTTCAGGAAGCTTGGCGTTGGGATACAGGCAAAGGCGATCCAGATCGATCCCTCCGGCACTGATCTTTTCTGTCTTGGCAATGGATTCCTCCATTTTGGCCATCTTGGCCATGAGTGCGACCATCTCTGGATTCTGAGCTGGTTCTTCTTGATTCGGAGGCAGTCTAACGCCTGCAAGATTTGCAGCGGGCTTGCGGCCTTCCCTCGGGTTCATCACTATAAGACGTCCTGCGTGAAGCGGATCTGGAACCAAGACGGGCTGCTCCTGGTCAGACTCATCGTCCTCACCTTCTTCCTCGAGAGGGGGCGGAAGGCGAGTGTGGATGAGGTCGTTCAGGCGAGCAATGTTAGTGTCGGTCTGAGCTGCCCTCTGTTGCATAGCGGTGATGCTGTCCTGAAGGTTCATGAGCATGGTCTCCAGGGTAAGGGGTTCTGGTTGTGGCCGTTCCATCGTGACGGGTGGTTCAGAGCTGCTTGATACGGATACCGGGGTAGTCGGACGCCCTTCCTGTAAAACCGGTGGTGAAACTGACTGAGAACCTGACTGAGACTCTGAGTGCTGTGCTGCCGGAGGTGAGCGCAGAGAGTCTTCCGTGATGACTAACTGGTGTGGGCACACGACCCAAAAATCCCCGCGTTCTTGGTGTGGGAAAATTCCGGGTGCGCCCCTTTTGGAAAGCGCGGCGAGACGCTTCGCAAATCAGAGAGTCACCACTCGGGTTTTGCGGTTAGTACCCAAGAAACCGTCCTTTTGAAAACGTTTGGATTGCGTTTGTTTGATTTTGAAAAAGGCTTTTGTAGACTGGACCGTCGTCACCTTCGATCTTGAGGTTCGGGAGCCAGATTACGAGAGGGAAAGGGTTTTATGGCACCCCCATCGCCCAGTCCGGAGACCGGTCTCTACTCAGGCATTTTATAAAACATTTGCATTTCTCTCTTTATTTGATCATTCTTTTAACCAGTTAGGGCGGGGGAACAGTTAATGGGGATTAAAACTGTAAACAAGTTGCATTTATGTACAAGATCGGTGGCAAAATGTTTATGGATGATGATGTTTGATCTAAGCAAATATAATAGATTGAGAACAAGCTTTTGTGGACATTTTAAGCAGACTGGAGCACACTGACTGTGAGATAGTGCACACAGGAACAAGCCTGCATGCTGCATGCAGTCATGACCTGCGTGCGCCACACCACAACTGGCGTGCGCCGGTAAGCCTAAGACCACAGCTTCTGTTATCAACCCTCTGGGCTCTGGAAAGGACCAGTGCACACCCAGGACAAACCACACAGTTTATAAAGGTTACTAAGCTATTACAGATAGATTAATGGACTTAAAAGCCCCCAAATAGACAGAAAACCCCTTAAACAATGAGGGGAGGATGATCAAAGGCCTGGAGCCCAGTTGCCATGCAAGGACCAGCCACTGGCCAAGAAGTGACTGGCGCACGCAGGTACATGGTACCGTACGCCAGTTGACACTGCTCAGTCAGTGCTCGGTTTTGCACCATCTGGGCTCTGGAACATGACCAGAAGGCCCCCAGAGGCATTCCAAAGTAACAGAAAGGAAAAACTAAGTACTATGCTGAAATAGTTCAACAGTACAGAAAGCTGTAAACTTGTTTTAACATGCTTGCAAGGTGATCAGAGCTTAAATAATGCAAGAAAACAATGATCCATGATCCCCACGCCAGTTTTGCACGTACTACCATTACTGGCGTACGGCACTCAGTACAGGCGTGCGCCACTGATCATTGTGCACGGTTTTTGAAACCTTGCCAGCATTAGGGCCAGGACTGGTATAGATTACCAGCCTTGACCCTGCCAGCCCCCCTCAGGGGTCAGAACAGAAAGCAGGAGCAAAAGGTATTATACCTTTGCTTGTGAGTTTTGAAAGAAAACTTGAGCTTTGAGCTTGAGAGTTTGAGAGGTGAATATGAGATGTGTTATGGACTGGGTGTGTTCTCCTTGCCTTGCCTTTCAATGGAGGAAAGAGAAAACAAGAAGAATAGGAGAGAAAAAAGAGGAACCAAAGCTTGGGCCTTCTTTAATGGTGTTAACCTTGTGAACCAACCCTTTGCAAGGGTGAAGGGAGGGGTATTTATGGAGGGAGAGGACTGATCAGTTTTGGGCATTAAGGCTTGTTTGGCTTTAAGAAGCCTCCCATGCATTGAATGCATGGGACAAGGCTTGAAAGGTGGTGTAGGGATGGAGGAAGCAGCTCTGGACGAAGTAATCATCAGGAGACTGTGGCTGACGTCGGGGTGGCAGCAAAAGTCCCGCGCTTCTGGCTGAAAAAGGTTGATTTGATTGAAATTGACTGGCGTGCGCCACTTTGTGAGTGGCGTGCGCCAGTAACCGGCGATGACTGACACGTGGCAGTGCTTCCAGCGCACGCTAGTCCATCTCCTGCGTACTCCAGTAGGGTTTTGTTGTGGCTATTTGGTTCTGGCTTGAAGGGTTTGAAAGGGGTTCGAAGAGGTTTTGGGATGAGGCTCGGGATGCTCAAAGCTCAAACTCATTCACAAACTCGAGATGTTCTTGACCTTAATCATCATCAGGGAATCAAAAGACCGTAAATAAACTATTCTGGAAAGTCCAAAATAGGGTGTCTACAGTAGCCCCCCTTTGACGGCACTTGGAGCACCATTGTTTTGGGTACAAGTAACGTCAAAGGTTTCTAGACACCCTCTCAAGGCTATCCAGAAGAAATAGAAAATGCGGACATGTATTTAAATGTACCGTCCATTGAGAGATCGAAGATGGGCGGACCATATGAAGATCGTTGGAAAAGAGTTTGAACTCTGTTGAAAGATAGGGATGGGTGGACCATCATTGAATGTTGAGGCGGACTCTCCTGGGGAATAATCAGTTGCGGATAGATTAATGCCGCTAGGGGTCAAACCTTCTTCGGCATAAGTAACTCCAACAATCACGGGTAGGTCGCGTCGGGTAGGTTAAATTCCATCTGCTGGGAATCAGAACCAATCTCCTTATCATGGACCATCCGAGACAGAACAATAAGACTGCTGGAAGATGCGCTAACGGTTGAGTCGGACGGACAGACCGTCATTGATTTGATTTTGGACGGACAGACCGTCGTTGATTTGAGGTTGGACGGACAGACCGTCGTTGATTTGAGGTTGGACGGACAGACCGTCGTTGATTTGAGGTTGGACGACAGACCGTCGTTGATTTGAGGTTGGACGACAGACCGTCGTTGATTTGAGGTTGGACGGACAGACCGTCGTTGATTTTGGACAGGACGGGCTGTCATTGCTGGGGATCGAACTATCTTTGGCACAAAGAATCCCAACAATCACGGGTAGGTCGCGTCAGGTAGGTTAAATTCCATCTGTTGGGAATCAGAGCCAATCTCCTTATCATGGACCATCCGAGGCAGAGCAATAAGACTGTTGGACGATGCGCTACTTGTAGACCGATGTGGACTAGGATAGGCGAACGGTGTTGTAGACTGATTGGACGGGCAGACCGTCGTCGTGGATCGATCGGACGATATTCTGATCGCCATTGAGAGGGTGAACGCGGGCAATATTCTGATCGCCGTTGGTCGGGGTGAACGCGGGCAATATTCTGATCGCCGTTGATCGGGGTGAACGCGGGCAATATTCTGATCGCCGTTGTTCGGGGTGAACGCGGGCAATATTCTGATCGCCGTTGGTCGGGGTGAACGCGGGCAATATTCTGATCGCCGTTGGTCGGGGTGAACGCGGGCAATATTCTGATCGCCGTTGGTCGGGGTGAACGCGGGCAATATTCTGATCGCCGTTGATCGGGGTGAACGCGGGCAATATTCTGATCGCCGTTGCTCGGGGTGAACGCGGGCAATATTCTGATCGCCGTTGATCGGGGTGAACGCGGGCAATATTCTGATCGCCTTTGATCGGGGTGAACGCGGGCAATATTCTGATCGCCGTTGCTCGGGGTGAACGCGGGCAATATTCTGATCGCCGTTGATCGGGGTGAACGCGGGCAATATTCTGATCGCCGTTTGGTCGGTGGTGAACGCGGGCAATATTCTGATCGCCGTTGGTCGGGGTGAACGAGGGCAATATTCTGATCGCCGTTGATCGGGGTGAATGCGGGCAATATTCTGATCGCCGTTGGTCGAGGTGATGACATGACTGATCATCGTTGGGTGGACGACATGGCTGATCGTCGGTGATGACATGGCTGATCATCTTGAGATGGACGACATGGCTGATCGTCGGTGATGACATGGCTGATCATCGTTGAGAGGACGACATGGCTGATCGTCGGTGATGACATGGCTGATCATCGTTGAGAGGACGACATGGCTGATCGTCGGTGATGACATGGCTGATCATCGTTGAGAGGACGACATGGCTGATCGTCGGTGATGGCTGATCGTCGGTGATGACATGGCTGATCATCGTTGAGAGGACGACATGGCTTGATCGTCGGTGATGACATGGCTGATCATCGTTGAGAGGACGACATGGCTGATCGTCGGTGATGACATGGCTGATCATCGTTGAATTTGAACAGGACTGGTTGTTGTTGAGGATAAAGCTAACCATGGCACGGATAGTTCCAACAATCACGGGTAGGTCGCGTCAGGTAGGTTAAATTCCATCTGTTGGGAATTAGAGCCAATCTCCTTATCATGGACCATCCGAGACAGAGCAGTAAGACTGTTGGACAATGTGCTACTTGTTGAATCGGCGGACAGACCGTCGTTGATTTGATTCCGGACGGACAGAGCGTCGTTGATTTTAAATAGGACAGATGGATCGTCGTTGATTTGGGATAGGACGGATGGATCGTCGTTGATTTGAAATAGGACGGATAGATCGTCGTTGGTTTGAAATAGGACGGATAGATCGTCGTTGATTTGAAATAGGACGGATAGATCGTCGTTGATTTGAATCGGACGGGTAGATTGTCGTTGATTTGGAATAGGACGGATGGATCGTCATTGATTGGAATTAGGACGGATAGATCGTCGTTGATTGGAATTGGACGGATAGATCGTCGTTGATTTGAAATAGGACAGATGGATCGTCGTTGATTGGAATTAGGACGGATAGATCGTCGTTGATTGGAATTGGACGGATAGATCGTCGTTGATTTGAAATAGGACGGATGGATCATCGTTGATTGGAATTGGACGGATAGATCGTCGCTGATTTAGAATTGGACGGATAGATCGTCGCTGATTTAGAATAGGACGGATAGATCGTCGTTGATTTGAAATAGGACGGATAGATCGTCGTTGATTGGAATTGGACGGATAGATCGTCGCTGATTTAGAATTGGATGGATAGATCGTCGCTGATTGGAATTGGACGGATAGATCGTCGTTGATTTGAATTGGACGGATAGATCGTCGCTGATTTAGAATAGGACGGATAGATCGTCGTTGATTTGAAACAGGACGGATAGATCGTCGTTGGTTTGAAGTAGGACGGATAGATCGTCGTTGATTTGAAATAGGACGGGTAGATCGTCGTTGATTTGAATCGGACGGGTAGATCGTCGTTGATTTGGAATAGGACGGATGGATCGTCGTTGATTGGAATTAGGACGGATAGATCGTCGTTGATTGGAATTGGACGGATAGATCGTCGTTGATTTGAAATAGGACGGATGGATCGTCGTTGATTGGAATTAGGACGGATAGATCGTCGTTGATTGGAATAGGACGGATGGATCGTCGTTGATTTTGAATTGGACGGGCTCTGCTTGGGGAAATAGCGAACCGGGATGGAAGCATGGATCAGGGCAACATGGGCTGCCTGTTGGGAATGGGCCTCAACGCTGATTTGATTTGGTTTGCCAATGCCACAACGCTGATTGTAGGCACGCCTCATTGCTGGTTTGGCTTGATTTGATTTGAAGCGGTTTCCTGCTTTTGACATTTGATATACAATATGCAACGACAATATATGCTAAACACATATGTACAAATTTGAACATGCAAAGGCAGACTAAGGCGGCTTCTAGAGGACGGGACGACACAAACGACGACCAGGGCAATTTTGACGATTGAGGGCTACCACTGAGCCACACTTTTGCTTTATTGCTTTGATTTGAGTTGCGGGCCTGCAGGTCCAGGTAGGTAACTTTCGAGTGGGTTAGAGGTTTGCTGCTTTGATTTGAGGTGCGGGCATGCGTGCCCAAGTAGATAACTTTCGAGCGGGTTAGATCACCCTGTGACTTGCTTGATTTGCTTTTGCGTTGGGCCAATTTATCCCTCTGTTCTTGATGATTTGCTGCTTGGACTATGGATGCCGTAGCAGCGCTGTAAAAGTTGCATTATTCTCGGTTCATTGGAAAGAGAGTATAAACCAATCGCTAATTTCCAACTTGCATTGACGAGCGAATCGAGTTGACACACAGACATACGCACACGTGTAGACTGCCTAGCTCGGAAGAATGAGGAAGAAGAGTCCTAGGATACAATGCAGACTCTCCGACACATGGGCGATAATGAAATTTTGGGCATTAACAGGCCAAAATCCAAAATATCCCTAGATAGGTGAAACTGACACTTACACACAGTCAAATATGTACAAAGACCTGTGTGAATAAATGAAACAGAGGAGAAAGCCCCGGAATGGGCAATAGACCGGAAAACTAGAAAAAAATGTCGCAAAGATGGACAAAATACGCGAAAGGATGACTCATATAGGCCCGGACTGAAACCGACACCCCCGCACAGTCACATTAGGTACATATGACCTGCACGGCATAGAAAACTTGGCAAGAGCCCTAAAAACCAATTTCGAGGCACCGAAACCTTGGTTTTAACTTGAAATTCTCACCGGGGGTTCAAAATCGTTGTTAGGCGTGATGGCTGCCAAACGCTGTATGCTGCGGGAATTGAAGAAGTGCGCGCAGGTTTGAGACCAACGCGTGTCACTTTGAGCAGACATGTGTGAGTCTCAAACTAGCGCGCGCGGCTGAAAAGCTGCGCAAACTAGACTTTGCTGAACTTAGAATAAACTGCGAGCCCGTTGGGGCCTCGTAAGCATTTCGTTCTGTTTTTGATGCTTATATCTTTTTTTTTTAGGGCTTTTGCTCATCTTTGAAATTGAAATAGTAGTTTGAAACAAGATTGAAAGATAAAGGGTTCCCCCTTCTTTTTCTGATGAAGCTTGTTCTGTTCTTGACCCTTCTCGACCCTTGATGTGTACCAAAAAGTCAACCATGGATCCAATTGATAGAATATGACCGAGTCTTGAAGAGAGACTGCCTACGTATCCCACATTTGGGGAATCATGTCAAAACGTAGTTCAGGCCAAGGTTCACTCGTGTGTTTTACCTCTCCTTTTATGCTCTAACTTTTGCCTAGTGCCGCCTTCTCAGGTTTCCGGCCTAGCGAGCTTTCGACTTTTTGCCTATTTATTTTTGCCTAGACCGCCTTCTTAGGTTTTCGGTCTAGCAGGCTGCTCTAACTTTTGCTTGGCACCGCCCACCCTTGTGGTTTTCGGCCCAACGAGCTTCTCTCAGGGAAAAAGTGGCTCTTGAATTGATCCAGGTTGACTAGAGTGTTGAATTTGTTGTCGCCGAGATCGATGATCTTTGGCTGCAGCCCCAGATAAGATGGCTTTTGATAGTGCAGGGTCCTGACTGCTTCAATTGAAAATGCCTCGCTCCAGGCCACTTTTGCGCCTTTCTAATGTGCGCTTGATGGAATGCCGCTGACGCTGTTTTGAACATGGTACGAGGCCTGGAGCCTTCTGAGCTTCCGCTTTCTATCTTGGCATCCGTTAGCAGGGGTTTTGAAGCTTCTTTATCTCACGATCGATGCCAAGCGCGTCTTTGAGAGACCATGCCAAAAACGTCGATGAATTCTTTGACCCTTTCTGATCGGGCACGATGTTCCTTTGGGGGACAGCGTTGAGCCAATTCTGAACCATCCGGGGCCAAGTGCTCCTTTGGGGGATAGCGTTGAGCCAATTTTAAGTCATTCGGGGGTCTACCTTATCTTTCAAGTTTATTGAAACTACTTCTTCTTTTAATAGGCCGAGCATGCCTTTCGTCTTCCCTTTCGGCGAGGGAACACATTTCCTTGGGGATGACCCCATCGAAATCTATCCCTTCGTCGTCAGGGTCGACACAGTTTATTCAAAAGCCAGCAAAGTACTTAGAAGCAAGATAGTGCATATCATAAAGAAAGCCCCACGGGGTTGCCAAGTATAGCAAAAGACTCGAATTTGAGAATAGAAGCTACGACATGGAGGGCCAAGAGGCACGAACTCCGACTCAGAGCTAGACTAAGACGACTTGACAGACACTGTGTCAGACTCAGACTCAAAGGTGTGCAATGCAAGCTAAAAGCGATTTGAAAATGCAACTTTTATTGTTACCCTTGGCTTCCTCACAGAGAGGTGGGATCTAGAGGACGTCAGGCCCAAGCAACAGCATTTCGGCTTCTTCAGCTTCTTTGACTAAACCCACTTGGGAGAACAGCAACTCCAAATGCCCTTGAGTGGAGGACCTCAGACTGTCAGTCCGCTCCTTTGCTTGATCGATCCGGTCCTCGACCAGTGCTTTCCAGTTTTCAGCCCCATCTTCTATTCCGCACCCTGCAGCCTCGGATTCAGAAGGGCTAAACACAGCTGGTTTGGGTTGAGTTTCTGGGACAGTGCAGTGGGTTGGGTTGAGTATGGTGGAGTTTGGATTGATTTGAGTGGATGTGGGGTTGATTTGAGTGGAGGTGATAGATATCTGACCAACCAGAGGGTCAGACTTGAGTTGAAGCAATGAGCTGGGAATGCTGTCAGGTTTTGATGAGAGTGGGACTGGAATGATGCCATTATCGACGAGATCTTGAATGGCGTGTCGGAGGCGGTAACAGGCATTGGTGGAATGGCCAGGCGTTTGATGGTAGGTGCAGAAATGATTAGGGTTGTGGCTAGCAGGGAGAACCTTGGGCAGTGGAGTCGGGGTTAGAGGCCTGATGGAACCGGCATCGAGAAGCTTCTTGTAAACTGAGGCCAGAGGTGCAGATAAGCATGAGAAGGCCCTTGGCTGGCTCCAGCGACGGGATTGAGGGTTGGCGGAACTTTTACTCACTCCGCCACTGTATAGCATTGTGCTGTCAAGGGAATGCACTCTTTCGGCACTGGGGATGACTTCTTTGTTGCGCATATCCTCCTTTTCGGCACTGGCTTTGAACAAGGAACCAGCGGCCTTTGGGCGAGTTCTAGCTTCATGGCACTCAACTAGGTCTTTGAACATGTCTTTTGAGCACAACTCGGTTCCAATCGCAGGAGTGTGACAGGCCTGAAGAGGTTCTTTGACTAGCCCCAGATCCGGCCTTGACATGATGGAGGTGAAAAGGTCAAACAGCCCCTGGACCATAATCATTTGCTTGTCCATTTTCTGGTTCATCTCTTGTACAGCCCTCTTCAGCTCAGCCAGCTCTGCTTGTGCCGCCATTTTGGGTTGATGATCGAGGAAGGTGATACGGCTTTGGAAGTACTAGTGAAATAGCCCCGGTAGATGCTCCCAAGCAGGTTTGGCTCTTCTTTTCGGTACTTTCCTTAATGGTGCAACGCCCAAAGCTAGACAGTAAAGCAATCGAAGGCTCAGGATGTGTCCCTGCAATAGTTTTATTTTGACGGAATGCAATGTACATGTTGTCGTTGGTGTCCTCCTAGACTCTAGAACTAGCAGACAAAATCGTTTTATGACAACCGGACGCTGCCCAGGTCCTCAGATTTCTTTTCGATAGTGTATCCTTGTTTGAATCGACTAACACTAAGAGATGTCAAAACAGCCTAAGCCTTTGACTATCCCGCTCTCGAAGTTTCAATGTTGGAACGGAACAACTTGGTGTTGACGACATGATACTATAACCAAGAGGGCGTAAGCAGCACTGTGCCGGAGCCTTGAATGGTGTAAGTGTTTAGCACTTTTAACCTGGGTGGTATGAGCATCATGTCATGTCTCCCGTTGTTCCTAGTTTTCTGTTTGAAACCTCGATCGGGTTTAGGCAAGGACTTAGAAAGTCTCGATTTCCCAAAGTCTTGTTGACCCAAGGAATTTAAAAGATGATAACGTGCACCATCGAGATGCACGACTCTTCATCGGTCCAGGCAGCGCCTCAGCAGGCATAAAACGGGTTTGAAAGAGAGAAAACCCTAAAAGCCGCCCTAGCATGCTCCTACGCAGAACGGTATGAATGTATGTACAGGCATGCGATATGGAAAGCAGTAACACATAGACAGTTTTATGGGGGTTAGATGCAAGTAATCCTACCCTGCGGGTTCCTGTCTTAGTTTGAAAGGTTCTAGTGCTTTGTACGCATGGCGAGGCTGGTTTTGGCTTAGAGGGGTTCCTCAAACTAGAGATGTTTCATACCTCCCATCGCAATGCGTGCAGCAGAGCAATGGTCAAACGGTAATACGTCTCGTCATCGTCCAAGGTTGTTGGGCATTCGAGGACCCCGGGCTCCAGTAAACTGTGCCGGTTACCCAAAACACCTCAACGGGGCTGATAGAACACCGATGCAAATGAACGCGCGTCGAAAGAATGATTGAGAGAGAGAAACGCAATGCTTTTTGAAAAATGCCTTTTGAAGCTTGACTCACTTCCTTAATCGACACTTGGAGAAAACTACACGAGTGAACAATAGTAAAAGCCCCAGTTCGGAGTGGTCGGATGTAGAATCCTGTTACGTTACCATTCCGTTCTTCAGCAGCGCGGAGCCTACTGTTTTGACAGACTTTTGAAAATTGTTCATTCATGTATTAATCTCCAAATGTTGATTAATGTAATGTCCCCAGCAGAGTCGCCACTGTGGGCACACGACCCAAAAATCCACGCGTTCTTGGTGTGGGAAAATTCCGGGTGCGCCCCTTTTGGAAAGTGCGGCGAGACGCTTCGCAAATCAGAGAGTTGCCACTCGGGTTTTGCGGTTAGTACCCAAGAAACCGTCCTTTTGAAAACGTTTGGATTGCGTTTGTTTGATTTTGAAAAAGGCTTTTGTAGACTGGACCGTCGTCACCTTCGATCTTGAGGTTCGGGAGCCAGATTACGAGAGGGGAAGGGTTTTATGGCACCCCCCTCGCCAAGTCCGGAGACCGGTCTCTACTCAGGCATTTTATAAAACATTTGCATTTCTCTCTTTATTTGATCATTCTTTTAACCAGTTAGGGCGGGGGAACAGTTAATGGGGATTAAAACTGTAAACAACTTGCATTTATGTACAAGATCGGTGGCAAAATGTTTATGGATGATGATGTTTGATCTAAGCAAATATAATAGATTGAGAACAAGCTTTTGTGGACATTTTAAGTGGACTAGAACACACTGGTAGTGGAATGTAACACACAGAATCAAGCCTGCATGCACTGGCCAGGCCACTGCATGCAGCCATGTCCTGCGTGCGCCACTACATTACTGGCGCCGGTAAGCCTAAGACCACAGCTTCTGTTATCAACCCTCTGGACTCTGGAAAGGACCAGTGCACACCCAGGACAAACCACACAGTTTCTAAAGGTTACTAAGCTATTACAGATAGATTAATGGACTTAAAAGCCCCCAAATAGACAGAAAACCCCTTAAACAATGAGGGGAGGATGATCAAAGGCCTGGAGCCCAGTTGCCATGCAAGGACCAGCCACTGGCCAAGAAGTGACTGGCGCACGCAGGTACATGGTACCGTACGCCAGTTGACACTGCTCAGTCAGTGCTTGGTTTTGCACCATCTGGGCTCTGGAACATGACCAGAAGGCCCCCAGAGGCATTCCAAAGTAACAGAAAGGAAAAACTAAGTACTATGCTGAAATAGTTCAACAGTACAGAAAGCTGTAAACTTGTTTTAACATGCTTGCAAGGTGATCAGAGCTTAAATAATGCAAGAAAACAATGATCCATGATCCCCACGCCAGTTTTGCACGTACTACCATGGCTGGCGTACGGCTTACAACTACTGGCGTGCGCCACTGATCATTGTGCACGGTTTTTGAAACCTTGCCAGCATTAGGGCCAGGACTGGTATAGATTACCAGCCTTGACCCTGCCAGCCCCCCTCAGGGGTCAGAACATAAAGCAGGAGCAAAAGGTATTATACCTTTGCTTGTGAGTTTTGAAAGAAAACTTGAGCTTTGAGCTTGAGAGTTTGAGAGGTGAATATGAGATGTGTTATGGACTGGGTGTGTTCTCCTTGCCTTGCCTTTCAATGGAGGAAAGAGAAAACAAGAAGAATAGGAGAGAAAAAAGAGGAACCAAAGCTTGGGCCTTCTTTAATGGTGTTAACCTTGTGAACCAACCCTTTGCAAGGGTGAAGGGAGGGGTATTTATGGAGGGAGAGGACTGATCAGTTTTGGGCATTAAGGCTTGTTTGGCTTTAAGAAGCCTCCCATGCATTGAATGCATGGGACAAGGCTTGAAAGGTGGTGTAGGGATGGAGGGAGCAGCTCTGGACGAAGTAATCATCAGGAGACTGTGGCTGACGTCGGGGTGGCAGCAAAAGTCCCGCGCTTCTGGCTGAAAAAGGTTGATTTGATTGGAATTGACTGGCGTGCGCCACTTTGTGAGTGGCGTGCGCCAGTAACCGGCGATGACTGACACGTGGCAGTGCTTCCAGCGCACGCTAGTCCATCTTCTGCGTACTCCAGTAGGGTTTTGTTGTGGCTATTTGGTTCTGGCTTGAAGGGTTTGAAAGGGGTTCGAAGAGGTTTTGGGATGAGGCTCAGGATGCTCAAAGCTCAAACTCATTCACAAACTCGAGATGTTTTTGACCTTAATCATCATCGGGGAATCAAAAGACCGTAAATAAACTATTCTGGAAAGTCCAAAATAGGGTGTCTACAACTGGGACCGTAACCTGACAAGCCTTTGAACCGGACTCAGATGCAGACGTTCCCAAGCGGGTTTGGCAACTGGCCTCGATACTTTCCTCGGCGGTGCAATGATTCAGATCTTTGCTTGCAAGGCAAAAGGAGGCTTAATAAGGGTTCTGCAGTAACTTTAATCTAAATAAAAGACTAAAGCGGATGCAGCCAACACCGAGAGTGTCACCCTAGACTCTAGAACCAGAAGACAAGTTTGTCTTACGACGCTTTGGACACTGCTTTAGGCCCTTAGAATTCTTTTCGAAGATGTATCCTTGTGGAACGAGCGGTCCTAAAGGATGTCAAAAGGATTCTAAACCTTTGTCCGTTCCGATGTTCGGGGTTTCAAGTTTTTGGAGCCAGAACAACTCGGCATGAATATCATGAAGCCATAACCAGATTGGCGTGAGCAGCACTGTGCCATTAGCCGGGCGGTGTAAGTGACGAGGCACTTGTTACCTTTTGGTGTAAGCATCATGGTATTTTACTCCGTGGTTCCTCGTTTTTTGTTTGAAACCCTAAACAGGTACACGGGCAAAGACGTAGAAAAGCTCCTGATTTCCTAAAGTCCCATCGTAAAAGGACTTTAAAAGATGATAACGCGCATCACTGAGATGCACGACTCCTCATCGGGCCACGACAGTGTCCTACTAAGCTTGAAGACAGACTCGGAACAGATTGAGAACCTAGGAGCCAACCTAAACATGCTTCTACGCTGAACAAGAATGTATGTACAGTTCATGCGATAAGGAAAGCAGTAACACGTAGGCATTTACGGGGTTAGATGCAAGTAGATCTTAACCTGTGGGTACCTGTCCTAGTTTGGAGAGTTCTAATGCTCTGTATATGCAAAAGGCCGGTTTTGGTTTGTAACAGGTTCCTTGGACTAGGGCCACAGATATACCTCCCGTTACTCGCGTTTTTCATAGAATAACAGTCGAACGGTAGCATGACCCATCATCGTCGAAGGTTGTCGGTCATTCGGGGTCCCCGGGCTCCGGTAAACCGTGCCGGATTGCCAAAACAATCCAACGAGGCTTATCCCACATCGATGCAAATGAGATGCTAAAATTTGGTTAAAAGAAGAAGAATCACAGAGTCGTAAAAATGCCTTTTCAAATTTAGCTCACTTTATTTAGTCCATCTTTAGAAGAAACTACGCAAGCGAACAATCGAAAAAGTCCCAGATTAGAATGGCCGGACACGAGGTCCTGTTAAATCACCGTTCCAACCTTCGGCAGCGCGAAGCTCACCGTTTTGACAGGCTTTTAAAGGGATTGTTCCCAAGCGTATTAAATCCTAAGTATGAATTAATATTGGTTCGATTTCTCCCCAGCAGAGTCGCCACTGTGGGCAGCATGCCCTGGAAATTCCGGTTTCCAAAATGCAAGGGCCCGGATCGAGGGAGCGCGAGCGCAGGTGGCAAGCGCTCAAAAAATACAGAGTCGCCACTTGAGTTTTGAAGGTCCGACACTCAAGGAACCGTATTTCGAAGCACCTGCCGCGCTATTTGATTTGAAAAAGTGAAGGAAACCAGTCCGTCATAATCATATCTGGGTTCTGGAGCCAGGTTACGAGAGGGGAGGGTTTTATGGCACCCCTCTCGCCCAATCCGGAGATCGGTCTCTACTTAGACATTTTTATGAAAACCTTTGTGATTCTTCCTCTTTTAATTAATTTTAGCCAATTAGGGCGGGGGAACAGTTATTCGGGGATTAAAAACTGTAACAGTTTGCAGGATGTGATCAAATGATAGCATGGATGGATAGCATGATGAATAATAAATGGAATGAACTTGAAACAGAAAACAGATGCCAAAACCAGGCTCGGGGCAGATTTGCCCTGCACGATGACCGACTTGCATGCATGAAAAGATCTGTATGCAAGTCAACCATCGCGCGAGACACACTGACTCTCGCGCGAGTGTTGTCACCTCACCACAGTCCCAAAATCATCCCCTTCTGGGCTCTGGAAGGACCAGTGCACACCCAGGAAGTAAACCAAGCAGTTTATTGAAAGACTGTAAAATACTAACTATTACACAATACTCCAAGCAGGAGCCAAATGAATTGAAACACAACCCCTAAACAGTGGGGGTATCAAAACAGAGACCAAGGGCCTAGTTACCCATGCAAGGGCTATTCATGGAAATCACAGGACTGTCGCGCGACAGAGACTGAGTCTCGCGCGACATTCCTGACTGGACTTTCAGGAATTGCTTTGCATGCTTGGGGTCCTGAGACAGATTCAGGGGATCCCAAGGGCATTCCAAACTATTTAGAGCAAATAAACTAGCTACTGTATTTTGTTTTTGCATGCATAACAGTGATCTAAAAATCAAAATGAAATACAACAGGCATGAACATATTGCAAAACAGAAAAGGGCTAGCCTCCCTTCCCCACGAGGTCCATTCTCTTGCTGACACAAGTGTCGCGCGAGCATAGAGGACCGTCGCGCGAGGGTTTAACTGCCACGAATTCTTGTAACTTTGCTGGCTTTAGGACCAGGGCATGGTATTGATTACCAGCCTTGGTCCTGTCAGCCCCCCTCAGGGATCAAAACAGAAACAGGTTAAACATTATACCTTTGCTTGGAAAGGGTTTGGGCATGGATTGATTTGATTGGAATGGCCTTGCTACCAAGTGTGCATGAACACACTAAGTTCAGAAGATTAGGAAGTGGTTTGGGGGTTAATGACTTTGTGCTAGCTAGAGTTTGCCTTGCAAAATGACTTAGTGAATTTCTTAGTCAATTTTTGGAACCCTTAACATGAAAGATGAAGGGGGGTATTTATAGGAGGAGTGTAAGGGCTAGTTAGGGGCCAAACAAGGCCTTGGGACCAGCCAACAAGGCTGGTCACAACTTGGTTGTGAGGCTAGCCAACAAGGTGGGTGGTTGGTTGGGAGGATTGTATGGGCTACAAACTGCCAAAACCCTGTTCAGCTGAGGAAAACGGGGTTCCAGCCCATGGGGACCCATGTGCCAAGCAATCATCACAAGTCCAGCTGGATTCTGTGATAGGGACAGAAGGGAACCATCGCGCGAGGGTTCGGAAGTATCGCGCGAGGGTCAACAGTCAACAGTTTGACTTTGACTACACCTGGCAAGCTAAGTGTCGCACGAGGGACACAAAGGCTCGCGCGAGGGTCAACTCTGGCTTTAGGGTTTGACTGAAGGTTCAAAAAGGTTTCAATCAGGGTTCTAAGCGTTCCAAGCCTAATCCATTCCCAATCCAAGCTCTGTTCGATCCGATTTCATCATCGGGGAAACAAGAAAATCGTAAAACGAAGTAAAACGATTGGGAGACCCAGATTGGGGTGTCTACACTTGGTTATCCGCGGAGAGGAGCCAATGCAAATGCGTGCCAATGGGAACCCGGTGCGGCGGAACCATTGTGAGGATACTCGGGAACCCGGAACGGCGGAACCGAGGTTGGTTGTGTTTTAAACCCTCATGTGGCCAAACGTGGCAGCTCATTGTGTGAATAGATTTTGAAAGCAGCAAAGTGGCCGGACTTGCCCATTGTGTGGTGTTCGGTAGCCATTGTGTGTGTGTCACCAATGAAGCCGGACGTGGTAGCTTCATTGGTAACATGATTTATCTATACACACAATAGGGACCTGGCGTGAAAGCTCTTGTGTGGATTTTGAAAATCACGATGTGGCCGGACATGGTAGTCCATCGTGTGTGGTATTTGAAAACCACAATGTGGCCGGACTTGCCTATTGTGTGGGGTGTGTGTGTAAAAGAATCGATTTTCGAAATATTGATTTGGAAATGAAAAGTGAAATGGTGACATAGCCTACGACGAGTCGCGTAGGAGAAACTCAGAAAAGTCACAGACACCAACGATAGATGAATAGTGAAATGTGTCATTACAAATTTCTTATTGTTTATGCATGTGTTGTTTTACATGAGATAATATGCTACTTTTATGTCCTGTTGCTATAAATTATGGGTTAACAAGTAGGGGACATGTTCAAATTGAGAATCGTTACCTATATGATCTATTGTTGTAAGTTATGGGTTAGCGGGTATGAGATTATCCTGCTGAGCTTTTGTAGCTCACGGTGTTACCTTTGGTGACCCTGACATATTATATCGGTGGCGACGCTGGTATAATGTGTCAGACCTGATAGATGAACAGGGATAGCTGTATACTTTGGAGGCTTTTGGAACCGAGGAGCTGGCTAGGATGGAGGAACAAGCGGAGCCGTAGATAGGAACCCTAGATTTTCCTTCCCTTATGTAATGAAAGCACTCTGATGGGAATTATGATGTAATAACGAGCAAGACTCCATTTGGTTTTATCAATAAAGTCTTTATTTAACGTACCCAAAATTGGGGGCGTTACACTCTCTATGTGACCTCATCTCAAGCCTCAGCCATTCTGAGCCGTTAGGGGCATCTCAAACCTTTAAACAAACCACTTCCTCAGCCACCCTATGGCCCAAACCATGATCCTAACAAACAGTGCACCTACCACCAACACCTTAGGCATGAAACAGCTAACTGCATGCGTCTCCGCCATGACATTCAAGATCTCATTGAAAGCCAAACTATAAAACTTCCAAAACCTGATGTACAAGCCAATCCACAATGCTGAACCACCACCCCAAAACATTGATCTCATAAACCTACCTCACAACCCCACATACAATCTTGGCCAATACATTGTCCAAAACAATCAAGCCAAGCCAACCTTTACCTTCCCAGAGGAGGATGAATGTTTCATGATGGAGGAGGAAGAAAACAATGAGTCTGATCAATCGGAAGTGATCAATCCCGACATGTCTGACAAAAGTAATGAAGAAGAACAAGCAAAGGGGAAAATAACTTTGACGAAATGGAAGGAGAATACAATGATCCACCCGATGGAATCTCCTTAGCATCACTATTCAATCAAGTGGAAATAGCTGACGACTACACAATCAATAAGGAGGAAGAAAGGGTGATGAAAACCTAGACCAACACTTCCATTTGGGGACTACTCATGTCTCAAAGAAGTAGCCACCAGTGAAGATGGATCCAGTTCAAAGGCCCTGTTTGGCAAAGAAGAGGGTGGAAAAGAGTATAAAGTTGAGAAAGGCAAAGGTTTTGAAAACGACCTCGAAATGCTACAATAGCTAAGAAGTCACAACATGGCAAAGAACATTAAACATTGCTTTTGTCAAGCTAAAACATGTTTTGAGCCCCTGCTTGGGCATTTAATTTCTACCAAGTGAATTCCTGTTTCATCCTCTAGACTATGCTTATTCAATGATTTATTTCCTAAATTGCAATTACCAATATACTATAGTCTCTTTGCCAAACAAGGGAAATTTCAAGGAATCAAGTTCCTTGTGTCGCTAACAAAAAGGAAGGAAAGCATGAACTCTAGTTGCTTAAGAAACTAGGTTTTTGTCAAAACTTAGAAAGAAGACACTATCTCCGCGAGAACACTTACGGTTAGCTTGCCCATTATAAAGGTACAAACACAAGAGAGATTTAGAAAAATATCTCCATCAAATTCCTCTTCGAAACACAGAAACCCTCTTGAGAGAAGTGCTCGTTGGGTAACTTGAAAACCCAAGCAAAAATAAGAGCAAAGCCTGCTAGGCCAGAAAATACAAAAATACAGCCTAGGCAAAAGTTAAGGCATTCAAAGAAAAGCTCGCTAGGGACTCAACCTCCATTAGGTAACCTAGGCAAAATCAAGAGCATGTGAGAAGAAAAACCAAGAGTGAAAACTCAACCTCAAAGGTGATGATTTTGGAACTACGTAAAAGGCCTGATTCCCTGATTGGGATACGTAGGCAATCTTATATCGAGATGCGGCCCAAACATTTGGAGAGAAGGAAAAACATTAACAAATTTGTACTCAATGATAGGCATAGCTAACCCTGCGTATTGAGCTCGCAAAAGATGAGTATGCTTTTCTCGAAGAATTGGCAACAGCAATAGACACAAGAATTATTGCTCATCCCCTCTAACCTGAAGGTCATTAACACAATGAGCAGGATACCTCGAAAACTCTCGAGTTTGGCAATTGGACTATGGAACATGACAAAAGCAAAAGGCAATAAAATCAAAACCAAGCATAAGAAGGAAGAGAAAAGAGGATGCCACTTGGCCAAAACAAAATCTACCTTTGGAAAATCAAAGTAACGACCGAAGAATCTATACATCGGCCACAATATCGATTTTTCAGCCGAATAATCAATTCTTCGGCCAGTATTTCATTTTCACACAAATTACTCTCTATCAGCAAATACTTGTTCAAAAAGCCATGTTCTGACTATCGCATGCAAACTCAAGACATCTAGGGGCATAAAAAGCATTTCTCATTTCATGAACAAAAGCTTGCCTACAAAATTATCACTGTGGTTACTTTCACTATACAAATACAGCTTCTGCTTCTCTCTTTGCTAACCATGAACAGGAAGGAAAAAGAAAATCCTAAAGCTGGTCGTGACGGCGTCTTCGAGTCGATCTCTGAGATGAAGAAGGGGATTGCTGGCTATCCTCCCCACTGACACCTGGTGCTCACTCAGCCTCAAGCTACAAGGAAAAGAATACAAAACAAGGGGCAAGCACCAGGCGCTCCTCTTCTCCGTCATCAGAGTGGAAGGAGACAAAGGAAAGGGCCCGTGGCCAAACAGGAGCAACTGAAGGAATAGCAGGCAAAACCAAGGAAAAATGGTAGTACTCCATACAGTCACCTACCTAAAAGAGCAAACCTGCCTAGAGCATTCCCTAAGTCTACTTTAGACATTGAAGAAGTAGATCTCATCAACGCCGGAGGAGGAGGAAGAACAAACTGAAGATCCTCAGCACGCGGGCGCCACTGGCTGGCCACTCGATCACATAAGTACCAGGCTTAACAAAAGGGACCCTCGAACAGGCTACGAGTACAATCTGGAACCCTGGAACGTGCAAGAGGGGTGTCCTCTGATACACCACTCCAAGGGTCGAACCTCGCCTACAAACAAAGTCTAAATCGGCCACAGCACAGAGGAATGGAGATCTAAAGACAAGGAATGCAAGGGGTACCTGGTCAACCGTCAATCGGTCCAAAACTCGTCGCCAAGGCTCAAAATTGGCGACCGTGGCTTCCATTGCCCCACCAACCATCGCTCGTAGCAAGGGAAAAATCACAATGAGAAAAAAAGAAGGATATACCTCAAGTACCCGGTAGTGACCGCCAAGAGTCCTGTCCCGTGAACAAGCCCTAAGGAACGTACAAGGTGGCCAAGGCAGATGCTCCCCAGTCAAGCTCCCAAACAGCCTCCAAATACTGCAAAGGGGCTAGAGACTGCCTATGCACTGAACTATCCTTGTTGACAAACAACAAGGTAGAGAAGAAAGACCCGTGTCAACTACTCAACACTCACCTGAGTCAAGATATCAACCTTCATAAAAGTCTTGATCAGCCAAGAGACGTCAACATGACCACGCGAGTGAAGAGGGGGCACCTTGCCCAAGAACCACTCCAAAGCCAAGGGTTAACCCAAAGAGGAGCTCCACATACTCATAGGCCAGTAAGCAAAGAAAAATAACTTGGCGTGATCGTAATCTCGCCAACAGAAGGAAGGTAGAACGTGTTGGGAGTATCCCACCACCTTTCAACCAGCGAGGTCATCAACGACCAATCCATCTTCAGAAGATTGAGGCCCAAAACAAATGGCTCAGGACCAGCAGCGCGTACTAACTCCCGAGCCTGCTCCGACAACGTCACAAACCACTTGTGCACTAAAGGCCTCCACCGCGAGCCTCCAGTCTCCTGTTTCTCTGCCAAGGACAAAAAGGGAGTTAATCTCACGATTGCATAAATTAATAAAAAGCTAGGGGTATCAAATCGACGTTTAAAAAGCATGCATTGCCTAAACAGGGGGCACAGTTATCTTAGCTTCTTTAAACAGAACAACTTCGACCCAACCACGGGTCCTTCTCATTCACGCCCCTGGCTAAGAGGGATCTCATCCCGCAAATCAAAACAAAAAAACTCACTTTTGATCATGCAAATTAAAACTCTGAACTAAAGCAAACTTTTTGCTTTTCAGGAAGCTTACCGAAACATTGAGGACGCTCAAGTGCTGCTCAGCGGCTCTACGCCCACACCTCAACAGCTCTATGCCACGCCATGTGCACAGCCTCATGCTCAGCAGGCCAGCAAAACAATCATGCGGCTTCCACTCAATGCAGTGAGTGAACATTTATACAGTTCTGAGTCAACAACCAACAAGAAAAAGCACATGCATGAAGCTTACAATAACCTAGTGCACAGCCCTCCAGAAGGTGTTTATGTTGCTAGCTTCCGGAAAGCGTTTATGTTGCCAGAAAGCATTTAGCCACCAGAAGACGTTTGAGTCGCTAGAAGGCGTTTGGCCTCCGAAAGGCACTCCCAGTAGTGGAGGTAATGGAAATCTCCTTAACAAAGTGGAATATGGTCAAAAACTAGCCTTGGGGACAATCCCGAGCATGTGAAAATCTAGCCTTGGGGGCATCCCCGAGCCAATGCAACATGATCAAAACTAGCCTTGGGGGCATATCCAAGCATGAGGAAAATCTCTCTCCACGAACTGCTGGCCAAAACAAGTCAATTCACTCAGCGGCTCTATGCCTATACTCACTCAGTGGCTCGAGGCTCGTCACCATGTCTATCCACTCATCAAGCACCGTGACTCCAAGTCCATCTCCACAGGCTCAAAGCCCACTGACTCAACTGGCTCGAAGCCGTAACAATCAATCTCAGCGGCTCGAAGCCCATCACCTCAAACAGGCTCGGAACCTACGTCTACTATCACATAGCGGCTCAAAGCCATTATCTCAGCGGCTCTATGCCCGTTACCTCAACAGGTTCTACGCCTGTATTCACCCACCTGACGGCTCCAAGCCTAATCACTATCAGCAGCTCTACGCTTGCCATTCCCAGCAGCCATAACAACCAATCTAGCGGCTCGAGGCCCATTATCGACGGGCTCTACGCCTGTATACACTCATTCAGCGGCTCTAAGCCTTCAACTCAGCAGCTCTATGCTCGCTATCACAGCAACAGGCTCTACACCTGTACTCATTCACTCAGCAGCTCTACGCTCGTTATCACATCTCAGCGGCTCAAAGCCCACTGACTCAACTGGCTCGAAGCTGTAACAATCAATCTCAGTGGCTCAAAGCCCATTGCCTCAACTGGCTCGAAGCCGTAAACAACCAATCTCAGCAGCTCGAAGCCCATTATCGACAGGCTCTACGCCTGTAAACACTCAACCCAGCGGCTCCAAGCCCATCATCTCAATTGGCTCAAAGCCATAGCAACTCACTCAGCGGCTCCAAGCCTTCGACTCAGCAGCTCTACGCTCGCTATCACAACTCAGCGGCTCAAAGCCCATCATCTCAACTGGCTCCAAGCCGTAAACAAGCAAATCACAACAGGCTCTACGCCGCCCCAACAATCAAAGACATCTATTCTCAGGCTCTACGCATGAATGCTCAAGAATCTAACATTTTTTGAATGCTCAAGCTCTACGCTTGGATGCCCAACCACTGTGTACTGGATGCTCAAGTTATACACTTGAATGCTCAAGCTCTACGCTTGGATGCCCAACCACTGCGTACTGGATGCTCAAAGCCTGTACTTTGAATGCTCGGATTCTGCCGTCCGAATGCTCGAGCTCTACGCTCTGAATGCTCAAGTCCGAAACTTGATAGAAGCTTTAAGCTTAAAAAAAACACACACGCACGGGCCCGTGCACATATTGCATTATCACATCGAGTCTGCATCATCATATCTGTTCACATCTAACAAGCATCGCACATATACACTTTGCATACCTCTCATGAAACAGGTCAACCCTGCAATCAACCGGCTCTACGCCTCGGTTTTATTAATCGGTCCAGAACCTCGATCCTTTGGCTCTACGCCAACATTTATGATGAGAAAGCTCCGTGCACAGACCGTCAGAATACAACCAGCTCTACGCTTCGGTTCATATCACGTCAAGCTCTAAGCTCCGACACCTCAGGCTCTCGCCTTATGATCAATACCAGCTCCGCGCTTCGGTCCCATCAAGCTCTAAGCTCATTTCAGGCCCTTGCCTCATAAACCACAGCAGGCTCCACGCCTCAGTTCTATCACCTCAGACTCTTGCTTTACACCAGCTCCGCACTTCGGTTCAAAACACGACAAGCTCTAAGCTTCGACACCTCAGGCTTTCGCCTCACGACCACAGCAGGCTCTACACCTCAGGCTCTCGCCATATGATCAACACCAGCTCCGCGCTTCGGTCCTATCAATCCAAGCTCATCTCAGGCCTCCGCCTTATGACTACAACCGGCTCCGTGCCTCGGTTCCCTCATCTCCAAAAGCTTCGTGCTCCAGTTACTGGCCCTGTGCCCCCCGCATCTCAAAAGCAAATCGGCGTCCAACTCATCCCAGTAGATGGTTTGGATTCCACCCCACTACATCAATTCCTTCCAGCTCATTCGCAAGGATAGGCTACTCTACCGAGCTCCTTTCAGTCAAAGTAAGGATGATCAAGAAAAGCAAACGCACCTGCCGTGTACTGGTCTACCCCAAAATATTAAGGAAGCTCTCCGTAAAAACTCCCTGGCAGCCCCGCGCTCCTTCCACTACTCTTCGCCAAAACCCTGGCTCAGTCTAGGTACGTCACACTACGGCTTTTAAGCCCAAAGGTACGTCTTCTGTCTCTAACCCTCCAAACTTTTATTTTTCTTCTTTCGCCCGAACTACGATTGGTCTGAATTTCCCTTGCGGAATACGTAGGCAGCCTCCCGGCCCGACCATAACAAAAACCTTTTTCAAAAAACCCCTTGGAATAGTGGTTGGACCAAATTGAGTTGCTTTTTACAGCTTTGACTCTTACTCGAACATGTCTCGCGATCCGTCTGAGTTCAGTCAAAGAGGGGCATCTGTAGACACCCCAATTTGGCTTAACGATTATTTCAAGTCCCACCTTGGGACCATCCCGATGATGAAATGGATACAGTGATTGCTGATTGCCTCCTTGAGAACCTTAGGACTTTCGGTAAGAACTTTGAGCAACTTAGAGGACCCAATTCAAAGCCATACAGCCTTTCAGACAGAAACACAGAAGCCTAGGAGAATCCATCTGTCGGCTGTGACATCGATCCCATGGCCCTAACATCATTTCCTCACCCGAGCAACCTGTTGCTAGCAAAATCTCCCTGAGAGATCAATTCATCGGCCGCAAGATCTATCCTTCGGCCAAGACATCCATTCCTCGGCCGTGATATCCTTTACTCGGCCGCCAGATTGACCTTTTCCCAGACTTTGGAACGTGTTCTGTCAGACGTTTGATCCAACTACACTACCTTCCCGATGCGTTCGGGCTACGCTCAGAGATTACGACGTAGAGTTAGAGATGCATTGCAATTGCAATTGCCATCTCGTGATTTGATTGGCCGGAGTGAGTCACCAATTGCCTATATAAAGGGCCTTTGGACTCCGAAAATATACACACAAAAATTATCAGAGTATACACTCTCTCAAGCCTCGAAACTCTGCACAAATACTCTCTCAAACCCACTCTTCAAAAGCCCTAACCTCCCGAAGGCAGCGGTCAATCCGGCGATCAAACCCTGAAGTTCAAACCCTAACCCTAGGGTTTTCAATCAAGCAATCAGTCAACCACGCCCAATCCAAAGCAATCAAGCAACTGAGGGATCAAGGTGGTGAGGCCCAACGGCCTCTGATTTGTCTTATTTACTGTATTTCTGACTAACCGTAGCGTTTTGATTATCTGTTAATCTTTCTATCTGGTGTGAGGAAGAACACCGACCGAGGCTTCGATCCCTCGGCCGGTACATCAATCCAGGAGGATCCCTCGGCCGTGACATCCATTCACCGGCCGCGGGATCCATCTCCCTGGGACAGTTTTGTTGCGTTCTCTGCTTTCTGAATGCATGCTTACTTATCGCACTGGCTCACCTTACTTACTGTTTAAAGGAATAAATAAACAGACTATGTGTTGGAATTAAACAAAGCATCTATATGTCTTATGTTGAACGATTATGGGCCAGTCTCACGACTGGGCAAAGAGGAGTGCCTAACACCTTCCCTTTATTGTACTTTTGGCTCCCGTATCCAGAATCTCTATCTGTTTTCCCAGTTTTAATAAACTGGGTGGCGACTCTGTTTTGATGATAACCGCTATCATGTGGCGATGTTCCTAACCATGGGAATGTCCATGATTTTGGTTTACGAAGCAAGCAACCAAACGAGCAAACAAACATGATCAATCTGTATGGAGATGCCCCACTTGGGAGGTGTCTACAGGTCCCAGCACCGTAAGGACTCTTAACCTGATAAGCAGGCACAAGAGTCCAAAGGTGAAGGGACTCCTCAAACCTAATAACGAACAAAGAAGTCCTAGATAAGGAGGACACTCCAACCTATTTCCGTCATGTGCGGATAAGCTCAAGAGGTCCCAGCACCGTAAGGACTCTTAACCTGATAAGCAGGTACAAGAGTCCAAAGGTGAAGGGACTCCTCAAACCTAATAAGGACCAAAGAAGTCCTAGATAAGGAGGACACTCCAACCTATTTCCGTAATGTGCGGATAAGCCCAAGAGGTCCCAGCATCGTAAGGACTCTTAACCTAATAAGTAGGTACAAGAGTCCAAAGGTGAAGGGACTCCTCAAACCTGATAAGGACCAAAGAAGTCTTAGATAAGGAGGACACTCCAACCTATTTCCGTCATGTGCGGATAAGCCCAAGAGGTCCTAGCACCGTAAGGACTCTTAACCTGATAAGCAGGTACAAGAGTCCAAAGGTGAAGGGACTCCTCAAACCTGATAAGGACCAAAGAAGTCCTAGATAAGGAGGACACTCCAACCTATTTCCGTCATGTGCGGATAAGCCCAAGAGGTCCTAGCACCGTAACGACTCTTAACCTGATAAGCAGGTACAAGAGTCCAAAGGTGAAGGGACTCCTCAAACCTGATAAGAATCAGGGGAGTCCTAAGGTAAGGAGGACACTCCAACACCTATCTATACCCGCCATACCCGCCATGAGCGGATGAGACTTAAGAGTCCCGGTCCCAAGAGATTCCTCCCAAAATGCCTATATAAAGATCACATCTCCACCTCACAAAGGTACGCAACGCAATAAAATGATACAGAACTCATACTCAGTACAATATCTCCATATCTTGACTGACTTAGGCATCGGATGGGTGATGGCGACAGCCATTCCGGTGCCCATAGTTTACCGTGTCTGTTTTGCAGGTCGTTAATCGAGCACGCCGGAGGCTGTTTCATCCGCTGGAGGACTAGGTGGGTGGTTAAGGAATCCCTCCTCCATAGGTGACCAAAAACCGCTTCATCACTCCCCATTCCATAATCGAATTTAAGTTGCAAATGGCAAACAATGATCGAATTTCTGAGTTGTGCGAGGAACTGCAAAGACTGAAGGCAACCATTAATGGGTTGTCTTCGAAGATGGAGGCCATGGCGGAATCCATTTCTGTCATGGAGAAGATGGTCCGCATGGTGCTGATAGCCAACTGGGACCAGTTGGAGGCTTTCCGAGGGCAACCAGTGCCACTAATTCCTTCCCCTCCAAGGGAGGGAGGTAGTGATTAGGTTGCAACTTTGTGGGTTTTACCCACAAAGTTTTTATGTAAAAGCTGTCCACATCCCTTGGGGTGTGGATTTATTAATAAAATTTGGATAATCTTATCTCTCTGCTTGTCTTTCCATATTATGCATACAGGAAAACTAAACCATATCATGCACACGGGAAATTTGAACAATCATCCCTCGTGGGGAGTTTTATTGGCCACTAGGGCTGGCGAACGTAAAGAACACATGGTCCTAACGGAAAACAACTTTATTGCTAGAGTTTTATTGAAAATAGAAAGTTTCCTAAAAACAAAAATGAACTTCCTAAAAACGGAAATAAATTTGGATTGCAAGCACCTACTTGTAGTACTTCTTTAGATGCTCCGCGTTCCATGAGATTGGTAGCTCTTTTCCCCTTAGGGTTGCAAGTTTGTATGCACCAGCTTTGACATGGTGCAAGACCTGATAGGGTCCCTCCCAATTTGGGCCAAGCTTGCCTACCTTCTTTCCCGTGGGATCCACCTTCCTTAGGACTAAATCACCAGCTTGAAAATCTCTTGGCCTAACTTGTGCTTCATGGTACTTGACCATTCTTTGCTGGTAGATGGCCAATTTGGCCATTGCTGTTTCCCTCGTTTCCTCCAAGAGGTCTAGCTCGGCCTTGAGATATTCCTGGTTTTCCTGGGGGTCCGTAGTTGCAGTCCTGTAGTTGAGGAGTTCAACTTCAATTGGGACTACTGCTTCAGCCCCAAATGCAAGAGAATATGGAGTTTCTCCAGTTGCGGTTTGAGGTGTTGTACGATATGCCCATAGCACATTATAAAGCTCGTCTGGCCAAGCTCCTTTGGCCTCTTGCAGCCTTTTCTTGATTCCCTTCTTGATTGTGCGATTTGTGACCTCCACTTGGCCATTAGCCTTTGGGTGAGCCTTGGAGGCATAATGTACATGTATTCCCTTGGATATACAGTACATTTTGAACTGAGCATTATCAAACTGCTTTCCTCGGTCCGTGACTATTACTCGTGGTAACCCAAATCGGCTTATAATAAATTTCCATAAGAAATCGATTGTAACCTCTGCCGTGATTGTGGCCAACGCCTTAGCTTCGACCCACTTTGTAAAGTAATCCACAGCTATAATGGCATGCTGTGTAACGCCCCCAATTTCGGGTACGTTAAAAGGACAATTTTATTGAATAATCAAAGAGAGTCTGGCTCTTTATTACATCACATTACCCATAAGGGTGCCTTCATTACATAAGGGAAGGAAAATCTAGGGTTCCTATCTACGGCCCTGCCTGCTTCTCCATCCTAGCCAGCTCTTCTGCTCCAAGGCTTCCAAGGTGTACAGCTCCCCTTGATCATCTACAAAGTCTGACACATTATACCAGCGTCGCCACCGATATAATATGTCAGGGTCACCAGAGGTAACACCATGAGCTACGAGAGCTCAGCAGAATAATCCTATACCCACTAACCCATAACTTACACGAAACAAGTCATACAGATAACGATATCTACGCAGTATATGCTTATTCAACTATCAACAATGACACATCCACATTCTCTATTAACTATCGTTGGTGTCTGTGATATCAGAGTTTCTCCTACGCAGCGTTTCGTAGACCGTGTCGCCATTTTACTTTTCATTTCCAAATCAACATTTCGAAAATCACATTTTAACACACACCATACAATGGGCAAGTCCGGCCACATTGGGGTTTTCAAATATTACACACGATGGGCTACCATGTCCGTCCACATCGTGGTTTTCAAAATCCACACAAGGGCTTTCACGCCAGGTCCCTATTGCGTGTATAGATAAATCATGTCACCGATGGAGCTACCACGTCTGGCTTCATTGGTGACACACACACAATGGCTACCGAACACCACACAATGGGCAAGTCGGGCCACTTTGCTGCTTTCAAAATCTATCGACACAATGAGCTACCACGTTTGGCCACATGAGGGTTTAAAACACACCCAACCTCGGTTCCACCGCGCCGGGTTCCCGAGTATCCTCACAATGGTTTCGCCGTGTCGGGTTCCCATTGGCACACAACACTTGCATTGGCTCCTCTCCACGGATAACCAAGCCATACCTCACCATGGTTCCGTCGGTCCGGTTTCCCATGGGAACACATCCAACCTCGATTCCGCCGCGCTGGGTTCTCGAGTAACCTCACAATGGTTCCGCCGCGCCGGGTTCCCATTGGCATACACACACACACACACCACCCAACGGGCAAGTCCGGCCACGTTGTGGTTTTCAAATATTACACACGATGGGCTACCATGTCCATCCACATCGTGGTTTTCAAAATCCATACAAGGGCTTTCACGCCAGGTCCCTATTGCGTGTATAGATAAATCATGTCACCGATGGAGCTACCACGTCTGGCTTCATTGGTGACACACACACAATGGCTACCGAACACCACACAATGGGCAAGTCCGGCCACTTTGCTGCTTTCAAAATCTATCCACACAATGAGCTACCACGTTTGGCCACATGAGGGTTTAAAACACACCCAACCTCGGTTTCGCCGCGCCGGGTTCCCGAGAATCCTCACAATGGTTTCGCCGCACCGGGTTCCCATTGGCACACAACACTTGCATTGGCTCCTCTCCACGGATAACCAAGCCATACCTCACCATGGTTCCGCCGGTCCGGTTTCCCATGGGAACACACCCAACCTCGATTCCGCCGCGCCGGGTTCTCAAGTATCCTCACAATGGTTCTGCCGCGCCGGGTTCCCATTGGCATACACACACACACACCACCCAACGGGCAAGTCCGGCCACGTTGTGGTTTCAAAAACACACACCACACAATGGGCAAGTCCGGCCACATTGCGGTTTCAAAACACACCTTGTCTTTAACACACCCTAGGTGTCATGTTTCTATTTTCCTTGATTCTAGTGTCTCGTTATCATGCATAGACTCCGCGGCAGGACGTACGTACACATAAATCATTCATTGAAATCTTAAAACTTAAACTAGCAAGATCATCCAACTCTATATTACTTAGCATGCTCGTATTATCACATAATTATGCTTAACATTTAACACACAATGTAAAGCATAGTGTCACATGGATGGGACACCTTTGGAGTGAAAAACCACTTATGCTTTATCACATAACAAGTAATGCAAGCAATCATACAATTAAGCTCATCACCATCCTTATGATCAAAATACAATTACTTCTAAGCGGTAAGCTTTATCTTTCAAAAGTCGTTCTTTTTTTCTTTTAAGGAAGTTCAAAACAGCATATGTTTTTCCGAAAAATAAAGTCGGGATATACAACATACTCCCCTTCCTTTTCAAATCGTTAGTAAAACACTTTTCAGGTTCGTATTTATCTCAACATCAAACAACATGCAAGAATCATACGATATACTTCAAGATATTAAGTGCGGGAAAACTCTACGTATACTTAGGATTAAAGTGTATGAGAATATTCTACATATACGTAGGGAAAGTAGATATAGAAAATCTACATTTGTTTAACATCATACGCATACCATACGCTATACTTAGAGTTAAAAGGTATAAGAGAAGTCTACCTTGATCCGAAACTAGTCGGGGCCGAATAAGCTAGTTGGAAAATCCTACGGGCGGTGAAACTCTTAAATCTGGACAGAACTTTGGATGGCAGTAACTCAGTCAATATTTGGCCGAATACAATCGTTCCTGAGTTGACATTGAAGCTCTAGAAGTGCTCTACCACTTTTGTGAAGGAAGTTGATCCTAGAAACTACTTTAGGTAGGAGAAATATGGTGATAAAGGAAGAGACAGCTTGCTGTCTGGAATCTGGAAATCCGAATTTTGACTGAACTTCGGATGTCAATATCTTTGTCGTTTCTTGACCGATTAGGGTGGTTCTTGGGTCTAACTTGAAGCTCTCGAAGTGTTCTACAACATTCCCGGAGGGAGTTGGTTCTAGAAACTACTCTAAGCGGGAGAATAATGAGGATTTACAAAGGGCAGTAGGCTGTCTGGAAAAACAGAAATGGTTTCTAGAGAGAAGTTGGAGCAAGAAGTGAAGGTGTGAGTTGAATGGCAAGAGGGGGTTCTATTTATAGGCAAAGATTTGGCTCCTCTTTCTCTCTCCTTGGCAGAAAATCTCTCTCTCTCTCTCCTTCCCATGGATTTGCTACAATGTGTTGTCCAATCAAGCTTGAAAGCATGCCAAGCTTTCCATGACTTGTCTTGTCCAATCTTTTTAGGCTTCAGGCTAATGAACTAGGTTCTCATGAAGGGTTTTGGTCTAGTCTTGTCCTAGAATGGGTTGGATTGCAAGTCTAGGTTGTACTTTGGAAGACTAGAAATGGGTTGGAAAGTGGATAATAGGCTTAAGGCTAAGCTTGTAGCTTGATGGAGTGTACAACACTCAAGCACACACCTCACCCTCCCCTCAAAAATTTCGGCCAGCCCTCTCTCTCTCTTTCTCTCATCTTTTTGCTCCATTGCATTGTCCAATCACTACTTTAAACAAGCCAAAGCCTTGTCAATCCATCCTAGGTGTGATCATGGAGATTTTCTAAGGCTTTTAAGGCTATTCTAGGTGATTATAACCTAGGTTGGTAAGTCTTGCAAGCAAAGGGAAATGATAGCTAGGCCTAGGAGTAGTCTTCCCATGTTTAAAGTTGGCGAGGAGATGGTTTGGCAAATGGGGTTTAGGCTTAAGGCTATTAGGTAGCTTGTGTAAGAACCAAAAGCACACTCCACCTCACTCTCTCACTCTCGGCCTCTCTCCCCTCTCTTGGCCGAATCTTTCTCTCTCTCTCTCTCTCTCTCTCTCATTGCCTTGTCACGTCATGCTTGAAGCATGCCATGGCTTGTGATGTCGAACTTTCTAGGTTTAAGGCTATGGTGTAGCTTGTTGAAGTGACCAAAGACACTAGCACACACTTCTCCCTTTCCCTCAACTTTCGGCCTCTCTCTCTCCCTCTCTCTCACCTACGGCTCTCTCTCTCCCTCTTCCTCTCTCTCTCTTGGAACCAAGTACATATATATATATATATATATCTTGTATATACTTATATGGAAAGTCTAAGGAAGAAATAAGGATAAAGGGTTTTGAAGTGACCTTTCAATGAAAAGTTGGCTAATACTTTTCTAGAAAGTGTACCCCTAGTAATATAGTCTTGATTTTATTAGTCTAGGAGACATATATATCCATATATATGGTTATCTAAGTACATAAGAATCTAGGAAAGTAACATAAATAGGGTTAGGGCTATATGACCTAGGGTTGCATGCATGCAAGACTATGGTTGCTTCTTTTGGAAGCAAAATGATGAGCTTCTTTTTGGAAAGACTTGTTTCTATTACCCAAGAGATAAACCTTTCCCTAGCAATTATAATTCCATGGGTAAAAGAAAAGGATACTCTTGAAAGATGTAATGATGAAGAATAAAGTCTAGTAAAGTAAAATGATTAAAGGTGAAACTTACTTTCCTAGAAAGTAACTTGCCATAAAAGTAATGATTACTCCAAGCCATGTGTCCTACTTTTGGCATTTCATGATGATTCCTATTGTCCAATGGTTCTAGGATGTTAGGAGGATGTAACTAAGTCAATTGGTACTTAGGTTAGGCTAACTAACTAGTTGGATACCAATTCTACTTGCCAAGTAGGATAACTAGCTGCTCCCTCCGTCCCATAAAGTTTGGCACTTTCACTATTCCAGCCCTGTGAAAAATTTAACTATATCTTTTAATTCGTAATGTTTTTTATAAGCTATATGGATCTTGTTTGATAGATTTTAATTTGCTCTATTAAACAAAATTCAAAAAATTATCTAAAACATTATGGATTGAAAGATATATGCAATTTAAAAATGGCACGCATTCCTGAAAATGCCAAACTTTATGGGACGGAGGGAGTAATAAACAAAATTTTAAGACTTTATTTCAAATACTAGGAAAATACACAAGTGCTTTTATAAGCATACTTGTCTTTAGAAGGTGACTAAATAATTTTATATGAAGCAAACTATTTTTATAAGTCTAGAATCAATAACGACTGATTTTTGGGTTTTAAAAAGAAATTTTTAAATAGAACCCAAGTAGTTAAAATAAAATTCAAATATTTAACGAAATTTTTATTTACCAAAAATCAGGGTCGTTACATGCTGGACCTAGCCTGCTGCCATTGGAAGTGGGCCAATTAGATCTACTCCCCACTGGGCGAATGGCCAAGGTCCTTTCATAGGAGTTAAGACTGTGGGTGATCCATGAAAGATGTTTGCAAAGTGTTGGCACTCTCACATTTTTGGACCATAGAGTTGCAATCCTTTTGCATGCTTGGCCAATAATATCCCAACCTAAGGAGTTTGTAGGATAACATGCGGCCACCCTGGTGATCCCCACATACTCCTTGGTGGACTTCTTCCATAGCTCTTGTAGATTCTGCCGTGGTCAGACATCTTAGGTATGGTAATGAGAAGCTCCTTCTGTACAGCACATCTCCCATCATCAGGTATTTTGCAGCTTTGATTTTGAGCTGCCTAGCTTTGACATTATCGTCTGGTAGCGTCCCATTCGTTATGTAGTCAACTATGGGACCTATCCACGAATTGCTATAGTCGATAGCTTGTACCTGCACGTCTAGGGCAAAGATGCTAGGTAGCTCCAAATATCGTACTGGTGCATTTCGTGGGATGGCATCTTCCTTGGCCGTGGCCAGCTTCGCCAAATAATCAGCTTCAATGTTCTCCTCCCTTGGGATCCTGACAATGTTAAAGCTTTCCAGCTTTGCAATTTGAGCCTTCACTTTATCCAAGTATTTCTGCATTACCTCTTCTTTCACAGTATATTCTCCTAGGACTTGTCCTACAACCAACTGTGAATCACTTTTGGCCAAGACACGATTAGCACCAACGGCCTTAGCCAGCTCCAAACCAACCATGAGAGCTTCATATTCAGCCTCGTTGTTGGTTGCTTTGAATTCAAACCTAAGCGCGTAGCTCAGGCGTTGCCCTTTTGTAGATGTTAGGATTAAACCAGCTCCGCTTGCTTCTCTGGTTGTCGATCCATCAACCTGAAGGACCCAAGGTTTAGGTTCTTCCTTGGGGAGCTCCTCTGGTTCTGGATACGTGTATTCTATAAGGAAATCTGCAAGTACTTGAGCTTTAATGGTGATTTGAGGCTTATATTCTATATCAAACTCACCAAGCTCTATTGACCATTGAATTAGCCGGCCTGATGTCTCTGGGCAGTGGAGAATTCTTCAAAGTGGTTGATCTGTTAGTACTTTGATTGAGTGAGCTTGGAAGTATGGCCGTAGCCTCCTAGCCGCTGTTACCATAGCAAAGGCTATCTTTTCAGCTCTGGGATATCTCAGCTTAGCTCTTCGCAGCGCCCTACTGGTGTAGTATACTGGGAGCTGCGTCCCCTACTCCTCCCTTACCAAGACTGTGCTAACTGCGTGGGGGGAGACAGCAAGATACAAGAATAGAACTTCTCCTTCTTGAGTCCTACTAAGCAGTGGTGGGGATGTCAAATATTCCTTTAATTGGTTGAAAGCTGCTTCTTCTGTAGTAGTCCATTCAAAGGCTTTTTTCAAAACCTTGAAAAATGTTTGACACTTATCAGTTGCTCGTGAGATGAACTTGCTTAAAGCTGCAACTCGTCCTGTCAGCTTCTGGACTTCCTTGATGTTCTGGGGTGATCTCATGGTGAGTTTGGCCTTAATCTTTTCAGGATTTGCTTCGATACCCCTTTGGGATACCATGAAGCCTAGGAATTTCCCTGAGGAGATTCCGAAAGCGCATTTTGTTGAGTTGAGCTTCATCTTGTATTTTCTGAGGACTTGAAAAGTTTCTTCCAAATATGTTATTTGATCTCGTGCCTTGGCACTTTTGACCAGCATGTCATCCACGTATATTTCTACGTTGCGCCCAATCTGTTGTTTGAACATCTTGTTGACCAGCCTTTGGTATGTTGCGCCTGCATTCTTAAGACCGAAGGGCATTACTTTGTAACAATATAATCCCCTATCGGTGATGAACGAGGTTTTCTCTTGATCTCCTTCATGCAATTGGATTTGGTTATATCATGAAAATGCATCCATGAAGGTGAGGAGCTCGTGCCCAGCTGTAGAATCCACCAAGGAGTCAATCCTTCGTAGAGGAAAGCTATCCTTTGGACATGCTTTATTGAGGTCTGTGAAGTCCACACACATCCTCCATTTGCCATTGGCTTTCTTCACCATAACCACGTTGGCAAGCCAATCGGGGTAGAGAACTTCGCGGACGGGTTCCGCTTGTATGAGCTTTTCTACTTCTCTGGCCTCAGCTTTGTTTCGTTCTGGAGCAAACATCCTCTTTTTCTGTTTAACAGGGCGAATCGTGGGATCCACGTTGAGTTTGTGAGATACGACCCTTGGGTCAATCCCTGGTATATCCTCGTGGGACCATGCAAAGACATCTCTATTCTTTCTTAGGAATTGCAGTAGCTCTGTTTTTGCTACCGAGCTCAACCCTGTTCCAACCCTCACTGTTTTTCCAGGTTGCCTTGTTTCTAGGAGTTCTTCCACGAGCTCTTCCATGGGCTCTCCATGTTGGAGCTTCTCTTCATCTCGAGTGTCAAGACTTTCTACATTCATGGTAATGTTAGCCCCCCTGAGTGAGGTGACATAACATTCCCGTGCTGCTTTTTGATCTCCTCTGGTGCTTGCAATTCCTTCTGGTGTTGGGAATTTTATCATCAAATGATATGTGGAGATTATTGCCCCAATTTTGTTCAGAGTTGTCCTTCCCAGTATCGCATTGTATGCTGAAGGACAGTCAACTACTATGAAATCTATCATGCGTGTAATTTGACTTCCTTCTTCCCCCATAGTGATTGGTAGGGCTATTTGACCAGCCGGATAAACGGGCGTACCTGCAAATCCAACTAGTGGTGATATCATGGGCCTTAGCCTCTTGTAGACACCTCCCAAGCGGGGCATCGCCATACAGATTGATCACATTGTGTTTGCTCGATTGGTTGCTCATTCATAAACCAAAATCATGGACATTCCCATGGCTAGGAACGTCGCCACATGATAATGGCTATCATCAAATAGAGTCGCCACCCAGTTTATAAAAACTGGGAAAACAGATAGAGATTCTGGATTCGGGAGCCAAAAGTACAGTAAGGGGAAGGTGTTAGGCACCCCTCTCTGCCCAGTCGTGAGACTGGCCCATAATCATTCAACATAAGACGTATAGATGCTTTGTCTAATCCTAACACATAGTCTGTTTAATTATTCCTTTAAACAGTAAGCAAAGTGAGCCAGTGCGATAAACGAGCATGCATCAGAAAGCAGAAAAACAAACAAATGTCCCAGGGAGATGGATCTCGCGGCCGGTGAATGGATCTCACGGCCGAGGGATCCTCCTGGTTTTATTTATCGGCCGAGGGATCAAAGCCCCGGTCGATGTTCTTCCTCACACCAGACAGAAAAGCTTAGCGGATAATTTAAATGCTACGGTTAACCATAAATGCAATAAGTAAAACAAACCAGAGGCCGTTGGGCCTCACCACCTTGATCCCTCAATTGCTTGAATGCCTCGGATTTGAATGTGATTGATTGATTGCTTGATCGAGAACCCTAGGGTTAGGGTTTGAACTTCGGGGTTTGATCGCCGGATTGACGGCTGCCTTCGGAAGGTTAGGGCTTTTGGAGTATGGGATTGAGGGAGTATTTGTGCAGAGCTTCGTGGTTTGAGAGAGTGTGTAAGTATCTCAATTTCTGTGTGTATATTTCGGAACCCAAAGGCCCCTTTATATAGGCATAGGGATGACTCACTCCGGCCAATCAAATCACGAGATGGCAATTGCAATTGCAATGCATCTCTAACTCTACGTCGTAATCTCCGAACGTAGCCCGAACGCATCGGGAAGGTAGTGTAGTTGGATCAAACCAAACGTCTGACAGAACGTTCGAGAGTCTGGAAAAAGGTCGATCTGGCGGCCGAGTAAAGGATTTCACGGCCGAGGAATGGATGTCTCGGCCGAAGGATAGATCTTGCGGCCGAGGAATTGATCTCTCAGGGAGATTTTGCTGGCAACAGGTTGCTCGGGTGAGGGATTGATGTTATGGCCGTGGGATCGATGTCACGGCCGACAGATGGATTCTCCTAGGCTTCCGTATTTCTGTCTGAAAGGCTGTATGGCTTTGAATTGGGTCCTCTAAGTGGCCAAAGTTCTCACCGAAAGTCCTAAGGTCCTCAAGGAAGCAATCAGCAATCACTGTATCCATTTCATCATCGGGATTGTCCCAAGGTGGGACTTGAAATAATCGTTAGGCCAAATTGGGGTGTCTACAGATGCCCCTCTTTGACTGAACTCAGACGGATCGCGAGACATGTTTGAGTAAGAGTCAAAGCCGTAAAAGCAACTCAATTTGGTCCAACCACTATTCCAAGGGGTTTTGGAAAAGGTTTTGTTATGGTCGGGCCGGGAGGCTGCCTACGTATTCCGCAAGGGAAATTCAGACCAATCGTAGTTCGGGCAATAAAGAAAAGTAAAAAGTTTGGAGGGTTAGAGACAGAAGACGTACCTTAGGGCTTTAAAAGCCGTAGTGTGACGTACCTAGACTGAGCCAGGGTTTTGGCGGAAGATAGTTGAAGGAGCGCGGGGCTGCCCGGGGAGTTTTTTGCGAAGAGCTTCCTTAGTATTTTGGGGTAGATCAGTACACTGCAGGTGCGTTTGCTTTTCTTGATCATCCTTACTTTGACTGAAAGGAGCTCGGTAGAGTAGCCTATCCTTGCGAATGAGCTGGAAGGAATTGATGTAATGGGGTGGAATCCAAACCATCTGCTGGGGATGAGTTGGATGCCGGTTTGTTTTTGAGATGTGAGGGGCACAGGGCCAGTAACTGGAGCACGGAGCTTTGGTGGAACCGAGGCACGGAGCCGGTTGTAGTCATGAGGCAAGAGCCTGGAGAGTGATGAAATTGAGGCGTGGAGCCTGTTGCAATCTTGAGGCGAAGGCCTGAGGAGATTGGATATGACCGAAGCGCAGAGCTGGTGTTGATCATAAGGTGAGAGCCTGAAGTGACTGATAGGACCGAAGCACGGAGCTGGTGTTGATCATAAGGCAAGAGCCTGTGGTGTCAGAGCTTTGAGCTTGTCATGCTGAACCGAAGCGTGGAGCTGGTGTAAGGCGAGGGCCTGAGATGATTAGTTTTGAGGCATGGAGCCTGCTGTGGTTTATGAGGCGGAGGCCTGAGGTGAACTTAGAGCTTGATGTGATGTGACCCAAAGCGTAGAGCTGGTTGCATTCTGATGGTCTGCGCGCGGAGGTTTTCCATCATAAGTGTTGGCATGGAGCCAAAAGATCGAGGCGTTGGGCCGATCAATAAAACCGAGGCATAGAGCCGGTTGATTGCAGGGTTGACCTGTTTCATTAGAGATATGCAGAGTGTATATGTGCAATGCTTTGTTAGATGTGAACAAATATGATGCAGACTCGATGTGAAAATGTTGTTGCAAATGTGCACGGGCCCGTGCGTGTGTGTTTGTTTTAAGCTTAGAGCTTCTATCAAGTTCCGGACTTGAGCATTCAGAGCGTAGAGCTCGAGCATTCGGACGGCAGAATCTGAGCATTCAAAGTACAAGCTTTGAGCGTCCAGTACGCAGTGGTTGGGCATCCAAGCGTAGAGCTTAACCATTCAAGTATACAACTTGAGCATCCAGTACACAGTGGTTGGGCATCCAAGCGTGGAGCTTGAGCATTCAAAAATGTTAGATTTTTGAGCATTCAGGCGTAGAGCCTGAGAATAGATGTCTTGATTGTTGGGGCGGCTTTAGAGCCTGTTGCTTGTTTACGGCTTCGAGCCAGTTGAGATAGTGGGCTTAGAGCCGCTGAGTTGTGACAGCGAGTGTAGAGCTGCTGAATGAGTGTATACGGGCGTAGAGCCATGTCGATAATGGGCATCGAGCCGCTGAGATTGCTTGTTCACGGCTTTGAGCCGCTGGGTGATAGTAGGCCTTGAGCCGCTTGAGTTTGTGATAACAGGCGTAGAGCCTATTGCCGTGATAGCGAGCATAGAGCTGCTGAGATAAAGGGCTTCAAGCCGCTGGGATTGCTTGTTTACGGCTTTGAGCCAGTTGAGATAGCGGTCTTGGAGCCGCTGAGTTGTGTAGAGACGATGGGCACAGGGCCGTTGAATTGATACGGGCGTAGAGCCGCTATGATAAAGGGCTTCGAGCCGCTGGGTGATAAAGGCTTTGAGCCTGTAGAGGCAAAATGGGCTTCGAGCCGCTTTGGTGAGATAACGAGCGTAGAGCCTGCTGTGTTGAGGGCTTAGAGCCGCTGAGATGATAGGTACAGGCTTCGAGCCTGTTGGAGTAAGGGGCTTCGAGCCGCTGAGTTGATAGGCGAAGGCGTAGAGCCTATTACTGTGATAGCGAGCATAGAGCTGCTGAGATAGTAGACATAGGCTTCGAGCCGCTGGGTTGATGAAATGGCGGGCGTAGAGCCGCTGAGTTGTGTTAGAGATGATGGGCACGGGGTTGCTGAATTGGTAGATGGGGGCTTAGAGCCACTGAGTTGCGTAGAGATGATGGGCTTTGAGCCTGTCAGGATAGTGGGCGTAGAGCCGTTAAGTTGAAGGCGTAGAGCCGCTGGATGAATTGATATGGGCGTAGAGCCTGCCAATAATGGGCTTGGAGCCGCTGAAGTTTTGAGCTCAGGGCTGATGAGTGTCTTGTTTTGCTGGCCAGCAGTTTGTGGAGAGAGATCTTCGATGCTTGGGCATGCCCCCAAGGCTAGTCTTGATCATATTGTGTTGGCCTGGGGATGCCCCCAGGGCTACTTGGTTGGTTGAGGATTTTGTAGTAGCTTGAATTAATGCGCTGAGCATGATCTGACATTGCTGAAGGAAATTGATTGGCAGGCCTGGAGATCGATCTCTCGGCCGAAGGATTGATGTCTCGGTCGAGGAATTGATGTATCGGCCGTGAGAACTCCAAACGCCAGGAAATCGATTTAAGTTCAGTTAAATCGATCTCGCGGGTCACATTTTTCTTTCCGTTCCTCACTCTTTCCTCTCATCTAAACGATCGCCGCCGTCGCCTCCTCTCTCTCCTCGTCGTTTTTCACCTTTCGACCACCACGGTTTTGGCTGCCATGGCTTCGACACCTCCTCCTCCTCCACCATCCGATGTTCCCGCCGTACCTAGAGATACGGGCAAGGCTCCGGCCGTCGAGGCCGAGATTCTTGGCGGGGTTTCGAGTTCCCGCGTCTTGCATTCGAGTCGGTGCAGGGCCACTGCTTGAGGGAGTTCCTCGCAACCCACTCCTCCCGGGGTTGAACCCGAGATTTCTACTTATGTGGGTGGTGATATTCTTCCTCCTTTTGACATTGCCACTTACGCTCCTCAGGTTCACTTGGTCGGGCGTGGTGGTTCTTTGTGATACCGTCCTCCCCTCAGTGACATCCCTCCTGAGGTCTTGCACAGGGAGCCAGAGCAGCACTTTGGTTCCACCAACAGGAAGGTAGAATTTTATCCTGTCAAATGATTTTCGTATGTCAGATTTTGCAGAATGATAGCTTGATATTTTGATAGGGAGTTTGAGTTTTAGAAGTTGCCCCCTGTATAGGCGGTATCTTGTGTATTTGATTCCTTCTTCGTTTTTTTGTCAGGCAAACGAGAGGCTGCGCGTGTGGGGAAGCTGCCCCCAAGTGTTTGAGTGGTATGAGAGGCTTCCTCAGGAAGCCAAGGATGCAGTTGCTTTGGCTGGCTTCGAGCCCTTGATACTTGGTTTCCATCTTCCGAAGGCGGAGATGGGATTGACCACATCCTTGGTCGAGCGGTGGTGGGATACCACTAACACTTTCCACCTTCCGGAGGCTGGGGAGATGACGATCACTCCGGGCGACTTTGCTTTGCTCACAGGCTTGAGGGTTGGCGGCGATCCTCTTCCAATTGACCCGCGGATCCATGAGTGGAAGGGTGCCCTTGGATATCTCTTGGGGAAGGTTCCCATCGTATCAGAGAGTGGTCATATCACATATACCTGGCTTCGGGATGAGTTTGATCAAGTTGATATCCTGACGGAGATTCCCCTTTCTCAGCTGGTACGAGCTTTCCTGCTTTATCTCCTTGGGCAAACTTTGTTTTGCAACAAGGAGAATTCGGTACATGTCCAGTTCTTGGCTGCTTTGGTGCACTTAGAGACCATAGCAGAGTTTGATTGGGGAACTCCTGCCCTAGCCACGTTGTATGGACACCTCAGTGCTTGCTCCCGGGGAGTTAGTTTGTCGCTTGGCGGACACCATCGTATTCTCGAGGTATACATTTTGATTTCTGCATTACTGTAGACACCTCCCAAACGGGGCATCGCCATACAGATTGATCACATTGTGTTTGCTCGATTGGTTGCTCACTTCATAAACCAAAATCATGGACATTCCCATGGCTAGGAACGTCGCCACATGATAATGGTTATCATCAAATAGAGTCGCCACCCAGTTTAATAAAACTGGGAAAATAGATAGAGATTCTGGATACGGGAGCCAAAAGTACAATAAGGGGAAGGTGTTAGGCACCTCTTTTCCAGTCGTGAGACTGGCCCATAATCATTCAACATAAGACGTATAAATGCTTTGTTTAATCCTAACACATAGTCTGTTTAATTATTCCTTTAAACAGTAAGCAAAGTGAGCCAATGCGATAATTGAAGCATGCACAGAAAAGCAGGAAACAGACGAAACTGTCCCAGGGGAATGGATCTCGCGGCCGGTGAATGGATCTCACGGCCGAGGGATCCTCCTGGTTTTATTTATCGGCCGAGGGATCGAAGCCCCGGTCGATGTTCTTCCTCACACCAGACAGAAAAGCTTAGCAGATAATTTAAATGCTACGGTTAGCCATAAATGCAATAAGTAAAACAAACCAGAGGCCGTTGGGCCTCACCACCTTGATCCCTCAGTTGCTTGATTGCCTCGGATTTGAATGTGATTGATTGATTGATTGCTTGATCGAGAACCCTAGGGTTGGGGTTTGAACTTCGGGGTATGATCGCCGGATTGACGGCTGCCTTCGGAAGGTTAGGGCTTTTGGAGTATGGGATTGAGGGAGTATTTGTGCAGAGCTTCGAGGTTTGAGAGAGTGTGTAAGTATCTCAATTTCTGTGTGTATATTTCGGAACCCAAAGGCCCCTTTATATAGGCATAGGGATGACTCACTCCGGCCAATCAAATCACGAGATGGCAATTGCAATTGCAATGCATCTCTAACTCTACGTCGTAATCTCCGAACGTAGCCCGAACGCATCGGGAAGGTAGTGTAGTTGGATCAAACCAAACGTCTGACAGAACGTTCGAGAGTCTGGAAAAAGGTCGATCTGGCGGCCGAGTAAAGGATTTCACGGCCGAGGAATGGATGTCTCGGCCGAAGGATAGATCTTGCGGCCGAGGAATTGATCTCTCAGGGAGATTTTGCTGGCAACAGGTTGCTCGGGTGAGGGATTGATGTTATGGCCGTGGGATCGATGTCACGGCCGACAGATGGATTCTCCTAGGCTTCCGTATTTCTGTCTGAAAGGCTGTATGGCTTTGAATTGGGTCCTCTAAGTGGCCAAAGTTCTCACCGAAAGTCCTAAGGTCCTCAAGGAAGCAATCAGCAATCACTGTATCCATTTCATCATCGGGATTGTCCCAAGGTGGGACTTGAAATAATCGTTAGGCCAAATTGGGGTGTCTACAGATGCCCCTCTTTGACTGAACTCAGACGGATCGCGAGACATGTTTGAGTAAGAGTCAAAGCTGTAAAAAGCAACTCAATTTGGTCCAACCACTATTCCAAGGGCTTTTCGAAAAAGGTTTTGTTATGGTCGGGCCGGGAGGCTGCCTACGTATTCCGCAAGGGAAATTCAGACCAATAGTAGTTCGGGCAACAAAGAAAAGTAAAAAGTTTGGAGGGTTAGAGACAGAAGACGTACCTTAGGGCTTTAAAAGCCGTAGTGTGACGTACCTAGACTGAGCCAGGGTTTTGGCGGAAGATAGTTGAAGGAGCGCGGGGCTGCCTGGGGAGTTTTTGCGTAGAGCTTCCTTAGTATTTTGGGGTAGATCAATACACGGCAAGTGCGTTTGCTTTTCTTGATCATCCTTACTTTGACTGAAAGGAGCTCGGTAGAGTAGCCTATCCTTGCGAATGAGCTGAAAGGAATTGATGTAGTGGGGTGGAATCCAAACCATCTGATGGGATGAGTTGGATGCCGGTTTGTTTTTGAGATGTGAGGGGCACAGGGCCAGTAACTGGAGCACGGAGCTTTGGTGGAACCGAGGCACGGAGCCGGTTGTAGTCATGAGGCAAGAGCCTGGAGAGTGATGAAATCGAGGCGTGGAGCCTGTTGCAATCTTGAGGCGAAGGCCTGAGGAGATTGGATATGACCAAAGCGCAGAGCTGGTGTTGATCATAAGGTGAGAGCCTGAAGTGACTGATAGGACCGAAGCACGGAGCTGGTGTTGATCATAAGGCAAGAGCCTGTGGTGTCAGAGCTTTGAGCTTGTCATGCTGAACCGAAGCGCGGAGCTGGTGTAAGGCGAGGGCCTGAGATGATTAGTTTTGAGGCATTGAGCCTGCTGTGGTTTATGAGGCGGAGGCCTGAGGTGAACTTAGAGCTTGATGTGATGTGACCCGAAGCGTAGAGCTGGTTGCATTCTGATGGTCTGCGCGCGGAGCTTTTCCATCATAAGTGTTGGCATGGAGCCAAAAGATCGAGGCGTTGGGCCGATCAATAAAACCGAGGCATAGAGCCGGTTGATTGCAGGGTTGACCTGTTTCATGAGAGATATGCAGAGTGTATATGTGCAATGCTTTGTTAGATGTGAACAAATATGATGCAGACTCGATGTGAAAATGTTGATGCAAATGTGCACGGGCCCGTGCGTGTGTGTTTGTTTTAAGCTTAGAGCTTCTATCAAGTTCCGGACTTGAGCATTCAGAGCGTAGAGCTCGAGCATTCGGACGGCAGAATCCGAGCATTCAAAGTACAAGCTTTGAGCGTCCAGTACGCAGTGGTTGGGCATCCAAGCGTAGAGCTTAAGCATTCAAGTATACAACTTGAGCGTCCAGTACACAGTGGTTGGGCATCCAAGCATAGAGCTTGAGCATTCAAAAATGTTAGATTTTTGAGCATTCAGGCGTAGAGCCTGAGAATAGATGTCTTGATTGTTGGGGTGGCTTTAGAGCCTGTTGCTTGTTTACGGCTTCGAGCCAGTTGAGATAGTGGGCTTAGAGCCGCTGAGTTGTGACAGCGAGTGTAGAGCTGCTGAATGAGTGTATATGGGCGTAGAGCCATGTCGATAATGGGCATCGAGCCGCTGAGATTGCTTGTTCACGGCTTTGAGCCGCTGGGTGATAGTAGGCCTTGAGCCGCTTGAGTTTGTGATAACAGGCGTAGAGCCTATTGCCGTGATAGCGAGCATAGAGCTGCTGAGATAAAGGGCTTCAAGCCGCTGGGATTGCTTGTTTACGGCTTTGAGCCAGTTGAGATAGCGGTCTTGGAGCCGCTGAGTTGTGTAGAGACGATGGGCACAGGGCCGTTGAATTGATACGGGCGTAGAGCCGCTATGATAAAGGGCTTCGAGCCGCTGAGAAAGGCTTTGAGCCTGTAGAGGCAAAATGGGCTTGAGCCGCTTTGGTGAGATAACGGCGTAGAGCCTGCGTGTTGAGGGCTTAGAGCCGGCCGAGATGATAGGTACAGGCTTGAGCTGTTGGAGTAGGGCTTGAGCCGGCGAGTTGATAGGCGAAGGCGTAGAGCCTACCGTGATAGCGAGCATAGAGCTGCCGAGATAGTAGACATAGGCTTCGAGCCGCTGAGTTGATGAAATGGCGGGCGTAGAGCCGCTGAGTTGTGTTAGAGATGATGGGCACGGGGCTGCTGAATTGGTAGGTGGGGGCTTAGAGCCACTGAGTTGCGTAGAGATGATGGGCTTTGAGCCTGTCAGGATAGTGGGCGTAGAGCCGTTAAGTTGAAGGCGTAGAGCCGCTGGATGAATTGATATGGGCGTAGAGCCTGCCAATAATGGGCTTGGAGCCGCTGAAGTTTTGAGCTCAGGGCTGATGAGTGTCTTGTTTTGCTGGCCAGCAGTTTGTGGAGAGAGATCTTCGATGCTTGGCCATGCCCCCAAGGCTAGTCTTGATCATATTGTGTTGGCCTGGGGATGCCCCCAGGGCTACTTGGTTGGTTGAGGATTCTGTAGTGGCTTGAATTAATGCGCTGAGCATGATCTGACATTGCTGAAGGAAATTGATTGGCAGGCCTAGAGATCGATCTCTCGGCCGAAGGATTGATGTCTCGGCCGAGGAATTGATGTATCGGCCGTGAGAACTCCAAACGCCAGGAAATCGATTTAAGTTCAGTTAAATCGATCTCGCGGGTCACATTTTTCTTTCCGTTCCTCACTCTTTCCTCTCATCTAAACGATCGCCGCCGTCGCCTCCTCTCTCTCCTCGTCGTTTTTTACCTTTCGACCACCACGGTTTTGGCTGCCATGGCTTCGACACCTCCTCCTCCTCCACCATCCGATGTTCCCGCCGTACCTAGAGATACGGGCAAGGCTCCGGCCGTCGAGGCCGAGATTCTTGGCGGGGTTTCGAGTTCCCGCGTCTTGCGTTCGAGTCGGTGCAGGGCCACTGCTGGAGGGAGTTCCTCGCAACCCACTCCTCCCGGGGTTGAACCCGAGATTTCTACTAATGTGGGTGGTGATATTCTTCCTCCTTTTGACATTGCCACTTACGCTCCTCAGGTTCACTTGGTCGGGCGTGGTGGTTCTTTGCGATACCGTCCTCCCCTCAGTGACATCCCTCCTGAGGTCTTGCACAGGGAGCCAGAGCAGCACTTTGGTTCCACCAACAGGAAGGTAGAATTTTATCCTGTCAAATGATTTTCGTATGTCAGATTTTGCAGAATGATAGCTTGATATTTTGATAGGGAGTTTGAGTTTTAGAAGTTGCCCCCTGTATAGGCGGTATCTTGTGTATTTGATTCCTTCTTCGTTTTTTTGTCAGGCAAACGAGAGGCTGCGCGTGTGGGGAAGCTGCCCCCAAGTGTTTGAGTGGTATGAGAGGCTTCCTCGAGAAGCCAGGATGCAGTTGCTTTGGCTGGCTTCGAGCCCTTGATACTTGGTTTCCATCTTCCGAAGGCGGAGTTGGGATTGACCACATCCTTGGTCGAGCGGTGGTGGGATACCACTAACACTTTCCACCTTCCGGAGGCTGGGGAGATGACGATCACTCCGGGCGACTTTGCTTTGCTCACAGGCTTGAGGGTTGGCGGCGATCCTCTTCCAATTGACCCGCGGATCCATGAGTGGAAGGGTGCCCTTGGATATCTCTTGGGGAAGGTTCCCATCGTATCAGAGAGTGGTCATATCACATATACCTGGCTTCGGGATGAGTTTGATCAAGTTGATATCCTGACGGAGATTCCCCTTTCTCAGCTGGTACGAGCTTTCCTGCTTTATCTCCTTGGGCAAACTTTGTTTTGCAACAAGGAGAATTCGGTACATGTCCAGTTCTTGGCTGCTTTGGTGCACTTAGAGACCATAGCAGAGTTTGATTGGGGAACTCCTGCCCTAGCCACGTTGTATGGACACCTCAGTGCTTGCTCCCGGGGAGTTAGTTTGTCGCTTGGCGGACACCATCGTATTCTCGAGGTATACATTTTGATTTCTGCATTACTGTAGACACCTCCCAAACGGGGCATCGCCATACAGATTGATCACATTGTGTTTGCTCGATTGGTTGCTCACTTCATAAACCAAAATCATGGACATTCCCATGGCTAGGAACATCGCCACATGATAATGGTTATCATCAAATAGAGTCGCCACCCAGTTTAATAAAACTGGGAAAATAGATAGAGATTCTGGATACGGGAGCCAAAAGTACAATAAGGGGAAGGTGTTAGGCACCCCTCTTTGCCCAGCCGTGAGACTGGCCCATAATCATTCAACATAAGACGTATAAATGCTTTGTTTAATCCTAACACATAGTCTGTTTAATTATTCCTTTAAACAGTAAGCAAAGTGAGCCAATGCGATAATTGAAGCATGCACAGAAAAGCAGGAAACAGACGAAACTGTCCCAGGGGAATGGATCTCGCGGCCGGTGAATGGATCTCACGGCCGAGGGATCCTCCTGGTTTTATTTATCGGCCGAGGGATCGAAGCCCCGGTCGATGTTCTTCCTCACACCAGACAGAAAAGCTTAGCAGATAATTTAAATGCTACGGTTAGCCATAAATGCAATAAGTAAAACAAACCAGAGGCCGTTGGGCCTCACCACCTTGATCCCTCAGTTGCTTGATTGCCTCGGATTTGAATGTGATTGATTGATTGATTGCTTGATCGAGAACCCTAGGGTTAGGGTTTGAACTTCGGGGTTTGATCGCCGGATTGACGGCTGCCTTCGGAAGGTTAGGGCTTTTGGAGTATGGGATTGAGGGAGTATTTGTGCAGAGCTTCGAGGTTTGAGAGAGTGTGTAAGTATCTCAATTTCTGTGTGTATATTTCGGAACCCAAAGGCCCCTTTATATAGGCATAGGGATGACTCACTCCGGCCAATCAAATCACGAGATGGCAATTGCAATTGCAATGCATCTCAAACTCTACGTCGTGATCTCCGAACGTAGCCCGAACGCATCGGAAAGGTAGTGTAGTTGGATCAAACCAAACGTCTGACAGAACGTTCGAGAGTCTGGAAAAAGGTCGATCTGGCGGCCGAGTAAAGGATTTCACGGCCGTGGAATGGATGTCTCGGCCGAAGGATAGATCTCGCGGCCGAGGGATTGATCTCTCAGGGATATTTTGCTGGCAACAGGTTGCTCGGGCGAGGGATTGATGTTATGGCAGTGGGATCGATGTTACGGCCGTCAGATGGATTTTCCTAGGCTTCTGTATTTCTGTCTGAAAGGCTGTATGACTTTGAATTGGGTCCTCTAAGTGGTCAAAGTTCTCACCGAAAGTCCTAAGGTTCTCAAGGAAGCAATCAGCAATCACTGTATCCATTTCATCATCGGGATTGTCCCAAGGTGGGACTTGAAATAATTGTTAGGCCAAATTGGTGTGTCTACAGATGCCCCTCTTTGACTGAACTCAGACGGATCGCGAGACATGTTTGAGTAAGAGTCAAAGCTGTAAAAAACAACTCAATTTGGTCCAACCACTATTCCAAGGGGTTTTCGAAAAAGGTTTTGTTATGGTCGGGCCGGGAGGCTGCCTACGTATTCCACAAGGGAAATTCAGACCAACCGTAGTTCGGGCAATAAAGAAAAGTAAAAAGTTTGGAGGGTTAGGGACAGAAGACGTACCTTAGGGCTTTAAAAGCCGTAGTGTGACGTACCTAGACTGAGTCAGGGTTTTGGCGGAAGATAGTTGAAGGAGCGCGGGGCTACCTGGGGAGTTTTTGCGGAGAGCTTCCTTAGTTATTTTGGGGTAAATCAGTACACTGCAGGTGCGTTTGCTTTTCTTGATCATCCTTACTTTGACTGAAAGGAGCTCGGTAGAGTAGCCTATCCTTACGAATGAGCTGGAAGGAATTGATATAATGGGGTGGAATCCAAACCATCTGCTGGGGATGAGTTGGATGCCGGTTTGTTTTTGAGATGTAGGGGAGGCGCAGGGCCAGTAGCTGGAGCACGGAGCTTTGGCGATGAGGGGACCGAGGCACGGAGCCGGTTGTAGTCATGAGGCGAGAACCTGGGGAGTGATGGAGTCGAGGCGTGGAGCCTGTTGCAATCTTAAGGCGAAGGCCTGAGGGGATTGGATTGATAAGACCGAAGCACGGAGCTGGTGCTGATCATAAGGCGAGAGCCTGAAGTGACTGATAGGACCGAAGCACGGAGCTGGTGTTGATCATAAGGCGAGAGAGCCTGAGGTGACTGATAGGACCGAAGCACGGAGCTGGTGTTGATCATAAGGCGAGAGCCTGAAGTGATTAGATTTGAGGCGTGGAGCTTGCTGTGGTTTATGAGGCGGAGGCCTGAGGTAAGCTTAGAGCTTGATGGAATGAGGGGATTGGATTAAGGCATGGAGCCTGAAGTGATTGAGGCGTGGAGCCTTCATGCAGTCTTGAGGCGAGGGCCCGAGTTGTCGGAGCTTAGAGCTTGACGTGATATGAACCGAAGCATAGAGCTGGTTGCATTCTGATGGTCTGTGCACGGAGCTTTCTCATCATAGGTGTTGACGCGGAGCCAATGGATCGAGGCGTTGGGCCGATCAATAAAACCGAGGCATAGAGCCGGTTGATTGCAGGGTTGACCTGTTTCATGAGGGATATGCAGAGTGTATATGTGCAATGCTTTGTTTGTTAGATGTGAACAGATACGATGATGCAGACTCGATGTGATAAATGCAAATGTGCACGGGCCCGTGCGTGTGTGTTTGTTTTAAGCTTAGAGCTTCTATCAAGTTCCGGACTTGAGCATTCAGAGCGGAGAGCTCGAGCATTCGGACGGCAGAATCCGAGCATTCAAAGTACAGGCTTTGAGCGTCCAGTACGCAGTGGTTGGGCATCCAAGCGTAGAGCTTGAGCATTCAAGTATACAACTTGAGCATCCAGTACACAGTGGTTGGGCATCCAAGCGTAGAGCTTGAGCATTCAAAAATGTTAGATTTTTGAGCATTCAGGCGTAGAGCCTGAGAATAGATGTCTTGATTGTTGGGGCGGCTTAGAGCCTGTTGCTTGTTTACGGCTTCGAGCCAGTTGAGATAGTGGGCTTAGAGCCGCTGAGTTGTGACAGCGAGCGTAGAGCTGCTGAATGAGTGTATATGGGCGTAGAGCCATGTCGATAATGGGCATCGAGCCGCTGAGATTGCTTGTTCACGGCTTTGAGCCGCTGGGTGATAGTAGGCCTTGAGCCGCTTGAGTTTGTGATACTGTACGTAGAGCCTATTGCCGTGATAGCGAGCATAGAGCTGCTGAGATAAAGGGCTTCAAGCCGCTGGGATTGCTTGTTTACGGCTTTGAGCCAGTTGAGATAGCGGTCTTGGAGCTGCTGAGTTGTGTAGAGACGATGGGCACAGGGTCGCTGAATTGATACGGGCGTAGAGCCGCTATGATAAAGGGCTTCGAGCCGCTGGGTGATAAAGGCTTTGAGCCTGTAGAGGCAAAATGGGCTTCGAGCCGCTTTGGTGAGATAACGAGCGTAGAGCCTGCTGTGTTGAGGGCTTAGAGCTGCTGAGATGATAGGTACAGGCTTCGAGCCTGTTGGAGTAAGGGGCTTCGAGCCGCTGAGTTGATAGGCGAAGGCGTAGAGCCTATTACTGTGATAGCGAGCATAGAGCTGCAGAGATAGTAGACATAGGCTTCGAGCCGCTGGGTTGATGAAATGGCGGGCGTAGAGCCGCTGAGTTGTGTTAGAGATGATGGGCACGGGGCTGCTGAATTGGTAGGTGGGGGCTTAGAGCCACTGAGTTGCGTAGAGATGATGGGCTTTGAGCCTGTCAGGATAGTGGGCGTAGAGCCGTTAAGTTGAAGGCGTAGAGCCGCTGGATGAATTGATATGGGCGTAGAGCCTGCCAATAATGGGCTTGGAGCCGCTGAAGTTTTGAGCTCAGGGCTGATGAGTGTCTTGTTTTGCTGGCCAGCAGTTTGTGGAGAGAGATCTTCGATGCTTGGGCATGCCCCCAAGGCTAGTCTTGATCATATTTTGTTGGCCTGGGGATGCCCCCAGGGCTACTTGGTTGGTTGAGGATTCTGTAGTGGCTTGAATTGGTGCACTGAGCATGATCTGCTGTTGCTGAGGGAATTTGATTAAGGGGCCAGGAGACCGATCTCTCGGCCGAAGGATTGATGTCTCGGCCGAAGGATGCATGTCTCGGCCGCTTAATTGATTCATTTCCAGGGGCCTATAAAAGGCCACGGCCTCAAACGTTCATTTCACTTTTCTTTCTTCCCTCTCCGTTCCTTCCGTCCGAGGCTTCGACCGAAGACCCTCCCCCTTTTCACTTTTCCTTATTTCCGACAGCTCCGGGCCGTGGGTGATATGCTGACGTGGCTAGCGTGCGCGGAGGGAGGCCGCGTTCGCTTTTGGTCCTGTCTTGACGCTTGATCATGGATCCTCGCATGGGTACGCTTGATTAGGGGCCCTCGCATGGGTGACTTGTTTCCATGACACAGAGCTCCTGGTGTGGCGGTGGTACGCGGTGTGGTGGTTTTTCTGGGCCATGTGGTGATTCTTTTGAGCCATGTGGTGTCCCTTTTGCACCGTAGTACTCCTTTGGTATACATCGCCCCAGGGGCGTCCTCTTCTTTTTTGCAGCTGGTCTCTTTTGTTCGGACCACCAGAGGGTTCGACATCCTCTTCTGCTTCCTCTTTTCGTTTCTTTTCCTGCATAGGTTAGTTTGACAGGAAATCGATGTATAGTTTGTTTTAGGAAATGTGGAATGATCCACCTTGTGATGTAAAAAGCTTTCGATATATGAAACAAAAACCTTTTGCTCTGCGATTGTGATTGTATATGCTGTTCTTTACGTTTGTTTATGTGTGATATTTCCGTTAATCCAATGAAACGAACTGAACCGTGGGAACAGTCCGTAAAATAGCCGTTCTGGCGGCCGAGCTAGTGATTACACGGCCGAAGCTTCGATCTGGCGGCCGAAGGATTGTTTGGCTTGCCTGGGTTTGACTTGCAGGTCAACCCTATTATCTACGGGCCGGTGGATTGATCCCACGGCCGTCTTATCGAAGTGCCGGCCGAGAGACCGACTAAATTTTCGAGGATTAAGAATCCGATTCCGATTCGAACTAAGAGTCGACCTAGTCCTATAAGTACGCGTTCTACGAACCCGATAGCATTGTCAGCAGCCATTCCTTTGCATGTGGCACAACCAATCCTTGATCAGTGGCTAGATTCCTTTAATGGCCTTGACCGTCTGCACTTTAAGTCCTTTGGCATGGATTTCCTCTTTTCCCTTCGTCACATTCCCATGAATTTTGCTTTCCTTAGGGCAGCCGCTAGTTTGTGGGACCCTGATTTTCACATCTTCCGCTTTAAGAGAAAGGAATTGTGTCCTACTGTCGAGGAATTTGAGGCCATTATGGGCCATTCAGACAGGGAAGGTTTTGTTGCTCCTAATCCCTTGTTCAACCGGGGTGATCTCCTGAAAGATTTACTCCAAGTTCAGAAACATGAAGTTAAATTCTTCCTGGTGAAAGGAAGGCTAGAGATTCTGCAACTTATTCAGCGTTTTGGCACAGCTGAGGCCCATCGCCAAGTTTCCTTACAGAAGTCGTGCTTTCATGCATTGTGCATTTGTCTCCTCCATTACTACTTGCTTGGCCCTTCCTCTGGTCATGCCGATCCTATATTGCTTAACCTTGCTCAGCAAATTGGAAACCGTGTGGGTTTTGCTGGTTTAGTGTTGGCAGAGACCTTGATGGGTCTAGATGTGATGAAGAGCAGCCCTACAGCTCAATTCTCAGGCAGTCCTTTGCTATTGCAGGTTCGCTCTTTTATTTGTTTCTTTTGTCAAGTTTATCTTTTCACTCATCACTTTCTTGTTTTGACTCACGTGTTCTCTCAACTCACAATTTTCCCTTTTTCTCCAGGTATGGTTGTTTGAGAAGCTAAAAGTGTGGGATGTGCCGGAGCGACTTCCTTACAATCCAGACCAATGTACGGAGCGTCATATGATTAAGCAATTCCCAACTGAGGCTGCTTGGGAAGCATGGATGAGGACCTGCAGGGGTGATTAGATTCAATGGGTTTGCCCCTGGTATGGTATTGAGAGTATGACTGCGAGTACCATGAACCATTTTGGTGTAGCAGTAATTGGTATTACTCGAGTCGTTTTCTACTTTCCTGCTCGCTTTCAAAGGCAATTTGGGGCTGAACAAACCGCAATCCTGGGTGACCCTGAGTACACCGTCTCTAAGATTCATGATGCCAACTTCCGTCGCAACATGCTGCGTCTTTGGCCAAATAGAGTGATGCAGGAGGTTGCTGGGAACTTCGTTGTCAAGCTATCGGGTTCTTATAAACGCTGGTTGAAGAAAAACCTTTTGAAGGACAGTAGTGCAAAGAGAAGGAAGACCTAGAGATTGACGCTTTGCTTATGTTTTTCAAAAGATGTTTGTTTGATTCTAGCTTTCATGGATTAAGAATTGCTTAGGTTTGCTTTTTCCTTTTTTGTTTGGAAATAATAAAACATTTGGTCGTTTTATCTGAAGATGTTATTGCCATGATTTGATAGCGAACATGCTTTTAGGATAGACCTAGAAATTTTGGAAGTGATGATGATAGCAGTGGCCGAATCTCAAACTTTGGAGATTGCCTACGTATCCCATGGAGGGAATCAGGCCATAAACGTAGTTCCAACAAAGGGGATTCGTTCTGTTTTTAGTTAGGGTCCACTCGGGTATTTTCCTCTCCTTTTGTGCTCTAAATTTTGCCTAAAACCGCCCTTGCGGGTTTTCGGTCTAGCGAGCGTTTTGTTTATGCCTTAGTTTTTGCCTAAGCCGCCCTTGCGGGTTTTCGACCTAGCAGGCTGCTCTAATTTTTGCTTGGATCCGCCCACCCTTGTGGTTTTCTGTCCAACGAGCATCTCTCATGGGTAATACTTCCTTAGCTTGTCAATGTTGACTGGCGTTGCAAATTCCATTCCATCTAAGTCTGCAATGTATGCTGCTCCTCCAGAAAGTATGCGTTTGATAAGGTAGGGGCCTCCCCAGTTTGGTCTAAACTTGCCCCTTGGGTCCGAGACGTGGCGACGAATCGCTTTGAGCACCATGTCTCCTACCTTGACGTCCCTAGGTTTCACCTTTTTGTTGAACGCTCGTGCAATGCGGCGTTGATACCCTTGTACATGGTATAAAGCCCTCAGTCTCCTCTCGTCTAGTAGTGCCAACTCGTCGTAGCGGTTTTGAACCCAGTCTTCTTCGATCATTCCAGTCTCAGCTAGAACCCTTAACGACGGTAATTCCAATTCGATAGGCAAGACAGCCTCCATTCCATAGACCAGAGAGTAGGGAGTGGCCCCAGTTGAAGTCCTTTCAGTTGTTCGATATCCCCATAACGCAAGAGGTAGCATTTCTGGCCAGTCTGTGTAAGTGTCGGTAGTCTTCCGCAGAATCCTCTTGACATTCTTGTTTGCAGCTTCAACTGCTCCATTAGTTTGAGGTCGGTAAGTAGATGACCGATGATTTTGTATCCCAAATTCGGCGAAAAGCTTCTTTGTTGCCCCCTTGAAGTGCGATCCATTATCACAGACAAACTCGTGAGGTACACCATATCGATAGATGATATTAGTGCGAATGAATTTGGCCACATGAGTAGCTTTGAGAGTAGCATAAGAGGCTGCCTCTACCCATTTGGTGAAGTAGTCGATAGCCACTAGGATGAACTGATGTTTGTATTTTCCCTTTGGATTTATACTTCCAATGACGTCTATCCCCCAAGTGGAGAATGGCCAGGGGGATGTCATGCTATACAATTCCGTAGGGGAATACGCATACGATCAGCGTGAGTTTGGCATTTGTAACATCGACGGACATAATCAGCGTAGTCGAGTCGGCCTCCATTGTAGTCCAATAATATCCCTGTCGTAGGATCTTCTTTGCCATTGTTGCCCAATTCATGTGCGGCCCACAAATTCCTTCATGTATTTCCTCCATTACCTTGCGGCTGTCCTCCGTTGTGACGCAAAGTTGACTTGGGCCCAAGTGTGCCCTTCGGTACAATGCTCCTCCACAGATTATAAATCGGGCGGCAAACTTTCGCAGAGCCGTTTTGTCCTTTGAGGTGGCTTCGGATGGGTATTCTCCTTTTTCCAGGAATTCCTTCACGTCCTCGTACCATGGCTTGCCATCGTCTTCACCTTCCTCGGTAAAGGTACACTCACATGCTGGTTTAACCTTTTGTTCAATCATGAGAGGTCGCATTGTGAACCCCAGGGGTATTTCGACCATAGACGCTAGTGTTGCCAGTGCATCTGCAAATCTATTGCTCACTCGAGGAGTGTGTGTGAAGATAACAGAATCGAACTGTGGAATTAGATTTTCCAGCACAGAGTGATATAGCTTCAGTGTATCCTCCTTAACTTTCCAGTCTCCTCTTGCTTGAGATACCACCAGGTTTGAATCCCCAGTGACCTCTACCCTTTTTGCTCCTAGCTCCAGGGCTGCCTCCATTCCAGCAATACAAGCCTCATATTCAGCTTGGTTGTTAGTGACTTCAAACCTTAGCTTATATGACAAAGGGATGTGAGAGTCGTTTGGGGAAACTAGCAATACCCCTATGCCATATCCACATTGGTTTGATGCTCCATCAAAGTAAAGTTGCCAAGTGTCGTCTAAGAGACATAAGATATCCTCGTCGGGGAACATGAAGTCCTCTGCCTCGGCCTCTGTCACAGGGTGATCCGCCAAGAATTCTGCCACAGCTCTTCCTTTTACTGATTTCCTCGTCATGTATTTGAGGTCGAACTCCGCTAGCAGCAATAACCACCTAGCTAGCTTTCCGATAAGTGCTGGCTTTTCGAAAAGATACTTGATTGGGTCTAAACGAGAGACCAGCACCACCGGATGTGCTAACAGGTAGTGCCTCAGTTTCTTTGTGGCCCATACTAGCCCCCAACAGGTTTTCTCGAGGGGAGTGTACCTTGTCTCATAATCCATCATTTTTTTTGCTGAGGTAGTATATGGCGCACTCTACTTTGGCGTCGTTTTCTTGTGCTAGCATGCATCCCATGGACGTGTCTGTTACTGAGAGATACAGAATCAATGGCTTCCCAGGGATGGGTGGCGATAGTACAGGTGGATTCTGAAGATATTCCTTGATTGCCTCGAATGCTTGCTGACAGTCTTGGCTCCATTCAAAATCCGTACCTTTCTTCAGTAGCTTGAAAAGAGGTTCACAGGTGGTTGTGAGCTTGGAAATGAACCTGCTGATGAACTGTACCTTCCCTAAGAAGCTCCTTACTTCCTTCTCTGTCCTAGGTGGTGATATCTCCATGATAGCCTGTATCTTGGAAGGGTCTACCTCGATTCCTCGTTGAGTGATGAGGAATCCCAACATCTTTCCAGCTGTTACCCCAAAAGTGCATTTTTGAGGGTTAAGACTTAGCTTATAATTCCTAATCCTCTCAAAGAACTTTTGGAGTGCTCCATAGTGTCCTTCCCTTTCCTTTGATTTGACTATCATATCGTCGACATACACCTCGACCTCTTTGTGCATCATGTCGTGCAGCAGTGTTGTGGCCATCCTCTGGTAAGTGGCTCCAGCATTCTTCAACCCAAACGGCATTACTCGGTAACAGTAAGTTCCCCAAGGCGTAGTGAAGGTAGTTTTCTCTCTATCCTCAGGAGACATAAGGATTTGGTTATATCCAGAAAATCCATCCATGAAGGATAGCAACGCATGGCCTGCGGTGTTATCCCCTAGCTCGTCTATGTGAGGTAATGGGAAGTCATCTTTCGGATTGGCTTTGTTGAGATCTCGGAAATCTACTCAGACACTGATTCCTCCAGTTTTATTTGGTACGGTAACGATGTTTGCTACCCATTGTGGATATTCGGTGACTATGAGAAATCCGGCGTTGATTTGCTTAGTGACTTCTTCTTTTATCTTTAGGACCCAATCAGGGCGCATACGTCTCAGTTTTTGCTTAACTGGTTTTGCATCAGAATGAAGAGGAATTTTATGTTGAACAATTTCAGGGTCTATTCCAGGCATGTCCTCGTAAGACCAGGCAAAAACATCTTTGTATTCTTTTAGCAAAAAGATTAGTTTTTCACTTTCTTGAGGGGATAGTGTGGCACCAATTTTAACCATTTTGGGCTCGTTTGCGGAGCCTATGTTTGCTGTGATTATTTCCTCAGAAAAAGGTTTAGCGTGCCTTTCCTCTTCTTTCTCGATGAATTCTAGAATTTCTTTTGGAATCTCTTCCTCAAAATTTGGTTTGTCGGAATCCACACAATTGATCATAGGCAAAGTAAAATACTCTAAATCTTCCTTCTCATTGCTAAATTTATCAAAAGACATTTCAGAGTCGAACTCAAAGTAAATGCTATGCCTTGGTACTTTGACCAGGTTTTCCTCACTAGACTTAGTATTTTCAAAGGATGAAAAGCTTGACTCGGACTGAGTCGACTCGGAGTCGGAATCGGAATCATAACTAAGATCAGAATTAGCACTTTTCGTTTTGTATTTTAGAGTGTGTTCCATGGTCCAGTTAGGGTAAGCCCCTTTTTCAGCATCCACAATCAGCTCAGAGCAGTCTTTTTCATCACCAAGGTCGATCACCAGTACTTCACCGTCACCTTGATTCGCACTTTCATCATTGTCACCCCGCAAGTCTTGGAGGGCCATTTGATTTGCTATTGCTGTTATTTCCTCCAATTGAGCTTCAACCTTGCTTCGTCGCTGTTGTCGACTCGTCGTGTGCCAACAAAGCCCCACCAATTACCAAAGCTGTCTATGATGGGGTGGATCACCCTTATTTCATTGTTGGTGACCCCCTCATCAAAGAGCAGGTTTAGTGATATTTCGTCTAGTGGGTCATTGTCGACAGCCTCTTCTTCCTTTGCCTCTTCAGTCTCGAGGTTGTTGACCTCGTCTATTGGCCAATAATCATCGGTAGGTGCATAAGGGTCATAAAAGTAGATTGGAACCCTGCGAAGCCCTTCTTCTTCAATCAGGTCTTCCACCTCTTCCTCATAAACTGTTCCAGCGAACATGACTTGGTTGTCTTCAATGATGGCCACCATAGGCTTTGGTTGATCTACTGGAGTGATGTATTCAGAAGGGTCGAAATCTTCAACAGCAAAGTGGAGTGGGCCAGACAGCTTGGTGACAACTTGAAAGTGCGAATCAGACGTGAACAATGATGCAGTCATTTTTCCTGAAAAAGGTTTTTGCTTTAGTTAGATTGATTAATCTTACCTACGGTTTATTCGACTTAGAGAGATTCCTAAGGTTTAACCTGCAAAAGAGAAACTTTACAACATACACATATACAATGGGTGTGAGGAAGAACTTTGGAAATAAAATGCAAGTAGGTTCCTAGCCTGTAGGTTCCTGTCTTAGTTTGATAAGTTCTATGGCTTTCTAAAGCATGCAAGGTTTATGTAGTTTCAGGGTGCTCCGTTGTCAAAGGGCACCAGTCCTCTCGCCAGCCCATCATAGGCGGCGATTGGGTGATTTCCTTTTTGATATACCACTAGGTACGAGTGACTGTGGAGTTTGCTGGAACCCCCAACATAGCCCGTGTCATGCCGGGATATCAGGTGAACTCAACGGGTTGCCCGCTCGATGCATATGATAAGTGAATTAAACAAGGCATGTATTAGTCTTATGTTGAACTTTCTGGTTATGGCTCTCATATTCCCCAGCAGAGTCGCCAAAAACTGTAGACACCTCACAAACGGGGCATCGCCATACAGATTGATCACAATGTGTTTGCTCGATTGGTTGCTCACTTCATAAACCAAAATCATGGACATTCCCATGGCTAGGAACATCGCCACATGATAATGGTTATCAACAAATAGAGTCGCCACCCAGTTTATTAAAACTGGGAAAATAGATAGAGATTCTGGATACGGGAGCCAAAAGTACAATAAGGGGAAGGTGTTAGGCACCCCTCTTTGCCCAGTCGTGAGACTGGCCCATAATCATTCAACATAAGACGTATAAATGCTTTGTTTAATCCTAACACATAGTCTGTTTAATTATTCCTTTAAACAGTAAGCAAAGTGAGCCAATGCGATAATTGAAGCATGCACAGAAAAGCAGGAAACAGACGAAACTGTCCCAGGGGAATGGATCTCACGGCCGAGGGATCCTCCTGGTTTTATTTATCGGCCGAGGGATCGAAGCCCCGGTCGATGTTCTTCCTCACACCAGACAGAAAAGCTTAGCAGATAATTTAAATGCTACGGTTAGCCATAAATGCAATAAGTAAAACAAACCAGAGGCCGTTGGGCCTCACCACCTTGATCCCTCAGTTGCTTGATTGCCTCGGATTTGAATGTGATTGATTGATTGCTTGATCGAGAACCCTAGGGTTAGGGTTTGAACTTCGGGGTTTGATCGCCGGATTGACGGCTGCCTTCGGAAGGTTAGGGCTTTTGGAGTATGGGATTGAGGGATTATTTGTGCAGAGCTTCGAGGTTTGAGAGAGTGTGTAAGTATCTCAATTTCTGTGTGTATATTTCGGAACCCAAAGGCCCCTTTATATAGGCATAAGGATGACTCACTCCGGCCAATCAAATCACGAGATGGCAATTGCAATTGCAATGCATCTCAAACTCTACGTCGTGATCTCCGAACGTAGCCCGAACGCATCGGCAAGGTAGTGTAGTTGGATCAAACCAAACGTCTGACAAAACGTTCCAGAGTCTGGAAAAAGGTCGATCTGGCGGCCGACTAAAGGATTTCACGGCCGTGGAATGGATGTCTCGGCCGAAGGATAGATCTCGCGGCCGAGGGATTGATCTCTCAGGGAGATTTTGCTGGCAACAGGTTTTTCGGGCGAGGGATTGATGTTATGGCCGTGGGATCGATGTTACGGCCGTCAGATGGATTTTCCTAGGCTTCTGTATTTCTGTCTGAAAGGCTGTATGGCTTTGAATTGGGTCCTCTAAGTGGTCAAAGTTCTCACCGAAAGTCCTAAGGTTCTCAAGGAAGCAATCAGCAATCACTGTATCCATTTCATCATCGGGATTGTCCCAAGGTGGGACTTGAAATAATTGTTAGGCCAAATTGGGGTGTCTACAATTACTCCCTTATTGCTTCTATCTTCATTATTCACGTTCTCCGTCTTTGCTTGCAGCTTTGGGCTTTTGAGCACTTATTGCAATTTCCTCCCCCGACTAGGCACAGAGAGCCTAGGTTCGTTCCGCGGGCGGCCCGTTGGTTGAAGGGAGTTCGGAAGTCACGGTCGCCTGCCATGGACTTGCTGGCCTGGAGGCGAGTTTTGGATCGTCTGACGGTGGATCAGGTATGACACCTTCTTTATCCTCTGATTTTCGTGCTATTTCCTCATTCTGTCATTTTGATACTATTTCCCTTGTTATAGGTGCGTTTTGACCCATGGGGCGTACTACTTGATGATGCTCCTTTGGAGTTGACCTCAGCCCGGGCGTTGGACAGCCAGCACTTTCTTCTGGAGGGGCCATTTTCGAGAGCGTGGTATCTTGGGGAGAGGGTAGCGAGCCAGTACTTTCCACGTTCCGAGGCGTTGCAGCTTGTTCCTCTCCCTCCTCCGGTTGGCATGAGATCGACCCATCTTTTGACCAGGGATAGCTTGCTACTTGCTCTTGAGAGACAGCCAGCCTTGAGTTTTCTCGTAGTAGGAGACTACTCAGCCTTTCGTTTGGCCTCCTTGACCCTTCCTACCACTACTGCTGCTGCTGCTCCTCCTGTTTGGCCACGGGCCCCCAGTTTCATCTCTTTCCACAATGTGAGTGGAGAAGAGGAGCGTTTGCCGCTGATACCGTGTACTACGCAGTTCTACGTGCTTCCTGCCAGGGTTCAGCAGGTAATATTTGTAGATTCTGTTTTGGTTTCTTTCAGCATTCCTTGTTTACTTGATTGTATATGCAATTGCTTCCTCTGTAGGTGCCCGCTGGGGTGTTTCAGGAATGGTTGCGTGCTTTCCAGAGCGCAGAGGCTTTGGCTCGGCGGCAGCGCAGTCGAATAGCTGCGGTATGCATCCTTTGATCTCTTCTTTTTCCATCCTATGTTCCATGCGAAACTAAATGCCTATATCCTTGTGTCTCTGCAGCTTGAAGCAGAGCGAGTACCGACAGTGTCGGTCACCCAGAGTGCTGGAGTCAGCGAGGGTGGGAGTACTGAAGCTGGTGATGGAGGTGCCGCAACTGGCGAGGGACAGAGGATCAGTGTCCCAGTTCCTGAGCGTTTTCGTCCCGTGCCCAAGAGGGGTCGTGGGCAGTAGCTAGCCTTTCCTCTCTTGTACCTGTTGTTAGTTCTAAAAACAGATAATTTGACATTTGTATTTTCTGTTTGTATTTGAAACATCCTCAGCATGTATGAGATATTTATGCAATATTTTTCAAAGTTTTGTAAATGTCTGAATTTAGACTTGGGCCGAGGAATGGATCACTCGGCCGAGGGTTCCATTCTTCGGCCGCCACTTCCATTTCCTAAAGAAGTTAGGTTTTTGCTATTAGCCAAACGGCGTTTTTCCCTTCTTTCACTTGCATTTGATTCAAGCTCTTTTATTTGCTTTTGTTATTCCTGCAATCTCTTTGCCATGTTTTTGTTAGAATGCTTGGTCCCTTATGTTGACGACTTCTGAGTCAGAGAGGACGAACGATGATTCTTGTGTACCTTTGTTTTTGCCAATTCCCTGGAAAATGACTAACTCATCTTTTGTGAGCTCAATACGTAGGGTTAGCTATGCCTATCATTGAGTACAAACCCTTTTGGTATCATCTTTCTTCTCTCCAAATATTTGGGCCGCATCTCGACGTGAGATTGCCTACGTATCCCAATCAGGGAATCAGGCCTTTTACGTAGTTCCTAGATCACCACCTTTGGGGGTTGGGTTTTCACTCTTGATTTTTCTTTCTCTCATGCTCTAAGTTTTGCCTAGGTTACCTGATAGAGGTTGAGTCCCTAGCGAGCTTTCCTTCGAATGCCTTAACTTTTGCCTAGGCTGTGTTTTTGTTTTTCCTTTGTCCTAGCAGGCTCTGCTCTTACTTTTGCTTGGGTGTGTAGGTTGCCCAACGAGCATTTTTTTTTTCAAGAGGGTTCGTGTTTTGGAGAGGAATCTGATGGAGATGTTTTTATGAATCTCCTGCTGTGTTTGTTCTTTCACAATGGGCAAGCTAACTCTAAGTGTTCTCACGGAGATAGCGTCTTTTTCCTGAGTTTTGATAAAAAGCCTAGTTCTAAGTAACCAGGGTTCGTCCCTTCTTTCCTTTTGGTCAGTAACATAAAGAATTAGATTCTTGAAATCCTTTTATCTTTGGCAGAGAGATTGTAGTGTATAACAATCACATTTTAAAGATGGAATCATGTCAAGCATAGAAGTGATAAAATGGAGATTTATTCAATCGTAGATAATGCCCAAACAGGGGCCCAAAACATGTTCTAACTTGTCTTTAGGAAATGAAAGCAATGTTTTTGTCATGCGATTTACTGCGATGTTTCAGGAGTGGTTCCTTTTTCCTTTGCAGTTTTATACTCTTCTTCACCCTCTTTGCCAAACAGAATCTTTAGGTCAAATTCAGCTAGCACTTTAATCCAGTCTTCGGGAGTAGGGGACGAATTAGTTGGCTCTTCTTCCAAATCACTGTCAGTCCATTCCTGATCAAAGAAGATTTGCATTCCAGGGTACCGTTGCTTGGTAACCTCGTCTTCCCATGTCTCTGCGAAGCCGCAGAATGGAAAGTCTTCTCCTTCCCTCACAAACCAGCCATTGAGCGTTTTTGGGATCACGAGTTTCTCTTCTTTGACCCCGCTTCCTCTTGCTTTAGCCTTTTCCATGTTTCTCTTCCTTTTCACCTCGGCTTTTGTCGGGGTGTAGCCAAGACCAAAGGCGTATTGATTATGCGGAGGATCAATCATTTGTGAGATGCCTTGTGATCTTTTGCCTAAACCCAACCCAGGGAAGTATTTTTGCATCTTCATCATCCATATGGCGGGGGCACTTACGTAGAAGTTTCTCTCAGCCATTAAGGCTTGTACAGCAGTTGCTTCCTCAAGGCTGAATCCAGTAAGGAAGGTTTCCTCAGTTTCTACCTCTTGGACAGGCGTATCAGAATGAGCCCGGATTGATGAATCCCCCAGAATGGTTATAACCCTTCCATCTACCGCGAATTTGACTTTTTGGTGCAAAGTGGAAGGTACTGCCCCAGCGTCATGTAGCCAAGGCCTTCCTAGCAAGAGATTGAAGGTGGCCGGTATATCCATCACATGGAACTCCACGTCCCTTTGGATCTTTTCCACTTCTATTGGCAGTGTGACACACCCAACCACTCTTCTCTTTGAATTGTCATACCCCCTTACTCCCTGGCTTGAAGGTCGTATGTCGGTGGCGTTTATCCCTAGCTTGTCAAGGGTCCTTTGAGGACATACGTTTAAAGCAGACCCATTATCCACCAAGACTAACGGGATCCATTTAGTGAGACATTTAAGTGAAATGTAGAGAGGTTTGTTGTGTGCAGGCCCTTCAGGAGGTAGATCCTTGTCAGTGAAAGCTATCGTTGGTTTTGGAGCCTTTGACGCCATTATGAAGCCTACGAGTTCTTCGGGGGTGATGTCGATGGGAACTTTGGCTTTCCCCAAGGTTTTGAAAAAGGAGTTACGATGTTCGTAGGAGGACATAAGCAATCCCCAAATAGAGATATCAGCTTGGATTTTCTTTAGTTGTCTTAGCACCCTGTCTTCCTCAGGTTCGGCCCTTTGGTTTTCTTCTCCTTCCTCTTCTTCCATTACTCGCGTTGAGGTTGAACTTTCCCCACTTAGTTTAGGAGGTTTATACACCCTTCCGCTTCGGGTGAGGTGACCCACTTCTTCTTCTTGGGTACTCCAAGGATCAGCAGGCTCAATCCTTCCAACTTTCCAATCATTTGGTAGGGCTTGACGCATGTCCAACCACCAATCCCCATCATCAATAGCATAGATGTGGGGTTCTCCCCCTGTCACAAAGCATTCCTCGTTCTCGGAGAGGATTAGGGATGGTTTGGCTTGGGTATTTTGAGTAATGTGTAGGGCAGGATTATATGTGGGGCTATTGGATAGGCTTATGAGATTGATATTTTGAGGCGGTGGTTCGTTGTTGTGAGTGGGAAGTGGATTGGTTTGTACATTAGGCTTGGGAGGTTTTATGGCTTGACTATCAATGAGATCCTGGATGTCATGACGAAGACGCATGCAGCGGTCTGTCTCATGCCCAGGGTGTTGGTGGTATGCACATTGCTTATTGGCGTCATAGCTTGGGCCGTAAGGTGGCTGAGGAGGTGGATTATTCAAGAGCCTGAGATGCCCTTGACGGCTTAGGATGGCTAAGGATTGGGATGGAGTCATATAGAGTGGGTCGAACTTGCGGCGAGGGCGATTCGTGTTTCTAGATGAGCTAGCTTGAAAAGGGTCTTGTGGTAAGACTGAGTTAAGGGTGTTGATGGAGGCAGGAGATGCACGGGTTGGAAAGGTTTTTCTGGGTGGAGGAGTGGCCTCTTCTTTCCCAATGAGTCTTAGCTTGATTCCATCTTCGATTTGCAACCCAGTGGCATGTAGGTGTTTGAAATCAGTGATAGCTTGAGTGTAAATGTGAGTGAGGTATTTGGGCTGTAAGTTCTTGACAACTATCCTCACTTGATCTTCCTCGGTAGGGCGGCTTTTCATCTTGGCAGCCTTCTCTCTCCATCTTGCCACAAAGGTAGCAAAGTCCTCATTGGATTCTTGTTTAGTCATCTCCAAATCTCGGGTAGTTAGCTCAATTTGGACATTGTACGCATACTGCTTGACAAAAGCATTAGCAATTTCAGGCCAGGTTTGATAATGCACAAATTCCAAAGTGAGAAACCAATCGAGGGCGCTTCCAGTGAGAGTCCTTTGAAACAATTGAGCAATGAGCTCGTCGGTCAAGCCCATAGGCTTCAGAGTGTTGATGACATGGCGGACATGGCTGGTAGGGTTACCAGTCCTATTGAATTTCTCGATGTTTGGCATTTTGAACCGTCCAGGCAATTGAGATTCTGGAAAGAGGCAGAGTCCTTCGAAATCTAGAATTTGGTCTCCTTGTGAGCGAGCCAAAGCGTGCTTGATCTCTTTGACCTGTTTGGCCAGTTCAGGGTTTTCTATAATTTCATGAGGATTTTCCACTTCTTCCTCGTTTTTCCTGTCTTCAACATCTCTTGCTGCTTTCTCAGCTTGTAAATAGGCAATTTGGGCTCGGAGCTCGGTGATGGTAGCATCATTGTCTGCCATTTTTGGAGTGTAGGTAGGGAGATTGCTTGGTGAAGCTTGGAATTGGGTAGATAATCGGTTTTGTTGAGGAGACGACCGCGAAGTCCCTGAAACGGATTGGGACCGTTGCGGTGAGAGTGTCTTGGTAGACGAAGGCGACCGATGAGATGACTGTAAAGACCTCTGTTTGGCGTGACTTCGGGTATTATAAGAGTATAAAACTGGCTGAGGTTGCTTCTTTAACCTACCTATTGTGCCTGCTTGAAAAATAGAATACCTGGAAGTTAGTATTCGGCCTGTGTAGGGTTAGGATTTGGGCTGAAAATCCCAACCCTTCTGCACAGAAAGAGTTAATACAACAACAGATGATACAAGGTGTGAGGAAGAACTTTTTGCAAGTAGAATGCAAGTAGGTTCCTAGCCTGTAGGTTCCTGTCTTAGTTTGATAAGTTCTATGGCTTTCTAAAGCATGCAAGGTTTAGGTAGTTTCAGGGTGCTCCGTTGTCAAAGGGCACCAGTCCTCTCGCCAGCCCATCATTGGCGGCGATTGGGTGATTTCCTTTTTGATATACCACTAGGTACGAGTGACTCCATCTGCTGGAACCCCCAACATAGCCCGTGTCATGCCGGGATATCAAGTGAACTCAACGGGTTGCCCGCTCGATGCATATGATAAGTGAATTAAACAAGGCATGTATTAGTCTTATGTTGAACTTTCTGGTTATGGCTCTCATATTCCCCAGCAGAGTCGCCAAAAACTGTAGACACCTCCCAAGCGGGGCATCGCCATACAGATTGATCACATTGTGTTTGCTCGATTGGTTGCTCATTCATAAACCAAAATCATGGACATTCCCATGGCTAGGAACGTCGCCACATGATAATGGCTATCATCAAATAGAGTCGCCACCCAGTTTATAAAAACTGGGAAAATAGATAGAGATTCTGGATTCGGGAGCCAAAAGTACAGTAAGGGGAAGGTGTTAGGCACCCCTCTCTGCCCAGTCGTGAGACTGGCCCATAATCATTCAACATAAGACGTATAGATGCTTTGTCTAATTCTAACACATAGTCTGTTTAATTATTCCTTTAAACAGTAAGCAAAGTGATCCAGTGCGATAAACGAGCATGCATCAGAAAGCAGAAAAACAAACAAATGTCCCAGGGAGATGGATCTCGCGGCCGGTGAATGGATCTCACGGCCGAGGGATCCTCCTAGTTTTATTTATCGGCCGAGGGATCAAAGCCCCGGTCGATGTTCTTCCTCACACCAGACAGAAAAGCTTAGCGGATAATTTAAATGCTACGGTTAGCCATAAATGCAATAAGTAAAACAAACCAGAGGCCGTTGGGCCTCACCACCTTGATCCCTCAGTTGCTTGAATGCCTCGGATTTGAATGTGATTGATTGATTGCTTGATCGAGAACCCTAGGGTTAGGGTTAGGGTTTGAACTTCGGGGTTTGATCGCCGGATTGACGGCTGCCTTCGGAAGGTTAGGGCTTTTGGAGTATGGGATTGAGGGAGTATTTGTGCAGAGCTTCGTGGTTTGAGAGAGTGTGTAAGTATCTCAATTTATGTGTGTATATTTCGGAACCCAAAGGCCCCTTTATATAGGCATAGGGATGACTCACTCCGGCCAATCAAATCACGAGATGGCAATTGCAATTGCAATGCATCTCTAACTCTACGTCGTAATCTCCGAACGTAGCCCGAACGCATCGGGAAGGTAGTGTAGTTGGATCAAACCAAACGTCTGACAGAACGTTCGAGAGTCTGGAAAAAGGTCGATCTGGCGGCCGAGTAAAGGATTTCACGGCCGAGAAATGGATGTCTCGGCCGAAGGATAGATCTTGCGGCAGAGGAATTGATCTCTCAGGGAGATTTTGCCGGCAACAGGTTGCTCGGGTGAAGGATTGATGTTATGGCCGTGGGATCGATGTCACGGCCGACAGATGGATTCTCCTAGGCTTCCGTATTTCTGTCTGAAAGGCTGTATGGCTTTGAATTGGGTCCTCTAAGTGGCCAAAGTTCTCACCGAAAGTCCTAAGGTCCTCAAGGAAGCAATCAGCAATCACTGTATCCATTTCATCATCGGGATTGTCCCAAGGTGGGACTTGAAATAATCGTTAGGCCAAATTGGGGTGTCTACACCTCTCTCGTCCAACCTTTAGTTGGTCATACGCATGGAGATAGAGGATGTCAACTGAGTTTCCACTATCAATTAGTACCCTGCGTGTGAGGTAGTTTGCTACGATAACAGTTATAACCAGGGGGTCATCGTGAGGGATCTAGACTCCCTTGATATCTTCTTCTGAGAAAATGATTGGTATTTCCTCCTTCTTCTGGAATTTGCTTGGACGGCCGACCGTGTTGACCTCCAGGTATTCCTCTGTTCTCAGTTTCCTGAGGTGAGCTTTACTAGCGTTGCTAGACTCTCCTCCTTCGGCAAATCCTCCATGGATGACCTTGATCTCTCCAAAGGGACCTGACCGATGTGTCGTGCCGTCTCTACCCTTCTTGCTTGTATCTTCTTTTTTGGATTGTTTCTGGTACTTCCTCGTTACAAAACGTTGAAGTCTCCCTCTTTGGATCAGATCCTCGATCTGTCGCTTTAGGTCAATACAATCATCGGTGTTATGACCATGGTCTTTGTGGAATCTGCAGTATTTGTCCTTAGCTTCCTGTTAGGATCAGTCCTTAACTTTCCAGGCCACTTGAGGTCCAGATCATTCTGTAGGTTGCTAAGGATTTGCTCTGTCGTAGCTATGAGCGGAGTGAACTGCTTGTACCGGCCTTGAGGCGGTCCTCTTGCTCCTCCCCGTTTTGGAGAAGATCTTGAGTCCACCTTCTTGCTATTTGGTTCCCCTCCCGCTTTACGGGTGGAATCTCTCCTTTTCTTATCAGGGGGTGGAAACTCGCCAACCTGTGATGGACCTGCTTGGGGATCAAAGCCATCACGTGTACGTCTTGCGTAAATGGCTTCCTCTGCATTCATATGTTTCTGAGCTCTGAGCATAAGCTCTGCCACAGTTTTGGGTGGCTCTTGAGATAAGAGGTATAAGAACTGTCCTGAATACAGTCCAGCTATATACGCAGTTATGCTCACGATGTCGTCAGCTTCTTCTATCTAAACCACCTCTTTGTTGAACCTGGTGGTGTACTCTCTTAACGACTCCCATCTTCCTTGTTTCACTATTAAGAGGTGTGTTGCCGGTTTGTCGTAGCGTTGACCAGCGATGAAGTAGCTTACAAAGCTCGTGCTGAGCTCTTTGAAACTACGTATGCTTCCCGGTGGGAGTTTATTAAACCTTGCTTGAGCACTTCCCTTGAGGGTAACCGGGAATGCACGGCACATTACTTCGTCTGGTACTGCTTGTAGATGCATCAAGGATTTATACGTTTCCAGATGATCTAATGGGTCCGTGGAACCATTGAACATCTCCAACTGGGGCATCTTGAATTTCCTGGGGATCAAGTGGTAGCCCCATGACCTTAGACATAAAAGGTGAATCCGTATTCTGTAGAGACTCGGAATTTTTATTTATTTATTTTTGAAATGGATATTAAATGACTTATTGGAAAGAATATGTTTATTAGTTGGATATTTGAATTGAGGACTAGAATGAAGGAATTGAAAGTTGAGAGAGTGTGTGTAATATAAAGATATATGGGTATATATAGAGTGGGTGTGTGTGTAGGAGATTATATGTCTCCTATTTTCTCTCTCTCTCCACCGTCCTCTCTCTCTCTACCGTGTATCTCTCTCTCTCTCTCTTGCTCTCTCACAAAACTTCACTCCATCTCACAAAATCCTCAAGAATCAACCTCCATTCGACCTTCCATTCTCGCTTTTGGGCTTGGGTTTCGCCGGGTAAAACTTGGAACGAAGTTTTGGAGTTCAAAGAGGCTAGGGCTTGCTCAAATCTAGTAGATCTTGGTTTTCGTCGTGAGGTAGGGACTTCTTTACCTCTTTTATGTGTTTATACGTTGGTATGGTGTGAAAATCGAGCATTGATCGTCCCCCTTTGTTCATTTGAAAGTTGTTCAAAAACTGCAGTAATCGCCCAAAATCGCCTAGAGATCGATCCCCAAGCATGAGGGATCGATCCCTCTTTCAAATCTGGACATTTTTGTAATAACTCCGATTTTTACTAAATAAAAATTCTGTTGTTAATTCGAAAAGTCTTTAATTATTCTCGAGTGATTATTTAACTTGAGTTATCCTTAGTAATCCGTCATGATTAGATTCGTCAATAAGATCATTTTCTAAAGACAAGCGAGTTAGACCTTTCTCCAAATTGTCAAACGTAAGCCTAGGTTATCTTTCGACTTGAAATCCTACTTATCGAGCCTAGTTAGCTTCTAACCTAATCCTCGGAGATAATCTAATTAAACTCTTGACCTTCCTCGAGCCATTTGAGCCTTTTGAACCTCTTGAACCCTAAGTAAGACCCTTTGACCAAAAAGTCAATCGTTGACCTTTGTCCATTGGTCCATAGTTGTTAGTAGAATTATTATCCATTGGATAATAGGACTAGTACTATTATATTACTCCCTCCGTCCCTTTATTACAGTCCAGTATTCCATTTTGGGCTGTCCCTTAATAATTGTCCATTTTGTAAAGTTAGTGGGTAAAAGTAGGTGAATTGTCTATTTTGTCCCTAAAAGTAGATTCCATTTTGAAAAGTTAGTGAGTAAAAGTGTAATGATGATGGGTAAGTAGAGAAAGTGGAGGAAAAAGTTGATGTGAAAGGTATAATGATGATGTCTTTTTAATAAGTTGGAATTACGAAGCAGGACATTTATAAAGGGACGGAGGGAGTATAATTAATTCAATGACTAGAATCCCATGGGATTCTCCCATTAAAGAATTGGAAGAGTATCTAATATAATATTGGGTCCTAAGATTCTCTTAGTACAAATATTGTATTATAAGGAGACATGTGTCAAATCGGAGCTTTATATTATAAAATTTTGACTAGATATCCACCCAGATTCTCTAGTACTTATATGTATATTATAATAGGGTACCAGTACAACCCCCCAATATAATATAGAGGTAGAAAACATGTGTCAAATTCATTATTTAATTAGGAAAATCTTATTCTTTCAAATTCCCTTTAGTTTATTAATTACCTTGTACTTCCAAAATCTAATTGATGATATGTATCTATATTAATATAATTATGTAGTACAAGGGAGAGAGAGAGAGAGAGAAAGAATTCGGGAGAGGGAGAGAGAGAGAAGCCGAGAGAGAGAGAGAGATAGCCGAGAGAGATGGGAGAGATAGGAGAGAGAGAACCAAGATTTGGTGTACTCTTGATCAATCTTTGAAGCCTAGCCAAGTACCTAGAACTTATTAGTTTATCAACCAACATGTGCCTAATTCAATTAAGTAATAAGATAGGCATATGTCACACTAGGATTCTAGGTTTCTATTTTATAAATTTAGGGTGCAACATGTGCCTATTGACTTAGTTTATTAGGATATCTTGACCTAGGAAGATCATGAAGGTACAATGGTACTTTGTAACCTTTCACCTATATATTGTACAAGGGAGGAAGAGAGAGAGAGAGAGAGAGAGATTGCCGAGGGAGAGAGAGAGGGGAGGCCGAGAGAGAGAGATAGGAGGGAGAGAGAGAGAACAAGATATGGAAGTACTTCTTTGATCTTTCTTCTATCAAATCTAAGTTTTATATACATAGGAGTACATGTGCTAAATGGAGGAAGAAGATAGGATGATGTGAGATAGATTTGGGGTACTAGATTTTGCCTACAAAATCTCTTACAAACTTACCATCCAATCCTTACTCTTTCCAATCTTTGTCCTTGTAAACACACACATATATATATATATATACTTTGTACCAAGAGAGAGGGAGAGAGAGAGAGGGAGAGAGAGGCCGAGAGAGAGATGGAGGGAGAGAGAGAGAGAGGCCGGATGAGAGGGAGAGAGGGAGAGTGTGATGTGTGCTAGTGTACCATCCAAATCTAGCACCAATCTTGACCAATCTTCCTACATCACTTTGTACCAACAAAATCTAGGGTTTTTCTTGCACATGTTTAACTAGGACAACCATATCTAGTATTCTAACTCTTTAAGGTACTAGACTAGACAAAAACCCCATAGAATAACATAGAATTTGTCCTAAAATGGAAATAAAGAAAGGAGAAGATCTTGGTAGCCTTTCATAGCCTAGGATATGACTAGATTTGGAAGAAATCTTTGGGATTTGGAGAGAGAGAGATGGCCGGCCATGTTGGAGGAGAGGGAGCCAAAGTTTTGCCTATAAATAGCAACCATTTCTCCCATTTGAACTCACACCTTTCTTTGCTCCAACTTCTCTCTAGAAAGCTTTGTATTCTTGCTTGTTCTTGAGCTTGTTCTTGAGTGTTCTTGCTTGTTCTTGAGAAACTCATCCTAAGCCGCCACTAAACCACCGCTCGACCACCCTTTCGATTCGAAAAGTCAAGTACCGTAGGTCACGATTTAGTTTCGAGAGAAACCATTCTCTTTCGAAGCTAACGGAAGCCATTCCTAGACGTTACTCCATCCAACTATCGACGTACTTTCCATAGTCATCTCTACCGCCAAGAAGAACGGTAGGATTCTTCATCCCCGTTATTTCTATGTATACGAAGATTTCCATATCTACTTTCCTTAAATATAATTAGAAATGTGTATACTTTTGAAAGGTAGATAATCCTTACTACTTTTTCCAAATATACAGTTTACTTTAAAGTAGGCTAAGAATATGTAGATAGATTTTACACTAAGTATAGCATATCGTATGCATGACTTGAATCGATTAGAATAAAGATAATGGCATGATCACATAGATTATCTAATCGACACCTCTCGTGAAAACATAGAATCCTTATCAACACTATTATGATATATGCATTGCAATTCAATAAACATATGCTGTTTTGAACATCTTGAAAGAAAGAATGAACTTTGAAAGTTAACGACGTGGATTAACTTTAAGTAATTGTACTTTGACCGTTTAGATGATATTAGACTTGTTATGTGCTTACTTGCATTACTTGTGTTTGTTTTTTTAGTAAAGCATAAGTGATTATCACTCCAAAGGCGTCCGTACATGTGACATTATGCTTTACGAATAATTGAGCATGCTATATGAAATAGAGTTGGATGATCTTGCTAGTTTAGTTTCAAGATTTCTATGAAAGTCCTACCGCGGAGTCTATGCATGAGAACGAGACACGAAAACCAAGAACGATAGAAACATGACACCTAGGGTGAGTATAAAGGCTTGGCCTTGGTAAAATATTTTTGAAATTACATAATGACCATTTTGGGAGTCATTATGTATGTGTGTGTGTGTGTGTGCCAATGGGAACCCGGGACGGCGGAACCATTGTGAGGATACTCGAGAACCCGGAACGGCGGAATCGAGGTTGGGTGTGTGGCTTGGTTATCCGTGGAGAGGAGCCAATGCTAATGTGTGCCAATGGAAACCCGGGACGGCGGAACCATTGTGAGATACTCGAGAATCCGGAACGGCGGAGTCGAGGTTGGGTGTGTTCCAATGGAAATCCGTGGTGGCGGAACCATTGTGAGGCTGTGTGTTTTAAAAACCTCAATGTGGCCGGACTTGCCCATTGTGTGGTGTGCGTGTGTTAAAAATGTGATTTTCAAAAAGGTAATTTGGAGGTGTTAATGAAGTGGAAAATGATGACACGGTCTACGATGAGTCGCGTAGGAGAAACACGAAAAGACATGACACCAACGCTAGGAAGGTAGCGAATGCGGATGTGTTATTGCTTAATTACTTCAATGAATGAGCATGTGTAATTGTCTATGTGAATTTCTAATTATAAGTAAGGATTAGTGGGTACGGTTTATCCTATTGAGCTTTGTAAGCTCACGGTGTTGCCTTTGGTGACCCTGACATATTATATTGGTGGCGACGCTGGTATAATGTGTCAGACCTTGTAGACGAACAGGGTGAGATGTACAGTGTGGAGGCTTTCGAAGCCGAAGAGCTGGCTAGGATGGAAGAGCAGGCGGAGCTGTAGTTAGGAACCCTAGTTTCCTTCCCTTTTGAATAAAATGTACTCCTTTGTGAGATTAATAATGTAATAATGAGCCAGACTCTGTTTGAATTATTAATAAAATGATTAATTAACGAACCCGAAAATGGGGGCGTTACAATTTTCACCTTCGGGATCGATCCCCATGAGAGGAGGGATCGATCCCTCCCCTCTCTGGAAATTCTGCCCGTCTTATGGGTTTCAGCCCAACCTTAAACGTCCATAACTTCTTCGTCCGATGTCCATTTCATCCAAACTTTATAACGAATCGAAGGTCTTGAAGTCAACTTTCATTTGCCACCAAAATCACCTTTCACCTCTTAGTACACAAAAAGTTATGACCATTTGAGTAGAGGTATGTCGATCTGCCGATGTCTATGGTTATTCCTAAGGTTGTTCTCATTCCGTGCAATGATTCCCTATATAAATAGAACATGTTTAGGTCACTCTTGAGCATGAATGTTTATGTCCTAATGACTTGTTGTTCGACCTTGTATCTTGGCACTCATTAGAGCATAAAATCAGTGACGTTGGTTAGGTAATGTATCTTAAGGTTGGTAGGAGTGTCGTGGGCTATAAGGGGTAAAGTGGTGAGTATTATGAGTAGACATGAGCTTGCCTAGTGATCCGATGGGTAGTATTGTGACTTGTATCCTCGCACTTCGTCTTGATTGAGCTCCCTAGGTTCCTTTGGCACTGGATCTATAAGATTTTCGTTTAGAACCTAGCGGATAATGTGTCGTGGAATCATTTTTGGGTATATGGGGCCCTAAAACCCGGAACGTGAAGTGGATATACGGGGTCATGAGTACCCTGAACGTATTATGGGTATATGAGGCCCTAAAACTCGGAATGTGAAATGGATATACGGGATCATGAGTACCCGGAACGTATTTTGGGTATATGGGGCCCTCAGACCCGGAAAGTTTTTTAAGTTTACCATTTGATGAGTAAATGGAGAATGAGCTACTTGGACCCATGTTGGAGATCTCTGGGAGACTTACGGGGTTTTCGAGACCCAGAGTGTAAGTCCTTTAATACGGTAACCCTCGTGATGTTATACTGTAGCGCAAGTGGTGGAAATACAGATGGTGGAAATTGTCGATGGTGAGTCATGACGAGATTACTAGAGTTGTCAATGTCCTATGAGCTAGTTGGCATGTCTTAGGATGATCGTATTGAACATTGGCATACTCATGAACTGATTGTTATCTATCGATTGAGCTGTATCTCTTGTCTTCTTCCTTATCCACTTATCATCAGATTTTCACATAGAACTGGTAAAAATTTTCCTACTGGGCTAGTGTAGCTCAACCTAATCTTTCTTTTCATGTTCAAATGCCGGGCAATAGATTGCATGCATCGTGTGCTTGACAGTGAAAGACTTTTGGAAGCTAAATATTGTCTAGTTACCGTATCATCCTTGTAAAGACTTTCTTTTGATAAAGATGAGTTTGTAATTAATTATTCTGAAATTTCTTTTGACTAAATCGTCTGTAACTTGATAATTTTACTGTACCAGAACTTAAGCTTAATTTGGGCCGGAGTGCCAAATTTTACATCTTTTGACTTGGGGACTTATTTTTTGTAAATTGAACAAGTGGGAACTCTTTTGGGTATTATTAATGTCATGTGAGGATCTTTAATTGAAATGGATTCTATATTTATGTTGAAAATCGAGGGCGTGACATATTCTGCACCAACTCTTCTACCGTAGCAGGAGTTTGTGCTTTAATATGTTTCATCAATCCGTCGATCTGGTCTTGCATCTTAAGCAAGGCCCGTTGATCATGGGGTAAATTCTCTATAGGCGGCTTGCCATTCTTCTTTCGATTTTGGCTTTCCTTCTCGCTGGACTCACCTTCTTCCCTATCACCTTCTTCATCCAGTCGAGTGTGTCATAAATTTAGGATGCTCGGCTCGAAGATTTGCTTTCGTAAATCTGCGTTTTCTTGCATCGCTGTTTGTAACCCTTGGGTCAATGTCTTTATTTGCTCCTGCATCTGAGCAAACGCCTCCGGAGTCAATTGATCAGCCCCGGCTCTGTTTGCTGCGGCGGCCTTGGCTACTTCCGCTGCCTTGGCGACTTTGTCAGCAGCTACGGCGGCCTTGACTGTTTCGGTGGCCTTGGCAGCCTTGGCTGCAGCGGCAGCCTTGGTGGCGTCGTCGACGCCCATTTGTGGGGGGTCTGAAGCCATCGTCGTTCTGCTTGATCGGGTCTCTACCATACAAAACTGTTCACCGTAAGGAAAAAGTCGTTTCCCACACACGGCGCCAGCTAATGAATCAGTTTTGTGTCTAGCTCCGATTTGATTCTGCAAAACAAAGCTAGAGCTTGAGTCACCGGTGTGGTGGCGTGCCAACCACCCTCCGATGCCTAAGTCAGTATAGAACTTGCTATATGGTAGGAGAATTGAGGCTCTCAGTTGTGAGTAGTGCGTACCTTTAATTGGAGTTCTACAGTCACTTTATAGGCATTTGATTGGAGGTTGAGTCCTAGTAGGACTGTATCCCGGGGATTTTAGATCGCTTTAATGAAGTGCGTGGAGTCCTGACTTAGTTGGAACTCCACGTGCACCCTGCTTTAGCATGGAATCCTTATCCGTCTTTAATCATGTTTATCACTGGCATTTTATGCCTATCTTACCGACATCTCTTACTTTATCTCGTAGGATTTAGGTTTATCAGAGTGGTATCTTGATGGGAACGAGTATATTCCATGAATATTACTTATCATGTCTTAGCTTGGTGCAAGAGCTGGTCCTTAGACCTTATTCCAGCTCCGTCTTATGGGCGTAGCTGGCATCCCCTGACTTTGTCATAGGTGGTACTTTCCAGGGGGCATAGGCAAAGCTGACTCCTACTCCCCAGGTCCGTATATTTTACTGAGCTGACCTCGTCAGGTTTATCCTACTTACTAATGGTACTTGCAGTCATGCTCTCACCACCATACTAGGGGCAAACCCATTGAATCTGATCGCCCTTGCGAGTCTCCATCCATGCCTTCGAAGCAGCCTCAGTTGGAAAATGTCTAGTCACACGACGCTCTGTGCAATGGTCTGAACTATAGGGAAGCTGCTCTGGCGCATCCTATACCCTCAGCTTCTCATAAAGCCATACCTGTAGAAGAATAAGAGAAAATTGCAAGTTGTGAGAACACGTGAGTCAAAACAAAAGAGTGATGAGCAAAAAGATAACTTGGCAATAAACAAGTAAAGAGTGAACCTGTAATAACAAAGGACTGCCTGAGAACTGGGCTGTTGGGTTACTCTTCACCACATCAAGACCCATCAAGGTCTCTGCCAGCACTAAACCAGGAAAACCTACACGGTTTCCAATCTGTTGAGTGAAATCAAGCAGCATAGAATCAGCATGACCAGAGGAGGGTCCAAGTAAGTAATAGTGGAGAAGACAGACGCACAGCGCATGAAAGCACGCTTTCTGTTGAGAAACTTGACGATGAGCTTCAGCTGAACCAAAACGCTGAACAAGTTGTAAGGTTTCTAACCTTCCTTTCACAATGAAAAACCTAACTTCGTGTTTCTGAATTTGGAGCAAAACCTTCAAAAGGTTACCGCGATTGAACAAAGGGTTAGGGACAATGAGACCTTCTCTATCCAAATGACCCATGATGGCTGCAAACTCCTCGATAGTACGACACAATTCTTTTCTCCTAAATCGAAAGACATGAAGAATAGGGTCCCATAAGCTGGTGGCTGCCCGAAGGAAAGCAAAATTCACAGGATTTGGCGAAGAGAGAAGAGGAAATCCATACCAAAGGACTTGAAATGCAGATGGTCGAGACCGTTGAAGGAATCCAACCACTGATCAAGAACCGGTTGTGCCATATGTGAAACACTGCTGACAATGCTATCAAGTTTGAAGAACGCGTACTTATAGGCTAGGTTGAGTCCAAGTTCGAATCGGAATCGAATTCTAAATCCTCATTAATTAGGTTGTTCTACCGGTCGAAACTTCGAAACGACGGCCGCAGGATCGATTCCCCGGCCCATAAAAACCAAGGCTGACTCAAAGTCAACCCTCAGGAAGAGGAATCGAACCCTCGGCCGCCAGAATGGCTCAAAAACAGAGTACTTCCACAATTCACCGAATTATCAATTTTATGCAATACAAACGGTGTAAATAAAAGCATACACAATCACATATCAAAACAAAAGACCTTGTTTCATATAACAAAAGCTTTTTACATCACAAGGTGGATCATCCCACATTTCCTAAACAAGCTATACATCAGTTACCTGTCGGACTAACCTATGCAGGAAGAGAAACAAGAGAAAAGAAGGAGAAGAGGATGCCGAATCTTCTGGTGGTCCGAACACCAAAGACCAGCTGCAAAAAAGAAAAGGACACCCCCGGGGCGACGTATACTAGAGGAGTACTGCGGTGCAGAAGAGACACCACATGTCCCAGAAAAATCACCATACCACGTACGACCGCCACCCAAGGAGTTCTGCATCACGGAAGCAAGCCCCCCATACGAGGGTCCCTAATCATGCATCAAGACAGGACCAAGAGCGTCACGGCCTCCCTCCGCGGTCGCCAACCATACCCATGCATCACCCATAGCCTGGACCTAATAGGAATGAAGAGGCGGAGAAGCCCTTGGCGGAACCTACGGTAGAAAAGGAGAACGGAGAAAAGAAGGGAGAGAAAGAGAGAAATGAAAACAAAACGTCGAGGCCGTGGCCGTGGCCTTTTATAGAGGACTGGAAACCAAGCGATTACACGGCCGAGACTTTGATCCTTCGGCCGAGACATCCATTAATCGGCCGCTTGATCAATTTCCTGGCCTCCTAACCTATCTTGCTCAGTGCACCAACTCAAGCCATTATGAAGCTCTGGGTCCGTGACCAACAGAGACAATGATCAGAACTAGCCTTGGGGACATGCCCGAGCATGAAGAAACTCTCTCTCCGCAACAGCAAGCTGATTACTGGAGATTACCTGCTCTCCAAAATCCATACATCTGCTACCTCAGCAGCCCCGAGCTCATCATCTCAGCAATACCTACATTCAAACACTCACCATCAGCAAATTCAGGGCACCATACTCGTTCAGCAGCCCTGTGCCGAAGTCACTAAATAGCTCCAAGCTGACCATCTTAGCGGCCCTGTGCTCACCAGCTTCATCACTGTCAGTAGCTCGGTAGCTCTAAGCTAGCCACCCCAGCAACTCCATATCCATCAAGCCACTCAACAGGCTCCATTTTCAACACCTCCAACCCCAGGCACACTACTCAAGCCACTATAAGCTCTATGCTCAACTACTTCAACAGCTCTACGCTCACTCACGCAACGGCTCTATGATCGTGCTCTCCATCATCACCATCAAACAGCTCTAAGCTCACTCAGCAACTCTTTAGTACTCAGCTACAACAGCTCTAAGCTCACCATCACCCAACAGCTCTATGCTCGCTATCCCAGAGGCTCTACGCCTGTATTCGCCATCCCAGCGGATCTGCGCCCGTATTCCACTTTAACAGCCTTGTGCCTACTATCTCAGTCATTCAGCAGCCCAGCACCACCACGTGCTTAAGCCATTCAACGACTCCGTGCTTGCCACCATCGAAGCCAGTCAGCGACTCCCCACCTCAGCAGCTCCAAGCTCGCTATCATTCGGCAACCCTGTGCCCAAGTCTCTCAAACAGCACCACACTCCATATTCACCCTCAGCAGCTCTACGCTTGTTACTTCAGCGGCTCAACGCCCATATTCACCATTTCAGCGGCTCAACGCCTGCACTCATCATCTCAGCGGCCCTATGCCAGCTTATTTAGTAGCCCTATGCTCACCAGTTCTATAATCACCATCAGCAGCTCTACGCTTGCTCAGCGGCTCCACGCCCGTATTCACTAATCTCACTTTGGCATCTCTATGGGCTCTACGCCCGTATTTACCACTTCAGTGGCTCTATGCCCATTATCTCAAACTGGCTCTACACCGTAACAATTATCAACAGGCTCTATGCCCGTATTCACCCCCTCAGTAGCTCTACGCTCACTACTTCAGCGACTCTAAGCCCATTATCTCAACTGGCTCTACGCCGTAACCAACCAATTGTTAATAAGCTCCACGCCTCAATCAACATCTGTTCTCAAGCTCTATGCTTGAATGCTCAAAATTCAACATTTTGAATGCTCGAAGCTCTTCGAATGCCCAACCACTGGGTACTGGATGCTCAAGTTCTACACTTGAATGCTTAAGCTCTATGCTTGGATGCCCAACCACTGCGTACTGGATGCTCAAAGCCTATACTCCGAATGCTCGGATTCTACCCTCCGAATGCTTGAGCTCTACGCTCTGAATGCTCAAGTCCAAAACTTGAAAGAAGCTCTACGCTTAAATCAAACACACATGCACGAGCCCGTGCACATTGCATCACCATTATCACATCGAGTCAACATCAATTACATCACCATATCTGTTCACATCCAACCAATCATCATCATCACATATGCATATATTTTGCATCTATCTCTCATGAAATAGGTCAACCCTGCAATCAACTGGCTCTACGCCTCGATTTTATTGATCGGTCCAGCGCCTCGATCCTTTGGCTCTACGCCAAAATTTATGATGGGAAAGCTCTGTGCACAGACCTTCATAATGCAACTAGGCTCTACGACTCGATTCAAATCACATCAAGCTCAAAGCTCTAACTCTCCAGGCTCTCGCCTCATGACTGCAACCAGCTCCGCACCTCGGTTCTTGCATCTCGACGCTCCGTGCTCTAGTTACTGGCCTTGAGCCCACCATATCTCAAAACCAGCATCCAACTTGTCTCCAAAAGATGGCTTGGATTCCACCCCTTATCTCAATACCGACGTCTGATTCATCTCCCAACAGATGGTTTTGATTCCACCCCAATTACATCAATTCCTTATAGCTCATTCGCAAGGATAGGCTACTCTACGAGCTCCCCTCAGTTAAAATAAGGATGATCAAGAAAAGCAAACGACGCACTCGCCGTGTATTGATCTACCCTAAAATACTAAGGATGCTCTTCGCAAAAATTTCCCCAGTAGCCCCGTGCTCCTTCAACTACCCTTCGCCAAAATCCTAGCTTAGCCTAGGTACGTCATACTATGGCTTTTAAAGCCTAAAGGTACGTCTTCTGTTTCTAACCCTCCAAACTTTTATTTTTCTTTATTGCCCCCCCTCCCGAACTACGGTTGGTCTGAATTTCCCCTATGGAATACGTAGGCAGCCTCCCGGCCCGACCACAACAAAAACCTTTTTCAAAAACCCCTTGGAATAGTGGTTGAACCAAATTGAGTTGCTTTTACAGCTTTGACTCTTACTTAAACATGTCTCGCGATCCGTCAAAGTTTAGTCAAAGAGGGGCATCTATAGACACCCCAATTTGGCCTAACGATTATTTCAAGTCCCACCTTGGGACCATCCTGATGATGATATAGATACAGTGATTGCTGATTGACTTCTCGTGAACCTTAGTACTTTCGGTAAGAACTTTTAGCCACTTAGAGGACCCAATCCAGAGCCAAATAGCCTTTCAGAAAGAAGTACAGTATCCTAGGAGAATCCATCTATCAGCCGTGACATTGATCACACGACCACGACATCATTTCTTCACCCGTGAAGCCTGTTGCTTGAAAATCTCCCTAGGAGACCGATTAGCCGGCCGCCAGGATCATTCCTCGGCCGCAACTTCAATTCTTCGACTGCCAAATCCTTTGCTCGGCCACCAGATCGTCCAGATTCTGGAACGTTCTGTCACTTGTTTGATCCAATCACAAAACCCTAGCAGCCAAATCCCGATGCGTTCGGGCTACGTAAGGAGATCACCATAAGGAGTTCGTGTTGCCTTATAACTCCAATTCAATCGTTCGATTTAGATTGGTTGAGGTGTGTCATCCCTATGCCTATATAAAGGAGCCCTTGGGTTCCGAAATTAACAAGTACATACACCCTCTCTAGCCACGAAACTCTATCAATAGACACTCTCAAATCCCCTCTACAAAAGCCCCATCCTCCCGAAGGCAGCCGCGATCCAACGATCTAAACCCCAAAGTTCAAACCCTAACCCTAGGGTTCCGAGAAGTAATTCAATCAATCATCCTCAATCCAAAGCAATCAAGCCACTGAGGGATCAAAGTGGTGAGGCCCAGGGGCCTCTGGTTCAATTTATTTCCTATTTTTATGCTTAATCGTAGCTTTCTGATTATCTGTTAGTCGTATAGTCTGGTGTGAGGAAGAACATCGACTGGATCTTCGATCCATCGGCCGATACGTCAAACCAGGAGGATCTCTCGGCCGTGACATCTATTCACCGGCCGCGAGATCCATCTCCCACGGACAGTTTGTTTTATTCTGCTTTCGGATGCATGCTTTATTTATCATCTCGGCTCACCTTACTCACTATTAAAGGCTAAAAACAGATTACATGTTTGAATTAAACAAAATATATGTTAATCATATGTCGAACAATTATGGGCCAGTCTCACGACTGGGTAGAGAGGGGTGCCTATTACCTTCCCCTCATTGTACCTTTGGCTCCCGAGCCCAGAATCTCAATCTATTATGGGCCAGTCTCACGACTCTGTTTTGATGATAACCTTTATTGCGTGGCGATGTTCCTAGCCATGGGAATGTCTGCGATCTTGGTTTATGAACCAAACAACCAAACAAACAGCAACGATCAATCTGTATGGTGATTCCCCGCTTTCGAGAGGTGTCTACAGGAGTATGACATGGAGAGGATCTTGGTGGACTCAGGAAGCTGCAAAGAGGTGCTGTACTATGATGCATTTAAAAAATTGGGACTGACACAGGCGGACTTGGTGTAGTCAATAACCCCACTGGTCGGATTTAGTGCAGGAGTAGTCTGGCCATTGGGCAAAGTAACTCTGCCTATTCGGGCAGGAACGGTGGTGCTACAAACCGACTTCTTGGTGGTAGATGTGCCATCTTCTTATAACGCGATTATAGGAAGAACGTGGTTGCACAAGATGAGGGCAGTTTCCTCCACTTACCATTAGATGTTAAAGTTTCCCAGATCTAATGGCATCGAAAGCATCAGAGGAAACCAAAAGGTTTCCCAGCAGTGCCTGATTTCGATAATCAAGAAGGCACCTAAAGCAAAGTTAGTTCAAGCCATCGAGGTACCAGACCAGCTGACCATCGAGGATGTCGGAGGGAACCTCGCCAAAAAAGTGGTGGAAGGCTTGAAAATGATTCTGATCAATGAGACTGATCCAGAAAGGTATTTCCTGATTGGGGAAAACCTGAATAAGGAAGAAGAGTGGTTGCTTAGGTAGCCGAAGAGATACCCAAGGAAGATTCAGACGTGATCTATCACCACTTGAATGTGGATCCCAACACAAGACTATGAAAGTAAAAGACTCCATGAATGGAGGATGATCCGACAAGGAAAAGGAGAAGATGCCCTTTTCGTTTGGTGCTCCGGAGGAAGCACAGAATGGAGCTATGAGCAAGTCCATTGATGATATATACTCCAAGAATTGGGGGAGCAGATCGAGATCCCTAGATAGAACACATGTATCAGCTTTGATCATAGGCGTACGCGTAGAGCAGTCTGAATCTGCTAGACGATCGCATAAAGCAATTTAAATCTGCTAAGCGTTCCCGAAGAGTAGTTTGAATCTGTTAGGCGTTCGCGTAGAACAGTCTGAATCTGCTCGGCATCAGCGCAACGCAGTTTGAATTTGCTAGGCAGCAGTGCAGTGTGAACCTGCTAGGCGATCTTAAGGTGCAGTCTAAATCTGCTCAGCATCAGTGTAGTCTGAATGTTTGTTAGACGATTGGGTGGAGCAGTCTGAATTTGCTAGGCAACCTTGCAAAGCAATTCAAATTGCTATGCAACTACACGGAGCAGTCTAAATTTATTAGGCAATCGCACAGAGTAGTACACATTTGTTAGGTGCTCTCGAAAAGCCTATCTGAATCTGTTAGATGATCGGAAAGATCGGTCTAAGTTAGGCAATCACAACATACTCGAGACTACGAAAGGTCTCAAAGAAAAAGAATGTGATACTGAATAAATTGCTTAGCGTATGAAAAAACGTGAGCAAGAGATCAAAGACTTATAGAAATGCCTACGAAAGAAGGAGAATTCAGGTAATGCTCGAATAAGCGACGAACTGAAAGGCTGAGCACCTCTACGGATAGAAACCTGGAAAGTGTATAGTTACCGCACAACGATGCTCTCGTAATAAGCTCATGAGTGAGGGATTACGATGTAAGAAGGAATCCATCGAGCAGGATCAAGAGAAGTGAAAATTACTATGTACGAAGCCTTGTTGATCAGGCTACGAGAAGCAAGAAAGTGGCAGCCTAAGATCTGCTGGACAAGTACGAAAGGGTCTACGAGCAATAGATCAGCTCAGGATGGAGACACGATGCCTATACCATGGAATATACAGATAAGTATTGGAATTACTTATTGCAATTTATATTTTTTATTGATTAGCTATGAGTTGCTATAAGGGAATTATGAACATAATTCCGTAGAAAATATTGCTTAATATGATTAATTAGCTATGAGTTGCTATAAGGGAATTATGAACAGAATTCCATAGAAAATATTGCTTATTATGATTAATTAGCTATGAATTGCTATGAGGGAATTATGATCAGAATTCCATTCAGTTACGAGTGGCTTTATGACGGAATTATGAAATTTCATCTTCTTTGTGTAACGCCCCCATTTTCGGGTTCGTTAATTAGACATTTTATTGAATAAAAAGACTAAGAGTCAAGCTCATTATTACAACATAAGTCTTACTAGAGTACTTTTTATTACACAAGGAGGGGAATTCTAGGGTATTCTATCACTCCGCTTCTTCCTCCATCCTAGCAAGCTCTTCGGCTCCAAAGGCCTCCAATGTATACTGTTCACCTTACTCATCAATTAACTCTGACACATTATACCAGCGTCGCCCCCAGTATAATATGTCAGGGTCACCAAAAAGGTAACACCGTGAGCTACAAGCTCAATAGAATAAACTATACCCACTAACTCTTAACTTAAAGCAAGGAAGCATATAACCAATTACACATGCTCATTCAACAACATAGTTAAACAATGACATATCCACATTCGATATCTTATTAGCGTTGGTGTCATGCCTTTTCTCGAGTTTCTCCTATGCGACTCGTCGTAGACCGTGTCAACCATTTTACCTTTAACAAAACCATAATTTCCAAAGTTTCTTCCACAAATTGCTACTAATGAGGCTACCACGTCCGGCTCCATAAGCAACACACACGATGGCTACCAAGTCCGGCCATATCATGGTTTTATAAAATACATTCTTTCAAATCTTGCATTGGCTACCAAGTCCGGCCAAGCCATATTTCCACATGAGACTACCACGTCCGGCCCCATTGGAAATCTACGCTGTGAGCTACCAAGTCCGGCCACATTACGGTTTTCAAACACTTACACAACGACTACCAAGTCCGGTCATTATGTACTTTCAAAATATTTTCCACATGTTACTCCCATCCTTTATTCAACCACACCCTAGGTGTCATGTTTCTACTTTCTCGGTTTTCGTGTCTCGTTCGCATGCATAGACTCCGCGGTAATTCATTCCACAATTTAAGTAATCTTGAAACTAAACTAACAAGATCATTCAACTCTATATTAGATAGCATGCTCATTTTGTCACATCATCATACTCACATTTAATCACACAAGGTTAAGCATAGTGCCACATGGACGGACACCTTTGGAGTGATAAATCACTTATGCTTTATCAACAACAAGTAGTCAAGTAATCACATAATCATGCTTACATTCATTCTAAGATTAAAACAGCTTAATCCTAAATCATGCTTTCTTAAGTTCAAAACAGCATATGTTTATTGAGTGTTCTAACGTTAAGCTATTCATGCCATGGTTAATCAAGATAACAACTTCTAAACATTTCTAATCATGCTTGGGGAAAGTAGCTCGTATAATCTACGCATGCTCGAGATTTCAAAGGTTTAGAATAATTCACTATCATTTCGAAATACACATGCAATACGCTATACTTAGATCTTTGAAAGTATAGTAAAATTATACTAAACTTAAAGAGTATTCTACAGATACGTAGAGAAAAGTAGATATAGGATATCTACCGTTCTTCTTGGCGGTAGTCGGCTATGGATTAGGAAAATAGTACGTCGGACGGAGTAACGGCTTAGGAATGGCTTCGATAGCTTCGAAAGAGAAAGGTTTCTCTCAAAACTTGATCTTGACTAATACTACTAAAACTTTTGGATCGGTAGGGTGGTGGAGTGGCGGCTTAGTGGCGTCACTAGAAGAGTTTCTTGAAGAACTAGGGAAGAACTTCAAGAACAACTAAGAACTAAGCAAGAACAACAAGAACACTTAGACTTTCTAGAGAGAAGTTGGAGCAATGCTTGAAGGTGTGAGTTCAAAGGCTTGAAATGGCTTGCTATTTATAGGCCAAGTTGGTCTATTATCCAAGAGGCAATATTTCCCCTAACATTTGTTATCCAATGGATCATAGATTGACTAGATTTGATTGTCCTTAGATTGGATGAGGTGTTGAGCAAAAGGACATGACTAGGCTTAATGTACACTTGCACACATCACACAAATCTCTCTCTCTCCCTCTCTTCCGGCCTCTCTCTCTCCCATCTCTCTCGGCTATCTCTCTCTCTCTCTCCCTCCCTTTGGTCCAAAGAAGGTACAAAGGTTGAAAGACCAATGGATTTTCCTTGTTCTTTCTTCTAACCTAGGACAAGGTTTAATCTATTCAAATGGGGTTTGTGTCTAGTCTTGAATAGAAATAAGATATGGTAGTCCTTTAGGGTTGAAAGAATAAGAAACCCTAGATATGGTGGTACAAGGTGATGCAATAGGATGATGTAGGAGATATGGTGAGTACACTAGTCACACACCTCACTCTCTCTCTCCCTCTCTCAACCGGCCACTCTCTCTCTCTCTCGGCCACACTCTCTCTCTCTCTCTCTCTCTCTTGGAGACCTAATGGAGAAAGGACAAGGGTTGAAAGAGTAAGAGTAAACTAATAGTTTGTAAGAAGATTTTGTAAGAAAATCTAGTACTTGATTATATCTTAGGTCATCCTATCCTTCATCTTTCAAGGTACAAGTACTTATATATATAGAATTAGGGTTTTGGTAGAAGAAGATCAAGAAGGTACAACACTATCTCTCTCTCTCTCCTATCTCTCTCCCCCATCTCTCTCTCTCAGCCTCTCTCTCTCCGAATTCTCTCTCTCTCTCTCCATGGTACAATGTACATAAGTACATAGGTGGAAAGATTACAAAGATCTTTCTTGTTCTTTCTTCCAATCTAGGACAAGTCTAGGTTAATTTATTGGGGTTTTGGTCTAGTCTAGTACTTGAGAAGATTGAGTTTGGATTGAAAGAGCAAGAAACCCTAGATTTGGTGGTACTAGGTGATATGTTAAGATTGGCCAAGGACTGTGACTAGGCTTGGAAGAGTACAAGGGCACACATCACCATCTCTCTCTCCCTCTCTCATCCGGCCTCTCTCTCTCTCTCCCATCTCTCTCGGCAATCTCTCTCTCTCTCTCCTCCTATCTCTCTCTCTCTCTCTCCTTAGTACTACTATGTATAATATATGTATACTTACTAGATATGGAAGGACAAAAGAAGAATAAACAAATGGGGTTTAGAAAGAGTAAGATTTTCCCAATAAACAATTGGATTTGGCACATGAGTACTTCCTATATTTTAATAAAGGGTAGGTATACACTTGCCTTAATATAATATTTAGGTACATATAGAATCCTATGGAAATATATATATAAGTATAAATCTTATTCTTTCACTAGAGAATCCCATGGGAAAATTGGGTAATGCTACTAACCAACATACATTAGTACTAGTCCTATCATCCAATGAATAATAATTCCCCTAGTAGTTATTAACCAATGGGTCATAGTCCTCCTAACTTTTATTATCCAAAGGTTAAAGATAGGAAGTACTAGGCTAATATAATATGTATTAATGATTTTGACACATGGTATATCTATTAAACTAATAGGTTTGTACTAGGTAGAAAGACTAGCTTATTATCCAATAAATAATATTTACCCTAACCTTTATTATCCAAGGGTCAAAGATGGAAGTACTATGCTTGCATAATGTATATATATAAGTACAATGACTCATGGCAAATCTATTAAACTAATGGATCTTGTACTTGATAGGAAGACTAACTTATTGACCAATGGGTAACAATTCTCCTAACTTTTACTATCCAATGGATAAAGGATGGAAGTACTATACTTATATAATCTATCTATATTAGTACAATGACTCATGGTGAATCCAATTAAACAAATAGATCTTGTACTAGGTAGAAAGACTAACCTATTGTCCAATGGTTAATAATCCTCCTAACTTTTATCGTCCAATGGGTAAAGATGGTAAGTAATATATAATTATATAAAGTGTACCTAGCAATATCCTCGGTGGAAACCTATGATCCAATGGATAAAGATTATCGTAGCATTTATCGTCCAATGGGTAATAGATCAAAGGTTGACTTTGGTCAAAAGGGTTTGTTTAGGGTTCAAATGGTTCAAGGAAGTTCAAAATGTCTAATGAAGTTCAAAAGGTCTTCCTAGGGTTTAGGAGAAGCAACTAGATGGATCGCTAGTTAGGGTTTCTCAAAGGTTGGTTAAAATCTAACTAGTCTTGCTAAGTAGGATTTCTAGCCAAGAAATATAATCTTAAAGCTTACTAGCATACTTGTCCTTGGGGAAAATGACTAGAAAATTTATATGAAGAATACAATATTTATAAGTCTAAAATTTAGTAACGACGGATTTTTGGATATTAGAAAGGAATTTTAAATGGAAACCAAGTAATCAAATAAAATTCAAATTTTTAATGAAATTTTTATTTCCCAAAAATCCGGGTCGTTACAATTTGTGTTCGGTCCTAGCACGAATAAGCTATGTACGGACCCGAAGACACTTAATTTGCCTCCATACTGAGGGAGAGCGTGTTTTGAAAGATTATTGCAGTTTTCCAAGTTTGAGTACGATGAAACTCAGAAATTGGCTAAGTATGAATAAACTTAAGCCATGGCAATGAATAATGCCCAAATCTGATTGAGTACGATCAAACTCAAAATTTGGCCAAGTGCGAATAAACTTAGGCCATGGCAATGAATAATGCCCAGATCCATTTGAGTATGATCAAATTCAAAATTTGGCTAAGTATGAATAAACTTAGGCCATGGCAATGAATAAAAATTCGATTGAGTACGATCAAACTCAAAATTTGGCTAAGTATGAATAAACTTAGGCCGTGGCAATGAATAGTGCCAAAATTCGATTGAGTACTATCAAACTCAAAATTTGGCTAAGTATGAATAAACTTAGGCCATGGCAATGAATAGTGTTGAAATTCGATTGAGTAAGATCAAACTCAAAATTTGGCTAAGTATAAATAGACTTAGGCCATGGCAATGAACATTACGTGATTATGGAGAGTTACGAATAAAATTCATTTGTTATGTTTTTAAACTACAAGTTAGTTGCAAAGGGTTATGAATAACATTCCTTTGAGTTTGGGTTATGAATAAAATTCTCTTTTCTGATAATGAAAATTGAGTTTGATCGTGTTAACTATGAATATGGTTCCAAAAAGAAATGAACTTTTCGTTCCCATATTGGGGAGCAGTAGTTGGGTATACCATACTATATACAAAATAATAGCTAAGTCTGAAACACTTAGGTGCGTATGAACAAGCGCACAAATTTGCTAAGTCTGGAAAAGTTAGGTGCGTATGAATAGACGCACAAATTTGCTAAGTATGAAAAACTTAGAGGTGTGTGAATAAGTATGAGAAACTTAGACGTGTACAAGCAAACACGCAAATTTGTTAAAGTATGAAATACTTAACTGTGTACGAATAAAAACACAAGTCTGCCAAGTACGAAACGCTTGGGCGAGCAAGCATAGTACAAAAAGTGCATGTGAATGAACGCACAAAATTGGCCAGGCACGAAGGGCCTAGGTCTGTAAATAAATTTCGTAAGGATTGAGTACAGTTGAGGTGTACAAAAAACACACAAACCTGACTAAGTACGAATGCTTAGACGTGTATGAATAAACACACAAAACTTAGGAACTTGCTAAGTATGAAACACTTAAGTTTATGCTCGAATGCGCATAGAATGGTTTATTAATAACACTTAGTTAAATGTGCATGAACAAGCGCAAGATCCAATCACGCGCGAACGACGACTATGCTTGAGAGTTGCCAAGTATGAAATGCTTAGGCACAGAAGTAGCTAAGAATGAAAAACTTAAGCTTATGTATGAGATACATAAGATTGATAAGTATGAAAAAACTTAAGAGGCTCATACAAAATTTGGGCAGTTGCGATTGGCGTCCGAGCACGGTATACTCTGACCACGTCAAAATAATGTCAAGTAATGGGATTACTTAGTAAGAGCACGAATATTGTACTTGTTCGGTCCTGGCAAGAACATGCTAAGGACACTTTGCCTCCATGATGGGGAGCAAAGAGCATTCATCAAAAATATTCGTTGAGTACGATCAAACTCAGAATCCAACTGAGTGCGAATAAACTTCGGCCAAGACCATGAAGGGTGCCGAAATCCAATCGAGTATGATTGAACTTAATATTGCTAGGTGCAAGAAAACTTAGGTTATAGCAACAAATATTGCTGAAGACTTGCTGAGTATGAATACACTTAGTCCGAAAGCAACGGTTGGCTAAGTAGGAAGACACTTAGGCCAAAAGAAATGAATAATACTCAAAGGAAGCTAAGTACGGACAAACTTAGATAGTTCACCGAGTTTGAACAAGTACGAGCAAAACCTAAGTGTGCATATACTTAGGCATACCAAGTGTGAATAAGCTTGGATAATGGCAAAAACATTTATGCTAAGTATCTGTTGAGTCAGAAAGAACTTGACCACGAATAGGGCCAGCAAAAGGCAATTAAAGGAAATTTGCCTCGCAAAAAGCAACAAAAAATGTTGAGATTTGGCTAATTGCAGATACACTCAGTCCGACAGCACCGAATAATGCTGAGAAAAGCCAAGTACGAATGTACTTGGGCTGCTACCTAAGTACGAATGAACTTAGATGATTCACTGACATGGATAGGCTCAAACAGTAAGAGTATGAAAAACTTCGTTGTATTTGGCTGTGTCAAGCATAAACCATTGGCAAAGTTAAGTGCCTAGAATTGAAAAAGTAACCAAGCACGAAAACTTGGGTGACTACGAGCTAAATTGAAAATAGGTACGAATAAACCTGAACTATGACAATGAAGAATGTCAAAAGTAGACCCCAATACGGAGAGGCTTGGGGTCCGAGTAGTGAACATTGCTCTGAGCAATAACGCCGTTAGTATACGTAAGCAGGTCTAAGCATGTATGCCAGAATATAACTAAATATGAAACAACTTAGGATATGGGTGCGTCGTGCACAAACTAAGACTGGAACGTGAAGAGGTTTGAGGCCCGAGCAGCGAACATTGCTTGAAACATGACAAGTGAAGATTGTCAGACAAAGGCCCAAGCACGAAGAAGTTTGGGGCCTGAGCGATGAACATTGCTCTGATGCGAGCAAAGCCTGAGATAAGCTGGGTACAACATAAACCTAGGCACAATAGTGGATTGGCTAAGAACAAGTATGCTTAGGCCTTGGCAGTAAGGAATGCCAAAATCGACAAAGTCCAAGCAAACTTAAGCCTTGGCTACGAGCTGAGCCCGAGATAGGCTAGGTGCAGAGGAAACCTAGGCCTTGGCAACGGATGAGATCTAAATCAAGTCCTGATGCACTTAGGACTAGGCATTGAATAAATACCCAAAACGGCCATGTTCGGCCGAGAATTGGGGATGAGTACGAGTACTCCTAGGGTAGTGAACATTGTTGGGAATTCGCTAAGTATGAGTAAACTTTGAGCCAAAGCAATGGTTAAATACCGAGAAATTTCAAAAGTACGGAATGACCTATGGTCATTGCTAATTACAAACAAACTTAGCAAGAGTGCAAAAAGATTTGCTAAAAATGAGTGAACTTAGAAAGTAGCAACGTGTACTGCCAGAGAATTCCCAAGCGTAAGCAGAAACTTACGAAGTGAAGGTCGAGTGAACTTGGTGCGGAAGTGAAGGTTCCTGAGGCAGTGGACAGTGCTTAAATGGCGGAAGGTGTTTCTTTCTTTTTCTACAGAGGGAGACTTAGAGAGAGAGTGGGGTTTTGAAATGGGCCAAAATCCCATATATACCCCAATTGATGGGATGGCGTAAGCGAAACGTCACCCCAGACGTCGTTTGCGCGTCTCCTTTCACCTAAAACACCGTGCAAATGAAAAAATAACAGGAAGTTGAGATACGAATCGCTACTTTGACAAGGGTGTTAGTTCGAATTAATTGAAATATGTGCGGAGTACGACACATGGACACGGCCCTGAAAAGGCTTGACCTTGAGACGTCAAAGCATTAATGAGAATAGACGGTATGTCTACACAAAAGCCCACGTTAAACGGAGGAAGCTTTACCCGTTGCCCCTGAACATTGACAATGGGCAAAGCTGGGGAGAAATTGTAGGGAGGTCTTCCCGAACAAGCTCAAATAGAGCCCGAACACGTGGTACGTGGGACCATGGTACGAGTAAGACAAGATAAGTCGCCGTGCAAGACGGTGGTCGGCGATATGGACCAGTGACATGAGAAGTCATTGGTCTAGGGAGTCTGTACGGAGCCAATTAACATAAGACGTTATTGGTCCAGGAGATTGAACCAGTGACATGAGAAGTCACTGGTCCAAGTAGTCTGTTCGGCGATGAGAGGGCCGAACAGGAGGAGAGTTCTGGGGAAAACAGCTTCAGATGCAAGGAACACTCTGGAAGGTTCCAGAATTGTGGAATTCCGTGAAGGAATAAGATCTCGAGAATATAGGATCTGGGAAAGATACCCAACGGAAATGGGATGTTCGGCCAGCTATAGAAAAAGAGTCCTAATGGGACTAAGATAATGAATTGATAAGGGAACAAGAATCCAAGATATTATGGGTTTCCTATACGAGGTAGGAAACCTAGGGCAACAAGGATGCTTGGGCAGCAAGCATATGAAAATCTATAAATATGAGGTAAACCTAGAGGTAAGGGTACGCAATTTGTAGCAATCGAGTTATTTACCTACTGATAATTAGGGTTTCTTGAGAGTATGTGATGCTGACTTTGGCATCGGAGGGACTTTGCCAAAGAGAGGCAAAGGTGCGCTCACCCTTGTCTGTTTTGAAGTTAGGGTTCTGGCAGAAGGCTAGGGTTCTGGCGAGGAGGCACGTGAAGCTGTTCACCAAAAAGCTAGAGTTACCACTAAGCGGATTTTTTCCCCTTACAGTCGTCACCTTCGATATCTAAGGTTCAAGAGCCAGGTTATGAGAGGGGAAGGGTTTTATGGCACCCCTCTCGCCCAATCCGGATATCGGTCTCTACTCGAGCATTTTGTAAAACGTTTGCATTTTTCTCTCATTAATCATTTTTTAGCCAATTAGGGCGAGGGAACAGTTAAAGGGGATTAGAATGGTAACAATTTGGCAGGATGTGATAAAATGGCATGCTTGCTTGTTGAAACAATTAATATAGATTGAAAACAGACTTCTATGAGCGTTTTAAACAGACTGTAATACCTTGATCCGCAGTGTCGTGCGCAGGAAGAAACCAGCATGCACTGACCAAGTCACTGTATGCAGATATCTCCTGCATACGCCACACACAAACAAGCGTGCGCCAGTAGGTCTAATCCCACAACTCTCATTTTCAATCCTCTGGGCTCTTGAAAGGATCAGTGCACACCCAGGACAAACCAAGCAGTTATATCACAAGGGACATATAGTTACAGATAGTTTGAATGGGCTTTAGGGCCACAGAATAAATAGAACACCCCATAAACAGTGTGGGGGGATAAACAGAGGCCAAAGCCTAGTTGCCATGTAATGGCCAGCCACTGGGCTAGGACTAACTGCCGTACGTAGGTAGTGGTACACCGTGCGCCAGTTACACCCTTTTTGTCCAGTGCTTGTCTTTGCACTTTCTGGGTTCTGGAACATGACCAGAAGGACCCCATAGGCATTCCAAAGCAACAGAAATAAACATTGAATATTACAACTTGCAGTTCTAACTATTGAAAATAGTAAACTGGTTTTAACATGCAATAAGGTGATGAAAGTGGAAAGAAAGACAAAAAATAGCTAGACACTGATCCCCACACCAGTACTGCACGTACTGCCATTACTGGCGTACGGGCTCATAACACTGGCGTGCGCCGGTGCTAGCTATATACGGCTTTAAAGCCTCGCCAGCTTTTGGGCCAAGACTGGTATTGATTACCAGCCTTGACCTTGCCAGCCCCCCTCAGGAGTTAGAATAGAATATATGCAAAGGTGGTTGTGGGCTACCAGCCCGAAAAAATACAAGAAGGGTTTTTGGCTTTTAATATATTTCCCGCCGCTTTGAAGAGAGAAATACGCCGTTTGAAGAGTCGCCACCCGGATTTGCGGTATATCACCCGAGAAACCGTTTTGTTTGGAAAACCAATTGATTTAAATTGAAGACCAGAGATCAGTTTCAAGGGTTCAGAAGCCATGTTACGAGGGGGGAAGGGTTTTACGGCACCCCCCTCGCCCGATTCGAAATCGGTCTCTACTAAACGTTTGTGGGATTTTTCAAAGGGATTTTGTTTCATTAGATCATTTAGCAAGTATCCACAGTTATAACAGGTAAGAATTGCATGCATGTGCTGGTGTACAATGGATGCTTAAATGGAAGTGAGCAAAATGCATGATCACAGAAACTGAGGATCTGTCACTGACTTCACTCTCGAGCGCTCGAGAGAGGTCCCGAGCGCTTGGGAGTTCTGATACCCAACCTGCAAGCTTTGTTAGCACAGACAGAATGCAATGCTAAAATAGGAACTGAAATGATATTAATTATACTACTGGCTCAGCAGAGGACTTGGAAGACTGAGCTAAGCCCTCAATCTTTCAAATCTTGCGTCCCTGCCTTAACAAAGCTAAATCTATGAATTTAAAAGGGCAACAGGCCACACTAAAGCATGCAGAGACCAGATGACACAGCAGACTGGGAAATGGGAAGCAATGGCATGCATGCACTCCCGAGCGCTCTGGAATGGTTCGGAGCGCTTGGGAGTGAGCTGCATGTCAGCTTACTCTCAAACAGGAAATAGTACCATTTTGACATGCAAAGGCCCTTGTTTTGATATTTCCCAAGAGGAGAACCTCTTTTAACTTTGAAAGAGAGAAACCTTGTTCACACATGAAAACTTGTGAGAAAATGTTTATGTCTTTAGGGGAAAACCATTTTCTGTGCATGCATGCCAAAATGAAACCCATTCTTTTAATACCTCACGCCATTCCCAACCTACTGCGTCGCAAAGGGGGCATGCATGAAACTGGGAACCGTCCCGAGCGCTCAGGAGCACTCTCGAGCGCTTGGGAGTGGTTCCAGTGAGGGTTTTGTGAAAACATTTTCTTGTGCCCTATTGCTCTTGTTTTTACACTAGGGTCTCCCAACCATGCACCCAGTATTGAAGACTGGGTCAGGCTGAGAGACCCCCCTCAGAAGGGATGAATAGCCCTTTAGTTGTGACCAAAGGTAAAGTTTTATACCTTTTCCTTGAACCTTGCTCCTTGGTGTGCCTTTGAGATGTGGGTGAAGTGAGAAGAGTGCAAGAAATCAAAAGGGTATTCTGGATTTCTTGCCCTTTTCCTTGGTGATTTGCAAAACTTTTAGAGTTTGGAAAGAGAGTTTGGAGATTTTTGGTTTTTGGCTAGAGAGAGAGAGAGAGAGCAGAGAGTAAGGGGGGCTCTTCAGGGATGGATTTTCGTGGTCTCCTTTCTGCTGAAAAACCAGTTATATTTATAGGCCAAGACCTCAAATGGTTTTTGAAAATCAAATGGTTTTGATAAAACATTTTTTTAATAGGAAAATCTTTGGCCTGAATATCTTCCACCAGAGGTTGAGTGTGGACCGAGCCATCGGTGGGCTCAAGGTGGTTATAATGATGAGTAACATGGTGAGTGGGTGATACTGCCATTCATTGGGCAACAGAATAGTCTCGAGCGCTCGAGAAAGAGCCAGGCCAGAGGTTTTGTGAAACAGTTTTGAGCGCTTGGGATTGCTCCCAAGCGCTTGGAAATGTTTTTAACCATTTTTACTCCATCTTCAAATCTTTCAAGGAGCAAAGTTCCGATCGGTACCAGGCTTGTTTCAATCCAAAGTCATCATCGGGGAGCCTCCGGGCCACAAATCAAGGAATTTTGAAAAGTCCAAATTGGGGTGTCTACAGTGGTATACCTTTGGTTTTGGAGTTTGGAGGTGTGCTTGAGCTTGAGCTTGGGGTTTGATGGATAGATGATGAGTGTTTAGAGGTGAATGGTGTATGGAAAAGGGGGGAGGGGCTGCTTGCTTTCTATTTCTAAGGATGAGAGAAGAAAGCAAGAAGCTTTGAAGGAGAGAGAGAACTTGAGACTTTTTTTTGGACTTCAAGTCTTGTAACCCCTTGCATATGAATGCAAGGGGTTATATATAAAAGAGAGATGGGAGTGTAACCAGCTCAAGGGGCTGGTTGGAGTTGGAATGGAAGTCTCCCATGCATTAAATGCATAGGACAAGTTGATGGATATTGTAGGAGAGAGGGGGGAACATCCCCTGCACACTCACACTCATCAGACAAATGTACAACGTACTGTGGTGGCCCAAAATTTCTTGTGCACGTGACTGAATAAAGGTGATTTGACTACCTTTGACCGGCGTACACCAGTAATGGACCTACGTGCGCCAGTCACAGCCTGGTCAACGGTCAAAGTTGACCGATGACTGACACGTGGCAGTGGACCAACATACGCCTGTACAGTATCGGTGTATGCAAGTAGGGTTTTGCTAAGGCCTTTCGGTTCTGGCTTGAAGGGTTTGAAAGGGTTTGAGAGAGGTTCGGAATGCTCAAAGCTCAAACACACTAACATTCTCGAGAAGTTATTGACCTTTACTCATCATTAGGGAATCAAAGACCGTAAGTAAACTAATCTAGACAGTCCAGAATAGGGTGTCTACATTTTACAATCATCCTTTATCAAAGAGAATAAAATAAAGTTACGATTACTTCTTTCAAAATGAATTTAAAAAGATAGTGAAGTATCTCCTTAGCCTGAGCTTTCAAAAAGACATCAATGCGTGCACTCACACGCCATGCAGCTATTCTTGAGTTGTACCTGAAAAGAATGAAGGGTTGAGATACACTAACCCAGTAGAAAAATCTCAACTAAATCTACATTTGGATGAGATGATAAGCGTGGAGTTAGTGAATCATGCTAAATGAAAAATCATATAACAAGAAGTGAGTTAACAACCATTTTAAATCATTATGGTACAAGGAATTAGCACACAAGTATAAATCCAGGAACAACAAGTACCAACACCATTTACTAGAATTAAAGCACTCTCACACGCACCTCCCATTGTATTTCCACCCCTTACGATTTTGTATTTCCTCCCCTTGCGTTATAGTTCAATTATCCCCATTTGGGCTTCTATATTTTCATCCCTTGTGTTACAGTTCAATTATCCCCATTTGGGCTTCTGTATTTCCACCCCTTGCGTTACAGCAAACCCCACACTTATACTTCTCAACAACCACCACAATATCATCATAATCGACACCAAAACCATTTATTTATTTCACTCATCCCAACATTAATTAACACATCAACAAACAACTCATGGATCACAACAATCAAAGGGGAAAATGCAACTTTTCAAAAATAAAAAAAATGATCCTAAAGCCCTAAGGTGTTCCACCCAATCCAAGTATAGCAATCAAACACTAATATCATACGAAATCACCACATAACATGAAGAGAAAGAGAGAAATCCCTACCGGAATGAGTTTTAAGCAAAACCCTAGGTGTACCGCACGAAGATCCGTCAAGAACAAGCTTTCCCAAAGCAATATCTCAAGATCTATAACCTAGGTTACCCAAAAATGTGATCAAAGAGTGAATCTAAGCTTGGGTTCTAGAAGAGAGAGAAAAGAGAGCCAAAAACCATGGATCTTACCTCCAACAGTGAGAAACTCGAAACCCGGTTGATATTTGAAGGATTAACACATAGATCTTGAAGTTTTGAGGTAGATTTGCATAGGAGTCCAAGGATTTGAGTGAAAGTTGAAGAGAGATGTGAGGAGGGGTGTTTGAGGGCTTGTTTTGTGGGTTTTGAAATGAAAAAGAGTAAATGGGTCCTATTTATAAAGGTACGGATCGTGTTCAGATTTTTTGAAAATTTTGCAGGTTGTACCGGTACTAGGAAAAATGTTGTACCGATACAAGTCATAGGATTATCAAATGGTTCAGTCTCTGATCAAGTTGTACCGATACCAAGAAAAAGGGTGTACCAGTACAAGTATGGAAATTTTTAAAATTTCTCCAATTTTCACCAATTCAGCCCCCAATCATCAACAGCACATCCACACTTATTTTCATTCCCTAAAGTTAAGTAAAGATTGCATTAAACATTTCTTTTAAATTTTCTTTACTTTAATTTATTTAATGGAAATAAGAAAGTACCCCCCCATTTGGAACTAATGACAATATCAAAAACTTCAAATTCCAAATGTATAAAAATCTAGATTTTTAGTTGTAGTACAAAAATGTAAAACTGCACATTTTCTCTGAAGAAAAAGGGACAAAACTCCACCTTGCCCTTCACTTGTGACTTTGAAAATTTACCATTTCTCTTAGAATAAATCTAGGAACAATTATCGCCATTTTTAATTCCGTAAATCAATACTTTTCAAAAAGTCATTTTTCTTATACTTAGCCAGATTTTTTAAAGACAGACAATTGGCTTAAACCTCGATCAACATTCACACACCCACAACATCCCCAAACACCATTCTAACACCGAAAATCATAGCTTAACTATTTTTCGAACATCCTATACATAACGGCACGTTAATTTGTACAACTACGTTAATGAAATACACATCGAATATGATACTCCACATTAACCATTAATTAGAGAAAATGAAAATAATACACAGGTCTTTACAATGAGATTCCTGCAACAGTCAGAACTTTCAAAAAAAGGAGAAGATGCCCAGCGATGGGGAGTTAATGTCCAGCGCTAGGGGAGAAGCTGGATTGCCCAGTGCTGAGGCGGTGATGTTCAACGCTGGTTGTAACGACCCTGATTTTTGGTCAGTAAAAATTTCGTTAAAATTTTGAATTTTATTTTAATTACTTGGACTTCTTTTAAAATTCCTTTTTAATATCCAAAAATCCATCGTTACTAAATTCTAGACTTATAAATTTAGTTTTCTTCATATAAGGTTATGTAGTCATTTTCTAAAGACAAGTGTGTTAGTATAGTTTCCTAATTATTGAAATTAAGTCTTAGATTATATTTCTTGACTAGAAATCCTACTTAGCAAGCCTAGTTAGCTTCTAACCGATTCATTGAGATGACCTAACTACCAATCTCAACCCTAGTTGAACCTTTTGAACCTTTCCAAACCCTAAAGGAACCCTTTGGACCAAAGTCATCTTTGACCTTTACCCATTGGACGATAGAAGTTAAGGAAATCTTTATCCATTGGACAATAGGCTTTCCACCAAAGTTATTTTATTAGATTTGACCAAGGTACACTTATATAGTATTATATAGGCCTATATACACATGTTTGGAAGATGTATATATAATATTCCAATATTATACTTACCCATTGGTCCATAGAAGTTAGGGAAAATATCGCCCATTGGTCCATAGCTTAGTCTTTCTACCTAGTACAAGATCTATTAGTTTAATAGATTCACCAATTAGTTTAATAGATTTGCCATGTGTCAATATACTTATATATATTTATATTGAAAGTATAATACTTTCCACCTTGGACCATTGGATGATAATGGTTAGGAGAATTATGGTTCATTGGACAATAAAGTCTATTCAAGCCATAGTACTAGGTTTTATTAGTTAATTACTTATTAGATATGATGTGTACCTATTTGATATGTATATGTCATCCTAGGATTCTAAGTACTAGAATATAGTTTATAAGTACAACATGTGCCAATTAGGCTTATTCTATTAGGAATTTTGACCTAAAAAAAATCTAGGAAGATCATGTAAGTACTAGTGTACTTTGTATTCTTTCACATATATATGTATATATTAACCAAGGGAGAAAGAGAGAGAGGGAGAGAGATAGAGAGAATCCGAGAGGAAGAGAGAGAGGCCGAGAGAGGGAGAGGGAGAGAGAGAGAGATAGGAGAGAGAAGGAGATTGATGTGCTAGCCTTAGATTTTCATATACCAAAATCCTAGTTTTAAAATTTCCTAAGTACATGTACTTGTGAAAGAAGAAATATTGGAAGATATGGGAGAGATTTAAAAGTACTAGATTTTCTTACAAGCCTTTCAACTCAATTCTTGTTCTTACTCTTTCAAACCACCAACCTTTGTACTTATATATATACTAGTGCTTGCCCGTGCCTACGGCACTACGCATCGCGATTGGAATTAATGTATAATATTTGTTCCACTTCTTAGTGGCACAAAAGAGAACTACTTGAGAGATATAACTCAACATATCGATCGTAACTATAACAAAACCAACCCCTCTACCAATTTAGACCCCGATTAATACAATTCAACTACCTACGGATAAATTGAAATCGTAAGCCTTGTTGTAAAAAGAAAGAAATTATATGACTGACTAAAAGGTCCCAAAACTGAAACATGACTGAATAAAATATTACACCATTTTAGGAAAGAACAAATGCTAATTTCACACTAAAGACACTGGCATAATTGCATGTTTTTACACATTAGTTCCACAAAGAAGCCAACCTAAATTCATAACATGCGGCTCAACCAATGGTAAATTTAGCTATGGAACTGGAGAAATGGAAGGTTCATATCCTTAGGCCTTGGCAAACGCAGATAGAAATCACCTTAAGGAGGGAATCATTGTAGAGCTACGGTCTCCAAACACGCATTACCATAGAGGTCAAAACCTGAAAACAAAAGACCAAAGAATTATAAGAAAAAAATACCCACCAAACCAACACATAAGCAACCCACCGAAATAAGAAGAATTCACCGATCTTCCTTAACAACTCAGGCCAAGAAAACTGTAATAGCGTTAAAACCATCAAGGAAGAAGGATTCTTGCTAATAATTTTTGTGTTTCAAAGCAAACTTAGTCCCCATGCAACACCATTAAAAAAAGTGCACGAAAGCCAAACAACAATGTACAGTTCCATAGTATCAACGAAAAGTTACAATGTAGAAGAAAGGTGTGAAGATTATTACTCAAAACAGCTGAACTATCGACTTGTATATGCAAAAAATATGCAAATAGGCTTCTTTGAAGAATCTCTCCTATGATGCCCCCATGATTTTGATAGAAGTTACTTTGTCGAGCAGTTTATCATTCTTATTTGAACCTAAAAAGTAACACAGCGTCAATCACAGCATCGAATGGCAATGGCTCAAAGCTTTCTGCCAAAAGATACATAAACATACACTCCATTTAGCGCACGGTTTTCTTCACATCCACTATCTAAGCCTAGTTGAAACAATATAAAAATTCAGTCATAACAAAGTCTTGAATGTTTTAAATTACAATTAGACAGAAAAATAGCACATTACTTGCATACATAATGAGACCAAATACCCTATAGACAGCAAAAAATAATTAGTAGCAAGGGATGTGATTAAGAACATAATATGAACAACTGATTGAAGGATTTTTATTTTTATTTTTTGCGTAAGCTTGAATCGAACCTTCTTACGATGACATGAGTGACCTTGATGTCTTTCGAGTTTCGAAGGTACCCAATTGTGTATTTTGAAGAGAGGGGGGTTTGATCAAATAATAAAAACCCCAACCGAGCACTGACCTGAGATGGTCGCTAGCGGCGTGTCCCCTGCCCTGTCACTCATATGAATAATATACACGTGGCGTGTCCCCTGCCGTGTCTGTGTCCCTATTTTTTTAGATTAGAATTCCCGTGTCCCCGTGTCCATGTCCGCGTCCGTATCCGTATCTGTGCATCATAGTATCCTATTAACGTAGGTGGCCAAAAAAACAATGAAGGTTGCACATGCATTGCCCTGTTGAAATGAGAAGTCCCTCATGCTTTGTATGTATCACATCCCAATGGCCCTTATTACAGTAATACTGCTGAACATGGTCAACAAAGCAACCATTTCTAATTATTCAACAAAGCAACAATTTCATCCATGTAGCTCGGTCCGAGTTCGACATTCATCACTTATTCGACTTCAAAAGTACACAAAACCCAAACTCAGGACATAATTGTTTTGAAAATAAATCGATAATGGGATTTCAATCTCAGGACAACTGTTTCAATCTCGCGATGGGGACAGCATCGCGGCTGCGGCACCCGAAAGCTATAACTGCAGTTTCGTCCACGACACTACATTTCTCACAGGCATTTCTTCAAACACTTTGTACACATACACACAAACTCAGAGCATGTGATTGATAGAACACTTGGGTTAGCCCTTTCGAGAGAGAGAGAGAGAGAGATACCTCGTGGTGGTGCGCTGGCAGTGGGAGTGGCGCCGCTGGTGGTGCTAAGAGGTGCGGTGGTGGTGGTGTGTCGGAGTGGTTAGGGTCGGTGTGGGAGGGGAGAGGAGGAGAAGAAGAGAGGAGGCATTTGGGGGCTAAGGTTTTGTAGGAAGGGGAGAGAGAAAGAGAAGAGGAAAGAGGCGGTGGTGGTGGAGGATTTTCATCGGAGGTAGGAAGGGGAAACGGTAGTGAGAGAGAGAGGGGTTTTTTTTATTTATCTGAAATTTGAAACGTGAAAGGAAGAGGGATGGCAATTGTGTAATTTAGGCTAAAATCATGGGCACTTAACTGGGAATATAATAAGAGGATGCACACAACCTTTGGATCAAATGAATTTCAACCGTTGGATGTGTTTGTGTTTGTGTGGAGGCCCACACCGTCCTGTTTTATTAGGTAGATATATACATGGTACCAAGGAGAGAGGGAGAGAGAGAGAGGGAGAGGGAGAGAGAGAGAGGCCGGGAGAGAAGGGGAGAGAGAGAGTGTGATGTGTGCAAGTGTACTCACCATCCTAGTTCAAGATCTTGGCCATCATCCTACCTCATCCAAGTACCATCAAATCTAGTCAATCTATTAACCATTGGACAACAAATGTTGAGGGAAAATTTATCCATTGGATAATAAACCAACCTTTGGCTATAAATAGCACCCATTCCTTCCCATTTCAACTCACACCTTCATTTCTTCAACTTCTCTCTCTAGAAAGATTAGTGTTCTTCCTTGTTCTTGAGTTCTTCAAGAAACTCATCCAAGACCGCCACTAAACCGCCACTCGACCACCCTTTCGATCCAAAAAGTCTAGTAATATTAGTCAAGATTTAGTTTCAAGAGAAACCTTTCTCTTTTGAAGCTACCGGAAGCTTATCGTAGGAAGTTACTCCGTCCGACCCCTGACGTACCTTCCTTACTCCGTAGTCGTCACTACCGCTAAGAAGAACGGTAGATTTTCCCTATCTACTTTTCCTAAGTATACGTAGTTAATCTTACTCTTAAGTACATGTGTAGTCGATTATGCTTCAATAAACATATGTTGTTTTGAACTTTGAAAAGGAATAACGAATTTTGAGGATAATGTTGTGACCCTACTTTAAGTATTCGTATTTTGATCTTAAAGATGATTATGAACATGTATACTTGTCTTACTTGTTGCTGATAAAGCATAAGTGGTTTACCACTCCAAAGGTGTCCGTCCATGTGGCACTATGCTTTACTTTGGGTGCTAAATGTTGAGCATGATGATGTGTTAATATGAGCATGCTATCTAATATAGAGTTGGACGTCCTTGTTAGTTTAGTTTCAAGATTACGATAAATGAAAAACGTTCACTTTTGTGGAAGTCTTACCGCGGAGTCTATGCATGAGAACGAGACACGGAAATTGAGAAAATAGAAACATGATGCCTAGGGTGTGGTTAATAAAAAGGTGTGCTTTGGAAAAAGGAAAGTGTTTGAAAATCGCAATGTGGCCGGACTTGCCCATTGTGGGAACGAAGTGTTTGAAAAAGAGAAACATTTTTTTGGAAACCGCAATGTGACCGGACTTGCCCATTCTGTGGTGTGCATGTGTAAAAGAATGATTTGTGACATTGGATAAAATATTTTTGAAACTACATTGTGGCCGTTTACCCGATGGGAGTTGTGTGTGTGTGTTCCAATGAAAATCCGTGGTGGCGGAACCATTGTGAGGCTGTGTGTGTTCCAATGGGAATCCGTGGTGGCGGAACCATTGTGAGGTTGTGTGTGAACAATGGGAATCCGTGGTGGCAGAACCATTGTGAGGCTGTGTGTGTTCCAATGGAAATCCGGAGCGGCGGAACCATTGTGAGGTTGTGTGCGTTCCCATGGGAACCCGGAGCGGCGGAACCATGGTGAGGTAAGGCTTGGTTATCCGTTGAGAGGAGCCAATGCTAATGTGTGCCAATGGGAACCCGGAGCGGCGGAACCATGGTGAGGTAAGGCTTGGTTATCCGTGGAGAGGAGCCAATGCTAATGTGTGCTAATGGGAACCCGGCGCGGCGGAACCATTGTGAGGATACTCGGGAACCCGGCGCGGCGGAACCGAGGTTGGGTGTGTTAAAGATGTGATTTTTGAAATGTTGATTTGGTGAATAAAAGGTAAAATGGTGACACGGTCTACGAAACGCTGCGTAGGAGAAACTCTGATGACACGTGTAGACACCCCAATTTGGCCTAACAATTATTTCAAGTCCCACCTTGGGACAATCCCGATGATGAAATGGATACAGTGATTGCTGATTGCTTCCTTGAGGACCTTAGGACTTTCGGTGAGAACTTTGGCCACTTAGAGGACCCAATTCAAAGCCATACAGCCTTTCAGACAGAAATACAGAAGCCTAGGAAAATCCATCTGACGGCCGTAACATCGATCCCACGGCCATAACATCAATCCCTCGCCCGAGCAACCTGTTGCCAGCAAAATCTCCCTGAGAGATCAATCCCTCGGCCGCGAGATCTATCCTTCGGCCGAGACATCCATTCCACGGCCGTGAAATCCTTTACTCGGCCGCCAGATCGACCTTTTTCCAGACTCTCGAACGTTCTGTCAGACGTTTGGTTTGATCCAACTACACTACCTTTCCGATGCGTTCGGGCTACGTTCGGAGATCACGACGTAGAGTTTGAGATGCATTGCAATTGCCATCTCGTGATTTGATTGGCCGGAGTGAGTCATCCCTATGCCTATATAAAGGGGCCTTTGGGTTCCGAAATATACACACAGAAATTGAGATACTTACACACTCTCTCAAACCTCGAAGCTCTGCACAAATACTCCCTCAATCCCATACTCCAAAAGCCCTAACCTTCCGAAGGTAGCCGTCAATCCGGCGATCAAACCCCGAAGTTCAAACCCTAACCCTAGGGTTCTCGATCAAGCAATCAACCAATCTCACCCAATCCAAAGCAATCAAGCAACCGAGGATCAAGGTGGTGAGGCCCAACGGCCTCTGGTTTGTCTTAATTTCTTGTATTTCTGACTAATCGTAGCATTTTGATTATCCATTAATCTTTCTGCGGTGTGAGGAAGAACACCAACCGGGGCTTCGATCCCTCGGGCGATAAAACCAGGAGGATCCCTCGGCCGTGACATCCATTCACCGGCCGCGGGATCCATCTCCCTGGGACAATTTTGTTGCTTTTATGCTTTCCAATGCATGCTTCAATTATCGCACTGGCTCACTTTGCTTACTGTTTAAAGGAATAACTAAACAGACTATATGTTAGGATTAAACAAGGCATCTATACGTCTTATGTTGAATGATTATGGGCCAGTCTCACGGCTGGGCAAAGAGGGGTGCCTAACACCTTCCCCTTATTGTACTTTTGGCTCCCGTATCCAGAATCTCTATCTATTTTCCCAGTTTTTATAAACTGGGTGGCGACTCTATTTGATGATAGCCATTATCATGTGGCGACGTTCCTAGCCATGGGAATGTCCATGATTTTGGTTTATGAATGAGCAACCAATCGAGCAAACACAATGTGATCAATCTGTATGGCGATGCCCCGCTTGGGAGGTGTCTACAGTTTTTGGCGACTCTGCTGGGGATGTGAGAGCCATAACCAGAAAGTTCAACATAAGACTAATACATGCCTTGTTTAATTCACTTATCATATGCATCGAGCGGGCAACCCGTTGAGTTCGCCTGATATCCCGGCATGACACGGGCTATGTTGGGGGTTCCAGCAAACTCCACAGTCACTCGTACCTAGTGGTATATCAAAAAGGAAATCACCCAATCGCTGCCTATGATGGGCTGGTGAGAGGACTGGTGCCCTTTGACAACGGAGCACCCTGAAACTACCAAAACCTTGCATGCCTTAGAAAGCCATAGAACTTATCAAACTAAGACAGGAACCACAGGCTAGGAACTTACTTGCATTTTACTTGCAAAAGTTCTTCCTCACACCCTGTACCATCTGTTGTTGTATTAACTCTTTCTATGCAGAAGGGTTGGGATTTTCAGCCCAAATCCTAACCCTGCACAGGCCGAATACTGACTTCCAGGTATTCTACTTTTCAAGCAGGCACAATAGGTAAATCAAAGAAGCAACCACAGCCAACTTTGTACTCTTATAACACCCGAAGCTACGCCAAACAAAGGTCTCTGCAACCCTCCCGACTATCGTCTTCATCTGACAAAACACCCTCACCACAACAGTTCCGACCGCTCTCGGAAACTTCCCGGTCATCCCCTCAAAGGACCCCGTCATTCACTAAATCTCAAGCTTTGTCAAGCAACCCTTCTACCTTCATGGCAGACAACGACGCCACTATTGCCAACCTCCAAGCTCAAATCGCTACACTACTAGCAGAAAAGGCAGCTAGAGATGCTGAAGATGAGGAAAAATCAATGGAAGACGAGAACCCCCATAAAGTGGTATTGGCAGAAAGTCCTGAGTTAACCAAACAAGTCAAGGAAATCAAGCAGGCTTTAGCTCGTTCACAAGGGGACCAAATTCTGGATTTCGAAGGACTTTGCCTCTTCCCAGAATCCAAGCTACCTGAGAATTTCAAGAAGCCCAACATTGAGAAGTTCAATGGAACTGGCAACCCTACTAGTCATGTTCGCCATGTTATCAACACCCTGAAGCCGATGGGCTTGAATGACGAGCTCATCGCCCAGTTGTTCCAACGAACTCTCACCGGAAGTGCCCTCGACTGGTTCCTCACTTTGGAGTTTGTACATTATCAAACTTGGCCAGAAATTGCCAATGCTTTCGTCAAGCAGTATGCGTACAACGTCCAAATTGAACTAACAACTCGAGACTTGGAAATGACCAAACAGGATTCCAATGAGGACTTTGCCACCTTTGTGGCAAGGTGGAGGGAAAAAGATGCCAAGATGAAGAACCGTCCCTCCGAGGAAGACCAAGTGAGGATAGTTGTCAAAAATTTACAACCCAAATATCTCAGGCATATTTACACACAGGCTATCACCGATTTCAAGCGCTTGCATGCCACTGGGTTGCAAATCGAAGACGGAATCAAGTTAGGACTCATTGGGAAAGAAGAGGCCACTCCTCCATCTAAGAAAACCTTCTCTAGCCGTACGTCTCACGCCTCCGTGAATGCCCTTGGCACATCCTTGTCTCAAGACCCTTTCCAAACTAGCCCATCCCGAAGCTCAAATCGGCCCCGCCGCAACTTTGATCCTCTCTATATGACCTTATCCCAAGCCTTAACCATTCTCAGCCATCAAGGGCATCTCAAACCCCTAAACAAGCCACTTCCTCCGCCGCCCTACGGTCCAAACCATGACCCAAACAAGCAATGCGCCTATCACCAACATCCTGGGCACGAAACAGACAATTGCATGCGTCTTCGTCACGACATTCAAGACCTTATTGATAGTCGAACCATAAAGCCACCAAAACCTGATGGGTAAACCAACCCACTCCCTACTCACAATGCTGAGCCGCCACCTCGAAATATCAATCTCATAAATCTATCTCACAGCACCACATACAATCCCAGCCAATACATTGTCCAAGACAACCAAACCAAACCTACCTTAACCTTCCCCGAGGAGGACGAATGTTCCATGATGGAAGAGGAGGAGGATGATAATTCTGATCAGTCAGAAGTAATTGACGCCGACATGTCCGACATAAGCAGCAAAGATCAGGCAGAAGAGGAAAAACTAATGAAGTGGAAGAAACACTCTTGGGCGAAACATAATTTGGAGGATCCAGACATTCCATTTGTAGAGGATGACGAATGGCTTCGTATCTGGTTTGAGAATAGGAAGAAGGAAAAAGAAAGGGTCATCATGATGAGAAGGCACGCTCGCTTCGAGCCTGCCCAAAAAGTGGTACGCATCAACCGTCCCAAAATTCCAACACCGCCCATTGATTGGGAGACAATCAATCTCATTGAGAAAGTAGAGGAGTTCCAAATGCAACCATGGGTCAACCCTTACGATGAATACGACTATAGTCAATGGATAGAGGAAAGAGAAGATCTGGATTTCATGTACACAGAACCCTATAAAACAGGGAAAGCGACTTTGATGAAATGGAAGAAGAGTGCAATGATCCGCTCGATGAAACCTCCTTAGTATCACTATTCAATCAGGAGGACATAGCTGATAACCACGCAATCAACGAGGAAAGAGAAAGGGAGTTTCCTGCCAACACATCCATCTGGGGATTACTCATGGCTCAAGGAGGTAGCCATCGTGCAAAAGATGAACCCGGTTCAAAGGCTCTGTTTGGCAAGGAAGAGGGTGGGAAAGAGTACAAAGTTGCAAAAGACAAGGGAAATGACCCCGACGTGCTGCAGTAGCTGAGAAGTAACAACATGGCAAATAAGAAACGTTAAAACATTGTTTTTGCTTTAAACAAACTAGAACGAGTTTTGGGCCCCTGTTTGGGCATTTTATTTCTGCTAAGAGAATTCCTTTTTCATCTTCCAGATTATGCTTATCTAAATTCAAATTTCTAAATTGCAATTGCCGTGCACTATACTCTCATTGCCAAAACAAGGGAAGAATTCGAAGGGACCAAAATCTTTGTGTCCCCGATAAAAGGAAAGGAAATGATGAACTCTAATTACTTAGAACTAGGTTTTTGCCAAAACTCAGGAAGAAGACGCTATCTCCGTGAGAACACTTAGGTTAGCTTGCCCATTGTGAAAGTACAAACGCAACAAAGAGATTCATAAAAACATCTCCATCAGATTCCTCTCCAAAACACAAAACCTCTTGAGAGAAAAATGCTCGTTGGGCAACCCATACACCCAAGCAAAAGTAAGAGCAGAGCCTGCTAGGACAAGAAACGCAGCCTAGGCAAAAGTTAAGGCATTTGAAGGAAAAGCTCGCTAGGGACTCAACCTCTATCAGGTAACCTAGGCAAAACTTAGAGCATGAGAGAAAGAAAAACCAAGAGTGAAAACCCAACCCCCAAAGGTGGTGATCTTGGAACTACGTAAAAGGCCTGATTCCCTGATTGGGATACGTAGGCAGTCTCACATCGAGATACGGCCCAAACATTTGAAGAGAGGAAAACATCAACATGTTTGTACTCAATGATAGGCATAGCTAAACCTGCGTATTGAGCTCGCAAAAGATGAGTTAGTCATTTTCCAAGGAATTGGCAAAAACAAAGACACATAAGGATTACAGTTCATCTCTTCTAACCCAAAAGTTATCAAACGCAATGGGTATGATCCTTCGGAAGACTCTTAAAGTTTGGCAATCAGGCTGAAGCATGGCAAAAGCAAGAAACAGCAAATCGAGGACTAAGCATAGGAAAGGATATGAAACAGGATGCCACTTGGCTAAATCAAAACCTATCTTCCTTGGGAAAATAGATGTAACGGCCGGACAATTGATACCTCGGCCGCAACAATAATCCTTCGGCCGAGTGATCGATTCTTCGGCCAAATATTTTTCACACAAAATAACTGTCTATCGGCAAAAACTCGCTCAAAAAGCCATGTTCTGACTATCGCATGCAAGCTCAAAACATTTAGGGGCAGGAAAGGCATTTCTCATTTCTCAAACAAAAACTTGTTTACAAAATCATTGTTGTGGTTGCTTTCACTATACAAATATAGTTTCTGCCTATCTACTAACTATGAACAGGGAAAAGAAAAGCCCTAAAAACTAGGCGATCTCTGAGAAGAAGGCAAAGGCTGCTCACTGGTCCCCATGTTCCCCTCAGCAGCCGGTACCCTCTCAGCCTCAAGCTGCAGTCAGGGAAGATATAAACGTTCAGAATCAAGGGATAATACATAGCAGATAAAGCTTATGAAGAGAGTCATACCTCTAGGATCCTACGGCGCTGTCTCCGGACCAAGACCTCTGTACTCTGGTAGGCGCGAAGCCACTCCTGCACTATCTCGGCAGGCACCTGTGGAACAGCCAAGTATTACAAACATCTAAAGCAAGAATACAATGCGAAGTGATGAAAGCTAAACGTAAGAATACCTGTGAAGCCCCAACTGGCAAAGAGTAGAGCAGGGTCGTGCAAGGAGTCAGCGTCAGGCGCTCTTCCTCCCCATCGCCTGAGTAAAAGGAAACAAACGAAGGAGCCCGTGGCCAAACAGGAGCTACGGGAGGAGCCTCGACAGAGGGGGTCAAGAAAAGACGGCAGTACTCCATATAGTCACCTGCCTGAAGGAGTAAACCTGCCCAATCTCTGATCCGAGCATTCTTCAGATCTTCCTTCGACATCAAGGAAGTAGACCTCATAGATATTGGAGGAGAAGGAGGAACAAGCTGAAGAGCCTCAGCATGTGATCGCCACTGGCTGGCCACTCGATCACCTAAGTACCAGGCTCGGCAAAATGGACCTTCGAGCAAGCTACGAGTCCGATCTAGGACTCTACAACGAGCAAGAGGGGCGTCCTCTAGTACACCACCCCAAGGGTCAAACCGTACCTGTAAGGGCAAGGACAAATCAGTCTCGATACAAGAATATGGAAGCTTAAAGGACAAGAGGAACAAAAGGAAAGGTACCTGATCGACCGTCAGTCGGTCCAAAACTCGCCGCCACTCGGGAAGGCTCAAAACTGGTGACCGTGGCCTCCGTTGCCCCATCAACCATCGCTCATAACGAGGTGTACAGTTCGCGTCACCATGCCTGGTCTCAGGGGGAAACTGGAGAAGGTGCTCAAAAGCCCAGAGCTGAAAAGCAGGATCAACAAAGCAAATTCAGAACCAGGAAAAAGCCAAAACAGAAGTACAAAGGAATGATACTGTCACGCCCTGCCCCGCAAACGGCACCCAAAGTGGGCCCGAGTCGACGCGGCCACGTGGCATTCCCCACAGAAGAACAAAACACACCTCACAACCTGTCAGAAATAAACACCCAGCGGAAGACTTATCACCTTAACATAAAAATGAGTCAACGTGTCAACCAACTAACTACAATATCGATTTAAAACACTCTAGAAAATTTCATACTTCAACCTGTCCACCGACAACTTAAACAAAATAACTTCTTCTTCAACTACCTACAACAAGCTCGACCATCCACAACATCCAAGGCTAGCCCAAACACTCCTCAACACGATGACCGGTAGTGGACCCACTCTAAGCAACCTGCTACCTGGCAGACCAAAAAGGAAAGCCAGAGTGTGTGAGATATAGAAATGCTCGATAAAATATCACAATACCCAAAGGAATATCATCATAAATGAATTCACCAGTCTAACAAAATATCCAATTGAATACAATAGATATAACCACCACATCCCCAAAACACAACAGTATTAACCCATGAATAACCACATAACAATAACTGATTCAACAACAGCATGAATATAAATCACACAAGCATGCAGTGACACGTCTGCCACAATCCCATATACCCCAAGAGTGGTGTCCCACACACCATGCTCCCACTACCGTTAATTAGGCGGCATGGCTTACGACATGGTGTGCCTCACACGCAAACCTTCAGCGGTATAATCAACACCCAACAAGCATGCATATCATTAGCTAAAATAGCATATAGCATGATATACAATCTCCACCACATATATCCATATCAATAGCTAAACCTCGGTTAGCATGATACCATTGATATACAATCACCTCCACCGCATTATCTATTTAACGATAATCATGTCCAAAAGCTAAAACACCACTAGCAAAATGTACACTAACCACCACAGCAATATTTTATTGAGAAGAACCATATCAGACACACTCACCTTTGTATCGACCGAGGTACGCTAAACTTACGGTTTCGGCACCTCCCAATTGACCGGCTTGACACCTAATCACAAGTTAACCATATCAATTTATTGAACGCTTAAACGCCAAAACCAGCTCCTAACAACAATCTTTAACACCAAAAATAGATTAAAGATGCTTAACACGTACTAGCATGTCCGTCTCAAAGGTTTAGAAGTATCCCTAAACAAACATAACACTTAAACACCATATAACCCCTACCTTTGATTTAAAATCTACAACCAGCCTGTCGTATTCTGCCTACAACTTCTTATAGTGTTAAAACCAGATCACGAGACCACCACCATTAGAAAACAGACTTTCGGTACATGAATTTTGATATAAAATTTGCCCAACATAGAGTCCGAACGATAAAGTTATGCTCGTCCGAAATTACACAATAACATGTCCAAAATCACAGATTCTGCACGTCTATTAACTTCAAATCAAAAACTGATTTAACCTAGTGCAAACTAAGCCACAACCCCTACATATTCCGAAAGGCATACGAGTCTAGTTTTAGAATCAAAAACCCGTGCGCAAACCCGATACTCGAGCTAAGAGATATGACCATTTTCCAAAACATGTCAATGCAGCGAATACAAAATTCAGCAGGGACACACAAACTTGTAAAATCCGTCAAACTTAGACCGTACAACAAAATGACCTGAAATTTGGTAGAGATCATAACAACATCTCAAAGTTTATCCCTGATTTTTCCCAGATTTTACAAAGCAAGGAAACCTAGTCAAATCCATCTCCAAACTCAGAAATTCTGTGCAGCGAAGCACAATTTCCAGCAGAGTAGTCTGTGTTCGAAAATTCATTAAAAATCAAATACTCAATATTTTTTAGTGATTCCAACGCCAAAACATCACCAACTTAGCAATCTATCAGACTCATAAGGACCCAAAACCAGGAGGGTCGTTTAACTAAAAAAAACGTGATGCATAACACAGATCTGAAAACTGTTTGCACAAAACTAGCAATCCGACCACAGCTTGGTTTATGATTTTTATCTTTTTCCACACTTCTCAGAAAATTCTGAAAATTTAACACGATACAATAGACACACTAATGAACCTTCAGTAAAAATACCAGAAATTAACAAGTTTTCTAGGTACCTTGAATAAATTCGTGAAGAGCAGCTCTGCACCTATTTTCTTCTTCTTCTTCTCTTCTCCTCTCCTCACCCGTTTCTCTCTCTCTCTCTCTCTCTCTCTCTCTCTCTCTCTCTCTCTCTCTCTCTCTATAGTGTCGGCAGAAATGAAAGGAAAGAGAAAAATATCTGTAAAAATCCCCTCTAGAGAAATTATAAGGTGTAACCACACCACCCTCCACTTATGCAACCACCCAAAATACACACAAGGCCCTCAAACTTCTAATGCATGCAATCTAACCCCGAATCATATAATTCAAATAAAAAGTGAATTAAATATTCTAAATATCCGGAACCGGTATTACAGATACGTACCTCAAGCACTCGAAAGTGGCCGCAAAGAATGGGACTCTTGTCCCGCGAGCAAGCTCCAAGACCACCGTACAAAGTGGCCAAAGCAGACGAGCCCCAGTCATACTCCTTAGTAGCTCCCAGGTGCTGCAGAGGAGCCAAAAACTGTGTGTGTACTGAACCATCCTTGTTGGCAAACAACGTTTGCCCAAGGAGGTAAAGGAGGAAGGCCCGTGTCAACTGCTCGACGCTCACCTGGGTCAGAATATCAGCCACCGCGAAAGTCTTGCTTAGCCAAGCAAGATCAACGTGACCCCGAGAACGAACAGGGGGCACCTTGCCCAGAAACCACCTCAAAGCACCGTCTCGCTCCCAAAGCCGAGGGTCAACTCGAAGAGCAATCTCGCCTATCCGTAGGCCAGTCAGCAAGGAGAAGTCACCCGGAGTGATAGTCATCTCACCAGCAGCAGGGAAGTGGAAGGTATTGGTGGTATCCCACCACCTCTCAACCAGCGAGGTCATCAGTGACCAATCCATCTTCGGAAGATCGAGGCCCAGAATGAACGTCTCGAAACCTGCAGCACGTACTAATTCCCGAGCCTGCTCTGGCAGCTTCAAGAACCATCTGTGCACCTCTTTGCCTCCACCGCGAGCTTCCAGCCTCCTATTTCTCTGCCAAAGACAAAAGGGAGTTAATCTCATGATTGCATAAACAAAGAAAATGCTAAGGGGCGTCAAATTAACATCTAAAAGCATGCGTTGCCTAGACAGGGGGCATAGTTATTTTAGTTTCCTTAAACAAAAATAAATTCAACCCGAACATGGGTTTCTCACATTCACGCTCCAAGCCAAAAGGGATTTCCGTCCCGCAAGCAAAAAACTTTTATTCTAAATACAAGAATTTCCAAAACTCTGAACTAAAGTAAACTTTTTACTTTTCAGGAAACTCACCGGCACGTTCAGAACGCTCAGGTGAAACTCTGGCTCTTGACGGACCACTTTAGCCTCCGGGCCACCAACAGGAGGACGGTATCTCAAAGAACCACCACGCCCGACCAAGTGAACCTGAGGAGCGTAAGTGGCAATGTCAAAAGGAGGAAGAATATCACCACCCACATCAGTAGAAATCTCGGGTTCAACCCCGGGAGGAGTGGGTTGCGAGGAACTCCCTCCAGCAGCGGCCCTGCGCCGACTCAAACGCAAGACGCGGGAACTCGAAACCCCGCCAAGAATCTCGGCCTCGACGGCCGGAGCCTTGCCCGTATCTCTAGGTACGGCGGGAACATCGGATGGTGGAGGAGGAGGAGGTGTCGAAGCCATGGCAGCCAAAACCGTGGTGGTCGAAAGGTGAAAAACGACGAGGAGAGAGAGGAGGCGACGGCGGCGATCGTTTAGATGAGAGGAAAGAGTGAGGAACGGAAAGAAAAATGTGACCCGCGAGATCGATTTAACTGAACTTAAATCGATTTCCTGGCGTTTGGAGTTCTCACGGCCGATACATCAATTCCTCGGCCGAGACATCAATCCTTCGGCCGAGAGATCGATCTCCAGGCCTGCCAATCAATTTCCTTCAGCAATGTCAGATCATGCTCAGTGCATTAATTCAAGCCACTACAGAATCCTCAACCAACCAAGTAGCCCTGGGGGCATCCCCAGGCCAACACAATATGATCAAGACTAGCCTTGGGGGCATGCCCAAGCATCGAAGATCTCTCTCCACAAACTGCTGGCCTGCAAAACAAGACACTCATCAGCCCTGAGCAAAACTTCAGCGGCTCCAAGCCCATTATTGGCAGGCTCTACGCCCATATCAATTCATCCACCGGCTCTACGCCTTCAACTTAACGGCTCTACGCCCACTATCCCGACAGGCTCAAAGCCCATCATCTCTACGCAACTCGGTGGCTCTAAGCCCCCACCTACCAATTCAGCGGCCCCGTGCCCATCATCTCTAACACAACTCAGCCGGCTTTACGCCCGCCATTTCATCAACCCATGCTCGAAGCCTATGTCTACTATCTCGGCAGCTCTATGCTCGCTATCACGGTAATAGGCTCTACGCCTTCGCCTATCAACTCGCAGCTCGAAGCCCCTTACGCCAACAGGCTCGAAGCCTGTCTATCTCAGCGGCTCTAAGCCCTCAACACAGAGCTCTACGCTCGTTATCTCACCAAAGCGGCTCAAGCCCATTTTGCCTCTACAGGCTCAAAGCCTTACTCAGCGGCTCCAAGCCCTTTATCATAGCGGCTCTACGCCCGTATCAATTCAGCGGCCCCTGTGCCCATCGTCTCTACACAACTCAGGCGGCTCCAAGACCGCTATCTCAAGCTCAAAGCCGTAAACAAGCAATCCCGGCTTGAAGCCCTTTATCTCGGCAGCTCTATGCTCGCTATCACGGCAATAGGCTCTACGCCCGTTATCACAAACTCAAGCGGCTCAAGGCCTACTATCACCCAGGCTCAAAGCCGTGAACAAGCAATCTCGGCTCGATGCCCATTATCGACATGGCTCTACGCCCATATACACTCATTCAGCAGCTCTACGCTCGCTGTCACAACTCAGCGGCTCTAAGCCCACTATCTCAACTGGCTCGAAGCCGTAAACAAGCAACAGGCTCTAAGCCGCCCCAACAATCAAGACATCTATTCTCAGGCTCTACGCCTGAATGCTCAAAAATCTAACATTTTTGAATGCTCAAGCTCTACGCTTGGATGCCCAACCACTGTGTACTGGATGCTCAAGTCATATACTTGAATGCTCAAGCTCTACGCTTGGATGCCCAACCACTGCGTACTGGACGCTCAAAGCCTGTACTTTGAATGCTCGGATTCTGCCGTCCGAATGCTCGAGCTCTACGCTCTGAATGCTCAAGTCCGGAACTTGATAGAAGCTCTAAGCTTAAAACAAACACACACGCACGGGCCCGTGCACATTTGCATCAACATTTTCACATCGAGTCTGCATCATATTTGTTCACATCTAACAAAGCATTGCACATATACACTCTGCATATCTCTCATGAAACTGGTCAACCCTGCAATCAACCGGCTCTATGCCTCGATTTTATTGATCGGCCCAACGCCTCGATCTTTTGGCTCCATGCCAACACTTATGATGGAAAAGCTCCGCGCGCAGACCATCAGAATGCAACCAGCTCTACGCTTCGGTTCACATCACATCAAGCTCTAAGTTCACCTCAGGCCTCCGCCTCATAAACCACAGCAGGCTCCATGCCTCAAAACTAATCATCTCAGGCCCTCGCCTTACACCAGCTCCGCGCTTCGGTTCAGCATGACAAGCTCAAAGCTCTGACACCACAGGCTCTCAATCACCTCAACACCAGCTCCTTGCTTCGGTCTTATCAATCACCTTAGGCTCTCGCCTTATGATCAACACCAGCTCCGTGCTTCGGTCCTATCAGTCACTTCAGGCTCTCGCCTTATGATCAACACCAGCTCCGCGCTTCGGTCCTATCCAATCTCCTCAGGCCTTCGCCTCAAGATTGCAACAGGCTCCACGCCTCGATTTCATCACTCTCCAGGCTCTTGCCTCATGACTACAACCGGCTCCGTGCCTCGGTTCCACCAAAGCTCCGTGCTCCAGTTACTGGCCCTGTGCCCCTCACATCTCAAAAACAAACCGGCATCCAACTCATCCCCAGCAGATGGTTTGGATTCCACCCCATTACATCAATTCCTTCCAGCTCATTCGCAAGGATAGGCTACTCTACCGAGCTCCTTTCAGTCAAAGTAAGGATGATCAAGAAAAGCAAACGCACCTGCAGTGTACTGATCTACCCCAAAATACTAAGGAAGCTCTTCGCAAAAAACTCCCCGGGCAGCCCTGCGCTCCTTCAACTATCTTCCGCCAAAACCCTGGCTCAGTCTAGGTACGTCACACTACGGCTTTTAAAGCCCTAAGGTACGTCTTCTGTCTCTAACCCTCCAAACTTTTTACTTTTATTTATTGCCCGAACTACGGTTGGTCTGAATTTCCCTTGTGGAATACGTAAGCAGCCTCCCGGCCCGACCATAACAAAACCTTTTTCGAAAACCCCTTGGAATAGTGGTTGGACCAAATTGAGTTGCTTTTTACAGCTTTGACTCTTACTCAAACATGTCTCGCGATCCGTCTGAGTTCAGTCAAAGAGGGGCATCTGTAGACACCCCAATTTGGCCTAACAATTATTTCAAGTCCCACCTTGGGACAATCCCGATGATGAAATGGATACAGTGACTGCTGATTGCTTCCTTGAGGACCTTAGGACTTTCGGTGAAAACTTTGGCCACTTAGAGGACCCAATTCAAAGCCATACAGCCTTTCAGACAGAAATACAGAATCCATCTGACGGCCGTAACATCGATCCCACGGCCATAACATCAATCCCTCGCCCGAGCAACCTGTTGCAAGCAAAATCTCCCTGAGAGATCAATCCCTCGGCCGCGAGATCTATCCTTCGGCCGAGACATCCATTCCACGGCCGTGAAATCCTTTACTCGGCCGCCAGATCGACCTTTTTCCAGGCTCTCGAACGTTCTGTCAGACGTTTGGTTTGATCCAACTACACTACCTTTCCGATGCGTTCGGGCTACGTTCGGAGATCACGACGTAGAGTTTGAGATGCATTGCAATTGCAATTGCCATCTCGTGATTTGATTGGCCGGAGTGAGTCATCCCTATGCCTATATAAAGGGGCCTTTGGGTTCCGAAATATACATACAGAAATTGAGATACTTACACACTCTCTCAAACCTCGAAGCTCTGCACAAATACTCCCTCAATCCCATACTCCAAAAGCCCTAACCTTCCGAAGGTAGCCGTCAATCCGGCGATCAAATCCCAAAGTTCAAACCCTAACCCTAGGGTTCTCGATCAAGCAATCAACCAATTTCACCCAATCCAAAGCAATCAAGCAACTGAGGGATCAAGGTGGTGAGGCCCAACGGCCTCTGGTTTGTCTTAATTTACTGTATTTCTGACTAATCGTAGCATTTTGATTATCCATTAATCTTTCTGTCTGGTGTGAGGAAGAACACCGACCGGGGCTTCGATCCCTCGGCCGGTATATCAAACCAGGAGGATCCCTCGGCCGTGACATCCATTCACCGGCCGCGGGATCCATCTCCCTGGGACAATTTTGTTGCTTTTCTGCTTTCCAATGCATGCTTCAATTATCGCACTGGCTCACTTTACTTACTGTTTAAAGGAATAACTAAACAGACTATGTGTTAGGATTAAACAAGGCATCTATACGTCTTATGTTGAATGATTATGGGCCAGTCTCACGGCTGGGCAAAGAGGGGTGCCTAACACCTTCCCCTTATTGTACTTTTGGCTCTCGTATCCAGAATCTCTATCTATTTTCCCAATTTTTATAAACTGGGTGGCGACTCTATTTGATGATAGCCATTATCATGTGGCGACGTTCCTAGCCATGGGAATGTCCATGATTTTGGTTTATGAATGAGCAACCAATCGAGCAAACACAATGTGATCAATCTGTATGGCGATGCCCCGCTTGGGAGGTGTCTACAACACGGACACTTACGCTAGTCGAGTAATGATTATGCATGTGTTGTTATTATTTGGATATATGTGTGCTATGTGTAAGTTAAGGGTTAGTGGGTATAGGATTATTCTGCTGAGCTCTCGTAGCTCATGGTGTTACCTTTGGTGACCCTGACATATTATATCGGTGGCGACGCTGGTATAATGTGTCAGACTTTGTAGATGATCAAGATGAACAGTACACCCTGGAAGCTTTTGGAGCTGAGGAGCTGGCTAGGATGGAGGAGCAGGCGGAGCTGTAGTTAGGAACCCTAGAACCCCTTCACTGTGTAAATATTGAACTCTTGTGGGAGTTTTGTTGTAATAACAAGCCAGACTCCATTTGTTTTTATCAATAAAATGTTTATTTAACGTACCCAAAAATCGGGGCGTTACACTGGTTAGGCTCTGGATGTGGTTCAGGCTCTGGAATGTTCAAGGTCATCGATCAAGCTTCCAAATTCATGATTCCATCTTGTATCATCATTGGAGATCTAAGGGGGTTCATTGAGTCCCAAATTGGGGCGTCTACAATCATATTCTCCTTCCATTGTAGACACCCCAATTTGGCCTAACGATTATTTCAAGTCCCACCTTGGGGACCATCCCGATGATGAAATGGATACAGTGATTGCTGATTGCCTTCTCGAGAACCTTAGGACTTTCGGTAAGAACTTTGAGCCACTTAGAGGACCCAATCAGAGCCATACAGCCTTTCAGACAGAAAATACAGAAGCCTAGGAAAATCCATCTGTCGGCCGTAACATCGATCTAATGGCCTTAACATCATTTCCTCACCCGAGCAACCTGTTGCTAGCAAAATCTCCCCGAGAGATCAATCCCTCCGCCGCAAGATCCATCCTTCAGCCGCAACATCCATTCCTCGGCCGTGTGATCCATTACTCAGCCGCCAGATCATCCTTTTTCCAGACTCTGGAACGTTCTGTCGATTGTTTTATCCAACTACACTACCTTCCCGATGCGTTCGGGCCACGTTCAGAGATTGCGACAAAGAGTTTGAATTGCATTGCAATTGCAATCATGCCATTTTGATTGGCCGGAGTGAGTCACCAATTGCCTATATAAAGGGCCTTTGGACTCCGAAAATATACACACGAAATTCATAAGTGAAATTACTCTCTCAAGCCACGAAACTCTGCAAAAACACTCTCTCAAACCCTCTCTTCAAAAGCCCTAACCTCCCGAAGGCAGCCACCAATCCGACTATCAAACCCCGAAGTTCAAACCCTAACCCTAGGGTTTTCAAGAAGCAATCATCCAATCACAATCAAATCCGAAGCAATCAAGCAACTGAGGGATCAAGGTGGTGAGGCCCAACGGCCTCTGGTTTGTTTTACTTATCGTATTTATGATTAATCGTAGCATTTAGTCATCTGCTAACTTTTCTGTCTGGTGTGAGGAAGAACACCGACCGGGGCTTCGATCCCTCGGCCGGTACATCAAACCAGGAGGATCCCTCAGCCGTGACATCCATTCACCGGCTGCGGGATCCATCTCCCTGGGACAGTTTGTTTCATGTTCTGCTTTCTAATGCATGTTTTATTTATCGCATTGGTTCACCTTATTTACTGTTTAAAAGCATAATTAAACAGACTATGTGTTAGAATTAAACAAAGCATGTACATGTCCTATGTTGAATAACTATGGGCCAGTCTCACGGCTGGGCAGAGAGGGGTGCCTAACACCTTCCCCTTACTGTACTCTTGGCTCCCGTACCCAGAATCTCTATCTGTTTTTCCAGTTTTAATAAACTAGGTGGCGACTCTGTTTTGATGATAACCGCTATCGTGTGGCGATGTTCCTAGCCATGGGAATGTCCATGATCTTGGTTTCTAAAGCAAGCAACCAATCGAGCAAACAAACGCGATCAATCTATATGGCAATGCCCCGTCTGGGAGGTGTCTACAGTTTTTGGCGACTCTGCTGGGGACATGAGAGCCATAACCAAAAAGTTCATCATAAGACTAATATATGCCTTGTTTAATTCATCTATCATATGCATCGAGCGGGCAACCCGTTGAGTTCACCTGATATCCCGGCATGACACGGGCTATGTTGGGGGTTCCAGTAAACTCCACAGTCACTCGTACCTAGTGGTATATCAAAAAGAGAATCACCCAATCACCGCCTATGATGGGCTGGTGAGAGGATTGGTGCCCTTTGACAACGGAGCACCCTGAGACTACCTAAACCTTGCATGTATTAGAAAGCCATATAACTTATCAAACTAAGACAGGAACCTAATTGCATTACTTGCATTTTTACAGAAGTTCTTCCTCACACCTTGTATATGTTGTTGTAACATCTCTTTCTATGCAGAAGGGTTAGGGCTTGAACTAAAAGCCCTAACCCTAAGTCTTTATAGCCAAGCACTACTGGCGTTGCCTTCAAGGTATATTTTGGTAAAAAGCATCATTGCTTACTTAACACTCTCGCTTTACTTAAAGCACTCCGAAGCATGGATTTCTAGAACGAAATCAAACACTGGCCGCCCCGCCGGCAATTGAACTAGGGGTTGCTCTAGCAATCTTTGCCTTGCGAGGCTAAAGCAAAGAGAGAGTGTAAAGTAGTAAAGCAGGTTATGGATGATTGTTTGCAAAGTTAAGGATATTGTGGATAGAAGTTGCAATACTTATTTCTCCATGGATGATTAAGCATGACAAGTGTAGGACTTTGGTTCCTATTTCCAAATCGGCCTAGCAACCCATCTTTCAAAATTCAAAATTTTGAGCATGCTTACCTCAACGAGCTGGTAAAATTTAGGAGGTTGTCAATGTGCTAGCAAATAATCAAGTGGATTTCGATTACCTCAATCACGTTTTTAGAAAGGATCTTCCCTAACCAAGAATTAAAAGAACTTTCAAAACTTTTTGCAATGCCTAGTCTAATGACATGTTTTTCTGAAACATTCAAATAGCTGCTAGCACAGCGATGGACTCCGAGTCTACTTTCTGTTGTAGCCATATGCTCAACCTTTTCGGTTTGTCTCATAATGTGGATTGGCTTGGAAGTAGGATATTAAGTTGCAGCAACGAGTCTTAAGAATCATCCATATAAAAAATGGCTGGCTATCTATAGTATCCGATAAACTCATGCATGCAAACGAATTGCAACGCATGACTCATCTATAATCTATTTAAGTAGTTGTGGTGCTATATATACGTATCGTTTTGATTGCCTCTTTCTAACTATGCAAGGGCCAAACCAAAAGAAGAGTCCATCCCCCTCATTTTCTTTCTTTGTTCATCGCATGTCATTTAGTTGCATCACCACTAAGGGCAGTTTGCAAATTAGAAAATGCACCGCATGGACAATTAGTTTTGGATATCTCAACTTGAGCATGATTAGGTTTCTCCTTCTCTTAGATTTGGAGTTTGATCTCAGACGTGATGGTAATGGCTGACAAAAAATTGAAGTTTTAATGCAGCCAAGTTTTGAGCAATGGTAGCCATGTCCATCACGTCTTGGCTTTAAAACAATCTTTTCATACCTAGCTAACTCTCGCCACCATTTTGGCCCATGTTTTGCTTCTCTTGAAAATTTGATATCATTTTGCTCATCATGGTTTCTGGCCAATTGTCACACTCATCATGAAATGTGGGTCTTAAATTCAAGTCTCCTCGAATATGAACTACGAATGGCCTGATTCTCTGTTGGGATACGTAGGCACCTTTTGGTCGGCCACAATTTTGAAAATGTTCCCTCCTGTGCTAGTTTGCTACCCTAGAATGCTCATGATAACATTGAGTATTGAAAACAATCCTTAGGGATTTCAAAGTAATCTTATGGCATCTTTTGGAACACATCATAATCATTTGAACTGTCAAAAGCGCAAAACGAGGTTTTCAAAACTATGACCCGCGTCATTTCTGTTGAGCTAAGAAGGAGTTGACACATCTCTGCACCCTCACAGAGATCACTTGTAAGCAAAACATGCTATTGAAGAAGAAAAGAGAGGAAAAATACAGAGAAAGGAAAAAATGAGCTCGCTAGATTGAAAACCCGTAAAGGCGGTCTAGGCAAAAGTTAGAGCACGAACAAAGCAAGAAATCAACCATGTCTCCATGCATCTACTATGTGTCTCAAAGGATTGTCCTCAATCTTAGAAAAATCACTTGGTTAAACATCGAAGCCCCTAATTCCTTGGTTAGGATCCTTGCCACTTTGTCGTGTGTTTCAAGATGAAGAAATGCATTCATTTCTCTGTCCCAAACACTTATCCCTTGCTAGCCACATCGAGCCTCTGGATAATTTCTTTGAACAGCCTGCTAGGCAGCCATCCCCTACAATACGGTAAACACAAAAAAATACAAGGAGAGATGAAAGAAAAATCAATGAAAGAATGAGCACCCCGTCATACAAGGGGCAATTTGAAGGAAACATTTCTTCCAATACATACAAAGGATATTTTTTAAAAAACCAACTCTTTCACACAAAGTGAGGCAAGAGACAACAAGAGTTGGTAAAAATGTTGAAGATGGCTGCTAGCTTTTAAAAACCCAAGCGTGAGTAGAAATTAGGTTTGAGCCTTTACATCCGCTTCTTTCTCAAGCCAAAACCCCAAGCCTACATTATGGTCCATAACAAAGACCTCTCAGATTGGGGAACACGACTTAGTAGCAAGGTCCTAGACACTAGGGGCATCATCAATGTGGGACTTAACTCGAAGGGCAAGAATCCTGGAATTTACATCGTCTTGGCAAATCGCACAACATGGAAAGTTACATGGGGCATGGCTATGTTCCCCTTTATGCACTTCTCTCAAAAGTATCCAACCTCTTGTGTGGGTCTCAGTAGGTGCTTATCAATCCAACTCAAGTCAACCAAATCAAGCTCGAAGCAACAAACTCACCTAATTGACTAGGGGCATATGTTTGCAAAATAGTTCTACGTCCTTTGATGATTGAATGATGTGAGTGTGGAACATGGATGGAATGATGTGACCTTGAAATCCTCGAGGAAAAGCTTTCAAGAATGGTTTTATCCTAAGCATTCTTAACACAGCTAATACAAGCGCAGTCACTTTTTGCAAATTTCTGAGGAAATAACATGGGTCTCTCATTTCATGAAGAGTGCAGCAATATGGTTTCTTGACCAAACAATGTTTTTGGTGGTGCCGCTAGGGCATTACGATCTTTCAAAACACCTGGCTAGTAAGCCATTATCAAATACACGAAAGTTGAGATGTCCAGAATGCATTGTGGATTTACATGCATAACAGTATCACCCTATCTTTTGCATTGATCTCTTGATCCTAGTATTTCATTATGGCTGCTCAATGGAAGTATTTGTCTTGGTTGCACGAGCTAACCCCAAGTATGAGGTGTTCTTATGCTCAAGCAAGACAGGTTCATCAAGGCATCATGCCCATTGTCTCTATGCAAGGAATAAAGGGCAACAAAAGGATGCATTGTAAAGTCTACCTCCCTGCCAACACACTTGGCCTTCAGAAAGAAGAAAGCTCAGCCTGAGGAACGTCATATCCTGGGAGAACACCTCAACTCTTTTGTGGAATGCTGTCAAGGGCATGCCAAGATCTCTGCCGAACAGAAAGAGAAACATTGCACTCACACTCCTTGCTATTTACATCGCATGTTTCTATGCTAGGGGCAATTAGGTTGTCATTGTCACACACAGTTAAGCTAGAACTAAGCATCCATTGCCTAAACATGGGGCTTCTATTTCTTCCTGAATGTTTAGTTTAATATGCATACGTACTCATTGCAATCTATGTCACCCGAAATCGTTCAAACTCTTGAACTAGGGATCTTTAAGTATGATGGTCCTGCCCCTAGCAGTCAGCATAAAAGGACTTTGGCCCGTGGTCGACTCCAAGCCTGTTGCATGTTGTTTTCCTATCCATTGTTATCTTCTAAACTATTCAAATGTGGATTGCAGGATTCTCCACATACTGGATTGGATTTCGGTCCTTGAAGTTGTTAGGACCAACCACATCAAGTCTTGTGCTTATAACCGACGGAGCCAAGTCGAAAGAAGCTGGAAGATAGCCTCGCAACTAGTCCTGAGCAGACTCTACAATTGGCACCATGCCAGCAGCAATAAAGTGACTTCGCACTTCGCATCTCCATAGCTCCTTGCTTCGCGTTTTCTTCTCCATATCAGCAGCTTTGCCATAATAACTCAGAAGCCTCGCACTTCCTCTTCAGTAGCACCTGCCTTGTCGTATTCGTGGCCTTGTCTAGCTACATGAAACTCTTTGCAACTCTATACTCAGGCAGCCTCGCACTCAGCAGGTTCAAATCTCAACAATACAGCACCTACTTTAGCTACGCTGAACTCACATCTTCAAAATAAGCAGCCTCGCCACTTCCAAATCCTGTGGCTCCCACCAAAAGCTGATAAAGGCCCGGTGCACACTCTGGAAGGCATCCCATTAGTCGAGGCGATGGAACTTTCCTTGACACTAAGTTGAAGAGGGCAATGAAAATCTCTGAAAGCAATAATGACCAGCAGGTTTTACCCAATGCATTTAAATGAGCCTTATGGCATTTTGGGTCAACAAGTCGACGAAGTCAATATGGGATTATGATCAGATCAGCCTTGGGAGGCGTCCCAAGCGTAAGGAAACTAGTCTTGGGGGCACCCCCCAAGCATGTGGAATCAATCCTCTAACTCCTGGCGTTCTCGCGCCGGTAAATCAACCTCTCAGCTGCATCCTTCTACAAAATCTCCCCTTTCAAAGGCAATCGATTTGAATCCAGGCACCAACAAAGCATTCATGGTATTTTGGGCCCTCGGCCAAATAGAATTTATAATCAAACCCAGCCTTGGGAGCATTCCTAAGCGTGCATGACATCGAGCACCAGCATCAGAAGCCTTGCATAGGTTGTCAAAATGTCTGCCAGAAGCACTCAGTCTGGCCTCACGATCATTCCGAGCATGAGGAAACTAGCCTTGGGAGCATTCCCAAACCTGAGAAAGATCAAGTATCAATCAAAGCCTTACAGGGGTTACCAAATGCATGCAATCTAGCCTTGGGGATTTTCCCTAGCAAGTGAAATAAAACTGAATCTAGCCTTGGGGGCAATCCCGAGCAAGTGAAATATGGCCATGGGGACAATGTCGAGCATGTGAAAATTAACCTTGGGAACATGCCCAAGCGTGAGGAATGATCAAACATCGGTATTAAAGCCGCATTAGGACTTTTTCGAAGCTCTCTCCATGGCAACAAGCTCACAATTACTGGTCGCTTGATCGTCGAGGATTATTAATCACTGAGCTCTTGCTCGCAAAACCCAAGGATCCTTGATACCTCAAGCACGGGCTCTACGCCCTAGTACGACAGCCGTCACAGTCATAAAAGGCACTACACTCATGAGATCACTACTTCAAGCTCCAAGCTCATTATCTCTATAATCGTAGCTCCAAACTCACTAGCTTGGCAGCACCATGTGCTCGTTACCTTGATAGCTCCATTCATTCAGCAGCCCTGTGCCCAAGTCGCTCAAAAAAGCTCCGCACTCACCTCAACAGCCTCGTGCATACTATCTCAGTCATTCAGCAGATCTGCAACCATGCCTTGAGCTCATTATCTTAGCAGCCCTGCGCTTACTATCAACAGCACCATGCTCATTGCTTCAAGCTCCATATTCACCATCTCAAACAACTCAGCAGCACCATGTGCTCATTATGCATTCAACGGCCCCGAGCTCACTCCACAGCCTCAAGCTCACCATTGCTCAGCGGCTCTACACCCATCACTCGGCGGCTCCATGCCCATATTCGCCATCCGCAGCTACACGCTCACTACCTCAGCGGCTCAAAGCCCATATTCAACTATATCAGTGGCTCTATGCCCACCATCATCTCAGCAATCATTCAGCAAAGCTCACCAGCAGCCCTATGCTCAACGACTCCAAGCCCATTACTCAGCGGCTCCAAGCCCATTATCATAGCGGCTCAAAGCCCATAGCCCATCACCTCAACTAGCTCGAAGCCGTAGTCACAATCAATTCTCAACTGGCTCGAAGCCATATCACCTATCTCAATAGGCTCTAAGCCGTAACAACCAACTCAGCGGCTCTAAGCCCATTATCTCAATTGGCTCCAAGCCGTAACTATCTCAACAGGCTCTATGCCGCCCCAACAATCAAGCCATCTATTCTCAGGCTCTATGCCTGAATACTCAAAATCAAACATTTTGAATGCTCGAAGCTCTTCGAATGCCCAACCACTGTGTACTGGATGCTCAAGTTCTACACTTGAATGCTCAAGCTCTACGCTTGGATGCCCAACCACTGCGTACTGGACGCTCAAAGCCTATACTTTGAATGCTCGGATTCTACCGTCCGAATGCTCGAGCTCTACGCTTTGAATGCTCAAGTCCGGAACTTGAAAGAAGCTCTAAGCTTAAATCAACACACACGCACGGGCCCGTGCACATTTGCATCAAATGCATCAACTCTGCATCATCATATCTGTTCACACCTAACGACCATCATCACACATATACACTATGCATATCTCTCATGAAACAGGTCAACCCTGTAATCAGCCGGCTCTATGCCTCAGTTTTATTGATCCGTCCAGTACCTCGATCCTTTGGCTCTACGCCAAAACTTATGATGAGAAAGCTTCGTGCACAGACCATTAGAATGCAACCAGCTCTACGCTTCGGTTCAAATTACGTCAAGCTCTAAGATCCGACACCTCAGACTCTCGCCTTATACCAGCTCCGCGCTTCGGTTCCATCAAGCTCTAAGCTCTCCTCAGGCCTTCGCCTCATGACCACAGTAGGCTCTACGCCTTAGTTCTAATCACCCCAGGCTCTTGCCTTGTGACTATGACCGGCTCCGTGCCTCGGTTCCTTCATCCCCAAAGCTCCGTGCTCTATGTTACTGGCCCTGCGCCCCCCATATCTCAAAAACAAACCGGCATCCAATTCATCCCCAGCAGATGGCTTGGATTCTACCCCAATTACATCAATTCCTTCCAGCTCATTCGCAATGATAGGCTACTCTACGGAGCTCCTTTTAGTCAAAGTAAGGATGATCAAGAAAAGCAAATGCACCTGCCGTGTACTGATCTACCCCAAAATACTAAGGAAGCTCTCCGCAAAAAAATTCCCCGGGCAGCCCCGCGCTCCTTCAACTATCTTCTGCCAAAACCCTGGCTCAGTATAGGTACGTCACACTACGGCATTTTAAACCCGAAGGTACGTCTTCTGTTTCTAACCCTCCAAACTTTTTTTTATTGCCCGAACTACGATTGGTCTGAATTTCCCTTGTGGAATACGTAGGCAGCCTCCCGGCCCAACCATAACAAAAACCTTTTTTAAAAACCCCTTGGAATAGTGGTTGGACCAAATTGAGTTGCTTTTTACAGCTTTGACTATTACTCAAACATGTCTCGCGATCCGTCTGAGTTCAGTCAAAGAGGGGCATCTGTAGACACCCCAATTTGGCCTACCGATTATTTCAAGTCCCACCTTGGGGACCATCCCGATGATGAAATGGATACAGTGATTGCTGATTGCCTTCTCGAGAACCTTAGGACTTTCGGTAAGAACTTTGAGCCACTTAGAGGACCCAATTAGAGCCATACAACCTTTCAGACAGAAAATACAGAAGCCTAGGAAAATCCATCTGTCGGCCGTAACATCGATCTAACGGTCTTAACATCATTTCCTCACCCGAGCAACCTGTTGCTAGCAAAATCTCCTTGAAAGATCAATCCCTCGGCCGCAAGATCCATCCTTCGGGCGCAACATCCATTCCTCGTCCGTGTGATCCATTACTTGGCCGCCAGATCGTCCTTTTTCCAGACTCTGGAACGTTCTGTCGATTGTTTGATCCAACTACACTACCTTCCCGATGCGTTCGGGCCACGTTCAGAGATTGCGACGAAGAGTTTGAATTGCATTGCAATTGCAATTGCAATCATGCCATTTTGATTGGCCGGAGTGAGTCACCAATTGCCTATTTAAAGGGCCTTTGGACTCCAAAAATATACCCACGAAATTCATAAGTGAAATTACTCTCTCAAGCCACGAAACTCTGCAAAAACACTCTCTCAAACCCTCTCTTCAAAAGCCTTAACCTCCCGAAGGCAGCCACCAATCCGACTATCAAACCCCGAAGTTCAAACCCTAACCCTAGGGTTTTCAAGAAGCAATCATCCAATCACAATCAAATCCGAAGCAATCAAGCAACTGAGGGATCAAGGTGGTGAGGCCCAACGGCCTCTGGTTTGTTTTACTTATCGTATTTATGATTAATTGTAGCATTTAGTCATCTGCTAACTTTTCTGTCTGGTGTGAGGAAGAACACCAACTGGGGGCTTCGATCCCTCGACCGGTACATCAAACCAGGAGGATCCCTCGACCGTGACATCCATTCACCGGCCGCGGGATCCATCTCCCTGGGACAGTTTGTTTCATGTTCTACTTTCTAATGCATGTTTTATTTATCGCATTGGTTCACCTTATTTACTGTTTAAAGGCATAATTTAACAGACTATGTGTTAGAATTAAACAAAGTATCTACATGTCCTATGTTGAATAACTGTGGGCCAGTCTCACGGCTGGGCAGAGAGGGGTGCCTAACACCTTCCCCTTACTGTACTCTTGGCTCCCGTACCCAGAATCTCTATCTGTTTTCCCAGTTTTAATAAACTGGGTGGCGACTCTATTTTGATGATAATCGCTATCGTGTGGCGATGTTCCTAGCCATGGGAATGTCCATGATCTTGGTTTATGAAGCAAGCAACCAATCGAGCAAACAAACGCGATCAATCTGTATGGCGATACCCCGTCTGGGAGGTGTCTACATCCATCTCATCAAAATCACTCTCGCTAGTCCTTAACGGATCTGCCCATGGGAAATCCATATATTCCTCCTCTTCCTCCACCCACTTGTTGTAATCACATTCCTCATATGGATTTACCCATGGTTGTCTTTGGAATTCTTCCTCTTCTTCTATAAGATTAATCATCTCCCAAACGATGGGAGGTGTTGGAGTTTTGGGGTGGTTGATTGGTACCACCATTTGAGCCAGCTCAAAACGTGCATGCCTCATCATTATAATGACCCTCTCATTTTCCTTCTTCATTTTTCTCAAACCAAATACGATGCCACTCGTCATCCTCAACAAACGGAATGTCTGGCTCTTCCAAATTATGTTTTGCCCAAGAATGCTCTTCCCATTTCTTCAACCTTTCCTCCTTTGCTCGCTCTTCTCCTTCCTCATCACTTTTGTCAGGTGTGTCGGGATCAATTACTTCTGACTGATCGGACTCACTACCTTCCTCTTCTTCCATCATAAAACACCCATCTTCTTCAGTGAAGGTTATTGTTGGCTTGGTTTGGGTAACTAGGACGATGTATAGGCTAGGATTATATGTGGAGCTGTGGGACAGGCTTATAGAATTGATGTTTTTGGGAGGCGGTTCAGCATTATGAGTGGGAAATGAATTGGCTTGTACATTGGGTTTTGGTGGTTTTATGGTATGGCTGTCAATGAGGTCTCGAATGTCATGGCGGAGACGTAGACAACGGTCCGTCTCATGTCCAGGGTGTTGGTGATAGGCACAATGTATGTTGGGGTCATGGCTTGAGCCTTAGGGTGGTTAAGGAAGTGGGTTGTCCAAAGGCTTGAGATGCCCTTGACGACTTAGAAGGGTCAAGGCTTAGGACAAGGTCATATAGAGGGGGTCAAAGTTGTGGTGATGGCAACTTGGGTTTCGGGATGAGCTAACTTGGAAAGGGTATTGAGGTAAGGCTAGGTTAAGGGCATTTACTAAGGCGTGAGATGTGCGGTTTGGGAAAGTCTTCTTAGGCTGGGAAGTTTCTCCTTTCTCAATGAGTCCGAGCTTGATTCCATCTTCAATCTGTAACCTAGTAGCATGCAGGTGTTTGAAATCGGTGATGGCCTGGGTGTAAATGTGCCTAGCATACTCAGGCTATAGATTTCTAACAACTATCTGTAGACACCCCAATATGGGCTTCCAGATTAGTTTACTTACGGTATTTGATTCCCCGATGATGAAACGGATCAAGAACACCCCGGGAATGTCGAGTATTTGAGCTTTGAGTGTTTGCAAATCCCTTGAACCTAACCTAATCCTAAGCCACTACCAAAAGCCAAAAACCCTACTGGCACGCGTTGGTTGAGAACCAGCGCGTGCAGGTTAAACTGCTAGGTGTGGTCAACAGTCAAAGCTTGATCGTTGACCCACGCGCAGGTTGGTTTGACACGCGCGCGCCGGTCCCCAACACGCGCGCGCCTGTAATAGCTTGTCCCCATCACCTTTATGGGTTAGTAAGCTTAACCACCAAGCAACCCTTAGCCAGCCTCGTGGACTGGCTGAGCTCCTCTCTTTGCACCAGATCTAACTCTCCCTTTTCTTCTATATATACCCCCCCCCCATTGTTCTCTTTCGAAAGGGGTTAACAAAAAAATGGGTTAAGTTTTGTGAAAGGCTTACATCCTAAGCACCCTCAAGAACATAGCTTGTTCTTCCACCTCAAATACCTCAAACAACCTCAACTCAACTCAAAGTTCAAACACTCTTCAAACCTCAAAGACCAAAGGTATAGCTTACCTTGGTTCTGCTCTCTATTCTGATCCCTGAGGGGGGCTGGCAGGGTCAAGGCTAGTAATCAATACCAGTCCTGGCCCTAAAGCTGGCAAGGTTTCAAAACCGTAGTAGCAAGGACCCGGGCGCGCCAGTCCCACATACGTGTGCGCCACTTTGTGGCTGCATGCGCAGGACTATGTGGGGACGGGTGCCTTGTTGTTTTATGTCCTACTTAGTATATAAACCACTGTAAGCATGCGAACAACCAGTTTACTACTTTTCTTAGTTTAAAATGCTAGTTTTAGTTCAATTTGTATTTTTGTTGTTATAGAGTACCTCTGGGATCATTCTGGACTTGTCCCAGAACCTAGAAACATGTAAAACCAAACACTGGAAGGTTGACTCATACCCGCGCGCGCCAGGGCGCAATACGCGCGCGCTGGTCCACCTCCGGCCAGTGAGTGGCCTTTGCATGGGTAGCTTGGCTTTAGGCCTCTGTTTTATCCCCACACTGTTTATGGGGTATTCTGTTAGTTTGTAGGACTTTTCTGCCTTTAAACTGTATACTAACTGCCTATCAACTGTCCATAAACTGCTTGGTTTGTCCTGGGTGTGCACTGGTCCTTCCAGAGCCCAGAGGGTTTGAGAATAAGAGCTGTGGGCTTAAGCTTACTGGCCCACGCAAGTCTTGTAGTAGCGCGCGTAGGTCTGGTCAGCATGCAGTGACTTGTTCAGTGCATGCTGGTTTCTTCCTGTGCACATCACTCCAAAACAGGGGCCTCCTAGTCTGTTTAATATCCCCACAGTAGTCTGTTTTCATCCTATACTAATTGTTTCAATAGAGCAAGCATGCCATCTATCACATCCTGCAAATCATGTTACAGTTTAATCCCCATTAACTGTTCTCCTGCCCTAACTGGCTAAAAATTGATTAATAAAAGAAGAATCACAAATATTTCCAAAAATGCCTAAGTAGAGACCGATCTCTGGATTGGGCGAGAGGGGTGCCTTAAAACCCTTCCCCTCTCATAACCTGGCTCCCAAACCCAGATATGGTTATGATGGACTGGTGCTTTCACTTTTTCAAATCAAACAGCGCAGCAGGCGCTTGGAAATACGGTTCCTTGGGTGTCGGACCTTCAAACCCGAGTGGCGACTCTGTATTCTGAGCGCTTGCCATCCGCGCTCGCGCTCCCTCGATCCGGGCTCTATGCCTTGCTTTGGGAAATTGGAATTTCCTAAGGGCATGCTGCCCACAGTGGCGACTCTGCTGGGGATGATCGAGCCAATATTAATCCATACTTAGAGTTTAAAACATTCGTGAACAATTCCTTAAAAGTCTGTCAAACGGTGAGCTTCGCGCTGCGGAAAGTTGGAATGGTGATTTAACAGGACCCCGTGTCCGGCCAATCTGATCTGGGACTTTTTCAATTGTTCACTTGCGTGGTTTCCTCTAAAGATGGACTAAATAAAATGAGCCAAATTTGAAAATGCATTTTGCGATTTTGCGATTCTTCTTCTCTTAATCAATTTCTAACATTCTCATTTGCATCGATGTGGGATAGCCTCGTTGGAGCATTTTGGCAATCCGGCACGGTTTACTGGAGCCTGGGGACCCCGAATGCCCAACAACCTTCGACGATGATAAGTCATTCTACCGTTTGACTGTTGCTCTGCGGTTACGCGGGCAGCGGGAGGTATATCTTGGCTTTAGTCCGAGGAACCTGTTACGAACCAAAACCAGCCTTTGCATATACAAAGCACTAGAACTCTACAAACTAGGACAGGTACCTGCAGGGTAAGGATATGTGCATCTAACCCCCATAACTGTTTATGTGTTACTGTTTTCCCTATCGCATGCACTGTTTTTGCATAGGAGCATGCTTAAGGCGGTTCTTTCTTTCGAGTTTGTCTTACGCTATCTAAGACGTTGTTGGATCCGATGAGGAGTCGTTCATTATGTTGAATGTTCATTATCAATCGCAAAGTCCTTAGTTCAATGAGACTTTGAGAAATCAAAATTTACTACATCCTTGGCTCATGCCCGATTAAGGATTCAACCAACAATAAGGAACAGCAAAGTAGTGATGCCGTGTCACTGGCGCCACCCAGGTTGAAGTACGTTGTCACTATACACCACGGCGTGCAAGGTTAAGGAGTCACGCCATCAATACCGAGTTGTTCCAAGTTCGAAGTTGAATCTTCTTAAGGGACTAGCTGAAGATTTAGTCTATTTTTGACATCTTTTAGGATCTGTCGATCTACACGGGGACACATCGCCGAAAAGAATTCTGAGGATTCCAGCAACGTCTGAAACTTGTGAGGCAAGCTTGTCTCTAGTTCTGTACATGCATACATTCCGTTTTTGCGTAGGAGCATGTTTAGGGTGGCTTCTAGGTGGTCTCTCGCTTTCGAGTCTGTCTTATGCTTATTAGGACGCTGCTATGACCCGATGAAGATTCGTGCATCTCGATGGTGCACGTCGTTAATTTTCAAAGTTCTTAGATCAGCGAGACTTCGAGAAATCAAACCTTATTAAATCCTCGGCTCATGCCTGATTGAGGATTCAACCGAAAATAAGGAATCACAAAGTATTGATGTCGTGATATTGATATCATTCTGGTTATCGTGCGCAACACGTACACTGCTCCGGCTAAAGCACAGCATTGGTCACGCCACCCCGGTTAAGGTGTCTGCAGACACCTCCCAAACGGGGCATCGCCATACAGATTGATCGTTTATTGCTCGATTGGTTGCTTGCTTCGTAAACCAAGATCGTGGACATTCCCATGGCTAGGAACATCGCCACACGATAGTGGTTATCATCAAAACAGAGTCGCCACCCAATTTATTAAAACTAGGAAAACAAATAGAGATTCTGGGTACGGGAGTCAAAAGTATAGTAAGGGGAAGGTGTTAGGCACCCCTCTCTGCCCAGTCGCGAGACTGGCCCATAGTTGTTCAACATAAGACGTATAGATGCTTTGTTTAATTCTAACACAGAGTCTATTTAATTAAGCCTTTAAACAATAAGTAAAGTGAGCCAGTGTGATAATCAAAGCATGCATCAGAAAGTAGAGAAGCAAAACAAACTGTCCCAGGGAGATGGATCCCGCAGCCGGTGAATGGATGTCAGGGCCGAGGGATCCTCCTGGTTTTATGTACCGACCGAGGGATCAAAGCCCCAGTCGGTGTTCTTCCTCACACCAGACTATACGATTAACAGATAATCAGAAAGCTATGATTGAGCATAAGAACGATAAATAAAACAAACCAGAGGCCGTTGGGCCCCACCACCTTGATCCCTCAGTTGCTTGACTGCTTTGGATTGGTGGTGATTGACTGATTGCTTCTCGGAAAACCCTAGGGTTAGAGTTTGAACTTCGGGGTTTGATCGTCGGATTGATGGCTGCCTTCAGGAGGTTAGGGCTTTTGAAGAGGGGGTTTGAGAGAGTATTTCTGCAGAATTTCGTGGCTGATCATGGTGTGTTAACTTATTAATTTTGGAGCCCAAAGGCTCCTTTATATAGGCATAGGGATGACACACTCCGGCCAATCGAAATGCACGATCAAAATTGGAGTTAGAGTGTGATTCTAACTCTTCATGGCAATCCTCTAACGTAGCCCAAACGCATCGGGATTTGTCTGCTAGGGTTTTGTGATCAGATCAATCGTATGACAGAACGTTCTATAATCTAGCAAAAGGATGATCTGGCGGCCGAGCCATCGATCTGGCGGCCGAGGAATGGATGTTGCGGCCGAAGGATAGATCTTGCGGCCGAGGGATTGATCTCTCAGGGAGATTTTCAAGCAACAGGTTGCTCGAGTGAAGAAATGATGTTGAGGCCGTGAGATCAATGTCACGGCCGACAGATGGATTCTCCTAGGATTCTGTATTTTTGTCTTAAAGGCTGTATGGCTCTGGATTGGGTCCTCTAAGTGGCTCAAAGATCTTACCGAAAGTCCTAAGGTTCTCGAGAAGTCAATCAGCAATCACTGTTTCCATTTCATCATCGGGATGGTCCCCAAGGTGGGACTTGAAATAATCGTTAGGCCAAATTGGGGTGCCTACAGATGCCCCTCTTTGACTGAGCTCAGACGGATCGTGAGACATGTTTGGGTAAGAGTCAAAGCTGTAAAAGTAACTCAATTTGGTCCAACCACTATTCCAAGGGGTTTTTGAAAAAGGTTTTTGTTATGGTTGGGCCGGGAGGCTGCCTATGTATTCCACAACGGAAATTCAGACCAATCGTAGTTCGGGCAAATAAAGAAAAATAAAAAGTTTGGAGGGTTAGAGACAGAAGACGTACCTTCGGGCTTAAAAAGCCGTAATGCGACGTACCTAGACTGAGCTAGGGTTTTGGCGGAAGATAGTTGGAAGAGCGCGGGGCTGCCGGGGGAATTTTTTGGCGGACAGCTTTCTTTGTATTTTGGGGTAGATCAATACACAGCAGGTGCGTTTGCTTTTCTTGACCATCCTTACTTTGACTGAGGGGAGCTCGGTAGAGTAGCCTATCCTTGCGAATGAGCTGGAAGGAATTGATGTAATAGGGTGGAATCCAAGCCATCTGCTGGGGATGAATCAGATGCCGTTTTGAGATATGGGGGGCACGAGGCCAGTAACTAAAGCACGGAGCATTTGAGGGAACCGAGGCACGGAGCCGGTTGAAGTTATGAGGCGAGAGCCTGAGGTGATAGAGTTGAGGCGTAGAGCCTGTTGCAGTCATGAGGCGAGGGCCTGAGGTGTTTGAGCTTAGAGCTTGATGTGATTTGAACCAAAGCGTAGAGTTGGTTGCATTCTGATGGTCTGTGCACGGAGCTTTCTCATCATAAGTTTTTGGCGTAGAGCCAAAGGATCGAGGCGCTGGACCGATCAATAAAATCGAGGCGTAGAGCCGGTTGATTACAGGATTGACCTATTTCATGAGAGATGGAGATGCAAAATGTGTATGTATGATGATAGTTGTTAGATGTGAATAGATATGATGATGCAGACTCGATGTGATAATGGTGATGCAGCTGATGCAAATGTGCACGGGCTCGTGCATGCGTGTTTGATATAAGCGTAGAACTTCTTTCAAGTTCCGAACTTGAGCATTCAGAGCGTAGAGCTCGAGCATTCGGACGACAGATTCCAAGCATTCAAAGTACAGGTTTTGAGCATCCAGTACGCAGTGGTTGGGCATCCAAGCGTAAAGCTTGAGCATTCAAGTGTAGAACTTGAGCATCCAATACACAGTGGTTGGGCATTCGAAGAGCATCGCGCATTCAAAATGTTGGATTTTGAGCATTCAGGCGTAGAGCTTGAGAATAGATGATGTATTGATTGTTGGGGCGGTGTAGAGCCTGTTGAGATAGTTGTTACGGCCTCGAGCCAGTTGAGATAGTGGGCGTAGAGCCGCTGAGTTGATACGGGCATAGAGCCGCTAAAAAGGCGAATATGGGCGTAGAGCTGTTATGATAATGGGCTTCGAGCCGCTGAGTTGGTGAAGCTGACGAGTAGCGAGTGTAGAGCTGCTTAGTGAGCACGGGCGTAGAGCCGTTGAGATGATTGTTACGGCTTTGAGCCAGTTGAGATAGTGGGCTTGGAGCCGCTGAGTGATAGAAACGGTGAACACAGGCGTAGAGCCGCTATTATAATGGGCGTTGAGCCGCTGAGATGGTTGTTACGGCTTAGAGTCAGTTGAGATAGTGGGCTTGGAGCCGCTGAGTTGATAGGTGAGGGTGTAGAGCCGCTGAGATGGTAGAGATGGTGGGCATGTAGCCACTGAGTTGGCCTAGTGAGTGTTGGCGTAGAGCTGCTAAATACTTTGAGATGGGCTTTGAGCCACTGAGGTGATTGGGCTTAGAGCCGCTAAGTATGGCCGTTGAAATAATGGTGGATATGATGATGAGCTCTGAGCTGCTGGTGATGCAAGGAGCATAGTGTTGTCGAGCGTCTTGTGCACAAGGTTATGGAGCGTGGAGCTGCTGAGTGGTTTTGAGGATAATGGGCGCGGAGCAAGAGCTTAGTTTCGATAATCCTTAGTGGTCAAGTGACCAGTCGTTGTGAGCTTGCTGTTTGTGGAGTGAGAGAGAGATCTTTGATGTTTTTCTGTGCTCGGGCGTACCCCCAAGGCTAGTTCTGATCACGTTGTATTGGCTTGGGGATGCCCCCAAGGCTACTTTGTTGGTCGAGGACTCAGAAGTCCATAATTGCTTGAGTTTGGTGCACTGAGCAAAATCCACTGGGGCTGAAGAAAATCGATTGGGGGGCCAGTAGTTCGATCTCTCGGCCGAGTAAAAGATGTTTCGGCCGAGGGATCGAAGTCTTGGCCGCTAGAACGTCAAAGGTCAGAAAATCGATTTAAGTTCGGTTTAATCGATTTCACGGCTCATTTAATCTTTTCTTCTCTCTCTCGTTTCTCCTCCACTCCGCTCGTTCGAGTTCCTCCGGTGGTCACCACCATTCACCGCCGTCCTCCTTCTCCATCACCGTCGGCCGCCATTGTCTCTGGCTGCCGTCGCCGTTGTTCTCGGTTGTTTTCTTTCCCTCTTGATTTGGACGTGATGGCCATGCCATCTTCGGATGTTACGGGCTCGTCCTCACACCCTCCATGTAGGTGCGAGTATCCGTCTTTCGAGGAGGAGGCGATTAAGGAGCCTGGCTTGTTTGACACTGCTACCTACGTTCTTCCTTCGCGTAGGTTGGGTTTTGGCAGTTTCCTGCAATACCGCCCTCCTGTTGGCGGTCCAGAGGCCGAGGTGGTTCGTCGGGAACCTGAGCTACACCTGAGTGTTCTCAATGTACCAGTAAGTTTCCTGAAAAGCAAAAAGTTTGCTTTGGTTTGGAGTTTTAATTTTGTATGATTTAAAAGTGAGTTTTCTTACTCGCGGGATGAAATCCCTTTTAGCTGGGGGCGTGAATGAGAGGGACCCATGTTTGGGTTGAATTTGTTCTTGCTCAAAGAAACTAAAATAACCATGCCCCCTGTTTAGGCAATGCATGCTTTTAAACGTTAATTTGATGCCCCCTAGCTTTCTATTTGTTTATGCAATCGTGAGATTAACTCCCTTTTTGGTCTTTGGCAGAGAAATAGGAGGCTGGAGGCTCGCGGTGGAGGCAAGGAGGTGCATAGGTGGTTTTTGACACTGCCAGAGCAGGCTCGGGAACTGGTACGTGCCGCAGGCTTTGAGGCGTTCGTTCTAGGCCTCAATCTTCCGAAGATGGATTGGTCGTTGATGACCTCGCTGGTTGAGAGGTGGTGGGATACTACGAACACATTCCACTACCCTTCTGCTGGCGAGATGACAATCACGCCTGGCGACTTCTCTCTTTTGACTGGTCTGCGAGTAGGCGGAGCTCCTCTTCGGGTTGACCCCAGGCTTTGGGAGCGAATGGGTGCTTTGGAGTGGTTTTTGGGCAAAGTGCCGCCTGTTCACTCTCGAGGTCACATTGATCTTACTTGGCTGAGCAAGTCCTTCATGACGGCTGATGTCCTTACCCAGGTTAGTGTTGAGCAACTGACACGGGCCTTCCTTCTTTACCTCCTTGGGCAAACGTTGTTTGCCAACAAGGATGGTTCGGTGCATACACAGTTTCTGGCCCCTTTGCAGCACTTAAAGGCTATTAGGGAGTTTGACTGGGGATCGCCCGCTTTGGCCACTTTGTATGGCAATCTAGGAGCTTGCTCACGGGACAAAAGTCCCATCCTCGGCGGTCACTACCGGGCGCTTGAGGTATATACTTTCCTTTCTTGCTTCCTTTCATGTTTTGACTTCTCCTAGTATTGAACTTGTTTTGCTTAATCTGCTTTTCAGCTCTGGGCTTTCGAACACCTTCTCCAGTTTCCCCTTGAGACTAGGCATGGAGATGCGAACTGTATACCTCGCTACGAGCGATGGTTGGTGGGGCAACGGAGGCCACGGTCACCAGTTTTGAGCCTTCCCGAGTGGCGGCGAGTTTTGGACCGATTGACGGTCGATCAGGTACCTTTTTCTTTGGATTTCCTGTCTTTAGATTTGCATATCCTCATGTTGTAGCTGATTTGATTTCGTTTTGCAGGTACGGTTTGACCCTTGGGGTGGTGTACCAAAGGATGCCCCTCTTGCACGTTCCAGGGTTCTGGATCGTACCCGTAGCTTGCTCGAGGGTTCATTTTGCCGAGCCTGGTACTTAGGTGATCGGGTGGCTAGTCAGTGGCGCCCGCGTGCTGAGGCCCTTCAGTTTGTTCCTCCTCTTCCTCCAACATCGATGAGGTCTACTTCTTCGATGTCTAAGGAAGACTTGAAGAATGCTCGGATCAGAGATTGGGCAGGTTTGCTTCTTCAGGCAAGAGACTACATGGAGTACTATCGTCTTTACCTAGCAACAGCGGTTGCAGCTCCCCCTGTTGCTCCTGTTTGGTCGCGGGCCCCTTCTTTTGTTTCCTTCCATTCTGACGATGGGGAGGAGGAGCGCCTGGCCCTTAATCCTTGCGCGACCCAGCTTTATACGTTGCTAGCTGGGGTTTCACAGGTATTACCCTATTTCTGAACTTTGCTTTCCCTGCTTTATCATTGTATCTGTCGCTCATGTATTTGAGATGCCTGGTCTGTTTCTGTAGGTGCCTGCTGAGATAGTGCAGGAATGGCTTCATGCCTATCAGAGTGCAGAGGCTTTGGCTCGGAGACAGCGCCGTAGGATCCTCGAGGTATGACTTCTTCATGTGTTTTATTTGCTTTGTGTCGTTTCCTTGAATCTGAATGTTTGTATGCTCTTTGGCTACAGCTTGAGGCTGAGCGAGCACCAGCTGCTGGTGGGGAGGATGTGGGAACCAACGAGCAGTCCCCATCTCAGAGACCGTCTCAGAGAAGCCGCCATGACTAGCTTTAGGGATTTTCTCTTTTCCTGTCCATAGTTTGTAAAAGAGGCAACCAGAAATTGCATAGTGAAAGCAACCACAGCGAGAATTTTGTAACTAAACTTTTGTTCATGAAATGAAAAGAGCTTTTCGTACCCCTAAATGCTTTAAGATATGCATGTGATAGTCAGAACATGGCTTTTTGAACAAGCGTTTGCTGATAGACAGTAATCTGTGTGAAATGAAGTACTAGCCGAAGAATCGATTGTTCGACTGAGAAATCGATATTGCGGCCGATGTGCCAATTCTTCGGCCGTTACTTTGATTTTCCAAAGGTTGATTTTGTTTCGGCCAAGTGGCATCCTCTTTTCTCTTCCTTCTTATGTTTGGTTTTGATTTTCCGTCTTTTGCTTTTGCCATGTTCCATAGTCTGGTTGCCAAACTCGAGAGTTTTCGAGGTATCTTTCTCATTGTGTTAATGACCTTTAGGTTAGAGGGGATGAACTATAGCTCCCATGTCTATTGCTGTTGCCAATTCTTTGAGAAAAGCATACTCATCTTTTGTGAGCTCAATACGCAGGGTTAGCTATGCCTATCATTGAGCACAAATCCTTTGATGTTTTCCTCTCTCCAAATGTTTGGGCCGCATCTCGATGTGAGATTGCCTACGTATCCCAATCAGGGAATCAGGCCTTTTACGTAGTTCCAAGATCACCACCTTTGGGGGTTGGGTTTTCACTCTTGGTTTTTCTTTTCGCATGCTCTAAGTTTTACCTAGGTTACCTGATGGAGGTTGAGTCCCTAGCGAGCTTTTGAATGCCTTATCTTTTGCCTAGGTTGCGTTTTTGCATTTTCTTGTCCTAGCAGGCTTTGCTCTTACTTTTTGCTTGGGTTGCTTGGGTTACCCAACAAGCGTTTCTTTCAAGAGGGTTTCTGTGTTTTGGAGAGGAATTTGATGGAGATATTTTTCTAAATCTCCTGTTGTATTTGTACTTTCACAATGGGCGAGCTAACCCTAAGTGTTCTCACAGAGATAGCGTCTTTTTTCTAAGTTTTGACAAAAGCCTAGTTCTTCAAGCGACTAGAGTTCACCCTTTCCTTTCTTCTTGTCGGGGACATAAAGAACTTGATTCCTTGAATTTTCTTTTGTTTGGCAAAGAGATTATAGCGCATGGCAATTGCGATTTAGGAATTTAGATTGTTAAAATAAGCATAATCCGGAAGATAAAAAAAAAGGAATTCTCTTACCAGAAATAGAATGCCCAAACAGGGGCCCAAAACGCATTCTAGTTTGATTTTAGAAAGCAAAAGCAATGTTTAATGTTCTTTGCCATGTTGTGACTTCTCAGCTATTGCGGCATTTTGGGGTTGTCTCCTTTGTCTTTCGCAACTTTATACTCTTTTCCACCCTTTTCTTTGCCAAACAGAGCCTTTGAACTGGATCTGTCTTCATAGCTTGCATGATAGCTACCTCTTTGAGACATGAGTAGTCCCCAAATGGAAGCATCAGCCTGGGTTTTCATCACTTTTTCTTCCTCCTTATTGATTGCGCAGTCGCAAGAGAGACCAGTCATTTCTACTTGGCTGAACAGTGATGTTAAGGATATTCCATCGAGGGGATCATCGCATTCTCCTTCCATTTCGTCGAAGTCACTTTCCCCTGTTCGATATGGGTCTGCATATGTGAAATCCAGATTCTCTTCTTCTTCTATCCACTGGCTATAGTCACACTCTTCGTATGGATTGACCCATGGTTGCATTTGGAACTCCTCCACCTTCTCTATGAGATTGATTGTCTCCCAGACAATGGGCGGTGTTGGAATTTTGGGACGGTTGATGCGTACCACTATTTGGGCAGGCTCGAAGCGAGCGTGCCTTCTCATCATGATGACCCTTTCCTTTTTGTTCTTCCTATTTTCAAACCAAATACGGAGCCACTCATCGTTTTCCATAAATGAAATGTCTGGATCTTCCAAATTGTGTTTTGCCCAGGAATGTTCTCTCCATTTCCTTAGCTTTTCCTCTTCTATTTGATCTCTGCTACTTATGTCGGACATGTCAGGATCGATCACTTCCGACTGATCGGACTCATTGTTTTCTTCCTCCTCCATCATAAAACACTCGTCCTCCTTGGGGAAGGTTAAGGTTGGTTTGGTTTGCTTGTTTTGGACAATTTATTGACTAGGATTGTATGTAGGGTTGTGAGATAGATTTATGAGATTGATATTTCGAGGTGGCGGCTCAGCATTATGAGTAGGGAGTGGGTTGGTTTGTCCATCAGGTTTTGGAGGTTTTATAGTTCGGTAATCAATGAGGTCTTGAATGTCATGGCAGAGACGCATGCAGTTGTCTGTTTCATGCCCAGGGTGTTGGTGGTAGGCGCACTGTTTGTTAGGATCATGGTTTGGACCATAGGGTGGCTGAGGAAGCGGTTTGTTTAAAGGTTTAAGATGCCCTTGACGGCTGAGAATGGTCAAAGCTTGGGACAAGGTCATGTAAAGAGGGTCAAAATTGCGGCGGGGGCGATTTGAATTCCGGGATGGGCTAGCTTGGAAAGGATCCTGAGGCAGGGATGTGCCAAGGATATTTACGGAAGCGTGAGATGTACGGCTGGAAAAGGTTTTCTTAGGTGGAGGGGGAGCTTCTTCTTTCCCAATGAGCCCTAGCTTGATTCCATCTTCGATTTGCAACCCAGTGGCATGCATGCGTTTGAAATCGGTGATAGCCTGTGTATAGATATGCCTAAGGTATTTGGGTTGCAGATTTTTGACAACTATCCTCACTTGGTCTTCCTCGGAGGGGCGATTCTTCATCTTGGCAGCCTTTTCCCTCCATCTTGCCACAAAGGTAGCAAAGTCCTCATTGGATTCTTGTTTGGTCATCTCCAAGTCTCGAGTAGTTAACTCAATTTGGACATTGTAAGCATACTGTTTGACAAAAGAGTTGGCAATTTCTGGCCAAGTTTGATAGTGCACAAATTCCAAAGTGAGGAACCAGTCGAGAGCGCTTCCGGTGAGAGTTCGCTGGAACAGTTGGGCAATGAGCTCATCATTTAAGCCCATTGGCTTCAGGCTGTTGATGACATGTCGAACATGACTGGTAGGGTTACCAGTTCCATTGAACTTTTCGATGTTTGGCATTTTGAAATTCTCAGGCAGTTTAGATTCTGGGAAGAGACAAAGTCCTTCAAAATCCAGAATTTGATCTCCTTGTGAACGGGCCAAAGCTTGTTTGATCTCCTTGTGAACGGGCCAAAGCTTGTTTGATCTCCTTGACTTGCTTAGTAAGTTCTGCCAACACTACTTTGTGAGGGTTCTCATCTTCCATTGATCTTTCTTCGTCCTCAGCATCTCTGACGGCCTTCTCGGCTAGCAGGGTAGCGATCTGAGCTCGGAGATCGGCAATAGTGGTGTCGTTGTCTGCCATGAGGGTAGGAGGATTGCTTGATGAAGCTTGGGATTTGGTGGATAGAGGAGTTTGTTGAGAGGATGACTGTAAAGTCCTTGGAAGTGATTGGGACTGTTGTGGTGAAGGTGTTTTGGTAGATGAGGATGACAGTCGGCATGGCTGCAGAGACCTCTGTTTGGCGCAGCTTCGGGTGTTGTAAGAGTATAAAATTGGTTGTGGTTGCTTCTTTAATTTACCTATTGTGCCAGTTTGAGAAAGTAGAGTACCTGAAGGTCAGTATTTGGCTCGTACAGGGTTAGGATTTGGGCTGAAAATCCCAACCCTTTTGCACATAAAGAGTTATTTACAACAACAGATGATACATGGTGTGAGGAAGAACTTTTGCAAGCAAATGCAAGTAGGTTCCTAGCCTGTAGGTTCCTGTCTTAGTTTGATTAGTTCTATGGCTTTCTAATACATGCAAGGTTTAGGTAGTCTCAGGGTGCTCCGTTGTCAAAGGGCACCAATCCTTTCATCAGCCCATCATAGGCGGTGATTGGTTGATTCCCTTTTTGATATACCACTAGGTACGAGTGACTGTGGAGTTTGTTGGAACCCCCAACATAGCCCATGTCATGCCGGAATATCAGGTGAACTCAACGAGGTTGCCCGCTTGATGCATATGATAAATGAATTAAACAAGGCATGTATTAGTCTTATGTTGAACTTTCTGGTTATGGCTCTCATGTTCCCTAGCAGAGTCGTCAAAAACTGTAGACACCTCCCAAACGGGGCATCGCCATACAGATTGATCGTTTGTTGCTCGATTGGTTGCTTGCTTTGTAAACCAAGATTGTGGACATTTCCATGGCTAGGAACATCGCCACACGATAGTGGTTATCATCAAAACAGAGTCGCCACCCAGTTTATTAAAACTAGGAAAAAAGATAGAGATTCTGGGTACGGGAGTCAAAAGTACAGTAAGGGGAAGGTGTTAGGCACCCCTCTCTGCCCAGTCGCGAGACTGGCCCATAGTTGTTCAACATAAGACGTATAGATGCTTTGTTTAATTCTAACACATAGTCTGTTTAATTAAGCCTTTAAACAGTAAGTAAAGTGAGCCAGTGCGATAATCAAAGCATGCATCAGAAAGCAGATAAGCAAAACAAACTGTCCCAGGGAGATGGATCCCCCGGCCGGTGAATGGATGTCACGGTCGAGGGATCCTCCTGGTTTTATGTACCGGTCGAGGGATCAAAGCCCCGGTCGGTATTCTTCCTCACACCAGACTATACGATTAACAGATAATCAGAAAGCTATGATTGAGCATAAGAACGATAAATAAAACAAACCAGAGGCCATTGGACCTCACCACCTTGATCCCTCAGTTGCTTGACTGCTTCGGATTGGTGGTGATTGACTGATTGCTTCTCGGAAAACCCTAGGGTTAGGGTTAGAACTTCGGGGTTTGATCGTCGGATTGATGGCTGCCTTTGGGAGGTTAGGGCTTTTGAAGAGGGGGTTTGAGAGAGTATTTTTGCAGAATTTCGTGGCTGATCGTGGTGTGTTAACTTATTAAGTTCGGAGCCCAAAGGCTCCTTTATATAGGCATAGGGATGACACACTCCGGCCAATCGAAATGCACGATCAAAATTGGAGTTAGAGTGTGATTCTAACTCTTCCTGGCAATCCTCTAACGTAGCCCGAACGCAACGGAATTTGGCTGCTAGGGTTTTATGATTGGATCAATCGTATGACAGAACGTTCTAGAATCTGGAAAAAGGACGATCTGGCGGCCGAGCCATCGATCTGGCGGCCGAGGAATGGATGTTGCGGCCGAAGGATAGATCTTGCGGCCGAGGGATTGATCTCTCAGGGAGATTTTCAAGCAACAGGTTGCTCGGGTGAAGAAATGATGTTGAGGCCGTGAGATCAATGTCACGGCCGACAGATGGATTCTCCTAGGACTCTGTATTTCTGTCTGAAAGGTTGTATGGCTCTGGATTGGGTCCTCTAAGTGGCTCAAAGTTCTTACCAAAAGTCCTAAGGTTCTCGAGAAGTCAATCAGCAATCACTGTATCCATTTCATCATCGGGATGGTCCCCAAGGTGGGACTTGAAATAATCGTTAGGCCAAATTGGGGTGTCTACAGTGTCACGCCATCAATACCGAGTTGTTTCTAATTCAAAGTTGAATTTTTGAAAAGGGACTAGTCGAAGACTTAGTCTGTTTTGACATCTCTTAGGATCAGTTTGATCCATTCAAAGGATTCACCCTCGAAAAGAAATCTGAGGATTTTGGTAGCGTCCGAGCATCAAGAGACAGACTCGTCTCTAGTTCTAGAGTCTAGGGTTGACACCGATGACCATGTGTACATTGCATTCTAATTGCTGCAGGAACGCCACTGAGCTTTCATTTACTTTACTGTCTAGTTTGAAGCCATTGCACCGATCAAAAGGGTATCAAAAAGAAGAGCCAAACCTACTTGGGAACGTCTTCAGAATTCGGTTCGAAGACTTGTCAGGCTCGAAACTCAATCAGTTGCAACGGAGGCTTCTCCAGGTTCATTGTTGGCCACCCTACAGTCAGGTTCGCCATCGATTTTACAAAGAGCCACGCTGTCGGCTTCCCCTTCTTCAACATTTTCAAGGCCAGCTATGGCAGATCAACCACTCACTCTAGAGGCTGTGCTCACAAACCTCCAGAATAGCATCACCACTATGCAGCAAAGGGCTATCCAGACTGATGCTTCCATCGCCCGTCTGAATGACCTTATCAACACTCGTCTTCCACCTCCTCTCGAAGAGGAAGGCGAGGACGATGAGGCAGACCAGGAACAACCTGTCTTGGTCCCAGATCCGAATCACGAGGGGCGTCTCATTGTTCAGCTCAACCCTAAGGAGGTTTGCGCACCTGCTGCGAACCCAAATCCGGCAGGTGGCAGGCCTGTTTTGAATCCGGATATGGCAGCTTTCATGGCCAAGATGGCGAAGCTGGAGGAGGCAGTCTCCAAATCCGAGAAGATCAGTGTAGGGGGAATCGACTTGGATAGTCTCTGCCTGTATCCCAATGCCAAGCTCCCTAACAGATTCAAGATGCCTGACTTGGTTAAGTTCGACGGGGGTGGTGATCCCAAAACTCATCTCTATGGCTACCATACCGCAATGAAGCTGCTGGGAGTGGAAAGTGAGGCCATGTCTCAGCTCTTCCCTCAAACTCTCTCTGGGCCTGCCTTCCATTGGTTTCTGTCGCTCGACATCGCCAAAAGAAGAACATTGGAAGACATGGGGGCTGCCTTTGTCTCACAGTATAGCTACAACGCTCAACTCAAGATGACTATTCGAGAGTTGGAATCCACGAAGATGGAGGCAAAGGAGTCCTTTGCGAACTTTGTGAAAAGGTGGAGAGCCAAAGCCGCTCTAATGACTGAGCGCCTGAGCGAGGGAGATCAACTTCGCACTATCTCCGGCAACCTGCATCTCGACTATGCTAAGCATCTCGTGCTGGTTCAAGCATTTGCCAACTTCGAGACCTTCTTTGAATCTGGCCTAGCCATCGAGGATGCACTGCAAACTGGAGTTCTGCCAAGAGGGGCGTCTTCTTCTTCTTCCACTCAAAAAGCTAAGCCGAGGGCTTATTCGGAAAATAGTAGTTCGTTGTTTGGTAACAACAACTACTCCAATACAGCTACAAGTGGGAGCGATGCTCCAGCTTTCAACTCCAATCGCGCTGCCGATATTAATCAGGTTCAAGATGCTCAAAGCTTTCGAGCCCAAACCCAACCCCGGAGTTTCTCTGTCTTCGAGACATCTCTATCCGCAGTGATGGAAAAACTCGTCAAGTCTGGGAACCCCAAACCTTTGACCCCAACTTCCCCACCCAAAGTCTTACCTGCCGGTTACAACCGTAACCTCTTCTGTGCCTTCCACCAAATGCCTGGCCATATCACTGACAAGTGCTATCGTCTTCGACATGAGATTCAGGATCTTATTGATGATGGCATGGTTCAAGTTCCACCAAAGCCCAACGTTGTAGACACCTCCCTAGACGGGGCATCGCCATACAGATTGATCGTTTGTTGCTCGATTGGTTGCTTGCTTCATAAACCAAGATCGTGGACATTCCCATGGCTAAGAACATCGCCACACGATAGCGGTTGTCATCAAAACAGAGTCGCCACCCAGTTTATTAAAACTAGGAAAACAGATAGAGATTCTGGGTATGGGAGCCAAGAGTACAGTAAGGGGAAGGTGTTAGGCACCCCTCTGCCCAGCTGTGAGGCTGGCCCATAGTTATTCAACATAAGACATATAGATGCCTTGTTTAATTCTAACACAGTCTGTTTAATTAAGCCTTTAAACAGTAAATAAGGTGAGCCAATGCGATAAGTAAAGCATGCGTTGGAAAGTAGAACACAAAACAAGCTGTCCCAGGGAAATGGATCCCGCGGCCGGTAAATGGATGTCACGGCCGAGGGATCCTCCTGGTTTCATGTACCGGCCGAGGGATCGAAGCCCCGGTCGGTGTTCTTCCTCACACCAGACAGAAAAGTTAGTAGATAATCAAAACGCTACGATTCGGCATAAATACAGTAAATAAAACAAACCAGAGGCCGTTGGGCCTCACCACCTTGATCCCTCAGTTGCTTGATTGCTTCGGATTGATTGTGATTGACTGATTGCTTCTTTGGAAAACCCTAGGGTTAGGGTTTGAACTTTGGGGTTTGATCGTCGGATTGATGGCTGCCTTCGGGAGGTTAGGGCTTTTGAAGAGAGGGTTTGAGAGAGTATGTGTGTAGAGTTTCGTGGCTGATGAAGGTGTATCAACTTGTTAATTTCGTCGTCTTTATTTTGGAACCCAAAGGCCCTTTATATAGGCAATTGGTGACTCACTCCGGTCAATCAAATGGCACGATTGCAGTTGCAATTGCAATGCAATTCAAACTCTTCGTTGTAATCTTTGAACGTAGCCCGAACGCATCGGGGAGGTAGCATAGTTGGATCAAACGTCTGACAGAACGTTTGAGAGTCTGGAAAAAGGACGATCTGGCGGCCGGGCAATGGATCTTGCGGCCGAGGGATTGATCTCTCAGGGAGATTTTCTAGCAACAGGTTGCTCGGGTGAGGAAATGATGTTAAGGCCGTGAGATTCGGTGTTACGGCCGATAGATGGATTCTCCTAGCTTCTGTATTTTCTGTCTGAAAAGCTATATGGCTCTGGATTGGGTCCTCTAAGTGGCTCGAAGTTCTTACCGAAAGTCTTAAGGTTCTCGAGAAGGCAATCAGCAATCACTGTATCCATTTCATCATCGGGATGGTCCCCAAGGTGGGACTTGAAATAATTGTTAGGCCAAATTGGGGTGTCTACAGATGCCCCTCTTTGACTGAGCTCAGACGGATCGCGAGACATGTTTGAGTAAAAGTCAAAGCTGTAAAAAGCAACTCAATTTGGTCCAACCACTATTCCAAGGGGTTTTTGAAAAAGGTTTTTGTTATGGTCGGGCCGGGAGGCTGCCTACGTATTCCACAAGGGAAATTCAGACCAATCGTAGTTCGGGCGAAAAAGGTTTTTAGTTATGGTCGGGCCGGAAGGCTGCCTACGTATTCCACAAGGGAAATTCAGACCAATCGTAGTTCAGGCAATAAAGAAAAATAAAAAGTTTGGAGGGTTAGAGACAGAAGACGTACCTTTGGGCTTAAAAGCCGTAGTGACGTACCTAGACTGAGCCAGGGTTTTGGCGGAGAGTAGTTGAAGGAGCGCAGGGCTGCCAGGGATATTTTGGCGGAGAGCTTCCTTAGTATTTTGGGGTAGATCAGTACACGGCATGTGCGTTTGCTTTTCTTGATCATCCTTACTTTGACTGAGAGGAGCTCGGTAGAGTAGCCTATCCTTGCGAATGAGCTGGAAGGAATTGATGTAATTGGGGTGGAATCCAAGCCATCTGCTGGGGATGAATTGGATGCCGGTTTGAGATATGGGGGGCGCGAAGCCAGTAACTGGAGCACGGAGCTTTGGGATGAGGGAACCTGTAGACACCTCAATCTGGGTCTCCCAATCGTTTTACTTCGTTTTACGATTTTCTTGTTTCCCCGATGATGAAATCGGATCGAACAGAGCTTGGATTGGGAATGGATTAGGCTTGGAACGCTTAGAACCCTGATTGAAACCTTTTGAACCTTTCTGAACCTTCAGTCAAACCCTAAAGCCAGAGTTGACCCTCGCGCAAGCCTTTGTGTCCCTCGTGCGACACTTAGCTTGCCAGGTGTAGTCAAAGCCAAACTGTTGACTGCTGACCCTCGCGCGATACTTCCGAACCCTCGCGCGATGGTTCCCTCCTGTCCCTATCACAGAATCCAGCTGGACTTGTGATGATTGCTTGGCACATGGGTCCCCATGGGCTGGAACCCCGTTTTCCTCAGCTGAACAGGGTTCTGGCAGTTTGTAGCCCATACAATCCTCCCAACCAACCACCCACCTTGTTGGCTAGCCTCACAACCAAGTTGTGACCAGCCTTGTTGGCTGGTCCCAAGGCCTTGTTTGGCCCCTAACTAGCCCTTACACTCCTCCTATAAATACCCCCCTTCATCTTTCATGTTAAGGGTTCCAAAAATTGACTAAGAAATTCACTAAGTCATTTTGCAAGGCAAACTCTAGCTAGCACAAAGTCATTAACCCCCAAACCACTTCCTAATCTTCTGAACTTAGTGTGTTCATGCACACTTGGTAGCAAGGCCATTCCAATCAAATCAATCCATTCCCAAACCCTTTCCAAGCAAAGGTATAATGTTTAACCTGTTTCTATTTTGATCCCTGAGGGGGGCTGACAGGACCAAGGCTGGTAATCAATACCATGCCCTGGTCCTAAAGCCAGCAAAGTTACAAGAATTCGTGGCAGTTAAACCCTCGCGCGACGGTCCCCTATGCTCGCGCGACACTCGTGTCAGCAAGAGAATGGACCTCGTGGGGAAGGGAGGCTAGCCCTTTTCTGTTTTGCAATATGTTCATGCCCGTTGTATTTCATTTTGATTTTTAGATCACTGTTATGCATGCAAAAACAAAATACAGTAGCTAGTTTATTTGCTCTAAATAGTTTGGAATGCCCTTGGGATCCCCTGAATCTGTCTCAGGACCCCAAGCATGCAAAGCAATTCCTAGAAGTCCAGTCAGGAATGTCGCGCGAGACTCAGTCTCTGTCGCGCGACAGTCCTGTGATTTCCATGAATAGCCCGTGCATGGGTAGCTAGGCCCTTGGTCTCTGTTTTGATACCCCCACTGTTTAGGGGTTGTGTTTCAATTCATTTGGCTCCTGCTTGGAGTATTGTGTAATAGTTAGTATTTTACAGTCTTTCAATAAACTACTTGGTTTGCTTCCTGGGTGTGCACTGGTCCTTCCAGAGCCCAGAAGGGGATGATTTTGGGACTGTGGTGTGGTGACAACACTCGCGCGAGAGTCAGTGTGTCTCGCGCGATGGTTGACTTGCATACAGATCTTTTCATACATGCAAGTCGGTCATCGTGCAGGGCAAATCTGCCCCGAGCCTGGTTTTGGCATCTGTTCGCTGTTTCAAGTTCATTCCATTTATTATTCATCATGCTATCCATCCATGCTATCATTTGATCACATCCTGCAAACTGTTACAGTTTTTTAAATCCCCGATTAACTGTTCCCCCTCCCTAATTGGCTAAAATTAATTAAAAGAGGAAGAATCACAAAGGTTTTCATAAAAATGCCTAAGTAGAGACCGATCTCCGGATTGGGCGAGAGGGGTGCCATAAAACCCTTCCCCTCTCGTAACCTGGCTCCCGAACCCAGATATGGTTATGACGGACTGGTTTCCTTCACTTTTTCAAATCAAATAGCGCGGCAGGTGCTTCGAAATACGGTTCCTTGAGTGTCGGACCTTCAAAACTCAAGTGGCGACTCTGTATTTTTTGAGCGCTTGCCACCTGCGCTCGCGCTCCCTCGATCCGGGCCCTTGCATTTTGGAAACCGGAATTTCCAGGGCATGCTGCCCACAGTGGCGACTCTGCTGGGGATAAATCGAACCAATATTAATTCATACTTAGGATTTAATACGCTTGGGAACAATCCCTTAAAAGCCTGTCAAAACGGTGAGCTTCGCGCTGCCAAATGTTGGAACGGTGATTTAACAGGACCTCGTGTCCGGCCATTCTAATCTGGGGCTTTTTCGATTGTTCGCTTGCGTAGTTTCTTCTAAAGATGGACTAAATAAAGTGAGCCAAATTTGAAAAGGCATTTTTACGACTCTATAATTCTTCTTCTTTTAACCAAATTTTAGCATCTCATTTGCATCGATGTGGGATAAGCCTCGTTGGATCGTTTTGGCAATTCGGCACGGTTTACCGGAGCCCGGGGACCCCGAATGACCGACAACCTTCGACGATGATGGGTCATGCTACCGTTCGACTGTTATTCTGCGAAAAATGCGGGTAACGGGAGGTATATCTGTGGCCCTAGTCCAAGGAACCTGTTACGAACCAAAACCGGCCTTTTGCATATACAGAGCATTAGAACTCTCCAAACTAGGACAGGTACCCACAGGTTAAGATCTACTTGCATCTAACCCCGTAAATGCCTACGTGTTACTGCTTTCCTTATCGCATGAACTGTACATACATTCTCGTTCAGCGTAGAAGCATGTTTAGGTTGGCTCCTAGGTTCTCAATCTGTTCCGAGTCTGTCTTCAGACTTAGTAGGACACTGTCGTGGCCCGATGAGGAGTCGTGCATCTCAGTGATGCGTGTTATCATCTTTTAAAGTCCTTTTACGATGGGACTTTAGGAAATCAGGAGCTTTTCTACGTCTTTGCCCGTGTACCTGTTTAGGGTTTCAAACAAAAAACGAGGAACCACGGAGTAAAATACCATGATGCTTACACCAAAAGGTAACAAGTGCCTCGTCACTTACACCGCCCGGCAAATGGCACAGTGCTGCTCACGCCAATCTGGTTATGGCATCATGATATTCATGCCGAGTTGTTCTGGCTCCAAAAACTTGAAACCCCGAACATCGAAACGGACAAAGGTTTAGAATCCTTTTGACATCCTTTAGGACCGCTCGTTCCACAAGGATACATCTTCGAAAAGAATTATGAGGGCCTAAAGCAGTGTCCAAACCGTCGTAAGACAGACTTGTCTTCTGTATCTAGAGTCTAGGGTGACACTCTCGGCGTTGGCTGCATCCGCTTTAGTCTTTTATTTAGATTAAAGTTACTACAGGACCCTTATTAAGCCTCCTTTTGCCTTGCAAGCAAAGATTTGAATCATTGCACCGCCGAGGAAAGTATCGAGGCCAGTTGCCAAACCCGCTTGGGAACGTCTGCATCTGAGTCCGGTTCAAAGGCTTGTCAAGTTACGGTCCCAGTCAGTCATCACGGAAGACTCTCTGCGCTCACCTCCGGCAGCACAGCACTCAGAGTCTCAGTCAGGTTCTCAGTCAGTTTCACCACCGGTTTTACAGGAAGGGCGTCCGACTACCCCGGTATCCGTATCAAGCAGCTCTGAACCACCCGTCACGATGGAACGGCCACAACCAGAACCCCTTACCCTGGAGACCATGCTCATGAACCTTCAGGACAGCATCACCGCTATGCAACAGAGGGCAGCTCAGACCGACACTAACATTGCTCGCCTGAACGACCTCATCCACACTCGCCTTCCGCCCCCTCTCGAGGAAGAAGGTGAGGACGATGAGTCTGACCAGGAGCAGCCCGTCTTGGTTCCAGATCCGCTTCACGCAGGACGTCTTATAGTGATGAACCCGAGGGAAGGCCGCAGGCCCGCTGCAAATCTTGCAGGCGGTAGACTACCTCCGAATCAAGAAGAACCAGCTCAGAATCCAGAGATGGTCGCACTCATGGCCAAGATGGCCAAACTGGAGGAATCCATTGCCAAGACAGAAAAGATCAGTGCCGAAGGGACCGATCTGGATCGCCTTTGCCTGTATCCCAACGCCAAGCTTCCTGAAAAGTTCAAAATGCCGGACTTGGCTAAGTTCGATGGGAGCGGCGACCCCAGGACTCATCTCTACAGCTACCACGCTGCCATGAAACTTCTTTCTGTTGAGCCAGAGGCCATGTCACAGCTCTTTCCTCAGACCCTTTCGGGCCCTGCTTTCCATTGGTTTTTGTCACTCGACATTGCCAAAAGGAGGACTTGGGAGGACATTGGGACTGCGTTTATTTCGCAGTACAATTACAACTCCCAGCTGAAAATGACTACCCGGGAACTTGAATCCACCAAGATGGAGGCTAAGGAGTCCTTTGCAGACTTCGTTAAAAGGTGGAGAGCTAAAGCTACGCAGATGACCGATCGCCCGAGTGAGAAGGACCAGTTCCGTATCATTTCCCGCAATCTTCAACCAGACTATGCTAGGCACCTGGTTCTAGCTCAGGCCTCTGCTAACTTTGAAACCTTCTTCGACTCTGGCTTGGCCATCGAAGATGCTCTACAGAGTGGAATTCTATCAAAGGGGGAATCCTCGCATGCCCCCAAGTCAAAGCCTCGGGCTTATTCTGGAAACGCCAATGCGCTGTTCGGGACAGGGACTTATTCCAACACGGCAACCGCCGGCACCAATGCCGCTTCCTCCAGCGCTGCTAATCACATCGCGGATGTCAATCAAGTCCAGAATCCACAGAACAACCGACCTCGGAACCAACCCTGCAGCTTTTCCGCCATCGAGGCACCTCTATCCTCGGTCTTGGAAAAGTTGGTCAAATCAGGGCATCTGAAGCCCCTGGATCCGACTCCATTACGCAAGAACCCTTCACCCGGCTTCAAGGCCAACCTTTACTACGCTTACCATCAAGGAGCGGGTCATCTCACTGACTCCTGCTTTCGCCTCCGTCATGCGATCCAGGATCTCATCGACGATGGCACGCTGGAGACTCCTCCACCACCTCAGAAACCCAATGTCATTGCCAACTCTCTCCCTAAGCACAACGCTATACCACATATCAACCAGATATCTCTCAGCTCCACTTATATCAACCCTAGCTCCACCATATTTAACCCCACTGACTATATAGCCTCAGCCGATCAACCCAGGCCCATCGTGCCTTTCTCGCTCGAGCCGTCCACCGAGGTTTCTTATATACAATTGGTTGAAGGCCAAGTTGTTGATGCAGATGCACCTTCGGAACTTTTACAAGCCAGATCACCTATCTCCGAAGAATCTGTCAGCTCCCTCTTCCATCAGTCAATCCCTGCTGTGCAGATCAATTCTGCCTCGTCGCTTGACAGTCCATACGCAACCATCACTGGCCCATTTCCTGATCCCTACCAGCCTTGGGGGCCTCCATCAGATAATAACATGCAGGCCACTAGTTGGGCCATAGCAGACCATTGGGACTATGCCACCCCTCTGTTTAACGAGTGGTCAAGCCCTGAGATGGACGGGATTCCTCCACAGCCCGGAAATGTCCCATTTGATCAAGCCTAGTATGATGGCTGGTTGGCCGGTTATGAAGCGGCCTTGCTTGACCCTTTGGACGGTTTCTCCTTGTACATGCTATTCAACCCGATCGAGCCTCCAGTTCCCGAAGCGGAATATTGTTGGGATCCTGAGCCAACCTGGTTCGCTCCCATGGACGTTGACCCTAACCCTCTTCAAGGCTATGCCACACCGGGCTACATGCTTCATTACGCGGAGGATGAACTTGTCCAGGAAGATCCACGGGCTTTGGGAGACCACGTTTCCCTCTTTGGTTCGGTCTTTGATTCGGTTTGTGATACTAATCCCGACACTGACCATGACCCCTGTTCCTACATTGTCGACGAGGAAAATCCACGCCCTCAGGTGCCTTACCCAAACAACAGGGACTGCAGTATCATGGTCACAGACCGCGCTCAGCCTGCTAATCTTTGGGAAGTTAACGACATAGTGGATGTCCAAGTTGGAAATGAAGTCTGGGCTGTCAATCGTACCCTGGCTGACACTGGTCTTTGGGATGTTCCCTTTATTACAAATCCAGAGCTCGTTGCTGAAGTTGCTGCTGTGAAAGATTTGAGCTTCTGGGACTCCTTATTGATGAAAGATCTGGCTGAGGATCTGGGCTTAGGCATGGAAGTGCCCGTCTCTGCACCGACTGCTGACAAGGGGAAGCGCAAACTGGGAGATGTCCCTGCTGATCTCTGGGATGTGAAGGAAAACCCTCAGGTCGTGCCCTCTTTGGGGAACGTTCACAATGTTACAAGGAGTGGACGGATTTTTCAGCCTGCTAATCTGCAGGCTGGGAATTCCTCCAGTCCTGCTAATCAAAGGAACGAACCTGCTTCTTTCCCAAGGTCTGCACCTCTTGAGATATCAGCTGGCAATCCGATTCCTGACTTGGTTCAGCGGCAGCTGGAGCGGATTCGCGCCGCTATTTCTATCTGGGGACTGATCTGTTCATCTAAGGAGCATCGTCAGAGGCTATGTCACACCCTATCTCGCCTCGAAGTCCAAGTCGACGTCACACCAGAGGCGATGATATCTCTCATCCTCCCTCCAACCTCCAAGCATACGGTGATCTTCACAGACAAGGATCTGCCAGTCGAAGGAGTCGACCACAACCGCCCCTTGCACATTACCGTCAAGTGTCGAGGACTCTGGGTCCCGACTGTTCTTATTGACAACGGCTCTGCCATTAACGTCTGCCCTCTGAGGGTCGCTTATCGTTTGGGACTCACCAAAAAGGACCTTGCACCTTCCAATCTGGCTGTCAAGGCATATGACGGCACCCGTCGCGCAGTCGAAGGTATTCTGAAACTCAAACTCGATGCCGAGGGTTTTGAGATGGACGTGGAGTTCCATGTCGTGGATATTCCTGCAACTTTCAATCTTCTGCTGGGCAGACCGTGGCTTCATCGATCCGACATCATGGCTGTGCCGTCTACCCTCCACCAAAAGGTTATTCTGGGACTACCTACTGGTACTCTAACCATCTGCGGGGATTCTGGCATCCGCCCGCTCAAGGAAGATGGGACTCCCGTCTTGGGAATTCAACACGGTGAAGAAGACGTCGATCTCGGGGGTTTCTCTTTCGATACTTCGGGCACAGTAATGGCCATCAATGTGGACGGGAACTTTCTCATAAGCTCTGTCGCGCTGGACATTATGAGAAGGATGTCTTATTTTCCGGGCATTGGTTTGGGCTCTCGCCGTCAAGGGGTCCCGGAGTTCCCTACTTTTCCTTTCAACGAGGGCCGCTTTGGTTTGGGGTATATCGCCTCTACCAAAGATGCCAAACGGAGGAAATATATGGGAAAACCTCGGACCCTCTGCTGTGGTCCCAAATTTGTGCGTGAAGTAGGAAATGCCGCTTACACTGGGCAGGCTGAGCCTTTCATTCATTCCGAAACCGGGGAGCTGCTGCCTGGGTTTGAGATTTTCGCTGATGACACCTGGTGAAGCAGTGATGATGAACCAGCAAAGGAAGAATTCAATTGGAATAGTGGTTGGACCAAATTGAGTTGCTTTTTACAGCTTTGACTCTTACTCAAACATGTCTGTAGACACCCCAATTTGGCCTAACAATTATTTCAAGTCCCACCTTGGGACAATCCCGATGATGAAATGGATACAGTGATTGCTGATTGCTTCCTTGAGAACCTTAGGACTTTCGGTGAGAACTTTGACCACTTAGAGGACCCAATTCAAAGCCATACAGCCTTTCAGACAGAAATACAGAAGCCTAGGAAAATCCATCTGACGGCCGTAACATCGATCCCACGGCCATAACATCAATCCCTCGCCCGAGCAACCTGTTGCCAGCAAAATCTCCCTGAGAGATCAATCCCTCGGCCGCGAGATCTATCCTTCGGCCGAGACATCCATTCCACGGCCGTGAAATCCTTTACTCGGCCGCCAGATCGACCTTTTTCCAGACTCTCGAACGTTCTGTCAGACGTTTGGTTTGATCCAACTACACTACCTTTCCGATGCATTCGGGCTACGTTCGGAGATCACGACGTAGAGTTTGAGATGCATTGCAATTGCAATTGCCATCTCGTGATTTGATTGGCCGGAGTGAGTCATCCCTATGCCTATATAAAGGGGCCTTTGGGTTCCGAAATATACACACAGAAATTGAGATACTTACACACTCTCTCAAACCTCGAAGCTCTGCACAAATACTCCCTCAATCCCATACTCCAAAAGCCCTAACCTTCCGAAGGTAGCCGTCAATCCGGCGATCAAACCCCGAAGTTCAAACCCTAACCCTAGGGTTCTCGATCAAGTAAACAACCAATCTCACCCAATCCAAAGCAATCAAGCAACTGAGGGATCAAGGTGGTGAGGCCCAACGGCCTCTGGTTTGTCTTAATTTATTGCTTTTCTGATTAACTATAGCGTTTTGATCATTCATTAATCTTTCTGTCTGGTGTGAGGAAGAACACCGACCGGGGCTTCGATCCCTCGGCCGGTACATCAAACCAGGAGGATCTCTCGGCCGTGACATCTATTCACCGGCCGCGAGATCCATCTCCCTGGGACATTTGTTTGTTTTTCTGCTTTCTGATGCATGCTCGTTTATCGCACTGGCTCACTTTGCTTACTGTTTACAGGAATAACTAAACAGACTATGTGTTAGAATTAAACAAAGCATCTATACGTCTTATGTTGAACGATTATGGGCCAGTCTCATGACTGGGCAAAGAGGGGTGCCTAACACCTTCCCCTTATTGTACTTTTGGCTCCCGTATCCAGAATCTCTATCTATTTTCCCAGTTTTAATAAACTGGGTGGCGACTCTATTTGATGATAACCGTTATCGTGTGGCGACGTTCCTAGCCATGGGGATGTCCATGATTTTGGTTTATGAAGTGAGCAACCAATCGAGCAAACACAACGTGATCAATCTGTATGGCGATGCCCCGTTTGGGAGGTGTCTACGCCACTAGCGACGACCTCCAAGCGACATGAGAGCCATAACCAGAAAGTTCAACATAAGACTAATACATGCTTTGTTTAATTCACCTATCATATGCATCGAGCGGGCAACCCGTTGAGTTCACCTGATATCCCGGCATGACACGGGCTATGTTGGGGGTTCCAGCAAACTCCACAGTCACTCGTACCTAGTGGTATATCAAAAAGGGAATCACCCAATCACCGCCTATGATGGGTTGGAGAGAGGATTGGTGCCCTTTGACAACGGAGCACCCTGAAACTACCAAAACCTTGCATGCTTTAGAAAGCCATAGAACTTATCAAACTAAGGCAGGAACCTACAGGCTAGGAACCTACTTGCATTCTACTTGCAAAAATTCTTCCTCACACCTTGTACTATCTGTTGTTGTAATTAACTCTTTCTGTGCAGAAGGGTTGGAATTCTCAGCCCAAATCCCAACCCTACACAGGCAAAGTACTGACTTCCAGGTGTTCTACTTTTAAAGCAGGCACAATAGGTAAATCAAAGAAGCAACCACAGCCAACTTTGTACTCTTATAACACCCGAAGCTACGCTAAACAAAGGTCTCTGCAACCCTCCCGTCTATCGTCCTCATCTGACAAAACACCCTCACCACAACAGTTCCGACCGCTCTCAGAAACTTCCCGGTCGTCCCCTCAACGGACCCCGTCATTCACTAAATCTCAAGCTTCGTCAAGCAACCCTTCTACCTTCATGGCAGACAATGACGCCACTATTGTCGACCTCCAAGCTCAAATCGCTGCATTACTAGCAGAAAAGGCAGCTAGAGATGCTGAAGATGAGGAAAAATCGATGGAAAATGAAAACCCCCATAAAGTGGTATTGGCAGAAAGTCCTGAGTTAACCAAGCAAGTCAAGGAAATCAAACAGGCTTTAGCTCGTTCACAAGGGGACCAAATTCTGGATTTCGAAGGACTTTGCCTCTTCCCAGAATCCAAGCTGCCTGAGAATTTCAAAATGCCCAATATTGAGAAGTTCAATGGAACTGGCAACCCTACCAGTCATGTTCGCCATGTTATCAACACCCTGAAGCCGATGGGCTTGAACGACGAGCTCATCGCTCAGTTGTTCCAACGAACTCTCACCAGAAGTGCCCTCGACTGGTTCCTCACTTTGGAGTTTGTACATTATCAAACTTGGCCAGAAATTGCCAATGCTTTTGTCAAGCAGTATGCGTACAACGTCCAAATTGAGCTAACAACTCGAGATTTGGAAATGACCAAACAGGATTCCAATGAGGACTTTGCTACCTTTGTGGCAAGATGGAGGGAAAAGGCTGCCAAGATGAAGAACCGTCCCTCCGAGGAAGACCAAGTGAGGATAGTTGTCAAAAATTTGCAACCCAAATATCTCAGGCACATTTACACACAGGCTATCACCGATTTCAAGCGCTTGCATGCCACTGGGTTGCAAATCGAAGACGGAATCAAGCTAGGACTCATTGGGAAAGAAGAGGCCACTCCTCCACCTAAGAAAACCTTCTTTAGCCGTACACCTCACGCCTCCGTAAATGCCCTTGGCTCCTTGTCTCAAGACCCTTTCCAAACTAGCTCGTCCCGAAGCTCAAATCGACCTCGTCGCAACTTTGATCCTCTCTATATGACCTTATCCCAAGCCTTAACCATTCTCAGCCGCCAAGGGCATCTCAAACCTCGAAACAAGCCACTTCCTCCGCCGCCCTACGGTCCAAACCATGATCCAAACAAGCAATGCGCCTATCACCAACATCCTGGGCATGAAACAGACAATTGCATGCGTCTTCGTCACGACATTCAAGACCTTATTGATAGTCGAACCATAAAGCCACCAAAACCTGATGGGCAAACCAGCCCACTCCCTACTCACGGTGCTGAGCCGCCACCTCGAAATATCAATCTCATAAATCTATCTCACAACCCCACATACAATCCCAGCCAATACATTGTCCAAGACAACCAAACCAAACCTATCTTAACCTTCCCCGAGGAGGACGAATGTTTCATGATGGAGGAGGAAGAGGATGATAATTCTGATCAGTCAGAAGTAATCGACATGGATATGTCCGACATAAGCAGCAAAGATCAAGCAGAGGAGGAAAAGCTAAGGAAGTGGAAGGAACACTCTTGGGTGAAACACAATTTGGAGGATCCAGACATTCCATTTGTAGAAGACGACAAATGGCTTCGTATCTGGTTTGAGAATAGGAAAAAGGAAAAAGAAAGGGTCATCATGATGAGAAGGCACGCTCGCTTCGAGCCCGCCCAAATAGTGGTACGCATCAACCGTCCCAAAATTCCAACACCACCCATTGTTTGGGGAGACAATCAATCTCATTGAGAAAGTAGAGGAGTTTCAAATGCAACCATGGGTCAACCCTTACGACGAGTGCGATTATAGTCAATGGATAGAGGAAAGAGAAGATCTAGATTCCATGTGCACAGAACCCTACAAAACGGGGGAAAGCGACTTTGATGAAATGGAAGAAGAGTGCAATGATCCGCTCGATGAAACCTCCTTAGTATCACTATTCAATCAGGAGGAAATAGCTGATGACCATGCAATCAATGAGGAAAGAGAAAGGGAGTTTCCTGCCGACACATCCATCTGGGGATTACTCATGGCTCAAGGAGGCAGCCATCATACAAAAGATGAATCCGGTTCAAAGGCTCTGTTTGGCAAGGAAGAGGGTGGGAAAGAGTACAAAGTTGCAAAAGACAAGGGAAATGACCCCGACATGCTGCAGTAGCTGAGAAGTCACAACATGGCAAATAAGAAACGTTAAAACATTGTTTTTGCTTTAAACAAACTAGAGCGAGTTTTGGGCCCCTGTTTGGGCATTTTATTTCTGCTAAGAGAATTCCTTTTTCATCTTCCAGATTATGCTTATCTAAATCCAAAAATTGCAATTGCCATGCACTATGCTCTCATTACCAAAACAATAGAAGAATTTGAAAGGATCAACATTTTTGTATCCCCGACTTTTGGGAAGGAAAGGATGAACTCTAATTACTTAGAAACTAGGTTTTTATCAAAACTCAGGAAGAAGACGCTATCTCCGTGAGAACACTTAGGGTTAGCTTGCCCATTGTGAAAGTACAAACGCAACAAGGAGATTCATAAAAACATCTCCATCGGATTCCTCTCCAAATGCCTCTTGAGAGAAAATGCTCGTTGGGCAATCTATACACCCAAGCAAAAGTAAGAGCAGAGCCTGCTAGGACAAGAAAAAGCGAAAAAACGCGGCCTAGGCAAAAGTTAAGGCATTTGAAGGGAAGCTCGCTAGGGACTCAACCTCTATCAGGTAACCTAGGCAAAACTTAGAGCATGAAAGAAAGAAAAACCAAGAGTGAAAACCCAACCCCTAAAGGTGGTGATCTTGGAACTACGTAAGAGGCCTGATTCCCTAATCGGGATACGTAGGCAGTCTCACATCGAGATACGGCCCAAACACTTGGAGGGAGGAAAGCATCAACATACTTGTACCCAATGATAGGTATAGCTAACCCTGCGTATTGAGCTCACAAAAGATGAGTTAGTCATTTTCCAAGGAATTGGCAAAAACAAAGACACGTAGGAATTACAGTTCATCTCCTCTAACCCAAAAGTCGTCAACGCAATGGGTATGATCCTTCAAAAGACTCTTGAGTTTGGCAAACAGGCCGTAAAGCATGGCAAAGGCAAGAGATAGCAAATCAAAGGCTAAGCATAGGAAGGGATGTGAAACAGGATGCCACTTGGCTAAAGTAAAATCTTTGTGACGGCCGGACAATCGATACCTCGGCCGCAACAATAATCCTTCGGCCGAATGATCGATTCTTCGGCCAAATATTTTTTAACTGTCTATCAGCAAAAACTTGTTCACAAAGCCATGTTCTGACTATCGCATGCAAACTCAAAACATTTAGGGGCAGGAAAGGCATTTCTCATTTCTCAAACAAAAACTTGTTTACAAAACCATTGCTGTGATTGCTTCTACTATGCAAATATAGTTTCTGCCTATCTACTAACTATGAACAGGGAAAAGAAAAGCCCTAAAAACTAGGCGATCTCTGAGAAGAAGGCAAAGGCTGCTCACTGGTCCCTACGTTCCCCTCAGCAGCCGGTACTCTCTCAGCCTCAAGCTGCTGCCAAGGAAGATATAAACATTCAGACTCAAGGGATAATACATAGCAGATAAAGCCTATGAAGAGAGTCATACCTCGAGGATCCTACGGCGCTGTCTCCGGACCAAAACCTCTGTACTCTGGTAGGCGCGAAGCCATTCCTGCACTATCTCGGCAGGCACCTGTGGAACAACCAAGCATTACAAACATCTAAAGCAAGGATACAATGCGGAGTGATGAAAGCTAACATAAGAAGCTAAAAATACCTGTGAAGCCCCGTATGGCAGAGTGTAGAGCGGGGTCGTGCAAGGAGTCAGCGTCAGGCGCTCCTCCTCCCCATCGTCTGAGTGGAAGGAGACAAACGAAGGAGCCTGTGGCCAAACAGGAACAACGGGAGGAGCCTCAACAGAGGGGGTCAAGAAAAGACGGCAGTACTCTGTATAGTCACCTGTCTGGAGGAGTAAACCTGCCCAATCTCTGATCCGGGCAGTCTTCAGATCTTCCTTCGACATCAAGGAAGTGGACCTCATGGATACTGGAGGAGAAGAGGGAACAAACCGAAGAGCCTCAACGCGTGGCCGCCACTGACTGGCCACTCGGTCACCCAAGTACCAAGCCCTACAAAACGGACCCTCGAGCAAACTACGGGTCCGATCCAGAACTCTACAGCGTGCAAGAGGGGCATCCTCTGGTACACCACCCCAAGGGTCAAACCGTACCTATAGAGCAAGGACAAATCAGTCTCGACACCAGAATATGGAAGTCTAAAGGACAAGAGGTACAAAAGGAAAGGTACCTGATCGACCGTCAGTCGGTCCAAAACTCGCCGCCACTCAGGAAGGCTCAAAACCGGTGACCGTGGCCTCCGTTACCCCACCAACCATCGCTCGTAACGAGGTATGCAGTTCGCATCACCGTGCCTGGTCTCAGGGGGAAACTGGAGAAGGTGCTCGAAAGCCCAGAGCTGAAAAACAGGTTAACCAAAGCAGGTTCAGAACTAGAAAAAAAGCTAAAAGTGAAAACAGAAGTACAAAGGAATGATACATACCTCAAGCACTCGAAAGTGGCCACAAAGAATGGGACTCTTGTCCCGCGAACAAGCTCCAAAACTGCCATACAAAGTGGCCAAAGCAGACGAGCCCCAGTCAAACTCCCGAATAGCTCCCAAATGCTGCAAAGGAGCCAAAAACTGCGTGTGTACCGAACCATCCTTGTTGGCAAACAACGTTTGCCCAAGGAGGTAAAGAAGGAAGGCCCGCGTCAACTGCTCGACACTCACCTGGGTTAGAATGTCAGCCACCATAAAAGTCTTGCTTAGCCAAACAAGATCTATATGACCCCGGGAACGAACAGGGGGCACCTTGCCCAGAAACCACCTCAAAGCACCCTCTCGCTCCCAAAGCCGAGGGTCAACTCGAAGAGCAACCTCGCCTATCCGTAGGCCAGTCAGCAAAGAGAAGTCACCCGGAGTGATAGTCATCTCGCCAGCAGCAGGGAATTGGAAGGTATTGGTGGTGTCCCACCACCTCTCAACCAGCGAGGTCATCAGTGACCAATCCATCTTTGGAAGATCGAGGCCCAGAATGAACATCTCGAAACCCACAACACGTACTAGTTCCCGAGCCTGCTCTGGCAGCTTCAAAAACCATCTATGCACCTCCTTGCCACCGCCGCGAGCTTCCAGCCTCCTATTTCTCTGCCAAAGACAAAAGGGAGTTAATCTCATGATTACATAAACAAAGAAAATGCTAAGGGGCATCAAATTAACATCTAAAAGCATGCATTGCCTAGACAGGGGGCATAGTTGTTTTAGTTTGCTTAAACAAAAAAAACATTCAACCCGAACATGGGTTTCTCACATTCACGCTCCTAGCCAAAAGGGATTTTCGTCCCGCAAGCAAAATTTTATTCTAAATACAAGGATTTCCAAAACTCTGAACTAAAGTAAACTTTTTACTTTTTCAGGAAACTCACCGGCACGTTCAGAACGCTCAGGTGAAACTCAGGCTCTCGACGAACCACCTCAGCCTCTGGGCCACCAACAGGAGGGCGGTGCTGCAGGAAACCGCCATAACCCAGCCTACGCGAAGGACGAACGTAGGTAGCAGCATCAAACAAATCGGGCTCCTCAATCGCCTCCTCATCGGAAGATGGATGCTCGGACCTACATGAAGGGTGCGAGGATGAACCTACAACACTCGAAGATGGCGTGGTCATCACGTCTGAACCAAGAAAGAAAGAAAACCAACGGTGTCAGACAACCGAAGCCGGCAGCAGCGGCAATGACGGCGGTGGTCGGAGAGGATGGTCGCCGGAGATGATGGTGGCCGACGGTAGTGGAGGAGGACGGCGGCGTACGGCGGTCGTCGGGCGAGAGGAACGGAGGATAATGAGAGAGGAGGAGAAGAAAGGATTAAATGGGCCGTGAGATCGATTTAACTGAACTTAAATCGATTTCCTGGCTTTTGGCGTTCTCACGGCCGAAATATTCGATACCTCGACCGAGACATCAATCCTTCGGCCGAGAGATAGATCTCCTGGCCGATCAATCTATTTCCCTCAGCAACATCAGATTTTGCTCAGTGCACTAGCCCAAGCCACTACAGACTTCTAAGTCCTCAATCGACCAAGTAGCCTTGGGGGCATCCCCGAGCCAATGCAATGTGATCAAAATTAGCCTTGGGGGCATGCCCAAGCATGAGGAAAATCTCTCCACAAACTGCTGACCAGAACAAGTCAAAACATCCAGCGGCTCTATGCCCATATCCACTACCAAAGAAATAAGCAGCTCCGCGCTCGTATTTACTCATTCAGCGGCTCCGAGCCCAATCACTATCAGCAGCTCTATGCTCACTATCACAGCAACAGGCTCTACGCCTATAATCACTCAACTTGGCGGCTCCAAGCCCCTTATCTCAACTGGCTCGAAGCCGTAACAACCAAGTCTACTTCCACGGCTCAAAGCCCATTACTCCAACAGGCTCGAAGCCTATATCTACCATCTCAGCGGCTCTGCGCCCATTACTTCAACAGGCTCTACGTCTGTGTTCACTCACCTGGCGGCTCTAGGCCCAATCACTATTAGCAGCTCTATGCCCGCTATCACAGTAATAGGCTCTACGCCTTCGCCTATCAACTCAGCGGCTCCAAGACCGCTATCTCAACTGGCTCAAAGCCGTAAACAAGCAATCCCAGCGGCTCGAAGCCCTTTATCATAGCGGCTCTACGCCCGTATCAATTCAGCGGCCCTGTGCCCATCGTCTCTACACAACTCAGCGGCTCCAAGACCGCTATCTCAACTGGCTCAAAGCCGTAAACAAGCAATCCCAGCGGCTTGAAGCCCTTTATCTCAGCAGCTCTATGCTCGCTATCACGGCAATAGGCTCTACGCCTGTTATCACAAACTCAAGCGGCTCAAGGCCTACTATCACCCAGCGGCTCAAAGCCGTGAACAAGCAATCTCAGCGGCTCGATGCCCATTATCGACATGGCTCTACGCCCATATACACTCATTCAGCAGCTCTACGCTCGCTGTCACAACTCAGCGGCTCTAAGCCCACTATCTCAACTGGCTCGAAGCCGTAAACTTGCTACATGCTCTAAGCCGGCCCTACTATCAAGACATCTATTCTCGGGCTCTACGCTCGAATGCTCAAAAATCTAACATTTTTGAATGCTCAAGCTCTACGCTTGGATGCCCAACCACCGTGTACTCCTGGATGCTCAAGTCATATACTTGAATGCTCAAGCTCTACGCTTGGATGCCCAACCACCGCGACCGGACGCTCAAAGCCTGTACTTTGAATGCTCGGATTCTGCCGTCCGAATGCTCGAGCTCTACGCTCTGAATGCTCAAGTCCTGAACTTGATAGAAGCTCTAAGCTTAAAACAAACACACACGCACGGGCCCGTGCACATTTGCATTTACCACATCGAGTCTGCATCATCGTATCTGTTCACATCTAACAAACAAAGCATTGCACATATACACTCTGCATATCCCTCATGAAACAGGTCAACCCTGCAATCAACCGGCTCTATGCCTCGGTTTTATTGATCGGCCCAACGCCTCGATCCATTGGCTCCGCGTCAACACCTATGATGAGAAAGCTCCGTGCACAGACCATCAGAATGCAACCAGCTCTATGCTTCGGTTCATATCACGTCAAGCTCTAAGCTCTGACAACTCAGGTCCACGCCTCAATCACTTCAGACTCCATGCCTCAATTCCTTCACCTCAGGCCCTTGCCTTATGCCAGCTCCGTGCTTCGATTCCATCAAGCTCTAAGCTTACCTCAGGCCTCCGCCTCATAAACCACAGGAGGCTCCACGCCTCAAATCTAATCACTTCAGGCTCTCGCCTTATGATCAACACCAGCTCCGTGCTTCGGTCCTATCAGTCACCTCAGGCTCTCGCCTTATGATCAACACCAGCTCCGTGCTTCGGTCCTATCAGTCACTTCAGGCTCTCGCCTTATGATCAGCACCAGCTCCGCGCTTCGGTCCTATCCAATCTCCTCAGGCCTTCGCCTCAAGATTGCAACAGGCTCCACTCCTCGATTTCATCACTCTCCAGGCTCTTGCCTCATGACTACAACCGGCTCCGTGCCTCGGTTCCACCAAAGCTCCGTGCTCCAGTTACTGGCCCTGTGCCCCTCACATCTCAAAAACAAACCGGCATCCAACTCATCCCCAGCAGATGGTTTGGATTCCACCCCATTACATCAATTCCTTCCAGCTCATTCGCAAGGATAGGCTACTCTACCGAGCTCCTTTCAGTCAAAGTAAGGATGATCAAGAAAAGCAAACGCACTGCCGTCTTGATCTACCCCAAAATACTAAGGAAGCTCTTCGCAAAAACTCCCGGGCAGCCCCGCGCTCCTTCAACTATCTTCCGCCAAAACCCTGGCTCAGCTACGTCACACTACGGCTTTTAAAGCCCTAAGGTACGTCTTCTGTCTCTAACCCTCCAAACTTTTTACTTTTCTTTATTGCCCGAACTACGGTTGGTCTGAATTTCCCTTGTGGAATACGTAGGCAGCCTCCCGGCCCGACCATAACAAAACCTTTTTCGAAAACCCCTTGGAATAGTGGTTGGACCAAATTGAGTTGTTTTTTTTACAGCTTTGACTCTTACTCAAACATGTCTCGCGATCCGTCTGAGTTCTGTCAAAGAGGGGCATCTGTAGACACCCCAATTTGGCCTAACAATTATTTCAAGTCCCACCTTGGGACAATCCCGATGATGAAATGGATACAGTGATTGCTGATTGCTTCCTTGAGAACCTTAGGACTTTCGGTGAGAACTTTGACCACTTAGAGGACCCAATTCAAAGCCATACAGCCTTTAAGACAGAAATACAGAAGCCTAGGAAAATCCATCTGACGGCCGTAACATCGATCCCACAGCCATAACATCAATCCCTCGCCCGAGCAACCTGTTGCCAGCAAAATCTCCCTGAGAGATCAATCCCTCGGCCGCGAGATCTATCCTTCGGCCGAGATATCCATTCCACGGCCGTGAAATCCTTTACTCGGCCGCCAGATCGACCTTTTTCCAGACTCTCGAACGTTCTGTCAGACGTTTGGTTTGATCCAACTACACTACCTTTCCGATGCGTTCGGGCTACGTTCGGAGATCACGACGTAGAGTTTGAGATGCATTGCAATTGCAATTGCCATCTCGTGATTTGATTGGCCGGAGTGAGTCATCCCTATGCCTATATAAAGGGGCCTTTGGGTTCCGAAATATACACACAGAAATTATCAGAGTACACACTCTCTCAAACCTCGAAGCTCTGCACAAATACTCCCTCAATCCCATACTCCAAAAGCCCTAGCCTTCCGAAGGTAGCCGTCAATCCGGCGATCAAACCCCGAAGTTCAAACCCTAACCCTAGGGTTCTCGATCAAGCAATCAACCAATCTCACCCAATCCAAAGCAATCAAGCAACTGAGGGATCAAGGTGGTGAGGCCCAACGGCCTCTGGTTTGTCTTAATTTATTGCTTTTCTGATTAACTATAGCGTTTTGATCATTCATTAATCTTTCTGTCTGGTGTGAGGAAGAACACCGACCGGGGCTTCGATCCCTCGGCCGGTACATCAAACCAGGAGGATCTCTCGGCCGTGACATCTATTCACCGGCCGCGAGATCCATCTCCCTGGGACATTTGTTTGTTTTTCTGCTTTCTGATGCATGCTCGTTTATCGCACTGGCTCACTTTGCTTACTGTTTAAAGGAATAACTAAACAGACTATGTGTTAGAATTAAACAAAGCATCTATACGTCTTATGTTGAACGATTATGGGCCAGTCTCACGACAGGGCAAAGAGGGGTGCCTAACACCTTCCCCTTATTGTACTTTTGGCTCCCGTATCCAGAATCTCTATCTATTTTCCCAGTTTTAATAAATTGGGTGGCGACTCTATTTGATGATAACCGTTATCGTGTGGCGACGTTCCTAGCCATGGGGATGTCCATGATTTTGGTTTATGAAGTGAGCAACCAATCGAGCAAACACAACGTGATCAATCTGTATGGCGATGCCCCGTTTGGGAGGTGTCTACAGCTGCTATTCCAGGAATTCTCCCAAGTGGGTTTGGCTGGGGAAGCTGAAGAGGCCGAAGTGCTCATGCTCGGGCCCGACGCCCTCGAGGATCCCACCTCTCTCATTGTGAAGGCCGAGGGCTCTTTGACTAATTGCATTTTCAAGCCACGCTTGACTTGCATTGACAACACGTCTGAGTCCGAGTCCGAGTCTGAGTCTGAGTCTGAGTCTGAGTCTGAGTCTGAGTCTGAGTCTGAGTCTGAGTCTGAGTCTGAGTCTGTCCCGTCCTCTAAGTCTAGCTCTGAGTCAGAGTTTGTGCCTCTAGGCCCTCCACGTCATAGCTTTTATTTCGAGTTTGACTCTCTTGTACTTGGTGACCCTTCAGGGGCTTGTGAAATGAACGAAGCATCTTCTGACTATTTCAATGATCTTTATATAAACTGTGTCGACCCTGACGATGAAGGGATAGATTTCGGTGGGGACATCCCCAAGGAAATCCATGCCTTCATCGAAAGGGGAGACGAAAGGCATGCTCAGCCGTTAAAAGAAGAAATAGTTTCTATAAATTTGAAAGATAAAAACGATCCCCGAATGGTTCAAGTGGGCTCCACACTTTCACCAGAGGAGCATCGTGATTTCAAAGAGCTGCTCACTGAGTTCAGTGACGTTTTTGCATGGCCTCATCGAGATATGCCCGGGATTGATCCCGAGATCGTGGAGCATCACATTCCTTTGTTTCCGGATGCCAAGCCTGTGAAGCAGAAGCTCCGACGGATGAGGCCAGATTGGGTTCAGAAGATTAAGGAGGAGGTTACTAAGCAGATTGACGCTGGCTTTCTCATGGTCTCTCAGTATCCCACATGGGTGGCCAACATTGTCCCTGTTCCTAAGAAAAATGGCCAAATCCGAGTTTGCGATGATTTTCGGGACTTGAACAAAGCGAGCCTCAAAGACGATTTTCCCTTGCCACACATCGATGTGCTTGTGGATAACACTGCGGGGCACGCTTTGCTCTCGTTCATGGATGGCTTCTCTGGCTACAACCAAATTCTCATGGCGCCCGAGGACCGCGAGAAAACCACGTTCATCACCGAGTGGGAGACTTATTGCTACCTGGTCATGCCTTTTGGATTGAAGAATGCTGGGCCCACTTATCAGCGAGCCGCTACCACTATCCTACACAATATGATGCACAAAGAAGTCGAGGTCTACGTCGATGACATGATCGCCAAGTCCAAAACTCGAGAAGGTCATGTTCATGTGCTTAGGAAATTCTTCGAGAGATTACGAAAGTTTCGCATGCGTCTAAACCCTCAGAAATGCACCTTTGGGGTTACAGCTGGTAAGATGCTCGGTTTCATGATCACTTCTCGTGGAATTGAGGTCGACCCGTCTAAAATCAAAGCAGTCCTTGAGATGAAGCCACCGGATTCTGAAAAGGGGGTGCGGAGCTTTTTGGGAAAAGTACAGTTCATCAGCAGATTCATCGCCAAGTTGACACTAACTTGCGAGCCGATGTTTCGTCTATTGAAGAAGAATACTCCATTCGTTTGGACAGACAAGTGCCAGGCGGTTTTCACCTCCATTCAAACCTATCTGCAGAACCCTCCGGTTTTAATGCCACCAATGCCAGGGAAACCCTTGATACTTTACTTGTCTGTGAATCCTTCGTCTATGGGGTGTTTACTGGCTCAAGAGGGAGAAAAGGGAATCGAGAAGTCCATTTACTACCTGAGTAAGAAGATGGTTGGCGCTGAAGAACGCTACACCGCCCTCGAGAAGACGTGTTGGGCTCTTGTTTGGGCATCCAAGAAATTAAGACACTACATGCTGGCTTACCCAGTAAAGTTGATCTCTCGAATGGATCCTCTCAAGTATCTGTTTGAGAAGCCTGCGCTTACTGGTAAGCTAGCACGTTGGTTGCTTTTGCTCGCAGAGTTTGACCTCAAATATGTCACTAGGAAATCTGTCAAAGGGCACGCGGTTGTCGAATTTCTGGCTGATCATCCTGTCGATGGACCGGAGGACTCAGATTTTGCCTTTCCAGATGAAGGGGTGATGGCGGTCGTCGAAGACACCTGGACTCTTTATTTTGATGGGGCAGCCAATCAGAAGGGATACGGGATTGGGGTTTTGCTTATAACCCCTGATGGTGCTCATATTCCGCTCGTGTTCAAACTCAATTTCAATGTCACGAACAACCAAGCTGAATATGAGGCCTGCATTGTTGGCATGGAAGCTGCTCTTACACTTGGTGTTGAAAAGCTCGAGGTCATTGGTGACTCCAACCTTGTCGTTTCTCAGGCTAACGGGGACTGGAAAGTTCGGGAGGACAGATTAAAGCCTTATCACCAAGACCTGGAGGACCTCATTCCTCGTTTCAACAGAGTCACGTTCACGCACATCCCTCGGATGAAGAACCAGTTCGCCGACGCTCTGGCAACTCTGGCTTCCATGATCGAGCTTCCAATTGGTATCAAGCTTCGTCCCATTCTAATCGAGCAGCGGGACTTGCCTGCTTATCAGTACGTCAACGCCGTCGATGATGGCCTACCCTGGTATCATGATATCTGGAACTTCGTCGAAAGTGGTCAGTTTCCGGCCGACGCCACTAAGAAGGATCGAGCGGCACTGCGAAGAATGGCCGCTCAGTACATTATCTGTGGCGGGAGACTGTATCGGAGATCTCACTACGGAATGCATAAGCTCTGTGTCAACGGTACTGAGGCCATCAAAATCATGGAGGAAATTCACGAAGGAGTTTGTGGCCCTCACATGAGCGGGGTCATGCTCGCCAGGAAAATCTTACGACAAGGATACTTTTGGTCTACCATGGAGTCTCAGTGTGTGGATTACGTACGCCGCTGCCATAGGTGTCAAATCCATGCCAATCTCATGCATGTCCCTCCTTCTAAACTATTTGGCATGACATCGCCTTGGCCCTTTTCTGTTTGGGGTATCGACGTTATTGGCATGATCAGGCCTTCTGCTTCGAACGGGCATCGGTTCATTTTGGTGGCAATAGATTACTTCACCAAATGGGTCGAGGCTGAATCTTACAAGACCCTGACGGCGGTTCAGGTTGCTCAGTTTATCCGGAAGAACATCATTTATCGATACGGGGTTCCACAGGCATTTGTTTCTGACAATGGGGTCCATTTCAAAGGCAGGGTGCTGGAGCTCTTCGAAGAATTCCAGATCCAGGTTCATCACTCAACGGTCTATCGCCCTCAGACGAATGGGGCGGTTGAAGCAGCCAACAAGAACATCGAGACTATCATCAAAAAGTCCGCGGAGTCCGCCAGGGACTGGCACGAGCAGCTGCCTTTAGCTCTTTGGGGGTACCGCACATCAATTCGAACATCAACGGGGGCTACCCCTTTTTCCCTGGTATATGGGATGGAAGCTGTCCTTCCCGTCGAGCTTGAAGTACCAACTTTGAGGATCATGGCTGAATGTGAACTCGCGGAGTCCGAATGGCTTAGCGGGAGGTTCGTCGAACTCATGCTTTTTGATGAGAGGAGGCTCCGTGCCTTGTATCACGTTCAGGGGTATCAGCGCAGGATTGCTCGGGCATTCAACAAGAAAGTGAAATCTCGTGACTTAGCTGAAGGGGACATGGTCACGAAGGAAATCCGGGCTCCCATCTTCGATCTACGCGGCAAGTTCCGCCCGAAACGCGCGGGACCTTACATTATCAAGACCATCCTCTCGGGTGGGGCAGCTCAGCCCATTGATCTGGACGGCAACGAGTTCAACACTCTGGTCAACCTGGATCAACTTAAACGTTACTACCCTTGAGAGAAGCTCGTTGGGTCGAAAACCACAAGGGTGGGCGATCCCAAGCAAAAATTAGAGCAAGCCTGCTAGACTGAAAACCCAAGGGGGCAGTTTAGGCAAAAATAAATAGGCATTCAATCAAAGCTCGCTAGGCTGGAAACCTGCAAGGGCAGTCCTAGGCAAAATTTAGAGCACAAAAGGAGAGCCAAAACACACGAGCGAACCTTAGCCTGAACTACGTTTTGACCTGATTCCCTAGCTTGGGATACGTAGGCAGTCTCTCTTTGGGACTCGGTCATGCTCTGTCAAACCGTAGCCTGAACTACGTTTTGACCTGATTCCCTAGCTTGGGATACGTAGGCAATCTCTCTGTGAGATTCGGTCACAATCAATCAACTCGATCCAGGGTTTTTATTCCGGAGCGTACCTCAACATTCAAACGACGTGGTGTTCAACGCTTGGACCAAAAAGGGGAAAATTCTTAATCTTTCACCTTTATTCAAAACTATTATTTCTATTACATAGGCTGAGCAGAGTCCTAAGAAAAATAGTAAAGCATCAAAAGTAGAACGGAATGCTAAGAGGCCCTCACGGGCTCACAGTTTATTCTAGATCATTGGAGTTGAGTCAGGAGTCAGTCTGCGTTTTGTCTCCTTGCGACCTCTTCTCTTAACCATGCTACATAGCGATGTTTGAGTCTTGTGCTGAAGTCGTCTTCCGCTCCTCCAAGTTCTCTCAAACCCCAGTTGTGTTCATACCCTGTTAGATGTTGGGCTGTAAAAGCTGGAATCTGGAAATCTTCTATCCCAGCTCGGTGAAGGCCTTGTGTAGACACCCCAATTTGGCCTAACGATTATTTCAAGTCCCACCTTGGGACAATCCCGATGATGAAATGGATACAATGATTGCTGATTGCTTCTTTGAGGAACTTAGGACTTTCGGTGAGAACTTTGACCACTTAGAGGACCCAATTCAAAGCCATACAGCCTTTCAGACAGAAATACAGAAGCCTAGGAGAATCCATCTGATGGCCGTGACATCGATCTAACGGCCACAACATCAATCCCTCACCCGAGCAACCTGTTGCCAGCAAAATCTCCCTGAGAGATCAATCCCTCGGCCGCGAGATCTATCCTTCGGCCGAGACATCCATTCCACGGCCGCGACATCCTTTGCTCGGCCGCCAGATCGACCTTTTTCCAGACTCTGGAACGTTCTGTCAGACGTTTGGTTTGATCCAACTACACTACCTTTCCGATGCGTTCGGGCTACGTTCGGAGATCACGACGTAGAGTTTGAGATGCATTGCAATTGCAATTGCCATCTTGTGATTTGATTGGCCGGAGTGAGTCATCCCTATGCCTATATAAAGGGGCCTTTGGGCTCCGAATTTAACACACAGAAATTGAGATACCTACACACTCAATCAAACCTCGAAACTCTGCAGAAATACTCCCTCATATCCATAATCCAAAAGCCCTAACCTTCCGAAGGTAGCCGTCAATCCGGCGATCAAACCCCGAAGTTCAAACCCTAACTCTAGGGTTCTCGATCAAGCAATCAATCAATCACGACTAATCCGAAGCAATCAAGCAACTGAGGGATCAAGGTGGTGAGGCCCAACGGCCTCTGTTTTGTTTTATTTCCTGTCAATAATCAAGATTTTAGCGTTTTGATTATTTACTAACGTTTCTGTCTGGTGTGAGGAAGAACATCGACCGGGGCTTCGATCCCTCGGCCGATATATCAAACCAGGAGGATCCCTCGGCCGTGACATCCATTCACCGGCCGCGGGATCCATTACCCTGGGACAGCTTTGTTTGTTTCCTGCTTTCTGATGCATGCTTCAATTATCGCACTGGCTCACTTTGCTTACTGTTTAAAGGAATAACTAAACAGACTATGTGTTAGAATTAGACAAAGCATCTATACGTCTTATGTTGAACGATTATGGGCCAGTCTCACGACTGGGCAAATAGGGGTGCCTAACACCTTCCCGTTATTGTACTTTTGGCTCCCGTATCCAGAATCTCTATCTATTTTCCCAGTTTTAATAAACTGGGTGGCGACTCTATTTGATGATAACCGTTATCATGTGGCGATGTTCCTAGCCATGGGAATATCCATGATTTTGGTTTATGAAACGAGCAACCAATCGAGCAAACAAACATGATCAATCTGTATGGCGATGCCCCGTTTGGGAGGTGTCTACAGTTTTTGGCGACTCTGCTGGGGAATTGAGAGCCATAACCAGAAAGTTCAACATAAGACTAATACAAGCCTTGTCTAATTCATTAATCATATGCATCGAGCGGGCAACCCATTGAGTTCACCTGATATCCCGGCATGACACGGGCTATGTTGGGGGTTCCAGCAAACTCCACAGTCACTCGTACCTAGTGGTATATCAAAAAGGGAATCACCCAATCACCGCCTATGATGGGCTGGTGAGAGGATTGGTGCCCTTTGACAACGGAGCACCCTGAGACTACCAAAAACCTTGCATGTTTTAGAAAGCCATAGAACTTATCAAACTAAGACAGGAACCTATAGGCTAGGAACCTACTTGCATTTTCACTTCCAAGTCCTTCCTCACACCATGTATCATCTGTTGTTGTAAATAACTTTTTCTGTCCAGAAGGGTTGGGATTTTCAGCCTAAATCCTAACCCTACACAAGCCAAGTACTGACTTACAGGTACTCTACTTTTCAAAGCAGACACAATAAGTAAAACAAAGAAGCAACCACAGCCAATTTTATACTCTTACAACACCTGAAGTCACGCCAAACAGAGGTCCTTGCAGCCGTCTCGTCTATCACCCTCACTGGCCAAAACACCTACACTGCTACGGTCCCAATCACTTTCAGGGACTCCGCGGTCATCTCCTCAACAAACTCAATCATCTACCAAATCCTAAGCTTTATCAAGTAATCCTCCCACTCTCATGGCAGATAACGACGCCATCATTGCTAATCACCAAGCTCAAAGTCGCTACCTTATCAGCAGAGAAAGCAGCAAGAGATGCTGAGAACGAAGAGAAATCGGTGGAAGATGTGAATCCTCAAGAAGTGGTATTGGCAGAAAACCCTGAATTGGCCAAAACAAGTCAAGGAGATCAAATGTACTCTGGCCCGTTCACAAGGGGACCAAATTCTAGATTTTGAAGGACTCTGCCTTTTTCCAGATTCTCAACTACCTAAGAAGTTCAATAGAACTGGCAATCCCACTAGCCATGTCCGCCATGTCATCAACACTCTGAAGCCAATGGGCTTGGATGATGAGCTCATTGTTCAGTTATTTCAAAGGACTCTTACTGAAAGCGCTCTCGATTGGTTTCTCACTTTGGAGTTTGTGTACTATCATACTTGGCCAGAAATTGCCAATGCTTTTGTCAAGCAATATGCATACAACATCCAAATTGAGTTAACAACTCGAGATTTGGAAACGACTAAGCAGGAATCAAACAAGGACTTTGCAACCTTTGTGGCTAGATAGAAAGAAAAAGCCGCCAAGATGAAGAACCGCCCCTCTGAGGAAGATCAAGTGAGAATAGTTGTCAAGAGTTTGCAGCCCAAGTACCTCACGCACATTTACACTCAGACTATCACTGATTTCAAGCGCCTGCAGGCTACTGGGCTGCAGATTGAAGAGAGGATCAAGCTAGGCCTCATTGGGAAAGAAGAAACTCCTCCACCCAAGAAAACCTTCAAGACCCTTTTCAAATTAGCTAATCCCAAAGCTCAAATCGCCCCCGTTGCAACTTTGACCATCTCTATATGACCTCATCTCAAGCCTTAGCCATTCTGAGCCGTTAGGGGCATCTCAAACCTTTAAAACAAACCACTTCCTCAGCCACCCTATGGCCCAAACCATGATCCTAACAAACAGTGCGCCTACCACCAACACCCTAGGTATGAGACAGATAACTGCATGCGTCTCCGCCATGACATTCAAGATCTCATTGATAGCCGAACTATAAAACTTCCAAAACCTAATGTGCAAGCCAATCCACTTCCTATTCACAAAGCTGAGCCACCACCCCGAAACATCGATTTCATAAACAACTCCACATACAATCCTGGCCAATACATTATCCAAAACAACCAAACCAAGCCAACCTTTACCTTCCCAGAGGAGGACGAATGTTTCATGATGGAGGAGGAAGAAAACAATGAGTCCAATCAATCAGAAGTGATCGATCCCGACATGTCTGACAAAAGTAATGAAGAAGAACAAGCAAAGGGGAAAGTGACTTTGACGGAATGGAAGGAGAATACGATGATCCACTCGATGGAATCTCCTTAGTATCACTATTCAATCAAGTGGAAATAACTGACGACTACACAATCAATAAAGAGGAAGAAAGGGTGATGAAAACCTAGACCAACACTTCTATTTGGGGACTACTCATGTCTCAAAGAAGTAGCCACCAGTGAAGATGGATCCAGTTCAAAGGCTCTGTTTGGAAAAGAAGAGGGTGGAAAAGAGTATAAAGTTGCGAAAGGCAAGGGTTTTGAAAACGACCTCGAAATGCTACAATAGCTAAGAAGTCACAACATGGCAAAGAACATTAAACATTGCTTTTATCAAGCTAAAACCTATTTTGAGCCCCTGCTTGGGCATTTAATTTCTGCTAAGTGAATTCCTGTTTCATCCTCTAGACTATGCTTATTCAATGATTTACTTCTTAAATTGCAATTGCCAAACACTATAGTCTCTTTGCCAAACAAGGGAAATTTCAAGGAATCAAGTTCCCTGTGTCGCTGACAAAAAGGAAGGAAAGGATGAACTCTAGTTGCTTAAGAAACTGGGTTTTTGTCAAAACTTAGAAAGAAGACACTATCTCCGCGAGAACACTTAGGGTTAGCTCGCCCATTATGAAGGTACAAACACAAGAGAGATTTAGAAAAATATCTCCATCAAATTCCTCTCCAAAACGCAGAAACCCTCTTGAGAGAAGTGCTCGTTGGGTAACCTGAAAACCCAAGCAAAAGTAAGAGCAAAGCCTGCTAGAGCAAGAAAATGCAAAAACGCAGCCTAGGCAAAAGTTAAGGCATTCAAAGAAAAGCTCGCTAGGGACTCAACCTCCATTAGGTAACCTAGGCAAAATCAAGAGCATGTGAGAAGAAAAACCAAGAGTGAAAAACCCAACCTCAAAGGTAATGATTTTGGAACTACGTAAAAGGCCTGATTCCCAGATTGGGATACGTGGGCAATCTCACATTGAGATGCGGCCCAAACATTTGGAGAGAAGGAAAAACATCAACAGATTTGTACTCAATGATAGGTATAGCTAACCCTGCGTATTGAGCTCGCAAAAGATGAGTATGCTTTTCTCGAAGAATTGGCAACAACAATAGACACGAGAGCTATAGGTCATCCCTTCTAACCTAAAGGTAATTGACACAATGAGCAAGATACCTTGAAAACTCCCGAGTCTGGCAACCGGACTATGGAACACGGCAAAAGCAAAAGGCAAGAAAATCAAAACCAAGCATAAGAAGGAAGAGAAAAGAGGATGCCACTTAGCCAAAACAAAATCTACCTTTTGGAAAATCAAAGTAACGGCCGAAGGATCTATACATCGGCCATAACATCGATTCTTTAGCCGAGTAATCAATTCTTCGGCCAATATTTTATTTTCACACAAATTACTGTCTATCAGCAAATACTTGTTCAAACAGCCATGTTCTGACTATCGCATGCAAACTCAAGACATCTAGGGGCATAAAAAGCATTTCTCGTTTCATGAACAAAAGCTTGCCTACAAAATCATCACTGTGGTTGCTTTCACTATACAAATACAGTTTCTACTTCTCTCTTTGCTAACCATGAACAGGAAGGAAAAAGAAAATCCTAAAGCTGGTTGTGACGCCGTCTTCGAGACGATCTCTAAGATGAAGAAGGGGATTGCTAGCTATCCTCCCCACTGACTGCTGGTGCTCACTCAGCCTCAAGCTACAAGGAAAAGAATGCAAAACAAGGGGCAAGCACCAAGCGCCTCTTCTCCGTCATCAGAATGGAAGGAGACAAAGGAAAGGGCCCGTGGCCAAACAAGAGCAACTGAAGGAACAACAGGCAGAACCAAGGAAAAATGGCAGTACTCCATACAGTCACCTGCCTAAAGAAGCAAACCCGCCTAGTCTCTGATCTGAGCATTCTCCAAGTCTACTTTAGACATCAAAGAAGTAGACCTCATCAACGCCGGAGGAGGAGGAGGAACAAACTGAAGATCCTCAGCACGCAGGCGCCACTGGCTGGCCACCCGATCACATAAGTACCAAGCTTAACAAAAGGGACCCTCAAACAGGTTACGAGTACAATCTAGAACCCTGGAACTCGCAAGAGGGGCATCCTCTGATACACCACTCCAAGGGTCAAACCTCGCCTGCAAACAAAGTCTAAATCAGCCACAGCACAGAGGAATGGAGATCTAAAAACAAGGGATGCAAGGGGTACCTGGTCAACCGTCAATCGGTCCAAAACCCGTCACCACTCAGGAAGGCTCAAAACTGGTGACCGTGTGGCTTCCATTGCCCCACAGACCATTACTCGTAGCGAGGAACACAGTCCGCATCTGCATGTCTAGTGTCAGTAGGAAATAAAGAAGATACTCAAAAGCCCAGAGAGGAAAGGGGCTACCAGTTGGCCAAGGCAGATGCTCCCTAATCAAACTCCTAAACAACCTCCAAATACTGCAAAAGGGGCTAGAGACTGTGTATGTGCTGGACTATCCTTGTTGGCAAACAACGTTTGCCCAAGGAGGTAGAGAAGAAAGGCCCGTGTCAGCTACTTAACACTCACCTGAGTCGAGATATCAACCTTCATAAAAGTCTTGATCAGCCAAGAGACATCAACATGACTACGCGAGTGAAGAGGGGGCACAAAACCACTTCAAAGCCCTATCCGCTCCCAAAGCCTGGGGTCAACCCAAAGAGGAGCTCCACCTACTCATAGGCCAGTAAGCAAAGAAAAATCACCTGGCGTGATCGTCATCTCGCCAACAGAAGGAAAGCGAAACGTGTTGGGAGTATCCCACCACCTTTCGACCAGCGAGGTCATCAACGACCAATCCATCTTCAGAAGATTGAGGCCCAAAATAAACGGGTCAAGACCAGCAGCGCGTACTAACTCCCGAGCCTGCTCTGGCAACGTCACAAACCACTTGTACACTAAAGGCCTCCGCCATGAGCCTCCAGTCTCCTGTTTCTCTGCCAAGGACAAAAAGGGAGAAGCTTACCGAAACATTGAGGACGCTCAAGTGCTGCTCAGCAGCTCTACACCCACGCCTCAACAGCTCTATGCCACGCCATGTGCACAATCTCGCGCTCGGCAGGCCAGTAAAACAATCCTGTGGCTTCCACTCAATGCACCCTCCAGAAGGCGTTTATATTGCTAGCTTCCAGAAAGCGTTTATGTTGCCAGCTTGCAGAAAGCATTTAGCCACCAGAAGACATTTGAGTCGCTAGAAGGCGTTTGGCCTCCGGAAGGCACTCCCAGCAGTGGAGGTAATGGGAAATCTCCCTAACAAACTGGAATATGGTCAAGAACTAGCCTTGGGGACAGTCCCGAGCATGTGGAATCTAGCATTGGGGACAGTCCCGAGCATGTGGAATCTAGCATTGGGGACAGTCCCGAGCATGTGAAATCTAGCCTTGGGGGCAATCCCGAGCATACACAAAACTAGCCTTGGAAACATCCCAAGCATAAGGAACCAATCAAACCCCGTGGAAGATGGAAGATGGAATACTCAACAGCTCAGCAGTTCTACAAGCCCATCACCTCAACAGGCTCGAAGCCTGTATCTACTATCTCAAATGGCTCCAAGCCGTAACCATCACCTCAACAGGCTCGAAGCCTGTATCTACTATCTCAACTGGCTCGAAGCCGTAACAACCAACTCAGCGGCTCTAAGCCCATTGTCTCAACTGGCTCGAAGCCGTACACAATCAAGTTCTTAACAGGCTCGAAGCCTGTGTTCATCATCTCAACTGGCTCAAAGCCGTAAACAAGCAATCTCAGCGGCTCAAAGCCCATTATCTCAATTGGCTCGAAGCCGTAAACAAGCAACAGGCTCTAAGCCGCCCCAACAATCTAGACATCTATTCTCAGGCTCTACGCCTGAATGCTCAAAAATATAACATTTTTGAATGCTCAAGCTCTATGTTTGGATGCCAAACCACTGTGTACTGGATGCTCAAGTCATACACTTGAATGCTCAAGCTCTACGCTTGGATGCCCAACCACTGCGTACTGGACGCTCAAAGCCTGTACTTTGAATGCTCGGATTCTGCCGTCCGAATGCTCGAGCTCTACGCTCTGAATGCTCAAGTCCGGAACTTGATAGAAGCTCTAAGCTTAAAACAAACACACACGCACGGGCCCGTGCACATATTGCATCAACATTATCACATCGAGTCTGCATCATGTCTGTCCACATCTAACAAACAAGCATTACACATATACACTCTGCATATCTTTCATGAAACAGGTCAACCCTGCAATCAACCGGCACTATGCCTCGGTTTTATTGATCGGTTCAGCGCCTCAATCCTTTGGCTCCACTCCAACACTTATGATGAGAAAGCTCCGTGCACAGACCATCAGAATACAACCAACTCCGCGCTTCGGTTCATTACGTCAAGCTCAAAGCTCTGACACCACAGGCTCTCATCCTGATCAATACCAGCTTTGCGCTTCGGTCTCATCAAGCTCTAAGCTCACCTCAGGCCTTCGCCTCAAGATTGCAACAGGCTCCACGCCTCGATTCTATCACTCTCCAGGCTCTCGCCTTATGACTACAACCGGCTCCGTGCCTCGGTTCCACCAAAGCTCCGTGCTCCAGTTACTGGCCCTGTGCCCCCCACATCTGAAAAACAAACCGGCGTTCAAACTCATCCCCAGCAGATGGTTTGGATTCCACCCCATTACATCAATTCCTTCCAGCTCATTCGCAAGGATAGGCTACTCTACCGAGCTCCTTTCAGTCAAAGTAAGGATGATCAAGAAAAGCAAACGCACCTGCAGTGTACTGATCTACACAAAAATAACTAAGGAAGCTCTCCGCAAAAACTCCCCAGGTAGCCCCGCGCTCCTTCAACTACTCTTCGCCAAAACCCTGGCTCAGTCTAGGTACGTCACACTACGGCTTTTTAAGCCCCAAGGTACGTCTTCTGTCTCTAACCCTCCAAACTTTTACTTTTCTTTATTGCCCGAACTACGATTGGTCTGAATTTCCCTTGTGGAATACGTAGGCAGCCTCCCGGCCCGACCATAACAAAACCTTTTTCGAAAACCCCTTGGAATAGTGGTTGGACCAAATTGAGTTGCTTTTTACAGCTTTGACTCTTACTCAAACATGTCTCGCGATCCGTCTGAGTTCAGTCAAAGAGGGGCATCTGTAGACACCCCAATTTGGCCTAACGATTATTTCAAGTCCCACCTTGGGACAATCCCGATGATGAAATGGATACAATGATTGCTGATTGCTTCTTTGAGGACCTTAGGACTTTCGGTGAGAACTTTGACCACTTAGAGGACCCAATTCAAAGCCATACAGCCTTTCAGACAGAAATACAGAAGCCTAGGAGAATCCATCTGACGGCCGTGACATCGATCTAACGGCCACAACATCAATCCCTCACCCGAGCAACCTGTTGCCAGCAAAATCTCCCTGAGAGATCAATCCCTCGGCCGCGAGATCTATCCTTCAGCCGAGACATCCATTCCACGGCCGCGACATCCTTTGCTCGGCCGCCAGATCGACCTTTTTCCAGACTCTGGAACGTTCTGTCAGACGTTTGGTTTGATCCAACTACACTACCTTTCCGATGCGTTCGGGCTACGTTCGGAGATCACGACGTAGAGTTTGAGATGCATTGCAATTGCAATTGCCATCTCGTGATTTGATTGGCCGGAGTGAGTCATCCCTATGCCTATATAAAGGGGCCTTTGGGCTCCGAATTTAACACACAGAAATTGAGATACCTACACACTCAATCAAACCTCGAAACTCTACAGAAATACTCCCTCATATCCATACTCCAAAAGCCCTAACCTTCCGAAGGTAGCCGTCAATCCGGCGATCAAACCCCGAAGTTCAAACCCTAACTCTAGGGTTCTCGATCAAGCAATCAATCAATCACGCCTAATCCGAAGCAATCAAGCAACTGAGGGATCAAGGTGGTGAGGCCCAACGGCCTCTGGTTTGTTTTATTTCCTGTCAATAATCATGATTTTAGCGTTTTGATTATTTACTAACATTTCTGTCTGGTGTGAGGAAGAACATCGACCGGGGCTTCGATCCCTCGACCGATATATCAAACCAGGAGGATCCCTCGGCCGTGACATCCATTCACCGGCCGCGGGATCCATTACCCTGGGACAGCTTTGTTTGTTTCCTGCTTTCTGATGCATGCTTCAATTATCGCACTGGCTCACTTTGCTTACTGTTTAAAGGAATAACTAAACAGACTATGTGTTAGAATTAGACAAAGCATCTATACGTCTTATGTTGAACGATTATGGGCCAGTCTCACGACTGGGCAAAGAGGGGTGCCTAACACCTTCCCCTTATTGTACTTTTGGCTCCCGTATCCAGAATCTCTATCTATTTTCCCAGTTTTAATAAACTGGGTGGCGACTCTATTTGATGATAACCGTTATCATGTGGCGATGTTCCTAGCCATGGGAATATCCATGATTTTGGTTTATGAAACGAGCAACCAATCGAGCAAACAAACATGATCAATCTGTATGGCGATGCCCCGTTTGGGAGGTGTCTACACCTTGGCTCATGCCTAGTTGCCACAGGATACGACTTGGAATGTAGAACGTGAAACTGGACAGTCCAGCAATCACCATTCTCTCGAAACCTGCAGAGTGCAGAGCCATATCCGGGATGTTCAAGGCTCTATGCCGCCAGACGATCTCGCGCGGAGACATCTCTCTCATGAAGGTGTACCACTCCCCCTCAGACATTTCTGGGTACAGCATTCCCCTTTGGTGCATCCGCCCAGGCAGACGGGACCAATCCGCTCCAAGAGCCGAGATTAATCCAAGTTTGTCACATAGCCACAACTGCATGAGCGAAAAGACAAGTAAGGAGCCACATAAGCCTGAGCGAAAGAAAACAAGTAAGGAGCTACCATACAGCCTTAGCCGAGAGTTGAGGTAAAAACAGACTGTGTGGAAGCCGGAAAAAGGTGAGCTGAGTGAGATTTTACCTGTAACAGGATCGGACTGCCACCAAATGTGTTCATCTGACCTGTGGCCACCAAATCCAAACCAATGAGCGTTTCAGCAAGTACTAGGGGAACTACGTTCTTCTGAGCACCCATCTCTATAGCCACGTGAACCAACGAGGGGTCGGGCCGTCCATACGGAGACACCAGCAGGTACGCGGCCAATATGCCAACTGACATGGCGAATCGACGTCGAGCCTGCAGAGCCATATCTGCTGGGTCGCCGTCGGGCCCGTACCATTCCATTAAGCATGCGATGTTTATCTGTCCACCAGATAACGGGTCTTCCGCTGCACCCCTGGAAATGTTCAGACACGTCTTCAACAGCTTTGACATGCTTTGCCTGTAAGGTGGCACGACAATCACGCTCGAAGCAAAGCCTTGGAGATACGCTTGGAATTCTTCAACGGTCGGGCACAGCTCGTTGTCGCCAAATCGGAACACATGGACGTCCCGGTACCAAAACTGCAGGGCTGCTCTTAGAATTTCGGGGCGGAGCCTTACACTTTTTAAGAAGCGAAAGGCCGCCAACCCGTGAGAACGGAAGCATAGCCAATCGCTCGCGACAAATTCTTCGAGCCACGGGCTGATTAAGGTGGGGAGATGATTTGCCATTTGGGGAACAGTGCTAGAGGTTTTCCACGGAAGCACACCCTTCATTCAGGGACTCACTCCTCTTTATAGGCCAAGAAAGGAGGTAATGCCTTTCCTTTGAGTGATGTGGCCTTGCAAGGTGTCCCGCCACTTGCTAAAGATCAAGGGAACACCTCTGGGGAAAGCCAGAAGCCCCTGCACGCCCAGACCTGCTGACAAAGCCTGCCACCCCTTTTTGTCCGAATGAGTCAAGGCTGGCCACTGTAACAGGATTTCTCTATCGCGCGATGGTCATGAAGTATCGCGCGACTGTTTTGTTTGCTCGCGCGAGAGTTAAGTTTGATTCGGCACAGTAGGGCAGGCTACTGCCTTTTTGGGGTTGTTTTCCGGATTTTGACTCGGGCCGGATTTTGAAATTCCAATGCTTCCAGTAGGTCGTTATGAGTGTTTATGACTACGTCGAAGCGTTGTTTGTTCAAATTACACGTTCAATGACAAGTTCGGTCCCTCGAAGGAATAACGGCCGGAAAATTCAAAGTTGTTATTTAGCCGGTCAAGCCGGGCAAAGTGGCATGCATTTTACAAAGCGAGTACTGAAGAGCGGAGCCAGAAACTTAGCCTAATGGTCTTACTAATTACAACTCGTTTTCCCACGGGATTCAGAAATATCCCCTCAATCTTGCTTCGACTTCAACGCGGAGCCACCTTATGTAACGATTTTCCAGCCATGTCCTGAACTCTGGAATCGATTCCTTCAACGTCCTATCACCCCAGCTGTCTCTATGGCAGCGCAGGTCCCACGAGGTGAATGCAGGGAGGTCGAAATCTTCCGCTCCGTATCGCTTGTATCCTTGGCTTCTTCCGAGCTATCGGAGCGTACGCCCAGGGACGTAAAATGTGAAGCTTGACAGGCCGGCAATTATCACTCTTTTGTATCCCGCTGATTTGAGCGTCATTGCCGGAAGGTTTAACCAGAGGCACCTCCAGACTATGTCCTCAGATTGCAGATCATTCAAGAAGGCAAACCATATGTCCACCGGCAAGTCGGGGAATATCATCGGTCTTGCGACCAACAGTCTGGGAAACTCTTCAAAGCCAGCCTGTGGCTCTTCCAAAACCCCCACTTTGTCCGCCAGCCAGAGCTGCTTGAGAACAGAGGACAGGTCAGAAATCAAATACAGCCCAAGCGTTTGGGGGTGAAGCTGAAAGCGCAAGAAAGTACGTCGAATGTGTATTTACCTGGAGCAGGATAGGGCATCCGCTGAAAGAGTCGGCTTGCTCAAGTTTCAGCATGTCCAAACCCAGGAGCGTCTCCGCTAAAACCATGGGCATGATGTTTTTCCCGTTATCCATTTGTGAGGCAATGCTCACCAGTTTGGGATTTACCCCTCCGTCGATGGGAACCAGCATGTACGTGGCCAGTGCGCATATAGACAGAACGAAGCGTCTGTGAGCTTCCCCAACATAGTCTCCCAGGCCACCCTCCGGGCCATACAGTTCGATTAGGCGAAGGATGTTGAACTCGCCGTTTCGGATGATGCTGGCTGTCACCGCCTCCGGAATGTTGAGTTTCGCCCGTAGGATTTGTTCCATATCTTCGTGGACGGGCGGCACGGCAAGAACATCTAGATTGGCGAACCCTGGCGCGTATGCCTGGAACTCTTCTATTGTGGGGCACATCTTGTCTTCACGGAACCGGAAGATGTGCACAATGGGGTCCCAGAAAGGCAATGCTGCTTGGAGGATTTCGACGAACGGTCGAGCAAATCGGAGATCCCGACTCGAGGATAAACAGCGAGACCGGGGGCTCGCCCAATTTATGGTTTCGTCTCTCATTAGCCAAGGATCAAGGGCTCCCATTAGTGAATCTCCCATCTTAGATAAGTTGGAGGGGTGTACACTTCATTAAGTCTTAAAACCCTTCTTCAAATATCCAAGGAGTTGGTGAGATCAAGGCATAGGTGTCCTACCACCTTGCATGGAAGAACAGCCTTTCTTTTGCAAGCCCAGAATAACTTTCAAGACGTGGAACAATGAACAGGTCCATGGCAATAATTTGGTCAAACAAAGGCAGCTTAGCAGGGATTGACCCTCGCGCGACACTCTCAAAGCATCGCGCGATAGATGTTTCTCGCGCGACGATTCCAAACCATTGCGCGACGGTTGGTCTGCAATTTTGACAGATTTCAACAGCTACTGTCCAAATTGGTCGTTTTTCATTCCAAAGGTCATTTGGCCCTTTTGATGGTTCCAGCAAGTCATTATGAGCATATGTGACTGTATCCAAGCATCGGATTCCGAATGCCGTGCTCAACGAAGATTTTGGACCCTCGGAGGCCCGTTTCAAGTTCAAATCGAGGTTTTGGGAGGTCAAACCTCGCCATGGGGGCTCTAGCCCATTTTGGTCATGCCATACAGGTCGCCTGGACCTTAAGTGACTGTATGGAGGTGTCGGTTTCAGTCCGGGACATAATTGAGTCACTCTCGGGCATTTCATGCCCTTTTGCGTCATTTTGTGCGTTTTTTCCGGTATAAGTCTTTTTTGGGGGCGTTTTGTTCAGTCCCGATGATGGGTACAGGTCATGCTGACCGTCTTTGACCTATCTGTAGAGTCAGTTTTGTCTTTAACAGAATATTGTGAGTCTTGACGTATCAATGCCCAAAATTTCATTATTTCTCGTATCCTCGTGTCCTGGCCGTATCCTGGGGTACTTTTCTCGTTTCATTCAGAGTTAGACCAGTGTTTGTACTCATATGTGTCTGCGAGTGGTCTCGATGTGTTGTCAATACAAGTTTGGTATTAGTGGCGGGTTTTACTGTTTCTTATGCACGATGAGAAGCATTAAACTTCAAAATGCAACTTTTATACTAAACCATGGTCTATCCATGTCAAAAAGAAAAAAAAAACTACTGTATCTATGGCCCTCGGCCGATCAGAAGCTACCAAGTCAAGTCAGGGCACATGCGCCCGTCAATCAAAAAAGGCACGCGGGCCCTCAAAATGTCTATCTGTCAAAAGCTATCTACTTGGGCACGCAGGCCCGGAATCAAAAGCGAAAATAGTGTGCAAAAAGGGTAACGGAGGCCTCGTCAGCGCCCCTCAAGTCCGTCATCGCTGTCTGAAATGTCCTGCAACTCCCGGGGATCATCTCTATACCTCGGATCATCAATGGAGTCATCAGAGCCACTGCTGGTGGACGAGTGCTCCTCACCCTCTTCTCCTGCCCCTTCTTCTTCTCCCGCTTCTTCCTCATCCTCGGAGGTTGGACTCATGATCAGTTTCGGCCTGCGAACCGGGCCCGGCTTCTCCAATGTCGGCTTCTCGCGCTTCTTGAGTTGGTATCGAAGCTCAGCTTGCCTCGCGGCTTGCTTGGCTTCCTCCTCGCTTGCGCGCGCCATCTGTGAGCCCCTCGTCTGTCGCCGCGTGGTGGTGACCGGAGGCATTGATTTCTGTGCCGCCGCCTTCGTCGATGACGGATCTCGCGCACTCTTCCTCCTAGGATTCATCTTCCCCTGCACCTGCATTGTCATTTCATTTCAAAGCATGAGTATCTATTGCACATATTGTATTTCTGTATTAAAAATAGGTACAGTCTATCAAGCTATCAAAGCAGGAATGTATCGAGAGGAGGAATGTATCGAGAGCAGGAATGTATCGAAAGCTGGAATGTATCATTTTCGTACCTGGGTCCTCTTAACAACGGCTGGCTGAGTCGGCTGTAGTGTCGGCACCTGGTACTGCAACTCCAGTGGCGTGCCGCTCGCCGCCTTTCTCACCACATTCTCCAACGCCAACATGCGTCGAACGGCCTCGTTCACCCACTCAATTGGCACCTGCATGCAATTCAAGTTCATCAGGCTATTCAGCAGATAATCCAAGTATTTGGAATTCAAAAGCAATATTGGAAGCTAGGTCTTACCGAGACAGTCACAGGAGCAGGCTCCGCTCTCGCAGGCACTAACTGTAACTCTGCAGGGTTCCCCTGGCTGTCAACCACAGGAATCCTCCAGAGCAGCGCGGGAAGTCCACCAACTGCCGGTCCGCTCGGGGCTCGCCTTGCCCGGCTCTCACCTCCTCTCCGTCCCTCTCCGGCTGCTCTCCTCTCCTCAGCGACCCCTGCGGCCTGGCCTCGCGCCTCTCTCAGACCACGGATCCCTAGTGGACCCGCCAGGAAGTCTCTCTGGTAGACTGCATAGTCCCTACCAGGACGCAGGTAGCGTTCAAGCTCAGTATCCGGCCTCGTATACCTCTCCAGCTCAGCCCGCGTGTACTCCCCCGTATGTGAAGCTCGAGGTGGGAGCGGCCCTGGCACCCAGAACTCAGGGTAGCCAAGCGACTGGCGCGTCACTCGATCCCCTAGGTACCACTGCCAACCGAAGGCAGACTCCAACAACACCCTGCTGGCCGTGACAGCCCTACTCCGGGCCAAGTACTCAGGCTCTGACCCCGCTCTCCTCCAGGGATCCCAATGGACCTGCGATTCAAAGTAAACGGGCAATGCAAACAATTGATCAGCGACAGCATTAAAGCAAGGAAATGAATGCATATCTAAAACTTACAGTTACGTGTTCATACCTGTGAGGCCCTAAGCTCGTCTAGGTACAGCCTGAAGGCGTTGAGCTCACCTCTCCCTTCCTTCTTCCCGGTGCTCGTCTTGCTCCACTTCAGCGCGCGAGGGAGAGTGCTCAGGTCTGGATGCTTGCACTCCGGCGGATACATCCGCAAAACCTCGTAGGCCCAAAGCTGCGACATTTAGACAAGTTCAAGCATTAGTCAAGGCATACGGTATTCGAAAGCGAAACAGTCAAGCAGACTAAACAATGAAGAAGCATAATCAAATTGTGCTTAAAAGGGTTAGAGTTGTACCTCCCAGACCCTCCAGTAACCAGCCGTGCTCTTACCCGTCCTCGATGAGTGGCCAAAGAAGTGATAGGCCGTCCCAAGAGCAGCTCCACCCCAGTCGAAGCGCGAGGCTGTCCTCAAGTCCCTCAACGCTGGCAAGTAGGACAGGTGGACGTTGCTTCGCCTGTTTGGGTACAGAGTGGCACCAAACAGGTATAGCAGAAACGCCCGGGCCATCTGCTCTACCTCCCGATCACTCGTCACTTTCTTCTTCAGGTAGCCCTTGAACTGGTCATACCTGGCCATTCCCCCCTCTATCCAGAAACCACTCCAGAGCAACCCGATCCTCCTGGATCCCCGAGTCAAACGGGATGGGATCACCTCCAACCCTCAGACCTGTGATCGCTGCGAAGTCAGCAGGCGTCACTATCATCTCCCCAGGAGGTAGGTGGAAGGTATTGGTGGTATCCCTCCACCTCTCAGCGAGTGCAACAAGGACGGCATGGTCAATCCTCGCCGGGGTAAAAGTCCGCACGAACTCCCCGAAACCTGCCTCGTCTACCAGCCGCCTCACCCTCTCCGGCAGCCCCTCATACAGCTGCAAGGACATGCACGCGCCCCCGAAGCCGCGGATGTCCCTCTGTTCTGCTCCCGCCTGTTTCAGATACAAAGACAAGCAGCAAAGGGTTCATCAGTATACAGGGAAATCATTTTCAAGTTCTAGGAAATCAATAAAGCCTACAACGGATGGTTGGTTCAAGTTATTACATATTGGGCCTGTGTTACAGAAGTACATGGTTTTAGCATACTCTGGCTCGTGAGTTATCTATGCAACTCTAAGTTCAAGCATGTTCTAGCAAGTATCGAAATCGAACTGTAGAAAGCAAAATATCGAAATCAAATTGCGAAGGGTGTTTTCTGGGAACATACCTCTGTCCATGTCGCTGCAATGTGGGCCCGGGGGTCTCTCAACACCAACTCATCATCGTAGTCTCGCCGCGACGGTACGCGGGCCGCAATGCCCGACGGCACAAAGAGGTGCGGCGTGGGAAGCACGTATGCCTCCGCTGAAAAGCCCGGCCGACTCGAATTCTTCGCCTCCTCCACGGCCGTAACCCTAGGCCCCTGTGCCTCTGCTCTGGCCCGCTCCTCGGCCTCTGCATCTCTCAAGAGCTCCTCTCTCCCCTGTCTTTCTCTCTCGGCCTTCTCCACGGCCTCCGACGCCTCAATGGCCCGGGCGCGGTCCTCTCTAGCCTTTAGGACCAACTCCCCAACCAGGGGATTGTCCTCAAGGAGCCTCGCCAATGCCTCGTCGGTCAAGTACTCGGCGACGTCGTGTCTAGTGATCGGCCTATGGCTCGACAATGTCACCGCGGGCCGAAACAAGATGTCCTCCTCTCGGACCTCAACTGGAGTCTCTGTGACCTCCGCCTCTGCATCTACAACGCTCTTGCCCTTCGCCGAATCCCTCGGCGGGGACCCGGACGGCTCAACAGTGTCATCTCCTTCCCCACTGCCACTGCCTCCTCCAGCATCAACCATCGCGCGAGGCTCCTCCTCTGTCGCGCAATGGTGCTCTCCAGCACCAATCTCTCCTGTGTCCATTGGACTCACTCCGGCCACCACTGACCCTTCCACGGTCGTGACAGGATCCAGCCGCTCAACGCTGTAGCCTTCAGCCCCAGTATCAACAGTCGCGCGAGCATCCAGCTCCGTCGCGCGACTGTGCTCGTCACCACAAGTCGCCTGCTCGCGACCCTCTTTGCCGTCTCCGCCGCCTGCAACCACTGCACCGGCCCCTGCGGTGGCCTCCGCCGATGCCTGATCTCCTGTTTTGCTGTTAGTTGGACCTCCCCGATCCTCTGACTGATCGACAACTTCTCCTCCGCCTTCCTCACTGCCGTGGTCTGCCATAAGTGGACAATCAAGGTTGAGTTCGTAGGGTTTAGTGGGTGGAATCAAGGTTTGAGAAGATTTGAGAGGAGTTTTAGGGGAGAGAAGAGGGTTTGAGAGAGTTTCAAAATTTCGAAACTGTTTTGGCACTGTTTATGTAACGTCCCCGCGACGTTTAAACGATTGGAACGGGTCTGGGCCGGGTCTGGGCCTGTTCAGACCCAAGCCCTAACTTCATACCCTCGCGCGACGGTTCGTGAATGTCGCGCGACACTTCTTTTGGGCCTCAGGCCCAATCCAGATTCTGAGTCTGGCCCGATCTCAATTACACTCTTTTTGGGTCCATGGCCTTTCGATATGTTGTACAATAAATTTGAGGGTCATTTTGAAGGTTTTGTCTTCAAAACCCAAAGATTTTTGTATCCCCAGCGACGATCTATCCGTCCAGTCAAATTCAATCAGCGACGATCTATCCGTCCAGTCAAATTCAATCAGCGACGATCTATCCGTCCAATCAAACCAATCAGCGACGATCTATCCGTCCGATCAAATCAGCGACGATCTATCCGTCCGATCCAATCAGCGACGATCTATCCGTCCGATCAAATCAGCGACGATCTATCCGTCCGATCCAATCAGCGACGATCTATCCGTCCGATCAAATCAGCGACGATCTATCCGTCCGATCAAATCAGCGACGATCTATCCGTCCGATCAATCAAATCAGTGACGATCTATCCGTCTGACCAATTAGCGATGATCTATCCGTCCGATCATTCAAATCAGCGACAATCTATCCATCCGACCAATCAGCGACGATCTATCCGTCCGATCAAATTAGCGACGATCTATCCGTCCGATCAATCAACGGTGACGATCTATCCGTCCGATCATCAATAGCGACGATCTATCCGTCCGATCAAATCAGTGACGATCTATCCGTCCGATCAATCGACAGCGACGATCCATCCGTCCGATCATCAATCAGCAGGGATCTATCCGTCCGGTCTTCAATTCCCCCTTGGTGCACGGTATTTTTATATACTTGTCTGCATCTTCCATTTAATCGGCTTTTGGGCGGATTTGGTGGGTGTCTAGAAATCTTTGACGTTACCCGTACCAGTCAATGGTGCTCCGCGTGCCGTCAAAGAGGGACTACAGTAGACACCCCAATCTGGGTCTCCCAATCGTTTTACTTCGTTTTACGATTTTCTTGTTTCCCCGATGATGAAATCGGATCGAACAGAGCTTGGATTGGGAATGGATTAGGCTTGGAACGCTTAGAATCCTGATTGAAACCTTTTGAACCTTTCTGAACCTTCAGTCAAACCCTAAAGCCAGAATTGACCCTCGCGCGAGCCTTTGTGTCCCTCGTGCGACACTTAGCTTGCCAGGTGTAGTCAAAGTCAAACTGTTGACTACTGACCCTCACGCGATACTTCCGAACCCTCGCGCGATGGTTCCCTCCTGTCCCTATCACAGAATCCAGCTGGACTTGTGATGATTGCTTGGCACATGGGTCCCCATGGGCTGGAACCCCGTTTTCCTCAGCTGAACAGGGTTCTGGCAGTTTGTAGCCCATACAATCCTCCCAACCAACCACCCACCTTGTTGGCTAGCCTCACAACCAAGTTGTGACCAGCCTTGTTGGCTGGTCCCAAGACCTTGTTTGGCCCCTAACTAGCCCTTACACTCCTCCTATAAATACCCCCCTTCATCTTTCATGTTAAGGGTTCCAAAAATTGACTAAGAAATTCACTAAGTCATTTTGCAAGGCAAACTCTAGCTAGCACAAAGTCATTAACCCCCAAACCACTTCCTAATCTTCTGAACTTAGTGTGTTCATGCACACTTGGTAGCAAGGCCATTCCAATCAAATCAATCCATTCCCAAACCCTTTCCAAGCAACGGTATAATGTTTAACCTGTTTCTATTTTGATCCCTGAGGGGGGCTAACAGGACCAAGGCTGGTAATCAATACCATGCCCTGGTCCTAAAGCCAGCAAATTTACAAGAATTCGTGGCAGTTAAACCCTCGCGCGACGGTCCCCTATGCTCACGCGACACTCGTGTCAGCAGGAGAATGGACCTCGTGGGGAAGGGAGGCTAGCCCTTTTCTGTTTTGCAATATGTTCATGCCTGTTGTATTTCATTTTGATTTTTAGATCACTGTTATGCATGCAAAAACAAAATACAGTAGCTAGTTTATTTGCTCTAAATAGTTTGGAATGCCCTTGGGATCCCCTGAATCTGTCTCAGGACCCCAAGCATGCAAAGCAATTCCTGGAAGTCCAGTCAGGAATGTCGCGCGAGACTCAGTCTCTGTCGCGCGACAGTCCTGTGATTTCCATGAATAGCCCTTGCATGGGTAACTAGGCCCTTGGTCTTTGTTTTGATACCCCCACTGTTTAGGGGTTGTGTTTCAATTCATTTGGCTCTTGCTTGGAGTATTGTGTAATAGTTAGTATTTTACAGTCTTTCAATAAACTGCTTGGTTTGCTTCCTGGGTGTGCACTGGTCCTTCCAGAGCCCAGAAGGGGATGATTTTGGGACTGTGGTGAGGTGACAACACTCGCGCGAGAGTCAGTGTGTCTCGCGCGATGGTTGACTTGCATACAGATCTTTTCATGCATGCAAGTCGGTCATCGTGCAGGGCAAATCTGCCCCGAACCTGGTTTTGGCATCTGTTCGCTGTTTCAAGTTCATTCCATTTATTATTCATCATGCTATCCATCCATGCTATCATTTGATCACATTCTGCAAACTGTTACAGTTTTTTAAATCCCCGATTAACTGTTCCCCCGCCCTAATTGGCTAAAATTAATTAAAAGAGGAAGAATCACAAAGGTTTTCATAAAAATGCCTAAGTAGAGACCGATCTCCGGATTGGGCGAGAGGGGTGCCATAAAACCCTTCCCCTCTCGTAACCTGGCTCCCGAACCTAGATATGGTTATGACGAACTGGTTTCCTTCACTTTTTCAAATCAAATAGCGCGGCAGGTGCTTCAAAATACGGTTCCTTGAGTGTCGGACCTTCAAAACTCAAGTGGCGACTCTGTATTTTTTGAGCGCTTGCCACCTGCGCTCGCGCTCCCTCGATCCGGGCCCTTGCATTTTGGAAACCAGAATTTCTAGGGCATGCTGCCCACAGAACCGAGGCACGGATCCGGTTGTAGTCATGAGGCGAGAGCCAGGAGAGCGATGGTTTCTGACGTGGTGGAACCGAGGCGCGGAGCCGGTTGCATTCTGATGGTCTGTGCACAGAGCTTTCTCATCATAATTTTTGGCATAGAGCCAAAGGATCGAGTTACTGGACCGATCAATAAAATCGAGGCGTAGAGCCGGTTGATTGCAGGGTTGACCTGTTTCATGAGAGATGTGCAGAGTGTATATGTGTGATGATGGTTGTTAGATATGAGCAGATTGTAGACACCCCAATCTGGGCTTCCAGATTAGTTTACTTACGGTATTTGATTCCCCGATGATGAAACGGATCAAGAACACCCCGGGAATGTCGAGTGTTTGAGCTTTGAGTGTTTGAAAAACTTTTGAACCTAACCAACCCTAAGCCACTTCCAAAAGCCAAAAACCCTACTGACGTGCGCCAGGGCGCAGCCATTGTGCGCCAGGGCGCAATCATCTCGCGCTAGGGCGCACCGTCGCGCGATTGACTCGAACCCTCGCGCGATGGTCAAACTGACAGGTGGACAATGTTTGACCATTGACCATCGTGCGCCAGGACGCAACCATCGCGCGCCAGGGCGCACCCTCGCGCGATGGTCAGTTCCCCACCTACTTTTCTTGAGGCAGAAACTTGGCCACCAATGCATCCCAAAGCCAGCCTCGTGGGCTGACTGAATTCCTCTCCTGGCACCAACCAGATTCACCTCTCCTCCTATAAATAGCCCCCAATTGTTCATCTTTCAAAGGGTTAGCAACATTGGGTTCAAAAAAGAAGAAGAAGGATTACACTCCATCCTTCATACAAACTCTAATACCAAGCAACAAGCTTCTTGTTCTTTGCTTCTACCACTCAAAATACTTCCATCTTCCAAATCTCAAACACATCAAAGCTCAATCATCCGTTCAAACTCAATTTAGGTATAGCATACCTATTGTTTTCTGTTCTGATCCCTGAGGGGGGCTGGCAGGGTCAAGGCTGGTAATCAATACCAGTCCTGGCCCTAAAGCTAGCAAGGTTTCAAAAGCCGTGGCCAAGCAAACCCTCGCGCGATGGACCCGAACACTCTCGCGATAGTTCTGTCAGCAAGAGATTGGTCCACGTGGGGAAGGGAGGCTGGTCATTTCTTGTTTTAGCTACGTGCATGACTGTTGTAATTTTTACTTAGCATATAGATCACTGTTATGCATGATAAAAACAAGTCCAGTTTCCCAGTTCTTTATTTTAGTCAGTCTGTTTGCCCTGGGGATATTCCTGAATTTCTCAGAATCCCAAACATGCAAAGCAACTCCTGGGAGTCCAATCCAAACCCTCGCGCGAGTCTTTCACTCTGTCGCGCGATGGTTCATTGATTTCCAGTGGCTGCCCTTGCATGGCTAACTTGGTTTTAAAATGGTCTTGTCCTTAGCTTGCTGCTTCAGTCAGTCTGGAATGCCCTTGGGATATCTCTGAACATGTCTCAGAGCCCCAAGCATGCAAAGCAATTCCTGGAAGTCCAGTCAGAACCCTTGCGCGAGTATTCCACTCTGTCGCGCGATGGTTCACTGATTTCTAGAATTGGCCCTTGCATGGGCAACTAGGCCTTAGGCCTCTGCTTATTTCCCCCACTGTTTAGGGGCTGTTTTTCCATTTGCTTCTGTTGGCTTGTAATAATTAATTATTTTCCAGTACTTATGAACTGCTTGGTTTGCCTCCTGGGTGTGCACTGGTCCTTCCAGAGCCCAGAAGGGGATAAAATTCAAACTATTGGTGGAACACAAACTCTTGCGCGAGTGTATGGGTTTGTCGCGCGACGGTTCGTTTGCATGCAGGTTGATCCATGCATGCAAGTTGGCCACTGTGTGTGACAAAATCATACCAAGCACTGTTTTGGTGTTTTATTGATATTTTGAACTTTGTCTCATTTATTTCCTTAATATTTCATCCATCCATGCTATTCATCACATCTTGCAAAACGTGTTACAGTTTTAATCCCCGATTAACTGTTCCCCCGCCCTAATTGGCTAAAATCTGGTTAATAAAAGAAGAATCGTAAATATTTTCAAAATGCTCAAGTAAGACCGATCTCCGGATTGGGCGAGAAGGGTGCCTTAAAACCCTTCCCCTCTCGTAACCTGGCTCCCGAACCCATATATGGTTATGACGGACTGGTTTCCTTAAACTTTTTCAAATCAAAATAGCGCGGCAGGTGCTTTGAAATACGGTTCCTTGGGTGTCGAACCTTCAAAACCCGAGTGGTGACTCTGTATTTTTTAGCGCTTGCCACCTGCGCTCGCGCTCCCTCGATCCGGGCCCATTGCCTTGGGAAAGGAACGGAATCCTTCTCCCATTTTTAAGGGCATGCTGCCCACACAGATATGATGATGCAGACTCGATGATAACAATGGTGATGCAATTGATGCTAATGTGCATGGGCCCGTGCGTGTGTGTTTGATTTAAGCATAAAGCTTCTTTCAAGTTCCGGACTTGAGCATTTAGAGCGTAGAGCTCAAGCATTCGGACGGCAGAATCCAAGCATTCAAAGTACAGGCTTTGAGCATCTAGTACACAGTGGTTGGGCATTCAGAGCGTAGAGCCTGAGCATTTAAGGTATAAACCTTAAGCATTCGAACATAGAGCTCGAGCATCTAGTACGCAGTGGTTGGGCATTCAAACATAGAGCTTGAGCATTCAAGTGTAGAACTTGAGCATCCAGTACACAGTGGTTGGGCATTCGAAGGGCTTCGAGCATTTAAAATGTAGAATTTTGGGCATTCAAGCATGGAGCTTGAGAATAGATGATATTTTGTTGATTAGAGCTGCTGAGTAGTGAGTTTGTAGAACTGCTATGCTGTTGAGTATTCCATCTTCCATCTTCCACAGGGTTTGATTTGTTCCTCATGCTTGGGATTCTTCCAAGGCTAGTTTCCACATGCTCGGGATGTTTCCAAGGCTAGTTCTGAGTATGTGTAGACACCTCCCAAGCGGGGCATCGCCATACAGATTGATCACATTGTGTTTGCTCGATTGGTTGCTCATTCATAAACCAAAATCATGGACATTCCCATGGCTAGGAACGTCGCCACATGATAATGGCTATCATCAAATAGAGTCGCCACCCAGTTTATAAAAACTGGGAAAATAGATAGAGATTCTGGATTCGGGAGCCAAAAGTACAGTAAGGGGAAGGTGTTAGGCACCCCTCTCTGCCCAGTCGTGAGACTGGCCCATAATCATTCAACATAAGACGTATAGATGCTTTGTCTAATCCTAACACATAGTCTGTTTAATTATTCCTTTAAACAGTAAGCAAAGTGAGCCAGTGCGATAAACGAGCATGCATCAGAAAGCAGAAAAACAAACAAATGTCCCAGGGAGATGGATCTCGCGGCCGGTGAATGGATCTCACGGCCGAGGGATCCTCCTGGTTTTATTTATCGGCCGAGGGATCAAAGCCCCGGTCAATGTTCTTCCTCACACCAGACAGAAAAGCTTAGCGGATAATTTAAATGCTACGGTTAGCCATAAATGCAATAAGTAAAACAAACCAGAGGCCGTTGGGCCTCACCACCTTGATCCCTCAGTTGCTTGAATGCCTCGGATTTGAATGTGATTGATTGATTGCTTGATCGAGAACCCTAGGGTTAGGGTTTGAACTTCGGGGTTTGATCGCCTGATTGACGGCTGCCTTCGGAAGGTTAGGGCTTTTGGAGTATGGGATTGAGGGAGTATTTGTGCAGAGCTTCATGGTTTGAGAGAGTGTGTAAGTATATCAATTTCTGTGTGTTAATTCGGAACCCAAAGGCCCCTTTATATAGGCATAGGGATGACTCACTCCGGCCAATCAAATCACGAGATGGCAATTGCAATTGCAATGCATCTCAAACTCTACGTCGTGGTCTCCGAACGTAGCCCGAACGCATCGGAAAGGAAGTGTAGTTGGATCAAACCAAACGTCTGACAGAACGTTCGAGAGTCTGGAAAAAGGTCAATCTGGCGGCCGAGTAATGGATGTTGCGGCCGTGTAATGGATGTCTCGGCCGAAGGATAGATCTTGCGGCCGAGGGATTGATCTCTCAGGGAGATTTTGCTGGCAATAGGTTGCTCGGGCGAGGGATTGATGTTATGGCCGTGGGATCGATGTTACGGCCGTCAGATGGATTTTCCTAGGCTTCTGTATTTCTGTCTGAAAGGCTGTATGGCTTTGAATTGGGTCCTCTAAGTGATCAAAGTTCTCACCGAAAGTCCTAAGGTCCTCAAGGAAGCAATCAGCAATCACTGTATCCATTTCATCATCGGGATTGTCCCAAGGTGGGACTTGAAATAATCGTTAGGCCAAATTGGGGTGTCTACAGATGCCCCTCTTTGACTGAACTCAGACGGATCGCGAGACATGTTTGAGTAAGAGTCAAAGCTGTAAAAAGCAACTCAATTTGGTCCAACCACTATTCCAAGGGGTTTTCGAAAAAGGTTTTGTTATGGTCGGGCCGGGAGGCTGCCTATGTATTCCACAAGGGAAATTCAGACCAATCGTAGTTCGGGCAATAAAGAAAAGTAAAAAGTTTGGAGGGTTAGGGACAGAAGACGTACCTTAGGGCTTTAAAAACCGTAGTGTGACGTACCTAGACTGAGCCAGGGTTTTGGCGGAAGATAGTTGAAGGAGCGCGGGGCTACCTGGGGAGTTTTTGCGGAGAGCTTCCTTACTATTTTGGGGTAGATCAGTACACTGCAGGCGCGTTTGCTTTTCTTGATCATCCTTACTTTGACTGAAAGGAGCTCGGTAGAGTAGCCTATCCTTGCGAATGAGCTGGAAGGAATTGATGTAGTGGGGTGGAATCCAGACCATCTGCTGGGGATGAATTGGACGCCGGTTTGTTTTTGAGATGTAGGGGAGGCGCAGGGCCAGTAGCTGGAGTACGGAGCTTTGGCGATGAGGGGACCGAGGCACGGAGCCGGTTGTAGTCATGAGGCGAGAGCCTGGAGAGTGATTGATAGGACCGAAGCGCGGAGCTGGTGTTGATCATAAGGCGAGAGCCTGAGGTGATTGATAGGACCGAAGCACGGAGCTGGTGTTGATCATAAGGCGAGAGCCTGAAGTGATTAGATTTGAGGCGTGGAGCCTGCTGTGGTTTATGAGGCGGAGGCCTGAGGTAAGCTTAGAGCTTGATGGAACCGAAGCACGGAGCTGGCATAAGGCAAGGGCCTGAGGTGAAGGAATTGAGGCATGGAGCCTGAAGTGATTGAGGCGTGGACCTGAGTTGTCGGAGCTTAGAGCTTGACGTGATATGAACCGAAGCATAGAGCTGGTTGCATTCTGATGGTCTGTGCATGGAGCTTTCTCATCATAGGTGTTGACGCGGAGCCAATGGATCGAGGCGTTGGGCCGATCAATAAAACCGAGGCATAGAGCCGGTTGATTGCAGGGTTGACCTGTTTCATGAGAGATATGTAGAGTGTATATGTGCAATGCTTTATTAGATGTGAACAGATATGATGCAGACTCGATGTGATAATGTTGATGCAAATGTGCACGGGCCCGTGCATGTGTGTTTGTTTTAAGCTTAGAGCTTCTATCAAGTTCCGGACTTGAGCATTCAGAGCGGAGAGCTTGAGCATTCGGATGGCAGAATCCGAGCATTCAAAGTATAGGCTTTGAGCGTCCAGTACGCAGTGGTTGGGCATCCAAGCGTAGAGCTTGAGCATTCAAGTATATGACTTGAGCATCCAGTACACAGTGGTTGGGCATCCAAGCGTAGAGCTTGAGCATTCAAAAATGTTAGATTTTTGAGCATTCAGGTGTAGAGCCCGAGAATAGATGTCTTGATTGTTGGGGCGGCTTAGAGCCTGTTGCTTGTTTACGGCTTCGAGCTAGTTGAGATGATGAACACAGGATTCGAGCCTGTTAAGAGTTTGTGATAACAGGCGTAGAGTCTGTTGCTGTGATAGCGAGCATAGAGCTGCTGAGATAGTAAACATAGGCTTCGAGCCTGTTGAGGTGATGACTTGGAGCCATTTGAGATAATGGGTTTTGAGCCGAGATTGTTTGTTTACGGCTTCGAGCCAGTTGAGATAGCGGGCTTAGAGCCGCTGAGTTGTGTAGAGATGATGGGCACAGGGCCACTGAATTGATACGGGCTTCGAGCCGCTATGATAAAGGGCTTCGAGCCGCTGGGTGATAGTAGACGAAGGCTTCGAGCCTGTTGAGGTAATGGGCTTCGAGCCGCTGAGTTGATTGTTATGGCTTCAAGCCAGTTGAGATGATGGGCTTCGAGCCGCTGAGACTGCTTGTGTACGGCTTCGAGCCAGTTGAGATGGTGGGCTTTGAGCCGCTGAGTTGATAAGGTGGCGGGCGTAAAGCCGCTGATAGAGGATTGTTGAGAATTGTTACGACTTTGAGCTACTGAGCTGTTGAGTATTCCATCTTCCATCTTCCACAGGGTTTGATTGGTTCCTTATGCTTGGGATGTTTCCAAGGCTAGTTTTGAGTATGCTCGGGATTGCCCCCAAGGCTAGATTTCACATGCTCGGGATTGCCCCCAAGGCTAGTTCTTGACCATATTCCAATTTGTTAGGGAGATTTCCCATTACCTCCACTGCTGGGAGTGCCTTCTGGAGGCCAAACGCCTTCTAGCGACTCAAATGTCTTCTGGTGGCTAAATGCTTTCTGCAAGCTGGCAACATAAACGCTTTCTGGAAGCTAGCAATATAAACGCCTTCTGGAGGGTGCATTGAGTGGAAGCCATAGGATTGTTTTACTGGCCTGCCGAGCGCGAGATTGTGCACATGGCGTGGCATTGAGAGCTGTTGAGGTGTGGGTGTAGAGCTGCTGAGCAGCACTTGAGCGTCCTCAATGTTTCGGTAAGCTTCTTTTTGTCCTTGGCAGAGAAATAGGAGATTAGAGGCCTGCGGTGGAGGCCTTTAGTGCACAAGTGGTTTGCGACGTTGTCGGAGCAGGCTCGGGAGTTAGTACGCGCTGCTGGTCTTGAGCCGTTTGTTTTGGGCCTCAATCTTCTGAAGATGGATTGGTCGTTGATGACCTCGCTGGTTGGTGGGATACTCCCAACATGTTCCACTTTCCTTCTGTTGGCGAGATGATGATCACGCCAGGTGATTTTTCTTTGCTTACTGGCCTATGAGTAGGTGGAGCTCCTCTTTGGGTAAACCCTTGGCTTTGGGAGCGAGTAGGGGATTTGGAGTGGTTCTTGGGCAAGGTGCCCCCTCTTCACTCGCGTGGTCATGTTGACGTCTCTTGGCTGATCAAGACTTTTATGAAGGTTGATATCTCGACTCAGGTGAGTGTTGAGTAGCTGACACGGGCCTTTCTTCTCTACCTCCTTGGGCAAACGTTGTTTGCCAACAAGGATAGTTCAGTGCATAGGCAGTCTCTAGCCCCTTTGCAGTATTTGGAGGCTGTTTGGGAGCTTGATTGGGGAGCATCTGCCTTGGCCACCTTGTATGGCCTCCTTAGGGCTTGTTCACGGGACATGACTCTTGGTGGTCACTATCGGGTACTTGAAGTATATCCTTCTTTTTTTCTCGTTGTGATTTTTTCCTTGCTACGAGCGATGGTTGGTGGGGCAATGGAAGCCACGGTTGCCAGTTTTGAGCCCCGGCGACAAGTTTTGGACCGATTGACGGTTGACCAGGTACCCCTTGCATTCTTTGTTTTTAGATCTCCATTCCTCTGTGGTGTGGCTGATTTAGACTTTGTTTGTAGGCGAGGTTCGACCCTTGGAGTGGTATATCAGAGGACACCCCTCTTACACGTTCCAGGGTTCCAGATTGTACTCGTAGCCTGTTCGAGGGTCCCTTTTGTTAAGCCTGGTACTTATGTGATTGGGTGGCCAGCCAGTGGCGCCCACGTGCTGAGGATCTTCAGTTTGTTCCTCCTCCTCCTCCGACGTTGATGAGGTCTACTTCTTCGATGTCTAAAGTAGACTTGGAGAATGCTCAGATCTAGGCGGGTTTGCTTCTTTAGGCAGGTGGCTGTATGGAGTACTGCCATTTTTCCTTGGTTCTGCCTGCTGTTCCTTCAGTTGCTCTTGTTTGGCCACGGGCCCTTTCCTTTGTCTCCTTCCATTTTGATGACGGAGAAGAGGCGCTTGGTGCTTGCCCCTTGTTTTGCATTCTTTTCCTTGTAGCTTGAGGTTGAATGAGCACCAGCTGTCAGTGGGGAGGATAACCAGCAATCCCCTTCTTTGTCTCAGAGATCGTCTTGAAGACGGCGTCACGACCAGCTTTAGGATTTTCTTTTTCCTTCCTGTTCATGGTTAGCAAAGAGAGAAGCAAAAACTGTATTTGTATGGTGAAAGCAACCACAGTGATGATTTTGTGTAGGCAAGCTTTTGTTCATGAAATGAGAAATGCTTTTTATGCCCCTAGATGTCTTGAGTTTGCATGCGATAGTCAGAACATGGCTGTTTGAACAAGTATTTGCTGATAGACAGTAATTTGTGTGAAAATAAAATATTGGCCGAAGAATTGATTACTCGGCTAAAGAATCGATGTTATGGCCGATGTATAGATCCTTCGGCCATTACTTTGATTTTCCAAAGGTAGATTTTGTTTTGGCTAAGTGGCATCCTCTTTTCTCTTCCTTCTTATGCTTGGTTTTGATTTTCTTGCCTTTTGCTTTTGCCGTGTTCCATAGTCCGGTTGCCAAACTCGGGAGTTTTCAAGGTATCTTGCTCATTGTGTCAATTACCTTTAGGTTAGAGGGGATGACCTATAGCTCTCGTGTCTATTGTTGTTGCCAATTCTTCGAGAAAAGCATACTCATCTTTTGCGAGCTCAATACGCAAGGTTAGCTATACCTATCATTGAGTACAAATCTGTTGACGTTTTTCCTTCTCTCCAAATGTTTGGGCCGCATCTCAATGTGAGATTGCCTACGTATCCCTAATCAGGGACTCAGGCCTTTTACGTAGTTCCAAAATCATTACCTTTGAGGTTGGGTTTTTCACTCTTGGTTTTTCTTCTCACATGCTCTTGATTTTGCCTAGGTTACCTAATGGAGGTTGAGTCCCTAGTGAGCTTTTCTTTGAATGCCTTAACTTTTGCCTAGGCTGCGTTTTTGCATTTTCTTGCCCTAGCAGGCTTTGCTCTTACTTTTGCTTGGGTTTTCAGGTTACCCAACGAGCACTTCTCTCAAGAGGGTTTCTGCGTTTTGGAGAGGAATTTGATGGAGATATTTTTCTAAATCTCTCTTGTGTTTGTACCTTCATAATGGGCGAGCTAACCCTAAGTGTTCTCGCGGAGATAGTGTCTTCTTTCTAAGTTTTGACAAAAACCTAGTTTCTTAAGCAACTAAAGTTCATCCTTTCCTTCCTTTTTGTCAGCGACACAGGGAACTTGATTCCTTGAAATTTCCCTTGTTTGGCAAAGAGACTATAGTGTTTGGCAATTGCAATTTAGGAAGTAAATCATTGAATAAGCGTAGTCTAGAGGATGAAACAGGAATTCACTTAGCAGAAATTAAATGCCCAAGGAGGGGCTCAAAACAGGTTTTAGCTTGATAAAAGCAATGTTTAATGTTCTTTGCCATGTTGTGACTTTCTTAGCTATTGTAGCATTTCGAGGTCGTTTTCAAAACCCTTGCCTTTCGCAACTTTATACTCTTTTCCACCCTCTTCTTTCCCAAACAGGGCCTTTGAACTGGATCCATCTTCACTGGTGGCTACTTCTTTGAGCCATGAGCAGTCCCCAAATGGAAGTGTTGGTCTAGGTTTTCATCACCCTTTCTTCCTCCTTATTGATTGTGTAGTCGTCAGCTATTTCCACTTGATTGAATAGTGATGCTAAGGAGATTCCATCGAGTGGATCATCGTATTCTCCTTCCATTCCGTCAAAGTCACTTTCCCCTTTGCTTGTTCTTCTTCATTACTTTTGTCAGACATGTCGGGATCGATCACTTCTGATTGATTGGACTCATTGTTTTCTTCCTCCTCCATCATGAAACATTCGTCCTCCTCTGGGAAGGTAAAGGTTGGCTTGGTTTGGTTGTTTTGGACAATGTATTGGCCAGGATTGTATGTGGGGTTGTTTATGAAATCGATGTTTTGGGGTGGTGGCTCAGCTTTGTGAGTAGGAAGTGGATTGGCTTGCACATTAGGTTTTGGAAGTTTTATAGTTCGGCTATCAATGAGATCTTGAATGTCATGGCGGAGACGCATGCAGTTATCTGTTTCATGCCTAGGGTGTTGGTGGTAGGCGCCTCTGTTTGTTAGGATCATGGTTTGGGACATAGGGTGGCTGAGGAAGTGGTTTGTTTTAAAGGTTTGAGATGCCCCTAATGGCTCAGAATGGCTAAGGCTTGAGATGAGGTCATGTAAAGATGGTCAAAGTTGCAACGGGGCGATTTGAGCTTTGGGATGAGCTAATTTGAAAAGGGTCTTGTGGTAAGATTGAGTTAAGGGCGTTGACGAAGGCAGGAGATGTACGGGTTGTGAAGGTTTTCTTGGGTGGAGGAGTTTCTTCTTTCCCAATGAGGCCTAGCTTGATCCTCTCTTCAATCTGCAGCCCAGTAGCGTAAGCGCTTGAAATCGGTGATAGTCTGAGTGTAAATGTGTGTGAGGTACTTGGGCTGCAAACTCTTGACAACTATTCTCACTTGATCTTCCTCGGAGGCGGTTCTTCATCTTGGCGGCTTTTTCTCTCTATCTAGCCACAAAGGTTGCAAAGTCCTTGTTTGATTCCTGCTTAGTCGTTTCCAAATCTCGAGTTGTTAACTCAATTTGGACGTTGTATGCATATTGCTTGAAAAAAGCATTGGCAATTTCTGGCCAAGTATGATAGTGCACAAACTCCAAAGTGAGAAACCAATCGAGAGCGCTTTCAGTAAGAGTCCTTTGAAATAACTGAACAATGAGCTCATCATCCAAGCCCATTGGCTTCAGAGTGTTGATGACATGGCGGACATGGCTAGTGGGATTGCCAGTTCTATTGAACTTCTCAGGTAGTTGAGAATCTGGAAAAAGGCAGAGTCCTTCAAAATCTAGAATTTGGTCCCCTTGTGAACGGGACAGAGTACGTTTGATCTCCTTGACTTGTTTGGCCAATTCAGGGTTTTCTGCCAATACCACTTCTTGAGGATTCTCATCTTCCACCAATTTCTCTTCGTTCTCAGCATCTCTTGCTACTTTCTCTGCTAGTAAGATAGCGACTTTGAGCTTGATGATTAGCAATGATGGCGTCCTTATCTGCCATGAGAGTGGGAGGATTACTTGATGAAGCTTAGGATTTGGTAGATGATTGAGTTTGTTGAGGAGATGACAGCGGAGTCCCTGGAAGTGATTGGGACCGTAGCAGTGTAGGTGTTTTGGCCGGTGAGAGTGACAGACGGGACGGTTGCAAAGACCTCTGTTTGGCGTGACTTCGAGTGTTGTAAGAGTATAAAATTGGCTGTGGTTGCTTCTTTGTTTTACTTATTGTGTCTGCTTTGAAAAGTAGAGTACCTGTAAGTCAGTACTTGGCTTGTGTAGGGTTAGGATTTAGGCTGAAAATCCCAACCCTTCTGCACAGAAAAAGTTATTTACAACAACAGATGATACAAGGTGTGAGGAAGGACTTGGAAGTGAAAATGCAAGTAGGTTCCTAGCCTGTAGGTTCCTGTCTTAGTTTGATAAGTTCTATGGCTTTCTAAAGCATGCAAGGTTTAGGTAGTTTCAGGGTGCTCCGTTGTCAAAGGGCACCAGTCCTCTCGCCAGCCCATCATAGGCGGCGATTGGGTGATTTCCTTTTTGATAAACCACTAGGTACGAGTGACTATGGAGTTTGCTGGAACCCCCAACATAGCCCGTGTCATGCCGGGATATCAGGTGAACTCAACGGGTTGCCCGCTCGATGCATATGATAAGTGAATTAAACAAGGCATGTATTAGTCTTATGTTGAACTTTCTGGTTATGGCTCTCATATTCCCCAGCAGAGTCGCCAAAAACTGTAGACACCTCCCAAGCGGGGCATCGCCATACAAATTGATCACATTGTGTTTGCTCGATTGGTTGCTCATTCATAAACCAAAATCATGGACATTCCCATGGCTAGGAACGTCGCCACATGATAATGGCTATCATCAAATAGAGTCGCCACCCAGTTTATAAAAACTGGGAAAATAGATAGAGATTCTGGATTCGGGAGCCAAAAGTACAGTAAGGGGAAGGTGTTAGGCACCCCTCTCTGCCCAGTCGTGAGACTGGCCCATAATCATTCAACATAAGACGTATAGATGCTTTGTCTAATCCTAACACATAGTCTCTGTTTAATTATTCCTTTAAACAAGAAGCAAAGTGAGCCGGTGCGATAAACGAGCATGCATCAGCAGAAAAACAAACAAATGTCCCAGGGAGATGGATCTCGCGGCCTGTGAATGGATCTCACGGCCGAGGGATCCTCCTGGTTTTATTTATCGGCCGAGGGATCAAAGCCCCGGTCGATGTTCTTCCTCACACCAGACAGAAAAGCTTAGCGGATAATTTAAATGCTACGGTTAGCCATAAATGCAATAAGTAAAACAAACCAGAGGCCGTTGGGCCTCACCACCTTGATCCCTCAGTTGCTTGAATGCCTCGGATTTGAATGTGATTGATTGCTTGCTTGATCGAGAACCCTAGGGTTAGGGTTTGAACTTCGGGGTTTGATCGCCGGATTGACGGCTGCCTTCGGAAGGTTAGGGCTTTTGGAGTATGGGATTGAGGGAGTATTTGTGCAGAGCTTCGTGGTTTGAGAGAGTGTGTAAGTATATCAATTTCTGTGTGTTAATTCGGAACCCAAAGGCCCCTTTATATAGGCATAGGGATGACTCACTCCGGCCAATCAAATCACGAGATGGCAATTGCAATTGCAATGCATCTCAAACTCTACGTCGTGATCTCCGAACGTAGCCCGAACGCATCGGAAAGGTAGTGTAGTTGGATCAAACCAAACGTCTGACGGAACGTTCCAGAGTCTGGAAAAAGGTCGATCTGGCGGCCGAGTAATGGATGTTGCGGCCGTGTAATGGATGTCTCGGCCGAAGGATAGATCTTGCGGCCGAGGGATTGATCTCTCAGGGAGATTTTGCTGGCAACAGGTTGCTCGGGCGAGGGATTGATGTTATGGCCGTGGGATCGATGTTACGGCCGTCAGATGGATTTTCCTAGGCTTCTGTATTTCTGTCTGAAAGGCTGTATGGCTTTGAATTGGGTCCTCTAAGTGGTCAAAGTTCTCACCGAAAGTCCTAAGGTCCTCAAGGAAGCAATCAGCAATCACTGTATCCATTTCATCATCGGGATTGTCCCAAGGTGGGACTTGAAATAATCGTTAGGCCAAATTGGGGTGTCTACAGTATGCCCCTCTTTGACTTAACTCAGACGTATCGCGAGACATGTTCTGAGTATGCTCGGGATTGCCCCCAAGGCTAGATTCCACATGCTCAGGATTGTCCCCAAGGCTAGTTTTGAGTATACTCCACTTTGTTAGGGAGATTTCCATTACCTCCACTGCTGGGAGTGCCTTCCGGAGGCCAAACGCCTTTTAGCGACTCAAACGTCTTCTGGTGGCTAAATGCTTTCTGGCAGCATAAACGCTTTCCGGGAGCTAGCAACATAAACGCCTTCTGGAGGGCTGTGCACTAGGTTATTGTAAGCTTCATGCAGGTGCTTTTTCTTGTTGGCTATTCACTCAATGTATTAAGTGAAAGCTGCCAGATTGTTTTGCTGGCCTGTTGTTTGAGCGACTTGGGCATAGAGCGGCTGAGTATGAGTATAGAGTTGCTAATAGTGATAGTAACCTGTTGTTTGAGCGACTTGGGCACAGAGCTTTTGAGTATGAGTATGGAGTTGCTGGTAGTGATAGTAAACTTAGAGCTGTTGAGATGGCTCGAGTATGGGCGTGGAGCCGTTGAGAAGGTGAACATGGGCATATTGCCGATGAGTTTGTCGGCGTGGAGCCGTCGTGATAGTGAATATGGAGCTTGAAGCACGGTGCTGTTGAGATAATGGGCGCGGGGAGCTGCTGAATAGAGCTACTGGGAGGAGTGGAACTGCTGAGAGAGAGTTGTGGAGATTGGACCTGCTGAGCGCAAGGCGGCCTGTGCATAGAATTGCTTGAAACCCAACAAGGTCGTGAATGTGACAAGGCATGCGTACGGTGCTACTGAAGAGCAAGTGTGAGGCTTCTGAGTTATGAAGGCAGAGCTGCTGATGCGAAGTAAGGAGCTATGGAGATGTGAAGTGCGAAGCCACTTTAATACTATTGATATGGTGCCAATTGTAGAGTTTGTTGAGGCTATCTTTCAGCTTCTTTTGACTTGGCTCTGTTAGTCATAGATACCAAGCTTGGTATGGTCGGTTCAAGGACCGAAAATCCAGGAGAATCCTGCAATCCATATTTGAATAGCTTAGAAAACAGCAATGGATAGGAAAACAACATGCAATAGGCTTGGGATCGACCACGGGCCGAAGCCCTTTTATGCTGACTGCTAGGGGCAGGACCATCACATTTGAAGAACCCTAGTTCAAGAGCTTGAACAATTTTGGGAGACATAGATTGCAATGCAACACATATGCATGTTAATTTGAGTATCTAAGAAGGAACACAAGCCCCCTGTTTAGGCCATGAATGTTTGACCCTAGCTTAACCGTGCATGATGACAATGATCTAATTGCCCCTAGCACAGAAACATGCAATGTAAATGGCATTGAATGTGAATGCAATGTTTCTCTTTCTGTTCGGTAGAGATCTTGGCATGCCCCTGACAATGCTGTGTGATAGCATTCCACAAAAGAGTTGAGGTGTTCTCCCAGGATATGACGCTCCTTAAGTTGAGCCTTTTTGAAGGCCAAGTGTGTTGGCAGGGTGGTAGATTTTACAGTGCATCCCTTTGTTCCCCTTTACTCCTCGCATAGAGATAATGGCCATGATGCCTTGATGAACCTGCCTTGTTTAAGCATAAGAAACACCTCATATTTGGAGTTAGCTCGTGCAATTAAGACAACTACTTCCATTAAGCAGTCATAATGACATGCAAAAGACAGGGTGATAATGATCCGCAATGCATTCTGAACATCTCAACTTTCGCGTATTTGATAATAGCTTATTGCTTATACTAGCCAGGTGTTTTGAAAGATCGCAATGCCCTAGCGGCACCACTGAAAACATAGTTTGGTCAAGGAACCATATTGCTGCACTCTTCATTAAATGAGAGACCCATGTTGTTTCCTCAGAAATTTGCAAAAAGTGACTGCGCTTGTATTAACTGTGTTAAGAATGCTTAGGATAAAACCATTCTTGAAAGCTTTTCCTCGAGGATTTCAAGGTCACATCATTCCATTCATGTTCCACACGCACGTCATTCAATCATCAAAGGACGTAGAACTATTTTGCAAACCTATGCCCCTAGTCAATTAGGTGAGTTTGTTGTTTTGAGCTTGATTTGGTTGACTTGAGTTGGATTGATAAGCGCCTACTGAGACCCACATAAGAGATTGGATACTTTTGAGAGAAGTGCATAATGGGGAACATAGCCATGCCCCTTGTCTCACGTAACTCTCCATGTTGTGCGATTTGCCAAGATGATGCAAATTCCAGGATTATTGCCCTTCGTGTTAAGTCCCACATTGGTGATGCCCCTAGTGTCTAGGACCTTGCTACTAAGTCGTGTTCCCCAATCTGAGAGGACTTTGTTATGGACCATAATGTAGGCTTGGGGTTTTGGCTTGAGAAATAAGCGGATGTAAAAGGCTCAAACCTAATTTCTACTCTTGCTTGGGTTTTAAAAGCTAGCAGCCATCTTCAACATTTTTATCAACACTTGTTGTCTCTTGCCTCACTTTGTGTGAAAAGAGTTGTTTTCTTCAAAAATGTCCTTTACATGTATTGGAAGAAATGTTTCCTTCAAAATGCCCCTTGTATGACGGGGTGCTCATTCTTTCATTGATTTTTCTTTCATCTCTTCTTGTGTTTTTGTGTATGCCCCAGTGTAGGGGATGGCTGTCTAGCAGACTTTTCAAAGGAATTATCCAGAGGCTCAACGTGGCTAGCAAAGGATAAGTGTTTGGGATAGAGAAATGAATGCCTTTCTTCATCTTGAAACACACGACAAAGAGGAAAGGATCCTAACCAAGAAATTAGGGGCTTTGAGGTTTAACCAAGTGGATTTTCTAAGATTGAGGACAACCTTTTAAGACACATGGTAGATGCATGGAGACACGGCTAATTTCTCACTTTGTTCGTGCTCTAACTTTTGCCTAGACTGCCCTTACGGGTTTTCAATCTAGTGAGCTCATCATTCATTTTTTGCTTTCTCTGTATTTTTCCTCTCTTTTCTTTTTTCTCCTTCTTCATCTTCAACAACATGTTTTGCTTAAAAGTGATCTTTGTGAGGGCGCAGAGATGTCAACTCCTTCTTAGCTCAACAGAAATGACGCGGGTCATAGCTTTGAAAAACTCGTTTTGCGCTTTTGATAATTCAAGTGATTACGATGTGTTCCAAAAGATGCCATAAGATTACTTTGAAATCACTAAGGATTGTTTTCAATGCTCAATGTTATCATGAGCATTCTATAGCAGCAACTCAGCACATGGGAAAATAGTTTGAAGATTGTGGCCGAGCATAAGGTGCCTACGTATCTCAAAAAGAGAATCAGGCCATTCGTAGTTCAAGTCCGAGGAGACTCTCATTTTAGGTCCCCATTTCATGCTAGGTGCAACAAGCGGACTTACGACCAAAATAAGCTTAAGACATAGACCTTTGAAAAAAAGAAAATAGATATGGACCAAACTAGCTAGATAAGACTCCTCAAAAGATTGACTCTTAGCCTAAGACGTGACAGGCATGGATGCTACTGCTGCCCAGTGATTAAACTCAGCTGGATCAATCTTCTCTTGATCGATGAGGTCTTGGATCGCATTCTTGAAAGCCCCGCATTCTCTGATAGAGTGACCATTTACTTGGTGGTACTTGCAATACCCTCCGCCTTTTTGTATAAAGTTTGGAAATTTTGGCTGTAACGGCTTCAATACCCCTTTTGCTTCCAAGATACAGAACACCTTTTCCAAGTTCATTCTAAGAGGAACAAAGTTTCTCTTTTGCCTGCGGTCGAAATGGGATCCCACCATTTTAATATTACTGTTGCTTATGTTCATCTTACAGCTGTTTTTCTCTTTGAGAGATTCCTGGTTTAGATTGATGGTATTGAGAAGAAGTTGATTTTCATGTTGCTGCTGCAGATCATTCACCACCATTTCAATTTGGTTGTCCTTAGCGGGATAAGTTTCTCTCTGAGCTGCCTTTTTCGTCCATCTAGTAAGGGGAGGTGGAGGTGGAGCTTGTGGAAGACTTCTTTGCAAACTGTGAACAATGGTGGCTAGGGCAGCCACTAATTCAGCCAATACATTAACTTTAGCAGCCAGAGCTTCAATCTTCTTGTAAGCCATTGCTGTCAGGTCTAAGACCAAACCCAAAATTTAGGAAAAGCAAGAACTTAGCTACGCTCAGGTTGAGATGTCCAAAATCAAGTGTCTATGCAATGCACACATCAAACACACTTATTGCCCTTAAAATGCAAATCTAGCATGATGGGGTGGCTTAGCCAAATGATAATCGATGTTGACACGTGATCATGCAATGTGCTATAAGAAGAAATGAGGGTGATGGATTCCTCTCTTGGTTTGGCCCCTGCATAGTTAGAAAGAGGCAAGCAAAATGATATACAAAGCACCATAGCTACCTTCACAGATTATGGACGAGTCATGCATAGCAATTTGTTTGTATGCATGAGTTTATCGGATACTATAGATAGCCAGCTATTTTTGATATGGATGATTCTTAAGACTCGTTGCTGCCACTTAAGATCCCACTTCCAAGCCAATCCATATTATGAGACAAACCGAAAAGGTTGAGCATATGACTACAATAGAAAGTAGACTCGCAGTCCATCGCTGTGCTAGCGGCTAATTGAATGTTATAGAAAAACTTGTCATTAGACTAGGCATTGCAAAAAGTTTTTGAAAGTTCTTTCAATTCTTGGTTAGGGAATATTCAAAACGTGATTGAGGTAATTGAAATCCACCTGGTAAGGGAATATTCAAAACGTGATTGAGGTAATTGAAATCCTAAGTTGAATCATTTCTTGGTTAGGGAATATTCAATTCTTGGTTAGGGAATATCGCTGTGCTAGCACAATTGACAACCTCCTAAATTTTACCAGCTCGCTGAGGTAAGCATGCTCAAAATTTTGAATTTTGAAAGATGGGTTGCTATGCCGATTTGGAAATAGGAATCAAAGTCCTAAGTTGAATCATTCATCGAGAAATGAGTATTGCAAGTTCTATCCATAATATCCTTAACTTTGCATACAATCATCCATAATCTGCTCTACTACCTCACACTCCCACTTTCCTTTAGCCTTGCAAGGCAGAGATTGCTAGAGTAACCTCAGTTCAATTGTCGACGGGGCGGCTTCTCTTCTTTTTTTTTGATGTTTGATTTGGTTCTAGAAATCTATGCTTCGCGGTGTTTCAAGCAAAATGGGAGTGAGAAATAAGCAGTGGTGCTTTCAACTTACTAAAAACATACCTTGCAGGCAATGCTATGCTTCAGTGCTTAGCAATAAAGACTTAGAGTTAGGGCTCTTAGTTCATGCCCCAACCCTTCTGCACAGAAAATGATATTACAACAACATATGATACAAGGTGTGAGGAAGAACTTTTGCAAGCAAATGCAAGTAGGTTCCTAGCCTGTAGGTTCCTGTCTTAGTTTGATAAGTTCTATCGCTTTCTAATACATGCAAGGTTTAGCTAGTCTCAAGGGTGCTCCGTTGTCAAAGGTCACCAGTCCTTTCACCAGCCCATCATAGGCGGTGATTGGGTGATTTCCTTTTTGATATACCACTAGGTACAAGTGACTGTGGAGTTTGCTGGAACCCCTAACATAGCCCGTGTCATGCTGGGGTATCAGGTGAACTCAACGAGGTTGCCCGCTCGATGCATATGATAAATGAATTAAACAAAGCATGTATTAGTCTTATGTTGAACTTTCTGGTTATGGCTCTCAATTCCCCAGCAGAGTCGCCAAAAACTGTAGACACCTCCCTAGACGGGGCATCGCCATACAGATTGATCGTTTGTTGCTCGATTGGTTGCTTGCTTCATAAACCAAGATCGTGGACATTCCCATGGCTAGGAACATCGCCACACGATAGCGGTTGTCATCAAAACAAAGTCGCCACCCAGTTTATTAAAACTAGGAAAACAGATAGAGATTCTGGGTACGGGAGTCAAAAGTACAGTAAGGGGAAGGTGTTAGGCACCCCTCTCTGCCCAGCTGTGAGGCTGGCCCATAGTTATTCAACATAAGACATATAGATGCCTTGTTTAATTCTTACACATAGTCTGTTTAATTAAGCCTTTAAACAGTAAATAAGGTGAGCCAATGCAATAAGTAAAGCATGCGTTGGAAAGCAGAACACAAAACAAGCTGTCCCAGGGAAATGGATCCCGCGGCCGGTGAATGGATGTCACGGCTGAGGGATCCTCCTGGTTTCATGTACCGGCCGAGGGATCGAAGCCCCGGTCGGTGTTCTTCCTCACACCAGATAGAAAAGTTAGTAGATAATCAAAATGCTACGATTAGGTATAAATACAGTAAATAAAACAAACCAGAGGCCGTTGGGCCTCACCACCTTGATCCCTCAGTTGCTTGATTGCTTCGGATTGATTGTGATTGACTGATTGCTTCTTTGGAAAACCCTAGGGTTATGGTTTGAACTTCGGGGTTTGATCGTCGGATTGATGGCTGCCTTCGGGAGGTTAGGGCTTTTGAAGAGAGGGTTTGAGAGAGTATGTGTGCAGAGTTTCGTGGCTGATGAAGGTGTATCAACTTGTTAATTTCCTCGTCTTTATTTTGGAACCCAAAGGCCCTTTATATAGGCAATTGGTGACTCACTCCGGCCAATCAAATGGCACGATTGCAGTTGCAATTGCAATGCAATTCAAACTCTTCGTTGTAATCTCTGAACGTAGCCCGAACGCATCGGGGAGGTAGCATAGTTGGATCAAACGTCTGACAGAACGTTCGAGAGTCTGGAAAAAGGACGATCTGGCGGCCGGGCAATGGATCTGGCGGCCGAGGAATGGATGTTGTGGCCGAAGGATAGATCTTGCGGCCGAGGGATTGATCTCTCAGGGAGATTTTCTAGCAACAGGTTGCTCGGGTGAGGAAATGATGTTAAGGCTGTGAGATTCGATGTTACGGCCGACATATGGATTCTCCTAGCTTCTGTATTTTCTGTCTGAAAGGCTATATGGCTCTGGATTGGGTCCTCTAAGTGGCTCAAAGTTCTTACCGAAAGTCCTAAGGTTCTCGAGAAGGCAATCAGCAATCACTGTATCCATTTCATCATCGGGATGGTCCCCAAGGTGGGACTTGAAATAATCGTTAGGCCAAATTGGGGTGTCTACAAACGTCATTTCCAACTCCTTGCCTCAACACGGGCCTGACCCTCTGGTTGGTCAGGTATCTATCATTGCCACTCAAATCAACCCGAGCTCCACCATATTCAACCCTAGCCACTACATCGTCCCAGCACATCAACCCAAACCCATCGTGTCCATCCCGTCCGAACCGGAGGTTAACATGATGGCTGTAGGTTGGGCAGTCGAGACTTTCTCTGCCAACACCTGGATTGACAGTGATGAGGGGCTTGCAAAGGAGAGGACCGTTTGGCTGAGGTCCATTATTCAAAGGAGCACCGAGTAGGTTTGGTTGAAGAAGCTGAGGAGGCCGAAGTGCTGTTGCTTGGGCCTGACACCCGCTAGATCCTACCTCTTTTTGTGGAAGCTACGGGTAGCTTTTTAACAATTGCATTTTCAAAACCGCATCTAGTTTACATTGGCGTCTTGTTTGAGTCTGACACGGAGTCTTTTGCGTTTGTCTAAGTCTAGCTCTGAGTCGGAGGTTGTGCCTCTTAGCCCTCCACGTCGTAGCTTTTGTTTCAAGTTTCGAGTCTGCTGTACTTGGCGAACCCCGAGGGTTTTTATGATATGTTTTATCTAGCTTCTAAGTACTTCGCTGGCTTTTATATAAACTGTGTCGACTCTAACGACGAAGGGATAGATTTTGATGGGATTATCCCCTTGGAAATGTGTTCCCTCGCCGAAAGGGAAGACGAAAAGGCATGCTCAGCCTATTCAAAGAAGAAGTAGTTTTCAATAAACTTGAAAGACAAGTATAACCTCCCGAAAGGTTCAAAGTTGGTCCAAGCACTGCCCCCAGAGGAGCATTGTGCCTGGTCAGACAAGCTCGAAGAATTCATCGACGTCTTGGCGTGGTCTCATCAAGTCACGCCTCGTGTTGATCCTGAGATAAAGAAGCATCAAATCCCCTGCTAACGGGTGTCAATCCAGAAAACAGAAGTACCAAAGGCTCCGAGCCTTGCATTGTGTTCAAAAGCAACAACAGTGGCGTTCTGCCAAGTACAAACGAGGAAGTGCACAAAATGGCCCGGAGCAAGGCATTTCCAACCGAAGCACTCTTGACTCTTTGTCATCAAAGCCATTTTATCTGGGGCTGCGGCCAAAGATCGTCGTCCTCAATAGCAACAGTTTCAATACCCTGGGTCAACCTGGATCAATTTCAAAAGCAACTTTCCCCTGAGAGAAGCTCGTTGGGCTGAAAACCCCAAGGTTGGGCAGTTCCAAGCAAAAGTTAGAGAAGCCTGCTAGCCCAAAAACCTATGAAGGGGGTCTAGGCAAAAGTAAATAGGCAATATTCGAAAGCTCGCGAGACCGAAGACCCGAATGGGTGGTACTAGGCAAAAGTTAGAGCGTAAAAAGGGAGGTAAACACACGAGTGAACCTTAGCCTGAACTACGTTTTGACCTGATTCCCCAGAATGGGATACGTAGGCAGTCTCTCTTCGAGACTCGGTCACAATCTATCAATTGGATCCATGGTTGACGTTTTGGTACACATCAAAGGTCGAAGAGGATCGAAGATCAAGACAAGCTTTGTTGGAGAAGCAGAAGGGGGAAACTCTTCTTCTTTCAATTTTATTGCAAACTACTATTTCAATTTCAATTTCAAAGCTGAGCAAAAGCCTTAAAAATATTTGAAGCATCAAAAACAGAACGAAATGCTTGAAGCTTATTCTAAGTTTAGCGAAGTCTGGTGTGAGCAGCCTGCGCGCTAGTTTGAGGTTCGCATGTGCTTGTTCAAAGTGATGCGCATTGGTCTCAAACCTGCGCGCGCATCTTCAATTCATGAGGGTCATATGGACTTAATGTGACTGCACGGGGGTGTCGATTTCAGTCCGGGCCTATACGTGTCCACATTTGCGTCTTATGTCTGTTTTTGTGACATTTTTCCAGTTTTTCATTCAATTGTCGTTTTGGGATGCTTTCCTCGTTTTGTTTGTTCGTACAGCTCTTTGTGCTTTTTGCACCTTTTTGTAAGTGTCAGTTTCACCTGTCTAAGGAATGTTTTGAGTTTTGGCCCCTTAATGCCCAAAATTTCATTGTATTCCGTGTGTCTAAGGGTCCATGTCGTATCCTGGGGATCTTTCTCCCTTTTCGTTCAAGCTAGGTGAGTCTGTACATATATGTGTGTCTGCATGTCGGTTCAGGTTATTTGTCAATGCAAATTGGATATTAGTGGTTAGTTTTTGCATTCTCTTCAACACTTGCAAAAGAGAGTCAATAAACTCAAAAATGCAATTTTTACATTGCTACCCTAGTATCAATAATCCGCAAGCGGTGGAATCTCGTGAAGCAGCAAGGGCACGTCAGCCCAAGGCCAAGCAAAGCATCTCTGGGGCACATCCGCCCAAGCATCGAAGAAAGGGCACGCAGGCCCAATTGCATTACTAAACCGTCAACTAGGGCACTTCGGCCCGTTCAGCGTCTATCTATCTGGGTGAGCACCTCAGAAGTAGCAGACAGTACAGCAATGGGGCTCAATGGTAGTCCTTAGGTGTCGTTGTCCTCCTAAGAGCCACCCTTAGCTTGCATCTACATTTTCAATATCTTTTACATGTCATTGCATATTGTGTATATTGAATGTTGAAAGAAGGAAGGTAGCCAGAATGGTTGCCATCATTCGATTTGTTTGCCGAAGGATGCGATGCAATCTCCTGCGGTTTTGATTCAATTTGTTAGCGGAGGCAATGGAAATCTCCCTAATCTCGGTTCGTAAACCAAAGGATGTGATCCTGCGGAGCCAAAAGTTGTTTGTTCAAGAAGGAGTTAGAAGTCTCCCTCATCTCGATCTGTTTGCTTTCAAATCAACGACAGCCGATCCTGTCCAATTTCCATGGCTCGATCACTTTGTATAGTGATCCGCCCTTTCAAATCAACGACAGCCGATCCTGTCCAATTTCCATGGCTCGATCACTTTGTATAGTGATCCGCCCTTTCAAATCAACGACAGCCGGTCCTGTCCCATTTCCAATGGATCGATCATTTTGTATAGTGATCCGCCCTTTCAACTCAACGACAGCCGATCTTGTCCCATTTCCAAAGGCTCGATCATTTTGTATAGCGATCCGCCCTTTCAAATCAACGACAGCCGGTCCTGTCCCATTTCCAATGGCTCGATCATTTTGTATAGCGATCCGCCCTTTCAACTCAACGACAGCCGATCCTATCCCATTTCCAAAGGCTCGATCATTTTGTATAGTGATTCGCCCTTTCAAATCAACGACAGTCGGTCCTGTCCAATTTCCAACGGCTCGATCATTTTGTATAGTGATCCACCCGCCCAATTCAGCGATGATCAGCCATATCATCAATGACGATCGGCCATATCGTCCATTCAGTCCATCAACCATATCATCAACGACGATCAGAATATCATCCGATGGTCCGTTCATCCGCAACTAATTGTTCCCCAGGAGAGTCCGCCTTAGCCTGTCCCGGACAACCACCTTCACTCTAGCCGCAAGCGCATCTTCCAGCAGCCTTATTGCTCTGTCTCGGATGCTCTTTGATAAGGAGATTAGCTCTGATTCCCAACAGATGGAATTCAACCTACCTGACACGACCTACCCATGTTTGTTGGAATACTTTGTGCCGAGGATAGTTTGATCCCCAGCAGCGACGGCATGCCCGTTCACATCTGCAGCGACAGCCTGTCCTGTCCAAATTCGATCAACAAGCGGCGATGCAATCGTCCACTTCTACTTCCATCCCCAGCGATGGCTCGTCCGTCCATTCAACCAATCAGGTTCCTTAAGTTTGCTTGTCTACTTTGTTAGTATGTTCTGCTCTAGATTGCCTTGAGGGGTGTCTAGAAATCTTTGACGTTACTTATACCAAGTGAATGGTGCTCCAAGTGCCGTCAAAGAGGGGCTACTGTAGACACCCCAATCTGGGCTTCTAGATTAGTTTACTTACGGTATTTGATTCCCCAATGATAAAACGGATCAAGAACACCCCGGGAATGTCGAGTGTTTGAGCTTTGAGTGTTTGCAAAGACCTTGAACCTAACCTAATCCTAAGCCACTACCAAAAGCCAAAAACCCTACTGGCACGCGTTGGTTGAGAACCAGCGCGTGCGGGTCAAACTGCCAGGTGTGGTCAACAGTCAAAGCTTGACCGTTGACCCACACGCGGGTTAGTTTGACACATGCATGCCGGTAATAGCCTGTCCCCATCACCTTTATGGGTTGGTAAGCTTAACCACCAAGCAACCCTCAGCCAGCCTCGTGGACTGGCTGAGCTCCTCTCTTTGCACCAAATCTAACTCTCCCTTTTCTTCTATATATAACCCCTCCCCCCATTGTTCTCTTTCAAAAGGGGTTAACAAAAAAATGGTTTAAGTTTTGTGAAAGACTTACATCCTAAGTACCCTAAAGAACATAGCTTGTTTTTCCACCTCAAATACCACAAACAACCTCAACTCAACTCAAAGTTCAAACACTCTTCAAATCTCAAAGACCAAAGGTATAACTTACCTTGGTTCTGCTTTCTTTTCTGATCCTTGAGGGGGGTTGGCAGGGTCAAGGCTGGTAATCAATACCAGTCCTGGCCCTAAAACTGGCAAGGTTTCAAAACCGTAGTAGCAAGGACCCATGCACGCCAATCCCATATACGCCTGCGCCACTTTCTGGCTGCATGCACAGGACCGCGTAGGGACGGGTGCCTTGTTGTTTTATGTCCTACTTAGTATATAAACCACTGTAAGCATGCTAACAACCAGTTTACTGCTTTTCTTAGTTTTACTTCAATTTGTATTTTTATTGTTATGGAGTACCTCTGGGATCATTCTAGACCTGCCCCAGAACCCAGAAACATGTAAAACAAAACACTGGAAGGTTGACTCATACCCGCGCGCGCCAGGGCACAATACGCGCATTGGTCCACCTCCGACCAGTGAGTGGCCTTTGCATGGGTAACTTGGCTTTAGGCCTCTGTTTTATCCCCACACTGTTTATGAGGTATTTTGTTAGTTTGTAGGACTTTTCTGCCTTTAAACTGTATACTAACTTCCTATCAACTGTCCATAAACTGCTTGGTTTGTCCTGGGTGTGCAAGTCTTGTAGTAGCGCGCGCAGGTCTGGCCAGCATGCAGTGACTTGTTCAGTGCATGCTGGTTTCTTCCTGCGCACGTCACTCCAAAACAGGGGCCTGCTAGTCTGTTTAATATCCCCACAGCAGTCTGTTTTCATCCTATACTAATTGTTTCAAAAGAGCAAGCATGCCATCTATCACATCCTGCAAATCGTGTTACAGTTAATCCCCATTAACTGTTCCCCCGCCCTAACTGGCTAAAAATTGATTAATAAAAGAAGAATCACAAAAATTTTCACAAAATGCCTAAGTAGAGCCCGATCTCCGGATTGGGCGAGAGGGGTGCCTTAAAAACCTTCCCCTCTCGTAACCTGGCTCCCGAACCCAGATATGGTTATGACGGACTGGTGCTTTCACTTTTTCAAATCAAACAGCGCGGCAAGCGCTTCGAAATACGGTTCCTTGGGTGTCGGACCTTCAAACCCAAGTGGCGACTCTATATTCCGAGTGCTTGCCATCCGCGCTCGCGCTCCCTCAATCCGGGCTCGATGCCTTGCTTTGGGAAACCGGAATTTCCTAAGGGCATGCTACCCACACTATCCTCACTTGATCCTCTTTAGATGGGTGGCTCTTCACCTTTGCGGCCTTTTCTCTCTCCATTTGGCCACGAAGGTGGCGAAATCCTTATTTAGCTCATGCTTGGTCATCTCTAGATCACGACTGGTTAGCTCAATCTGGACATTGTACGCATATTGCTGTAACGCCCCCAAATTTCGGGTACGTTAAAAGGGCAATTTTATTGAATTTCTAAATAGAGTCTGGCTCATTATTACATCATAATTCTCATCAGAGTGCCTTCATTACATAAAGGGAAGGAAATCTAGGGTTCCTAACTATAGCTCTGCCTGCTTCTCCATCCTAGCCAGCTATTCTACTCCAAGGGCTCCCAAGGTGTACAGCTCCCCTTGATCATCTACAAAGTCTGACACATTATACCAACGTCGCCACCGATATAATATGTCAGGGTCACCAGAGGTAACACCATGAGCTACGAGAGCTCAGCAGGATAATCCTATACCCACTAACCCTTAACTTACACCTAGCAAGTCACATATAACAGCAAGGAATCATACAGATAACGATATCTACGCAGTACATGTTTATTCAACAATTATCAACAATAATACATCCGCATTCTCTATTAACTATCGTTGGTGTTCGTGATATCAGAGTTTCTCCTACGCAGCGTTTCGTAGACCGTGTTACCATTTCACTTTTCATTTTCCAAATCAACATTTCGAAAATCGTTTCTTTTACACACGCACACCACACAATGGGCAAGTCCGGCCACATTGGGGTTTTCAAAATATCACACACGATGGGCTACCACATCCGGCCACATCACGGTTTTTGAAATCCACACAAGGGCTTTCATGCCAGGTCCCTATTGAGTGTATAGATAAATCATGTCACCGATGAAGCTACCACGTCCGGCTTCATTGGTGACACACACACAATGGGCTACCAAGTCCGGCCACATTGCTGCTTTCAAAATCTATCCACACAATGAGCTGCCACGTTCGACCACATGAGGTTTTAAAACACACACCCAACCTCGGTTCCGCCGCTCCGGGTTCCCGAGTATCCGCACAATGGTTCCGCCGCTCCGGGTTCCCATTGCCACACAAAACTTTGCATTGGCTCCTCTCCACGGATAACCAAGCCATCCCTCGGTTCCGCCGCTCCGGGTTCCCGAGTATCCGCACAATGGTTCCGCCGCTCCAGGTTCCCATTGGCACACAAAACTTTGCATTGGCTCCTCTCCACGGATAACCAAGCCATCCCTTGGTACCGCCGCTTCGGGTTCCCGAGTATCTGCACAATGGTTCCGCCACTCCGGGTTCCCATTGGCACACAAAACTTTGCATTGGCTACTCTCCACGGATAACCAAGCCATCCCTCGGTTCCGCCGCTCCGGGTTCCCGAGTATCCTCACCATGGTTCCATCGCTCCAGGTTCCCATGGGAACACACACACACCCACAACTCACATAATGACTACCACAATCTGTCATTATGTAGTTTCAAAAATATTTTACCAAGTCAACGCCTTTAAACACACCCTAGGTGCCATGTTTCTAATTTCTTTGATTCTCGTGTCTCGTTATCATGCATAGACTCCGCGGCAGGACTTTAAATCATAAATCATTCATTGTAATCTTGAAACTAAACTAGCAAGATCATCCAACTCTATATTACTTAGCATGCTCATATTTATATCCTTAAACTCACGTAAACATTTAGCATACAATCTAAAGCATAGTGCCACATGGACGGACACCTTTGGAGTGGAAACCACTTATGCTTTATCACACATCCACAAGTAATGCAAGCAATCTTACAAATAAGCTCATCACCATCCTTATGATTGAATACGAATACTTCTAACTAAGCGATAGATACCTATCTTTCAAAGTCGTTCTTTCTTTCTTTTAAGGAAGTTCAAAACAGCATATGTTTATTCGGAATAAAGTCCATTATTTCAACGTGTTCATGCTTCCTTTAGCAAAATATTTTATCATCATGCATTTGGACATACAAGTAACGTATCATTTTTCTTTAAACGGATAAGGAAAAATACTACGTATACTTAGGGATAGAGGTTTAGATTAATCTACATTCATTTCAACATACGCTTATCATCCTATATATTTAGAGTGAGAAAGTATAGAAAAAGTCTACCATTCTTCTTGGCGGTAGGGCGGCTACAAAAAGAAAGTACGTCGGACGGAGTATCTTCCTACGGTAAGCTTCCGGTAGCTTCGAAAGAGAAAGGTTTCTCTCGAAACTAAATCTTGACTAACTTTCTAAACTTTTATGGATCGAAGGGTGGTTGAGTGGCGGTTTAGTGGCGGCTTTGGATGAGTTTCTTGAAGAACACAAGAAGAACTCAAGAACAAGGAAGAACTAAGCAAGAACAAGTAAGAATACTAGATTTTCTAGAGAGAGAAGTTGGAGATTGGAAGGTGTGAGTTGAATGCTTGGGCAAGGGTCCTATTTATAGCAAAAGTTGGGCTCTCCTCTTTCCTCTCTTGGCCGGCCCTCCCCTCTCTCTTTATCCCATGGATTTTGCTCCATGACTTGTCATTTCAAGCATGGCAAGCCTTCCATGGCTTGTCTTTTCTACTTTAAGCCATGCTTTGGCCATCATGAAGGGTTTAGGTTGTACCTTGAAAGACTAGAAATGGGTTGTCATAGGAGGTTTAGGCTTGAGGCTATGGTGTAGCTAAATGAAGTGTCAAGCACACACCTTACTCTCTCCCTTTCCCTCTCGGCTCACTCTCTCTCTCTCTCCCCCTCCTTGGCCGAAATCCTCCCCCTCCCTCTTTCTCTCATGCCTTGTCAAATCATGCTTGAAAGCATGCCAAGCATGGCTTCCATTTTTAGGTTAGGGCTTAGGTTATCATAAGGGGTTTTTGGTTTAGTCATAAAAGGTAGGACAAGTGGCAAGGCTAGATTGTACCTTGGAAGGCTTAGGTTGGGTTGTAAAGAAGATAATAGGTCCAAGGCTATTAGGTTGCTTGTGGGAGTATCCAAAGCACACACTCACTCCTCCCTCTCATGGCCGGCTCCCCTCTCTTTCTCTTTCTCTCATCTTTTTGCTCCATTGCATTGTCCAATCACTACTTTAAACAAGCCAAAGTCAAGTCAATCCATTTTAGGCCATAGTCGAGGTAATTGTGGGGATTTACTAAGGCTTTAAAGGCTATTCTAGGTGATTATAACCTAGATTGGTAAGTCTTGCAAGCAAAGGGAAATGATAGCTAGGCCTAGGAGTAGTCTTCCCATGTTAGTCTTTCTTAGGTCTAGGTTTGTAGTCAAATCCTAGGGTAATCAAAGGATAGTTTGGAAGCAATTCTAGGATGATTAGGGCTAGGTTTCTATGCTTGAGAAAGACTAGAATGAGTTGTCAAATCAAAAATCAACTTAAGGCTCTAAGGTAGCTTGTTTGGGTGAACAAAACATACTCACACACTAGCACACTCTTTCTCTCTCTCTCGGCCTCCCTCCCTCTCTCTCTCTCCACAGTTTTCTTCCTCTCTCTCTCTCTCTCTCTCTTGGAACCTAGTACATATATATATATATATATATATATATATATATATATATATATATATCGATGGAAGAAAGTCTAGTAAAGTGAAATGATTAAAGCAAGGCTTTCAATGGCAATACTTTCCTAGAAAGTGATTCTTGTCATACAGGCAATGATTACACTAAGCCATGAGTGCTACTTTTGGAAGCAAATGATGAGATTTGGTTTTGACTAGTCTAGTCAAGCTTGGGTATTCTTGCTCCTATTACCCAAAGGTTAACAATTTCCCTAACAATCTATGTCCAATGGACAAAGAGGTAAATGATGAGTAAGGTAAATGACTAGTCAAGTAAGTCTAATGATTACTTCTTTGGTCCAAGGTTCCTTTGTGACTAGTCTTGTCAAACCTAGGCTTTCATTGTCAAGACTAACTTCTATTGCCCAAGGAATAAAGATTTCCCTAGCATTTATCGTCCAATGGATAAAGGCCAAAAGGTTAAAATGGTCCATCTAGGGTTAGGGCATCCTAGACTTGGAATCCAAGTGATTTGGTTAGCCAACTAGTTGGAATCTAATTCTACTTGCCCGGTAGGATTTCTAGCCAAGAAATATAATTTTAAGACCTTATTTCAAATACTAGGGAAATATACAAGTGCTTTTATAAGCATACTTGTCTTTAGAAGATGACCAAATAGTTTTATATGAAGAAAACTATTTTTATAAGTCTAGAATCAATAACGACTGATTTTTGGGATATAGAAAGAAATTTTAAATGGAATCCAATAAAGTTCAAATTTTTAACGAAATTTTTATTTACCAAAAATCAGGGTCGTTACAACCTATCCCCCTTAAAATAATTTCGTCCACGAAATTGGTGTGTGACTAAGGATCAGACATCGTTGCTATACTGGTCTTGGAATCGTCGTCTATCCCCCTTAAAATAGAAGCAGGTTACCATCAATCTTCTGAGGTGATCATCTTCGCCATTCGTCAGATGTCGTCAACTCGTAACTTCCGTAGACTAGGTTGATGGCTATACTCTCTCCTAGAGTGACCGTAGGTTTAAGAGCGATCTAAACAAGATTTGAATACTCTGGTAACCCACAAAACGGTTGGGCACCATGCGGCCACGTCTAAAGGCTCTGGTAGGTCCTCAAAGTATTTTGAAGTAGCACGGTAACGTCTCAGGCATCTCTCACAATCTTCTATACGTTCGTTAATTAAATTATGCCTCATCACTTGCCTTTGAAGTTGCCTTAGCCATCGAACAATTTGCCTCGTTGTCTACCTTTGATAAGGTTTCCGTCGTAATACCAATGCCAAATGCAAAACTTCTATCAAATCTTCATGCGGTCTCGTTCCCTACAAACATTTCCTTGGCATACAGATAATGATATCTACGCAGTACATGTTTATTCAACAATTATCAACAATAATACATCTGCATTCTCTATTAACTATTGTTGGTGTTCGTGATATCAGAGTTTCTCCTACGCAGCGTTTCGTAGACCGTGTTACCATTTCACTTTTCATTTTCCAAATCAACATTTTGAAAATCGTTTCTTTTACACACGCACACCACACAATGGGCAAGTCCGGCCACATTGGGGTTTTCAAAATATCACACACGATGGGCTACCACGTCCGGCCACATCGCGGTTTTTGAAATCCACACAAGGGCTTTCACGCCAGGTCCCTATTGAGTGTATAGATAAATCATGTCACCGATGAAGCTACCACATCCGGCTTCATTGGTGACACACACACAATGGGCTACCAAGTCCGGCCACATTGCTGCTTTCAAAATCTATCCACACAATGAGCTGCCACGTTCGACCACATGAGGTTTTAAAACACACACCCAACCTCGGTTCCGCCGCTCCGGGTTCCCATTGGCACACAAAACTTTGCATTGGCTCCTCTCCACGGATAACCAAGCCATCCCTCGGTTCCACCGCTCCGGGTTCCCGAGTATCCGCACAATGGTTCCACCGCTCCGGGTACCCATTGGCACATAAAACTTTGCATTGGCTCCTCTCCACGGATAACCAAGCCATCCCTCGGTTCCGCCGCTCCGGGTTCCCGAGTATTCGCACAATGGTTCCGCCGCTCCGGGTTCCCATTGGCACACAAAACTTTGCATTGGCTCCTCTCCACGGATAACCAAGCCATCCCTCGGTTCCGCTGCTCCGGGTTCCCGAGTATCCTCACCAAGGTTCCACCGCTCCGGGTTCCCATGGGAACACACACACACCCACAACTCACATAATGACTACCACAATCGGTCATTATGTAGTTGTGGGCAGCATGCCCTTAAAATGTGTGGGAAGGATTCCGTTCCTTTCCCAAGGAAATGGGCCCGGATCGAGGGAGCGCGAGCGCAGGTGGCAAGCGCTCGAAAATACAGAGTCGCCACTCGGGTTTGAAGGTCCGACCCCCAAGGAATCGTATTTCGAAGCACCTGCCGCGCTGTTTGGTTTGAAAAAGTTAAGGAACCAGTCCGTCATAACCATATCTGGGTTCGGGAGCTAGGTTACGAGAGGGGAAGGGTTTTATGGCACCCCTCTCGCCCAATCCGGAGATCGGTCTCTACTTAGGCATTTTGAAAACATTGCGATTCTTCTTTTATTAATCAATTTTAGCCAATTAGGGCGGGGGAACAGTTAATCGGGGATTAAAACTGTAACATGTTTGCAGGATGTGATCAAAATAGCATGGATGAGCAGTTAGTATAGGATGAGAACAGACTCCTGTGGGAGATTAAACAGACTGGAAAGCCCCTGTCTTGGAGTGTCGTGCACAGGAAGAAACCAGTATGCACTGATCAAGTCAATGCATGCTGACCAAACCTGCGCACGCTTCTACAAGACCTGCGCGCGCCAGTAAGCCTTAAGCCCACAGCTCTTATTCTCAAACCCTCTGGGCTCTGGAAGGACCAGTGCACACCCAGGACAAACCAAGCAGTTTTATATGTACTGAATGTAAATAATTATTACAAACAGATTGGAATAAAAAGGAAATACACCCCTAAACAGTGGGGACAAAATAAAGGCTTAATACCAAGTTAAACATGCAAGGCCAGCCACTGGTCGGGGACAAACAGTCGCGCGACGATGTGCCCGGGCGCGCGATGGTTGCGCCCTGGCGCACTGGTCAAATGGGGCGTTGACCATCGCGCGATGGTTTGGGTGCAACGCGCGCGGGTTCGAGCCAACTTTCCAGTGTCTGGTTTTGCTCATCCTGGGTTCTGAGACAGGTCCAGAATGATTCCAGGGGTACTCCAACAGAACAGAAATGAATATTGAAATGTAAAACTAACATTTTAACAAAGGAAAACAGTAAATTGGTTGTTAGCATGCTTAACAGTGAGCTATATGCTAAGTAAAAATTACAACAGTCATGCACGTAGCTAAAACAAGAAATGACCAGCCTCCCTTCCCCACGTGGACCAATCTCTTGCTGACAGAACTGTCGCGCGAGTGTTCGGGTCCATCGCGCGAGGGTTTACTTGGCCACGGCTTTTGAAACCTTGCTAGCTTTAGGGCCAGGACTAGTATTGATTACCAGCCTTGACCCTGCCAGCCCCCCTCAGGGATCAGAACAGAGAGCAACCACGGTAAGCTATACCTTTGGCTTTTTGAGTTTGAATGAGAGCTTGAACTTTGAGTTGAGTTTGAGGTTGAGATTGAACAATATGATAGAGCTTGCAAAATGAGTGTATGTAGATGGCTAGAGTGATGAAGTATCAACTGTATTTGGGTTTGTGTAGCCTTTTGTGCTTGATTTTTAGTAACCCTTTGAAAGAGAAACAAAGGGGGCTATTTATAGGCATGGAGGGTGGATCTGGTTGGTGCCAGGAGAGGAATTCAGCCAGCCACGAGGCCTGGCTGAGGTTGCATTGGTGGCCAAGTTTCTGCCTCAAGAAAAGTAGGTGGGGACCTGACCATCGCGCGATGGTTCCAAACTGTCGCGCGAGGGTGTGCCCGGGCGCGCGATGGTTGCGCCCTGGCGCACAATGGCTGCACCCTGGCGCACGTCAGTAGGGTTTTTGGCTTTTGGAAGTGTCTTAGGCTAGATTAGGTTCAAGGGTTTTTCAAACACTCAAAGCTCAAACACTCGACATTCCCGGGGTGTTCTTGATCCGTTTCATCATCGGGGAATCAAAAACCGTAAGTAAACTAATCTGGAAGCCCAGATTGGGGTTTCTACATAGGGAAAGGTAACTAAGTCAACCGTACTTAGGTTAGGCTAACAAACTAGTTGGAAACTAATTGTAGTTAGTCAAGTTGGATTTCTAGTCAAAAGTAAATAGAATTTCAATACTTAAATATAATATTAGGGAAATATGAGACGTTTAATAAGTACGCTTGATTTTAAAAGAGTGACCGAGTCACTGGGTGACGGAAATCTATTTATAAACATCGAATCTAATACTGACGGATTATTCGGAGTTTAAACGGAAATTTAATAGTAATTTCAATAAAACAATTCTTACAACGAGATTTTTATTTACTAAAAATCGGAGTTGTTACAACCTATCCCCCTTAAACAATTTCGTCCTCGAAATTTGGTGCACGCTCGGATTCGAACAGGTGGGGATGACTCGCCCTCATGGTTTCTTCCCTCTCCCATGTGGTTTCTTCAGTTCCACGGTTTTTCCACAAAACTCGCACCAGCTTGATGGTCTTATTCCGGATTTTCTTCTCGCTTCAGTCTTGAATCTTTTTTGGCTCCTCTTCGTACGTCGCATCTTCTTGGATGGTGATATCTTCCCAGTTGAGAACATGCGTGGGTAGGGCAAGATATTTACGGAGCATTGAAACGTGGAATACGTCATGTACTTTATCTAACTGCGGTGGCAGCGCGAGATGATACGCAACCTTCCCAATCTTCTCCACGATGTCGAAGGGTCCAATGTAGCGTGGGGACAGCTTTCCCTTTTTCCCAAATCTAATGACTCCTTTCTTTGGTCGGTTCTTCAGGAACACATGATCTCCCACTGCAAAGGTTAGGGGTCGGCTTCTCTTATCCGCGTAACTTTTCTGTCGGCTCTGAGCGGTTTGTATCCTCTATTTGATGATCTTGACCTTCTTTGTGGTATCCCGTACGATGTCAGGCCCAATCAGTCCCATTTCTCCAGCATATGTTTAGCAGACTGGAGATCGACAGGGTCGACCGTAAAGAGCTTCATACGGCGCCATCTCGATACTTGCTTGGTAGCTATTGTTGTAGGTTAATTCCACCAATGGCAAGTGTTGCTCCCAATTCCCAGAGAAATCCAAAGCACAGGCTCTCAGCATGTCCTCCAATGTCTGTATAGTCCTCTCCGTTTGTCCATCTGTCTGAGGGTGAAAGGCAGTGCTAAGCCTTACATCTATTCCCAACGCCTTCTGTAATCCTTTCCAGAAGTGTGATACGAATCGTGGATCCCTGTCGGATACAATCGAGATAGGTACTCCGTGTAGGCGTACAATCTCTCGGATGTATAACAGGCTCAGCTGTTCCCCATTCTCGGTCATCTTAACAGGCAAGAAATGTGCGGATTTGGTGAGTCGATCCACAATCACCCAAATGGCTGTGTTGGTCTTGGCAGACCTCGGTAGTCCAGCAACAAAATCCATCGAAATGTGTTCCCATTTCCAGGTCGGAATTGGTAGCGGTTGAAGGTCTCCTCCAGGTTTCTGGTGCTTGGCTTTGACTTGTTGACACACCAAGCATGTCGACACAAATCGGGCTACGTCCTTTTTCATTCCTTCCCACCAGTACGTTCTTCGCAGGTCGTGATACATCTTTGTCCATATGACTTGCATGGTATGACAAGACTTGGCAAAAGCCCCTGGAATGACATTCGAGGGCAGTAGCTAACTGCTACTGTCTGTTGCAAGAAGCGTGCGTAGGTCCGCAACCAATGCGCATCACTTCGAACAAACGCGCTGCGGTTGCTTACACCAGACTTCGCTGAACTTAGAATAAACTGTAAGCCTGTTAAGGCCTCGCAAGCATTTCGTTCTGTTTTTGATGCTTTTAATATTTTAAGACTTATGCTCAGCCTGTAAATTGAAGAAGCAGTTTGTAATACAAATTTGAAAGACGAAGGTTTTCCCCCTTCTGGTTCCTCCAATGGAGCTTGATCTTCGATCCTCTTCGACCTTTGATGTGTACCAAAACGTCAACCATGGATCCAATTGATAGATTGTGACCGAGTCTCAAAGAGAGACTGCCTACGTATCCCAAGCTAGGGAATCAGGTCAAAACGTAGTTCAGGCTAAGGGTTAACTCTCTAGTATTTACCTCTCCTTTTATGCTCTAACTTTTGCCTAGAACCGCCCATTCGGGTCTTCGGTCTAGCGAGCTTTGATTGATTGCCTATTCATTTTTACCTAAACCACCTTCATAGGTTTTGGTCTAGCAAGCTGCTCTAACTTTTGCTTGGAACTGCCCACCCTTAAGGTTTTCAGCCCAACGAGCTTCTCTCAGGGAAAAATTGCATTTTGAATTGATCCAGGTTGACCCAGGTATTGAATTTGTTGTCGTCGAGGTCAAAGACCTTTGGCTGTAGCCCCAGATAATATGGCTTTGATGACGCAGGGTCAAGAGTGCTTCGGTTGGAAATGCCTAGCTCCGGGCCGTTGTGTACACTTTCTTATTTGTGTTGGGCGGAATGCCACCGTCATTGCTTTGAACACAATGCAAGGCCCAGAGCCTTTAATGTTTCTGCTTTCTGGATTGGCAACCGATAGCAGGGGATTTGATGCTTCTTTATCCCAAAATCAAATGCGAGGCGTGACTTGATGAGACCACGCCAAGACGTCGATGCTTGTCTGACCAGGCGCAATGCTCCTCTGGGGGCGGCTTTGAACCAAATTTGAACCTTTCGGGAGGTTATCCTTGTCTTTCAAGTTTATTTGAAATTACTTCTTCTTTTAATAGGCTGAGCACGCCTTTCGTCTTCCTTTTCGGCGAGGGAACACATTTCCTTGGGAATGTTCCCATCGAAATCCATCTCTTCGTCGTCAGGGTCGACACAGTTTATATAAAAGCCAGCGAAGCATGTAGAAGCAAGATGATGCATATCATAAAAACCCTCGGGGTTTGCCAAGTACAACAGACTCAAAACTTGAAACAAAAGCTACGACGTGGAGGGCCAAGAGGCACAACCTCCGACTCAGAGCTAGACTTAGACAAACGCAAAAGACTCTGTGTCAGACTCAGACAAGACGCCAATGCAAACTAGACACGGTTTTGAAAATGCAATTGTTAAAAAAAGCTACCCATAGCTTCCACAAAAAGAGGTAGGATCCAGTAGGAGTCAAGCCCAAGCAACAGCACTTCGGCCTCCTGAGCTTCTTCGACCAAACCTACTCAGCGCTCCTCTAATCAACAGACCTCAGCCAGTCGGTCCTCTCATTTGTAAGCCCATCATCACTGTCAAACCAAATATCGGCAGAGGAAGTCCCAATCACACAAACAGCAGCCAGCAGGCTGTCCTCGGGCTCAGACAGGATGGGTACAGTCGGCTTGGAGCTCGGGTTGATTTGAGTAGAGTCGATTGTTATATGACTGACCAGAGGGTCAGACTCGTGTTGAGGCAAGGAGTCGGAAATGACATTGGGCTTTGGTGGAACTTGAATCGTGCCATTGTCAATAAGGTCTTGAATCTCGTGTCGGAGACGATAGCACTTGTCTGTGAGATGGCCAGGCATTTGGTGGAAGGCACAGAAATGGTTGGCATTGCAGTTGGCTGGTAGGACTTTGGGTGGAGAAGTTGGGGTCAAAGGCTTGAGATGCCCGGATTGGAAAAGTTTCTCCATTACTGCAGATAGAGATGCCTCGAAAACAGAGAAACTCCGGGGTTGGGTTCGGGCTCGGAAGCTTTGAGCATTTTGAACCTGATTGATATCGGCTGTTGATGGTGGTGGGTTTGTGATGATGCCACAATCGACGAGATCTTGAACAACATGTCGAAGCCGGAAACAGGCATTGGTAGAATTGCCAGGCATTTGATGGTAGGTACAATAGAGATTATACTTGAAATTGGGTGATTGATTTTTGGGTAGAGGAGTTGGATTGAGGGGCTTGATGGAACCAGCATCGAGGAGCTTCTCATAAATTGAGGCCAAAGGCGTAGAGAAACATGAGAAAGTCCTTGGCGGGTTTCGGCGAGTGAACTGAGAATCCAAAGCGGAACCCTTGTTTGCTTTGCAGTTTGCCTCATTAACAGGATGCATTCTTTTGCCTTCGAGGCTGAATTCATCACTAAGCATGTCCTCCCCTTTGGCAAAGGCTTTGAACAAGGAATCAACATCCTCCTTCGAGTGAGTCCTAGCTTCATGAAACTCAGCTAGGTCTTTGAACATGTCTCCTGAGCTCAGCTTGATTCCAACCGTTGGAGGGTGGTAAGCTTGAGAAGGTTCTTTGACTAGCCCCATATCTGGCTGCAGGGCTGTGGAAGTAATAAGGCCAACGAGTCCCTGGACCATAATCATCTGTTTGTCCATTTTGTGACCCAATTCCTCTACAGCTTTCCTGAGCTCAGCCAGCTCCATTTGTACTGCCATTCTGAATTGATGAACGAGGTAGGTGGTATGACCTTGGAAGCAAAGGTGTAACAACCCTGGCGGACTCTCCTAAGCAGGTTTGGCTCTTCTTTTTGGTACTCTCTGACGATGCAATGGCCTGAAGCTTTAACAGTAAGTAATGAAAGCTCAGTGACACCCTTTTCAGCAGTTTATTGAAAGAATTGGAAGAAAGAACGAAAAATGCAGAGATCATCGTCGTCAGTGTCCTCCTAGACTCTAGAACTAGAGACGAGTCTATCTTATGATGTTCGGATGCTGCCAGAATCCTCGGATTTCTTTTCGAGGGTGCATCCTTTGGAAAGATCAAACTGATCCTAAGAGATGTCAAAACAGACTAAATCTTTGGCTAGTCCCTTTTGAAGATTCAACTTTGAATTAGAAACAACTCGGTATTGATGGCGTGACACCTTTACTGGGGTGGCTTCAGCAACAACGCGCTTTTGCCGGGGCAGTGTACGTGCGAAGCACGATAACCAAACTGACATCAATATCACGACATCAATACTTTGTGGTTCCTTATTGTCGGTTGAATCCGCAATCAGGCATAAGCCAAGGATTTAGTAAGGTTTGATTTCTCAAAGTCTCGTTGATTTAAGGACTTTGAAAAATTAACAACGTGCACCATCGAGATGCACGACTCTTCATCGGGTTATAGCAGCGTCCTAATAAGCATAAGACAGACTCGAAAAAAGTGACAATCCTAGAAGCCGCCCTAAACATGCTCCTATGCAAAACAGAATGTATGTATGCATGTACAGATCCAGAGACGAGTTTGCCTCACAAGTTTCAGACGTTGCCGAAATCCTCAGAATTTTTTTCGGCGACGTGTCCTTAAGTAGATCGATAGATCCTTGAGTAGATCGATAGATCCTAAAAGATGTCAAAATAGACTAAACCTTCAGCTAGTCCCTTTTGAAGATTCGACTTCGAATTTGGAACAACTCGGTATTGATGTCATGGCACCTTTAACCTTGAACACGGCGGTGTATAGTGACAACGCACTTCAACCTGGGTGGCGCCAGTGACACGACATCACTACTATGTTGTTCCTTATTGTCGGTTGAATCTTTAAACGGGCATGAGCCAAGGACTTAGTAAATTTTGATTTCTCAAAGTCTCATTGGTCTAAGGGTTTTGCGATTGATAACGAACATTCAACAGAATGAACGACTCCTCATCGGGTCCAACAACGTCTTAGACAGCGCAAGACAATCTCGAAAGACAAAAATAGCCTTAAGCATGCTCCTATGCAAAACAGTGCATGCGATAGGGAAAGCAATAACACATAGGCAGTTACGGGGTTAGATGCAAATAGATCTTACCCTGTGGGTACCTGTCCTAGTTTGGAGAGTTCTAGTGCTTTGTATATGCAAAGGCTGGTTTTGGCTTGTAACAGGTTCCTCGGACTAGGGCCACAGATATACCTCCCGTTACCCGCGTATTCGCAGAGTAACAGTCGAACGGTAGCATGACCCATCATCGTCGAAGGATGTTGGTCATTCGAGGTCTCCGGGCTCCGGTAAACCGTGCCGAATTGCCAAAACGATCCAACGAGGCTTATCCCACATCGATGCAAATGAGATGCTAGAATTGATTAAGAGAAGAAGAATCGCAAAGTCGTAAAATGCCTTTTTCAAACTTGGCTCACTTTATTCAGTCCATCTTTAGAGGAAACTACGCAAGCGAACAATCGAAAAAGCCACAGATTAGAATGGCCGGACACGAGGTCCTGTTAAATCACCATTCCAACCTTCGGCAGCACGAAGCTAACCATTTTGACAGACTTTTTAAGGGATTGTTCCCAAGCGTATTAAACTCTAAGTATGAATTAATATCGGTTCGATCATCCCCAGTAGAGTCGCCACTGTGGGCAGCATGCCCTTAAAATGTGTGGGAAGGATTCCGTTCCTTTCCCAAAGCAATGGGCCCAGATCAAGGGAGCGCGAGCGCAGGTGGCAAGCGCTCGAAAATACAGAGTCGCCACTCGGGTTTGAAGGTCCGACACCCAAGGAACCGTATTTTGAAGCACCTGCCGCGCTGTTTGGTTTGAAAAAGTTAAGGAACCAGTCCGTCATAACCATATCTGGGTTCGGGAGCCAGGTTACGAGAGGGAAGGGTTTTATGGCATCCCTCTCACCCAATCCGGAAATTGGTCTCTACTTAGGCATTTTGAAAACATTGCGATTCTTCTTTTATTAATCAATTTTAGCCAATTAGGGCGGGGGAACAGTTAATCGGGGATTAAAACTGTAACATGTTTGCAGGATGTGCTCAAAATAGCATGGATGAGCAGTTAGTATAGCATGAGAACAGACTCCTGTGGTAGTTTAAACAGACTGGAAAGCCCATGTCTTGGAGTGTCGTGCACAGGAAGAAACCAGTATGCACTGATCAAGTCAATGCATGCTAACCAAACCTGCGCACGCTTCTACAAGACCTGCGCGCGCCAGTAAGCCTAAGCCCACAGCTCTTATTCTCAAACCCTCTGGGCTCTGGAAGGACCAGTGCACACCCAGGACAAACCAAGCAGTTTTTATATGTACTGAATGTAAATAATTATTACAGACAGATTGGAATAAAAAGGAAATACACCCCTAAACAGTGGGGACAAAATAAAGGCTTAATACCAAGTTAAACATGCAAGGCCAGCCACTGGTCGGGGACAAACAGTCACGCGAGGGTTCCAAACCGTCGCGCGACGATGCGCGCAATGGTTGCGCCCTGGCGCGCGACGATTGCGCCCTGGCGCACTGGTCAAATGGAGCGTTGACCATCGCACGATGGTTTGGGTGCAGCGCGCGCGGGTTTGAGCCAACTTTCCAGTGTCTGGTTTTGCTCATCCTGGGTTCTGAGACAGGTCCAGAATGATCCCAGGGGTACTCCAACAGAACAGAAATGAATATTGAAATGTAAAACTAACATTTTAACAAAGGAAAGCAGTAAATTGGTTGTTAGAATGCTTAACAGTGAGCTATATGCTAAGTAAAAATTACAACAGTCATGCATGTAGCTAAAACAAGAAATGACCAGCCTCCCTTCCCCACGTGGACCAATCTCTTGCTGACAGAACTGTCGCGCGAGTGTTCGGGTCCATCGCGCAAGGGTTTACTTGGCCACGGCTTTTGAAACCTTGCTAGCTTTAGGGCCAGGACTGGTATTGATTACCAGCCTTGACCCTGCCAGCCCCCCTCAGGGATCAGAACAGAGAGCAACCACGGTAAGCTATACCTTTGGCTTTTCGAGTTTGAATGAGTGCTTGAACTTTGAGTTGAGTTTGAGGTTGAGATTGAACAATGTGATAGAGCTTGCAAAATGAGTGTATGTAGATGGCTAGAGTGATGAAGTATCAACTGTATTTGGGTTTGTGTAGCCTTTTGTGCTTGATTTTTTGTAACCCTTTGAAAGAGAAACAAAGGGGGCTATTTATAGGCATGGAGGGTGGATCTGGTTGGTGCCAGGAGAGGAATTCAGCCAGCCACGAGGCCTGGCTGAGGTTGCATTGGTGGCCAAGTTTCTGCCTCAAGAAAAGTAGGTGGGGACCTGACCATCGCGCGATGGTTCCAAACTGTCGCGCGAGGGTGTGCCCGGGTGCGCGATGGTTGCGCCCTGGCGCACAATGGCTGCACCCTGGCGCACGTCAGTAGGGTTTTTGGCTTTTGGAAGTGGCTTAGGCTAGATTAGGTTCAAGGGTTTTTCAAACACTCAAAGCTCAAACACTCGACATTCCCGGGGTGTTCTTGATCCGTTTCATCATCGGGGAATCAAAAACCGTAAGTAAACTAATCTGGAAGCCCAGATTGGGGTGTCTACAGTAGTTTCAAAAATATTTTACCAAGTCAACGCCTTTAAACACACCCTAGGTGCCATGTTTCTAATTTCTTTGATTCTCGTGTCTCGTTATCATGCATAGACTCCGCGGCAGGACTTTAAATCATAAATCATTCATTGTAATCTTGAAACTAAACTAGCAAGATCATCCAACTCTATATTACTTAGCATGCTCATATTTATATCCTTAAACTCACGTAAACATTTAGCATACAATCTAAAGCATAGTGCCACATGGACGGACACCTTTGGAGTGGAAACCACTTATGCTTTATCACACATCCACAAGTAATGCAAGCAATGGTACAAATAAGCTCATCACCATCCTTATGATTGATCGAATACGAATACTTCTAACTAAGTGATAGATACCTATCTTTCAAAAGTCGTTCTTTCTTTCTTTTAAGGAAGTTCAAACCAGCATATGTTTATTCGGAATGAAGTCCATTATTTCGACGTGTTCATGCTTCCTTTAGCAAAATATTTTATCATCATGCATTTGGACATACAAGTAACGTATCATTTCTCTTTAAACGGATAAGGAAAAATACTACGTATACTTAGGGATAGAGGTTTAGATTAATCTACATTCATTTCAACATACGTTTATCATCCTATATATTTAGAGTTAGAAAGTATAGAAAAAGTCTACCGTTCTTCTTGGCGGTAGGGCGGCTACGAAAAGAAAGTACATCGGACGGAGTATCTTCCTACGGTAAGCTTCCGGTAGCTTCGAAAGAGAAAGGTTTCTCTCGAAACTAAATCTTGACTAACTTTCTAAACTTTTATGGATCGAAGGGTGGTTGAGTGGCGGTTTAGTGGCGGCTTTGGATGAGTTTCTTGAAGAACACAAGAAGAACTCAAGAACAAGGAAGAACTAAGCAAGAACAAGTAAGAATACTAGATTTTCTAGAGAGAGAAGTTGGAGATTAGAAGGTGTGAGTTGAATGCTTGGGCAAGGGTCCTATTTATAGCAAAAGTTGGGCTCTCCTCTTTCCTCTCTTGGCCGGCCCTCCCCTCTCTCTTTATCCCATGGATTTTGCTCCATGACTTGTCATTTCAAGCATGGCAAGCCTTCCATGGCTTGTCTTTTCTACTTTAAGCCATGCTTTGGCCATCATGAAGGGTTTAGGTTGTACCTTGAAAGACTAGAAATGAGTTGTCATAGGAGGTTTAGGCTTGAGGCTATGGTGTAGCTAAATGAAGTGTCAAGCACACACCTTACTCTCTCCCTCTCCCTCTCGGCTCACTCTCACTCTCTCTCCCCCTCCTTGGCCGAAATCCTCCCCCTCCCTCTTTCTCTCTTGTCTTGTTAAATCATGCTTGAAAGCATGCCAAGCATGGCTTCCATTTTTAGGTTAGGGCTTAGGTTATCATAAGGGGTTTTTGGTTTAGTCATAAAAGGTAAGACAAGTGGCAAGGCTAGATTGTACCTTGGAAGACTTAGGTTGGGTTGTAAAGAAGATAATAGGTCCAAGGCTATTAGGTTGCTTGTGGGAGTATCCAAAGCACACACTCACTCCTCCTTCTCATGGCCGGCTCTCCTCTCTTTCTCTTTCTCTCATCTTTTTGCTCCATTGCATTGTCCAATCACTATTTTAAACAAGCCAAAGTCAAGTCAATCCATTTTAGGCCATAGTCTAGGTAATTGTGGGGATTTGCTAAGGCTTTAAAGGCTATTCTAGGTGATTATAACCTAGATTGGTAAGTCTTGCAAGCAAAGGGAAATGATAGCTAGGCCTAGGAGTAGTCTTTCCATGTTAGTCTTTCTTAGGTCTAGGTTGTAGTCAAATCCTAGGGTAATCAAAGGATAGTTTGGAAGCAATTCTAGGATGATTAGGGCTAGGTTTCTATGCTTGAGAAAGACTAGAATGAGTTATCAAATCAAAAATCAACTTAAGGCTCTAAGGTAGCTTGTTTGGGTGAACAAAACATACTCACACACTAGCACACTCTTTCTCTCTCTCTCGGCCTCCCTCCCTCTCTCTCTCCACGGTTTTCTTCCTCTCTCTCTCTCTCTCTTGGAACCAAGTATGTATATATATATATATATATGGAAGAAAGTCTAGTAAAGTGAAATGATTAAAGCAAGCCTTTCAGTGGCAATACTTTCCTAGAAAGTGATTCTTGTCATAAAGGCAATGATTACACTAAGCCATGAGTGCTACTTTTGGAAGCAAATGATGAGATTTGGTTTTGACTAGTCTAGTCAAGCTTGGGTATTCTTGCTCCTATTACCCAAAGGTTAACAATTTCCCTAACAATCTATGTCCAATGGACAAAGAGGTAAATGATGAGTAAGGTAAATGACTAGTCAAGTAAGTCTAATGATTACTTCTTTGGTCCAAGGTTCCTTTGTGACTAGTCTTGTCAAACCTAGGCTTTCATTGTCAAGACTAACTTCTATTGCCCAAGGGATAAAGATTTCCCTAGCATTTATCGTCCAATGGATAAAGGCCAAAAGGTTAAAATGGTCCATCTAGGGTTAGGGCATCCTAGACTTGGAATCCAAGTGATTTGGTTAGCCAACTAGTTGGAATCTAATTCTACTTGCCCGGTAGGATTTCTAGCCAAGAAATATAATTTTAAAACCTTATTTCAAATACTAGGGAAATATACAAGTGCTTTTATAAGCATACTTGTCTTTAGAAGATGACCAAATAGTTTTATATGAAGAAAACTATTTTTATAAGTCTAGAATCAATAACGACTGATTTTTGGGATTTAGAAAGAAATTTTAAATGGAATCCAATAAAGTTCAAATTTTTAACGAAATTTTTATTTACCAAAAATCAGGGTACTTACAATTGCTTAGTGAAAGTATTAGCAATTTCTTGCCACGTTTGGTAGTGAACAAATTCCAAAGTGAGAAACCAATCGAGAGCACTACCAGTGAGGGTTCTTTGGAAAAGTTGAGCAATGAGCTCATCACTCAGACCTATGGGCTTCAAGGTGTTGATAACATGGCAGACATGACTGGTGGGGTTACCAGTTCCATTCAACTTCTCAATGTTAGGCATTTTAAACCTTTCTGGCAGTTGAGCGTTTGGGAAGAGGCAGAGTCCTTCAAAGTCAAGGATCTGGTCTCCTTGTGAGCGAGCCAAAGCATGTTTGATTTCCTTAACTTGCTTGGCAAGCTCGGTATTTTCCACCATTACCAACTTAATTTGTGGAGTTTAATCTTCTTCTTCTTCGGCATCCCTTGCTGCTTTCTCAGCTTCTAAAGCAGCAATTTTGGCCTTGAGTTCAGTGATGACAGTTTTAGTATCAGACATCTTGGAAATCAGAGTGGGGTAAGAACTGGGCAAAACTCGGGGATTGGTAGACAATCAGGTTTGCTGGTAAGATGCCCGCGAAGATCAAAGAAGCGACTTGGATCTTTGCGGCGAGGGTGTTCTGACGGGTGAAAATGGCAGGCGAGGTGCTTGCAAAGATTTTTGTATGGCGTAGCTTCGGGTGTTTTAAGAGTATGAAATTGGCTGTGGTTGCTTCTTTGACTTACCTATGGTGCCTGCTTGAAACAAAATGTTGCATGTCAGTACGTGGCTGTATAGGGTTAGGATTTAGGCTGAAAATCCCAACCCTTCTGCACAGAAAGAGATGTTACAACAATTTATAAAAGGTATAAGGAAGAACTTAAAAGAAGTATGCAATTAAATTCCTAACCTACAGGTTCCTATCCTAATTTGATAAGTTCTATGAATTTCTAATCACACATGAGGTTTGGGTGGTCTCAGAGGTGCTCCACTGTCAAAGAGTGCCAACGTTCTTGCAAGCCCATCATAGGTAGCAGTTGGGCAGTTCTCTTTTTGATATACCATAGAGGTACTAGTGACTATGGAGTTTGATAGAACCCCAAACATAGCCCATGATATGCTAGGATATTAGGCAAACTCAACGTGGTTGCCAGCTCAAAGCACGTGAAAAAGAATTAAATAAAGCAAATATTAATTCTATGTTGAACATTTTGGCTATGGTTCTCAAGTCCCCAACAGACTCGCCAAAACTGTGGACACCTCCCCGAAGGGGCATCGCCACACAGATTGTCACGCCCTCGATTTTCAACATAAATAAATGCCCCTTTCAAAAAAGTAATCTTCACATACGACTATTAATACCCAAAATAAGCTTTCCCACCTGTTTAATTACAAACGAAGTCCCTAAGTTTACAAAATAAACAACATTGGCACTCCGGCCCAAATTAACTTAGATACAAGCACAAACGTTTAGAATATTACACCTTTAGTCAAAGATAGTTCAAGAGGGAATTAGTTACAATGTCATCTTTAATCAAAAGTTAGTCTTTACAAAGATGATCAAGTAACTAAAACATAGTTAGCTTCCAAAATAATCTTCGTGTCCAAGCACACCGTGTCATGCAACCTATTGCCCTGCATTTGAACCTGAAAAGAAGGATTTTGCTTAGCTACACTAGCCCAGTAGGAAATTCTCTACAAAATCTAGATGCAATGAGGTGATAAGCATGAATAGGCGAATCAAATTAAATGGCAAATCAAAACGATGCACATTAACACACTTTACAAGTATCATAGCAATTCTTATGCATATTCGCACGCAATCATGCATACACCCTCCTTCCAACAAAATTCCACCCCTTGCGAGTTTGTGTTTCCACCCCTTACATCACAATATACTCCACCCCTTGCGTGTTTGTGTTTCCACCCCTTCCGTCACAATATACTCCGCATTCGATTCACCATGACAACCTCACACTCATCATAATTAAAACCAATGCCACAGACTCAATCCACACATACGCCAACATTAGCTATCATGTCACACATAGCTCTAGGACCATAATAATCAATACCACTATATCATTTAAAGAGATATGCAATCCACAAGCTATAAAACATTCCATTCAACCTTGTATAACAAAACAAATACCCGTAACACGCATACCCACCACAAACATGTAGAGGAAGAGAGAAATCCCTACCAAGATGGGTTTTGAGCAAAACCCTAGGTCTACCAAAGCAACGAGCTTGAATCCCTCAAAGACGAGCCTTACCCGAGCTTGGATACAAGATCTAGAGTGAATAAAGCCCAAAAACATGAATAACAAGCAAAGATCAACCAATGATCAAGAGGAGAGAGAGAAAAACATGGGTAAGCTTTAAGGAGTGAGAACAAGAACATAAAACTCACCGTTGGTTCACCAAATGCAAGAATCTTGTGATTTTGAGGTTGGAAACCCTTGGATCTTCAAGATTTGAGGTTGAAATTAAGAGTTTTGGGTGAGATTGGAGTTGGGTGGGTGAGAGAGGGTTTTGAGATCTAATTTCGTGGCATTTGGGTGTGAGAAATGACATAAAGGGGTATTTATAGTGGTCCAAAAACTGTGCTGAAAAAGTGCAGAAAACAGAGCTTATATCGGTACTGGGCGACTCCTAGTACCAGTTCAGGAGCCTTCAAAATGCCAGAAAACATAACTTCTGGACATCATGTACCGGTACTGGGCAACAACGCCCAGTACCGGTTCAAGCAGGGCAGAAAATGAATTTTTTTGCGACTGTGACCGAATCAACCCCACATGCTACCAACACTTCCAAGCAACAATACAACATCAAAACTAATATTTTACTATTCTCCGAGAGTCCGATACACACCTGAACTCGTATCTCCGTACACCCCCACAGACGTACGTACAACTATATTAATTTATACGATCCCCATTGACCATTAAATGACTTTCGAATTAACAATAAATTTGCGAGTCTCTACAATCTATCCTCCTTAAAGAAATTTCGTCCCGAAATTTACAATCCAAGTCAAACATACTCATGCATCAAATAGTCATGCCTATACCGCAACATATGTCATGAAACAATCAAGCTAACATTCACAAAACCGAAATTTGAAACTCACATTGATTCAATTTGAAAATAGATGCGGATACTCCCTAACCTCGTCTTCCCTTTCCCACGTCGACTCTTTCTTTCCGAGATGACTCCATAGAACTCGTACTAACGGAATAGTCTTGCCCCTCAATACTTGGTCGCGTGAATCTAGAATACGTCTCCTCCCCATAAGACGCATCGCCTTCCAACTCTAATTCGGACCACTCCAGGACATGTGATGGATCCGTTTCGTACTTTCGCAACATTGATACGTGAAATACGTCGTGAACTCCCGATAACCTCGGTGGTAAGGCCAATCGATACGCAACCTTCCCAATCTTCTCGATAATGTCAAACGGTCCAATGAAACGCGGTGAAAGCTTCCCCTTTTGACCAAAATGAGACAATCCCCAACGTGGTGACACCTTAAGGAAAACATGATCCCCCACTTCAAATGATAACGGTCGGCGACGACGATCGGCATAACTCTTTTGCCTACTTTGCGCGGTTAACAATCGTTGACGAATCACTTTGACTTGCTCGGTGGTTCTCCTTTGCGCTTCAAGAAGATGTTGACGAATTGCTCTCATGCTATCGGAGGTTTCATTGATCAAATCCGGCCCAACTAGAGTAGCTTTGCCCAACTCGGTCCAACAAACAGGTGATCGGCATGGTCTCCCATACAAAGCTTCATACGGTGCCATCTCGATACTAGATTGGTAACTATTGTTGTATGCGAACTCGACTAACGGTAGGTGATCTTCCCAACTTCCCCGGAAATCCATAACGCAAGCCCGAAGCATATCTTCTAAAATTTGGATCGTTCTCTCGGATTGCCCATCCGTTTGAGGATGATACGCGGTGCTAAATAATAAGTTGGTGCCAAGAGCGGCTTGTAAACTTTGCCAAAAATGCGTGGTAAACCTCAGATCTCGATCGGACACGATAGAAACAGGTATCCGATGAAGACGGATAATCTCACGAATATATAACCGACCAAGCGTATCAATCGAATCCGAAACTTGGATAGGTAAGAAATGCGCTGATTTGGTCAATCAATCAACTATCACCCATATGGCATCATGCCCCCTCGGCGACCTCAGTAAACTGGTGACGAAATCCATAGCCACGTTCTCCCACTTCCACTCGGCCACAGGTAATGGTTGTAGCTCCCCCGCAGGTCGTTGATGTTTGGCTTTGACTTGTTGGCACGTAAGGCATTTGGATACAAAAACTACGACGTCTCTCTTCATTCCCGGCCACCAAAACTGTCTACGCAAGTCATGATACATTTTCGTTCCTCCCGGATGCACGGCTAGCGATGAATGGTGAAATTCTCTCAAAATTTCCTCCCGACACGAAATGGGTACAAACAATTTTCCTTGGTATCGCAAACCTTAATCGGTATGAATCATCCACCCTTCTCGAGCATTTCCGCTAAGAAACTTGGCTCAAAATTCTCCCGCTTCTTCATCTCGCTGTTAGGCCTCAACTACCCGAGTCGACAATGTTGATTGGACGGTTAGGTTGCATAAAGTGACTCCCTCTCGAACTTCCTCGAAATGCATTGCGTACAAACCCAAGTCGTTCATCGTTTTCCACTCGTGGATAAAGTCTGATCGCTGTTACATATGAGGAAAGAAGGGGCACTATGCAAAACAGTGTCCAAATAAAGCAGCAAGAGACAAGATGGTGAACTCTTTGGCTCTCATTGACGATGATCTTGAAAATGCTGATGTCGAATTCCTATTTTCAGTTGATGATGAAGCAACAGATGAAGCAGTCCTGGCATTCACCTTTGATGATTCTTCATCAGAAACATCAGAGAATTTTACAGACACGAAGTGGGTACAAACACAAAGTAGGTTAGGATCACAAGAGAACACCACAGAGAGATGGAGAGATGTATAAACACACACAGACTTGGCTATTAAACTGACTTGGTTATTTTACATCGGAGTGGTGCCTCTTTTATAGGCATAAAAGGGCTTCTTGCTTACATCACTGATTACCTCATGTACACAGTAATTCCCATAATTGGTACACACTACAGTAACAACCATAATTGAACCTTACAGAGGACTTTGACTATTACTAGTCTTATTCCTACGTATTAATATATATATGCCATATCATACCATTCCTACAGTACACACCAATTATATATTACATCCACAGTAAATACCAATAATTTTACAGACACGAATTGGGTACAAACACAAAGTAGGTTAGGATCACAAGAGAACACCACAGAGAGATGGAGAGATGTATAAACACACACAGACTTGGCTATTAAACTGACTTGGTTATTTTACATCGGAGTGGTGCCCCTTTTATAGGCATAAAAGGGCTTCTTGCTTACATCACTGATTACCTCATGTACACAGTAATTCCCATAATTGGTACACACTACAGTAACAACCATAATTGAACCTTACAGAGGACTTTGACTATTACTAGTCTTATTCCTACGTATTAATATATATATGCCACATCATACCATTCCTACAGTACACACCAATTATATATTACATCCACAGTAAATACCAATAATTTCACCCCCTCCTGGAAATGAAAGGGGGACCCACAAAAGAGACAGGTGGCTGGATTACTCTGAACCTTCTGAATCATATTGTCTTGAGTAGTCTCCAGAATAGTCTTCAGTCCTGTCAGTCAGGTGATACTGATCCAAAAGGAAACGGATATTTTGACGCCATTCTTCTGGATAAGTCTCATTGAATTTCCAATTTGCAGTTTCATAATGGAGGAGAGATGAAGGGACTTGTGCAGGTGTCAATCCATTGAGGGAACACAGTGTTTGAGTCATGACAAGATAATTTCCACTGTTGATCTGGATTCTCTGAGGCTGTGTTTATACATCTCTCCATCTCTCTGTGGTGTTCTCTTGTGATCCTAACCTACTTTGTGAAATAATTAGTATTTACTGTGATGTACTGTTCATAGTAGTGTATAATTGGTGTGTACTGTAGGAATGGTATGATGTGGCATATATATATTAATACGTAGGAATAAGACTAGTAATAGTGAAAGTCCTCTGTAAGGTTCAATTATGGTTGTTACTGTAGTGTGTACCAATTATGGGAATTACTGTGTACATGAGGTAATCAGTGATGTAAGCAAGAAGCCCTTTTATGCCTATAAAAGGGGCACCACTCCGATGTAAAATAACTAAGTCAGTTTAATAGCCAAGTCTGTGTGTGTTTACACATCTCTCCATCTCTCTGTGGTGTTCTCTTGTGATCCTAACCTACTTTGTGTTTGTACCCACTTCGTGTCTGTAAAATTGGTATCAGAGCCATGTTTTCCATTCTAGCTTAAACCCTCTTCTGGGAACTTCGTATTCTAAAGTACTTCAAATCTTTTTCTAAAAAGAAATTGAAGCGTATGCTCTGTGGTTGCCTATTAAGGATCCTCCACATCAGAAACTTCACTAACTATTTTGATTGAAAAATTTTCTGTATCAGTGGGTTAACAGTACCTTGAGACTTTGGCCTTTGAGCGGTGTGTCTCGGTTTATCTACCCTAGTATACAGAATTTTCCAATCAAAATTAGTTTAAGTTCTCACATTGAAAGGAAAAGATTTGTTGTATGAAGATTCGAAGGACCCAGATTTTTACTTACCAGAAATGAATCGTTTGTTTTCTACTCATTCCTCGGCCACCTCATCTCTTGTCACTTCCACCAGTAGAAATTCTTCCACCTCTTCTCCTAATCTTGAGTACTTGTATGAGTTTGAATATCTTCCCGATGACAGTAAGGTTCCCCTTACTGATCTCCCTTTTCTTAACCCCTATAATGCCTTTGTCCGTCCACAAACTTCTGTAAAAAAGTCTGTCACCCAACTCTTCTCCACAAAGCGTCCAACTTCAGTAAAAGAGTATGTCCAGGCCTCCAAGTTTGATCAGTGTTTCATAACAGCTACAGAAGCTGAACAGCTCTTACCCCTAGAAATCCCAGTTGATTTGCCTCGCATTTGGCAACAACAAGGATTTACACATCTTCATTTTGGAGCAATCAGATTGGCTGTTACTTTCCATGGAAGAAAAGGTTTACCTGTTAATTCCAGACTTGCTCTGGTAGATACGAGGTTCTTACAGTATCAGCATGCATGTATTGCCACAGTCCAAACCACTTTAAATGCTGGAACTGTGATTTTCACCTTTTATCCTAATTTCAACATGCCACTAGCAGATCCTCATCTGCTGTCAGCCTTAAAGGTGCAAGTTCAAATTGGTGGTGCCTCCCAAATCTCCACCACATATGCTGCAACCCTGCACTACCAAATGGCCTATCGTCTCCAAAACCATGCCTTTGACATGTCTATACCCTCTTCCACAGATGAAGCCCTTTTCCTAACCGTCAACGCACCTCACCAAGCTTCTTGTGTCCATGTCCCACGACAAATTTCTCGCCCTGAGCTTCTCAAGCTTCTCCCAGAAACTTGGGTTACAGCTTACGAGAAAAATCAGCAAAAACCTATTCCTGTCCAGACTTCAAACCCACTTTTCATTTCAAAACCTGATGGTACCGTGGAAATTTCTTTCCCAAAAGAAGACTCTGCTTCCTCTTCCACTCATCCTGTTATCTTTCCGTCAAGGATTGATATGTTTGTAGATGGCTCTAGACCTGGACCTCCAATTAAATATTTCCAATCTAGTGGTCTCCCAGTCTTCTATTTCAAAAATCCAGAAACATGTCATTGTTATTTTGACTTCTGTGATTGTGATGACTGTTTAGAAGCAAATTTTCTAGACGATGACGAGGACTTTGAAGAACCATGTCCCGTATGTCCTTCGTTACCTCCCACTCCTTGTAAATCTCCACCTTCTCCTCAACCTCCAGCTAAAAATGACCCTTCGGCACAACCCAGTGGATGTTTTATGTTCACTAAAGCAGATTTTCCTCCTTTGGATTTTCATAATCCTCAGGAAAGAACCACCCACCGTCATAAAATTCCAGACTCGGCTACTATTCTTCCTGATGGTAGCACCAAGGCGGTGTCAGCAGCAGAAGCAGCAATAAATTGGCAGTCAGCAAACTCTCTGGCACAAAACAAAATTCTCCAAAGAATTGCTAACTCTCAGCAAAATTTGGAAAATGTTGTCCATAAGAAGTTATCATCCTTGGAACTTCTTATCAGAGATTTGCAGCAGAGAATTCAAAATGTTCACCAGGAACTTCTCCAGATGGCATATTCAAACCAAGCATTTTCAGCAGCTTTTTCCCACAAGGATGCTGAAATGAAGCATCTAAAAAATCAGCTTCACTCTCTCCAAGCTCAGCAGTATTCTCAGCAAAAACGCCCATTTGATATATTCACATCTTCCTCTCAACAAAGTTTGTTTGGGTATCCTCAAATGTCTCAACCCTTACCTATAAACCCTACCTCAGAATTCGGTGAGTCAAGCTCCATCTTTGGAAGCTCATCAGCTTTCCTTCCTCCACCAAAAAGACAATCTCCACCAAAACTTCCTTTTCCAAAACCCCAGATAAAACCTTTTCAACTTCCTTCAGTTTTAACTCCACCATCCACTTCTACCTCAGCACCAACTACCTCTACTTCTTCTAAACCATCTGACCCAAATCTAAAATCACCACAGCTAATGGTTCAGCCAACCTCCGAAAATCCTATTTCCACTCTCCTCAATACCTTAGCCACTATACCAGAAACCCCATCTCCAGAACCAACCATTGAGTCTGATTCAGATGTTGAATCCACTGACTCTATGCCAATACCTCATGTTTTCATGATGAATCCAGAAAACCCAGAGGAAAATGTTGAAGATCCTATAATTGAAGAAGGTCCTGAGTTTGAAACACCTCCAGAAAATCCAACCTTTGATTCCTTTTCACACTCCAATGTCCATACCCAAGGGTTTTCCTTTGATAATATTCCCCCATCAAAATGGTTGGATAAACTTTATGAGATTCATGCTTGGTGCACTGCGGCTATGCTCTCTCCAAACACTACGCTTAGTATTGTCATTACTAAGTGTACAACAAAATTTCTTGGCCGACTCCGTCAATGGTACTTAGCTCTTGGTGAGTACCGACAGTTACAGCTTAAACAACTGCCAACTCTTGATCAATTCATCTCAGTTCTGCATACTGAGTTTCTTGGAGATCATAACAACACAAAAGAGTTTGTTCGAGAAGAATACCTCAGCATGAGATGCTGTTCATTCAAAAGAAAAGATTTGGAGATCCATTATGACCGTATGTCTCAACGGTTTTATCTTCTCAACGGCATGGATGATGTCAACCTTAAGCAAGCCTTTCTCAATTCCCTTCCTGAACCATTGGGATATGAGACAGCAAGGCTACTTCAAACAAAAGGATTGACGTTAAATGCAACCTCTCTTGGCGGTATGTATCAACACTCTTTGATTGCCTTGGAAAAGCTGTGCAATCACCAGAAATTCCTCAGAACTCTTGAAGAACAGGGAAAACTTCTTGGCAAAGCATGTGACCGGCCAGACTTATCTATAAAGTGCAAGGACAAGAAGTGCACTTGCCGTCCTTCATATCAGAAGACCAAACACTTTCAGAAATGGAAGTCCAAATCTCCTGGCAAGTTCCCAAAGTTTTCCAAGTCCGGCAAGTTTCCACGTCGGAAGAAATGGAAGTTTTTTAAGAAGAAAAAGTTCAGAGGGCAGCGAAAGTCTGATCGCTGTTACATATGTGGAAAGAATGGGCACTATGCAAAACAGTGTCCAAATAAAGCAGCAAGAGACAAGATGGTGAACTCTTTGGCTCTCATTGACGATGATCTTGAAAATGCTGATGTCGAATCCCTATTTTCAGTTGATGATGAAGCAACAGATGAAGCAGTCCCGGCATTCACCTTTGATGATTCTTCATCAGAATCAGAGGATTCTTCTGATGTTTCTGATTCATTTCCCTATGAAATCCAAGCCTTTGGGTTTCCAAACATCATGCTGACTCAACCTTTAGCCAGGGTCAAAATCTTGCTTGGGAAGTATGAGAAACCAATACCAGTTATCGCTTTCTTTGATACTGGTGCAGCAGCCTCTATCCTCAACCCAGCAATCCTCCCCAGGTCCTACTGGCAGTCATGTTTCAGACCCTTCACAGCAGCCAATGGAGAAACTTTTATCATTACTCTCATCAGTAAGCCTATTATCATTCAACTTTTCCCTGGATACACCATAAAACACCAAGTCTATGGTTCTGACCTCCCAGGGAAAGATCTATTGTTAGGCTTTGATATTCTCCAAAATCTCAGCAAAGTTTCTTGGCTCAAAAAAGGCTTGAAATACAAAAACTACATGTTACCCTGGTCCTCCCAACCAAATCTCTTTTCCCTAGAAAATTTCTCCTCCATCAAAGAAGCCATAATCCAAACCTCTTGTGCTGAATCCCATTCTCAGTTCCTTACCAAATGTTCCAACCCACTTTGGAAAAACCCAGATTTCTTCATTTCTCTTCCTTTTAAGAAAAATGAAGACATTAACCCCACCAAAGCTACCCATCATGGAATGAACCCGGAACACTACCAGCTTGCTCTCCAAGAGCTCCAACAACTCCAGTCAGAAGGACTGATTGAGCCCACAACCTCTCAGTGGGCATGTGAAGCATTTTATGTGAACAAAAGAACAGAGCAGATAAGAGGAAAGCTTCGCCTGGTTATCAATTACCAGCCTCTCAATCATTTTCTGCAGGATAACAAGTTCCCTCTTCCTCGGCGAAGTGTTCTTTTTGCAAACTTGCCCAAAGCTCAAATTTTCCCAAAATTTGATTTAAAAGCAGTTTTTTGGCAGCTGGGCATCCAACCAGATGAACGTCCCAAAACTGGTTTTTGCATTCCAGATCACCACTTCCAGTGGTCAGTCATGCCTTTTGGATTAAAAACAGCTCCATCTTTATTTCAAAAGGCCATGATTCGGATATTTGCTCCCATTCTCTCATCAGCCCTCGTCTACATTGATGACATCTTACTCTTTTCTCCAGATATTGAGTCTCATGTTGTCTTACTACAAGCCTTCCATTCCCTGATCCAAACCCATGGTATCATGCTCTCAGAGAAAAAGATGCTCCTTGCTCAACCAGAAATTGATTTTTTAGGGATGCATATCTCTAAAGGTCAGTATAACCTCCAGCCCCATATAGCTTCCCAACTTGACCATTTTCCAGATGAAAACCTCATAGTCAAACAAGTTCAACAGTTCCTTGGAATTGTTAACTATATGGCTGATTTCATTCCCAACCTTGCCCAATACCGTACTCCTCTTTCAGCTCTACTAAAGAAAATCCCTCCTCCTTGGTCAACCCATTGCACCAAAGCCGTCAAAGACCTAAAAACCATAGCCAAAACCCTTCCTCCATTAACCATACCTTCAGATGGGAAAAGAGTCCTTCAAACAGATGCCTCTGATCTATATTGGGGAGCAGTTCTCTTGGAAGAAAACACAGAACAGAAGCGCAGAATTTGTGGATATAAGAGTGGTGCTTTCTCTTCAGCAGAACTTCATTACCATTCTACCTACAAAGAGATTCTGGCAATCAAAAGGAGTATTGAGAAGTTTGAATTCCATCTTATTGGTCATCATTTTCTAATTGAGACTGATATGATGAGTTTTCCCAGCATGCTCAAGTTCAAGCAGAAACACCTTCCAAAAGCACAATTGCTCAGATGGGCAAATTGGTTTTCCAATTGGAGTTTTGATGCTGTCCACATAAAAGGAAAAACAAATGTCCTCCCAGATTTTCTATCTAGACTCAAAAAAGAAATCAACCAGTTTTCAAAATCAAAACCACATTTCTTTGGCCCTGGTTGTTTTCCAATGATTTCCTGTGTCCATCCAGTCAATCTTCCTGTCCACCTTCAGTGTCATCTTTTAGAGTAAACCCTTCTCTCTAGATGTGTCCAAATGTGTCAAAACCTTCAACATCTCTGTATTTTCAAAGATGGTCTTGATGAAGGTCCCCTAAGTGGTCTACCTTTCCATCCTGTCTATCCTTTTCTCACCCAGTTTGAAATATATGACCATAATGTTTTTATTTTAAAAAAGAAGCCTACCTCCTCTTATGGTATTTAGTGGATGTATATACTATCAGTGTCTGTTTCAATAGATCAGCAGTGTTGGTCTATTTGGCTCATGCGGCGTTCAATCAGATCCATCCTCCAGAAGATTTCTTCTTGAAGTTCCTCTTGCTCTTTGGAAACATACCATTTTGGCAGCAGAAGATCAGAAGTGTCCCTAACACTGCAGGCGGGAATCTTCAATTTGTTTTTTGGACAAGTCGTAACAACAGATGTCTTCCTAATCCAGATGGTTCTGTCACTTGGCGAAAGGAATATCACACTATATTTCTTTCAGCATATCCAGAGCCTCAGAGAATCCAGATCAACAGTGGAAATTATCTTGTCATGACTCAAACACTGTGTTCCCTCAATGGATTGACACCTGCACAAGTCCCTTCATCTCTCCTCCATTATGAAACTGCAAATTGGAAATTCAATGAGACTTATCCAGAAGAATGGCGTCAAAATATCCGTTTCCTTTTGGATCAGTATCACCTGACTGACAGGACTGAAGACTATTCTGGAGACTACTCAAGACAATATGATTCAGAAGGTTCAGAGTAATCCAGCCAGCTGTCTCTTTTGTGGGTCCCCCTTTCATTTCCAGGAGGGGGTGAAATTATTGGTATTTACTGTGGATGTAATATATAATTGGTGTGTACTGTAGGAATGGTATGATGTGGCATATATATATTAATACGTAGGAATAAGACTAGTAATAGTCAAAGTCCTCTGTAAGGTTCAATTATGGTTGTTACTGTAGTGTGTACCAATTATGGGAATTACTGTGTACATGAGGTAATCAGTGATGTAAGCAAGAAGCCCTTTTATGCCTATAAAAGGGGCACCACTCCGATGTAAAATAACCAAGTCAGTTTAATAGCCAAGTCTGTGTGTGTTTATACATCTCTCCATCTCTCTGTGGTGTTCTCTTGTGATCCTAACCTACTTTGTGTTTGTACCCACTTCGTGTCTGTAAAATGTGTGTTTATACATCTCTCCATCTCTCTGTGGTGTTCTCTTGTGATCCTAACCTACTTTGTGTTTGTACCCACTTCGTGTCTGTAAAATTGGTATCAGAGCCATGTTTTCCATTCTAGCTTAAACCCTCTTCTGGGAACTTCGTATTCTAAAGTACTTCAAATCTTTTTCTAAAAAGAAATTGAAGCGTATGCTCTGTGGTTGCCTATTAAGGATCCTCCACATCAGAAACTTCACTAACTATTTTGATTGAAAAATTTTCTGTATCAGTGGGTTAACAGTACCTTGAGACTTTGGCCTTTGAGCGGTGTGTCTCGGTTTATCTACCCTAGTATACAGAATTTTCCAATCAAAATTAGTTTAAGTTCTCACATTGAAAGGAAAAGATTTGTTGTATGAAGATTCGAAGGACCCAGATTTTTACTTACCAGAAATGAATCGTTTGTTTTCTACTCATTCCTCGGCCACCTCATCTCTTGTCACTTCCACCAGTAGAAATTCTTCCACCTCTTCTCCTAATCTTGAGTACTTGTATGAGTTTGAATATCTTCCCGATGACAGTAAGGTTCCCCTTACTGATCTCCCTTTTCTTAACCCCTATAATGCCTTTGTCCGTCCACAAACTTCTGTAAAAAAGTCTGTCACCCAACTCTTCTCCACAAAACGTCCAACCTCAGTAAAAGAGTATGTCCAGGCCTCCAAGTTTGATCAGTGTTTCATAACAGCTACAGAAGCTGAACAGCTCCTACCCTTAGAAATCCCAGTTGATTTGCCTCGCATCTGGCAACAACAAGGATTTACTCATCTTCATTTTGGAGCAATCAGATTGGCTGTTACTTTCCATGGAAGAAAAGGTTTACCTGTTAATTCCAGACTTGCTCTGGTAGATACGAGGTTCTTACAGTATCAGCATGCATGTATTGCCACAGTCCAAACCACTTTAAATGCTGGAACTGTGATTTTCACCTTTTATCCTAATTTCAACATGCCACTAGCAGATCCTCATCTGCTATCAGCTCTAAAAGTGCAAGTTCAAATCGGTGGTGCCTCTCAAATCTCCACCACATATGCTGCAACCCTCCACTACCAAATGGCCTATCGTCTCCAAAACCATGCCTTTGACATGTCTTTACCCTCTTCCACAGATGAAGCCCTTTTCCTAACCGTCAACGCACCTCACCAAGCTTCTTGTGTCCATGTCCCACGACAAATTTCTCGCCCTGAGCTTCTCAAGCTTCTCCCAGAAACTTGGGTTACAGCTTACGAGAAAAATCAGCAAAAACCTATTCCTGTCCAGACTTCAAACCCACTTTTCATTTCGAAACCTGATGGTACCGTGGAAATTTCTTTCCCAAAAGAAGACTCTGCTTCCTCTTCCACTCATCCTGTTATCTTTCCGTCAAGGATTGATATGTTTGTAGATGGCTCTAGACCTGGACCTCCAATTAAATATTTCCAATCTAGTGGTCTCCCAGTCTTCTATTTCAAAAATCCATAAACATGTCATTGTTATTTTGACTTCTGTGATTGTGATGACTGTTTAGAAGCAAATTTTCTAGACGATGACGAGGACTTTGAAGAACCATGTCCCGTATGTCCTTCGTTACCTCCCACTCCTTGTAAATCTCCACCTTCTCCTCAACCTCCATCTAAAAATGACCCTTCGGCACAACCCAGTGGATGTTTTATGTTCACTAAAGCAGATTTTCCTCCTTTGGATTTTCATAATCCTCAGGAAAGAACCACCCACCGTCATAAAATTCCAGACTCGGCTACTATTCTTCCTGATGGTAGCACCAAGGCGGTGTGAGTAGCAGAAGCAGCAATAAATTGGCAGTCAGCAAACTCTCTAGCACAAAACAAAATTCTCCAAAGAATTGCTAACTCTCAGCAAAATTTGGAAAATGTTGTCCATAAGAAGTTACTATCATCTTTGGAACTTCTTATCCGAGATTTGCAGCAGAAAATTCAAAATGTTCACCAGGAACTTCTCCAGATGGCATATGCCAACCAAGCATTTTCAGCAGCTTTTTCCCACAAGGATGCTGAAATGAAGCATCTAAAAAATCAGCTTCACTCTCTCCAAGCTCAGCAGTATTCTCAGCAAAAAAGCCCATTTGATATGTTCACATCTTCCTCTCAACAAAGTTTGTTTGGGTATCCTCAAATGTCTCAACCCTTACCTATAAACCCTACCTCAGAATTTGGTGAGTCAAGCTCCATCTTTGGAAGTTCATCAGCTTTCCTTCCTCCACCAAAAAGACAATCTCCACCAAAACTTCCTTTTCCAAAACCCTAGATAAAACATTTTCAACTTCCTTCAGTTTTAACTCCACCATCCACTTCTACCTCAGCACCAACTACCTCTACTTCTTCTAAACCATCTGACCCAAATCTAAAATCACCACAGCTAATGGTTCAGCCAACCTCCAAAAATCCTATTTCCACTCTCCTCAATACCTTAGCCACTATACCAGAAACCCCATCTCCAGAACCAACCATTGAGTCTGATTCAGATGTTGAATCCACTGACTCTATGCCAATACCTCATGTTTTCATGATGAATCCAGAAAACCCAGAGGAAAATGTTGAAGATCCTATAATTGAAGAAGGTCCTGAGTTTGAAACACCTCCAGAAAATCCAACCTTTGATTCCTTTTCACACTCCAATGTCCATACCCAAGGGTTTTCCTTTGATAATATTCCCCCATCAAAATGGTTGGATAAACTTTATGAGATTCATGCTTGGTGCACTGCGGCTATGCTCTCTCCAAACACTACGCTTAGTATTGTCATTACTAAGTGTACAACAAAATTTCTTGGCCGACTCCGTCAATGGTACTTAGCTCTTGGTGAGTACCGACAGTTACAGCTTAAACAACTGCCAACTCTTGATCAATTCATCTCAGTTCTGCATACTGAGTTTCTTGGAGATCATAACAACACAAAAGAGTTTGTTCGAGAAGAATACCTCAGCATGAGATGCTGTTCATTCAAAAGAAAAGATTTGGAGATCCATTATGACCGTATGTCTCAACGGTTTTATCTTCTCAACGGCATGGATGATGTCAACCTTAAGCAAGCCTTTCTCAATTCCCTTCCTGAACCATTGGGAAATGAGACAGCAAGGCTACTTCAAATAAAAGGATTGACGTTAAATTCAACATCTCTTGGTGGTATGTATCAACACTCTTTGATTGCCTTGGAAAAGCTGTGCAATCACCAGAAATTCCTCAGAACTCTTGAAGAACAGGGAAAACTTCTTGGCAAAGCATGTGACCGGCCAGACTTATCTATAAAGTGCAAGGACAAGAAGTGCACTTGCCGTCCTTCATATCAGAAGACCAAACACTTTCAGAAATGGAAGTTCAAATCTCCTGGTAAATTCTCAAAGTTTTCCAAATCCGGAAAGTTTTCACGCCGGAAAAAATGGAAGTTTTTCAAGAAGAAAAAGTTCAGAGGGCAGCGAAAGTCTGATCGCTGTTACATATGTGGAAAGAAGGGGCACTATGCAAAACAGTGTCCCAATAAAGCAGCAAGAGACAAGATGGTGAGCTCTTTGGCTCTCATTGATGATGATCTTGAAAATGCTGATGTCGAATCCCTATTTTCAGTTGATGATGAAGCAACAGATGAAGCAGTCCTGGCATTCACCTTTGATGATTCTTCATCAGAATCAGAGGATTCTTCTGATGATTCTGATTTATTCCCCTATGAAATCCAAACAGTTGGGTTCCCTAACATCATGATGGCTCAACATTTAGCCAGGGTCAAAATCTTGCTTGGGAAGTATGAGAAACCAATACCAGTTATCGCTTTCTTTGATACTGGTGCAGCAGCCTCTATCCTCAACCCAGCAATCCTCCCCAGGTCCTACTGGCAGTCATGTTTCAGACCCTTCACAGCAGCCAATGGAGAAACTTTTATCATTACTCTCATGAGTAAGCCTATTATCATTCAACTTTTTCCTGGATACACCATAAAACACCAAGTCTATGGTTCTGACCTCCCAGGGAAAGATCTATTGTTAGGCTTTGATATTCTCCAAAATCTCAGCAAAGTTTCTTGGCTCAAAAAAGGCTTGAAATACAAAAACTACCTGTTACCCTGGTCCTCCCAACCAAATCTCTTTTCCCTAGAAAATTTCTCCTCCATCAAAGAAGCCATAATCCAAACCTCTTGTGCTGAATCCCATTCTCAGTTCCTTACCAAATGTTCCAACCCACTTTGGAAAAACCCAGATTTCTTCATTTCTCTTCCTTTTAAGAAAAATGAAGACATTAACCCCACCAAAGCTACCCATCATGGAATGAACCCGGAACACTACCAGCTTGCTCTCCAAGAGCTCCAACAACTCCAGTCAGAAGGACTGATTGAGCCCACGACCTCTCAGTGGGCATGTGAAGCATTTTATGTGAACAAAAGAACAGAGCAGATAAGAGGAAAGCTTCGCCTGGTTATCAATTACCAGCCTCTCAATCATTTTCTGCAGGATAACAAGTTCCCTCTTCCTCGGCGAAGTGTTCTTTTTGCAAACTTGCCCAAAGCTCAAATTTTCTCAAAATTTGATTTGAAAGCAGGTTTCTGGCAGCTGGGTATCCATCCAGATGATCGTCCCAAAACTGGTTTTTGCATTCCAGATCACCACTTCCAGTGGTCAGTTATGCCTTTTGGATTAAAAACAGCTCCATCTTTACTTCAAAAGGCCATGATTCGGATATTTGCTCCCATTTTATCCTCAGCCCTTGTTTACATTGATGACATCCTACTCTTTTCTCCAGATATTGAGTCTCATGTCCTCTTACTACAAGCCTTCCATTCCCTGATCCAAACCCATGGTATCATGCTCTCAGAGAAAAAGATGCTTCTTGCCCAACCAGAAATTGATTTTTTAGGGATGCATATCTCTAAAGGTCAATATAACCTCCAGCCCCATATAGCTTCCCAACTTGACCATTTTCCAGATGAAAACCTCACAGTCAAACAAGTTCAACAGTTCCTTGGAATTGTTAACTATATGGCTGATTTCATTCCCAACCTTGCCCAATACCGTACTCCTCTTTCAGCTCTACTAAAGAAAATCCCTCCTCCTTGGTCAACCCATTGCACCAAAGCCGTCAAAGACCTAAAAACCATAGCCAAAACCCTTCCTCCATTAACCATACCTTCAGATGGGAAAAGAGTCCTTCAAACAGATGCCTCTGATCTATATTGGGGAGCAGTTCTCTTGGAAGAAAACACAGAACAGAAGCGCAGAATTTGTGGATATAAGAGTGGTGCTTTCTCTTCAGCAGAACTTCATTACCATTCTACCTACAAAGAGATTCTGGCAATCAAAAGGAGTATTGAGAAGTTTGAATTCCATCTTATTGGTCATCATTTTCTAATTGAGACTGATATGATGAGTTTTCCCAGCATGCTCAAGTTCAAGCAGAAACACCTTCCAAAAGCACAATTGCTCAGATGGGCAAATTGGTTTTCCAATTGGAGTTTTGATGCTGTCCACATAAAAGGAAAAACAAATGTCCTCCCAGATTTTCTATCTAGACTCAAAAAAGAAATCAACCAGTTTTCAAAATCAAAACCACATTTCTTTGTCCCTGGTTGTTTTCCAATGATTTCCTGTGTCCATCCAGTCAATCTCCCTGTCCACCTTCAGTGTCATCTTTTGGAGTTAACCCTTCTTTCTAGATGTGTCCAAATGTGTCAAAACCTTCAACATCTCTGTATTTTCAAATATGGTCTTGATGAAGGTCCCCTAAGTGGTCTACCTTTCCATCCTGTCTATCCTTTTTCTCACCCAGTTTGAAATATATGACCATAATGTTTTTTATTTTAAAAAAGAAGCCTACCTCCACTTATGGTATTTAGTGGATGTATATACTATCAGTGTCTGTTTCAATAGATCAGCAGTGTTGGTCTATTTGGCTCATGCGGCGTTCAATCAGATCCATCCTCCAGAAGATTTCTTCTTGAAGTTCCTCTTGCTCTTTGGAAACATACCATTTTGGCAGCAGAAGATCAGAAGTGTCCCTAACACTGCAGGCGGGAATCTTCAATTTGTTTTTTGGACAAGTCGTAACAACAGATGTCTTCCTAATCCAGATGGTTCTGTCACTTGGCGAAAGGAATATCACACTATATTTCTTTCAGCATATCCAGAGCCTCAGAGAATCCAGATCAACAGTGGAAATTATCTTGTCATGACTCAAACACTGTGTTCCCTCAATGGATTGACACCTGCACAAGTCCCTTCATCTCTCCTCCATTATGAAACTGCAAATTGGAAATTCAATGAGACTTATCCAGAAGAATGGCGTCAAAATATCCGTTTCCTTTTGGATCAGTATCACTTGACCGACAGGACTGAAGATTATTCTGGAGACTGTTCAAGACAATATGATTCAGAAGGTTCAGAGTAATCAGGCCAGCTATCTCTTTTGTGGGTCCCCCTTTCATTTCCAGGAGGGGGTGAAATAATTAGTATTTACTGTGATGTACTGTTCATAGTAGTGTATAATTGGTGTGTACTGTAGGAATGGTATGATGTGGCATATATATATTAATACGTAGGAATAAGACTAGTAATAGTCAAAGTCCTCTGTAAGGTTCAATTATGGTTGTTACTGTAGTGTGTACCAATTATGGGAATTACTGTGTACATGAGGTAATCAGTGATGTAAGCAAGAAGCCCTTTTATGCCTATAAAAGGGGCACCACTCCGATGTAAAATAACTAAGTCAGTTTAATAGCCAAGTCTGTGTGTGTTTATACATCTCTCCATCTCTCTGTGGTGTTCTCTTGTGATCCTAACCTACTTTGTGTTTGTACCCACTTCGTGTCTGTAAAATTGGTATCAGAGCCATGTTTTCCATTCTAGCTTAAACCCTCTTCTGGGAACTTCGTATTCTAAAGTACTTCAAATCTTTTTCTAAAAAGAAATTGAAGCGTATGCTCTGTGGTTGCCTATTAAGGATCCTCCACATCAGAAACTTCACTAACTATTTTGATTGAAAAATTTTCTGTATCAGTGGGTTAACAGTACCTTGAGACTTTGGCCTTTGAGCGGTGTGTCTCGGCTTATCTACCCTAGTATACAGAATTTTCCAATCAAAATTAGTTTAAGTTCTCACATTGAAAGGAAAAGATTTGTTGTATGAAGATTCGAAGGACCCAGATTTTTACTTACCAGAAATGAATCGTTTGTTTTCTACTCATTCCTCGGCCACCTCATCTCTTGTCACTTCCACCAGTAGAAATTCTTCCACCTCTTCTCCTAATCTTGAGTACTTGTATGAGTTTGAATATCATCCCGATGACAGTAAGGTTCCCCTTACTGATCTCCCTTTTTCTTAACCCCTATAATGCCTTTGTCCGTCCACAAACTTCTGTAAAAAAGTCTGTCACCCAACTCTTCTCCACAAAGCGTCCAACTTCAGTAAAAGAGTATGTCCAGGCCTCCAAGTTTGATCAGTGTTTCATAACAGCTACAGAAGCTGAACAGCTCTTACCCCTAGAAATCCCAGTTGATTTGCCTCGCATTTGGCAACAACAAGGATTTACACATCTTCATTTTGGAGCAATCAGATTGGCTGTTACTTTCCATGGAAGAAAAGGTTTACCTGTTAATTCCAGACTTGCTCTGGTAGATACGAGGTTCTTACAGTATCAGCATGCATGTATTGCCACAGTCCAAACCACTTTAAATGCTGGAACTGTGATTTTCACCTTTTATCCTAATTTCAACATGCCACTAGCAGATCCTCATCTGCTGTCAGCCTTAAAGGTGCAAGTTCAAATTGGTGGTGCCTCCCAAATCTCCACCACATATGCTGCAACCCTGCACTACCAAATGGCCTATCGTCTCCAAAACCATGCCTTTGACATGTCTTTACCCTCTTCCACAGATGAAGCCCTTTTCCTAACCGTCAACGCACCTCACCAAGCTTCTTGTGTCCATGTCCCACGACAAATTTCTCGCCCTGAGCTTCTCAAGCTTCTCCCAGAAACTTGGGTAACAGCTTACGAGAAAAATCAGCAAAAACCTATTCCTGTCCAGACTTCAAACCCACTTTTCATTTCAAAACCTGATGGTACCGTGGAAATTTCTTTCCCAAAAGAAGACTCTGCTTCCTCTTCCACTCATCCTGTTATCTTTCCGTCAAGGATTGATATGTTTGTAGATGGCTCTAGACCTGGACCTCCAATTAAATATTTCCAATCTAGTGGTCTCCCAGTCTTCTATTTCAAAAATCCAGAAACATGTCATTGTTATTTTGACTTCTGTGATTGTGATGACTGTTTAGAAGCAAATTTTCTAGACGATGACGAGGACTTTGAAGAACCATGTCCCGTATGTCCTTCGTTACCTCCCACTCCTTGTAAATCTCCACCTTCTCCTCAACCTCCATCTAAAAATGACCCTTCGGCACAACCCAGTGGATGTTTTATGTTCACTAAAGCAGATTTTCCTCCTTTGGATTTTCATAATCCTCAGGAAAGAACCACCCACCGTCATAAAATTCCAGACTCGGCTACTATTCTTCCTGATGGTAGCACCAAGGCGGTGTCAGCAGCAGAATAAATTCTCTGGCACAAAACAAAATTCTCCAAAGAATTGCTAACTCTCAGCAAAATTTGGAAAATGTTGTCCATAAGAAGTTATCATCCTTGGAACTTCTTATCAGAGATTTGCAGCAGAGAATTCAAAATGTTCACCAGGAACTTCTCCAGATGGCATATTTAAACCAAGCATTTTCAGCAGCTTTTTCCCACAAGGATGCTGAAATGAAGCATCTAAAAAATCAGCTTCACTCTCTCCAAGCTCAGCAGTATTCTCAGCAAAAAAGCCCATTTGATATGTTCACATCTTCCTCTCAACAAAGTTTGTTTGGGTATCCTCAAATGTCTAAACCCTTACCTATAAACCCTACCTCAGAATTTGGTGAGTCAAGCTCCATCTTTGGAAGCTCATCAGCTTTCCTTCCTCCACCAAAAAGACAATCTCCACCAAAACTTCCTTTTCCAAAACCCCAGATAAAACCTTTTCAACTTCCTTCAGTTTTAACTCCACCATCCACTTCTACCTCAGCACCAACTACCTCTACTTCTTCTAAACCATCTAACCCAAATCTAAAATCACCACAGCTAATGGTTCAGCCAACCTCCAAAAATCCTATTTCCACTCTCCTCAATACCTTAGCCACTATACCAGAAACCCCATCTCCAGAACCAACCATTGAGTCTGATTCAAATGTTGAATCCACTGACTCTATGCCAATACCTCATGTTTTCATGATGAATCCAGAAAACCCAGAGGAAAATGTTGAAGATCCTATAATTGAAGAAGGTCCTGAGTTTGAAACACCTCCAGAAAATCCAACCTTTGATTCCTTTTCACACTCCAATGTCCATACCCAAGGGTTTTCCTTTGATAATATTCCCCCATCAAAATGGTTGGATAAACTTTATGAGATTCATGCTTGGTGCACTGCGGCTATGCTCTCTCCAAACACTACGCTTAGTATTGTCATTACTAAGTGTACAACAAAATTTCTTGGCCGACTCCGTCAATGGTATTTAGCTCTTGGTGAGTACCGACAGTTACAGCTTAAACAACTGCCAACTCTTGATCAATTCATCTCAGTTCTGCATACTGAGTTTCTTGGAGATCATAACAACACAAAAGAGTTTGTTCGAGAAGAATACCTCAGCATGAGATGCTGTTCATTCAAAAGAAAAGATTTGGAGATCCATTATGACCGTATGTCTCAACGGTTTTATCTTCTCAACGGCATGGATGATGTCAACCTTAAGCAAGCCTTTCTCAATTCCCTTCCTGAACCATTGGGAAATGAGACAGCAAGGCTACTTCAAACAAAAGGATTGACGTTAAATTCAACATCTCTTGGTGGTATGTATCAACACTCTTTGATTGCCTTGGAAAAGCTGTGCAATCACCAGAAATTCCTCAGAACTCTTGAAGAACAGGGAAAACTTCTTGGCAAAGCATGTGACCGGCCAGACTTATCTATAAAGTGCAAGGACAAGAAGTGCACTTGCCGTCCTTCATATCAGAAGACCAAACACTTTCAGAAATGGAAGTTCAAATCTCCTGGTAAATTCTCAAAGTTTTCCAAATCCGGAAAGTTTTCACGCCGGAAAAAATGGAAGTTTTTCAAGAAGAAAAAGTTCAGAGGGCAGCGAAAGTCTGATCGCTGTTACATATGTGGAAAGAAGGGGCACTATGCAAAACAGTGTCCCAATAAAGCAGCAAGTGACAAGATGGTGAGCTCTTTGGCTCTCATTGATGATGATCTTGAAAATGCTGATGTCGAATCCCTAATTTCAGTTGATGATGAAGCAGTCCTGGCATTCACCTTTGATGATTCTTCATCAGAATCAGAGGATTCTTCTGATGATTCTGATTTATTCCCCTATGAAATCCAAACAGTTGGGTTCCCTAACATCATGATGGCTCAACCTTTAGCCAGGGTCAAAATCTTGCTTGGGAAGTATGAGAAACCAATACCAGTTATCGCTTTCTTTGATACTGGTGCAGCAGCCTCTATCCTCAACCCAGCAATCCTCCCCAGGTCCTACTGGCAGTCATGTTTCAGACCCTTCACAGCAGCCAATGGAGAAACTTTTATCATTACTCTCATCAGTAAGCCTATTATCATTCAACTTTTTCCTGGATACACCATAAAACACCAAGTCTATGGTTCTGACCTCCCAGGGAAAGATCTATTGTTAGGCTTTGATATTCTCCAAAATCTCAGCAAACTTTCTTGGCTCAAAAAAGGCTTGAAATACAAAAACTACCTATTACCCTGGACCTCCCAACCAAATCTCTTTTCCTTAGAAAATTTCTCCTCCATCAAAGAAGCCATAATCCAAACTTCTTGTGCTGAATCCCATTCCCAGTTCCTTACCAAATGTTCCAACCCACTTTGGAAAAACCCAGATTTCTTCATTTCTCTTCCCTTTAAGAAAAATGAAGACATTAACCCCACCAAAGCTACCCATCATGGAATGAACCCGGAACACTACCAGCTTGCTCTCCAAGAGCTCCAACAACTCCAGTCAGAAGGACTAATTGAGCCCACGACCTCTCAGTGGGCATGTGAAGCATTTTATCTGAACAAAAGAACAGAGCAGATAAGGAGTGGGGGAATATTATCAAGGGTTTTCCTTTGATAATATTCCCCCATCAAAATGGTTGGATAAACTTTATGAGATTCATGCTTGGTGCACTGCGGCTATGCTCTCTCCAAACACTACGCTTAGTATTGTCATTACTAAGTGTACAACAAAAATTATTGGTATTTACTGTGGATGTAATATATAATTGGTGTGTACTGTAGGAATGGTATGATGTGGCATATATATATTAATACGTAGGAATAAGACTAGTAATAGTCAAAGTCCTCTGTAAGGTTCAATTATGGTTGTTACTGTAGTGTGTACCAATTATGGGAATTACTGTGTACATGAGGTAATCAGTGATGTAAGCAAGAAGCCCTTTTATGCCTATGAAAGGGGCACCACTCCGATGTAAAATAACCAAGTCAGTTTAATAGCCAAGTCTGTGTGTGTTTATAGGTAAGGGTTGAGACATTTGAGGATACCCAAACAAACTTTGTTGAGAGGAAGATGTGAACATATCAAATGGACTTTTTTGCTGAGAATACTGCTGAGCTTGGAGAGAGTGAAGCTGATTTTTTAGATGCTTCATTTCAGCATCCTTGTGGGAAAAAGCTGCTGAAAATGCTTGGTTTGAATATGCCATCTGGAGAAGTTCCTGGTGAACATTTTGAATTTTCTGCTGCAAATCTCGGATAAGAAGTTCCAAAGATGATAACTTCTTATGGACAACATTTTCCAAATTTTGCTGAGAGTTAGCAATTCTTTGGAGAATTTTGTTTTGTGCCAGAGAGTTTGCTGACTGCCAATTTATTGCTGCTTCTGCTGCTGACACCGCCTTGGTGCTACCATCAGGAAGAATAGTAGCCGAGTCTGGAATTTTATGACGGTGGGTGGTTCTTTCCTGAGGATTATGAAAATCCAAAGGAGGAAAATCTGCTTTAGTGAACATAAAACATCCACTGGGTTGTGCCGAAGGGTCATTTTTAGATGGAGGTTGAGGAGAAGGTGGAGATTTACAAGGAGTGGGAGGTAACGAAGGACATACGGGACATGGTTCTTCAAAGTCCTCGTCATCGTCTAGAAAATTTGCTTCTAAACAGTCATCACAATCACAGAAGTCAAAATAACAATGACATGTTTCTGGATTTTTGAAATAGAAGACTGGGAGACCACTAGATTGGAAATATTTAATTGGAGGTCCAGGTCTAGAGCCATCTACAAACATATCAATCCTTGACGGAAAGATAACAGGATGAGTGGAAGAGGAAGCAGAGTCTTCTTTTGGGAAAGAAATTTCCACGGTACCATCAGGTTTTGAAATGAAAAGTGGGTTTGAAGTCTGGACAGGAATAGGTTTTTGCTGATTTTTCTCGTAAGCTGTAACCCAAGTTTCTGGAAGAAGCTTGAGAAGCTCAGGGCGAGAAATTTGGCGTGGGACATGGACACAAGAAGCTTGGTGAGGTGCGTTGACGGTTAGGAAAAGGGCTTCATCTGTGGAAGAGGGTAAAGACATGTCAAAGGCATGGTTTTGGAGACGATAGGCCATTTGGTAGTGGAGGGTTGCAGCATATGTGGTGGAGATTTGAGAGGCACCACCAATTTGAACTTGCACCTTTAAGGCTGACAGCAGATGAGGATCTGCTAGTGGCATGTTGAAATTAGGATAAAAGGTGAAAATCACAGTTCCAGCATTTAAAGTGGTTTGGACTGTGGCAATACATGCATGCTGATACTGTAGGAACCTGGTATCTACCAGAGCAAGTCTGGAAGTAACAGGCAAACCTTTTCTCCCATGGAAAGTTACTGCCAATCTGATTGCTCCAAAATGAAGATGTGTAAATCCTTGTTGTTGCCAAATGCGAGGCAAATCAACTGGGATTTCTAGGGGTAAGAGCTGTTCAGCTTCTGTAGCTGTTATGAAACACTGATCAAACTTGGAGGCCTGGACATACTCTTTTACTGAAGTTGGACGCTTTGTGGAGAAGAGTTGGGTGACAGACTTTTTTACAGAAGTTTGTGGACGGACAAAGGCATTATAGGGGTTAAGAAAAGGGAGATCAGTAAGGGGAACCTTACTGTCATTGAGAAGATATTCAAATTCATACAAGTACTCAAGATTAGGAGAAGAAGTGGAGGAATTTCTACTGGTAAAAGGGACAAGAGAAGAGGTGGCCGAGGAATGAGTAGAAAACAAACGATTCATTTCTGGTAAGTAAAAATCTGGGTCCTTCGAATCTTCATACAACAAATCTTTTCCTTTCAATGTGAGAACTTAAACTAATTTTGATTGGAAAATTCTGTATACTAGGGTAGATAAACCGAGACACACCGCTCAAAGGCCAAAGTCTCAAGGTACTGTTAACCCACTGATACAGAAAATTTTTCAATCAAAATAGTTAGTGAAGTTTCTGATGTGGAGGATCCTTAATAGGCAACCACAGAGCATACGCTTCAATTTCTTTTTAGAAAAAGATTTGAAGTACTTTAGAATACGAAGTTCCCAGAAGAGGGTTTAAGCTAGAATGGAAAACATGGCTCTGATACCAATTTTACAGACACGAAGTGGGTACAAACACAAAGTAGGTTAGGATCACAAGAGAACACCACAGAGAGATGGAGAGATGTATAAACACACACAGACTTGGCTATTAAACTGACTTGGTTATTTTACATCGGAGTGGTGCCCCTTTAGCTAAACTCGCAGGGTACGTTGATTTTCTACTCAAAGCATCCGCTACAACGTTCGCCTTTCCCGGGTGGTATTGTAACTCAAAATCATAGTCTTCTAGGTGCTCCATCCAACGGCGTTGACGTAAATTAAGCTCCTTTTGAGAAAATATGTACTTAAGACTCTTATGATCGGAAAATACTTCGAATCTCTCACCGTATAGATAATGACGCCAACTCTTCAAAGCAAAGACGACGGCCGCAAGTTCTAAGTCATGGGTAGGGTAATTCCGCTCGTGAGTTTTTAATTGCCGTGATCCATACGCCACCACTCACCCCAATTGCATCAATACGCCTACTCCCGAGACCCACACAAATACGGTTCTAACGGTTCCCGACACTACCCAAAGAACTCAAAACAAGGACCCCCAGGCGGACAAATACGGACCCGACGCTTGAAACAATCAATAGTAGCGTGAAACGTTGACAACCAATCCATTCCCAATATAAGTGAAACTCGACATATTCAATACAATGAAGTCAAAGGTAAAACGACGATCTTGGATGATAAGTTCACAATCCCGGCAAATACGATCTAACGGCGACCTACCTCCTATAGGTGTCTCAATGAACAACGGAGGACTAATATTCTCGGTTTCCAATTCCAAAGCACAAGCCAAAGATGCAGCAATGAAAGAATGCGATGCTCCAGAATCAAATAACACTCTAGCAAAGGAGTTAAACAATAGAAATGTACCCCTCACAACTGAAGTCTCTGGGGTCAGAAAAGTGACAGGTGGTGGTGGAGGAATAGAGGAGGTGATAGCAAAGGCTCTACCCTGAGTCATCTAACCCTGAACGTGACCACCCTGTTGACCAGAACCCTGGGCAGGCGTCGAAGAACTCGCTCCTCTCTCAGCCTGAAACCCCTGAGCTGACATGGCCTGATGGAAATGAGGCTGATGCTGCCTCTGAGCACCTCGAAATGATTGCCGACCAGAACTCTGACCACCCCTCGGTTGCTGCACCAAACCCGATTCGCTTCGTGTCCCCTCCCCAAGCGGACAATTCCTAGCAAAGTGACTGGCCTTCCCACAAGTAAAGCACGTGCCCAAAAGCCGCGGACACTGAGCACGAATGTGTCCCGCTTGACCACACTCGTGACACACAACTGGAGGCCTATTCGAATTTCCCCGAGTCCTAAACGAAGGAGAAGATGGTGGTCTAAAGTTCGACGGACCCTGCGAAGCCGAAAACTGATCTCGTTGCCTCTTCCTTCCCTGACTACCAAAACTCCCTGAAGAAGAACTCACACCCCCTACCGGTTGCCTCGGTTCCCAAGCCTTAGGATTTCTCGGTACCTACCTAGGAGTCTCAATACTCCTCGCACACTCTACAACCTCAGAAAACTTCCCTTTGCGTTGTGCCACAACAAACTTCTTCACTGTGTCATGCAAACCCCTTTCAAACCGCCTACATTTCCTTTCTTCAATTGCCACCAATTCCGGTGCAAAACGGGATAAAGATTGGAACTTTAGAGCGTACTCCGACACGGTCATACTCCCTTGTTCTAACTTCTCAAACTCCTCCCTCAATTGGTCACGGCTAGTCTCCGGAAAGTATTGCTCCTCGAAGAGCACTTCAAACTCAGCCCAAGTTAAATTCTCCACATCCGGCTCATTCACTTGAGCCGCGGTCCTCGCCGCCCTCCTCGCGTCCTTCCTCGATTCTAAAACCGACTCCCACCACTCATTCGCTTCCCCGGTAAGTTGGACGGCCACAATGTTGACTCGCAAGTCATCCTTCGTAATCCCAAGAGCCCTGAAAAGCTTTCGAATCTGTGCTAGCCAATGATCGGCTACAAGAGGGTCACTGCTCGACCCATCGAACGTCGGTGGATTCCTACGGCTGAATTCCCTCACAGCTGACAAAGGACGACTATCTGCACCTTCCCTAGGAGCCGGGTTTAAAAGGTTAGCGGCCTCAAGAGAGGCAACGAAGCCCCTAGCAAAAGGATTTTGGATAACCGGTACTTCCTCTCCTCGACCATGTCCGGCTCCCTCTCCCAAATTCCCACTCGGATTCTCCCCATGCTGACTAACATCATCCTCAATTGGCACCCCTCGGCCACGACCGCGACCACCCCGACTTTCGGCCTCACCTCACTACAATAAAAAACACATTCAGTGACATGTAAAAATGTCACCAAAAGTCCAAATTTTGTCACCTATTATCTTTGGTGACACAAGAAGAGGTGTCATTGTATCCATGACACTGAAAGTCAATGGTGACAAAATTGTGTAGTTGTCACGGAATGCTGTCAACAGTGACAAGGATTTGGTGTCACAGAAGACAGATTTTCCGTGACACAATTGTCACCGAAAGTAACAGTGACAACAATATGGTGTCACGGAAGAAAAATTTTCTGCGACAAATGTGATTATGTCACGGAAGGTAACGATGACAACACCATTCTGTCACAGAAGAGAGTTTTTTTGCGACAAAAATTGTCACCAAAAGTACCTACCATGACAACTAATTATGTGTCACCAATAACCTATTGTAATGGTAGTACACAACCGTGACAATCTCTTTTGTCACAAAAAATAGGACTATAGCAACAAATATTGTTTTCACCTACTTACAAAGTTTCAATTTTTTTTGTATCTTATGATTCAACTTAGGAAAGCTTAAATTGCGAAGAAGCAAAATATCATTTAAATCAATTATCCAATAAGTCAACATTCATCATCCAACTTTACAACCCTTCAAAACATTCATTCTACAACAACCACTTTAAACTTAATAGCATTACCGAAACTAAAGAACATCCATATACATGGTGTGTCCAATAACAAATAGAACTCAAAACAAGTGTTCCATTTAACAACAAAAAGTCTTCAACTCCATCTTGGTAAACTGCCAAAAAGCAACTCCATCTCTTTACCTGTAATTGCAAAAAAAAAAAAAAAAAGCAATTATGTAACATGTCAAGCCTATGAAAAGTTTTGAAAAAGAAAGAGATTTTGCTCCAAGTTGTTATATAACGAATTATGACATGACTCATGAGTGATTAAGCGAGCTACTCAACCTAGATTTTGATGTGTCATTCTACATAATATCGATGATATGCAACCTACGTAGCAGCGAAACTTCGCCAGAATCAAAGTGTCGGTGTTGGAAACGTGTAAGAAATGGACAAGCTCCAGACACACTTCAGACACGTGTCCGACACATGAACAACATCAGGCATGAAGTTCCAGTAAAAATTGGAAAAATTGCTTTGCTCTATTCCCAAGGACAAACGTCAAACGTGAAAACAAGAATCCCAACTTGCTAAGATATGCAACCTATAGTTACCCTTGAAAAATACAAGTTCTTCTAACGGTACTAACATTACTGACAAACATATAGGAACTTCAGATTGTGAATCCATGTGTACATTAACATCGTAATGAATAACCTAACGGGCACATGCTTCTCAATGAAGAAAGTAAGAAACCACGAGTCCCACCCTCACCTTTTGGAAGCCTGCAGAGATGGCACCATCATTCTCTGAAACGGTGAGTTCCTGCTCAACCTTTTCAAGACCTTTACTCATAGCTTGCATTTCTTCAGCTAAAGATTTCAATTGAATCTGGCCATTTGTAGATGGAAGAACCAATATATTGTCCATATTACTATAGACACCCTAATTATGCAATAGTAAATCTTAGTAAAAATCTTGCACTTATACCATGTCGAACATACCTTGGAGGCCGCTTCTAAATGACTGTGGTCCTTATCAAAATCCAGCAACTCCGGTAACTTCTCGGCAAGGATCTAATAAAGAAAAGAAAGAAAATTGACTATAGCATCACACAAGCATGAAGTACCCAAAAAAAACTTTAAAAGAAGCAAAAGAACAACATACTCACAATTAAATGGAAATATTGTTAAACCATATATTGTGAACAAGGAAGGAAGAAGCAAGAGTCAAAGGAGTAACAAGCATGGAATGATGGAAAGCAAATTGAAGAATCTACATAAATACGATCACAAAATTTACTCACATGAAATAAATTGGGTCATACAATCTGCTCAATTGAAATTAATGATTTCCAGAGAAACAAAATTTGGACTGGCAAAGAGGACTCAAGTGTTACGCTTTATAAAATATCTGGCAACCCAAAAATTCTTAACAAGATCCTTCACAAAAGAAGACAGGGGCACATGCATCCTTTCAGGCATATGCAGACTTCTCCAGGGTATTACTTAAAACTCTCAAGGTCCTTATGAACAACAGATTAATGAAATAAAGCCTTCCAAGTGAGACTCTAAACTGGTCTACCTTGCATAAATAATGCATCAACGTCATTTTATTGTTCCTTGCACGGGTATCAGACAGCTTGAGTAGGCTGCAGGATAAGCTCCAAATCTGAGTGATTGACATGTGGCATGTGAAACTCAAAAACTCTTCCATCGTAAATACCATTAGAGAAACTTTGCACTATACACATTGATTGGTAAATGATTCAACTGGTCATGGAAAGAGAGGGCAGTCCGCTCTATCTTGGAAAGCAATACCAACATATTCTAATCACTTTGAACACAAAACAGTGTCACTTTTCCTTTAATAATTGGTTCCTTGTGTTGAAACTAAACACATGAGACAGAAACATACAGCTTCATTCGCTCCACCATAGTTCCAAGTTGTTGCATGGGAAGTATGTTGTAAGAAACCAAACCAAACAGTATACCTAAACATAAGCAATGATTAACCTACATAACTGTAGTATAACAGGCTAATAGCACAAAATTTGCAATAGGCATATTCCACATTCAATCCCTCGTACATTCGACAAATGCCAGACTAAGTTATTACCTTCCAAGTGGAAGAGTTTTGGTCAAATTCTTCGTCAATGGTAAGAACTCCCCCTCCGAGTAACACTAACTGTCTATTGCAAACACAATACGAGGATTAAAAAGCAAACACAATATGAGGATTAAAAAGGGTAGAACTGATAGTACGTAGTAAATCCATATTGTTATGGTATTCAAAACAACATTATAAACTTTTACGAGAATTGTTTACAGGGAACAAATGGGAAATATGTTACATAAACAAGTTTCATCTGAAACTTCTTAAAAGAAGGCCATTTGTCGCACCTTGCAATGCTAGCAGTGTCAGATATGCAACTCTATGTGACGGCCAAAGCTGGAGAAATGAAGTCAACATGCTACAGATCTGATGGCATGAGAAGCAAAAAGGTTGATTCTCCACCTAGGTCCTCAAGGGGCTTGCTAAAAGAGCATGAATGATTGCTAGGGAACGACGTTTGAAACTTCCTTTCAAAGAAAAGAATAGCTCAACTTTAGTCGAATTGCTAGATTGTCATCCCCATGTAAAAGCAACCACCAAACATAGTATAACATAATGATCGAGACTGATCATTACTAGTAAATCTAGACTTCCACACATGCTAATAAAAGTAAAAGAAAGCCCATGCAAACCAGCAAACTGCCTGAAAATAGCAGTGCAGGCTTACATTTTAACTCGTTCACTTCATTTGCCAAGTTCTTCAAACTTCAACTGTGCATTAAGGCCAAGTCCATGTACATTCTTAGTGTATCTTAAATTCTATACGCAACAATATTCTGTTACCTAATCACCTACTTTGGCATAAACTAACACCATTTTTGGATGCACATGAGTCCTAAATCTGCGGGATGCATTGTAATTACAAGCAACTCTGTACGGACACTCATTGTGTACATAGAAGTGGTAGAGTGTGGAACTATAAACACATAATGAGTCTAAAGCAATCAAAAGAACTATTATACAATCTGTAGTTCTGTACTACAAATTCAGTGTATGTAGATTTTTAAAATCCTAGATTATGCACATTTGGAATCAGCACATGTGAAATAACGAAGCCCCAGGCCAAAAGAATCTACAAATAACAGGTCAAATCTCTTTAGTTTCAAAAAGAAGATAAAATGATAAAAAATATATATATAAAGTTAGCTCCATTAAAAAAAACTAGGGCATAAGCCATAAGGGCACAAGTATCATAATAGAGAAATACTAAACAATCTCATTGTGTTGGCATCCGAAAGGAACAAATTAGATAAATTAATCAACAAATTCGGATTACAAAATATCAACAAATTCGGATTACAAAATAAATTAATCACCAGTAACGGAAATCTACATAGTATACATGTAGAGTCAAATCTATCTCATCTTATTTAAAGATAAGAAAATGTCAAATGCATAGTAAGAACCACAAACTATTCATTCTCTATGTTCTAGCTGTGAATTACCAGATTAATTATTATCAAGAGAAAAAAAGAGAGAATCAAAACTAGTTTCTAAAGATCAAACTCTACTTCAATATTTTTAAACAACTTATATACTTGGAAGGTCGTAGTATCAGTAAGAAGGCGTGAGCTCATTGCCCACTGATACCATTGAACCATCTCAACTAGAAAAGGCATCGCATTTCTTTCCCTCACATTGAACCAAAATAAGCAATCCAGGAATATTATCAGTCAATTACAACAAGTATTGCACATAGGCAAGGGGTAAGATTTTAATATTTGCAGATTCAAAGCTTCAAAAGAGACCCAAAATGAAATTGACACTTATACTTCCAACTCTGAAACTGAAGGTGGGATGAGGCCAATCTTTTTACCTAATCATGGTTTCTTAAGAGATGCCCCAAAATTGAATCGTGTTGTGTTTTCAACCAACCCTTCGAGGGATCTCAAGTAGGATATTAAGAGAAATCACTCTGTTAAAGAAAGATATTGAATTCATTAAGGAACCTAAAGGTGAGCAATGGGTATCAATTTTGTACATCAATCTTCACACAGACTCGATGACAATAATAATACGCGCACGAAATTTATATGGAAAGAATAAAAGACACAATAAAAAGATGAGATAACTAAAAATCCAAGTGAAATCACAGAATACAATACGCTTATTGGAGAATCAATGGGTGAGCCACAAACATCGTGGCTTAGAATCCTTTCCCAAATCTCTCAAATGCCAAATAAAAAACCCTAGGGGAACAATTGAAATTAGAGAACCCAAATATACATATAATACAAGGGCTGAACACAGATTCCCCAAAAATGAAATATGCAGCAATGAGAGTAGGTAAGGATACCTTAGCATGAGAAGATTGCCTCTGATCTCCTTGATGTCCAAAATTGGTTACATTGAAACTCTAGTGCCACTGCTCCATTTTTCTGAGATTAATAAGCGATTTAGGGCTTAGAAAAGGGGGATTGAGATTAAACAATACGGTTTACAGAGGACATGTATGTACACATACAAGCATGTGTTGAGATGAGATTAAGAGAGAGGGAGGGAGGGGAACAAACCTGGTGGAGAGAGGCAGAGTTGTCGGCGCCAAATTCCAATCGTTGGAACACACACGCACAACCAATCGTTGGAACACACACGTACACACAGGAAGAGAGATAAATCAAGCAAGGGTTAAGAAATTAGACCTTCCTGTGTGTGCGCGTATTATTATTACGTTAGGATACCTTAAATCGTGCTAGCACGCGTTCTCGGAGGCATCTAGCTACAAGTTATAAGAAAAGAAAGGTTCATCAATATCAACTTCATTTAAGGAGGTCTAAGCCCCCAATCATCCCAACACGGGCCAAATCAATTCTACGCCACTCTACGATATTGAAATGCAACGCCAAATAAGCCAAGTAACATCAATGCATACAAACACACATATGTTATGCAAATGGCGTGACTTTTGAACCCATGAGACTAGAAGTCTCCCCACTGTTTCAAAGTATTCAAACCTAGAAGCTCTGATACCAATTTGTCACGCCCTCGATTTTCAACATAAATAAATGCCCCTTTCGAAAAATTAATCTTCACATACGACTATTAATACCCAAAATAAGCTTTCCCACCTATTTAATTACAAACGAAGTCCCCAAGTTTACAAAATAAACAACCTTGGCACTCCGGCCCAAATTAACTTAGATACAAGCACAAACGTTTAGAATATTACACCTTTAGTCAAAGATAGTTCAAGAGGGAATTAGTTACAATGTCATCTTTAATCAAAAGTTAGTCTTTACAAAGATGATCAAGTAACTAAAACATAGTTAGCTTCCAAAATAATCTTCGTGTCCAAGCACACTGTGTCATGCAACCTATTGCCCTGCATTCGAACCTGAAAAGAAGGATTTTGCTGAGCTACACTAGCCCAGTAGGAAATTCTCTACAAAATCTATATGCAATGAGGTGATAAGCATGAATAGGCGAATCAAATTAAATGGCAAATCAAAACGATGCACGTTAACACACTTTACAAGTATCATAGCAATTCTTATGCATATTTGCACGCAATCATGCATACACCCTCCTTCCAACAAAATTCCACCCCTTGCGAGTTTGTGTTTCCACCCCTTGCGTCACAATATACTCCACATTCGATTCACCATGACAACCTCACACTCGTCATATTTAAAACCAATGCCACAGACTCAATCCATACATACGCCAACATTAGCTATCACGTCACACATAACCCTAAGACCATAATAATCAATACCACTATATCATTTTCAAGAGATATGCAATCCACAAGCTATAAAACATTCCATTCAACCTTGTATAACAAAACAAATACCCTAACACGCATAACCACCACAAACATGTAGAGGAAGAGAGAAATCCCTACCAAGATGGGTTTTGAGCAAAACCCTAGGTCTACCAAAGCAACGAGCTTGAATCCCTCAAAGACGAGCCCTGCCCGAGCTTGGATACAAGATCAAGAGTGAATAAAGCCCAAAAACATGAATAACAAGCAAAGATCAACCAATGATCAAGAGGAGAGAGAGAAAAACGTGGGTAAGCTTTAAGGAGTGAGAACAAGAACATAAAACTCACCCTTGGTTCACCAAATGCAAGAATCTTGTGATTTTGAGGTTGGAAACCCTTGGATCTTGAAGATTTGAGGTTGGAATCAAGAGTTTTGGGTGAGATTGGAGTTGGGTGGGTGAGAGAGGGTTTTGAGATCTAATTTCGTGGCATTTGGGTGTGAGAAATGACATAAAGGGGTATTTATAGTGGTCCAAAAAGCGTGCTGAAAAAGTACAGAAAACAGAGCTTGTATCGGTACTAGGCGACTCCCAGTACCGGTTCAGGAGCCTTCAAAATGCCAGAAAACATAACTTTTGGACATCATGTACCGGTACTGGGCAACAGCCAGTACCGGTTCAAGCAAGGCAGAAAATGAATTTTTTTGCGACTGCTACCAAATCAACCCCACATGCTACCAACACTTCCAAGCAACAATACAACATCAAAACTAACATTTTACTATTCTCCGAGAGTCCGATACACACCCGAACACGTATCTCCGTACACCCCCACAGACATACGTACAACTATATTAATTTACACGATCCCCATTGACCATTAAACGACTTTCGAATTAACAATAAATTTGCGAGTCTCTACACAGATATCCTCACTACATGTTTCCTCTTCATAAACCAAAATCATGGATATTCCCATGACTAGGAACATCTCCACACGATAATGATTACCGCTAAATAGAGTCGCCACTTAGTTTATTAAAACTAAGAAAACATGTAAAGATTCCGGGTACGGGAGCCAAAAGTACGATAAGGCGAAGGTGTTAGTCATCCCTCTTCACCCAATCATGAGATCGGCCCAGAATCATTCAACACAAATCCAATATTTGCTTTATTTAATCCTACACAATTAAACTGATTATTTAAGCCTTAAGACAGTTAAATAGGTGATCCGAACAAGTAAATAAATCACATGTAATGACATACAAAGTACAAAATATGTCCCAGCAAATGGATTCCTTGGCCAGCGAATGGATTACGCAGCCGAGGGATCCTACTGGCTTGATATATCGGCGAACTAAACAAAGTCCTGGCCGGTGTTCTTCCTCACACTAGAATACGAATAGTTATAGTAAAACTTTAATTAAAGCACGAAAACTGAAATTGAATCAAACCATAGGCCCTTGGGCCTCATCATCTTGATCCCTCAGTAGCTTGATTGCTTAGAATTGAGGGTGATTAGATGATTTCTTTCTCGAAACCCTAAGAACTAGAGTAGGTACTTCGGGGTTTGATCGCTTGGATTGCGGCTGCTCACGGGGAGTTAGGGCTTTTGTATAGGAGATATGAGAGGTGATTTATGCAGAGTATTGGCTCTTGTGGTCGGGGATTGAACATGTATTTTGGAACCCTAATGGCGAGGTATTTATAGGCATTGGATGACATCACTCCGACCAATGCACGGTTCAAATTGGAAGTATAGGGCAACTCTACCTCTTTATGGTAATCTCTTTCATAGCCTCGAAGTCTCGCAATTTGGCTGCTAGGGTTTGAGTTCGGATCAAAGTGAAATAGAACATTCCAGAATCTGGGCAAAACGATCTGTCAGCCGCCAAAAGGATCTAGAGGCCGAGAAAATGATTCTCACGGAGAGATTTCAACCACCATATTCCACTGGTGAAAGAAATTATTAAGGGCCACGAGATCGATCTAGCGGCCAGCAAATTGATTCTACCTAAACATTGTATTTCTATCTTAAAAGACTTTTTGGCTCTGGATTGGGTCCTCTAAGTGGCTAAAAGTACTCACAAAGTTCCTCGGACTTATGAAAGGTCAATCAACAATCATTGTATCCTGTTCATCATCGGGATGGTCTCCAAGGTGAGACATGAAATACTCGTTAGGCCAAATTGGGGTGTCTACAATGGATTTAGTTTCTCATTGTTCGTGGATGTAGTTGCTGATTCTTGTACACAAATGCACCATGTGGTAGTGTACCCTTTTGGGGGTTGTGTGCAAACTGCAATGTTTTCTTATGCTTTGCTTTGTGTCTGCTACTACGTTGCTTATTGAGATATATCGGTTGTGAACTTATTCCCTGATTTTGGGTGCTTTTTCTGATATTCCAAATTAATACATCTTTACTGAAAATAATATGGTGGTTGTTTTTCCCTTAAGGCCTCTCTTTGCTTTCTTAAAGTGAAATGGTTGGTTGTAGGGCTCGCCATTCCTATACCTTTTGTGGACCACTTGTGGCCGCGTTACTGACTCATTTAGAGCTCGGCATAGGGATGTTAGCAAGGATAATTACACCATAATGTGGAATTGGACTTGCTTAGAAGTTTAACTATGTGCCATAGCTACTTCCGTAAACTTATTGTTATTGTGCAGGACATTAGTCCTGCGTTGAAGACATTTTTTTAACTTTAAAATGGTGGGTTAAGGCAGGAGGTTAGAGTAATGTTGAATCAAAAGGTATTATGCCATTAGTTTTAAACATTCCAGTTTTGTTGTCTCTTTATTTTCTGAAAGTTAACTTTACTTACATTCAATACGGAAGCAAATTTTACTTCAAGTCTAGAGAAGTTAGGATTAGTTTAGGCTAAAATCAATTGCAGGAGTTAGTCGGCCATCTTCTTCTTTTTTTCCCTTTTCATTTGGGACCTATTAAACTTGCAAATTCAACAAATTGGCAATGTGTTGAACAGTTTGTAGTTATATATGACACGTTGAGGTTTATGGTCTTTTCCTATTTATTGTTAGTGTAAATTTCATTTGTTTGTCTTTGAACCCTAACATTTCTCTCACACCCCTTTTCTCTTTTGAGTTCAGATTTTGAAAGCTGGAGTTTTTGAGAACGTAGGAGCAGCACTAATCGAAAGCATTCTCTGTTCTGCCCAATCACTGCACATGTTTGGGATTCTTCATCTAATTTGTGCTTGGTAATGAAGTTTGGAGTTGACAAAGTTGAAACATTTGAAAGACATGGTAAGATAGAAGAACCAATCACCTTTTCCTTTCTTTTTTACTTCCCTAGTTTGCCACTGTATTTATGCTGAGATTATAGATATCATGATGGGATTCTTTTTTTGCAAGATTTACTCTCAACGTTGCAGTTTCACATGATTAGATGCTTCGTGCTATTTTTAAAGTTCTCAGTACCATAACTTCGTCATTTGTTATACTTCAGGTTCGTTTGAAGGAAGAACGATGCTACTTTTGTCATTTTGATTCCATAGAATTTTGTGACGCTTATGTGTGGCACAGTTATCTTCTGTTCATAACATTTGATAGTGAAGTTATGGTCTTGCTAATTTATTTGACGAACCAATTTCCCATTCTGATGACATGCATGTCATGCAATCCCAATACTTCTTAGCAAAGTTTTGATTTGGTTTTATTGAGCAATTCGGAAACAGCCGCAATGTTACAAAAGTCATTCTCTATGATTACCATTGAACGGACATGACATTCGTGTTGTGCATGAAAGGTTTCACCTAGTATATCCTACCTCTCTTAAAGAAGAGCAGGTTTGAGTGGATTTCGTTTGCCAACTTTTGTCCAATTTGGACAATTATACCCCTCTATTGTTAGGATGGTGTTCTTGTTTGGTTGGGCAGAATAGTCTTTTTGCCTCTTGTACATTGTGGGGCACGTGGCGTGGACTCCCACAGCCACACCCTCCCAGACAACCACGTAATACCTCATCTCTCTCTCTCTCTGTCCTGCAATTTTTCTTCAGGCTCCCATGGGCCATGGCTCTCTCTCTCTCTCTCTCTCTCTCTCTCTCTCTCTCTCTCTCTCTCTCTCTCTCTCTCCTTCTCCTTTCAGGCTTGATCACGCTCAACCCCAACAAAATGATTTCCTTCTCCCTTTCTCGCACATGCACATACGCAAAGGAAGAGAGAGATAATCCAAAAAGTTAAGTTTTAGAGAGAGAGAAAGAGGGAGAGGAAGACATGAGGGGACCTGCGGCAGATCCGACGGGGTATGGAACTGGGTTTCATATTTTCGGCAATACCCTAACTGGGAATACGGTAAGTCGATTTGACTCCATCCGAACCCTCCCTTCCACCCAACTCTTTCTTCAACTAATCAGATCTCTGTCTCTCTATCTGTTCTCTGTTCTCTGTTCTCTGTGTATCTCTGTCGCTGCTCTTATTAGTTTTTATTCTTTTTCTGATGGGGTTTCATAATTTTGGATTCCTCTTTGCAGATCTATTCATGTGTCTAGACGCAAGTTGTTTTCTCGGGGTTTGCCATTGGGAACATCGGTAAGAGTTCTCTCATTTCAATTGATGATTTTCTTCACCTCTGGTTATACTGATGAGTGGTTTTCTTTTACTAAAATCTATTGCATGTATCTAATTTAATGTCTTTTAGAGATTGAGATTCGATTTGTAAAATTGCACTTGTCTTTTCTTTATGATTTAATTACTGCCTTTCTTTTGCAGCTTGATTTCTCTTAATTCATCGATTCAAAATCCTCGTAGAGTTCGATGTAAAAAAAAAGTCAAATCGTTAATGGGACTCTTCTCAAAAACTGTTGGCATGCGAAAGATGTAACATTCGGTATTGTCTCTCTTCTCTCTACAGATTGTTAGTATACAATTGGAGCTTTAACTCTATAAGCATTGAAACCGTAGTTTTCTATGTTTGTTTTTTGTGTGCTGCTTAAATTGTAGTTGGTATTTACTTTGTGTAACTTTATTTCCTTAAATTTGTTTTAGACTCGTAGATTGGTTGAACTTATTTCGCTGAATTTGTAAGTACTCCTTAGTCGGCTCTCTAATCATATCTACTTTGTGCTTCTCTTTTGTTTGCTTAAAGATATGCTTCTAATTAATCCATACGATTTTCGTAGCTTTTTTTTGTTCAATTCTCTAATGTATAGCAAGCATATTTTTCCAAAACCCTAACTCCTCCAATGGATGGACTTTAAACTCCAATATGCAGTGATGTGTTTAGATTTGTTGGACTTATATTTACTCTAATATGTGGAATAGAGCTTAAATCTTGGATTGGTATTTTGACTAATAATTTGGTATTTTGTGATTGAAGAGTGAGTTGATAATCAAATTAGCACATATTATGCAGCTTGTTAACAAGATAATTTGCAGGATTGAAAAGTCTTGAATCTATGTAGTGAAGAAGCTTCTATATTTGATTAAAGCAAGCATGTTTTAAACTGAAATTTGCAAGTCTTAGTTGGTAAAAGAGGACATCTGCTCATAGATATTAACAAAGCTACTTAGAATGCGACAAAGATACATTCGTAGGAATGGTTACCTTTCTTCAACTAATCCACTTTCATAATTTTTGATTCCTCTTTCCAGATCTTTCATCTCATAGATATACATTCGAAAATCTTGATTTGCTTCTCTTGGTAAGATGTTACGTACTCTACCTGCCAGTTTTTGTAGTAGATTGTGTTCCAATTCTTCATTTCAGTGGTTTGATTTTTTAGGATCTATAATTAAACCATCATAACTTGAGTTAAGATATTATGTAGTTAGATTTGGTGGAAATAGCTAGAACTTAACTTGAAAGTGCAGAAACTATGGGTTTTCGGTGGATTTCTCCGATTTATGTTCTTCGCTGTGGTTTGCATGTTGTTTGGTTTGGCTAATGTGGTTGCAATTTTTTTTTTTAGGGTTTGTTGGTTGTCGATCGGAGTTTCCGTGAACGCATATTCTAGGGTTAGGATTTTGGTTGAAAGAAAAAACAGGGAAGAAATGGGCCAATAGTTGCTCGTCTACAACTTCGTGGCTCCAGATTGAGGGTTCAGATATTCTAAAGGTAATTTTGTAAATTCTTTTTACATGATTTAGGCTGGATTTGGGTAGTCATTTGGGTGGGTTGTATGTATTTTCGGTTGGACAAGGTTTAATTTTTGGCCATGTGCATTGGTTGCTGATATTAGGCTATGGCACGTTACTGTAAGTTGTTACCCTCTACTTTCACAAAATCAACAAACAATACAGATACCTACAAAAAAAATACAAAAAACAATACAAAAGACTTGGGTAACGACAAAACGCGTATAAGCAGTTTGAGTATGAAGTTGCCTTTGAGTCTTGGCTATATTTACCCCCCTCTTTCAATTGAAGTCACATATCTGAGGGCAAAAGTTCTGTCTCCCTACCTGAGTGCAAACATATGGACCATATGGTTAATGGATTACCTATACGTAGGAATGGTTACCTTAGCATGTGCTGTTTTGCTGCTATATTTTCGAATGTATTGTGCTGATGGAGTATATTCAATTAGATGTTCAGAATGCTCTAACACTAACAGTGTTTTTTGGGATGAGATTGCTTGCCTTCTTTTTCTTTTCTTCAAATTCTCTTAGCTAGCTTCTGGTCCTAGGTTTTTTTTTTCCAAAGATGAAGATCTATCTGTTATCTTGCATGTTGAATTTTTTTTCCCCCTGGAGACATCCAGCTTGCTCCCTTGAGGAATTGGAAATCAATCATGAGCTCCTCGGCTGTTGCAATGACGATGATATGCAATGGGCTTCTGACAATGCACAGTTCACAGGAAATAATGCATCAGGTAGTTATCTAATCACTTTGCAGGATTTAAATGTATTACAATAGTTTCTCTTTCATTATTTGAAATACTAGAGAAGGCCTTTATTGGACAAATATGAAGAAAGACAGATATCTTTTAGTTGTAGGAGTTGGAATTTCAAGGTTTGCATTCCATGCTTCGCGTGTGAATCCAGAGACCTTTAAGTCTTTTCCATTTTATTAATTTAAGTGCTTTCCGAACTCGAGATGGTATCACGAATATTTGCAGGGTGATTATCTAGGCTCATTTAAAGTGGTGATTATCTTGGCTCATTTAAAGTTTTAACGCTATCACCGCTTGGTTTACTTGTGTTTTCGAGGTGGTATCACGAATATTTGCAGGGTAATTATGTTGGCTCATTTAAATACTATCACTGCTTGGTTTACTTGTGTTTTTAGTTTCCTTATTAAGTTTTTATTCTGTTTGGATCCATATAAACAAACTATAGTGCTCCATGTTGGCATTTTTAGTGTTGTGTCATTCTCCTTTGCTTTCATTCCGTAATTGAAGGCTTCTCATTTTCATCCTCACTTAACTGAGTAGAAATTAATGATGCCATGCCACTGAAGCTGCCCTAATAAAGGACACAAAAACTGTAGATATCCCTACCATTGCTGTCCCAACTATCCCAGTGGATGAATTGAAGGGAATAACAGAAAACTTTGGTACAAAGGCTTTAATCGGTACTGCCATTAAAAGTTAGACTCCAGTAAGCAGCCAGACCAAGAATTTTTAGCACAAGTTGGGCTCATCACATTGCGTTAATTTCTATATGTTGTATAACAACCTAAGATCGATCAGTTGCTTCATGAATTGACAGGTTTCTGTGTTCCACCTTAATATATTTTTACTTTCTATGTCATAATAGTTGTTTAGATGTCAAAAATTATGTCTAGAAGACAAAAAAAAACATGCTCTACAGTTTTAGGGTGTCCTGATGATATATATTTTTTGCATTAGACATTAGACAGCAATAACATTTCAGTTTGATGATTGGCTTCATGAATTCTTGTAAAAATTTGTTACCTTTTCCGTTCAATATGTTAAGCAAAGGAATTGGACAACTTCCGCATGATTTGAGTAACAAGTTCATAGGATTGTTTTTCTTGTATTCTAGCCATTGAAGGAACTTTGGACAGCCCCACACACTAACATTGATTTGCATACATACTTGCTTTTTATACATATTTGTATTTTGTAGATATTGAACTTGCAAGCAGAAGACTGTGTGGAAGTCGAAAAGCAGGTGACAAGGCAATAAACGGAATTGCTCCAATTGAGACCTCCTGACCACCGAGAAGGAGCAGATTCAAGCCATCCCCAACTACTGCAACGATTTTAGAAATATTCAAAATTGCTCTCTTCAACGGGTATGACAGACGTGCCATGGAGGCTGTTGCAGCTGAGGCTTGGAAATATATGTGCTGTAAATGTAATTATCTGCATTCTTTTTCTGCTCAACCCTATTTGGTTTTTGCCATTAATGACGTTATCTGTGTGTAAATGTTATCCTTTGGCTTACAATACGTGCTTTCCCAAATTGGTTTTTTCAACGGGCATGACGGACGTGCCTTGCACGTCGCAATGTACCTAGTATTAAAAAATAACCGACTATACAGCAAGCTAAAATACATATGTTGCAGATGGTACATCCATTAAACAAATCAGCAAGATCTTTTTCTTTCATTTTTGTCCCCGGAAAGTAAATTTTTTTTGAACGGCGAAAAAGAATTTTATTTATCTTTGAACAAGGTACAAAGATTAACAGGATAAGGAGAACGACATCATATCCCTAAGAACTATCATATGCCCTAGTCCAAGACCCAATCCGTTGATTGGCAGATGCCAACCAAAGAAAACCCATAGGGTTCTTCCAAGCCGGCCCCGTTTTGTCTCCATGTACCCATCCAGCCCCACCTAATCTCAAACCCTACCCATGTAAGCCCTGTTTTATGTCAGATACCTAAAATACCCTTAAAAAAAAACCTCAAAATCCTCGCCTACCTGCGAACGCGATGGGCGAGAGAGCAGGTGAGTACGACGAAGCAGCCCTAGAAAGAGCGCCATGACTGTATTCGCCACCTCCTTGGCATGCGACAAGTCAACGTGGACGAGGCGGTGGAGGTCAACGGCGAGGGAGGACTCGACGGATCGGTTGGCGGAGCCGAGGCAAAGGACGAGCTGCCACGGGTGGAGGCGGTGCTGGGCGATGAGCGGTGTGCAGGAGGAAGGAGAGGGAGTACAGGATGACGGCGGCGGCCGACTCGAGCTTGGACTCGACGAGGCGGGACAGGGGCATGTGCTCGGCGCCAGCGGCGCTGGCCAGGCAATCTTGCTCGAAGGCAGTGTCTTCGATGTAGTTTATGGTTACGACTGGGGGAGTGGCGGAGGTGCAGCGGCACTATGGTGGGACTTGGAGGAGATTTTTTTTCTTTTTTCCCTGTAGAGATCTAGAAGTACTGATGATCGAGGATCTCTCTAGGGCTTCCATTGCGGTTTGTTTGATTGTTTTTATCATTGCAGCTGTTTGATTGTTATTCGTTGTGATTGGAAAATCACTGAGAGATATTGCAATCTTCTTCTTCATCGAGAATTGCTGTAATCCTTCATTTGACTTTTGAGAGAGAGAGAGAGAGAATTCACACATAAAATCCACTTAAATTTGTAATAAAATGAGCTAAATTGTTTGTTTTCATATAATTTGTAATAAAATGAGCTAGAAACAGAATTCCTTCCCTCCTTGCATTGGAAAGATCCACACGTTTTCATATAATTTGTAATAAAATGAGCTAGAAACAGAATTCCTTCCCTCCTTGCATTGGAAAGATCCACACGCAAAACAGAACTCACCCCTCCGTCGGATAGAATTCACATGTCCTAAAAACGTAATTCACCCCTGTTAGATAGAATTCATACGTCCTAAAAACAGAATTTACCCCCCCTATTTGACAGAATTCACACGTCGAAAAATAAAATTCACCCTCTCTTTGGTCAGATTTCACACGCCCTAAAAAAGAATTCACTTCCTCTATCTGAAAGAATTCACACGCCCTAAAAACAGTTAATTCACACCCTCTATTTGATAGAATTCACCCCCTGTTGGTTAGATTCACATGCCCTAAAAACAAATTCACCCCACTGTACAAATATATGAAATGAAAAATAAGAAAATAAGAAAGAATTCACACCCCACTATACAAATATATCTGTAGGTGCGGTCAGAATTATTGACATATCAGCAGGAAAGACTTTTTGACCCTCCAATTAGAGGCGGACGCATGGCAGCAGGGCCCACGCAGAGGGTCAACCTTGGTCAAAGTTCCATTCTAAGAGAGACGGCTGACCACCCAATAGGAGGAGAACACGCGTGGAGCATAAAAAATGACACTCGCGGAAGCGGTCTGCGGAATAGAAGGAACCGCGGGACCCCCGCTGGCTCCGCGGAAGAACTAAAGATGCACCGAATTGGGTACAACAACAGAGAATCACAGGAAGACCCCGGGGTTCTATTTGGGCCTAGAAGGCAGGGTCCGGAAGGAACCCCGCGGGAAGAACGCGATCGCCGCGGGTCGTGACCTCGCTCTAGCGGGAATTGGGGAATTTCTTATGGCTTGGTGGCTTGGGATGGAGGTAGCGTCGCGGAAATTCGAGCCCTCCCTCGGAAAAGACCTCTGCGGGAAGACGAGTTTATCCAAGACCTGGAGGTACGGAAGGGACACGTGTTGAGGTCTTATAGGAGTGCCGTTCTGGGCCTGCCCTAGGCCCAGGTGCCCTATAAATACCCCTGACAGTCCCAATGATTGAGAGAGCTGACTTTTGCGGAAAGAATGGGTGTGAGCACTGATTCTGAGGAAGGAAAACATTCTTCCCCGGAGAGAAGGTGACCTCACCTGTTCGAGTCCAGAGAAGGTCAGACATCACCCCCGCGGAGAACATAAAGGACATGTTGCCTTTGTCTCTCTCGTACCTCTTGCTCCTTCCTTCACCCCATAAGATTTCTCCCCTATTCCCCCTTTTACTAATCATCCGCCAATCGCACCTCTCCAGTTCACACTTACACACGTAAGCACAGTCAGCGGAACCCCTTAACCAATCACCCACATTTAGGCGACTCTGCTGGGGAGGTGTCTTTTGGTTTATGGTTAGTACCCGATCCAAAGAATACATCGAACAGCCACCACCACACCGTAGAGCAATGACGGCACCAAACAACAGCGCGCCAGTTATCGAGGAAGTCGAAGAAACCAACAGTGCAGGCGCGGCCGCGCAGACACTGTGGCCCCTCCAGGATGGCCAGCGACAGTTCCTCGAGACGCAAAGACAGCTGCTCGCGGCCTTTACCGGCCTCACTGAGCTCATCTCAGCGGCACTCCCGATGGCCGCGGTCGGCCAAAGCAACGAACCACAGCAAAACCATGCCGGGAGCAGCACTAGCCAGACGGTGTAGCCTCAGGTCCCCTCGACGGTGCCTCACCATTTGCGCCCTGTGCTTGTAGGGGCATTGTTGGAATCCCCGTTGGAAATCGCCAAAAAGAGGTCGCCGCCGATGGTACCAGCACGCCATACACAGGACCCTACATCACCATGGCGGAATTCCAGGCCCTACTGGCGCAGTAGAAAGCAAGTGAGGCAAGCAGAAAGGAGCCAGCCGCTGCTGAACACGGAACCCCATCCGCGGGGCAGTTCATCACTTTGGCAGACGTGCAGGCCCTCCTAACTAAAGAAAAGGCAAAGACAGTTTTACCCTCCCTTCCTAGCCCAGATATCCGCCCTCCCTACCCCATAGCGATCTTATCACTACCTTACCCGGAAAGGTACACCCCACCAAAGTTCGTCAAATTTGACAGAAAAAAGGGCAGCGCTCAGGAGCACGTGGTCCGTTTTATAGAATCCCTTGGGGCCCACGCGTCTGACTCCAACTTGCATCTCTATGAATTCTCAAAGTCTCTCACTTCCCGTGCATACACGTGGTATGTCAACCTGGAGCCTTACTCGATCACCACTTGGGAGGAGATGGTGAATAGCTTCTACGCTAAGTTCTTCCAAGTCCGCGAGAAGGTAACGGTAATTAGTTTGACGAAGGAAACACAAGCAAGCGGAGAGGATGTGGTGGATTACATCAGGCAATTCCAGGATCGCGCAGTTGACTGCACTGAGTCGATGAAGGAAGTTCAACTTGTTGAAATCTGCATTGGCGGAATGATGGATGAATTCAAGATGTTGCTCATCAACCTGAAGCTGGGAACATTTTCCGCCATATTGAAATCCGCGTACAATATCCGCCATGTGGTCAAACCGGCCAGGAAAGATAGCTGGAAGGGCAAAGCCACGGGTGCCACCGTAGCTGTCGCGGAAGCGCCGCAGGCCCAGCAGGCCCCTGGAGGAAGAAAACAGAGAGAGCGCGAAATGGGGCCAGCACCGGATTTTCCCTGCACCATGGATGAGGTGCGAGCCTTGGTGAATGCGTGGGTGCAAGATGGTGAACTGGAACTTCCCCCAGTGGAGTACGAACCAATGCAGGAAGACCGCGAGCACCCGCGGTACTGCATGTACCACAGGCATACCAAGCACCCAACAAGTGATTGTTGGTCACTAAAGAGATTGTTCAAAAGAAAGCAGAATGCGAACGAGCTGAGGATAGGACGACGCGACATCCGCATCGAACCTTATCTGGCCCACGGGAATAACAATGGCTAAGTAAACATGGCGGAATGTTACCCGTTCATGTATGACGACGAAGAAGAAGCCGACAACGATTATTACATGGAAGGGGGAGATGAGGAAGCATGGGCCTACATGGTCTCTTGCTACAAAATCACGGAGGAATTTGGAGACGGTATAACCCCCGCGGTTACACCCGATCCCAATGCTTCGGTCAAAACATTGCAGAATAGTGCAAAGTTCCGTGCATTCTTTGATGGTTTTGGCTTTACACTGGCAGCCAGGTTAGAAATCACTAAAGCAATCATCAACATTGCGGAAGTCCACCAGGAATCTTGCATGTCCGCGGAGGGGTCCATCCCGCGGACGATTCGTGATGAATCTAACTCTGTCACTTTCTCCAATGCAGACCGAAGGGTGCCGTACCCTCATAATCGCCCGCTGTATGTTACATCCCGCGTCAACGGAACAGAGCTGAAGAGGACCTTTCTAGACGGTGGGGCCTCCATAAACCTCATGCCCATGTCAACATTCCAAAAGCTGAGAATACAGGACAACCGGATAGTGGAATCCCCAATCACTATTAGAGGGTTCGGAGGAGACAGGAAGCAATCTCTGGGGTATGTTGTGGTAGACCTAGAAGTGGGGGCAATCCACTCAGCCACCAAATTCCACCTTATCAACGCGGACCCGAATTATCAGATCATTCTCGGCAGGAGTTGGATGCACAAATATGCAGTCATGCCATCCAGCTATCACCAATGCTTGAAAGGAATTTGGGCGGGAAAGAAAGTCACCATCCGCGCGTCAGAAAATCCGTTCGACACTCACGAAGCACACCTCTCGGACGTGGTTTACTTCTCGAAGCTGGGCGAGGTGTCTCAAGCGATCACTGCCAAGCCGCGCGCTGTCAAGATCCCAAGATGGGAAGATATCAAAGAAGAGAAGCTGGAAGCACGACAAAGAGACCCATCCACGGCAGACGCCGCGGCCCCCAGGAAGATAACCAAAACAAAGGAAGGGGGCAAGACGGTGTATTACTTATGACGGTCCACCGGGGCAGCGGCCGATCATGGAACCGCTGGCCCTAGCGGAACATGTGCCGTGATAGAGGAAGAAGTGATACAAAAACTAGAGCCCGCTCCGGAGTGCATGCAGGACCAGCCCAAGCCGCAACAAGAAGCGCTAGAGGAAGTTGACTTAAATGACGGAATTGGCCCAAAGAAACCAGTGTTGTAAGCAAAGAGTTGGACAGGGAATTCCGCAAGAAACTAATAGCACTATTATGCGCTAATTCAAATGTATTCGCGTGGCACTATGAGGAAATGATCGGCTTAGACCCGGAGCTGGTGACGCATCACCTGGACATTTTTCCCAATTCCAAGCCTACGAAGCAATCCCAGCGGAAATATCACCCCGACCTGGAGGGGCAGATCCAACAAGAAGTCGAAAAGCTACGGAAAGCAGGATTTATTCACCCAATCCAGTACCCCGAGTGGCTAGCGAACATTGTCCCCGTAAAGAAGAAGAATGGCCAAATCAGAGTCTGCGTTGACTTCCGCGATCTCAACAAAGCATGTCCGAAGGATGAGTTCCCGCTACCACACATTGATACATTTGTGGATGCCACCTCGGGCCACTAGATGTTCTCCTTCATGGATGGCTTCAGCGGATATAACCAAATCAAGATGACTCCGGAAGACGCGGAGAAGACGACCTTCCGGACACCATTGGGAAATTTCTACTACATTGTAATGCCTTTCGGGCTCAAGAACGTAGGAGCGACGTACCAGCGGGTTATGACAGCAATCTTTCACGACCTAATGCATAAGATAATAGAAGATTATGTGGATGATCTGGTGGTAAAGTCCAGGGAGCGGAAGGACCATCTTGCGGATTTGGCCACCGTCTTCGCCAGATGCAGGAAATTCAACCTTAAAATGAACCCCCTAAAGTGTGCGTTCGGGGTCACCGCGGGTAAATTTTTGGGCTTCCTTGTACATTGACACGACATCGACGCAGACGGAGCCAAGATCAAGTCCATCACGGAAATGCCCCCACCCCACTCTCAGAAGACGCTCAAGCGATTCTTGGGGAAGGTATCTTACCTACGATGTCTCATCCCCACAATGGCGGAAATCGCGGCACCTTTCGCGGACCTATTAAAAGGAAACGCGAAGTTTGTATGGAAGCAAGAACATCAACAAGCTTTTCAGCGGATCAAGGCGGCTTTGACCTCTCCCCAGATAATGGTGGCTCCTGTCGCGGGAAAACCATTGATTCTCTATTTGACCTCTACCCCGAGATCCATTGGGGCCCTGCTGGTGCAAGAGGTAGATGGAACAGAGCGCCCAGTCTACTACATCAGCAGGAAAGTTCAAGGAGCAAAAGAAAGGTATACCGTTGTAGAGCGGCACTGTTTAGCCCTCGTTTTCACCGCGCAAAAGCTCCGGCATTACTTCCTATCGTTTCCTATACAAATAATTACTAAGTGTGACCCGATAAGGTATCTTCTGTCACGACCAGCACTCACGAGCCGGGTCGCCCACTGGCTGTTGGCACTCGCAGAATTCGAGATTTCATGCTCAACACCAAAAGCAATTAAATGTCAAGCCCTGGCGGAACTTCTGTCCCAATTTCCAAGCGGACAGTGCGAACCGCTCGAAGAATGTCTACCCGGAGATAGTTTCAAAGCTCTCGTGGCCAGCACCGATGAACAGCACTGGATGCTCAGCTTCGATGGGGCAGCTGGTAATTGTGGGCAGCGTGCCCTGGAAATTTCGGTTTCCAAAAATGCAAGGGCCCTGATCGAGGGAGCGCGAGCGCTCAAAAATACAGAGTCGCCACTTGAGTTTTGAAGGTCCGACACTCAAGGAACCGTATTTCGAAGCACCTGCCGCGCTGTTTGATTTGAAAAAGTTAAGGAACCAGTCCGTCATAACCATATCTGGGTTCGGGAGCCAGGTTACCCAGAATCTCTATCTGTTTTTCCAGTTTTAATAAACTGGGTGGCGACTCTATTTTGATGATGTAGCGGGCCGAACATGGTTTGTTCGCATGACGCGGACCATACCTGCCGTGGTCCGATCGCAGGCCTCGTGCGCGGCAAGCCGACAATGACTCGTCGTGTATATCCGGTTTGCCTCAGGCTCGGCAGCGGACAGACCCGCGCTCGGATTGTGCCGTCGACGGAGTCCGCGGCGGCGTTACCTCCTTCATTGAACGCATGGCTATGCTCGGCGGTTCCCGCGGTCGGCTACCTTCAGAGCACGGCGTGCAGCCGACGGCGGCTGGCTGTAAAGCCACGCGTCCTGCCACGTGCAGAAGCGGTTACAACAGAAGATGATCACGGGCGCACATGGGTGTGCCAGCTCAGCCCTGAAGACGGTTATCAGATCTATTTCTCGACGTCACTATGATGTCACTCGGCCCGTGGAAGGCACGCGATGGTACTTGGAGGGCAAGTCAGAAGGCACTATAAATACCTAGAGATGGTAACCCTAACGGGGACACGCTACTGAATACTCACACTTACTCCCTCTCCAGAGCTTTCTGCTTCCTCTCTGCGCTATACTCATCCTCTCGCCGGAGGGCCTTGCCGGGACAACCCCCGGCCAGGTCTTAGTCGTGCGTTCCTTGTGCAGGCTAGGAGAAGAAAGCTAACCCACCATCGAACCACCTACGAAGGATCGAGGACCGGAGGATCACGGGCCACACAATTGGTGAACCCGACGTGAAATTCCTTCTGATCTCAGCGGCTCTCTCATCCTCCAAACTTCCCTCGCTCCTCCGTAAGACAGCAACCAAACTACTCACCATGGGCGGAGACATAGCGGACGCCACCATCTCAGGGGCCAAAGACGCAGGTGGAAACGTCAATTCCACGCCAACCGTCGACAGGCACATGTCCCTCTCTCTCGCCCCTGGATCCGGGCTCTCACCGGTCTCGGACGACGTCGCTTCAGCCTACATCCGCCTGTTGCAGCGTCGCGACGACGAACGCGACAACGAGCTGGCGGCACTAAGGGCGGAAGTGGCCCAAATGAAGCGACATATGCAGCAGGACGCCACTCCTGCCGCATCTCGATCTGGTGGAGACAGGGGTAGAGGTGGGCAAACACCGCCTCCACCTCCACCTCCACCACCGCAAGGGCGTCAGAACGAAGGAGGTCAACGCGGGTCCGTGAAAGACCGCCTAGGCTTCACCCCAGCACAAGATGACGCCAGGGGAATGATCCTCTATAAGCAACCCACAGTATCTGGGACGCATCGTTCCAGAAGCCATCACGATGGAACCAGGACAAGGGACACCGAGTCGTTCACCAGCACGTACTCAACTGGTCGCGCAGAGTTCTCTCGCACGACGGCCTCGCACCGTAGCCGAGACTCTGCCCGAACCAGACCCCATGTCTCTGAGCGCCTGGGGAACATCCCGATAGGAAACAAAGACGATGAGCAATACGCTCGGCGCAACGGGAAAGACGTACGCGTCAACGGCGCAAACGACGAGAACAAAACCCGACGCCACAACGACAAAACAGTCGACGGCCCACGCCGAACGGAGAGAGACCTGCGAGACAAGCTTCGCCGAAGGGAAGCGGAGAAGACGGCGGCGAAGGAACAAAAAGACAGGGATTCAACGCGACCGAAAACGGATGAGCACGGCAAACCGCCGCGCCCAGGATTCGAAAGGCAGCTAAAAGATCTCGGCGTCTCCCCATTTACCTCCCACATAATCAACACGCCGCCGGAACCCACCTTCCACCTACCCAAGTTCACTAAGTTCGATCCATCAACGTGTGAGGCCTACACTCACCTCATCCATTTCAGACAAACCATCGAACTCTGCACAAGTAAAGATGAGGTGAAATGCAAGGCGTTCCCGTCCAGCCTCGGCTCCTTAGGGCTCCAGTGGTTCAACAAATTGCCCGCTGGATCCGTAAGGACCCTGGCCGACCTCGAACGCGCCTTCAACACTCGCTTCATCACAAGCAACAAAACGGCTAAAGAGCCCGAATCGCTGTCACAGATGAGGAAACTATCATCGGAAACACTCAGGCAATATGCCGAGCGCTACTGGCAGCTGTTTAACGAGATCCCTGGAATCGATGAGTACTGGGCCGCACGTACGTTCAAGAACGGCCTGGAAACTGGGAGCAAGATCTTAGACGAACTCGCCATTCGCCCACCACACGGCATGGGTGAACTGATGCGTGTAGTGGAAAGATTCTGTGCTCTCGAAGAACTCTACGCAGACAGAGCCGCACAGGGAATCCCGAGCTCTAACAATCCGTTCTCCTCGACCGTGCACCAGCTGCCGGTACAAACGGCGACCCAACAAGTGCAGCCGAAGAAGCAAGTGCACAACATTAAAAAGGGGAAGGAACGTCAGCCGAAGGAGCATGACCACGTGGCCGAAACCACTCACTTCAAAGAGCCAATCTGGTCTTTTCTGAAGGAAATAATGAGACAACCGTGGTTTGAATGGCCGACGGGCAAGCTCGGGACCGACACCGGCCAACCGGATCAAAACCCAAGGAAGAAATGCACTTACCACAACGAGCTCGGCCACTACACGACTGCTTGTGCACCGTACAAGGCTCTCCTTGAAAAGCTTGCCGCTCAAGGCCATCTCGATCAATACATTGATCGAGCAAAGACGCCCGCCCGGCAGACAAGTCCCAACCCCAACGGACAACGACCATTGATCCACGTCATCCATGGACCGGTAACAAAAGCATTCGAGACCACCCTCAGAGCCGACATCGATCAAGCCTCAACTTCAAAAGAGATACTCTCCGTCGGCTGCGGATCCAAACGCTCCCGACCACAAGACTTGCCCAAATGGACCATCAGCTTTACCGAACGCGATCTTGAACACGTTCAGACTCCACATTCGGATGCACTCGTTGTCACCGTCCAGATTGGTGTCCATGATGTCAAACGTGTCCTCATCGACCAGGGAAGTTCGGCTGAGGTCATGTACTATGACCTCTTCAAGAAGCTGGACCTACCAGAGTCAGCTTTGCACACCGAGGTACCTCTCATTGGCTTCAGCGGAGCTCCTGTCTGGCCGATCGGCCGAATCTTTCTGCCTGTCGTCGTCGGCTCGAAGACAATCACTGTCGAATTCATAGTTGTCAATGCGCCGAGCCCATACAACGCTATCCTCGGCCGAGCTTGGCTTCATGAAATGCAAGCCATCGCTTCAACATACCACCAAGTTGTCCGCTTCATCGGCACAACAGGCAGACAAGAAGACTTGCGAGGGGACCAAATTGCATCCAAGAAATGCTATGTCTCCGCCGTCCACAGCTCCTCAAAGGCAAAACAAGTGCAATGGGTTGAAGTCCCAGACATGGCCGTCATTGACGACGTCGGTCAAAAAGCCGAAGACAAAGCCGAAGAGGAACTGGTAAAAATGCCCATCAACGAGGACGGATCACGCTTCTTCTTGCTTGGCTCCTCACTTTCTGACGCCGAGCGAGAGGAGATGTTCCTGTTCCTCAAACAAAATCTTGAAGTTTTTGCATGGACCCCGGAGGAAATGCCAGGAGTGGATCCCAACTTTATCTGCCACTCCCTCAACATAAAAAAGGACGCCAAACAAGTCATTCAGCGGGCTCGACGTTCGGCACCAGAGCACGCCGACGCCGTGATAGAAGAAGTCAACCGGCTACTAGACAACAACGCCATTCAGAAGTACAATACCCAACCTGGCTCTCCAACACGGTGGTCGTCAAGAAGAAGAATGGAAAGTGGCGAGTCTGCGTCGACTACACGAATCTTAACGACGCCTGTCCCAAGGACTGGTTTCCACTACCGAAGATCGACCAGCTCGTAGACGCAACTCTGCCGGCCATGCTCGGCTTAGTTTTCTGGACGCCTACCGTGGCTATCACCAGATTGCTATGGACCCGGCCGACATGGAGAAAACAGCATTCATAACTCCTCATGGAATTTTCTGCTATAGGGTGATGCCGTTCGGCCTCAAGAACTCCGGAGCAACATTCAACAGAGCGATCTTCAAGATGCTCTATGCCCAAATCGGCAACATCCTGGAAGCATACATTGACGACCTCGTCGTCAAAAGTCAAAAGGAGCACAACCATTTGAAGGAGCTGGCCGATGTCTTCGAGATCCTTAAGTTCCACAAGCTACGTTTAAACCCGGAGAAATGCGCGTTCGGCGTAAGCGCCGGCAAATTCCTTGGCCATTTGGTCACACGGAGGGGCATCGAAGCCGACCCCAACCAAATCAAGGCAGTGGCAGATCTTCGGCCACCAAGATCAATCAGAGAGGTGCAAAAACTAACTGGAATGGCAGCGGCTCTCAATCGCTTCATCAGCAAGTCATCCGACAAGTGCCACTCCTTCTTTCACGCTCTCAAAGGGAAAAGCCGACGAAGTTTTGAGTGGACACCGGACTGCGACAGAGCGTTGGCCGAACTTAAAGATTACCTGAGTTCATCACCACTAATGGTAAAGCCCAAAGAGTACGAAAATCTCTATCTTTACCTTTCAGTCTCGAGCCACGCAATTAGCTCAGCACTTGTTCGGCGAGAAGGGGCCGACGACATGCCAGTGTATTTCACAAGCAAGACACTCCTCCCAGCCCAGACTCGGTACCTTCCACTGGAAAAACTTGCACTCGCCCTGGTCTCCGCGGCGAGGAAACTTCTGCCATACTTTCAGGCGCACACCATAACGGTGTTGACCGAGCACCCTCTCAAAGCCCTATTTCGAAAAGCCGACCTCTCAAACAGAGTCTCAAAATGGGCGGTCGAGCTAGCGAACTTCGACATCCGTTTTGAACCGAGGACAGCAATAAAGGGGCAGTCCTCGCCGACTTCATTGCTGAACTCACACCGGAAGACTCGGAGATCCTACACAATCCTCCCAACCAACAGTTTGCCGAACACCAACCAAAAGAGGACCGGTGGCTCCTATTCCAGGGAGACACTTGGCGGATGCAAGTCGACGGTGCCTCCAACAACAACGGAGCCGGTGCCGGAGTCGTTTTTGTCTCTCCCAGCGGAAATCTTAACGAAAGTGCCATCAGCATCGATTTACCCGCCACCAACAACGAAGCTGAATAAGAGGCTTTTCTTGCTGGCCAACGCACGGCAATCGCGATGAAAGTTGACAACCTGGCCGTATTCTGTGATTCTCAACTTATAGTCAATCAAGTACTTGGGGACTACGAAGCTAGAGACCCACGGATGATGAAGTACCAGGCCACAGCAGCAGAACTCATTACTCGCTTCAAAACTTTCAACATCAAACAAATCAACCGCGAGCACAACGCCCACGCCGACGCACTTGCTGGCCTCGCCTCGGCATCAAAAGCATCTGAGTTCCGAACCATAAATTTTGGCAACATCGACAACCCAAGTTTCGATACAACTCCAGAGGTACTCAACATCAACCTTGGTCCAAGTTGGATGGATGAAATCGTGGCCTTCCTCAGGAACGACACCTTACCCGACGACAAAAAAGGAAGCCTTCCGAATCAGAAATAAGGCCGCATACTACTGGCTCTCTGAGAGTGGCCAGCTCTATAGAAAATCCATTTCAGGACCTTATCTTCTTGTCGTCCACCCAAATCAAGTTGCCGAGATCCTTGACGAACTGCACTCCGGAAGCTGCGGCTGCCACTCTGGTGGACGTTCGTTATGCCAATCGCGCGATGAGTCAAGGATACTTCTGGAAAAACATGAAGAAAGACTGCGAGGAAATCGTACGCAGGTGCCGACCATGCCAACTCTTCTCACCTATCCCCAGGCAGCCAGCTCAGAATCTCTCTCCAATCACAAGTCCATGGCCATTCGCACAATGGGGGCTCGACATCGTCGCGAAACTCCCAACAGCACCTGGGGGCTTCAAATTCCTGATCACAGCAACAGATTACTTCTCCAAGTGGGTCGAGGCCGAGGCCCTCGTCACCATAACAGAAGCAGACGTCCGACGATTCGTATGGAGAAACATCGTGACAAGGTTCGGCGTACCCTACGCCATCGTCTCCGACAACGGCACCCAATTTGTCGGGGACGGCCTCACGAGTCTCTGTGAAGAGTTCGGCATCAGATTCTTCAACTCAACACCAGCCTACCCTCAGGGAAACGGCCAGGCCGAAGCCTCAAACAAAACGGTCTGTGCAGGGATAAAACGAAGACTGAATTCAAAGAGGGGAAAATGGGCAGAGGAACTCCCCAGGGTTTTATGGGCTTACCGCTCCACTCCCCGCCGTTCTACAGGCCAAACACCGTTCTCAATGGCGTTCGGCATGGAGGCCGTAATCCCACTAGAATCAAGGTTCCCAACCCTTCGAACGGAGAACTTCAATCCTCAGTCCAATGACGAAGCCGTCGAGCAAGAACTAATTTTGGCTGAGGAAAAACGCGATGACGCTCGGCTAAAGCTGGCCGAGTATCAACAGACTGTTGCCAAGGGCTACAACAGAAGTGTCAGAATCAAGAAGTTCAAGCCCGACGACTTAGTTTGGCGAAAGGTTGTCCAAGCAAGCAAAAAGAAAAAGTTCATGCCTAATTGGGAAGGGCCATTTCGTATCGTGAAGGTTGCTGGTGAAGGGGCTTACACCCTCGAAGACATGCACGGCAAGGTGCTCACCAACCCGTGGAATGCCCAGAACCTCAGAAAGGCCTACATGTGATGCTCCACTCAGACAGCTACCTTCGGCCAACACTTCATGCATACCGAGTTTCTGTTTTCTTCAGCATCGGCATAACTCTTTTACATTTTCCTTTTTCATTCCAAAGAAGGGCCTCGACCCACTGTTATTGTTTTTTCTACTTTCCTTGTATTTCGTAAAAATATCAATGAAATGACAATCTTTTTATTCAAAAGTCTTTCTATAACATTTCATGCATTCATTCCACTCTCGGCTAAGAATGCCACACACAAACGATGACTTCGGTCACACCCTCCAAACGGCTCCTTAAAAAGCCCTTTGCTTCGGCCAATTTCACCGCCCAGAGAAGCAATCACTGGACATATGGTCCGCCGAGCCTGAAATACACTGTTGGAACTCAGGCTTCGGCTCGGATTGGCAAGACACTATGGTCGGCCACCGAAAGGTTACACTCGCAATTTGGCGAGCAGACCACCCACAAACAATCGCTACTCTCAAACGTCCCTCTGCTATGGCCTGGGGCTGACTCATGAGCCGAGCCCCATCCACAAGGCAAGGGGGCAACTCACACTCTTACACTAAGTCGAAGGATTGGTCAAATCTGACCACAACAAATCCATGTTCGGCTACCTAGTACCTACGGCCATAATACTTTGGTCTGGGCTCGGCTGCAATATCTATACTTAACCATTTCGATCACGATATACTCTCAGCTATTCTGCCAAACCCAAACCAAAGTGGGGGCTACGGACAACTACACATTCACAAACATGCAAGGACTACAAAATTTCTATGAAGACATGAAGGCAACAAGACAAGCTCGGCAATAATAGAGACGCTGCGAAAGAAGCCATGCATTATAAAGACAAGTGTTTGAAAGATCCTAAACCGGAAGGCACGGCGTAGTAAACCGTTCGGTGCCGACCCTCAAACAACTATTACATCTGGCACGGTAAAACTCCCAAGTTTGGAGCCGTCCAGTCCAACAAAACCTCAAAAGAAATATAAACCCTAAATTCTAAGGTTGTGGCGGATCACCCTCAGCTGCATCTTCAGTTTGACCAGCAGCATCGTCCTCGGCTTCAACAACCACTTCGTCATTCTTTTGAACTGGCTCGGGGTCTTGCTCGGCATTGTCAGCCTCACCCTTCTTTTCCCCAGTTGAACCATCCCCTCCACCTTCAGCATCGGCGATCGTCATATCTTCAACATCGTCCTCACTATCGGGAAACTCCTCCGGAGCAAGTGGGGCACATTCCTCCTCCGTGTACGGCAGCACAAGCTCGGGTACGTCGGCTACGGGGATTGACTTCATCAAGTTCATATCCGGCTCCAGCTGCATGACCCCACACGCAGCTCTCACCCCATCCTTGTACCCAGTCCGGTACGCGATCGGCAGCTTCTTAGCAAGTTCCTCGTTGACCATCGACCGAGCCTCCCGGACGTACTCGGCGCCGGCTCTGTCGTACCCAGCCTGAAAAGCCTTCTCATCCACCTCCTTCATCTTCCTCTTTTCCCTACGGACAACCTGCCCGAGCTCACGTTCGGCAGTCTTTGCATTCTCCAGGGCCTCATCCCTCTCTTTCTCGAGTTCGGCGACCCTCGACTTGGCAAACCTCAAGCCGTTCTTTGCAGCCTTGGCCTTTTCACGCTCAGCTTTCGCTTCATCGCGGTAACGTGTCCTCTCAGCGGCCAAGAGTTCGGCTTGCCGAGAAGCACGCAGCACAGCTTGCCCAGCCTACACAAGATCAATTCATCAGCCTCGACAACATGTCAAAATGCAAATTAGAAAACCAAGTCAAAACGTACCTGAACGAGATATGCACTAGTGTGGACTAGGCTCGGCTGGAGCTCCCCTGGAATCCTGTCCATATCCTTTGGAAGAGCAAGCCCATGCAGCATGGTCACAGCAAGGCCAGGCTCCTCCTTGACGCTGTCCTCCACCGTGACCACTCTGCCGTCGGCCATCGCGAACGATGGTGCGAACTCCGAGACGATCACACGCCCATCGGAACCTGCTGCCCTCTCCACGGCCTTAGAGCCTCCCGCCGCCGAAGACTCGCTTTGGTCCTTCTCCTTTGGAACTGGCGTCGGCGGCCTGGCAGGGAAGAAGTCGTGTACTTTCTGCCTCTTAGCAGGACTTTCGGTGGGAGAAGGAGCAGCTACCTTCTTGCTGACAGCAGCTGCCTCCTTAAGGTTCATCCTCACCACGTTTCTCCTTCCCATATCGTCGGCAAATTGAGGAATTAAGGTTCGGATTGGAGGGATATGGGTACCTTGAAGGTCGGCTGGCTGACTTTCCTGAAACCAGAAATCAGCTGACTTTTGAAATGTAGGAAACTTCACCTCGGCTCCTTCACCTTCTTGCTCGGCTTTGGGACTTGGTCGCCAACGCCTACCTCAGTAGCTGACTTTTTACCCTTAGCCTTCGTGCTCGGCCCCGGCTCCTTATCCTTCTTCTTCCTCTTCAACTTTCCCTTGTAAGAGGGAATATAGTTAAGCAGCGTCGGTGCGTCGCGAATGGGGTGAGCTCTCAACTCTTCGACGTGAGCCTCAACGGATAAAGATTGCTGCGTCTTGGTTATTGCTCGGTGATCTGCAAAAAAACGAGAACGTTGGCAAAAACATCAGCAACATAAAGAGTAAATCATGTTCGGCAATATGAAGAGATAAAAGTGAACCTCGGAAGTCCTTTATCTTCGGTACAGAGTGCAGCCGCGTCAATTGGCTGCCGAACTTGTAATTTCCGCTAACCTCAACATAGAGTTTAGCCCATTTATCGGTATCAGGAAGCCCGTTTATCAGGGGCTCCTTGCCACCACGCGTAGACAGATACCTACGCTCGGTACCGCCGTGCCTGGACATGATGTACGTATGAAATAGGTCGGCCACGGTGAAGTCAAGATTATGCAGCTCTTTCAGCCTAATTACGGACATCACAATCCTGTAACTATTTATGGCGAAATAATGAGGTACTATGCCGAACCTAGTCAGCAATTCCCTCAGAAATGGGTGAAGGGGGAAGCGGAGCCCGGCCTCACAGATGGCCATTAGAGGGACTGTTATGTGTTTGGGTTGATCTCCCCTTTTATCCCTTATCCTATTACTAGCTACCTGGTGGACGACGACGTCGGTAGGGATGCGATACGTTCGGCAGAAGTTGGCATATTCATCCGGACGCCCACTAAAGTAATGGGCATGGGGACAGACCTGCCCTTTCTCAAAAAGATCAGCAAACTCCCTGTTCTCGGAAGAAGTCTCGGCAGGGGCAGCTCGGGACGAAGTTGCGGCTCCATCCTGTTGACAAAGCCTGGACTCGGCCTCGGGCCCAAGTTCGTGCTCGGCTTCGGATTCTGTGCTAGTGGAGAAGGTTATCTCTGGGTCGGTGTTGAAACCACCGTATTCGTGGTCAAGCTCGGCGTTGGAATCATCGGAACCTGACATGTTCGAGGCGATGGAAGAGGTTTGACGTCGGCTTCTGTGTAACTCCAAATACTCTCGGATCACAAGGTTCGCAGAATCGTCCCCTGAACTTTCAGAGTCGGATGAGATGACGACAATTGGGGGAGCCAGACCTAACAAGTCAAAAACAAAATCATGAGACCTCGTCGTCGGCTATAAAATAGTCGCCTCACTACGCTCGGAATTCTAAATGGCCCCCCATCATCGTTCTCAAGGCTCGACCAAACCGTGTTCGGATGGAGCCTACCAAACAAACAGAGATTGGGGCTCGGCCTTGTCCATCAACGGCCAAGCCCAGAACCCCTTGAAGGTTCCATGCTCGGAAGAACAGGTTGAAGAAGGAGATGAACAGTCGTCCATCTCCAGGGTGCACTATTCACTTAGAACAAAAAATGCCCCAAGAATCCAGAAAAGCAAAGGAAAACGGACTGAAAACTGCAGAAAGTTAGAGAGAAGCAAGAAACGAACAAATACCTGGATTTGTGGCGAGATCTGGTAGCAGAATCTGCTGGAAATCGAAGATGAAAGACGAACGGCTGCTTTGGAGCTCTGACAATGGAGGTCTGGAGAGAGAGAGAGAACGAGAGCTTTCTCTCTCCTCGCGTCTCCCCTTATATAGGGCTAGGGTTGGGAATTCGAAAATCCCGCCCATCATTGCACCGCCGAACGACTGACCACTCAGCGCGCGACACATGTCATTGATAAGACGGTTTGCAGGGCTTGCCAGCCCACCTCTCGCCTGCCGTACCCAACCACAAGGTGACATCTGGCGTCCAACCATTGGAGTACTTCATCGACGGTCGAGACTACTCCTGAGGATGAAACGGTTCAGGCTCGGCTGGAACTTATCTTCATCAAACAAATGTACGCTCGGCGGTTTGACGAGTTCGGCCTAAGGCTCAACTTCAATCCCTACCATGCGTACAGCATCGGCAGGAATTGAGGGGCTATTGTAGCGGGCCGAACATGGTTTGTTCGCATGACGCGGACCATACCTGCCGTGGTCCGATCGCAGGCCTCGTGCGCGGCAAGCCGACAATGACTCGTCGTGTATATCCGGTTTGCCTCAGGCTCGGCAGCGGACAGACCCGCGCTCGGATTGTGCCGTCGACGGAGTCCGCGGCGGCGTTACCTCCTTCATTGAACGCATGGCTATGCTCGGCGGTTCCCGCGGTCGGCTACCTTCAGAGCACGGCGTGCAGCCGACGGCGGCTGGCTGTAAAGCCACGCGTCCTGCCACGTGCAGAAGCGGTTACAACAGAAGATGATCACGGGCGCACATGGGTGTGCCAGCTCAGCCCTGAAGACGGTTATCAGATCTATTTCTCGACGTCACTATGATGTCACTCGGCCCGTGGAAGGCACGCGATGGTACTTGGAGGGCAAGTCAGAAGGCACTATAAATACCTAGAGATGGTAACCCTAACGGGGACACGCTACTGAATACTCACACTTACTCCCTCTCCAGAGCTTTCTGCTTCCTCTCTGCGCTATACTCATCCTCTCGCCGGAGGGCCTTGCCGGGACAACCCCCGGCCAGGTCTTAGTCGTGCGTTCCTTGTGCAGGCTAGGAGAAGAAAGCTAACCCACCATCGAACCACCTACGAAGGATCGAGGACCGGAGGATCACGGGCCACACAAAAACGTTGCGATTCTTCTTTTATTAATCAATTTTAGCCAGTTAGGGCGGGGGAACAGTTAATCGGGGATTAAAACTGTAACATGTTTGCAGGATGTGATAGATGGCATGGATGAACAGTTAGTATAGGATGAGAACAGATTGCTGTGGGAGTTTAAACAGACTGGAAAGCCCCTGTTTTGGAGTGTCGCACGCAAGAGGTAACCAGTATGCACTGATCAAGTCAATGCATGCTGATCATACCTGCGCACGCTACTACAAGACCTGCGCGCGCCAGTAAGCCTAAGCCCACAACTCTTATTCTCAAACCTTCTGGGCTCTGGAAGGACCAGTGCACACCCAGGACAAACCAAGCAGTTTATGCAGTCATAATATACAGTTTAAAGGCTGAAAAAGCCTAATAAATAAACAAAAACACCCCATAAACAGTGTGGGGACAAAATGATAGCCTAAAACCAAGTTAAACATGCAAGGCCAGCCACTGATCGGGTATAAACAATCGCGCGAGGGTTCCAAATCGTCGCGCGACAATGCGCCCCGGGCGCGTGATGGTTGCGCCCTGGCGCGCGACGATTGCACCCTGGCGCGCTGGTCAAATGGAGCGTTGACATCGCGCGATGGTTTGGGTGCAGCGTGCGCGGGTTCGAGCCAACTTTCCAGTGTCTGGTTTTTCACGTCCTGGGTTCTGAGACAGGTCCAGAATGATCCCAGGGGTACTCCAACAGAACAGAACTTAATATTGAAATGCAAGTTAGCAATTTAAGCTCTAAGAAAAGCAATAAACTGGTTTTTTGCATGCTTAACAGTGATCTATAATAATTATTAAGACAATAAAACAGGAAAGAACCAACATCCCTTCCCCACGAGAACCATCGCGCGATGCTTGAGACAAGCGCGCGCATGACTGGGTCCGTCGCGCGAGGGTATGTTGGTTGCACGGTTTTTGAAGCCTTGACCCTGCCAGCCCCCCTCAGGGATCAGAACAGAGAGCAGAACAAAGGTAAGATATACCTTTGAATTTTGAGGTTTGAAAAGTGTTTGAGCTTTAAGTTTAGGTTGAGGTTGAGGTTTGATTGAAATGTGAAAATGGGGAGGAAGAACAAGCTTTGTTCTTAGGGTGTTAGGTTGGAAACCAAATGTTGCACTTGCTAATGGAGGAGAGATGAACAAAGGGTTAGGGTTAGAACCTTTGTGCTTTGAATTTTTTGGAACCCTTTGAAAGAGAAACAAAGGGGGCTATTTATAAGCTTAGCACCTTCCACTAATGGAAAGGCAGGTCTGGTCCAAAGAATGGAGGCCAGCCAGCCACGAGGCTGGCTGGGGATTACTTGGTGATTAAGCTGCCCAGCTGAATAAAGGTGATGGGGACAGGTTCTGACCGTCGCGCGATGGAGTCAAACCGTCACGCGACGGTGCGCCCCGGCGCGCGATGGTTGCGCCCTGGCGCACGATGATTGCGCCCTGGCGCGCAATGATTGTGCCCTGGCACACATCAATAGGGTTTTTGGCTTTTGGAAGTGGCTTAAGATTAGGTTAGGTTCAAGGGTTATTCAAACACTCAAAGCTCAAACACTCGACATTCCCGGGGTGTTCTTGATTCGTTTCATCATCGGGGAATCAAAAACCGTAAGTAAACTAATCTGGAAGCCCAGATTGGGGTGTCTACAGTAATGGATCAGGAGGCGCGGGAATAGTGTTGCAGAACGAAGGAGGGAGAAAATACCACTTGGCCTACAAGCTAAGTTTCCCCTGTTCCAATAACGAGGCGGAATACGAGGCGTTGATCTTGGGCCTAGTGGCAGCAAAAGAAAGAGGAATCAAGCACCTGAAGATAGTAGGAGACTCAAAACTGGTAATTCTACAAACAGAAGGAGTTTACGCGTTGAAAGAACCAACCCTGGCACCGTACCGAACAACGGTCCAGAAGCTAATGAAATTTTTCAAAAGCACCAATATCATCCACAAGCCCAGGTCAGAAAATCACTTCCCGGACGCCTTTGCCACGCTGGGGGCAAAGACGGAATTCGAGGAAAAAAGGGCTTGCATAGAGATCGTAAAGATGTTTGAACCATCCGCGGTAGAAGACTTTTCAGAGCCGACGGAGGATTGGCGCAGATCCATCAAAATTCAGTTAATCACTGGCGTAGGGCACTTGCCCACCGCGGAGCTCTCGTGCTTCGTAGTCTTGCGTGGAGAGTTGTATCACCGCGCCCCGCAGGGGTGGCTCTCGCGGTGCATCGATTCGAAGGAAGCGAAAAAAGTCTTCGACCGGATTCATGAAAACAATTGTGCAGACAACGAGATAGCCCTGTACAGAAGGATTCAAAGGCAGGTTACTATTGGCCCAGCATGAAAAGGGATGCCGATCTAATCGCGAAAAACTACACTTGGTGCTCCTTGTATGCGGCTAAGCCAGAATGCCTGATGGCAGGAAACAGCGACCAAGAAGTGGATTGGAGGCAGGTTTACGTTGATTACTTACGAGAAGGATCCCTGCCCGCTGAACGAATCAAGTCCGCGAGGGTCGTCCGCGGAGCGCAATGCTTCTTCCTAGAAAAAGGGCTCCTCTTCAGAAGGACCCTCGACGGGATGCCTCAGAGATGCGTAGATAAAGAGGAAGCGGAGGAGGTTCTAGCAAAGACCCACGGAACTGAGCTTCAAGGGTGGAGAAAGCTTTATGAACAGTTGGTCCATCTAGGGTATTTTTGGCCCACCATGGAGAAAGACTCCAAGCGGCATGTGCAGAGATGTCAAGCCTGTCAAAAGTTTGGGAACCTGGTTCACACTACTTCTGTTGAATTGCATTCAATCCGCGCCCCGTACCCCTTCCACACCTGGGCCATGGACCTGGTTCGGCCAATCAGGCCAGCGTCGCGGAAAAACAGATGGATTCTGGTGGCCACAGAAGTGTGCACCAAGTGGGTTGAGGCTGTCCCGCTGAAGAAGGCTACGGGAGACGCGGTAGTAGCCTTTATCAAAGAAAACATCATCTGCAGGTTCGGCATACCCCGGACGATTCTCTCCGATAACGGGACTCCGTTCATCAATCACCATGTGGGGAGCCTTCTCGATGAATACTCCATTGATCACCGTACTTCCAGTGCCTACTATCCACAGGGAAACGGGCAAGCGGAAGCGACAAACAAGACCCTAATAATAATTCTGAGCAAACTACTGGACGAATGCGGGGGTACCTGGGCGGATCACCTGCCAATAGCCCTATGGGCCTACCGAACTTCGAAGAGAAAATCTACCCGCACCACCCCCTTCAGCCTAGTGTATGGAGCAAAAACAGTTTTGCCCGCGGAACTGAGCGTCCCCTCCGCGCGAATGATCCTCGCGATGGAAGACTCCATGGAAGGAAAAAGAGCAGATCTGGAAGCCCTTGAAGAAAGAAGAGTCACGGAGGCTCTCCTTCACGAGAGATACTGGGAGTCCGTGGCATGCTACTACAACAAAGGCGTGGTACCGCGGGTGTTCAAAGTTGGAGATCTAGTCTGGAAAGCCACAGCGGCAGTAATGAGAGATTTGAAGACTCCGAAGTTCACACCCAGATGGGAAGGGCCATATGAGGTAATCAGTGCTTCCGCGAGTGGAAACTACCACTTGGCCCGCGTAGAAGACGGTTTCAGGACAGGGGCAGTAAATTTCAAGTATATCAAGAAGTTCCACCCGTAAGAAAAGCAATGGAATTCCTGGTCTTCTACTTTACATTGTTAGTTTCCCCTGTTGTTTTCTTTCAATGATGTCTCAAAGTTTAATGAAAAGCAGTGTTATTCTGTGAAATACGTTGAAGTTTTGTAAAACTGAATCATCGAACTAAGTTGTTCTTGAAGGCTTTTAATGAAGCACTACAGTTATCCCTTTCTTATGCTATCTCCTTAATATTTTACGCTATGGCAAAACGATATGGTCACGCGGAGAGAACATTTCCGCAGAACCGTCACCCCGTTATGCTTATCAATCCAAGCTTAGTGATTATCAAACAGAGATAATGTTAAGTCACGAGAGGTCAGAACATGACTTGCGAGATTCAAACTTAACGGTTATCGAATAGAGATGATGCTAAGTCGCGAGGAGTCAGAACATGACCTGCGAATTTAAACTTGACGGTTATCAAATAGAGATAATGTTAAGTCCCGAAGGGTCAGAACATGACCCGCGTACTTCAGGCTCGGCGGTTATCAAATAGAGATAACGTTAAGCCCCAACGGGGCCGGGACATAACCCGCGCGTTCCAGTTAACAATTATCAAGCAGAAATAGTGCTAAGGCAAGAGTGGTCAAAACGTGGCCCGTGGCCCGAAAACCAGCGGAATAGGCCAAGCCAAAAATGGCCGAGGCATGGTCCACGGTCAGAAGGTGATGATACTATTACTAAAAAGGGACAAAATCAACACACGAGTAATATCATTGATGCAAACGACAATTTTATTCCAACGATGTCAGTTTTATTCAAAAAGAAGAAGGGGCAATAGTACATGTGTTTTACAAAAAAGAAAAAAAGGAGGTAGAGGCCCTAAGCCAGCCAATCCGCGAAGACGAGTCCCTCCGGGTCAGGATCCTCAAGATTCAACGCCGCGGCAGCCAGCTCCGCGTCGCGCTGCATAACCTGGGCGAATCTAGACTCCAGGTTAACCACGTGCTGCCGAGCGGACTCCAATTGGGCAGCCAACTCCTGGATCTCGGGCCTCAGAGCAGCCCTCAGGGTGGAACTCCTCGCGCACAGCCAGGCCAGGTCAAACCCCAAGATGTGCATATCCTGTGCGACCTCCTGCAGAGCAGCTTCCATTTCGGGGGTGAAGTCACCGAAGCGTAGCTGTGCCCAAGGGGTGACCACTTCATGGAGGCTACCAAGGAAAAGCACCCCAAGCCGGACAGACCGCGGATTGAAAGAGCCGAATGTCTCTGGATGGGCCCGGGCTATGGCATTCAGCAGCGGGTGGTAGGCCTCGTCTACAAAATAGCCCGCGGGGAAGAGACGGATTTGTGCCTCAGCCTTAGTAGCCATGGGCTCCTTACCCAGATCCGCGACAAGGCTCCGCCTAGGAGAGGGCTGCTCCCTGGACTCCACTTCATCTCTTTGTTGATCGCCCATACCCAAATTCAAGTCAAGGCCAAAATCACCAAGAGATTGGCTTCCCTATCCTCCCAAAACATCGTCAGTTGGCAGGAAGGTCATATCTTGAAATAAATAATTCAGATCTGAATCAGTAATGGAGGTGGGCCCCCCAAAGAGTTCTTCATTTACCTCCAGCTGTTGGTTCGAAGGGAGGGTTGCAGACTCGGCAGGCAGAGTAGCCGCGCGCCTCGCGGAGGGGTGAGGAGAGTGAGTCTGGGAAGTAGAGCACGTCGGAGAATGAGGACTTGTTGCATCCGCGGCTGCATCCCTCCCCGCGGCTACCCCAGGGCCTTGCAGGAAAGAGGCGTTAGAAACGCCCGGGGAACCGCCAGCAACCCAGTCCAGAAAGCTTTCTGTGGAGCGGATACGGGCACTAGTAGATTGCTGTTGGGAGCCAGAAGGGGTGGAAGTTGAGCCTGCCCTAGCCTGGCCCGCGGCAGGACCTCCCGTGATGGCATGAGGAAGTTCTTCAACATTGTCTTCTTCCTCTTCCCTCAGAAGTTGAGCGGCCGCCGCGTTGATCGGTTCCGCGGCAATGTCGGCCTAGCCCACAGACTCACCAGCATCCATCGGCGGAGGAGGCTGGCGAGCCTCGGAGGATGCTGCATTAGATGGGGAGGGGTTGCGGTCAGTAAAGTAAACTATGACGTTTTCAGACTCCTCGGAGGAAGAGGACGACTCGATAGAGACCGTGTTGGGATCTCCCCCAAGGTCAACAACGGAAGGCTCGTCAGGCAACATACCTCCGATCACCAAGGAGGACTCTGGCTCCTGATGAGGAAAAGGGATTGGCCCTGTCCTGGGTTGAATTATCCCTATTTCCCCCTGCTCCTCTGGGGAATCGGAGATGGTCACTACCGCAGTATCTCCGCGGCGGGGCCTTCCGCAGGTATAGACGGCCGGGCTTGCAGGGCCGCCAAGTGGACGCTGAGAGAGACGCGATCATCGTCATCGTTGTCGTCACCGTCATCACCGCCGCTGCCCGCCCCCATGTTCTTGTCCTCTTCATCATCAGACTCTATCACGGCTTTCCAAGAAGTTTTGACAGAGTAAAAGTTAGAAAGCGGAGAAAGAGACAACATAGGTGATACTCTGGTGGGCGAAGCTTACTATCGAGGCGAAGTCGTTTGGGTTGAATGTCCGAAACATCCGCTCCCGCTTCCGCGCTCGCGTCCGCCTCCGCCTGTCCGCCTGGTGCTTGTTCCGATGCCTCTGCCGCGGCGGCCGCCTCTGGCTCAAAGGCCACAAAAGTACTGGCGTCCCGCTCCCGCTGCTGAAAGCAAGAAGTAAAGTAATAAGAACAGACCACAGAGAAAGAAAGATGAAGTAGCGTAATTCAGTACAACGAATAAGGGTGTACGCACCGTGTGAAGGCGTTTGGGGCGACGGGCCTCCCCCGCCACGGGCGCATGAGAAGAAGATGGTTGAGATGGCTCTGCGGGGGGTGGAGGTTGTGTCCTCCCACGGGTCACCCGCGTGCCTGTGCGCCTTGGGGCGGCTTGAGGAGGCAGAGGGGACATTGCTGGGAACGCCCTATTTAGGGGCGCGGCGTCGATAACGGCCCATTGGCTGTGGGGGCCGAGCCAGTCAACTGCCCAGACTTCCGTGATGGCCCGCAGCGAAGTGTCTCGCATACGGATCGTGGACGCCTCAGGAACAACAGCCTGCCCGTGGACGAACGTCAAGAAGGAGTCTAGATTCCTTCTCCAAAACAGGCGGAATTCTGGAGTATAGGCCAGGATCCTGTCCCTGGCCGGAATGGGCAAGTTACCAAGCTGCACCAGGATCGGAGAGAGTTGAGTCACCATGAATCGAAGCTTGGACTCCACAAAGGAAGGCATTGGAGGGGCAGGCCCAGGCACCCCTTGATCGAAGCTCAACTGCCTCGCAAAACGGTCCAGGCGGTAGACCACTACTCCAGTGGTCTCGTTGTTTAGGAACGGAAGCCACCCAAGGAGAGCTATGAGTGTGGCGTTGACAACAGTCCGTGCCACGGAGTCACCACCGCTCGCGGCACTGAGGGAAGAAGCAGAGGGGAGAAGGCACAGACCCACACCCATGACGCCCGGGAAGGGATGTTATAGGGTCGCGGGGTGAAGTTGGCTTCAATATCACATGCCTCGTACCATGAGGCATTGCTGCTGGTGTCATACCACTGCTCCGCGCGAGATCGCTGCCTCGATGCCTGAAAGGCCAGCGGAACCGGTGCAACGGAGCGGAAGTGCTCGAAGAAGTACGCGAGCAGGAAGTTAGTGTGGGCCATTGAAAGATGGTCGCACCTACCAAGGGACCTGGCATAATCGGCCTGTACCAAGTCCAGTTGGCGGTAGAGCGACCCCAGAAAAAGAGGTGCCAACGCAACGGGCTGGCCGCAGGCTAAGAGCACAGCCAACGGAGAGACCGCCTGAGAGAGACCGTCGATGGGATAGTCAGGTAGGACATAGTAACAAAGGAAGTAAGAGAAAAATCCCGCCATGTAGAGCCGCTGCCTATATTGAGGACCCGCGACAAAGTCTCGCGCGACACCCGGAGCAACAGTCCTCGCGGGTTGGAAGTCCTTGTAGAAGTAGCGAATCCAACTCCCAAGGGAAGTCTTCTTGGCATTTGCCGCCGCGGCCTTGCGAACGCCCTGAGCAGTGAAGATGGGACCGTTTCTGGGCCAGCCTATGCAACTTCTTTAGGCTCTCGACGTCATCTCGGTCTTCACGCGAGAGTTTGGTCAGGTCCAGAATGTTGGCCCCGCGGAGGGACAGGCGAGTGAGAATAAAGGTGTCCTCCAGTGAGAGCCCGCTCTCCCCCCAAGCCCATGCAAAGGAATGGGTATCCGTGCTCCAACGTGAGCACGCAAACTCCAAGTTCTTAATGGCCGCCCCATGCCGAGGGATGCTCAGGCGCCGCGACAGGTGGACGGCGTCGTTAGCACCACTGGCCACCAATACCTGCCTGAGGCGGGGATCGCTGACAACATCGTCCACCCACTCCGCCCAGTCGGTGGGTGGGGAAGCTTAGGCCCCAAAGCGGCATTCCACGAAGGGGAAGTCCCCGCACTCGAGGCGGAAGCGAAGCACAGAAGAGGGATTGACCAACTCTGTTTGTTCTGGGGCGGCAAGGGTCTTGAAGAAGGTTGGATCGGCCACAGGCGCACCCGCGATAGAGTAAGCCCCCGCGAGGGCCCAGAATGGGTCACCAACTGTCTGCAAGTAAGGGGCCCTCTGCCATTGGTCGCGCTCAGGGGGCATATGTAGGCGCGGTCAGAATTATTGACATATCAGCAGGAAAGACTTTTTGACCCTCCAATTGGAGGCGGACGCGTGGCAGCAGGGCCCACGCGGAGGGTCAACCTTGGTCAAAGTTCCATTCTAAGAGAGACGGCTGACCACCCAATAGGAGGAGAACATGCGTGGAGCATAAAAAATGACACTCGCAAAAGCAGTCTGCAGAATAAAAGGCACCGCGGGACCCTCGCTGGCTCCGCGGAAGAACTAAAGATGCACCGAAATGGGTACAACAGCAGAGAATCACAGGAAGACCCCGGGGTTCTATTTGGGCCTAGAAGGCAGGGTCCGGAAGGAACGCGATCGCCGCAGGTCGTGACCTCGCTCTAGCGGGAATTGGGAAATTTCTTGTGGCTTGGTGGCTTGGGATGGAGGTAGCGTCGTGGAAATTCGAGCCCTCCCGCGGAAAAGACCTCCGCGGGAAGACGAGTTTATCCAAGACCTGGAGGTACGGAAGGGACACGTGTTGAGGTCTTATAGGAGTGTCGTTCTGGGCCTGCCCTAGGCCCAGGTGCCCTATAAATACCCCTGACATTCCCAATGATTGAGAGAGCTGACTTTTCCGGAAAGAAGGGGTGTAAGCACTGATTCTGAGGAAGGATAACATTCTTCCCCAAAGAGAAGGTGACCTCACCCGTTCGAGTCCAGAGAAGGTCAGACATCACCCCCGCAGAAAACATAAAGGACACGTTGCCTTTGTCTCTCTCGTACCTCTTGCTCCTTCCTTCACCCCACAAGATTTCTCCCATATTCCCCCTTTTACTAATCATCAGCCAATCGCACCTCTCCAGCTCACACTTACACACGTAAGCACAGTCAGCGGAACCCCTTAACCAATCACCCACAATATCAAATAAAAAATAAGAAAATAATAAATGACAAGCCCCAAAACATAATTCACCCCTTCTAGTTGACAAAATTCACACCCCTTCTAAACAATTCACACCCTCCAAAATGCAGAATTCACACCTCTCAAAATGCAAAATTCACACATCACAACTCACTCCCCAAAATACACAATTCACAAACCAAAATGAAAATATTCACATCTCTCAAATGCAGAATTCACCCCTTCTAAAATGAAAGAATTCACACCTCTTCTAAACAATTCACACCCTCCAAAATGAAAGAATTCACACCCCTCAAATGCAGAATTTACACAGACTCTACACAATTCACACTCTCAAAAACAAAAATAAAAACAAAAATTACACATAATTTTCTATTCAATATGGGTCTTGTTTTATAGATCTCTTCGAGTAGATTCTAAAAATATAAATTTTACAAAAAAATGATATATATACACACACACACACACAAACTTCAGGTAAGAGCGCCCTTAGCTTGTTAAGTTAAGGACGTCCCCTTTCCTGACCAATTTGCGATGATCTGAGCCGCTCAATATATTCAGAATGTGATTTTAAAGTTACCCATGAGAAATTAGAAGAAAAAAAAGACCGGGAAGTGCTTGATCCGAGCAGTTTTTGTTCGGTTCAAATAAAAACTGCTCAAATCAAGCCCTTCCCGATCATTTTTTTTTTTTTGCTGATTTCTCGCGGGTACCCGTATAATCACGTTCTGAACACATTGAGATGCTCGGATCATTAAAATTTGATCGAGAAAGATGAGAAAATGGGACGTCCGCATTTTATTTAAAATGAGGACGCCCTTACCTGAAGGGGACTCACACACACACACACACACACACACACATATATATATATAATAAAAGATATTGAGTTTTAAACATTCTAAGGCAAAAAATAACAAATATGTCCACATCAACATGTGTCAACATCAACCACATGTTTATATGTTATCCACGCAAGGGGGTGAGGACAAACTAGTAAAAACATCTTTGAAAAGGGTCTGGGTGGAATAGAGCTACAAAAGAGAGTTGGCACGGAACCCCACCAAGAAAATGGGACTGGCCGATCATTTCCCGAAAACCCATTGGGACAAGCTCAAACTCCTAATAGGCCTAAAAGCCCAGATAAATGGGACAAGCCCAAATAATTAAAATCCAAACACATAAAAGGCCTAAAAGCCCAGAATTGGAAGAGCCCAATACACTTAAGTACAAGACAAACCTCAACTAATCCTAATCTGCCAACAGCTGCCCCCCACGCCAACCACCACAACTGCAGCCGAACAACAACCGCCGCCCTTGCCCCACAATGTTGTTAGGCCATTTCCGGTTAAACACAGGAGAAAAACTGGCAGAGACAGACAGACTTCGCTCCAAGAATCGGTGACCAAAACCTTGCCGTTAAGCGAAACCAGATATCCCAACAGATTAGCCGGCGGCCGACCACCAAGACGGAAAGGAGACGAAGCCAGAGGGGGTTGCGGAGAAACTGACAAGCAAAAGATCGAGACTAGTCGGCCGCTCCACATCATCATTGCAAAGCGACAACGGAAACAGTCACCACCGGAGCACCCGGAGAAGACCAGCGACTACACGTAACGAAGCAAAAGAGGCCGGAACTCAAGAGATCGTCGTGAACCCGCCATATGTCGCCGGTCCCAAAAACAAACAAGAAGTATCCAACCGCAGAAACCCATGTCGCCAAAGCCGCCAAAGTCCACCGGATACCGCTACAATACCTGCAAAACGTAAAAACAAAAATGGAAAGAAAAGAAAACGGCGGCCCGGGGGAGGAGGCGCCTCCCCCAGGCAGAGAGCTTTGACGTTTTGGTTTCTAGAGAGAGGTTGGAGAGTTTTCTAGAGAGAGAAGATTGAACTCGAGCTCCTATTAGACGAATTCCCCGGAAAGTAATTATCCAGTTCTTATGGGAGCTCATAAGTACAAGTCTCTTGGGAACTTAGAGCATTTCCAACAAAATACGCTGTTGTACTTCATTTAAAAGGATCAAAATAAGATCTTTATCTAAAACATGAATGCCGAATCGGTTGTGTTTGGTTGGCATTTTAGTTTAGTTTAGTTTTGGTAGTGGGTGGAGAGAGAAATAGGATAATGATAGGAGAGAGGGGTAATGATTGGAGAGAGATAGAGAGAGAAATGAAATTAATAAGGGAAAATTGGTTAGGAGGACATACTACAGGGGGTTTTAAAGGAATAAGGACATGTTAACTTTTCCTAACGGCGCCAGTACATTCTACACCAATTTTCCAACAAAACCCCCACATTTAAACACAAGCGGCTGAAACGGTCTCTCCATTTCAGTCGATTCCTGCCAGAAGAGAGACAGAACGAACGACAGAGAGACAAAAACCCTGATCACCGCCTTCGTTTTCCTTCATCGCCTTCTTCGTTTTCCTTTGTCGCCGCCTTCGTTTGGTTTCGTCGCCGTCGTCATCATCTACCTCGTCATTTTCAAACGGAACTGGTAAGTAAATATTACACATTCTTGTCTTCGTTAAGGTTTTGTAGTGCTCGTCATTGATTAGAGTTTGTATTTCGTTTCTACTACTCCTAGGGATTGGTAAGCATCTTGTAGTCCATTTAAAGTCTGATGGTTCTTATTATGGTTACATTAGGGTTTGTAGACCGTTGATTAGGATTTTAGTTATCTGTGTAAGTTAGTGCTCTGGATTCTTGGTTGTTAAATAAATGTGGTTATCTTCCTATAGTTTAAGAGATAGTCTTAGCTTTGTGTATTTAACAAATATGATTATCAGTCAATAGTCTAGATTTGTTGCCGTCGTCGTCCTTGTTCCTTGCCGTCACGAACTCGTAAGTTTAGGATTTTGTACTCTATTTCTATGTTTGTGCATTTTTGTAGTCCCTTGCTACTGATTGCGATCTGGTTAGGGTTTTGAGTCTATTGGTTAGGGTTTGATCTGTCTTGTGTTTTTGAAGTACATTTGCAGTTTGGTCGTACTGGTTAGGGTTTTGTTAGCGTTTTGCAAACAATTTTGTTTGTGTTAAAGATATGGTTATATGTGTATTCTGACTTTGCCTGCTTAGTATTGTACTCTGTTTTAACAGTTATGGTTAACTGTGATGTTGTATACTCTGGATTTGTTTGCTTAAACTTTGGAACACAGATAGATGTGTTTATCTGGTTAGCTGTGGTTAGATGTCTATGTAATCCGTTGGTTAGGTTATCTGGACAAAATCAGTACTTTGGAGGAAAAAAAAAGCTAGAAACGGATGATTGAGATTTCATCTAAAGAAACTACAGATAAATGGATTACTATAGTACCCAAGCCTCACTAGTGTTTTGAAGCCCAAAGGGCCGAAAACAAGTCAAATCCTGTTTGATCTGAGTTTTTACTAGGCCGAAATAAATATGATTATCAGTCAATATGTGTACTAAAAGATTTGGTTAACTATGACTGTGTTGTATGCCAACAACTTCAATAGATAACCATAACTGTCAAAATATGTTCTTTGAATGTCGATAAGAACACACAGATGTGGTCATCTGCTTGTATGTATACTCTGAATTTTGTATGTGCACTAAATGATTTGGTTAACTGTGACTCTGTTGTATGCCAACAACTTCAATAGATAACCATAACTGTCAAAATATGTTCTTTGAATGTCGATAAGAACACACAGATGTGGTCATCTATTTTTTTGTATACTCTGAATTTTGTTTGTACACACAGATGTGGTCATCTACTTGTATGTATACTCTGAATTTTGTATGTGTACTAACTGATTTGGTTAACTGTGACTCTGTTGTATGCCAACAACTTCAATAGATAACCATAACTGTCAAAATATGTTCTTTGAATGTCGATAAGAACACACAGATGTGTTCATCTGCTTGTATGTATACTTTGAATGTCGATAAGAACACACAGATGTGGTCATCTGCTTGTATGTATACTTTGAATGTCGATAAGAACACACAGTTATGGTTATCTGTTGATAAAGAGTTTAGGGTTTTTGTAGTCTGTTTGCTTGCTTCATATTTGCACTATGTTTTAACAGTTGTGGTTATCTCCTTATATGTGTAGAGGACATGACAAAACCAAAACAAATAGGTAAAGAATTGATGGCCGTATGGGAAGCTCGGCCATTAAAAATTATTTTGCCTTCACAAAAGATGAGAATGAAACAGTCACCGAGAAAAAGAACAATAGAACCAAGTCCAACAAATCCAAAACAAAAGAAGGCTTCCTCTCCCCCTCAAAAGCAGACAACTCCAATGAAACCATCTACTGAAAATGTCCGGAGTCCAAGAAAGAGGACAAGATTAAATAAAGAACATGAAGAACATATGGATGAGCAGCGTCCGACAAAAAGAACAACAAGATCTGCCACACAAGATGCGATGTCACGACCTGGATTTTTAACATAAATTAAATACCATATTTAAAATAAAAGAACTTCGCTTGCCATCGCATTCCCAAAATAGTATCCCACCTGTTTAAAAATACAGACCAAGTCCCCAAATCAAAAGAGAATACGACTTTGGCACCACGGCCCGAATTTGCTTAAGTATAGTTACAACATGTACGGAGAGTTACAAACTTTCTTGTCAAAAGAATTTCATGAAACATTAGTTACTAGGCCATCTTGACCCAAAAGTGAGACTAGTACAAGATGAGAAGGCAACTAAGTAAGAAGAGCTTCCAAAAATCTGTCCACAATCCAAGCATGCAACACATGATGCTACTGTCCGGTGTTCAAACCTGAAAAGAAAGATTTTGTTGAGCTACAAAGCCCAGTAGGAAAATCTTAACCAATATTATATGCAAACATGTCGATTTGTGCAACGGAAAGAAAGATATATCAGAAAGCAAAGCTCAGTACTCAGGATCAATCCATTTTCAGCCTAAACCTCGAGTCCGACCATGTACACTAGATGCATGACTCAACAATTCAAATATCTCAACTCAGCCCACCAATCCAAACTCCCACCATTGGTATTTCCACCCCTTGCGTTACCGTACACCACTACGAGGATTACCGTGTTATCACCCCTTGCGTTACAGTGATCCCTATAATTCCCGGGTTGCCGTATTACCACCCCTTGCGTTACAGAACCCTACTAAGTCTCCGTGTTGCCACCCCTTGCGTTACGGGACTTCCAAAACCACATCCCGATCCCAAACGACCCAATTCACAAACCACAAGCAAGCTAAGACTTTCCCTAGATCACATTCATCGACGCAACATCACATGATGTGCCAACGCTATCACAAACGTATCACAAATGGTTACATGTTCCAATAATCAACCAATAAGCATTTAACGACGTTTAACCACATAATTCCATATTCAATTTATACCAACGGAAGGCCAACGGACAAGGATAGCATCGAAAAGTTGGAGGAAGCCAAATGAAAGAGCTTGAGATCGATTATGAGGCGTTTCAAGGGGTTTAGAAGTAGTCAGGAGCCAAAACAATCAACAAAGGATCAACAAAAGCAAAACCTGGAGATAAGCTCCCCGTATCGATACGGGAAAAATCCGTATCGATACGGAACAGGCTGTCCAAAAGATAAGCTTACTATATCGATACGCCAAAAATCCGTATCGATACCACAGGGCTTCGGGTAGCGATTTCAGCAGATTTTCAAAACGCGAATCACAACCAAAATCCAACAATCAACAACTCGATTCTACACCAAATCAACAAGGAAACATATAAAAGAGGTCAAGAAGTTCCTACCTCGAAACAATGGCCGAGATCCACGCGTTATTAGGTGAGCCCTAGCCTTACGAACTCCGACACGTCGATTCGAACTCCACCCAAGGATTTCCGAGCTTATGAACGCGAATGGAAGGCTTGAATGAGGTTATTCCTTGAAGATTTTAGGTGGAGGAGTGGAGCTTTGAGTGAGAGGAGAAGAGAGAGAAAGAGAGCCGGTGGAGAGAGAGATGGGAGGCCGGATGAGAATGAGAGAAAAGGGGAGATACAATTATCCCCTACAACTCACATCCTCTATTTATACTCACAAATCATTAAATCACACATTCTCCCTTCAAACTTATATTCTTTCACTTTGGTCCTTAATTCCATCATTCACCAATTAATCCATAATCTCTCAATTAGGCATTTAATCAATATTTCAAGGATTAAAATTATTCGGGTCTCTACAATCTATCCTCCTTAAAGAAATTTCGTCCCGAAATTTACAACTCAAGCCAATCAAGATTATACATCAAATAAACATGCTCACGTCACAACATATATTGTTAAATAATGAATTGACATTCATAAAGTCGAAACTTAAACTCACATTGGTTAATTCGGAAACAATTGCGGATACTTCTCTCAAAATTCGTCTTCCCTTTATCACATAGACTTTTCCTTACTCTGATTGCTCCACGAAACCCTCACTAGCAGTATGGTCTTACCCCTCAACACTCAGTCCCGCGTGTCTAGAATGCATATCGGTTTCCCCTCAAGAACTACACCAACCTCTAATCATTCCTATTAAATTTTCAACCTTCACAGACACTCAAGTTCAAATACTCGTACAAGATTCCTAGTACTCTTACAGTTACATGGCATCCACACAGAAATCCAACAAATGGTATCCCCACGTTTCTCCAAACTTAACTTATTTCACTAAGTGCCTCTCGAATTTTTTTTTGAACCACTTAATAAACTCCAATTCTCATTTTCCCCAATCAACGTCAACTAATTAATCAATTTAGAGAACTCAAATAATCTCCACTAGAATAAAACTAAAAAGCCTAGAACCCAATTATTAGACTACATAATGACTCATCACCCTCTGCTCAACTATAAACACCCACTCACTATAGCTAAACTCCTCACATTCCAAAATCATTGATATTTCTTTCGACTCCAAAAAAAATTTAAAAAAAATAGACACGTCTCACGACCTAATCAATTCTATTGATTCTGCTAATGATTGACAGCAACACCACTTCCTTAACAATTCCAAATAACCCCGTGCATCTTGGCACTCACTTCCCTCTCATAAAGGCACTACTAACTTCCCTTGTTACGGTGAAACACGTAACACAAACCCGCTGGTTATTACCTCCAACTCACACATCTGTTTACCCATAAAACTACTCTATCGAATTTCTGCACAATTTTTTTTTTTGGACGTCTTTTCGTCCATCTAACATTCGAACAAAACCAAAATTCCAATACCACTCCACATTCCCTTCAGTTCACTTAGAGTCACTACCGGTTTCTCTTCCGGATGCCCAGATCCTCTCTTCTTTTTTTTTGTATAGAAATGCGTCCGTCCTACATAACACAACCTTGAAACCATTCGGGTGAACTCTCCATTTCACTATTCTCCCTATCACAAGCCATTAACCACTTCAAACTAGCGGGGTTGACATACCACGAAATCCTCTTGCATCTAATTTTCTATTTAGGTCATACAAAAGAGTGGTAAGTAAACAATTTTTGAAGTCAAGTTCTACCTTCTTCAAACTGTATATCTCAATATTGATACCGAAAGAAAGGACATACGCTAGATTCCAACTAAAGATTAACTCCTCGTTGCAAGTACCCACGCACACATAAGTGTCCATCCTACACTGCGTTCTAAGAGCAAATTCCACATACTAAGACTACACAACACGTTAATCACGTAAGTTTAAACGAAATAACAACACATTTCATACATGAATTTTTTTTTTCAACCGTACAAATTAATAGCTTACACCATACCCATCTCTTCATGACTCATGGCTCTTAGAAGCCCAATAGTGATCAAGTTCACATCACTCTCGCAAGACCTCACACGATGTCTATTCACCTTACCACTCTCCGGTACTCTCATTCCGTTAGTCTAATCAATTTGAGCATTTCTCATATTCATTATCTTAAATCACACTTCTAACATGACGATTAATACTAATCATTCCTCTGATTCTACAACATCATAACTTAATAACATCTCATCACCCAAGCACCCACGAAATATGTGCAACGGTTGCACCAACAAACATCTAATACTCTATCCAATCTAAAAAAAAAGTTAATCACATTCCTAATTATGTTTTAAGACTTCTACTACCTCATTACTCAAGAGTCAAATTTACTCGCTCAACTAACTCCCAACAGTCTCGCTCACCACAATTTCACAAATCACAAATCCCTCTTTCCACTAAGTAGTTACATCAACATTAACGTTTCTCAACGACAATCACTATTATTTCGCCACCAACCCACAACAGTAACCACAACACTATTACAATAAGTATTTCGATATGGACCTATCGCGTCCCCCATCGTATCCCTCTATTTTACATTAATCATTTCTTTTTCTTTTTCTTTCCACTAGTGAAACACCAACATATCCTTCCAACAATATTTGTCGCACCCCAAGTATCAACATGTCTCCATACCAAACAAATTATCACATTGAAAATGGGATAATAACCCACAACACAGAAAGGCTATAAGAAAGAAAGAAGACAAGTACAAACGTTCCAAACAATCCACTATACCAACTCAGCCACAAAATTTGAAAGGTCCATAAGAAAGAAAAGAAGCTAGTATGACATTTTGAACACTCCAAGATGCCAACTCCATAAACACCCATATTCGACGATAATAGCATACAACCAAGGTATGAACAACAACCTCATTTCACAATTTGAATCAAAAGACACATACTCACAAACTATTTGCATTTCCACCCCTTGCGTTGCAGTGAACACCCACATTCCAATTTTTAACCATAACCACTCCAATCATATTAGTCTAGCAACTTCACTATCAAGTATTTTCTCTAATCTCAATACATAACCAAAAACACGCCAACTAAACGAATTCATGAAGCGAACACACGTAAATAATCTCATCTTCCCTATTCAACAAGAAAGGCACACAATTCCACATTTTCACATAGCAAATCAACCCTTTGTTTCACATCTCATTTTACCACCTATCGCTATCATTATTATCTCTTAATCACTCTCAAACCAACATATCATCCCAATAGTATACCCCGACACGTCCTCTACTATTGGCAGTATAAATCTACCTCACCGAATACATATCGTACACCATCTCTACACTCAAACCCTTCATCTCATAACGTCCCCCCTTTTTTTTTTTCACGCCCATCACTCCAAATTTCCCACCTTTATAATTTAAGACATTAACACCACTCCACTTCATTAACGACCACAATGGTTCCCATTCGTATCACTCTCGCTTCAAGCAAGTTTCTCACCACGCAACTCACTTCAACCACTTGACTTAAATCACATCAGTATAATTCTCCTTGAGTTCTTTTTTTTTTTTTTTTTTTCTACCGAACAACACAACTAATATTCTTCTATCAATCCGTCATAACGACGCCACCACAATGACCACCACAACAACACCATAACATTTCCCTTTTTCTACAAAATCCCTCCATACAATCACCTATCTCAATCCTATAGACCTAACCCCTAGGTATAGGCCTAGTATCCAATTGACTTCCCGAGACTTCCATCTAGAAGGAGCGGTGATCAAGCGCTTCTTCCAACTGGATCTCATCGGTAGTCGCCTGGGTGTCCAGAAGACACATACTGTATCTAAACACCCTACCTATGACCCTCATCTTCCTAAGTCAACCTCAGATACTTACAATTTTCTACAGGGCTCAACTTATCTTACCTTACCTATACTCCAAATCACTACCCCAATAACTACCATAACAATGACAAATTACAATCGTTAGCACACAAGACATCATTACTTTAAACACATTCACAACACTCACTAGCTCAACCCTCTGGCTATGGCACACCTCACTCACTTTCTGAATGAATTACGGTTCCTGCCACATCTCAACATATATTCTCTTTTCTCCTTCGATCCTAACAAACATGCCACCCTTCGCTCCTTTACACTCAACGCACCTCACATCACATGAAAATTACTTAAGGTATTTAAAATCTAACACGTAGTCTGTACAATTTAAGTAAAACACATCAAACACTTAGTTCACAAATCTTACTAATAGTCTAACGATTGACTCATATGTCAATCTTGCCACTATGCACAAGAACAACAACAATTTCCTCCTTTCAGATTCCTTCCCATCTAACATCTAATCTAAAGTGGGCACCGTACCATGAATGGCTTAAGTCCAAGACTTCCAACAGTAACGATAACCATAGCAACAGTCACAGTCATAGCCATTATAGGGATGTCAAACTTCTCTTTTCCTCTGACCCGAGAATCAACTTTTCACGATTTCAAGTAAACATAAATGCAATGCCAGATAAATCAAATAATGTCAATATACACAAGCACCCATGTAGTATGCAAAAAAAAAAACGTGACATTTTGAACCCATGAGACTAGAAGTCTCCCCACGGTCTCAAAGTATTCAAACCTATACGCTCTGATACCAATTTGTCACGACCTAGATTTTTAATATAAATTAAATACCATATTTAAAATAAAAGAACTTCGCTTGCCATCGCATTCCCAAAATAGTATCCCACCTGTTTAAAAATACAGACCAAGTCCCCAAATCAAAAGAGAATACGACTTTGGCACCACGGCCCGAATTTGCTTAAGTATAGTTACAACATGTACGGAGAGTTACAAACTTTCTTGTCAAAAGAATTTCATGAAACATTAGTTACTAGGCCATCTTGACCCAAAAGTGAGACTAGTACAAGATGAGAAGGCAACTAAGTAAGAAGAGCTTCCAAAAATCTGTCCACAATCCAAGCATGCAACACATGATGCTACTGTCCGGTGTTCGAACCTGAAAAGAAAGATTTTGTTGAGCTACAAAGCCCAGTAGGAAAATCTTAACCAATATTATATGCAAACATGTCGATTTGTGCAACGGAAAGAAAGATATATTAGAAAGCAAAGCTCAGTACTCAGGATCAATCGATTTTCAGCCTAAACCTCGAGTCCGACCATGTACACTAGATGCATGACTCAACAATTCAAATATCTCAACTCAGCCCACCAATCCAAACTCCCACCATTGGTATTTCCACCCCTTGCGTTACCGTACACCACTACGAGGATTACCGTGTTACCACCCCTTGCGTTACAGTGATCCCTATAATTCCCGGGTTGCCGTATTACCACCCCTTGCATTACAGAACCCTACTAAGTCTCCGTGTTGCCACCCCTTGCGTTACGGGACTTCCAAAACCACATCCCGATCCCAAACGACCCAATTCACAAACCACAAGCAAGCTAAGACTTTCCCTAGATCACATTCATCGACGCAACATCACATGATGTGCCAACGCTATCACAAACGTATCACAAATGGTTACATGTTCCAATAATCAACCAATAAGCATTTAACGACGTTTAACCACATAATTCCATATTCAATTTATACCAACGGAAGGCCAACGGACAAGGATAGCATCGAAAAGTTGGAGGAAGCCAAATGAAAGAGCTTGAGATCGATTATGAGGCGTTTCAAGGGGTTTAGAAGTAGTCAGGAGCCAAAACAATCAACAAAGGATCAACAAAAGCAAAACCTGGAGATAAGCTCCCCGTATCGATACGGGAAAAATCCGTATCGATACGGAACAGGCATTCCAAAAGATAAGCTTACTGTATCGATACGCCAAAAATCCGTATCGATACCACAGGGCTTCGGGTAGCAATTTCAGCAGATTTTCAAAACGCGAATCACAACCAAAATCCAACAATCAACAACTCAATTCTACACCAAATCAACAAGGAAACATATAAAAGAGGTCAAGAAGTTCCTACCTCGAAACAATGGTCTAGATCCACGCGTTATTAGGTGAGCCCTAGCCTTACGAACTCCAACACGTTGATTCGAACTCCACCCAAGGATTTCCGAGCTTATGAACGCGAATGGAAGGCTTGAATGAGGTTATTCCTTGAAGATTTTAGGTGGAGGAGTGGAGCTTTGAGTGAGAGGAGAAGAGAGAGAAAGAGAGCCGGTGGAGAGAGAGATGGGAGGCCGGATGAGAATGAGAGAAAAGGGGAGATACAATTATCCCCTACAACTCACATCCTCTATTTATACTCACAAATCATTAAATCACACATTCTCCCTTCAAACTTCTATTCTTTCACTTTGGTCCTTAATTCCATCATTCACCAATTAATCCATAATCTCTCAATTAGGCATTTAATCAATATTTCAAGGATTAAAATTATTCGGGTCTCTACATGCGAGAAGTCCCCAGAAGAAGAAAAAGAAGATGGAGATGGAGAAAGTGAAAGTGGTGAAAATAAGGAAAACAAAGGAAGAAGTGAAGAAATCGAAGACAACAAGTGCAAGAATAGGAACAATGAAAAAGGACATTAAGAAAATTCAAAAAAAACAGAAAGAAGAAGTGGAAGAAGAGGAAGAAAAGAAAGAAGATGACGAGGAAGAGGAGGAAGAAGAGGCATCAGAAGAAGAAGAGGGGTCATCAGAAGAAGAAGAGGGGCCAGAAAAAAAAGAGGAGTCATCATCATCATCATCAGAAGAAGAAGAAGATGAAGATGAAGATGATCAAAAAGAGCTGCAGAAAAAGGCTGCCCGCTCTAAATCCAGGTATGATTATCAGTCAATCTGTGTACTAAATGATTTGGTTAACTGTGGTTAACTTTGAATTCTGGACTGTATTGTATGCCAACAACTTCAATAGATGACCATAACTGTTGAATTATGTTGTCTGAATGTTGATAAGAACACACAGATGGGGTTAACTTTTCAATTCTAGTATGTGTTGTATGCCAACAACTTTAATAGATGACCATAACTGTCGAATTATGTTCTATTAATGCTGATAAGAACACACAGATGTGGTTAACTTTGAATTTTAGACTATGTTGTATGCCAACAACTGCTGCAATAGATGACCATAACTATCAAACTATGCCAACAACTTCAATAGTAATCATTTATTTGATCCTATATGAATCCATACATATATCGACCAATAGTCTGAAAACTGAAACTCATGCAGGAAGCCTATTGAGGAAAAGAAGGAAGCTGTGAAGATAATGAAGAAGGAAGTGGAGAAATTTCAGTATAGGTAATATAATCCTTGCTTTTTCGCATACTTGAATTACTTGTTAGATAAGCTTTTCTATATTTAAATGTTTTAAATTATACGTTATTTTGTTCAAATTTTGTGTAGGTCCAGCATGGTGTCTTTTGTCAAGCTTCTCAAAAATATAAAGTTCACAGAAACCCAGAAAAAACAGATAAAAAATCACCTTTTAGTACTCTTATCTTGGCTGTAGCGGATGCACAGTGGGATGACTCATATTTTAAAAAAAGTGATCATGATGCTTTGAAGCTTGTAGAACAATATGAAGGACAACGAGGGAGGTTCAAGTTAGGAGCCAAATTGGTGAAGATAACGGCTAGAGAGTTTGGCATTATATTTGGAATCAAATCTGGGCCCAATAGAATTGAACTATCAACAAAACCCAGGATGCCAGAAATACCGTTTGCCTATGAAATTAGTGTGAAGAGGATAATGACAAATATTAGTCTGAGAGAATTCTTCAATACAAAAGTTATGGCGGGAGAAAGTGAAGAAGATGCGAAGGATGTAGCACGTGTGCTAACCCTCTATCTCATTTCAACGGTGTTTTTGCCAAGCATAGCATCGAGAATCAGTTGGAGTTACTTTCCATTTATTGAAGACTTGGAGAAGTGCAGCTCCTATGCATGGTCAACGTTTTTTACGGAAGAGCTGATTAAGCAGTTGAACACCAATGTTACAACACCAACGGTTGTAGGTGGATGCATCGTGGGTCTCTTGGTAAAAACCTCTACCATTTTCTGATCTAAAATGTTTCCTATTTTGTATCGTAAATGAATTTGTATTTTCATTGAATACAGTACTGGTTGTGTGAACATACAACCTTAATACAACAAGCAAAGCCAAATAATATGCCAAGGTTCATGAAGTGGAGGCTTTCTGACTTGACTGAAGCGTTGGTGACACACCTGTTTTGTTCTCTTGATGCGAAAAAGGTAAAATATAATCTATTGAATTCTGGATTGTGTGATATACCAACATCAATGGATAATCATAACTGTAAAAGTTTATGCTCTGTATCTTGTTGTGAATTTCTGGAATGTTTGCTATGCCAGCAACATCAATAGTTATGGTTATCTATTCACTACTATAATAAACCATAAAGATCACAGCTATTGGCCGTGATTGTAAGTTTTCCATCACGCTTTTGCTACTGTGATGGATTTGGGTGTGATTGTAAGTCACTTTCTTTTATCACGGTTATAAACCGTGATTGAAAGAGAGAAACAATCACGGCTAAAGAGTGTGATCGTTTCTCTTTTATCACAGTTATAAGCCGTGATTGTTTCTCTTGGGCGTGATCGTTTCTCTTTTTGGGTGTGATTGTATGTCACTTTAGATCACAGTCTATAACTGTGATTGAAAGTTCAAAATAATCACACCATAAACTGAGATGAAAAATCATTGCGCGTGATCTTTTTTTGTATTTATTAGACCTTCTTTTCTTGTCATTGCCAAGTTTCGAACCCATACACCCTTGGTTGATTTCCCAAGCCCTTACCACTAAGCTAGCCAAGAACTTCTGTTACAATAGGAAAACAAAAATATTTATACTTACTTCTTAAAGTGAGAAAACTTTTTTTTTTCTTTAAAATTTGCTAAATTTTTGGAAATGCAATTAACATGATATAGACAAACTTTATGAAAATTATCACAACCTGTAGATTGTAATATTTTGGACAAACTTTACATTTTTTTTTATAAACTAACCATTTCACATGAATTTTGTGTTTATATTGAATTTCAATTTCAATGGTAACTTCCCAATTAGATTTTAATCCTTTTCAGATAAGACTAAGCCATAATAATATAATTATTTTTTTATCTAATGTGTCAAACACATGAAAGACATCCGAAATAACTAAATTTTACTACTACAATAAACCATAATGATCACAACTTGCCCACGTGAAAATCGGGCACTAGTGGAATAGCCCACCCGTCGTTTTAAGAAACAAGTGGGCACTGATGGAACCTAGTCATGGAATTTGCCTTCTCTCTCTCTCTCTCTCTCTCTCTCTCTCTCTCTCTCTCTCTCTCTCTCTCTCTCTTTTTGGGCGTGAAGATGAAGATGAAACGTAAAGATCTTTAGGGGTGAGTGTAATTAGAGTTTATCTTCTTACCTTTTGTAAAAAAAAAAAAAAGAGAACTTTTCAAAGTCCTTAAACGACATCATTTTCATCATATAACTTTTCAAAACCCGCCTAAATGAGTACCAGCCCGCCCACGTGAAAATTCAGACCGCGCGCCTAAAATGGGTAGGCTTTTTATCTCGCCCCAAGAGTGAGATCATTTATCTCGCTTTTTTCCACCCTAAAGTTTTTTATCACGCTACAAAGGTGAGGTCTTTTCTCTTTTATCTCGGCACAAGAGTGAGATCTTTTATCTCATTCTTTTCCGCCCTAAAATCTTTTATCACACCACAAGGGTGAGGTCTTTTCTCTTTTTTATCACGCCACAAGGGTGAGATCTTTTCTCTTTTATCTCGCCACAAGAGCGAGATCTTTTATCTCATTTTTTTTCGCCCTAAAATCTTTTATCACACCGCAAGGGTGAGGTTGTTTTTCTTTTATCTCGCCGCAAGAGCGAGATCTTTTATTCCGCGCTAAAACCCACTTTTTATCTCAGTTTTGGACTTAAACTGCGATAAAAAAATTTAAGCACCACTTTTTATCACACTTTCACTAAAAACTGTGATCTTTGTGAATCTCCTTAGTGTGACGCATATCTATTATTGTAGTAGGGATTATTTTGAGAAATTTCAGTCCAATTTTCTTAATTTCAATGCAGGTGGAGGAATTAGAGTTGGAATCGAATGATGAAGAGCAAGAGTTCCTTGGACTTATCGAGGGTGATGAGGAGGAGAAGGACACAAATGAAGCTACGAAGACTGAGGATGTGGCGCATAACGACACAAACAAAGAACAAAACCGAATAAAAATCATTGAAGACGAAATCAAGAGATTGAGAGAGGACAATGAGCAAAAGGATAAGACCATTTGTGAGCTTAAGAAAAGGATTTTGGAGCTTGAAGATGAAACAGTTCCTGACCTTAGTTTTGAAGTAGAGACCTCTCATTTTGAGAGGAATTTCATGGCAAACGAGGTTAAGGACAAGGAAGTGGAGATTTGTGGAATGCTCGCAGAAAATGAAATAATGGCTGACAAGCTTGAAAAGGCAGAGGAAAATTTGGACGACATGGCAGCATATTGTATTACTCAACAAGTCAAGGAGGGAAAAGAAGTAAAGCTCCCCGATGAACAAAGGAAAGACGAAGACGAGGAGATCTTTCCCAACGAAGGTGCCACCCTCTTAGATGAAATGGTCCCCGATGTACAAGTCGACAAGACAATCAATGAAACAATACTTGACATTCTACATGATCAAGACAAACCCAAAAAGAAAACCGGGAAGACCCCATCATCTATGACAAACAGGGTCAAAGCAGTTAAAACAAGAGTGGAGAAGAGGGACTCGAGTTATATCTATCCTGAGGATGAGAAGAAGAAGAAGAAGGATATTGAGGATGAGAAGAAGGATACTGAAATGTGGAAGGGTGAAAATACAAAGTTGGGCCATTTCCTGCCAGAAAAGGACATGAATTTGTTGAAACGCTTCCATCAGTTATATCAAGGACATGTGATGTAAGTATAAGCTCTAACTCTGATATTCTAAATTTTTGGTATTCCAACAACATCAGTAGATAACCATAATTTGTTTGCTTATCACAGACACTGTGAACCTGTATGGCAAAACAACAAAACCAATGAAATTGTGACTCTAAAATCCATAATCAAGCTCTTGCAAGAAGGAGATGTGGGGAATGAGGTAAAGAAAATTTGTATTATCATGTGCCAAAATATACTTTTTGTTGACCTTAATATTTGACATGAAAAAATAAATTATGCAGGTGATTGATGGGTATACTGACACGCTGAAAACACAGCAGGAACATAAAGGCCAAGATCGTGGAAACGTTGCGTACATCACATCCACTTGCTAGGTAATTATATCTCATTTCCCCACAGAAGTTATGTATTTTTTATGCGTAATAACTAAATATTTTCAACAGACACTGATCACATCGGAAAATGAGTCACTCAAACATCACTTTCATAAGAAGATTGCAAAACTGCAAGAGGAAGTACAACAAAAGGGCAACGATTACTAGAGATTAATTGTTTTCCCCATCAACTCTTTTGGAAAAAAGACTTCCAAAAATACCAGTCCATACCATTGGACAGTAGTTGTTTATGATGTTGAAGCGGAGGAATGGAGGCATTACAACTCCTTTCGATCAAGAAGAAAAGTTGATCCTTACCTTCAAGATGCCATCACAGTGGTACGAAGTCTTGCCCTTTATTCCATTTCACATAATGCATGTTTGAAAGATAACAAACTGAAAAACAATATTTGTTTTGGAAACATAGAAAAACTGCGTAGAAGAGTTCATGAAGGAGCTGGAATTAAAGAAGAAAGACCTTCCGTAGTTCGACCTCCTATCACAAGCACGACCCATCTTTAAATTTGGTGCTCCGATAAAATCAGTGGATGAAACCCCACAGCAGAATGAATCATCGTAAGCTTCCAGCAAAGTTGCTTTATCGTAAGCTCCGATCATCATTCTTTCCTCTCCAACTTATTTTCCCTTGAATATGTGCAGCGTTGATTGTGGCATATTTGTGTGTTACATCATTAAGCGATTGGCAGAGAAAAGGGAGATACCACAAACACTACGGCCACGTGATGTCGCAGAATTCAGAGTACATATGGTTCGCAAATTTCTGAATGATGACCAAAGAACATGGACAGAAAATCTGTGGAAGGACAACCAACTGGCTAATGAGATGGAACAATAGACAAAATTCTGTAAAATGGTAGTGTTTTGTCTAACAAGAGGGAATAGTATAAATGGTTGTGTTTTGTCTCGTTTTATGTAGTTGATCGGCTCCAAACAATTGAAATTTACTGTACATGTTTCTTGGTGTCTGGTGCAAAACTGTTGATCTGTTGGGAAGTAAAATTAGTCTTTGTACAGGTTTTTTTTGGTGTCCGGTGCTAAACTGCTGATCTGTTGGGAAGTAAAACATTGCAATTTACTGTACATGTTTCTTGGTGTCTAATGCAAAATTGTTGATCTTTTGGGAAGTGGAATTATTCTTATGGTTAGCTTCAAACCAATTGGAGTATAATGACGCATGATTTGTTGGTTTATGGAATTACAATAACTGTGAAATTCTGGACAGTATGACAAATACATCAGTAGATGACCATAACTGTCAAAAATTGTTCTTTGAATCTTGATAAGAACACAGATAGATGTGGTTAACTGCGGAATTTTTGACTGTATTGTATGACAAATACATCAGTAGATGACCATAACTGTAAAAAATTGTTCTCTGAATCTTGATAAGAACACAGATAGATGTAGTTAACTGCGGAATTCTGGGCTGTGTTGTATAACGAATATTTCAGTAGATGACCATAACTGTCAAAAATTGTTCTCTGAATCTTGATAAGAACACAAATAGATGTGGTTAACTGCGGAATTCTGGGCTGTGTTGTATGACGAATATTTCAGTAGATGACCATAACTGTCAAAAAAAATTCTCTGAATCTTGATAAGAACACAGATAGATGTGGTTAACTGCGAAATTCTAGGCTGTATAACAAGCATGCACAGATTATCAAATGATAATGCTATTTTATCTGTTGCCAACAAAGCTGCAAAACATATTATGTTTATTTATCCCTAAATGAAAGACAATTACAAAGAGTATCCACAATTGTAACAATAGCAATCACCACATGACTCCTTACAAGTCTTTTTTATTCATCCTTAAATGGAAGACAATTACAAAGAATATCCACAATTGTAACGATAGTCATCAAAAAATATCAATCACATGCCTCTTTACAAGTCCTCCTATTATGTTTTCCTAATCTCCCACACCTCCCACACTTCATTTGCCTCACTTTCTCACCCCTTGATCGTATTCTCGCAACTTTAGGCCTCCCACGTGGCCTCCTTGTTTTGGGAGGAAGAATGATCGCAAACTCTTTCGTAACCACCGGTGCTCCAAGAGTGGGGATCGGGTTTATAACAACTTCGTATGACAATTGGAAAGCCGCAATGGTATTGTAGGGATTAATATAGTTGCACAATTGGCGTTCTGTCTTCTGAATAACTGTGACAACATGCACACATGGAAAACAATGAAGCTCCCAACGACAACAAGTGCATGTCATCCTCTGAAGATCAACCACAACTGTTGGAAATGAATAAACTTCAAAAATATCATCGCTTGCTGCTGCCACATGCCATGTACGACCTTATCAAAATGGTCAACCAACTTTTTATCCATTACAGGACAAACAGAGCTGTTCCACTTGCTCGACAGCTGTTTCCTCTCACACATTTGCTCCATCAAAAGAACCCTTACTTTATCAACCAAATCACATATTGGCAAATGACGGAATTTCAGAATCTGGTTATTTAAGGACTCAGCAGCATTTGAAGTCATTTCACCATATCGTTTACCTTTAAAGTACGCGTTTGCCCAGTTCTCAACAAGCAATGACTCAACAAAGTTCTTTACACTTGCTCCACCAACAGTACACAGCTCATCAAGAGCCTTCTTGAAAGTTAACACCGTAGGGGCATGTGCAACATCATTGAACATATTGACTAAATTCTCCCTAAACCCATTTGATAATCAACCAGAAATCTTATCCCTTAGGTTTCCCTTCAAATGTTGCAAACAGTAAGAATGATAGCCATTTGGGAAAACTGCAGGCACATACATTAAAAGACCAGAATGACGATCCGATAAGAACGTGACAGACCGATCAGATACAATAACAGTTGACAACTTCTTCAAAAACCAGCACCAATTGTCATCAGTCTCAGAGTCCACAACACCAATAGCAAGAGGGAATAATCCTACTCCAATAAAAGACAACAAAAAATATATATATATATTCTCAGTACAACTTCAATAAATAATCATAACTGTCAAAATATGTTCTCTAAAAGTTGATAAGAACACACAGATGTGGTAAACTGTGAAATTCTGGACTGTGTTGTATATGCCAACAACTTCAATAGATAACCATAACTGTCAACTTCAACTCTGCAATTTTCAAAATAAAGCAAGGAAAAAGTAACTAACCTTGATTAGCATCCTTTCCTATAGCTCTAAGAAGCGTTCCTTTGTATCTCCCCTTCAAAAAGGTACCATCAAGTGCCAAGATAGGGCGGCAATAGTTGAAACCTCTAATGCAAGCATCAAACGCCAAAAAGAACCTTGTAAAAGGGCATGTCTCAATACAATATTTCACATCCATGACTGTGCCTGGGTTTTTCTCCTTTACTTCCACAGCGTACCACCGGAGTTTGTCAAAAGACAATTCAAAATCACCAAATAACTCCTTATTTGCCATCTCAACACCTAACCACGCATGGTGATAACCTATCATACTACCATACCGTTTCTCAAAATGTCTCAAAGCCTCTATAGGTGCATAAGATGGATTCGAACGAATCTCCTCAAAAATCTCTTTGGAAACAATTTTTGACGTCATCCGAGGATTTTTTGAACTGAAAAATGTACCAACACAGTTATGTTCTTTGTGAAGCTCTCTGACAACAAAAAACTGATTTGATCTTTCCAAAGTAGCATGAATAAACCATGTACAGCCATATAGCTTCTTAGAACACTCAGCTGTTACTCTTGTTTGGTCATTTTTCAAATATTTAAAGTTGAATCTAACTTCAATGGCATATTTGGACAAACAATTCCTAAACTCTACTACACCACCTCTAAACTCCTGGCCAACATGGGAAATCAAATTAACCCAACCCGCAAAAAGATGCGATGTCTCATAATGAGGACAAAATTTTTCAAAGGGATCTTCTTCCTCTCCAACAAGACTACTACACTCACCATACTCAAAACTTCCACCACATTCACCATTTTGTCTAGCCAAACTTTTACCACATTCAATGACAGAAGAAGAAATGATCCCAACAGAAACATCAATACAATTCACACCATATGCAGTAGCTAATGCAATCATGCAACCAAAATCTTCATCATTGTCCAAAACACAACTATGATGATCAGCAACCGCATATAAAAACCCAAATTTACTAGAAGCCAAATTCTCCCACTTGTTACAAATGTTTTGCACAAGATCATTGAATCCAAAACCTTTTGTAACCATAACAACTAGAGTAACTTCACCATATTTCCACATTAGTAGAACAGAAGCAGCCATTGAAATAGTGTAATTCTACTCTGCAAAATCCAACACAAACACGGGTATAAGAGGACAGATAACGTTATCTAGTACACTTTGCTCTCTGTATCCATCTTAACTGTCACACAGATAACATTATCTATTTCACTTTGCTCTCTGTATCCATCTTAACTATCACACAGATAACATTATCTATTTCACTTTGCTCTCTCTATCATTCCTAATTACACTATCAAACACCAATCAAAAACAAGATAAATGTCAGTACAACAACTGCAGCACAAAATGCTGAACAATGACAGATAACACAAATTATAGATCACACAAAACTTTGAAATCAAAACCAAAGCATAAACACAATTACGAGAGAGAGAAAGAGAGAGAAGAATATCTTCCAAATCTCGCAGCAATGACAGATCAAATCAAACACAGAACACCAAACAAAAAAAACATTGTGACAGAGAAAGAGAGAGAGAGATAGTTACGAATTAGAGAGAGAAATCATGAAACCCTAACCAGAACGCAGAGAGAGAGAGAGATCTCACCACGTCGGGATCAGCAAGTCGTGATCTATCGATGGCCAGAAGAACAGAGAGAGAGAGAGAGCAGCTGGCTTTTTGAAATTGCATTTGAAAGAACGCATTTAAATACCGAAGGACACCATTGTCATTTCATGGACCTTGGACAATAAATAACGGCGGTAATGGATTGGAAAGGCTACGAAAACTTGGGCCGGACTGGACTTTTATTTGGGCCTATTGTCTTGGACCTACGGCCAATTTTCTGAATTAATAATTAGAGATATAGGGTAATGATTGGAGAAAGATATAGGGTAATAATTGGAAAACAAAACAAAACAAAAACTAAATGATATATAGATTCCCTTCCTAATTAATATTTCTATTTTTCTATCTGTATTTCAAATTGGTTATAGTTGTTTCACAATTCTTCCATTCTAAAGTGGATCATTTCTCTTCATATTCTATAAAATCAATTTTGGAAGATCCACTATTTTTTCCCCACACTCGAGTATCAAACTCCTCGCTCAGAGTAAGAAATAGAGCGTGAGTTGGAGTTATTTTGATCTATAGAAATAGAATCCATTAAACTTACAATTGACACTTTTTCAATTGACTTTCTGCAAGAATCTAAATAAAAACTCGATACCCTAATAAACTACCCTCAATCTACTTCGCTTATACACTAAAACTCGTCAAAAAAAAAAATGCTAACGTATCTCATGCAAATGCATTCACAAAAGAACCCTTAACCGTTCCAACAATGTTAGCCCAAATATAAGTACAAATACGAAATTTAATGAAAAATGAGATTCATAAGCTTAGTTCCATCAAAAAGAAACCAAAATGGGGATAAGGGAATATTAATGAGAAGGAAATTTCAATTCAAAAATAACAACCTTTAAGACGAAGAGCAGCAAGCCTTCTTTGTATTAGTTTCAGAACCTCCGACAACAAGAGTTTTCCCCTCTTTTATGCTAGCATACACCGAATCCTCTGAAGCAAGCGACTTCTTGCTAATTATCCGGTATATCTCCGAGAGAATCATTTGGAAAGACTTCTCCACATTTGTTGCTTCCAGAGCTGATGTTTCAATGAACGAGAGCCCTTCTTTCTCAGCATAGCCTTGGGCATCCTCCGTGGCAACTGCTCTGAGATGCTTCAAATCGGTCTTGTTCCCTATAAGCATGATGACAATGTTGGCGTCCGCGTGGTCCCTCAGCTCCTTCAACCACCGGCTGACATTTTCAAAGGTTGTTGATTTCGTCACATCGTAAACCAAGAGAGCTCCCAATGCACCCCTATAGTAGGCACTAGTGATTGCTCTGTATCGCTCTTGTCCTGCTGTGTCCCATATCTGAGCCTTCACAGTTCTACCCTCAACCTGAACGAGGCAGGAATAAGTACAAATCAGAACACCAGTTACACACATGCCACCACAGTCCACAAACTTAACATACCTGCACCTCCAAAATAGGCACGGTGGTACGTAGAAAGACCTCATTTTAACACAAGTAATCACAAAAAAAAAAAGAAAAGAAAAGAAAAAGAAAAAGAAAAACTGAAGCCACTACTTGGGCAACATGTATGTTGGGAAGAGAGGAGAATAATGATAATCACAAGGCAAATTTTGGTGGCATGCTGCGAGCCACTAATTTTTACCAAGGATGCAACATGCAAGCAGTGTAGTTGAATTAAAATAAATATCATGTAAAGTTGTGCCATTGTTCTGTATACAGTATCGGAGCGTAGCATTTATACAAAACACATAAGTGCAAGAGCCAACACAAGGGGTGCGGGGGTGCGTGGGCCCCTGCACAACTCCAAATTTTCCCACTAATGATATCAGTTTTTCATGTCAATTTCAAAAACTTAGACAGGATTGGACCCCGCAAGTCTTGAGTGAAAAAAAAAAGTTGGGGAACAAAAACTCCTGAAATTCCAAGTTATGAACCATTTTTTGGTCGTGGTACAAAATAAATGGCGGTTACGTATATACAAACAATCTTGCGTTCGCCACAGGCTCACAGCATAAGCATAATCGAGTATGTGCTGAAGAAATGGATAATCCGCTTTTAAACATAGGGCAACATCTTAGTAGTAAAGAGAAATGAAAACCAAAGCTTATCTCCAATAGGCTAGCACAAGCACAAAGCATTCAAATATTCACTTATAATGTGTTAATCAACACCGCTTCGCATGCAGAAACAAATAGAAGTGCACAGAATCTAAGTTTGGAGTACTGTGGTAAACATATATTGCACTATTTTGACAGACTTATGAAGGTATCTCCATCTGCTTGGGTCTACATCTAAAAGGTCTTAAAAGCCTTAGATTCTTCCTTTTAATCGATAAATTTGAGTATATTTTGCCAGCCACACCCAACTGGAGTAGTTCACAGCTTCAACATGTTATGGGACCTGCAACCAGAAATCAATTCATGGTCTGAGGTTCTACACATGAAGGACTATTAGGAACAGAAAACCACAAATTACAACAGATTCTCAACTTTTTATATGATTACAGTTGTTGTCCAAACAAGGCCATTTTGGCTCGAGATGGGAGTTTCATGCACGCCACATTACAAAAGAGAACAGATGAAAGACATGCAAGCATAGCATCTATCCAAAGTACGAAATCCATACAAGATGACAAGCCAAAAGCCAGCCATGGTCCCTGTAAGTTGTTTGATAACTTGATTTGCAAATGCACAACAAATAAACCTTCTTTCAAATGCCCTGTAAGGATGACAATTAAAAAAACACAAACATCTATAAGGCTACTGGCAGTACAAAATGCTAATCATTTTGTTATCTAACGAGGCTTTTAACATGGAAGATGTCTTGTACTCTTGTTCATGAGCAAAGGCTGGAAAAACAGTGTAATATGCTACAACTCAAAGTAGACGCAGAATTGCTTTGAACTCCAAACTCGAGCATTATAAGCTAAGTGATCCCTCTCTCAATCCTCACTCTATGCTCCCACGCTCACCCTCGCTCGTGCGAATTTTAGTAGTTTGTGATGTTTTCGGAGGATGCATTCATGTTCACGCTTTCGCTTGCTCTTGCACATCATGTGACTAATAAGTTAATATCAAGTCCATGGGGAGAAATACAGACCATTATAATTGCATTGCATTAAGAGTGTGCAAAAAGATATTGGCACAAATTTTTTTAAGTACCGTACATCGGGTGAAGGCAAAAGAACCCCAATCCCATGTGGCTCCACTCTTCTTGAGAAGCAATACATCTGTTAACAGTGTATGGACATCTATCGACCACAGGTAGGTTCGGCCTCAATGGGAACAAAATAGAGCACCTAATGACGAATCTACAAAAGCAATTACTACGAAATCAGATGCGCACACCATATACTTCTAAGTTCTGAGTTTCATTTTTTAAATGCGTAAGGATTAAGCTTTATTTCGAGACTCCAACTTCAATAAGAATCCGCAAACAACACACACAGACAAAAATCAGTTACTAGATTTATCAACAATCTAACTCCCATCGTCTTCCGAATTTCCCACGCACAGAATAGATGATTTCATTTCACTATGGATATACAGAAGACACATCCATGCCCATTCCGAGTCAGAAGAACCACTAAATTACATCAACAATACAGATAACCCAAACCACATTATGAGAATACCTAATCTATCATATTTGATGTGCAAGCACGTACGAATCCAGATCCATGCCAAACCAATTCACGATATATGATATCCAAGAAGTTCATGTTTTGGTTCAGGTTTTGAGGGTAATGAGTGGAGAGAGAGATGAGAGTATAATTGGAGAGAAAACTTATTGGGGACCGTGCGCAGAGATGGAGGTTGGTTTTAGAGACCCAAAGTGAACACAGTCACTATGATGGACTCCAGAATCATAAACAAATCACCAAAAACCAATGAGAGGGAGAAACAAATATGCATAATTGAAGTACTAGATGTTGAAGTGGAACAGTGTTAAGAGCGAGCAGGCGATTGCACAAATAAATCTGAAAAAAAAAACAACTACAATTACAAATAAAAGAGAGATACATAGATGCAAATAGCTGCAATTCGAAATTCAAATACAAAGTGAACACGCGAGAGATCACCAAAAACGAAAATGAGAGAAGAGCAACACTTTTTAGAGAGAGGGTGAGACTAGGTTTTAGAGAGAGATCCATGCTAAAGCAATTCAGAATATACGAGATCCAAAATAAATAAATCCCCAAATCGATGTGTGTGTGTGTGTGTGAGAGAGAGAGAGAGAGAGAGAGGGGGGGTTTGTATATACTTGGAGGGTGCGGGTGGCGAATTCGACGCCGATGGTTGATTTGGACTCGAGGCAGAACTCGTTGCGGGTGAATCGGGAGAGGAGGTTGGATTTGCCCACGCCTGAGTCGCCGATTAACACCACCTTGAACAGGTAATCGTACTCCTCGTCCGGTCTCCTCGCCATCTCTCTCTCTCTCTCTCTCTCTCTCTCTCTCTCTCTCTCTCTCTCTCCACGCGTGCACGCTTCCTGGTGAATCGGTGGGAGGAGAAGAAGGGGACAGAAGAGATCACTTCCTCAGTTTACCCAAAAAAAAAACCGAGATCACTTCCTCCCTCTGTCGCTGGGAAAATTATGTGCTCTGGCACTCAAATGGATGGAGTTGGACCGTAGTCCACGGAAATTTTTTCAGTGCCGTGCGGGTGTCACGTGGTGTCTGCTCGTGCATCCGAGCTGTTCATATCGTGTAAACGGTTCAGATTTAGAGAGAGAAAAAGGAGAGAGAAAGTGTTGGAATGAGAGGAGAGAGAGAATTTCAATCCGAATCGTCTAAAAGTGAATTGGACGGCTGAGATGCGCCGAGCGGGTGCCACATCGGCAATACCCGCTCGGCACTGAAAAACTCCTCGTAGTCCACACTTTTGTAACAGGGCAAGCAATGTTCCGGTAGCAACGAGCCCAACACCCAGGGGTTGTCTTTTACTGCCAGGGGTTTGATCCAATTCGATTTTTGGGATAGGTCAACTAGTTAAAAGGAACCAACGGACTTGTAGCCGGCGGTTATCTCCTAATTCTCTCATAAGGGAGATCAGGGTTTGAACCTCCGCAGAAATGTTTGGTGTTTACGATTATGGAATGCTTCTCAACCCCTTTTAGACTAACTCACTAATTTCCTCATTAACCCATCTTCATTAACTCTTATTGATGTAAACAATGTTAGCACAAAAAAAAAATAGTTAAGAGGTAAAAAGTCCATATGAGTAGCCTCATGGGCACATTCAGTGGTCCATCCTCGTAATTGTTTCTCACGCTTTTCGTAAGTGTTGATTCCTTGCGACCATCTTTAGGTGGTATAATCTCAACCCATTTGGAGTTGAGCATACCTATGTTGTCAAAAAAGGAAGAAAAAAAAAAAGCCCAACTACGTACACACTGTTATGAAACTAGCGTAATAAATAAGATTGCTGAAACTAAATTGAACACTGGACACAAATATATAAAAATGATAGTTTCTCCAGGAACTATCGAGAGCAAAGTAGATCTTCAGGAGCTATTATGTTATACTCAGTATTTTCTCTTTTCTGCTCTTTGCCTTTTCTTTCTCATTGATATTCATACTCCTTTTCTTGGCGTGTACAACTGCTTTACAAGATAGCTATTTTATAGGCAGATAAATGAAACAACCTAATAAATAGGTTGGATAGAATAGTGAAATTTGTCTCATTGCCTTTATTACGTGGTCAGGCAATAATAGCAATAATAATTCACAACACACACCCAATAAATAGGGTGTATAATTTGCACCTTTGTTCATCACCATTAGATTGAACAAAACTCATCCTATCCCCTCAATATTTAATTGCCTTTAATATCCATTTGACTGGCTACCGGTTCTTTCTTTCTCAAGGAGCAAAGGTGATGTTTCCCAAAGAATAAGTGATCTGACTTATACTTCCCACTTGTCCAGAATAGGATACAATTAGGTTTCATAAAGAATACAATTTCATCCACTCAAGGTGCAAGAACATTACCCTCAGCGAGCAATGTTTTTCATTTTCCAATGCGTAAAGTTTGAGTTAGAGCATGTACACTGTAAGGTCAAGTTTTTATTTGGCAAATCCCATGACAAAAATACATTGATTTGTATATTTTATTATTGAGTTGAAATTTATTCTTTATTTATTTCTAGAGTGTCTATTTAGGAAGTGGAAGGAAATCAAATCGTTTGTAATTGACAGGATGCGTTTTAGGAACTAAATCTATTATATTGTAATTGAGAGATAGAGAAGGAAAAGGATGGAAGGAATCAAGGGGATTCGTGATCATGGCAGATGAATATGGAAAGAGGATCTTAAAATCCGTGGGTTAAAAATAAGGCAATGTGCATCAGTTGTGATTGCTTGAGCAACTCCGAACAAGCCTATACAGGTGCTTAAGCAACTTGACAGATTTCATCCATCTATATATATGCGGCTCACTTGGGATTTCGAGGTTACCGAATATATGAGTGCAGCTCCTCCCTTGCTCCAAAACTGAGAAATACCCAAGGGAGATTTTAGTTTGTCTCTTGGAGTAAACATATGATTCGTTGATCATCAGACTTTCAGAATAACTCCAAGAGTTCTTTTCAAACTCTGATTCTATTGAGTGATTTGTTCTTCCGGTGGATTCTGGAAGTATCTCGGAAGGCTTGAGCGATTCAAAGCAGCGGCGGTCAAGCACTGGGTGCGGTGAACGAAAGATTCGGCAATCAACCTTGGTCAACCAAGAGCGATTCTAGGTTGTAAATATAGGTTTGTTTTTAATCGTGCAATGAGTTATAGTGTGTGGAGGGCGTGGTTCGGCGGAAGGACCAGGACGGTGGACACACTGCACCAATTAGCCGGACCAGTGAACCTACTTCCCATGGGTCCGCGGTCAGGGTCGGTAGCCGATCCGAGTCCAGCCGGGCCTGGTTAAGTTAACCAAGGTGTCGATCCATGGGAGGGAACGGTTTGGTTCGGCGTATATATTAGTCGATGTGGTCTAGTTCGGTGGTTCCCCACCGAACGGGTTGGAGATTACCCCTGTTGAAGTAATCAGCGCCGTACCAGCAATCCGGCAGAACCTGTGCTCACCGAGCCTCCTGTCCCCTAGCTTGAAGAGGAAGTTAGGAAGAGTTGGGCAAGAGGAGGAAACCTCGCGTCTTATCCCATCCCTTATATTCAGGAATGGAATATAGGAGATTGGATAGGTTCAGGATTAGGAAGTCTATCTGGGTCCGAGGTAGGCGGGCTCATCATGTAACAAATAAGTATTCTAATGGGAGTTGGACTCTGCACTCCTTTTGGCTATAAAAGGAGGTATTCCCCTCTAGAATAAGGTACGTTGAGAACACTCTCTCAAACCCAAAACAATACCTCGATATCTCCTGTTTACTGACTAGAGCGTCGGAGTGCCTGCCCCGGACACCACGTTCCGGGTTTGGGCACTAACGCGGTTGTTTCGTGTGCAGGTCTGACCCATCTTCGTCCAAACCTCAACCATCCAAGCCACAAGGTCCAACCGGAGAAAGCTTGCCACCACAATTGGCGACTCTGCTGGGGATAAGGATTAACAAACACATCTTGTGGTGAAGCTTTCCCTCCGTTCTTCTCTTTTCCAGTTCAGGATGACAGGCACGGACGGACGACCTCTCGGCCTTACTAACTTCAATCCAAACCTGGGTCACCACTCCTCTCAGCGGACGGTGGTAGGGCGGGATGGCATCCCCGCTGGGGGTCCCGGCGACCCCAGGGTGGCGGGTTCAAGCGTTCCTGACACTAACAACCAGGATTTAGGAGCAGCGGCGTTCCACATAGATGGTGTGCACCGCTCTGCAACAAGCCTCACGGTTCCTCCTCCCCCTCCACCGGTGCTCCCGGTGAGCATGGCGGAGGAGTTAATGCGACTAAGAACACAAGTACAAGAGATCCAGGCACTTTAGAGCCCCCCACCCGTTTCCAGGTCGCGGGAACGGCGACGCAGGAGGAATGCTCTCCAAACGGCTGACACTGTTAGGGCCTCTGCCTTTGCAAGGCACGGCCCACTGTGTCGCATTGATGCTACGGCCGTCGAACGATATGACAGAGCTCATGCATATCGTTGCCCGGTACATAGAACTCGAGGAGTACATCGGCGGATCCGATGTAGCGCCAATGGCCGAGCAGGGTAAAACGGCGGCCAAGGAAGTGAAGAAGCAGGTTACTGTTTTAATATGTGTTCTGTTAGCCTCGATGGTACTATTATGATCGGTTTGCCGGGGCACGCCTTTTCAGATTCTGTTCGGCAAAGACTTTGCATGCCATATCCTGAAGGGGGCATTCCCAGCTTCAGCCGTTCCTTTTGATCCGGCGGAACCAACCTCGGTGGTGTGTTTCCTCCGGATCAGGGGCTGGGTACGGCGAGCTGGGACGGATAATTATTAGAGAGATTATTGTTAAACTATGTGCATGAAGTGCAATACATGGTCTTAACACGCATGAAGTGCAGAAAATATGAAACATAAATGAAGCATAAAACTTGATACTGACATAGAAAATTTGGTTCATTACAAAACAAAAGCTGGGGCTCGGCTGATATACTTTCTGCCGACCCTAGATTCTACGACATACAAAAGAAAATCTAAGCTACGGTGGGGGCGTCGGTAGGCTTCGGCGGCTCCACAGTACTGGGGTTGGACTGCTCGGTGGGGGTGACGGGCTTGGCTATGGTGGAATCTGGGTTCTCAGCAGGGTTCGGCAGCGCGTCAGCAGTTATGTTGGGTTGCTCTGATGGTTGCAGGTGCCCCGGCAGATCCACAGGCGGCACTACTGGAGGTTCCCTTCGGTGATCAGCCTCGGGGATCTCGGCGTAGTCAAGGCCATGTAGACACCCCAATTTGAACTTGTCAAAGTTCCTTAATTTGTGCCCTCGAGGCTCCCCGATGATGAAATAGGGTCAAAACGGACCTTGGCAAACTTGGACGATACTTCTTGGACTGTTTCAAAATCAAAATGTTCCTTTTTTCTCGACACCCTGAAGGTAAAATTGGCATGCATTTTAGCATATAAAATATATTTGAATGAAACCAATTGGGTTAGAAAGAGGACTTAACGAGCTTTCCAACGCTTCGAAAAACACCCAAAACCGAGTTCGGGAGTGTCCGTGGCGTCCTTCTGAAGTTGGGCTGCCACTCCCAAGCGCTCGGGACGGCTGTCAGGACCAATGCATGTCGAGCTTGGCCTTTGACCACGGCTTTTCAGGCTTTTCAGACCCATTCAACGTTCAACCTGGTCCTGCCTGATTATTCAGATGGGGCAGGAATATAATCATGCCATTTTTTCCCCCAAAGTTATTTTCCATTTCATTTTCATTTTATTTTCAAATTTCAAACACATTTTCTCCTTGCCTATAAATACCCCTTTCATTCTACATGCAAAGGACCACGAAATTTTACTCTCTCCCTCTACTATCTTCTGAAATTTTCAGTCTCAAAATCTCCTTCAAACATCTTCTAAAATTTGTGTTTTGCTAAGGAAAACTTCAAGCAATCTTCAAGTTCTTCACAACTCAAACCTCTAGTCCATCTAGAACTCCATTTTCTTACTGTTTTCAATCCATTTTCAAGCAAACAAGTCAGTCCAAGAAGCTGGATTCAAGTCACGCAAAGGTATAAAATCTCATTTTATACCCGAAATCTACCGTTTTTCTACTTCTGAGGGGGATCAAGGGTTCACACTAGTTCCTTATACTAGTTGTGAGCTCATTTGATCTTACTTTAGCACCAAGAGCAAGAGGAACACAAAGAAAACAAAAACTTTTTCTGGGCACTGTGTTCACTCCCGAGCGCTCGGGATCATTCCTGAGCGCTCAGGAGTGCTGCTGCCACCAAGACTTTGTTTTGTTCATTATGTATTTCATTTTCTGTTTTTAGTAGATACTGGGTGTGCACTGGTCCTTCCAGAGCCCAGTTAGGTTTGCTTTCAGTTGCAAGGAAGCCTTGTTTGGATGGTTAGGACCAGTTCTTAGCTGTTTAAACCTCTGGCTGAGCACATCTGTATTTTGATTTCTTTGTGGTTTTTCTGGCAGTATTAGCATGCGAATATGTCTAACCAAACTTGCAGGATGAGGTTCTGGAACTCCCGAGCGCTCTAGACCACTCCCGAGCGCTCGAGAGTGAATCCAGTGACAGGGTTTCATCTTTCCACTGTCTTGTATATCATGCATGGCAGTTTTTCCCCCACTGTACATATGCACATGCATGCACGGTTCTTGCATTATATCCTGTCAGTGCTAACAAAGTTTTGCAGGGTCAGAGTGTCAACACTCCCAAGCGCTCGGGACTACTCCCGAGCGCTCGAGAGTGCATTTTCAGTCATCTTGCACATTTTGCATGACTATTCCATCCTCCCCTGTACACATGCACATGCATGCACTTCCTACATGGTGTTACTGTGGATACTTGCTAGCTGGTTAAAATGAAACAAAATCCCTTTTAAAAATCCCACAAACGTTTAGTAGAGACTGATTTCGAATCGGGCGAGGGGGGTGCCGTGAAACCCTTCCCCCCTCGTAACATGGCTTCCGGACCCCTCAAACGAATCTCTGGTTTTCAATTCAAATCGATCATTTTCAAAACAAAACGGTTTCTCGGGTGATAAACCATAAATCCGGGTGGCGACTCTTTCAACTCTTCAAAACGATTTTTTTTCTCAAAAAGGGAAATATATTTTTCGGGCTGGTAGCCCACAGGCCAACCTGGTATCCTCGGAGAAAGTAGGGGGCGTGAGTATCGTTGATTCCTTTCAACACCCCATCCTTGAAAGCCTTTTTAACAAGGCTCTCCACCTGCTCCCGGTAGTAATCGCCGGCCTCGTTGAAGCCAGCATCGCTGGCCTCCTCCAGCTTGGCCGGCAGCTCATCCGCCATCTGCTGCATCCCCTCCTTCAGTTTGTTCCGCTCGGCTTCGACTTCTTTGAGCTTCAGCAGCAGGCGGTCCCTCTTCTCCAAGCCAGTCTTGGCTTCGGCGACTTGGGCCTCCAACGCCTCGATCTGGTCGTTGGCCTCCTTCACCTCCTTCCTCATTGCCTGAAGGTCCCCCCGTTGGGTCTTCTTAGTTTCAAGAAGGACCTCCATGTCATTAAAGGCTTTACTGGCGCATTGCCCGGCCTGCCAAAAGAGAGGAAAGAATTAGCATCTGAAAAAGGCAGTAAACCTTGAAGGGACATTCAACTTTGACATATTGGGTTGGAAATCCGTACCTTGGCAAGGAAGAGGCACAGTTCGGCCATATTCTCGGCCTTGGTTGATGGCAACTTCTCCATGTCCTGGGGGAGGGCCAGGCCCTTTAGAAGGGTCATGGCCAGATGGGGATTCACTTCCAAGCTGTCGCCGGTCGTGATCATATGCCCATCTGGGCATTGGAATTCCGGTGCAAAGAGCTCACCCCCGGCGAGGCTGGTGTTGAGGACCTGCGCATCCTCTTTGGAGATTCGGGCCTTCTTAGTAATCTTGGGGCCCTCCCCCTCGGCGGTTGTGCTTTTCTCTTTTCGGCGAGAGGGGCGGGGTACCACGGCAGCGGCTTCGGTGGGCTTCTCCTGGGGCTCCGCCTTGTCAGAGGGGGCCTTCTCCTCCCTCTTTGGCAGCCCGGAGGATGAGAGGTCTTGGGCCAAGTACTGCGACTGTAGTGCTTGCCCGGCGAAGGAAGCAAGATCAACGGTCTTCCTCACCATGTTTTCCTTGTTTTTTCGGTTAACGTACCAGTGGTAGAAGGGGGTATAACCGAGGAGGGTCGGCGCGTCTCGATTAGGGCACTGGAGCAGGGCGATCAGGTTCGTCCACTTGTCCGAGATGAGGAGTCCCTTGTTCGGTGCGGAGCAATCTGCAAGTAGAAGAAGATCAGTATAAAGAATAAAAGTCGATGTAGAAGACAATGCACAGAGAGAAATATATACCGGGCTTGTCCCCGTGGCCGGGGAACCCTCGCACTCGAGGGATTTTGTAAGGCCTCTCGATCTCTGTCCCTCTCCTAGTTGGAAAGGGGTAGTCGAGTTGGGGGTTAATGGGACCCCACTCGAAATTGCCGGACACCTTGACCAGGACCATCCACCACTTTTCAGTATCATAGAGGCGGTCCACCAGGTGGTCGAAATGTTGGCGGGTGGTGAGGTAGTACTTGTCGTACTTGGGGATCCTTGATACCACGTACATTAGCATCAGGTCCCCAAGGGTGAACGGCAGGTTGTTGATCTCTGCCAACCTTATCGCCGAGCTCAGGATGCGCCAGCTGTTGACTGCAACCTGGATCGGTGCAAGATTGTAATCCGCCAGGAAGTAGCGGAGGAAGGGGTTCATTGGGAACCTTACCCCTCCCTCAATGATGGCGTATAGAGGAAGAACGATGAAGTCTTCGCCGAAGGGAATCCTTTCGGTGGTTACCCTTTCGACAAAAACATCATCTGGGATCGCGTATTTGGTCCGGAAGGCCTGTGTGAAGCCACCTGGACCGTCGCCGTAGAAATGACTATACGGCATGGGTCCAAGACTCGTTGGTAGCGGAGGGATGAGGTCAACGTCCCTCGGCGGAGGTGGTTCGGCACCTCTTGCTGTATCAGAGGTGCTCGGCGGCACACCAGCTGACGTTATTGTGCTGGCTTGGGCCCCGGTGGCTGTTCGTTCCCAATTGGCCTCTTCCGGGACGGAGCCATGTGTGTCTTCCTCGGCGGATTCGCCGGGGGAGTCACTCCGCCCGTAGAGGATGTCCCTGGAGGACCTGTCGTCAACTTGGAGGGGAATGTGGATGCCGGGGATGATTGGACCCCCGGACTGCTGGGCAAAGTTGCTGGAGCTTTCATTAAAGCTCCTATACCCTCGGCCGAGCGCCTGGATGGTCTCTTGGAGTTCTGGGTAATCTTCGGGATCGATGCTCGGCAGGAATGAGTTGGGATCCACCATGCTGAAGACCTAAACAGAATAAGAAATAGAAGGGATGATGAGAATTCCTACTTCAGCATGGCTAGCTCATATGCATCTAAATCCCTGCCGAGGGGGGTCCTCTGGGGTCCTCCTCGGCGGAAGTTGTGGTTTCTTATCAAGTGTTGTGATTGGCACGGTGGAGGACCGCCATTGTTGGCGGTCCAGACGGCGGCCCACGGCCGCAGGCGGCCATGGGAGATCGACACTGTTCAAGTGAAGAGTGTTTTCTGTGCAAATGTGGGGTATTGTACTTTGAAATGCTCAGAAAGAATCAGAAGAGGTAGCGGGGTTACCTGAGAACGCTGGGACTGGATGGCGGCGAGTGGCGGAGCAACGGAAGCGCTTGAAATGGCAGCAGTGGTTGGAGTTGCAGAGCAAAAGAGGCGAGAGCAAAAAGAGATATTCTGTCCCGCCTCTCCGCTTATATAGCGGATAGATTGAACGGCTGGAACCCTAAGCGTCGAACGCGAGAACCGAAGCGTCGCCGCTCCGCCCACTCTCGTCATGCCACGTGGAAAGCCTGCACCGTTTCGTACCGGCGTCTCTTCCCCTTTCACCACGTGGCACCCCACGCCGTTTGGGTTTCCTGATGGGCCGTTCGATCTCTGGCTCCCAACGGTCCCATCAGCCCACGTTTGCTACAAATGCATCATTACCCTAAGTTTCGAGAAGGCACTTTTACTGACCCTCACTGGGCCGGCGGCGTGTGCTCGGTACGTTTGCCTCAGGACGCCCTCGGTAGCAAGTTTTCCTTGTGTGGTCAACCCCTCCCACCATTTGCAAGGGAGGAAGGGATTGAGGGGCTATTGTGGAGGGCGTGGTTCGGCGGAAGGACCAGGACGATGGACACACTGCACCAATTAGCCGGACCAGTGAACCTACTTCCCATGGGTCGGCGGTCAGGGTCGGTAGCCGATCCGAGTCCAGCCGGGCTTGGTTAAGTTAACCAAGGTGTCGATCCATGGGAGGGAACGGTTTGGTTCGGCGTATATATTAGTCGATGTGGTCTAGTTCGGTGGTTCCCCACCGAACGGGTTGGAGATTACCCCTGTTGAAGTAATCAGCGCCGTACCAGCAATCCGGCAGAACCTGTGCTCACCGAGCCTCCTGTCCCCTAGCTTGAAGAGGAAGTTAGGAAGAGTTGGGCAAGAGGAGGAAACCTCGCGTCTTATCCCATCCCTTATATTCAGGAATGGAATATAGGAGATTGGATAGGTTCAGGATTAGGATGTCTATCTGGGTCCCAGGTAGGCGGGCTCATCATGTAACAAATAAGTATTCTAATGGGAGTTGGACTCTGCACTCCTTTTGGCTATAAAAGGAGGTATTCCCCTCTAGAATAAGGTACGTTGAGAACACTCTCTCAAACCCAAAACAATACCTCGATATCTCCTGTTTACTGACTAGAGCGTCGGAGTGCCTGCCCCGGACACCACGTTCCGGGTTTGGGCACTAACGCGGTTGTTTCGTGTGCAGGTCTGACCCATCTTCGTCCAAACCTCAACCATCCAAGCCACAAGGTCCAACCGGAGAAAGCTTGCCACCACATAGTGCATGATTTCCTTCCCGTGGTTTTTTCTCGTTTAGGGTTTTCCACGTATATCCTGGCATTCTTTATTTGTTTGCTTTCCATTGATGAGATTGATTTAATTTTCAGTTGGTGGGTTAATTAATTAAAGAGTTAAGACATAGCAAATCTATATACCTAGGCGATCTAGGATTTTTCAATTAGTATCAGAGCAGGTCGCTTATATTGGAATCGTTGGGTTTCTAAGCGGATTCTTGATTTGCTATGGAGTTTAGTACGAACCGCCCTCCAGTACTTGATAAAATGAAATTTGATCATCAGAAAGTGAAAACGGAAAAACCTATTGGATTTATGAGTAAACACAATGAGTTAAATGATCTAGACAACAGTGTTGAATATGACATGGAAGCTATAACTGTGTATATAAAAAAATTTAAAAGTTTTTTCAAGAACCAGATTAGTGAACATGGCAACAATGTCAAGAAGCAAAAACAGGCGTATAAGGTGAAAACGTGGGGAGACAGTGAATTAGAAAAAGGGGACTATAATAATAAAGACAAGGAGAATTATATGGCTTTTGTTGCTTCATTGAACTCATACAAGGATTCTGAGTCTAGTGATAATGAGTTAGAAGAAGAACAAAGTATTGATGATTTGGAGACCTTGAAGGCCGAGTACAATAATCTATATTCAGGAAGTATCAAGGTCAATAAAATGAACATTAAGTTGATCGAAAAATTGAGGGCTGTTGAAAAAATCAACGGGGATTATGCTAGAGATATTTTTACATCTCAAGTTCATGCAAGAGAACTAGACGAGAAGAATGAGTTACTTAACAAGGAGTGTGATGATCTTAAAAGAAAACTCATAATTCTTCAAGATGAAATGCATGTGTGTGAAAAATAAAATGCTCATGGAATTAAAAGTGGTCAAGCTGCAAATTGAACTTGACCATGCCAATGCTACATTCGACAAATTGAATAAAGGTTCGCAAGCCTTTAATGATGTGTTGAGTGTTTAGAAGGCGACTTCAAACAAAGAAGGGCTTGGTTATGTAGAGGGTGCTTCATCTTCAAAAGTCAGAAGAAAGATTATCTTTGTCAAGCCAATTAGAAGTGCACTCAATCCTTCAGAGGCGAATAAATCCAAGTCAACCATTGAGGTGAAAAATGACTCTAGCATATCTAAAAAGCATATTTCTGGAAACGCAAAAAGGCAAGCGACAACAATGAAGAATTCTACCACCACGCGTGGTGAGGTAAATTTATTTAAGTTTATTCCTATTTGTCATCATTGTGGAGTCAAAGGTCACACTAGACCTCATTGTAGGAAGTTGCATGTGCCAAAGTCTTCACACAGACACATAGCATATTCTCCTAGTTATGAAATACATATGCCGACATGTCATTTTTGTGGTGTAAACGGCCACATTAGACCCAAGTGTTTTCAATTACATGGATACCCTCATGTTGCGCACAATCATGTTGTCAACGATAAAGCTATTTCTAAACATGGTAATATTCGAAAGTCTTGGACTGCTAGTTACACTAAATATGATAATACTAGAAACATGTGTGGTAAGAACACGGCTCTCGGAGTTCAACCAAATAAACTGTGTAACACTAGTCAAGTCAAGACAAGACTTATTTGGGTGAGGAGGTTGGATTTAACATCTCATGCGACTTTGTCCACCAATTCTCTTGATGACACATGCTCATCTAGAGGTGTTGACCTTGCCTTTTGAGGCTTGGTCTCGTTTTTGTAGTCTAGGTTGGTCTTTATTGCTTATAATGTTCCTAGAGCTACGAGTTGAGTCATTTGTTTAGTTTTATTGCTTCTATTTTTAGCATTTTTTGTTAATTCGCTTCTCTGCTTAATTCATGATTTATAAAGAAAATCCAAAAATATTCATATATTTATTTGTTTTTGAAAACATAAAAATCAATAAATATTTTTGGGCTAAGCATATTTTCAGTTGTGAGAAGTCAACCATGGGATTCACAAAAATGCACCTTTTTTTTTTCCCCGAATGCATGCACATTTCTTGTTGAACTCCACTCATGAGATATAATCGGATATTAGTTGCATCATGCCTTATGACTCTATGATTGCCACATTTACACATCAGGATTAGAGAGATTATTCAGATTGGATAATTGGTTCTCTTGTCCATGAGTATGTCTCATTTTGTTTCCTTGGCGATTGACCTTTTGGCATCTAGTTTGGATACGGTGTTCTCTTGATTCTGCAAAAAAAAAAAAAAAAAATATTCATGAGAATTAATGCTTATCCGAGCATTCATTGAGTACCGGACAATTGGGGTGAGATACTCTCCCTCTGAGTGTTCGTGTCACAAAATGGATAGACTTTGTGAAGGCATCCGTGTTGGACCACTCGCTTAGTAACCGGAGATTGGGTATGAGGTACTCTTATTCCCAATATTCGTGTCAAACGGCAGTGGGGTAAAAATATAAAAACACGTGTATTTGTTTGGAAGCATCAATAAAAATTGATATGAAAAAATACTCACTGGTTGAGGGGGAGTTATTTCTAAGCCTTGAGATGTCATTTGTGTCATCATGCCTGGTTTGACTTCGTGGGAGGAAGGGTGGTTGCCATTCTCATGGAACACGAGAAATCTTGTATCTGAAGATGGTGGTCTTAATATTTCTGACGTGTCACACACCCACTATTGTCATGGACTCATTTCGCATGTTGCACTTAATTCCAGATTCATTCATGCTTGGGATGCATACAAATTTACTCATGCATTTTTTTTGAAAATGTAGTGACGTTTATTGAGACTCATGGTTGAGCACTCATCTCTCGAATTAATGTGTTCGGCTTACCGATTTTATAAAAAAAAAAATATCTTTTGACTTGGCTTTTCATTTTTGAGTTTTGTGCCTAGGAACTGCCTATTCCATGATAAGCAATTGCTTGAGCATTCCTATAGAACAAAAGAATTATTTTTGATCTCTGGGCCACCAATGGACCAGCCTCTTTTTGATCTTGTTTTTTTTTTCATGTGTGGTGATAAGCACCCCATAATGTAATGAAGGGTGCGCTAGTTATCTAGTTTTAGTTTATTTTATTGCTTAACTTAGTTGTTTTTGATTGATTCCGCTTGTATGGTAGTGTAGCTTGGTTTTGTAGGAAATTGCCTAATAACAGAGTTTTAAAGCCCGACGGTTCTCAACGCTAAGGCAAACCAAAGCTTGGCTTAGGCATGGCACGACAAAGGTGACTCGACGTTTAGCAAAGCTAGACAAGGCAGGGCAAGGCAACCCGACAACAAGGCAGGCGAGGCAGAGAACAAGACCAAGCCGTGAAGCCACGTCGGCATCGATAGACGATCACAGCATCCATCGGTACCGAGCTGTCCAGTGACAGCCCCTATCCACTTCGACATCGATGGGATATCATAACTTCTATCGGTACCGAGGCACTATCACAGCAACTTAAGCCTTTCTCCATCGGTACCGAGGGCTTAAGAAAGGATCTTTGGAGCATCTTGGAGCATATTCCGTGCGCGTACTTGGGGCCTATAAATAGGCATGATATCACATTGTACAAACAAGTAGAATAACTTTTGTATTGCATTTTTAGATCTAGATCTAGGATTTCAAATTGTTCTTATTGTTCTTGAGTGTTCTTCATTTTCCAGCTCTTACTTTTTAATTTCCAGCCTTTATTAGTTAGCTTTTGGTACTCTAGCCTTTATTAAAGTTGTTTACAATTACCCGATCTATCTTTCTATCTAATTTTCTTTTAGTGTTGTGTTTATAATATGTTAGCTAGATTTTTACTTGCTTTTATCTTTTTAGATATGAGTGAGTAGCTTTTTAAGGTTGGGTCATGGGGTGATTAGCACCTCATGGCTTGAGTAAAAATTGCATTTTTCACCAAAAAGTTTGAATCTTTGGTTCAAAAATCGATGTGTAGTTCGGGTTTGTTTGTCAAATTGCTAAGGTGTTAACCTCTTTGATCATGTGTAGGTAAGAGCATCGCCTACTTTCCACACATGATGCTTGGAGCTCTGTCGCTCGAAGCGTTTGCTAAATACATTCTAGAGCTAGCTTGGTAATCGAACCATCCTATCTTCCGGGTTAAGAACCTTAGTTGAGTATCTTAAACCGCGTAATTGGGTGAAAAATGTAGTTTTACTTGAGTTGTGGATGTTAGTGATTCCTAGACCTAACCTGCTTTTTATCCTAGTTTATTCTTGTTTAATTTAGCCTTTTTACTTTCCACCACAAAAGCAAAACAAAGTTGGCGGTCTAAAAGCCGAAAACCTTGCTTACTTCTACAAATCTAGCAAAGCCGTATAATTATTCCCGTGGGTACGATCCCGGTCATCCGGATTATTATGCTTCAATTGGACGCTTATAGCCTACGCTTGGGGTGATCTTGTTTGATATATCGACGAACGAAGCATTTTTGGCGCCGTTGCCGGGGATTTCTTATTATGGCTTTCTTGGGGTGATCTTATTTTTTTTCATGTGTGCCCAATGTGGCAATTGGTTTTATTTTTTTGGTTGCTTTGGGCTTAATGGAGCTTCGCTAGTGATCTTTTACTCTAGATTGGTACTCTGTTTATGTTACTTTGGTAATGCTTTCTAGAATCTCAACTTCCTTAATTAACATGGCATATTAGTTTTAGTTTGTTTATGGAAGGTATTATCTGTTGGACTTCTGAATATCCTTTTACTCCTTATTAATCTTATTCTTGTGTGCTCTACCTTTGTCATTCCATGACAAAAAAGGGGATAAATTTATTGATTAACATATTGTCTTTAAGTATTTGTTTCTGCAGCTTCTTAGGTCATGATCAATCTGTTAAGGGATAGGTTGTTATGTATGTTTTGTCATGGAAGTGCCAAAGGGGGAGATTGCAAGGCCAAGTTTTTATTTGGCAAATCCCATGACAAAAATACATTGATTTGTATCTTTTATTATTGAGTTGAAATTTATTCTTTATTTATTTCTAGAGTGTCTATTTAGGAAGTGGAAGGAAATCAAATCATTTGTAATTGAGAGGATGCGTTTTTAGTAACTAAATCTATTATATTGTAATTGAGAGATAGAGAAGGAAAAGGATGGAAGGAATCAAGGGGATTCGTGATCATGGCAGATGAATATGGAAAGTGGATCTTAAAATCTGTGGGTTAAAAATAAGGCAATGTGCATCAGTTGTGATTGCTTGAGCAACTCCGAACAAGCCTATACAGGTGCTTGAGCAACTTGACAGATTTCATCCATCTATATATATGCGGCTCACTTGGGATTTCGAGGTTACCGAATATATGCGTGCAGCTCCTCCCTTGCTCCAAAACTGAGAAATACCCAAGGGAGATTTTAGTTTGTCTCTTAGAGTAAACATATGATTCGTTGATCATCAGACTTTCAGAATAACTCCAAGAGTTCTTTTCAAACTCTGATTCTATTGAGTGATTTGTTCTTCCGGTGGATTCTGGAAGTATCTCAGAAGGCTTGAGCGATTCAAAGCAGCGGCGGTCAAGCACTGGGTGCGGTGAACGAGTGATTCGGCAATCAACCTTGGTCAACCAAGAGCAATTCTAGGTTGTAAATATAGGTTTGTTTGTAACCGTGCAATGAGTTATAGTGCATGATTTCCTTCCCGTGGTTTTTTCCCGTTTAAGGTTTTCCACGTATATCCTGGCATTCTTTATTTGTTTGCTTTCCATTGATGAGATTAATTTAATTTTCAGTTGGTGGGTTAATTAATTAAAGAGTTAAAACATAGCAAATCTCTATACCTAGGCGATCTAAGATTTTTCATACACCAATAAATAGGTAAACTACCTCATGAACTGTGCATATATTTTGGTTTAGCTATCAACTTTTTCTTTCACAACTACATCAACACTATCTATTTTACCTAATACCAATTAAAATGTACATTTTTTGTCTGTTTAATTTTTTCAGACTGTTTATATATTAAAAGTATGGAAGAAAATTAAGTATTCAAATTTTCAATCAGGTTGAATCAGTGCAAAGATCATATTTTTCTGATCATTTTATCCTAAAAGGTCATAATTAATTTGTCATTTAGAGCACTGGGAAAAAATCACATTGCGTGAGCATCCGCAGGGACCATCGCAATGCTTTACTTCTTGTAATTTTACTGTGGTTAATAAATAATTTCTTTGCTATTCAAAGAAAAATTAATTAATTTGTCTGTAGGGCTCTCATACTTGATTATGAGAGCACTAGAGACAAAAATTAATTATGACCCTTTAGGATAAAATTATCCAAAAAATAAGATCTTCACACCAGTTCAAACGGATTAAAAATTGGAGCACGTAATTTTTTCAGACTCTTTATATATTAAAAAATATGGTTAAAATTTGACTTAGACATCACAATCGCACCCACCTTTTCCTCATTGGGGGCAATCCATTCCATACAAAGTGCAATAAAATGTCATATAAGGTGCAACACTATTCGATTCAAGGTGCAACACTATTCCACAAAAAATCTTGTTTTATATATTTTTTACAATTATCTTCAACGCTAAAATGTAATGGACCTCGGTGAATCGTGTATTTTAATAATTGAGGCCATTAATTTGGTTGTTATTGTTGATTTAATTATTCTCGTAAATATTGGGCTCCATCGGGTTTATGAAGTTTTTTCATTGGTACCGAAATTTATTCTAACAATGATAACTTAAGTTCGATCAAGTACGTAACGATATGAGATTTACTTCATTTTTGGCAGGAATGATCTCATCCCTCTCACGTAAAAGATAGACGGTTCTGGTTTTTACAAAAATAGCTTAGGCGGCCCTCGAGTGGTGCATTATAGGACTTTAATGCCTTTGAAAGCAGCGAATGTGTTCCGATCATGTGGTTGCCGATATTCAATCATCACTGATTTTGGGAAAAAATGATAGAATTGAGAAGATGTTAAATCTTGAACTATTTACATTGAGCATTCGAAAAAATGAGTCGGGAGCTACCTTTAAAATCTATACCTTGAACTTACTTGATTCTAGATCAAGGTCTTCTACTATAGTATAACTAGCGCATGCCCGTGCCTGAAGGCACGGCTCGAACAATCTGCACATGCAAATCATTACTGGGCTCACGTGCAATATCTACACCCCCAATCCAACGATTTCAACAATGCGAAAAGCAAACAGTCCACGCATATTCATTGACCTGATTAACTTGAATCAACAAATTAAAGAACAAACAATTTATCAATCTCTAACTTTTGCATTCACAAAATCAATGACAATACCAATGAAAATAATACACAACAGAGATCACACTCTTCATTTATGTGCTTATATAGAAACCCTATGACATCCATGATCCATGACATATAAGCAATAATTTAATCCATTCCTCATTGGAAGTATTACATTGACATCATATCACCCAAACCAAAATACCTCGAGCTGCACACTTCAAAAAATTTCATTTGCATCACATCGAGTCTGCATCATCATATCTGTTCATATCTAACAAACATCATCACACATATACACACTGCATATCTCTCATGAAACAGGTCAACCCTGCAATCAACCGGCTCTACGCCTCGGTTTTATTGATCGGTCTAGTACCTCGATCCTTTGGCTCTACACCAAAACATATGATGAGAAAGCTCCGTGCACAGACCATCAGAATGCAACCAGCTCTACGCTTCGGTTCAAATCACGTCAAGCTCTAAGCTCCGACACCTCAGGCTCTCGCCTTATGATCAATACCAGCTCCGCGCTTCGGTTCCATCAAGCTCTAAGCTCACCTCAGGCCCTCGCCTCAAGACTGCAACAGACTCCACGCCTCAATCCAATCTCCTCAAGCCCTCGCCTCATGACCACAGTAGGCTCTACGCCGTAGTTCTAATCACCCCAGGCTCTCGCCTTGTGACTATGACCAGCTCCGCGCTTCGGTTCCACCACGTCAGAAACCATCACTCTTCAGGCTCTCGCCTCATAACTACAACCGGCTCCGTGCCTCGGTTCCCTCATCCCAAAGCTCCGTGCTCCAGTTACTGGCCTTGCGCCCCCCATATCTCAAAACAAACCGGCATCCGATTCATCCCCAACATATGGCTTGGATTCCACCCCAATTACATCAATTCCTTCCAGCTCATTCGCAAGGATAGGCTACTCTACCGAGCTCCCCTCAGTCAAAGTAAGGATGATCAAGAAAAGCAAACGCACCTGCCGTGTACTGACCTACCCCAAAATACTAAGGAAGCTCTCCGCAAAAACTCCCCTGGCAGCCCCGCGCTCCTTCAACTACTCTTCGCCAAAACCCTGGCTCAGTCTAGGTACGTCACACTACGGCTTTTTAAGCCCTAAGGTACGTCTTCTGTCTTTAACCCTCCAAACTTTTTCTTTTTCTTTTTTGCCCGAACTACGGTTGGTCTGAATTTCCCATGTGGAATACGTATGCAGCCTCCCGGCCCGACCATAACAAAATCTTTTTCGAAAACCCCTTGGAATAGTGGTTGGACCAAATTGAATTGCTTTTTACAGCTTTGACTATTACTCAAACATGTCTCGCAATCCGTCTGAGCTCAGTCAAAGAGGGGCATCTGTAGACACCCCAATTTGGCCTAACTATTATTTCAAGTCCCACCTTGGGGACCATCCCGATGATGAAATGGATACAATGATTGCTGATTGCCTTCTTGCGAACCTTAGGACTTTCGGTAAGAACTTTGAGCCACTTAGAGGACCTAATCCAGAGCCAAATAGCCTTTCAGACAGAAAATACAGAAGCCTATGAGAATCCATCTGTCGGCCGTAACATCGATCTCACGGCCTTAACATCATTTCCTCACCCGAGCAACCTGTTGCTAGAAAATCTCCCTGAGAGATCAATCCCTCGACCGCAAGATCTATCCTTCGGCCGCGACATCCATTCCTCGGCCGCCAGATCTTTTCTACGGCAGCCAGATCCTCCTTTTCCCAGACTCTGGAACGTTCTGTCGATTGTTTGATCCAACTACACTACCTTTCCGATGCGTTCGGGCCACGTTCAGAGATTGCAACGAAGAGTTTGAATTGCATTGCAATTGCAATTGCAATCGTGCCATTTGATTGGCCGGAGTGAGTCACCAATTGCCTATATAAAGAGGCCTTTGCACCACGAAATTAACAAGTGAATACACTCTCTCAAATCCCCTCTTCAAAAGCCCTAACCTCCCGAAGGCAGCCACCAATCCGACGATCAAACCCCGAAGTTCAAACCCTAACCCTAGGGTTTTCAAAGAGGCAATCAGTCAATCACAATCAATCCGAAGCAATCAAGCAACTGAGGGATCAAGGTGGTGAGGCCCAACGGCCTCTGGTTTGTTTTACTTACTGTATTTATGACTAACCGTAGTGTTTTGATCATCTACTAACCTTTCTGTCTGGTGTGAGGAAGAACATCGACCGGGGCTTCGATCCCTCGGCCGATATATCAAACCAGGAGGATCCCTCGGCTGTGACATCCATTCACCGGCCGCGGGATCCATTACCCTGGAACAGTTTTGTTTGCTTTTCTGCTTTCTGATACATGCTTTACCTATCGCACTGGCTCACTTTACTTACTGTACGTTTAAAGGATTAATTAAACAGACTATGTGTTAGAATTAAATAAAGCACCTATATGTCTTATGTTGAATAACTATGGGCCAGTCTCACGGCTGGGTAGAGAGGGGTGCCTAACACCTTCCCCTCACTGTACTCTTGGCTCCCGTACCCAGAATCTCTATCTGTTTTTCCTAGTTTTAATAAACTGGGTGGCGACTCTGTTTTGATGATAACCGCTATCGTGTGGCGATGTTCCTAGCCATGGGAATGTCCACGATCTTGGTTTATGAAGCAAGCAACCAATCGAGCAACAAACGATCAATCTGTATGGCGATGCCCCGTTTGGGAGGTGTCTATAGTTCTGCGCAGATTTGACATATTTGAACCAAACGAAAGGACGAACGATTTAAAACCCAATCTAATGTCAACCACATCACTTCACTAGCTCTATCATTACCAGACTTCACCGTCAAAAACCCCCTTGACACATTACAAGCTCAACACATAAAAAAAACGAAATCGAAATCAAAGCTAGGTTCGGCTCATATTCAGGAAACTCAACTTTAAAAGAGAAATTAAACATGTAATCAACACTTAGGCATCTAGAGAGAGAGGAGAAATCCCTACCGGAAGGGTTTTGAGCAAAACCCCCAAATCCCAAGCGAGCCCTAGCTTCCGATTTTGAAATCAACTAACGCTTCCTCCGAGCCCTTCCCGCGCGACCCAAGAACCGAGGATGCTTGTACAGGGCATAGTATGTGTGGGTTTTCAAGGACCCATGGAGGAGAAAACAAGAAAAGCTAGAGAAAGAGATATAGGCCGAGAAAGGGAAGGAGAGAGTCGGACGGAGGGTGGGAGGGGGAGACGTGTGCGAAAAAAATGAGATAAGGTGCCTCTCACCAGTACTCACTCTATATATCACTGTGCAAATCTCTTATTCTCACACCCCTCACACTTCTAAGTTCTAACGCATGAACCCCAAACGCCTATTCTCATCTCTATTCACGTTATCAAAAAAAAAATTTCTAACATTTACTTAAACACTTTAATTATCGAAATTTAACACGGGCTTCTACACTTAGAGTGTGCTCCTTGTGATAAAAACATATGGAATTATTTGCCACTAGCAATACTAAAGTATGTTATGTGTGTTATAAGATGGTATATGAAAGTTAGAGCGCGTTTCTTGGATTCATGAGGCGTACATGTGGTTAATGTAAGTTAACTATATATACTTTACTTGTGCAGCTACCTGATAGTATGTAGAAGTTGTTTTTCTACTTAACTTAGAGATATAATTTTTCTTTTAGAGATATAACTTAGAAGTTGGTCCCTTTAACTCGTTGATTTGATTGGTGTTGTACCATGAGGGCTTTTGGTATGGAAAAGGGAAATATGAGAATTTTTCTTTTAGAGATGAGCACTTAATGTTCTAAGTGAATTGTTAAGCTCTAATTCATGATGCATGTGAAAATTATATTCTGAGTGAAGTATTGAGTAGTAAAGGTGAATGTATATGACATAAGTGAAGCACGTTTTTGTTAAACTTTAACAATCTACCTTCGGATATTCGGTTGGAAGGGCGACTAGCCACCGCAACTTCACGTTGAATATTCGAAATAGAAACTCTTATATAAGATCTGGAAAAAAAAATTCATATTACAATGGAATTGAATAACACGTGATATTATAGTTAAAGATTGGTACTTGTTTGTTGACTTCATACCTTTGAACATAACTTTTCTGATATGAACTTCTTTATATATTGAGCTAATAAGCAAGATTTTATTCCTTCAAGTTCTTTTGTAATGAAAATGGTAGTTTAACTACAATGATAGTTTCTCTTTGGGTTAGCTTATACAATTGTTTGAGGAAGATTATGAGAAGTATGCATACTTGATGATTTGACATTGTCTGATATGTCTACTTTAGGTACATATTCTTATGTTTTGTTAAGGAACTACTGAGATTACTAATGAATAGACAAAAAGAGTTGTTGTTAATGACATTTAGAGGTCCAACTTATTATCGTGATGTTGTATAGAATTTCTGAGTTAAAAAAATCTAATTGTCTCTTTAGGGTCAACTACTCCGAATACTCTAAAAGAAAAAAAGTGTTGACTTTGAGTAAACCGTTCGTGCCGATGTGATTAGCCAATATCTATTGGGGTAAAGGCATTAGTAAGCTATAGGGAACATGAGCTGGCTTCAAGATTATCTTTGATAGATTATATATAGAGGATCGGAAAAGGAAGTGTGAAAGAAATTCGTTTTCAAAGTAAGGAGAGAACGTTAGTTTTCTCTAGTCATGAAATGTAGAAATACCACTCCGCATAGCTATTGGTGGCAAGAAGTTCAAGTTTCAATTTGAACATTGTGTTAGTAACTCTGAGTATGTAGTGATGATTATGTTATTTGGAAGACCAAAATGATTATTTGGGATATACAGTATTGAAGAGCGACATGAATTATAAATTCTGGAATGCGAGAGTTCTAGTTGGCTTGCATATATTCTAATTGGATGGATTACTAGAAAATAAAGGGAACACGGGAGTAACTCATATCTCCTAGAAGGATATTATGTTTGAATTTTTGCGGGACTAGCAAAATAGTATGGAAAATCGGTTAAGAATAGTTTATCGTTGCAATATGACTTATGAAACAATATAGGATAAGTGCTGACTAGTATATAGACCAAAAAAAATTGTAGAATAGTGCTGATATGACAAGATATTTTTGTTGGTGGTTTTCGTTATTCTTGATCATATAGGGAGAGGGTTGTCTATCCCTGATTCAGAGTTAAATACATCTTAATATGGCGGAGGAAATACAAGAGTTTAGAATATTAACCATTGGAAGAGTCATTGAGTTTAAGGAGAAAGAGATAGCAGGAGCTATAGGAAAAAAAAAAGAATATGATGTACGGATTTTGTCACGACCCGCCTTTTATTACAAATAAACTTCAAAATACCCTATATATTACGCACTTCCAGGCCCTATTCTTCCAATATCCAAATTTACACAACCAAATTAATATATCCTCTATATTCAAGTTCTTACAACCCAAAATAAAAGTTTGCAAGTCTTACAAGCCAAAAATGTACAAGTATTCCATTACGCTCTTAAATAAAGGACTAGAACATATCCCTTGATTCTTAAGCCTTCGGATTCATCTCGAAACCTGAAAATTTTGAGTTAACAACAACATGAGCCACAGCTCGTGCAGGAAATATGCTAAATGAAAAGATATGAACATGCAAAGCTTGATATACAAAAATATATACTCTTTTTATATATACAAGTATTGAAAAGTTTTCCATGCTACCTTTCGTCCGATGTTCTAAATGAAGTTATTAACTCTCCCAATACAATGTCAAGTTCAAAGTAGCAAAAATAATCCATGCATTATACTAAGTGTTTCCAATTTCTCTTTCCCTTCAAATGCTCAAAGGAAAGCCATTAAACCACAAACTCAAATCAAGTCCCGAATAGAGCAAATAACCCATAAAATTCAATACGGAAAATAACAAAATCCAAAATATAATAGCCAACTAACTCGAATATCAATTCACTCAACACTAGATCATAAAATTATATGAGTTGCTCACCGATACAACCAACCGACAACCGTGCTAAACGTCTCTAGCACACGCACTTTACGGGCTACTAACCCGAAGGACGAAGCAACCTATCCCGCGTGGGTTTACGGACTTTCACCGACGGCATCACAATTGACCCAATAGATTTACGGACTTTCACCGACGGCGTCACAATTGACCCAGTGAGTTTACGGACTTTCACCGACGGCGTCGCAATTGACCCGAGTTTCCTGGTGACCCAACTCAAAATCACAAAACTATTATATTCCAAAATGTCTCAAATACTTGGTCTTAAAGCCCAAATCAACTAAAGCCAATGGAAATTTCTTGAATCAATCGCCCAAATTCATCGAAGTAACCCAATATAGGGTATTCAATCTAGTCTCCAAAAGAACATTAACTATGTACAAATATTCAACAAGTATCCAAAGCCACATATCAAGAAATTATTCACACATGCCTACTTTTACTTGGTATAGGACAAAATTCCCTACTTGCATTTCATCGAACACATGGACTATACAAACTATGTCATGTCCAAGTATCACTTAAATTTCATAATTTTCACTTTGAATGGAAACCCCATGCATTTAAAGATCAAGAATGCCTAAAAAGGTATACTCCCTATCGTAATCATGAATAACCATACAAATTTCTAACCAAAATCATGCATAGCAAATACTATCAACCACATCAAACTAGGGCAAGGTTTAGACTATGAGTACTCTACCAAAATCTCAAAATATGGGTACATCAACACATATACACATCCATATCCATATGTAAACATTTAGCATATATCCTACCTCAAAGAGAGAAATCCCCAAAATGTTGAAATCCCGAATTCAAACAAGGTGACACTTTCTTCGGATCAATACGTAGCCCTCCTCGCGTAGATCAACCTTTCTTCTTGCACTTTGCCGAGGTTTTCATGCTTTGGTCTTCGATTTTGGAGGAGAAGGGCAAGGGTTTGTGGAGATTATGAGAGAGAGAGAGAGAGAGAAAAGAACGGGAAAAAAAAAAAAAGAAACAGAGAACTCGACAGTTCTCTGATCAAATCCCATTTTATGAGTAGAAAGTGCACTATAGCCCCTCCACAAATCTTGTTATTGCTCAATCTCCTAACATGTTATAAGCATGTACACTATGGTCTTTAAAGCTACCAATCAAAAAATATGGAGCAATAAACTTAAAGGTTTAAAGCAATCCCGATACGGCGATACCCGGCCCAAGGCACACAAACTCAATCCCGATCAACCAAGCACACGAACACATAAAAAAATAAAAGTTCTTTCTCACAACATAATTAATTATAATAACATGTAATCGCATTACCAGGAAAAATAATAATAAAAAAAAAAATTAGGCACGAGTCTCTACAGATTTCGAGTTAGAGTAAACACCAATAAACTAGATTGAAATTCTTAACAAGCTTGGAGAAGTTATTCGGCCACTATTTGAGGCTAAGCTTGGACTTAGTAGGGATTTTTATCTTCAAAAGGGAGAGTCATTTTAAAAAGACAATTTAGGTACTAAGAAATCTATTAAGAATAGGGTTGATGGATCCTAAAAGAAATTTGGAGCAGTATTTACAATTGGATACGTCTATTATAACACTGGTTAATGAGCGAGTTTTTGGGTGTATCATATTTTGAAGCACACTAAGGTGGATGATGTAAAATTTGATGGATATATATTGGAGAAGTTTAGTTGTCTACGTCATATATTTGCTTATAAACTAATGATGAGATTAGATGTGTTGAGAACACTTAAATGTTGGCCAAAATTAGCAACTGAAATTTTACTGATGCAAAATACAATGATTTGAGTTTATGATTAGAGATTGAATTTCATTAAATCTGAATTGATATGGGAAGATAAAGGACATCAAAGCCCTATAATAAGTGGTCCATTGGAAAAAAACAAATAAAAAATTTAATAGGTTGAAAAAGTAGCACATCGATTGTGTAGGGTACATACCTGAGTTAGCCATTAAATTATGATCTATTTCATGTATGGATGTTTGTAAAATAGATCGTAAATTCCTCGAATGGGTTATTTCAACTTCCTATTGAGTTGATGAAAAATCAGATTTACATATGGGGATGCATTCGTATCTTGGATTGGCAAGAGAAACAATTAAGGAATAAAGAAGTTCCATGAGTGAAAAATTGTTCGAGGTACTATGTGAATATGAGATCAATTTTTAGTACCGATAACATATTTTAAGTATATGCATGTTAAGTTAATTTCGAGAACGAAATTTCCCAGGGGAAGGATGTGAGCGCTCTCACGTTAGAAATATTAGTACAATGATAATTCGTGACTGACATTAGTTATCGGTCGCGGACAGAGTCATAAACACTTTTTACAAGTCAGTCGGCCAGACATTTCAAACCTCTGTGTTCTGAATTTTTCCTTGAAATTCCGAAAATGGGGTTATTCTTAGAATAATTTATATAGGATACTGTGCGAATTTCATATTTTTCTGAGTCTGGAACCTGTTTGCACCATATTTTAGACCCATGTTGATCGACTAGTTTAATTGCTGACACGTGTTGCCTGCAATAAAGAAAGACAAAAGGCGTACAATCAAGGGTTCAAATGGACTAGTCGACGGTTACGGAAATAATAGAATCACGTGTTTGATGACAAGTTACAAGCAGATCGTGGATAGGAGCATTTGACAAGAGCAGTTGAAGAAAAGGTTCACAATGGATCGTGTGTCCAGACTATGAAGCAACCGCTCGGTCAAGACCATGGAGAAGAAAGAGGAGATAACCGCTTGATTCAAATCATTGGAGGGAAATCTGCCAGATTTGAATTTCAAGTCGAAGTGAAGCCTATAAATACAAGAAGAGAAGACAAATTCAAACCCCCAGTCAATCGCCCAAAGGCTTCTACTTTTTATCTGTACTTTACATTTCTTGCACTAGGAGTAGCTTGTTATCTTAAAACCGTCTTCTCGATTGTGTATCCATAGTCGACTGACTTCTACTTTGAGGAGTAGTAAAAGTCCATTTTGTTATTCTTCTTCCATTTCCGTTCACTTCATTAAGTTTGCTTCCAGAGAAGTCCTGAAATACGGCAAGGAACCAAACTCCACCACCACAAACATCCACATTCCAGCACTTACACCATTCACAGTCGATTCGTCGACTAAGAGAAAAATAGACAAACAAGTTTTGGTGCTAGAAGGAGGGCTACTTACTAATTTGGAAGTAATGGCACACCTAGCCAAGCAATTCGTTCAAGTTTTGACTTACGTTTCAGCAAATCCACAAGATGAATCAGCCCAAGAATTTTCAACTCTATTACGAAGGTTGATTGCACCAGGACTTGGAGAAAACCCTTCTTCAAGAGGTTTGCCTAACGACAGGAAAACTCCAGAAACTTCAGATATGCCTGGGGGCATCCTCAACAGGTATATACTAATCCTATTTTTGAACATGGAGCGAATAGAATTCCATTACGGTCTAATCAACCGAGGCCTAGCCCAACAAGGCCAACGAATTTTTATCAACCAGTTCCAAATACTAGTGGAAGTAATGGAATTGGAAGTCAATATGGTAAAGGCCAAAATGGAAACATTCCCATGGGTTTCAATGTACCGCCTGGATTTGGCACTAGTCAAAGCCGATATGTGCCTCCTATGGCACACTACACGTCAACCAAAAGGGCTCCAGAACCATTTGTTCAATTGTTGATCAACAATATTTGTAAGAGGTATGGATTTTTCAGAAGTCATCTGTATTGGTATCTGTATTGGTTTTGGTTGAAATATGCCCAGTTTTGGTTAAGAGGTGTAGATAATGTTCATTGCTTTTCAACAATTTTGGGCAAATATAAGTGGCCAAATTGGCCACAGTTTTGTCCGCACCGTCACTAAATCGGAAGTGATGGCAAAAATCAAATGTGGAAATGAAAGCCTTGTGTGTAAGGCTTGAACATTTTGCGAAAATGGAATAACGGCCATTTGTTGGCCAACTCTTGGATCTTCTGGAAAAAGAAAAGAAGAAGCGACTGCTTGTCGATTCTACAAATCACCGTTGTTTGTAGCAATACCACATGGCGTGATTTACATGTGGAACAAAATTAAAAAAAGGGTTCCAACACGGCTTAATTTGTTGGTTGTCTGTCATTTTTGTTGGCCATTTGGTATGGATTTCCTTCGGCCATTTGTTGGCCATGCCTGGTCCTTTTACGGTATCAGAAACGGTTATCAAATGGAAGGCCGGCCATTTGTTGAACAAATGTGAACCCCAAAATCAAGGGCTCATTGATAAGTCTTGCATGGAAGCCTTACACGTTAAGGCTTGAAACCGTTTATTGTTCAAAGGAGGCCGGCCATTTATTGGTCCATTTTTGGAACAATCTGGGGTTAACCAATTTTGTTTTAAAAAGCATTATGATCAGTAAAACATTCTGCCCATTAAGATCTTTGGTCAAAAGGGGCAACCAGTCGAGAGTGAACAAATAACCTCTTCAATTATCCCAGAATGATAAATAGTCCTCTTTTTGACATCGAATTTGCTTGGGGGGCAAACTCATCTTTATCTTAGCCAAATTATGCAAAGAAAGTGGCTTTGGCGTTGAAACTCGAAAGGAGTTGAGTCATGAAAATAATTTGATCAGAAAGCCTTGCAAGGCTTCAGACATGTTATTCGTTTGAAGAAAGCCATTCATTGGTAATTTTGAAGAGCAATCAGTTACTGGGGTTGAGCAATCTTCGGCCACCGTCCATTTCATTCCACTTGAAGTTTTTTAATCTGAAAGATTGACCATGAATGGAAACAATCTATGAGATTTTACTGTGGAAAGCTCTCATAAAGGCTTTAAAATGTTTAATACTGCAAAATGGATTCACAGGCTATGCTCTTGTAGATTTGAACAGTACTCTGTCGATAAGTCGCAAGGCTTACAACCAACACTTTTTGAAGCACGGTTCTTATTGACCATTGATTAAAAACTTTAATCATGTTTATGGACCAAAAGAATCCTTTGAAAAATATGTGAAAATTGATGGTTGCCCAGTTTTATTTGGTTTTGCCAAATGAACTTGGGGGGCAAAAATTTATTTTTAGAAGAGCCAACTATAAAACTTAAGTGGCTCGAAAGTTTGAGACTCAAAGCAAGTCGAATCATAAAATAATTCGACTAGAGTTTTTAATTTAGACCATGAATGGTTGACATAGAAAATGATCCCTCCACTCCATCTATATGGGTTAAGAATAGTGAAAACTTCCCTATGGAGTATGAGTTCAAGCCAATTGTGGCTGTGAATTGTTAATCGATAGTATCCATGTGTTAAGAGGGATGGATTCTCTGAAGCCATTTATATTGGCTTTAGTCGAAAAACACCAAGTATTGGTTTATGCCACTTGTCCCACCACTGATCTTTGGCTAGCAGAAGACTTTCTGTCGAGGACTAATAGAAATGGCCAATTATGGCAAATCTATATTTTGGGTGTGGCAGTGTATGCATGCATGAATGATTCAACAGGTGGTTTTGCCATGGGTAATAGATCGACCATCCATTAATTACAATCGATTGGTGAAATTAACAATCGATCATGGCTTATAGTTGAAGGAAACAAATCGACAAGGATTTTTCAACAGAGGCAATACTATCCCATAATTCGACAGAGGGAATATTGCATCTAATAAGCCAACACATGGCTTTCGGCAGTGGTTTTTAAGCCTTGAAGGCTTTATTGTATCAGTTGAAAAATAAAAAAAATTGATGTAAAATTTATCTAAAACTCTTTGAGAGTGGCGGCATATATGTTTACACCGTAAAAGGTTATCACCCGTCGATATCGACAGAGGGGTGATTTAAAACTAAGAGAAATATTTACCAAAGTTAATTCTTAACTCAGGTAAATAGGGGGGCATTGTTTGCACCATATTTTAGACCCATGTTGATCGACTGGTTTAATTGCTGACACGTGTTGCCTGCAATAAAGAAAGACAAAAGGCGTACAATCAAGGGTTCAAATGGACTAGTCGACGGTTACGGAAATAATAGAATCACGTGTTTGATGACAAGTTACAAGCAGATCGTGGATAGGAGCATTTGACAAGAGCAGTTGAAGAAAAGGTTCACAATGGATCGTGTGTCCAGACTATGAAGCAACCGCTCGGTCAAGACCGTGGAGAAGAAAGAGGAGATAACCGCTTGATTCAAATCATTGGAGGGAAATCTGCCAGATTTGAATTTCAAGTCGAAGTGAAGCCTATAAATACAAGAAGAGAAGACAAATTCAAACCCCCACTCAATCGCCCAAAGGCTTCTACTTTTTATCTGTACTTTACATTTCTTGCACTAGGAGTAGCTTGTTATCTTAAAACCGTCTTCTCGATTGTGTATCCATAGTCGACTGACTTCTACTTTGAGGAGTAATAAAAGTCCATTTTGTTATTCTTCTTCCATTTCCGTTCACTTCATTAAGTTTGCTTCCAGAGAAGTCCTGAAATACGGCAAGGAACCAAACTCCACCACCACAAACATCCACATTCCAGCACTTACACCATTCACAGTCGATTCGTCGACTAAGAGAAAAATAGACAAACAGAACCCGTACAATTTTTCGAGCCGCACACGAGTCGCGCTCTGGAACTAGCCATGCATGCATGGCTAGGAGTCAAGACCAAGTTAACACATGGCAATTCCCTTAACTTCATTTCCCGGGGGAAGGATGTGAGAGCTCGATCTCACGTTAGAAATATTAGTACAATGATAATTCGTGACTGACATTAGTTATCGGTCGCGGACAGAGTCATAAACACTTTTTACAAGTCAGTCGGCCAGACATTTCAAACCTCTGTGTTCTGAATTTTTCCTTGAAATTCCGAAAATGGGGTTATTCTTAGAATAATTTATATAGGATACTATGCGAATTTCATATTTTTCTGAGTCTGGAACCCGTACAATTTTTCGAGCCGCACACGAGTCGCGTTCTGGAACTAGCCATGCATGCATGGCTAGGTGTCAAGACCAAGTTAACACGTGGCAATTCCCTTAACTTGGTTAGGTGCCAAGTGTATGCCATGTTGCACACTAGCACAAATTAGTATATTTCAATTTTTGTTATTTGGCAAATATAATTTTATACTTGTAGTTTCATGTTGTACTTTAGCAAGAAAAAGAAAAAAAAGAGGAAGAGAGAGGGTCGGCAAAAAGGAAGAGAGAGAGAGAGAAGAAGAAGAAGAAGAAGAAGAAGAGAAGCCATTTTAGCACCTCCAAGATCTGGACTAGGCCTTAGACACTAAATCTTGCTGGAAAATCAAAATTCTCGCCGGAATCTTCGAATTTAACTGAGGTAGCTGTCCTCTCTAGCCATTTTCATGTGAATAATTTTGATTAGGAAGTTATAAACCTCTGATTTTGGACACCCATTATACCTCTGATTTTGGACACCCATTATCATATTCTTAACAGATGTGTAGAGTTTTAAGGTGTTAGGAGTTGATTAGCATCAAAAGATTAAGAAAAAAACCACTTCAGTTTCTCGAGACAGATTAATACCCTCAGAGAAATTCGTATTTTGAGAACCCTTATGTTATGATTCAATTTTTGAATTCTTCACAACTTTTAAAGTATGTTTCGATACAAAAATTTTGATACCAAGAACATGCAAAACTGATCAACATAGAATTAGCTATGAATTTTTGAATACTGACTGTCACCTGTGTGTCCGAATTTGATAGTCTGTCTTCTTTTAAATTTATGGGGAATTTCACTACTTTCATGGCTATGATTTTTTTTTTCAGGAACTATACCCTTAAATTAGGAACATTTTGGCAGTCATTTGGATAAGTATACAATATTGGTGAATTTTTAAAGAGAGCTGTCTTACAGGAACATAAACTGCGATCGATCTGTTTTCTTTTGTTTACTAGGGAAAATCCTTTTTACTTTTGAATCTGAGATTTTTTCTGAGAATAATATTTTAAGTTGTTCAATTTTTGGCGTTGGTTTCAACATTTTTAGGCTTAAGATGAGTAAGTTATGATTTTTCTAAGAAAGTGTGACAGATTTTCCTAACTAGTTCCATTTTAGTCTATATACCTAAAATTTATTGTATAAACGAAATTTTGGATTCTAAAACCTAATTGATGTTCTGATTCAGTTTGTTTAGGAGTGAAAAAGAGTGAGAATGTGACCATTTTAACCCTGGTAGCAAGATTGGCTCTAAGTCTTGACTTAGATGACTAGAATTGGATTATTCGGACTTAGTACATCATTCGTACTTATACTTCGACGTTTATGACATTCTCAGTAGGTCTGTGTGATCGTTAGTATGAGGTACTTGAAGACTCAAGTAGAGATTAGCTGCGTCTTCAGGAATCATGCATTCATGCATGTCTTGTTTACGTGTGTTGTTTAAATGTTTCATTGTTGTTGAAATATCTTAGCTAGAAATGTTTTCTAAGTAGAATCATGGATATTTATTAAACTTGTTAAATGACTTGATGAAATGTATATTTTTCTGTCGATACATCTGAACAAGCATCCGTGCTTGAGGACTTTAAACAGACAAAGTGGATTTGGAGTTAAAAGGTTGGGGGATATTGACCAGGTATCCTGATGGTTTGACGTCATTCCCTTTTACTTTAGAGGTCGCTCCTCTAGATTCTAGTTGAAACTTGTTCATGAAAGATATGCAAAATTGACGAGTATTATGAAATATGATATTTTTAATATCATGATGGTTTTCTGCTTTATCCTGAAAAGTTGGATTTCATTCTGTGAATGAACTGATGACTGAGAATTATTACTTTAGCATAAGTCTATTGAAAGACTTGAATTCATTTTATTATAGACTTCAAATTTGATTATCTTTGAAAGGAAGTACATTTTATATGTTCGGAACTGGAGTATGACTACACTTTTTATAAGATGTTAGTTGTATCTTTGATTTAACATGATTATTGGATATGCCATGTTTCATACGAGCTGCTTTAGCTTATGGAGTTTTTCAAAAATCATACTTTTCAGGTCAGCAGCTATAGATGGACTTGGCTTTGCTCTGAAGGCACGGCGAGGCATAACGTAAAATAAATCTTGATGAACTACCCTTCACTTATATAGACCCCTAGTCAATGAACTCACTTCCTCCCTTCGTCAATGATCTCACCTCCTCATGCTCACATTTTTGAAAGAAGCCTCAAACAGGGCTCATATAATTAAGATTTAAAACTCAATTTTTTAAAAATAGAAAAGTTAACGACGGTGAAACTCAGAGGTGCATTTGATAAACTATTCATGAGCCAAATATAATTGAGGCAACTAACAAAAAATATGAATGTGTAAGCCAACAACTTTCTAGTAGATTTCATTCATTAGAGATGGCCCGTGCCCGTGCCTGAAGGCACGAAGCAAACATGAATGAAAGACCACATTGATCCAACTCCGAGACCTCACAGACTTGCGTTTCAAATAAGCTTTCACAAAATTCGTCCAACTTAGTTATTGAACTTTTCAAAAAGAGAGACTACTTATAAAATAGAGTTTGGGACTACAATCTTATAGCAACTTGTATGTTTGGGTGTGTATCCCCTTTCTTCCCTTAAGATCTTGTAGCAACTTGTAAAGAGAGTCTGATATGTCGTCTACACATCACGAAATAATACCTGAAATAATTAACATCTAGAATCAAAACCAAAGTTGAAGTCGGTGTTCGAACTATCAAAGAGATCATACAACACCTCCTTTTGAATCCACTACAACTAAGCATAGAATAGTCTACGATCATTGCGGAAGTGTGTGCGCATGTGAATAAATCTGAAATTGAATCAACGTCAAAATTGATTCCCCATAAACAGAGTGAATGAGACAAAGAGAGAAACCATTGGCTAAAAAGGAGAGAGTGAATCACAACTAATAGAGGCTCCTTTGGTCTTCAAAATTGTCCATGGTTACACAGCAGTTACATGTCAAATCTAGCCCTTTTTCTTTGTACCATCAAGCCCGATATTCATATATTTGGCAACCTTAACCGGGAAAACAATTACCTTCCTTATCATAGTTTAGTCAAATCTAACCCTTCTTACTCAGCTATGCAAAAATCAAACTTTTGAGAACCAAAACTCATGTTTTCCATTCTGCAAAAGGGCTAGAGAAAGTATGAGAGATTTGAATAATCCTTACACAATTTAAGAATGAACAATCATGTTTTACCCGTTGGATACATATGACATTCAGCTCTCGTTCATCATGGATAGCAACAGCAACATTCTTAATGGATAGCAACAGCAACATTCCTTTTTTGAAGAAGTTGAACCAACGCATTTATAGCGAATTGAAATGCTTAATGACATCAAGCAAAAAGGAAGCATGTTGAACACGAAAATAATGAAGGAAGAATTAGTTACAGTTGCCCTTAAATCTTTGTCCACCGATCAATAGCAAAAAAACAACGTTGTGTCACGGTAAAATTGAATGAAGTGAAATTGTTATCCATTTGAAACAAACTTTTTGGGAATATCATACCTGATCAAAAATGGTAATATTGAACGGTACTTCGCGATGTGCCAACGGGGTTTCAATACCATCTGAAATGGAAACGGAATTTGCTAACATTTCAGCACTTTGAAACTGAATTTCAGTACTTAGAGAAATTAAGTTTAGCCATAAGTTACTTGATTCCACCCTTCTATGACTAATCCTAGCATGTACTTTGTAATTACATCAATTACCATCTGATTTCTAGTTCTAATCACAACTTTTAATTGTTCCAAATCAAAGACTCCACAATCAAGTGCTTATTCTAAAATATTGCATTTGAGAAAAACTGTTAACAATTTATGTATGACGGCTTCGACACTTCAAAGCAAAATAAGTCATCTGATGCTTAATTAGTGATTAAAAGAGAGAAAAAACCATTATGTATATAAGATAAGAAAAAGGTTCACACCACAAAACATCATACTCATTAAGCACTTTATCAATCAAGCAAAAAGCGATGCCATCTACATCCATTCTTCGAAAGAAAATTCATATCAAACAGAACACTCAAATGAAAGAATTGAATTTTGCATTCAGTAACTCTATTTTAAACAAAAGGTAGATTATTATTATTATAACTCAAATAGAACCAAATAAAAATGAAAACAGATAGTGTTGGTTGGAGCTCTGGTGTATTCATTGGGCTATTCATTCTATATTCTAGCCTCTTTGAACTCGATTGAGAGACTTACATTGTTTTTTTTTTTTTTTGTCGGCAATTTTCTAAGAAACTTTAAATCTTCTTTATAATTTTGTTTATTGCTTGTAGAGAGAGAGAGAATGGGGCTACAAAGTACATGTATGGGTTCAATTTGGCCCTTGACTAAAAGTCACAATCTAGATTACCTTTGATTTCAAAATTTTCGGGTGAAAGAAAATATAACCACCATGTGGTCATATAAACTCTCTCTCTATATCTAACCACCAAGTGGTCAATTTCAGGAATTGCTTCCATTGTGGGCTTTTGCCAAACAGGTGGTGAGCAAATAACAATAAAATTCTAAGACCCAAAATCGTTTAAACACTAAGTAGAAATCAAAGATCCAAACGTTAAGATATGGAGATAGGTATTATATTACCTCAATTGTCATCGGTTTGGACCCCAGAATTAGGGCTTGGATGGTCAGAGAAGCAAGCAGCGGACTATGGTGGTGAGGCGAGGACGAAGAAGAACACGCGTGAGGGAAAGAGAGAGAGAACATTGTTCAAAATAAATCATTACCAACAGATTTGTTAGTCGGTAATCACAAAATCCACACACACACACACACACAAGGAGAGAGAGAGAGAGAGAGAGAGAGAGAGAGAGAGAGAGAGAGAGAGAGAGAGAGAGAGAGAACCTTGAGAGCCTCTAACGGTGATAGTTCCAGTGGTGACTCGTCGCGTCGAGGAGAGGGGGCCTGAGGGAGAGGGTGATAGTTCCAGTCGACAGAGGGAGAGGGGTCTGAGGGAGACGGGGAGCGTGAGTTATGGGAATAATGGTACAGATAGGGTTTCACAAAGTCTACATTTCAAAGTTTGAAAATCAAATTAAAATGTTACCAAAATTCTATTTATGATAGCCCTTAGATGGAATAGGTATTTACGGGCCTGCCATTGCAGAATGGAGGGTGTAGATTTATGCAGGGTATAATTCTGGACCGTTGGTTGTCTTTTGAATTCAAACACTTCCTTGTCATATTATATAAATAGATAGTTAGATGAGCACTTATTTGATTTGAAAGAGAACTTAAGCTTGAAATAGCTAGGAACATTTAGAGCACCTTTTAGTTCCAATGAATACTTATCGGATTTGGAATAGAGCTTGAGCTTAAGGTGAGTGTGTTGAAAGAAAAATGGCGGTGTGTTTAGAACTTTCATAACACAACAACATCGATTGCGAGTAGGGTCGATTAACGAATTCTACATCACATAATCCATCGGTAGGACTCTTCACTATCACTCTCAATACTTGCTCTAAATCCTTACCCTAACAAAATTTAATCGTTTTAGATGTTTTAGCAAGGCGTTTTCACACTCACATGTTCATTGCGACGAACAACGAAGCAAGCTACTCGAGTTCGAACTCATGTTTACTCATTAAAATCTCGTTCAAGATTAATTTGTTTCATAAACAAATCCAATTTGAACAAGTCTCGAAGCTCTTTAAGCTTTCAAAATTAATATCAAACAACCTAGTACTGGACTCGTTCATCTTATGGTGTATAAAAAATATAGCTATTCAAGATTGACACAATAAAAGTTTATATCAGATTGGCTCGCCTCGTAAAAGCTTAGTGGAATATATTTTGAAACTCATTAAGTTTTGAAATCAAATCTGTAGACACCTCCCAAGCGGGGCATCGCCATATATACAGATTGATCACGTTTGTTGCTCGATTTGTTGCTTTTTTCGTAAACCAAGATCGTGGACATTCTCATGACTAGGAACATCGCCACACGATAGCGGTTATCATCAAAACAGAGTCGCCACCCAGTTTATCAAAACTAGGAAAATAAATAGAGAATCTGGGTACGGGAGCCAAAAGTACAATAAGGGGAAGGTGTTAGGCACCCCTCTTTGCCCAGTCGTGAGACTGGCCCATAATCGTTCAACATAAGACATATAGATGCTTTGTTTAATTCCAACACGTAATCTGTTTATTTAAGCCTTTAAACAGTAAATAAGGTGAGCCAATGCGATAAGTTTAGCATGCATCAGAAAGCAGAACAAAACAAGCTGTCCCAGGGTAATGGATCCCGCGGCCGGTGAATGGATGTCACGGCCAAGGGATCCCCCTGGTTTGATGTACCGGCCGAGGGATCGAAGCCCCGGTCGGTGTTCTTCCTCACACCAGACAAAAAGATTAACAGATGATCAAAACGCTAAGGTTAGTCAAAAATATAGTAAATAAGACAAACCAGAGGCCGTTGAGCCTCACCACCTTGATCCCTCAGTTGCTTGATTGCCTCGGATTGGGTGTGATTGACTGATTGCCTCTTTGAAAACCCTTGGGTTAGGGTTTGAACTTCGGGGTTTGATCGCCGGATGGATGGCTGCCTTCGGGAGGTTAGGGCTTTTGAAGAGAGGGTTTGAGAGAGTATTTTAGCAGAGTATCGGAGCTTGGGTGAGTAAATTCACTTGTTAATTTCGGAGCCCAAAGGCTCCTTTATATAGGCATAGGGATGACTCACTCCGACCAATCAAATGGCACGATTGCAATTGCAATTGCAATGCAATTTGAACTCTTTGTTGCAATCTCTGAACGTGGCCCGAACGCATCGGAGAGGTAGTGTAGTTGGATCAAACAATCGACAGAACGTTCCAGAGTCAGGAAAAAGGAGGATCTGGCGGCCGAGTAATAGATCACACGACCGAGGAATGGATGTTGCAGCCGAAGGATGGATCTTGCGGCCGAGGGATTAATCTCTCAGGGAGATTTTCTAGCAACAGGTTGCTCGGATGAGGAAATGATGTTAAGGCCGTTAGATCGATGTTACGGCCAACAGATGGATTCTCCTAGGCTTCTTCATTTTGTGTCTGAAAGGCTGTATGGCTCTAATTAGGTCCTCTAAGTGGCTCAAAGTTCTTACCGAAAGTCCTAAGGTTCTCGAGAAGGCAATCTGCAATCACTTTATCCATTTCATCATCGGGATGGTCCCCAAGGTGGGACTTGAAATAATCGTTAGGCCAAATTGGGGTGTCTACAGATGCCCCTCTTTGACTGAGCTCAGACGGATCGCGAGACATGTTTGAGTAAGAGTCAAAGCTGTAAAAAGCAACTCAATTTGGTCCAACCACTATTCCAAGGGGTTTTCGAAAAAAGGTTTTGTTATGGTCGGGCCGGGAAGCTGCCTATGTATTCCACAAGGGAAATTCAGACCAATCGTAGTTCGGGCAATAAAGAAAAATAAAAAGTTTGGAGGGTTAGAGACAGAAGACGTACCTTCGGGCTTTAAAAAGCCGTAGTGCAACATACCTAGACTGAGCCAGGGTTTTGGCGAAGAGTAGTTGAAGGGGCTGCCGGGGGAGTTTTTTGCGGAGAGCTTCCTTAGTATTTTGGGGTAGATCAGTACACGGCAGGTGCGTTTGCTTTTCTTGATCATCCTTACTTTGACTGAAAGGAGCTCGGTAGAGTAGCCTATCCTTGCGAATGAGCTGGAAGGAATTGATGTAATCGAGGTGGAATCCAAGCCATATGTTGGGGATGAATTGGATGCCGGTTTGTTTTTGAGATATGGGGGGCGCAAGGCCAGTAACATAGAGCATGGAGCTTTGGGATGCGGGAACCGAGGCACGGAGCTGATTGTAGTCATGAGGTGAGAGCCTGGAGAGTGATGGTTTTTGACGTGGTGGAACCGAGGCACGGAGCCGGTTGTAGTCACAAGGCGAGAGCCTAAAGTGATAGAACTGAGGCGCGGAGCCTGCTGTTGTTTATAAGATTGGATTGAGGCATGGAGCCTGTTGCAGTCTTGAGGCGAGGGCCTGAGGTGAGCTTAGAGCTTGATGGAACCGAAGCGCGGAGCTGGTATAAGGCAAGAGCCTAAGGTGTCGGAGCTTAGAGCTTGACGTGATTTGAACCGAAGCGTAGAGCTGGTTGCATTCTGATGGTCTGTGCACGGAGCTTTCTCATCATAAGTTTTGGCGTAGAGCCAAAGGATCGAGGTACTGGACCGATCAATAAAACTGAGGTGTAGAACCGGTTGATTGCAGGGTTGACCTGTTTCATGAGAGATATGCAGAATGTATATGTGTGATGATGGTTGTTAGATGTGAATAGATATGATGATGCAGACTCGATGTGATAATGAAGGTGCAATTGATGCAAATGTGCACGGGCCCGTGCGTGTGTGTTTGATATAAGCGTAGAGCTTCTTTCAAGTTCCGGACTTGAGCATTCAGAGCGTAGAGCTCGAGCATTCGGACGGCAGAATCCAAGCATTCAAAGTACAGGCTTTGAGCATCCAGTACGCAGTGGTTGGGCATTCAAGCGTAGAGCTTGAGCATTCAAGGCGTAAACCTTAGGCATCCAGTACACAGTGGTTGGGCATTCGAAGAGCTTCGAGCATTCAAAATGTTAGATTTTGAGCATTCAGGCATAGAGCCTGAGAATGATGATGTCTTGATTGTTGGGGCGGCCTAGAGCCTGTTGAGATAGCTACGGCTTCGAGCCAGTTGAAATAATGGGCTTAGAGTCGCTGAGTTGGTTGTTACGGCTTAGAGCCAATTGGGATAGCGGGCTTGGAGCCATTGAGTTGACAGGTGAGGGCATAGAGCCGCTGAGTTGATGTGTTGGTGAATTCGGGCGTAGAGCCGTTTGAGTGACTAGGCGTGGAGCCGCTGAGATGACTATTATGGCTTTGAGGCTATTGAGCGAATTGGTGAATTCGGTAATGGGCTTCGAGCCGCTGAATGATGGGCGCAGAGCTGCTGAGTGATAGTGAGTATAGGCGCAGAGCCGCTATGTGAGTTTGATGGTTGTATGACTGCTAGGGGTGGCAAGCGTAGAGCTTCTGATAGTGATTGGGCTTAGAGCCTGTTGAGTTGTTTGGCATGGCTTAGAGCCAATTGAGATAGTTGGCGAGTTGGTGAAGCTGCTGGAGTGGCAAGCGTAGAGCTGCTGTTGGGGTAATGAGCTCAGGGCTGCTGAGTGTCTTGATTTGCTTCGGTTAGCAGTTTGTGGAGAGAGAACTTCCTTATGCTTGGATATGCCCCCGAGGCTAGTTCTGATCACATTGTATTGGCATCAGGGATGCCCCCAAGGCTTACTTGATTTTGCTTCTGTTGGTCATGGACCCAGAATTCCATAATAGCTTGAGTTAATGTACTGAGCAAAATCTGATGTTGCTGAGGGAAATAGATTTGGGGGCCAGGAGATCGATATCTCGGCCGAAGGATTGATGTCTCGGCCAAATATTAGATGTATCGGCCGCGTAATCCCTTTATTTCCAGAGGCCTATAAAAGGCCACGGCGTCAACCGTTTCATCTCATTTTCCTCTCTTTCTTTTCTCTTCCTCTCCTCGTTTCGAGAGCTCCGTAGCCGAAGACTCCCCTTCGTTTCTCCTCATTCCTGTCGACTTCGGGCCATGGAGGGCGCGCGGCTAGAGATTGCGGAGGGAGGCCGCGCTGTTCTTGGTCCTGTCTTGATGCTTGATTAGGGACCCTTGCATGGGTGGCTTGCTTCCGTGACGCGGAGCTCCTGGCGTGGCGGTGGTACGCGGTGTGGTGATTTTTCTGGGCCATGTGGTGATTCTTTTGAGCCACGTGGTGTCCCTTCTGCACCGTAGTACTCCTCTGGTATACACCGCCCCAGGGGTTTCCTCTTTCTAGACACCCCAATTTGGCCTAACGATTATTTCAAGTCCCACCTTGGGACCATCCCGATGATGGAATGGATACAGTGATTGCTGATTGCTCCCTTGAGAACCTTAGGACTTTCGGTAAGAACTTTGAGCCACTTAGAGGATTCAATTCAGAGCCATACAGCCTTTCAGACAGAAATACAGAAGCCTAGGAGAATCCATCTGTCGGCCGTGACATCGATCCCACGGCCCTAACATCATTTCCTCACCCGAGCAACCTGTTGCTAGCAAAATCTCCCTGAGAGATCAATCCCTCGGCCGCAAGATCTATCCTTCGGCCGAGACATCCATTCCTCGGCCGTGATATCCTTTACTAGGCCGCCAGATCGACCTTTTCCCAGACTCTGGAACGTGTTCTGTCAGACGTTTGATCCGATTACACTACCTCTCCGATGCGTTCGGGCTACGCTCAGGGATTACGACGTAGAGTTAGGCATTGCAATTGCAATTGCCATCTCGTGATTTGATTGGCCGGAGTGAGTCACCAATTGCCTATATAAAGGGCCTTTGGACTCCGAAAATACACACACGAAAATTATCAGAGTATACACTCTCTCAAGCCTCGAAACTCTGCACAAATACTCCCTCAAACCCACTCTTCAAAAGCCCTAACCTCCAGAAGGCAGCCGTCAATCCGGCGATCAAATCCGAAGTTCAAACCCTAACCCTAGGGTTTCCAATCAAGCAATCAATCAATCACGCCCAATCCAATGCAATCAAGCAATTGAGGGATCAAAGTGGTGAGGCCCAACGGCCTCTGCTTTGTTTTACTTATCGCACTTATAACTAACCGTAGCTTTCTGATCATCTGTTAATCGTATAATCTGGTGTGAGGAAGAACACCGACCGGGGCTTCGATCCCTCGGCCGGTACATTAAACCAGTGTGATTACTCGGCCGTGACATCCATTCACCGGCCGAGTAATCGATTTCCTGGGACAGTTTGTTTGCTTTTCTGCTTTCTGATGCATGCTTCATTTATCGCACTGGCTCACTTTGCTTACTGTTTAAAGGAATAAATAAACAGACTATATGTTGGAATTAAACAAAGTATCTACACGTCTTATGTTGAATGATTATGGGCCAGTCTCACGACTGGGCAAAGAGGGGTGCAAAACTCGTCGCCAAGGCTCAATTGGCGATCGTGGCTTTCGTTGCCCCACCAACCCTCGCTCGTAGCAAGGGAAAAATCACAACGAGAAAAGAAGAAGGATATACCTCAAGTACTCGGTAGTGACCGCCAAGAGTCCTGTCCCGTGAACAAGCCCTAAGGAGGCCATACAAGGTGGCCAAGGCAGTTGCTCCCCAATCAAGCTCCCAAACAGCCTCCAAATACTGCAAAGGAGCTAGAGACTGCCTATGCACTGAACTATCCTTGTTGACAACCAAACGAGGAAGAGAAGAAAGGCCCGTGTCAACTACTCAACATTCACCTGAGTCAAGATATCAACCTTCATAAAAGTCTTGATCAGCCAAGAGACGTCAACATGACCACGTGAGTGAAGAGGGGGCACCTTGCCCAAGAACCACTCCAAATCCCCTACTCCTAGGGTTAACCCAAAGAGGAGCTCCACCAACTCATAGGATCGTCATCTCGCCAATAGAAGGAAAGTGGAACGTGTTGGGAGTATCCCACCACCTTTCAACCAGCGAGGTCATCAACGACCAATCCATCTTCGGAAGATCGAGGCCCAAAACAAACGGCTCGAGACCAACAGCGCGTACTAACTCCCGAGCCTGCTCCGGCAACGTCACAAACCACTTGTGCACCTCTTTGCCTCCACCGCGAGCCTCGAGTCTCCTGTTTCTCTGCCAAGGACAAAAAGGGAGTTAATCTCACGATTGCATAAACAAATAAAAAGCTAGGGGCATCAAATCGACGTTTAAAAAGCATGCATTGCCTAAACAGGGGGCACAGTTATCTTAGCTTCTCTAAACAGAACAACTTCGACCCAACCACGGGTCCTTCTCATTCACGCCCCTGGCTAAGAGGGATCTCATCCCGCAAATCAAAACAAAAAAAAACTCACTTTTGATCATTAAAACTCCGAACTAAAGTAAACCTTTTACTTTTCAGGAAGTTTACAGAAACATTGAGGACGCTCAAGTGCTGCTCAGCGGCTCTACGCCCACACCTTAACAGCTCTATGCCACGCCATGTGCACAATCTCGCGCTCAGCAGGCCAGCAAAACAATCCTGCGGCTTCCACTCAATGCACCCTCCAGAAGGCGTTTATGTTGCTAGCTTCCAGAAAGCGTTTATGTTGCCAGCTTGCAGAAAGCATTTAGCCACCAGAAGACATTTGAGTCGCTAGAAGGCGTTTGGCCTCCGTAAGGCACTCCCAGTAGTGGAGGTAATGGAAATCTCTTTAACAAATTGGAATATGGTCGAGGACTAGCCTTGGGGACAACCCCGAGCATATGGAATCTAGCCTTGGGGGCAATCCCGAGCATATTCAAGAACTAGCCTTGGGGGCAATCCCGAGCATACTCAAAACTAGCCTTGGGGACAGTCCCGAGCATGTGGAATCTAGCCTTGGGGGCAATCCCGAGCATACTCAAAACTAGCCTTGGAAACATCCCAAGCATAAGGAACCAATCAAACCCCGTGGAAGATGGAATACTCAACAGCTCAGCGGCTCGAAGCCCACCATCTCAACTGGCTCGAAGCCGTAAGCAATTAGTTCTCGACAGGCTCTACGCCCGCCGTTTCATCAACTCAGTGGCTCGAAGCCCATTACCTCAACAGGCTCGAAGCCTATGTCTACCATCTCAGCGGCTCCAAGCCCTTGACTCAGCAAGCTCTATGCTCACTCAACGGCTCCAAGCCCATTATCTCAACTGGCTCGAAGCCGTAACAACCAACTCATCGGCTCCAAGCCCATCATCTCAACTGGCTCGAAGCCGTAAACAAGCAAATCTCAACAGGCTCTACGCCGTCCCAACAATCAAGCCATCTATTCTTAGGCTCTATGCCTGAATGCTCAAAATCTAACATTTTGAATGCTCAAGCTCTACGCTTGGATGCCCAACCACTGTGTACTAGATGCTCAAGTTATACACTTGAATGCTCAAGCTCTACGCTTGGATGCCCAACCACTGCGTACTGGACGCTCAAAGCCTATACTTCGAATGCTCGGATTCTGCCGTCCGAATGCTCGAGCTCTATGCTCTGAATGCTCAAGTCCGGAACTTGATAGAAGCTCTAAGCTTTAAAACAAACACACACGCACGGGCCCGTGCACATATTGCATCAACATCGAGTCTGCATCATCATATCTGTTCACATCTAACAAACAAGCATCGCACACATACACTCTGCATATCTCTCATGAAACAGGTCAACCCTGTAATCAACCGGCTCCACACCTCGGTTTTATTGATCGGTTCAGCGCCTCGATCCTTTGGCTCCACGCCAACACTTATGATGGAAAAGCTCCGTGTACAGACCATCAGAATGCAACCAGCTCTACGCTTCGGTTCAAATCACGTCAAGCTCTAAGCTCCGACAACTCAGGCCCTCGCCTCAAGACTGCAGCAGGCTCCACGCCTCGATTCCATCAAGCTCTAAGCTCACCTCAAGCCCTTGTCTCATAACCACAGCATGCTCCACGCCTCAATCTAATCGCCTCAGGTTCTCGCCTTATGATCAACACCAGCTCCGCGCTTCGGTCCTATCAATCCAATCTCCTCAGGCCTTCGCCTCAAGATTACAACAGGCTCCACGCCTCGATTCCATCACTCTCCAGGCTCTCGCCTCATGACTACAACCGGCTCCATGCCTCAATTCCCTCATTCCGCGAAGCTCCGTGCTCCAGTTACTGGCCCTGTGCCCCCCACATCTCAAAAACAAACCGGCGTCCAACTCATCCCAGCAGATGGTTTGGATTCCACCCCACTACATCAATTCTTTCCAGCTCATTCGCATGGATAGGCTACTCTACCGAGCTCCTTTCAGTTAAAGTAAGGATGATCAAGAAAAGCAAACGCACCTGCAGTGTACTGGTCTATCCCAAAATACTAAGGAAGCTCCCCGCAAAAACTCCCCGGGCAGCCCAGCGCTCCTTCAACTATCTTCCGCCAAAATCCTGGCTTAGTCTAGGTACGTCACACTATGGCTTTTTAAGCCCTAAGGTACGTCTTCGGTCTCTAACCCTCCAAGCTTTTTACTTTTCTTTATTGCCTGAACTACGACTGGTCTGAATTTCCCTTGCGGAATACGTAGGCAGCCTCCGGGCCCGACCATAACAAAACCTTTTTTGCCCGAACTACGATTGGTCTGAATTTCCCTTGTGGAATACGTAGGCAGCCTCCCGGCCCGACCATAACAAAACCTTTTTCAAAAACCCCTTGGAATAGTGGTTGGACCAAATTGAGTTGCTTTTTACAGCTTTGACTCTTACTCAAACATGTCTCGCGATCCGTCTGAGTTTAGTCAAAAAGGGGCATCTGTAGACACCCCAATTTGGCCGAACGATTATTTCAAGTCCCACCTTGGGACCATCCCGATGATGAAATAGATACAGTGATTGCTGATTGCTCCCTTGATAACCTTAGGACTTTCGGTAAGAACTTTGAGCCACTTAGAGGACCCAATTCAGAGCCATACAGCCTTTCAGACAGAAATACAGAAGCCTAGGAGAATCCATCTGTCGGCGCGACATCGATCCCATGGCCCTAACATCATTTCCTCACCCGAGCAACCTGTTGCTAGCAAAATCTCCCTGAGAGATCAATCCCTTGGCTGCAAGATCTATCCTTCGGCCGAGACATCCATTCCTCGGCCGTGATATCCTTTACTCGGCCGCCAGATCGACCTTTTCCCAGACTCTGGAACGTGTTCTGTCAGACATTTGATCCGATTACACTACCTCTCCGATGCGTTCGGGCTACGCTCAGGGATTACGACGTAGAGTTAGAGATGCATTGCAATTGCAATTGCCATCTCGTGATTTGATTGGCCGGAGTGAGTCACCAATTGCCTATATAAAGGGCCTTTGGACTCCGAAAATACACACACGAAAATTATCAGAGTATACACTCTCTCAAGCCTCGAAACTCTGCACAAATACTCCCTCAAACCCACTCTTCAAAAGCCCTAACCTCCCGAAGGCAGTCGTCAATCCGGCGATCAAATCCGAAGTTCAAACCCTAACCCTAGGGTTTCCAATCAAGCAATCAATCAATCACGCCCAATCCAAAGCAATCAAGCAACTGAGGGATCAAGGTGGTGAGGCCCAACGGCCTCTGTTTTGTTTTACTTATCGCACTTATAACTAACCGTAGCTTTCTGATCATCTGTTAATCATATAATCTGGTGTGAGGAAGAACACCGACCGGGGCTTCGATCCCTCGGCCGGTACATTAAACCAGTGTGATTACTCGGCCGTGACATCCATTCACCGGCTGAGTAATCGATTTCCTGGGACAGTTTGTTTGCTTTTCTGCTTTCTGATGCAGGCTTCATTTATCGCACTGGCTCACTTTGCTTACTGTTTAAAGGAATAAATAAACAGACTATATGTTGGAATTAAACAAAGCATCTACACGTCTTATGTTGAATGATTATGGGCCAGTCTCACGACTGGGCAAAGAGGGGTGCCTAACACCTTCCCCTTATTGTACTTTTGGCTCCCGTATCCAGAATCTCTATCCATTTTCCCAGTTTTAATAAACTGGGTGGCGACTCTGTTTTGATGATAATCGATATCATGTGGCGATGTTCCTAGCCATGGGAATGTCCATGATTTTGGTTTGCGAAGCAAGTAACCAATCGAGCAAACAAACGTGATCAATCTGTATGGCGATACCCCGTTTGGGAGGTGTCTACACTCTTCTTTTTTGCAGCTGGTCTCTGGTGTTCGGACCACCAGAGGGTTCGGCATCCTCTTCTGCTTTCTTTTTTCTGTTTTTCTGTTCTCTTCCTGCATAGGTTAGTTCGACAGGAAATCGATGTATAGTTTGTTTAGGAAATGTGGGATGATCCACCTTGTGATGTAAAAAGCTTTCGTTATATGAAACAAAAATCTTCTACTCTGTTATGTGATTGTGTATGCTAAATTTACGTTGTTTGTACGTAACAACTTGTTAATCTAGTGAAACAAACTGAACTGTGGAAGCAGTCTGTAAAACAACCGTTCTGGCGACCAATCTAATGATTACGCGGCCGAGGCTTCGATCTGGCGGCCGAAGGATCGTTTTGTCTGCCTGGGTTTGACTTGCAGTCAACCCTGATTTTCACAGGCCGATGGATAGATCCTACGACCGTCATATCGAAGTGCCGGCCGAGAGACCGACCAAATTACAGAGGATTAAGAATCCGATTCTGATTCGAACTAAGACTCGACTTAGTTCTATAAATATGCGTTCTACGAACCCGATAGCATTGTCAGTAGCAATTCCTTGCACATGGCACAACCAGTCCTTGATCAGTGGCTGGATTCCTTTAATGGCCTCGACCGTTTACACTTTAAGTCCTTTGGCATGGATTTTCTATTCTCCCTTCGTCAAATTCCTATGAATTTTGCTTTCCTTAGGGCAGCCACTAGTTTGTGGGATCCTGCTTTTCATGTCTTTCGATTTAAGAGAGAGGAATTGTGCCCTACTATCGAGGAGTTTGCGGCCATCATGGGTCATTCGGATAGAGAGGGTTTCGTTGTCCCTAACCCTTTGTTCAGTCGAGGTGATCTCTTAAAGGATCTGCTCCAAGTTCAGAAACATGAAGTTAGGTTCTTCATAGTGAAGGGAAAGCTGGAGATTCTTCAGTTTATCCAGCGCTTTGGTACAGCTGAGGCTCATCGTCAAGTTTCCCAACAGAAAGCATGCTTTCATGCGTTGTGCATTTGCCTCCTTCATTATTACTTGCTTGGTCCTTCCTCTGGCCATGCTGATCCCATACTGCTTAACATTGCTGAACAAATTGGAAATCATGTGAGTTTTGCTGGCTTAGTGTTGGCAGAGACCTTGATGGGTCTGGATGTGATGAAGGGTAATCCTACAGTTCAGTTCTCAAGCAGTCCTTTGCTATTGCAGGTTCACTCTTTGTTTGTTTATTTGTCAAGTTTATCTTTTTCACTCATCACTCTTTTGTTTTGACTCACATGTTCTCTCAACTCACAATTTTCCCTTATTCTCTAGGTGTGGTTGTTTGAGAAACTAAAGGTGTGGGATGCGCCAGAGCGACTTCCTTATAATCCAGACCAATGCACGGAGCGTCGCATGATTAAACAGTTCTCAATTGAGGCTGCTTGGGAAGCATGGATGAAGACTTGCAGAGGTGATTGGATTCAATGGGTTTGCCCCTGGTATGGTGTGGAGAGCATGACTGCGAGTACCATGAACCATTTTGGTGTAGCAGTGATTGGTATTACTCGAGCCGTTTTCTACTTTCTTGCTCGCTTTCAAAGGCAGTTCGGGGCTGAACAAACCGCAATCCTAGGTGACCCTGAGTTCATTGTGTCTAAGGTCCATGATGCCAACTTTTGTCGCAATATGCTGCGTTTTTGGCCGAATAGAGTGATGCAGGAGGTTGCTGAGAACTTTGTTGTCAAGCTATCAGGTTCTTACAAACGCTGGTTGAAGAAAAACCTTTTGGAGGATAGTAGTGCAAAGAGAAGGAAGACCTAAAGATTGACATTTTACTTATGTTTTTCAAAAGATGTTTGTTTGATTCTAGCTTTCATGGATTAAGAATTGTTTAGGTTTGCTTTTGTCTTTTTCCTTTGGAAATAATAAAACATTTGGTCATTTTATTTGAAGATGTTATTGCCATGATTTGGTAGTGAACATGCTTTAGGATAGACCTAGAAACTTCAGAAGTGGTGATGATAGCAGTGGCCGGATCTCAAACTTGGAGATTGCCTACGTATCCCATAGAGGGAATCAGGCCATAAACGTAGTTCCAACAAAGGGGATTTGTTTTGTTTTTAGTTAGGGTTCACTCGGGTATTTTCCTCTCCTTTTGTGCTCTAAATTTTGCCTAAAACCGCCCTTGCGAATTTTCGGTCTAGCGAGCGTTTTAATTATGCCTTAATTTTTGCCTAAGCCGCCCTTGCGGGTTTTCGACCTAACAGGCTGCTCTAATTTTTGCTTGGATCCGCCCACCCTTGTGGTTTTCGGCCCAACGAGCATCTCTCAGGGGTAGTACTTCCTCAGCTTGTCGATGTTGACTGGCGTTGCGAATTGCTTTGAGCACCATGTCTCCTACTTTGATGTCTCTAGGTTTTACCTTTTTGTTGAATGCTCGTGCAATGCGGCGTTGATACCGAAACGTGGCGACGGATTGCCTTGAGCACCATGTCTCCTACCTTGATGTCTCTAGGTTTTACCTTTTTGTTGAATGCTCGTGCAATGCGGCGTTGATACCCTTGTACATGGTATAACGCTCTCAACCTCCTTTCGTCTAGTAGTGCCAACTAGTCGTAGCGGTCTTGAACCCAATCCTCTTCGATCATTCCAGTCTCAGCTAGAACCCTTAACGAAGGCAATTCCAGCTCGATAGGCAAGACAGCCTCCATTCCATAAACCAGAGAGTAGGGAGTAGCCCCAGTTGAAGTTCTTTCAGTTGTTCGATAACCTCATAATGCCAAAGGTAGCATTTCTGGCCAGTCTGTGTAGGTGTCGGTAGTCTTCCGCAGAATCCTCTTGATATTCTTGTTTGCAGCCTCAACTGCTCCATTAGTTTGGGGTCAATAAGTAGATGACCGATGATTCTGTATTCCAAATTCGGCAAAAAGCTTCTTTGTCGCTCCTTTGAAGTGCGACCCATTGTCACAGACGAACTCGTGAGGTACACCATATCGATAGATGATATTAGTGCGAATAAATCTGGCCACATGAGTGGCTTTGAGAGTAGCATAAGAAGCTGCTTCTACCCACTTGGTGAAGTAGTCGATAGCCACTAGAATGAACTGATGCTTGTATTTTCCCTTTTGATTGATACTTCCAATGACGTCTATCCCCTAGGTGGAGAATGGCCAAGGGGATGTCATGCTATACAATTCCGTAGGGGGAATACGCATGCGATCAGCGTGAGTTTGACATTTGTAGCATCGGCGGACATAGTCAGCTGTGGGCAGCGTGCCCTTGGAAAAAGGATTCCGTTCCTTTCGCCATTGCGGCCCCTTTTTGAAAATCGAGGGAGCGCGAGCGCCGGTGGCAAGCGCTCAAAAATACAGAGTCGCCACTTGAGTTTTGAAGGTCCGACACTCAAGGAACCGTATTTCGAAGCACCTGCCGCGCTTTATTTGAAAAAGTGAAGGAAACCAGTCCGTCATAACCATATCTGGGTTTGGGAGCCAGGTTACGAGAGGGGAAGGGTTTTATGGCACCCCTCTCGCCCAATCCGGAGATCGGTCTCTACTTAGGCATTTTGAAAACATTGCGATTCTTCTTTTATTAATCAATTTTAGCCAATTAGGGCGGGGGAACAGTTAATCGGGGATTAAAACTGTAACATGTTTGCAGGATGTGATAGATGGCATGGATGAGCAATTAGTATAGGATGAGAACAGACTCCTGTGGGAGTTTAAACAGACTGGAAAGCTCCTGTCTTGGAGTGTCGTGCACAGAAAAAAACCAGTATGCACTGATCAAGTCAATGCATGCTGACCAAACCTGCGCACGCTACTACAAGACCTGCGCGCGCCAGTAAGCCTAAGCCCACAGCTCTTATTCTCAAACCTTCTGGGCTCTGGAAGGACCAGTGCACACCCAGGACAAACCAAGCAGTTTTACTCTCTGGGCTCTGGAAGGACCAGTGCACACCCAGGACAAACCAAGCAGTTTATGCAGTTATAACATACAGTTTAAAGGCTGAAAAACCTAACAAATAAATAAAACAACCCCATAAACAGTGTGGGGACAAAATAATAGCCTAAAACCGAGTTAAACATGCAAGGCCAGCCACTGATCGGGTACAAATAGGATGGAACCGTCGCACGAGGGTTCCGAACAGTCGCGCGACGGTGCGCCTGGGCGCGCGATGGTTGCGTCCTGGCGCGCGACGATTGCGCCCTGGCGCGCTGGTCAACGCTCCATTTGACTATCGCGCAAGGGTTCCAAACCGTCGCGCGCGGGTTTGAGCCAACTTTCCAGTGTCTGGTTTTGCTCGTTCCAGGTTCTGGGACAGATCCAGAATGATCCCAGGGGTACTCCAACAGAACAGAAATGAATATTGAAGTGCAAAGCTAGCATTTTTAAGCTAAAGAAAGCTGTAAAATGGTTATTAGCATGCTCCACAGTGACTTAATACCAAAATAAACTACACAACAGCTATGGAAATAACCAAAAATAAGAAATGACCAGCACCCCTTCCCCACGTGGTCCAATCTCATGCAGACAGGACTATCACGCGAGTATTCGGGACCATCGCGCGAGGGTGTGCTTGATCTACGGTTTTTGAAACCTTGCTAGCCTTAAGGCCAGGACTGGTATTGATTACCAGCCTTGACCCTGCCAACCCCCCTCAGGGATCAGAACAGAGAGCAGAACAAAGGTAAGATATACCTTTGAATTTTGAGGTTTGAAAAGTGTTTGAGCTTTGAATTTGAGGTTGGGTTTGAGGTTGGATTGAAATGTGAAAATGGGGAGGAAGAACAAGCTTTGTTCTTAGGGTGTTAGGTTGGAAACCAAATGTTGCCCTTGCTAATGGAGGAGAGATGAACAAAGGATTAGGGTTAGAACCTTTGTGCTTTGAATTTTTTGGAACCCCTTGAAAGAGAAACAAAGGGGGCTATTTATAGGGAGAGCACCTTCCATTAATGGAAAGGCAGGTCTGGTCCAAAGAATGGAGGGCAGCCAGCCACGAGGCTGGCTGGGGATTACTTGGTGATTAAGCTGGGGACAGGTTCTGACCGTCGCGCGAGGGTTCCAAACTGTCGCGCGACAATGCGCCCTGGCGCGCGATGGTGCGCCCTGGCGCGCTGGTCAATGCTCCGGTTGACCATCGCGCGATGGAGTCAAACCGTCGCGCGACGGTGCGCCCCGACGCGCGATGGTTGCGCCCTGGCACACATCAATAGGGTTTTTGGCTTTTTGAAGTGGCTTAAGATTAGGTTAGGTTCAAGGGTTATTCAAACACTCAAAGCTCAAACACTCGACATTCCCGGGGTGTTCTTGATCCGTTTCATCATCGGGGAATCAAAAACCGTAAGTAAACTAATAAGTAAACTAATCTGGACAGTCCAAAATAGCCCCCTTTGACGGCACTTGGAGCACCATTGACTTGGTACAAGTAACGTCAAAGGTTTCTAGACAGCCCTCAAGGCAATCCAGAGCAGAACATACTAGCAAAGTAGACAAGCATACTTACAGAACCTGATTGGTTGAATGGACGGACAGACCGTCACTTGTTGATTGAATTTGGACAGGACAGGCTGTCGCTGCAGATGTTGACGGGACCGGCCGTCGTTGCTGGGGATCAAGCTATCCTCGGCACAAAGTATTCCAACAAACACGGGTAGGTCGTGTCAGACAGGTTGAATTCCATCTGTTGGGAATCAGAGCCAATCTCCCTATCAAAGATCATCCGAGACAGAGCAATAAGCCTGCTGGAAGATGCGCTTTTGGCTAGACTGAGGGTGATTGTCGTTCGGGACAGGCCAAGGCGGACTCTCCTGGGGAACAATCAGTTGCGGATGAACGGACCATCGAACGATGTTCTGGTCGTTGTTTGTGGATTTGACAGGACCGGCTGTCGTTGATTAGTTTGTCAATGCCACAACACCGATTGAAGAACGCCTCAGCGCGCTTTGATTTGCCAATGCCTCAACACTGACTGAAGAACGCCTCAACACGCTTTGATTTGCCAATGCCTCAACACTGACTGAAGAACGCCTCAACGCGCTTTGATTTGCCAATGCCTCAACACTGACTGAAGAACGCCTCAACACGCTTTGATTTGCCAATGCCTCAACACTGACTGAAGAACGCCTCGACGCTGATTTGATTTGCCAATGCCTCAACACTGACGGTTTGAACGCCTCGACGCGCTTTGATTTTTGAACGGACGAATCATCAGTATAAATGATCGAACCGTTGGGGGAATTGACAGGATCAGCTGTCGTTGAAAGCGGACGGGGAGATCATTGTGCTGAGTGATCAAGCCGTTAGGGGAATTGACAGGATCAGCTGTCGGTGAAAGCGGACGGGGAGATCATTGTGCTGAGTGATCAAGCCGTTGGGAACTTGGATGGGCGGATCTTCAGTATAAATGATCGAGCCGTTGGGGGAATTGACAGGATCAGCTGTCGGTGAAAGCGGACGGGGAGATCATTGTGCTGAGTGATCAAGCCGTTGGGGGAATTGACAGGATCAGCTGTCGGTGAAAGCGGACGGGGAGATCATTGTGCTGAGTGATCAAGCCGTTGGGGGAATTGACAGGATCAGCTGTTGTTGAAAGCGGATGGGGAGATCATTGTGCTGAGTGATCAAGCCGTTGGGGGAATTGACAGGATCAGCTGTCGTTGAAAGCGGACGGGGAGATCATTGTGCTGAGTGATCAAGCCGTTGGGGGAATTGACAGGATCAGGAGTATAAATGATCAAACCGTTGAAGCCTGGATGGGAGGATCAGCAGTATAAATGATCAAACCGTTGAAGCCTGGATGGGAGGATCAGCAGTATAAATGATCAAACCGTTGAAGCCTGGATGGGAGGATCAGCAGTATAAATGATCAAACCGTTGAAGCCTGGATGGGAGGATCAACAGTATAAATGATCAAACCGTTGAAGCCTGGATGGGAGGATCAGCAGTATAAATGATCAAACCGTTGAATGACCGATATGGCTGACCGTCATGGATGATATGGCTGACCATCGTTGAATTGGGAGGGTGGATCGCTATATAAAGTGATCGAGCCGTTGGAAGTTGGACAGGACCGGCTGTCGTTGATTGAGACGGCGGATCGCTATAAAAAGTGATCAAGCCATTGAGGTTGGACAGGACCGGTTGTCGTTGATTAGAAATGGGCAGATCAGTGTGCAGAACGATCAGGCCACTGAAGATTGGACAGGACCGGCTGTCGTTGTGTTGATCCAAGTAGCACAAACAGTGGATAACATGGATAGAAGCAAGGCGGACTGCAGTTGGGGAGAAATTGGTGACAACTGCTGAGCTGTTTACTTGCTGCCTTCGATACCGGGCAGGCTTGCTTTGTCGTTTTGATGGATTTTTCCTGCGTTCAACATTTGATATACACACAATATGCAATGACATGTATAAAATATTGAAAATACAGATGCAAGCTTAGGGCGGTTCCTAGAAGGACAACGACGCCTAAGGACTACCACTGAGCCTCATTATTGTACTGTTTGTGCCTCTGAGACGCGCACCCAGATAGAAAGACGCTGAACGGGCTGGCGTGCCCCAATTGACGTTTGAGCAATGGAATTGGGCCTGCGTGCCCCCCTCTTCGATGCTTGGGTGGATGTGCCCCAAAGATGCCTTGCTTGGCCTTGGGCTGACGTGCCCTTTCTGCTTTACGAGATTCCACTGCTTGCGGATTACAGATACTAGGGTAGCAATGTAACAATTGCGTTTTCCAGTTTATTGACTCTCTTTTTGCAAGTGTTGAAGAGAATGCAAAAACTAACCACTAATATCTAATTTGCATTGACAAGTGCTTTGAATCGACACAGAGACATGCACACATATGTACAAACTCGCCTAGCTCGAATGAAAAGGGAGACAGAGCCCCAGGGTACAATGCGAACCCTTAGACACACGGAACATAATGAAATTTTGGGCATTAATGTGCCGAAACTCACAATATTCCTGAACAGGTGAAACTGACACTTATGAAAAGTGGAAAAGGTACAAAGACCTGTACAAACAAAATCGAGAAAAGCATCTCGATATGATAATTGATTGAAAAGCTGGAAAAATGTCGCAAAGATGGACATAAGACGCAGATTATGACTCGTATAGGCCCGGACTGACACCGACACCCCCGTGCAGCCACATTAAGTCCATATGACTTGCATGGTATGACAAGACTCGACAAAAGCCCCTGGAGCGACATTCGAGGGTAGTAGCCAACTGCTACTGCCTGCTGCAAGAAGCGTGCGCAGGTTTGAGACCAATGCGCATCACTCGAACAAACGCGCTACGGTAGCTTACACCAGACTTCGCTGAACTTAGAATAAACTGTGAGCCTGTTAAGGTCTCTAGCATTTCGTTCTGTTTTTGATGCTTCAATTATTTTTTTAAGACTTATGCTCAGCCTGTAAATTGAAGAAGCAGTTTGGTAATAAAATTGAAAGACGAAGATTTTCCCCCTTCTGGTTCCTCCAAAGCAGCTTGATCTGATCCTCGATCCTCTTTGACCTTTGATGTGTACCAAAATGTCAACCATGGATCCAATTGATAGATTGTGACTGAGTCTCAAAGAAAGACTGCCTACGTATCCCAAGCTAGGGAATCGGGTCAAAACGTAGTTCAGGCCAAGGGTTAACTCTCGAGTATTTACCTCTCCTTTTACGCTCTAACTTTTGCCTAGTACTGCCCATTCGGGTCTTCGGTCTAGCGAGCTTTTGAATATTGCCTATTCATTTTTGCCTAAACCTCCTTCATAGGTTTTGGTCTAGCAGGCTGCTCTAACTTTTGCTTGGAACTGCCCACCCTTGGGGTTTTCAGCCCAACGAGCTTCTCACAGGGAAAAGCAACATTTGAATTGATCCAGGTTGACCCAGGGTATTGAATTTGTTGCTGTCGAGGTCGAAGACCTTTGGTTGTAGCCTCAGATAAATGGCTTTGATGACGCAGGGTCAAGAGTGCTTCGATTGGAAATGCCTTGCTCCGGGCCGTTGTGTACATTTTCTCATTTGTACTTGGCAAAACGCCACTGTTGCTGTTTTGAACATGGTACAAGGCCCGGAGCCTTCTGTGCTTCTGCTTTCTAGATTGGCACTCGGTAGCAAGGGATTGATACTTCTTTGTCCCAAAATCAAATTCAAGGCGTGACTTGATGTGACCATGCCAAGACGTTGATGCTTGTCTGACCGGGCGCAATGCTCCTCCGGGGGCGGCTTTGAACCAACTTTGAACCTTTCAGGAGGTTATACTTGTCTTTCAAGTTTATTTAAAATTACTTCTTCTTTTAATAGGCTGAGCATGCCTTTCGTCTTCCCTTTCGGCGAGGGAACACATTTCCTTGGGAATGATCCCATCGAAATCTATCCCTTCGTCATCAGGGTCGACACAGTTTATATAAAAGCCAGCGAAGCATGTAGAAGCAAGATGATGCATATCATAAAAACCCTCGGGGTTGCCAAATACAGCAGACTCGAAACTTGAAACAAAAGCTACGACGTGGAGGGCCAAGAGGCACAACCTCCGACTCAGAGCTAGACTTAGACAAACGCAAAAGACTCTGTGTCAGACTCAAACAAGACGCCAATGCAAACTAGACGCGGTTTTGAAAATGCAATTGTTAAAAAGCTACCCATAGCTTCCGCAAAAAGAGGTAGGATCCAGCAGGTGTTAGGCCCAAGCAACAGCACTTCGGCTTCCTCAGCTTCTTCAGCCAAACCTACTCGGTGCTCTTTTGAACAACGGACCTCAGCCAATCGGTCTTCCCCTTTGTAAGCCCCTCATCACTGTCAAACCAAACGTTGGCAGTGAAAACCTCGATTGCCCCACCTACAGCCATCATGTTAACCTCCGATTCGGACGGGATGGATACGATGGGTTTGGGTTGATTCGCTGGGACGATATAGTGGCTAGGGTTGAATATGGTGGAGCTCGGGTTGATCTGAGTAGAGTCGATTGATATTTGACCAACCAGAGGGTCAGACTCGTGTTGAGGCAAGGAGTTGGAAATGACATTGGGCTTTGGTGGAACTTGAACCGTGCCATCATCAATTAGATCTTGTATCTCGTGTCGGAGACGCAAGCAGTTATCAGTGAGATGGCCGGGCATTTGGTGGAAGGCACAGAAATGGTTGGTATTGTAGTTGGCTGGAAAGACTTTGGGTGGAGAAGTTGGGGTCAAAGGTTTGAGATGCCCAGACTTGACAAGTTTCTCCATCACTGCGGACAGAGATGCCTCGAAGGCAGAGAAGCTTCGGGGTTGTGTTCGAGATCGGAGGCTTTGAGCGCTTCGAATTTGATTGATATCGGCGGCACGACTGGAGTTGGAAGCTGGGGCATCACTCCCACTTGCGGCTGTATTGGAGTAGTTGCTGTCACCAAACAACGCACTACTATTTCCCGAATAAGCCCTTGGCTTAGCCTTTTGAGTGGAGGAAGAGGATTCACCCCTTGGCAGGATTCCAGCTTGCAGCGCATCCTCGATGGCTAGGCCAGAGTCGAAGAAGATCTCAAAGTTGGCGGTCGCTTGAGCGAGTACCAAGTGCCTGGCATAGTCTGGCTGAAGATTACGGGAGATGATGCGGAGTTGGTCTCTTTCGCTAGGGCGCTCAGTCATTAGAGCGGCTTTGGCCCTCCACCTTTTAACAAAGTCTGCAAAGGACTCCTTTGCCTCCATCTTCGTGGATTCCAACTCTCGAATAGTCATCTTGAGTTGAGAGTTGTAGCTATATTGAGAGACAAAGGCAGCCCCTATGTCTTCCCAAGTACTTCGTTTGGAGATGTCGAGCGACTGGAACCAGTGGAAGGCAGGCCCAGAGAGGGTTTGAGGGAAAAGCTGAGACATGGCCTCACTTTCCACACCCAGCAGCTTCATTGCGGCATGGTAGCCATAGAGATGAGTTTTGGGGTCACCGCTCCCATCAAACTTAACCAAGTCAGGCATCTTGAACTTGTCAGGGAGCTTGGCATTAGGGTACAAACAGAGACGATCCAAGTCAATTCCCCCTGCACTGATTTTCTCAGACTTGGAGACTGCCTCCTCCAGCTTTGCCATCTTGGCCATGAGAGCTGCCATATCCGGATTCAAAATAGGCTTGCCACCTACCGGATTTGGGATTGCAGCAGGCGCACGAGCCTCCTTAGGGTTGAGCTGAACAATGAGACGCCCCTCGTGATTCGGATCCGGGACCAAGATAGGTTGTTCATGAGCATTCTCATCGTCCTCGCCTTCCTTTTCGAGAGGAGGTGGAAGGCGAGTGTGGATAAGTTCATTCAGGCGGGCAATATTGGTATCTGTCTGAGCTGCCCTCTGTTGCATGGCGGTGATGCTATCTTGAAGGTTCATAAGCATGGTTTCCAGAGTGAGCGGTTGATCTGCCATAGCTGGCCTTGAAGATGTTGAAGAAGGGGAAGCCGATGGCGTGGCTCTTTGTAAAATCGATGGCGAACCCGACCCTAGGGCTGCCAACAATGAACCTGGAGAAGCCTCCGTTGCAACTGACTGAGTTTCTAGTCTGACAAGTCTTTGAACCGGATTCTAAAGACGCTCCTAAGTAGGTTTGGCTCTTCTTTTCGGTACTCTCTTCCTCGGTGCAATGGCTCCAAAACTAGACAGTAAAGTAAGAGAAAGCTCAGTGGCGTTCCTGCAGCAAAATGCAATGCATACATCGTCGTCGGTGTCCACCCTAGACTCTAGAACTAGAGACAAGTCTGTCTCATGATGTTCGGACGCTGCCAGAATCCTCAGATTTCTTTTCGAGGGTATATCCTTTGAATAGATCAAACTGATCCTAAGAGTTGTCAAAACAGACTAAAACTTTGGCTAGTCCCTTTTGAAGATTCGACTTTGAATTAGAAACAACTCGGTATTGATGGCGTGACACCTTTACCGGGGTGGCATGAGCGACAACGCGCTTTAGCCGGGGCGGTGTACGTGCGAAGCACGATAACCAAAATGACATCAATATCACGACATCAACACTTTGTGGTTCCTTATGTTCGGTTGAATCCTCAACCGGGCATGAGCCAAGGATTTAGTAAGGTTTGATTTCTCAAAGTCTCGCTGATCTAAGGACTTTTGAAAAACTAACAACGTGCACTATCGGGATGCACGAATCTTCATCGGGTTATAACAGCATCCTAATAAGCATAAGACAGACTCGAAAGCGAGACAACCTAGAAGCCGCCCTAAACATGCTCCTACGCAGAACAGAATGTATGCATGCACAGTTCCAGAGACAAGTTTGCCTCACAAGTTTCAGACGTTGCCGGAATCCTCAGAATTCTTTTCGGCGATGTGTCCCTGAGTAGATCGACAGATCCTAAAAGATGTCAAAATAGACTAAATCTTTGGCTAGTCCCTTTTGAAGATTCGACTTTGAATTTGGAACAACTCGGTGTTGATGTCATGGCACCTTAACCTTGAACACGGCGGTGTATAGTGACAACGCACTTCAACCTGGGTGGCGCCAGCGACACGACATCACCACTTTGTTGTTCCATATCGTCGGTTGAATCCTTAAACGGGCATGAGCCAAGGATGTAGTAAATTTTGATTTCTCAAAGTCTCATTTGAACTAAGGACTTTGCGATTGATAACGAACATTCAATAGAATGAACGACTCCTCATCGGGTTCAACAACGTCTTAGACAGTGTAAGACAAACTCGAAAGACAAAACAGCCTTAAGCATGCTCCTATGCAAAATAGTGTATGTACAGTGCATGCGATAGGGAAAGCAGTAACACATTGATAGTATATGGGGTTAGATGCAAATAGATCTTAACCTGTGGGTACCTGTCCTAGTTTGGAGAGTTCTAGTGCTTTGTATATGCAAAAGGCCGGTTTTGGTTTGTAACAGGTTCCTCGGACTAGGGCCACAGATATACCTCTCGTTACCCACGTTTTTCGCAGAGTAACAGTCGAACAGTAGCATGACCCATCATCGTCGAAGGTTGTCGGTCATTCGGGGTCCCCGGGCTCCGGTAAACCGTGCTGGATTGCCAAAACGATCCAACGAGGCTTTTCCCACATCGATGCAAATGAGATGCTAGAATTTGATTAAGAGAAGAAGAATCGCAAAATCACAAAATGCTTTTTCAAATTTGGCTCACTTTATTTAGTCCATCTTTAGAGGAAACTACGCAAGCGAACAATCGAAAAAGCCCCAGATTAGAATGGCCGGACACGAGGTCCTGTTAAATCACCATTTCAGCAGCGCGAAGCTAACCGTTTTGACAGACTTTTAAGGGATTGTTCCCAAGCGTATTAAACTCTAAGTATAGATTAATATTGGTTCTATCCCCAGTAGAGTCGCCACTGTGGGCAGCGTGCCCTTGGAAAAAGGATTCCGTTCCTTTCGCCATTGCGGCCCCTTTTTGAAAATCGAGGGAGCGCGAGCGCCGGTGGCAAGCGCTCAAAAATACAGAGTCGCCACTTGAGTTTTGAAGGTCCGACACTCAAGGAACCGTATTTCGAAGCACCTGCCGGGCTTTATTTGAAAAAGTGAAGGAAACCAGTCCATCATAACCATATCTGGGTTCGGGAGCCAGGTTACGAGAGGGGAAGGGTTTTATGGCACCCCTCTCGCCCAATCCGGAGATCGGTCTCTACTTAGGCATTTTGAAAACATTGCGATTCTTCTTTTATTAATCAATTTTAGCCATTTAGGGCGGGGGAACAGTTAATCGGGGATTAAAACTGTAACATGTTTGCAGGATGTGATAGATGGCATGGATGAGCAATTAGTATAGGATGAGAACAGACTCCTGTTGGAGTTTAAACAGACTGGAAAGCTCCTGTCTTGGAGTGTCGTGCACAGAAGAAAACCAGTATGCACTGATCAAGTCAATGCATGCTGACCAAACCTGCGCACGCTACTACAAGACCTGCGCGCGCCAGTAAGCCTAAGCCCACAGCTCTTATTCTCAAACCTTCTGGGCTCTGGAAGGACCAGTGCACACCCAGGACAAACCAATCCTTCCACTCTCTGGGCTCTGGAAGGACCAGTGCACACCCAGGACAAACCAAGCAGTTTATGCAGTTATAACATACAGTTTAAAGGCTGAAAAACCTAACAAATAAATAAAACAACCCCATAAACAGTGTGGGGACAAAATAATAGTCTAAAACCGAGTAAAACATGCAAGGTCAGCCACTGATCGGGTACAAACAGGATGGAACCGTCGCGCGAGGGTTCCGAATAGTCGCGCGACGGTGCGCCCGGGCGCGCGATGGTTGCGTCCTGGCGCGCGACGATTGCGCCCTGGCGCGCTGGTCAAAAGGAGCGTTGACCATCGCACGATGGTTTGGGTGCAACGCGCGCGGGTTCGAGCCAACTTTCCAGTGTCTGGTTTTGCTCGTTCCAGGTTCTGGGACAGATCCAGAATGATCCCAGGGGTACTCCAACAGAACAGAAATGAATATTGAAGTGCAAAGCTAGCATTTTTAAGCTAAAGAAAGCTGTAAAATGGTTATTAGCATGCTCCACAGTGACTTAGTACCAAAATAAACTACACAACAGCTATGGAAATAACCAAAAATAAGAAATGACCAGCACCCCTTCCCCACGTGGTCCAATCTCATGCAGACAGGACTATCGCGCGAGTATTCGGGACCATCGCGCGAGGGTGTGCTTGATCTACGGTTTTTGAAACCTTGCTAGCCTTAGGGCCAGGACTGGTATTGATTACCAGCCTTGACCCTGCCAGCCCCCCTCATAACAGAGAGCAGAACAAAGGTAAGATATACCTTTGAATTTTGAGGTTTGAAAAGTGTTTGAGCTTTGAATTTGAGGTTGGGTTTGAGGTTGGATTGAAATGTGAAAATGGGGAGGAAGAACAAGCTTTGTTCTTAGGGTGTTAGGTTGGAAACCAAATGTTGCACTTGCTAATGGAGGACAGATGAACAAAGGATTAGGGTTAGAACCTTTGTGCTTTGAATTTTTTGGAACCCCTTGAAAGAGAAACAAAGGGGGCTATTTATAGGGAGAGCACCTTCCATTAATGGAAAGGCAGGTCTGGTCCAAAGAATGGAGGGCAGCCAGCCACGAGGCTGGCTAGGGATTACTTGGTGATTAAGCTGCCCAGCTGAATAAAGGTGATGGGGACAGGTTCTGACCGTCGCGCGATGGTTCCAAACTGTCGCGCGACAATGAGCCCTGGCGCGCTGGTCAATGCTCCGGTTGACCATCACGCGATGGAGTCAAACCGTCGCGCGACGGTGCGCCCCGACACGCGATGGTTGCGCCCTGGCACACATCAATAGGGTTTTTGGCTTTTGGAAGTGGCTTAAGATTAGGTTAGGTTCAAGGGTTATTCAAACACTCAAAGCTCAAACACTCGACATTCCCGGGGTGTTCTTGATCCGTTTCATCATCGGGGAATCAAAAACCGTAAGTAAACTAATCTGGAAGCCCAGATTGGGGTGTCTACATCAGCACAGTCGGCCTCCATCGTGGTCCAGTAATATCCCTGCCGCAAGATCTTCTTTGCCATTGTTGCCCCATTCATGTGTGGCCCACAAATTCCTTCGTGTATTTCCTCCATTACCTTACAACTATCTTCCGTTGTGACGCAAAGTTGATTTGGGCCCAAGTGTGCCCTTCGATACAATGCTCCTCCACAGATTACAAATCGGGCGGCAAACTTCCGCAGAGCCGTTTTGTCTTTTGAGGTGGCCTCGGATGGGTATCCTCCTCCTTCCAAGAATTTCTTTACGTCTTCGTACCATGGCTTGCCATCGCCTTCACCTTCCTCGCTAAAGGTACATTCGCATGCTGGTTTGACCCTTTGTTCGATCATGAGTGGCCGCATTGTGAATCCCAGGGGTATTTCGACCATAGATGCTAATGTTGCCAGCACATCTGCAAACCTATTGCTCACTCGGGGAGTGTGTGTGAAGATAACGGAATCGAATTGTGGAATTAGGTTTTCCAGCACAGAGTGATACAGTTTCAGTGTGTCTTCCTTGACCTTCCAGTCTCCTCTTGCTTGAGATACCACCAGGTTTGAATCCCCAATAACTTCCACCCTTTTTGCCCCTAGCTCCAGGGCTGCCTCCATTCCAGCAATACAAGCCTCATATTCAGCCTGGTTGTTGGTGACTTCAAACCTCAGTTTATATGACAAAGGGATATGGGAGTCGTTTGGGGAAACTAGCAACACCCCTATGCCATATCCACATTGGTTTGACGCTCCGTCAAAGTAAAGCTGCCAGGTGTCGTCTAAGAGACATAAGATGTCCTCGTCGGGGAACATGAAGTCTTCTGCCTCGGCTTCTGTCACAGGATGATCTGCTAAGAATTCTGCCACAGCTCTTCCCTTCACTGATTTCCTTGTCATGTATTTGAGGTCGAATTCTGCTAGCAGCAATAACCACCTAGCTAGCTTTCCGATAAGTGTTGGCTTTTCGAAAAGATATTTGATTGGGTCTAAACGAGAAACCAACACCACCGGATGTGCTAACAGGTAGTGCCTCAGTTTCTTTGTGGCCCATACTAGCCCCCAACAGGTTTTCTCGAGGGGAGTATATCTTGTTTCATAGTCCATCATTTTTTTGCTGAGGTAGTATATGGCGCACTCTACTTTGGCGTCGTTTTCTTGCGCTAGCATGCATCCCATGGATGTGTCCGTTACTGAGAGATACAGAATCAATGGTTTCCCAAGAATAGGCGGTGATAGCACAGGTGGATTCTGGAGGTATTCTTTGATTGCCTCAAACACTTGCTGACAGTCTTGGCTCCACTCAAAGTTAGTACCTTTCTTTAGTAGCTTGAAAAGGGGTTCGCAGGTAGTTGTGAGCTTGGAAATGAACCTGCTGATGAATTGTACCTTCCCCAAGAAACTTCTTACCTCCTTTTCTGTCCTAGGCGGCGATATTTCCATGATAGCCTGTATCTTGGAAGGGTCTACCTCGATTCCTCTTTGAGTGATGAGAAATCCCAACATTTTTCCAGCGGTTACCCCAAAAGTGCATTTTTGAGGATTAAGACGTAGTTTGTAATTCCTAATTCTCTCAAAGAACTTTTGGAGTGCTCCATAGTGTCCTTCCCTTTCCTTTGATTTGACTATCATATCGTCGACATATACCTCAACCTCTTTGTGCATCATGTTGTGCAGTAGTGTTGTTGCCATTCTCTGGTAAGTGGCTCCAGCGTTCTTTAACCCAAACGGCATCACTCGGTAGCAGTAGGTTCCCCAAGGTGTGGTGAAGGTGGTTTTCTCTCTATCCTCAGGAGATATAAGGATTTGATTATACCCAGAAAATCCATCCATGAAGGATAGCAATGCATGGCCTGCGGTATTGTCTACTAGCTCGTCTATGTGGGGCAATGGGAAGTCATCCTTTGGACTGGCTTTGTTAAGATCTCAGAAATCTACACAGACCCTAATTCCTCCAGTCTTCTTTGGTACGGGTACGATGTTAGCCACCTATTGTGGATATTCGGTGACTATGAGAAAACCGGCGTTGATTTGTTTAGTGACTTCTTCTTTTATCTTTAAGACCCAATCAGGGCGCATACGTCTCAGTTTTTGTTTAACTGGTTTGGCATTAGGATGGAGGGGAATTTTATGCTGAACAATTTCAGGGTCTATTCTAGGCATGTCCTCGTAAGACTAGGCAAAAACATCTTTGTATTCTTTTAGCAAAAGGATTAGTTTTTCACTTTCTTGAGGGGATAGCGTGGTACCAATTTTAACCATTTTGGGCTCGTTTTCAGAGCCTATGTTTGCTGTGATTATTTCCTCAGAAAAAGGTTTAGCGTGCCTTTCTTCTTCTCTCTCGATGAATTCTAGAATCTCTTTTGGAATTTCTTCCTCAAAATTTGGTGTGTCGGAATCCATACAATTAACTATAGGCAAAGTGAAATACTCTAAATCTTCCTTCTCATTGTTAAGATTATCAAAAGACATTTCAGAGTCAAACTCAAAGTAAATGTTATGCTTTGGTGCTTTGACCAGGTTTTCCTCACTAGACTTAGTAGTTTCAAAAGATGAAAAACTTGACTCGGACTGAGTCGACTCAGAGTCGGAATCGGAATCGGAACTAAGACCAGAACTAGTGCTTTTCATTTTGTATTTTAGGGTATACTCCACGGTCCAGTTAGGGTAAGCCTCTTTTTCAGCATCCACAATCAATTCAGAGCAGTCTTTTTCATCACCAAGGTTGATCATCAGCACTTCACTGTCACCTTGATTCGCACTTTCATCATTATCACCCTGCAAGTCTTGGAGGGCCTTTGATTCGCTATTGCTGTTATCTCCTCCAATTGAGCTTCAATCTCTACTTTGTCGCTGTTGTCGAAACTTCGTGTGCCAACAAAGCCCCACCAATTACCAAATCTATCTATGACGGGGTGGATCACCCTTATTTCATTGTTGGTGACCTCCTCATCAAAGAGTAGGTTCAGTGATATTTCGTCTAGTGGGTCGTTGTCGACAAATTCTTCTTCTTTTGCCTCTTCAGTTTTGAGGTTATTGACCTCGTCTATAGGCCAATAGCCATCAGTAGGTGCATAGGGGTCATAAAAATAGATTGGGACCCTGTGAAGCCCTTCTTCTTCAATCATGTCATCTACTTCTTCTTCATAAGCTGTTCTAGCGAACATGACATGATTGTCTTCAATGATAGTCACCACAGGCTTTGGTTTATCTACCGGAGTGATGTATTCAGAGGGGTTGAAATCTTCAACAGCAAAGTGGAGCGGGCCAGACAGCTTGGTGACAACTTGAAAGTGCGAATCATACGTGGACAGTGATGTAGTCATTTTTCCTGAAAAGATTTTTGTTTTAATTAGATTGGTTGATCTTACCTACTGTTCATTTGACTAAGAGAGATTCCTAAGGTTTAACCTGCAAAAGAGAAACTTTACAGCATACACATAAACAATGGGTGTGAGGAAGAACTTTTGCAAGCAAAATGCAAATATGTTCCTAACCTGTAGGTTCCTGTCTTAGTTTGATAAGTTCTATGGCTTTCTAATACATGCAAGGTTTTGGTAGTCTCAGGGTGCTCCGTTGTCAAAGGGCACCAATCCTCTCACCAACCCATCATAGGCGGTGATTGGGTGATTCCCTTTTTGATATACCACTAGGTACGAGTGACGGTGGAGTTTGCTGGAACCCCCAACATAGCCCGTGTCATGCCGGGATATCAGGCGAACTCAACGGGTTGCCCGCTCGATGCATATGATAGGTGAATTAAACAAGGCATGTATTAGTCTTATGTTGAACTTTTTGGTTATGGCTCTCAATTCCCCAGCAGAGTCGCCAAAAACTGTAGACACCTCCCAAGCGGGGCATCGCCATACAGATTGATCACGTTTGTTGCTCGATTTGTTGATTGTTTCGTAAACCAAGATCGTGGACATTCCCATGGCTAGGAACTTCGCCACACGATAGCGGTTATCATCAAAACAGAGTCGCCACCCAGTTTATCAAAACTAGGAAAATAAATAGAGATTCTGGGCACGGGAGCCAAAAGTACAATAAGGGGAAGGTGTTAGGCACCCCTCTTTGCCCAGTCGTGAGACTGGCCCATAATCGTTCAACATAAGACATATAGATGCTTTGTTTAATTCCAACACACAATCTGTTTATTTAAGCCTTTAAACAGTAAATAAGGTGAGCCAATGCGATAAGTTTAGCATGCATCAGAAAGCATAACAAAACAAGCTGTCCCAGGGTAATGGATCCCGCGGCCGGTGAATGGATGTCGCGGCCGAGGGATCCTCCTGGTTTGATGTATCGGCCGAGGGATCGAAGCTCCGGTCGATGTTCTTCCTCACACCAGACGTAAGGATTAATAGATGATTAAAACGCTACGGTTAGTCATAAATACAGTAAATAAAACAAACCAGAGGCCGTTGGGCCTCACCACCTTGATCCCTCAGTTGCTTGATTGCCTCGGATTGGGTGTGATTGACTGATTGCCTCTTTGAAAACCCTAGGGTTAGGGTTTGAACTTCGGGGTTTGATCGCCGGATGGATGGCTGCCTTCGGGAGGTTAGGGCTTTTGAAGAGAGGGTTTGAGAGAGTATTTTAGCAGAGTATCGGAGCTTGGGTGAGTAAATTCACTTGTTAATTTCGGACCCCAAAGGCTCCTTTATATAGGCATAGGGATGACTCACTCCGGCCAATCAAATGGCACGATTGCAATTGCAATGCGATTCGAACTCTTTGTTGCAATCTCTGAACGTGGCCCGAACGCATCGGAGAGGTAGTGTAGTTGGATCAAACAATCGACAGAACGTTCCAGAGTCTGGAAAAAGGACGATCTGGCGGCCGAGTAATAGATCACACGGCCGAGGAATGGATGTTGCGGCCGAAGGATGGATCTTGCGGCCGAGGGATTGATCTCTCAGGGAGATTTTCTAGCAATAGGTTGCTCGGGTGAGGAAATGATGTTAAGGCCGTTAGATCGATGTTACGACCGACAGATGGATTCTCCTATGCTTCTGCATTTTCTGTCTGAAAGGCTGTATGGCTCTGATTGGGTCCTCTAAGTGGCTCAAAGTTCTTACCGAAAGTCCTAAGGTTCTCGAGAAGGCAATCAGCAATCACTATATCCATTTCATCATCGGGATGGTCCCCAAGGTGGGACTTGAAATAATCGTTAGGCCAAATTGGGGTGTCTACAAAATCTAATATGAAAAATCTGGATACACACCATTATATATTAAATTTGTGGCCCTTTAATATGAGATTTTGTGGCTCCTCTTATTAGTTTCTATGGCTAAAGGTGTCACGCCCTCGATTTTCAACATAAATAAATAATCTGTTTTAAATAAAAGTCTCTCGCATATCATAGATAATACCCAAAAGAGTCTTCCACCTGTTTAATTTACAAATTGAGTCCCCAAGATTAAACAAAGTACAACTTGGCACACCGGCCCAAGGTTAAACTTAAGTACGAGTACAAACGAGTTTTCTTTAAATTTACAAACAGTTTAGTCAACTAAATTCAAAGGTTCTCAATTTGCAATGCCATCTTTAACAAAAGGGTGATCACTACAAGATGATTAAGTAACTCATGAAATTAGCTTCCAAAAATGTCTTCCACATTGAGCACATGATGCAATGCAAGCTACCGCCCAGCTTTGAAACCTGAAAAGAAGGATTTTGTTGAGCTACACTAGCCCAGTAGGTATTTCCATACTCAGGTTATAAGAAAATGCGATGAAATACGCACCAAACGCGAATGAGACTCAACAAGCGAACACGAGATGCAAGAGGAGTTACCAAAAGAACTGACAAATTTAGACCTTTCCGGATATCCTAGAGATAACCCTAACCATCCATGCATCAACTAGAGGTAGCATTAGGACTCATATCAATCAAACAAACAACTATAGTTCAACCATTTAATAACGTTTCAAATGAATTCCACAAACCATCTCCTCTTTTCATACCATCCACCATGGTGCCTCATTACTTAAAACTTTCCTTTTAGATTTCCAAAACATTTTAGAGAAAACTCAAGACCATCACAGGTCAAGCTCCGTTGATTCGAGCTTGAATGCCGGAGTCCGTTGATTTGTGCCCAAATACCGAATCCGTTGATTCGCTCAAGAATACCGGAGGATTTTTTTCAAAAAAAAACTCGAGTTTCTTTCTTTAAATACACCTTAATTGGATCAACCACTAATTTCCCTTTTCAACAGCCACAATCTCAATCAACCAACAGTACAAATATCAACACAAACTTCCGAAGTCAATCATGATTCTCTTAATCATGTGAGACATTCAACTGTGTTACCACCCCTTGCGTCACATTGAATTCTCTCCACCTGGGTTTCCGCTTTACCACCCCTTGCGTGGCGGGCCCTCTAGAGTCCTCGCATTACCTCACCTTGCGTTGCGGGACCCTCTATTCGAATTCGTAATTCAAGCATAAACACACACACAAACCATCGTTCAATGTACAAGCCAGCAACTCTTTTTCTAAGTTCACATTGCAAAACAAACTCGTAAACATAACACATTGTACATTGTTAAATATATTAAGACCACGTCATTCTTCTAAGTCTATCACGACAACTTTTATTACGTGTCGAACCCATGAATGTCCCCACGACGCACCACCCACTCGGTTCTAGACCAGAGTCTTATAGAATAGGAGCCAAGAAAAACCTAGAAAGATCAACGAGACGAAGTACGAGGATCAGAGTTACCAAATTCTCATCTGGACTATTAGACAGGTCCACATCAACCAACTACACGCCCCACGATATACTGTTAGCTTACGATGTCTGATAACAACTATGCGGTACGTTTTCCATTCACTATTACACTAGGATTACGTTTGTCGAATGTCACAGGAAAGAGAACGATCAATGAGTACAGAGGGATCATCACGAGGCAAAACTGTTCAGAATAAGGGAGGGTATCAACACCTCAAGATTTTCCGTAGATTTCAAATACCCAAAAGCCGAGCCCAACGGCAAACAACCACAAGGCATGATTGTGGGCAGCATGCCCTTGGAAAAAGGATTCCGTTCCTTTCGCCATGGCAGCCCTTTTTTTGAAAAATTGAGGGAGCGTGAGCGCCAGTGGCAAGCGCTCAAAAATACAGAGTCGCCACTTGAGTTTTGAAGGTCGGACACTCAAGGAACCGTATTTCGAAGCACCTGCCGCGCTTTATTTGAAAAAATGAAGAAAACCAGTCCGTCATAACCATATCTGGGTTCGGGAGCCAGGTTACGAGAGGGGAAGGGTTTTATGGCACCCCTCTCGCCCAATCCGAAGATCGGTCTCTATTTAGGCATTTTGAAAACATTGCAATTCTTCTTTTATTAATCAATTTTAGCCAATTAGGGCGGGGGAACAGTTAATCGGGGATTAAAACTGTAACAATTTGCAGGATGTGATAGATGGCATGGATGAGCAGTTAGTATAGGATGAGAACAGACTGCTGTGGTAGTTTAAACATACTGGAAAGCTCCTGTCTTGGAGTGTCGTGCACAGGAAGAAACCAGTATGCACTGATCAAGTCAATGCATGCTGACCAAACCTGCGCACGCTACTACAAGACCTGCGTGCGCCAGTAAGCCTAAGCCCACAGCTCTTATTCTCAAACCCTCTGGGCTCTGGAAGGACCAGTGCACACCCAGGACAAACCAAGCAGTTTATGCATTTATAATATACAGTTTAAAGGCTGAAAAGCCTAATAAATAAACAAAAACACCCCATAAACAGTGTGGGGACAAAATAATAGCCTAAAATCAAGTTAACCATGCAAGGCCAGCTAATGATCGGGGACAAACAATCGAGCGAGGGTTTCAAACTGTCGCGCGACAATGCGCCCAGGCGCGCGATGGTTGCGCCCTGGCGCGCGACGATTGCGTCCTGGCGCACTGGTCAAATGGAGCGTTGACCATCGCGCGATGGTTTGGGTGCAGCGCGCGCGGGTTCGAGCCAACTTTCCAGTGTCTGGTTTTGCTCATCCTGGGTTCTGGACAGGTCCAGAATGATCCCAGGGGTACTCCAACAGAACAGAAATGAATATTAAAATGCAAGCTAGCAATTAAGGCTCTAAGGAAAGCAGTAAACTGGTTTTTTGCATGCTTAACAGTGAGATATATGTAAGTAAAGCATAAAACAGTAGGACACCAATCCCCACGCGGTCCATCGCACACAGCAACGAAGTGTCCCGCGCGAGAGTCGGACCGTCGCGCGCTGGTTCCTACTAGAACGGTTTTTGAAACCTTGCTAGCTTTAGGGCCAGGACTGGTATTGATTACCAGTCAGGGATCAGAACAGAGAGCAGAACAACGGTAAGATATACCTTTGAATTTTGAGGTTTGAAAAGTGTTTGAGCTTTGAATTGAGGTTGAGGTTGTTTGTGGTGTTTGAGTGGAAGAACAAGCTATGTTCTTAGGGTGTATTTGTATCTCTTTTATTAGCTTAAAAGAGTACAAAGCAAAGACCCTTTTGTAATGCCAATTTTTTTAACCTTTTTAAAGATGAACAAAGGGGGGGTTTTTATAGGGAGAGCACCTTCCATTAATGGAAAGGTAGCTTTGGTCCTAAGAATGGAGGCCAGCCAGCCACGAGGCTGGCTGGGGATTACTTCGTGGCTAAGTTTTCCCAGCTGATAAAGGTGATGGGGACAGGTTGGAACCGTCGGGCGAGGGTGCGCCATGGCGCGCAATGGTGCGCCCTGGCGCACTGGTCAACGCTCCGGTTGACCATCCCGCGATGGTTCCAAACCGTCGCGCGACGGTGCTTCCGGGCGCGCGATGATTGCGCCCTGGCGCACAATGATTGCGCCCTGGCACACATCAGTAAGGTTTTTGGCTTTTTGAAGTGGCCTAGGCTAGATTAGGTTCAAGGGTTTTTCAAACACTCAAAGCTCAAACACTCGACATTTCCGGGGTGTTCTTGATCCGTTTCATCATCGGGGAATAAAAAACCGTATGTAAACTAATCTGAAAGCCCAGATTGAGTTGTCTACAGTAGCCCCCCTTTGACGGCACTTGGAGCACCATTGACTTGGTACACGTAACGTCAAAGGTTTCTAGACACCCCTCAAGGCAATCCAAAGCAGAACACACTAGCAAAGTAGACAAGCATACTTACAGAACCTGATTGGTTGAATGGACGGACGGACCGTCGCTGGAGATGGAAGTAGAAGTGGACGATTGCATCGCCGTTTTGTTGATCGAATTTGGACAGGACAGGCTGTCGCTGATTAGTTTGTCAATGCCACAACACCGACTGAAGAACGCCTCAACGCGCCTTGATTTGCCAATGCCTCAACACCGACTGAAGAACGCCTCAACGCGCTTTGATTTGCCAATGCCTCAACACTGACTGAAGAGCGCCTCAACGTGCTTTGATTTGCCAATGCCTCAACACTGACTGAAGAACGCCTCAACGTGCCTTGATTTGCCAATGCCTCAACACTGACTGAAGAACGCCTCAACGCGCTTTGATTTGCCAATGCCTCAACACTGACTGAAAAACGCCTCAACGCGCTTTGATTTCTGGATGGGAGGATCATCAGTATAAATGATCAAACCGTTGCAGATAGGATGGAAGGATCATCAGTATAAATGATCAAACCGTTGATTTGGTGGAGATAAACGATATGGCTGACCGTCGTGGATGATATGGCTGACCATCGTTGAATGACCGATATGGCTGACCGTCATGGATGATATGGCTGGCCATCGTTGAATGACCGATATGGCTGACCGTCATGGATGATATGGCTGGCCATCGTTGAATGACCGATATGGCTGACCGTCATTGATGATATGGCTGACCATCGTTGAATTACTAATATGGCTGACCGTCATTGATGATATGGCTGACCATCGTTGAATTGACCGATATGGCTGACCGTCATGGATGATATGGCTGACCATCTTTGAATGACCGATATGGCTGACCGTCATGGATGATATGGCTGATCATCGTTGAATGACCGATATGGCTGACCGTCATGGATGATATGGCTAATCATCGTTGATTTGATTTGAAGGGACGACATGGCTGATCGTCGGCGATGACATGGCTGATCATCGTTGAATGACCGATATGGCTGACCGTCATGGATGATATGGCTGATCATCGTTGATTTGATTTGAAGGGACGACATGGCTGATCGTCGGCGATGACATGGCTGATCATCGTTGATCTGATTTGAAGGGACGACATGGCTGATCATCGTTGATCTGATTTGAAGGGACGACATGGCTGATCGTCGGCGATGACATGGCTGATCATCGTTGATTTGATTTGAAGTATCCCAAGGAGAGATTACCCTTGAAAATAGCATGGATATTGACAAGATGGACTGCTGCTGGGGAAATAATTACGGCCGTGGACCGATAGACCGTCGCTGCTGGGGATCAAACTATCCTCGGCACAAAGAAATCCAACAATCACGGGTAGGTCGCGTCAGGCTGGTTGAATTCCATCTGTAGGGAATCAGAGCCATTCTCCTTATCAAGGACCATCCGAGACAAAGCAATAAGACCGCTGGAAAATGCGCTATCGGTTGAATTGGAAGTTGGACGGACAGACCGTCGTTGATTGGAATTGGACGGATGGATCGTCGCTGATTTGGAAGTTGGACGGATGGATCGTCGTTGATTGGAAATTGGACGGATGGATCGTCGTCAGATTGTTCTGCAGAAGATTGCATCGCATCCCTTGGAAAACAAATCGAGAGGATGGCCACCATTCTTGGTTCTTGCTTTCGACATTTAACATACACAATATGCAAAGGCATGTATAATATATTGAAAATGCAGATGCAAGCTAAGGGCGGCTCCTAGGAGGACAACGACACCTAAGGACTACCATTGAGCCTCATTACTGTACTGCCTGTTACTTCTGAGATGTGCACCCAGATAGATAGACGTTGAACGGGCCAGCATGCCCCAGTTGACGTTTAGCAATGGAATTGGGCCTGCACGCCCTTTCTTTGATGCTTCGGCAGGTGTGCCCCAGAGATGCTTTGCTTGGCCTTGGGCTGACGTGCCCTTTCTGCTTTAAGAGATTCCGCTGCTTGCGGATTACGGATACTAGGGTAGCAATGTAACAATTGCGTTTTCCAGTTTATTGACTCTCTTTTGCAAGTGTTGAAGAGAATGTAAAAAAAAACTAACCACTAACATCCAATTTGCATTGACAAGTGCTTTGAATTGACACACAGACATGCGCACATGTGTACAGACTCGCCTAGCTCGAACGAAAACGGGGGAGAGAGTCCTAGGGTACCATGCGAACCCTTAGACACACGGAATACAATGAAATTTTGGGCATTAATGTGCCAAAACTCACAACATTCCTTAGACAAGTGAAACTAACACTTACGAAAAGGGCAAAAGGTACAAAGAGCTGTACAAACAAAATCGAGGAAAATACCTCGAAATGACAATTGATTGAAAAATTGGAAAAATGTCGCAAAAACGGACATAAGACGCAGATTATGACTCGTATAGGCCCGGACTGAAACCGACACCCCCGTGCAGTCACATTAAGCCCATATGACTTGCACAGCATGACAAGACTTGGCAAAAGCCCCTGGAACGACATTCAAGGGTAGTAGCTAACTGCTACTGTCTGCTGCAAGAAGCATGCGCAGGTTTGAGACCAACGCGCATCACTCGAACAAACGCGCTGCGGTAGCTTACACCAGACTTCGCTGAACTTAGAATAAACTGTGAGCCTGTTAAGGCCTCGTCAGCATTTCGTTCTATTTTTGATGCTTCAAATATTTTTAAGGCTTATGCTCAGCCTGTAAATTGAAGAAGCAGTTTGTAATCAAATTTGAAAGACAAAGGATTTCCCCCTTCTGGTTCCTCCAATGTAGCTTGACCTGATCTTTGACCCTCTTCAACCTTTGATGTGTACCAAAACGTCAACCATGGATCCAATTGATAAAATGTGACCGAGTCTCAAAGAGAGACTGCCTACGTATCCCATTTTGGGGGAATCAGGTCAGAACGTAATTCAGGCCAAGGGTTAACTCTCGAGTATTTACCTCTCCTTTTACGCTTTAACTTTTGCCTAGTACCACCCATTCGGGTCTTCGGTCTAGCGAGCTTTTGAATATTGCCTATTCATTTTTGCCTAAACCTCCTTCATAGGTTTCGGTCTAGCAGGCTGCTCTAACTTTTGCTTGGAACTGCCCACCCTTGGGGTTTTCAGCCCAACGAGCTTCTCTCAGGGAAAAGTTGCTTTTGAATTGATCCAGGTCGACTCAGGGTATTGAATTTGTTGCTGTCGAGGTCGAAAACCTTTGGCTGCAGCCCTAGATAAAATGGCTTTGATGACGCAGGGTCAAAAGTGCTTCAGTTGGCATGCCTTGCTCCGGGCCGTTTTGTACACTTTCTCATTTGTGCTTGGCAGAACGCCACTATCATTGTTTTGAACATGGTACAAGGCCCGGAGCCTTCTGTGCTTCTGCTTTCTGGATTGGCACCCGATAACAGGGGATTTGATGCTCCTTTGTCTCAGGATCAACGCGAGGCGTGACTTGATGAGACCACGCCAAGACGTCGATGAACCTTTCGAGCCTGACTGACTGGGCACAATGCTCCTCTGGGGGCGGTGCTTGGACCAATTTTGAACCTTTCAGGAGGTTATACTTGTCTTTCAAGTTTATTTGAAATTACTTCTTCTTTTAATAGGCTGAGTATGCCTTTCGTCTTCCCTTTCGACGAGGGAACACATTTCCTTGGGAATATTCCCATCGAAATCTATCCCTTCGTCGTCAGGGTCGACACAGTTGATATAAAAAGCCAGCGAAGCATGTAGAAGCAAGATGATGCATATCATAAAAACCTCGGGGTTTGCCAAGTACAACAGACTCAAAACTTGAAACAAAAGCTACGGCGTGGAGGGCCAAGAGGCACAACCTCCGACTCAGAGCTAGACTTAGAAAAACGCAAAAGACTCAGTGTCAGACTCAGACAAGACGCCAATGCAAACTAGACGCGGTTTTGAAAATGCAATTGTTAAAAAGCTACCCATAGCTTCCACAAAAGAGGTAGGATCCAGCGGGTGTCAGACCCAAGCAACAGCACTTCGGCTTCCTCAGCTTCTTCGACCAAACCTACTCGATGCTCCTTTGAATAATGGACCTCAACCAGTCGGTCCTTTCCTTTGTAAGCCCCTCATCACTGTCAATCCAGGTGTTGGCAGAGAAATCTTCGACTGCCCAACCTATAGCCATCATGTTAACCTCCGGTTCAGACGGGATGGATACGATGGGTTTGGGTTGGTTTGCTGGGATGATATAATGGCTAGGGTTGAATATGGTGGAGCTCGGGTTGATTTGAGTGGAGGCGATAGATACCTGACCAACCAGAGGGTCAGACCTGTGTTGAGGCAAGGAGTTGGAAATGACGTTGGGCTTTGGTGGAACTTGAACCGTGCCATCATCAATTAGATATTGTATCTCGTGTCGGAGACGCAAGCAGTTATCAGTGAGATGGCCAGGCATTTGGTGGAAGGCCCAGAATAGGTTAGGATTGTAACCGGCAGGTAAGACTTTGGGTGAGGAAGTTGGGGTCAAAGGTCTGAGGTGCCCAAACTTGACAAGTTTCTCCAACACTGCGGATAGAGATGCCTCGAAGGCAGAGAAACTCCGGGGTTGGGTTCGAGATCGGAGGCTTTGAGCGCTTTGAATTTGATTGATATCAGCAACACGACTGGAATTGAAGGCTGGGGCATCACTCCCACTTGCGACTGTACTGGAGTAGTTGCTGTCACCAAACAACGCACTACTATTTCCCGAATAAGCCATTGGCTTAGCCTTTTGAGAGGAGGAAGAGGATTCACCCCTTGGCAGAATGCCAGCTTGCAGCGCATCCTCGATGGCTAGGCCAGAATCGAAGAAGATCTCAAAGTTGGCGGTCGCTTGAGCGAGTACCAAGTGCCTGGCATAGTCTGGCTGAAGATTGCGGGAGATGATGCGGAGTTGGTCTCTTTCGCTAGGGCGCTCAGTCATTAAAGCGGCTTTGGCTCTCCACCTTTTCACAAAGTCCGCAAAGGACTCTTTTGCCTCCATCTTCGTGGATTCCAACTCTCGGATACTCATCTTGAGTTGAGAGTTGTAGCTGTACTGAGAGACAAAGGCAGCCCCTATGTCCTCCCAAGTGCTTCTTTTGGCGATGTCGAGTGACAGAAACCAATGGAAGGCAGGCCCAGAGAGGGTTTGAGGAAAAAGCTGAGACATGGCCTCACTTTCCACACCCAGCAGCTTCATGGCGGCATGGTAGCCATAGAGATGAGTTCTGGGGTCACCACTCCCGTCGAACTTAACCAAGTCAGGCATCTTGAATTTGTCAGGGAGCTTGGCATTAGGATATAGACAGAGGCGATCCAAGTCGATTCCTCCTGTGCTGATCTTCTCTGATTTGGAGACTGCTTCCTCCAGCTTCGCCATCTTGGCCATGAGAACTGCCATATCCGGATTCAAAACAGGCCTGCCACCTGCCGGATTTGGGTTTGCAGCAGGTGCGCGAACCTCTCTAGGGTTGAGCTGAACAATGAGACGCCCCTCATGATTCGGATCTGGGACCAAGACAGGTTGTTCCTTATCGGCCTCATCGTCCTCGCCTTCCTCTTCGAGAGGAGGTGGAAGACGAGTGTTGATAAGGTCATTCAGACGGGCGATGGAAGCATCAGTCTGGATAGCCCTTTGCTGCATAGCGGTGATGTTGTTCTGAAGGTTTGTGAGCACTGCCTCTAGAGTGAGCGGTTAATCTGCCATAGCTGGCTTGGAAGATGTTGAAGCAGGGGAAGCCGACGGCGTGGCTTTTTGCAAAATTGATGGCGAACTCGACTGTAGGGCGGCCAACAATGAACCCGGATAAGCCTCCATTGCAACTGACTGAGTTTCTAGCCTGACAAGTCTTCGAACCGGATTCTGAAGACGTTCCCAAGTAGGTTTGGCTCTTCCTTTCGATACTCTTTTGCTCGGCGCAATGGCTTTGAACTAGACAGTAAAGTAAGTGAAAGCTCAGTGGTTTTCCTACAGCAATTAGAATGCAACGTACACGTCGTCGTTGGTGTCAACCCAGACTCTATAACTAGAGACGAGTCTGTCTCATGATGTTCGGACGCTGCCAAAATCCTCAGATTTCTTTTCGAGGGTATATCCTTTGGAAAGATCAAACTGATCCTAAGAGATGTCAAAACAGACTAAATCTTTGGCTAGTCCCTTTTGAAGATTCGACTTTGAACTCGAAACAACTCGGTATTGATGGCGTGACACCTTTACCGGGGTGGCGTGAGCGACAACGCACTTTAGCCGAGGTGGTGTACGTGCGAAGCACGATAACCAAAATGACATCAATATCACGACATCAATACTTTGTGGTTCCTTATTGTCGGTTGAATCCGCAACCGGGCATGAGCCAAGGATTTAGTAAGGTTTGATTTCTCAAAGTCTCGCTGATCTAAAGACTTTCAAAAATTAACAACGTGCACCATCGAGATGCACGACTCTTCATCGGGTTATAGCAGCGTCCTAGTAAGCATAAGACAGACTCGAAAAAGTGACAATCCTAGAAGCCGCCCTAAACATGCTCCTACGCAGAACAGAATGTATGTATGCATGTACAGAACCAGAGACGAGTTTGCCTCACAAGTTTTAGACGTTGCCGGAATCCTCAGAATTCTTTTTGGTGATGTGACCCTGAGTAGATCGACAGATCCAAAAAGATGTCAAAATAGACTAAATCTTTGGCTAGTCCCTTTTGAAGATTCAACTTTGAATTTGGAACAACTCGGTGTTGATGTCATGGCACCTTAACCTTGAACACGGCGGTGTATAGTGACAACGCACTTCAACCTGGGTGGCGCCAGCGACACGACATCACCACTTTGTTGTTCCATATTGTCGATTGAATCCTTAAACGGGCATGAGCCAAGGATGTAGTAAATTTTGATTTCTCAAAGTCTCATTGAACTAAGGACTTTGCGATTGATAACGAACATTCAACAGAATGAACGACTCCTCATCGGGTCCAACAACGTCTTAGACAGCGTAAGACAAACTCGAAAGACAAAACAGCCTTAAGCATGCTCCTATGCAAAACAGTGCATGTGATAGGGAAAGCAGTAACATATAGGCAGTTACGGGGTTAGATGCAAATAGATATTAACCTGTGGGTACCTGTCTTAGTTTGGAGAGTTCTAGTGCTTTGTATATGCAAAGGCTGGTTTTAGCTTGTAACAGGTTCCTCGGACTAGGGCCACAGATATACCTCCCGTTACCCGCGTATTCGCAGAGTAACAGTCGAACGGTAGCATGACCCATCATCGTCGAAGGTTGTTGGTCATTCGAGGTCCCCGGGCTCCGGTAAACCGTGCCGGATTGCCAAAACGATCCAACGAGGCTTATCCCACATCGATGCAAATGAGATGCTAGAAATTGATTAAGAGAAGAAGAATCGCAAAATCACAAAATGCTTTTTCAAATTTGGCTCACTTTATTTAGTCCATCTTTAGAGGAAACTACGCAAGCGAACAACCGAAAAAAGCCCTAGATTAGAATGGCCGGACACGAGGTCCTGTTAAATCACCATTCCAACCTTCGGCAGCGCGAAGCTAACCGTTTTGACAGACTTTTAAGGGATTGTTCACAAGTGTATTAAACTCTAAGTGTGGATCAATATTAGTTCGAGATCCCCAGCAGAGTCGCCACTGTGGGCAGCATGCCCTTGGAAAAAGGATTCCGTTGCTTTCGCCATGGCGGCCCTTTTTTTGAAAAATCGAGGGAGCGCGAGCGCCGGTGGCAAGCGCTCAAAAATACAGAGTCGCCACTTGAGTTTTGAAGGTCTGACACTCAAGGAACCCTATTTCAAAGCACCTGCCGCGCTTTATTTGAAAAAGTGAAGGAAACCAGTCCGTCATAACCATATCTGGGTTCGGGAGCCAGGTTACGAGAGGGGAAGGGTTTTATGGCACCCCTCTCGCCCAATCCGAAGATCGGTCTCTATTTAGGCATTTTGAAAACATTGCAATTCTTCTTTTATTAATCAATTTTAGCCAATTAGGGTGGGGGAACAGTTAATCGGGGATTAAAACTGTAACAATTTGCAGGATGTGATAGATGGCATGGATGAGCAGTTAGTATAGGATGAGAACAGACTGCTATGGGAGTTTAAACAGACTGGAAAGCTCCTGTCTTGGAGTGTCGTGCACAGGAAGAAACCAGTATGCACTGATCAAGTCAATGCATGCTGACCAAACCTGCGCACGCTACTACAAGACCTGCGCGCGCCAGTAAGCCTAAGCCCACAGCTCTTATTCTCAAACCCTCTGGGCTCTGGAAGGACCAGTGCACACCCAGGACAAACCAAGCAGTTTATGCATTTATAATATACAATTTAAAGGCTGAAAAGCCTAATAAATAAACAAAAACACCCCATAAACAGTGTGGAGACAAAATAATAGCCTAAAATCAAGTTAACCATGCAAGGCCAGCTACTGATCGGGGACAAACAATCGCGCGAGGGTTCCAAACCTTCGCGCGACAATGCGCCCGGGCGCGCGATGGTTGCGCCCTGGCGCACTGGTCAAATGGAGCGTTGACCATCGCGCGATGGTTTGGGTGCAGCGCGCGCGGGTTCGAGCCAACTTTCCAGTGTCTGGTTTTGCTCATCCTGGGTTCTGAGACAGGTCCAGAATGATCCCAGGGGTACTCCAACAGAACAGAAATGAATATTGAAATGCAAGCTAGCAATTTAAGCTCTAAAGAAAGCAGTACACTGGTTTTTTGCATGCTTAACAGTGAGATATATGTAAGTAAAGCATAAAACAGTAGGACACCAATCCCCACGCGATCCATCGCACACAGCAACGAAGTGTCGCGCGCGAGAGTCGGACCATCGCGCGCTGGTTCCTACTAGAACGGTTTTTGAAACCTTGCTAGCTTTAGGGCCAGGACTGGTATTGATTACCAGCCTTGACCCTGCCAGCCCCCCTCAGGGATCAGAACAGAGAGCAGAACAAAGGTAAGATATACCTTTGAATTTTGAGGTTTGAAAAGTGTTTGAGCTTTGAATTGAGGTTGAGGTTGTTTGTGGTGTTTGAGTGGAAGAACAAGCTATGTTCTTAGGGTGTATTTGTATCTCTTTTATTAGCTTAAAAGAGTACAAAGCAAAGACCCTTTTGTAATGCCAATTTTTGTTAACCTTATTAAAGATGAACAAAGGGGGGTTTTTATAGGGAGAGCACTTTCCATTAATGGAAAGGTAGCTCTGGTCCAAAGAATGGAGGCCAGCCAGCCACGAGGCTGGCTGGGGATTACTTCGTGGCTAAGTTTTCCCAGCTGATAAAGGTGATGGGGACAGGTTGGAACCGTCGCGCGAGGGTTTCAAACTGTCGCGCGAGGGTGCGCCCTGGCGTGCAATGGTGCACCCTGGCGCACTGGTCAACGCTCCGGTTGACCATCGCGCGATGGTTCCAAACCGTCGCGCGACGGTTCCTCCGGGCGCGCGATGATTGCGCCCTGGCGCACAATGATTGCGCCCTGGCACACATCAGTAAGGATTTTGGCTTTTGGAAGTGGCCTAGGCTAGATTAGGTTCAAGGATTTTTCAAACACTCAAAGCTCAAACACTCAAAGCTCAAACACTCGACATTTCCGGGGTGTTCTTGATCCGTTTCATCATCGAGGAATCAAAAACCGTAAGTAAACTAATCTGAAAGCCCAGATTGAGGTGTCTACACTAGCTTACGATGTCTGATAACAACTATGCGGTACGTTTTCCATTCACTATTACACTAGGATTACGTTTGTCGAATGTCACAGGAAAGAGAACGATCAATGAGTACGGAGGGATCATCACGAGGCAAAACTGTTCAGAATAAGGGAGGGTATCGACACCTCAAGATTTTCCGTAGATTTCAAATACCCAAAAGCCGAGCCCAACGGCAAACAACCACAAGGCATGATATAAGTATGGAGACATCACATAAACACATAACAAGAGTAAGAAATCCCTACCACAATGGGTTTTGAGCAAAACCCTATGTCCACCAAGTGGATTAAGCCCTAATCTTCCAAGAACAAGCTCCTCCTAAGCTTTGCTACAAGATCTAGAGTAAATATAACCCAAAAACAAGATAAACAAGCAAGGATCAACAAGTAATTGAGAGGAGAGAGGGAAAAACGTGGTTGAGAGTCGAAAGTGTGAGCAAGAACATAAAACTTACCCATTGTTCACCAAATGCAAGAATCATGTGAATTTGAGGTAGGAATCCTTTGGATCTTGATGATTTGAAATAGAAATCAAGAGATTTGAGTGAGATTGGAGTTGGGTAGGTGAGAGAGGGTTTTCAGATCTGTTTTCGTGGCCCATGGTTGTGAAAAATGGTAAAGGGGGGGTATTTATAGAGGTCCAAAAATCGTGCTGAAAATTGCAGAAAAACACAGCGTGTACCAGTACTGGTCAACTCCCAGTACCAGTTCAAGAGCCTTCAAAATGCCAAAAAACACAACTTCTGGACATCATGTACCGGTACTGGGCAACAGCCAGTACCGGTTCAAGCGGGACAGAAAAATGAATTTTTTTGCAAGGGTCACCGAATCAAACCCCACTTGCTACCAACACTTCTAAACATCAATACAACCTCAAAATACAATATTTGACATATTCAAACGATTAAAGAAAATGAAAAAATTTTACGAGTCTCTACATAAGGTATGAAAGTGTGTATGGTACACACCCTTTGACCCAATCGATGGTCCAGATCGCGCCACATAGGCAAAAAGTGACCGGTTCAACCGGTCGCTTAACAGGTTACCCTATTAAAATAATATATAACCACAAAAACCTCATATAATTAGCCACAAAAGTAAAAGAGAATTCGTAAACTGTAGAATATGAGTTTACAAATCTATAATTTACACCACAATTCTCATATTTAGAGCCAATATTAGTAAACTTAGACTACTTGATGTCATAAACAATTTGTCATATGAACTATTTATATATCTGTATCCATAACCATAAAAAATCATAATTGGGTCCATATATACTCATATGGATTTTCCGACCATTAAAAAACGTAAATATAACCACAATAAGTCATAAATATAGCTACTAACATTCATAAAATGTGCAAGTATTTTGTTCACCACAAAATTTATGTAGCCATTTTTTAACAAAAAATAGGTGCAATCTATTTTGCACTCTTAGTGAACCATAAAAATCATTTATCCAGCCATAATAATTCATACACCTAACCATAAAAACTAATATAGCATTTGGGGATTAGTGTACCAAAAAAGTTCTACTAAAACTCATAAAAAGTAAACACAAATAACTCATATGATAGTTTGGCTTGTTGTGAACTAGAAATGGCCTGTATACAAAGCCACAAAAACTCATAAATAAGGCCATATGACGTGTTTTACAATTTCTTTTGTGTAGAGAAACCTACATTGATATTTTGGATTGTAGCGGATTACAATTGACTTGTATAAAAGGCCACAAAAACTCATAAATCACGCCACATAATATATTTCATAAAACTTGTACTGTTCCACTCCCCTTGTCCTCAATCGAATGCAAATTAGTTCCATGAAGAGTGCAATATTATTAAGTGTGCAATAAGGGTAACCTCACGGGGCAATGTTTTCATTTTTCAATATGTAAAGTTCGACATCACAATGCCATGTGATACAAGAAGCAATCTGCTTAATAGAAAGTGCAATATAATGTGATAGAAGGAGCAACTCTGTTTGATTCAAGAAGCAAAGTTGGGTGCCATTGTAATGTGAAATCTTACTCTTAATGAACGATTCCGATAAAAAAATACTTACTATCGAATCTAAAAAAGCTGTAAGGGCCTTCAATAATGAAACTACGTCCTGATGAAGGGGCTTTCAAAACTCGATAGACCAAAAAATTTACGAGAATGATTAAATCACCAAGCACAACAAAATGAACGATATCAATCGTCGTGATTGTATACCATTCATTTTGTTGCGATTATTTGGCTACCATACATCTATATAATATGGAAGAGCGGTCTATATAATATGGAAGAGCGGTACATATTTTTCACCGTTGGATTAGTACATATTTTTCAACCGTTGGATGGGAAATCCTTGGAAATTAGTCACTAATTTAAATGCCTTTCTTTTATTAGTCACTAATTTCAAATTTGACATATTCTAATCCTAATCAATCAATTTATTGATATAGCTACACACACGTACAGAAGGAATGTTCCGGTCAAACTAGAAAGTAGTAATCCTACTTAAGGAAATCAATTACGGATTCAAAGGAATCAATATAATATGACAGGGAAGTTTTTAAATCCGTATATTTTCGACCATTAGATTGGTACACATTTTTTAAAACTGCTGAGATCAACACGTAGTAGGGCTAGAAGTATATCCGGAAAGGATACTCCTACTTTTCCGATATCACAGCAAGATGTTTCCGAAATCAAAGCAGGAAGATTTATCATACTTCTACATTTGCGGCTACAAGTATGGTAACAAATACGGTTTTTTTTTTTCCGAAATCACGGGAAGATTTTTCCAAAATCACAGAAAGATACATTTTTTTAATCATACTTCTACATTTTCGGCTACTGCTAATATTTTTCCGAAATCACATCTATATCATACTTCTACATTTTCAATTACTTTTCTAAGATTTTTCCGTATATTTTCAACCATTAGATTGGTACACATTTTTTAAACGGCTGAGATCTACGTGTAGTAGGGCTAGCGATATATTTGGAAATAATGATTACTTGGAAGAAGGATGAAAGGAAAATCAAAGGTAAATATTAGATAACTGATGTCCACCCATAATTTACGTAGTTCATAATTGGCCAAATAATGTACACTGCTAATAATCTTCCATAATTTACGGAGGAATCTTTTTGAAATTGTTAAATGGAGACATAATTTACGGAGGAATCTTTTTGAAATTGTTAAATGGAGACATCTTTTTCTTCTTTCCTATTACATTCCACAATTATTTAGCTATACATAAGTATGAATATTTTTGAAACTGTTAAATGGAAGGTAAATTAGGAAGATTATGAAAGGTAGCAATTATATATTCCTACGTAAATTAATAAATTATGGAAGATTATGGAAGGTAGCCAACCTTAAGATATTGTATTGCTATATTTCCAATTGCTATTACTATATTTATGCCTTTCCATTTCTATTGGTATCCCTTTTCTTTGCCGTCCATTTCCCCCCCTCCCCATAATCGGCCAGAAACAAGAACAAGCAAGCCTATACCTAGCGCAGGCCCCGTATCTCTAAAGGCTGTATGCTTTATTTGTAAATCGTATAGCAACAATGCTTAATTAAACCACCCTCCACAAATCTTTCCTCCCCTACGGGTTGACTTTGACTGGTTGATTACGGCGGAACCCGTATGATTGCACAATAGCTTATGAAAGTGTCGGACAAACCGATGTCAATGTAGAATAAGGCGAATTACCAAGTGGGATCCCCTCCCTCTCTTTTTCTCTCTCTATCATGCACTAATAATTCTATCTCTTTCTCTCCAGTAAAAGGTTAGTACTGTATCACTTCGTTTTTTTAACTTCAGTCAGTTAGTTTGTTTTTTTCTACGTAGTTTATATTTTTTTTGTTAATTCATCCTAGCTCTATCTTTTTTTCAGGATAAATTGTGAGAATACTAACTCGAATATAAATCGCTCCAATGGAAAAAGGAAAATACTTGAATGTGGACTCGTTGACAATGGCCAATCATACGGAGAAGGAAGCAACGAAAAGGCGAAAGAACCACACCGTGTGAGATCGTGCATGTTGCGGAAGGAAAATTTGTCACCTTGAAACACCGAACACAATTACGTAATTGCTTCTTCATTACTTTCCATACCAATTTTTTATCCATACCAATTTTTTGATCCGCGTTATTGTTTTTTAAGAATAGAAAATTGTCCACGTGACGATGAATGCAATTGTGTAAACATTGGATGAATTCAATTGTGTAAAAAATTTCACATGATGGACGGAAGTCCTGTAGATTAGTAGCAAACGATTCCATGATTGAATAAGCAGAAATTAAAGACCCGGTTAAAAAATCACGAAAATTCATGAAACAGTGTTCGGGCTTTAAACTAATTTTAGTCCGTGCATACTTTCATGCTAATTTTAGTCCGTGCATACTCTCATACTTCCTTTCTGCACGATTCTTCATGAAACATGTAGTATCGTGAATAGTTTAAAAATTACCCGGGACTTTTGTGTATATTTGTTTAAAAATTCTGCACGATTTGCACTACAACACGAACGACCTTTTGCGAGGAAAATTAGTGAGGAAATTTTATTTTGTCGCTAAAGAATGACAATTTGCGAGGAAAACCAAATTTCCTCGCAGAATCCATTTGACAAGGTAATAATAGGCGAGGAAAACAGTTTTTGTCGCCCAAAAATGGTTTTTGGCGAGGAATTTACATTTTCCTTGCAAAAGGAAATCTAAGGCGAGGAAAAATTTTCGTCGCTAATTTTTCCCCAATTTTTGGCGCTAGTTGGGGGAAAAATGCTGATGGGTTAGTGGGACTCGGAATTTCCGTACAAGGGGAAAAATTGCCCCCAAAATTAAAAAAGGCCTAAACGACGTCGTTTGGAAGGGGTTAAGTTCAGTGAATGAAATTCCAGACTCACAATTCCTCTCTTCCCCTCTTCGCACATCTCCGTTCTTCTCTCTCTCCGAAGTCGACGATGATTCTGAAGTCGACGTTCTGAGCTCCACTAGCCGGACAATCTAAGAAATACAGGTATAATCCACTCCCTCTCTTATCCTATGCGAAGGTGGGTTTTTTCTTTTGTAGATAGAAATCGTTTTGTTGGCCGATGATTCCGAAATCGACGATATGGGTAGTGGGTTTTTTTCTTTTTTAAAAATTGCATGGTCTTCGTTGTTCTCCCTCTCTTATCCTGTGCCAAGGTGAGTTTTTTCTTTGGTAGAAATCGTTTTGTTGGACGATGATTCAGAAGTCGACGATGGGTAGTGGGTTTTTTCTTTTTTAAAAATTGGTCTTCGTTATTCTTGATAGATCGGAGGTGGAACTAGTTTCAAAGAAGAAGATTTGGCTGATTTGGGTATTGAAGAAATAATATTTTTACTTTAAAACCTAAATCCCCAAAAAAGGGTGCCGACAGCTCTGTGTTATTGTTCTCGAGGGAGTTGGAACTAGCTGCAAAGAAGTTTAGGCCGATTTGGGTAGTGAAGAAACAATTTTTTTTAGTTTAAAACCCAAATCCCAAAAAAAATGGGGCCAATCGCTTCGCTTCGCTTCGAACTCAACTACTAGGGGTCAGAACACACTGTCACGGAACTATAAAATCGAACACTTCTAGGAATGAGTATTTTATTAGATATGTTTGTGCTATTGTTTTGTTTGTGTCATTCTCACAACTCTGCGGCTAAGGAATCTTCAAAGGAGGGACCACTAGAGTATAAACAAGTGCCAGTAGTAATATAATGTTAGAAAATCGGCCCTTGTTGTCCACCATAAGTTATAATATATTACACGTTTAGTTTATTGCCTTTCAACTTTTCACTCCTGTTTCGTATTGTATTCATCTTTAGCCAAAGAAAAAAAGAAGAGGGGGTGATTTGGTTATGACTTTTGGACTCACCAATGCCCCTACCACGTTCTGCACCCTTCATGGCTGTTTTGGCTGTCGCTCGAATTGGAACCTTTGTATGCGTTGGTAGGCTTTTGATCTGTAACCAAAAAATGACCTCTTTATATTTGTCGAAGAAAAGCTAACCAAGGGAATACAACTCCCACTCTTTGTCACCCTCCTTCTTTTCATAGTTATTAACTATAAGTTAGATATGCGTGTTTTGTAATTGAAAATACTGATAATATAAAAAGAAAGGGGCGTAAAAAGATAAGAGTTAAGAAAAAACTACGCAAACCTGACAAGTATTGCTTCTTAAAAAATATTTGTAGCTCAACGTGTCTTTTATCGGAGAAGCAGAGGACTAAAGGCTAACTTTTAGTTGTACGGAAAAAGAGAGAAAGAAATGGTAGTTCAACAATATCCTCATGCATGATGTGTTAGTAGATAAGTATTGTCATATTAAAGTTCTTCAATTCTGAATCAGAAAGTTACTTGGGACATCAAATATATCTCAACTTTGACAAGTCAAACCACGAATGTCCTGCTTGTTTACTTTCATGTTAAAGCTTGCAATGCTGGGCCTACGAATCATATTTAGATCCACTTGATGTTGTGATGCAAAACTAGGGCAATGTTCACATCAGCCAAAGTTCATTGCACCGAGCCTTTAACTCTTATTTGGTTCGTTATAGTTTGTTTTGCTGTTGTGTTCATTTTGTTTATTATCAGCAACAACAAAAGAATACGGAGTATTTCGAAGAGGAAGAAGACAAGTGTAAGAGTTTTTGAGGACAAGAAGTCCACCCAAAACAAGTGCAAGAGAAACCTTACAAAATAGAACAAAATTGTTGACTGCATGGCAAACCTCCATGAATTTATGTAATAGATGTCCTTCCTTGGGTGTTAACTGTAGGTTCTCTTTTGACAGCTAAGGTCATTTTCGTAGGTTCTATAAGGACTGCTGATTCTGCTTGCTGCTGTTCTGTGGTTGCTTGTTGTCCTCTACTGCTGTTGTTTTGCTTGGTGTAGCTACTTCAAATGGTTGCTGCCTGTACTGAATGTAGCTAACTGTTATGACTGTGTTCCCTTGTCCTTTCTGTGTATTCCTTCTTTTGGCATGTGTTTCCGTCCCATCTCTAAGATGGAATGGAAACACGTGAATTTAAATCGGCCTAGCTATATAGTGTAGTTGGTATTACTTGGGTTAGATGGCTGCTTGCCTCTTTGGCTCAATTGGTTCGTTTTCCTTTTAGCCCTTGGCTTAGATCAATGTAGCCACTTGGCTTAGCTCATTTTTCTCAATCTTTGTTTTTCTTTTTTTATTCCTCCTGGGGTATGCCCTTGTAGGCTGTACATTTGCTTAGCCTCTTTTTCTATTTCAAGCTATTTTACCCCAAAAAAAAAAAAAAAAGCTTTGACAACACATCTTTGACCAAAAGGAACAAATAAGGAGAGAGAGGATCTCCTTGCCAAAGACCCCTTTCTGGAGAGACTTTGGTTCTCGATTCGCCATTGGCCTGCACCTCAAACTTAACTATAGCAACACATTCAATTGTCCATTGTACCCATTTTTTGTCGAAACCCATCTTCAACATCACAGCTTCTAAGAAGTCCCATTCTACCCTGTCATAGGCTTTGTTAAACTTAATTGTAGCAACACATTCAATTGTCCATTGTTCTGCCGTTGTTTTGTTGCTACTGACCAGTTAGGATGCTGTTGTGCTGCCTTATTATGCAGCTAGTTGCTGCTGTTCTCGGCTGTTACCTTAGGCAGCAATCAAGCTGCCTTATTCAGCCTTGTGTTCTTGTGTGGCTTTGGAAAATATTGTAAAATCCAAGTGTTGCTGTCCAGTTTGAAAGGCCTAGTTTGTGTTCTTTTGATGCTGTCCAGTTTGTGTTCTTTTGATGTTGTCCAGGTCGTACTGGCTTGTGGCATATTCATGTATAATTTGGTTTTGTATAGGCCTGTGGCTTATTAGTTTTAGTTCTTCTCGAGAATGAATGATCTCATAAACTTTGTCCATATGCTGAGGAAAGCAACGGGTAGGATTTCGTACAAGTGGTTTTGTATGATGCACTCACCGAGTTTCTAGCAGTTTGGACCACGGACAATTCACTTTACCGTAGTAATCGGATTGGTTAGAATGTAAAGACAAGATCAAATGATGTTCGGTAGGGTTTGACTAAGTTCTTTATGTCATTTACTTCAACATTTGCATTGCTGAAGTGATCTGAGTGGGATTTTTGTATATTACCCGTATATAGATGCTAAGGTGGTTGTGGCTTCCAATGTAATAATTTGGATTATAGACGTTTTTCCCTTTTGTTTTCCTGTCTTTCTTCATTATAATTTTTGCAGCTTTGCTCATTAAAAAATATGATCTGGTTGCTCTACGGAGAGAGCTTTCTTTTTCCTTGATAGCTTATGGTAGATGTCAGGCCTCGAATCATAGTTCCTAGATGAGGAAGTAGAAGCCGGAATCATCAGGTGGACGAGGAAAAACAATGCGAATGATATAGGGGGAATGGGAAGCTGGGAAAGGATCAAGAATCACATGAGAAACTAAATATAGGGGTAATGTTGTAGTTACGTGTGTGTGTGTATTGTGGTTTGGTTTCTAACCTTGTAGTAGTCAATAGTAATAGCATATGAAAAGTCAGCTACGATTGATACTATGGTTTTATTTTCTGTGTCTATGGAGCTCCAACACGCCCAAGTGTCGTCGTATTCGTGTCGGACATGTCAGGGATATGGCGTGTTGCTATTGGACATACTAGTGTAAGTATTATGAAATTTTAAGAAGGGGACAAAGGAGAAGCTGAAATAGGAAAAGACGCATACGTTTGGGACATGCATGCCTCAAGTGAGACACTTATGGGGACACGGTGCACTACAAAATATAGCAATCTTATTCCGGATGAATTTATGGTGAACTTTTCTTTTTTTATTAATACGTGGAACTAGTGTTAGTTGTCATTTTTTGTGAGTTAGTTCAATTAGTTTTGTTTTTTGTGCGTACAAGTCATATTGATACCAACTAACTTATATAAAAATGACCAAATTGTTTGTTTGTCTCGTGTCCTACGTGTCCCGATTTTCCTGTCCTACATGTCCCAATTATTTACAATTGTCATGTTCCGTGTTTGTAGACGTATTCTTGTCCGTTTCTATTTCTATGTCCAATGCTTGTTAGGGCTGGGCAGAAACTGCATTTTTATACTCACAACAATACTTGGAATCTACATGCATAAGATGCCTCTATATGAGAAAGGCTCATCTGACTACAGATTTTAAATCGTATCTCTTGCTGTTTTTTATTTTTTTTCGTCTCATATCATGTTATGCATCTGCAGATTTGTTTCTCTTTGTATTGCTCCTTGTATTGATTTTACATCCAACTTTCTAGTTAGAGTAAGTCATATTATGCAGAATGCAGCCATTCCATTTGGTTTTGGTCAAATACTCTACTGGTTCTGGTTTTCCCAGCCTGCTCGTGCATGTCATCTGTTCTTGTTCTTTCAATGGAAGCTCATCTTGTAGTCTAAGGACTATAATCTTCCAATCAGTATCTCTGGGGTCTGAGTTGACCTGGTTGGTAATCAAATCGTACTGAAACCATTCCTCATTTCTTCAACCATTGTAGAGACTCGCAAATTGGTTTTAATTTCGAAAATCGTTTATTCCGTTAAGTAATTGTATTGCTGGTAAAATCACTCGTATGTTGTGGGAGTGTACGGAGATACGTATCCAGGTGTGTATCGGACTTTCGGAAAATAGTATAATGTTAGTTTTGAGGTTATATTGATGTTTGGTAGTGTTGGTACCAAGTCGGGTTTGTTTCGGGGTCCGTGGAATAAAATTCCTTTTTCGGCCCTGCATGAACCGGTACAGCTTTTTCCCGTACCGGTACATGGTGTCCAGAAGTTATGTCTTCTGACAGTTTGAAGGTTCATGAACCGGTACAGCTTTTACCCGTACCGGTACATGGTCTGTTTTCTGCACTTTTTCAGCACGCTTTTTGGACCTCTATAAAAACCCCTTTATGTCATTTCTCACACCCTTGGGCCACGAAATTAGATCTCAAAACTCTCTCTCAACTCCCCCTCAACTTCTCTCTTCGATCTCAACACCTTAGAGCGTGATTCCGGACGAAGTCCAAGAATTAAAGTTGCTATACGGAGAACGGGCTTTCCGAATATCCAAGAAAAATCATGATCGGACCGCGTGGGAGCTCGGTTGACTTGGTCAAAGGTTCGGGTTTTGCTCAAAACCCATGAGGTAGGGATTTCTTACTCTTGTTATGCGTTTGTGTGATGTTTATGTACCTAGATCGTGCCTTGTTTCGTCGTTTGAGATTGTTTCTTCCATTCCCGAATTTCTGCAGAACAGGTCCCTGTTTATGGGGCATTTTCGTCATCCTAAACTTAGAAATAAATTTTGGTTCCTTCATATGAAGTAGAGTAGACTTAGAACCCGTTCTAATGCCGCTTGAATCACCCAAAACCGTTGAGAATTGAATAAATGGTGGATTTTAGAAATCAGGTCTCGGATCTGTCTCGTTTTCTAGGCTTCAGCCAACTTCGGACGACCATAACTTTTCGTTTGGCGTCCGTTTTATGCAAATTTTGTGTCAATTCGAAGGTCTTGAAGTTAGCTTTCGTTTGCCGCCGGAATCACCTTATAACTCTTAGTACACTGAAAGTTTTGGCCATTCGAGTAGAGGTGTGTCAGTCTACCAATGTCTGTCGGCTATTCTAAGTTGTTTTCGTTCCATGCTATGACTCCCTACATGATTAGAATATGTTTAAGTCACTCTTGAGTATGTATGCTTGTGACCTATTGGCTCGTTGTTCGATCGTGTCTTTTAGCACTCGTTTAAGTACGATATTAGGGTCGTTGGTTGGAGAACATACCACGGGGTTGATAGGAGTACCAAGGATAACAAGGGGTAAAGCGGTGATGTATCGTGGAGTCATGTGGGTCCGGTACGTGGCATAGGGCGTCGTGACAGACCTAGAGGGATAACGTGAACTTAAGCTATGTGTCTATGTACTATGGAGTATGTTTTATTAGCTTGAAATCATTTGAATGTTAATAATTGATAGCATGTAAGAATTGGGAGACGTTGTCTTTTGAATATGGATTGGTATTGCACGTGTGCATGTGAGTTGTGAATTTTGAATTGAGGGTCCTGCAACGCAAGGTGTGGTAATGCGGAGACTCTAGAGGGCCCGCAACGCAAGGGGTGGAAGTGCGGAAACCCAGGTGCAGAGAATTCAATGTGAAGCGAGGGGAGGTAGCACAGTTGAATGTCTCTCCTGATGAAAGAAGTTATGATTGATTATGGAAGTTCATGTTGTTGTTTGGGCTGTGGTATGCCTGAGATTGTAACTGTTGAAAAGGGAATAAACGATTGATTTCTTCAAAGTTTTGAAAAGGAATGAATTTGGTTTTGGAAAAGGATTTTTATGAAAATCCTCCGGCTATTATTGAGCGAATCAACGGTTTCCGGTATTTGGGCACAAATCAACGGACTCCGGCTATTCAAGCTCGAATCAACGGAGCTTGACCCGTGAAGGTCGAGAGTTTTCTCGAAATTGTTTTGGTAATAAAAAAAAGGGGAATGTTTTTCCCTCATAAAAAGGGGCTCAATATCGAATGGTAAGACATGAGGAAGTTGGTTGCGAAGTTCATTGAGGAGTCTTTATATGGCTTGAGAAATTGTCGTATGTTATTTAGATTGATGTGGGTTTATTGTTGTTTCTAGTTTGATGTACAAGTGGTTAGGGACTTCTTTAAGACGTGAAAGTTCCGTTGTCATAGTTTGTCGGTCATTGTGGTCCCCTTTGTATCCCTTATCCGTTTATTGAAACTCACTCATTCTAGTTGCATACCTCAGCACATTTTCATATAACATGAGTATAGAATTTTCTACTGGGCTAGTGTAGCTCAGCAAAATCCTTCTTTTCAGGTTCAAAAGCTGGGCAGTTGCTTCCATTGCATCGGGTGCTCAAAGTGAATGACCTTTTTTGGAAGCCAACTTCGTTTGTTAGTTAATCATCATTGTGACGAATTTTCTTGACCAAACCGTTTGTAATTCAATAACTTGTTCGTATTTGTACTTAAGTTTAATTTTAGGGCCGGAGTGCCAAATTGTATTTGTTTTAATCTTGGGGACTTGTTTGTAATTAATCAGGCAGAAGACTCTTTTGGGTATTATCTATTGTATGCGAGAGACTTTTATTTAAAATAGATTATTGTTTATGTTAAAAATCGAGGGCGTGACAACCATGGTGGTGAGCATTAGGACTATAACCAGCCGTCTGCTTATGCTAATGCATTTTGAAGTGCTTCAGTGTTGTGCCGGCAACATTGTAGGATCTTCAGGCAGTGCGTCTGTCTTGTGTTGGAGGAGTATTTGTAAGGACACCCTGAAGTGGTTTTCCTCTTTTTGCTCTAGCGAAGCCTCTTTTTCTTTTTCATGTTTTCGGGCAGCCGCATGTTTGGTTGTCTGTTGAATGTATGTGATTCAGATTTTAGTTGTGCTTGTGTAATGATGATACAAGGCTAAAAAGTTCATGCCATATTCGCTTCAAAATCAATTTTCTACGACTCCTAAAAAAAATATTTGCAACCAAATGTTTTTTTTGTGTGTGTGTTTCAAGCAGACATGTTCACTTCATTTGTATTTTTACAGAGATTACGACACATTAGCAGGCTACGTCGTCAACTACCGTGCATTCGCCCTTTACTACCAAGTTTGATATACTTCGAGTGAGCTCTCTTTACCTCGATCTCCCCATTTCATGTTGAAAGCTAGACAAAAATTATTGTGATTTGCACTTGGCGGTGGTTAATCATTGTTGATAATTGATTGTGCAAGCTATACGAAAAATTAATGTTGTCATAAGTCTTGTTATCTGCCTTGCTAGTTCATATTATTGATGAAAGTTGTATTTCTTGTTTTGTTCTTTCTTGCAAGGAAAATCATATATACTTTATGGCCATGTTGGAAACTTTTATTTCATATCAAAATGTTTTAAATCTATGCAATATGTGGGTATGAGGTTTGTACGACTATGGACTTGATAACTGTTAACATTTGTAGGACACCAAAGTTCTTTTCGATGTGGGCTTGCTATTGTGCTTCATTGCCATATGTAGAAAACATAATTTGTTATTGCTTGTTAAGTTTAAGATTTGGTATTGAGGGTCATATTACGTTTGGAATATGAAATGATGCAATGAGTTAGGAAATGATGCAATGACCTTGGTTTGTGACTTGGAAAATAATTGCAATTTGAGTACTCTGTTTTTTGCCCCATGTGTGAGTCAGTGTACTCTGTTTTTTGCCCCATGTGTGATTATATTACAAAGGTGGTTCGATAACTATCAATTTAGTATTTTTTATGCACTTTTTGCTCATTCTTGATAACAATCATCTGTTAATTGGCAATATGAGAGTTTCTTTTCTTTTGCTGTTGCTTTTTTACCGATATGGTTTGTTGTTATATTTTTTTTTATCACAGGATGTTCATTGATTCATGTAAGAGAATGAGGATCATGAAAGGCTCCGAGGCAATTGGCCTAGGTATGCCACTCTACTTCTACCCATATTTGATTTTTGTCACTTCTATTATAAAGTTCCTCGTCTTTCCAACATAACCAAGATTCCTCAGAGCATAATATCCAATCACTAAAACCACATATTTTCTTTTACCCTTTGAGCCATTGACTGTATCTTTACTTATTGGCTGGCGACCCCTCATACCAAAAAATTTGGTCTGCTCGTTCCCATGTCCCAATGCACAGCTAGCCTCCCGATGTGTTTTACATCGAGAAGCTTGTAATAACTTCACTAATTCTGTTGTTTGTAGCTCCAAGGGCCATGGAAAAGTGCAAGAACCGCAATTGAGTACCTGGAAAACAAAGAAAGCGATTATTCTTAAAAAGGCGAAAGGTTTTTGTTTTTGGGTTGGCCATCTGGTTTCGAATCTTGAATGTTTTCCTATTTTAGGCCTGTAGTATTTCTTGGATTGGAAATCTATCGTACCAGGCAGGTGTATAACTGGCGGTGTCCGGATCGATGTTTTGCCGATTAGTAATAAGATGGTTATGTTGGGTTATTCGATTTTTTCTCTTGATCTGTATTCCTCTGATATGAAAGTGTTTGTAAATCGAGTGTTAGTTGATTTAAAAATGTGAAGCTCTCTCCTTCAGATATTGCTTATGAAAGATTTAGACAAGCAAAGCTTACTCTAATCAGTGATGGTTTCTTACTTTCTTTGATATGTTTGCTATTTTTTTTTCTTGGCAGCGTGTAAGATCGATGTTCTTTTTGGAGTTCGTGGCTGTGGGAGATGGAATTCAAAGAAGGATACATTGCAGAAGTTGGCCCCGAGGTGGTAGTATTTTGGAAAGATCCATGATGCTTTTTGAAAATCCTGGATCATAAGTAGTGGTAAACTTGATATTTTGTTTCCTGGGGCTAAACTTGATATTTTGTTTCTCGATAGTAGTGGTAAACTTGATATTTTGTTTCCTGGGGCTAAACTTTGTAGTTGAAAGGATTTGGCTAATGTTTCATAGTAATGACAATTTGTTTACTTGAAAGCTAACAGATTTTTGTTATTTATGGTTATGATTGTCCATGGTTGTATGAGGTGGTGATAGAATCTAAATATGAGCAGGGAATGTATAAAAATGTTTACAAGGAGAAGTATTCATTGCTTGCAATAGGCTGTTTTTTTTGTTGCATATATGTAACATTAGCGAGGAAAAAATTTGTCTCGGAAAGCCTACAACAGGCCGTTTTCTGCTAGGAAATTACTTTGCTAGCGACGAATTTATTCCTCGCCTATTATTTTCATTCATGTCATGTCTACTGTTTGTGCGAGGAATTTTGCTTTTTGGCGAGGACTTTTTTTCCTCACAGATCATATTTAGCGAGGAATTTTTTCCTCGCCTATTACTTTCTATCATGTCCTGTCTACGGTTTGGGCGAGGAATTTTGTGTTTTTGGCGAGGACTTTTTTCCTCGCAAACCATTTTTGGCGAGGAATTTTTTCCTCGCAAATTGTCAACATTTTGCGAGGAAATTATTTTCCTCGCTGTAAGCTTCTGCGACAACGTTTTAGCGAGGAAACTTGGCGACAAAAATATTCCTCGCTAATACATTCAGCGAGGAAATTTGTGATTTAGCGACGAAAATATTTTCCTCGCAATAGGCTATTCGTGTTGTAGTGTTGCATGAAACATTCAGTATCGTGGATAGTTTAAAAATTACTTGGGACTTTCGTATATATTAGTTTTAAAATGTTGCACAATTCCAAGTATACCCAGTTACGACTTCCACGTATATTAGTCCTGTTTCATAATTGTTGCTATTTTAATAGGTGAAAAGATTGTCATGCAAACTATACAGGAAAGTGGCAAACTATATGATTCCAAGATTGTCATGATTGTTTCTATTTTAATAGGTGGGACAAATAAATATTTGTTTTGTTAAGATGAATTCATAGTTTTGTTAATTTGCTTTTTATCTGGTTTATGAAGCAGGTGTTGGTGTTGTAGATGGTACAAACTGCATGGGAGAGCTATGGGAAAATATGGCGATCGAGGTGGGTGGGTGCATAAGGGTTACATGCAATGGGTTCCAGTTTTCATGCAAAAATATTGTGAGACATAAGGTCCTCCTACTATTGCTAGAGGGAGATGAGAACAGAGGATTTGATTATGGTAAGTAGTGAATAGGGATTTGAATGGGATGATGTGGGTTAGAATGAGAGTGAGAATCTGAAGGAAGATTCAAATGTAAGTCATGATAAATTGGGGTTTGAAATGTATTACGGTGGACTGTGTTTTAATAGGTTAGAGGACGAAGATGGGTCGCTCGCTGGTACTGAGTCTGGTTTTGTAATTGCTATTATATATGATTTTTTTGAAATTGTTAGATAGGTTTCCCCCATAATGATATTGAAGCATCAAAATGATTTGGTTGGTTATTTACTTGCAAACGTATGTTGTAGCTTTGGATTAGACTTAATTATAACAAGGAAGTGGGTGACACATAATTGAGATTTAGTCACACTTCTGAAAAATGGGATTCCTTCAATGGCACGGTCACATAAGGAACATCTTGGTATTAACATTCATTCCTAGCACACCCTATCTACATTGTCATTTTTTGTGCTCACCCTATCTATATGATTTTTACATGGTTCTGACTGGAACTTTTTCTCTACTACAGCTGCTGTGAAATAGAGCAATTGGACAAAGATGTATTCCACACTTACATCAAAGAGGTCAATGAAGTGCCGGCCGAGAGACCGACCAAATTACCGAGGATTAAGAATCCGATTCCGATTCGAACTGAGATTCGGCTTAGTTTTATAAATACACGTTCTTCGAACCCGATAGCATTGTCAGTAGCAATTCCTTGCATATGGCACAACCAGTCCTTGATCAGTGGTTGGATTCCTTTAATGGCCTCGACCGTTTACACTTTAAGTCCTTTGGCATGGACTTTCTCTTCTCCCTTCGTCAAATTCCTGTGAATTTTGCTTTCCTTAGGGCAGCCACCAGTTTGTGGGATCTTGTTTTTCATGTCTTTCGATTTAAGAGAGAGGAATTGTGTCCTACTATCGAGGAGTTTGCGGCAATCATGGGTCATTCGGATAGAGAGGGTTTCGTTGTACCTAATCCTTTGTTCAACCGAGGTGATCTCTTGAAGGATTTGCTCCAAGTTCAGAAACATGAAGCTAGGTTCTTCATAGTAAAGGGAAGGCTGGAGATTCTGCAGTTTATCCAGCGTTTAGGTACAGCTGAGGCTCACCGTCAAGTTTCCCAACAGAAATCATGCTTTCATGCGTTGTGCATTTGTCTCCTTCATTATTACTTGCTTGGCCCTTCCTCTGGCCATGTAGATCCCGTGCTGCTTAACCTTGCTCAACAAATTGGAAACCGTGTGAGTTTCACCGGCTTAGTGTTGGCAGAGACCTTGATGGGTTTAGATGTGATGAAGGGTAATCCTACAGCTCAGTTCTCAGGCAGTCCTTTGCTATTGCAGGTTCACTCTTTGTCTGTTTATTTGTCAAGTATATCTTTTCACTCATCACTCTTTTGTTTTGACTCACATGTTCTCTCAACTCACAATTTTCCCTTGTTCTCTAGGTATGGTTATTTGAGAAACTAAAGGTGTGGGATGCGCCAGAGCGACTTCCTTACAATCCAGACCAATGTACGGAGCGTCGTATGATTAAACAGTTCCCAACTGAGGCTGCTTGGGAAGCATGGATGAAGACTTGTAGAGGTGATTGGATTCAATGGGTTTGCCCCTGGTATGGTGTTGAGAGCATGACTGCGAGTACCATGAACCATTTTGGTGTAGCAGTGATTGGTATTACTTGAGTCGTTTTCTACTTTCCTGCTCGCTTTCAAAGGCAGTTCGGGACTGAACAAACCGCAATCCTGGGTGACCCTGAGTACACTGTTTCCAAGGTCCATGATGCCAACTTTCGTCGCAATATGCTGCGTCTTTGGCCGAATAGAGTGACGCAGGATGTTGCTGAGAACTTTGTTGTCGAGCTATCAGGTTCTTACAAACGCTAGTTGAAGAAAAACCTTTTGGAGGATAGTAGTGTAAAGAGAAGGAAGACCTAGAGATCGACTTTTGCTTATGTTTTTCAAAAGATGTTGTTTAATTCTAGCTTTCATAGACTGAGAATTGTTTTGGTTTGCTCTTTCCTTTTTCCTTGGAGATAATAAAACATTTGGCCGTTTTATTTTGAAGGTGTTTTTGCCATGGTTTGGAGATTGCCTACGTATCCCATGTAGGGAATCAGGCCATAAACGTAGTTCCAACAAAGGAGATTTGTTTTGTTTTTAGTTAGGGTCCACTCGGGTATTTTCCTCTCCTTTTGTGCTCTTAATTTTGCCTAAAACCGCCCTTGCGGGTTTTCGGTCTAGCGAGCGTTTTATTTATGCCTTAGTTTTTGCCTAAGCCGCCCTTGCGGGTTTTCGACCTAGCAGGCTGCTCTAATTTTTGCTTGGGTCCGTCCACCCTTGTGGTTTTCGGCCCAACGAGTATCTCTCATGGGTAATACTTCCTCAGCTTGTCAATGTTGACTGGTGTCGCGAATTCCATTCCATCCAAGTCTGCAATGTATGCTGCTCCTCCAGAAAGTATGCGTTTGATAAGGTAGGGGCCACCCCAGTTTGGTCTAAACTTGCCCCTTAGGTCTGAAATGTGGCGACGGATCGCTTTGAGCACCATGTCTCCTACTTTGATGTCTCTTGGTTTTACCTTTTTGTTGAATGCTCGTGCAATGCGGCGTTGATACCCTTGTACATGGTATAACGCTCTCAGCCTCCTTTCGTCTAGTAGTGCCAACTCGTCGTAGCGGTTTTGAACCCAATCTTCTTCGATCATTCCAGTCTCGGCTAGAACCCTTAACGAAGGCAATTCCAGCTCGATAGGCAAGACAGCCTCCATTCCATAAACCAGAGATTAGGGAGTAGCCCCAGTCGAAGTTCTTTCAGTTGTTCGATAACCCCATAGTGCCAAAGGTAGCATTTCTGGCCAGTCTGTGTAGGTGTCGGTAGTCTTCCGCAGAATCCTCTTGATATTCTTGTTTGCAGCCTCAACTGCTCCATTAGTTTGGGGTCGATAAGTAGATGACCGATGATTCTGTATCCCAAATTTGGCAAAAAGCTTCCTTGTTGCTCCTTTGAAGTGCGATCCATTGTCAAAGACGAACTCGTGAGGTACACCATATCGATAGATGCTATTAGTGCGAATAAATTTGGCCACATGAGTGGCTTTGAGGGTAGCATAAGAAGCTGGTTCTACCCACTTGGTGAAGTAGTCGATAGCCACTAGAATGAACTGATGCTTGTATTTTCCATTTGGATTTATACTTCCAATGACGTCTATCCCCCAGGTGGAGAATGGCCAAGGGGATGTCATGCTATACAATTCTGTAGGGGGAATACGCATGCGATTAGCGTGATTTTGACATTTGTAGCATCGGCGGACATAGTCAGCACAGTCGGGCTCCATCGTGGTCCAGTAATATCCCTGACGCAGGATCTTCTTTGCCATTGTTGCCCCATTCATGTGTGGCCCATAAATTCCTTCGTGTATTTCCTCCATTACCTTACGGCTATCCTCCGTTGTGACGCAAAGTTGACTTGGACCCAAGTGTGCCCTTCGATACAATGCTCCTCCACAGATTACAAATCGGGCGGCAAACTTCCGCAGAGCTGTTTTGTCTTTCGAGGTGGCCTCGGATGGGTATTCTCCTTCTTCCAAGAATTTCTTTACGTCTTCGTACCATGGCTTGCCATCGTCTTCACCTTCCTCGGTGAAGGTACATTCGCATGCTGGTTTGACCTTTTGTTCGATCATGAGAGGCCGCATTGTGAATCCCAGGGATATTTCGACCATAGACGCCAATGTTGCCAGTGCATCTGCAAATCTATTGCTCACTCGGGGAGTGTGCGTGAAGATAACGAAATCGAATTGTGGAATTAGATCTTCCAGCACAGAGTGATACAGTTTCAGTGTGTCTTCCTTGACCTTCCAGTCTCCTCTTGCTTGAGATACCACCAGGTTTGAATCCCCAATGACTTCTACCCTTTTTGCCCCTAGTTCCAGGGCTGCCTCCATTCCAGCAATACAGGCTTCGTATTCAGCTTGGTTGTTGGTGACTTCAAACCTCAGTTTATATGACAAAGGGATATGAGAGTCGTTTGGGGAAACTAGCAATACCCCTATGCCATAGCCACATTGGTTTGATGCTCCATCAAAGTAAAAGTGCCAGGTGTCGTCTAAGAGACATAAGATGTCCTCGTCGGGGAACATGAAGTCTTCTGCCTCGGCTTCTGTCACAGGATGATCTGCCAAGAATTCTGCCACAGCTCTTCCCTTTACTGATTTCCTTATCATGTATTTGAGGTCGAATTCTGCTAGCAGCAATAACCACCTAGCTAGCTTTCCGATGAGTGCTGGCTTTTCGAAAAGATATTTGATAGGGTCTAGACGAGAAACCAGCACCACCGGATGTGCTAACAGGTAGTGCCTTAGTTTCTTTGTGGCCCATACTAGCCCCCAATAGGTTTTCTCGAGGGGAGTGTACCTTGTTTCATAGTCCATCATTTTTTTGATGAGGTAGTATATGGCGCACTCTACTTTGGCATCGTTCTCTTGCGCTAGCATGCATCCCATGGATGTATCTGTTAGTGAGAGATACAGAATCAATGGCTTCCCAGGGATGGGTGGTGACAGTACAGGTGGATTCTGAAGATATTCTTTGATTGCCTCAAACGCTTGCTGACAGTCTTGGCTCCACTCAAAGTCAGTACCTTTCTTCAGTAGCTTGAAAAGGGGTTCGCAGGTAGTCGTGAGCTTGGAAATGAACCTGCTGATGAATTGTACCTTCCCCAAAAAACTCCTTACTTCCTTTTCTGTCCTAGGCGGTGATATTTCCATGATAGCCTGTTTCTTGGAAGGGTCTACCTCGATTTTTCTTTGAGTGATGAGAAATCCCAACATTTTTCCAATCGTTACCCCAAAAGTGCATTTTTGAGGATTAAGACGTAGCTTGTATTGCCTAATCTTCTCAAAGAACTTTTGAAGCGCTTCATAGTGTCCTTCCCTTTCCTTTGATTTGACTATCATATCGTCGACATACACCTCGACCTCTTTGTGCATCATGTCGTGCAGTAGTGTTGTTGCCATCCTTTGGTAAGTGGCTCCAGCATTCTTTAACCCAAATGGCATCACTCGGTAGCAGTAGGTTCCCCAAGGTGTAGTGAAGGTGGTTTTCTCTCTATCCTCAGGAGACATAAGGATTTGATTATACCCAGAAAATCCATCCATGAAGGATAGCAATGCATGACTTGCGGTGTTGTCTACTAGCTCGTCTATGTGGGGTAATGGGAAGTCATCCTTTGGACTGGCTTTGTTGAGATCTCGGAAATCTACACAAACCCTAATTCCTCCAGTTTTCTTTGGTACGGGAATGATGTTAGCTACCCATTGTGGATATTCGGTGACTATGAGAAAACCGGCGTTGATTTGTTTGGTGACTTCTTCTTTTATCTTTAATACCCAATCAGGGCGCATACGTCTCAGTTTTTGTTTAACTGGTTTTGCATCAGGATGAAGGGGAATTTTATGCTGAACAATTTCAGGGTCTATTCCAGGCATGTCCTCGCAAGACCAGGCAAAAACATCTTTGTATTCTTTTAGCAAAATGATTAGTTTTTCGCTTTTTGAGAGGATAGTGTGGTACCAATTTTAACAATTTTGGGCTCGTTTTCAGAGCCAATGTTCGCTGTGATTATTTCCTCAGAAAAAGGTTTAGCGTGCCTTTCTTCTTCTCTCTCGATGAATTCTAAAATTTCTTTTGGAATTTCTTCCTCAAAATTTGGTGTGTCGGAATCCACACAATTGATTATAGGCAAAGTGAAATACTCTAAATCTTCCTTCTCATTGCTAAAATTGTCAAAAGACATTTCAGAGTCAAACTCAAAGTAAATGTTATGCTTTGGTGCTTTGACCAGGTTTTCCTCACTAGACTTAGTAGTTTCAAAAGATGAAAAGCTTGACTCGGACTGAGTCGACTCGGAGTCGGAATCGGAATCGGAACTAAGATCAGAATTAGCGCTTTTCATTTTGTATTTCAGAGTATGTTCCACGGTCTAGTTAGGGTAAGCCCCTTTTTCAGCATCCACAATTAATTCAGAGCAGTCTTTTTCATCACCAAGGTTGATCATCAGCACTTCACTGTCACCTTGATTCGCACTTTCATCATTGTCACCCTGCAAGTCTTGGAGGGCCATTTGATTTGCTATTGCTGTTATCTCTTCCAATTGAGCTTCAATCTCTGCTTCGTCGCTGTTGTCGACTCTTCGTGTGCCAACAAAGCCCCACCAATTACCAAAGCTATCCGTGATGGGGTGGATCACCCTTATTTAATGGTCGGTGACCCCTTCATCAAAGAGTAGGTTCAGTGATATTTCGTCTAGTGGGTCGTTGTCGACAGACTCTTCTTCCTTTGCCTCTTCAGTTTCGAACTTATTGACCTCGTCTATCGACCAATAGTCGTCGGTAGGTGCATAGGGGTCATAAAAAGAGATTGGGACCCTACTGTAGACACCTCAATTTGGCCTAACGATTATTTCAAGTCCCACCTTGGGGACCATCCCGATGATGAAATGGATACAGTGATTGCTGATTGCCTTCTCGAGAACCTTAGGACTTTCGGTATGAACTTTGAGCCACTTAGAGGACCCAATCAGAGCCATACAGCCTTTCAGACAAAAAATACAGAAGCCTAGGAAAATCCATCTGTCGGCCGTAACATCGATCTAACGGCCTTAACATCATTTCCTCACCTGAGCAACCTGTTGCTAGCAAAATCTCCCTGAGAGATCAATCCCTCGGTCGCAAGATCCATCCTTCGGCCGCAACATCATTCCTCGGCCGTGTGATCCATTACTCGGCCGCCAGATCGTCCTTTTTCCAGACTCTGGAACGTTCTGTCGATTGTTTGATCCAACTACACTATCTTCCCGATGCGTTCGGGCCACGTTCAGAGATTGCGACGAAGAGTTTGAATTGCATTGCAATTGCAATCATGCCATTTGATTGGCCGGAGTGAGTCACCAATTGCTTATATAAAGGCCTTTGGACTCCGAAAATATACACACGAAATTCATAAGTGAAATCATTCACCCAAGCTCCGATACTCTGTCAAAATACTCTCTCAAACCCACTCTTCAAAAGCCCTAACCTCCCGAAGGCCGCCATCAATCCGACGATCAAACCCCAAAGTTCCAAACCCTAACCCTAGGGTTTCCCAAGAAGCAATCAGTCAATCACACCCAATCCAAGGCAATCAAGCAACTGAGGGATCAAGGTAGTGAGGCCCAACGGCCTCTGGTTTGTCTTACTTACTGTATTTTATGACTAACCGTAGCGTTTTGATCATCTGTTAATCTTTCTGTCTGGTGTGAGGAAGAACATCGACCGAGGCTTTGATCCCTCGGCCGATACATCAAACCAGGAGGATCCCTCGGCCGTGACATCCATTCACCGGCCGCGAGATCCATTACCCTGGGACAGCTTGTTTTGTTTTGCTTTCTGATGCATGCTTTACTTATCGCACTGACTCACTTTACTTACTGTTTAAAGGATTAAATAAACAGACTATGTGTTAGAATTAAACAAAGCATCTACATGTCTTATGTTGAACGATTATGGGCCAGTCTCACGACTAGGCAAAAGAGGGGTGCCTAACACCTTCCCCTTATTGTACTTTTGGCTCCCGTGCTCAGAATCTCTGTCTATTTTCCTAGTTTTAATAAACTGGGTGGCGACTCTGTTTTGATGATAACCGCTATTGTGTGGCGATGTTCCTAGCCATGGGAATGTCCACGATCTTGGTTTACGAAGCAAGCAACCAATCGAGCAAACAAACGTGATCAATCTGTATGGCGATGCCCCGCTTGGGAGGTGTCTACAGTTTTGGCGACTCCGCTGGAGAATATGAGAACCATAACCAAAAAGTTCAACATAAGATTAATACATGCCTTGTTTCATTCATCTATATATACATCGAGCGGGCAACCCGTTGAGTTCACCTGATATCCCGGTATGACACGGGCTATGTTGGGGGTTCCAGCAAACTCCACAGTCACTCGTAGCTAGTGGTATATCAAAAAGGGAATCACCCAATCACCGCTTATGATGGGCTGGTGAGAGGATTGGTGCCCTTTGACAACGGAGCACCCTGAGACTACCAAAACCTTGCATGTTTTAGAAAGCCATAGAACTTATCAAATTAAGACAGGAACCTACAGGCTAGGAACCTACTTGCAATTGACTATAAAAGTTCTTCCTCACACCTTGTATCATCTGTTATTGTAAATAAATTTTTCTGTGTAGAAGGGTTGGGATTTTCGGCCCAAATCCTAACCCTACACAAGCCAAGTACTGACTTACAGGTACTCTACTTTTCAAAGCAGATACAATAAGTAAAACAAAGAAGCAACCACAGCCAATTTTATACTATTACAACACCCGAAATCACGCCAAACAGAGGTCTTTGCAGCAGTCCAATCTGTCACCCTCACCGGCCAAAACACTTGCACTGCAACGGTCCCAATCACTTTCAGGAACTTCGCGGTCATCTCCTCAACAAACTCAATCATCTACCAAATCCTAAGCTTCATCAAGTAATCCTCCCACTCTCATGGCAGATAACGACGGCATCATTGCTGATCACCAAGCTCAAAGTCGCTACATTACTAGCAGAGAAAGCAGCAAGAGATGCTGAGGACAAAGAGAAATCGGTGGAAGATGAGAATCCTCAAGAAGTGGTATTGGCAGAAAACCCTGAATTGGCCAAATAAGTCAAGGAGATCAAACATGCTCTGGCCCGTTCACAAGGAGACCAAATTCTGGATTTTGAAGGACTCTACCTTTTTCCAGATTCTCAACTACCTTAGAAGTTCAATAGAACTGGCAATCCCACTAGCCATGTCTGCCATGTCATCAACACTCTGAAGCCAATTGGCTTGAATGATGAGCTCATTGTTCAGTTATTTCAAGGGACTCTTACTAAAAGCGCTCTCGATTGGTTTCTCACTTTGGAGTTTGTGCACTATCATGCTTGGCCAGAAATTGCCAATGCTTTTGTCAAACAATATGCATACAATGTCCAAGTTGAGTTAACAACTCGAGATTTGGAAATGACTAAACAGGAGTCAAACAAAGACTTTGCAACCTTTTGTGGCAAGATGGAGAGAGAAAGCCGCCAAGATGAAGAATCGCCCCTCTGAGGAAGATCAAGTGAGAATAGTGGTCAAGAGTTTGCAGCCCAAGTACCTCACGCACATTTACACTCAGGCTATCACTGATTTCAAGAGCCTGCATGCTACTGGGTTGCAGATTGAAGAGAGGATCAAGCTAAGCCTCATTGGGAAAGAAGAAACTCCTCCACCCAAGAAAACCTTCCCAACCCGTACATCTCTTGCCTCCGTCAACACCCTTAACTCAATCTTACCACAAGACCCTTTTCAAATTAGCTCATCCCAAAGCTCAAATCGCCCCCGTCGCAACTTTGACCCTCTCTATATGACCTCATCTCAAGCCTTAGCCATTCTGAGCCGTTAGGGGCATCTCAAACCTTTAAACAAACCACTTCCTCAGCCACCCTATGGCCCAAACCATGATCCTAACAAACAGTGCGCCTACCACCAACACCTTAGGCATGAAACAGATAACTGCATGCGTCTCCGCCATGACATTCAAGATCTCATTGATAGCCGAAATATAAAACTTCCAAAACCTGATGTGCAAGCCAATCCACTTCCTACTCACAATGCTGAACCACCACCCCGAAACATCGATCTCATAAACCTATCTCATAACCCCACATACAATCCTGGCCAACACATTATCCAAAACAACCAAGCCAAGCCAACCTTTACCTTCCCGGAGGAGGATGAATGTTTCATGATGGAGGAGGAAGAAAACAAAGAGTCCGATCAATCAGAAGTGATCAATCCCGACATGTCTGACAAAAGTAATGAAGAAGAACAAGCAAAGGGGAAAGTGACTTTGACAAAATGGAAGGAGAATACGATGATCCACTCGATGGAATCTCCTTAACATCACTATTCGGCCAAGTGGAAGTAACTAATCTCTCTTATGACTGCATAATCAACGAGGAGGAAAAAAGAGGTGATGAAAACCCAGACTGACATTTCCATTTGGGGACTACTCATGTCTCAAGGTAGCCACCGTGCAAGCAGTAAAGATGGATCCAGTTCAAAGGCCCTGTTTGGCAAAGAAGATGGTGGAAAAGAGTATAAAGTTGCGAAAGACAAAGGTTTTGAAAACAACCTCGAAATGCTACAGTAGCTAAGAAGTCACAACATGGCAAAGAACATTCAACATCGCTTTTATCAAACTAAAACATGTTTTGAGCCCCTGCTTGGGCATTTTATTTCTTCTAAGTGAATTCCTGTTTCATCCTCTAGACTATGCTTATTCAATGATTTACTTCCTAAATTGCAATTGCCGAACACTATAGTCTCTTTGCCAAACAAAGGAAATTTCAAGGAATCAAGTTCTTTGTGTCTTTGACAAAAGGGAAGGGAGGGATGAACTTTAGTTGCTTAAGAAACTAGGTTTTTACCAAAACTTAGAAAGAAGACACTATCTCCGCGAGAACACTTAGGGTTAGCTCGCCCATTATGAAGGTACAAACACAAGAGATATTTAGAAAAATATCTCTATCAAATTCCTCTCCGAAACACAGAAACCCTCTTGAGAGAAGTGCTCGTTGGGTAACCTGAAAACCCAAGCAAAAGTAAGAGCAAAGCCTGCTAGGGCAAGAAAATGCAAAAACGCAGCCTAAGCAAAATTTAAGGCATTCAAAGAAAAGCTCGCTAGGGACTCAACCTCCATTAGGTAACCTAGGCAAAATCAAAAGCATGTGAGAAGAAAAACCAAGAGTGGAAAACCTCCAAGGTAATGATTTTGGGACTACGTAAAAGGCCTGATTCCCTGATTAGGGATACGTAGGCAATCTCTCATCGAGATACGGCCCAAACATTTGGAGAGAAGGAAAAACATCAACAAATTTGTACTCAATGATAGGTATAGCTAACCCTGCGTATTGAGCTCGCAAAAGATGAGTATGCTTTTCTCAAGGAATTGACAATAGCAAAAGACACGAGAATTATTGCTCATCCCCTCTAACCTGAAGGTCATTAACAAAATGAGCAGGATACCTCGAAAACTCTCGAGTTTGGCAATCAAACTATGGAACATGGCAAAAGCAGAAGGCTAAAAAAATCAAAACCAAACAAAAGAAGGAAGAGAAAAGAGGATGCCACTTGGCCAAAACAAAATCTACCTTTGGAAAAATCAAAGTAACAGCCGAAGAATTGATACATCGGCCGCAACATCGATTCTTTAGCCGAGTAATTAATTCTTTAGCCAGTATTTCATTTTCACACAAATTACTGTCTATCAGCAAATACTTGTTCAAAAAGTTATGTTCTGACTATCGTATGCAAACTCAAGACATCTAGGGGCATAAAAAGCATTTCTCATTACATGAACAAAAGCTTGCCTACAAAATCATCACTGTGGTTGCTTCCACTATACAAACACAGTTTCTGCTTCTCTCTTTGCTAACCATGAAGAGGAAGGAAAAAGAAAATCCTAAAGCTGGTCGTGACGGCGTCTTCGAGTCGATCTCTGAGATGAAGAAGGGGATTGCTGGCTATCCTCCCCACTGACAGCTGGTGCTCACTCAGCCTCAAGCTACAAGGAAAAGAATACAAAACAAGGGGCAAGCACCAAGCACTCCTCTTCTCCGTTATCAGAGTGGAAGGAGACAAAGGAAAGGGACCGTGGCCAAACAGGAGCAACTGAAGGAACAGCAAGCAAAACCAAGGAAAAATGGTAGTACTCCATACAATCGCCTACCTAAAAGAGCAAACCCGCCCATTCTCTGATCTGAGCATTCTCCAAGTCTACTCATCAACGCCGGAGGAGGAGGAGGAACAAATTGAAGATCCTCAGCACCCGGGCGCCACTGGCTGGCCACCCGATTACATAAGTACCAAGCTTAACAAAAGGGACCATCGAACAGGCTACGAGTACAATCTAGAACCCTGGAACGCGCAAGAGGGGTGTCCTCTGATACACCACTCCAAGGGTCAAACCTCGCCTACAAACAAAGTCTAAATCAGCCACAGCACAGAGGAATGGAGATCTAAAAACAAGGAATGCAAGGGGTACCTGGTCAACCGTCAATCGGTCCAAAACTCGTCGCCAAGGCTCAAAATTGGCGACCGTGGCTTCCGTTGCCCCACCAACCATCGCTCGTAACAAGGGAAAAATCACAACGAGAAAAGAAGAAGGATATACCTCAAGTACCAGGTAGTGACCGCCAAGAGTCCTGTCCCGTGAACAAGCCCTAAGGAGCCATACAAGGTGGCCAAGGCAGATGCTCCCCAATCAAGCTCCCATACAGCCTCCAAATACTGCAAAGGGGCTAGAGACTGCCTATGCACTGAACTATCCTTGTTGACAAACAACGAGGTAGAGAAGAAAGGCCCGTGTCAACTACTCAACACTCGCCTGAGTCAAGATATCAACCTTCATAAAAGTCTTGATCAGCCAAGAGACGTCAACATGACCACGCGAGTGAAGAGGGGGCACCTTGCCCAAGAACCACTCCAAATCCCCTACTCGCTCCCAAAGCCTAGGGTTAACCCAAAGAGGAGCTCCACCTACTCATAGGCCAGTAAGCAAAGAAAAATCACCTGGCGTGATTGTCATCTCGCCAACAGAAGGAAAGTGGAATGTGTTGGGAGTATCCCACCACCTTTCGATCAGCGAGGTCATCAACGACCAATCCATCTTCGGAAGATTGAGGCCCAAAACAAACGGCACAAGACCAGCAGCGCGTACTAACTCCCGAGCCTGTTCCGGCAACGTCACAAACCACTTATGCACTAAAGTCCTCCACCGCGAGCCTCCAGTCTCCTATTTCTCTGCCAAGGACAAAAAGGGAGTTAATCTCACGATTGCATAAACAAATAAAAAGCTAGGGGCATCAAATCGACGTTTAAAATGCATGCATTGCCTAAACAGGGGGCACAGTTATCTTAGCTTCTTTAAACAGAACAACTTCGACCCAACCACGGGTCCTTCTCATTCACGCCCCTGGCTAAGGGGAATCTCATCCCGCAAATCAAAACAAAAAAAAAACTCACTTTTGATCATGCAAATTAAATCTCCGAACTAAAGTAACCCTTTTACTTTTCAGGAAGCTTATCGAAACATTGAGGACGCTCAAGTGCTGCTCAGTGGTTCTACGCCCACACCTCATTAGCTCTATGCCACGCCATGTGCACAACCTCGCGCTCAGCAGGTCAGCAAAACAATCCTGTGGCTTCCACTCAATGCACCCTCCAGAAGGCGTTTATATTGCTAGCTTCCAGAAAGCGTTTATGTTGCCAGCTTGCAGAAAGCATTTAGCCACCAGAAGACATTTGAGTCGCTAAGAGGCGTTTGGAAGGCACTCCCAGCAGCAGAGGCACCACGCCTACCATTCAGTGGCTCCACACCCATTATCCCAACTAGCTCCAAGCTCATCACCATCAAAACAACTCAACAGCTCCGCGCCCATGTTCACCCACATCAACTCACACAGCAGCTCTACGCTTGCCACCCCAACGGCTTCACCTCTATCAAGTCACTCAGGCTCGAAGCCGTAACCACCAACTCAGCGGCTCAAAGCCCACTATCATAACGGCTCCACGCCCATATTCGCCTTCTTAGCGGCTCTATGCCCGTATCAACTCAACGGCTCTATGCCCGTATCAACTTAGCGGCCCTGTGCCCATCATCTCTATCAACTCAGCGGCTCCAAGCCCATTATCTCAACGACTCCAAGCCCATTATCTCAACGGCTCTATGCCCGTATTCACCAACTCAGCGGCTCTACGCCCTCACCTATCACTCAGCGGCTCCAAGCCCACTATCTCAATTGGCTCTAAGCCGTAACAGTCACCTCAATGGCTCTAACGCCCTTATTCGCTCACTCAGCGTCTCTGAGCCCTCGACCCAGCAGCTCTACGCTCACTATCACAGCAATAGGCTCTACGCCCATCATCTCTATCAACTCAGCAGCTCTACGCTCGCTATTCCAACAGCAGGCTCTACGCCTACAATCATACTCAAGCAATCTCAACTGGCTCAAAGCCGTAAACGACTATCTTAACGGCTCTATGCCTGTATCAACTCAGCGGCTCCAAGCTCACTATCTCAACTGGCTCCAAGCCGTAACAACCATCTCAGCGGCTCTACGCCCGTCATCTCATCAACTTAAGCGGCTCCAAGCCCACCATCTCAACTGGCACAAAGCCGTAAACAAGCAAAATCTCAACAGGCTCTACGCCGCCCCAACAATCAAGACATCATCAACTCTCAAGCTCTACGCTTGAATGCTCAAAATCTAACATTTTGAATGCTCGAAGCTCTTCGAAAGCCCAACCACTGTGTACTGGATGCTTAAGGTTTATACCTTGAATGCTCAAGCTCTACGCTTGGATGCCCAACCACTGCGTACTGGACGCTCAAAGCCTGTACTTTGAATGCTCGGATTATGCGGTCCGAATGCTCGAGCTCTACACTCTGAATGCTCAAGTCCGGAACTTGAAAGAAGCTCTAAGCTTAAAATCAACACACACGCACGGGCCCGTGCACATTTGAATCAATTGCATCAACATTATCACATCGAGTCTGCATCATCATATCTGTTCACATCTAACAACATCATCACACATATACACTCTGCATATCTCTCATGAAACAGGTCAACCCTGTAATCAACCGGCTCTATGCCTCGGTTTTATTGATTGGTCCAGTACCTCGATCCTTTGGCTCTACGCCAAAACTTATGATGAGAAAACTCCGTGCACAGACCATCAGAATGCAACCAGCTCTACGCTTCGGTTCGAATCACATCAAGCTCTAAGCTCCGACACCTTAGGCTCTCGCCTTATGATCAATACCAGCTTCGCGCTTCGGTTCCATCCAGTTCTAAGCTCACCTCAGGCCCTCGCCTCAAGACTTGAACAGGCTCCACGCCTCAATCCAATCTCCTCAGGCCTCGTGACCACAGCAGGCTCCACGCCTCAGTTTTATCACTTTAGGCTCTCGCCTTGTGACTACAACCGGCTCCGCGACTCGGTTCCACCACGTCAGAAATGATCACTCTCCAAGCTCTCGCCTCATAACTACAATCGGCTCCGTGCCTCGGTTCCCTCATCCTCAAAGCTCCGTGCTCCACTTACTGGCCTTGCGCCCCCATATCTCAAACCGGCATCCAATTCAACCCCAGCAGATGGCTTCGATTCCACCCCAATTACATCAATTCCTTCCAGCTCATTCGCAAGGATAGGCTAATCTACCGAGCTCCTCTCAGTCAAAGTAAGGATGATCAAGAAAAGCAAACGCACCTGCGGTGTACTGATCTACCCCAAAATACTAAGGAAGCTCTCCGCAAAAACTCCCCCGGCAGCCCTGCGCTCCTTCAACTATCTTCCGCCAAAACCCTGGCTCAGTCTAGGTACGTTGCACTACGGCTTTTTAAGCCCAAAGGTACGTCTTCTGTCTCTAACTCTCCAAACTTTTTATTTTTCTTTATTGCCCGAACTACGATTGGTCTGAATTTCCCTTGTGGAATACGTAGGCAGCCTCCCGGCCCGACCATAACAAAAACCTTTTTCGAAAACCCCTTGGAATAGTGGTTGGACCAAATTGAGTTGCTTTTTACAGTTTTGACTATTACTCAAACATGTCTCGCGATCCATCTGAGTTCAGTCAAAGAGGGGCATCTGTAGACACCCCAATTTGGCCTAACGATTATTTCAAGTCCCACCTTGGGGACCATCCCGATGATGAAATGGATACAGTGATTGCTGATTGCCTTCTTGAGAACCTTAGGACTTTCGGTATGAACTTTGAGCCACTTAGAGGACCCAATCAGAGCCATACAGCCTTTCAGACAGAAAATACAGAAGCCTAGGAAAATCCATCTGTCGGCCGTAACATCGATCTAACGGCCTTAACATCATTTCCTCACCCGAGCAACTTGTTGCTAGCAAAATCTCCCTGAGAGATCAATCCCTCGGCCGCAAGATCCATCCTTCGGCCGCAACATCATTCCTCGGTCGTGTGATCCATTACTCGGCCGCCAGATCGTCCTTTTTCCAAACTCTGGAACGTTCTGTCAATTGTTTGATCCAACTACACTACCTTCCCGATGCGTTCGGGCCACGTTCAGAGATTGCGACGAATAGTTTGAATTGCATTGCAATTGCAATCATGCCATTTGATTGGCCGAAGTGAGTCACCAATTGCTTATATAAAGGGCCTTTGGACTCCGAAAATATACACACGAAATTCATAAGTGAAATCATTCACCCAAGCTCCGATACTCTGTCAAAATACTCTCTCAAACCCACTCTTCAAAAGCCCTAACCTCCCGAAGGCCGCCATCAATCCGACGATCAAACCCCAAAGTTCCAAACCCTAACCCTAGGGTTTCCCAAGAAGCAATCAGTCAATCACACCCAATCCAAGGCAATCAAGCAACTGAGGGATCAAGGTGGTGAGGCCCAACGGCCTCTGGTTTGTCTTACTTACTGTATTTTTTGACTAACCGTAGCATTTTGATCATCTGTTAATCTTTCTGTCTGGTGTGAGGAAGAACATCGACCGGGGCTTTGATCCCTCGGCCGATACATCAAACCAGGAGGATCCCTCGGCCGTGAAATCCATTCACCGGCCGCGGGATCCATTACCCTGGGCCAGCTTGTTTTGTTTTGCTTTCTTACACATGCTTCAATTATGGTTTCGGCTCACTTTACTTACTGTTTAAAGGATTAAATAAACAGACTATGTGTTAGAATTAAACAAAGCATCTACATGTCTTATGTTGAACGATTATAGGCCAGTCTCACGACTGGGCAAAGAGGGGTGCCTAACACCTTCCCCTTATTGTACTTTTGGCTCCCGTGCTCAGAATCTCTGTCTATTTTCCTAGTTTTAATAAACTAGGTGGCGGCTCTGTTTTGATGATAACTGCTATCGTGTGGCGATGTTCCTAGCCATGGGAATGTCCACGATCTTGGTTTACGAAGCAAGCAACCAATCGAGCAAACAAACGTGATCAATCTGTATGGCGATGCCCTGCTTGGGAGGTGTCTACACCTGCAAAGCCCTTCTTCTTCAATCATGTCTTCTACTTCTTCTTCATAAACTGTTCTAGCGAACATGACATGGTTGTCTTCAATGATAGTCACCATAGGCTTTGGTTGATTTGCCGGAGTGATGTATTCAGAGGGGTTGAAATCTTCAACAGCAGAGTGGAGCGGACCAGACAGCTCGGTGACAACTTGAAAGTGCGAATCAAACGTGGATAGTGATGCAGTCATTTTTCCTTGAAAGATTTTTGGTTATAGTTAGATTGATTGATCTTACCTAACGTTTATTTGACTCAGAGAGACTCCTAAGGTTTAACCTGCAAAAGAAAACTTTACAACATACATATATACAATGGGTGTGAGGAAGAACTTTTGCAAGCAAATGCAAGTAGGTTCCTAACCTGTAGGTTTCTGTCTTAGTTTGATAGGTTCTATGGCTTTCTAATACATGCAAGGTTTTGGTAGTCTCAGGGTGCTCCGTTGTCAAAGGGCACCAATCCTCTCACCAGCCCATCATAGGCGGTGATTGGGTGATTCCCTTTTTGATATACCACTAGGTACGAGTGACTGTAGAGTTTGCTGGAACCCCCAACATAGCCCGTGTCATGCCGGGATATCAGGTGAACTCAACGGGTTGCCCGCTCGATGCATATGACAGATGAATTAAACAAGGCATGTATTAATCTTATGTTGAACTTTTTGGTTATGGCTCTCAAGTCCCCAGCGGAGTTGCCAAAAACTGTAGACACCTCCCAAACGAGGCATCGCCATACAGATTGATCGTTTGTTGCTCGATTGGTTGCTTGCTTCATAAACCAAGATTGTGGACATTCCCATGGCTAGGAACATTGCCACACGATAGCGGTTATCATCAAAACAGAGCCGCCACCCAGTTTATTAAAACTAGGAAAAATAGATACAGATTCTGGGTACGGGAGCCAAGAGTACAGCGAGGGGAAGGTGTTAGGCACCCCCTCTCTGCCCAGCCGTGAGACTGGCCCATAGTTATTCAACATAAGACATATAGGTGCTTTATTTAATTCTAACACATAGTCTGTTTAATTAATCCTTTAAACAGTAAGTAAAGTGAGCCAGTGCGATAGGTAAAGCATGTATCAGAAAGTAGAAAAGCAAACAAAATTGTTCTAGGGTAATGGATCCCTCGGCTGGTGAATGGATGTCACGGCCGAAGGATCCTCTTGGTTTGATATATCGGCCGAGGGATCGAAGCCTCGGTCGATGTTCTTCCTCACACCAGACAGAAAGGTTAGTAGATGATCAAAACACTACGGTTAGTCATAAATACAGTAAGTAAAACAAACCAGAGGCCGTTGGGCCTCACCACCTTGATCCCTCAGTTGCTTGATTGCTTTGGATTGATTGTGATTGACTGATTGCCTCTTTGAAAACCCTAGGGTTAGTGTTTGAACTTCGGGGTTTGATCATCGGATTGGCCTTCGGGACGTTAGGGCTTTTGAAGAGGGGATTTGAGAGAGTATTTGTGCAGAATTTCAGGGCTTGAGAGAGTGTATTCACTTGTTAATTTTGTGGTGCAAAGGCCTCTTTATATAGGCAATTGGTGACTCACACTGGCCAATCAAATGGCACGATTGCAATTGCAATTGCAATGCAATTCAAACTCTTCGTTGTAATCTCTGAACGTGGCCCGAACGCATCAGAGAGGTAGTGTAGTTGGATCAAAAAATCAACAGAACGTTCCAGAGTCTGGGAAAAGGACGATCTGGCAGCCGTAGAAAGGATCTGGCGGTCGAGGAATGGATGTTGCGACCGAAGGATAGATCTTGCGGCCGAGGGATTGATCTCTTAGGGAGATTTTCTAGCAACAGGTTGCTCGGGTGAGGAAATGATGTTAAGGCCATGAGATCGATGTTACGGCCGACAGATGGATTCTCCTAGCCTTCTGTATTTTTTGTCTGAAAGGCTATTTGGCTTTGGATTAGGTCCTCTAAGTGGCTCAAAGTTCTTACCGAAAGTTCTAAGGTTCGCAAGAAGGCAATCAGCAATCACTATATCCATTTCATCATCGGGATGGTCCCCAAGGTGGGACTTGAAATAATCGTTAGGCCAAATTGGAGTGTTTACAAGAACACTGCTCGTTTGCTTGTGGTATCGATACCACAAGGTTTGGTATTGATACCAGTGGTGAAATAGGAACTTCAAAACATGGGTTATCGATACCCATGAAAGGGGTATCGATACCTGGCCCTTACTGGGCAGTTTTGGCTTGCTTGCTGCCATGCCTCGCGCCATCCCGAACAACCTTTAATCCTTTTCGATGTATTCTTAGCATTTCTAAATCAATACTCCTCATTGCGTCACTCGCTCGTATGGTACTCAATGGGCGTTCGGGGTCCTTGTGATTTTTCTTTGCTTACTGGCCTATGAGTAGGTGGAGCTCCTCTTTGGGTTAACCCTAAGCTTTGGGAGCGAGTAGGGGATTTGGAGTGGTTCTTGGGCAAGGTGCCCCCTCTTCACTCGCGTGGTCATGTTGACGTCTCTTGGCTGATCAAGACTTTTATGATGGTTGATATCTTGACTCAGGTGAGTGTTGAGTAGTTGACACGGGCCTTTCTTCTCTACCTCGTTGTTTGTCAACAAGGATAGTTTAGTGCATAGGCAGTCTCTAGCCCCTTTGCAGTATTTGGAGGCTGTTTGGGAGCTTGATTGGGGAGCATCTGCCTTGGCCACCTTGTATGGCCTCCTTAGGGCTTGTTCACGGGACAAGACTCTTGGCGGTCACTACCGGGTACTTGAGGTATATCCTTCTTCTTTTCTCGTTGTGATTTTTCCCTTGCTACGAGCGATGGTTGGTGGGGCAACGGAAGCCACAGTCGCCAATTTTGAGCCTTGGCGACGAGTTTTGGACCGATTGACGGTTGACCAGGTACCCCTTGCATTCCTTGTTTTAAGATCTCCATTCCTCTGTGCTGTGGCTGATTTAGACTTTGTTTGTAGGCGAGGTTTGACCTTTGGAGTGGTGTATCAGAGGACACCCCTCTTGCGCGTTCCAGGGTTCTAGATTGTACACGATAGCCTGTTCGAGGGTCCCTTTTGTTAAGCTTGGTACTTATGTGATCGGGTGGCCAGCCAGTGGCGCTCGGGTGCTGAGGATCTTCAGTTTGTTCCTCCTCCTCCTCCGGCGTTGGTGAGTAGACTTGGAGAATGCTCAGATCAGAGACTGGGCGGGTTTGCTCTTTTAGGTAGGTGACTATATGGAGTACTACCATTTTTCCTTGGTTTTGCCTGCTGTTCCTTCAGTTGCTCCTGTTTGGCCACGGGCCCTTTCCTTTGTCTTCTTCCACTCTGATAACGAAGAAGAGGAGCGCTTGGTGCTTGCCCCTTGTTTTGTATTCTTTTCCTTGTAGCTTGAGGCTGAGTGAGCACCAGCTGTCAGTGGGGAGGATAGCCAACAATCCCCTTTTTCATCTCAGAGATCGACTCTGAAGACGCCGTTGTAAGGGGAAAAAATCCGCTTAGTGCTAACTCTAGCTTTTTGGTAAACAGCTTCACGTGCCTCCTCGCCGGAACCCTAACTGCAAAACAGACAAGGGTGAGCGCACCTTTGCCTTTCGTGGCAAAGGCCCTCCGATGCCTAAGTTAGTATCACGTACTAGCAGAAAAACCCTAATTATCAATAGGTAAATAACTCAATTGCAGTAGACTGCGTTCCTTTCACCTTTAGGTTTACCTTGTATTTATAGATTCACATATGCTTGTTGCCCAAGTATCCGTGTTGCCCTAGGTTTCCTATCTCATACACGAAACCCATAATATCTTGGATTCTCGTTCCTTTATCAGTTCATTACCTTAGTCCTTTTAGGACTCTTTTCCATAACTGACCGAACATCCCATTCCCGTTGGGTATCTCTCCTGGATCCTATATTCTCGGGATCCCATTCCTTTACGGAACCAATTGTAATGGAACCTCCTAGAGTATTCTTTCTGCTCCAGCACTTGATTGGAGTTCTTCCCTTGTTCGGCTATCTCATCGCCGAACAACTACTTGGACCAACGTCCTCTCAGGAGCTCTCCTCCTGTTCGGCCCTTTTGGACCAGGAACAAACTACTTGGACCAACAACTACTTGGACCAACGTCCTCTCAGGAGCTCTCCTCCTGTTCGGCCCTGTTGGACCACGAACAAACTACAAGGACCAACGTCCTATTGGACCAACGTCCTCTCAGGACCTCTCCTCATGTTCGGCCTTTTTGGACCAAGAACAAACTACTTGGACCAACAACTTCACATGTCACTGGTCCTTTATCAATCTCTTGGTCCAATAACTTCTCATGTTTACTGGACCTTGACCCCATACAGACTTCCTGGACCAATGACATTTCATATCGCTGGTCCATATTGCCGACCACCGGCTTTCACGACGACTATCCCCATCATATTTACACCATGGTCCCACGTACCACGTGTTCGGGCCCTGTTTGGCCTTGTTCGGGAATACCTCCCTACAATTGCTCCCCAGCTTTACTCGTTATTTATTACCCAAATGACGAGCAAAGCTCTTAAGGACCGAGCAGATTCGTCCTGTTTCTGCACCTTTATTCGTGGCACATATCTTACTTCCCATATTTAGATGCAAACAGATGTTTTCGTGAAACGAGACGCACAAACGGCGTCCGGGGTGACATTTCACGTACGTCACCCTACTAACTTGGGTACTCAGGGAATCTCGTCCCCAATGCAGACCCACATTTCGTTTTGCTAAGTTCACTCATTTTTCAGTAAATCTTTTTGCACTCTTGCTAAGTTTGTTCGTACTTAGCATTGACCCTAGGTCATTCCGTATCTTCGCAGTTTCTTGGTATTCAGTATTTGCTTTGGCCCAAAGTTTTCTCGTACTTCAGCGAATTCCCAGCAATACTCTAGGAGTACTCGTACTCGTCCCAATTCTTGGCCGAACATGGTTGCTTCAGGCATTCGATGCCAAGACCTAGGTCTCCTTTGCACCCAACCTATCTCGGGCTCAGCTTGTAGCCAAGGCTTTAAGTTTTGTCAATTTTTGGCATTCCTTACTGCCTTGGCCTAAGCATACTCATTCTTAGCCAATCCACTGTCATGTCTAGGTTTATGTCGTACCTAGCTTATCTCAGGCTTTGCTCACATGAGAGCAATGTTCGTTGCTTGGGCCCCAAACATTTTCGTGCTTGGGCCTTTGTCATGATTCAAGCAATGTTCACTGCTCGGGCCCCAAGCCTCTCCGTACTGGGGTCTATTTTTGACATTCTACGTTGTCATAGGTTTATTCATACCTATGTTCAATTTAGCTTATGGTCACCCAAATTTTCGTTCTTGGTTATTTTTCCAATTCTAGGCACTTAACTTCTGCCATTGTTTATGCTTGACACAGCCAAATGGTTTTTTTTGAACTATTACTGTTTGAGCCTATGCATGCTCGGCGAATCATCTAAGTTCATTCGTACTTAGGTAGCAGCCCAAGTGCATTCGTACTTGGGCTTTTCTCAGCATTATTCGTTGCTGTGAGACTAAGTGTAATCATACGTAGCTAAATCTCAACATTATTCACTGCCTTTTGTGAGGCAAATTTCTTTTAATCGCCTCTTTGGCCCTATTCGTGGCCAAGCTCTTTCACACTCAACAGATACTTAGCAATCTTCATCGCTCTTGCATCATTATCCAAGCTTATTCGCACTTGGTATGCCTAAGTATATGCATACTTAGGTTTCGCTCGTACTTGTTCATACTCGGTGAATTGTCTTTTGTCCGTACTCAGGTATTGCCCAAGCTTAATCACCCTCGGCAGACTGCCCAAGTTTATTCGTACTGAGGTATATCCTGTGTTCGATCATACTCAATCGAATTTCGGCACCGTTCATGGTCATGGCCTAACTTTACTCATATTTAGCCAAACTTTTGAGTTTGATTGCACTCAATCTGATTGTGGCATTTTTTTATCGCCATGGCCTAAGTTTATTCATACTTTAGCCAAATTCAGAGTTTGATCGTACCCAACGAATATTTTTGATGAATGCTCTTTGCTCCCCAGGATGGAGAAAAAGTATCCTTAGCTTGTTTTTGCCGGGACCGAACAAGTACAATATTCGTGCTGGAAACAATTTCTTTCGAGCAATTTTATTCATAATTCTACCGAAGCAACTCGTAGCTTAAGAGAAATGTTGAACACTACCTCTTCTGTAAGTAATCCCATTACTTGACGTTATTTTGACTGATGGCCCTTCGTGGCCAGAATATAATGTGCTCGGACGCCGATCGCAGCTGTCCAAATTTCGTGTGAGCTTCTTAAGTATTTCATACCTATCGACCTTATGTATCTCATACATAAGCTTAAGTTTTTCATTCTTAGATACTTCTGTGTCTATACTTGGCAACTCTCAAGCATAGTCGTCGTTCGCGCGCGACTCAATCTCGTGCTTGTTCATGCACATACCCTAGTTTCGTGTGTTTATTCATACACATCTAAGCATTCGTACGTAGTCGGGCTTGTGTGTTCCTTCATACACCTCAATCGAACTCAATCCCTACCGGATCTATTTACAGACCTAAACCCTTCGTGCCTGACCAATTTCGTGCGTTCATTCATACACACTTTTTGTACTGTGTTTGCTCACCCAAGTGTTTCATACTTGACAGACTCCTAAGTGTATTCAAACTTTAGATAAATTTGCATGTTCTCGTATGCTCCCCAAGTTCCTCGTACTTGGAAATATGTGCATATTCACGTATGCAACTCAAATGTCTCGTACTTGGGTATATTCTGAGCTAGATCATACTCAATCAAATTCTGGCATTATTCATTGCCATGGCCTAAGTTTATTCATACTTAGCCAAATTTGGAGTATAATCATACTCCATCGGATTTTGGCATTACTCATTGCCATGGCCTAAGTTTATTCATAATTAGCCAAATTTAGAGTATGATCGTACTCAATCGGATTTCGGCATTACTCATTGCCATGGTCTAAGTTTATTCATACTTAGCCAAATTCGGAGTATGTTCGCACTCCATTGAATTTTGGCGTCACTCATCGCCATGGCCTAAGTTTATTCATCCAAAGCCAAATTCGGAGTATAATCGTACTCCATCGAATTTTGGCACTATTCATTGGCATGGCCTAAGTTTATTCATACTTAGCCAAATTTGGAGTATAATCGTACTCCATCGGATTTTGGCATTATTCATTGCCATGGCCTAAGTTTATTCATACTTAGCAAAATTTGGGGTATGATCGGACTCCATCGGATTTTGGCATTACTCATTGCCATGGCCTAAGTTTATTCATACTTAGCCAAATTTAGAGTATGATCATACTCAATCGGATTTGGGCATTACTCATTGCCATGGTCTAAGTTTATTCATACTTAGCCAAATTCGGAGTATGTTCGCACTCCATTGAAGTTTGGCGTCACTCATTGTCATGGCCTAAGTTTATTCATACAAAGCCAAATTCGGAGTATAATCGTACTCCACCGGATTTTGGCATTACTCATTGCCATGGCCTAAGTTTATTCATACTTAGCCAAATTTAGAGTATGATCATACTCAATCGGATTTCGGCATTACTCATTGCCATGGTCTAAGTTTATTCATACTTAGCCAAATTCGGAGTATGTTCGCACTCCATTGAAGTTTGGCGTCACTCATTGCCATGGCCTAAGTTTATTCATACAAAGCCAAATTCGGAGTATAATCGTACTCCATCGGATTTTGGCATTATTCATTGCCATGGCATAAGTTTATTCATACAAAGCCAAATTCGAAGTATAATCGTACTCCATCGGATTTTGGCATTATTCATTGCCATGGCCTAAGTGTATTCATACTTAGCCAAATTTGGAGTATGATCGGACTCCATCGGATTTTGGCATTATTCATTGCCATGGCATAAGTTTATTCATACAAAGCCAAATTCGGAGTATAATCGCACTCCATCGGATTTTGGCATTATTCATTGCCATGGCATAAGTTTATTCATACTTAGCCAAATTCGGAGTATGATCGGACTCCATCGGATTTTGGCATTATTCATTGCCATGGCCTAAGTTTATTCATACTTAGCCAAATTTGGAGTATGATCGGACTCCATCGGATTTTGGCATTATTCATTGCCATGGCATAAGTTTATTCATACAAAGCCAAATTCGGAGTATAATCGTACTCCATCGGATTTTGGCATTATTCATTGCCATGGCCTAAGTTTATTCATACAAAGCCAAATTCGGAGTGTGATCGGACTCCATCGGATTTTGGCATTATTAATTGCCATGGCATAAGTTTATTCATACAAAGCCAAATTCGGAGTATAATCGTACTCCATCGGATTTTGGCATTATTCATTGCCATGGCATAAGTTTATTCATACAAAGCCAAATTCGGAGTATAATCGTACTCCATCGGATTTTGGAATTATTCATTGCCATGGCCTAAGTTTATTCATACTTAGCCAAATTCGGAGTATGTTCGCACTCCATTGAATTTTGGCATCATTCATTGCCATGGCATAAGTTTATTCATACTTAGCCAAATTCGGAGTATGATCGGACTCCATCGGTTTTTAGCATTATTCATTGCCATGGCCTAAGTTTATTCATACTTAGCCAAATTTGGAGTATGATCGGACTCCATCGGATTTTGGCATTATTCATTGCCATGGCCTAAGTTTATTCATACAAAGCCAAATTCGGAGTATAATCGTACTCCATCGGATTTTGGCATTATTCATTGCCATGGCCTAAGTTTATTCATACTTAGCCAAATTTGGAGTATGATCGGACTCCATCGGATTTTGGCATTATTCATTGCCATGGCCTAAGTTTATTCATACTTAGCCAAATTTGGAGTATGATCGGACTCCATCGGATTTTGGCATTATTCATTGCCATGGCATAAGTTTATTCATACAAAGCCAAATTCGGAGTATAATCGTACTCCATCGGATTTTGGCATTATTCATTGCCATGGCCTAAGTTTATTCATACAAAGCCAAATTCGGAGTATGATCGGACTCCATCGGATTTTGGCATTATTCATTGCCATGGCATAAGTTTATTCATACAAAGCCAAATTCGGAGTATAATCGTACTCCATCGGATTTTGGCATTATTCATTGCCATGGCCTAAGTTTATTCATACAAAGCCAAATTCGGAGTATAATCGTACTCCATCGGATTTTGGCATTATTCATTGCCATGGCCTAAGTTTATTCATACTTAGCCAAATTCGGAGTATGTTCGCACTCCATTGAATTTTGGCATCATTCATTGCCATGGCATAAGTTTATTCATACTTAGCCAAATTCGGAGTATGATCGGACTCCATCGATTTTTTGCATTATTCATTGCCATGGCCTAAGTTTATTCATACTTAGCCGAAATTTGAGTTTTTTCGTACTCAATCGGTTCTCAAGTTTTTTTCTTAAGTCGTATTCGTACTTTAACTTGAAAAACAATTTTTCAAATCAAATTTCGTTTTATTGCTTCATTCCAAGTTTATTCATACTTAGATGCACACTCTCCCTGCTCCCCAGTATGGAGGCAAATTAAGTGTCTTTGGGTCCATACTTAGCTTAGTCGTGCTAGGACCGAACACAAATAAAATTTCTTAATTCCGTCACAAAGCTGCTCGTAGCTGAATAATTTCTATGGAATTCTGATCATAATTCTCTTATAGCAACTCATAGCTAAAATATAAATTGCAATAAGTAATTCCACTACTTATCTGTATATTCCATGGCATATGCATTGGATTCCCATCCAAGACTTTGAGGCGATAAGCTTCAATCTTAGCTATCTCTGTAACCTTGTATGGTCTCTCCCAATTCGGACCAAGCTTCCCATTCGTGGGATCTCATGCAAAAACTTCCTTAGTTTCTTAGCCTTCAGTACTTTGGGCACTTCGTAACCCAACCAACAAGGCTTTGTATTCTACCACATTATTCAAAGCACTGAGCTTTAGCTGAACAACCAGTTCTAGCATCACAACCTTAGGAGAGCATATCATAATTCGTGCTCTGAATCTTGAACTGTAAACATATAATTTTCACTCCTCTTGATCCTGCTCGGTAGATTCCTTCCTTCATCGTAATCACTCCCGCGTGGGTTTATTACGAGAGCATCGTTGTCCGATAACTATACAATTTCCAGGTTTTTGTCCATAAAGGTGCTTGGCCCTTTGGTTTGTTGCCTATTCGAGCACTACCTGAATTCTCCACCTTTCGTAAGCATCTATACCAGTCTTTGATTTCTTGCTCACGTTTTTTCATACGCTAAGCAATTTCTTCAATACTACATTCTTTCTCTTTGAGACCTTTCGTAGTCTCGAGTACGTTGTGATCACCTAACAAATTTAGACCGATCCTCATGATCATCTAACAGATTCAGATTGGCCTTCGCGAGAGCCTAACAAATTTGTACTGCTTTGTGCGATTGCCTAAACAATTTAGACTACTCCGTGCAATTGTATAGAAATTTTGAATTGCTCTGCATGGTTGCCTAGCAGATTCAGACTGCTCCTTAGGATTGCCTAGCAGATTCAGACTGCTAAGTGCAATCGCCTAGCAGGTTCAAACTGCTCCTTAAGATCGCCTAGCAGATTCGGACTGCTCTGCTACCGAGCAGATTCAGATTGCTCCTTAAGATCGCATAGTAGATTCAGACTACTCTGCGCTGCTACCTAACAGATTCGAATTGATTTGCGCGGTCGCCTAGCAGGTTCAGACTGCACTGCGCTGCGCGGCTGTGGAGCAGATTTTGACTGCTCCTTAGGATTGCCTAGCAGATTCAGACTGCTCTGTGCAATCGCCTAGCAGGTTCAGATTGCGCTGCTACCGAGCAGATCCAGACTGCTCCTTAAGATTGCCAAGCAAATTCAAACTGCTCTGTGCTGCTACCGATCAGATTCAGACTGCTCCTTAAGATCGCCTAGCATATTCAAACTGCTCTGTGCTGCTACCGAGCAGATTCAGACTGCTCCTTAGATCGCCTAGCAGATTCAAACTGCTCTGCTACTGAGCAAATTCAGACTACTCTACAAATAATAAGATAAAAGCCCCCAAGATTATACAATCTTGGGTGCGGATCGCCTAGCAGATTCAAACTGCTCTGCTACCGAGCAAATTCAGACTGCTCTATAAGATCGCCTAGCAGATTCAGACTGCTCTGCTACCGAGCAAATTCAGACTGCTCCTTAAGATTGCCTAGCAGATTCGGACTGCTCTGCGCTGTTGCCTAGCAGATTCAAACTGCTCTGCGCGGTCGCCTAGCAGGTTCAGACTGCACTGCGCGGCTGTGGAGCAGATTTTGACTGCACTTCGAGATTACCTAGCAGATTCGAACTGCTTTGACTTCCATCTCGACATCTTGATTAGCTCCCCCAATCCTAGGAGCATACAATATTGAAGGACTTGCTCATAGCCCTACTCAGTGCCTTCTCAGGAGCACCAGGCAAAAAAGGTGTCCTTTCATTTTCCCTCTTGGATCATCCTCCATTCGCGGAGTCTTTACGCTTCTAGAAAACATTGTTGATCTCAAAGAATTACTCCGTTTTGTATTAGATTTCTCGAATCTCTCTCTCTCATGCTTTTTTAATCAGGCGTGCATACCCCTTGAGTTCATCCTACCATTTTATCCTTAGAACTCTAGGACTGAACCAGCGAGTGACTCGTACCCGCCAAGCCATTCCTTTACTCCACCAGCGGCTTTTTCGGAGCCTACAGTGGCATTTTGTCACGACCCCCTCAAGACCATGCGTGTTCTTTGGGTCGTATGGCTCTTCTTCCATCATGGTTTCAATGGGAATTCTATCGTTTCCCACAGACGGCGCCAATTGTAAAGGGAAAAAATCCGCTTAGTGCTAACTCTAGCTTTTTGGTAAACAGCTTCACGTGCCTCCTCGCCGGAACCCTAGCCCTTCGCCGGAACCCTAACTGCAAAACAGACAAGGGTGAGCGCACCTTTGCCTTTCGTGGCAAAGGCCCTCCGATGCCTAAGTTAGTATCACGTATTAGCAGAAAAACCCTAATTATCAGTAGGTAAATAACTCGATTGCAGTAGACTGCGTACATTTCACCTTTAGGTTTACCATGTATTTATAGATTCACAGATGCTTGTTGCCCAAGTATCCGTGTTGCCCTAGGTTTCCTATCTCATACAGGAAACCCATAATATCTTGGATTCTCGTTCCCGTATCAGTTCATTACCTTAGTCCTTTTAGGACTCTTTTCCATAACTGACCGAACATCCCATTCCCGTTGGGTATCTCTCCTGGATCCTATATTCTCGGGATCCCATTCCTTTACGGAACCAATTGTAATGGAACCTCTTAGAGTATTCCCTCTGCTCCAGCACTTGATTGGAGTTCTTCCCTTGTTCGGCTATCTCATCGCCGAACAACTACTTGGACCAACGTCCTCTCAGGAGCTCTCCTCCTGTTCGGCCCTTTTGGACCAGGAACAAACTACTTGGACCAACGTCCTCTCAGGACCTCTCCTCCTGTTCGGCCCTCTTGGACCAGGAACAAACTACTTGGACCAACGTCCTCTCAGGACCTCTCCTCCTGTTCGGCCCTCTTGGACCAGGAACAAACTACTTGGACCAACAACTTCACATGTCACTGGTCCTTTATCAATCTCTTGGTCCAATAACTTCTCATGTTTACTGGACCTTGCCCCCATACAGACTTCCTGGACCAATGACATTTCATATCGCTGGTCCATATTGCCGACCACCGGCTTGCACGACGACTATCCCCATCATATTTACACCATGGTCCCACGTACCACGTGTTCGGGTCCTGTTTGGCCTTGTTCGGGAATACCTCCCTACAGCCGTCACAACCAGCTTTAGGATTTTCTTTTTCCTTCCTGTTCATGGTTAGCAAAGAGAGAAGCAGAAACTGTGTTTGTATAGTGGAAGCAACCACAGTGAGGATTTTGTTGGCAAGCTTTTGTTCATGTAATGAGAAATACTTTTTATGCCCCTAGATGTCTTGAGTTTGCATACGATAGTCAGAACATGACTTTTTGAACAAGTATTTGCTGATAGACAGTAATTTGTGTGAAAATGAAATATTGGCCGAAGAATTGATTACTCGGCTAAAGAATCGATGTTGTGGCCGATGTATCAATTCTTCGGCCGTTACTTTGATTTTTCCAAAGGTAGATTTTGTTTTGGCCAAGTGGCATCCACTTTTCTCTTCCTTCTTATGTTTGGTTTTGATTTTTTTAGCCTTTTGCTTTTGCCATGTTCCATAGTTTGATTGCCAAACTCGAGAGTTTTCGAGGTACCCTGCTCATTGTGTTAATGACCTTCAAGTTAGAGGGGATGAGCAATAATTCTCGTGTCTTTTGCTGTTGTCAATTCCATGAGGAAAGCATACTCATCTTTTGCGAGCTCAATACGCAGGGTTAGCTGTACCTATCATTGAGTACAAATTTGTTGATGTTTTTCCTTCTCTCCAAATGTTTGGGCCGTATCTCGATGAGAGATTGCCTACGTATCCCTAATCAGGGAATCAGGCCTTTTACGTAGTCCCAAAATCATTACCTTGGAGGTTTTCCACTCTTGGTTTTTCTTCTCACATGCTCTTGATTTTGCCTAGGTTACCTAATGGAGGTTGAGTCCCTAGCGAGCTTTTCTTTGAATGCCTTAAATTTTGCTTAGGCTGCGTTTTTGCATTTTCTTGCCCTAGCAGGCTTTGCTCTTACTTTTGTTTGGGTTTTCAGGTTACCCAACGAGCACTTCTCTCAAGAGGGTTTCTGTGTTTTGGAGAGGAATTTGATGGAGATATTTTTCTAAATATCTCTTGTGTTTGTACCTTCATAATGGGCGGGCTAACCCTAAGTGTTCTCGCGGAGATAGTGTCTTCTTTCTAAGTTTTGACAAAAACCTAGTTTCTTAAGCAACTAAAGTTCATCCCTCCCTTCCCTTTTGTCAAAGACACAAAGAACTTGATTCTTTGAAATTTCCTTTGTTTGGCAAAGAGACTATAGTATTCGGCAATTGCAATTTAGGAAGTAAATCATTGAATAAGCATAGTCTAGAGGATGAAACAGGAATTCACTTAGCAGAAATAAAATGCCCAAGTAGGGGCTCAAAACATGTTTTAGTTTGATAAAAGCGATGTTGAATGTTCTTTGCCATGTTGTGACTTCTTAGCTACTGTAGCATTTCGAGGTTGTTTTCAAAACCTTTGCCTTTCTCAACTTTATACTCTTTTCCACCCTATTCTTTGCCAAACAGGGCCTTTGAACTGGATCCATCTTTACTGCTTGCACGGTGGCTACCTCTTTGAGACATGAGTAGTCCCCAAATGGAAATGTCAGTCTGGGTTTTCATCACCGCTTTTTTCCTCCTTGTTGATTATGCAGTCATAAGAGAGATTAGTTACTTCCACTTGGCCGAATAGTGATGTTAAGGAGATTCCATCGAGTGGATCATCGTATTCTCCTTCCATTTTGTCAAAGTCACTTTCCCCTTTGCTTGTTCTTCTTCATTACTTTTGTCAGACATGTCGGGATTGATCACTTCCGATTGATCGGACTCGTTGTTTTCTTCCTCCTCCATCATGAAACATTCATCCTCCTCCGGGAAGGTAAAGGTTGGCTTGGCTTGGTTGTTTTGGATAATGTGTTGGCCAGGATTGTATGTGGGGTTATGAGATAGGTTTATGAGATCGATGTTTCAGGGTGGTGGTTCAACATTGTGAGTAGGAAGTGGATTGGCTTGCACATCACGTTTTGGAAGTTTTATATTTCGGCTATCAATGAGATCTTGAATGTCATGGCGGAGACGCATGCAGTTATCTGTTTCATGCCTAAGGTGTTGGTGGTAGGCGCACTGTTTGTTAGGATCATGGTTTGGGCCATAGGGTGGCTGAGGAAGTGGTTTGTTTAAAGGTTTGAGATGCCCCTAACGGCTCTGAATGGCTAAGGCTTGAGATGAGGTCATATAGAGAGGGTCAAAGTTGCGACGGGGGAGATTTGAGCTTTGGAATGAGCTAATTTGAAAAGGGTCTTGTGGTAAGATTGAGTTAAGGGTGTTGACGGAGGTAGGAGATGTACGGGTTGGGAAGGTTTTCTTGGGTGGAGGAGTTTCTTCTTTCCCAATGAGGCCTAGCTTGATCCTCTCTTCAATCTGCAACCCAGTAGCATGCAGGCGCTTGAAATCAGTGATAGCCTGAGTGTAAATGTGCGTGAGGTACTAGGGCTGCAAACTCTTGACCACTATTCTCACTTGATCTTCCTCAGAGGGGCGGTTCTTCATCTTGGCGGCTTTCTCTCTCCATCTAGCCACAAAAGGTTGCGAAGTCTTTGTTTGACTCCTGCTTAGTCATTTCCAAATCTCGAGTTGTTAACTCAACTTGGACGTTGTATGCATTTTGCTTGACAAAAGCATTGGCAATTTCTGGCCAAGTATGATAGTGCACAAACTCCAAAGTGAGAAACCAATCGAGAGCGCTTTTAGTAAGAGTCCCTTGAAATAATTGAACAATGAGCTCATCATTCAAGCCCACTGGCTTCAGAGTGTTGATGACATGGCAGACATGGCTAGTGGGATTGCCAGTTCTATTGAACTTCTAAGGTAGTTGAGAATCTGGAAAAAGGCAGAGTCCTTCAAAATCCAGAATTTGGTCCACTTGTGAACGGGCCAGAGCATGTTTGATCTCCTTGACTTGTTTGGCCAATTCATGGTTTTCTGCCAATACCACTTCTTGAGGATTCTCATCTTCCACCGATTTCTCTTTGTCCTCAGCATCTCTTGCTGCTTTCTCTGCTAGTAACGTAGGGACTTTGAGCTTGGTGATCAGCAATGATGGCGTCGTTATCTGCCATGAGAGTGGGAGGATTACTTGATGAAGCTTAGGATTTGGTAGATGATTGAGTTTGTTGAGGAGATGACCGCGAAGTTCCTGAAAGTGATTGGGACCGTTGCAGTGCAGGTGTTTTGGCGGGTGAGAGTGACAGATTGGACTGCTGCAAAGACCTCTATTTGGCATGATTTTGGGTGTTGTAAGAGTATAAAATTGGCTGTGGTTGCTTCTTTGTTTTACTTATTGTGTCTGCTTTGAAAAGTAGAGTACCTGTAAGTCAGTACTTGGCTTGTGTAGGGTTAGGATTTGGGCCGAAAATCCCAACCCTTCTGCACAGAAAAAGTTATTTACAATAACAGATGATACAAGGTGTGAGGAAGAACTTTTACAGTCAAATGCAAGTAGGTTCGTAGCCTGTAGGTTCCTGTCTTAGTTTGATAAGTTCTATGGCTTTCTAAAACATGCAAGGTTTTGGTAGTCTCAGGGTGCTCCGTTGTCAAAGGGCACCAATCCTCTCACCAGCCCATCATAAGCGGTGATTGGGTGATTCCCTTTTTGATATACCACTAGGTACGAGTGACTGTGGAGTTTGTTGGAAACCCCAACATAGCCCGTGTCATGCCGGGATATCAGGTGAACTCAACGGGTTGCCCGCTCGATATATATGATAGATGAATTAAACAAGGCATGTATTAATCTTATGTTGAACTTTTTGGTTATGGTTCTCATATTCCCCAGCGGAGTCGCCAAAAACTGTAGACACCTCCCAAGCGGGGCATCGCCATACAGATTGATCACGTTTGTTTGCTCGATTGGTTGCATGCTTCGTAAACCAAGATCGTGGACATTCCCATGGCTAGGAATATCGCCACACGATAGCGGTTATCATCAAAACAGAGTCGCCACCCAGTTTATTAAAACTAGGAAAATAGACAGAGATTCTAAGCACGGGAGCAAAAAGTACAATAAGGGGAAGGTGTTAGGCACCCCTCTTTGCCCAGTCGTGAGACTGGCCCATAATCGTTCAACATAAGACATGTAGATGCTTTGTTTAATTCTAACACATAGTCTGTTTATTTAATCCTTTAAACAGTAAGTAAAGTGAGTCAGTGCGATAAGTAAAGCATGCATCAGAAAGCAAAACAAAACAAGCTGTCGTGTGGTAATGGATCCCGCGGCCGGTGAATGGATGTCACGGCCGCGGGATCCTCCTGGTTTGATGTATCGGCCGAGGGATCAAAGCCCCGGTCGATGATCTTCCTCACACCAGACAGAAAGATTAACAGATGATCAAAACGCTACGGTTAGTCATAAAATACAGTAAGTAAGACAAACCAGAGGCCGTTGGGCCTCACCACCTTGATCCCTCAGTTGCTTGATTGCCTTGGATTGGGTGTGATTGACTGATTGCTTCTTGGGAAACCCTAGGGTTAGGGTTTGGAACTTTGGGGTTTGATCGTCGGATTGATGGCGGCCTTAGGAGGTTATGGCTTTTGAAGAGTGGGTTTGAGAGAGTATTTTGACAGAGTATCGGAGCTTGAGTGAATGATTTCACTTATGAATTTTGTGTGTGTATTTTCGGAGTCCAAAGGCCCTTTATATAGGCAATTGGTGGCTCACTCCGGCCAATCAAATGGCATGATTGCAATTGTAATGCAATTCAAACTTTTCGTCGCACTCTCTGAACGTGGCCCGAACGCATCGGGAAGGTAGTGTAGTTGGATCAAACAATCGACAGAACGTTCCAGAGTCTGGAAAAAGGACGATCTCGCGGCCGAGTAATGGATCACACGGCCGAGTAATGGATCACACGGCCGAGGAATGGATGTTGCGGCCGAAGGATGGATCTTGCGGCCGAGGGATTGATCTCTCAAGGAGATTTTGCTAGCAACAGGTTGCTCGGGTGAGGAAATAATGTTAAGGCCGTTAGATCGATGTTACGGCCGACAGATGGATTTTCCTAGGCTTCTGTATTTTCTGTCTGAAAGGCTGTAGGGCTCTGATTGGGTCCTCTAAGTGGCTCAAAGTTCTTACCGAAAGTCCTAAGGTTCTCGAGAAGGCAATCAGCAATCACTGTATCCATTTCATCATTGGGATGGTCCCCAAGGTGGGACTTGAAATAATCGATAGGCCAAATTGGGGTGTCTACATTATCATGGCATTCCATTGATTCGAGTTCAAGTTCCAAATCGATTCTATCAGTTAGGGAAGTCTACAGTCGATTTAGGTTCACTATGGGTATTCTCTATTGAGGCCTGGGCGATCTATCAGTCGAGTTCAATTATCAAAGGCATACTATTAGTCAAATCAAGTCAAGCTACTATCAGGCATCCTATTGGTCGATCTCAATCATTTCAAGGCATTCTATCAGTCGAATCAAGTTCTACAGTCAAGTTCAAGTTCAAGTCACATACATTGCAGGCTATACAACACAATTTTGAAATACACACAGATACAAGTATAACATGTGAATTGAAACAAGTCAAAAGGGTATACCTGCATCCAAGACGTGGACAAGTGCTTCGTCGGGTCCCTCAGCACCAGCTTGACGTCATAGTGCTCCTATCTCAGCACGTAGCTGTCGACCTCAAACGGTATAAATAAGTGCGGCTCTGGTGGAACATACGCCCCTGCTTCGAACGCAACTCGGTTCGCCTTCAACTTGGACTCGGCCAAGGCCACAGCAGACTCCTGTACCCACGCTGCCTCCTCCTGGGCCCTCTCAGCCGCCTCAGTCTCTCGCTCTAACTCTCCCTGGGCCCTCTCGGCCGCCTCCTGCTCACGCCTCAATCGCTCCTCCTCATCAGCCAAGGCAATCTGCCTTAACCGCTCTTCCCGGGCTGCCATCACCGCAGCAACCGCTGCAGGGCTCTCTTCCACGAGCCGAGCGAGCGCCGCCTTGCCCATAAACTCCGCCAGGTCACTAATCATGATGGGCTCGTGACTCGACGACCCCGCGGGAGGGATAAACTCGACCCACTCTGTATGAGCCGCTCTCGGTACCTCCTCCTCGACCATCGGATCCCTCGGCGGTCGGCCCACACCACCATCACCACCTCCTTTGCTACTGCCACCAGCCCCACCCGAACCACCGCTGGTCACCACCAAACCTTCCACCCCGCTCCGGAAGTCCAACCGTTGAACCCGTGGGTCCCCTATTTTCAGTAATGACCGGCGTACGCCCAAGGTCTACTGGCGAACGCCGATTGCCATCATCACCCACCTCCGCTGCATGGCCACCGTCATCGGCCCTGATGCCTGAAACCCCTACACCTATGCTCAACGAAACCCTTGCAGTCGGTTGATCATCGATTTGGGTGCTCTCCGTCTTGATTTCACCGACCCTTGGCCGCTCACTGCCATTGCCATCATCATCGCCCTTACTGCCGCTGCCACTACCGGATTCCGCCATGGATGGGTTTGGGTAACTGGGTTTCAAGAGTAGAACAGAAGAATGGGGCCGGGATTGAAGGATTTGTAAGGATTTGAGAGATTTTGGGAGTTTCAAACCGAAGCATGGCAGTTTTGTATGATCTCCAGAAGTTTATAAGACGTGGGAAGGTGCTGGGCCGGGTCTGGGCTGGATCTGAGTTTGGGTTTTGGCAGCATTACCAGCGTACGGTTCAAATCCACTGGCGTACGCCGCTGAAGTTTTGGGCCTGAGGCCCAACTGGTCTCCCGAGGTCAAGATTTCTTTCAGAGTTGGGTTCCATGGTCACTAATCCGTGTTGTCACTCATGGACAGTTATTTCCCCAAGCAAAGCCCGTTCACTTTTGAATCAGCGACGGTCAGCCTGTCCAATCTCAAATCAACGACGGTCAGCCCGTCCAATCTCAAATCGACGACGGTCAGCCCGTCCAATCTCAAATCAACGACGATCAGCCCGTCCAATCACAAATCAATGAAGGTCAGGCCGTCCAACTTCAAATCAATGACGGTTCACATTGTCCTTTCAAAATCAATCGAGCAAGCAATAAAAATGTGCTCCCAACAGGCCATTCCCCAGGAGAGTTCGCCTACTTGCTTACAACGGAATTTTCCCCAGTAGAGGTTGCCTCCCAGACTATACTATCAAAGTCGATCCAACGTCAATCTGTCTGCCTATATTATCCCCAGCAGCGGCGATCTATCCGTCCTTTCAATTCAATCCAATGATCCGCTCATCCAATTTGATTAATCAGGTTCTTTAAAGTTTCATGTCTACGTTGATTCGAATGTTTTGCTCTGGATAACCTAGAGGGGTGTCTAGAAAACCTTTGACATTATTTGTACCAAGTCAATGGTGCTCCAAGTGCCGTCAAAGGGGGACTACTGTAGACACCCTATTCTGGACTGTCCAGATTAGTTTACTTATGGTTTTTGATTCCCCAATGATGATTAAGGTCAAAAACATCCCGAGATTGTTAGGGTGTTTGAGCTTTGAGCGTTCCAAACCTCATCCAAACCCTTCCGAACTCCATTTCGAATCCTTCAAGCTAGAACCAAATGGCTACAGCAAAACCCTACCTGCATACGCTAGTACTGTGCTGGCGTGCGCTGGTAAACTGCCACGTGTTGGTCATCGACCGTTGACTCAGTTTTCACTGGCGCACACAGGTAGAGCACCTCTACCTGTGTGCGCCGGTCAAATCCAGTCAAATCAACTTTATTCAATCACGTACACAAGACTTTTGCGGCCACCCAGTACACCAAATAGTCTCCTGATGATTGCAAACAGGCCGGGCTGATCCCTTCTCTCTCCTACATCCTCCATCAACAAGTCCCATGCATTTAATGCATGGAAGACTCTCTCCTCTAAGCCTAACCAGCCCCTTAACCAGCTGGTTACACCCCTTTCTCAGTCCTCTCACCCTCTATAAATACGCCCTTGCATTTATATGCAAGGGGTTACACTCATTAAGAGCCCAAGTCTCTCCCTCTCTTTTTCTTAAGCTTTCTTGCTTTCTTTTTCTTTCACTCATTGAAAGAGCAAGCAAGAAACCTTCTCTCACATATTATCATACCCCTTTCATTCATCATCCTCCAAACTTCAAGTTCAAAGCTCAAACCCATCATCAAACTCAATCCTAAAAAGGTATACCACCTTTTTACAACTTTCTATTCTGACCCCTGAGGGGGGCTGGCAGGGTCAAGGCTGGTAATCAATACCAGTCCTGGCCTTAAAGTTGGCAAAGTTTCAGAGATCGTGTGTAGAGATAAGTGGCGCACGCCAGTGACGATAAGTCGTACGCCAGTTATGGTTGTATGTGCACCACTGGTGTAGGGGTCACCGATCATCTATTTTCTGTTTTCTTTTTGTCTTTTAACACCTTACAGCATGAAAAACTAGTTTACTATTTTCTGTATTTAGAACTATTTAGTTATCTGTCTGTTATTTATGCTTCAGAAGGCCTCTGGGATTCTTCTGGTCATGTTCCAGAGCCCAGAAGATGCAAAGCCAAAGCATTGGACAAAAGTTTAACTGGCGTACATTCTTTAGTAACTGGCGTACCGCTGTTAGATCAGGGTCCAGTGGGTTGGCCCTTGCATGGTAGTTAGATCTTCGCCATTCTTACTTCCCCACACTGTTTATGGGGTATTCTGTCTTTTTTTCATGGCTTGAAGCCATTGTACTTGTCTGTAATAACTTAGTATATTCCTTATGAACTGCGTGGTTTGTCCTGGGTGTGCACTGGTCCATTCCAGAGCCCAGAGGGTTGGGAATAAGAGCTGTGAGTTTAGGCTTACTGGAGTACGCCAGTCAGTGAGTGGCGTGTGCAGGTTAGGTCTACATGTAGTGGTTCGGCCAGTGCATTCAAGTCTCCTCCTGCGCACAACGCCCCTCTGATCAGTGTTTTCCCAGTTGTAGACACCCCAATTTGGACTTTTCAAAATTCCTTGACTCGTGGCCCGGAGGCTCCCCGATGATGACTTTGGATTGAAACAAGCCTGGTACCGATCGGAACTTTGCTCCTTGGAAGATTGAAGAAGGATTAAAAATGGTAAAAGGGCATTTTCAAGCGCTTGGGAGCAATCCCAAGCGCTCAAAACTGTTTCACAAAACCTCTGGCCTGGCTCTTTCTCGAGCACTCGAGAGTGAGGTCCCAAGCGCTCGGGAGTGATCCCAAGCGCTCGAGACTTTTCTGTTGCCCAATGGATGGCAGTATCACCCACTCACATTGCAAAATCATCATTACAGTCACCTTGGGCTCGCCGATGGCTCAGTCCACACTCAACCTCTGGTAGGAAGATTTTCAGGCCAAAGATTTACCTATTTAAAAAATGTTTTATCAAAACCATTTGATTTTCAAAAACCATTTGATGTTTTGCCTATAAATATGGCTGGTATTCAGCTAGAAAAGGACCACGAAATTTTCACTCTACCAGACCACCCATCCTCTGCTCTCTCACTCTCTCTCTCTCTACCTCAAGACTAAAAATCTCCAAACTATTCTTCTAAACTTCAAAGGCTTTGCAAATTACCAAGGAAAAGGGCAAGAAATCCAGAATACCCTTCTGATCTCTTGCACTCTCCTCTCTTCATCCACATTTCAAAGCTACACCAAGGAGCAAGGTTCAAGGAAAAGGTAAAACCTTACCTTTGGTCACAACTAAAGGGCTGTTCATCCCTCTCTGAGGGGGGTCTCTCAGCCTGACCCAGTCTTCAATACTGGGTGCATGGTTGGGAGACCCTAGTGTAAAAACAAGAGCAATGGGACACAAAAATGATTTCATAAAACCCTTACTGGACACGCTCCCAAGCGCTCGAGAGTCTTCTGGAGCGCTCGGGACTGGTCCAGGTCTCATGCTTGCCCCTTTGTCACATGGCAGGTTGGGAACGAGGTGTAATATAAAAAGAATTGGTTTCATTTTGGCATGCATGCACAGAAAATGGTTTTCCCCTAAGAACAGAAACATTTTCTCACAGGTTTTCATGTGTGAATAAGACTGCCTTCTTTCAAAATTAAAAGATGTTCTCCTCTTGGGAAACATCAAAACAAGGGTATTTTTCATGCCAAATCAGAACCATTTCCTGTTTGAGAGCAAGCTGACATGCAGCTCACTCCCAAGCGCTCTGAACCGTTCCAGAGCGCTCGGGAGTGCATGCATGCCATTGCTTCCCATTTCCCAGTCTGCTGTGTTATCTGGTCTCTGCATGCATTGGTGTGGCCTGTTGCTCTTTTAAATTCGTAGATTTAGCCTTTTTAAGGCAGGGATGCAAGATCTGAAAGGTTGAGGGTTCATCCCACCCTTTCAAATCCTCTGCTGAGCCAGTAATGTATGTAGAAGCTCTTCAGTTTCCAGTTTTTAGCATTGTATCCTGTCTGTGCTAACAAATTTTGCAGGTTCAGAGTGTCAGAACTCCCAAGCGCTCGGGACTGTTCCCGAGCGCTCGAGAGTGAAGTCAGTGGCAGTCTCCAATTTTCTGTCATTAGTGCATTTGCTCACCGTCACTCCATCATTTCACTTCCCCTTGTACAAAATGCACATGCATGCACTTCTTACCTGTTATAAACTGTGGATACTTGCTAAATGATCTAATGAAACAAAACCCCTTTGAAAAATCCCACAAACGTTTAGTAGAGACCGATTTCGAATCGGGCGAGGGGGGTGCTGTAAAACCCCTCCCCGCTCGTAACGTGGCTTCCGAACCCTTGAAACTGATCTCTGGTTTTCAAATTCAAATCAAACGGTTTTCCAAACAAAACGGTTTCTCGGGTGATATACCGCAAATCCGGGTGGCGACTCTTCAAACTCTTCAAACGATATTTTCTCATCTAACGCGGCGGAAAAACACCGAAAACAATGCCCCTCTTTTGTTTTTTTTTTCGGGCAGGTAGCCCACAGTGGCGACTCCGCTGGGGAACGGGTTTAATTAATACTTGAGAAAAAAATGGGTTGTTGATAAAATGGCCTGTTTTCCTTGATTATCAATTAAACTTGTGAGCCAAGCTTGAAAAAAACGTTTGTGGGATTTTCAAAAGGGATTTTGTTTCATTGTCTATTTCTTGTATATATATCTTGTGCAACCTCGCTGTTGTGTTTCGGCAATCCTACCCGGCTTGCCGGTGATGGGGAATCCCGGAATGCTCAGCAACCCTCGACCGTGATGAGTCATCCCTACCGTTTGTACCATTATTGGGTGTACGCTCAATAGTGGGAGGTATACTTTGACTCTAGTCCGGGGAACCCTCTTCAAAGCCAAAACCAGCCTCTATACGTGTTTAGAAAGCAATAGAACCTTCCAAACTAGGACAGGGACCTGCAGGGTAGGATTACATGCTATATCCTGCCTACATGTTACTGCTTTCTGCATCTCACCATGCGTCTCATCCATGTCATGCCGTCATGCTGTCCGGTCAATTTCGTGTCATGCGCTCTTAATCTCACTCGCATGGTCTGTAGAAGGTTGCCGAAGCCCGATGATGAATCGTGCACCCCAGTGTACGTTGTCTAAACCACATGAGTCCTTGGAACAATGAGACTTTGGGAAATCAGGATGTTACTAAGTCCTTGACTAATGCCTAATCGAAATTTCAATGGAAGATAAGGAATGACAAAGGAACCGACGCCGTGATGCCACTTTACTTACACCACCTTGGCTAATGACACAGTGTCACTGACACCACGATGTTTGGGGTATCACGCCGTCTATACTAAGTTATTCCGAGTTCAAAATTGAGACTTCGAATGAGGACTAGTTGAATACTTAGTTCATTTTGACATCTCTTAGAATTTGTCGTTCTAAACGAAGGATACACCCTAAAAGAAATTCTGAGGAATCAGGCAACTTTCGAAAGACCGTAATCTTATCACCCTTGCACATCGCACCTTGCATCTTACGCTTGCTTTCGTGTCTCATATAGAACTCTTAGACTCGCTCGCGCGGCTTGTTTAGGATTGCCTGGACCAATGATGAGTCGTGCTTTTTAAAGGCACGTTGTTGAAATTAATTAGTCCTTGGAATGACGAGGTTTTGGGGATATCAAAGTTCATTAAGTCTGCATTAACAAAACAATTAGGCTACAATGTCGTGATACCCACACCACCCAGGTTATAGTGCGAAGTCACTTTACACTGCTTAGGCTAATGGCGCCATGCCACTTACGCCGCCCCGGTTACGGTATCATGTCATTTACGCTAAACGGTTTTTGAAACCAAAACAGAAATTTTGAGTGAAAAATGTTGAAGGCTTAATTTCTCTTGATGTCTCTCAAGTCTTGTCATTCCTAATCAAAGGATACACATTCAAAAGAATCTCTGAGGGCTAGGGCAATCCTTCATAGGATGTTATTTCTTGAGTCAGGGTCTAGGAGACCATAAATCCATGGAGTTTGGGATACCTCTGGTGTTCGCCGTGCCCGAACGGCTCCCTCTAGTTTAGCCTTAGGTTCATCTTCCAGCAGTCTTATTGCTCTGTCTCGGATGGTCTTAGATAAGGAGATTGGCTCTGATTCCCAACGTGCGGAATTTAACCTGCCTGACACCGACTTACCCGTGACTGTTGGAACTTTCCGTAAAGTGCGATCCCTTGAGTCGACGATGACAACACGTCAATTACAACTCTTTTATTCAATACAGATTTTTTTCAATAAATCATAACAGGGGCACATTCTGAGTTCGCTTTTTGCTTTACTGTCAGCATTGGGCCACCCATCCTACAACAAAACCATACCCTCATAAACTCAGAATTTGTGGGAAGATATGGAACAGCCGGTGGAAAATTTGAATGAGGAACATCTGAACGGGGGACAGCCAGCAGGGATTCTGAACGAGTTGGATCAAATTCGAACCTCTATCCGACAGATGGGTGAACGAACAGACAACCAGATTACCCAGTTGATGCTTATGATAATCGGGGTTGCCAGACGATTTCCACCTCCACAAAACCCAGAAACACCCCTCGAAAATAATCATGAACCACCTTCTGAACCAAACTCCCAAATCCCAGAAATGGCCACCATCGAAGCCAAATTATCCCAACTTGAGCTGTCCTTGGCCAGAAGCGAAAGAATCACCTCAATTTGTTTCGACATCGACGAACTCTATCTTTTCCCGAATGCCAAACTACCCAGGAAATTCAAGCCAATCGACTTCGCTAAGTTTGACGGAACCGGTGATCCAAAAGCACACTTGACCAGTTACATTGAGGCACTTTCCGTGTGGGGCTTGGAGAAAGACGCCATGGCCCAAATGTTTTCTCAAACACTGGTTGGACATGCCTTGCGCTGGTTCACTACCTTGGAAGTGACAAAGAAGAAATCTTGGGAAGACATCTGTGAGGCTTTCGTGGCCCAGTTTAACTATAACATCCAACTTGAGGTCACCACTTGAGAGTTGGAATCAATAAAGATGGAACCGAAGGAGTCTTTTATGGATTTTGTTCAAAGATGGAGAGCAAAGGCTGTTCAGATGAAGGACAAACCCTCGGAGAAAGATCAAATTCGGATGATTGTTCGAAACCTCCAGCCCGCACTTGCCAGGCACATGATCCTAGCTCAAGCCTCTTCCAACTTCAAGACATTCTTCGAAACAGGCCTGGCCGTCGAAGAAGCTGTTCAGTTGGGCGTCCTCGAAAATGCTGATTCCTTCCCAGAGACAGAAAATGTAGACCCCGACAGCAGCAACATGTTGTATGGTTACACCGACTTGCCATCTGACCCTACACATACCGACCATGTCCGGACCGAGCCCGTTAGCCAGATCGCTGCTCAAGCCACCAAGCCTAAACAACCTCGTCTCTTTTCCCAGTTTCCCGTACCACTATCCATGGTATTCGAAAGATTGGTCGAAAGCAGAACCATCAAGCCACTCCTGCCAACTCCCCTACCTCAAAAGCTCCCAGCCTACCACAACCCAAACGCCTTCTACGCCTTCCATCAAATGCCCGGTCACGCTACCAATGACTGTCACCGTCTCCGTCACAAGATCCAAGACTTAATCGACGACGGAACCATCCCAGTACCGGACCTCAGATCTGGAGGAAGATTTTGAGTGCAGTTCGTGAATGGAATTTCTCACGAGTTTGGAAAGCTTTTAGTCGAGTCTTTGCCTTTCAATTTCGAGTCAGTTTGTGCTTTGCGTCTTTCATGCTTTCGAATCTGTAGTCAAAAAAGAAAAACCAAAAAGAGAGTCAGTTTCGTAGGTCTGAACTACGTTATGACCTGATTCCTTTGCAAGAAGGATACGTAGGCAGCCTTATCCCGAGGCCCGGTCATGTTCATTCGAGTCGATCCCAAGGCTCGGTCATGTTCTTTCAAGTCAATCCCAAAGTTTGGTCATTTGAGTCAGTCCCAAAATTCTGTCAGTCATTGCCAAATCTCTTGAGTCGAAATTGTGATAATAAACTCACGTTTTGTGATAATCCCTTAACTTAGAATCGTTTTTCACCATCAAAACACGAGATACTTTGCCCTCTGAAGAAGAAGAATTTCATAGGACCACTCCCTGGTGCCGTCAAGAAGCAACGCCTTGGCCCAAGAAAAAGCTCGCTAGATCAAAACCTCAAAACGTGATCTAGGCAAAAGTTAGAGCACACAAATCTCTTAAACTGCATCTAGGATCCAGTTATCAAGTTGTGCAATTCAAAATGAAGAAAGGCATTCTTTTCTTTTATCACACGCTTGAAGATATATATCCATTGATACCCCCCCCCTTGAGCCTAAATCAATTTCTTTGAAACAACCCAGCTAGGCAGCTATCCCCCACACTGGGGTGAAATAAAGAAGACGAAAGTGCCAGACGCCTGACCATCATCGGCGTGTCAGGATTCAAAGTGCAAAAGTGCCAAATGCATACGCACATTGTAATGCAAAACATTGAGGAAAGATTAGAAGAAACTCAAAGATCAACTAAGGTACCAAACGCATCGGCACATCAAAAGAGCGAAGCAAAGCAAATGGAAGAAGGCGCCCATCAAAAGCAAAAAGGGCACAAAAACATTCAAGATGGCTGCTAGCTCTCGAAACCCAAAGAATGAAAATTTTTGAGCTTTTTATCCTTTCTTTGTTAAACCAAACCTTGGCCGCGTTACAACCCGAATAAAGTCCTGTCAGATTGAAGAACACAACTTGATAATAAAAATCCTGGGCAATAGGAGAAAACAAGCAGGAGCGCCAAGGCATTTGGTGAAATCTCAACCTGGGGCACGATTCCTGATGGAAGTCCTCGTGTTTTGCTAAAAACAATTTCAAAAGCCTCGAATGGGAAAGTCATCAAAACTTGATTTTATCATGACAATTTCAAAAAGCCTCAAATAAACAAACTCCTCGTCCGGTCAAGATCTTCGTTAAGAGTCAGTCTTCTAATAAAGGGTCTTTCTTGTCCTTTGAGTCGTCTGGGCCTTGTCCAAATTTACACAAGGTCATTTAGCTCCCAACTTGTGAAAGAAACTCCAATACGTGGAAGAACCTGCACTTGTACTCATGACAAAACAGGTTGCCAGTGGAAAAGGATCAGAACGAAGAACTGTCACTCACAGGGGCACACCAGCCCGATGCCGTCAATCACTGCAAGCCTACAGCCGACCTCAAGACAGGGGCATGCGTGCTCAAGGCTCAAACCCTGATCAAAGTCAACCTCAAGCCAGCTTCAACACAAGCCCTGGCTCCAGCTCAAACCCAACTTCCATCCGAAAGACAGATTCCATCCCGGTTCCCAAAAATACCATCCCGCTGACCAAAAATAGTAAAACAGAAAGGGTACTCGGACATGTCCATTGTTGTTTTTCAAAACTAAAAATCATCAGTGTTGTCAAAAGTCGAAACACGGGTCTCACTTTCTAGCCTCGACCCCCCCCCCCCCCCCCACGGTCGCCTTCTTCCTTCATATTCGTCAACATGACTGCACATCTCTTGCCATAGATTTGGCATTGTCCTAAGGGACACCCTTCAATCATCCGCTGCCATAGATTTGGCACCTTTCATATTCTGCCATAGATTTGGCGATTACCTGAGAGACACCCTTTAATTTCAAATTCAAGCTTCCTCCAAAATTCAAGCTTCTTCCAAAAATTCAAGCTTTTCAGATTCAAGCTTCCTTCAAAATTCAAGCTTCCTTCAAAATTCAAGCTTTTCAGATTCAAGCTTCCTTCGGCACCCTTCATCTCCGGTTTTCTCCAGGTCATCCGCCGCCATAGATTTGGCACTGTCCTGGAGGACACCTTTCCATCATTTGCTTGCGTGTCTGCATGTCTGCATGTTCGCATTTGCCCCAAAGAACTACGCTGGTCTGATCCTTGCAGAAAAGGGTACGTAGGCAGTCTGAAAAGATGCGACCACATGCATCAAATGTTTGTGTCTTTACTTGCATTTGATTTTGAATTGAGGATTTGATCTGGCTCGAATTGGGCTGTCTCAATCTTTGGACTGCACTCGTATCTAGATATGATGCTGAGCGTCGCCCAAAGAGGGGCAACTGTAGACACCCCAATTTGGACTTTTCAAAATTCCTTGACTCGTGGCCCGGAGGCTCCCCGATGATGACTTTGGATTGAAACAAGCCTGGTACCGATCGGAACTTTGCTCCTTGGAAGATTGAAGAAGGATTAAAAATGGTAAAAGGGCATTTTCAAGTGCTTGGGAGCAATCCCAAGCGCTCAAAACTGTTTCACAAAACCTCTGGCCTGGCTCTTTCTCGAGCGCTCGAGAGTGAGGTCCCAAGCGCTCGGGAGTGATCCCAAGCGCTCGAGACTTTTCTGTTGCCCAATGGATGGCAGTATCACCCACTCACATTGCAAAATCATCATTACAGTCACCTTGGGCTCGCCGATGGCTCAGTCCACACTCAACCTCTGGTAGGAAGATTTTCAGGCCAAAGATTTACCTATTTAAAAAATGTTTTATCAAAACCATTTGATTTTCAAAAATCATTTGATGTTTTGCCTATAAATATGGCTGGTATTCAGCTAGAAAAGGACCACGAAATTTTCACTCTACCAGACCACCCATCCTCTGCTCTCTCACTCTCTCTCTCTAGCTCAAGACTAAAAATCTCCAAACTATTCTTCTAAACTTCAAAGGCTTTGCAAATTACCAAGGAAAAGGGCAAGAAATCTAGAATACCCTTCTGATCTCTTGCACTCTCCTCTCTTCATCCACATTTCAAAGCTACACCAAGGAGCAAGGTTCAAGGAAAAGGTAAAACCTTACCTTTGGTCACAACTAAAGGGCTGTTCATCCCTCTCTAAGGGGGGTCTCTCAGCCTGACCCAGTCTTCAATACTGGGTGCATGGTTGGGAGACCCTAGTGTAAAAACAAGAGCAATGGGACACAAAAATGCTTTCATAAAACCCTTACTGGACACGCTCCCAAGCGCTCGAGAGTCTTCTGGAGCGCTCGGGACTGGTCCAGGTCTCATGCTTGCCCCTTTGTCACATGGCAGGTTGGGAACGAGGTGTAATATAAAAAGAATTGGTTTCATTTTGGCATGCATGCACAGAAAATGGTTTTCCCCTAAGAACAGAAACATTTTCTCACTGGTTTTCATGTGTGAACAAGACTGCCTTCTTTCAAAATTAAAAGATGTTCTCCTCTTGGGAAACATCAAAACAAGGGTATTTTTCATGCCAAATCAGAACCATTTCCTGTTTGAGAGCAAGCTGACATGCAGCTCACTCCCAAGCGCTCCGAACCGTTCCAGAGCGCTCGGGAGTGCATGCATGCCATTGCTTCCCATTTCCCAGTCTGCTGTGTTATCTGGTCTCTGCATGCATTGGTGTGGCCTGTTGCTCTTTTAAATTCGTAGATTTAGCCTTTTTAAGGCAGGGATGCAAGATCTGAAAGGTTGAGGGTTCATCCCACCCTTTCAAATCCTCTGCTGAGCCAGTAATGTATGTAGAAGCTCTTCAGTTTCCAATTTTTAGCATTGTATCCTGTCTGTGCTAACAAATTTTGCAGGTTCAGAGTGTCAGAACTCCCAAGCGCTCGGGACTGTTCCCGAGCGCTCGAGAGTGAAGTCAGTGGCAATCTCCAATTTTCTGTCATTAGTGCATTTGCTCACCGTCACTCCATCATTTCACTTCCCCTTGTACAAAATGCACGTGCATGCACTTCTTACCTGTTATAAACTGTGGATACTTGCTAAATGATCTAATGAAACAAAACCCCTTTGAAAAATCCCACAAACGTTTAGTAGAGACCGATTTCGAATCGGGCGAGGGGGGTGCCGTAAAACCCTTCCCCCCTCGTAACGTGGCTTCCGAACCCTTGAAACTGATATCTGGTTTTCAAATTCAAATCAAACGGTTTTCCAAACAAAACGGTTTCTCGGGTGATATACCGCAAATCCGGGTGGCGACTCTTCAAACTCTTCAAACGGTATTTTCTCATCTAACGCGGCGGAAAAACACCGAAAACAATGCCCCTTTTTGTTTTTTTTTTCGGGCAGGTAGCCCACACCAGTCTATTTAAAATGCTCACAGAAGTCTATTTTCAATCTTTACTAATTGTTTCCATAATACATCCATCACATTTTGTCATGTAAATGCAACTTGTCACAGTTTTAATCCCCTTTAACTGTTCCCCCGCCCTAATTGGCTAAAAAAAATGATCAATGAGAGAAAAACGCAAATGTTTTATAAAATGCCTGAGTAGAGACCGATCTCCGGATTGGGCGAGAGGGGTGCCATAAAACCCTTCCCCTCTCGTAACCTGGCTCCCGAACCTCAGATTTCGAAGGTGACGACGGTCCAGTCTACAAGCCTTTTTCAAATCAAAACGTAGCATACGTTTCAAGTTCGGTTCCTTGGGTGATTTTCCGCAAAACCCGAGTGGCGACTCTGAATTGTAAGCGTTTCGCCGCGCTTTCCAAGAGGGCGCACCGGATTTCATTCACAAAATTTGAGAAATTTTGGGGCGTGTGCCCACAAATAGGGTCCCACAAGCTGGTGGCTGCCCGAAGAAAAGCGAAATTCACAGGAATTTGGCGAAGAGAGAAAATGAAGTCCATACCAAAGGACTTAAAATGTAGACGGTCGAGGCCGTTGAAGGAATCCAACCATTGATCAAGGGCTGGTTGTGCCATATGCAAGCAACTATTACTGACAATCTTATCGAGTTCGTAGAACGCATACTTATAGGCTAGGTTGAGTACAAGTTCGAAACAGAATCGGATTCTAAATCCTAATTAATTAGGTCGTTCTACCGGCCGAAACTTCGAAACGACGGCCGCAGGATCGATTCCCCAGCCCTTGAAAACTAAGGCTGATTCAAAGTCAATCCCAAAGTCAATCCCAGGAAGACGAATTGATAACTCGGCCGCCTGATCGATCGCTCGACCGCTAAAACGACTGTTTCCCAGATGAGTTCCATGGTTTTGTCCAGTTCACCAAATTTTCACCAAACTACCAATTTTATGCAATACAAACGGTGTAAACAACAACGTACACAATCACATATCAGAGCAAAAGACTTTGTTTCATATAACAAAAGCTTTTTACATCGCAAGGTGAATCATTCCACATTTCCTAAACAAACTATACATCGGTTTCCTATCGAACTAACCTATGCAGGAAGAGAAATAGAAAAACAAAAAAGGCAATGAGAAAAGGATGCCGAATCTTCTGGTGGTCCGAACACCAGAGACCAGCTGCAAAAAAGAAAAGGACACCCCCGGGGTGGCGTATACCAGAGGAGTACTACGGTGCAGAAGAGACACCACGTGGCTCAAAAGAATCACCACATGGCCCAGAAAAATCATCATACTGCATACGGGCGCCGCCCCAGGAGTTCCACGTCATGGAAGCAAGCCCCCCACGCAAGGGTCTCTAATCAAACATCAAGACAAGACCAAGAGCATCGCGGACTCCCTCCACGATCACCGGCCATGCTGGCATATCACCCAAGGCCCGGACCAGACGGGAATCAAGGAAGAGAAGGCTGAAGAAGACGAAGGATCTTCAGAGGAGTTTCTCAGCTGAGAAGAGAATGGAGAGAGAAGAGGAGAATGAAATAAAAGAACGCCGAGACCTCGACTTTTATAGAGGTCTGGAAATAAAGCGATTCCACGGCCAAGGCTTCGATCCTTCGGCCGAGGCATCCGTTAAATGGCCGCTTGATCGATTTCCTGGCCTCCTAACCTATCTTGCTCAGTGCACCAACTCAAGCCCTTATGAAGCTCTGGGTCCATGACCAACAAAGACAATGATAAGAACTAGCCTTGGGGGAACACCTAAGCATAAGGAAATACTCTCTCCACAAACTGCTTGTCGCTTGACCACTGAGGATTATCAAACTCGAGCTCTCACTCAAAGGACCCTTGATACATCCAACTTAGGCTCTATGCCCGAATAACTGTGCTTCGGAAGTACATTCAACAGCTCTAAGCCCATTCAGCAGCTCTATGCACAACAAGCTCAATAGCACCACGTGCTCATCATCTTGACAACTCCACGCTCCCCGCAACTCTAAGCTTATTACTCAAAAGCTTCTCACTAGTAGCACCCCATGCTCAATCGGTCAAGCCGTTCAGTAGCCTCGCACTCACTATCTCACTCAGCGGCCCTACGCCCATGTTCAAACTATTCAGTGGCCTTACGCCCATGCTCACTATCTCAGCCGTTCAGCAAAGCCTCGAGCTAACCGCTACGTTCATGCTCATAGCCTTAAAGAAACTCAAAGGCTCCATCTTCTCAGCAGCTCCAAGCTAACCATCTCACTGGCTCTACGCCTGTGCTAACCGTCTCAGTGGCTCTACGCCCGCATCTTTCATCCGCAACTTTACGTTCACTGCCTCAAGCAACTCCAAACTCACTATCGATAAGCGGCTTCACGCCCAATCATTCAGTGGCTCTAAGCTTGCCAACTCAATTGGCTCTACGCTGTAACAACTATCAACAGGCTTTATGCCCGCATCTTTCATCCTAGCAGCTCCATACTCATCAAGCCCACTCAGCAGCTCTATGCTCACTACTCATCAGTTTCACATACTCAGCAGCTCTAAACTCGTTCAAGCAGCTCCAAGCTCATCACTATCAAGCTATTCAGCGGCTCTATGCCCGTATTCACCTTCTCAACGGCTCTATGCCCATACCAAGTCATTCAGTAGCTCCAAGCTCACTACATCAGTAGCTCTACGCTCGCTACCTCAGCGGCTCAAAGCCCATCTCTACCATTTCAGCGGCTCTACGCCCTTATTCACCATCTCAACGGCGCTACACCCACAAACTCAGCGGCTCTAGGCCCATTAACTCAAATGGCTCTACGCCATAAACAATTCTCAACAGGCTCTACGCCGCCCCAATCAAGATATCATTTGTTCTCAAGCTCTACGCTTGAATGCTCAAAATCTAACATTTTGAATGCTCGGAGCTCTTCGAATGCCCAACCACTGTGTACTAGATGCTCAAGTTCTACACTTGAATGCTCAAGCTCTATGCTTGAATGCCCAACCACTGCGTACTGGATGCTCAAAGCCTATACTTTGAATGCTCGGATTCTGCCGTCCGAATGCTCGAGCTCTACGCTTTGAATGCTCAAGTCCAGAACTTGAAAGAAGCTCTACGCTTAAATCAAACACACACGCACGGGCCCGTGCACATAAGCATCCATTGCATCACCATTGTCACATTAAGTCTGCATTATCATATCTAACCAATCATCACCATCATCGTATACACACCTTTGCATATATCTCTCTAATGAAACAGGTCAATCCTGCAATCAACGGGCTCTATGCCTCGGTTTTGTTGATCGGTCCAGTGCCTCGATCCTTTGGCTCTACGCCAAAACTTATGATGAGAAAGCTCCATGCACAGACCATCAGAATGCAACCGGCCCTATGCCTCGGTTCAAATCACGTCAAACTCTAAGCTCCGACACCTCAGGCTCTCGCCTTGTGAATACAACTAGCTCTACGCCTCAAATCTGTCAAACTCCTCAGGCTCTCGCCTTGTGACCACAACCGGCTCTATGCCTTGGTTCCATCATGTCAGAACTCTAAACTCTCCAGGCTCTCGACTCGTGACTACAACCGGCTCCGTGCCTCAGTTCCCTCATCTCAACGCTTCGTGCTACTGGCCTCGCGCCCCCCATATCTCAAAAACGGCATCCAACACGTCTCCAGAAGATGGCTTGGGTTCCACCCCATATCTCAAAACCGGCGTCCGATTCATCCTCAGCAGATGGCTCGGATTCCACCCCATTACATCAATTCCTTCCAGCTCATTCGCAAGGATTAGCTATTCTATTGAGCTCCCCTCAGTCAAAGTAAGGATGATCGAGAAAAGTAAACGACTCACCTGCTATGTATTGGTCTACCCCAAAATTCTGAAGATGGTCACAGCAAAAATTTCCTCGGCAGCCCGGCACTCCTTCAACTATCCTCCGCCAAAATCCTGGCTCAGCCTAGGTACGTCACACTACGGCTTTTTAAGCCTGAAGGTACGTCTTCTATTTCCAACCCTCCAAAAACTTTTATTTTTCTTTATTGCCCTTTCGAACTACGGTTGGTCTGAATTTCCCTTGTGGAATATGTAGGTAGCCTCTCGGCCCGACCATAACAAAAACTGTGGGCAGCATGCCCTTCGGAGAGAAAGGATTTCGTTCCTTCCCGCCGTTGCGGCCCCTTTTTGAAAAATCGAGGGAGCGCGAGCGCCGGTGGCAAGCGCTCAAAAATACAGAGTCGCCACTTGATTTTTTGAGGGTCTGACACTCAAGGAACCGCATTTCGAAGCACCTGCCGCGCTGTTTTGTTTGAAAAAGTTAAGGAAACCAGTCCGTCATAACCATATCTGGGTTCGGGAGCCAGGTTACGAGAGGGGAAGGGTTTTAAGGCACCCCTCTAGCCCGATCCGGAGATCGGTCTCTACTTAGGCATTTTTATGAAAACTTTTGTGATTCTTCTTCTTTTAATTAATTTTAGCCAATTAGGGCGGGGGAACAGTTAATCGGGGATTAAAACTGTTACAATTTGCAGGATGTGATCAAATGATAGCATGGATGGATGGCATGACGAGTAATAAATGGGATGGACCTAAAACAGCGATCAGATGCCAAAACCGGGCTCGGGATGGATTTACCCTGCCCGATGGCCAACTTGCATGCATGAACAGATCTGCATGCAAGCAAACCATCGCGCGAGACACACGAACCCTCGCGCGAGTGTTCTCATCTCACCACAGTTTCAAATTCATCCCCTTCTGGGCTCTGGAAGGACCAGTGCACACCCAGGAGGCAAACCAAGCAGTTTATCAAAGGGACTGTAAAATACTAATTATTACAATCAGCTTGCAAATGGAACTGAATAAAGGGAAATACAACCCCTAAACAGTGGGGGATAAAAGGAGGCCAAAGGCCTAGCTACCCATGCAAGGGCCATTTCTGGAATAAACAGAACTGTCGCGCGACAGAGAGGGAGTCTCGCGCGACATTCCTGACCGGACTTCCAGGAATTGCTTTGCATGCTTGGGGTCCTGAGACAGATCCAGGAAGACCCAAGGGCATTCCATGCTATTCCAAACAAATAACTAAGCTACTGTATTTTGTTTTTGCATGCATAACAGTGATCTAAAAATCAAAACAAAATACAACAGGCATGCTTAATATTATAAAACAGAAAAGGGCTAGCCTCCCTTCCCCACAAGGTCCATTCTCTTGCTGACACAAGTGTCGCGCGAGTGTTGTAGACCATCGCGCGAGGGTTTGGCTACCACGGATTCTTGTAACTCTACTGGCTTTAGGACCAGGACATGGTATTAATTACAAGCCTTGGCCCTGTCAGCCCCCCTCAGGGATCAAAATAGAAACAGGCCAAACATTATACCTTTGCTTGGAAAGGGTTTGGAAATGGATTGGATTGAATGGTGAAGCCCTTTGACTAAGTGTGAGTGTAGAACACTTAATTAGAAGAGTAGGTAATGGTTTAGGTTAGTAACTTTGTGTTAGGGATTTGATTGCCTTGTAAAGAGTAATTAGACTTCTTAATGATTTTTTGGAACCCTTAACATGGAAGACTAATGGGGGTATTTATAGGGGAAGTGGAAGGGCTAGGTGGTGGCCAAACTTGGCTTTGCAACCAGCCAACAAGGCTAGTCATGGCTTGGTGGATAGACTAGCCCTTGGTGAGTGGGAGTGGTTGTGAGGGTGTAGCCTGCCAGAACCCTGTTCAGCTGAGGAAAACGGGGTTCCAGCCCATGTGACACCCAATCATCACAAGTCCAGCTGGATTCTATGATAATGACAGGAGGGAACCATCGCGCGAGGGTTTGGAACCATCGCGCGAGGGTCAACAGTCAACAATTTGACTTTGACCACACCTGGCAAGCTGAGTATCGCGCGAGGAACATGAAGGATCGCTCGATGGTCAAACCTAAGCCTAGGGTTTGACTGAAGGTTCAGGGGGGTTCAAAAGGTTCAAGTAGGGTTCTAAGCACTCCAAGCTCAATCCATCCCCAATCCAAGCTCGTTTGATCCAATTTCATCATCGGGGAAATATGAAAACCGTAAAACAAAGTAAAACAATTGGGAGACCCAGATTGGGGTGTCTACAGTAGTCCTTCTTTGATGGCACGCGGAGCACCATTGACTGGTACGGGTAACGTCAAAGATTTCTAGACACCCACCAAATCCGCCCAAAAGCCGATTAAATGGAAAATGCAGACGAGTATATAAAAATACCGTGCACCAAGGGGAAATTGAAGATCGGACGGATAGATCGTCGCTGATTGAAGATCAAACGGATGGATCGTCGCTGATTTGATCGGACGGATAGATCGTCGCTGATTGAAGATCAGACGGATAGATCATCGCTGATTGATGATCGGACGGATGGATCGTCGCTAATTGATGATCGGACGGATAGATCGTCGCTGATTGAAGATGGGACGGATGGATCGTCGCTGATTGAAGATCGGACGGATGGATCGTCGCTGATTGATGATCGGACGGATTGATCTTCGCTGATTGATGATCGGACAGATAGATCGTCGCTGATTGATGATCGGACGGATAGATCGTCGCTGATTGATGATAGGACGGATGGATCGTCGCTGATTTGATCGGACGGATAGATCGTCGCTGATTTGATGATCGGGCCAATGTTGGGGATGCGAAAATCTTCGGGCTTGAAGATGAGACTTCCAAAATGGCCCTCATATTTATTGCACAATATATCGAAAAGTCATGGGCCCCAATGGAGAGGCAATTGAGATTGGGCCAGACCCCGAACCTGGATTGGGCCTGAGGCCCAAAACGAAGTGTCGCGCGACACTCATGAACCATCGCGCGAGGGTCTGTGATTAGGGCTTGGATCTGAACAGGCCCAGACCCATTCCAAACGTTTAAACGTCCGCGGGATGTTACCAAAACAGTGCAGAACAGTTCCCAAGTTTGAAATTTCTGAACTCTCTGAACTCTCAAACTTTCTCCTCTCAAATCCTTGATCAAACCACCAAACCAAGAAACCACGAACACCCAACACAACCATGGCAGACCATGGTGATGATGGCGGCGGGGGTGATGTTATTGATCAACCGGAGGACCGAGGAGGGCCAATGGGTCTTGAAACGGTCGATCAGACAGCGGCGGAGGTTGGTACAGATGCTGGTGCAGCGGTGGTAGGCGACGGCGACGAAGAACAGAGCCGTGAGCAGACACCTGGTGATGGCGAGATCCATCGCGCGACGGAGCCAGAGGCTCGCGCGATGGTTGATACAGGGGCCGTGGGCCACAGTGTTGAGCGGCTGGATCCAGTCACGGCCGTAGAAGGGTCAGTGGTGGCCGGAGTGGGTCCAGGGGACGTTGGAGATGTTGGTGCTGGAGAGCACCCTCGCGCGACAACGGAGGAGCCTCGCGCGAGGGTCGAAGCTGGAGGAGGCAGTAGTAGTGGGGCAGGAGATGGCACTGTTGAGCCGACCGGGTCCCCGCCGAGGGATTCGGCGAAGGGCAAAATCATTGTAGACGCCGAGGAGGAGGTCATAGAGACTCTGGTTGAGGTCCGAGAGGAGGACATTTTGTTTCGGCCCGCGGTGACGTCGTCGAGTTCTTGACAGACGAGGCATTGGCGAGGCTTCTTGAGGACAACCCCCTGATTGGGGAGTTGGTCCTAAAGGCCAGGGAGGATCGTGCCCAGGCCATTGAGGCATCAGAGGCCGCGGAGAGGGCCGATAGAGAGAGACAGGAGAGAGAGGACCTTTTGAGAGAGGCGGAGGCCGAGGAGAGGGCCAGAGCAGAGGCATAGGGGCCTAGGGTTACGGCCGTGGCGGAGGCGAAGGACACGAGTCGCCTGGGCTTTTCAGCGGGAGCATATGTACTTCCCACACCGCACCTTTTTGTGCCGTCGGGCATTGGGGCACGCGTACCGTCGCGGAGAGACTACGACGACGAGTTGATGTTGAGAGATCCCCGGGCCCACATTGCAGCAACGTGGATGGAGGTATATTCCCATAAAACACCCTTTGCAATTTGATTTTGATATTCTTGCTTTGATAGTTCACATTTGATACTTGCTTAGAACATGCTTGAACTTAGAATTGGACAGATAATTCGCAAGCCAAAGCATGCTAAACCTATGTACCTCTTGTAACGTAGGCCCAATATGTAATAACTTGAACCAACCATCCGTTGTGGGCCTCATTGATTACCTAGAACTTGAAAATGAGAACTCTGTATACACGGGAATTTAGAATAGCACGTCACACTCCCGAGTCGAGCCATGGCATAGAATTAAACCCAAACATGTGTCCTAGGCTTCATTGATTACCTAGAACTTGAGAATGAACTTCCTATATACTAATAAACCCTTTTGCTGCTTGTCTTTGTATCTGAAACAGGCTGGAGCAGGACAGAGGGATATCCGCGGCTTCGGGGGCGCGTGTATGTCCTTACAGCTGTACGAGGGGTTGCCTGAGAGAGTGAGGCGGTTGGTGGATGAGGCAGGCTTCGGGGTGTTCGTGCAGACTTTGACCCCTGCGAGGAATGACCACGCCGTCCTTGTAGTGCTTGCTGAGAGGTGGAGGGATACCACCAATACCTTCCACCTACCTCCTGGGGAGATGACAGTGACGCCTGCAGACTTCGCAGCGATCACAGGGCTGAGGGTTAGAGGTGAGCCCATCCCGTTCGACTCGGGGATCCAGGAGGATCGGGCTGCTCTGGAGTGGTTTCTGAGCAAAGCGCCCAAGATAGAGGAGGGGATGGCGAGGTATGACCAGTTCAAGGGCTACCTGAAGAAAGAGGTGACGAATGACCGGGAGGCGGAGCAGATGGCCCGGGCGTTCCTGCTGTACCTGTTTGGTGCCACTCTGTACCCAAACAGACGAAGCAAAGTCCACCTCTCCTACTTGCCAGCGCTGAGGGACTTGAGGACGGCCTCACGCTTCGACTGGGGTGGAGCTGCTCTTGGGACGGCCTTCCACTTCTTTGGCAACTCATCGAGGACGGGTAAGAGCACAGCTGGCTACTGGAGGGTTTGGGAGGTACAATTCTAACCCTTTATTAAGCACAATTTGATTATGCTTGTCCATTGTTTAGTCTGCTTTACTGTTTCAATTTCAAATACTATATGCCTTGACTAATGTTTGAATTTGTCTAAACATTGTGTAGCTTTGGGCCTACGAGGTTTTGCGGATGTATCCGCCGGAGTGCAAGCATCCAGACTTGAGCACCCTCCCTCGCGCGCTGAAGTGGAGCAAGGCAAGCACGGGGAAGAAGGAAGGGAGAGGTGAGCTCAACGCCTTCAGACTGTACTTGGACGAGCTCAGGGCCTCACAGGTATGAACACGTAATCACAAGCATTAGACATGTATTCATTTCCTTGCTTTAATGCTGTCGCTGATCAATTGCTCGTATTGCTTGTTTGCCTTGAATTGCAGGTCAATTGGGATCCTTGGAGGAGAGCGGGACCAGAGCTAGAGTACCTGGCCCGGAGCAGGGTTGTCACGGCCAACAGGGTGTTACTGGAGTCGGCCTTCGGTTGGCAGTGGTACTTGGGGGATCGAGTGACGCGCTAGTCGCTTGGTTACCCTGAGTTCCAGGTGCCAGGGCCACTTCCACCTCGAGCTTCACACACAGGAGAGTACACACGGACTGAGCTGGAGAGGTATACGAGGCCGGACACTGAGCTTGCGCGCTACCTGCGTCTTGAGAGGGACTATGCTGTCTACCAGAGAGACTTCCTGGCGGGTCCGCTGGGGATTCGTGGCCTGAGAGAGGTGAGGGGCCAGGTCGCAGGGGCCGCTGAGGAGAGGAGAGGAGAGCAGCTGGGGAGGGACGGAGATGAGGTGAGGGCCGGGCAAGGCGAGCCCCGAGCGGACCAGAGGTTGGTGGACTTCCTGCGCTACTTTGGAGGATTCCTGTGGTTGACAGCCAGGGGAATCCTGCGGAGTTACAGTTAGTGCCCGCGAGAGCGGAGCCCACTCCTGTGATTGTCTCGGTAAGACCCAGCTTCCAATGTTACTTTTCAATTCCAAAACACTCGAATTAATGTGCTGAATAGCTTGATAAACTTGAATTGCATGCAGGTGCCAACTGAGTGGGTGAACGAGGCCGTTCGACGCATGCTGGGATTGGAGAACGTGGTGAGAAGAGCGGCGAGCGGCATGCCATTGGAGTTGCAGTATCAGGTGCCGACACCACAGCCGACTCAACCAGCCGTCGTTCAGAGGACCCAGGTATGAAAAATGATACATTCCTGCTTTCGATACATTCCTGTTTTCAATACATTCCTGCCTACGATACATTCCTGCTTTCGATACATTCCTGCTTTGATAGCTTGATAGACTGTACCTGCTTTCAATACAGAAATACAATATGCACAATAGATACTCATGCTTTGAAATGGAATGACAATGCAGGTGCAGGGGAAGATGAACCCTAGGAGGAAGAGTGCGCGAGATCCGCCACCGAAGAAGGCGGCGGCGAAGAAACCCACACCTCTGGCACGCGCACGCGAGGAGGAGGTCAGACAAGCCGCGAGGCAAGCTGAGCTTCGGTACCAACTTAAGAAGCGCGAGAAGCCGACACTAGAGGAGCCGGGCCACCGGAAGCGGCTAATCTTGGGTCAGACTTCCGAGGACGAGGAAGAAGAGGACGAAGAGGAAGAAGAGGACGAGGAGGAAGGAGAGGAAGGAGAGGACGAGGAGCACTCGTCCACTAGCAGTGGCTCCGACGACTCCATTGACGATCCGGGGTACAGAGACGACCCCCAGGAGCTACGGGACGATGCAGGTAGCGGTGACGGGCTTTGAGTGCGCGGAAGGCAACGATGAAGCCTCCGTTACCCTTTTTGCATGCTGCTTTTGCTTTTGATTCTGGGCCTGCGTGCCCAAGTAGATAGTTTTTGACAGATACTTTGAGGGCCTTCGTGCCTTTTGACTAGCGGGCGCATGTGCCCTGACTTGACTTGGCGCTTTCGATTGGCCGATGTGCCGTTGATATAGTAGTTGATATGGATAGATCACGGTTGTTATGGAAATTTTGCATTTTTCAAGTTTATCGTTTCTCGTTACGAATAAGAGAAAGCAAAACCCGCCACTAATACCAAACTTCCATTGACAACACACCGAGACCACTCACAAACACATATGAGTATAAAAACTGGTCTATCTCTGAAAGAAATAGGAAAAGTACCCTAGGATACGGTTAGGATACGAGGATACGAGAAATAATGAAATTTTGGGCATTAATACGCCAAAACTTCACAATACTCTGCTGAAGACAAAACTTACACTCTTGAAAGGTCAATGACGGTCAACATGACCTGTACCAATCAACGGAACTGAACAAAACGTCCCGAGGATAGACCTATGCCGAAAAATGCACAAAACGACGCAAAATGGCACAATACATCCAAGAAAGACTCAATTATGTCCCGGACTGAAGCCGACACCTCCATGTAGACACCTCCCAAACGGGGCATCGCCATACAGATTGATCACGTTTGTTTGCTCGATTGGTTGCTTGCTTCGTAAACCAAAATCATGGACATTCCCATGGCTAGGAACATCGCCACATGATAACGGTTATCATCAAAACAGAGTCGCCACCCAGTTTATTAAAACTGGGAAAATAGATAGAGATTCTGGATACGGGAGCCAAATGTACAATAAGGGGAAGGTGTTAGGCACCCCTCTTTGCCCAGTCGTGAGACTGGCCCATATTCATTCAACATAAGACATGTAGATGCTTTTTTTAATTCTAACATATAATCTGTTTATTTATTCCTTTAAACAGTAAGCAAATTGAGCCAGTGCGATAAATAAGCATGCATCAGAAAGCAGAAAAGCAAACAAAATGTCCCAGGGAGATGGATCACGCGGCCGGTGAATGGATGTCACGGCCGAGGGATCCTCCTGGTTTGATGTACCGGCCGGGGGATCGAAGCCCTGATCGGTGTTCTTCCTCACACCAGACAGAAAGATTAACAGGTAATCAAAACGCTACGATTAGTCAAAAAGACAGTAAATAAGACAAACCAGAGGCCGTTGGGCCTCACCACCTTGATCCCTCAGTTGCTTGATTGCTTTGGATTGGGCATGGTTGACTGATTGCTTGATTGAAAACCCTAGGGTTAGGGTTTGAACTTCGGGGTTTGATCGCCGGATTGACGGCTGCCTTCGGGAGGTTAGGGCTTTTGAAGAGTGGGTTTGAGGGAGTATTTGTGCAGAGTTTCAAGGTTTGAGAGAGTGTATACTCTGATAATTTCGTGTGTTTATTTTCGGAGTCCAAAGGCCCTTTATATAGGCAATTGGTGACTCACTCCGGCCAATCAAATCACGAGATGGCAATTGCAATTGCAATGCATCTCTAACTCTACGTCGTAATCTCTGAGCGTAGCCCGAACGCATCGGAAAGGTAGTGTAATCGGATCAAACGTCTGACAGAACACGTTCCAGAGTCTGGAAAAAGGTCGATCTGGCGGCTGAGTAAAGGATAACATGGCCGAGGAATGGATGTCTCGGCTGAAGGTTAGATCTTGCGGCCGAGGGATTGATCTCTCAGGGAGATTTTGCTAGCAACAGGTTGCTCGGGTGAGAAAATGATGTTAGGGCCGTGGGATCGATGTCACGGCCGACAGATGGATTCTCCTAGGCTTCTGTATTTCTGTCTGAAAGGCTGTATGGCTCTGAATTGGGTTCTCTAAGTGGCTCAAAGTTCTTACCGAAAGTCCTAAGGTTCTCAAGGAAGCAATCAGCAATCACTGTATCCGTTTCATCATCGGGATGGTCCCAAGGTGGGACTTGAAATAATCGTTAGGCCAAATTGGAGTGTCTACACTCCACACAGTCACTCAAGGTCCAGGTGATCTGTATGGCATGACCAAAACGGGCTAGAGCCTCCATGGCGAGCTTCAACCTCCCGAAACCTCGATTTGAACTCAAAATGGACCTCCGAGGGTCCAAAATATTCGTTGAGCATGGCATTTGGAATCCGATGCTTGGATACAGTCATAGATACTTATAATGACTTGCTGGAACCATTAAAAGTGCAAAAAGACCCTTGGAATGAAAAACGACCAAAATTGGATAGTAGCTGTTGGAAACTGTCAATACTGCAGACCAACCATCGCGCGATGGTTTTGAAATGTCGCGCGAGTAATATCTGTCGCGCGATACTTTGGAAGTGTCGCGCGATAGTCAAATCCTGCTAAGCTGCCTTGGTTTGACCAAATTATTGCCATTATCCTGTTCATTGTTCCACGTCTTGGGAGCTGTTCTGAGGTTGCAGAAAGAGGAGAGAGGTTGCAGAAAGAGGAGAGTCCTTGCATGGCAAGGTGGTGGGACACCTAAGCCTCAAATCCACCACATTTGGCCTATAAGAAGGAAGGCTTCTAGGAGGAATGTAGTGTGCACCCCTATTTATTACCAAAAATGGGAGATGCATTGACGGAATTACTCGACTTTTGGTTACTGAGGGAAGAGACCATAAATTGGGCGAGCCCCCGGTCTCGATGCTTGTCCTCAATCCGAGACCTCCGATTCGCTCGACCGTGCGTCGAGCTCCTTCAAGCCGCATTGCCTTTTTGGGATCCAATCGTGCATGTCTTCCGATTCCGTCAAGACGAGATGTGCCCTACCGTAGAAGAATTTCAAGCGTACGTGCCAGGCTTCGCCAACCTAGACATTCTTGCGGTTCCGCCCGTTCACGAAGACATGGAGCAAATCCTACAAGAGAGACTCAATAATCCAGAGGCACTGACGGCCAGTATTATTCAGAATGGCGAACTCAACATCTTCCGCCTAATTGAGCTGTATGGACCCGAGGGAGCCCTGGGAGATTACGTGGGGGAAGCTCAAAGACGCTTCATTTTGTCCATATGCGCACTGGCTGCGTATATGCTGATTCCCGTTGAAGGAGGAGCGAATCCCAAATTAGTGAGCATCGCCTTGCAAATGGATGCTCAGAAAAATATCATGCTGGTGATTTTAGCGGAAACGCTCCTGGGTTTAGACATGCTGAAACTTGAGCAAGCTGTAAGGTAATGGAGGAAATACACGAAGGAATTTGTGGGCCACACATGAATGGGGCAACAATGGCAAAGAAGATCCTACGGCAGGGATATTATTGGACCACGATGGAGGTCGACTGTGCTGACTATGTACGCCGATGCTACAAATGTCAAACTCACGCTGATCGCATGCGTATTCCCCCTACGGAATTATATAGCATGACATCCCCTTGGCCATTCTCCTCCTGGGGGATAAACGTCATTGGAAGTATCAATCCAAAGGGAAAATACAAGCATCAGTTCATTCTAGTGGCTATCGACTACTTCACCAAGTGGGTAGAAGCAGCTTCTTATGCTACTCTCAAAGCCACTCATATGGCCAAATTTATTCGCACTAATATCATCTATCGATATGGTGTACCTCACAAGTTCGTCTGTGACAATGGGTCGCACTTCAAAGGAGCGACAAAGAAGCTTTTTGCCGAATTTGGAATACAGAATCATTGGTCATCTACTTATCGACCCCAAACTAATGGAGCAGTTGAGGCTGCAAACAAGAATATCAAGAGGATTCTGCGGAAGACTACCGACACCTACACAGACTGGCCAGAAATGCTACCTTTGGCATTATGGGGTTATCGAACAACTGAAAGAACTTCAACTGGGGCTACTCCCTACTCTCTGGTTTATGGAATGGAGGCTGTCTTGCCTATCAAGCTGGAATTGCCTTTGTTAAGGGTTCTAGCTGAGACTGGAATGATCGAAGAAGATTGGGTTCAAGACCGCTATGACGAGTTGGCACTACTAGACGAAAGGAGGCTGAGAGCCTTATACCATGTACAAGGGTATCAACGCCGCATTGCACGAGCATTCAACAAAAAGGTAAAACCTAGAGACATCAAGGTAGGAGACATGGTGCTTAAGGCAATCCGTCGCCACGTTTCAGACCCAAGGGGTAAGTTTAGACCAAACTGGGGAGGCCCCTACCTTATCAAACGCATACTTTCTGGAGGAGCATCATACATTGCAGACTTGGATGGAATGGAATTCGCAACGCCAGTCAACATCGACAAGTTGAGGAAGTACTACCCCTGAGAGATGCTCGTTGGGCCGAAAACCACAAGGGTGGGAGGATCCAAGCAAAAATTAGAGCAGCCTGCTAGGTCGAAAACCTGCAAGGGCGGCTTAGGCAAAAACTAAGGCATAAATAAAACGCTCGCTAGACCGAAAACCCGCAAGGGCGGTTTTAGGTAAAATTTAGAGCAAAAAAGGAGAGGAAAATATCCGAGTGAACCCTAACTAAAAACAAAACAAATCCCCTTTGTTGGAACTACGTTTATGGCCTGATTCCCTCTATGGGATACGTAGGCAATCTCCAAGTTTGAGAACCGGCCACTGCTATCATCACCACTTCTGAAGTTTCTAGGTCTATCCTAAAGCATGTTCACTACCAAATCATGGCAATAACATCTTCAAATAAAACGACCAAATGTTTTATTATTTCCAAAGGAAAAAGACAAAAGCAAACCTAAACAATTCTTAATCCATGAAAGCTAGAATCAAACAAACATCTTTTGAAAAACATAAGCAAAATGTCAATCTTTAGGTCTTCCTTCTCTTTGCACTACTATCCTCCAAAAGGTTTTTCTTCAACCAGCGTTTGTAAGAACCTGATAGCTTGACAACAAAGTTCTCAGCAACCTCCTGCATCACTCTATTCGGCCAAAAACGCAGCATATTGCGACAAAAGTTGGCATCATGGACCTTAGAAACAATGACCTCAGGGTCACCCAGGATTGCGGTTTGTTCAGCCCCGAATTGCCTTTGAAAGTGAGCAGGAAAGTAGAAAACGGCTTGAGTAATACCAATCACTGCTACACCAAAATGGTTCATGGTACTCGCAGTCATGCTCTCCACACCATACCAGGGGCAAACCCATTGAATCCAATCACCTCTGCAAGTCTTCATCCATGCTTCCCAAGCAGCCTCAGTTGAGAATTGTTTAATCATGCAACGCTCCGTGCATTGGTCTGGATTATAAGGAAGCCGCTCTGGCGCATCCCACACCTTTAGTTTCTCAAACAACCACACCTAGAGAATAAGGGAAAATTGTGAGTTGAGAGAACATGTGAGTCAAAACAAAAGAGTGATGAGTGAAAAGATAAACTTGACAAATAAACAAACAAAGAGTGAACCTGCAATAGCAAAGGACTGCCTGAGAACTGAACTGTAGGATTACCCTTCATCACATCCAAACCCATCAAGGTCTCTGCCAACACTAAGCCAACAAAACTCACACGATTTCCAATTTGTTGAGCAATGTTAAGCAGTATGGGATCAGCATGGCCAGAGGAAGGACCAAGTAAGTAATAATGAAGGAGGCAAATGCACAACGCATGAAAGCATGCTTTCTGTTGGGAAACTTGACGATGAGCCTCAGCTGTACCAAAGCGTTGGATAAACTGAAGAATCTCCAGCTTTCCCTTCACTATGAAGAACCTAACTTCATGTTTCTGAACTTGGAGCAGATCCTTTAAGAGATCACCTCGACTGAACAAAGGGTTAGGGACAATGAAACCCTCTCTATCCGAATGACCCATGATGGCCGCAAACTCCTCGATAGTAGGGCAAAATTCCTCTCTCTTAAATCGAAAGACATGAAAAGCAGGATCCCACAAACTGGTGGCTGCCCTAAGGAAAGCAAAATTCACAGGAATTTGACGAAAGGAGAAGAGAAAGTCCATGCCAAAGAACTTAAAGTGTAAACGGTCGAGGCCATTAAAGGAATCCAGCCACTGATCAAGGACTGGTTGTGCCATGTGCAAGGAATTGCTACTGACAATGCTATCGGGTTCGTAGAACGAATATTTATAGAACTAAGTTGAGTCTTAGTTCGAATCAGAATCTGATTCTTAATCCTCGGTAATTTGGTCGGTCTCTCGGCCGGCACTTCGATATGACGGCTGTAGGATCTATCCATCGACCCGTGAAAATCAGGGTTGACTGCAAGTCAAACCCAGGCAGACAAAACGATCCTTCGGCCGCCAGATCGAAGCCTCGGCCGCGTAATCATTAGATCGGCCGCCAGAACGGCTGTTTTACAGACTGCTTCCACGGTTCAGTTTGTTTCACTAGATTAACAAGTTATTACGTACAAACAACGTAAATTTAGCATACACAATCACATAACAGAGCAGAAGATTTGTGTTTCATATAACGAAAGCTTTTTACATCACAAGGTGGATCATCCCACATTTCCTAAACAAACTATACATCGATTTCCTGTCGAACTAACCTATGCAGGAAGAGAAACAGAAAAAATAGAAAAAAGGAAGCAGAAGAGGATGCCGAACCCTCTAGTGGTCCGAACACCAGAGACCAGCTGCAAAAAAGAAGAGGAAACCCCTGGGGCGGTGTATACCAGAGGAGTACTATGGTGCAGAAGGGACACCACGTGGCTCAAAAGAATCACCACATGGCCCAGAAAAATCACCACACCGCGTACCACCACCACGCCAGGAGCTCCGCGTCACGGAAGCAAGCCACCCATGCAAGGGTCCCTAATCAAGCATCAAGACAGGACCAAGAACAGCGCGGCCTCCCTCCGCGATCTCTAGTCGCGCACCCTCCATGGCCCGAAGTCGACGGGAATGAGGAGTAACGAAGGGGAGTCTTCGGCTACGGAGCTCTCGAAACGAGGAGAGGAAGAGGAAAAGAAAGAGAGGAAAATGAGATGAAACGGTCGACGCCGTGGCCTTTTATAGGCCTCTGGAAATAAAGGGATTACGCGGCCGATACATCTATTATTTGGCCGAGATATCGATCTCCTGACCTGTCACGCCCTCGATTTTCAACATAAATAATAATTATTTTCAATAAATACAAACAATATTGAAATACCGGTAATACCCAAATGACTTATTTTCCCCAGTTCTCAAAGTTAAATTTAAAAGATACAAGCTTGGCTTGAAGCCCCAAGTTATCAAATACCATGAGAATATTAAACTTTTCATTAATCTTTCTTCCGAATACTACTTTCAAATAAAATACAAATTCAACTCCTTTATACCTCCGAGACACGTGAACAACAAGCACGAGATGCGCGCCATGCCAACTTCCTTGCTTTTTTTTTTTTCCTGAAAATGATAGGTTGAGCTACACTAGCCCAGTAGAGAAATCTATACTCAAGTTATAAGAAAATGTGATGAAATATGCGCCCAACAAGAGTGAGACTCAACAAACAAACATAAGATGCAAGAGGGGTTACCAAGATGAACAACCAAATTTAGACTTCGGGATTTCGGACATCTTAGAGATAACCATAACTATCCACATGTCAACTAGAAGCAGTATTAGGACTCATATCAATCAAACAAACAACAACAATAGTTCAACCATATAACAACGTTTCAAATGAATTCCACAACCACTTCCTCCTTTCATACCATCCACCAAGGGGTCTCATTTCATGAAACTTTTCCATTTGAATTTTCAAAACAATTTCGGGAAAACACATGACCACCACTGGTCAAGCTCCGTTGATTCGAGCTTGAATGCCGGAATCCGTTGATTTGTGCCCAAATACCGAATCCGTTGATTTGCTCAAGAATACCGGAGGATTTTTGATAAAAATAAAAATCCTCTTTTTTAAAAAAAAACTCGAATTCCTTTCTTCAAAAATAAACCTTAATAGGATCAACCACTTGTTTCCCTTCTCAACAGTCACAAACTCACTCAACCAACAACACGAATATCAACACAAGCTTCCGAGTCAATCATGATTCTCTTAATCATGTGAGACATTCAACTGTGTTACCACCCCTTGCGTCACATTGAATTCTCTCCACCTGGGTTTCCGCTTTACCACCCCTTGCGTAACGGGCCCTCTAGAGTCTCCGCATTTCCACACCTTGCGTTGCAGGACCCTCAATTCAAAATTATCAACTCACCCATAAGCACATGCATTACCAATCCATATTCGAAAAACAACACTTCCCAATTTCACATTCATTCATTTATCAACACTCAAGGGATTACAAGCTTCTAAACACACACCATCGTACATTGACACCTAGCTCAAATCCACGTTATTCCTATCGACCTCACGGTATGTTCTCCAACCAACGATACTAATATTATACTCTAGCAAGTGCCAAGAGACAAAGATCAATCAACAAGTCACTGAGACACAAGCAACCACACTCGAGAGTGACTTAAACGTGTTCTAATCGTATAAGGAGTCATAACACGGAACAAAAATAACCTTAGGAGTAGCCGCAAACATCGACCGACTGACCCACCTCTACTCAAATGGTCATAACTTTCTGTGTACTAAGAGTTTAAAGGTGATTCCGGTGGCAAACGAAAGCTAACTTCAAGACCTTCGAATCGGTATAAAATTTTCATGAAACGGACATCGGACGAGGAAGTTATGGCTGTTCAAAGTTGGGCTGAAACCTAAAAACGGGCTGAAATTCCCAGATTCGACCGAAACGCAAAACCCAACCTCAAGCACGAAACAAAATACGATCTAGGTACATAAACTTCACATAAACGCATAACAAGAGTAAGAAATCCCTACCACAATGGGTTTTGAGCAAAACCCTAAATAACCCAAGCTTGAAACATCAAGATCTAGCTCCTCCCAAGCTACAATACGAGACCTAGGTCCAAGATTTCCCAAGATCAAGAGAAATAAGTGAGGTTCAACAAGTGATTGAGAGGAGAGAGAGAGAAATCCGAAAATGATGAAGTTCTTACCTCTTTGAACGCAATAACCTTGATTCCGGATGAAATTAGGATGAACAACCCATAGATCTTGAAGATTTTGAGGTGTTTGATGTGGAAATCCAAGAATTTGGGTGAGAGATTGAAGAGAGAAGGTAGAGGGGCGATTTTAGGGCTTGGTTCGTGGCCTTGGAGTGAGAAAATAACATAAGAGGTCTATTTATAGTAGTCCAAGAAGCGTGCTGAAAATCTGCAGAAAACGCAGCATGTACCGGTACGGGTAAAAGCTGTACCGGTTCATGAACCTTCAAACTGTCAAAAATCACAACTTCTGGATACCATGTACCGGTACGGGGAAAAGCTGTACCGGTTCATGAAGGGCAGAAAAAAGAAAATTTTCCAACGGACACCGAAACGAACCTGACTTGGTACTAACACTTCCAAACATCATTGCAACATCAAAACTAACATTTTACTATCCTACGAGAGTCCGATACACACCCGGATACGTATCTCCGTACACCCCACAACATACGAGCGATTTTACCAACAATACAACTAATTGACGAAATAAACGATTTCTGAAATTAAAACAAATTTGCGAGTCTCTACATGACCCCCCCCTAATCTATTTCCCTCAGCAACATCAGATTTTGCTCAGTACACTAACTCAAGCCATTATGGAATTCTGGGTCCATGACCAACAGAAGCAAAATCAAGTAAGCCTTGGGGGCATCCCTGCTGCCAATACAACGTGATTAGAACTAGCCTCGGGGGCATATCCAAGCATAAGGAAGTTCTCTCTCCACAAACTACTGACCGAAGCAAATCAAGACACTCAGCAGCCCTGAGCTCATTACCCCAACAGCAGCTCTACGCTTGCCATTCCAGCAGCTTCACCAACTCGCCAACTATCTCAATTGGCTCTAAGCCATGCCAAACAACTCAACAGGCTCTAAGCCCAATCACTATCAGAAGCTCTACGGTTGCCACCCCCAGCAGTCATACAACCATCAAACTCACATAGCGGCTCTGCGCCTATACTCACTATCACTCAGCGGCTCTGCGCCCATCATTCAGCCGCTCAAAGCCCATTACCGAATTCACCAATTCGCTCAACAGGCTCAAAGCCATAACAATCATCTCAGCAGCTCCACGCCTAGTCACTCAAACGGCTCTACGCCCGAATTCACCAACTCATCAACTCAACGGCTCTACGCCCTCACCTGTCAACTCAATGGCTCCAAGCCCACTATCTCAATTGGCTCTAAGCCATAACAACCAACTCAGCGGCTCTAAACTGGCTCGAAGCCGTAGCTATCTCAACAGGCTCTAGGCCCCCCCAACAATCAAGACATCATCATTCTCAGGCTCTATGCCTGAATGCTCAAAATCTAACATTTTGAATGCTCGAAGCTCTTCGAATGCCTAACCACTGTGTACTGGATGCTCAAGTTTTACACTTGAATGCTCAAGCTCCACGCTTGGATGCCCAACCTCTGCGTACTAGACGCTCAAAGCCTGTACTTTGAATGCTCGGATTCTGCCGTCCGAATGCTCGAGCTCTATGCTCTGAATGCTCAAGTCCGGAACTTGAAAGAAGCTCTACGCTTATATCAAACACACACGCACGGGCCCGTGCACATTTGCATCAATTGCATCTTCACCATCACATCAAGTCTGCATCATCACATCTGTTCACATCTAACAATCACCATCAAACATATACATTCTGCATATCTCTCATGAAACAGGTCAACCTTGCAATCAGCCGGCTCTATGCCTCGGTTTTATTGATCGGTCCAGTACCTCGATCCTTTGGCTCTACGCCAACGCTTATGATGAGAAAGCTCCGTGCACAGACCATCAGAATGCAACGAGCTCCGCGCTTCGGTTCCATCAAGCTCTAAGCTCCGACACCTTAGGCTTTCGCCTTATGATCAATACCAGCTCTACGCTTCGGTTCACATCACATCAAGCTCCAAGGCTCTCACCTTATGATCAATACCAGCTCCGCGCTTTGACTCTATCAAGCTCTAAGCTCTCCTCAGGCCTCCGCCTCATGACTACAACTGGCTCCACGCCTCGGTTCCATCATGTCAAAAACCATCACTCTCTAAGCTCTTGCCTCATGACTACAACCGGCTCCGTGCCTCGGTTCCCTCATCCCCAAAGCTCTGGGCTCCGTGCCTCGGTTCCCTCATCTCCAAAGCTCCGTGCTCTATGTTACTGGCCCTGCGCCCCCCATATCTCAAAAACAAACCGGCATCCAATTCATCCCCAGCAGATGGCTTGGATTCCACCTCGACTACATCAATTCCTTCCAGCTCATTCGCAAGGATAGGCTACTCTACCGAGTTCCTCTAAGTCAAAGTAAGGATGATCAAGAAAAGCAAACGCACCTGCCGTGTACTGATCTACCCCAAAATACTAAGGAAGCTCTCCGCAAAAAACTCCCCCGGCAGCCCCGCGCTCCTTCAACTATCTTCCGCCAAAACCCTGGCTCAGTCTAGGTACGTCGCACTACGGCTTTTTAAAGTCCGAAGGTACGTCTTCTGTCTCTAACCCTCCAAACTTTTTATTTTTCTTTATTGCCCGAACTACAATTGGTCTGAATTTTCCTTGTGTAATACGTAGGCAGCCTCCCGGCCCGACCATAACAAAACCTTTTTTTGAAAACCCCTTGGAATAGTGGTTGGACCAAATTGAGTTGTTTTTTACAGCTTTGACTCTTACTCAAACATGTCTCGCGATCCGTCTGAGCTCAGTCAAAAAGGGGCATCTGTAGACACCCCAATTTGGCCTATGTAGACACCCCAATTTGGCCTAACGATTATTTCAAGTCCCACCTTGGGACAATCCCGATGATGAAATGGATACAATGATTGCTGATTGCTTCCTTGAGGACCTTAGGACTTTCGGTGAGAGCTTTGACCACTTAGAGGACCCAATTCAAAGCCATACAGCCTTTCAGACAGAAATACAGAAGCCTAGGAAAATCCATCTGACGGCCGTAACATCGATCCCACGGCCACAATATCAATCCCTCACCCGAGCAACCTGTTGCCAGCAAAATCTCCCTGAGAGATCAATCCCTCGACCGCAAGATCTATCCTTCGGCCGAGACATCCTTTCCACGGCCGCGACATCCTTTGCTCGGCCGCCAGATCGACCTTTTTCCAGACTCTCGAACGTTCTGTCAGACGTTTGGTTTGATCCAACTACACTACCTTTCCGATGCGTTCGGGCTACGTTCGGAGATCACGACGTAGAGTTAGAGATGCATTGCAATTGCAATTGCCATCTCGTGATTTGATTGGCCGGAGTGAGTCATCCCTATGCCTATATAAAGGGGCCTTTGGGCTCCGAATTAACACACGAAATTGATATACCTACACATTCTCTCAAGCCTCGAAGCTCTGCACAAATACTCCCTCAATCCCATACTCCAAAAGCCCTAACCTTCCGAAGGTAGCCGTCAATCCGGCGATCAAACCCCGAAGTTCAAACCCTAACCCTAGGGTTCTCGATCAAGCAATCAACCAATCTCACCCAATCCAAAGCAATCAAGCAACTGAGGGATCAAGGTGGTGAGGCCCAACGGCCTCTGGTTTGTCTTAATTTATTGCTTTTCTGATTAATCGTAGCTTTCTGATCATCTGTTAATCGTATAGTCTGGTGTGAGGAAGAACACCGACCGGGGCTTCGATCCCTCGGCCGGTATATCAAACCAGGAGGATCCCTCGGCCGTGACATCCATTCACCGGCCGCGGGATCCATCTCCCTAGGACAATTTTGTTGCTTTTCTGCTTTCCAATGCATGCTTCAATTATCGCACTGGCTCACTTTGCTTACTGTTTAAAGGAATAACTAAACACACTATGTGTTAGAATTAAACAAGGCATCTATACGTCTTATGTTGAATGATTATGGGCCAGTCTCACGGCTGGGCAAAGAGGGGTGCCTAACACCTTCCCTTTATTGTACTTTTGGCTCCCGTATCCAGAATCTCTATCTATTTTCCCAGTTTTAATAAACTGGGTGGCGACTCTATTTGATGATAACCGTTATCATGTGGCGATGTTCCTAGCCATGGGAATGTCCATGATTTTGGTTTATGAAGTGAGCAACCAATCGAGCAAATTCAATGTGATCAATCTGTATGGCGATGCCCCGTTTGGGAGGTGTCTACAGCCATGACTCCGCTGGGAATATGAGAGCCATAACCAGAAAGTTCAACATAAGACTAATACATGCCTTGTTTAATTCACTTATCATATGCATCGAGCGGGCAACCCGTTGAGTTCACCTGATATCCCGGCATGACACGGGCTATGTTGGGGGTTCCAGCAAACTCCACAGTCACTCGTACCTAGTGGTATATCAAAAAGGAAATCACCCAATCGCCGCCTATGATGGGCTGGCGAGAGGACTGGTGCCCTTTGACAACGGAGCACCCTGAAACTACCAAAACCTTGCATGCCTTAGAAAGCCATAGAACTTATCAAACTAAGACCGGAACCTACAGGCTAGGAACCTACTTGCATTTTACTTGCAAAAGTTCTTCCTCACACCCTGTACCATCTGTTGTTGTATTAACTCTTTCTATGCAGAAGGGTTGGGATTTTCAGCCCAAATCCTAACCCTGCACAGGCCGAATACTGACTTCCAGGTATTCTACTTTTCAAGCAGGCACAATAGGTAAATCAAAGAAGCAACCACAGCCAACTTTGTACTCTTATAACACCCGAAGCTACGCCAAACAAAGGTCTCTGCAACCCTCCCGTCTATCGTCTTCATCTGACAAAACACCCTCACCACAACAGTTCCGACCGCTCTCGGAAACTTCCCGGTCATCCCCTCAAAGGACCCCGTCATTCACTAAATCTCAAGCTTCGTCAAGCAACCCTTCTACCTTCATGGCAGACAACGACGCCACTATTGCCAACCTCCAAGCTCAAATCGCTACACTACTAGCAGAAAAGGCAGCTAGAGATGCTGAAGATGAGGAAAAATCAATGGAAGACGAGAACCCCCATAAAGTGGTATTGGCAGAAAGTCCTGAGTTAACCAAACAAGTCAAGGAAATCAAGCAGGCTTTAGCTCGTTCACAAGGGGACCAAATTCTGGATTTCGAAGGACTTTGCCTCTTCCCAGAATCCAAGCTACAGAGAATTTCAAGATGCCCAACATTGAGAAGTTCAATGGAACTGGCAACCCTACCAGTCATGTTCGCCATGTTATCAACACCCTGAAGCCGATGGGCTTGAATGACGAGCTCATCGCCCAGTTGTTCCAACGAACTCTCACCGGAAGTGCCCTCGACTGGTTCCTCACTTTGGAGTTTGTACATTATCAAACTTGGCCAGAAATTGCCAATGCTTTCGTCAAGCAGTATGCGTACAACGTCCAAATTGAACTAACAACTCGAGACTTGGAAATGACCAAACAGGATTCCAATGAGGACTTTGCCACCTTTGTGGCAAGGTGGAGGGAAAAAGCTGCCAAGATGAAGAACCGTCCCTCCGAGGAAGACCAAGTGAGGATAGTTGTCAAAAATTTACAACCCAAATATCTCAGGCATATTTACACACAGGCTATCACCGATTTCAAGCGCTTGCATGCCACTGGGTTGCAAATCGAAGACGGAATCAAGTTAGGACTCATTGGGAAAGAAGAGGCCACTCCTCCATCTAAGAAAACCTTCTCTGGCCGTACGTCTCACGCCTCCGTGAATGCCCTTGGCACATCCTTGTCTCAAGACCCTTTCCAAACTAGCCCAGCCTGAAGCTCAAATCGGCCCCGCCGCAACTTTGATCCTCTCTATATGACCTTATCCCAAGCCTTAACCATTCTCAGTCGTCAAGGGCATCTCAAACCCCTAAACAAGCCACTTCCTCCGCCGCCCTACGGTCCAAACCATGACCCAAACAAGCAATGCGCCTATCACCAACATCCTGGGCACGAAACAGACAATTGCATGCGTCTTCGTCACGACATTCAAGACCTTATTGATAGTCGAACCATAAAGCCACCAAAACCTGATGGGCAAACCAACCCACTCCCTACTCACAATGCTGAGCCGCCACCTCGAAATATCAATCTCATAAATCTATCTCAAAAACCCCACATACAATCCCAGCCAATACATTGTCCAAGACAACCAAACCAAACCTACCTTAACCTTCCCCGAGGAGGACGAATGTTTCATGATGGAAGAGGAGGAGGATGATAATTCTGATCAGTCAGAAGTAATTGACGCCGACATGTCCGACATAAGCAGCAAAGATCAGGCAGAAGAGGAAAAGCTAATGAAGTGGAAGAAACACTCTTGGGCGAAACATAATTTGGAGGATCCAGACATTCCATTTGTAGAGGATGACGAATGGCTTCGTATCTGGTTTGAGAATAGGAAGAAGGAAAAGAAAGGGTCATCATGATGAGAAGGCACGCCGCTTCGAGCCTGCCCAAAAAGTGGTACGCATCAACCGTCCCAAAATTCCAACACCGCCCATTGATTGGGAGACAATCAATCTCATTGAGAAAGTAGAGGAGTTCCAAATGCAACCATGGGTCAACCCTTACGATGAATACGACTATAGTCAATGGATAGAGGAAAGAGAAGATCTGGATTTCATGTACACAGAACCCTATAAAACAGGGAAAGCGACTTTGATGAAATGGAAGAAGAGTGCAATGATCCGCTCGATGAAACCTCCTTAGTATCACTATTCAATCAGGAGGACATAGCTGATAACCACGCAATCAATGAGGAAAGAGAAAGGGAGTTTCCTGCCAACACATCCATCTGGGGATTACTCATGGCTCAAGGAGGTAGCCATCGCGCAAAAGATGAACCCGGTTCAAAGGCTCTGTTTGGCAAGGAAGAGGGTGGGAAAGAGTACAAAGTTGCAAAAGACAAGGGAAATGACCCCGACGTGCTGCAGTAGCTGAGAAGTCACAACATGGCAAATAAGAAACGTTAAAACATTGTTTTTGCTTTAAACAAACTAGAACGAGTTTTGGGCCCCTGTTTGGGCATTTTATTTCTGCTAAGAGAATTCCTTTTTCATCTTCCAGATTATGCTTATCTAAATTCAAATTTCTAAATTGCAATTGCCATGCACTATACTCTCATTGCCAAAACAAGGGAAGAATTCGAAGGGACCAAAATCTTTGTGTCCCCGATAAAAGGAAAGGAAATGATGAACTCTAATTACTTAGAACTAGGTTTTTACCAAAACTCAGGAAGAAGACGCTATCTCCGTGAGAACACTTAGGGTTAGCTTGCCCATTGTGAAAGTACAAACGCAACAAAGAGATTCATAAAAACATCTCCATCAGATTCCTCTCCAAAACACAAAACCTCTTGAGAGAAAAATGCTCGTTGGGCAACCCATACACCCAAGCAAAAGTAAGAGCAGAGCCTGCTAGGACAAGAAACGTAGCCTAGGCAAAAGTTAAGGCATTTGAAGGAAAAGCTCGCTAGGGACTCAACCTCTATCAGGTAACCTAGGCAAAACTTAGAGCATGAGAGAAAGAAAAACCAAGAGTGAAAACCCAACCCCAAAGGTGGTGATCTTGGAACTACGTAAAAGGCCTGATTCCCTGATTGGGATACGTAGGCAGTCTCACATCGAGATACGGCCCAAACATTTGAAGAGAGGAAAACATCAACATGTTTGTACTCAATGATAGGCATAGCTAAACCTGCGTATTGAGCTCGCAAAAGATGAGTTAGTCATTTTCCAAGGAATTGGCAAAAACAAAGACACATAAGGATTACAGTTCATCTCTTCTAACCCAAAAGTCATCAAACGCAATGGGTATGATCCTTCGGAAGACTCTTAAAGTTTGGCAATCAGGCTGAAGCATGGCAAAAGCAAGAAACAGCAAATCGAGGACTAAGCATAGGAAAGGATATGAAACAGGATGCCACTTGGCTAAAGCAAAACCTATCTTCCTTGGGAAAATAGATGTAACGGCCGGACAATCGATACCTCGGCCGCAACAATAATCCTTCGGCCGAGTGATCGATTCTTCGGCCAAATATTTTTCACACAAAATAACTGTCTACCAGCAAAAACTCACTCAAAAAGCCATGTTCTGACTATCGCATGCAAACTCAAAACGTTTAGGGGCAGGAAAGGCATTTCTCATTTCTCAAACAAAAACTTGTTTACAAAATCATTGTTGTGGTTGCTTTCACTATACAAATATAGTTTCTGCCCATCTACTAACTATGAACAGGGAAAAGAAAAGCCCTAAAAACTAGGCGATGTCTGAGAAGAAGGCAAAGGCTGCTCACTGGTCCCCAAGTTCCCCTCAGCAGCCGGTACCCTCTCAGCCTCAAGCTGCAGTCAGGGAAGATATAAACGTTCAGAATCAAGGGATAATACATAGCAGATAAAGCTTATGAAGAGAGTCATACCTCTAGGATCCTACGGCGCTGTCTCCAGACCAAGACCTCTGTACTCTGGTAGGCGCGAAGCCACTCCTGCACTATCTCGGCAGGCACCTGTGGAACAGCCAAGTATTACAAACATCTAAAGCAAGAATACAATGCGAAGTGATGAAAGCTAAACGTAAGAATACCTGTGAAGCCCCAACTGGCAAAGAGTAGAGCGGGGTCGTGCAAGGAGTCAGCGTCAGGCGCTCTTCCTCCCCATTGCCTGAGTGAAAGGAAACAAACGAAGGAGCCCGTGGCCAAACAGGAGCTACGGGAGGAGCCTCGACAGAGGGGGTCAAGAAAAGACGGCAGTACTCCATATAGTCACCTGCCTGAAGGAGTAAACCTGCCCAATCTCTGATCCGAGCATTCTTCAGATCTTCCTTCGACATCAAGGAAGTAGACCTCATAGATACTGGAGGAGAAGGAGGAACAAGCTGAAGAGCCTCAGCACGTGATCGCCACTGGCTGGCCACTCGATCACCTAAGTACCAGGCTCGGCAAAATGGACCTTCGAGCAAGCTACGAGTCCGATCTAGGACTCTACAATGAGCAAGAGGGGCGTCCTCTGGTACACCACCCCAAGGGTCAAACCGTACCTGTAAGGGCAAGGACAAATCAGTCTCGATACAAGAATATGGAAGCTTAAAGGACAAGAGGAACAAAAGGAAAGGTACCTGATCGACCGTCAGTCGGTCCAAAACTCGCCGCCACTCGGGAAAGCTCAAAACTGGTGACCGTGGCCTCCGTTGCCCCATCAACCATCGCTCATAACGAGGTGTACAGTTCGCGTCACCATGCCTGGTCTCAGGGGGAAACTGGAGAAGGTGCTCAAAAGCCCAGAGCTGAAAAGCAGGTAAATTCAGAACCAGGAAAAAGCCAAAACAGAAGTACAAAGGAATGATACGTACCTCAAGCACTCGAAAGTGGCCGCAAAGAATGGGACTCTTGTCCCGCGAGCAAGCTCCAAGACCACCGTACAAAGTGGCCAAAGCAGACGAGCCCCAGTCAAACTCCCTAGTAGCTCCCAGGTGCTGCAGAGGAGCCAAAAACTGCGTGTGTATTGAACCATCCTTGTTGGCAAACAACGTTTGCCCAAGGAGGTAAAGGAGGAAGGCCCGTGTCAACTGCTCGACGCTCACCTGGGTCAGAATATCAGCCACCGCGAAAGTCTTGCTTAGCCAAGCAAGATCAACGTGACCCCGAGAACGAACAGGGGGCACCTTGCCCAGAAACCACCTCAAAGCACCGTCTCGCTCCCAAAGCCGAGGGTCAACTCGAAGAGCAATCTCGCCTATCCGTAGGCCAGTCAGCAAGGAGAAGTCACCCGGAGTGATAGTCATCTCACCAGCAGCAGGGAAGTGGAAGGTATTGGTGGTATCCCACCACCTCTCAACCAGCGAGGTCATCAGTGACCAATCCATCTTCGGAAGATCGAGGCCCAGAATGAACGCCTCGAAGCCAGCAGCACGTACCAGTTCCCGAGCCTGCTCTGGCAGCGTCAAAAACCACCTGTGCACCTCCTTGCCTCCTCCGCGGGCCTCCAGCCTCCTATTTCTCTGCCAAAGACAAAAGGGAGTTAATCTCATGATTGCATAAACAAAGAAAATGCTAAGGGGCGTCAAATTAACATCTAAAAGCATGCGTTGCCTAGACAGGGGCATAGTTATTTTAGTTTCCTTAAACAAAAATAAATTCAACCCGAACATGGGTTTCTCACATTCACGCTCCAAGCCAAAAGGGATTTCCGTCCCGCAAGCAAAAAATTTTTATTCTAAATACAAGAATTTCCAAAACTCTGAACTAAAGTAAACTTTTTACTTTTCAGGAAACTCACCGGCACGTTCAGAACGCTCAGGTGAAACTCTGGATCTTGACGGACCACTTCAGCCTCTGGGCCACCAACAGGAGGACGGTACTGCAGGAAACCGCCGTAACCCAGCCTACGCGAAGGACAAACGTAGGTAGTGGCATCAAACAAACCGGGCTCTTCAATCGCCTCCTCATCGGAAGATGGATGCTCGCACCTACATGAAGGGTGCGAGGATGAACCTGCCACACCCGAAGACGGCGTGGCCATCACGTCCAAGCCAAGAAAGGGAGAAAACCAACGGTTTCGGACAAACAAAGTCGGCAGCGACAGTAATGACGGCGGTGGTCGGAGAGGATGGTCGCCGGAGATGATGGTGGCCGACGGTAGTGGAGGAGGGCGGCGGCGTACGACGGTCGTCGGACGAGAGGAACGGAGGAGAATAAGGGAGGAGGAGAAGAAAAGATTAAATGGGCCGTGAGATCGATTTAACTGAACTTAAATCGATTTCCTGACTTTTGGCGTTCTCACGGCCGAGACATCAATTTCTCGGCCGAGACATCAATCCTTCGGCCGAGAGATCGATCTCCGGGCCTCCCAATCTATTCCTTCAGCAATGTCAGATCATGCTCAGCGCATTAATTCAAGCCACTACAGAATCCTCAACCAACCAAGTAGCCCTGGGGGCATCCCCAGGCCAACACAATATGATCAAGACTAGCCTTGGGGGCATGCCCAAGCATCGAAGATCTCTCTCCACAAACTGCTGGCCTGCAAAACAAGACACTCATCAGCCCTGAGCTCAAAACTTCAGCGGCTCCAAGCCCATTATTGGCAGGTTCTACGCCCATATCAATTCATCCAGCGGCTCTACGCCTTCAACTTAACGGCTCTACTATCCTGACAGGCTCAAAGCCCATCATCTCTACGCAACTCAGTGGCTCTAAGCCCCCACCTACCAATTCAGCAGCCCCGTACCCATCATCTCTAACACAACTCAGCGGCTCTATGCCCGCCATTTCATCAACCCAGCGGCTCAAAGCCTATGTCTACTATCTCAGCAGCTCTATGCTCGCTATCACAGTAATAGGCTCTACGCCTTCGCCTATCAACTCAGCGGCTCGAAGCCCCTTACTCCAACAGGCTCGAAGCCTGTACCTATCATCTCAGCGGCTCTAAGCCCTCCACACAGCAGGCTCTACGCCCGTCATCTCACCAAAGCGGCTCTACGCCTTCTAATCAGCGGCTCCAGGCCATCACCTCAGTAGGCTCGAAGCCTATCTCAACAGACTCAAAGCCTTTATCACCCAGCGGCTCGAAGCCCTTTATCATAGCGGCTCTACGCCCGTATCAATTCAGCGGCCCTGTGCCCATCGTCTCTACACAACTCAGCGGCTCCAAGACCGCTATCTCAACTGGCTCAAAGCCGTAAACAAGCAATCCCAGCGGCTTGAAGCCCTTTATCTCAGCAGCTCTATGCTCTCTATCACGGCAATAGGCTCTACGCCTGTTATCACAAACTCAAGCGGCTCAAAGCCTACTTTCACCCAGCGGCTCAAAGCCGTGAACAAGCAATCTCAGCGGCTCGATGCCCATTATCGACATGGCTCTACGCCCATATCAGCTCTACGCTCGCTATCACAACTCAGCGGCTCAAAGCCCATCATCTCAACTGGCTCGAAGCCGTAAACAAGCAACAGGCTCTAAGCCGCCCCAACAATCAAGACATCTATTCTCAGGCTCTACGCCTGAATGCTCAAAAATCTAACATTTTTGAATGCTCAAGCTCTACGCTTGGATGCCCAACCACTGTGTACTGGATGCTCAAGTTATACACTTGAATGCTCAAGCTCTACGCTTGGATGCCCAACCACTGCGTACTGGACGCTCAAAGCCTGTACTTTGAATGCTCGGATTCTGCCGTCCGAATGCTCGAGCTCTACGCTCTGAATGCTCAAGTCCGGAACTTGATAGAAGCTCTAAGCTTAAAACAAACACACACGCACGGGCCCGTGCACATTTGCATCAACATTTGCACATCGAGTCTGCACCTAACAACCATCATCACACATATACACTCTGCATATCTCTCATGAAACAGGTCAGCCCTGCAATCAACCGGCTCTATGCCTCGGTTTTATTGATCGGCCCAACGCCTCGATCTTTTGGCTCCACGTCAACACTTATGATGAGAAAGCTCCGTGCACAGACCATCAGAATACAACCAGCTCTACGCTTCGGTTCATCACGTCAAGCTCAAAGCTCTGACACCTCAGGCTCTCGCCTTATGATCAATACCAGCTCCGCGCTTCGGTCCCATCAAGCTCTAAGCTCACCTCAAGGCCTTCGCCTCATAACCGCAGCAGGCTCCATGCCTCAGTCTAGTCACCTCAGGCTCTTGCCTTATAATCAACACCAGCTCCGCGCTTCGGTTCAATCTAGTCACCTCAGGCTCTTGCCTCATGATCAACACCAGCTCCGTGCTTCGGTCTTATCAATCACCTCAGGCTCTCGCCTTATGATCAACACCAGCTCCGCGCTTCGGTCCTATCCAATCTCCTCAGGCCTTCGCCTCAAGATTGCAACAGGCTCCACGCCTCGATTTCATCACTCTCCAGGCTCTTGCCTCATGACTACAACCGGCTCCGTGCCTCGGTTCCCTCATCACCAAAGTTCCAGCCACTGGCCCTGTGCCTTCCCTACATCTCAAAAACAAACCGGCATCCAACTCATCCCCAGCAGATGGTTTGGATTCCACCCCATTACATCAATTCCTTCCAGCTCATTCGCAAGGATAGGCTACTCTACCGAGCTCCTTTCAGTCAAAGTAAGGATGATCAAGAAAAGCAAACGCACCGGCAGTGTACTGATCTACCCCAAAATAACTAAGGAAGCTCTCCGCAAAAACTCCCCAGGTAGCCCCGCGCTCCTTCAACTACTCTTCGCCAAAACCCTGGCTCGGTCTAGGTACGTCACACTACGGCTTTTTAAGCCCTAAGGTACGTCTTCTGTCTCTAACCCTCCAAACTTTTTATTTTTCTTTATTGCCCGAACTACGATTGGTCTGAATTTCCCTTGTGGAATACGTAGGCAGCCTCCCGGCCCGACCATAACAAAACCTTTTTCAAAAACCCCTTGGAATAGTGGTTGGACCAAATTGAGTTGCTTTTTACAGCTTTGACTCTTACTCAAACATGTCTCGCGATCCGTCTGAGTTCAGTCAAAGAGGGGCATCTGTAGACACCCCAATTTGGCCTAACGATTATTTCAAGTCCCACCTTGGGACAATCCCGATGATGAAATGAATACAATGATTGCTGATTGCTTCCTTGAGGACCTTAGGACTTTTGGTGAGAGCTTTGACCACTTAGAGGACCCAATTCAAAGCCATACAGCCTTTCAGACAGAAATACAGAAGCCTAGGAAAATCCATCTGACGGCCGTAACATCGATCCCACGGCCACAATATCAATCCCTCACCCGAGCAACCTGTTGCCAGCAAAATCTCCCTGAGAGATCAATCCCTCGGCCGCAAGATCTATCCTTCGGCCAAGACATCCTTTCCACGGCCGCGACATCCTTTGCTCGGCCGCCAGATCGACCTTTTTCCAGACTCTCGAACGTTCTGTCAGACGTTTGGTTTGATCCAACTACACTACCTTTCCGATGCGTTCGGGCTACGTTCGGAGATCACGACGTAGAGTTAGAGATGCATTGCAATTGCAATTGCCATCTCGTGATTTGATTGACCGGAGTGAGTCATCCCTATGCCTATATAAAGGGGCCTTTGGGCTCCGAATTAACACACAGAAATTGAGATACTTACACACTCTCTCAAACCTCGAAGCTCTGCACAAATACTCCCTCAATCCCATACTCCAAAAGCCCTAACCTTCCGAAGGTAGCCGTCAATCCGGCGATCAAACCCCGAAGTTCAAACCCTAACCCTAGGGTTCTCGATCAAGCAATCAACCAATCTCACCCAATCCAAAGCAATCAAGCAACTGAGGGATCAAGGTGGTGAGGCCCAACGGCCTCTGGTTTGTCTTAATTTATTGTATTTCTGACTAATCGTAGCATTTTGATTATCCATTAATCTTTCTGTCTGGTGTGAGGAAGAACACCGACCGGGGCTTCGATCCTCGGCCGGTATATCAAACCAGAAGATCCCTCGGCCGTGATATCCATTCACCGGCCGCGGGATCCATCTCCCTGGGACAATTTTGTTGCTTTTCTGCTTTCCAATGCATGCTTCAATTATCGCACTGGCTCACTTTGCTTACTGTTTAAAGGAATAACTAAACAGACTATGTGTTAGAATTAAACAAGGCATCTATACGTCTTATGTTGAATGATTATGGGCCAGTCTCACGGCTGGGCAAAGAGGGGTGCCTAACACCTTCCCCTTATTGTACTTTTGGCTCCCGTATCCAGAATCTCTATCTATTTTTCCAGTTTTAATAAACTGGGTGGCGACTCTATTTGATGATAACCGTTATCATGTGGCGATGTTCCTAGCCATGGGAATGTCCATGATTTTGGTTTATGAAGTGAGCAACCAATCGAGCAAATTCAATGTGATCAATCTGTATGGCGATGCCCCGTTTGGGAGGTGTCTACAGCCTAACTATTATTTCAAGTCCCACCTTAGGGACCATCCCGATGATGAAATGGATACAGTGATTGCTGATTGCCTTCTCGAGAACCTTAGGACTTTCGGTAAGAACTTTGAGCCACTTAGAGGACCTTATCCAGAGCCATATAGCCTTTCAGACATAAAATATAGAAGCCTAGGAGAATCCATATGTCGGCCGTAACATCGATCTCACGGCCTTAACATCATTTCCTCACCCGAGCAACCTGTTGCTAGAAAATCTCCCTGAGAGATCAATCCCTCGGCCGCAGGATCTATCCTTCGGCCGTGACATCCATTCCTCGGTCGTGTGATCCATTACTCGGCCGCCAGATCGTCCTTTTTCCAGACTCTAGAACGTTCTGTCGATTGTTTGATCCAACTACACTACCTCTCCGATGCGTTCGGGCCACGTTCAGAGATTGCAACAAAGAGTTCGAATTACATTGCAATTGCAATTGCAATCATGCCATTTGATTGGCCGGAGTGAGTCATCCCTATGCCTATATAAAGGAGCCTTTGGGCTCCGAAATTAACAAGTGAATTTACCCACCCAAGCTCCGATACTCTGCTAAAATACTCTCTCAAACCCTCTCTTCAAAAGCCCTAACCTCCCGAAGGCTATCCATCCGGCGATCAAACCCCGAAGTTCAAACCCTAACCCTAGGGTTTTCAAATAGGCAATCAGTCAATCACACCCAATCCGAGGCAATCAAGCAACTGAGGGATCAAGGTGGTGAGGCCCAACGGCCTCTGGTTTGTTTTATTTACTGTATTTATGACTAACCGTAGCGTTTTAATCATCTGTTAATCCTTCTGTCTGGTGTGAGGAAGAACATCGACCGTGGCTTCGATCCCTCGGCCGATACATCAAACCAGGAGGATCCCTCGGCCGTGACATCCATTCACCGGCCGCGGGATCCATTACCCTGGGACAGTTTGTTTTGTTCTGCTTTCTGATGCATGCTAAACTTATCGCATTGGCTCACCTTATTTACTGTTTAAAGGCTTAAATAAACAGATTACGTGTTGGAATTAAACAAAGCATCTATATGTCTTATGTTGAACGATTATGGGCCAGTCTCACGATTAGGCAAAGAGGGGTGCCTAACACCTTCCCCTTATTGTACTTTTGGCTCCCGTGCCCAGAATCTCTATTTATTTTCCTAGTTTTAATAAACTGGGTGGCGGCTCTGTTTTGATGATAACCGCTATCGTGTGGCGATGTTCCTAGCCATGGGAATGTCCACGATCTTGGTTTACGAAACAAGCAACAAATCGAGCAACAAATGTGATCAATCTGTATGGCGATGCCCCGCTTGGGAGGTGTCTACAATGAAATGAGCGACTTGCACTACAGTCAAAGTTGTATAGGAAGTGGCTTCTACCCACTTGGTAAAGTAATCAATGGCAACCAAGATAAACTTGTGACCATTAGACGCTGCTGGCACAATTCTTCCAATACCGTTAATCCCCCGTACCAAGAAAGGCCAGGGGGAAGTCATCTGATGCAATTTTGATGGTGGAACGTGCATGAGGCTGGCGTGAATCTGGCATTTATGGCGTCGTTGCACATACTCTACGCATTCCGTTTCCATGGTGGACCAAAAGTAACCATGCCTTAGGATTTTCTTGGTGAGCACCATGCCATTCATATGGGGACCACACACTCCTTCGTGGATTTCCACCATCACCCTTGTTGCTTCCGCGCCATGAATACATAACTTGTGCATCCCACAATGCGACCTTCGATACAGATTTTCTCCACAGATGATGTATTGAGCTGCAATTCTTTGGAGAGCTACCCAATCCTTCTTACTAGCTTCAGTAGGGTATTCTCCTCTTTCCACAAAGTTCCAAATGTCATGATACCAGGGCAGACCGTCGTCGGGCTCATCGATGATCATAACATGCCTGTATATTGGCAAATCTCGTTGCTCAATTATAATGGGTCTCAATTTTACCCCGATGGGGATCTCGACCATGGACACCAAAGTTGCGAGAGCATCTGCAAATTGATTCTTGAGCCTTGGGACATGAGTGAAAGTTACTTTATTGAATTGAGGAATGAGGTCCTCAAGATCTTGGTGATATAGCTTTAATTTTTCCTCCTTAACTTTCCAATCGCCGTTAGCTTGCGATACCAATAGGTTGGAGTCTCCAACCACTTCTAGTTTCTCCACACCAATTTCTATGGCTGCTTCCATATTGACAATTGTAGGTGGGAAAAATCTGACAGCGAATATAGCAGTGCAGAGTACACAACGGCTCCTTGTGGTGTCTGATCGGGACCCTAGTGCCATCTGTGGGCTACCACAGCCCCGGGTGAGATCGGGGCGGCCCAATTTGGAAAATCGCGCGCCTCGTGCCGTTTTGAGATCGATTTGAAAAATTGTTTGAATTGAAGAGTCGCCACCCGGATTTATGGTATGTCACCCGAGAAACCGTTTTGATTGAAAATCATTGATTTGAATTGAAAACCAGAGATCGTTTTGAGGGTCCGGAAGCCATGTTACGAGGGGGGAAGGGTTTTACGGCACCCCTCTCGCCCGATTCGAAATCGGTCTCTACTAAACGTTTGTGGGATTTTTAAAAGGGATTTTGTTTCATTTAACCAGCTAGCAAGTATCCACAGTAATACCATGTAGGAAGTGCATGCATATGCATGTGTACAGGAGGGGGGGGGGGGGGGAGATAGCCATGCATAATATACAAGATGACTGAAAATGCAACACTGTTACTGGATTCACTCTCGAGCGCTCGGGAATGGTCCCGAGCGCTTGGGAGTGCTGACACTCTCAACCTGCAAAACTTTGTTAGCACAGACAGAATATAATGTAAAACTAGAAACTGAAATGCTGTTAAGTACACTACTAGCTCAACAGAGGACTTGAAAGACTGAGCTAAGCCTTCAATCTTTCAGATCATGCATCCCTGCCTTGACAAGATTAAATCTACAACTTTTAAAGAGCAAATGGCTACACCTATGCATGTAGAAATCAGAGAACACAGCAGACTGGGAAAATGGAATGGAATGGCATGCATGCACTCCCGAGCGCTCGGGAATGGTTCGGAGCGCTTGGGAGTGAGCTGCATGTCAGCTTGCTCTCAAATGGAAAATGAAATCATTTTATCATGCATTCACACTCGTCTAGGTCTTTAACAAGAGAAAATCTTATTTTTAACTTTGGAAAACCTTGTTCTTACATGAAATTTGTAAGAAACACTTCCGTTTTGGGGGAAAATGACTTTCTGTGCATGCATGCCAAAATGAAACCACTTCTTTTAAGAGTGCACCTCATTCCCAGCCTACTTTGTGACAAAGAACCATGCATGAAACTGGGAACAGTCCTGAGCACTCGGGAGCACTCTCGAGCGCTCGAGAGTGTTTCCAGTAACGGTTTTGATAAAACATTTTTTGTACCCCATTGCTCTTGTTTTTACACTAAGGTCTCCCAACCATGCACCCAGTATTGAAGACTGGGTCAGGCTGAGAGACCCCCCTCAGAAGGGAAGAACAACCTCTTTGGTTTGATATCAAAGTAGAAGGGTTTTCTACCTTTTGCTTGACACTTTGCTCCTTGACTGGCTTTTGAAAAGTGGATGGAGAAAGGAGAATACAAGAAATCAGAAGCTAGGATTGTTCTGGATTTCCTGCATTTTCCTTGATGATCTTTTGAAAGCTTTTGAGGTTTGAAGTTGGAGTTTGAGTTTGGTAAATTCTTGCTTTGAACAAGAGAGAGAGAGAGAGAGCAGAGAAGGGGGTTCCTAGAGAGAGGAAATTTCGCAGCCCCTTGCTTTGAAACCAGGCCCTCCTATTTATAGCCAAAATAACCTATAGTTTTGAAATCAAATGGTTTTTGAATAAAACATTTAAAAATGGGGAAAATCTGCTGACCTAGTGTTCTCTGACTGAGGTTGAGTGTAGACTGAAGCCTCAGCCGGCTCAAGGTGGCTGCAATGATGGATTGCATGGATAGTGGGGAGCCCTGCCATCCATTGGGCAGCACAGAAGACTCGAGCGCTCGGGAGTGAGCTAGACCAGAGGTTTTGGAAAACGGTTTTGAGCGCTCGGGACTGCTCCCAAGCGCTTGGAAATGCTTTTGACCATTTTTATTTCCTTTTCAAATCCTTCAAGGAGCAAAGTCTCGATTGGTACAAGGCTTGTTTTGATCCAAATTCATCATCGGGAGCCTCCGGGCCACAAATCAAGGAATTTCGAAAAGTTCAAATTGGGGTGTCTACACCATCGTTGGAACCCTAATATGCAAAATAGACGAGGGGTGAGCGCACCTTTGCCTCTCGTGGCAAAGGCCCTCCGATGCCTAAGTTAGTATCATGTACTGGAATGAAACCCTAATTATCTGTAGGAAAGTCTTAGTGCAATGTATTGCGTACCTTTTGCCTTTAGGCTAACTTTGTTTATATAGGCATATATTTGCTTGCTTTCCAAGCATCCTTGTTGCCCTAGGTTTCCTACCTCATATAGGAAACCTAGCCTTCTAGGGATCCTTTTCTCCAATCAGCCGAGATCCCACACTCGTAGGGATTCTTCTCCTCATGGGGCTCGCTCCCAATTAGGACTGTTTCCTTACTTATCTCGACTGGATATTCGGTTCTTCTTCTAGAACACTCCTACTGCCTCATCACTTAAGGCTATCCTCTTTAGAGACCACCCTCTGTTCGGCCCTCTCATTACTGAACAGATTGCTTGGATCAATGTCCTCTCATGTCTCTACTCTTTATCTGCCGAACAGACCGCATGGTCCTATGACTCCTCATATCGTCGGACCTTATCGCCGTCCACTGCCTTCCATGGTGGCTCACCTAACTTTATTTATCACGTAACCCCTGTATATCACGTGTTTGGTCACTAATTGTGCCTGTTCGGGAATACCTCCCTACAATTAGTGACCAAACACATGATATACAGGGGTCACGTGATAAATAAAGTAAGGTAAGCCACCATGGAAGGCAGTGGACGGCAATAAGGTTCGACGACATGAGGAGTCATTGGACCAAGCGGTCTGTTCGACAGATAAAGAGCAGAGACATGAGAGGACATTGATCCAAGCAATTTGTTCGGTAATGAGAGGGCCGAACAGAGGGTGATCTCTAAAGAGGATAGCCTTAAGTGATGAGGCAGTAGGAGTGTTCTAGAAGAAGAACTAAATATCCAGTCGAGATAAGTAAGGAAACAGTCCTAATTGGGAGCGAGCCCCATGAGGAGAAGAATCCCTACAAGTGTGGGATCTCGACTGATTGGAGAAAAGGATCCCTAGAAGGCTAGGTTTCCTATATGAGGTAGGAAACCTAGGGCAACAAGGATGCTTGGAAAGCAAGCAAATATATGCCTAAATAAACAAAGTTAGCCTAAAGGCAAAAGGTACGCAATACATTGCACTAAGACTTTCCTACAGATAATTAGGGTTTCATTCCAGTACGTGATACTAACTTAGGCATCGGAGGGCCTTTGCCACGAGAGGCAAAGGTGCGCTCACCCCTCGTCTATTTTGCAGATTAGGGTTCCGGCGACGGCACTAGGGTCTCGATCAGACACCATAAGGAGGCGTTGTGTACTCTGCGCTGCTACAATCGCTGTCAAATTTTTCCCACCTACAACAATGCACGCTTCATATTCTGCCTGATTGTTTGTGACTTCAAAATTCAGTTTGAATGCAAGTGGAATGTGTGATCCTTCAGGTGAAATTAGCAGCATACCGATTCCAAATCCTCTTTGATTGGCAGCTCCGTCGAAGTACAACTTCCAAACGTCCTCAGTTATGATCATTACATCTTAATCAAGAAATTCAAACTCAGCATTTTCAGCCCCTTCGACCGGGTGATCAGCCAGGAATTCTGCAACGGCCCTTCCTTTCACTGACTTCCTCGTGACATACTTGAGCTCAAATTCAGCCTGCATGAGTAACCACCTTGCCAGCTTCCCGCTAAGAGCAGGTTTCTCGAACAGGTATTTGAGAGGGTCCATTCGAGAAATCAGCCTTACCGGGTAAGCCAACATGTAATGCCTCAGCTTCTTGGAAGCCCAAACAAGAGCCCAGGACGTCCTTTCTAAAGGAGTGTAGCGCTCTTCACACCCAACCATATTTTTGCTCAAGTAATAAACCGCTCTTTCAACCCTATCGTCTCTTTCTTGTGCCAACATGCACCCCATCGCAGGCAGGGTGACAGACAAGTATGGGATCAAAGGTTTTCCTGTTACAGGTGGTGTTAGTACTGGCGGATTCTACAAATAAGTCCAGATCGTCTCGAAAGATTTCTAGCATCTATCATCCCATTTGAACGGCATGCCTTTCTTAAGAAAACAAAATATTGGCTCACAGGTCGAAGTCAACATAGCGATGAATCGGCTAATGAACTGCACTTTCCCAATGAAACTTCTCACATCCTTTTCAGACCGAGGCGACTCCATTTTCAGAATGGCTTTGATTTTTGATGGATCCACTTCAATGCCATGAGTGGTGATCATGAACCCCAGCATTTTCCCTATAGTGACTCCGAATGTGCACTTGGTCGGATTGAGACGCATTCTGTACTTTCAAATTCTTTCAAGGAACTTTCTGAGTGCTGGTAAGTGACCTTCCCGTTCTTTTGCTTTGACGATCATGTCATCAACATAAACTTCTACCTCTTTATGAATCATGTCGTGTAACAAGGTCGTGGCTGCCCGTAACAATATGTTTCCCATTCAGTGACAAATGTGCTTTTCTCTCGATCTTCTGGAGCTATGAGTATTTGATTACAACCTGAAAAACCATCCATGAAAGAAAGCAAAGCATGTCCAGCAGTATTGTCGACAAGTACATCGATATGCGGCAATGGAAAAACATCTTTCGGACTAGCTTTGTTTAAGCCTCTAAAATCAATGCAAACCCTAATCTTGCCATCCTTTTTAGGGACAGGCACAATGTTGTGACCCATTGAGGGTATTCTGCTACCATTAGGAATCAAACATTAATATGTTTAGTGACTTCTTTTATTTTAAGCACTTAGTCGGGTCTTATTCACCTTAGCTTTTGTTTTACAGGTTTTGCGTCGGGATAGAGGGGAATCTGGTGTTCCACAATTTCAGGATCAATTCCGGGCATGTCAGCATGTGACCATGCAAAAATATCTTTGAATTCTTTGAGCAAATCTATGTGTGCTTGGCGCTCTTCTGGAGACAGCACGGAACTGATCTGAACCATCTGGGGGTTCATCTCATCTCTCAAGTTTATTGAAATTACTTCTTCTTTTACAAGCTGAGCATGCCTTTCATCTTCCCTTTCGATTAGAGACCGGATTTCTTTAGGGATGTCCCCATCAAAATTTGTCCCTTCGTCATCAGGGTCGACGCAATTTATTTCAAAATCAGAGAAGTAAACGAAATCAGCTTCGTTTATTTCATCAGCAACAAAGGCCCCAAGGGCGCCAAATACACGAGTGGACTCGAATTCAAAGTACAGACCATGAGGAGTTGGGCCAAGAGGCTCCGACTCAAAATCTACAACAGACTCGAAGGACAGAGAAGACTTAGATGACTCGAACTCGGACTCAGATTCAGAATCAAACCCATGGCATGTCACACTTGGTATGAAAGTCCAGTTCTGATATTCTCCAGCAACATCCACAATGAGTGAAGTAAAGTCTTCAAGGGCCTCCTGCCCCAGCATCATCACCTCAGCTTCTGCGACTATACCCATTGGTCCGTCCTCTTCTAAAAAGATTGCCAGACTACCCATGTCAAACACTTTAACCCAGTCGGCTGGTTCTTCTTTCACAACCACAGCCTTGACCTCTTCTTCAGCTTTTGGCCAAACATCGTTGGCGAATATCTATAATCCCGATAGATGAGTTTTGGTTTCTTTATCCCAAAATGGCTCCGGTTGACCTTGATAGATTTGCTTGGCCTTTTCCTTCAAGAAATAGTCTTCCAGCCTATCTCCCTTCTTCACAACTTCATCTTTAGAAGGCTTGTACCCTAAGCCAGTTTTACGCATCAGGGTTCCGGTGATGTTGAACTTTGGTGGTCCTTGCAGATTCTTACCTAGACCAAGTCCCGGCATGTAAGACATTTTCTTCATCATTTTTAGAGCAACATTGCTAATGACAAAATCGTTGTCCACCCTAACCAAAAAGACGGAGTTAGTAGTGTCCAACGAAAAGCTACCTAGAGCGATGTCCTCTTCTCCATGTTGAATTTCTAGTGTTGTCTTCAGTAGGCGAACGGATCCCAGAGTCTCTGTGGATAGTCAGCATTCCTGTCTCAAGTCCCAAGCGGACTTTCTGGTGAAGGGTAGAAGGTATAGCCATGATGTCAAGACGATGGATCAGCAGCAGGTTGAAAGAGGCAGGGATATTGAGTACATGAAACTCCACCTCAGTTTGATAGGACCCAAATGTTATGGGGAGCATGAGAGTACCAACCACATCCCAATGGCTGTTATCATATGCCCAGATCTTGACATCAGACGGAGAGAAGTCCTTGATCTTTTATCCCAGACAATAAGTAACACGAAGCGGGCAGACACTAATTGCAGAGCCATTGTCGATCAAAACCACTAGAACCCATTTGCCTTGACATTTTAGAGTGACATGAAGAGGCTTGTTGTGGTTAGACCCTACGACTGGCATCGATCAGTGAAAGTGATAGCGTGCTTGATTGGAATTTAATTGATGAGTGCTACCATCTCATCTAGGGTTATGTCGGAGGGGACTTTCAGGTGGGAAAGGGTCTGGATAAGTCTTTCACGGTGATGGGTGGATTGAACAAGCACATCCCAAACAGACATTTTGGCCTGGGTCTATTCAAGCTGTCGTTTCAGCATTTCTTCAGGGCAACGGGATTTTTCTCAGGGTGAAAAGGTTCTTTGGTTGGTAGAGTAAAGGGGTGGAAGGGTTCTTTGGCCGGTGGAGCTACAAGGTGAGAAGATTCTCTAGTTTTGAAGTTAAGGGGTTGGTAAACGCGACCACTCCTTGTCAGGTGGCCCACTTGACGAAACTGTTGCTCCTCGCTCCACAGATCAGTAGGAGCTTTGCGCTTGCATCCGATTGTAGTCCCTTGGAAATTTTCAGCCAAATCAGCGATAACCAAGTCCTTACATTGTGGTTTTGAAGCACAGTTGAAGCTTCTACCATATTTTACTCATACCATGCACACCTTTTTAGGCATGCACCTTTGAGAAGTTGCGGATTTTATGCTTTTAGATTATGTATGTTCCTGATTTTGTGTTGAAGTTCCTTTATGCTTTCATCTTGCATGAATTTGATGAAGCTTGTTATTAAGTTTTTAGGAATCCCTTCAAGTGGTTCAAGTCTATTTTTTAAATTTTATGGCACCACAGTTAATTTAGGTCGGGCTTAGATTATTTATGTAGATTAATTATGTTACGTCTTGCCTTTAGCCTTTAGACACTGGTCCTACAGTCATTTTGAAATATGATGTTGCATTTGTTATGCTATCTTATTCCATTTGAACTAAAGATTTGATATCTTCATTATTTTATTTTACAGGTGTGAATTAAAATGGCTCCGTTTGGCATAAGTGTTGCACGATGATTTTGTATTTGTGCCATTGTAGTGAATTGGAATGGAGATTCTCTGGTAGACCTCCACCGATTGCCGTGCACTCTCTCCCACTCACTCAAAACTAGTATCTCTGTCACACACACACAAGCACGCCAATAGAAAACTTCTTAAGCCCTTTAAACTTTTGCATGTCATGGCATTTATGATTTGTAATCATTGAAGTACATGACTATTGTAGGTGCGGTCAAAATTATTGACACATCAGCAGGAGAGACTTTCTGACCCTCCAATTGGCTGCGGACGCGTGGCGGAAGGGCCCACGTGGAAGGTTAACCTTGGTCAAAGTTCCATTCTGAGAGAGATGGTTGACCACCCAATGGGAGAAGAACACGTGCGGAGTATAAAAAATGACACTCGCGGAAACGGTCCGTGGAAGGGAGGCCACCGCGGGACCCCCGCTGGCTCCGCAGAAGAACTAAAAATGTACCGAAATGGGTACGACGATAGAGAATCATAGGAAGACCTCGAGGTTCTATTTGGGCCTAAAAGGCAGGGTCCGGAGGGAACCCCGCGAGAAACATGCGATCGCCGCAGGTCGCGACCTCGCTCTAGCGGGAATTGGGGAATTTCTTGTGGCTTGGTGGCTTGGGATGGGGGTAGCGTCACGGAAATTCGAGTACTCCCGCGGAAAAAACCTTCCGCGGGAGGGCGAGTTTATCAAAGACCTGGAGGTACGGAAGGGACACGTGTTGGGGTCTTATGGGCGTGTCGTTCTGGGCCTGACCTAGGCCTAAGTGCCCTATAAATACCCCTGACATTCCCAATGATTGAGAGGCTGACTTTTCCAGAAAGAAAGGGTGTGAACACTGATTCTGAGGAAGGAGAACATTCTTCCCTGGAGAGAAGGTGACCTCGCCCGTTCAAGTCCAGAAAAGGTCAGATATCACCCCCGCGGAGAACGTAAGGGACGCGCTGCCTTTGTCTCTCTCGTACCTCCTGCCCCTTCCCTCACCCCACAAGATTCTTCCCCTTTTTTCCTTTCTACTAATCATCAGCCAATTGCACCTCTCTAGCTCACATCTGTACACGTAAGCACGTCCAGCGGAACCCACTCACCCACATTTAGGTGACTCTGCTGGGGAGGTGTCTTTTGGTTTATGGTTAGTACCCGTTCCAGAGAATATATTGAACAGCCACCACCACGCCGGTGAGCAATGACAGCGCCAGATAACATCACACCAGTTATCGAGGAAGTTGAAGAAACCAACAGTGCAAGTACGGCCGCACAAACGCTGCGGGCCCTCCAGGATGGCCAGCGACAGTTCCTCGAGATGCAGAGATAGTTGCTTGCGGCCTTTACCGGTCTCATTGAGCTCATCTCAGCGGCGCTCCCGAAGGCCGCGGTCAGCCAGAGTGACGAACCGCAGCAAAACCATGTCGGGGGCAGCATTAGCCAGACGGTGCAGCCTCAGGTCCCCTTGACGGCGCCTCACCATTTGCGCCCTGTGCTTGTAGGAGGCATTGTTGGAAACCCCATTGGAGACCGCTAGAAAAAGGTTGCCGCTGATGGTACCAGCACGCCATCCACAGAACCTTATATCACCATGGCGGAAGTCCAGGCCCTACTGGCACAACAGAAAGCAAGTGAGGCAAGCAGAAAGGAGCCAGCCGCTGCTGAAGCCAGAACCCTGTCCACGGGGCAATTCATCACTTTGGCAGACGTGCAGACCCTCCTAACTAAAGAAAAGGCAAAGACGGTTTTACCCTCCCTTCCTAGCCCGGATATCCGCCCTCCCTACCCCATAAACTACCCTACCCGGAAGGGTACACCCCACCAAAGTTCGTCAAATTTGACGGGAAAGAGGGCAGCGCTCAGGAGCACGTGGTCCGTTTCATAGAGTCCCTTGGGGCCCACGCGTCCGACTCCAACTTGCGTCTCCGCGAATTTTCAAAGTCTCTCACTTCCCGCGCATACACGTGGTATGTCAACTTGGAACCATACTCGATCGCCATTTGGGAAGAGATGGTGAATAACTTCTATGCTAAGTTCTTCCAAGTCCGTGAAAAGGTAACGGTAATTAGTTTGACGAAGGAAACACAAACAAGCGGGGAGGATGTGGTGGATTACATCAGGCGATTCCAGGATCGCGCAGTTGACTGCACTGAGTCGGTGAAGGAAGTTCAACTTGTTGAAATCTGCATTGGCGGAATGATGGATGAGTTCAAGAAGTTGCTCATCAACCTGAAGCTGGGAACATTTTCCGTCCTATTGGAATCCGCGTACAATATCCGCCACGTGGTCAAACCGGCCAGGAAAGATAGTTGGAAGGGCAAAGCCACGGGTGCCACCATAGCTGTCGCGGAGGCGCCGTGGGCCCAGCAGGCTCCTGGAGGAAGAAAACGGAGAGAACGCGAAATGGGGCCAGCACCGGATTTCCCCTGCACCATGGATGAAGTACGAGCCTTAGTGAATGCGTGGGTGCAAGACGGAGAACTGGAACTCCCCCCAGTGGAGTACGAACCAACGCGGGAAGACCGCGAGCATTCGTGGTACTGCATGTACCACAGGCATACCTAGCACCCAATAAGTGATTGTTGCTCACTAAAGAGATTGTTCAAGAGAAAGCAGAATTCAAATGAGCTGAGGATAGGGCGACACGACATCCGCATCGAACCTTATCTGGCCCACGGGAATAACAATGGGGAAGTAAACATGGCGGAATGTTACCCGTTCATGTATGACGATGAAGAAGAAGCAGACAACGATTATTACATGGAAGGAGAAGATGAGGAAGCGTGGGCGTACATGGTCTCTTGCTACGAAATCAAGGAGGAATTTGGAGACGGTATAACCCCCGCGGTTACACCCGATCCCAATGCTTCGGTCAAAACATTGCAGAATAGTGCAAAGTTCCGCGCATTCTTTGATGGTTTTGGCTTTACACCGGTAGCCAGGTTGGAAATCACTAAGGCAATCGTCGACATTGCGGAAGTCCACCAGGAGTCTTGCATGTCCGCGGAGGGGTCTATCCCGCGGATGATTCGCGATGAATCTAACTCTGTCACTTTCTTAGATGAGGACCGAAGGGTGCCGTACTCCCATAATTGCCCGTTGTATGTTACATCCCGCGTCAACGGAACAGAGCTGAAGAGGACCTTTCTAGACAGTGGGGCCTCCATAAACCTCATGCCCATGTCAACATTCCAAAAGCTGGGAATACAGGACAACCGGATAGTGGAATCCGCAATCACTATTACAGGGTTTGGAGGAGACAGGAAGCAATCTCTGGGGTATGTTGTGGTAGACCTAGAAGTGGGGGCAATCCGCTCAGCCACCAAATTCCACCTCATCAACGCGGACCCGAATTATCAGATCATTCTCGGCAGGAGTTGGATGCACATGTATGCAGTCGTGCCATCCAGCTATCACAAATGCCTGAAAGGAATTTGGGCGGGGAAGAAAGTCACCATCCGCACGTTAGAAAACCCGTTCGACACTCACGAAGCACACCTGTCGGACGCGGTTTACTTCTCGAAGCTGGGCGAGGTGTCTCAAGCGATCACTGCCAAGCCGCGCGCTGTCAAGATCCCAAGATAGGAAGATATCAAAGATGAGAAGCCGGAAACACGACAAAGAGACCCATCCGCGGCAGAAGCCGCAGCCCCAGGAAGATAACCAAAATGAAGGAAGGGGGCAAGACGGTGTATTACTTATGACGGTCCACCGGGGCAGCGGCCGATCAGGGAACCGCTAGCCCCGGCGGAACATGTACCATGATAGAGGAAGAAGTGATACAAAAACCAGAGCCCACTCCGGAGTGCATGCAGGACCAGCCCAAGCCACATCAAGAAGCACTAGAGGAAGTTGACCTAAATGACGGTATGGACCCAAGGAAACTAGTGTTTGTAAGCAAAGAGTTGGACAGAGAATTCCGCGAGAAGCTAATAGCACTATTACGTGCTAATTCAGATGTATTCGCGTGGCACTACGAGGAAATGCCCGGCTTAGACCCGGAGCTGGTAACGCATCACTTGGATATTTTCCCCAATTCCAAGCCTGCGAAGCAAGCCCAGCGGAAATATCACCCCGACTTGGAGGGACAGATCAAAGAAGAAGTCGAAAAGCTACGGAAAGCGGGATTTATCCGCCCAATCTGGTACCCTGAGTGGCTAGCGAACATTGTCCCCGTAAAGAAGAAGAATGGCCAAATCAAAGTCTGCGTCGACTTCCGCGATCTCAACAAAGCATGCCCAAAGGATGAGTTCCCGCTACCACACATAGATACGTTGGTGGATGCCACCTCGGGTCACCAGATGTTCTCCTTCATGGATGGCTTCAGCGGATACAACCAAATGAAAATGGCCCCGGAAGACGCGAAGAAGACGGCCTTCCGGACACCATTGGGAAATTTCTACTACATTGTAATGCCTTTCGGGCTCAAGAACGCGGGAGAGACATACCAGCAGGTTATGACAACAATCTTTCACGACTTAATGCACAAGATAATAGAAGATTATGTGGATGATCTGGTGGTAAAGTCCAGGGAGCGGAAGGACCATCCTTCTGATTTGGCCACCGTCTTCGCCAGATGCAGGAAATTCAACCTTAAAATGTACCCCCTGAAGTGTGCATTCGTGGTCACCGCGGGCAAATTCTTGGGTTTCCTTGTACATTGCCATGGCATCGACGCAGACGGAGCCAAGATCAAGTCCATCACGGAAATGCCCCCACCCCACTCACAAAAGACGCTCAAGCAATTCTTGGGGAAGGTATCTTACCTACGACGCTTCATCCCCGCGATGGCGGAAATCGCGGCACCCTTCGCGGACCTATTAAAAGGAAACGCGAAGTTTGAATGGAAGCAAGAACATTAGCAAGCTTTTCAGCGGATCAAGACGGTCTTGACCTCTCCCCAGACAATGGTGGCTCCAGTCGTGGGAAAATCGTTGATTCTCTATTTGACCTCTACCCCGAGATCCATTGGGGCTCTGTTAGTGCAAGAGGTAGATGGAACAGAGCGCCCAGTATACTACATCAGCAGGAAGGTTCAGGGAGCAGAGGAAAGGTACACCGCCATGGAGTGGCATTATTTAGCCCTCGTTTTCACTGCGCAGAAGCTCCGACATTACTTCCTATCATTTCCTATACAAATAATTACTAAGTGTGACCTGATAAGGTATCTTCTGTCTCGACCCACACTCACGGGCCGGGTTGCCTGTTGGCTGTTGACACTCGCAGAATTTGAGATTTCATGCTCAACACCGAAGGCAATCAAGTGTCAAGCCCTAGCGGACCTTCTAGCCCAATTTCCAAGCGGACAGTGCGAACCGCTCGAAGAATGTCTACCCGGAGATGGTTTCGAAGCTCTCGCGGCCAGCACCGACGAACAGCACTGGACGCTTAGCTTCGATGGGGCCGCGGGTAATGGATCAGGAGGCACGGGAATAGTGTTGCAGAACGAAGAAGGAGGGAAATACCACTTGGCTTACAAGCTAAGTTTCCCCTGTTCCAATAACGAGGCATTGATCTTGGGCCTAGTGGCAACGAAAGAAAGAGGAATCAAACACCTGAAGATAGCTGGAGACTCAAAACTGGTAATTCTACAAACAGAAGGAGTTTACACGTTTAAAGAACCAACTCTAGCACCGTACGGGACAACGGACCAAAAGCTGATGAAATTTTTCAAAAGCATCAATATCATCCACAAGCCCAGGTCAGAAAATCACTTCCCGGACACCCTTGCAACGCTGGGGGGCGAAAACAGAATTCGAGGAAAAAAGGGCTTGCATAGAGATCGTGAAGATGTTTGAACCATCCGCGGTAGAAGACTCTTCGGAGCCAACAGAGGATTGGCGCGGGTCCATCAAAATTCAGTTAATCACTGGCGTAGGGCACCTACCCACCACGGAGCTTTCATGCTTCGTAGTTTTGCGTGGAGAGTTGTATCATCGCGGTCCGCAAGGGTGGCTCGCGCAGTGCGTCAATTCAAAGGAATTAAGAGGAAGAAGTCTTGAACCAGATCCATGACAACGATTGTGCGGACAACGAGATAGCTCTGTACAGAAGGATTCAAAGGCAGGGTTACTATTGGCCCAGCATGAAAAAAGACGCCGATCTAATTGCAAAAAACTATACTTGGTGCTCCTTGTACGCGGCTAAGCCAGAATGCCTGATGGCAGGTACTAGCCACCAAGAAATGGACTGGAGACAGGTTTACATTGATTACTTGCGAGAAGGATCCTTGCCCGTGGAACGAACCGAGTCCGCGAGGGTTGTCCGCAGAGCGCGACGCTTCTTCCTAGAGAAAGGGCTCCTGTTTAGAAGGACTCTCAACGGGATGCCCCAGAGATGCATAGATAAAAAGCAAGCAGAGGAGGTTCTAACAAAGACCCACGGAGTTGAGCATCAAGGATGGAGAAAGCTGTACGAATAGTTGGTTCACCTAGGGTACTTCTGGCCTACCATGGAAAAGGATTCCAAGCGGCATGTCCACAGGTGTCAAGCTTGCCAGAAGTTTGGAAACTTGGTTCACGCCCCTTCTGTGGAATTGCATTCAATCCGCGCCCCGTACTCCTTTCACACCTGGGCCATGGATCTGGTGGGGCCCATCAGGTCGGCGTCACGGAAGAATAGATGGATCTTAGCAACCACAGAAGTTTACACCAAGTGGGTTGAGGCTGTTCCCCTGAAGAAGGCCACGGGAGACGCGGTAGCGGCATTCATTAAGGAAAACATCATCTACAGGTTCGGCATACCCCAGACGATTATCTCTGATAACGGAACCCCGTTCATCAATCACCACGTGGGAAGCCTTCTTGATGAATACTCTATTGATCATCATACTTCCAGTGCCTATTATCCGTAGGGAAACGGGCAGGCAGAAGCGACGAACAAAACCCTGATAAGGATCCTGAGCAAGCTGCTGGACGAACGCGGGGGTACTTGGGCAGATCATCTACCGATAGCCCTGTGGGCTTATCGAACTTCGAAGAGAAAACCTACCCGCGCTGCCCCTTTCAGCATGGTATATGGAGCGGAGACGATTTTGCCCGCAGAGTTGAGCGTCCCTTCCGCGCGGATGATCCTCGCGATGGAAAACTCCGCGGAAGGAAGAAGGGCAGACCTGGAAGCCCTTAAAGAAAGAAGGGTTGCAGCGGCCCTCACTCATGAGAAGTATTGAGAGTCCGTGGCGCGCTACTACAAGAAGGGCGTAATTCCGAGGGTATTCAAGGTTAGGCATCTGGTCTGGAAGGCCACTACGGCGGTGATGAGGGATTTCAAGACTCCGAAATTCACACCCAGGTGGGAAGGACCATACAAGGTAATCAATGCTTCCGCAAGTGGGTACTACCACTTGGCCCGCGTAGAAGACGGTTTCAAGACAGGGGCAGTAAACTCCAAGTATATCAAGAAGTTCTACCCGTGAGGACGGCAATGGAGTTCCTGATTTTCTGTTTTACTTCACAAGTTTCCCCTGTTCTTTTTTTTGTTTTTCTCTTTTGATGTCTCAAAACTTAATGAAGAGCAATGTCATTTTGTGGACCGTGTTGAAATTTTGTAAGAGCGAGCCACCAGGCTGATTATCTTTTAATGAAGTATTGACAATTGTCCTTCTCTTATTCTGTCTCTTCTTTTTTAACGTCTTACGGAGCGAAAAAAGGGTATGATCACGCGGAGAGAACATTTCCGCGGGATCATCGCCCCCCTTACGATTACCAAATCCTAAACTTAACGGTTATCAAACAAAGATAATGTTAAGTCACGAAAGGTCAAAACATGACCCGCGTGTCCCAGGCTTGGCGGTTATCAACTAGAGATAATGTTAAGCCTCAGACGGCCAGAACATGACCCGCGCGTTCCAGTCAACGATCTTCAAGCAGAAATGATGCTAAGGCAAGAGTAGTCAAAACATGGCCCATGGCCTGGAAACCAGCGGAATAGGCCAAGCCAAAAATGGCGAAGACATGGTCCGCGGTCAGAAAGTGGTAACATTATTACTAAAAAAGGGCAAAATCAACACACAAGTAATAGCATTGATATAAACGACAATCTTATTCCAATGACGCCAGTTTTATTCAAAAAGAGAACGGGGAAATAGTACATGTGTTTTACAAACAAAAAAAAAAAAAAGAAAGAAAGGAAAAGGAGAAGTGACCCTAAGCCAGCCAATCGGCGAAAACGAGCCCCTCTGGGTCAGGATCCTCAAGGTTCAGCGCCGCAGCAGCTAGCTCCTCGTCACGCTGCATCACCTGGGCAAACCTGGCCTCCAGGTTGGCCACGTGTTGCCGAGCGGAATCCAATTGGGCGGTCAACCCCTGGATCTCGGGCCTCAGAGCTGCCTTTTCCCCCGCGGCCCTCAGCGCGGAACTCCTCGCGCACAGCCATTCATATCCTGTGCAACCTCCTGCAGAGCGGCTTCCGTTTCGGGGGTGAAGTCGCCGAAGCGTAGCTGAGCCCAAGGAGTGAGCACTTCATGGAGGCTGCTAAGGAAAAACACCCCAAGCCGGACAGACCGCGGGTTGAAGGGGCCAAATGTCTTCGTATGGACCCGGGCTTTGGCATTCAGCAGCGGATGGTAGGCCTCGTCTATAGGATAGCCCACGGGGAAGAGCCGAATTGGTACCTCGGCCTCGGCAGCCATGGGGCCCTTCCCCAGATCTGCAACGGGACTTTGCCTAGGAGAAGGCTGCTGCTCCCTAGACTCCACCTCCTCTCTTTGATGCTCGCCCATCTCCAAGTTTAAGTCGAGCTCGAAGTCTCCAAGGGCTTGGCTTCCCTGTCCCCCCAAAACATCGTCAGTTGGCAGGAAGGTCATATCCTTAAATAAAGAATTTAGATCTGAATCAGTAATGGAGGTGGGGCCCCCACAGAACTCTTCATTTACCTCCAGCTGTCGGTCAGAAGGGATAGCCATAGGCTCAGCGGGTGGAGTGGCCGCGCGTCTCGTAGACTGATTAGGAGAGTGGGTCTGGGAGGTGGAACACGCCGGAGAATGGGGACTGGTTGCATCCGCGGCCATGTCCCGCCCCACGTCTGACCCAAGGCCTTGCAAGAAAGAGGCAATGGAGATCCCTAGAGAGCTGCCAGCAACCCGGCCCAGAAAGCTTTCGGTGGAGCGGATGCGGGCGCTGGTAGATTGTTGTTGATACCCAGAAGGAGTGGAGGTTGAGAGTGCCCCAGGTTGGTCCGCGGCAGGACCCCCCGTGGTAGCACGAGGAAGTTCTTCGACATTATCTTCCTCTTCCTCCCTCAAGAGTTGCGCGGTCGCCGCGTTGATGGGTTCCGCGGCGATGTCAGCTTGGCCCACAGACTTTCGGGTGTCCGTTGACGGAGGAGGCTAGCGGGCCTCAGAAGACGCTGCATTAGATGGGGAGGGGTCTCGATCAGCAGAATAAACTATGACATTTTCGGAGTCCTCAGAGGAAGAGGATGACTCGGAAGAGACCGTGTTGGGATCTCCTCCAAGGTCAACAACGGAAGGCTCGTCAGGTAACGTACCTCCGATAACCACGGAAGACTCCGGTTCTGGGCAAGGAAAGGGAGCTGGTTGCCCCCGGGGTTGGATCACCTCCGCCTCCCTTTGCTCTTCTGGGGAGTCAGAGATGTCCACTATGGCAATGTCTTCCGCGACGAGACCCTCCGCGGGTATGGACGACCGGGCTTGTAGGGCCGCCAAGTGGACGCTGAGGGGGACGTGATCTTCGTCATCATCGTCGTCACCGTCATCACCACTGCTGCCCGCCCCCATGTTCTCGTCCTTCTCATCATCAGACTCTATCAAGGCTGTTCAATACATTTTGCCGGAGTAAAAGTCAGAAATCAGAGGAAAAGACAACGGAGGTGATATTATGACAAGCGAACCTTACTGTCGAGGCGGCGTCATTTGGGTTGAGTGTCCGAAATATCTGCTTCCGCCTCCGCGTTCGCATCCACTTCCGCTGCTCCACCCGCTGCTTGTTCCGCTGCCTCTGCCACGGCGGCCGCCTCTGGCACTGGCGTCCCGCTCCCACTGCTAAAATCAAGAAGCAAAGTAATGAGAATAAACCCCAAAGAAAGAAAGATGAAGTAGCATAATTCAGTACAAGGAATAAGGGTGTACGTACCGTGCGAAGGCGTTTAGGGCAACGGGCCACCCCGGCCGCGGGCGCATGGGAAGAAGATGGTTGAGATGGCTCCGTGGGGGCTGGAGGCTGTGTCCTCCCACGGGTCGTCCTCATGCTTGTGCGCCTCGGGGCAGCTTGGGGAGGCGGAGGCGGCATCACAGGGAACTCCCTGTTAAGGGGCGCGACGTCAATCACGGCCCATTGGCTATGAGGCCCGCGCCAGTCAACTGCCCGGATGTCTGTGATGGCCCGCAGCGAAGTGTCCCGCATGCGGATCGTGGACGCCTCGGGAACGATGGCCTGCCCGCAGACGAATGTCAAGAAAGAGTCTAGATTCCTTCTCCAAAACAAACGGAATTCTGTAGTATAGCCCGAGACCCTGTCCCTGGCCGGAATGGGCAGGTTGCCAAGTTGCACCAGGATGGGAGAGAGTTGAGTCGCCATGAATCGGAGTTGGGACTCCGCAAAGGAAGGCATCGGAGGGGCGGGCCCAGGCACCCCTTAATCGAAACTCAACTGCCTCACGAAGTGGTCGGGGAGGTAGACCACTACTCCAGTGTTCTTGTTGTTTAAGAACGGAAGCCACCCAGGGAGAGCTATGAGTGTGGCATTGACAACCGTCCGCGCCACGGAGTCACCCCCACTCGCGGCGCTGAGAGAAGAAGCAGAGGGGAGAAGGCACAGGCCCACGCCCATGACACCCGGGGGAAGTGATGCTATAGGGCCGCAGAGTGAAGTTAGCTTCAACGTCACATGCCTCGTACCATAAGGCATTGCTGCTAGTACCTTGCCACTGCTCCGCGCGAGAGCGCAGCCCCGACACCAAAAAGGCCAGCAGAACCGGGGCAACTGAATGGAAATGCTCGAAGAAGTACGCGAGCAGGAAGTTGGTATGGGCCATTGAGAGATGGTTGCACCTACCAAGGGACCTGGCGTAGTCAGCTTGTACCAGGTCCAATTGACGGTAGAGCGACCCCAGAAACAGAGGTGCCAATGCAACAGACTGGCCACGAGCCAAGAGCATAGCCAATGGAAAGACCGCCTGGGAGAGGCCATCGATGGGGTAGTCGGGCAGGACATAATAAGAGAGGAAGTAAGCGAAAAATCCCGCCATGTAGAGTCGCTGCCCATGCTGAGGGCCCGTGACAAAATCCCGTGCAATGCCTTGGGCGACCGTCCTCGCGGGCTAGAGGTCCTTGTAGAAATATCGAAGCCAACTCCCGAGGGAGGTCTTCTTGGCATTCGCTGCCACGGCCTTGCGGATGCCCTCGGCAGTGAAAATGGGGCCATTCTGAGCCAACCTGTGCAGCCTCCTCAGCCCCTCGATGTAATCCCAATCTTTGCGAGAGAGTTTGGTCAGATCAAGTATATTGGCTCCGCGGAGAGGCAGGCGAGTGAGGATGAAGGTATCCTCCAGTGAGAGTCTGCTCTCCCCCCAAGCCCACGCAAAGGAATGGGTATCCATGCTCCAGCGCGAGCACGCGAACTCCAAATTCTTGATGGCCGCCCCCTGCCGGGGGATACTTAGGTGTCGTGACAGCAGGACCACGTCATAAGCACCGCTAGCCCGCACTTGCTGCTTGAGAAGAGGATTACCAATGACCTCGTCCACCCACTCCGCCCAATCAGTGGGTGGAGAAGCTTGGGCCCCGAAGTGGCACTCCACGAAGGGGAAGTCCCCACACGCGAGGCGAAAGCGAAGCACAGAAGAAGCGTTGACCAACTCTGCTTGTTCCGGGGCAGCAGGGGCCGTGAAGAAGGTTGGATCGGCCACAGGTGCACCCTCGACAGGGTAAGCCCCTGCGAGGGCCCAGAACGGGTCACCAGTTGTCTGCAAGTACGGGGCCCTCTGCCATTGGTCCGCGGGGGGGACGAGGATCTCAACGTTTGGATTACGCGCAGCCATTTATACTTTGAGTTAAAGAAAAGAGAAAGTGTGACCGCGAAGGGTAGAAAGCAAGAAGTGAAAGTGATTGCTCGCTGAGAGTGAGGGAAGAAAATGACAGCACTTCAACAGAGATTCGGGCGGTAGGTGAAAAAGGAAAATAATGAATAAGGGGTTTATATAGTGGTCAAACGGTGGGGACAGTTATGACGACTGTACACGAAAAGGCACGACGGTATACAAAAAGGCGCTGTCAACGGTTAACATACCCATTGCTCCGCATAACAAATTGAGGGCAACCGCGGAAACTCGCGAACAGGACAGTGCGCACACGAACGACATATACACCCGCCGTACGCGCGCGGGGGGCATATGTAGGTGCGGTCAAAATTATTGACACATCAGCAGGAGAGACTTTCTGACCCTCCAATTGGCTGCGGACGCGTGGCGGAAGGGCCCACGCGGAAGGTTAACCTTGGTCATAGTTCCATTCTGAGAGAGATGGTTGACCACCCAATGGGAGCAGAACACGTGCAGAGTATAAAAAATGACACTCGCGGAAACGGTCCGTAGAAGGGAGGCCACCGCGGGACCCCCGCTGGCTCCGCGGAAGAACTAAAAATGTACCAAAATGGGTACGACAACAGAGAATCACAGGAAGACCCCGGGGTTCTATTTGGGCCTAGAAGGTAGGGTCTGGAGGGAACCCCTTGGAAAACATGCGATCGCTGTGGGTCGCGACCTCGCTCTAGCGAGAATTGGGGAATTTCTTGTGGCTTGGTGGCTTGGGATGGGGGTAGCGTCGCAGAAATTCGAGTCCTCCCGCAGAAAAGACCTCCGCGGGAGGGCGAGTTTATCCAAGACCTGGAGGTACGGAAGGGACACGTGTTGGGGTCTTATGGGCGTGCCGTTCTGGGCCTGACCTAGGCCCAAGTGCCGTATAAATACCCCCGACATTACCAATGATTGAGAGGCTGACTTTTCCGGTAAGAAAGGGTGTAAACACTGATTCTGAGGAAGGAGAACATTCTTCCCCGGAGAGAAGGTGACCTCACCCGTTCAAGTCCAGAAAAGGTCATATATCACCCCCGCGGAGAACGTAAGGGACACGCTGCCTTTGTCTCTCTCGTACCTCTTGCCCCTTCCCTCGCCCCACAAGATTCTTCCCCTTTTTTCCTTTCTACTAATCATCAGCCAATCGCACCTCTCCAGCTCACATCTGTACACGTAAGCACGTCCAGCGGAACCCACTCACCCACAACTATCTACTATCATTATTTTTTCGAACCTGTAATTCAAATGTAGGTGGCTATGTGTTATTTTTGTTCACGATCTCTCTCGGAGGAATACCCAATCAAATACGAGGTCGAGCGTCGGTATTTCCGGTTCTGAGGTAACTATTTCGATCTTCTTCCCAAGCAGCAGGACCGTCTTTTTACTTTGTAAATTGTTGTATGATTTTGGGATCACGTTCGAAGCATTTTAGAAAAAACGGCTTCTTAGAGAAGTTGGGTTCATTGATAGAGGTTGAGCATCAGTATTACCAGATCTGAGGTATCTATTTCGATCTTCTTCTCAAGTGGTGGGACCATTTTTTTTCTAGTTGTTCATATCTCAGGCAGTGGGACCGTTTTTTTACTTTATAAGTTGTTGTATGATTTTGGGATCACGTTCTAAGCATTTTAGAAAAAAATGGCTTCTTAGAGAAGTTGGGTTCATTGATAGAGGTCGAGCGTCGGTATTGCCAGCTCTGAGGTATCTATTTCGTTTTTTTTCTCAGGCAGCGGGATTGTTTTTTTCTAGTTGTCCATATCTCAGGCGGTAGGACCATTTATTTTTTTACTTTGTAAATTGTTGTATGATTTTGGGATCATGTTCGAAGCATTTTTAAAAAATGGCTTCTTAGAGAAGTCGGTTCATTAATAGAGTTGGTCAATAGCAAGAATGGGTAATTTATTTTCATTCTGTTCAGAACGTGTTGCATCATGCCTTTATGAATAGGCAATTGACTAGATAGAAGGTAGAGAAGGATAATTCATTGGCGGGGGTGGTAGAGAAGGATAATCTATTTTAGTTGTGTTTGAATCGTGTGGAGTCGTGCCTTTAGAAATGGGCATGCACTAGTCTATCTATATAATAAGGAGCAGCGGTTTTCAAATCCTATACATAACCAATGGTTCAGATTTATCCCCTCATCCTACATAAATCTCCACCCTTCATTCTACAAAATGACATTTTCGTAAATACTTAATCCATCTAATCTTAAATCGCATTTCGGTTAAATTTTGATTAGATTTTCAAAATTTGAAACACATACATTTTGGGGAAACCCTAGCCGTACCATTATTCCCATACCTAGCCGTACCTCTGTCTCCCTCAAACCGTTCTTCTAGCAACACTGATTCAACAAGTCACCACTGGAACTACCACCGTTTGAGGCTCTCAGGGTTCTCTCTCTGTGTGTGTGTGCGCGCGCGCAAACTTTCCATCTACTGATCTACTGGGTGCAGCTCTTATCTTTCCAACTGCCTCATCAGCCACCATGTATTCATGTAAGCCAAAATCTCCCCAAATCAGAAAGAGCAAATCCACCGACGCATTATTGGAATTCCAGCTAAGGGTTTTTATCTTGGATTTGGATTTTGTTTTGGATTCGACTTTTATCCTATTTGAAAGAACAGCGGCTGCAGAGTAATGGGTTTTCAAAGGGAACGTATGATGGGTTGACAAAGGCATCGGTCAACATTAGAACTTTAGGTTGGCATTCCGCCGACAAAAGGGGTATATTTATTTATAGATATGTATTGATACTTATTTGTCTTTGAGTGTCAAGGCCATAATCGAGTCATTCGACTCAAGTAGCTTATTTTGTTAAGACTTAGAGCTTCAAAAGCTTGGATTTGGCTATTGTCATGCTCAAAAACTGGGAACATGAACCATGAAGCAATCATAGAACACCAAGCCTAATTAAAAAAATATTTTAACAACTCAAAAAGAAAAATTAGATATTTTATTAAAACAAAATGTGCGAACTAAATCAATATTTTCTAGGAGCACTGCTATGCCATATTCCAACAGCCCACTCACAATCCTCTTCTGTCTCATCTCGACACATGCACACACCACACATGCATACATATTTGTAACATTATGCTTATATATACATACATATTAACACATGCATAGTCAAGCACATCACATACATACAAACACAACCAAACCCAAGGCCAACAAGGCCACACGCACGCACACCCCACCACCGATTCTCTCTCTGCCAACAACCAAAACCATGTTCCAGTATGAATAGCTTCAATTAATGTCAAAGAGAAGTGATCAGGAGACTTACCAAGAAACCAAAAATTGCCGATGGTTCTCCCACCCTAGTCGCACAGTACTGTTCTACTCGTTCTCCTTACCCTCTCGCAGTCCTTTCAAGAAAATAATATAACCCTAAGTCTCCCAACATTCATAAAAGCATAAGGGCTCTCTTCAATAATTAAATACACTCTCACTAACTAGCTCGGATTGAGCTCTAAAAGATAAGAGTCTAACCCAAATAAAACTAAGAGGCCAATGATATATTCAAATTTGCCTAACAAGCAAAACAAAATATAAGTTATTCGAGTTTAGATGAATTTGAGAAATAAATGTTACTAGTACACAAGCAACAATACCTTTATTTTTTTTATTAGAAAGAAGTTTGAAAAAGAAAAATGAAAGAATTAATTATCAAAAATATTTTTTTAAGGAAAAAGCGGGATGTCACAGCTATGGTGTGTTAGTAGGGATGAGTCGGGGGGAAACAAAATCATTAAGTGATTTGTTTCGGGCATTGGGCAAACCGTAGTGAGCTTAGGTGTCGTGAGGGCCGGATTAGATTCGAAGTTCCACATGTTGTTGATGCTTTTGATTTTTTTTTCCATGAATAGTGCTATGAATTTTGTACTATTAGAGTGGTGGTGGGGGATTAGATTAAAAGTTCCAAATCGGTGATTTTTCTCTTACTTATATTTTGTTATGTGTTGTCTTGGGCCTAATTTGAAATTTTCTTTTGTTATTATTCTCTTTTCAGGTACTATTCTTTTATGGTGTGGTGATCTGTCAGAAAGCCCTAAGTGCTCATTGGGTAAATTGGGTCCTTTACTCCTTTAGTTTTGATGATGTTATGATTTTTGTGGATTGAAAAAATACATTCATGGAGAACAAAAGCATTAATACATTTTGTACCGTACTTAATCAAAAGGTCTTTGCTCAATTGTTAAGGTTGAGACATATCCTCTTTCATGCTTACCTCCCCCATGTTGTTCAATTGTTGGTATTGTGAGTTGGAATTTTGGGTGTTAGGGAAACCATAAACTACAAGAAATCACACAATTGGCGACTAAAATTCCCGACTAAAATAAATTTAGTCGCTAATTATTGAACAATTGCCGACTAAAATTATTTAGTCAGGAAATATTTATGTTTGCCGACTAGGAAACAAATTTGGTCGGCGAATATCAATTTTCCCCCTAATTTAAAAACCAATAAATGGAAAACATTTCCCGACTAAATAATTTAGGGAATAGTACTATTTGCCGACTAAAATTACATTTAGTCGGCAAATATCAATTTTTTCCCAAACTTAAAAAATTAATAAATGAAAAACATTTCCTGACTAAATAATTTAATAGGGGATATTATATTTGCCAACTAAAATTACATTTGGTCAGCGAATATCAATTTTTCCTCTCTTTTAAACAAAATTTCAAGAAATGAAATATTTGTTCCGACGACATTGATCACACGATGAAACCTTCCCAATCGAAACCATTCAATTTTTTTTCCTTATTAATCATAAGATTTTCGTAAATTTTTTGCTCGATCAGGTTAAGGAAAGACGTTTATCGGCACATAAATTCTTAAATAAAAAGAATTTTGTTGTCCAATCAAGTGTCTATTCAAATAGGGTTAACTTCATTCTTGGTATGAATGATCTAATTTGTATTACGTCAAAGATAGATGATTTGGATTGCCAAATAAGGCCTCAGGCGGGGCTCGGTTAGTGTACTATAACACTTAAACGTCTCCAAACGCATTAAATATCTTTTTGATCATGTGGTCGCCGATATCGAATGATCTTCGATTTTTGTGACAATGCTATAATTGGTAAGACGTGAAATCCTAACGGTTCAGATCGAGTATTATAAAAAATTACTCGGCAGTTATGTTTCCAATCTATGCTTTTTTTTATTTTACTTGATAGTCAACTAAGTCTTATGTTACACTCATTGTTATAAAAGCCACACCAATCATGAGAAAATTATTACGATCGAGAATGTTCATTTTGCTACACTTTGTGAATAATTCATTCTCATAAATTTGCGGCTGGATTAGGTTTAGAAAACCCCTTTATTGAGACATGAACTCATTAGAATAAATAGTACTTTCGTGCAATCAATTGTCTAATAAAAAACAATCAACTATAATCTCGGTAAGAATGATCTTTTAAACCATATTAATAAAAACAAAGATAAGATGGTTCTAACCGGGCAAAAAAGACCGCAAAGTGGGGCTCAGGTGATAATGTTCTAATTTGCGCATTGGAGAAATAGGTTCTGTCTGTGAACGTGTGATTGAAATATTTGTAGACACCTCCCAAGCGGGGTATCGCCATACAGATTGGTTGTTGATTGCTCGATTGGTTGCTTGCTTCATAAACCAAGATCGTGGACAATCCCATGGCTAGGAACATCGCCACACGATAGCAGTTATCATCAAAACAGAGTCGCCACCCAGTTTATTAAAACTAGGAAAATAGATAGAGATTCTGGGTACGGGAGCCAAGAGTACAGTAAGGGGAAAGTGTTAGGCACCCCTCTCTGCCCAGCCGTGAGACTGGCCCATAGTTATTCAACATAAGACATGTAGATGCTTTGTTTAATTCCAACACATAGTTTGTTTAATTATGCCTTTAAACAGTAAATAAAGTGAGCCGAGACGATAAGTAAATCGTGCATCAGAAAGCAGAATACAAAACAAACTGTCCCAAGGAGATGGATCCCGCGGCCGGTGAATGGATGTCACGGCCGAGGGATCCTCCTGGTTTTATGTACTGGCCAAGGGATCGAAGCCCCGGTCGGTGTTCTTCCTCACACCAGACAGAAAAGTTAGTAAATGATTAAATGCTACGATTAATCATGAATACAGTAAATAAAACAAACCAGAGGCCGTTGGGCCTCACCACCTTGATCCCTCAGTTGCTTGATTGCTTCGGATTTGATTGTGATTGACTGATTGCTTTTCGGGAAACCCTAGGGTTAGGGTTTGATCATCGGATTGATGGCTGCCTTTGGGAGGTTAGGGCTTTTGAAGAAGGGGTTTGAGGGAGTATTTTTGTAGAGTTTCATGGCTTGAGAGGGTGTGGAAGTATACGAATTTGATGATTTCGTTGTCGTTATTTTCGGAACCCAAAGGCCCTTTATATAGGCAATTGGTGACTCACTCCGGCCAATCAAAATGCATGATTGCAATTGCAATGCAATGCAAACTCTTCGTGATAGTCTCTGGGCGTAGCGCGAACGCATCGGGAAGGTAGTGTAGTTGGATCAAACGTCTAACAGAACATTCCAGAGTCTGAAAAATAGACGATCTGGCGGCCGAGCAAAGGATCTGGCGGCCGAGGAATGGATGTTGCGGCCGAAGGATAGATCTTGCGACTGAGGGATTGATCTCTCAGGGAGATTTTCAAGCAACAGGTTGCTCGGGGTGAAGAAATGATGTTAAGGCCGTGAGATCAATGTTACGGCCGACAGATGGATTCTCCTAGGATTCTGTATTTCTGTCTGAAAGGCTGTATGGCTCTAGATCGGGTCCTCTAAGTGGCTCAAAGTTCTTACCGGAAGTCCTAAGGTTCTCGAGAAGTCAATCAGCAATCATTGTATCCATTTCATCATCGGGATGGTCCCCAAGGTGGGACTTGAAATAATCGTTAGGCCAAATTGGGGTGTCTACAGATGCCCCTCTTTGACTGAGCTCAGACGGATCGCGAGACATGTTTGAGTAAGAGTCAAAGCTGTAAAAAGCAACTCAATTTGGTCCAACCACTATTCCAAGGGGTTTTCGAAAAAAGGTTTTTGTTATGGTCAGGCCGGGAGGCTGCCATTCCACAAGGGAAATTCAGACCAATCGTAGTTCGGGCAATAAAGAAAAATAAAAAGTTTGGGGGGTTAGAGATAGAAGACGTACCTTCGGGCTTAAAAAGCCGTAACGCGACGTACCTAGACTGAGCCAGGGTTTTGGCGAAAGATAGTTGAGGGAGCGCGGGGCTGCCGGGGAAGCTTTTGCGGAGAGCATTATTAGTATTTTGGGGTAGATCAGTACACGGCAGGTGCGTTTGCTTTTCTTGATCATCCTTACTTTGACTGAAGGGAGCTCGGTAGTGCAGCCTATCCTTGCGAATGAGCTGGAAGGAATTGATGTAATTGGGGTGGAATCCAAGCCATCTGCTAGGGATGAATCGGACACCGATTTGAGATATGGGGGGGCGCAAGGCCAGTAACTAGAGCATGGGGCTTTGGGGAAACCGAGGCGAGGAGCCGGTTGTAGTCATGAGGCGAGAGCTTGAGGTGATAGAATTGAGGCGTAGAGCCTGCTCTGGTCATTGAGGCGAGAGCCTAAGGAGATTGGAGCTTTGAGCTTGATAGAACCGAAGCGCGGAGCTAGTATTGATCATAAGGTGAGAGCCTGAGGTGTCAGAGCTTAGAGCTTGACGTGATTTGAACTGAAGCGCGGAGCTGGTATTGATCATAAGGCGAGAGCCTGAGGTGTCGGAGCTTAGAGCTTGACGTGATTTGAACCAAAGCGTAGAGCTGGTTGCATTCTGATGGTCTGTGCACGGAGCTTTCTCATCATAAGTTTTTGGCGTAGAGCTAAAGGATCGAGGCGCTGGACCGATCAATGAAAACCGAGGCGTGGAGCCGGTTGATTATAGGGTTGACCTGTTTCATGAGAGATATGCAGAGTGTATATATGTGATGATGGTTGTTAGATGTGAACAGATATGATGATGCAGACTCGATGTGATGATGGTGATGCAATTGATACAAATGTGCACGGGTCCGTGCTTGTGTGTTTGATATAAGCGTAGAGCTTCTTTCAAGCTCTGGACTTGAGCATTTAGAGCGTAGAGCTCAAGCATTCGGACGGCAAAATCCGAGCATTCAAAGTACAGGCTTTGAGCATCCAGTACGCGATGGTTGGGCATCCAAGCGTAGAGCTTGAGCATTCAAGTGTAGAACTTGAGCATCCAGTACATAGTAGTTGGGCATTTGAAGAGCTTCGAGCATTCAAAATGTTAGATTTTGAGCATTCAAGCGTAGAGCTTGAGAATTGATGATGTCTTGTTGATTGGGGCGGCGTAGAGCCTGTTAAGATAGTTGTTATGGCTTCGAGCCAGTTGAGATAGTGGGCTTCGAGCCACTGAGTTGATAGGTGAGGGCGTAGAGCCGCTGAGATGATAGAGATGGTAGGCATAGAGCCGCTGAGTTGATAAGTTGGTGAATGCGGGCGTAGAGCCGCTATGATAATGGGCTTGGAGCCGCTGAGATGGTGGGCTTGGAGCCGCTATGATAATGGGCTTCGAGCCACTGAGATGGCGGGCTTCGAGCCAGTTGGGATAATGGGCGTGGAGCCGCTGAGGTGGCAGGTGTAGAGCTGCTGATGTAATGAGATGGTGAGCGTAAAGCCGCTGTGTGAGCCTGGTGAGCGTTGGCGTAGAGCCACTGAATACATTGAGATGGGCTTTGAGCCGCTGAGGTGATTGGGCTTAGAACCGCTAAGATGGGCATGGGGCCGCTGAGTTGTTTGATAGTGATGAGTTTGAAGTTGCTGTTGGGGGTGAGCTTAGAGCTGCTAGTTGTGCAAGGAGCATGGTGTTGTCGAGTGACTTGTGCACAAGGCTACTGAGCGTAGAGCTGCTGAGTGATTTGACAATAGAGGGCATGGAGTAAGAGCTTGGTTTGGACAATCCTTAGTGGTCAAGTGACCAGTTGTTGTGGGCTTGCTATTGCAGAGAGAGAGGGATCTTCGATGCTCGAGCGTGCCCACAAGGCTAGTTCTGATCACGTTGTATCGGCTCGGGGGTGCCCCCAAGGCTACTTTGTCAGTTGAGTACCCAGAAGTCCATAATTGTTTGATCTGGTGTTGCTGAGGGAGATTGATTAGGGGGCCAGGAGATCGATCTGGCGGCCGAGTAAAAGATGTTTCAGCCAAGGAATCGAAATCTCGGCCGTGAGAACGCCAAAGGTCAGAAAATCGATTTTAAGTTCGGTTTAATCAATTTCACAGCTCATTTAATCTTTTCTTCTCTCTCTCGTTTCTCCTCCACTCCTCTCATCTGAGTTCCTCCGGCGGTCACCACCGTTCGCCGCCGTCCTCCTCTTCCATCACTGTCGGCCGCCATTGTCTCCAGCCGCCGTCGCCGTTGTTCTCAGTTGTTTTCTTTCCCTCTTGATTTGGACATGATGGCCACGCCATCTTCGGACGTTGTGGGTTCGTCCTCGCACCCTCCATGTAGGTGCGAGTATCCGTCTTCCGACGAGGAGGCGATTGAGGAGCCTGGTTTGTTCAACGCTGCTACCTACATTCTTCCTTTGCGTAGGTTGGGTTTTGGCAGTTTCCTACAATACCGTACTCCTGTGGGCGGACCAGAGGCCGAGGAGGTTCGCAGAGAGCCTGAGCAGCACTTGAGCATCCTTAATGTTCTAGTAAGTTTCCTGAAAAGTAAACATTTTGCTTTAGTTTGGAGCTTAATTTCGCATGGTTTAAAGATGGTTTTCATTCTCGAGATGAAATCCCTTTTAGCCAGGGGCATGAGTGAGAAGGACCCATGGTTGGGTCAGAATTGTTTTGTTTAAAAAGATTAAGATAACCATGCCCCCTGTTTAGGCCATGCATGCTTTTTAAATATTAATTTGATGCCCCTAAGCGTTTCCTTTGTTTATGCAATCATGAGATTAGCTCCCTTTTTGTCTTTGGCAGAGAAATAGGAGACTGGAGGCTCGTGGTGGAGGCAAGGAAGTGCACAGGTGGTTTTTGACGCTGCCAGAGCAGGCTCGGGAACTAGTACGTGCTGCTGGCTTTGAAGCATTTGTTCTGGGCCTCAATCTTCCGAAGATGGATTGGTCACTGATGACCTTGCTGGTTGAGAGATGGTGGGATACCACCAACACATTCCACTTTCCTTCTGCTGGTGAGATGACTATCACTCCTGGTGACTTTTCTTTGCTTACCGGCCTACGAGTGGGTGGAGCTTCTCTCCGGGTTGATCCTAGACTTTGGGAGCGGATAAGGGCCTTGGAGTGGTTCTTGGGCAAGGTGCCTCCTCTTCATTCCCGAGGCCACGTCGACGTTACTTGGCTGAGCAAGAATTATATGACAGCTGATATCCTTTCTCAGGTGAGTGTTGAGCAGCTGACGCGGGCCTTCCTTCTTTATCTCCTCGGGCAAACGTTGTTTGCCAACAAGGATGGCTCGGTGCACACACAGCTCCTGGCTCCTTTGCAGCGTTTGGAGGCCGTTAGGGAGTTTGATTGGGGATCGTCTGCTTTGGCCACCTTGTATGGCAATCTAGGAGCTTGCTCACAGGACAAGAGTCCCATCCTTGGCGGTCACTACCGGGCACTTGAGGTATATATCTTTCTTTCTTGCTTCCTTCCTTGTTTTGACTTCTCTTAGTATTGAACTTGTTTTGGTTAATCTGTTTTTCAGCTCTGGGCTTTCGAGCACCTTCTCCAGTTTCCCCCTGAGACTAGGCATGGAGATGCGAATTGTAAACCTCGCTACGAGCGATGGTTGGTGGGGCAACGGAGGTCTAGTTTTGAACCTTCCCGAGTGGCGGCGAGTTTTGGACCGACTTACGGTCGATCAGGTACCTTTTTCTTTAGGTTTCTTGTCCTTAGATTTGCATATCCTTACATTGTAGCTGATTTGATCTCGTTTTGCAGGTACGGTTTGACCCTTGGGGTGGTGTACCAGAGGATGCCCCTCTTGCACGTTCCAGGGTTCTGGATCGTACCCGTAGCTTGCTCGAGGGTCCATTTTGCCGAGCCTGGTACTTAGGCAATCAGGTGGCTAGTCAGTGGCGTCCGCGTGCTGAGGCGCTTCAGTTTGTTCCTCCTCCTCCTCCAACATCGATGAGGTCCACTTTTTCGATGTCTAAGGAGGACTTGAGGAATGGTCGGATCAGGGATTGGGCAGGTTTGCTTCTTCAGGCAGGAGACTACACGGAGTACTGCCGTGTTTTCTTAGCTTCAGCTGCTGTTGCTCCTCCTATTGCTCCTGTTTGGCAGCGGGCCCCTTCTTTTGTTTCCTTCCATTTTGATGATGGGGATGAGGAGCGCCTGGCTCTTTCTCCTTGCGCGACCCAGCTTTATACGCTGCCAGCTGGGGTTTCACAGGTATTACCCTATTTCTGAACTTTGTTTTTCCTGCTTTATCATTGTATCTGTCGCTCCTATATTTGAAATGCCTGATTTGTTTCCGTAGGTGCCTGCTGAGATAGTGCAGGAATGGCTTCATGCCTATCAGAGGGAGAGGCTTTGGTTCGGAGACAGCGCCGTAGGATCCTCGAGGTATGACTCTCTTTATGTGTTTCATTTGCTTTGTATCATTCCTTGAATCTGAATGTTCGTATCCTCTTTGGCTACAGCTTGAGGCTGAGCGAGCACCAGCTGTTGGTGGGGAGGATGTGGGAACCAACGAGCAGTCCCCATCTCAGAGTCCATCTCAGAGAAGCCGCCATGACTAGCTTTTAGGATTTTCTCTTTTCCTGTTCGTAGTTAGTAAAAGAGGCAAGCAGAAATTGTATAGTGAAAGCAACCACAGCGAGAATTTTGTAACTAAACTTTTGTTCATGAAATGAAAAGAGCTTTCCGTACCCCTAAATGCTCCGTACCCCTAAATGCTTTAATATATGCATGTGAAAGTCAGAACATGGCTTTTTGACCAAGCGTTTGCTGATAGACAGTAATCTGTGTGAAATGGAGTACTGGCCGAAGAATCGATTGCTCGATATTGTGGCCGATGTATCAATTCTTCGGCTGTTACTTTGATTTTCCAAGGGTAAATTTTGCTTTGGCCAAGTGGCATCCCCTTTTCTCTTCCTTCTTATGTTTGGTTTTGATTTTCGCCTTTTGCTTTTGCCATATTCCATAGTCTGATTGCCAAATTCGAGAGCTTTCAAGGTATCCTGTTTATTGTGTCAATGACCTTTAGGTTAAAAAGGGATGAACTATAATTCTTGTGTCTATTGCTGTTGTCAATTCCTCGAGAAAAGCATACTCATCTTTTGCGAGCTCAATACGCAAGGTTAGCTATGCCTATAATTGAGCACAAATCTTTTGATGTTTTTTTTTCTCTCTCCAAATGTTTGGGCCGCATCTCGATGTGAGATTGCCCACGTATCCCAATCAGGGAATCAGGCCTTTTACGTAGTTCCAAGATCACCACCTTTGGGGTTGGGTTTTCACTCTTAGTTTTTCTTTTCACATGCTCTAACTTTTGCCTAGGTTATCTGATGGAGGTTGAGTCCTTAGCGAGCTTTTGAATGCCTTATCTTTTGCCTAGGTTGCGCTTTCGCATTTTCTTGTCCTAGGAGGCTTTGCTCTTACTTTTGCTTGGGTACTTAAGTTACCCAACGAGCGTTTCTTTTTAAGAGGGTTTTGGAGAGGAATTTGATGAAGATATCTTTTTTTGAATCTCCTATTGCATTTGTACTTTCACAATGGGCAAGTTAACCCTAAGTGTTCTCACGGAGATAGCGACTTCTTTCTATGTTTTGACAAAAACCTAGTTCTTCAAGCGATTAGAGTTCACCCTCACCTTTCTTCTTGTCGGGGACATAAAGAACTTGATTCCTTGAATTTTCTTTTGTTTGGCAAAGAGATTATAGCGCAAGGCAATTGCAATTTTAGGAATTTAGATTGTTAAATAAGCATAAGCTGGAAGGTGAAAATAAGAATTCACTTGGCAGAAATAAAGTGCCCAAACAGGGGCCCAAAACATGTTCTAGTTTGATAAGCAATATTTTAATGTTCTTTGCCACGTTGTGACTTCTCAGCTACCGTAGCATTTCGGGGTTGTCCTCTTTTCCTTTGCCTTTTGCAACTTTATACTCTTTTCCACCCTTTACCTTGCCAAACAGAGCCCTTGAACTGGATCCGTCTTCACAGCTTGCATGATAGCTACCTCTTTGAGACATGACTAATCCCCAAATGGAAACGTCAGCCTGGGTTTTCATCACTTTTTCTTCCTCCTTATTGATTGCGCAGTCGCAAGAGAGACCAGTCACTTCTACTTGGTTGAACAGTGATGTTAAGGAGATTCCATCGAGGGGATCATCGCATTCTCCTTCCATTTCTTCGAAGTCACTTTCCCCTGTTCGATATGGGTCTGCATATGTGAAACCTAGATCCTCTTCTTTATCTATCCACTGGCTATAGTCACACTCTTCGTATGGATTGAGCCATGGTTGCATTTGGAACTCTTCCACCTTCTCTATGAGATTGATTGTCTCCCAAACAATGGGCGGCGTCAGAATTTTGGGACGGTTGATAGGTACCACTATTTGGGCAAGCTCGAAGCAAGCGTGCCTTCTCATCATGATGACCCTTTCCTTTTCCTTCTTCTTATTCTCAAACCAGATACGGAGCCACTCATTGTCTTCTATAAATGGAATGTCTGGATCTTCCAAATTGTGCTTTGCCCAAGAATGTTCTCTCCATTTCCTTAGCTTTTCCTCCTTTGTTTGATCTCTGCTACTTATGTCGAACATGTCAGGATCGATCACTTCCGACTAATCAGACTCATTGTTCTCTTCCTCCTCCATCATAAAACACTCATCTTCCTCGGGGAAGGTTAAGGTTGGTTTGGTTTGGTTGTTTTGGACAATGTATTGACTAGGGTTGTATGTGGGGTTGTGAGATAGATTTATGAGATTGATATTTTGAGGTGGCGGTTCAGTAGGGAGTGGGTTGGCTTGCCCATCAGGTTTTGGAGGTTTTATAGTTCGGCTATCAATGAGGTCTTGAATGTCATGGCGGATACGCATGCAGTTGTCCATTTCATGCCCAGGGTGTTGGTGGTAGGCACACTGTTTGTTAGGTTCATGGTTTGGGCCATAGGGTGGCTGAGGAAGCGGCTTGTTTAAAGGTTTGAGATGCCCTTGACGGCTAAGAATGGTCAAAGCTTGGGACAAGGTCATGTAAAGAGGGTCAAAATTGCGGTGGGGGCGATTTGAATTCCGGGATGAGCTAGCTTGGAAAGGATCCTGAGGCAAGGATGTGCCAAGGGTATTTACGGAGGCGTGAGATGTACGGCTGGAAAAGGTTTTCTTAGGTGGAGGAGGAGCTTCTTCTTTCCCAATGAGCCCTAACTTGATTCCATCTTCGATTTGCAACCCAGTGGCATGCAGGCGTTTGAAATCGGTGATAGCCTATGTATAGATATGCCTAAGGTATTTGGGTTGCAAATTTTTGACAACTATCCTCACTTGGTCTTCCTCGGTGGGGCGGTTCTTCATTTTGGCAGCCTTTTCCCTCCATCTTGCCACAAAGGTAGCAAAGTCCTCATTGGACTCTTGTTTTGTCATCTCCAAGTCTCGAGTAGTTAACTCAATTTGGACATTGTATGCGTACTGCTTGACAAAAGCGTTGGCGATTTCTGGCCAAGTTTGATAGTGCACAAATTCCAATGTGAGGAACCAGTCGAGAGCGCTTCCAGTGAGAGTTCGCTGGAACAATTGGGCGATGAGCTCATCATTTAAGCCCATTGGCTTCAGGGTGTTGATGACGTGTCGAACATGACTGGTAGGGTTGCCAGTTCCATTGAACTTTTCGATGTTTGGCATTTTGAAATTCTCAGGCAGTTTAGATTCTGGGAAGAGACAAAGTCCTTCGAAATCCAGAATTTGATCTCCTTGTGAACGGGCCAAAGCTTGTTTGATCTCCTTGACTTGCTTGGTCAATTCAGGACTTTCCGCCAACACTACTTTGTGAGGATTCTCGTCTTCCATTGATCTTTCTTCGTCCTCAGCATCTCTGGCTGCTTTCTCGGCTAGCAGGGTAGCTATTTGAGCTCGGAGATCGGCAATAGTGGCGTCGTTGTTTGCCATAAGGGTAGGAGGATTGCTTGATGAAGCTTGGGATTTGGTAGATAGAGGAGTTTGTTGAGAGGATTATCGTGAAGTCCCTGGGAGTGATTGGGACCGTTGTGGTGAAGGTGTTTTGGCAGACGAGGATGACAGACGGGATGGTTGCAGAGACCTCTGTTTGGTGCAGCTTTGAGTGTTGTAAAAGTATAAAATTGGTTGTGGTTGCTTCTTTGATTTACCTATTGTGCCTGCTTGAGAAAGTAGAGTACTTGGGGGTCAGTACTTGGCTTGTACAGGGTTAGGATTTGGGCTGAAAATCCCAACCCTTCTGCACAGAAAGAGTTATTTACAACAATAGATGATACAAGGTGTGTGGAAGAACTTGGAAGCAAAATGCAAGTAGGTTCCTAGCCTGCAGGTTCCTGTCTTAGTTTGATAAGTTCTATGGCTTTCTAATACATGCAAGGTTTAGGTAGTCTCAGGGTGCTCCATTGTCAAAGGGCACCAGTCCTTTCACCAGCCCATCATAGGTGGTGATTGGGTGATTCCCTTTTTGATATACCACTAGGTACGAGTGACTGTGGAGTTTACTGGAACCCCTAACATAGCCCGTGTCATGCCGGGGTATCAGGTGAACTCAACGAGGTTGCCCGCTTGATGCATATGATAAATGAATTAAACAAGGCATGTATTAGTCTTATGTTGATCTTTCTGGTTATGACTCTCATGTTCCCCAGTAGAGTCTCCAAAAACCGTAGACACCTCCTGTGGGCTACCACAGCCTCGGGTGGATCGGGGCGGCCCGAAAAACACACGTTTTTTAATCGAATTGAAAATTTTGAAGAGTCGCCACCCGAATTTGTGGTTTGCCACCCGAGAAACCGTTTTTGATTGAAAATGATTATTTGAATTGAAAACCAGAGATTGTTTGAGGGTTCGGAAGACATGTTACGAGGGGGGAAGGGTTTTACGGCACCCCCCTCACCCGACGCGATGTCGGTCTCTACTCAATGTTTGTGGGATTTTGTCGAAAATATTTTGTTTCATGAAAACAGTTAGCACATTTTCATAGGTACAAGAAGTAAAAGTGGATACATGTGCATGTGTACACGATGTAGAGATATGCCATGATACGAAATGAAGGAATACGAAAATTAGGACAATGCTACTGGAATCACTCCCGAGCGCTCGGGAGTGGTCCTGAGCGCTCGAGACCTCTTATACCCTGCAAAACAGAACTTAGCACTTCTGGATGCAAACGGAATATACAAACAGTGAGGTATAAATTAGAGCAGCATTTAGGCAGGTTTGCTCAGTAATAAACTCAAACAAACAAGAACAGGTCTTGAAAATCCAAGTATTGCTTCCTTGCAAACAGTAAATAAACCTAACTGGGCTCTGGAAGGACCAGTGCACGCCCAGTATCTACTAAAATACAGGAAATGCAATATTTGACGACAAAACAAGATTTTTGTGGCGGCAGCACTTCTGAGCGCTCAGGAATGGTCCCGAGCGCTTGGGAGTGAACACTGTGCCCAGAAAAAGGTTCGTTTCTTTGTGTTCCTCTTGCTCTTGTTGTTAAACTAAGATCAAAGGAACTCACAACCAGTATGGAGAACTGGTGTGAGCCCCTGATCTCCTTCAGAAGGAGAAAAACAGTAGCTTAATGGAGGTGTTTATACCTTTTGTTGGCTTGAACTTGACTTCTTGGATGGATTTGAAGGCTGAAAATGAACTGAAAATCACAGAAAGATGAGAGCTTGATTATGGTTAAAGCTCTTACCTTTTCTAAGATTTTCTTGAAATTGCTTCGATTTTTGAAAGAGACTTTGAAGTAATTTAGAGAGAAAGAGTGTGTGTGTATTTTCAGAAAATAGGGGAGCTTTTTAGAGAGAAATTTCGTGTCCCTAATGGTGTAGAATGAAGGGGTATTTATAGGAGAGGAGAAAATGGGTTTGAATTTTGAAAAATAAATCAAAAATAAAGAGAAAATAGTTTTGGGGGGAAAAAGGCATGATGATATTCTCTGCCAGACCTGCATACTCAGGCAGGCTTGACTGTGGCAGGTTTGAACGTTGAATGGCCTGAAAAGGATCTGAAAAAGGTCTGAAAATGCCAAGCTCAACATGCATTGGGCCGTCAGCACTCTTGAGTGCTCTAGAGTGGCACTCCCAAGCACTCTAGAGTGTTCCCGAGCGCTTGGGAGTGGCTGCCCAAGTTTAGAAGGGCGCCACGGACACTCCCGAACTCGGATTTGGGTGTTTTTCGAAGCGTTGGAAAGCTCGTTAAGTCCTCTTTCTAACCTAATTAGTTTCATTCAAATATATTTTATATGCTAAAATGTGTGCCAATTTTACCCTCAGGGTGTCGGAAAAAATGATGGTTTTGGTTTGTAAAAGTGCAAGAGGCATCATTCAAGCTTATCCAAGGCCTGTTTTGATTCCGTTTCATCATCGGGGAGCCTCGAGTGCACAAATTAAGGATAATTAATAGGTCCAAATTGGGGTGTCTACAGTTGCCCACTTTGGACAGCGCTCGGCATCATGTCTGGATGCGAGTGGCGTCCAAAGATTGAGACAGCCCAATTCGAGCCCTAGTAAATCCTTAATCCAAAATCAAATGCAAGTAAAGATGTACAGGCATTTAAAGTATGAGGTCGTGCTCTTTCGAGTTGCCTACGTACCCCGTTTGCAGGGATCAGACCAGCGTAGTTCTTTGGAGCAAATGCAAACATGCAGACATGCAAGCAAATGATCGACAATATAGATTGATTCGAGGAGCGCCCACCGATTGCTCTGTCTTAGTGGGTGGCAAAATTAAACAGGCAAATAGATTGTAAATACACCGCGAGGGGTGTCATCCAACGGGACAAGTTAGTTTGTCTCGAAGGAACTAAAACCAAATCTATGGCGGGAGATGATTGAAAGATGTCACAGAGGACAATGCCAAATCTATGGCGGGATTTGATTGAAAGGCGTCCCTCAGGACAATGCCAAATCCATGGCGGGATTTGATTTGAAAGGTGTCCCTCAGGACAATGCCAAATCTATGGCGGGATTTGATTGAAAGGTGTCCCTCAGGACAATGCCAAATCTATGGCGGGATTTGATTGAAAGGTGTCCCTCAGGACAATGCCAAATCTATGGCGGGATTTGATTGAAAGGTGTCCCTCAGGACAATGCCAAATCTATGGCGGGATTTGATTGAAAGGTGTCCCTCAGGACAATGCCAAATCTATGGCGGGATTTGATTGAAAGGTGTCCCTCAGGACAATACCAAATCTATGGTGGCATGTCAAGCAGTCATGTTGACAAATATGATAGATGAAGGTGACCATAAGAGGTTGTGGCTAGAAAGTGAGACCCGCGTTTTGACATTTGACAACTACGATGATTTTTTTATTTTTGAAAAACAAAGGACATGTCCGAGTACTCTTTCTGCTTTACTGTTTTTGGCCAACGAGCTGGTATTTTCAGGACCTTGGGATTTGGGCTGTAGCTTGGGGTGTGGATTTGAGCATGAGCTTGACTTGGGCTGGAGTTTTTGACTTTGATTTTGATCAGGGCTTGAGTTTTGAGCATGCATGCCCCAGTCTTGAGGTCGGCTGTATGCTTGCTATGATTGATGACATTGGGCTGATGTGCCTCAGTTCTAATTCTTTTCCTTGATTCCACTGACAGTTTTGGCTACCAGTTTTATCATGAGCACAAGCGTGGTTTCTTCCATGTATTGGAGTTTCTCTCACGAGTTGGGGTCTCAAGATCAATATGACTTGACTAGACTGATGACCTTGTGTGAATTTGGACAAGGCCCAGATGACTCAAAAGACAAGAAAGACCCCTTATTAGAGGACTGACTCTCAATGATGACCTTGACTCGACGAGGAGTTTGATTTGACTGGACGAGTAGCATGATCTTTTGAAAAATGGCAAGCATGCCCCACAATCAAGTTTCGATGATTTTCCCACTCAGGGCTTTGAAATTGTTTTAGCTCCATCAAGTGATGCTCATTCAGAATTTTCTTTGATCTTGTTTTGTCAAAACACTAGGGTTTTACCATGATCTATGCCCCAAATTGCTGATGACAACCCATGGATTTGGAAAATGCCCCAGCTCGGATTTTGTGGGATTCACAAAATGCCTTGCCCCTCCTTCATGTTTTGTCCTATTGTCTAGGATTTTTGTTATCAAGTTGTGTTTTCCAATTTGAAAGGACTTTATTCGAGTTGTAACGTGGCCAAGGTTTGGCTTAACAAAGAAAGGATAATAGGCTCAAAAAATTTCATTTTCTTTGGGTTTCGAGAGCTAGCAGCCATCTTGAATATTTTTGTGCCCTTTTTGCTTTTGATGGGCGCCTTCTTTCATTTGATTTGCTTCGCACCTTGTGTCGATGTGTTCGGCACTTCATTGATTTCAACCTTTCTCTTATTTTTCTTCGATGTTTTGCATCTCACCGTGCCTATGTATTTGGCACTTTTGCACTTTGAATTCTGATGCGCCGATGATGGTCAGGTGTTTGGCACTTTTGTCTTCTTTATTTCACCCCAGTGTGGGGGATAGCTACCTAGCTGGGTTCTTTCAAAGAAACTGATTTAGGCTCAAAGGGGGTTATCAATGGATATATATCTCCAAGCGTTTGATAAAAGAAAAGAATGCCTTTCCTTCATTTTGAATTGCACAACTCGATAACTGGATCCTAGATGCAAGTTAAGAGATTTGTGTGCTCTAACTTTTGCCTATATCACATTTTGAGGTTTTGATCTATCGAGCTTTTTCTCAGGCCAAGGTGTTGCTTCTTGACGGCGTCAGGTAGTGGTCCCATGAAATTCTTCTTCTTGCAAGGGCAAAGTATCTCATGTTTTGATTCCTCAATTGATGGTGAAAAACAATTTCAAGTTAAGGGATTATCACAAAACGCGAGTTTATCATCACAATTTTGACACAAGCTTGAGATTGATTTCGAAAGACAGGACGGACCGACGAAGGATTGTCTCGAAAGATCGTGACCAAATTTTGGGATCGACTCGAATGAACATGACCGGGCCTTAGGATGAGGCTGCCTACGTATCCTTCTTCCAAAGGAATCAGGTCATAACGTAGTTTGGGACTACGAAACTGACTCTCTTTTTGGTTTTTCTTCTTCGACTACAAACTTGAATTTGAAAACATAGAAACACGAAAGCATGAAAGACTCGAGGTACAAACTGACTCGAAATTGAATGACGAAGACTCGACCTGAAACTTAAAAACTTTCCAGACTCGTGAGAAATTCCATTCATGGGTTGGCTTCATTGCATTCATCATTCTTCTCCAGATCTGAGGTCTGGCATTAGGATGGTTCCGGTCTTTTCTCACTATCTCGGGCATCATTCGGATTTTAATCCACCCTCGGATTGTGTGTCGGCTTGGAGCTTATTATTGAGGCATCGAGCTTAGTATGGGTTGAAACAATGGATTCTGGTGGCCAATTGTCGATAATGCGCTGGTGGGGATGGATTTTTATGCCATTGAAGATCCCGTTGATGGTTTGGTTGCTCTGAAGTTGTCCAAACAAACCATGTCCCATCGATTCATTAGCCGGTCCAGCCTTGAACTCCTCAAAGATCAAAGGATAGTTTTCCCTAAGCAATCGCCACCCATCAGGTGTGACTCCCATACCAGGTCTATGTTCTCAAGCGTGCAAATCTCGACTTCCTCAGGTATATTGACAGTGGGTTTTGGCTCGGTTATGGGTATGATGTATTGATTAGGGTCGAATGAGAATGGGTTGAGATTGATGAGGTTGACACGGGGGTTTTGCGGGTGCTTTGAGAGAGGGTTTATGATAGTGTTTGGGTTTGAAAGTGGAAGTGAGATGGTTCCATTATCGATGAGATCTTGGATTTTGTGGCGGAGACGGAAGCAGTTATTGGTGGAATGGCCGGTATATTGGTGAAAGGCACAATAGACGTTTGGGTTGTGGGACGCCGAGAGCTTCTGAGGTAGGGGAGTTGGAGGGAGCGGCTCGATGAGGCCGGCTTCGAGGAGCTTCTCATAAACTGAGGACAAAGGTACAGGAAAACGGGAGAAGATCCTTGGTGGGATTTTGCAGCTGGGTTGAGGGTTCATGGTGGTGCCGAGTGGGCCTCTGGTGAAAGCCTTGTGTACACACCCCAATTTGGCCTAGCGATTATTTCAAGTCCCACCTTGGGGACCATCTCGATGATGAAATGGATACAGTGATTGCTGATTGCCTTTTTGAGAACCTTAGGACTTTCGGTAAGAACTTCGAGCCACTTAGAGGACCCAATCCAGAGCCATATAGCCTTTCAGACAGAAAATACAAAAGCCTAGGAGAATCCATCTGTCGGCCGTAACATCGATCTAACAGCCTTAACATCATTTCCTCACCTGAGCAACCTGTTGCTAGAAAATCTCCCCGAGAGATCAATCCCTCGGCCGTAGGATCCATCCTTCGGCCGCAAGAACCATTCCTCGGCCGCAAGATCTTTTGCCCGGCCGCCAGATCGTCCTTTTTCCAGACTCTGGAACGTTCTGTCGATTGTTTGATCCAACTACACTACCTCTCCGATGCGTTTGGGCTACGTTCAAAGATTACGACGAAGAGTTTGAATTGCATTGCAATTGCAATTGCAATCGTGCCATTTGATTGGCCGGAGTGAGTCACCAATCACCTATATAAAGGGCCTTTGGGTTTCCGAAAATACAACAACGAAAAACCACGAAATTGACAAGTGAATACACCCACTCAAGCCACGAAACTCTGCACAAATACTCTCTAAAACCCCCTCTTTAAAAGCCCTAACCTCCCGAAGGCAGCCATCAATCCGACGATCAAACCCCGAAGTTCAAACCCTAACCCTAGGGTTCTCAAAGAAGCAATCAGTCAAATCATAAGCGATCCGAACCAATCAAGCCACTGAGGGATCAAGGTGGTGAGGCCCAACGGCCTCTGGTTTGATTTATTTCCCATTCTTACATTTAATCATAGCTTTTTGATTGTCTGCTAACTTTTCTGTTTGGTTTGAGGAAGAACACCGACCGGGGCTTCGATCCCTCGGCCGGTACATAAAACCAGTATGATTACTCGGCCGTGACATCCATTCACCGACCGAGTAATCGATTTCCTGGGACAGCTCTATTTTGTTCTGCTTTCTGATGCATGCTTTAATTATCGCAGTGACTCACCATATCAACTGTTTAAAGGCTTAATTAAACAGACTACGTGTTAGAATTAAACAAAGCGAGTATATGTCTTATGTTGAACAACTATGGGCCAGCCTCACGGCTGGGCAGAGAGGGGTGCCTAACACCTTCCCCTTACTGTACTTTTGGCTCCCGTACCCAGAATCTCTATCTGTTTTCCTAGTTTTAATAAACTGGGTGGCGACTCTATTTTGATGATAACCGCTATCGTGTGGCGATGTTCCTGACCATGGGAATGTCCACGATCTTGGTTTATGAAGCAAGCAACCAAACGAGCAAACAACGATCAATCTGTATGGCGATGCCCCGCTCCAGGGAGGTGTCTACAGTTTTTGGTGACTCTGCTGGGGATATGAGAGCCATAACCAGAAAGTTCAACATAAGACTAATACATGCTTTGTTTAATTCATTTATCATATGCATCGAGCGGGCAACCTCGCTGAGTTCACCTCATACCCCTGCATGACACGGGCTATGTTAGGGGTTCCAGCAAACTCCACAGTCACTCGTACCTAGTGGTATATCAAAAAGGGAATCACCCAATCACCGCCTATGATGGGCTTGTGAAAGGACTGGTGCCCTTTGACAGCGGAGCACCCTGAGACTACCTAAACCTCGCATGTATTAGAAATCCATAGAACTTATCAAACTAAGACAGGAACCTACATGCTAGGAACCTACTTGCATTTGCTTGCAAAAGTTCTTCCTCACACCTTGTATCATTTGTTGTTGTAACATCTCTTTCTGTGCAGAAGGGTTAGGGCTTGAACTAAAAGCCCTAACCCTATGTCTTTATAGCCAAGCACTAATGGCGTTGCCTGCAAGGTATATTTTTGGTAAAAAGCATCATTGCTTACTTAACACTCTCGCTTTACTTAAAGCAACGCGAAGCATGGATTTCTAGAACGAAATCAAACACTGGCTGCCCCGCCGGCAATTGAACTAGGGGTTGCTCTAGCAATCTTTGCCTTGCGAGGCTAAAGGAAAGAGGGAGTGTAAAGTAGTAGAGCAGGTTATGGATGACTGTATGCAAAGTCAAGGATATTATGGATAGAACTTGCAATAATTATTTCTCCATGGATGATTCAGCATGACAAGTGTAGGACTTTAGTTCCTATTTCCAAATCGGCCTAGCAACCCATCTTTCAAAATTCAAAATTTTGAGCATGCTTACCTCAACGAGCTGGTAAAATTTAGGAGGCTGTCAATGTGCTAGCAAATAATCAAGTGGATTTCAATTACCTCAATCACGTTTTGAGAAAGAATCTTCCTTAACCAAGAATTGAAAGAACTTTCAAAACTTTTTGCAATGCCTAGTCTAATGACATATTTTTCTGAAACATTCAAATAGCCGCTAGCACAGCGATGGACTCCGAGTCTACTTTCTGTTGTAGTCATATGCTCAACCTTTTCGGTTTGTCTCATAATATGGATTGGCTTCGAAGTGGGATCTTAAGTTGCAGCAACGAGTCTTAAGAATCATCCATATCAAAAATGGCTGGCTATCTATATTATCCGATAAACTCATGCGTACAAACGAATTGCAATGCATGACTCATCCGTAGTCTGTGTAAGTAGTTGTGGTGCTATATATATACATATCATTTTGATTGCCTCTTTCTAACTATGCAGGGGCCAAACCAAAAGAGGAGTCCATCCCCCTCATTTCCTTTCTTTGTTCATCGCATGTCATTTGGTTGTACCACCAGTAAGGGCAGTTTGCATATTAGAAAATGCGCCGCACGGACAATTAGTTGAGCATGATTAGGTTTCTCCTTCTCTTAGATTTGGAGTTTGATCTCAGACATGATAGCAATGGCTGACGAAAAAATTGAAGTTTTAATCCAACCAAGTTTTGAGCAATGGCAGCCATGTCCATCACGTCTTGGCTTAGATTTTAAAACAATCTTTTCATACCTAGCTAACTTTCACCGCCATTTTGGCCCATGTTTTGCTTCTCTTGAAAAAAATTGATATCATTTTGATCATCATGGTTTCTGGCCAATTGTCATACTCAGCACGAAATGTGGGTCTTAAATTCAAGTCTCCTCGAATATGAACTACGAATGGCCTGATTCTCTGGTCGGCCACAAATTTGAAAACGTTCCCTCCTGTGCTAGTTTGCTGCCATAGAATGCTCATAATAACATCAAACGTTGAAAACAATCCTTAGGGATTTCAAAGTAATCTTATGGCATCTTTTGGAACACATCATAATCACTTGAATTGTCAAAAGCGCAAAACGAGTTTTTCAAAGCTATGACCCGCGTCATTTCTGTTGAGCTAAGAAAGAGTTGACACATCTCTACACCCTCACAGAGATCACTTGTAATCAAAACATGCTGTTGAAGACGAAGAAAGAGAAAGAAGAAAAGAGAGGAAAAATACAGAGAAAGAAAAGAAAAAAAATGATGAGCTCGCTAGATTGAAAACCCGTAAGGGCGGTATAGGCAAAAGTTAGAGCATGAACAAAGTGAGAAATTAGCCGTGTCTCCATGCGTCTACTGTGTCTCAAAGGATTGTCCTCAATCTTAGAAAATTCACTTGGTTAACCTCAAAGTCCCTAATTTCTTGGTAAGGGTCCTTGCCACTTTGTCGTGTGTTTCAAGATGAAGAAAGGCATTCATTTCTCTATCCTAAACACTTATCCCTTGCTAGCCACATCGAGCCTCTGGATAATTTCTTTGAACAGCCTGCTAGGCAGCCATCCCCTACAATAGGGCAAACACAAAAAAATACAAGGAGAGATGAAACAAAAATCAATGAAAGAATGAGCACCCTGTCATAGAAGGGGCACTTTGAAGGAAACATTTCTTCCAATACGTACAAAGGATATTTTTGAAGAAACCAACTCTTTCACACAAAGTGAAACAAGAGACAACAAGAGTTGGTAAAAATGTTGAAGATGGCTGCTAGCTTTTAAAAACCCAAGCATGAGTAGAAATTTGGTTCGAGCCTTTACATTCGCTTCTTTCTCAAGCCAAAACCCCAAGCCTACATTATGGTCCATAACAAAGTCCTCTCAGATTGGGGAACACGACTTAGTGGCAAGGTCCTAGACACTAGGGGCATCACCAATGTGGGACTTAACATGAAGGGCAAGAATCCTGGAATTTGCAAAATCGCACAACATGGAGAGTTACGTGAGCCAAGGGGCATGGCTATGTTCCCCTTTATGCACTTCTCTCAAAAGTATCCAACCTCTTATGTGGATCTCAGTAGGCGCTTATCAATCCAACTCAAGTCAACCAAATCAAGCTCGAGGCAACAAACTCACCTAATTGACTAGGGGCATAGGTTTGCAAAATAGTTCTATGTCCTTTGATGATTGAATGACGTGAGTATAGAACGTGGATGGAATGATGTGACCTTGAAATCCTCGAGAAAAAAACTTTCAAAGATGGTTTTATCCTAAGCATTCTTAACACAGCAAATACAAGTGCAGCCACTTTTTGCAAATTTCTGAGGAAATAACATGGGTCTCTCATTTCGTGAAAAGTGTAGCAATATGGTCCCTTAACCAAACAATGTTTTCAGTAGTGCCGCTAGAGCATTACGGTCTTTCAAAACACCTGGCTAGTATAAGCAATAAGTCACTATCAATCTCCCTAGGGCAAGGGGAAGCATTTGATCAAATACGCGAAAGTTGAGATGTCCAGAATGCATTACGGATTCACATGCATATCATTATCACCCTGTCCTTTGCATTGATCTTTTGACCCTAGCATTTCAGGTGTATGTCATTATGGCTGCTTAATGGAAGTAGTTGTCTTGGTTGCACGATCTAACCCCAAGTATGAGGTGTTCTTATGCTCAAGCAAGGCAGGTTCATCAAGGCATCATGGCCATCAAGGAATAAAGGGCAACAAAGGGATGTACTCTAAAGTCTACCTCCCTGCTAGCACACTTGAAGAAAGCTCAGCCTAAGAAGCGTCATATCCTTGGGGAACACCTCAACTCTTTTGTGGAATGCTGTCACACAGCATTGTCAGGGGCATGCCAAGATCTCTGCCAAATAGAAAGAGAAACATTGCATTCATGTTCATTGTCGTATACATCACATGTCTTTGTACTAGGGGCAATTAGGTTGTCATTGTCACGCACAGATAAGCTAGAATCAAGCATCCATTGCCTAAACAGGGGGCGTTGATTTCTTCCTGAATGTTCAGTTCAATATGCATAGATGTCACGTTGCAAACTATGTCACCCGCAGTGGTTCAACATTTGAACGAGGGTTCCTGAACTTGGTGGTTTGCCCCTAGCAGTCAACATAAAAAGGACTTCAGCCCATGGTCGATCCCAAGCCTGTTGCATGTTGTTTTCCTATCCATTGCTGTTTTCTAAACTATTCAAATGTGGATTGCAGGATTCTCCTGGATTTCGGTCCTTGAACCGACCATACCAAGCTTGGTATCTATGACCGACAGAGCCTAGTCAAAGAAGCTGAAAGATAGCCTCAGCAAACTCTACAATTGGCACCATGTCAACAGTATTAAAATGGCTTCGCACTTCACATCTTCATAGCTCCTTACTTCGCGTCAGCAGCTCTGCCTTCATAATTCAGAAGCCTCACACTTGCTTTTCAGCAGCACCATACACATGCCTTGTCATATTCACAACCCTGTTGGGTTTCATAAACTCCGAGCAATTCTATGCACAGGCCGCCTTGCGCTCAGCAGGTCCAATCTCCACGACTCCCTCTCAGCAGTTCCACTCAGTAGCTCAATTCAGCACCTCCCTTTGCCTATTATCTCAGCAGCTACATGCTTGCTACCATCAAAGCATGTCAATGGCTCCCCCACCTCAGTAGCACCCCGTGCTCAAAAGCTCCACACTCAAGTCACTCAGAAACTCAGCAGTTCTATGCGTATGCTCACTATCACCTAGCAGCTTTAGGCTCAGCAGCTCTAAGCCCACTCAGCGGCCCTGTGCTCGACATCATGATCACTCAATAGCCCCATTTTCATTCAGCAGCCTTGTGCCCAAGTCGCTCATCAGCTCCGCATTCACTTCTCCAATGGCTTTGAGTTCAAGCAATTATCAACTACTCTAATGTTCACTATCACTACCAGCCACTCTATACTCATACTCAGCAACCCTATGCCCAAGTCGCTCAAACAACTCCGCACTCGCCCCAACAGCCTCATGCCTACTACCTTAGTCATTCAGCAGCTCTGTAGCTACCCCGAGCTCACATCTTGAAAATAAGCAGCCTCACCACTTCCAGGCCGGTGAAGCAATCCCGTGGCTCCCACTTAATGCACATTTATGCAGTCCTGGTCCAGCTCACACTTCGGAAAGCATCCCTTCAGTAGAGGAGTTGGAAATCTGCTTAACAAAGTTGAAATTAGGAGGTGAAGGAAATCTCCTGAGAGTTCATGAGGATCATCTTGTCGGCAAAGTCGATGGAAATCTCTGAAGACATTAATCGCCGAAGCATTTAATAAACCTTATAGCATTTTGGGTCAACAAGTCGACGAGGTCAACATGGTATTATGGTCAGATTAGCCTTGGGAAGCATCCTGAGCATGTGGAAACTAGCCTTAGGGGCACCCCAAGCATGTGGAATCGATCCTCTAACTCCTGGCGTTCCCGCGCCCGATAAATCAACCTTTCAGCTATTGCATCCTTCTACAAAATCTCCCGTTTCAAAGGCAATCGATTCGAATCCAGGCACCAACAAAGCATTCATGGTATTCTAGGCCTGCAATCCAGCCTTGGGAACATTCCTAAGCGTGCATGATATCGAGCACCAGCGTCAGAAGCCTTTCACAGGTCGTCAAAATGTCTGCTAGAAGCACTTAGTCTAGCCTCATGAACATTCTGAGCATGAGGAAACTAGCCTTAGGAGCATTCCCAAGCTTGAGAAAGATCAAGCATCGATCAAAGCCTTGCAGGGGTTACCAAATGTATGCAATCTAGCCTTGGGGACAATCCTGAGCATGTGGAATCTAGCCTTGGGGGCAATCCCGAGCATACTCAGAACTAGCCTTGGGGACAATCCCGAGCATACTCAAAACTAGCCTTGGAATCATCCCAAGCATGAGGAACAAATCAAACCCCGTGGAAGATGGAAGATGGAATACTCAAGTAGCTCCGCACCCACTATTACTCAGCGGCTCGAAGCCCATTATCATAGCGGTTTTACCCCCATATCCACCATCAGCAGCTCTAGGCTCGATAGCCTTGTGCACAAGTCGCTCAACATTGCCATGCTCCTTGCACTACCAGCAGCTCAGCAGCTTTGAACTCATCACTATCAAGCCATTCAACAGGCTCTAAGCCTATATCCACCATCCCAGCGGGCCCAAGCCCATTATCATAGCGGCTCTACACCCACATTCACCATCTCAGCGGCTCTATGCCTCTAAGCCCATTATCTCAACTGGCTCGAAGCCGTAACTACCTCGGCAGGCTCGAAGCCTATATCTACCACCTCAGCATCAACTCAGCAGCTCTACGCTCGCTATCCCAGCAATAGGCTCTACTCCTATAATCATACTTAAAGCAATCTCAGTGGCTCGAAGCCATAACAATTCTCAACAGGCTCTACGCCCGTTGTCTCATCAACTCAGCGGCTCTACGCCCTCACCTATCAATTCAACGGCTCCAAAGCCCACCATCTCAACTGGCTCAAAGCCGTAAACAATCAATTCTCGACAGGCTCGAAGCCTATATCTACCATCTCAGCGGCTCGAAGCCCATTATCAACAGACTTTTACACCCATATTCATCATCTCATCAAACCCAGCGGCTCAAAGCCCACCATCTCAACTGGCTCGAAGCCGTAAACAATCAGCTCTCAACTGGCTCTACGCCACCCCAATCAACAAGATATCATTCTTAGGCTCTACGCCTGAATGGTCAAAATCCAACATTTTGAATGCGCAAAGCTCTTCGAATGCCCAACCACTGTGTACTGGATGCTCAAGTTCTACACTTGAATGCTCAAGCTCTACGCTTGGATGCCTAACCACTGCGTACTGGATGCTCAAAGCCTGTACTTTGAATGCTCGAATTCTGCCATCCGAATGCTCGAGCTCTATGAATGCTCAAGTCCGGAACTTAATAGAAGCTCTAAGCTTAAATCAACACACATGCACGGGCCTGTGCACATTTGCATCAATTGCATCACCATTATCACATCGAGTCCGCATCTGTTCATATCTAACAACCATTGTAGACACCCCAATTTGCCCTAACGATTATTTCAAGTCCCACCTTGGGGACCATCCCGATGATGAAATGGATACAGTGATTGCTGATTGCCTTCTTGCGAACCTTAGTGTAGACACCCCAATTTGGCCTAACGAAGCAGAGATTGAAGCTCAATTGGAGGAGATAACAGCAATAGTAAATCAAATGGCCCTCCAAGACTTCCAGGGTGACAATGATGAAAGTGCGAATCAAGGTGACAGTGAAGTGCTGATGATCAACCTGGGTGATGAAAAAGACTGCTCTGAACTGATTGTGGATGCTGAAAAAGGGGCTTACCCTAATTGGACCGTGGAACACACTCTGAAATACAAAACGAAAAGCGCTAATTCTGATCTTAGTTCTGATTCCGATTCCGACTCCGAGTCGACTCAGTCCGAGTCAAGCTTTTCATCTTTTGAAACTACTAAGTCTAGTGAGGAAAACCTGGTCAAAGTACCAAGGCGTAACTTTTACTTTGAGTTCGACTCTGAAATGTCTTTTGATAATCTTAGCAATGAAAAGGAAGATTTAGAGTATTTCACTTTGCCTATGATCAATTGCATGGATTCCGACAAACCAAATTTTGAGGAAGAAATTCCAAAAGAAATTCTAGAATTCATCGAGAGAGAAGAAGAAAGGCATGCTAAACCTTTTTCTGAGGAAATAATCACAGCAAACATAGGCTCTGAAAACGAGCCCAAAATGGTTAAAATTGGTGCCACACTATCCCCTCAAGAAAGTGAAAAACTAATCCTTTTGCTAAAAGAATACAAAGATGTTTTTGCCTGGTCTTACGAGGACATGCCTGGAATAGACCCTGAAATTGTTCAGCATAAAATTCCCCTTCATATTGATGCAAAACCAGTTAAACAGAAGCTGAGACGTATGCGCCTTGATTGGGTCTTAAAGATAAAAGAAGAAGTCACTAAACAAATCAACGCCGATTTTCTCATAGTCACCGAATATCCACAGTGGGTAGCTAACATCATTCCTGTACCAAAGAAAACTGGAGGAATCAGGGTCTGCGTAGATTTCCGAGATCTCAACAAGGCCAATCCAAAGGATGACTTCCCATTACCTCACATAGACGAGCTAGTTGATAACACCGCAGGCCATGCATTGCTATCCTTCATGGATGGATTTTCTGGGTATAATCAAATCCTTATGTCTCCTGAGGATAGAGAGAAAACTACCTGTAGGGGTTCGATTAATCGGGACCTTGACTGTGGTATCAGGCGAGGTTCCTTCCTCCGCTGCTCCGTTCTTCCGTCGCCTGACCTGCAACAAGTCACTAGGGCTTTGGCTGCCCAGTGACCCTCCGATGATCAAGTTAGATCTCAGGGAAGGTGTTTAGGTCTAGGGTTAGGATAGTGTTGCATACCTTTCTCAGGTGTGTATCACTTCATATTTATAGACCTAGGTTTGCTTGGTCTTCACGCTAGCGCGTGGTGAGTACGCTCGGGTAACCGCCTCGGGTGACGTCACATATGACGTGGGTGGCGAGGTGGTTACGGAGCATATGGGACAGATCTCAATGATTGTGCCAGCTGCCTGGGAGGCATGATCCCCATAGGTCCCACTCATGGAGACCGTTACCGCCTGGAAGCTTCTGGAAGCTCGGGGGCATGGGGCATCCAGTGAACCGACGCTCCGAAGTCGATAATAATCGAAGCCCGGGCAACAACCGAGGTGCCTCCCGAAGAGAGCTAGTCAGAGGACCTCGGCCCATACCCTAGCCGCTGGTTTAGGGTTCGCACCCCGGTTACCGAGCATATAACCGAGGGCCCTACAATAGCCCCTCAATTTCCGGAGTGCCATTCTGGTCTTCGGGGAATTGATTCCTCTGACGGACTAGCGCGACCGGGCTTTTAACCGATGAAATGCTTTGGAGAAGAACCGAGCGGCCTTTGTGAGAGCCGAACCGCCTGCTTCTGCCCTAGGAGCCACGTGTCGGTCATCGCCGAAATGAGTGACATCATACGTCGCCTCGGCACGTGAAATGCCAGTTGATTGGTACGAAACGTCCTTTCAGGGCACGTGTCGAGGCGTGAATGGCTCGGTACGCGGCGCACCTGACCTCGGTTCAGAGCTCTGATTACTGACCGCTTGATGAAGACACACGTCGAAGATCCAATGGTTCGGTTGGCGACGCTTTGTTTCCCGCGCGACTCCTCGTACGCTCCACTATAAATTCAGAGCCTTTGGAGAGAGAAAGCTACTCAAACCTTCTGACGCCGTCGAACCGCCGCCGCCGTGTTTTGCAAACTTTGGATCGCTATTTCGAGCACTTTGGCAGCAGATCTCCTCTCCAGATTTGGGTATGTTGATCTTTGTCAATCAATCTTCAAGTTTTAGTGCTTTTCTTCGCGTTTTTCAACGTTTTCTGAGCGCATTGGGGTGGGAACGCCGCTTGCAACCGTCTGGTGCGCGGCGGCGCTGGCGCCCGCCGCTGCTGTTCTTGTTCTTTCCGAGGCCCACATTCTTCCCGAGGCCTAGATTCTTCCCGAGGCCTATCTTCAACCTTTGGACAAATGAAAAGTGTAGTAGTCCCCCGAGGACCCTTTCCGAGGAGGGAAGAGTCTTTAAGAGTGACCGAGGACCGTAGATTCCGAAGAGTGAGGACCATTTCGCCCCGAGCGCTAGGACCTTTTGCTCTCCCCTAGGCATGTAGCTAACGGGTTTTGCACATTTTCCTTGTTTTCTTGGTCAGGGGCGAATGGTCATTGAACTCTCCTCGGACAGCTCCAGTAGTTCCGACGATCCCTTGGTAGACGTCATCTTTCAAGAACTTTGGAGGGAGAGGTTTTACCGAATCCCGGTCGACCAGATTGAACCTGCCAACCCTAACCGAGCCCCTCGTGAGATTACTTCACTTGACCCTTGGGAGATGGAGGGCCCGAGTACGTCGGACCACGGGCCGGGGCCTTTCGGAAATGCGCCCGAGGAAATCCAGGGAAGCCGAAGACCGATGAGGCCCTGCACGTTTACGAATAAATACTTCACCGGGGATCCCGCAGCTTACGCCGAGTTCAAAAGGCTCTACAGCATCCCTCCTGACGTTGAGGTTCGGTTGCTAGAAGATACCGACCCAAAGAAACTTCCGCACCGGTCAGGGGAGTTGATCTTCCCCCTGATGGCCATATGCGAGGGGGGCATCAGGTTTCCCCTCCACCAGTTCGTACGTCGGGTGCTCCGGACCCTCAACCTTACCTCCTCCCAGCTCACGGTGAATTCATACCGAATTATTACCAGTATCATCGAGCTGAGGAGGCAATTTAACCTGGTTTTCGGTATTGAGGAGCTCTTCGGTGTCTATCTCCTGGGGGTTAACCGAGGCCACAACCGACACTATCTCTCCTGCAGATCAGGGAATGACACATTCTTGATCGATCATCTACCGGACTCCGAGGAGTGGGCGAGTATCTATGTCTCGGTCACCGGGAACTTCATGTTCGGGCCCGGGGAGACCATAGATATAGTCACTACAGTCCCATTTGAGATCGGAGTTCCTGGTCGGCAACCTACCCTTCGGTAGTGAACTTATTTTAATAAACACTTTTTCTTGTAAATTTGTACTGATTTCTCCTTGTTTTTGACAACTTTTGCAGCCGAAGGCACCGTTCAGGAGCTTCGGGAGAGAGCCATCCGTTCTCGGATAACCGCCGCCTACGCAATCCCAATCACCAGCCGTTACGCCCCTCAGCTCCTCGGTTACGTCCCCTCGTATACCAGTTACTTAAAGAAGAAATCGAGGAAGCAGGGGGCGTCGAGGGCAGGACGAGGGGGCAGAGGAGGAGGACGAAGGGGAGGAGGAGGAGCGGGGAGAGGTGGCAGAGGAAGCGCTTCTGGGACCGAGGGCAGCAGCTCCGAGCCCCAAGGCGTCATAAGAGAGGCAGTTGACCGAGAGACGCCCGAGAGGACCGGCCTGAGCGGCGAGATGTCAGACCATGGAGCTCGGGAGGTGCTAAACCTCAGGCGTCGGACGTCGAGGGGCCGAGGCCGAGGTTCAGCCACAAGTACACCTGGTGCTGGGACCTCGGGGGTGACCCCTGTTTCTTCGCGGGAGCCCCCGGCGAAGAGGACTCAGCACGAGGGGGAAGGAAGCGGCCGAGGCAAGGAGAAGGAAACTTCTCGGATAGCCGAGGGGGAGGAGAGGGCGGAGGAGCAGGACCGAGGGTCTGCAGAGAGGACTGAGGGGGGAACCTGGGTCCCTGCCACGGAGGTTCCTTGGGCCCCGGAATTCTGTCACTATGTTGGGCGCCAGATCCACCATGCAGATAGCGTGTCAAACCTCGGTACAGCGTTCGGGATGCTCCGTGGCTGCATTCTTCCTAGGGACGCCCGGGCCGTCCAAGGATTGACCGAGGACCTCACCGCGGAGATAGCTCAGGCCCTTTTCACTGTAAGCTTGTTACTTTCCACTTTATTGTTGTCAGCTAAGTCCATATTTGTGATTCTTCTTTGGTTTTCTGCTCGCAGGCTGGAGCTCGGGCCTTGGCTATAAACGACCGATACAAAGGTCAAGAGCTGGAGATGAATGAGCTGAAGAGGGCTCTTGCGCAGAGAGAGGACGACCTGAAGGTGGCTCGGGAGACCTGCGATCTCTATCTTGCAGACTTTCAAAAGTGCGACAGGGAGAGGGTGGCAGCCGAAGCCCATGTTGCAAAGGCCGAGGAGGATGTCACCACACTGAGGGTTACCCGAGCAACTGAGGTTGAAGCTGCTAGGAACAGGGGCTATGACGAAGGTTGGGTCGCAGCCGGGGTAGAGTACCAGAAGCAGGTTCGGGAGATTGAGGCCGAGCTTTACAGGGATCGTTTCGTGGACGGACTTCGGTTTGGTCACGAGACTCTTTTGAGTAAGCTCGATCTCCCAGCCGACTCCGAACTCCGGGTCCTTCCCGAGGTGCCACCCGAAGAGGTTGTAGCGCCCGAGGAAGAAGAAGAGGAGGGCGAGCAGGTGCAAAACCCCGAGGCAGGTATTCAGACTGCTCCTGTTGCCGTTGCTTCAACCGAGGAGGGTACCCAGACCGCTCTTATTGTCGTTGCCTCAACCGAGGACGGAGCCCAGACCCCTCTGCCCCCCAATGCTTAGGATTTTGACTTCTTTTGTTTCACATTTGGCTGGACGGCTCCGAACATTTGGATTTTGCCGTTCCATGGTTTGTAAATGTTTTTTTGCTAAGTAGGTACCGTACAGATAACCGAAGTATTGTTGGGCTTTAAACTTGCGATCTGCTTTTGAATGAATGGTTTCTTTCGTTTCAATGCCTTGTTTATTTTTGAGATGCTCGAATGGTTTTATGCTTGTAACCGAAGGGAGCCTCAAGCCCCGGCTTCTGTTGAAATGCTGTGGAGTATCAGCAGATTTTAGCCGAAGCATTAGCCGAGGAGGTGTTCAAAAATTTACTCCAGACTGAAGTAAGGCAGTATATAGGATTGAGTAAGTTAAAACGAAGTAAAGTAGTTAGCAATTTTTTGAATTTTGCATTCCCCTGCTTTGTTTTAGCTGACGCCGAGCCGAAAGGAGTAAACCGAAGCAACTCATTGGGGCGCAGTGATTTAGATTAGGGCTAGGGTCCTGAAGCGGGAATGGCGTCGGCCATGACTTCGGAATGTAGCGAACCTAAATAGCGTGACTTAATGGGGGGGGGATCGGTGTAAGGGGCTCGGGATTAATACCGAGTGTCCTTATCGCCGACGTCCGAAAGTCTGAAACAACCGAAAAAGGCCGTGGTGACTTGGTGAGGGATCTGTCCGAGGAATATCCCGCGGAGGACAATCCCTGAAGTCAGGATAAAACGGTTCACGCAACGGCGGACCGAGTACGAAAAGTAAGTGACAAGATTTAGATTAGTGGTAAACAAGAGATTCTCATTAAAAAACTGTCGTAGAATCAGGTCATTACAAGAGTAGTTTGGTTCCTATCATATTTGGACAAGAAACGAAAATTGTTCGAATAAATAAGTCCGAAGAGGCCGAAGCCTGGCTACCCATAGAATTTCTTCAGGTTATTGGCGTTCCAGGTCTTGGCGATTGGGGAACCGTCTAACTTCTCCAGCTTGTAGTTTCCCGAGCCGAGGTGTTTTAGGACTCGGAAGGGGCCCTCCCAATTAGGCATCAACTTCCTCTTTTTGGACTTGTCCACCACCTTTTTCCAGACAAGGTCGTCCGGTTTGAATGACCGAAGGCGGACGCTTCGGTTGTAGCCCTTGGCAACCTCTTGCTGATAAGATGCTAGTTTGATCCGTGCATTCTCTCGTTCTTCCTCGGCCAGATCGAGGTCCAAAGCAATGTTCTCATCATTGACCGCCTCGTTGAAATCTTCGGTTCGGATCGTCTGGAGCCCGACCTGGAGGGGAATTACAGCTTCCATTCCAAATGCCAAGGAGAAGGGGGTTCGGCCGGTAGATCGCCGAGGCGTTGTACGGTAGTCCCAGAGTACCCGAGGGAGCTCTTCGGCCCATTTGCCCCGGCGTGATTCGAGCCGGCGTTTGAGTCCTGATGAGATTGCTTTGTTTGCAGCTTCGGCCTGCCCGTTTCCCTAGGGGTAGTAAGGGGTGGAAGTGTCCCATTTGATGCCAAATTCATCCAGGAGCGCTCGGTACTTTTGACCGGTGAACTGGCTGCCGTTGTCGGTTAAGATGGCGAAGGGTACACCGAAGCGAGAAATTATATTTCTCCACACGAAGCGCATGATGTCCTATTCTTCGACCGTGACCAGTGGTTCGGCCTCAACCCACTTAGAAAAATAGTCGGTGGCGGTTAAGAGGAACTTGAATCCTCCAGGAGCGACGGGTAGCTTGCCGACGATGTCCATGCCCCACTGGGAGAAGGGCCAAGGACTGGTGAGGGGGCTTAGATCCCGAGCTGGCTGATGTATAATGGGAGCCAACATTTGACACTTCTGGCAACGCTTCACAAATTCTTCAGAGTCCTGCATTGTTGGCCACCAGTATCCTTGGGTAATTGCTCGGTGGGCGATGGAGCGTCCACCGGAGTGGCAACCGCTGTCGCCGGCGTGTAGCTCCTCGATGATCCTGGGGACCTGGTGGGGGTGTGCAACCAATAAATATGGGCCGGTGAACGACCGTCGGTAGAGCTTTCCGTTGGGGTTGAGCCAGAAAAGGGCGGCCTTGTTGCGGAGTCAGTGGGCGTCCTTCTTGTCGGTTGGTAGTGTGTCGTCGCGTAGGTAGCCGATGATCTCATCCATCCAGCTCGGACCAAGCTCTACGTTTAATATCTCATGACTGAGTACTTCAAGCTCGAAGCTAGGTTTGTCGATGGAGCTAAAGGAGAAGGAGCGTTGTCCCGAAGCGGCGCAGGCCGTAGCGAGTCCGGCGAGGGCGTCGGCATGAGTGTTTTGGTCTCTCGGGATATGTTCGACGCGGATTGCCCTGAAGTTTTTGAGTAACCGAACAGCAGAGCTCAGATAAGTACGCATCCGGTCGTCCCGAGCCTCATATTCCTCGGAGAGCTGGTTGACAACCAACTGTGAATCGCTGTAGAGGACAAGTTCTTCAATTCCAAGGGCTTCGGCAGTCTTGAGTCCGGAGATGAGCGCCTCATATTCAGCCTCGTTGTTGGAGGCCAGAAAGTTGATGGAGATAGAGCTTTCGTGTAAGACACCGGAGGGAGAGAGAAGTACGATTCCAGCCCCGGCGCCTCGGCTATTGGAGGCGCCATCAACATACATTTTCCATACATCGCCATGGAAGAGTTTCCAGGCGGTGCTGGGATTTGCTTGGAGAACGGCTTCGGGGCGGGGGGCTGGATTTGAAGCGAGGACGTCGGTCGGCGTCAGCTCGGCGATAAAGTCGGCGAGTGCCTGGGCTTTAATCGCCGTCCTTGGTTGAAAGTGGATCTCGTAGTTGGCAAGTTCGACGGCCCATTGAGAGATTTGGTTGGAGAGGTCGGCTTTTCGGAGGAGAGACTTGAGAGGATACTCGGTCAATACGATAATGCGGTGGGATTGGAAGTACGGTGCGAGCTTCCGAGACGCGGAGACGAGGGCGAGAACAAGCTTTTCCAAGGGAAGATAGCATGTCTCGGCGGGTGTCATCGTCTTGCTAGAGTAATAAATCGGCTGATGGTCGCGCCCCTCCTGTCGGACGAGAACCGAGCTTATGGCGTGTGCCGAGACGTCAAGGTAAATGAACAGGTCTTCCTGGTCCCGAGGAGTGACGAGGAGAGGGGCCTTGGAGAGGTAATCCTTCAGCTGTTGTAGAGCCCGGTCGCACTCGTCGGTCCAGCTGAAGCTGCGTCGGCTCCCTTTCAGGAGGGCAAAGAACGGTTTGCATTTGTCGGAAGATCGGCTAATAAATCTGTTGAGGGCGGCGGCCATGCCGGTTAGACGCTGCACATCTCTCTTGTTGTGGGGGGCCGAGAGTTTTTCGATTGCTGTGAGCTGTGCAGGGTCGGCCTCAATACCTCGGCGGGAGACAAGATGCCCGAGGAACTTGCCAGAGCTCACACCGAAGGCACACTTCTCGGCGTTAAGGCGAAGCTTGTGCGTCTTGAGAATCTCAAATGCCTCGGCGAGGTGGGTGAGGTGGTCGCCGGCCATCATGCTTTTAACCACCATGTCATCGATGTAGGCCATCATAGTATCCCCCAGCAGACGTTCGAACATCTTGGTTATCATCCTTTGGAAGGTTGCTCCGGCGTTTTCGAGGCCGAAGGGCATGACAAGATAACCGAAGATGCCGTGGGGGGTGATGAAGGCCGTGTTCTTGACGTCGCCATCGCTCATGGCGATTTGATGGTAGCCCCGGTAGGCATCCATGAAGCTAAGTCGGGCGTGGCCAGCCGTGGCATCGACGAGCTGATCTATTCGGGGAAGGGGGAAGAAATCCTTTGGGCAGGCGTCGTTGAGGTTTGAATAATCAACACAGACTCGCCATTTCCCGTTTTTCTTTTTGACCACCACAGTGTTGGCCAACCACTAAGGGTACTGCACTTCTCGTATGGCTCCCGCGTTTAGGAGTCGGTTGACCTCGTCGATAACGGCATCGGAATGGACCGGGGAAGAGCGCCGAGCTTTCTGGATGACCGGACGCTTGGTTCGGTCGATGTTGAGCTCGTGGCAGATGAATTTTGGATCGACCCCGGGCATTTCGTAGGGGGTCCAAGCAAAAACTTCAATGTTGCTCTTGAGGAAGTTCACCATGTCATTCCGTTCGGTTTCCGAGAGTGAGGAACCGACAAGGAAGAAACGGGAACCATCCTCGGTTAGAGGGACGGTAACAAGATCTTCAACTGCCTTTTCGTCGGGGGGCCTCCCGACATCTTCGAGAACCGGAGCCTCTGGTACTTCGATGAAGTTCACCCTGGAGGTCTGTTTGCTACTTCGGACAGCATTGACGTAGCAGCGTTTGGCGGCGGTTTGGTCGCCGTACAGATCTTCCTGTCGTCCGTTGGCACCGATGAACCGGACCACCTGGTGATAAGTAGAGGCAACAGCCTTTAACTTATGGAGCCAGGTGCGGCCAACGATGGCATTATAGGGGCTTGGGACGTCGACTACGACGAACTCCATATCGAGCACGACCGAGCCGGAGCGGACGGGTAGGGTGATCAAACCGACGGGCCAAACCGGAGCTCCGTTGAAACCTATGAGGGGGACCTCGGAGGGACGGAGATCGGCGTCAGAGAGCTTCAAATCTTTAAACAAGGAGTAGTACATAACCTCGGCCGAGCTCCCCTGATCCACGAGGACACGTCGGACGTTGAAGGTACCTATGCGCATTGTGACCACGAGGGCGTTGTTGTGTGGAAGTTGGACGCGCGCGAGGTCCTTCTCGGTGAACGTGATAGTCCATTTCGATCCGTCGTCGGTTCGGGGACGTTTGGGCTCGGGACCGACGAGCATGACCTGCTTAGATGAGGATGCGTCGTTCAACTCGGCGCAGATTATACGGGCGGCTTCGGAGTTGAGAGGGCCGTGGATAACATTAATCGTCTGGATCTCCTCTTCGGCTCTTGTTTCGGCATTCTGCGCCCGTGCTCTCGTTTTTTCTTGATCGATGAAGTTGTTGAGGTGGCCACCGAGGACAAGCTGCTCCAGGTAGGCCTTGAAGGGTCTGCAAGCGGTTGTAAAGTGACCTTGTTCGTTGTGGTAGCTACATCGGACTATCGGGTTTTTGATTTTCCCGTTCTCGGTACCGAGTTTTTGGTTGGGGAAGGAGAAAAAGGGTTGATCCTTTACTTGGTCGATAATCCTATAGATAGGCATAGTAAAGACGGTTTTTTCTGCGCTGAAGTCTCCTTGCTTCGGTGCCTTCCTCGGAGATTGTTTAATGTTGTTGACTTGTTTCTTCGGTGTCGAGGCCGAGGGGGGAGCCGGAGCGGACACCGGGGTAAACGATGCCTTGGAGCTCGGAGGCTTCCCCATGCCCCTTTCTGCTTTGGTTTCGATAAGCTGGCACCAACCTTCGATCCGAGTCATGAGATCCTTCATGGAATTTGGCTTGTGCCGAGCGAGATCGTCGTAAACCTGCTCGTCCTGGGCGGTTAGGCCGAGCTTGAAACCGCGGGCGGAGATGACACCGTCGCATCCTTCGATTTCGTTGAACAGCTCCCAGTAGCGACCGGCGTATTGGCGGAGCGTTTCGTCGGTCCGCTTTCGTAGGGCGAGAAGAGAGTCTATCTCTTTTTCATGCTTGTTGCTCGTGACAAACCGAGCCATAAAGGCGTCACACAGAGAATCGAAGGAAGAGATCGATCTGGCAGGAAGTTGGTTGAACCAAGTTAGGCCCAGGTTGCCGAGGCTGGCGGGGAAGACCTTACAGAGGAAGGCGTCGTCCGAAGGTTCATTGCGAAGGAAAAGAGACATGACCAGCTTGTACTGAACCAGATGAGTGTATGCCTCGGTTTTACCGTCGTATTTTGCAAATTTGGGTTGGGTGAAGCCCTTCGGGGGGGTGACCGAGTCAATATCCCTAACGAAAGGGGAGGTCGTGAGTCTCTCGAGACGGGCGTCCCGGTGGGGTCGGATCGAACGATCGAGACCGTCTGGACCCCCGGTCGCGGTATGCTTCTTCGGCTGCGGTCGGTCCTGTCTTTCGTACTCCTTCCGCTTCGGTTGGGAGTTCCCTGACCGTTGGGGAGATCTTTCGTACTCTCTTCGCTTCGGTTGGGAGTTCCCTGACCGTTGGGGAGATCTTTCGTACCCTCTTCGCTTCGGTTGGGAGTTCCCTGACCGTTGGGGAGATCTTTCGTACCGTTGCTTCTTGTAGCTATCTCGAGCGTAGGGCTCGAGGCGCTCGGTATTTTGGCTTCCGCCACCAAGCCTTTTGTAACCATTTTTGGGGTGGTGGACGGGTGGACTCTTTGAACGAGGGCCCTTGTATCGCTCACGATACCCTTTTGTTTGGAACTCCAAGAGGGCGTTGTTTTCGTTAGCAAAACTTGGGGTGGTCTCCCGGAGGCGTTCCTTGGATATGATTGGGTGGGTGGAGGAGGCGGAGACGCTTCCGCCACCAAGCCTTTCGAAGGCGGATCGCTTCCCTCGAGGACCCTTTGGATTAGGAGAGCGGGAGTGTTCCCTTCGTTCAACGTCCCTTTCGTTATGAGCCTCACCTGTTGGTTCGAGACGGTCCTTGATTCCTGGTGGTTCGAGGCGGTCCTTGACCGAAGGACGGGATCGGTGTTCGACCATCTGTCCTCCGTCACGGCTGCGGGGAGGGCTGTGGTGGCTTCGTCTTCCGCCACGGCCTCCGGAGGAATGAGACGGGGACATTTGGAGGAGGTGTTTGATCTCCGCCAACTCGTCTCGGACGCTTCTGTCGCATTCCACCACTGTCGTGAGGTCGTCGATCTTCCGCTCCAGGTGGCGGATGTAGGATTGGAGTTCGGCCGGAGCCCCTGCCTCCTGAGTCGAAGTCCCTGCTCTGAGTCCGACGGACATGTGGGCCTTTCCAGGAGCGCCTGTTCCGCCGGACGCCGGGTCCCCGAGATCTCCGGGGCCGAAGGGGGTCTCGGCGCGATGTGCATCATTGATTTCCACCATGGTTGGATTTGAAGAGCTTTGATCGGAACCTTTGTGAGGAAGGAAATGATTGAATGAAGAACAGCTAGGTCCCCAGCAGAGTCGCCAATTGTAGGGGTTCGATTAATCGGGACCTTGACTGTGGTATCAGGCTAGGTTCCTTCCTCCGCTGCTCCGTTCTTCCGTCGCCTGACCTGCAACAAGTCACTAGGGCTTTGGCTGCCCAGTGACCCTCCGATGATCAAGTCAGATCTCAGGGAAGGTGTTTAGGTCTAGGGTTAGGATAGTATTGCGTACCTTTCTCAGGTGTGTATCACTTCATATTTATAGACCTAGGTTTGCTTGGTCTTCACGCTAGCGCGTGGTGAGTACGCTCGGGTAACCGCCTCGGGTGACGTCACATATGACGTGGGTGGCGAGGTGGTTACGGAGCATATGGGACAGATCTCAATGATTGTGCCAGCTGCCTGGGAGGCATGATCCCCATAGGTCCCACTCGTGGAGACCGTTACCGCCTGGAAGCTTCTGGAAGCTCGGGGGCATCCAGTGAACCGACGCTCCGAAGTCGATAATAACCGAAGCCCGGGCAACGACCGAGGTGCCTCCCAAAGAGAGCTAGTCAGAGGACCTCGGCCCATACCCTAGCCGCTGGTTTAGGGTTCGCACCCCGGTTACCGAGCATATAACCGAGGGCCCTACACTACCTTTACTACACCTTGGGGAACCTACTGCTACCGAGTGATGCCATTTGGGTTAAAGAATGCTGGAGCCACTTATCAGAGGATGGCAACAACACTACTGCACGACATGATGCACAAAGAGGTCGAGGTATATGTCGACGATATGATAGTCAAATCAAAGGAAAGGGAAGGACACCATGGAGCACTCCAAAAGTTCTTTGAGAGGATTAGGAATTACAAACTATGTCTTAACCCTCAAAAATGCACTTTTGGGGTAACAGCTGGAAAGATGTTGGGATTCCTCATCACTCAAAGAGGAATCGAGGTAGACCCTTCCAAGATACAGGCTATCATGGAGATATCACCGCCTAGGACGGAGAAGGAAGTAAGGAGTTTCTTGGGGAAGGTACAGTTCATCAGCAGGTTTATTTCCAAGCTCACAACTACCTGTGAACCTCTTTTCAAGCTACTGAAGAAAGGTACTGATTTTGAATGGAGCCAAGACTGTCAGCAAGCGTTCGAGGCAATTAAAGAATATCTTCAGAATCCACCTGTACTGTCGCCGCCCATCCCTGGGAAGCCATTGATTCTGTATCTCTCAGTAACAGACACATCCATGGGATGCATGCTAGCGCAAGAAAACGACGCCAAAGTAGAGTGCGCCATGTACTACCTCAGCAAAAAAATGATGGATTATAAGACAAGGTACACTCCCCTCGAGAAAACCTGTTGGGGACTAGTATGGGCCACAAAGAAACTGAGGCACTACCTGTTAGCACATCCGGTGGTGCTGGTCTCTCGTTTAGACCCAATCAAGTATCTTTTCGAAAAGTCAGCACTTATCGGAAAGCTAGCTAGGTGGTTATTGCTGCTAGCAGAATTCGACCTCAAATACATGACAAGGAAATCAGTAAAGGGAAGAGCTGTGGCAGAATTCTTGGCAGATCACCCTGTGACAGAGGCCGAGGCAGAGGACTTCATGTTCCCCGACGAGGACATCTTATGTCTATTAGACGACACCTGGCAACTTTACTTTGATGGAGCATCAAACCGATGTGGATATGGCATAAGGGTATTGCTAGTTTCCCCAAACGACTCTCACATCCCTTTGTCATATAAACTGAGGTTTGAAGTCACTAACAACCAAGCTGAATACGAGGCTTGTATTGCCGGAATGGAGGCAGCCCTGGAGCTAGGGGCAAAAAGGGTAGAAGTCATTAGGGATTCAAACCTGGTGGTATCTCAAGCAAGAGGAGACTGGAAGGTCAAGGAGGATACACTAAAGCTATATCATTCTGTGCTGGAAGATCTAATTCCACAATTCGATTCCGTTATCTTCACACACACACACTCCTCGGGTGAGCAATAGATTTGCAGATGCACTGGCAACGTTAGCATCTATGGTCGAAATACCCCTGGGATTCACAATGCGGCCTCTCATGATCGAACAAAAGGTTAAACCAGCATGTGAATGCGCCTTTACCGAGGAAGGTGAAGACGATGGCAAGCCATGGTACGAAGACGTGAAGGAATTCCTGGAAAAAGGAGAATACCCATCCGAGGCCACCTCGAAAGACAAAACGCCTCTGCGGAAGTTTGCTGCCGGATTTGTAATCTGTGGAGGAGCATTGTATCGAAGGGCACACTTGGGTCCAAGTCAACTTTGCGTCACAACGGAGGACAGCCGCAAGGTAATGGAGGAAATACACGAAGGAATTTGTGGGCCACACATGAATGGGGCAACGATGTCAAAGAAGATCCTACGTCAGGGATATTACTGGACTACAATGGAGGCCGACTGCGCTGATTATGTCCGCCGATGTTACAAATGCCAAACTCACGCTGATCGTATGCGTATTCCCCCTACGGAATTGTATAGCATGACATCCCCTTGGCCATTCTCCACTTGGGGGATAGACGTCATAGGAAGCATAAATCCAAAGGGAAAATACAAACATCAGTTCATTCTAGTGGCCATTGACTACTTCACCAAGTGGGTAGAAGCAGCTTCTTATGCTACTCTCAAAGCCACTCATGTGGCCAAATTTATTCGCACTAATATCATCTATCGATATGGTGTACCTCACGAGTTCATCTGTGACAATGGATCGCACTTCAAGGGGGCGACAAAGAAGCTTTTCGCCGAATTTGGGATACAGAATCATCGGTCATCTACTTACCGACCTCAGACTAATGGAGCAGTTGAGGCTGCAAACAAGAATATCAAGAGGATTCTGTGGAAGACTACCGACACTTACACAGACTGGCCAAAAATGCTACCTCTGGCACTATGGGGTTATCGAACAACTGAAAGGACTTCAACTGGGGCCATTCCCTACTCTGGTTTATGGAATGGAAGCTGTCTTGCCTATCGAACTGGAATTACCTTCGTTAAGGATTCTAGCTGAGACTGGAATGATCGAATAAGACTGGGTTCAAAATCGCCACGACGAGTTGGTACTACTAGACGAAAGGAGGCTGAGAGCGTTATACCATGTACAAGGGTATCAACGCCGCATCGCACGAGCATTTAACAAAAAGGTAAAACCTAGAGACATCAAGGTAGGAGACATGGTGCTCAAAGCAATCCATCGCCACGTCTCAGACCCAAGGGGCAAGTTTAGACCAAACTGGGGAGGCCCCTACCTTGTCAAACGTATACTTTCTGGAGGAGCAGCATACATTGCAGACTTGGATGGAATGGAATTCGCAACGCCAGTCAACATTGACAAGCTGAGGAAGTATTACCCATGAGAGATGCTCGTTGGACCGAAAACCACAAGGGTGGGCGGATCCAAGCAAAAATTAGAGCAGCCTGCTAGGTCGAAAACCCGCAAGGGCGGCTTAGGCAAAAGCTAAGGCATAAATAGAACGCTCGCTAGACCGAAAACCCGCAAGGGCGGTTCTAGGCAAAATTTAGAGCACAAAAGGAGAGGAAAACACCCGAGTGGACCCTAACTAAAAACAAAACAAATCCCCTTTGTTGGAACTACGTTTTATAGCCTGATTCCCTCTATGGGATAAGTAGGCAATCTCTGAGTTTGAGATCCGGCCACTGCTATCATCATCACTTCCGAAATTTCTAGGTCTATCCTAAGGAATGTTCATTATCAAAATCATGGCAATAACATCTTCAAAATAAAACGACCAAATGTTTTATTATTTCCAAAGGAAAAAGGAAAAAGGAAAAAGCAAACCTAAACAATTCTTAAATCCATGAAAGCTAGAATCAAACAAACATCTTTTGAAAAAAACATAAGCAAAGCGTCAGCCTCTAGGTCTTCCTTCTCTTTGCACTACTATTCTCCAAAAGGTTTTTCTTCAACCAGCGTTTGTAAGAACCTGATAGCTTAACAACAAAGTTCTCAGCAACCTCCTGCATCACTCTATTCGGCCAAAGACGCAGCATATTGCGACGGAAGTTGGCATCATGAACCTTAGAAACGGTGTACTCAGGGTCACCCAGGATTGCGGTTTGTTCAGCCCCGAACTGCCTTTGAAAGCAAGCAGGGAAGTAGAAAACGACTCGAGTAATACCAATCACTGCTACACCAAAATGGGTCATGGTACTCGCAGTCATACTCTCGATACCATACCAGGGGCAAACCCATTGAATCCAATCACCCCTGCAAGTCCTCATCCATGCATCCCAAGCACCCTCAGTTGAGAACTGTTTAACCATGCGACGCTCCGTGCATTGGTCTGGATTATAAGGAAGTCGCTCTGGCGCATCCCACACCTTTAGCTTCTCAAATAACCACACCTAGAGAATAAGGGAAAATTGTGAGTTGAGAGAATATGTGAGTCGAAACAAAAGAGTGATGAGTGAAAAGATAAACTTAACAAATAAATAAACAAAGAGTGAACCTGCAATAGCAAAGGACTGCCTGAGAACTGAGCTGTAGGATTACCCTTCATCACGTCTAGACCCATCAAGGTCTCTGCCAATACTAAGCCAGCGAAACCCACACGGTTTCCAATCCTTTTGAGCAAGGTTAAGCAACACGGGATCAGCATGGCCAGAGAAAGGGCCAAGCAAATAATAATGAAGGAGACAAATGCACAACGCATGAAAGCACGCCTTCTGTAGGGAAACTTGGCGATGAGCCTCAACTGTACCAAAACGCTGAATAAGTTGCAGAATCTCCAACCTTCCTTTCACTATGAAGAATTTAACTTCATGTTTCTGAACTTGGAGTAAATCCTTCAGGAGATCACCTCGGTTGAACAAAGGATTAGGGACAGCAAAACCTTCTCTGTCCAAATGACCCATGATGGCCGCAAACTCCTCGATAGTAGGACACAATTCCTCTTTCCTAAATCGAAAGACGTGAAAAGCAAGGTCCCACAAACTAGTGGCTGCCCTAAGAAAGGCAAAATTCACAGGAATTTGACGAAGGGAGAAGAGAAAGTCCATGCCAAAGTACTTAAAGTGTAAACGGTCGAGGCCATTAAAGGAATCCAACCATTGATCAAGGACTGGTTGTGCCATGTGCAAAGAATTGCTACTGACAATGCTATCAGGTTCGTAGAACGCGTATTTATAGAACTAAGTCGAGTCTTAGTTCGAATCGGAATCGGATTCTTAATCCTCGGAATTTTGGTCGGTCTCTCGGTCGGCACTTCGATCTAACGGCCGTAGGATCTATCCATCGGCCCGTAAAAATCAGGGTTGACCTACAAGTCAAACCCAGGCAGACAAAACGATCCTTCGGCCGCCAGATCAAAGCCTCGGCCGCTTAATCATTAGGTCAGCCGCCAGAACGGCTCTTTTACAGACTGTTCCCACGGTTCAGTTTGTTTCATTGGATTTACAAGCTATTATATGCAAACGACATACACAATCACAAGTAGAGCAAAAAGGTTTTTGTTTCATATAACTAAAGCTTTTTACATCACAAGGTGGATCATCCCACATTTCCTAAACAAACTAGACATCGATTTCCTGTCGAACTAACCTATGCAGGAAGAGGAGCAGAAAAAACAAAAAGAGAAAGGAGAGGAGGAGCTGAACCCTTTGGTGGTCTAAACACCAGAGGCCTGCTGCAAAGAAACTAAAAAAGAGGACACCCCTAGGGCGGTGTATACCGAAGGAGTACTACGGTGCAGAAGAGACACCACGTGGCTCCAAAGAATCACCACATGGCCCAGAAAAATCACCATACCGCGCACTGCCGCCACCCCAGGAGTTCTGCGTCACGGAAGCAAGCTACCCATGCAAGGGTCCCTAATCAAACATCAAGACAGGACTGAGAACAGCGCGGCCTCCCTCCGCGATCTCTGGCCATGCGTCATCCATGGCCCGGAGCCGTCGGAAACAAGAGGAAGTGAAAGAGGAGTTCTCGGCAAGTCTCTTGGACGAAGAGAGAAACCGAGGAAAGCGAGAAATGAAATGAGACGGCTGAGGCCGTGGCCTTTTGTAGGCCCCTGGAAACGAACCGATTAAGTGGCCGATCATTCGATACCTCGGCCGAGACATCAATCCTTCGGCCGAGAGATCGATCTCCTGGCCACCTAAATCAATTTCCTTTGATAAACATCAGATCATGCTCAGTGCACCGATTCAAGCCATTATGGATTCTGGGTCCTCGACCAACAGAATAGCCTTGGGGGCACACCCGAGCCAGTACAATGTGATCAAAACTAGCCTTGGGGGCATATCCAAGCATGAGGAAGCTCTCTCTCCACAAACTGCTAGCCAAAACAAGTCAGAACACTCAGCGGCTCTACGCCCATATTCACTATCAAACATCGTGACTCCAGGTCCACCACCTCCACAGGCTCAAAGCCGTTATCTCAGCGGCTCTGCGCCCGTTACCTCAACAGGCTCTACGCCTGTATTCACCCACCTAGCGGCTCCAAGCCCAATCACTATCAGCAGCTCTACGCTTGCCATTCCCAGCAGCCATAACAACCAATCTAGCGGCTCGATGCCCATTATCGACAGGCTCTACGCCTGTATACACTCACTCAGTGGCTCCAAGCCCTCAACTCAGCAGCTCTATGCTCGCTATCACAACAACAGGCTCTACGCCTGTACTCATTCACTCAGCAGCTCTATGCTTGCTATTACAAACCAGCGGCTCTAAGCCCATCATCTCAACTGGCTCGAAGCCGTAAACAAGCAACAGGCTCTACGCCGCCCCAACAATCAAGACCTCTATTTTCAGGCTCTACGCCTGAATGCTCAAAATCTAACATTTTGAATGCTCAAGCTCTACGCTTGGATGCCCAACCACTGCGTACTGGACGCTCAAAGCCTGTACTTTGAATGCTCGGATTCTGCCGTCCGAATGCTCGAGCTCTACGCTCTGAATGCTCAAGTCCGGAACTTGATAGAAGCTCTAAGCTTTAAAACAAACACACACGCACGGGCCCGTGCACATATTGCATTATCACATCGAGTCTGCATCATCATATTTGTTCACATCTAACAACCATCATCACACGTATACACTTTGCATATCTCTCATGAAACAGGTCAACCCTGCAATCAACCAGCTCTACGCCTCGGTTTTATTGATCGGTCCAGTACCTCGATCCCTTGGCTCCACGCCGACACTTATGATGAGAAAGCTCCGTGCATAGACCATCAGAATGCAACCAGCTCTACGCTTCGGTTCAAAATACGTCAAGCTCTAAGCTCCGACACCTCAGGCTCCACACCTCAATTCTATCACCTCAGGCTCTCGCCTTATACCAGCTCCGCGCTTCGGTTCTTTCAAGCACTAAGCTCACCTCAGGCCCTCGCCTCAAAACTGCAACAGGCTCCATGCCTCAATCCAATCTTCTCAGGCCCTCGCCTCATGATCACAGCAGGCTCCACGCCTCAATCTAATCACCTCAGGCCCTCGCCCCGTGACTACAACCAGCTCCGTGCCTCGGTTCCACCACATCAAAAACCATCACTCTCCAGGCCCTCGCCTCATGACTACAACCGGCCCCGTGCCTCAGTTCCATCATCCCAAAGCTCCTTGCTCTAGTTACTGGCCCTGCGCCTCCATATCTCAAAAAAACAACCGGCATCCAACTCATCCCCAGCAGATGGTTTGGATTCCACCCCATTACATCAATTCCTTCCAGCTCATTCGCAAGGATAGGCTACTCTACCGAGCCCCTTTCAGTCAAAGTAAGGATGATCAAGAAAAGCAAACGCACCTGCCGTGTACTGATCTACCCCAAAATACTAAGGAAGCTCTCCGCAAAAAACTCCCTCGGCAGCCCCGCGCTCCTTCAACTATCTTCCGCCAAAACCCTGGCTCAGTCTAGGTACGTCACACTACGGCTTTTTTAAGCCCAAAGGTACGTCTTCTGTCACTAACCCTCCAAACTTTTTACTTTTTCTTTATTGCCCGAACTACGGTTGGTCTGAATTTCCTTTGTGGAATACGTAGGCAGCCTCCCGGCCCGACCATAACAAAACCTTTTTCAAAAACCCCTTGGAATAGTGGTTCGACCAAATTGAGTTGCTTTTTACAGCTTTGACTTTTACTCAAACATGTCTCGCGATCCGTTTGAGTTCAGTCAAAGAGGGGCATCTGTAGACACCCCAATTTGGCCTAACGATTATTTCAAGTCCCACCTTGGGACCATCCCGATGATGTAATGGATACAGTGATTGCTGATTGCCTCCTTGAGAACCTTAGGACTTTCGGTAAGAACTTTGAGCCACTTAGAGGACCCAATTCAGAGCCATACAGCCTTTCAGACAGAAATACAGAAGCCTAGGAGAATCCATCTGTCGGCCGTGACATCGATCCCACGGCCCTAACATCATTTCCTCACTCGAGCAACCTGTTGCTAGCCAAATCTCCCTGAGCGATCAATCCCTCGTCCGCAAGATCTATCCTTCGGCCGAGATATCCATTCCTCGGCCGTGATATCCTTTACTCGGCCGCCAGATCGACCTTTTTCCAGACTCTGGAACGTGTTCTGTCAGACGTTTGATCCAACTACACTACCTTTCCGATGCGTTAGGGCTACGCTCAGAGATTGCGACGTAGAGTTAGAGGTGCATTGCAATTGCAATTGCAATCGTGCTATTTGATTGGCCAGAGTGAGTCACCAATTGCCTATATAAAGGGCCTTTGGACTCTGAAAATATACACACGAAATTCATCAGAGTATACACTCTTTCAAGCCACAAAACTCTGTCAAAATACTCTCTCAAATCCACTCCTCAAAAGCCCTAACCTCCCGAAGGCAGCCGTCAATCCGGCGATCAAACCCCGAAGTTCAAACCCTAACCCTAGGGTTTTCAATCAAGCAATCAGTCAATCACATCCAATCCGAAGCAATCAAGCAACTGAGGGATCAAGGTGGTGAGGCCCAACGGCCTTTGATTTGTCTTATTTACTATATTTCTGACTAACCGTAGTGTTTTGATCATCTGTTAATCTTTCTGTCTAGTGTGAGGAAGAACACCGACCGGGGCTTCGATACCTCGACCGGTACATCAAACCAGGAGGATCCCTTGGCCGTGACATCCATTCACCGGCCGCGGGATCCATCTCCCTGGGACAGTTTGTTTTGTTCTGCTTTCCAGATGCATGCTTTATTTATCGTATCGGCTCACCCTTTACTGCTTAAAGGTTAAAAACAAACTACGTGTTAGAATTAAACAAAGTGTGTATATGTCTCATGTTGAATGATTATGGGCCAGTCTCACGACTGGGAAAAGAGGGGTGCCTAACACCTTCCCCTTATTGTACTTTTGGCTCCCGTGCCCAGAATCTCTATCTATTTTCCCAGTTTTAATAAACTGGGTGGCGACTCTGTTTTCATGATAACCGCTATCATGTGGCGATGTTCCTAGCCATGGGAATGTCCATGATTTTGGTTTACGAAGCAAGCAACCAATCGAGCAAACAAACGTGACCAATCTGTATGGCGATGCCCCGTTTGGGAGGTGTCTACTCTTAGGACTCTCAGTAAGAACTTCGAGCCACTTAGAGGACCCAATCCAGAGCCATATAGCCTTTCAGACAGAAAATACAGAAGCTAGGAGAATCCATCTGTCGGCCGTAACATCGAATCTCACGGCCTTAACATCATTTCCTCACCCGAGCAACCTATTGCTAGAAACTCTCCCTGAGAGATCAATCCCTCGGCCACAAGATCTATCTGTAGACACCCCAATCTGGGCTTCCAGATTAGTTTACTTACGGTTTTTGATTCCCCGATGATGAAATGGATCAAAAACACCCCGGGAATGTCGAGTGTTTAAGCTTTGAGTGTTTGCAAAACCCTTGAACCTAACCTAGCCTTAAGCCACTTCCAAAAGCCAAAAAACCCTATTGATGTGTGCCAGGGCACAATTATTGCGTGCCAGGGCGCAATCATCGTGCGCCAGGGCGCAACCATCGCGCGTCGGGGTGTACCGTCGCGCGACGGTTTGACTCCATCGCGCGATGGTCAACCGGAGCATTGACCAGCGCACCAGGGCGCATTGTCGCGCTACAGTTTGGAACCCTCGCGCGACGGTCAGAACCTGTCCCCATCACCTTTATTCAGCTGGGCAGCTTAATCACCAAGTAATCCCCAGCCAGCCTCGTGGCTGACTGGCCTCCATTCTTTGGACCAGAGCTGCCTTTCCATTAATGGAAGGTGCTCTCCCTATAAATCCCCCCCCTTTGTTCATCTTTTAAAAGGTTAACAAATTTTGGCAATCAAAGGGTCTTTGCTTTGTACTCTTTTAAGCTAATAAAAGAGATACAAAGACACCTTAAGAACAAAGCTTGTTCTTCCTTCCCATTTTCACATTTCAATAAAACCTCAAACCCAACCTCAAAGCTCAAAGCTCAAACACTTTTCAAACCTCAAAATTCAAAGGTATATCTTACCTTTGTTCTGCTCTCTGTTTTGATCCCTGAGGGGGGCTGGCAGGGCAAAGGCTGGTAATCAATACCAGTCTTGGCCCTAAGGCTAGCAAGGTTTCAAAAACCGTGGATCAAGCAAACCCTCGCGCGATGGTCCCGAATACTCGCGCGACAGTCCTGTCTGCATGAGATTGGACCACGTGGGGAAGGGGTGCTGGTCATTTCTTATTTTTGGTTACTTCCATAGTTGTTGTATTGTTTATTTTGGTATTAAGTCACTGTGAAGCATGTTAACAACCAATTTACTGCTTTTCTTTGTTAGAATTGCTAGCTTGTATTTCAATATTCATTTCTGTTCTGTTGGAGTACCCCTAGGATCATTCTGGACCTGTCCCAGAGCCCAGAAACGTGCAAAACCAGACACTGGAAGTTGGCTCGAACCATCGCGCGCTACACCCAAACCCTCGCGCGATAGTCAAATGGAGCGTTGACCAGTGTGCCAGGGCGCAATCGTCGCGCGCCAGGGCACAACCATCGTGCGCCCGGGCGCACCGTCGCGCGACTGTTCTGAACCCTCGCGCGACGGTTCCATTCTGTTCCCGATCAATGGCTGGCCTTGCATGTTTAATTTGGTTTTATGCTATTATTTTGTCCCCACACTGTTTATGGGGTGTTTTTGTTTATTTATTAGGCTTTTCAGCCTTTAAACTGTATATTATGACTGCATAAACTGCTTGGTTTGTCCTGGGTGTGCACTGGTCCTTCCAGAGCCCAGAGAGTTTAAACTGCTTGGTTTGTCCTGGGTGTGCACTGGTCCTTCCAGAGCCCAGAGGGTTTGAGAATAAGAGCTGTGGGCTTAGGCTTACTGGCGCGCGCAGGTCTTGTAGTAGCGCGCGCAGGTATGATCAGCATGCATTGACTTGATCAGTGCATACTGGTTACCTCTTGCGTACGACACTCCAAGACAGGGGCTTTCCAGTCTGTTTAAACTCCCAAAGGAGTCTGTTCTCATCCTATACTAACTGCTCATCCATGCTATTTTGATCACATCCTGCAAACATGTTACAGTTTTAATCCCCGATTAACTGTTCCCCCGCCCTAATTGGCTAAAATTGATTAATAAAAGAAGAATCGCAATGTTTTCAAAATGCCTAAGTAGAGACCGATCTCCGGATTGGGCGAGAGGGGTGCCTTAAAACCCTTCCCCTCTCGTAACCTGGCTCCCGAACCCAGATATGGTTATGACGGACTGGTTCCTTAACTTTTTCAAATCAAACAGCGCGGCAAGTGCTTCGAAATACGGTTCCTTGGGTGTCGGACCTTCAAAACCCCAGTGGCGACTCTGTATTTTTGAGCGCTTGCCACCTGCGCTCGCGCTCCCTCGATCCGGGCCCTTGCATTTTGGAAACCGGAATTTCCAGGGCATGCTGCCCACACTATCCTTCGGCCGCAACATCCATTCCTCGGCCGCCAGATCCATTGCCCGGCTGCCAGATCGTCCTTTTTCCAGACTCTGGAACGTTCTGTCGATTGTTTGATCCAACTACACTATCTCTCCAATGCGTTCGGGCTACGTTCAAAGATTACGACGAAGAGTTTGAATTGCATTGCAATTGCAATCGTGCCATTTGATTGGCCGGAGTGAGTCACCAATTGCCTATATAAAGGAGCCTTTGGGCTCCGAAATTAAAAAGTGAATACACCCACACAAGCCACGAAACTCTGGACAAATACTCTCTCAAACCCCCTCTTCAAAAGCCCTAACCTCCCGAAGGCAGCAATCAATCCGACGATCAAACCCCGAAGTTCAAACCCTAACCCAAGGGTTCTCAAAAGGGCAATCAGTCAATCACCATTAATCCGAAGCAATCAAGCAACTGAGGGATCAAGGTGGTGAGGCCCAACGGCCTCTAGTTTGTTTTACTTACTGTATTTATGCCTAATCATAGCGTTTTGATCATCTGCTAATATTTCTGTCTGGTGAGGAAGAACATCGACCGGGGCTTCGATCCCTCGGCCGATATATCAAACCAGGAGGATCCCTCGGCCGTGACTTCCATTCACTGGCCGCGGGATCCATCTCCCTGGGACAGTTTGTTTTATGTTCTGCTTTCTAATGCATGCTTTACTTATCGCATTGGCTCACTTTATTTACTGTTTAAAGGCTTAATTAAACAGACTATGTGTTAGAATTAAACAAAGCATCTACATGTCTTATGTTGAATAACTATGGGCCAGTCTCATAGCTGGGCAGAGAGGGGTGCCTAACACCTTCCCCTTACTGTACTCTTGGCTCCCGTACCCAGAATCTCTATCTATTTTCCTAGTTTTAATAAACTGGGTGGCGACTCTGTTTTGATGATAACCGCTATCGTGTGGCGATGTTCCTAGCCATGGGAATGTCCTCGATCTTGGTTTATGAAGCAAGCAACCAATTGAGCAACAAATGATCAATCTGTATGGCGATGCCCCGTTTGAGAGGTGTCTACAGTTTTTGGCGACTCCGCTGGGGAATTGAGAGCCATAACCAGAAATTTCAACATAAAACTAGTACATGCCTTGTTTAATTCATTTATCATATGCATCGAGCGGGCAACCCGTTGAGTTCACCTGATATCCCAGCATGACAAGGGTTATGTTGGGGGTTCCAGCAAACTCCACAGTCACTCGTACCTAGTGGTATATCAAAAAGGGAATCACCCAATCACCGCCTATGATGGGCTGGAGAGAGGATTGGTGCCCTTTAACAACGGAGCACCCTGAGACTACCTAAACCTTACATGTGTTAGAAAGCTATAGAACTTATCAAACTAAGACAGGAACCTACAGGCTAGGAACCTACTTGCATTTACTTGCAAAAGTTCTTCCTCACACCTTGTATCATCTGTTGTTGTAAATAACTCTTTCTGTGCAGAAGGGTTGGGATTTTCAACCCAAATCCTAACCCTACACGAGCCAAATACTGACTTTCAGGTACTCTACTTTTCAAGCAGGCACAATAGGTAAATCAAAGAAGTAACCACAGCCAACTTTATACTCTTATAACACCCGAAGCTACACCAAACAGAGGTCTCTGCAGCCATCCCGTCTGTCGTCCTCATCTGCCAAAACACCCTCACCACAACGGTCCCAACCGCTTCCAGAAACTTCCTGGTCATCCTCTCAACAGACCCCGTCATCTACCAAATCCCAAGCTTCGTCAAGCAAACCTTCTACCCTCATGGCAGACAACGACGCCACTATTGCCGATCTCCAAGCTCAAATCGCTACCTTGCTAGCAGAGAAGGCAGCTAGGGATGCTGAGGATGAAAAAAGATCAATGGAAGACGAGAATCCTCATAAAGTGGTGTTGGCAGAAAGTCCCGAATTGACCAAGCAAGTCAAGGAAATCAAACAAGCCTTGGCCCGTTCACAAGGGGACCAAATTCTAGATTTCGAAGGACTTTGCCTCTTCCCAGAATCCAAACTTCCTGAGAATTTCAAAATGCCAAACATCGAGAAGTTCAATGGAACTGGCAACCCTACCAGTCATGTTCGCCACGTTATCAACACCCTGAAGCCAATGGGCTTGAATGATGAGCTCATCGCTCAATTATTCCAAAGGACTCTCATCGGAAGCGCTCTCGATTGGTTCCTCACTTTGGAATTCGTGCATTATCAGACTTGACCAGAAATTGCCAACGCTTTTGTCAAGTAGTATGCATATAATGTCCAAATCGAGCTGACGACTCGAGACTTGGAAATGACCAATCAAGAATCCAATGAGGACTTTGCTACCTTTGTGGCAAGATGGAGGGAAAAGGCTGCCAAAATGAAGAACCGCCCCTCCGAGGAAGATCAAGTGAGGATAGTTGTCAAGAACCTGCAACCCAAATATCTCAAGCATATCTACACACAGGCTATCACCAATTTCAAACACTTACATGCCACTGGGTTGCAAATCGAAGATGGAATCAAACTAGGACTCATTGGGAAAGAAGAGGCTCCCTCTCCACCTAAGAAAACCTTCTCCAGCCGTACATCTCACGCCTCCGTGAACGCCCTTGGTACACCCTTACCACAAGATCCTTTTCAAGCTAGCTCGTCCCAAAACTCAAATCGCCCCGCCGCAATTTTGACCCACTCTATATGACCCTATCCCAAGCCTTGACCATTCTCAGCCGTCAAGGGCATCTCAAACCTTTAAACAAACCACTTCCTCAGCCACCCTATGGTCCAAACCATGATCCAAACAAACAGTGTGCTTACCACTAACACCCTGGGCATTAAACAGATAACTGCATGCGTCTCCGCCACGACATCCAGGACCTTATTGATAGCCGAACTATAAAACCTCCAAAACCTGATGTGCAAACCAATCCACTCCCTGTTCACAATACTGAACCTCCACCTCAAAATATCAATCTCATAAGTCTATCTCACAACCCCACGTACAACCCTGGTCAATACATTGTCCAAAACAACCAAACCAAACCAACCTTAACCTTCCCCGAGGAGGATGAGTGTTTTATGATGGAAGAGGAGGAGAACAATGAGTCCGATCAATCGGAAGTGATCGATCCCGATATGTCTGACATAAGTAGCAAAGATCAATCAGAGGAAGAAAAGCTGAGGAAATGGAGAGAACATTCCTGGGCAAAGCACAATTTGGAAGATCCGGAGATTCCATTTGTAGAAGACGATGAATGGGTCCGTATTTGGTTTGAGAATAGGAAGAAGGAAAAAGAAAGGGTCGTCATGATGAGACGACACGCCCGCTTCGAGCCTGCCCAAATAGTAGTACCCATCAATCGCCCCAGGATTCCAATGCCACCCATCATCTGGGAAACAATCGATCTCATAGAAAAAGTAGAGGAATTTCAAATGCAGCCATGGGTCAACCCTTATGACGAGGGCGACTATAGCCAATGGATAGAGGAAAGAAAAGATCTAGATTTCATATGCGCAGATCCATACAAGACATGGGAAAGCGACTTTGATGAAATGGAAGGAGAATGCGATGATCCACTTGACGAAACCTCCTTAGCATCGCTATTCAATCAAATGAAAATAGCTGATGACTGTGCAAACAATAAGGAGGAAGAAAGGGTGATGAAAACCCAGGCTGATATTTCTATTTGGGGACTACTCATGTCTCAAGGAGGTAGCCACCATGCAAGCTTCGAGGGCGGACCCAGTTTAAAGGCTCTGTTTGGCAAGGAAGAGGGTGGAAAAGAGTATAAAGTTGCGAAAGGAAAAAAGGATAACCCCGAAATGCTACAGTAGCTGAGAAGTCACAACATGGCAAAGAACGTTAAAACATTGTTTCTGTTTTCTAAAACTAGAATATGTTTTGGGCCCCTGTTTGGGCACTTTATTTCTGCTAAGCGAATTCCTATTTCATCTTCCAGATTATGCTCTAAATTCCTAAAGTTGCAATTGTCAATACACTGTAGTCTCTTTGCCAAACAAAGGAAAATTCAAGGAAATCAAGTTCTTCGTGTCTCTGACGAAAGGGAAGGAAAGGATGAACCTTAGTTGCTTAAGAAACTAGGTTTTTGTCAAAACTTAAAAAGAAGACGCTATCTCCGTGAGAACACTTAGGGTTAGCTTACCCATTGTGAAAGTACAAATACGACAGGAGATTCAGAAAAATATCTCCATCAAATTCCTCCCCAAACACACAGAAAGCCTCTTGAGAGAAAAATGCTCGTTAGGTAACCATAAGCACCCAAGCAAAAGTAAGAGCAAAGCTTGCTAGGACAAGAAGGTACAAAAAGCGCAGCCTAGGCAAAAGATAAGGCATTCAAAAGCTCGCTAGGGACTCAACCTCCATCAGGTAACCTAGGCAAAATTTAGAGCACGTGAGAAGAAAAACCAAGAGTGGAAACCCAACCTCAAAGGTGGAGATCTTGGAACTACGTAAAAGGCCTGATTCCCTGATTGGGATACGTAGGCAATCTCACACTGAGATGCGGCCCAAACATTTGGAGAGAAGGAAAGACATCAAAAGATTTGTGCTCAACGATAGGCACAGCTAACCCTGCGTATTGAGCTCGCAAAAGATGAGTATGCTTTTCTTGAGGAATTGACAACAGCAATAGACACAAGAATTATAGTTCATCCCTTTTTAACCTAAAGGTCATTGACACAATAAACGGGATACCTCGAAAGCTCTCGAATTTGGCAAGCAGGCTATGGAATATGGCAAAAAGCAAAAGGCGGAAAATCAAAACCAAGCATAAGAAGGAAGAGGAAAGAGGATGCCACTTGGCCAAAACAAAATCTACTTTTAAAAATCAAAGTAACAGCCGAGGAATTGATACACCGGCCGTAACATTGATTCTTTAGCCGAGTAATCAATTCTTCGGACGGTATTTCATTTTTACACAAATTACTTGTTCAGAAAAAGCCATGTTCTGACTTTCACATGCATAACTCAAAGCATTTAGAGGCACAAAAAGCTTTCATTTCATAAACAGAAGCTTAATTACAAAATCATCGCTGTGGTTGTCTTCACTATACAAATACAATTTCTTCCTGTCTCTTTTACTAACTATAAACAAAGAAAATCCTAAAAGCTAGTCGTGATGGCGCCTCCGAGACGGCCTCTGAGATGAAGACGGAGACTGCTCACTAGCTCCCATACCCTCCCCACCAGCGGCTGGCACTCGCTCAGCCTCAAGCTGCAACCAAAAAGAGGGTACAAACACTCAGATTCAAGAAATGATACAAAGCAAGTGGAATACATGGAAAAAGCCATACCTCGAGGATCCGACGGCGCTGCCTCCGAACCAAAGCCTCTGCACTCTGGTAAGCGTGCAGCCACTCCTGTACCACCACAGCAGGCACCTGTGGAAACAAACCAAGCATTTCAAATATGGAAACACCAAATACAAACAAGGAAACAAGTTCAGAAATAGGGTGATACCTGTGAAACCCCGGCTGGTAATGAATAAAGCTGGGTCGTGCAGGGAGTAAGGGCCAGACGCTCCTCCTCCCCATCATCAGAATGGAAGGAAACAAAAGAAGGAGCCCGAGGCCAAACAGGGGCAATAGGAGGAAGTGCAGTAGCTGAGACCAAGAAAAGGTGGCAATACTCCGTATATTTACCTGCCTGAAGAAGTAAGGTTGCCCAATCTCTGATTCGAGCATTCTTCAGATCTTCCTTAGACATCGAAGAAGTAGACCTCATCGATACTGGAGGAAGAGGAGGAACAAGCTGAAGAGCCTCAACACGCGGTTGCCACTGACTAGCCACCCGGTCACCCAAGTACCAGGCTCGACAAAAAGGACCCTCAAGCAGGCTACGGGTCTGGTCTAGAGCTCTGGAACGCGTAAGAGGGGTATCCTCAGGAACACCCTCCCAAGGATCAAACCGCACCTACAGATAAAGATGAATCAGCTACAGCATAGAGATATGGAAATCTAAGGGCAAGAAATGCAAGAGGAGTACCTGATCGACCGTCAACCAGTCCAAGACTCGCCGCCACTCGAGAAGACACAGAACGGGCGACCGTGGCTTCCGATGCCCCGTCAGCCATCGCTCATAGCGGGGAATATAGTTCGCATTCCCGTGCCTGGTATCTGTAGGAAACTGAAGGAGATGCTCGAAAGCCCAGAGCTGAAGAACAGATTAGCAAGCAAAATTCAATACAAAAAAAAAAGAGAAAAGAAAAACACAGGGAAGGAAGTGGAAGGGGTAAGATATGTACCTCAAGCACTTGGTAATGACCGCCAAGGATGGGACTCTTGTCCCGAGAGCAAGCTCCAAGATTACCATACAAGGTGGCCAAAGTAGACGAGCCCCAGTCAAGCTCCCGAATAGCTCCCAAGTGCTGTAGAGGAGCCAGAAACTGCGCGTGTACCGAACCATCCTTGTTGGCAAACAACGTTTGCCCAAGGAGATAAAGAAGGAAAGCCTGTGTCAACTGCTCAACACTCACCTGGGTAAGAATGTCAGCCTTCATGTAAGTCCCACTCAACCAAGCAAGATCAACGTGACCTCGAGAACGAACAAGGGGCACCTTGCCCAAGAACCACTCCAAGGCCCCTACCAGCTCCCAAAGTCTAGGATCAACTCGGAGGGAAGCTCCACCTACCCGCAGGCCAGTCAGCAAAGAAAAGTCGCCCGGAGTAATTGTCATCTCACCGGCAGAAGGAAGATGAAAAGTATTGGTGGTATCCCACCATCTCTCAACCAGTGAGGTCATCAGTGACCAATCCATCTTTGAAAGATTGAGGCCCAGAACAAATGCCTCAAAACCAGCAGCACGTACCAACTCTCGAGCCTGCTCGAGCAGCACCAGAAACCACTTATGCACTTCCTTGCCTCCACCGCGAGCCTCCAATCTCCTATTTCTCTGTCAAAGACAAAAAGGGAGTTAATCTCATGACTACATAAACAAAAGAAACGCTGAGGGGCGTCAAATTAAACATTTAAAAGCATGCATTGCCTAAACAGGGGGCACGGTTATTTCAGCTTCTTTAAACAAGAATAAATTCAATCCCAACACAGGTCCCACCCATTCACGCCCCTAGCGAAAAGAGATTTCATCCCACAAATAAGAAATTCGCTCTTAAATCATACAAAATTAAACTCCGAACTAAAGCAAACTTTTGCTTTTCAGGAAACTCACCGGTACATTCAGAACACTCAGGTGGAGCTCAGGTTCCCGGCGAACCACCTCGGCCTCAGGGCCGCCGACAGGAGGGCGGTATTGCAAGAAACCACCAAAACCCAACCTACGCGAAGGAAGAACGTAGGTAGCAGCGTCGAACAAACCGGGCTCCTCAATCGCCTCCTCGTCGGAAGACGGATACTCGCACCTACATGGAGGGTGCAAGGACGAATCCGCAACATCCGAAGATGGCGTGGCCATCACGTCCAAATCAAGAAGGAAAGAAAACCAACGGTTCCAACAACCAAAGCCGGCAGCAACGGTGGCCGAATATGATGGCAGCCGACGGTGATGAAGGAAGGGGACGGCGGCGAATGGGAGTGATTGTCAGAGGAAAGGAACGGGGAAGAACAAGAGAGGAGGAGGAGAAAAGATTAAATGGGCCGTGAAATCGATTAAACCAAACTTAAATCGATTTTCTAACTTTTGGCGTTCTCACGGCCGAGATTTCGATTCCTCGGCTGAAACAATCGTTTACTCGGCCGAAAGATCGATCTCCTGGCCCTCCAATCTATTTCCCTCAGCGACACCAAATCAAGCCATTATGAAGTCCTGGATCCATGACCAACAGAAACAAAATCAAAGTAGCCTTGGGGGCACCCCCGAGCCAATACAATGTAATCAGAACTAGCCTTGGGGGCATATCCAAGCATAAGAAAATTCTCTCTCCACAAACTGCGAGCCGAAGCAAATCAAGACATTCAGCGGCTCCAAGCCCACTATCTCAACTGGCTCGAAGCTGTAACAACCACCTCAACGGCTCTACGCTCGTATTCACTCACTCAGTGGCTCCAAGCCCTCAACTCAGCAGCTCTACGCTCGCTATCACAGCAATAGGCTCTACGCCTACTCCCACTATCTCAACTGGCTCTAAGCCGTAACAACCACCTCAACGGCTCTACGCTCGTATTCACTCACTCAGCGGCTCCAAGCCCTCAACTCAGCAGCTCTACGCTCACTATCACAGCAATAGGCTCTATGCCTACTCCCACTATCTCAACTGGCTCGAAGCCGTAACAACTATCTCAACAGACTCTACGCCGCCCCAACAAACAAGACATCATCTATTCTCAGGCTCTACACCTGAATGCTCAAAATCTAACATTTTGAATGCTCGAAGCTCTTCGAATGCCCAACCACTGTGTACGGGATGCTCAAGTTCTACACTTGAATGCTCAAGCTCTACGCTTGGATGCCCAACCACTGCGTACTGGATGCTCAAAGCCTGTACTTTGAATGCTCGGATTCTGCCGTCCGAATGCTCGAGCTCTACGCTCTGAATGCTCAAGTCCGGAACTTGAAAGAAGCTCTACGCTTATATCAAACACACCCGCACGGGCCTGTGCACATTTGCATTAATTGCATCACTATTATCACATCGAGTCTGCACCATCATAGCTGTTCACATCTAACAACCATCATCACATATATACACTTTGCATATCTCTCATGAAACAGCTCAACCCTGCAATCAACCGGCTCTACGCCTCGGTTTTATTGATCGGTCCAGCGCCTCGATCCTTTGGCTCTACACCAAAAACTTATGATGAGAAAGCTCCGTGCACAGACCATCAGAATGCAACCAGCTCTACGCTTCGGTTCAAATCACGTCAAACTCTAAGCTCTGACACCTCAGGCTCTCGCCTTATGATCAATACCAGCCCCGCGCTTCGGTTCTATCAAGCTCAAAGCTCCGATCTCCTCAGGCCCTCACTTCACGACCACAGCAGGCTCCACGCCTCAATTCTATCACCTTAGGCTCTAGCCTTGTGACTACAATCGGCTTCGCGCCTCGGTTCCACCACGTCAGAAACCATCACTCTCCAGGCTCTTGCCTCATGACTACAACCGGCTCCGTGCCTCAGTTCCCTCATCCCCAAAGCTCCGTGCTCTAGTTACTGGCCTTGCGCCCCCCATATCTCAAATCGGCATCCAATTCATCCCCAGCAGATGGCTTGTATTCCACCCCAATTACATCAATTTCTTCCAGCTCATTCGCAAGGATAGGCTACTCTACAGAGCTCCTCTCAGTCAAAGTAAGGATGATCAAGAAAAGCAAATGCACCTGCCGTGTACTGATTTATCCCAAAATACTAAGGAAGCTCTCCACAAAAATCTCCCCTGGCAGCCCCGCGCTCCTTCAACTATCTTTCGCCAAAACCCTGGCTCAGTCTAGGTACATTGCAATACGGCTTTTTAAGCCCAAAGGTACGTCTTCTGTCTCTAACCCTCCAAACTTTTTATTTTTTCTTTATTGCCCGAACTACGGTTGGTCTGAATTTCTCCTGTGGAATACGTAGGCAGCCTCCCGGCCCGACCATAACAAAAACCTTTTTCAAAAACCCATTGGAATAGTGGTTGGACCAAATTGAGTTGCTTTTTACAACTTTGACTTTTACTCAAACATGTCTCGCGATCCGTCTGAGCTCAGTCAAAGAGGGGCATCTGTAGACACCCCAATTTGGCCTAACGATTATTTCAAGTCCCACCTTGGGGACCATCCTGATGATGAAATGGATACAGTGACTGTTGATTGCCTTCTTGCGAACCTTAGGACTTTCGGTAAGAACTTCGAGCCACTTAGAGGACCCAATCCAGAGCCATATAGCCTTTCAGACAGAAAATACAGAAGCTAGGAGAATCCATCTGTCGGCCGTAACATCGAATCTCACGGCCTTAACATCATTTCCTCACCCGAGCAACCTGTTGGTAGAAAAATCTCCCTGAGAGATCAATCCCTCGGCCGCAAGATCTATCCTTTGGCCGCAACATCCATTCCTCAGTCGCTAGATCCATTGCCCGGCCGCCAGATCGTCCTTTTTCTAGACTCTGGAACGTTCTGTCGATTGTTTGATCCAACTACACTACCTCTCCGATGCGTTCGGGCTACGTTCAGAGATTACGACGAAGAGTTTGAATTGCATTGCAATTGCAATCGTGCCATTTGATTGGCCGGAGTGAGTCACCAATTGCCTATATAAAGGAGCCTTTGGGCTCCGAAATTAAGAAGTGAATACACCCACACAAGCCACGAAACTCTGCACAAATACTCTCTCAAACCCCCTCTTCAAAAGCCCTAACCTCCCGAAGGCAGCCATCAATCCGACGATCAAACCCCGAAGTTCAAACCCTAACCCTAGGGTTCTCAAAAGGGCAATCAGTCAATCACCATTAATCCGAAACAATCAAGCAACTGAGGGATCAAGGTGGTGAAGCCCAACGGCCTCTGGTTTGTTTTACTTACTGTATTTATGCCTAATCATAGCGTTTTGATCATCTGCTAATATTTCTGTCTGGTGTGAGGAAGAACATCGACCGGGGCTTCGATCCCTCGGCCGATATATCAAACCAGGAGGATCCCTCGGCCGTGACATCCATTCACTGGTCGCGGGATCCATCTTCCTGGGACAGTTTGTTTTATGTTCTGCTTTCTAATGCATGCTTTACTTATCGCATGTGTCACCTTATTTACTGTTTAAAGGCTTAATTAAATAGACTATGTGTTAGAATTAAACAAAGCATCTACATGTCTTATGTTGAATAACTATGGGCCAGTCTCATGGCTGGGCAGAGAGGGGTGCCTAACACTTTCCCCTTACTGTACTCTTGGCTCTCATACCCAGAATCTCTATCTATTTTCCTAGTTTTAATAAACTGGGTGGCGACTCTGTTTTGATGATAACCACTATTGTGTGGTGATGTTCCTAGCCATGGGAATGTCCACTATCTTGGTTTATGAAGCAAGCAACCAATCGAGCAACAAATGATCAATCTGTATGGCGATGCCCCGTTTGGGAGGTGTCTATAACCATCATCACACATATACACTCTGCATATCTTTTATGAAACAGGTCAACCCTGCAATCAACCAACTCTATGCCTCAGTTTTATTGATCGGTCCAGTACCTTGATCCTTTGGCTCCACGCCAAAACTTATGATGAGAAAGCTCTTTGCACAGACCATCAGAATGCAACCAGCTCTACGCTTCAGTTCAAATACGTCAAGCTCTGAACTCCGACACCTCAGGCTCTCACCTTATAATCAATACCAGCTCCGCGCTTCGGTTCCATCGAGCTCTAAGCTCACCTCAGGCCCTCACCTCAAGACTGCAACCAGCTCCACGCCTCAATCCCATCTCCTCAGGCCTCATAAACCACAGCAGGCTCTCGCCTCATGACTACAACCGGCTCCATGCCTCGGTTCCCTCATCCCAAAGCTCCGTGCTCCAGTTACTGGCCTTGCGCCCCCCATATCCCAAAACAAACCGGCATCCGATTCATCCCCACCAGATGGCTTGGATTCCACCCCAATTACATCAATTCCTTCCAACTCATTCGCAAGGATAGGCTACTCTACCGAGCTCCTCTCAGTCAAAGTAAAGATGATCAAGAAAAGCAAACACACCTGTCGTGTACTGATCTACCCCAACATACTAAGGAAGCTCTCCGCAAAAATTCCCCCGGCAGCCCCGCGCTCCTTCAACTATCTTTCGCCAAAACCCTGGCTCAGTCTAGGTACGTTGCACTACGGCTTTTTAAGCCCAAAGGTACGTCTTCTGTCTCTAAACCCTCCAAAATTTTTATTTTTCTTTATTGCCTGAACTACGGTTGGTCTGAATTTCCCCTGTGGAATACGTAGGCAGCCTCCCGGCCCGACCATAACAAAAACCTTTTTCAAAAACCCCTTGGAATAGTGGTTGGACCAAATTGAGTTGCTTTTTATAGCTTTGACTTTTACTCAAACATGTCTCGCGATCCGTCTGAGCTCAGTCAAAAAGGGGCATTTGTAGACACCCAAATTTGGCCTAACGATTATTTCAAGTCCCACCTTGGGGACCATCCCGATGATGAAATGGATACAGTGAATGCTGATTGCCTTTTTGAGAACCTTAGGACTTTCGGTAAGAACTTTGAGCCACTTAGAGGACCCAATCCAGAGCCATATAGCCTTTGAGACAGAAAATACAGATGCCTAGGAGAATCCATCTGTCGGCCGTAACATCGATCTAATGGCCTTAACATCATTTCCTCACCCGAGCAACCTGTTGCTAGAAAATCTCCCCGAGAGATCAATCCCTCGGACGCAGGATCCATCCTTCGGCCGCAAGAACCATTCCTCGGCCGCAAGATCTTTTGCCCGGTCGCCAGATCGTCCTTTTTCCAGAATCTGGAACGTTCTGTCGATTGTTTGATCCAACTACACTACCTCTCCGATGCGTTCGGGCTACGTTCAGAGATTACGACGAAGAGTTTGAATTGCATTGCAATAGCAATTGCAATCGTGCCATTTGATTGGCCAGAGTGAGTCACCAATTGCTTATATAAAGGGCCTTTGGGTTTCTGAAAATACAACAACGAAAAACCACGAAATTGACAAGTGAATACACCCACTCAAGCCACGAAACTCTGCACAAGTACTCTCTTAAACCCCCTCTTCAAAAGCCCTAACCTCCCGAAGGCAGCCATTAATCCGACGATCAAACCCCGAAGTTCAAACCCTAACCCTAGGGTTCTCAAAGAAGCAATCAGTCAAATCATAAGCGATCCGAAGCAATCAAGCCACTGAGGGATCAAGGTGGTGAGGCCCAACGGCCTCTGGTTTGATTTATTTCCCATTCTTACATTTAATCATAGCTTTTTGATTGTCTGCTAACTTTTCTATTTGGTTTGAGGAAGAACAGCGACCGGGGCTTCGATCCCTTGGCCGGTACATAAAACTAGTATGATTACTCGGCCGTGACATCCATTCACCGGCCGAGTAATCGATTTCCTGGGACAGCTCTGTTTTGTTCTGCTTTCTGATGCATGCTTTAATTATCGCACTGACTCACCATATCAACTGTTTAAAGGCTTAATTAAACAGACTACGTGTTAGAATTAAACAAAGCGAGTATATGTCTTATGTTGAACAACTATGGGCCAGCCTCACGGCTGGGCAGAGAGGGGTGCCTAACACCTTCCCCTTACTGTACTTTTGGCTCCCGTACCCAGAATCTCTATCTGTTTTCCTAGTTTTAATAAATTGGGTGGTGACTCTGTTTTGATGATAACCGCTATCGTGTGGCGATGTTCCTAGCCATGGGAATGTCCACGATCTTGGTTTATGAAGCAAGCAACCAAACGAGCAAACAAGATCAATCTGTATGGCGATGCCCCGCTCCAGGGAGGTGTCTACACCTTGCTTGCTTTGCAACTACATAATACTCTTTTGCTTTTGGGGTTGATCTCATCAATGTGCGTGTCTTGCCTTTCAGCACTAGTTTTAAACAAGGGTCCAATATCCTCCTTTGAGTGAGTCTTGGCGTCATGGAATTTGACCAGGTCTTTAAGCATGTCCTAGAGTTTCACTTTTGAGCATATTCTGACTGTTGGAGGGTGGTGGATTTGTGGAGTTTCTTTGATCCTGGCATCATCAGCATTTAGTCCCAGATCTGGATTCGACATGGCGTAGTTGAAAAGGTCAATCAGGCCTTGCAATAGAGTCATCTGCTTATCCATTTTCTGACTCATTTCCTCTATAGGCCTTTTCAACTCAACCAGCTCTGTTTGCCCTGTCATTTTGAGGTGGTCGAAGAAGGTGGTATGGCTTTGTGTAGGATGAGTGGCCCAGTGCTGACAGTAAGTAAAAAAGCGAACTCAGAATGTGCCCCTGTTGTGATTTATTGAAAAAAAACGTGTATGAATAAAAGAATTGTTATTCACGTGTTGTCATCGTCGACTCAAGGGATCAAACTTTACAGATAGTTCCAACAGTCACGGGTAAGTCGTTGTCAGGCGGGTTAAATTCCGCACGTTAGGAATCAGAGCCAATCTCCTTATCTAAGACCATCCAAGACAGAGCAATAAGACTGCTGGAAGATGCACTTAAGGCTAGACTGAACTAGAGGGAGCCGTTCGGGCACGACGAACACCGGAGTTATCCCAAACTCCATGGATTTATGGTCTCCTAGACCTGACTCAAGAAATAACAACCTGTGAAGGATTGACTTAGTCCTCAGAGATTCTTTTGAGTGTGTATCCTTTGATTAGGAATGACAAGATTTGAGAGATATCAAGACAGATTAAGCCTTTAACATTTTTCACCCGAAATTTTTGTTTTGGTTTCAAAAACCTTTTGGCGTAAATGACATGATACCATAACCGGGGTGGCGTAGGTGGCATGGCGCCATTAGCCTAAGCGGTGTAAGTGACTTCGCACTATAATCTGAGTGGTGTGGGTATCACGACATTGTAGCCTAATTGTTTCGTTAATTTTCGCTGAATCCATGATTGAAAAATGTATTGAAGACTTAATGAATTTCGATATCCCTAAAACCTCATCATTCCAAGGACTAATTAATTCCCACAACGTGCCTTTAAAAAGCACGACTCTTCATCGGTCCAGGCAATCCTAAACAAGCCGCGCGAGCGAGTCTAAGAGTTCTACCCAAAAGCAAACGGACAGCATAAGATGCAAGGTGCGATGTGCAAGCGGGATAAGATTACGGTCTCTCGAAGGTTGCCTCATTCCTCAGAATTTCTTTTAGGGTGTATCCTTTGTTTAGAACGACAAGTTCTAAGATGTCAAAATGAACAAGTATTCAACTAGTCCTCATTCGAAGTTTCAATTTTGAACTCGGAATAGGTTAGTATAGATGACGTGATACCATAACCAGAGTGGCGTCAGTGGCATGGTGCCATTAGCCGAAGTGGTGTAAGTGATGTGGCGTCACGGCGTTGTTTCCTTGCTATTCCTTATTCTCTGTTGAATCTTCAATTAGGAGTTAGTCAAGGACTTAGTATGTTTTGATTTCCCATAGTCTCATTGTTCTAAGGACTTATGTAGTTTAGACAACGTACACTAGGGTGCACAATTCTTCATCGGGCCTCGGCAACCTTTTACAAACCGTGCGAGCGAGATTAAGAAGACAAGGCTTTAAAGGACAGCCTAACAGCACGACATGGATGATATGCAAGGTGAGATGCAGAAAGCAGTAACATGTAGGCAGGATATAGCACATAGTCCTACCTTGCGGGTCCCTGTCCTAATTTGGAAGGTTCTATTGCTTTCTACGCAAGTATAAAGGCTGGTTTTGGTTTAAGGAGGGTTCCCCGGACTAGAGTCAAGTTATGCCTCCCATTGCTGAGCGTACACCCAACAACAGTACAAACGGCAGAGATGACTCATCACGGTCGAGGGTTGCCGAGCATTCTGGGATTCCCTGTCACCGGCAAGCCAGGCAGGATTGCCAGAATACAATAGCGAGGTTGAACAAGACATATGTACAAAAGATAGAAAATGAAACAAAATATTTTGAAAATCCCACAAACATTTTTCAAGCTTGGCTCACCAATTTAATCAACTCTTAAGGAAAGTAAGTCGTTTTGACAACATACCCACTTTTTCTCAAGTTTCAATTAAACATCCCCAGCAGAGTTGCCACTGTGGGCTACCACAGCCCCCGGGTGGATCGGGGCGGCCCGAAAAACACACGTTTTTTAATCGAATTGAAAAATTTGAAGAGTCGCCACCCGGATTTGTGGTTTGCCACCCGAGAAACCATTTTTGATTGAAAATGATTATTTGAATTGAAAACCAGAGATTGTTTGAGGGTTCGGAAGCCATGTTACGAGGTGGGAAGGGTTTTACGGCACCCCCCTCGCCCGACGCGATGTCGGTCTCTACTCAATGTTTGTGGGATTTTGTCGAAAATATTTTGTTTCATGAAAACAGTTAGCACATTTTCATAGGTACAAGAAGTAAAAGTGGATACATGTGCATGTGTACACGATGTAGAGATATGCCATGATACGAAATGAAGGAATACGAAAATTAGGACAATGCTACTGGAATCACTCCCGAGCGCTCGGGAGTGGTCCTGAGCACTCGAGACCTCTTATCCCCTGCAAAACAGAACTTAGCACTTCTGGATGCAAACGGAATATACAAACAGTGAGGTATAAATTAGAACAGCATTTAGGCAGGTTTGCTCAGCAATAAACTCAAACAAACAAGAACAGGTCTTGAATATCCAAGTATTGCTTCCTTGCAAACAGTAAATAAACCTAACTGGGCTCTGGAAGGACCAGTGCACGCCCGGTATCTACTAAAATACAGGAAATGCAATATTTGACGACAAAACAAGATTTTTGTGGCGGCAGCACTCCTGAGCGCTCAGGAATGGTCCCGAGCGCTCGGGAGTGAACACTGTGCCCAGAAAAAGGTTCGTTTCTTTGTGTTCCTCTTGCTCTTGTTGTTAAACTAAGATCAAAGGAACTCACAACCAGTATGGAGAACTGGTGTGAGCCCCTGATCTCCCTCAGAAGGAGAAAAACAGTAGCTTAATGGAGGTGTTTATACCTTTTGTTGGCTTGAACTTGACTTCTTGGATGGATTTGAAGGCTGAAAATGAACTGAAAATCACAAAAAGATGAGAGCTTGATTATGGTTAAAGCTCTTACCTTTTCTAAGATTTTCTTGAAATTGCTTTGATTTTTGAAAGAGACTTTGAAGTAATTTAGAGAGAGAGAGAGTGTGTGTATTTTCAGAAAATAGGGGAGCTTTTTAGAGAGAAATTTCGTGTCCCTAATGGTGTAGAATGAAGGGGTATTTATAGGAGAGGAGAAAATGGGTTTGAATTTTGAAAAATAAATCAAAAATAAAGAGAAAATAGTTTTGGGGGAAAAAATGCATGATGATATTCTCTGCCAGACCTGCATACTCAGGCAGGCTTGACTGTGGCAGGTTTGAACGTTGAATGGCCTGAAAAGGATCTGAAAAAGGTCTGAAAATGCCAAGCTCAACATGCGTTGGGCCGTCAACACTCCTGAGCGCTCTAGAGTGGCACTCCCGAGCACTCTAGAGTGTTCCCGAGCGCTTGGGAGTGGCTGCCCAAGTTCAGAAGGGCGCCACGGACACTCCCGAACTCGGATTTTGGTGTTTTTCGAAGCGTTGGAAAGCTCCTTAAGTCCTCTTTCTAACCCAATTGGTTTCATTCAAATATACTTTACATGCTAAAATGTGTGCCAATTTTACCCTCAGGGTGTCGGAAAAAATGATGGTTTTGGTTTGTAAAAATCCAAGAGGCATCGTTCAAGCTTATCCAAGGCCTGTTTTGATTCCGTTTCATCATCAAGGAGCCTCGAGGGCACAAATTAAGGATAATTAATAGGTCCAAATTGGGGTGTCTGCACCTCCCAAGCGGGGCATCGCCATACAGATTGGTTGTTGATTGCTCGATTGGTTGCTTGCTTCATAAACCAAGATCGTGGACATTCCCATGGCTAGAAACATCGCCACACGATAGCGGATATCATCAAAACAGAGTCGCCACCCAGTTTATTAAAACTAGGAAAATAGATAGAGATTCTGGGTACGGGAGCCAAGTGTACAGTAAGGGTAAGGTGCTAGGCACCCCTCTCTGCCCAGCCGTGAGACTGGTCCATAGTTATTCAACATAAGACATGTAGATGCTTTGTTTAATTCCAACACATAGTCTGTTTAATTATGCCTTTAAACAGTAAATAAAGTGAGCCGAGACGATAAGTAAATCGTGCATCAAAAAGCAGAATACAAAACAAACTGTCCTAGGGAGATGGATCCCGCGGCCGGTGAATGGATGTCATGGCCGAGGGATCCTCCTGGTTTTATGTTCTGGCCGAGGGATCGAAGCCCCGGTCGGTGTTCTTCCTCACACTAGATAGAAAAGTTAGCAGATGATGAAATGCTATGATTAATCATGAATACAGTAAATAAAACAAACCAAAGGCCGTTGGGCCTCACCACCTTGATCCCTCAGTTGCTTGATTGCTTCGGATTTGATTGTGATTGACTGATTGCTTTTCGGGAAACCCTAGGGTTAGGGTTTGAACTTCGGGGTTTGATCGTCGGATTGATGGCTGCCTTCGGGAGGTTAGGGCTTTTGAAGAGGGGGTTTGAGGGAGTATTTTTGCAAAGTTTCGTGACTTGAGAGGGTGTGGAAGTATATGAAATTGATGATTTCATTGTCGTTATTTTCGGAACCCAAAGGCCCTTTATATAGGCAATTGGTGACTCACTCCGGCCAATCAAAATGCATGATTGCAATTGCAATGCAATGCAAACTCTTCGTGATAGTCTCTGGGCGTAGCCCGAACGCATCGGGAAGGTAGTGTAGTTGGATCAAACGTCTGACAGAACGTTCCAGAGTCTGGAAAATAGACGATCTGGCGGCCGAGCAATGGATCTGGCGGCCGAGGAATGGATGTTGCGGCCGAAGGATAAATCTTGCAGGCGAGGGATTGATCTCTCAGGGAGATTTTCAAGCAACAGGTTGCTCGGGTGAAGAAATGATGTTAAGGCCGTGAGATCAATGTTACGGCCGACAGATGGATTCTCCTAGAATTCTGTATTTCTGTCTGAAAGGCTGTATGGCTCTGGATTGGGTCCTCTAAGTGGCTCAAAATTCTTACCGGAAGTCCTAAGGTTCTCGAGAAGTCAATCAGCAATCATTGTATCCATTTCATCATCGGGATGGTCCCCAAGGTGGGACTTGAAATAATCGTTAGTCCAAATTGGGGTGTCTACAATATTCTCTTGTAGTGTGTAAGTCTTAGATTAAGAACTGTTGTAACGAGTTTTTTTTTTCTTTTTAAGAAAGTAAATTTAAAGAAAGATATAAAAAAGTAAATTTAAAAGCTTATCAAAGAAAAAATTAATGTAAATTTAAAAAATAAAGGCAAAACAGACGAAACCAAATAGTATAAGTATTTTTATTACCGTAAAGAAAACAAAGTATAGCTGTGGTGGAATGGTTAGTTGCGCGTGAGATGAAGGCGGAGGTCTCAAGTTCGAGACCTTGGAAGCGCCATATTGTAACCAAAGGAAAGTAAGAGGGTGTTCCGGTTTTATGAAAAAGGAACTTTTAGAAAAGGAAGGTAATTTCAAGCTCAAAGATTCCTGTGTTTATTCAAATAATTTTCCTACCAATATGGATCTTGTTTGATAGATCTCATTGAGATCTTTTAAACAGTGCCAAAAAAAATATTTAATTTTAATTATACTTGAGCTTAAAATTACATTCTTTTTGAAAAAAAAATGTTTATAAAGAAAGCGAAAAGGCACCTAAGCCAATTACACTTCATCCCAGCAAATCAAAGTCACTAACTATTAAATCGGAAAATGGAGTTCCGATCCAGTACAATTACTGGGACTACATTGAAGCTTTCACTAAAGCTTTTTACTATCAAAACCAGCACAAAAGGCATTCCTGGTTTATAAAATTATGTCCAAAGTTGGTTGGACAAAATGATTTTCCAAATTGGTTTTTAGAATGGTGGTCAAAATTTGGACCACTACAAGATTATTTGTCACCTGAAATTCAGAAGGAAATAGAGTCCTTCCTCAAATATTACTCCCAATTGAGAGGAGATATTCCCGAAAGAAAACTTTTCCTTGATACAATGACTATTTTTGGTATCCCATGGCTTTGGAAATGGGATCTTCAAATTGGGAAAAATCAATTGGGACTTCCAACTCTTCAGAGAACTTTTCAGTATCGATGGTGGAAGCAAACTGATGTGCAAGAGATCATTGTCAGAGTCAATGCTCGAATTCAGGAATTAAGGCAGCAAATTAAACAGAAGGAGCAGTTGTCAATCAAGAATCCATTTCTTGATATATCAGCTCAAGTCAGGGCAAAATTCCCTGAAGCAACTGATGATGAAATTGTCATGAAAACTATGGATTTCATGAAGGAACAATTCCTCCAAACTATTCAAACCAATACTGTCAAGGATGACGACTCTATGTCATCAGCCAAATCCAAGGAAGAGGACAATAATCCCTTCACATGCCTTGCAGGGGAATCTCAGGACCCCTATGAAGATGAGATCAATACCGACACACCTTCTCTTGGTGACTATTGGGACAGCATGGCCGAGTTGATGGCTGAACGACTGTCACAGACCAAGAAAGGAAAGGAAAAGCATCATTAGTTTGGCATGCTGTCAAACTCTCTTTCGGTGAGAAAAGACTAAAGCAACAATAATAGAATTGTCACTCAAGACAAAAGCGACGATAATAGAATCGTCATGATCACACTCTGCTGTCGGTGAAGACCAAAGCGTCGATGGGGCCCCTTGCGTACCCGGCTAAAATCTTCATTTGAATTTGAAGTGTAATTTGCATTTCATTTCTTTTCTTTTTGAGTCTATTTATAAGTCCGTGTCTGTAAGGGTTCAGTAGGTTTTTCAGGATTACCCTATCTCTCTCTAAAATCCTAGCTCTCCCTTCTCTCTTCCGCTGTACTCTCTCCCCTCTCCTGCTGTAACATTGGCTTCGGCCATCTGAATAAAAGGTGTGTTTCTTTTACGATCCTTGTATTTTCCAGTACTTATTTGGTATCAGAGCCATTTAATGGCGTAATTTTATTGTTAGTGCAAATATAAGTTATGACTTATGATAGAGCCTTTTGAATAAATTTTAGAGAAAAACCTTCAAAAATTTAAATGTAAGATATCATTATGGGTAGTGGGACGTCACTCAAGTCGCGTTCGGATTTGTCCGGCCTTGGAAACCCGGCTAGGGTATTTTGGCCTTGCTCCGATAAATCGTTGACAGACGTGCTACTTATAATGCTATCCTTCATTTAAAAAAAAAAAAAAAAAAAGAAAAAAAAAAGGCAAAATCATAAGAAAATATCTTATATGAGCACTAACACTTTCTCACCATGAGAAGATTATTTAGATCTGATAATGATAGAATTAAGAATTCCGAATTAGTGGAATATGCCAATGTGCAAGAACAACTGAATCACTGGACTATTCCTCCAGTGCGTCCATCAACTATTTATGGACGAGGCACTTTTGAATTTAGGAGTACTTTGGCTATTAAAACCAAAGAGAAAACTGAAAGCATAGAGCTGAATGATAAGATAATTAATCTTCTAGATAGAAGTGATATTCTAGCTCATATGCGAAATTATAATTACATTCATATCGGTTTAGTGCAAGTTGCCCTTAAACCCCTAACACTGTTAGGAATGGATACCTGTCTCCAAGTAACTTTGCGAGATGGCAGGTGTAATAATTGGAGATCCTCAATAATGGGGGCAATCGAGACCAGCTTTATGTCATGGTCCAGTTTACTTTAATGCTTATCCTAATTTGACTGTTTCTTTAACAGATAGGAATATTGGTGAGGTCCTAAATTGTAGGATCCAAACAAGAGGTTATGATTATTTACCCGGATCTGAGGTAATAGCTGTAATCTACAGAATTAATTATAAAGTTATGAATACTTTGAATCCTAGGGTACGAAACTTATCGTCCCCAGACCAAACGGTCTTGATAGAAACCAATATGTTGACTTCTAATATTGCAACCAATAGGTTGATCAACTGGGAAGAAATTACATTTCCTGAAAATTGGACTATCACCAATGCGGTCCCACCGAGACCAATAATAAACCAAATTGAACAAATAGTTCAAGATAATGAGGGAACTGTTTCCCTGAACTTTAGGAATTCTCGATCTGAGAGACTTCTTAGAAGTAATAGCACTAGAAATAGCTTTTCTAGTACCCAAACACCTTATAGGGTGAGTATTCCTCCTACTAGTAGACACTCAACTTCTGAAATTCCTAGTCCGGATGAGATTAATTTGGCAGGAATAAGAATATCCCAAAATCAAATTCCTCATGGAGTTTATAATATTCCAGAATCAGTAGAATCACCTACTGCCAGTGACATGAATTTTTCCATTAATGACAATAATAGATCCTGAAATCAGGAAAGGTATTAATAAAGAATTTTATCAACCTAAATACAAAGAATTTAGGGAATGGTATTTCTCAAAATATAGTGAGAAACAATTACAAGATTTTAAAAGGGAATTCTATGATTGGACTGAGTATTCTAGGAAAATCATCCCTTTTGCTCAATGGTTTTATAGTAAATATTTTCCTGAAATTGATAGATCTATTCATGTTATTCAAGACTATCATAGGAATTGGAGAAGTATGTCAGGAACTGTACTTAAGGCGGTTCATCCTCCCACTATTCCTTTATCTTTGGAAGGAACTTCAGAATCTGAACCTACTCTTGAAACTGTGGCTTTTGTTAAGCCTGCTAATGCAGATTTAAATGGTAGACTGCATAAACAGAATAATCACACCAATCTCCACCTTAGTACTATAGGAGAACAATTGGTTAGAATAGAGGACCAGGTCACCCAATTAAAGGATGACATTAAGAATTCTCATACTAAAGAGAGAATTGAGGAGGTTATCTCTCCCTCTAATATTCGTCCTCCTATTCCTATAACTAATTTCAACTTGACCAATCCTAATAAAAATTCCGAATTGGTTAAAGAACTGCAAAAAAGGTTAAGAGGCCTTTCTATTAATGTTATTTCTGAGGAAATGGAGGAAATGAGTAATCAAGAGGTCTCAGAATTAGAGAATGTTTTCCTTCAGAATGAAACCATTAATAAAATCCAATATCCTCCACAAAGACTCCCTTATGCTGGGGCAGATAGATATTACTATCCTAGGCCTAGCCCTCAAGATATGTTATTTGAGGAAACTGGATTTCAAAAACAAATGTCTTATAGTGGAAAGACCATTTATGAATGGAACATAGATGGCATGACTGAATACCAAATTTTTGGAGTCGTACACCAAATGATGATGTACAGCACAATTTGTGCTCAGAATGGTAATGGTGATAGAGATATTGCCAGATGGATCACCGCCGGTTTTACAGGAATGGTAAAAGGGTGGTGGGATAATATCCTAAATGCAATCCAAAGAGCAGAAATTTTAGATGCAGTAAAAATTGAAAATGAAATTCAGAGACCTGATGCTGTTTATACTTTAATAAACACATTAATCCTCCACTTTGTTGGTCACTGGGATAACCAACGGGAAAGAAGTAGAGAATTACTTCAGAATCTAAAATGTCCAACGTTAACTCATTTTCGTTGGTACAAGGATGTTTTCCTTGCTAAAGTAATGCAAAGAAACGATGCTAATAGTGAGCATTGGAAGTCAAAATTCATTGACGGTCTACCCCATTTCTTTGCTGAGAAAATAAGGAAAAAATTGAAAGACCTGTGTTTATTCAAATAATTTTCCTACCAATATGGATCTTGTTTGATAGATCTCATTGAGATCTTTTAAACAGTGCCAAAAAAAATATTTAATTTTAATTATACTTGAGCTTAAAATTACATTCTTTTTGAAAAAAAAATGTTTATAAAGAAAGCGAAAAGGCACCTAAGCCAATTACACTTCAGAAATGGAAATGTAATTTTTCCACTTCGGTGACACCCTCTGATTTTTTCGTAATGACATTTGACGCCACAATGCAATTATTATTGCCGACCAAATATTTAGTCGGCAAAAGTTAATTTTACCGACTAAAATAGAAACCACGACTAAGTTTTTTTAGTCGCCCATTTAGTCGCTAAAACCATACATTAGCCGACAATACCTTATTTAGTCAGCAATTACATTTGCCGACTCTCATTCCCGACTAATTTGCCGACCAAAATATTTAGTTGGGAAAACCCTTTGGCGACTAAAAAGTGGACATTCGACAACTAAAACGTTAATCGAGAATGGTGTAATTTGTCGTAGTGTAATTGGTACAGTTTAGGACCAAAACTGGGAACGAGTGGTGTGGCAGTAGGTGTAGCTCTATTGAAGTTCATTAGCTCTATACTAAAAGAAATTACTAAAAGAAATTACACTTTTGGTGACTAAGTTTTTGGTCACTAAAAGCCCGTATTCATTCACTAAATTAATGTCTATGGTGATCAAGGAAATTTAGTCATGGAATGCTGGTGATTGAAAGGTATTGGTGATCACTTTTGGTCACGGAAGGTTTGGTCACGGAAAGTCTTGTTTCATGACCAAATTTTAGTCACAATATCGAAACTTCCCCGACCAGTACAGTTGGTCACTAAATCTTGCTAGTCACTGAATGCATTATTTGGTGACTAAAACTTTGTCACTGTTAATCACATTTTATGACTAAGGTCTCTTACTTTCCCAGCCGGTCTCAAGCCTGGATAAAGGAGAATGGTTGTGCGTTAGGTAGCTGATAGCCAACACGTTAAAAGCCCATTAGATCTTTATGACATGAATCCAAATATGATAACGACAGAGCTCAATGGAGCAAAAGGATTCATGTAGCCAACCCCAAGTGATTGGTACATAAGGCTCGGTTTGGTTATGACTAAGGTCTCTAGTCACTGGATATTATTGGTCACCAAAGAGTATTTTTCCCCATTAAATTTTTCAGTCACCAAAACTAGGTTTTTCGCCTACTAAGGTATTAGTCACTGAAACTACCAAATAGTTTGTGACTAAAATGTGTTTTCCGTGACCAAGTTACATAATTTTATCTGCAAGTAACAACTGGTCAATAAAGACGATTTTATATATATATATATATATATATATATACCGGCCGAATCAATTAAATTATTCCGATAGAATTTCAGTCTAATCCCTCCTGTGCATTCCGTGTAATTGGTACACAAATCTCAATTCAAAATCAAAATAATACCCAAATACAAAACAATAATTATCATTCAAACACTCTAATATATTCTCCATTACATTCCAGTCTTCAACCATGCATCATCCTCTTAAAATAAACGTCACATTTGACCATCATCATATTGCAATAACCGTAACCAAACCTACACGCTTGCTAACAAAATGCAAGACATATACCATGAGAAGTTTTTTTCCTTGCGAAAAGCCACCATCCAAACAAAAGGAACCATATACCAAAAGTATGTCAAACTGCTCAGAAGTCCACAATGATCTGAAAAATAACAAAAAAGAGTACAATCAATATCCATAAGAAACAAAAGAGTCACTTGCATGCATGTTCATGAGAGACCTTACAACAATAGTTCAATGTAACTGTAGCGGGTGTAGCGGGCCGAACACAGATGTTCGCGTGGTGCGGACTTGGCCAGCCATGAACCCATCGAAGGCTTCGTGCACGGCGTGCCGACGGTGACTCGTCGTGAATATTCGGTTTGCTTCAGGCTCGGCAGTGAACAAACCTACGCTCGGATCGTGCCGTCGGCAGAGCCCCCGGCAACGTTGCTTCCCTCATTAAACGCATGGCCATGCTCGGCGTTGCCCGCGTTCGACTACTTTCAGAGCACGGCGTGCGGCCGACGATAGCTAGCTGCAAAGCCACGCGTCCTACCACGTGCAGAAGCGGTTGTAACAGAAGATGATCACGGGCGCACATGGGTGTGCCAGCTCAGCCCTGAAAACGGTTATCAGATCTATTCTTTGACGTCACTATGACGTCGCTTGGCCCGTGAAAGGCACGCGATCGTACTTGGAGGGCAAGTCAGAAGGCACTATAAATACCTAGAGATGGTAACCCTAACAGGTACACGCTACTCAATACTCACACTTACTCTTTCTAAAGCTTTCTGCTTCCTCTCTGCGCTATACTCATCCTCTCGCCGGAGGGCCTTGCCGGGACAACCCCTGGCCAGGTCTTAGGCGTGCGTTCCTTGTGCAGGCTAGGAGAAGAAAGCCAACCCATCATCGAACCACCAACGAAGGATCGGGGATCAAAGGATCACGGGCCACACAATTGGTGAATCCGACGTGAAGCACTTCTGACTCAGACGGCTCCCTCATCCTCCAAAACCCCTCACTCCTTCGTAGAACAACCACAAAATCACCTACCATGGGCGGAGATCTAGCAGACGCAACCGTTTCGGGGGCCAAAGACGCAGGTGGAAACGTCAATTCCACGCCAACCCTCGAAAGGCACATGTCCCTCTCCCTCGCCCCTGGGTCCGGGCTCTCGCCCATCTCAGACGACCTAACTTCGGCGTACATCCGCCTGTTGCAGCGTCGCGACGACGAACGCGACAATGAACTGGCCGCGCTAAGGGCAGAGGTGGCCCAAATGAAGCAACGCATGCAGCAAGACGCCACCCCTGCCGCATCAAGATCTGGCGGAGACAGGGGTAGAGGAGGGCAAACACCGCCTCCACCTCCACCTCCACCACCGCAAGGGCGTCAGAACGAAGGAGGCCAACGCGGATCCGTGAAAGACCGCCTAGGCTTCACTCCAGCACCAGACGACGCCAGGGGAATCATCCTCTATAAGCAACCCACCGTATCTGGAACACATCATTCTAGAAGCCACCACGACGGAACTAGGACAAGGGATACCGAGTCGTTTACAAGCACGTACTCGACTGGTCACGCAGAGTTCTCTCGCACGACGGCCTCGCACCGTAGCCGAGACCCTGCAAGGACCAGACCCCATGTTTCCGAACGCCTGGGGAACACCCCGATTGAAAACAAGGACGACGAGCACCACGCTCAGCGCAACTGGAAAGGCATACATATTGAGGGCGCGAACGATGAGAACAAATCCCGTCGCAACAAGGATAAAACCGTCGACGGCCCACGCCGAACAGCGACGGACCTGCGAGACAAGCTTCGGCGGAGGGAAGCCGAGAAGACGGCGGCAAAAGAACACAAGGAAAGGGATTCAAAGAGATCAAAAACGGACGAACAAGGCAAACCACCGCGCCCAGGGTTCGAACGACAACTAAAAGATCTCGGCGTTTCCCCTTTCACCTCCCACATAATCAACACGCCGCCAGAGCCCACTTTCCACCTGCCCAAATTCACGAAGTTCGATCCGTCGACGTGTGAGGCCTACACTCACCTCATCCACTTCAGACAAACCATTGAGCTCTGCACGCTGAAAGATGAGGTAAAATGCAAGGCGTTCCCGTCCAGCCTCGGCTCCCTAGGACTCCAGTGGTTCAACAAATTGCCTGCTGGATCCGTAAGGAACCTGGCCGACCTTGAACGCGCCTTCAACACACGCTTCATCACAAGCAACAAAACGGCTAAAGAGCCTGAATCATTGTCTCAAATGAGAAAACTATCGTCAGAAACCCTCAGGCAATATGCCGAGCGTTACTGGCAGCTATTCAACGAAATTCCAGGAATCGATGAATATTGGGCTGCGCGCACTTTCAAAAACGGCCTGGAAACTGGCAGCAAGATCTTAGACGAACTCGCCATCCGCCCACCACACGGCATGGGTGAACTGATGCGCGTCGTGGAAAGATTTTGTGCTCTCGAGGAACTTTATGCAGACAGAGCGGCCCAGGGAATCCCGAGCTCAACCAATCCATTCTCCTCGACCGTGCACCAGCTGCCAGCACAAGTGGCAACCCAACCAACGCAGCCAAAGAAGCAAGTGCACAACATCAAAAAGGGGAAGGAGCGTCCGCCGAAGGAGCACAACTACGTGGCCGAAAACACTCACTTCAAGGAACCGATTTGGTCTTTTCTGAAGGAAATAATGAGACAACCGTGGTTTGAATGGCCGACGGGCAAGCTCGGAACCGACACCGGCCAACCGGATCAAAATCCAAGGAAAAAATGCACTTACCACAACGAGCTCGGCCACTACACGACTGCCTGCGCACCATACAAGGCTCTCCTTGAGAAGCTTGCTGCTCAAGGTCATCTCGATCAATACATTGATCGTTCAAAGACGCCCGCCCGACAGACAAATCCCAACCCAAATGAACAACGCCCGCTAATCCATGTCATCCACGGCCCAGTAACCAAGGCGTCCGAGACTGCCCTCAAAGCCGACATCAATCACGCCTCGACTTCAAAGGAAATACTCTCCGTCGGATGCGGATCCAAGCGTCCACGACCACAAGACGTGCCAAAGTGGACGATCAGCTTCACCGAACGTGACCTTGAACACGTTCAAACACCGCATTCAGACGCCCTCGTCGTCACCGTCCAGATCGGCATTCACGACGTCAAACGCGTCCTCATTGATCAAGGGAGCTCGGCTGAGGTTATGTACTACGATCTATTCAAAAAACTGGAACTCCCAGAATCGGCACTACTACCAACTGAAGTACCCCTCATCGGCTTCAGCGGAGCACCCGTTTGGCCGGTTGGCCGAATCTTCCTCCCTGTCGTCGTCGGCACAAAAACACTCTCGGTTGAATTTATCGTCGTCAACGTGCCGAGCCCATACAACGCCATACTGGGACGAACTTGGCTTCACGGAATGCAGGCCATTGCCTCCACGTACCACCAACTCGTCCGCTTCATCGGCACCACTGGGAGACAAGAAGACTTGCGAGGTGACCAAATCGCCTCCAAAAAGTGCTACGTCTCCGCCGTACACTGCTCCTCAAAGGCAAAACAAGTGCAATGGGTTAAGGTCCCAGACATGGCCGTCATCGAAAATGTCGGTCAAAAAGCCGAGGACAAAGCTGAGGAGGACCTGGTGAAAATGCCCATCAACGAGGACGGATCACGCTTCTTCTTGCTTGGCTCCTCACTATCTGACCCCGAGCGAGAGGAGATGTTCCTGTTCCTCAAAAACAATCTTGAAGTCTTTGCATGGACCCCGGAGGAAATGCCAGGGGTGGATCCCAACTTTATCTGCCACTCCCTTAACATAAAAAGGACGCCAAACCAGTCGTTCAACGGGCTCGACGTTCAGCACCAGAGCACACCGACGCCGTGATCGAAGAAGTCAACCGACTTCTCGACACCAACGCCATTCAAGAAGTCCAATACCCAACCTGGCTCTCCAACACGGTGGTCGTCAAGAAGAAGAATAGAAAGTGGCGAGTCTGCGTCGACTACACGAATCTTAATGACGCCTGCCCCAAAGACTGGTTCCCACTACCGAAGATCGACCAGCTCGTAGATGCAACAGCCGGCCATGCTCGACTAAGTTTTCTGGACGCCTACCGTGGCTATCACCAGATTGCTATGGACCCGGCCGACATGGAGAAGACAGCATTCAGAACTCCACATGGATTTTTTTGCTATAGGGTGATGCCGTTCGGTCTAAAGAACTCCGGAGCCACATTCAACAGAGCGATCTTCAAGATGCTCTATGCACAAATAGGCAACATCCTGGAAGCATACATCGACGACCTCGTCGTCAAAAGTCAAAAGGAGCACAACCATTTGAAGGAGCTGGCCGAGGTCTTCGAGATCCTTAAATTCCACAAACTCCGTTTAAACCCGGAGAAGTGCGCGTTCGGCGTAAGTGCTGGTAAATTCCTTGGCCATTTGGTCACACGACGTGGCATTGAAGCCAACCCCAACCAAATTAAGGCAGTGACAAACCTTCGGCCGCCAAGATCAATGAGAGAGGTACAAAAACTAACTGGGATGGCAGCGGCTCTCAACCGCTTCATCAGCAAATCATCCGACAAGTGCCACTCCTTCTTTCACGCTCTCAAAGGGAAAAGCCGACGATGTTTCGAGTGGACGCCGGACGGCGACAGAGCGTTGGCCGAGCTCAAAGATTACCTGGGTTCTTCACCGCTAATGGTAAAGCCCAAAGAATACGAAAATCTCTACCTTTACCTTGCAGTCTCGAGCCACGCCATTAGCTCAGCACTTGTTCGGCGAGAAGGGGCCGACAACATGCCAGTATATTTCACGAGTAAGACACTCCTACCCGCCCAGACTCGGTACCTTCCACTGGAAAAACTGGCACTCGCCCTGGTATCTGCGGCGAGGAAGCTCCTGCCATACTTTCAGGCGCACACAATAACAGTGTTGACCGAGCATCCTCTCAAAGCGCTTTTTCGAAAAGCCGACCTCTCAAACCGAGTTTCGAAATGGGCGGTCGAGCTTGCGAACTTTGATATCCGCTTTGAACCGAGGACAGCAATAAAGGGGCAAGTCCTCGCCGACTTTATTGCTGAGCTAACACCTGAAGACTCCGAGATCCTAAACACTCCTCCAACTACTCAACCTTCTGCCGAAGATGGACCGAAAAGGGACAAGTGGCTCCTCTTTCAGGGAGACACATGGCGATTGCAAGTTGAAGGCGCCTCCAACAACGGAGCAGGTGCCGGAGTCGTTTTGGTCTCACCATGCGGAACACTTCACGAGAGTGCTATCACCATCAATTTTCCTGCAACAAATAATGAGGCCGAATATGAAGCACTGCTTGCTGGCTTACGCTCGGCAATCGCAATGAAGGTTGACGACTTGGCCGTGTATTGTGACTCTCAACTTATAGTCAATCAGGTGCTGGGAGACTACGAAGCTCGGGACCCAAGAATGATGAAGTATCAGGCAACGGCGGCGGAACTCATCACTCACTTCAACAACTTCAACATCATGCAGATCAACCGCGAGCACAATGCTCACGCCGACGCTCTTGCTGGTCTAGCCTCGGCTTCAAAAGCATCAGAGTTCCGAACCATAAATTTTGGGAACATTGACCACCCGAGTTTCGACACAACTCCAGCTGTGCTCAACATTGAGCTTGGTCCAAGCTGGATGGATGAAATCGTTGCCTTCCTCAGAACCGATACCTTACCCGACGACAAGAAGGAAGCCTTCCGTATCAGAAACAAGGCCGCGTACTATTGGCTCTCTGAGAACGGCCAACTCTATAGAAAATCCATTTTCGGGCCCTATCTTCTTGTCGTTCACCCAAATCAGGTTGCCGAGGTCCTTGACGAACTGCACTCCGGAAGCTGCGGCTGCCACTCTAGTGGACGTTCGTTATGCCAACGCGCGATGAGTCAAGGATACTTTTGGAAAAACATGAAGAAGGACTGCGAGGAAATTGTTCGAAGGTGCCGACCATGCCAACTTTTCTCCCCAATCCCCAGGCAACCGGCTCAGAATCTCTCTCCCATCACAAGTCCATGGCCATTCGCGCAATGAGGGCTCGACATCGTCGGGAAACTCCCGACAGCACCTGGGGGCTTCAAATTTTTGATCACTGCAACGGATTATTTCTCCAAGTGGGTAGAAGCCGAGGCCCTGGTCACCATCACAGAAGCAGACGTCCGACGATTCGTATGGAGAAACATTATGACAAGGTTCGGCGTACCCTACGCCATCGTCTCCGACAACGGCACCCAATTTGTCGGGGACGGCCTACCAAGCCTCTGTGAGGAGTTCGGCATCAGATTCTTCAACTCAACACCAGCCTACCCTCAAGGAAATGGGCAAGCCGAGGCCTCAAACAAGACGGTCTGTGCTGGGATAAAACGAAGATTGAATTCAAAGAGGGGAAAATAGGCAGAGGAACTTCCCAGGGTTTTATGGGCTTACTGCTCTACTCCCCGCCGTTCAACAGGCCAACCACCCTTCTCAATGGCGTTCGGCATGGAGGCCGTAATCCCACTGGAATCAAGATTCCCAACCCTCCGAACGGAAAACTTCAACCCACAGTCCAATGACGAAGCCGTCGAGCAGGAACTGATTTTGGCTGAGGAAAAACGCGATGACGCTCGGCTAAAGCTTGTCGAGTATCAACAGGCTGTTGCCAAGGGCTACAACAGAAGTGTCAGAATCAAGAAGTTCAAGCCCGACGACTTGGTTTGGCGAAAGGTCGTTCAAGCAAGCAAAAAGAAAAAGTTCATGCCTAATTGGGAAGGGCCATTTCGTATTGTGAAGGTTGCTGGTGAAGGGGCTTACACCCTCGAAGACATGCAAGGCAAGGTGCTCACCAACCCGTGGAATGCACAAAACCTCAGGAAGGTTTACATGTGATGCTTCAATCAGACAACTACCTTCGGCCAACACTTCATGCAAACAGAGTTTCAGTTTTCTTCAGCTTCGGCATAACTTTTTTACATTTTTCTTTTGCATTTCAAAGAAGGTCCTCGACCCGCTGTTACTGTTTTTATTACTTTCCCTGTACTTCGAAGAAATATCAATGAAATGACAATCTTTTTTATCTAAAAAGTCTTCAACAACATTTCACGCATTCATTCCACTCTCGGCTAGAATGCCACACACAAACGATGACTTCGGTCACACCCACCAAACGGCTCCTTAAAAAGCCCTTTGCTTCGGCCAACTTCACCGCCCAAAGAAGCAATCACTGGACATATGGTCCGCCGAGCCTGAAATACACTTTTGGAACTCAGGCTTCGGCTCGGATTGGCAAGACACTATGGTCGGCCACCGAAAGGTTACACTCACAATTTGGCGAGCAAACCACCCACAAACAATCACTACTCTCAAACGTTCCTCTACCATGGCCAGGGGCTGACACTTGGGCCGAGCCCCATCCACTGGCAAGGGGGCACCTCACACTCTCAAACTAAGTCAAAGGTTGGATCATGTCAGATCACAATACATCCATGTTCGGTAGACTACTTCCTACGACTATACTACCTTTGGTCAAGGCTCGGCTGCAATATCTATACTTAACCATTTAGATCATGAAGTACTCTCAACTATTCTGCCGAACCCAAACCAAAAGTGGGGGCTACGGACAACCACACATTCACAAACATGCAAGACCCACAAAATTTTGTGAAGACATGAAGGCAATCAGACGAGCTCGGCAATAATAGAGACGTTGCAAAATAAGCCATGCATTCATCTAAAACTTCGAAATAAAGACAAGTGTTGTTAAAAATCCTAAGCTAGGATCAGCGTAGTAAACCGTTCGGTGCCGACCCTCGTTCAACTATTACATCTGGCACGGCAAACTCCCAATTTCGGAGCCGTCCAGTCCAACAAAAATTCAAAAAGTTCAAAGAAAAACACAACTATAAGAAACTTGAGGTTCTAAGGTTGGGTCGGATCACCCTCGACCGCAGCTTCAGTAGGACGAGCAGCATCATCCTCGGCATCAACAGCCACTTCATCAATTTCTCAACTTGCTCGCTGGCCTGCTCGGTGTTGTCAACCTCGTCCCTCTTCTTCCCACTCGAGCCATCCACTCCACCTTCAGCGTCGGCCACAGTCATATCTTCGACGTCATCCTCACTCTCGGAAAACTCCTCCGGAGGAAGTGGGGCACATTCCTCCTCCGTGTACGGCAGCACGAGCTCGGGCACTTCAGCCACGGGGATCGACTTCATCAGGTTCATGTCCGGCTCCATCTGCATGACCCCACACGCAGCCTTCACCCCATCCTTGTACCCAGTCCGGTACGCGATCGGCAGCTTCTTCTTCAGCTCCTCATTGACCATCGACCGAGCCTCCCGGACGTACTCAGCACCGGCTCTGTCGTACCCAGCCTGAAAAGCCTTCTCATCCACTTCTTTCATCTTCCTCTTCTCCCTGCGGACAACCTGCCCGAGCTCGCGTTCGGCCGTCTTTGCATTCTCCAGGGCCTCATCCCTCTCCTTCTCGAGCTCGGCAACCCTTGACTTGGCAAACCTCAAGCCATTCTTCGCAGCTTTTGCCTTCTCACGCTCGGCTTTCGCTTCATCGCGGTAACGTGTCTTCTCAGCGGCCAAGAGTTCGGCTTGCCGAGAAGCACGCAGCAAAGCTTGCCCAGCCTACATAAGATTGAGTTGTCAACCTCGGCACTATGTCAAAATATAAATTAGAAAACCAAGTCAAAGCGTACCTGAACGAGATATGCACTGGTATGGACTAGGCTCAGCTGGAGCTCCCCTGGAACCCTGTCCATGTCCTTTGGAAGAGCAAGCCCATGCAGCATGGTCACAGCAAGACCAGGCTCCTCCTTGATGCTGCCTTCCACCGTGACCACTCTACCGTCGGCCATGGCGAAGGATGGTGCAAACTCTGGGACGATCACCCGCCCACCTGAACCTGCTGCCCTCTCCACAGCCTTTGAGCCTCCTGCTGCCGAAGACTCGGTTTGGTCCTTCTCCTTTGGAAGTGGCGTAGGTGGCCTGGCGGGAAAGAAGTCATGTACCTTCTGCTTCTTAGTAGGACTCTCGGTAGGAGAATGAGCAGCCACCTTCTTACTGGCAGCAACAGCTTCCTTAAGGTTCATCCTCACCACATTTCTCCTCCCCATGTCGTCGGCGAAATGAGGAATTAAGGTTCGGATTGGAGGGATGTGGATACCTTGAAGGTCGGATGGCTGGATTTCCTGGAACCAAAAATCAGCTGATTTATGGAAAGTGGGAAACTTTACCCTCGGCTCCTTCGCCTTCTTGCTCGGCTTCTGAACGTCGTCGCCAACACCTAACTCAGCAGCTAATTTCTTACCCTTGACCTTCGTGCTCGGCCCTGCCTCCTTATCCTTCTTCTTCCTCTTCGTCAACTTCCCCTTATACGAAGGCGCGTAGCCCAGCAACGTCGGCGCGTCGCGGCAGATACAGGCCCTTAGTATCTCCACGTGACTGTCTACGGCCAAAGAGTTCTGAGTCTTGGTTATTGATCGGTGATCTGCAAAGGAAAGAAGATGTTAACAAAATATCACGAATTCATTAAAAGAATGGATCATGTTCGGCAGATTAAAGAAACAAAAGGAAACCTCGGAAATCCGTTATCTTCGGCACAGAATGCAGCCGCACAGTCTGATCGCCGAACTCGAAGTTCCCACTGACTTCGACGTACAGATTAGCCCACTTATCAGTATCGGGAAGTCCGTTTATCAACGGCTCCTTACCACTACGAGTGGACAAATACCTACGGTTAGTCTTCCCGTGCCTGGACATAATGTATGTATGGAAGAGGTCGGCAATGGTGAAATCTAGGTTGTGAAGTTCCTTTAACTTAACTACGGACATCACAATCCTAAAACTATTGATCGAGAAGAAGTGAGGTACTATGCCGAACCTAGCTAACAGTTCCCTCAGGTATGGATGAAGGGGGAAGCGAAGCCCGGCCTCACAGATGGCCATCAGAGGGACCGTTATATGCTCGGGACGATCTTGCCTCTTATCCCTAATCCTGTTACTAGCCACTTGGTGGACGACGACATCATCCGGTATGTCGTATGCTCGGCAGAAGTCCGCATATTCATTGGGACGCCCACTGAAGTAATGGGCGTGGGGACACACATGCCCTCGCTCGAAGAGGTCGGCAAACTCTCTGCCCCCAGATGAAGTTTCAGCAGGAGCAGAGAGTGAAGAGGTCGTGGCTCCGGCCTGGGAACGAATCCTAGACTCGGCCTCCGGTCCAAGTTCGTGCTCGGCTTTGGATTCTGTACTAGTAGAGAAGGTTATCTCTAGGTCGGTGTTGAAACCACCGTACTCGTGGTCAAGCTCGGCATTGGAATCACCAGAGCTGAAATGTTCGAGGCGATGGAAGAAGTTTGACGTCGGCTTCTGTGTATCTCCAAGTACTTTCGGATCACAAGGTTCGCAGAATCGTCCCCTGAACTTTCAGAGTCGGATGAGATGACAATGATTGGGGGAGCCAGACCTAACAAAGTCAAAAACAAAAACATGAGACCTCGTCGTCGGCCAGAAAGCAGGTGCATCACTACGCTCGGTATCCTAAATGGCCCACCCCATCATCGTTCTCAAGGCTCGGCCAAACCATGTTCGGTTGGAACCTCCCAAACAACAGAGACTGGGGCTCGGCCTATTCCATCAACGGCCATGCCCAGAACCCCTTGGAGTCTCCATGCTCGGAAGAACAGGTTGAAGAGGGAGATGAACAGTTCGTTCATCTCCAGGGTGCACTGTTCACTCAGAACAAAAAATGCCCCAAAGACCCAGAAAACCAAGGGTAAATGGACTGAAAACTGCAGAAAGTCAGAGAGAAGCAAGAAACGATCTCATACCTGGATTTGTGGCGAGATCTGGCTGCAGAATCTGCTGGAGATCGAAGCTGGAAGACGAACGGTTGCTCTGAAGCTCTGACAATGGAGGTCTGGAGAGAGAGAGAGAGAACGAGAGCTTTCTCTCTCCTCGCGTCTCCCTTTATATAGGGCTAGGGTTGGGAATTCAAAAATCCCGCCCATCATTGCACCGCCGAACGACTGACCACTCAGCGCATGACACGTGTCGCTGAAAGGACGTTTTGCAGGGCTTGCCAGCCTTCCTCTCGTCTGCCGTACCCATCAACAACGGTCGAGACTCCCCCTGAGAACGAAACGATTCGGGCTCGGCTGGAGTCTGTCTTCATCAAACAAATATACGCTCGGCAGTTCGATAAGTTCAGCCAAAGGCTCAACTTCAATCTCTACCATGCGTACGGCATCGGCAGAAATTGAGGGGCTATTGTAGCGGGCCGAACACGGATGTTCGCGTGGTGCGGACCTGGCCTGCCATGAACCCATCAAAGGCTTCGTGCACGGCGTGCCGACGGTGACTCGTCGTGAATATTCGGTTTGCTTCAGGCTCGGCAGTGAACAAACCTACGCTCGGATCGTGCCGTCGGCAGAGCCCCCGGCAGCGTTGCTTCCCTCATTAAACGCGTGGCCATGCTCGGCGTTGCCCGCGTTCGGCTACTTTCAGAGCACGGCGTGCGGCCGACGATAGCTAGCTGCAAAGCCACGCGTCCTACCACGTGCAGAAGCGGTTGTAACAGAAGATGATCACGGGCGCACATGGGTGTGCCAGCTCAGCCCTGAAAATGGTTATCAGATCTATTCTTTGACGTCACTATGACGTCGCTTGGCCCGTGAAAGGCACGCGATCGTACTTAGAGGGCAAGTCAGAAGGCACTATAAATACCTAGAGATGGTAATCCTAACAGGTACATGCTACTCAATACTCACACTTACTCTCTCTAAAAGCTTTCTGCTTCCTCTCTGCGCTATACTCATCCTCTCGCCGGAGGGCCTTGCCGGGACAACCCCCGGCCAGGTCTTAGGCGTGCGTTCCTTGTGCAGGCTAGGAGAAGAAAGCCAACCCATCATCGAACCACCAACGAAGGATCGGGGATCAAAGGATCACAGGCCACACAGTAACCAACAAATATGTCTCCCTAATTTCCTACCTTCGGCCTAATGGGTTTCTTAGGGAGGGAAGGTAAATACAATATTATACTGGTAAAAAAGGACCAACAAATCATTATATATCCTTTTATGTTAACGAAGACAAATGAAAGAGAAAGAAACTAGAAGTCAAAAAGTTGATGAACAAATAAATAACACAAAGAAATATAGAAATCACTGCCACTGACATGGTGCAGGTCATGATCTCTAAGAACTTGACATTCTATTTAACGCAAGATATATAAATAGTGAGAAAAGTTAGAGAGAGAAAGTCCCACAAAACCCAACCCAGCGTACAGAGTAAGCAAGCGTTTCCCTTGGTGGGGGGAGGCCGCCGCCTCCTCCCCCGCCACCCCCACCCCCACCCCCACCCACTATCTGTAACCTTCTCCTTTTTCAAAATAAACACCACCCTCGTCCTCTCTGTCGTTCGCGCCATCGATCAGTGCACACGCGCTGCCGCCTTGTCACCGCCTCCACCTTGTTTTCTACATCAGCCTGCTGTCCCGGCTTTACGATCCCCTCAGATTCCGGCAATGTACGTTTTTCTATCTCTCAAACCCAGTCGTTCGGACGGCCCTTTGTTCGGCTGGTTTTTCTCAAACCCAATCGGCCCCCCTTTTTCCCGTCTTCCCTATCCCGTCCAATCGGCTTCTCTTTCCTTTTTTCTCTTTCGATTGGATCCGACTTACCCCTTCTTACTCCCCTTCCCCGCCGGAACCTATCGGGCTCCTCCAGCATGGCTGGGTTCTTGCTGTGGGTGTTTTGCTTTGTCTTTCTGGTGGTTTACGGAAATTGTTTCAGTTTACTAACTCCCCAATCTGTGTCGGCCGCCGGTTAAAAAGGGCATGATCCGGCTAGCGATATAGTTGCTATCGGTTGATGGGGTGAGCTCATCTGCTTGATTGCTCGCTGGTGGACGCTAACCTCGGTTGAGGTTCTCTTGGGTTGCATTAGTTTAAGTTTGTTTCCCGTTTTTAGCTGTAGTGTAACTTTACGATGGTGGGTTTCTTTTGGTTGTATTAGTTTTAGTATTTGTCTGTAGCTGTTTTGATCGCAAGCCCATCTCACACACTTTTCACATTATGTTCCGTTCATTAGGCCCTTGTCAGCCTTCGTTTTTTGTCGGCATCCTTAGGCCTCTGGTTGGCCTTTATCTTCAGGCGATAACATAGTCGTTGTGTCTTTTGTGTTTTGCGGATCCGTGCACTGTATTTTGTTCCTTAGGCCCTAGTTTGGTCTTCGTTCATCACCGGCGTGTCTTCATTATTGTAACGGTGACAACACAGTTGTGCTGTTTCTTTTATTATTAATGCATTTCTTGCTCTTCCTAAAAAGAAAAAAAGAACTTGACATTCTACATGTACTAAGTACAATATTTCATGGTACTCTAAAATGCTAAGATGGGTGTAATTTCTATTTTATGGGCCATTCCACAGTGATATGGTAAAAGCTCAAGCTACCAAGTGTGAGAATGTAGCTTCAAGTCTGGTAACCTCTTTTGAGTAGAGCAGCAGCCGACCATTTTTTAAAAATAAAAAAATTACATGAGAACAATACCATGTGATACCAAATAAGTAAAGGATCGTATACAGAAAACTGACCTTATTATTCAAAAGGCCGAGGCCAAGATTACAACTGGAGGGGAGGAGATAACAGCGGAAGAGAGAAGGGGAGAGCTAGGATTTTAGAGAGAGAGAGAGAGGGTAATCCTAAAAAACCTGCCTAAGCTATACAGACTCCAAGCTATTTATAGACCCAAAGGCAAACTAAATGAAATGCAAATGAAATACAAATTACACTCAAATTAAAATGAAGATTCCTTCCGGGTACACCTGGAGCCCCATTGTCACATTAGTCTTCACCGAAAGGAGAGTGTCATCATAACGACTCCATAATTGAGTCCTTTGCCACTGAAAGTTGGTTTGGCAGTATTATGCATTATTGGTGCTTTTCTTTTCCCTTTTTGGAAAAGGACAGCCTTTCAGTCATAACTTCTGTCATGCAATCCCAAAAGTCTCCCAAAGTAGGAGTGTTTTCTTCATCTTCATAGGGGTTCTGAGATTCCCCTGCCAGACAAGCAAAAGGATTGTTATCCTCTTCATTACTTTTTGCTAACGCCGTTGATTCATCATCAGCTTCTTGGTGAACAGATTGGAGAAATTGCTCCTTCATAAAATCCATGGTCTTAATTACCACTTCATCATCTGATAAAGATGGATTCTTTGCCCTGATTTGAGCTGAAATTTCCAAAAATGGGTTCTTAATGGACAACTTTTCTTTCTGCTTTAATTGTTGTCTCAACTCCTGGTTTTTGGCTTTGATTTTGTCGATAGTCTCCTGCATATTTGCACCTTTCCACCATCTGTATTGGAAAGTCCTCTAAAGAATTGGCAGACCTAATTGGTTTGCTCCAATTTGAAGATCCCATTTCCAAATCCAAGGGATACCAAAAATTGTCATAGTATCAAGAAAAAGTTTTCTTTCTGGGATAACCCCCCTCAATTGGAGTAATATTTGTAGAAGGGCTCTATTTCCTTCTGAATTTCGTTTGGTAAATAATCTGTGGGCTACCACATCCTCGGGTGGATCGGGGCGGCCCGAAAAACACACCTTTTTTTAATCGAATAAATTTTTTTGAAGAGTCGCCACCTGGATTTATGGTTCGCCACCCGAGAAACCGTTTTGATTTGAAAATCGATTGATTGAATTGAAAACCAGAGATCGTTTTTGAGGGTTCGGAAGCCACATTACGAGGGGGGAAGGGTTTTACGGCACCCCCCTCGCCCGATACGAAATCGGTCTCTACTAAATGTTTGTGGGATTTTTCAAAAGGATTTCATTTCATTAGACAAGTAGCATTTATCCACAGGTATATCATATAAGAGATGTATGCTGGTGCATGTGTACAGGAAACAATGAAAATGATGACGGAAATAATGCAAGATAACGGAAGCTGAGACCCTGCCACTGACTTCACTCCCGAGTGCTTGGGAGTGTTCCCAAGCGCTTGGGAGTGTTGCTTTCTGACCTGCAAATTTTGTTAGTACAAACAGGATACAATGCTAAAACTGTGAACTGAGATGATTCTAAAGCTCAGCAGAGGACTTAGCAGGCTAACGTTAAACCTTAGTCTTCCAAGTCATGCCTCCTTGCCATTATAAAGGGCAGATCCATGATCTAGAAGGACAAACAGGCACATGCATGGACATGCAAAGACAGGAAAATGGCAAGACTGGAGAAAGAGTGAAGGTAATTGCATGCAAACACTCCCGAGCGCTCTGGAGTGGTCCCAAGCGCTCGGGAGTGACCTGCACTCCAAACTGACTTCGACCAACAAACAGGCCTGTTATGACATGTTGACATACCAGATCTATCTTTTAAAGATGAAGTTTTCCTTTTCTTTAACATTTAAGAAACCCACTTGTGCATGAACTTTGAATGATAATGGTTTCTGTTTTGGGACAATAGATTGTAGACATCAACATGTTTCAACAGGACTATTTTATTTGAAATCACACTTCACCCCTCATGCATGTCTGCCAAAGTGCCAAAAGAACGGAGAAAATGGGACTGGAGGCACTCTCGAGCGCTCTAGAGTACTCCCGAGCGCTCGGGAGTGCTTCCAGTGAGTTGGTAAGGAAAATGTTTTTATGACCCTTTGCCCTTGTTTTTAACTAAGGTCTTCTAACCTCACACCCAGTATTAAAGACTGGGGTGGACTGGAAGACCTCCCTCAGAAAGGAAGAACAGCCCTTTGATTTGAACCAAGAATAGAAATGTTTCTACCTTTGGTGAGACTTTGCTTCTTGAAATGACTTTGAGAGGTGGGGGATGAAGGAAAATATCAGAGATCAGAACTTGAAACTGCCCTTAAGTTCCTGCATCTTTTCTTTTGATGCTTGGATCTCTTTCAATGTGTTTTTGAAAATCTTTCTTGAGTTTTAAAAGCCAAACTTTGCTTAGAGGTTTTAAGAGTTGCTTGACCAGAGAGGGAGAGGATTAGAGAGAGAAAATTTTCCGTCCTCTTCTCCACTGACCAAATGGGTATATATATAGCAAATATAACCCAAGGTTTTCATTTGAAAAATGAAATGCAATAAAATCTTTTGTTTGGAGGGAAAATCTCCAGGTCTGACTCCCTCTGACTGAGGGGTGTAGACACTTCCCAAATGGGGCATCGCCATACAGATTGATCACGTTTGTTTGCTCGATTGGTTACTTGCTTCATAAACCAAGATCGTGGACATTCCCATGGCTAGGAACATCGCCACACGATAGCGGTCATCATCAAAACAGAGTCGCCACCCAGTTTATTAAAACTGGGAAAACAGATAGAGATTCTGGGTACGGGAGCCAAGAGTACAGTGAAGGGGAAGGTGTTAGGCACCCCTCTCTGCCCAGCCGTGAGACTGGCCCATAGTTATTCGAAATAAGACATGTAGATGCTTTGTTTAATTCTAACACATAGTCTGTTTAATTAAGCCTTTAAACACTAAATAAGGTGAGCCAACGCGATAAGTAAAGCATGCATTAGAAAGCAGAACAGAAAACAAACTGTCCCAGGGAGATGGATCCCGCGGCCGGTGAATGGATGTCACGGCCGAGGGATCGAACTGGTTTGATATATCGGCCGAGGGATCGAAGCCCCGGTCGATGTTCTTCCTCACACCAGACAGAAATATTAGCAGATGATCAAAACGCTACGATTAAGATTATAAACAAAAAATAGATCAAACCAGAGGCCGTTGGGCCTCACCACCTTGATCCCTCAGTTGCTTGATTGCTTCGGATTGGTGGTGATTGACTGATTGCTTCTTTGAAAACCCTAGGGTTAGGGTTTGAACTTCGAGGTTTTATCGTTGGATTGATGGCTGCCTTCGGGAGATTGGGGCTTTTGAAGAGGGAGTTCGAGAGAGTATTTGTGCAGGGTTTCGTGGCTTGAGTGGGTGTATTCACTTGTTAATTTCGGAACCCAAAGGCTCCTTTATATAGGCATAGGGATGACTCACTCCGGCCAATCGAAATGCACAATCAAAATTGGAGTTAGAGTGTGATTCTAACTCCTCATGGCAATCCTCCAACGTAGCCCGAACGCATCGGGAAGGTAGTGTAGTTGGATCAAACGTCTGACAGAACGTTCGAGAGTCTGGTAAAAAGGACGATCTGGCGGCCGAGGAATGGATGTTGCGGCCGAAGGATAGATCTTGCGGTCGAGGGATTGATCTCTCAGGGAGATTTTCTAGCAACAGGTTGCTCGGGTGAAGAAATGATGTTAAGGCCGTGACATCAATGTCACGGCCGACAGATGGATTCTCCTAGGATCCTGAATTTTCTGTCTGAAAGGCTATATGGTTCTGGATTGGGTCTTCTAAGTGGCTTAAAGTTCTTACCGAAAGTCCTAAGGTTCTCGAGAAGGCAATCAGTAATCACTGTAACCATTTCATCATCGGGATGGTCCCCAAGGTGGGACTTGAAATAATCGTTAGGCCAAATTGGGGTGTCTACAAGGTGGAGTGTTGCCTGAAGAAAATCCTGGACCAGCCGGCTGTAATGATGGATTGCATGGATAGTGGGGAAACTTTTTCACCCATTGGGCAGCGATAGAGGTCTCGAGCGCTCGAGAGTGAGTCTGGTCCAAGGTTTTGAAAAATGTTCTCAAGCGCTTGGGAATGCTCCTGAGCGCTTAAAACTGATTTTGCACTTTTATTTTACTCTTTTAAAGTCTTCCAAGAAGCATGGTCTCGATCAGTCCAAGGCTTGTTTTAATCCGAGCTCATCATCGGGGAGCCTCCGGGCCACAAATCAAGGAAATTCGAGAAGTCCAAATTGGAGTGTCTACATAATCCTGTAAAGGTCCAAATTTAGACCACCATTCATAAAACCAATTTGGAAATTCATTTTTCCTAACCAGCTTTGGACATAATTTTAGAAACCAAGAATGTTTTCTTCGCTGGTTTTGGTAGTAAAAAGTTTTTGTCCAAGCTTCAATATAATCCCAGTAATTATATTGAATTTGAGCACCATTTTCTGCCTTGATTGACAGAGACTTCGATTTTGATGGGTGAATTCCCCATTTCTGGATTGGAATGACCATCTTAATTATGGCCTTACTATAGCTGACTGGACTTTTCTGACCAATTTTGCTATCATAAGTGTGGTTAATTTCCACTGATCCAGATTATGTGAGCATTGCTTCATAGATGTATCGGAATTTTCCTTCATGGACTGGATAGCTCATTGTATCCAAATATTGGGACTTTATTTCCCAAGGATCATTCCTCCATTGTTCATCTTTTAGTTCCAAGACCATAATTGTCTCAGTGGTCTTCAACAATTTGAAGATATCTTCATTCTGGATCACTTCCTTCATTGAAAGTGATGAGGATGATGCAGAAGCAGCTTCCCGTAGTGATGGGAATTGTAATTTGTTGGCCTTTAAGTAGGCCTCAATATCTGCATCGGTGACCCTTGATCTACCCCTGCCACGAGGGCTATTTCCTCGACCACGTCCACGATCTGGTGGTCTATTCATCTGCAAAATTATGCACGAGATAAAACATTCAGTCTATTCTGAATCTGTTGTATTCTTTTATTATGACTGTGATTGACAATTAAATCTTCTTCCTCATCATCGGAATATCCATATTCTTCATAGAATTGGTCGATGGCTTTAATAGCATTAATCCATCTTTTTAAGTAGAATCTCGTTGGGAGATATCTCCTGAAATATTGCTCCGTATTAGCCATGATGTGTCTATCCATGGCTTTCTTGAATTTTTTATCCTTTTCAATAATAAATTTTAGCCTAGATTGGGCTATAGAAGGACAGGCTTGTTTGATGAAAGATTCATCCATATTGCTAGAAGATTCAAATATTTCCTCAGCCTTTTGTCGGCTGATTGGCAGCATTAGACCTGTAAAAATTCACGAGTGAGAAAATCAGGGAGAGAATTATTTTCTCCTTTAATATATTCTATATCAAAATCAAATGCAGATAATTCTGACTACCGTCTAGCAAAAATTTGTTTTGAAGCAAGGTTTTTAATATATTGTTTTAAAACTTGCTTTGCTGCACTGCAATCTACTTTAAGCAAGAAATGCTGATTTAGTAGATCGTCTTGGAATTTATTTATACACTTTATGATAGAAAGAATTTCTTTCTCAATAGTGCTATAATTCACCTGGGCATTTTTAAAGAGTACAGAAGTAAATCTGACTAATTCTTCCTTAGAAATATTAGAATTATATTGTTTCAAAATGCCACCATAACCAATATTCGAGGCATCTGTCTCAACTATTTCTCCATTCTGGATTAGCAATTTCCAAACAAGGTAGTTGTTTTGCTTTCAATTTAATCTTTTGGACAGCCTTAGTATGAATTTCTGTCCAAGGAGGAGGATCATATAGGGGTGCAGAATCCTGGGCCAATTCTTTATAATAGTCTCCTATATAATTGAGACTTCCCAGAAATCTCTGTAACTGGGTTTTATCCTTTAATTCATTTGGAAATTTAGAAGCAAATTCTATGCTTCTATCAATAGGGATAATTTTCCCTTGGTGAATATTATGTCCTAAGAATCTGACATTAGTCTGAAATAATTTCATCTTAGGAGTTGAAACAACAAGTCCATTTCTTTTAATGACATCTTTAAAAATTCTTAGATGCTTAATATGCTGATCTATGTTCTGAGAAAATATTAGAACATCATCAATATAACAAATAGCAAACTTAGCATATGGATAAAAAATATCATTCATAATATTTTGAAATTCTGAAGGTGCATTTTTCAGACCAAAGGGCATCACATTCCATTCGAAATGACCAAAAGGAACAGTGGATGTTGTTTTATATTGATCAAATTCCTTAATTTGAATCTGTCAATATCCTGATTTTAAATCAAATTTAGAAAAGATGACTGCTTTATTCAGTCTATCTAATAAGTCTTTTTTATTGGGAATGGGATATCTTATCCACATTAGAACTTCATTAAGAGGTTTATAATTAATAACCAATCTTCGAACACCTCGTTCCTTTTCCACATTTTTATTAACATAAAAAGCTGTTCAACTCCATGGAGAGTAGCTTTTCCTGGTTAATTGTTTATTTAACAAACGGTCAATTTCATCTTGACACATCTTTAAATATTCTTGTTTCATTTGAGAAGGTCTTGCCTTTGTAGGAATTTTCCTTTCATCAAAATCCTTCTCATAAGGAAGTGCAACAATATATTTCTTCCTATCCCAAAAAGCTTTTGGGCTTTTTGGGGTGTCACTACAAATTTCATTATTGAAATTTTCCTGTATTTGAGAAATTTTCTCTTTCATTCTAGGGTGCTGAAGTGTTTCTTCAATTCCCATTATTCTGATTTCCTTTTGAAGAAAATTTATCCGTTTATCTTTATTTGATATTTTTCTCATAATATCATTTATTTCTTTGTAAACAAGAGGAGAAACAAATTCAAAGAATATTTCATGGCCATCAATATGGGCAGTTATTCCAACAGTACTGGTTTGCATTGGCATTAACATTGCTAGGAAAGGAGTTCCTAAAATCAATTCATGTTGGAGGTTTCTTATGCAAAGAAAATTTGACTCCAAACAAATTCCTTTATTACAAATGTAAACATTATTCAGTTTATATTTAATCATCATTTTAGACCCACTTGCATTAGTGAGACTTTGAGAGGTTTTGTCAAAATATTGGGTTGGAACTATTCCCTCTTGGATACAATTCATATCCGCTCCACTGTCAACTAGAGTAATAATATTGTTGATAGTGTATTCCTTTTGTATTACTAAGTTTACCCTTACATGCCATTTTTGGTAAACCACATTATTGATTAGATTCAAATAATTAGAATCATCATTCTGCTCTATGCTACCTTTCTTTTCCAAAGAAACAAATTTTTGATTCATCTCATTTATTTCTTGGGTAGCTTTATTTTGAAATGATTTTAACATTTTTTATTTCTGTCTTTAAAGTATTTATTTCACCCTTTAGATTAGGAATCGTAACAGGCTTATAATTATCAACTTGTTGTAGTCTGTCTAAAACATTTTTTAGACTATAAGTCTCATTAGAAATTTGAGGTTTATTTTCCTCTTCTTCTTCTTTAGTAGAAGATATACATGTTTCTATAATTTTTATTTTTAATTGAGGATCATCAATTTGATCTATGATATCTAATAAACCTTGTTGTTTATCAGATAAAACATTAATACCGAGACCATTCATCTCAACTATTGCTTTCCAGTAATTATTGGAAGTTGAACATTCAAGATTATTACAATTGCAATTTTTAGGGGCTTCTTCTTCTTCTGAATCGGAAGAAGTGTCTTCTTCTTGATCAGATATATCATTCACCTAATCCTTTGGTTCTTCATAAGAAGAGTCTGATTCACTTGAATCAAGAAGTAATTTGAAGAGCTGTTGTTTTAACCCTTCATCTATTTGAAGCTCATTAAGCTTTTTCTTAGTTTTACACTTATTGGCATAATGTCCTATTTTTCCACACTTGAAGCATTAAGCTGTAGTTTTCTTTTTAGACTTATTATTCTGCATCTTGAAAATAGATTCTTTTGAGCCAGATTGCTCAGTCTTATTCTTCTTATTGTTATAAGACTTTCTTTTGGAATTTTTTCTAATAGTTTTATTACTACTCTTTTTAGTAGTCGGTTTTGGATATTTAGTTATATCTTAACCAAATTGGTCACAAAACTGACCTAATTCTTGTTTACCAGTTAGGTGTTGCTTCTTCAACTGGTTGTGTAATTTTATGTCGTTACACAAAGTTAATCCTTCCTAGATTATTATGGATATTAATTGACCATAAGTGTAGTTGTCATAAATGATTGTTGTACCATTATTTTGGTCTCTTAATTTTTTCCTAATTTTCTCTGCAAAGAAATGAGGTAAACCATCAACAAATTTTGACTTCCAATGCTCACTATTAGCATCGTTTCTTTGCATAACTTTTGCTAGGAATACATCTATGTACCAACGAAAATGAGTTAAAGTTGGGCATTTAAGATTTTGGAGTAATTCTCTACTTCTCTCTCGTTGGTTATCCTAGTGACCAACAAAGTGGAGGATTATTGCTTGTACTAAAGTGTACACAGCATCCTGCTTTTGCTCATTATTCTCTATTTTTATGACATTCAATATTTCTACTATTTGGGTTGCGTTAAGGATATTATCCCACCAACCTTTAATCATACCAGTGAAACCAACAGTAATCCATCCAGCTATATCTCTATCACTATTTCTATTCTGAGCACAAATCGTGCTATACATCATCATTTGATCTACAATTCCAAAAATCTGGTATTCAGTCATGCCATCTATGTTCCATTCATAGATGGTTCTACCACTGTAAGACATTTGTCTTTGAAAACCAGCTTCCTCATATAACATATCTTGAGGACTAGGTCTAGGATAGTAGTATCTATCTACTCATGCATAAGGAAGTCTTTGGGAAGGATATTGCATTTTATTAATAGATTCATTTTGAAGAAAAGAATTTTCTAATTCTAAAATTTCTTGACTATTCATATCTAAATCCAATTCTTCAGAAATAACTTTGATAGAAAGACCTTTTAGTCTTTTTTGTAATTCTTTAACTAAATCAGAATTACTTATTTGGTATCAGAGCCAGTAATGGCGTAAATATATTGTTAGTGCAAATATAAGTTATTACTTCTGATGGAGCCTTTTTTGAATAAAACTTAATAAGAAAAATTTAAATGTAAGATACCATTATGGGTAGTGGGACGTCACTAAAGTCGCGTACTGATTTGTCCAGCCATGAGGACCCGGTTAGAGTAATTTGGCCTTGCTCCGGTAAACCGTTGACAGACGTGCTATTTATAATGTCATCTTCCGTTAAAAAAAAAAAAGAAGAACGCAAAATCATGAGAAAATAATTTATATGAGCACTAACACAATCATCTCAAAATGAGAAGATTATTTAGATCTGATAATGATAGAATTAAAAATTCCGAACTAGTGGAATATGCCAATGTGCAAGAACAATTAAATCACTAGACAATTCCTCTAGTTCGTCCATCAACAATTTATGGATGTGGTACATTTGAATTTAGAAGCAACTTGGCAATTAAAACCAAGGAAAAAACAGATAGCATAGAGCTCAATGATAAGATAATTAATCTTATGGAAAGAAATGATCTTCTTGCTCATATGCGAAATTATAATTATATCCATATTGGTTTAGTACAAATTGCTCTTAAACTATTAACTTTGTTAGGAATGGATACCTATCTACAAGTAACTTTGAGAGATGGCAGGTGTAATAATTGGAGATCCTCAATAATGGGGGCTATCGAGACCAGTCTATGTCATGGTCCTGTTTATTTTAATGCTTACCCTAATCTTACCCTATCTTTAACAGATAGAAATATTGGTCAAGTCCTAAATTGTAGGATTCAAACTAGAGGTTACGACTATTTGCTAGGATCGGAGGTAATAGTCGTAGTTTATAGAGTTTACTATAAAGTTATGAATACTGTTAATCCAAGGGTGCGTCAATTAGGATCCCCTGACCAAATTGTCTTAATAGAAACTAATATGTTGACATCTAATATTGCAACCAACAGATTGATTAATTGGGAGGAAATTACATTTCCTGAAAACTGGACCATTACTAATGTTGTCCCTCCCAGACCAATAATTAATCAGATTGAACAAATAGTTCAGAATAATGAAGGAACTGTCTCCCTAAATTTTAGAAATTCCGAATCAGGAAGATTTCTACGAAGTAGTAGTTCCAGAAGTAGTAGTTTTTCTACTACTCAAATACCATATAGGGTGAGTGTCCCTCCTACTAGTAGACACTCAACTTCTGAAATCCCAGAATCAATGAACCCAAGTCCAATTGAGGATATTAATTTAGCAGGTATAAGAATATCTCAAAATCATATCCCTCATGGAGTTTATAATGTTTCTCAAAATTCAGTAGAATCACCTACTGCCAGTGAAATGAATTTTTCCATTAATGACAATAATAGGACCTGAAGTCAGACTAGAAATAAATCAGGAATTTTGCCAACCTAAAAATAAAGAATTTAGGAACTGGTATTTCTCAAAATATAGTGAGAATCAATTACAAAACTTTAAAAGGGAATTTTATGAGTGGCTTGAGTATTCCAAGAAAACAATCCCTTTTACCCAATGGTTTTATGGAAAATATTTCAATGAGTTTGATAAATCCATAAATGTTATACAAGATTATCATAGAAATTGGAAAAGTTCTATGACTGTAACTGTAATAAGGGCAGTTCATCCTCATACTATTCCTTTATCTTTAGAAGGAAGTTCAGAATCTGATCCTTCTCTAGAAACAATAGCATTTATTAAACCAACAAACGCAGATATGAATGGAAAATTGCATAAGCAAAATAATTTCACCAATCTTCACCTCACTACCATTGGAGATCAATTAGTTTGAATAGAAGGACAAGTAACCCAATTAAGGGAAGATATTAAGAATTCTCAATCTATGGAAAAGGATGAGGAGAAAATCTCTCCTTCTAATATTCGACCACCTGTCTCAATATCAGGATTCAATTTAGCTAATCTAAATAAAAATTCTGATTTAGTTAAAGAATTACAAAAAAAAGACTAAAAGGTCTTTCTATCAATGTTATTTCTGAAGAATTGGATTTAGATATGAATAGTCAAGAAATTTTAGAATTAGAAAATTCTTTTCTTCAAAATGAAACTATTAATAAAATCCAATATCCTTCCAAAGACTTCCTTATGCAGGAGCAGATAGATACTACTATCCTAGACCTAATCCTCAAGATATGTTATATGAGGAAGCTGGTTTTCAAAGACAAATGTCTTACAGTGGTAGAACCATCTATGAATGGAACATAGATGGCATGACTGAATACCAGATTTTTGGAATTGTACATCAAATGATGATGTATAGCACAATTTGTGCTCAGAATAGAAATAGTGATAGTGATATAGCTGGATGGATTACTGCTGGTTTCACTGGTATGATTAAAGGTTGGTGGGATAATATCCTTAATGCAACCTAAAGAGCAGAAATATTGAATGCTATAAAAATAGAGAATAATGAGCAAAAGCAGGATGCTGTGTACACTTTAGTACAAGCAATAATCCTCCACTTTGTTGGTCACTGGGATAACCAACGAGAGAGAAGTAGAGAATTACTCCAAAATCTGAAATGCCCAACGTTAACTCATTTTCGTTGGTACAAAGATGTATTCCTAGCAAAAGTTATGCAAAGAAACGATGCTAATAGTGAGCATTGGAAGTCAAAATTTGTTGATGGTTTACCTCATTTCTTTGCAGAGAAAATTAGGAAAAAATTAAGAGACCAAAGTAATGGTACAAAAATCATTTACGACAACTACACTTATGGTCAATTAATATCCATAATAATCTAGGAAGGATTAACTTTGTGTAACGACATAAAATTACACAACCAGTTGAAGAAGCAACACCTAACTGGTAAACAAGAATTAGGTCAGTTTTGTGACCAATTTGGTTATGATATGACTAAATATCCAAAACCGACTACTAAAAAGAGTAGTAATAAAACTACTAGAAAAAATTCCAAAAGAACGTCTTATAACTATAAGAAAAATAAAACTGAGCAATCTGGCTCAAAAGAATCTACTTCCAAGAAGCAGAATAATAAGTCTAAAAAGAAAACTACAGCTAAATGCTTCAAGTGTGGAAAAATAGGACATTATGCCAATAAGTGTAAAACTAAGAAAAAGCTTAATGAGATTCAAATAGATGAAGGGTTAAAACAACAGCTCTTCAAATTACTTCTTGATTCAAGTGAATCAGACTCTTCAGATGAAGAACCAGAGGATCAGGTGAATGATATATCTGATCAAGAAGAAGACACTTCTTTCGATTCAGAAGAAGAAGAAGCCCCTAAAAATTGCAATTGTAATAATCTTGAATGTTCAACTTCCAATAATTACTGGAAAGCAATAGTTGAGATGAATAGGCTCAGTATTAATGTTTTATCTGATAAACAACAAGGTTTATTAGATATCATAGATCAAATTGATGATCCTCAATTAAAAATAAAAATCATAAAAACATGTATATCTTCTACTAAAGAAGAAGAAGAGGAAAATAAGCCTCAAATTCCTAATGAGACTTATAGTCTAAAAAATGTTTTAGACAGACTAGAACAGGTTGATAATTATAAGCCTGTTACGATTCCTGATCTAAAGGGTGAAATAAACACTTTAAAGACAGAAATAAAAATGTTAAAATCATTTCAAAATAAGGCTACCCAAGCAATAAATGAGATGAATCAAAAATTAGTTTCTTTGGAAAAGAAAGGTAGCATAGAGCAGAAGCAAGATTCTAATTATTTGAATCTAATCAATAATGTGGTTTACCAAAAATGGCATGTAAGGGTAAACTTAGTAATACAAAAGGAATACACTATCAACAATATTATTGCTCTAGTTGACAGTGGAGCGGATATGATTTGTATCCAAGAGAGACTAGTTCCAACCCAATATTTTGAGAAAACCTCTCAAAGTCTCACTAATGCAAGTGGGTCTAAAATGATGATTAAATATAAACTGAATAATGTTTACATTTGTAATAAAGGAATTTGTTTGGAGACAACTTTTCTTTGCATAAGAAACCTCCAACAGGAATTGATTTTAGGAACTCCTTTCCTAGCAATGTTAATGCCAATGCAAACCAGTACTGTTGGAATAACTGCCCATATTGATGGCCATGAAATATTCTTTGAATTTGTTTCTCCTCCTGTTTATAAAGAAATAAATGATATTATGAGAAAAATATCAAATAAAGATAAACAAATAAATTTTCTTCAAAAGGAAATCAGAATACTGGGAATTGAAGAAACACTTCAGCACCCTAGAATGAAAGAGAAAATTTCTCAAATACAGGAAAATTTCAATAATGAAATTTGGAGTGACATCCCAAATTCTTTTTGGGATAGGAAGAAATATATTGTTGCACTTCCTTATGAGAAGGATTTTGATGAAAGGAAAATTCCTACAAAGGCAAGACCATCTCAAATGAAACAAGAATATTTAAAGATGTTTCAAGATGAAATTGACAGTTTGTTAAATAAACAATTAATCAGGAAAAGCTACTCTCCATGGAGTTGTACAGCTTTTTATGTTAATAAAAATGCGGAAAAGGAACGAGGTATTCCAAGATTGGTTATTAATTATAAACCTCTTAATGAAGTTCTAATGTGGATAAGATATCCCATTCCCAATAAAAAAGACTTATTAGATAGACTGAATAAAGCAGTCATCTTTAAATTAAGGAATCTGATCAATATAAAACAACATTCACTGTTCCTTTTGGTCATTTTGAATGGAATGTGATGCCCTTTGGTCTGAAAAATGCACCTTAAGAATTTCAAAATATTATGAATGATATTTTTTTATCCATATGCTGAGTTTGCTATTTGTTATATTGATGATGTTCTAATATTTTCTCAGAACATAGATCAGCATATTAAATCTAAGAATTTTTAAAGATGTCATTAAAAGAAATGGAATTGTTGTTTCAGCTCCTAAGATGAAATTATTTCAAACTAATGTCAGATTCTTAGGACATAATATTCACCAAGGGAAAATTATCCCTATTGATAGAAGCATAGAATTTGCTTCTAAATTTCCAGATGAATTAAAGGATAAAACCCAGTTACAGAGATTTCTGGGAAGTCTCAATTATATAGGAGACTATTATAAAGAATTGGCCCAGGATTCCGCACCCCTATATGATAGACTGAAGAAGAATCCTCCTCCTTGGACAGAAATTCATACTAAGGTTGTCCAAAAGATTAAATTGAAAGCAAAACAACTACTGTGGGCTATCACAGCCAAGGGTGGATCGGGGCGGCCCGAAAAACACACGTTTTTTAATCGAATTGAAAAATTTGAAGAGTCGCCACCTGGATTTATGGTTTGCCACCCGAGAAACCGTTTTGATTGAAAATGATTGTTTGAATTGAAAACCAGAGATTGTTTGAGGGTTCGGAAGCCATGTTACGAGGGGGGAAGGGTTTTACGGCACCCCCCTCGCCTGACGCGATGTCGGTCTCTACTAAACGTTTATGGGATTTTCAAAGGGACTTTGTTTCATTTGACACGTAGCAAACATCCGCAGGTACGTCAAGTAAGCGTGTATGCTGGTGCATGTGTACAGGGGATGATGAAAATGGTAAAGAAATGCAAGATAACAGAAACTGAAACCCTGCCCCTGACTTCACTCTCGAGCGCTCGGGAGTGGTCCCGAGCGCTTGGGAGTATTGATGCCCAACCTGCAAGTTTTGTTAGTGCAGACAAGATATGATACTAAGACTGTAAATTGAAGTGATTATTTTGAACATGTTACAGGCTCAGCAGAGGGCTTGGCTGGCTGGAGCTGAGCCTCAACCGTCCAAACCATGCATCCTTGCCTCCGCAAGGGTAGATCCATGATCTGAAAGAGTAAACAGGCACATGCATGGACATGCAAAGGCATAAAAATGGCCAGACAGGGGAACAAATGTGGTGTGAAGACGTGCATGCACTCTCGAGCGCTCTGGAATGGTCCCGAGCGCTCGAGAGTGATTTACACTCCAAACTGGCTTTGAACTAGTAACAGGCTTATTTAGACACATTGATGCTCTTGACCTGCTCTTTTGAAACTAGGAACACCTTTTTAATGCTAGGAAAATTGATTTTTGCATGATCTTTAAGTGAAAACAATTTCTGTTTTGAGGCAGCAGATTACTTACATCAACGTGTCCTAACGAAGCTATTTCGTTCAAAATCACACTTCATCTCCTCTATCTGTCTACCAAAGTGCCAAAAGAAGGGAAAATGAGACTGAGGACACTCTTGAGCGCTCTAGAGCACTCCCGATAAGAGTCGAAATATTGATATTTTGTCCCTCCAAACTACACTCGTTAGTCATTTATATTTGATACTTGATATTTATTTTGCTTTTATTTTGTTTATAGGTTGTTTGAGCTCGTTGTCCAAAATATTGAATAAAAAGAAGAGTTTAATGATGTTTGGTGTCAGAGTGCAGAATGCTTCAAAGTTGAATCATTAGTTTATCATTACATCAAGTCAAAAGGACCTTGGTGTGATTAATGGAATAATCCCCCATATAAGTGAAACTGAAGACTTCGGCAAGAGGGCTGGACGAGGGTTTCGGATTTGGTTTTCGACGATGCACGGAACGCAAGCAGCAAGGACCACGTTGCTGTTCTTGAGGATGGAGACTGAACCAACACTTGATTCACTCCTTCCCATGAGCGGCTAAATAATCTTCTAGGGCGTAGATGAAGCTCGAACTTCTAGTAACATTATTTATGTTTTGATTTAGTGTTCTAATTATTCGAATCATGGTTGTATGACTTGATGACTTATTTATCTTGATGATTTATTTATGATATTAATTCTTTCCATCAAATCTTGTGTATGAAAATCCTAGGTTTTATGCACGTTCATACAACGGTTTTAATTATTTTGTGATAACCGGTTGGATGGATTATACTACATAAGACGCGTCGTGCCGATGAGACGATCCGTACTTTAATTTGAGACGAGTCGTGCTAGTAAGACGATTCGTGCTAGGCGGAGATAGTCCATGCCGATTGATGATTCATAAATTATTTTTAGGAGATATCGCTAGGGCTTGCAACCCTACGGTATCCGGATTGATTCGAATAGTTGACCTGTAATTGAAACATATTTAGGTTACGAGGGGAAAGAGTGGATTCGAAACCCTAGAGCTTTTTCCCATCAATTATTTTCTGCTTTTCTATCGTCTTTAATTTTAGTTCAATAGTTTTAAGAAACCAACAATCAATCAATCTTTTTCTCGGATTAATATAGAAATTAATTGAAATAACTGTAACTCAGCCTTATAATCCCTGTGGAGCGATACTTGGAATACTTACCACTGTTCATTTGAGTAGTAGTAATTGTTTCGTTTGATTAATTATTTTTGGTACGGAAACGACCCGATCAAATTTTGGCGCCGTTGCCGGGGATTAAAAGCACGGTTACTTAGTTTTAATTGATTTCTATTTTAATTCTTAGTTTAGTTGCAATTTTTTATTTTCTTTCTTACTTTTTTTTTCACCCTTATTTAATTGTTCTCTCTTTCTTAGAATTTTTTTTACTCTAGATACAGAATTGAAAATTTGCAGCGCAAAGAGGCAGCGAACCAACAGGCATAATCACAAAAAGTCTTTTGCCAATTATTTAAGCACGGTAAGTTTTCTTATTCTTCTTCATTTATTTTTTTTTCTAGTTATTTTTTTTTGTTATTTATTCTTTATTTTTAGTTTTTGAGTCAGAGTCAATTTCACATTTTATGCAAGGTCTTCGTTTGTTGAGTCCTAAATTTGTTGCTTTAGATTCTGAAATTAAGCGAAACTTTCAAGTTAAGAGGGCGGAGTCTAAATTAGCCAAACTTAATCCTAAAATCACTTCGATGACTGAATGCCAAGCCCCTCCATCCCTAAAATCACACTTCATACCCACCTCCTACACTCCCTCATCTTGTATACAGTTGCCAGCCACTACGGCGACTCATTATGAGATTGATCCAAACATGATTCAAATGCTTCCATCCTTCTATGGGAAAGAGCAAGAGGACCCTTATAGGCACTTGAATGAATTTAGAGAAATATGCAGCATTGTAAAAATTCGGGACTTCACAGATGACGAACTTAGGTTGCGGTTGTTCCCTTTTTCACTCAAGGATAAAGCCAAGAATTGGTGGACGTGGCTTATTAACCTTTTTGGTCCCCAATGTATCAAATTCGGACCATTTTGGTCCCCAATAAATGAATTGGAGACATTTAGTCCCCCATGTTTCTAAATGTGTACCAATGTAGTCCCCACCAGTCACACCGTTACCTCTAACGTTAAAACGAGGGGCACTCCTGTCTTTTCCCCACCCCAACCCTATTATCCCGCCAAAACCATACACCATCCCCACCTGGCAACCCTTTTATCCCGCCAAAACCATACACCCATTATATATACATAACCTGTGAAAAAAAAACAAAGTACACCAGTTTCTTCTCTCTCTCTCTCTCTCTCCCATGGCTTCTTCTTCCTCTGCAACTACTCAATATGAGTACCCCACTTGCTTGTGTGGGAATCCAGCCCCCCTTCGAAGGTCCAAGACCATTGCTAATCCAGGAAGACGATTCTTAGGGTGCGCCAATTACGAGATATGAAATAAACCCACAAACTATATACTGAAAATAAAAACTGCAGGTTTACACAATTTGTCATTAATATTTGCAGATAAAAGAGAAAAGATGCAAATACTTCTATTGGGTTGATCCACCGACAAGGGAGAACGAATTGGAGCCAAAGAATGCTGAGCTAGAGCACCGACTAGAGGACATGGAAAAAAAGAACCAACAACTGAACAAAGAGAACAAGAAGCTGAAGAAGAAATTGATGGCAGTGGAGGCTAAAATGAACTCCTACAAATTATGGTGTATTATTCTAATGGTTGTATGCATCATGTATTGGTTCACAACAAAAAATGGTCATGGTCATGTTCGAAGTGTCAAGTATTTGCCATGAAATATAAAGGCAGATATGTAATGACTTTGTATGCTTTGAATGAATGAAATTATGGTACTCAATGCCTTTAAGTTTATGCCAAAAAGATTGAACTGAAATGTAATGCGTTCATTTTGTGGTTCCATTTTGTGAAGAGAGCATGCAGCAAGTGTCCATAAGTTCTTCCAAATTATAACTGAAACATAACCACAGTGTACTGAAACAGAACAAAGTGCACTGAAAATGTATACCTGCACCAAAGTGTACTGAAACAGAAAAAATTATGCAGCAAAGTGAAAAAAAAATGCAGCAAAGTAGATAAAAAAAAAATGCAGCAAAGAAGATAAAAAAAATAAAGCAAAACAGATGCTATGTTATTCCCAAAGTGCAGGTATACAATCAAAGTGCATGTAACAGCAGTAGCATGCAGAATACAGAATGCCAATAGCAGCAAAAGCATATTGAATCTAGGTGTTCTTCGGCCTAAAACAACAGCAGCATACATATTGACCATAACAAAGCCATAACATAAGCTTGGTACCAAAACATAAGGTGTTCTTCTGCCTAAAACATTGGCTTACTGTCAAAACATTCAAACTGAATCAAATGCCCTATGGCATACATATTGAGCATAACAACATAAGCTTTAATAGCTAGCTTCCTACTAAATACAAAAGCAAGTTCATAAGCATGGTACCATATCCAAAAATAAGTTCATAAGCATGGTACCATATCCAAAAACCAGCTCATAAGCATGGTACCATTATGCCTAATCCACTAAGGCCTAATCCCATGCAAACCTAACACATTAGCATACTTGTTGGTAGCTCCCCTTCGAACTTGCTTAACTTGTGTCACAGATGAGATTTGGGATTCTTGTGTTGCTTGGTCATAGTTTGTTGGAGTATTGACCTGTACAACAAGAGATGAAGTGTATAATATAACGTGTGACTAAATTACAACTCTTTAAATAAGAAGCAAACCCTAAACCGACTAGGAAAAGGAAAAAATACCAATTTTGGAAAGTTCCAAAATTATTACATATTCTGAAAATATAAGAAGAACCAAAACTTCTCCAACAAGAACGGACATTATTGGATTTTCCTACCAAAAGTTATAAGCAAAAAGATTATTCCTAAAATGGCAAATTTGGCCTTTTGGAGCCCTAAACGGCCGAAAACGGCTAAAAAATGAAGACCACATGGCCGCAGGCGATGTGTCTTGACCGTTGGGCCGTTTCGGATCGAACCCAAGTGGGCTCAAAGCTAAATTCTTCGGTCAGTTATGATTTCGACTAGTCAATTTTTGAAATGCTTAAGGTGTGAGATGAAGTGTATAATACTAAATAATGAGCAAACAGAGATATAAATGGTGGATTTTCACCTGAGTTGCAATACCCCCCCCCCCCCCCCCCCCTTATAGCCGGCCCTGTTCTTTCTCCTCTACCTCTGACAGCTGTTCCTCCTCTTCCTCCACCCATTCCTTGCATAGCAACTGCACCTCCCCTCACAAGACTGCCTCTACCTCTTGCTTGCACAACATTGCCTCTGCCCCTTGCTTGAACAGCATGTCCTTTTCCCCTTGCTTGAACAGCATGTCCTCTTCCCCTTGTTTGCACAGCAGTGCCTCTGCCCCTTGCTTGCACAGCTCCACCTCTGCCCCTTGCTTGTACAACACTACCTCTACCTCTCACAGCCCTACCTCTGCCCCTCACAGGTATACCTTGCACATCTGCTCCACCTCTGCCTCCTTGCACATCAGTTGCACTACCTTGCACATCTGCTCCACCTCTGCCTCCTTGCACATCAGTTGCACCTCTGCCCCTCCCAACATTACCTCTGGCTGTCTCACCTTCATTTTGTTCTGCCAATGGTACAGTGCAAGTCCTCCTATTGTGTCCATGTTGCCCACATCTCCTGCAAAATACTGAATTCTGCCCAACTTTCAACATCTTGTGTGGGTACAATGGATTAAGGTACTCCTCAGGACCTCTTATTCTCTTCATTCTAGGCCTTCCAACCTTCCTTCTGGCAGATGGGGGAAGCACTGGAGTGAATCCAGTCTTTGGCCACAACTTGTACCCATTGATGGGGTTTATCAATGGTTGATATGCTTTCATGTACGTTGCCTTGGAATAACAAGCATGTATGTAGGCCTCTGGTTTTTGGTGTCTTTCTTGCATTGCTGCCATGGCATGAGGGCATGGCAGTCCACTCAAATTCCATCTCCTACAAGTGCATGACCTTTGGTTCAGGTCCACTGTGTATTGTTCACAATCCTGTCCCCCCCACTTTGACTTGAAACTGTAAATCACCAAACCATGTTGCATAGCATAGGCCAGACTCATTACTCAAGACCTCAAACTTGTCATAGATATTTGGTAGGAGGGGATTGAGGTACTTCTTGATCCACTCTCTCCTAACTAGCATACGTTTGCTTAAATAGCATCTTATCCACTCAAGCATCTCTATGATTGGCTTATCTCTTGCCTCTAGGATTCCTCTATTAAATGCTTCACACAAGTTGTTGCATACCATATCACATTTAATTGTTTCCCTAAAATGTGACCTACTCCAATATCTAGGGGGAATATTTGCTAGCCAATCATATGCCTTTTCATCCTCCTCCTTAACCCTTTGCATTGCTTCTTGAAATTTGGATACATGTGATGCTTTGGCACATGCCCAAAATTTGTCCTCAAATGAAATGCCCTTAAATAATTTCTGAAAATTACTTAATATGTGCTTGCAACAATACCTATGCTCTGCCCTTGGAAGCATTTCATTTAGTGTTGGGATTAAACCCTACAACATAAAAAACAAATTGAGTGTATATGAAAATTGAAAAGACAGAAAAATACAGAATTTTTTTTATAGTAAGAAAAGAACATACAATACCTTCTGCCTGTCATTGATGAAGGTCCACTCATGTTCATTGTTGTCACTAATGTTGAAATCCATCTTGATTAATGTCAGAAACCATCCCCATGTATCCTTGTCTTCTTTCTCTACCACAACCCATGCCATTGGATACATAGCATTGTTTGGATCAACTCCAACTGCAGTTAAAATCTGTCCATTGTACTCTCCCTTCAAATGGCAACCATCAACCCCAATGATCTTTCTACACCCATTAGCAAAAACAGACTTCACAGCCCCTAGGAATATGTAAAGTCTGTTAAATCTTGGTTGCCCAAATTCTTCATCCACTGGTGCATCCATTACAACTGTGGATCCAGGGTTAGACCTCCTCAACTCCTCACAGTAATCCCACAATCTCCCATACTGGTCAAGATCACTTCCATAAATTAAGGCTGCAGCCTTCCTCTTTGCTCTATACAATTGGTTTCTTGTTACATCTACTTTTAATTATTTCCTCACTCTCTCTTTGAATGCAGGAAGAGGTAGTCTTGGATTGGTCCTCAAATCATCCTGGTACTTTCTTGCAATCATGGTTGAAGTTACATTCCTATTTGAATAAGTTTTAATGCAGTTATGCTTGCTAGTATAAGTTCTCACCTTGTATGTACTCTCTGCCAATACCTTACATGCATACACCTCCCAGTTGCAGTCCTCACCCTGACACCTAGCCCTCACCCTTCTTTTGTCGTTTTTAACAAGCTTTAAAGGCCTTTGATGCTTGATTGCATGCTGCTTCACAGCTGCCTTGAAGTCTTGTGTTGTGCTAAATAGCTGGCCAACCTTGAATCTGGGATCTTCCATGTCTGTCTCAGGCCTAAAAGTCTTGAAGTCGTACTTTCTTCTATTGTGCCCATTTTCCTCATCAGATGAATTGGAACAACTGTAGTCTGAATCATACTTGGAATCCTCATCACTTAAGATCTCATCTTCACACACCTTTGGCCCTTTGAAGTTATCTTTAGGTACACCAATAAATTCTTCTTCCTTATCAATGTAGGCCTCATACAATTCATCATCATCAGTTTCTCTATATGAGTGGTCACTATAGTACACACCATCAGATGAGTCATTGTCTGACGAAACCCTATTGCCCTCAAACTCCAATATATCTATGTCATCAAACCCTAAATCCCCATTGCCAATGTCCTCATTTAAGTTAACATAATCTGATCCAATCCCAAAACCAATGTCAAACCCAACACTAGGGTCCATAAGCAGCATGTCCTGAAACCCAAGATCAGTCCCTACATCAAACCCAGTCCCTCCATCAGTAGGCCCAAACCCAGTCCCCCCATCAGTAGGCCCAAGCCCAGTCCCTCCATCAGTATGCCCAAACCAAGTCTCAACATCAATAGCCCCAACATTATGCTCTGTTTCTAAGGTTAGGTCACAAACTTCAACTTCAGACAGCTTCTTCAAATGTGGGTCATTCTGATGGGCTGCAATTACATTGGAACTACCCACCTGGCTCTCAAGTAAAGTCTCTCCTCCTTCATGGTCCAAGTAAACTTTCGCAACCCTATCTTTATGCAGAAAATCCAACATTTTGACTACCTCTTTATCAGTACTAAAAGGCACAAGCCCTTTGTCCAAACTAAAACCAGGTTTTTTATAGTAAAAGTCCACATGGCCAGAATACCCAAGATCCTGAACCATGGCCTCCATTTCCAACATCGATATATAATCTGGATTTAGGTCTTGGAATGTGTCAATCTTACCCCCAGTGTAAAGTTTCATGGGCCTAACACTAAACCTACCCCCATGATGCACTTCCAGTGAATACAGAGAAGGGTCTGAATTACCCCCTGCAAAAAGGCCAAAGAATATATGGGCTAAATATATGCATAGTTAAAAGACAGCTTTTGGGACCACACCCAGTGACAAAAGTAACGAAAAATGGCCACAAAGCAATAAATAAATAAAAAAAAACCCTTTTTCAACCCTCCACTGTATAGATTCTCTGAAAGTAAAACATTAAAGAACTCACTCACATGATTTTATACATAGTACCCATACACATTCATATATAATATATATATATAATACAAAGGGAGGAGTTTGTTTCTTCACATACAAAAAATAAAAATACTCCTGTATACTCCTACGACAAGTGAGATTCTCCTCCCCACAGTTGCCGTTACTCCCAATGACGTGCGATCCCCGGCGCAAGCAACTCTAACTCACACGAATCATTACAAACACGAGCTTTACAAAATCCATGCAAACAAATCAAACCTTTCCAAATACGAGAACAAAGAGCAATTTTTGTACCTTTACCACCAGCACTGTCCATGATCCAATCTTGGATTCTTGTATTTTCAGTCCATACAAACACGATTTTGGGTTGAGAGTGTAGCGGGCCGAACACAGATGTTCACGCGACAGGCCGGCAATAACTCGCCGTGTATTTTCGCTTTGCCTCAGGCTCGGCAGCGGACAGACCCGCGCTCGGATTGTGTCGTCGGCAGGGTTCCCAGCGACATCGTCTCCCTTATTAAATGTATGGCCAAGCTCGGCGTCACCCGCGGTCGGCCACCTTCAGAGCACGGCGTGCAGCCGACGACGGCTGGCTGTAAAGCCACGCGTCCTGCCACGTGCAGAGGCGGTTACAACAGAAGATGATCACGGGCGCACATGGGTGTGCCAGCTCAGCCCTAAAAACGGTTATCAGATCTATTCCTCGACGTCACTACGATGTCACTTGGCCCGTGGAAGGCACGCGATCGTACTTGGAGGGCAAGTCAGAAGGCACTATAAAGACCTAGAGATGGTAACCCTAACAGGTACACACAACTGAATACTCACACTTACTCTCTCCAGAGCTTTCTACTTCCTCTCTGCGCTATACTCATCCTCCCGCCGGAGGGCCTTGCCGGGACAACCCCCGGCCAGGTCTTAGTCGTGCGTTCCTTGTGCAGGCTAGGAGAAGAAAGCTAACCCACCATCGAACCACATACGAAGGATCGAGGACCGGAGGATCACGGGCCACACAATTGGTGAACCCGACGTGAAACCCTTCTGATCTCAGCGGCTCTCTCCACCTCCAAACTTCCCTCGCTCCTCCGTAAGACAGCAACCAAACTACTCACCATGGGCGGAGACATAGCGGACGCCACCATATCAGGAGCCAAGGACGCAGGTGGAAACGTCAATTCCACGCCAACCGTCGAGAGGCACATGTCCCTCTCTCTCGCCCCTGGATCCGGGCTCTCACCGGTCTCGGACGACGTCGCTTCAGCCTACATCCGCCTGCTGCAGCGTCGCGACGACGAACGCGACAACGAGCTGGCGGCACTAAGGGCGGAAGTGGCCCAAATGAAGCGACATATGCAGCAGGACGCCACTCCTGCCGCATCTCGATCTGGTGGAGACAGGGGTAGAGGAGGACAAACACCGCCTCCACCTCCGCCTCCACCACCGCAAGGGCGCCAGAACGAAGGAGGCCAACGCGGATCCGTGAAGGACCGCCTAGGCTTCACCCCAGCACCAGACGACGCCAGGGGAATCATTCTCTACAAGCAACCCGCTGTATCCGGGACACATCGTTCTAGAAGCCGTCATGATGGAACCAGAACAAGGGACACCGAGTCATTTACGAGTACGTACTCGACTGGTCGCGCGGAGTTCTCTCGCACGACGGCCTCGCACCGTAGCCGAGACTCTGCCCGAACCAGACCCCATGTCTCTGAGCGCCTGGGGAACGTCCCGATAGAAAACAAAGACGATGAGCACTACGCTCGGCGAAACGGGAAAGACGTACGCGTTGATGGCGCGTACGACGAGAACAAAACCCATCGCCACAACGACAAAACCGTCGACGGCCCACGCCGAACGGAGAGGGACCTGCGAGACAAGCTTCGCCGAAGGGAAGCGGAGAAGACGGCGGCAAAGGAACAAAAAGACAGGGATTCAAAGCGACCGAAAACGGATGAGCACAGCAAACCGCCGCGCCCAGGATTCGAAAGGCAGCTAAAAGATCTCTGCATCTCCCCATTTACCTCCCACATAATCAACACGCCGCCGGAGCCCACCTTCCACCTACCCAAGTTCACAAAGTTCGATCCATCAACGTGTGAGGCCTACACTCACCTCATCCATTTCAGACAAACCATCGAACTCTGCACAAGTAAAGATGAGGTGAAATGCAAGGCGTTCCCGTCCAGCCTCGGCTCCTTAGGGCTCCAGTGGTTCAACAAATTGCCCGCTGGATCCGTAAGGACCCTGGCCGACCTCGAACGCGCCTTCAACACTCGCTTCATCACAAGCAACAAAACGGCTAAAGAGCCCGAATCGCTGTCTCAGATGAGGAAACTATCGTCGGAAACCCTCAGGCAATATGCCGAGCGCTACTGGCAGCTGTTTAACGAGATCCCTGGAATCGATGAGTACTGGGCCGCACGTACGTTCAAGAATGGCCTGGAAACCGGGAGCAAGATCTTAGACGAACTCGCCATCCGCCCACCACACGGCATGGGTGAACTGATGCGTGTAGTGGAAAGATTCTGTGCTCTCGAAGAACTCTACGCAGACAGAGCCGCACAGGGAATCCCGGGCTCTAACAATCCGTTCTCCTCGACCGTGCACCAGCTGCCGGTACAAACGGCGACCCAACAAGTGCAGCCGAAGAAGCAAGTGCACAACATTAAAAAGGGGAAGGAACGTCAGCCGAAGGAGCATGACCACGTGGCTGAAACCACTCACTTCAAAGAGCCAATCTGGTCTTTTCTGAAGGAAATAATGAGACAACCGTGGTTTGAGTGGCCGACGGCCAAGCTCGGGACTGACACCGGCCAACCGGATCAAAACCCAAGGAAGAAATGCACTTACCACAACGAGCTCGGCCACTACACGACTGCTTGTGCACCATACAAGGCTCTCCTTGAAAAGCTCGCCGCTCAAGGTCATCTCGATCAATACATTGATCGAGCAAAGACACCCGCCCGGCAGACAAATCCCAACCCCAACGAACAGCAACCATTGATCCACGTCATCCATGGACCGGTAACAAAGGCATTCGAGACCACCCTCAGAGCCGACATCGATCAAGTCTCAACTTCAAAAGAGATATACTCCGTCGGCTGCGGATCCAAACGTTCCCGACCACAAGACTTGCCCAAATGGACCATCAGCTTTACCGAACGTGATCTTGAACACGTTCAGACTCCACATTCGGATGCACTCGTCGTCACCGTCCAGATTGGTGTCCATGATGTCAAACGTGTCCTCATCGACCAGGGAAGTTCGGCTGAGGTCATGTACTATGACCTCTTCAAGAAGCTGGACCTACCAGAGTCAGCTTTGCAACCCACCGAGGTACCTCTCATTGGCTTCAGCGGAGCTCCTGTCTGGCCGATCGGCCGAATCTTTCTCCCTGTCGTCGTCGGCTCGAAGACAATCACTGTCGAATTCATAGTTGTCAATGCGCCGAGCCCATACAACGCTATCCTCGGCCGAACTTGGCTTCATGAAATGCAAGCCATCGCTTCAACATACCACCAAGTTGTCCGCTTCATCGGCACAACAGGTAGACAAGAAGACTTGCGAGGGGACCAAATTGCATCCAAGAAATGCTATGTCTCCGCCGTCCACAGTTCCTCAAAGGCAAAACAAGTGCAATGGGTTGAAGTCCCAGACATGGCCGTCATTGACGACGTCGGTCAAAAAGCCGAAGACAAAGCGGAGGAGGAATTGGTAAAAGTACCCATCAACGAGGACGGATCACGCTTCTTCTTGCTTGGCTCCTCACTTTCTGACGCCGAGCGAGAGGAGATGTTCTTGTTCCTCAAGCAAAATCTTGAAGTCTTTGCATGGACCCCGGAGGAAATGCCAGGAGTGGATCCCAACTTTATTTGCCACTCTCTCAACATCAAAAAGGACGCCAAGCCAGTCATTCAGCGGTCCCGACGTTCGGCACCAGAGCACGCCGACACCGTGATAGAAGAAGTTAACCGGCTTCTCGACAACAACGCCATTCAAGAAGTGCAATACCCAACCTGGCTTTCCAACACGGTGGTCGTCAAGAAGAAGAATGGACAGTGGCGCGTCTGCGTCGACTACACGAATCTCAACGACGCCTGTCCCAAGGACTGGTTTCCCCTACCAAAAATCGACCAGCTCGTAGATGCAACAGCCGGTCATGCTCGGCTAAGTTTTCTGGATGCCTACCGTGGCTATCACCAGATCGCCATGGACCCGGCAGACATGGAGAAGACAGCATTCATAACTCCACATGGAATTTTCTGCTATAGGGTGATGCCGTTCGGCCTAAAGAACTCCGGAGCAACATTCAACAGAGCGATCTTCAAGATGCTCTATGCCCAAATCGGCAACATCCTGGAAGCATACATTGACGACCTCGTCGTCAAAAGTCAAAAGGAGCACAACCATTTGAAGGAGCTGGCCGAGGTCTTCGAGATCCTTAAGTTCCACAAACTACGTTTAAACCCGGAGAAATGCGCGTTCGGCGTAAGCGCCGGCAAATTCCTTGGCCATTTGGTCACACGGAGGGGCATCGAAGCCGACCCCAACCAAATCAAGGCAGTGGCAGATCTTCGGCCACCAAGATCAATCAGAGAGGTGCAAAAACTAACTGGGATGGCAGTGGCTCTCAATCGCTTCATCAGCAAGTCATCCGACAAGTGCCACTCCTTCTTTCACGCTCTCAAAGGGAAAAGCCGACGAAGTTTTGAGTGGACACCGGACTGCGACAGAGCGTTGGCCGAACTTAAAGATTACCTGAGTTCATCACCACTAATGGTAAAGCCCAAAGAGTACGAAAATCTCTATCTTTACCTTTCAGTCTCGAGCCACGCAATTAGCTCAGCACTTGTTCGGCGAGAAGGGGCCGACGAGATGCCAGTGTATTTCACAAGCAAGACACTCCTCCCAGCCCAGACTCGGTACCTTCCACTGGAAAAACTTACACTCGCCCTGGTCTCCGCGGCGAGGAAACTTCTGCCATACTTTCAGGCGCACACCATAACGGTGTTGACCGAGCACCCTCTCAAAGCCCTATTTCGAAAAGCCGACCTCTCAAACAGAGTCTCAAAATGGGCGGTCGAGCTAGCGAACTTCGACATCCGTTTTGAACCGTTGACGGCAATAAAGGGGCAGGTCCTCGCCGACTTCATTGCTGAACTCACACCGGAAGACTCGGCGATCATACACAATCCTCCCAACCAACAGTTTACCGAACACCAACCAAAAGAGGACCGGTGGCTCCTATTCCAGGGAGACACTTGGCGGATGCAAGTCGACGGTGCCTCCAACAACAACGGAGCCGGTGCCGGAGTCGTTTTGGTCTCTCCCTGCGGAACTCTTCACGAAAGTGCCATCAGCATCGATTTCCCCGCCACCAACAACGAAGCTGAATACGAGGCTTTGCTTGCTGGCCTACGCTCGGCAATCGTAATGAAAGTTGACAACCTGGCCGTATTCTGTGATTCTCAACTTATAGTCAATCAAGTACTTGGGGACTACGAAGCTAGAGACCCACGGATGATGAAGTACCAGGCCACAGCAGCAGAACTCATTACTCGCTTCAAAACTTTCAACATCGAGCAGATCAACCGCGAGCACAATGCCCACGCCGACGCACTTGCTGGCCTCGCCTCGGCATCAAAAGCATCTGAGTTCCGAACCATAAATTTTGGCAACATCGACAACCCAAGTTTCGATACAACTCCAGAGGTACTCAACATCAACCTTGGTCCAAGTTGGATGGATGAAATCGTGGCCTTCCTCAGGAACGACACCTTACCCGACGACAAAAAGGAAGCCTTCCGAATCAGAAATAAGGCCGCATACTACTGGCTCTCCGAGAGTGGCCAGCTCTATAGAAAATCCATTTCAGGACCTTATCTTCTTGTCGTCCACCCAAATCAAGTTACCGAGATCCTTGAAGAACTGCACTCCGGAAGCTGCGGCTGCCACTCTGGTGGACGTTCGTTATGCCAGCGCGCGATGAGTCAAGGATACTTCTGGAAAAACATGAAGAAAGACTGCGAGGAAATCGTACGCAGGTGCCGACCATGCCAACTCTTCTCACCTATCCCCAGGCAGCCAGCTCAGAATCTCTCTCCAATCACAAGTCCATGGCCATTCGCACAATGGGGGCTCGACATCGTCGGGAAACTCCCAACAGCACCTGGGGGCTTCAAATTTTTGATCACTGCAACGGATTATTTCTCCAAGTGGGTCGAAGCTGAGGCCCTGGTCACCATCACAGAAGCAGATGTCCGACGATTTGTATGGAGGAACATTGTGACAAGGTTCGGCGTACCCTACGCCATCGTCTCGGACAACGGCACTCAGTTTGTTGGCGACGGCCTCACAAGTCTCTGTGAGGAGTTCGGCATCAGATTCTTCAACTCAACACCAGCCTACCCTCAGGGAAACGGTCAAGCCGAGGCCTCGAACAAGACGGTGTGTGCAGGGATAAAACGACGATTGAATTCAAAGAGGGGAAAATGGGCAGAGGAACTCCCCAGGGTTTTATGGGCTTACCGCTCCACTCCCCGCCGTTCTACAGGCCAAACACCGTTCTCAATGGCGTTCGGCATGGAGGCCGTAATCCCACTGGAATCAAGGTTCCCAACCCTCCGAACGGAGAACTTCAATCCTCAATCCAATGACGAAGCCCTCGAGCAAGAATTAATTTTGGCTGAGGAGAAGCGTGACGACGCTCGGCTAAAGCTTGCCGAGTATCAACAGACTGTAGCCAAGGGGTACAACAGAAGTGTCAGAATCAAGAAGTTCAAGCCCGACGACTTGGTTTGGCGAAAGGTTGTCCAAGCAAGCAAAAAGAAAAAGTTCATGCCTAATTGGGAAGGGCCATTTCGTATCGTGAAGGTTGCTGGTGAAGGGGCTTACACCCTCGAAGACATGCACGGCAAGGTGCTCACCAACCCGTGGAATGCCCAGAACCTCAGGAAGGCCTACATGTGATACAGACAGCTACATTCGGCCAACACTTGATGCATACCGAGTTTCTGATTTCTTCGGCATCGGCATTACTCTTCTACATTTTCCTTTTGCATTTCAAAGAAGGGCCTCGACCCACTGTTACTGTTTTTTCTAAAAATCCCTGTACTTCGTAGAAATATCAATGAAATGACAAATCTTTTTTTTCAAAAGTCTCTCTCTAAACATTTCATGCATTCATTCCACTCTCGGCTAGAAAGCCATACACAAACGATGACTTCGGTCACACCCTCCAAACGGCTCCTTAAAAAGCCCATTGCTTCGGCCAATTTTACCGCCCAGAGAAGCAATCTTTGGACATATGGTCCGCCGAGCCTGAAATACACTTTTGGAACTTAGGCCTCGGCTCGGATTGGCAAGACACTATGGTCGGCCACCGAATGGTTACACTCGCAATTTGGCGAGCAAACCACCCACAAACATTCACTACTCTCCAACGTTCCTCTACCATGGTCAGGGGCTAACACCTTGACCGAGCCCCATCCACTAACAAGGGGGACACTTCACACTCTCAAACTACGTCAAAAACTGGATCATGACAGGTTACATTACATCCATGTTCGGCGACCTAAAGCAACTACGGCCATACTACTTTGGTCAGGGCTCGGCTGCAATATCTATACTTACCCATTTCGGTCACGACATACTCTCAACTATTCTGCCGAACCCAAACCAAAAGTGGGGGCTACGGACAACTACACATTCACAAACATGCAAGAACTACAAGAATTCTATGAAGACATGAAGGCAATCAGACAAGCTCGGCAATAACAGAGACGTTGCGAAAGAAGCCATGCATTCATTTAAAAACTTCAAAATAAAGACAAGTGTTTGAAAGATCATAAACTGGGAAGTACGGCGTAGTAAATCGTTCGGTGCCGACCCCCCTTAAACCATTACATCTGGCACGGCAAACTCCCAAGTTTGGAGCCGTCCAGTCCAACAAAACCTCAAAAGATATATAAACCCTAAATTCTAAGGTTGTGGCGGATCACCCTCAGCTGCATCTTCAGTTTGACGAGCAGCATCGTCCTCGGCTTCAACAACCACTTCGTCATTCTTTTGAAATGGCTCGGGATCTTGCTCGGCATTATCAGCCTCATCCTTCTTTTCCCCAGTTGAACCATCCCCTCCACCTTCAGCATCAGCGATCGTCATATCTTCGACATCGTCCTCACTGTCGGGAAACTCCTCCGGAGCAAGTGGGGCACATTCCTCCTCCGTGTACGGCAGCACAAGCTCGGGTACGTCGGCAACGGGGATTGACTTCATCAAGTTCATGTCCGGCTCCAGCTGCATGACCCCACACGCAGCTCTCACTCCATCCTTGTACCCAGTCCGGTACGCGATCGGCAGCTTCTTAGCAAGTTCCTCGTTGACCATCGACCGAGCCTCCCGGACGTACTCAGCGCCGGCTCTGTCATACCCAGCTTGAAACACCTTCTCGTCCACTTCCTTCACCTTCCTCTTCTCCCTGCGGACAACCTGTCCGAGCTCACGTTCGGCCATCTTTGCATTCTCAAGGGCCTCATCCCTCTCTTTTTCAAGCTCGGCAACTTTCGACTTGGCGAACCTCAAGCCGTTCTTTGCAGCCTTCGCCTTCTCGCGCTCGGCCTTTGCGTCATCACGATAACGTGTCCTCTCAGCAGCCAAGAGTTCGGCTTGCCGAGAAGCACGCAGCAGAGCTTGCCCAGCCTGCACAAGATTAGTTTATCAGCCTCGGCAACATGTCAAAATGCAAATTAGAAAACCAAGTCAAAACGTACCTGTACGAGATATGCACTAGTGTGGACTAAGCTCGGCTGGAGTTCCGTTGGAATCCTGCCCATATCCTTTGGAAGAGCAAGCCCATGCAGCATGGTCACAGCAAGACCGGGCTCCTCCTTGACGCTGTCATCCACTGTGACCACTCTACCGTCGGCCATAGCGAAGGATGGTGCAAACTCTGGGACGGTCACCCGCCCATCAGAACCTGCTGCCATCTCCACGTCCTTTGAGCCTCCAGCCGCCGAGGACTCGGTTTGGTCATTCTCCTTCGTAACTGGCGTCGGCGGCCTGGCAGGGAAGAAGTCATGTACCTTCTGCCTCTTAGCAGGACTCTCGGCAGGAGAAGGAGCAGCTACCTTCTTGCTGGCAGCAGCTGCTTCCTTAAGATTCATCTTCACCACGTTTCTTCTCCCCATGTCGTCGGCAAAATGAGGGATTAATGTTCGGATTGGAGGGATGTGGATGCCGCCTTGGAGGTCGGATGGCAGACTTTCTTGAAACCAGAAGTCGGCTGACTTCTGAAAAGTTGGAAATTTTACCCTCGGCTGTTTCTTGCTCGGTTTTTGGACTTCGTCAACACCTACCTCTGCAGCTGACTTTTTGCCCTTAGCCTTCGTGCTCGGCCCTGCCTCCTTATCCTTCTTCTTCCTCTTCGTCAACTTCCCCTTGTACGAGGGCTCGTAACCGAGCAGCGTCGGCGCGTCGCGGCAGACACAAGCCCTTAGTAGTTCAACATGGCTGTCTACGGCCAAAGAATTCTGAGTCTTGGTGATCGATCGGTGATCTGCGAAAGAGAAATGTGTTATCAGAATATCAAAAGAGATATATCATGTTCGGCAGATATGAGTAAGGAAAGTAAACCTCGGAAGTCAGTTATCTTCGGCACAGAATGCAACCTCGCAGCCTGATCGCCGAACTCATAATTCCCACTGACCTCAACGTACAGGGTAGCCCATTTATCAGTGTCGGGAAGTCCGCTTATCAAAGGTTCCTTACCACTACGTGTGGATAAATACCTACGGTTGGTCTTCCCGTGCCTGGACATAATGTAAGTGTGGAAAAGGTCGGCAACGGTGAAATCAAGGTTGTGAAGTTCCTTCAACCTGATTACAGACATCACTATCCTAAAACTATTTATCGAGAAAAAGTGAGGCACTAAGCCGAACCTAGCCAACAGTTCCCTCAGATATGGATGAAGGGGGAAACGGAGTCCGGCCTCACAGATGGCCATCAGAGGGACCGTTATGTGCTCGGGACGATCTTGTCTCTTATCCCTAATCTTGTCGCTAGCCACCTGGTGGACAACAACATCATCTGGTATATCATACGCTCGGCAGAAGGCCGCATACTCATTGGGACGACCACTGAAGTAGTGGGCGTGGGGGCAAACTTGCCCTCGCTCGAAGAGGTCGGCCAACTCTCTGTCCACGGACGAGGTTTCAGCAGGAGCAGAGAGTGAGGAGGTCGTAGCTCCGGCCTGGGAGCGAATTCTGGACTCAGCCTCCGGCCCAAGTTCGTGTTCGGCTTCGGATTCCGTAGAGAAGGTTATCTCCGGCTCGGTGTTGAAACCACCGTACTCGTAGTCATGCTCGGCGTTGGAGCCACCGGAATCTGACATGTTTGAGGCGATGGAAGAAGTTTGTCGTCGGCTTCTGTGTAACTCCAAGTACTCTCGGATCACAAGGTTTGCAGAATCGTCCCCTGAACTTTCAGAGTCGGATGAGATGACGATGATTGGGGGAGCCAGACCTAACAAAGTGGAAAACAAAAACATGAGACCTCGTTGTCGGCCAGAAAACAGTTGTCTCACTACGCTCGGTACCCTAAATGGCCCACCCCATCTTCATTCTCAGGGCTCGGCCGAACCGTGTTCGGCCGGAACCTTCCAAACAACAGAGACTGGGGATCGACCTATTCCATCAACGGCCAGGCCCAGAACCCCGTGGAGGCTCCGTGCTCGGAAGAACAGGTTGAAGAAGGAGATGAACAGTCCGTTCATCTCCAGGGTGCACTGTTCATTTAGAACAAAAAGTGCCCCAAAAACCCAGAAATGGAATGGAAAACGACTGGGAAATGCAGAGAAGTGAAGAGAAGCAGGAATCGAACAACATACCTGGATTTGCAGCGAGATTTGGTGGCAAGTTTGCTGGGAATCAAAACCAGAAGACGAACGGTTGCTCTTCGAAGCTCTGGGGATGGAGTTTTAGAGAGAGAGAGAACGAAGGAGCTTCTCTCTCCTCGCCCCGCTCCTTTTATAGGACTAGGGTTAGGGATTTTGAGTTTCCCGCCCATCATTGCACCGCCGAACAGCTATCCACTCAGCGCATGACGCGTGTCACTGAAAAGACGGGTTGCAGGGTTTGCCAGCCATCCCCTCGTCTGCCGTACCCATCCACGAGGCGACATCTGGCGCCCAACCATTGGAATAATCCGTTGACAGACTGGATGGATTCCTACTGAAAACGAAATGAGTCGGGCTCGGCTGGAATCCATCTTCATCAAACAAGTATACGCTCGGCGGATCGGCACGTTCGGCCAAAGGGTCAACATTCAATCTCTACCACGCATACGGCATCGGCAGAAATTGAGGGGCTTTTGTAGCGGGCCGAACACAGATGTTCACGCGACAGGCCGGCAATAACTCGCCGTGTATTTTCGCTTTGCCTCAGGCTCGGCAGCGGACAGACCCGCGCTCGGATTGTGTCGTCGGCAGGGTTCCCAGCGACATCGTCTCCCTTATTAAATGTATGGCCAAGCTCGGCGTCACCCGCGGTCGGCCACCTTCAGAGCACGGCGTGCAGCCGACGACGGCTGGCTGTAAAGCCACGCGTCCTGCCACGTGCAGAGGCGGTTACAACAGAAGATGATCACGGGCGCACATGGGTGTGCCAGCTCAGCCCTAAAAACGGTTATCAGATCTATTCCTCGACGTCACTACGATGTCACTTGGCCCGTGGAAGGCACGCGATCGTACTTGGAGGGCAAGTCAGAAGGCACTATAAAGACCTAGAGATGGTAACCCTAACAGGTACACACAACTGAATACTCACACTTACTCTCTCCAGAGCTTTCTACTTCCTCTCTGCGCTATACTCATCCTCCCGCCGGAGGGCCTTGCCAGGACAACCCCCGGCCAGGTCTTAGTCGTGCGTTCCTTGTGCAGGCTAGGAGAAGAAAGCTAACCCACCATCGAACCACATACGAAGGATCGAGGACCGGAGGATCACGGGCCACACAGAGAGTAATAGGGTTGAGATTTGGTAAAGCTCCCCTCCATTGAGTTTTTCTTTTTTAATCCGTCGTTTGAGGAATGAGGATAACAGGGTTGGGGTGGGGAAAAGACAAGAGTGCCCCTCGTTTTAACGTTAGAGGTAACGGTGTGACTGGTGGGGACTACATTGGTACACATTTAGAAACATGGGGGACTAAATGTCTCCAATTCGTTTATTGGGGACCAAAATGGTCCGAATTTGATACATTGGGGACCAAAAAGGTTAATAAGCCGGTGGACGTCTTTACCTTCCAATTCCATTACTACTTGGGACCAAATGCAACAAGTGTTTTTAAGAAAATACTTCTCCATAGGAAGGACAAAAGAGATTCGTCAAGCCATAACAAGTTTTAAAATGCAAGAGGGCGAACAATTTCATGAAACTTGGGAGAGGTTTAGAGAATTGATTAGGAAGTGTCCGCACCATGCAGTACCTAAGTGGCAGTTGGTGGAAAGTCTTTATGACGGATTGAATCCAAGGTTCCGTCAAATGGTTGATGCCTCCTGTGGGGGCAGCTTTATGATGAAAACTGAGGATGAGGGATGGCATCTTTTTGAGACTTTGAGTGAAAATTCTACCATGTCGCAACCACGTGGCCTTAATGAGTTAGGCCAATTCAGCGATCTCTCGACTAAAGTAGATGAATTGTCCCGTAAGCTTGATAGTCTCTTATCTTTAGGGCATGTTTCTTCATATTCACCTCAATCTCATCTTGTCGTGGAGGTGTGTCAGTTGTGTTCCAATCCAGGTCATTATGCGAGAGAGTGCCACATGGCATCTCAAATTTTTACCCAATCGAGGCCACCGTCTCTCACTACTTCCAATCCTCAAGCTTACAATTTAGCCCTCTCACAGCAATCGTACCAACAACCTCTTCCTCCGTCCACTCAACGGACACCATCTTTTGAGGAGCAAATGTTGCAAGCAATGGCTGAACTTAAGGCTAATTCACAATTGCACCACTCCCATTCTCAATCGATCGCAAAGCTAGAGACCCAAGTGGGTCAAATAGCTAATGCCCTCAACTTTACGAAGGAAAGCAAGTTGTCAAGTCAGCTAGTGACCAATCAAATAGGGGTTAATCAAATCGAGAGTTTGCAAGCTCATGAGCAAGCGAACATAGTTTTGAACCTTAGGAATGGGAGGGAGGTAGAGACTAGACCGGAGGAGGTCAAAGCAAAAGAGAAAGTATCTCCCCATGTCGCTGAGGGGTCTAAAGTTGATAAGAGGTCTAAGGGGAAGGTGACCGACCCAGTGTCCACATTTGTTCCGGGGTTATCTTTGACCCCACCTTATATTCCTAAGGCACCTTTCCCGACTTGCCTTAATGCACCTTCACCCTTTCGCAAGAAGGGGGCAAAACAAGAAGACATGATGGAGGTGTTCAAACAAGTCAAAATCAACCTTCCTCTCTTAGAGGCAATTTGTCAAGTTCCAGCTTATGCTAAATTTTTGAAAGACCTTTGCACCCAAAAGCGTAAGTCTAAGACACATGAGCCTAAAGAGGTGCGTCTCACTAAGCAGGTGAGCTCTATTCTTACACGTAACACACCCATTAAGCGAAAGGATCCTGGTGTTCCTATTATTTCGTGTGTTATTGGAGATCATGTCATTGATAGAGCACTCCTTTATTTAGGGGCCAGTGTCAATTTGCTCCCGTACTCGGTATATGAACAACTTGGGCTGGGAGAGTTGAAGCCCACGTCGATTACGTTGCAATTAGCTGATAGATCCATTAAGGTGCCGCGTGGTGTGATCGAGGATGTCCTTGTCAAAGTAGATAAGTTTTACTTTCCTGTCGATTTTATAGTTCTTGACATGGAAGCAGTCCATAATCCCAACAAACAGATTCCCCTCATCCTTGGTCGACCTTTCTTGGCTACGGCCAATGCATCTATTCACTGTAGGACTGGAGTGATGGATATATCATTTGGAAATATGATGGTGCAATTGAATGTTTTCGATGCCAATCTCTATCCTTGTAAAGAGAAAGATTGCTTTGTGGTCAATGAGAGTGATTATATGGTTGATAAGACACCTCCAGACATTCAAGCTAAGGGCCCCATAGAAATGCCTTTTGTGCATGAAGGCTTGGATAGTGGTAACATTGAAATGGGTCATGGTGTAGACACCCCAATTTGGCCTAACGATTATTTCAAGTCCCACCTTGGGACCATCCCGATGATGAAATGGATACAATGATTGCTGATTGCTTCCTTGAGGAGCTTAGGTCTTTCGGTGAGAACTTTGAACCACTTAGAGGACCCAATTCAGAGCCATACAGCCTTTCAGACAGAAATACAGAAGCCTAGGAGAATCCATCTGACGGCCGTAACATCGATCTAACGGCCAAAACATCAATTCCTCACCCGAGGAACCTGTTGCCAGCAAAATCTCCCTGAGAGATCAATTCCTCGGCCGCAAGATCTATCCTTCGGCCGAGACATCCATTCCACGGCCGCAAGATCCTTTACTCGGCCGTCAGATCGACCTTTTTCCAGACTCTGGAACGTTCTATCAGACGTTTGGTTTGATCCAACTACACTACCTTCCCGATGCGTTCGGGCTACACTCAGAGATTACGACGTAGAGTTAGAGATGCATTGCAATTGCAATTGCCATCTCATGATTTGATTGGCCGAAGTGAGTCATCCCTATGCCTATATAAAGGAGCCTTTGGGCTCCGAAATAAGGACACGAAATTGATATACCCTCACACTAAATCAAGCCACGAAGCTCTGTCAAAATACTCTCTCAATCCCATACTCCAAAAGCCCTAACCTTCCGAAGGTAGCCATCAATCCGGCGATCAAACCCCGAAGTTCAAACCCTAACTCTAGGGTTCTCGATCAAGCAGTCAATCAATCACGCCCAATCCAAAGCAATCAAGCAACTGAGGGATCAAGGTGGTGAGGCCCAACGGCCTCTGGTTTGGTTAACTTATTGTTTTTATGTTTAATTGTAGCGTTTTGATTATCTGCTAAGTTTTCTGTCTGGTGTGAGGAAGAACATCGACCGGGGCTTTGATCCCTCGGCCGGTATATCAATCCAGTGGGATCCCTCGGTCGTGAAATCCATTCACCGGCCGAGAGATCGATTTTCCTGGGATAGCCTGTCTGTTTTGTTTATTTCTGATGCATGCTTTCAATTACAGTCCTGACTCACCTTATTCACTGTTAAAGGCTTAATTAAACAGACTATGTGTTAGAGTTGAATAAAGCATGTACATGTCTTATGTTGAATAACTATGGGCCAGTCACACGACTGGGCAGAGAGGGGTGCCTAACACCTTTCCCTTACTGTACTTTTGGCTCCCGTACCCAGAATCTCTATCTATTTTCCCAGTTTTAATAAACTGGGTGGCGACTCTGTTTTGATGATAACCGTTATCGTGTGGCGATGTTCCTAGCCATGAGAATGTCCACGATCTTGGTTTACAAAGCAAGCAACCAATCGAGCAAACAAATGTGATCAATCTGTATGGCGATGCCCCGTTTGGGAGGTGTCTACACATGGTTTTCTTAATTCGAAGAACCACATAGATGAACCTCAATGGAATGACACATACATTGAGCCTTGGCCCATATCTCATAGTCCTTCCACCTCCCCTCTCATAGAGGTTGCACCAAGACTTGAGTGGAAACCACCACCATATGCATGCTTAGGCCCGGGTAATATTTTTTCTGGTGAATTGATATTTAAAGGCTCTCATTTTGTCTGGCTGAAGACATTAAATTGTAAGTGCAGAAAAACCGTGAGTGGTTTAAGTAGCACAAGAACGTAACGGCTACTTCGATATCCTCGCAGGAACCCTAATATGTCGCCGTAGTCTTTATCTGCAAAACAGACAAAGTGTGAGTGCACCTTTGCCTCTCGTGGCAAAGGCCCTCCGATGCCTAAGTTAGTATCACGTACTAGTCGAAAAACCCTAATTCGAGTAGAAGAATATGTAAAACCGTAATGTATTGTGTACCTTTTTCCCCTAGGTTTGCCTCGTACTTATAGGTTTATGGATGCTTGCTGCCCAAGTCTCCACGTTTCCCTAGGTTTCCTATCTCGTATAGGAAACCCAGAATATCTTGGATTCTCGTTCCCTTATCAGTTCATTACCTTAGTCTGTTTAGGACTCTTTTCCACAGCTGGCCGAACTTCCCATTCCCGTTGGGTATCTTCCCAAGATCCTATTTTATTGGGATCTCATTCCTTCACGGAACATCTCTGTTTCTGGAACCTTCTGGATCGTCCCCTGCTCTGGGACTACTTTCGTATAAACTCCCCCCCTGTTCGGCCTTATCGTTGCCGAACAAGCTACCTGGACCAATGATTTTACATGTTACTGGTCCTTTGACAATCCCTTGGTTCAATATCCTTTCGTGTCACTGGACCTTGACCTTGCATAGACTCTCTGAACCAATGATTTCTCATATCATTGGTCTCTGTCGCCGACCACCGTTTTGCACGGCGACTGTCCCCATCATAATTATATCGTGGTCCCACGTACCACGTACCCGGGCACAATTTGTACCTGCTCGGGATTTACTCCTTACAATTGCTCCCCAGCTTTACTCGTTATCTCTTCATATATGACGAGCAAAGCTATTTAGGGTCCGAATAACATTTGTTTTTGTTCATGCACTCTTCGTTTCAAAAACTGGTGCAAATATCATCATTATACCAGCCTAAAATCGTCTCGTCGTTTGGGCTGGACAAGCCTTTCCTGCCCCAACCTTTCCACGTGGCACAAATCGTACCGCCCGTATTAAATGCGAATGGACGTCCTTTGGAAAACGGAACGCCCAAACGGCGCTGAGATGACGTTTCGATACGCCACCTCACTAAGCTTGGGGCACTTTTGGATTTTCCCCTCATTTCGAAACCCCTTTCTCTGTATCGATTCCCTCTGCAACCAGAACTCACAAGCACATCCGCCATTGGAGCCCTGTTCAATACCTCGAGATTCCTCGTTTGTGCACTTAGGACCCCTGATCATCTCAATCGTAAGTCATCACTTTCCTCTTCCCTTTCCTTTCGTCGGTCTAGGGTTTCTTTTAATTGCTTTCTGGGTTTCTTTGTTCCCATATTACTCGTCTGTACCATCCCTGTTCATAATGGGGAGGTTTAGACGTCACTGCAATACTCCTCAGGCCATGGCTTCGTTCAGATCTCGCTATGAGATTCCTGATGATATTGCTACTAGTCTGGCCCCCGTAGACGCCATACGCCAGAAACCTAACAACGACACTCTCCACATCCCGGTGGTTGCCATTGTCGAGGGCGGCGTTAGATTCCCCCTGGCGCCATTACTCCGCCAGGTTCTGGCCTATTACAGGCTATCCCCTATGCAAGTCTCTGCCAACTTCTTTAGGGTTGTCATGGGCGTACATGCCCTAAACCAGATGTTAGGCACGTCTCTAGGCTTATATGACATCCATCATCTGTACAGCATTTCACGTACAAAAGATGCCCTTACCTACTACCTAAAGAGTAGGGATTCCAGAAGGCGACTGGTGCTTGAGTTGCCTGACTCCGCCCGAGGAGATGATGATGACTTCCTCGTCGTTACTGGACATTTCGAGCCCAGAAATGAGGATGGTCAAGTGATAGGCTTTCATGCCCCTCACAGATTTGGGCAACCACGTTAGTTCTTTCCTCTTTATAAAATTTACTTGTCGAGCAATTTTAATCGTATTGCACTCTTTAGTTTTCCTATCTTCTAACTGCTAACTTCACATGTTGCAGCTGAAAACATCAACCAAGGGCACGCCATCATCACCCCCCAAGTACATGTGGCACACATCAACCAGGTCCTAAATTTCAACGGCGAGGGCACCTACTTGGCAGGCCGAGCAAGAGCAGCGCAGGTGCTCCTGAGTTACAGAGCATCTTACGGGGGCTTCATTGATCGGCGCATCCGAGCAGCAGACGACCCGCCAGTTCCTGGACCTGTCGCTGCACAACCCGAGCAAACTGAAGAGGATAGACGTTCTCGAACTCCCCCATTCCGCAGTTCATCTGTGGAAATTGTCGAGGAAGCATCTACGTCATCCGACGGGTACTCTCCATCTCCTCCTTCTCCAGAAATGAATCAGCCCATCAGCCTCGAAAGTCTCCTCACAATCCCAGGAGCAGGCCGTGGAAGAGGCCGTGGCACTTCTCGGGGCCGCGGTCGCTCCCAGAGCCCGGTTCCTCCTCATGGCCGCCGAGGAACAACACAAATTGACGCTCCTCCTGGATTTTCTCCCGAGGAAATCGAGGCAGGTCACAGGGACAAACGCCCGCGTCTCGAAGCACCTGGGGCAACTTCAACCCAAACTCCAATACCCCAAACTCCAGTATGGGCTCCCCAACTTTCCCATGGAAACAAGACCGTCACCGTCCGGGACAGTGTGGAGTCGGAAGGGACCGCTCTGGCCCTATCCCAGGCTCTCATGTTGCCCGGGGACATGCAAAAGGAAGTGGTCAACTCACCGGACAACCTGCTTGGATCATTTATGGTGCACAGCTTCAAGGTAAACCTGTCTTACCCTTTTTATTTCCTAGTTACATTACTACGTCCTCTTCTCACTCGTTGTTACTGAACCATCAAAATATGTTCAGGCTGCACAAAAAATGGTGGCCATGGCCCAAAAGTTAGGTCACTCAGAGCCCCAGCGTGCAAAGCTGGCCAGCGAAAACGCCAAACTCCTGACCTCCATAGCCCGGCTTGAGAGAGAGAGAAACCAAGCTCAAAACGTGGCAACTGAGTTGAAGAACAAGCTGGATGGTGCTGAAGATAGCCTGAACCAGACTCTGATAGAGCTGGAGGCGAGCAAAAGCGAGGCGAAGACGTCTTACCAGCAGGGATATAACGAAGGGATCAATGTAGCCACTGAAAGCTACAAAAGTCAGATGCCCAAGATCCAAGATCAAGTATTTGCTGCTGGTTGGACTGCTGGCCTCAAGAAGACTGGTACAGCTGAATCTTCTTCCCTGTGGACGGAAATTGATCTTCCAAGCGCTATGGTGGATGAAGATGAGATCGAGGAAGAGGAGGACAATCTGATCGAGGAGCCCAGCGTGGATATTCCCGAGCAGTTCGGCGCTGATGCTAATGATGAAGTGACCAACCCTGGCCAGAAGGAAGCCGGTGGTGGTCCAACAGATGGAAGCACTGCTGTGAAAGATGTTCCCGCGCAAACACCTGCTCCTGTCCCTCAAGATCAGACCCCAGCTTCAGTCACTCAAGACTCAACCCCAGTCACTCAAAACCCTATCGTTGATCAACAGGTATAAAGTCTTCCTCCCTTGGAACAATATAATTTTTGATACGTAGTGGTGGCCCTGCGCGGCTGTAAGTTTGCCCGGCCCTTCGTGGCCTTCTGACATTGCTGGTGGCCCTTTCATGGCCAACTGTTTGATTTAGCTTTTTGCTTTGCATGTTTTCGAATGCTTTCTGAATTTTCCTCGTAATTCGGAGGTGACTCTAAGTATGTTCGTACTTAGACGATTTCGTATTCGTTCATGTACTGCCCAAGTTTTCCTCGTACTTGGAGACAATTCTTAGGTGTATTCGTACCTAAACAGTTGTTGCATATATTCGTATGCTGCCCATTTTCGTTGGGTTGGAATATAACCCTCTTAAGTTTATTCGTACTTAAATTCCCAAATGTCTTCGTATTTGGGGAAGCTATGCATATTTTCGTATGCACGCCAAATGTTTGTTCGTAAGTCTAAGTGTATTCATACTTAGTCTATCCAAATGTTTTCATATTTGGGAAAAGTGTGTATTTTCACGTATACATGCCCGGTTTGTTCATACCTGTATTCGTAACCGAGTATATTTGTTCTTGCAAAGTTTTGAATCCGCTCAAATGTATTCGTATTTGGCATAAACCTATCCCTCTGCTCCCCAATACGAAGTGAGGAGCAAGGACCAAACTTCGTATTCTAATCATAATGAAGACAAAAGAAACGATGTCTTAAATCAAAATCAGAATTTTATTCATAATTCAAAAAACTCAAGGAGGCGTTATTCGTACCCCTTGCAACTAAATAAATAAAAGAACAAAGGAATTGTACTCGTAATTCCCACACAATCACGATGTGCAACCTAAAAAATACGCTGAAGTTTTTTCAAACAAAAAACTTCCTCAAGTTGTGGACATTCCATGGCCTTGGCACCGGGTTCCCGTCCAGGTCCGCCAAGCGGTAAGCCCCAATGCCCGCAATCTCCGTAACTCTATACGGGCCCTCCCAGTTTGCTCCCAACTTGCCCTCGTTGGCTACTTTGGTATTGCCGAGCGCCTTACGAAGTACAAGGTCTCCAATACCGAATTCTCGGGGGTGGACATTTTTGTTGTAGCTCTTCATCAGCTGCTCTTGATATGAGGCTAAGTGCACCAGAGCCCTTTCTCTACGTTCCTCGGCAAGATCCAGCTCTATTTCCAAGGCTCTGTCATTGCCTCCACTTTCAACCAAAGTGGTCCTGTTGGTCGGCAAACCAACCTCTAATGGGATTACGGCTTCTGTCCCATAGGCTAATGAGTAGGGGGTCTCTCCCGTAGACCTCCTAGGCGTTGTTCGGTGCGCCCAAAGAACAAGTGGCAATTCATCGGGCCACTTCCCCTTTGCTTTGTCCAATCTCTTCTTGATCCCATCAAGTATAGTTTTGTTGGACGCTTCCGCTTGCCCATTACTCTGTGGGTAGGCTGGGGTAGAGTAATAATTCTTTATCCCATACTGGGCACAAAAAGCCTTAAACTTTTTTCTGAAATTGGGACCCATTATCCGTAATCAAGGAATAAGGGACCCCGAAACGGGTGATTATACTTTTCCAAACGAACCTCTCTATCATAGGCTCGGTGATCTTAGCCAATGGTCAGCTTCAATCCATTTGGTGAAATAATCTATTGCTACCAACAGAAATTTCCTATTTCCTATTGCCTTGTGAAGTGGACCCACGATGTCCATCCCCCATTGTGCGAAGGGCCAAGGACTGGTCAAGGGCACCAGATCTTCGGCTGGTGTCCTTATCATTGGTGAGAATTTCTGGCACTTCTCACAAATCTTTACATACACCTTTGCGTCTTCTTGCATGTGAGGCCACCAGTACCCTTGGGTTATTGCTCGATGAGCAATGGACCTTCCCCCAGCATGACTTCCACACGTTCCCTCGTGGATTTCGTGGAGAAACTTCTGCACCATTTCGGGGTGCACACAAAGTAGGTAGGGTCCAGTGAAGGATTTTCTGTACAGCTTTCCTTCTGGTGACAGCCAAAACCGTGCAGACTTTGTTTTAATCTTGTGAGCCTCCTTTTTATCTGTGGGGAGTATCCCATCTCGTAGGAACTCCACTATTGGGTCCATCCAACTTGGTCCTTGGTTCACGTCCAAGACCGATTCCACGCTCTTTCCAATGCTCGACTCAGCAAGATAATCCACTGCCACCCTTCTTTTGAACTTCTGTTGGTACAGCGGCGGCCAACCAGGCAAGAGAATCAGCATGGGCATTCTGCCCAGAACTTATCTGCTCGATGTATACTTCCTCGAAAGTGTCAAGCAGATCTTTGGCGGCTATCACGTAGGCAGCCATCTTTTCGTTCCGGGCTTCATACTCCCCGGACAACTGGTTCACCACGAGTTGCGAGTCACAATGCACTCGTATCTTTTTCACCTTCAGGGTTTTTGCACTTCTTAATCCCGCCAAGAGTGCCTCATACTCCGCCACGTTATTTGAGGCACTGAATCCCAATCGAAGGGACAGTTCCATCATTGCTCCTTCAGGAGGGAAAAGCACCACACCAATTCCCGAACCCGTGTTGCATGCAGAGCCATCAACAAATAATTTCCACTCCGTGGGATCCTGTTCGGCCGGAGCTTTCTTTGTTTTCGTTGATTGCTCCTTCATTTGCTCCTTTCTCGGCTCCTGTCTCATAGGAGACTCGGGAGCCACTGTAGGTGAAAACTCAGCTACGAAATCCGCCAGCACCTACCCCTTTATTGCGGTGCGCGACTGATAATCTATGTCGTACTGACTCAGTTCGACCGACCAAGTTGAGATACGTCCCGAGAAATCTGCCTTTCGTAGCAGAGATTTTAACGGATACTCAGTATAAACCACGATTCTGTGACTCTGGAAATAATGGGGCAATTTACGTGCCGCTGTTCTTAATGCCAGGACCAACTTTTCGAGGGGCAGATATCTTGTCTCTGCATCCAGCAACGTTTTGCTGATATAATAGACTGGGATTTGCTCGGATCCCTTGTCCCTCAGTAGCACCGCGCTTACAGCATGTTCGGAGACTGCTAGATATAGAGTTAGGGACTCGCCTTGTTCGGGAGTGGACAGAAGGGGGGCTGCTGCCAAGTACTTCTTCAGGTTTTGGAACGCCTGCTCACATTCTGCTCCCCATTCGTATCCTTCCCTCTTTTTCAGCAGCTGAAAGAAGGGTCTGCACTTGTCACTAGACCTGCTGATGAATCGGTTTAAAGCCGCTGCCATCCCAGTCAACCTCTGGACTTCCTTCGTGGTCCTTGGACTTTGGAGCCTTCGTAACGCTGTAATTTGATCGGGGTTCGCTTCTATCCCTCTTATGGTGACCAAATGCCCCAGGAACTTTCCTGAGTTTACCCCAAACGCACACTTTGAGGCGTTGAGCTTCAGTTTATACTCTCTCAATATCTCAAAAAGCTTCTTTTAAATCAGCGATGTGGTTTTCCTTCTCTTTGCTCTTGACCACCATGTCATCTATGTAAACCTCCATGGTCTTACCGAGCAACTTCTTTAGCATAATCGTTGCTAACCTCTGATATTTTGCACCGGCATTTCTCAGACCAAAAGGCATGACACTGTAACAGTACAGCCCCCTTGGCGTGATAAAGGATGTCTTCTCCTCATCGGGGCCGTACATGGCTATCTGCTGATAACCCCGATAAGCATCAAGGAAGCTCATCCGCCCATACCCAGCCGTTGCATCGACAAGCTGGTCTATCCTGGGGAGGGGGAAACTATCCTTGGGGCATGCCTTGTTCAAGTCGGTGAAGTCGACACAAACTCGCCACTTCCCGTTCTTCTTCTTTACCACCACAGTGTTGGACAGCCATTCCGGGTAGTATACCTCTCGTATAGCCTTTTCTTCGAGCAATCAATCCACCTCCTCGATAACAGCATCCACGTGTTGTACGGCGGATCGTCTCTTCTTCTGCATCACAGGCTTATGCTGTGGATCCACATTCAAGTGGTGACAAATCACGTTTGTATCCACTACGGGCATCTCTTCGGGCACCCAAGCAAACACATCAACGTGTTCCTTGAGGAACCCTACCAATTCTCCCTCTTCTGCTTCATTCAGATTTTCCCCAATCAGAAAATACCTTTCTGGATCATTCTCGTTGATCTGAATCTTCTTCAAGCCTTCCACCATTTTCTCGGCGGGATCTCCTCCGACATCCTCAATGGTCGGCCGATCCGGAACCTCGATTGCTTGAACTAACTGGGCCTTTGGTGCCTTCTTGATTATAGAAACCAAGCATTGCTGGGTGACCCTTCTGATTTCCCCTAATCCTTTCGATGCCATTTGACCCAGGAAATTTTACCATCTGATGGTAAGTGGAGGAAACCGCCCTCATCTTGTGCAACCACGTCCTTCCGATAATCGCGTTATAGGAGGATGGTACATCTACCACCAAAAAGTCGGTTCTTAGCACAACTGTTCCTGCCCGAACAGGGAGAATTGCTTTGCCCAATGGCCACACTGCTCCTTCACTAAATCCGACCAAAGGGGTTGTTGACGGCACCAAATCTGCTTGTGTCAGCCCTAGCTTCTTGAATGCGTCATAATACAGTATCTCCGTGCAGCTTCCCGAATCTACCAGGATTCTCTCCATGTCATATTCCCCAATTCGTAGGGTTATGACTAGGGCATCATTGTGCGGCACCTGGATTCCCCCCAGGTCCTCATCTGTGAAGATTATGCCCCCAGTGCATTCTTCTCCTTCACGTCCTCGTTTCTTTCCCAACTGCATCACGTGCTGGTCGTGTTTTACTCGTCTTTGGAGCAACCTCACCTCACTTCTCGTGTAAGGCGCGGCCAATCCATGTATCATATGGATTACCCCTCTTGGATTCTGCTCATAATCCAATTCCAATGCTTTCTCTGCACCCTTGTGCTCCTCCTGAATAAATTCTTTCAGGTAACCCCGTGAGACCAGATCATCGAGGTGTTGTTTGAACATCTCGCAATCCTCCGTCATATGCCCCCAGTCTTTATGGTAACTACAATGCTGACTCGTAGCCCTCTTCGCATCTTTGTCCCCCTCCAGCCTTGGGGGCCATTTGAAATATGGGCGATTCTTTATTTTGTAGAGAATCCGGTAGATTGGTTCCTTCCAAACCGTTGTCACCGAAAAGAAAGACTTGGGGTCTGGGGCGTGCTTTTCTTTATACGGTTCTTTCTTGACCTGCCCGTACTCTTTCCTTTCTTTGTAGGTCTTGGGCTCTGGCTTGTCCGCCCTTTTCGGTAGGACCTTTGCCTGTTCGGCAACCATCCTGTTGTCCTCACGCAGTATGTCATCCTCGTTTCTGGCATGCTGCTCGATTCGTTCCATTAGCCTCGCCAGTGTATCTACCGGGTTCATGTTCAGGGATTTACGCAGCTCTCCCCGAACAGGCAACCCTGTTTTGAACGTGGCTATGGCATATTCCTCGCTGCACCCTTCAATCTCGTTGAAAGTCTCCCAGTACTTCTTGGCATAATCTCTGATCGGCTCACCCTCTCCCTGCTTCATAACAGAGAGGCTTTCAAAGGTTTTTGGTGCTTCCTGCTCGTCAGAAACCAAGCAGTGAATTCCTCGGCCAACTGTCTCCATCCTCGTATGGTGTTCGGCCCTAACTTATGGAACCATGACAAGGCCACTTTCCCCAAACTCGATGGGAACATCTTGCACATGATTGCATCATCCCCGTCGTGCATGAACATTGCCTGTCGGTAGTGTTGTACGTGTGCCACGGGATCGTTATTTGTTTCGTAAAGTACGAATGCCCCGTGCTTCACCTGCTCGGAAGCCTCGCCTCCTGCAATCTCTTTGAAAAAGGGGATGAGGCTATATTGCTGAGGGCTTTCCGTGCCGCCTCTCGTGCGAGACATGGCTCCCTCCTCTCTCTCTTTTGCGTTCTTGGGAGTACTCTTTTCCCAATCGGAATCAGGTCTCTCGTACCTATCCCTGTGATGTCTTCTAATCTCTCCTTCTTCGGGGTGAGGCTTCTGCTTCTTCTTTTTCGTGAAGAAGTCCTTTTCTTTTTCGGAGTGGGACTCCTGGACCGGCTCCCTCTTCCTCGTGAAGGAGCCTTCTTGTGTTCTACTATTGCCAGCCTTTGTCCTCTGGAATCCCTTCGTGATAGTCTAGAATCCTCCGGATGTCCTCGTATCCGTTGCAATTCCGGTATCTCATATTCTCGTTTTTTAATCAAACGTGCGTACTCTTCGATCTCTTGTCTCTTTTTATCCAAGATATCGTCACGGTTGTGTGCACTCCTCGAATGCGCCACTGATTCTCCCTCACGATGGGATTTACTCCTTCTTGTGGAGCCTGTGGCCGTCCTTCCCTCCTTGTTCCTGGAGTCGCCATGGACAGTCAGGGGATTATCCATGTTTGTGGGCTTCTTTGCTTTCCCACCGTCGGGCTTTCTCGGAGGATCCGGTGGGGAGTTGCCACCTCCTCCCCCCAACTGGTGTTTCGGATCATGTGGAGTCTTTGGATCTTCTTCCATCATGGTCGCTGAGGGATCTCTTTCGTTTCCCACAGACGGCGCCAATTGTAAGTGCAGAAAAACCGTGAGTGGTTTAAGTAGCACAAGAACGTAACGGCTACTTCGATATCCTCGCCGGAACCCTAATATGTCGCCGTAGTCTTTATCTGCAAAACAGACAAAGTGTGAGTGCACCTTTGCCTCTCGTGGCAAAGGCCCTCCGATGCCTAAGTTAGTATCACGTACTAGTCGAAAAACCCTAATTCGAGTAGAAGAATATGTAAAACCGTAATGTATTGTGTACCTTTTTCCCCTAGGTTTGCCTCGTACTTATAGGTTTATGGATGCTTGCTGCCCAAGTCTCCACGTTTCCCTAGGTTTCCTATCTCGTATAGGAAACCCAGAATATCTTGGATTCTCGTTCCCTTATCAGTTCATTACCTTAGTCTGTTTAGGACTCTTTTCCACAGCTGGCCGAACTTCCCATTCCCGTTGGGTATCTTCCCAAGATCCTATTTTATTGGGATCTCATTCCTTCACGGAACATCTCTGTTTCTGGAACCTTCTGGATCGTCCCCTGCTCTGGGACTACTTTCGTATAAACTCCCCCCCTGTTCGGCCTTATCGTTGCCGAACAAGCTACCTGGACCAATGATTTTACATGTTACTGGTCCTTTGACAATCCCTTGGTTCAATATCCTTTCGTGTCACTGGACCTTGACCTTGCATAGACTCTCTGAACCAATGATTTCTCATATCATTGGTCTCTGTCGCCGACCACCGTTTTGCACGGCGACTGTCCCCATCATAATTATATCGTGGTCCCACGTACCACGTACCCGGGCACAATTTGTACCTGCTCGGGATTTACTCCCTACATAAATTTAGCGCTTCTTGGGAGGCAACCCAAGTGTCATTCATTGTTTAGTGTCATCTTTGAGTTTTATTTATTTATCTTTTTCTAGATTTGTTAGTTTTTCTTTTTGAGTAATTTTTTTTTCCTTTTTATCTGTATTATTTTGTGTGTGTGTGTGTGTGTTTCTTGGAGGCTAACATTTTGCAGGTTGTTCAGTTCAAGTTAGGGGGTTTCTCTCTCACTATAGTTTACCCTGCTTAGTTCCTCCTATTTGAGGTGATATCTTTCCTCTCTTTTCTCTTTTTGTCCTACCTTTTCATTTTCGTGCTTTCAATGCGGACATTGAATAGTTCAAGTTGGGGGAGGGTCACTTTGTTCTTTTTGCATTGTTCAATAAAAAAAACAATAATAAATTTAAAAAATAAAAAATTGTGGGATTCTTTTTGCATGAGACTTGAGAGCTATTGAGATTGACTCTTGATTGATTGAGTTGGAGAAGTGATAGTCATTGTTTGATTATATTTGTGGTGGCATTGTAGTTCTTTTTGCTAGCTTGTCACGAAGAATTTGTCATGGCATTTATTTTTAGCACATTTGCACTTTACGTCTATTTGGGCTTTCGTTGCTTGTGAGCTGTAACTTGATTGTTCTCAATGGCTAGTTTAGTGGAGACTTATGCCCATGTGAGTTTAGAGCCTTATCTTTTCTTGGAGTGGTGTTCAAATAAGCTCTTGTTGTCACAAAAGAGCAAATTCGTTGTTGATCTCAATATTTTTGTTGTCAAGTGTTGGAAATGTTCTAAATTGCCTACTTATCTCTTGGTTTGGAAAGTTGCATGGTTGTATTGCCCCTTGGAGAAGATTATAAGCCATCTTTGATACCTTGAGCCAGTTCGTTTCTTTCTTTCCATACATTTATACCTTTTGTGCCTGTTTGAGCCTCCAGCATGATAACTATTTTCTTGTTAAGCTCCACCATCTATATTGTGATGTGAGAATGGCTAGTTAATCATGTGAGGGTGAATTATTGAGAAATCAGGCGATGAATGTAGTGAGAATTGAGCTGTATTGATTGGTGATCTTTCTTATAAAAAAAACATCAAAAAAAAAAAAAAAGAGTAAAAAGGGAAGATACCAAGTTATTGAGAAAAGGAGAAATACTTGTTCTTAATGTGGGAGAGAAAGGTAGAAAAGAGAGATGTGGCCAAGTTAAAAAAAGAAGAAGGGCAACATCGTTATATTTGCTCTATGTGAATTGTTGTAAGCCATTCTCGGACACTTGAATTTTTACCTAGCCATGAAACATTTTTCCTTACCTAACGCTATCACCGGAATTGAAGTCCTATTTGATCTTAGGGGCAATGGGCTGTGGATTGGTGGATAGAAAGAGTTTCCAATACTTGGCATTCCGTTCATGAGATCATGTGTCCACTTTATAGAGAGCTTGCTTTTCGGGTCAACTTGCGCAGGATACTTTGCTTTCATTTACATAACTTCTGCCTGCACATATTGAGAGTATCAAATATGCACCTTGTTTCAAGTGATTTCGTTTGTTGAGTGCATGACACGGTGAGATTTGAAGTCGAGATTCGGTCTGGAGAGAACTTGTAGTTATTTTTCACAAGTGACTGACGCCCTTGTTCACACAAGCTAAGTTTAGGTGCCATGACTCATTTTTATGACTTGATAGTATCTAGAACTACTTATGCCTTTATCTCTTTGCGATGGTTTCATATTCTTTGCTTGAGATATCATTGAGCTATCTTACGGTTTTTCGGGTTTCATGTGGAAAGTATTCCGAATGTTAGTGGGTGTTCATTGCTGTAAACCCTCACGAGACTCCACTCGTCCTCTAGGGATCGCCTAGGGGTTTAAAAGGCTTGTTGCACAGGCTAAGTGCAATCGTGAGTCCTACGAAAGTGGCGTAATTAGATTTTATCTTATTTATTTTTCTTTGCTCGAGGACTAGCAAAGTGTAAGTTGGGGGGTGTGATAAGAGTCGAAATATTGATATTTTGTCCCTCCAAACTACACTCGTTAGTCATTTATATTTGATACTTGATATTTATTTTGCTTTTATTTTGTTTATAAGTTGTTTGAGCTCGTTGTCCAAAATATTGAATAAAAAGAAGAGTTTAATGATGTTCGGTGTCAAAGTGCAGAATGCTTCAAAGTTGAATCATTAGTTTATCATTACATCAAGTCAAAAGGACCTTGGTGTGATTAATGGAATAATCCCCTATATAAGTGAAACTGAAGACTTCGGCAAGGGGGCTGGACGAGGGTTTCGGATTTGGTTTTCGACGATGCACGGAACGCAAGCAGCAAGGACCACGTTGCTGTTCTTGAGGATGGAGACTGAACCAACACTTGATTCACTCCTTCCCACGAGCGGCTAAATAATCTTCTACGGCGTAGATGAAGCTCGAACTTCTAGTAACATTATTTATGTGTTGATTTAGTGTTCTAATTATTCGAATCATGGTTGTATGACTTGATGACTTATTTATCTTGATGATTTATTTATGATATTAATTCTTTCCATCAAATCTTGTGTATGAAAATCCTAGGTTTTATGCACGTTCATACAACGGTTTTAATTATTTTGTGATAACCGGTTGGATGGATTATACTACGTAAGACGCGTCGTGCCGATGAGACGATCCGTACTTTAATTTGAGACGAGTCGTGCTAGTAAGACGATTCGTGCTAGGCGGAGATAGTCCATCCCGATTGATGATTCATAAATTATTTTTAGGAGATATCGCTAGGGCTTGCAATCCTACGGTATCCGGATTGATTCGAATAGTTGACCTGTAATTGAAACATCTTTAGGTTACGAGGGGAAAGAGTGGATTCGAAACCCTAGAGCTTTTTCCCATCAATTATTTTCTGCTTTTGATAGTCTTTAATTTTAGTTCAATAGTTTTAAGAAACCAACAATCAATCAATCTTTTTCTCGGATTAATATAGAAATTAATTGAAATAACTGTAACTCAGCCTTATAATCCCTGTGGAGCGATACTTGGAATACTTACCACTGTTCATTTGAGTAGTAGTAATTGTTTCGTTTTATTAATTATTTTTGGTACGGAAACGACCCGATCAGTAGGCGAATTCCACCAACGGCAAGTGTTGCTCCCAATTCCCAGAGAAATCCAAAGCACAGGCTCTCAGTATGTCTTCCAACGTCTGAATAGTCCTCTCCGTTTGTCCATCTGTCTGAGGGTGAAAGGCCGTGCTAAGCCTTACATCTATTCCCAACGCCTTTTGTAATCCTTTCCAGAAGTGTGATACGAACCGTGGGTCCCTGTTGGATACAATCGAGATAGGTACTCCGTGTAGGCGTACAATCTCTCAGATGTATAGCAGGCTCAGCTGTTCCACGTTCTTGGTCATCTTAACTGGCAGGAAATGTGCGGATTTGGTGAGTCGATCCACAATCACCCAAATGGTTGTGTTGGACTTGGCGGATCTTGGTAATCCAGCGACAAAATCCATCGATATGTGTTCCCATTTCCAGGTCAGAATTGGTAGTGGTTGAAGGTCTCCTCCCGGCTTCTGGTGCTCGGCTTTAACTTGTTGACACACCAAACACGTCGACACAAATTGGGCCACGTCCTTTTTCATTCCTTCCCACCAGTACGTTCTTCGCAAGTCGTGATACATCTTTGTACCTCCGGGGTGGGCCGCAAAGTTCGAATGGTGGGCTTCTCGGAGTACAGCTTCTCGGAGGGTTCCAATATTAGGTACGAATACCTTTCCCTTGAATCTTAGGCTGTTGTCCTTCTCGATTGTCCATCCTGGCACTGCCTTTCCTTCTCGGATTCGGTGCCGAATGAACTCGCAGTCTTGTTCCGAGGTTTGGGATAGCAAGATTTCTTGATGAAGTGCCGGTTCTGCAATTAGGGCATACAGACGTGTGTTCCCATTTTCTGATGACGGTCGTAGGTTGAATTCGTTAAGCGTGTCCACCATTTCCCATTCCGTGATGGCAGTTTTGGCCTTCTGCGTCCTGTCCTTCCGACTCAGGGCGTCAGCTACCACATTGGCCTTGCCGGGGTGGTACTGAAGTGTAAACTTGTAGTCCTCCAAATATTCCATCCATCGTCGTTGCCTCAGGTTCAACTCCTTCTGGGTGAAAAGGTATTTGAGGCTCTTGTGGTCGGTGAAAACTTCGAATTGTTCTCCCCACAAATAGTAACACCAAGACTTGAGGGCGAATACTACTGCGGCCAATTCTAAGTCGTGGGTGGGGTAATTCTTCTCGTGCGGTCAGAGTTGTCGCGATCCGTAAGCTACAACTTTCCCATTCTGCATCAGCACGCATCCCAAGCCATCTCCTGACGCGTCGCAGTAAACTGCGTAGTCTACACCCCGCTCAGGTATGATGAGTATTGGTGCACTGGTCAGCCTCTTCTTTAGCTCCTGGAAAGATTTTTCACATGCTTCACTCCAATCTAGCTTCACTCTTTTCTGAGTTAGCCTTGTCATTGGCTTGGCGAGGGTAGAGAAATCCGGTATGAATCTTCGGTAGTACCCAGCCAATCCTAGAAAGCTTCTGATTTCAAACACTGAAGTTGGCTGCTTCCAACTCAGTACTGCTTTGACCTTGTCTTCGTCCACTGCTATTCCGTCCTTGGATACAACGTGCTCCAGGAACTTAACCACTTCCAGCCAAAACTCACATTTGCTTGCCTTGGCATAGAGTTGGTTATCCCGGAGTACTTGCAGTGCTATCCGAAGGTGTTCTTCATGCTCCTCCTTATTGGCGGAGTATATCAATATGTCGTCAATGAACACCACTACAAACTTGTCTAAGTAGGGTTGAAAGACTTTGTTCATGAGACACATGAATACTGCCGGAGCGTTCGTCAGTCCAAATGGCATCACTACAAATTCATAGTGTCCATATCTGGTGCGGAAAGCGGTCTTGGCGACATCTTCATCTCGGATCCTAAGCTGATGATAGCCTGATCGGAGATCAATTTTTGAGAAGCATGTTGCCCCTCTCAATTGATCAAATAGGTCAACGATCCTCGGCAAAGGGTATCGGTTCTTAATTGTGGCTTGGTTAAGCTTCCTATAGTCAATGCATAAACGGAGTGTTCCTTCCTTCTTCTTTACAAATAGGGCGGGTGCTCCCCAAGGTGAGGTACTAGGCCTAATATATCCTTTGTCCAACAATTCTTGTAGTTGGGTTTTGAGCTCCTTTAACTCGGCGGGGGCCATTTGGTAAGGTGTCATAGAGATCGGGGCCGTTCCCGGCTGGAGTTCTATAGAGAAGTCTATCTCTCTCTGAGGCGGTAGGCCCGGGAGTTCCTCGGGAAAAACATCGGCGTACTCGCAAACGATGTGAGGTAATCCCAATTCCATCCTGTCGGTTTCCTCCATTTGGAGGCTGGCTAGCCATCCAAAGAGTTGATTCTGCCAGCTCGACCTTTTCATCGTCGAACTCGCCGTCTGTCTATCCCCCTTAAAACGGAAGTGAGTTCCCTCTGGGGTGTAAGCCGTTACCGTTTTCTGGTGACAGTCTATGACTGCATGGTGCGCTGACAGCCAATCCATTCCTAGGATTACGTCAAAATCCGCTATGTCGATCACTCTGAGGTCGTAGGTTAGTCGCAAGTTGGCTACTTCTAGCTCGCACCCTCTACACACTAGCCTAACAGCTACTCTTCCCCCCAGTGGTGATAATACATTCGTACACGTACTTAGGGGTTCTGTTTCTAGTGCTAGAGCAGTTACGCAGGCAGTAGATATAAATGAATGCGATGCACCAGAATCAAACAAGGCTTGCACGCGGGTACTGTACACTAGCAACGTACCTCGAACCACAGAGGGATCCTGTTCTAGCTCCTCTGTCTGCAGTGCGAAGATGCGCCCTCCAGCATTCTGATGGGCTCCTACTGGCTGCTTCCCTTTATTCTGTCCGTTCAGCTGCTGAGACGGTCCTCCGGTATTCTGCTTCCCAAATCCAGTCTGTCCTGGCTGTGGGGCTCTCTGGCCTCCAAGGTTTCCATTCCCTTCTCTCAGGGGCTCGGGGCATTCACGTTTGTAGTGGCCCATGGCCTGGCAGTTGAAGCATGGGACAAATGCTTTGTTCTGGCCGTTCCTCTATGGTTCACCACGGCCTGGTGCAGCAGCTTTCCAAGTTTGGTTGTTTGAAGACGGGGTAAAGGGCTTGGTGGGGTAGGGTCCGCGGTTGTTGTTGGAAGGTTGAGTGCGGATAGGTCCGCCAGCGCTGCCTGTCGCCTTCCTCCATCGGTTCTTGAAGTCATTCTCCTCACTCTCCAGCCGAAGAGCACATTTCACCACACCAGTATAGGTGGGGAAAGTTTGTGCCACTACGGCCCTTCGAGCGGTCGTCAGACCCCACTCGAATCTTTTTGCCTTCTTATCCTCAGTTGATACAGCGTCCGTGGCGTAACGGGGCAGCACCTCGAATTTGGCCGCGTATTGGGTAACGGTCATCGTCCCTTGTTTCAGGTTCATGAACTCTTGTTCCTTGACCAAGCGGAGAGGTGTGGGAAAGTACTTGTCGAGGAATAGGGTCTCGAACTGGGCAAAGGTCATTGTAGCTATGGCATGAGTAGCCTCCATCAATTCCCACCAATAACGGGCTTCTCCCTTAAATTGGTATGCGGCTAAGGCTACACGATCTCCATCCCGGGTGATCTCTAAGGTGTCCAGGATCACCTTGACTTCCTTCAGCCAAGTTTCAGCCACGATGGGGTTGGGGTCTCCATGGAACGTAGGTGGTCGGCGTTTGCAAAATTCATTCATGGCTTGGGTTCGGGTCATAGGTCCATCTTTGCGATTTTGGTTTCGGTTGTTGGCATTCAAAGCGGTTACCAAAGCTTGCATGACTTGGGTTAGGTTAGGGTTCGTGTTAGAGGATTCTCCAGTTTCGTATCCTAGACTGCTGCGTCGGTTCACCATCTATGAGTAAAATTGCAAAGGGGAGGTTTAGTCTACTAAATGATCTTTCGTTTGACGTTGGTTTTCTCCCTAAAGTTGGAAGCAGTAATAGTACGCACCATACACTTTAAAATAAAACGGACTATTTCATAGATAAACAGAGGATTACAACATAGCATAGAGTTCTACTACAAAATAAAACATAAGACAAGGTTCCCTTAGTACGAGTTGGAAATGAACCTACACGTTCTTATTCTACGACCTTACTGCTTACAAAGCTTTATTCTACTACGAGTGCCACAGGCGTAGCTACAACTTCCGAATTTCATTCTAATACTACTAGACTACTGACTGGGTGGGGTAAGTCCAAAGTATTCGCGGAGCCACTTCTTATAGTTGGTTTCAGCAATGGTTTCCTCCCTAAGCAGGCGATCACGCTCTTGTGCGATCATCTCGTCCATGGTAAGGACGGGTGGTTCCTCCAATGGTTCCATGTAGAAATGGGGGAAATTCAGCATTGCAGCCTGTAGTTCTGGGTCAGACATAAGGTAGTCAAGTGGCTGCTCATAGTTCTGCACAGGTGGGGCAGGGACTGGGGTAGGCGGGATATTCTCGAGGATTGCAATGGGTGGGGGTGTCTCCCAAGTGATTGGAACTTCATAGAGGTCCATGTTGTCTACGGATGGAAGTGTTGGTCTGGGGTATTCTGGTGCCAGCAGGGATCGGTATTGGGTCAGGGCTCGTGGGTTGAAAGGTGGTTGTCCTCCTCGGCCTCGGCGCGACATCTATAACAATAGAAGAGTTATATACTAAACTTAAGTGGGTGAGGCGGAAATCTTGTACGAGTAGATACACGTAATAGATACAAGAAATAACAGTGATCACAGCAGACTAGAAAGGAAATACATGATTTCATTACTCAAACGAAGCAAGTACATCATAGATGGCTTATATCAGCCCAAGCTCCTACCACAGATATATACAATACTAGTCCTACTTACGACATGTCCTTCTTCTTTAGCTATATTACAACAAAAGTCTTACTTATGACATGTCTGTCTAATGGGTCTAGAAGACAGGTGGAAAGTGGGCTTTGTAGGCGCCTATGTCGGTTTCAAAGGGTGGCAGTGGTACGTCACCGGGGTCGGTGTTGAAATCCATGAAGTCCTCCTTCCAAATTTCTATCTCCTCCTCATCAGACAGTTCTTCATCGTCAGACGGCTCCTCGTCGTCAGATGGTAAGTCTGGATTTGGTCCATACATGAAGTGCTCCAAGTCGGCTTCGTTTTCAGGTGGGTCGTTGAATTCCATGGGTTCTTCTTCGGGGTCTTCTTTGGGATCCTCCTCAGGGTCTTCCTCTAGAGGTGGGTTAAGAAAAGGTTCTATTTGGACTAGGGTAGGTATTGCGTCAGTGTCATTTTCTTCCTCAAAGTCGGGGTCCAGTAAGATACCGTGCTCATGGTAGTATAGTGTGACGTATGGAAAAGCATGGGGAAAATAGGGATCTTCCACCAGTTGGTTGGTCATGATTTTCAGGGTGGTCGTGAGTTGACGAACTTCACGCAACAGGTGGTATTGATAAGGGTCTGGTTGCTCCATCTACAAGGAAAGTTTTAAACCTCAATCAGTAATGCTTTAAGACAAGGTTTTATTAATACTAAAGAACTCGGATTATCCAATTCCACATTTGTTTCTTGATTTAAGTCATCATCTAATTGTCGGGAATTCCCAGCTCGGTGGTATTGCCAGTTCCACACCTTGCTTCAATCCGAAGATTGCTTTGACAGAATTCCACCCAATTTGGGACGGTAAACTTAAACTCAATTCACGTTTGTGCAATGGTCAAACTATCTTATGGTTCTACCCATTCTACCCATGGCCGAGGTTTTGAGCCTAGAGCTTTGATACCACGCTGTAACACCCCCAAATTCGGGTATGTTAAAAGGGATAATTTCATTGAAAGGTAAATAGAGTCAAGCTCATTATTACATCATAAATCTTACAAAATACTTTTATTCAATAAGGGTAGGGTACTAGGGTTCCTATCAACTACTCTTCTTGTTCCTCCATTCTTGCCAGTTCCTCGGCTCCAAAGGCTTCCAAAGTGTAAAGTTCCCCCTGTTCGTCTATGAGGTCTGACACATTATACCGGCGTCGCCACCAATATAATATGTCAGGGTCACCAAAGGTAACACCGTGAGCCATAACGCTCAATAGAGAAATCCATACCCGCTAACCCTTAACTTACATACAAAGCAATCATACAGATAATGATAACAATACAGCTCAAGTCATACGTACTCAACATTAACATATCCATATTCTTTAGTTATCGTAAGTGTCTGTGTCATCAGAGTTTCTCCTACGCAGCGTTTCGTAGACCGTGTCACCAGTTTCACTTTTCTTTACCAATTAACATTCCAAAAATCACATTTAACACACCCAACCTCGGTTCCGCCGTTCCGGGTTCTCGAGTATCCTCACAATGGTTCCGCCGCACCGGGTTCCCATTGGCACACAAAACTTTGCATTGGCTCCTCTCCACAGATAACCAAGCCACACACCCAACCTCGGTTCCGCCGTTCCGGGTTCCCGAGTATCCTCACAATGGTTCCGCTGCACCGGGTTCCCATTGGCACACACACACACACCCAACTCACATAATGACTCCTACACTGGTCATTATGTAATTTCAAAAATATTTTACGCACGCACACCACACAATGGGCAAGTCCGGCCACATTACGGTTTCAAAACACACCTTGTTTAACACACCCCAGGTGTCATGTTTCTATTTTTCTCGTTTTTGTGTCTCGTATTCATGCATAGACTCCGCGGCAGTATGTATTGACTTCTTGGAATTAAACTAACAAGATCATTCAATTCTATATTACTTAGCATGCTCATTCTAACCATATTCGAACATTTAGCACACCAACGAAAGCATAGTGCCACATGGACGGACACCTTTGGAGTGGTAAACCACTTATGCTTTATCAACAACAAGTAGTCAAGCAATCACACAATAAGCTCATCACCATCCTTATAATTGAAACTAAGTGATACATTCCTATCTTCTAAAACTCGTTCCTTCTTTCTTTTAAGGAAGTTCAAAACAACATATGTTTATTGAGGATAAAGTTCGTTAATCAACATGCTCATACTTCAAAATGACTACATATAATTAGGAAAATGGATATGAAATCTACAATACTTAGGGTATAGGTAAGGATAATCTACCGTTCTTCTTGGCGGTAGGTCGATCTAAGGGATTGGTTGTCGGTTTTGGCGGATCAGCGGCGTAACGGCTCCGGATTGCTTCGAAAGGAAGAGAGATGGATGTTCTCTTCCTAGAAACAACTTTATGAACTAGACTAAACTACTTTAAAGATCTAAGGGTGGTTTTGGAGGTGGTTTGGTGGTTGCTCTTCAAGAACAAGGAAGAACATTCAAGAACAAGAAAGAACAAACAAGAACATTATGCTTTCTAGAGAGAGAAGTTGTGGAATGAAAGGTGTGAGTTGAATGGTGAGAATGGGGTGCTATTTATAGGCAAAGCCTTGGCTCTCCCTCTCCTCTCTTGGCCGGCCCTCTCTCTCTCTATCTCTCCCATGGATTTGTTCCATTGTCTTGTCAAATCAAGCCTTTCAAGCTTGCCATGGCTTGTCATCTCCAACCTTTTAGGCTTAGGGCTAAAATCCTAGGTTATCATGGAGTGTGCAAGGTCTTGTCTTGTCTAGAATTGGTTGGCTTGAAGGATAGGATCTCATCATTGGCATTGGAAGGACTAGAATGGTGACACATGGAGCTTTAGGCTTAAAGCTAAGCTTGTAGCTTGGTGAGGTGCCCAACACACAAGCACACACCTCACACTCTCTCTCTCCCTCTCTCTCTCGGCTCACTCTCTCTGTCTCTCCCTCTCTCCTTGGCCGAAAATCTCTCCTCTCTCTCTCTCCCATTGTCTTGTCAAATCATGCTTAAAGCATGTCAAGCATGGCTTCTATTTTTAGGTTAGGTCTAGGTTATCATTAAGGGCTTAGTCATAAAAGGAGGGACAAGTGGCAAGACTAGATTGTGCTTTTGAAAGGCTAGGATGAGTTGGCTTGCAAAAGATCAAAAGAGATCATAAAAGGTTTGTACTTTGGTTGGCTAAAGTGAGATCTTCCTTGCATGAGTGGCCAAGACACAAGCACACCCTCACTCTCTCTCCCTTTCTCTCTCTCTCGGCCTCTCTCTCTCTCTCTCACGGCTTCTCTCTCTCTTTCTCTCTCTCTCTCTCTCTCTCTCTCCTACTTGGTTAGGTCCTAATATATAAATAAGTCTATATATGGAAAGAACAAGGAAAAGGCAAAAAGGTAAAAAGTAACTTTCCAAAAGTAATTTTCCTAGAAAGTAACCTTCCTAGAAAGTAACCTTGCTTTAAAGGTGATGATTACTTAGGCCATGTGTTCTACTTTTGGCATGCCATGATTACTTCTATTGTAACGCCCCCATTTTCGGGTTCGTTAATTAAGCATTTTATTGAATAAAAAGGCTAAGAGTCAAGCTCATTATTACAACGTAAGTCTAACTAGAGTACTTTTTATTACACAAGGATGGAATTTCTAGGGTATTCTACTACTCCGCTTCTTCCTCCATCCTAGCAAGCTCTTCGGCTCCAAAAGCCTCCAATGCGTACTGTTCACCTTGCTCATCAATTAACTCTGACACATTATACCAGCGTCGCCCCCAGTATAATATGTCAGGGTCACCAAAAAGGTAACACCGTGAGCTACAAGCTCAATAGAATAAACTATATCCACTAACTCATAACTTATGGCAAGGAAATATATAAACAAATACACATGGTCATTCAACAACATAGATAAACAATGATACATCTATAATCGATATCTTTTAGCGTTGGTGTCATGTCTTTTCATGTTTCTCCTACGCGACTCATCGTAGACTGTGTCACATTTTCACTCTTACCAAAAATCACATTTTCCACGTTTCTTTCACAAATTGTTACTAATGAGGCTACCAAGTCCGGCTCCATTAGCAACACTCACAATGGCTACCAAGTCCGGCCAATCATGGTTTACAAAATCCATTTCAATCTTGCATTGATCCCTTTTCGCGGAGGATCAAGCCATATTTCCACATGAGACTACCATGTCCGGCCCCATTGGAAATCTTTGCAATGAGCTACCAAGTCCGGCTACATTACGGTTTTCGAAACACTTACACAATGACTACCAAGTCCGGTCATTATGTAATTTCAAAATATTTTCTGCAGGTTAATCCCATCTTTTCTTTGACCACACCCTAGGTGTCATGTTTCTACTTTCTCGATTTTTGTGTCTCGTTGCATGCAATGACTCCGCGGTAATTCATTTCACAATTTAAGTAATCTTGAAGCTAAACTAGCAAGATCATTCAACTCTATATTAGATAGCATGCTCATTTTGTCACATCATCATACTCACATTTAATCACACAAGGTTAAGCATAGTGCCACATGGACGGACACCTTTGGAGTGATAAATCACTTATGCTTTATCAACAACAAGTAGTCAAGTAATCAAATAATCATGCTCACATTCATTCTAAGATTAAAACAGCTTAATCCTAAATCATGCTTTCTTAAGTTCAAAACAGCATATGTTTATTGAGTGTTTTAACATTAAGCTATTCATGCCATGGTTAATCAAGATAACAACTTCTAAACATTTCTAATCATGCTTAGGGAAAGTAGCTCGTATAATCTACGTATGCTCGAGATTTCAAAGGTTTAGAGTAATTCACTATTATTTCGAAATACGCATGCAATACGCTATACTTAGATCTTTGAAAGTAGAGGAAAATTATACTATACTTAAAGAGTATTCTACATATACGTAGAGAAAAGTAGATATAGAATATCTACCGTTCTTCTTGGCGGTAGTCGGCTACGGATTAGGAAAATAGTACGTTGGACGGAGTAACGGCTTAGGAATGGCTTCGCTAGCTTCGAAAGAGAAAGGTTTCTCTCGAAACTTGATCTTGACTAATACTACTAACACTTTTGGATCGGTAGGATGGTGGAGTGGCGGCTTAGTGGCGGCACTAGAAGAGTTTCTTGAAGAACTAGGGAAGAACTTCAAGAACAACTAAGAACTAAGCAAGAACAACAAGAACACTTAGACTTTCTAGAGAGAAGTTGGAGCAATGCTTGAAGGTGTGAGTTCAAAGGCTTGAAATGGCTTGCTATTTATAGGCCAAGTTGGTCTATTATCCAAGAGGCAATATTTCCCCTAACATTTGTTATCCAATGGATCATAGATTGACTAGATTTGATTGTCCTTAGATTGGATGAGGTGTTGCACTAAAGGACATGACTAGGCTTATTGTACACTTGCACACATCACAAATCTCTCTCTCCCGGCCTCTCTCTCCCATCTCTCTCGGCTCTCTCTCTCTCTCTCTCTCTCTCTCTCTTTGGTCCAAAGAAGGTACAAGGGTTTGAAAGACTAATAGATTTTCTCTTATTCTTTCTTCTAACCTAGGACAAGGTTTAAGTTTCTTTAATGGGGTTTGTGTCTAGTCTAGAATAGAAAATAAGATATGGTAGTCCTTTAGGGTTGAAAGAATAAGAAACCCTAGATATGGTGGTACAAGGTGATGCAATAAGATGATGTAGGGAGATATGGAAGTACACTAGTCACACACATCACTCTCTCTCTCTCTCTCCCTCAACCGGCCTCTCTCTCTCTCTCTCCCTCTCTCTCTCTCGGCCATACTCTCTCTCTCTCTCTCTCTCTTGGACACCTAATGGAGAAAGGACAAAGGGTTGGTAGTTGACTAAGTGAAAGAGTAAGGTTTTGGGGTAAGGCTTGACATGGCAAGGAAGATCTAGTATTTTGGTCCACCTCATGTCCTTTAAATCTTTCATCTTTCATTAGTACATGTACATATATATATATAACTACGGTTTTTGGTAGAAGAAGATCAAGAAGGTACATGCATATCTCTCTCTCTCTCGCTCTCCTATCCCTCTATCTCTCTCAGCCTCTCTCTCCTCTCCCTCTCCCGAATTCTCTCTCTCTCTCTCTCCTCCTTCCTTGGTTAAAAGAAAGACTAACTAAAAGGACAATGTACCCTATGATCTCATCTTGGACTTTTAAGTCAAAATTTCCTATTAAACTATGTCAAAATGCCACCTATGTACTTATATACTATATACTAATACATAGTATCCTAGGATGATGTAAACATATCATATACTTTAATTAAATAAGTACATATCATATCTAGGAAAGAATTAACTAATTTAACCTAGTACTATAGCTTAATATGGTTTTATGGACCAATGGAATATAAATCCCCTAACATTTATTAACCAATGGTTAAAGGATGAAAGTACTAAACTTATATAACCTATCTATAATAGTACAATGACTCATGGTGAATCTAATTAAACTAATGGACCTTGTACTAGGTAGAAAGGTTAACCTATCGTCCAATGGTTAATAATTCTCCTAACTTCTATCGTCCAATGGGCAAAGATGGTAAGTAATATATAATCTTATAAAGTGTACCTAGCAATCTTGTCACAATATCCAAGGTGTAAATCTATGGTCCAATGGATAAAGATTATCCTAGTATCTATCGTCCAATGGGTAATAGATCAAGGGTTGACTTTTGGTCAAGGTCTCACTTAGGGTTCAAATGGTTCAAAGGTTCGATTAGGCTACTCTAACGATTAGTTGGAAGCTAGCTAGGTTTGCTAAATAGGACGACTTAGGGTTTACTATCTCACTTGTCTTTAGAAAAAGACAAAATCGCAAGGCGAAATGAAATTAGGTTTGAATCGAATGAATCTAATTATGACGGATTATTTGAAAATAAGGAATTTATAGAGTCAATATAATAATCAACGAGATTTTTATTTACTGAAAATCGGAGTTGTCACAACCTATCCCCCTTAAACAATTTCGTCCCCGAAATTAGACGTACGCTCGGATTCAAACAGGTGAGGGTGAGTTGCCTTCATAGTCTCCTCTCTTTCCCAAGTGGTCTCTCCAGTTCCTCGGTGTTTCCACAGGACTCGTACTAGTTTGATTGTCTTGTTTCGGATTGTCTTCTCGCTTCGGTCTTGAATCTCAATTGGTTCCTCCTCATATGTCGCATCTTCTTCGATGGTAACGTCTTCCCATTTGAGAACATGCGTGGGTAAGGCGAGGTACTTGCGGAGCATTGAAACATGGAACACGTCATGCACTCGATCCAGCTGTGGCGGTAGGGCTAGTCGATATGCGACTCTTCCGATCTTCTCCACGATGTCAAAAGGTCCGATGTAACGTGGGGACAGTTTTCCCTTTTTCCCAAATCTGATGACTCCTTTCTTTGGTCTTATCTTCAGGAACACGTGGTCTCCTACGGTGAAGGTTAAGGGTCGGCTTCTTCTATCCGCATAACTCTTCTGTCGGCTCTGAGCGGTTTGGATCCTTTGCCTGATGGTTTTGACCTTCTCCGTGGTGTCACGTACTATATCAGGTCCAATTAATCCTGTTTCTCCAGCGTCTGTCCAGCAGACTGGGGATCGGCAAGGTCGACCGTATAAAGCTTCATAGGGTGCCATTCCAATATATACTTGCTTGATAACTATTGTTGTAGGCAACTCTACCAATGGTAAATGCTGCTCCCAGTTCCCAGAGAAATCCAAAGCGCAGGCTCTCAGCATATCCTCTAAGGTCTGTATCGTTCTCTCTGTTTGGCCATCGGTTTGCGGGTGGAAGGCTGTGCTAAGCCTTACATCTGTTCCCAAAGCTTTCTGTAATCCTTTCCAGAAATGTGACACAAATCGTGGGTCTCTGTCTGACACAATTGAGACGGGTACACCGTGTAGTCGTACAATTTCCCGAATGTACAACAGGCTCAGTTGTTCCACGTTTTATGTCATCTTCACAGGCAGAAAATGCGCGGATTTGGTAAGTCTGTCCACGATCACCCAGCTGGCAGTGTTGGTTTTGGCAGTTCTTAGTAGTCCGGTTACGAAGTCCATTGAGATGTGCTCCCACTTCCAAGTCGGGATTGCCAAAGGTTGAAGGTCGCCTCCTGGTTTCTGATGCTCAGCTTTGACTTGTTGACACACAAGACAGGTTGATACAAAGCGAGCTACGTCCTTCTTCATTCCTTCCCACCAGTACGTCCTTCGCAAATCATGGTACATCTTTGTACCTCCGGGGTGGACTGCGAAGTTCGAATGGTGTGCTTCTCGGAGTACAGCTTCTCGAAGAGTTCCAATATTAGGTACGAAGACTCTTCCTTTGAATCTCAGGTTACTGTCTCCCTCGATCGTCCATCCTGGTATCACCTTTCCTTCTCGGATTCGATACCAAATGAACTCGCATTCTTGTTCAGTGGTTTGGGCTAGCAGGATCTCCTGGTGAAGTGCTGGTTCTGCAACAAGTGCATATAGTCGGATATTCCCACTTTCTGATGAAGGTTTCAGGTTGAATTCGTTGAGGGTGTCCACCATTTCCCACTCTTTGATGGCAGTTTTGACTTTCTATGCCCTGTCCTTTCGGCTCAGGGCGTCAGCCACCACGTTGGCCTTGCCAGGGTGGTACTGCATTGTGAACTTGTAATCTTCCAAATACTCCATCCATCAACGCTGCCTCATGTTCAACTCCTTCTGAGTGAAAAGGTATTTGAGGCTCTTGTGGTCGGTGAAAACCTCGAATTGTTCTCCCCACAGGTAGTATGCCAGGTTTTGAGGGCGAACACTACTGCAGCCAATTCTAAGTCATGAGTAGGGTAATTCTTCTCATGTGGTCAGAGTTGTCGCGATCCGTAAGCTACGACCTTTCCATTCTGCATTAGCACGCATCCCAAGCCATCCCTTGACGCGTCGCAATAGACGGTATAATCCACGCCTCGCTCGGGGATGATAAGTACCGGCGCACTGGTCAGCCTTCTTTTCATCTCCTGAAAAGATTTCTCACAGGCTTCAATCCAATCCAGCTTCACTCCTTTCTGAGTTAGTCTCGTCATTGGTTTGGCGAGACTTGAGAAGTCGGGTATGAATCTTCGGTAGTATCCAGCCAATCCTAGGAAACTTCTGATTTCGAACACAGAGGTTGGTTGCTTCCAATTCATCACGGCTTCAACTTTACTTTCGTCCACGGCTATTCCATCTTTGGATACTACATGCCCCAAGAACTTAACCACTTCTAGCCAAAACTCGCATTTTCTAGCCTTGGCATAGAGTTGGTTATCCCGGAGTACTTGTAGTGCTATCCGGAGGTGTCCCTCGTGCTCCTCCTTATTGGCGGAGTATATCAAAATGTCATCAATGAACACCACTACAAACTTATCTAAGTAGGGTTGGAAGATCTTGTTCATGAGACACATGAAAACTGCCGGAGCGTTAGTCAGCCCAAATGGCATTACTATGAACTTGTAATGTCCATATCTGGTACGGAAGGCTGTCTTGGAGATGTCCTCATCTCAGATTCTGAGTTGATGGTATCCCGATCGGAGGTCGATTTTTGAAAAACAGGTTGCTCCTCTCAATTGATCAAATAGATCATCGATCCTAGGCAGGGGGTACCGGTTTTTGATGGTGACTTGGTTTAGCTTCCGGTAATCGATGCACAGTCGGAGTGTCCCTTCTTTCTTCTTCACGAACAAGGCAGGTGCTCCCCATGGTGACGTGCTTGGTTGGATAAATCCATTTTCCAATAGCTCTTGCAATTGGGTCTTGAGCTCCTTTAGTTCCGCAGGGGCCATACGGTATGGTGCCATAGAAATTGGGGCTGTCCCCGGTTGGAGTTCGATAGAGAAATCTATCTCTCTAGGAGGTGGTAAACCAGGAAGTTCTTCAGGGAACACATCGACGTATTCGCAAACGATGTGTGGTAATCCCATCTCCATCTTGTCAGTTTCTTCCATTTGGAGACTAGCTAGCCATCCAAATAGTTGATTCTGCCACCTAGATCTTTTCACCGTTAAACTAGCCACTTGTCTATCCCCCTTAAAACGGAAACGAGTCCCATCAGGGGTACAGGCCGTTACGGTCTTCTGATGACAATCTATGATTGCTCGGTGAGCCGATAGCCAGTCCATTCCCAAGATTACGTCGAAATCCGCCATGTCGATCACTCTAAGGTCGCAGGTTAAGCGCAAATTGGCTACCTCTAATTCGCACCTTCTACACACTAGACTAACAGTTATGCTCCCCCCTAATGGTGATGCTACTTTCGTACTTGCACTAAGGGGTTCTGTTTCTAGCGCTAGAGCAGCTACGCAGGCAGTAGATATAAATGAATGAGATGCACCAGAGTCAAACAAGGCTTGCACGCAGGTACTATATAACAGTAGTGTACCTTGGATCATAGAGGGATCCTGCTCCTGTTCCTCAGTCTGCAGCGCAAAGATACGCCCTCCAGTGTTTTGTTGGTTTCCCACGGGCTGCTTTCCCTTGTTCTGCCCGTTCAGCTGATGAGATGAATTTCTAAAAGTTGGCTTCACAAATCCGGCTTGTCCAGATTGAGCTCCTTGGTTTCCAAAATTCCCATTTCCCTTCTTCTGGGTTTGTGGGCATTGGCGGCTGTAATGGCCCATAGCCTGACAGTTGTAACACTTAACTATCGACATGTCCCTGCCATCACTCTGTGGTTTGTCACGAGTTAGCGCAGTGGTCTTCCAAGCTTGGTTGTTCTGAGATGAAGCAAAAGGTTTGGTGAGGTAGGGTTTGCGGTTGTTGATGGTTACTTGGTTTCGGATTGGTCCGCCGGTTGCCTTCCTCCATCGATTCTTGAAGTCAGTCTCCTCATTCTCCAATCGAAGGGCACATTTCACCACACCAGAGTAGGTGGGGAAAGTTTGTGCTACCACAGCTCTGCGAGCGGTCGTCAGCCCCCACTCGAATCTTCTCGCCTTCTTGTCTTCAGTTGACACAGCGTCCGTGGCGTAATGGGACAGCTCCTCGAACTTGGCCGCGTACTGGGTCACGGTCATCGTTCCTTGCTTCAGGTTCATGAATTCTTGTTCCTTAGCTAGGCGAATGGGTGTAGGAAAATACTTGTCAAGAAACAAGGTTTCGAACTCAGCGAAGGTCATGGTGGCTATGGCATGGGTTGCCTCCATCAATTCCCACCAATAGCGGGCTTCTCCCTTCAGTTGGTATTTGGCTAAGGCTACACGATCTCCATCGCGGGTAATCTCCAAGGTGTCCAGGATCACCTTAGTTTCCTTCAGCCATGCTTCGGCCACAGTGGGGTTGGTATCTCCGTGGAAGGTCGGGGGTCGGCGTTTGCAGAACTCATTCATGGCTCAGGTTCGAGTCATAAGTCCGTCATCGCGGTTAGGGTTTTGGCGGTTGGCATTCAAGGCGGCTACGAATGCCTACATGACTTGGGCTAGGCTAGGGTTTGCGTTGGAGGACTCTCCGGTTTCATATCCTAATCCACAGCGTCGATTCACCATCTACGAGTAAAAATTGTAAAGGGGGAGGTTTAGCCTATTGAACAATTTCTTTTTAGAAATTTGGTTTTCTCCCTAAGATTAACGATAGAATTTAAAACAAGGTGCAATATCATATCATAAAATAAGGCAACTTTTCATAGATAAGCAAAGGATTACAACGAAGCATAGAGTTCTAAAAGAGAAACACAAGACAGATTTCCTATTACAAGTTGGAATGATCCTACTAGTTCCGATTACATGGTTTGGTTAGTCCACGAGCGCCATAAGTGCAATCACAACTACCGAACCTTATTCTAGTACTACTAAACTACTAACTAGGTGGAATAAGTCCGAAGTATTCTCTTAATTGCTCCTTACACTCCTTCTCCCTTCTCTCGAGCCAATGTTCTCCCTTTCGACAGATCTCTTCGGCTAACTCCTTTATCTCCATGAGTTGGTCCTTGTTGGTGAGGGGTGCCATCACGATAGACTGGTATACTTGGTAGCCAGTCTCGGGGTCCCATATACCCAAGTGGGGTATCGGGATAAGGCTCTCAGGTGCTAGTATGGCCTTGATAAGTATCAGGTCCGCAACATTGGTTGGGGTAGTAAAGGTACGATTATCCATATCTATAATAAGAAAAATTATATATTAGACTTAACGGTGTGAAAGTGGTAGTTGCGCACAAGTATGCATGTAAACAGTGATCACAAGATAGAAAGGAAACACATAATTTTCATTACATAAACAAAGCAAGTACAACATAGATGGCTTATAACAGCCTAAACTTCCTACGCTATTACACCAAGAGTTCGACTACTTCCTACGTTACATCCTACGTCCCGAAGGATTACAATTATTCCTTAGATAATCCTAATAGGCATAGTCTATTCTTGGGTCTTGTCTTCCTCGAGGGTTTCCTTATTGGCTTCCTCCTTGTCTCCAATTCCTTCCTCCTCTTCTATAGTAGTTTCCTCATCGACTTCTCCCTCTTGATCACTAACCTCAAGGTCTCCCATCGGGGGTAAGGTACCAAAGATCTCTGTAGACACCCCAATCTGGGCTTCCAGATTAGTTTACTTACGGTTTTTGATTCCCCGATGATGAAACGGATCAAGAACACCCCGGGAATGTCGAGTGTTTGAACTTTGAGTGTTTGCAAAATCCTTGAACCTAACCTTGTCTTAAGCCACTTCCAAAAGCCAAAAAACCCTATTGATGTGTGCCAGGGCGCAATCATCGTGCGCCAGGGCGCAACCATCGCGCGCCGGGGCGCACCGTCGCGCGATGGTCAACCGGAGCATTGACCACCGCGCCAGGGCGCACCATCGCGCGCCAGGGCGCATTGTCGTGCGACAGTTTGGAACCCTCGCGCGACGGTCAGAACCTGTCCCCATCACCTTTATTCAGCTGGGCAGCTTAATCACCAAGTAATCCCCAGCCAGCCTCGTGGCTGGCTGGCCTCCATTCTTTGGACCAGACCTGCCTTTCCATTAGTGGAAGGTGCTAAGCTTATAAATACCCCCCATTTGTTCTCTTTCAAAGGGTTCCAAAAAATTAAAAGCAAAAAGGTTCTAACCCTAGCTCATTGTTCATCTATTCCCCATTAGCAAAAGAAGCACTTGGTTTTCAACCTAGCACTCAAGAACATAGTTTATTCTTCCACTCAAACACCACAAACAACCTCAACCTCAATTCAAAGCTCAAACACTTTTCAAATCTCAACATTCAAAGGTATATCTTACCTTTGTTCTGCTCTCTGTTTTGATCCCTGAGGGGGGCTGGCAGGGTCAAGGCTGGTAATCAATACCAGTCTTGGCCCTAAGGCTAGCAAGGTTTCAAAAACCGTAGATCAAGCACACCCTCGCGCGATGGTCCCGAACACTCGCGCGACAGTCCTGTCTGCATGAGATTGGACCACGTGGGGAAGGGGTGCTGGTCATTTCTTATATTTGGTTATTTCCATAGCTGTTGTGTAGTTTATTTTGGTATTAAGTCACTGTGGAGCATGCTAATAACCATTTTACAGCTTTCTTTAGCTTAAAAATGCTAGCTTTGCACTTCAATATTTAGTTCTGTTCTGTTGGAGCACCCCTGGGATCATTCTGGACCTGTCCCAGAACCCAGAAACGTGCAAAACCAGACACTGGAAGTTGGCTCAAACCATCGCGCGCCGCACCCAAACCCTCGCGCGATAGTCAAATGGAGCGTTGACCAGTGTGCCAGGGCGCACCGTCGCGCGCCAGGGCGCAACCATCGCGCGCCCGGGCGCACCGTCGCGCGACTTTTTGGAACCCTCGCGCGACAGTTCCATTCTGTTCCGATCAGTGACTGGCCTTGCATGTTTAACTTGGTTTTAGGCTATTATTTTGTCCCCACACTGTTTATGGGGTGTTTTTGTTTATTTATTAGGCTTTTCAGCCTTTAAACTGTATATTATGACTGCATAAACTGCTTGGTTTGTCCTGGGTGTGCACTGGTCCTTCCAGAGCCCAGAGGGTTTGAGAATAAGAGCTGTGGGCTTAGGCTTACTGGCGTGCGCAGGTCTTGTAGTAGCGTGCGCAGGTTTGGTCAGCATGCATTGACTTGATCAGTGCATACTGGTTACCTCTTGCGTGCGACACTCCAAAACAGGAGCTTTCCAGTCTGTTTAAACTCCCACAGAAGTCTGTTCTCATCCTATACTAACTGCTCATCCATGCTATTTTGATCACATCCTGCAAACATGTTACAGTTTTAATCCCCGATTAACTGTTCCCCCGCCCTAATTGACTAAAATTGATTAATAAAAGAAGAATCGCAATGTTTTCATAATGCCTAAGTAGAGACCGATCTCCGGATTGGGCGAGAGGGGTGCCATAAAACCCTTCCCCTCTCGTAACCTGGCTCCCGAACCCAGATATGGTTATGACGGACTGGTTCCTTAACTTTTTCAAATCAAACAGCGCGGCAGGTGCTTCGAAATACGGTTCCTTGAGTGTCGGACCCTCAAAAACTCAGGTGGCGACTCTGTATTTTCGAGCGCTTGCCACCTGCGCTCGCGCTCCCTCGATCCGGGCCCTTGCATTTTGGAAACCGGAATTTCCAGGGCATGCTGCCCACAGTGGCGACTCTGCTGGGGATGATCGAACCGATATTGATCCACACTTAGGGTTTAATACACTTGTGAACAATCCCTTAAAAGTCTGTCAAAACGGTTAACTTCGCGCTGCCGAAGGTTGGAATGGTGATTTAACAGGACCTCGTGTCCGGCCATTCTAATCTGGGGCTTTTTCGATTGTTCGCTTGCGTAGTTTCCTCTAAAGATGGATTGAATAAAGTGAGCCAAATTTGAAAAGGCATTTTGCAATTTTGCGATTCGTCTTTTCTTAATCAATTTATAGCATTCTCATTTGCATCGATGTGGGATAAGCCTCGTTGGATCGTTTTGGCAATCCGGCACGGTTTACCGGAGCCCGGGGACCCCGAATGACCAATAACCTTCGACGATGATGGGTCATGCTACTGTTCGACTGTTACTCTGCGAAAAACGCAGGTAACGGGAGGTATATCTGTGGCCCTAGTCCGAGGAACCTGTTACAAACCAAAACCAACCTTTGCATATACAAAGCATTAGAACTCTCCAAACTAGGACAGGTACCCACAGGTTAAGATCTATTTGCATCTAACCCCATATACTGTCTACGTGTTACTGCTTTCCCTATCGCATGCACTGTACATACACTGTTTTGCATAGGAGCATGCTTAAGGCTGTTTTGTCTTTCGAGTTTGTCTTACACTGTCTAAGACGTTGTTGGGCCCGATGAGGAGTCGTTCATTCTGTTGAATGTTCGTTATCAATCGCAAAGTCCTTAGTTCAATGAGACTTTGAGAAATCAAAATTTACTACATCCTTGGCTCATGCCCATTTAAGGATTCAACCGACAATGTGGAACAACAAAGTAGTGATGTCGTGTTGCTGGCGCCACCCAGGTTGAAGTGCGTTGTCACTATACACCGCCGTGTTCAAGGTTAAGGTGCCATGACATCAATTCCGAGTTGTTCCAAATTCGAAGTCGAATCTTCAAAAGGGACTAGCCAAAGATTTAGTCTATTTTGACATCTTTTAGGATCTGTCGATCTACTCAGGGACACATCGCCGAAAAGAATTCTGAGGATTCCGGCAACGTCTGAAACTTGTGAGGCAAACTCGTCTCTGGTTCTGTACATGCATGCATACATTCTGTTCTGCGTAGGAGCATGTTTAGGGCGGCTTCTAGGATTGTCACTCTTTCGAGTCTGTCTTATGCTTATTAGGATGCTGCTATGACCCGATGAAGAGTTGTGCATCTCGATGGTGCATGTTGTTAATTTTTCAAAAGTCCTTAGATTAGCGAGACTTTGAGAAATCAAACCTTACTAAATCCTTGGCTCATACCCGGTTGAGGATTCAACCGAACATAAGGAACCACAAAGTGTTGATGTCGTGATATTGATGTCATTTTGGTTATCATGCTTCGCACGTACACCGCCCCGGCTAAAGCGCGTTGTCGCTCACGCCACCCCGGTAAAGGTGTCACGCCATCAACACCGAGTTGTTTCTAATTCAAAGTCGAATCTTCAAAAGGGACTAGCCAAAGTTTTAGTCTGTTTTGACATCTCTTAGGATCAGTTTGATCTTTTCAAAGGATAAACCCTCGAAAAAATATCCGAGGATTCTGGCAGCATCCGAGCATCATGAGACAGACTTGTCTCTAGTTCTAGAGTCTAGGAGGACACTAACAACGATGATCTTTGCATTTTCGTTCTTTCAATTCTTTCAATAAACTGCTGAAAAGGGCGTCACTGAGCTTTCATTACTTTACTGTCAAAGCTTCGGGCCTTTGCATCGTCAGAGAATACTGAAAAGAAGAGCCAAACCTGCTTGGGAGAGTCTGCCGGGGCTGTTACACCTTCGCTTTCAAGGTTATATCACCTACCCTGTTCATCAATTCGGAATGGCAGTACAAATGGAGCTGGCTGAGCTCAGGAAAGCTGTAGAAGAATTGGGTCACAAGATGGACAAACAGATGATTATGGTCCAGGGACTCGTTGACCTTGTTTCCTCCACAGCCTCGCAACCAGATATGGGGCTGGTCAAAGAACCTTCTCAAGCCTACCACCCTCCAACAGTTGGAATCAAGCTGTGCTCAGGAGACATGTTCAAAGACCTGGCTGAGTTTCATGAGGCCAGGACTCACTCGAAGGAGGATGCTGATTCCTTGTTCAAAGCCTTTGCCAAAGGGGAGGACATGCTTAGTGATGAATTCAGCCCTGAAGACAAAAGTATGCATCCAGTTGATGGGGCAATGTGTTGCAACAGCCAAGCAAACAAGAGTCCTGCTTTGAACTCTCAATCCACTCGCCGGAACCCACCGAGAACTTTCTCATGCTTCTCTGCGCCTTTGGTCTCAATTTATGAAAAGCTCCTCGATGCTGGTTCCATCAAGCCCCTCGATCCAACTCCTCTACCCAAAAATCCATCACCCAATTTCAAGCATAACCTCTATTGCACCTACCATCAAATGCCTGGCCATTCTACCAATGCCTGTCTTCGGCTTCGACATGCCGTTCAAGATCTTGTCGATTGTGGTATCATCACAACTCCACCTCCATCAACAGCCGATATCAACCAAATTCGAAGCGCTCAAAGCCTCCGATCTCGAACACAACCCCGGAGTTTCTCTGTCTTAGAGGTATCTCTATCTGCAGTAATGGAGAAACTCGTCAAGTCTGGGCACCTCAAACTTTTGACCCCAACTTCTCCACCCAAAGTCTTTCCAGCCAACTACAATGCCAACCTTTTCTGTGCCTTCCACCAAATGCCCGGTCATCTCACTGATAGCTGCTTGCGTCTCCGACACGAGATTCAAGATCTTATTGACGATGGCACGATTCAAGTTCCACCGAAGCCCGATGTCATTTCCGACTCCTTGCCTCAGCACGAGTCTGACCCTCTGGTTGGTCAAATATCAATCGACTCTACTCAGATCAACCCGAGCTCCACCATATTCAACCCTAGCCACTATATCGTCCCAGCGAATCAACCCAAACCCATCATATCCATCCCGTCTGAACCGGAGGTTAACATGATGGCTATAGGTTGGGCAGCCGAGGTTTTCACTGCCAACATCTGGTTTGACAGTGATGAGGGGCTTACAAAGGGGAAGACCGATTGGCTGAGGTCCATCGTTCAAAGGAGCATCAAGTAGGTTTGGCTGAAGAAGCTGAGGAGGCCGAAGTGCTATTGCTTGGGCCTGACGCCCGCTGGATCCTACCTCTTTTTGTGGAAGCTATGGGTAGCTTTTTAACAATTGCATTTTCAAAACCGCGTCTAGTTTGCATTAGCGTTTTGTCTGAGTCTGACACAGAGTCTTTTGCGTTCGTCTAAGTCTAGCTCTGAGTCGGAGGTTGTGCCTCTTGGCCCTCCACGTCGTAGCTTTTGTTTCAAGTTTCGAGTCTGCTATACTTGGCAACCCCGAGGGTTTTTATGATACGCATCGTCTTGCTTCTACATGCTTCACTGGCTTTTATATAAACTGTGTCGACCTTAACGACGAAGGGATAGATTTCGATGGGATCATTCCCAAGGAAATGTGTTCCCTCGCCAAAAGGGAAGACGAAAGGCATGCTCAGCCTATTAAAAGAAGAAGTAATTTCAAATAAACTTGAAAGACAAGTATAACCTCCTGAAAGGTTCAAATTTGGTTCAAAGCCGCCCCCAGAGGAGCATTGTGCCCGGTCAGACAGGCTCGAAGAATTCATCGACGTCTTGGCGTGGTCTCATCAAGTCACGCCTCGCGTTTGATTTTGAGATAAAGAAGTATCAATCCCCTGCTACCTAGTGCCAATCCAGAAAGCAGAAGCACAGAAGGCTCCGGGCCTTGTACCATGTTCAAAGCAATGATGATGGCGTTCTGCCAAGCATAAATGAGAAAGTGTACACAACGGTCCGGAGCAAGACATTTCCAACCGAAGCACTCTTGACTCTTTGTTATCAAAGCCATATTATCTGGGGCTGCAGCCAAAGGTCTTCAACCTCGACAGCAACAATTCAACACCATGGTCGATCTGGATCAATTCAAAAGCAACTTTTCCTTGAGAGAAGCTCGTTGGGCTGAAAACCCCAAAGGTGGGCAGTTCCAAGCAAAAGTTAGAGCAGCCTGCTAGACCAAAACCTATGAAGGTGGTTTAGGCAAAAATGAATAGGCAATCAATCAAAGCTCGCTAGACCGAAGACCCGAATGGGCGGTACTAGGCAAAAGTTAGAGCGTAAAAGGAGAGGTAAATACTCGAGAGTTAACCCTTGGCCTGAACTACGTTTTGACCTGATTTCCTAGCTTGGGATACGTAGGCAGTCTTTCTTTGAGACTCGGTCACAATCTATCAATTGGATCCATGGTTGACATTTTGGTACACATCAAAGGTCAAAGAGGATCGAAGATCAGATCAAGCTGCTTTGGAGGAACCAGAAGGGGGAAACCCTTCGTCTTTCAATTTTATTACCAAACTGCTTCTTCAATTTACAGGCTGAGCATAAGTCTAAAAAATAATTGAAGCATCAAAAACAAAACGAAATGCTGGCGAGGCCTTAACAGGCTCACAGTTTATTCTAAGTTCAGCGAAGTCTGGTGTAAGCTACCGCAGCGCGTTTGTTCGAGTGATGCGCGTTGGTCTCAAACCTGCGCACGCTTCTTGCAGCAGGCAGTAGCAGTTGGCTGCTACCCTTGAATGTCGTTCCAGGGGCTTTTGCAAGTCTTGTCAAACCATGCAAGTCATATGGACTTAATGTGACTGCACGGGGGTGTCGGTTTCAGTCCGGGCCTATACGAGTCATAATCTGCGTCTTATGTCCATCTTTGCGACATTTTTCCAGTTTTTCAATCAACTGTCATATCGGGATGCTTTTCTCGATTTTTGTTTGTACAGGTCTTTGTACCTTTTCCACTTTTCATAAGTGTCAGTTTCACCTGATCAGGAATATTGTGAGTTTTGGCACATTAATACCCAAAATTTCATTGTATTCCATGTGTCTAAGGGTTCGCATTGTACCCTGGTTCTCTTTCTCCATTTTTGTTCGAGCTAGGCGAGTCCGTACATATGTGCGCGCGTCTGTGTGTTGATTCAAATCACTTGTCAATGCAAATTAGATATTAGTGGTTAGTTTTTGCATTCTCTTCAACACTTGCAAAAAGAGAGTCAATAAACTGGAAAACGCAATTGTTACATTGCTACCCTAGTATCCGTAATCCGCAAGCAACGGAATCTCTTGAAAGCAGCAAGGGCACATCAGCCTAAGGCCAAGCAAGGCATCTCTGGGGCACATCCACCCAAGCATCGAAGAGGGGGCACGCAGGCCCAATGTCATTGCTCAAACGTCAATTGGGGCACGCCAGCCCGTTCAGCGTCTTTCTATCTGGGTGCGCGTCTCAGAAGCACAGACAGTACAGTAATGAGGCTCAGTGGTAGTCCTTAGGTGTCGTTGTCCTTCTAGGAGCCGCCCTAAGTTTGCATCTGCATTTTCAATATGTTATACATATCATTGCATATTGTGTATATATCAAATGTTGAACGCAGAAAAATCCATCAAAACGACAAAGCAAGCCTGCCCGGTATCGAAGGCAGCAAGTAAACAGCTCAGCAGTTGTCACCAATTTCTCCCCAACTGCAGTCCGCCTTGCTTCTATCCACGTTATCCACTGTTTGTGCTACTTGGATCAACACAACGACAACCGGTCCTGTCCAACCCCAATGGCTCGATCACTTTTTATAGCGATCCGACAGTTCAAATCAACGACAGCCGGTCCTGTCCAACCCCAATGGCTTGATCACTTTTTATAGCGATCCGCCAGTTCAAATCAACAACAGCTGATCCTCCCATCCAGGCTTCAACGGTTTGATCATTTATACACCTGATCCTCCCATCTAGGCTTCAACGATTTGATCATTTATACTGCTGATCCTCCCATCCAGGCTTCAACGGTTTGATCATTTATACTGCTGATCCTCCCATCCAGGCTTCAACGGTTTGATCATTTATACTGCTGATCCTGTCAATTCCCCCAACGGCTTGATCACTCGGTACAATGATCTCCCCGTCCGCTTTCACCGACAGCTGATCCTGTCAATTCCCCCAACGGCTTGATCACTCGGCACAATGATCTCCCCGTCCGCTTTCACCGACAGCTGATCCTGTCAATTCCCCCAACGGTTCGATCATTTATACTGATGATCCTCCATTCCAGTCTTCAACTGTTCGATCATTTATACTGATGATCTGTCCGTTCAAAAATCAAAGCGCGTTGAGGCGTTCTTCCGTCAGTGTTGAGGCATTGGCAAATCAAATCAGCGTCGAGGCGTTCAAACCGTCAGTGTTGAGGCATTGGCAAATCAAATCAGCGTCGAGGCGTTCTTCAGTCAGTGTTGAGGCATTAGCAAATCAAAGCGCGTTGAGGCGTTCTTCAGTCAGTGTTGAGGCATTGGCAAATCAAAGCGCGTTGAGGCGTTCTTCAGTCAGTGTTGAGGCATTGGCAAATCAAAGCATTCTTCAGTTGGTGTTGTGGCATTGACAAACTAATCAACGACAGCCGGTCCTGTCAAATCCACAAACAACGACCAGAACATCGTTCGATGGTCCGTTCATCCGCAACTGATTGTTCCCCAGGAGAGTCTGCCTTGGCCTGTCCCAAACGACAATCACCCTTAGTCTAGCCGAAAGTGCATCTTCCAGCAGGCTTATTGCTCTGTCTCGGATGGTCTTTGATAAGGACATTGGCTCTGATTCCCAACAGATGGAATTTAACCTGCCTGACACGACCTACCCGTGTTTGTTGGAATACTTTGTGCCGAGGATAGCTTGATCCCCAGCAACGACGGCCGGTCCCGTCAACATCTGCAGCGCAGCCTGTCCTGTCCAAATTCAATCAACAAGCGACGGTCCGTCCGTCCATTCAACCAATCAGGTTCTGTAAGTATGCTTGTCTACTTTGCTAGTATGTTCTGCTCTGGATTGCCTTGAGGGGTGTCTAGAAACCTTTGACGTTACTTGTACCAATTCAATGGTGCTCCAAGTGCCATCAAAGGGGGCTACTATAGACACCCCAATCTGGGCTTCCAGATTAGTTTACTTATGGTTTTTGATTCCCCGATGATGAAACAGATCAAGAACACCCCGGGAATGTCGAGTGTTTGAGCTTTGAGTGTTTGCAAAATACTTGAACCTAACCTAGTCTTAAGCCACTTCCAAAAGCCAAAAAACCCTATTGATGTGTGCCAGGGCGCAATCATCGTGCGCCAGGGGGCAACCATCGCGCGCCGGGGCGCACCGTCGCGCGACGGTTTGACTCCATCGCGCGATGGTCAACCGGAGCATTGACCAGCGCGCCAGGGCGCACCATCGCGCGCCAGGGCGCATTGTCGCGCGACAGTTTGGAACCCTCGTGCGACGGTCAGAACCTGTCCCCATCACCTTTATTCAACTGGGCAGCTTAATCACCAAGTAATCCCCAGCCAGCCTCGTGGCTGGCTGGCCTCCATTCTTTGGACCAGACCTGCCTTTCCATTAGTGGAAGGTGCTAAGCTTATAAATACCCCCCATTTGTTCTCTTTCAAAGGGTTCCAAAAAATTAAAAGCACAAAGGTTCTAACCCTAGCTCATTGTTCATCTATTCCCCATTAGCAAAAGAAGCACTTGGTTTTCAACCTAGCACTCAAGAACATAGTTTATTCTTCCACTCAAACACCACAAACAACCTCAACCTCAATTCAAAGCTCAAACACTTTTCAAATCTCAAAATTCAAAGGTATATCTTACCTTTGTTCTGCTCTCTGTTTTGATCCCTGAGGGGGGCTGGCTGGGTCAAGGCTGGTAATCAATACCAGTCCTGGCCCTAAGGCTAGCAAGGTTTCAAAAACCGTAGATCAAGCACACCCTCGCGCGATGGTCCCGAACACTCGCGCGACAGTCCTGTCTGCATGAGATTGGACCACGTGGGGAAGGGGTGCTGGTCATTTCTTATATTTGGTTATTTCCATAGCTGTTGTGTAGTTTATTTTGGTATTAAGTCACTGTGGAGCATGCTAATAACCATTTTACAGCTTTCTTTAGCTTAAAAATGCTAGCTTTGCACTTCAATATTTAGTTCTGTTCTGTTGGAGCACCCCTGGGATCATTCTGGACCTGTCCCAGAACCCAGAAACGTGCAAAACCAGACACTGGAAGTTGGCTCAAACCATCGCGCGCCGCACCCAAACCCTCGCGCGATAGTCAAATGGAGCGTTGACCAGTGTGCCAGGGCGCAACCATCGCTCGCCCGGGCGCACCGTCGCGCGACTGTTCGGAACCCTCGCGCGACGGTTCCATTCTGTTCCCGATCAGTGGCTGGCCTTGCATGTTTAACTTGGTTTTAGGCTATTATTTTGTCCCCACACTATTTATGTGGTGTTTTTGTTTATTTATTAGGCTTTTCAGCCTTTAAACTGTATATTATGACTGCATAAATTGCTTGGTTTGTCCTGGGTGTGCACTGGTCCTTCCAAAGCCCAGAGAGTTTAAACTGCTTGGTTTGTCCTGGGTGTGCACTGGTCCTTCCAGAGCCCAGAGGGTTTGAGAATAAGAGCTGTGGGCTTAGGCTTACTGGCGTGCGCAGGTCTTGTAGTAGCGTGCGCAGGTTTGGTCAGCATGCATTGACTTGATCAGTGCATACTGGTTTCTTCCTGTGCAAGACACTCCAAGAGAGGAGCTTTCCAGTCTGTTTAAACTCCCACAGAAGTCTGTTCTCATCCTATACTAACTGCTCATCCATGCTATTTTGATCACATCCTGCAAACATGTTACAGTTTTAATCCCCGATTAACTGTTCCCCTCGCCCTAATTGGCTAAAATTGATTAATAAAAGAAGAATCGCAATGTTTTCATAATGCCTAAGTAGAGACCGATCTCCGGATTGGGCGAGAGGGGTGCCATAAAACCCTCCCCCTCTCGTAACCTGGCTCCCGAACCCAGATATGGTTATGACGGACTGGTTCCTTAACTTTTTCAAATCAAACAGCGCGGCAGGTGCTTCGAAATACGGTTCCTTGAGTGTCGGACCCTCAAAAACTCAAGTGGCGACTCTGTATTTTCGAGCGCTTGCCACCTGCGCTCGCGCTCCCTCGATCCGGGCCCTTGCATTTTGGAAACCGGAATTTCCAGGGCATGCTGCCCACAATCTCATAGTAGGCACACAGGATTGGGAATAGCATAGGGAACCAAGGGTCGGTTTCTACAGGGATGGGGGTATTTTGTTGCACTCTTATGAAATCTTGCTTTTCTGCGAGTACAGCGGCAATGAAGTCAGGGCTCTCTGCTAGGTGGAAGGCCAGGATTTCTATGGTGGTCTTGAGTTGGCGAACTCCTGCCAATAGGTCGGCTAGGCGGCCCAGGTGATTCATCTACAAGGAAGGGTTAAACCTCAATTAGTAAAAAGAGAGTTGACAGGTTTAACTATTGAAAAGTTTTAAGGCAAGGCTTTACTCGAACTAGAAAATTCTCAAGTTTTTAAGTTCCACATTTGATTCTTGATTTAAGTCATCATCCAATTGTTCGGGAATTCCCAGCTCGGTGGTATTGCCAATTTCCACACCTTGCTTCAATCCGGAGATTGTTTCGACAGAATTCCACCCAATTTGGGATGGTAAACTTAAACTCAATTCACGTTTGTGCAACGGTCAATCTATCTCGTGGTTCTACCCATTCTACCCATGGCCGAGGTTTTGAACCTAAAGCTCTGATACCAAGTTGTAACGCCCCCATTTTCGGGTTCGTTAATTAAGCATTTTATTGAATAAAAAGGCTAAGAGTCAAGCTCATTATTACAACGTAAGTCTTACTAGAGTACTTTTTATTACACAAGGATGGAATTTCTAGGGTATTCTACTACTCCGCTTCTTCCTCCATCCTAGCAAGCTCTTCGGCTCCAAAAGCCTCCAATGCGTACTGTTCACCTTGCTCATCAATTAACTCTGACACATTATACCAGCGTCGCCCCCAGTATAATATGTCAGGGTCACCAAAAAGGTAACACCGTGAGCTACAAGCTCAATAGAATAAACTATATCCACTAACTCATAACTTATGGCAAGGAAATATATAAACAAATACACATGCTCATTCAACAACATAGATAAACAATGATACATCTATAATCGATATCTTTTAGCGTTGGTGTCATGTCTTTTCGTGTTTCTCCTACGCGACTCATCGTAGACTGTGTCACATTTTCACTCTTACCAAAAATCACATTTTCCACGTTTCTTTCACAAATTGTTACTAATGAGGCTACCAAGTCCGGCTCCATTAGCAACACTCACAATGGCTACCAAGTCCGGCCAATCATGGTTTACAAAATCCATTTCAATCTTGCATTGATCCCTTTTCGCGGAGGATCAAGCCATATTTCCACATGAGACTACCATGTCCGGCCCCATTGGAAATCTTCGCAATGAGCTACCAAGTCCGGCTACATTACGATTTTCGAAACACTTACACAATGACTACCAAGTCCGGTCATTATGTAATTTCAAAATATTTTCCGCAGGTTAATCCCATCTTTTCTTTGACCACACCCTAGGTGTCATGTTTCTACTTTCTCGATTTTTGTGTCTCGTTGCATGCAATGACTCCGCGGTAATTCATTTCACAATTTAAGTAATCTTGAAGCTAAACTAGCAAGATCATTCAACTCTATATTAGATAGCATGCTCATTTTGTCACATCATCATACTCACATTTAATCACACAAGGTTAAGCATAGTGCCACATGGACGGACACCTTTGGAATGATAAATCACTTATGCTTTATCAACAACAAGTAGTCAAGTAATCACATAATCATGCTCACATTCATTCTAAGAATAAAACAGCTTAATCCTAAATCATGCTTTCTTAAGTTCAAAACAGCATATGTTTATTGAGTGTTCTAACGTTAAGCTATTCAAGCCATGGTTAATCAAGATAACAACTTCTAAACATTTCTAATCATGCTTAGGGAAAGTAGCTCGTATAATCTACGTATGCTCGAGATTTCAAAGGTTTAGAGTAATTCACTATCATTTCGAAATACGCATGCAATACGCTATACTTAGATCTTTGAAAGTAGAGGAAAATTATACTATACTTAAAGAGTATTCTACATATACGTAGAGAAAAGTAGATATAGAATATCTACCGTTCTTCTTGGCGGTAGTCGGCTACGGATTAGGAAAATAGTACGTCGGACGGAGTAACGGCTTAGGAATGGCTTCGCTAGCTTCGAAAGAGAAAGGTTTCTCTCGAAACTTGATCTTGACTAATACTACTAACACTTTTGGATCGGTAGGGTGGTGGATTGGCGGCTTAGTGGCGGCACTAGAAGAGTTTCTTGAAGAACTAGGGAAGAACTTCAAGAACAACTAAGAACTAAGCAAGAACAACAAGAACACTTAGACTTTCTAGAGAGAAGTTGGAGCAATGCTTGAAGGTGTGAGTTCAAAGGCTTGAAATGGCTTGCTATTTATAGGCCAAGTTGGTCTATTATCCAAGAGGTAATATTTCCCCTAACATTTGTTATCCAATGGATCATAGATTGACTAGATTTGATTGTCCTTAGATTGGATGAGGTGTTGCACTAAAGGACATGACTAGGCTTATTGTACACTTGCACACATCACAAATCTCTCTCTCCCTCCCTCTCTCTCTCCCGGCCTCTCTCTCTCCCATCTCTCTCGGCTCTCTCTCTCTCTCTCTCTCTCTCTCTTTGGTCCAAAGAAGGTACAAGGGTTTGAAAGACTAATAGATTTTCTCTTATTCTTTCTTCTAACCTAGGACAAGGTTTAAGTTTCTTTAATGGGGTTTGTGTCTAGTCTAGAATAGAAAATAAGATATGGTAGTCCTTTAGGGTTGAAAGAATAATAAACCCTAGATATGGTGGTACAAGGTGATGCAATAAGATGATGTAGGGAGATATGGAAGTACACTAGTCACACACATCACTCTCTCTCTCCCTCAACCAGCCTCTCTCTCTCTCTCCCTCTCTCTCTCTCTCTCGGCCATACTCTCTCTCTCTCTCTCTTGGACACCTAATGGAGAAAGGACAAAGGGTTGATAGTTGACTAAGTGAAAGAGTAAGGTTTTGGTGTAAGGCTTGACATGGCAAGGAAGATCTAGTATTTTAGTCCACCTCATGTCCTTTAAATCTTTCATCTTTCATTAGTACATGTACATATATATATATAACTAGGGTTTTTGGTAGAAGAAGATCAAGAAGGTACATGCATATCTTTCTCTCTCTCTCTCTCTCCTATCTCTCTATCTCTCTCGGTCTCTCTCTCCTCTCCCTCTCTCGAATTCTCTCTCTTTCTCTCTCTCTCTCTCTCTCCTCCTTCCTTGGTTAAAAGAAAGAATAACTAAAAGGACAATGTACCTAATGATCTCATCTTGGACTTTTAAGTCAAAATTTCCTATTAAACTATGTCAAAATGCCACCTATGTACTTATATACTATATACTAATACATAGTATCCTAGGATGATGTAAACATATCATATACTTTAATTAAATAAGTACATATCATATCTAGGAAAGAATTAACTAATTTAACCTAGTACTATAGCTTAATATGGTTTTATGGACCAATGGATTATAAGTCCCCTAACATTTATTAACCAATGGTTAAAGGATGAAAGTACTAAACTTATATAACCTATCTATAATAGTACAATGACTCATGGTGAATCTAATTAAACTAATGGACCTTGTACTAGGTAGAAAGGTTAACCTATCGTCCAATGGTTAATAATTCTCCTAACTTCTATCGTCCAATGGTTAAAGATGGTAAGTAATATATAATCTTATAAAGTGTACCTAGCAATCTTGTCACAATATCCAAGGTGTAAATCTATGGTCCAATGGATAAAGATTATCCTAGTATCTATCGTCCAATGGGTAATAGATCAAGGGTTGACTTTTGGTCAAGGTCTCACTTAGGGTTCAAATGGTTCAAAGGTTCGATTAGGCTACTCTAACGGTTAGTTGGAAGCTAGCTAGGCTTGCTAAATATGACGACTTAGGGTTTACTATCTCACTTGTCTTTAGAAAAAGACTAAATCGCAAGGCAAAATGAAATTAGGTTTGAATCGAATGAATCTAATTATGACAGATTATTTGAAAATAAGGAATTTATAGAGTCAATATAATAATCAACGAGATTTTTATTTACTGAAAATCGGAGTTGTTACATCTATTGACCAATGGTTATAGATGGCTAGGGAAAGGTAACTAAGTCAATGGTACTTAGGTTAGGCTAACTAGCTAGTTGGAAACAAAGCCTAGTTAGTCTAGTTGGATTTCTAGTCAAGAGTAACTAAATTTCTAATACTTAAATACGATATTAGGAAGTATAAGACGTTAGATAAGTATGCTCGTCTCTTAAAAGAATGACCGAGTCACTTGGTGACGGAAATCTATTTGTAAACGTCGAATCTAATACTGACGGATTTTTGGGGACGATCCAGGGTTTTTAAGAGGAATCGAAAGGAATTTACAAGGGCACCAAGGAAGAATAAAAGGATTATCGAATAAACAACGAGATTTTTATTTACTGAAAATCGGAGTTGTTACAATGCATGCCACTGTAATCCGGTTTCCCCCCCAGTTTGCTGTGTTGTCCATTTGCTCTTTTAAAGTTGTAGATCTGATCATGCAATGGCAAGGATGCATGATTTGAAAGATTGAGGTTCTATCTCAGTTTATCAAGTCCTCTGTTGAGCCTGTAATGTGCTTAAAGTTATTTCAGTTTACAGTTTAGTATTATATCCTGTTGGTACTAACAAAATTTGCAGGTTGAATGTCAGCACTCCCAAGCGCTCGGGACCACTCCCGAGCGCTCGAGAGTGAACCCAGTGACAGGGTTTCATTTTTTGTTATCTTGTATATCATGCATGGCCATTTTATCACCCCCTGTACATATGCACCAGTATACACTTCTTATGTGTTACAACTGTGGATACTTGCTAGTTGGTTTAATGAAACAAAATCCCTTTTGAAAAATCCCACAAACGTTTAGTAGAGACCGACATCGCGTCGGGCGAGGGAGGTGCTGTAAAACCCTTCCCCCCTCGTAACATGGCTTTCGAACCCTCAAATAATCTCTGGTTTTCAATTCAATCAATCATTTTCAAATCAAAAACGGTTTCTCGGATGGCGAACCATAAATCCGGGTGGCGACTCTTCAAACTTTTTCGATTCGATTCAAAGAGGCGTGCGTTTTTCGGGCCGCCCCGATCCACCCGGGGCTGTGGTAGCCCACAGTGGCGACTTCGCTGGGGAGAAGGTTTAATCGATACTTGAGAAAAAGTTGGTATGTTGACAAAACGGCCCGCTTTCCTTAAGCATCAATTAAACTTGTGAGCCAAGCTTGAAAAACGTTTGTGGGATTTTCAAAGTTATTTTGTTTCATTGTCTATTTCTTGTATATATATCTTGTGCAGCCCCGCTGTTGTGTTTCGGCAATCCTACCCAGCTTACCGGTGATGGGGAATCCCGGAATGCTCAGCAACCCTCGACCGTGATGAGTCATCCCTACCGTTTGTACCATTATTGGGTGTACGCTCAATAGTGGGAGGTATACTTTGACTCTAGTCCGGGGAACCCTCTTCAAGCCAAAATCGGCCTTTGTACATGTTTAGCGAGCCATAGATCCTTCCAAATTAAGACAGGAGCCTGCAGGGTAGGATTACGTGCTATATCTTGTTTATGTGTTGCATTTCATCTTGCATCATCATTCTGTCAGCCACTGTTCTCGAGACTCGCTCGCGCGGCCTTTGGGAGGTTGCCAAGACCCGATGAAGAGTCACGCACCCTAATGCGTGTTGTTAACCATGTGAGTCCTTGAGCTACAGCCTAAGGGAAACTAAAATTTAGTTAAGTCCTTGACTATTGTTTAATCGGGGAATTAATCAAAGGAAGGAATGACAAGGAAGCAGAACGTCGTGATACCAACACCACCCAGGCTAAAAGCGAACGCACTGCTTACGCCACTTCGGTTATCGTATCACGTTGTTCACCCCAAGTCATTCCAAACCGATGGTTGATTTGTTGACGAAATGCTAGCCAAATACTTAACTTATTTTAGCATCCTTTGGGAAACAATGCTGCCTAAATGAGGATACATCCCAAAAATCCGAGGATCAAGGCAACCTCCCATGCGAACATTCAGTCATTTTTGAAAAATCAGAGTCGATGACAGTGACGGTGATGCACATTTTCTAAAAGCTATGCACAAATTTCATAAAATGTAAACAGGGACCGCGTCTGAGCACGGTTTTTGCTTTGCTGTCAGTTCTGAGCAATTGGGCCAAAGAAGAAGGATATCATACTCTCCTGGACCAGACCCTTGGGACAGAGATTGGAACGGCTTCAACTTCAGGCAGATTCTGTCAGTGCATCAGATTTGAGGGTGGAGATGGATCTACAAATCGGGAACCTCAACCCAAACGGAGGCAATCCAAACCCTAACGGAGGCAACCCTAACCCAAACAGAGGCAATCCAAACCCTAACGGAGGCAACCCAAACCCAAACGGAGGCAACCCAAACCCAAACCCGAATCCAAATCCGAATCCTTATCCTAATCCAAACCCGGAACCAAACCCAGAAAACCCAAATGGAGAAATGGGGCAGATCAGGCAGGCTATCCAACGTCTGGGCGAGCGTACCGACAACCAAATCGCCCAACTCATGCTTATGATTACCGGAGTTGCACGACGGCTTCCACCTCCAAATCCAAATCCAAACCCTAACCCAAATCCAAATCTAATCCCAAATCCAAACCCAATCCCAAATCCAGACCCGAATCCTAACCCTAACCCGAATCCTAACCCGGAACAAATGGTCCTTGAGATGGAAACCCTGTAGAATCCTGAAATGGCAGCGGTCCTGGCAAAGATCACCCAATTAGAGCAGTCCGTGGCAAGGAATGAGAAGATAGCCTCGACGGGTTTTGACATCAACAAGCTTTGCCTATTTCCCAATGCGAAGCTTCCAGAAAAATTTCGGCCCATAGACTTTGCTAAATTCGACGGAACTGGAGACCCAAAGGCACATTTGATTGGGTACATCGGAGCACTATCCATGTGGGGAGTAGAAAAGGATGCCATGGCTCAGATGTTCTCACAGACCCTCGTGGGCCAGGCTCTTCACTGGTTTACTTCGCTGGACGAAAGGAAGAAATGATCTTGGGAGGACATATGTGCGGCTTTCATAGCGCAGTATGATTATAACATTCAGCTGGAAGTCACCACCCGTGAATTGGAGTCAACAAAGATGGAAGCTAAGGAATCCTTTGCGGATTTCGTGAAAAGGTGGAGAGCAAAGGCTGCTCACAGATGAAGGACAGACCGACCGACAGGGACCAGATCCGGATGATTGTCCGAAACCCTCAGCCAAATCTTGCGAGGCATATGGTTATGGCGTAGGCCTGCTCAGATTTTAAAACATTCTTCGATACAGGCTTAGCCATCGAAGAAGCGGTTCAGCTGGGAATCCTCGACAAACCTGAACCTGCCCCCAAGCCCAAGAAAGTTTACTCTAGAAACAGCAACGCCCTATTCGGCAACTCCGGCTATACCAACCTTCCCAACACCTCCTCAAGCACGACTCAAGCTAAGCTCGTCAACCAGATCGTAACCCAAACCAGTCAACCTCGTTCCCAACCCTGCACTTTCGCTCAATTCTCAGCACCTCTCTCTGCCGTGCTCGAGAAGTTGGTCGAAAGTGGCGTGCTCAAGCCACTCACCCCTACTCCCCTACCTCAAAAGCTCCCCGCATCCCACAATCCTAACGCATACTGTGCTTACCACCAGAACGTGGGCCACCTAACTGACAACTGTTTCTGCCTTCGCCACGCCATTCAAGACCTGATTGATAACAAGACCATCCCCATGCCACCACAAAAGCCCAATACCGTCTCCAACCCGCTCCCAAAACATTCGAATGCCCACGCCAATCACATTTCCCTAAGCCACCCCTTTAACCCAAGCCTTTACATCGTCTCTACCACCCAACCCAAACCGATTGTCGAGATACTGACTGAGGATGCTGTTTGTGCACTCGAGTCTGTAGATTGGGACTTCCAAAGGAGGTGTGAAGATCTAACGAACGACTTCTTTGCAGTGGAAAACCGGGCTCTTGTAACTGGAGTGTGGCCTGTGTCGCTCGATGCTCACCAGGTAGAAGACTTGGAACATGGCGATTGGAGACAGGACTGGGAAGAAATGATGGCCGACCCGTTGGACGGGTACTCCCTGTTTGCTCTGTTCTTGGAACCTGAGCCGGTCGAGGAAGAAGATGAATGGGAGTGGGAGCCCGAGCCCAATGGGTGGCACTAGATTGACGATTCCGACCCTTTGGACGAGACGTCTCTGGCATACCTCTTTCGAGAGGAGGAAGTACATGAAGAAATGGACTTGATGAACCCCCGCATGTTCTCGGGGCTCACTGTCAGAACCATTGTCAATCTCACCAGAGGCTCTGACGCCCTTGACCATATGATGGATCATGCGTTCATTCCGCAGGAGTACATCATTGATGAGTTCTTCCCTCAACCGACAGTTGAAATCCCCGATGAACCCAATATCTATGTGCTAGATCCTGAAGACCTTTGGGGTAAATCTGAATTGGTAAACGTATGGGTTGATGGTGAAGAACTGACTGTCAACAAGGCTATGTTGGATGAAGGCTCCCTGCAGGTCAGCAACAGCAACAATGTTAACTTCTGGAATTCTTTGGAAGAAGAGAACATGTGGAATTCCCTGGAGATGGAAATTCTCAATGACACCCTAGAGAAAACAAAGCTCCACAAAGGAAAACGCAAGGCCGACACCGATCTCTCCAACTTTTGGGAGGGTTCTTGGTGGGAGCCTGCTCCCAAAACAATCAGCAATCTTACCAGAAGCGGTAGGGTGTACCAGCCCGCCAACCTCCAGCAAGGAAGCTCATCCCGGGGACCACCACCACAACAGAATAACCCTAGCATTCCTATAAACCCTGTCAACTCTACAAGCCCAAACACCCCTGCTCCACCAAATAACCCCTCAAGCTCCACTAACCCTCCACATCAACCTAGCCCACCCATCCATCTTAACCCGTTCGTCAGCTCAAACCCCAACGCCTCCCAGCAGCAAAACCCAAGTGCCAGCACCGACCCCATCATCCAGCAACTTCATGAAACCCCTGCTCTCATGTCCATGTGGGGAGTGTTGGCAGCTTCCCGTGAGCATCGCCGAAGGCTCGTTAACACTCTCTCCAAGCTTGAGGTCCCTTCCGACATAGCCCCGGAAGCCCTAATCGCCCTCATAACCCCAAACCTTACCCAACACACCTTGTCCTTTACCGAGAAAGACCTCCCGCCTGAGGGAGATGATCATAACAAGCCTCTCCATGTGACCATGAAGTGCCTGGGAAAGTGGGTCCCCGCAATACTCATAGATAATGGTTCGTCCATTAATGTGTGCCCACTCCGCACTGCTTACTGTCTGGGCCTTAAAAGTAAGGACTTTGCGCCGTCAACTCTGGGTGTTCGCGCCTATGATAACACACGGCGTGATGTCCTGGGAACCGTCAACTTGGAGCTGGCAACTGGGAAGTTCAAAACCGCCGTGGAATTCTGTGTACTGGAGATACCTGCTTCATTCAACCTCCTACTGGGGAGGCCATGGCTGCACCGTTCTGATGTCATGGGAGTGCCCTCTACACTGCACCAAAAGCTTATCCTGGGATTGGATTCTGGGACTCTTATCATTCATGGGACCTCTGGCATCCGTCCTCACTCCGAAGATAACTCCCCGCTGCTGGAAATCATGCACGGAGAAGAAGACATAGCCATGGGGGGGTTTGCAGTCATGACCTCAAAGGTTTGCACTATCCGGGCTGAAGATGGTTTCTTGGTGAGCTCTACGGCATTAGAAATCATGAAGCGAATGAATTACCTGCCGGGCATGGGCTTGGGACTCTATGGGCAGGGAGTCTCCGAGTTCCCGTATTTCCCTGGGAGCAATGAACGCTTTGGCCTGGGTTACGAGCTCAAGAAGAGTGATCCCACGAGAAGGTGGCGCAACCGCGCCCGGGCTCATGCAGCCGGAATGAAGCTGAAGGAGAAGGAAGCTCTGTATCGAGGAGAGCCCGAGCCTTTCGTGGATCTTGAGACAAAAGTGAAGTACCTTGGGTTTGAGATCTTTGCCAATGACATCTGGGATGACGTTGAAGAGGTGACCAAGATGGAGGAAGTATCTGAAGCACTGGACTGGCTTGAAGCTTTCGGTTTGGGCAGTCTCCAATCTCTGTTTGGGGGCGAGGAATCGGAGGGTATGGTGGAGGACGCTGCTGTGCTCATGCTGGGAGGAGAAGAAGAAATGGAAGACCTTCCAAGCTCATTGTGGATGCTGTAGGCACTTATGAAAACTGCATTTTCATACCACTTATAACATGCACTCACAACACTAGCACCGAGTCTGAGTCTGAGTCTGTTACTGACTCCTCGTCTAGCACTGAGTCGGAGTTCGTGCCTATTGGCCCTCCCCTCCGTAGCTTTTACTTTGAGTTTGAGTCCACCGCTGTATTCCCCCCTTCTGAGGAGTCTATTAATGAGAAAAATGATGCATTTGCTTACTTGCCGGATTTTGAAATAAATTGTTTGGATCCCGACAATGAAGGAATAGATTTCGATGGGGACATTCCCAAGGAAATCCGTTCCCTCATCGAGCGTGAAAACGAAAGGCATGCTCAGCCTCTAAAAGAAGAAATAATCTTGATAAACTTGGGTGATGAGGAGAACCCTCGATTGGTTCAGGTCGGTTCCGGGCTGTCTCCCAATGAGCTTCAAGAGCTCACTGATTTATTAAAAGAATTCAAAGAAGTTTTTGCTTGGTCCCATGCGGACATGCCCGGAATCGACCCAGAGATCGTCGAGCACAGGATCCCCCTCTATCCCAATGCAAAACCCGTTAAACAGAAACTGAGGAAGATGCGGCCCGATTGGGTACTAAAGATAAAAGAGGAACTCACAAAACAAATCGATGCCGGTTTTCTAATAGTAACAGAATACCCCACTTGGGTTTCTAACATCGTGCCCGTCCCTAAAAAGGATGGAAAGATCAGAGTATGTGTCGATTTTAGAGATCTGAACAAAGCGAGCCCTAAGGATGATTTTCCATTGCTGCATATAGATATACTTGTCGATAACACTGCAGGGCATACTTGTCAATCCTTCATGGACGGTTTCTCTGGGTACAATCAGATTCTCTTGGCTCTGGAAGACAGAGAACAGACTACATTCATCACCGAGTGGGGGACTTACTGTTATCGGGTTATGCCGTTTGGGTTGAAAAATGCCGGTCCTACGTACCAGAGGGGTGCTACGACACTGTAGCATGACATGATTCACAAGGAGGTCGAGGTGTACGTCGATGATATGATAGTAAAAGGAAAGGAACTGAAGGATCATCTCCCAGCATTGAGGAAGTTCTTGGAGAGAATTCAGAAATACAGGATGTGCCTTAATCCGCAGAAGTGTACATTCGGAGTCACCGCTGGGAAAATGCTCGGGTTCATGATCACAACCCGAGGGATTGAGGTAGACCCTTCTAAGATCAAAGCCATTCTTGAGATGGAGCCACCTCAATCTGAAAAGGAGGTCCGGTGCTTCTTGGGAAAAATTCAATTCATCAGTCGATTCATCGCCAAGATAACCTTGACTTGTGAACCATTATTCCGACTACTCAAGAAAGACGTCAAGTTCGAGTGGAATGACAAGTGTCAGAAAGCTTTCAAAGCAGTACGCACTTACCTCCAAAACCCTCCGATCCTGATGCCACCTACACCGGGAAAACCTTTGATCCTATACTTGTCCGTCACGCCCTCATCAATGGGGTGCATGCTGGCACAAGAAGGAGAAGATGGGGTTGAAAGGGCAATTTACTACTTGAGCAAGAAGATGGTGGGCTGCGAAGAACGATACATTTGTAACAACTCCGATTTTCAGTAAATAAAAATCTCGTTGTTTATTCAATAATCCTTTTATTCTTCTTGAGTGCCCTTGTAAATTCCTTTCGATTCCTCTTAAAAACCTTGGATCGTTCTTAGTAATCCGTCATGATTAGATTCTTCACTCCAGCCATAAGGTCATTTTTCTAAAGACAAAGCGCCTAGCATATTGAGAAGTCGTAGAATCGTATTTCTTGACTAGAAATCCTACTTAGCAAGCCTAGTTAGCTTCTAACCGATTCATTGAGATGACCTAACGACCAATCTCAACCCTAGTCGAACCTTGTGAACCTTTCCAAAACCTAAGGGAACCCTTTGGACCAAGATCATCTTTGACTATTACCCATTGGACGATAAATGCTAGGAAAATCTTTATCCATTGGACAATAGGTCTTTCACCTAAGTTATTCTATTGAGGTACATCTATAAAGTATCATATAGGAAGATGTAAATATAATAATCCAATATTATACTTTGCCCTTTTATCCATTGGACCATAGAAGTTAGGGAAAATATCGCCCATTGGTCCATAACTTAGCCTTGTCATCAAATACTAGATCTATTAGTTTAATGAACTCACCATGAGTCATTGTACTTATATACATACATTATGCAAGTATAGTTGTAACGTCCCCATTTTCAGGTTCGTTAATTAATCATTTTATTAATAATTCAAACAGAGTCTGGCTCATTATTACATTGTTAATCTCACAAAGGTGTACATTTTATTCAAAAGGGAAGGAAACTAGGGTTCCTAACTACAGCTCCGCCTGCTCTTCCATCCTAGCCAGCTCTTCGGCTCCGAAAGCCTCCACAGTGTACATCTCACCCTGTTCGTCTATAAGGTCTGACACATTATACCAGCATCGCCACCAATATAATATGTCAGGGTCACCAAAGGCAACACCGTGAGCTTACAAAGCTCAATAGGATAAACTGTACCCACTAATCCTTACTTATAATTAGAAATTCACATAGACAATTACACATGCTCATTCATTGAAGTAATTAAGCAATAACACATCCGCATTCGCTACCTTCCTAGCGTTGGTGTCATGTCTTTTTGTGATTCTCCTACGCGACTCATCATAGACCGTGTCATCATTTTCCACTTCATTAACACTTCCGAATTTCCTTTTTGAAAATCACATTTTTTAACACACGCACACCACACAATGGGCAAGTCCGGCCACATTGAGGTTTTTAAAACACACAGCCTCACAATGGTTCTGCCACCACGGATTTCCATTGGAACACACCCAACCTCGATTCCGCCGTTCCGGGTTCTCGAGTATCCTCACAATGGTTCTGTTGTCCCGGGTTCCCATTGGCACACACACACATACATAATGACTCCCAAAATGGGTCATTATGTAATTTCAAAAATATTTTACCAAGGCCAAGCCTTTATACTCACCCTAGGTGTCATGTTTCTATCGTTCTTGGTTTTCGTGTCTCGTTCTCATGCATAGACTCCGCGGTAGGACTTTCATAGAAATCTTGAAACTAAACTAGCAAGATCATCCAACTCTATTTCATATAGCATGCTCAATTATTCGTAAAGCATAACGTCACATGTACGGACGCCTTTGGAGTGATAATCACTTATGCTTTACTAAAAAACAAACACAAGTAATGCAAGTAAGCACATAACAAGTCTAATATCATCTAAACGGTCAAAGTACAATTACTTAAAGTTAATCCACGACGTTAACCTTCAAAGTTCATTCTTTCTTTCAAGATGTTCAAAACAACATATGTTTATTGAATTGCAATGCATATATCAGAATAGTGTTGATAAGGATTCTATGTTTTCACGAGAGGTGTCGATTTAGAAAATCTATGTGATCATGCCTTTATTTTTACTCTAATCAATTTGAGTTATGCGTACGATATGCTACACTTAGAGTAAAATCTATCTACATACTCTTAGCCTACTTTAAAGTAAACTGTATATTTGGAAAAAGTAGTAAGAATTATCTACCTTTCAAAAGTATACACATTTCTAATTATATTTAAGGAAAGTAGATATGGAAGTCTACATATACTTAGGAATAACGGGGATGAAGAATCCTACCGTTCTTCTTGGCGGTAGAGATGACTATGAAAAGTACGTCGATAGTTGGATGGAGTAACGTCTAGGAATGGCTTCCGTTAGCTTCGAAAGAGAATGGTTTCTCTCGAAACTAAATCGTGACCTACGGTACTTGACTTTTTGGATCGAAAGGGTGGTCGAGCGGTGGTTTAGTGGCGGCTTAGGATGAGTTTCTCAAGAACAAGGAAGAACACTTAAGAACAAGCAAGAATACAAAGCTTTCTAGAGAGAAGTTGGAGCAAAAGAAAGGTGTGAGTTCAAATGGGAGAAATGGTTGCTATTTATAGGCAAAACTTTGGCTCCCTCTCCTCCAACATGGCCGGTCTTCTCTCTCTCTCCAAATCCCAAAGATTTCTTCCAAATCTAGTCATATCTTAGGCTATGAAAGGCTACCAAGATCTTCTCCTTTCTTTATTTCCATTTTAGGACAAATTCTATGTTATTCTATGGGGTTTTTGTCTAGTCTAGTACCTTAAAGAGTTAGAATACTAGATATGGTTGTCCTAGTTAAACATGTGCAAGAAAAACCCTAGATTTTGGTGGTACAAGATGATGTAGGAAGATTGGTCAAGATTGGTGCTAGATTTGGATGGTACACTAGCACACATCACACTCTCCCTCTCTCCCTCTCATCCGGCCTCTCTCTCTCTCTCTTGATACAAAGTACATATATATATATATGTTTACAAGGACAAAGATTGGAAAGAGTAAGGATTGGATGGTAAGTTTGTAGGAGATTTTGTAGGCAAAATCTAGTACCCTAAATCTATCTCACATCATCCTATCTTCTTCCTCCATTTAGCACATGTACTCCTATGTATATAAAACTTAGATTTGATAGAAGAAAGATCAAAGAAGTACTTCCATATCTTGTTCTCTCTCTCTCCCTCCTATCTTTCTCTCTCCGCCTCCCCTCTTTCTCTCTCCCTCGGCAATCTCTCTCTCTCTCTTCCTCCCTTGTACAATATATAGGTGAAAGGTTACAAAGTACCCGTGTACCTTCATGATCTTCCTAGGTCAACATATCCTAATAAACTAAGTCAATAGGCACATGTTGCACCCTAAATTTATAAAATAGAAACCTAGAATCCTAGTGTGACATATGCCTATCTTATTACTTAATTGAATTCGGCACATGTTGGTTGATAAACTAATAAGTTCTAGGTACTTGGCTAGGCTTCAAGGATTGATTAAGAGTACACCAAATCTTGGCTCTTCTCTCTCCTATCTCTCCCTCTCTCTCGGCTATCTCTCTCTCTCTCACTCCCACTCCTGGCTTCTCTCTCTCCCTCTCTCCCGAATTCTCTCTCTCTCTCTCTCTTGTACTACAATAATATACTAATATAGATATATATCATCAATTAGATTTTGGAAGTACAAGGTTAATAATAAACTAAAGGGTTTTTGAAAGAATAAGATTTTCCTAATTAAATAATGAATTTGACACATGTTTTCTACCTCTATATTATATTGGGGGGTTGTACTGGTACCCTATTATAATATACATTTAAGTACTAGAGAATCTGGGTGGATATCTAGTCAAAATTTTATAATATAAAGCTCCGATTTGACACATGTCTCCTTATAATACAATATTTGTACTCAGAGAATCTTAGGACCCAATATTATATTAGATACTCTTCCAATTCTTTAATGGGAGAATCCCATGGGATTCTAGTCATTGAATTAATTATAATATAATAGTACTAGTCCTATTATCCAATGGATAATAATTCTACTAACAACTATGGACCAATGGACAAAGGTCAACGGTTGACTTTTTGGTCAAAGGGTCTTACTTAGGGTTCAAGAGGTTCAAAAGGTTCAAATGGCTCGAGGAAGGTCAAGAGTTTAATTAGATTATCTCTGAGGATTAGGTTAGAAGCTAACTAGGCTCGCTAAGTAGGATTTCAAGTCGAAAGATATCCTAGGCTTACGTTTGACAATTTGGAGAAAGGTCTAACTCGCTTGTCTTTAGAAAATGATCTTATTGACGAATCTAATCATGACGGATTACTAAGGATAACTCAAGTTGATTAATCACTCGAGAATAATTAAGGACTTTTCGAATTAACAACGAAATTTTTATTTAGTAAAAATCGGAGTTGTTACAATAGTACTTACCATCTTTACCCATTGGATAATAAAAGTTAGGAGAATTGTTAACCATTGGACAAAAGGTTAGTCTTTCTACCTAGTACAAGATCTATTAGTTTAAGTAGATTCACCATGAGTCATTGTACTAATATAGATAGATTATATAAGCATAGTACTTCCATCCATTAACCATTGGATAATAAAAGTTAGGGGAATTTTGGTCCATTGGTCAATAAGGCCAAGTCAAGCCATAGTACTAGGTTTATTTTAGTTAATTACTTACTAGATATGATATGTACCTATTTACTTAAAGTATTAGATATGTATATGTCATCCTAAGATTTTAAAGTCCTCGAATATAGTTTATAAGTACATAGGTGGCATTTAGGCTTATTCTATTAGGAATTTTGACCTAAAAATCTAGGAGAAGATCACATAGTACCCTTGTCCTTTGTAGTTAGTCATCCTTTTATATTCATATACTAATCAAGGGAGAGAGAGAGAGGGAGAGAAAGAGAGAGAATCCGAGAGAGAGGGAGAGGAGAGAGAGCCGAGAGAGATGGGAGAGAGGGAGAGAGATAGGAGAGAGAAGGAAGATATGATGTACTCTTGGATTGTTTTCTTTCAAATCCTAGTATATATATACTTAAGTACTTGTACTAATGAAAGAAGGAAGATATGAAGATTTTGAGATAGATTTTAGGGTACCAAAATCTCTTACAAACTTACACCACAATCTTATACTCTTTCTAAGTCAAACACCAAACCCTTGTCCTTGCATGCTTAGGTGTACATTGGACTAAGAGGAGAGAGAGAGAGAGAGAGGGAGAGGGAGAGAGAGGCCGAGAGAGATGGGAGAGAGAGAGAGAGGCCGGATGAGAGAGGGAGAGAGAGATTGGTGATGTGTGCACTTGTACTCACTCAACCTAGTCATAGTCCTTGGCCAATCTTCATACCTCATCTTGTACCACCAAATCTAGGGTTTTCTACTCTTCCATATCCAATCCAATCTTCCAAAGTACTAGACTAGACCAAAACCCCAATAGAATAACCTAGATTTGTCCTAGAATTGGAAAGAAAATCTTGTAACCTTTCCACCTATGTACTTATGCATTGAACCAAAGAGAGAGAGAGAGAGAGGCCGGGAGGAGGGAGAGAGAGAGAGAGATTGTGTGATGTGTGCATGTGTACTCTTGAGCCTAGTCATGTCCTTTTGAGCCATCATCCTACCTCATCAAAGTACCACCAAATCTAGACAAATTTTTATCCATTGGACAACAAATGTTAGGGGAAAATTTACCCCTTGGATAATAGGTCACCCTTTGGCTATAAATAGCACCCATTCCTTCCCATTTCAACTCACACCTTTCATTCTACAACTTTTCTCTCTAGAAAGCTTTGCATTCTCTCTTGTTCTTGGTGTTCTTGCTTGTTCTTGAAGTTCTTCCCAAGTTCTTCAAGAAACTCATCCAAGGCAGCCACTAAACCGCCACTCCACCACCCCATCGATCCAAAAGTCTTAGTAGCGTTAGTCAAGATCTAGTTTCGAGAGAAACCTTTCTCTTTCGAAGCTACCGGAAGCAAACCCTAAGAAGTTACTCCGTCCGACCACCGACGTACCATCTTTCCTCCGTAGTCATCACTACCACCAAGAAGAACGGTAGAATTCTCCGTCCCTGCTATTCCTAAGTATACGTAGGATTTTCCTACACCTTCTAAACTCTAAGTATACGTAGAATTCTCCGTCCCCGCTATTCCTAAGTATACGTAGGATTTTCCTACACCTTCTAAACTCTAAGTATAAGTAGAATTCTCCGTCCCCGCTATTCCTAAGTATACGTAGGATTTTCCTACACCTTCTAAACTCTAAGTCTACGTAGAAATATCAATAAACATATGTTGTTTTGAAATTTAAAAAGGAAGCATGAGTTTTGAAAGATAACGTTCTTAGATTAGCTTAAAGTATTCGTATTTTGATCTTAGAATGAATATGAGCATGATTATGTGATTACTTGACTACTTGTTGTTGATAAAGCATAAGTGGTTTACCACTCCAAAGGTGCCCGTCCATGTGGCAATATGCTTTGTCTTGTATGATTAAATGTTGAGCATGACGATGTGATTAAGTGAGCATGCTATTTAATATAGAGTTGGATGATCTTGCTAGTTTAGTTCCAAGATTACTATGATTACGTGAAAAGTCCTGCCGCGGAGTCTATGCATGATGACGAGACACTAAAATCAAGGAAAGTTAGAAACATGACACCTAGGGTGTGTTAAAGACAAGGTGTGTTTTTTTTTGAAAACCGCAATGTGGCCGGACTTGCCCATTGTGTGGTGTGTGTGCGTGCGTAAAAATATTTTTGAAACTACATAATGACCAAGAATGGGAGTCATTATGGGTGTATGGTGTGTTTTGTGTGCCAATGGGAACCCGGCGCGGCGGAACCATTGTGAGGATACTCGAGAACCCGGCGCGGCGGAATCGAGGTTGGGTGTGTGCCAATGGGAACCCGGTGCAGCGGAACCATTGTGAGGATACTCGGGAACCCGGCGCGGCGGAACCGAGGTTGGGTGTGTTAAAAATGTGATTTTCGAATTGATTTTGGAAGTGTTAATAAAGTGGAAAATTGATGACACAGTCTACGATGAGTCGCGTAGGAGAAACACGAAAAGGCATGACACCAACGTAAGTAAGATAGCGAATGTGGATGTGTAATTGCTAGCTATGTTATTGAATGAGCATGTGTAATTGTTTATATGTTTCTTGTTATAAGTCAAGGGTTAGTGGGTATAGTTTATTCTATTGAGCTTTATAAGCTCACGGTGTTACCAAAGGTGACCCTGACTTATTATATTGGTGGCGACGCCGGTATAATGGGTTAGATCTTATAGACGAACAGGGAGAGCAGTACACGTTGGAGGCTTTTGGAGCCGAAGAGCTTGCTAGGATGGAAGAAGAAGTGGAACAATAGATAACCTTAGAGTTTTCCCATCCCTTGTGTAATAAAAGTACTATAGTAGGAATCATGTTGTAATAATGAGCTTGACTCTTAGCCTTTTAATTCAATAAAAATGTTGAATTAACATACCCGAAAATGGGGGCGTTACACACTTCACTGGAAAAGACATGTTGGGCGCTTGTATGGGCCACAAAGAAGTTGAGACACTACATGCTCACTTACTTAGTGATACTGATTTCTTGGATGGATCCCCTCAAATATCTATTCGAGAAGCCAGCACTTACCGGTAAGTTAGCACGTTGGTTGCTCTTATTGGCAGAGTTCAAAATCAAGTACGTCACTCGTAAGTCAGTGAAAGGAAGAGCGGTAGCAGAGTTTTTGGCGGTGTAGACACCCCAATCTGGGCTTCCAGATTAGTTTACTTACGGTTTTTGATTCCCCGATGATGAAATGGATCAAGAACACCCTGGGAATGTCGAGTGTTTGAGCTTTGAGTGTTTGAATAACCCTTGAACCTAACCTAATCTTAAGCCACTTCCAAAAGCCAAAAAACCCTATTGATGTGTGCCAGGGCACAATCATTGCGCGCCAGGGCACAATCATTGCGCGCCAGGGCTCAATCTTCGTACGCCCGAGGCGCAACCATCGCGCGCCGGGGCGCACTGTCGCGCGACGGTTTGACTCCATCGCGCGATGGTCAATCGGAGCATTGACCAGCGCTCCAGGGCGCACCATCGCGCGCCAGGGCGCATTGTCGCGCGACAGTTTGGAACCATCGCGCGACGGTCAGAACCTGTCCCCATCACCTTTATTCAGCTGGGCAGCTTAATCACCAAGTAACCCTCAGCCAGCCTCGTGGCTGGCTGACCTCCATTCTTTGGACCAGACCTGCCTTTCCATTAGTGGAAGGTGCTAAGCCTATAAAAACCCTCCTTTGTTCATCTTTCAAAAGGTTAACAAAAATTTGGCATTCAAAGGGGGCATCACTTTGTACTCTTTTAAGCTAATAAGAGAGATACAAAGACACCCCAAGAACATAACTTGTTCTTCTTCCACTCAAACACCTCATTCAACCTCAATCCAATTCAAAGCTCAAACACCTCATTCAACTTCAATCCAATTCAAAGCTCAAACACTTTTCAAACCTCAAAAATACAAAGGTATATCTTACCTTTGTTCTGCTCTCTGTTCTGATCCCTAAGAGGGGCTGGCAGGGTCAAGGCTGGTAATCAATACCAGTCCTGGCCCTAAAGCTAGCAAGGTTTCAAAAGCCGTGGCCTAGCACACCCTCGCGCGATGGTCCCGTATACTCGCGCGACAGTCTTGTCTGCATGAGATTGGACCACGTGGGGAAGGGGTGCTGGTCATTTCTTATATTTGGTTATTTCCATAGCTGTTGTGTAGTTTATTTTGGTATTAAGTCACCGTGAAGCATGCTAATAACCAGTTTACTGCTTTCTTTTGTTAGAAATGTCAGTTTTACATTTCAATATTTAGTTCTGTTCTGTTGGAGTACCCTTGGGATCATTCTGAACCTGTCTCAGAACCCAGAAACGTGTAAAACCAGACACTGGAAAGTTGGCTCGAACCCGCGCGCGCTGCACCCAAACCATCGCGCGATGGTCAACGCTCCATTTGACCAGCGCGCCAGGGCGCAATTGCGCGCGCCAGGGCACAACCATCGCGCGCCCAGGCGCATTGTCGCGCGATGGTTTGGAACCCTCGCGCGATTGTTTATACCCGATCAGTGGCTGGCCTTGCATGTTTAACTTGATTTTCAGGCTATTATTTTGCCCCCACACTGTTTATGGGGTGTTTTTGTTTATTTATTAGGCTTTTCAGCCTTTAAACTGTATATTATGACTGCATAAACTGCTTGGTTTGTCCTGGGTGTGCGCCGGTCCTTCCAGAGCCCAAAGAGTTTAAACTGCTTGGTTTGTCCTGGGTGTGCACTGGTCCTTCCAGAGCCCAGAAGGTTTGAGAATAAGAGCTGTGGGCTTAGGCTTACTGGCGTGCGCAGGTCTTGTAGTAGCGCGCGCAGGTATGATCAGCATGCATTGACTTGATCAGTGCATACTGGTTACCTCTTGCGTGCGACACTCCAAAACAGGAGCTTTCCAGTCTGTTTAAACTCCCACAGCTGTCTGTTCTCATCCTATACTAACTGCTCATCCATGCCATCTATCACATCCTGCAAACATGTTACAGTTTTAATCCCCGATTAACTGTTCCCCGCCCTAATTGGCTAAAATTGATTAATAAAAGAAGAATCGCAACGTTTTCAAAATGCTCAAGTAGAGACCGATCTCCGGATTGGGCGAGAGGGGTGCCATAAAACCCTTCCCCTCTCGTAACCTGGCTCCCGAACCCAGATATGGTTATGACGGACTGGTTTCCTTCACTTTTTCAAATAAAGCGCGGCAGGTGCTTCGAAATACGCTTCCTTGAGTGTCGGACCTTCAAAACTCAAGTGGCGACTCTGTATTTTTGAGCGCTTGCCACCTGCGCTCGCGCTCTCTCGATCCGGGCCCTTGCATTTTTGGAAACCGAAATTTCCAGGGCATGCTGCCCACAGTGGCGACTCTGCTGGGGATAGAACCAATATTAATCTATACTTAGAGTTTAATACGCTTGGGAACAATCCCTTAAAAGTCTATCAAAACGGTTAGCTTCGCGCTGCCGAAGGTTGGAATGGTGATTTAACAGGACCTCGTGTCCGGCCATTCTAATCTGGGGCTTTTTCGATTGTTCACTTGCGTAGTTTCCTCTAAAGATGGACTAAATAAAGTGAGCCAAATTTGAAAAGGCATTTTGCGATTTTGCGGTTCTTCTTCTCTTAATCAATTCTAGCATCTCATTTGCATCGATGTGGGAAAAGCCTCGTTGGATCGTTTTGGCAATCCGGCACGGTTTACCGGAGCCCAGGGACCCCGAATGACCGACAACCTTCGACGATGTTGGGTCATGCTACCGTTCGACTGTTACTCTGCGAAAAACGCGGGTAACGGGAGGTATATCTGTGGCCCTAGTCCGAGGAACCTGTTACAAGCCAAAACCAGCCTTTGCATAAACGAAGCACTAGAACTCTCCAAACTAGGACAGGTACCCACAGGTTAAGATCTATTTGCATCTAACCCCATATACTGTCTATGTGTTACTGCTTTCCCTATCGCATGCACTGTACATACACTGTTTTGCATAGGAGCATGCTTAAGGCTGTTTTGTCTTTCGAGTTTGTCTTACACTGTCTAAGACGTTGTTGGGCCCGATGAGGAGTCGTTCATTCTGTTGAATGTTCGTTATCAATCGCAAAGTCCTTAGTTCAATGAGACTTTGAGAAATCAAAATTTACTACATCCTTGGCTCATGCCCGTTTAAGGATTCAACCGACAATATGGAACAACAAAGTGGTGATGTCGTGTCGCTGGCGCCACCCAGGTTGAAGTGCGTTGTCACTATACACCGCCGTGTTCAAGGTTAAGGTGCCATGACATCAACACCGAGTTGTTCCAAATTCGAAGTCGAATCTTCAAAAGGGACTAGCCAAAGATTTAGTCTATTTTGACATCTTTTAGGATCTGTCGATCTACTCAGGGACACATCGCCGAAAAGAATTCTGAGGATTCCGGCAACGTCTGAAACTTGTGAGGCAAACTTGTCTCTGGAACTGTGCATGCATACATTCTGTTCTGCGTAGGAGCATGTTTAGGGCGGCTTCTAGGTTGTCTCGCTTTCGAGTCTGTCTTATGCTTATTAGGACGCTGTTATAACCCGATGAAGAGTCGTGCATCTCGATAGTGCACGTTGTTAGTTTTTCAAAAAGTCCTTAGATCATCGAGACTTTGAGAAATCAAACCTTACTAAATCCTTGGCTCATGCCCGGTTGAGGATTCAACCGAACATAAGGAACCGCAAAGTGTTGATGTCGTGATATTGATGTCATTTTGGTTATCGTGCTTCGCACGTACACCGCCCCGGCTAAAGCGCGTTGTCGCTCACGCCACCCCGGTAAAGGTGTCACGCCATCAATACCGAGTTGTTCCAAGTTCAAAGTCGAATCTTCAAAAGGGACTAGCCAAAGTTTTAGTCTGTTTTGACATCTCTTAGGATCAGTTTGATCTATTCAAAGGATATACCCTCGAAAAGAAATCTGAGGATTCTGGCAGCGTCCGAACATCATGAGACAGACTTGTCTCTAGTTCTAGAGTCTAGGGTGGACACCGACGACGATGTATGCATTGCATTTTGCTGCAGGAACGCCACTGAGCTTTCTCTTACTTTACTGTCTAGTTTTGGAGCCATTGCACCGAGGAAGAGAGTACCGAAAAGAAGAGCCAAACCTACTTGGGAGCGTCTTCAGAATCCGGTTCAAAGACTTGTCAGGCTAGAAACTCAGTCAGTTGCAACGGAGGCTTCTCCAGGTTCATTGTTGGCAGCCCTAGAGTCGGGTTCGCCATCGATTTTACAAAGAGCCACGCCGTCGACTTCCCCTTCTTCAACATCTTCAAGGCCAGCTATGGCAGATCAACCGCTCACTCTGGAAACCATGCTTATGAACCTTCAGGATAGCATCACCGCCATGCAACAGAGGGCAGCTCAGACAGATACTAACATTGCCCGCCTGAATGACCTTATCCACACTCGTCTTCCACCCCCTCTCGAAGAGGAAGGCGAGGACGATGAGGCCGATCAGGAACAACCTGTCTTGGTCCCAGATCCGAATCACGAGGGGCGTCTCATTGTTCAGCTCAACCCTAAGGAGGCTCGTGCGCCTGCTGCAATCCCAAATCCGGTAGGTGGCAAGCCTATTTTGAATCCGGATATGGCCGCTCTCATGGCCAAGATGGTAAAGCTGGAGGAAGCAGTCTCCAAGTCTGAAAAGATCAACGCAGGAGGAATTGACTTGGATCGTCTCTGCCTGTACCCTAATGCCAAGCTCCCTGACAAGTTCAAGATGCCTGACTTGGTTAAGTTTGACGGGAGCGGTGACCCCAAAACTCATCTCTATGGCTACCATGCCGCAATGAAGCTGCTGGGTGTGGAAAGTGAGGCCATGTCTCAGCTTTTTCCTCAAACCCTCTCTGGGCCTGCCTTCCACTGGTTCCTGTCGCTCGACATCTCCAAACGAAGTACTTGGGAAGACATAGGGGCTGCCTTTGTCTCTCAATATAGCTACAACTCTCAACTCAAGATGACTATTCGAGAGTTGGAATCCACGAAGATGGAGGCAAAGGAGTCCTTTGCGGACTTTGTTAAAAGGTGGAGGGCCAAAGCCGCTCTAATGACTGAGCGCCCTAGCGAAAGAGACCAACTCCGCATCATCTCCCGTAATCTTCAGCCAGACTATGCCAGGCACTTGGTACTCGCTCAAGCGACCGCCAACTTTGAGATCTTCTTCGACTCTGGCCTAGCCATCGAGGATGCGCTGCAAGCTGGAATCCTGCCAAGGGGTGAATCCTCTTCCTCCACTCAAAAGGCTAATTCAAGGGCTTATTCGGGAAATAGTAGTGCGTTGTTTGGTGACAGCAACTACTCCAATACAGCCGCAAGTGGGAGTGATGCCCCAGCCTTCAATTCCAGTCGTGTTGCTGATATCAATCAAATTCGAAGCGCTCAAAGCCTCCGATCTCGAACACAACCCCGAAGCTTCTCTGCCTTCGAGGCATCTCTGTCCGCAGTGATGGAGAAGCTTGTCAAGTCTGGGCATCTCAAACCTTTGACCCCAACTTTTCCACCCAAAGTCCTTCCGGCCAACTACAATGCCAACCTTTTCTGTGCCTTCCACCAAATGCCGGGCCATCTCACTGATAACTGCTTGCGTCTCCGACACGAGATACAAGATCTAATTGATGATGGCACGGTTCAAGTTCCACCAAAGCCCAACGTCATTTCCAACTCCTTGCCTCAACACGGGCCTGACCCTCTGGTTGGTCAGGTATCTATCACCTCCACTCAGATCAACCCGAGCTCCACCATATTCAACCCTAGCCACCATATCGTCCCAGCACATCAACCCAAACCCATCGTATCCATCCCGTCTGAATCGGAGGTTAACATGATGGCTGTAGGTGGGACAACCGAGGTTTTCACTGCCAATGTCTGGTTTGACAGTGATGAGGGGCTTACAAAGGGGAAGACCGATTGGCTGAGTTCTTGTGATCAAAGAAGCATCGAGTAGGTTTGGTCGAAGAAACTGAGGAGGCCGAAGTGCTGTTGCTTGGGCCTGACGCCCGCTGGATCCTAACTCTTTTTGCGGAAGCTATGGGTAGCTTTTTAACAATTGCATTTTCAAAACCGCATCTAGTTTGCATTGGCGTCTTGTCTGAGTCTGACACAGAGTCTTTTGCGTTTGTCTAAGTCTAGCTCTGAGTCGGAGGTTGTGCCTCTTGGCCCTCCACGTCGTAGCTTTTGTTTCAAGTTTCGAGTCTGCTGTACTTGGCAACCCCGAGGGTTTTTATGATATGCATCATCTTGCTTCTACATGCTTCGCTGGCTTTTATATAAACTGTGTCGACCCTGATGACGAAGGGATAGATTTCGAGGGGATCATTCCCAAGGAAATGTGTTCCCTCGCTGAAAGGGAAGACGAAAGGCATGCTCAGCCTATTAAAAGAAGAAGTAATTTCAAATAAACTTGAAAGACAAGTATAACCTCCCAAAAGGTTCAATTGGTTCAAAGCTGCCCCCAGAGGAGCATTGTGCCCGGTCTGACAGGCTCGAAGAATTCATAGACGTCTTGGCATGGTCTCATCAAGTCACGCCTCGCGTTGATCCTGAGACAAAGGAGCATCAAATCCCCTGTTATCGGGTGCCAATCCAGAAAGCAGAAGCACAGAAGGCTCTGGGCCTTGTACCATGTTCAAAGCAATAACAGTGGCGTTTCGCCAAGCACAAATGAGAAAGTGTGCACAACGGCCCGGAGCAAGACGTTTCCAATCGAAGCACTCTTGACCCTGCGTCATCAAAGCCATTTATCTAGGGCTGCAGCCAAAGGTCTTCGACCTCAACGGCAACAAATTCAATACCCATGGTCGATCTGGATCAATTCAAAAGCAACTTTTTCCCTGTGAGAAGCTCGTTGGGCTGAAAACCCCAAGGGTGGGCAGTTCCAAGCAAAAGTTAGAGCAGTCTGCTAGACCAAAACCTATGAAGGTGGTTTAGGCAAAAATGAATAGGCAATCAATCAAAGCTCGCTAGACCGAAGACCCGAATGGGCAGTACTAGGCAAAAGTTAGAGCACAAAAGGAGAGGTAAATACTCGAGAGTTAACCCTTGGCCTGAACTACGTTTTGACCTGATTCCCTAGCTTGGGATACGTAGGCAGTCTCTCCTCGAGACTCGGTCACAAATCTATCAATTGGATCCATGGTTGACATTTTGGTACACATCAAAGGTCGAAGAGGATCGGAGATCAAGACAAGCTTCATTGGAGGAACCAGAAGGGGGAAAATCTTCGTCTTTCAATTTTATTACAAATTGCTTCTTCAATTTACAGGCTGAGCATAAGTCTTAAAAAAATAATTGAAGCATCAAAAACAGAACAAAATACTGGCGAGGCCTTAACAGGCTCACAGTTTATTCTAAGTTCAGCGAAGTCTGGTGTAAGCTACCACAGCGCGTTTGTTCGAGTGATGCGCGTTGGTCTCAAACCTGCGCACGCTTCTTGCAGCAGACAGTAGCAGTTAGCTACTACCCTCGAATGTCGTTCCAGGGGCTTTTGCCAAGTCTTGCCATGCTGTGCAAGTCATATGGACTTAATGTGACTGCACGGGGGTGTCGGTTTCAGTCCGGGCGGCCTATACGAGTCATAATCTACGTCTTATGTCCGTTTTTGCGACATTTTTCCAGTTTTTCAATCAATTGTCATGTCGGGATGCTTTTCTCGATTTTGTTTGTACAGGTCTTTGTACCTATTTGCGTCTTTCATAAGTGTCAGTTTCACCTGTTCAGGAATTTCGTGAGTTTCGGCACATTAATGCCCAAAATTTCATTATGTTCCGTGTGTCTAAGGGTTCGCATTATACCCTGGGGCTCTGTCTCCCTTTTCATTCGAGCTAGGCGAGTTTGTACAGATGTGCGCATGTCTGTGTGTCGATTCAAATCACTTGTCAATGCAAATTAGATATTAGTGGTTAGTTTTTGCATTCTCTTCAACACTTGCAAAAGAGAGTCAATAAACTGGAAAACGCAATTGTTACATTGCTACCCTAGTATCCGTAATTCACAAGCAGCGGAATCTCTTGAAAGCAGCAAGGGCACGTCAGCCCAAGGCCAAGCAAGGCATCTCTGGGGCACATCCACCCAAGCATCAAAGAAAGGGCGTGCAGGCCCAATTCCATTACTAAACGTCAACTGGGGCATGTCCGCCCGTTCAACGACCATCTATCTGGGTGCATATCTCAGAAGCACAGACAGTACAGTGATGAGGCTCAGTGGTAGTCTTTAGGTGTCGTTGTCCTTCTAGGAACCGCCCTAAGCTTGCATCTGCATTTTCAATATTTTATACATGTCATTGCATATTGTGTGTATATCAAATGTTGAACGCAGGAAAAATCCATCAAAACGACAAAGCAAGCCTGCTCGGTATCGAAGGCAGCAAGTAAACAGCCCAGCAGTTGTCACCAATTGCTCCCCAACTGCAGTCCGCCTTGCTTCTATCCATGCTATCCACTGTTTGTGCTACTTGGATCAACACAACGACAGCCGGTCCTGTCCAATCTTCAGTGGCCTGATCGTTCTGCACACTGATTTGCCCATTTCTAATCAACGACAGCCGGTCCTGTCCAACCTCAATGGCTCGGTCACTTTTTATAGCGATCCGCCGTCTTCGTCAACGACAGCCGGTTCTGTCCGATTTCCAATGGCTCGGTCACTTTTTATAGTGATCCGCCGTCTCTATCAACGACAGCCGGTCCTGTCCAACCTCAATGGCTTGATCACTTTTTATAGCGATCCGCCGTCTCTATCAACGACAGCCGGTCCTGTCCAACTTCAAACGGCTCGATCACTTTTTATAGCGATCCGCCCTCCCAATTCAACGATGGTCAGCCATATCATCCATGACGGTCAGCCATATCGGTCATTCAACAGTTTGATCATTTATACAGTTGATCCTCCCATCCAGGCTTCAACGGTTTGATCATTTATACTGCTGATCCTCCCATCCAGGCTTCAACGGTTTGATCATTTATACTGCTGATCCTCTCATCCAGGCTTCAACGGTTTGATCATTTATACTATTGATCCTCCCATCTAGGCTTCAACGGTTTGATCATTTATACTGCTGATCCTCCCATCCAGGCTTCAACGGTTTGATCATTTATACTGTTGATCCTCCCATCCAGGCTTCAACGGTTTGATCATTTATACTGCTGATCCTCCCATCCAAGCTTCAACGGTTTGGTCATTTATACTGCTGATCCTCCCATCCAGGCTTCAACGGTTTGATCATTTATACTGCTGATCCTCCCATCCAGGCTTCAACGGTTTGATCATTTATACTGCTGATCCTCTCATCTAGGCTTCAACGGTTTGATCATTTATACTGCTGATCCTCTCATCCAGGCTTCAACGGTTTGATCATTTATACTACTGATCCTCTCATCCAGGCTTCAACGGTTCGATCATTTATACTGATGATCCTCCCGTCCAAGTTCCCAACGACTTGATCACTCAGCACAATGATCTCCCTGTCCGCTTTCACCGACAGCTGATCCTGTCAATTCCCCCAACGGCTCGATCATTTATACTGATGATCTGTCCGTTCAAAAATCAAATCAGCGTCGAGGCGTTCAAACCGTCAGTGTTGAGGCATTGGCAAATCAAAGCGTGTTGAGGCATTCTTCAGTCAGTGTTGAGGCATTGGCAAATCAAATCAGCGTCGAGGCGTTCTTCAGTCAGTGTTGAGGCATTGGCAAATCAAAGCGTGTTGAGGTGTTCTTCAGTCAGTGTTGAGGCATTGGCAAATCAAAGCTTGTTGAGGCGTTCTTCAGTCGGTGTTGTGGCATTGACAAACTAATCAACGACAGCCGGTCCTGTCAAATCCACAAACAACGACCAGAACATCGTTCGATGGTCCGTTCATCCACAACTGATTGTTCCCCAGGAGAGTCCGTCTTGGCCTGTCCAGAACGACAATCACCCTCAGTCTAGCCACAAGTGCATCTTCCAGCAGGCTTATTGCTCTGTCTCGGATGGTCTTTGATAAGGAGAATGGCTCTGATTCCCAACAGATGGAATTCAACGACACGACCTACCCGTGTTTGTTGGAATACTTTGTGCCGAGGATAGCTTGATCCCCAGCAACGACGGCCGGTCCCGTCAACATCTGCAGCGACAGCCTGTCCTGTCCAAATTCAATCAACAAGTGACGGTCTGTCCGTCCATTCAACCAATTAGGTTCTGTAAGTATGCTTGTCTACTTTGCTAGTATGTTCTGCTCTGGATTGCCTTGAGGGGTGTCTAGAAACCTTTGACGTTACTTGTACCAAGTCAATGGTGCTCCAAGTGCCATCAAAGGGGGGCTACTGTAGACACTCCAATATGGGCTTCCAGATTAGTTTACTTACGGTTTTTGATTCCCCGATGATGAAATGGATCAAGAACACCCCGGGAATGTCGAGTGTTTGAGCTTTGAGTGTTTGAATAACCCTTGAACCTAACCTAATCTTAAGCCACTTCCAAAAGCCAAAAAACCCTATTGATGTGTGCCAGGGCACAATCATTGCGCGCCAGGGCACAATCTTCGTACGCCCGAGGCGCAACCATCGCGCGCCGGGGCGCACTGTCGCGCGACGGTTTGACTCCATCGCGCGATGGTCAACCGGAGCATTGACCAGCGCTCCAGGGCGCACCATCGTGCGCCAGGGCGCATTGTCGCGCGACAGTTTGGAACCATCGCGCGACGATCAGAACCTGTCCCCATCACCTTTATTCAGCTGGGCAGCTTAATCACCAAGTAACCCTGGCTGACCTCCATTCTTTGGACCAGACCTACCTTTCCATTAGTGGAAGGTGCTAAGCCTATAAAAACCCTCCTTTGTTCATCTTTCAAAAGGTTAACAAAAATTTGGCATTCAAAGGGGGCATCACTTTGTACTCTTTTAAGCTAATAAGAGAGATACAAAGACACCCCAAGAACATAACTTGTTCTTCTTCCACTCAAACACCTCATTCAACCTCAATCCAATTCAAAGCTCAAACACCTCATTGAACTTCAATCCAATTCAAAGCTCAAACACTTTTCAAACCTCAAAAATACAAAGGTATATCTTACCTTTGTTCTGCTCTCTGTTCTGATCCCTGAGGGGGGCTGGCAGGGTCAAGGCTGGTAATCAATACCAGTCCTGGCCCTAAAGCTAGCAAGGTTTCAAAAGCCGTGGCCTAGCACACCCTCGCGCGATGGTCCCGTATACTCGCGCGACAGTCTTGTCTGCATGAGATTGGACCACGTGGGGAAGGGGTGCTGGTCATTTCTTATATTTGGTTATTTCCATAGCTGTTGTGTAGTTTATTTTGGTATTAAGTCACCGTGAAGCATGCTAATAACCAGTTTACTGCTTTCTTTTGTTAGAAATGTCAGTTTTACATTTCAATATTTAGTTCTGTTCTGTTGGAGTACCCTTGGGATCATTCTGGACCTGTCTCAGAAACCAGAAACGTGCAAAACCAGACACTGGAAAGTTGGCTCGAACCCGCGCGCGCTGCACCCAAACCATCGCGCGATGGTTAACGCTCCATTTGACCAGCGCGCCAGGGCGCAATCGTCGCGCGCCAGGGCACAACCATCGCGCGCCCGGGCGCATTGTCGCGCGACGGTTTGGAACCCTCGCGTGATTGTTTATACCCGATCAGTGGCTGGCCTTGCATGTTTAACTTGATTTCAGGCTATTATTTTGCCCCCACACTGTTTATGGGGTGTTTTTGTTTATTTATTAGGCTTTTCAGCCTTTAAACTGTATATTATGACTGCATAAACTGATTGGTTTGTCCTGGGTGTGCACTGGTCCTTCCAGAGCCCAGAGAGTTTAAACTGCTTGGTTTGTCCTGGGTGTGCACTGGTCCTTCCAGAGCCCAGAAGGTTTGAGAATAAGAGCTGTGGGTTTGTCCTGGGTGTGCAAGTCTTGTAGTAGCGCGCGCAGGTATGATCAGCATGCATTGACTTGATCAGTGCATACTGGTTACCTCTTGCGTGCGACACTCCAAAACAGGAGCTTTCCAGTCTGTTTAAACTCCCACAGCAGTCTGTTCTCATCCTATACTAACTGCTCATCCATGCCATCTATCACATCCTGCAAACATGTTACAGTTTTAATCCCCGATTAACTGTTCCCCGCCCTAATTGGCTAAAATTGATTAATAAAAGAAGAATCGCAACGTTTTCAAAATGCTCAAGTAGAGACCGATCTCCGGATTGGGCGAGAGGGGTGCCATAAAACCCTTCCCTTCTCGTAACCTGGCTCTTGAACCCAGATATGGTTATGACGGACTGGTTTCCTTCACTTTTTCAAATAAAGCGCGGCAGGTGCTTCGAAATACGGTTCCTTGAGTGTCGGACCTTCAAAACTCAAGTGGCGACTCTGTATTTTTGAGCGCTTGCCACCTGCGCTCGCGCTCTCTCGATCCGGGCCCTTGCATTTTTGGAAACCGGAATTTCCAGGGCATGCTGCCCACAGGCGGATCGTCCGATTGAGGGGCTAGAACACACAGAATTTCAATTTCCTGATGAAGATGTGATGTCTACGGTGAATGAGACGTGGATGTTGTACTTCGATGGAGCTGCAAATCAGAAGGGTTTTGGGATTGGCATACTACTGATATCACCTGAGGGGTCACATATTCCCCTCGCGTTCAAGTTGAACTTCGAAGTCACGAACAACGAAGCTGAGTACGAAGCGTGCATTGTGGGATTGGAAGCTGCATTGGAGATTGGAGTCAAGGTGCTGGAAGTTGTCGGAGATTCCAACTTGGTTGTATCGCAAGCAAACGGAGAATGGAAAGTCAGAGACGAGAAGATGAACCCTTATCATCAGCAGCTCGATGAGCTTATCCCGAATTTTCAAAAGGTGACCTTCACGCATGTACCGAGGATGAAGAACCGCTTTGCAGACGCCCTGGCTACTTTGGCATCCATGCTTGAACTTCCAATTGGGGTGAAACTGAGGCCCGTCATGATTGAGCAGAGGGGAAAGCATGTGTACGACTATGTTATGAACATCGATGAACCAGACGATGGGCTCCCTTGGTTCTACGACATTCGCAATTTCGTTGAAAAGGGAGAGTTCCCTACAGATTCAACTAAGAAAGATCGGATTGTTTTGCAACGACTGGCATCTCAATACATTATCTGTGGAGGACAATTGTACCGGCGATCTCCGTGCGGGGTTCACAAGTTGTGTATCCACGGTGACGACACGAGAGCGGTGATGGAAGAAGTTCATGAAGGTGTTTGTGGGCCTCATATGAATGGGATGATGCTAGCTAAAAAGGTTTTAAGGCCAGGCTACTATTGGTTAACCATGGAGACAGATTGCATCGAGTATGTGCGCCGATGTCACAAGTGCCAGACTCATGCTAATCTTATCCATGTCCCGCCCTCGGAATTACACTCAATGGCAACGCCATGGCCATTCTCCGCCTGGGGCATTGATGTTATCGGAAAGATCACGCCCGCAGCTTCTAATGGTCACAGGTTCATTTTGGTAGTAGTCGATTACTTCACCAAATGGGTCGAAGCAGCTTCATACAAGACTCTGACGATGGTTCAAGTGGCTCACTTTATCAGGCAAAACATCATTTATCGATATGGGGTCCCTCAAGCCTTCGTATCTGATAATGGTGTTCATTTCAAGGGAAAAGTTTTGGAACTCTTTGACGAATTCAAGATTCAAGTGCATCGTTCGACCACTTATCGGCCACAAACAAATGGGGCAGTCGAAGCAGTGAACAAGACCATCAAAACGATTCTTGAAAGGACCACTCAGTCAGCTAGGAATTGGCACGAACAACTGCCACTAGCTTTGTGGGGATACCGGACGTCTATCCGCACACCAACAGGGGCAACACCCTATTCTTTGGTGTATGGTATGGAAACTGTTCTCCCCATCGAGCTAGAGGTACCATCTCTGAGGGTCATGGCTGAGTGCGGAGTGGATGAAGCTGAATGGATCAGTGGAAGGTTCGAGGAGCTCATGCTGTCCGACGAAAGAAGGCTACGGGCATTGTACCACATTCAGGGTTATCAGCAAAGGATCGCCCGGGCATTCAATAAGAAGGTGAAGTCGAGGGACCTGCAGGAAGGGGACATGGTAGTCAAGGAAATCCGTGCGCCAGTTTTCGATTTACGAGGGAAGCTCCGACCTAAGTGGGCAGGGCCTTACATCATCAAGACCATTCTCTCCGGAGGAGCGGCCTCAATCATCGACCTTGATGGCAATGAATTCTCGAACCTTGTCAATTTGGATCAACTTAAGCGATATTACCCTTGAGATAGCTCGCTGGGCCGAAAACCGCAAGGGCGGGTGGTCCCAGGCAAAATTTAGAGCAAGCCTGCTAAGTCAAAAACCCGAAAGGGCGGCTTAGGCAAAAGTTAAGGCAAAAAGTCGAAAGAAAGCTCGCTAGGCCGAAAACCCGAAAGGGCGGTGCTAGGCAAAATTTAGAGCACAAAAGGAGAGTGTTAATACCCGAGCGAACCCTAGCCCAAACTACGTATGGGCCTGATTCCCTTTCTCAAGGGATACGTAGGCAATCTCGCACTGAGGTTCGGTCCTAAATCTCAAAGAATCAAAATCCAAATTGACAAATCAGAATGTTTTCTCAAAGGCGCATGCGATTAACGAACCGAAAGGGGGAAACCCTTAATCAGTCGATTTTATTCAGATCATTTCCTTATTACAAGCTGAGCATGAAAACGGGAAAACATGTAACCGAAATACAATCTTTATTTCAAAAAATGGCAAAGTAAGCAGTCAACCCATCCTTGCTTCCACATCTCTCCTTAGCCATTTGCGGTACCTTCCGGTCGAAGTAATAGAGAAGAGTGGGTCATTTGGCTCAGTCCTACGAGTCCCCCACGATCGAACATAACTCCGAAGGCCGGGAATGGTGAAGGGAGGGAGATGAAGCACTTCAGAGCCCGGCGGCGGCACTTCTTGGCTAAGCCCAAACTGACGGAGAATGCGGAAAGGTGAATAGAACGAGAAGCCTGTCAAGCCAGCCACAAGCACGTGTGTCGAACCCATGTTACCAGTAGTCATAGCAGGAAGCCTAAGCCAATGGCACCGCCAGGCAATGTCATCTTCCTCCGCAGAAGCAAGGAAATCAGCCCAGTCATCTTCGCTGCCGTACATCACTAGAAAGGGACGGTTCCATCCGCTTGCACGATACCACCAATCATTGGCTGGAGGTGTCAGCAAATTCAATTTGTCACAAAGCCACATCTGTCAGAAAGAGAGAAAACAAGTAAGGAGCCAGATAAAGCCTAAACCGAGCGTTGAGGTAAAATGAATGAGAGAAATAGAAAAAGGAGAGTTGAGTGAGGTCCCTAACCTGCAGCAACAGCGGGCAACCACCAAAAACCCTCGTGCGACCAGCATGAACGACATCTAACCCCATCAAGGTTTTAGCAAGGACCAAAGGTGCAACATCCTTACGAGCCTCAATCTGAGCAGCAACCCCCACCAATAAGGAATTGGGCTGACCAACGGACGGAACCAGCAGGAAGGCAGCCAGGAGACAAATGCAGCAAGCCATCATTCTACAACCTTGATACTCAAAGTCTGTCAAGTCACCAGGTGGACTAAACTTCTCATACAACTGCACGATGTTGATGGCATTGCCCCAGGTGAGAAACTCAGCGGTATTCCCACTGACACCCAGCCTGGCTTTCAGAATGTTCTTCATACTCTCCCTGATCATTGGAACAATTGGCTCAGCGGAGTTGTGACTTCCAAGATAGGCGTGGAACTCCTCGACAGTAGGACACAGCTCTTGAGAACCAAAGCGAAAGGCATGCACTTCGGGATCCCAAAAGCGTGCCGCTGCATGCAATAAGGCCGGACGGATTGCAACCTCTCGGAGATGCCTTAGGGCATAAAGGCGGTGCCCTCGGAAGTTCAGCCAATCGATGCCCTCAAGGCTGTCCAACCAAGGACGAAGCAAGGCTTGGTTTAGCAAGGCCATGAGGAGGATAGGTTCTTGAAAGATGAATGATGAAATGAAGTGTGAATGACTTACCAAAGCAAGACTCTGTATTTATAGAGGCCTGGGGGGACAATTCCACTTCCCCACCAGCTTTGGAAATCTTCAAATTCAATATTTTCAAAACTCAAACTTTGGAAATTTGAAAAAGTATTGGAAAAACACAAGTCAAGCTTTGGGAAGTCACTTCACCTGAGCAAGTAGCTGAATTGAAGCCATTTGAACACCTTGGAAACGTGCATGCAGAAGGAAATGACATGGCAATAGCTGGTGAGTGGCATTGGGAAGCAGCAGTGGGTTGCATGTAGCAGCAGTCCCGAGCGCTCGAGAGTGTTGCTGTTTGCAGCAGGTTTTGGTTCTCAACTTTTCAGCCTCAATGCAACATTGTAACTGCATGCAGCCCAGATTAGAAGACTCCCATCATGTACCCAGGGGATACAGCAGTTTCCGTTATGTGTTTTCTCGTGTATTCGTCCATTTTCCTTGAAAAAGCCCAAAATCTCCAAGGTTTCTTTTCCACAAGAGTGTCAAAATCCACGTTAGGCGTATTTGGTTGAAACCAGCGATGCGTATAAGTCACAAAGTGAATTAGTGACTGTATGACATGATCAAATACGCGTTAATGTTCTTAGTTCAAGTTTTCATTGTTCATTGTCCCTAAATCGTCGTTTTCAAGCGTAAGTGAGTGTCGATCTTGGTGTCAAAGGTATTTTGGTAATTCTAACGATCCTTGCAAGTCACAACACTCAGTGTCGACCGCACAGCACGCTCGGTTGCGATCAAATGCCCTTAAATCTAAATTTCACGGTCGATCGCTCGAAAATTCGCCGTTGTGTGTCGATGTCGAGTTTTCATTCTTACTTTGAGAGTATCGGTTGAAATTTGCGTGCTCTTTACTTTCTTTCAAAGCTAGATGAACATATTTCATAAAATACAATTCTATAAAGGGAGTGCGAACGAATGACAAAAGCAAAAGTTCAAATTTTCATAAATAAATATGGAATTTACAATGAGTAAGGAAGGAAGTACAAAAACTGGGGCAAACACACGCCCAATCCTAACTACCGGGGCACACAGGCCCAAACAAAATCAAGGCACGCAGGCCCGGAAACTACAACTACGTTGGCACGCAGGCCCATGTACAAGAAAAACTAGCAAAGCAAAAACCTAAGGCTCAGTCTCGACGAGTCCTCTTCCGCTGGTGGCCCTTGGGCTCCGTGCTCTCACTCTCGTCGCCATCATCACCGTCGTCGTCGTCTGGAGAACCAGAAGCGGTCTCTGAGTCCGTCGTCCCTAAAACGCGTGACTCAAAAGACTCCTCTGTCTCCTCATCCTCCCCTGTCTCCTCCTCTGACTCCACGCGAGCGAGTCTTCGCTGGGACGCCACCCTGGGCAACACCTCGAACTGCCTGGCCTTTGCAGCAGGCCGTGACACACTATGTGTCCCCCGTCCTCTCGTACTGGCAGAAGCCGAAAGGCTCATAGTAACCTGGGGTCGTGCCCTGGTTGAACGTCGTGGCTGCACCTGCATATCACAAGCATGCAATCATTCTATACATGTTTGAAACTCAATTGATTCATTAAAGTACTCTACATGCATGCATTTTTCATACCTGTGGAGCAGCAGGAGAAACAGGCTCAGGGGCAGGTCTAGTCTGCAGGACCCTCCCTCTCACACAGCCCTTCAGCAAATGGCGCATTCCCACCATCAGCATTATGGCCGTCTCAGCCCACTCTCGCGGTACCTGTAGTATTCAAAAGTTTAGATTGGGCAAGCATCAATCATTTAAAGCAATAAGAAGTGTGAATTCGCGAATACCTGAGCAGGAAGCCGCATCGGCGGCTGCGAAAGGCGTGGGACGTCTATCACCTCCCGCACACCACTAGGCCCAGTCACGCCTATGGTCCACTCTAGTGTCGGCAGTATAGACGAAGCTGAAGCCTCCGCCGTCTCTGGCACCCTCGTGCCACTCTCCCCTCTGCCTGGCGGACTAGCGCCTCGCCCGCCAACAGGCTGCCTATCATCTCGTCCTCTACCCCGTGCAGACCGGCCGCCACGGCCTTGCACTCTAGCCTCTCCTCCAGCACGGGGACCTCGTCCTCTCTCAGCCACTCGCCTCTCGAGCTCCGCCTCCACACCTAAGTCTGTGGCGAGGTACCTATCTCTCTAAGCCGCGTAGTCCAACGTACGTCGGAGGTGCCTCTCCAAGTCAACGTCAGGCACCGTGAACTGCACCAGCTCGGCGTAGGTGTAGGTCTCCGTCTCCGTCCTTTGCACGTGAGGAGGAAGTGGTTGGGTACCACGAAGGCTGGGAGACCGAGCGACTGTCGGGTCACGCGATCTCCTAGGTACCACTGCTAGCCCAAGGGACACTCCAGCAGCACCCTACTCCTCGTCACCTCTCGACTCCTCGAAAGGAAGTCGGCCTCCACCCTCGACCACCTATCCCAATGAACCTGCATTTCAAGTTTTTGGAGAATTAATAAGGATATACATTGGAAACAAGGAAAAGAAAAGGAATGAATGCAAATCATACCGTGACGCCCGTCAGGTTGTCCAGCCAGCGCCGGAAGGTCATCACCTCTCCTCGTCGCTCTTTCGCCCTCCAGTACGCCTTACTCTAGGCTAGCCCGTGAGGAAGTAAGTTTGGATCCCTGCAGGTGTTCTTGGGCGGGAACATCCCAAGAACCTCATAAGCCCAAAGCTGCAAATGGTCGAATTCAAGTTAATTCAATTTCAAGCATATATTTCAATGGATGAGCAATGGAAAGCAATCTAAAGCATGAATTGTACCTCGACTATCCTCCAGTAGCCGCCGGTCGTGTCACCAACCCCACGAGAAGCAGCCCCCAGAAAGTAGTAGAGGGTGCACAGAGCACCCCCTCCACAGTCGAACCACCCTGCTGTCCTCAAATCGACCAGGCCCGCCAAGTAGCAGAGGTGGACTCGTGATCGCCTATTCGGGTATAGAGAAGCCCCGAATAGGTATAGCAAGTACGCCCGGGCCATCCTCGCCGCCTCCTCGTCGTCTGCGGGCTCGTGGTCCCAGTACTCCACGAACTGCCCGTACGCCGCCATCCCTCCGCTGTGGCGTGGGACCCGCCCAAGGAACCACCACAAGGCTGCGTCGTCCAGCACCAAGCTCGAGTCGTAGGGAATCGGCTCTCCTCCCACTGTCAACCCTGTGATCGCTGCGAAGTCGAGAGGTGTCAGCGTCATCGCTCCGAACCGGAGGTGGAAGGTGTTGGTAGTGTCCCACCACCTCTCGGTCAGCGCCGTAAGAACCGCGCGGTCCACCCTCACCGCCGTCATCAGCTGGATGAACGGCCCAAAGCCTGCCGCCTCCACCAACTCTCGTACTGTCTGGGGCAGCGCCTTGAAGTACTTCAGCGAGCTAGCTGAACCCCCGTGGCCGTATACGTCTGTCGTGCGCTGTTTCAACAGAGTAACGAAATGGCATCAGCATCAATAAAGCAATTCGCAAATCAACTCAAGTATCAAATTCAAGAGTTAAAGCCGTCGAAACTTACCGTGGTCCAACCCGAGGAGATGTGCGAATCCGGATCGCGCAAAAGCAAGTCCTCAGAGTAGTCGACTCGAGCAGGGACGTAACTGTCCATCCCCACCGGCTCAAAAAAGTGAGCTCGTGGAGCGTAAGTTGCAACCGCGAACCCAGGCCGCTCCCCTCTCAGGTAGGCCTTCACCTCGCCGACTGCGGTGACCCGCGCCTCAACGGCCACCGCCGGCTCCGGCCCCTCCATCTCCATCTCCTCCGCCTCCTCCTCCTCAACCCCGTGTCCTCCCACATCCGACGCCCCTACGCTGCTCAGTAAAGCCCCTAACAGCAGCGCTGAGGCATGGTCCTCCGGAGTCTCATCATCGCTCAGCACAGCCGCGACCTCAGGGCCGAGGCCGAGTGCGTCTAGGATATCCCGCGGCTTCGCGGAATCCAGGAAATCCCCCTCCTCAAAGGGAACGGGGCGCGAGGCCCCAATCCCGCTGTCTCCTCCCCTCTGTACCGCCGCCGTCGATCTCAAGGAGGGGGTGGCGACGACGCGCCCACCCACCACCGTCTCGCTCCTAACCTCGACCCGTCGCTCGTCTCCGGCCCGCTCCGCGGCCGCGAGCAACTCCTCCACGGTAGGAGTAGGAGGAGTGCTCGTGGCACCTCCACTACTGCCCGTGGCTCCGCCCCCGCTACCCGTGGCACCACCCCGGCTGCCTGTGGCATCTCCGCCACCGTCGGTCCGACCCCCACCAACGTCGGGCTCAGCCGCGACCCCACTGGCATCCCCAATCACTGTAGAACTTCCCCGGGACTTCTCTACCACTGTAGGATCAACACCAGCGCCGCCCTCTGCCGCCGTGCTCCCACTGGTAACCCCTTCGTTGCTGGGCACAACCCCGCTGCCACTAGTCTCACCAATCGCCGCCGCGGCGACTAGAGTCGCTGCCACGCCGTCGCCAGGCATAGCAGCACCGCCGCGGGCCTCGCCCACTGCCGCCCTGTCCTCCCCGCTAGCCATTATCCTTCCTTCTTCTTCCTGTAGTTTCTTCTTCCCCCTAATTCGAACCTCTTAGCACACGATTGCCCACCCGAGGATCGAGGAGATCTCGAGGTCTTGAAATCGGTCCGTGGTTTTCAGGAGAGAGAGAGATGGTCGGAGAGTGAGAGAGAGATTGTGGGAGAGTGAGAGAGAGAGATCGTTGAGAGTTAGAGAGAGTGGGGAGGTACCAATGTTCTGGTTCTCGAGCGCTCGAGAGTAGGAGTTCAAAACCCCAGATCTGGAAAAGGTAGATGAAGGAGTGGCGGGCCCCAGTCGCGGTCCCGAGCGCTCGACACCACTCCCGAGCGCTCGGGAGTGGTCCCAAGCGCTCAACTCTATTTTTCGGTCGCCGTGCCGAAATCTTCGATTCCTTGTTTATTTCACTTTCTATTGATTATTGCAATGTCGAGGCTTTTTACAAAATCAATCTAACTCCTATTATTTGTCCATGTCGAACAGAGCAATCGGCACCAACTTTATTCGTTAGTTTGTTTTTGGGGATATGTTTGATATTTAAGTATTTTCGCTCCGTGGTCGATGAAGATAGTCTTATTTTAGGTCTATCAATATGTTTGCAAATGTTTCATCCAATAGGTGATGTATTTTTCCTTGTTTTGTCCGCCAAACAGAGTAACAGGTGGACCCTTTATGCTTTCATCTCATCAAAGTCTTGTCGACACTTTCTTGTGCATGCATCACACGTGTTTGCATTTGCCCCGAAGAACTACGCTGGTCTGATCCCTGCAGAAAAGGGTACGTAGGCAGTCTGAAAGGACGCGACCTCGTGCATTGAGTGCTCTTACTTGCATTCGATTTTTGAATTGAGGATTTGATTTGGCTCGAATTGGGTTGTCTAAATCTTTGGACGGCACTCGTATCCAGACATGATTCCGAGCATCGCCCAAAGAGGGGCAACTGTAGACACCCCAATTTGAACTCGTCGAATTTCCTTAATTTGTGGCCCTGAGGCTCCCCGATGATGATTTCGGATTAAGACAAGCCTTGGATTAATCAGAGCAATGCTTCTTGAGGGACTTTTGAAAGGAAAATAAATGGTCAAAATCATTCCCAAGCGCTCAAAACTATTTTTCAAAACCATTGGCCTGGCTCACTCCCGAGCACTCGAGAGTGAAGTCCCAAGCGCTCGAGACCACTCTCAAGCGCTCGAGTCTTCTGTGCTGCCCAATGGATGGCAGGGCTTCCCACTATCCATGCAACTCATCATGACAGCCATCTTGAGCCGACTGAGGTTTGAGTCAGCACTCAACCTCAGTCAGAGAAGATCAGGCCAGAAGATTTTTCCCCTTAAAAAAATGTTTTATTTCAAACCCATTTCATTTCAAAACTATAGGTTATATGGCCTATATATACAACTGGTTTTCAGCAGAGAAGGGATGAAATTTCTCTCTCTAAAAACCTCCTACTCTGTTCAACAACTCTCTTAAGCTCAAAGTTTCTTTCCAACCACAAATTTTTTCAAAAACAAAGTTTCAAAGAGTAAAAACATCAGAAAATGAAAGGAACTCAGAACACTCTTAGCTTCTGATTTCTTGTATTCTTCTCTCTTCATCCATTTTCCAAAGTCATCCAAGAAGCAAAGCTTTAACCAAAGGTAGAAAATCTTTCTACTTTAATCTCAAACAAAGAGGCTGTTTTTCCCTTCTAAGGGGGGTCGCTCAGCCAGTCCCAGCCTTTAATGCTGGGTGCATGGTTGAGAGACCTTAGTGTAAAAACAAGAGCAAAGGGTTCACAAAACGTATTTCTCAAAACCCCTACTGGAAACACTCTCGAGCGCTCGAGAGTGCTCCCGAGCGCTCGGGACTGTTTCCAGTTCCATGCATGGCATTTTCGTAAACAGCAGGCTGGGGGTGAGGTGCATTCTAAGATAAAATGGTTTATCGTGGCATGCAGACATAGAAAATCAGTTTTCCTAAAATAGAAACGTTTTTCACCCAGTTTTCAAGTAAGGATAAGATTTTCCAAAAGTTAAGAAGAAGATTTCCTCCTGGGAAAGATCAAAACAAGGGTGTTTGCATGTCAAGGTAGTGTCATTTCCTGCTTGAAAATTAGTTGACATGCAGCTCACTCCCAAGCGCTTGAAACCATTCCCGATCGCTCGGGATGCATGCATGCCACTGTAATCCATTTTCCCCCCCAGTTTGTTGTGTTGTCTGACTTTCTACATGCATAGATGTGTCCATTTGCTCTTTTAAAGTTGTAGATCTGATCATGCAATGGCAAGGATGCATGATTTGAAAGATTGAGGTTCTGTCTCAGTTTATCAAGTCCTCTGTTGAGCCTGTAATGTGCTTAAAGTTATTTCAGTTTACAGTTTAGTATTATATCCTGTTGGTACTAACAAAATTTGCAGGTTGAATGTCAACACTCCCAAGCGCTCGGGACCACTCCCGAGCGCTCGAGAGTGAACCCAGTGACAGGGTTTCATTTTCTGTTATCTTGTATATCATGCATGGCCATTTTATCACCCCCTGTACATATGCACCAGTATACACTTCTTATGTGTTACAACTGTGGATACTTGCTAGTTGGTTTAATGAAACAAAATCCCTTTTGAAAAATCCCACAAACGTTTAGTAGAGACCGACATCGCGTCGGGCGAGGGGGGTGCCATAAAACCCTTCCCCCTCGTAACATGGCTTCCGAACCCTCAAATAATCTTTGGTTTTCAATTCAATCAATCATTTTCAAATCAAAAATGGTTTCTCGGATGGCGAACCATAAATCCGGGTGGCGACTCTTCAAATTTTTTCGATTTGATTCAAAGAGGCGTGCATTTTTCGGGCCGCCCCAATCCACCCGGGGCTGTGGTAGCCCACAAGCATCGTGCTGAACCCTAAATACAACACCTACTATTTCAAAGTAAGGAAAGCAGAAAAGCGTCTCGTGCTTAACTTGCCAGATTCTGCTCGTGATCATGAAATGGACTTCTTGTATGTCATTGGTGCCTTCGAGCCATTAGGGGAAGATAGCCAAGTGGTGGGCTTCCATTGCCCCCACAAATGGGGCCACCCACGTATGCTCCTACTTCACTCCACTATTATTTACTGCTTTCCCCTTTGTTTCTTTGTGTCCCTAATTCATACCTGTATTTTGAATCTGTAGCGACTAATGCTAACAAGCGTCCCGGACGAGAGCCTAGTTACGTCCGAACAGCAGAGATCAACAGGATTTTGAAATACACTGGCGAACTCGGTACCCGAACAGCTGGTCGGGGTCGTGACGCAAGCGTGCTTTTGGGCTACGACCCATCTTACAAGGGTTTCATAGACAGAAGACTCGCTCATCCAAGTACCAGCGCCGCCTCGACTTCGACTACTCCCCAGCCTAGAAACTCAAGGGCAAATACTGGAGTAACGATTGCCGGACAGTCAGGTGAGATCCCAATTCCTGAAGGCGTCCCACTGCCCCGGTTAGTTCTCAGAAGATCGTCACGCACACGGGTTGCTTCTCAACAACAGCCCGAACAGCCAGCTCCTACACGTGATACAAGTTAATCTTCCTCTCCGGGGTACTCTCGATCCCCCCAAGACTCAGGTACCATGTCTCATCAACCTCTGAATCTTAGCACCCTTCTTACTATCCCTTCACGGGGGCGAGGTGCCTCCGGCAGAGTGTCATCCACTGGTCAGGCTCCACCTCCACCCCGCCGAACCAAGGGGGTTCAGCACGATCCTCCTCCTCTCCTCGGGAACAAGAAGGTTCCCTAGAGGCTTCTGACGCCCATCGGGACAAACGCCCCAGGAACCAAGAAGCTGGGGCCTCAGATGCCCAAGCAGGCGCATCTACTCTAGAAACCCCCTCACCGATCCCACAAGTTACTCATGAGGCCTGGACCCCTCAATTCATCAGAGGGGACCTTCTAGTGAACGTAGGGGACAGTGCTAGCTCCACAGAGACTGCACTAGCTCTTGCACAGGGCCTGCTGCTGCCCGTAGATATGCAGAAAGAGTCTGCATCTGCCTCTGACCGGCTTTTGTCTACTGGACTTGTCAGCGGAATTAAGGTAACTTCATTTGTTGCCACAATACATGCTTTACCTTTTTCGTGGTAGTTCAAAGATTCTTAACAATAAGCTGTTTTCGATATTTCCTAGTTTATCCAAAAAATGGTGTCATTGGGCCAAAGGCTGCAGGAGGTAGAGGCTGAAAGAATCAGACTTTTGAACGACAATACCAGTTATCTCCGAACAGTAGCAAGGTTGGAGAGAGAGAGAGATAAAGCGAAGCTAGAAGCCGATGGGATGAAGGTAAAACTTGATGCTGTGGAAGACAATCTCCGCCAGGCACTAACCGAGATTGACAGCACCAAGAAGGCTGCCTATGATGACGGTTACCAAAAGGGCTTCGACACCGCTACTGCTGACTACGTGGGCCAGATGCCAGCTATCCAAGACCAAATTTGGGTGGCTGGCTGGGAATTGTGCCTTACCAAAGTAGGAGTTGCAGAAGACTCCCCTCTGTGGGTTGACAATGATTTGCCAAGCTGTCGTGCTTCAGCCTCTGTCGAAAATGAAGAGTCCCAAGTAGGTGATGTCGAGCAGCAAATTGATGGGTTTGAAGATGCTGAAGAAGACGTACAGATGGAGACCCAGAACGTCTCAACTGAACGCCCTCTTGTTGATGAGACCATCAATGAAACCATCAATCTGGTGGAGCAAGCTGCTGGCAGAGGTTCAAACACGGAAGCAACTGTTGATGTTTCAAAATGACACCCCACCTGAGGTCCAGAATTTGGACTGATTTGGTAAGTTTTAATCCATCCTCCCGAGCATCCCAAAACATTTGGCTGGTCCTGTGTGACCGTTTTTTGAGCCCTGCGTGGCATTAGTATATTCATACTTTTGTTTAACACAGGTATTCGGCCCTTCGTGGCATTACTCTGGTTTTTGTGGCCTCTGCTTGGCCTAGGAATTGTTTTGCTCGGCCCTTCGTGGCCAAACGTTTATGTCGATTTGCTAAGTGCCCCGTACTTAGTTTCACGTATACATTAAGTGTTTCGTACTTGGATACCCATCTAAGTATTGTTCGTACTTTAGCTGTTTGTGTGCATTCCAGTTTTCACGTACCTGGGAATTTTCCTTAGACAAATCTGCATATTCTCGTATGCTTCCCCAAGTTCCTCATACTTGGACAAATTCCTAAGTGTACACGTACTTAGATATTTATGTTGCTTCCAAGTTTTTTCATACTTAAGAAGGAAGCAAGTATTTCGTTCCTGCGTATAAGTTTCTCATACTTTAACCAGAAACTTTGAGTTTTATCGTACTCAAACAGAATCCATGCATGTACACGTATGCGATACAATTATCTTGTAAAATCTAGGATTTCCACTCACACAATATCTAATACCAGTTTTATTCATATCTGGTCAATCAAAATTTCGTTCTGTCTTATTCCCAAGTAATTTCATACTGTGGAATCATTTTAAATTTCTCGTACTTAAAAATTTGTGCATACATTTTTCTTTTGTATGTTGTAAGGAGTTTCGTACCTATTACCTGCTCCCCAATACGAATAAGGGACAGCTTGGGACATTGTTCGTATTTATAAGTTAAAAAACAACCACATACCAGAAGAAACAAAATTTCTGAAAAATCAAATATGTTGCAAAAACATAACTTTTATTCATAGTTCTCAAACTCAAGGAGTCATTACGCGTACCCCTTGCAACTAATGAAAAGTAAAAATAGAGGAATTTTCTTTGTAATTCCCACACAATTACACAATCCTAAAACAGAATAAATGATAGACCAAAAGTCTTTTTAAACAAAGAACTTCCTCAGATTGTGGACATTCCAAGGCCTTGGCATCGGGTTCCCGTCCAGATCTGCCAACTTATAGGCCCCAATGCCCACAATTTCAGTTACTTGATATGGGCCTTCCCAATTAGCCCCCAACTTTCCCTCGTTTGCCACTTTGGTATTGCCCAGTACTTTTCGAAGCACAAGGTCTCCAATACCAAATTCTCGAGGGTGGACATGTTTGTTATAACCCTTCATTAGCTATTCCTGGTATGAGGCCAGATGGACCAGAGCTCTTTCCCTCCTTTCCTCGGCCAGGTCAAGCTCGATCTCAAGGGCTCTGTCGTTGCCCCCACTATCAACCAGAGCAGTACGGTTTGTTGGGAGACCAACTTCCAGTGGGATGACTGCCTCTGTACCATAAGCTAAGGAATAGGGGGTCTCTCCCGTAGACCTCCTAGGTGTCGTACGATGTGCCCACAACACAAGTGGTAATTCATCAGGCCACTTTCCCTTTCCCTTATCCAACCTTTTCTTGATCCCATCAAGAATGGTCTTGTTGGAAGCCTCTGCCTGCCCATTACTCTGAGGGTAAGCTAGGGTCGAATAGTAGTTCCTTATTCCATACTGGGAACAGAAGGCCTTGAACTTTTTCTGGAACTGTGCCCCATTATCTGTGATTAAAGAGTAAGGGACCCCAAAGCGAGTAATGATACTTTTCCACACAAACCTTTCTATCATGGGTTTAGTGATTTTGGCCAAGGGCTCTGCCTCGATCCACTTCGTGAAGTAATCAGTGGCTACCAACAGGAACTTTCGATTTCCTGTTGCTTTATGGAGTGGACCCACGATGTCCATTCCCCACTAGGCAAATGGCCAGGGGCTAGTCAAAGGCACTATATCTTCGGCTGGTGTCCTTATCATAGGTGAGAACTTCTAGCATTTCTCACAAATCTTAACATAGACCTTGGCATCCTCCTGCATGTGTGGCCACCAGTATCCTTGGGTAATTGCTCGGTGGGCAATAGATCTGCCCCCAGCATGGCTTCCACATGTTCCCTCGTGTATCTCATGGAGGAATTTTTGCACCATCTCGGGGTGTACACAGAGCAAATACGGCCCAGTGAAGGACTTCTTATATAGCTTCCCCTCGGGGGACAGCCAAAACCTTGCAGACTTGGTTTTGATCTTATGTGCTTCCTTCTTATCTGAAGGGAGTATTTCATCTCGTATAAACTCCACGATTTGATCCATCCAACTTGGTCCTTGGTTCACGTCCAGGGCCAACTCTATATCGCTGCTGATGCTCGGCTCAGCCAAATAATCAACCGCCACTTTTCGTTTAAACTCAATCGCAATAGCTGCAGCCAGCCAAGCCAAAGAATCTGCATGAGAATTCTGTCCAGAGCTTATCTGCTCGGTACATACCCTCTCGAAGGTATTAAGTAAACCTCTGGCCGCCTCTACATAGGCTGCCATCTTCTCATTTCGAGCCTCATATTCGCCGGACAGTTGGTTTACCACAAGTTGTGAATCACAATAAGCCCTGATTCTTTTAACCTTCAGAGTTTTTGCACTGTTCAAGCCGACCAGGAGAGCCTCGTACTCTGCCACATTATTTGATGCACACTAAAGCCAAGCCGAACAGATTGTTCCAACATAACCCCTCCGAGAGGGAATAAAACAATACCAATACTTGAACCAGTGTTGCAGGCAGAACCGTCGACGAATAGTTTCCATTCCAAAGGGTCCTGTTCGGCAGGCGCCTTGCCTTTCTTTTTTGACAGTTCAACTTTCTGCTCCTTTCTCGCAGGGGGCTGAGGTGCTACTGTTGGTGAGAATTCTGCCACAAAATCTGCCAACACTTGGCCCTTTATTGCAGTGCGCGGCTGGAAGTCAATATCATACTGACTTAACTCAACAGACCAAGTTGAGATCCGTCCAGAGAAATCTGCCTTTCGTAGCAGTGATCTCAATGGAAATTCAGTATAGACCACGAGTTTGTGGCTCTGGAAGTAATGAGGCAACTTTCTCGTTGCTGTCCTCAAAGCGAGGACCAGTTTTTCGAGGGGCAGATACCTCGTTTCTGCGTCCAGGAGTGTTTTGCTCACATAATAAACTGGGATTTGCTCGGGCCCCTTGTCCCTTAACAGAACTACACTCACAGCATGTTCAGAAACTGCTAAATATAAAACCAAAGTCTCACCTGGGTCTAGAGTTGACAAGAGGGGGGCTTAAGCCAAATACTTCTTTAAATCTTGGAATGCCTGCTCACATTCTGCTCCTCATTCAAATCCTTCTCTTTTCTTCAGCAACTGGAAGAAGGGCCTACACTTATCACTTGAACGGCTAATGAACCTATTGAGGGCCGCAGCCATCCCAATCAGCCTCTGGACTTCCTTCGTAGTCTTAGGACTTTGTAGCTTTTGTAAGGCCGTTATCTGATCAGGTTTTGCCTCGATCCCTCTCAGAGTCACCAGGTGGCCCAGGAATTTTCCAGAACCAACCCCAAACGCACATTTCGAGGCGTCGAGTTTCAACTTGTATTTCCTTAAAATTTCAAAGGCTTCTTTCAAGTCCAGAATATGCCCTTGCCGGGTTTTGCTTTTGACCACCATATTGTCTATGTATACCTCCATAGTTTGGCCAAGAAGTTTCTTGAACATGATCGTTGCCAGCCTCTGGTAAGTCGCTCCTGCGTTCCTCAGCCCAAAAGGCATAACACTGTAACAGTACAGCCCTCGTGGTGTAATAAAAGAAGTCTTTTCTTGATCAGGCCCAAACATGGCAATCTGATGATACCCCCGATATGCGTCGAGGAAACTCATCCGTTCATACCCAGCAGTGGCGTCAACCAATTGATCAATCCTTGGGAGAGGGAAGCTATCTTTAGGACATGCTTTATTCAAGTCTGTGAAATTCACACAGACACGCCATTTCCCATTCTTTCTTTTTTACAACCACAGTGTTGGACAGCCATTCTGGGTAGTAGACTTCTCGTATTGCTTTGGCCTCTAACAAATGATCCACTTCTTCAATAACAGCGTCGACATGCTGTACAGCTGCCCTTCTTTTCTTCTGAATAACTGGCTTATGCTGCGGGTCAACATTTAGGTGGTGGCAGATCACATCTGCATCCACTCCAGGCATTTCCTCCGGTACCCAAGCAAATACATCAACATGTTTTTTCAAAAAACCCACCAGTTCGGATTCTTCCTCATCCGGCAGTGATTCCCCAATTAGAAAATACCTCTCAGGATCAATCTCGTTGATCTGTATCTTCTTTAGGCCTTCCACTACTTTCTCTACTGGATCTCTTCCGACATCCTCGACAGTCGGTTGATCTGGTACTTCTACCGTATGAACCTGATGGGCCTTTGGAACTTTCTTGATGATGGAAATTAGGCATTGTTGTGCTGCCTTTTGATTACCCCTGATCTTCTCGATCCCGTTAGACCCTGGGAATTTCACCATCTGGTGATATGTAGAAGAAATAGCCCTCATCTTATGTAACCAAGTTCTTCCTATAATCGCGTTATAGGAGGATGGTACATCTACAACCAAAAAGTCAGTCCTTAAGACCACTGTCCCAGCCTGAACAGGCAGCGTTACTTTCCCAAGGGGCCACACTGCACCTGCACCAAATCCAACCAAGGGTGTAATAGATTGTTCCAAATCTGTCTGCTTCAGCCCCAACTTTTTGAATGCATCGTAGTATAACACCTCTGTACAACTTCCTGAATCCACCAGGATTCTCTCAATGTCGAATTCCCCTATTCGTAGGGTTATGACCAGAGCGTCATTGTGGGGCACCTGGACTTCTCCCAGATCTTCATTCGTAAAAACTATGCCCTCGTTGCATAGGTCGCTTTCTCGCCCTCTTTTGTTCCCCAGTCGCATAACATGCTGGTCATGCTTGACTTGCCTCTGGATCGGAGTAGCCTCACCTCATTCCTCGTATAAGGTGTGGCCAATCTATGTATCATATGGATCACCCCCTTAGGATTCTGCTCGTAATCCAACTCCATTGCTTTCCCTTTATCTTTGGGATCCTCCTGAATGAATTCCTTAAGGTAACCACGAGAGACTAAATCGTCGAGATGTCTTTTATACATCTCACAATCTTCAGTCATATGACCCCAATCCTTGTGGTAACTGCAGTGCTGATTCGTAGCACGTTTTGCATCCTTATCTCCACCTAAAGTTAGGGGCCATTTGAAGTAAGGCTGATTCTTTATTTGATAAAGAATCCTATAGATTGGTTCTTTCCAAACCATGGTTATTGAAAAGAATGAATTAGGATCAGGTGCCTGTTTCTCCTTATATGGTTCTTTCTTAACCTGCCTGTATTCCTTCCTTTCGCGGTAAGTTTTGGGCTCTGGTTTATCCGCCTTCTTCGCTGGGGTCTTTGGCTGTTCGGCAACAACTCTGCCTTCCTCCCGGAGTATGCCATCCTCCATTCTGGCGTGTTGTTCGATAAGCTCCATTAGCCTTGCCAACGATGCTACTGGATGTTTGTTCAATGACCGGCGTAGCTCACCCCGAACAGGCAGGCCAGTTTTGAACGTAGCAATCGCATACTCCTCACTGCAACTGTCTATCTCATTGAAAGTCTCCCAGTACTTCTTTGCGTAGTCTCTGATCGGCTCACTGTCCTCCTGCTTCATCATTGAGAGACTTTCGAATGTCTTGGGAGCCTTTCTACTCGTCAAGAACCGAGCAGTGAACTCTTATGCTAACTGCGTCCATCCTTGTATAGAGCGTGGTTCCAACTTATGGAACCATGATAAGGCCACCTTTCCCAAGCTTGAAGGGAACATCTTACACATAATGGCATCATCCCCATCATGCATGAACATAGCCTGTTGGTAATGTTGTATGTGAGCAACAGGGTCCGCATTTGTCTCGTAAAGTATGAACGTCCCATGCTTCACTCTGCTCGGCAAGCGCGCATCCTGTAGCCTTCTTGAAAAGGGTGATGCCGCTATATTACTCAGGGCCTGCCTTGTTGCTTCTCGTGCAGTCATGGACCCATCTTCTCGTTTTTTAGATTCGTGGGCCACTACCCTATTCCAATCATTATTAGGTCTCTCGTACCTGTCCCTATGGTGTTTTCTAACGCCTTCCTCGGGCGAGGAGCTTCGGCTCTTGCTTCTCCTATGATGTGGGGGAGTTCTTTGCCTGCTCAGACTCCTGCTCCTTCTTTTTCGCGAAGAAACCCCCTTCCTCCTGGGGGTAGGACTCCTGCTCTTTCTTCTTGAGGGGGCAGCTTTATACGCCACTATAGCCCCTCTGTTCCCTTTTGAATGTCCTCGTGAAAGCCCAGAGTCCTCAGGATGTTCTCGTATCCGTTCTAACTCCTGGATTTTGTGTTCCCTTTTCCGAATTAGTCTAGCATATTCCTCGACCTCCTGCCTCTTTTTGTCGAGGATATCCTCGTTGCTATGCACACTCTTTGAATGTGCAACCGAATCTCCCCTCTGATGTGATTTGCTCATTCGCGTGGAGGTTGTAGCCGTTCTGCCCTCCCTATTCTTGGAGTTATCTTGGATGGTAAGAGGATCTCTGCTTGTCGTCCTCTTATCATGCCCGCTGGTAGGCTTTCTCGGAGCACCTGGTGGGGATTTATCTCCTCCCCCACCAGCCTGGTTCTTTTCAGCAAGCGGTGTGACTAGATCTACTTCCACCATGGTCGTATTTCAAAAGGGAACCCTTTCGATTCCCACAGACGGCGCCAATTGTAGGTGGAGAAAAATAAACAGTACCTAGAACAGCGCTGAATCTCCTTCCTTCACGTGCTGTCCAATCGGAACTCTAATACCTTCGCCTGAACCCTCACCTGTAAAACAGACAAGGGGTGAGCGCACCTTTGCCTCTTGTGGTAAAGGCCCTCTGATGCCTAAGTTAGTATCTCATACTGTATCAAAAACCCTAATTCAGTAGGAAAGTATGGAACGAATGCAACTTATTGCGTACCTTTTACCTCTGGGTTTACCTCATATTTATAGTTTCACAGATGCTTGCTGCCCAAGTATCCTTATTGCCCTAGGTTTCCTACCTCGTATAGGAAACCTGGCCTTTCTGGGAATCCTCCTACCCAATTAGCCAAGACCCCTTACTCATAGGGTCTCTTCCCATGATGGAATTCGTCCCATCATAGGACTGTTCCCTTACTTATCTTTACGACACATCGGGTTCTTCCTTTGGAATACTCCTACCGCCTTATCCCTTAAGGTTACGTACTTCCAGATGACTCCATCTGTTCGGCACATACTCCTCCCGAACAAACTGCACAAATAAATGACTTCTTACGTTATTGGCCCACCTCAGCCGAACAGACTGTACCAACTAATGACTTTTCACACCGTTGGCCCCTTACAGCCGAACAGACTATCTAATCTGGTGCCTTCTCGTAGCACCAGGTCTTACCGTCGCCGCTCATCTTATATGGAGTCCCATATCACTTTCCTCATTACAAGGATCTGGCATACCACGTGTTCGGCCACTATTTTTACCTGTTCGGGAACACCTCCCTACACTAAGTATTCAACTAGTCCTCATTCGAAGTTTCAATTTTGAACTCGGAATAGCTTAGTATAGATGACGTGATACCATAACCAGAGTGGCATCAGTGGCATGGCGCCATTAGCCGACGTGGTGTAAGTGACGTGGCGTCACGGCGTCGTTTCCTTGCTATTCCTTATCCTCCGTTGAATCTTTGATTAGGCATTAGTCAAGGATTTAGTATATTTTGATTTCCCAAAGTCTCATTGTTCTAAGGACTCATATAGTTTAGATAACATACATCGAGGTGCACGACTCTTCATCGGGCCTCGGTAACCTTCTCCAGACCGTGTGAGCGAGTCTTAAGAGCACATGACTTGAAATTGAACAGACAACATGATGGCATGACATGGATGAGATGCATGGTGAGATGCAGAAAGAAATAACATGTAGGCAGGATATAGCACATAGTCCTACCTTGCGGGTCCCTGTCCTAGCTTGGAAGGTTCTATTGCTTTCTACACATGTATAAAGGCCGGTTTTGGTTTAAAGAGGGTTCCTCGGACTAGAGTCAAGGTATGCCTCCCATTGCTGAGCATATACCCAACAATGGTACAAATGGCAGAGATTACTCATCACGGTCGAGGGTTGCCGAGTATTCTGGGATTCTCTGTCACCGGTAAGCTGGGCAGGATTGCCAGAACACAACAGCGAGGTTGAACAGGATATATATACAAGAGATAGACAATGAAACAAAATATTTTGAAAAATCCCACAAATATCTTTCAAGCTTGGCTCACCGGTTTAATTGATACCTAAGGAAAGCGGGCCGTTTTATCAACATACCAACTTTTTCTCAAGTATCAATTAAACAAATCCCCAGCAGAGTCGCCACTGTGGGCTACCACAGCCCCGGGTGGATCGGGGCAGCCCGAAAAACACATGTTTTTTAATCGAATTGAAAAATTTGAAGAGTCGCCACCCGGATTTATGTTTTGCCACCCGAGAAACCGTTTTGATTGAAAATGATTGTTTGAATTGAAAACCAGAGATTGTTTGAGGGTTCGGAAGCCATGTTGCGAGGGGGGAAGGGTTTTACGGCACCCCCCTCGCCCGACGCGATGTCGGTCTCTACTAAACGTTTATGGGATTTTCAAAGGGACTTTGTTTCATTTGACACGTAGCAAATATCCGCAGGTACGTCAAGTAAGCGTGTATGCTGGTGCATGTGTACAGGGGATGATGAAAATGGTAAAGAAATGCAAGATAACAGAAACTGAAACCCTGCCCCTGACATCACTCTTGAGCGCTCGGGAGTGGTCCCGAGCGCTTGGGAGTATTGATGCCCAACCTGCAAGTTTTGTTAGTGCAGACAAGATATGATACTAAGACTGTAAATTGAAGTGATTATTTTGAACATGTTACAGGCTCAGTAGAGGGCTTGGCTAGCTGGACCTGAGCCTCAACCGTCCAAACCATGCATCCTAGCCTCCGCAAGGGTAGATCCATGATCTGAAAGAGCAAACAGGCACATGCATGGACATGCAAAGGCAGAAAAATGACAGGAGAAGAAATGAGGTGTGAAAACGTGCATGCACTCTCGAGCGCTCTGGAATGGTCCCGAGCGCTCGAGAGTGATTTACACTCCAAACTGGCTTTGAACCAGTAATAGGCTTATTCAGACACATTGATGCTCTTGATCTGCTCTTTTGAAACTAGGAACACCTTTTTAATGCTAGGAAAACTGATTTTTGCATGATCTTTAAGTGAAAACAATTTCTGTTTTGAGGCAGCAGATTACTTACATCAACGTGTCCTAACGGAGCTATTTCGTTCAAAATCACACTTCATCTCCTCTATCTGTCTACCAAAGTGCCAAAAGAAGGGAAAATGAGACTGAGGACACTCTCGAGCACTCTAGAGCACTCCCGAGCGCTCGGGAGCGTTTCCAGTGAGTTTGAAATAGAAAATGCCATTATGCCCCTTTGCTCTTGTTTTACACTAAGGCCTTTCAACCACACACCCAGTATTAAAGACTGGGGTGGGATGAAGGGCCTCCCTCAGAAGGGAAGAAAATAGCCCTTTGATTGAAATTTAGGGTAGAAATCTTTCTACCTTTGGGTGAGACTTTGCTTCTCGAACAACCTTGAAAATGGAAGAGAGAAATCCAGAAAGACCAGAAACAAGCATTGATCTAAACTTTCTGTATTTCCCTAAGTGCTAGTAGTTTTTCAAGTAGAAAGAAAATCCTCTTCCTTGAGTTGAAAAGAGTTTCTTTGAAGGAGAGTATTGTCAATGGTTTGAAAATGAGAAAGGGGGGGGGGGGGGGGGGGTGGTTAGAACAATATTTCGTGCCCCTTTTTGCTGAGAAATGAGGCCTTTTTATAGAGGAAGATAACATATGGTTCGATTTGAAGAAAAATGAAATCAAGTTTGGGAGGGAAAATCATTAAGATTTGATTCCCTTTGACTGAGGTTGAGTACTCTGCAGGGGAATCCCTGGCTCAAACGTCTGTAATGATGTGTTGCATGGAAAGTGGGGAACCTTTTTCACCCATTGGGCAGCATAGCAGTCTAGAGCGCTCGGGAGTGAACCAGGCCCATGGTTTTTTGAAAATTGTTTTGAGCGCTTGGAACTGTTCCCAAGCGCTTGAGAGTGGTTTTGACCATTTATTTTTCCTTTTTAAAGTCACTCAAGAAGCATGGTTCCAATCGGTCCAAGGCTTGTTTAATAAAAATTCATCATCGGGGAGCCTCCGGGCCACGAATTAAGAATAATTAATAGGTCCAAATTGTGGTGTCTACAACTACCTTGTTTAGCAATTGCTAATCTAGAATGGAGAAAAATAGTTGAGACAGATGCCTCGAATATTGGTTATGGTGGCATTTTGAAACAATATAATCCTAATACTTCTAAGGAAGAATTAGTTAGATTTACTTCTGTACTCTTTGTAGACACCCCAATTTGGACTTTTCAAAATTCCTTGATTTGTGGCCCGGAGGCTCCCCGATGATGACTTTGGATTGAAACAAGCCTGGTACCAATCGGAACTTTGCTCCTTGAAAGATTTGAAGAAGTATTAAAAATGGTAAAAAAGGCATTTTCAAGCGCTTAGGAGCAATCCCAAGCGCTCCAAACTGTTTCACAAAACCTCTGGCCTTGCTCTTTCTCGAGCGCTCGAGAGTGAGGTCCCAAGCGCTCGGGAGTGATCCCAAGCGCTCGAGACTTTTCTGTGGCCCAATGCATGGCTGTATCACCCACTCACCTTACAAATCATCATTACAGCCACTTTCGGCCTGCCGATGGATCATTCCACACTCAACCTTTGGTAGGAAGATATTCAGGCCAAGGGTTTACCTATTAAAGAAATGTTTTATCAAAACCATTTGATTTTCAAAAACCATTTGATGATTTGCCTATAAATATGGCTGGTTTTCAGCTAGGGAGGGACACGAAATTTTCCACTCTGCCAGACCACCCATCCTCTGCTCTCTCATTCTCTCTCTCTAGCTCAAAACCAAAAATCTCCAAACTATCCTTCAAAAAATTCAAAGGCTTTGCAAATTACCAAGGAAAAGGGCAAGAAATTCAGAATACCCTTCTGATTTCTTGCACTCTCCTCTCTTCATTCGCATTTCAAAGCTACACCAAGAAGCAAGGTTCAAGGAAAAGGTAAAACTCTACCTTTGGTCACAACTAGAGGGTTGTTCTTCCCTTCTGAGGGGGGTCTCTCAGCCTGACCCGGTCTTCAATACTGGGTGCATGGTTGGGAGACCCTAGTGTAAAAATAAGAGCAATGGGACACAAAAATGTTTTCACAAAACCCCTTACTGGACACAGTCCCAAGCGCTCGAGAGTCTTCTGGAGCGCTCGGGACTGTCCCCGGTCTCATGCCCCCCCCCCCCCCCCCCCTTGTGACGCAGTAGGTTGGGAATGAGGTGTAATAAAGATGGATGGTTCCATTTTGGCATGCATGCACAGAAAGCCATTTTCCCCAAAATAGAACCATTTTCTCACAAAGATTGCATGGGTGAACAAAGTTCCCTTTTGTTTAAAGTTAAAAGAATCAGTCATTTCAGAGAAATATAAAAACAAGGGCTTTTGCATGTCAAGATGGAACCACTTCTTGTTTGAGAGAAAGCTGACATGCAGCACACTCCCAAGCGCTCCGAACCATACCAGAGCGCTCGAGAGTGCATGCATGCCATTGCCTCCTATTTTCCCACTCTGCTGTGTCATCAGGTCCCTGCATGCATTAGTGTGGCCTGTTGCTCTTTTAAATTCATAGATTTAACTTTGTTAAGGTAGGGATGCATGATTTGAAAGATTGAAGGCTTAGCTCAGTCTTCCAAGTCCTCTGCTGAGCCAGTAGTGTACTTGATGTCATTTCAATTTCCAGTTTAGTATTGTATTCTGTCTGTGCTAACAAAGCTTGCAGGTTGATCAGAACTCCCAAGCGCTCGGGACTGTACCCGAGCGCTCGAGAGTGAAGTCAGTAACAGATCCTCATTTTCTGTAATCATGCATTTTGCTCACCTTCATCTAATCATCCACTGCACAACTGCACATGCATGCAATTCTTACCTGCTATAACTGTACATACTTGCTAAATGGTCTAATGAAACAAAATCCCTTTTGAAAAATCCCACAAACGTTTAGTAGAGATCGATTTCAAATCGGGCGAGGGGGGTGCCGTAAAACCCTTCCCCCCTTGTAACATGGCTTCCGAACCCTTGAAACTGATCTCTGGTTTTCAATTTCAAATCAACCAATGGTTTTCCAAACAAAACGGTTTCTCGGGTGATATACCGCAAATCCGGGTGGCGACTCTTCAAACTCTTCAAACGGTGTACTTCTCTTCAAAGCGGCACCAAGAACAAAACAAAAAGAGCGACCCTCGTATTTTTCTTCTCCGAGAGCGGGAAAGATATAAATTTTCGGGCATAGCAACCCACAGTGGCGACTCCGCTGGGGAGAAGTTTAATTAATACTTGAGAAAAGTTGGTTTGTTGATAAAACGGCCCGCTTTTCTTGAATGTCAGTTAAACTGGTGAGCCAGGCTTGAAAAACGTTTGTGGGATTTTCAAAAGGGATTTTGTTTCATTATTTATTTCTTGTATGTATATATCTTGTGCAACCTCGCTGTTGTGTTTCGGCAATCCTACCCGGCTTGCCGGTGATGGGGAATCCCGGAATGCTCAGCAACCCTCGACTGTGATGAGTCATCCCTACCGTTTGTACCATTATTGGGTGTACGCTCAATAGTGGGAGGTATACTTTGACTCTAGTCCGGGGAACCCACTTCAAACCAAAACCGGCCTTCGTACGTGTTTAGAAAGCAATAGAACCTTCCAAACTAGGACAAGGACCCGCAGGGTAGGATTATGTGCTATATCCTGTCTACATGTTACTGCTTTCTACATCTCATCCATGTCATGCCGTCATGCTGTCCGTCCAATTTCGTGTCTTGATCTCACTCGCACAGTCTGTAGAAGGTTGCTGAGGCCCGATGATGAGTCGTGCACCCCGGTGTACGTTGTCCAAACTACATGAGTCCTTAGAACAAAGAGACTTTGGGAAATCAGGATGTTACTAAGTCTTTGACTAATGCCTAATCGAAATTTCGATGGAGAATAAGGAATAACAAAGGAACCGGCGCCGTGATGTCACTTTACTTACACCGCCTTGGCTAATGGCACAGTGCCACTGACACCACGATGGTTGGGGCATCACGCCGTCTATACTAAGTTATTCCAAGTTCAAAATTGAGACTTCGAACGAGGACTAGTCGAATACTTGGTTCATTTTGACATCTCTTAGAATTTGCTGTTCTGAACGAAGGATACACCCTAAAAGAAATTCTGAGGAATTAGGCAACCTTCGAAAGACCGTAATCTCATCACGCTTGCACATCGCACCTTGCATCTTACGCTTGCTTTCGTGTCACATATAGAACTCTTACGCTTGCTTGCGCATCTTGTTTAGGATCGCCTTGACCAATGATGAGTCGTGCTTTTTGAAGGCACGTTTTTGAAATTAATTAGTCCTTGGAATGACGAGGTTTTAGGGATATCAAAATTCGTTAAGTCTTCTATACTTTTTTCAATCATGGATTCAATGAAAATTAACAAAACAATTAGGCTACAATGTCGTGATACCCACAGCACCCAGGTTATAGTGCGAAGTCACTTTACGCTACTTAGGCTAATGGCGCCATGCCACTTACGCCGCTCCGGTTACGGTATCACGTCATTTACGCTAAACGGTTTTTAAAACCAAAACAGAAACTTCAAGTGAAAAATATTAAAGACTTAATTTGTTTTGATATCTCTCAAATCTTGTCATTCCTAATCAAAGGATACGCATTCAAAGGAATCTCTGAGGACTAAGGCAATCCTTCATAGGATGTCATTTCTTGAGTCAGGGTCTAGGAGACCATAAATCCATGGAGTTTGGGATAACTCCGGTGTTCGCCGTGCCCGAACGGCTCCCTTTAGTTTAGCCTTAGGTGCATCTTCCAGCAGTCTTATTGCTCTGTCTCGGATGGTCTTAGATAAGGAGATTGGCTCTGATTCCCAACGTGAGGAATTTAACCTGCCTGACACCGACTTACCCGTCACTGTTGGAACTTCCCGTAAAGTTGGATCCCTTGAGTCGACGACGACAACGTGTTTTTAACAATTCTTTTATTTATACACATTCTTCAATAAATCATAACAGGGGCACATTCTGAGTTCGCTTTTTGCTTTACTGTCAGCACTAAGCCACCCATCCCACACAAAACCACACCATCTTCGCCAGCTACCTCAAAAATGGCAGGGCAAGCAGAGCTGATTGAACTAAGAAGGGCTGTGGAAGAAATGAATCGAAAGATGGAAGAGCAAACGGTTCTATTGCAAAGACTGATCGGCATTCTCACCTCCGTCATGTCAAATCCTGGTCTGGGATTGAGTGCTGATAAGGCCAGAAACGGGGAAACTCCGCGAACCTACCACTCTCCAACTCCCGGAGTCAAGCCACAATCAGAGGTGACGCTCTCTGACATGCTGAGAGACTTGGTCGAATTCCACGACGCCAAGAAGCGCTCAAAGGAAAATACAGGGTCCTTGCCTAAAACTAGGACTAAAAGGCAGGACGTGCACAAAGGCAAGAAAGCAGCATGCAGTGCCGAGGCAAGCAATGTCTCCGCCAGAGGCTCCCTTGGCACCGCTTTGAGCCCTCAATCCAGTGGCAAGATCCCACCAAGGTTCCTCTCCCGCTTTTCTGCCCCTTTGTCTCTGGTTTATGGGAGACTCCTTGAAGCCGGTCTCATCCAGCCGCTCCCTCCAACTCCCCCACCTCAGAAGCTCTCGTCGTCCCACAATCCGGACGCCTATTGTACCTTTCACCAATGTGCGGGCCATTCTACTAACAGCTGCTTCCGCCTCCGCCACAAAATCCAAGACCTCATCGACGAGGGGATCATCTCACCTCCACCTTCAAAGCCAAGTCCTGTCGTGGGAAATTATCCTCCGACTTGCGAGGAGTTCAAAATTGGCCAAATCAGTGACTTGATGGGGCATGGTTCCTTTGGGCAGCTTTTGAGCAACCAAACCATCAACGGCAATGGCATGAAAGCCCATCCTCTCCAGTGCATCATCGACAATTGGTCGCCAGAACCTGTGATTCCGACCCTTAATATGCTCAGCGCCTTCGCTACAGGCTCCCAGCCGATGCAGAATGTGAGGATGGATCAGAATCCGAATAACGCTTGAGGTGCCTGCCCATGGACGGAATTTTCTCACAAGTTTGGGAAACTTTTGAATTTCGAGTCAAGTCTTGGTCTTTTAATTTCAAGTCAATTTGTACTTTCAGTCTTTCATGCTCTCAGGTCCGTCTTGTTGTCAAATTCGAGTTTGTAATCGAAAAGGAGAAAAGCCAAAAAGAAAGTCTTTTTTGTAGGTCTGAACTACGTTATGACCTGATTCCTTTGCAAAAAGGATACGTAGGCAGCCTTATCCTGAGGCCCGGTCATGTTCTTGCAAGTCAACCCCGAAATTCAGTTGCGATCTTTCGAGTCAATCTTTTGTCGGCTTGTCCTATTGAGTCGAAATTGTGATAATAAACTTGTGTTTTGTGATGATCCCACAACTTGAAATTGTTTTTCACCATCATTTGAGAAATTCAAAACACGAGGTATTTTGCACTTGCAAGAAGAAGAATTTCAGGGGGCCATTCCCTGGCACCGTGAAGAAGCAACATCTTGGCCCAAGTAAAAAGCTCGCTAGATCAAAACATCAAAATATGATCTAGGCAAAAATTAGAGCACGAAGATCTCTTAAAAAAAAAAAAACTGCGTCTAGGATCCAGTATCAAGTTGTGCAATTCAAAATGAAGAAAGGCATTCTTTTCTTTTATCACACGCTTGAAGATATATATCCATTGATAACCCCTTTGAGCCTAAATCAATTTCTTTGAAAGAAACCCGGCTAGGCAGCTATCCCCCACACTGGGGTGAAACAAAGAAGACGAAAGTGCCAAGCACCTGACCATCATCGGCGAGTCAGGATTCAAAGCGCGAAAGTGCCAAATGCATACGCACATTGGGATGCAAAACATCGAAGAAAAATCAGAGAAAACTCAAGAATCAACTAAAGTGCCAAACACATCGGCACAACAAGTGTGAAGGAAAGCAAATGAAAGAAGGCGCCTATCAAAAGCAAAGAAGGCACAAAATTATGCAAGATGGCTGCTAGCTCTCGAAACCTAAATGAAAATTTTGAGCCTATTATCCTTTCTTTGTTAAGCCAAAACCTTGGCCACGTTACAACCCGAATAAAGTCCTGTCAGATGGAAAAACACAACTTGATAACAAAAATCCTGGACAGCAGGGAAAAACGAGAAGGGACGCCAAGGCGTTTTAAGAATATGGCAAAAATCTCAACCTGGGGCATGATTCCTAATAAAAATCCTCGTGTTTTGCTAAGACAATTTCAAAACCAAATGGGGAAATCTTCAAAACACGATTTTATCATGACAACTTCAAACATTAAATTCTCAAATGATCGAGCTCCTCGTCCGGTCACATCAAAACTCCTCGTCCAGTCAAGGTCTAGGTTAAAAGTCAGTCTCCTGATAATGGGTCTTTCTTGTCCTTTGAGTCATCTGGGCCTTGCCCAAATTCATGCAAGGTCATTTCCGGTCATCATTGAGGTCCCAACTAGTGAGAGAAACTCCAATACATGGAACAACCTGCACTTTTGATCATGACGAATCTGGTCGCCAAAAGCTATAAGTGGAATCGAAGAAAAAGAATCGGAACTAAGGATCGTCACTCGCTGGGGAACATCAGCCCAATGCCATCAATCACCGCAAAAGTACAGCCGACCTCAAGACTGGGGCATGCATGCTCAAAGCTCAAGCCCTGATCAAAGTCAACCTCAAACCAGCTTCAAACACAAGCCCTGGCTCCAGCTCAAACCCAACTTCCGTCCAAAGACAGATTCCGTCCCCGTTCCCAAAAGGTCCTGAAAATGCCAGCCCCCTGACCAAAAACAATAAAGCAGAAGGGATACTTAGACGTGGCCTTTGTTTTTCAAAAAAAAATATATATAAATAAATAAAAGTAAAAAACACCATTGTTGTTGTCAATACGTCGAAGCAGGGATCTCACTTTCTGGTCTCGACCTCTTATGGTCACCTTCATCTTTACCAAACCTGTCTGCTGGGCATGCCACCTTTCGGCATCATCTGGCAGCACACCTCTTTAATCAACAGGGGACTGCAAACAGCAGAGGTCCCGAGCGCTCGGGAGTGAAGACCCAAGCGCTCGTGAATGATCTCAAGCGCTCGAGAGTTCTGCTGTTTACAGCAGCTTCTGATTCCAGCTTTTATTAGCCTCAATTAAGCCTCACCATTGCATGCATCTTAGATCAGAAGGTCCTCAGCATGTAATCTAAGGATACAGCAGTTTTCATTATGTATTTGCTTCTGTATCTGTCCATTTTCTTCGAAAATACGAAAACTTCTAAAGATTTTCATTCCGCAAACGTATCAAATTCCACGTTAGGTGTGTTTAATCGAGTCCGATGACTCGCGTAAGTCACATTGTGCATTTCTAACTATGTGGCATGATCAAACGCGCATTAACGTTCTTAGTTCAAGATTTGGCCATTTCAAGCGTCTCAAAATCATCATTGTCATGTGCATGTGAACATCGGTCTTCGTGTCTAGGGCATTGTTGTTAATATGGCATTTCTCGCAAGTCACGACACTCATTGTTAACTGCACAGTGCACTTGGTTGCGATCAGAAGCACTTAAGTTTAGTTTTCATTGTCAAAATTATCTAAGGATTTGCTATCATGCGTCGGATATCAAGTTTTCATCATTTCTTCGGGGACCTCAATTGAAAGATGCGACGAGCATAATTCTTAAAGGAAGCGCGAATGAATACCAAAGAGCGAGGTGCAGATTCTCATACATGAAGTACGATACTTTACAATGAGTAAATACAAAAGCTAGGGCAAACATGCGCCCGATCCTAACTACCGGGGCACACAGACCCAAACAAAACCAAGGCGCGCAGGCCTAGAAGCTACAACTACGTAGGCACGCAGGCCCATGTACTAGAAAAGCTAGCAAAAAGCAAAGCCTGAGACTCAAACGCGACGTGTCCTCTTCTGCTGGTGGCCCTCAGACTCGGTGCTCTCACTCTCATCGCCGTCGTCGCCGTCATCTCCACTAGGAGAGCCAGAAGCAGTCTCCGAGTCTGTCGACCCTAACACACGTGACTCGGATGACTCCTCTGTCTCATCCTCCAGTGATTCCCCGCGAGCGAGTCTCCGCTGGGACCCTGCCCTAGGAACGACCTCGAACTGCCTAGCAAGCTGTGACGCTCCCTGTGTCCCCCGTCCGCGTGCGCTGGTAGAAGCTGGAGGTCGTGCCCTAGCTGAGCGGCGTGGCTGCACCTGCATATCACGAGCATACGATCATTCCCTACATATTCCAAAATTCAAATTGTTCATTAAAAATTCTATGTCATGCCTTGTCATACCCCTGGAGGGACAGGAGAAACAGGCCTAGGGATAGGTCTAGTCGGTAGGACCCTCCCTCTCGCGCAGCCCTTCAGCAGGTGGCGCATTCCCACCATCAGCATGATGGCTCTCTCAGCCCACTCTCGCGGTACCTGTAATGCTCAGATTTCAGAAAGGTACAAGCAGTAGTCTTTCAGAGCGTAAGAAGTTCGAATTCGTTTATACCTGAGCCGGGAGTCGCATCGGCGGTTGTGGAAGACGCGGGACGTCTATCACCACCCGCGCCCCTGAAAAGTCGGTCGCCCCCACTGTCCACTCCAGCGTGGGTAGCACCGTCGAGCCTGAGGCCTCTGCCGTCTCAGGCACCCCTGTGTCACCCTCTCCTCTGCCAGTCGGGCTGGCACTTCGGCCGCCTGCAGGCTGCCCACCACCTCGACCACTACCCCGTGCGGACCGACCTCCTTAGCCTCGCACTCCAGCCTCTCTTCCGGCGCCAGGGCCTCGCCCTCCCGCGGCTATCCTCCTCTCTAGCTCAACCTCCACCCCTAGTCTCGTGGCCAGGTACTGGTCTACGTAAGCTGCGTAGTCCAGACCGCGTCGTAGGTGCCGCTCCAAGTCTGTGTCAGGCACCGTGTACAGCTCCAGCTCCGCACGGGTGTACGTCTCGGTCCTCTGCACGCGTGGGGGAAGCAGCCCGGGCACCACGAACGCTGGAAGACCAAGCGACTGTCGAGTCACCCGATCTCCCAAGTACCACTGCCAACCCAGTGGGCACTCCAGCAACACCCTACTCCGTGTCAGCTCCCGACTCCTAGGCAAGAACTCAGCCTCCACCCTCGACCACCTATCCCAGTAAACCTGCATATCAAAATTGGAAGCGTCAATAAAGCGTACATCATATGCAGAAGAGAGAAATGAAATAGGAGCAGGTCATACCGCGGCTCCGGTCGAGCGGTCTAGCCAGCGTCGGAAAGTCATCACTTCCCCTCTCTTCTCCTTATCTGGTCCACCAAACCGAGCAACACGTGGATTCTCTCTCTTCTCCTTATCTGGTCCACCAAACCGAGCAACACGTGGATTCTCTCTCTTCTCCTTATCTGGTCCACCAAACCGAGCAACACGTGGATTCTCTCTCTTCTCCTTATCTGGTCCACCAAACCGAGCAACACGTGGATTCTCTCTCTTCTCCTTATCTGGTCCACCAAACCGAGCAACACGTGGATTCTCTCTCTTCTCCTTATCTGGTCCACCAAACCGAGCAACACGTGGATTCTCTCTCTTCTCCTCATCTGGTCCACCAAACCGAGCAACACGTGGATTCTCCTCTCTGCACCCCTCTTCCACCGCCATATATTTGGCACCCATCTTGTCTGCCGTAGATTTGGCACCCTCCTCCCGCCGCCATAGATTCGGCGCTGTCCTGAGTGACACCTTTCTATCATTTGCTTGCATGTCTGCATGTTTGCATTTGCCCCAAAGAACTACGTTGGTCTGATCCTTGCAAAAAAGGGTACGTAGGCAGTCTGAAAAGACGCGACCACATGCATCCGATGTTTGTATCTTTACTTGCATTTGATTTTGAGTTGAGGATTTGATTTGGCTCGAATTGGGCTGTCTCAATCTTTGGACGGCACTCGTATCTAGATGTGATGCTGAGCGTCGCCCAAAGAGGGGCAACTGTAGACACCCCAATTTGGACTTTTCAAAATTCCTTGATTTGTGGCCCGGAGGCTCCCCGATGATGACTTTGGATTGAAACAAGCTTGGTACCAATCGAAACTTTGCTCCTTGAAAGATTTGAAGAAGTATTAAAAATGGTAAAAAAGGCATTTTCAAGCGCTTAGGAGCAATCCCAAGCGCTCCAAACTGTTTCACAAAACCTCTGGCCTGGCTCTTTCTCGAGCGCTCGAGAGTGAGGTCCCAAGCGCTCGGGAGTGATCCCAAGCGCTCGAGACTTTTCTGTGGCCCAATGCATGGCTGTATCACCCACTCACCTTACAAATCATCATTACAGCCACTTTCGGCCTGCCGATGGATCATTTCACACTCAACCTTTGGTAGGAAGATATTCAGGCCAAGGGTTTACCTATTAAAGAAATGTTTTATCAAAACCATTTGATTTTCAAAAACCATTTGATGATTTGCCTATAAATATGGCTGGTTTTCAGCTAGGGAGGGACACGAAATTTTTCACTTTGCCAGACCACCCATCCTCTGCTCTCTCATTCTCTCTCTCTAGCTCAAAACCAAAAATCTCCAAACTATCCTTCAAAAAATTCAAAGGCTTTGCAAATTACCAAGGAAAAGGGCAAGAAATTCAGAATACCCTTCTGATTTCTTGCACTCTCCTCTCTTCATTCGCATTTCAAAGCTACACCAAGAAGCAAGGTTCAAGGAAAAGGTAAAACTCTACCTTTGGTCACAACTAGAGGGCTGTTCTTCCCTTCTGAGGGGGGGTCTCTCAGCCTGACCCAGTCTTCAATACTGGGTGCATGGTTGGGAGACCGTAGTGTAAAAACAAGAGCAATGGGACACAAAAATGTTTTCACAAAACCCCTTACTGGACACACTCCCAAGCGCTCGAGAGTCTTCTGGAGCGCTCGGGACTGTCCCAGGTCTCATGCACCCCCCCCTTGTGACGCAGTAGGTTGGGAATGAGGTGTAATAAAGATGGATGGTTCCATTTTGGCATGCATGCACAGAAAGCCATTTTCCCCAAAACAGAACCATTTTCTCACAAAGATTGCATGGGTGAACAAAGTTCCCTTTTGTTTAAAGTTAAAAGAATCAGTCATTTCAGAGAAATATAAAAACAAGGGCTTTTGCATGTCAAGATGGAACCACTTCTTGTTTGAGAGAAAGCTGACATGCAGCACACTCCCAAGCACTCCGAACCATACCAGAGCGCTCGAGAGTGCATGCATGCCATTGCCTCCTATTTTCCCACTCTGCTGTGTCATCAGGTCCCTGCATGCATTAGTGTGGCCTATTGCTCTTTTAAATTCATAGATTTAACTTTGTTAAGGCAGGGATGCATGATTTGAAAGATTGAAGGCTTAGCTCAGTCTTCCAAGTCCTCTGCTGAGCCAGTAGTGTACTTGATGTCATTTCAATTTCCAGTTTAGTATTGTATTCTGTCTGTGCTAACAAAGCTTGCAGGTTGATCAGAACTCCTAAGCGCTCGGGACTGTACCCGAGCGCTCGAGAGTGAAGTCAGTAACAGATCCTCATTTTCTGTAATCATGCATTTTGCTCACCTTCATCTAATCATCCACTGCACAACTGCACATGCATGCAATTCTTACCTGCTATAACTGTACATACTTGCTAAATGGTCTAATGAAACAAAATCCCTTTCGAAAAATCCCACAAACGTTTAGTAGAGACCGATTTCAAATCGGGGGAGGGGGGTGCCGTAAAACCCTTCCCCCCTCGTAACATGGCTTCCGAACCCTTGAAACTGATCTCTGGTTTTCAATTTCAAATCAACCAATGGTTTTCCAAACAAAACGGTTTCTCGGGTGATATACCGCAAATCCGGGTGGCGACTCTTCAAACTCTTCAAACGGTGTACTTCTCTTCAAAGCGGCACCAAGAACAAAACAAAAAGTGCGACCCTCGTATTTTTTTTCTCCGAGAGCGGGAAAGATATAAATTTTCGAGCATAGCAGCCCACACTCTTTAAAAATGCTAAGGTGAATTATAGCACTATTAAGAAAGAAATTCTTTCTATCATAAAGTGTATAAATAAATTCCAAGACGATCTACTAAATCAGCATTTCTTGCTTAAAGTAGATTGCAGTGCAGCAAAGCAAGTTTTAAAACAAGATATTAAAAACCTTGCTTCAAAACAAATTTTTGCTAGATGGCAGTCAGAATTATCTGCATTTGATTTTGATATAGAATATATTAAAGGAGAAAATAATTCTCTCCCTGATTTGTGGTAAGATATCCCATTCCCAATAAAAAAGACTTATTAGATAGACTGAATAAAGCAGTCATCTTTTCTAAATTTGATTTAAAATCAGGATATTGGCAGATTCAAATTAAGGAATCTGATCGATATAAAACAGCATTCACTGTTCCTTTTGGTCATTTCGAATGGAATGTGATGACCTTTGGTCTGAAAAATGCACCTTCAGAATTTCAAAATATTATGAATGATATTTTTTATCCATATGCTGAGTTTGCTATTTGTTATATTGATGATGTTCTAATATTTTCTCAGAACATAGATCAGCATATTAAGCATCTAAGAATTTTTAAAGATGTCATTAAAAGAAATGGACTTGTTGTTTCAGCTCCTAAGATGAAATTATTTCAGACTAATGTCAGATTCTTAGGACATAATATTCACCAAGGGAAAATTATCCCTATTGATAGAAGCATAGAATTTGCTTCTAAATTTCCAGATGAATTAAAGGATAAAACCCAGTTACAGAGATTTCTGAGAAGTCTCAATTATATAGGAGGCTATTATAAAGAATTGGCCCAGGATTCTGCACCCCTATATGATAGACTAAAGAAGAATCCTCCTCCTTGGACAGAAATTCATACTAAGGCTGTCCAAAAGATTAAATTGAAAGCAAAACAACTATCTTGTTTGGCAATTGCTAATCCAGAATATAGAAAAATAGTTGAGACAGATGCCTCGAATATTGGTCCTGGTGGCATTTTGAAACAATATAATCCTAATACTTCTAAGGAAGAATTAGTCAGATTTACTTCTGTACTCTTTAAAAATGCTCATGTGAATTATAGCACTATTAAGAAAGAAATTCTTTCTATCATAAAGTGTATAAATAAATTCCAAGACGATCTACTAAATCAGCATTTCTTGCTTAAAGTAGATTGCAGTGCAGCAAAGCAAGTTTTAAAACAAGATATTAAAAACCTTGCTTCAAAACAAATTTTTGCTAGATGACAGTCAGAATTATCTGCATTTGATTTTGATATAGAATATATTAAAGGAGAAAATAATTCTCTCCCTGATTTTCTCACTCGTGAATTTTTACATAGCACCAAAGATGGCTCCTAAAGCGCGGGCATTAGTCTCACAATTTGTAATGTCACCGGAATCCCACTCGGCCTCCTTTTTCACTCTAATCTCCTTAGTGACAGCATCTTCAATAGTAGGTTCTTCGTAGCCATACAAAACGGATCTCCAAACCCTAATGCCAAGGGATATTAAATGATTTTTCATTTTCGTTTTCCAAAGAGGGTAGTCACTACCATCAAAATAAGGAGGTCGAGAATTAGAAGCACCCTCCATATGATTATCACGTTCCATAGCGCAAACACAGAATCAAACTCAGGCAATTACGCCATCAAAGAGCAACCTTGCTCTGATATCAATTGAAATAATCTAATGCGCTACAAAGTCCTAGAGGGGGGTGAATTGGACGACTAATTTAAAATTAAAGCAACTAGCAATTCGAGCTACTATCCAAAATCCATGCCAATGCTATCCAAATTAATAATATGAGTTAAGAGCAATTAATCTAAAGAACGCAAACACCGAGATATATGTGGAAACTACTTAGGATTAATCGTACCCTAAGCATAAAACCACGGCCTAACTACCAAAATTACTATAGATCAAAAGGTTTACAAAGTGTTAAGAGAGGAATAACAACTTTACCCCAAAAGCTTATCCTAACTCCACCACTTTGATGTAGCTCCCCGAACTCCTTCTTGATCCCATAGCCACCACGAGTCCACCACCTCGATCTCCGCTCACCACGGCTCCGGAATCATCCGGCCAAGTAGCATCATTGGCATGTATGAGTGAATTTTAGAGAAATTAAGATTTTTGTTTTTGCAAACTAAAACAATCTAGAGAGAACACATGAGAAATGAAGCATTTCTCTAGATTGACTGTAGATGACCAAGATACAAGATCTAAATCATCATATGCAAATTTGTGCCCAAATGAATAGGGAGAAGAGTGGTCTCTCTCTCTCTAAAATGGCTGGCTGTGCAAAAATTCGTGTGTCTTTGTTTTCCTAATTGAATGAAAAATCAGTATTTATAGTGGCAAGTACACAGGCCAATAAGAGCCAATATGAGGACGACACATAAGCGCTACCAAGCGCTACCACGCGCTAGCATGGTATCCAGTCGACTCAAGAGCCAAGCGCTACCAAGCGCTTCCAAGCGCCAGCGGGGTTCACAGCATCCTTGGATGACCAAGCGCTAGCGAAGTGCTAGCGAAGCGCTAGCACGCGCTAGCTCTAACAATGCGCCAGCAAGCAACTAGCAAATGCTGGAGACAAGACAAAAATTAAGGCCAAAATGCTAATGCCCAGTTAAACATAAAACGTGATATATTAATTAAACATAAGGCATTAATCTATTTGGAATCTGGATAAAATAATGTGCTCAGTTGTATGAAGAATGTTTAGTCTAAATGCAAAATAAAGTGCATGCATGTATACCTTTCCAATTCAGGTCCCCCAGCACTTTGAGCATTGCATAAGCTTTATCAACGTAGTTTCAAACACTGGGTGGAGATTCTAGACTCGATAAAAACAAAAACTACCACCAAAACCCAATTACAAGAAGCTAAAATGGTTTGACAAATCCGGAGAACGCCAAATACATTTACAGAGTTATTTGGTGAAATACACCAAAAGGCCAAAATTAGTTGGTAAATAAGGTAAAAGAATACTCCAGGGATCTATGCTTTATCAAGCAAGAAAATGAGATGTATGAGGCATAGACATAAACAAACCTAAATAGGCAATAAAAAGTAAATTGATACTTAATAAGTCAAAAGAATGAAGCTCTCAAGCTAATAACCATTATCCCCATCAATCTTAATTTTCTTTGGCACAATGAATAAGAAGATCAGAATACAAAATGACCCCCCACTTTGGGAAGAACTTACATACAACAAAAACACAAAAAATCAAACTATATAAATAAAACAAAACAATGGAACAAACTAATCAAAACATACTACATGATTTAGGATTTCTTTTTCAGTAGGATTTATAGGGTTAGGGCCTTATAAAAAGGCCTGTAACCTAATCAATTATTAAAACTTTTGATATCAATAATATTCAGAGTTTCTCTCTCTTTTCCTTGTGCGCAAGGTTTTCTCATGGAATCGAGTTGTTTATCTCGTTTGGACTAATACACTAACTAGTCTCTTGTGAATTTCGCTGCGACAAGTGATACTCAGAGCAAGGTTTTTCTTGGCTCGATGGCACCAAACAAAGTTGAAGACATTCCTATTGATGTTGATCATGGGTTTGCTGCCCTAAGGAAGATGGTGGAAGATCGACAAGCACAGTTGCAGGATCAAAGCACGCAGTTGACAGAGATCCGAGGACTGCTGCAAGAGTTGACATGTAGTGGTGTGTTCTATGGGCTTGTTTGTCCCTGCATTGGTGGCAAGAATTCATCTCCTTATTCATGCTGGTTATGTGTGTGCTACTAGCTATTACTACTATATAACAGGTATGTATCTTAATCTCATGGGCTCCAGTGGTGTGACCTTCCATTTCAAAAGTTGTGTGCCTCTACATATTGTGTGTGATTATCCCAGTGAGATGTACATAACCAAGACTCAAGCCTTCAAAAATGAATTACTTTCTGAAATAAGAAAGAGCTGAACTAATATTTGAAAGAAAAACTTTTTGAGATCCATGCAACAACGTTTAAGGTTTATGCAAACACCATTAGTTCTTAGAGGTCTGTGCAAACACCATTAGTTCTTAGTATTTTGCACAAACAATCTTTTCCTTCTCCTAATTTGACTCTTTGACTTTTTGGATCAAATGCAAACTGGACTGAAAGCAACATAGATAGAAAACAAAAGGTAATTGGTGATGACTTACATGTCGAGAAGGCTATCGTCTATGAGCATCTTTTTGAGTTCAAGAGCAATTTGAATGGCCTTATGATTAGGAATCTGGAATAACAAAATAATGATTTATAACTCGAGAGTCCTTTGGGCAAGGATTTGCAATAAAATGGGATCTTGTTATTTCATAAACCATTTAAAACCACCAAAGTGATGCATCATGGAGGTTTTAAGATAATTTAATTGCTCTACCACCCACATTCTACTGGACAAGACAATTTTCTTACCCAAATCAAGTGGGTTATGAAATAGAAATACTAAACCACATCCAAAAACCAAAGGATTGCAATCTTATCACACCAAACGATTGAACTTTAACTAATAAATTGTTCAAAGGATCAAAGGCCATTTAGGTAAGAGGCACACCAGTACACCATTCAGCAGTGCCCGTCATTAAGTATCCAAATTGTAAGCCAAACTCTCTACAACACTAAATGGTCAAGGAGAATATACCTCATTATTTCAGTAAGCCAAACTCTCTAATGATTTTGCGAACTACTCATCTTTCCTTTCTTGAAGTGGTTCAACATGCTCTCTTCCTGACATGAAGTTGTTCAAGTGTTCTCCGTTCAAACTAAAATCCAAAGTGAACACTAGTTTAGTGGACACAACAATATCATTCATTACATACATTAGACAAAATTTTCTTGCATCGCAGTCATGTGTGCCACTGTATGATTCATACACAACTTCTAATGTTTGTGAGTGATTAGAGGCAAAATAGTGGAAAAATACAGATCAGCTTACTGAGAAGTGCAAAAGGCTGAATTATGCAAAGGTGTGTTGGCCCTAGTGTGCAGGGTCTAGAAGTTTTTGAGAAGAAAAAAAAGAGTAAATAGATACTACAGATTATGAAGAAAAAAAGAGTAAACAGATAGTATGAAAACTCTATTGTCCAAGCCATAGCCACTAAGTGTTCCACAAAAGAAGCTTCACTAACATCACTAACAAAGTAATAACTGATACACCTTTCCATCCAGCTCATGTATTCTCTTAGAGGCAAAGGAGCAAACTTTTTCTTCGTCAAGCATAACAAATTGAATTAAGATATGAAATGGGATAAATTTCCACTTGTGTTAGCCAAACTAAGGTATGCTAGATATCTTGGAGAAGTAAGAAAATTACTAACAAGACTATAAACATAAAAGAAAGAAAACAGTAACAACTAGGTAGTTGTGGGCTTCATGCCCTCGGAGAAGGGATTCCGTTCCCCTTCCAACGAACTTTCGGGGCAAGGGCCCTCGCGGGAATCGAGGGAGCGCGAGCAGAGAGGCAAGCGCTCAAAAATACAGAGTCGTCACTCGGGTTTTGAAGGTCCGACACCTAAGGAACCGTATTTCGAAGCACCTGCCGCGCTGTTTTGATTTGGAAAAGTGAAGGCACCAGTCCGTCATAACCATATCTGGGTTCGGGAGCTAAGTTACGAGAGGGGAAGGGTTTTAAGGCACCCCTCTCACCCAATCCGGAGATCGGTCTTTACTTGAGCATTTTGAAAGTGTTTACGATTCTTCTTTTATTAACCAGATTTTAGCCAATTAGGGCGGGGGAACAGTTAATCGGGGATTAAAACTGTAACACGTTTTGCAAGATGTGATTAATAGCATGGATGGATGAAATATTAAGGAAATAAATGAGACAAAGTTCAAAATACCAATAAAACACCAAAACAGTGCTTGGTATGACTTTGTCACACATAGCGGCCAACTTGCATGCATGGATCAACCTGCATGCAAGCGAACCATCGCGCGACAAACCCATACACTCGCGCGAGAGTTTGTGTTCCACCAATAGTTTGAATTTTATCCCCTTCTGGGCTCTTGAAGGACCAGTGCACACCCAGGAGGCAAACCAAGCAGTTCATAAGTACTGGAAAATAATTAATTATTACAAGCCAACAGAAGCAAATGGAAAAACAGCCCCTAAACAGTGGGGGAAATAAGCAGAGGCCTAAGGCCTAGTTGCCCATGCAAGGGCCATTTCTGGAAATCAGTGAACCGTTGCGCGACAGAGTGGAATACTCGCGCAAGGGTTCTGACTGGACTTCCAGGAATTGCTTTGCATGCTTGGGGCTCTGAGACATGTTCAGAGATATCCCAAGGGCATTCTAGACTGACTGAAGCAGCAAGTTAAGGACAAGACCATTTTAAAACCAAGTTAGCCATGCAAGGGCAGCCATTGGAAATCAATGAACCGTCGCGCGACAGAGGGAAAGCCTCACGCGAGGGTTTCGATTGGACTCCCAGGAGTTGCTTTGCATGTTTGAGATTCTGAGAAATCCAGGAATATCCCTAGGGCAATCAGGCTAACTAAAATAAAGAACTAGGAAACTGGACTTGTTTTTATCATGCCTAACAGTAATCTATATATGGAAATAAAAACCAAAACAAAAATGACCATGAATAAAACAAGAAATAACCAGCTTCCCTTCCCCATGTGGACCAATCTCTTGCAGACAGAAATGTCGCGCGAGTATTTAGGTCCATCGCGCGAGAGTTTGGCTGGTTACAGGTTCTTGTAACTCTGCTGACTTTAGGGCCAGGACTGGTATTGATTACCAGCCTTGGCCCTGTCAGCCCCCCTCAGGGATCAAGACAGGAACATGTAATTTTTATACCTTTGCTTGAATGGCTTTTGGAATGGATTGAATGGAGTGATGTAGCCTTGCAAGGGAGTGTAGTGGATTTGAAAGACTAGGAAGTGGTTAAGGTTAGTAACTTTGTGCTAGATTTGATAGCCTTGTGATTTTTGTGAAAATTGCAACCTTCTAACCCTTTGCATGGAAGAGCAATGAGGGTATATATAGGAGGAGTGAGTGGGCTAGGGAGAGTGGAGAACTTGGCCAAGTAACCAGCCAACAAGGCTGGTCACTCTTTCTTGGTGGAGAGACTAGCCACCAAGGTGAGTGAGGGTGGTTGTGAGGGTGTGAGGGTGAGCCTGTCTGAACGCTGTTCAGCCAGAGAAAACGTGGTTCCAGCCCATGTGGCCCTGATGATCACTAAATCCAGCTGGACAAGGGTGATGGGGACAGGTGGAACCGTCGCGCGAGGGTTTAGAACCATCGCGCGAGGGTCAACAGTCAACCTTTGACTTTGACCAACACCTGGCAAGCTGACTATCGCGCGAGGAACAAGAAGTATTGCGCGACGGTCAAACTTCGGTTAGGGTTTTGACTGAAGGTTTTGGGGGTTCAAAAAGGGTTCAAAGGGTTCAAGAAGGGTTCCAAATCCAATCCATTCCACATTCAAGCCTGTTTGATCCGATCTCATCATCGGGGAAACAAGAAACTGAAAAATAAAGTAAAACAAACGGGAGACCCAGATTGGGGTGTCTACAGTAGTCCCTCTTTGACGGCACGCGGAGCACCATTGACTGGTACGGGTAACGTCAAAGATTTCTAGACACCCACCAAATCCGCCCGAAAGCCAATTAAATGGAAAATGCAGACTAGTATGTAAAAATACCGTGCACCCATAGATAAGTTGGACGGATGGATCGTCACTGATTTGAGATCGGACGGATGGATCGTCGCTGATTTGAGATCTGACGGATGGATCGTCACTGATTTGAGATTGGACCACTACTGGGGATATAAAATTCCTCGGGATGCAGGCAAAACCTTCATATTGTCCCTCAATTTATTATAAGAGCACACCAAGACTTCATAGACCCAAAAGGGAGTAAATGAGATCGGGCCGGACCTGGGATCTGGATTGGGCCTGAGGCCCAAACGAACCATCGCACGACGGTTCAGAATACTCGCGCGAGTGTTTCTTGTTAGGGCTTGGATCTGAAATGGCCCAGACCCGGCCCAAACCTGTTTCAATCGTTTAAACACCGCGGGGACGTTACAGAAAACAGTACTTGGCAGTTTCAAATTCTCAAAACCCTCTCAACTTCCATCCCTTGCCAAAATCTCCTCCAAAACCTTGATCAACCCACGAAATCAACAACACACCTTTCAACATACACATCCATGGCCGAACACGACGACAACGGCGGCGGTGGTGATGTTATTGACCGACCGGAGGATCAAGGAGGGCCAATGGATCTTGATCAAAGTGATCAAATGGCAACGGAGGTTAGTACAGACGTCGGTGCAGCGGTAGCAGGCGGCGGTGGTGGCGAAGGGGGCCACGAGCAGGAGGTAGGTGGCGGCGATGAGCATCGCGCGACAGAGGCCGAGCCTACCGCGACAGAGGAGCCTGAGGCCGTAGGGGCTGTTGTCGAGCAGTTAGATCCAAGCACGGCCGTAGGAGGCTCGGTCGTGACCAGGGTGAGTCCAGGAGATGCAGAAGAGACTGGTATTGGAGAGCACCATCGCGCGACAGAGGAGGAGCCTCTCGCGATGGTTCATACTGGGGAAGGCAGTGGCAGTGGGGCAGGAGATGATGCCGTCGAGCCAACCGAGTCCCCGCCGAGGGATTCGGCGAAGGGTAAAGGGGCTATTGAGGAAGAAGGGACCACAGAGGTGCCCTACCAGGAAGAGGATGTATTGTTTCGTCCCTCAGCGACGTCATCGAGCCATAGACCGATCACAAAACATGACGTTGCCGAGTTCCTGAGTGACGAGGCATTGGCAAGGCTTCTTGAGGACAACCCCCTGATTGGGGAATTGGTCTTGAAGGCCAGAGAGGATCGTGCCCGGGCCATTGAGGCGTCGGAGGCGGCGGAGAGAGCCGAGAGAGAGAGAAAGGAGAGAGAGGAGCCTTTGAGGGAGATTGAGGCCGAGGAGAGGGCCGAAGCGGAGGCACAGGGGCCTAGAGTGACAGCGGTGGTAGAGGCGAGGGATATGACACGCCCTGGTTTTTCAGCGGAGGCGTACGTGCTTCCCACGCCGCACCTTTTTGTTCCGTCGGGCATCGGGGCATACACACCGTTGCAAAGGACTACGACGACGAGCTCGTGTTGAGAGACCCCCGGGCCCACATTGCCCGTACTTGGATGGAGGTACATTCCCAGAAAAACTCCTTTTGTAATTCAATTTCGATACCATGCTTGTTGTAGCTAGATTTCGATACTCGCTTGAAAACACTTGAACTTAAAATTGCATGCGACATTCTTGTGCCAAACCACGTCAAAACGATACACCATTGGCGATGTAAGCCTTGCATGTAGCAACTCGAACCAAACATACGCCATAGGCTTCATTGATTACCTAGAACTTGAAAATGAAATCCCTGTGTGCTGATATATCCTTTGCTGCTTGTCTTTGCATTTGAAACAGGCAGGAGCGAGTCCAAGGGACATCCGCGACTTTAGGGGCGCGTGCAAGTCCTTGGAGCTGTATGAGGCTTTACCAGAGAGGGTGAGGAGGTTAGTAGACGAGGCGGGCTTTGGAGAGTTCGTACGGACGCTGACACGGGCGAGAGCCGATCACGCGGTCCTAGTTGCACTTGCTGAGAGGTGGAGGGATACCACCAATACCTTCCACCTACCTCCGGGGGAGATGACGATGACGCCCGCGGACTTTGCGGCGATCACCGGGCTGAGGGTTGGAGGCGAGCCCATCCCGTTTGACTTGAGGATCCAGGAGGATTGGGCTGCACTGGAGTGGTTTCTGGGCGAGGCACCCAAGATTGAGGAGGGAATGGCGAGGTACGATCAGTTCAAGAAGTACCTAAAAAAGAAGGTGACGAATGATCGGGAGGCGGAGCAGATGGCCCGAGCGTACTTGTTATACCTGTTTGGTGCCACTTTGTACCCAAACAGACGGAGCAAAGTGCATCTCTCCTACTTGCTGGCGTTGAGGGACTTGAGGACAGCCTCACGCTTTGACTGGGGCGGTGCGGCGTTGAGCACAGCCTACCACTTCTTTGGTGACTCATCGAGGACGGGTCAGAGCACTGCTGGTTACTGGAGGGCTTGGGAGGTACAATCCTGGCCTTTTACACAACACAATTTCAATTATGCTTGCTTATTTATTTGCTTAGCCCGCGTGATTGCTTCAAATTCAGATATTGCATATCCTGCGACTAATGCTTGTACTTGACTAAACATTGTGCAGCTTTGGGCCTATGAAGTACTGCTTATGTATCCGCCGCAATGCAAGCACCCGGACTTGAGCACTCTTCCCCGCGCGCTGATATGGAGCAAGTCCAACATGGGGAAGAGGGCGAGGCCAGAGCCAGAGTACTTGGCTAGGAGCAGAGCTGTTATAGCCAGCCAGGTGCTGTTGGAGTCGGCTTTTGGTTGGCAGTGGTACTTGGGAGACCAGGTGACACGTCAGTCACTTGGCCATCTCGAGTTCCAGGTGCCAGGGCCACTTCCGCCCCGGGCTTCACACACGGCAGAGTACACACGAGCTGAGCTGGAGAGGTACACACGGCCGGATGCCGAGTTGGCACACTACTTGCGTCCTGAGAGGGACTATACCGTTTACCAGAGAGACTTCCTGGCGGGCCCGCTTGGGATCCGTGGCCTTAGAGAGGTGCGGAACCAGGCCGCAGGAGCTGCTGAGGAGAGGAGAGCTGCCGGTGAGAGACAGAGGGGAGGCGAAGGCCGTGTGAGGCGAGGCCTAGGCGGACCTGTGGTTGGTGGACCTCCTGAGCTGCTTTGGAGGATTCCCGTGGTTGACAGCCAGGGGAATCCTGCAGAGTTACAAGTAGTGCCCGCGAGAGCGGAGCCCACCCCTGTGACCGTGGTGGTAAGACTTAGCTTCCAGCATTGCTTTTTAATTCAATACACTTGAAGTACTGTTGATTGGCCTGATGAATCCAAATTGCATGCAGGTGCCGACTGAATGGATAAATGAAGCCGTGCGACGCATGCTAGCTTTGGAGAACGTGGTGAGGAGAGCGGCGAGCGGCATGCCACTGGAGTTGCACTACTCGGTACCGACATCACAGCCGACTCAGCCAGCCGTTGTTCAGAGGAAACAGGTACATAAATGATACATTCCTGCTTTCGATACATTCCTGCTTTTGATGCTTCCGATACACTCCTACTTTCGGTTATAGAATGTACCTGCTTTCAACATACGAAAACACAATATGCACAATGTATACTCATGCTTTGAAATGAAATGACAATGCAGGTACAGGGGAAGATGAACCCTAGGAGGAAGAGCGCGCGAGATCCGCCACCGAAGAAGGTGGTGGCAAAAAAACCCACGGCTCCAGCCAGCACTTCGCAGCGGCAGACCAGGAATTCGCAGCCAGCGGCTGCGAGTCGGGAGGCGGCTAGGCAGGCCGTTAAACGTGCCGAGCTGCAGTACCAGATCAAGATGCAAGAGAAGCCGACGCAAGAGGAGCCGGCCCGCAAGAGACGATTGGTCTTGTCAGACCCTCCCGAGGACGAAGAGGAGGAAGAGGATGACGAAGAAGAAGAGGAGGAAGAAGAAGGAGAAGAGGAGGAAGAAGAAGAAGAGGAAGAGCGACGTCCCTCTTCTAGCAGCGGCTCCGACGATTCCGTTGATGATCCTCCGTACAAAGACGATCCCCGGGAGCAAGCGGAGAGCAACAATTGGTTCGGATAGTGCTGTAGACCACCGCGAAGCCTCTTTTACTTTTGATTTTTGATTCGGGCCTGCGCGCCCAAGTAGATAGCTTAGTTTGGCACAGATATAGTTTTTGAGGGCCTGTGTGCCTTTTGATTGGCGGGCGCTTGTGCCCTGACTATTTTGATAGCTTTTGATTGGCCGATGTGCCACAGATACAGTAGTTCCTTTTGTTGACATGGATATATCATGGTTTAGCTATAAAAGTTGCATTTTCAGGCTTATTGTTTCTCATTATGAATAAGAGAAAGTAAAACCAACCACTAATACCAAAACTCGCATTGACAACGCACCAAAATTGTTCACAAACACACGTGAATGTACAAAATGCGACCAAACTGCAAAGAAAACGGAAGTATACCCTAGGATACGGCTAGGATACGAGGATACGAGAAAATGGGTATTTATGGGCCAAAATTCAAAATAATCCAATCCAGACAAAACCGACTCTCATACAAGACCAAGTATGCCTAACATGACTTGTTCCAACTAAGGGAATTGAAAGAAATGCTCCGAAACAAGATTTGGACACGAGAATGCTCAAAAATGACGCAAAACGACCCAATCATGGTAAACATGACTCAATTATGTCCCGGACTGAAACCGACACCTCCATACAGTCACGTAAGGTCCAAGTGACCTGTATGGCATGACCGAATTGGGCTAGAACCTCCATAGCGAGTTTCGACCTCCCGAAACCTTGATTTGAACCTGAAATGGGCCCCCGAGGGTCCAAAATCTTCATTAAGCACGATATTTCGAATCCAATGCTTGGATACAGTCATATATACTTACAATGACTTGCTGGAATCATCAAAAGTTCAAAAAGACCCTTGGAATGAAAAACGACCAAAACAGATCAGTAGCTGCTGAAATCTATCAAAACTGCAGACAAACCATCGCGCGATGGTGTGAAACTGTCGCGCGATGGTGTGAAACTGTCGCGCGAGTGAGACTATGTCGCGTGATTATTTGGAACTGCCGCGCGATGGTCAAACCCTGCTGAGCTGCCTTCGTTTGACCAAATTATTGTCATAAACCTATTCACTTCCCCACGTCTTGCAAGCTATTCTGAAGTTGCAGAAGAAGGTTGTCCTTGCATGGCAAGGTGGTAGAACACCTAGGCCTCAATCTCATCCTTCGGCGCGAGAACCGAGGACGATATTTCCAATATTTTGCCTATAAGAAGAAGGCATTAGGAGTAATGTAGGGTATACCCCTCCTCGTTACTGAAAATGGGAGATTCGTTAATGGAAACACTCGATCCTTGGCTAATGAGGGACGAAACCATAAATTGGGCGAGCCCCCGGTCTCGGTGTCTGTCCTCAATCCCCGACCTCCAATTCAGTCGACCGTGCGTCGAGCTTCTCCAAGCTGCATTGCCCTTCTGGGACCCGACTGTGCATGTCTTCCGGTTCCATCAAGACGAGATGTGCCCAACCATGGAAGAATTCCAAGCGTATGTGCCAGGCTTTGCCAACTTAGATGTCCTTGCAGTTCCGCCACTTCACGAAGACATGGAGTAAATTCTACAGGCAAAACTCAACATCCCCGAGGCACTGACGGCCAGCATCATTGTAGACACCCCAATTTGGCCTAACGATTATTTCAAGTCCCACCTTGGGACCATCCCGATGATGAAATGGATACAGTGATTGCTGATTGCTTCCTTGAGAACCTTAGGACTTTCGGTGAGAACTTTGACCACTTAGAGGACCCAATTCAAAGCCATACAGCCTTTCAGACAGAAATACGGAAGCCTAGGAGAATCCATCTGTCGGCCGTGACATCGATCCCACGGCCATAACATCAATCCCTCACCCGAGCAACCTGTTGCCAGTAAAATCTCCCTGAGAGATCAATTCCTCGGCCGCAAGATCTATCCTTCGGCCGAGACATCCATTCCTCGGCCGTGAAATCCTTTACTCGGCCGCCAGATCGACCTTTTTCCAGACTCTCGAACGTTCTGTCAGACGTTTGGTTTGATCCAACTACACTACCTTCCCGATGCGTTCGGGCTACGCTCAGAGATTACGACGTAGAGTTAGAGATGCATTGCAATTGCAATTGCCATCTCGTGATTTGATTGGCCGGAGTGAGTCATCCCTATGCCTATATAAAGGGGCCTTTGGGCTCCGAAATACACACAGAAATTGATAGACCTACACACTCAATCAAGCCACGAAACTCTACACAAATACTCTCTCAAACCCATACTCCAAAAGCCCTAACCTTCCGAAGGTAGCCGTCAATCCGGCGATCAAACCCCGAAGTTCAAATCCTAACTCTAGGGTTCTTGATCAAGCAATCAATCAATCACGCCCAATCCAAAGTAATCAAGTAACTGAGGGATCAAGGTGGTGAGGCCCAACGGCCTCTGGTTTGTTTTACTTATCGCGTTTATGGCTAACCGTAGCATTTAATCGTTTGCTAACTTTTCTGTCTGGTGTGAGGAAGAACATCGACCGGGGTTTCGATCCCGGCCGGTACAATAAACCAGGAGGATCCCTCGGCCGTGAGATCAATTCACCGGCCGCAGGATCCATTTCCCTGGGACAGTTTTGTTGGTTTCCTACTTTCTGAATGCATGCTTCAATTATCGCACTGGCTCACTTTGCTTACTGTTTAAAGGAATAAATAAATAGACTATGTGTTGGAATTAAACAAAGCATCTATACGTCTTATGTTGAATGATTATGGGCCAGTCTCACGATTGGGCAAAGAGGGGTGCCTAACACCTTCCCCTTATTGTACTTTTGGCTCCCGTATCCAGAATCTCTATCTGTTTTCCCAGTTTTAATAAATTGGGTGGCGACTCTATTTGATGATAACCGTTATCATGTGGCGATGTTCCTAGCCATGGGAATGTCCATGATTTTGGTTTATGATGTGAGCAACCAATCGAACAAACAACGTGATCAATCTGTATGGCGATGCCCCACTTGGGAGGTGTCTACAGTTTTTGGCGACTCTGCTGGGGAATATGAGAGCCATAACCAAAAAGTTCAACATAAGACTAATACATGCCTTGTCTAATTCATTTATCATATGCATCGAGCGGGCAACCCGTTGAGTTCACCTGATATCCCAGCATGACACGGGCTATGTTGGGGGTTCCAGCAAACTCCACAGTCACTCGTACCTAGTGGTATATCAAAAAGGAAATCACCCAATCGCCGCCTATGATGGGCTGGTGAGAGGATTGGTGCCCTTTGACAACGGAGCACCCTGAAACTACCAAAACCTCGCATGTTTTAGAAAGCCATAGAACTTATCAAACTAAGACAGGAACCTATAGGCTAGGAACCTGCTTGCATTTTATTTCCAAGTTCTTCCTCACACCCATTGTATATGTGTACGTTGTAAAGTTTATCTTTTGCAGGTTAAACCTTAGGAATCTCTCTAAGTCGAATAAACAGTAGGTAAGATTAATCAATCTAACTAAAGCAAAAACCTTTTTCAGGAAAAATGACTGCATCATTGTTCACGTCTGATTCGCACTTTCAAGTTGTCACCAAGCTGTCTGGCCCGCTCCACTTTGCTGTTGAAGATTTCAACCCCTCTGAATACATCACTCCAGTAAATCAACCAAAGCCTATGGTGGCTATCATTGAAGACAACCATGTCATGTTCGCTGGAACAGTTTATGAGGAAGAGGTAGAAGACCTGATTGAAGAAGAAGGGCTTCGCAGGGTTCCAATCTACTTTTATGACCCTTATGCACCTACCGATGATTATTGGCCAATAGACGAGGTTAACAACCTCGAGACTGAAGAGGCAAAGGAAGAAGAGGCTGTCGACAATGACCCACTAGACGAAATATCACTAAACCTGCTCTTTGATGAAGGGGTCACCAACAATGAAATAAAGGTGATCCACCCCATCATAGACAGCTTTGGTAATTGGTGGGGTTTTGTTGGCACACGACGGGTCGACAATAGCGACGAAGCCGAGATTGAAGCTCAATTGGAAGAAATAACAGCAATAGCAAATCAAATGGCCCTCCAAGACTTGCAGGGTGACAATGATGAAAGTGCGAATCAAGGTGACAGTGAAGTACTGGTGATCGACCTTGGTGATGAAAAAGAGTGCTCTGAGCTGATTGTGGATGCTGAAAAAGGGGCTTACCCTAACTGGAGTGTGGAACATACTCTAAAATACAAAATGAAAAGTGCTAATTCTGATCTTAGTTCTGATTCCGATTTCGACTCCGAGTCGACTCAGTCCGAGTCAAACTTTTCATCCTTTGAAACTACTAAGTCTAGTGAGGAAAACCTGGTCAAAGCACCAAGGCATAGCATTTACTTTGAGTTCGACTCCGAAATGTCTTTTGATAAACTTAGCAATGAGAAGGAAGATTTAGAGTATTTCACTTTGCCTATGATCAATTGTGTGGATTCCGACAAACCAAATTTTGAGGAAGAAATTCCAAAAGAAATTCTAGAATTCATCAAGAGAGAAGAGGAAAGGCACGCTAAACCTTTTTCTGAGGAAATAATCACGGCAAACATAGGCTCTGTAAACGAGCCCAAAATGGTTAAAATTGGTGCCGCACTATCCCCTCAAGAAAGTGAAAAACTAATCCTTTTGCTAAAAGAATACAAAGATGTTTTTGCCTGGTCTTACGAGGACATGCCGGTTTTCTCATAGTCACCGAATATCCACAATTCTGATGCAAAACCAGTTAAGCAAAAACTGAGACGTATGCGCCCTGATTGGTGTGGGCAGCGTGCCCTTGGAAAAAGGATTCCGTTCCTTTCGCCATTGCGGCCCCTTTTTGAAAATCGAGGGAGCGCGAGCGCCAATGGCAAGCGCTAAAAAATACAGAGTCGCCACTTGAGTTTTGAAGGTCCGACACTCAAGGAACCGTATTTCGAAGCACCTGCCGCGCTTTATTTGAAAAAGTGAAGGAAACCAGTCCGTCATAACCATATCTGGGTTCGGGAGCCAGGTTACGAGAGGGGAAGGGTTTTATGGCACCCCTCTCGCCCAATCCGGAGATCGGTCTCTACTTAGGCATTTTGAAAACATTGCGATTCTTCTTTTATTAATCAATTTTAGCCAATTAGGGCGGGGGAACAGTTAATCGGGGATTAAAACTGTAACATGTTTGCAGGATGTGATAGATGGCATGGATGAGCAATTAGTATAGGATGAGAACAGACTCCTGTGGGAGTTTAAACAGTCTGGAAATCTCCTGTCTTGGAGTGTCGTGCACAGAAGAAAACCAGTATGCACTGATCAAGTCAATGCATGCTGACCAAACCTGCGCACGCTACTACAAGACCTGCGCGCGCCAGTAAGCCTAAGCCCACAGCTCTTATTCTCAAACCTTCTGGGCTCTGGATGGACCAGTGCACACCCAGGACAAACCAAGCAGTTTATGCAGTTATAACATACAGTTTAAAGGCTGAAAAACCTAACAAATAAATAAAACAACCCCATAAACAGTGTGGGGACAAAATAATAGCCTAAAACCAAGTTAAACATGCAAGGCCAGCCACTGGTCGGGTACAAACAGGATGGAACCGTCGTGCGAGGGTTCCGAACAGTCGCGCGACGGTGCGCCCGGGCGCGCGATGGTTGCGTCCTGGCGCGCGACGATTGCGCCCTGGCATGCTGGTCAAAAGGAGCGTTGACCATCGCACGATGGTTTGGGTGCAACGCGCGCGGGTTCGAGCCAACTTTCCAGTGTCTGGTTTTGCTCGTTCCAGGTTCTGGGACAGATCCAGAATGATCCCAGGGGTACTCCAACAGAACAGAAATGAATATTGAAGTGCAAAGCTAGCATTTTTAAGCTAAAGAAAGCTGTAAAATGGTTATTAGCATGCTCCACAGTGACTTAATACCAAAATAAACTACACAATAGCTATGGAAATAACCAAAAATAAGAAATGACCAGCACCCCTTCCCCACGTGGTCCAATCTCATGCAGACAGGACTATCGCGCGAGTATTCGGGACCATCGCGCGAGGGTGTGCTTTATCTACGGTTTTTGAAACCTTGCTAGCCTTAGGGCCAGGACTGGTATTGATTACCAGCCTTGACCCTGCCAGCCCCCCTCAGGGATCAAAACAGAGAGCAGAACAAAGGTAAGATATACCTTTGGCTTTTTTTTTGAGTTTGAACGGTGTTTGAGCTTTGAATTGGATTGAGGTTGAATGAGGTGTTTGAGTGGAAGAAGAACAAGCTATGTTCTTGGGGTGTCTTTGTATCTCTTTTATTAGCTTAAAAGAGTACAAAGTGATGCCCCATTTTGAATGCCAATTTTTGCTAACCTTTTGAAAGATGAACAAAGGAGGGTTTTTATAGGCTTAGCACCTTCCATTAATGGAAAGGCAGGTCTGGTCCAAAGAATGGAGGCCAGCCAGCCACGAGGCTGGCTGGGGATTACTTGGTGATTAAGCTGCCCAGCTGAATAAAGGTGATGGGGACAGGTTCTGACCGTCGCGCGATGGTTCCAAACTGTCGCGCGACAATGAGCCCTGGCGCGCTGGTCAATGCTCCGGTTGACCATCGCGCGATGGAGTCAAACCGTCACGCGACGGTGCGCCCGGGCGCGCGATGGTTGCGCCCTGGCACACATCAATAGGGTTTTTGGCTTTTGGAAGTGGCTTAAGATTAGGTTAGGTTCAAGGGTTATTCAAACACTCAAAGCTCAAACACTCGACATTCCCGGGGTGTTCTTGATCCGTTTCATCATCGGGGAATCAAAAACCGTAAGTAAACTAATCTGGAAGCCCAGATTGGAATGTCTACAATTGGGTCCTAAAGATAAAAGAAGAAGTCACTAAGCAAATCAACGCCGGTTTTCTCATAGTCACCGAATATCCACAATGGGTAGCAAACATCGTTCCCGTACCAAAGAAAACTGGAGGAATCTGGGTCTGTGTAGATTTCCGAGATCTCAACAAAGCCAGTCCGAAAGATGACTTCCCATTACCTCACATAGACGAGCTAGTGGATAACACCGCAGGCCATGCATTGCTATCTTTTATGGACGGATTTTCTGGGTATAACCAAATCCTTATGTCTCCTGAGGATAGAGAGAAAACCACCTTCACTACGCCTTGGGGAACTTACTGCTACCGAGTAATGCCGTTTGGGTTGAAGAATGCTGGAGCCACTTACCAGAGGATGGCCACAACATTGCTGCACGACATGATGCACAAAGAGGTCGAGGTGTATGTCGACGATATGATAGTCAAATCAAAGGAAAGGGAAGGACACTATGGAGCACTCCAAAAGTTCTTTGAGAGGATTAGGAATTATAAGCTACGTCTTAACCCTCAAAAATGCACTTTTGGGGTAACAGCTGGAAAGATGTTGGGTTTCCTCATCACTCAAAGAGGAATCGAGGTAGATCCTTCCAAGATACAGGCTATCATGGAGATATCGCCGCCTAGGACAGAGAAGGAAGTAAGGAGCTTCTTAGGGAAGGTACAGTTCATCAGCAGGTTCATTTCCAAGCTCACAACTACCTATGAACCTCTTTTCAAGTTACTGAAGAAAGGTACGGATTTTGAATGGAGCCAAGACTGTCAGCAAGCGTTCGAGGCAATCAAAGAATACATTCAGAATCCACCTGTACTATCACCACCCATCCCTGGGAAGCCATTGATTCTGTATCTCTCAGTAACAGACACGTCCACGGGATGTATGCTAGCGCAAGAAAGCGACGCCAAGGTAGAGTGCGCCATATACTACCTCAGCAAGAAAATGATGGATTATGAGACAAGGTACACTCCCCTCGAGAAAACCTGTTGGGGGCTAGTATGGGCCACAAAGAAACTGAGGCACTACCTGTTAGCACATCCGGTGGTGCTGGTCTCTCGTTTAAACCCAATCAAGTATCTTTTCGAAAAGCCAGCACTTATCGGAAAGCTAGCTAGGTGGTTATTGCTGCTAGCAGAGTTCGACCTCAAATACATGACAAGGAAATCAGTAAAAGGAAGAGCTGTGGCAGAATTCTTGGCAGATCACCCTGTGACAGAGGTCGAGGCAGAGGACTTCATGTTCCCCGACGAGGACATCTTATGTCTCTTAGACGACACCTGGCAACTTTACTTTGATGGAGCATCAAACCAATGTGGATATGGCATAGGGGTATTGCTAGTTTCCCCAAACGACTCTCACATCCCTTTGTCATATAAACTGAGGTTTGAAGTCACTAACAACCAAGCTGAATACGAGGCTTGTATTGCTGGAATGGAAGCAGCCCAGGAGCTAGGGGCAAAAAGGGTAGAAGTCACTGGGGATTCAAACCTGGTGGTATCTCAAGCAAGAGGAGACTGGAAGGTCAAGGAGGATACACTGAAGCTATATCACTCTGTGCTGGAGGATCTAATTCCACAATTCGATTCTGTTATCTTCACGCACATTCCTCGAGTGAGCAATAGATTTGCAGATGCACTGGCCACGTTAGCATCTATGGTCGAGATACCCCTGGGATTCACAATGCGGCCTCTCATGATCGAGCAAAAAGTTAAACCAGCGTGTGAGTGTACCTTTACCGAGGAAGGTGAAGACGATGGCAAGCCATGGTACGAAGACGTGAAGGAATTCCTGGAAAAAGGAGATTACCCACCCGAGGCCACCTCGAAGGACAAAACGGCTCTGCGGAAGTTTGCTGCCCGGTTTGTAATCTGTGGAGGAGCAATGTACCGAAGGGCACACTTGGGTCCAAGTCAACTTTGCGTCACAACGGAGGACAGCCGCAAGGTAATGGAGGAAATACATGAAGGAATTTGTGGGCCACACATGAATGGGGCAACAATGGCAAAGAAGATCCTACGTCAGGGATATTACTGGACTACAATGGAGGCCGACTGCGCTGATTATGTTCGCCGATGTTACAAATGCCAAACTCACGCTGATCGTATGCGTATTCCCCCTACTGAATTGTATTGCATGACATCCCCTGGCCATTCTCCACTTGGGGGATAGACGTCATTGGAAGCATAAATCCAAAGGGGAAATACAAACATCAGTTCATTCTGGTGGCCATCGACTACTTCACCAAATGGGTGGAAGCAGCTTCCTATGCTACCCTCAAAGCCACTCATGTGGCCAAATTCATTCGCACTAATATCATCTATCGATATGGTGTACCTCACGAGTTTGTCTGTGATAATGGATCGCACTTCAAGGGGGCGACAAAGAGGCTTTTCGCCGAATTTGGGATACAGAATCATCGGTCGTCTACTTACCGACCTCAAACTAATGGAGCAGTTGAGGCTGCAAACAAGAATGTCAAGAGGATTCTGCGGAAAACTACCGACACATACACAGACTGGCCAGAAATGCTACCTCTGGCGCTATGGGGATATCAAACAACTGAAAGGACTTCAACTGGGGCCACTCCCTACTCTCTGGTCTATGGAATGGAAGCTGTCTTGCCTATCGAATTGGAATTACCTTCGTTGAGGGTTCTAGCTGATACTGGAATGATCGAAGAAGACTGGGTTCAAAACCGCTACAACGAGTTGGCACTACTAGACGAAAGGAGACTAAGGGCTTTATACCATGCACAAGGGTATCAACGCCGCATTGCACGAGCATTCAACAAAAAGGTGAAACCTAGGGACATCAAGGTAGGAGACATGGTGCTCAAAGCAATTCGTCGCCACATCTCAGACCCAAGGGGCAAGTTTAGACCAAACTGGGGAGGCCCCTACCTTATCAAACGCATACTTTCTGGAGGAGCAGCATACAGTGCAGACTTGGATGGAATGGAATTCGCAACGCCAGTCAACGTTGACAAGCTAAAGAAGTATTACCCATGAGAGATGCTCGTTGGACCGAAAACCACAAGGGTGGGCGGTTCCAAGCAAAAATTAGAGCAGCCTGCTAGGTCGAAAACCCGCAAGGGCGGCTTAGGCAAAAACTAAGGCATAAATAAAACGCTCGCTAGACCGAAAACCCGCAAGGGCGGTTCTTAGGCAAAATTTAGAGCACAAAAGGAGAGGAAAATACCCGAGTGGACCTGTGGGCTGCATGCCCGAAAAATTAAATATATTTTTCCCGCGTTTGAAGAAAAATACATTGTTTGAAGAGTCGCCACCCGGATTTGCGGTATATCACCCGAGAAACCGTCTTTATTTGGAAAATCGGTTGATTTGAAGTTGAAAACCAGAGATCAGTTTCAAGGGTTCGGAAGCCATGTTACGAGGGGGGAAGGGTTTTACGGCACCCCCCTCGCCCGATTCGAGATCGGTCTCTACTAAACGTTTGTGGGATTTTTCAAAAGGGGATTTTGTTTCATTAGACCATTTAGCAAGTATGTACAGTTTATAGCAGGCAAACAGTGCATGCATGTGCAGTTGTACAGGGGAAAGTGAAGTGATGGAGTAACGGTGAGCAAATGCACAAATGACAGAAAATTGGAGACTGCCACTGACTTCACTCTCGAGCGCTCGGGTACAGTCCCGAGCGCTTGGGAGTTCTGACACACTGAACCTGCAAAATTTGTTAGTACGGACAGAATACGATGCTAAACTGGGAATTGAAATGACATTAAGTACACTACTGGCTCAGCAGAGGACTTGGAAGACTGAGCTAAGCCTTCTATCTTTCAAATCATGCATCCCTGCCTTAACAAAGTTAAATCTATGAATTTAAAAGAGCAACAGGTCACACCAATGCATGCAGAGACCAGGTAACACAGTAGACTGGGAAATGGGAAGCAATGGCATGCATACACTCCCGAGCGCCCTGGAACAGTTCCGAGCGCTTGGGAGTGTGCTGCATGTCAGCTTTCTCTTAAACAAGAAGTGGTTCCATCTTGACATGCAAAAGCCCTTATTTTGATGTTTCCAAAGGGGAGAACATCTTTTAACTTTGACAGAAGGCAGTCTTGTTCACACATGAAAACTTGTGAGGAAATGTTTCTGTTCTTAGGGGGAAACCATTTTCTGTGCATGCATGTCAAAATGAAACCAATTCTTTTAATATTACACCTCGTTCCCAACCTGCCATGGGACAAAGGGGCAAGCATGAAATCTGGGACAGTCCCGAGCGCTCCAGAAGACTCTCGAGCGCTTGGGAGTGTGTCCAGTAAGGGGTTTTATGAAAATATTTTCTTGTGGCCCATTGCTCTTGTTTTTACACTAGGATCTCCCAACCATGCACCCAGTATTGAAGACTGGGTCAGGCTGAGAGACCCCCCTCAGAAGGGAAGAATAGCCCTTAAGTTGTGACCAAAGGTAAGAGTTCTACCTTTTCCTTGAACCTTGCTCCTTGGTGTAGCTTTGAAATGTGGATGGAGAGAGGAGAGTGCAAGAGATCAGATGGATATTCTGGATTTCTTGCCCTTTTTCCTTGGTGATTTGCAAAACCCTTTGAAATTTGGAAGAGAGTTTGGAGGTTTTTGGTCTTTGGCTAGAGAGAGAAAAAGAGCAGAGAGTAAGGGTGCTCTAGAATGAAATTTTTCGTGCCCCCTTTCTAGTTGAAAACCAGCCATATTTATAGGCAAAACATCAAATGGTTTTTTGAAAATCAAATGGTTTTGGTAAAATATTTCTTTAATAGGTAAACCCTTGGCCTGAAAATCTTCCTACCAGAGATTGAGTGTGGAATGAGCCATCGGCGGGCTGAAAGTGGCTGTAATGATGATTTGCAAGGTGAGTGGGTGATACAGCCATGCATTGGGCAACAGAAAAGTCTCGAGCGCTTGGGATTACTCCCGAGCGCTTGGGACCTCACTCTCGAGCGCTCGAGAAAGAGCCAGGCCAGGGGTTTTGTGAAACAGTTTGGAGCGCTTGGGATTGCTCCTATGCGCTTGAAAATGCCTTTTTTTACCATTTTTAATACTTCTTCAAATCCATCAAGGAGCAAAGTTCTGATTGGTACCAGGCTTGTTTCAATCCAAAGTCATCATCGGGGAGCCTCCAGGCCACAAGTCAAGGAATTTTGAAAAGTCCAAATTGGGGTGTCTACAGTTGCCCCTCTTTGGGCGACGCTCAGCATCACATCTAGATACGAGTGCCGTCCAAAGATTGAGACAGCCCAATTCGAGCCAGATCAAATCCTCAACTCAAAATCAAATGCAAGTAAAGATACAAACATCTGATGCATGTGGTCGCGTCTTTTCAGACTGCCTACGTACCCTTTTCTGCAAGGATCAGACCAGCGTAGTTCTTTGGGGCAAATGCAAACATGCAGACATGCAGACATGCAAGCAAATGATAGAAAGGTGTCACTCAGGACAGCGCCAAATCTATGGCGGCGGAAAAGGAGGGGTGCCAAATCTATGGCAGACAAGATGGGTGCCAAATATATGGCGGCGGAAAGAGGGGTGCCAAATCTATGGCAGACAAGTGGGGTGCCAAATCTATGGCGGCGGAAAGAGGGGTGCCAAATCTATGGCAGACAAGATGGGTGCCAAATATATGGCGGCGGAAAGAGGGGTGCCAAATCTATGGCAGACAAGTAGGGTGCCAAATATATGGCGGCGGAAAGAGGGGTGCCAAATCTATGGCAGACAAGATGGGTGCCAAATCTATGGCGGCGGAAAGAGGGGTGCCAAATCTATGGCAGACAAGTAGGGTGCCAAATCTATGGCGGCGGAAAGAGGGGTGCCAAATCTATGGCAGACAAGTAGGGTGCCAAATATATGGCGGCGGAAAGAGGGGTGCCAAATCTATGGCAGACAAGATGGGTGCCAAATATATGGCGGCGGAAAGAGGAGTGCCAAATCTATGGCAGACAAGTAGGGTGCCAAATCTATGGCGGCGGAAAGAGGGGTGCCAAACCTATGGCAGACAAGTGGGGTGCCAAATATATGGCGGCGGAAAGAGGGGTGCCAAATCTATGGCAGACAAGATGGGTGCCAAATCTATGGCGGCGGAAAGAGGGGTGCCAAATCTATGGCAGACAAGATGGGTGCCAAATATATGGCGGCGGAAAGAGGGACCGGGGATGAAGGGTGATGACAATGACGAGAGCGACGAAAGAGGGCCCGAGGGCCCACAGCGGAGAGAGATCTGTCGTGTCTGAGCCTTAGATTTTTGCCTTGCTGGCTTACTCTCACATAGACCCGAGCGCCGAGGTGATTATAACTTTTAGGCCTGCGTGCCTTGATTTTGTTTGGGTCTGCGTGCCCCGGTAGTTAGGATTGGGCGCGTGTTTGCCCCAGCTTTTGCACTTCCTTCCTTACTTATCGTGAATACCGTACTTCATGTATGATAATTTGCACATTGCTCTTCGGTGTTCGTTCGCATTTCTTTTAAGAATTGTATTTTATGAAATATGTTCGTCTAGCTTGCAAGAAAGTAGAGAGCACGCGAATTTCAACCGATACTTTCAAAGTAAGGACGAAAATCTAATACCAACACACAGTTAATAACGCACATTGCGACTTATCGTAAGGTTCAATGAAACATGCTTTACGTGGTACTCGAGAGACGAAAAATCTTGGGAATTAAAACATTTTTCAAATAACGAGAACAGATACGCAAGAAAATATGCCACGGAAACCGCTGTATCCCCTTGAGAATACCTTGAGAACTTTCTGATCGGAGCTGGGCGTATTTGTGGCGTCGGACTGAGGCTGGAACACCGGGATCAGCATCCTCTGTAAAACTCTCGAGCGCTTGGGAAAGGTCTCGAGCGCTTGGGTCTTCTGTCATTGGCAGATTCACAGTTGCTTCCCAATGCCACTCACTAGTTATTCCCTGTCGTTTTCTTCTGTATGCACCCTTCCAAGACATCTCGTGACTTTGCACCATCTGCTTCCCAGCAGAAACAACTTCCCGAAGCAAGACTTGGGCTTTCCCATCATTTTTCAAATTTTTCAAAGTTTGAAATTTTTGAAATTGTCTTGGGAATGTTGAGAATTCCAAGGCTAATGTGGGCTGGCATTGCATTCTCCAGACCTCTATAAATAGTGAGCTCCTGCCTTGGCCATTCCTTCACACTTCACCCCATTCTTCTTCTCCCAAATCCTTTTTTCTTCCAAAAATCCATTCCTCTCATGGCCTTGCTAAACCAAGCCTTGCTCCGTCTCTGGTTGGACAGTCTCGAAGGCATCGATTGGCTGAACTTCCGCGGTCACCAGCTCTACGCTCTTAGGCATCTTCGGGAGATTGCCGTCCGTCCTGTCTTGTTACACGCGGCGGTGCGCTTTTGGGATTCTGAAGCGCATGTCTTTCGCTTTGGTTCTCAAGAGTTATGCCCTACCGTCGATGAGTTCCATGCTTACCTCGGAAGTCACGAATCCACGGAGCCCATTGTCCCAATGCTTAGAGAGAGTATGAAGAATATTCTGAAAGCTAAGCTGGGTGTTAGTGGAAATGTTGCTGAGTTTCTTACTCGGGGCGATGCCATCAACATCGTGCAATTGTACGAGAGATTCAGCCCCCCCGGGGATTTGACAGACTTTGAACACCAAGGCCGACGAATGGCGGCCTGTTGCATTTGTCTCTTGGCGGCTTTTTTGTTGGTTCCTCCAGTTGGTCAGCCCAGTTCTCTATTGGTGGGCGTCGCTTCTCAGATCGAGGCTCGCAAAGATGTCGCGCCCTTAGTCCTTGCCGAGACTTTGATGGGTTTAGACGCGGTCAACGCTGGTCGGTCAAGGGTTTTTGGTGGTAGCCCGCTGCTGTTGCAGGTTAGGGACCTCACTCAGCTCTCCTTTTTCTATTTCTTTCATTCATTTTACCTCATCGCTCGGCTTAGGCCTTATTCTGACTTCTTACTTGTTTACTCTCTTTTTGGGTAGATGTGGCTTTGTGACAAGCTAAGCCTGCTGACGCCTCCGGCGAATGACTGGTGGTATCGTGCAAGTGGCTGGAACCGCCCTTTTCTAGCGACGTACAGCAACGAGGATGACTGGGCCGATTTCCTTGCATATGCCTAGGAAGATGACATCGTTTGGCGGTGTCATTGGCTGAGGCTCCCTGCCATGACTGCTGGTAACATGGGTTTGACGCATGTCCTTGTGGCTGGCTTGTCTGGTTTCTCTTTCTATTCACCGTTCCGCATCCTCCGTCAGTTTGGACTCAATCAAGAAGTACCGCCGTCGGGTTCTGAAGTGCTTCGTCTCCCTCCCTTCACCATTCCGGGCCTTCGGAGTTATGTTCGTTCATGGGAGGCTCGCAGGACTGAGCCTAGTGACCCACTTTTCTCTATTGCTACCACCGGAAGGTATCGCAGATGGCTGAGGGGAGATGTGGAAGCAAGGATGGGTTGACCACTTACTTTGCCGCTTTTTGGAATAAAAAGGCGTGTGTTAAGAATGTGTGTTTTTCGTTTTCATGCTCAGCTTGTAATAAAGAAATAATTTGAATAAAATCGGCTGATTAAGGATTTCCCCCTTTTGGTTGGTTAATCGCATGCGCCTCTGAGAAAACGTTCTGATTTGTCAATTTGGATTTCGATTTTAGAGATATTTAGGACCGAACCTCAGCGCGAGATTGCCTACGTATCCCTCGTGAAAAGGAATCAGGCCCATACGTAGTTCGGGCAAGGGTTCGCTCGGGTATTAACGCTCTCCTTTTGCGCTCTAAATTTTGTCTAGAGCCGCCCTTTCGGGTTTTCGGCCTAGCGAGCTCTTTTTCAGTTTTTGCCTTAACTTTTGCCTAAGTCGCCCTTTCGGGTTTTCGACCTAGCAGGCTTGCTCTAAATTTTGCCTGGGACTGCCCGCCCTTGCGGTTTTCGGCCCAGCGAGCTCTCTCAGGGGTAATATCATTTAAGTTGATCCAAATTGACAAGATTAGAGAATTCATTGCCTTCGAGGTCGATGATCGAGGCTGCTCCTCCAGAGAGAATGGTCTTGATTATGTATCGTCCTGCCCATTTAGGTCGGAACTTTCCTCGCAGATCAAACACCGGTGCGCGAATTTCCTTAACTACCATATCCCCCTCTTGCAGGTCCCTTGGTTTCACTTTTTTGTTGAACGCCCGGGCGATCCTTCGTTGGTATCCTTGAATGTGGTATAACGCTCGTAGCCTTCTTTCGTCGAATAGCATGAGTTCTTCAAATCTCCCACTGATCCATTCAGCTTCGTTCACCCCGCTCTCAGCCATGACTCTCAGCGATGGAACTTCTAGCTCGATAGGGAGAACGGCTTCCATACCGTACACCAGAGAATAGGGCTTTGCCCCCGTCGGTGTACGAATGGATGTCCGGTATCCCCATAGAGCTAGCGGCAATTGTTCGTGCCAATTCCTAGCTGACTGAGTGGTCCTTTCGAGGATCGTCTTGATCGTCTTGTTTGCTGCTTCAACTGCTCCATTCGTTTGTGGCCGATAGGTGGTCGAATGATGCACTTGGATTTTGAACTCGTCGAAAAGCTCCAAAACCCTTCCTTTGAAGTGAACTCCATTATCAGACACGAAGGCTTGAGGGACTCCATACCGATAAATGATGTTTTGCCTGATAAAATGAGCCACCTGAACGGCCGTCAATGTCTTGTACGAGGCTGCTTCGACCCACTTGGTGAAGTAATCCACTGCTACCAGAACAAACCTGTGACCATTGGAAGCCGCGGGAGTGATCTTTCCGATGACATCGATGCCCCAGGCGGAGAATGGCCATGGTGTCGCCATTGAGTGTAACTCTGAGGGTGGGACATGGATAAGGTTGGCATGAGTCTGGCACTTATGACATCGGCGCACGTGCTTGATACAATCTATTTCCATGGTTGACCAATAGTATCCCAACCTAAGAACCTTTTTTGCTAGCATCATTCCGTTCATGTGGGGTCCACAAACACCTTCATGTACCTCTTCCATTACCGCTCTTGACTCGTCATCGTGAACACACAATTTGTGAACTCCGCACGGAGATCGTCGGTATAATTTCCCACCGCAGATGATGTATTGAGATGCGAGGCGCTGCAAAGCGATCCGATCCTTCTTAGTTGAATCCGCGGGAAATTCTCCCTTCTCGACGAGATTCCAAATATCATGGAACCAAGGGAGACCATCATCTGGTTCGTCGATGTTCATAACATAGTCGTACACGCGTTTCTCCCTCTGCTCAATCATGACGGGTCTTAGCTTTACCCCGATTGGAAGTTCCAGCATGGATGCTAAAGTAGCCAGCGCGTCCGCGAAGCGATTCTTCATCCTTGGTACGTGCGTGAAAGTCACCTTTTGAAAGTTCGGGATAAGTTCGTCGAGTTGCTGATGATACGGCTTCATTTTCTCATCCCTTACTTTCCATTCCCCATTTGCTTGTGATACGACCAAGTTGGAATCTCCGACGACTTCCAGTACCTTGACCCCAATTTCCAATGCAGCTTCCATTCCCACGATACATGCTTCATATTCTGCCTCGTTGTTTGTGACTTCAAAGTTTAGCTTGAACGCGAGGGGAATGTGCGACCCCTCAGGCGAGACTAGCAGTATGCCAATCCCAAAGCCCTTCTGATTAGCGGCTCCATCGAAATACAACCTCCATGTTTCATCAATTGCTGTCATTACATCTTCGTCGGGAAATTGGAATTCGGTGTGTTCCGGGCCCTCAACCGGGCAATCCGCCAAGAACTTGCCACTGCTCTTCCTTTCACTGACTTGCGAGTGACATACTTGATTTCAAACTCGGCCAATAAGAGCAACCAACGTGCTAACTTACCGGTAAGTGCTGGCTTCTCGAATAGATATTTGAGGGGATCCATTCGAGAAATCAGTATCACCGAGTAAGCCAGCATGTAGTGTCTCAATTTCTTCGTGGCCCATATCAGTGCCCAGCATGTCTTTTCCAATGAAGTGTACCGTTCTTCGCTCCCCACCATCTTCTTGCTCAAGTAGTAGATTGCCCTTTCAACCCCATCTTCTCCTTCTTGTGCCAACATGCACCCCATTGACGAGGGCGTGACAGACAAGTACAGGATCAAAGGTTTTCCCGGGATGGGTGGCATCAAGATCGGAGGATTCTGGAGATAAGTCCGTACTGCTTCAAAGGCCTTCTGACACTTGTCGTTCCACTCGAACTTCACATCTTTCTTGAGTAGTCGAAACAGTGGTTCACAGGTCAATGTTAACTTGGCGATAAATCGGCTGATGAATTAGATCTTCCCTAAGAAGCACCGGACCTCTTTCTCGGATTGAGGTGGTTCCATCTCAAGAATGGCTGTGATCTTGGAAGGATCCACCTCAATCCCCCTGGTTGTGATCATGAACCCGAGCATCTTTCCGGCCGTGACTCCGAACGTGCATTTCTGCGGGTTGAGACGCATCCTGTATTTCTGAATCCTTTCCAAGAACTTTCTCAATGCGGGGAGATGGTCTTTCCGTTCCTTTCCTTTCACTATCATGTCACCGACGTATACTTCGACCTCCTTATGAATCATGTCGTGGAGCAGCGCCGTGGCACCCCTTTGGTACGTAGGACCGGCGTTCTTCAACCCAAATGGCATAACCCGATAACAGTATGTCCCCCACTCAGTGATGAATGTTGTCTTTTCCCTGTCTTTCGGAGCTAGGAGAATCTGATTGTACCCTGAGAAACCATCCATGAAGGATAGTAGAGCATGCCCTGCAGTGCTATCAACAAGTATGTCTATATGTGGCAATGGGAAATCGTCTTTAGGGCTTGCTTTGTTCAGGTCCCTGAAATCGACACACACTCACACTCTAATTTTTCCGTCCTTTTTAGGGACCGGAACGATATTTGCGACCCAGGTGGGGTACTCCGTTACGATTAGAAAATCGGCATCAATTTGTTTTGTGAGCTCCTCTTTTATCTTAAGCACCCAATCGGGCCGCATTTTTCTCAATTTCTGCTTAACGGGCTTTGCATCTAGGAAGAGAGGGATTCTGTGCTCGACAATCTCCGGGTCGATTCCGGGCATGTCCGCGTGAGACCAAGCGAAAACTTCTTTGAATTCTTTTAGCAAATCGGTGAGCTCTCGAAGCTCATCGGGGGACAGCCCGGAACCAACCTGAACTAATCGAGGGTTCTCCTCATCACCCAAATTTATAGAGATTATTTCTTCTTTTAGAGGCTGAGCATGCCTTTCATTTTCGCGATCGATGAGGGAACGGATCTCCTTGGGGACGTCCCCGTCGAGATCTATTCCTTCATCGTCGGGATCTAAACAATTTATTTCAAAAATCGGCAAGTAAGCGAAAGCGTCATTCATTTCATAAGCAGCCTCCTCGGAAGGGGGAAATACAGCGGTTGACTCAAATTCAAAGTAAAAGCTACGCTGTGGAGGGCCGATAGGCACAAACTCCGACTCTGTGCTAGACGACATACTAGTGTCGGACCCTGATTCAGACCCAGTGTAGGTGCCGTGAGTGCGAGTTACATGTGGTATGAAAGTGCAATTATCATAAACGCCTACAGCCTCCACGATGAGTTTGGAAGGATCTTCAACCTCTTCTTCCTTTCCAAGCACCAGCACAGCAGTGTCTTCGACCATACCCTCCGGATCTTCACCCTTGAACAGGAGTTGGAGACTGCCCACTCCAAAAGCCTCTAGCCAGTCAAGTGCCTCAGATACCTCTTCTATCTTGGTTACCACTTCATCTTCTTCCCAAGTGTCGTTGGCAAAGATTTCAAAACCCGGATGCTTCATTTTCGTTTCAAGATCCACAAAGGGCTCGGGTTCTCCTTGGTACAGTGCTTCTCCCACTTTCGGCTTAATCCCGGCTGCATGAGTCCGGGCACGGTTGCGCCACTTCTCTGCTGGATCGCTCTTCTTGGCCTCATATCCTAGACCGAAGCGTTCGTTACTTCCGGGAAAATCAGGGAACTCCGGGACTCCTTGACCATAAAGACCCAAACCCATGCCCGGTAGATATTTCATCTTTTTCATAATTTCCAGCGCTGCAGAACTCACCAAGAAGCCGTCCTCGGCCCGGATGGTGCACACTTTTGAAGTCATGACCGCGAAGCCCCCCATGGTAATGTCCTCCTCTCCATGCATAATCTCTAGTAGTGGGGAGTTGTCCTCAGAGTGCGGACGGATGCCTGAGTCTCCATGGATGATGAGGGTTCCAGAATCTAAACCCAAAATGAGTTTCTGATGTAGCGTTGAGGGCACACCCATGACATCCGATCTGTGCAGCCATGGCCTTCATAGCAGGAGGTTGAACGACGCAGGTATCTCTAACACACAGAATTCGACAGTGGTTTTAAACTTCCCCGTCACAAGTTCCAAGTTGATTGTCCCCAAAACATCGCGGCGCGTATTATCATAGGCGCGGACACCCAGATTTGACGGTGCAAAGTCCTTGTTCTTAAGGCCCAAGCAATAAGCGGTGCGAAGCGGGCACACGTTGATGGCTGAACCGTTGTCAATGACAATTGCGGGGACCCATTTCCCGAGACACTTCATCGTTACGTGCAGTGGCTTGTTATGGTCAGCTCCCTCCGGCGGGAGGTCTTTTTCAGTGAACGATAGGGTGTGCTGGGTGAGGTTTGTCGGGGTTATGAGAGCAATGAGAGCTTCCGGGGCTATATCAGAGGGGACCTCGAATTTTGAGAGAGTGTTTACGAGCCTGCGGCGGTGCTCGCGGGATGCAGCTAACACTCCCCACATAGACATACGAACGGGGGTCTCTTGGAGCTGTTGGATTATGGGGTCAGTGGTGGCCGCTGGGTTTTGTTGTTGGGAGGCACCAGGGTTAGAATTTATGGAATGGTTGGGATGGACAGGTGGGTTGGATTGAGGTGGTGGGTTTGTGGAGTTAGGAGGGTTGTTTTGTGGAGCTTGAGGGGTGTTCGGGTTTGCCGAGTTGACGGGGTTGTTCTGCCGCGGCGGAGGGACTCGGGACGAGCTTCCCCGCTGAAGATTAGTTGGTTGGTACACTCTTCCACTCCTGGTAAGGTTGCTGATCGTTTTGGGAATGGGCTCCCACCAAGTGCCCTCCTAGAAGTTGGAGAAGTCGGAGTTGCAAGAGTCAGCCTTACGTTTTCCTTTATCAAGTGTAGTTTTTTCCAAGGTTTCGTTGAGGGTTTCCATCTCCAGAGCGTGCCACATATTCCCTTCCTCTAGGGAACTCCAAAAGTTGACGTTATTGTTACCGTTGTTGTTGTTGTTGTTGTTGTTGTTAATCTGCAGGGAGCCTTCATCCATCATGGCTCTATTGACGGTCAGTTCCTCGCCATCAATCCACACATTCACCAATTCAGATTTTCCCCACAGCTCTTCAGAGTTCAGTACACAGATAGCGGGCTCATCGAGGATTTCCACTACGGGCCGCGGAAGGTGCTCCCCAATAATGTATCCCTGCGGGATGAAGGCTTGATCCATGATATGGTCCAGAGCGTCGGATCCTCTAGCAATATTGACAATAGCGCTGACAGTGAGCCCTGAAAACATGCGGGGATTCATGAGGTCCATTTCTCCACGAACTTCTTCCTCCAGAAAAAGGTATGCCAATGACGTCTCGTCTAACGGGTCGGAATCATCCATCCACAGCCACCCATTGGGTTCGGGCTCCCATGCCCATTCATCTTCTTCTTCTATCGGTTCTGGCTCCAAAAGCAGAGCAGACAGGGAGTACCCATCCAGGGGTTCGGTCAACACTTCTTCGAATTCTTGCCTCCAATTCTGCGACATGGTGAGCATCGAGAGCTACGTGCCATATTCCAGTTACGATAGCCCGGTTTTCTACTGCCAGAAAATCACTTGCCAATTCTTCCCACTCTCTTTGGAAATCCCAATCCACAGTTTCAAGGGCGCAGACGGTATCCTCGGTTGGCAACTTGACAATTGGTCTGGGTTGGGTGGTAGGGAGGATGTAAAGGCTCGGGTCAAAGGGATGGTCCAGGGAGATATGGTTGGTGCGGGCGTTGGTGTGTTTTGGGAGTGGGTTCGAGACGGTGTTTGGTTTCTGTGGTGGCGTGGGGATAGTCTTATTGTCTATGAGGTCTTGGATGGCATGGCGTAGGCAAAAGCAATTGTCGGTTGAATGGCCAGGGCCCTGGTGGAAGGCGCAGTATACGTTTGGGTTGTGGGATGCGGGGAGTTTTTGTGGTAGAGGAGTGGGGGCAAGTGGTTTAAGCATACCATCTTTGACCAATTTCTCGAGCACAGCAGAGAGGGGTGCTGAGAATTGAGCAAAGGCGCGGGATTGGGTACGGGGTTGACTGACTTGGGTCACAATCTGATTGACGGGCTCGGCTTGAGCTGTGTTTAAGAAAGAGTTCGGGAGGTTGGTGTAGTTCGAATTGCCAAACAGGGTGTTGCTATTTCCGGAGAAAACCTTCCTAGGCTTGGGTGTAGGCTCGGGTTTGTCAAGGATCCCCAATTGAACTGCCTCTTTGACGGCCAAGCCTGTGTCGAAGAAAGTTTTAAAATCCGAGCATGCTTGAGCCATAGTCATGTGCCGTGCGAGAGTTGGTTGAAGGTTCCGGACAATCATCCGGATTTGGTCCCTGTCACTTGGCCTGTCTTTCATCTGTGCGGCCTTAGCCCTCCACCTTTTTACAAACTCGGCGAAGGCTTCCTTTGCCTCCATCTTCGTCGATTCTAACTCTCGGGTGGTTACCTCCAACTGAATGTTGTAATCGTATTGCGCCACAAAAGCCGCGCATATGTCTTCCCATGAGCGTTTCTTTCATCCAGGGTGGTAAACCAATGCAAAGCATGCCCCACTAGTGTTTGCGAGAACATCTGCGCCATTGCATCCCTCTCCACTCCCCACATGGAGAGTGCCCCAATGTATCCGGTCAAGTGAGCCCTCGGGTTTCCTGTTCCGTCGAATTTAGCGAAATCAATCGGCCTGAATTTTTCGGGAAGCTTCGCATTAGGAAACAAGCAAAGCTTGTTGATGTCAAAGCCGGTTGATGCTATCTTCTCATTTCTTGCCACAGACTCCTCCAACAGGGTGATTTTTGCCAATACTGCAGCCATCTCGGGGTTTTGTGGGGTTTCCAATTCAACAGCCAGCTGCTCCGGGTTCGGCATCGGATTCGGGTTGAGATTAAGATTCGGATTTGGGACCAGATTCGGGATTGGGTTAGGATTCAGATTCGGGTTCAGTGGTGGAAGACGTCGTGCGACCCCAGTGATCATCATCATAAGCTGAGCGATTTGGTTATCAGTTCGCTCGCCAAGATGTTGGATACCTTCACTTATCTGTCCCATTCCTCCATACAAGTTTTCCAGACTGAGGTTAGGAATGGGGTTAGGATTAGGAACAGGGTTAGGATTTGGGTTGCCAGCATTCGGGTTTGGGTTGCCAGCATTCGGGTTTGGGTTGCCCCCGCTCAGGTCTGGGTTGGCGACATTTGGGTTTAGGTTGCTCCCGCTTGGGTTTGGATTGGGGTTCGGGTTTAGGTTGCCTATCAACAGATCCATTTCCGTCCCCAAATCTGACGCACTGACAGAAACTGCTTGGAGCTGAAGCCGTTCCAATCTCTGTCCCAAGGGTCTGGTCCAGGAGGGTATGGTATCTTTCTTCTTCGGCCCAATTGCTCAGTACTGACAGCAAAGCAAAAACCGTGCTCAGACGCGATTCCTGTTTTTATTATTTTCATGAACTATATGCATAGGTTTTTTTTTTTTAGAAAAATGTGCATCATCGTCACTGTCATCGACTCTGATTTTCCAAGAATGATACGGGAATCTTTTACACGAGTTTGCCTTGATCCTCAGATTTCTTTTAGGGTGCATCCTTCGTTCAGAACGGCAAATTCTAAGAGATGCCAAAATGAACTAAGTATTCGACTAGTCCTCATTCGAAGTTTCAATTTTGAACTTGGAATAACTTAGTATAGACGGCGTGATACCCCAACCATCGCGGTGTCAGTGGCACTGTGCCATTAGCCAAGGTGGTGTAAGTAAAGTGGCATCACGGCGCCGGTTCCTTTGTCATTCCTTATTCTCCGTTGAAATTTCGATTAGGCATTAGTCAAGGACTTAGTAACATCCTGATTTCCCGAAGTTTCCTTGTTCTAAGGACTCATGTAGTTAAACAACACGCATATAGAATGCGTGACTCTTCATCGGGTCTTGGCAACCTCGCGAAGACTGCGCAAGCGAGTCTCAGAGTTCTATATGAGACACAAAAAGAGAAAGCGTGAGATGCAAGGTGTGATGTGCAAAGGTGATAAGATTACGGTCTTTCGAAGGTTGCCTAATTCCTCAGAATTTCTTTTTAGGGTGTATCCTTCATTCAGAACGGCAAATTCTAAGAGATGTCAAAATGAACTAAGTATTCAACTAGTCCTCATTCGAAGTCTCAATTTTGAACTTGGAATAACTTAGTATAGACGGCGTGATACCCCAACCATCGCGGTGTCAGTGGCACTATGCCATTAGCCAAGGTGGTGTAAGTAAAGTGGCATCACGGCGCCGGTTCCCTTGTCATTCCTTACTCTCCGTTGAAATTTCAATTAGGCATTAGTCAAGGACTTAGTAACATCCTGATTTCCCGAAGTTTCCTTGTTCTAAGGACTCATGTAGTTAAACAACGTACACCGGGGTGCACGATTCATCATCGGGCCAGGCAACCTTCTACAGACCGTGCGAGCGAAAGCGCAGGACTCAAAAATGAACAGACAGCATGACGACATGACGTGGATGAGATGTAGAAAGCAGTAACATGTAGACAGGATATAGCACATAATCCTACCTTGCGGGTCCCTGTCCTAGTTTGGAAGGTTCTATTGCTTTCTAAACATGTACAAATGTTGGTTTTGGCTTGAAGAGGATTCCCCGGACTAGAGTCAAAGTATACCTCCCACTATTGAGCGTACACCCAATAATGGTACAAACGGTAGAGATGACTCATCACGGTCGAGGGTTGCTGAGCATTCCGGGATTCCCCATCACCGGCAAGCCAGATAGGATTGCCGAAACACAACAGCGAGGTTGCACAAGATATATACAAAAAAAAAGACAACGAAATAAAATCCCTTCTGAAAATCCCACAAACGTTTTTCAAACCTGGCTCACAAGTTTAATTGATATCTAAGAAAAGCGGGCCGTTTTATCAACAAACCAACTTTTTCTCAAGTATTAATTAAACCAGTTCCCCAGCAGAGTCGCCACTGTGGGCTGCATGCCCAAAAAATTAAATATATTTTCCCCGCGCTTGAAGAAAAATACATTGTTTGAAGAGTCGCCACCCGGATTTGCGGTATATCACCCGAGAAACCGTCTTTATTTGGAAAATCGGTTGATTTGAAGTTGAAAACCAGAGATCAGTTTCAAGGGTTCGGAAGCCATGTTACGAGGGGGGAAGGGTTTTACGGCACCCCCCTCGCCCGATTCGAGATCGGTCTCTACTAAACGTTTGTGGGATTTTTCAAAAGGGGATTTTGTTTCATTAGACCATTTAACAAGTATGTACAGTTTATAGCAGGCAAACAGTGCATGCATGTGTAGTTGTACAGGGGAAAGTGAAGTGATGGAGTAACGGTGAGCAAATGCACAAATGACAGAAAATTGGAGACTGCCACTGACTTCACTCTCGAGCGCTCGGGTACAGTCCCGAGCGCTTGGGAGTTCTGACACACTGAACCTGCAAAATTTGTTAGTACGGACAGAATACGATGCTAAACTGGGAATTGAAATGACATTAAGTACACTACTGGCTCAGCAGAGGACTTGGAAGACTGAGCTAAGCCTTCTATCTTTCAAATCATGCATCCCTGCCTTAACAAAGTTAAATATATGAATATAAAAGAGCAACAGGTCACACCAATGCATGCAGAGACCAGGTAACACAGTAGTCTGGGAAATGGGAAGCAATGGCATGCATACACTCCCGAGCGCCCTGGAACAGTTCCGAGCGCTTGGGAGTGTGCTGCATGTCAGCTTTCTCTCAAACAAGAAGTGGTTCCATCTTGACATGCAAAAGCCCTTATTTTGATGTTTCCAAAGGGGAGAACATCTTTTAACTTTGACAGAAGGCAGTCTTGTTCACACATGAAAACTTGTGAGGAAATGTTTCTGTTCTTAGGGGGAAACCATTTTCTGTGCATGCATGTCAAAATGAAACCAATTCTTTTAATATTACACCTCGTTCCCGACCTGCCATGGGACAAAGGGGCAAGCATGAAATCTGGGACAGTCCCGAGCGCTCCAGAAGACTCTCGAGCGCTTGGGAGTGTGTCCAGTAAGGGGTTTTATGAAAATATTTTCTTGTGGCCCATTGCTCTTGTTTTTACACTAGGGTCTCCCAACCATGCACCCAGTATTGAAGACTGGGTCAGGCTGAGAGACCCCCCTCAGAAGGGAAGAACAGGCCTTAAGTTGTGACCAAAGGTAAGAGTTCTACCTTTTCCTTGAACCTTGCTCCTTGGTGTAGCTTTGAAATGTGGATGGAGAGAGGAGAGTGCAAGAGATCAGATGGATATTCTGGATTTCTTGCCCTTTTTCCTTGGTGATTTGCAAAACCCTTTGAAATTTGGAAGAGAGTTTGGAGGTTTTTGGTCTTTGGCTAGAGAGAGAAAAAGAGCAGAGAGTAAGGGTGCTCTGGAATGAAATTTTTCGTGCCCCCTTTCTAGCTGAAAACCAGCCATATTTATAGGCAAAACATCAAATGGTTTTTTGAAAATCAAATGGTTTTGGTAAAATATTTCTTTAATAGGTAAACCCTTGGCCTGAAAATCTTCCTACCAGAGATTGAGTGTGGAATGAGCCATCGGCGGGCTGAAAGTGGCTGTAATGATGATTTGCAAGGTGAGTGGGTGATACAGCCATGCATTGGGCAACAGAAAAGTCTCGAGCGCTTGGGATTACTCCCGAGCGCTTGGGACCTCACTCTCGAGCGCTCGAGAAAGAGCCAAGCCAGGGGTTTTGTGAAACAGTTTGGAGCGCTTGGGATTGCTCCTAAGCGCTTGAAAATGCCTTTTTTACGATTTTTAATACTTCTTCAAATCCATCAAGGAGCAAAGTTCCGATTGGTACCAGGCTTGTTTCAATCCAAAGTCATCATCGGGGAGCCTCCGGGCCACAAGTCAAGGAATTTTGAAAAGTCCAAATTGGGGTGTCTATAGGACCCTAACTAAAAACAAAACAAATCCCCTTTGTTGGAACTACGTTTATGGCCTGATTCCCTCCATGGGATACGTAGGCAATCTCTAAGTTCGAGATTCGGCCACTGCTATCACTTCCGAAATTTCTAGGTCTATCCTGAAGCATGTTCGCTATCAAATCATGGCAATAACATCTTCAAATAAAACGACCAAATGTTTTATTATTTCCAAAGAGAAAGGACAAAGTAAACCTAAACAATTCTTAATCCATGAAAGCTAGAATCAAACAAACATCTTTTGAAAAACATAAGCAAAGCGTCGATCTCTAGGTCTTCCTTCTCTTTGCACTACTATCCTCCAAAAGGTTTTTCTTCAACCAGCGTTTGTAAGAACCCGATAGCTTGGCAACGAAGTTCTCAGCAACCTCCTGCATCACTCTATTTGGCCAAAGACGCAGCATATTGCGACGGAAGTTGGCATCATGGATCTTAGAGACGGTGTACTCAGGGTCACCTAAGATTGCGGCTTGTTCAGCCCCAAACTGCCTTTGAAAGCGAACAGGGAAGTAGAAAACGACTCGAGTAATGCCAATCACTGCTACACCAAAGTGGTTCATGGTACTCGCAGTCATACTCTCTATACACCAGGGGCAAACCCATTGAATCCAATCACCCCTGCAGGTCCTCATCCATGCTTCCCAAGCAGCCTCAGTTGGGAATTGCTTAATCATGTGACGCTCTGTGCACTGGTCTGGATTATAAGGAAGTCGCTCCGGCTCATCCCACACCTTTAGCTTCTCAAACAACCACACCTAGAGAAAAAGGGAAAATTGTGAGTTGAGAGAACACGTGAGTCAAAACAAAAGAATGATGAGTGAAAAGATAAACTTGACAAAATAAACAAATAAAGGAGCGAACCTGCAATAGCAAGGGACCGCCTGGGAACTGGGCTGTAGGACTACCCTTCATCACATCTAGACCCATCAAGGTCTCTGCCAACACTAAGCCAGCGAAACCCACACGGTTTCCAATTTGTTGAGCAAGGTTAAGCAATACAGGATCAGCATGACCAGAGGAAGGGCCAAGCAAGTAATAATGAAGGAGACAAATGCACAATGCATGAAAGCACGACTTCTGTAGGGAAACTTGGCGATGGGCCTCAGCTGTACCAAAACGCTGAATAAGTTGCAGAATCTCCAGCCTTCCTTTCACTAGGAAGAATTTAACTTCATGTTATTGGACTCGGAGTAAATCCTTCAGGAGATCACTTCGGTTGAACAAAAGATTAGGGATAACAAAACCTTCCCTGTCTGAATGGCCCATAATGGCCGCAAATTCCTCGATAGTAGGACACAACTCCTCTCTCTTAAAGCGAAAGACGTGAAAATCAGGGTCCCACAAACTAGCGGCTGCCCTAAGGAAGGCAAAATTCACGGGAATGTGACGAAGAGAAAAGAGGAAGTCCATGCCAAAGGACTTAAAGTGCAGACGGTCAAGGCCATTAAAGGAATCCAACCACTGATCAAGGACTGGTTGTGCCATATGCAAAGAATTGCTGCTGACAATGCTATCGGGTTCGTAGAACGCGTACTTATAGGACTAGGTCGAGTCTTAGTTCGAATCGGAATCGGATTCTTAATCCTCGGAAATTTAGTCGGTCTCTCGGCCAGCACTTCGATAAGACGGCCGTGGGATCAATCCACCGGCCCGTAGATAATAGGGTTGACCTACAAGTCAAACCCAGGCAAACCAAACGATCCCTCGGCCGCCAGATCGAAGCTTCGGCCGTATAATCACTAGCTCGGCCGCCTGAACGGCTATTTTACAGACTGTTCCCACGGTTCAGTTCGTTTCGTTGGATTAATGAGAATGTCACACGTAAACAACGTAAGAACAGCATATACAATCATAAAGCAGAGCAAGAAGGTTTTTGTTTCATATAACGAAAGCTTTTTACATCACAAGGTGGATCATCCCACATTTCCTAAACAAACTATACATCGATTTCCTGTCAAACTAACCTATGCAGGAAGAGAAACAGAAAAAAGACAAAAAGAGGGAGCAGGAAAGGATGCCGGACCCTCTGGTGCTCTAAACACCAGAGGCCTGCTGCAAAGAAACTAAGGAGAGGACACCCCTGGGGCGGTGTATACCGGAGGAGTACTACGGTGCAAAAGAGACACCACATAGCCCAGAAAAATCACCACACCGCGTACCACCGCCACACCAGGAGTTCCGCGTCACGGAAGCAAGCCACCCATGCAAGGGTCCCTAATCAAGTATCAAGACGGGACCAAAAGCAAACGCGGTCTCCCTCCGCGCACGCTAGCCGCGTCGGCATATCACCCACGGCCCGGAGCTGTCGGAAACGAGGAGAAATGGAAGGGATCTTCGGTGGAAGTCTCGGACGTAAGAAACGGGGAGGGAAGAAAGGAAAATGAAATGAAACGGCTGAGGCCGTGGCCTTTTATAGGCCCCTGGAAACGAACCGATTAAACGGCCGAGTATTCGATACCTCGGCCGAGACATCAATCCTTCGGCCGAGAGATCGATCTCCTGGCCGCCCAATCTATCTCCCTCAGCCATATCAGGTCTTGCCCTGTGCACTGACTCAAGCCACTACAGACTTCTAAATCCTCAACCAACTAAGTAGCCTTGGGGGCATCCCCGAGCCAACACAACATAATCAAAACTAGCCTTGGGGGCATGCCCAAGCATCAAAGATCTCTCTCCACAAACTGCTGGCCAAAAACAAGTCAAAACATCCAGCGGCTCTATATCCGTATCCATTGCCGAGGAGGCAAGCAGCTCCGTACTCACCTAGCAGCTCTACGGCTCTATGCCCATACTCACTCACTCAGCGGCTCCAAGCCCACCGTTTCAACTGGCTCGAAGCCATAACAACCATCTTAGCAGCTCTAAACCCATTATCGACAGGCTCTACGCCCTTTATCACAACTTAGCGGCTCAAAGCCTATTATCTCAAATGGCTCCAAGCCATCACCTCAAATAGGCTCGAAGCCTATCTCAACAGACTCTACGTCTACTATCACCCAGCGGCTCGAAGCCCTCGAATCAGCAGCTCTGTGCTCGCTATCACAACAACAGACTCTACGCCTGTTATCACTCAATTTGGCGGCTCCAAGCCCATTGTCTCAACTGGCTCGAAGCCGTACAAAATCAAGCTCTTAACAGGCTCAAAGCCTATGTCTATTACCTCAGCGGCTCAAAGCCCATTATCTCAACAGGCTCGAAGCCTATATCTACCACCTCGGCGGCTCCAAGCCCATTACTCTAATAGGCTCAAAGCCTGTATCTACCCTCTGAAATGGCTCGAAGCCATAAACTCAGCGGCTCAAAGCCCAACATCTCAACTGGCTCGAAGCCGTAAACAAGCAACAGGCTCTAAGCCGCCCCATCAATCAAGACATCTATTCTCAGGCTCTATGCCTGAATGCTCAAAAATCTAACATTTTTGAATGCTCAAGCTCTACGCTTGGATGCCCAACCACTGTGTACTAGATGCTCAGGTTATACACTTGAATGCTCAAGCTCTACGCTTGGATGCCCAACCACTGCGTACTGGATGCTCAAAGCCTGTACTTTGAATGCTCGGATTCTGGCGTCCGAATGCTCGAGCTCTACGCTCTGAATGCTCAAGTCCGGAACTTGATAGAAGCTCTAAGCTTAAAACAAACACACACGCACGGGCCCGTGCACATATTGCATCAACATTTTCACATCGAGTCTGCATCATACCTATTCACATCTAACAACCATCATCACACATATACACTCTGCATGTCTCTCATGAAACAGGTCAATCCTGCAATCAACTGGCACTATGCCTCGGTTTTATTGATCGGCCCAACGCCTCGATCCTTTGGCTCCACGCCAACACTTATGATGAGAAAGCTCCGTGCACAAACCATCAGAATACAACCAGCTCTACGCTTCGGTTCATATCACGTCAAGCTCTAAGCTCCGACAACTCAGGCCCTCGCCTCAAGACTGCATGCAAGCTCCACGCCTTAATCACTTCAGGCTCCATGCCTCAGTTTCTTCACCAGCTCCGCGCTTCGGTCCTATTAATCACCTCAGGCTCTCGCCTTATGATCAACACCAGCTCCGCGCTTCGGTCCTATTAATCACCTCAGGCTCTCGCCTTATGATCAACACCAGCTCCGCGCTTCGGTCTTATCAAACCAATCCCCTTAGGCCTTCGCCTCAAGATTACAACAGGCTCCACGCCTCGATTCTATCACACTCCTCAGGCTCTTGCCTCATGACTACAACCGGCTCCGTGCCTCGGTTCCCTCATCTCCAAAAGCTCCGTGCTCCAGTTACTGGCCCTGCGCCCCCATCTTAAAAACAAACGGCGTCCAACTCATCCCCAGTAGATGGTTTGGATTCCACCCCAATTACATCAATTCCTTCCAGCTCATTCGCAAGGATAGGCTACTCTACCGAGTTCCTTTCAGTCAAAGTAAGGATGATCAAGAAAAGCAAACGCAGAGTACTGATCTACCCCAAAATAACTAAGGAAGCTCTCCGCAAAACTCCCCCGGCAGCCCAGCGCTCCTTCAACTACTCTTCGCCAAAACCCTGGCTCAGTCTAGGTACGTCACACTACGGCTTTTTTTTTTAAGCCCTAAGGTACGTCTTCTGTCTCTAACCCTCCAAACTTTTTAAACTTCTTTTGCCCGAACTACGATTGGTCTGAATTTCCCCTGTGGAATACGTAGGCAGCCTCCGGGTCCGACCATAACAAAAAAATTTTTGCCCGAACTGCGATTGGTCTGAATTTCCCTTGTGGAATACGTAGGCAGCCTCCCGGCCCGACCATAACAAAACCTTTTTCGAAAACCCCTTGGAATAGTGGTTGGACCAAATTGAGTTGCTTTTTACAGCTTTGACTCTTACTCAAACATGTCTCGGACTCAAGTTATAATATCATCCTGTAGACACCCCAATTTGGCCTAACGATTATTTCAAGTCCCACCTTGGGACCATCCCGATGATGAAATGGATACAGTGATTGCTGATTGCTTCCTTGAGAACCTTAGGACTTTCGGTGAGAACTTTGACCACTTAGAGGACCCAATTCAAAGCCATACAGCCTTTCAGACAGAAATACGGAAGCCTAGGAGAATCCATCTGTCAGCCGTGACATCGATCCCATGGCCATAACATCAATCCCTCACCCGAGCAACCTGTTGCCAGCAAAATTTCCCTGAGAGATCAATTCCTCGGCCGCAAGATCTATCCTTCGGCCGAGACATCCATTCCTCGGCCGTGAAATCCTTTACTCGGCCGCCAGATCGACCTTTTTCCAGACTCTCGAACGTTCTGTCAGACGTTTGGTTTGATCCAACTACACTACCTTCCCGATGCGTTCGGGCTACGCTCAGAGATTACGACGTAGAGTTAGAGATGCATTGCAATTGCAATTGCCATCTCGTGATTTGATTGGCCGGAGTGAGTCATCCCTATGCCTATATAAAGGGGCCTTTGGGCTCCGAAATACACACAGAAATTGATAGACCTACACACTCAATCAAGCCACGAAACTCTACACAAATACTCTCTCAAACCCATACTCCAAAAGCCCTAACCTTCCGAAGGTAGCCGTCAATCCGGCGATCAAACCCCGAAGTTCAAACCCTAACTCTAGGGTTCTCGATCAAGCAATTAATCAATCATGCCCAATCCAAAGCAATCAAGCAGCTGAGGGATCAAGGTGGTAAGGCCCAACGGCCTCTGGTTTGTTTTACTTATCGCGTTTATGGCTAACCGTAGCATTTAATCGTTTGCTAAGTTTTCTGTCTGGTGTGAGGAAGAACATCGACCTGGGTTTCGATCCCTCGGCCGATAAATAAAACCAAGAGGATCCCTCGGCCGTGAGATCAATTCACCGGCCGCAGGATCCATTTCCCTGGGACAGTTTTGTTGGTTTCCTGCTTTCTGAATGCATGCTTCAATTATTGCACTGGCTCACTTTGCTTACTGTTTAAAGGAATAAATAAACAGACTATGTGTTGGAATTAAACAAAGCATCTATACGTCTTATGTTGAATGATTATGGGCCAGTCTCACGACTGAGCAAAGAGGGGTGCCTAACACCTTCCCCTTATTGTACTTTTGGCTCCCGTATCCAGAATCTCTATCTGTTTTCCCAGTTTTAATAAACTGGGTGGCGACTCTATTTGATGATAACCGTTATCATGTGGCGATGTTCCTAGCCATGGGAATGTCCATGATTTTGGTTTATGATGTGAGCAACCAATCGAACAAACAACGTGATCAATCTGTATGGCGATGCCCCGCTTGGGAGGTGTCTACAATCATTCAGAATGGCGAACTCAACACCATTCGACTGATTGAGCTGTATGGCCCCGAGGGAGCCCTGGGAGATTACGTAGGGGAAGCTCACAAGCGCTTTGTATTATCCATATGTGCACTGGCTGCTTATATGCTGATTCCTATCGAAGGAAGGGTGAGTCCCAAACTGGTGAGCATGGCCCTACAAATGGATGCCCAGAAAAACATCATGCCCGTGGTTTTAGCGGAAACGCTCCTGGGCTTGGATATGGTGAAGCTTGAGCAAGCAGATTCATTCAGTGGATGTCCTATCTTGCTTCAGGTAAATTCTCACTCAACTCGTTTCTCGCATCTTCATCTTTACCCGAATACTCAAGCTGTACTTGATTTCCGACTTATCTCCTGCTCTCATGCAGCTCTGGCTGTCGGACAAAGTGGGAGTTTTAGAAGTGCCACAGGCTGGCTTTGAAGACTTCCCCAGGCTTTTGGTCAAAAGACCGATGATATTCCCTAACCTGACGGTGGACATATGGTTTGCATTTCTAAATGACATGCATCCTGAAGACATAATCTGGAGATGTCCTTGGTTAAACCTTCCGGACATGACGATCAATTCGGCTGGATTCAGTAGAGTGGTAATCGCTGGCTTAACGAGCTTCACCTTCTACATCCCAGGGCGTACTCTTCGTCAACTCGGGAGAAGCCAAGGGTACAAACGCTATGGAGCGGAAGACTTCGAAATCCCCGTATTTGACTCGTGGAATCTACGTTGCTACAAAGGCAACTGGAGCAACAGGGCTTTGAAAGAATCGATTCCGGACTTCAAGACATGGCTGGAAAATCGCTATGTAAGATGGCTTCGTGCGGAAGTTGAAGCAAGGCTGAGGGGATATTTCTGAATCCCGTAGAAACAAACTTGCAACCAACGTGTGCCCGGAAATCGTCAGGTTATCTGAGCTGTTGTCTTTTAATCTGTATGCTCGCCTTGTAAATTACATGTCCCGTTGCCCGGCTCGACCGGCTAAATAAAAACTTTGAATAAGAACAATCCGGACGTTATCCACCCGAGGGACCAAACTTATCATCGAATGTGCGATTTGAACTAACAATGCTTCGACGTAGTCATAAATGCCCGTAATGACCTACTGGAAGCATCGGAATCACAAAATCTGGCCTGAGGCAAAATGCGATAAATCACCCACCAAAAAACAGTGGCCTACCTTACTGTGCCGAAATAAACTGAACCCTCGCGTGAGGAAGTGAAACTGTCGCGCGAGACTCACTAAGTCGCGCGATACTCCCGAACCGTCGCGCGATGGAGAGACTCTGTTACAGCTGCCAGCCTTGACTCATTCAGAAGGTAAAGTGTTGCAGGCCCTGCCACCAGCTCTGGACGTGCAGGAGATTCTGGGTTGTCACAGAGGTGTGCCCTTGATTTGGAGGACATGGGGGACACCTTGCATGAATATTTTATCCAAGGCAAAAGACATTTCACCCTTTCTTGGCTATAAAAGAAGAGTAGCCCCCTGAATGAAGGGTATGCTCTCCGTAGAAAACTTCAGATACTTTTTCCCCCAATGGCAAATCATCTCCCTACATTAATCAGCCCGTGGCTCGAAGAATTTGTTGCGAGCGACTGGCTGTGCTTCCGTTCCCACGGGCTGGCCGCCTTTCGCTTCCTAAAAAGCATAAGGCTTCACCCCGAAATCCTGAGAGCAGCCCTCCAGTTTTGGGATCGGGACGTCCATGTGTTCCGATTTGGGGACAACGAGCTGTGCCCGACTGTAGAAGAATTCCAGGCATATCTCCAAGGTTTTGCCTCGAGCGTGATTATCGTGCCACCCTGTAGAAAGAGTATGCCGAAGCTCCTAAAAACCTGTCTGAACATTTCGAGTGGAGCGACGGGTAGCCTGCTGGCTGGCGGGCAAATAAACGTCCTGCGCCTGATGGAATGGTATAGGCCTGACGGTGATCCAGAGGATACTACCCTGCAGGTCCGACGCCGTTTCGCTCTATCAATTGGGGTACTAGCCGCATACTTGTTGGTGTCCCCAAATGGACGGCCTGATCCCTTGCTGGTGGACGTGGCCATCCAGCCAGGAGCCAGAAGGAACGTGGTTCCTATGGTTCTTGCAGAAACGCTCATGGGTTTTGTAGACACCTCCCAAACGGGGCATCGCCATACAGATTGATCATGTTTGTTTGCTTGCTTCGTAAACCAAAATCATGGACATTCCCATGGCTAGGAACATCACCACATGATAGCGGTTATCATCAAAACAGAGTCGCCACCCAGTTTGTTAAAACTGGGAAAATAGGTAGAGATTCTGGACACGGGAGCCAAAAGTACAATAAGGGGAAGGTGTTAGGCACCCCTCTTTGCCCAGTCGTGAGACTGGCCCATAATCGTTCAACATAAGTCATGTAGATGCTTTATTTAATTCTAACACATAGTCTGTTTAATTAATCCTTTAAACAGTAAGTAAAGTGAGCCAGGACTGTAATTGAAGCATGCATCAGAAAGCAAAACAAAGCAAAGCTGTCCCAGGGAAATGGATCCCGCGGCCGGTGAATGGATGTCACGGCCGAGGGATCCTCCTGGTTTGATGTACCGGCCGAGGGATCGAAGCCCCGGTTGGTGTTCTTCCTCACACCAGACTATGCGATTAACAGATAATCAGAAAGCTATGATTAAGTATAAGAGCGATAAATAAAACAAACCAGAGGCCGTTGGGCCTCACCACCATGATCCCTCAGTTGCTTGATTGCTTCGGATTTGATTGTGATTGACTGATTGCTTGATTGAAAACCCTAGGGTTAGGGTTTGAACTTCGGGGTTTGATCACTGGATTGATGGCTACCTTCGGGAGGTTAGGGCTTTTGAAGAGGGGATTGAGAGAGTATTTTGGCAGAGTTTCGTGGCTTGAGAGAGTGTATTCTCTAATGAATTTCGTGTGTATATTTTTTCGGAGACCAAAGGCCCTTAATATAGGCAATTGGTGACTCACTCCGGCCAATCAAATGGCACGATTGCAATTGCAATTGCAATGCACCTCTAACTCTACGTCGTAATCTCTGAACGTGGCCCGAACGCATCGGAGAGGTAGTGTAGTTGGATCAAACAATCGACAGAACGTTCGAGAGTCTGGAAAAAGGTCGATCTGGCGGCCGAGTAATAGATCACACGGCCGATGAATGGATGTCTCGGCCGAAGGATAGATCTTGCGGCCGAGGGATTGATCTCTCAGGGAGATTTTGCTAGCAACAGGTTGCTCGGGTGAGGAAAGGATGTTAAGGCCGTGAGATCGATGTTACGGCCGACAGATGGATTCTCCTAGGCTTCTGTATTTTCTGTCTGAAAGGCTGTATGGCTCTGAATTGGGTCCTCTAAGTGGCTCAAAGTTCTTATCGAAAGTCCTAAGGTTCTCAAGGAGGCAATCAGCAATCACTGTATCCATTTCATCATCGCGATGGTCCCAAGGTGGGACTTGAAATAATCGTTAGGCCAAATTGGGATGTCTACAGGTTTGGATTTGGTGGCTGCTGGCCAAACAGAGATATTCGGCGGTAGCCCACTCTTGTTGTAGGTAAACTCTCACTCAGCTCTCCTTTTTCCGGTTTTCACACAGTCTGCTTTTACCTCAACACTCGGCTAAGGCTATATAGAAGCTCCTTACTTGTTTTTCTTTCGCTCAGGCTTTATATGGCTCCTTACTTGTATTTTCGCTCGTGCAGCTATGGCTATCCGACAAACTCAGGCTAATTACAGCTCCTGAAGAGAATTGGCCCCATCTGCCTGGGCGAATGCATCAGAGAGAGATGCTGTATCCAGATATGTTTGCTGAGGAGTGGTATACCTTCATGAGAGAGATATCTCCGCGCGAAATCGCCTGGCGGCACGGAAGCTTGAACATTCCGGACATGGCCCTGAACTCTGCGGGTTTCGAGCAGATGGTGATTGCTGGGCTGTCCAGTTTCACTTTGAGACCATGGATCGAGTTGACTGATTGCGACCGAATCTCACAGAGAGATTGCCTATGTATCCCAAGCTAGGGAATCAGGTCAGAACGTAGTTCAGGCAAGGGTTCGCTCGTGTATTTTAGCTCTCCTTTTGCGCTCTAACTTTTGCCTAGAACTGCCTTTACAGGTTTTCAGTCTAGCGAGCTTTGATTGAATGCCTATTTATTTTTGCCTAAACTGCCCCCTTGGGTTTTCAGTCTAGCAAGCTTGCTCTAATTTTTGCTTGGAACCGCCCACCCTTGTGGTTTTCGGCCCAACGAGCTTCTCTCATGGGTAATAACGCTTGAGTTGATCCAGGTTGACCAGAGTGTTGAACTCGTTGCCGTCCAGATCAATAAGCTGAGCCGCCCCACCCGAGAGGATGGTCTTGATAATGTAAGGCCCCGCGCGCTTCGGGCGGAACTTACCACGTAGATCGAAAAGGGGAGCCCGGATTTCCTTCGTAACCATATCCCCCTCAGCCAAGTCACGAGACTTCACCTTCTTGTTGAATGCCCGAGCAATTCTGCGCTGATACCCCTGAACATGATACAAGGCACGGAGCCTCCTCTCATCAAAGAGCATGAGTTCAACGAACCTCCCACTAAGCCATTCGGATTCTGTGAGTTCACATTCAGCCATGATCCTCAAAGTCGGTACCTCGAGCTCGATGGGAAGCACAGCTTCCATCCCATAGACTAGGGAAAAAGGGGTTGCCCCTGTTGATGTTCGAATCAACGTGCGATACCCCCAAAGAGCTAGGGGTAACTGCTCGTGCCAGTCCCTGGCGGACTCTGCGGACTTCTTGATAATCGTCTCAACATTCTTGTTGGCTACTTCAACTGCCCCATTCGTCTAAGGGTGATAGACCGTCGAGTGATGAATCTGGATCTTGAACTCATCGAAAAGCTCTAAGACCCTGCCTTTGAAGTGAACTCCATTATCTGACATGAAGGCCTGAGGAACCCCGTATCGATAGATAATGTTCTTCCTTATGAATTGAGCGACTTGAACTGCAGTTAAAGTTTTGTAAGACTCAGCTTTGACCCACTTGGTGAAGTAGTCTATTGCCACCAGAATAAACCGATGCCCGTTCGAAGCAGAGGGCCTGATCATGCCAATGACGTCGATTCCCCAAACAGAGAAAGGCCAAGGTGATGACATGCCAAAGAGATTAGAAGGGGGAACATGTATGAGGTTGGCGTGGATTTGACACCTATGGCAACGGCGTACATAATCCACACACTGGGATTCCATAGTGGACCAAAAGTAGCCTTGCCGCAGGATCTTCCTGGCGAGCATGACTCCACTCATGTGAGGGCCGCAGACCCCCTCGTGGATTTTCTCCATTATCCTGATGGCCTCAGCGCCATTAACGCAAAGCTTATGCATCCCGCAGTGCGACCTCCGGTACAACTTCCCTCCACAGAGAATGTATTGCGCAGCCAATCTTCGTAAAGCGGTTTGATCTTTCTTAGTGGCGTCGGGCGGGTAACTGCCGTTCTCAATGAAGTTCCATATGTCATGGTACCAGGGTTGGCCGTCATCGACATCATCGACGGCGTTGACATATCGATAAGCAGGCAAGTCCCGCTGTTCAATGAGGATTGGACGAAGCTTGACACCCAACGGGAGTTCGACCATGGAAGCTAAAGTAGCCAAGGCATCAGCAAACTGATTCTTTAGACAGGGAATGTGCGTGTGTGGGCAGCATGCCCTTGAAATGTGGGAGAAGGATTCCGTTCCTTTCCCAAGGCAATGGGTCTAGATCGAGGGAGCGCGAGCGCTGGTGGCAAGCACTCGAAAATACAGAGTCGCCACTTGAGTTTTTGAGGGTCCGACACTCAAGGAACCGCATTTCGAAGCACCTGCCGCGCTGTTTGTTTGAAAAGGTTAAGGAAACCAGTCCGTCATAACCATATCTGGGTTCGGGAGCCAGGTTACGAGAGGGGAAGGGTTTTATGGCACCCCTCTCGCCCAATCCGGAGATCAGTCTCTACTTAGGCATTTTGAAAACATTGCGATTCTTCTTTTATTAATCGAATTTTAGCCAATTAGGGCGGGGGAACAGTTAATCGGGGATTTAAACTGTAACATGTTTGCAGGATGTGATCAAAATAGCATGGATGAGCAGTTAGTATAGAATGAGAACAGACTCCTATGGGAGTTTAAACAGACTGGAAAGCCCATGTTTTGGAGTGTCGCACGCAAGAGGTAACCAGTATGCACTGATCAAGTCAATGCATGCCGATCATACCTGCGCGCGCTACTACAAGACCTGCGCGCGCCAGTAAGCCTAAGCACACAACTCTTATTCTCAAACCCTCTGGGCTCTGGAAGGACCATTGCACACCCAGGACAAACCAAGCAGTTTAAACTCTCTAGGCTCTGGAGGGACCAGTGCACACCCAGGACAAACCAAGCAGTTTATGCAGTCATAATATACAGTTTAAAGGCTGAAAAGCCTAATAAATAAACAAAAACACCCCATAAACAGTGTGGGGACAAAATAATAGCCTAAAACCAAGTTAAACATGCAAGGCCAGCCACTGATCGGGAACAGAATGGAACCGTCGCGCGAGGGCTCCGAACAGTCGCGCGACAGTGCGCCCGGGCGCGCGATGGTTGCGCCCTGGCGCGCGACGATTGCGCCCTGGCACACTGGTCAACGCTCCATTTGACCATCGCGCGAGGGTTTGGGAGCAACGCGCGATGGTTCGAGCCAACTTTCCAGTGTCTGGTTTTGCACGTTTCTGGGCTCTGGGACAGGTCCAGAATGATCCCAGGGGTCCAACAGAACAGAACTAAATATTGAATTGCAAGCTAACAATTTAAGCTCTAAGAAAAGCAGTAAACTGGTTTTTTGCATGCTTAACAATGAGATATATGTAAGTAAAGTGTAAAACAGTAGGGCACCAATCCCCACGCGGTCCATCGTGCACAACAACGAAGTGTCGCGCGCATATATGGGACCCTCGCGCGCTGGTTCCTACCAGAACGGTTCTTGAAACCTTGCTAGCTTTAGGGCCAGGACAGGTATTGATTACCAGCCTTGACCTTGCCAGCCCCCCTCAGGAATCAGAACAGTGAGCAGAACAAAGGTGTTATACCTTTGGCTTTTTTTTTGAGTTTGAACGGTGTTTGAGCTTTGATGCTTGAGGTTGAACAAGGTGATAGAGCTTGCAAAATGAGTGTATGTAGATGGCTAGAGTGATGAAGTATCAAGTGTATTTGGGTTTGTGTAACCTTTTGTGCTTGATTTTTTGTAACCCTTTGAAAGAGAACAAATGGGGGGTATTTATAGGCATGGAGGGTGAATCTGGTTGGTGCCAGGAGAGGAATTCAGCCAGCCACGAGGCCTGGCTGAGGTTGCATTGGTGGCCAATTTTCTGCCTCTGGAAAAGTAGGTGGGGAACTGACCATCGCGCGAGGGTTCCCAACTGTCGCGCGAGGGTCAACTGTCAAACTTTGTCCACCTGGCAGTTTGACCATCGCGCGAGGGTTCCAAACTGTTGCGCGAGGGATCGCCCTGGAGCGACCATCGCGCGATGGTTCCAGTCTGTCGCGCGACGGTGCGCCCTGGCGCGAGATGATTGCGCCCTGGCGCACGTCAGTAGGGTTTTTGGCTTTTGGAAGTGGCTTAGGCTAGGTTAGGTTCAAGGGTTTTTCAAACACTCCAAGCTCAAACACTCGACATTCCTGGGGTGTTCTTGATCCGGTTCATCATTGGGGAATCAAAAACCATAAGTAAACTAATCTGGGAGCCCAGATTGGGGTGTCTACAGTAGCCCCCCTTTGACGGCACTTGGAACACCATTGACTTGGTACAAGTAACGTCAAAGGTTTCTAGACACCCCTCAAGGCAATCCAGAGCAGAACATACTAGCAAAGTAGACAAGCATACTTACAGAACCTGATTGGTTGAATGGACGGACGGACCGTCGCTGGAGTTGGAAGTAGAAGTGGACGATTGCATCGCCGCTTGTTGATTGAATTTGGGCAGGACAGGCTGTCGCTGCAGATTTGGACGGGACCGGCCGTCGTTGCTGGGGATCAAGCTATCCTCGGCACAAAGTATTCCAACAAACACGGGTAGGTTGTGTCAGGCAGGTTGAATTCCATCTGTTGGGAATCAGAGCCAATCTCCTTATCAAAGACCATCCAAGACAGAGCAATAAGCCTGCTGGAAGAGGCACTTGTGGCTAGATTGAGGGTGATTGTCGTTCGGGACAGGCCAAGACGGACTCTCCTGGGGAACAATCAGTTGCAGATGAACGGACCATCGAACGATGTTCTGGTCGTTGTTTGTGGATTTGACAGGACCGGCTGTCATGAGGGCGGACGGAGAGATCATTGTGCCGAATGATCAAACCGTTGAAGTCTGGATGGGAGGATCATCAGTATAAATGATCGAACTGTTGGGGGAATTGACAAGATCAGCTGTCGGTGAAAGCGGACGGGGAGATCATTGTGCCGAGTGATCAAGACGTTGGGAACTTGGACGGGAGGATCATCAGTATAAATGATCGAACCGTTGGGGGAATTGACAGGATCAGCTGTCGGTGAAAGCGGACGGGGAGATCATTGTGCCGAGTGATCAAGCCGTTGGGAACTTGGACGGGAGGATCATCAGTATAAATGATCGAACCGTTGGGGGAATTGACAGGATCAGCTGTCGGTGAAAGCGGACGGGGAGATCATTGTGCCGAGTGATCAAGCCGTTGGGAACTTGGACGGGAGGATCATCAGTATAAATGATCGAACCGTTGGGGTCTGGATGGGAGGATCATCAGTATAAATGATCGAGCCGTTACAGACAGGATGGAAGGATCATCAGTATAAATGATCGAGCCGTTACAGACAGGATGGAAGGATCATCAGTATAAATGATCAAACCGTTGAATGACCGATATGGCTGACCGTCATGGATGATATGGCTGACCATCTTTGAATGACCGATATGGCTGACCGTCATTGATGATATGGCTGACCATCGTTGAATGACCGATATGGCTAACCGTCATGGATGGTATGGCTGACCATCGTTGAATGACCGATATGGCTGACCGTCATTGATGATATGGCTGACCATCGTTGAATGACCGATATGGCTGACCGTCATTGATGATAGCTGACCATCATCGAATGGCCGATATGGCTGACCGTCATGGATGGTATGGCTGACCATTGTTGAATGACCGATATGGCTGACAGTCATGGAATTGGAAGGGCGGATCACTATACAAAGTGATCGAGCCATTGAGGTTGGACAGGACCGGCTGTCGTTGATAGAGACGGCGGGTCACTATAAAAAGTGACCGAGCCATTGGAAATTGGACAGGACCGGCTGTCGTTGATGGAGACGGCGGATCGCTATAAAAAGTGACCGAGCCATTGAAAATTGGACAGAACCGGCTGTCGTTGATGGAGACAGCGGATCGCTATAAAAAATGACCGAGCCATTGAAAATTGGACAGAACCGGCTGTCGTTGATGGAGACGGCGGATCGCTATAAAAAGTGACCGAGCCATTGAAAATTGGACAGAACCGGCTGTCGTTGATTTGAACTGGCAGATCAGTGTGCTGAAAGATCAAGCCGTTGAGAAGTTTGATGGGACCGGCTGTCGTTGTGTTGATCCAAGTAGCACAAACAGTGGATAACATGGATAGAAGCAAGGCGGACTGCAGCTGGGGAGAAGTCGGTGACTGTAGGGAGTAAATCCCGAGCAGGTACAAATTGTGCCCTGGTACGTGGTACGTGGGACCACGATATAATTATGATAGGGACAGTCGCCGTGCAAAACGGTGGTCGGCGACAGAGACCAATGATATGAGAAATCATTGGTTCAGAGAGTCCATGCAAGGTCAGGGACCAGTAGCATGTAAAGTCATTGGTCCAGGTAGCTTGTTCGGTAACAAAAAGGCCGAACAAGGGAGGGATTCATACGAAAGTAGTCCCAGAGCAGGGGACGATCTAGAAGGTTCCGGAAACAGAGATGTTCCGTGAAGGAATGAGATCCCAATAAAATAGGATCTTGGGAAGATACCCAACGGGAATGGGAAGTTCGGCCAGCTGTGGAAAAGAGTCCTAAACAGATTAAGGTAATGAACTGATAAGGGAACGAGAATCCAAGATATTCTGGGTTTCCTATACGAGATAGGAAACCTAGGGAAACGTGGAGACTTGGGCAGCAAGCATCCATAAACCTATAAGTACGAGGCAAACCCTCCGGAAAAAGGTACACAATACATTACGGTTTTACGCATTCTTCTACTTGAATTAGGGTTTTCGACCAGTACGTGATACTAACTTGGGCATCGGAGGGCCTTTGCCACGAGAGGCAAAGGTGCACTCACCCTTTGTCTGTTTTGCAGATAAAAGACTCTGGCGACATATTAGGGTTCCGGCGAGGACCTCGAAGTAGCCGTTACGTTCTTGTGCTGCTTAAACCACTCTCGGTTTTTCTGCACTTACAATTGGCGCCGTCTGTGGGAAACGAAAGAGATCCCTCTGAAAAGCGACCATGATGGAAGAAGATCCAAAAACTCCACATGATCCGAAACACCAGTTGGGGGGAGGAGGTGGCAATTCCCCACCTGATCCTCCAAGAAAGACCGACGGTGGGCGAGCAAAGAAGCCCACAGACATGGATAATCCCCTGACTGTCCATGGCAACTCCAAGAACAAGGAGGGAAGGACGGCCACAGGCTCCACGAGAAGGAGCAAATCCCATCGTGAGGGAGAATCAGTGGCACATTCAAGGAGCGCACACAACCGTGACGATATCTTGGATAAAAAGAGACAAGAGATCGAAGAATACGCTCGTTTGATTAAAAAACGAGAATATGAGATACAGGAACTGCAACGGATACGAGGACATCCGGAGGATTCTGGACTATCACGAAGAGATTCCAGAGGAGAAAGGCTGGCAATAGTGAAACACAAGAAGGCTCCTTCACGAGGAAGGGGGAGCCGGTCCAGGAGTCCCACTCCGAAAAAGAAAAGGGCTTCTTCACGAAAAAGAAGAAGCAGAAGCCTCACCCCCGAACAAGGAGAGATTAGAAGACATCACAGGGATAGGTACGAGAGACCTGATTCCGATTGGGAAAAGAGTACTCCCAAGAAAGCAAAAGAGCGAGAGGAGGGAGCCATGTCTGCACGAGAGGCGGCACGGAAAGCCCTCAGCAACATAGCCTCATCCCCTTTTTCAAAGAGATTGCAGGAGGCAAGGCTTCCGAGCAGAGTGAAGCACGGGGCATTCGTACTTTACGAAACAAATAATGATCCCGTGGCACACGTACAACACTACCGGCAGGCAATGTTCATGCACGACAGGGATGATGCAATCATGTGCAAGGTGTTCCCATCGAGTTTGGGGAAAGTGGCCTTGTCGTGGTTCCATAAGCTGGGGCCGAACACCGTGCGAGGATGGAGACAATTGGCCGAAGAATTCACTGCTCGGTTTCTGACGAGCAGGAAAGCACCAAAAACCTTTGAAAGCCTCTCTGTTATGAAACAAGGAGAGAGTGAGCCGATCAGAGATTATGCTAAGAAGTACTGGGAAACTTTCAATGAGATTGAAGGGTGCAGTGAGGAATATGCCATAGCCACGTTCAAAACAGGGTTGCCTGTTCGGGGAGAGCTGCGTAAATCCCTGAACATGAACCCGGTAGATACACTGGCGAGGCTAATGGAACGAATCGAGCAGCATGCCAGAAACGAGGATGACATACTGCGTGAGGACAACAGGATGGTTGCCGAACAGGCGAAGGTTCTACCAAAGAGGGCGGATAAGCCAGAGCCCAGGACCTACAAAGATAGGAAGGAATACGGGCAAGTCAAGAAAGAACCGTATAAAGAGAAGCATGCCCCAGACCCCAAGTCTTTCTTTTCGGTGACAACGGTTTGGAAGGAACCAATCTATCGGATTCTTTACAAAATAAAGAATCGCCCATATTTCAAGTGGCCCCCAAGACTGGAGGGGGACAAAGATGCGAAGAGGGCTACGAGTCAGCATTGTAGTTACCATAAAGACTGGGGGCATATGACGGAAGATTGCGAGATGTTCAAGCAACACCTCGATGATCTGGTCTCACGGGGTTACCTGAAAGAATTTATTCAGGAGGAGCACAAGGGTGCAGAGAAAGCATTGGAATTGGATTACGAGCAGAATCCAAGAGGGGTAATCCATATGATACATGGATTGGCCGCGCCTTACACAAGAAGTGAGGTGAGATTGCTCCAAAGACAAGTAAAACACGACCAGCACGTGATGCAGTCGGGAAAGAAACGAGGACGTGAAGGAGAAGAATGCACTGGGGGCATAATCTTCACAGACGAGGACCTGGGGGGAATCCAGGTACCGCATAATGATGCCTTAGTCATAACCCTACGAATTGGGGAATATGACATAGAAAGAATCCTGGTAGATTCGGGAAGCTGCACGGAGATACTGTATTATGACGCGTTCAAGAAGCTAGGGCTGACACAAGCAGATTTGGTGCCGTCAACAACTCCTTTGGTCTGATTCAGTGCAGGAGCAGTATGGCCATTGGGCAAAGCAACTCTCCCTGTTTGGGCAGGAACAGTTGTGCTAAGAACCGACTTTTTGGTGGTAGATGTACCATCTTCCTATAACGCGATTATTGGGAGGACGTGGTTGCACAAGATGAGGGCGGTTTCCTCCACTTACCATCAGATGGTAAAATTTCCCGGGTCAAATGGTATCGAAAGGATTAGGGGAAATCAGAAGGTCGCCCAGCAATGCTTGGTTTCTATAATCAAGAAGGCACAAAGGCCCGGTTAGTTCAAGCAATCGAGGTTCTAGATCAGCCGACCATTGAGGATGTCGGAGGGGATCCCGCCGAGAAAGTGGTGGAAGGCTTGAAGAAGATTCAGATCAACGAGAATGATCCAGAAAGGTATTTTCTGATTGGGGAAAATCTGAATGAAGCAGAAGAGGAGGAGTTGGTGAGGTTCTTCAAGGAACACGTTGATGTGTTTGCTTGGGTGCCTGAAGAGATGCCCGGAGTGGATGCAAACGTGATTTGTCACCACTTGAATGTGGATCCGCAACATAAGCCTGTGATGCAGAAGAAGAGACGATCCGCCGTACATCACGTGGATGCTGTTATCGAGGAGGTGGATCGATTGCTCGAAGCAAAGGCTATACGAGAGGTATACTACCCAGAATGGCTGTCCAACACTGTGGTGGTGAAGAAGAAGAACGGGAAGTGGCGAGTTTGTGTTGACTTCACCGACTTGAACAAGGCATGCCCCAAGGATAGCTTCCCCCTCCCCAGGATAGACCAGCTTGTCGATGCAACGGCTGGGTATGGGCGGATGAGCTTCCTTGATGCTTATCGGGGTTATCATCAGATAGCCATGTACGGCCCCGATGAGGAAAAGACATCTTTTATCACGCCAAGGGGGCTGTACTGTTACAGTGTCATGCCTTTTGGTCTGAGGAATGCCGGTGCAACATATCAGAGGTTGGCAACGATTATGCTAAAGAAGTTGCTCGGTAAGACCATGGAGGTTTACATAGATGACATGGTGGTCAAGAGCAGAGAGAAGGAACACCACATCGCTGATTTAAAAGAAGCCTTCGAGATATTGAGAGAATATAAACTGAAGCTCAACGCCTCGAAATGTGCGTTTGGGGTGAACTCAGGAAAGTTCCTGGGGCATTTGGTCACCATAAGAGGGATAGAAGCGAACCCCGATCAAATTACAGCGTTGTAAAGGCTCCAAAGTCCAAGGACCACGAAGGAAGTCCAGAGGTTGACTGGGATGGCAGCGGCTTTAAACCGATTCATCAGCAGGTCTAGTGACAAGTGCAGACCCTTCTTTCAGCTGCTGAAAAAGAGGGAAGGATACGAATGGGGAGCAGAATGTGAGCAGGCGTTCCAAAACCTGAAGAAGTACTTGGCAGCAGCCCCCCTTCTGTCCACCCCCGAACAAGGCGAGTCCCTAACTCTGTATCTAGCAGTCTCCGAACATGCTGTAAGTGCGGTGCTACTGAGGGACAAGGGATCCGAGCAAATCCCTGTCTATTATATCAGCAAAACGTTGCTAGACGCAGAGACAAGATATCTGCCCCTCGAAAAGTTGGTCCTGGCATTAAGAACAACGGCACGAAAACTGCCCCATTATTTCCAGAGTCACAGAATTGTGGTTTATACTGAGTATCCGTTAAAATCTCTGCTACGAAAGGTAGATTTCTCGGGACGTATCTCAACTTGGTCGGTCGAACTGAGTCAGTACGACATAGATTACCAGCCGCGCACCGCAATAAAGGGGCAGGTGCTGGCGGACTTCGTAGCTGAGTTTTCACCTACGGTGGCTCCCGAGCCTCCTACGAGACAGGAGCCGAGAAAGGAGCAAATGAAGGAGCAATCAACGAAAGCAAAGAAAGCTCCAGCCGAACAGGATCCCACGGAGTGGAAATTATTTGTTGATGGCTCTGCATGCAACACAGGCTCGGGAATTGGTGTGGTGCTTTTCCCTCCTGAAGGAGCAATGATGGAACTGTCCCTTCGATTGGGATTCAGTGCTTCAAATAACGTGGCGGAGTATGAAGCACTCTTGGCAGGGTTAAGAAGTGCAAAAACCCTGAAGGTGAAAAATATACGAGTGCATTGTGACTCGCAACTCGTGGTGAACCAGTTGTCCGGGGAGTATGAAGCCCGGAACGAAAAGATGGCTGCCTACGTGATAGCCGCCAAAGATCTGCTTGACACTTTCGAGAAAGTATACATCGAGCAAATAAGTTCTGGGCAGAATGCCCATGCTGATTCTCTTGCCTGGTTGGCCGCGGCTGTACCAACGGAGTTTAAGAGAAGGGTGACAGTAGATTATCTTGCTGAGCCGAGCATCGGAAAAAGTGTGGAACTGGTCTTGGACGTGAACCAAGGACCGAGTTGGATGGATCCAATAGTGGAGTTCCTACGAGATGGGATACTCCCCACAGATAAAAAGGAGGCTCACAAGATTAAAACAAAGTCTGCACGGTTTTGGCTGTCACCAGAAGGAAAGCTGTACAGAAAATCCTTCACTGGTCCTTATTTGCTTTGTGTGCACCCCGAAATGGTGCAGAAGTTTCTCCACGAAATCCACGAGGAAACGTGTGGGAGTCATGCTGGAGGGAGGTCCATTGCTCACCGAGCAATAACCCAAGGGTACTGGTGGCCTCATATGCAAGAGGACGCAAAGGTGTATGTAAAGATTTGTGAGAAGTGCCAGAAATTCTCACCAATGATAAGGACACCAGCCGAAGATCTGGTGCCCTTAACTAGTCCTTGGCCCTTCGCACAATGGGGGATGGACATCGTGGGTCCACTTCACAAGGCAATAGGAAATAGGAAATTTCTGTTGGTAGCAACAGACTATTTCACCAAATGGATCGAGGCTGAACCACTGGCTAAGATCACTGAGCCTATGATAGAGAGGTTCGTTTGGAAAAGTATAATCACCCGTTTCGGGGTCCCTTATTCCTTGATTACGGATAATGGGTCCCAATTTCAGAAAAAGTTTAAAGCCTTTTGTGCCCAGTATGGAATAAGAAATTATTATTCCACCCCAGCCTACCCACAGAGTAATGGGCAGGCAGAGGCATCCAACAAGACTATACTTGATGGGATCAAGAAGAGGTTGGACAAGGCAAAGGGGAAGTGGCCCGATGAATTGCCACTTGTTCTTTGGGCGCACCGAACAACGCCTAGGAGGTCTACGGGAGAGACCCCCTACTCATTAGCCTATGGGACAGAAGCCGTAATCCCATTAGAGGTTGGTTTGCCGACCAACAGGACCACTTTGGTTGAAAGTGGAGGCAATGACAGAGCCTTGGAAATAGAACTGGATCTTGCCGAAGAACGTAGAGAAAGGGCTCTGGTGCACTTAGCCTCGTATCAAGAGCAGCTGATGAAGAGCTACAACAAAAATGTCCACCCCCGAGAATTTGGTATTGGAGACCTTGTACTTCGTAAGGTGCTCGGCAATACCAAAGTGGCCAACGAGGGCAAGTTGGGAGCAAACTGGGAGGGCCCGTATAGAGTTACGGAGATTGCGGGCATCGGGGCTTACCGCTTGGCGGACCTGGACGGGAACCCGGTGCCAAGGCCATGGAATGTCCACAACTTGAGGAAGTTTTTTGTTTGAAAAAAAAGAAAAAACTTCAGCGTATTTTTTAGATTGCACATCGTGATTGTGTGGGAATTACGAGTACAATTCCTTTGTTTTTTATTTATTTAGCTGCAAGGGGTACGAATAACGCCTCCTTGAGTTTTTTGAATTATGAATAAAATTCTGATTTTGATTTAAGACGTCGTTTCTTTTGTCTTCATTATGATTAGAATACGAAGTTTGGTCCTTGCTCCTCACTTCGTATTGGGGAGCAGAGGGATAGGTTTATGCCAAATACGAATACATTTGAGCGGACTCAAAACTTTGCAAGAACAAATATACTCGGTATGAACAAACCGGGCATGTATACGTGGAAATACACACTTTTCCCAAATATGAAAACATTTGGATAGACTAAGTATGAATACACTTAGACTTACGAACAAACATTTGGCGTGCATACGAAAATATGCATAGCTTCCCCAAATACGAAGACATTTGGGAATTTAAGTACGAATAAACTTAAGAGGGTTATATTCCAACCCAACAAAAATGGGCAGCATACGAATATATGCAACAACTGTTTAGGTACGAATACACCTAGAATTGTCTCCAAGTACGAGGAAAAATTGGGCAGTACATGAACGAATATGAAATCGTCTAAGTACGAGCATACTTAGAGTCACCTCCGAATTACGAGGAAAATTCAGAAAGCATTCGAAAACATGCAAAGCAAAAAAGCTAAACCAAACAGTTGGCCATGAAAGGGCCACCAGCAATGTCAGAAGGCCACGAAGGGCCGGGTAAAACACAGTTAGACGCCAAGGAGGGCCAAATACTTAAACCAAAGTTTTGGGAATGTATCTGTGCCGGACAGGGCAAACTTACAGCCACGCAGGGCCATCACTACGTATCAAAAATTATATTGTTCCAAGGGAGGAAGACTTTATACCTGTTGATCGACGATAGGGTTTTGAGTGACTGGGGTTGAGTCTTGAGTGACTGAAGCTGGGGTCTGATCTTGAGGGACAGGAGCAGGCGTTTGCGCGGGAACATCTTTCACAGCAGTGCTTCCATCTATTGGACCACCACCGGCTTCCTTCTGGCCAGGGTTGGTCACTTCATCATTAGCATCAGCGCCGAGCTGCTCGGGAATATCCACGCTGGGCTCCTCGATCAGATTGTCCTCCTCTTCCTCGACCTCATCTTCATCTACCATAGCGCTTGGAAGATCAATTTCCGTCCACAGGGAAGAAGATTCAGCTGTACCAGACTTCCTGAGGCCAGCAGTCCAACCAGCAGCAAATACTTGATCTTGGATCTTGGGCATCTGACTTTTGTAGCTTTCAGTGGCTACGTTGATCCCTTCATTATATCCCTGCTGGTAAGACGTCTTCGCCTCGCTTTTGCTCGCCTCCAGCTCTATCAGAGTCTGGTTCAGGCTATCTTCAGCACCATCCAGCTTGTTCTTCAACTCCGTTGCCACATTTCGAGCTTGGTTTCTCTCTCTCTCAAGCCGGGCTATGGAGATCAGGAGTTTGGCGTTTTCACTGGCCAGCTTTGCACGCTGGGGCTCTGAATGACCTAACTTTTGGGCCATGGCCACCATTTTTTGTGCAGCCTGAACATATTTTGACAGCTCAGTAACAACGAGTGAGAAAAGGACGTAGTAATGTAACTAGGAAATAAAAAAGGGTGATACAGGTTTACCTTGAAGCTATGCACCATAAATGATCCAAGCAGGTTGTCCGGTGAGTTGACCACTTCCTTTTGCATGTCCCCGGGCAACATGAGAGCCTGGGATAGGGCCAGAGCAGTCCCTTCGGACTCCACACTGTCCCGGACGGTGACGGTCTTGTTTCCATGGGAAAGTTGGGGAGCCCATACTGGAGTTTGGGGTATTGGAGTTTGGGTTGAAGCTGCCCCAGGTGCCTCAAGGCGCGGGCGTTTGTCCCTGTGACTTGCCTCGATCTCTTCAGGAGAAAATCCAGGAGGGGCGTCGATTTGTGTTGTTCCTCGGCGGCCATGCGAAGGCACCGGACTCTGGGAGCGACCTCGGCCACGAGAAGTGCCGCGGCCTCTTCCTCGCCCGGCTCCTGGGATTGTGAGGAGGCTTTCGAGGCTGATGGGCTGATTCATTTCTGGAGAAGGAGGAGATGGAGAATACCCGTCGGATGACGTAGATGCTTCCTCGACAATCTCCACAGATGAACTGCGGAATGGGGGAGTTTGAGAACGTCTATCCTCTTCAGTTTGCTCGGGTTGTGCAGCGGCAGGTCCAGGAACTGGCGGGTCGTCTGCTGCTCGGATGCGCCGATCAATGAAGCCCCCGTAAGATGCTCTGTAACTCAGGAGCACTTGCGCTGCTCTTGCTCGGCCTGCCAAGTAGGTGCCCTCGCCGTTGAAATTTAGGGCCTGGTTGATGTGTGCCACATGTACTTGGGGGGTGATGATGGCGTGCCCTTGGTTGATGTTTTCAGCTGCAACATGTGAAGTTAGCAGTTAGAAGATAGGAAAAACTAAAGAGTGCAATACGATTAAAATTGCTCGACAAGTAAATTTTATAAAGAGGAAAAAACTAACGTGGTTGCCCAAATCTGTGAGGGGCACGAAAGCCTATCACTTGATCATCCTCATTTCTAGGCTCGAAATGTCCAGTAACGACGAGGAAGTCATCATCATCTCCTCGGGCGGAGTCAGGCAACTCAAGCACCAGTCGCCTTCTGGAATCCCTACTCTTTAGGTAGTAGGTAAGGGCATCTTTGGTACGTGAAATGCTGTACAGATGATGGATGTCATATAGGCCTAGAGACGTGCCTAACATCTGGTTCAGGGCATGTACGCCCATGACAACCCTAAAGAAGTTGGCAGAGACTTGCATAGGGGATAGCCTGTAATAGGCCAGAACCTGGCGGAGTAATGGCGCCAGGGGGAATCTAACGCCGCCCTCGACAATGGCAACTACCGGGATGTGGAGAGTGTCGTTGTTAGGACTCTGGCGTATGGCGTCTACGGGGGCCAAACTGGTGGCAATATCATCAGGAATCTCATAGCGAGACCTGAATGAAGCCATGGCCTGGGGAGTATTGCAGTGGCGTCTAAACCTCCCCATTATGAACAGGGATGGTACAGACAAGTAATGTGGGAACGAAGAAACCCAGAAAGCGATTAAAAGAAACCCTAGACCGACGAAAGGAAAGGGAAGAGGGAAGTGATGACTTACGATTGAGATGATCAGGGGTCCTAAGTGCACAAACGAGGAATCTCGAGGTATTGAACAGGGCTCCAATGGCGGATGTGCTTGTGAGTTCTGGTTGCAGAGGGAATTGAGACAGAGAAAGGGGTTTCGAAATAAGGGGAAAATCCAAAAAGTGCCCCAAGCTTAGTGAGGTGGCGTATGCGAAACGTCATCTCAGCGCCGTTTGGGCGTTCCGTTTTCCAAGGGACGTCCATTCGCGTTCAATGCGGGCGGTACGATTTGTGCCACGTGGAAAAGTTGGGGCAGGAAAGGCTTGTCCAGCCCAAACGACGAGACATATTTAGGCTGGTATAATGATGATATTTGCACCAGTTTTTTGAGAAACGAAGAGTGCATGAACAAAAACAAATGTTATTCGGACCCTGAGTAGCTTTGCTCGTCATATATGAAGAAATAACAAGTAAAGCTGGGGAGTAATTGTAGGGAGTAAATCCCGAGCAGGTACAAATTGTGCCCTGGTACATGGTACGTGGGACCACGATATAATTATGATAGGGACAGTCGCTGTGCAAAACGGTGGTCGGCGACAGAGACCAATGATATGAGAAATCATTGGTTCAGAGAGTCCATGCAAGGTCAGGGACCAGTAGCATGTAAAGTCATTGGTCCAGGTAGCTTGTTCGGCAACAAAAAGGCCGAACAAGGGAGGGATTCATACGAAAGTAGTCCCAGAGCAGGGGACGATCCAGAAGGTTCCGGAAACAGAGATGTTCCGTGAAGGAATGAGATCCCAATAAAATAGGATCTTGGGAAGATACCCAACGGGAATGGGAAGTTCGGCCAGCTGTGGAAAAGAGTCCTAAACAGATTAAGGTAATGAACTGATAAGGGAACGAGAATCCAAGATATTCTGGGTTTCCTATACGAGATAGGAAACCTAGGGAAACGTGGAGACTTTGGCAGCAAGCATCCATAAACCTATAAGTACGAGGCAAACCCTCCGGAAAAAGGTACACAATACATTACGGTTTTACGCATTCTTCTACTTGAATTAGGGTTTTCGACCAGTACGTGATACTAACTTGGGCATCGGAGGGCCTTTGCCACGAGAGGCAAAGGTGCACTCACCCTTTGTCTGTTTTGCAGATAAAAGACTCTGGCGACATATTAGGGTTCCGGCGAGGACCTCGAAGTAGCCGTTACGTTCTTGTGCTGCTTAAACCACTCTCGGTTTTTCTGCACTTACAGTGACAACTGCTGAGCTGTTTACTTGCTGCCTTCGATACCGGGCAGGCTTGCTTTGTCGCTTGATGGATTTTTCCTTTGTTCAACATTTGATATACACACAATATGCAATGACATGTATAAAATATTGAAAATGCAGATGCAAGCTTAGGGCGGCTCCTAGAAGGACAACGACACCTAAGGACTACCACTGAGCCTCATTACTGTACTGTCTGTGCTTTTGAGATATGCACCCAAATAGGAAGACGTTGAACGGGCGGACGTGCCCCAGTTGACGTTTAGTAATGGAATTGGGTCTGCACGCCCTCTCTTTGATGCTTCGGCAGGTGTGCCCCAGAGATGCTTTGCTTGGCTTTAGGCTGATGTGCCCTTGCTGCTTCAAGATATTCCGCTGCTTGCGGATTACGGATACTAGGGCAGCAATGTAACAATTGCGTTTTCCAGTTTATTGACTCTCTTTTGCAAGTGTTGAAGGGAATGCGAAAACTAACCACTAATATCTAATTTGCATTGACAAGTGCTTTGAATCAACACACAGTCATGCGCACATATGTACAGACTCGCCTAACTCGAACGAAAAGGGAGAAAGAGCCCCAGGGTACAATGCGAACCCTTAGACACACGAAACACAATGAAATTTTGGGCATTAATGTGCCAAAACTCACAATATTCCTGAACAGGTGAAACTGACACTTGCGAAAAGTGCAAAAGGTACAAAGACCTGTACAATGGGAAGAGCATCCCGACATGACAATTGATTGAAAAACTGGAACAATGTCGCAAAGATGGACAAAGACGCAGATGATGACTCGTATAGGCCCGGACTGAAACCGACACCCCCGTGCAGTCACATTAAGTCCATATGACTTGCATGGTATGACAAGACTTGGCAAAAGCCCCAGGAACGACATTCGAGGGCAGTAGCTAACTGCTACTGTCTGCTGCAAGAAGCGTGCGCAGGTTTGAGACCAACGCGCATCACTTCGAACAAAAAGCGCTGCGGTAGCTTATACCAGACTTTGCTGAACTTAGAATAAACTGTGAGCCTGTTAAGGCCTCTAGCATTTCGTTCTGTTTTTGATGCTTCAAATATTTTAAGACTTATGCTCAGCCTGTAAATTGAAGAAGCAGTTTGGTAATGAAATTGAAAGATGAAGGTTTTCCCCCTTCTGGTTCCTCCAATGAAACTTGTCTTGATCTTCGATCCTCTCCGACCTTTGATGTGTACCAAAATGTCCACCATGGATCCAATTGATAGATTGTGACCGAGTCTTGAAGAGAGACTGCCTACGTATCCCAAGCTAGGGAATCAGGTCAAAACGTAGTTCAGGCCGAGGGTTAACTCTCGAGTATTTACCTCTCCTTTTACGCTCTAACTTTTGCCTAGAACCGCCCATTCGGGTTTTCGGTCTAGCGAGCTTTGATTGATCGCCTATTCATTTTTGCCTAAACCGCCTTCATAGGTTTTCGGTCTAGCAAGCTGCTCTAACTTTTGCTTGGAACTGCCCACCCTTGGGGTTTTCAGCCCAACGAGCTTTTCTCCGGGAAAAGTTGCTTTTGACATGATCCAAGTTGACCAAGGTGTTGAAATTGTTGCCTTCGAGGTCGAAGACCTTTGGCTATAGCCCAAAATAATATGGCTTTGATGACAAAGAGTCAAGAGTGCTTCGGTTGGAAATGCCTTGCTCCGGGCCATTTTGTGCATTTTCTCATTTGTACTTGGCGGAATGCCACTGTTGTTGCTTTTGAACATGGTACAAGGCCCGGAGCCTTCTGTGCTTCTGCTTTCTGGATTGGCACCCGATAACAGGGGATTTGATGCTCCTTTGTCTCAGGATTAACGCGAGGCGCGACTTGATGAGGCCATGCCAAGACGTCGATGCTTGTTTGAACGGGCGCAATGCTCCTATGGGGGCAGCTTTGACCCAAATTTGAACCTTTCGGGAGGTTATACTTGTCTTTCAAGTTTATTTGAAATTACTTCTTCTTTTAATAGGCTGAGCATGCCTTTCGTCTTCCCTTTCGGCGAGGGAACACATTTCCTTGGGAATAATCCCATCAAAATCTATCCCTTCGTCGTCAGGGTCGACACAGTTTATATAAAAGCCAGCGAAGCATGTAGAAGCAAGATGATGCATATCATAAAAACCCTCGGGATTTGCCAAGTACAACAGACTCAAAACTTGAAACAAAAGCTACGACGTGGAGGGCCAAGAGGCACAACCTCCGACTCAGAGCTAGACTTAGACAAGCGCAAAAGACTCTGTGTCAGACTCAGAAAAGACGCCAATGCAAACTAGATGCGGTTTTGAATATGCAATTGTTAAAAAGCTACCCATAACTTCCATAAAAAGAGGTAGGATCCAGCGGGTGTCAGGCCCAAGCAACAGCACTTTGGCCTCCTCAGCTTCTTCGACCAAACCTACTCGGTGCTCTTTTGATCAATGGACCTCAGCTGGTCAGTCCACTCCTGTGCAAGCCCCTCATCATTGTCAAACCAGATGTCGGCAGAGAAAGTCCCAATCGTACAAACAGCAGCCGGCAGGCTGTCCTCGGGCTCGGACGGGATGGGTACAGTCGGCTTGGAGCTCGGGTTGATTTGAGTAGAGTTGATTGATATTTGACCAACCAGAGGGTCAGACTCGTGCTGAGGCAAGGAGTCGGAAATGACATTAGGCTTTGGTGGAACTTGAATCGTGCCATCGTCAATAAGATCTTGAATCTCGTGTCGGAGACGCAAGCAGTTATCAGTGAGATGGCCAGGCATTTGGTGGAAGGCACAGAAATGGTTGGCATTGTAGTTGGCTGGAAAGACTTTGGGTGGAGAAGTTGGGGTCAAAAGTTTGAGGTGCCCAGACTTGACGAGTTTCTCCATTACTGTAGATAGAGATACCTCTAAGACAGAGAAACTCCGGGGTTGTGTTCGAGATCGGAGGCTTTGAGCGCTTCGAATTTGGTTGATATCGGCTGTTGATGGAGGTGGAGTTGTGATGATACCACAATCGACAAGATCTTGAACGGCATGTCGAAGCCGAAAACAGGCATTGGTAGAATGGCCAGGCATTTGATGGTAGGTGCAATAGAGGTTATGCTTGAAATTGGGTGATGGATTTTTGGGTAGAGGAGTTGGATCGAGGGGCTTGATGGAACCAGCATCGAGCAGTTTCTCATAAATTGAGGCCAAAGGCGCAGAGAAGCATGAGAAAGTCCTCGGTGGGTTCCGGCGAGTGGATTGAGAGTTCAAAGCAGGACTCTTGTTTGCTTGGCTGTTGCAACACATTGCCCCATCAACTGGATGCATTCGTTTGCCTTCGGGGCTGAATTCATCACTAAGCATGTCCTTCCCCTTGGCAGTGGTTGTGAATAAGGATCGAGCATCCTCCTTTGGGTAGGTCCTGGCCTCATGAAACTCAGCCAGGTCTTTGAATATGTCCTTTGTGCACAGCTTGATTCCGACTGTAGGAGTGTGGCAGGCTTGAGAAGGTTCTGTGACTAGCCCCATATCCGGCTGTGGGGGTAAAAAGGCCAACCAGTCCCTGGATCATAATCATTTGTTTGTCCATCTTGTGACTCAATTCCTCTACAGCTTTCCTGAGCTCAGCCAGCTCCATTTGTACTGCCATTCTGAATTGATGAACAGGGTAGGTGATATAACCTTGAAAGCGAAGGTGTAACAGCCCCGGCAGACTCTCCCAAGTAGGTTTGGCTCTTCTTTTCGGTATTCTCTGACGATGCAAAGGCCCGAAGCTTTGACAGTAAAGTAATGAAAGCTCAGTGACGCTCTTTCAGCAGTTTATTGAAAGAATTGAAAGAACGAAAATGCAGAGATCGTCGTTGTCAGTGTCCTCTTAGACTCTAGAACTAGAGACAAGTTTGTCTCATAATGTTCGGATGCTGCCAAAATCCTCAAATTTCTTTTCGAGGGTGTATCCTTTGAATAGATCAAACTGATCCTAAGAGATGTCAAAACAGACTAAAACTTTGGCTAGTCCCTTATGAAGATTCGACTTTGAATTTGGAACAACTCGGTGTTGATGTCATGGCACCTTAACCTGGGTGGCGTGAGCGACAACGCGCTTTAGCCGGGGTGGTGTACATGCGAAGCACGATAACCAAAATGACATCAATATCACGACATCAATACTTTGTGGTTCCTTATGTTCGGTTGAATCCTCAACCGGGCATGAGCCAAGGATTTAGTAAGGTTTGATTTCTCAAAGTCTCGCTGATCTAAGGACTTTTGAAAAATTAACAACATGCACCATCGAGATGCACGACTCTTCATCGGGTCATAGCAGCATCCTAATAAGCATAAGACAGACTCGAAAGCGAGAGACAACTTAGAAGTCGCCCTAAACATGCTCCTACGCAGAACAGAATGTATGCATGCATGTACAGAACCAGAGACGAGTTTGCCTCACAAGTTTCAGACTTTGCCGGAATCCTCAGAACTCTTTTCGGCGATGTGTCCCTGAGTAGATCGATAGATCCTAAAAGATGTCAAAATAGACTAAATCTTTGGCTAGTCCCTTTTGAAGATTCGACTTTGAATTTGGAACAACTCGTTGTTGATGTCATGGCACCTTAACCTTGAACACGGCGGTGTATAGTGACAACGCACTTCAACCTGGGTGGCGCTAGTGACACGACATCACTACTCTATTGTTCCATGTTGTCGGTTGAATCCTTAAACGGGCATGAGCCAAGGATTTAGTAAATTTTGATTTCCCAAAGTCTCGCTGATCTAAGGACTTTGCGATTGATAACGAACATTCAATAGAATGAACGACTCCTCATCGGGTCCAACAACGTCTTAGACAGCGTAAGACAAACTCGAAAGACAAAACAGCCTTAAGCATGGTCCTATGCAAAACAGCGTATGTACAGTGCATGCGATAGGAAAAGCAGTAACACATAGACAGTATATGGGGTTAGATGCAAATAGATCTTAACCTGTGGGTACCTGTCCTAGTTTGGAGAGTTCTAATGCTTCGTATATGCAAAGGCTAGTTTTGGCTTGTAACAGGTTCCTCGGACTAGGGCCACAGATATACCTCCCGTTACCCGCGTATTCGCAGAGCAACAGTCGAACGGTAGAATGACCCATCATCGTCGAAGGTTGTTGGTCATTCGGGGTCCCCGGGCTCCGGTAAACCGTGCCGGATTGCCAAAACGATCCAACGAGGCTTATCCCACATTACTGCAAATGAGAATGCTAGAAATTGATTAAGAGAAGAAGAATCGCAAAATCGCAAAATGCTTTTTCAAATTTGGCTCACTTTATTTAGTCCATCTTTAGAGGAAACTACGCAAGTGAACAATCGAAAAAGCCCCAGATTAGAATGGCCGGACACGAGGTCCTGTTAAATCACCATTCCAACCTTCGGCAACACGAAGCTAACCGTTTTGACAGACTTTTAAGGGATTGTTCACAAGTGTATTAAACTCTAAGTATGGATTAATATCGGTTCGATCATCCCCAGCAGAGTCGCCACTGTGGGCAGCATGCCCTTGAAATGTGGGAGAAGGATTCCGTTCCTTTCCCAAGGCAATGGGTCCGGATCGAGGGAGCGCGAGCGCCGGTGGCAAGCACTCAAAAATACAGAGTCGCCACTTGAGTTTTTGAGGGTCCGACACTCAAGGAACCGCATTTCGAAGCACCTGCCGCGCTGTTTGTTTGAAAAAGTTAAGGAAACCAGTCCGTCATAACCATATCTGGGTTCGGGAGCCAGGTTACGAGAGGGGAAGGGTTTTATGGCACCCCTCTCGCCCAATCCGGAGATCAGTCTCTACTTAGGCATTTTGAAAACATTGCGATTCTTCTTTTATTAATCGATTTTTAGCCAATTAGGGCGGGGGAACAGTTAATCAGGGATTGAAACTGTAATATGTTTGCAGGATGTGATCAAAATAGCATGGATGAGCAGTTAGTATAGGATGAGAACAGACTCCTGTGGGAGTTTAAACAGACTGGAAAGCCCATGTTTTGGAGTGTCGCACGCAAGAGGTAACCAGTATGCACTGATCAAGTCAATGCATGCTGATCATACCTGCGCGTGCTACTATAAGACCTGTGCGCGCCAGTAAGCCTAAGCCCACAGCTCTTATTCTCAAACCCTCTGGGCTCTGGAAGGACCAGTGCACACCCAGGACAAACCAAGCAGTTTAAACTCTCTGGGCTCTGGAGGGACCAGTGCACACCCAGGACAAACCAAGCAGTTTATGCAGTCATAATATACAGTTTAAAGGCTGAAAAGCCTAATAAATAAACAAAAACACCCCATAAACAGTGTGGGGACAAAATAACAGTCTAAAACAAAGTTAAACATGCAAGGCCAGCCACTGATCGGGAACAGAATGGAACCGTCACGCGAGGGCTCAGAACAGTCGCGCGACGGTGCGCCCGGGCGTGCGATGGTTGCGCCCTGGCACACTGGTCAACGCTCCATTTGACCATCGCGCGAGGGTTTGGGAGCAGCGCGCGATGGTTCGAGCCAACTTTCCTGTGTCTGGTTTTGCACGTTTCTGGGCTCTGGGACAGGTCCAGAATGATCCCAGGGGTACTCCAACAGAATAGAACTAAATATTGAATTGCAAGCTAACAATTTAAGCTCTAAGAAAAGCAGTAAACTGGTTTTTTGCATGCTTAACAGTGAGATATATGTAAGTAAAGTGTAAAACAGTAGGGCACCAATCCCCACGCGGTCCATCGTGCACAACAACGAAGTGTCGCGCGCGTATATGGGACCCTCGCGCGCTGGTTCCTACCAGAACGGTTCTTGAAACCTTGCTAGCTTTAGGGCCAGGACTGGTATTGATTACCAGTCTTGACCCTGCCAGCCCCCTCAGGAATCAGAACAGTGAGCAGAACAAAGGTGTTATACCTTTGGCTTTTTTTTTGAGTTTGAACGGTGTTTGAGCTTTGATGCTTGAGGTTGAACAAGGTGATAGAGCTTGCAAAATGAGTGTATGTAGATGGCTAGAGTGATGAAGTATCAAGTGTATTTGGGTTTGTGTAACCTTTTGTGCTTGATTTTTTGTAACCCTTTGAAAGAGAACAAATGGGGGGTATTTATAGGCATGGAGGGTGAATCTGGTTGGTGCCAGGAGAGGAATTCAGCCAGCCACGAGGCCTGGCTGAGGTTGCATTGGTGGCCAATTTTCTGCCTCTGGAAAAGTAGGTGGGGAACTGACCATCGCGCGAGGGTTCCCAACTGTCGCGCGAGGGTCAACGGTCAAACTTTGTCCACCTGGCAGTTTGACCATCGCGTGAGGGTTCCAAACTGTCACGCGAGGGTTCGCCCTGGCGCGACCATCGCACGATGGTTCCAGTCTGTCGCGCGACGGTGCGCTTTGGTGCGAGATGATTGCGCCCTGGCGCACAATGACTGCGCCCTGGCGCACGTCAGTAGGGTTTTTGGCTTTTGGAAGTGGCTTAGGCTAGGTTAGGTTCAAGGGTTTTTCAAACACTCAAAGCTCAAACACTCGACATTCCCGGGGTGTTCTTGATCCGGTTCATCATTGGGGAATCAAAAACTGTAAGTAAACTAATCTGGGAGCCCAGATTGGGGTGTCTACAGCGTGAAAGTCACTTTGTTGAAGCGAGGGATGAGATCCTCGAGATCTTGATGATAAGGCTTCAACCTATCTTCCCGAACTTTCAAGTCCCCGTTGGCCTGAGACACAACCAGATTGGAATCGCCAATGACCTCAAGCTTTTCCACACCGAGCATGAGGGCAGCCTCCATGCCAACTATACAGGCTTCATACTCAGCTTGGTTGTTAGTGACATCAAAATTGAGCTTAAACGCAAGCGGAATATGAGAACCATCCGGAGTTATCAACAAAACCCCAATCCCATATCCTTTCTGATTAGCTGCTCCGTCAAAGTAAAGAGTCCAGGTGTCTTCAACAACTGCTAGCACCTCCTCATCTGGAAACACAAAGTCTGAATCTTCTGGCCCATCGACAGGATGATCAGCCAAGAATTCTGCGATCGCACGCCCTTTGACGGATTTCCTAGTGACATATTCAAGGTCGAACTCGGCGAGCAAGAGCAACCAACGTGCTAGCTTACCAGTAAGTGCAGGCTTCTCAAACAGATACTTGAGAGGATCCATTCGAGAAATCAACTTCACTGGGTAAGCCAGCATGTAGTGTCTCAACTTTTTAGATGCCCAAACGAGAGCCCAACACGTCTTCTCAAGGGAAAAGTTGAGACATGGCCTTAGGCTCAACGGAGAGTAGCATCATAGCGGCATGGTAACTATAGAGATGGGTCTTGAGACACCGCTCCCGTCAAATTTGGCCAAGTCAGGCATTTTGAACTTCTCAGGAAGCCTGGCGTTAGGATACAGACAAAGGCGGTCCAAATCAATTCCCCCAGCGTTGATCTTTTCGGTTTTGGAAATGGATTCCTCCAACTTGGTAATCTTTGCCATAAGTGCGGTCATGTCGGGATTCTGAGCTGGCTCTTCTTGGTTTGGAGGAAGTCTACCACCCGCGAGGTTTGTAGCGGGCCTGCGGCCTTCCCTTGGGTTCAATACCATGAGACGCCCTGCGTGGTTCGGATCTGGAACCAAAATGGGTTGTTCCTGGTCAGACTCATCGTCCTCGCCTTCCTCCTTGAGAAGGGGTGGAAGACGAGTGTGGATAAGATCGTTCAGGCGGGCAATGTTAGTATCTGTCTGAGCTGCCCTCTGTTGCATGGCGGTGATGCTGTCCTGAAGGTTCATAAGCATGGTCTCCAAGGTAAGAGGTTCTGGCTGTGGCTGTTCCATTGTGACAGGAGGTTCGGAGATGCTTGATGCGGATAATGGGGTAGTTGGACGCCCTTCCTATAAGACCGGTGGTGAACCTGACCGTGAACCTGACTGAGAATCTGAGTGCTGTGCTGCCGAAGGTGAGCGCGGAGAGTCCTCCGTGATGACTGACTGGGATTGTGACCTGATAAGCCTTTGAACCGGACTGAGTTGCAGACGTTCCCAAGCGGGTTTGGCACTCGCTTTGATACTTTCCTTGGCGGTGCAATGATTCAGAACTTTGCAACAAAATAAGAGAAGGCTTAATAGGGGCCCTGCAGAAACTTTAATCTAAATAAAAGACCAAAGTGCGGATGCAGCCAGCGTCGTCGGTGTCGCCCTAGACTCTAGAGCTAGAAGACAAGTCTGTCTCAAGACGTTCGGACATTGCTTGAGGCCCTCAGAATTCTTTTCGAATGTGTATCCTTGTTTGAAACGAGCGGTCCTAAAGGATGTCAAAAGAAGTCTAAACCTTCGTCCATCTTGCCGTTTGGGATTTCAAACTTAAAGTCAGAACAACCTGGTGTGAATATCATGACACTATAACCAGGTCGGCGTGAGCAGCACTGTGCTATTAGCCGGGCGTTGTAAGTGACGAGGTACTTGTTACCTTTTGGTGTAAGCATCATGATATTTACTCCGTCGTTCCTCGTTTTCTGTTTGGAATCCTAAACAGGTTTAAAACGAGGGTGTAGAAAGGCTTCTGATTTCCTAAAGCCCCACCGTCCGAAGGACTGGGGAAACTGAAAACGTGTATCGTTAAGATGCACGACTCCTCATCGGGCCTCGACACTGTCCTAATGATTTTAAAGACAGACCTGGGAAGATTGAGGACCTAGAAGGCGCCCTAGACATGCTCCTACGCAGAACGGGATGTATGTACAGTCTATGCTGTAGGGAAAGCAGTAACACGTAGACAGTATATGGGGTTAGATGCAAATAGATCTTAACCTGTGGGTACCTGTCCTAGTTTGGAGAGTTCTAATGCTTTGTATATGCAAAGGCCGGTTTTGGTTTGTAATGGGTTCCTCGGACTAAGGCCACAGATATACCTCCCGTTGCCCGCGATTCGCAGAGCAACAGTCAAACAGTAGCATGACCTATCATCGTCGAAGGTTGTTGGTCATTCGAGGTCCCCGGGCTCCGGTAAACCGTGCCGGATTGCCAAAACGATCCAACGAGGCTTATCCCACATCGATGCACATGAAATGCTAGAATTTGATTAAGAAAAGAAGAATCGTAATTTTGCAAAATGCTTTTTCAAATTTGGCTCACTTTATTTGGTTCATCTTTAGAAGAAACTACACAAGTGAACAATCGAAAAAGTCTCAGATTAGATTGGCCGGACACGAGGTCCTGTTAAATCACCATTCCAACCTTCGGCAGCGCGAAGCTCACCGTTTTGACAGACTTTTAAGGGATTGTTCGCGAGCGTATTAAATCCTAAGTATGAATTAATATTGGTTCGATTTATCCCCAGCAGAGTCGCCACTGTGGGCAGCATGCCCTCGGAGAAGGGATTCTATTCCCCTTCCGACGAACTTTCAGGGCAAGGGCCCTCGCGGGAATCGACGGAGCGCGAGCGGAGAGGCAAGTGCTTAAAAATACAGAGTCGCCACTCGGGTTTTGAAGGTCCGACACCCAAGGAACCGTATTTCGAAGCACCTGCCGCACTATTTTGATTTGGAAAAGTGAAGGCACCAGTCCGTCATAACCATATCTGGGTTCGGGAGCCAGGTTACGAGAGGGGAAGGGTTTTAAGGCATCCCTCTCGCCCAATCCGGAGATTGGTCTTTACTTGAGCATTTTGAAAGTGTTTACAATTCTTCTTTTATTAACCAGATTTTAGCCAATTAGGGCGGGGGAACAGTTAATCGGGGATTAAAACTATAACACGTTTTGCAAGATGTGATGAATAGCATGGATGGATGAAATATTAAGGAAATAAATGAGACAAAGTTCAAAATACCAATAAAACACCAAAACAGTGCTTGGTATGACTTTGTCACACACAGTGGCCAACTTGCATGCATGGATCAACCTGCATGCAAGCGAACCGTCGCGCGACAAACCCATACACTCGCGCGAGAGTTTGTGTTCCACCAATAGTTTGAATTTTATCCCCTTCTGGGCTCTTGAAGGACCAGTGCACACCCAGGAGGCAAACCAAGCAGTTCATAAGTACTGGAAAATAATTAATTATTACAAGCCAACAGAAGCAAATGGAAAAACAGCCCCTAAACAGTGGGGGAAATAAGCAGAGGCCTAAGGCCTAGTTGCCCATGCAAGGGCCATTTCTGGAAATCAGTGAACCATTGCGCGACAGAGCGAAATACTCGCGCGAGGGTTTTGACTGGACTTCCAGGAATTGCTTTGCATGCTTGGGCTCTGAGACATGTTCAGAGATATCCCAAGGGCATTCCAGACTGACTGAAGCAGCAAGTTAAGGACAAGACCATTTTAAAACCAAGTTAGCCATGCAAGGGCAGCCACTGGAAATCAATGAACCGTCGCGCGACAGAGGGAAAGCCTCGCGCGAGGGTTTCGATTGGACTCCCAGGAGTTGCTTTGCATGTTTGAGATTCTGAGAAATCCAGGAATATCCCTAGGGCAATCAGGCTAACTAAAATAAAGAACTAGGAAACTGGACTTGTTTTTATCATGCATAACATTGATCTATATATGGAAATAAAAACCAAAACAAAAATGACCATGAATAAAACAAGAAATAACCAGCTTCCCTTCCCCACGTGGACCAATCTCTTGCAGACAGAAACGTCGCGTGAGTATTTGGGTCCATCGCGCGAGGGTTTGGCTGGTTAAAGGTTCTTGTAACTCTGCTGACTTTAGGGCCAGGACTGGTATTGATTACCAGCCTTGGCCCTGTCAGCCCCCCTCAGGGATCAAGACAGGAACAGGTAATTTTTATACCTTTGCTTGAATGGCTTTTGGAATGGATTGAATGGAGTGATGTAGCCTTGCAAGGGAGTGTAGTGGATTTGAAAGACTAGGAAGTGGTTAAGGTTAGTAACTTTGTGCTAGATTTGATAGCCTTGTGATTTTTGTGAAAATTGCAACCTTCTAACCCTTTGCATGGAAGACCAATGGGGGTATATCTAGGAGGAGTGAGTGGGCTAGGGAGAGTGGAGAACTTGGCCAAGTAACCAGCCAACAAGGCTGGTCACTCTTGCTTGGTGGAGAGACTAGCCACCAAGGTGAGTGGGGGTGGTTGTGAGGGTGAGCCTGCTAGAACGCTGTTCAGCCAGAGAAAACGGGGTTCCAGCCCATGTGGCCCTGATGATCACTAAATCCAGCTGGACAAGGGTGATGGGGACATGTTGAACCGTCGCGCGAGGGTTTGGAACCATCGCGCGAGGGTCAACAGTCAACCTTTGACTTTGACCAACACCTGGCAAGCTGACTATCGCGCGAGGAACAAGAAGTATCGCGCGACGGTCAAACTTCGGTTACGGTTTTGACTGAAGGTTTTGGGGGTTCAAAAAGGGTTCAAGAAGGGTTCCAAATCCAATCCATTCCACATTCAAGCCTGTTTGATCCGATCTCATCATCGGGGAAACAAGAAACTGAAAAATAAAGTAAAACAAACGGGAGACCCAGATTGGGGTGTCTACAGTAGTAGAGCTTCCTTCACTAAGTAGAAGACTGGTTTTTACGTACTCAATCATTAAAGGATGTGCACTAAGTCATAGTATCACAAAGAAATTAGAAAGAAAAAAAAACCTAATGTCCACTGCTGTCATGATTAAGATAGATAATAAAAAAAATTAGCTAGACTAACAAAGATATTCCGATCATATGATGTGGTGACCTCGTAGGCTGCCATGATTATACAATCGCATGGGCTCCTGGCTATCACCTCAATAACTAGAAATGGTTCAATGAATGTGGTGGCTCGCATGCCTGAACAGTAAGAAACAAAAGAAAATGTATCAATTATGCATAAGGAAAATTAGTATAACAACATCTTCAATTGACTGAATCAAAACTAAATGGACAAAACAAATTCCTGTCCAATACTTAGTCAAAATCTCATCTCTATAGGTTTTATACTCTATTAGAAACCGCACCACAGGCGCAAACCATCTCCAAGAGGTTCTGAACTCTTGTGGGTATTGAAACCAAGACAATGCAAAAACGCTACAACATCAAATAAAGACTACTTAAAATTTGAATCTACAGAGATCAACCTTGGGCTGCAAGCTCTTAAGTCCTTGTAGGCCATTCTCAACAATTGCATAGTGAATCTAATCCTAGCGTATAATCAAGCAATCTCATCGAATATGGTTTGATAAGTAAATAATTTCTCCCGTCATATATTAGTTGTTTGGCTGATAGATTTGAGAAACAAATTTCATTCAAGCATATAATCAAACAGTTGGTGGGGGAAAGTTATTTACAAAGGCAAGTCAATTTCAATAACAACAGAACTAAACTAGAAATTGTAGAACACTCAGCAAGCATCAACAAGCTGAGGAAGAATAATAAGCAGTTCAATAAGCAGTTCAAACGGGACAGCAACAGCGAAAGCAAAACAATAAACCCCCTTATCAATTTCAAAACTGTCCCAGCCACCAAAACAGTAAACGAAACAGCCGAAATTGCCAAATAGAGGTTTGAAACTGGTACCTCAAGCCCACAGGTTGCAGGTGGTTGCCGGCGACCCAAACCCACGGGATGCAGAGACGATAGCGATAATCGAAAATCCACCACGGATCTGGAAAGAGACGGGCCATCTGCGACGACAATGATTGGAAGGAGGCGGCGATTAGTGACGAAAAGGAGAAGAGATCTGGATTTGAAGCCGAAACGTCACCACGGATGGGTGATCAGCTACGGCGAAAGGCGTCGCGGTGAATGGGTTTGGAAGCCTGCAAAAACTTGCATCGGTGATCGGAAAGCAGACTCGAGGGGAAAACGGGTGGGGGAAAAGGTTGGGGGAAGGGAAGGCTGCCGGTGATGGCCACCGGAGGAGGCGAGGGTTGGGGGCTAGGGTTTCAGCATTTCAAAGTTTTTCGAAGTAGGCACTTTTCCGCATGCTGCTTTAGTTTGTTCAATTGAGGCTGCTGCTTTGGTTTCGCCAGGAGAAGCTTGATTGAAACCCAATTTCTAGGGTTTCAGCCGACGAAGAAGATCTATTTACGCCTCCGATTTTAGAGCGCCTCTGATTTTGGAGGAAAGATTGAAATTTTCAGAAGGGGGGTGCGATTTAAGGCGCCAAGTAAAAAAAATTTTGGAACGCTATTGTATCCTTTAATGAACGCTATAGTATTTTAGGTGCCAGTTTTTTCTCGGCTTCTCATCACTGAACGCTATAATTGGTTCCCTTTTATAGCATTCCTAAAAAAACGCTATAACATAATGCTATAAAAGATCATATTTGTTGTAGTGTGTGTGTTTGAGCCTCATCCTTTCTTGAAGAATAAGTAATTAAATAGCGGGGGAATCAAGTGAGAACATGCAAGTGGAGGGAGTTGGTGGAACTTACACATCCCAAGTCTTGTTTCAAGTTGAGTGGGAGGTGAGATCTCAACGGAGTTGGCTGGGGAGAACTATAGTTGGGTTTTTTCTGTTTTTATTATTTCCTTATCTATCAGTGAAGCTCTTCATTAAGCTATGTGATTGATTGCATGTGTGGCTGGAAGTGTCCATCCGTGATCCTTTTGCTACTCAATTGTTTCTTTTACAGCCTATATATTATTTTTTTTGTGCTATTATCTCCAGGTTGTGAATGCTCATTGACGTCTATTTTGGATGTAAACTGAACTTCTTGGAGATGTCCCATGTTCGAATTTTGATCTATCCATAGGGGGTTGTCCAATGGAATTATCCATTTGTCCTATCCACTGGGAGATGTCCATGGACTTTATCTGTTATCTTCTCTATCCCGCCGCAAAGTTTGCGTTATAGTGTTGATGCCTTGTTGACTATATAGTGTGTTAGGGTATGGTCCAGGTTGTTATGGGTTGTATCGTGAGTCGTGGATGCTTTTTTGTCCCTTGTGTTAGTAATTTATTTTAATCAACGGGTATCTGTAATCTTAACTTGGGGAGATAAATAAGTATTTAATATCATGGAGCTCATAATATAATTGAGATAAGGACGGGAGTGCAATTATAATTATGTAGTGGGGTGAATTATAATTAGTGAAATAAGAAATAGAATCCTGGTGGGATTAGGGTTTCTTATTTACACTGGGAGCCCTGATTTATTACTCCTTAGGTCCCTATCGTAGCCTTATATATACACGTTATGCTCTCTAGGTCAGTGAGAGATTTTCTATTATTCACGAAATAGAGGCAGGCTTAGAGAGAGAGCAAACGGATCACAAAAAAGTCCACACTTGGTTCGTGTTCTAGACGTGCAGGGAATACGATAGAAGATCGTAAGGTGCAATCGAGCAGTATACGTGGCTTATAGCAAGACGGGCTATAACAAGTTCAACCAGCGTTCGTGTCGCAGGGAGTTGAGTATACGTGGTTATAGTAAGACGGGCTATAACAAGTTCAACCAGCGTTCGTGTCGCAGGGAGTTGAGGTGAAACCCTAATTCCGCCTTTTAGGATTTTGCAGTTTTTCTTGTTGTCTAATCTGTACACGTCATTACTGGGTTTTGGGAATGGTTTCCCAACAGTGCTATCAGAGCCAGGTTGTAATCACGCGTATAGATTAAACAGGCCATGTTGTCCGTAGGTTATAGAGGGTAGAATGTAGAACTGTGCTAACCCTTGTTTTGTAGCGTTCTTACCCAGCTATTATGGTCACATGATTTTTTGTTGATTTTGTGTGATTGGATCCCACATGATTTTTGTGTGGTTATTGGTATTTATTGGGTACCATGATTATTTTTCGTGGTTGTCATAATTAACGTAGCATGTGTTATTTATTGGGTGCCACGATTATTTTTTGTGGTTGTAATAATTAACGTAGCATGTGAACTCCAATGGAGGCATAAGATCGATGTATGTATGTTTCTTCGATTGTAATAGCATTCGATGGTTATTCGGAGATCGAAAAAGGGAGATACATACGATACAAGTTGTTTGGCTCGCAACAGTTTTTTTCCAGATTCGTAGGGTCTGATTGCAGGGCTATTTCGACCCAGTAAACGTTGGAATTAGAAAATCTGTTCTTCACGGAAGTTGTAGATAATTGAATTTCGAATCTGTAACGACCCTGATTTTTGGTAAATAAAAATTTTGTTAAATATTTAAAATTTATTTTAATTACTCGGTATTTCTTTTAAAATTCCTTTTTAATTTCTAATAATCCGTCATAATTAGATTTTAGTCCTTTAAAATTATATTTCTTGGCTAGAAATCCTATGTGGCATGTAGAATTAGTTTCCAACCGATTAGTTGAGGGAACCAAACTACCGATTCACCTAGTTACATTTCCCTAACCTTAGATGGACCTTTTTAACCATCTTTGAGCCTTATGAACCTTTCCAACCCTACTTGAACCTTTTAGACCATTAGAGGTAATCATCTTACTCCTTGATTAGTCATTTTCAAGACCACACTCATGACTTACCTCATTATCCTTTGGTTAATAAATGTTAGGGAAAATTTTACCCCTTGGATAATAAAATTAGTCATGGCCTAATCTCATCATTTTGCTTCAAGGAGAAGCAACCATAGCCTTGCCATGCATGCCACCCTAGACTAAATATCCCTAAACCTATTTACCTTCCAAAGTTATTTTCCTAGATTCTTAAGTACATATATAGATAACCATATATATAGGTATATATATCTCATAGCCTATTACAAACAAGTCTATATTATTAGGTGTGCACTTTCTAGGAAAAATGTTACCCATGGGACAATGTTCTTGTCATTGAGAGACTTACCCTTAATCATTCTTCTTTCCTCCTAGACTTAGTAAGCTAGATCGTAGTCTTAAGTGTTCATAGCTATACAAATTGTTCTTGGACTAAGAGAGAGAGAGAGAGAGAAAACCATGAGGAGAGAGGGAGAGGGAGGCCGAGAGAGAGAGAGGGAGGAGAGTGAGAGTGTGTGCTTGTGTTTTTGGCCACTCAAACAAGTCACCTCCTTTACTTTTGCTTTAACCAACTTCACACTCAACCTAAGCACAAGTTGACAACCCATTTCTAGTCTTATTCTAGCACACAGTCTTAGTCTTTAATCATCCTAGAAATTGACTACAAACTAGACCTAGGATGGACTAAACATGGGAAGACTACTCTTAAGCCTAGCTATCATTTCTCTTTGCTTGCAAGACTTACCAATCTAGGTTATAATCACCTAGAATAGTCTTAAAAGCCTTAGCAAATCTCCATAATTACCTAGGTTATGGCCTAAAATGGATTGACTTGACTTTGGCTTGTTTAAAGTAGTGATTGGACAATGCAATGGAGCAAAAAGATGAGAGAAAGAGAGAGAGAGGGGAGCCGGCCATGAGAGGGGGAGAGAGAGCCAATTTTTTTTATAAATAGGCACCCCACTCTTGCCTTGAACTCACACCTTCAAGCCTTCTACTTCTCTCTCTAAGAAAGTCTAGTGTTCTTACTTTGTTCTTGCTTTGTTCTTAAATTTCTTGAGTTTTTCCTAAAGCTCTTCAAGAAACTCATCCTAGGCCGCCACTATACCACCACTCAACCACCCTTCGATCCATAAAAAGTTAGAAAGTTAGTCAAGAACTAGTTTCGAGAGAAACCTTTCTCTTTCGAAGCTACCGGAAGCTCACTGTAGGAAGTTACTCCGCCCGACGTACTTACTTTTCCGTAGCCATACCTACCGCCAAGAAGAATGGTAGATTAATCTTAACCTCTATCTCTAAGTATATGTAGAATATCTCTTCTTACTTACTCTAAGTATACGTAGTATTTTCCTTATCCGTTACAACTCAAAGAAAAATGGTATTTTACTTGTATGAAGTATTCGTATTTTGATCTTTAAGATGATTATAAGCTTGTATACATGTTGCTTGCATTACTTGTGGTTGTTTAAGAAAGCATAAGTGATTATCACTCCAAGGGCGTCCGTACATGTGGCGTTATGCTTCTAAGTGGGTTTGAGTACACTAAGTAATATAGAGTTGGATGATCTTGCTAGTTTAGTTTCAATATTACAATGAATGATAATGTTTACTTTTGAGAAAAGTCCCGCCGCGAAGTCTATGCATGAAAACGAGACACGGAAATCAAGGAAAATAGAAACATGACGCCTAGGGTGTGGTTAATGAAAAGGTTGTTTTGGAAAAAGGAAAGTCTTTTAAAATCGCCATGTGGCCGGACTTGCCCATTGTGTGGTGTGTGTGTGTAAAAGAAAGATTTATGACATTGGATAAAATATTTTTGAAACTACATTGTGGCCGTTTGCCCAATGGGAGATGTGTGTGTGTGTTCCAATGGGAATCCGTGGTGACGGAACCGTTGTGAGGCTGTGTGTGTTCCAATGGGAATCTGTGGTGGCGGAACCATTGTGAGGCTGTGTGTGTTCCAATGGAAATCCGTGGTGGCGGAACCATTGTGAGGCTGTGTGTGTTCCAATGGGAATCCGGAGCGGCGGAACCATTGTGAGGCTGTGTGTGTTCCAATGGGATCCCGGAATGGCGGAACCGAGGTTGGGTGTGTTAAAATGATTTTCGAAATGTTGATTTGGTTAATAAAAAGTGAAATGGTGACACGGTCTACGAAATGCTGCGTAGGAGAAACTCTGACGTCACGGACACCAACGATAGTTAATAATGAATGTGAATGTGTCATTGTTAACTGTTTTATTAGATAAGCATACACTGTGCAGATAACGTTATCTGTATGATTCATTGTTTATAAGTTATGGGTTAGCGGGTATGGGATTATTCTGCTGAGCTTTTGTAGCTCAGGGTGTTACCTTTGGTGACCCTGACATATTATATCGGTGGCGACGCTGGTATAATGTGTCAGACTTTGTAGATGATCAAGGTGAACAGTACACCTTAGAAGCCTTTGGAGCAGAAGAGCTGACTAGGATGGAGGAGCAAGCAGGAGGAGCTGTAGATAGGAACCCTAGATTTTCCTTCCCTTATGTAATGAAGGCACTCTTATGGGAGTTGTGATGTATTTCGACCCAGTAAACGTTGGATTTAGAAAATATGTTCTTCACGGAAGTTGTAGATAATTGAATTTCGAATCCAACCCAATTTGAATCACTTCAATCGGAGGTCGGATGAGGAAGATATGGCCAAAATACTGAAGGCTGTGCAGTTTACGCGGGAATATATCAAATCCGAATTTTCTTGCCTAAGCACGGTTGGATTTTGGTTTCCTTTTTTTTTTTTTGGATCGGCAAATGATGAATTTTATTAAAAACGGGGAAAGGGAAAGATGATCCAACAAATAGTTGGATAATACACCTCAAGGGCAAAGCCCAAAACATCCAAAGGTCTATATGGTCCACAACAAAAAAACATTAAGCTCAACCCAAACCCAAATAAATCAAAAATAGCCCAAACAAGTATAGCTGAAGGATTTCAAGGTTGGAAGGATTGCTTAAGGATCTCAAGTTTGGAAGGACTCCTTATTGCTTAAGGATTTCAAGTTTGGAAGGATTCCTTATTGCTCAAGTATTACATCTTTGACCATAATAACTGGATTCTTTATCTTGTGCTTCCTTATTATTTGTGTTTCCATATTGTTTGCATATGTGATAGTCTACCATATTGGGACAACATGGTAATATTTGGCTTTTGACCTAGGTCACGTTTTTTTGCAAACTCGAAAATTTGATAACCCTCACAAATTTTTAAATAACTAAGTGGGAGAGGGAATTTATTTTGGATAAATCCCATGGTCTCCATTGCTAGTTCGTAGGTGATATAATTAATTTTGTGTGTTGGTTTCAGAACCTTCCTCCCTATCGGACAAAATTAATTGTGGCATCATCGGTACAAACTTCCTAAAGGGATAGCTCTAAGATAATTGTTGTGTGGGTCACTTCTCCATCTGAGGTGGTTCATAACGGAACAATAGGTCTAAAAGCTAGGTAATGGTATATACGTATCTATAAATAATAATATCCTCTCTATCTGAGTCACTGTTATTATTTATAGGACCGAAGCAATATTGGCTATTTAATTTTGCTTGGCATGGTATAGTGTCTAGATAGTAAAATTAAAAGGTTGTGCCTATCTACACGAATGATGAAGAGTAGACGACCTTCCCATCGAGGCATGCTCTTCACGGTGTGTAGGGTTGCCAATGTTTTTCTTTTAACAAGTGGTTGAGGGAACCAATATTAAAATGAAATTCAAGTTTCTTATTGCCCTTCATAATTGTTGTTATGTGATTCTCATATTCAAAAATGGGTTTTTTTTTTCAATCCACTTGCAATTATTCTCAAAGAAAATAAACTTATGGGATCGAATTATATTGACTGGAAAAAGAATTTGGATATTGTGTTAACTGCTGAGGGACACAAATTTGTGTTGTTTGAGGTATGCCCTCCTAGACCTGATAAGAATGCCACATAACAGGAAGCAAAACTTTATAAAAATTGGTGAGTATCACCCATGTTGGAGGGACCCCGATTAAGGATCATGTTTTGAAGATGATAGCTCATCTTAATAAACTAGAGATCCTTGGAGTTGAAATTGATGGGGAAACCCAGATCGATTTCATTCTTAACTCACTGCAGTCTGAGAGTTTTAAGTAATTTCGCCTGAACTATTATATAAACAAAATGCATTTATCTTTGGCGAAACTTCTTAAGGAACTCCAAGCAGCTAAGGGTCTTTTGGTTGTGAAGAAACCACCATCAATGTTAGTGGCAGAAAAGGCTTCTACTTCTAAGCTGAAATGCAAGAAGAAGCAGAACAAGTCTCAGAAAAAAGGTTGTGGAGGCAGTTCATGCGCCTCAAGGTCGAGTGAAAAAGCCTGTAGGCAAGTGTTTTCACTGCAAGCAGAAAGAACACTGGAAGTAGGAATGTCCATTCTATCTCAATAAAAGTGAACAATCAGGATAAATCTTTTTCATTAGTTGTTGAATCACGTTTAGTGGTGTTATCTACCAGTACCTGGTGTGTAGATACGGGAGCCACTAATCATGTTTGCAATTTGTTGCATGGGTTCCAGGAAACCAGAAGACTCAGTGATGGAGAGATTTATCTATAGATGGGAAATGCTACGAGAGTGGCAGCAGTTGCAGTAGGAAATGTCTTTTCAAATTTTAGTAGTAATAGGAGTTTAATTTTGAGAGATTGCCTTTATGTTCCCTCTATTAGAAGAAACTTGGTTTCAGTTTCTAAGTTGATCAAGGATGGATATTTGGTGGATAATCTCTACATTATTAATCCTATATTTTCTACAGTGCAACTGCATGAATTGAATAACACTAATAATTTGCCATGTAAGAGAAAGTAGCCTTCTAAATTGAACTAAACGTATCTTTGGCACTTACGCCTTGGTCAAATTAATCTGAATAGGATTTCTAGACTGGTCAGGGATGGACCTTTAGGTTCATTGGAAGTTGAGGAACTTCCAGTCTGTGAATCCTGTTTAAAAGGTAAGATGACCAAGAGACCTTTTTTAGCTAAAGGATATAGGGCCAAAGAGCCGTTGGAATTGGTTCGCTCTGATTTGTGTGGGCCTATAAATGTCCAAGCTAGAGGTGGTTTTGAGTACTTTGTCACTTTATTGATAATTTCTCAAGATATGGATACATTTATTTGATGCGCCGTAAGTCCAAATGCTTTGAGAAATTCAGGGAGTATAGGGCGGAAACGGAAAAGTGTCTGGGTGAATGTCTCAAGACACTGCGATCTGATCGTGTTGGCGAATACCTCTTGGGAGAGTTTAGGAACTACTTGTCAGCTGAAGGGATTACATCCCAGCTATCAGCTCCAAGTATGCCACAACAAAATGGTGTAGCATAGAGAAGGAATGACACTCTTATGGATATGGTCAGATCAATGATGAGTTATTCAGATTTACCAATTCCGTTTTGGGGACATGCACTATAAACAACAGCGTATATTCTTAACTTGGTACCATCTAAGTCAATACCATCTACGCCCACAGAACTGTGGACTGGGCGCAAACCTAATCTGTGTCATGTTCGGGTTTGGAGTAGTCCAGCGCATGTGCTGAATGGGAATGCAGATAAATTGGAATCAAGGACATAAGTTTGTCTGTTTGTGGGGTACCCTAGAGGAACGAAATGTGGATTATTTTATAGTTCTAAGGATCAGAAGGTCATTGTTAGATCCAATGCCCGATACTTAGTGGAGGACTATGTGATAGACTACAAGCCCAGAAGTAAAATTGATCTAGTGGAATTGAGAGGAGAGAGATCGGTACAAACTTATTTACCACTAGTAGTGCAGGAGGAAACACCACAAGTGACATCTGTAGAGGCACCTATTGACACACCGGTACCTTGTCGTAGTGGGAGGGTTATTGTTCCACCCAGTCGGTATACGTTGTTGGGAGAGTCTTTTGAAATGATCCCTGATGATCAACATGCCGAACCCTGTAACTACAATGAGGCACTTCAAGATAAAGATGTGGAACTTTGGCAAAAGGCTATGAAATCAGAGATGGAGTCTATGTACTCTAATCAGGTCCGCATTCCTTAATGGAAATCTGGATGAGTGCATCTATATGGTGCAACCAGATGGATTCATAGCGAAAGGTCAAGAGCACATGTTGTGTGCAAGCTTAAAAAGTCTATTTATGGGCTTAAGAAGGTATCTAGATCTTGGACCATCCGTTTTGATCGAGCAATCAAGTTTTTTGGTTTTGATCAATGTCCGGATGAGTCATGTGTGTACAAGAAGCGCAACGGAAAAGTGGTAGTGTTTCTAGTGCTATATGTCGATGATATCCTGCTCATCGGAAACGATGTGGGAGTGTTGTCTTTAGTGAAAGTGTGGTTATCCGGCCAATTCGAAATGGACTTGGGAGAAGCCGATCACATCTTTGGGATTAAGCTTATGCGAGATCGCAAGAACAAGATGTTGGGCTTATTACAAGTTACTTATATTGATGAGATTCTTGCCCGTTTTAGCATGCAGGATTCCAAGAATGGGTTCCTCCCTTTTAGACATGGAATCAACCTATCCAAGGATCAGTGTCCTAAGACACCTGAGGAGATGAAGGCAGTTCCTCATCCCTCGGCAGTAGGAAGCCTCATGTATGCTATGCTATGTACTAGACCTGATATTTGCTTTGCCGTTGGCATGGTTAGTAGATTTCAGTCTAATCCAGGGCAAGCGCTTTGGACTGCAGTGAAACATATACTCAAGTATCTGAAAAGAACTAGAGATCATATGTCGAGCAAACAAACGATCAATCTGTATGGCGATGCCCAGTCTGGGAGGTGTCTACAGGTTCCAGAAAGTCTACCTCCGGATATGTGTTTACCTTAGGAGGTGGAGCCATAAGTTGGAGGAGTATCAAGCAATCGTGGATTGATTGATTCCACCATGGAGGCCGGGTATGTGGTAGCTTCTTAAGCAACCAAAGAGGCCATTTTGGCTTAGAAACTTCTTGATGGATCTAGAAGTGATTCCTTTAATGCAATTAGCTATTACATCTATTGTGACAATAATGGTGGAATTGCTAACTCTAAGGAGTCATTGACTCATAAGAAGGAAAACACATCGAGTGTAAGTATCACCTGATTCGAGAGATCGTTCCGAGAGGTGATGTAGCTGTGACCAAGATCGCATCGGTAAACAACCTAGCAGATTCTTTTACGTACAGCTTACAGGCTAAGACTTTTGATAGTCACGTAAAAGGAATGTGAGTGAGATGCGTGGTAGCATGACTTTGAGTCTTAGTGGGAGTTTGTTAGGAGGTTATGTAAAAGCTATGTTTTTATATGATGGATTAATATTGTTATGTATTAATCAATTTTATCCCTTTTTTTGATAAGAATCTTTTATGGGCAATGTTTGCATAATATTTTTGAATGTTGTGCATGTGTGTCTTTTATTCTACATAGTAGATAATCCAGTGTGTAGAGTACGGCTTACACACAGAAGATTGGATTATCGGTTCTTGTGGATATAAGAGATAGTTCACAGTCTTAGATGGAATTTGACACACCATCGGTAGGACTGTAGCACAATATTTTAGTAGGTCTGTCTTGACTACAGGGAATGTGTAGACACCTCCCAAACGGGGCATCGCCATACAGATTGATCACACTTGTTTGCTCGATTGGTTGCTTGCTTTGTAAACCAAGATCGTGGACATTCCCATGGCTAGGAACATCGCCACACGATAGCGGTTGTCATCAAAACAGAGTCGCCACCCAGTTTTATCAAAACTGGGAAAATAGATAGAGATTCTGAGTACGGGAGCCAAAAGTACAGTAAGGGGAAGGTGTTAGGCACCCCTCTCTGCCCAGCCGTGAGACTGGCCCATAGTTATTCAACATAAGACATGTACACACTTTGTTTAATTCTAACACGTAGTTTGTTTTTAACCTTTAAGCAGTAAAGGTGAGCCAATGCGATAAATAAAGCATGCATCAGGAAAGCAGAACAAAACAAACTGTCCCAGGGAGATGGATCCCGCGGCCGGTGAATGGATGTCACGGCCGAGGGATCCTTCTGGTTTGATATATCGGCCGAGGGATCGAAGCCCCGGTCGATGTTCTTCCTCACACCAGACAGAAAGATTAACAAATGATCAAAACGCTACGGTTAGTCATAAATACAGTGAATAAGACAAACCAGAGGCCGTTGGGCCTCACCACCTTGATCCCTCAGTTGCTTGATTGCTTCGGATTTGATTGTGACTGACTGATTGCTTGATTGAAAACCCTAGAGTTAGGGTTTGAACTTCGGGGTTTGATCGTCGGATTGATGGCTACCTTCGGGAGGTTAGGGCTTTTGAAGAGTGGGTTTGAGAGGGTATTTTGAAAGAGTTTCGTGGCTTGAGAGAGTGTATTCTCTAATGAATTTTTGTGTGTTTATTTTCGGAGTCCAAAGGCCCTTTATATAGGCAATTGGTGACTCACTCCGGCCAATCAAATCACGAGATGGCAATTGCAATTGCAATGCATCTCTAACTCTACGTCTTAATCTCTGAGCGTAGCCCGAACGCATCGGGAAGGTGGTGTAGTTGGATCAAACGTCTGACAGAACACGTTCCAGAGTCTGGGAAAAGGTCGATCTGGCGGCCGAGTAAAGGATATCACGGTCGAGGAATGGATGTCTCGGCCGAAGGATAGATCTTGCGGCCGAGGGATTGATCTCTCAGGGAGATTTTGCTAGCAACAAGTTGCTCGGGTGAGGAAATGATGTTAGGGCCGTGGGATCGATGTCACGGCCGACAGATGGATTCTCCAAGGCTTCTGTGTTTCTGTCTGAAAGGCTGTATGGCTTTGAATTGGGTCCTCTAAGTGGCTCAAAATTCTTACCGAAAGTCCTAAGGTTCTCAAGGAGGCAATCAGCAATCACTGTATCCATTTCATCATCGGGATGGTCCCAAGGTGGGACTTGAAATAATTGTTAGGCCAAATTGGGGTGTCTACAGAATGGTACTAATTCCAACTCATTGTGCTAGTATACTTTGTGTGTATTGAATGGGACCGCTTTGAGGTAATTGTCTTTATACTAACTTCATAGTACAATTGGAACCTCGTGGTTATTATGAATGCTTATGCTCTTAATCCAAAGATAATTATTAGAGGTATATATTTAATGTTGTTGATTTTGATTCATTAAAGGGTGAGATCTTTATACGGTAAATAGTCTCGGTGAGTTGGGTCGCAACATTATGTATATGACAGCTATTAATTATTGATGGAATCCACGTCCCAATAGGGATTGATGATACCCCCTTGAGTAAGCTTATAAGTTTCGAATATGTCAAACCCTGTAGGTGGATTTGATATCCGACATATCGAATAAGTTAAGCGGATAGTCTCAAGGTTAAGATGTTGATTAAGTGGGAGATTGTTAGTAATTTATTTTAATCAACGGGTATCTGTAATCTTAACGTGGGGAGATAAATAAGTATTTAATTAATACCATGGAGCTCGTAATATAATTGAGATAAGGATGGGAGTGCAATTATAATTATGTAGTGGGGTGAATTATAATTAGTGAAATAAGAAGGGCGTTGCTATTCGCACCCCTCAATTTTCTCCCGTAGCCCTTTAAAAATTTCCATATGTTTCGACAGTTAGTTACCGAAATTGAGATACATTTTCGACAGTTAGTTACCGAAATTGAGATACATTTTCAGCATCCAATTACCGAAATATATGTTTCTTGTGCATTTTCGACATGTAGTTACCGAAATATAATCTTATTTTCAACAGCTATTTACCGAAATGTATGTTCGGCAGTTGTTTACCGAATGTTGAACATATTTTCGACATGTAGTTACTGAAATATAATTTTTAAAAATTTTTAACGGGCTACGGGAGAAAATTTGAGGATTGCGAATAGTCGCCCCCAATAAGAAATAGAATCCTGGTGGGATTAGGGTTTCTTATTTACACTGGGAGCCCTGACTTATTACTCCTTAGGTCCCTATCGTAGCCCTATATATACACGTTATGCTCTCTAGGTCAGTGAGAGATTTTCTATTATTCACGAAATAGAGGCATGCTTAGAGAGAGCAAACGGATCATGAAAAAGTCCACACTTGGTTCGTGTTCTAGACGTGCAGGGAATACGATAGAAGATCGTAAGGTGCAATCGAGCAGTATACGTGGCTTATAGCAAGACGGGCTATAACAAGTTCAACCAGCGTTCGTGTCGCAGGGAGTTGAGTATACGTGGTTATAGTAAGACGGGCTATAACAAGTTCAACCAGCGTTCGTGTCGCAGGGAGTTGAGATGAAACCCTAATTCCTCCTTGTAGGGTTTTGCAGTTTTTCTTGTTGTCTAATATGTACGCGTCATTACTGAGTTTTGGGAATGGTTTCCCAACACCTTGGATACTCTCTGTTAGTCGTGGTGTTTCCCATTCACCATCAGCCGTGTGTTCCATTGGATTGAAGGTCAGATGACTTTTGCATAATCAAGTGAAGATTTGGGCTAAATTAAGTCAAGTTTGGGTCTTCTCAAATTTCCAATGGAACTCTGATTAATCTTCCGTATCTTCCCAACTATTGTAACCCAATGTTGTTCATTGTTTCTCTTCCCTCTTCTTAGATGGGAGAGAAACAATTGATAGTGCACTAGTTGCTCTTGTAGCCATTTGGTTTTCAAATTTTCCAACTTTATTTTCTTTTCTTTTCTTTTCCCCTTGAGGTATGCCTTTTATAGGCTGTATATTTGGTTATTCTTTTTTCTATTTAAAGCTGATTTACCCAAAAAAAAAAAAAAAAGGCCAGCAAGGGTTTAAGAGAATCGCGTGGAGGGATTTTCCCATTGTAGGCCTCTTAACTAGAATAGGAACCGCGTTGAGGGATTTGCCCGCAATCAACCTATTAACCAAAACGTCTTTGAATGATATTCTTATTATCACTACGGAATTGGGGGATGGTGTTGTGCAGTGGTGTGCGCATCACCGTGCTGCGCACCTCCGAGGCACGATCCGACGGCTCGGATCTCATCTCGGCAATGAATGGCTCTCGATCGTTGATTGCCGAGATAAAATCTGAGCTGTCGGATGCACGATCCGACGGCTCGAAGGTGCGCAGCACAGTACTGTCCACCTCACTACACAACACCAATCCGAAGTCCATCACTACGATAGTAGGTGTCATGTCCTCGATTTTCAACATAAATATAAATAACCTTTAAGACAAGAGCTCGCAATAATCCATACGGTAATCCCAAAGAGTTATTCATTTCCGGTTCAACAATTCACCATCTGGTTCAAGAAGTTTCAGAAGATTACATTAATGTTACACCGGCCCAAAATAATTTAAGTATGGGGAAAAAGTGGAATAAGTGCTTACAATTATCCAGAGTCAAAATGAATCGAATAAAGGTTACACCACATCTCCAAAATGAGGTTTGCAAAAAAATGTTAAGTAACCCTTCATGTCAGCTTTCAAAAGAAGTTTTCCATGTCCAAGCACTTCATGCATGCAAGCTACACTTTGAGAGCCGTACCTAAAAATGAAGGGATGAGTTACACTAGCCCAGTAGAGAATTTTATACTCAAGTCATTTGAAAATGCGATGAAGTATGCACTAAGAGTGAATGAATTTCAATAAGCGAACATGAGAGATATGGGTTTATCACAACAAGTAGGCAGATTATGGCCAAAGGGTTCTAAGCGTCTTATAAGTATTCATAACAGTTCACATGTCAAAGTAGAAGCATTGGTAAACTCACATCAATCTAAATGAACTCACAACAGGTTCTCAGCCATTTCATAACTCCTCATATGAATACCACAATCGTTCTCAATTTCACATTGACGATTGTCAAACTCTGTTTCCATAAAACTTCATTTTCTTTGTTTGCAAATGATGTAGAGAAATACAAAACCCATACGGGTCAAGCTCCGTTGATTCGAGTTTGAATACCAGAATCTGTTGATTTGTGCCCAAACACCAGATACCGTTGATTAACCCATGAATACCAGAGGATTTTTATTAAAAATCCTTTTTCCAAAACCAAAATCCTTACTTTTCAAAACCTTGATAGAATCAATCATTTGTCTTTTTTTTTTATAATCAAACATTAATCCATATATCATCATTCCCGGTTCATTGGATCTCATGCGTTTCCGGTCATCTCACTGAATGGTGATACCCGTTCATTCTCGTTTTCCGGTCATCTCACCGAGTGGTGTTACCCGTTCAATTTCAGTCCGGTCATCTCACCATTTCGGTCGTTTCGCCGAATGATGATACCCGTAGTGTCAAGTCCGGTCATCTCACCACCGAGTGGTGATACCCGTAGTATCAAGTCAAGTCCAGTCATCTCACCACCGAGTGGTGATACCCATTGTGTCAAATCTCGTTATCGATGTGCCATAAGATCTCGTTATACCCACATGTCGATAGATCAATCACAATTCAAAGCATCCCAAACAATCAACCATATCATAACGTTGACTAATAAATAAATATACACCTTTCATCTATGTATATCACAATACCCTACGAAACATACTAACCCATAGCGACTCTGCGACATACTACCCGCCGATATCGATACTTAGAACTCATGGAATGAGCGCCAAAGGAATTTAGAAAGATCAATGAGACGAATCATGCGAACATGAATTACTATGTTACCTTTCGGATCACTAGATAGGCTCACATCAACCAATCATACTCACCACAATGCCTCGTATAGCCTACGGTACTCCTAAACAACCTTACGGTACATCTTCCATTTACAACGATACTAAGGTTACGTTTAACGAGTGTCTAGGGAATGGGAACAATCAATAAGTCATTGGAGGACGAGCAATCGAGCTTAGAGATGGTTTAAAGATGTTTAAGAGGTGTTAGAAGTGTTAGAAGTGATCGGGGGTCAAAACAATTGAAGTGGGATCAGCAGGAGCAAAACTGTCCCTAAGGGTCCTAGTAGACGTCTGAAAATTTTGATGCCTCTGGAACTCTAATAAGAAAATGGTATCAATACAAGCTTTTGTTGTATCAATACCCACGCGTTACGAGCAGCGATTTTCACAGAATTTCAAGGTAAACTCAACAACAAAACCTAATGGTCTAAAGCACAATCAAGGCACCAAATCAACTCATAACCACATAGAGTGAGCAAGAAATCCCTACCTCGATTATCAAATCCAAAACTGAGGAGATTGAACAAGCCCTAGCTCTTCCAACTTCCAAATCTACTAAGAACAACTTTGAGTCCAAACTCACGAGAATCAAGGTTCAATTCACGTGTAGAAGACGGATTGGAGGTCAAAATACAAGGGTTTTGAGGTTAGAGGGTGGATTTTGGTGTGAGAGAGTGAGATGGGAGATTTTGATCTCCTACACACTCACACACACACCCTTTTATACTAGCAAAATTACAAATCACACTTGCACTTGCACTCCCTCAATTTGCAATCCTAACACATTAACCCCAAATCACATAAACACATATTTCACATTTAATCCACATTTCACATTGATATAATATTCAGATAATTGGGATTTAATATGGGTCTCTACAGTTAGTGCAATTAGCACAGCTATCAAAGAGATTGAAACCAGGAACATAATATTTGGTAGGTGACTCTATTTTCAACATAAATAAATAGAGCTTTTCGAAAATAAAGTCTTCGCATTACATAGATAATACCCCAAAAGAGAGTTCCCAATAGTTCAATTTACAAATCTAACTTCAATGTTCAAAGAAATTACATCATTAGCACTCCGGCCCCAAACTTCTTAAGTACAAGGTACGAATAAGTTTAGAGTTTACAAACATTTCAGTTAAGGAGATTAAGAAATTTTAGTTACAAATACATCTCTGTCAAAAAAGAGTCATTACAAAGATGACTAAGTAACTATTCAAGTTAGCTTCCAAAAGATGATCTTTCAAATCCAAGCACACATTGCATGTAGCTACTGTCCGGCATTTGAACCTGAAAATGATGAAGGGTTGAGCTACACTAGCCCAGTAGGTAAATCTTCTACCAATTCTATATGCAAATATGAAGGTAAGTGCAAAGGAAGAAATGGTATAGTGAACACAGCTCAATCCGAGACAGCGCAACAATTCACAACTCTTTTATGATAGCATAGAGGATACTTTCTATGAAGTCAAGCAAATTCCCATGATGTCAAGCGAAAATAGTACTTAAGAGGCAACAAGTAGGTCGACCTTCATTACATTTCAATCTATTGTACGCCATAATCTCAAGTAAGCATATAGTTCAAGAAACAACAAGTAATACCAACATCCACTACACAACGATCTATCTCACGTCATATTCGACTGTATTTCCACCCCTTGGGTTACAGCATAAACACTCCTAGAGTTACTGTATTTCTACCCCTTGCGTTACAGTGAACTCTATCCACTTGGGTCACCGTATTACCACCCCTTGCGTTACGAGACCCACTCGAGTCTCCATATTACCACCCCTTGTGTTACGGGACCCCTCAACTCCATTTCCATACACATACATGCAAAACCGATTCGATATCCATAGTAAACACATTCCATTATTTCCAAGTCATCTCACTACATCTTACTAACATTCCAAAATGTGCCACAATTATCCACACACATACAATCAAGCACATAAGAGACATTTTGATATAGTTTTAATCAAGTAACCTTCTAACCTTTCCTTAATAGTGAGGGTCCAACGAAACGAGGATGACTTAGATTAATCAAAGGAATTCAATTAACCGTGCTTAAAAGAGGTTCGGAGGTGTCGAAGAGGTGCTAGAAGTGTTCGGGGTTCAGCACAATCGACGAGGGATCAACAAAGTTCAAAACTGTTCCAGAGCTCTGGGTACCGAACTAGTTAGTGACGATACAGAGAGCTAGGTATCGATACCACCAAAACGTTGGTATCAGTACCCAGGGTGTTACAGCATGGGATTTGCAGATTTTCGACAGATTTCAACACAACAAAGGATGATAATCAAGCACCACTTTTTACACCAAATCAACACATAAACACATAGAAGAGGAGAAGAAATCCCTACCTCCAAGAAAAGACCAAGATCCACGCGATTCGAACGAGCCCTAGCTCTAAGAACTTCGAAATCAACCAGAAAGCTTCCTCCCGAATTCAACCCAACGAAACCCAAGCTCAAGAACATGATTGCAAGGTGGGAAGGAGGTTGATCTTGTGGGTTTTTGAGTGATTGAGTGGGGTTTTTGTGTGAGAGATAGAGAGAGAAAAAAGGACAGTAGAGAGAGAGAGAGAGGAATGTCGTGTGTGTAGTGAGAGAGAGATATGAGATATATAATCTCTTACACATACCCTTATATATACCAACACATGTGCATATCACACAAACACTCCCTGCACTAACAATTCCATCACTTTAAACCCCAAATCAAATAATCCTCACACTTTTGTAGACACCCCAATCTAAGTTTCCAAATTAGTTTACTTGCGGTATTTGATTCCCCGATGATTAAACGGATCAAGAACACCCCGGGAATGTCGAGTGGTTGAGCTTTGAGTATTTGATATCCTTTTAAAGCTAACCAGAACACTACTGTCATGCGTTGGTTCGGGCCCAACATGCGCTAGTCAAAGTGCCAGTTGTTGGTCAAACTGTCCGGTTTGACCATTGACCAAGGCAGGGTAGCTTTGACTGGCGCGCGCAAGTCCTTAACTCGCGCGCTCTAGTCAACCCTTTTCGTTGACATGTGCACTAGTTTAGAACCCGCACGCGCTGGTCAAAGCTTTGGTCAAACTTGCTTTATTCAGCATGCAGAAGCCATGATTAGGGGTCTACAGCACATGGGAACCTTCCAATCCGTCGACAAAGCAGTCTTCACCAGGGGACATCTCTTACACCCATCCCATCACCTTTTCCCTCTCATCCAATGAGAGGGAAGCCTTTGGAGGGAAGCAAGGCTAGCCCCTTGACTGGTTTAAACCCCTCTCTCACCCTCTACCTCTATATATATACACCCCTCCATTGTTCTTCCAAAGGGTTACCAAGTTACAAAAATTCCTTAGCACAAAGTTCCATCTCTAACTCGTTGTTGCTCACTTTCTTGCATAAGAAAGCCCTTGACAAGCACCACAATCATCCATCAAACCCATCCATTCACCCCTTAAACTTAATCACTCTTTCAAACCTAAAACCAAAGTGTAGACACCCCAATCTGGCCTTCCAGATTAGCTTACTTACGGTATTTGATTCCCTGATGATGAAACGGATCAAGAACACCCCGGGAATGTCGAGTGTTTGAGCTTTGAGTGTTTGCAAAACCCTTGAACCTAACCTAGTCGAAAGCACTTCAAAAATCCAAAAGCCCAACTGGCACGCGTTAGTTGAGAACCAGCGCGCGCGGGTCAAATTGAAAAGTGTTGGTCAATAGTCAAAGTTTGACCGTTGACCCACGCGCGCCAGGTAATGTGCGTCGGTCAAAACTTGTCCCCATCACCTTTATGGGTTGGTAAGCTTAACCACCAAGCAGCCCTCAGCCATCCTCATGGACTGGCTGAGCTCCTCTCTTTACACCAGACCTACCACCTCCATCTCCTCTTATAAATACACCCCCCCCCCTTTGTTCATCTTTTAAAGGGTTCAAGGAGAGGTACTAGGCAAAAGTTAGAGCGTAAAAGGAGAGGTAAACACACGAGTGAACCTTAGCCTAAACAACGTTTTGACCTGATTCCCCAGAATGGGATACGTAGGCAGTCTCTCTTCGAGACTCGGTCATAATCTATCAATTGGATCCATGGTTGACGTTTTGGTACACATCAAAGGTCGAAGAGGATCGAGATCAAGACAAGCTTCATTGAAGGAATCAGAAGGGGGAAACCCTTCGTTTTGTCAGTTTTATTGTAAACTACTACTTCAATTTACGGGCTGAGCATAAGTCTTAAAATATTTGAAGCATAAAAAACAGAACGAAATGCTGGCGAGGCCTAACGGCTCACAGTTTATTCTAAGTTCAGTAAAGACTAGTTTAAGCAGCTGCAGCAGCTTTTCAATCACGCGTGCTAGTTTAAGGCTCACGCGTGTTTGTTCAAAGTGATGTGCATTGGTCTCAAAACTGCACGAGCTTCTTCAATTCTAGCGGCATACAGAAGCAGTTAGCTATTGCCCTCGAATGTCATTCAAAGGGGCTTTTGCCAAGTTTTGTCATACCGTATAGGTCATCTTGACTTAATGTGACTGTACAGGGGTGTCGATTTCAGTCCGGGCCTATATGAGTCATCTTTTGCGTCTTATGTCCGTCTTTGTAGCATTTTTCCAGTTTTCAATCAGTTGTCATGTCGGGATGCTTTTCCCGGATTTGTTTGTTCGTACGGGTCATTGTACATCTATTTTGCCCTTTCACAAGTGTCTGTTTCACCTGTTTAGGGATATTGTGAGTTTAGGCACGTTAATGCCCAAAATGTCATTGTATTCCGTGTGTCTAAGAGTCCGTGTCGCATCCAGGGGCTCTTTCTCCCTTTTCATTCGAGCTAGGCGAGTCTGTACATATATGTGCGTCTGTTTATCAACTCAATTTGCTTGTCAATGCAAATTAGATATTAGCGGATGGTTTATGCGCTCTTTTGGACATTGTCAAAAGAGGATCAATAAACTGGAAAATGCAATTTTTACATTGCTACCCTAATCTCTGTAATCCACAAGCTGTGGAATTTTGTGAACGATAAGGGCAATCAGCCCAAGGCCAAGCAAGGCACATCTATGGGGCACATCCCCCCAAGCATCTAGGAAAGGGCACGTAGGCCCAATGACACAACTAATGTCAACATGGGGCATGCCGGCCCACTCAACGTCTATCTATCTGGGTGCGCATCTCAAAAGCAAAAGACAGTAAAGTAATGGGGCTCAGTGGTAGTCCTTAGGTGTCGTTGTCTTCCTAGGAGCCGCCCTTAGCTTGCATCTACGTTTTCAATATATTATACATGTCGTTGCATATTGTGTATATTAAATGTTGAAAGCAGGAAGGTAGCCAGAATGGTCGCCATCATACGATTTGTTTGCCGAAGGATGCGATGCAATCTCCTGCGGTTTTGCTTCAATTTGTTTAGCGGAGGCAATGGAAATCTCCCTCATCTTGGTTTGTAAACCAAAGGATGCTATCCTACGGAGCAGATGGTGTTTGTTTAGCGGAGGCAATGGAAATCTCCCTAACTCTTGATTTGTTTGCCGAAGGATGCGATGCAATCTCCTGCGGTTTTGTTATCACTTGTTAGCGGAGGCAATGGAAATCTCCCTAACTCTCGATTTGTTTGCCAAAGGATGCGATGCAATCTCCTGTGGTTTTGTACTCGTTGATCAGCGGATGCAAGAAGCCTCCCTAATCCATGGTTTGTTTTTCCAAAGGATGCGATGTAATCTTCTGCGGAACCAATTCAACGACAGCCAGTCTTGTCCAATTTCTCAATGGCTCGGTCATTTTGTATAGTGATCAACTCGTCCAATTCAACGACAGTCAGCCATATTGTCCACCTCAATCATTGAACGATGGTCAGCCATATCATCAACGATGGTCAGCCATATCGTCCATCTCGGTCATTCAACGATGGTCAGCCATATCATCAACAACGGTCAGCCATATCGTCCACCTCAGTCATTCAACAATGGTCAGTCATATCATCAACGACGGTCAACCATATCGTCCGTTTCAGTCGTTCAACGATGGTCAGTCATATCATCAATGACGATCAGCCATATCGTCTGTCTCAGTCATCCAACGATGATCAGCCATGTCGTCCATTCAGTCTACAACGACGATCAAAATATCGTCCGATGGTCCTTTCATCCGCAATTAATTGTTTCCCAGGAGAGTCCGCCTTGGCCTGTCCCGGACAACCACCTTCAGTCTAGTCGCAAGTGCAACTTCCAGCAACCTTATTGCTCTGTCTCGGAAGGTCTTTGATAAGGAGATTGACTCTGATTCCCAACAGATGGAATTCAACCTACCTGACACGACCTACCCGTGATTGTTGGAATGCTTTGTGCCGAGGATAGTTTGATCCCCAGCAATGATGGCCTGTCCCGTCCAAATCTGCAGCGACAGCCTGTCCTGTCCAAATTCGATCAACAAGCGGCGATTCACTCGTCCACTTCTACTTCCATCCCCAGAAATGGACTATTCGTCCATTTCTCAAATCAGGTTCTTTAAGTTTACAAGTCTACTTTGCTAGTATGCTTTGTTCTGGATTGCCTTGAGGGGTGTCTAAAAATCTTTGACGTTACTTGTACCAAGTTAATGGTGCTCCAAGTGCCGTCAAAGAGGGGCTACTGTAGACACCCCAATCTGGACTTCCAGATTAGTTTACTTACGGTATTTGATTCCCCGATGATGAAACGGATCAAGAACACCCCAAGAATGTTGAGTGTTTGAGCTTTAAGTGTTTGCAAAACCCTTGAACCTAACCTAGTCGAAACCACTTCAAAAAGCCAAAAGCCCAACTGGCACGCGTTGGTTGAGAACCAGCGCGCGCAGGTCAAATTGACAGGTGTTGGTCAATAGTCAAAGTTTGACCGTTGATCAAAGCCTGTCCCCATCACCTTTATGGGTTGGTAAGCTTAACCACCAAGCAGCCCTCAGCCAGCCTCGTGGACTGGCTGAGCTCCTCTCTTTGCACCAGACCTACCACCTCCATCTCCTCTTATAAATACCCCCCCTCCCCCCTTTGTTCATCTTTTAAAGGGTTCAAAAAATTCATACATCTTGGGTTAGAAAGGTTAAGAAAGAAGGGTTACAAAATCTTACCCCCCATTTTCACAACTCAAACACCCCAAACAATCTCAACTACAACTCAAAGCTCAAACACCTTTCAAAGCTCAAATACCAAAGGTATAGCTTACCTTTGTTATGCTTTCTGTTCTGATCCCTGAGGGGGGACTGGCAGGGTCAAGGCTGGTAATCAGTACCAGTCCTGACCCTAAAGTTGGCAGGGTTTCAAAAACCGTCATAGTAGGAACCAGCGCGCGCAGGCCATCTGTACGCGCGCGCCACTCTATGGCTGCGCGCGCAAGTCCGCGTGGGGATTGGTGACCTACTGTTTTATGTTTTATTACTTTGTATATAGATCACTGTAAAACATGCTAATAACTAGTTTACTGCTTTCCTTAGTTAAAACTGTTAGTTTTAGTTCAATGTTCATACTTGCTATTGTGAAGTACGCCTGGGATTTTTCTGGACTTGTCTAAGAACCCAAGATGAGTAAAACCAAACACTGGAAGCTTGACTCATACTCGCGCGTGCCAGGGCGCAATACACTTGCGCCGGCCAGTCCTTGACCAGTGAGTGGTCTTTGCTTTGGTAACTTGGCCTTAGGCCACTGTTTTGTCCCCACACTATTTATGGGTTATTTTTTTAATTTGTAGGGCTTTTCAGCCTTTAAACTGTACATTACAGCTGCCTATGAACTGCTTTGTTTGTCCTGGGTGTGCACTGGTCGTTTCCAGAGCCCAGAGGGTTGAGAATAAGAGCTATGGGCTTAAGCATTCTGGCGCGCGCAAGTCTTGTTGTAGCGCGGGCAGGTTGGGTCAGCATGCAGTGACTTATGCTTTTTTCTTCCTGCGCACGACACTCCAAAATAGTGGCCTTCCAGTCTATTTAAACTCCCACAACAGTCTATTTTCATCATATACTAACTGTTAAATAGAGCAAGCATGCCATCTATCACATCCTGCAAACATGTTACAGTTTAATCCCCATTAACTGTTCCCCCGCTCTAATTGGCTAAAAATTGATTAATAAAAGAAGAATCACAAAAGTTTTTACAAAATGCCTAAGTAGAGACCGATATCTGGATTGGGCAAGAGGGGTGCCTTAAAACCCTTCCCCTCTCGTAACCTGGCTCCCGAACCCAGATATGGTTATGACGGACTGGTGCTTTCACTTTTTCAAATCAAATAGCGCGACAGGTGCTTCGAAATACGGTTTCTTGGGTGTCGGACCTTCAAACTCGAATGGCGACTCTGTATTCTGAGCGCTTGCCATCCGCGCTCGCGTTCCCTCGATCCGGGGCCCTTGCTTTGGGAAAACAGAATTTCATAAGGGCATGTTGCCCACACAAAGATATAACACCTTTGAACTGCTTTCTATTCAGATCTTTGGGGGGGGGGGGGTGCTGGCAGGGTCAAGGTTGGTAATCAATACCAAGTCCTGGCCCTAAAGCTAGCAAGATTTCAAAAACCGTGTTAAAGGTGGCCAGCTCGCGCCGGTCCTTAGTACGCGCACGCGACTATGTGGCAGCACGCGCAGATCTTGCGCGGGGACTGGAAATCCTGTGTTTTATGCTTTCAGCTGTATATAGGCCACTGTAAGCATGCTAATAACCAGTCTACTGCTTTCCTTTTTTAGAACTGCTAGTTTTAGTTCAATATGTATTTCTGCTGCAATGGAATACCCTTGGGTTCTTTCTGGACATGTCCCAGAACCCAGAAACTTGTAGAACCAAACACTGGTTTGTAGGCTTAAACCTGCGCGCGACTATGGATTACCTGCGCGGGCAGGTTTGTCTCTGACCAGTTAGTGGCCTTTGCATGGGTAACTAGGCCTTGGCCTCTGTTTTTATATCCCCACACTATTTATGGGGTGTTTATTCTTTTGGTGGCCTCTGAGCCCATTCAAAGTATCTATAAACTGTGTTATAACTGCTAATAAACTGCGTGGTTTGTCTTGGGTGTGCACTGGTCATTTTCAGAGCCCAGAGGATTGAAAACAAGAGCTGTGGGTTTGAACCTACTGGCGCGCGCGAGTCTTGGTGTAGCGCGCGTAGGTTAGATCAACATACAGTGACTTGATCAGTGCATATGCTGGTTTCTTCCTGCGCACGACACTCTAAAACAGTGCTTTCCAGTCTGTTTAAGATCCCCATAGGAGTTTGTTTTCATCCTTTTCTAACTGTTTCAATAAGTGAACATGCCATTTTATCACATTCTTTAAACTTGTTACAATTTTAATCCCCTTAAATTGTTCTCACGCCCTAACTAGCTAAAAATTGATTAATGAGAAGGAATCACAAATGTTTTACGAATGCCCGAGTAGAGACCGATATTCGGATTGGGCGAGAGGGGTGCCTTAAAACCCTTCCCCTCTCGTAACCTGGCTCCCGAACCTCAAATATCAAGGAGACGACGGACCGGTCGGTCTACAAGCCTTTTTCAAATCAAGCAACGTGGCAAACGTTTCAAGTTCGGTTCCTTGGGTGGCGAACCATCAAACCCAAGTGGCGACTCTAAATTGAGCGTTTCGCCGCGCTTCCAAAAGGGGGCGCACCCGCTTATCGCAATCGATTTTCGGGGCGTGTGCCCACAACTTTTCACATTATCCCCAATTTCGGCATTTATATAACATTTCAATAATTAAAAATTATATGGGTCTCTACAGTTTTCAAGGGTATTGCCATCTTGAGAATTTTATTTATTGGTTTTGCAAAGTTGATAAATTCTCTGAGTTCTACACGGATAATCCGGGAGAGAAGGAGGTCAAATATGTGGCTCGTAAATTACATGGCTATGTTTCTACGCGAAGGAACGGTTGCAGTCTGATTGACTGTGGCAATATAAACAACCCATTAGGACATGACACAAAATGAGACAATTGATGAGCATTAAATTTCTTCAGACAAATCATGGGCGCGCAGATGTTGTATCAAGAATATCGAAGGAAGCTTGAGTCAAAATATTCCTTCCAAGGTACTTTTGATTTGTAATATTTTTCACATGGAGATACAAGTTATTTAAGGAATACATTAATATATTTATTGAGTTCATACCAAACAATTTCTGAAAGTCTACAAACCAGTCCATATTTTTCAAGCTCAGATATTTCGATTCTTGATAATAAGAATTGATCATATGAAATTGGAAAACAAGGAGGTCGGGTTGAATGTGATGCTGAAGAAGAAGTTGATAACAAAGAACTTTTGAGTGTTCCAATGCTCGAAAGACAATTCGATTCTGATGGGAGTGCTTTAAAGGAGATAGTTGCATGGAAGGATAAAGATGTTGCAACAACGAACCAAACATTAGAATCAAAGGAAGAGGAAAATCATAAATTGGGGCCCGTAATTTCTCAACACGATAATATCATGACCCGCAATGTTGAGCCTTGTGAGCCACTCGGAATTATGACTAGTCCTAATGGTGAATTCAGTACAAGATCTACTAGTGCTACATCATTCGTACTCGATGTACCAATCTATTATGTGATAAGCTGCAACTTCAGCATAAAGTTCATATTGTTGATTTTCCTGGGGTGGATCAATTTGAGTTTATACTCAGTTCTCGATTTGTGAATTTTTTAAATAAGTTGAAGTATTAAAAGAAAAGATCATTGCATGAACATTTTTCTTTGAATGATTTTTGGAAGACGAGCGAGAGGTTGAAGTATTCCAAATATTTATTTCTTTGGAATGTAAGATCAAATTTCTAATGAGAACTCGAGGGCGAAGATTCTTTTGAAGAAAAGGAGACTGATGTAGGACAAAAGTGGGGAGTTTCTATATTTTATTTTTATTGTTTTAGAATAAGATATTGACTATGAATATTTTCGTTTATGTTAGAATTATTAACTTTCTGTATTAGGTTTGATTTTGATTTCCAACTTTATTAAGATTCTTGGTCTACTAGAATTAGGATTTTATTTTAACTAATTAGGAATTATCTTTTCTTTAATGCTGCTTGTTTTGGCATGATTTAGAATTTTTTTTTCAGTAGGATTTCTAGGGTTAGGGTCTTATAAAAAGGCCTGTAACCTAATCAATTATTAAAATTTTTGACATCAATAATATTCAGAGTTTCTCTCTGTTTTCCATGGGCGCAAGGTTTGCTCGTGGACTCGAGTTGTTTATCTTGTTTGGACTAGTACGCTAACTAGTCTCTTGGACTAGTATGCTAATTAAAATAAAATCCTAATTTTTGTAGACCAAAAATCATAATAAAGTAGGAAATCAAAATTTTACCTAATATGGAAAGTTAATAATTCTAACCAAAATAAAAATATTCCTAGTCAAAATCTTATTCTAAAGCAATAAAAATAAAATACAGAAACTCCCCACTTTTGTCCTACATTAGAATTGAATTGAAAATCGAAACGGTCTGTTTCCAGACCGTGCATTGAATATCTCCAAGTCGATTATGATTTCCAAATTGCACTAAAAAAACTCATTCTTTAAGTCCTCGTCAATAAAAAATGTTATCGCAAAAAATAAATTGACAATCACATGGTCTAATAGGTATGATGTCCTGCCGTAATCTATATATGTTTTTGTACAAAATTGCAATAAAAACTCAAATACCAAAAGTGTATGAGTTTATAATTAATCATCACAAAGATCCACAAATTTCAAATATTTTGTAGCCCAACAATACTTGCAAGTTGTGTAAGAAAAGATCATTGAAAAACAATAACGACTAAATAAACAAACTCTCAAAAGACTTCAATTATTCATTCTTCAATGATCTCCAATGTCAAGTTCCCGTCTTGATCATTCACTACAACAAATTAAATTTTGTGACAAAACCTAGTGACGAAATTCGAATTTCTTCACCAAATGGTACCTTTTGGTAAATAATTTTTTATCATGTCAAATCTATCATCCTAAAGTAGGAGCCTTGTGCTGCTGTGTACAAGGTCGACCTTTAAATCTGTAGCCCAATTAGGGTAGACCTAATTGGCCGTTGGACGTACAAGCACGCCGCGGCTAAAATAAGTTCAAATTTGATCAACACTATCTCAAAAGGTCCTTAAACAGCTGTAGACACCCCAAATTTCTAAGTTAAGTCTTGGACGGATCCCCGATGATGAAAATGTTAACGACGCCATCAAAATATTACTTTAATTGATTTATGTTTCGAGAACGAGGATTATCCCTTTTCAACCCAAATAGCCCAAACCATTTCTTATATCCTTTAAGCCCAATAAAAGCCTGGGCCCATTTCTAAAATTATTTTCAACCCATTTTTCTTTAAAAAGCCCCACAATCAAGAGCCCAATCCAAACCCATTTGGGAAAATGACGGCCCAGGACGTGTTTTGATAATTAATACCCGTCAAGGACAAGCTAAGAACATTTGTTAATGCTGAAAATGTCCTTGGTAGGTATTAATTATTGAAACACATCATTGGCCGTCATTTTCCCAACCCATTTCTGAACCAAAACCCGAACCCATTTCTAGCCCAAAACCACAACCTACGGACAAGGAAGTATGGTGTGGGCAGCATGCCCTCGGAGAAGGATTTCGTTCCTTTCCGACGAACTGGGCAAGGCCCTCGCGGGAATCGAGGGAGCGCGAGCGGAGAGGCAAGCGCTCAAAAATACAGAGTCGCCACTCGGGTTTGAAGGTCCGACACCCAAGGAACCGTATTTCGAAGCACCTGCCGCGTTATTTGATTTGAAAAAGTGAAGACACCAGTCCGTCATAACCATATCTGGGTTCGGGAGCCAGGTTACGAGAGGGAAAGGGTTTTAAGGCACCCCTCTCGCCCAATCCGGAGATCGGTCTCTACTTGAGCATTTTGAAAATGTTTACGATTCTTCTTTTATTAACCAAATTTTAGCCAATTAGGGCGAGGGAACAGTTAATCGGGGATTAAAACTGTAACACGTTTTGCAAGATGTGATGAATAGAATGGATGGATGAAATATTTAGTAATAAATGGAACAAAGTTCAAAATATTGCTAAAACACCAAAACAGTGCTTGACATGGGAGTATCATAAGTAGTAGCCAACTTGCATGCATGGATCAACCTGCATGCAAGCAAACCATCGCGTGATACTTCCATACCGTCGCGCGAGTGTTGGTGCCTCACCAACAGTTTGAACTTTATCCCCTTCTGGGCTCTGGAATGACCAGTGCACACCCAGGAGGCAAACCAAGCAGTTTATAAGTACTTGAAAGTAAATGATTATTACAAGCCAACAGAAGCAAATGGAAAGACAGCCCCTAAACAGTGGGGGAAATAAGCAGAGGCCTAAAGCCTAGTTGCCCGTACAAGGGCAATCGCTGGAAAGAATGGAAGACTCGCGCGAGGGTTCTGACTGGACTTCCAGGAATTGCTTTGCATGCTTGGGACTCTGAGACATGTTTAGAAAAATCCCAAGGGCATTCCAATCTAATTAGAGTAGCAAGCTAAGAAATTGGACTACTTAAAACCAAGTTGCCCATGCAAGGGCAACCATTGGAAATCAGTGAACCGTCGCGCGACAGAGTGAAAGACTCGCGCGAGGGTTCTGACTGGACTTCCAGGAATTGCTTTGCATGCTTGGGACTCTAAGACATGTTCAAAAAAATCCCAAGGGCATTCCAATCTAACTAGAGCAGCAAGCTAAGAAATTGGATTTATTTTAACATGCAAAACAGTGATCTATATGTCAAGATAAAAACACAACAAGCATGGTCAAAAATAAAACAAGAAATGACCAGCATCCCTTCCCCACGTGGACCAATCTCTTGCAGACAGAACTGTCGCGCGAGTGTCCGGATCCATCGCGCGAGGGTTTGGCTGGTCACAGTTTCGTGTAACTCTGCTGACTTTAGGGTCAGGACTGGTATTGATTACCAGCCTTGACCCTGCCAACCCCCCTCAGGGATCAAAATAGGAACAGGTAAATTTTATACCTTTGCTTGAATGGCTTTTGAAGTGGATTAGATTAAGTGATGTAACCTTGCAAATGGGTGTACTAAACTTGAAAGACTAGGAAGTGGCTAGGGTTTGTAACTTTGTGCTTGACTAGCTTAGTAGTTGATAACCTTGTGATTTTTTGTAAAAACTTGTAACCTTCTAACCATTTGCATGGAAGAGCAATGAGGGTTTATATAGGAGGAGTGAGTGGAGGAAGGTGGGTGCAAGGCTTGGCTAGCAACCAGCCAACAAGGCTGGTCACTCTTGCTTGGTGGAGAAGAGAGCCACCAAGGTGAGTGGGGGTGGTTGTGAGGGTGGTGTATCCCCAAGCCTGCCAGAACGTTGTTCAGCCAAGGAAAACGGGGTTCCAGCCCATGTGGCCCTGATGATCAAAAAAATCTTGCTGGATTAAGATGAAAGCGACAGGTGCAAACCATCGCGCGAGGGTTTGAGACCATCGCGCGAGGGTTTGAGACCATCGCGCGAGGGTCAACAGTCAAACTTTGACTTTGACTAACACCTGGCAAGCTGACTATCGCGCAAGTAACGGGAACCGTCGCGCGACGGTCAAACCTCGGTTAGGGTTTTGACTGAAGGTTTTAGGGGTTCAAAAGGGTTCAAGAAGGGTTCCAAGCCCAATCCATTCCACATCCAAGCCTGTTTGATCCGATCTCATCATCGGGGAAACAAGAAACTGGAAAATAAAGTAAAACAAACGAGAGACCCAGATTAGGGTGTCTACAGTAGTCCCTCTTTGACGGCACGCGGAGCACCATTGACTGGTACGGGTAACGTCAAAGATTTCTAGACACCCACCAAATCCGCCCGAAAGCTGATTAAATGGAAAATGCAAACGAGTATATAAAAATACCGTGCACCAATAAATAGATTGGACGGTTAGATCGTCGCTGATTGAGATTGGATGGATGGATCGTCGCTGATTGATAATTGGACGGTTAGATCGTCGCTGAATTGATAATTGGACGGTTAGATCGTCGCTGATTTGAAATTGGACGGATGGATCGTCGCTGATTGATAATTGGACGGATGGATCGTCGCTGATTTGAAATTGGACGGATGGATCGTCGCTGATTTGAAATTGGACGGATGGATCGTCGCTGATTAAGATTGGACGGATGGATCGTCGCTAATTTGCAGGCGAACCACTGCTGGGGACGTAAAATTCCTCGGGATGAAGGCTAAGCTTCCTTAATGACCCTCAAATTTGTTATAAGATCACACCAAGACTCCATAAACCCTAAGAGAGGAATAACCGAGATCGGGCTGGACCTGGAGCTGAATTGGGCCTGAGGCCCAAAAGAACCGTCGTGCGACAATTCGGAACACTCGCGCGAGGGTTCCTGGTTAGGGCTTGGATCTGAAAAGGCCCAGACCCGGCCCAAACCTGTTTCATCCATTTAAACACCCGCGGGACGTTACAGAAACAGTTCCCAGGCGGTTTCAAATTTCCAAAACCCTCCCAACTCTCATCTCTTGCCAAAATCTTCTCCCAAACCTTGATCAACCCTCGAAATCAAGAACCCACCTCTCAACATACACATCCATGGCCGAACACGACGATAGCGGTGGCGGTGGTGATGTTATTGACCGACCGGAGGACCGAGGAGGGCCAATGGATCTTGATCAAAGCGATCAGACGACAACGGAGGTTAGTACAGACGCCGGTGTAACGGTAGCAGGCGGCGGAGATGGCATACACGGCCGCGAGCAGGAGGTCGGTGGTGGCGAGGACAGTCGCGCAACAGAGCCAGAGGCTCGCGCGACAGTGGGAGCTGAGGAAGCAGAGGCTGCTGTCGAGCCATTGGAATCGAGCATGGCAGTGGGAGGATCGGTCGTGACCGGGGTAAGTTCAGACGACGCAGGAGACATCGGTACCAGAGAGCAGCCTCGCGCGACAGAAAAGGAGTCTCGCGCGAGGGTTGAAGCTGGAGATAACAGTGGTAGTGGGGCCGGAGATGATGGCATTGAGCCGACCGGGTCGCCGCCAAGGGACCTGTCAAGGGGCAAAGGGGCTGTTGTTGAGGAGGAGACCACAGAGGCACCAATCCGGGAAGAAGACATCTTGTTCCGGCCCGCGGCGACGTTGTCGAGTCATAGACCGATCACGAAACACGACGTCGCCGAGTTCCTGAGTGACGAGGCATTGGCGAGGCTTCTTGAGGACAACCCCGCAATCGGGGAGTTGGTCTTGAAGGCCAGAGAGGATAGAGCCAGGGCTATTGAGGCATCAGAGGCCGCGGAGAGAGCCGAGAGAGAGAGAAAGGAGAGAAAGGAGCCTTTGAGGGATGTTGAGGCCGAGGAGAGGGCCGGTGCGGATGCGCAGGGGCCCAGAGTGACCGCAGTGGCAGAGGCGAGGGGTATGAGACGCCCTGGTTTTTCGGCGAAGGCGTACGTGCTTCCCACGCCACACTTGTTCGTGCCGTCGGGCTTTGCGGCTTACGCACCGCTACACAAGGATTATGATGACGAGCTTGTGTTGAGAGACCCCCGGGCCCACATTGCAAATACTTGGATGGAGGTATATTCTCAGAAAAACTCCCTTTGTAACTCAATTTTGATATTATGCCTCTTGTAGTTCAATTTCGATACTCACTTGAAAACACTTGAACTTAGAATTGCATGTGATACTCATGAGCCAAACCATGCCAAAACGATATACCATTGGTGACATATGCCTTGCATGTAGTAACTCGAACCAACCATATGCCGTAGGCTTCATTGATTGCCTAGAACTTGAAAATGAAATCCCTGTATGCACGAGAATCTAGGATAACACACCATACTCCCAGGTCGAATCAGGACATGACAAGATATCCCCTATATCCCACATATAACAGTTCGAGCCCAACATGTGCTATAGGCTTCATTGATTACCTAGAACTTGAAAATGAAATCCCTGTATACTGATAATCCCTTTTGCTGCTTGTCTTTGCATGTGAAATAGGCGGGAGCAAGCCAGAGGGACATCCGCGGCTTTGGGGGCGCGTGTAGGTCCTTAGAGCTATACGAGGCCTTGCCAGAGAGGGTGAGGTGGTTAGTAGACGAGGCGGGCTTTGGAGAGTTTGTACGGACGCTGACACGGGCGAGGGCCGATCACGCATGCAGTCCTGGTTGCACTTGCAGAGAGGTGGAGGGATACCACCAATACCTTCCACCTACCTCCCGGGGAGATGACGATGACGCCTGCGGACTTTGCGGCGATCACCTGGCTGAGGGTTGGAGGAGAGCCTATTCCGTTCGACTCGGGAATTCAGGAGGACAGAGTGGCTTTGGAGTGGTTTCTGGGTGAAGCACCCAAGATTGAGGAGGGGATGGCGCGGTACGACCAGTTCACAAAGTACTTGCAGAAAAAGGTGACCAATGACTGGGAGGCGGAGCAGATGGCCCGAGCATACTTGTAATACCTATTCGGTGCTTCATTGTACCCAAACAGGCGGAGCAAAGTGCATCTTTCCTACCTGCCGGCGTTGAGGGATTTGAGAGGAGCCTCACGCTTCGACTGAGGTGGTGCAGCGTTGAATGCCGCGTACCACTTCTTTGGTGACTCATCAAGGACAGGTCAGAGTACTGCTGGCTACTGGAGAGCTTGGGAGGTATAATTCTAACCCTTTACAAAGCATGAATTTTGATTATACTTGCCTATTTGATTGCTTAGCTCACTTGATCGCTTTAATTTCAAACATTGCATATCCTATGACTAATGCTTGCACTTGTCTAAACCTTGCACAGCTTTGGGCTTACGAGGTACTGCGGACGTATCCGCCGCAATGCAAGCATCCAGACCTGAGCACCCTCCCCCACGCGCTGATATGGAGCAAGGCCAATATGGGGAAGAAGGAGGGGAGAGGTGACCTCAACGCCTTCAGGCTGTACTTGGACGAGCTTAGGGCTTCACAGGTATGACGTAGAACATGAATCTTCCAATATGCACTCCTTTCTTTGATTTCAACGCTGTCGCTGATCAATTGTCTGCATTGCCTGCTGGTCTTAACTGCAGATCAACTGGGATCCTTGGAGAGTAGCAGGGCCAGAGCAGGAGTACTTGGCTAGGAGCAGAGCTGTCATAGCCAGTAGGGTACTGCTAGAGTCGGCCTTCGGTTGGCAGTGGTACTTGGGAGACCGGGTGACACGTCAGTCACTTGGCCGTCTCGAGTTCTAGGTGCCAGTGCCACTTCCGCCCCGGGCTTCGCACACGGGAGAGTACACACGGGCCGAGTTAGAGAGGTACACGCGGCCGGACGTCGAGTTGGCACACTACTTGCGTCCTGAAAAGGACTATGCCGTTTACCAGAGAGACTTCCTGGCGGGCCTGCTTGGGATCCATGGCCTTAGAGAGGTGCGGAACCAGGCCGCCGGAGCTGCTGAGGAGAGGAGAGCTGCTAGCGAGAGACAGAGAGGAGGCGAAGGCCGTGTGAGGCGTGGCCTGAGCGGAACTGTGGTTGGCGGGCCTCCTGAGCTGCTTTGGAGGATTCCTGTGGTTGACAGCCAGGGGAATCCTGCAGAGTTACGCTTAGTGCCTGCGAGAGCGGAGCCTACCCCCGTGACCATGGCAGTAAGACTTAGCTTCCATTATTACCTCTTCATTCAGCATGCTTGAATTACTATTGATTGGCCTAATGAACTCAAATTGCATACAGGTGCCGACTGAATGGGTGAATGAAGCCGTGCGACGTATGCTAGCCTTGGAGAATGTGGTGAGGAGAGCGGCGAGCGGCATGCCACTGGAGTTGCACTACCCGGCATCGACACCACACCCGACTCAGCCAGCCGTTGTTCAGAGGAAACAGGTACATAAACGATACATTCCTGCTTATTCTGCTTTCGATACATTCCTGCTTTCGGTTATAGAATGTACCTGCTTTCAACATATGAAATACAATATGCACAATGTATACTCATGTTTTGAAATGAAATGACAATGCAGGCACAAGGGAGGGTAATTCCTAGGAGGAAGAGCACGCGAGATCTGCCACCCAAGAAGGTGGTGGCACAGAAACCCACGCCTCCGGCCACCAGTTCGCGGCGACAGACCAGGAGTTCACAGCCAGCGGCTGCGAGTCGGGAGGCTGCTAGACAGGTCGTTAGACGTGCTGAGCCGCAATTCCAAATCAAGATGCGAGAGAAGCCGACGCAAGAGGAGCCGGTCCGCAAGAGGCGATTGATCTTGCCAGACCCTCCCGAGGAAGAAGAGGAGGAGGAGGGAGGGGAAGAAGAAGAGGAAGAGGAAGAGGAAGAGGAAGAGGAAGAGGAAGAGGGAGAAGAGGAGGAAGAAGAAGAAGAGGAAGAGCGACGTCCCTCTTCTAGCAGTGGTTCCGACGACTCCGTTGATGATCCTCCGTACAAAGATGACCCACGGGAGCAAGTGGAGAGCGACGACTGGCTTGGAGTACGCTGAGGGCCTCCGCGGAGTCTTCCTTGCGTTTTGACTTTTAATTTCGGGCCAGCGTGCCCAAGTAGATAGCTCAGCTGACATAGATTTTTGGAGGCCTACGTGCCTTTGATTAGCGGGCGCTTGTGCCCTAACTGATGTGATAGCTTTTGATTGGCCGAAGTGCCACAGATATAGTAATTTCCTTTTGCTTATATGGATAGATCAAAGTTAAGCCCTAAAATTTGCATTTTCAGAGTTTATTGTTTCTCGTTGTGAATAAGAGAAAGTAAGACCAACCACTAACACCAAAACTTGCATTGACAACACACCAAAATTGCTCACAGACACACGTGAATGCACAAAACGTGACCGAACTGCGAAGAAAACAGAAATATACCCCAGGATACGGCTAGGATACGAGGATACGGGAAAATAATGAAATTTTGGGCATTAACGAGCCAAAATCCAAAATAACTTGATCCGGATGAAACTGACTCTTTTGCAAGACCAAGTATACTCAACATGACTTGTCCCAATTGATGGAATTGAAGGAAACGCCCCAAAAAGAGACTAGGACACGAAAATGCTCAAAATCAACGCAAAAACGGCCTAAAACTGTAAACACGACTCGATTATGTCCTGGACTGAAACCGACACCTCCATACAGTCCCATAAGGTCTAAGTGACCTGTATGGCATGACCAACTTTGGCTAAAACCCCCAGAACGAGTTTCGGCCTCTCGAAACCTTGATTTGAACTTGAAATAGACCGTCGAGGGTCCAAAATCTTCATTAAACGCGACATTTTGAATCCAATACTTGGATACAGTCACATATGTCCATTATGACTTGCTGGAACCATGAAAAGTGCAAAAAGACCCTTGGAATGAAAAATGACCAAAACTGGACAGTAGCATCTGAAAACTGTCAAAACTGCAGACAAACCCTTGCGCGAGGGTTTGGAACCATCCCGCGAGGGAAGCTATCTCACGCAACGATTTGGAACAGTCACGCGATAGTCAGACCCTGCTAAGCTGCCCTTATTTGACCAGATCACTGCCTGAAGCCTTATCATCTTCCCCACGTCTTGCAGGCTACTCTGTGGTTTCAGGGGAGGCTGTCCTTGGTTTGGTAAGGTGGTAGGACACCTTGCATGGTGTTAGGCCATGGCACGGAAAATGAGGGCGATATTTATGGGCCTTTTTGCTATAAATGAAAGGCAAAAGAAGCAATGTAAGGTACTCCTTCTTCTTAAAGACACAAATCTCTTTCTAAACACCAAAGATGGAAAGTCCATTTGCAGCGATGCTCGATCCTTGGCTATTGTCGAAAACCGTCGATTGGGAGGGTCCCCGGTCTCGAGGCCTGGCCTCTATTCGAGATCTTTGCCATGCTCGGTGATGTCCTATGCTTCTTGAAGCGGCCATGAGTTACTGGGATCCAGTCATGCATGTGTTCCGGTTCTATAATAACGAAATGTGCCCGACGGTGGAGGAGTTTCAAGCCTATCTTCAGGGCTTTGCTGATGCCAATGCTCTCGCCATTCCACCTCTTCAAGAGGATATGGAGCAACTCTTACGGTCGAAACTCAACATCTCCGAAGAGTTGTCCTCCAGCATACTCCAAAACGGCGAGCTCAACATCGCCCGACTCATCAAACTGTATGGCCCGGAAGGAGGCCTCGGAGATTATGTCGGGCTAGCTCAACGACGCCTCGTGCTTTCCATCTGTGCACTTGCTGTTTACATGCTGATTCCTGTTGATGGGAAGGTTAGTTCCAAACTGGTGAGCATTGCCTGCCAGATGATTGCCCAGAAAAACATCATGCCCATAGTCCTGGCGGAAACCCTTATGGGTTTGGATCTGATTGAAAATGGCCAGGCAAACGTGTTCAGCGGATGCCCCCTCCTGCTCCAGGTAGGTTCTCACTCAACTCTCCTTTTTCAATTGCTCACTTTGATTTTACCTCGACACTCGGGCAAGGATCGCTCGGTAGACCTTACTTGTTTTTTTCGCTCGGGCCATATCTGACTTCTCACTTGTTTTTAACTCTCGTGTAGATCTGGCTTGCAGACAAAGTAGGCGTGCTTGAACCTCCGGAGGCTGGCTTCGACTTTGTGCCCAGGAACTTGGTGGAAAGGCCGATGGTGTACCCGAAACTGTCAGCTGTTGCGTGGCATGTCTTCCTGAACGACATGTACCCCGAAGATCTCGTCTGGAGATGTCCGTGGCTAAAAGTCCCGGAGATGACCATAAACTCCGCCGGGTTCGAAAGGGTGATGATAGCAGGGTTGACAAGCTTCACATTCTATATCCCGGGACGCGTGCTCTGCCAGCTGGGGATAAGTCAAGGAAACAGACGCTTTGGAAGGGATTTGTTCGAGCCTCCCGAGTTTAACGCCAGCAACCTGTACATCTACGGATATAGCTGGGACGAAAGAGAGCTGGAGGAACCAGTCCCGGGTTCAGTCACATGGCTGGAGAGCCACTACGTGAAATGGCTTCGCAAAGAAGTCAAGGCCAGATCGGGGGGAAGTTCCTGAATCCCTTGTGTAACAAACTTGTAACCGGAAGAAGTTCGGAAACCGTTGGGTTATCCGGGCTGTTTATCTTTATCTCGCGTGCTAACTTTGTAAGCGGCAAGACCTTCTGTATGGATCGACTAGTTGAAATAAAACTTATGCCAAGGTTATAATTCTGAACATGACTCCTTCGAGGCTCGAAATTGTCCCCAAACATGCGATTCGAACAAACGAAATTTCAACGTAGTCACAATCACCCATAATGACCTACTGGAAGTGTTAGACGTCCAAAATCTGGCTCAATACAAAACGTGAAAAACCATCCTCCAAAAGACAGTAGCCTGTTTTTCCTGGCCCAAAATAAACTGAATCCTCGCGCGACGTTTCCAAACCATCGCGCGAGCATCCGTCCATCGCGCGACATTTCCAAACCATCGCGCGATGGAGAATCCCTGTCAGGGCTGCCAGCCTTGACTTATTCAGAAGTTAAAGTGTGGCAGGCTCTGCCACCAGCTTTGGACGTCCAGAAGTCATCTGAGGGCTTCAGAGCTATGTCCTTGAATTAAAGGCACAAGGCCACCTTGCATGGACACTTCATTCAAAGTAAAGGATATTTCATCCTTCTCTGACTATAAAATGGGCAGAACCTCTTGGATGAAGGGTATACCTTCAGTAGCAACACCACCAAATGCACCTCTCTAATGGCAAATCAACTCCCTGCACTAATCAGCCCATGGCTCGAGGAATTCATTGCCAGCGACTGGCTATGCTTCTGTTCTCACGGGCTGGCCGCCTTTCGCTTCCTAAAAAGCATAAGGCTCTGTCCCGAAATCCTAAGAGCGGCCCTGCAGTTTTGGGATCCGGAAGTTCACGTGTTTAGATTCGGGGACAACGAGCTGTGCCCAACCGTGGAGGAATTCCAGGCATACCTCCAAGGCTTTGCTTCCAGCGTGCTTGTCATGCCACCTATAGGAAAAGCATGCCGAAGCTCCTGAAAATCCTGCTTGAACGTTTCGAGGGGAGCGACGGATAGCCTGCTGGCTGGCGGGCAAATAAACGTCCTACGCCTGATGGAATGGTATAGGCCTGACGGTGATCCAGAGGACACTGCCCTGCAGGCCCGACGCCGTTTTGCTCTATCAATTGGCGTACTAGCCGTATATCTGTTGGTGTCTCCAAATGGACGGCCCGATCCCTTGCTGGTGGATGTGGCCACCCAGCTAGGAGTCAGAAGGAACGTGGTTCCTATGGTTCTTGCAGAAACGCTCATGGGTTTGGATTTGGTAGCTGCCGGCCAAACAGACATATTCGGCGGTAGCCCACTCTTGTTGCAGGTAAACTCTCACTCAGCTCACCTTTTTTTGGTTTTCACACAGTCTGCTTTTACCTCAACACTTGGCTAAGGCTATATCGGAGCTCCTTGTTTTTTTCGCTCAAGTTTTATATGGCTACTTACTTGTATTTTCGCTTGTACAGCTATGGCTATCCGACAAACTCGGGCTAATTGCAGCTCCTGAAGCGAACTGGCCCCATCTGCCCGGGCGAATGCACCAGAGGGGGATGCTGTATCCAGATATGTCTGAGGAGGAGTGGCACACCTTCATGACAGAGATGTCCCCGCGTGAAATTGTCTGGTGGTGCGAAATCTTGAACATTCCGGACATGGCCCTGAATTCAGCGGGTTTTGAGCGGATGGTGATTGCTGGGCTGTCCAGTTTCACCTTGTACATTCCCGGCCGCATCCTTCGGCAATTAGGTATGAACCAGGGTCTGCATCGAGCTGGGATAGAAGATTTCCAGATTCCAGCATTCACTGCCCAGCATCTGACAGGGTATGAACACAACTGGGGTTTGAGACAACTTGGCGGAGCAGAACAAGGTTTCAGCATAGGACTCAAGCGCCGCTACATAGCATGGCTGAGAAAAGACATTGCAAGAAGACAAAACGCAAACTGACTTCTGACATGACTCCAATAATCGAGAATAAACTGTGAGCCCGTGAGGGCCTCTAGCATTTCGTTCTGTTTTTATGCTTAACTGTTTTAAGGACTCTGCTCAGCCTATGTATTAGAAATAATAGTTTTGAATAAAATTGAAAGATGGTGAACTTTCCCTTTTTGGTCCAAGTGTTGAACACCGCGCTGCTTGAATGTCGAGGCACTCCTTGGGACCATGGATTGGGTTGATTGATTGTGACCGAATCTCACAAAGAGATTGCCTACGTATCCCTTTTCAAGGAATCAGGTCGCACGTAGTTCAAGCTAGGGTTCGCTCGTTTATTTTGCCTCTCCTTTTGCGCTCTAAATTTTGCCTAGAACTGCCTTTACAGGTTTTCAGTCTAGCAAGCTTTGATTGAATGCCTATTTATTTTTGCCTAAACTGCCCCCTTGGGTTTTCAGTCTAGCAGGCTTGCTCTAATTTTTGCTTGGAACCGCCCACCCTTGTGGTTTTCGGCCCAACGAGCTTCTCTCAAGGATAGTAACGTTTAAGTCGATCCAGGTTGACCAGAGTGTTGAACTCGTTACCGTCCAGATCGATAAGCTGAGCCGCCCCACCTGAGAGGATGGTCTTGATAATGTAAGGTCCCGCGCGGTTCGGGCAGAACTTACCACGTGGATCGAAAATGGGAGCCCGGATTTCCTTCGTGACCATATCCCCTTCAGCCAAGTCACGAGACTTCACTTTCTTGTTGAATGCCCGAGCAATTTTGTGCTGATACCCCTGAACATGATACAAGGCACGGAGCCTACTCTCATCAAAGAGCATGAGTTCAACGAATCTCCCACTAAGCCATTCGGATTCCGTGAGTTCACATTCAGCCATGATCCTCAAAGTCGGTACCTCGAGTTCGATGGGAAGCACAGCTTCCATCCCATAGACTAGGGAAAAATGGGTTGCCCCTGTTGATGTTTGAATTGACGTACGATACCCCCAAAGAGCTAGGGGCAACTGCTCGTGCTAGTCCCTGGCGGACTCTGCGGACTTCTTGATAATTGTCTCAACATTCTTGTTGGCTGCTTCAACTGCCCCATTCGTCTGAGGGCGATAGACCGTCGAGTGATGAATCTGAATCTTGAACTCGTCGAAGAGCTCTAGAACCCAACCTTTGAAATGAACCCCATTGTCTGACACAAAAGCGTGAGGAACCCCGTATCGATAGATAATGTTCTTCCTGATGAACTGAGCAACTTGAACCGCTGTTAAAGTTTTGTAGGATTCAGCTTCAACCCACTTGGTGAAGTAATCTATTGCCACCAAAATAAACCGATGACCGTTCGAAGCAGAGGGCCTGATCATGCCAATGACGTCGATTCCCCAAACAGAGAAGGGCCAAGGTGATGACATGCCAAAGAGATTAAAAGGGGGAACGTGTATGAGATTGGCGTGGATTTGACACCTATGGCAACGGCGTGCATAATCCACACAATGGGACTCCATAGTAGACCAAAAGTACCCCTGCCGCAGGATCTTCCTGGCGAGCATGACTCCACTCATGTGAGGGCCGCAGACTCCCTCGTGGATTTCTTCCATTATCCTGATGGCCTCAGCGCCATTAACACAAAGCTTGTGCATCCCTCAGTGAGATCTCCGGTACAATTTCCCTCCACAGAGAATGTATTGCGCGGCCATCCTTCGTAAAGCGGTTCGATCCTTCTTAGTGGCGTCGGACGGATAACTGCCGTTCTTAATGAAATTCCATATGTCATGGTACCAGGGTAGGCCATCGTCGACATCATCGACGGCATTGACGTATTGATAAGCAGGCAAGTCCCGCTGTTCAATAAGGATTGGACGAAGCTTGACACCCAGCGGGAGTTCGACCATGGAAGCTAAAGTTGCCAAAGCATCAGCAAATTGATTCTTCAGATGTTAAAGCGAGGAATGAGATCCTCCAGGTCTTGATGATAAGGCTTCAATCTGTCCTCCCGAACTTTCCAGTCCCCGTTGGCCTGAGACACAACCAGGTTGGAATCACCAATGACTTCAAGCTTTTCCACACCAAGCGTGAGAGCAGCTTCCATGCCAACTATACAGGCATCATACTCAGCTTGGTTGTTAGTGACGTCGAAATTGAGTTTAAACGCAAGCGGAATATGAGAACCATCCGGAGTTATCAACAAAACCCCAATCCTATATCCTTTCTGATTAGCCGCTCCATCAAAGTAGAGAGTCCAGGTGTCTTTGACAACCGTTAGCACCTCCTCATCCGCAAACACAAAGTCTGAGTCCTCCGGCCCATCGACAGGATGATCAGCCAAGAATTCTGCAACCGCACGCCCTTTGACAGACTTCCTAGTGACATATTCGAGGTCAAACTTGGCGACCAAGAGCAACCAACGTGCTAACTTACCAGTAAGCGCGGGCTTCTCAAACAGATAGTTGAGAGGATCCATTTGAGAAATCAACTTCATTGGGTAAGCTTGCATGTAGTGTCTCAATTTTTTGGATGCCCAAACGAGAGCCCAACACGTCTTCTCAAGAGCAGTGTAACGTTCTTCGGCACCAACCATCTTCTTACTCAAGTAGTAAATGGCCTTCTCAACTCCCTTGTCTCCTTCTTGAGCCAGTAAACATCCCATAGAAGAAGGATTCACCGACAGATAAAGTATCAAAGGCTTCCCAGGCACCGGTGGCATCAAGACCGGTGGGTTTTGCTCTGAATAGAAGTGAACGCCGCCTGACACTTGTCTGTCCAAAGGAACGGGGTATTCTTCTTGAGTAGACGAAACATCGGCTCGCAAGTTAAAGTTAACTTGGCGATGAATCTGCTGATAAAATGAACCTTTCCCAAAAAGCTGCGCACTCCCTTTTCAGATTCTGGAGGCTTCATGTCGAGCACAACCTTAATCTTATATGGATCGACCTCAATTCCATGAGAAGTGATCATGAAACCAAGCATTTTGCCCGCTGTGACACCGAAGGTGCACTTCTGAGGATTAAGGCGCATGCGGAACTTACGTAACCTCTCGAAGAACTTCCTAAGCACAGGAATGTGGCCTTCTCGAGTTTTAGATTTGGCGATCATGTCATCAACATAGACCTCGACCTATTTCTGCATCATGTCATGCAAGATAGTTGTAGCAGCCCTTTGATAGGTTGGTCCAACATTCTTCAAACCAAACGGCATGACCAAATAGCAATAAGTCCCCCACTTAGTGATAAACGTGGTTTTCTCACGGTCCTCGGGTGCCATAAGAATTTGGTTGTAGCCAGAAAAGCCATCCATGAATGAGAGCAAAGCGTGCCCCGCAGTATTATCCACAAGCACATCGATGTGTGGCAAGGGAAAATCGTCTTTGGGGCTCGCTTTGTTCAAGTCTCTGAAGTCAACACAAACCCGATTTTGCCCATTTTTCTTAGGAACAGGGACAATGTTGGCCACCCACATGGGATACTGAGAAACCATGAGAAAACCAGCGTCGATCTGCTTGGTGACTTCCTCCTTGATCTTCTGAACCCAATCTGGCCTCATCCGTCTGAGTTTCTGCTTCACAGGTTTAGCATCTGGCAACAATGGGATTCGATGCTCCACGATCTCGGGGGTCAATACCAGGCATATCTCGATGAGACCATGCAAAAACATCGCTGTACTCAGTGAGCAGCCCTTTGAAATCACAATGCTCCTCTGGCGAAAGCGTGGAGCCCCCTTGAACCATTCGGGGATCATTTTCATCTTTCAAGTTTATAGAAACAACTTCTTCTTTTAATGGCTGAGCATGCCTTTCATCTTCCCTTTTGATGAAGGCACAGATTTCCTTGGGAATATCCCCATCAAAATCTATCCCCTCATCGTCAGGGTCGACACAGTTTATATAAAGACCATTGAAATAGTCAGAAGACGCCTCGTTCATTTCACAAGACCCTGAAAGGTCGCCAAGTACAAGAGAATCAAACTCGAAATAAAAGCTATGACGTGGAGGGCCCAGAGGCACAATCTCCGACTCAGAGCTAGACTTAGACGACGCAACAGACTCTGTATCTGACTCAGACCCAGACTCAGACTCGGACTCAGAGGTGTCGTCAATGCAAGTTAGGCGTGGTTTGAAAACACAATTTTTAAGGCTACCCCTGGCTTCAACAATGAGAGAGGTAGGGTCCTCGAGGGCGTCGGGCCCGAGCATGAGCACTTCGGCTTCTTTAGCTTCCTCAGCCAAACCCACTTGGGAGAATTCCTGGAACAGCAGCTCCAAATTTCCCTGATCGACGGATCCCAGCCAGTCAGCCTTGATCTTCACCTGATTAAGCTTCCTCTTGAATTCTGCCCTTGCTGGCTCATCATCACTGCTTGACCAGGTGTCATCAGCGAAAACCTCAAACCCAGGCAGCAGCTCCCCAGTTTCAAAATGAACAAACGGCTCGGGCTGTCTAGTGTAACCGGCATTTCCCACCTCACGCACAAAGTTGGGACCACCGCAGAGGGTCCGTGGTTTTCCCGTATATTTCCTCCTCTTGGCATCTTTGGCAGAGGCGATATACCCCAAACCAAAGCGGCCCTTGTTAAAAGGAAAAGTAGGGAACTCCGGGACCCCTTGTCGGCGAGAACCTAAGCCTATGCCCGGAAAATAAGACATCCTCCTCATAATGTCCAGCGCAACAGAGCTTATGAGGAAGTTCCCGTCCACGTTGATAGCCATCACAGTACCTGAAGTATCAAAAGAGAAACCCCCAAGGTCGACGTCTTCCTCGTAGTGCAGATTTCCCAGAACAGGAGTCCCATCCTCCTTGAGCAGGCGAATGCCAGAATCCCCGCAGATGGTCAAAGTACCGGTTGGCAGTCCCAGAATAACCTTTTGCTGGAGGGTAGATGGTACAGCCATGATGTCGGGTCGATGAAGCCACGGCCTGCCTAGCAAAAGGTTGAAGGTTGCGGGAATGTCCACAACATGGAACTCCACATCCAGCTCAAAGCCCTCGGCATCGAGCTTGAGCATTAAAATACCCTCGACTACGCGACGGGTGCCGTCATATGCCTTAACAGCCAGGTTGGAAGGTGCAAGATCCTTCTTGGTGAGTCCCAAACGATAAGCAACCCTCAGGGGGCAGACATTGATCGCCGAGCCGTTGTCAATGAGAACGGTCGGGACCCAGAGTCCTTGACACTTGATGGTGATGTGCAAAGGGCGGTTGTGGTCGACTCCTTCGACTGGCAGGTCCTTGCCTGTAAAGATCACAGTATGCTTGGAGGTCGGAGGCAGGATGAGAGATATCATTGCATCAGGCGTGACGTTGGCCTGAACCTCAAGGCGGGATAGAGCGTGACAAAGCCTCTGACGGTGCTCCTTGGATGAGCAGATCAGTCCCCAGATTGAAATAGCAGTCGGGATGCATTCCAGCTGTCGTTGAACAGAATCAGCGGTTGGTGGTCCAGTCGAAACCTTAGGAAGTGCAGACCTTGGGAAAGCAATGGGTTCATTCCTTTGATTAGAAGGATTGGACGAACTCCCGGCTTGCAGATTAGCAGGCTAAAAAATCCGTCCACTCCTTGTAACATTGTGGACGTTTCCCAAAGAGGGCACGACCTGAGGGTCTTCATTCACATCCCAGAGATTAGCAGGAACATCTCCCAGTTTGCGCTTTCCTCTGTCAGTAGTTGGTGCAGAGACGGGCACTTCCATGTCTAAGCCCAGGTCCTCAGCCAGATCTTTCATCAGTAGGGAGTCCCAGAAGTTCAAGTCTTTCACGGCAGCCACTTCAGCAACAGGCTCCGGATTTGTAATGAAGGGAACATCCCAAAGACCAGTGTCAGCCAGGGAACGATTGACCGCCCAGACTTCATTCCCAACTTGGACATCCACTATGTCATCAACTTCCCAAAGATTAGCAGGTGGGACAAGGTCAGTAACCATGATGCTACAGTCCCTATTATTCGGATAAGGCACCTCAGGACGCGGGCATTCTTCATCAACAATGTAAGAGCAAGGGTCGCAGTCGGTGTTAGGATCAGTATCACAAACTTAATCAAAGACCGAACTAAAGAGGGAAACGTGGTCTCCCAGAAACCCGTGGATCTTCCTAGACAAGCTCGTCCTCTGCGTAGTGAAGCATGTAATCCGGTATAGCATAGCCTTGGAGGGGGTTAGGGTCAACGTTCATGGGAGCATACCAAGTTGGCTCGGGATCACAGTAGTACTCTTCTTCAGGAACCAACGGCTCGATTGGGTGAAACAACATGTATAAGGAGAAGCCATCCAAAGGATCGATCATGGCCGCTTCATAACCAGCCAACCAGCCATCATACCAGGCTTGATTAAATGGGACATTTTCAAGCTGTGGAGGAAACCCGTCTGCTTCGAGGCTTGACCATTCGTTGAGCAAAGGGATGGCGTAGTCTAGGTTGTCTGTAATGGCCCAGCTGGTGGCCTGCATGCTGTCTTGGGGTGGAGTTTGAACGGATCGAGATTGATCCACTGGACCGAAAGGCGAATCAGCCACATTTCCATAAGGGCTGTCCAGCGAGGAGGCAGAATTGAGCTGCACAGCATCGATTGACTGATGGAAGAGAGAGCTGATAGAGTCATCGGAGACAGGTGATCCAGTTTGCAAAGGTTCCGGAGGTGCATCAGTGTCAACAATCTGGCCTTCGACCACGCGTATGTAAGAAATCTCGGCAGAAGATTCGAGCAGGAAGGGTACAATTGGCCTGGGTTGATCGGCTAAGGCTATATAGTCAGTTGGGTTGAATATGGTGGAGCTAAGGTTGATATGAGTGGAGTTAAGGGATATCTGGTTGATGTGAGGAGCCGCATTGTGCTTGGGAAGGGAGTTGGCAATGACATTAGGCTTCTGAGGTGGCGGAGGGGTTTCCAGCGTGCCATCGTCAATGAGATCTTGAATTGCATGACGGAGGCAAAAACAGGAGTCAGTGAGATGACCCGCTCCCTGATGGTAAGCACAGTAATGGTTGGCCTTGAAGCCAGGTGAAGGGTTTTTAGGTAAAGGAGTTGGATCCAGGGGCTTGAAATGCCCTGACTTGACCAACCTTTCCAAGACCGAGGACAGAGGCGCCTCGATAGTGGAAAAGCTGCGGGGTTGGTTTCGAGGCCGATTATTCTGCGGATCCTGGACCTGATTGACATCCGCAATGTGGTTGGTTGTGTTGGAGGAGGAGGCGTTGGTACCACTGGTTGCCGTGTTGGAGTAAGTCCCTGTTCCAAACAGCGCATTAGCATTCCCTGAGTATGCCCGAGTCTTGGTTTTAGGAGGATTAGAGGATTCCCCCTTCGCTAGAATCCCACTCTGCAGCACATCCTCGATGGCCAGGCCGGAATCGAAAAAGGTCTCAAAGTTTGCAGACGCTTGAGCAAGCACCAGATGCCTAGCATAGTCGGGCTGGAGGTTGCGAGAGATGATACGGAGCTGGTCCTTCTTACAGGGGCGATCAGTCATCAAAGCGGCCTTGGCCCTCCATCTTTTGACGAAGTCAGCAAAAGACTCCTTTGCTTCCATCTTGGTGGACTCGAGCTCCCGGGTGGTCATCTTCAGTTGGGAATTGTAACTGTACTGTGAAATAAACGCAGCCCCAATATCCTCCCAGGTCCTCCTTTTGGCAATGTCGAGCGACAAAAACCAATGGAAAGCAGGGCCCGAAAGGGTCTGAGGGAAAAGCTGAGACATAGCTTCCGGCTGAACAGAGAGTAGCTTCATAGCGGCATGGTAACTGTAGAGATTGGTCTTGGGATCACCGCTCCCATCGAACTTAGCCAGATCGGGCATCTTGAACTTCTCGGGAAGCCTGGCGTTAGGATACAGACAGAGATGGTCCAAATCAATTCCCCCAGCGTTGATCTTTTCGGTCTTGGAAACAGACTCCTCAAGTTTGGCAATTTTGGCCATGAGTGCGGTCATGTCAGGGTTCTGAGCTGGCCCTTCCTGAGCAATCCTGCCAACTGCTAGATCTGCAATGGGCCTACGGCCTTCTCTTGGATTTAGTGCAATGAGACGTCCCGTGTGAAACGGATCCAGAACCAAAATGGGTTGTTCCTGGTCAGACTCATCGTCCTCGCCTTCCTCTTCGAGAGGGGGTGGAAGGCGAGTGTTGATAAGGTCATTCAGGCGGGCAATGTTGGTATCTGTCTGAGCTGCCCTCTACTGCATGGTGGTGATGCTGTCCTGAAGGTTCATAAGCATGGCTTCCAAGGTAAGAGGCTCTGGATGTGGCTGTTCTGTCATGACGGGAGGTTCGGAGATGCTTGATGCGGATGATGGGGAGGCTGGTCGCCCTTCCTGTAAAACTGGTGGTGAATCTGACTGTGATCCTGACTGAGAATCTGAGTGCCGTGCTGCCAAAAGTGAGTGTGGAGAGTCTTCCGTGACGACTGACTGGGATTGTAACCTGACAAGCCTTTGAACCGGATTGAGTTGCAGACGTTCCCAAGCGGGTTTGGCAACTCGCTTCGATACTTTCCTTGGCGGTGCAATGATTCAGATCTTTGCAACAAAATAAGAGAAGGATTAATAGGGGTCCTGCAGAAACTTTAATCTAAAATAAAATACTAAAGTGCGGATGCAGCTAGCGCCGTCGGTGTCGCCCTAGACTTTTAGAACTAGAAGACAAGTCTGTCTCAAGACGTTCGGACATTGCTTGAGGCCCTCAGAATTCTTTTCGAATGTGTATCCTTGTTTGAAACGAGTGATCCTAAAGGATGTCAAAAGAAATCTAAACCTTCGGCCATTCCGCCGTTTTGGGATTTCAAACTTGAAGTTAGAACAACTCGGTATGATATCATGATACTATAACTAGGTCGGCGTGAGCAGCACTGTGCTATTAGCCGGGCGGTGTAAGTGACGAGGCACTTGTTATCTTTTGGTGTAAGCATCATGATATTTACTCCATTGTTCCTCGTTTTCTGTTTGGAATCCTAAACAGGTTTAAGACGAGGGTGTAGAAAGGCTTCTGATTTCCTAAAGTCCCACCGTCCGAAGGACTGGGAAAACTGAAAACGCGCATCATTGAGATGCACGACTCCTCATCGGGCCATCACAGTGTCCTAATGATCTTAAAGACAGACCTGGAAAGATCGAGGACCTAAAAGGCACCCTAGACATGCTTCTACGCAGAACGGGATGTATGTACAGTTCATGCTGTAGAGAAAAGCAGTAACACATAGACAGTATGGGTTTAGATGCAAATAAATCTTAACCTGTGGGTACCTGTCCTAGTTTGAAGAGTTCTAATGCTTTGTATATGCAAAGGCTGGTTTTGGCTTGTAACAGGTTCCTCGGACTAGGGCCACAGATATACCTCCCGTTACCCGCGTAACCGCAGAGTAACAGTCGAACGGTAGTATGACCCATCATCGTCGAAGGTTGTTGGTCATTCAGGGTCCCCGGGCTCTGGTAAACCGTGCTGGATTGCCAAAACGATCCAACGAGGCTTATCCCACATCGATGCAAATGAAATACTAGAATTTGATTAAGAGAAGAAGAATCACAATTTTGCAAAATGCTTTTTCAAATTTGGCTCACTTTATTTGGTTCATCTTTAGAAAAAACTACACAAGTGAACAATCGAAAAAGTCCCAGATTAGATTGGCCGGACACGAGGTCCTGTTAAATCACCATTCCAACCTTCGACAGCGCGAAGCTCACCGTTTTGACAGACTTTTAAGGGATTGTTCGCAAGTGTATTAAATCCTAAGTATGAATTAATATTGGTTCGATTTGTCCCCAGCAGAGTCGCCACTGTGGGCAGCATGCCCTCGGAGAAGGATTTCGTTCCTTTTTGACGAACTAGGCAAGGCCCTCGCGGGAATCGAGGGAGTGCGAGCGGAGAGGCAAGTGCTCAAAAATACAGAGTCGCCACTCGGGTTTGAAGGTTCGACACCCAAGGAACCATATTTTGAAGCACCTGCCGCGCTATTTGATTTGAAAAGGTGAAGGCACCAGTCCGTCATAACCATATCTTGGTTCGGGAGCTAGGTTACGAGAGGGGAAGGGTTTTAAGGCACCCCTCTCGCCCAATCCGGAGATCGGTCTCTACTTGAGCATTTTGAAAATGTTTACGATTCTTCTTTTATTAACCAAATTTTAGCCAATTAGGGCGAGGGAACAGTTAATCGGGGATTAAAATTATAATACGTTTTGCAAGATGTGATGAATAGCATGGATGGATGAAATATTTAGTAATAAATGGAACAAAGTTCAAAATATTGCTAAAACACCAAAACGGTGCTTGCCATGGGAGTATCACAAGCAGTAGCCAACTTGCATGCAAGGATCAACCTGCATGCAAGCGAACCATCGCGCGATACTTCCATACCGTCGCGCGAGTGTTGGTGCCTCACCAACAGTTTGAACTTTATCCCCTTCTGGGCTCTGGAAGGACCAGTGCACACCCAGGAGGCAAACCAAGCAGTTTATAAGTACTTGAAAGTAAATGATTATTACAAGCCAACAGAAGTAAATGGAAAGACAGCCCCTAAACAGTGGGGGAAATAAGCAGAGGCCTAAAGCCTAGTTGCCCGTACAAGGGCAATCGCTGGAAATCAGTGAATCGTCGCGCGGCAGAATGGAAGACTCGTGCGAGGGTTCTGACTGGACTTCCAGGAATTGCTTTGCATGCTTGGGACTCTGAGACATGTTCAGAAAAATCCCAAGGGCATTCCAATCTAATTAGAGCAGCAAGCTAAGAAATTGGACTACATAAAACCAAGTTGCCCAAGCAAAGGCAACCACTGGAAATCAGTGAACCGTCGCGCGACAGAGTGAAAGACTCACGCGACGGTTCTGACTGGACTTCCAGGAATTGCTTTGCATGGTTGGGACTCTGAGACATGTTCAGAAAAATCCCAAGGGGATTCCAATCTAACTAGAGCAGCAAGCTAAGAAATTGGATTTGTTTTAATATGCAAAACAGTGATCTATATGTCAAGATAAAAACACAACAAGCATGCTCATAAATAAAACAAGAAATGACCAGCATCCCTTCCCCACGTGGACCAATCTCTTGCAGACAGAACTGTCGCGCGAGTGTTCGGATCCATTGCGCGAGGGTTTGGCTGGTCACAGTTTCGTGTAACTCTGCTGACTTTAGGGTCAGGACTGGTATTGATTACCAGCCTTGACCCTGCCAACCCCCCTCAGGGATCAAAACAGGAACAGGTAAATTTTATACCTTTGCTTGAATGGCTTTTGAAGTGGATTAGATTAAGTGATGTAACCTTGCAAATGGGTGTGCTAAACTTGAAAGACTAGGAAGTGGCTAGGGTTTGTAACTTTGTGCTTGACTAGCTTAGTAGTTGATAACCTTGTGATTTTTTGTAAAAACTTGTAACCTTCTAACCATTTGCATGGAAGAGCAATGGGGGTTTATATAGGAGGAGTGAGTGGAGGAAGGTGGGTGCAAGGCATGGCCTAGCAACCAGCCAACAAGGCTGGTCACTCTTGCTTGGTGGAGAAGAGAGCCACCAAGGTGAGTGGGGGTGGTTGTGAGGGTGGTGTATCCCCAAGCCTGCCAGAACGCTGTTCAGCCAAGGAAAACGGGGTTCCAGCCCATATGGCCCTGATGATCACAAAAATCCAGCTGGATTAAGATGAAAGCGACAGGTGCAAACCATCGCGCTAGGGTTTAAGACCATCGCTCGAGGGTCAACAGTCAAACTTTGACTTTGACTAACACCTGGCAAGCTGACTATCGCGCGAGTAACGGTCAAACCTCGGTTAGGGTTTTGACTGAAGGTTTTAGGGGTTCAAAAGGGTTCAAAGGGTTCAAGAAGGGTTCGAAGCCCAATCCATTCCACATCCAAGCCTATTTGATCCGATCTCATCATCGGGAAACAAGAAACTGGAAAATAAAGTAAAACAAATGGGAGACCCAGATTGGGGTGTTTACATATGGGCTAACATACCTTGCGGAATCAACTTGTCAGTCTGCAGAATCAAATTGATGGGCTGACATACCTTGCAGAATCAATCTGTTAGTATGCGGAATCAAAGTAATGGGCTGTCATACTGTTGGCAGCATGCCCTCGGAGAAGGATTCCGTTCCTTTCCAACAAAGCGGCCCTTTTGGATCGAGGGAGCGCGAGAGGAGATGGCAAGCGTTCGTAAAATACAGAGTCGCCACTCGGGTTTGAAGGTCCGACACCCAAGGAACCGTATTTCGAAGCACCTGCCGCGCTATTTGATTTGAAAAAGTGAAAGCACCAGTCCGTCATAACCATACCTGGGTTCGGGAGCCAGGTTACGAGAGGGGAAGGGTTTTATGGCACCCCTCTCGCCCAATCCGGAGATCGGTCTCTACTTAGGTATTTTGAAAACATTGCGATTCTTCTTTTATTAATCAATTTTAGCCAATTAGGGCGGGGGAACAGTTAATCGGGGATTAAAACTGTAACATGTTTGCAGGATGTGATAGATGGCATGGATGGATGGAAAATTGAACAATAAATGGAATAAAGTTCAAAACAGTGAAGAAACATCAAAACAGTGCCTTGTATGAGATTGGCACAGACAATGGCCAACTTGCATGCATGGATCAACATGCATGCAAGTGAACCATCGCGCGACAGTCCCATACACTCGCGCGAGTGTTGGTGCCTCTTTCACAGTCTGAATTTTATCCCCTTCTGGGCTCTGGAAGGACCAGTGCACACCCAGGACAAACCAAGCAGTTTATAGCAATTAATGTACAGTTTAAAGGCAGTTTGAATGGGCTACAAGGCCACAAAATGGTTAAAACACCCCATAAACAATGTGGGGACAAAACAGAGGCCAAGGTCTAGTTACCCGTGCAAAATCAGTCACTGGAAATAGGATGACCAGCGCTCACGGGAGCCAAACCATCGCGCTAGGGTGCGCCCTGGCGCGCGATGGTTCGAGCCAACTTTCCAGTGTCTGGTTTTTCACATTTCTGGGTTCTGGGACAGGTCCAGAATGATCCCAGGGGTACTCCAACAGAACAGAACTAAATATTGAAATGTAAAACTAACATTTCTAACAAAGGAAAGCAGTAAATTGGTTGTTAGCATGCTTCACAGTGATCTATATACAAAGTAGTACACAAAACAGTGGAAAACCAATCCCCACGCTGTCCATCACTCGCTGGCATGAAGTGTTGTGCGCGAGAGTGGGGAACCGACCATCGCGCGATGGTTCCAGACTGTCGCGTGATGGTCGCGCCCTGGCGCGCGTCAGTAGGGTTTTTTGGCTTTTGGAAGTGGCTTAGGTTCAAGGGTTTTTCAAACACTCAAAGCTCAAACACTCGACATTCCCGGGGTGTTCTTGATCCGTTTCATCATCGAGGAATCAAAAACCGTAAGTAAACTAATCTGGAAGCCCAGATTGGGGTGTCTACACATACCTTGCGTACACAACCTATAAAGTTGCGTAATCAAGTTATGACATTGCGGACGCAATGTTGTTTCTAGTTTCGAGACAGCTTTCTACAGATCGGCATGGGTGGTTGAAGATGAGCAATTAATTGGATCTCACCCGATTTCTGGTGAGAATTCTCTGCAAAAGCCCTCTTCTATGCCTATAAAAGGAACCTAAACCTCTCCTTTCAGAAAACAACCAAAAAACCCTCAAGCAATTCTAGCCTAAAATCCTCTTGCCTTCCTAGCTTTCTGACTTGCAAAACCTCTTCCAAATCAGCCTATAAAATCCCAAAATATCAGTACTAAACCCCCCCCCCCGCCCCACATAAAACCTTCCTCGATTAGTCCTCATAAGTTACTCCAGAATATATCATTCAATTTCTTTGTTCCCAAACCAGCTTCTTTTCTACCTCATAAGCCTAGAAAAATTCGAAAATATTTGTTTTAAGCCCACTTTTTATATTCAAAATCACCTGAAAACCTTGTTTAGTCCATGTGGGGGTTTGGTTTATCGGGATCTTGACCGTGAGTCAGTTCCGGTTCCCTCCTCCGTTGCTCCGCGCACCCGCCGCCAGACCCGCAACAAGTCACTAGGGCTGTGGAAGCCCAGTGACCCTCCGACAATCAAGTTAGAGGTAGGGAGAAGTGTATAGGTCTAGGGTTAGGGTAGAACGACATACCTCTCTAGGTTAGAATCCTTTTGTACTTATAGACCTTGCTTTGCTTGGCCTCCAAGCTAGCACGTGGAGGGTACGCTCAGGTGACGTCATAGGCGACGTATGGAGTAAGGCGGTTAAGAAGCAGATGGCCAGGTCAGCTCCAATGATGATCGTCGTGCAATAACTATCTCAGCTTACGTCATGGTGACACACTTGCCTGAAGGACCTGGTTCGCCGAGATGGGGGATTGTTCCTGAGGCACCATGCATGGTCGCTTTGTTATGTACTAAATGACATCCCAAACGTTGCCCGAGCCTTTAATGACATTGCCTTATGCCTAAGCACTGTCGGGCAGTAGGGTCCAAACCGGGATGCGCCTCGGGGTTGGCTTGAGTTTGCTTACTTTGGGCCACTACAATAGCCCCTCAATCTATCCGGGCATTATCTTCAGTGCGGGGGGGATTGACAGTAGTGATTGCTGACACCGAGATCTTTGTCCGAAGGAGCTTTCGTGATTTCCTTAGCGACCGTCCAAAGCCTAGCCCCAGCCTTAAGAGCCATGCATCAGGCGTCGCTTCGTCAATCGTATGGTGATAGCTGGCTCGGCACGTGCTGTGTCAGTTGATTGGTACGTCCTATCAAATCACTACCATGCGTCAAAACCCTAATGGCATCGGTGGTCTTCTTATGAGCCATTGATCATTGCCACGTGTTGCACATCTGACGGCCTCTGAGGTGTCGCTCCATTTCCCGCGCGCCCCTCGATCTTTGAACTGCCAGTATAAAAGGAGGAGCGGGGGAAGGAGAAACACTTTCACTTTCTCTCTCCTGCTCGATACCATTACAGCTCCTCTCTCTCTAAAACTCAAGTTTCCAGGGCTTTGGATTGATCCTGTGCGCATTTGGCAGCAAGATCTCTCCCCATCTTCAGGTATGTTAATCGATTAACGCTTTTCTCAAGTTTTCTAGCATTTTTTGTGCATTTTGCAACATTTTCTGGTTGAATCCACCGTTTGGAGAGGCCTGGAATGACTAGAAGGCGGGAAGAAGATGAACAGACACTGTTCATTGTTCTTCCCGAGCTCCACATTCTTCCCAAGCTTGAGATTCTTCCTGAGGAGGAATTCCCCTTGTTCGGGCTCACGACCTAGTGCTTAGGCGTCAGAGGATTGATGACCTGATTATGCCCGAACGACTGAACCTCTTTGATCCCGAGCATCCATGTAGCTAACAGCTCTTGCACGTGCATCTTGTTAGGTTCGGGTGAATGGTCATCGACATCTCCTTGGACAGCTCCCGCAGTTCTTTAGCCTTCATTACTCCGAGTGAAAAAGACTTTATTGATGACTTCCTCCGTAGCCCACCCCGAGCACGCTGGGCCACTCCTGTCCCCGTAGACTTCTTCGAGCTCATTGACCCTTCTTCTGAACTAATGTTAGGCTCTCCGGTGCCATCATCTAATACTGATCCAACGAGCACCTTGGGCCAAGACGTCGAGGTCGAGGCTCCAGCGAAGGTTCGACGAGGGAGGCTGGAGCGGCCATGCTCATTCCTTCACTTCTTTGACGGAGAGGCGGGATCCTATGAGAAGTTTGCAGCGACCTACTCCACCCCTCTCGATGTCCGAGTCAGGAGAGGGGTGTTGCACCCGAATGACATCCAGTACAGAGAAGGGGAGCTAACCTTTCCTCTAATGGCCATCATTGAGGACGGGGTTAAGTTTTCCCTCCATCCATTCGTCCGGCACGTCCTTTGGGAATTGACCCTCATGTCCTCTTAGCTCTCCACCAACTCATACCGCATTATTACGAGCATTATTGAATTACGGAGGAGGGAAGTCTTAAACTTTGGGATCAAGGAGTTGTTTGGGGTGTACTCGCTTGGGAAGAACCCCGGCTACAATCAGTACTACCTTGCCAACTGGCTCAAGAACAAAGATTTGTTGATAGAGGGCTTGCCCGACTCTGAGTCTTGGGCGAACACATTTGTTGTTGTGTCGGGGAACTTTATGTTTGGTCTCAGGGAGGCTGGCAACGATCCAGTTCAGTGGAATAAAGGCTCTCCCGGTTTGCATTTGTCTTTATTTTTGCTCCTTATTGCTTGCGTTGTAGTTTGTTACTGAGTATCGCTCCTTGTTTACCTTCACAGTGAAGAATGTCGTAGAGTGGTTTCGGAGGAGACAAAATCGCTCGGTCATAATAGCGGCTTATGTCATACCACTTGTTAGGAGGAAGGCCCCCCATCTCCTCGGTTATAAGCATCCTATACCTACTTTCTTACAAAGAAACCGAAGAAGCAGGCCGGTGAGAACTCGACTCAGGCACGTGGTCAAGGGAGAAGGGGCAGAGGAAGAGGACGAGCGAGAGTGGTGATATCTTCTGAGGCGACCGGGAGCAGTTCGCCTCCGCTTGGGAGAATCTGTGAGCCAATCGATTGGCCGACACCGGAGCCTTCGCTCGAGAGTGGATAGATGGTGAGGAAAGAGAGAGAGCCAGCCAACTTGAGGCTAGCGGTTGGGGGAGTGAGGGGAGGACACACAGCTTCTCCGAGCTCATCTCGCCCGACAGTCCTCTCTGAGGATTCTCAACCGCACAAGAAGCAAGGACTAGCGTGCCAGCGGGTGGGGAGGGGAGTGAGGCCAATTTGGGCAAGAGCGTGGTTGATCTGGAGGACTAGAGGGAGGGAGTCAGAGCCGAGGGATCCCAACCCGACGAACATCTTACAGACGAGGAGCTGAAAGCTCCGTGGACTCCGGCATTTGTAAACGAAGCTCCGAAAGAGCCAGCTTCACTGATTGGTGAGATTGCCCAGTATCTGGCCATGGTAAGTGCATCCTTTTATTTCATAGCACTTTTACTTGCCTACGCTTTATCGTCGGAATGACTGATGCTTTGTTTTGGGTAAGCTGGTGTTGTGCCGTTTGCCTTCATGGGGAAATGATTAAACAGTCTGTGGCCATGAGAGAAGCTGAAGACATCGTGGCGGTTGAACATGAACAGGCACGACTGGCTTGGGAGGCGGCCTCAAAACATTGAAAGAACTTTGACAAGTCTGAAGGACTGAGGAAGGACGCCGAGCTCAGGGCGCAGAAGGCCGAGGAAGAACTTGCTACTTTGAAGAGATAAGTGCAGTTGCAGGTGGATGCCACGAACCAAAAGAGCTATGATGAAGGATATGATAAAGCGACGCTGGAGTATAAAGTGCAGGTGAGGGATATTGTGGCCGACATCTACTCCGACCGTTTTGAGGCAGGGGTGAAGTGGTATCACGAGCATTTGATGGGAACTCTGAATCCTTCGGAGGGTTCATTCATTCATACCCTTCCTGAGCCTCCTGCAAAACTGCTAAAGATGCCCAATCCCGTCGCTGAAGAACAAAGAGCTGAGCCGAATGACAAGCCTGAGAGTGAGGCCGCATCGAAGACAGTAGTTGCCCCTGCCCCCTGAACGTTTCTTTCTTGTTGGTTAAGACAACTTTGAACTTAGGACAGTTTACGTTTAGCTAGACGGCTCTGAACAATTGGAGTTTGTCGTTCCAGAGGGTTTGTAAATATGTTTTTGCTCTGCGTGACTAGCACCGAACAATTGGCCCGAGCCAGATCACTTGTAATAGTTTGGAGGGACTGGCACCAAACAATTGGCCCATGCCAGATCCTTGGTAGGCTTTATCACCACACTTTCTGATTCTCTGCACATGGACGGTTTTAACATTTTATTATTGTGCATGAATAGTTTATTAGAGTTTCCTATTTGTTGCCATGCTTAAGTGGGTATTCTTAGCTTTGCATGACTATCCCTGCACCCCCTGCTTTGGGCGGGCTTGCAAGGTATGTGAGAAAGTTTGAAACCGAAGCATAACAGTTGAATAGTTTTGAAAAAGTGATTTTTCACTGTTCCCTGCTTCGGGCGGGCTTGCCAATTATAAGAGCAAGTGAGGATTCGAAGCATGGATAGTTTTGGAAAAGTGATTTTCTGATGCCCCCTGCTTCGGGTGACCTTGCTATTTATATGGGCAAATTTGGAACCGAAGCAAAACAAGTGGATAGCTTTTGAAAAAAGTGATTTTTCGATGCCTCTGCTTCGGGTATGGCTGGCTGGGATGCCAACAGACCTTCCCGAAGTGAATGTTTGCATACTATCAAACAAGCATTTTCTGCTAGGGAATAGGTGCGGAATAGGTGCTAGGGTGTCGAAGGGGGTAGGCTACCTTTCCGAGCAGGAAGTGGCTGTAGGGATGGTTTATCTCAAGGGGCTCGGGTTTGTTCAGAACGAATGCCCTTGGGGTAATCCGTCGAAAGCCCGAGCAACCATAGCGGTCGAGGCAACTTAGTGGGAGTTGAGCCGAGGAGGAGGGCTTAACCTTCTCGGAGGGCCAAGTCCCGAAAGTCATGATAAAACGTTCTATAAGGAGATGTAAACCGAGTTGGGATAAAACGATCCGGAGGGTAACGCAGACCGAGTAGCAAAAAGAAAAAATGACAGCAGATAGCATAGTATTTAAGGGAATGAAAATTGGCTTCTCATTAATAACTGCTAGAATGTCATTACAATAAGCTTATCTTTGGAAAATGGAACAATAGAAAAAACAAACGGGGAGGGGGCAAAAAAAGGCTATCCCGAGATGACTAAGCACTAGTCGTAGAACTTCTTAAGATTGTTGGTGTTCCAAGACTTGGCGATGGGAGTTCCATCCAACTTTTCCAGTTTGTAGTTTCCTGAGCCAAGGTGCTTGATGACACGAAACGATCCTTCCCAGTTCGGCATGAGCTTCTTCTTCTTGGATTTCTCGATCACCTTCTCCAAATAAGGTCGTCAGGCTTAAAGGACCAGAGGCGGACGCTTCGGTTGTAGCCTCGAGTGACTTCTTGCTGGTAAGAGGTGAGCTTGATCCGAGCGTTCTTGCACTCCTCCTTGGCGAGGTCCAAATCCGGAGTGATGGTTTCATTGTTAACCGTCTCGTCAAAGTTTTTGGTCCACATCGTAAGGAGACCAGCCTAGAGGGGGATGATGGCTTCCATGCCGAAGGCCCGAGAGAAAGGGGTGCGCTTGGTAGAGCATCGGGGAGTGGTTCGCTATGCCCAGAGCACCCTCGGTAGTTCTTCTACCCATTTACCCTGTCGAGATTCGAGTCGGCGCTTGAGTCCAGTGGAGATAGCCTTGTTGGTGGCCTCGGCTTGACCGTTGCCCTGTGGGTACCCCGGAGTGGACGTGTCCCACTTGATTCCATATTTGTCGAGAAGGCTCTGTATTTCTGGCCGGTAAACTGTTTGTTGTTGTCGATGATGATAGTGAAGGGAACGCCGAAGCGGGAGATGATGTTCCTCCAAACAAAGCAAATGGCGTCGGCTTCTTTAATAGTGACCATAGGCTCGGCCTCGACCCATTTAGAAAAGTAATTGGTGGCTGTTAGGAGGAATTTGAATCCCCTTGGAGCAACGGGAATCTTTCCCACAATATCCATTCCCCATTGTGAAAATGGCCTCGGACTGGTGAAAGGGCTTGGTCTCAAGCGGGCTGATGGATGACGGGAGAAAACATATGGCACTTCTGGCATCGCTTAACATACTCCTCGGAGTCGTGCTTCATTGTAGGCCACCAGTAACCCTGAGTGATTGCTCAGTGTGCTAGGGAGCAACCACCCAAGTGACAACCACTGTCGCTAGCGTGAAGCTCTTCAATGATTCCAGGCACCTGGTGTGGGTGTGCTACCAACAAGTATGGGCCGGTGAAGGACCGTCGGTAGAGCTTGCCATTGGGGTTCAACCAATAGAGAGCAGCCTTATTGCGGAGTCAGTGAGCTTCCTTTTTATCAAAGGGGAGGATGTTATCCTGGAGGTAGCTAACGATCTCTTCCATCCAGCTCCGTCCAAGATCGATATTGAGGACTTCGTGTACTAGGGCGTTGAGCTCAAAGCTGGGCTTGTCGATAGTACTGAATGAAATAGAGCGGGGTCCTGAGGCCAAGCATGTCGAGGCAAGTCCAGTAAGAGCGTCGGCGTGTGAGTTTTGTTCCCTAGAAATGTGTTTGATGCGGATGGCCTTGAAGTTTTTAGTGAGTCTGATAGCCGAGCTAAGGTATGTTTGCATTCGCTCATCCCGAGCTTCATACTCCTCGGTGAGCTAATTGACAACTAGCTGAGAGTCACTGTAGATGATGAGTTTGTTAATGCCAAGTGCTTCGGTGACCTTGAGTCTTGAGATTAGGGCTTCGTATTCGGCCTCGTTGTTTAAGGTTGGGAAACTGATGGAGAGGGAGCTTTCATGTAGGATGCTGGTGGGGGAAAGGAGTACGATCCTAGCCCCGGCGCCTCGGCTGTTTGAGGCTCCATTAACGTACATTTTCCAGACATCACCGTGGAATAACTTCCGGGCGGAACTGGGGTTGGCTTGGAGCATTGCTTCAGGATTGGGAGTCGGGCTCGGGGCGAGGGCATCCCTCGGGGTAAGCTCGGCTATGAAGTCAGTAAGGGCCTAAGCCTTTGTAGTCGTTCGAGGCTGATAGTGGATGTCGAAGTTCGCGAGTTCCACGGCCCACTGGGAGATTCGGTTGGAGAGATCCGCCTTCTGAAGGAGGGATTTGAGTGGGAACTCAGTGAGAACTATGATTCGATGCGCCTGGAAGTAGAGAGTGAGCTTCCGGGAGGCCGAGACTAAGGCAAGGACAAGCTTTTTCAAATGCAAATAACGTGTCTCGGCCAGGGTCATTGTCATGCTTGAATAGTATATGGGCCGGTAGTCCCGACCCTCCTGGCAGACGAGCACCAAGCTTATGGCCTGCGGGGAGATAGCTAAGTACAAGAAGAGGTCCTCCTGATCCCGAGGTGTGACGAGGAGCGGAGGCTCGAAGAGGTAAGTCTTCAGCTGTTGTAATGCGCGGTCACACTCCTCGGTCCAGTTAAAACTGCGTCAGCTACCTTTCAAAAGTGCGAAGAATGGGTGGCACTTGTCTGAGGAGCGGCTGATGAATCAATGAAGGGCAGCAGCCATTCTGGTGAGACGTTGGACGTCCTTTTTGTTATGTGGAGCAGAGAATTTTTCGATCGCAAGGAGCTGCGTCGAGTCTACTTAGCAAGCCTAGTTAGCTTCTAACCGATTCATTGAGGTAACTTAACTACCAACCCACTTAGTTACATGCTTCCAACCCTAGTTGAGCCTTTTGAACCCTTCCAAACCCTAAAGGAACCCTTTGGACCAAAGTCATCCTTGACCTTTACCCATTGGACGATAAAAGTTAGGGAAATCTTTATCCATTGGACAATAGGTTTTCCCACCAAGGAGATGTCATTAGATTGTTCAAAGTACACTTATATAATTATATATAGGCTTATGTACACATGCTTGAAAGTATACATATATATTATTCTAAGTAAAGTACTTCCCATCTTTATCCATTGGTCCATAGAAGTTAGAGAAAATATCACCCATTGGTCAATAGGATTAGTCTTGCTATCAAGTACAAGATCTATTAGTTTAATAGATTCACCATGTGTCAATATACATATATATATATATAGATTATGCAAGCATAGTATTTTCCATCCTTGCCCATTGGATAATAAATGTTAGGAGGATTTTGAATCATTGGATAATAAGGTTAAGTCTTGCCATAGTACTAGGCCTTATTAGTTTATCCACCTCTTTGACCACCATGTGCCAATAGACTTAAAGTAATAGATATGAATATGTCATTCTAGGATCCTATGTACTATAATATAGTTTTATAATACAACATGTGTCAAATTGACTTAGTTTAATAGGAAATTTTGACTTTGAAGATCTAGTAAGATCATATAGTATTTGTGTACTTTCATACTTGGTCAATACATGTACATATATATTATTCAAAGCGTATAATACTTTGCTTCTTTAACCATTGGTCAATAAAAGTTTGGAGAATTATTACCCATTGGATAATAGCTTAATCTTGTCAACAAGTACTAGGGTTTATTAAATAAATCCATTCCTAGATTTCCTAAGTACACTAGTACATTATTTTAATAAGAACATGTGCCAATTTGTGTTATTTTAATAAGGGATTTTGATTTGAAAATCTACCAAGATCTCTAGTACATATTAGTATATTCATATAGTCACATGTACATATATATATATATATATATATATATTATTCAAGTATATATTACTCCTTTTAGCCATTGGTCAATAACTACAAGGGAAAATATTACTCATTGGATAAAAGACCAAGTACTAGAATTTATTTATTTTCCTAGATTTCCCATGTGTTTATATGCATTAAAGAAATGTGTATATCTAATTTCCTAGATTTCTAAGTACACTAATAAATATATAAGTACTAGTACTTCTTGATTTATTTTGATAGAAAATCCTTATACTTGAAATCTATTAGATTACCTAGTACTTTAAGTACATCCTTATATATATATTACTTGTACCTAGAAGTATATATATATATATATATGAACTAGTACTAGAGAGAGAGAGAGAGAGAGAGAAATTGCCAAGAGAGAGAGAGAGAGGAAGGTCGGGAGAGAGGGAGAGAGAGAGAGTGATGTGTGCATGTGTACTCACCATCCTAGTCCAAGATCTTTGACAATTTTCTTACCTCATCCAAGTACCATCAAATCTAGTCAATTCTTTAACCATTGGACAACAAATGTTAGGGGAAAAATTATCCATTGGATAATAGACCAACCTTTGGCTATAAATAGCACCCATTTCTCACCATTTCAACTCACACCTTCATTTCTTCAACTTCTCTCTCTAGAAAGCTTAGTGTTCTTGCTTGTTCTTGCTTGCTCTTGAAGTTCTTCCCAAGTTCTTCAAGAAACTCATCCAAGGCCGCCACTAAACTGCCACTCGACCACCCTTTCGATCCAAAAAGTTTAGTAGTGATAATCAAGATCTAGTTTCGAGAGGAACCTTTCACTTTCGAAGCTACCGGAAGCTCACCGTAGGAAGTTACTCCGTCCGTTAGTTGACTTACTTTCCGTAGCCGCCCTACCGCCAAGAAGAACGGTAGACTTTTCCTATGACCTCTAACTCTAAGTATATGTAGATTTTTCTTATACTTTCTAACTTTAAGTATAACGTTAGATTTACTCGTTAAACATGTGTTGTTTTGAACTTTTCAAAAAGGAAGAACGAATTTTAAAATGAAGAACATGACTATGGATTAACTTGAAGTATTTGTATTTTGATCTTTAAGATAGTTATGAACTTGTTTACATGATTACTGGCATTACTTGTGGTTGTTTGTGAAAGCATAAGTGATTATCACTCCAAAGGCGTCCGTACATGTGGCGTTATGCTTAAATGTGATTTGTGCATGACTATGTGACAATATGAGCATGCTATTTGATATAGAGTTGGATGATCTTACTAGTTTAGTTTCAAGATTACAATGAATGATTTATGATCATGTCTTAAGAAGTCCTAACGCGGAGTCTATGCATGAGAACGAGACACGAAAATCGAGAAAGTAGAAACATGACACCTAGGGTGTGTTTAAAGGCATTGACTTGGAAAAAAATATTTTTGAAACTACATAATGACCGATTTGATAGTCATTATGTGAGTTGTGTGGTGTGTGTGTGTGTAAAAGAAAGATCTATGACATTGGATAAAATATTTTTGAAACTACATTGTGGCCGTTTGCCCAATGGGAGATGTGTGTGTGTGTGTTCCAATGGAAATCCGTGGTGGCGGAACCATTGTGAGGCTGTGTGTGTTCCAATGGAAATCCGTGGTGGCGGAACCATTGTGAGGCTGTGTGTGTTCCAATGGGAATTCGTGGTGGCGGAACCATTGTGAGGTTGTGTGTCTTCCCATGGGAATCCGGAGCAGCGGAACCATGGTGAGGTATGGCTTGGTTATCCGTGGAGAGGAGCCAATGCTATTGTGTGCCAATGGAAACCCGGTGCGGCGGAACCATTGTGAGGATACTCGGGAACCCGGAACGGCGGAACCGAGGTTGGGTGTGTTCCAATGGAAATCCGTAGTGGCGAAACCATTGTGAGGTTGTGTGTGTTCCAATGGAAATCCGTGGTGGCGGAACCATTGTGAGGTTGTGTGTGTTCCAATGGAAATCCGTGGTGGCGGAACCATTGTGAGGTTGTGTGTGTTCCAATGGGAATTCGGAGCGGCGGAACCATTGTGAGGGTGTGTGTGTTTTTCAAAACCTTATGTGGCCGAACGTGGCAGCTCATTGTGTGGATAGATTTTGAAAGCAGCAATGTGGCCGGACTTGGTAGCCCATTGTGTGTGTGTCACCAATGTAGCCGGACGTGGTAGCTTCATTGGTAACATGATTTATCTATACACTCAATAGGGTCCTGCCGTGAAAGCCCTTGTGTGAATTTTGAAAACTGCGATGTGGCCGGACTTGGTATCCCATCGTGTGTGATATTTGAAAGCCTCAATGTGGCCGGACTTGCCCATTGTGTGGTGTCCGTGTGTAAAGGAAACGATTTTCAAAATGAAGATAAAAGGTAAAATGGTGACACGGTCTATGAAACGCTGCGTAGGAGAAACTCTGATGACACGGACACTTACGCTAGAAATGAATGTGCATGTGTTGTTGTACATTTCTAAATATGAAGTTATTGAATGCACATTGTAGACACCCCAATTTGGCCTAACGATTATTTCAAGTCCCACCTTGGGACCATCCCGATGATGAAATGGATACAGTGATTGCTGATTGCCTCCTTGAGAACCTTAGGACTTTCGGTAAGAACTTTGAGCCACTTAGAGGACCCAATTCAGAGCCATACAGCCTTTCAGACAGAAATACAGAAGCCTAGGAGAATCCATCTGTCGGCGGTAACATTGATCCCACGGCCCTAACATCATTTCCTCACCCGAGCAACCTGTTGCTAGCCAAATCTCCCTGAGAGATCAATCCCTCGGCTGCAAGATCTATCCTTCGGCCGAGACATCCATTCCTCGGCCGTGATATCCTTTACTCGGCCGTCAGATCGACCTTTTTCCAGACTCTGGAACGTGTTCTGTCAGATGTTTGATCCAACTACACTACCTTCCCGATGCGTTCGGGCTACGCTCAGAGATTGCGACGTAGAGTTAGAGGTGCATTGCAATTGCAATTGCAATCGTGCTATTTGATTGGCCGGAGTGAGTCACCAATTGCCTATATAAAGGGCCTTTGGACTCCGAAAATATACACACGAAATTCATCAGAGTATACACTCTTTCAAGCCACGAAACTCTGTCAAAATACTCTCTCAAACCCACTCCTCAAAAGCCCTAACCTCCCGAAGGCAGCCGTCAATCCGGCGATCAAACCCCGAAGTTCAAACCCTAACCCTAGGGTTTTCAATCAAGCAATCAGTCAATCACATACAATCCGAAGCAATCAAGAAATTGAGGGATCAAGGTGGTGAGGCCCAACGGCCTCTGGTTTGTCTTATTTACTATATTTCTGACTAACCGTAGTGTTTTGATCATCTGTTAATCTTTCTATCTGGTGTGAGGAAGAACACCGACCGGGGCTTCGATACCTCGGCCGGTACATCAAACCAGGAGGATCCCTCGGCCGTGACATCCATTCACCGGCCGCGGGATCCATCTCCCTGGGACAGTTTGTTTTGTTCTGCTTTCCAGATGCATGCTTTATTTATCGTATCGGCTCACCCTTTACTGCTTAAAGGTTAAAAACAAACTACGTGTTAGAATTAAACAAAGTGTGTATATGTCTCATGTTGAATGATTATGGGCCAGTCTCACGACTGGGCAAAGAGGGGTGCCTAACACCTTCCGCTTATTGTACTTTTGGCTCCCGTGCCTAGAATCTCTATCTGTTTTCCCAGTTTTAATAAACTGGGTGGCGACTCTGTTTTGATTGTAAGTGCAGAAAAACCGAGAGTGGTTTAAGCAGCACAAGAACGTAACGGCTACTTCGAGATCCCCGCCGGAACCCTAATACGTCGCCGGAGTCTTTATCTGCAAAACAGACAAAGGGTGAGTGCACCTTTGCCTCTCGTGGCAAAGGCCCTCCGATGCCTAAGTTAGTATCACGTACTGATCGAAAACCCTAATTCAAGTAGGAGAATACGTAAAACCGTAATGTATTGTGTACCTTTGTCCTCTAGGTTTACCTTGTATTTATAGGTTTATGGACGCTTGCTGCCCAAGTTCCCACGTTTCCCTAAGTTTCCTATCTCGTATAGGAAACCCAGAACATCTTGGATCCTCGTTCCCTTATCAGTTCATCACTTTAATCCGTTTAGGACTCTTTTCCATAACTGGCTGAACTTCCCATTCCCGTTGGGTATCTTCCCAAGATCCTATTTTATTGGGATCTCATTCCTTCACAGAATATCTCTGTTTCCGGAACCTCCTGGAGAGTTCCCTGTGCCTGGGACTGCTTTCGTATAAATCCCCCCTGTTCGGCCCCATTGTTGCCGAACAAGCTACCTGGACCAATAACTTCACATGTTACCGGTCCTATGTCAATCCCTTGGTCCAATATCCTCTCGTGTTACTGGACCTTGACTTAGCTCAGGCTCCCTGGATCAAGGACTTCTCATATCACTAGTCCCTGTCGCCGATCACCGCCTTGTACGGCGACTGTCTTTATTGTAATTATACCATGGTCCCACGTACCACGTGTTCGGGCCCTTTTTGTGCCTGTTCGGGATTTACTCCCTACAATTGCTCCCCAGCTTTACTCGTTATTTCTTCATATATGACGAGCAAAGCTACTTAAGATCCGAATAACACTTGTTTTTGCTCCTGCACCCTTCGTTTCTCAAAAACTGGTGCAAATATCATCATTACACCAGCCCAAAAAACGTCTCGTTATTTGGGCTGGACAGGCCTTTCCTGCCCCAACCTTTCCACGTGGCACAAACCGTACCGCTCGCATTGAATGCGAATGGACATTTCTTCGAAAAACGGAACGCCCAAACGGCGTTGGGATGACGTTTCGCATACGCCACCCCACTAAGCTTGGGGCAATTTTGGATTTTCCCCTTATTTCGAAACCCCTTTCTCTGTCTCGATTCCCTCTGCAACCAGAACTCTCAAGCACGTCCGCCATTGGAGCCCTGTTCAACACCTCGAGATTCCTTGCTTGTGCACTTAGGACCCCTGATCATCACAATCGTAAGTCATCATTTCCCTCTTCCCTTACCTCTCGTTGGTCTAGGGTTTCCCTTAATTGCTTTATGGGCTTCTTCGTTCCCATATTACTCATCTGTACCATCCCTGTTAATAATGGGGAGGTTCAGACGTCATTGCAGTACTCCTCAGGCCATGGCCTCATTCAGATCTCGTTATGAGATTCCTGATGATGTCGCCACTAGTTTGGCCCCCGTAGACGCCATACGCCAAAGTCCTAACAACGACACTCTCCACATCCCGGTGGTTGCCATTGTCGAGGGCGGCGTTAGATTCCCCCTGGCGCCATTACTCTGCTAGGTTCTGGCCTATTACAGGCTATCCCCCATGCAAGTTTCCGCCAACTTCTTTAGGGTTGTTATGGGCGTACATGCCCTAAACCAGATGTTAGGCACGTCTCTAGGCCTATATGACATCCATCACCTGTACAGCATCTCACGTACAAAAGATGCCCTCACCTACTACCTAAAGAGTAGGGATTCCAGAAGGCGATTGGTGCTCGAGTTGCCTGACTCCGCCCGAGGAGATGATGATGACTTCCTCGTTGTTACTGGACATTTCGAGCCCAGAAATGAGGATGGTCAAGTGATAGGCTTTCATGCCCCTCACAGATTTGGGCAACCACGTTAGTTCTTTCCTCTTTATAAAATCTACTTGTCGAGCAATTTTAATCGTAATGCACTCCTTAGTTTTCTTATCCTCTAACTGCCAACTTCACATGTTGCAGCTGAAAACATCAATCAAGGGCACGCCATCGTCACCCCCCAAGTACATGTGGCACACATCAACCAGGCCCTAAATTTCAATGGTGAGGGCACTTATCTAGCAGACCGTGCAAGAGCTGCGCAAGTGCTCCTGAGCTACAAGGCATCGTACGGGGGCTTCATTGATCGGCGCATCCGAGCAGCAGACGACCCACCAGTTCCTGGTCCTGCCGCTGCAAGGCTTGCACAGCCCGAGTAAATAGAGGAGGAAAGACGTTCTCGGACTCCTCCATTCCGCAGTTCATCCGTGGAAATTGTCGAGGAAGCATCTACGTCATCCGACGGTTACTCTCCATCTCCTCCTTCTCCAGAAATGAATCAACCCATCAACCTCGAAAGCCTCCTCACAATCCCAGGAGCAGGCCGTGGAAGAGGCCGTGGCACTTCTCGGGGCCGCGGTCGCTCCCAGAGCCCGGTGCCTCCTCATGGCCGCCGAGGAACAACACAGATTGACGCTCCTCCTGGATTTTCTCCCGAGGAAATCGAGGCAGGCCACAGGGACAAACGCCCGCGTCTCGAAGCACCTGGGGCATCTTCAACCCAAACTCCAATACCCCAAACTCCAGTGTGGGCTCCCCAACTTTCCCACGGAAACAAGACCGTCACTGTCCGGGACAGCGTGGAGTCCGAAGGGACCGCTCTGGCCCTATCCCAGGCTCTCATGTTGCCCGGGGACATGCAAAAGGAAGTAGTCAACTCACCGGACAACTTGCTTGGATCATTTATGGTGCACAGCTTCAAGGTAAACCTGTCTTACCCTTTTTATTTCCTAGTTACATTACTACGTCCTCTTCTCACTTGTTGCTACTGAGCCATCAAAATATGTTCAGGCTGCACAAAAAATGGTGGCCATGGCCCAAAAGTTAGGCCACTCAGAGCCCCAGCGTGCAAAGCTGGCCAGCGAAAATGCCAAACTCCTGACCTCCATAGCCCGGCTTGAGAGAGAGAGAAACCAAGCTCGAAACGTGGCAACTGAGTTGAAGAACAAGCTGGATGGTGCTGAAGATAGCCTGAACCAGACTCTGATAGAGCTGGAGGCGAGCAAAAGCGAGGCGAAGACGTCTTACCAGCAGGGATATAACGAAGGGATCAACGTAGCCACTGAAAGCTACAAAAATCAGATGCCCAAGATCCAAGATCAAGTATTTGCTGCTGGTTGGACTGCTGGCCTCAGGAAGTCTGGTACAGCTGAATCTTCTTCCCTGTGGACGGAAATTGATCTTCCGAGCGCTACGGTAGCCCAAGATGAAGATGAGATCGAGGAAGAGGAGGACAATCTGAATGAGGAGCCCAACGTGGATATTCCCGAGCAGCTCGGTGCTGATGCTAATGATGAAGTGACCAACCCTGGCCAGAAGGAAGCCGGTGGTGGTCCAACAGATGGAAGCATTGCTGTGGAAGATGTTCCCGCGCAAACACCTGCTCCTGTCCCTCAAGATCAGACCCCAGCTTCAGTCACTCAAGACTCAACCCTAGTCACTCAAAACCCTATCGTTGATCAACAGGTATAAATTCCCCTTGCTCGGAATATTTTTGTTAAGATGGCCCTGCGTGGCACTGATACATTTCCAAATTTCCCAACTTAAGTATTTGGCCCTTCGTGGCGCTTAACTGTGTTTTGCCCGGCCCTTCGTGGCCTTTTGACTTTGCTAGTGGCCCTTTCATGGCCGACTATTAATCTTGCTAGGGTGCCTCTCATGTTAACCCATGCCCGGAAAGTTAACCAAATGGATTCGAGCTTTATCATTTCGTTTAGCATGTTTTCGAATGCTTGCTGAATTTTCCTCGTAATTTGGAGGTGACTCTAAGTATGTTCATACTTAGATAATTTCGTATTTTCGTCATACGTCTCTGAGTATTTCGTACTTAGTTGAAATCTGCATGTATTCATATGCTGCCCAAGTTTTCCTCATGCTTGGGGACAACTCCAAGTATATTCGCACTTGTACATATTCGTCTGCTCCCCATTCTTTATTGGTTTGAACTAAAAAACTATCTAAGTTTATTCGTGCTTAGATTCCCAAATGTTTTCGTATTTGGGGGAGCTATGCATAATTTCGTATGCACGCCAAACGTTCGTAAGTCTAAGTGTATTCATACTTAGTTTATCCAAATGTCTTCATATTTGGGAAAAGTGTGTGCATTCACGTATGCACACCAGGTTTGTTCATACCTGTGTTCGTAGTCGAGTATATTCGTACTTGCAAAGTTTTGAATCTGCTCAAATATATTCGTATTTGGCATAAACCTATCGCTCTGCTCCCCAATACGAAGTGAGGAGCAAAAATTAGGTCCTAACTTCGTATTTAAACAAAACAGAAGACAATGTTTTTATTCTAAAACGCAGAATTCTATTCATAATTCAAAAAACTCAAGGGGGGCGTTACACGTGCCCCTTGCAACTAACAAAATAAAAGACAAAGGAACTGTATTCGTAATTCCCACACAATCACGATGTGCATCCTAAAACAGAAAAAATAAATTGAAGTTTGTTTTAAACAAAAAACTTCCTCAAATTGTGGACATTCCATGGCCTTGGCACCGGGTTCCCGTCCAGGTCCGCCAATCGATAAGCCCCAATGCCCACAACTTCTGTAACTCGATATGGGCCTTCCCAGTTTGCCCCCAACTTGCCCTCGTTGGCCACCTTGGTATTGCCGAGCACTTTTCGAAGCACAAGGTCCCCAATACCAAACTCTCGTGGATGGACAGTTTTGTTATAGCTTTTCATCAGCTGCTCCTGATAAGAAGCCAAATGCACCAGGGCCCTTTCTCTACGTTCCTCGGCAAGGTCCAGCTCGATTTCCAGAGCTCTGTCATTTCCCCCACTTTCAACCAAAATGGTCCTGTTGGTCGGCAAACCAACCTCTAATGGGATTACAGCTTCTGTCCCATATGCTAATGAGTAGGGGGTCTCTCCCGTAGACCTCCTAGGCGTTGTTCGGTGCGCCCATAGAACAAGTGGCAATTCATCGGGCCATTTCCCCTTTGCTTTGTCCAATCTCTTCTTGATCCCATCAAGTATAGTTTTGTTGGACGCTTCTGCCTGCCCATTACTCTGTGGGTAGGCTGGGGCGGAATAATAATTTCTTATCCCATACTGGGCACAAAAGGCCTTGAGTTTTTTCTTAAATTGGGACCCATTATCCGTAATCAGTGAATAAGGGACCCCAAATCGAGTGATTATACTTTTCCAGACGAACCTCTCTATCGTAGGCTCGGTGATCTTAGCCAATGGTTCAGCCTCGATCCACTTGGTGAAATAGTCTGTTGCTACCAACAGGAATTTCCTATTTCCAGTTGCCTTGTGTAGTGGCCCCACGATATCCATCCCCCATTGTGCGAAGGGCCAAGGACTTGTCAGAGGCACCAGATCTTCGGCTGGTGTTCGTATCATCGGCGAGAATTTTTGGCACTTCTCACAAATCTTTTCGTACACCTTTGCGTCTTCCTGCATGTGAGGCCACCAGTACCCTTGGGTTATTGCTCGGTGGGCAATTGACCTACCCCCAGCATGACTCCCACACGTTCCCTCGTGGATCTCGTGGAGAAACTTCTGCACCATCTCGGGGTGCACACAAAGTAAGTACGGACCAGTGAAGGATTTTCTGTACAGCTTTCCTTCTGGTGATAGCCAAAACCGTGCAGACTTTGTTTTAATCTTGTGAGCCTCTTTTTTATCTGTGGGGAGTATCCCATCTCGTAGAAACTCCACTATTGGATCCATCCAACTCGGTCCTTGGTTCACGTCCAAGACCAATTCCACACTTCTTCCGATGCTCGGCTCAGCAAGATAATCTACTGCCACCCTTCTCTTAAATTCTGTTGGTACAGCTGCAGCCAGCCAGGCAAGCGAATCAGCATGGCCATTCTGCCCAGAACTTATTTGCTCAAAAAGTGTTCAAAGGGTTCAAGAAGGGTTCCAAATCCAATCCATTCCACATTCAAGCCTGTTTGATCCGATCTCATCATCGGGGAAACAAGAAACTGAAAAAAAATAAAGTAAAACAAATGGAAGACCCAGATTGGGGTGTCTACAGTTATTCGATGCACTGAATCCCAATCGAAGGGATAGCTCCATCATTGCACCTTCAGGAGGAAAAAGTACCACCCCAATTCCTGACCCCGTATTACACGCAGAGCCATCAACAAATAATCTCCACTCCATGGGATCCTGTTCGGCGGGAGCTTTTTTCATTCTCGTTGATTGCTCTTTTCCCTGCTCCTTTCTCGGCTCCTGTCTCATAGGAGGCTGGGGAGCTACCGTGGGTGAGAACTCAGCTACGAAGTCCGCCAGCACCTACCCCTTTATTGCGGTGCGCGGCTGATAATCTATGTCGTACTGACTCAGTTCGACCGACCAAGTTGAGATACGTCCCGAGAAATCTGCCTTTCGTAGCAAAGACTTCAATGGGAATTCGGTGTATACCACAATCCTGTGACTCTGAAAATAATGGGGCAACTTTCTCGCCGCCGTTCTTAAAGCTAAAACCAACTTTTCTAGGGGCAGATATCTCGTTTCTGCATCTAGCAATGTTTTGCTCACATAATAAACGGGGACTTGCTCGGATCCCTTATCCCTCAATAATACTGCACTGACAGCATGTTCGGACACTGCCAGATATAAAGTTAAAGACTCACCTTCTTCGGGTGTGGATAATAGGGGGGCTGCTGCCAAGTACTTCTTCAGGTCTTGGAACGCTTGCTCACACTCTGCTCCCCATTCGTATCCTTCCCTCTTTTTCAGCAGCTGAAAGAAGGGTCTGCACTTGTCACTAGACCTGCTGATGAATCGGTTTAAAGCCGCTGCCATCCCAGTCAACCTCTGGACTTCCTTCGTGGTCCTTGGACTTTGGAGCCTTTGCAACGCTGTAATTTGATCGGGATTCGCTTCCATCCCTCTTATGGTGACCAAATGCCCCAGGAACTTTCCTGAGTTTACCCCAAACGCACACTTCGAGGCGTTGAGCTTCAGTTTATATTCTCTCAATATCTCAAAGGCTTCTTTTAAATCAGCGATGTGGTTTTCTTTCTCTCTGCTTTCGACCACCATGTCATCTATGTAAACCTCCATGGTCTTACCGAGCAACTTCTTTAGCATAATCGTTGCTAACCTCTGATATGTTGCACCGGCATTCCTCAGACCAAAAGGCATGACACTATAACAGTACAGCCCCCTTGGCGTGATAAAAGATGTCTTCTCCTCATCGGGGCCGTACATGGCTATCTGATGATAACCCCGATAAGCATCAAGGAAGCTCATCCGCGCATACCCAGCCGTTGCATCGACAAGCTGGTCTATCCTGGGGAGGGGGAAGCTATCCTTGGGGCATGCCTTGTTCAAGTCGGTGAAGTCGACACAAACTCGCCACTTCCCGTTCTTCTTCTTTACCACCACAATGTTGGACAGCCATTCTGGGTAGTATACCTCTCGTATATCCTTTGCTTCGAGCAATCGGTCCACTTCCTCGATAACAGCATCCACGTGTTGTACGGCGGATCGTCTCTTCTTCTGCATCACGGGCTTATGTTGTGGATCCACATTCAAGTGGTGACAAATCACGTTTGCATCCACTCCGGGCATCTCTTCGGGCACCCAGGCAAACACATCAACGTGCTCCTTGAGGAACCTTACCAACTCTTCCTCTTCTGCTTCATTCAGATTTTCCCCAATCAGAAAATACCTTTCTGGATCATTCTCGTTGATCTGAATCTTCTTCAAGCCTTCCACCACTTTCTCGGCAGGATCCCCTCCGACATCCTCAATGGTCGGCTGATCCGGAACCTCAATTGCTTGAACTAACTGGGCCTTCGGTGCCTTCTTGATTATAGAAACCAAGCACTGCTGGGCGACCTTCTGATTTCCCCTTATTCTTTCGATACCATTTGACCCGAGAAATTTTACCATCTGATGGTAGGTGGAGGAAACCGCCCTCATCTTATGCAACCATGTCCTTCCAATAATCGCGTTATAGGAAGATGGTACATCTACCACCAAAAAATCGGTTCTTAGCACAACTGTTCCTGCCCGAACAGGGAGAGTTGCTTTGCCCAATGGCCATACTGCTCCTGCACTAAATCCGACCAAAGGGGTTGTTGACGGCACCAAATCTGCTTGTGTCAGCCCTAGCTTCTTGAACGCGTCATAATACAGTATCTCCGTGCAGCTTCCCGAATCTACCAGGATTCTCTCCATGTCATTTTCCCCAATTCGTAGGGTTATGACTAGGGCATCATTATGCGGTACCTAGATTCCCCCCAGGTCCTCATCTGTGAAGATTATGCCCCCAATGCATTCTTCTCCTTCACGTCCTCGTTTCTTTCCCAACTGCATCACGTGCTGGTCGTGTTTTACTTGTCTTTGGAGCAACCTCACCTCACTTCTCGTGTAAGGCGCGGCCAATCCATGTATCATATGGATTACCCCTCTTGGATTCTGCTCATAATCCAATTCCAATGCTTTCTCTGCACCTTTGTGCTCCTCCTGAATAAATTCTTTCAGGTAACCCCGTGAGACCAGATCATCGAGATGTTGCTTGAACATCTCACAATCCTCCGTCATATGCCCCCAGTCTTTATGGTAACTACAATGCTGACTCGTAGCCCTCTTCGCATCTTTGTCCCCCTCCAGCCTTGGGGGCCACTTGAAATATGGGCGATTCTTTATTTTGTAAAGAATCCGATAGATTGGTTCCTTCCAAACCGTTGTCACCGAAAAGAAAGACTTGGGGTCTGGGGTGGGCTTCTCTTTATACGGTTCTTTCTTGACCTGCCTGTACTCCTTCCTATCTTTGTAGGTCTTGGGCTCTGGCTTGTCCGCCCTCTTCGGTAGAACCTTCGCCTGTTCGGCAACCATCCTGTTGTCCTCACGCAGTATGTCATCCTCGTTTCTGGCATGCTGCTCGATTCGTTCCATTAGCCTTGCCAGTGTATCTACCGGGTTCATGTTCAGGGATTTACGCAGCTCTCCCCGAACAGGCAACCCTGTTTTGAACGTGGCTATGGCATACTCCTCACTGCACCCTTCAATCTCGTTGAAAGTTTCCCAGTACTTCTTAGCATAATCTCTGATCGGCTCACTCTCTCCTTGTTTCATAACAGAGAGGCTTTCAAAGGTTTTTGGTGCTTTCCTGCTCGTCAGAAACCGAGCAGTGAATTCTTCGGCCAATTGTCTCCATCCTCGCACGGTGTTCGGCCCCAGCTTATGGAACCACGACAAGGCCACTTTCCCCAAACTCAATGGGAACATCTTGCACATGATTGCATCATCCCCGTCGTGCATGAACATTGCTTGCCGGTAGTGTTGTATGTGTGCCACGAGATCATTATTTGTTTTGTAAAGTACAAATGCCCCGTGCTTCACCCTGCTCGGAAGCCTTGCCTCCTGCAATCTCTTTGAAAAGGGGGATGAGGCTATATTGCTGAGGGCTTTCCGTGCCGCCTCTCGTGCAGACATGGCTCCCTCCTCTCGCTCTTTTGCTTTCTTGGGAGTACTCTTTTCCCAATCGGAATCAGGTCTCTCGTACCTATTCCTGTGATGTCTTCTAATCTCTCCTTCTTCGGGGGTGAGGCTTCTGCTTCTTCTTTTTCGTGAAGAAGCCCTTTTCTTTTTCGGAGTGGGACTCCTGGACCTGCTCCTCCTTCCTCGTGAAGGAGCTTTCTTGTGTTCCACTATTGCCAGCCTTTCTCCTCTGGAATCTCTTCGTGACAGTCCAGCATTCTCCGGATGTCCTCGTATCCGTTGCAATTCCTGTATCTCATATTCTCGTTTTTTAATCAAACGAGCGTACTCTTCGATCTCTTGTCTCTTTTTATCTAAGATATCGTCGCGGTTGTGTGCACTCCTTGAATGCGCCACTGATTCTCCCTCACGATGGGATTTACTCCTTCTCGTGGAACCTGTGGCCGTCCTTCCCTCCTTGTTCTTGGAGTCGTCATGGACAGTCAGGGGATTATCCTTGTTTGTGGGCTTCTTTGCTTGCCCACCATCGGGCTTTCTTGGAGGATCCAGTGGGGAATTGCCACCTCCTCCCCCAACTGGTGTTTCGGATCATGTGGAGTTTTTGGATCTTCTTCCATCATGGTCGCTTTTCAGAGGGATCTCTTTCGTTTCCCACAGACGGCGCCAATTGTAAGTGCAGAAAAACCGAGAGTGGTTTAAGCAGCACAAGAACGTAACGGCTACTTCGAGATCCCCGCCGGAACCCTAATACGTTGCCGGAGTCTTTATCTGCAAAACAGACAAAGGGTGAGTGCACCTTTGCCTCTCGTGGCAAAGGCCCTCCGATGCCTAAGTTAGTATCACGTACTGATCGAAAACCCTAATTCAAGTAGGAGAATACGTAAAACCGTAATGTATTGTGTACCTTTGTCCTCTAGGTTTACCTTGTATTTATAGGTTTATGGACGCTTGCTGCCCAAGTTCCCACGTTTCCCTAAGTTTCCTATCTCGTATAGGAAACCCAGAACATCTTGGATCCTCGTTCCCTTATCAGTTCATCACTTTAATCCGTTTAGGACTCTTTTCCATAACTGGCTGAACTTCCCATTCCCGTTGGGTATCTTCCCAAGATCCTATTTTATTGGGATCTCATTCCTTCACGGAATATCTCTGTTTCCGGAACCTCCTGGAGAGTTCCCTGTGCCTGGGACTGCTTTTGTATAAATCCCCCCTGTTCGGCCCCATTGTTGCCGAACAAGCTACCTGGACCAATAACTTCACATGTTACCGGTCCTGTGTCAATCCCTTGGTCCAATATCCTCTCGTGTTACTGGACCTTGACTTAGCTCAGGCTCCCTGGATCAAGGACTTCTCATATCACTGGTCCCTGTCGCCGATCACCGCCTTGTACGGCGACTGTCTTTATTGTAATTATACCATGGTCCCACGTACCACGTGTTCGGGCCCTTTTTGTGCCTGTTCGGGATTTACTCCCTACATTGATGATAACCGCTATCATGTGGTGATGTTCCTAGCCATGGGAATGTCCATGATTTTGGTTTACGAAGCAAGCAACCAATCGAGCAAACAAACGTGACCAATCTGTATGGTGATGCCCCGTTTGGGAGGTGTCTACACACATGTGTTAGTTTGGTTACTATCATGAATCATGGCTTCTTGACTTGCTATGTGTAAGTTAAGGGTTAGTGGGTATAGGATTATTCTGCTGAGCTCTCGTAGCTCATGGTGTTACCTTTGGTGACCCTGACATATTATATCGGTGGCGACGCTGGTATAATGTGTCAGACTTTGTAGATGATCAAGATGAACAGTACACCTTGGAGACTTTAGGAGCTGACTAGGATGGAGGAGCAGGCGGAGCTGTAGTTAGGGACCCTAGAACCCCTTCATTTGTGTAAATATTGAACTCTTGTGGGAGTTTTGTTGTAATAACGAGCCAGACTCCATTTGGTTTTATCAATAAAATGTTTATTTAACGTACCCAAAATTCGAGGCGTTACAGATATTGAGCTCGTGGCAGATGAACGAGGGGTCGATCCCGGGCATCTCGTACGAGGTCCAGGAAAATACCTCAATGTTATGCTTTAGGAAATCAACCATTTGCTCCCGCTCGGCATTGCTAAGGAAGGATCCGACAAGGAAGAATCGGGAGCCGTCCTCATTGATGGGAACGGTGACTAGGTCTTTGATTGCATTTTCGTCGGCCCTTCTGCCTATGTCTTCAAGGACTGGGGAGTCGGGGACCTCGATGAGGTTGACCCGAGATGTCTGTTTGTTGCTTCGGACAACATTAACATAGCACCTCTTAGCAGCGGTCTGGTCTCCGTAGAGGTCTTCCTGACAACCGTAAGTGCCAATGAACTGGACCACCTGGTGATAAGTGGAGGCGATAGCCTTCATCTTGTGAAGCCAGGTGCACCCAACGATGGCGTTGTAAGGGCTACGTACATCCACCACGACAAACTCCATATTGTGTGTCACCGACCCAGCACGAATGGGAAGGGTAATCATTCCAAGAGGCCATACCGGAGCCCTGTTTAAACCAATTAGAGGGACCTCGGAAGGGCGAAGGTTGGACTCCGGGAGCTTCAGGTCTTTGAACAGAGAATAATACATTACTTCTGCCGAACTGCCCTAGTCAACGAGGACGCGCCGAATGTTGAAGGCTTCGATGCATAGTGTGACCACGAGGGCGTCGTTGTGCGGGAGCTGGACACGATCTAGATCTTTCTTGGTGAACGAAATAGTCCATTTGGAGCCGTCGTCAATTCGAGCGTGCTTTGGCTTAGGACCTACCAGCATGACTTGTTGGGATGATGAAGCATCATTAAGCTTGACACGGATGATACGTGCAGCCTCGGCGTCTAGGGGGCCGTGGATGACATGGATCATTTTTACCTCCTCCGCGTTCTGGCCTGCGACCCATTGTACCCGAGCCCTAGTTTTTTCATGACCAACGAGATTATCAAGGTGGCCAACGGTGACAAGTTGCTCCAAGTAAGCCTTGAAGGGCTTGCAAGCGGTGGTGAAATGGCCTTGCTCGTTATGATAGCTGCATTGGACAATCGGGTTCTTGATCTTCCCGTTCTCAATGCCAAGCTTCTAGTTCAGGAAGGAGAAGAAGGGCTGGTCTTTAACCTGGTCAATGATCCGGTAGATTGGGATGGTGAAGACAATTTTTTCGACATTGAAATCGCTTGGCTTCGGTCCCCACTTCAGTGATTGCTTGATGTTGTTGACTTGCTTTTTGGGGGTTGGGACTTGGGCGACGGCTGTAACGACTGCCGAGGCAATAAGGACTTTTAGACCTGCAGATTTCCCGATGTCCCGCTCAGACTTGGACTCAACTAACTGGCACCACCCTTCGATACGGGTCATGAGCTCTCTCATGGATCCTGGTTGACATCGTCGCATCCCTCAATTTCATTAAAGAGCTCCCAGTAGCGACAGGCGTACTAGCGAATCGATCTCTTTTGTAAACGGAGAGGTCGTGAGTCTTTCGAGACGGGCGTCGCAATGAGGTCCGGTCGAACGGTCGGGACCGTCTAGATGCTCGGTCATGGAACGTTTCTTTGGAATGAGATGGTCCAATCTTTTCATTTCGGCGGAACACTCCCTGACTTCTGGGGGGAGTGTTCGTGCCGGTCCTTGCGTCTGTCAGATTTATTGCTATCTCGAGGATGGTGCTCGAGGCGCTCAGTGACCGGGCTTCTGTCGCGTCCATTTTTGGGATTCTTGACGATCGGGCATTTTTTGCATCTGTTTTTTAGCCATTTGCGATACCCCTTGGTTTGGATCTCCATGAGGCTATTATCCTCCCCTGCGATTTTCGTGAAACTAGGGGTGGGCTCGGGGTGCCCCTTGCTGTTTCTGATAGAATAGGTGGAGGAGGCGGAGATGCTTCCCGCATCGAGCCTCTCGAAGGCGGATCGCTTCCCATGGTGTCCTTTAGGATACGAGTTAGGAGAACGGGAGCGCTCCTTGAGCTGCTCGTTCTTTCCGACGCGGGCTGCCTCCTCTAGTGGCTCTAGGCGGTCTTTTGCTGAGGGCTGTGACCTATGCTCCATCGGGGCCCCCTCCGCGGCTGCAGGAAGGGCTGTGGTGGCTCCTTCGCCCGTCATGGCTTCTAGTGGAGCGAGAGGGAGATTTGGAGGAGGTGCTTGATCTCCACCAACTCGTCCTTAATGTGCTTGTCCTGTTCCACGACCGTCATGAGGTCATCGATCTTCAGCTCGAGGTGACGGATGTAGGTATGGAGTTCAGAGGATGGCCTCGTGTCAGGCGTTGAGGTGCCAGCTCCGATGTCGATGGAGACGTGCTGCTTGCCCAGGACGTTGGCTTCGCCGAAGCCCAGGTGGGGAGCTCCAAGGGGTCTGTGTCTGAGAGTCGTGTCGTTGAGAGGTGGATCTTGTACCTCCACCATCTTGGTTCATGAGTTTTTTTGAATGGAGATTTTTGGGAAGGAGAAGAAATGGGACTCTGAGAAAGTGATCAGATCCCCAGCAGAGTCGCCAATTGTGGGGTTTCGGTTTATCGAGATCTTGACCGTGGGTCAGTTTTGGTTCCCTCCTCTATTGCTTTGCCCGCCCGTCGCCGGACCTGCAATAAGTCACTAGGGCTGTGGAAGCCCAATGACCCTCCAACGATCAAGTTAGATGTAGGGAGAAGTGTATAGGTCTAGGGTTAGGGTAGAACGGCATACCTCTCTAGGTTAGAATCCCTTTGTATTTATAGACCTTGCTTTGCTTGGCCTCCAAGCTAGCGCGTGGAGGATACGCTTGGGTAACTATCTCGGGCGACGTCATCTATAGGCGACGTATGGAATAAGGCGGTTACGGAGCACATGGCCAAGTCAGCTCCAATGATGATCCTCATGCAATAACCATCTCGGCTTACGTCATGGTGACGCGCTTGCTCGAGTGTGGGCAGCATGCCCTTAAAAAAGGATTTCGTTCCTTTTCCAAAGCAATGGGCCCGGATCGAGGGAGCGCGAGCGCGGATGGCAAGCGCTCGGAATACAGAGTCGCCACTCGGGTTTGAAGGTCCGACACCCAAGGAACCGTATTTCGAAGCACTTGCCACACTATTTGATTTGAGAAAGTGAAAGCACCAGTCCGTCATAACCATATCTGGGTTCGGGAGCCAGGTTACGAGAGGGGAAGGGTTTTAAGGCACCCCTCTCGCCCAATCCGGAGATCGGTCTCTACTTGGGCATTTTGTGAAAACTTTTGTGATTCTTCTTTTATTACTCAATTTTTAGCCAGTTAGGGCGGGGGAACAGTTAATCGGGGATTAAACTGTAACATGTTTGCAAGATATGATCAATATGGCATGAATGGATAGAAAGTTTGAAAAATAAATGAGATAAAGTCCAACACTGTGATCAAACACCAAAACAGCACCTTGTATGAATTTGGCACAAACAATGGCCAACTTGCATGCATGGATCTACATGCATGCAAGCCCTCCATTGTGCGCCGAACCCATACACACGCGCGTGTGTTGATGCTCCACCAACAGTTTGAATTTTATCCCCTTCTGGGCTCTGGAAGGACCAGTTCACACCCAGGACAAACCAAGCAGTTTATAAGCAGCTAAACTACACAGTTTTAAACAGTTCTAAAGGGCTATAGAGCCACAAAATTACTATAACACCCCATAAACAGTGTGGGGACAAAACAGAGGCCTGAGGCCAAGTTACCCAATGCAAATGCCACTCACTGGAAAAGAACTGACCATCGCGCGCGTAATGCGCTCTGGCGCGCGAGTGTATGAGCCAACCTTCCAGTGTTTGGTTTTGCTCATCTTGGGTTCTGGGACAAGTCCAGAAAGATCCCAGGGGTACTCCACAGTAACAGAAATGTATATTGAAATACAACTAGCAGTTTAAGCTAAGAAAAGCAGTAAACTGGTTGTTAGCATGCTCCATAGTGATCTATATAAACAAAAAGACGTAAAACAGTAGGAAACCAATCCCCACGCGTATTGCACCCTGGCGCGCGCGTGTTGCGCTCTGGCACGTGATGGATGCGCCCTGGCACAGGATGCTTCCTACCACGACGGTTTTTGAAACCTTACCGGCTTTAGGGTCAGGATTGGTATTGATTACCAGCCTTGACCCTGCTAGCCCCCCTCAAGGATCATAACAGAGAGCAGAACAAAGGTAAGCTATACCTTTGGCTTTTGAGGTTTGAATGGTGTTTGAGCTTTGAAGCGTGATTGAAGTGTTTGAGTGATGGAAGCAAAGAAACAAGGTGGCTTGTTGCTTGGAATTAGGGTTAGGGATATGTATCCTTTTGTGCTTGATTTTTGGTAACCCTTTGAAAGAGAACAAAGAGGGCTTATTTATAGGAGGAGAGGGAGAATTAGGTCTGGTGCAAAGAGAGGAGCTCAGCCAGTCCACGAGGCTGGCTGAGGGTTACTTGGTGGTTAAGCTTACCAACCAATAAAGGTGATGGGGAAAGGTTTTGACCGTCACGCGCGGGTTGTGCTCTGGCGCGCGATGGATGCGCCCTAGCGCGCGATGGTCAACGGTCAAGCTTTGACTGTTGACCACCACACGATGATTGCGCCCTGGCGCACAATGATTGCGCCATGGCACACATCAGTAGGGTTTTTTGGCTTTTGGAAGTGGTTTAAGACTAGGTTAGGTTCAAGGGTTTTGCAAACACTCAACATTCCCGAGGTGTTCTTGATCCGTTTCATCATCGGGGAATCAAATACTGTAAGTAAACTAATTTGGAAGCCCATATTGGGGTGTCTACACCGAGGGACCTGGTTCGCTGAGACGGGGGATTGTTCCCGAGGCACCATGCATGGTCGCTTTGTTATGTACTGATGACATCCCAAAGGTTGTTCGAGCCTTTAACGACATTGCCTTATGCCTAAGCACTGTCGGGCACTAGGGTCCAGACCCGGAGGCACAATGGGAGGCGCCTCGGGGTTGGCCCGAGTCTGCTTACTCCGGGCCACTACAGTCCAAGTTCTCGAAGCATTAGTCAAGTAAAGTTTCATTTAACGGCGATATTGTGCTAATTTTGCCAAGTTCGTACATTTGAGGGGAATATCCGGGCTTGTTCAAAGAAGTTTGAACAGTCTTCGCCTATCTTGCGATTTTTGATAATATATCTATACTTAATCTCCATGCATTGTAAATTTTAATTATTTATTTCCGTGTTTCTTATCCCCGTATTTGCTTAAATCATTTTGAAAATTAACTCTTTTAAAATCCCATATAATAAGTAGAGACTATTCATTTTGGTTAGGCGCGCAGGGTGGGTGCCTAACACCATCCCACCCCATAACTTAGCTCCCGAACCAAGATCATCTCTAGTAATGACGGACCAGTAGTCTTGAATTTTGTACGTTAATTTGGTTGCTTGGTTAACCTTAAAATCAAGTGGCGACTCTAACGAACACGGTGCTCTAGTATTCCAAGGTTTCTCAGGGAGAAAAATTATTCGAGTGCCCACAACAGCCTTTTGTTTGAGCTAATTTATGTGGCCCGCGATCCTTGATCCCCGTTCCTCCGCTGGTGGTTCAGTGGTTGTGGAGCCTTCTTCTCCTAGCCTGCACAGGGAGCGCACGACTAAGACCTGGCCGGGGGTTGTCCCGGCAAGGCCCTCCGGCGAGAGGATAAGTATTGCGCAGAGAGAGGAAGCAGAAGACTGGAGAGTGTATATGTGTAAGTATTAAGTAGCATGTATCTCTTTAGGGTTACCATCACTGGATATTTATAGGGCCTTCCTGGCTTGCTCTCCAAGTATGATCGCGTGCCTTCCACGAGCCAGGTATCGTCACGGTGACATCATGAAATAGATCTGATAACCGTTTTCAGGGCTGAGCTGGCACATCCATGTGCGCCCATGATCATCTTCTGTTATAACCGCTTCTGCACATGGGAAGACGTGTGACTCAGCAGCCAACCCACGTCGGCAGCAGCCGTGCTCCGCAGGTGGCTGAGCACGTACCTTGCCGAACCTGGCACGTGACCGTTGGGGGGAGAACACGTCGAAAGGAACTTCGCCGAAGACAGTGACCGAGCATGGATTCACCTTCCGCCGAGCCTGGGGCAGGAGAGATGACGATGGTGACTGTCGGTGGAGCGCCGAGCGCGGGATCCGTATGCGATTTGGGCCAGGTACGGCCCATACATACGCGGGTATTTATGTTCGACCTGCTACAATAGCCCCTCAATCCCTGCCGATGCCGAACGCGTGGTAGGGATTGATGTTGAGCCTTGGCCGAACCCATTGAATGCCTAACGTGATCACCGTCGATGAAAGTGAGATTTGGCCGAGCCCCATTATCTTCCTTCTCTTGAAACAATATCAGCCGTCGGTGAAAAACCCTAATGGAGGAGTGCCAGGTGTCGCTCTAAGGCTGGGTACGACTGGTGAGAGGACGGCTGGCAAGCTCTGCAGGCTGTCCTTTCAATGCCACGTGTCATGCGCCGAATGGCGAACGGTTCGGTGGCGTCATGATGGGTGGGAATTTCGAACTCCCAACCCTATCTCTATAAAAGGGGCTAGGCGAGGAGAGAGAAAGTTACAGGTGCTTTCTCTCTCTTGAACTCCATCGCCAGAGCTCGAAAAGCAACGGTTCATCTTCTAGTCTTGATTCCCAGAGGTTTCGCCACCAGATCTTGCTGAAAATCACAGGTATGAGTTCGTTTTCCATTACTCTTGTTGTTTATACAAGTATCCTGCATTTCCTCCCCAGTTTCTGGGTTCTTTTGGGAGTTTTTTGTTCTGTGTGAGTAGTGTGCCCCTGGAGATGAACGAACTATTCATCTCCATCTTCAACCTGTTCTTCCGAGCACAGGTCCATGATGATTTTTGGGCTTGGCCGTCGATGGAGTTGGCTGAGCCCGAATTTCTGATGTTGGTAGGCTTGGCCGACCACGAGTTTGGCCGAGCCTCGAAAACGACGATGGGGTGGGCCAATTAGGTTGCTGAGCGTAGTGAGATCCTTGCCTTTTGGCCGACGACGAGGTCTCATGGTTTTATTTTTGTCTTTGTTAGGTCTGGCTCACCCAATCATCGTCATCTCATCCGACTCTGAAAGTTCAGGGGACGATTCCTCAGATCTTGTAATCCGAGAGTACGTGGAGAGACAGAGAAGCCGACGCCAAGCTTCTTCGATTGATTCGAATATGTCAGGTTCCAGTGATTCCAACGCCGAGCTTGACCATGAGTATGACGGCGGGTACAACACCGCGCCCGAGATTACTTTCACCCCCACCACGGACTCCGAGGCTGAGCCTGAACTTGGGCCTGTGGCCGTGTCTAGATTTCGCCCTGAGACTGAGGCCGTAGCTTCCTCACAGTCTATTCCTGCCGAAACCTCGTCTGAAAACAGGGAGCTTGCCGACCTATTCGAGCGAGGGCAGGTTTGTCCACATGCACATTACTTCAACGGGCGACCAAACGAATACGCGGATTTTTGCCGAGCGTACAGAATTCCAGACGACGTTGTCGTCAGTCAAGTTGCCAGCAACCGGATAAGAGATAAGCGAGAAGACCGTCCCAAGCACATAACGGTTCCCCTCATGGAGAGGGCAGCTGGTTCAGGTGGCCAAGTGATTATGCCAGAGTTTGCGCCATCGCTTGCAATGGCCGACGGCAGGGTGGTTTCCGTCGAGGACAGCGTCAAGCTCGGGCTTGGGCTCGCTGTGACTATGCTGCATGGCCTGGCTTTGCCGAGGGACATGGACAGGGTCCCAGGGGAGCTCCAACCGAGCCTGGTTCACACCAGCGCTGTAGGGAGGTAATCCCGAACAGGCGCAAATAGGGCCCGAACACGTGGTACGTGGGACCATGGTATAATTATGACAAGGGCAGTCGCCGTGCAGAACGGTGGTCGGCGACATGGACCAAGTGGTAATGAGAAATCGTTGGTCCAGGGAATCTGTACGGGGTCCAATGAATTGGAGAAGTTACTGGATCGAGGAATGATAGAAGGAGCAGTGACATATGATGTCATTGGTCCAAGTATATTGTTCGGCACCGAAAGGGCCGAACAGGTGGAGAACTCGTGAGAAAGCTGTCCAGGTGCAAGGAACGCTCTAGAAGGTTCCAGAACGGGGATATTCTGTGAAAGAATAAAGATCCCAATGAAATAGGATCTTGGAGAGATACCCAATGGGAATGGGATGTTCGGCCAGTGATGGAAAGGAGTCCAGAATGGACTCTTTTCATGAATTGATAAGGGAACGAGAATCCAAGATAACCTGGGTTTCCTATACGAGGTAGGGAGTCTAGGGCAACGAGGGTACTTGGGCAGCAAGTATCCATAAATCTATAAATACGAGGCAAACCTAGAGAGAAAAGGTACGCAATACGTTGCATAATTCACTTCTTATTGATAATTAGGGTTTTCTGCTAAGAACGTGAAACTAACTTAGGCATCGGAGGGCCTTTGCCACGAGAGGCAAAGGTGCGCTCACCCCTTGTCTGTTTTGCAGATAAGGATTCCGGCGACACCTTAGGGTTCCGGTGGGAATCATGAAGTAGCCGTTACGATCTTGTGCTGCTCAAACCCCTCTTAGTTTTTCTGCACTTACAATTGGCGCCGTCTGTGGGAAACGATAGAGATCCCTTTGAAAAATGACCATGATAGAAGAAGATCCAAAAACACCACATGATCCGAAACATCAGGTAGGTGGGGGAGGTGATAAGTCCCCACCAGATCCTCCAAGGAAACCCGACGGCGGGCATGCCAAGAAGCCCACAAGCAAGGGTCATCCGCAAACTGTCCATGACGACTCCAAGAACAGGGAGTGCAGGACAGCCACGGAGTCCACGAGAAGGAGTAAGTCCCGCCACGAAGGAGAATCAGTTGCCCATTCGAGGAGTGTGCACAATAATGAAGATATTTTAGACAAAAAGAGACAAGAAATAGAGGAGTATGCTCGTCTGATTAAGAAAAGGGAATTCGAGATCCAGGAGTTGCAACGGATACGAGTACATCCGGAGGATACTGGGTTGTCGAAAAGAAACTCTAGAGGGGACAGGTTGGCTATGGTGGAATACAAAAGGTTTCCCTCACGAGGAAAGAGGAACAGGTCCAGGAGCCCCAGGAAAGAAAAGGACTTCTTCACAAAAGAGAAGGAGCAGAAGCCTCACCCCTGAAGAGGGGGAGATTAGGAGACATCACAAGGACAGGTACGAGAGACCTGATTCCGATTGGGAGAAGAGTACTCCCAAGAAAGCAAAAGAACAAGAGGAGGGAACCATGTCTCCACGAGAAGCAGCACGGAAAGCCCTCAGCAACATAGCTTCCTCCCCCTTTGCAAGGAGATTGCAAGAGGCAAAGCTGCCGAGCAGGGTGAAGCACGGGGCGTTCATCCTTTACGAAACAAACACTGATCCCGTAGCGCACATACAGCACTACCGGCAGGCAATGTTCATGGACGACGGAGACGATGCGATCATGTGCAAGATGTTCCCATCGAGTTTGGGGAAAGTGGCTTTGTCATGGTTCCATAAACTGGGGCCGAATACCATACGAGGATGGAGACAGTTAGCCGAAGAATTTACTGCTTGGTTTTTTACGAGCAGGAAAGCACCAAAAACCTTTGAGAGCCTTTCTGTTATGAAACAAGGAGAGAACGAGCCGATCAGGGACTACGCAAAGAAGTACTGGGAGACCTTCAACGAGATTGAAGGTTGCAGTGAGGAATATGCGATAGCCACGTTCAAGACGGGGCTACCTGTTCGGGGAGAGCTGCGTAAGTCCCTAAACATGAGCCCGGTAGGTACATTGGCAAGGTTGAATGAACGGATCGAGCAGCATGCCAGAAACGAAGATGACATACTGCGAGAGGACAACAGAATGGTTTCCGAGTAGGGGAAGGGTCTAGCAAAGAGGACAGATAAGCCAGATCCCAAAACCTACAGAGAAAGGAAGGAATATGGGCAGGCCAAGAAAGAACCGTTCAAAGAGAAACATGCTCCAGACCCCAAGTCTTTCTTTTCGGTGACAACGGTCTGGAAAGAGCCAATCTACCGAATTCTGTATCGAATAAAGAATCGTCCATATTTCAAGTGGCCCCCAAGGCTGGAGGGGGATAAAGATGCAAAGAGGGCTACGAGTCAGCATTGCAGTTATCACAAAGACTGGGGTCACATGACGGAGGATTGTGAGATGTTCAAGCAACACCTCGATGATCTGGCCTCACGTGGTTACTTGAAAGATTTTATTCAGGAAGAGCACAAGGGTGCAGAGAAAGCATTGGAGTTGGATTACGAGCAAAATCCAAGGGGCGTAATCCATATGATACATGGATTGGCCGCGCCTTATACAAGAAATGAGGTGAGGTTGCTCCAGAGACAAGTAAAGCACGACCAGCATGTGATGCAGTTGGGAAGGAAACGAGGACGTGAAGGAGAAGAATGCAATGGAGGCATAGTCTTCACGGATGAGGACCTGGGGGGAATCTAGGTGCCACATAATGATGCCTTAGTCATAACCCTACGAATCGGGGAATATGATATGGAAAGAATCTTGGTGGACTCAGGAAGTTGCACAGAGATACTGTACTATGATGCGTTCAAGAAATTGGGACTGACACAAGCGGATTTGGTGCAGTCAATAACTCCTTTGGTCGGATTCAGTGCAGGAGCAGTCTGGCCCTTAGGCAAAGTAACCCTTCCTGTTCGGGCAGGAACAGTTGTGCTAAGAACCGATTTCCTAGTGGTAGATGTTCCATCTTCCTAAAACGCGATTATTGGAAGAACATGGTTACACAAGATGAAGGCAGTTTCCTCTACTTACCACCAAATGGTGAAATTCCCCGGATCGAATGGTATTGAAAGGATTAGGGGAAATCAGAAGGTTGCCCAGCAGTGCTTGGTTTCTATAATCAAGAAGGCACCCAAGGCAAAGTTATTTCAAGCAATCGAGGTTCCGGACCAGCCGACCATTGAGGATGTCGGGGGGGACCCCGCCGAGAAAGTGGTGGAAGGCTTAAAAAAGATCCAGATCAACGAAAATGATCCAGAAAGGTATTTCCTGATTGGGGAAAACTTGAATGAAACAGAAGAGAAAGAGTTGGTGGGGTTCCTCAAGGAGCACGTTGATGTGTTTGCTTGGGTGCCCGAAGAAATGCCTGGAGTAGATGCAAACGTGATTTGTCACCACTTGAATGTGGATCCACAACATAAGCCTGTGATGCAGAAGAAAAGACGATCTGCCATACAACACGTGGATGCTGTTATCGAAGAGGTGGACCGATTACTCGAAGCAAAGGCTATACGAGAAGTATATTACCCAGAATGGCTATCCAACACTGTGGTGGTAAAAAAGAAGAATGGGAAGTGGCGAGTCTGTGTCGACTTCACTGATTTGAACAAGGCATGTCCCAAGGATAGCTTCCCCCTTCCCAGGATAGATCAACTTGTGGATGCAACGGCTGGGTATGAGCGGATGAGCTTCCTTGATGCTTATCGATGGTATCACCAGATAGCCATGTACGGTCCCGATCAAGAGAAGACATCCTTTATTTCGCCGAGGGGGCTGTACTGTTATAGCATCATGCCCTTTGGTTTGAGGAATGCCGGTGCAACATACCAGAGGTTAGCGACGATTATGCTAAAGAAGTTGCTCGGCAAGACCATGGAGGTATACATAGACGACATGGTGGTCAAAAGTAAGGAGAAGGAAAACCACATTGTTGATTTAAAGGAGGCCTTCGAGATATTGAGAGAATATAAGCTAAAACTCAACGCCTCGAAGTGTGCATTTGGGGTGAACTCGGGGAAGTTCCTGGGGCATTTGGTGACCATAAGGGGGATAGAGGCAAATCCCGACCAAATTACAGCTTTGCAAAAGCTTCAAAGAACCACGAAGGAGGTCCAGCTGTTAACAGGGATGGCAGCGGCTCTAAACAGATTCATCAGCCGATCAAGTGACAAATGTAGACCTTTCTTTCAGTTGTTTAAAAAGAGAGAAGGATACGAATGGGGAGCAGAATGTGAGCAGGCGTTCCAAGAACTGAAGAAGTACTTGGCAACAGCCCCCCTATTGTCCACCCCCGAAGAAGGTGAGTCTTTAACTTTGTATTTAGCGGTCTCTGAACATGCTGTGAGTGCAGTGTTACTGAGGGACAAAGGATCTGAGCAAGTCCCTGTCTATTATGTGAGTAAGACGTTGTTGGACGCAGAAACGAGATATCTGCCTCTCGAAAAGTTGGTCCTGGCGTTAAGGACGACGGCATGAAAATTACCCCATTATTTCCAGAGTCACAGAATCGTGGTCTATACTGAGTTTCCGTTAAGATCTTTGCTACGAAAAGCAGATTTCTCGGGACGTATTTCAACTTGGTCGGTGGAGTTGAGTCAGTATGACATTGACTATCAGCCGCGTACTGCAATCAAAGGCCAAGTACTAGCAGACTTTGTGGCAGAATTTTCTCCGACAGTGGCTCCCCGGCCTCCTACGAAAAAGGAACCGCTGGTTGAACCACCAACCAGACGCGGAAAGGAACCTGCCGAACAGGATCCTATGGAATGGAAATTATTTGTTGATGGCTCTGCGTGTAATACAGGATCAGGGATTGGGGTGGTACTTTTCCCCCCTGGAGGAGCAATGATGGAGCTGTCCCTTCGATTGGGATTCAGTGCTTCAAATAACGTGGCAGAGTATGAGGCACTCTTGGCAGGCTTAAGAAGTGCAAGGACCCTGAAAGTAAAAAGGATACGAGTACACTGTGATTCACAACTCGTGGTGAACCAGTTGTCCGGGGAATATGAGGCCCGGAACGAGAAGATGGCCGCCTACGTCATGGCCGCCAAAGATCTGCTTGACGCTTTTGAGAAGGTGTATATCGAACAAATAAGTTCTGGGCAGAATGCCCATGCTGATTCACTTGCCTAGTTGGCTGCAGCTGTACCAACGGAATTCAAAAGGCAGGTGACAGTAGATTATCTTGCTGAGCCGAGCATTGGAAGAACTGTGGAATTGGTCTTGGACGTGAACCAAGGACCAAGTTGGATGGATCCAATAGTGGAGTTCCTACGAGATGGGGCACTCCCCATAGATAAAAAGGAGGCTCACAAGATAAAGACGAAATCTGCACGGTTTTGGCTGTCACCTGAAGGAAAGTTATACAGAAAATCCTTCACTGGTCCTTACTTACTTTGTGTGCACCCCGAGATGGTGCAGAAGTTTCTCCACGAGATCCACGAGGGAACATGCGGGAGTCATGCTAGGGGTAGGTCCATTGCCCACCGAGCAATTACCCAAGGTTACTGGTGGCCACACATGCAGGAAGATGCAAAGGTGTATGTAAAGATTTGTGAGAAGTGCCAGAAATTCTCACCAATGATCTGGACACCAGCCGAGGATCTGGTGCCCTTAACAAGTCCTTGGCCCTTCGCACAATGGGGGATGGACATCGTGGGTCCACTTCACAAGGCAACTGGAAATAGGAAATTTCTGTTGGTAGCAACAGACTGTTTCACCAAATGGATTGAGGCAGAACCATTGGCTAAGATCACTGAGCCTATGATAGAGAGGTTCATGTGGAAAAGCATAATTACTCGATTTGGAGTCCCTTACTCGTTGATCACGGATAATGGGTCACAGTTTCAGAAGAAGTTCAAAGCATTCTGTGCCCAATACGGAATAAGGAACTACTACTCCACCCCAGCCTACCCCCAGAGCAATGGGCAGGCGGAGGCATCCAACAAAACCATACTTGATGGGATCAAGAAGAGGTTGGACAATGCAAAAGGAAAATGGCCCGACGAATTGCCACTTGTTTTATGGGCGCACCGAACAACGCCTAGGAGGTCTACGGGAGAGACCCCCTACTCATTGGCATACGGGACAGAGGCTGTAATCCCATTGGAGGTTGGTCTGCCGACCAACAGGACCACTTTGGTTGAAAGTGGGGGCAATGACAGAGCCCTAGAGATTGAACTAGATCTTGCCGAGGAACGCAGAGAAAGGGCGCTGGTGCATCTGGCCTCATATCAGGAGCAGCTGATGAAAAGCTACAACAAGAATGTCCACCCCCGAGAATTTGGTATTGGAGACCTTGTGCTTCGTAAGGTTCTCGGCAATACCAAAGTGGCCAACGAGGGCAAGTTGGGGGCTAACTGGGAGGGCCCATATCGAGTTACAGAGGTTGTGGGCATTGGGGCTTATCGTTTGGCGGACCTGGACGGGAACCCGGTGCTGAGGCCTTGGAATGTCCACAACTTGAGGAAGTTTTTTGTTTGAAAAGACTTCAGTTCATTTTCTTTATTCTGTTTTTAGGATGCACGTCGTGATTGTGTGGGAATTACGAATAAAATTCCTTTGTCTTTTATTGATTTTTTAGCTGCAGGGGGTACGCGTAACGACCCCTTGAGTTTTGAATTATGAATAAAATTCTCAGCTTTTGGTATGATATTTTGTTTTTTGCGAAATTTTCTTTTTTGTCTTGGGCACTGGAATACGAAGCCAGGTACTATGTTGTGTCCTCCCTTCGTATTGGGGAGCAGAGAGTGCATAATTACAAAAAAATTTGTCCAAGTACGAATAAACCTGGAATGCATATGTACAAATGCATGCTGTTTTGGGTAACCAAAGTACGAGCACACTTTGGAAAAATTTCTGAGTACGTGAAACTCAGGGAGCATACGAATATATGCAAAATTATCTAAGTACGAATACACTTAGAATTATCTCCGAGTACGAGGAAAACTCGGGGAGCATACGAAAACATGCTGATCAATAGCTAAGTATGAACAAACTTAGCTAAACATCCAGGTATGAATAAACTTGGGAAACGTACGAATACACCCTAGCAAGTTTAAAGTATGAGATACTTAAAATGCATACGAAGACATGTAAAATTTCCTAAGTATGAGACACTTGAGCAATCGAAATTGGACGTTTGGCCATGAAAGGCCACCAACAACATTAAAAGGCCACGAAGGGCCAAGCAAATCATAAGTTAAACGCCACGAAGGGCCAAATACCTGAGTTAAGAGTGTTGGAAATGTATCCGTGCCACGTAGGGCAAAACATACGACCACACAGGGCCACCATAATAATTTAAGTGTTCCAAGGAAAGGGAATTTATACTTGTTGGTCCACAGTAGGGTTTTCAACGGTGGAAGAAGAAACTTGTGCAGGTATAGCCTCCGCAGCTGTGCTCCCATCGGTTGGACCACCACTGGCTTCCTTCTGGCCAGGGTTGGCCTCCTCAGCAATATGACCAGCATCTGCATCACGCTGCCTGGAGACATTGGCAGTAGTTTCTTCATTCAAGTCATATTCCTCCGCCACGACCCCGTCCTCATCTTGAGCGGCCATTATGCTCGGGAGGTCAATCTCTATCCAAAGGGGCGATGACTCTGCTGTACCAGATTTCCTGAGGCAAGCCGTCCACCCAGCAGCAAATACCTGGTCCTGGATTCCAGGCATCTGGTTTTTGTAGCTTTCAGTTGCTACGTTGATTCCCTCGTTGTAGCCCTACTGGTAGGACACCTTGGCCTCATTCTTACTCAGCTCCAGCTCCGTCAGAGTCTGGCTCAGGCTGTCTTCAGCACCCTCCAACTTCCCCTTCAGCATGTCCACCTTCCCGCGGGCATGGTCCCTCTCCTTCTCCAGTCTGATTATCGTACGCTGCAGTTGGGAGTTCTCATTCACCAGCTTGGCTCGCTGAGGCTCGGACTGGCCCAGCTTCTGCGCCATGGCTACCATCCTTTGCATGGCCTAGATAATTTTGAGGGAAATTGGATGAAACCCAGAAGCAAACAGCATGGAGTTATTAGTTGGGTAAGTATAAAGAGTTTACTTGAGCGCTGTTGATCATAAAGGACCCGAGGAGGTTGTCAGGGGAGCTGGCTACCACCTTTTGCATGTCCCCAGGCAGCATGAAAGCCTGGGACAAGGCGAGAGTAGTCCCCTCAGACTCTATGCTGTCACAAGCAGTAACAGGACGCCCACCGTGGGTAAATTGTGGTGCCCAAATCGGAGTTGAGATGTCGGAAGTTTGAGGCTGGGATCCTTCGATTGAAGACGTTTCCAGGCGTTGGCGTTTGTCTCGATGACTCGCCTCGATCTCTTCAGGGGAAAAACCAGGAGGGGTGCCCAGTTGGACAGTTCCACGTCGGCCATGAGATGGCTGAGGGCTCTGGGAGCGACCACGACCACGAGCGGAGCCGCAGCCCCTTCCACGGCCAGCTCCAGGTATGGTAAGGAGACTGTTGAGATCGATTGGTTGGTTCATCTATGGAGGAGGAGGAGAAGGGGAGTAACCGTTGGAGGACGAAGTGGAAGCTCCCTCGACGATTTCGATTGGATCATCAGGGATCGGTGGAGTTGAAGAGCGCCTTTCTTCCTCTTGTTCGGGTTGCAGATTGGAAGGTCCAGGTAGTGTTGGGTTGTCAGCTGCTCGGGTCCGCCGATCAATGAACCCACCATACGAAGCTCTGTAGCTCAGGAGCACCTGTGCTGCTCTTGCTCGTCCAACAAGGGGCGTTCCTTGTCCGTTGAACGCTAAGGCTCGATCGATGTCGGCCACGTGAACCTGTGGGGTGATGATGTTGTACCCTTGATTGACATTTTCAGCTGCAACGAAGAATGTAGCAGGTTATACATCGCAAAATTGAGTAGATAAAATACGAGGTAATTTTTACAAAAGGTAAAGAAGAACTAACGTGGTTGCCCAAATCTGTGAGGGGCATGAAAACCTATCACACGGCCATCCTCATCTCTGGGCTCGAAGTTCCCCGTAACGACCAGAAAGTCATCGTCATCCCCCCGGGCGGAGTTAGGAAGTTCAAGAACAAGCTTTTTCCTAGAATCCCTACTCTTTAGATAGTAGGTAAGGGCATCTTTGGTTCGACAAATACTGTAAAGATGGTGTATATCGTGTAAACCCAGCGATGTGCCCAACATCTGGTTTATAGCATTTATACCCATAACGACCCTAAAGAAGTTGGCCGAAACCTGCATTGGGGATAATCTATAGTGGGCCAGGACCTGACGAAGTAAGGGGGCTAGAGGGAATCTGACGCCGCCCTCCACGACGGCGACTACTGGGATGTGAAGGGTATTGTTATCAGGACTTTGGCGCAGGGCATCCTCGTGGGCCAGTACAGTGGCCACGTTGTCAGGGATCTCGTAACGAGATCTGAACGTGGCCATGGTCTGAGGGGTGTTGCAGTGGCTTCTAAATCGCCCCATTTTTTACTAAAGAGATAGACCACTGTGAAATTTTACAGACAGAGGGGTGGGTATCGAATAAACCCTAAATGACAGGAAACCCTAAAGATCAACGAGAATGATAGGGAAGGAAAAGGGAGAGATGACTTACAAGGTAGTGATCAGGGATCCTAAGATTGCAGAAAGAGAGAAACCTTGAGACGATGAGGGGCGCTTCAAAGAGGCAGGGGAACTCGAGCTTTCTTTCTGCAGGAGGGAATCTGGAGAGAGAATGGAGGTTCGAAAATGGGGCGAAAACCCAAATATACCCTAAATGAGTGGGGTGGCGTAAGTGAAACGTCACCCCAAACGCCGTTTGGGCGTCCCAATGCCCAAAGAAGCCTGCCCGCATTTAGTGAAGGCAGTACGAAAAGTGCCACGTGTAAAGTTGGGGCAGGAAAGAAGTCTTGGAGAGCCCAAACGATTAGACGTTTTGCCTGGATTGATGATGAGAGTTGCACCAAACACGAGATATAGGGTGCAAATATCAGAAGTCTTCATTCTGACTCCTAGGAGCTTTACTCGTCATATTAAGAGAAAATAACGAGTAAAGCTGGGGAGCAATTGTAGGGAGGTAATCCTGAAAAGGCGCAAATAGGGCCCGAACACGTGGTACGTGGGACCATGGTATAATTATGACAAGGGCAGTCGCCGTGCAGAACGGTGGTCGGCGACATGGACCAAGCGGTATGAGAAATCGTTGGTCCAGGGAATCTGTACAGGGTCTCCAGGGAATCTGTACAGGGTCCAATGAATTGGAGAAGTTACTGGATCGAGGAATGAGAGAAAGAGCAGTGACATATGATGTCGTTGGTCCAAGTATATTGTTCAGCACCGAAAGGGCCGAACAGGTGGAGAACTCTTGAGAAAGCAGTCCAGGTGCAAGGAACGCTCTAGAAGGTTCCAGAACTGGGATATTCCGTGAAAGAATAAAGATCCCAATGAAATAGGATCTTGGAGAGATACCCAACGGTAATGGGATGTTCGGCCAGTGATGGAAAGGAGTCCAGAATGGACTCTTTTCGTGAATTGATAAGGGAACGAGAATCCAAGATAACCTGGGTTTCCTATACGAGGTAGGGAGTCTAGGGCAACGAGGGTACTTGGGCAGCAAGTATCCATAAATCTATAAATACGAGGCAAACCTAGAGAGAAAAGGTACGCAGTACGTTGCATAATTCACTTCTTATTGATAATTAGGGTTTTCTGCTAAGTACGTGATACTAACTTAGGCATCGGAGGGCCTTTGCCACGAGAGGCAAAGGTGCGCTCACCCCTTGTCTATTTTGCAGATAAGGATTTCGACGACACCTTAGGGTTCCGGTGGGAATCACGAAGTAGCCGTTACGATCTTGTGCTGCTCAAACCCCTCTTAGTTTTTCTGCACTTACAAGCGCTTACCTCGTCCAGGTATGCTTTTGACTCAGGTTTAGTTTTCATTGATGTTTGCCGAGGCTGATGACTTGTTTTGTGCAGGCTGGACAGGCTCTGTTGCGGGCTTCAACTCAAGCAGAATTGCTAGCAGCTGAGAGGACACGTTACCGCGATGACCCTAAGGCCGAGCGTGAAAAAACGAAGACTGTGAAGAGCAGCCCGAAGCTTGTGAAGGCCAAGATCGCCGAGCTTGAGAAGGAGAAGGATGACGCACTGGAGAAGGCCAAGAAGTCTGACCACGAGCTCGGCCAGGTTTTGAGGAGAGAGAAGAGGAAGATGAAGGAGGTGGACGAGAAGGCCTACCAAGCCGGGTATGGCCGAGCTGGTGCCGAGTACGTAAGGGAGGCTCGGTCGATGGTGAATGAGGAGCTCACGAAGAAGCTCCCGATCTCATACCGAACTGGGTACAAAGATGGTGTAAGGGCTGCATGCGCGGTCATACAGCTGGATGCAGACCTAAACTTGACCAAGTCTATTCCTGCGGCCGTTGTGCCCGAGCTCGTGCTGCCGTACACTGACGAAGAGTGCGCGCCACTTCCACCAGAGGAATTTCCCGAGAGCGACGATGATGTTGATGATCTTACTGATGAGAATGCCGACGGTGGATCAACTGAGAAGAGGATGGGTGATGCAGAGGGCGCCATTGCTGATGAGGCTAAGCGGGTGGAGAAGAATGTTGAAGGGGCTATTGAAGCCAAGACTGAGACTGCGCTGGCTGACGTTGCTGCTGAGGATCTTCCTCAACTTTAGAGTTTTTGGTTATTGTTTCTGAACTTTGATGTTTTTGTTGGACTGGACGGCTCCAAACTTGGGAGTTTTACCGTACCAGATGTAATAGTTGTTTGGGGGTTGGCACCGAACAGTTTACCACGCCGTACCTCCCAGTTTAGGAGTTTTAACAATACTTGTTTTTTCATTGAAACTTTAAATGCATGGCTTCTTAATTTTTTGCACTGCATCTGTTCCGCCGAGCTTGATTGACTTCTTTCATGCCTACATAACATTTTGATAGTCTTGCTCGTTTTGAATGTGTAGTTATCCTTAGCCCCCACTTTGGTCTGGGTTCGGCTGAGTAGTTGAATGTTTGATATGTTGTGGTAGATGCCGAGCCTTGACCAAAGTAGAATTGTATTTCGCCGAACATGGATGGATAAGCTTGGTGCAACTTTTAATATTTGTTATGGAGTTGGCCAAAATGGCAGATCCTGACCGAGGGGGATGAGGCCACTTGAGAGTTGTCAAGTGTTTGTGGGTGGCTTGCTCGCCAGAACGCGAGCGTAAACTTTCGGTGGCCGACCATAACGTCTTGCCAATCCAAGCCGAAGCCTGTGTTTCATCAGAGATGCGTGTTTTAGGCTCGGCGGACCTTACATCCTTCGTTTGCTTCTTAGGGCGGTGATAGTGGCCGAAGCAAAGGCTTTTTTAGGAGCCGTTTGTGGGTGTGACCGAAGTCATCGTTTATATTTGGCAGATTTGCCGTGAGTGAGTTATGTGAGTAAGCCTTAATGTAGAACAGTACGTAAAAATACTTAAAAGAACTTGGCTGAAAAAAGTGGTCTTTTTTATTGAGAACTGTTAGAATTATAAGATGAGATAGGAAACTACTGGCCGAAGCCATTCTTTGAAATAAAAACATGAACATGAAGGCCGAAGCCAAATAAAGACGGAGGTTAGCCGAAGATAGTGAGTGGATGAGCATCGCATGGAGAAAAGTTGTTCACATGTAAGCCCTTTTCAGGTTTTGTGCATTCCATGGGTTGGTAAACACTTTCCCATTCATGTCTTCCAGCACGTAGGCACCTTCACTAGCAATCTTGACGACGCGAAAAGGTCCCTCCCAGTTGGGTTTGAACTTCGTTTTCTTGCTTACTTGCACCACCTTTCGCCAAACTAAGTCATCTGGCTTGAATTTCTTGGTTCTCACGCTTCGATTGTACCCCTTGGCCACTTGTTGTTGATATTCAGCGAGCTTCAGCCGAGCGTCGTCGCACTTCTCTTCGGCAAGTATGAGCTCTTGTTCCACAGCTTCATCGTTTGTCTTTGGGTCAAAGGTCTCCGTCCTAAGGGTGGGAAATCTTGATTCCAGTGGGATGACGGCCTCCATGCCGAATGCCATTGCGAAGGGAGTTTGACCGGTAGAGCGGCGCGGTGTGGAGCGATAAGCCCATAGGACTCTTGGGAGTTCCTCTGCCCATTTGCCTCGTTTGGAGTTCAGCCGACGTTTGATCCCGGCGTAGACTGTCTTGTTCGTGGCCTCGGCCTGGCCATTACCTTGAGGATAAGCTGGAGTTGAGTTGAAGAAGCGTATGCCGAATTCTTCACAGAGACTTGTGAGGCCGTTTCCAACAAACTGCGTGCCGTTGTCGGAAACGATGGCATAGGGGACGCCAAACCTGGTGACAATATTTCGCCAAACAAATCGTCGAACATCTGCTTCGGTGATTGTGACAAGTGCTTCAGCTTCCGCCCATTTGGAGAAGTAGTCCGTTGCAGTGATTAAGAAATTGAAGCCTCCTGGGGCTGTTGGGAGCTTGCCCATGATATTGAGGCCCCATTGTGCAAAGGGCCAAGGACTAGTGATGGGGGAGAGGTTCTGAGCTAGTTGTTTCGGGATTGGCGAAAACAGTTGGCATGGTCGGCATTTGCGGACGATTTCCTCGCAATCTTTCTTCATGTTCTTCCAAAAATACCCCTGACTCAATGCTCGCTGGCAGAGTGAAGTTCGTTGAGGATTGTGGGTACCTGAGTAGGGTGGACAACGAGGAGATAGGGGCCGGCGATAGATTTTCTGTAAAGCTGGCCGCTGTCAGAGAGCCAGTAGTAGGCAGCCTTGTTCCTGATGCGATGAGCCTCCTTTTTGTCGTCTGGAAGAGTGTCACTTCTGAGGAATGCGACGATCTCATCCATCCAACTTGGCCCGAGTTCCACGTTGAGTGTCTTTGCAGCTATGTCAAAGCTTGGGTTTTCAATACAGCCGAAGTTGATAGTCCGGAATTCGGATGCCGTGGAAGCTGAGGCTAGACCCGCGAGAGCGTCGGCATGAGCATTGTGCTCACGGTTGATTTGTTCAATCTTGAAACTTTTGAACTGCCTGATGAGTTTTGCTGCTGTGGCCTGATACTTCATCATCCTTGGATCCCTGGCTTCGTAATCCCCTAAAACTTGGTTGACAATGAGTTGAAAGTCGCAAAAAATGGCTAACTCGTCGACCTTCATTGCAATTGCGGAGCGTAAGCCTGCAAGGAGGGCTTCGTACTCGGCCTCGTTGTTAGTGGCATGGAAGTTGATACTGATGGCGCTTTCATGCAAGGTCCCACAAGGAGAGACTAAGACAACCCCTGCTCCAGCTCCGTTGCTGTTAGAGGCACCGTCAACCTGAAGTCGCCAGGTGTCTCCTTGAAAAAGGAGCCAAGGTTGCTTGTTTGCTTCGTGCTCGGCGACGGGTTGAGGCGGTGGGGGAGCATTGAGGGTCTCAGTATCGTCCGAAGTTAATTCGGCAATGAAGTCGGCAAGAATTTGTCCTTTGATTGCCGTTCGTGGTTCGAATCGAATGTAGAAGTTTGCTAATTCGACTGCCCATTTGGAGACCCTGTTGGAGAGGTCAGCCTTTCGGAAGAGAGCTTTGAGAGGGTACTCCGTGAGGACAGTGATTGTATGTGCCTGGAAGTACGAAAGGAGTTTCCTAGCTGTTGACACAAGAGCGAGTGCCAGTTTTTCGAGAGGAAGGTAACGTGTTTGTGCGGGTAGGAGGGTTTTGCTTGTGAAATAAACTGGCATGTCGTCGGTTCCCTCTCGCCGAACAAGAGCAGAACTAACGGCATGAGCCGAAACTGCAAGGTAAAGGTATAGAGTTTCGAACTCTTTCGGTTCGACCATCAAGGGTGCCGAGCCCAGATAGTTCTTGAGTTCGGTCAGAGCATTGTCGCAGTCCGGCGTCCATTCAAAGCTTCGCCGACTCTTGCCCTTCAAGGCGTGAAAGAAGGTGTAGACACCCCAATTTGGCCTAACGATTATTTCAAGTCCCACCTTGGGACCATCTCGATGATGAAATGGATACAGTGATTGCTGATTGCTTCCTTGAGAACCTTAGGACTTTCGGTAAGAACTTTGAGCCACTTAGAGGACCCAATTCAAAGCCATACAGCCTTTCAGACAGAAATACAGAAGCCTAGGAGAATCCATCTGTCGGCCGTGACATCGATCCCACGGCCCTAACATCATTTCCTCACCCGAGCAACCTGTTGCTAGCAAAATCTCCCTGAGAGATCAATCCCTCGGCCGCAAGATCTATCCTTCGGCCGAGACATCCATTCCTCGGCCGTGATATCCTTTACTCGGCCGCCAGATCGACCTTTTCCCAGACTCTGGAACGTGTTCTGTCAGACGTTTGATCCGATTACACTACCTCTCCGATGCGTTCGGGCTACGCTCAGGGATTACGACGTAGAGTTAGAGATGCATTGCAATTGCAATTGCCATCTCGTGATTTGATTGGCCGGAGTGAGTCACCAATTGCCTATATAAAGGGCCTTTGGACTCCGAAAATAAACACACAAAATTATCAGAGTATACACTCTCTCAAGCCTAGAAACTCTGCACAAATACTCCCTCAAACCCACTCTTCAAAAGCCTTAACCTTCCGAAGGCAGCCGTCAATCCGGCGATCAAACCCCGAAGTTCAAACCCTAACCCTAGGGTTTTCAATCAAGCAATCAGTCAACCTCGCCCAATCCAAAGTAATCAAGCAACTGAGGGATCAAGGTGGTGAGGCCCAACGGCCTCTGGTTTGTCTTATTTACTGTATTTTTGACTAACCGTAGCGTTTTGATCATCTGTTAATCTTTCTGTCTGGTGTGAGGAAGAACACCGACCGGGGCTTCGATCCCTCGGCCGTTACATCAAACTAGGAGGATCCCTCGGCCGTGACATCCATTCACCGGCCGCGGGATCCATCTCCCTGGGACAGTTTTGTTGCTTTCTCTGCTTTTTGAATGCATGCTTACTTATCGCACTGGCTCACTTTGCTTACTGTTTAAAGGAATAAATAAACAGACTATGTGTTGGAATTAAACAAAGCATCTACATGTCTTATGTTGAATGATTATGGGCCAGTCTCGCGACTGGGCAAAGAGGGGTGCCTAACACCTTCCCCTTATTGTACTTTTGGCTTTCGTATCCAGAATCTCTATCTCTTTTCCCAGTTTTAATAAACTGGGTGGCGACTCTGTTTTGATGATAACCGCTATCATGTGGCGATGTTCCTAGCCATGGGAATGTCCACGATCTTGGTTTACGAAGCAAGCAACCAATCGAGCAAACAAACGTGATCAATCTGTATGGCGATGCCCCGTTTGGGAGGTGTCTACAGAGCCAAAGCGTGCTTGATCTCCTTGACCTGTTTGGCCAATTCAGGGTTTTCTATAATTTCATGAGGATTTTCTGCTTCCTCCTCGTTTTTCTTGTCTTCAGCCGAGGGATCCCCCTGGTTTGATGTACCGGCCGAGGGATCGAAGCCCCGGTCGGTGTTCTTCCTCACACCAGACAGAAAGATTAACAGATGATCAAAACGCTACGGTTAGTCAAAAATACAGTAAATAAGACAAAACCAGAGGCCGTTGGGCCTCACCACCTTGATCCCTCAATTGCTTGATTGCTTTGGATTGGGCGTGGTTGACTGATTGCTTGATTGAAAACCCTAGGGTTAGGGTTTGAACTTCGGATTTGATCGCCGGATTGACGGCTGCCTTCGGGAGGTTAGGGCTTTTGAAGAGTGGGTTTGAGGGAGTATTTGTGCAGAGTTTCGAGGCTTGAGAGAGTGTATACTCTGATAATTTTTGTGTGTCTATTTTTGGAGTCCAAAGGCCCTTTATATAGGCAATTGGTGACTCACTCCGGCCAATCAAATCACGAGATGGCAATTGCAATTGCAATGCATCTCTAACTCTACGTCGTAATCCCTGAGCGTAGCCTGAACGTATCGGAGAGGTAGTGTAATCGGATCAAACGTCTGACAGAACACGTTCCAGAGTGCAGAACGAAAACGCTCAGGAACTGGGACACTGATCCTCTGTCCCTCACCAGCCTCGGCATCTCCATCACTAGCTCCGGTACTCCCACCCTCGCTAACTCCAGCACTCTGGGTAATCGACACTGTCGGTACTCGCTCTGCTTCAAGCTGCAGAGACACAGGATATAGGCATTCAGTTTCACATGAAACGTAGGATGGAAAAAGAAGAGATCAAAGGATGTATACTGCAGCTATTCGGCCACGCTGCCGTCGAGCCAAAGCCTCTACACTCTGGAAAGCACGCAACCATTCCTGAACCACCTCAGCGGGCACCTGCAGAGGAAGCAATTGCATATACAATCAAGTAAGCAAGGAATGCTGAAGGAAACCAAAGCAGAATCTACAATATTACCTGCTGAATTCCGACAGGAAGCACGTAGAATAGCGTAGCACACGGTGTCAGTGTCAAACACTCCTTCTCTCCATTTGCATTGTGGAAAGAAATGAAACTGGGGGCCCGTGGCCAAACAGGAGGAGTAGCAGCAGCAGTAGCGGTAGGAAGGGTCAATGAGGCCGAACGAAAGGCTGAGTAATCTTCCGCTACAAGAAAACTCAAGGCTGGCTGTCTCTCAAGAGCGAGTAGCAAGCCCTCCCCGATCAAAAGATGGGTCGATCTCATACCAACAGGAGGAGGGAGAGGAACAAGCTGTAACGCCTCGGAATGTGGAAAGTACTGGCTCGCTACCCTCTCTCCTAGATACCAGGCCCTCTAAAATGACCCCTTCAGAAGGAAGTGCTGGCTGTCCAACGCCCGAGCTGAGGTCAACTCCAGAGGAGCATCATCAAGTAGCACGCCCCATGGGTCAAAACGCACCTATAAACAAGGGAAATAGCATCAAAATGACAAAATGAGGAAATTGCACGAAAATCAGAAGATAGAAGATATCATACCTGATCCACCGTTAGGCGGTCCAAAACTCGCCTCCAAGCCAGCAAGTCCATGGCAGGTGACCGTGACTTCCGAACTCCCTTCAACCAACGGGCTGCCCGTGGAACAAACCTAGGCTCCCTGTGCCCAGTCGGAGGAGGAAACTGCAACAAGTGCTCAAAAGCCCAGAGCTACAAACGAAGACGGAGAACATGAATAAACAAAGATAGAAGCAACAAAAGAATAACGCAGAAATCAAAATGTGTACCTCAAGAATACGGTAGTGTCCGCCGAGCGACAAACTAACCCCCCGGGAACAAGCACTGAGGTGTCCGTACAACGTGGCTAGGGCGGGAGTTCCCCAATCAAACTCTGCTATGGTCTCTAAGTGCACCAAAGCAGCCAAGAACTGGACATGCACCGAATTCTCCTTGTTGCAAAACAAAGTTTGCCCAAGGAGATAAAGCAGGAAAGCTCGTACCAGCTGAGAAAGGGGAATCTCCGTCAGGATATCAACTTGATCAAACTCTTCCCGAAGCCAAGTATATGTGATATGACCACTCTCTGACACAATGGGAACCTTCCCCAAAAGATATCCAAGGGCACCCTTTCGCTCATGGATCCGCGGGTCAATTGGAAGAAGATCGCCGCCAACTCTCAGGCTTGTAAGCAAAGCAAAGTCACCTGGAGTGATCGTCATCTCCCCAGCCTCCGGAAGGTGGAAAGTATTGGTGGTATCCCACCACCGCTCCACCAAGGATGTGGTCAATCCCAACTCCGCCTTCGAAAGGTGGAAACCAAGTATCAAGGGCTCGAAGCCAGCCAAAGCAACCGCATCCTTGGCTTCCTGAGGAAGCCTCTCATACCACTCAAACACCTGGGGGCAGCTTCCCCACACGCGCAGCCTCTCATTTGCCTGACAAAATACGAAGAAGGAATCAAATACACAAGATATCGCCTATACAAGGGGCAACTTCTAGAACTCAAACTCCCTATCAAAATATCAAATTATCACTCTGCAAAATCTTATATACAAAAATCATTTGACAGGATAAAATTCTACCTTCCTGTTGGTGAAACCAAGGTACTGCTCTGGCTCCCTGTGCAAGACCTCAGGTGGGATGTCACTGAGGGGAGGACGGTATCGCAAGGAACCACCACGCCCGACCAGGTGAACCTGAGGAGCGTAAGTAGCAACGTCAAACGGTGGAAGAATATCACCACCCGCATCAGTAGAAACCTCGGGTTCAACCCCAGGAGGAATGGGTTACAAGGAACTTCCCCCAACAGTGGCCCTGCGCCGACTCGAACGAAGAACGCGGGAACTTGAAACCCCGCCAAGAATCGCGGTCTCAACGGCCGGAGCTTTGCCCGTATCCCTAGGTGCGGCAGAAGTGCCAGAAGATGGAGGAGGGGGCGGAGATGATGCCATGGCAGGAGGTGGCAATGGGAATTGTGGTGGTCGGAAAACCGACAGGTAGGAGGCGGCGGCGACCGACGAGGAGAGAGAGGAGGAAGTGGCAGTGATCGCTCGAAAGGGAGAGAAAAATGAGGAATGGAGGAAGAAAGGGTAGGATGACCCGTGAGATCGATTAAGTTTAACTTAAATCGATCTTCTGACTTTTGGCTTTCTCACGGCCGATACATCGATTCCTCGGCCGAGACATCAATCCTTCGGCCGAGAGATCGATCTCCTGGCCCCTCAATCTATCTCCCTCAGCCATATCAGGTCTTGCTCTGTGCACTAACTTAAGTCACTACAGACTCCTAAAGTCCTCAACCAACCGAGTAGCCTTGGGGGCATCCCTGATGCCAATACAATGTGATCAAAACCAGCCTTGGGGGCATGCCCAAGCATCGAAGATCTCTCTTTACAAACTGCTGGCCGAAGCAAAACAAGCAGCCCTGAGCTCAAAACTTCAGCAGCTCCACGCTCAATAATCTTGTGAGCAGGTCGATCAAGGCTCTGCGCCCATATCAATTCACTCAGCGACTCGAAGCCCATATCAATTCAGCAGCCCTGTGCCTATCATCTCTACACAACTCAGCGGCTCTACGCCCATTACTTCAACAGGCTCAAAGCTTGTATCTACCCTCTGAAATGGCTCTAAGCCCATCGCTTCAACTGGCTCGAAGCCGTAACAATCAAGTCTACTCAGCGGCTCAAAGCCCATTACCTCAACAGGCTCAAAGCCTACGTCTACTATCACCCAGCGGCTCGAAGCCCTTTATCATAGCAGCTCTATGCTCGCTATCACGGCAACAGGCTCTACGCCTGTATTCATTCATTCAGCAGCTCTACGCTCGCTATCACAACTCAGCGGCTCCAAGCCCACTATCTCAACTGGCTCGAAGCCATAACAACCATCTTAGCGGCTCTAAGCCCATTATCGACAGGCTCTACGCCCGTTATCACAACTCAACGGCTCAAAGCCCGCTATCTCAACTGGCTCAAAGCCGTAAACAAGCAATCTCAGCGGCTCAAAGCCCATTATCTCAAATGGCTCCAAGCCATCACCTCAACAGGCTCGAAGCCTATATCTACCATCTCAATTGGCTCAGAACCATACCAACTCAGCGGCTCTACGCCCCCACCTATCAATTCAGCGGCCCCAAGGCCATCGTTTCAACTGGCTCGAAGCCATACACAATCAAGTTCTTAACAGGCTCGAAGCCTATGTTTACTATCTCAGCAGCTCTATGCTCGCTATCACAGCAACAGGTTCTACGCCTGTAATCACTCAACTCAGCGGCTCAAAGCCCATCATCTCAATTGGCTCGAAGCCGTAAACAAGCAACAGGCTCTAAGCCGCCCCAACAATCAAGACATCTATTCTCAGGCTCTACGCCTGAATGCTCGAAAATCTAACATTTTTGAATGCTCAAGCTCTACGCTTGGATGCCCAACCACTGCGTACTGGATGCTCAAAGCCTGTACTTTGAATGCTCGGATTCTGCCGTCCGAATGCTCGAGCTCTACGCTCTGAATGCTCAAGTCCGGAACTTGATAGAAGCTCTAAGCTTTAAAACAAACACACACGCACGGGCCCGTGCACATATTGCATTATCACATCGAGTCTGCATCATCATATCTGTTCACATCTAACAAACAAGCATCGCACATATACACTCTGCATATCTCTCATGAAACAGGTCAACCCTGTAATCAACCGGCTCTACGCCTCAGTTTTATTGATCGGTTCAGCGCCTCGATCCTTTGGCTCCACGCCAACACTTATGATGGAAAAGCTCCGTGCACAGACCATCAGAATGCAACCAGCTCTACGCTTCGGTTCAAAATCACGTCAAGCTCTAAGCTCCGACAACTCAGACCCTCGCCTCGAGGCTGCAGCAGGCTCCACGCCTCGATCTAATCACCTCAGGCCCTTGCCTTATACCAGCTCTGCGCTTCGGTTCATCACGTCAAGATCAAAGCTCTGACACCACAGGCTCTCGCCTTATGATCAACACCAGCTCTGCGCTTCGGTCCTATCCAATCTCCTCAGGCCTTCGCCTCAAGATTGCAACAGGCTCCACGCCTCGATTCCATCACTCTCCAGGCTCTCGCCTCATGACTACAACCGGCTCCGTGCCTCGGTTCTCTCACCACCAAAGCTCCATGCTCCAGTTACTGGCCCTGCGCCCCCCACATCTCAAAAACAAACGGCGTCCAACTCACCCCAATAGATGGTTTGGATTCCACCTCACTACATCAATTCCTTCCAGCTCATTCGCAAGGATAAGCTACTCTACCGAGTTCCTTTCAGTCAAAGTAAGGATGATCAAGAAAAGCAAACGCACCTGCCGTGTACTGATCTACCCCAAAATACTAAGGAAGCTCTCCGTAAAAACTCCCCAGGTAGCCCCGCGCTCCTTCAACTACCCTTCGCCAAGACCCTGGCTCAGTCTAGGTACGTCACACTACGGCTTTTTAAGCCCTAAGGTACGTCTTCTGTCTCTAACCCTCCAAACTTTTCGCCCGAACTACGATTGGTCTGAATTTCCCTTGTGGAATACGTAGGCAGCCTCCCGGCCCGACCATAACAAACCCTTTTTTCGCTCGAACTACGATTGGTCTGAATTTCCCTTGTGGAATACGTAGGCAGCCTCCCGGCCCGACCATAACAAAACCTTTTTCAAAAACCCCTTGGAATAGTGGTTGGACCAAATTGAGTTGCTTTTTACAGCTTTGACTCTTACTCAAACATGTCTCGCGATCCGTCTGAGTTCAGTCAAAGAGGGGCATCTGTAGACACCCCAATTTGGCCTAACGATTATTTCAAGTCCCACCTTGGGACCATCCCGATGATGAAATGGATACAGTGATTGCTGATTGCTTCCTTGAGAACCTTAGGACTTTCGGTAAGAACTTTGAGCCACTTAGAAGACCCAATTCAAAGCCATACAGCCTTTCAGACAGAAATATAGAAGCCTAGGAGAATCCATCTGTCGGCCGTGACATCGATCCCACGGCCCTAACATCATTTCCTCACTCGAGCAACCTGTTGCTAGCAAAATCTCCCTGAGAGATCAATCCCTCGGCCGCAAGATCTATCCTTCGGTCGAGACATCCATTCCTCGGCCGTGATATCCTTTACTCGGCCGCCAGATCGACCTTTTCTTAGACTCTGGAACGTGTTCTGTCAGACGTTTGATCCGATTACACTACCTCTCCGATGCGTTCGGGCTACGCTCAGGGATTTCAACGTAGAGTTAGAGATGCATTGCAATTGCAATTGCCATCTCGTGATTTGATTGGCCGGAGTGAGTCACCAATTGCCTATATAAAGGGCCTTTGGACTTCGAAAATAAACACACAAAATTATCAGAGTATACACTCTCTCAAGCCTCGAAACTCTGCACAAATACTCCCTCAAACCCACTTTTCAAAAGCCCTAACCTCCCGAAGGCAGCCGTCAATCCGGCGATTAAACCCCGAAGTTCAAACCCTAACCCTAGGGTTTTCAATCAAGCAATCAGTCAACCTCGCCCAATCCAAAGCAATCAAGCAACTGAGGGATCAAGGTGGTGAGGCCCAACGGCCTCTGGTTGGGGCATCGCCATACAGATTGATCACGTTGTGTTTAATCGATTGGTTGCTCACTTCATAAACCAAAATCATGGACATTCCCATGGCTAGGAACATCGCCACATGATAACGGTTAGCATCAAATAGAGTCGCCACTCAGTTTATTAAAACTGGGAAAATAGATAGAGATTCTGGATACGGGAGCCAAAAGTACAATAAGGGGAAGGTGTTAGGCACCCCTCTTTGCCCAGTCGTGAGACTGGCCCATAATCGTTCAACATAAGACGTATAGATGCTTTGTCTAATTCTAACACATAGTCTGTTTAGTTATTCCTTTAAACAGTAAGCAAAGTGAGCCAGTGCGATAATTGAAGCATGCATTAGAAAGCAGAAAAGCAAACAAAATGTCCCAGGAGATCGATTACTCGGCCGGTGAATGGATGTCACGGCCGAGTAATCACACTGGATTAATGTACCGGCCGAGGGATCGAAGCCCCGGTCGGTGTTCTTCCTCACACCAGACTGAAAGATTAATGGATAATCAAAAAATGCTACGATTAATCAGAAAAGCAATAAATTAAGACAAACCAGAGGCCGTTGGGCCTCACCACCTTGATCCCTCAGTTGCTTGATTGCTTTGGATTGAGTGTGATCGATTGATTGCTTGATCGAGAACCCTAGAGTTAGGGTTTGAACTTCGGGGTTTGATTGCCGGATTGACGGCTGCCTTCGGAAGGTTAGGGCTTTTGGAGTATGGGATTGAGGGAGTATTTGTGCAGAGTTTCGAGCACTACAAGAAATTTTGTGTTTGGTGACGAATTAAATTGTCACAAAATGCACATTTTTTGTCGCCAAAAGTTTAGAGACGAAAAAACTTTTGTCATCTAAAGGTTGTCTCAGAAAGTCACGTGGTGACGAAAATCATGTTTCGTCACCTATAGTAATTTTTGGAGACGAAATTTATCGTCACCAATTTATAGATTATTCGTCACCCTTGTCCAGTTTCGTCACTAATAGTGAATGAATATTGACCAAGAAAACTACATAGGTGACAAAAAAATTCGTCTCCAAAGATTTTAATTTAAATATTATAAAATAGTAAATGTGACAAATAATTTCGTCTCCTATAATTGTAAAATTAATGACAAAAAAAAATTCGTCTTTGAAATGCTTCTACAAAAATCCTTTAGTGACAAAAAAATTTGTCACCTATTTTTCAGATATTAGAAATATCGGTGACAAAAAATCGCCTCCCACTCTTCTAAATACCATATCCTGTGCATTTTAGAATCCAATAGATCTCAAACAAGAACTATAATACATCTGAATTGCACTAAATAGTAAGCCCATTCTATTTTACCATAATATCCAACACATCGTCATACCCAACATTCATCCACACCAAAATAATCCACACTTAGGATGTAATGCATCTATGTACGAATGTCAAAAATAACCAAACTAGACAATATACATTGTTCATCATAGTTCTTATCCTATGAATCATCAAAAAAGAAGAGTTCTCGTAGCATCATCAAAAAAAAGAAGACTCTGAACTTCATCCAAAAAGAAGTCTTCATAGAAAAGCATATATCATCTTCTGCTACAAACCTTCTACATAGTCAATCTGCAAATTAACATAAAACAAGATTCAGAAAATATTGTTACGATATTGTTAATAGAAATACGAAACATCATGTAAACTTAAGTTTTATGCCAAAATCAATGAACTGAAGTGTAATGCCTTCATTTTGTGCTTCATAAACATTGACACGTATGCAAAAAATCTAACAATAGAACTGGAACATTACTATTTGGACGGACAATGGACAGAGTATGCAGCAAACAACTTGGATAGATTATAGAGTGTCCCCGGAGTGTCCAAGCAAAAAACATTGACCAAAAAAATAGGAAACTTCGGATTTGAGTGTCGGACGCATGTCTAGAGAGTGTCGGTGTTCGACAATTGTCCGACACCCATAAGTGGCCTCCAACGAAGTGTCCATGCTACATAGAGTGACCATTTACATCCACATGCTTTAAGGAAGAGTTGCAGCAGTGATGTGCTTAATTTTTGGAACGATTTCTGCTGCTAAATCCAACTTGCTGTTTCATGTAATTATAGTAGTGGACTTGAGGCATTCGTGCTTTACAACAAATAAAACATAAATACATTTAGAAAAGTGAAAGGAGACGCAAAAAACATAAATACATTTTAGGTAAGTTACAAGTGGCACCAATCAAAGAGATAAATAAGAGCAAGTAGAGTTGAGCAATCCAACTTCTGGGTAGAGGTGTGGGGAAAAATCAAAGAACAAGGCTCTGAAAGGTGAGGGTTGAGGGGTAATGAAAGGGGACATAATCAGCCTACCCATTAGCAAAAAAGCGGTAGTGGGCGTAATTGGCTTAGAATCAATTCATGTTATGGCTGGATGGAGCCTATACGGGGAAATGGATCCATCTAGATTCTAGACAACTCGTACTGATTGGGAATAACGCTAACTGAGTCAAGTTGAGCTTGACTTTGTTGCTTGGGAGATGAAGACGAATGTTCCCGAGGAATACTGGTCTCAGTCCTCAATATAGATACTGCTTTCTTATCCCTTTGAAAGAAAAGAAGAAATACTAAAAGCTTTAAAGGGTCACAGAGATGTTCAACTTCTCAGAAAATCTGCCAAGGTATATACTGGTGATCTAAGTTCATGCAGTAAAAAGTTCAACTTTTCGGAAAACTGCTAAGGTATATGACTAAATCTGATGATCTAAATTCGTGTACTCATGGTGGGTTGAGTCAAAGAACCACTCAAGAGTTGCTGGTCAAGTAGTGTTCTGTATAAAAATCTAATGCCAAAAAATATAACCAAAGTTGAAGACGAAGTGCAACTGAAACATAAGTGCTTTCATTTTGTGCAATTGAAACAGAAATCAAACTCTAGAAGGTCTTCAGTTGCAAGAGGAGGGGAAGGGTCTGGTCGTCATCATTGGAGCCCATTTAATGTCGTCTTGCGGCTTTGGATTCAGCTAGTATTCACAGTAGGCCAAATTATTGCAGCCATTTGTGTTTTGTCTGTATCAACAAAAGAGTACTCACAAACTCGTTTGTTGGCTTGGATTGTGGGCTATGCAGTTGGGAGTACTGCAAGCCTTCCTGTAATCTACTGGCGTTATCTTCACCAAAACCAAGGTACTGAACTAGCCGCTACAGTTCTATCTCCACCATAATATGTTGCAATTCCTTTTGTTGGAACTTTGAGTTATTACGTAAGTATTTCATTGCTATCTCTTTAGCTCGGTCCTCTGAAACGGAGGGTGGTCAGACTACATCTTCAGGTTCTTGGAATGGTCAGACAGTGAGAGTTCCAAATGCTAGGTAACGCTTCTCCCGTATGTTGCTTATGAGACATAGAATTCCAAGCTTATAGTACATAGAATGTAAGACTTTACTAGTTTTGAGTCAATGTGGTTTAGTACTTTCACCAGAAGGTTACAGTTCATTTCAGAGCTAGAAATCAAAACCTTCTAAGTACTTTCACCAGAAAATGTGTTCCCATAGAGCTAGAAATACAATTCTAATCTAGCCATTCAATCTAAGGTTGCAGTTCATTTCAGAGATCAGTTGATTGCTCCAATTACAGAGCATGAAATCCCGCTATCCAAGTTATTTGGTTAAGGACATTGAAAGCACTCTCATGGCATTTCTTTGGTCTGGATTTGAGCTCAAGCATTCAAGGGAAAAAGTGAAGTGGGATCAGCTCTGTTGTCCTAAAGAGGAAGGTGGTTTGAGATTCAAAAGGATTAAAGAATGGAATAGGGCTACCATGCTGTAACTTGAACATAGAACCAAAAACAAAAACAGACCACAAAACTGGTTCATAACAAGTCTAATGCTGAAAAAGGGCAAAAAATCAAACCAACAAAAATATATAGCCCACTCCAAGTTTTCTCATTAAGAATATAAATAGGGAAAGCATGATGTACTAACCAGCAAGTTGTTAACCGGTGAATCCTTGTTGTTTAAGAAACGCCATAACACTAGCCAAAGTCTTCCCCTGTTCCTCTTTTGCCAAGGCAAGCTCGTCTATCTTATTGTTTGCTGCTTCAATTCCTTCAGCTTGCTCCTTAATTTTTTCAGCTTGCTCTTGAATTTTCTCAGCTTGCTCTTGCACCTTTCCCTCGAGGTGTGTTACATACTCCCCTTTCGCAGTCCTAATAGAGGAGGAAGGCCTAATGCCAAGTCCCTTCACAGAGCTTGACCTTGCCTTGAGTCCTTTAACGGAGAGCTCCTCTTGCGTAATCGGGATTGCACCTTCCTGCGCATTATGTTCAATCTCTATTTGTACCATCTTATCCTGTCATTTTAAAGTAAATGCCAAATTTAAGTTTTGACAATTTAGTAGAGACAAGTTCTAATAATTAGCAGACACTAGTACACCACAAAAGTACTTGATACACGTACATAGAGAACTTTGGATTCTGAAGAGATCCATTTTTGCGTGTCCTTATTGAAATGGGTGGATTTGTACATCTCTGTTACCGCGGGTACAACACCTCCATTATCATGCATCTAATATATTATTTTCTCATCAAATGAGTTAATAAAGCATGTTCATATTTGTAAAAAAAGTGAAGGCCAATATAATGGAAAACTCACCTCAGCAGCAACCCTAACTGGGAGTGACTTTGATCCACATCTATGTTTTGTCTTAGACGAAGTCCTGTTTATTGTTTTTTTTATATAGGCAAAAGAAACATACATTGATAAAATAGAAAAGGAGTTATGAAGAGAAGAAGACATAGAATCTAGAATTGCAAATTCCTAGCATTGCCATGAGAAGCACCTATGTACTGAAAATGGCACATCCAGTCCAAATGCCTAGTAGCTATCTGTAATGTTGTTCTATATGAATGAGTGAAGTGTTTCCTAGCATTATGAATGCAGTTCAAATCCCTAGCATTATGTTTTTTTGATAAGTACTTTGTTTGGACTTGAATCAGTAACACCTATCCTCAGTTTGGAGTTGAATTAGAGAGGAAACATGACTGCAATAACAGTCCATGAGACCAAATGGCAGGTTTTTCTTCAAAAGAAGCATCAGCAGTTCATAATCTATGGATGAAAGCTAATAATCCTACAGTTGTGAGCATACATGGATGAAAGCCACGATGAAGGCCTAATCCATGAAAGAATCAACCCAAAGATGAGAGCCATAAAACAGTAGCAAACTAAGGCATCACTAGCCATGAAAACAACCATAATGGTTCCATAAACAGCCATAATGCTGTTGGTGATGTTACTTAGTAAGTGCCATGGCTGGATGCTCTCAACTGAATTGGTGCTTGCTTTCCCTCTGATGTTCACTAGTATGAGTGGTTTTGGATGGATCAATCTGTTTTCTGGCCCTGTGGTAATCTATAAGTTATGATCTTTTCAACTAAGGGATGAAAGTTGGTGAAGTGCTTGGAAAATGGAGACCATCTCCATGGGACTTTTTTCAATTTCTTATAAGGGTTGATATAAATAGAAGATGCCACAAAAAACAATATCCAAAACAAGCCTAAACAATCCTAAACTTAAGAGGCACTACAAAGAGCTCCCAAAATCAACAGCAATAGGCAAAAGGGGCAGAAAAGAAGGCGAAAAGGCAGCAGCAAAAGCAGCATTAGAAAAGGGAAGAAAATCAAACCTATTTGAGGTGTTTTTTTCTGATCGCTCCTACAAGACCACAAACCAATAGAGAAAACTATAAGGGTTTCCAGTTTAGGATGTGGTTTTTTCAATAAAATCCAAAAGCAACATGCTATAAGAAGAACCATGACTATTTCTCCAGTGAACGAGATTACCAGCCATTTTGGAACAGTCCACTTCTTAGTGACTAAGCTCATCCACTGCTCTGGATTGACACCAGCTGGTGGGTTGTTTCTAGCATACTCTTCCCCCCTCGTTTCTTTAAGTTTCTTGTACTTTTTGTGCAAAACGAAGTTGTGATTGCTCAACCTCCGTCCACATTGTGTTGCCACTGCCTTTTCAACATCGATTGGATCTCCTTGCAAGTCAAACTTATCCTACAATATTTGATAATTTTAGTAATGACTTGATCCTAATTTACAGAATAAATACCTTATTTGTAAACTAAGAACTGCTCTAGGTTGACAGCGGCAAGTTTGTACTATTGTAAAAAAATCGTGTACAAGCCTTCATTTGTACAATACTATACCCCATTAAAAGCTTAAACTAAATAATGAAACAAAAGACATTTGGTGAATAAATTTAGAAACCTCGTAACTTTGGTACTCTATACCCTATTAGAAGCTCAAACTAAGAGCAGCTGCAAATGAAAGATTAACTACTGGAAATAATCAGAGTTTACCATTATGCGCTGAAGTATAGGTGCTTTAACACTCTCATCTACTGCCTTCCACCTATGGACGCCAAGGTCTATCACATGTGTGCGAACCTCGACACCAATCCTTGAGGCTAATTGAGCAGCATGCTTTCCTACCGACGCACGGAATAGTTGTGGAATGGGAACTGGAAGCTTTCCTTTTTTGTCAATGAGTCGCTGAGCCTGAATGCCTCGCGTAGGTCCACGGGTTGGTCTATTGATTTCTGTCACAAAGACATACTAATTAGTTGGTAAGTCAACAAAATTAGTTGAGGTATTTTGCAGCACTGCTGCTGGTCTGACAGAATAGCAACAACACAACAGAGCAGTAGCAGCAGCTATAGGAAACTGCATTTTGCCTTGGCTTGAAAAATAGCAGCCATAATAGAAAACAGTAACCAAAACTTAGTGACTTCATTATGACAAACTGGCAATGAGGGACACTATTTGTATCCTAGTCCTCTTAAGCATTTACAAAATAGATGGCAGTAAATGGTAGTAACTGATAGCTGGTAGTTGGTAGCAGTTCAGACAGTCCATTTGCAAATGAATGCATGGAACACCAGCAGCAACAGACAACCAACTATTTGCTATTTCAGCAGCAAACAGCAGCAGCAGCAGTAAGCATCAGAATATAAAAGCAAACAGCTATGTACAGCAAACAGCAGTAAGCAAAGAGCAGTGGCAGACATGACAGGCAGGCACAACGCAGCCACACTTCTTCTGGCAATGAGGGACACAAAAGCTATTAAAAGAAAACAGCTATGTACAGCTAGAGTCATTCAAAGCAGCCAAGTAAAGACCAGCTGCTCTGAATATGCTCAATCAGACCAGTTACAATAACAGCTGACAGAATAGCTAATATACACAGTATTAGCAGAAAAATCCAGCACATTGAAGTATCATATACTTGGGACACAAGCACTTTCCAATAGCACACAAGCACATACATGTCAACAATGGAATTGACAAGAAGTTAAAGTAATAGCAGGTGCACAAATGTCCTGAGCACAAACCTATGGGGACATCACATTGCAAATGCCCACCAATGAAAACCAAAAACACCTCAAGTATGATCAAGTGATATGAGGGTAAGTATGATACAGCTATCACAACCATGCATAGAAACAATCAAAGAATGAAACCCTTGGTACATAACCAGCTATCACATTACTTTTTCTTTTTCATAAGGTTATCAGTCAATTGTTCTTTTTTCCACAAAAAGTGTACCAGTCATAATTTTATTTAGACTACATAAAATAAGATAATGTAACTGTAAAAATAAACCATATATTACATTACTCACCGCCATTGTTCTCAGGTAGCACCTCATTTTGTGGCTGAGCAATGGGAGGCAGTGAGGCCTGGCTTTCCATGCTGGGATGTGGTGTTGATCGGGTAACCCTCTCAGAGATCAAAGTTGCACCACATTGTGGCTCTGTATGCAATTGTGCTGGTAGACCACTTGGTGGTATGTCTATGTCCTATAATAATAGAATACAAAATGCACCAGGATTAATACATATTGCACTTCATTCATACGAGAAGACAATAGAAAAAGTACGAGAAGAAAAGATAAAAAAAAATACATTATTACCTCTTGCTCGAAAGAGTCATCAGACTCACTGTTACAGCCATGACCATCCTCATCATTTGATAGTATATAGTCAGGGTCGTCCACCTGATCAGCCCTACCACGCTTTCCATTATCATTTGCACACTGGTGCCGAGCCGATCCCATCATAGATGTTGCAATTTTCATAACCCCAAGAGATTCCAATACCTCATTGTTCCTCTTTACTTTCTCATCTCTTATCCTCTCATAATGTGATTTGTAATGAGTTGCTAGAAAATTAGGCTGGAGCATTACTTTTCCTTTTTTTTTTTTGGTAGGCACTTTTTCTCCTCTAGACATTTCTGCGTGACGATGAACTATAAATAAACAACACAGTTTTAAAGTAATGCAGATTAAGAGCAATGTAAAACAAAATATCAATTGAAAACCCATAACTTCAAAAACTAAGCACATGTAAAATACATATAAGGATCCACATACAATGCTTAGAAGAAGTACATATATCTACCCAACAAAAAAGAACTATGCGTCATAATCCATATCAGGATCCATATCAGCATCGGATATTTCATCGTCTTCACCAGCTTCGGCATTCATATCCTCTCCTATTATTTCATGCTCTTCATCAACTTCATCATCTGTTAGGTTTCTGTTGTTTCATGTAATGGCCCAACTCCAGCAATAACCTCAACTTCAACGTCTTCCCTATGGAACCGAATATTACCTTCAATGTCAATTGGCACTCCTGCGGTCATACTTTCTTGTTGGAAGGCATCGGTACATTCTGGAGAATCCAGTGGTTCACCATCTCCCACCTCTGGTAAATCAAACACACCCCTTTGCTTGACCAACTGCACAACTTGCCAAGGTTCGCCCCATTTTGTATCATTTAGGTAGAAAACTTGCTTTGCTTGGCTAGGCAAGATGAATGGGTCAGATTGACACCACCGACTCTTGACATTAATGCTTGTGCAGTATTTATCAGTTCGTATAGTGCCATTTCGACCTGTGTTGCCGGTGTTGTACCACTCACATTGAAACAAAATGACTGTATTCTCACACATGTACTCGAATTCCCAAACTTTGATCAAGTGACCATAATAGTTGTGCATCTTCCCCTCGTGGTCTCCATGAGCAAGCACACCACTATTTTGACTCCTACGACGATCATCTACTTCTCTCGTACGGAACCTAAACCCATTAGTTATGCAACCGTAGTGCTCCTTCACTAGCAAATTGGGACCATTTGCTAATGACCATAGTTCATTGGTCGCCTCTGTTGACTTGTTAGCCCTCAACCGATTTACCTAAAGTAGTAAATATAACCATGAAAAAGTTAGTTATGCTAGGTAAATTTAAGTTATGGTTCGTTTAATACTAATGACTATCATGTCTAAAAGAATTCCAAGTATCTTACTTTCTCTTTGAACCACTTGGGAAAGACTTTTCGTTGCACACTGGTTATGTTTTGTCCATTTGGAACATGCAACAGATTTTTGTGTTCCCTATTCAAAAAAGAATGTCATTAATAGCCGAAATACTATCATTGTCATAAGAGCCACTTAAAAAAGTCAACTACGTACTCTAGATACTCCTCTATCTCAGGGCTGTTTAACAAAACGAACCAATGGGCTACGTCACGGAGTTCTTGTGACATCTCACCATTCCTTGTGACTAGCCCAAAAGGACGAGCTGTCTCTGTGAATACTGTGTAGCCTTTACGACGTTCTCCAAAGTCTTCATTTCGTTGAGGTCGATTATGCACGGTTTCAACCTCATCAAGATACATCGAGCAAAAAGTAATGCACTCCTTGACAATGTAAGCCTCTGCAATCGAACCTTCTGGTCGAGCTCGATTAGAAACAAACTGTTTCAGAGTTCCAAGAAACCTTCAAGACCAAGACCAGTTAAGAATAAGATTACACATGTAAAACAATGACCTTTTTCAATCAATAATTATGTTTGTTACAATTACCTTTCTATTGGGTACATCCACCGATAATGTACTAGTCCTCCAAGTATGGCCTCACGTGGTAGGTGAACAGCTAAGTGGACCATCACGTCAAAGAAGGCTGGAGGAAAGATCTTTTCAAGCTTGCATAGTATGAGCACTATACATTCTTCTAATTTCTCCAATTCACTACGCCTCAATGTCTTAGAACAGAGGTCTTGGAAGAAACTACCCAACTCAAATAATGTTGTACTAATTTCCTTATCCACAAAACCACGCATCCCAATTGGAAGAATCTGTTGTATAAGTATATGGTAGTCATGACTTTTTAGGCCAGTTAGTCTACCATTAGTTGAACTCACGGACCTTGATATGTTTGCTGCATAGCCATCTGGATACTTGACCGATTTCAAAAATTCAAAGAAAGCCTCCCTCTCTTTAAGGGTTAGCGCAAAGCTCGCACAAGGCTTGACATACGATCCGTCAGGACGTTGTGTCAACCACAGATCTTTTCGTATGCCCTTATCTTCCAAATCCTTTCGTGCCTTGTCCGTGTCCTTGTTCTTTCCATCAATGCCCAACATTGTTCCAACAATACTTTCACTGAAATTTTTCTCACAATGCATGACATCAGTGTTGTGTAGAAGTTTCCTATCCTCCACATATGTTAGTTCATACAAAATACTTCTCTTTGTCCAGTTCGGTTTGTGACGTTTCCTTTTCTTATTGGCTGGATTCTTTCCCAAGATGACCCCGCTTACATTGTTCAACTGCTCTCGTATCTTTTCCACCGGCAACTCTAAAGACCTCTTCCGATTCTCATGCTTACCATTATAGGCCACCCTCTTTCTCCGTTCTACATGATCTTCCGGCAAGTAGGCTCGATGATTTGTGTACGCAGTCTTACTTCTCAATGACTCAAAATATGGTTCATCGTTGCAAGTATAACAAGAATAATGGCCCTTTGTTCTCCACCCTGAGATGTCACCCAATGCTGGCCAATCATGTAGTGTCCACCAAAAAGCTGCACGCATTTGGAACCACTCACAACTCGCTGCGTCGTAAGTTAATGTACCAGTGTGCCACAACTCCTTCAATTCATCAACCAAAGGTCTTAAATAAACATCGATATCGATCCCGGGTTGTTTATCCCCTGGAATAAGCAATGTCAGCATGAAGAATGAATCTTTCATAACCAACCATGGTGGTAGGTTGTAGGGAATAAGAATGACAGGCCACATGCTATAAGAGTTGCTCATGTTACCAAAAGGGTTGAACCCATCAGTTGCTATTCCTAGTCTCACATTGCGAGCCTCACAAGCGAACTCAGGATGCTTAACATCAAACTCCTTCCACTCATCACTGTGGGCTGGATGCCCGGATTCCTCACCATCAGTAGGATTATTCATGTGCCATCTCATGGCCTTGGCTATTGCTTTAGACATGAACAACCGTTTTAATCTCGGTATCAAAGGGAAGTAACGCAAAATCTTACGCGCAATCTTCTTTCCCCTAGCACAATTGATCTTGTACCTCGACACATTGCACTTTGGACATCTATCCAGTGCTGCATTTTCCTTCCAAAAGAGTATACAATCATTTATGCAGGCATCAATGAGCTCATATGACAAGCCTAAGCCAGACAATATCTTCCTTGCCTCGTATGTGTTCTTGGGAACTAAATTACCTTCTGCTAAAAGTTTAATTTGGAACTTCAAGAACATATCAAGTGATTTATTGGTCCAATGGTTCGTTACCTTCATATTAAATACCTCAATAACAAACTTCAACAGATTATAATCTTTGCTACCTGGGTATATCTCACGTTGGGCATCTTTCAAAAGTTTATCAAAGTTCTGGACTTCCTCATTATGTTGGGTTGTATCTATTGGTTCCCCTCTTATTCGATCTTCCACCAACGCATCAATACCACCTAGATCACCATCTCTCATTTCATGACGCCGAACATCATTTGATTCACGGGTTTCTCCATGCTCATGCCAGATAGTGTAACTTTGCATAATCCCATGCCGAAGCAAATGAATTTGCACATCTTCTGGACTTTTTCGGTAAAAGTTTACACACTTTAGACACGGACACAGAATATTACCTTGCGCATCAACAGCTGCTCTTGCAAATTTAATAAACAAAGTAACACCATTATAATACAGCTGACTAATTCTTCCATCTGCTGTCATGCCCATTTTCATCCAACTTTTGTCCATGTCTGATAGCAAATGCAAGTACATTTTAAGTAATCAAATTAATGTCATGTCATGCATCACATAGTAATTAAGTTGCTTACTATGAATGAGGTCTTCGGATTGGATAGATTTGAATAAACAAAAATATTAGAGTAGACCTACTTAAGCTAAGGCACAGTACAAAGTTCAATCTAATAATTTTAGAGTAACCTGATTAATGAAAGTATTTAGTTTGACTGTGACTAAGTATACAATGGAGTAAAATTCTAACGCAGGGAAAAGCTTAAAGCGCCATATGAAAAGCAACTAATGAAGTTAAGAAACCTCCATAATCCATAGACTTCCAAATTAATGAACATAAAAACCAAAGAGAACATTATGTCAAACATCTTAGACACATATATTCTTAAACTTGACTAAATGCTGGGAATCTCTCTCCTTTTCACATTCTCCAATAGAAAGAAAGAGACTGTTGTTATGTTACTCATTCTGTTCTGTTATGTATGCTCTATTCTAGTTCACAAAAGTCTTGTAATTCTACGGCAGTCCAGCAGTGTATAGAGTGGGCTGTATTTCTGCTGTCCTATTCCTCCTAGGCTGAGCAGCTACTTTGCTCGACCATTCAAAGTGCTGGACTGTTTTGATGCCTTCATAAAGTTGTATAAGGTGTTTATGTTGTAATTGTCCAGCTTGGGAGCTTGGTAAGTCCCTATGTTTTGTACCTACCCTTAGGGGGTTGTCCCTCGGGCTGTTTTAAGCTTTCCTAGGGGGCTTGTCCCTAGCTTCCTACATTCTCTTTTGAGTTTCAAACTGTGTCCATGTTAGATCTCTGTGTGCCTTGCTGCTGTTGTTTTCGGCACAGTTTGTAAATGCTTAACTGCCTTACTGCTACTGCTGTAGTTCGGTAAGTCTAGCTGCTACTGTTGTTTCGGTTCTCATTTTATGGGTTGCTGTTGTTGCTGTTTGCTGCTATCATGGTAGCAAGTAGCTGCTGTTCTGCTGCTCTCTACAACTGCTACTGGTTGTCTCCAGCTAGTTGACAAAGTTTGTCATGGTAAAGTTGCTAGTTGTTACTGCTGTACCTACTGCTGTACCTACTGCTTATTGATGTGTGGCAATGAGACTACTACTGTTAATAGTCACTAGATGCCTGTAATCTGGTTAGCTACAGTGTCAACCACCCTCTCATGGTGGCCTCTCATGCTACTGACTAAAAGCTACATTGCTGACTAAAACCGTGCTATGTCGCTGTGTTTGTTATGCAGTTCAGGCCAGTTTCAATTTTCAATGTTCAATGCCATGTGTTTTTCTTCCATCTCTTAGATGGAATTGAAACACGTGGATGTTCAATGTAACCTTAGACGTAAATCAATGTAGCCACTTGGCTTAGATCATTTTTCTTAATCTTTGTTCTTTTCTCTTGTTTTTCTCCTCCTGGGGTATGCCACTTGTATGCTGTACATTCGCTTAGCCTCTTTTTATTTCAAGCTATTTTACCGGAAAAAAAAAATTGCCAGGAAAGTCAATACAATTGTGCATTGACAAAAAATTCTCTATTAGCATGAAAACTCTTCACAATTAGCTATGCATAAAACAACACAATACATTAGGTAAAATGCATACTTCAAGCTTAAAAGTTCTGAATACGTGTGCATGTGGAAGAATCACCGTCTTCTACTACCTCTTAAAGTAAAAAAGCAAACATGTAAATACTACATTAAACAACTATTGGTCAAAAGGTCATCTACATCACTTTGGTTAAGATTTAGTATGCCTTCCAGTCCTCACAACAGCTTTTATTTCGAAGGATTGTTTAGTCCCAACATATTTCTATACCTCAATGGCTACTCTTGTTTCAGCGATTCCTATGTACAAGCTTGGTGGCAGTAGCCGCTGTACCATATAATACAACTATTGGTCAAAAGGTCATCTACATCACTCTGGTTAAGATTTAGTATGCCTTCCAGTCCTCACAACAGCTTATATTTCGAAGGATTGTTTAGTCCCAACATATTTCTATACCTCAATGCCTACTCTTGTTTCAGTGATTCCTATGTACAAGCTTGGTGGCAGTAGCCGCTGTACCATATAATAAGAGGGTTTAGCATATAACAAGTCCCCTATAGTAAGCAAGTAATGTGAAAATATGTTAGGCATCAATAATCATTCAAAACTCTAAGATAAACTTCCTCATTATCCCATATTTTACTAACAAGATTCTAGGGTCAAGGTATAAGGTTAGGTTGAGATTCAATAGCTTAGAAGTGATGTAATCGCTAGTTCCGGTAGGAAGTCCAAGAGTCATTAAAAACTAGACTTCAAGAGCTTTGAAACGACAGGTCATAGATTAAAAACAGAGTTCGGACAACATAGCTATACCCGTTTAAGTTGGCCTTTTAGCTTTGGAAAGACAAAGTTGCAGATTCTGCAATTCTACCAACTTCAAACCAAAAACTGATTTAACTCAAGAACATTTGAGGCACAATCTTTAAATAGCTTGACAGGTCTATGTGTCTAGTTTCAAAATCAAGAAACGGTGCGCGTTTTCGATGCTCGTGCTAAAAGATACGGCTGTTTTCCTAACATGTGACAGTGCTGACTGCACAGTAACGAATTTGAGTGCTGTTAGGTTACGAATTTCTATAGAACTCAATACTTCGAGTTATGGTCTGAAATTTTTACCGTAGATAAAAGACTCATAGAGGAACTCTCAATAAAAATCTCATAATTTTTGGAGCTTAGGAACTGCCTCAACAAAAATCTAAAAAATCAGGACAGACACAAGATTTCCAATTCTGCAGATTTCCAGAAAATTACTTGTTCTTCTTCCTGTGATTTTCAACTCTTAAACCCTTCCGAAATACTTCAAACTCACATCAAATCCTTACTAATCAAGCTCAAACCCATATATATTAAAGAGCTACTCTAGAAACATCAAATTCATGGATCAAGTAAGTTCTAAATATGAAATTCAAGGGATTCAATTAGGGTTCTTGAGCTTCTTCAAGAGTTCAACCCTAAAACTCAAATTCAACTTAAATCAAACATCTAGAGCATGAATTCAGTCCCTAAGATATGAAATTTAACATAAAAATCATGGAATCAAGTAAAAGAAACATGTATTACCAAGTTAAATCTTCAATTCCAAGCCAAGCAAGGTTTTTCCCCAATTTTTTTTTCCTTTCTCTTCTTCTTCTTCTTTTCCACCGTTTCTCTCTCTCTCTCTCTCTCTCTCTCTCTCTCTCTCTCTCTCTCTCTCTCTCTCTCTCAACGTGGAGGATAGAGGTGGAACAAGAATAATGTAGAACGTTCTCTTTTGTTTTCTCAGGCTAGGTGGATAAATACTTGTGCGTGGCCTAGTCCATACTCTACCATGTACTCCAATTCTATTTAACAAGTATGAAAAGTGCAATACTCACCTAATTAACCCGAAACACATCACCTAATTAAACTCCAAGCATAATTAAAGGTCAGGGGTATTACAGAAATCATCTCTAAAACCAGTCCTAAGCAGCCCCCAAGCAGCCATAGCCCCACCCTTATTCCTCCTCTATTATCTAGAATCATGTTTGACTTGAAGAATATAAAACGTTAAAAAAAAAAAAAAGAAGTTAGCTCCATTAAAAAAACTAGGGCATAAGACATATAAGGGTACGAGTATCAGGATAAAGAAATGCTAAACAATCTCATTGTGTCAGCACCCAAAAGGAACAAATTAGATAAACAAACCAACGAATTTTGATTACAGAATAAACTAATCACAGTATGGGAAATCTATATAGCAAACATAGAATAGGTTACAATGACTTTATGAAGAAATCGAGGGCAGCTTACAGGATCTACTCGGGATTACAGATATAGGGCTTTACAAATACTCCAAAGTAAGAAATTCGGAACCTAATCAAGAAAAATAGAGAGAGAGAGAGAGAGAGAGAGAGAGAGAGAGAGAGAGAGAGAGAGAGAACCAGAAATTGATGACTGATGATGCCGCTGAAAAAAAAAAAAAGGAACGCAGTAGAGGTTAGAAATCAGGGGAGGAAAGTGATGAAGGGATCGGAATCTATAGAGGAGAAGAGAAATAAGTTGATCCTTACTTACCTTGAGAGAGAGATTCGGAGTTGCAGAGATGGCGGGGGGAGCGGTGTGAGGATGGAGTTGCAGAGATGGAGTGGGGTGCGGTGTGAGAGACGGTGATGGGGTTTGGTGTAAAATATTACTCCGTAGAACGAACAAGGGCTTTTCAGCGCCCAAAATTTTGGGATCAACGCCCAAAATATTCAGCGCCCTTTACACCCGCCAAAATCCCCCCTCAACGACGACGAAAAAAATTTCTCACCCAAACCCTTTACTTTTGTGAGGAACTTATTTGTCATGTATTGATTGTAGGCATCTGTGCAGATTCTGAAAGGAACAAATTAGTGACGAAAAAAAATATTTCATCACCTTATATTTATTTTGTCAATCCTTTAGGTGACGAAATTTATATTTTCCTCACTAATTAGCTATTTTTGGTGACAAATTAAAATTTCCTCACCTTAAATTTGTCTGTCCTCTTAATTGGTGACGAAAAAAAAATTTCCTCACAAATAGGCACAATTAGAGACAAAACCTATTTTCCTCACAAGCAATTTCGTCACTTATTCTCTTTTTTGTTGTAGTGGAGGTTTGATTGAGTGTGTAGGTATCTCAATTTCTGTGCGTTAAATTCGGAGCCCAAAGGCCCCTTTATATAGGCATAGGGATGACTCACTCCGGCCAATCAAATCACGAGATGGCAATTGCAATTGCAATGCATCTCTAACTCTACGTCGTGATCTCCGAACGTAGCCCGAACGCATCGGAAAGGTAGTGTAGTTGGATCAAACCAAACGTCTGACAGAACGTTCCAGAGTCTGGAAAAAGGTCGATCAGGCGGCCGAGCAAAGGATGTCGCGGCCGTGGAATGGATGTCTCGGCCGAAGGATGGATCTCGCGGCCGAGGGATTGATCTCTCAGGGAGATTTTGCTGGCAACAGGTTGCTCGGGCGAGGGATTGATGTTATGGCCGTGGGATTGATGTTACGGCCGTCAGATGGATTTTCCTAGGCTTCTGTATTTCTGTCCGAAAGGCTGTATGGCTTTGAATTGGGTCCTCTAAGTGGTCAAAGTTCTCACCGAAAGTCCTAAGGTCCTCAAGGAAGTAATCAGCAATCACTGTATCCATTTCATCATCGGGATTGTCCCAAGGTGGGACTTGAAATAATCGTTAGGCCAAATTGGGGTGTCTACAGATGCCCCTCTTTGACTGAACTCAGACGGATCGCGAGACATGTTTGAGTAAGAGTCAAAGCTGTAAAAAGCAACTCAATTTGGTCCAACCACTATTCCAAGGGGTTTTTGAAAAAGGTTTTGTTATGGTCGGGCTGGGAGGCTGCCTACGTATTCCACAAGGGAAATTCAGACCAATCGTAGTTCGGGCAATAAAGAAAAGCAAAAAGTTTGGAGGGTTAGAGACAGAAGACGTACCTTAGGGCTTAAAAAGCCGTAGTGTGACGTACCTAGATTGAGCCAGGGTTTTGGCGAAGAGTAGTTGAAGGAGCGCGGGGCTACCTGGGGAGTTTCTTTGCGGAGAGCTTCCTTAGTATTTTGGGGTAGATCAGTACACTGCAGGTGCGTTTGCTTTTCTTGATCATCCTTACTTTGACTGAAAGGAGCTCGGTAGAGTAGCCTATCCTTGCGAATGAGCTGGAAGGGGTTGATGTAATGGGGTGGAATCCAGACCATCTACTGGGGATGAGTTGGATGCCGGCTTGCTTTTGAGACGTGAGGGGCACATGGCCAGTAACTGGAGCACGGAGCTTTGGTGATGAGGAAACCGAGGCACGGAGCAGGTTGTAGTCATGAGGCGAGAGCCTGGAGAGTGATAGAATTGAGGCGTGGAGCCTGTTGCAATCTTGAGGCGAAGGCCTGAGGGGATGGGATAGGACCGAAGCGCGGAGCTGGTATTGATCAGGATGAGAGCCTGTGGTGTCAGAGCTTTGAGCTTGACGTAATGAACCGAAGCGCGGAGCTGGTTGTATTCTGATGGTCTGTGCACGGAGCTTTCTCATCATAAGTGTTGGCGTGGAGCCAAAGGATCGAGGCGCTGAACCGATCAATAAAACCGAGGCATAGTGCCGGTTGATTCGCAGGATTGACCTGTTTCATGAATAAGAGAGAGATGCAGAGTGTGTATATGATGATGGTTTGTTAGATGTGAACAGGTATGATGATGCAGACTCGATGTGATAATGTTGATGCAATATGTGCACGGGCCCGTGCGTGTGTGTTTGTTTTAAGCTTAGAGCTTCTATCAAGTTCCGGACTTGAGCATTCAGAGCGTAGAGCTCGAGCATTCGGACGGCAGAATCCGAGCATTCAAAGTACAGGCTTTGAGCGTCCAGTACGCAGTGGTTGGGCATCCAAGCGTAGAGCTTGAGCATTCAAGTGTATAACTTGAGCATCCAGTACACAGTGGTTGGGCATCCAAGCGTAGAGCTTGAGCATTCAAAAATGTTAGATTTTTGAGCATTCAGGCGTAGAGCCTGAGAATAGATGTCTTGATTGTTGGGGCGGCTTAGAGCCTGTTGCTTGTTTACGGCTTCGAGCCAGTTGAGATGATGGGCTTTGAGCTGCTGAGTTGAGATTACAGGCGTAGAACCTGTTGCCGTGATAGCGAGCATAGAGCTGTGTTGAGATAGTAAACATAGGCTTCGAGCCTGTTGAGGTGATGACTTGGAGCCATTTGAGATAATGGGTTTTGAGCCGCCGAGATTGTTTGTTTACGGCTTCGAGCCAGTTGAGATAGCGGGCTTAGAGCCGCTGAGTTGTGTAGAGATGATGGGCGTAAAGCCGCTGATAGAGGATTGTTGAGAATTGTTACGGCTTTGAGCTGCTGAGCTGTTGAGTATTCCATCCTCCATCTTCCACGGGGTTATGCTTGGGATGTTTCCAAAGCTAGTTTTGAGTATGCTCGGGATTGCCCCCAAGGCTAGATTCCACATGCTCGGGATTGTCTCCAAGGCTAGTTCTGAGTATGCTCGGGATTGCCCCCAAGGCTAGTTCTTGAATATGCTCGGGATTTCCCCCAAGGCTAATTCTATATGCCCAAGGCTAGTCCTTGACCATATTCCAATTTGTTAGGGAGATTTCCATTACCTCCACTACTGGGAGTGCCTTCCGGAGGCCAAACGCCTTCTAGCGACTCAAATGTCTTTTGGTGGCTAAATGTTTTCTGCAAGTTGGCAACGCTTTCTGGAAGCTAGTAACATAAACGCCTTCTGGAGGGTGCATTGAGTGGAAGCCGCAGGATTGTTTTACTGGCCTGCTGAGCGCGAGGTTGTGCACATGGCTGTAGACACCCCAATTTGGCCTAACGATTATTTCAAGTCCCACCTTGGGACAATCCCGATGATGAAATGGATACAGTGATTGCTGATTGCTTCCTTGAGAACCTTAGGACTTTCGGTGAGAACTTTGACCACTTAGAGGACCCAATTCAAAGCCATACCGCCTTTAAGACAGAAATACGGAAGCCTAGGAGAATCCATCTGTCGGCCGTGACATCGATCCCACGGCCATAACATCAATCCCTCACCCGAGCAACCTGTTGCCAGCAAAATCTCTCTGAGAGATCAATTCCTCGGCCGCAAGATCTATACTTCGGCCGAGACATCCATTCCTCGGCCGTGAAATCCTTTACTCGGCCGCCAGATCGACCTTTTTCCAGACTCTCGAACGTTCTGTCAGACGTTTGGTTTGATCCAACTACACTACCTTCCCGATGCGTTCGGGCTACGCTCAGAGATTACGACGTAGAGTTAGAGATGCATTGCAATTGCAATTGCCATCTCGTGATTTGATTGGCCGGAGTGAGTCATCCCTATGCCTATATAAAGGGGCCTTTGGGCTCCGAAATAAACACAGAAATTATCAGACCTACACACTCAATCAAGCCATGAAACTCTGTCAAAATACTCTCTCAAACTCACTCTTCAAAAGCCCTAACCTCCCGAAGGTAGCCGTCAATCCGGCGATCAAACCCCGAAGTTCAAACCCTAACCCTAGGGTTCTCAATCAAGCAATCAATCAATCACGCCCAATCCAAAGCAAATCAAGCAACTGAGGGATCAAGGTGGTGAGGCCCAACGGCCTCCGGTTTGTCTTAATTTACTATATTTTTGACTAACCGTAGCATTTTGATTATTCGTTAATCTTTCTGTCTGGTGTGAGGAAGAACACCGACCGGGGCTTCGATCCCTCGGCCGGTACATCAAACCAGTGTGATTACTCGGCCGTGACATCCATTCACCGGCTGAGTAATCGATCTCCTGGGACAGTTTATTTGCTTTCTCTGCTTTCTAATGCATGCTTATTTATCGCACTGGCTCACCTTACTTACTGTTTAAAGGAATAAATAAACAGATTATGTGTTGGAATTAAACAAAGCATCTACACGTCTTATGTTGAATGATTATGGGCCGGTCTTGCGATCGGGCAAAGAGGGGTGCCTAACACCTTCCCCTTATTGTACTTTTGGCTCCCGTATCCAGAATCTCTATCTATTTTCCCAATTTTAATAAACTGGGTGGCGACTCTATTTGATGATAACCGTTATCATGTGGCGATGTTCCTAGCCATGGGAATGTCCATGATTTTGGTTTATGAAACGAGCAACCAATCGAGCAAACAAATGTGATCAACCTGTATGGCGATGCCCCGTTTGGGAGGTGTCTACAGTTTTTGGCGACTCTGCTGGGGAATAAGAGAGCCATAACCAAAAATTCAACATAAGACTAATACATGCCTTGTTTAATTCATTTATCATATGCATCGAGCGGGCAACCCGTTGAGTTCACCTGATATCCCGGCATGACACGGGCTATGTTGGGGGTTCCAGCAAACTCCACAGTCACTCGTACCTAGTGGTATATCAAAAGGGGAACCACCCAATCACCGCCTATGATGGGCTGGAGAGAGGATTGGTGCCCTTTGACGACGGAGCACCCTGAGACTACCAAAACCTTGCATGTTCTAGAAAGCCATAGAACTTGTCAAACTAAGACAGGAACCTACAGGCTAGGAGCCTACTTGCATTTTACTTGCAAAAGTTCTTCCTCACACCTTGTATATGTTGTTGTAATATCACTTTCTGTGCAGAAGGGTTGGGGCATGAACTAAGAACCCTAACTCTAAGTCTTCATAGCTAAGCACTAAGGCATAGCATTGCCTGCAAGGTACGTTTTTGGTAAGTTGAAAGCATCATTGCTTGCTTAACATTCCCGCTTTACTTAAAGCACCGCAAAGCATGGATTTCTAGAACGAAATCAAACATTGGCTGCCCCACCGGCAATTGAACTAGGGGTTGCTCTAGCAATCTTTGCCTTGCAAGGCTAAAGGAAGGAGGGAGTGTAAAGTAGTAGAGCAGATTATGGATGATTATATGCAAAGTCAAGGATATTTTGGATAGGACTTGCCATACTTACTTCTCCATGGATGATTCAGCATGACAAGTGTAGGACTTTGGTTCCTATTTTCAAATCGGCCTAGCAACCCATCTTTCAAAATTCAAAATTTTGAGCATGCTTACCGCAACAAGCCGGTAAGATTTAGGAGTTTGTCAATGTGCTAGCAAATAATCAAGTGGATTTCAATTACCTCAATCACGTTTTGAGAAAGAATCTTCCCTAACCAAGAATTGAAAGAATTTTCAAATCTTTTTGCAATGCCTAGTCTAATCCTCAAATGACAAGTTTTTCTGAAACATTCAAATAGCCGCTAGCACAGCGATGGACCCCGAATCTACTTTTTGTTGTAGTCATATGCTCAACCTTTTCGGTTTGTCTCATAATATGAATTGGCTTGGAAGTGGGATCTTAAGTGGCAGCAACAAGTCTTAAGAATCATCCATATCAAAAATGGCTGGCTATCTATAGTATCCGATCAACTCATGCATACAAACGAATTGCAATGCATGACTCATCCATAATCTGTGTAAGTAGCTGTGGTGCTATATATATATATATACATATCATTTTGATTGCCTCTTTCTAACTATGCAGGGGCCAAACCAAAAGAGGAGTCCATCCTCCTCATTTCCTTTATTTGTTCATCGCATGTCATTTGGTTGCACCACCACTAAGGGCAGTTTGCATATTAGAAAATGCGCCGCATGGACAATTAGTTTTGGATATCTCAACTTGAGCATGATTAGGTTTCTCCTTCTCTTAGATTTGGAGTTTGATCTCAGACATGATGGTAATGGCTGACGAAAAATTGAGGTTTTGATCCAACCAAGTTTTAAGCAATGGCAGCCATGTCCATCACGTCTTGGCTTAGATTTTTCATACCTAGCTAACTTTCACGCCATTTTGGCCCATGTTTTGCTTCTCTTGAAAAATTGATATCATTTTGCTCATCATGGTTTTTGGCCAATCGTCACACTCAACATGAAATGTGGGTCTTAAATTCAAGTCTCCTCAAATATGAACTACGAATGGCCTGATTCTCTGTTGGGATACGTAGGCACCTTTTGGTCGGCCACAAATTTGAAAATGTTCCATCATGTGCTACTTTGCTGCCATAGAATGCTCATAATAACATCAAACGTTGAAAACAATCCTTAGGGATTTCAAAGTAATCTTATGACATCTTTTGGAACACATCATAGTCACTTGAATTGTCAAAAGCGCAAAACGAGTTTTTCAAAAGCTATGACCCGCGTCATTTCTGTTGAGCTAAAAAGGAATTGACACATCTCTGCACCCTCACAGAGATCGCTTGTAAGCAAAACATGCTATTGAAGATGAAGAAGGAGAAAAGAAAAAGGAAAAAGAAAAAAAAATGATGAGCTCGCTGGATTGAAAACCCGTAAGGGCGGTCTAGGCAAAAGTTAGAGCACGAACAAAGTGAGAAATTAGCCGTGTCACCATGCATCTACTATGTGTCTCAAAGGATTGTCCTCAATCTTAGAAAATCCACTTGGTTAAACCTCGAAGCCCCTAATTTCTTGGTTAGGATCCTTTCCACTTTGTCGTGTGTTTCAAGATGAAGAAAGGCATTCATTTCTCTATCCCAAACACTTATCCCTTGCTAGCCACATCGAGCCTCTGGATAATTTCTTTGAACAGCCTGCTAGGCAGCCATCCCCTACACTGGGGCAAACACAAAAAACTACAAGGAGAGAGGAAAGAAAAATCAATGAGAGAACGAGCGCCCTGTCATACAAGGGGCACTTTGAAGGAAACATTTCTTCCAATACACACAAAGGACATTTTCGAAGAAACCAACTCTTTCACACAAAGTGAGGCAAGAGACAACAAGAGTTGATAAAAATGTTGAAGATGGCTGCTAGCTTTTAAAACCCAAGCATGAGTAGAAATTAGGTTTGAGCCTTTACATCTGCTTCTTTTTCAAACCAAAACCCCAAGCCTACATTATGGTCCATAATAAAGTCCTCTCAGATTGGGGAACACGACTTAGTAGCAAGGTCCTAGACACTAGGGGCATCACCAGTATGGGACTTAACACGAAGGGCAAGAATCTTGGAATTTGCATCTTCTTAGCAAATCACACAACGTGGAGAGTAACATGGCTATGTTCCCCTTTATGCACTTCTCTCATATGGGTCTCAATAGGTGCCTATCAATCCAACTTAAGTCAGTCAGATCAAGCTCGAAGCAACAAACTCACCTAATTGGCTAAGGACATGGGTTTGCAAAATAATTCTGCGTCCTTTGATGATTGAATGACGTGAGTGTGGAACATATAGATGAAATGATACGATTTTGAAATCCTTAAGGAAAAACTTTCAAAATTGATCTTATCTCAAACAATCTTGACACAGCAAATACAAGCACAGTCACTTTTTGCAAATCTCTGAGGAAATAATATGGGTCTCTCATTTCATGAGGAGTGTAGCAATATGGTCCCTTGACCAAACAATGTTTTCAGTAGTGCCGCCTAAGGCATTGCGGTCTTTCAAACACCTGGCTAGTAAATAAGTCACTATTGGTCTCCCCAAATCAAGGGGAAGCATTTGATCAAATACGCAAAAGTTGAGATGTCCAGAATACATTGCGAATTTACATGCATATCACTATCACCCTGTCTTTTGCACTAACCTCTTGTCGTGATCGCACAAGCTAACTCCAAATATGAGGTGTTTCTTATGATCAAACAAGGCAGAATCATCAAGGCATCATGGTCATCATCTCTATGCGAGGAGTAAAAGAGCAACAAAGGGACGCACTGTAAAATCTACCTCCCTGCCAACACACTCGCCCTTCAAAAAAAAAAAAAAGCTCAGCCTAAGAAGCGTCATATCTTGGGAGAACACCTCAACTCTTTTGTGGAATGCTGTCACACAGCACTGTCAAGGGCATGCCAAGACCTCTGCCGAATGGAAACATTGCACCCACGTTTATTGTTATTCACATCGCATGTTTCTATGCTAGGGGCAAGTAGATCATTGTCATCATGCACGATTGAGCTAGGGTCAAGCATTCATGGCCTAAACAGGGGGCTTGCATTTCTTTTTAAATACTCAAATTAACATGCCTATGTATTGCATTGCAATCTATGTCACCCAAAATCGTTCAAGCTCTTGAACTAGGGTTCTTTAAAAGTGATGGTCTTGCCCCTAGCAGTCAGCATAAAAGGGTTTCGGCCCGTGGTCGATCCCAAGCCTATTGCATGTTGTTTTCCTATCTATTGCTATTTTTCTAAACTATTCAAATATGGATTGCAGGATTCTCCTGGATTTCGGTCCTTGAACCGACCATACCAAGCTTGGTATCTATAACTGACAGAGCCAAGTCAAAAAAGCTGAAAGATAGCCTCAGCAAACTCTACAATTGGCACCATATCAACAGTATTAAAGTGGCTTCGCACTTCACATCCCCATAGCTCCTTACTTTGCATCAGCAACTTTGCCTTCATAACTCAGAAGCCTCACACTTGCTCTTCAGTAGCACCGTACTCATGCCTTGTCATATTCACGACCTTGTTGGGTTTCATAAGCTCCGAGCAATTCTATGCACAGGTCGCCTTGCGCTCGGCAGGTCCGATCTCCACGACTCCCTCTCAACAGTAGCTCAATTCAGCAGCTCCCTGCACCTATTATCTCAGCAGCTACATGCTCGCTACCATCAAAACATGTCAATGGCTCCCCCACGTCAGTAGCACCCCGTGCTCAAAAGCTCCGTACTCAGGTCACTCAACTTCGGAAACTCGGCAGCTCTATGCCTATGCTCACTATCACCTAGCAGCTTTAGGCTCAGCAGCTCTAAGCCTACTCAGCGGCCCTGTGCTCGCCATCATGATCACTCAATAGCCCCTTTTACAGCCTTGTGCCCAAGTCGCTCATCAGCTCAGTATTCACTCCTCCAACGGCTTTGAGTTCAAGTATTTATCAACAACTCTAAGTTCACTATCACTTCCAGCCACTCTATACTCATACTCAGTAGCCCTGTGCCCAAGTCACTCAAACAGCTCTGCACTCACCTCAACAGCCTCGTGCCTACTAGTCATTCAGCAGCTCTGTAGCTACCCCGAGCTCACATCTTGAAGATAAGCAGCCTCACCACTTCCAGGCCGGTGAAGCAATCTTGTGACTCCCACTTAATGCACATTTATGCAGTTCTGGCCCAGCGCACACTTCGGAAAGCATCCCTTCAGTAGGGGAGTTGAAAGTCTGCTTAACAAGGTTGAAATTAGGAGGCGAAGGAAATCTCCTAGGCGTGCATGAGGATCATCTTGTCAGCAAAGACGATGGAAATCTCTGAAGACATTAATCACCGAAGCATTTAACAAACCTTATGGCACTTTGGGTCAACAAGTCAACGAAGTCAAAGTGGAATATGGTCAAGAACTAGCCTTGGGGACGATCCCGAGCATACTCAAAAAACTAGCCTTGGGGGCAATCTCGAGCATACTCAGAACTAACCTTGGGGACAACCCCGAGCATATGGAATCTAGCCTTGGGGGCAATCCCGAGCATACTCAAGAACTAGCCTTGGGGGCAATCCCGAGCATACTCAGAACTAGCCTTGGGGACAAAGTGGAATATGGTCAAAAACTAGCCTTGGGGGCAATCTCGAGCATACTCAGAACTAGCCTTGGGGACAACCCCGAGCATATGGAATCTAGCCTTGGGGGCAATCCCGAGCATACTCAAAACTAGCCTTGGAAACATCCCAAGCATAAGGAACCAATCAAACCCCGTGGAAGATGGAATACATAAGCAATCTCAGCGGCTCAAACCCGAGCATACTCAGAACTAGCCTTGGGGGCAATCCCGAGCATACTCAAAACTAGCCTTGGAAACATCCCAAGCATAAGGAACCAATCAAACCCCGTGGAAGATGGAAGATGGAATACTCATCAACTCAGCGGCTCGAAGCCCACCATCTCAACTGGCTCGAAGCCATAAACAATCATCTCAACACCCGTATTTATCATCTCATCAACTCAGCGGCTCGAAGCCCACCGTCTCAACTGGCTCGAAGCCGTAAACAAGCAACAGGCTCTAAGCCGCCCCAACAATCAAGATATCTATTCTCAGACTCTACGCCTGAATGCTCAAAAATCTAACATTTTTGAATGCTCAAGCTCCAAGCTTGGATGCCCAACCACTGTGTACTGGATGCTCAAGTTATACACTTGAATGCTCAAGCTCTACGCTTGGATGCCCAACCACTGCGTACTGGACGCTCAAAGCCTGTACTTTGAATGCTCGGATTCTGCCGTCCGAATGCTCGAGCTCTACGCTCTGAATGCTCAAGTCCGGAACTTGATAGAAGCTCTAAGCTTAAAACAAACACACACGCACGGGCCCGTGCACATATTGCATCAACATTATCACATCTAACAACCATCATCACACATATACACTCTGCATATCTCTCATGAAACAGGTCAACCCTGCAATCAACCGGCACTATGCCTCGGTTTTATTGATCGGTTCAGCGCCTCGATCCTTTGGCTCCACGCCAACACTTATGATGAGAAAGCTCCGTGCACAGACCATCAGAATACAACCAGCTCCGCGCTTCGGTTCATTACGTCAAGCTCAAAGCTCTGACACCACAGGCTCTCATCCTGATCAATACCAGCTTTGCGCTTCGGTCTCATCAAGCTCTAAGCTCACCTCAGGCCTTCGCCTCAAGATTGCAATAGGCTCCACGCCTCGATTCTATCACTCTCCAGGCTCTCGCCTTATGACTACAACCGGCTCCGTGCCTCGGTTCCACCAAAGCTCCGTGCTCCAGTTATTGGCCCTGTGCCCCTCACGTCTTAAAAACAAGTCGGCATCCAACTCATCCCCAGTAGATGGTCTGGATTCCACCCCACTACATCAATTCCTTCCAGCTCATTCGCAAGGATAGGCTACTCTACCGAGCTCCTTTCAGTCAAAGTAAGGACGATCAAGAAAAGCAAACGCACCTGCAGTGTACTGATCTACCCCAAAATACTAAGGAAACTCTCCGTAAAAACTCCCAGGTAGCCCCGCGCTCCTTCAACTACTCTTCGCCAAAACCCTGGCTCAGTCTAGGTACGTCACACTACGGCTTTTTAAGCCCTAAGGTACGTCTTCTATCTCTAACCCTCCAAACTTTTTGCTTTTCTTTATTGCCCAAACTACAATTGGTCTGAATTTCCCTTGTGGAATACGTAGGCAGCCTCCCGGCCCGACCATAACAAAACCTTTTTCAAAAAACCCCTTGGAATAGTGGTTGGACGAAATTGAGTTGCTTTTTACAGCTTTGACTCTTACTCAAACATGTCTCGCGATCCGTCTGAGTTCAGTCAAAGAGGGGCATCTGTAGACACCCCAATTTGGCCTAACGATTATTTCAAGTCCCACCTTGGGACAATCCCGATGATGAAATGGATACAGTGATTGCTGATTGCTTCCTTGAGAACCTTAGGACTTTCGGTGAGAACTTTGACCACTTAGAGGACCCAATTCAAAGCCATACAGCCTTTAAGACAGAAATACGGAAGCCTAGGAGAATCCATCTGTCGGCCATGACATCGATCCCATGGCCATTACATCAATCCCTCACCCGAGCAACCTGTTGCCAGCAAAATCTCCCTGAGAGATCAATTCCTCGGCCGCAAGATCTATCCTTCGGCCGAGACATCCATTCCTCGGCCGTGAAATCCTTTACTCGGCCGCCAGATCGACCTTTTTCCAGACTCTCGAACGTTCTGTCAGACGTTTGGTTTGATCCAACTACACTACCTTCCCGATGCGTTCGGGCTACGCTCAGAGATTACGACGTAGAGTTAGAGATGCATTGCAATTGCAATTGCAATTGCCATCTCGTGATTTGATTGGCCGGAGTGAGTCATCCCTATGCCTATATAAAGGGGCCTTTGGGCTCCGAAATAAACACAGAAATTATCAGACCTACACACTCAATCAAGCCACGAAACTTTGTCAAAATACTCTCTCAAACCCACTCTTCAAAAGCCCTAACCTCCCGAAGGTAGCCGTCAATCCGGCGATCAAACCCCGAAGTTCAAACCCTAACCCTAGGGTTCTCAATCAAGCAATCAATCAATCACGCCCAATCCAAAGCAAATCAAGCAACTGAGGGATCAAGGTGGTGAGGCCCAACGGCCTCCTGTTTGTCTTAATTTACTATATTTTTGACTAACCGTAGCATTTTGATTATTCGTTAATCTTTCTGTCTGGTGTGAGGAAGAACACCGACCGGGGCTTCGATCCCTCGGCCGGTACATCAAACCAGTGTGATTACTCGGCCGTGACATCCATTCACCGGCCGAGTAATCGATCTCCTGGGACAGTTTATTTGCTTTCTCTGCTTTCTAATGTATGCTTATTTATCGCACTGGCTCACCTTACTTACTGTTTAAAGGAATAAATAAACAGATTATGTGTTGGAATTAAACAAAGCATCTACACGACTTATTTTGAATGATTATGGGCCAGTCTCGCGACTGGGCAAAGAGGGGTGCCTAACACCTTCCCCTTATTGTACTTTTGGCTCCCGTATCCAGAATCTCTATCTATTTTCCCAATTTTAATAAACTGGGTGGCGACTCTATTTGATGATAACCGTTATCATGTGGCGATGTTCCTAGCCATGGGAATGTCCATGATTTTGGTTTATGAAACGAGCAACCAATCGAGCAAACAAATGTGATCAACCTGTATGGCGATGCCCCGTTTGGGAGGTGTCTACAATGGCGTGGCATAGAGCTGTTGAGGTGTGGGCGTAGAGCCGCTGAGCAGCACTTGAGCATCCTCAATATTTCGATAAGCTTCCTTTTGTTGGTGAGAAATAGGAGATTAGAGGCTCGCGGTGGAGGCCTTTAGTGCACAAGTGGTTTGTGACGTTGTCGGAGCAGGCTCGGGAGTTAGTACGCGCTTCTAGTCTTGAGCCGTTTGTTTTGGGCCTCAATCTTCTGAAGATGGATTGGTTGTTGATGACCTTGCTGGTTGGTGGGATACTCCCAACATGTTCCACTTTCCTTCTGTTGGCGAGATGACGATCACGCAAGGTGATTTTTCTTTGCTTACTGGCCTATGAGTAGGTGGAGCTCCTCTTTGGGTTGACCCCAGGCTTTGGGAGCGGATAGGGGCTTTGAAGTGGTTCTTGTGCCCCCTCTTCACTCGCGTAGTCATGTTGATGTTTCTTGGCTGATCAAGACTTTTATGAAGGTTGATATCTCGACTCAGGTGAGTGTTGAGTAGCTGACACGGGCCTTTCTTCTCTACCTCCTTGGGCAAACGTTGTTTGCCAACAAGGATAGTTCAGTGCATAGGCAGTCTCTAGCCCCTTTGCAGTATTTGGAGGCTATTTGGGAGCTTGATTGGGGAGCATCTGCCTTGGCCACCTTGTATGGCCTCCTTAGGGCTTGTTCACGGGACAGGACTTTTGGTGGTCACTACCGAGTACTTGAAGTATATCCTTCTTCTTTTCTCGTTGTGATTTTTTCCCTTGCTACGAGCGATGGTCGGTGGGGCAATGGAAGCCACGGTTGCCAGTTTTGAGCCCTGGCGACAAGTTTTGGACCGATTGACGGTTGACCAGGTACCCCTTGCATTCCTTGTCTTCAGATCTCCATTCCTCTGTGATGTGGCTGATTTAGACTTTGTTTGTAGGCGAGGTTCGACCCTTGGAGTGGTATATCAGAGGACACCCCTCTTACACGTTCCAGGGTTTCAGATTGTACTCGTAGCCTGTTCGAGGGTCCCTTTTGTTAAGCCTGGTACTTATGTGATCGGGTGGCCAGCCAGTGGCGCCCGCGTGCTGAGGATCTTCAGTTTGTTCCTCCTCCTCCTCCGACGTTGATGAGGTCTACTTCTTCTATGTCTAAAGTAGACTTGGAGAATGCTCAGATCTAGGTGGGTTTGCTTCTTTAGGCAGGTGGCTGTATGGAGTACTGCCATTTTTCCTTGGTTCTGCCTGCTGTTCCTTCAGTTGCTCTTGTTTGGCCACGGGCCCTTTCCTTTGTCTCCTTCCATTTTGATGACGGAGAAGAGGCGCTTGGTGCTTGCCCCTTATTTTGCATTCTTTTCCTTGTAGCTTGAGGTTGAATGAGCACCAGCTGTCAGTGGGGAGGATAACCAGCAATCCCCTTCTTTGTCTCAGAGATTGTCTTGAAGACGGCGTCACGACCAGCTTTAGGATTTTCTTTTTCCTTCCTGTTCATGGTTAGCAAAGAGAGAAGCAGAAACTGTATTTGTATGGTGAAAGCAACCACAGTGATGATTTTGTAGGCAAGCTTTTGTTCATGAAATGAGAAATGCTTTTTATGCCCCTAGATGTCTTGAGTTTGCATGCGATAGTCAGAACATGGCTGTTTGAACAAGTATTTGCTGATAGACAGTAATTTGTGTGAAAATAAAATATTGGCCGAAGAACTGATTACTCGGCTAAAGAATCGATGTTATGGCCGATGTATAGATCCTTCGGCCGTTACTTTGATTTTCCAAAGGTAGATTTTGTTTTGGCTAAGTGGCATCCTCTTTTCTCTTCCTTCTTATGCTTGGTTTTGATTTTCTTGCCTTTTGCTTTTGCCGTGTTCCATAGTCCGGTTGCCAAACTCGGGAGTTTTCAAGGTATCTTGCTCATTGTGTAAATTACCTTTAGGTTAGAGGGGATGACCTATAGCTCTCGTGTCTATTGCTGTTGCCAATTCTTCGAGAAAAGCATACTCATCTTTTGCGAGCTCAATACGCAAGGTTAGCTATACCTATCATTGAGTACAAATCTGTTGACGTTTTCCTTCTCTCCAAATGTTTGGGCCGCATCTCAATGTGAGATTGCCTACGTATCCCTAATCAGGGAATCAGGCCTTTTACGTAGTTCCAAAATCATTACCTTTGAGGTTGGGTTTTTCACTCTTGGTTTTTCTTCTCACATGCTCTTGATTTTGCCTAGGTTACCTAATGGAGGTTGAGTCCCTAGCGAGCTTTTCTTTGAATGCCTTAACTTTTGCCTAGGCTGCGTTTTTGCATTTTCTTGCCCTAGCAGGCTTTGCTCTTACTTTTGCTTGGGTTTTCAGGTTACCCAACGAGCACTTCTCTCAAGAGGGTTTCTGCGTTTTGGAGAGGAATTTGATGGAGATATTTTTCTAAATCTCTCTTGTGTTTGTACCTTCATAATGGGCGAGCTAACCTAAGTGTTCTCGCGGAGATAGTGTCTTCTTTCTAAGTTTTGACAAAAACCTAGTTTCTTAAGCAACTAAAGTTCATCCTTTCCTTCCTTTTTGTCAAAGACACAAAGAACTTGATTCCTTGAAATTTCCCTTGTTTGGCAAAGAGACTATAGTGTTTGGCAATTGCAATTTAGGAAGTAAATCATTTGAATAAGCGTAGTCTAGAGGATGAAACAGGAATTCACTTAGCAAATTAAATGCCCAAGCAGAGGCTCAAAACAGGTTTTAGCTTGATAAAAGCAATGTTTAATGTTCTTTGCCATGTTGTGACTTCTTAGCTATTGTAGCATTTCGAGGTCGTTTTCAAAACCCTTGCCTTTCGCAACTTTATACTCTTTTCCACCCTCTTCTTTGCCAAACAGGGCCTTTGAACTGGATCCATCTTCACTGGTGGCTACTTCTTTGAGCCATGAGCAGTCCCAAAATGGAAGTGTTGGTCTAGGTTTTCATCACCCTTTCTTCCTCCTTATTGATTGTGTAGTCGTCAGCTATTTCCACTTGATTGAATAGTGATGCTAAGGAGATTCCATCGAGTGGATCATCGTATTCTCCTTCCATTCCGTCAAAGTCACTTTCCCCTTTGCTTGTTCTTCTTCATTACTTTTGTCAGACATGTCGGGATCGATCACTTCTGATTGATTGGACTCATTGTTTTCTTCCTCCTCCATCATGAAACATTCGTCCTCCTTTGGGAAGGTAAAGGTTGGCTTGGTTTGGTTGTTTTGGACAATGTATTGGCCAGGATTGTATGTGGGGTTGTTTATGAAATCGATGTTTCGGGGTGGTGGCTCAGCTTTGTGAGTAGGAAGTGGATTGGCTTGCACATTAGGTTTTGGAAGTTTTGTAGTTCGGCTATCAATGAGATCTTGAATGTCATGGCGGAGACGCATGCAGTTATCTGTCTCATGCCTAGGGTGTTGGTGGTAAGCGCACTGTTTGTTAGGATCATGGTTTGGGCCATAGGGTGGTTGAGGAAGTGGTTTGTTTTAAAGGTTTGAGATGCCCCTAATGGCTCAGAATGGCTAAGGCTTGAGATGAGGTCATGTAAAGATGGTCAAAGTTGCAACGGGGCGATTTGAGCTTTGGGATGAGCTAATTTGAAAAGGGTCTTGTGGTAAGATTGAGTTAAGGGTGTTGACGAAGGCAGAGGAGATGTACGGGTTGTGAAGGTTTTCTTGGGTGGAGGAGTTTCTTCTTTCCCAATGAGGCCTAGCTTGATCCTCTCTTCAATCTGCAGCCCAGTAGTGTAAGCGCTTGAAATCGGTGATAGTCTGAGTGTAAATGTGTGTGAGGTACTTGGGCTGCAAACTCTTGACAACTATTCTCACTTGATCTTCCTCGGAGGGCGGTTCTTCATATTGGCGGCTTTTTCTCTCTATCTAGCCACAAAGGTTGCAAAGTCCTTGTTTGATTCCTGCTTAGTCTTTTCCAAATCTCGAGTTGTTAACTCAATTTGGACGTTGTATGCATATTGCTTGAAAAAAGCATTGGCAATTTCTGGCCAAGTATGATAGTGCACAAACTCCAAAGTGAGAAACCAATCGAGAGCGCTTTCAATAAGAGTCCTTTGAAATAACTGAACAATGAGCTCATCATCCAAGCCCATTGGCTTCAGAGTGTTGATGACATGGCGGACATGGCTAGTGGGATTGCCAGTTCTATTGAACTTCTCAGGTAGTTGAGAATCTGGAAAAAGGCAGAGTCCTTCAAAATCTAGAATTTGGTCCCCTTGTGAACGGGCCAGAGTACGTTTGATCTCCTTGACTTGTTTGGCCAATTCAGGGTTTTCTGCCAATACCACTTCTTGAGGATTCTCATCTTCCACCGATTTCTCTTCGTTCTCAGCATCTCTTGCTACTTTCTCTGCTAGTAAGATAGCGACTTTGAGCTTGATGATTAGCAATGATGGCGTCCTTATCTGCCATGAGAGTGGGAGGATTACTTGATGAAGCTTAGGATTTGGTAGATGATTGAGTTTGTTGAGGAGATGACCGCGGAGTCCCTGGAAGTGATTGGGACCGTAGCATTGTAGGTGTTTTGGCCGGTGAGAGTGACAGACGGGACGGTTGCAAAGACCTCTGTTTGGCGTGACTTCGAGTGTTGTAAGAGTATAAAATTGGCTGTGGTTGCTTCTTTGTTTTACTTATTGTGTCTGCTTTGAAAAGTAGAGTACCTCTAAGTCAGTACTTGGCCTGTGTAGGGTTAGGATTTAGGCTGAAAATCCCAACCCTTCTGCACAGAAAAATTTATTTATAACAACAGATGATACAAGGTGTGAGGAAGGACTTGGAAGTGAAAATGCAAGTAGGTTCCTAGCCTGTAGGTTCCTGTCTTAGTTTGATAAGTTCTATGGCTTTCTAAAGCGTGCAAGGTTTAGGTAGTTTCAGGGTGCTCCGTTGTCAAAGGGCACCAGTCCTCTCGCCAGCCCATCATAGGCGGCGATTGGGTGATTTCCTTTTTGATATACCACTAGGTACGAGAGTGACTGTGGAGTTTGCTGGAACCCCCAACATAGCCCGTGTCATGTCGGGATATCAGGTGAACTCAACGGGTTGCCCGCTCGATGCATATGATAAATGAATCAGACAAGGCATGTATTAGTCTTATGTTGAACCTTTTGGTTATGGCTCTCACATCCCCAGCAGAGTCGCCAAAAACTGTCAAACGGGGCATCGCCATACAGATTGATCACGTTGTGTTTAATCGATTGGTTGCTCACTTCATAAACCAAAATCATGGACATTCCCATGGCTAGGAACATCGCCACACGATAACGGTTATCATCAAATAGAGTCGCCTTCCAGTTTATTAAAACTGGGAAAATAGATAGAGATTCTGGATACGGGAGCCAAAAGTACAATAAGGGGAAGGTGTTAGGCACCCCTCTTTGCCCAGTCGTGAGACTGGCCCATAATCGTTCAACATAAGACGTATAGATGCTTTGTCTAATTCTAACACATAGTCTGTTTAGTTATTCCTTTAAACAGTAAGCAAAGTGAGCCAGTGCGATAATTGAAGCATGCATTAGAAAGCAGAAAAGCAAACAAAATGTCCCAGGAGATCGATTACTCGGCCGGTGAATGGATGTCACGGCCGAGTAATCACACTGGTTTAATGTACCGGCCGAGGGATCGAAGCCCCGGTCGGTGTTCTTCCTCACACCAGACAGAAAGATTAATGGATAATCAAAAAATGCTACGATTAATCAGAAAAGTAATAAATTAAGACAAACCAGAGGCCGTTGGGCCTCACCACCTTGATCCCTCAGTTGCTTGATTGCTTTGGATTGAGTGTGATCGATTGATTGCTTGATCGAGAACCCTAGAGTTAGGGTTTGAACTTCGGGGTTTGATTGCCGGATTGACGGCTGCCTTCGGAAGGTTAGGGCTTTTGGAGTATGGGATTGAGGGAGTATTTGTGCAGAGTTTCGAGGTTTGATTGAGTGTGTAGGTATCTCAATTTCTGTGCGTTAAATTCGGAGCCCAAAGGCCCCTTTATATAGGCATAGGGATGACTCACTCCGGCCAATCAAATCACGAGATGGCAATTGCAATTGCAATGCATCTCTAACTCTACGTCGTGATCTCCGAACGTAGCCCGAACGCATCGGAAAGGTAGTGTAGTTGGATCAAACCAAACGTCTGACAGAACGTTCCAGAGTCTGGAAAAAGGTCGATCTGGCGGCCGAGCAAAGGATGTCGCGGCCGTGGAATGGATGTCTCGGCCGAAGGATGGATCTCGCGGCCGAGGGATTGATCTCTCAGGGAGATTTTGCTGGCAACAGGTTGCTCGGGCGAGGGATTGATGTTATGGCCGTGGGATCGATGTTACGGCCGTCAGGTGGATTTTCCTAGGCTTCTGTATTTCTGTCTGAAAGGCTGTATGGCTTTGAATTGGGTCCTCTAAGTGGTCAAAGTTCTCACCGAAAGTCCTAAGGTCCTCAAGGAAGCAATCAGCAATCACTGTATCCATTTCATCATCGGGATTGTCCCAAGGTGGGACTTGAAATAATCGTTAGGCCAAATTGGGGTGTCTACAGGATCCATCTCCCTGGGACAGTTTTGTTGCTTTCTCTGCTTTCTGAATGCATGCTTACTTATCGCACTGGCTCACTTTGCTTACTGTTTAAAGGAATAAATAAACAGACTATGTGTTGGAATTAAACAAAGCATCTACATGTCTTATGTTGAATGATTATGGGCCAGTCTCGCGACTGGGCAAAGAGGGGTGCCTAACACCTTCCCCTTATTGTACTTTTGGCTCCCGTATCCAGAATCTCTATCTCTTTTTCCAATTTTAATAAACTGGGTGGCGACTCTGTTTTGATGATAACCGCTATCATGTGGCGATGTTCCTAGCCATGGGAATGTCCATGATTTTGGTTTACGAAGCAAGCAACCAATCGAGCAAACAAACGTGATCAATCTGTATGGCGATGCCCCGTTTGGGAGGTGTCTACAGAAGGCGTGGCATTTGTCAGATGACTTGCTGATGAAGCGGTTGAGAGCGGCTGCCATGCCAGTGAGCTTTTGAACTTCTTTGATTGTTCGTGGTGGCCGTAGTCTGCCACTGCCTTGATTTGCGTAGGGTCGGCCTCGATGCCGCATCTTGTGACCAGATGGCCAAGAAACTTTCCTGCACTCACGCCGAACGCACACTTTTTCGGATTCAGGCAGAGCTTGTGGAGCTTGAGTACTACAAACACTTTGGCGAGTTCTGTGAGGTGGTTCTGTTCCAACTAGCTTTTGACAACAAGGTCGTCGATGTAGGCTTCCAAGATGTGGCCTATCTCTGCATGAAGCATCTTGAAGATTGCTCGGTTGAAGGTGGCACCTGAGTTTTTGAGGCCGAATGGCATGACACGGTAGCAAAAAATGCCATGTGGTGTGATGAAGGCCGTTTTTTCCAGGTCGTCTGGGTCCATGTCTATCTGGTGATATCCGCGGTAGGCATCGAGAAAACTAAGCCGAGCGTGTCCTGCTGTTGCATCGACTAACTGATCGATCTTTGCTAGCGGGAACCAGTCTTTTGGACAGGCGTCGTTGAGATTGGTGTAGTCGACGCAGACTCGCCATTTACCATTTTTCTTCTTGACAACCACGGTGTTGGAGAGCCAAGTTGGGTATTGCACTTCCTGGATGGCATTGGCTTCCAACAAACGTTCGACTTCTTCGATGACGACGTCGGCGTGTTCAGGCGCTGAGCGTCGAGCTCTCTGTACCACTGGTTTGGAGCCTTTCTTGATGTTGAGAGAATGGCAAATGAAGTCTGGGTCTACCCCTGGCATCTCGTTGGGGGTCCAGGCGAAGACTTCTATGTTTGCTTTGAGGAACTGGAACATCTCATCTCGCTCGGCGTCGCTGAGGGAAGAGCCAAGTAAGAAAAAATGTGAACCGTCCTCGTTGATTGGCATCTTCACAAGGTCTTCTTCGGCTTTATCTTCGGCCTTTTGGCCGACGTCTTCAATTACGGTCATGTCTGGGACTTCAACCCATTGCACTTGTTTTGCTTTGGTTGAATTGTGGACGGCAGAGACGTGGCATTTTTTGGAGGCTACTTGGTCACCTCGTAAATCTTCCTGTCTTCTTGTGGCGCCGATGAAGCGGACGACCTGGTGGTAGGTGGAAGCAATGGCTTGCATTCTGTGGAGCCAAGCCCGGCCAAGGATGGCGTTGTATGGGCTTGGCACGTTGACAACGATGAATTCGACTGTCAGAGTCTTTGAGCCGACGACGACTGGGAGGAAGATTCGGCCAAGTGGCCAGACAGGTGCACCGTTGAAGCCGATGAGGGGTACTTCGGTAGGTTGTAGGGCCGACTCTTGGTAGATCCAACTTTTTGAAAAGGTCGTAATACATGACCTCTGCTGAACTTCCTTGATCGATGAGGACGCGCTTGACGTCGTGAACGCCGATTTGGATGGTGACGACGAGGGTGTCCGAATGCGAAGTTTGAACATGTTCGAGGTCACGCTCGGTAAAGCTTATCGTCCACTTGGGCATTTCTTGTGGTCGTTGACGCTTGGATCCGCAACCGACTGAGAGTATCTGTTTGGATGTTGAGGCGTGATCGATGTCGGCCTTGAGGGCGGTTTCGGATGCCTTCGTCACTGGACCGTGGATGACGTGTATCAGCGGGCGCTGTTCATTGGGGATGTTATTTGGTTGCCGGGCAGGTGTCTTTGATCGATCGATGTATTGATCGAGGTGACTCTGAGCTACAAGCTTTTCCAGGACGGCTTTGCATGGTGCGCAGGCAGTCGTGTAGTGGCCGAGCTTGTTGTGGTAAGAGCACTTTTTCCTCGGATTTTGATCCGGTTGACCGGTGTCGGTTCCGAGCTTGCCCGTTGGCCACTCGAACTAAGGATGTCTCATTATCTCTTTCAGAAAAGACCATATTGGTTCCTTGAAGTGCGTGGTCTCGGCCATATAGTCGTGTACCTTCGGCGGGCGCTTCTTTCCTTCCTTGATGTTGTGCACCTACTTCTTGGGCTGCGAGTGCTGGGTTATTACTGGTGCCGGCAGTTGGGGTGCGGCCGAGGTGAAGGGCGCTGTCAAGCTCGGGATTTCCTGGGCCGCCCGGTCCGCATAAAACTCTTCAAGAGCACAGAATCTCTCCACGACGCGCATCAATTCTCCCATGCCGTGGGGTGGGCGGATGGCGAGTTCGTCTAGGATCTTGCTGCCGATTTCCAGACCGTTTTTGAAAGTGCGCGCAGCCCAATATTCATCGATCCCCAGAATTTCGTTGAACAGCTGCCAATAACGCTCTGCATATTGTCTGAGAGTTTCGGACGGGAGTTTCCTCATCTGAGATAAGGACTCAGGCTCTTTAGCTGTTTTGTTGCTCGTGATGAAGCGTGTGTTGAAGGCGCGTTCAAGGTCGGCCAGGTTCCGTATGGATCCAGCGGGCAACTTGTTGAACCACTGGAGTCCTAGGGAGCCGAGGCTGGACGGGAACGCCTTACATTTTACTTCATCCTTTAGTGTGCAGAGCTCAACGGTCTGCCGGAAGTGGATTAGGTGAGTGTAAGCTTCGCAGGTCGCTGGGTCGAACTTCGTGAATTTGGGTAGATGAAAAATGGATTCCGGCGGCGTGTTGAGGATGTGGGAGGTGAAGGGAGAGACGCCGAGATCCTTCAGTTGTCTTTCAAATCCTGGGCACGATGGTTTGTCGTGCTCCTCCGTCTTTGATCACTTGGAATCCATTTCCTTGTTCTCCTTTGCTGATGCCTTCTCGGTGTCCCTACGCCGAAGCTTGTCTCGAAGGTCTGTCGTTGTTCGGCGTGGGCCGTCGACGATTTTGTCCTTGTTACAGCGGATTTTGTTGTCTTCGTTCGCACCCTCGGTGCATACGCCCTTCCCGTTTCGCCGTGCATGGTGCTCGTCGTCTAGGTTCTCAGGTGGAATGTTCCCTAGACGTTCAAAGACATGGGGTCTGGTCCATACGGAATCTCGGCTATGGTGCGAGACCGTTGTGCGAGAGAACTCCGCACGACCAGTCGAGTACGTACTTGTAAATGACTCGGTTTCCCTCGTCCTGGTTTGCTCGTGATGGCTTCTAGAACGATGTGTTCCGGATGCGGTGGGTTGCTTGTAGAGGATTATTTCTCTGGCGTCACCTGGTGCTGGGGTGAAGCCTAGGCGGTCTTTCACGGATCCGCGTTGGCCTCCCTCGTTCTGACGCCCTTGTGGTGGTGGTGGTGGTGGTGGAGGTGGTGTTTGCCTTCCCCTACCCCCGCCTCTGCCAGATCTTGATGCGGCAGGGGTAGCATCTTGCTGCATACGTTGCTTCATTTGAGCCACCTTCGCCCTTAATGCGGCCAGTTCGTTGTCGCGTTCGTCGTTACGACGCTGTAGTAGACGGATATAGGCCACCGTCACGTCGTCCGAAACTGGTGAGAGTCCAGATCCAAGGGCGAGGGAGATGGACATGTGCCTTTCGGGAGGTGTTGTGGAGATGACATTTCCACTAGCGTCTTTGGCCCCCGAAATGGCTGCGTCCGCCAGATCTCTGCCCATGGTGAGTGGTTTGGTCGTTGTTTCATGAAGGAGTGAGGGGGTTTGGAGGGTATGAGAGCCGTTTGAATCAGAAGCATTTCACGTCGGGTTCACCAATTGTGTGGCCCGCGATCCTTGATCCCCGTTCCTCCGCTGGTGGTTCGGTGGTTGTGGAGCCTTCTTCTTCTAGCCTGCACAGGGAGCGCACGACTAAGACCTGGCCGGGGGTTGTCCCGGCAAGGCCCTCCGGCGAGAGGATAAGTATTGCGCAGAGAGAGGAAGCAGAAGACTGGAGAGTGTATATGTGTAAGTATCAAGTAGCATGTACCTCTTTAGGGTTACCATCACTGGATATTTATAGGGCCTTCCTGGCTTGCTCTCCAAGTACGATCGCGTGCGTTCCACGAGCCAGGTGTTGTTACAGTGACATCATGAAATAGATCTGATAACCATTTTCAGGGCTGAGCTGGCACATCCATGTGCGCCCATGATCATCTTCTGTTATAACCGCTTCTGCACATGGGAAGACGTGTGACTCAGCAGCCAACCCACGTCGGCAGCAGCCGTGCTCCGCAGGTGGCCGAGCACGTACCTTGCCGAACCTGGCACGTGACCGTTGGGGGGAGAACACGTCGAAAGGAACTTCGCCGAAGACAGTGACCGAGCATGGATTCACCTTCCGCCGAGCCTGGGGCAGGAGAGATGACAATGGTGACTATCGGTGGAGCGCCGAGCGCGGGATCCGTACGCAATTTGGGCCAGGTACGGCCCATACATACGCGGGTATTTATGTTCGGCCTGTTACATAATTAATTTAAGGAATGGAATTGGGAGGGTGATTCATAAAGATATACTCTATGTGTGTATGAGCACCAACCATTGAATTCCTGAAAACTTTCTGTGATATTGAGAGAATGTAGGGCCAGCTAGCCAACAAAATCAAAGATATAAATAGAAGCCGCCCTATAAACTTCTAACTCATCCCACAAAGCCTCTTCCTCTCATCTTTCTCTCACTGTAAAGAGAGAGAAAGAGAGGAGAGAGAGAGGGGGGAAGGGCCGGCCAGCACTTGTTTGAGAAAAATGGGAGCCTGTGCTAGCATGTCTAAGGCCATGAGAGGTGTAGATGGTGGGGCACCACCACCGGGGCCACCAAAGGAGGAGACCACCACCGCTGCTACTGTCCCACCATCAGAGCCACATAAGGATGAGACCGCCACCGCCACGGACAAGGAGGTGACGGTTGAAGGAGGAGAAAAGAAGGCCGAAGGTGGCGATGATAGTGCAAAGCCAGAGGACGAGAACAATAAAGATGGTGATCGCCGATCTCTAGGATCTTTACTCGAGGTAAAACTCTAATCCATATCTATGTTTAATTACGTGGAGGAGCATTTTAATATGGAGATTAGTATGCATATTCAACTTCATAGAAAAAAAAATGGTGATAGGAAAAATAGCAGGCTTATTTTTCAATTACGTTAAAGTCTGACAAGAGTAATAACATTCGATCTATTGTCATCTCCAATATATAAAGAAACATGATATATCTGACCAACTTGTTGTCATCGTCTTGTATAACCACTTTTGTGGATACTAGTCATATTTGCATCTTCTCGTGTCCCCATTGATGTACAAAGGTGAAAAAGAACCGGAGCTATTTAATTAATGTTAGCTCTTTGTAATATTGCTAAATGTGTATGGAATCCAAATACATGGTGCTTTTAACTACGGTAATTTGATTCATGTTAAATTACCATTTTTATTATAATTAAGCTATAGACAACTTGGCAAGTCCCAAATTTGAAAAGTAGCTTGATGTAGCCTTATTGAAAGTTACATATATATATATATATATATATATATAGAACTACTGCATGTTTTTGAACAAATTGAAATTAAATGCCTCAGACATGGTTTTTTTACATAGATACAACTTTATACAGAATAATATATTGACTTATAGTAATCCTCTCATAATACTGTTCCTCATTGTGGTCCTCCATTTCCAAAGAAAATGCATCATTAATTTGGGCTTATAATGTATAACTCAATACATCTCACTATCATCTCACTGACACGGGTAAGAGAAATTTTTTTTTTCTTGGCTTCTTGCACCATATATTCTTGTTAATGTTTATGAATCGATTCACTAGACACAATTGCACGGAGACGGGAGCCTCTCCTTGTTATAGTATCAATGTTCTATGAATCCTCACATTGAAACCTACGGCCGGTCAGTTTGTCTAATCCCACCGGACTAATTTTGATGTGATTAATAATACTACATCCCGCAAAGTATTATACATATCATGTTTGAGTTTTATTAAAATAGGAGTACAAGACATGCGGTCTACTTGAATTATAAACCTATTCGTTGCTCAAATCCCGCCTTACTTTTTCTTTTTTTTAATTAAGCTTACGAGATTGTCTTCGAATTTATTTTCGATTCGTTGTAAGGACAGAGTGAAGAAGTGAAGGAGCTACCAAAAACTGAAAAGATCAGCCCCGAAACCCAAACCATTGCGGAGGAACAGAAATCCGAGGCACTTCCCGTATCGGATAAGGCTGCCGAAGAACCAGCTGAGAAGGATGTGGCCCCCTATGTTGCACCGGTTGCACGTGCCACCGAGGAGGACAAGGAAACAGAAAAGAAGTGAACTAATTAACATCTGATGGGATGATAAAAAAAATTAATGACGGTGTTTGAGGTGAAATCGTGGAGTTTCAAATTTAGTTGATGCTACTATTGATGATCCTTTTATTTCTTATGATTCAAAACCAAGTGACAAAAGAGTGACACAAAATGGGAAAGGGAAATGAAAAAAGAAATGGATCTAGGTATCATAATTGGTGAGCTCTGGTGGAATTTTTACTTAATTTTAAAGGACTTGAATTTGATTCTATTGTTTTTGTTATAGTTATGTAGTGATTGTTCTTGCTGCGATTATATTTTCTCGTCCCCCTTTGCTTGTTTGATCAGCAAGATAACAATTGATAGAAAGTGACAGAAAGAGAAGAATTCCCTATACGTGTTTACATAGAAAGAGATTGCAAGGAAGTGTGTTTTTTTTTTATCAAAAGAAGAGATCATTTTACATCAAAAATGAAGCACAGAGTATAAACCCGGCACAGTACATCAATTGTAAGAGTTCACGGGATAACCAAACCCAACAACTCAACCAATACAAGAAAAATAAGCCCATTATAGGTAGTGGCGAAGCCAGAATTTTCGATAAGTAGGGTCAAAAATTTGAACTATGTATGATTCACTTTTTCTTGTTGCTCATTGAAAGGAACTATAACGGCCCGATTTTCGAACACGTTAATCAAATCCTTTTTAATTGATTTAATAATTCATAAAACTGATTTAAGGAATGAAATTTTACTAAATAGAGTTCAGCAGCCGAGATTTCAAATACTAAATTCAAGACTAGTTAATTATCTTACCACTCAACAAAAATAAACAGAGTTTGACAAATGTGATAACACTTTTAAAAATTCAAATAACGATACTTCAAATTAACAGAGCTTCTAAGGGTAAGTCATCCAAGGCTCGACAAACTCTCCTTCCTCTTGCTGAAATATCCTGATCACCCTAATACTGCTCGTCTTATGGAGGATTCTGTTCTTCTGTCTCTTGGATACCTGGTATGAAACGCCAGCCCAACAGCACTAAAATGAGTTTTGAAACTCAGTAGATAATCCCAACTTTACTAACCACATACACTACAGTTAACAGTTCCAACAACAATTGATGATAATACACAGAAGATACAAAATAATAGCACATCGTCCATTTCTTTACTATCCATCAACTTACAAGAAATCTAAGGATCCTGTTCACGAGATCTTTTCCTCCCACATCCACTAACTACAACCGTCTCATGGGTCCACCCTTCCTCTTGCTTATCCTGTATTAGGGTTCTAGGTGAGCGCACCTAATTATGTACTTAGCATGTTCTCACTTAAGACCAGTAGCCAGCGACGCCACAGTTCAAGAGTACCGGGGTCGGGCAACTCCATGGCGGAAAAAAAAACTACGATTACTGTATTGAATTTTTTTCCAAATTAATAAATGACCCCACTGTAATTTGATGATGACGTTATACTAGATTATTTTTCCACTTGAAATCCACCCTCCCCTCCGTAAAGTTAAGAGTTAAATCACCACCGCATTATAATTTGATGACCACAACACATTAGATTATTTTCCCACTTGAAACCCACCTCACTCACTATGGAAAAATTATTTGGTGGTTTTGGGGCAACGGCACGTGGTGCCCCAATACTGCTAAACACTACACATTTTCGTGAAGTCCACCGCTAAGTATTTGAACCCCATGAAAATGCATGATGTTGATGGGTGTTGGGACGCCACTTGACAAAACCCCATCGAATGCAATGGAAGAAGCTCTTGAATTCTTTCTTTTTGTGAACTACAAAGAAGTTTATTAGTACATACTTGATATCTTTTATTTTCTAGATGAAATGTTTGTTGAGCTTTTGATGTGTTTTTTGACGAACTAGATAATTAATTTTTTATTATTATTTATAATTGGTAAGATAATTTATGCTTATGAATGACCCTATGTTTCTAAAATCCTAGAGTCGCCACTACTTAAGACCATAACAGGAGGATGGAATCCTCCCTTGACATTTCGTACATTAGGGTCGGCATCCACTACCATCCGCTAACTATATAACCGTCTCATGGGACCTATTCCCTCTTGAACAAAAGAAGCGAATTTTCCCATGACGTATCATACATTAGCATCAACATTTCTCAACACTGGGCCCCACAGGTTACCCATTTCAACACAGGGCCCCATTGGTTACCCTTGCCCAAATCACAATCCACAACATCACACCTTAACACTTTATCAGTTTTTCATTTACTTAACATCGTCTACGTGAATACTACTCTTAACCACCCAGTGAACCTAAATCCGGTCAAACAAGTACAATATGGTACAATCAATAACAACTCCATTCGTAACACGATACATTTCAATGAGATAACAATATAACAATTCATATGTGCAAATAATTAAACACATAAAGGATTTGGATTGGGCTGATGTCTTTTGGATTGTTTAAACAATTTTATCGAACAAAAGTTACAATTTTTTTTATTAACTTGATGATCAACGAATTGTTTCGTAGGCCTTAAAAGTGTTTTTAGTAATCCCTAATACTATGCAACGTGTAGTTAGATAAGCTTTCGAGACTTCCAAGTGTAATTTAATGACCTTAGAGAATTAGTTTCAGTTGTACTGACTTTTGTGGTAATCAAGTATAACTTAACAGATTTTCGAAGTGGTCTAATAAGTTGGATAGATCTAGAGTTTAAGTGATTGTGGGCTACCACAGCCCCGGGTGGATCGGGGCGGCCCAATGAAAATCGCGCGCCTCGACTTTGGATCGATTAGAAAATGGTTTGAAAAGTCGCCACCCGGATTTATGGTTTATCACCCGAGAAACTGTTTTGTTTTGAAAATGGTTTATTTGAAATTGAAAACCAGAGATCATTTGAGGGTTCGGAAGCCATGTTACGAGGGGGGAAGGGTTTTACAGCACCCCCCTCGCCCGACGCGATGTCGGTCTCTACTAAACGTTTGTGGGATTTTCAAAAGGGATTTTGTTTCATTAAACCAGTTAGCAAGTATCCACAGTTATACCAAATAAGAAGTGTATACTGGTGCAGATGTACAGGGGTGATAAAATGGCCATGCATGGTATACAAGATAACATAAAATGAAGCCCTGTTACTGGATTCACTCTCGAGCGCTCGGGAGTGGTCCCGAGTGCTAGGGAGTGTTAGGACCCAACCTGCAAGTTTTGTTAGTACCAACAAAATATAATGCCAAAGCTGTAAACTGAAATAAATTTAAGCATGTTATAGGCTCAACAGGGGTTTTGACAGACTGAGATAGGACCTCAATCTCTCAAGCCGTGCATCCTTGCCACTGACAAGATTAGATCTACAACTTTGAAAGAGCAAGTGGATACATTCATGCATGCAGAAAGTCAGAAAATACAGCAAACTGGGGAAAATGGAATGAAGTGGCATGCATGCACTCCCGAGCGCTCGGGAATGGTTCTAAGCGCTTGGGAGTGGGCTGCATGTCAACTTACTCTCAGATGGAAAATGACCTCATTTTATCATGCAGACACACTTGTCTAAGTCTTTAACAAGAGAAAATCTTATTTTTAACTTTGGAAAACCTTGTTCTTACTTGAACTTTTGCAAGAAACACTTCTGTTTAAGGAAAAATGATTTTCTATGTCTGCATGCCAGAATAAAACCATTTTGTTTGAGAGTGCACCTCACCCCCAGCCTGCTGCTTACCAAAATGCCATGCATGGGACTGGAAACAGTCCCGAGCGCTCGAGAGTGTTTCCAGTAAGGGTTTTAAGAAAATGTTTTGTGCACCCTTTGCTCTTGTTTTTACACTAAGGTCTCCCAACCATGCACCCAGTATTAGAGACTGGGACAGGCTAAGAGACCCCCCTCAGAAGGGAAAAATAGTCTCTTTGTTTGAGATCAAAGTAGAAGGGTTTTCTACCTTTGGTTGGGAATTGGCTCCTTGAATGGCTTTAGAAAATGGATGCAGAAAGAAGGACACAGGAAATCAGAAGCTTGGAGTATTCGGGATTTCCGCCCTTTTGCTTGGTGATTTTTGGAAACCTTTGAAGTTGAAGAGTAAGTTTGTGTTTGAAAATGTTTGCCTTGAACAAGAGAGAGAGGAGAGGGGTTTAGAGAGAGAAAAATTTCCTCCTCCTGCTCTGCTGAAAACAGGTTCTATTTATATGCCAAAATAACCTATGGTTTTGAAATGAAATAGATTTGAATAAAATGTTATTTTAATGGGAAAATCTCCTGGCCTGAAGATCTCTGACTGAGGTTGAGTGCTTGACTTAACTCTCAGCCAGCTCAAGGTGGCTGTAATGATGGATTGCATGGGTAGTGGGAAGCCCTGCCATCCATTGGGCAGCACAGGAGACTCGAGCGCTCGAGAGTGGTCTCGAGCGCTTGGGACTTAACTCTCGAGAGTGAGCCAGGCCAGTGGTTTTGAAAACAGTTTCGAGCACTTGGGACTGCTTCCAAGCGCTTGGGAATGATTTTGACCATTTTATTTCCCTTTCAAATCCTTCAAGAAGCAAAGTCTCAATTGGTACAAGGCTTGTTTCGATCCAAATTCATCATCGGGGAGCCTCAGGGCCACAAATCAAGGAAATTCGATGAGTCCAAATTGGGGTGTCTACAGTGATGTAGGACAAGATTCTGAAAGATTTTATTCTTATTTTTATGATTCCAGAATTATAAAAATAAGAATCTAAAATCTTATTCAGAATTAGAATTTTATTTTTGAAATTATATTATTAGGAAATCTTATTTGTGCTACAAGTTTTGCACGTTTTTAATCTTCTTGTTTTGGCATGATTTAGGATTTCTTCTAGGAATTTTATTTCCTTTCCTTTTAGGATTTTATTAGTCTTTTATTTTATTTTATTTTATTCTTTATAATTTTTTGACTAGCAAGAAGTTGTCTTGCTAGATTCCTACCTAACATAGGATTTCTCTACTAGTATAAATAAGGGTTGTAACCTATTCAATTATTCACCTTTTTCATCAATAAAATTATGAGATTATCTCTTTCTTCTTGTGGACTCAAGAACTAGTTCGTGGACTCGAACATTTATCTCGTTTAGATTAGTACGCAACTAATCTATTTGTGAATTCCGCTACGTCAAGTGGTATCAAAGCCAAGTTAGCATAGTAGTCCAAACGAGATAAACAACTCATCGCAACGAGCAAACCTTGCGCACAACGAAAGAGAGAAACTCTGTAATACTATTGATAAAAAGCTTATAATTGAATAGGTTACAGTCCTTTTTATAAGACCCTAACCTAGAAATCCTACTGAAAAAGAAATCCTAAATAATGCCAAAACAAGCGGCATTAAAGAAAAGATAATTCCTAATTAATTAAAATAAAATCCTAATTCTTGTAGACCAAGAATCCTAATAAAGTTGAAAATTAAAATCAAACCAAATACGAAAAGTTAATAATTCTAACCTAAACGAAAATTGTAACGCCCCTAATTTTGGGTACGTTAAATAGACAATTTTATTGAATATTTAAAGAGAGTCTGTCTCATTATTACATCATAACTCTCATAAGAGTTCATTAATTACACAAGGGAGGAAAACTAGGGTTCCTAACTACAGCTCTGCCTGCTCCTCCATCCTAGCCAGCTTTTCTGCTCCAAGGTGTACAACTCACCTTGATCATCTACAAAGTCTGACACATTATTCTGCTGAGCTCTCGTGGCTCACGGTGTTACCTCTGGTGACCCTGATATATTATATCGGTGGCGACGCTGGTATAATGTGTCAGACTTTGTAGATGATCAAGATGAACAGTACACCTTGGAGGCTTTTTGAGCTGAGGAGCTGGCTAAGATGGAAGAGCAGGCAGAGCTGTAGTTAGGTACCCTAGAACCCCTTCATTGTGTAAATATTGAACTCTTGTGAGAGTTTTTGTTGTAATAACGAGCCAGACTCCATTGGATTTTATCAATAAAATGTTTATTTAACGTACCCAAAAATCGGGGCGTTACATAATATGTCAGGGTCACCAGAGGTAACACCATGAGCTACAAAAGCTCAGCAGAATAATCTCATACCCGCTAACCCATAACTTACACAAAACAAGTCATAGATATTTAACGATGTCTAATTAGCACATGCGTATTCAACAACTATCAACAATGACACATCCACATTCCCTATTCAACTACCGTTGGTGTCCGGGACATCTGAGTTTCTCCTACGTAGCATTTCGTAGACCGTGTCACTATCTTCACTTTTCATTTACCAAATCAACATTTCAAAAAGTATTTTAACACACCCAACCTTGGTTCCGCCGTTCCAGGTTCCCGAGTACCCTCACAATGGTTCCGCCGTCCCAGGTTCCCATTGGCACACAATAGCATTGGCTCCTCTCCACGGATAACCAAGCCACAAACCTTACAATGGTTCCGCTGTTCAGGATTCCATTGGAACACACACATCCTCACAATGGTTCCGCCGTTCCGGATTCCCATTGGAACACACACATCCTCACAATGGTTCCGCCGTTCCAGATTCCCATTGGAACACACACATCCTCACAATGGTTCCGCCGTTCCGGATTCCCATTAGAACACACACATCCTCAAAATGGTTCCGCCGCTCCGGATTCCCATTGGAACACACACATTCCCACAATGGGCAAGTCCGGCCACATTGCTATTTCAAAACACTCCTTGTCATTAACACACCCTAGGTGTCATGTTTCTACCTTCTCAATTTACGTGTCTCGTTACATGCATCGACTCCGCAGTAGGACTTTTCACGTACGTACACATAAATCATTCATTGTAATCTTGAAACTAAACTAGCAAGATCATCCAACTCTATATCATTGATACCATGTCATACTCTCTTGATTTCACATAGTCATGCTTAAACATCAAGCGCATAATTAGAAGCATAGTGTCACATGGAAGGACACCTTTGGAGTGGAAAACCACTTATGCTTCGTCACACATCAAACAAGTAGTTCAAGTAATCACATATACATGCTTATAACGATCCTAAGATCAAAATATGAATACTTCCATTTAAGTTATATTTCCAAAACCCATTCTTTCTTCCTTTTAAGGAAGTTCAAAACAGCATGTGTTTTTCCGGATAATAAAATTGGAATATTCAACATACTCCCCTTACTTTTCAATCTTTTAGGAAAATACTTTTCAAATTCTCATGCATTCCGATCAATACGAACAAAAATATAGTTCTACATAATCATACCATTCTCTTACACTTAGGATTAAAAGTAAGGACATTCTTGGTATACTTAGGGTAACGTATATGGGACTCTACCTTTCTTCTTGGCGGTAGGGCGACTACGGAAGTACGTCGGTGATTGAACGGAGTAACTACCTATGGAAAGCTTACGGTCACTTCGAAAGAGAATGGTTTCTTTCGAAACTAAGTCTTGACTAAACTACTTAAGCTTTTTGGATCGAGAGGGTGGTTGAGTGGCAGTTTAGTGGCGGTCTTGGACGAGTTTCTTGAAGAACTTTAGGAAGAACTCAAGAACAACTCAAGAACAAGAAGAACAAAGAATAACTTAAGGATTCTAGAGAGAGAAGTTGGAATGCTTGAAGGTGTGAGTTGAATGCTTGGACAAGGGTCCTATGTATAGGAAAAAAATGAAGCTTCTCTCTCTCTCCCTCTTGGCCAAAATCTCTCTCTCTCTCCTTCCCATGGATTTGCTCCATTGTATTGTCATTTCATGCTTGAAAGCATGTCAAGAGTTTCCTCCCTTGTACTTCCACTTTTGGTCATACCTTAGATTATTATAAGGGGTTTTTAGTCTTGTCTTGTACTAGGAAAGGTTGCTTGCGAGAAAGAACAAAAAATAAGGCTAGGTTTATGCTTAAAGTTGACTAGAAATGGGTTGTCATGTTGTACTTGGATTGAGTACGAAGTTGGTTAAAGAGATTGCTTGTTGGAGTGTATCAAATCACAAGCACACACTTCACTCTCTCTCTCTCCCATTCGGCCTCTCTCTCTCTCTCTCTCTCTTTCGGCCCTCTCTCTTTCTCTCTCTTGTACTATGTATATATATACATATACCCATGTATAAGTACACTTTAAGTACTATGTGATCTAGTCTAGGAAAGAGTAAGGCTTTCAAGTGTCAACTAAAGAAGATATGGTCAAGATTCCCCTAGATAAATTATAGTCTAAGTACATGTACCTATATTTAAACATATATGTGTACTTGGAAAATCTAGGAAATTGACTTTGGTGGGAATCTTAGATTTAGGGCTTTAAGTCTAGGTTTATCCAAGGAATAAAAGTTTCCCTAACATTTATTATCCAATGGGTAAAGGTTATGAGTATGGTCTAGGATTCCTTAGAAATATAATAATAGGCTATGAGGTACATATACCTATATATAAACATATATGTGTACTTAGTAAATCTAGGAAAGTATCTTTGGTGGGATATTTAGGTATAAGTCTAGGTCTTCTATTATCCAAGGGATAAAGATTTCCCTACAAAATATTGTCCAATGGTTAGAGAGGAAATGATGAAAAGGAATATTCTTGGAAGATATATCTTTTTGTAAGTGACTTTTCAATGTACTCCCTCCGTCCCATAATATTTGTCCGGTCCGCAAAACGGAGACGTAAAAATAATACTGCCCAATAGGTAAAGAGATAAAGGTATACTTGGAAATAGTAAATAAGTCTTGAAATGACTAGTCATGTAAGTGAAATATTTTTTTAGTCTAGGGTTGGAAAGGTTCATAAGGTTCAAAATGGTTGGAAAGGTTCATCTAGGATTAGGAGAATGTAACTAGATTGAAATGGTAGTTAGGTTTCTCTAACTAATTGGTTGGAAGCTAATTCTACTTGCCAAGTAGGATTTCTAGCCAAGAAATATAATTTTAAGACTTTATTTCAATTATTAGGAAAATATACAAGTGCTTCTATAAGCATACTTGTCTTTAGAAAATGACTAAATTGTCCGATGCGAAAATATATAATTTTATAAGTCTCAAATCTAATTATGACGGATTATTAAAAATTAAAAAGCAATTTTAAAGCTAATCCAAGTAATTAAAATAAAATTCAAATATTTAATGAAATTTTTATTTACCAAAAATCAGAGTTATTACAACCTATCCCCCTTAAAATAATTTCGTCCTCGAAATTGGTGCGTGGCTACGGATTAGACCTTGTCGCTATACTGGTCCTTGAATCATCGTCTATCCCCCTTAAAATGGAAGTAAGTCACCATCAATCCTTTACATGTTCTGTTACTCAAATTAAGCCTCATCACTTGCTTAACAAGATGGGGTTGAAGTTGCTTCAGCCGTTGAACAGCTTGCCTCGTTGTCGACCTTTGATAAAGTTTCCATCGTAAACACCAACGCCAAATGCAAAACTTTTACCAAATCATCAAGCAGACCTGTGTCTCACAACGTTTCCTTATCACGACCCTTCTTTCTTTCTCACGAATAACGCTGGGGTTCCCTACGGTGACGTACATGGCCTGATGAATCCTTCGTCCAAAAGCTCTTGCAATTGGGTCTTGAGCTCCTTTAGCTTAGTGGGGGGCTATTTGGTACGGCGTCATAGAGATTGGTGCCGTTCCTGGTTGGAGTTCTATAGAGAAGTCTATCTCTCTTTGAGGTGGTAAGCCAGGAAGTTCTTCATGAAAAACATCGACGTACTCGCAAACGATATGTGGTAATCCCACTTCCATTCTATCGGCTTCTTCCAATTGGAGGCTACCTAGCCATCCAAACAGTTGGTTCTACCACCTCGATCTTTTTGTTGTTGAATTCGCTGTCTATCTATCCCTCTTAAAATGGAAACGAGTTCCTTCTGGGGTGTAAGCCGTCACCGTCTTCTGATGAAAGTCTATGACTGCTTGGTGTGCTGATAGCCAGTCCTTTCCCAAGATCACGTCGAAATCTGCCATGTCGATCACTCTGAGGTCGCAGGTCAGTCGCAAGTTGGCTACTTCTACCTCGCACCCTCTACACACTAGACTAACAGCTATACTCCCCCCCCCACCCCCCCCCCCCCAACGGTGATGTTTCTCTCATACTCGTTGTTTTTAGTGCCAGAGCAGTTACGTAGGTAGTGGATATAAATGTATGCAGGTACTATATAATAGTAGCATACCTTGGGTCACAGAGGGATCCTGCTCTTGTTCCTTAGTTTGTAGCGCAAAGATACGCCCTCCAGTGCTTTGCTGGTTCCCCATGGGCTACTTTCCCTCGTTTTGCCCATTCAGTTGTTGCGATGGGCCTCCAGGGTGTTGCTTCACAAAATCGGTCTGTCCTGGTTGTTGAGCTCTCTGGTTTCCAAAGTTCCCATCTGTAGACACCTCCTGGACAGGGCATCGCCATACAGATTGATCACGTTTGTTTACTCAATTGGTTGCTTGCTTCATAGACCAAGATCGTGGACATTCCCATGGCTAGGAATGTCGCCACACGATAGCGGTCATCATCAAAACAAAGTCGCCACCTAGTTTACCAAAACTGGGAAAATACACAGAGATTCCGGGTACAGGAGTCAAAAGTACAATAAGGGGAAGGTGTTAGGCACCCCTCTTTGCCCAGTCGAGAGACTGGCCCATAATCATTCAACATGAGACATATACATGCTTTATTTAATTCTAACACATAGTCTGTTTATTTAATCCTTTAAACAGTAAGTAAAGTGAGCCAGTACAATAAGTATGCATCAGAAAGTAAAAGAGCAAAACAAGCTGTCCCAGGGTAATGGATCTCGCGGCCGGTGAATGGATGTCATGGCCGAGGGATCCTACTGGTTTGATGTATCGGCCGAGGGATTGAAGCCTCGGTCGATGTTCTTCCTCACACCAGACAGAAAATTTAATAGATGATCAAAACGTTACGGTTAGTCATAAATACGGTAAATAAAACAAACCAGAGGCCGTTGGGTCTCACCACCTTGATCCCTCAATTGCTTGATTGCTTCGGATTGAGTGTGATTGACTGATTGCTTCTTGAAAAACCCTAGGGTTAGGGTTTGAACTTCGGGGTTTGATCGTCGGATTGATGGCTGCCTTCAGGAGGTTAGGGCTTTTGAAGAGAGGGTTTGAGAGAGTATTTTTGCAGAGTTTTGAAACTTGGGTGAGTAAATTCACTTATTAATTTCGGAGCCCAAAGGCTCCTTTATATAGGCATAGGGATGACTCACTCCGGCCAATCAAATGGCACGATTGCAATTGCAATTACAATGCAATTCGAACTCTTTGATGCAATCTCTAAACGTGGCCCGAACGCATCGGAGAGGTAGTGTAGTTGGATCAAACAATCGCCATAATGTTCCAGAGTCTGGAAAAAGGACGATCTGGCGCCTGAGTAATAGATCACGCCGCCGAGGAATGGATGTTGTGGCCGAAAGATAGATCCTGCGGCCGAGGGATTGATCTCTTAGGGAGATTTTCTAGCAACAGGTTGCTCGGGTGAGGAAATGATGTTAAGGCCGTGAGATTGATGTTACGGCCGACAGATGGATTCTTCTAGGCTTTTGTATTTTATGTCTGAAAGGCTATATGTCTCTGGATTGGGTCCTCTAAGTGGCTCAAAGTTCTTACCGAAAGCCCTAAGGTTCGCAAGAAGGCAATCAGCAATCACTGTATCCATTTCATCATCGGGATGGTCCCCAAGGTGGGACTTGAAATAATCGTTAGGCCAAATTGGGGTGTCTACAGATGCCCCTCTTTGACTGAGCTTAGACGGATCGCGAGACATGTTTGAGTAAAAGTCAAAGCTGTAAAAAGCAACTCAATTTGGTCCAACTACTATTCCAAGGGGTTTTCAAAAAAGGTTTTTGTTATGGTCGGGTCGGGAGGCTGCCTACGTATTCCATAAGGGAAATTCAGAACAACCGTAGTTCGGGCAATAAAGAAAAATAAAAAGTTTGGAGGGTTAGAGACAGAAGACGTACCTTAGGGCTTAGAAAGCCGTAGTGTGACGTACCTAGACTGAGCCAGGGTTTTGGCGAAGAGTAGTTGAAGGAGCGTGGGGCTACCGGGGGAGTTTTTGCGGAGAGCTTCCTTAGTATTTTGGGGTAGATCAGTACACGGCAGGTGCGTTTGCTTTTCTTGATCATCCTTACTTTGACTGAGAGGAGCTCGGTAGAGTAGCCTATCCTTGTGAATGAGCTAGAAGGAATTGATGTAGTCGAGGTGGAATCCAAGCCATCTGTTGGGGATGAATTGGATGCCGTTTTGTTTTGAGATATGGGGGACGCAAGGCCAGTAACATAGAGCACGGAGCTTTGGGATGAAGGAACCGAGGCACAGAGCCGGTTGCAGTCATGAGGCGAGAGCCTGGAGAGTGATGGTTTTTGAGGCGTGGAGCCTGCTGTAATGAGCCTAAGGTGATGGAATCGAGGCGTGGAGCCAGCTGTGGTCATGAGGCGAGGGCCTGAGGTGAGCTTAGAGCTTGATGGAACCGAAGCGCGGAGCTAGTATTGATCATAAGGTGAGAGCCTAAGGTGTCAGAGCTTGACGTAATTTGAACCGAAGCGTAGAACTGGTTGCATTCTGATGGTCTGTGCACGGAGCTTTCTCATCATAAGTTTTGGCGTAAAGTCAAAGGATCGAGGTACTGGACCGATCCATAAAATCGAGGCGTAGAGCCGGTTGATTGCAGGGTTGACCTGTTTCATGAGAGATATGCAGAGTGTATATGTGTGATGATGGTGGTTAGATATGAATAGATATGATGATGCAGACTCGATGTGATAATGTTGATGCAATTAATGGAAATGTGCACGGGCCTGTGCGTGTGTGTTGATTTAAGCTTAGATCTTCTTTCAAGTTCTGGACTTGAGCATTCAAAGCGTAGAGCTCGAGCATTCGGACGGCAGAATCTGAGCATTCAAAGTACAGGCTTTGAGCGTCCAGTACGCAGTGGTTAGGCAATTCAAGCGTAGAGCTTGAGCATTCAAGGAATAAACCTTAAGCATCCAGTACATAGTGGTTGGGCTTTCGAAGAGCTTCGAGCATTCAAAATGTTTGATTTTGAGCATTCAGGCATAGAGCCTGAGAATGATGATGTCTTGATTGTTGGGGCGGTGTAGAGCCTGTTGAGATAGCCACGGCTTCGAGCCAGTTGAGACAATGGGCTGGGAGCCGCTGAGTTGTGATAGCGAGCGTAGAGCTGCTGAACGATGGGCTTCATGCCGCTGAGTGGTGGGCGTAGAGCCGTTGAAATGATGGTGAGATAGAGCTTGAAGCAATGAGCATGGTGCTATTGATAGTAAGCGCAGGGCTGCTAAGTTGATGAGCTCGGGGCACGGATGTATGGTTGCTGGAGTGGTAGTGCTGCTGAATGCTTTAAGATGGGCTTTGAGCTGCTGAGGTGATTGGCGAGTGGGCGAATACGGTAATGGGCTTCGAGCCGCTGAATAATGGGCGTGGGGCCGCTGATCTATTTGATGGTGATGAGTTCGAAGCTGCTATTTGGGGTGAGCTTAGAGCTGCCAGGGATGCGAGGAGCATGGCATTGTCGAGCGACTTATGCACAAAGCTACTGAGCGTAGAGCTGTTGATGCAGTGAGATGGTGGGCGTGGAGTAAAAGCTTAGAGCTGCTGAGTGTCTTGCTTTGCTTCGACTAGCAGTTTGTGGAGAGAGAATTTCCTTATGCCCCTGAGGCTAGCTCTGATCACGTTATATTGGCTCGGGGGTGCCCCCAAGGCTACTTTGTAGATCGAAGATTCAGAAGTCCATGATTGCTTGAATTGGTGTACTGAGCAAAATCCACTAGGGCTGAAGAAAACTGATTGAAGGGCCATGAGATCGATGTCTCAGCCGAGGAATTGAAGTCTCAGCCGTGAGAACGCCAAAAGTCAGAAAATCGATTTAAGTTCGTTTTAATCGATTTCACGGCCCATTTAATCTTTTCTCCCCCTCCTCTCTTGTTCTTCTCCGTTCCTCTCATCCAACGACCACCACCGCTTGCCGCCGTCTTCTTCCACCACCGTCGGCCACCATTATTTCCGGTGACCGTTGCTGTTGCCGTTGCTGCCAGCTTTGGTTGTTTGAAACCGTTGGTTTTCTTCCCTTCTTGGTTCAGACGTGATGGCCACGCCATCTTCGGACGTTGCAGGTTCATCCTTGCATCCTCCATGTAGGTGTGAGTATCCGTCTTCCGACGAGGAGGCGATTGAGGAGCCCGGTTTGTTCGATGCCGCTACCTACGTTCTTCCTTCGCGTAGGTTGGGGTTTGGCGGTTTCTTGCAGTACCGCCCTCCTGTGGGTGGCCCAGAGGCCGAGGTGGTTCGCCGGGAACCTGAATTGCACCTGAGTGTTCTTAATACATTGGTAAGTTTCCTGAAAAGTAAAAAGTTTACTTTAGTTTGGAGTTTGAAAATCTGTGCATGATTTTTAAGAGCGAATTTCTTATTTGTGGGATGAAATCCCTTTTAGCTAGGGGCATGAATGAGAGGAACCCGTATTTGGGTTGAATTTGTTTTTGTTTTTTTTTTAAAAAAAACTAAAATAACCATGCCCCCTGTCTAGGCAATGCATGCTTTTTAATGTTAATTTGATGCCCCTTAGCGCTTCCTTTGTTTATGCAATCATGAGATTAACTCCCTTTTGTCTTTGGCAGAGAAATAGGAGGCTGGAGGCTCGTGGAGGAGGCAAGGAGGTGCACAGGTGGTTCTTGAAGCTACCAGAGCAAGCTCGGGAACTGGTACATGCTGCGAGTTTTGAGGCATTTGTTCTGGGTCTCGATCTTCCGAAGATGGATTGGTCATTGATGACCTCGCTAGTTGAGAGATGGTGGGATACCACCAATACGTTCCATCTTCCTTCGGCTGGCGAGATGACTATCACTCCGGGTGACTTCTCTTTGTTGACTGGCCTGCGGGTAGGCGGAGCTTCTCTTCGAGTTAACCCTAGGCTTTGGGAGCGAGTAGGTGCTTTGGAGTGGTTTCTGGGCAAGGTGCCCCCTGTTCGTTCTCGGGGTCATATTGATCTTGCTTGGCTAAGCAAGGCTTTCATGACAGCTGACATCCTGACCCAGGTGAGTGTTGAGCAATTGACGCAGGCCTTCCTTCTTTACCTCCTTGGGCAAACGTTGTTTGCCAACAAGGATGGTTCGGTACACACGCAGTTTCTGGCTCCTCTGCAGCACTTGGGAGCTATTCGGGAGTTTGACTGGGGCTCGTCTGCTTTGGCCACCTTGTATGGTAATCTGGGAGCTTGCTCGCGGGACAAGAGTCCCATTCTTGGTGGTCACTTTCGAGTGCTTGAGGTACGTATCATTCCTTTGTATCTCTGTTCTTATTTTGGCTTTTGCCGGTTCTGAACTCGTTTTGCTAATCCATATTTCAGCTCTGGGCTTTCGAGCATCTTCTTCAGTTTCCCACAAGTACTAGGCATGGGAATGTGAATTGTATTCCCCGCTATGAGCGATGGCTGACGGGGAATCGGAAGCCACGGTCGCCCGTTCTGAGTCTTCCTGAGTGGCGGCGAGTCTTGGACCGTTTGACGGTCGATCAGGTACTCCTTTTGCATTTCTCGTCCTTAGATTTCCATATCTCTATGCTGTAACTAATTCATCTTTGTTTGTAGGTGCGGTTTGATCCTTGGGAGGGTATTCCTGAGGATACCGCTCTTACACGTTCCAGAGTCCTAGACCGGACCCGTAGCTTGCTCGAGGGTCCATTTTGTCGAGCCTGGTACCTAGGCGATCGGGTGGCTAGTCAGTGGCGCCCACGTGCTGAGGCGCTTCAGTTTGTTCCTCCTCTTCCTCCGACATCGATGAGGTCTACTTCTTCGATGTCTAAGGAAGACTTGAAGAATGCTTGGATCAGAGATTGGGCAGGTTTGCTTCTTCGGGCAGGAGACTACATGGAGTACTGCCGCCTTCACCTAGCTTCAGCAGTTGTAGCTCCCCTGTTGCTCCTGTTTGGCCGCAAGCCCCTTCTTTTGTTTCCTTCCATTCTGACGATGGGGAGGAGGAGCGCCTGGCCCTTACTCCTCGCGAGAGCCAGCTTTATGTGCTGCTAGCCGGGGTTTCCCAGGTATTACCCTATTTCTGAACTTTACTTTCCCTGCTTTACCATTGTATCTGTCACTCCCGTATTTGAGATGCCTGGTCTGTTTTTGTAGGTGCCTGCTGAGATAGTGCAGGAATGGCTTCACGCCTATCAAAGTGCAGAGGCTTTGGTTCGGAGACAACACCGTAGGATCCTCGAGGTACGACTCTCTTCATGAGTTTCATCTGCTCGGTATCATCCCTTGAATCTGAATGTTTGTATCTTATTTGGCTACAGCTCGAGGCTGAAGGAGCGTCGGCTGCTGGTGGGGAGGATGTGGGAACCAACGAGCAGTCCCCATCTCAAAGACCGTCTCAGAGACGCCGTCATGACTAGCTTTTAGGATTTTCTTTTTTCCTGTCCATAGTTAGTAAAAGAGACAAACAGAAATTGTATAGTGAAAGCAACCACAGCGAAAGAGTTTTGTAACCAACTTTTGTTTATGAAATGAAAAGAGCTTTTCGTACCCCTAAATGCTTTAAGATATGCATGTGAAAGTCAGAACATGGCTTTTTTTTGTTTACTGATAGACAGTAATCTGTGTGAAATGGAGTACTGGCCGAAGAATTGATTGTTCGATATTGTGGTCGATGTATCAATTCTTCGACTGTTACTTTGATTTTCCAAAGGTAAATTTTGCTTTGGCCAAGTGGCATCCCCTTTTCTCTTCCTTCTTATGCTTGGTTTTGATTTTCGTCTTTTGCTTTTGCCATATTCCATAGTCTGATTGCCAAATTGGAGAGCTTTCGAGGTATCCTGTTTATTGTGTCAATGACCTTTAGGTTAAAAGGGATGAACTATAATTCTTGTGTCTATGGCTGTTGTCAATTCCTTGAGAAAAGCGTACTCATCTTTTGCGAGCTCAATACGCAGGGTTAGCTATGCCAAATTTGCTGATGTTGTTTTCTTCTCTCCCAATGTTTGGGCCGCATCTCTATGTGAGATTGCCTACGTATCCCAATCAGGGAATCAGGCCTTTTACGTAGTTCCAAGATCTCCACCTTTGAGGTCGGGTTTCCGCTCTTGGTTTTTCTTCTCACATGCTCTAAGTTTTGCCTAGGTTACCTGATTGAGGTTGAGTCCCTAGCGAGCTTTTGAATGCTTTATCTTTTGCCTAGGCTACGTTTTTTGCATTTTCTTGTCCTAGCAGGCTTTGCTCTTACTTTTGCTCGAGCATTTTTCTCTTCAAGAGGACTTCGGTGTTTTGGAGAGGAATTTAATGGAGATGTTCTTATGAGTCTCCTGTTGCATTTGTACCTTCACAATGGGTAAGCTAACCCTAAGTGTTCTCACGGAGATAGTGTCTTCTTTCTAAGTTTTGACAAAAACCTAGTTCCTTAAGCAACTAAGGTTCATCCTTTCCTTCCTTTTGGTCAGAGACACAAAAGACTTGATCACTTTTCAATTTTCCTTTGTTTTGGCAATGAGAGTATAGTGCATGGCAATTGCAATTTAGGAATTTAGATTTAAGCATAATCTAGAAGATGAAAAAGAAATTCTCTTAGCGGAAATAAAATGCCCAAACAGGGGCCCAAAACTCGTTCTAGTTTGATTTAGAAAACAAAAGCAATGTTTAATGTTCTTTGCCGTGTTGTGACTTCTCAGCTACTGTAGCATTTTGGGGTTGTCTTCTTTCCCTTTGTCTTTTGCAACTTTATACTCTTTTCCACCCTCTTCCCTGCCAAACAGAGCCTTTGAACTGGGTTTGCCCTTGAAGCTTGCATGGTGGCTACCTCCTTGAGACATGAGCAACCCCCAAATGGAAGTGTCGGCCTGGGTTTTCATTACCCTTTCTTTCTCCTCATTGATTGTGTAGTTGTCAGCTATTTCCACTTCGTCGAATAATGATGCTAAGGAAATTTCATCGAGTGGATCATCGCATTCTTCTTCCATTTCATCAAAGTCGCTTTCCCCTGTCTTGTATGGCTCTGCGTATATGAGATCTAGATCTTCTCTTTCCTCTATCCATTGACTATAGTCGCACTCGTCGTAAGGGTTGACCCACGGCTGCATTTGAAACTCCTCTACTTTCTCTATGAGATTGATTGTCTCCCAAACAATGGGCGGTGTTGGAATTTTGGGACGGTTGATGCGTACCACTTTTTGGGCAGGCTCAAAGCGAGCGTGCCTTCTCATCATGATGACCCTTTCTTTTTCCTTCTTCCTATTCTCAAACCAGATACGAAGCCATTCGTCATCTTCTACAAATGGAATGTCTGGATCTTCCAAATTGTGTTTTGCCCAGGAATGTTCTTTCCATTTCCTTAGCTTTTCTTCCTCTGCTTGATCTTTGCTACTTATGTCAGACATGTCGGGATCGATCACCTCTGATTGATCGGACTCATTATCTTCCTCCCCTTCCATCATAAAACATTCATCCTCCTCGAGGAAGGTTAAGGTTGGTTTGGTTTGGTTGTCTTGGATAATGTATTGGCTGGGATTGTATGCGGGGTTGTGAGATAGACTTATGAGATTGATATTTCGAGGTGGTGGTTCAGCATTATGAGTAGGGAGTGGGTTGGTTTGTCAATCAGGTTTTGGAGGTTTTATAGTTCGGCTATCAATGAGGTCTTGAATGTCATGGCGGAGACGTATGCAGTTGTCTGTTTCATGCCCAGGATGTTGGTGGTAGGCGCATTGTTTGTTAGGATCATGATTTGGGCCGTAAGGTGGCTGAGGAAGTGGTTTGTTTAAAGGTTTGAGATGCCCCTGGCGGCTGAGAATGGTCAAGGCTTGGGATAATGTCATGTAGAGAGGATCAAAATTGCGGCGAGGTCGATTTGAATTCCGGGATGGGCCAGCTTGGAAAGGATCCTGAGACAGGGATGTGCCAAGGGTATTTACGGAGGCGTGAGATGTACGGCTGGAAAAGGTTTTCTTTGGTGGATGGGGCGCTTCTTCTTTTCCAATGAGCCCTAGCTTGATTCCATCTTCGATTTGCAACCCAGTGGCATGCAGGCGTTCGAAATCGGTGATGGCCTGGGCATAGATATGTCTGAGGTATAGATATGTTTAGGTTGCAGGTTCTTGACAACTATCCTCACTTGATCTTCCTCGGAGGGGCGGTTCTTCATTTTGGCAACCTTTTCCCTCCATCTTGCCACAAAGGTAGCAAAGTCCTCATTGGATTCTTGTTTGGTCATTTCCAAGTCTCGAGTTGTCAGCTCGATTTGGACATTATATGCATATTGCTTGACAAAAGCGTTGGCAATTTCTGGCCAAGTCTAATAATGCACGAATTCCAAATTGAGGAACCAGTCGAGAGCGCTTCCGGTGAGGGTCCTTTGGAACAATTGAGCGATGAGCTCATCATTCAAGTCCATCGGCTTCAGGGTGTTGATAACGTGGCAAACATAGCTGGTAGGATTGCCAGTTCCATTGAACTTCTCGATGTTTGGCATTTTGAAACTCTCAGGCAGTTTGGATTCTGGGAAGAGGCAAAGTCCTTCGAAGTCCAGAATTTGGTCCCCTTGTGATCGGGCCAAGGCTTGTTTGATTTCCTTGACTTGCTTGGTCAATTCTGGACTTTCTGCCAATATCACTTTATGGGGATTCTTGTCTTCCATCGATCTTTCCTCATCCTCAGCATCCCTAGCTGCCTTTTCTGCTAGCAAAGCAGTGATTTGAGCTTGGGGGTCGGCAATAGTGGCGTCGTTGTCTGCCATGAAGGTAGAAGGTTTGCTTGACGAAGCTTGAGATTTAGTAAATGACGGGGTCTGTTGAGGGGATGACCGGGAAGTTTCCGGAAGCGGTAGGGATCGTTGTGGTGAGGGTATTTTAGCAGATGAGGACGACAGACGGGATGGTTGTTGAGACCTCAGTTTGGCGTAGCTTCGGGTGTTATAAGAGTATAAAGTTGGCTATGGTTGCTTCTTTGATTTACCTATTGTGTCTGCTTGAAAAGTAGAGTACCTGGCTTGTGTAGGGTTAGAATTTGGGTTGAAAATCCCAACCCTTCTGCACAGAAAGAGTTATTTACAATAACAAATGATACAGGGTGTGAGGAAGAACTTTTGCAAGCAAAAATGCAAGTAGGTTCCTAGCCTGTAGGTTCCTGTCTTAGTTTGATAAGTTCTATGGCTTTCTAATACATGCAAGGTTTTGGTAGTCTCAGGGTGCTCCGTTGTCAAAGGGCACCAATCCTCTCACCAACCCATCATAGGCGGTGATTGGGTGATTCCCTTTTTGATATACCACTAGGTACGAGTTACTGTGGAGTTTGCTGGAACCCCTAACATAGCCCGTGTCATGCCGGGATATCAAGTGAACTCAACGGGTTGCCCGCTCGATGCATATGATAGATGAATTAAACAAGGCACGTATTAGTCTTATGTTGAACTTTTTGGTTATGGCTCTCAAGTTCCCCAGCGGAGTCCCAAAAACTGTAGACACCTCCCGGACGAGGCATCGCCATACAGATTGATCACGTTTGTTTGCTCAATTGGTTGCTTGCTTCATAGACCAAGATCGTGGACATTCCCATGGCTAGGAATGTCGCCACACGATAGGGGTCATCATTAAAACAGAGTCGCCACCCAGTTTACCAAAATTGGGAAAATACACAGAGATTCCGGGTACGGGAGCCAAAAGTACAATAAGGGGAAGGTATTAGGCACCCCTCTTTGCCCAGTCGAGAGACTGGCCCATAATCATTCAACATGAGACATATACATGCTTTATTTAATTCTAACACATAGTCTGTTTATTTAATCCTTTAAACAGTAAGTAAAGTGAGTCAGTACAATAAGTATGCATCAGAAAGCAAAAGAGCAAAACAAGCCGTCCCAGGGTAATGGATCTCGTGACCGGTGAATGGAAGTCACGGCCGAGGGATCCTACTGGTTTGATGTATCGACTGAGGGATTGAAGCCCCGGTCGATGTTCTTCCTCACACCAGACAAAAAATTTAATAGATGATCAAAACGTTACGGTTAGTCATAAATAAGGTAAATAAAACAAACCAGAGGCCATTGGGCCTCACCAACTTGATCCCTCAGTTGCTTGATTGCTTCGGATTGAGTGTGATTGACTGATTGCTTCTTGAAAAACCCTAGGTTTAGGGTCTGAACTTCGGGGTTTGATCGTCGGATTGATGGCTGCCTTCAGGAGGTTAGGGCTTTTGAAGAGAGGGTTTGAGAGAGTATTTTTGCAGAGTTTTGAAACTTGGGTGAGTAAATTCACTTATTAATTTCGGAGCCCAAAGGCTCCTTTATATAGGCATAGGGATGACTCACTCCGGCCAATCAAATGGCACGATTGAAATTGCAATTCGAACTCTTCGTTGCAATCTCTGAACGTGGCCCGAACGCATCGGAGAGGTAGTGTAGTTGGATCAAACAATTGACAGAACGTTCCAGAGTCTAGAAAAAGGACGATCTGGCGGCCGAGTAATAGATCACGCGGCCGAAGAATGGATGTTGCGGCCGAAAGATAGATCCTGCGGCCGAGGGATTGATCTCTTAGGGAGATTTTCTAGCAACAGGTTGCTCGAGTGAGGAAATGATGTTAAGGCCGTGAGATCGATGTTACGGCCGACAGATGGATTCTCCTAGGCTTCTGTATTTTCTGTCTGAAAGGCTGTATGGCTCTGGATTGGGTCCTCTAAGTGGCTCAAAGTTCTTACCGAAAGTCCTAAGGTTCGCAGGAAGGCAATCAGCAATCACTGTATCCATTTCATCATCGGGATGGTCCCCAAGGTGGGACTTGAAATAATCGTTAGGCCAAATTGGGGTGTCTACACCATCCCTCCTCCTTTGAGGCTGCGGGCAGTTGCGCCTAATGTGGCCCATAGCCTAACAGTTGTAACACTGAACTGTAGCTATGTCCTGACCACCTCTCTGCGGTCCGCCAGATCGGTCTGGGTGTAGTAGTCTTCCAGGGTTGGTTGCTTTGAGACGAGTTAGAGGGTTTTGTGGGGTAGGGTCCACTGTTGTTGTTGGGTGGTTGGGTTCGAATAGGTCCACCATTATTCGCCTTCCTCCACTGGGTTTTGAAGTCCAACTCCTCACTCTCTAGTCGGAGAGCACACTTCACCACTCCGGTATAGGTGGTAAAAGCTTGAGCCACCACAGCCCTTCGAGCAGTTGTCAGCCCCCACTCAAACCTTCTTGCCTTCTTGTCTTCAGTTGCTACGGAGGTTAGGGCGTAACGGGATAATTCCTCAAATTTGGCTGCGTACTGGGTAATGGTCATCGTTCCTTGTTTCAGATTCAGATTCAGGAACTCCTGTTCCTTGGCTAGGCGAAGAGGCGTGGGAAAGTATTTGTCAAGAAACAAAGTTTCAAACTCGGCAAAAGTCATGGTGGCTATGGCATGGGTTGTCTCCATCAGGTCTCACCAATAGCGGGCTTCTCCCTTTAGTTGGTAAGTGGCTAAGGCTACATGATCTCCGTCCTGGGTAAATTGTAGACACCTCCTTGGAGCGGGGCAGCGCCATACAGATTGGTCATTTATTGCTCGATTGGTTGCTTGCTTCATAAACCAAGATCGTGGACATTCCCATGGCTAGGAACATCACCACATGATAGCGGTTATCATCAAAACAGAGTCGCCACCCAGTTTATTAAAACTAGAAAAATAGATAGAGATTCTGGATGCGGAAGCCAAAAGTACAGTGAGGGGAAGGTGTTAGGCACCCCTCTCTGCCCAGTCGTGAGACTGGCCCATAATCGTTCAACATAAGACATGTACTTGCTTTATTTAATTCTAACACGTAGTCTGTTTAATTAAGCCTTTAAACAGTTGATGTGGTGAGCCAGTGCGATAATTAAAGCATGCATCAGAAAGCAGAACAAAACAAAGCTGTCCCAGAAAATCGATTACTCGGCCGGTGAACGGATGTCACGGCTGAGTAATCATACTGGTTTTATGTACCGGCCGAGGGATCGAAGCCCCGGTCGGTGTTCTTCCTCACACCAGATAGAAAAGTTAGCAGATAATCAAAACGCTACGATTAAAGTATATGGACAGAAAATAAACCAAACTAGAGGACGTTGGGCCTCACCACCTTGATCCCTCAGTTGCTTGATTGCTTCGGATTGATTGTGATTGACTGATTGCTTCTTGGAAAACCCTAGGGTTAGGGTTTGAACTTCGGGGTTTGATCGTCGGATTGATGGCTGCCTTCAAGAGGTTGGGGCTTTTGAAGAGAGGGTTTGAGAGAGTAATTGTGCAGAGTTTCGTGGCTCGAGAGAGTATGGAAGTATACGAATTTGATGATTTCGTTGTTGTATTTTCGGAACCCCAAAGGCCCTTTATATAGGCTATTGGTGACTCGCTCCGGCCAATCAAAATGCATGATTGCAATTGCAATGCAATGCAAACTCTTCGTGGTAATCTCTGAGCGTAGACCGAACGCATCGGGGAGGTAGTGTAGTTGGATCAAATGTCTGACAGAACGTTCCAGAGTCTGGAAAAAGGACGATCTGGCGGCCGAGCAAAAGATCTGGCGGCCGAGGAATGGATGTTGCGGCCGAAGGATAGATCTTGCGGCCGAGGATTGATCTCTCAAGGAGATTTTTAAGCAACAGGTTGCTCGAGTGAAGTAATGATGTTAAGGCCATGAGATCAATGTCACTGACGACAGATGGATTCTCCCAGGATTCTGTATTTCTGTCTGAAAGGCTATATGGCTCTGGATTGGGTACTCTAAGTGGCTCAAAGTTCTTACCAAAAGTCCTAAGGTTCTCGAGAAGGCAATCAGCAATCACTGTATCCATTTCATCATCGGGATGGTCCCCAAGGTGGGACTTGAAATAATTGTTAGGCCAACTTGGGGTGTCTATAGATGCCCCTCTTTGACTGAGCTCAGACGGATCGCGAGACATGTTTGAGTAAAATTCAAAGCTGTAAAAACCAACTCAATTTGGTCCAACCACTATTCCAAGGGGTTTTTGAAAAAGGTTTTTGTTATGGTCGGGCCGGGAGGCTGCCTACGTATTCCACAAGGGAAATTCAGACCAACCGTAGTTCGGGCAATAAGGAAAAAGAAAAGTTTGGAGGGTTAGAAACAGAAGACGTACCTTCGGGCTTTAAAAGCCGTAGTGTACATACCTAGACTGAGCCAGGGTTTTGGCAGAAGAGTAGCTGAAGGAGCGCAGGGCTGCTGGGGGAATTTTTGCAGAGAGCTTCCTTAGTATTTTAGGGTAGATCAGTACACGGCAGGTGCGTTTGCTTTTCTTGACCATCCTTACTTTGACTGACGGGAGCTCGGTAGAGTAGCCTATCCTTACGAATGTGCTGGAAGGAATTGATGTAATTGGGTGGAATCCAAGCCATCTACTGGGGATGAATCGGACGCTGGTTTGAGATATGGGATGGAACCCAAGCCATCTTCTGGAGACAAGTTGGATGCCAGTTTTGAGATATAGGGGGCACGAGGCCAGTAACTAGAGCACGGAGCGTTGAGATGAGGGAATCGAGGCGCAGAGCCGGTTTGTATTTATGAGGCGAGAGCCTGGAGAATGGTAGGTCGTGATGGAACCAAGGCACAGAGTCGGTTGTAGTCACAAGGCGAGAGCCTGAGGAGCTTGACAGAATTGAGGCGTAGAGCCTACTGTGGTCATGAGGCAAGGGTCTGAGGAGATTGGAGCTTTGAGCTTGCTAGAACCCAAGCGCGGAGCTGGTATCGATCATAAGGCGAAAGCCTGAGGTGTCGGAGCTTAGAGCTTGACGTCATTTGAACCGAGGCGTAGAGCCGGTTGCAGTCTGATGGTCTGTGCACGGAGCTTTCTCATCATAAGTTTTGGCATAGAGCCAAAGGATCGAGGCGCTGGACCGATCAATAAAACCGAGTGTAGAGCCGGTTGATTGCAGGGTTGACCTGTTTCATGAGAGATATGCAGAGTGTGTATATGTGATGATGTTGGTTGGAAACAGATATGATGTTGCAGACTCGATATGATAATGGTGATGCAATTGATGCAATATGTGCACGGGCCCGTGCGTGTGTGTTTGATATAAGCGTAGAGCTTCTTTCAAGTTCCGGACTTGAGTATTCAGAGCGTAGAACTCGAGCATTCGGACGGCAGAATCCGAGCATTCAAAGTACAGGCTTTGAGCCTTCAGTACGCGGTGGTTGGGCATCCAAGCGTAGAGCTTGAGCATTCAAGTGTAGAACTTGAGCATCCATTACACAGTGGTTGGGCATTCGAAGAGCTTCGAGCATTCAAAATGTTAGATTTTGAGCATTCAAGCGTAGAGCTTGAGAGTTGATGATATCCTGATTGTTGGGGCGGCGTAGAGCCTGTTGAGATAGTTGTTACGGCTTCGAGCCAGTTGAGATAATGGGTGTAGAGCCGCTGAGTTGATAGGTGAGGGCGTAGAGCCGCTGAGATGGTGAATATAGGCATAGTGCCGCTAAGTAATGGGCGAACTTGGAGCTGCTGAATAATCGGGCGTAGAGCCGCTGAGTGACTAGGCGTGGAGCCGTTGAGATAATGGTGAGTATAGGCGTAGAGCCTGTTGCTGGGATAGCGAGCGTAGAGCTGCTGAGTCGAGGACTTGGAGCCGCTGAGAAGGCGAATATGGGCGTAGAGCTGCTATGATAATGGGCTTGGAGCCGTTGAGTGTGCATAGGCATAGAGCCGCTGAGTGATAATGAGTTTGTAGCTGCTGATGGTGATTGGGCTTGGAGCCTGTTGAGTTGGTTGGCGTGGAGCCTGTTAAGTTGTGGGCGTAGAGCTGCTGAGATGGGGAATACGGGCGTAGAGCCGTTGAGATGATGAGCACGGGCGTAGAGCTGCTAATGTAGTGAGCTTGGAGCTGCTGAATGACTTGGTATGGGCATAGAGCCGTTGAGAAGGTGAATATGGGCGTAGAGCCATTGAGCGAGCATAGAGCCGCTGAATAGTTTGATCATGGGCGTAGGACCGCTGAGTGAGATAGTGAGTGCGAGGCTTCTTTAGAGCTGCTGGGTGATAATGAGTTCAGGCGTAATGCCGCTGTTGAGCTTGTTTGAGTACGTGGCGCCATTAAGTGAGTGAGACAGTGGGCATGGAGTTGTTGAGTAGCTTGATTATGGAGCTATGAGACGAGGTAGGTAGTGATGGCGAGCTTAGAGGTGTTGATGGCTGACGTACTTCCGGAGCACTGTTATTCGGGCATAGGGCTTGAATTGGACGTATCAAGGGTCCTTTGATCTTGTGAGCGAGAGCTCGAGTTTGATAATCCTCAGTGGTCAAGCGACCAGCAGTTTGTGGAGAGAGCACTTCCTTATTTTTAGGTGTGCCCCCAAGGCTAGTTCTGATTATTGTCTTTGTATTCGCTCGGGAATGCCCCCAAGGCTGATTCAATCATTGCTTTTGTTGGTCATGGACCCAGAACTTCATAATTTATTGCAGGGAGTAGATTGAGTGAAATCTACCATTGCTTGCTGGACAGCTGATAGAAGTACCAGCCTAAAACCGAGGGTTTTGATTCTCCAGGTTACGACTCTCTTCCTTAGAGACTTCATTCCTCATCCCTTCTTTTCTTTGATTAGTTGTTCCACTTGCCACTATTGGTGGCCTTTGATCTTGCTTCCTTGGTATGAGTTTGAGCCTTCTGGGGCTTGGATTCTCAAAGCGCTTCTAAACTCGGGGTGAAGCTTCAAATGTGTGGGCACACGCCCCAAAATTTTACATTTTTGCCTATAAAATCGGGTGCGCCCTTTTGGAAAGCGCGGCGAAACGCCTTGCAATTCAGAGTCGCCACTCGGGTTTTGCGGAAAGTACCCAAGGAACCGGGTTTGAAAAACGTTTGGCTACGTTGTTTGAGTTTTGAAAAGGCTTGTAGACTGGACCGTCGTCACCTTCGATATCTAAGGTTCGGGAGCCAGGTTACGAGAGGGGAAGGGTTTTATGGCACCCCTCTCGCTCAATCCGGAGATCGGTCTCTACTCGAGCATTTTGTAAAACGTTTGCATTTTTCTCTCATTAATCATTTTGGCCAGTTAGGGCAGGGGGAACAGTTAATGGGGATTAAAATTGTAACAAGTTTGTATTTATATGACAAAATGTGATGTATGTTTGATGTTTGATCTACAACAAGTATAATAGATTGAGAACAAGCTCCTGTGAAGACAGGAGAGTCTTACACAAACTAGAACACACCGACTTAGGGTGATACACGCAGGAGCAAGCCTGTATGCATTGGCCAAGCCACTGCATACAGAGATGACCTGCGTGCGCCACACCAGTACTGGCGTGCGCCGGTATATCTAAGTCCACAGCTCTTGCAAACAACCCTCTGGGCTCTGGAATGGACCAGTGCACACCCAGGACAAACCACGCAGTAATATTAACAAGAATATATAGTTACAGACAGCAGGGGAGAGGATCTAACGAAATAAAAGGAAAGAACACCCCATAAACATTGTGGGGAAATGGAAGAGGCTTGGATCAGAGATCCATGCAAGGGCCAACCCATTGGATGTTGATCCAACTACCGTACGCCAGTGGTATGGGGCCGTACGCCAGTTGACCTTTGGTCCAATGCTTTGGCTTTGCATCATCTGGGCTCTGGAACATGACCAGAATAACCCCAGAGGCCTTACTAACCAAAAAAAGATAAGCAAATGACTACACGATCCTAAGTACAGAAAGCAGTAAACTGGTTATTAGCATGCTATAAGGTGATCAAAGGTAAAAGAAAGCAGAAAATAGATGATCGGTGATCCCTACGCCAGTAGTGCACATACTACCATGACTGGCGTATGGTGCTCAGGGACTGGCGTGCGCCACCTCTCACCACTACGATCCTTGAAGCTTTGCTAGCTTTAGGGCCAGGACTGGTATAGATTACCAGCCTTGACCCTGCCAGCCCCCCTCAGGGGTCAGAACAGATAACAGAAAAGAAGGTGGTATACCTTCACTAGGAGTTAGACAAGAGGTTGAACTTGAGCTTGAGGCTTGAAGGTTGAGTGGTGAATATGGGGGTGATATGGACTGAGAGAATTGACTTCTTGCTTAGTCTTTCAATAAATGAAAGAAGAATCAAGAGGAAACAAGAGAGAAAAGGAGAGCAAGGCCTCTTCTCTTCTTAATGATGCTAACCCCTTGCAAATAAATGCAAGGGGGGTATTTATAGAGGAGAGAGTGACTGAAGAGGGGCTGAGATCAGTTGGTTTTGGGCTGGTTAAGGGTTGGTTAGGTTAGGAGGGAGCCTCCCATGCATTTAATGCATGGGACTTGGCTTGAAAGGTGGTGTAGGAGGGAAGGGGATAGCCCTGGACGAAACAATCATCAGGAGACTGTGGCTGACGTCAGGGTGGCCACCGAAGTCCCGCGCGTTCAGTTGAATAAAGTTGATTTGACAGGGATGGACTGGCGTGCACCAGTCCTATACCTGCGTGCGCCAGTAGAAATTGAGTCAACAGTCGATGACTGACACGTGGCAGCTTACTGGCGCACGCTAGCATAGAACCGGCGTAAGCAAGTAGGGTTTTGCTGTGGCCGTTTGGTTCTGGATTGAAGGATTTTGAAGGGGGTTGGAAGGGGGTTTGTACGAGGTTTGGGAAGCTCGAAGCTCAAACACACTTGCAAACTCAGGTTGTTCTTGACCTTACTCATCATTGGGGAATCAAAGACCGTAAGTAAACTAATCTGGATAGTCCAGAATGGAGTGTCTACAGTACCCCCCCTTTGACGGCACTTGGAGCACCATCGACTTGGCGCAAGTAACGTCAAAGGTTTTCTAGACACCCTTCCTAGGCCATCCATAACAGAATGTACGAATCGAAGGTAGACACGAAATATAAAGAACCTGATTGGTCGGAATGGTTGGGCGGATAGATCGCCGCTGCCGGGGATGATAATATGTGCGGACTGATCGACGCTAAACTTTGATTCTGGCAGTGTAGACACCCCAATTTGGCCTAACGATTATTTCAAGTCCCACCTTGGGACCATCCCGATGATGAAATGGATACAGTGATTGCTGATTGCCTCCTTGAGAACCTTAGGACTTTCGGTAAGAACTTTGAGCCACTTAGAGGACCCAATTCAAAGCCATACAGCCTTTCAGACAGAAACACAGAAGCCTAGGAGAATCCATCTATCGGCCGTGACATCGATCCCACGGCCCTAACATCATTTCCTCACCCGAGCAACCTGTTGCCAGCAAAATCTCCCTGAGAGATCAATCCCTCGGCCGCAAGATCTATCCTTCGGCCGAGACATTCATTCCTCGGCCGTGATATCCTTTACTCGGCCGCTAGATCGACCTTTTCCCAGACTCTGGAACGTGTTCTGTCAGACGTTTGATCCAACTACACCACCTTCCCGATGCGTTCGGGCTACGCTCAGAGATTACGACGTAGAGTTAGAGATGCATTGCAATTGCAATTGCAATTGCCATCTCGTGATTTGATTGACCGGAGTGAGTCACCAATTGCCTATATAAAGGGCCTTTGGACTCCGAAAATAAACACACGAAAATTATCAGAGTATACACTCTCTCAAGCCTCGAAACTCTGCACAAATACTCTCTCAAACCCACTCTTCAAAAGCCCTAACCTCCCGAAGGCAGCCGTCAATCTAGCGATCAAACCCCGAAGTTCAAACTCTAACTCTAGGGTTTTCAATCAAGCAATCAGTCAACCACGCCCAATCCAAAGCAATCAAGCAACTGAGGGATCAAGGTGGTGAGGCCCAACGGCCTCTGGTTTGCCTTATTTACTGTATTTCTGTCTAACCGTAGCGTTTTGATTATCTGTTAATCTTTCTGTCTGGTGTGAGGAAGAACACCGACTGGGGCTTCGATCCCTCGGCCGGTACATCAAACCAGGAGGATCCCTCGGCCGTGACATCCATTCACCGGCCGCGGGATCCATCTCCCTGGGACAGTTTTGTTGCTTTCTCTGCTTTCTGAATGCATGCTTACTTATCGCACTGGCTCACTTTGCTTACTGTTTAAAGGAATAAATAAACAGACTATGTGTTGGAATTAAACAAAGTATCTACACGTCTTATGTTGAATAACTATGGGCCAGTCTCATGGCTGGGCAGAGAGAGGTGCCTAACACCTTCCCATCACTGTACTTTTGGCTCCCGTGCCCAGAATCTCTATCTATTTTCCCAGTTTTAATAAACTGGGTGGCGACTCTGTTTTGATGATAACTGCTATCGTGTGGCGATATTCCTAGCCATGGGAATGTCCACGATCTTGGTTTATGAAGCAAGCAACCAATTGAGCAAACACAACATGAGGAATCTGTATGGCGATGCCCCGTTTGGGAGGTGTCTACAGTTTTTGGCGACTCTGCTGGGGACATGAGAGCCATAACCAAAGAGTTCAACATAAGACTAATACATGCCTTGTTTAATTCATTTATCATATGCATCGAGCGGGCAACCCGTTGAGTTCACCTGATATCTCGGCATGACACGGGCTATGTTGGGGGTTCCAGCAAACTCCACAATCACCGCCTATGATGGGCTGGTGAGAGGATTGGTGCCCTTTGACAACGGATCACCCTGAGACTACCAAAACCTTGCATGTTTTAGAAAGCCATAGAACTCATCAAATTAAGACAGGAACCTACAGGCTAGGAACCTACTTGTATTTTACTTCCAAGTTCTTCCTCACACCCATTGTATATGTGTATGTTGTAAAGTTTCTCTTTTGCAGGTTAAGCCTTAGGAATCTCTCTAAGTCAAATAAACAGTAGGTAAGTTTAATCAATCTAATTAAAGCAAAAACCTTTTCAGGAAAAATGACTGCATCATTGTTCATGTCTGATTCGCACTTTCAAGTTGTCACCAAGCTGTCTGGTCCGCTCCACTTTGCTGTTGAAGACTTCAACCCCTCCGAATACATCACTCCAATAAATCAACCAAAGCCTATGGTGGCTATCATTGAAGACAACCATGTCATGTTCGCTAGAACGGTTTATGAGGAAGAAGTAGAAGACCTGATCGAAGAAGAAGGGCTTCGCAGGGTTCCAATCTATTTTTATGACCCCTATGCACCTACCGATGACTATTGGCCAATAGACGAGGTCAACAACCTCGAAACTGAAGAGGCAAAGGAAGAAGATTCTGTCGACAATGACCCACTAGACGAAATATCACTAAACCTACTCTTTGATGAGGGGGTCACCAACAATGAAATAAGGGTGATCCACCCCATCACAGATAGCTTTGGTAATTGGTGGGGCTTTGTTGGCACACGACGAGTCGACAACAGCGACCAAGCAGAGATTGAAGCTCAATTGGAAGAAATAACAGCGATAGCAAATCAAATGGCCCTCCAAGACTTGCAGGGTGACAATGATGAAAGTGCGAATCAAGGTGACAGTGAAGTACTAGTGATCAACCTTGGTGATGAAAAAGACTGCTCTGAACTGATTGTGGATGCTGAAAAAGGGGCTTACCCTAACTGGACCGTGGAACACACTCTGAAATACAAAATGGAAAGCGCTAATTCTGATCTTAGTTCTGATTCCGATTCCGACTCCGAGTCGACTCAGTCCGAGTCAAGCTTCTCATCTGTTGAAACTACTAAGTCTAGTGAGGAAAACCTGGTCAAAGTACCAAGGCATAACATTTACTTTGAGTTCGACTCTGAAATGTTTTTTGATAAACTTAGCAATAAGAAGGAAGATTTAGAGTATTTCACTTTGCCTATGATCAATTGTGTGGATTCCGACAAACCAGATTTTGAGGAAGAAATTCCAAAAGAAATTCTAGAATTCATCGAGAGAGAAGAAGAAAGGCACGCTAAACCTTTTTTCTGAGGAAATAATCACAGCAAACATAGGCTCTGAAAACGAGCCCAAAATGGTTAAAATTGGTGCCGCACTATCCCCTCAAGAAAGTGAAAAACTAATCCTTTTGCTAAAAGAATACAAAGATGTTTTTGCCTGGTCTTACGAGGACATGCCTGGAATAGACCCTGAAATTGTTCAGCATAAAATTCCCCTTTATCCTGATGCAAAACCAGTTAAACAAAAACTGAGACGTATGCGCCCTGATTGGGTCCTAAAGATAAAAGAAGAAGTCACTAAACAAATCAATGCCGGTTTCCTCATAGTCACCGAATATCCGCAATGGGTAGCTAACATCGTTCCTGTACCAAAGAAAACTGAAGGAATCAGGGTCTGCGTAGATTTCCAAGATCTCAACAAGGCCAGTCCAAAGGATGACTTCCCATTACCTCACATAGACGAGCTAGTAGATAACACCGCAGGCCATGCATTGCTATCCTTCATGGATGGATTTTCTGGGTACAATCAAATCCTTATGTCTCCTGAGGATAGAGAGAAAACCACCTTCACTACGCCTTGGGGAACCTACTGCTACCGAGTGATGCCGTTTGGGTTGAAAAATGCTGGAGCCACTTACCAGAGGATGGCAACAACACTGCTGCACGACATGATGCACAAAGAGGTCGAGATGTATGTCAATGATATGATAGTCAAATCAAATGAAAGGGAAGGACACCATGGAGCACTCCAAAAGTTCTTTGAGAGGATTAGGAATTACAAACTACGTCCTAACCCTCAAAAATGCACTTTTGGGGTAACAGCTGGAAAGATGTTGGGATTCCTCATCACTCAAAGAGGAATCGAGGTAGACCCTTCCAAGATACAGGCTATCATGGAGATATCACCGCCCTAGGACGGAGAAGGAAGTAAGGAGTTTCTTGGGGAAGGTACAGTTCATCAGCAGGTTCATTTCCAAGCTCACAACCACCTGTGAACCTCTTTTCAAGCTACTGAAGAAATGTACTGATTTTGAATGGAGCCAAGACTGTCAGCAAGCGTTCGAGGCAATCAAAGAATATCTTCAGAATCCACCTGTACTGTCGCCTAATAGACACATCTATGGGATGCATGCTAGCGCAAGAAAACGACGCCAAAGTAGAGTGCGCCATATACTACCTCAGCAAAAAAATGATGGATTATGAGATAAGGTACACTCCCCTCGAGAAAACCTGTTGGGGGCTAGTATGGGCCACAAAGAAACTGAGGCACTACCTGTTAGCACATCCGGTGGTGCTGGTCTCTCGTTTAGACCCAATCAAGTATCTTTTCGAAAAGCCAGCACTTATCGGAAAGCTAGCTAGGTGGTTATTGCTGCTAGCAGAATTCGACCTCAAATACATGACAAGGAAATCAGTAAAGGGAAGAGCTGTGGCAGAATTCTTGGCAGATCACCCTGTGACGGAGGCCGAGGCAGAGGACTTCATGTTCCCCGACGAGGACGTCTTATGTCTCTTAGACGACACCTGGCAACTTTACTTTGATGGAGCATCAAACCGATGTGGATATGGCATAGGGGTATTGCTAGTTTCCCCAAACGACTCCCACATCCCTTTGTCATATAAACTGAGGTTTGAGGTCACTAACAACCAAGCTGAATACGAGGCTTGTATTGCTGGAATGGAGGCAGCCCTGGAGCTAGGGGCAAAAAGGGTAGAAGTCACTGGGGATTCAAACCTGGTGGTATCTCAAGCCAGAGGAGACTGGAAGGTCAAGGAAGATACACTGAAGCTATTCGATTCTGTTATCTTCACACACACTCCTCGAGTGAGCAATAGATTTGCAGATGCACTGGCAACATTAGCATCTATGGTCGAAATACCCTTGGGATTCACAATGCGGCCCCTCATGATCGAACAAAAAGTTAAACCAGCATGTGAATGCACCTTTACCGAGGAAGGTGAAGACGATGGGAAGCCATGGTACGAAGACGTGAAGGAATTCCTGGAAAAAGGAGAATACCCATCCGAGGCCACCTCGAAAGACAGAACGGCTCTGCGGAAGTTTGCTGCCCGGTTTGTAATCTGTAGAGGAGCATTGTATCGAATGGCACATTTGGGTCCAAGTCAACTTTGCGTCACAATGGAGGACAGCCGCAAGGTAATGGAGGAAATACACGAAGGAATTTGTGGGCCACATATGAATGGGGCAACGATGGCAAAGAAGATCCTACGTCGGGGATATTACTGGACTACAATGGAGGCCGACTGCGCTGATTATGTCCGCCGATGTTACAAATGCCAAAGTCACGCTGATCGTATGCGTATTCCCCCTACGGAATTGTATAGCATGACATCCCCTTGGCCATTCTCCACTTGGGGGATAGACGTCATTGGAAGTATAAATCCGAAGGGAAAATACAAACATCAGTTCATTCTGGTGGCCATTGACTACTTCACCAAGTGGGTAGAAGCAGCTTCTTATGCTACTCTCAAAGCCACTCATGTGGCCAAATTTATTCGCACTAATATCATCTATCGATATGGTGTACCGCACGAGTTCGTCTGTGACAATGGATCGCACTTCAAGGGGGCGACAAAGGAGCTTTTCGCCGAATTTGGGATACAGAATCATCGGTCATCTAATTACCGACCTCAAACTAATGGAGCAGTTGAGGCTGCAAACAAGAATATCAAGAGGATTCTTCGGAAGACTACCGACACTTACACAGACTGGCCAGAAATGCTACCTCTGGCACTATGGGGTTATCGAACAACTGAAAGGACTTCAACTGGGGCCACTCCCTACTCTCTGGTTTATGGGATGGAAGCTGTCTTGCCTATCGAACTGGAATTACCTTCGTTAAGGGTTCTAGCTGAGACTAGAATGATCGAAGAAGACTGGGTTCAAAATCGCCACGACGAGTTGGTACTACTAGACGAAAGGAGGCTGGGAGCGTTATACCATGTACAAGGGTATCAACGCCGCATCGCACGAGCATTCAACAAAAAGGTGAAACCTAGGGACGTCAAGGTAGGAGACATGGTGCTCAAAGCAATTCGTCGCCACGTCTCAGACCCAAGGGGCAAGTTTAGACCAAACTGGGGAGGCCCCTACCTTATCAAACGCATACTTTCTGGAGGAGCGGCATACATTGCAGACTTGGATGGAATGGAATTCGCAACGCCAGTCAACATTGACAAGCTGAGGAAGTATTACCCATGAGAGATGCTCGTTGGACCGAAAACCACAAGGGTGGGCGGATCCAAGCAAAAATTAGAGCAGCCTGCTAGGTCGAAAACCCGCAAGGGCGGCTTAGGCAAAAACCAAGGCATAAATAAAACGCTCGCTAGATCGAAAACCCGTAAGGACGGTTCTAGGCAAAATTTAGAACACAAAAGGAGAGGAAAACACCCGAGTGGACCCTAACTAAAAACAAAACAAATCCCCTTTGTTGGAACTACGTTTATGGCCTGATTCCCTCTATGGGATACGTAGGCAATCTCTAAATTTGAGATCCGGCCACTGCTATCATCATCACTTCCAAAATTTCTAGGTCTATCCCAAAGCATGTTCACTATCAAATCATGGCAATAACACCTTCAAATAAAACGACCAAATGTTTTATTATTTCCAAGGGAAAAGGATAAAGCAAACCTAAACAATTCTTAATCCATGAAAGCTAGAATCAAACAAACATCTTTTGAAAAACATAAGCAAAGTGTCAGCCTCTAGGTCTTCCTTCTCTTTGCACTACCATCCTCCAAAAGGTTTTTTCTTCAACCAGCGTTTGTAAGAACCCGATAGCTTAACAACGAAGTTCTCAGCAACCTCCTACATTACTCTATTCGGCCAAAGACGCAGCATATTGCGACGGAAGTTGGCATCATGGATCTTAGAGACGGTGTACTCAGGGTCACCCAAGATTGCGGTTTGTTCAACCCCAAACTGCCTTTGAAAGCGAGCAGGAAAGTAGAAAACGACTCGAGTAATACCAATGACTGCTACACCAAAATGGTTCATGGTACTCGCAGTCATGCTCTCAATACCATACTAGGGGCAAACCCATTGAATCCAATCACCTTTGCAAGTCTTCATCCATGTTTCCCATGCAGCCTCAGTTGGGAACTGTTTAATCATGTGACGCTCCATGCATTGGTCTGGATTGTAAGGAAGTCGCTCCGGCGCATTCCACACCTTTAGCTTCTCAAACAACCACACCTAGAGAACAAGGGAAAATTGTGAGTTGAGAGAACACGTGAGTCAAAACAAAAGAGTGATGAGTGAAAAGATAAAGCTTGACAAATAAAAGAGCGAACCTGCAATAGCAAAGGACTGCCTGAGAACTGAGCTGTAGGACTACCCTTCATCACATCCAGACCCATCAAGGTCTCTGCCAACACTAAGCCAGCAAAACCCACACGGTTTCCAATCTGTTGAGCCAAGTTAAGCAACACGGGATCAGCATGGCCAGAGGAAGGGCCAAGCAAATAATAGTGAAGGAGACAAATGCACAACGCATGAAAGCACGCCTTCTGTAGGGAAAGTTGGCGATGAGCCTCAGATGTACCAAAACGCTGAATAAGTTGCAGAATCTCCAACCTTCCTTTCACTAGGAAGAATTTAACTTCATGTTTCTGAACTTGGAGTCAGGAGAGCATCTCGGTTGAACAAAGGATTAGGGACAACGAAACCCTCTCTATCTGAATGACCCATGATGGCCGCAAACTCCTCGATAGTAGGGCACAACTCCTCTCTCCTAAATCGAAAGACGTGAAAAGCAGGGTCCCACAAACTAGCGGCTGCCCTAAGGAAGGCAAAATTCACAGGAATTTGACGAAGGGAAAAGAGGAAGTCCATGCCAAAGGACTTAAAGTGTAAACGGTCGAGGCCATTAAAGGAAATCAACCACTGATCAAGGACTGGTTATGCCATATGTAAGGAATTGCTACTGACAATGCTATCGGGTTCGTAGAACGTGTATTTATAGAACTAAGTCGAGTCTTAGTCCGAATCGGAATCAGATTCTTAATCCTCAGAATTTCAATCGGTCTCTCGGCCGATACTTCGATATGACAGCCGTGGGATCTATCCATCGGCCCGTAAATATTAGGGTTGACCTACAAGTCAAAACCAGGCAAACAAAATGATCCTTCGGCCGCTAGATCAAAGCATCGGCCGCGTCATCATTTAGTCGACCGCCAGAACGGTTCTTTTACAGACTGTTCCCACGGTTCAGTTTATTTCATTGGATTAACAAAGTTATCACACGCAAACGACGTAAATACGGCATGCACAATCACAAGCAGAGCAAAAGGTTTTTTTTGTTTCATATAACGAAAGCTTTTACATCACAAGTTGGATCATCCCATATTTCCTAAACAAACTATACATCGATTTCCTGTCAAACTAACCTATGCAGGAAGAGAAACAAAAAAGAAACAAAAAGAGGAAGCAGGAGAGGATGCCGAACCCTCTGGTGGTCCGAACACCAGAGACCAGCTGCAAAAAAGAAGAGGACGCCCCTGGGGCGATGTATACCAAAGGAGTACTACGGTGCAGAAGGGACACCACATGGCTCAAAAGAATCACCACATGGCCCAGAAAAATCACCACACCGCGTACCACCGCCACGCCAGGAGCTCCGCGTCATGGAAGCAAGCCACCCATGCGAGGGCCCCTAATCAAGCATACCCATGCGAGGGTCCCAAATCAAGCATCAAGACGGGACCAAAAGCAAACGCGGTCTCCCTCCGCGCACGCTAACCACGTCAGCGTGTCATCCATAGCCCAGAGCTGTCGGGAACAAGGAGAAACGGAAGAGGTCTTCGGTAAGGGTCTCGGACGCAGAGAAAGGGGAGAGAAAAGAAAGGAAAATGTAACGAAACGGCTGAGGTCGTGGCCTTTTATAGGCCCCTGGAAACAAACCGATTAAGCGGCCGAGGCATCGATTCCTCGGCCGAGATATCAATTCTTCGGCCGAGATATCAATTCTTCGGCCGAGGGATCGATCTCCTAGCCCTCCAATCAATTTTCCTCAGCAATATCAGATTTTGCTCAGTGCATCCAAAACTCAAGTCATTATGGATTCTGAGTTCATGACCAACAGAAGCAAAGATCAAGTCAGCCTTGGGAGCACCCCCGAGCCAATACAACGCCATCAAAACTAGCCTTGGGGGCATATCCAAGCATGAGGAAGCTCCCTCTCCACAAACTGCTGGCCAAAACAAGTCAGAACACTCAGCAACTCTGCTATTCACCGCCATGAAAACAATTTAACAAGCTCTACACCCGTAACAATCAATCTCAGTGGCTCGAAGCCCATTATTGACAGGCTCTACGCCTATATACACTCACTCAGTGGCTCGAAGCCATAAACAACCCATCTCAGTGGCTCTACGCCCATTACCTCAACAGGCTCGAAGCCTATATCTACCATCTCAACTGGCTCAGAGCCATACCAACTCATCAACTCAGCGGCTCTACGCCCCCACCCATCGATTCAGCGACTCCAAGCCCATCGTTTCAACTGGCTCGAAGCCGTACACAATCAAGTTCTTAACAGGCTCAAAGCCTATGTTCGCTATCACAGCAGCTGGCTCTACGCTTGATATGGTTTTATGGACTAATGGATTATAATACCTGTTGGAAAGAATTAACTAATTTAACCTAGTACTATAGCTTGATATGGTTTTATGGACTAATGGATTATAATTCCCCTAACATTTATTAACCAATGGTTAAAGGATGAAAGTACTAAACTTATATAATCTATCTATAATAGTACAATGACTCATGGTGAATCTAATTAAACTAATGGACCTTGTACTAGGTAGAAAGGTTAACCTATCGTCCAATGGTTAATAATTCTCCTAACTTCTATCGTCCAATGGGTAAAGATGGTAAGTAATATATAATCTTATAAAGTGTACCTAGCAATCTTGTCACAATATCCAAGGTGTAAACCTATGGTCCAATGGATAAAGATTATCCTAGTATCTATCGTCCAATGGGTAATAGATCAAAGGTTGACTTTTGATCAAGGTCTCATTTAGGGTTCCAATGGTTCATGAGGGTCCAAGGTTCGATTAGGTTACCCTAACGATAGTTAGAAGCTAGCTAGGCTTGCTAAATAGGATGTCTTAGGGTTGCTATCTCACTTGTCTTTAGAAAATGACTACATCGCAAGGCGAAAAGAAATTAGGTTTTGAATCTAATCACGACGGATTATTGGAAATAAGGAATTTATAGAGTCAAAATAATAATCAACGAGATTTTTATTTACTGAAAATCGGAGTTGTTACACATCCATTCCTTGGCCGTGATATCCTTTACTCGGCCGCCAGATCGACCTTTTTCCAGACTCTGGAACGTGTTCTGTCAGACGTTTGATCCAACTACACTACCTTCCCGATGCGTTCGGGCTACGCTCAGAGATTGCGACGTAGAGTTAGAGGTGCATTGCAATTGCAATTGCAATCGTGCCATTTGATTGGCCGGAGTGAGTCACCAATTGCCTATATAAAGGGCCCTTGGACTCCGAAAATATACACACAAAATTCATCAGAGTATACACTCTTTCAAGCCACGAAACTCTGTCAAAATACTCTCTCAAACCCACTCCTCGAAAGCCCTAACCTCCCGAAGGCAGCCACCAACCCAGTGATCAAACCCCGAAGTTCAAACCCTAACCCTAGGGTTTTCAATCAAGCAATCAGTCAATCACAATCAAATCCGAAGCAATCAAGCAACTGAGGGATCAAGGTGGTGAGGCCCAACGGCCTCTGGTTTGTCTTATTTACTGTATTTCTGACTAACCGTAGCGTTTTGATCATCTGTTAATCTTTCTGTCTGGTGTGAGGAAGAACACCGACGGGGGCTCTGATCCCTCGGCCGGTACATCAAACCAGGAGGATCCCTCGGCCGTGACATATATTCACCGGCCGCGGGATCCATCTCCCTGGGACAGTTTTGTTGCTTTCTCTGCTTTCTGAATGCATGCTTACTTATCGCACTGGCTCACTTTGCTTACTGTTTAAAGGAATAAATAAACAGACTATGTGTTAGAATTAAACAAAGCATCTACATGTCTTATGTTGAACGATTATGGGCCAATCTCACGACTGGGCAAAAAGGGGTGCCTAACACCTTCCCCTTATTGTACTTTTGGCTCCCGTGTCCAGAATCTCTATCTGTTTTCCTAGTTTTAATAAACTAGGTGGCGACTCTGTTTTGATGATAACCGTTATCATGTGGTGATGTTCCTAGCCATGGGAATGTCCATGATTTCAGTTTACAAAGCAAGCAACCAATCGAGCAAACAAACGTGATCAATCTGTATGGCGATGCCCCGTTTGGGAGGTGTCTACAGTTTTTGGCGACTCTGCTGGGGGATATGAGAGCCATAACCAAAAATTTCAACATAAGACTAATACATGCCTTGTCTAATTCATCTATCATATGCATCGAGCGGGCAACCCGTTGAGTTCGCCTGATATCCCGGCATGACACGGCCTATGTTGGGGGTTCCAGCAAACTCCATAGTCACTCGTACCTAGTGGTATATCAAAAAGGGAATCACCCAATCACCGCCTATGATGGGCTGGTGAGAGGATTGGTGCCCTTTGACAACGGAGCACCCTGAGACTACCAAAACCTTGCATGTTCTAGAAAGCCATAGAACTTATCAAACTAAGACAGGAACCTACAGGCTAGGAACCTATTTGCATTTTACTTGCAAAAGTTCTTCCTCACACCTTGTATCATTTGTTGTTGTAATTAACTCTTTCTGTGCAGAAGGGTTTTGATTTTCAACCCGAATCCTAACCCTACACAGGCCGAATACTGACTTCCAGGTATTCTATTTTTCAAGCAGGCACAATAGGTAAATCAAAGAAGCAACCACAGCCAACTTTGTACTCTTATAACACCTGAAGCTACGCCAAACAGAGGTCTCTGCAACTCTCCCGTCTATCGTCCTCATCTGACAAAACACCCTCACCACAGCAATCCCAACCGCTTTCAGAAACTTCCCGGTCATCCCCTCAACGGACCCCGTCATTTACTAAATCCCAAGCTTCGTCAAGCAACCCTTCTACCTTCATGGCAGACAACGACGCCACTATTGCCGACCTCCAAGCTCAAATCACTGCGCTACTAGCAGAAAAGGCAGCTAGAGATGCTGAGGATGAGGAAAGATCAATGGAAGACGAGAATCCCCATAAAGTGGTATTGGCAGAAAGTCCCGAGTTGACCAAGCAAGTCAAGGAAATCAAACAAGCCTTGGCTCGTTCACAAGGGGACCAAATTCTGGATTTCGAGGGACTTTGCCTCTTCCCAGAATCCAAGCTGCCTGAGAATTTCAAGATGCCCAACATCGAAAAGTTCAATGGAACTGGCAACCCTACCAGTCATGTTCGCCATGTTATCAACACCCTGAAGCCAATGGGCTTGAATGATGAGCTCATCGCCCAGTTGTTCCAGCGAACTCTCACTGGAAGCGCTTTTGACTGGTTCCTCACTTTGGAGTTTGTGCACTATCAAACTTGGCCAGAAATTGCCAATGCTTTCGTCAAGCAATATGCGTACAACGTCCAAATTGAGCTAACAACTCGAGACTTGGAAATGACCAAACAAGATTCCAATGAGGACTTTGCTACCTTTGTGGCAAGATGGAGGGAAAAGGCTGCCAAGATGAAGAACCGCCCCTCCGAGGAAGACCAAGTGAGGATAGTTGTCAAAAATTTGCAACCCAAACATCTCAGGCACATCTACACACAGGCTATCACCGATTTCAAGCGCTTGCATGCCACTGGGTTGCAAATCGAAGATGTAATCAAACTAGGACTCATTGGGAAAGAAGAGGCCACTCCTCCGCCTAAGAAAACCTTCTCTAGCCTTACATCTCACACCTCCGTGAATGCCCTTGGCACATCCTTGTCTCAAGACCCTTTCCAAACCAGCCCATCCCGAAGCTCAAATCAACCCCGCCGCAACTTTGATCCTCTTTACATGACCTTGTCCCAAGCCTTGACCATTCTCAGCCGTCAAGGGCATCTCAAACCTTTAAACAAACCACTTCCTCCGCCGCCCTATGGTCCAAACCATGATCCAAACAAACAATGCGCCTACCACCAACACCCTGGGCACGAAACAGACAATTGCATGCGTCTTCGCCACGACATTCAAGACCTTATTGATAGTCGAACCATAAAACCTCCAAAACCTGATGGGCAAGCCAACCCACTCCCTATCCATAATGCTGAACCGCCACCTCGAAGTATCAATCTCATAAATCTATCTCACAAACCCACATACAATCCCAGCCAATACATCATCCAAGACAGCCAAACCAAACCTACCTTAACCTTCCCTGAGGAGGACGAGTGTTTCATGATGGAGGAGGAGGAGGATAATAGCTCTGATCAGTCAGAAGTAATCGACGCTGACATGCCCGACATAAGTAGCAAAGATCAGGCAGAGGAGGACAAGCTAAGGAAATGGAAAGAACATTCCTGGGCAAAACACAATTTGGAGGATCCAGACATTCCATTTGTAGAAGATGACGAATGGCTTCGTATCTGGTTTGAGAATAGGAAGAAGGAAAAAGAAAGGGTCATCATGATGAGAAGGCACGCTCGCTGCGAGCCTGCCCAAATAATGGTACGCATTAACCATCCCAAAATTCCAACACCGCCCATTGTTTGGGAAACAATCAATCTCATAGAGAAGTTAGAGGAGTTTCAAATGCAACCATGGGTCAACCCTTACGACGAGTGCGACTATAGTCAATGGATAAAGGAAAGAGAAGATCTAGATTTCATATGCACAGAACCCTATAAGACAGGGGAAAGCGATTTTGATGAAATGGAAGAAGAGTGCGATGATCCACTCGACGAAACCTCCTTAGCATCACTATTCAAACAGGAGGAAATAGCTGATGACCACACAATCAATGAGGAAAGAGAAAGGGAGATTCATACCGACACATCCATCTGGGGATTACTCATGGCTCAAGGAGGTAGCCGTCGTGCAAACTTCAAAGATGAACCCAGTTCAAAGGCTCTGTTTGGCAAGGAAGAGGGTGGGAAAGAGTACAAAGTTGCAAAAGACAAAGGAAATGACCCCGACATGCTGCAGTAGCTGAGGAATCACAACATGGTAAAAAAAAAAACGTTAAAACATTGTTTTTGCTTTCCGAATCAAACTAGAATGAGTTTTGGGCCCCTGTTTGGGCATTTTATTTCCGCTAAGAGAATTTCTCTTTCATCTTCCAGATTATGCTTATCTAAATCTAAATTCCTAAATTGCAATTGCAATTGCCATGCGCTATACTCTCATTGCCAAAACAAGGGAAAATTCGAAGGGATCAAAATCTTTGTGTCCCCGACAAAAGGGAAGGAAAGGATGAACCCTAATTGCTTAAGAAACTAGGTTTTTGTCAGAACTTAGAAGAAAGACACTATCTCCGTGAGAACACTTAGGGTTAGCTTACCCATTGTGAAAGTACAAATGCAATAGGAGATTCATAAAAACATCTCCATCAAATTCCTCTCCAAAACATTAAAACCCTCTTGAGAGAAAAATGCTCGTTGGGCAATCTACACACTCAAGCAAAAGTAAGGGCAGAGCCTGCTGGGACAAGAAAATGAGGAAAATGCAGCCTAGGCAAAAGTTAAGGCATTCGAAGGAAAGCTCGCTAGGGACTCAACCTCCATCAGGTAACCTAGGCAAAACTTAGAGCATGAGAGAAAGAAAAACCAAGAGTGAAAACCCAACCCCCAAAGGTGGTGATCTTGGAACTACGTAAAAGGCCTGATTCCCTGATTGGGATACGTAGGCAATCTCGCATCGAGATGCGGCCCAAACATTTGGAGAGAGGAAAACATCAACAGGTTTGTACTCAGTGATAGGCATAGCTAACCCTGCGTATTGAGATCGCAAAAGATGAGTATGCTTTTCTCGAAGAATTGGCAACAAGCAATAGACACAAGAATTATAGTTCATCCCCTCTAACCCAAAAGTCATCAACGCAATGAGTATGATACCTCAAAAACTCTTGAGTTTGGCAATCAGGCTATAGAGCATGGCAAAAGTAAAAGACAGAAAATCAAAGACTAAGCATAGGAAGGAATGTGAAACAGGATGCCACTTGGCTAAAGCAAAACCTAGCTCCCTTGAGAAAATAGACGGAATGGCCGGATAATCAATACCTCGGCCGCAACAATGATCCTTCGGCCGAGTGATCGATTCTTCGGCCAATTGTTTTCACACAAATTACTATCTATCAGCAAAAACTTGTTCAAAAAGCCATGTTCTGACTATCGCATGCAAACTCAAGACATCTAGGGGCATAAAAAGTATTTCTCATTTCATGAACAAAAACTTGTTTACAAAATCATTGTTGTGGTTGCTTTCACTATACAAATATAGTTTCTGCCTATCTCCCACTAACTATGAACAGGAAAAAAGCCCTAAAAGCTAGGCGATCTCTGAGAAGAAGGCAAGGGCTGCTCACTGGTCCTCACATTCTCCCCACCAGTAGCCGGTACTCCCTCAGCCTCAAGCTGCAGCCAAAGAGGGATACAAACATTCAGACTCAAGGGATAATACACAGCAGATAAAGTTCATGAAGAGAGTCGTACCTCGAGGATCCTACGGCGCTGTCTCCGAACCAAAACTTCTGCACTCTGATAAGCGTGAAGCCATTCCTGCACTATCTCAGCAGGTACCTGTGGAACAATCAAACATTACAAACATCTAAGCAAGGGATACAATGCGAAGCAATGAAAGCTAGAATGGAAAGCTAAAGATACCTGTGGAGCCCCGGCTGGCAAGGTGTAAAGTTGGGTCGTGCAAGGAGTCAGCGTCAGACGCTCCTCCTCCCCATCATCTGAGTGGAAGGAGACAAACAAAGGAGCCCGTGGCCAAACGGGAGCAACGGGGGGAGCCGCGACAGGGGAGGCCAAGAAAAGACGGCAATACTCCGTATAGTCACTTGCCTGGAGGAGTAAACCCTCCCAATCTCTAATCCGAGCATTCTTCAGATCTTCCTTCGACATCAAGGAAGTGGACCTCATGGACACTGGAGGAGGATGAGGAACGAGCTGAAGAGCCTCAACTCGTGATCGCCACTGACTAGCCACTCGATCGCCTAAGTACCAGGCTCGGCAAAATGGACCCTCGAGCAAGCTACGGGTCCGGTCCAGGACTCTACAACGTGCAAGAGGGGCATCCTCTGGTACACCACCTCAAGGGTCAAACCGTACCTACAAAGCAAGGACAAATCAGCCCCAACACAAGAATATGGAAGTCTAAAGGACAAGAGGTACAAAGAAAGCGGTACCTGATCGACTGTCAGTCGGTCCAAAACTCGCCGCCACTCGGGAAGGCTCAAAATTGGTGACCGCGGCCTCCGTTGCCCCACCAACCATCGCTCGTAACGAGGTATACAGTTCGCGTCTCCATGCCTAGTCTCAGGGGGAAACTGGAGAAGATGCTCGAAAGCCCAAAGCTGAAATAAGGATTAGCAAAACAAGTTCAGAACTAGGAAAAAACCAAAGTAAGAACAGAGGTACAAAGGAATAATATATACCTCAAGCACTCGAAAGTGACCACAAAGAATGGGCTCTTGTCCCGCGAGCAAGCTCCAAGACTGCCATACAAAGTGGCCAAAGCAGACGAGCCCCAGTCAAGCTCCCGAATAGCTCCCAAGTGCTGCAAAGGAGCTAGAAACTGCGTATGTACCGAACCATCCTTGTTGGCAAACAACGTTTGCCCAAGGAGGTAAAGAAGGAAGGCCCGCGTCAATTGCTCGACACTCACCTGGGACAGAATGTCAGCCACCATGAAAGTCTTGCTTAGCCAAGCAAGATTGATATGACCTCGAGAACGAACAGGGGGCACCTTGCCCAGAAACCACCTCAAAGCACCCTCTCGCTCCCAAAGCCGGGGGTCAACTCGAAGAGTAACTCCGCCTACCCGCAGGCCAGTCAGCAAAGAGAAGTCACCCGGAGTGATAGTCATCTCGCCAGCAGAAGGAAAGTGGAAGGTATTGGTGGTATCCCACCACCTCTCAACCAGCGACGTCATCAACGACCAGTCCATCTTCGGAACATTGAGGCCCAGAACGAACGCCTCGAAGCCTGCAGCACGTACTAGTTCTCGAGCCTGCTCTGGCAGTGTCAAAAACCACCTGTGTACCTCCCTGCCTCCACCGCGAGCCTCAAGCCTCCTGTTTCTCTGTCAGAGACCAAAAAGGGAGTTAATTTCATGATTGCATAAACAAAGGAAAGGCTAGGGGCCTCCAATTAACATTCAAAAGCATGCATTGCCTAAGCAGGGGGCACGGTTATTTTCTTTAAAAAAGTAAACTCAACCCTAAACACGGGTTCTTCTCATTCACGCTCCTAGCTAAAAGGGATTTTCATCCCGCAAACAAAAAAATTCATTCTTAAAACATACAAAGATTTCCAAACTCCGAACTAAAGTAAACTTTTTACTTTTCAGGAAACTCACCGGCACATTTAGAACACTCAAGTGCTGCTCAGGCTCTCTGCGAACTACCTCGGCCTCTGGGCCACCAACAGGAGGGCGGTACTACAGGAAACCGCCATAGCCCAACCTACGCGAAGGAAGAATGTAGGTAGCGGCATCAAACAAACCAGGCTCCTCAATCGCCTCCTCGTCAGAAGACGAATACTTGCACCTACATGGAGGGTGCGAGGATGAACCCGCAACACCCGAAGATGGCGTGGCCATCACGTCCGAATCAAGAAGGAAAACCAACGGTTCCCAAAACAACCAAGAGCCGGTAGCAATGGCAGCAGCGGTCAGAGAGGATGGTCGCCGGAGATGATGGTGGCCGACGGTAGTGGAGGAGGACGGCGGCGTGCGGTGGTCGTCGAACGAGAGGAATGGAGAAGAACAAGAGAGGAGGAGGAGAAAAGATTAAATGGGTCGTGAAATCGATTAAACCAAACTTAAATCGATTTTCTGGCTTTTGGCTTTCTCACGGCCGATACATCGATTCCTCGGCCGAGACATCAATCCTTCGGCCGAGAGATCGATCTCCTGGCCCCCCAATCCATTTCCCTCAGCCATATCAGGTCTTGCTCTGTGCACTGACTCAAGCCACTGCAGACGTCTAAGTCCTCAACCAACCAAGTAGCCTTGGGGGCATCCCCGAGCCAATGCAACGTAATCAAAACTAGCCTTGGGGGCATGCCCGAGCATCAAAGATCTCTCTCTCTCCACAAACTGCTGGCCAAAACAAGTCAGAACACTCAGCAGCTCCGAGCCCATTATCATAGCGGCTCTGTGCCTATGCTAACTCACTCAGTGGCTCCAAGCCCATCATCTCAATGGCTCTACGCCCGTGTTCAAGTCATCTCAGCAGCTCGAAGCCCACCATCTCAAATAGGCTCGAAGCCATAACAACCAATCCAATGGCTCTACGCCCGAATTCACCAACTCATCAACTCAGCGGCTCTATGCCTATGCCCATCACTCAGCGGCTCCAAGCCCACTATCCTAACAGGCTCGAAGCTTATATTCGTCATCCTAGTGGCTCAGAGTCCATCTCAAAACATTCAGTAGCTCTACGCTTGTCATCAAGTCACTCAGGCTCGAAGCCTATATCTACCATCTCAACTGGCTCAAAGCCATAGAAACTATCTCAGTGGCTCCAAGCCCTCGACTCAGCAGCTCTACGCTCGCTATCACAACTTAGCGGCTCCAAGCCCTCGACACAACAGCTCCAAGCTCATCACTATCATTAACAGGCTCTACGCCCTCACCTATCAACTCAGCGGCTCCAAGTCCACCGTTTCAACTGGCTCGAAGCCGTAACAACCAATCTCAGCGGCTCGATGCCCATTACTTAGCGGCTCAAAGCCCATTATCGATAGGCTCTATGCCCGTATTCACTCATTCAGCGGCTCTAAGCCTTCGACTCAGCAGCTCTACGCTCGCTATCACAGCAACAGGCTCTACGCCCGTTATCTTATCAAAGCGGCTCCAAGCCCACTATCTCAACTGGCTCGAAGCCGTAAACAAGCAAATCTCAACAGGCTCTATGCCGCCCCAACAATCAAGACCTCTATTCTCAGGCTCTACGCCTAAATGCTCAAAATCTAACATTTTGAATGCTCAAGCTCTACGCTTGGATGCCCAACCACTGTGTACTGGATGCTCAAGTTATACACTTGAATGCTCAAGCTCTACGCTTGGATGCCCAACCACTGCGTACTGGACGCTCAAAGCCTGTACTTTGAATGCTCGGATTCTGCCGTCCGAATGCTCGAGCTCTACGCTCTGAATGCTCAAGTCCGGAACTTGATAGAAGCTCTAAGCTTTAAAACAAACACACACGCACGAGCCCGTGCACATATTGCATTATCATATCGAGTCTGCATCATCATATCTGTTCATATCTAACAAACCATCATCACACATATACACTCTACATATCTCTCATGAAACAGGTCAATCCTGCAATCAACCGGCTCTACGCCTCGGTTTTATTGATCAGTCCAGCGCCTCGATCCTTTGGCTCCACGCCAACACTTATGATGAGAAAGCTCCGTGCACAGACCATCAGAATGCAACCAGCTCTACGCTTTGGTTCAAATCACGTCAAGCTCTAAGCTCCGATCACCTTAGGCTCTCGCCTTATGATCAATACCAGCTCCGCGCTTCGGTTCTATCAAGCTCAAAGCTCCGATCACCTCAAGCTCTCGCCACATGACTACAGCAGGCTCCATGCCTCAATTTTCATCACCTCAGGCTCTCGCCACATGGCTACAGCAGGCTCTGCGCCTTAGTTCTAATCACCCCAGGCTCTCGCCTTGTGACTACAACCGGCTCCGTGCCTCGGTTCCCTCGTCCCCGAAGCTCCGTGCTCTATGTTACTGGCCCTGCGCCCTTCATATCTCAAAAACAAATCGGCATCCAACTCATCCCAGCAGATGGTTTGGATTCCACCCCATTACATCAATTCCTTCCAGCTCATTCGCAAGGACAGGCTACTCTACCGAGCCCCTTTCAGTCAAAGTAAGGATGATCAAGAAAAGCAAACGCACCTGCCGTGTACTGATCTATCCCAAAATACTAAGGAACCTCTCCGCAAAAAAAACTCCCCCGACAGCCCCGCGCTCCTTCAACTACTCTTCGTTAAAACCCTGGCTCAGTCTAGGTACGTCACACTACGGCTTTTTAAGCCCTAAGGTACGTCTTCTGTTTCTAACCCTCCAAACTTTTACTTTTTCTTTATTGCCTGAACTACGATTGGTCTGAATTTCCCTTGCGGAATACGTAAGCAGCCTCCCAGCCCGACCATAACAAAAACCATTTTCGAAAAACCCTTGGAATAGTGGTTGGACCAAATTGAGTTGCCTTTTACAGCTTTGACTCTTACTCAAACATGTCTCGTGATCCGTCTGAGTTTAGTTAAAGAGGGGCATCTGTAGACACCCCAATTTGGCCTAACGATTATTTCAAGTCCCACCTTGGGACCATCCCAATGATGAAATGGATACAGTGATTGCTGATTGCTTCCTTGAGAACCTTAGGACTTTCGGTAAGAACTTTGAGCCACTTAGAGGACCCAATTCAGAGCCATACAGCCTTTCAGACAGAAATACAGAAGCCTAGGAGAATCCATCTGTCGGCCGTGACATCGATCCCACGGCCCTAACATCATTTCCTCACCCGAGCAACCTAATGCTAGCCAAATCTCCCTGAGAGATCAATCCCTTGGCCGCAAGATCTATCCTTCGACCGAGACATCCATTCCTCGGCCGTGATATCCTTTACTCGGCCGCCAGATCGACCTTTTTCCAGACTCTGGAACGTGTTCTGTCATACGTTTGATCCAACTACACTACTTTCCCGATGCGTTCGGGCTACGCTCAGAGATTGCGACGTAGAGTTAGAGGTGCATTGCAATTGCAATTGCAATCGTGCCATTTGATTGACTGGAGTGAGTCACCAATTCCCTAACCTCCCGAAGGAAGACACCAACCCAGTGATCAAACCCCGAAGTTCAAACCCTAACCCTAGGGTTTTCATTCAAGCAATCAGTCAATCACAATCAAATCTGAAGCAATCAAGCAACTGAGGGATCAAAGTGGTGAGGCCCAACGGCCTCTGGTTTGTCTTATTTACTGTATTTCTGACTAACCGTAGCGTTTTGATCATCTGTTAATCTTTCTGTCTGGTGTGAGGAAGAACACCGACCGGGGCTCCGATCCCTCGGCCGGTACATCAAACCAGGAGGATCCCTCGGCCGTGACATCTATTCACCGGCCGCGGGATCCATCTTTCTGGGACAGTTTGTTTTGTTCTGCTTTCCTGACGGATGCTTTACTTATCGCATTGGCTCACCTTACTTAGTGTTTAAAGGAATAAATAAACAGACTATGTGTTAGAATTAAACAAAGCATCTACATGTCTTATGTTGAACGATTATGGGCCAGTCTCACGACTGGGCAAAAAGGGGTGCCTAACACCTTCCCCTTATTGTACTTTTGGCTCCCGTGTCCAGAATCTCTATCTGTTTTCCTAGTTTTAATAAACTAGGTGGCGACTCTGTTTTGATGATAACCGTTATCATGTGGCGATGTTCCTAGCCATGGGAATGTCCATGATTTCAGTTTACAAAGCAAGCAACCAATCGAGCAAACAAACGTGATCAATCTGTATGGCGATGCCCCGTTTGGGAGGTGTCTACACAAGTCAATTGCTTAATTGCTCATGTGGTTTGTTACCTTCAAATTAAACAACTCAATAACAAAACTCAACAAAGTAAAACTTGAGCAATTTGGGTACACCTCCTTCCTGGAATCATTTAAAAGTTTTTCAAAGCTTTGCACTTCCTCGTTCGGGTTTGTATTAGTTGAATCCCCTCTTATTTGGTCTTCTACCAGTGCATCAATACCACCCAATTCTCTATACTCATTGCTATTCATTTCGTAATGATGCTGAGCCTCATCTAACATATGAGGTTCCCCGTGCTTATGCCAAATAGTATAGCTTTGCATAATCCCATATTGGAGCAAGTGTATTTGCACATTTCTAGTCAACTGCCGACAATAGTTTACACACTTCATGCACGGGCACATAATATAGCCTTCTTGGTCCACAACTTTCATAGCAAAATGAAGAAATGACATTACACCATCACGATACGGCTGACTCATTCTCCCATCTGCAGTCTTACCTAATGACATCCAACTCTTGTCCATCTCTGATGACAAACATAATCAATTCATGATAGCTTAATAAAATAAAATAAAAAAATAGCTTAGCCTCTATCAATTCAAATCGGTATAAAAGAGAAATATGCAACTCCAAAATTTTAAAGCAAACATATTTATTCATATTGGGCAACATAATATTTTATCAATCTTGCCTCCCTTCTAAATCAAACCAAATTACTTAGCCTAGCACTACTAAAAAAATCATGCTAAATGGTGGCGACCATATTGTATTGTCTGAATTCCTTTTTCCTAACTCATTGCATCATTTCATGTTCCAAACGTAATATGACCCTCACTACCAAATCTTAAACTTAACAAGCAATAACAAATTATGTTTTCTACATATGGCAATGAAGCACAATAGCAAGCCCACGTCGAAAAGAACTTTGGTGTCCTACAAATGTTAACAGTTATCAAGTCCATAGTCGTAGAAACCTCATACCCACATATTGCATAGATTAAAACATTTTGATATGAAATAAAAGTTTCCAACATGGCCATAAAGTATATATGATTTTCCTTGTAAGAAAGAACAAAACAAGAAATACAACTTTCATCAATAATATGAACTAGCAAGGCAGATAACAAGACTTATGACAACATTAATTTTTTGTATAGCTTGCATAATCAATTATCAACAATGATTAACCACCGCCAAGTGCAAATCACAATAATTTTTGTCTAGCTTTCAACATGAAATGGGGAGATCGAGGTAGAGAGAGCTCACTCGAAGTATATCAAACTTGGTAGTAGAGGGCGAATGCACGGTAGTTGACGACGTAGCCTGCTAAAGTGTTGTAATCTCTGTAAAAATACAAATGAAGTGAACATGTCTGCTCGAAACACACACAAAAAAAAACATTTGGTTGCAAATATTTTTTTTAGGAGTCGTAGAAAATTGATTTTGAAGCGAATATGGCATGAACTTTTTAGCCTTGTATCATCATTACACAAGCACAACTAAAATCTGAATCACATACATTCAACAGACAACCAAACATGCGGCTGCCCGAAAACATGAAAAAGAAAAAGAGGCTTCGCTAGAGCAAAAAGAAGAAAACCACTTCAGGGTGTCCTTACAAATACTCCCGCCAACACAAGACAGACGCACTGCCTGAAGATCCTACAATGTTGCCGGCACAACACTGAAGCACTTCAAAATGCATTAGCATAAGCAGACAGCTGGGTTAGAAAAATAAAAAGAAGTCCACTAAGAAAAATAAAAAGGAGACCTTCAACATTTCTAACCTAAAATGCGATTAAAGATTTGTGTTTCCAGCCTAAGAATTAGAGATACCTTTTGAAAAATCATAACCCCCACTAACCTTAAATGGAACGCAATAGTAGTAATATTGAGAACTTAAAATCTGACATAGGCTTAAGCGACCGGAAATGGATTCTCTCCAAAACAATTGCCCAGGAACTTCAAAAATATGTAAGAGGAAATCCACCGTGCCTTATCCCAACTCTAAGCTCTGTGGCACACTAGTTGAGAGTGTCAACCCATGACATTTATTATGTACTTAGTGACCACAAGGACTGTATCAGTTCTCTAGTTTTAACCAATCGTCTAACATGCATCTTGGATTTTATTTCCATGTTTCATTCCGTTATGAAGAAATCACTTGTCGCCTGTCAGCGTTAGTATTTAGTTTCTCATGTGATTCTTGATCCATTCCCAGCTTCCCATTCCCCCTATGTCATTCGCATTGTTTTTCCTTGTCCACCTGATGATTCCGGCTTCTACTTCCTCATCTAGGAACTATGATTCGAGGCCTGACATCTACCATAAGCTATCAAGGAAAAAGAAAGCTCTCTCCGTAGAGCAACCATATCATATTTTTTAATGAGCAAAGTTGCAGAAATTATAATGAAGAAAGACAGGAAAACAGAAGGGAAAAACATCTATAATCCAAATTATTACATGGGAAGCCACAACCACATTAGCATCTATATACGGGTAATATACAAAAATCCCACTCAGATCACTTCAGCAATGCAAATGTTGAAGTAAATGACATAAAGAACTTAGTCAAACCCTACCGAACATCATCTGATCTTGTCTTTACATTCTAACCAATCCGATTACTACGGTAAAGTGAATTGTCTGTGGTCCAAACTGCTAGAAACTCAGTGAGTGCATCATACAAAACCACTTGTACGAAATCCTACCCGCTGCTTTCCTCAGCATATGGACAAAGTTTATGAGATCATTCATTCTCGAGAAGAACTAAAACTAATAAGCCACAGGCCTATACAAAACCAAATTATACATGAATATGCCACAAGCCAGTACGACCTGGACAGCATCAAAAGAACACAAACTGGACAGCATCAAAAGAACACAAACTAGGCCTTTCAAACTGGACATCAACACTTGGATTTTACAATATTTTCCAAAGCCACACAAGAACACAAGGCTGAATAAGGCAGCTTAATTGCTGCCTGAGGTAACAGCCAAGAACAGCAGCAACTAGCTGCATAATAAGGCAGCACAACAGCATCCTAACTGGTCAGTAGCAACAAAACAATAGCAGAACAATGGACAATTGAATGTGTTGCTACAGTTAATAAGTTTAACAAAGCCTATGACAGGGTAGAATGGGACTTCTTAGAAGCTGTAATGTTGAAGATGGGTTTTGACAAAAAATGGGTACAATGGACAATTGAATGTGTTGCTACAGTTAAGTTTGAGGGGCAGGCCAATGGCGAATCGAGAACCAAAGTCTCTCTAGAAAGGGGTCTTCGGCAAGGAGATCCTCTCTCTCCTTATTTGTTCCTTTTGGTCAAAGATGTGTTGTCAAAGCTTTTTTTTTTTTTTTTGGGTAAAATAGCTTGAAATAGAAAAAGAGGCTAAGCAAATGTACAGCCTACAAGGGCATACCCCAGGAGGAATAAAAAAAGAAAAACAAAGATTGAGAAAAATGAGCTAAGCCAAGTGGCTACATTGATCTAAGCCAAGGGCTGAAAGGAAAACGAACCAATTGAGCCAAAGAGGCAAGCAGCCATCTAACCCAAGTAATACCAACTACACTATATAGCTAGGCCGATTTAAATCCACGTGTTTCCATTCCATCTTAGAGATGGGACGGAAACACATGCCAAAAGAAGGAATACACAGAAAGGACAGCCATAAAGCTACAACAGCAAACGAGGGAACATAGTCATAACAGTTAGCTACATTCAGTACAGGCAGCAACCATTTGAAGTAGCTACACCAAGCAAAACAACAGCAGTAGAGGACGACAAGCAACCACAGAACAGCAGCTGTCTGCTGCCAGCAGCAGCAGCAAACAGAATCAGCAGCAAGCAGAATCAGCAGTCCTTATAGAACCTACGAAAATGACCTTAGCTGTCAAAAGAGAACCTACAGTTAACACCCAAGGAAGGACATCTATTACATAAATTCATGGAGGTTTGCCATGCAGTCAACAGTTTTGTTCTATTTTGTAAGGTTTCTCTTGCACTTGTTTTGGGTGGACTTCTTGTCCTCAGAAACTCTTACATTTGTCTTCCTCCTCTTTGAAATACTCCGTATTCTTTTGTTGTTGCTGATAATAAACAAAATGAACACAACAGCAAAACAAACTATAACGAACCAAATAAGAGTTAAAGGCTCGGTGCAATGAACTTTGGCTGATGTGAACATTGCCCTAGTTTTGCATCACAACATCAAGTGGATCTAAATATGATTCATAGGCCCAGCATTGCAAGCTTTAACATGAAAGTAAACAAGCAGGACATTCGTGGTTTGACTTGTCAAAGTTGAGATATATTTGATGTCCCAAGTAACTTTCTGATTCAGAATTCAAGAACTTTAATATGACAATACTTATCTACTAACACATCATGCATGAGGATATTGTTGAACTACCTGTAGACACCCCAATTTGGCCTAACAATTATTTCAAGTCCCACCTTGGGACCATCCCGATGATGAAATGGATACAGTGATTGCTGATTGCCTCCTTGAGAACCTTAGGACTTTCGGTAAGAACTTTGAGTCACTTAGAGGACCCAATTCAGAGCCATACAGCCTTTCAGACAGAAATACAGAAGCCTAGGAGAATCCATCTGTCGGCCGTGACATCGATCCCACGGCCCTAACATCATTTCCTCACCCGAGCAACCAGTTGCTAGCCAAATCTCCCTGAGAGATCAATCCCTCGGCCGCAAGATCTATCCTTCGGCCGAGACATCCATTCCTCGGCCGTGATATCCTTTACTCAGCCGCCAGATCGACCTTTTTCCAGACTTTGGAACGTGTTCTGTCAGACGTTTGATCCAACTACACTACCTTCCCGATGCATTCGGGCTACGCTCAGAGATTGCGACGTAGAGTTAGAGGTGCATTGCAATTGCAATCGTGCTATTTGATTGGCCGGAGTGAGCCACCAATTGCCTATATAAAGGGCCTTTGGACTCCGAAAATATACACACGAGATTCATCAGAGTATACACTCTCTCAAGCCACGAAACTCTGTCAAAATACTCTCTCAATCCCACTCTTCAAAAGCCCTAACCTCCCGAAGGTAGCCGTCAATCCGGCGATCAAACCCCGAAGTTCAAACCCTAACCCTAGGGTTGTCAATCAAGCAATCAGTCAATCACATCCAATCCGAAGCAATCAAGCAACTGAGGGATCAAGGTGGTGAGGCCCAACGGCCTCCGGTTTGTCTTATTTACTGTATTTCAGACTAATCATAGCTTTCTGATTATCTGTTAATCGTATAGTCTGGTGTGAGGAAGAACACCGACCGGGGCTTCGATCCCTCGGCCGGTACATCAAACCAGGAGGATCCCTCGGCCGTGACATCCATTCACCGGCCGCGGGATCCATCTCCCTGGGACAGTTTGTTTTGTTCTACTTTCCAGATGCATGCTTTATTTATCGTATTGGCTCACCCTTTACTGCTTAAAGGTTAAAAACAAACTACGTGTTAGAATTAAACAAAGTATGTACATGTCTTATATTGAATGATTATGGGCCAGTCTCACGACCGGGCAAAGAGGGGTGCCTAACACCTTCCCCCTATTGTACTTTTGGCTCCCGTGTCCAGAATCCCTATCTATTTTCCCAGTTTTAATAAACTGGGTGGCGACTCTGTTTTGATGATAACCGCTATCATGTGGCGATGTTCCTAGCCATGGGAATGTCCATGATTTTGGTTTACGAAGCAAGCAACCAATCGAGCAAGCAAACGTGATCAATCTGTATGGCGATGCCCCGTTTGGGAGGTGTCTACAGTTTTTGGCGACTCTGCTGGGGACATGAGAGCCATAACCAAAAAGTTCAACATAAGACTAATACATGCCTTGTTTAATTCATCTATCATATGCATCGAGCGGGCAACCCGTTGAGTTCACCTGATATCCCGGCATGACACGGGCTATGTTGGGGGTTCCAGCAAACTCCACAGTCACTCGTACCTAGTGGTATATCAAAAAGGGAATCACCCAATCACCGCCTATGCTGGGCTGTTGAGAGGGTTGGTGCCCTTTGACAACGGAGCACCCTGAGACTACCAAAACCTTGCATGTTTTAAAATGCCATAGAACTTATCAAACTAAGACCAGAACCTACAGGCTAGGAACCTACTTGCATTTTGCTTCCAAGTTCTTCCTCACACCTTGTATCATCTGTTGTTGTAACATCTCTTTCTGTGCAGAAGGGTTAGGGCTTGAACTAAATGCCCTAACCCTAAGTCTTTATAGCCAAGCACTAATGGCGTCGCCTGCAAGGTATATCTTTGGTAAAAAGCATCATTGCTTACTTAACACTCTCGCTTTACTTAAAGCACCGCGAAGCATGGATTTCTAGAACGAAATCAAACACTGACTGCCCCGCCGGCAATTGAACTAGGGGTTGCCCTAGCAATCTTTGCCTTGCGAGGCTAAAGGAAAGAGGGAGTGTAAAGTAGTAGAGCAGGTTATGGATGATTATATGCAAAGATAGAACTTGCAATACTTATTTCTCCATGGATGATTCAGCATGACAAGTGTAGGACTTTGGTTCCTATTTCCAAATCGGCCTAGCAACCCATCTTTCAAAATTCAAAATTTTGAGCATGCTTACCTCAATGAGCTAGAAAAATTTAGGAAGCTGTCAATGTGCTAGCAAATGATCAAGTGGATTTCAATTACCTCAATCACGTTTTGAGAAAGGATCTTCCCTAACCAAGAACTGGAAGAACTTTCAAAACTTTTTGCAATGCCTAGTCTAATGATAAGTTTTTCTGAAAAATTCAAATAGCTGCTAGCACAGCGATGGACTCTGAGTCTACTTTCTGTTGTAGTCATATGCTCAACCTTTTCGGTTCTGTCTCATAATATGGATTGGCTTGGAAGTAGGATCTTAAGTGGTAGCAACGAGTCTTAAGAATCATCCATATCAAAAATGGCTGGCTATCTATAGTATCCGATAAACTCATGCATACAAACGAATTGCAATGCATGACTCATCCATAATCTGTGTAAGTAGCTGTGGTGTTATACATATCGTTTTGATTACCTCTTTCTAACTATACAGGGACCAAACCAAAAGAGGAGTCCATCCCCCTCATTTCCTTTCTTTGTTCATCGCATGTCATTTGGTTGCACCACCACTAAGGACAGTTTGCATATTAGAAAATGCGCCGCATGGACAATTAGTTTTGGATTTCTCAACTTGAGCATGATTAGGTTTCTCCTTCTCTTAGATTTGGAGTTTGATCTCAGACATGATGGTAATGGCTGACGAAAAAATTGAAGTTTTAATCTAACCAAGTTTTGAGCAATGACAGCCATGTCCATCACGTCTTGGCTTAGATTTTAAAACAATCTTTTCATACCTAGCTAACTTTCACCGCCATTTTGGCCCGTGTTGTGCTTCTCTTGAATAATTGATATCATTTTGCTCATCATGGTTTCTGGCCAATTGTCACACTCAGCATGAAATGTGGGTCTTAAATTCAAGTCTCCTCGAATATGAACTACGAATGGCCTGATTCTCTGTTGGGATACGTAGGCACCTTTTGGTCGGCCACAATTTTGAAAATGTTCCCTCCTGTGCTAGTTTGCTACCCTAGAATGCTCATAATAACATTGAGTATTGAAAACAATCCTTAGGGATTTCAAAGTAATCTTATGGCATCTTTTGGAACGCATCATAATCATTTGAACTGTCAAAAGTGCAAAACGAGGTTTTCAAAACTATGACCCGCGTCATTTCTGTTGAGCTAAGAAGGAGTTGACACATCTCTGCACCCTCACAGAGATCACTTGTAAGCAAAACATGCTGTTGAAGATGAAGAAGGAGAAAGGAAAAAAAATGATGAGCTCGCTAGATTGAAAACCCGTAAGGGCGGTCTAGGCAAAAGTTAGAGCACGAACAAAGTGAGAAATCAACCGTGTCTCCATGCATCTACTATGTGTCTCAAAAGATTGTCCTCAATCTTAGAAAATTCACTTGGTTAACATCGAAGCCCCTAATTTCTTGGTAAGGATCCTTGCCACTTTGTCGTGTGTTTCAAGATGAAGAAAGGCATTCATTTCTCTATCCCAAACACTTATCCTTTGCTAGCCACGTTGAGCCTCTGGATAATTCCTTTGAAAAGCCTGCTAGACAGCCATCCCCTACACTGGGGCATATACAAAAACACAAGAAGAGATGAAAGAAAGAATGAGCACCCCGTCATACAAGGGGCATTTTGAAGGAAACATTTCTCCCAATACATACAAAGGACATTTTTGAAGAAACCAACTCTTTCACACAAAGTGAGGCAAGAGACAACAAGAGTTGGTAAAAATGTTGAAGATGGCTGCTAGCTTTTAAAAACCCGAGCGTGAGTAGAAATTAGGTTTGAGCCTTTACATCCGCTTCTTTCTCAAGCCAAAACCCAAGCCTACGTTATGGTCCATAACAAAGTCCTCTCAGATTGGGGAACACGACTTAGTAGCAAGGTCCTAGACACTAGGGGCATCACCAATGTGGGATTTAACATGAAGGGCAAGAATCCTGGAATTCGCATCATCTTGGCAAATCGCACAATATGGAGAAATACGTGAGACAAGGGGCATAGCTATGTTCCCCTTTATGCACTTCTCTTAAAAGTACCCAACCTATTATGCGGGTCTCAGTAGGTACTTATCAATCCAACACAATTCAACCAAATCAAGCTCAAGGCAACAAACTCACCTAATTGACTAGGGGCATAGGTTTGCAAAATAATTCTATGTCCTTTGATGATTGAATGATGTGAGTGTGGAACATGGATGAAATGATATGACCTTGAAATCCTCGAGGAAAAGCTTTCAAGAATGGTTTTATCCTAAGCATTCTTAACACAGCTAATACAAGCGCAGTCACTTTTTGCAAATTTCTGAGGAAATAACATGGGTCTCTCATTTCATGAAGAGTGCAGCAATATGGTTTCTTGACCAAACAATGTTTTTGGTGGTGCCACCAGGGCATTACGATCTTTCAAAACACCTGGCTAGTAAGCCATTATCAAATACATGAAAGTTGAGATGTCCAGAATACATTGTGGATTTACATGCATATCAGTATCACCCTGTCTTTTGCATTGATCTCTTGATCCTAGTATTTCATTATGGCTGCTCAATGGAAGTATTTGTCTTGGTTGCACGAGCTAACCCCAAGTATGAGATGTTCTTATGCTCAATCAAGACAGGTTCATCAAGGCATCATGCCCATCGTCTCTATGCAAGGAATAAAGGGCAACAAAAAGATGCACTGTAGAGTCTACCTCCCTGCCAACACACTTGGCCTTCAGAAAGAAGAAAGCTCAACCTGAGGAACGTCATATCACTGGGAGAACGCCTCAACTCTTTTGTGGAATGCCGTCAAGGGCATGCCAAGATCTCTGCCAAACAGAAAGAGAAACATTGCACTCATATTCATTGCTATTTACATCGCATGTTTCTATGCTAGGGGCAATTAGGTTGTCATTATCACACATAGTTGAGCTAGGATCAAGCATCCATTGCCTAAAACAGGGGGCTTCTATTTCTTTCCAAAAGTTCAATATGCGTATGTATCATGGTTGCAAACCATATCACCAAAAATGGTTCAACACTTGGACTAGGGTTCTCAAAGTATGGTAGTCATGCCCCTAACAGTCAGCATAAAAGGACTTCGGCCCGTGGTCGACTCCAAGCCTGTTGCATGTTGTTTTCCTATCCATTGTTATCTTCTAAACTATTCAAATGTGGATTGCAGGATTCTCCACATACTGGATTGGATTTCAGTCCTTGAAGTTATTAGGACCAACCACATCAAGTCTTGTGCTTATAACCAACGGAGCCAAGTCGAAAGAAGCTGGAAGATAGCCTCGCAACTAGTCCTGAGCAAACTCTACAAATGGCACCATGCCAGCAGCAATAAAGTGACTTAGCACTTCGCATCTCCATAGCTCCTTGCTTCGCGTTTTCTTCTCCATATCAGCAGCTTTGCCATAATAACTCAGAAGCCTCGCACTTCCTCTTCAGTAGCACCTGCCGTGTCGTATTCGTGGCCTTGTCTGGCTACATGAAACTCTGTGCAACTCTATACTCAGGCAGTCTCGCGCTCAGCAGGTTCAAATCTCAACAATACAAGCACCTACTTTAGCTACGCTGAACTCACATCTTCAAAATAAGCAGCCTCGCCACTTCCAAATCTTGTGGCTCCCACCAAAAGCTGATAAAGGCCCGGTGCACACTCTGGAAGGCATCCCATTAGTCAAGGCGATGGAACTTTCTTTGACACTAAGTTGAAGAGGGCAATGAAAATCTCTGAAAGCAATAATGGCCAGTAGGTATTACCCAATGCATTTAAACGAGCCTTATGGCATTTTGGGTCAACAAGTCGACGAAGTCAATATGGAATTATGATCAGATCAGCCTTGGGAGGCGTCCCAAGCGTAAGGAAACTAGCCTTGAGGGCACCCCCCCAAGCATGTGGAATCAATCCTCTAACTCCTGGCGTTCTCGCGCCCGGTAAATCAACCTCTCAGCTGCATCCTTCTACAAAATCTCCCCTTTCAAAGGCAATCGATTTGAATCCAGGCACCAACAAAGCATTCATGGTATTTTGGGCCCGCGGCCAAATAGAATCCAACCTTGGGAGCATTCCTAAGCGTGCATGACATTGAGCATCAGCATCAGAAGCCTTGCATAGGTTGTCAAAATGTTTGCCAGAAACGCTCAGTCTGACCTCACGATCATTCCGAGCATGAGGAAACTAGCCTTGGGAGCATTCCCAAACCTGATAAAGATCAAATATCAATCAAAGCCTTACAGGGGTTACCAAATGCATGCAATCTAGCCTTGGGGATTTTCCCTAGCAAGTGAAATATAGCTGAATCTAGCCTTGGGGGCAATTCTGAGCAAGTGAAATATGGCCATGGGGACTATGTCGAGCATGTGAAAATTAACCTTGGGAACATGCCCAAGTGCGAGGAATGATCAAACATCGGTATTAAAGCCGCATTAGGACTTTTTCGAAGCTCTCTCCATGGCAACAAGCTCACAATTACTGGTCGCTTGATCGTCGCGGATTATTAATCACTGAGCTCTTGCTCGCAAAACCCAATGATCCTTGATACCTCAAGCACAGGCTCTACGCCCTAGTACGACAGCCGTCACAGTCATAAACGGCACTACACTCATAAGATCACTACTTCAAGCTCCAAGCTCATTATCTCTGTAATCGTTGCTCCAAACTCACTAGCTCGGCAGCACCATGTGCTCGTTACCTTGATAGCTCCATTCATTCAGCAGCCCTATGCCCAAGTCGCTCAAAAAAAGCTCCGCACTATCTCAGTCATTCAACAGCTCTACAACCATGCCCTGAGCTCATTATCTTAGCAGCCCTGCGCTTACTATCAACAGCACCATGCTCATTGCCTCAAGCTCCATATTCACCATTTCAAACAACTTAGCAGCACCATGTGCTCATTATGTATTCAACGGCCCCAAACTCACTCAACAGCTCACCAGCAGCCCTATGCTCAACGGCTCCAAGCCCATTACTCAGCGGCTCCAAGCCCATTGTCATAGCGGCTCCAAGCCCATAGCCCATCATCTCAACTGGCTCGAAGCCGTAGTCACAATCAATTCTCAACAGGCTTTACGCCCGCCATCTCATCAACTCAACGGCTCCAAGTCCACTATCTCAAACTGGCTCGAAGCCATAACAACCAATCCAACGGCTCTACGCCCGTATTCACTCACTCAGCGGCTCCAAGCCCAGCGACTCATACGCCCGTATTCACTCATTCAGCGGCTCTAAGCCTTCGACTCAGCAGCTCTACGCTCGCTATCACAGCAACAAGCTCTACGCCTGTACTCATTCACTCAACAGGCTCTACGCCCGTTATCACAACTTAGCGGCTCCAAGTCCACTATCCCAACTGGCTCGAAGCCATAACAACCAATCTCAGCGGCTCCAAGCCCATTACTTCAACAGGCTCGAAGCCTATATCTACCATCTCAACTGGCTCAAAGCCATAGCAACTATCTCAACGGCTCCAAGCCCTCGACTCAGCAGCTCTACGCTCTCTATTACAGCAACAGGCTCTACGCCCGTTATCTCATCTCAGCGGCTCAAAGTCCATCTTCTCAATTGGCTCGAAGCCGTAAACAAGCAAATCTCAACAGGCTCTATGCCGCCCCAACAATCAAGACATCTATTCTCAGGCTCTACGCCTGAATGCTCAAAATCTAACATTTTGAATGCTCAAGCTCTACGCTTGGATGCCCAACCACTGTGTACTGGATGCTCAAGTTATACACTTGAATGCTCAAGCTCTACGCTTGGATGCCCAACCACTGCGTACTGGACGCTCAAAGCCTGTACTTTGAATGCTCGGATTCTGCCGTCCGAATGCTCGAGCTCTATGCTCTGAATGCTCAAGTCCGGAGCTTGATAGAAGCTCTAAGCTTTAAAACAAACACACACGCACGGGCCCGTGCTCATATTGCATTATCACATCGAGTCTGCATATCTGTTCACATCTAACAACCATCATCACACATATACACTCTGCATATCTCTCATGAAATAGGTTAACCCTGCAATCAACCGGCTCTACGCCTCGGTTTTATTGATCGGTCCAGTACCTCGATCCCTTGGCTCCACGCCGACACTTATTATGAGAAAGCTCCGTGCACAGACCATCAGAATGCAACCAGCTTTACGCTTCGTTTCAAAATACGTCAAGCTCTAAGCTCTGACACCTCAGGCTCCACGGCTCAATTCTATCACCTCAGGCTCTCGCCTTATACCAGCTCCGCGCTTCGGTTCTTTCAAGCACTAAGCTCACCTCAGGCCCTCGCCTCAAAACTGCAACAGGCTCCATGCCTCAATCCAATCTTCTCAGGCCCTCCCCTCATGATCACAGCAAGCTCCACGCCTCAATCTAATCACCTCAGGCCCTCGCCCCGTGACTACAACCAGCTTCGTGCCTCGGTTCCACCACGTCAAAAACCATCACTCTCTAGGCCCTCGCCTTGCGACTACAACCGGCTCCGTGCCTCGGTTCCCTCGTCCCCGAAGCTCCGTGCTCTATGTTACTGGCCCTGCGCCCCCCATATCTCAAAACAAACCGGCATCCAATTCATCCCCAGTAGATGGTTTGGATCCCACCCCCATTACATCAATTCCTTCCTGCTCATTCGCAAGGATAGGCTACTCTACCGAGCTCCTTTTCAGTCAAAGTAAGGATGATCAAGAAAAGCAAACGCACCTGCCGTGTACTGATCTACCCCAAAATACTAAGGACGCTCTCCGCAAAAACTCCCCCGGCAGCCCCGCGCTCCTTCAACTACTCTTCGCTAAAACCCTGGCTTAGTCTAGGTAAGTCACACTACGGCTTCTAAAGCCCTAAGGTACGTCTTCTGTCTCTAACCCTCCAAACTTTTTACTTTTTCTTTATTGCCCGAACTACGATTGGTCTGAATTTCACTTGTGGAATACGTAGGCAGCCTCCCGGCCCGACCATAACAAAAACCTTTTTCGAAAACCCCTTGGAATAGTGGTTGGACCAAATTGAGTTGCTTTTTACAGCTTTGACTTTTACTCAAACTTGTCTCGCGATCCATCTGAGTTCAATCAAAGAGGGGCATCTGTAGACACCCCAATTTGGCCTAACGATTATTTCAAGTCCCACCTTGGGACCATCCCAATGATGAAATGGATACAGTGATTGCTGATTACCTCCTTGAGAACCTTAGGACTTTCGGTAAGAACTTTGAGCCACTTAGAGGACCCAATTCAGAGCCATACAGCCTTTCAGACAGAAATACAGAAGCCTAGGAGAATCCATCTGTCGGCCATGACATCGATCCCACGGCCCTAACATCATTTCCTCACCCGAGCAACCTGTTGCTAGACAAATCTCCCTAAGAGATCAATCCCTCGGCCGCAAGATCTATCCTTCGGCCGAGACATCCATTCCTCGGCCGTGATATCCTTTACTCGGCCGCCAGATCGACCTTTTTCCAGACTCTGGAACGTGTTCTGTCAGACGTTTGATCCAACTACACTACCTTCCCGATGCGTTCGGGCTACGCTCAGAGATTGCGACGTAGAGTTAGAGGTGCATTGCAATTGCAATTGCAATCGTGCTATTTGATTGGCCGGAGTGAGTCACCAATTGCCTATATAAAGGGCCTTTGGACTCCGAAAATATACACACGAAATTCATCAGAGTATACACTCTCTCAAGCCACGAAACTCTGTCAAAATACTCTCTCAATCCCACTCTTCAAAAGCCCTAACCTCCCGAAGGTAGCCGTCAATCCGGCGATCAAACCCCGAAGTTCAAACCCTAATCCTAGGGTTGTCAATCAAGCAATCAGTCAATCACATCCAATCTGAAGCAATCAAACAACTGACGGATCAAGGTGGTGAGGCCCAACGGCCTCCGGTTTGTCTTATTTACTGTATTTCAGACTAATCATAGCTTTCTGATTATCTGTTAATCATATAGTCTGGTGTGAGGAAGAACACCGACCGGGGCTTCGATCCCTCGGCCGGTACATCAAACCAGGAGGATCCCTCGGCCGTGACATCCATTCACCGGCCGCGGGATCCATCTCCCTGGGACAGTTTGTTTTGTTCTGCTTTCTAGATGCATGCTTTATTTATCGTATTGGCTCACCCTTTACTGCTTAAAGGTTAAAAACAAACTACGTGTTAGAATTAAACAAAGTATGTACATGTCTTATGTTGAATGATTATGGGCCAGTCTCACGACTGGGCAAAGAGGGGTACCTAACACCTTCCCCTTATTGTACTTTTGGCTCCCGTGTCCAGAATCTCTATCTATTTTCCCAGTTTTAATAAACTGGGTGGCGACTCTGTTTTGATGATAACCGCTATCATGTGGCGATGTTCCTAGCCATGGGAATGTCCATGATTTTGGTTTACGAAGCAAGCAACCAATCGAGCAAGCAAACGTGATCAATCTGTATGGCGATGCCCCATTTGGGAGGTGTCTACACTACCATTTCTTTCTCTCTTTTTCCGTACAACTAAAAGTTAGCCTTTAGTCCTCTGCTTCTCCGATAAAAGACACGTTGAGTTGCAAATATTTTTTAAGAAGCAGTACTTGTCAGGTTTGCGTAGTTTTTTCTTCACTCTTTTCTTTTTACGCCCCTTTCTTTTTATATTTTCAGTATTTTCATTAACAAAACACGCATATCTAACTTATAGTTAATAACTATGAAACGAAGGAGGGTGACAAAGAGTGGGAGTTGTATTCCCTTGGTTAGCTTTTCTTCGACAAATATAAAGAGGTCACTTTTTGGTTACAGATCAAAAGCCTACCAACGCATACAAAGGTTCCAATTCGAGCGACAGCCAAAACACCCAGGAAGGGTGCAGAACGTGGTAGGGGCATTGGTGTGTCCAAAAGTCATAACCAAATTACCCCCTCTTCTTTTTTTCTTTGGCTAAACATGAATACAATATGAAACAGGAGTGAAAAGTTGAAAGGCAATAAACTAAACATGTAATATATTATAACTTATGGTGGACAACAAGGGCCGATTTTCTAACATAATATTACTACTGGTACTTGTTTATACTCTAGTGGTCCCTCCTTTGAAGATTCCTTAGCCGCAGAGTTGTGAGAATGACACAAACAAAACAATAGCACAAACATATCTAATAAAATACTCATTCCTAGAAGTGTTCGATTTTATAGTTCCGTGACAGTGTGTTCTGACCCCTAGTAGTTGAGTTCGAAGCGAAGCGAAGCGATTGGCCCCATTTTTTTTGGGATTTGGGTTTTAAACTAAAAAAAATGGTTTCTTCACTACCCAAATCGGCCTAAACTTCTTTGCAGCTAGTTCCAACTCCCTCGAGAACAATAACACAGAGCTGTCGGCCCCCTTTTTTGGGGATTTAGGTTTTAAAGTAAAAATATTGTTTCTTCAGTACCCAAATCAGCCAAATCTTCTTCTTTGAAACTAGTTCCACCTCCGATCTATCAAGAACAACGAAGACCAATTTTTAAAAAAGAAAAAAACCCACTACCCATCGTCGACTTCGGAATCATCGTCCAACAAAACGATTTCTACAAAAGAAAAAACTCACCTTGGCACAGGATAAGAGAGGGAGAACAACGAAGACCATGCAATTTTTAAAAAAGAAAAAAACCCACTACCCATATCGTCAATTTCGGAATCATCGGCCAACAAAACGATTTCTATCTACAAAAGAAAAAACCCACCTTCGCATAGGATAAGAGAGGGAGTGGATTATACCTGTATTTCTGAGATTGTCCGGCTAGTGGAGCTCATAACGTTGACTTCAGAATCATCGTCGACTTCGGAGAGAGAAGAACAGAGATGTGCGAAGAGGGGAAGAGAGGAATTGTGAGTCTGGAATTTCATTCACTGAACTTAACCCCTCCCAAACGACGTCGTTTAGGCCTTTTTTAATTTTAGGGGCAATTTTTTCCCTTGTACGGAAATTCCGAGTCCCGCCAACCCATCAGCATTTTTCCCCCGACTGGCGCCTAAAAGTTGGGGAAAAATTAGCGACGAAAATTTTCCTTGCCTTAGATTTCCTTTTGCAAGGAAAATGTAAATTCCTCGCCATAAACGATTTTTGGGTGACAAAAACTGTTTTCCTCGCCTATTATTACCTTGTCAAATGGATTCTGCGAGGAAATTTGGTTTTCCTCGCAAATTGTCATTCTTTAGCGACAAAATAAATTTTCCTCACAAAAGGTTGTTCGTGTTGTAGTGAATAGCAACCATCATGCCAGCTTGCCAGTGAGCGCAGGTTTCTCAAACAGATATTTAAGAGGGTCCATTCGGGAAATCAACACAACTGAGTAAGCGAGCATATAGTGCCTTAGCTTTTTAGAGGCCCACACAAGGGCCCAGCATGTCTTTTCCAGAGGGGTGTACCTCTCTTCGCATCCAATCATTTTCTTGCTCAAATAGTAGATTGCCTTTTCAACCTGATCATCTCCCTCTTGTGCCAACATACATCCCATCGAAGATGTGGTGACCGACAATTAAAGGATCAAAGGTTTTCCCGGAACTGGTGGCATTAGAATAGGTAGATTCTGGAGGTACTTTCATACTACGTCAAAGGCCTTTTGGCACCATTCAACCCATTTGAAAGGGACACCCTTCTTGAGTAAGCAAAACAGCGGCTCACAAGTCATGGCTAGCTTGGCAATGAATCTGCTGATGAATTGGATTTTTCCAAGAAAACTGCGCACGTCCATCTCGGACTGTGGCGGTTCCATTTCAAGAATAACTTTGATTTTGGAAGGGTCTACTTCGATGCCTCGGGCCGTGATCATGAAGCCAAGCATTTTCCCTGCGGTGACCCCGAACATACACTTGGCTGGGTTGAGACGCATTTTGTACTTTCAAATTCTTTCAAAGAACATTCTTAGTGGAGGCAAATGGCCATCCCATTCCTTGGATTTGACAATCATATCGTCGACGTAGACCTCCACTTCCGTGTGAATCATATCGTGAAGCAATGCTGTCGCAACCTGTAGACACCCCAATTTGGCCTAACAATTATTTCAAGTCCCACCTTGGGACCATCCCGATGATGATATGGATACAGTGATTGCTGATTGACTTCTTGTGAACTTTAGGACTTTCGGTAAGAGCCACTTAGAGGACCCAATCCAGAGCCAAATAGCCTTTCAGACATAAGTACAGTATCCTAGGAGAATCCATCTGTCGACCGTGACATTGATCACACGGCCTCGACATCATTTCTTCACCCGTGAAGCCTGTTGCTTGAAAATCTCCCTGAGAGATCGATTAGCCAGCCGCCAGGATCATTCCTCGGCCGCAACATCAATTCTTCAGCCGCCAGATCCTTTGCTCGGCCACCAGATCGTATATTTTCCAGATTCTGGAACATTCTATCACTCGTTTGATCCGATCACAAAACCCTAGCAGCCAAATGCCGATGCGTTCAAGCTACGTAAGGAGATCTGCATAAGGAGTTCGTGTTGCCTTATAACTCCAATTCAATCGTTCGATTTTGATTGGTTGAGGTGTGTCATCCCTATGCCTATATAAGGGAGCCCATGGGTTTCGAAATTAACATGTGAATACGCCTTTTCAAGCCACGATACTCTGTCAAAATACACTAGCAAATCCCCTCTGCAAAAGCCCCAACCTTCCGAAGGCAGCCACAATCCGACGATCCAAACCCCGAAGTTCAAACCCTAACACTAGGGTTTCGAGAAGCAATCAGTCAATCCCATTCAATCCAAAGCAATCAAGCCACTGAGGGATCAAGGTGGTGAGGCCCAGGGGTCTCTGGTTCAATTTATTACCTGTTTTACATTTAATCATAGCTTTTCTGATTGTCTATTAGTCGTATAGTCTGGTGTGACGAAGAACATCGGTTGGATCTTCGATCCATCGACCGATATATCAAACCAGGAGGATCTCTCGGTCGTGACATCCATTCACCGGCCGCAAGATCCGTTTCCCTGGGACATATTTGTTTTATTACTGCTTTCTGATGCATGCTTTATTTATCGTCTTGGCTCACCTTACTCACTGTTAAAGGCTAAAAATAGATTACATGTTTGAATTAAACAAAATATATGTTAATCATATGTCGAACAATTATGGGCCAATCTCACGACTGGGCAGAGAGGGGTGCCTAACACCTTTCCCTCATTGTATCTTTGGCTCCCGAGCCCAGAATCTCTATCTATTTATCCTAGTTTTCTTAAACTAGGTGGCGACTCTGTTTTGATGATAACCTTTATCGCGTGGCGATGTTCCTAGCCATGGGAATGTCCGCGATCTTGGTTTATGAAGCAAACAACCAACAATCAACAACGATCAATCTGTATGGCGATGCCCCGCTTCCGGGAGGTGACTACAGTTTTTGGCGACTCTGCTGGGGATGAGAGAGCCATAACCAGAAAGTTCAACATAAGACTAACACATGCTTTGTTTAATTCTTTTATCATATGCATCGAGTGGGCAACCTCGTTGAGTTCACCTAATATCCCGGTATGCACGGGCTATGTTAAGGGTTCCACCAAACTCCACAGTCACTTGTACCTAGTAGTATATCAAAAAGGAAACCGTCCGATCGCCGCCTATGATGGGCTGGCGGAAGGGTTGGTGCCCTTTGACAACGGAGCACCCTTGAGACTACCTAAACCCTACATTTGTTAGAAAGCCATAGAACCTATCAAACTAAGACATGAGCCCACATGTTAAGGAATTTTCCTGCATTTTATCTTGAAGTTCTTCCTCACACCCTGTAACATTTGTTGTGGTAACATCTCTTTCTATGCAGAAGGGTTGGGATTTTCAACCCAAATCCTAACCCTATGTAGCCAAGTACTGACTTGCAGGTATTTTACTTTTCAAGCAGGCACAATAGGTAAGCCAAGAAAGCAACCACAGCCAGTTTTATATTCTTACAACACCCGAAGTCACGCCAAACAGAGGTCTTCGCATCCGTCTCGTCTGTCGTCTTCACCTGCCAAAACACCTTCACCGCAACGGTCCCAATCACTTCCAAGGAATTCGCGGTCATCTTCTCAGCAAACTCGATCATCCACCAAATTCCAAGCCACACCATGCAATCCTCTCACTCCCATGGCAGACAACGATGCCACTATTGCCGATCTCCAAGCTCAAGTCGCTGCTTTGATAGCAGAGAAAGCAGCAAGAGATGTTGATGACGAAGAAAAATCTGTAGAAGACGAGAATGCACTTAAAGCAATAACAGTAGAGAATCCAGAATTGGCCAAGCAAGTCAAAGAAATCAAACATGCGCTGGCTCGTTCACAAGGGGACCAAATTTTGGACTTTGAAGGACTGTGCCTCTTTCCAGATTCTCAATTGCCCAAAAGATTCAAAATGCCAAACATCGAGAAGTTCAATGGAACCGGTAACCCTACCAGCCATGTCCGTCATGTCATCAACACCCTGAAGCCGATGGGCTTAAATGATGAGTGTAGACACCCCAATTTGGACTTGTCGAATTTCCTTAATTTGTGGCCCGGAGGCTCCCCGATGATGAAATTGGATTGAAACAAGCCTCGAAACTTCGCTTCTTGAAGGATTTGGAAAGGAAAATAATTGGTCAGAATCAATCCCAAGCGCTTGGGAGCAGTCCCGAGCGCTCAAAACTGTTTTTCAAAACCATTGGCCTGGCTCACTCCCGAGCGCTCGAGAGTGGAAGTCCCAAGCGCTCGAGACCACTCCCGAGCGCTCGAGACCTCTGTGCTGCCCAATGGATGATAAAGTTCCCCACTATCCATGCAACCCATGATTACAGCCGTTCCAGCCGGTTGAATCTTCAAACAACACTCAACCTCAGTCAGAGGGAGTCAGGTCTGAAGATTTTCCGCCAAAAAATCAAAGATTTTATTTGATTTCATTTTCAAATGAAACCTTAGGTTATATTGGCTATATATATAACCTCTGGTCTGAGCAGTGGAGGACACGAAATCTCTCTCTCTGAAAACACCCCCCCCCCCCCCTCTCTCTTGTTCAAGAAAAAAAACTCTCAAGTTCAAACTTGTTCTTCAACCACAAATATTTTCAAAGGCAAAGGCACAAAGAGAAAAAAAGATCAGAAAATGCAGGGAGTTGAGAACATCCTTGGTCTCTAATTTATTGCCTTTCTCCTTCATCTTTCAAAGTCATTCAAGAAGCAAGGTTCTCACCAAAGGTAGAAACTTTTCTACTATAATCCCAAGCAAGAGGCTGTTCTTCCCTTCTGAGGGAGGTCTCTCAGCCTGTCCCAGTCTTTAATACTGGGTGCATGGTTGAGAGACCTTAGTGTAAAAACAAGAGCAAAGGGTGCATGAAACACTTTTTCCAAAAACCTACTGGAAACACTCTCGAGCGCTCGAGAGTGCTCCCGAGCGCTCGGGACTGTTTCCAGTTCCATTTCTTGCATTTTCGGTAGACAGTGGGTAGGGGTGAAGTGCATTCATGCATGAAATGGTCTCATCATGACATGCAGACGTAGAAAACCCATTTCCTCCAAGTGGAAAAGTTTTTCACCAAGGTTTAAACGAAAACAAGATTTTCAAAGGTCAAAAGGAAATTTTATTTTTAGAAGAATCGAAGCTGGGAGGTCTGCCTGCATGCCAAAATAAGATCATTCCCTATTTGAAAGCAAGTTGACATGCCGTCCACTTCCAAGCGCTTGGGACCATTCCCGAGCGCTCGGGAGTGTCTGCATGCTATGGCAGTTCATTACTCCCCCTGTCTAGCTATGTTTCTGATATTTCATGCAGGAATAAGCCCATTTGCTTTTAAAAATGTAGATCTGATCATGCAAGGGCAGGGATGCATGGTCTGGAAGGTTGGGGCTTAGTTCCAGCCAGTCAAGCCCTCTGTTGAGCCTCTAACATGTTCAAAACAATCACTTCAGTTTTCATTTTTAGTGTTATACCCGGTTTGTGCTAACAAAACTTGCAGGTTGGGCATCAGCACTCCCAAGCGCTCGGGACCACTCCCGAGCGCTCGAGAGTGAAGTCAGTAGCAGGGTTCCATTTTTCTGTTATCTTGCATTCCTTTACCGTTCTCGGCATCTCCTGTACACTTGCACCAGCATACACCTCTATTTGGTATACCTGTGGATACATGCTACTTGTCTAATGAAACAAAATTCCTTTTGAAAAATCCCACAAACGTTTAGTAGAGACCGATCTCGTATCGGGCGAGGGGGGTGCCGTAAAACCCTTCCCCCCTCGTAACGTGGCTTCCGGACCCTCAAAAGTGATCTCTGGTTTTCAATTCAAATAATCATTTTCAAATCAAAACGGTTTCTCGGGTGGCGAACCATAAATCCGGGTGGCGACTCTTCAAAAATTTCCAATTCGATTCAAAAGTGGTGTGTTGTTTTTCGGGCCGCCCCGATCCACCCGGGGCTGTGGTAGCCCACAGTGGCGACTCTGCTGGGGATGTTTAATTGATACTTGAGAAAAAGTTGGCATGTTGTCAAAACGGTCCACTTTCCTTAAGCATCAATTAAACTTGTGAGCCAAGCTTGAAAAATGTTTGTGGGATTTTCAAACTTATTTTGTTTCATTGTCTATCTCTTGTACATATATCTTGTGCAGCCCCGCTGTTGTGTTTCGGCAATCCTACCCGGCTTGCCGGTGATGGGGAATCCCGGAATGCTCAGCAACCCTCGACCGTGATGAGTCATCCCTACCGTTTGTACCATTATTGGGTGTACGCTCAATAGTTGGAGGTATACTTTGACTCTAGTCCGGGGAACCCTCTTCAAGCCAAAACCGGCCTTTGTACATGTTTAGCGAACCATAGAACCTTCCAAATTAGGACAGGAACCTACAGGGTAGGATTACGTGCTATATTCTGTCTACGTGCTACATTTCATCTTGCGTCATCATGCTGTCAGCCACGGTTCTCGAGACTCGCTCGGGCGGTCTATGGGAGGTTGCCAAGACCCGATGAAGAGTCACGCACCCTAATGCGTGTTGTTAACCACGTGAGTCCTCGAGCTAAAGCCTAAGGGAAACTAGAATTTTGCTAAGTCCTTGACTAGTGTTTAATCGGGAAATTAACCAAAGGAAAGAATGACAAGGAAGCAGAACGTCGTGATACCAACACCACCCTGGCTAAAAGCAAAATGCACTGCTTACGTCGCTTCGGTTATCGTATCACGTTGTTCACCCCAAGTCATTCCAAACCGATGGTCGAGTTGTCGATGAAATATTAGCCAAATACTTAGCTTATTTTAGCATCTTTTGGGAAGCGACGCTTCCTAAATGAGGATACACCCCAAAAATCCGAGGATCAAGGCAACCTCCCATAAAGGGTATTCAATTATTTTTGAAAAATCAGAGTCGATGACGGTGACGGTGATGCACACATTTTCTAAAAACTATGCACAAATTTCATAAAAATGTAAACAGGGACCGCGTCTGAGCACAGTTTTTGCTTTGCTGTCAGTTCTGAGCAATTGGGCCAAAGAAGAAGGATATCATACCCTCCTGGACCAGACCGTTGGGGCAGAGATTGGAGCGGCTTCAACTTCAGGCAGATCCCGTCAGTGCATCAGACTCGTGGGTGGAGATGGAACTGCCAGCCGGAAACCCCAGCCCCAATCCAAACCCCAACCTCAATCCAAACCCCAACCTGAATCTCAATCCAAACCCCAATCTAAATCTCGGCCCAAACCCAAACCCAAATGACGGCAATCCAAACCCAGAAAACCCGAACCCGAAAAACCTGAACAGAGGAATGGGGCAGATCAGGGAAGCTATCCAACGACTAGGCGAACGTACCGACAATCAAATCGCCCAACTCATGCTTATGATAACTGGGGTTGAACGACGACTCCCAAATCCAAACCCGGGTCCAAACCCAAATCCTAACCCGAATCCAAACCCGAATCCTAATCCTAATTCGAATCCAAACCTGGAACAACCAGCCCCCGAGATGGAAACCCCGCAGAATCCTGAAATGGCAGTTGTCTTGGCAAATATCACCCAATTGGAGCAGTCCGTAGCAAGGAATGAGAAGATTGCCTCGACGGGTTTTGACATCAACAAGCTTTGTCTATTTCCCAATGCGAAGCTCCCGGAGAAGTTTAGGCCCATAGACTTCGCAAAATTCGACGAATCTGGAGACCCGAAGGCGCATTTGGGGAGTAGAAAAGGATGCCATGGCTCAGATGTTCTCACAGACCCTCGTGGGTCATGCTCTTCACTGGTTCACTTCGCTGGACGAAAGGAAGAAACGATCTTGGGAAGACATATGTGCGACTTTCATAGCGCAATATGACTATAATATCCAGCTGGAAGTTACCACCCGTGAACTGGAGTCTACGAAGATGGAAGCCAAGGAAGCCTTTGCAGATTTTGTGAAAAGGTGGAGGGCGAAGGCAGCTCAGATGAAGGACAGGCCAACCGATAAAGATCAGATCCGGATGATTGTTCGGAACCTTCAGCCAAGCCTTGCGAGACACATGGTCATGGCTCAGGCCTGTTCTGATTTCAAGACATTCTTCGATACAGGCTTGGCCGTCGAAGAAGCAGTCCAGCTGGGAATCCTCGACAAGCCCGAACCCGCACCCAAAGCCAAGAAAGTCTACTCAGGTAATAGCAGCATGCTGTTTGGAAACTCCAACTTCACTCACCTTCCAAACGCCTCCTCAACCACGGCCCAAGCCGAACCTGTCAACCAGATTGTAACTCAAACCAGTCAACCTCGATCCCAACCTCGTGTATTCGCCCAATTCTCAGCACCTCTCTCTGTAGTGTTTGAGAAATTGGTCGAAGGTGATCTCCTCAAACCACTTGCTCCCACCCCACTTCCATAAAAACTCCCTACCTCCACAATCCCAACGCCTTCTCCTTCTATCACCAAAACGTAGGCCACCCGACCAACAACTGTTTCCGCCTTCGCCACGCCATTCAAGACCTCATTGATAACAAGACCCTCCCCGTGCCTCCACAAAAACCCAATACCGTCTCCAACCCGCTCCCTAAACACTCAAACACCCACACCAATCACATTTCCCTAAGCCACCCCTTTAACCCAAGCCTTTACATCATTCCTGCTACCCAACCCAAACCGACTGTCGAAATACCGACTGAGGATGCTGTCTATGCACTCGAGACTGTAGAATGGGACTTCCAAAAGAGATGGGAAGTTCTGGCAAGCGACTTCTTCACAGTGGAAAACCGGGCTCTTATCGCTGGAGTGTGGCCTGTGGCACTCGACTCTCACCAAGTAGAAGAGTTGGAACATGGTGATTGGAGACAAGACTGGGAGGAGATGATGGCTGACCCGTTGGATGGGTATTCTCTGTTTGCTCTGTTCATAGAGCCTGAACCGGTCAATGATGAAGACGAGTGGGAGTGGGAGCCCGAGCCCAACGGGTGGCATTGGAAAGACGACTCCGACCCCTTGGACGAGACATCTTTGGCATACCTCTTTCGAGAGGAGGAAGTAGAGCAAGAAATGGACTTGATGAACCCCCGCATGTTCTCGGGACTCTCTGTCAGAACCATTGTCAATCTCACCAGAGGCTCCGACGCCCTTGACCATGTGATGGATCATGCCTTCATTCCGCAGGAGTATATTATTGAGGAGTTTTTCCCTCAGCCGACAGTTGAGATCCCCGATGAACCCAACATTTGCATGCTAGATCCTGAAGACCTCTGGGGCAAGTCTGAATTGGTGAACGTATGGGTGGACGGTGAAGAACTAACTGTCAACAAGGCTATGATAGATGAAGGCTCCCTGCAAGTCAACAACAACAACAACGTAAACTTTTGGAATTCGCTTGAAGAGGAGAACATATGGAATGCCCTGGAAATGGAACTTCTCAATGACACTCTTGAGAAAACAAAGCTTGACAAAGGAAAGCGCAAGGCCGATACCGATCTCTCCAACTTCTGGGAAGGTTCTTGGTGGGAGCCTGCCCCCAAGACAATCAATAATCTTACCAGGAGTGGTAGAGTATACCAACCTGCCAACCTCCAGCAAGGAAGCTCATCCCGGGCACCACCACCACAACAGAATAGCCCTGGCATTCCTATGAACCCTGCCAACTCCGCAAGCCCAAACACCCCGGTCCCACCTGCTCCACAAAATAACCCCTCAAACTCCACTAACCCTCCACATCAACCTAATCCATCCATCAACCTTAACCCGTTCGTCAGCTCAAACCCCAGTGCCTCTCAGCAGCAAAACCCAATTGCCAGCACCGACCCTATCATCCAGCAACTCCATGAAACCCCCGCCCGCATGTCCATGTGGGGAGTGTTGGCAGCTTCCTGTAAACATCGCCAAAGGCTCGTTAACACTCTCTCCAAGCTCGAAGTCCCTTCCGACATAGCCCCGGAAGCCCTAATCGCCCTCATAACCCCAAACCTTACCCAACACACCTTGTCCTTCACCGAGAAAGATCTCCCGCCTGAGGGAGCTGATCACAATAAGCCTCTCCATGTGACCATGAAATGCCTGGGAAAGTGGGTCCCCACGATACTCATAGACAATGGTTCGGCCATCAATGTGTGCCCTCTCCGTACTGCTTACTGTCTGGGCCTTAAAAGCGAGGACTTTGCGCCATCAACTCTGGGTGTCCGTGCTTATGATAATACACGGCATGATGTCCTGGGAACGATCAACTTAGAGCTGGCAACTGGAAAGTTCAAGACCACTGTGGAATTCTGTGTCCTAGAGATACCTGCTTCATTCAACCTCCTACTGGGGAGGCCATGGCTGCACCGTTCTGATGTCATGGGAGTGCCATCCACGCTACACCAAAAGCTTATCCTGGGATTGGATTCTGGGACTCTTATCATTCATGGGGACTCTGGTATCCGTCCTCACTCAGAAGATAACTCCCCGCTGCTGGAAATCATGCACGGAGAAGAAGACATAGCCATGGGGGGGTTTGCTATCATGACCTCAAAGGTTTGCACCATCCGGGCTAAAGATAGTTTCTTGGTGAGCTCTGCTGCGTTGGAAATCATGAAGCGAATGAATTACCTGCCAGGCATGGGCTTGGGGCTCTATGGGCAAGGAATCTCCGAGTTCCCTCATTTCCTTGGGAGCAATGAACGCTTTGGCCTGGGTTACGAGCTCAAGAAGAGTGATCCCGCAAAAAGGTGGCGCAACCGCGCCCGAGCTCATGCAGCCGGAATGAAGCTGAAGGAGAAGGAAGCACTGTATCAAGGAGAGCCCGAGCCTTTCGTGGATGTTGAGACAAAGGTGAAGTATCCTGGGTTTGAAATCTTTGCCAATGACACCTGGGATGATGATGAAGAGGTGACGAAGATGGAGGAATTGTCTAAAGCACTGGATTGGCTCGAAGCCTTTGGTTTGGGTAGTCTCCAATCTCTGTTCGGGGGCAAGGAATCGGAGGGTATGGTAGAAGATGCTGCTGTGCTCATGTTGGGAGGAGAGGAAGAAATGGAAGAACCTTCTAAGCTCATTGTGGATGCTGTAGGCACTTATGAAAACTGCACTTTCATTCCACTTGTAAAACTCACTCACAACACTAGCACCGAGTCTGAGTCTGAGTCTGATACTGACTCCTCGTCTAGCGCTAAGTCGGAGTTCGTGCCTATTGGCCCTCCCCACCGTAGCTTTTACTTTGAATTTGAGTCCACCGCTGTATTCCCTCCTTCCGAGGAGCCTATCAATGAAATGAATGATGCCTTTGCTTACTTGCCAGACTTTGAAATAAATTGTTTGGATCCCGATGATGAAGGAATAGATTTCGATGAGGACATTCCCAAGGAAATCCGTTCCCTCATCGAGCGTGAAAATGAAAGGCATGCTCAGCCTCTAAAAGAAGAAATAGTCTCGATAAACTTGGGTGATGAGGAGAACCCTCGATTGGTTCAGGTCGGTTCCGGGCTGTCTCCTAATGAGCTTCAAGAGCTCACCGATTTATTAAAAGAATTCAAAGAAGTTTTTGCTTGGTCCCATGCGGATATGCCCGGAATCGACCCAGAGATCGTCGAGCACAGGATCCCCCTCTATCCCGATGCAAAACCCGTTAAACAGAAGCTGAGGAAGATGCGGCCCGATTGGGTATTAAAGATAAAAAGAGGAACTCACAAAACAAATTGATGCCGGTTTTCTAAAAGTAACTGAATACCCCACTTGGGTTGCTAACATCGTGCCCGTCCCTAAAAAGGATGGAAAGATCAGAGTGTGTGTCGATTTTAGAGATCTGAACAAAGCGAGCCCTAAGGATGATTTTCCATTGCCGCATATAGATATACTTGTCGATAACACAGCAGGGCATGCTTTACTATCCTTCATGGATGGTTTCTCTGGATACAACCAGATTCTCTTGGCTCCGGAAGACAGAGAAAAGACTACGTTCATCACCGAGTGGGGAACTTACTGTTATCGGGTTATGCCATTTGGGTTGAAAAATGCCGGTCCTACGTATCAAAGGGGTGCTACGACACTGCTGCATGACATGATTCCTAAGGAGGTCGAGGTATATGTCGATGATATGATAGTGAAGGGAAAGGAACGGAAGGATCACCTCCCAACGTTGAGAAAGTTCCTGGAGAGAATTCAGAAGTACTCTTAATCCGTAGAAGTGCACGTTCGGAGTCACTGCTGGAAAAATGCTCGGGTTCATGATCACAACCCGGGGGATTGAGGTAGACCCTTCTAAGATCAAAGCCATTCTTGAGATGGAGCCACCCCAGTCCGAAAAGGAAGTCCGGTGCTTCTTGGGAAAAATTCAATTCATCAGTCGATTTATCGCCAAGTTAACCTTGACTTGTGAACCATTATTTCGACTACTCAAGAAAGACGTGAAGTTCGAGTGGAATGACAAGTGTCAGAAAGCTTTCGAAGCAGTGCGAACTTACCTCCAGAACCCTCCGATCCTAATGCCACCTACACCGGGAAAACCTTTGATCCTATACTTGTCCGTCACACCCTCATCAATGGGGTGCATGCTGGCACAAGAGGGAGAAGATGGGATTGAAAGGGCGATTTACTACTTGAGCAAGAAGATGGTGGAATGCGAAGAGCGATACACTTCGCTGGAAAAGACATGTTGGGCACTTGTATGGGCCACAAAGAAGTTGAGACACTACATGCTCGCTTACTAGGTGATACTGATTTCTCGGATGGATCCCCTCAAATATCTATTCGAGAAGCCAGCACTTACCGGTTGTAGACACCCCAATTTGGCCTAACAATTATTTCAAGTCCCACCTTGGGACAATCCCGATGATGAAATGGATACAGTGATTGCTGATTGCTTCCTTGAGAACCTTAGGACTTTCGGTGAGAACTTTGACCACTTAGAGGACCCAATTCAAAGCCATACAGCCTTTCAGACAGAAATACAGAAGCCTAGGAAAATCCATCTGACGGCCGTAACATCGATCCCACGGCCATAACATCAATCCCTCGCCCGAGCAACCTGTTGCCAGCAAAATCTCCCTGAGAGATCAATCCCTTGGCCACGAGATCTATCCTTCGGCCGAGACATCCATTCCACGGCCGTGAAATCCTTTACTCGGCCGCCAGATCGACCTTTTTCCAGACTCTCGAACGTTCTGTCAGATGTTTGGTTTGATCCAACTACACTACCTTTCCGATGCGTTCGGGCTACGTTCGGAGATCACGACGTAGAGTTTGAGATGCATTGCAATTGCAATTGCCATCTCGTGATTTGATTGGCCGGAGTGAGTCATCCCTATGCCTATATAAAGGGGCCTTTGGGTTCCAAATACACACAGAAATTGAGATACTTACACACTCTCTCAAACCTCGAAGCTCTGCACAAATACTCCCTCAATCCCATACTCCAAAAGCCCTAACCTTCCGAAGGTAGCCGTCAATCCGGCGATCAAACCCCGAAGTTCAAACCCTAACCCTAGGGTTCTTGATCAAGCAATCAACCAATCTCACCCAATCCAAAGCAATCAAGCAACTGAGGGATCAAGGTGGTGAGGCCCAACGGCCTCTGGTTTGTCTTAATTTACTTTGCGTTTATAACTAATCGTAGCTTTCTGATCATCTGTTAATCGTATAGTCTGGTGTGAGGAAGAACACCGACCGGGGCTTCGATCCCTCGGCCGGTATATCAAACCAGGAGGATCCCTCGGCCGTGACATCCATTCACCGGCCGCGGGATCCATCTCCCTGGGACAATTTTGTTGCTTTTCTGCTTTCCAATGCATGCTTCAATTATCGCACTGGCTCACTTTGCTTACTGTTTAAAGGAATAACTAAACAGACTATGTGTTAGGATTAAACAAGGCATCTATACGTCTTATGTTGAATGATTATGGGCCAGTCTCACGGCTGGGCAAAGAGGGGTGCCTAACACCTTCCCCTTATTGTACTTTTGGCTCCCGTATCCAAAATCTCTATCTATTTTCCCAGTTTTTATAAACTGGGTGGCGACTCTATTTGATGATAGGCATTATCATGTGGCGACGTTCCTAGCCATGGGAATGTCCATGATTTTGGTTTATGAATGAGCAACCAATCGAGCAAACACAATGTGATCAATCTGTATGGCGATGCCCCGCTTGGGAGGTGTCTACAGTTTTTGGCGACTCTGCTAGGGATGTGAGAGCCATAACCAGAAAGTTCAACATAAGACTAATACATGCCTTGTTTAATTCACTTATCCTATGCATCGAGCGGGCAACCCGTTGAGTTCACCTGATATCCCGGCATGACACGGGCTATGTTGGGGGTTCCAGCAAACTCCACAGTCACTCGTACCTAGTGGTATATCAAAAAGGAAATCACCCAATCGCTGCCTATGATGGGCTGGTGAGAGGACTGGTGCCCTTTGACAACGGAGCACCCTGAAACTACCAAAACCTTGCATGCCTTAGAAAGCCATAGAACTTATCAAACTAAGACAGGAACCTACAGGCTAGGAACCTACTCGCATTTTACTTGCAAAAGTTCTTCCTCACACCCTGTACCATCTGTTGTTGTATTAACTCTTTCGGTGCAGAAGGGTTGGGATTTTCAGCCCAAATCCTAACCCCATACAGCGAATACTGACTTCCAGGTATTCTACTTTTCAAGCAGGCACAATAGGTAAATCAAAGAAGCAACCACGGCCAACTTTGTACTCTTATAACACCCGAAGCTACGCCAAACAAAGGTCTCTGCAACCCTCCCGACTATCGTCTTCATCTGACAAAACACCCTCACCACAACAGTTCCGACCGCTCTCGGAAACTTCCCGGTCATCCCCTCAAAGGACCCCGTCATTCACTAAATCTCAAGCTTCGTCAAGCAACCCTTCTACCTTCATGGCAGACAACGACGCCACTATTGCCAACCTCCAAGCTCAAATCGCTACACTACTAGCAGAAAAGGCAGCTAGAGATGCTGAAGATGAGGAAAAATCAATGGAAGACGAGAACCCCCATAAAGTGGTATTGGCAGAAAGTCCTGAGTTAACCAAACAAGTCAAGGAAATCAAGCAGGCTTTAGCTCGTTCACAAGGGGACCAAATTCTGGATTTCGAAGGACTTTGCCTCTTCCCAGAATCCAAGCTACCTGAGAATTTCAAGATGCCCAACATTGAGAAGTTCAATGGAACTGGCAACCCTACCAGTCATGTTCGCCATGTTATCAACACCCTGAAGCCGATGGGCTTGAATGACGAGCTCATCGCCCAGTTGTTCCAACGAACTCTCACCGGAAGTGCCCTCGACTGGTTCCTCACTTTGGAGTTTGTACATTATCAAACTTGGCCAGAAATTGCCAATGCTTTCGTCAAGCAGTATGCGTACAACGTCCAAATTGAACTAACAACTCGAGACTTGGAAATGACCAAACAGGATTAATTCCAATGAGGACTTTCCCACCTTTGTGGCAAGGTGGAGGGAAAAAGCTGCCAAGATGAAGAACCGTCCCTCCGAGGAAGACCAAGTGAGGATAGTTGTCAAAAATTTACAACCCAAATATCTCAGGCATATTTACACACAGGCTATCACCGATTTCAAGCGCTTGCATGCCACTGGGTTGCAAATCGAAGACGGAATCAAGTTAGGACTCATTGGGAAAGAAGAGGCCACTCCTCCATCTAAGAAAACCTTCTCTAGCCGTACGTCTCACGCCTCCGTGAATGCCCTTGGCACATCCTTGTCTCAAGACCCTTTCCAAACTAGCCCATCCCGAAGCTCAAATCGGCCCCGCCGCAACTTTGATCCTCTCTATATGACCTTATCCCAAGCCTTAACCATTCTCAGCCGTCAAGGGCATCTCAAACCCCTAAACAAGCCACTTCCTCCGCCGCCCTACGGTCCAAACCATGACCCAAACAAGCAATGCGCCTATCACCAACATCCTGGGCATGAAACAGACAATTGCATGCGTCTTCGTCACGACATTCAAGACCTTATTGATAGTCGAACCATAAAGCCACCAAAACCTGATGGGCAAACCAACCCACTCCCTACTCACAATGCTGAGCCGCCACCTCGAAATATCAATCTCATAAATCCATCTCACAGCACCACATACAATCCCAGCCAATACATTGTCCAAGACAACCAAACCAAACCTACCTTAACCTTCCCCGAGGAGGACGAATGTTCCATGATGGAAGAGGAGGAGGATGATAATTCTGATCAGTCAGAAGTAATTGACGCCGACATGTCCGACATAAGCAGCAAAGATCAGGCAGAAGAGGAAAGACTAATGAAGTGGAAGAAACACTCTTGGGTGAAACATAATTTGGAGGATCCAGACATTCCATTTGTAGAGGATGACGAATGGCTTCGTATCTGGTTTGAGAATAGGAAGAAGGAAAAAGAAAGGGTCATCATGATGAGAAGGCACGCTCGCTTCGAGCCTGCCCAAAAAGTGGTACGCATCAACCGTCCCAAAATTCCAACACCGCCCATTGATTGGGAGACAATCAATCTCATTGAGAAAGTAGAGGAGTTCCAAATGCAACCATGGGTCAACCCTTACGATGAATACGACTATAGTCAATGGATAGAGGAAAGAGAAGATCTGGATTTCATGTACACAGAACCCTATAAAACAGGGGAAAGCGACTTTGATGAAATGGAAGAAGAGTGCAATGATCCGCTCGATGAAACCTCCCTAGTATCACTATTCAATCAGGAGGAAATAGCTGATAATCACGCAATCAACGAGGAAAGAGAAAGGGAGTTTCCTGCCAACACATCCATCTGGGGATTACTCATGGCTCAAGGAGGTAGCCATCGCGCAAAAGATGAACCCGGTTCAAAGGCTCTGTTTGGCAAGGAAGAGGGTGGGAAAGAGTACAAAGTTGCAAAAGACAAGGGAAATGACCCCGACGTGCTGCAGTAGCTGAGAAGTCACAACATGGCAAATAAGAAACGTTAAAACATTGTTTTTGCTTTAAACAAACTAGAACGAGTTTTGGGCCCCTGTTTGGGCATTTTATTTCTGCTAAGAGAATTCCTTTTTCATCTTCCAGATTATGCTTATCTAAATTCAAATTTCTAAATTGCAATTGCCATGCACTATACTCTCATTGCCAAAACAAGGGAAGAATTCGAAGGGACCAAAATCTTTGTGTCCCCGATAAAAGGAAAGGAAATGATGAACTCTAATTACTTAGAACTAGGTTTTTGCCAAAACTCAGGAAGAAGACGCTATCTCCGTGAGAACACTTAGGGTTAGCTTTCCCATTGTGAAAGTACAAACGCAACAAAGAGATTCATAAAAACATCTCCATCAGATTCCTCTCCAAAACACAAAACCTCTTGAGAGAAAAATGCTCGTTGGGTAACCCATACACCCAAGCAAAAGTAAGAGCAGAGCCTGCTAGGACAAGAAACGCAGCCTAGGCAAAAGTTAAGGCATTTGAAGGAAAAGCTCGCTAGGGACTCAACCTCTATCAGGTAACCTAGGCAAAACTTAGAGCATGAGAGAAAGAAAAACCAAGAGTGAAAACCCAACCCCCAAAGGTGGTGATCTTGGAACTACGTAAAAGGCCTGATTCCCTGATTGGGATACATAGGCAGTCTCACATCGAGATACGGCCCAAACATTTGAAGAGAGGAAAACATCAACATGTTTGTACTCAATGATAGGCATAGCTAAACCTGCGTATTGAGCTCGCAAAAGATGAGTTAGTCATTTTCCAAGGAATTGGCAAAAACAAAGACACATAAGGATTACAGTTCATCTCTTCTAACCCAAAAGTCATCAAACGCAATGGGTATGATCCTTCGGAAGACTCTTAAAGTTCGGCAATCAGGCTGAAGCATGGCAAAAGCAAGAAACAGCAAATCGAGGACTAAGCGTAGGAAAGGATATGAAAAAGGATGCCACTTGGCTAAAGCAAAACCTATCTTCCTTGGGAAAATAGATGTAACGGCCGGACAATCGATACCTCGGCCGCAACAATAATCCTTCGGCCGAGTGATCGATTCTTCGGCCAAATATTTTTCACACAAAATAACTGTCTATCGGCAAAAACTCGCTCAAAAAGCCATGTTCTGACTATCGCATGCAAACTCAAAACGTTTAGGGGCAGTTTAGGCATTTCTCATTTCTCAAACAAAAATTTGTTTACAAAATCATTGTTGTGGTTGCTTTCACTATACAAATATAGTTTCTGCCTATCTACTAACTATGAACAGGGAAAAGAAAAGCCCTAAAAACTAGGCGATCTCTGAGAAGAAGGCAAAGGCTGCTCACTGGTCCCCATGTTCCCCTCAGCAGCCGGTACCCTCTCAGCCTCAAGCTGCAGTCAGGGAAGATATAAACGTTCAGAATCAAGGGATAATACATAGCAGATAAAGCTTATGAAGAGAGTCATACCTCTAGGATCCTACGGCGCTGTCTCCGGACCAAGACCTCTGTACTCTAGTAGGCGCGAAGCCACTCCTGCACTATCTCGGCAGGCACCTGTGGAACAGCCAAGTATTACAAACATCTAAAGCAAGAATACAATGCGAAGTGATGAAAGCTAAACGTAAGAATACCTGTGAAGCCCCAACTGGCAAAGAGTAGAGCGGGGTCGTGCAAGGAGTCAGCGTCAGGCGCTCTTCCTCCCCATCGCCTGAGTAAAAGGAAACAAACGAAGGAGCCCGTGGCCAAACAGGAGCTACGGGAGGAGCCTCGACAGAGGGGGTCAAGAAAAGACGGCAGTACTCCATATAGTCACCTGCCTGAAGGAGTAAACCTGCCCAATCTCTGATCCGAGCATTCTTCAGATCTTCCTTCGACATCAAGGAAGTAGACCTCATAGATACTGGAGGAGAAGGAGGAACAAGCTGAAGAGCCTCAGCACGTGATCGCCACTGGCTGGCCACTCGATCACCTAAGTACCAGGCTCGGCAAAATGGACCTTCGAGCAAGCTACGAGTCCGATCTAGGACTCTACAACGAGCAAGAGGGGCGTCCTCTGGTACACCGCCCCAAGGGTCAAACCGTACCTGTAAGGGCAAGGACAAATCAGTCTCGATACAAGAATATGGAAGCTTAAAGGACAAGAGGAACAAAAGGAAAGGTACCTGATCGACCGTCAGTCGGTCCAAAACTCGCCGCCACTCGGGAAGGCTCAAAACTGGTGACCGTGGCCTCCGTTGCCCCATCAACCATCGCTCATAACGAGGTGTACAGTTCGCGTCACCATGCCTGGTCTCAGGGGGAAACTGGAGAAGGTGCTCAAAAGCCCAGAGCAGGATCAACAAAGCAAATTCAGAACCAGGAAAAAGCCAAAACAGAAGTACAAAGGAATGATACGTACCTCAAGCACTCGAAAGTGGCCGCAAAGAATGGGACTCTTGTCCCGCGAGCAAGCTCCAAGACCACCGTACAAAGTGGCCAAAGCAGACGAGCCCCAGTCAAACTCCCTAGTAGCTTCCAGGTGCTGCAGAGGAGCCAAAAACTGTGTGTGTACTGAACCATCCTTGTTGGCAAACAACGTTTGCCCAAGGAGGTAAAGGAGGAAGGCCCGTGTCAACTGCTCGACGCTCACCTGGGTCAGAATATCAGCCACCGCGAAAGTCTTGCTTAGCCAAGCAAGATCAACGTGACCCCGAGAACGAACAGGGGGCACCTTGCCCAGAAACCACCTCAAAGCACCGTCTCGCTCCCAAAGCCGAGGGTCAACTCGAAGAGCAATCTCGCCTATCCGTAGGCCAGTCAGCAAGGAGAAGTCACCCGGAGTGATAGTCATCTCACCAGCAGCAGGGAAGTGGAAGGTATTGGTGGTATCCCACCACCTCTCAACCAGCGAGGTCATCAGTGACCAATCCATCTTCGGAAGATCGAGGCCCAGAACAAACGCCTCGAAGCCAGCAGCACGTACCAGTTCCCGAGCCTGCTCTGGCAGCGTCAAAAACCACCTGTGCACCTCTTTGCCTCCACCGCGAGCTTCCAGCCTCCTATTTCTCTGCCAAAGACAAAAGGGAGTTAATCTCATGATTGCATAAACAAAGAAAATGCTAAGGGGCGTCAAATTAACATCTAAAAGCATGCGTTGCCTAGATAGGGGGCATAGTTATTTTAGTTTCCTTAAACAAAAATAAATTCAACCCGAACATGGGTTTCTCACATTCACGCTCCAAGCCAAAAGGGATTTCCGTCCCGCAAGCAAAAAATTTTTATTCTAAATACAAGAATTTCCAAAACTCTGAACTAAAGTAAACTTTTTCCTTTTCAGGAAACTCACCGGCACGTTCAGAACGCTCATGTGAAACTCTGGCTCTTGACGGACCACTTCAGCCTCTGGGCCACCAACAGGAGGACGGTACTGCAGGAAACCGCCGTAACCCAGCCTACGCGAAGGACAAACGTAGGTAGTGGCATCAAACAAACCGGGCTCTTCAATCGCCTCCTCATCGGAAGATGGATGCTCGCACCTACATGAAGGGTGCGAGGATGAACCTGCCACACCCGAAGACGGCGTGGCCATCACGTCCAAGCCAAGAAAGGGAGAAAACCAACGGTTTCGGACAAACAAAGTCGGCAGCGACAGTAATGACGGCGGTGGTCGGAGAGGATGGTGGCCGGAGATGATGGTGGCCGACGGTAGTGGAGGAGGGCGGCGGCGTACAACGGTCGTCGGGCGAGAGGAACGGAGGAGAATAAGGGAGGATGAGAAGAAAAGATTAAATGGGCCGTGAGATCGATTTAACTGAACTTAAATCGATTTCCTGACTTTTGGTGTTCTCACGGCCGAGACATCAATTCCTCGGCCGAGACATCAATCCTTCGGCCGAGAGATCGATCTCCAGGCCTGCCAATCAATTTCCTTCAGCAATGTCAGATCATGCTCAGTGCATTAATTCAAGCCACTACAGAATCCTCAACCAACCAAGTAGCCCTGGGGGCATCCCCAGGCCAACAAAATATGATCAAGACTAGCCTTGGGAGCATGCCCAAGCATCGAAGATCTCTCTCCACAAACTGCTGGCCAGCAAAACAAGACACTCATCAGCCCTGAGCTCAAAACTTCAGCGGCTCCAAGCCCATTATTGGCAGGCTCTACGCCCATATCAATTCATCCAGCGGCTCTACGCCTTCAACTTAACGGCTCTACGCCCACTATCCTGACAGGCTCAAAGCCCATCATCTCTACGCAACTCAGTGGCTCTAAGCCCCCACCTACCAATTCAGCAGCCCCGTGCCCATCATCTCTAACACAACTCAGCGGCTCTACGCCCGCCATTTCATCAACCCAGCGGCTCGAAGCCTATGTCTACTATCTCGGCGGCTCTATGCTCGCTATCACGGTAATAGGCTCTACGCCTTCGCATCCCAACTCAGCGGCCCCAAGACCGCCACCCCAACCGGCTCAAAGCCGCAAACCAGCAATCCCAGCGGCTCGAAGCCCTTTATCATAGCGGCTCTACGCCCGTATCAATTCAGCGGCCCTGTGCCCATCGTCTCTACACAACTCAGCGGCTCCAAGACCGCTATCTCAACTGGCTCAAAGCCGTAAACAAGCAATCCCAGCAGCTTGAAGCCCTTTATCTCAGCAGCTCTATGCTCGCTATCACGGCAATAGGCTCTACGCCTGTTATCACAAACTCAAGCGGCTCAAGGCCTACTATCACCCAGCGGCTCAAAGCCGTGAACAAGCAATCTCAGCGGCTCGATGCCCATTATCGACATGGCTCTACGCCCATATACACTCATTCAGCAGCTCTACGCTCGCTGTCACAACTCAGCGGCTCTAAGCCCACTATCTCAACTGGCTCGAAGCCGTAAACAAGCAACAGGCTCTAAGCCGCCCCAACAATCAAGACATCTATTCTCAGGCTCTACGCCTGAATGCTCAAAAATCTAACATTTTTGAATGCTCAAGCTCTACGCTTGGATGCCCAACCACTGTGTACTGGATGCTCAAGTTGTATACTTGAATGCTCAAGCTCTATGCTTGGATGCCCAACCACTGCGTACTGGACGCTCAAAGCCTGTACTTGTTTGGACCTGATCATGATTTCCGAATGCTCGAGCTCTACGCTCTGAATGCTCAAGTCCGGAACTTGATAGAAGCTCTAAGCTTAAAACAAACACACACGCACGGGCCCGTGCACATTTGCATCAACATTTTCTCATCGAGTCTGCATCATATTTGTTCACATCTAACAAAGCATTGCACATATACACTCTGCATATCTCTCATGAAACAGGTCAACCCTGCAATCAACCGGCTCTATGCCTCGGTTTTATTGATCGGCCCAACGCCTCGATCTTTTGGCTCCATGCCAACACTTATGATGGAAAAGCTCCGCGCGCAGACCATCAGAATGCAACCAGCTCTACGCTTCGGTTCACATCACATCAAGCTCTAAGTTCACCTCAGGCCTCCGCCTCATAAACCACAGCAGGCTCCATGCCTCAAAACTAATCATCTCAGGCCCTCGCCTTACACCAGCTCCGCGCTTCGGTTCAGCATGACAAGCTCAAAGCTCTGACACCACAGGCTCTCGCCTTATGATCAACACCAGCTCCGTGCTTCGGTCTTATCAATCACCTCAGGCTCTCGCCTTATGATCAACACCAGCTCCGCGCTTCGGTTCTATCCAATCTCCTCAGGCCTTCGCCTCAAGATTGCAACAGGCTCCACACCTCGATTTCATCACTCTCCAGGCTCTTGCCTCATGACTACAACCGGCTCCGTGCCTCGGTTCCACCAAAGCTCCGTGCTCCAGCTACTGGCCCTGCGCCTCCCCTACATCTCAAAAACAAACCGGCATCCAATTCATCCCCAGCAGATGGTTTGGATTCCACCCCATTACATCAATTCCTTCCAGCTCATTCGCAAGGATAGGCTACTCTACCGAGCTCCTTTCAGTCAAAGTAAGGATGATCAAGAAAAGCAAACGCACCTGCAGTGTACTGATCTACCCCAAAATAACTAAGGAAGCTCTCCGCAAAAACTCCCCAGGTAGCCCCGCGCTCCTTCAACTATCTTCCGCCAAAACCCTAGCTCAGTCTAGGTACGTCACACTACGGCTTTTAAAGCCCTAAGGTACGTCTTCTGTCCCTAACCCTCCAAACTTTTTACTTTTCTTTTTTGCCCGAACTACAGTTGGTCTGAATTTCCCGTGTGGAATACGTAGGCAGCCTCCCGGCCCGACCATAACAAAACCTTTTTCGAAAACCCCTTGGAATAGTGGTTGGACCAAATTGAGTTGCTTTTTACAGCTTTGACTCTTACTCAAACATGTCTCGCGATCCGTCTGAGTTCAGTCAAAGAGGGGCATCTGTAGACACCCCAATTTGGCCTAACAATTATTTCAAGTCCCACCTTGGGACAATCCCGATGATGAAATGGATACAGTGATTGCTGATTGCTTCCTTGAGAACCTTAGGACTTTCGGTGAGAACTTTGACCACTTAGAGGACCCAATTCAAAGCCATACAGCCTTTCAGACAGAAATACAGAAGCCTAGGAGAATCCATCTGACGGCCGTAACATCGATCCCACGGCCATAACATCAATCCCTCGCCCGAGCAACCTGTTGCCAGCAAAATCTCCCTGAGAGATCAATCCCTCGGCCGCGAGATCTATCCTTCGGCCGAGACATCCATTCCACGGCCGTGAAATCCTTTACTCGGCCGCCAGATCGACCTTTTTCCAGACTCTCGAACGTTCTGTCAAACGTTTGGTTTGATCCAACTACACTACCTTTCCGATGCGTTCGAGCTACGTTCGGAGATCACGACGTAGAGTTTGAGATGCATTGCAATTGCAATTGCCATCTCGTGATTTGATTGGCCGGAGTGAGTCATCCCTATGCCTATATAAAGGGGCCTTTGGGTTCCGAAATATACACACATAAATTGAGATACTTACACACTCTCTCAAACCTCGAAGCTCTGCACAAATACTCCCTCAATCCCATACTCCAAAAGCCCTAACCTTCCGAAGGTAGCCGTCAATCCGGCGATCAAACCCCCAAGTTCAAACCCTAACCCTAGGGTTCTTGATCAAGCAATCAACCAATCTCACCCAATCCAAAGCAATCAAGCAACTGAGGGATCAAGGTGGTGAGGCCCAACGGCCTCTGGTTTGTCTTAATTTACTGTATTTCTGACTAATCGTAGCATTTTGATTATCCATTAATCTTTCTGTCTGGTGTGAGGAAGAACACCGACCGGGGCTTCGATCCCTCGGCCGGTATATCAAACCAGGAGGATCCCTCGGCCGTGACATCCATTCACCGGCCGCGGGATCCATCTCCCTGGGACAATTTTGTTGCTTTTCTGCTTTCCAATGCATGCTTCAATTATCGCACTGGCTCACTTTGCTTACTGTTTAAAGGAATAACTAAACAGAATATGTGTTAGGATTAAACAAGGCATCTATACGTCTTATGTTGAATGATTATGGGCCAGTCTCACGGCTGGGCAAAGAGGGTTGCCTAACACCTTCCCCTTATTGTACTTTTGGCTCCCGTATCCAGAATCTCTATCTATTTTCCCAGTTTTTATAAACTGGGTGGCGACTCTATTTGATGATAGCCATTATCATGTGGCGACGTTCCTAGCCATGGGAATGTCCATGATTTTGGTTTATGAATGAGCAACCAATCGAGCAAACACAATGTGATCAATCTGTATGGCGATGCCCCGCTTGGGAGGTGTCTACACCGGTAAGTTAGCACGTTGGTTGCTCTTGTTGGTGGAGTTCGAAATCAAGTACGTCACTCGCAAGTCATTGAAAGGAAGAGCGGTAGCAGAGTTTTTGGCGAATCGTCCGATTGAGGGGCCGGAGCACACAGAATTTCAATTTCCTGATGAAGATGTGATGTCAACGGTCAATGAAACGTGGATGTTGTACTTCGATGGAGCTGCAAATCAAAAGGGCTTTGGGATTGGCATACTGCTGGTCTCACCTGTGGGGTCACATATTCCCCTCGCATTCAAGTTAAACTTCGAAGTCACGAACAACGAAGCTGAGTACGAAGCGTGCATTGTGGGAATGGAAGCTGCATTGGAGATTGGAGTCAAGGTGCTAGAAGTTATGGGAGATTCCAACTTGGTTGTATCGCAAGAAAACGGAGAATGGAGAGTCAGAGACGAAAAGATGAAGCCATATCATCAGCAGCTCGACGAGCTTATCCCGAATTTTCAAAGAGTGACCTTCACGCATGTACCGAGGATGAAGAACCGCTTTGCAGACGCCCTGGCTACTTTGGCATCCATGTTGGAACTTCCCAATCGGGGTGAAGCTGAGGCCTGTCATGATTGAGCAGAGGGGAAAGCACGTGTACGACTATGTCATGAACATCGACGAACCAAACGATGGACTCCCTTGGTTCTATGATATTCGGAATTTCGTCGAAAAGGGAAAGTTCCCTGCAGATTCAACTAAGAAAGATCGGATCGCTTTGCAGCGACTGGCATCCCAATACATCATCTGCGGTGGACAATTGTACCGGCGATCTCCTTGCGGAGTTCACAAGTTGTGTATCCACGGTGACGACACGAGAGCGGTAATGGAAGAAGTTCATGAAGGAGTTTGTGGGCCTCATATGAATGGAATGATGCTAGCTAAGAAGGTTTTAAGACTGGGATACTATTGGTCGACCATGGAGACAGATTGCATCGAGTATGTGCGCCGGTGTCATAAGTGCCAGACTCATGCCAACCTTATCCATGTCCCGCCCTCGGAATTACACTCAATGGCAACACCATGGCCATTCTCCGCCTGGGGCATTGATGTTATCGGAAAGATCACACCTGCAGCTTTTAACGGTCACAGGTTCATCTTGGTAGCAGTCGATTACTTCACCAAATGGGTCAAAGCAGCTTCATACAAGACTTTGACGATGGTTCAAGTGGCTCACTTTATCAGGCAAAACATCATTTATTGGTATGGGGTCCCTCAAACATTCGTATCTGATAACGGTGTTCATTTCAAGGGAAAAGTTTTGGAACTCTTTGACGAATTCAAGATTCAGGTGCATCATTCGACCACTTATCGGCCACAAACAAATGGGGCAGTCGAAGCAGCAAACAAGACCATCGAGACGATTCTCGAAAGGACTACTCAGTCGGCTAGGAATTGGCACGAACAACTACCACTACCTTTGTGGGGATACCGGACATCTATCCGCACACCGACAGGGGCAACACCCTAATCTTTGGTACATGGTATGGAAGCCGTTCTCCCCATCGAGCTAGAGGTACCATCGCTGAGGGTCATGGCTGAGTGCGGAGTGGATGAAGCTGAATGGATCAGTGGAAGATTCGAGGAGCTCATGCTATTCGACGAAAGAAGGCTACGGGCATTGTACCACATTCAGGGTTATCAACGAAGGATCGCCCGGGCATTCAACAAGAAAGTGAAGTCGAGGGACCTGCAGGAAGGGGACATGGTAGTCAAGGAAATCCGTGTGCCAGTTTTTGATTTACGAGGGAAGTTCCGACCTAAGTGGGCAGGGCCCTACATCATCAAGACCATTCTCTCCGGAGGAGCGGCCTCAATCATCGACCTTGACGGTAATGAATTCTCGAGTCTTGTCAATTTGGATCAGCTTAAGCGATATTACCCTTGAGAGAGCTCGCTGGGCCGAAAATCGCAAGGGCGGGCGGTCCCAGGCAAAAATTAGAGCAAGCCTGCTAGGTCGAAAACCCGAAAGGGCGACTTAGGCAAAAGTTAAGGCAAGAAGTTGAAAAAAGCTCGCTAGGCCGAAAACTCGAAAGGGCGGTACTAGGCAAAATTTAGAGCGCAAAAGGAGAGTGTTAATACCTGAGTGAACCCTAGCCCGAACTACGTATGGGCCTGATTCCCTTTTTCGAGGGATACGTAGGGAATCTCACACTAAGGTTCAGTCCTAAATCTCAAAAATCACAATCCAAATTGACAAATCAGAATGTTTTCTCAAAGGCGCATGCGATTAATGAACCGAAAGGGGGAAACCCTTAATCAGTCAATTTTTTTCAGATCATTACTTTATTACAAGCTGAGCATGAAATCGGGAAAACACACAACTGAAACACACTCTTTATTTCAAAGAACGGCAAAGTAAGTGGTCAACCCATCCTTGCTTCCACATCTCTCCTTAGCCATTTGCGGTACCTTCCAGTCGAAGCAATAGAGAAGAGTGGGTCACACGACTCAGTCCTACGAGTCCCCCACGATCGAACATAACTCCGAAGGCCCGGAATGGTGAAGGGAGGGAGACGAAGTACTTCAGAGCCCGGCGGCGGAACTTCTTGGCTAAGTCCAAACTGACGGAGAATGCGGAAAGGTGAATAGAAGGAGAAGCCTGCCAAGCCAGCCACAAGCACGTGCGTCGAACCCATGTTACCAATAGTCATAGCAGGAAGCCTCAGCCAATGGCACCACCAAGCAATGTCATCTTCCTCCGCAGAGGCAAGGAAATCAGCCCAATCGTCTTCATTCCTGTACATCACTTGAAAGGGACGGTTCCATCTGCTTGCACAATACCACCAATCATTGGCCGGGGGTGTCAGCAGATTCAGTTTGTCACAAAGCCACATCTGTCAAAAAGAGAGAAAACTAGTAAGGAGCCAGATAAAGCCTAAACCGAGCGTTGAGGTAAAATGAATGAGAGAAATAGAAAAAGGAGAGTTGAGTGAGGTCCCTAACCTGCAGCAACAGCGGGCTACCACCAAAAGCCCTCGTGCGACCAGCATGGACAGCATCTAACCCCATCAAGGTTTCAGCAAGGACTAAAGGTGCAACATCCTTGTGAGCCTCAATCTGAGCAGCAACCCCCACCAATAAGGAGTTGGGCTGACCAACAGACGGAACCAACAAAAAGGCCGCCAGGAGACAAATGCAACAAGCCATCATTCGACAACCTTGATACTCAAAGTCTGTCAAGTCTCCAGGTGGACTGAACTTCGCATACAACTGCACGATGTTGATGGCATTGCCCCGAGTGAGAAACTCAGTGGTATTCCCACTGACACCCAGCTTGGCTTTGAGAATGTTCTTCATACTCTCCCTAATCATAGGAACAACTGGCTCAGCGGAGTCGTGACTTCCAAGATAGGCGTGGAACTCCTCGACAGTGGGGCACAGCTCTTGAGAGCCAAAGCGAAAGACGTGCACTTCGGGATCCCAAAAGTGCGCCGCTGCATGTAGCAAGATAGGACGGATCGCAACCTCTCGGAGATGCCTTAGGGCATAAAGGCGGTGCCCTCGAAAGTTCATCCAGTCGATGCCTTCGAGACTGTCCAACCAAGGACGAAGCAAGGCTTGGTTTAGCAAGGCCATGAGGAGGATTGGTTTTTAGAAGAAGAATGATGAAATGAGGTGTGAGTGGCTTGCCAAAGCAAGGCTTGGTATTTATAGAGGCCAGGGGGAGACAATGTCACTTCCCCACCAGCTTTGGAAATCATCAAATTGAATATTTTCAAGACATTTTCAAAAATTCAAACTTTGGAAATTTGAAAAAGTATTGGAAAAACTCAAGTCTTACTTTGGGGAAGCCATTTGCCCTGGGGAACAAGTAATATAGAGTCACAAGGCACCTTGAAAACGTGCAGGCAGAAGAAAACAACATGGGAATAGCTAGTGAGTGGCATTGGGAAGCAACACAGGAGACTGCCGACAGCAGCAGTCCCGTGCACTCGGGAGTGCATTCCCAAGCGCTCGAGACCACTCTCGAGCGCTCGAGAGTGCTGCTGTTTGCAGCAGGTTTTGGTTTTCAGTTTTTCAGCCTCAATACGACATTGTAACTTCATGCAGCTGAGATCAGAAGGCTCCTAACATGTACCCAGGGAATACAGCAGTTTTCGTTATGCGTTTTCTCGTGTATTCGTCCATTTTCCTCGAAAAAGCCCAAAATTTTCAAGGTTTTTTTTCTCTGCAAGTGTGTCAAAATCCACGTTAGGCGTATTTGGTTGAATCCAGCGATGCGTATAAGTCATGACGTGCATTAGTGACTGTATGACGTGATCAAATGCGCGTTAATGTTCTTAGTTCAAGTTTTCATCGTTCGTTCGTCCCAAAACCATCATTTTCAAGCGTAAGTGAGTGTCGATCTTTGTGTCAAGGGTATTTTGGCAATTCTAGCGGTCCTCGCAAGTCATGACACCCAGTGTCAACTGCACAGCGCGCTCTGTTACAATCAAACGCCCTTAAATCTAAATTTCATGGTCGATCGCTCAAGAGTTTACCGTTATGTGTCAATGTCAAGTTTTCATCCTTACTTCGAGAGTATCGGTTGAAATTCGCATGCTCTTTACTTTCTTTCAAAGCTAGATGAACATATTTCATGAAATACAATTCTATAAAGGGACTACGAACGAATGGAAAGAACAAAAGTGCAAATTCTTATAAATGAATACGGTATTTACAATGAGTAAGGAAGGAAGTACAAAAGCTGGGACAAACACATGCCCAATCCTAACTACCGGGGCACGCAGGCCCAAACAAAATCAAGGCACGCAGGCCTGGAAACTACAACTACGTTGGCACGCAGACCTATGTACAAGAAAAATTAGCAAAGCAAAAACCTAATGCTCAGTCTCCACGAGTCCTCTTCCGCTGTTGGCCCTCGGACTCAGAACTCTCGGGCTCGTCGTCGCCGTCGCCGTCATCTGGAGAACCAGAAGCAGTACTCGAGTCTGAAGTCCCGAGGACGTGTGACTCAGAGGACTCCTCTGTCTCCTACTCCGTCCCCTCCTCAGACTCCTCTGGCTCCTCGCGAGTAGGTCTCCGCTGAGGCGCCGCCCTAGGCCAGACCTCGAACTGTCTAGCCTCCACAGCTGGCCGCGACACTCCCTGTGTGCCTCATCCCCTTGTACTAGAGGAAGCCGGAGAGCTCGTGGTAGCCTGTGGCGGTCTCCTAGCTGAACGTCATGGCTGTGTCTGCACATCATAAGCATCATATCATTTCATGCATAATAGAAAGTAAATTTGATTATTGAAATATGAAACATGCATGCATTCGTATACCTGAGGGGCAATAGGTGAAGCTGGCTTCGGGATGGCTCTAGTCTGAAGGGTTCTCCCCTTCGCGCACTTCTTCAACAAGTGGCGCATCCCCATCATTAGCATCACCACCGTCTCAGCCCATGCTTGCGGTACCTGTAATATTCAAAAGTCAGAAACGTGCAAGCAGCAATCATTTAAAGCACAAGAAGTGTGAATTCATGAATACCTGAGCAGGATGCCGCATCGGCGGCTGCGGAAGGCGTGGGACGTCTATCACCTCCCGCACACCACTAGGCCCAGTCACGCCTATGGTCCACTCCAGCCTCGGCAACACGGTCGAAACTGAAGCCTCCACTGTCTCCGGCACTCTCGTGCCACTCTCCCCTCTGCCTGGTGGACTAGCACCTCGCCCGCTAACAGGCTACCTACCACCTCGTCCTCTACCGCGTACAGACCAGCCACCATGGCCTCGCCCTCCAGCCTCTCCTCCAACACCGGGACCTCACCCTCCCTCAGCCACTCGCCTCTCAAACTCTGCCTCCATGCCCAGGTCTGTAGCCAGGTACCTATCCCTGTAAACTGCATAGTCCATGTAGACACCTCCCAAACGGGGCATCGCCATACAGATTGATCACGTTTGTTTGCTCGATTGGTTGCTCGTTTCATAAACCAAAATCATGGACATTCCCATGGCTAGGAACATCGCCACATGATAACGGTTATCATCAAATAGAGTCGCCACCCAGTTTATTAAAACTGGGAAAATAGATCGAGATTCTGGATACGGGAGCCAAAAGTACAATAAGGGGAAGGTGTTAGGCACCCCTCTTTGCCCAGTCGTGAGACTGGCCCATAATCGTTCAACATAAGACGTATAGATGCTTTGTCTAATTCTAACACATAGTCTGTTTAGTTAATCCTTTAAACAATAAGTAAAGTGAGCCAGGACTGTAATTGAAGCATGCATCAGAAAGCAGGAAACAAACAAAGCTGTCCCAGGGTAATGGATCTCGCGGCCGGTGAATGGATGTCACGGCCGAGGGATCCTCCTGGTTTGATATATCGGCCGAGGGATCGAAGCCCCGGTCGATGTTCTTCCTCACACCAGACAGAAACGTTAGTAAATAATCAAAACGCTAAAATCATGATTATTGACAGGAAATAAAACAAACCAGAGGCCGTTGGGCCTCACCACCTTGATCCCTCAGTTGCTTGATTGCTTTGGATTAGGCGTGATTGATTGATTGCTTGATCGAGAACCCTAGAGTTAGGGTTTGAACTTCGGGGTTTGATTGCCGGATTGATGGCTACCTTCGGAAGGTTAGGGCTTTTGGAGTATGGGATTGAGGGAGTATTTGTGCAGAGTTTCGAGGTTTGATTGAGTGTGTAGGTATCTCAATTTCTGTGTGTTAATTCGGAGCCCAAAGGCCCCTTTATATAGGCATAGGGATGACTCACTCCGGCCAATCAAATCACGAGATGGCAATTGCAATTGCAATGCATCTCTAACTCTACGTCGTGATCTCCGAACGTAGCCCGAACGCATCGGAAAGGTAGTGTAGTTGGATCAAACCAAACGTCTGACAGAACGTTCGAGAGTCTGGAAAAAGGTCGATCTGGCGGCCGAGCAAAGGATGTCGTGGCCGTGGAATGGATGTCTCGGCCGAAGGATAGATCTCGCGGCCGAGGGATTGATATATCAGGGAGATTTTGCTGGCAACAGGTTGCTCGGGTGAGGGATTGATGTCGAGGCCGTTAGATCGATGTCACGGCCATCAGATGGATTCTCCTAGGCTTCTGTATTTCTGTCTAAAAGGCTGTATGGCTTTGAATTGGGTCCTCTAAGTGGTCAAAGTTCTCACCGAAAGTCCTAAGGTCCTCAAGGAAGCAATCAGCAATCACTGTATCCATTTCATCATCGGGATTGTCCCAAGGTGGGACTTGAAATAATCGTTAGGCCAAATTGGGGTGTCTACAGTCCCGCGGCCGGTGAATGGATGTCACGGCCAAGGGATCCTCTTGGTTTTATGTACCGGCCGAGGGATCGAAGCCCCGGTCGGTGTTCTTCCTCACACCAGAGAGAAGCGGCCCGGGTACCACGAAGGCTGGAAGACCGAGCGACTGTCGGGTCACGCGATCCCCCAGGTACCACTGCCAGCCCAGGGGACACTCCAGCAGCACCCTGCTCCCCGTCACCTCTCGACTCCTCGGAAGGAAGTCGGCCTCCATCCTCGACCACCTATCCCAGTGAACCTGCATTTCGAATTGTTGGAGCATTAATAAAGATTTACATTGAAAATGTGGAAGAGAAAGGAAAGAGACGCAAATCATACCGTGACACCCGTCAAGTTATCCAGCCAACGCCGGAAGGTCATCACTTCCCCTCTCCGCTCTTTTGTCCTCCTGTAAGCCTTACCCCACGCAAGCCCGCGAGGAAGCAAACCAGGATCTCAAGACGTGTTCTCAGGGGGGGAACATCCCCAGAACCTCGTAGGCCCAGAGCTGCAAAATTTTGGTGTTCAAGTCAGTTCAATGCATGATTCAAATCGAATAAGTAGTCGAAAGCAGACTAAAAGCAGTAATTCGAGATTATACCTCAACTATCCTCCAGTACCCACCAATGGTATTGCCAACTCCGCGCGAGGCCGCCCCCAGGAAGCAGTAGAGGGTGCACAGAGCAGCACCCCCCCAGTCGAACCTCCCCGCCTGTCTCAAGTAGACCAGGCCCGCCAGGAAGCTGAGGTGGACTCGTGACAGCCTATTAGGGTACAGAGAAGCCCCGAATAGGTATAGCAAGTACGCCCGGGCCATTCTCGCCGCCTCCTCGTCATCCGCAGGCTCGTGGTCCCAATACTCCACTAACTGCCCGTACGCCGCCATCCCCCCGCTATGGCGTGGGACTCGACTGAGAAACCACAACAGGGCCGCGTCGTCTAGCACCAAACTCGAGTCGTAGGGGATCGGCTCTCCTCCCACCCTCAGCCCGGTGATAGCTGCGAAGTCGAGGGGCGTCACTGTCATCTCCCCGAAGCGGAAGTGGAAGGTGTTGGTGTTGTCCCACCACCTCTCAGTCAACGCTGTAAGCACGGCGCGGTCCACCCTCACCAGCGTCATCAGCTAGACGAACGGCCTGAAGCCCGCCGCCTCCACAAACTCCCGCACTCTCTGGGGCAGCGCCTTGAAGTATTTCAGCGAGTTGGCTGAACCCCCGTGGCCGTATATGTCCGTCGTGCGCTGTTTCAACAAAGCAAAGAAATAGCATCAGCATCAATAAAGCAATTTGCAATTGAATTCATATACCAAATTCAAGAGCGTAAGTCGACTCGAGCAGGGACGTAGCTGTCCATCCCCACTGGCTCGAATAAGTGGAGTCGAGGTGCGTAAGTCGCAAGTGTGAACCCAGGCCGCTCCCCTTTCAGGTAGGCCTTCACCTCGTCGACGGCGGAGACTCGCGCCTCAACGGTCGCCGCCGGCCCCGGCCCCTCCATCTCCATCTCCTCCACCTCGTCCTCTACCCCGTGTCCCCCCATATCCGATGCCCCTGCGCCGCTCAGCAAAGCCCCCAACAGGAGTGCCGACGTCCGATCCTCGGGTGTCCGAGCAGCCCTCAGTACCTCCGCTACCTCAGAACCGAGGCCAAGTGCGTCTAAAATGTCCTACGGCTCCACGGAATCCAAGAAATCCCCCTCCTCAAATGGAACGGGGTGTGATGCCCCAATCCCGCTGGCTCCCGTCCTCGGCTCCGCCGCTGTCGATCTCAAGGCGGGGGTGGCGACGACGCAGCCACCCACCACCGCCTCGCCCCTAACATCGGCATGTCGCCCGTCGCCGGCCCGTTCCGCGGCTGCGAACAACTCCTCCATAGTAGGAGTAGGAGGAGTGCTCGTAGCACCTCCACTGCTGCTCGTGGCACCAACTCTGCTACCCGTGGCCTCCCCGCCACTCGTAGCCGGCTCTCGACACCTCCGCGTGCAGCCGTGCTCTCACCTGTACCCCCTGCTGCCACCGAATTCCCACTAGCACTCGCCATCACCTCTGAACCCTCACCAGTGGCGCCCACCGCCGCTGGGTTCCCCCCGACAGCCCCCGTGAGGCTGCCGCCCTCACCCATCGCCGTCGCAGCAGTCGCAGCAATGCTGCTGGCCGCTCCCCCATCACCTCCGCCGGTCACCACCTCACCTACTCCTACCCACGAGGCCTTCAGCCCCTTTCTTCGTATTTCTTGAACCACCACGGCCCACCGGAAGATCGACAAGATGTTGAGATCTTCGAATCGAGCCATCTCAGTTGAGAGAGAGGAGTTTAGTCGAGGAAGAGAGAGAGAGAGAGAGAGAGAGAGAGAGGTCGCCTGAGAGATCGAGAGCAGGAAGACAGCCATACGTGTTCTGGTTCTCGAGCGCTTGGGAGCGGGTTTAAAACCCCAGATCTGGAAAAGGTAGACGAAGGAGTGGCGGGCCGCAGTCGCGGTCCCGAGCGCTCGGGAGTGGTCCAAAGCGCTCGACTCTGTCTCAGTCGCCGTGCCAAAGTTTTCGGTTCCCCGTTTATTTCACTTTCTGTTGATTATTTCAATATCGAGGCTTTTTACAAAATCAATCTCAATCCTATTAGTCGTCCATGTCGAAACAGAGCAATTGGCACCAAACTTTATTCGTTAATCTGATTTTGGGGACGTGCTCAATAATTAAGCATTTCGCTTCATGGTCAATGAAAATAGTCTTATTTCAGCTCTTTCAATATGTTTGCAAATATTTTATCCAACAGGTAATGCAACATTCATGTTTAGTCCGCCAAACAGAGCAACAGGTGGACCCTCTGTGCATTTATCTTATCAAAGTCTTGTCGATACTTTCAGCTGCATGCATTACACGTGTTTGCATTTGCCCCGAAGAACTACGCTGGTCTGATCCCTGCAGAAAAGGGTACATAGGCAGTCTGAAAAGATGCGACCTCAGGCATCAAATGTTGGTATGCTCTTCACTCGTGTTTGATTTTTGAATTGAGGATTCGGTTTGGCTCGAATTGGGTTGTCTCAATCTTTGGACGGCACTCGTATAGAGTCATAATGCCGAGCGTCGCCCAAAGAGGGGCAACTGTAGACACCCCAATTTGGACTTGTCGAATTTCCTTAATTTGTGGCCCGGAGGCTTCCCGATGATGAAATTGGATTGAAACAAGCCTCGAAACTTCGCTTCTTGAAGGATTTGGAAAGGAAAATAATAATTGGTCAGAATCAATCCCAAGCGCTTGGGAGCAGTCCCGAGCGCTCAAAACTGTTTTTCAAAACCATTGGCTTGGCTCACTCCCGAGCGCTCGAGAGTGGAAGTCCCAAGCGCTCGAGACCACTCCCGAGCGCTCGAGACCTCTGTGCTGCCCAATGGATGATAAAGTTCCCCACTATCCATGCAACCCATGATTACAGCCGTTCCAGCCGGTTGAATCTTCAAACAACACTCAACCTCAGTCAGAAGGAGTCAGGTCTGAAGATTTTCCCCCAAAAAATCAAAGATTTATTTGATTTCATTTTCAAATGAAACCTTAAGTTATATTGGCTATATATATAACCTCTGGTCTGAGCAGTGGAGGACACGAAATCTCTCTCTCTGAAAACTCCCCCCCCCCCCCCCGCTCTCTCTTGCTCAAGAAAAAAAACTCTCAAGTTCAAACTTGTTCTTTATCCACAAATATTTTCAAAGGCAAAGGCACAAAGAGAAAAAGAGATCAGAAAATGCAGGGAGTTGAGGACATCCTTGGTCTCTGATTTCTTGCATTTCTCCTTTCTCCTTCATCTTTCAAAGTCATTCAAGAAGCAAGGTTCTCACCAAAGGTAAAAACTTTTCTACTATAATCCTAAGCAAGAGGCTGTTCTTCCCTTCTGAGGGAGGTCTCTCAGCCTATCCCAGTCTTTAATACTGGGTGCATGGTTGAGAGACCTTAGTGTAAAAACAAGAGCAAAGGGTGCATGAAACACTTTTTCCAAAAACCTACTGGAAACACTCTCGAGCGCTCGAGAGTGCTCCCGAGCGCTCGGGACTGTTTCCAGTTCCATTTCTTGCATTTTTGGTAGACAGTGGGTAGGGGTGAAGTGCATTCATGCATGAAATGGTCTCATCATGACATGCAGACGTAGAAAACCCATTTCCTCCAAGTGGAAAAGTTTTTCACCGAGGTTTAAACCAAAACAAGATTTTCAAAGGTCAAAAGGAAATTTTATTTTTAGAAGAATCAAAGCTGGGAGGTCTGCATGCCAAAATAAGATCATTCCCTATTTGAAAGCAAGTTGACATGCCGTCCACTTCCAAGTGCTTGGGACCATTCCCGAGCGCTTGGGAGTGTCTGCATGCTATGGCAGTTCATTACTCCCCCTGTCTAGCTATGTTTCTGATATTTCATGCAGGAATAAGCCCATTTGCTTTTAAAAATGTAGATCTGATCATGCAAGGGCGGGGATGCATGGTCTAGAAGGTTGGGGCTTAGTTCCAGCCAGTCAAGCCCTCTGTTGAGCCTCTAACATGTTCAAAACAATCACTTCAGTTTTTAGTTTTAGTGTTATACCCTGTTTGTGCTAACAAAACTTGCAGGTTGGGCATCAGCACTCCCAAGCGCTCGGGACCACTCTCGAGCGCTCGAGAGTGAAGTCAGTAGCAGGGTTCCATTTTTCTGTTATCTTGCATTCCTTTACCGTTCTTGGCATCCCCTGTACAAATGCACCAGCATACACCTCTATTTGGTATACCTGTGGATACATGCTACTTGTCTAATGAAACAAAATCCCTTTTGAAAAATCCCACAAAAGTTTAGTAGAGACCGATCTCGTATCGGGCGAGGGGGTGCCGTAAAACCCTTCCCCCCTCGTAACGTGGCTTCCGGACCCTCAAAAGTGATCTCTGGCTTTCAATTCAAATAATCATTTTCAAATCAAAATGGTTTCTCGGGTGGCGAACCATAAATCCGGGTGGCGACTCTTCAAAAAATTTCGATTCGATTCAAAAGTGGCGTGTTGTTTTTCGGGCCTCCCCGATCCACCCGGGGTTGTGGTAGCCCACACCTTGCTGTTAAAATCTACAGAAATGCAGACTTACTACGCTGCGCTTGGCTTCAAAGTGCCGTGCGGGATTCCATTTAATCCCGCGGCATATCCATGTTATGCCGTGGTGTTTCCTCGGATTAGGTATACCGCGCGTTGCTTCAATATGCTGTGCGGTACTATTTTCCTGACAGTCTAGTAGACACCCCAATTTGGCCTAACGATTATTTCAAGTCCCACCTTGGGACAATCCCGATGATGAAATGGATACAATGATTGCTGATTGCTTCCTTGAGAACCTTAGGACTTTCGGTGAGAACTTTGACCACTTAGAGGACCCAATTCAAAGCCATACAGCCTTTCAGACAGAAATACGGAAGCCTAGGAGAATCCATCTGTCGGCCGTGACATCGATCCCACGGCCATAACATCAATCCCTCACCCGAGCAACCTGTTGCCAGCAAAATCTCCCTGAGAGATCAATTCCTCGGCCGCAAGATCTATCCTTCGGCCGAGACATCCATTCCTCGGCCGTGAAATCCTTTACTCGGCCACCAGATCGACCTTTTTCCAGACTCTCGAACGTTCTGTCAGACGTTTGGTTTGATCCAACTACACTACCTTTCCGATGCGTTCGGGCTACGTTCGGAGATCATGACGTAGAGTTTGAGATGCATTGCAATTGCAATTGCCATCTCGTGATTTGATTGGCCGGAGTGAGTCATCCCTATGCCTATATAAAGAGGCCTTTGGGTTCCGAAATATACACACAGAAATTGAGATACTTACACACTCTCTCAAACCTCGAAGCTCTGCACAAATACTCCCTCAATCCCATACTCCAAAAGCCCTAACCTTCCGAAGGTAGCCGTCAATCCGGCGATCAAACCCCGAAGTTCAAACCCTAACCCTAGGGTTCTCGATCAAGCAATCAACCAATCTCACCCAATCCAAAGCAATCAAGCAACTGAGGGATCAAGGTGGTGAGGCCCAACGGCCTCTGGTTTGTCTTAATTTACTGTATTTCTGACTAATCGTAGCATTTTGATTATCCATTAATCTTTCTGTCTGGTGTGAGGAAGAACACCGACCGGGGCTTCGATCCCTCGGCCGGTATATCAAACCAGGAGGATCCCTCGGCCGTGATATCCATTCACCGGCCGCGGGATCCATCTCCCTGGGACAATTTTGTTGCTTTTCTGCTTTCCAATGCATGCTTCAATTATCGCACTGGCTCACTTTGCTTACTGTTTAAAGGAATAACTAAACAGACTATGTGTTAGGATTAAACAAGGCATCTATATGTCTTATGTTGAATGATTATGGGCCAGTCTCACGGCTGGGCAGAGAGGGGTGCCTAACACCTTCCCCTTACTGTACTTTTGGCTTCCGAATCCAGAATCTCTATCTATTTTCCCAGTTTTTATAAACTGGGTGGCGACTCTATTTGATGATAGCCATTATCATGTGGCAACGTTCCTAGCCATGGGAATGTCCATGATTTTGGTTTATGAATGAGCAACCAATCGAGCAAACACAATGTGATCAATCTGTATGGCGATGCCCCGCTTGGGAGGTGTCTACAAGTCTGCGATTTGCTGCTTCCCAAGATAGATTGCACGATGGTTGAAGTTTGACTCCTTCAATGGCATTTCTGAACCAATGCATGTCTGTACCAAGTTTTTGAGGTATGACTAAGCCTTTCCCCATGCAAGACTCATGGAAAATTTACACTTTTGGAACCCGAGGCTCTTTGAAAGTTGAAGTTGTCTCCTCCACTCTTCCTATAAATTCAGGCCTTGGGCCTCAAACTAACCACATCTCCCTTAATCTTTCACCTTCCTTAAGCCTTTCCTTCCTCTCAATGGCTCTTTTTCTCACCGGTTCTCTTCGCCCATGGTTGGTTTCTATGGAAGGGGTCGATTGGCTCAACTTTCAGGCTCATGGCCTCTACTCCATGAGGCACCTTCGCAATAATCGTCTCCGTCCCGAGCTTTTGAGGGCTGCCACAAGTCTTTGGGGCCCAGAGGTGCACGTATTTCGCTTTGGTGAACAAGAACTTTGCCCCACAATAGAAGAGTTCCGCGCCTATCTTGGCGGCTTCGGCTCTGAAGAGGTCATTGTCCCTCCTGTGCGTGAGAACATTTCCAAGGTTCTCGCTGCCTCCCTTGGGTTGAATGACGGTATTGCTCGTTACTTGGTTAGCAACGGTCACCTCAACGTGATGCGCCTCATTGAGATGTTCTCTCCTCTTGGTGATCTAGCGGACACAACCTACCAAACTCGACGCATGACCGCTCTTTGCATGTGCTTACTTGCTGCCTACTTCTTGGTTCCTTCCACCGGTCATGTTAGCTCGGCGTTGGTCAGCATTGCTGTGCAGATTGAAGCTCGGAAGGACGTGATCCCAATGGTATTGGCTGAGACATTGATGGGTTTAGACAAGGTTTGCTCTGGAGAGATCGAGACTTTTGGAGGCAGTCCTCTCCTCTTACAGGTTGGTTTCTCACTCAGCTTTCCTCTTTCGGGCTTTTCTCTCATCCTTATTTTTCCTCAATGTTTGGCTTGGTTTTTTATGGTTTCTCACTTGTTTTCTCTCTTTTTTGGCAGATTTGGCTTTGCGATAAGGTGAATGTGCTGACTCTCCCTCCTGGCAACTTGGTGTATAAGGCTAGGTTATTGTCTTCTCGGTGCTTTGAATTTGGGGACAGGCAAGCTTCCGAGTAGGTCAACTTCTTCAAACGTCAGCGTGCTGAGACTATTTCCTGGAGATGCTCGTGGCTTGATCTTCCCCCTATGACCGTGCACTACATGGGTCCTCAGTGGGTTGTTCTTGCTGGCCTGGAGGCCTTTACCTTTTACATCCCCTATCAGATTCAGCGTCAACTTGGTTTGAGACAGGAGGCTCCCGCAGAGGTCCTGGTGGACGTAGTTCTGCCTTTCTTCTGTCATTCAGTTCTTTGCAACTACCAACGGTTCTGGAGGACTCGTGAGGTGACTGATGCTCATCCCTACCCATCCGTGGCAGTGCGCGGGAGTTATAGGAAGTGGCTCAGGAGAGACATTGCTGTAAGAGCTGGGGCTCAAGAAAACTGACTCGATCCTACTACCCTGACCTTTGAATAAATCATGGACCCGCTTTTATTGTATTGCACTTTTATTTTTGAAAATCATGCTTAGCTTTATGTACTAGAAGCAGTTATTTTAATAAAGTGAGTTATAGGGTCTCCCCCTCTCTGATTCCGCCTCTCTAGATTCTGTCAACCTGGATTTTGTTTTGATTGATTGTGACCGAGTCTCAGAGTGAGACTGCCTACGTATCCTTTTTGGTGAAGGAATCAGGTCATAACGTAGTTCAAGGATAGGGTTTGCTCTGGTTTTAACACTCTACTTTTGCGCTCTGACTTTTGCCTAGTACCGCCCTTTTGGGTTTTCGGCCTAGCGAGCTCATTTATTGTACGCCTTATCTTTTGCCTAAGATGCCCTTGCGGGTTTTCATCCTAGTAGGCTTTTGCTCTAACTTTTGCTCTAACTTTTGCCTGGAACTGCCCGCCCTTGCGGTTTTCAGCCCAACGAGCTTCTCTCAGGGGTAGTAGCGCTTGAGTTGATCCAGGTTGACCAAGGTTGAGAATTCGTTTCCATCCAAGTCGATGAGTTGCGTAGCTCCTCCGGATAGAATGGTCTTGATGATGTAAGGCCCGGACCACTTTGGTCAAAATTTTCCCCGTGGATCATAGACTGGTGCCCGGATCTCCTTCAAAACCATGTCACCTTCTGCAAAATCCCTGGGCTTTACCTTTTTATTGAACGCGCGCGCAATTCTCCTTTGATATCCTTGAACATGGTAAAGTGCCCTCAAACGACGCTCGTTGAATAGCATAAGTTCTTCGAATCGATTGCTTAGCCAGTCTGCCTCTTGGATATTACATTCGATCATAGTCCGAAGGGATGGAACTTCTAACTCAATGGGAAGTATAGCTTCCATACCGTAAACCAAAGAGTACGGAGTTGCCCCTGTCGGTGTACGTAGGGACGTGCGATATCCCCATAATGCCAATGGTAGCTGTTCGTGCCAATCTCTTGCGGATTGAATGGTCTTTTCCAGGATGGCTTTGATTGTTTTGTTAGCTGCGATATCCTCAAACGGCGCTCGTTGAACAGCATAAGTTCTTCGAATCGGTTGCTTAGCCAGTTTGCCTCTTGGATATTACATTCGATCATAGTCCGAAGGGATGGAACTTCTAACTCAATGGGAAGTACAGCTTCCATACCGTAAACCAAAGAGTACAGAGTTGCCCCTGTCGGTGTACGTACGGACATGCGATATCCCCATAATGCCAATGGTAGCTGTTCGTGCCAATCTCTTGCGGATTGAATGATCTTTTCCAGGATGGCTTTGATTGTTTTGTTAGCTGCTTCCACGGCCCCATTAGTCTGCGGTTGATAGGTTGTCGATTTGTGTACTTGGATCTGGAACTCATTCAAGACTTCTCTGGCTCGACCCTTGAAATGGACCCCGTTATCGGACACGATTGCTTGCGGGACCCCATATCGATAGATGACATTTTGCTTGATAAAGTGCACGACTTGAACTACAGTCAGAGTTGCATACGAGGCGGCTTCCACCCACTTCGTGAAGTAATCAACAGCCACTAGGATGAATTTATGGCCATTGGAGGCTGCCGGTACAATCCTTCCGATGACATCAATACCCCACGTCGAGAAAGGCCATGGCGAGGTCATTTGCTGCAACTCATGCGGTGGAACATGCGTGAGGTTGGCGTGGATCTGGCACTTATGACACCGTCGTACGTATTCCACACATTCTGTCTCCATGGTGGACCAGAAGTAGCCTTGTCTCAAATCTTTTTGGCAAGCATCATGCCATTCATGTGAGGGCCGCATACACCTTCGTGGATTTCCTCCATTACCCTTTTTGCTTCCGCACCATGAATACATAGCTTGTGCGTGCCACAGTGAGACCTTCGGTATAGATTTCCTCCACAGATGATGTATTGAGTTGCCATCCTCTGAAGAGCGATTATGTCTTTCTTACAAGCCTCAGCGGGCTACTCCCCCCTTTCCACGAATCTCCAGATATCATAAAACCAAGGGTGACCATCATCGGGCTCGTTGACGACCATGACATGCTGGTACATTGGGGTATCTCTTTGCTCGATCACAATTGGTCTTAGCTTTACATCGACAGGGATTTCAACCATGGAAGCCAATGTCGCCAAGGCATCGGTGAATTGATTTCTGAGTCTCGGGACATGAGTGAAAGTTACTTTGCTGAAATGGGGAATGAGATCTTCGAGATCTTGATGGTATGGCTTTAACTTTTCTTCCTTGACCTTCCAATCACCGTTCGCTTGAGAGACAACCAGGTTTGAATCTCCTACAACTTCTAATTTTTCTATGCCAATCTCGATGGCTGCTTCCATGCCTACAATACAAGCTTCGTACTCTGCCTGATTATTGGTGACCTCAAAGTTAAGCTTGAATGCAAGTGGGATGTGCGACCCATCACGTGAAATTAACAGCACACCGATCCCAAATCCTTTCTGATTAGCAGCTCCGTCAAAATACAAACGCCAAGCATCTTCGGCGATAGCCATTATGTCTTCATCAGGGAACTTGAACTCAACATCTTCCCCTCCCTTGACTGGGCAGTCGGCCAAGAACTCAGCGACAGCTCTTCCCTTTACTGACTTTCTGGTGACGTACTTTAATTCGAATTCTGCCTGCATCAACAGCCATTGTGCCATCCTCCCCGTGAGTGCTGGCTTCTCGAACAAGTACTTCAGGGGATCCATTCGACATATCAGCCTTACTGAATAGGCCAGCATGTAATGTCTTAACTTTCTGGAAGCCCAAATGAGTGCCCAACATGTCTTTTCTAGCGGAGTATAGCGTTCTTCGGATCCGACCATCTTCTTGCTAAGGTAGTAAACAGCCCTTTCAACCCCATTGTCTCCTTGCTGTGCCAACATACACCCCATTGAAGACGAGGGGTGTAGACACCTCCCAAACGGGGCATCGCCATACAGATTGATCACGTTTGTTTTCTCGATTGGTTGCTTGCTTTGTAAACTGAAATCATGGACATTCCCATGGCTAGGAACATCGCCACATGATAACGGTTATCATCAAAATAGAGTCGCCACCTAGTTTATTAAAACTAGGAAAAAAGATAGAGAGTCTGGGTACGGGAGCCAAAAGTACAGTAAGGGGAAGGTGTTAGGCACCCCTCTCTGCCCAGCCGTGAGACTGGCCCATAGTTATTCAACATAAGACATATAGACGCTTTGTTTAATTCCAACACATAGTCTGTTTAATTTAGCCTTTAAACAGTAAGTAAAGTGAGCCAGTTCGAATAGTAAAGCATGCGTCAGAAAGCAAAACAAAACAAACTGTCCCAGGGAGATGGATCCCGCGGCCGGTGAATGGATGTCACGGCCGAGGGATCCTCGTGGTTTGATATACCGGCCGAGGGATCGAAGCCCCGGTCGGTGTTCTTCCTCACACCAGACTATACGATTAACAGATAATCAGAAAGTTATGATTAAGCGTAAGAACGATAAATAAAACAAACCAGAGGCCGTTGGGCCTCACCACCTTGATCCCTCAATTGCTTGATTGCTTCGGATTGGGTGTGATTGACTGATTGCTTGATTGAAAACCCTAGGGTTAGGGTTTGAACTTCGGGATTTGATCGCCGGATTGACGGCTACCTTCGGGAGGTTAGAGCTTTTGAGGAGTGGGATTGGGAGAGTATTTTGACAGAGTTTCGTGGCTTGAGAGAGTGTATTCTCTAATGAATTTTGTGTGTGTATTTTCGGAGTCCAAAGGCCCTTTATATAGGCAATTGGTGGCTCACTCCGGCCAATCAAATAGCACGATTGCAATTGCAATTGCAATGCACCTCTAACTCTACGTCGCAATCTCTGAGCGTAGCCCGAATGCATCGGGAAGGTAGTGTAGTTGGATCAAACGTCTGACAAAACACGTTCCAGAGTCTGGAAAAAGGTCGATCTGGCGGCCGAGTAAAGGATATCATGGCCGAGGAATGGATGTCTTGGTCGAAGGATAGATCTTGCGGCCGAGGGATTGATCTCTCAGGGAGATTTGGCTAGCAACAGATTGCTCGGGTGAGGAAATGATGTTAGGGCCGTGGGATCGATGACACGACCGACAGATGGATTCTCCTAGGCTTCTATATTTCTGTCTGAAAGGCTGTATGGCTCTGAATTGGGTCCTCTAAGTGGCTCAAAGTTCTAACCGAAAGTCCTAAGGTTCTCAAGGAGGCAATCAGCAATCACTGTATCCATTTCATCATCGGGATGGTCCCAAGGTGGGACTTGAAATAATCGTTAGGCCAATTTGGGGTGTCTACAGATGCCCCTCTTTGACTGAACTCAGACGGATCGCGAGACATGTTTGAGTAAAAGTCAAAGCTGTAAAAAGCTACTCAAATTGGTCGAACCACTATTCCAAAGGGTTTTCGAAAAAGGTTTTGTTATGGTCGGGCCGAGAGGCTGCCTACGTACTCCACAAGGGAAATTCAGACCAATCGTAGTTCGGGCAATAAAACAAAAGTAAAAGTTTGGAGGGTTAGAGACAGAAGACGTACCTTTGGGCTTAAAAAGCCGTAGTGTGACGTACCTAGACTGAGCCAGGGTTTTGGCGGAAGATAGTTGCAGGAGCGCGGGGCTGTCGGGGGACTTTTTGCGGAGAGCTTCCTTAGTAGTTTGGGGTAGATCAGTACACGGCAGGTGCGTTTGCTTTTCTTGATCATCCTTACTTTGACTGAAAGGAGCTCGGTAGAGTAGCCTATCCTTGCGAATGAGCTGGAAGGAATTGATGTAATGGGGTGGAATCTAAACCATCTGCTGGGATGAGTTGGACGCCGGTTGTTTTTGAGATGTGAAGGGCGCAAGGCCAGTAACATAGAGCACGGAGCTATGGGGAATGAGGGAACCGAGGCACGGAGCCGGTTGTAGTCATAAGGCAAGAGCCTAAGGTGATAGCTTCTGATGTGATGGAACCGAGGCGCGGGGCCGGTTGTGGTTACAAGGCGAGAGCCTGGGGTGATTAGATTTGAGGCATAGAGCCTGTTGTGGTCGTGAGGCGAAGGCCTGAGGTGTCGGAGCTTAGAGCTTTGTCGGAATCGAAGCCCGGAGCTGGTATAAGGCAAGAGCCTGAGGTAATAGAATTGAGGCATGGAGCCTGCTGTGGTTATGAGGCAAGGGCCTGAGGTGTCGGAGCTTTGAGCTTGATGTGTTTGAACCGAAGCGTAGAGCTGGTTGCATTCTGATGGTCTGTGCACGGAGCTTTCTCATCATAAGTGTTGGCGTAGAGCCAAAGGATCGAGGCGCTGGACCGATCAATAAAACCGAGGCGTAGAGCCGGTTGATGGCAGGGTTGACCTGTTTCATGGGAGATATGCAGAGTGTATATGTGTGATGATGGTTGTTAGATGTGAACAAATATGATGATGCAGACTCGATGTGATAATGCAATATGTGCACGGGCCCGTGTGTGTGTGTTTGATTTAAAGCTTAGAGCTTCTATCAAGTTCCAGACTTGAGCATTCAGAGCGTAGAGCTCGAGCATTCGGACGGCAGAATCCGAGCATTCAAAGTACAGGCTTTGAGCGTCCAGTACGTAGTGGTTGGGCATCCAAGCGTAGAGCTTGAGCATTCAAGTGTATAACTTGAGCATCCAGTACACAATGGTTGGGCATCCAAGCGTAGAGCTTAAGCATTCAAAATGTTAGATTTTGGGCATTCAGGCGTAGAGCCTGAGAATAGATGTCTTGATTGTTGGGGCGGCGTAGAGCCTGTTGAGATTTGCTTGTTTACATCTTCGAGCCAGTTGAGATGACGGGCTATGAGCCGCTGAGTTGTGATAACGGGCGTAGAGCCTGTCGATAATGGGCTTGGAGCCGCTAAGTGAGTGAATACGGGCATAGAGCCTGTCGATAATGGGCTTCGAGCCGCTGAGATTGGTTGTTACGGCTTCGAACCAGTTGAGACAGTGGGCTTTGAGCCGCTGAATTGTGATAACGGGCGTAGAGCCTGTCGATAAGGGGCTTCGAGCCGCTGAGATTATTCGAATATGATTATAGGCGTAGAGCCTACTGTCGGGATGTTTGAACGTGGAGCTACTGAATGTTTTGAAATGGGCTTTGAGCCGCTGAGTGATAGTGATGAAGCTGTTGGGGTACTGAGCATTAGAACTGCTGACGGTGATTGGGCTTAGAGCCAGTTTGAGATAATAGGCCTGGAGCCTTGGAGATTGCAAACATGGAGCTGCTGACGATGATTGGTGAGTAGGTGAACATGACGACGGGCCTCGGGCCACTGAGTGAGTATAGGCATAGAGTCTGGGTGACTTGAGCGACCTGTGCACAAGGTTATGGAGCTTGCTAGGGTAATGAGCTCAGGGCTGCTGAGTGTCTTAGTTAGCTATAGCAAGAGCTTTGGCCAGCAGTTTGTGGAGAGAGAGCTTCCTCATGCTTGGATATGCCCCCAAGGCTAGTTTTGATCACATTGTACTGGCTAGGGTATGCCCCCAAGGCTACTTGGTTGGTTGAGGACTTAGCAGTCTGTAGTGGCTTGAGTCAGTGCACAGAGCAAGACCTAATATGGCTGAGGGAAATAGATTGGGAGGCCCGGAGATCGATATCTCGGCCGAAGGATTGATGTCTCGGCCGAGGAATCGATGTATCGGCCGTGAGAAAGCCAAAAGCCAGAAAATCGATTTAAGTTCGGTTTAATCGATTTCACGACCCATTTAATCTTTTCTCCTCCTCCTCTCTTGCTTTTCTCCATTCCACTCGTTCGACGACCACCGTACGCCGCTGTCCTCCCCCACTACTGTCGGCCACCATCATCTCCGGCGACCATCCTCTCCGACCACTGCTGCCGTTGCTACCGGCTCTTGGTTGTTTTGGGAACCGTTGGTTTTCCTTCTTGATTCGGACGTGATGGCCACGCCATCTTCAGGTGTTGCGGGTTCATCCTCGCACCTTCCATGTAGGTGCGAGTTTTCGTCTTCTGACGAGGAGGCGATTGAGGAGCCTGGTTTGTTTGATGCCGCTACCTACATTCTTCCTTCGCGTAGGTTGGGTTATGGCGGTTTCCTGCAGTACCGCCCTCCTGTTGGTGGCCCAGAGGACGAGGTAGTCTGCAGAGAGCTTGAGCAGCACTTGAGCGTTCTAAATGTGCCGGTGAGTTTCCTGAAAAGTAAAAAGTTTACTTTAGTTCGGAGTTTGGAAATCTTTGTATGTTTTAAGAATGAATTTTTTTGTTTGCGGGATGAAAATCCCTTTTAGCTAGGAGCGTGAATGAGAAGAACCCGTGTTTAGGGTTGAGTTTGCTTTTTTAAAGAAAATAATCGTGCCCCCTGCTTAGGCAATGCATGCTTTTGAATGTTAATTGGAGGTCCCTAGCCTTTCCTTTGTTTATGCAATCATGAAATTAACTCCCTTTTTGGTCTCTGACAAAGAAACAGGAGGCTTGAGGCTCGCGGTGGAGGCAGGGAGGTACACAGGTGGTTTTTGACACTGCTAGAGCAGGCTCGAGAACTAGTATGTGCTGTAGGCTTCGAGGCGTTCGTTCTGGGCCTCAATGTTCCGAAGATGGACTGGTCGTTGATGACGTCGCTGATTGAGAGGTGGTGGAATACCACCAATACCTTCCACTTTCCTTCTGCTATTGAGATGACTATCACTCCAGGTGACTTCTCTTTGCTGACTGGCCTGCGGGTAGGCGGAGTTGCTCTTCGAGTTGACCCCCGACTTTGGGAGCGAGAGGGTGCTTTGAGGTGGTTTCTGGGCAAGGTGCCCCCTGTTCGTTCTCGAGGTCATATCGATCTTGCTTGGCTAAGCAAGACTTTCATGGTGGCTGACATTCTGACCTAGGTGAGTGTCGAGCAATTGACGCGGGCCTTCCTTCTTTACCTCCTTGGGTAAACGTTGTTTGCCAACAAGGATGGTTCGGTACATACACAGTTTCTATCTCCTTTGCAGCACTTGGGAGCTATTCGGGAGCTTGACTGGGGCTCGTCTGCTTTAACCACTTTGTATGGCAGTCTTGGAGCTTGCTCGCGGGACAAGAGTCCCATTCTTTGTGGTCACTTTCGAGTGCTCGAGGTATATATTATTCCTTTGTACCTCTGTTCTTACTTTGGCTTTTTCCTAGTTCTGAACTTGTTTTGCTAATCCTTATTTCAGCTCTGGGATTTCGAGCATCTTCTCCAGTTTCCCCCTGAGACTAAGCATGGAGACGCGAACTGTATACCTTGTTACGAGCGATGGTTGGTGGGGCAACGGAGGCCGCGGTCACCAATTTTGAGCCTTCCCGAGTGGCGGCGAGTTTTGGACCGACTGACAGTCGATCAGGTACCTCTTTCTTTGTACCTCTTGTCCTTTAGACTTCCATATTCCTGTGTTGGGGCTGATTCGTCCTTGCTTTGTTGGTACGGTTTGACCCTTGGGGTGGTGTACCAGAGGATGCCCCTCTTGCACGTTGTAGAGTCCTGGACCGAACCCGTAGCTTGCTCGAGGGTCCATTTTGCCGAGCCTGGTACTTAGGCGATCGAGTGGCTAGTCAGTGGCGATCACGAATTGAGGCTCTTCAGCTTGTTCCTCCTCCTCCTCCAGTGTCTATGAGGTCCACTTCCTTGATGTCGAAGGAAGATCTGAAGAGTGCTCGGATCAGAGATTGGACAGGTTTACTCCTCCAGGCATGTGATTATACGGAGTACTGCCGTCTTTTCTTGGCCTCCCCGGTTGCGACTCCTCCTGTTGCTCCTGTTTGGCCACGGGCTCCTTCGTTTGTCTCCTTCCACTCAGATGATGGGGAGGAGGAGCGTCTTGTGCTGACTCCTTGCACGACCCAGCTTTACACCTTGCCAGCCGGGGCTTCACAGGTATCTTTAGCTTTCCATTCTAGCTTTCATTGCTTCGCATTGTATCCCTTGCTTAGATGTTTGTAATGTTTGATTGTTCCACAGGTACTTGCAGAGATAGTGCAGGAATGGCTTCACGCCTATCAGAGTGCAGAGGTTTTGGTTCGAAGACAGCGCCGTAGGATCCTCGAGGTACGACTCTCTTCATGAACTTTATCTGCTGTGTATTATCCCTTGAGTCTGAATGTTTGTATCCCTCTTTGGCTGCAGCTTGAGGCTAAGGGAGTACCGACTGCTGGTGGGGGGAATGTGGGGGCCAGTGAGCAGCCCTTGTCTTCTTCTTAGAGATCGCCTAGCTTTTAGGGCTTTCCTTTTTCCTGTTCATAGTTAGTGGGAGATAGGCAGAAACTATATTTGTATAGTGAAAGCAACCACAACAATGGTTTTGTAAACAAGTTTTTGTTCATGAAATGAGAAATGCTTTTTATGTTCCTAGATGTCTTGAGTTTGCATGCGATAGTCAGAACATGGCTTTTTGAATAAGTTTTTGCTGATAGACAGTAATTTGTGTGAAAACACTTGGCCGAAGAATCGATCACTCGGCCGAAGGATCATTGTTGCGGCCGAGGTATTGATTATCCGGCCGTTACGTCTATTTTCCCAAGGGAGCTAGGTTTTGCTTTAGCCAAGTGCCATCCTGTTTCACATTCCTTCCTATGCTTAGTCTTTGATTTTCTATCTTTTGCTTTTGCCATGCTCTATAGCCTGATTGCCAAACTCAAGAGTTTTGAGGTATCATACTCATTGCATTGATGACTTTTAGGTTAGAGGGGATGAACTATAATTCTTGTGTCTATTGCTTGTTGCCAATTCTTCGAGAAAAGCATACTCATCTTTTGCGAGCTCAATACGCAGGATTAGTTATGCCTATCATTGAGTACAAACCTGTTGATGCTTTCCCCTCTCCAAATGTTTGGGCCGCATCTCGATGCGAGATTGCCTACGTATCCCAATCAGGGAATCAGGCCTTTTACGTAGTTCCAAGATCACTACCTTTGGGGGTTGGGTTTTCACTCTTGGTTTTTCTTTCTCTCATGCTCTAAGTTTTGCCTAGGTTAACTGATGGAGGTTGAGTCCCTAGCGAGCTTTCCTTCGAATGCCTTAACTTTTGCCTATGCTGCGTTTTCCGCATTTTCTTGTCCTAGCAGGCTCTGCTCTTACTTTTGCTTGGGTGTATAGATTGCCCAACGAGCATTTTTCTCTCAAAAGGGTTTTAATGTTTTGGAGAGGAATTTGATGGAGATGTTTTTATGAATCTCATGTTGCGTTTGTACTTTCACAATGGGTAAGCTAACCCTAAGTGTTCTCACGGAGATAGTGTCTTTCTTCTAAGTTCTGACAAAAAACTAGTTTCTTAAGCAATTAGGGTTCATCCTTTCCTTCCCTTTTGTCGGGGACACAAAGATTTTGATCCCTTCAAATTTTCCCTTGTTTTGGCAATGAGAGTATAGCGCATGGCAATTGCAATTTAGGAATTTAGATTTAGATAAGCATAATCTGGAAGATGAAAGAGAAATTCCCTTAGCGGAAATAAAATGCCCAAACAGGGGCCCAAAACTCGTTCTAGTTTGATTCGGAAAGCAAAAACAATGTTTTAACATTTTTTTTTTTGCCATGTTGTGACTCCTCAGCTACTGCAGCATGTCGGGGTCATTTCCATTGTCTTTTGCAACTTTGTACTCTTTCCCACCCTCTTCCTTGCCAAACAGAGCCTTTGAACTGGGTTCATCTTTGAAGTTTGTACAACGGCTACCTCCTTGAGCCATGAGTAATCCCCAGATGGATGTGTTGGTTTGATTCTCCCTTTCTCCTTCCTCATTGATTGTGTGGTCATCAGCTATTTCCTCCTGATTGAATAGTGATGCTAAGGAGGTTTCGTCGAGCGGATCATTGCACTCTTCTTCCATTTCATCAAAGTCACTTTCCCCTGTTTTATAGGGTTCTGTGCATATGAAATCTAGATCTTCTCTTTCCTCTATCCATTGACTGTAATCGCACTCGTCGTAAGGGTTGACCCATGGTTGCATTTGAAACTCCTCTACCTTCTCTATGAGATTGATTGTCTCCCAAACAATGGGCGACGTTGGAATTTTGGGACGGTTGATGCGTACCACTATTTGGGCAAGCTCGAAGCGAGCGTGCCTTCTCATCATGATGACCCTTTCTTTTTCCTTCTTCCTATTCTCAAACCAGATACGAAGCCATTCATCACCTTCTACAAATGGTATGTCTGGATCTTCCAAATTGTGCTTTGCCCAGGAATGTTCTTTCCATTTCCTTAGCTTCTCTTCCTCTGCCTGATCTTTGCTACTTATGTCGGACATGTCAACGTCGATTACTTCTGACTGATCAGAGTTATCATCCTCCTCCTCCTCCATCATAAAACACTCGTTCTCCTCGGGGAAGGTTAAGATTGGTTTGTTTTGGTTGTCTTGGACAATGTATTGGCTAGGATTGTATGTGGGGTTGTGAGATAGATTTATGAGATTGTTACTTCGAGGTGGCGGTTCAGCATTATGAGTAGGGAGTGGGTTGGCTTGCCCATCAGGTTTTGGAGGTTTTATGGTTCGACTATCAATAAGGTCTTGAATGTCGTGACGAAGACGCATGCAATTGTCTGTTTCGTGCCCAGGGTGTTGGTGGTAGGCGCATTGTTTGTTTGGATCGTGGTTTGGACCATAGGGTGGCTGAGGAAGTGGTTTGTTTAAAGGTTTGAGATGCCCTTGACGGCTGAGAATGGTCAAGGCTTGGGACAAGGTCATGTAAAGAGGATCAAAGTTGCGGCGGGGTCGATTTGAGCTTCGGGATGGGCTAGTTTGGAAAGGGTCTTGAGACAAGGATGTGCCAAGGGCATTCACGGAGGCGTGAGATGTACGGCTAGAGAAGGTTTTCTTAGGCGGAGGAGTGGACTCTTCTTTCCCAATGAGCCCTAGTTTGATTCCATCTTCGATTTGCAACCCAGTGGCATGCAAGCGCTTGAAATCGGTGATAGCCTGTGTGTAGATGTGCCTGAGATATTTGGGTTGCAAATTTTTGACAACTATCCTCACTTGGTCTTCCTCGGAGGGGCGGTTCTTCATCTTGGCAACCTTTTCCCTCCATCTTGCCACAAAGGTAGCAAAGTCCTCATTGCAATCTTGTTTGGTCATTTCCAAGTCTCGAGTTGTTAGCTCAATTTGAACGTTATATGCATATTGCTTGACGAAAGCATTGGCAATTTTTGGCCAAGTTTGATAGTGCACAAACTCCAAAGTGATGAACCAGTCAAGAGCGCTTCCAGTGAGAGTTCGCTGGAACAACTGGGCGATGAGCTCATCATTCAAGCCCATTGGCTTCAGGGTGTTGATAACATGGCGAACATGACTGGTAGGGTTGCCAGTTCCATTGAACTTCTCGATGTTGGGCATCTTGAAATTCTCGGGCAGCTTGGATTCTGGGAAGAGGCAAAGTCCCTCGAAATCTAGAATTTGGTCTCCTTGTGAACGAGCTAAGGCTTGTTTGATTTCCTTGACTTGCATGGTCAACTCGGGACTTTCTGCCCATACCACTTTATGGGGATTCTCGTCTTCCATTGATCTTTCCTCATCCTCAGCATCTCTAGCTGCCTTTTCTGCTAGTAGCGCAGTGATTTGAGCTTGGAGGTCAGCAATAGTGGCGTCGTTGTCTGCCATGAAGGTAGTAGGGTTGCTTGACGAAGCTTGGGATTTAGTAAATGACGGGGTCCCTTGAGTGGATGACCGGGAAGTTTCTGAAAGCAGTTGGGATTGCTGTGGTGAGGGTGTTTTGGCAGATGAGGACGATAGACGGGAGGGTTGCAGAGACCTCTGTTTGGCGTAGCTTCGGGTGTTATAAGAGTACAAAGTTGGCTGTGGTTGCTTTTTTGATTTACCTATTGTGCCTGCTTGAAAAATAGAATACCTAGAAGTCAGTATTCGGCCTGTGTAGGGTTAGGATTCGGGTTGAAAATCCCAACCTTGCACAGAAAGAGTTAATTACAACAACAAATGATGTGAGGAAGAACTTTTGCAAGTAAAATGCAAGTAGGTTCCTAGCCTGTAGGTTCCTGTCTTAGTTTGATAAGTTCTATGGCTTTCTAGAACATGCAAGGTTTTGGTAGTCTCAGGGTGCTCCGTTGTCAAAGGGCACCAATCCTCTCACCAGCCCATCATAGGCGGTGATTGGGTGATTCCCGTTTTGATATACCACTAGGTACGAGTGACTGTGGAGTTTGCTGGAACCCCCAACATAGCCCGTGTCATGCCGGGATATCAGGCGAACTCAACGGGTTGCCCGCTCGATACATATGATAGATGAATTAAACAAGGCATGTAATAGTCTTATGTTGAACTTTTTGGTTATGGCTCTCATATTCCCCAGCAGAGTCGCCAAAAACTGTAGACACCTCCCAAACGGGGCATCGCCATACAGATTGATCACGTTTGTTTTCTCGATTGGTTGCTTGCTTTGTAAACTGAAATCATGGACATTCCCATGGATAGGAACATCGCCACATGATAACGGTTATCATCAAAACAGAGTCGCCACCTAGTTTATTAAAACTAGGAAAACAGATAGAGATTCTGGGTATGGGAGCCAAAAGTACAGTAAGGGGAAGGTGTTAGGCACCCCTCTCTGCCCAGCCGTGAGACTAGCCCATAGTTATTCAACATAAGACATATAGACGCTTTGTTTAATTCCAACACATAGTCTGTTTAATTTAGCCTTTAAACAGTAAGTAAAGTGAGCCAGTGCGAATAGTAAAGCATGCGTCAGAAAGCAAAACAAAACAAACTGTCCCAGGGAGATGGACCCCGCGGCCGGTGAATGGATGTCACGGCCGAGGGATCCTCCTGGTTTGATATACCGGCCGAGGGATCGAAGCCCCGGTCGGTGTTCTTCCTCACACCAGACAGAAACGTTAGTAAATAATCAAAACGCTAAGATCATGATTATTGACATAAAATAAAACAAACCAGAGGTCGTTGGGCCTCACCACTTTGATCCCTCAGTTGCTTGATTGCTTCGGATTGGGTGTGATTGACTGATTGCTTGATTGAAAACCTTAGGGTTAGGGTTTGAACTTCGGGATTTGATCGCCGGATTGACGGCTACCTTCGGGAGGTTAGGGCTTTTGAGGAGTGGGATTGGGAGAGTATTTTGACAGAGTTTCGTGGCTTGAGAGAGTGTATTCTCTAATGAATTTCGTGTGTATATTTTCGGAGTCCAAAGGCCCTTTATATAGGCAATTGGTGACTCACTCCGGCCAATCAAATAGCACGATTGCAATTGCAATTGCAATGCACCTCTAACTCTACGTCGCAATCTCTGAGCGTAGCCCGAACGCATCGGGAAGGTAGTGTAGTTGGATCAAACGTCTGACAGAACACGTTCCAGAGTCTGGAAAAAGGTCGATCTGGCGGCCGAGTAAAGGATATCACGGCCGAGGAATGGATGTCTCGGCCGAAGGATAGATCTTGCGGCCGAGGGATTGATCTCTCAGGGAGATTTGGCTAGCAACAGTTTGCTCGGGTGAGGAAATGATGTTAGGGCCGTGGGATCGATGACACGGCCGACAGATGGATTCTCCTAGGCTTCGGTATTTCTGTCTGAAAGGCTGTATGGCTCTAAATTGGGTCCTCTAAGTGGCCCAAAGTTCTTACCGAAAGTCCTAAGGTTCTCAAGGAGGCAATCAGCAATCACTGTATCCATTTCATCATCGGGATGGTCCCAAGGTGGGACTTGAAACAATCGTTAGGCCAAATTGGGGTGTCTACAAGGGGACTGACAGGTATAGGATCAAAGGTTTTCCTGCTACCGGTGGCATCAAGACTGGCGGATTCTGTAGATAGGCTTTGATGGCTTCAAAAGCTTGCTGACATCTGTCGTCCCAGACAAATGGTATTCCTTTCTTGAGCAAGCGAAATATGGGTTCACATGTCGAAGTCAATTTCGCGATGAATCTGCTGATGAACTGTACTCTGCCGAGAAAACTCCTTACATCTTTTTCTGTCCGCGGTGGTTCCATTTCCAAAATGGCCTTAATCTTTGATGGATCGACTTCGATGCCACGAGTGGTAATCATGAACCAAAGCATTTTCCCTATAGTGACCCCAAACGAGCATTTAGCCGGATTAAGGCGCATCCTGTATCTCCTTATTCTTTCGAAGAACTTTCTAAGCGCGGGTAGGTGGCCTTCTCGCTCCTTCACCTTAACGATCATATCATCAACGTATACCTCTACTTCCTTATGAATCATGTCATGCAACAAAGTCGTAGCAGCCCGCTGATAGGTGGAACCGGCGTTCTTCAACCCGAAAGGCATGACCCGATAGCAATAAGTTCCCCATTCGGTGACGAACGTGGTTTTCTCTCGATCTTCTGGGGCCATGAGAATCTGGTCATACCCCGAAAAACCATCCATGAAAGAAAGCAAAGCGTGCCCCGCAGTATTGTCAACTAGCACATCAATGTGTGGCAAAGGGAAGTCATCCTTAGGACTAGCTTTGTTTAAGTCCCTGAAATCGACACAGACCCTAATTTTGCCATCCTTTTTCGGAACAGGAAGAATGTTTGCGACCCACTGGGGGTATTTAGTTACCATTAGGAATCCGGCATTAATTTGTTTGGTTACCTCCTCTTTTATTTTAAGCACCCAGTCGGGCCTCATGCGTCTCAGCTTTTGTTTTACCGATTTTCCATCAGGATAAAGGGGAATCCGATGTTCCACGATTTCAGGATCGATCCCGGGCATATCAGCGTGCGACCATGCAAAAACATCTTCGAATTCTTTTAGCAAATTTACAAGAGCCTGGCGCTCTTCTTCTGATAGCGCGGAACCGATCTGAGTTATTTGGGGATTCCCTTCATCTCTCAAATTTATAGAAACAACTTCTTCTTTTACAGGCTGAGCATGCCTTTCGTCTTCCCTTTCGATTAGGGACCGAATTTCTTTAGGGACTTCCTCATCGAAATTGGTCTCTTCATCGTCAGGGTCGACACAATTTATTTCAAAATCAGGGAAGTAAGCAGAACCAGATTCATTTATTTCATCAATAGCGGAGGCCTTAGAGGCATTATACACATGGGTAGACTCGAATTCAAAGTACAGACTTTGAGGAGCTGGGCCGAGAGGCACCAACTCAGACTCAACAGACTCAGAAGACTCGGAAGACTCGAAGGACTCTAGGGACTCAAATTCAGACTCAGGCTCATGACTGGTTGCGCTCGGTATGAAAGTCCAATTCTTGTAATCTCCAGCGACATCCATGATGAGCAAAGTCGGGTCCTCGGGGGCCTCCTGCCCTAGCATTTGTACTTCTGCTTCCACGGCTATACCCATTGGTTCGTCTTCCCCAAATAAGGTTGCTAGACTGCCCATAGCAAAGACCTTAACCCTGTAGACACCCCAATTTGGCCTAACGATTATTTCAAGTCCCACCTTGGGGACCATCCCGATGATGAAATGGATACAGTGATTGCAGATTGCCTTCTCGAGAACCTTAGGACTTTCGGTAAGAACTTTAAGCCACTTAGAGGACCCAATCTAGAGCCATATAGCCTTTCAGACAGAAGTACAGAATCCTAGGAGAATCCATCTGTCGACCGTAACATTGATCTCACGGCCTTAAAATCGTTTCTTCACCCGAGCAACCTGTTGCATGAAAATCTCCATGAGAGATCAAACCCTCGGCCGTAAGATCCATCCTTCGGCCGCAATATCCATTTCCTTGGCCGCCAGATCCATTGCTCGGCCGCCAGATTGTCCTTTTTCCAGATTCTAGAACATTCTGTCAAACGTTTGATCCGATCACAAAACCCTAGCAGCCAAATTCCGATGCGTTCGGGCTACGTTAGAGGATTGCCATGAAGAGTTAGAATCACACTCTAACTCTAATTTTGATAGTGCAATCACACTCTAACTCTAATTTTGATAGTGCAATCACACTCTAACTCTAATTTTGATAGTGCACTTCGATTGGCCGGAGTGAGTCATCCCTATGCCTATATAAAGGAGCCTTTGGGTTCCGAAATTAAAAGTGAGAATACATCCTCATTAGCCACGAAATTCTGCAAAAATACCCCTCTCAAAAAGCCCTAACCTCCCGAAGGCAGCCATCAATCTGACGATCAAACCCCGAAGTCCAAACCCTAACCCTAGGGTTTTTCCGAGAAGCAATCAATCAATCACCACTAATCCGAAGCAATCAAGCAACTGAGGGATCAAGGTGGTGAGGCCCAACGGCCTCTGGTTTGGTCTATGTTCTGTTTATAATCTTAATCGTAGCATTTTGATCATCTGCTAATATCTTTGTCTGGTGTGAGGAAGAACATCGACTGGGGCTTCGATCCCTCGGCCGATATATCAAACCAGGAGGATCCCTCGGCCGTGACATCCATTCACCTGCCGCGGGATCCATCTCCCTGGGACAGTTTGTTTTATGTTCTGCTTTCTAATGCATGTTTTACTTATCTCATTGGCTCACCTTATTTACTGTTTAAAGGCATAATTAAACAGACTATGTGTTAGAATTAAACAAAGCATCTACATGTCTTATGTTGAATAACTATGGGCCAGTCTCACGGCTGGGCAGAGAGGGATGCCTAACACCTTTCCCTTACTGTACTCTTGGCTCCCGTACCCAGAATCTCTATCTGTTTTCCCAGTTTTAATAAACTGGGTGGCGACTCTGTTTTGATGATGACCGCTATCGTGTGGCGATGTTCCTAGTCATGGGAATGTCCACGATCTTGGTTTATGAAGCAAGCAACCAATCGAGTAAACAAACGTGATCAATCTGTATGGCGATGCCCCGTCTGGGAGGTGTCTACAGTTTTTGGCGACTCTGCTGGGGAATATGAGAGCCATAACCAGAAAGTTCAACGTAAGACTAATACATGCCTTGTTTAATTCATCTATCATATGCATCGAGTGGGCAACCTCGTTGAGTTCACCTGATATCCCGGCATTACACGGGCTATGTTGGGGGTTCCAGCAAACTCCATAGTCACTCGTACCTAGTGGTATATCAAAAAGGGAATCACCCAATCACCGCCTATGATGGGCTGGTGAGAGGATTGGTGCCCTTTGACAACGGAGCACCCTGAGACTACCTAAAACCTTGCATGTTTTAGAAAGCCATAGAACTTATCAAACTAAGATAGGAACCTACAGGCCAGGAACCTACTTGCATTTTACTTGCAAAAGTTCTTCCTCACACCTTGTATCATCTGTTGTTGTAAATAACTCTTTCTGTGCAGAAGGGTTGGAATTTTCAACCCAAATCCTAACCCTACACGAGCCAAATACTGACTTTCAGGTACTCTACTTTTCAAGCAGACACAATAGGTAAATCAAAGAAGCAACCACAGCCAATTTTATACTCTTACAACACCCGAAGTTGCGCCAAACAGAGGTCTCTGCAGCCATCCCGTCTGTCATCCTCGTCTACCAGAACACCTTCACCGCAACAGTCCCAATCACTCCCAGGGACTTCACGATCATCCTCTCAACAAATTCCTCTATCCACCAAATCCCAAGCTTCATCAAGCAATCCTCCAACCCTCATGGCAGACAGCGATGCCGCTATCGCCGATCTCCGAGCTCAAATCGCTACCCTGCTAGCCGAGAAAGTAGCTAGAGATGTTGAGGACGAAGAAAGATCAATGGAAGACGAAAACCCTCACAAAGTAGTACTGGCAGAAAGTCCTGAACTGACCAAGCAAGTCAAGGAGACTAAACAAGCCTTGGCCCGTTCATAAGGGGACCAAATTCTGGATTTCGAAGGACTTTACCTCTTCCCAGAATCCAAACTGCCTGAGAATTTCAAAATGTCAAACATCGAGAAGTTCAATGGAACTGGCAACCCTACCAGTCATGTTCGCCACGTTATCAACACCCTGAAGCCAATGGGCTTGAATGATGAGCTCGTCGCTCAATTATTCCAAAGGACCCTCACCGGAAGCGCTCTCGACTGGTTCCTCACTTTGGAATTTGTGCACTATCAAACTTGGTCAGAAATTGCCAACGCTTTTGTCAAACAGTATGCATACAATGTCCAAATTGAGTTAACTACTCGAGACTTGGAGATGACCAAACAAGAATCCAATGAGGACTTTGCTACCTTTGTGGCAAGATGGAGAGAAAAGGCTGCCAAGATGAAGAACCGCCCCTCCGAGGAAGACCAAGTGAGGATAGTTGTCAAAAATCTGCAACCCAAATACCTTAGGCATATCTATACACAGGCTATCACCGATTTCAAATGCCTGCATGCCACTGGGTTGCAAATCGAAGATGGAATTAAGCTAGGGCTCATTGGGAAAGAAGAAGCTCCCCCTCCACCTAAGAAAACCTTTTCCAGCCGTACATCTCACGCCTCCGTAAATGCCCTTGGCACATCCCTGCCTCAGGATCCTTTCCAAGCTAGCTCATCCCAGAATTCAAATCGACCCCGCCACAATTTTGATCCCCTCTACATGACATTATCCCAAGCCTTGACCATTCTCAACCGCCAAGGGCATCTCAAACCTTTAAACAAACCACTTCCTCAGCCACCCTATGGCCCAAGTCATGATCCTAACAAACAATGCGCCTACCACCAACACCCTGGGCATGAAACAGACAACTGCATGCGTCTCCGCCATGACATTCAAGACCTCATTGATAGCCGAGCTATAAAACCTCCAAAACCTTATGGCCAAACCAACCCACTCCCTACTCATAATGCTGAACCACCACCTCGAAATATCAATCTCATAAATCTATCTCATAACCCCGCATACAATCCTAGTCAATACATTGTCCAAAGCAACCAAACCAAGCCAACCTTAACCTTCCCCGAGGAGGATGAGTGTTTCATGATGGAAGAGGAAGAGAACAATGAGTCCAATCAATCAGAAGTGATCGATCCCGACATGTCTAACATAAGTAGCAAAGACCAATCAGAGGAAGAAAAGCTAAGGAAATGGAGGGAACATTCCTGGGCAAAACACAATTTGGAAGATCCAAACATTCCATTTGTAGAAGATGACGAATGGCTTCGTATCTGGTTTGAGAATACGAAGAAGGAAAAAGAAAGGGTCATCCTAATGAGACGACATGCCCGCTTCGAGCCTGCCCAAATAGTAGTACCCATCAATCGCCCCAGGATTCCAATGCCACCCATCATCTGGGAAACAATCGATCTCATAGAAAAAGTAGAGGAGTTTCAAATGCAGCCATGGGTCAACCCTTACGACGAGTGCGACTATAGCCAATGGATAGAGGAAAGAAAAGATCTAGATTTCATATGCGCAGAGCCATACAAGAAAGGGGAAAGCGACTTTGATGAAATGGAAGGAGAATGCGATGATCCACTTGACGAAACCTCTTTAGCATCGCTATTCAATCAAGTGAAAATGGATGATGACTGCGCAAACAATAAGGAGGAAGAAAGGGTGATGAAAACCCAGGCTGATATTTCTATTTGGGGACTACTCATGTCTCAAGGAGGTAGCCACCATGCAAGCTTCGAGGGCGGACCCAGTTCAAAGGCTCTGTTTGGCAAGGAAGAGGGTGGAAAAGAGTATAAAGTTGCGAAAGGAAAAGAGGACAACCCCGAAATGCTACAGTAGCTGAGAAGTCACAACATGGCTAAGAACGTTAAAACATTGTTTCTGTTTTCTAAAACTAGAATATGTTTTGGGCCCCTGTTTGGGCACTTTATTTCTGCTAAGCGAACTCCTATTTCATCTTCCAGATTATGCTTATCTAACAATCTAAATTCCTAAAGTTGCAATTGTCAATACACTGTAGTCTCTTTGCCAAACAAAGGAAAATTCAAGGAAATCAAGTTCTTCGTGTCTCTGACGAAAGGGAAGGAAAGGATGAACCTTAGTTGCTTAAGAAACTAGGTTTTTGTCAAAACTTAGAAAGAAGACGCTATCTCCATGAGAACACTTAGGGTTAGCTTACCCATTGTGAAAGTACAAATATGACAGGAGATTCAGAAAAATATCTCCATCAAATTCCTCCCCAACACACAAAAAGCCTCTTGAGAGAAAAATGCTCGTTGTGTAACCTAAGCACCCAAGCAAAAGTAAGAGCAGAGCCTGCTAGGACAAGAAAATGCGAAAGCGCAGCCTAGGCAAAAGATAAGGCATTCAAAAGCTCGCTAGGGACTCAACCTCCATCAAGTAACCTAGGCAAAATTTAGAGCACGTGAGAAGAAAAACCAAGAGTGGAAACCCAACCTCAAAGGTGGAGATCTTGGAACTACGTAAAAGGCCTGATTCCCTGATTGGGATACGTAGGCAATCTCACACCGAGATGCGGCCCAAACGTTTTGAGAGAAGGAAAGACATCAAAAGATTTGTGCTCAACGATAGGCACAGCTAACCCTGCGTATTAAGCTTGCAAAAGATGAGTATGCTTTTCTCGAGGAATTGACAACAGCAATAGACACAAGAATTATAGTTCATCCCTTTTTAACCTAAAGGTCATTGACACAATAAACGGGATACCTCGAAAGCTCTCGAATTTGGCAATCAGACTATGGAATATGGCAAAAAGCAAAAGGCGGAAAATCAAAACCAAGCATAAGAAGGAAGAGGAAAGAGGATGCCACTTGGCCAAAACAAAGTCTACTTTTAAAAATCAAAGTAACAGCCGAGGAATTGATACATCGGCCGTAACATTGATTCTTTAGCCGAGTAATCGATTCTTCGGCCGGTATTTCATTTTCACACAAATTATTTGTTCAAGAAAAGCCATGTTCTGACTTTCACATGCATAACTCAAAGCATTTAGAGGCACAAAAAGCTTTCATTTCGTAATTACAAAATCATCGTTGTGGTTGTCTTCACTATACAAATACAATTTCTTCATGTCTCTTTTACTAACTATAAACAGAGAAAATCCTAAAAGCTAGTCGTGACGGCGCCTCCGAGACGGCCTCTGAGATGGAGACGGAGACTGCTCACTAGCTCCCATACCCTCCCCACCAGCGGCTGGCACTCGCTTAGCCTCAAGCTGCAACCAAAAAGAGGGTACAAACACTCAGATTCAAGAGATGATACAAAGCAAGTGGAATACATGGAAAAAGCCATACCTCGAGGATCCGACGGCGCTGCCTCCGAACCAAAGCCTCTGCACTCTGATAAGCGTGCAGCCACTCCTGTACCACCTCAGCAGGCACCTGTGGAAACAAACCAAGCATTTCAAATATAGAAAATACAAACAAGGAAACAAGTTCAAAAATAGGGTGATACCTGTGAAACCCCGTCTGGTAATGAATAAAGCTGGGTCGTGCAAGGAGTAGGGGCCAGACGCTCCTCCTCCCCATCATCAGAATGGAAGGAAACAAAAGAAGGAGCCCGAGGCCAAACAGGGGCAATAGGAGGAAGTGCAGTAGCTGAGACCAAGAAAAGGCGGCAATACTCCGTATAGTCACCTGCCTAAAGAAGTAAGGCTGCCCAATCTCTGATTCGAGCATTCTTCAGATCTTCCTTAGACATCGAAGAAGTAGACCTCATCAATACTGGAGGAAGAGGAGGAACAAGCTGAAGAGCCTCAACACACGGTCGCCACTGACTAGCCACCCAGTCACCCAAGTACCAAGCTCGACAAAAAGGACCCTCAAGCAGGCTATGGGTCCGGTCTAGAACTCTGGAACGCGTAAGAGGGGTATCCTCAGGAACACCCTCCCAAGGATCAAACCACACCTACAGACAAAGATGAATCAGCTACAGCATAGAGATATGGAAATCTAAGGGCAAGAAATGAAAGAGGAGTACCTGATCGACCGTCAACCGGTCCAAGACTCGCCGCCACTCGGGAAGACTCAGAACGGGCGACCGTGGCTTCCGATGCCCCGTCAGCCATCACTCATAGCGGGGAATACAGTTCGCATTCCCGTGCCTGGTATCTATAGGAAACTGAAGGAGATGCTCGAAAGCCCAGAGCTGAAGAACAGATTAGCAAGCAAAATTCAATACAAGAAAAAGAAAAGAAAAACACAGGGAAGGAAGTGGAAGGGGAAAGATATGTACCTCAAGCACTTGGTAATGACCGCCAAGGATGGGACTCTTGTCCCGAGAGCAAGCTCCAAGATTTCCATACAAGGTGGCCAAAGCAGACGAGCCCCAGTCAAACTCCCGAATAGCTCCCAAGTGCTGTAGAGGAGCCAGAAACTGCGTGTGTACCGAACCATCCATGTTGGAAAACAACGTTTGCCCAAGGAGATAAAGAAGGAAAGCCCGCGTCAACTGCTCAACACTCACCTGGGTAAGAATGTCAGCCTTCATGTAAGTCCCAAGCAAGATCAACGTGACCTCGAGAACGAACAGGGGGCACCTTGCCCAAGAACCACTCCAAGGCCCCTACCCGCTCCCAAAGCCTGGGATCAACTCAGAGGGAAACTCCACCTACCCGTAGGCCAGTCAGCAAAGAAAATTCGCCCGGAGTAATTGTCATCTCACTGGCAGAGGGAAGATGAAAAGTATTGGTGGTATCCCACCATCTCTCAACCAGTGAGGTCATCAGTGACCAATCCATCTTTGGAAGATTGAGGCCCAGAACATATGCCTCAAAACCAGCAGCACGTACCAACTCTCGAGCCTGCTCGGGCAGCATCAGAAACCACTTATGCACCTCTTTGCCTCCACCGCGAGCCTCCAGTCTCCTATTTCTCTGTCAAAGACAAAAAGGGAGTTAATCTCATGACTACATAAACAAAAGAAATGCTAAGGGGCGTCAAATTAAACATTTAAAAGCATGCATTGCCTAAATAGGGGGCACGGTTATTTCAGCTTCTTTAAACAAGAATAAATTCAATCCAAACACGGGTCCCACCCATTCACGCCCCTAGCTAAAAGGGATTTCATCCCGCAAATAAAGAAACTCACTTTTAAATCATACAAAAACTCCGAACTAAAGCAAACTTTTTGCTTTTCAGGAAGCTCACCGGTACATTCAGAACACTCAAGTGCAGCTCAGGTTCCCGGCGAACCACCTCGGCCTCAGGGCCGCCGACAGGAGGGCGGTACTGCAAGAAACCACCAAAACCCAACCTACGCGAAGGAAGAACATAGGTAGCAGCGTCGAACAAACCAGGCTCCTCAATCGCCTCCTCATCGGAAGACGGATACTCGCACCTACATGGAGGGTGCGAGGACGAACCCGCAACGTCCGAAGATGGCGTGGGCGGCCGAAGACAATGGCGGCCGACGGTGATGGAGGAGGAGGACGGCGGCGAACGGTGGTGACCGTTGGAGGAACTCGGACGAGAGGAGTGGAGGAGAAACAAGAGGAGGAGAAAAGATTAAATGGGCCATGAAATCGATTAAGCCGAAACTTAAATCGATTTTCTGATTCTTGGAGTTCTCACGACCGAGAATTCGATTCCTCGGCCGAAACATCTTTTACTCGGCCGAGAGATCGATCTCCTGGCCCTTCGATCAATTTCCTTCAGCAACATCAGATTTTGCTCAGTGCACCAAAATTCAAGCAATTATGGACTTCTGAGTCTTCGACCAACAAAGTAGCCTTGGGGGCACGCCCGAGCCAATACAACGCGATCAAAACTAGCATGAGGAAACTCTCTCTCTCTCCCCGTGACAGCAAGCTCACCAGATGCTGGTCACTTGACCACTAAGGATTATCAAAACCAAACTCTTGCTCTGTGCCCACTATTACGCTCGGTAACCTTGTGCACAAGTCACTCGACAACACCATGCTCCTTGCATCACCAACAGCTCAGCAGCTTCGAAACTCATCACTATCAACCATTTCAACAGGCTCTAAGCCTATATCTGCCATCTCAGCGGCTCGAAGCCCGTATCAACTCAGCGGCTCTACGCCCACTATCTCAACTGGCTCTAAGCCGTAACAACCAACTCAGCGGCTCTATGCCCATCATCTCTATCAACTCAGTGGCTCCAAGCCCACCCTCTCAACGGCTCTACGCCCGTATTCATTCACTCAGTGGCTCCAAGCCCTTGACTCAGCAGCTCTACGCTCGCTATCACAGCAACAAGCTCTACGCCCGCTATTTCAACTGGCTCTAAGCCGTAACGACCATCTCAGCGGCTCTAAAGCCCACTAGCTCAACTGGCTCGAAGCCGTAACAGTCATCTCAATGGCTCTACGCCTGTATTCACTCACTCAGCGGCTCCAAGCCCTCGATTCAGCAGCTCTACGCTCGCTATCACAGCAACAGGCTCTAAGCCCACTATCTCAACTGGCTCGAAGCCGTAACAATCATCTCAACAGGCTCTACACCGCCCTAACAATCAAGACATCATCTATTCTCAGGCTCTACGCCTGAATGCTCAAAATCTAACATTTTGAATGCACGAAGCTCTTCGAATGCCCAACCACTGTGTACTGGATGCTCAAGTTCTACACTTGAATGCTCAAGCTCTACGCTTGAATGCCCAACCACTGCGTACTAGATGCTCAAAGCCTGTACTTTGAATGCTCAGATTCTGCCATCCGAATGCTCGAGCTCTACGCTCTGAATGCTCAAGTCCAGAACTTGATAGAAGCTCTAAGCTTAAAAATCAGACACACACGCACGAGCCCGTGCATATTTGCATCAATTGCATCAACATTATCACATCGAGTCTGCATCATCATATCTGTTCACATCTAACAACCATCATCACCTATACATACTCTGCATATCTCTCATGAAATAGGTCAACCCTGCAATCAACCGGCTCTGCGCCTCGATTTTATTGATCGGTCTAGCGCCTCGATCCTTTGGCTCTACACCAAAACTTATGATGAGAAAGCTTCGTGCACAGACCATCAGAATGCAACCAGCTTTACGCTTCGGTTCAAATCACGTCAAGCTCTAAGCTCCGACACCTCAGGCTCTCGCCTTATAATCAATACCAGCTCGCGCTTCGGTTCTATCAAGCTCTAAGCTCCGATCTCCTCAGGGCCTCACCTCATGACCACAGCAGGCTCCACGCCTCAATTCTATCACCTTAGGCTCTCGCCTTGTGACTATGACCGGCTCCGCGCCTCGGTTCCACCACGTCAGAAACCATCACTCTCCAGGCTCTCGCCTCATGACTACAACCAGCTCCGCGCCTCGGATCTCTCATCCCAAAAGCTCCGTGCTCTAGTTACTGGCCTCGTGCCCCCCATATCTCGAAACGGCGTCCGATTCATCCCCAGCAAATGGCTTGGATTCCACCCCAATTACATCAATTCCTTCCAGCTCATTCGCAAGGATAAGCTACTCTACCGAGCTCCTCTCAGTCAAAGTAAGGATGATCAAGAAAAGCAAACGAACCTGCCGTGTACTGATCTAACCCAAAATACTAAGGAAGCTCTTCGCAAAAATTCCCCCGGCAGCCCCGCGCTCCTTCAACTACTCTCTGCCAAAACCCTGGCTCAGTCTAGGTACGTCACTACGGCTTTTTAAGCCCGAAGGTACGTCTTCTGTCTCTAACCCTCCAAAATTTTTATTTTTCTTTATTGCCTGAACTACGGTTGGTCTGAATTTCCCTTGTGGAATACGTAGGCAGCCTCCCGGCCCGACCATAACAAAAACCTTTTTCGAAAAACCCTTGGAATAGTGGTTGGACCAAATTGAGTTGCTTTTTACAGCTTTGACTTTTACTCAAACATGTCTCGCGATCCGTCTGAGCTCAGTCAAAGAGGGGCATCTGTAGACACCCCAATTTGGCCTAACGATTATTTCAAGTCCCACCTTGGGGACCATCCCGATGATGAAATGGATACAGTGATTGCTGATTGTCTTCTCGAGAACCTTAGGACTTTCGGTAAGAACTTTAAGCCACTTAGAGGACCCAATCCAGAGCCATACAGCCTTTCAGACAGAAGTACAAAATCCTAGGAGAATCCATCTGTCGGCCGTAACATTGATCTCACGGCCTTAAAATCGTTTCTTCACCCGAGCAACTCGTTGCATGAAAATCTCCCTGAGAGATCAAACCCTTGGCCGTAAGATCCATCCTTCGGCCGCAATATCCATTTCCTTGGCCGCCAGATCGATTGCTCGGCCGCCAGATCGTCCTTTTTCCAGATTCTGGAATGTTCTGTCAAACGTTTGATCCGATCACAAAACCCTAGCAGTCAAATTCCGATGCGTTCGGGCTACGTTAGAGGATTGCCATGAAGAGTTAGAATCAAACTCTAACTCTAATTTTGATCGTGCACTTCGATTGGCCGGAGTGAGTCATCCCTATGCCTATATAAAGGAGCCTTTGGGTTCCAAAATTAAAAGTGAGAATACATCCTCATTAGCCCCGAAATTCTGCAGAAATACCCCTCTCAAAAAGCCCTAACCTCCCAGGCAGCCATCAATCCGACGATCAAACCCCGAAGTCCAAACCCTAACCCTAGGGTTTTTCCGAGAAGTAATCAATCAATCACCACTAATCCGAAGCAATCAAGCAACTGAGGGATCAAGGTGGTGAGGCCCAACGGCCTCTGGTTTGGTCTATGTTCTGTTTATAATCTTAATCGTAGCGTTTTGATCATCTGCTAATATCTTTGTCTGGTGTGAGGAAGAACATCGACCGGGGCTTCGATCCCTCGGCCGATATATCAAACCAGGAGGATCCCTCGGCCGTGACATCCATTCACCGGCCGCGGGATCCATCTCCCTGGGACAGTTTGTTTTATGTTCTGCTTTCTAATGCATGCTTTACTTATCTCATTGGCTCACCTTATTTACTGTTTAAAGGCATAATTAAACAGACTATGTGTTAGAATTAAACAAAGCATCTACATGTCTTATGTTGAATAACTATGGGCCAGTCTCACGGCTGGGCAAAGAGGGATGCCTAACACCTTCCCCTTACTGTACTCTTGGCTCCCGTACCCAGAATCTCTATCTGTTTTCCCAGTTTTAATAAACTAGGTGGCGACTCTGTTTTGATGATGACCGCTATCGTGTGGCAATGTTCCTAGCCATGTGAATGGCCACGATCTTGGTTTATGAAGCAAGCAACCAATCGAGCAAACAAACGTGATCAATCTGTGTGGCGATGCCCCGTCTGGGAGGTGTCTACAAACCTAGTCAGCTATCTTTATCTGCTTGATCACTACTTCTGGTTCTTCCTCACTTTCCGGCCAGACATCATTAGCAAATATCTCAAACCCTGGTAGAAAGGTGTTAGTTTCTCTATCCCAGAACGGTTCTGGCTGCCCTTGGTAAATCTGCTTTGCCTTCTCCTTGACAAAATAGTCCTCCAATCTATCCCCCTTCTTCTCTTTCTTGTCTCCGGAAGAGTGATATCCCAAGCCAGTTATGCGGGTTAAAGTTCCTTGTTCTTCAAACTATGCAGGCCCTTGGAGGTTCTTCCCCAATCCCAAACCTTGCATGTAGGACATTTTCTTCATTATCTTTATGGCGATATTTCTAATGACAAAGTCGTTGTCGATCTTAACTGTGAAAACAGAATTAGAAGTGTCAAGCGAGAAGCCGCCTAAAGCGATGTCCTTCTCCCCGTGTTGTATTTCCAAGAGTGGGGCATTATCTTCAACGGGTGCATGAATCCCAGAGTCGCCGTGAATGGTGAGCATTCCGGTCTCAAGTCCAAGTCTAATTTTCTGATGGAGTGTAGAAGGAACAACCATGATGTCTGGTCGATGTAGCCAAGGTCTACCCAGCAGTAGATTGAAAGAAGCGGGAATGTTCACTACATGAAACTCCACCTCCGTTTGATATGGTCCAAAAGTCATAGGAAGCATGAGGGTTCCAACTACATCCCAACGGGTGTTGTCATATGCCCGGACTTTGACTTCTGATGGAGAGAAATCATTATTTTTGTACCCCAGGCAATAGGCAACACGGAGTGGACAAACATTGATTGCAGACCCGTTATCAATCAGGATTACTGGTACCCATTTTCCGTGACATTTCAGAGTGACATGGAGTGGCCAATTATGATCAGTTCCTTCAGCAGGTAAATCTCGATCGGTAAAGGTAATGTCATGTTTGATGGGTATGGTTTTGATGAGTGCTACGAGTTCATCAGGGGTTATGGTGGAAGGAACTTTTAGGTGAGATAGGGCTTGAATGAGTCCTTCACGATGGCGGGTGGAGTGAACAAGCACATCCCAAACAGACATTTTGGCTTGAGTCTGCTCAAGTTGGTGCTTGATCATTCCTTCAGGGTTTTTCTCAGGACGAGAAGGTTCCTTAGCTGGTGGGGCAAAGGGTTGGAAAGTATCTTTGATTGGGGTAACGAAAGGGTTAGAAGGTTCTTTGGCTAGTGGAGCTGGAGGGTTAGAGGGTTCTCCGATTTGAAGATTAGGGGGTTGATAGATTCGACCACTCCTGGTCAATTGACCAATTTGACGGTATTTAGATTCCTCACTCCACAACTCAGCGAGGGCCTTGCGCTTGTTTCCAATAGTGGTGTCTTGAAGATTGGCGGCCAGGTCAGCGATAACCAAATCTTCCCATAGATCCTCGGGCTTCCATTGCTCAGCTTCTGCCACCGCTCTATTTACAGTCCATTCTTCATTTTCTACTTTTACGTTAATGATTTCCGTATTTACCCGTGGATTTGTTTTGGCTCCTGGTTCATCTTCCCATAGATTCATCATGGCGACATCAGCATCTTTCGGGAAAGTGACAGATGACTCATATTTAGCTTCATCCACCAGGTAGTCCATTGGGTCAAACTCATTACTAGCCACCCCTTCTTCTAGTTCCAGCGGTTCTGGATGGGGTAATGCCTACATTGTTGTATGGATCGTTGATGATGAGGTCATGGAGGTAAGAGAGATTCGGTTGAAATGGAGCAAGCTCGGGCCAATCATAGGCTGTCATTTGGGGTTGGTATTCTTCCGCGAATAGCATGGGTAGAGAGAAGGTATCCAGAGGGTCATTCCAAGCCAAGAGTTGGTATTCATCCGGGATTGGGTTCCATTCCCATTCAGGCATCCCTTGAAAGTTCTCGTTTTGGTTTTCGAACATCATGTACAAAGAAAACCCATAAGAGGATCGGCGTGAATGTTTTGCTAGTCAATTTCCCATCCAGGCTCAAATAATGGGTTCACGCCCCCTTGAAAGTTGGTGGCCTCGAATTCCTCCCAATCAGCAATCAAATCTCCCCATTCCCAAAGGAAGCAGAGAGCAGTCTCTTCGGGAATTTCCACAACAGGCTTTGGTTCGGTATCAGGGATGATGAAAAGGGTAGGATTAAAGTCCTGGACATTTTGCCTTTTGGTTTGGGTAATTTGGTTGATGTGGAAGGGGGTGTTATGTTATGGTAAGGGGTTTGTCATGGTGTTTGGTTTGTCTGAATGAGGGGTATCAATGACTTTGTTATCAATGAGATTTTGGATCTCATGACGGAGGTGGATGCAATTGTCAGTGGTGTGGCCAGGCATTTGGTGGAAATCACAGTAGACATTCTGATTCAGGTTTGGCGGAATGGTTTGGGGTGGTGAGAGAGGTTTCAACACTCCTACTTCTGTAAGTTTCTTAAGTAAAGCAAACCTAGGAGTGCTGAATTGAGTGAAGACTCGACTTTGGGATTTTGGTTTTTCAGAGATTTGGTTCACTTCTGTCGGTTTGGTGGATGAAGTTCCAGCCTGATTGGTATTCCCGAAGAGGACATTGCTATTTTCTGAGTATACTCTTTAGGATTTTGACCCCGACTCCTTTTTCTCCAACGTACCATCTCGTAGGGCCTCTTCTATAGCCAAACCCGAGTCGTAGAAAGTTTTGAAATTTGGGGCGGCCTGGGAAAGGACCATGTATGGGGCAAAAGAGCTTGGTAGATTTTTGGTGATGATCCGTATTTGTTCCTTCAGATCCAGTTTGTTCTGCATTTGTGCGGCCTTGGCTCTCCAACGCTTTACAAAATCAGCGAAGCTGTAGACACCTCCCAAGCGGGGCATCGCCATACAGATTGATCACGTTGTTTGTTCGATTGGTTGCTCACATCATAAACCAAAATCATGGACATTCCCATGGCTAGGAACATCGCCACATGATAACGGTTATCATCAAATAGAGTCGCCACCCAGTTTATTAAAACTGGGAAAACAGATAGAGATTCTGGATACGGGAGCCAAAAGTACAATAAGGGGAAGGTGTTAGGCACCCCTCTTTGCCCAGTCGTGAGACTGGCCCATAATCATTCAACATAAGACGTATAGATGCTTTGTTTAATTCCAACACATAGTCTGTTTATTTATTCCTTTAAACAGTAAGCAAAGTGAGCCAGTGCGATAATTGAAGCATGCATTCAGAAAGCAGGAAACCAACAAAACTGTCCCAGGGAAATGGATCCCGCGGCCGGTGAATTGATCTCACGGCCGAGGGATCCTCCTGGTTTTATTTATCGGCCGAGGGATCGAAACCCCGGTCGATGTTCTTCCTCACACCAGACAGAAAAGTTAGCAAACGATTAAATGCTACGGTTAGCCATAAATGCGATAAGTAAAACAAACCAGAGGCCGTTGGGCCTCACCACCTTGATCCCTCAGTTGCTTGATTGCTTTGGATTTGGCGTGATTGATTGATTGCTTGATCGAGAACCCTAGAGTTAGGGTTTGAACTTTGGGGTTTGATCGCCGGATTGGCGGCTACCTTCGGAAGGTTAGGGCTTTTGGAGTATGGGATTGAGAGAGTATTTTGACAGAGTTTCGTGGCTTGATTGAGTGTGTAGGTCTATCAATTTCTGTGTGTTAAATTCGGAGCCCAAAGGCCCCTTTATATAGGCATAGGGATGACTCACTCCGGCCAATCAAATCACGAGATGGCAATTGCAATTGCAATGCATCTCTAACTCTACGTCGTGATCTCCGAACGTAGCCCGAACGCATCGGAAAGGTAGTGTAGTTGGATCAAACCAAACGTCTGGCAGAACGTTCCAGAGTCTGGAAAAAGGTCGATCTGGCGGCCGAGCAAAGGATGTCGCGGCCGTGGAATGGATGTCTCGGCCGAAGGATAGATCTCGCGGCCGTGGGATTGATCTCTCAGGGAGATTTTGCTGGCAACAGGTTGCTCGGGTGAGGGATTGATGTTGTGGCCGTGGGATCGATGTTACGGCCGTCAGATGGATTCTCCTAGGCTTCTGTATTTCTGTCTGAAAGGCTGTATGGCTTTGAATTGGGTCCTCTAAGTGGTCAAAGTTCTCACCGAAAGTCCTAAGGTCCTCAAAGAAGCAATCAGCAATCATTGTATCCATTTCATCATCGGGATTGTCCCAAGGTGGGACTTGAAATAATCGTTAGGCCAAATTGGGGTGTCTACAGATGCCCCTCTTTGACTGAACTCAGACGGATCGCGAGACATGTTTGAGTAAGAGTCAAAGCTGTAAAAAGCAACTCAATTTGGTCCAACCACTATTCCAAGGGGTTTTCGAAAAAGGTTTTGTTATGGTCGGGCCGGGAGGCTGCCTACGTATTCCACAAGGGAAATTCAGACCAATCGTAGTTCGGGCAAATAAAACAAAAGTAAAAAGTTTGGAGGGTTAGAGACAGAAGATGTACCTTAGGGCTTAAAAAGCCGTAGTGTGACGTACCTAGACTGAGCCAGGGTTTTGGCGAAGAGTAGTTGAAGGAGCGCAGGGCTGCCGGGGGAGCTTTTGCGGAGAGCTTTCTTAGTTATTTTGGGGTAGATCAGTACACTACAGGTGCGTTTGCTTTTCTTGATCATCCTTACTTTGACTGAAAGGGGCTCGGTAGAGTAGCTTATCCTTGCGAATGAGCTGGAAGGAATTGATGTAATTGGGGTGGAATCCAAACCATCTGCTGGGGATGAGTTGGACGCCGGTTTGCTTTTGAGATGTGGGGGGCGCAGGGCCAGTAACTGGAGCACGGAGCTTTGGTGATGAGGAAACTGAGGCACGGAGCCGGTTGTAGTCATGAGGCGAGAGCCTGAAGAGTGCTGGAATCGAGGCGTGGAGCCTGTTGCAATCTTGAGGCGAAGGCCTGAGGTGAGCTTAGAGCTTGATGGGACCGAAGCGCGGAGCTGGTATTGATCAGGATGAAAGTCTGTGGTGTCAGAGCTTTGAGCTTGACGTGATGAACCGAAGCGCGGAGCTGGTGTAAGGCAAGGGCCTGAGATGAAGGAACTGAGGCGTGGAGCCTGCTGTGGTTTATGAGACGGAGGCCTGAGGTGAGCTTAGAGCTTGATGGGACCGAAGCGCGGAGCTGGTATTGATCAGGATGAGAGCCTGAAGTGATTGAGGCATGGAGCCTGTATGCAGTCTTGAGGCGAGGGCCTGAGTTGTCGGAGCTTAGAGCTTGACGTGATATGAACCGAAGCGTAGAGCTGGTTGCATTCCGATGGTCTGTGCACGGAGCTTTCTCATCATAAGTGTTGGCGTGGAGCCAAAGGATTGAGGTGCTGAACCGATCAATAAAACCGAGGCATAGTGCCGGTTGATTGCAGGGTTGGCCTGTTCCATGAGAGATTTGCAGAGTGTATATGTGTGATGATGGTTGTTAGATGTGAACAAATATGATGCAGACTCGATGTGAAAATGTTGATGCAATATGTGCACGGGTCCGTGCGTGTGTGTTTGTTTTAAGCTTAGAGCTTCTATCAAGTTCCGGACTTGAGCATTCAGAGCGTAGAGCTCGAGCATTCGGACGGCAGAATCCGAGCATTCAAAGTACAGGCTTTGAGCGTCCAGTACGCAGTGGTTGGGCATCCAAGCGTAGAGCTTGAGCATTCAAGTGTATAACTTGAGCATCCAGTACATAGTGGTTGGGCATCCAAGCGTAGAGCTCGAGCATTCAAAAATGTTAGATTTTTTAGCATTCAGGCGTAGAGCCTGAGAATAGATGTCTTGATTGATGGGGCGGCTTAGAGCCTGTTGCTTATTTACGGCTTCGAGCCAGTTGAGATGATGAACACAGGCTTCGAGCCTGTTAAGAACTTGATTGTGTACGGCTTCGAGCCAGTTGAGACAATGGGCTTAGAGCCGCTGGGTTGGTTGTTACGGCTTCGAGCCACTGAGATTGTGATAACAGGCGTAGAGTCTGTTGCTGTGATAGTGAGCATAGAGCTGCTGAGATAGTAAACATAGGCTTCGAGCCTGTTGAGGTGATGGCTTGGAGCCATTTGAGATAATGGGCTTTGAGCCGCTGAGATTGCTTGTTTACGGCTTTGAGCCAGTTGAGATAGCGGGCTTGGAGCCGCTAAGTTGTGTAGAGACGATGGGCACAGGGCCGCTGAATTGATACGGGCATAGAGCTGCTATGATAAAGGGCTTCGAGCCGCTGGGTGATAGTAGACAAAGGCTTCGAGCCTGTTAAGGTAATGGGCTTCAAGCCGCTGGGTTGATTGTTATGGCTTTGAGCCAGTTGAGATGGTAGATACAGGCTTCGAGCCTATTGAGGTAATGGGCTTCAAGCCGCTGAGTTCGTATAGGCATAGAGCCACTGAGTGAGTTGATATGGGCGTAGAACCTGTGTTGAGCGATGGCAAACTTGAAGCTGCGGAGTTTGAAGCAAGGAGCATGGTGTTGTGGTCTCTCAAGCATAGGGCTGTTGAGATAATGAGCTCGGGGCTTGGACACGGAGCTGCTAAGTGATCATAATGGTGAGCATAGGGCCGCTGAGTGAGCTTCAGAGCTGCTGATAGTGAGCCTAAAGCTGCTGGGCGCTAGTGAGTATGGGCATAGAGCCGCTAAAGCTATTGGATATGGAGATGTTGGGATAGCTTGCTGAGCGACTTAAGTATGGAGCTATTGAGCACGGGGTGCTGCTGAGGCGGGGGAGCCATTGACTGGCTTTGATAGTAGCGAGCATGTAGCTGTTGAGTGACTTGATGGGGATGAATAGCAGAGCCGTCGAGTGTCTTGATTGCTGTAGGCGTGAACATGGAGTTGCTGGGTGACGATGAGCATAGAGCTTGGTGATTGCTGTCGTACTTCCGGAGTACAGTAACTGGGGTGTAGAGTCTGAAGGATCTTTTGGGTTTTGCGAGCAAGAGTTCACAGTCTATAATCCTCAAAGGTCAAGTGACCAGTAGTTGCGAACTTGCTGCTTCAGAGAGAGCTCCGAAAAAGTCCTGAAGTGGGTCCAACATTGGTGCTTGAGATTCCTCATGTTTGTGATTGCCTCCAAGGCTATATTTCACTTGCTCGGGATTGCCCCCAAGGCTAGATTGCATGCATTTGGTAACCCCTGCAAAGCTTTTGTCATTACTTGATCCTTCTTAAGCTTGGGAATGCTCCCAAGGCTAATTTCCTCATGCTCAGAATGATCTTGAGTTTTAGACTGAGTGCTTCTGGCATACATTTGACAGCCTTTGCAAGGCTTTTGATTTATTCTGACGCTGGTGCTTGATATCATGCACGCTCAGGAATGCTCCCAAGGCTGGATTTGATTATAAGTTCTATTGGCCACGAGCCCAGAATATCACGAATGTTTTGTTGGTGCCTGGATTTAAATTGATTGCCTTTGCAATAGGAGATTTTGAAGAAGGATGCAGCAGCTGCGAGGTTGATTTATCGGGCGTGGGAACGCCGGGAGTCAGAGGATTGATTCCACATGCTTGGGGTGCCCTTAAGGCTGGTTCTGAGTATGCTCGGGATTGCCCCTAAGGCTAGTTCTTGACCATATTCCACTTTGACTTTGTTGACTTGTTGACCCAAAGTGCCATAAGGTTTGTTAAATGCTTTGGCCATTAATGACTTCAGAGATTTCCATCGCCTCCATTAACGGGGTGCCTTCTGGAGGCTGAATGCTTTCTAGAAGCTGGCTATACAAACGCTTTCTAGCAACATAAACGCCTTCTAGAGGGCTTTATCAACACGGATGCCCTTTTTGGAGGATAGATGCCTTCTGAAGGGCTGGAGTGTGCAAGCTTTATACAGGTGCTTTTTCTTGTTGGTTGTTCACTCAATGTATTAAGTGGAAGCCGCAGGATTGTTTCACTGGCCTGGAAGTAGTGAGGCTACTTAACCTCAAGATGTGAGCTCGGGGCAGCTAAAGTAAGCACTGCACTGTTAAGAAGGAACCTGCTATACGGCGAGGCCTGAGTGTAGAGTTGCTCGGGGTTCTTGAAAAGCCAGATAAGGCCGCGAATACGACAAGGCACGTGTATGGTGCTACTGAAGAGCAAGTGTGAGGCTTCTAATTTTATGAAGGCAGAGCTACTAAGATGGAGATGAAAGCGCAAAGCAAGGAGCTATGGAGATGTGAAGTGCGAAGCCACTTTAATGCTGTTGGCATGGTGCCATTTGTAGAGTTTGCTGGGGCTGTCTTTCAGCTTCTTTGACTTGGCTCTGTCGGTCATAGATACCAAGCTCGGTATGGTCGGTTTCAAGGACCGAAATCCAGGAGAATCCTGCAATCCACATTTGAATGGTTTAGAAAACAGCAATGGATAAGAAAACAACATGCAACAGGCTTGGAGTCGACCACGGGCCAAAGTCCTTTTATGCTGACTGCTAGGGGCAGGACCACCACACTTAAAGAACCCTAGTTCAAGAGCTTGAACGCTTGCGGGTAACATGGTTTGCAACGCGACATATATGCATTTGAGTAAAAAAGAAATGCAAGCCCCCTGTTTAGGCTATGAATGCTTGATCCTAGCTCAAATGTGCATGATGACAATGATCTAATTGCCCCTAGCATAGAAACATGCGATGTAAACAGCAATGAATGTAAGTGCAATGTTTCTCTTTCTGTTTGGCAGAGATCTTGGCATGCCCCTGATAATACTGTGTGACAGCATTTCCAAAATGAGTTGAGGTGTTCTCCCAGGATATGACGCTTCTTAGGCTGAGCTTTTTGAAGGCCGAGTGTGTTGGCAGGGAGGTAGATTTTACAGTGCGTCCCTTTGTTGCTCTTTTACTCCTCGCATAGAGATGATGGCCATGATGCCTTGATGATTCTGCCTTGTTTGATCATAAGAAACACCTCATATTTGGAGTTAACTTGTGCAATCATGACAAGAGGTTAGTGCAAAAGACAGGGTGATAGCGATATGCATGCAAATTCGCAATGTATTCTGGACATCTCAACGTATTTGATCAAATGCTTCCCCTTGATTTGGGGAGACCAATAATGACTTATTTACTAGCCAGGTGTTTGAAAGACCGCAATGCCTTAGCGGCACTACTGAAAACATTGTTTGGTCAAGGGACCATATTGCTACACTCCTCATGAAATGAGAGACCCATATTATTTCCTCAGAAATTTGCAAAAAGTGACTGTGCTTGTATTTGCTGTGTCAAGATTGTTTGAGATAAGATCAATTTTGAAAGTTTTTCCTTAAGGATTTCAAAATCATATCATTTCATCTATATGTTCCACACTCACGTCATTCAATCATCAAAGGACGCAGAATTATTTTGCAAACCCATGTCCTTAGCCAATTAGGTGAGTTTGGGGCTTCGAGCTTGATCTGACTGACTTAAGTTGGATTGATAAGCGCCTATTGAGACCCATATGAGAGAAGTGCATAAAGGGGAATATAGCCATGTCCCTTGTCCCACGTTACTCTCCACGTTGTGTGATTTGCTAAGAAGATGCAAATTCCAAGATTTTTGCCCTTCATGTTAGGTCCCACATTGGTGATGCCCCTAGTGTTTAGGACCTTGCTACTAAGTCGTGTTCCCCAATCTGAGAGGACTTTGTTATGGACCATAATGTAGGCTTGGGGTTTTGGGTTGAGAAAGAAGTGGATGCAAAGGCTCAAACCTAATTTCAACTCACGCTTGGGTTTAAAAAGCTAGCAGCCATCTTCAATATTTTTATCAACTCTTGTTGTCTCTTGTCTCACTTTGTGTGAAAGAGTTGGTTTCTTCGAAAATGTCCTTTGTATGTATTGGAAGAAATGTTTCCTTCAAAGTGCCCCTTGTATGACGGGGTGCTCATTCTTTCATTGATTTTTCTTTCATCTCTCCTTGTATTTTTTTGTGTTTGCCCTAGTGTAGGGGATGGCTGCCTAGCAGGCTTTTCAAAGGAATTATCCAGAGGCTCAACATGGCTAGCAAGGGATAAGTGTTTGGGATAGGGAAATGAATGCCTTTCTTCATTTTGAAACACACGACAGAGCGACAGAGGTCCTAACCAAGAGATTAGGGGCTAAGTGGATTTTCTAAGATTGAGGACAATCCTTTGAGACTCATAGTAGATGCATGGAGACATGGCTGATTTCTCACTTTGTTCGTGCTCTAACTTTTGCCTAGACCGCCCTTGCGGGTTTTCAATCTAGCGAGCTCATTTTTTTCCTTCTATCTTTCCTCTCTTCTTTTTTTTCATACTCTTCATCTTCAACAGCATGATTTGCTTACAGGTGATCTCTGGAGGGTGCATAAATGTTTCAACTCCTTCTTAGCTCAACAAAAATGACGTGGGTCATGACTTTGAAAAACTCATTTTGTGCTTTTGACAATTCGAGTGATTATGATGTGTTCCAAAAGATGCCAGAAGATTACTTTGAAACCCTTGTGGATTGTTTTCAACGTTTGACGTTATCATGAGTATTCTTATGGCAGCAAACTAGCACAGGAGGAAACATTTTCAAAATTGTGGCCGACCAAAAGGTGCCTATGTATCCCAACAGAGAATCAGGCCATTCGTAGTTCATATCCGAGGAGATTTGAATTTAAGATCCACATTTCATGCTGAGTGTGACAATTGGCCAGAAACCATGATGAGCAAAATGATATCAACTTTTCAAGAGAAGCAAAACATGGGCCAAAATGGCGGCGAAAGTTAGCTAGGTAGGATTTCCACGAAAGGATTGTTTTAAAATCTAAGCCAAGACGTGATGGGCATGGCTACCATTGCTCAAAACTTGGTTGGATGAAAACTTCAAAAAAAATTTTGTCAGCGATTGCCATCACGTCTGAGATCAAACTCCAAGTCTAAGGGAAGGAGAAACCTAACCATGCTCAAGTTGAGATATCCAAAACTAATTGTCCATGCGGCGCATTTTCTAATATGCAAACTGCCCTTAGTGGTGGTGCAACCAAATGACATGCGATGAACAGAGAAAGGAAATGAGGGGGATGGACTCCTCTTTTGGTTTTGCCCCTGCATAGTTAGAAAGAGGCAATCAAAATGATATGTATATATATAGCACCACAGCTACTGACACATGTTATGGATGAATCATGCATTGCAATTCGTTTGTATGCATGAGTTGATCAGATACTATAGATAGCTAGCCATTTTTGATATGGATGATTCTTAAGACTTGTTGCTGCCACTTAAGATCCCACTTCCAAGCCAATTCATATTATGAGACAAACCGAAAAGATTGAGCATATGACTACAACAAAAAGTAGACTCGGGGTCCATCGCTGTGCTAGCGGCTATTTGAATGTTTCAGAAAAACTTGTCATTTGAGGATTAGACTAGGCATTGCAAAAAGTTTTGAAAATTCTTTCAATTCTTGGTTAGGGAAGATTCTTCTCAAAACGTGATTGAGGTAATTGAAATCCACTTGATTATTTGCTAGCACATTGACAAACTCCTAAATCTTACCGGCTTGTTGCGATAAGCATGCTCAAAATTTTGAATTTTGAAAGATGGGTTGCTAGGCCGATTTGAAAATAGGAACCAAAGTCCTACACTTGTCATGCTGAATCATCCATGGAGAAATAAGTATTGCAAGTCCTATCCATAATATCCTTGACTTTGCATATAATCATCCATAATCTGCTCTACTACTTTACACTCTCTCTTTCCTTTAGCCTCGCAAGGCAAAGATTGCTAGAGCAACCCCTAGTTCAATTGCCGGCGAGGCAGCCAATGTTTGATTTCGTTCTAGAAATCCATACTTTGCAGTGCTTTAAGTAAAGCGGGAATGTTAAGTAAGCAATGATGCTTTCAACTTACCAAAAACGTACCTTGCAGGCAATGCTATGCCTTAGTGCTTAGCTATGAAGACTTAGAGTTAGGGTTCTTAGTTCATGCCCCAACCCTTCTGCACAGAAAGTGATATTACAACAACATATACAAGGTGTGAGGAAGAACTTTTGCAAGTAAAATGCAAGTAGGCTCCTAGCCTGTAGGTTCCTGTCTTAGTTTGATAAGTTCTATGGCTTTCTAGAACATGCAAGGTTTTGGTAGTCTCAGGGTGCTCCGTCGTCAAAGGGCACCAATCCTCTCTCCAGCCCATCATAGGCGGTGATTGGGTGATTCCCCTTTTGATATACCACTAGGTACGAGTGACTGTGGAGTTTGCTGGAACCCCCAACATAGCCCGTGTCATGCCGGGGTATCAGGTGAACTCAACGGGTTGCCCGCTCGATGCATATGATAAATAAATTAAACAAGGCATGTATTAGTCTTATGTTGAACTTTCTGGTTATGGCTCTCATATTCCCCAGCAGAGTCGCCAAAAACTGTAGACACCTCCCAAGCGGGGCATCGCCATACAGATTGATCACGTTGTTTGTTCGATTGGTTGCTCACATCATAAACCAAAATCATGGACATTCCCATGGCTAGGAACATCGCCACATGATAACGGTTATCATCAAATAGAGTCGCCACCCAGTTTATTAAAACTGGGAAAACAGATAGAGATTCTGGATACGGGAGCCAAAAGTACAATAAGGGGAAGGTGTTAGGCACCCCTCTTTGCCCAGTCGTGAGACTGGCCCATAATCATTCAACATAAGACGTATAGATGCTTTGTTTAATTCCAACACATAGTCTGTTTATTTATTCCTTTAAACAGTAAGCAAAGTGAGCCAGTGCGATAATTGAAGCATGCATCAGAAAGCAGATAAAGCAAACAAAATGTCCCAGGGAAATGGATCCCGCGGCCGGTGAATTGATCTCACGGCCGAGGGATCCTCCTGGTTTTATTTATCGGCCGAGGGATCGAAACCCCGGTCGATGTTCTTCCTCACACCAGACAGAAAAGTTAGCAAACGATTAAATGCTACGGTTAGCCATAAATGCGATAAGTAAAACAAACCAGAGGCCGTTGGGCCTCACCACCTTGATCCCTCAGTTGCTTGATTGCTTTGGATTGGGCGTGATTGATTGATTGCTTGATCGAGAACCCTAGAGTTAGGGTTTGAACTTCGGGGTTTGATCGCCGGATTGGTGGCTACCTTCGGAAGGTTAGGGCATTTGGAGTATGGGATTGAGAGAGTATTTTGACAGAGTTTCGTGGCTTGATTGAGTGTGTAGGTCTATCAATTTCTGTGTGTTAAATTCGGAGCCCAAAGGCCCCTTTATATAGGCATAGGGATGACTCACTCCGGCCAATCAAATCACGAGATGGCAATTGCAATTGCAATGCATCTCTAACTCTACGTCGTGATCTCCGAACGTAGCCCGAACGCATCGGAAAGGTAGTGTAGTTGGATCAAACCAAACGTCTGGCAGAACGTTCCCGAGTCTGGAAAAAGGTCGATCTGGCGGCCGAGCAAAGGATGTCGCGGCCGTGGAATGGATGTCTCGGCCGAAGGATAGATCTCGCGGCCGAGGGATTGATCTCTCAGGGAGATTTTGCTGGCAACAGGTTGCTCGGGTGAGGGATTGATGTTGTGGCCGTGGGATCGATGTTACGGCCGTCAGATGGATTCTCCTAGGCTTCTGTATTTCTGTCTGAAAGGCTGTATGGCTTTGAATTGGGTCCTCTAAGTGGTCAAAGTTCTCACCGAAAGTCCTAAGGTCCTCAAAGAAGCAATCAGCAATCATTGTATCCATTTCATCATCGGGATTGTCCCAAGGTGGGACTTGAAATAATCGTTAGGCCAAATTGGGGTGTCTACAGAAGCTCTCTTTCTCACCCATCTTGGTACTTTCTAATTCTCTTGTGGTCATCTTTAAATCGACGTTGAAATCATACTGAGCCACAAATGCTGTCCCAATGTCTTCCCAAGTCCTTTTCTTATAGGGTTCAAGAGTAAGGAACCACTGGAGAGCTGGTCCCGATAGAGACTCATGGAATAACTGGGCCATGGCTTCCTTTTCGATTCCTCTCATGGTGAGAGAACCGACATACCCTTGGAGGTGCGCCTTTGGATCTCCGGTACTGTCAAACTTTGCAAAATCCACACCCTTGAATTTTTCCGATAGTTTAGCGTTGGGGAATAAGCATAACTTGTTCATGTCGATTTCCCCTCTTCCCAATCGCTTATTTTCCTGCACAGACTCCTCCAACTTACCAATCTTAGCCATCAGATCGACTAAATTGGGATCCATTGCTGGTGTCTCACTGGCCAATGTCTCACTCTTAGGTGGGTCAGACTTCATTAAGTGCTTGTCACAGATTTCTTGCATGGTTTCCATCATCATATTCATGTCATTTTTCATGGACGCAACCGAGATTTTGAGTTATGCATCTACACCAGCTAGGGATTGTCTAAACTGGGTGTCCATAGCGACCATGTTCTGCCTAAGCTCTTCTACCCCGTTTCCTTGGTCAGCCATTGACAAAGGACTTTCAGACAATACTTCGGCTAGAGATTCCTGTATTGCTAGTCTCGGTGAATCCTCTAATGACGATTGCCCCTCTTGTTCTATATGGACCTCAAACAGTTGGGTTCCTTCAAGGGTGTCTATGCGAACCAACCTTTGGGACGGACGAAACCAATTGGGTGTAGCCTCTTCTTTTCGCAGACGACTAATGTTTTTGTGCTGGCAACAAGGCAAAAGGGAGCAACTCAGAACCCATCCCGAGTGACCATCCTACCTTCTACGCGCCTCCTAAATCCTAAGACCTACCGTGGCTTGGGTCTCACTTGAGGCATTTGTACAGAAGATTTCTGATGGCCCGGGTAGGTACTGTCAGGCAGGTTAAATTCCGATCGCTTCGGAACCAGAGCCAATCTCCTTCCCTTGACCATCCGAGACAGAGCAATGTGACCATTAGAATCCAGATACGTATGTCCTCAAGGTTAGCCCATGAGTCAAGGGAGTCGTTCGAGCATGGCAAACACCAGAGGTATCGCAACCTCCATGGATTTAAGGTCTCCTGGACTGACCGGAGTAAGCTTAAGAATTCTAAAGAAGCCCTATCTTCTAGCCCACAGAATGCAGTTATGTATGAATGGTATATATGTACAGAAAAGGAATGCACACAAGCAGAATATAACACATAAGTCCTAATCTCTGGATCCCTGTCCTAGTTGGAAAGGTTCTATGGCTATGTATGAGTGCGAAGGCTGGTTTTGGTCTCAGAAGGGTTCCCCGGACTAGAGCCAAGATGTACTACCCCATGTCAAGTGTATTGCAAGACAATGGTCAAACAACACGATGGCCCATCATAGTCGAGGGTTGCTAGGCATCCCGGGAGAGCTTGTCACCGGTAAACCGGGCAAGATTGCTGAGACACGCTAACGAGGCTTGTGCGGTGCATAGTGTAAAAGAAAGTTAAGTTTTCCAAATGATTTTAAATCCCCCAAGAAAAATGCCTTTCAAGCTTGGCCCTCTTGATTATTCAACACTTTTTTTTTTCTTCTTTTTTTTTTTTTAAAAAAAACAAGTACAGTATTGAATAAAAGTCCCCAGCAGAGTCGCCACTGTGGGCTCCCGCGCCCGGCGCGTTTCGAAGATTCGCCACCCGGATTTTTGAGATGGATGATCCGAGAAATCGAGAGTTTGTTTGAAAGAAAAAGGCTTTTGGTCTAGCGAAAATGTTGAGATTTTGGGTCCGAGAGCCACATTACGAACGGGGCAGGTTTTGTTGAAAAAGCACCCCGCTCGCCCGGCAGAAACCGGTCTCTACTAAACATTTCAAATGGGGGATTTAACACCACTTGGAAAACTTCAAAAACACATACGAGAAAGGGGAACAAGATGAAATATATCACATTGGCATGCATGTGGTGCTTACTGTACAGAAATGATGAAAGATGATGCGACGAAAATATAAATACGAAAAGCTCTTTAACAAACTGTCTGGATCACTATCTTCTGCTGCACATCATACCAATATATGACACGTGGCCATATGATATGCCGTGCGTGGTTTCGATCTTGTCTTCAGGCTGTCGATGGTTTTCAAAGCCTCGCACGGCGTATCCAGTACGACGCACGGTGTTACTTCAAAATATCATAAAACTCACAACCGTCAGATCATCTCAGAACTGTACCATTCCTCCAAGCCACAAGTAGAAAACCACTTTTAATGCATTTGTTCATTCAAAAAGATTGATAAAGTTTATTCAAGGTAATAAAACATGGCTTGTAGATATGGTCTTGTTCCGAGACTACCATTGATAGATAGAAACAGATCCAATGAAGGACGATCATGATCCAGACAGTCTAGATAAGAAAATAGCAGTTTAACTGATATGCCGCGCGTGTGAGCCCACTACGCCGTGCGATGCATCAAAGCACCGCGCGGTGTAGCTTACCCAGCACAGGGGCCTGTTTTGCTTTGTAAAAATGATTTTTAGACCAGATCTTAACCAAAAGGGGTTAAGCCTGGCAGCAGAAGAGCCCCCTTAGAGCCAGGACAGAGTCTAGCCCAAGGAAACTTGGTTTTTACCTTTGATCTCGAGCTTGAATGAAGATGGATGATGGTGGATGAGCGCCGATAAGGTTGGTAAGGAAAAGAGAAGTATGGTTGTATGTAATAGATAGGTGCATTAGGTAGTTGGGGCCTCAAAGTTAGTAAGGGACTAACTTTAATGGTGAGGAGAAAAATGGAGCAAGAGGCCTAGAGAATGTCTTTTGAAAGCAACATTCTCAAGACTTAGAAGTGGGGAATGGGTGTGAAAGCAAGAAGAGAGAGAAAGGGTATATTAGTGATCAAGGGCCCTTTTTCTCTTGAGTGGAGGGGTGTATTTATAGGCAAGAGCTATGGATTTTGAATTTCAAATGATGGAGGCATTTTCTGGGCGGGCCAGAAGTGTATTTTCGGCTGAGCCATTTTGCAGCTGTGGCTCAAATGAGCGTGGCCGACAGCTTTCTGAGCCAGTCAGTACTTTTCATGAAATGCCGTGCGGCTATCCTCATGATCGAGTGCGGCATAGTAACTTTTGATATACCGTGCGATGCAGGGGTGTCCCGTGCGGTGTTCCATGTCCAGTCTAGGGCTTTTGGGCTTTCTTTGGGTTTTTGGACAAAGGGTTTATTTGGGCTGAAGGTTTGTCTGGGCTAAAGGATTCCTTCATTCAAGCTCGTAAAGGTACCGCTTCCTTTATTTCATCATCGGGGTGGACAAAGACCCCCGCGCGGTTCGGATTGGGGTGTCTACACTACTGTCATACTTGCATTGATTTTACATGCTCACATGACATTCATTGACATATAAACTTGCATCAACATTCATGTATTGTCTCAATCGAGCGTCAAATTCAAGCTCTTCAAGTTCAAGCCACTTTCAAAAATTCAAGTCTCTTTCAAAATTCAAATTATTCACTTTCAAATCTCTTCCAAAATTCAAGCTTTTCAAAATTCAAAATTTTCAAAATTCAAGCTATTCAAATTCAAGTCTTTTTCGAAGTTCAAGCTCTTCAAAATTCAAATTATTCAATTTCAAGTCTCTTCCAAAATTCAAGCTATTCAAATTCAAGTCCCTTTCAAAATTCAAGATATTCAGACTCAAGTCTCTTTTTAAAATTCAAACTATTCGAATTCAACTCTCTTCCAAAATTCAAGCTATTCAAATTCAAGTCTCTTTCAAAATTCAAATTCAAGTCACTTTCAAATTTTAAGCTATTCAAATTCAAGCTAAAGTTATTTCCAAAATTCAAAATTCAAGTCAATCTAAAAAAAAATAATAATAAAGCTTTTCAAAAAAAAATCAAGTCTCTTTGCCGTCTGAGCATATCGTCCTCGGGTTTGACATATTGCGGCCGTTTAAGCATTGAATTTTTAAAACACCGTGCCTCGATTAAAAAGCTCATTTTAGTCCTCCGGGACTCGTCGCATTTTAGCCCTCCGGGACTCGTCTCGATTTAGTCCCACGGGACTCGTCTCATTTTAGTCCTTCAGGGACTTGTCTCATTTTAGTCCTTCGGGACTCATCTTGCTTTAGTTCTTCAGGGACTCGTCTCATGGAATTTCATAACACTCGGCACTACAAGCACTCAATTTTCTCAAGTTTACTTTTGCAATTTGTCTTCCGGGACTCGCTTTACTTGCATTGTCCCAATTGAACTACATTGGTCTGATCCCTACAACGGGGTACGTAGGCAGCTCCATGAGCGCAACCACATTTATCACATTTATTGCATTCGTGCATTTAACTTAAAGACTTTGGAGTGATAGATTGGGATGTCTAATCTTTAATGTCACTCATACCAAGTAATGGTACCTAAGTTCCGTTAAAAAGGGACTACTGTAGATACCCCAATCTGGGCCTCCGAATAATCTTTAAGTTCCCCGATGATGAAATAAGAAAAAATATACCTTCAAGGCTTGGATTGTTGCTCCTTTCTTACTCCTTCTCTAACCTCAAGAAAATCCCATTTTAAACATATAGGGTGGCCCTCAGTTCAATTTTTTCATGACACATTGAGGGTAAAATGAGCACACATTTCAATGTATAAAACGTCTTTGAGTGAAACCAATTGGGTTAGAAAGAGGACTCGACAAGCTTTCCAACGCTTTGAACCGCGCTCAAATCCGAGTTCGGGAGTGTCCAGGGCGCCCCCGCGAAGTTTGGTGTGTTGTGCTGTCACACAAAACCGCACGGCATTTCAGAAAATTCAAGAAAAATCACTCCACCGCACGGCCTTTTGGAGGAGCGTCTGACAGATTCCCATGCGCATCAGCAGATTGGCCAGAACACATTTTGCATGTTTTTTTCCTTTGGGTGCACTCCAAGCATATTTTTTGCCTATAAATACACCCCTCCTCTTAGAGGAAAAGGACCCCCCTTGATTCTCTCTCTACAATCCCTTACACCCATCACCATATACATCTCTTTCTCTCTCAACATCAACCTACAAGCTGGGCTATTACAAAATCATTCTGAAACTGATTTTTCTTGTAACGCCCCCAATTTCCGGGTACGTTAAAAGGACAATTTTACTGAAGATCTCAATAGAGTCTGGCTCAATATTACATCATAACCCTCACAAGAGTTCCTTAATTACACAAGGGAGGAAAACTAGGGTTCCTAACTACGGCTCTGCCTGCTCCTCCATCCTAGCCAGCTCTTCTGCTCCAAGGGCTTCCAAGGTGTACAGCTCCCCTTGATCATCTACAAAGTCTGACACATTATACCAGCGTCGCCACCGATATAATATGTCAGGGTCACCAGAGGTAACACCATGAGCTACGAGAGCTCAGCAGAATAATCCTATACCCGCTAACCCATAACTTACACGAAACAAGTCATACAGATAACGATATCTACGCAGTAACTTACACAAAACAAGTCATACAGATAACGATATCTACGCAGTATATACTTATTCAACTATCAATAATGACACATCCACATTCTCTATTAACTATCATTGGTGTCTTTGATATCAGAGTTTCTCCTACGCAGCGTTTCGTAGACCGTGTCGCCATTTTACTTTTCATTTCCAAATCAACATTTCGAAAATCACATTTTAACACACACCACACAATGGGCAAGTCCGGCCACATTGGGGTTTTCAAATATTACACACGATGGGCTGCCATGTCCGTCCACATCGTGGTTTTCAAAATCCACACAAGGGCTTTCACGCCAGGTCCCTATTGAGTGTATAGATAAATCATGTCACCGATGGAGCTACCACGTCCGGCTTCATTGGTGACACACACACAATGGCTACCGAACACCACACAATGGGCAAGTCCGGCCACTTTGCTGCTTTCAAAATCTATCCACATAATGAGCTGCCACGTTTGGCCACATGAGGGTTTAAAACACACCCAACCTCGGTTCCGCCATTCCGGGTTCCCGAGTATCCTCACAATGGTTCCGCCGCACCGAGTTCCCATTGGCACACATTTGCATTGGCTCCTCTCCGCGGATAACCAAGCCATACCTCACCATGGTTCCGCCGGTCCGGTTTCCCATGGGAACACACCCAACCTCGGTTCCGCCGTTCCGGGTTCCCGAGTATCCTCACAATGGTTCCGCCGCACCGGGTTCCCATTGGCACACAAAACTTTGCATTGGCTCCTCTCCGCGGATAACCAAGCCACACACCCAACCTCGGTTCCGCAGTTCCGGGTTCCCGAGTATCCTCACAATGGTTCCGCCGCACCGGGTTCCCATTGGCACACACACACAAACACACCACCAAACGGGCAAGTCCGGCCACGTTGTGGTTTCAAAAACACACACCACACAATGGGCAAGTCCGGCCACATTGCGGTTTCAAAACACACCTTGTCTTTAACACACCCTAGGTGTCATGTTTCTACTTTCTCGTTTTCGTGTCTCGTTTTCATGCATAGACTCCGCGGTAGGACATATTGACTTTCATTGAAATCTTGAAACTAAACTAGCAAGATCATCCAACTCTATATTATTTAGCATCCTCATTCTAATCATACTCGAACATTTAACACACAATCTAAAGCATAGTGCCACATGGACGGATACCTTTGGAGTGGAAAACCACTTATGCTTTATCACACAACAAGTAATGCAGGCAATCATACAATAAGCTCATCACCATCCTTAAGATCGAATACGAATGCTTCTAGGTAAGTTTTATCTTTCAAAAGTCATTCTTTCTTTCTTTTAAGGAAGTTCAAAACAGCATTTGTTTATTGGGAAAATAAAGTTCATTACTACAACATGCTCATACTTTTCTTAGCAATTAATTTACTATCATGCATTCGGACATACAAGTAAAGCATCGATTCTTATTTAACAGATAAGGAAGATACTACGTATACTAAGATTAATCTATATTTCAAAAGTACATGCATTTCCAATTATACTTAGGGAAAGTAGATATAGAAATCTACCTTAATCCAAAACTAGTCGGGGCCGAGTAAGCTAGTTGGAAAACTCCATGGGTGGTGAAACTCTTAAATCTGGACCGAACTTTGGATGGCAGTAACTCGATCAATATTTGACCGAATACAATCGTTCTTGAGTTGACATCAAAGCTCTAGAAGTGCTCTACCACTTTTGTGAAGGAAGTTGATCCTAGAAACTACTTTAGGTAGGAGAAATATGGTGATAAAGAAAGGGACAGCTTGCTGTCTGGAATCTGGAAATCCGAATTTTTACTGAACTTCGGATGTCAATATCTTTGTCGTTTTTTGACCGATTAGGGTGGTTCTTGGGTCTAACTTGAAGCTCTCAAAGTGCTCTACAACTTTCCCGGAGGGAGTCGGTCCTAAGGACTACTTTAAGTAGGAGAAAATTGAGGTTTTACAAAGGGCAGTAGGCTGTCTGGAAAAACAGAAATGGTTTCTAGAGAGAAGTTGGAGCAATGATTGAATTTCTAGAGAGAAGTGGGAGCAAGTGGGGTGTGAGTTGAAATGGCAAGTGAATGGTGCTATTTATAGGCAAAGGCTTGGCTCCTCTTTCCCTCTCCTTGGCCGAAAATCTCTCTCTCTCTCCTTCCCATGGATATGCTCCAATGTGTTGTCCAATCAAGCTTGAAAGCATGCCAAGCTTTCCATGACTTGTCTTGTCCAATCTCTTTAGGCTTAAGGCTAATGAACTAGGTTATCATGAAGGGTTCATGGCCTTGTCTTGTCCTAGAATGGGTTGGCTTGCAAGGAAGAATCTACTCATTGGCTAGGTTGTACTTTGGAAGACTAGAAATGGGTTGGAAAGTGGATAATAGGCTTAAGGCTAGCTTGTAGCTTGTGTAAGTATCCAAGCAAAAGCACAAGCATGCTCTTCCCTCCTCTCTCATTTTCGGCCCTCTCTCCCCTCTCTTGGCCGATTCTTTCTCTCTCTCTCTCTCTCTCTCTCTCTCATGGCCTTGTCACATCATGCTTGAAGCATGCCATGGCATGTGATGACAAACTTTCTAGGTTTAAGGCTATGGTGTAGCTTGTTGAAGTGACCAAAGACACTAGCACACACTTCTCCCTCTCCCTCAACTTTCGGCCCCTCTCTCTCTCTCTCCATCCGAATTTCTCTCCTCTCTCCTCCCTCTCATCTTTTTGCTCCATTGAGTAGTCATATCACATCCTTCAAGCATGCCATGCCTTGTCATCCAATTTTAGACTCCAATCTAGGTTATCATGAAGGGTTATGGACTAGTCTCAAAAGGTAGGACAAGTGGCAAGGCTAGATTGTGCTTTTGAAAGACTAGGATGAGTTGGCTTGCAAAAGAACAAAAGAAGTCATAAAAGGGTTGTACTTTGGTTGGCTAAAGTAAGATTTTGCTTGTTGGAGTGACCAAACACAAGCACACACAATCTCACTCCCTCTCTCCTCCTCTCGGCCTCTCTCTCTCCCTCTCTCTCACCTACGGCTCTCCCTCTTCCTCTCTCTCTCTCTCTCTCTCCTACTTTGGCCAAGTACAAATATATATAAGTCTATATATAGAAAGAACAAAGAAAGACTAAAGGGGTGAAATGATTAAAGGTGAGGTCTTACTTTCCTAGAAAGTAACTTGCCATAAAAGTAATGATTACCTCAAGCCATGTGTCTTGCTTTTGGCATCTCATGATGATTCCTATTGTCCAATGGTTCTAGGATGTTAGGAGGATGTAACTAAGTCAATTGGTACTTAGGTTAGGCTAACTAAATAGTTGGAAGCTAATTCTACTTGCCAAGTAGGATTTCTAGTTAAGAAATATAATTAAAAGACATTATTTCAAATACCAGGAAAATATACAAGTGCTTTTATAAGCATACTTGTTTTTAGAAATGACTAAATAATTTTATATGAAGAAAACTATTTTTATAAGTCAATAGCGACTGATTTTTGGGATTTAAGAAGAAATTTTAAATGGAACCCAAGTAGTTAAAATTCAAATTTTTAACGAAATTTTTATTTACCAAAAATCAGGGTCGTTACATTTCTTCTTTCTCTCTCTACACTCATTTGCTCACAAGTCTTTCAAAATCCAATCCAAATCAACCTCCATTCCTCCATCTTCCAAGCACATCCATGATTCGATCAAAAGGTATAAATAAATTCCTTGGGCTAAACCACATTTAGCTTTGAGGGGAGCCGATCGAGACCCTTCTCGGTCTTTCTATATTGAGTTTGGGCCTCAAACGAGCTTTATATTCAAAAAGCACAAAAAAAACATTTTCTGCACTGGATACGCTACATCGTGCGGTGCTTTAGAACATCGCACGGCGTAGTGTATTGCACTGCGCGTTATTTTTAGTACTGTTCATTATTACTTTATTTTCTTTTTCTTTTCCTACTTTGGCTAATGTTGTTTAAAAGATCGTACGAGTACATTCCAGAGTCAAGTTTCATGTTAAAAGTCATTTTTTTACTTTATTAAGCTGTGTTTGGTTTGGAATTTGAAAAGTTTTTTGAAAAATAGTAGGGGTAATAAGTGGAGAGAGATAGAGAGAGAAATGTTGAAAGTAGGAAGAATCTAGGGGGAATTTTTTGAAAAATGCTTTTTGAAAAGGGAAGAGAACAAGACATAAATCTTTCAACATTTCAAAAAGCTTTTAACATTGTTTTACATGATAAGATGAACAAAATGGTCTCGTAAATCATTTTTCAGAGATTCGAAAAATATAACAAACTATTTTGCAGACCTATGGTTTGTTTTGTCATGTAAAAGCGAACTGATTCTGGAATGTGTAGACAGATACATCATACGGTGTTTTAGTTAGACTGTGCGATGTACCCAGTTCGTCGTGCGGTGTTTCACATGATATTGGCAATCTGCTGTAATGCTGTTATTTCACTTTCTATACATTGCTCATCCATTTCATACGATACAGTTCGCACCACAAGCACGCCAATGTGTTATATTATACCCCATGCCCTTTTCCCGTACATGTTTTAAAGTTAAGTTTTTCAAATGATATTAAATCCCCTATTTAAAATGCTTAGTAGAGACCGGTCTTTACCCGGCGAGCGGAGTGCTTTTTCAACAAAACCTTCCCCGCTCGTAACGTGGCTCTCGGATCCAAAATCTCAACGTTTTCGCTAGATCAAAAGCCTTTTTCTCTCAAACAAACTCTCGGTTTCTCGGATCATCCATCTCAAAAATCCGGCTGGCGACTCTCGAGCGGGCCGATCGGGGAGCCCACACTCACATTTTGTAAGAAAGGGAAAAAAGAAACAAAAACAATAAAAGAGAGCAATGAAAAATAGAATCTTACGTCAAAAGGGATATATAGACCTCCATACAATCGCCAAATTATACCTGCAAAGGGAAAAGGCCGAAATTAGTTGGTCATACTATTTCTCAATAAAGGGTTTCTGATCAAACGGAGATATGACCATGGATTCGCCAAAGCGCTAAATTTTTCAAGAAAAGCGCCAATTTTCGAGCAACCCTATTTTCAGATTTTGGGGTTTTAGTGTAACAACTCCGATTTTCAGTGAATAAAATCTCGTTGTTTGTTCTTATTGACTCTATAATCTTCTTTAATTTTCTCATAATCCGTCATGATTAGATTTATTCAATTCAAATCTAGTTTCTCCTCGCCATGCAATATAGTCATTTTCTAAAGACAAGTGTGTTTGTACTTTTTTCCCTAATTACTAAATCAAGACTTAGAATTCCTTTCTTGGCTGGAAATCCTACTTAGTAAGCCTAGTTAACTTCTAACCTAAACCGTCGAGATAATCTTATCGAACCTTCAACCTTTCGACCCTTTTGAACCTGTCAAAACCCTAAACAAACCCTGTTGACCAAAGTCAACCCTTGATCTTTAACCATTGGACGATAAATACTAGGGAAATCTTTATCCATTGGACAATAGGTTGCCACCTAGGATATTGTGACTAGATTGCTAGGTACACCTTTATATGTTTAAATATTCTTCACCCTTTTATCCATTGGATAATAATAGTTAGGAGAATTATGGTCCATTGGTCAATAAGGACAAGTCAAACCTTGGTGCTAGGTTTTAATTAGTTAATTGCTTATTAGATATGTTATGTACTTATTTAATTAAAGTATGAGTTATGAATATGTCATCCTAATATTCTATGTCTTAGAATATAATTCATAAGTACATAGGTGGCAAATTGACATAGTTTAATATAGAATTTTGACTTAGAAAGTCTAGGATAAGATCATAGTACCTTGTACTTTTATGTAGTCTTCTTTATAAATGTATTTATATTAATCAAAGGAGGAAGAGAGAGAGGGAGAGAGAGAGAGAGAGAGAGAATTCGGGAGAGGGAGAGAGAGAGAAGGCTGAGAGAGATAGGAGGATAGGAGAGAGAGAGAGAGATAGTGATATGTTGTACTCTTATTCTTTCTCTACCAAATCTAAGTTGTATATATATATATATGTACATGTACTAATGAAAGAAGAATGATAGGAAGGACATGAGGTGGACTCTAGTACTAGGATTTTCTTAGCAAATCCCTTACAACCCTTACACCTTAATCTTACTCTTTCAAAGTACCCTTACACCAACCCTTGTCCTTACAAGCTTAGGTGTCCCAAGTACCAAAGAGAGAAAGAGAGAGAGAGAGGGAGAGAGAGAGAGAATCCGAGAGAGGAGAGAGAAGGAGAGGCCGAGAGAGAGAGGTAGGAAAGAGAGAGAGAGAGATATGGTTGTACCTTCTTGTTCTTTCTCTATCAAAAACCCTAATTCTATATATATATATATATATATATATATAAGTACTTGTACTTAGGAAAAGAGAGAGATAGAATGACATGAGTACTAGATCTTCTTACACTAAATCCTTACTCTTCCAACTCAATCCACCAACCCCTATCCTTTCATGCTTAGGTGTCCAATGTACCAAAGAGAGAGAGAGAGAGAGAGAGAATGGCCGAGAGACAGAGGAGGGAGAGAGAGAGAGAAAGGCCGGTTGAGAGGAGGGAGAGAGAGTGTGATGTGTGTGACTAAGTACTCCCATATCTAGCCTTTGGTCATCTTATTGCATCACCATTGTACCACCAAATCTAGGGTTCTTGTTCTTTCTTAACTAAGGACAACAATATCTTAATTTCAACTCTTTCCAAGTACTAGATTTTCTTACTCAATCTTTTCACAAACCATTAGTTTATTCTTACTCTTTCAACCATTGACCTATCACATTAGTATATATATATACATATGTACCTTAAACCAAAGAGAGAGAGAGAGAGAGGCCGAGAGAGATGAGGGAGGGAGAGAGAGAGGGGAGGCCGGATGAGAGAGGGAGGGAGAGTGAGTGATGTGTGTGACTTGTGTACTTCCAACCCTTGGTCAATCTAGCCTAGACCACATTTCATCATCCAAAGTACAACCAAATCCAACCTTTCCTACTCTTTCACTCCAAAGGACTACCAAATCCCTTTTCTTATTCTTTCCAAAGGACTTGATTGGACCAAAACCCCATTTGAATAGATTAAACCTAGTCCTTGTTTGGAAGAAAGCACAAGGAAGATCTTTGGATGGTCTATCAAGGCATGACATCACTTGGATAAAAGCAAAATCCATGGGACAATGGGGGGAGAGAGGGCCGGCCATAGGAGGGAGGGAGAGCCATCCATTTGCCTATAAATAGGACTTCACTTCTTCATTCAAAGCACACCTCTTCCAAACCTCCAACTTCTCTCTAGAAAGTTAGTGTTCTTAGTTGTTCATGGCTTGTTCTTAGGTTGTTCTTGAGGTTCTTCCTAGTTCTTCAAGGAAACTCTTCTAGTACCGCCACTAAACCACCACACTACCACCATATCGATCCAAAAGTTTTCTTAGTGTTAGTCAAGTCTTAGTTTCGAGAGAAACCTTCTCTTTCGAAGCTATCGAAGCCATTCCTAAGCCGTTACTCCGTCCGATGTACCACTTTCCAAAATCCGTAGCCGCCTACCACCAAGAAGAACGGTAGAATGCTCCTTACGCCTTAACTTTAAGTATAGTAGGATTTTCGTACACCTCCTAGAACTTTAAGTATACGTAGGAATATCAATAAACATATGTTGTTTTAAATTTTAGAAAGAAGCATGAGTTTTTGAAAGATAAACATTCCTAGATTATTCATAATTGATCTTCATATAATGATGAGCATGACTACATGTTTACTTACATTACTTGTGGTTGTTGATTAAAGCATAAGTGATTCATCACTCCAAAGGCGTCCGTACATGTGGCGTTATGCTTGAATGTGATTGAACATGATGATGGGATAAGATTAGCATGATAGTGATTATAGAGTTGGATGATCTTGTTAGTTTAGTTTCAAGATTTCTTAAAATGTGAAAAGAACTACCGCGGAGTCATGGCATGCAAACGAGACACAAAAACCGAGGAAGTTAGAAACATGGCACCTAGGGTGTGGATAAAGGAAATAATTGGTCTTGGATAAAATATTTTTGAAACTACATTGTGGCCGGACGTGGTAGTCCAATGTGAGCATGTTTTTGAAAACCGTAATGAGGCCGGACTTGGTAGCCCATTGTGAAGATTACCAAATGGGGCCGGACGTGGTAGTTTCATTGGTAGTATGGCTTGGTTATCCGCGGAGAGGAGCCAAAGCAAGTTTGGGAAGAAAATGTGTTTTGAAAACCATGGTATGGCCGGACTTGGTAGCCATCGTGTGTGTTGCTAATGGAGCCGGACTTGGTAGCCTCGTTAGTAGCAATTTGTTAATAAATATTGGAAATGTTGACTTAGTAAGTAAAAGTGAAAAAGATGACACGGTCTACGAATCATTGTGTAGGAGAACCTCAAGAAAAGGCATGACAGCAACGTTGGTAAGTTAGTGAATGCGGATGTGTTATTGTTAACTATATGGTTAAATGAGCATGTGTAATTGTTTACATTCCCTGCCTGTTTTAAGTTAAGGGTTAGTGAGTATGATTTATTCTATTGAGCCTTGTAGCTCACGGTGTTACCTTTTTGGTGACCCTGACATATTATACTGGGGGCGATACTGGTATAATGTGTCAGAGTTGATTGATGAGCAAGGTGAACAGTACACATTGGAGGCTTTTGGAGCCGAGGAGCTTGCTAGGATGGAGGAAGAAGCGGAGTGATAGAATGCCTTAGAATTTCCCATCCTTGTGTAATAAAAAAAATACTCTAGTAGGATCTATGATGTAATAATGAGCTTGACTCTTAGTCTTTTAAATTCAATAAAATGTTTAATTAACGTATCCGAAAATGGGGGCGTTACATTTAGAAAATTAGGGAAAACTGAAACAAACATCAGGAAGAAACAAAAAAAAGAAAAAGAAGGAAGATTAGGGAAAACTTGGTGATTTACCAGTTTCAGAGGTAGGGAGTAAAAAGAGGGGGGCGCGGAGCAAAAAGGATGGCTTCAACGGTGGGTGGTGTGACTGGTGGTCGGCAACTTTGGTGGTACGTTGGAGTGGCTTACGATGGAGGTTGCTGGTGGAGAGAGAAGTTCGGGAGCGAGATGTGATGGCTGTTAATGGCGTTTTGAGTTGGGTGTGGGTGAGTATCAGGAGGAGAGGGAGAGAGAGAGGACGCAACTGCGTTGCTGAAGAGCAAGAGGACGGGTTTGAAATCGGAAGCGTGTGGGAGAGCGAGAGAAGCCAGATGCGTGAGTATATAGAGAGAGATAGGGGAAACTGCTTGAGTAGGAAAGTTACACAGGATGAACCCTTGTTAATCTCAGCCCTCCATTCTTGTATTCAAAATGTGTGTAAATCTAATGGTGCAAAATGTAGGAAATTCAAAAACACTGAGCAGCATTGTTATATAGATATAGATTCTATATATGACCTCACTTAAGGTCTTCACAGGAAAGGCTTGATTTGAGCAGTTTTTTTGAACCGTTAAATAAAAAACTGTTCGGATGAAGCCCTTCTTGGTTCTTTTTTTTTTTTTTGATTTCTCACGGGTACCCTTAAAATCATTTTCTTATCAAATTGAGCGGCTCGGATTATCGAAATTCAATCGGGAAAGGGAAGAAATGGGGAGGTCCGCATTTTAACTAAAATGAGGACCACCTCATTTGAAACGGACTAATATATATATATCCCTTCCTATAAGGGCGACCTTATTTAGCAAAATGCGGACCTTCCCTTTTCTGATCAAATTTCGATGATTCGAGCCGTTCAATGTAGGGGTGATACCGGTCCGATTTCGACCGGTTTCAGCATATTTTTCGGTCGAAACCGGTTATCCGGTTTGAGATTTTTAGAAACCGGAACCGGTTGAGATATTCCGGTCCGGTTTCGATTGGCTCAACCGGTTTCGGTTCGGTTTATTCGGTTTTCATTCATGGAATCATGGGACATATTTTAGACCCAACACATCAAAAAATCCACAATTCAACCCACAAAATATCAACCAAAAACCCATAATTCAACCTATTTTTTTGGGTCCAATAAAAAAGGATCAATTTTGAACCCAATACATTAAAAAAAACAATAAAAATATAATTAAGCCCATAAAAATAGTTTTTATATATATATATATATGGTTAATTTTATATAATAAATATATTTATTAGACCAATATACATATATATAACCGGTCCGGTTTCGACCGGTTTTCAAAACACATAAACCGGATCGAAATTATTTTTCTGGTTTATAAATTTTTATAAACCGGATCCGGATCGAAATTATTCAACCGGTTTAAAAAATTCGGTCCGGTCCGATTTTTTCGGTTTCGATCGATTTTCCGGTTTCGGCTAACACCCCTAGTTCGATGTGATCAGAATGTGATTTTAAGGGTCCCTGTGAGAAATTAGCAAAAAATATGACAGGAAAGTGCTTCATCCAAACAGTTTTTTATTGAACTGTTAAAAAAAACTGCTCAAATCAAGCCCTTCCCGATCATATTTTTTGCGAATTTCTCGCGAAGACCCTTAAAATTACGTTTTGAACACATTGTACGATTCGGATCATTAAAATTTGATCGGAAAAGGGGAGGTCCGCATTTTAACAAGTTTAGGGCGCCCTTATGTGAAGGCTGGTGTGTGTGTATATATAAATATATTAGTCCCCTTCTTCTAAGGGAGTCCTTACTTAGCTTAAGTAAGGACTTCACATTTTCGATCAAATTTTGATGATTTGAACCGTTGAATGTGTTCAGAACGTGATTTTAAGGGTTTCCGCGAGAAATTAGCTAAAAATATGACCGAGAAGTGCTTTGATCCAAACAGTTTTACATAAAAACAGTTATATGTGGACTTTATTAAAAACTGTTTGGATCAAAAACTTCTCGGTCATATTTTTAGTTGATTTCTCACTAGAACCCTTAAAATCACATTTTGAACACATTCAACGGTTCAGATCATCGAAATTTGATCGAAAAAATATGAAGTCCTTACTTACGCTAAGTAAGAACTCCCTTACAAGAAGCTTAGTGTGTATATATATATATATCGAACGATGTTTTAATTTATTTGTAAATGTGAAAGAATGTCAATTCTTCTTTATTTTATTTTTTTCGAAGAAAATTCTACTCTATACTATTCTAGGGAAAAAAGGGAGTGGAGGTGGGATTAAACTCTCACCAAATGAAGTGTCTATTACATGTTTTACCAACCTTGGTGGGGCTTACCGCACCAAGGTCGTAGGGTCGATTTCCTCGATAGCAATTTTTTCATGAGCCCACCTCACATCACACAAATGCATGGAAAGAATTGTGGGATGGGCTGAAAAGATAAAAATCAAGATTTTCTTAAGTGATGATACGTTATGTGATTCTTTAGATAACGCAAAATGAGATGTATCATTGTCTACATTTTGATCCGTTAATTTCACAAGTGTTGGTGTCAGTGGCGGAGCCACTTGGGAACGAGTGGGGGCACGCAGTCCCACTGAGTGGTTCTCTTTTTTTTCAATTTTTTTATTTTTCTTATTTTGATTTCTTAAATTGTTCTTTGTTTAATCATTTCAATACATTTTGTATATCATTTCATTCTCAATTTTTTTATTTTAAATATTACAACAATTCTATTACACCGGCGAAGTGAGATGTCTAATGCAAAAAATAGCCACCATTCACCATTTGAAACTCTCCAATGAATAATGTCCAAATTCATAAGTGGCTAAATCATGAGTTATATACATTATACTTTATTAATTATTTACAATTTTGAAAGTATAGTAGTATTGTATTTGTTGATAGAACCCACAACATCAAGACGAAGTTAAAGATATAAGGACAAAATTTGTAAAGAAAAGTGTATTTTTTTTCTAATTGGATCAAGATTGTTAAATATTGTCATTTTAGTTATTGTGTATCTAGCTACTCTAAGACTTGATTCGCTGGGACAATTCAAACAGTTGATTTGTTTTGATGGTTTATGGAATTACTATCTTTCTTAGTAAATGTATAAAGCCTTTTCTATTATTTTTAGAACAAGCGTTCTTTCATTATTTTGCCATTGCTTAATAGTACGATATTTTTGTTAAAATGTATTTAAAAGATATCCCTAGTACTATTATTATCAATTCCTGGCTACGCCACTAGTTGGTGTGCAGATCGTCACTAGTTGGTGTGCAGATCGCCACTAGTGGCAAATTTGTTGGGAAACGATTCCCAGAACCCAGTAATGACGCGTACAGATTAGACAACAAGAAAATCGCAAAACCCTACAAGGCAGAATTAGGGTTTTACCTCAACTTCCTGTGAACACGAGCGCTGGTTGAACTTGTTATAGCACGTCTTGCTATAAGCCACGTATACTGCTCGACTGCACCTTACGATCTTCTATCGTATTCCCTACACGTCTAGAACACGAACCGAGTGTGGACTCTTTTGTGGTCCGTTTGCTCTCTCTAAGCCTGCCTCTATTTCGTGAATAATAGAAAATCTCTCACTGACCTAGAGAGCATAACGTGTATATATAGGGCTACGATAGGGACCTAAGGAGTAATAAGTCATGCCTCCCAGTGTAAATAAGAAACCCTAATCCCACCAGGATTCTATTTCTTATTTCACTAATTATAATTCACCCAACTACAGAATTATAATTGCACTCCCGTCCTTATCTCAATTATATTACGAGCTCCATGATATTAAATACTTATTTATCTCCCCACGTTAAGATTACAGATACCCGTTGATTAAAATAAATTACTAACAATTTCCCACTTAATTATATCACCTACGAACTAGCAATGGAGACCATGGGATTTATCCAAAATAAATTCGCTCTCCCACTTAGTTATTTAAAAATTTGTGAGGGTTATCAAATTTTTGAGTTTGCAAAAAAACGAGATCTAGGTAGGGCTGTCCACAGGTCGGATTTGATCGGGTTCGGGTCGGGTTGGACCCGACCCGACTTTTGTCGGATTGGTTAAATGGCCACCCGAGTCCGACCGCAACCTTTGTCGGGTTCAAACCGAACCGAGCATTGATTGGTTCGGGCCAAATTCGGTCGGGTTGTCGGGTTGTAAATTAAAATCACATTCACAATAAACTCTCTGAAAATCACAGATCTTGAGGAAACTACCGCAAAATCACAACTGTTTTTTTCGATAGGCAAATCACAGCTATTTCACGACCATGGTTGATTCTAGAGGCAAAGAAGAGAGGAGAAGAGAAGAGAGAGAGAGAGATGATTACATAAAAAGAGTATAACTGCAAACCTAAATACAGTATCATCGTTTTTCAGGGGAACAATATTGTCGTCGTTAGCCTCCATGGGTTTGGATCTTGCTGCTTTGATCGCTGGGACAAACTCTTTGGAGTCTCCATACAATAATTTGGAAGAATTTCCCTTGAAAGTTTCAAATCGAATCGACAGAGAGAGAGAGAAATCGATATAGGATTCTTGGGGGACGGGAAATGGAGGAGGAAGACGACTATTAGGGTTCCTGAGTTTGGGAGGTGGGTCGGTGGGGGTGGGGGAGAAGTGGCGTGGCATGGGACGGTGGGGGCGGAGAACTGGAGAAGTCCAGATCGCAAAAAAAAGAAGTGGCGTGGTTTTTCAGCAGTGTATTTGACTATATTAGGGTTTTTTTTTTACTTTATATACTATTTTGTCGGTCGGGTCGGGTTCACCCGAGAAGTTATATCCTACACCCGACATCCGACCGAAACTTTGCAAAATCCGACAAACGGGACCCGAATCCGACCGAAAAGGGGAATCAGATCCGTCCATTAGGTATGTTTTCGGGTCGGGCCGGGTCGGGTGGTCGGGTGGTCGGGTCGGGTCGGATCCATGGACAGCCCTAGATCTAGGTCAAAAGCCAAATATTACCATGTTGTCCCAATATGGTAAATTATCACATATGCAAACAATATGGAAACACAAATAATAAGGAAGCACAAGATAAGGAATCCAGCTATTATGGTCAAAGATACAATCCTTGAGCAATAAGGAATCCTTCCAAACTTGAAATCCTTAAGCAATAAGGAGTCCTTCCAAACTTGAAATCCTTAAGCAATCCTTCCAACCTTGAAATCCTTCAGCTATACTTGTGTGGAAGACTTAGATACTTTGAATCAATCAAGGAAACCAAAATCCAACCGTGCTTAGGCAAGAAAATTCGGATTTGATATATTCCCGCGTAAACTGCACAGCCTTTAGTATTTTGGCCATATCTTCTTCATCCGACCTCCGATTGAAGTGATTCAAATTGGGTTCGATTTGAAATTCAATTATCTACAACTTCCGTGAAGAACAGATTTTCTAATTCCAACGTTTACTGGGTCGAAATAGCCCTGCAATCAGACCCTACGAATCTGGAAAAAAACTGTTGCGAGCCAAACAACTTGTATCTTCTGTATCTACCATCTTCGATCTCCGAATAACCGTCGAATGCTATTACAATCGAAGAAACATACATACATCGATCTTATGTCTCCATTGGAGTTCACATGTCACGTTAATTATTACAACCACGAAAAATAATCGTGGCACCCAATAAATAACACATGCTACGTTAATTTTTACAACCACGAAAAATAATCGTGGTACCCAATAAATAACAATAACCACGAAAAAATTATCGTGAGATCCAATCACAAAAAATCATGTGACCATAATAGCTGGGTAAGAACGCTGCAAAACAAGGGTTAGCACAGTTCTACGTTCTACCCTCTATAACCTACGGACAACATGACCTGTTTAATCCATACGCGTGATTACAGTCTGCTCTGATACCACTGTTGGGAAACGATTCCCAGAACCTAGTAATGACGCGTGCAGATTAGACAACAAGAAAATCGCAAAACCCTACAAGACGAAATTAGGGTTTTACCTCAACTCCCTGCGAACACGAGCGCTGGTTGAACTTGTTATAGCACGTCTTGCTATAAGCCACGTATTGTAACGACTCTGATTTTTGGTCAGTAAAAATTTCGTTAAAAATTTAAATTTTATTTTAATTACTTGGACTTCTTTTAAAATTTCTTTTTAATACCCAAAAATCCGTCGTTACTAAATCCTAGACTTATAAAATTAGATTTCTTCACTCCGAGCAATAAGGTCATTTTCTAAAGACAAGTGTCTAGTTTATTTTCCTAACTATTAAGATAAAGTCTTAGAATCCCATTTCTTGGCTAGAAATCCTAGTTAGCAAGCCTAGTTAGCTTCCAATCGATTCGTTGAGGTAACCTAACTACCAATTGCACTTCCAACCCTAATTGAATCTTTTGAACCTTTCCAAAAGGAACCCTTTGACCAAAGTCATCTTTGACCTTTACCCATTGGACGATAGAAGTTAGGGAAATCTTTATCCATTGGACAATAGGCCCTCCACCTAAGATATTTTATTAGATTGACCAAGGTACACTTATATAGTATTATATAGGCTTATGTACACATATTTGGAAGATGTATATATAATATTCCAATATTATACTTTACTTTGTTATCCATTGGTCCATAAAAGTTAGGGAGAATATTACTCATTGGTCCATAGCTTAGTCTTGCCACCAAGTACTAGACCAATTAGTTTAATAGATTCACCATGAGTCATTGTACTTATATCTATATATAGTACCTTCCATCTTAGACCATTGGTTAATAACTACAAGGGAAATGGATGACCTTTGGATAATAAAAGTTAGGGTAAATATTGTTCATAGGATAATAAGTTAGTACTAAGACTTATTAGTTAATTACTTATTAGATATGACATATGGCTAAAAGAATAAAGAAATAGATATGATATCTAGCCCTAGGATTCTCTTGTACTTTAATATTAAATGGTGTAAAGACATGTGTCAATTTGACATTGTTTAATGAGGAATTTTGGCTAGAAATCTTCCTAGATCACATAAGTACCTTATGTACTTTTATACTAGGTCAAAAATCTACATATATATTATTTTGCTTCTTTAACCTTTGGTCCATAAATGCTAGGGAAAATATTGTTTATTGGATAATAGAATTAGTCCTCCATCAAGTACTAGGGTTTATTAAATAAATCATTTCTAGTTTTTCCCATGGGATTTTATTATTAAAGATATAGATATGTACCTAGTAGATTTAATACCCTAGATTTCCTATGTACACTAGTTCAACAGTTTATAATAAGGACATGAGCCTATTAGACTAGTTTAATGGAAAATTTATTTGACTAGAAAAATCCTATTAGATTACATAGTACCTTGTGTACTTATTAGAATATTTCCTAAAGGACATATAGATTTACTAGGAAATCTTTACTTGTCACCTTTTCTCTTTATCCATTGGATAATAAAAGTTAGGGGAATTGTTGCCCATTGGACAATAGGTTAGTCTTCCTACCTAGTACAAGATCTATTAGTTTAAGTAGACTCACCATGAGTCATGGTACTTGTATAGATAGATTATATAAGCATAGTACTTTCCATCCATTACCCATTGGATAATAAAAGTTAGGGGAATTTTGGTCCATTGGTCAATAAGGCCAAGTCAAGCCATAGTACTAGGTTTTATTTAGTTAATTGCTTACTAGATATGATATGTACCTATTTACTTAAAGTATTAGATATGTATATGTCATCCTAAGATTTTAAAGTCCTAGAATATAGTTTATAAGTACATAGGTGGCATTTAGGCTTATTCTATTATGAATTTTGACCTAAAAATCTAGGAGAAGATCACACAGTACCCTTGTCCTTTGTAGTTAGTCATCCTTTTATATTCTTAAACTAATCAAGGGAGAGAGAGAGAGGGAGAGAGAGAGAGAATCCGAGAGAGAGGGAGATGAGAGAGATGGGAGAGAGAGAGAGAGAAAGAGATAGGAGAGAGAAGGAGGATATGGTGTACTCTTGGATTGTTTTCTTTCAAATCCTAGTATATATATACTTAAGTACTTGTACTAATGAAAGAAGAAAGATATGAAGATTTTGAGATAGATTTTAGGGTACCAAAATCTCTTACAAACTTACACCACAATCTTATACTCTTCCTAAGTCAAACACCAAACCCTTGTCCTTGCATGCTTAGGTGTACATTGGACCAAGAGAGGAGAGAGAGAGAGAGAGAGAGAGAGAGAGGCCGAGAGAGTGAGAGAGGGAGAGAAAGAGAGAGAGGCCGGATGAGAGAGGGAGAGAGAGATTGGTGATGTGTGCACTTGTACTCACTCAACCTAGTCATAGTCCTTGGCCAATCTTCATACCTCATCTTGTACCACCAAATCTAGGGTTTTCTACTCTTCCATATCCAATCCAATCTTCCAAAGTACTAGACTAGACCAAAACCCCAATAGAATAACCTAGATTTGTCCTAGAATTGGAAAGAAAATCTTGTAACCTTTCCACCTATGTACTTATGCATTGAACCAAAGAGAGAGAGAGAGAGAGATGGCCGAGAGGGAGAGAGAGAGAGAGAGAGAGAGAGGCCGGGAGAGAGGGAGAGAGAGATTGTGTGATGTGTGCATGTGTACTCTTGAGCCTAGTCATGTCCTTTGAGCCATCATCCTACCTCATCAAAGTACCACCAAATCTAGACAAATTTTTATCCATTGGACAACAAATGTTAGGGGAAAATTTACCCCTTGGATAATAGGTCACCCTTTGGCTATAAATAGCACCCATTCCTTCCCATTTCAACACACACCTTCATTCTACAACTTCTCTCTCTAGAAAGCTTAGTGTTCTTGCTTGTTCTTGGTGTTCTTGAGTTTCTTCTTGAGTTCTTCAAGAAACTCATCCAAGGCCGCCACTAAACCGCCACTCCACCACCCTTTCGATCCAAAAATTTTAGTAGTATTAGTCAAGATCTAGTTTCGAGAGAAACCTTTCTCTTTCGAAGCTACCGAAAGCCTACCGTAGGAAGTTACTCCGTCCGTTAGCCGACTTACTTCCGTAGCCGCCCTACCGCCAAGAAGAACGGTAGACTTTTCTTATGACCTCTAACTCCAAGTATACGTAAACTTTTCTATACCTTCGAATCCTAAGTATATGTAGAATCTCCATCGACACTATTCTGATATATGCATTGCAAACCAATAAACATATGCTCTTTTGAACTTATGAAAGAATGAATGAATATTGAAAGATAATGTTCGTAGCTTAGCTTTAAGTATTCGTATTATGATTATGAGCATGATTATGTGATTATCTGACTACTTGTTGTTGATAAAGCATAAGTGGTTTACCAATCCAAAGGTGTCCGTCCATGTGACACTATGCTTTACCTTGTATGATTAAATGTTGGGTATGATGTTGTGATAAAGTACGCATGCTATTAAATATAGAGTTGGACGATCTTGCTAGTTTAGTTTCAAGATTTCTATGATTACATGAAAGTCTTACCACGGAGTCTATGCATGAGAACGAGACACGTAAACCGAGAAAGTTAGAAACATGACACCTAGGGTGTGGTTGATATGGATAAAAATATTTTTGAAACTACATAATGGCCGGACGTGGTAGGCATTGTGTGGATGTAAAAACCTGCGTTGTGGCCGGACTCAGTAGCCCTTTGTATGGACTTGCGAAAACCGCAATGTGGCCGGACTTGGTAGCCCATTGTGAAGATTGCCAATGGGGCCGGACGTGGTAGTCTCATGTGGTAATATGGCTTGGTTATCCGCGGAGAGGAGCCAATGCAAGATTTGAATGGATTGTGAAAACCGCGGTGTGGCCGGACTTGGTAGCCCATCGTGTGTGTTGCTAATGGAGCCGGACTTGGTAGCCTCATTAGTAGCAATTTGTTAATGAAACTTTGGAAATGTGGATTTGGTAAAGGTGAAAAGGATGACACGGTCTATGACGAGTCGCGTAGGAGAAACACGAAAAGGCATGACACCAACGTTAGAAAAGATAGCAAATGTGGATGTGTAATTGCTAGACTATGTTTTTGAATGAGCATGTGTAATTGTTTATCTGCTTCTTGTTGTAAGTTAAGGGTTAGTGGGTATGGTTTATTCTATTGAGCTTTGTAAGCTCACGGTATTGCCCTTTGGTGACCCTGACATATTATATTGGTGGCGACACCGGTATAATGTGTCAGACCTTATAGACGAACAGGGTGAGATGTACACTGTGGAGGCTTTTGGAGCCGAAGAGCTGGCTAGGATGGAAGAGCAGGTGGAGCTGTAGTTAGGAACCTTAGTTCCCTTCCCTTTTGAATAAATGTACTCCCTTGTGAGATTAACAATGTAATAATGAGCCAGACTCTGTTCATTTTATCAATAAAATGTTTAATTAACGTACCCGAAAATGGGGGCGTTACACGTATACTGCTCGACTGCACCTTACGATCTTCTATCGTATTCCCTACACGTCTAGAACACGAACCGAGTGTGGACTCTTTCGTGGTCCGTTTGCTCTCTCTAAGCCTGCCTCTATTTCGTGAATAATAGAAAATCTCTCACTGACCTAGAGCAGCATAATGTGTATATATAGGGCTACGATAAGGACCTAAGGAGTAATAAGTCATGGCTCCCAGTGTAAATAAGAAACCCTAATTCCACCAGGATTCTATTTCTTATTTCACTAATTATAATTCACCCAATTACAGAATTATAATTGCACTCCCGTCCTTATCTCAATTATATTACAAGCTACATGATATTAAATACTTATTTATCTCCCCACGTTAAGATTACAGATACCCGTTGATTAAAATAAATTACTAACAAGATCACCCGTACAAAATAGTCTATGATCCAACCAAATCTTTAGTGATATACGATCATTTGTTTTTCTCACTATTTTTACTCATGAATCTACCGTATAAACAATGAGACAAACGAAGGATCCTTTCTCAGTGAAACACTAGCATTTTTCTTTCTTTTTTTTCCCGACGAACAATGCAATCATGCAAACACAATTTATATTGATAAAATCATATACAAATTGCACAATTCATAGGCCTAAAAAAACAACAAAACAATATACAACTAAAGAAAACAAAATACAATCAAACAAAACAAGAAAAGTCGCATGAAGCCAACTTCGGCACAGGACCCATTATTCTGCTCAAGGTGGGTAGGGAGAATCACGGTGTGCACCATGCGCCACACATGCCCAGTCATGTCACAGGTCGGAGGTCAAAGCCGAAACAATGCCAAATCCGCTGCAAACACCGCACCATCGCCGTCGACGAGCTCCTAAACCGTCATCTAAACTGATCGGTTGCAAGAGCAAAAATCTAGATCTGGTCTTGTTAGCGTGAGGTTATTCAAATAAGGTCGCGTGCAGGTCAACAAGTGATCTGATTCGTTCATTTTGTTTGATAGATTGGATTTTCCGTGATAATATAAACATTTTAATCGAACATTGAGAGCGACATGAGCGAACAATGTTTATTTTGAATTTTTTTGACAATTAGTAGGAATGTGAAACAAAACTTCAAAACAAAAGGTTCTCAATCACAGCGCAACTAGAGTTTTGACACAAACAAAAATAATTTTGACAAAAACCAATTTAAGTGTATTTTCTCCATCCTCAACTTCCGTTAAGTAGTACTACAAGTAATATTAGGAAACTGATATTGGCACTCCAAAAATTGATGGAAGCACTCCAAAAAACAAAAAAAAGTGGTTTTGAAATTACACTGATTTTGGAGTGCCTGCATCAATTTTTGGAATGCAAATATCATTTACCTAATATTACTGTAATAAAAGAAAAAAGGAGAGCTAAAATGCTGAATAGAAAAGTCAAACAGCCACCACTTTATGTGTTGTTTTTTTGAACTGTGCCACCACTTTATGTTGTGCTCTTGCTTTGCACCCGGGTTTCGGTCTCATGTAGTGGCCAGTGGGTAATACTTCTGTCTCGGTTTGTTTGTCTTCTTTTTGGCTTTTTGAGAGCGTTTGATCTCTTAAAGAATTATCTATAATTTTTAACATGTAATATGAATTTTGTTTGATAAATTTCAATTAATTTTATTATACAAAATCTTTAAAATCATAATTTTTTTTATAAAATATAAGATACTAGTGCTAATCATCCCAGTTGAACAAATAAATCTAAACCGTTCTAATAATTTGTCCCCACGACCTTCTGTTTTATAACAGAGATACATATTTTTGAAAGACACAGAATTTTGATTTGAGACGGAGGGAGTAAAGTATTATACTGGTATACCCAGTTACAGTTTCCTTTACACTATCCCCCCCTCTCTCTTCCTGTGTGGGTCGTTGAACTAGAATTTATTGTTTAGTTGGAGTCCGGATGAGAAAATACAGAGGAAAGAGAGAGAAAGAAGGCGTTTCCTGATCCGTTTCTCTCTCTCTCTCTCTCTCTCTCTCTCTCTCTCTATTTGTTGTAATGGTTGGATTTCTCAGGTTTTTTCTCTGAATTTACAGATACCCAGATGCATATCCATACAGATATGGATTTACCCAGATTTCTTTTGGACCTGAGGTAAAGATCTCCGATCTCATTTTCTCAACCTTTAAAGCATATTTTATATGTGTGTTTATGTCTGTGTATTAACTATTTTACATGTATGTGGAGCTGAAGTTAAACTGTGATCCACCAACAGTTCTTTATTTCCATTTTCTGTTTGATTTCCTATGTATCTGGTAACTCCAAATAAATTGTGTAAATTAGCTTGTCTGCCTCCTCTCTGTCTATCTCTAATTGGGTCTTGCTCATGGTGATTTTTCCTGGTTTTTAGAGTTGAATTTTGATGACGTCTTGTTTTTCCACTTTTCAGATTCCTGTACTCAGTTTGTGATATTTTTGGTCTAATAATTAAATTGTTGTTGCATATCTTTGTAGAACCTATGGAGGTTTGATCACCTTGTACCTTATTTGACACTAGATATCTGGGCAGGTTAGTTTTCTCCAGTTTCTTTGTTTAGATTCTTAAAATAGGTATGCTTGGGTATTTTGTTTGGTTGAAACATGTGTTGCAGTGAATTTGTGTTTCAGATTAGCATAATCTTTGGACTGATCAATCAAACTCCAATGGGAAAAAGAAATCCTTGGGGAAAATTGGGTGAAGTAAAGAAGTGGCAGAACCATATTAGAAGTTGAACCAGATGCTGTGTGTGAGGGTAATTTGCGCCTTAGTGGGCTGTGGTGTTGGTCTGCTCCCTCCGGGATAGTCGCTACCTTGCAAAAGAGCACCTACCAGCCGAACATTCCCTAGCGGTTAGGAACCCCAAAATGGTCACCCCTAAGGGGGTACTACGCTGGTCACCCCTTCCTAACCTTTAGTTAAGCCATTAAGAAAAGACCCATATTTGGAGTTCCGAGCTGTCCTTATAATTGCTGCCATGGCTTTTTATCTAGGACTACTTGAATCAACTTGCATATTGGAATACTGAAGTCTGGACCGACTTGTCTTTATGTATTTGTCTTGATTCATTTTCCATATAACTATAGTAAAGGATTAGTACACAATTTGAAAAGTTTACAGTTGGGTTTGTGTAGTGAATGCTTGCAAATAAGTTTTGGGATAGATTTGATGTAGGAAGATTTGATGTAGGAAATATTTTCCTTTGTAGTGTGGTGCTTAGCATCTGACCTTTTTGCTTTAGTTGTGCCACCAGCGGTTAAGCCAAAACATAAAAAAATTTCATGTAGCATAATCAAATATGGGGGGATTTTTAATGTAGTTTTGTGGGTTCTTTGTCGGTCCTACTCCTACGTCTTTTGCTTGGACTCTGCTCAGTGATGTTTGCACCTATTTCGATATAGAGGGAATTCTAAATCGTATGCCAAGGTTTGTAGTTTGATATCAATCGAGCGTCAGGTTCTCAATTAATAAAGCCTTCTGCAATAATTCTTGTAGTATAGCTAACATTTAGGCCCATGTGAAATTGTCCTTCTAGTCATCTCTTTCTTTTCTTTTCTTATCTTTTTGTGAATTTTTTTCCTCTGGGTGCCTTTACTCTTTTTACCTTCTCTTTTGTTCTTGCCTTTATCTTTGGGGAAGAAGCCTAATCTGCCTTATGTTCTTTTTGCAGTCATATCCACATGATTTGTGGAATCTAATTTACTGGGAGTCATTGGATGAAACAGAGAACCCTATTCTTCTGTTTTGCATTTCCACATATTGGTTAAAAACTAAATGTCGTTCCGCAGCATAGTTCGTGATGTGAGAGATGGTTTTGGGAGCTTATCCATGCGGGGTTTTGACATCAGGCTGCATCACAGGGGAAAGTCGCACAGTTGGCTTCAAGAATTGCACGACCAACCTCTGGTAATTCAAAGCAGTCGCTGGGCTAACCTCCCTCTGGAGCTTCTTTGCGATGTAATTAAAAGATTGGAAGAGAGTGAGAGTACTTGGCCTGCTAGAAAACATGTTGTTGCTTGTGCCGCTGTTTGCAGTTCATGGAGGAGTATGTGCAAAGAAATTGTTAAAAGTCCAGAGTTTTGTGGGAAGCTTACTTTTCCAGTTTCGCTGAAGCAGGTAGCATGTTCTTATTTCGATTATGCAACTCTTAGTTTGGAGAACAAGTACCTTCGACATGCAAATCATATTAATTATTTTCTGAATGGAAATAAAAAACAAAAGATACTATTTCCCCAATATTGACAATTGGAAGTTTCAAAACGAAGGCCCGACTTCAGGTTATTGAAATGTAGTGGCGTTGAGACATTGGGAACATAAATTTCCATCGAAGAGAAGCAAATGAAAGGCTTTGACAAAAATTCTCTTTCAGTCAGAAAATGAAGTTTTCAGTGGATATCCAAATAGGGCTCTATTTCGATGTTGACTCATTACTGCATAAACTTGGTTTTGTTTTTCCGTAGAGATTATACACAACGTTGGTCAGAAATTTTTTAATTCTTGTCATTTTGCTTTCCAGCCAGGGCCTCGTGATGGAACTATTCAGTGTTTCATCAAAAGGGACAAGTCTAATTTGATGTACCACCTTTTCCTATGCCTTAGCCCTGGTAAGCATTTTGTTCATGTTAGAAATTCTGTCTACTTTTGTGCTACTATGATTCTAAAATGATTAAGATCAAGATAGTTACAAAACAAAATTATACTGACATTGGAAACCGATGAAAAATTGAAAGGCTAGCTTTTGACGATTTGTCCTTGAGATAGATTCATCTCAGCTACGGTGCTTATGGAATCTTAACCGAGCCTTAAGTCCCTATCAATTTGGGTCGCCACACGGACACAACTCCGTAAAATAACTAGTCCATCCAAAAATAATGAAGTCCAAAGAGAGATTAATTGACTTTCTTCAATCAATGTTAATTGAGAATCATTGGATTCAATTTCTCATTCACTCCTTAATGGTTAAAAACAAGCCAAATATATATCAAGCCCTTTAATATGATGTATGCAGTTCAAGACCTTTAACAGTTCAAGCCCTTTAATATGCTAATGTATGCCGAAGTTTGCCCTATCTGTCTAAATACCTCTCCTCATCTGCCTCTTTCAACTGATAAGTTAAGGGACTAGGAGTACCCACCAATATAAGTACATTCTCTCTCCAACTATTAGTCCACTTCTCCTGATGTCTGCCTGTGGTTGACACATTTTTAGTTTAGCTGTTAGTATTTTCAAACTGAACAAATGGATAAAAATTTCCTGTGCTCTGCACGGTTTTGTGTTCTTAACCAATGGTTGGTGTAGCCTTAAAAATTTCCGATTGACTCTGAATTTTCTATCCCTAATGCTACTATTTGGTTTCCTCCTCTGTTTCCATCCTTCTATTCAGTGTGGCTATTAGATTACTAAATTCAGTGAAAATCATGGTTCATTATTTGGAATCTTGTTTCTACTTATTTTTTTTTTGGTCAAACGGAAACTTTTGTTTCTACTTATTGCTATTGCTGATTTTCATGTTCTGGTTCAACATTTTGCAGCTTTGCTAGTGGAAAATGGTAAATTCCTTCTTTCTGCAAAGAGAACTCGACGAACTACTTGCACAGAGTACATTATATCAATGGATGCAGATAACATTTCAAGATCTAGCAGCACATATATTGGAAAGCTGAGGTAACTTGGAGTGATTCCGTTTTCTTTGTACTTCACTTGAGGAAAACTCAACTCGTCACATAACACTAGGGAAATAGATGTTTTATGGCAAGTAAAAATAAAATGGCTTTCATTCCTCTCGGAGGAACTTTAAAAGAAGGAATAGGGGATTCACCTATCTATTTTCCCTGAGAAAGCATGTCCAAGGAATCAAAAGTGGTACTTAGTCATTTGTAATCGTCATTTGGGAAGAATATATGTCTGATTCGACGACCTATGCAATGCTAGAACTCATCAATCATCTTTCGATGGGATTTTGTGCATTGATCTTTTCTAAATGATATATTTGTGTTTCATTATCTGCCATCAACCCTAGTATTTTCTTTTTCTTTCTCTCCCAGAATTTTTTGATAGAGTGCTTCTCATCCATTTTATCAAGGCTGTTCAATGGCTTTTGTTTTGAAAAATATGCTGGTATACTTTGTCGCCAATGATGTTTATAACTGAACTCCGTATACTGGTTCCAGGTCAAATTTCCTCGGCACAAAATTCATCATATACGATACGCAACCCCCATGCACTGGTGCTCACATTCCCCAACCAGGAAGAACAAGCCGTAGATTCTACTCTAAAAGAGTATCTCCAAAAGTCCCAACCGGGAGCTATAACATATCCCAAATCTCATACGAGCTCAATGTTCTAGGGACGCGGGGTCCACGGAGGATGCACTGCATCATGCACTCGATCCCCGCTACATCCCTTGATGCAGGCGGCACGGTACCCTCCCAACCCAACGACCTTCTTCGCCGCTCCCTCCTCAACGACTCTTTTCGGAGCATTTCCTTCACGAAAACTGAATTTGCCAGCTCTCGGTTTTCCGAAATCAATGCTGACGTGGACGGAAAGGGGAAACCGTTGGTACTTAAGAACAAGTCGCCAAGGTGGCACGAACAGTTGCAGTGTTGGTGTTTGAATTTTCGAGGGAGGGTGACCGTTGCATCCGTCAAGAACTTCCAGTTGATTGCCGCCACACAGCCGCCAGCTTCAAATGGTGCACCTTCGGGTTCTCAGCCGAATCAACCGGAACATGACAAAGTGATCCTGCAGTTTGGAAAGATTGGGAAAGACATGTTTACGATGGATTACCGGTATCCTTTATCTGCATTTCAGGCTTTTGCCATCTGCTTGAGCAGTTTTGATACCAAGCTGGCTTGTGAATAGAACATAACAAAAGAATAGAAATAAACAGTAGTAGCTTATCAGAAAGGCATATGAAGAGAGCAGTGGTAGTGCCTTTTCTCAGAAATTGTATTTCCTTTTTTTTTTTTTTTGGGGTATGTTCATCTCCTTTTCATGTCATTTGGAATAGGAGATTATTAACTATTGTCGTTCTGATGATGTGAAACTCAATATAATCTTCTTCTCCTTATTGTGCCTTTTGTTGGGACTTTTTTTTGTTTTTTTGGGGATCCTCTTTTGTTGGAACTTGAAGAAGGGGAAAAAAAAAAAAGAAGGAAAAAAAGGAAGCCTTTGGAAAATATCTACTTATTTGCTATGTACTTATGCTATAGCTGGTTTTTTTTCTTGCAGTTAAGACCTCTAACCAAAGTTAGGTCAGTTATTTATTTTTAAATTGAAATATTTGTCTTCAATTGTGTAAGGTTATGGGGCCCACAGTATTAACCCTTGTGGGTAGGGTATAATTTGCCCGGGCTTGAGCTGGGCCAGCCCAACCCATCGGGCTCCCACAAAAAATAGGGCCAGGCCTGTCCCACCCAATGTTAAAATATTTAGGGCCAGTCCAGCCTACAGCCCATATATCCGGGTTAAGGGTTTGGGTTGGGTGGCGAGGCTTTCCTTTTTAGAACTTCAAGGTGAAATTAATTTTTGATCGTTATTATTATTTTGATTACTTGAAAATGAAGCATATAATAATTACATGAATCAGATAAAGTATTTTATTGAGTGCATTAATTGAATAATGTAGGTAAAAAACATTTATTAAAAATACTTCCTTCTATTAAGCTAACCATGAATAGATAAATTGCATGCCGATACATCCCAACTACTACATTCTTGCTCTTCATCAATATTAGTAAAATCATTCAATATTTGCATTAAGAAAAAAAATCTACTTCTAGTAACTAACTAGTTAATAAAGAAAATAAAAAATGTAACGAAAAGGCAACGTGAAAAACAAAAGTTGGCCCTTGCACTATTGCACTTTGCTATTGTGAGAGAAACTTGAAGTTTTGGGGAGCTTGAACTCGAAAGCTTCAAGATTTTTTTTTCTTTTTTGAATTTGAAATGCTTTAAGAATTTGAGACCTTTAAAATGGAGACATTTATAAATGAAGGGAGAGAGAGAGGGAGGGAGAGAGATGAAAAAGTATAGCGGCGATGCAAAGAGAGAATTGTGAAAAAAAATAATGAAAACTTATAGTATATTTATAGAGTTAAAAACTAATTAGAATATTGGACTTTTTTTGGGCTTAGAGTCGGGTTAATCAAGTAGCCCAACAGGCCGGGCTTCAAAACCTCTAGCCCAAGCCCCACCCATGGGGATTGGGTAGGGCCCAGGGCCGAGTAGAATCGGGCTCGGGCCCGGGTGGGTTTCAAACGGGTTTCAGGCCACTGGCCGGACCAAATTTACACCCCTACTTGTGAGCACCATTATAGTGAGGGAGTAGAGGGGCGCACCCGGAGAGGGGAGAGGTGGGAAGAGAGAGAGGGTGGGACCATGTACAAGTATGTATTAATAGCTCAATAGTAGTAGACACCATATATTTCCATGCATTTAATTGAGTTTTAAATTTCACTAATTACAATTAGTCATACGGACACTCGCCGGGAAAAAAAAAACATGTTAACACTATAGGACACTAATTCACACACTAAGGCCCGTTTTGGCTTAATAATTCCGCCTGATTATTTTTTGTCATTATTCACGTTTCTCACATGTTAGTTTTGTGACAATTTTTTTGTGAATTATTAGTTTGTCTTGATGAGAGTCACTAGAGAGAAAAATTACTCAAAAAATAGGATTATTTTTGTATTTATTCAAAAAAATTAGTTTGACTCATTTTTAAAAAAAATTTCTAACTCTTTTTGTCGAGACAAACCAATAATCCAAAAAAAAATATGACGCCAAACTAACGCAAAAAATAACCCGGCTCAATTATTAAGCCATAACACTCCTAAATTATTCTGGCACATGACAAACATTATTGAGTTCCATTTTTTATTTTTATATCATAAAACAACACACCTTGAACTATCCAGTTGCGCTGTGCCAATTTCACAAGAGATCTGTAGCAGGCCGAACATGAGTGTTCGCGTTTGTGCAGACCGAACCTGGTCCAAGCTGTACACAAGCCTTGTGCACGGCTTCCCGTCGTTGTTCTTCATCGCCATCCCACTTGCCACAGGCTCGGCGTAGGTCAAGCCTGTGCTCGGCCACCTTCCTTGGCGGAGGCCGCTGTCAGTCTGTCCCCCCCTCAAGAGTCATATGTGGTGCTCGGCTAAGCATGTGCTCGGCCATCCACGAAGCACAGCCGCTGCTGATGCTCGGCCACCCGCGAAGCATGGCCACGGCTGGCGCTCGGTAACCTGCTGAGGTCTTCCCACGTGGTGAGGCGGTTACACCAAAAGATAATCATGAGCGCACATGGACGTGCCAGCTCACCCCAAAAGTGGTTACCAGATCTATTCCATGATGTAACCATAACGTCACTCGGCTTGTACCAAGCACGTGATCGTACTTGGAGAGCAAGCCAAAGGAATTCTATAAATACCAAGCCATGGCAACCCTAAAAGGTACATGCTCACAGACACTCATATTGAATAACTCCAATCCCTTGCCTCTCTCTGCACATACTTATCTTCTCGCAGGAGGGCCTTGCCGGGGGAATCCCCGGTCAGGTCTTAGTCGTGCGTTCACTGTGCAGGCTGGGGGAAGAAAGCTTGGAGACCATCTAACCACCGGAGGAGGAGCGAGGATCGAAGAACACGGGCCACACAATTGGTGAACCCGACGTGAATCGAACACGCAACCTTCTGAATGGACGCCGGACTGCGACACAGCTCTGGCCAAACTCAAGGATTACCTGAGCTCGGCACCTTTGATGGTCAAACTGAAAGAATTCGAAACTCTCTACCTTTACCTAGCAGTTTCGAACCACGCCGTCAGTTCCGCTCTTGTTCGGCGAGAGGGAACAAATGACATGCCAGTTTATTTCACAAGCAAGACTCTCTTACCAGCACAAACACGCTACCTTCCTCTCGAAAAGCTAGCACTCGCTCTTGTATCAGCAGCTAGGAAGCTCCTTCCATACTTCCAGGCGCATACGATCACTGTCCTCACGGAATACCCTCTTAAAGCTCTCTTCCGGAAAGCTGACCTCTCCAACAGGGTCTCCAAGTGGGCAGTTGAGTTAGCAAACTTCGACATTCGATTCGAGCCATGGACGGCAATCAAAGGACAGATTCTTGCCGACTTCATTGCCGACTTGACTCCAGAAGATACTGAGCCTCTCAATGTTCCCCCACCACCTCAACCCATGCCGAGCACGAAGCAAACAAGAAACCTTGGCTCCTTTTTCAAGGAGACACTTGGCAACTTCAGGTTGACGGTGCCTCTAACAGCAACGGAGCTGGAGCAGGGGTTGTCTTAGTCTCACCTTGTGGGACCTTACATGAAAGTGCCATTAGCATTAACTTTCCCGCCACAAACAACGAAGCAGAATACGAAGCCCTCCTTGCAGGCTTATGCTCCGCAATTGCAATGAAGGTTGAAGAGTTAGCCGTTTTTTGTGACTCTCAACTCATTGTCAACCAAGTTTTAGGAGACTACGAAGCCAGAGACCCAAGGATGATGAAATATCAGGCCACAGCAGCAGAACTCATCAGGCAGTTCAAAACTTTCAAGATTGAACAAATCAACCGCGAGCACAACGCTCATGCCGACGCTCTCGCAGGTCTAGCCTCGGCTTCCATGGCATCCGAATTCCGGACTATCAACTTTGGCTGTATTGATAACCCAAGCTTTGATATAGCTGCGAAAATACTCAACGTCGAACTCGGGCCAAGTTGGATGGACGAGATCGTCGCATTCCTCAAAAGTGACACTCTACCGGACGATAAGAAGGAGGCTTATCGCATCAAGAACAAGGCTGCCTACTACTGGCTCTCCGACAGCGGCCAGCTTTACAGAAAATCTATCTCCGGTCCCTATCTCCTCGTCGTCCACCCTACACAGGTACCCACGATCCTCAACGAACTCCACTCAGGCAGCTGCGGCTGCCACTATGGAGGCCGTTCACTCTGCCAACGAGCACTGAGTCAAGGATACTTTTGGAAGAACATGAAGAAAGATTGTGAAGAAGTCGTTCGCAAATGCCGACCATGCCAATTGTTCTCACCAATCCCAAAACAACCAGCTCAGAACCTCTCCCCCATCACTAGTCCTTGGCCCTTTGCATAGTGGGGGCTCGACATCGTGGGCAAGCTCCCAACAGCCCCAGGAGGCTTCAAGTTCCTAATCACTACAACAGACTACTTTTCCAAATGGGTGGAAGCTGAAGCACTTGTCACCATCACCGAGGCAGATGTTCGGCGATATATTGTCACCAGGTTCGGCGTCCCTTACACCATCGTCTCGGACAACGGTACCCAATTTGTTGGAAATGGCCTCACAAGCCTCTGCGAAGAATTTGGAATCCGCTTCTTCAACTCTACTCCAGCATACCCCCAAGGAAACGGCCAAGCTGAGGCCACGAACAAGACTGTCTGCGCCGGGATAAAACGCCGGCTGAACTCCAAGCGCGGCAAGTGGGCAGAAGAACTCCCAAGGGTCCTATGGGCCTATCGTTCCACACCACGACGCTCTACTGGCCAGACTTCCTTCTCCATGGCTTTCGGCATGGAGGCCGTCATCCCACTGGAATCAAGGTTTCCCACCCTTAGGACGGAGACCTTTGACCCAAAGACGAATGATGAAGCTGTGGAGCAAGAGCTCATACTTGCCGAAGAGAAGCGCGACGACACTCGGCTGAAGCTAGATGAATATCAACAAGTGGCCAAGGGGTACAATCGAAGCGTGCGAACCAAGAAATTCAAGCCAGATGACTTAGTTTGGCGAAAGGTAGTGCAAGCAAGCAAGAAAACAAAATTCAAGCCCAACTGGGAGGGACCTTTTCGCGTCGTCAAGATTGCTGGTGAAGGTGCCTACGTGCTGGAAGACATGAATGGGAAAGTGCTTACCAACCCATGGAATGCGCAAAACCTGAAAAGGGCATACATGTGAACAACTTTTCTTCGTGCAATGCTCATCTGCTCACTATCCTCGGCTAACCTTCGTGTTACACAAAGCTTTAAGTTCTTGTTTGGCTTCGGCCTCCCTGCTTATGTTCTTTATTTCAAAGAATGGCTTCGGCCAGTAGTTTTCCTACTTTGCCTTGTAATTTTAAAGTTCTCAATGAAAAGATGAGTTTGGCAATTAATTTCCTTAAAATATTTCAAGTACTGTTCCACGTTACAGATTGCTCACATCCTCCACTCTCGGCAAATCTGCCAGACATAAATGTTGACTTCGGTCACACCCACAAACGGTTCCTAAAAAAGCCTCTGCTTCGGCCACTATCACCGCCCAAAGAAGCAAACAAAGGACATATGGTCCGCTGAGCCTAAAACACACATCTCTGATGGAACACAGGCTTTGGCTCCGATTGGCAAGACGTTATGGTCGGCCACCGAAAGGTTACACTCGCGCTTTGGCGAACAAACCACCCACAAAAAATCAACATTCCCAAAAACCCTTACCCTTGGCAAAGGACTTGCACTTTGGCCTAGCACCAAACAAAGGCAAGGGGGCACCTGTTACTCTTTTGATCCAACATTATTTACACAGTCAGAACAACAAATCCATGTTCGGCGACCTACGTCCCCTAAATTACTACTTTGGTCAAGGCTCGGCATTTACCACAACACATCAAACATTCAACTACTTAGCCAAACCCAGACCAAAGTGGGGGCTACGGACAACTACCACTCGAACAAGCAAGATGATCAAAATTTCATTAAGGCATGAAAGCAACCAACCAAGTTCGGCAAAACAAGATGACAGAGACATTGCAAAAGAAGCCATGCATTCAAACTTTCAATGGAAAAACAAGCAACCCTAAGCTGGGAGGTACGGCGTGGTAATCCATTTGGTGCCGACCTCCAATTAACTATTACATCTGGCACGGTAAAACTCCTAAGTTCGGAGCCGTCCAGTCCAACAAAAATTTCAAAGTTCAAACAAAAGCAAAAAGAAATCTCTAAACTTGAGGAACATCCTCAGCAGCAACTGTGGGCAGCATGCCCTCGGAGAAGGATTTCGTTCCTTTCCGACGAACTGGGCAAGGCCCTCGCGGGAATCGAGGGAGCGCGAGCGGAGAGGCAAGCGCTCAAAGATACAGAGTCGCCACTCGGGTTTGAAGGTCCGACACCCAAGGAACCGTATTTCGAAGCACCTGCCGCGCTATTTGATTTGAAAAAGTGAAGGCACCAGTCCGTCATAACCATATCTGGGTTCGGGAGCCAGGTTACGAGAGGGGAAGGGTTTTAAGGCACCCCTCTCGCCCAATCCGGAGATCGGTCTCTACTTGAGCATTTTGAAAATGTTTACGATTCTTCTTTTATTAACCAAATTTTAGCCAATTAGAGCGAGGGAACAGTTAATCGGTGATTAAAACTGTAACACGTTTTGCAAGATGTGATGAATAGCATGGATGGATGAAATATTTAGTAATAAATGGAACAAAGTTCAAAATATTGCTAAAACACCAAAACAGTGCTTGACATGGGAGTATCACAAGCAGTAGCCAACTTGCATGCATGGATCAACCTGCATGCAAGCGAACCATCGCGCGAGTGTTGGTGCCTCACCAACAGTTTGAACTTTATCCCCTTCTGGGCTCTGAAAGGACCAGTGCACACCCAGGAGGCAAACCAAGTAGTTTATAAGTACTTGAAAGTAAATGATTATTACAAGCCAACAGAAGCAAATGGAAAGACAGCTCCTAAACAGTGGGGGAAATAAGTAGAGGCCTAAAGCCTAGTTGCCCGTACAAGGGCAATCGCTGGAAATCAGTGAACCGTCGCGCGGCAGAATGGAAGACTCGCGCGAGGGTTCTGACTGGACTTCCAGGAATTGCTTTGCATGCTTGGGACTCTGAGACATGATCAGAAAAATCCCAAGGGCATTCCAATCTAATTAGAGCAGCAAGCTAAGAAATTGGACTACTTAAAACCAAGTTACCCATGCAAGGGCAACCACTGGAAATCAGTGAACCGTCGCGCGACAGAGTGAAAGACTCGCGCGAGGGTTCTGACTGGACTTACAGGAATTGCTTTGCATGCTTGGGACTCTGAGACATGTTCAGAAAAATCCCAAGGGCATTCCAATCTAACTAGAGCAGCAAGCTAAGAAATTGGATTTGTTTTAACATGCAAAATAGTGATCTATATGTCAAGATAAAAACACAACAAGCATGCTCATAAATAAAACAAGAAATGACCAGCATCCCTTCCCCACGTGGACCAATCTCTTGTAGACAGAACTGTCGCGCGAGTGTTCGGATCCATCGCGCGAGGGTTTGGCTAGTCACAGTTTTGTGTAACTCTGCTGACTTTAGGGTCAGGACTGGTATTGATTACCAGCCTTGACCCTGCCAGCCCCCCTCAGGGATCAAAACAGGAACAGGTAAATTTTATACCTTTGCTTGAATGGCTTTTGAAGTGGATTAGATTAAGTGATGTAACCTTGCAAATGGGTGTGCTAAACTTGAAAGACTGGGAAGTGGCTAGGGTTTGTAACTTTGTGCTTGACTAGCTTAGTAGTTGATAACCTTGTGATTTTTTGTAAAAACTTGTAACCTTCTAACCATTTGCATGGAAGAGCAATGGGGGTTTATATAGGAGGAGTGAGTGGAGGAAGGTGGGTGCAAGGCTTGGCCTAGCAACCAGCCAACAAGGCTGGTCACTCTTGCTTGGTGGAGAAGAGAGCCACCAAGGTGAGTGGGGGTGGTTGTGAGGGTGGTGTATCCCCAAGCCTGCTAGAACGTTGTTTAGCCAAGGAAAACGGGGTTCCAGCCCATGTGGCCCTGATGATCACAAAAATCCAACTGGATTAAGATGAAAGCGACAGGTGCAAACCATCGCGCGAGGGTTTAAGACCATCGCGCGAGGGTCAACAGTCAAACTTTGACTTTGACTAACACCTGGCAAGCTGACTATCGCGCGAGTAACGGGAACCGTCGCGCGACGGTCGAACCTCGGTTAGGGTTTTGACTGAAGGTTTTAGGGGTTCAAAAGGGTTCAAAGGGTTCAAGAAGGGTTCCAAGCCCAATCCATTCCACATCTAAGCCTGTTTGATCCGATCTCATCATCGGGGAAACAAGAAACTGGAAAATAAAGTAAAACAAACGGGAGACCCAGATTGGGGTGTTTACAGTAGTCCCTCTTTGACGGCACGCGGAGCACCATTGACTGGTACGGGTAACGTCAAAGATTTCTAGACACCCACCAAATCCGCCCGAAAGCTGATTAAATGGAAAATGCAAACGAGTATATAAAAATACCGTGCACCAATAAATAGATTGGACGGTTAGATCGTCGCTGATTGAGATTCGACGGTTAGATCATCGCTGAATTGAGATTGGATGGATGGATCGTCGCTGATTGATAATTGGACGGTTAGATCATCGCTGATTGAGATTGGACGGATGGATCGTCGCTGATTGATAATTGGACGGTTAGATCGTCGCTGAATTGATAATTGGACGGTTAGATCGTCGCTGATTTGAAATTGGATGGATGGATCGTCGCTGATTTGAAATTGGACGGATGGATCGTCGCTGATTGATAATTGGACGGATGGATCGTCGCTGATTGAGATTGGACGGATGGATCGTCACTGATTTGCGGGCGGACCACTGCTGGGGATGTAAAATTCCTCGGGATGAAGGCTAAGCTTCCTTAATGACCCTCAAATTTGTTATAAGATCACACCAAGACTCCATAAACCCTAAAAGAGGAATAACCGAGATCGGGCTAGACTTGGAGCTGAATTGGACCTGAGGCCCAAAAGAACCGTCGCGCGACGATTCGGAACACTCGCGCGAGGGTTCCTGGTTAGGGCTTGGATCTGAGAAGGCCCAGACCCGGCCCAAACCTGTTTCATCTGTTTAAACACCCGCGGGACGTTACAGAAACAGTTCCCAGGCGGTTTCAAATTTTCAAAACCCTCCCAACTCTCATCTCTTGCCAAAATCTTCTCCCAAACCTTGATCAACCCACGAAATCAAGAACCCACCTCTCAACATACACATCCATGGCCGAACACGACGATAGAGGTGGCGGTGGTGATGTTATTGACCGACCGGAGGACCAAGGAGGGCCAATGGATCTTGATCAAAGCGATCAGACGGCAACGGATGTTAGTACAGACGCCGGTGTAACGGTAGCAGGCGGTGGAGATGGCGTACACGGCCGCGAGCAGGAGGTCGGTGGTGGCGAGGACAGTCGCGCGATAGAGCCAGAGGCTCGCGCGACAGTGGGAGCTGAAGAAGCAGAGGCTGCTGTCGAGCCATTGGAATCGAGCATGGCAGTGGGAGGCTCGGTCGTGACCGGGGTAAGTTCAGACGACGCAGGAGACATCGGTACCAGAGAGCAGCCTCGCGCGACAGAGGAGGAGTCTCGCGCGAGGGTTGAAGCTGGAGATAACAGTGGCAGTGGGGCCGGAGATGATGGCATTGAGCCGACCGGGTCGCCGCCGAGGGACCTGTCAAGGGGCAAATGGGCTGTTGTTGAGGAGGAGACCACGGAGGCACCAATCCGGGAAGAAGACATCTTGTTCCGGCCTGCGGCGACGTCGTCGAGTCATAGACCGATCACGAAACACGACGTCGCCGAGTTCCTAAGTGACGAGGCATTGGCGAGGCTTCTTGAGGACAACCCCGCAATCGGGGAGTTGGTCTTGAAGGCCAGAGAGGATAGAGCCAGGGCCATTGAGGCGTCAGAGGCCGCGGAGAGGGCCGAGTGAGAGAGAAAGGAGAGAGAGGAGCCTTTGAGGGATGTTGAGGCCGAGGAGAGGGCCGGTGCGGATGCGCAAGGGCCCAGAGTGATCGCAGTGGCAGAGGCGAGGGGTATGAGACGCCTTGGTTTTTCGGCGGAGGCGTATGTGCTTCCCACGCCACACTTGTTTGTGCCGTCGGGCTTTGTGGCTCACGCACAGCTACACAAGGATTATGATGACGAGCTTGTGTTGAGAGACCCCCGAGCCCACATTGCCAATACTTGGATGGAGGTATATTCTCAGAAAAACTCCCTTTGTAACTCAATTTTGATATTATGCCTCTTGTAGTTCAATTTTGATACTCACTTGAAAACACTTGAACTTAGAATTGCATGCGATACTCATGAGCCAAACCATGCAAAAACGATATACCATTGGTGACATATGCCTTGCATGTAGTAACTCGAACCAACCATATACCGTAGGCTTCATTGATTGCCTAGAACTTGAAAATGAAATCCCTGTATGCACGAGAATCTAGGATAACACACCATACTCACAGGTCGAATCAGGACATGACAAAATATCTCCTATATCCCACATATAACAGTTCGAGCCCAACATGTGCTGTAGGCTTCATTGATTACCTAGAACTTGAAAATGAAATCCCTGTATACTGATAATCCCTTTTGCTGCTTGTCTTTGCATGTGAAACAGGCGGGAGCAAGCCAGAGGGACATCCGCGGCTTTGGGGGCGCGTGTAGGTCCTTAGAGCTATACGAGGCCTTGCCAGAGAGGGTGAGGCGGTTAGTAGACGAGGCGGGCTTTGGAGAGTTTGTACGGACGCTGACACGGGCGAGGGCCGATCACGCGGTCCTGGTTGCACTTGCAGAGAGGTGGAGGGATACCACCAATACCTTCCACCTACCTCCCGGGGAGATGACGATGACGCCTGCGGACTTTGCGGCGATCACCGGGCTGAGGGTTGGAGGAGAGCCTATCTCGTTTGACTCGGGAATTCAGGAGGACAGAGTGGCTTTGGAGTGGTTTCTGGGTGAAGCACCCAAGATTGAGGAGGGGATGGCGCGGTACGACCAGTTCACAAAGTACTTGCAGAAGAAGGTGACCAATGACCGGGAGGCGGAGCAGATGGCCCGAGCATACTTGTAATACCTGTTCGGTGCTTCATTGTACCCAAACAGGTGGAGCAAAGTGCATCTTTCCTACCTGCCGGCGTTGAGGGATTTGAGAGGAGCCTCACGCTTCGACTGAGGTGGTGCAGCGTTGAATGCCGCGTACCACTTCTTTGGTGACTCGTCGAGGACAGGTCAGAGTACTGCTGGCTACTGGAGAGCTTGGGAGGTATAATTCTAACCCTTACAAAGCATGAATTTTGATTATACTTGCCTATTTGATTGCTTAGCTCGCTTGATCGCTTTAATTTCAACATTGCATATCCTATGATTAATGCTTGCACTTGTCTAAACCTTGCACAGCTTTGGGCTTACGAGGTACTACGGATGTATCCGCCGCAATGCAAGCATCCAGACCTGAGCACCCTCCCCCGCGCGCTGATATGGAGCAAGGCCAATAAGGGGAAGAAGGAGGGGAGAGGTGACCTCAACGCCTTCAGGCTGTACTTGGACGAGCTTAGGGCTTCACAGGTATGACATAGAACATGAATCTTCCAATATGCACTCCTTTCTTTGATTTCAACGCTGTCGCTGATCAATTGTCTGCATTGCCTGCTGGTCTTAACTACAGATCAACTGGGATCCTTGGAGAGTAGCAGGGGCAGAGCCGGAGTACTTGGCTAGGAGCAGAGCTGTCACAGCCAGTAGGGTACTGCTAGAGTCGGCCTTCGGTTGGCAGTGGTACTTGGGAGATCGGGTGACACGTCAGTCACTTGGCCGTCTCGAGTTCCAGGTGCCAGGGCCACTTCTGCCCCGGGCTTCGCACACGGGAGAGTACACACGGGCCGAGTTAGAGAGGTACACGCGGCCGGACGTCGAGTTGGCACACTACTTGCGTCCTGAAAGGGACTATGCCGTTTACCAGAGAGACTTCCTGGCTGGCCTGCTTGGGATCCGTGGCCTTAGAGAGGTGCGGAACCAGGCCGCCGGAGCTGCTGAGGAGAGGATAGCTGCTAGCGAGAGACAGAGAGGAGGCGAAGGCCGTGTGAGGCGTGGCCTGAGCGGAACTGTGGTTGGCGGGCCTCCTGAGCTGCTTTGGAGGATTCCTGTGGTTGATAGCCAGGGGAATCCTACAGAGTTACGCTTAGTGCCTGCGAGAGCGGAGCCTACCCCCGTGACCGTGGCGGTAAGACTTAGCTTCCATTATTACCTCTTCATTCAGCATGCTTGAATTACTATTGATTGGCCTAATGAACTCAAATTGCATACAGGTGCCGACTAAATGGGTGAATGAAGTCGCGACGTATGCTAGCCTTGGAGAATGTGGTGAGGAGAGCGACAAGCGGCATGCCACTGGAGTTGTACTACCCGGCACCGACGCCACACCCGACTCAGCCAACCGTTGTTCAGAGGAAACAGGTACATAAACGATACATTCCTGCTTATTCTGCTTTCGATACATTCCTGCTTATTCTGCTTTCGATACATTCCTGCTTTCGGTTATAGAATGTACCTGCTTTCAACATATGAAATACAATATGCACAATGTATACTCATGTTTTGAAATGAAATGACAATGCAGGCACAGGGGAGGGTAATTCCTAGGAGGAAGAGCACGCTGTAGACACCTCCCAAGCGGGGCATCGCCATACAGATTGATCACATTGTGTTTGCTCGATTGGTTGCTCATTCATAAACCAAAATCATGGACATTCCCATGGCTAGGAACGTCGCCACATGATAATGGCTATCATCAAATAGAGTTGCCACCCAGTTTATAAAAACTGGGAAAATAGATAGAGATTCTGGATTCGGGAGCCAAAAGTACAGTAAGGGGAAGGTGTTAGGCACCCCTCTCTGCCCAGTCGTGAGACTGGCCCATAATCATTCAACATAAGACGTATAGATGCTTTGTCTAATCCTAACACATAGTCTGTTTAATTATTCCTTTAAACAGTAAGCAAAGTGAGCCAGTGCGATAAACGAGCATGCATCAGAAAGCAGAAAAACAAACAAATGTCCCAGGGAGATGGATCTCGCGGCCGGTGAATGGATCTCACGGCCGAGGGATCCTCCTGGTTTTATTTATCGGCCGAGGGATCAAAGCCCCGGTCCATGTTCTTCCTCACACCAGACAGAAAAACTTAGCGGATAATTTAAATGCTACGGTTAGCCATAAATGCAATAAGTAAAACAAACCAGAGGCCGTTGGGCCTCACCACCTTGATCCCTCAGTTGCTTGAATGCCTCGGATTTGAATGTGATTGATTGATTGCTTGATCGAGAACCCTAGGGTTAGGGTTTGAACTTCGGGGTTTGATCGCCGAATTGACGGCTGCCTTCGGAAGGTTAGGGCTTTTGGAGTATGGGATTGAGGGAGTATTTGTGCAGAGCTTCGTGGTTTGAGAGAGTGTGTAAGTATCTCAATTTCTGTGTGTTAATTCGGAACCCAAAGGCCCCTTTATATAGGTATAGGGATGACTCACTCCGGCCAATCAAATCACGAGATGGCAATTGCAATTGCAATGCATCTCAAACTCTACGTCGTGATCTCCGAACGTAGCCCGAACGCATCGGAAAGGTAGTGTAGTTGGATCAAACCAAACGTCTGACAGAACGTTCGAGAGTCTGGAAAAAGGTCGATCTGGCGGCCGAGTAATGGATGTTGCGGCCGTGTAATGGATGTCTCGGCCGAAGGATAGATCTTGCGGTCGAGGGATTGATCTCTCAGGGAGATTTTGCTGGCAACAGGTTGCTCGGGCGAGGGATTGATGTTATGGCCGTGGGATCGATGTTACGGCCGTCAGATGGATTTTCCTAGGCTTCTGTATTTCTGTCTGAAAGGCTGTATGGCTTTGAATTAGGTCCTCTAAGTGGTCAAAGTTCTCACCGAAAGTCCTAAGGTCCTCAAGGAAGCAATCAGCAATCACTGTATCCATTTCATCATCGGGATTGTCCCAAGGTGGGACTTGAAATAATCGTTAGGCCAAATTGGGGTGTCTACACACGCGAGATCCGCCACCCAAGAAGGTGGTGGCACAGAAACCCACGCCTCCGGCCACCAGTTCGCGACGACAGACCAGGAGTTCACAGCCAGCGGCTGCGAGTCGGGAGGCTGCTAGACAGGTCGTTAGACGTGCTGAGCCGCAATTCAAAATCAAGATGCGAGAGAAGCCGACGCAAGAGGAGCCGGTCCGCAAGAGGCGATTGATCTTGCCAGACCCTCCTGAGGAAGAAGAGGAGGAGGAGGCAGGGGAAGAAGAAGAGGAAGGGGAAGAGGAAGAGGGAGAAGAGGAGGAAGAAGAAGAAGAGGAAGAGCGACGTCCCTCTTCTAGCAGTGGTTCCGACGACTCCGTTGATGATCCTCCGTACAAAGACGACCCACGGGAGCAAGTGGAGAGCGACGACTGGCTTGGAGTACGCTGAGGGCCTCCGTGGAGTCTTCCTTGCGTTTTGACTTTTAATTTCGGGCCAGCGTGCCCAAGTAGATAGCTTAGCTGACATAGATTTTTGGAGGCCTGCGTGCCTTTGATTAGCGGGCGCTTGTGCCCTAACTGATGTGATAGCTTTTGATTGGCCGAAGTGCCACAGATACAGTAGTTTCCTTTTGCTTATATGGATAGATCACGGTTAAGCCATAAAATTTACATTTTCAGAGTTTATTGTTTCTCGTTGTGAATAAGAGAAAGTAAGACCAACCACTAACACCAAAACTTGCATTGACAACACACCAAAATTGCTCACAGACACACGTGAATGCATAAAACGTGACCGAACTGCGAAGAAAACAGAAATATACCCCAGGATACGGCTAGGATACGAGGATACGTGAATATAATGAAATTTTGGGCATTAACGAGCCAAAATCCAAAATAACTTGATCTGGATGAAATTGACTCTTTTGCAAGACCAATTGTACTCAACATGACTTGTCCCAATTGATGGAATTGAAGGAAACGCCCCGAAAAGAGACTAGGACACGAAAATGCTCAAAAACAACGCAAAAACGGCCTAAAACTGTAAACACGACTCGATTATGTCCCAGACTGAAACCGACACCTCCATACAGTCCCATAAGGTCTAAGTGACCTGTATGGCATGACCAACTTTGGCTAAAATCCCCAGAACGAGTTTCGGCCTCTCGAAACCTTGATTTGAACTTGAAATAGGCCGTCGAGGGTCCAAAATCTTCGTTAAACGCGACATTTTGAATCCAATGCTTGGATACAGTCACATATGCCCATTATGACTTGCTGGAACCATCAAAAGTGCTAAAAGACCGTTGGAACGAAAAATGACCAAAACTGGATAGTAGCATCTGAAAACTGTCAAAACTACAGACAAACCCTCGCGCGAGGGTTTGGAACCATCGCGCGAGGGAAGCTATCTCGCGCGACGATTTGGAACAGTCGCGCGATAGTCAGACCCTGCTAAGCTGCCCTTGTTTGACCAGATCACTGCCTGAAGCCTTATCATCTTCCCCACGTCTTGCAGGCTACTCTGTGGTTTCAGGGGAGGCTGTCCTTGGTTTGGCAAGGTGGTAGGTCACCTTGCATGGTGTTAGGCCATGGCCCGGAAAATGAGGGCGATATTTATGGGCCTTTTTGCTATAAATGAAAGGCAAAAGAAGCAATGTAAGGTACCCCTTCTTCTTAAAGACACAAATCTCTTTCTAAACACCAAAGATGGAAAGTCCATTTGCAGCGATGCTCGATCCTTGGCTATTGTCGGAAACCGTCGATTGGGAGGGTCCCCGGTCTCGAGGCCTGGCCTCTATTCGAGATCTTCGCCATGCTCGGCGATGTCCTACGCTTCTTGAAGTGGCCATGAGTTACTGGGATCCAGTCATGCATGTGTTCCGGTTCTATAATGATGAAATGTGCCCGACGGTGGAGGAGTTTCAAGCCTATCTTCGGGGCTTTGCTAATGCCAATGCTCTTGCCATTCCACCTCTTCAAGAGGATATGGAGCAACTCTTACGGTTGAAACTCAACATCTCTGAAGAGTTGTCCTCCAGCATACTCCAAAACGGCGAGCTCAACATCGCCCGACTCATCGAACTGTATGGCCTGGAAGGAGGCCTCGGAGATTATGTCGGGCCAGCTCAACGACGCCTCGTGCTTTCCATCTGTGCACTTGCTGTTTACATGCTGATTCCTGCTAATGGGAAGGTCAGTTCCAAACTGGTGATCATTGCCTGCTAGATGATTGCCCAGAAAAACATCATGCCCATAGTCCTGGCGGAAACCCTTATGGGTTTGGATCTGATTGAAAACGGCTAGGCGAACGTGTTCAGCGGATGCCCCCTCCTGCTCCAGGTAGGTTCTCACTCAACTCTCCTTTTTCAATTGCTCACTTTGATTTTACCTCAACACTCGGGCAAGGATCGCTCGGTAGACCTTACTTGTTTTTTTTGCTCGGGCCATATCTGACTTCTCACTTGTTTTTAACTCTCGTGTAGATCTGGCTTGCGGACAAAGTAGGCGTGCTTGAACCTCCAGAGGCTGGCTTCGACTTTGTGCCCAGGAACTTGGTGGAAAGGCCGATGGTGTACCCGGAACTGTCAGCTGTTGCGTGGCATGTCTTCCTGAACGACATGTACCCTGAAGATCTCGTTTGGAGATGTCCGTGGCTGAACCTCCCGGAGATGACCATAAACTCCGCCGGGTTCGAAAGGGTGATGATAGCAGGGTTGACAAGCTTCACATTCTATATCCCGGGACGCGTGCTCTGCCAGCTAGGGATAAGTCAAGGAAACAGACGCTTTGGAAGGGATTTGTTCGAGCCTCCCGAGTTTAACGTCAGCAACCTGTACATCTACGGATATAGCTAGGACGAAAGAGAGCTGGAGGAACCAGTCCCGGGTTCGGTCACATGGCTGGAGAGCCACTACGTGAAATGGCTTTGCAAAGAAGTCAAGGCCAGATCGGGGGGAAGTTCCTGAATCCCTTGTGTAACAAACTTGTAACCGGAAGAAGTTCGGAAACCGTTGGGTTATCCGAGCTGTTTATCTTTATCTCGCGTGCTAACTTTGTAAGCGGCAAGACCTTCTGTATGGCTCGACCAGTTGAAATAAAACTTATGCCAAGGTTATAATTCTGAACATGACTCCTTCGAGGCTCGAAATTGTCCCCAAACATGCGATTCGAACAAACGAAATTTCAACGTAGTCACAATCACCCATAATGACCTACTGGAAGTGTTAGACGTCCAAAATCTGGCTCAAGACAAAACGTGAAAAACCATCCTCCAAAAGACAGTAGCCTGTTTTTCCTGGCCCAAAATAAACTGAATCCTCGCGCGACGTTTTCAAACCGTCGCGCGAGCATCCGTCCATCACGTGACATTTCCAAACCATCGCTCGATGGAGAATCCTTGTCAGGGCTGCCAGCCTTGACTTATTCAGAAGTTAAAGTGTGGTAGGCTCTGCCACCAGCTTTGGACGTCCAGAAGTCATCTGAGGGCTTCAGAGCTATGTCCTTGAATTAAAGGCACAAGGCCACCTTGCGTGGACACTTCATTCAAAGTAAAGGATATTTCATCCTTCTCTGACTATAAAATGGGCAGAACCTCTTACACGAAGGGTATACCTTCAGTAGCAACACCACCAAATGCACTTCTCTAATGGCAAATCAACTCCCTGCACTAATCAGCCAGTGGCTCGAGGAATTTGTTGCCAGCGACTGGCTATGCTTCCGTTCTCACGGGCTGGCCGCCTTTCGCTTCCTAAAAAGCATAAGGCTCCGTCTCGAAATCCTGAGAGCGGCCTTGCAGTTTTGGGATCCGGACGTTCACGTGTTTAGATTCGGGGACAACGAGCTGTGCCCAACCATGGAGGAATTCCAGGTATACCTCCAAGGCTTTGCTTCCAGCGTGCTTGTCGTGCCGCCCTATAGGAAAAGCATGCCGAAGCTCCTGAAATCCTGCTTGAACGTTTCGAGGGGAGCGGCGGATAGCCTGCTGGCTGGCGGGCAAATAAACGTCCTACGCCTGATGGAATGGTATAGGCCTGATGGCGATCTAGAGGACACTGCCCTGCAGGCCCGACGCCGTTTTGCTCTGTCAATTGGCGTACTAGCCGCATATCTGTTGGTGTCTCCAAATGGACGGCCCGATCCCTTGCTGGTGGATGTGGCCACCCAGCTAGGAGTCAGAAGGAACGTGGTTCCTATGGTTCTTGCAGAAACGCTCATGGGTTTGGATTTGGTAGCTGCCGGCCAAACAGACATATTTGGCGGTAGCCCACTCTTGTTGCAGGTAAACTCTCACTCAGCTCACCTTTTTCCGGTTTTCACACAGTCTGCTTTTACCTCAACACTCGGCTAAGGCTATATTGGAGCTCCTTACTTGTTTTTTTCGCTCAAGTTTTATATGGCTACTTACTTGTATTTTCGCTCGTACAGCTATGGCTATCCGACAAACTCGGGCTAATTGCAGCTCCTGAAGCGAACTAGCCCCATCTGCCCGGGCGAATGCATCAGAGGGGGATGCTGTATCCAGATATGTCTGAGGAGGAGTGGCACACCTTCATGAGAGAGATGTCCCCGCGCGAAATTGTCTGGCGGCACGAAATCTTGAACATTTCGGACATGGCCCTGAATTCAGCGGGTTTTGAGCGGATGGTGATTGCTGGGCTGTCCAGTTTCACCTTCTACATTCCCGGCCGCATCCTTCGGAAATTAGGTATGAACCAGGGTCTGCATCGAGCTGGGATAGAAGATTTCCAGATTCCAGCATTCACTGCCCAGCATCTGACAGGGTACGAACACAACTGGGGTTTGAGACAACTTGGCGGAGCAGAACAAGGTTTCAGCACAGGACTCAAGCGCCGCTACATAGCATGGCTGAGAAAAGACATTGCAAGAAGACAAAACGCAAACTGACTTCTGACATGACTCCAATAATCGAGAATAAATTGTGAGCCCGTGAGGGCCTCTAGCATTTCGTTTTGTTTTTATGCTTAACTGTTTTAAGGACTCTGCTTAGCCTATGTATTAGAAATAATAGTTTTGAATAAAATTGAAAGATGGTGAACTTTCCCTTTTTGGTCCAAGTGTTGAACACCGCGCTGCTTGAATGTCGAGGCACTCCTTGGGACCATGGATTGGGTTGATTGATTGTGACCGAATCTCACAGAGAGATTGCCTACGTATCCCTTTTCAAGGAATCAGGTCGCACGTAGTTCAAGCTAGGGTTCGCTCGTGTATTTTGGCTCTCCTTTTGTGCTCTAAATTTTGCCTAGAACTGCCTTTATAGGTTTTCAGTCTAGCGAGCTTTGATTGAATGCCTATTTATTTTTGCCTAAACTGCCCCCTTGGGTTTTCAGTCTAGCAGGCTTGCTCTAATTTTTGCTTGGAACCGCCCACCCTTGTGGTTTTCGGCCCAACGAGCTTCTCTCAAGGATAGTAACGTTTAAGTTGATCCAGGTTGACCAGAGTGTTGAACTCGTTGCTGTCCAGATCGATAAGCTGAGTCGCCCCACCTGAGAGGATGGTCTTGATAATGTAAGGTCCCGCGCGCTTCGGGCGGAACTTACCACGTGGATCGAAAATGGGAGCCCGGATTTCCTTCGTGACCATATCCCCTTCAGCCAAGTCACGAGACTTCACTTTCTTGTTGAATGCCCGAGCAATTCTGCGCTGATACCCCTGAACATGATACAAGGCACGGAGCCTCCTCTCATCAAAGAGCATGAGTTCAACGAATCTCCCACTAAGCCATTCGGATTCCGTGAGTTCACATTCAGCCATGATCCTCAAAGTCGGTACCTCGAGTTCGATGGGAAGCACAGCTTCCATCCCATAGACTAGGGAAAAAGGGGTTGCCCCTGTTGATGTTCGAATTGACGTACGATACCCCCAAAGAGCTAGGGGCAACTGCTCGTGCCATCCCTGGCGGACTCTGCGGACTTCTTGATAATTGTCTCAACATTCTTGTTGGCTGCTTCAACTGCCCCATTCGTCTGAGGGCGATAGACCATCGAGTGATGAATCTGAATCTTGAACTCGTCGAAGAGCTCTAGAACCCTACCTTTGAAATGAACCCCATTGTCTGACACAAAAGCCTGAGGAACCCCGTATCGATAGATAATGTTCTTCCTGATGAACTAAGCAACCTGAACTGCAGTTAAAGTTTTGTAGGATTCAGCTTCAACCCACTTGGTGAAGTAATCTATTGCCACCAAAATAAACCGATGACCGTTCGAAGCAGAGGGCCTGATCATGCCGATGACGTCGATTCCCCAAACAGAGAAGGGCCAAGGTGATGACATGCCAAAGAGATTAGAAGGGGGGAACGTGTATGAGATTGGCGTGGATTTGACACCTATGGCAACAGCGTACATAATCCACACACTGGGACTCCATAGTAGACCAAAAGTACCCCTGCCGCAGGATCTTCCTGGAGAGCATGACTCCACTCATGTGAGGGCCACAGACTCCCTCGTGGATTTCTTCCATTATCCTGATGGCCTCAGCGCCATTAACACAAAGCTTGTGCATCCCGCAGTGAGATCTCTGGTACAATTTCCCTCCACAGAGAATGTATTGCGCGGCCAACCTTCGTAAAGCGGTTCGATCCTTCTTAGTGGCGTCGGGCGGATAATTGCCGTTCTCAATGAAATTCCATATGTCATGGTACCAGGGTAGGCCATCCGTCGACATCATCGACGACGTTGACGTATTGATAAGCAGGCAAGTCCCGCTGTTCAATAAGGATTGGACGAAGCTTGACACCCAGCGGGAGTTCGACCATGGAAGCTAAAGTTGCCAAAGCATCAGCAAATTGATTCTTCAGACGGGGAATGTGCGTGAAGGTCACCTTGTTAAAGCGAGGAATGAAATCCTCCAGGTCTTGATGATAAGGCTTCAATCTGTCCTCCCAAACTTTCCAGTCCCCGTTGGCCTAAGACACAACCAGGTTGGAATCACTAATGACTTCAAGCTTTTCCACACCAAGCGTGAGAGCAGCTTCCATGCCAACTATACAGGCTTCATACTCAGCTTGGTTGTTAGTGACGTCAAAATTGAGTTTAAATGCAAGCGGAATATGAGAACCATCCGGAGTTATCAACAAAACCCCAATCCCATATCCTTTCTGATTAGCCGCTCCATCAAAGTAGAGAGTCCAGGTGTCTTCGACAACCATTAGCACCTCCTCATCCGGAAACACAAAGTCTGAGTCCTCCGGCCCATCGACAGGATGATCAGCCAAGAATTCTGCAACCGCACGCCCTTTGACAGACTTCCTAGTGACATATTCGAGGTCAAACTCGGCGAGCAAGAGCAACCAACGTGCTAACTTACCAGTAAGCGCGGGCTTCTCAAACAGATACTTGAGAGGATCCATTCGAGAAATCAACTTCACTGGGTAAGCCAGCATGTAGTGTCTCAATTTTTTGGATGCCCAAACGAGAGCCCAACACGTCTTCTCAAGAGCAGTGTAACGTTCTTCGGCACCAACCATCTTCTTACTCAAGTAGTAAATGGCCTTCTCAACTTCCTTGTCTCCTTCTAGAGCCCAGTAAACATCCCATAGAAGAAGGATTCACCGACAGATAAAGTATCAAAGGCTTCCCAGGCACCGGTGGCATCAAGACCGGTGGGTTTTGCAAGTTGTTCTGAATAGAAGTGAACGCCGCCTGACACTTGTCTGTCCAAACGAACGGGGTATTCTTCTTGAGTAGACGAAACATCGGCTCGCAAGTTAAAGTTAACTTGGCGATGAATCTGCTGATAAACTGAACCTTTCTCAAAAAGCTACGCACTCCCTTTTCAGATTCTGGAGGCTTCATGTCGAGCACAGCCTTAATCTTAGATGGATCGACCTCAATTCCACGAGAAGTGATCATGAAACCAAGCATTTTGCCCACTGTGACACCGAAGGTGCACTTCTGAGGATTAAGGCGCATGCGGAACTTACGTAACCTCTCGAAGAACTTCCTAAGCACAGGAATGTGGCCTTCTCGAGTTATAGATTTGGCGATCATGTCATCGACATAGACCTCGACCTCTTTGTGCATCATGTCATGCAAGATAGTTGTAGCAGCCCTTTGATAGGTTGGTCCAGCATTCTTCAAACCAAATGGCATGACCAAATAGCAATAAGTCCCCCACTCAGTGATAAACGTGGTTTTCTCACGGTCCTCGGGTGCCATAAGAATTTGGTTGTAGCCAGAAAAGCCATCCATGAACGAGAGCAAAGCGTGCCCCGCAGTATTATCCACAAGCACATCGATGTGTGGCAAGGGAAAATCGTCTTTGGGGCTCGCTTTGTTCAAGTCTCTGAAGTCAACACAAACCCGAATTTGCCCATTTTTCTTAGGAACAGGGACAATGTTGGCCACCCACGTGGGATACTGAGAAACCATGAGAAAACCAGCGTTGATCTGCTTGGTGACTTCCTCCTTGACCTTCTGAACCCAATCTGGCCTCATCCGTCTGAGTTTCTGCTTCACAGGTTTAGCATCTGGCAACAATGGGATTCGATGCTCCACGATCTCGGGGTCAATACCAGGCATATCTCGATGAGACCACGCAAAAACATCGCTGAACTTAGTGAGCAGCCCTTTGAAATCACAATGCTCCTTTGGCGAAAGCGTGGAGCCCACTTGAACCATTCGGGGATCATTTTCATCTTTCAAGTTTATAGAAACAACTTCTTCTTTTAATGGCTGAGCATGCCTTTCGTCTTCCCTTTCGATGAAGGCACGGATTTCTTTGGGAATATCCCCATCAAAATCTATCCCCTCATCGTCAGGGTCGACACAGTTTATATAAAGATCATTGAAATAGTCAGAAGACGCCTCGTTCATTTCACAAGACCCTGAAGGGTCGCCAAGTAAAAGAGAATCAAACTCAAAATAAAAGCTATGACGTGGAGGGCCCAGAGGCACAATCTCCGACTCAGAGCTAGACTTAGACGACGCAACAGACTTTGTATCTGACTCAGACCCAGACTCAGACTCAGACTCAGACTCGGACTCAGAGGTGTCGTCAATGCAAGTTAGGCGTGGTTTGAAAACACAATTTTTAAGGCTACCCCTAGCTTCAACAATGAGAGAGGTAGGGTCCTCGATAGCATCGGGTCCGAGCATGAGCACTTCGGCTTCTTCAGCTTCCTCAGCCAAACCCACTTGGGAGAATTCCTGGAACAGCAGCTCCAAATTTCCCTGATCGACGGATCCCAGCCAGTCAGCCTTGATCTTCACCTGATTAAGCTTCCTCTTGAATTCTGCCCTTGCTGGCTCATCATCACTGCTTGACCAGGTGTCATCAATGAAAACCTCAAACCCAGGCAGCAACTCCCTAGTTTCAGAATGAACAAACGGCTCAGGCTGTCCAGTGTAAGCGGCATTTCCCACCTCACGCACAAAGTTGGGACCACCGCAGAGGGTCCGTGGTTTTCCCGTATATTTCCTCCTCTTGGCATCTTTGGCAGAGGCGATATACCCCAAACCAAAGCAGCCCTTGTTAAAAGGAAAAGTAGGGAACTCCGGGACCCCTTGTCGGCGAGAACCTAAGCCAATGCCCGGAAAATAAGACATCCTCCTCATAATGTCTAGCGCGACAGAGCTTATGAAGAACTTCCCATCCACGTTGATAGCCATCACAGTACCTGAAGTATCAAAAGAGAAACCCCCAAGGTCGACGTCTTCCTCGCCGTGCAGAATTCCCAGAACAGGAGTCCCATCCTCCTTGAGCGGGCGAATGCCAGAATCCCCGCAGATGGTCAAAGTACCGGTTGGCAGTCCCAGAATAACCTTTTGGTGGAGGGTAGATGGTACAGCCATGATGTCGGGTCAATGAAGCCACGGCCTGCCTAGCAAAAGGTTGAAGGTTGCGGGAATGTCCACAACATGGAACTCCACATCCATCTCAAAGCCCTCGGCATCGAGCTTGAGCATTAAAATACCCTCGACTACGCGACGGGTGCCGTCATATGCCTTAACAGCCAGGTTGGAAGGTGCAAGATCCTTCTTGGTGAGTCCCAAACGATAAGCAACCCTCAGGGGGCAGACGTTGATCGCCGAGCCGTTGTCAATGAGAACTGTCGGGACCCAGAGTCCTCGACACTTGATGGTGATGTGCAAAGGGCGGTTGTGGTCGACTCCTTCGACTGGCAGGTCCTTGTCTGTAAAGATCACAGTATGCTTGGAGGTCGGAGGGAGGATGAGAGATATCATTGTATCAGGCGTGACGTTGGCCTGAACCTCAAGGCGGGATAGAGCGTGACAAAGCCTCTGACGGTGCTCCTTGGACGAACAGATCAGTCCCCAGATTGAAATAGCAGCCGGGATGCGCTCCAGCTGTCGTTGAACAGAATCAGCGGTTGGTGGTCCAGTCGAAACCTCAGGAAGTACAGACCTTGGGAAAGCAATGGGTTCGTTCCTTTGATTAGAAGGATTGGACGAACTCCCGGCTTGCAGATTAGCAGGCTGAAAAATCCGTCCACTCCTTGTAATATTGTGGACGTTCCCCAAAGAGGGCATGACCTGAGGGTCTTCATTCACATCCCAGAGAATAGCAGGAACATCTCCCAGTTTGCGCTTTCCTCTGTCAGTAGTTGGTGCAGAGACGGGCACTTCCATGTCTAAGCCAAGGTCCTCAGCCAGATCTTTCATCAGTAGGGAGTCCCAGAAGTTCAAGTCTTTCACGGCAGCCACTTCAGCAACAAGCTCCGGATTTGTAATGAAGGGAACGTCCCAAAGACCAGTGTCAGCCAGCGAACGATTAACCGCCCAGACTTCATTCCCAACTTGGACATCCACTATGTCATCAACTTCCCAAAGATTAGCAGGCGGGACAAGGTCAGTAACCATGATGCTGCAGTCCCTATTATTCGGATAAGGCACCTCAGGACGCGGGCATTCTTCATCAACAATGTAAGAGCAAGGGTCGCAGTCGGTGTCAGGATCAGTATCACAAACTGAATCAAAGACCGAACTAAAGAGGGAAACGTGGTCTCCCAGAACCCGTGGATCTTCCTGGACAAGCTCGTCCTCTGCATAGTGAAGCATGTAATCCGGTATAGCATAGCCTTGGAGGGGGTTAGGGTCAACGTTCATGGGAGCATACCAAGTTGGCTCGGGATCCCAGTAGTACTCTTCTTCAGGAACCAACGGCTCGACTGGGTGAAACAGCATGTATAAGGAGAAGCCATCCAAAGGATCAATCATGGCCGCTTCATAACCGGCCAACCAGCCATCATACCAGGCTTGATTAAATGGGACATTTTCAGGCTATGGAGGAAACCCGTCTGCTTCGAGGCTTGACCATTCGTTGAGCAAAGGGATGGCATAGTCCAGGTTGTCTGCAATGGCCCAGCTAGTGGCCTGCATGCTGTCTTGGGGTGGAGTTTGAACGGATCAAGATTGATCCACTGGACCGAAAGGCGAATCAGCCACATTTCCATAAGGGCTGTCCAGCGAGGAGGCAGAATTGAGCTGCACGGCAGGGATTGACTGATGGAAGAGAGAGCTGACAGAGTCATCGAAGACAGGTGATCCAGTTTGCAAAGGTTCCGGAGGCGCATCAGTGTCAACAATCTGGCCTTTGACCACGCGTATGTAAGAAATCTCGGCAGAAGATTCGAGCGGGAAGGGTACAATTGGCCTGGGTTGATCGGCTGAGGCTACATAGTCAGTTGGGTTGAATATGGTGGAGCTAAGGTTGATATGAGTGGAGCTAAGGGATATCTGGTTGATGTGAGGAGCCGCATTGTGCTTGGGAAGGGAGTTGGCAATGACATTAGGCTTCTGAGGTGGCGGAGGGGTTTCCAGCGTGCCATCGTCAATGAGATCTTGAATCGCATGACGGAGGCGAAAACAGGAGTCAGTGAGATGACCCGCTCCCTGATGGTAAGCACAGTAAAGGTTGGCCTTGAAGCTAGGTGAATGGTTCTTAGGTAAAGGAGTTGGATCCAGGGGCTTGAGATGCCCTGACTTGACCAACCTTTCCAAGACCGAGGACAGAGGCGCCTCGATAGCGGAAAAGCTGCGGGGTTGGTTTCGAGGCCGATTATTCTGCGGAGCCTAGACCTGATTGACATCCGCAATGTGGTTGGTTGTGTTGGAGGAGGAGGCGTTGGTACCACTGGTTGCCGTGTTGGAGTAAGTCCCTGTTCCAAACAGCGCATTAGCATTCCCTGAGTATGCCCGAGTCTTGGTTTTAGGAGGATTAGAGGATTCCCCCTTCGCTAGAATCCCACTCTGCAGCGCATCCTCGATGGCCAGGCCGGAATCGAAAAAGGTCTCAAAGTTTGCAGACGCTTGAGCAAGCACCAGATGCCTAGCATAGTCGGGCTGGAGGTTGCGAGAGATGATACGGAGCTGGTCCTTCTCGCTGGGGTGATTAGTCATCAAAGCGGCCTTGGCCCTCCATCTTTTGACGAAGTCAGCAAAAGACTCCTTTGCTTCCATCTTGGTGGACTCGAGCTCCCGGGTGGTCATCTTCAGTTGGGAATTGTAACTGTACTGCGAAATAAACGCAGCCCCAATATCCTCCCAGGTCCTCCTTTTGGCAATGTCGAGCGACAAAAACCAATGGAAAGCAGGGCCCGAAAGGGTCTGAGGGAAAAGCTGAGACATAGCTTCCGGCTGAACAGAGAGTAGCTTCATAGCGGCATGGTAACTGTAGAGATGGGTCTTGGGATCACCGCTCCCATCGAACTTAGCCAGATCGGGCATCTTGAACTTCTCGGGAAGCCTGGCGTTAGGATACAGACAGAGACGGTCCAAATCAATTCCCCCAGCGTTGATCTTTTTGGTCTTGGAAACAGACTCCTTGAGTTTGGCAATTTTGGCCATGAGTGCGGTCATGTCAGGGTTCTGAGCTGGCCCTTCCTGAGCAATCCTGCCAACTGCTAGATCTGCAACGGGCCTACGGCCTTCTCTTGGATTTAGCGCAATGAGACGTCCCGCGTGAAGCGGATCCGGAACCAAAATGGGTTGTTCCTGGTCAGACTCATCGTCCTCGCCTTCCTCTTCGAGAGGGGGTGGAAGGCGAGTGTTGATAAGGTCATTCAGGCGGGCAATGTTGGTATCTGTCTGAGCTGCCCTCTGCTGCATGGCGGTGATGCTGTCCTGAAGGTTCATAAGCATGGCTTCCAAGGTAAGAGGCTCTGGATGTGGCTGTTCTGTCATGACGGGAGGTTCGGAGATGCTTGATGCGGATGATGGGGAGGCTGGTCGCCCTTCCTGTAAAATTGGTGGTGAATCTGACTGTGATCCTGACTGAGAATCTGAGTGCCGTGCTGCCGAAAGTGAGTGTGGAGAGTCTTCCGTGACGACTGACTGGGATTGTAACCAGACAAGCCTTTGAACCGGATTGAGTTGCAGACGTTCCCAAGCGGGTTTGGCAACTCACTTCGATACTTTCCTTGGCGGTGCAATGATTCAGATCTTTGCAACAAAATAAGAGAAGGCTTAATAGGGGTCCTGCAGAAACTTTAATCTAAAATAAAAGACTAAAGTGCGGATGCAGCTAGCGTCGTTGGTGTCGCCCTAGACTCTAGAACTAAAAGACAAGTCTGTCTCAAGACGTTCGGACATTGCTTGAGGCCCTCAGAATTCTTTTCGAATGGTATCCTTGTTTGAAACGAGTGATCCTAAAGGATGTCAAAAGAAATCTAAACCTTCGGCCATTCCGCCGTTTTGGGATTTCAAACTTGAAGTTAGAACAACTCGGTATGATATCATGATACTATAACCAGGTCGGCGTGAGCAGCACTGTGCTATTAGCCGGCGGTGTAAGTGACGAGGCACTTGTTACCTTTTGGTGTAAGCATCATGATATTTACTCCGTTGTTCCTCGTTTTCTGTTTGGAATCCTAAACAGGTTTAAGACGAGGGTGTAGAAAGGCTTCTGATTTCCTAAAGTCCCATCGTCCGAAGGACTGGGAAAACTGAAAACGCGCGTCATTGAGATGCACGACTCCTCATCGGGCCATCACAGTGTCCTAATGATCTTAAAGGCAGACCTGGAAAGATCGAGGACCTAAAAGGCGCCCTAGACATGCTTCTACGCAGAACGGGATGTATGTACAGTTCATGCTGTAGAGAAAAGCAGTAACACGTAGACAGTATGGGGTTAGATGCAAATAAATCTTAACCTGTGGGTACCTGTCCTAGTTTGAAGAGTTCTAATGATTTGTATATGCAAAGGCTGGTTTTGGCTTGTAACAGGTTCCTCAGACTAGGGCCACAGATATACCTCCCGTTACCCGCGTAACCGCAGAGTAACAGTCGAACGGTAGTATGACCCATCATCGTCGAAGGTTGTTGGTCATTCGGGGTCCCCGGGCTCCGGTAAACCGTGCCGGATTGCCAAAACGATCCAACGAGGCTTATCCCACATCGATGCAAATGAAATACTAGAATTTGATTAAGAGAAGAAGAATCACAATTTTGCAAAATGCTTTTTCAAATTTGGCTCACTTTATTTGGTTCATCTTTAGAAGAAACTACACAAGTGAACAATCGAAAAAGTCCCAGATTAGATTGGCTGGACACGAGGTCTTGTTAAATCACCATTCCAACCTTCGGCAGCGCGAAGCTCACCGTTTTGACAGACTTTTAAGGGATTGTTCGCAAGTGTATTAAATCCTAAGTATGAATTAATATTGGTTCGATTTGTCCCCAGCAGAGTCGCCACTGTGGGCAGCATGCCCTCAGAGAAGGATTTCGTTCCTTTCCGACGAACTGGGCAAGGCCCTCGCGGGAATCGAGGGAGCGCGAGCGGAGAGGCAAGTGCCCAAAAATACAGAGTCGCCACTCGGGTTTGAAGGTCCGACACCCAAGGAACCGTATTTCGAAGCACCTGCCGCACTATTTGATTTGAAAAAGTGAAGGCACCAGTCCGTCATAACCATATCTGGGTTCGGGAGCCAGGTTACGAGAGGGGAAGGGTTTTAAGGCACCCCTCTCGCCCAATCCGGAGATCGGTCTCTACTTGAGCATTTTGAAAATGTTTACGATTCTTCTTTTATTAACCAAATTTTAGCCAATTAGGGCGAGGGAACAGTTAATCGGGGATTAAAACTGTAACACGTTTTGCAAGATGTGATGAATAGCATGGATGGATGAAATATTTTGTAATAAATGGAACAAAGTTCAAAATATTGCTAAAACACCAAAACAGTGCTTGACATGGGAGTATCACAAGCAGTAGCCAACTTGCATGCATGGATCAACCAGCATGCAAGCGAACCATCGCGCGATACTTCCATACCGTCGCGCGAGTGTTGGTGCCTCACCAACAGTTTGAACTTTATCCCCTTTTGGGCTCTGGAAGGACCAGTGCACACCCAGGAGGCAAACCAAGCAGTTTATAAGTACTTGAAAGTAAATGATTATTACAAGCCAACAGAAGCAAATGGAAAGACAGCCCCTAAACAGTGGGGGAAATAAGTAGAGGCCTAAAGCCTAGTTGCCCGTACAAGGGCAATCGCTGGAAATCAATGAACCGTCGCGTGGCAGAATGGAAGACTCGCGCGAGGGTTCTGACTGGACTTCCAGGAATTGCTTTGCATGCTTGGGACTCTGAGACATGATCAGAAAAATCCCAAGGGCATTCCAATCTAATTAGAGCAGCAAGCTAAGAAATTGGACTACTTAAAACCAAGTTACCCATGCAAGGGCAACCACTAGAAATCAGTGAACCGTCGCGCGACAGAGTGAAAGACTCGCGCGAGGGTTCTGACTGGACTTACAGGAATTGCTTTGCATGCTTTTGACTCTGAGACATGTTCAGAAAAATCCCAAGGGCATTCCAATCTAACTAGAGCAGCAAGCTAAGAAATTGGTTTTGTTTTAACATGCAAAACAGTGATCTATATGTCAAGATAAAAACACAACAAGCATGCTCATAAATAATACAAGAAATGACCAGCATCCCTTCCCCACGTGGACCAATCTCTTGCAGACAGAACTGTCGCGCGAGTGTTCGGATCCATCGCGCGAGGGTTTGGCTGGTCGCAGTTTCGTGTAACTCTCCTGACTTTAGGGTCAGGACTGGTATTGATTACCAGCCTTGACCCTGCCAGCCCCCCTCAGGGATCAAAACAGGAACAGGTAAATTTTATACCTTTGCTTGAATGGCTTTTGAAGTGGATTAGATTAAGTGATGTAACCTTGTAAATGGGTGTGCTAAACTTGAAAGACTAGGAAGTGGCTAGGGTTTGTAACTTTGTGCTTGACTAGCTTAGTAATTGATAACCTTGTGATTTTTTGTAAAAACTTGTAACCTTCTAACCATTTGCATGGAAGAGCAATAGGGGTTTATATAGGAGGAGTGAGTGGAGGAAGGTGGGTGCAAGACTTGGCCTAGCAACCAGCCAACAAGGCTGGTCACTCTTGCTTGGTGGAGAAGAGAGCCACCAAGGTGAGTGGGGGTGGTTGTGAGGGTGGTGTATCCCCAAGCCTGCCAGAACGCTGTTTAGCCAAGGAAAACGGGGTTCCAGCCCATGTGGCCCTAATGATCACAAAAATCCAGCTAGATTAAGATGAAAGCGACAGGTGCAAACCATCGCGCGAGGGTTTGAGACCATCGCGCGAGGGTCAACAGTCAAACTTTGACTTTGACTAACACCTGGCAAGCTGACTATCGCGCGAGTAACGGGAACCGTCGCGCGACGGTCAAACCTCGGTTAGGGTTTTGACTGAAGGTTTTAGGGGTTCAAAAGGGTTCAAAGGGATCAAGAAGGGTTCCAAGCCCAATCCATTCCACATCCAAGCCTGTTTGATCCGATCTCATCATCGGGGAAATAAGAAACTGGAAAATAAAGTAAAACAAACGGGAGACCCAGATTGGGGTGTCTACAGCAACGTCAGCAGCCACTTCAGTCTCAGCCTCGGCAGCCTTCTCACCATTCTTAGGGACCTGCTCGGCGTTTTGCTCGGCATCCTCGGCCGCGGCTCCCTCAACATCTCCAGCATTCTTGCCAGTGGATCCATCCCCACCGTCGGCGTTGGCATCGGTGAGATCATCGACGTCATCTTCGCTCTCGGGAAATTCCTCTGGAGTAAGTGGCTCGCATTCTTCATCGGTGTATGGAAGCACGAGCTCTGGCACAACGGTCGCAGGAATTGACTTGGTCAAATTCAGATCTGCATCCAGCTGCATGACCGCGCACGCGGCCTTCACACTGTCATTGTACCCAGTTCGGTACGAGATCGGGAGCTTCTTCCTGAGCTCTTCATTCACCATCGACCGAGCGTCCCTGATGTACTCAGCACCAGCTCGGTCGTACCCTGCCTGATAGGCCTTCTCGTCCACCTCCTTCATCTTCCTCTTTTCCCTCCTCAAGACTTGACCGAGCTCGCGTTCAGCCTTCTTGGAATTCTCCATTGCTTTATCTCTCTCCTTCTCGAGCTCGGCGATCTTAACCTTCGCCATCTTCAGACTGTTTTTCACGGACTTTGTTTTGTCACGCTCGGCCTTAGCGTCATCGTGGTAACGTGTCCTCTCGGCTGCCAAGAGCTCGGCCTTAGTTGAAGCCCGCAGAAGAGCCTGTCCAGCCTGCACAAAACAACAAATCATCAGTCTCGGCAAACATCAACAGGAAACTAAATCCAAGTAAAAAATGTACCTGAACAAGGTAAGCATTGGTGTGGACTAGGCTCGGCTGAAGCTCCCCAGGGACCCTATCCATGTCCCTGGGTAGTGCAAGGCCATGCAGTATTGTAACAGCAATCCCGGGCTCGAGCTTGATGCTGTCCTCAACGGTTACAATTCTGCCTTCGGCCATTGCAAAGGATGGCACGAACTCTGGCACGATCAGTTGGCCACCCGAGCCAGCCGCCCTCTCCACAGCCCTGGAGCCACCTGCAGCAGAGGACTCAGTCTGATCCTTCTCCTTAGGAAGTGGCGTCGTCGGCCTCGTCGGGAAGAAATCTTTGGTAACTCTCTGCTTGTTAGCAGCGGGCTCGGACAGTTCCGCTTCCTTCTGTCGAGCTGCGGCGCCATCCCTGAGGTTGATCTTGATGATGTTTCTTCTTCCCATGTCCTCGGAGAATTCAGGTATGAGGGTTCGGAGAGGAGGAACGTGTATTCCTAGGAAATCGGATGGGTGACTATCTTGGAACCAGAAGTCCGCTGACTTCTTGAAAGTGGGAAACTTCACCCGCGGTTCCTTCGCCTTCTTGATCGGCTTGGGGTTCTCTTTTCCACCCTCCTGCTCCTTGGCAACCTTCTTCTTGCCCTTGTCCTTCGTGCTCGGCCCTGTCTCTTCCTCTCTCCTCTTCAACTTTCCCTTGTACGAAGGGATGTATCCAAGCAGCGTCGGCGCGTCGCGGCAAATTTGAGCCTTCAACGTCTCGACGTTCTTCTCAACGGCCAAAGATTGCTGCCTCTTAGTAATTGCTCGGTGATCTGCAAGAGGAAAAAGTGTTAGCAAAACATCAGGAATACAATGGAAGAGTGAATCGTGCTCGGCGAATTAAGAAACAGTAAAACTACCTCGGAAGTCTTTTATCTTCGGTACGTTATGCAGCCGCGTCGACTGATCGCCGAACTCATAGTTACCACTGACTTCGACATAAAGGTTAGCCCACTTGTCGGTGTCGGGCAACCCGTCTATCAGGGGCTCCTTGCGGCTACGCGTCGACAAGTACCTACGATCGGTCTTGCCGTGCCTGGACATGATGTACGTGTGAAAGAGGTCGGCGATGGTAAACTCAAGGTTGTGGAGCTCCTTCAGCTTAATCACCGACATCACTATCCTATAGTTGTTGATGGCGAAGAAGTGAGGTACTATGCCGAACTTGGTCAGCAGTTCCCTCAGAAATGGGTGAAGAGGAAAGCGAAGTCCAGCCTCACAAATAGCCATGAGGGGAACCGTTATGTGCTCGGGACGGTCTTCTCGCTTGTCTTTTATCCGGTTACTGGCAACCTGATTGACGACGACGTCGTCTGGGATTCTGTACGTTCGGCAGAAGTTCGCGTACTCGTTGGGTCGCCCACTGAAGTAATGGGCGTGAGGACAAACCTGCCCTCTCTCATAGAGGTCGGCGACCTCCCTGTTCTCGAATGAGGTCTCACCAGGCATAGATCACGAAGAAACCGTGGCTTTGGCTCCAGGACGAAATCTTGATTCGGCCTCAGGCCCAAGCTCAGGCTCGGCTTCGGAGTCTGTGGTAGGGGTAAAGGTTATCTCAGGCGCGGTGTTGTACCCGCCATCGTATTCATGATCGCGTTCGGCGTTGGAGTAACTAGAACCTGACATATTTTAGGTGATCGAGGAAGCCTGGCGTCGGCTTCTGTGCCTCTCCACGTACTCTCAGATTACGAGATCGGCGGAATCGTCTCCCAAGCTTTCAGAGTCAGAAGAAATGATGACGACTGAGTGAGCCAGACCTAACAGAACAAAGGCAAAATAGTAAGGAATTCATCATCGGCCTAAAAGGCAAGGACCTCACCATGTTCGGCTACCCTACTGGCCCACCCAATTTCACTAGCAAAACTCGAAGCTTGGGAGACACAGGTGATTCAGGTCTTGGGGCTCGGCCAACTCCATTGTCGGCCAAGCCCAAACATCATCAGGGATCCGTGCTCGGAAGAACAGGTTGAAGATGAAGATGAACAGGTCGTTCATCCCCAGGCTTCCCACTGTTCACTTAGAACCAAACCCCCCAAAAAAACCCAGAAAAGCGAAGAAAAAGTGCAGAAATGTGAAGAGAAGTAAAAATCGAACACATACCTGGAAATTTCAGTAAGATTTGGTGAGGAATCCGCTGAGAATCAGAAATGGGAGATGAACAGACGCGGAGAGAGCTCTGGCTATGGGGTTCTAGAGAGATTGAGAGATCGTAACCTTTCTCTCTCCTCGCCTCGCCCCTTTTATAGAGCAAGGGTTGGGAGTTTGAAGTTCCTGCCCATCATGACACTGTCGAACCGTTGGCCATTCAGCGCGTGACACGTGGCATTGAAAGGACAACCTGCAGAGTTTCACGTTTGCCAGCCGTCCTCTCACCAGCCGTGCCCAGCCATGAAGCAACATTTGGTGCTTCTCCATTGGGGCACTCCACCGACGGCTGACATTGCTTCAAAAGGAGAGGATGATTGGGGCTCGGTCAAATCTCACTTTTATCAACAATGATCACGTTCGGCATTCGATAGGTTCAGCCAAGACTTGGTATCAATCCCCACCACGCATTCAGCATCGGCAGAGATTGATGGGCTATTGTAGCAGGCCGAACATGAGTGTTCACGTTTGTGCAGACCGAACCTGGTCCAAGCCGTACACAAGCCTTGTGCACAGCTTCCCGTCGTTGTTCTTCATCGCCATCCCACTTGCCACAGGCTCGGCGTAGGTCAAGTCTGTGCTCGGCCACCTTCCTTGGCGGAGGCCGCTGTCAGTCTGTCCCCCCCTCAAGAGTCATATGTGGTGCTCGGCTAAGCATGTGCTCGGCCATCCACGAAGCACAGCCGCTGCTGATGCTCGGCCACCCGCGAAGCATGGCCATGGCTGGCGCTCGGTAACCTGCTTGTAGACACCCCAATTTGGCCTAACGATTATTTCAAGTCCCACCTTGGGACAATCCCGATGATGAAATGGATACAATGATTGCTGATTGCTTCCTTGAGAACCTTAGGACTTTCGGTGAGAACTTTGACCACTTAGAGGACCCAATTCAAAGCCATACAGCCTTTCAGACAGAAATACAGAAGCCTAGGAAAATCCATCTGACGGCCGTAACATCGATCCCACGGCCATAACATCAATCCCTCACCCGAGCAACCTGTTGCCAGCAAAATCTCCCTGAGAGATCAATTCCTCGGCCGCAAGATCTATCCTTCGGCCGAGACATCCATTCCTCGGCCGTGAAATCCTTTACTCGGCCGCCAGATCGACCTTTTTCCAGACTCTCGAACGTTCTGTCAGACGTTTGGTTTGATCCAACTACACTACCTTCCCGATGCGTTCGGGCTACGTTCGGAGATCACGACGTAGAGTTTGAGATGCATTGCAATTGCAATTGCCATCTCGTGATTTGATTGGCCGGAGTGAGTCATCCCTATGCCTATATAAAGGGGCCTTTGGGTTCAGAAAATAAACACAGAAATTGAGATACTTACACACTCTCTCAAACCTCGAAGCTCTGCACAAATACTCCCTCAATCCCATACTCCAAAAGCCCTAACCTTCCGAAGGCAGCCGTCAATCCGGCGATCAAACCCCGAAGTTCAAACCCTAACCCTAGGGTTCTCGATCAAGCAATCAATCAATCACATTCAAATCCGAGGCAATCAAGCAACTGAGGATCAAGGTGGTGAGGCCCAACGGCCTCTCGGTTTGTTTTACTTATTGCATTTATGGCTAACCGTAGCATTTAAATTATCTCGCTAAGCTTTTCTGTCTGGTGTGAGGAAGAACATCGACCGGGCTTCGATCCTCGGCCGATAAATAAAACCAGGAGGATCCTCGGCCGTGAGATCCATTCACCGGTCGCGAGATCCATTCCCCTCGGACAGTTTCGTTACTTATTTTCGATGCATGCTTCAATTATCGCATTGGCTCACTTTGCTTACCGTTTAAAGGAATAATTAAACAGACTATGTGTTAGGATTAAACAAAGCATTTATACGTCTTGTGTTGAATGATTATGGGCCAGTCTCACGGCTGGGCAAAGAGGGGTGCCTAACACCTTCCCCTTATTGTACTTTTGGCTCCCGTATCCATAATAGCTATTTTCCCAGTTTTAATAAACTGGGTGGCGACTCTATTTGATGATAACCATTATCATGTGGCGACGTTCCTAGCCATGGGAATGTCCATGATTTTGGTTTATGAAGTGAGCAACCAATCGAGCAAACACAATGTGATCAATCTGTATGGCGATGCCCAGTTTGGGAGGTGTCTACAGCCTTTGGCGACTCCGCTGGGAATATGAGAGCCATAACCAGAAAGTTCAACATAAGACTAATACATGCCTTGTTGAATTAACTTATCATTTGCATCGAGCGGGCCACCCGTTGAGTTCCCCTGATCTCCCGGCAGGACCCGGGCGCTGTTGGGGGTTCCCGCACACTCCACCGTCACTCGTACCTAGTGGTATATCAAAAAGGGAATCACCCAATCACCGCCTATGATGGGCCGGTGAGAGGACTGGTGCCCTTTGACAACGGAGCACCCTGAAACTACCTAAACCTTGCATGCTTTAGAAAGCCATAGAACTTATCAAACTAAGACAGGAACCTACAGGCTAGGAACCTACTTGCATTTTATTTCCAAAGTTCTTCCTCACACCCATTGTATATGTGTATGTTGTAAAGTTTCTCTTTTGCAGGTTAAACCTTAGGAATCTCTCTAAGTCGAATAAACCGTAGGTAAGATTAATCAATCTAACTAAAGCAAAAACCTTTTTCAGGAAAAATGACTGCATCATTGTTCACGTCTGATTCGCACTTTCAAGTTGTCACCAAGCTGTCTGGCCCGCTCCACTTTGCTGTTGAAGATTTCGACCCTTCTGAATACATCACTCCAGTAGATCAACCAAAGCCTATGGTGGCCATCATTGAAGACAACCAAGTCATGTTCGCTGGAACAGTTTATGAGGAAGAGGTGGAAGACCTGATTGAAGAAGAAGGGCTTCGCAGGGTTCCAATCTACTTTTATGACCCTTATGCACCTACCGATGATTATTGGCCAATAGACGAGGTCAACAACCTCGAGACTGAAGAGGCAAAGGAAGAAGAGGCTGTCGACAATGACCCACTAGATGAAATATCACTAAACCTGCTCTTTGATGAGGGGGTCACCAACAATGAAATAAGGATGATCCACCCCATCATAGACAGCTTTGGTAATTGGTGGGGCTTTGTTGGCACACGACGAGTCGACAACAGCGACGAAGCCCAGATTGAAGCTCAATTGGAGGAAATAACAGCAATAGCAAATCAAATGGCCCTCCAAGACTTGCGGGGTGACAATGATGAAAGTGCGAATCAAGGTGACGGTGAAGTACTGGTGATCGACCTTGGTGATGAAAAAGACTGCTCTGAGCTGATTGTGGATGCTGAAAAAGGGGCTTACCCTAACTGGACCGTGGAACACACTCTAAAATACAAAACGAAAAGTGCTAATTCTGATCTTAGTTCTGATTCCGATTCCGACTCCGAGTCGACTCAGTCCGAGTCAAGCTTTTCATCCTTTGAAAATACTAAGTCTAGTGAGGAAAACTGGTCAAAGTACCAAGGCATAGCATTTACTTTGAGTTCGACTAAAATGTCTTTTGATAAATTTAGCAATGAGAAGGAAGATTTAGAGTATTTTACTTTGCCTATGATCAATTGTGTGGATTCCGACAAACCAAATTTTGAGGAAGAGATTCCAAAAGAAATTCTAGAATTCATCGAGAAAGAAGAGGAAAGGCACGCTAAACCTTTTTCTGAGGAAATAATCACAGCAAACATAGGCTCTGAAAACGAGCCCAAAATGGTTAAAATTGGTGCCACACTATCCCCTCAAGAAAGTGAAAAACTAATCTTTTTGCTAAAAGAATACAAAGATGTTTTTGCCTGGTCTTACGAGGACATGCCTGGAATAGACCCTGAAATTGTTCAACATAAAATTCCTCTTCATTCTGATGCAAAACCAGTTAAGCAAAAACTGAGACGTATGCGCCCTGATTGGGTCCTAAAGATAAAAGAAGAAGTCACTAAGCAAATCAACGCCGGATTTCTCATAGTCACCGAATATCCACAATGGGTAGCAAACATCGTTCCCGTACCAAAGAAAACTGGAGGAATCAGGGTCTGCGTAGATTTCCGAGATCTCAACAAAGCCAGTCCGAAAGATGACTTCCCATTACCTCACATAGACGAGCTAATAGATAACACCGCAGGCCATGCGTTGCTATCCTTCATGGATGGATTTTCTGGATATAACCAAATCCTTATGTCTCCTGAGGATAGAGAGAAAACTACCTTCACTACGCCTTGGGGAACTTACTGTTACCGAGTAATACCGTTTGGGTTGAAGAATGCTGGAGCCACTTACCAGAGGATGGCCACAACACTGCTGCACGACATGATGCACAAAGAGGTCGAGGTGTATGTCGACGATATGATAGTCAAATCAAAGGAAAGGGAAGGACACTATGGAGCACTCCAAAAGTTCTTTGAGAGGATTAGGAATTATAAGCTACGTCTTAACCCTCAAAAATGCACTTTTGGGGTAACAGCTGGAAAGATGTTGGGATTCCTCATCACTCAACGAGGAATCGAGGTAGACCCTTCCAAGATACAGGCTATCATGGAGATATCACCACCTAGGACAGAGAAGGAAGTAAGGAGCTTCTTAGGGAAGGTACAGTTCATCAGCAGGTTCATTTCCAAGCTCACAACCACCTGTGAACCTCTTTTCAAGCTACTGAAGAAAGGTACGGATTTTGAATGGAGCCAAGACTGTCAGCAAGCATTCGAGGCATATCTTCAGAATCCACCTGTACTATCGCCACCCATCCCTGGGAAGCCATTGATTCTGTATCTCTCAGTAACAGACACGTCCATGGGATGCATGCTAGCACAAGAAAACGACGCCAAAGTAGAGTGCGCCATATACTACCTCAGCAAGAAAATGATGGATTATGAGACAAGGTACACTCCCCTCGAGAAAACCTGTTGAGGGCTAGTATGGGCCACAAAGAAACTGAGGCACTACCTGTTAGCACATCCGGTGGTGCTGGTCTCTCGTTTAGACCCAATCAAGTATCTTTTCGAAAAGCCAACACTTATCGGAAAGCTAGCTAGGTGGTTATTGCTGCTAGCGGAGTTCGACCTCAAATACATGACGAGGAAATCAGTAAAAGGAAGAGCTGTGGCAGAATTCTTGGCGGATCACCCTGTGACAGAGGCCGAGGCAGAGGACTTCATGTTCCCCGACGAGGATATCTTATGTCTCTTAGACGACACCTGGCAACTTTACTTTGATGGAGCATCAAACCAATGTGGATATGGCATAGGGGTATTGCTAGTTTCCCCAAACGACTCTCACATCCCTTTGTCATATAAGCTAAGGTTTGAAGTCACTAACAACCAAGCTGAATATGAGGCTTGTATTGCTGGAATGGAGGCAGCCCTGGAGCTAGGAGCAAAAAGGGTAGAGGTCACTGGGGATTCAAACCTGGTGGTATCTCAAGCAAGAGGAGACTGGAAAGTTAAGGAGGATACACTGAAGCTATATCACTCTGTGCTGGAAAATCTAATTCCACAGTTCGATTCTGTTATCTTCACACACACTCCTCGAGTGAGCAATAGATTTGCAGATGCACTGGCAACACTAGCGTCTATGGTCGAAATACCCCTGGGGTCACAATGCGGCCTCTCATGATTGAACAAAAGGTTAAACCAGCATGTGAGTGTACCTTTACCAAGGAAGGTGAAGACGATGGCAAGCCATGGTACGAGGACGTGAAGGAATTCCTGGAAAAAGGAGAATACCCATCCGAAGCCACCTCAAAGGACATAACGGCTCTGCGGAAGTTTGCCGCCCGATTTATAATCTGTGGAGGAGCATTGTACCGAAGGGCACACTTGGGCCCAAGTCAACTTTGCGTCACAGCGGAGGACAGCCGCAAGGTAATGGAGGAAATACATGAAGGAATTTGTGGGCTGCACATGAATGGGGCAACAATGGCAAAGAAGATCCTACGACAGGGATATTATTGGACTACAATGGAGGCCGACTGCGCTGATTATGTCCGTCGATGTTACAAATGCCAAACTCACGCTGATCGTATGCGTATTCCCCCTACGGAATTGTACAGCATGACATCCCCCTGGCCATTCTCCACTTGGGGGATAGACGTCATTGGAAGTATAAATCCAAAGGGAAAATACAAACATCAGTTCATCCTAGTGGCTATCGACTACTTCACCAAATGGGTAGAGGCAGCCTCTTATGCTACTCTCAAAGCTACTCATGTGGCCAAATTCATTCGCACTAATATCATCTATCGATATGGTGTACCTCACGAGTTTGTCTGTGATAATGGATCGCACTTCAAGGGGGCAACAAAGAAGCTTTTCGCCGAATTTGGGATACAAAATCATCGGTCATCTACTTACCGACCTCAAACTAATGGAGCAGTTGAAGCTGCAAACAAGAATGTCAAGAGGATTCTGCGGAAGACTACCGACACTTACACGGACTGGCCAGAAATGCTACCTCTGGCGCTATGGGGATATCGAACAACTGAAAGGACTTCAACTGGGGCCACTCCCTACTCTCTGGTCTATGGAATGGAGGCTGTCTTGCCTATCGAATTGGAATTACCGTCGTTAAGGGTTCTAGCTGAGACTGGAATGATCGAAGAAGACTGGGTTCAAAACCGCTACGACGAGTTGGCATTACTAGACGAGAGGAGACTGAGGGCTTTATACCATGTACAAGGGTATCAACGCCGCATTGCACGAGCGTTCAACAAAAAGGTGAAACCTAGGGACGTCAAGGTAGGAGACATGGTGCTCAAAGCGATTCGTCGCCACGTCTCGGACCCAAGGGGCAAGTTTAGACCAAACTGGGGAGGCCCCTACCTTATCAAACGCATACTTTCTGGAGGAGCAGCATACATTGCAGACTTAGATGGAATGGAATTCGCAACGCTAGCAACATTGACAAGCTAAGGAAGTATTACCCATGAGAGATGCTCGTTGGACCGAAAACCACAAGGGTCGGCGGATCCAAGCAAAAATTAGAGCAGCCTGCTAGGTCGAAAACCCGCAAGGGCGGCTTAGGCAAAAACTAAGGCATAAACAAAACGCTCGCTAGACCGAAAACCCGCAAGGGCGGTTTTAGGCAAAATTTAGAGCACAAAAGGAGAGGAAAATACCCGAGTGGACCCTAACTAAAAACAAAACGAATCCCCTTTGTTGGAACTACGTTTATGGCCTGATTCCCTCCATGGGATACGTAGGCAATCTCCAAAGTTTGAGATTCAGCCACTGCTATCATCATCACTTCCAAAATTTCTAGGTCTATCCTAAAAGCATGTTCGCTATCAAATCATGGCAATAACATCTTCAGATAAAACGACCAAATGTTTTATTATTTCCAAACAAAAAAGGAAAAAGCAAACCTAAGCAATTCTTAATCCATGAAAGCTAGAATCAAACAAACATCTTTTGAAAAACATAAGCAAAGCGTCAATCTCTAGGTCTTCCTTCTCTTTGCACTACTGTCCTTCAAAAGGTTTTTCTTCAACCAGCGTTTATAAGAACCCGATAGCTTGACAACGAAGTTCCCAGCAACCTCCTGCATCACTCTATTTGGCCAAAGACGCAGCATGTTGCGACGGAAGTTGGCATCATGAATCTTAGAGACGGTGTACTCAGGGTCACCCAGGATTGCGGTTTGTTCAGCCCCAAATTGCCTTTGAAAGCGAGCAGGAAAGTAGAAAACGACTCGAGCAATACCAATCACTGCTACACCAAAATGGTTCATGGTACTCGCAGTCATACTCTCTATACACCAGGGGCAAACCCATTGAATCCAATCACCCCTGCAGGTCCTCATCCATGCTTCCCAAGCAGCCTCAGTTGGGAATTGCTTAATCATATGACGCTCCGTACATTGGTCTGGATTGTAAGGAAGTCGCTCCGGCACATCCCACACTTTTAGCTTCTCAAACAACCATACCTGGAGAAAAAGGGAAAATTGTGAGTTGAGAGAACACGTGAGTCAAAACAAGAAAGTGATGAGTGAAAAGATAAACTTGACAAAAGAAACAAATAAAAGAGCGAACCTGCAATAGCAAAGGACTGCCTGAGAATTGAGCTGTAGGGCTGCTCTTCATCACATCTAGACCCATCAAGGTCTCTGCCAACACTAAACCAGCAAAACCCACACGGTTTCCAATTTGCTGAGCAAAGTTAAGCAATATAGGATCGGCATGACCAGAGGAAGGGCCAAGCAAGTAGTAATGGAGGAGACAAATGCACAATGCATGAAAGCACGACTTCTGTAAGGAAACTTGGCGATGGGCCTCAGCTGTGCCAAAACGCTGAATAAGTTGCAGAATCTCTAGCCTTCCTTTCACCAGGAAGAATTTAACTTCATGTTTCTGAACTTGGAGTAAATCTTTCAGGAGATCACCCCGGTTGAACAAGGGATTAGGAGCAACAAAACCTTCCCTGTCTGAATGGCCCATAATGGCCGCAAATTCCTCGACAATAGGACACAATTCTTCTCTCTTAAAGCGGAAGACGTGAAAATCAGGGTCCCACAAACTAGCGGCTGCCCTAAGGAAAGCAAAATTCATGGGAATGTGACGAAGGGAAAAGAGGAAATCCATGCCAAAGGAATTAAAGTGCAGACGGTCAAGGCCATTAAAGGAATCTAGCCACTGATCAAGGATTGGTTGTGCCATATGCAAAGGAATGGTTGCTGACAATGCTATCGGGTTCGTAGAACGCGTACTTATAGGACTAGGTCGACTCTTAGTTCGAATCGGAATCGGATTCTTAATCCTCGAAAATTTAGTCGGTCTCTCGGCCGGCACTTCGATAAGACGGCCGTGGGATCAATCCACCGGCCCGTAGATAATAGGGTTAACCTGCAAGTCAAACCCAGGCAAGCCAAACAATCCTTCGGCCGCCAGATCAAAGCTTCGGCCGTGTAATCACTAGCTCGGCCGCCAGAACGGCTATTTTACAGACTGTTCCCACGGTTCAGTTCGTTTCATTGGATTAACGAAAATATCACACATAAACAAACGTAAAGAACAGCATATACAATCACAATCGTAGAGCAAAAGGTTTTTGTTTCATATATCGAAAGCTTTTTACATCACAAGGTGGATCATTCCACATTTCCTAAAACAAACTATACGTCGATTTCCTGTCAAACTAACCTATGCAGGAAAAGAAACGAAAAGAGGAAGCAGAAGAGGATGTCGAACCCTCTGGTGGTCCGAACAAAAGAGACCAGCTGCAAAAAAGAAGAGGACGCCCCTGGGGCGATGTATACCAAAGGAGTACTACGGTGCAGAAGGGACACCACATGGCTCAAAAGAATCACCACATGGCCCAGAAAAACCACCACACCGCGTACCAACGCCACACCAGGAGCTCTGTGTCATGGAAACAAGTCACCCATGCGAGGGCCCCTAATCAAGCGTACCCATGCGAGGATCCATGATCAAGCGTCAAGACAGGACCAAAAGCGAACGTGGCCTCCCTCCGCGCACGCTAGCCACGTCAGCATATCACCCACGGCCCGGAGCTGTCGGAAATAAGGAAAAGTGAAAAGGGGGAGGGTCTTCGGTCGAAGCCTTGGACGGAAGGAACGGAGAGGGAAGAAAGAAAAGTGAAACGAACGGTTGAGGCCGTGGCCTTTTATAGGCCCCTGGAAATGAATCAATTAAGCGGCCGAGACATGCATCCTTCGGCCGAGACATCAATCCTTCGGCCGAGAGATCGGTCTCCTGGCCCCTTAATCAAATTCCCTCAGCAACAGCAGATCATGCTCAGTGCACCAATTCAAGCCACTACAGAATCCTCAACCAACCAAGTAGCCCTGGGGGCATCCCCAGGCCAACAAAATATGATCAAGACTAGCCTTGGGCCCAAGCATCGAAGATCTCTCTCCACAAACTGCTGGCCAGCAAAACAAGACACTCATCAGCCCTGAGCTCAAAACTTCAGCGGCTCCAAGCCCATTATTGGCAGGCTCTACGCCCATATCAATTCATCCAGCGGCTCTACGCCTTCAACTTAACGGCTCTACTATCCTGACAGGCTCAAAGCCCATCATCTCTACGCAACTCAGTGGCTCTAAGCCCCCACCTACCAATTCAGCAGCCCCGTGCCCATCATCTCTAACACAACTCAGCGGCTCTACGCCCGCCATTTCATCAACCCAGCGGCTCGAAGCCTATGTCTACTATCTCAGCAGCTCTATGCTCGCTATCACAGTAATAGGCTCTACGTCTTCGCCTATCAACTCAGCGGCTCGAAGCCCCTTACTCCAACAGGCTCGAAGCCTGTACCTATCATCTCAGCGGCTCTAAGCCCTCAACACAGCAGGCTCTACGCTCGTTATCTCACCAAAGCGGCTCGAAGCCCATTTTGCCTCTACAGGCTCAAAGCCTTTATCACCCAGCGGCTCGAAGCCCTTTATCATAGCGGCTCTACGCCCGTATCAATTCAGCGGCCCTGTGCCCATCGTCTCTACACAACTCAGCGGCTCCAAGACCGCTATCTCAACTGGCTCAAAGCCGTAAACAAGCAATCCCAGCGGCTTGAAGCCCTTTATCTCAGCAGCTCTATGCTCGCTATCACGGCAATAGGCTCTACGCCTGTTATCACAAACTCAAGCGGCTCAAGGCCTACTATCACCCAGCGGCTCAAAGCCGTGAACAAGCAATCTCAGCGGCTCGATGCCCATTATCGACATGGCTCTACGCCCATATACACTCATTCAGCAGCTCTACGCTCGCTGTCACAACTCAGCGGCTCTAAGCCCACTATCTCAACTGGCTCGAAGCCGTAAACAAGCAACAGGCTCTAAGCTGCCCCAACAATCAAGACATCTATTCTCAGGCTCTACGCCTGAATGCTCAAAAATCTAACATTTTTGAATGCTCAAGCTCTACGCTTGGATGCCCAACCACTGTGTACTGGATGCTCAAGTTGTATACTTGAATGCTCAAGCTCTACGCTTGGATGCCCAACCACTGCGTACTGGACGCTCAAAGCCTGTACTTTGAATGCTCGGATTCTGCCATCCGAATGCTCGAGCTCTCCGCTTTGAATGCTCAAGTCCGGAACTTGATAGAAGCTCTAAGCTTAAAACAAACACACACGCACGGGCCCGTGCACATTTGCATTTATCACATCGAGTCTGCATCATCGTATCTGTTCACATCTAACAAACAAAGCATTGCACATATACACTCTGCATATCCCTCATGAAATAGGTCAACCCTGCAATCAACCGGCTCTATGCCTCGGTTTTATTGATCGGCCCAACGCCTCGATCCATTGGCTCCGCGTCAACACCTATGATGAGAAAGCTCCGTGCACAGACCATCAGAATGCAACCAGCTCTATGCTTCGGTTCATATCACGTCAAGCTCTAAGCTCCGACAACTCAGGTCCACGCCTCAATCACTTCAGGCTCCATGCCTCAATTCCTTCACCTCAGGCCCTTGCCTTATGCCAGCTCCGTGCTTCGATTCCATCAAGCTCTAAGCTTACCTCAGGCCTCCGCCTCATAAACCACAGCAGGCTCCACGCCTCAAATCTAATCACTTTAGCCTCTCGCCTTATGATCAACACCAGCTCCGTGCTTCGGTCCTATCAGTCACCTCAGGCTCTCGCCTTATGATCAACACCAGCTCCGTGCTTCGGTCCTATCGAGCTCAAAGCTCCGACAATGATCAACACCAGCTCCGCGCTCCGGTCTTATCAATCCAATCCCCTCCGGCCTTCGCCTTAAGATTGCAACAGCTCCACGCCTCGACTCCATCACTCCCCAGGTCTCGCCTCATGACTACAACTGGCCGTGCCTCGGTCCCCTCATCGCCAAAGCTCCGTGCTCCAGCCACTGGCCGCGCCTCCCCTACATCTCAAAAACAAACCGGCATCCAACTCATCCCCAGCAGATGGTTTGGATTCCACCCCATTACATCAATTCCTTCCAGCTCATTCGCAAGGATAGGCTACTCTACCGAGCTCCTTTCAGTCAAAGTAAGGATGATCAAGAAAAGCAAACGCACTGCAGTGTACCGATCTACCCCAAAATAACTAAGGAAGCTCTCCGCAAAACTCCCTGTAGCCCCGCGCTCCTTCAACTATCTTCCGCCAAAACCCTGCTCAGCCTAGGTACGTCACACTACGGCTTTTAAAGCCCTAAGGTACATCTTCTCTCTAACCCTCCAAACTTTTTACTTTTCTTTATTGCCCGAACTACGATTGGTCCGAATTTCCCTTGTGGAATACGAGGCAGCCTCCCGGCCCGACCATAACAAAACCTTTTTCAAAACTCCTTGGAATAGTGGTTGGACCAAATTGAGTTGCTTTTACAGCTTTGACTCTTACTCAAACATGTCTCGCGATCCGTCGAGTTCAGTCAAAGAGGGGCATCTGTAGACACCCCAATTTGGCCTAACGATTATTTCAAGTCCCACCTTGGGACAATCCCGATGATGAAATGGATACAATGATTGCTGATTGCTTCCTTGAGAACCTTAGGACTTTCGGTGAGAACTTTGACCACTTAGAGGACCCAATTCAAAGCCATACAGCCTTTCAGACAGAAATACAGAAGCCTAGGAAAATCCATCTGACGGCCGTAACATCAATCCCACGGCCATAACATCAATCCCTCGCCCGAGCAACCTGCAAAATCTCCCTGAGAGATCAATTCCTCGGCCGCAAGATCTATCCTTCGGCCGAGACATCCATTCCTCGGCCGTGAAATCCTTTACTCGGCCGCCAGATCGACCTTTTTCCAGACTCTCGAACGTTCTGTCAGACGTTTGGTTTGATCCAACTACACTACCTTCCCGATGCGTTCGGGCTACGTTCGGAGATCACGACGTAGAGTTTGAGATGCATTGCAATTGCAATTGCCATCTCGTGATTTGATTGGCCGGAGCGAGTCATCCCTATGCCTATATAAAGGGGCCTTTGGGTTCCGAAATATACACACGAAATTATCAGAGTACACACTCTCAATCAAACCTCGAAGCTCTGCACAAATACTCCCTCAATCCCATACTCCAAAAGCCCTAACCTTCCGAAGGCAGCCGTCAATCCGGCGATCAAACCCCGAAGTTCAAACCCTAACCCTAGGGTTCTCGATCAAGCAATCAATCAATCACATTCAAATCCGAGGCAATCAAGCAACTGAGGGATCAAGGTGGTGAGGCCCAACGGCCTCTGGTTTGTTTTACTTATTGCATTTATGGCTAACCGTAGCATTTAAATTATCTGCTAAGCTTTTCTGTCTGGTGTGAGGAAGAACATCGACTGGGGTTTCGATCCCTCGGCCGATAAATCCAGGAGGATCCCTCGGCCGTGAGATCCATTCACCGGCCGCGAGATCCATTCCCCTGGGACAGTTTCGTCTGTTTCCTGCTTTTCTGTGCATGCTTCAATTATCGCATTGGCTCACTTTGCTTACTGTTTAAAGGAATAATTAAACAAACTATGTGTTAGGATTAAACAAAGCATTTATACGTCTTATGTTGAATGATTATGGGCCAGTCTCATGGCTGGGCAAAGAGGGGTGCCTAACACCTTCCCCTTATTGTACTTTTGGCTCCCGTATCCAGAATCTCTATCTATTTTCCCAGTTTTAATAAACTGGGTGGCGACTCTATTTGATGATAACCATTATCATGTGGCGACGTTCCTAGCCATGGGAATGTCCATGATTTTGGTTTATGAAGTGAGCAACCAATCGAGCAAACACAATGTGATCAATCTGTATGGCGATGCCCCGTTTTGGAGGTGTCTACACTGCTGAGGTCTTCCCACGTGGTGAGGCGGTTACACCAAAAGATAATCATGAGCGCACATGGACGTGCCAGCTCACCCCAAAAGTGGTTACCAGATCTATTCCATGATGTAACCATAACGTCACTCGGCTTGTACCAAGCACGTGATCGTACTTGGAGAGCAAGCCAAAGGGATTCTATAAATACCAAGCCATGGCAACCCTAAAAGGTACATGCTCACAGACACTCATATTGAATAACTCCAATCCCTTGCCTCTCTCTGCACATACTTATCTTCTCGCAGGAGGGCCTTGCCGGGGGAATCCCCGGTCAGGTCTTAGTCGTGCGTTTACTGTGCAGACTGGGGGAAGAAAGCTTGGAGACCATCTAACCACCGGAGGAGGAGCGAGGATCGAAGAACACGGGTCACACAAGATCCTATTTTGCTGGACTATGAAAAACTATGTCTATTGAACTATAATGATCTCAGTGCACCTGAGAAAGCTTGGTGTCGGTAGAAGTCAAGAATAAGATGGCTTAGTTTGGGGGACAATAATACAAGTTTTTTTCATAAGAAAGTTGCAAGCCATAGAATGAGGAACATGATCTTATCTATTTGTGATGAGGATGGACACCGATTGGGAGATCCCAAAGCTCTTAAGGGTGAGATTCTCAGATTTTACAAGGGGTCTAAATTTGATAAAAAACTTTCTTCTAGTGAGAGATTATGCTTTGTTAACATAGTTCCAATTTCTTTTCATGCTGCCTTAATTACTCCTGTTAGTCCAGAAGTAATCAGGGTGGCTCTCTTTGCTAGTGATGGTGACAAATCCCCGGGGCTAGATGGATACAGCTCAAGCTTTTATCAGAAGAACTCATCAGTGGTGGGCCAGGAGGTAACTACTACAATTTTGCATTTCTATCAAACTGGTATCTTATTGAGAGATGTCAATGCTACTGCACTTTCTCTCATTCCTAAAATTAGTTGCCCTCAGTCTATGAAAGATTATAGGCCTATAGCATGTTGTAATGTCATCTACAAAGTGATAACTAAGGTGTTAGCTAACAGATTACAGCCTGTTCTACCTTGCATTATCAATAAAGCTCAAGCTGCTTTTATAAAAGGTAGGTCTATATCAGACAATATCTTGTTGATGCAAGAACTGGTAAGGAACTATCAAAGGGATTTTGGTATTGCTAGGTGTGCTACCAAAATAGCAAAATATGCACGTGTCACTCCCTCAGCAGCATGTGTGGTGGGCCGATCGAGACCGGCCTGACTGAGCAATAGGGTTCAAACCCAATGGGCCAAGGACAGTTGGGATGAAAGGCTGTCGTTGTGCCTGACTGATGTGACACGCTCGGCCACATGGCAGATAGCTGGTTTGCCTGGTCGGGCCACATGGATGAACAGATGGTAATATGGAACAGCTCGGCCACATGACAGATGCTGACCTGTTGGTTTGGCCAATCATGCATGGCATCCTTCTGAAAAACGGTCACAAATGACATCACGGGACACGAGTGTAGACACCCCAATTTGAACTTTTCGAAATTCCTTGATTTGTGGCCCGGAGGCTCCCCGATGATGAATTTGGATCAAAACAAGCCTTGTACCAATCGAGACTTTGCTCCTTGAAGGATTTGAAAAGGAAATAAAAATGGTCAAAAGCATTTCCAAGCGCTTGGGAGCAGTCCCGAGCGCTCAAAATCGTTTTCCAAAACCTGTGGTCTAGCTCACTCTCGAGCGCTCAAGAGTGAAGACCCAAGCACTCGAGACCACTCCCGAGCACTCGAGACCACTCCCGAGCGCTCGAGTCTTCTGTGCTGCCCAATGGATGGCAGGGCTCCCCACTATCCATGCAATCCATCATTGCAGCCACCTTGAGCCGGCTGAGGCTTGAGTCTACACTCAACCTCAGTCACATAACACTAGGTCAGCAGATTTTCCCCATTTTAAGATGTTTTATTCAAAAACCATTTGATTTCAAAACTATAGGTTATTTTGGCTATAAATAGGAGGGCCTGGTTTCAGAGCAGCAAGGGGCTGCGAAATTTCTTCTCTCTAGGAACCCCCCTTCTCTGCTCTTTCTCTCTCTTGTTCAAAGCAAGAACTTCCCAAACTCAAACTCCAACTTCAAACCTCAAAAGCTTTCAAAAGATCATCAAGTAAAATGCAGGAAATCCAGAACAATCCTAGCTTCTGATTTCTTGTATTCTCCTTTCTCCATCCACTTTTCAAAAGTCAGTCAAGGAGCAAAGTGTCAAGCAAAAGGTAGAAAACCCTTCTACTTTGATATCAAACCAAAGAGGCTGTTCTTCCCTTCTGAGGGGGGTCTCTCAGCCTGACCCAATCTTCAATACTGGGTGCATGGTTGGGAGACCTTAGTGTAAAAACAAGAGCAATGGGGTACAAAAAACGTTTTATCAAAATCCTTACTGGAAACACTCTCGAGCGCTCGAGAGTGCTCCCGAGCGCTCAGGACTGTTCCCAGTTTCATGCATGGTTCTTTGTCACAAAGTAGGCTGGGAATGAGGTGCACTCTTAAAAGAAGTGGTTTCATTTTGGCATGCATGCACAGAAAGTCATTTTCCCCCAAAACGAAAGTGTTTCTTACAAATTTCATGTAAGAACAAGGTTTTCCAAAGTTAAAAATAAGATTTTCTCTTGTTAAAGACCTAGACGAGTGTGAATGCATGATAAAATGATTTCATTTTTCATTTGAGAGCAAGCTGACATGCAGCTCACTTCCAAGCGCTCCGAACCATTCCCGAGCGCTCGGGAGTGCATGCATGCCATTCCATTCCATTTTCCCAGTCTGCTGTGTTCTCTGATTTATGCATGCATAGGTGTAGCCATTTGCTCTTTAAAAGTTGTAGATCTAATCTTATCAAGGCAGGGATGCATGATCTGAAAGATTGAAGGCTTAGCTCAGTCTTTCAAGTCCTCTGCTGAGCTAGTAGTGTACTTAACAACATTTCAGTTTCCAGTTTTACAGTATATTCTGTCTGTGCTAACAAAGTTTTGCAGGTTGAGAGTGTCAGCACTCCCAAGCGCTCGGGACCACTCCCGAGCGCACGAGAGTGAATCCAGTAACAGTGTTGCATTTTCAGTCATCTTGTATATTATGCATGGCTATCTCCCCCCCCCCCCTCCTGTACACATGCACATGCATGCACTTCCTACATGGTATTACTGTGGATACTTGCTAGCTGGTTAAATGAAACAAAATCCCTTTTAAAAATCTCACAAACGTTTAGTAGAGACCGATTTCGAATCGGGCGAGGGGGGTGCCGTAAAACCCTTCCCCCCTCGTAACATGGCTTCCGGACCCTCAAAACGATCTCTGGTTTTCAATTCAAATCAATGATTTTCAATCAAAACGGTTTCTCGGGTGACATACCATAAATCCGGGTGGCGACTCTTCAAACTCGAACGATTTTTCGAATCGAATTCAAAATGGCACGGGGCGCGCGATTTTCCAAATTGGGCCGCCCCGATCTCACCCGGGGCTGTGGTAGCCCACAGTGGCGACTCTGCTGGGGACATTTAATTAATACTTGAGAAAAAGTTGGTTTGTTGATAAAACGGCCCGCTTTCCTTGAGTATCAATTAAACTTGTGAGCCAAGCTTGAAAAACGTTTGTGGGATTTTCAAAGTTATTTTGTTTCATTGTCTATCTTTTGTATATATCTTGTGCAACCTCGCTGTTGTGTTTCGGCAATCCTACCCGGCTTGCCGGTGATGGGGAATCCCGAAATGCTCAGCAACCCTCGACCGTGATGAGTCATCTCTACCGTTTGTACCATTATTGGGTGTACGCTCAATAGTGGGAGGTATACTTTGACTCTAGTCCGGGGAACCCCTTTCAAGCCAAAACCGGCCTTTGTACATGTTTAGCAAGCCATAGATCCTTCCAAATTAGGATAGAAACCTACAGGGTAGGATTACGTGCTGTATCCTGTTTACGTGCTGCATTTCATTTTGCATCATCATTCTGTCAGTCATTGTTCTCGAGACTCGCTCGCGCGGTCTTTGCGAGGTTGCCGAGACCCGATGAAGAGTCACGCTCTCTTATGCGTGTTGATCAACCGTGTGAGTCCTCGAACTAAAACCCGAGGGAAACTAGAATTTTGCTAAGTCCTTGACTAGTGCTTAATCAAAGAATTAACCAAAGGAAGGAATGACATGGAAACAAAACGTCGTGATACTAACACCATCCGGGCTAAAAGCAAACGTATCGCTTACGCCGCTTTGGTTATTGTATCACGTTGTCCACCCCAAGTCATTCCAAACCATGGTCGATTTGTCGAGGGAACATTATTCGAACACTTAGCCTATTTTAGCATCCTTTGGGAAGCGTTGGTTCCTAAACGAGGATACACCCCAAAAATCCGAGGATTAAGGCAACCTCGCATGAAGGATGCTAAATCGTTTTTGAAAAATGAGAGTCGATGACGGTGACGATGATGCACATTTTCTAAATCGTTTTTGAATCGCGTCTGAGCACGGTTTTTGCTTTGCTGTCAGTACTGAGCAATTGGGCCGAAGAAGAAGAGTACCATGCCCTCCTGGACCAGACCCTTGGGACAGAGATTGGAACGGCTTCAACTTCAAGCAGATTCTGTCAGTGCATCAGATTTGAGGCGGAAATGGATCTACTGATCGGGAACCTAAACCCAAACCCCAATCCAAACCCGAACGGGGGCAACCCAAACCCGAATGCCGGCAATCCAAACATAAACCCAAACGTCAACCCAAACGGAGGCAACCCGAATCCAAACCCAAACGGAGGCGAGCCAAATCCGAATCCTAACCCCGTTCCTAATCCAAATCCAAACCCTAACCCAAATCTGGAAAACTTGTATGGAGAAATGGGACAGATAAGGGAAGATATCCAACGTCTGGGCGAGCGCACTGATAACCAAATCGCCCAACTTATGATGATGATTACTGGGGTTGCACGACGGCTTCCACCGTAAAACCCGAATCCAAACCCTAACCCAATTCCGATTCCAAATCCAAATACAATTCCAGTCCCTAACCCAAACCCGAATACGATTCCAAATCCAAACCCGATTCCCAACTTAAACCTCAACCCAAACCCTAATCCGAATCCGAACCCGGAGCAGCTGGTTTTTGAATTGGAAGCCCCGCAAAACCCCGAGATGGCAGCAGTGTTGGCAAAGACCACCCAATTGGAGGAGTTAGTGGCGAGGAACGAAAAGATAGCATCGACCGGCTTTGACATCAATAAGCTTTGCTTATTTCCTAAAGCAAAGCTTCCAGAAAAATTTAGACCAATTGACTTTGCTAAGTTTGACGGGACAGGTGACCCGAAGGCACACTTGACGGGATACATTGGAGCACTTTCCATGTGGGGAGTGGAGAAGGATGCTATGGCACAGATGTTCTCGTAGACTTTGGTAGGACATGCTCAACACTGGTTTACTTCACTGGATGAAAGAAAGAAGCGTTCATGGGAGGACATATGCGCGGCTTTTGTGACGCAATATGATTACAACATTCAGTTGGAGGTGACCACCCGTGAATTGGAAGCAACAAAGATGGAAGCAAAGGAGGCCTTCGCCGATTTTGTGAAAAGGTGGAGGGCTAAGGCCGCACAGATGAAAGACAAACCAAGCGACAGGGACCAGATCCGGATGATTGTCCAGAACCTTCAACCAACTCTCGCACGGCACATGGTTATGGCTCAAGCGTGCTCAGACTTTAAAACATTCTTTGACACAGGCTTAGCCGTCGAAGAAGCAGTCCAATTGGGGATCCTTGACAAACCCGAGCCTGCTCCCAAGCCCAAGAAGGTTTACTCCGGAAAATAGCAACACCCTGTTTGGCAACTCAAACTACACCAACCTTCCCAACACCTCCACAAACACATCCCAAGCCGAGCCAGTGAACCAAATTGCCACCCAAACCAACCAACCGAGTACTCAACCCCGCACTTTCGCTCAGTTCTCAGCACCGCTCTCTACTGTGCTCAAGAAATTAGTCGAAAGTGGCATGCTCAAGCCACTTACCCCTACTCCCCTACCTCAAAAATTCCCTGCATCCCACAACCCTAATGCATACTGTGCCTTCCACCAGAACCCGGGCCATTTAACCGACAACTGCCTCCGTCTCCGCCACGTTATCCAGAATCTCATAGACAACAAAACTCTCCCCATGCCACCACAAAAGCCAAACAACGTCTCAAACCCGCTTCCGAAGCACTCCAATGCCCGCACCAATCATATCTCCATAAGCCAACCCTTTAACCCCAGCCATTACATCGTCCCTACCACCCAACCCAAGCCGATTGTCGAGATTCCGGCCGAAGATACTGTCTGTGCACTTGAATCTACAGATTGGGACTTCCAAAGAAGGTGGGAAGAGTTGGCGAGTGATTTCCTTGCAGTGGAAAACCGGGCTATCATAACTGGAGTATGGCCCGTGGCACTCGATGCTCACCAAGTTGAGGAATTGGAACATGGCAATTGGAGGCAGGAATTCGAAGAAGTGATGGCCGACCCGTTGGACGGGTACTCCCTATTTGCTCTATTCTTGGAGCCGGAACCGATTGAAGAAGAGGATGAATGGGCATGGGAGCCCGAACCCAACGGGTGGCACTGGATTGATGATTCTGACCCTTTAGATGAAACGTCATTGGCATACCTCTTTCAAGAAGAGGAAGAACGAGAAGAAATGGACCTCATGAACCCCGCATGTTTTCGGGGCTCACTGTCAGCGCCATTATCAATATCACTAGAGGCTCCGACACCCTCAACCATGCCATGGATCAGGCCTTCATCCCACAAGAGTACATTATTGAGGAGTTCTTCCCCTGGCCCGTAGTCGAAATCCCCAATGAGCCCGCTATCTGTGTACTGGACCCTAAAGATCTGTGGGGAAAATCTGAATTGGTGAATGTGTGGATTGATGGCGAGGAACTGACCGTCAATAGGGCCATGATAGATGAAGGCTCTCTATAGATTAGCAACAGCAGCAACAACAGCAACAACAGCAACAACAGCAACGTCAACTTCTGGAGTTCCCTAGAGGAAGGAAATATGTGGCACGCTCTGGAGATGGAAACCCTCAACGAAACCTTGGAGAAAACGGCACTTGACAAAGGAAAACGTAAGGCTGACCCTTGCGACACTAACTTCTCCAACTTTTGGGAGGGTACTTGGTGGGAGCCCATTCCCAAAACAATTAGCAATCTTACCAGGAGTGGAAGAGTCTACCAACCTACCAACCTCCAGCAGGGAAGCTCGTCCCGAGCCTCTCCACCGCAGCAGAACAACCCTGTCAACTCGGCAAGCCCGAACACCTCTCAAGCTCCAGTAAACAACCCTCCTAGCTCCACAAACTCGCCACCTCAATCTAACCCACCTGTCCATCTCAACCCTTTCGTGAGTTCAAACCCTGACGCCTCCCAACAACAAAACCTAGCTGCCATCACTGACCCTATTATCCGACAGCTCCAAGAAACCCCTGCTCGTATGTCTATGTGGGGAGTGTTAGCTGCATCCCGCGAGCACCGTCGCAGGCTCGTAAACACCCTCTCCAGACTCGAGGTTCCCTCTGATATAGCTCCAGAAGCCCTCATCGCCCTCATAACCCCGAACCTCACCCAGCACACCCTGTCGTTCACGGAAAAGGACCTCCCGCTGGAGGGAGCTGACCATAACAAGCCACTACACGGGACGATGAAGTGTCTCGGAAAATGGGTCCCTACAATTCTCATCGACAATGGTTCAGCCATCAACGTGTGCCCACTTCGCACCGCTTATTGCCTAGGCCTCAAGAACAAGGACTTTGCACCATCGAATCTGGGTGTCCGCGCATATGATAATACGCGCCGCGATGTTTTGGGGACAATCAACTTGGAACTCGCGACGGGGAAGTTTAAAACCACTGTCGAATTCTGTGTGTTAGAGATACCTGCGTCGTTCAATCTCCTGCTAGGGAGGCCTTGGCTGCATCGCCCGGACGTCATGGGTGTGCCCTCAACGTTGCATCAGAAACTCATCCTGGGTTTAGATTCTGGAAATCTCATTATCCATGGGGACTCGGGCATCCGTCCTCACTCTGAAGACAACTCCCCACTGCTAGAGATTATGCATGGAGAGGAAGATGTTGCCATGGGGGGCTTTGCAGTTATGACCTCGAAAGTGTGCACCATCCGGGCCGAGGACGGTTTCTTGGTGAGTTCCGCAGCGCTGGAAATTATGAAAAGAATGAACTATCTACCGGGCATGGGTTTGGGACATTATGGTCAAGGAGTCCCGGAGTTCCTTGATTTCCCTGGAAGTAACGAGCGCTTTGGTCTAGGATATGAAGCCAAGAAGAGCGATCCGGCAAAGAGGTGGCGCAACCGCGCCCGGGCTCACGCAGTCGGGGTTAAGCTGAAAGTGAAAAAAGCGCTATACCGAGGACAACCCGAGCCTTTCGTGGATCTGGAAACAAAGGTGAAGTACCCCGGGTTTGAAATCTTTGCCAGCGACACTTGGGAAGAGGATGAAGTAGTGACCAAGGTGGAAGAGGTATCTGAGGCACTCGACTGGCTGGAGGCTTTTGGTTTGGGCAGTCTCCAACTCCTGTTTGAAGGCGAAGATCCGGAGGGTATGGTCGAAGACGTTGCTGTGCTTATGCTTGGAGAGGAAGAAGAAATCGAAGACCCTTCCAAACTCATTGTGGAAGCTGTAGGCGCTTATGAGAATTGCATTTTTATACCACTTGTAAAGCGCACTCACGACACTTGCACCGAGTCGGAGTCTGAGTCTGACTCCTCGTCTAGCACAGAGTCGGAGTTTGTGCCTATTGGCCCTCCACAGCGTAGCTTTTACTTTAAGTTTGAGTCAACCGTTGTATTCCCCCCTTTTGAGGAGGCTGCTAATGAAATGAATGATCCCTTTGCTTACTTGCCTGATTTTGAAATAAATTGCTTAGATCCCGACGATGAAGGAATAGATCTCGATGGGGACATCCCCATGGAAATCCGTTCCCTCATCGATCGCGAAAATGAAAGGCATGCTTAGCCTTTAAAAGAAGAAATAATCTCTATAAATTTGGGTGATGAGGAGAACCCTCGATTGGTTCAGGTCGGTTCCGGGCTGTCCCCTGATGAGCTTCAAGAGCTCACAGATTTACTAAAAGAATTCAAAGAAGTTTTCGCTTGGTCCCATGCGGACATGCCCGGAATCGACCCGGAGATCGTCGAGCACAGGATCCCTCTCTTCCCCGATGCAAGACCCATTAAGCAGAAACTGAGAAGAATGCGGCCCGATTGGGTTTTAAAGATAAAAGAAGAGCTTACAAAACAAATCGATGCCGGCTTTCTAATAGTAACAGAGTACCCCACTTGGGTCGCAAACATTGTTCCTGTCCCCAAAAAGGATGGAAAAATCAGAGTGCGCGTCGATTTCAGAGATCTGAACAAAGCGAGTCCCGAGGATGATTTTCCATTGCCGCATATAGACATACTTGTGGATAACACTGCAGGGCACGCTTTACTGTCCTTCATGGATGGTTTCTCAGGGTACAATCAGATTCTCCTAGCTCCGAAAGACAGGGAAAAGACCACATTCATCACCGAGTGGGGGACATACTGTTATCGGGTTATGCCATTTGGGTTGAAAAATGCCGGTCCTACATATCAAAGGGGTGCCACGACACTGCTGCACGACATGATTCATAAGGAGGTCGAAGTATACGTCGATGACATGATAGTGAAAGGAAAGGAGCGAAAAGACCATCTCCCAGCATTGAGGAAGTTCTTGGGAAGGATTCAGAAATACAGGATGCGTCTCAACTCGCAGAAGTGCACGTTCGGAGTCACGGCCGGAAAGATGCTTGGATTCATGATCACAACCAGGGGGATTGAGGTGGATCCTTCTAAGATCAAAGCCATTCTTGAGATGGAACCACCTCGATTCGAGAAAGAAGTCCGGTGCTTCTTGAGGAAAATTCAGTTCATCAGTCGATTCATCGCCAAGTTGACCTTGACCTGTGAACCACTTTTTCGACTACTCAAGAAAGACGTGAAATTCGAATGGAATGACAAGTGTCAGAAAGCTTTCGAAGCAGTGCAGACTTATCTCCAGAATCCTCCAATCTTGATGCCGCCCATCCCGGGAAAACCTTTGATCCTATACTTGTCCGTCACGCCCTCGTCAATGGGGTGCATGTTGGCACAAGAAGGAGAAGATGGGGTTGAAAGGGCAATCTACTACTTGAGCAAGAAGATGGTGGGAAGCGAAGAGCAGTACACTTCGTTAGAAAAGACGTGCTGGGCACTGATATGGGCCACGAAGAAATTGAGACACTACATGCTGGCTTACTCGGTGATATTGATTTCTCGGATGGACCCTCTCAAATATCTATTCGAGAAGCCAGCACTTACCGGTAAGCTAGCACGTTGGTTGCTCTTATTGGCTGAGTTCGAAATCAAGTACGTCACTCGCAAGTCAGTGAAAGGAAGAGCGGTGGCAGAGTTCTTGGCGGATCGTCCGATTGAGGGCCCAGACCACACTGAATTTCAATTTCCCGACGAAGATGTAATGACAGCAGTTGACGAAACATGGATGTTGTACTTCGATGGGGCCGTTAATCAGAAGGGCTTTGGGATTGGCATACTGCTAGTCTCGCCTGAGGGATCGCACATTCCCCTCGCTTTCAAACTAAACTTCGAAGTCACGAACAACGAGGCAGAATACGAAGCCTGTATCGTGGGAATGGAAGCTGCATTGGAGATTGGAGTCAAGGTGTTGGAAGTTGTCGGAGATTCCAACTTGGTCGTATCGCAAGCAAATGGAGAATGGAAAGTTAGGGACGAGAAGATGAAGTCGTATCATCAGCAACTCGACGAGCTTATCCCAAACTTTCAAAAGGTGACCTTCACGCACGTACCGAGGATGAAGAATCGCTTCGCCGACGCACTGGCTACTTTAGCATCCATGCTGGAACTTCCAATTGGGGTAAAGCTGAGACCTATCATGATTGAGCAGAGGGGGAAGCACGTGTACAACTATGTCATGAACATCGACGAACCGGACGATGGCCTCCCTTGGTTCCATGATATTTGGAATCTCGTCGAGAAGGGGGAATTTCCTGCGGATTCAACTAAGAAGGATCGGATTGCCTTACGGCGGCTCGCGTCTCAATACATCATCTGCGGTGGGAAACTATACCGGCGATCTCCGTGCGGAGTTCACAAGTTATGTGTTCGCGATGACGAGTCAAGAGCAGTAATGGAAGAGGTTCATGAAGGTGTTTGTGGGCCTCACATGAACGGAATGATGCTAGCAAAGAAGGTTCTGAGGTTGGGATACTATTGGTCAACCATGGAAACAGATTGCATCGAGTATGTGCGCCGATGTCATAAATGCCAGACTCATGCCAATCTTATCCATGTCCTGCCCTCAGAGTTACACTCAATGGCGACACCATGGCCATTCTCCGCCTGGGGCATCGATGTTATTGGAAAGATCACTCCCGCGGCTTCCAATGGTCACAGGTTCATTCTGGTAGCAGTGGATTACTTCACCAAGTGGGTCGAGGCAGCTTCGTATAAGACTTTGACGGCGGTTCAAGTGGCTCATTTTATCAGGCAAAACATCATTTATCGGTATGGGGTCCCTCAAGCCTTCGTGTCTGATAATGGCGTTCACTTCAAGGGAAAGGTTTTGGAACTCTTCGACGAGTTCAAGATTCAAGTGCATCATTCAACCACCTATCGGCCACAAACAAATGGGGCAGTTGAGGCGGCAAACAAGACAATCAAGACGATCCTCGAAAGGACTACTCAGTCAGCTAGGAATTGGCACGAACAATTACCACTAGCTTTGTGGGGATACCGGACGTCTATTCGTACACCGACGGGGGCAACACCCTATTCTTTGGTGTACGGTATGGAAGCCGTTCTCCCTATCGAGCTAGAAGTTCCATCGCTGAGGGTCATGGCTGAGAGCGGAGTGAACGAGGCCGAATGGATCAGTGGGAGATTTGAAGAGCTCATGCTATTCGACGAAAGAAGGCTACGGGCGTTGTACCACATTCAGGGTTACCAGCGAAGGATCGCCCGGGCGTTCAACAAGAAAGTGAAGTCGAGGGACCTGCAAGAGGGGGATATGGTAGTCAAGGAAATCCGTGCGCCAGTGTTCGACCTACGAGGAAAGTTCCGACCTAAGTGGGCAGGGCCGTACATCATCAAGACCATTCTCTCTGGAGGAGCGACCTCAATCATCGACCTTGACGGCAACGAATTCTCGAATCTTGTCAATTTGGATCAGCTTAAACGGTATTACCCCTGAGAGAGCTCGCTAGGCCGAAAACCGCAAGGGCGAGCGGTCCCAGGCAAAAATTAGAGCAAGCCTGCTAGGTCGAAAACCCGAAAGGGCGGCTTAGGCAAAAGTTAAGGCAAAAGTCGAAAAAGAGCTCGCTAGGCCGAAAACCCGAAAGGGCGGCTCTAGGCAAAATTTAGAGCGCAAAAGAAGAGCGTTAATACCCGAGCGAACCCTAGCCCGAACTACATATGGACCTGATTCCCTTTTCGCGAGGGATACGTAGGCAATCTCACACTGAGGTTCGGTCCTAAACATCTCAAAAATCAAAATCCAAATTGACAAATCAAAACGTTTTCTCAAAGGCACGTGCGATTAGCGAACCGAAAGGGGGAAACCCTCAATCAGCCTATTTTATTCAGATTATCTCTTTATTACAAGCTGAGCATGAAAACGAAAAGCACATATTTAAAACACTCTTTTTATTTCAAAAACGGCAAAGTAAGCGGTCAACCCATCCTTGCTTCCACATCTCTCCTCAGCCATTTGCGGTACCTTCCGGTCGAAGCAATAGAGAAAAGTGGATCACTTGGCTCAGTCCTGCGAGCCTCCCACGATCAAACATAACTCCGAAGGCCTGGAATGGTGAAGGGAGGGAGACGAAGCACTTCAGAGCCCGGCAGCGGCACTTCTTGGTTTAGTCCAAACTGACGGAGGATCCGGAAGGGTGGATAGAAGGAGAAGCCTGCCAAGCCAGCCACAAGCACATGCATCGAACCCATGTTACTAGTAGTCATGGCAGGAAGCCTCAGCCAATGGCACCGCCAAACGATGTCATCTTCCTCGGCAGAAGCGAAGAAGTCAGCCCAGTCATCCTCGTTACTGTACGTCGCTAGAAAGGGACGGTTCCATCCACTTGCACGATACCACCAATCATTGGCTGGAGGTGTCAGCAGGCTCAACTTGTCACAAAGCCACATCTACCCAAAGAGAGAGAAAACAAGTAAGGACCCAGATAAAGCCTAAGCCGAGTGTTGAGGTAAAATGAATGAGAGAAATAGAAAAAGGAGGGCTGAGTGAGGTCCCTAACCTGCAGCAACAGCGGGCTACCACCAAAAACCCTTATGCGACCAGCATGGACAGCGTCTAACCCCATCAAGGTCTCGGCAAGAACCAAGGGTGCGACATCCTTGCAAGCCTCGATCTGAGAAGCGACACCCACCAATAGAGAACTGAGCTGACCAACGGACGGAACCAACAGGAAGGCCGCCAGGAGACAAATGCAACAAGCCATCATTCGATGTCCTTGATACTCAAAGTCTGTCAAGTCTCCAGGTGGGCTGAATTTCTCGTACAGCTGCACGATGTTGATGGCATTGCCCCGAGTGAGAAACTCAGCGGTGTTCCCGCTGATTCCCAGCTTGGCTTTCAGAATGTTCTTCATACTCTCCCTGAGCATTGGAACAATCGGCTCAGTGGAGTCATGACTTCCAAGGTAGGCATGGAACTCCTCGACGGTGGGGCACAGCTCTTGAGAACCAAAGCGAAAGACATGCACTTCGGAATCCCAAAAGCGTGTCGCGGCATGCAGCAAGACAGGACGGATTGCGACCTCTCGGAGATGCCGTAGGGCGTAGAGTCGGTGTCCTCGAAAGTTCAGCCAGTCGATGCCTTCAAGACTGTCCAACCAAGGTCGAAGCAAGGCTTGGTTCAACAAGGCCATTAGTAGGATGGATTTTTGGAAGAAGAATGATGGAATGAGGTGTGAAGGACTTGCCAAAGCATGACTCTGTATTTATAGAGGTCTGGAGGATACAATGCCACTTCCCACCAGCCTTGGAACTCATCAAACTTAACATTTTCAAGAAAATTCAAACTTTGGAAATTCAAAAAGTGTTGGAAAAGGCTCAAGTCTTGCTTTGGGAGGCCAGTTCTCCTGGGAAACAGATTGTTCAAAGTCACAAGGCACCTTGGAAGTATGCATGCAGAAGAAAACGACATGGGAATAGCTAGTGAGTGGCATTGGGAAGCAACAACTGATCTGCTGCTGACAGTAGTCCCGAGCGCTTGGGAGTGAAGACCCAAGCGCTCGAGACCACTCTCGAGCGCTTGGGAGTTCTACTGTTTTCAGCAGGTTTTGGTTCTCAGCTGTTTAGCCTCGATTCGTCCCTGAAAATGCATGCAACTCAGTTCAGAAGACCCTCAACTTATTCTTAGGGGATACAGCGATTTCCGTTATCTGTTTCCTTGTGTATTCGTCCATTTCTTTCAAAAATACGAAAGTTTCCAAGGTTTTCATTCCGCGAATATGTCAAATTCCACGTTAAGCGTGTTTGATTGAATCCAGTAATGCGTATAAGTCACAATGTGCATTATTGACTGTACGGCATGACCAAACGCACGTTAACGCTCTTGGTTCAAGTTTTCGTTGTTCAAGCGTCCCAAAATCATCATTTGCAAGTGTAAGTGAGGGTCGATCTTCGTGTCAAGGGCATTTTTGTAATTCTAGAGGTTCTCGCAGGTCACGACACTCATTGGCAACCGCACAGTGCACTCGATTACGATCAATAGCCCTTAAATCTAAGTTTCATGGTCGATCGCTCAAAATTTGCTGTTATGTGTCAATGTCAAGTTTTCGTTATTACTTTGAGAGTATCGGTTGAAATTCGCGTGCTCTTTACTTTTATTTCAAGCTAGTCGAACATATTTCATAAAATACAATTCTTAAAGGGAGTGCGAGCGGATGCAAAAGAGCGAAGTGCAAATTCTCATAAATGAAATACGGTATTTACAAGGAGTAAGGAAGGAAGTACAAAAGCTGGGGCAAACACGCGCCCAATCCTAACTACCGGGGCACGCAAGCCCAAACAAAATCAAGGCACGCAGGCCTAGAAGCTACAACTACCTTGGCACACAGGCCCATGTACAAGAAAGCTAGCAAAGCAAAAGCCTAATACTCAGACGTGACGAGTCCTCTTCTGCTGGTGGCCCTCGGGCTCTGTGATCTCACTCTCGTCACCGTCGTCTGCGCTAGGAGAACTAGAAGCAGTCTCTGAGTCCATCGTCCCTAACACACGCGACTCAGAGGACTCCTCTGACTCGTCCTCCTCCTCTGACTCCACGCGAGCAAGTCTCCGCTGGGACCCTGCCCTAGGTAAAACCTCGAACTGTCTAGCCTCCGCAGCGGGCCGCGACACTCCCTGTGTGCTGGCGGAAGCTGGAGAGCTCGTGGTAACCTGAGGTCGTGCCCTAGCTGAACGTCGTGGCTGCACCTGCATATCATAAACATGCGATCATTCTATGCATATTTGAAATTCAATTGATACATTAAAATACTATACATGCATTGTCATACCTCTGGAACGACAGGAGAAACAGGCTCAGAGACAGGTCTGGTCGGCAAGACCCTCCCTCTAGCACAGCCCTTCAGCAGGTGGCGCATCCCCACCATCAGCATTATGGCCGTCTCGGCCCACTCTCGCGGTACCTGTAATGTTCAAAGGATCAGAAATGTGCAAGCAGTAATCATTCAAAGCGCGAGGAGATCGAATTCGTTTATACCTGAGCAGGAAGCCGCATCGACGGCTACGGAAGACGTGGGACGTCTATCACCGCCCGTGCGCCACTAGGCCCAGTCACGCCTACCGTCCACTCCAGCGTACGTAGCACCGTCAAACCTGACGCCTCTGCCGTCTCCGGCACCCACGTGTCACTCTCTCCTCTGCCAGGTGGGCTGGCACCTCGACCACTACCTCGTGCGGACCGGCCGCCACGGCCTCGCACTCCAACCTTTCCTCTAGCACCAAGGCCTCGCCCTCCCTCAGCTACTCTCCGCTCCAACTCTGCCTCCACCCCTAGGCTCGTGGCCAGGTACTGGCCTACGTAAGCTGTGTAGTCCAGACCGCGTCGTAGGTGCCGCTCCAGGTCTGTGTTAGGCACTGTGTACAGCTCTAGCTCCGCACGAGTGTATTTCTCAGCCCTCTGCACGCGTGGAGGAAGCAGCCCAGGCACCACGAACGCTGGAAGACCGAGCGACTGCCGAGTCACCCGATCTCCTAAGTACCACTGCCAGCCCAGTGGGCACTCCAGCAGCACCCTGCTCCGCGTCACCTCCCTGCTCCTAGGTAGGAACTCAGCCTCCACCCTCGACCAACGATCCTAGTGCACCTGCATTTCAGATTTTTGGAACATCAGTAAAAGCATACGTCGAATGCGGAAAAGAGAAATGGAATAGGAGCGAATCATACCGCGACTCCAGTCAGGGTATCTAACCAGCGTCGGAAGGTCATCACCTCCCCTCTCCTCTCCCTAACCCTCCTGTAAGCCTTGCCCCACGCGAGCCCGCGAGGAAGCAAACCGGGATCTCGGCACGTATTCGTAGGCGGGAACATCTCGAGAACCTTGTAAGCCCAAAGCTGCATATGATCAAAATTCAAGTCAATTCGATTTCGAGTATACATTTCAAATCAACAAGCAGTCGATAGTAATATTAAAGCAGTAATACCTCGACGATCCTCCAGTAGCCTCCGACCGTGTTGCCCACTCCGCGTGAGGCAGCCCCTAGAAAACAGTAGAGAGTGCACAAGGCACCCCCTCCCCAGTCGAACCGTCCTGCGGTCCTCAGGTCAACCAGTCCTGCCAGGTAGCAGAGGTGCACTCGCGACCGCCTAGTCGGGTACAGAGAAGCGCCGAAAAGGTAGAGCAGGTACGCCCGGGCCATCCTCGCCGCCTCCTCGTCGTCTGCGGGCTCGTGGTCCCAGTACTCCACGAACTGCCCGTACGCCGCCATCCCTCCGCTATGACGCGAAACCCGCCCTAGGAACCACCGCAGAGCTGCGTCGTCTAGCACCAAGCTCGAGTCGTAGGGGATCGGCTCTCCTCCCACTCTCAGCCTCGTGATCGCTGCGAAGTCCAGCGGTGTCAGCGTTATCTCCCCGAACCAGAGGTGGAAGGTATTGGTGGTATCCCACCACCTCTCAGTCAGCGCCGTAAGCACAGCGCGGTCCACCCTCACTGCCGTCATCAGCTGGATGAACGGCCCGAAGCCTGCCGCCACCACCAACTCTCGTACTCTCACGGGCAGCCCTTTGAAGTACTTCAGCGAGCTAGCTGAGCCTCCGTGGCCGTAAACATCCGTCATGCGCTGTTTCAACAGAGTAAAGAAATAGCATCAAGCATCAGCAATCAATATAGCAATTTGCAAAGCAAGTCGAGCGTCGAATTCAAAAGGTTCAAGCCGTCGAAACTCACCGTGGTCCATCCCGTAGAGATGTGCGAGTCGCGGTCTCGGAGGAGCAAGTCCTCTGGGTAGTCAACTCGAGCGGGAGTGTAGCTGTCTATCCCCACTGGCACGAAGAAGTGAACCCGCGGAGCGTAAGTCGCGATCGCGAACCTAGCACGCTCTCCTCCCAAATAGGCCTTCGCCTCGTCAACCGCGGTCACCCGTGCCTCGGCGGCCGCCTCCGGCTCTGGTCCCTCCATCTCCATCTCCTCCACCTCCTCCTCCTCAGCCCCATGTCCTCCTGGGTCTGACGCCCCCGCGCCACTCAGTAAAGCCCTCAACAAGAGCGCCGCAGCCCTATCCTCCAGAGTCTCAGCACCTCTCAGCACGGCCGCAACCTCTGAGCCTAGGCCGAGTGCGTCTAGTATATCCCGCGGCTCCGCGGAGTCCAGGAAGTCACCGTCCTCGAAGGGAATGTGGTGTGAGGCCCCGATCCCGCTGTCTCCTCCCCTCTGTACCGCCGCCGTTGACCTCAAGGCGGTGGTGGCCGTGACGCTACCACCAACCACCACCTCGTCGACCTGTCGCTCGTCACGGGCCCGATCCACGGCCACGAATAACTCCTCCACAGTAGGAGTGGGAGGAGTGCCTGTGGCTCTATCTCCGCTGCCCGTGGCACCACCCCGGCTGCCCGTAGCATCTCCGCCACCGTCCGTCTGACCCCCACCAGCGTCGGGCTCAGCCCCGACCTCGCCGGCTTTCCCAATCACTGTAGAACTTCTCCGGGCGTCCTCTGTCACCGTAGGGTCATCTCCAGCACCACCCACTGCCACCATGCTCTCACCAGTAACCCCCTTGTCACTGGGCACAACTACGCCGCCCACAGCTTCGCCCATCACCGCCGCACCAGTTGCAGCCGCCGCCACGCTGTCGCCAGGCGTAGCAGCAGCCCCGCCGGCCTCTACCATCGTCGCCCTCTCCTCGGTGCTAGCCATCGCCCTTACGTCCTCTTCCTGTAACTTCTTTTTCCTCCTGATTCGGATTTCCTGGCACACAATCGCCCACTGGAAGATCGAGGAGATCTCGAGGTTTCGATATCGGTTCATGGTTTTTCTGGAGAGAGTAAGATAGTCGAGTGAGAGAGAGATAGTCGAGTGAGAGAGAGTAGTCACCTGAGAAATCGAGAGCAGGAGGACAGCCGTACGTCGCCTGGTTCTCGAGCGCTCGAGTTTGGGGGTTTTGAACCTCAGACCTAGAAAAGGAAGACGAAGGAGTGGCGGGCCCCAGTCGCGGTCCCGAGCGCTCGACACCACTCCCGAGCGCTCGAGAGTGGTCCCAAGCGCTCCACTCTATTTTAGGTCGCTTTGCCGAAATCTTCGGTCCCCTGTTTATTTCACTTTCTGACAATTATTGCAATGTCGAGGCTTTTTACAAAATCAATCTCAGTCTTGATTTTTGTTCGTATCATACAGAGCAATTGATCACGAACTTCATTCGGTTATCCACATTCGGTTCACGTTTGAAAATTGGTGCTTTATGTTGAAATCAATAAGATTGGTCTAATCGTTTCGTTCGCAGAAGGTTTTACCCTTGTGTTGTCCGCCAAACAGAGCAACAGGTGGATTTGGCTCCGTCCTAAGGGACACCTCCCAGTTTCTCCACTGCCATAAATTTGGCTCCGTCCTAAGGGACACCTCCCAGTTTCTCCGCTGCCATAGATTTGGCTCCGTCCTAAGGGACACCTCCCAGTTTCTCCGCTGCCATAAATTTGGCTCCGTCCTAAGGGACACCTCTCAGTTTCTCGGCTGCCATAAATTTGGCTCCGTCCTATGGGACACCCTTTCCGCCATTTGTTTGCACCTACATGTTTGCATTTGCCCCAAAGAACTACGCTGGTCTGATCCCTGCAGAAAAAGGGTACGTAGGCAGTCTGAAAAGACGCGACCTCATGCATTGAATGTTGGTGTTTTCGCTTGCATTTGTGTTTTGAATTGAGGATTTGATCTGGCTTGAATTGGGCTGTCTCAATCTTTGGACGGCACTCGTATCCAGACATGATGCTGAGCGTCGCCCAAAGAGGGGCAACTATAGACACCCCAATTTGAACTTTTCGAAATTCCTTGATTTGTGGCCCGGAGGCTCCCCGATGATGAATTTGGATCAAAACAAGCCTTGTACCAATCGAGACTTTGCTCCTTGAAGGATTTGAAAAGGAAATAAAAATGGTCAAAAGCATTTCCAAGCGCTTGGGAGCAGTCCCGAGCGCTCAAAACCGTTTTCCAAAACCTCTGGTCTAGCTCACTCTCGAGCGCTCGAGAGTGAAGACCCAAGCGCTCGAGACCACTCCCGAGCGCTCGAGTCTTCTGTGATGCCCAATGGATGGCAGGGCTCCCCACTATCCATGCAATCCATCATTGCAGCCACCTTGAGCCGGCTGAGGCTTGAGTCTACACTCAACCTCAGTCAGAGAACACTAGGTCAGCAGATTTTCCCCATTTTAAAATGTTTTATTCAAAAACCATTTGATTTCAAAACTATAGGTTATTTTGGCTATAAATAGGAGGGCCTGGTTTCAGAGCAAGGGGCTGCGAAATTTCCTCTCTCTAGGAACCCCCCTTCTCTGCTCTCTCTCTCTCTCTTGTTCAAAGCAAGAACTTCCCAAACTCAAACTCCAACTTCAAACCTCAAAATCTTTCAAAATATCATCAAGGAAAATGCAGGAAATCCAGAACAATCCTAGCTTCTGATTTCTTGTATTCTCCTTTCTCCATCCACTTTTCAAAAGCCAGTCAAGGAGCAAAGTGTCAAGCAAAAGGTAGAAAACCCTTCTACTTTGATATCAAACCAAAGAGGCTGTTCTTCCCTTCTGAGGGGGGTCTCTCAGCCTGACCCAGTCTTCAATACTGGGTGCATGGTTGGGAGACCTTAGTGTAAAAACAAGAGCAATGGGGTACAAAAAACGTTTTATCAAAACCCTTACTGGAAACACTCCCGAGCGCTCGAGAGTGCTCCCGAGCGCTCAGGACTATTCCCAGTTTCATGCATGGTTCTTTGTCACAGAGTAGGCTGGGAATGAGGTGCACTCTTAAAAGAAGTGGTTTCATTTTGGCATGCATGCACAGAAAGTCATTTTCCCCCAAAACGGAAGTGTTTCTTACAAATTTCATGTAAGAACAAGGTTTTCCAAAGTTAAAAATAAGATTTTCTCTTGTTAAAGACCTAGACGAGTGTGAATGCATGATAAAATGATTTCATTTTCCATTTGAGAGCAAGCTGACATGCAGCTCACTCCCAAGCGCTCCGAACCATTCCCGAGCGCTCGGGAGTGCATGCATGCCATTCCATTCCATTTTCCCAGTCTGTTGTGTTCTCTGATTTCTGCATGCATAGGTGTAGCCATTTGCTCTTTAAAAGTTGTAGATCTAATCTTGTCAAGGCAGGGATGCATGATCTGAAAGATTGAAGGCTTAGCTCAGTCTTTCAAGTCCTCTGCTGAGTAACAGCATTTCAGTTTCCAGTTTTACATTATATTCTGTCTGTGATAACAAAGTTTTGCAGGTTGAGAGTGTCAGCACTCCCAAGCGCTCGGGACCACTCCCGAGCGCTCGAGAGTGAATCCAGTAACAGTGTTGCATTTTCAGTCATCTTGTATATTATGCATGGCTATTCCCCCCCCCCTCCTGTACACATGCACATGCATGCACTTCCTACATGGTATTACTGTGGATACTTGCTAGCTGGTTAAATGAAACAAAATCCCTTTTAAAAATCCCACAAACGTTTAGTAGAGACCGATTTCGAATCGGGCGAGGGGGGTGCCGTAAAAGCCTTCCCCCCTCGTAACATGGCTTCCGGACCCTCAAAACGATCTCTGGTTTTCAATTCAAATCAATGATTTTCAATCAAAACGGTTTCTCGGGTGACATACCATAAATCCGGGTGGCGACTCTTCAAACTCAAACGATTTTTCGAATCGATTTCAAAACGGCACGAGGCGCGCGATTTTCCAAATTGGGCCGCCCCGATCTCACCCGGGGCTGTGGTAGCCCACAACGAGTCAGCAGAACTTGCTTGGAGGCCAAGTATTGCTTTTTCTACATAGAGTACACCCAAAAATCCTACAAAAGGTATGATATACTTACTCTCTTTTGCGACTATTATTCGGTACTTTTCAGGAGAGAGCCTGACTTTGCCATCGAAATGCCCTTCAACTACTTCTCGACCGGTTGGCACTAATGGTTTGCTCATCTTGCAGTCAATTGTGATGGAGAAGGTATAGGATTGGAGCGCCTACAGTTCCATACGATCTTAGACAGAAGAATGAACTACGACACCATCGTACAAACATCCATGAACATAATGACTATGAATGGAACTAAGAAAGCATAATCGTTTTTTAGGACAAGTTTACATGGGATTAATCTTTTGCTCTCCACGGGTTTTCCCTTCATGTGGGAGAATTCTTCGTGCAATTTCAGTTCCACAGCATTTTGAAAATATCTTGAGTTGTGGTTAAGACCATCATAAATGTGTTACTCCAATTCACATTCCCATGCCCATTCCCAGTCTCTTCACCACCATGCCACGCACAAAAACATAAGCTAGTTAGCCATTTCCCTCTGGCTATCTACTCAAGGGAGGGACTCGTGGAACTCTCACTTGAGAAGTAAGTAAGCTGGTCTTTGTTTGGTCATAAGGATAATCATTCTTATTAGGTCTGGGGCGACTGGACCAGGGGTTACCCGCGATTGGTAATGGCACAACCCGAAGAGGGGTAGGGGAGACAAGGTTATACAAAAAACATAAGCTTTGGCATGTGTAACTGCGCAAGCACATAACACTTCTAGGTCAAATTTCACATTCATAAAACGCAAGGAAACGAACTGCTTCATGGATCAATTCCAATACTGTAATAAAGGAAAAACACAAAACAAGAAAGAGAAAGTTACTTTCTTCGTCGTCTTTTCCTTCGAGGATCTAAGCTTTAACTTCTGCAAATAAAAGTGGGTCGAATGTCGCAAGATACTCATCGACATCCTTGTACATATGCTTGACTTGCTTCAGTCCCAAATCACTTCCATCCCCAATGTTCTTGCTATTTTTCTTCTTCAAAATACATGGCACAAATCGTTCCGTCAAATTTTGAACACAATTCCGATGAATAAAACAAAAGAAAACAGGTATACATATAGAGAGAGGGGGAGGGGATGAGAATAGTTACACTGGATTGTTTTTTTTTTATAGGCAACACAAGTTTTATTAAGAACACTCGACAAAGGGTAAATCAAGTGGGGGGAGAGGGAGAGGGGAATCCAACCAAGGGTTGGATGAAAACTAAAAGATGGGTCAAAGCCCACCGACACCCAAGGGCCAGACCCCAAAAAATAAAACCTAGAAACCACATGGGTCTGACCCAAATCAAGAACCAAAACAAACCCTAAGCCAAAACTATTCCAAACACCGGCAACAGTAAGCTCCGCTGCCGCCACAATACACAACCGCCTCCACCCACCCAAATCACAACCTGCACCCAACACCACCACCGTACCCCATCCACAACCACCAACCTGAACCACCACACCCCACCTACCACCAATCACAGCCACAGCCAAGCCATCACCACCAAGCAGTCAGACGACAAGCAGGTAAACCAAGCCGACAGGAACCCCGCGAGCAGCTAGAACCCGAGAAAAACCGCTGAGGAGCCGGCGATTCGGTCCTCACAAACGGTTAGGGGAACCAGGAGCTGAGCACTTCCATCCGTCATCTTCGACCCACCGCTGCGCCGCCTGAAATAACAGCCATCGCCCCCAAACTTCCACGGCCAACCTCCAGCCGAAAGATCCACAAAATCGTTAAGCAAACCCACGCCCGTCCAGCAACGAAAACAGTGGTGGGATCTAATCTACCTCATCCCCGCCGGTAGTCGACTGCTCCAAGCCGTTAGGACCCAATCACCCCCAGATGTGGTGATTGGTGGAGACTAGACCGACGACAAGGAGACGCGAGGTAGGGAAGAGAAACGGCGGCAAAGAAGAGAAACGGCGAGAGAAATAGAAATCGGCTAGGGTTTGGGGAGAAAAAAGAAAGGAGGAAGGAGAAAGAGAGGGAGGGGGGGGGGGAGGGAAGAAAATCTGAAACAGGAGCCCGGGGGGAGGAGGGAAGAGGGCACCTCCCCCCCCAGGTGGCGGCGACTGAGGATGAAGAAGGGTTGGGTTATCATATCTATTTTTTAAGAGAGAGAGAGAGAGAGTTTTCCGTGTTGAGAAAAATGTTACACTGGATTGTTTGAAGAGGCGTAGATAATCCCAACTGAGAACTATTTTGTAAAAGCGAAGAATTGTTGCTTCTTCTTCGAGCTTATTCTTGTCTACGGCCATCACAACTCCTCCTGCCCCTGTCACAGGGGAGCAGGGCTTTAGTCACCTCCTCCTTCCCTTGCACGCAGAGGGAGAGAGAGAGTAGGACTTTTTACTCGTGTTTCCTGTGTTTATATAGTAGTTGTATCTAAATTAGATTGGAGACCGTGGGCCGTCTTGTGCTTTTAGCATAAGAGTAGTTCCGAACTTCAGATCCAAGTTTCACCCTCAGAATTTTGGGAAAATGACGGCCAATGACGTGTTTTGATAATTAATACCCATCAATGGCATTTTCAGCATTAACAAATATTTTTAACTTGTCCTTGGCGGGTATTAATTATCAAAACACATCTTGGGCCGTCATTTTCCCCAGAAATTTTCCATTGGGCTTCGAAAGTACTCCTAAAAGTTAGGGGCTTATTCCAAGCCGGCCCTTTTTTGGACATGCCTGTCCAAACCCACCACTTGTCAAACCCGTCCCCCATAACCCCCGTTTTAGGTAAACTACCAGAAATACCCCCCTCCCCCTCTCTCTTGCTGGGACTCTTGTCGGACTGATGACGAATGGAATAGACGCGTCGTCGAACTGAATGACGCGTCGTCACTAGAGCAGCACCGTAGAGTCCTCCAGCTAAGCACCGCCGCTGTACAAGGTCGTCCCCTTCCCTACGTCGTCGCTTGATCTTAACTTCGCCTATCTCGGGGGCGGTGGTTGCTGTGGAGGTGGCCTTGGCGGCGACGTTTCCAATCCGTTGAATGGTGGAGACGCCGTTCGGTAGCCGGGAGTTGGGGTGCAATGTTGGAGACGAGGATCTTGTGCTGCTCGAAGTCGTGAAGGTAAACAAGGGGTAGAAACGAGTTCGAAAACCTTAGATCTGGTCCTACAAGACTCGTTTTGGGTTTACAAATTGAAATAGCAGGTAAATGATTGCGATTTAAGCTCAGTAATGCAACTTCGAAGTCGCGCATGGCATATGAGATCAGAAACATGTTGATTTTGTTAGTAATTTATTTTAATCAATGGGTATTTGTAATCTTAACGTGGGGAGATAAATAAGTATTTAATATCATGGAGCTCGTAATATAATTGAAATAAGGAGGGGAGTGCAATTATAATTCTGTAGTGGGGTGAATTATAATTAGTGAAATAAGAAATAGAATCCTCGTGGGATTAGGATTTCTTATTTACACTGGGAGCCCGAACTTATTACTCCTTAGGTCCCTATCATAGCCCTATATATACACGTTATGCTCTCTAGGTCAAGGGTGACGTTTTGTATTATTTACAAAATATAGGCAGGCTTAGAGAGAGTAAACAGATCACGAAAGAGTCCACACTAGGTTCGTGTTCTAGACGTGCAGGGAATACGATAGAAGATCGTAAGGTGCAGTCGAGCAGTATACGTGGCTTATAGCAAGACGTGCTATAACAAGTTCAACCAACGTTCGTGTCACCGGGAATTGTGGTAAAACCCTAATTCCACCTTATAGGGTTTTTGCAATTTTTGTTGTCTAATCTGTACGCGTCATTACTGGGTTCTGGGAAGCATTTCCCAATAGTGGTATCAGAGCAGGCTATAATCATGCGTATGGATTAAACAGGCCATGTTGTCCTTAGGTTTTAGAGGGTAGAACGTAGAACTGTACTAACCTTTGTTTTGCAGCGTTCTTACCCAGCTATTATGCTCACATGATTTTTTGTTGATTTTATGTGATTGGATCCCACGATAATTTTTTTCGTGGTTATTGTTATTTATTGGGTACCACGATTATTTTTCATGGTTGTAATAATTAACATATCATGTGTTATTTATTGAGTGCTACGATTATTTTTCGTGGTTGTAATAATTAACGTAGCATGTGAACTTCAATGGAGGCATAAGATCGATGTATGTATGTTTCTTCGATTGTAATAGCATTCGATGGTTATTCGGAGATCGAAGACGGCAGATACAGAAGATACAAGTTGTTTGGCTTGCGACAGATTTTTTCCAGATTCGTAGGGTCTGATTGCAGGGCTATTTCGACCCTGTAAACTTTGGAATTGAAAAATCTGTTCTTCACAAAAGTTGTAGATAATTGAATTTTGAATCCAACCCAATTTGAATCACTTCAATCAGAGGTCGGATGAGGAAGATATGGCCAAAATACTGAAGGCTGTGCAGTTTACGCGGGAATATATCAAATCCGAACTTTATTGCCTAAGCACGGTTGGATTTTGGTTTCCTTGATTGATTCAAAGTATCTAAGTCTTCCACACAAGTATAGCTGAAGAATTTCAAGGTTGGAAGGATTGCTTAAGGTTTTCAAGTTTGGAAGGATCTCGGTGGCGGCGGTTGCTGTGGGGGTGTCCTTGGCGGCGACGTTTCCAATCCGTCGAATGGTGGAGACGCCGTTCGGTAGCCGGGAGTTGGGGTGCAATGTTGGAGATGAGGATCTTGTGCTGCTTGAAGTCGTGAAGGTAAACATGGGGTAGAAACGAGTTCGAAAAGCCTAGATCTAGTCCTACAAGACTCGTTTTGGGTTTACAAATTGAAATAGCAGGTTAATGATTGCGATTTAAGCTCAGAAATGCAACTTCGAAGTCACGCATGGCGTACGAGATCAGAAATGTGTTGATTCTATTAGTAATTTCTTTTAATCAACGGGTATCTGTAATCTTAACGTGGGGAGATAAATAAGTATTTAATATCATGGAGCTCGTAATATAATTGAGATAAGGAGGGGAGTGCAATTATAATTCTGCAGTGGGGTGAATTATAATTAGTGAAATAAGAAATAGAATCATGGTGGGATTAGGTTTCTTATTTACACTGGGAGCTCGAACTTATTACTTCTTAGGTTCCCATCGTAGCCCTATATATACACGTTATGCTCTCTAGGTCAAGGGTGACGTTTTCTATTATTTACGAAATAGAGGCAGGCTTAGAGAGAGCAAACAGATCACGAAAGAGTCCACACTAGGTTCGTGTTCTAGACGTGCAGGGAATATGATAGAAGATCGTAAGGTGCAGTCGAGCAGTATACGTGGTTTATAGCAAGACGTGCTATAACAAGTTCAACCAGCGTTCGTGTCACCGGGAGTTTTGGTAAAACCCTAATTCCGCCTTGTAGGGTTTTTGCAATTTTTGTTGTCTAATCTGTACGCGTCATTATTGGGTTCTGGGAATCGTTTCCCAATAGTGGTATCAGAGCAGACTGTAATCACGCGTATGGATTAAACATGCCATGTTGTCCTTAGGTTATAGAGGGTAGAACGTAGAACTGTACTAACTCTTATTTTGCAACGTTCTTACCCAGCTATTATGTTCACATGATTTTTTGTTGATTTTATGTGATTTGATCCCACGATAATTTTTTTCTTGGTTATTGTTATTTATTGGGTACCACGATTATTTTTCATGGTTGTAATAATTAACATAGCATGTGTTATTTATTGAGTGCTACGATTTTTTTTCGTGGTTGTCATAATTAACGTAGCATGTGAACTCCAATTGAGGCATAAGATTGATGTATGTATGTTTCTTCGATTGTAATAGCATTCGATGGTTATTCGGAGATTGAAGACGGTAGATACAGAAGATACAAGTTGTTTGGCTTGCAACAGATTTTTTCCAGATTCGTAGGGTCTGATTGCAGGGCTATTTCGACCCTGTAAAATTTGGAATTGAAAAATCTGTTCTTCACGGAAGTTGTAGATAATTGAATTTTGAATCCAACCCAATTTGAATCACTTCAATCGGAGGTCGGATGAGGAAGATTTGGCCAAAATACAGAAGGATGTGCAGTTTACGCGGGAATATATCAAATCCGAACTTTCTTGCCTAAGCACGGTTGAATTTTGGTTTCCTTGATTGATTCAAAGTATCTAAGTCTTCCACACAAGTATAGCTGAAGAATTTCAAGGTTGGAAGGATTGCTTAAGGTTTTCAAGTTTGGAAGGACTCCTTATTGCTTAAGGATTTCAAGTTTGGAAGGATTCCTTGTTGCTCAAGGATTGCATCGTTGACCATAATAGCTGGATTCTTTTTTGTTGTGTTTCCTTATTATTTGTATTTTCATATTGTTTGCATATGTGATAGTTTACCATATTGGGACAACATGGTAATATTTGGCTTTTGACCTAGATCATGTTTTTTTGCAAACTCGAAAATTTGATAACCCTCACAAATTTTTAAATAACTAAGTGGGAGAGGAAATTTATTTTGGATAAATCCCATGGTCTCCATTCCTAGTCTGTAGATGATATAGTTAATTTTGTGTGTTGGTTTCAGAACCTTCCTCCCTATCGAATAAAATTAATTGTGGCATCATCAGTACAAACTTCCTAAAAGGATAGCTCTAAGATAATTGTTGTGTGGGTCACTTCTCCATCTGAGGTGGTTCATAACGGAACAATAGGTCTAAAAGCTAGGTAATAGTATACACTTAACTATAAATAATAATATCCTCTCTATCTGAGTCACTGTTATTATTTATCGGACCACAGCAATATTGGCTATTTAATTTTGCTTGGCATGGTCTAATGTCTAGATAGTAAAATTAAAAGGTTGTGCCTATCTACACGAATAATGAAGAGTAGATGACCTTCCCATCGAGGCATGCTCTTCACGGTGTGTAGGGTTGCCATTGTTTTTCTTTTAACATGTGGTTGAGTGAACCAATATTAAAATGAAATTCAAATTTTTATTGCCCTTTATAATTGTTGTTATGTGATTCTCATATTCAAAAAATGGGTTCTTTCAATCCACTTGTAATTATTCTCAAAGAAAATAAATTTACGGGATCGAATTATATTGACTGGAAAAGGAATTTGGATATTTTGTTAACTGCTGAGGGGCACAAATTTGTGTTGTTTGAGGTATGCCCTCCTAGACCTGATGAGAATGCCACATAACAAGAAGCAAAACTTTATAAAAATTGGTGAGTATCACCCATGTTGAAGGGACCCCGATTAAGGATCATGTTTTGAAGATGATAGCTCATCTGAATAAACTAGAGATCCTTGGAGTTGAAATTGATGGGGAAACCTAGATCGATTTCATTCTCAACTCATTGCAGTATGAGAGTTTTAAGTAATTTCGCTTACACTATTATATGAACAAAATGCATTTATCTTTGGCGAAACTTCTTAAGGAACTCCAAGCAGCTGAGGGTCTTTTGGTTGTGAAGAAACCACCATCAATGTTAGTGGTAGAAAAGGCTTCTACTTCTAAGCTGAAAGGCAAGAAGAAGCAGAACAAGTCTCAGAAAAAAAGTTGTGGAGGCAGTTCATGCGCCTCAAGGTCGAGTGAAAAAGCCTGCGGGCAAGTGTTTTCACTGCAAGCAGAAAGAACACTGGAAGTAGGAATGTCCATTCTATCTCAATAAAGTGAACAATCAAGATAAATCTTTTTCATTAGTTATTGAATCACGTTTAGTGGTGTTATCTACCAGTACCTGGTGTGTAGATACGGGAGCCACTAATCATGTTTGCATTTTGTTGCACGGGTTCCAGGAAACCATAAGACTCAGTGATGGAGAGATTTATCTACCTATGGGAAATGCTACGAGAGTGGCAGCAGTTGCCGTAGGAAATGTCATTTTAAATTTAAGTAGTAATAGGAGTTTAATTTTGAGAGATTGTCTTTATATTCCCTCTATTAGAAGAAACTTGGTTTCAGTTTCTAAGTTGATCAAGGATGGATATTTGGTGGATAATCTCTACATTATTAATCCTATATTTCCTATAGTGCAATTGCATGAATTGAATAACACTAATAATTTGCCATGTAAGAGAAAGTAGCCTTCTAAATTGAACTAAACGTATCTTTGTCACTTACGCCTTGGTCATATTAATCTGAATAGGATTTCTAGACTAGTCAGGGATGGACTTTTAAGGTTAATTGGAAGTTGAGGAACTTCCAGTTTGTGAATCCTGTTTAGAAGGTAAGATGACTAAGAGACCTTTTTTAGCTAAAGGATATAGGGCCAAAGAGCCGTTGGAATTGATTCACTCTGATTTGTGTGGGCCTAAAAATGTCCGAGCTAGAGGTGGTTTTGAGTACTTTGTCACTTTTATTGATGATTACTCAAGATATGGATACATTTATTTGATGCGCCGTAAGTCCGAATGCTTTGAGAAATTCATGGAGTATAGGGCGGAAACGGAAAAGCGTCTCGGTGAATGTCTTAAGACAATGCGATCTGATCGTGGTGGCGAATACCTCTTGGGAGAGTTTAGGAACTACTTGTCAGCTGAAGGGATTACATCCCAGCTATTAGCTCCAGGTATGCCACAACAAAATGGTGTAGCATAGAGAAGGAATAAGATTCTTATGGATATGGTCAGATCAATGAGTTATTCAGATTTTCCAATTTCGTTTTGGGGACATGCACTAGAAACAACAGCGTATATTCTTAACTTGGAACCATCTAAAGTCAGTACCATCTACGCCCACAGAACTGTGGACTGGGCGCAAACCTAGTCTGTGGCATGTTCGGGTTTGGGGTAGTCCAACACATGTGCTGAATGGGAACGCATATAAATTGGAATTAAGGACATAAGTTTGTCTGTTTGTGGGGTACCCTAGAGGAACAAAATGTGGATTATTTTATAGTTCTAAGGATCAGGAGGTCATTGTTAGCACCAATGCCCGATACTTAGTGGAGGACAATGTGATAGACTACAAGCCCAGAAGTAAAATTGTTCTAGAGGAATTGAGAGGAGAGAGATCGGCACAAACTTCCTTACCACCAGTAGTGCAGGAAGAAACACCACAAGTTACATCTGTAGAGGCACCTATTGACACACCGGTACCTCGTCGTAGTGGGAGGGTTATTGTTCCACCCAGTCAGTAGACGTTATTGGGAGAGTCTTTTGAAATGATCCCTGATGATCAACATGCCGAACCTTGTAACTACAATGAGGCACTTCAAGATAAAGATGTGGAACTTTGGCAAAAGGCTATGAAATCAGAGATGGAGTCTATGTACTCTAATCAAGTCTGGGATCTTGTAGAACCACCCGAAGGGATTAAATTCATTGGATGCAAGTGGATCTACAAGAAGAAGAGAGGGGCGGACGGGAAGGTGCATGCCTTCAAAGCTAGGCTTGTTGCGCATGGGTATACTCAAAAAAAGGGATCGACTATGAGGAAACTTTTTCGCCAGTAGCCATGCTTAAGTCCATCCGGACTCTCTTGTCCATTGCGGCTCATCTCGATTATGAGATTTGGCAAATGGATGTCAAGACCGCGTTCCTTAATCGAAATCTAGATGAATGTATCTATATGGTGCAACCAGATGGATTCATAGCAAAAGGTCAAGAGCACATGTTGTGCAAACTTAAGAAGTCTATTTATGGGCTTACGCAAGCATCTAAATCTTGGAACATCCGTTTTGACCAAGCAATCAAGTCTTTTGGTTTTGATCAATGTCCGGATGATTCATGTGTGTATAAGAAGCGCAACAGAAAAGTGGTGGTATTTCTAGTGCAATATGTTGATGATATTCTGCTCATCAGAAACGATGTGGGAGTGTTGTCTTCAGTGAAAGTATGGTTATCCGGCCAATTCGAAATGGACTTGGGAGAAGCCGGTCACATCTTTGGGATTAAGCTTATGCGAGATCGCAAGAACAAGATGTTGGGCTTATCACAAGTTACTTATATCGATGAGATTCTTGCTCGTTTTTAGCATGCAGGATTCTAAGAAAGGGTTCCTCCCTTTTAGACATGGAATCAACCTATCCAAGGATCAGTGTCCTAAGACACCTGAGGAGATGAAGGCAGTTCCTCATGCCTCGGCAGTAGGAAGCCTCATGTATGCTATGCTGTGTACTTGATCTGATATTTGCTTTGCCGTTGGCATGGTTAGTAGATTTCAGTCTAATCCAGGGCAAGCGCATTGGACTGCAGTGAAACATATACTCAAGTATCTGAAAAGAACTAGAGATCATATGTTGATATTCCAGTCAGAGAGTCTGGTACCTTGTGGGTACACAGACTCAAACTTTATGTCAGACAAGGATTCCATAAAGTCTACCTCCGGATATGTGTTTACCTTAGGAGGTGGAGCCATAAGTTGGAGGAGTATCAAGCAATCGTGGATTGATTGATTCCACCATGGAGGCCGGGTATGTGGTAGCTTCTTAAGCAACCAAAGAGGTCGTTTTGGCTTAGAAACTTCTTGATGGATCTAGAAGTGATTCCTTTAGTGCAATTAGCTATTACATCTATTGTGACAATAGTGGTGAAATTGCTAACTCTAAGGAGCCATTGACTCATAAGAAGGAAAACACATCGAGCGTAAGTATCACCTGATTCGAGAGATCGTTCAGAGAGGTGATGTAGCTGTGACCAAGATCGCATCGGTAAACAACCTAGCAGATTCTTTTATGTACAGCTTACAGGCTAAGACTTTTGATAGTCATGTAGAGGAATGTGAGTAAGATGCGTGGCAACATGACTTTGAGTCTTAGTGGGAGTTTGTTAGGAGGTTATGTAAAAGTTATGGTTTTATATGACGGATTAATACTGTTATGTATTAATCAGTTTTATCCCTTTTTGATGAAAATATTTTATGGGTAATGTTTGAATAATATTATTGTATGTTGTGCATGTGTGTCTTTTATTTTAGAAAGTAGATGATCCGGTGTGTAGAGCTCAGCTTACACACAGAAGATCGGATCATTGGTTCTTGTGAAATATAAGATATGGTTCACAGTCTTAGATGGAACTGGACACACCATCGGTAGGACTGTAGTACAATGTTTAGTAGGCCTATCTTGACCACAGGGAACGGTCTAGTTCTAACTCATTGTGCTAGTACACTTTGTGTTTATTGAACGGGACTGCATTGAGGTAATTGTCTTTGTACTAACTTTGTAAGACAATTGGAACCTCATGATTATTATGAATGCTTATGCTCTTAATCCAAAGATAACTATTAGAGGTATATATTTAATATTGTTGATTTTGATTCATTAAAGGGTGAGATCTTTATACGGTCAATAGTCTCGGTGAGTTGGGTCACAACATTATATATATGACAGCTATTAATTATTGATGGAATCCACGTCCCAGTAGGGATTGATGATACCCCCTTGAGTAAGCTTATAAGTTTCCAATATGTCAAACCCTGCAGGTGGATTTTTTATCCGACATATCGAATAAGTTAAGCGGATAGTTTCAAGGTTAAGATGTTGATTAAGTGGGAGATTGTTAGTAATTTATTTTAATCAACGGGTATCTGTAATCTTAACATGGGGAGATAAATAAGTATTTAATATCATAGAGCTCGTAATATAATTGAGATAAGGACGGGAGTGCAATTATAATTCTGTAGTGGGGTGAATTATAATTAGTGAAATAAGAAATAGAATCCTGGTGGGATTAGGATTTCTTATTTACACTGGGAGCCTGTACTTATTACTCCTTAGGTCCCTATCATAACCCTATATATACACGTTATGTTCTCTAGGTCAAGGGTGACATTTTCTATTATTTACGAAATAGATGGAGGCTTAGAGAGATCAAACAGATCACGAAAGAGTCCACACTCGGTTCGTGTTCTAGACGTGCAGGGAATACGATAGAAGATCGTAAGGTGCAGTCGAGCAGTATACGTGGCTTATAGCAAGAAGTGCTATAACAAGTTCAACCAGCGTTCGTGTCACCGGGAGTTGTGGTAAAACCCTAATTTCACCTTGTAGGATTTTTGCAATTTTTGTTGTCTAATCTGTACGCGTCATTACTGGGTTCTGGGAATCATTTCCCAACAGATTCCCCCTCTATCTTTCTCTCCCTCATACTCTGCGTTGTGTTTAGTTGCGCTGAAGTTTGGGTTTGCACACTTGCAGCAACAGAGTAGGAGATTTGGAGTGGGGTTTCCATAGGTGGGGGTTTCCGAAGATGACAATAGCGTGGACCGGTGGCGAAGGAACCCCAACTCCTCATTGTGCTCCTTGTCGGAATCTCCCGAGTGGTGGTGCTGGTGAAAATTAATTACAATGTCTTGTTTACAGTGGACTTTATTATTTTAACTGTTAGATTGATTTTTTCCTTTAATAATGTTTGCATTTGGATGTGAATTTTGTATTCTTGGGTGTGAATTCACACCTCTTTTCAGAGTTCACATACCCAAGAATTCTGGGTGTGAATTTCTAAAAAGAGGTGTGAATTTTACAAAATGGCGTGAATTCTGAAAAGATGTGTGAGTTCTAGGGAGTGAATTCTACAATGGGGTGTGAATTGTGAGACTGTGAATTTTGAAAAGAGGTGTGAATTCTGGATTTAGGGGTGTAAATTCTTTTTAATAAACAATTCACACCCCCTTAAACTCAGCGGTGAATTTTGGGGGTATGAATTCTGCAAATGAGTGTCAATTCACAAACCAACGAATTCACACCAAGAATTCACACTAAGAATTCACACCCCGAAGAATTCATACCCCTAAGAATTCACACCTCAAGAATTCACACCTCCAAAATTCTGCAAAAAGACAAATAAAAATTCTGCAAAAGGGTAAAATTGTAAAAGCACGTTTAAAAAGGGCCTGGATGGGATAACACTTACAAAAGGGGGTCCCCATGGAAGGCAAACAAAAAAATAGGACCGGCCAGAAATTTCCCCAAAAGTTAGGGGAACTTAAATAGATGTCCTATCCTACATAGATCCTTAACTTATCTTTCCATCCTCAAATTCAAATAAATTTTAGATTACCTTTTCTCTCTTAAAATCCTTCAAATCTTTCTCTCTCCATTTCCTAGTTTATCTATTTCTCTTTTTCTATCTTTCAAATCTTTTTTCTCTTAATCTTCTCCCTCTAACTTTCTCTCATCTAAATACAAAATTTAAAATAAAACTGTTATTCTATCTCCAATTTTCTCTTCCCTAAAATCTAAATATTTCATGATCTAGTTTTCATGACATATTTATGCAATTTATGATGTTTTTTCCTGAACCTACCGCTACCATGATTTATTAAAATATACCATCTATTTCATGACTTATTCCACCAATTATTCATGACTTATTTCAACAATTATTTCATGAAAAACCAAGGTTCAACAAATTTTATTCATCAGGGGCAAAAAAAATAGATAACTGATAGATTACTAACATGAAACAAGTGAGTTCAAACATGGCAAGTTTCGAACATGACAAATTTCGTAAAACATGGCAAATTTCAAATATGATACAAGTGAGTTAAAACATGGCAAATTTTACGAACATGACAAATTTTAACAAATGTACACTTAACAAAAGTGATGTAATAAGGAATGAGCAAAGTGTACATCGCTCAACTATTGCACGATTTTCATTGCACAAAAGAATCGACCTGATTTTCTAATTGCTTCCGCAGTTCCTTGTAGACACCTCCCTGGAGCGAGGCATCGCCATATAGATTGATCGTTGCTGCTTGATTGGTTGTTTGCTACATAAACCAAGATCGTGGATATTCCCATGGCTAGGAACATCGCCACACGATAGTGGTTATCATCGAAACAGAGTCGCCACCTAGTTTGAGAAAACTAGGAAAAACAGATAGAAATTCTGGGCACGGGAGCCAAAGGTACAATGAGGGGAAGGTATTAGGCACCCCTCTCTGCCCAGTCGTGAGACTGACCCATAGTTGTTCGACATATGATTAAAACATGCTTTATTTGATTCTAACACATAGTCTATTTATTTAGCCTTTAGCAGTAAATAAGGTGAACCGAGACGGTAATTGAAAGCATGCATTAGAAAGCAGAAAGCAAAATAGACTATCCTAGGGAGATGGATCCCACGGCCAGTGAATAGATGTCACGACCGAGGGATCCTCCTAGTTTGATGTATCGGCCGAGGGATTGATTCCCCAGCCGATGTTCTTCCTCACACCAGACCGGACGATTAGCAGATAATCAACAAGCTACAATTAAGCATAAAATAGAAAATAAGTTAAACCAGAGGCCCCTGGGCCTCACCACCTTGATCCCTCAGTAGCTTGATTGCTTTGGATTGAGGGTGATTGACTGATTGCTTCTTGAAACCCTAGGGTTAGGGTTTGAACTTCGGGGTTTGATCGTCGGATTAGTGGCTGCCCTTCGGGAGGTTGGGACTTCTGTAGAGGGGATATGAGAGTGTATTTCTGCAGAGTTTCGTGGTTGATGGGGGTGTGTTGGTCTCTCAATTTCGGAGCCGAAGCTCTCCTTATATAGGCACTAAGGATGACACAACTCAACCAATCAAAACGCACGGTAGGAATTGGAGTTGGGGAGTGATACAAACTCTTCATAGTGACCCTTGAACGTGGCCCGAACGCATCGAAAAAAGGCTGCTAGGGTTTTGTGAATGGATCAAACGATTGACAGAACGTTCCAGAATTTGGAAAACAGACGATCTGGCGGCCGAGAAAAGGATGTGCCGGCCGAAGGAATGATATTGCGGCCGAAGGATAGATCTGGCGGCCGGCTAATTGATCTCTCAGGGAGATTTTCAAGCAACTAGCTTCACGGGTGAAGAATTGATGTTGAGGCTGTGAGGTCAATGTCACGGCCGACAGATGAATTCTCCTGGGATATTGTACTTCTGTTTGAAAGGCTTTTTGGCTCTGGATTGGGTCCTCTAAGTGGCTAAAAGTTCTTACCGAGAGTCCTAAGGTTCACAGGAAGTCAATCAGTAATCATTGTATCCATTTCATCATCGGGATGGTCCCCAAGGTGGGACTTGAAATAATCGTTAGGCCAAATTGGGGTGTCTACAGATGCCCCTCTTTGACTGAACTTAGACAAATCGTGAGACTTGTTTAAGTAAGAGTCAAAGCTGTAAAAGCAACTCAATTTGGCCCAACCACTATTCCAAGGGGATTTTCGAAAAAGGTTTTTGTTATGGTCGGGCCTGGAGGCTGCCTACGTATTCCACAGGGGAAATTCAGACCAACCATAGTTCGGAAGGGCAATAAAGAAAAATAAAAGTTTTGGAGGGTTAGAAATAGAAGACGTACCTTTAGGCTTAAAAAGCCGTAGTGTGACTGTGGGCTGCATGCCCGAAAAATTAAATATATTTTTCCCGCGTTTGAAGAAAAATACATTGTTTGAAGAGTCGCCACCCGGATTTGCGGTATATCACCCGAGAAACCGTCTTTATTTGGAAAATCAGTTGATTTGAAGTTGAAAACCAGAGATCAGTTTCAAGGGTTCGGAAGCCATGTTACGAGGGGGGAAGGGTTTTACGGCACCCCCCTCGCCCGATTCGAGATCGGTCTCTACTAAACGTTTGTGGGATTTTTCAAAAGGGGATTTTGTTTCATTAGACCATTTAGCAAGTATGTACAATTTATAGCAGGCAAACAGTGCATGCATGTGCAGTTGTATAGGGGAAAGTGAAGTGATGGAGTAACGGTGAGCAAATGCACAAATGACAGAAAATTGGAGACTGCCACTGACTTCACTCTCGAGCGCTCGGGTACAGTCCCGAGCGCTTGGGAGTTCTGACACACTGAACCTGCAAAATTTGTTAGTACGGACAGAATACGATGCTAAACTGGGAATTGAAATGACATTAAGTACACTACTGGCTCAGCAGAGGACTTGGAAGACTGAGCTAAGCCTTCTATCTTTCAAATCATGCATCCCTGCCTTAACAAAGTTAAATCTATGAATTTAAAAGAGCAACAGGTCACACCAATGCATGCAGAGACCAGGTAACACAGTAGGCTGGGAAATGGGAAGCAATGGCATGCATACACTCCCGAGCGCCCTGGAACAGTTCCGAGCGCTTGGGAGTGTGCTGCATGTCAGCTTTCTCTCAAACAAGAAGTGGTTCCATCTTGACATGCAAAAGCCCTTATTTTGATGTTTCCAAAGGGGAGAACATCTTTTAACTTTGACAGAAGGCAGTCTTGTTCACACATGAAAACTTGTGAGGAAATGTTTCTGTTCTTAGGGGGAAACCATTTTCTGTGCATGCATGTCAAAATGAAACCAATTCTTTTAATATTACACCTCGTTCCCAACCTGCCATGGGACAAAGGGGCAAGCATGAAATCTGGGACAGTCCCGAGCGCTCCAAAAGACTCTCGAGCGCTTGGGAGTGTGTCCAGTAAGGGGTTTTATGAAAATATTTTCTTGTGGCCCATTGCTCTTGTTTTTACACTAGGGTCTCCCAACCATGCACCCAGTATTGAAGACTGGGTCAGGCTGAGAGACCCCCCTCAGAAGGGAAGAACAGCCCTTAAGTTGTGACCAAAGGTAAGAGTTCTACCTTTTCCTTGAACCTTGCTCCTTGGTGTAGCTTTGAAATGTGGATGGAGAGAGGAGAGTGCAAGAGATCAGATGGATTTTCTGGATTTCTTGCCCTTTTTCCTTGGTGATTTGCAAAACCCTTTGAAATTTGGAAGAGAGTTTAGAGGTTTTTGGTCTTTGGCTAGAGAGAGAAAAATAGCAGAGAGTAAGGGTGCTCTGGAATGAAATTTTTCGTGCCCCCTTTCTAGCTGAAAACCAGCCATATTTATAGGCAAAACATCAAATGGTTTTTGAAAATCAAATGGTTTTGGTAAAATATTTCTTTAATAGGTAAACCCTTGGCCTGAAAATCTTCCTACCAGAGATTGAGTGTGGAATGAGCCATCGGCGGGCTGAAAGTGGCTGTAATGATGATTTGCAAGGTGAGTGGGTGATACAGCCATGCATTGGGCAACAGAAAAGTCTCGAGCGCTTGGGATTACTACCGAGCGCTTGGGACCTCACTCTCGAGCGCTCGAGAAAGAGCCAGGCCAGGGGTTTTGTGAAACAGTTTGGAGCGCTTGGGATTGCTCCTAAGCGCTTGAAAATGCCTTTTTTACCATTTTTAATACTTCTTCAAATCCATCAAGGAGCAAAGTTCCGATTGGTACTAGGCTTGTTTCAATCCAAAGTCATCATCGGGGAGCCTCCGGGCCACAAGTCAAGGAATTTTGAAAAGTCCAAATTGGGGTGTCTACAGTTGCCCCTCTTTGGGCGACGCTCAGCATCACATCTAGATACGAGTGCCGTCCAAAGATTGAGACAGCCCAATTCGAGCCAAATCAAATCCTCAACTCAATATCAAATGCAAGTAAAGATACAAACATCTGATGCATGTGGTCGCGTCTTTTCAGACTGCCTACGTACCCTTTTCTGCAAGGATCAGACCAGCGTAGTTCTTTGGGGCAAATGCAGACATGCAGACATGCAGACACGCAAGCAAATGATGGAAAGGTGTCCTCCAGGACAGTGCCAAATCTATGGCGGCGGAAGGGGGGTGCCAAATCTGAATCTGAAAAGCTTGAATTTTTGGAAGAAGCTTGAATTTTGGAGGAAGCTTGAATCTGAAAAGCTTGAATTTTTGGAAGAAGCTTGAATTTTGGAGGAAGCTTGAATCTGAAAAGCTTGAATTTTTGGAAGAAGCTTGAATTTTGGAGGAAGCTTGAATATGAAAATTAAAGGGTGCCAGAAGCTTGAATTTTGAAGGAAGCTTGAATTTTGGAAGAAGCTTGAATTTTTGGAAGAAGCTTGAATTTTAAAAGAAGCTTGAATTTTGAAGGAAGCTTGAATTTTGAAGGAAGCTTGAATCTGAAAAGCTTGAATTTTTGGAAGAAGCTTGAATTTTGAAGGAAGCTTGAATCTGAAAAGCTTGAATTTTTGGAAGAAGCTTGAATTTTGAAGGAAGCTTGAATTTGAAATTAAAGGGTGTCTCTCAGGACAGCGCCAAATCTATGGCAGAATATGAAAGGTGCCAAATCTATGGCAGTGGATGATTGAAGGGTGTCCCTCAGGACAATGCCAAATCTATGGCAAGAGATGTGCAGTCATGTTGACGAATATGAAGGAAGAAGGCGACCGTGGGGGGTCGAGGTTAGAAAGTGAGACCCGTGTTTCGACTTTTGACAACACTGATGATTTTTAGTTTTGAAAAACAACAATGGACATGTCCGAGTATCCTTTCTGCTTTACTGTTTTTGGCCAGCGGACCGGTATCTTCAGGACCTTGGGATTTGGGATGGAGTTCGTCTTTGGATGGAAATTGGGTTTGAGCTGGAGCTGGTTTGAGTTTGGCCTTGATCAGGGCTTGAGTCCCGAGCATTCATGTCCCAATCTTGAGGTCGGCTGTACGCTTGCAGTGATTGATGGCATTGGGCTGATGTGCCCCAGTGAGTGACAGTCCTTCGTTCTGATCCTTTTCCTTGCTTCCACTGATAGTTTTGGCAACAAGTTTTGTCATGAGCACAAGTGCGGGTTCTTCCATGTACTGGAGTTTCTCTCACGAGTTGGGGCCTTAATGACCTTGTGTGAATTTGGACAGGGCCCAGACGACTCAAAGGACAAGAAAGACCCTTTATCAGAGGACTGACTCTTAACGAAGACCTTGACTGGACGAGGAGTTTGGTTATTTCGAGGATTTAATGTTTGAAATTGTCATGATAAAATCAAGTTTTGAGGATTTTCCCATTCTGGGTTTTGAAATTGTTTTAGCAAAACACGAGGACTTTTATTAGGAATCATGCCCCAGGTTGAAATTTTGCAAGATTCACAAAATGCCTTGGCGCTCCTTCTTGTTTTCTCCTATTATCCAGGATTTTTGCTATCAAGTTGTGTTTTTCAATCTGACAGGACTTTATTCGGGTTGTAACGTGGCCAAGGTTTTGGCTTAACAAAGAAAGGATGAGAGGCTCAAAATTTTCATTTTCTTGGTGTTTCGAAAGCTAGCAGCCATCTTGAATATTTTTGTGCCCTTTTTGCTTTTGATGGGCGCCTTCTTTCATTTGCTTTGCTTCGCCTTTTGTTGTGCCCGATGCGTTTGGCATTGTCATTGATCTTGCGCTTTCTCCGATTTTTCTTCAAATGCTTTGCACCTCAATGTGCGTATGCATTTGGCACTTTTGCGCTTTGAATCCTGACGCGCCGATGATGGTCAGGTGTCTGGCACTTTCGTCTTCTTTATTTCACCCCAGTGTGGGGGATGGCTGCCTAGCTGGGTTCTTTCAAAGGAATTGATTTAGGCTCAAAAGGGGTTTATCAATGGACACATATCTTCAAGCGTGTGATAAAAGAAATCAATGCCTTTCTTCATTTTGAATTGCACAACTTGATAACTGGATCCTAGCTGCAGTTTGAGAGATTTGTGTGCTCTAACTTTTGCCTAGATCACATTTTGAGGTTTTGATCTAGCGAGCTTTTTCTTGGGCCAAGGCGTTGCTTCCTCACGGTGCCAGGGAATGGTCCCCTGAAATTCTTCTTCTTGCAAGGGCAAAATACCTCGTGTTTTGAATTTCTCAAATGATGGTGAAAAACAATTTCAAGTTGTGGGATCATCACAAAACACAAGTTTATTATCACAATTTCGACTCAATAGGATCGTCATTAAAAGACATGACAAGCCGGCAAAAGATTGACTCGAAAGATCGCAAATGAATTTCGGGGTTGACTTATAAGAACAGGACCGGGCCTCAGGATAAGGCTGCCTACGTATCCTTCTTGCAAAGGAATCAGGTCATAACGTAGTTCAGACCTACGAAACTGACTCTCTTTTTGGTTTTTCTTTTTTTTTGACTACAAACTCGAATTTGAAAACGTACAGACATGAAAGTATGAAAGACTCGAGATACCAACTGACTCGAAATTGAAAGGCAAAGACTTGACTCGAAACTCAAAAGCTTCCCAAACTCGTGAGTAATTCCATTCACGGACTGCACTCAAAATCCTCCTCCAGATCTGAGGTCCGGCACTGGGATGGTTCCGTTGTCGATGAGATCTTGGATCTCGTGGCGGAGACGGAAGCAGTTATTGGTGGGATGGCCGGGCATTTGGTGGAAGGCGCAGAAGGCATTTGGGCCGTGGTAGGCTGGGAGCTTTTGAGGTAGGATGGGTGGCCCAGTGCTGACAGCAAAGTAAAAAGCAAACTCAGAATGTGCCCCTGTTGTGATTTATTGAAAAATGCGTATGAATAAAAGAATTGTAATTGACGTGTTGTCGTCGTCGACACAAGGGATCGCACTTTACGGAAAGTTCCAAACAGTCACGGGTAAGTCGGTGTCAGGCAGGTTAAATTCCTCACGTTGGGAATCAGAGCCAATCTCCTTATCTAAGACCATCCGAGGCAGAGCAAAAAGACTGCTGGAAGATGCACTTAAGGCTAAACTAGAGGGAGCCGTTCGGGCACGGCGAACACCAGAGGTATCCCAAACTCCATGGATTTATGGTCTCCTAGACCCTGACTCAAGAAATGACATCCTATGAAGGATTGCCTTAGTCCTCAGAGATTCCTTTGAATGCGTATCCTTTGATTAGGAATGACAAGATTTGAGAGATATCAAAACAAATTAAGTCTTTAATATTTTTCACTTGAAGTTTCTGTTCTGGTTTCAAAAACCGTTTAGCGTAAATGACATGATACTGTAACCGGGGGGGCGTAAGTGGCATGGCGCCATTAGCCTGGGTGGTGTGGGTATCACGACATTGTAGCCTAATTGTTTTGTTAATTTTCATTGAATCCATGATTGAAAAATGTATAGAAGACTTAACGAATTTTGATATCCCCAAAACCTCTTCATTCCAAGGACTAATTAATTTCAACAACGTGCCTTCAAAAAGCATGACTCATCATTGGTCAAGGCGATCCTAAACAAGATGCGCAAGCAAGCACAAGAGTTTTATATGCGACACGAAAGCAAGCGTAAGATGCAAGGTGCGATGTGCAAGCGTGATGAGATTACGGTTTTTCGAAGGTTGCCTAATTCCTCAGAATTTCTTTTTAGGGTGTATCCTCCGTTTAGAACGACAGATTCTAAGAGATGTCAAAATGAACTAAGTATTCAACTAGTCCTCATTCGAAGTCTCAATTTTGAACTTGGAATAACTTAGTATAGACGGCGTGATACCCCAACCATCGCGGTGTCAGTGGCACTATGCCATTAGCCAAGGTGGTGTAAGTAAAGTGGCATCACGGCGCCGGTTCCTTTGTCATTCCTTACTCTCCGTTGAAATTTCAATTAGGCATTAGTCAAGGACTTAGTAACATCCTGATTTCCCGAAGTTTCCTTGTTCTAAGGACTCATGTAGTTAAACAACGTACACCGGGGTGCACGATTCATCATCGGGCCAGGCAACCTTCTACAGACCGTGCGAGCGAAAGTGCAGGACTCAAAAATGAATAGACAGCATGACGACATGACGTGGATGAGATGTAGAAAGCAGTAACATGTAGACAGGATATAGCACATAATCCTACCCTGCGGGTCCCTGTCCTAGTTTGGAAGGTTCTATTGCTTTCTAAACATGTACAAAGGTTGGTTTTGGCTTGAAGAGGGTTCCCCGGACTAGAGTCAAAGTATACCTCCCACTATTGAGCGTACACCCAATAATGGTACAAACGGTAGAGATGACTCATCACGGTCGAGGGTTGCTGAGCATTCCGGGATTCCCCATCACCGGCAAGCCGGGTAGGATTGCCGAAACACAACAGCGAGGTTGCACAAGATATATACAAAAAAAAGACAACGAAATAAAATCCCTTTTGAAAATCCCACAAACGTTTTTCAAACCTGGCTCACAAGTTTAATTAATATCTAAGAAAAGCGGGCCGTTTTATCAACAAACCAACTTTTTCTCAAGTATTAATTAAACCAGCTCCCCAGCAGAGTCGCCACTGTGGGCTGCATGCCCGAAAAATTAAATATATTTTTCCCGCGTTTGAAGAAAAATACATTGTTTGAAGAGTCGCCACCCGGATTTGCGGTATATCACCCGAGAAACCGTCTTTATTTGGAAAATCGGTTGATTTGAAGTTGAAAACCAGAGATCAGTTTCAAGGGTTCAGAAGCCATGTTACAAGGGGGGAAGGGTTTTACGGCACCCCCCTCGCCCGATTCGAGATCGGTCTCTACTAAATGTTTGTGGGATTTTTCAAAAGGGGATTTTGTTTCATTAGACCATTTAGCAAGTATGTACAGTTTATAGCAGGCAAACAATGCATGCATGTGCAGTTGTACAGGGGAAAGTGAAGTGATGGAGTAACGGTGAGCAAATGCACAAATGACAGAAAATTGGAGACTGCCACTGACTTCACTCTCGAGCGCTCGGGTACAGTCCCGAGCGCTTGGGAGTTCTGACACACTGAACCTGCAAAATTTGTTAGTACGGACAGAATACGATGCTAAACTGGGAATTGAAATGACATTAAGTACACTACTGGCTCAGCAGAGGACTTGGAAGACTGAGCTAAGCCTTCTATCTTTCAAATCATGCATCCCTGCCTTAACAAAGTTAAATCTATGAATTTAAAAGAGCAACAGGTCACACCAATGCATGCAGAGACCAGGTAACACAGTAGACTGGGAAATGGGAAGCAATGGCATGCATATACTCCCGAGCGCCCTGGAACAGTTCCGAGCGCTTGAGAGTGTGCTGCATGTCAGCTTTCTCTCAAACAAGAAGTGGTTCCATCTTGACATGCAAAAGCCCTTATTTTGATGTTTCCAAAGGGGAGAACATCTTTTAACTTTGACAGAAGGCAGTCTTGTTCACACATGAAAACTTGTGAGGAAATGTTTCTGTTCTTAGGGGGAAACCATTTTCTGTGCATGCATGTCAAAATGAAACCAATTCTTTTAATATTACACCTCGTTCCCAACCTGCCATGGGACAAAGGGGCAAGCATGAAATCTGGGACAATCCCGAGCGCTCCAGAAGACTCTCGAGGGCTTGGGAGTGTGTCCAGTAAGGGGTTTTATGAAAATATTTTCTTGTGGCCCATTGCTCTTGTTTTTACACTAGGGTCTCCCAACCATGCACCCAGTATTGAAGACTGGGTCAGGCTGAGAGACCCCCCTCAGAAGGGAAGAACAGCCCTTAAGTTGTGACCAAAGGTAAGAGTTCTACCTTTTCCTTGAACCTTGCTCCTTGGTGTAGCTTTGAAATGTGGATGGAGAGAGGAGAGTGCAAGAGATCAGATGGATATTCTGGATTTCTTGCCCTTTTTCCTTGGTGATTTGCAAAACCCTTTGAAATTTGGAAGAGAGTTTGGAGGTTTTTGGTCTTTGGCTAGAGAGAGAAAAAGAGCAGAGAGTAAGGGTGCTCTGGAATGAAATTTTTCGTGCCCCCTTTCTAGCTGAAAACCAGCCATATTTATGGGCAAAACATCAAATGGTTTTTGAAAATCAAATGGTTTTGGTAAAATATTTCTTTAATAGGTAAACCCTTGGCCTGAAAATCTTCCTACCAGAGATTGAGTGTGGAATGAGCCATCGGCGGGCTGAAAGTGGCTGTAATGATGATTTGCAAGGTGAGTGGGTGATACAGCCATGCATTGGGCAACAGAAAAGTCTCGAGCGCTTGGGATTACTATCGAGCGCTTGGGACCTCACTCTCGAGCGCTCGAGAAAGAGCCAGGCCAGGGGTTTTGTGAAACAGTTTGGAGCGCTTGGGATTGCTCCTAAGCGCTTGAAAATGCCTTTTTTACCATTTTTAATACTTCTTCAAATCCATCAAGGAGCAAAGTTCCGATTGGTACTAGGCTTGTTTCAATCCAAAGTCATCATCGGGGAGCCTCCGGGCCACAAGTCAAGGAATTTTGAAAAGTCCAAATTGGGGTGTCTACAGTGACGTACCTAAGCTAAGCCAGGATTTTGGCGGAGGATAGTTGAAGGAGCGCGGGACTGCCGGGGGAGTTTTTTTGCGATAAGCGTCTTCAAAATTTTGGGGTAGATCAATACACGGCGGGTGAGTCATTTGCTTTTCTTGATCATCCTTACTTTGACTGAGGGGAGCTCGGTAGAGTAGCCTATCCTTGCGAATGAACTGGAAGAAATTGATGTAATGGGGTGGAATCCAAGCCATCTGCTGAGGATGAGTCAGACGTCGTTTTGAGATATGGGGTGGAACCCAAGCCATCTTCTGGAGACGAGTTGGATGCCATCTTTGAGATATGGGGGGCGCAAGGCCAGTAACTGGAGCATGAAGCGTTGAGATGAGGGAACCGAGGCACGGAGCCGATCGTAGTCATGAGGCGAGAGCCTGAGGAACAGATTTGAGGCGTAGAGCCAGTTGTATTCATAAGGCGAGAACCTGAAGTGTCGGAGCTTAGAGCTTGACGTGATTTGAACCGAGGCGTAGAGCCGGTTGCATTCTAATGGTCTGTGCACGGAGCTTTCTCATCATAAGTTTTGGCATAGAGCCAAAGGATCGAGGCGCTGGACTGATCAATAAAACCGAGGCATAGAGCCGGTTAGTTTGCAGGGTTGACCTGTTTCACGAGAGATAGATATGCAAAGTGTGTATATTTGATGATGTTGGTTGTTAGATGTGAGCAAATATGATAATGGGGGTGCAATTGATGCAGACTCGATGATGCAATGTGCACGGGCCCGTGCGTGTGTGTTTGATTTAAGCGTAGAACTTCTTTCAAGTTCGGACTTGAGCATTCAGAGCATGGAGCTCGAGCATTCGGGCGGCAGAATCTGAGCATTCAAAGTACAGGCTTTGAGCATCCAGTACGCAGTGGTTGGGCATCCAAGCATAGAGCTTAAGCATTCAAGTGTAGAACTTGAGCATCCAGTACACAATGGTTGGGCATTCAAAGAGCTCCGAGCATTCAAAATGTTAGATTTTGAGCATTCAAGCGTAGAGCTTGAGAATAGATGATATCTTGTTGATTGGGGTGGCGTGGAGCCTATTGGGAATTGATTGGTTACGGTATAAAGCCAGTTGAGATAATAGGCTTAGAGCCGCTGAGAAGATGAATACAGGCATAGAGCCGCTGAGACGGTGAGCATGGTTGTAGAGCCGCTGAGTATGTGAAGATGATGAGTAGTGAGCGTAGAGCTGCTGAGCGAGCTTAGAGTTGCTTAGTGAGTACGGGTGTAGTGCCGCTGAATATAAGTGATGGCGAGCTTAGAGCTGGTGGTGGTGGATACGGGCGTAGAGCCGTTGAGACGGTGAGTACGGGTGTAGAGCCGCTAAGATGGTGAGCACGGGCGTAGAGCCGTTGAGATGGTGTGCATGGGCGTAGAGCCGTTGAATAGAAGTGACGGCGAGCTTAGAGCTGCTGATGAATACGGGCGTAGAGCCACTGAGATGGTTAGCTTGGAGCTGTTGAGAAGATGGAGCCTTCGAGTTTCTTGAAGGCTATGAGCATGAACATGGTGAGCATAGCAGTTAGCTCGAGGCTTTGCTGAACGGCTGAGATAGTGAGCATGAGAGTAGAGCCGCTGAATAGTTTGATCATGGGCGTAGGGCCGCTGAGTGCGATAGTGAGTGCGAGACTGTTGAATGGTCTGAGTAATGAGCATGGGGGTGCCACTGAGTGCGAAGTTGTTGAGTAATAAGCTTGGAGCTGTGGGGAGCGTGGATGAGCACGTGGTACTATTGAGCTTGTTGAGCATAGAGCTGCTAAATGATAATGAGTTTGGGGCTTGTCCGACTGGCAAGTGCAGAGCTGCTGTATGGCTTGATGGTAGTGATCATGGAGCTGCTAGGATGACTTTAGAGCTGTCGGGCGAGCTTGGAGCTGCTGATAGCGAGCGTAGAGCTGCTGATGGTGAGTACGGGCATAGAGCCGTTGGATAGCTTGACAAGCTTAAAATAGCTTAAGTAGTGAGCCTGTGGAGGCATGGAGCTTGCTGAGATGATAATTAAGCCTGGGGTTGCTGAGTGAGCTTAGAGCTACTGAGTGATTATGACAGTGAATACAAGGCACAGAGTCTGTTGAGTAGCTTGGAGCTGCTGGTTGAATAACTTTGTAGGCAGGCATGAAGCTTGAGATAGTGGATTTATGGGTTTTTGAGGAGCAAGAGCTCGGGTTTGGTAATCTTCCATGGTCAAGCGACTAGTAGTTGTGAGCATGTTGTTACAGAGAGAGAGCTTCCTTATGCTCGGGCGTGTCCCTGAGGCGAGTTAAATCATTGTCTCTGTTGGTTGTGGGCCCAGAGTTTCATAATTGATTGAATTGGTGTGTTAAGCAAAATCTGATACTGTTGTGGGAGATTGATTAGGGGGCCAGGAGATTCATTTCGCGGCCGATTGATTGATGTCTCGGCCGAGGAATCGATGTCTCGGCCATGGGAAAGCCAAAAGTCAGAAAATTGATTTAAGTTCGGTTTAATCGATTTCACGGCTCATTTTTTCTTTTCCCTTCGTTCTTCCTCCTCTCGTCTGAAACCTCTCCTCCCTTCTCTCCGGTCACCATCGTTCAATCGCCGTTGTTCCTCCGACCATCACCATCGGTTTCAACCACCACCGCCGGTCTCGACCACTGCCGTGCTTGGCTGCTGTCGTTGCTCTCTTTTTCTCTTATTTTGAACGCAATGGCCACGCCATCTTTTGAAGCCAGTGACTTGCCGCTATCCTCATCTGCGGACGTTACGGGTTCGTCTTCGCATCCTCCATGCAGGTGTGAGTATCCTTCTTCCGACGAGGAGGCGATTGAGGAGCCTGGTTCGTTTGACGCCACTACCTACGTTCTTCCTTCGCGTAGGTTAGGTTTTGGCGGATTCTTGCAGTACTGCCCTCCTGTTGGTGGCCCAGAGGCTGAGGTGGTTAGTAGGGAACCTGAGCAGCATTTGAGTGTCCTCAATATTCCGGTAAGTTTCCTGAAAAGTAAAAGTTTTACTTTTAGTTTGGAGTTTTAATTTTGCTTGATTTTAAAGATGAATTTCATTGTCGGGATGAAATCCCTGTTAGCCAGGGGCGTGAGTGAGAAGGACCCGTGGTTGGGTCGGAATTGTTTTGTTTAAAAAGACTATAATAACCGTGCCCCCTGTTTAGGCAATGCATGCTTTTTAAACGTTAAGTCGATGCCCCTATCTTTTTATTTGCTTATATAATCATGAGATTAACTCCCTTTTGTCGTGGTGGATTTTTGCAGAGAAATAGGAGATTGGAGGCTCGTGGAGGAGGTAAGGAAGTGCACAAATGGTTTCTAGCATTGCTAGAGCCAGCCCGAGAGTTAGTGCGAGCTGCGGGTTTCGAGGCATTCATCTTGGGTCTCAACCTTCCGAAGGTTGACTGGTCATTGATAACCTCATTGGTAGAGAGATGGTGGGACACCACCAACACATTCCATTTTCCTTCTGCCGGTGAGATGACGATCACACCAGGTGACTTTTATTTGCTGACCGGCTTGCGAGTAGGTGGAGCTTCTCTTCGGATTGACCCCAGGCTTTGGGAGCGAGTAGGAGCTTTAGAGTGGTTCTTGGGCATGGTGTTCCCTCTTCGTTCTTGAGGCCATGTTGACGTTGCTTGGTTGAGCAAAACTTTCATGAAGGCTGACATCCTTACTCAAGTGAGCGTCGAACAGCTGACACGAGCCTTCCTTCTTTATCTCCTTGGGCAAACGTTGTTTGCCAACAAGGATGGTTCGGTGCATATGCAGTTTCTGGCTCCTCTGCAGCACTTGGAGGCTGTTCGGGAGTTTGACTGGGGGGTATCTGCTTTGGCCACCTTGTATGGCAACCTTGGAGCCTGTTCGCGGGACAAGAGTCCCATCCTTGGCAGTCACTATCGGGTGCTTGAGGTATTCACACTTTTCCTTCGCTTCCTTTTCTGTTTTGATTTCACATAGTATTGAACTCTGTTTTGCTAATTCATTTTCCAGCTCTGGGCTTTCGAGCATCTTCTCCAGTTTCCTCCTGGCACGAAGTACGAGGATGTAAATTGTATTCCTCGCTACGAGCGATGGTTAGCGGGCCAACGGAAGCCGCAATGCCTGTTCTGAGCCTTCCTGAGTGGCGGCGAGTTTTGGACCGATTGACGGTTGACCAGGTGCCTCTTTTCTCCCTTTGTATTCTTTATCTTTAGATTTCTGTACCCTTGCATTGTAGCTGATTCGACATTGTTTGCAGGTGCATTTCGATCCTTGGAGTAGCGCACCTGAAGACGCTCCTCTTGCACGCTCCAGAGTTTTGGACCGTACTCGCAGCTTGCTTGAGGGTCCCTTTTGTCGGGCGTGGTACTTAGGGGATCGGGTGGCCAGCCAGTGGCGCCCGCGTGCCGAGGCTCTTCAGTTCGTTCCTCCTCCTCCTCCGGCGTCGATGAGATCTACTTCTTTGATGTCCAAGGCTGATTTGAAGGATGCCCGGGTCAGAGATTGGGCGTCTTTGCTTCTTCAGGTGGGGGATTACATGGAGTATTGCCGTCTTTTCTTGGCTCCTCCAGTTGCTCCTCCAGTTGCTCCTATTTGGCCACGTGCCCCTTCTTTTGTCTCTTTCCATTCAGATGATGGAGAGGAGGAGCGATTAGTGCTTACTCCTTACACGACCCAGCTTTATACGCTGCCAGCTGGGGTTTCACAGGTATCACCCTATTTCTGAACTTGTTTCCCTGTTGTATCTGGCGTTCCAGTGTTTGAAATGTTTTGTTACTTGCACAGGTGCCCGTTGAGATTGTACAGGGATGGCTGGGTGCCTATCAAAGTGCTGAAGCCTTGGTTCGGAGGCAACACCGTTAGATTCTTGAGGTATGGTTCTCCTATATGTCCCTTTGTTTTGTACTTTTTCCTAAATCTGAGTATTTGTATTTTCTTTCTTGCAGCTTGAGGCTGAGCGAGTACCGGCTGCTGGTGCGGAGGGTAGGGGAGCTAGTGAGCGATCCCCATCTTTATCTCAGAGGTCATCTCAGAGACGTCGTCATGATTAGCTTTAGAAATTTCTCTTTTCCTGTTCATAGTTAGTAAAGAGACAAGCAGAAACTGTATTCTGCATAGTGAAAGCAACCACAGTGAAAATTTTGTAATCATGCTTTTATTTATGAAATGAGAAAAGCTTTTCATCCCCCTTGAATGCCTTAGGTATGCCTGCGATAGTCGGAACATGGCTCTTTAAACAAGTAATTGTTGCTTTTACCCAGTGTTTGAAAATATGCAGAAGTTTTTCCTTTTTGTGAAAATGAAATATCGGCCGAGGAATTGATCACGCGGCTGAGGAATTGGTGTTGCGGCCGATTAATCTATCATTCAGCCACTATTTCTGTTTTCCAATGGGAGCTAGATTTCGTTTTAGCCAAGTGGCTTCCTCCTTTCTTTTCCTTCTTACACTTGGTTTTGATTTTGCCATATCCTATGGCCATATTGCCAATTTCGGGAGTCTTTGAGATATCTTGTTTGTTGTGTCAATGACTCTTGAGTTAGAAGGGATGAACAATAGTTCTTGTGTCTTTTGCTATTGTCAATCCCTCGAGAGAGGCATACTTATCTTTTGTGAGCTCAATACGCAGGGTTAGCTACACCTATCATTGAGTACAAACTGCTTTGAATTCTTTCTTTCCACATGTTTGGGCTGCATCTCAAGGTGAGATTGCCTACGTATCCCAATCAGGGAATCAGGCCTTTCACGTAATTCCAAATTACCACCTTTGGGGTTGGGTTTTCACTCTTGATTTTTCTCTTCACGTGCTCTTGATTTTGCCTAGGTTACCTAATGGAGGTTGAGTCCCTAGCGAGCTTGTCTTTGAATGCCTTGATTTTTGCCTAGGCTGCATTTTTGTGTTTTCTTGTCCTAGCAGGCTTTGCTCTTACTTTTGCTTGGGTTACCCAACGAGCATTTCTCAAGAGGATTTATGTATTTGGTGGAGGTGTTTCTATAAATCTCCTTTGTGTTTGTACCTTCGTAATGGGTAAGCTAACCCTAAGTGTTTTCATGGAGATAGTGTCTTCTTTCTAAGTTTTGACAAGAACCTAGTTCAAGCGACTAAAGTTCATCCTTTCTTTCCCTTTTGTCATTGACACAATAGAACTTGATCCTTTAGAATTTCCCTTTTTTGGCAAAGAGACAATAGCATATAGCGATTTTGAATAAGCATAATCTAGAAAATGAAATAAGAATTCACTTAGCAGAAATTAAATGCCCAAATAGGGGCCCAAAACATGTTTTAGTTTGATTTAGAAAATGAAAGTAATGTTCAATGTTTTGCCATGTCATGACTTTTCAGCTACTGCAGCATGTTAGGGTCATTTTCTTTGCCTTTCGCAATTTCATACTCTTTTCCACCCTCTTCTTTGCCAAACAGAGCCTTCTAACTGGGTCCATCTTTGAAGCTTGTACGGTGACTACCTCTTTGAGACATGAGCAGTCCCCAAATAGAAATGTTAGCCTGGGCTTTTACCACCTCTTCTTCCTTTTCGCTAACTAAGCAGTCATCAGATACTTCCACTTGATTCAATAGTGACGCCAAAGAGATCTCGTCGAGCGGATCGTCGTATTCTCCTTCCATTTTGTCTAAGTCACTTTCCCTTGTTTGGTATGGATCGACACATATGATGTCTTGACCTTCTTCTTTTTCTATCCACTGACTATAGTCACATTCTTTGTAGGGGTTGACCCACGGCTGCATCTGAAATTCCTCGACTTTTTCTTTGAGGTTGATTGTTTCCCAGACAATCGGAGGCATTGGGATTCTTGGGCGATTGATGGGCACCACTATTTGGGCAGGCTCGAAGCGGGCATGCCTCCTCATCATAATGACCCTTTCCTTTTCCTTCTTCCTTTTCTCAAACCAGACGCGTAGCCATTCGTCATCCTCAACAAATGGAATGTCAGGATCCTCCAAATTGTGTCTCGCCCAAGAATGCATTTTCCATTTCTTTAGCTTTTCCTCCTTTGCTTGTTTTTCTTCATCACTCATGTCAGACATGTCAGGATCAGTCACTTGTGACTGATTGGACTCATTGTTTTCTTCTTCCACCATCATGAGATATTCATTCTCCTCCGGGAAGGTCAAGGTTGGCTTGGCTTGTGTGCTTCGGACGATGTATTGGCTAGGGTTGTATATGTGATTGTGAGATAGGTTTATAAGATTGATATTTCGGGGTGGTTCAGTATTGTGGGGTGGTTTGGTTTGTGCATCAGGTTGTAGAGGTTTTATAGTTTGACTATCAATGAGATCTTGAATGTCATGGCGTAGACGCATGCAGTTGTCTGTCTCATGCCCAGAGTGTTGATGGTAGGTACACTGCTTGTTGGGGTCATGGTTCGGGCCATAGGGTGGCTGAGGAGGTGGTTTGTTTAAGGGTTTAAGATTCCCTTGATGGCTCAGAATGGTTAAGGCTTGAGAGAGAGTCATGTAGAGAGGGCTAAAGTTGCGGCGAGGCCGGTTTGAACTTCGGGAAGGGCTGGCTTGGAAAGGGTCTTGTGGTGAGGTCGAGTTAAGAGAGCGTTTACGGACGCATGAGATGTACGACTTTGGAAGGCTTTCTTAGGTGGAGGAGCTTCTTCCTTTCCAATGAGTCCCAGTTTGATCCCTTCTTCAATCTGCAACCTAGTGGCATGCAGGCGCTTGAAATCTGTGATGGCCTGTGTGTAAATATGGTTAAGATACTTGGATTGCAGATTCTTGACAACTATCCTTACTTGATCTTCCTCAGAGGGGCGATTCTTCATTTTAGCAGCCTTCTCTCTCCATCTAGCCACAAAGGTAACAAAATCTTCATTTGACTCTTGCTTGGTCATCTCCAAATCTCGAGTGGTTAACTCAACTTGGATATTGTATGCGTATTGCTTGACAAAAGCATTGGCGATTTCTGGCCAGGTGTGGTAATGCACAAATTCCAAAGTGAGGAACCAATCGAGAGCGCTTCCAGTGAGGGTTCTTTGAAATAACTGAGCATTGAGCTCATCATTCAAGACCATCGGCTTCAGGGTGTTGATGACATGACGGACATGGCTGGTAGGTTTACCAGTTCCATTGAACTTCTCGATGTTTGGCCTCTTGAATCTTTCGGGCAATTGGGAAGCTGGAAAGAGGCACAGTCCTTCAAAGTCTAGAATTTGGTCCCCTTGTGAATGAGCCAGGGCATGTTTGATTTCTTTGACTTGCTTGGCCAATTCTGGACTCTCTATTGTTATTGCTTTAAGTGCATTCTCATCTTTTACTGATTTTTCTTCGTCCTTAGCATCTCTTGCTACTTTCTCTGCTAGCAAAACAGTGATTTGAGCTTGGAGGTCGGTAATAGTGGCGTCGTTGTCTGCCATTTTTGGGATGGAAGTGGGAGGACTGCTTGGTGAAACTTGGGATTTGGTGGATGACCGGGTTTGCTGAGAAGATGACCGCAAGGTCCCTGGAAGTGATCGGGACCGTTGCGGTGAAGGTGTTTCGGCAGGCGAAGGTGACAGGCGAGATGGCTGCAAAGACCTCTGTTTGGGATGACTTCGGGTGTTGTAAGAGTATAAAATTGGCTGTGGTTGCTTTCTTGGCTTACCAATTGTGCCACCTTGAAAAGTAAAGTACCTGCAAGTTAGTACTTGGTTGTATAGGATTAGGATTTGGGCTAAAAATCCCAACCCTTCTGCACAGGAAGAAATGTTACAACAAGAAATGTTTATAGGGAGTGAGGAAGAACTTGAGGACGAAATGCAGGAAAACTCCTTAACCTGCGGGCTCCTGTCTTAGTTTGATAAGTTCTATGGCTTTCTAATACATGTAAGGTTTAGGAAGTCTCAAGGGTGCTCCGGTGTCAAAGGGCACCAGTCCTTCCGTCGGCCCATTATAGGCGGCGATCGGGCGATTTCTGTTTTGATATACCACTAGGTACGAGTGACTGTGGAGTCTGCTGGAACCCCTAACATAGCCCGTGACATGCCGGGGTATTAGGTGAACTCAACGAGATTGCCTACTCAATGCATATGATAAATGAATCAAATAAAGCATGTATTAGTCCTATGTCGAACTTTCTTGTTATGGCTCTCAAGTCCCCAGTTGAGTCGCCAAAACTGTAGACACCTCCCTGGAGCGGGGCATCGCCATACAGATTGATCGTTGCTGCTTGATTGGTTGTTTGCTACATAAACCAAGATCGTGGATATTCCCATGGCTAGGAACATCGCCACACGATAGTTGTGGGCTACCTGCCCGAAAAATATATTTCCGTTTGAAGAAAAATTGGTTTGAAGAGTCGCCACCCGGATTTGTGGTATATCACCCGAGAAACCGTTTTGTTTGGAAAAATGGTTGATTTGAAATTGAAAACCAGAGATCGTTTTGAGGGTTCGGAAGCCATGTTACGAGGGGGGAAGGGTTTTACGGCACTCCCCTCGCCCGATTCGAAATCGGTCTTTACTAAACGTTTGTGGGATTTTTAAAAGGGATTTTGTTTCATTAGAGCATTTAGCAAATATCCACAGTTATAACACATAAGAAGTGTATACTGGTGCATGTGTACAGTAGAGGGTGAAATGGTTGTGCATGCAACACAAAATAACAGAAGATGAAACCCTGTTACTGGATTCACTCTCGAGCGCTCGGGAGTGGTCCCGAGCGCTTGGGAGTTCTGACACTCTGAACCTGCAAAACTTGTTAACACAGACAGAATATAATGCAAAGCTGGAAACTGAAATGATATTATGTACACTAATGGCTCAGCAGAGGACTTGAAAGACTGAGCTAAGCCTTCAATCTTTCAGATCGTGCATCCCTGCCTCAACAAAGCTAGATCTATAAATTTAAAAGAGCAACAGGCCACACTTATGCATGCAGAAAGGTATACGACACAACAGGCTAGGGAAGATGGAACGCAATGGCATGCATGCCCTCCCGAGCGCTCGGGAACGGTTCGGAGTGCTTTGGGAGTGGGCTGCATACTAACTTGCTCTCAGATGGAAAATAGTACTATCTTGACATGCAAAGGCCCGTGTTTTGATTCTTCCCTGAAGCGAATGATTCTTTTAACTTTGAAAGAATGGAACCTCGTTCACACATGAAAACTTATGAGAAAAAGTTTCTGTTTTAGGGGAAAACGATTTTCTGTGCATGCATGCCAAGATGAGATGCTTTCCTTTAAAAGTGTACCTCATACCCAGCCTGTTGTGTGATAAAAGACCATGCACGAAACTGGGAACAGTCCCGAGCGCTTCGGATCACTCTCGAGCGCTCGGGAGTGTTTCCAGTAAGGGTTTTGTGAAAACATTTTTTTGTACCCCATTGCTCTTGTTTTTACACTAGGGTCTCCCAACCCTGCACCCAGTATTGAAGACTGGGTCAGGCTGAGAGACCCCCCTCAGAAGGGAAGAACAGCCTCTTTGTTTATGATCAAAGGTGAAAATTTCTACCTTTTACTTGAACCTTGCTCCTTGGAATAGCTTTGAAAGGTGGTTGCAGAGAGAAGAGTACAAGAGATCAGAAGAGTATTCTGGGTTCCTTGCCCTTTTCCTTCTTGATTTCTAAAACCTTTGGAGTTTGGAAAGAGAGTTTTAGTTTGGAAAACTTTGGCCTTGACCAAGAGAGAGAAAGAGAGCAGAGAATGGGGTTCTTCAGGAGAAGAATTTTGTAGCCCCTTGCCCTGAAACCAGACCCTCTTATTTATAGGCAAAATAACCTATAGTTTTCAAATCAAATGGTTTTGACTAAAACATTTTTAAAATGGGGGAAATCTGCTGGCCTAGTGTTCTCTGACTGAGGTTGAGTGTTGACTCAACCCTCAGCCGGCTCAAGGTGGCTGTAATGATGGATTGCATGGATAGTGGGGAGCCTTGCCATCCATTGGGCAGCACAGAAGACTCGAGCGCTCGGGAGTGGTCTCAAGCGCTTGGGTCTTCACTCTCGAGCGCTCGAGAGTGAGCTAGACCAGAGGTTTTGGAAAACGGTTTTGAGCGCTCGGGACTTCTCCCAAGCGCTTGAAAATGCTTTTGACCATTTTTATTCCCTTTTCAAATCTTTCAAGGAGCAAAGTTCCGATCGGTACTAGGCTTGTTTCAATCCAAAGTCATCATCGGGGAGCCTCCAGGCCACAAATCAAGGAACTTTGAAGAGTCCAAATTGGGGTGTCTATAGTTGCCCCTCTTTTGGCGACGCTTGACATCATGCATGGATATGAGCGCCGTCCAAAGATTGAGACAGCCCAATTCGAGCCAAATCAAATGCAAGTAAAGACACAAACATTTGATGCATGCGGTCGCGTCTTTTCAGACTGCCTACGTACCCTTTTCTGCAGGGATCAGACCAGCGTGGTTCTTTGGGGCAAATGCAAACATGCAGACATGCAAGTAAATGATGGAAAGGTGTCCCTCAGGACGGTGCCAAATCTATGGCGGGAAAGAAGGGTGCCAAATCTATGGCGGCGGATGACCTGGAGAAAACCGGGGATGAAGTCCCTTAGGACGGTGCCAAATCTATGGCGGCGGATGACCTGGAGAAGACCGGGGATGAAGTCCCTTAGGACGGTGCCAAATCTATGGCGGCGGATGACCTGGAGAAAACCGGGGATGAAGTCCCTTAGGACGGTGCCAAATCTATGGCGGCGGAAGACTTGGAGAAAACCGGGGATGAAGTCCCTTAGGACGGTGCCAAATCTATGGCGGCGGATGACCTGGAGAAAACCGGGGATGAAGTCCCTTAGGACGGTGCCAAATCTATGGCGGCAGAGAAACTGGAGAAAACCGGGGAGGGGGCTTGCACGTATAGTACCCCAATGAATCAACTGAATTTTAAACATGTATATATATATAAAAAAAATGATTGCATGCTTGTGATATGCAGGTGCAGCCACTATGTTCAGCCAGGGCACGACCTCAGGCTATCGCGAGCTCTCCAGCTTCTGCTAGCACACGGGGACAAGGGACACAGAGAGTGTCGCGGCCCGCTGCAGAGGCTGGACAGTTCGAGGTAGTCCCTAGGGCGGTGTTCCAGCAGAGACTTGCTTGTGTGGAGTAGTCGGAGTCGGAGGAGGGGTCAGAGGAGTCCTCTGAGTCGCGTGTGTTAGGGTCGACGGACTCAGGGACTGCTCCTGGCTCTCCAAGAGACGGTGACGGTGATGACGATGACGAGAGTGACAGCAGAGAGCCCGAGGGCCACCAGCGGAGGAGGAGACTCGTCGTGTCTGAGTCTTAGGTTTTTGCTTTGCTAGCTTACTCATACATAGACCCGAGCGCCGAGGTAGTTGTAGCTTCTAGGCCTGCGTGCCTTGATTTTGTTTGGGCCTGCGTGCCCCGACAGTTAGGATTGGGCGCGTGTTTGCCCCAGCTTTTGTATTTCCTTCCTCACTCATTGTAAATACTGTACTTGTTTATGAAAGCTTGCATTTTGCTCTTTTGCATTCGTTCGCACTTCCTTTAAGAATTGTATTTTATGAAATATGTTCGTCCAGCTTAAAAGAAAGTAAAGAGCACGCGAATTTCAACCGATACTCTCAAAGTAGGAACGAAAATCTGACATTGACACACAGTCAATAATGCACATCGCGACTTATCGTTAGGTTCAATAAAACACGCTTAACGTGGTATTTGACGTACTCGAGGGACGAAAGCCCTGGGAGTTTTAGCATTTTTCAAAAAACAAGAACAAATATGCAAGAAAAAATGTAACGGAAACCGCTGTATCCCCTGGGAACATGTTGAGAACCTCCTGATTTGAGTTGGACATATTCGTGGCACTGAGCTGGGGCTGGAACACTGGGATCTGAATCCTTCTGTAAAACAGTAGAACTTTCGAGCACTTGGGAGAGGTCTCGAGCGCTGGGTCTTCACTCCCGAGCGCTCGGGACTTCTGTCACTGGCAGTTCAGAGTTGTTTCCCAATGCCACTCACTAGCTATTCCCATGTCGTCTTCTTCTGCATGCACACTTCCAAGACGTCTTTTAACTCTGCACCATCTGTTTCCCAGCAGAAACAACTTCCTAAAGCAAGACTTGGGCTTTTCCAACATTTTTTTCAAATTTCCAAAGTTTGAAATTTTGAAATTGTCTTGACAATGTTGAGCTTGAAGAGTTCCAAAGCTAGTGAGAGTTGGTACTGCATTCTCCAGACCTCTATAAATAGAGAGCTCCTGTCTTGGCCATTCATTCACATTTCATTCCATTCTTCTCCTCCCAAAAACCCCTTTTTCTTCCAAAAACCCATTCCCCTCATGGCCTTGCTAAACCAAGCCTTGCTCCGTCCCTGGTTGGACAGCCTCCAAGGCATCGACTGGTTGAACTTCCGAGGACACCGACTTTACGCTCTTAGGCATCTTCGGGAGATCGCAATCCGTCCTGTCTTGCTACATACGGCGGTGCGCTTTTGCGATTCTGAAGTGCACGTCTTTCGCTTTGGTTCTCAAGAGCTATGCCCCACCGTCGAGGAATTCCATGCTTACCTTGGAAGTCACGACTCCACGGAGCCCATTGTCCCAATGCTTAGAGAGAGTATGAAGAATATTCTGAAAGCTAAGCTAGGTGTTAGTGGAAATGTCGCTGAGTTTCTCACTCGGGGCAATGCCATCAACATCGTGCAACTGTACGAGAGATTCAGTCCATCCGGGAACTTGACAGACTTCGAATCCCAAGGTCGACGAATGGCGGCCTGTTGCATTTGTCTCTTGGCGGCCTTCCTGTTGGTTCCGTCCGTTGGTCAGCCCAGTTCTCTATTGGTGGGTGTCGCTTCTCAGATCGAGGCTCGCAAGAATGTCAACCCCTGGTCCTTGCCGAGACCTTGATGGGGTTAGACGCTATCCATGCTGGTTGCACAAGAGTTTTCGGTGGTAGCCCGCTGTTGCTGCAGGTTAGGGACCTCACTCAGCTCTCCTTTTTCTATTTCTCTCATTCATTTTACCTCATCACTCGGCTCAGGCCTTATCTGGCTCCTTACTTGTTTTCTCTCTTTTTGGGTAGATGTGGCTTTGTGACAAGTTGAGCCTGCTGACACCTCTGGCGAATGACTGGTGGTATCATGCAAGTGGATGGAACCGTCCTTTTCTAGCGACGTACAGCAACGAGGATGACTGGGCTGATTTCTTTGCTTCTGCCGAGGAAGAGACATCGTTTGGCGGTGCCATTGGCTGAGGCTCCCTGCCATGACTGCTGGTAACATGGGTTGGACGCATGTGCTTGTGGCTGGCTTGACCGGCTTCTCCTTCTACTCACCGTTCCGCATCCTCCGTCAGTTTGGACTTAATCAAGAAGTGCCGCTGCCGGGTTTTGAAGTGCTTCGTCTCCCTCCCTTCACCATTCTGGGCCTTCGGAGTTATGTTCGATCGTGGGAGGCTCGCAGGACTGCACCAAGTGATCCACTTTTCTCTATTGCTACGACCGGAAGGTATCGCAAATGGTTGAGGAGAGATGTGGAAGCAAGGATGGGTTGACCGCTTACTTTGCCGTTTTTGAAATAAAAGGAGTGTGTTAAAAAATGTGCGTTTTTCGTTTTCATGCTCAGCTTGTAATAAAGAAATAATCTGAATAAAATTGGCTGATTAAGGGTTTCCCCCTTTTGGTTGGTTAATCGCATGCACCTCTTGAGAAAACGTTCTGATTCGTCAATTTGGATTTTGATTTTAGAGATATTTAGGACCGAACCTCAGCGTGAGATTGCCTACGTATCCCTTGTGAAAGGGAATCAGGCCCATACGTAGTTCGGGCTAGGGTTCGCTCGGGTATTAACGCTCTCCTTTTGCGCTCTAAATTTTGCCGAGAGCCGCCCTTTCGGGTTTTCGGCCTAGCGAGCTCTCTTTCGACTTTTGCCTTAACTTTTGCCTAAGCCGCCCTCTCGGGTTTTCGACTTAACAGGCTTGCTCTAAATTCTGCCTGGGACCGCCCGCCCTTGCGGTTTTCGGCCAAGCGAGCTCTCTCAGGGGTAATACCGTTTAAGCTGATCCAAATTGACAAGGTTAGAGAACTCGTTGCCGTCGAGGTCGATGATTGAGGCCGCTCCTCCGGAGAGAATGGTCTTGATGATGTACGGCCCTGCCCACTTAGGTCGGAACTTTCCTCGCAGATCAAACACCGGCGCACAAATTTCCTTAACTACCATGTCCCCCTCTTGCAGGTCCCTTGACTTCACTTTCTTGTTGAACACCCGGGCGATCCTTCGCTGGTAACCCTGAATGTGGTACAACGCCCGTAGCCTTCTTTCGTCGAATAACATGAGTTCTTCAAATCTCCCACTGATCCATTCAGCCTCGTTCACTCTGCTCTCAGCCATGACTCTCAGCGATGGAACTTCTAGCTCGATAGGGAGAACGGCTTCCATACCGTACACCAAAGAATAGGGTGTTGCCCCCGTCGGTGTACGAATAGACGTCCGGTATCCCCACAAAGCTAGTGGTAACTGTTCGTGCCAATTCCTAGCTGACTGAGTAGTCCTTTCGAGGATCGTCTTGATTGTCTTGTTCGCCGCCTCGACTGCCCCATTCGTTTGCGGCCGATAAGTGGTTGAATGATGCACTTGAATCTTGAACTCGTCGAAGAGTTCCAAAACCTTTCCCTTGAAGTGAATGCCATTATCAGACACGAAGGCTTGAGGGACCCCATACCGATAAATGATGTTTTGCCTGATAAAATGAGCCACTTGCACGGCCGTCAATGTCTTATACGAAGCTGCCTCGACCCATTTGGTGAAGTAATCCACTGCTACCAGAATGAACCTGTGACCATTGGAAGCCGCGGGAGTGATCTTTCCAATAACATCGATGCCCCAGGCGGAGAATGGCCATGGTGTCGCCATTGAGTGTAATTCCGAGGGCGGGACATGGATAAGATTGGCGTGAGTCTGGCACTTATGACATCGACGCACATACTCGATGCAATCTGTTTCCATGGTTGACCAATAGTATCCCAACCTGAGAACCTTCTTTGCTAGCATCATTCCGTTCATGTGGGGTCCACAAACACCTTCATGTACCTCTTCCATTACTGCCCTCGACTCGCCATCGTGAACACACAACTTATGAACCCCGCACGGAGATCGCCGGTACAATTTCCCACCGCAGATGATGTATTGAGATGCGAGCCGCTGCAAGGCAATCCAATCCTTTTTAGTTGAATCCACAGGAAATTCCCCCTTCTCGACGAGATTCCAAATATCATGGAACCAAGGGAAGCCATCGTCTGGTTCGTTGATGTTCATGACATAGTCGTACACGTGTTTCCCCCTTTGCTCAATCATGACAGGTCTTAGCTTTACCCCGATTGGAAGTTCCAGCATGGACGCTAAAGTAGCCAGTGCGTCCGCGAAGCGATTCTTCATCCTCGGTACGTGCGTGAAGGTCACCTTCTGAAAGTTAGGGATAAGCTCGTCGAGTTGCTGATGATACGGCTTCATTTTCTCATCCCTAACTTTCCATTCCCCATTTGCTTGCGATACGACCAAGTTGGAATCTCCGACAACTTCCAATACCTTGACTCCAATCTCCAATGCAGCTTCCATTCCCACAATACATGCTTCGTATTCTGCCTCGTTGTTTGTGACTTCGAAGTTTAGTTTGAATGCGAGGGGAATGTGTGATCCCTCAGGCGAGACTAACAGTATGCCAATCCCAAAGCCCTTTTGATTAGCGGCTCCATCGAAGTACAACATCCACGTTTCGTCAACTGCTGTCATTACATCTTCGTCAGGAAATTGAAATTCAGTGTGTTCCGGGCCATCAATCGGACGATCCGCCAAGAACTCTGCCACCGCTCTTCCTTTCACTGATTTGCGAGTGACGTACTTGATTTCGAACTCGGCCAATAAGAGCAACCAACATGCTAACTTACCGGTAAGTGCTGGCTTCTCGAATAGATATTTGAGAGGATCCATCCGAGAAATCAGTATCACCGAGTAAGCCAGCATGTAGTGTCTCAATTTCTTTGTGGCCCATATCAGCGCCCAGGACGTCTTTTCCAATGAAGTGTACCGTTCTTCGCTTCCCACCATCTTTTTGCTTAAGTAGTAGATTGCCCTTTCAACCCCATCTTCTCCTTCTTGTGCCAACATGCACCCCATTGACGAGGGCGTGACGGACAAGTATAGGATCAAAGGTTTTCCCGGGATGGGCGGCATCAAGATTGGAGGATTCTGGAGATAAGTCCGCACTGCTTCGAAAGCTTTCTGACACTTGTCATTCCATTCGAATTTCACATCTTTCTTGAGTAGTCGAAAGAGTGGTTCACAGGTCAAGGTCAACTTAGCGATGAACCGACTGATGAACTGAATTTTCCCCAAGAAGCACCGGACTTCTTTCTCGGATCGAGGCGGCTCCATCTCGAGAATGGCTTTGATCTTAGAAGGATCCACCTCAATTCCCCTGGTTGTGATCATGAATCCAAGCATCTTTCCGGCCGTGACTCCGAACGTGCATTTCTGCGAGTTGAGACGCATCCTGTATTTCTGAATCCTTTCCAAGAACTTCCTTAATGCCGGGAGATGATCTTTCCGTTCCTTTCCTTTCACTATCATGTCATCGACGTATACTTCGACCTCCTTATGAATCATGTCGTGGAGCAGTGTCATGGCACCCCTTTGATATGTAGGACTGGCATTTTTCAACCCAAATGGCATAACCCGATAACAGTATGTCCCCCACTCGGTGATGAATGTTGTCTTTTCCCTGTCTTCCGGAGCTAGGAGAATCTGATTGTACCCTAAGAAACCATCCATGAAGGATAGTAGAGCATGCCCTGCAGTGTTATCAACAAGTACGTCTATATGCGGCAATGGGAAATCGTCCTTAGGGCTTGCTTTGTTCAGATCCCTGAAATCGACGCACACTCTGATTTTTCCGTCCTTCTTGGGGACCGGAACGATGTTTGCGACCCAAGTGGGGTACTCCGTTACGATTAGAAAACCGGCGTCAATTTGTTTTGTGAGCTCTTCTTTTATCTTAAGCACCCAATCGGGCCGCATTTTTCTCAGTTTCTGCTTAACGGGTTTTGCGTCCGGGAAGAGAGGGATCCTGTGCTCGACGATCTCCGGGTCGATTCCGGGCATGTCTGCGTGAGACCAAGCGAAAACTTCTTTGAATTCTTTTAGTAAATCTGTGAGCTCTTGAAGCTCATCGGGGGACAGCCCTGAACGGACCTGAACCAAACTAGGGTTCTCCTCATCACTCAAATTTATAGAGATTATTTCTTCTTTTAAAGGCTGAGCATGCCTTTCATTTTCGCGATCGATGAGGGAACGGATCTCTTTGGGGACGTCCCCATCGAGATCTATTCCTTCATCGTCGGGATCTAAACAACTTATTTCAAAAATCGGCAAGTAAGCGAAATCGTCATTCATTTCATTAGCAGCCTCCTCAGAAGGGGGGAATACAGCAGTTGACTCAAACTCAAAGTAAAAGCTACGCTGTGGAGGGCCAATAGGCACAAACTCCGACTCTGTGCTAGACGACGAGCTAGTGTCGGACCCGGATTCAGACTCAGTGTAGGTGCTGTGAGTGCGAGTTACATGTGGTATGAAAGTGCAATTATCATAAACGCCTACAGCTTCCACGATGAGTTTGGAAGGATCTTCAACCTCTTCTTCCTCTCCAAGCATAAGCACAGCAGTGTCTTCGACCATACCCTCCAGACCCTCGCCCCCAAACAGGAGTTGGAGACTGCCCAAACCAAAAGCCTCTAGCCAGTCGAGTGCCTCAGATACCTCTTCCACCTTGGTCACTATTTCATCATCTTCCCAAGTGTCGTTGGCAAAGATTTCAAACCCCGGATACTTCATTTTCGTGTCAAGATCCACAAAGGGCTCGGGTTCTCCTTGGTACAGCGCCTCTTTCACTTTCAGCTTAACCCCGACTGCATGAGCCCGGGCGCGGTTGCGCCACTTCTTTGCTGGATCGCTCTTCTTGGCCTCATATCCTAGACCAAAGCGCTCGTTACTTCCAGGAAAATCAGGGAACTCCGGGACTCCTTGACCATAAAGCCCCAAACCCATGCCCGGTAGATATTTCATCCTTTTCATAATTTCCAGCGCTGCGGAGCTCACCAAGAAACCGTCCTCGGCCCGGATGGTGCACACTTTCGAAGTCATAACCGCAAAGCCCCCCATGGCAATATCCTCCTCCCCATGCATAATCTCTAGCAGTGGGGAGTTGTCCTCAGAGTGTGGACGGATGCCTGAGTCTCCATGGATGATGAGGGTTCCAGAATCTAAACCCAGGATGAGTTTCTGATGCAACGTTGAGGGCACACCCATGACATCCGACCTGTGCAGCCATGGCCTCCCCAGCAGGAGGTTGAACGACGCAGGTATCTCTAACACACAGAATTCGACAGTGGTTTTAAACTTCCCCGTCACAAGTTCCAAGTTGATTGTCCCCAAAACATCGCGGCGCGTATTATCATAGGCGCGGACACCCAGATTCGATGGTGCAAAGTCCTTGTTCTTGAGGCCCAGGCAATAAGCGGTGCGAAGTGGGCACACGTTGATGGCTGAACCATTGTCGATGAGAATTGCAGGGACCCATTTTCCGAGACACTTCATCGTCACGTGTAGTGGCTTGTTATGGTCAGCTCCCTCCGGCGGGAGGTCCTTTTCTGTGAACGACAGGCTGTGCTGGGTGAGGTTCATCGGGGTTATAAGGGCAATGAGGGCTTCTGGGGCTATATCAGAGGGGACCTCAAATTTGGAGAGAGTGTTTACGAGCCTGCGGCGGTGCTCGCGGGATGCAACTAACACTCCCCACATAGACATACGAACAGGGGTTTCTTGGAGCTATTGGATTATGGGGTCAGTGGTGGCAGTTGGGTTTTGTTGTTGGGAGGTATCAGGGTTCGAACTCACGAAAGGGTTGAGATGGACAGGTGGGTTAGATTGAGGTGGTGGGTTTGTGGAGTTAGGAGGGTTGTTTTGTGGAGCTTGAGTGGTGTCTGGGCTTGCCGAGTTGATGGGGTTGTTTTGCCGCAGCGGAGGGGCTCGGGACGAGCCTCCCCGCTGGAGGTTGGTTGGCTGGTACACTCTCCCACTCCTGGTAAGGTTGCTAACTGTTTTGGGAACGGGCTCCCACCAAGTACCCTCCCAAAAGTTGGAGAAGTCAGAGTTGCAAGGGTCAGCCTTACGTTTTCCTTTGTCAAGTGCCGTTTTCTCCAAGGTTTCGTTGAGGGTTTCCATCTCCAGAGCGTGCCACATATTTTCTTCCTCTAGGGAACTCCAAAAGTTGACGTTGCTATTGCCGTTGTTGTTACTGTTGTTGTTGTTGTTGCTGTTGTTGTTAATCTGTAGAGAGCCTTCATCTATCATGGCTCTATTGACAGTCCGTTCCTCGCCATCAATCCACACATTCACCAATTCAGATTTTCCCCACAGATCTTCAGGGTCCAGTACACAGATAGCGGGCTCATTGGGGATTTCGACTACGGGTTGCGGAAGGTGCTCCCCAATAATGTAATCTTGCGGGATGAAGGCCTGATCCATGATATGGTCCAGAGCGTCGGATCCTTTAGTGATATTGATAATGGCGCTGACAGTGAGCCCCGAAAACATGCGGGGGTTCATGAGGTCCATTTCTTCACGAACTTCTTCTTCTAGGAAAAGGTATGCCAATGACGTCTCGTCTAACGGGTCGGAATCATCAATCCAATGCCACCCGTTGGGTTCGGGCTCCCATGCCCATTCATCCTCTTCTTCAATCGGTTCCGGCTCCAAGAACAGAGCAAATAGGGAGTACCCATCCAATGGGTCGGTCATCACTTCTTCGAATTCTTGCCTCCAATTGCCATGTTCCAATTCTGCGACTTGGTGAGCATCGAGAGCCACGGGCCATATCCCAGTTATGATAGCCCGGTTTTCCACCGCCAGAAAATCACTTGCCAACTCTTCCCACCTTCTTTGGAAATCCCAATCCGCAGATTCAAGGACACAAACGATATCCTCGGTTGGCAACTCGACAATTGGTTTGGGTTGGGTGGTAGGGAGGATGTAGAGGCTCGGGTTAAAGGGATGGTCTAGGGAGATATGGTTGGTGCGGGCGTTAGTGTGTTTCGGGAGCGGGTTTGAGACGGTGCTTGGTTTTTGTGGTGGTGTGGGGAGAGTTTTGTTGTCTATGAGATCCTGGATAGCATGGCCCAGGCGGAAGCAGTTGTCGGTTGAATGGCCCGGGCCCTGGTGGAAGGCACAGTATGCGTTAGGGTTGTGGGATGCGGGAAGTTTTTGTGGTAGGGGAGTAGGGGTAAGTGGTTTAAGCATGCCACTTTCGACCAACATCTGAAGCACAGCAGAGAGGGGTGCCGAGAATTGAGCAAAAGCGCGGGGTTGGGTACGGGGTTGACTAGCCTGGGTCACAATTTGATTGACGAGCTCGGCTTGAGTTGTGTTTGAGAAAGTGTTTGGGAGGTTGGTGTAGTTCGAGTTGCCAAACAGGGCGTTGCTGTTTCCGGAGTAAACCTTCCTGGGTTTGGGAGCAGGCTCGGGTTTGTCGAGGATCCCCAATTGAACTGCTTCTTCGACGGCTAAGCCTGTGTCGAAGAATGTTTTAAAGTCTGAGCACGCTTGAGCCATAACCTTGTGCCGTGCGAGAGTTGGTTGAAGGTTCCGGACAATCATCTGGATCTGGTCCCTGTCGCTTGGTCTGTCTTTCATCTGTGCGGCCTTAGCCCTCCACCTTTTTACGAACTCGGCAAAGGCCTCCTTTACTTCCATCTTCGTTGACTCTAATTCACGAGTGGTCACCTCCAACTGAATGTTGTAATCATATTGCGCCACAAAAGCCGCGCATATGTCCTCCCATGAACGCTTCTTCCTTTCATCCAGGGTGGTAAACCGGTGCAAAGCATGCCCCACCAGAGTCTGCGAGAACATCTGTGCCATAGCATCCTTCTCCACTCCCCACATGGAAAGTGCTCCGATGTATCCGGTCAAGTGAGCCTTTGGGTCTCCTGTCCCGTCAAACTTAGCGAAGTCGATCGGCCTAAACTTTTCCGGAAGCTTTGCATTAGGAAACAAGCAAAGCTTGTTGATGTCAAAACCGGTTGATGCTATCTTCTCATTTCTTGCCACAGACTCCTCTAACAGGGTGATCTTCGCCAATACTGCAGCCATCTCAGGGTTTTGCGGGGTTTCCAATTCAACGGTCAGCTGCTCCGGGTTCGGAATCGGATTCGGATTAGGGTTTGGATTGAGGTTCAGGTTGAGGTTAGGATTGAGGTTTAAGTTGAGGTTAGGATTTGGATTCGGAATCGGATTGGGATTTGGGATCGAAATCGGGTTCGGGTTTGGGTTAGGATTTGGATTCGGGTTCAGTGGTGGAAGACGTCGTGCAACCCCAGTAATCATCATCATAAGTTGGGCGATTTGGTTATCAGTGCGCTCGCCGAGACGTTGGATACCTTCCCTTATCTGTTCCATTTCTCCGTACAAGTTTTCCAGACTTGGGTTAGGGTTTGGATTTGGATTAGGAATGGGGTTAGGATTCGGATTTGGCTCGCCTCCGTTTGGGTTCGGGTTTGGGTTACCTCCGCTTGGGTTCGGGTTCGGATTTGGGTTTAGGTTGCCCCTGTTTGGGTTTGGATTGGGGTTTGGGTTTAGGTTCCCGATCAATAGATCCATTTCCTCCCTCAAATCTGATGCACTGACAGAAACTGCTTAAAGTTGAAGCCGTTCCAATCTCTGTCCCAAGGGTCTGGTCCAGGAGGGTATGGTGTCCTTCTTCTTCGGTCCAATTGCTCAGTACTAACAGCAAAGCAAAAACCGTGCTCAGACGCGATTCCTGTTTATATTTTCATGAAATATGTGCGAAGGTTTTTAGAAAATGTGCATCATCGTCACTGCCATCGACTCTGATTTTCCAAGAATGATCGAGTATCCTTCACGCGAGGTTGCCTTGATCCTCGGATTTTTTTTAGGGTGTATCCTTTGTGCAGAACGACAAATTCTAAGAGATGTCAAAACGAACTAAGTATTCAACTAGTCCTCGTTCGAAGTTTCAATTTTGAACTTGGAATAACTTAGTATAGACGACGTGATACCCCAACCATCGTGGTGTCAGTGACATGGTGCCATTAGCCAGAGTGGTGTAAGTAAAGTGGCATCACGGCGTCGTTTTCCTTGTTATTCCTTATTCTCCATTGAAGTTTCGATTAGGCATTAGTCAAGGACTTAGTATATTCTGATTTCCCAAAGTCTCCTTGTTCTAAGGACTCATGTAGTTAAACAACACGCACACAAAATGCGTGACTCTTCATCGGGTCTTGGCAACCTTGCAAAGACTGCGCGAGCGAGTCCCGAGAACTGTGGCTGATGGTATAAGGGTGCAAAATGCAATGCAGCACGTAAACAGGATATAGCACGTAACCCTACCCTGTAGGTTCCTGTCCTAATTTGGAAGGTTCTATGGCTTGCTAAGCATGTACGAAGGCCGGTTTTGGCTTGAAGAGGGTTCCCCGGACTAGAGTCAAAGTATACCTTCCACTATTGAGCGTACACCCAATAATGGTACAAACGGTAGAGATGACTCATCACGGTCGAGGGTTGCTGAGCATTCCGGGATTCCCTATCACCGGCAAGCCGGGTAGGATTGCCGAAACACAACAGCGAGGTTGCACAAGATATATACAAGAAATAGACAAAGAAACAAAATCCCTTTGAAAATCCCACAAACGTTTTTTAAGCTTGGCTCACAAGTTTAATTGATATTCAAGGAAAGCGGGTCATTTTATCAACAAACCGACTTTTTCTCAAGTATTAATTAAACTTCCCCAGCGGAGTCGCCACTGTGGGCTACCTGCCCGAAAAATATATTTCCGTTTGAAGAAAAATTGGTTTGAAGAGTCGCCACCCGGATTTGTGGTATATCACCCGAGAAACCGTTTTGTTTGGAAAAATGGTTGATTTGAAATTGAAAACCAGAGATCGTTTTGAGGGTTCGGAAGCCATGTTACGAGGGGGGAAGGGTTTTACGGCACCCCCCTCGCCCGATTCGAAATCAGTTTTTACTAAACGTTTGTGGGATTTTTAAAAGGGATTTTGTTTCATTAGAGCATTTAGCAAATATCCACAGTTATAACACATAAGAAGTGTATACTGGTGCATGTGTACAGTAGAGGGTGAAATGGTTGTGCATGCAACACAAAATAACAGAAGATGAAACCCTGTTACTGGATTCACTCTCGAGCGCTCGGGAGTGGTCCCGAGCGCTTGGGAGTGGTCCCGAGCGCTTGGGAGTGGTCCCTAGCGCTTGGGAGTTCTGACACTCTAAACCTGCAAAACTTGTTAACACAGACAGAATATAATGCAAAGCTGGAAACTGAAATGATATTATGTACACTAATGGCTCAGCAGAGGACTTGAAAGACTGAGCTAAGCCTTCAATCTTTCAGATCGTGCATCCCTGCCTCAACAAGGCTAGATCTATAAATTTAAAAGAGCAGCAGGCCACACTTATGCATGCAGAAAGGTATACGACACAACAGGCTAGGGAAGATGGAACGCAATGGCATGCATGCCCTCCCGAGCGCTCGGGAACGATTCGGAGCGCTTGGGAGTGGGCTGCATACTAACTTGCTCTCAGATGGAAAATAGTACTATCTTGAAATGCAAAGGCCCGTGTTTTGATTCTTCCCTGAAGCGAATGATTCTTTTAACTTTGAAAGAAAGGAACCTCGTTCACACATGAAAACTTATGAGAAAACGTTTCTGTTTTAGGGGAAAACGATTTTCTGTGCATGCATGCCAAGATGAGATGCTTTCCTTTAAAAGTGTACCTCATACCCAGCCTGTTGTGTGATAAAAGACCATGCATGAAACTGGGAACAGTCCCGAGCGCTTCGGATCACTCTCGAGCGCTCGGGAGTGTTTCCAGTAAGGGTTTTGTGAAAACATTTTTTTGTACCCCATTGCTCTTGTTTTTACACTAGGGTCTCCCAACCCTGCACCCAGTATTAAAGACTGGGTCAGGCTGAGAGACCCCCCTCAGAAGGGAAGAACAGCCTCTTTGTTTATGATCAAAGGTGAAAATTTCTACCTTTTACTTGAACCTTGCTCCTTGGAATAGCTTTGAAAGGTGGATGCAGAGAGAAGAGTACAAGAGATCAGAAGAGTATTCTGGGTTCCTTGCCCTTTTCCTTGGTGATTTCTAAAACCTTTGGAGTTTGGAAAGAGAGTTTTAGTTTGGAAAACTTTGGCCTTGAGCAAGAGAGAGAAAGAGAGCAGAGAATGGGGTTCTTCAGGAGAAGAATTTCGTAGCCCCTTGCCCTGAAACCAGACCCTCTTATTTATAGGCAAAATAACCTATAGTTTTCAAATCAAATGGTTTTGAATAAAACATTTTTAAAATGGGGGAAATCTGCTGGCCTAGTGTTCTCTGACTGAGGTTGAGTGTTGACTCAACCCTCAACCGGCTCAAGGTGGCTGTAATGATGGATTGCATGGATAGTGGGGAGCCTTGCCATCCATTGGGCAGCACAGAAGACTCGAGCGCTCGGGAGTGGTCTCGAGCACTTGAGTCTTCACTCTCGAGCGCTCGAGAGTGAGCTAGACTAGAGGTTTTGGAAAACGGTTTTGAGCGCTCGGGACTTCTCCCAAGCGCTTGAAAATGCTTTTGACCATTTTTATTCCCTTTTCAAATCTTTCAAGGAGCAAAGTTCCGATCGGTACTAGGCTTGTTTCAATCCAAAGTCATCATCGGGGAGCCTCCGGGCCACAAATCAAGGAACTTTGAAGAGTCCAAATTGGGGTGTCTACAATAGTGGTTATCATTGAAACAGAGTCACCACCTAGTTTGAGAAAACTAGGAAAAACAGATAGAGATTTTGGGCACGGGAGCCAAAGGTATAATGAGGGGAAGGTATTAGGCACCCCTCTCTACCCAGTCGTGAGACTGACCCATAGTTGTTCGACATACGATTAAAACATGTTTTATTTGATTCTGTAGACACCCCAATTTGGCCTAACGATTATTTCAAGTCCCACCTTGGGACAATCCCGATGATGAAATGGATACAATGATTGCTGATTGCTTCTTTGAGGACCTTAGGACTTTCGGTGAGAACTTTGACCACTTAGAGGACCCAATTCAAAGCCATACAGCCTTTCAGACAGAAATACAGAAGCCTAGGAGAATCCATCTGACGGCCGTGACATCGATCTAACGGCCACAACATCAATCCCTCACCCGAGCAACCTGTTGCCAGCAAAATCTCCCTGAGAGATCAATCCCTCGGCCGCGAGATCTATCCTTCGGCCGAGACATCCATTCCACGGCCGCGACATCCTTTGCTCGGCCGCCAGATCGACCTTTTTCCAGACTCTGGAACGTTCTGTCAGACGTTTGGTTTGATCCAACTACACTACCTTTCCGATGCGTTCGGGCTACGTTCGGAGATCACGACGTAGAGTTTGAGATGCATTGCAATTGCAATTGCCATCTCGTGATTTGATTGGCCGGAGTGAGTCATCCCTATGCCTATATAAAGGGGCCTTTGGGCTCCGAATTTAACACACAGAAATTGAGATACCTACACACTCAATCAAACCTCGAAACTCTGCACAAATACTCCCTCAATCCCATACTCCAAAAGCCCTAACCTTCCGAAGGCAGCCGTCAATCCGGCGATCAAACCCCGAAGTTCAAACCCTAACTCTAGGGTTCTCGATCAAGCAATCAGTCAATCACACTCAATCCAAAGCAATCAAGCAACTGAGGGATCAAGGTGGTGAGGCCCAACGGCCTCTGGTTTGCCTTATTTACTGTCCCTTTTTTATTAACCGTAGCGTTTTGATTATCCGTTAATCTTTCTGTCTGGTGTGAGGAAGAACACCGACCGGGGCTTCGATCCCTCGGCCGGTACATTAAACCAGTGTGATTACTCGGCCGTGACATCCATTCACCGGCCGAGTAATCGATCTCCTGGGACATTTTGTTTGCTTTTCTGCTTTCTAATGCATGCTTCAATTATCGCATTGGCTAACTTTGCTTACTGTTTAAAGGAATAACTAAACAGACTATGTGCTAGAATTAGACAAAGCATCTATACGTCTTATGTTGAATGATTATGGGCCAGTCTCACGACTGGGCAAAGAGGGGTGCCTAACACCTTCCCCTTATTGTTCTTTTGGCTCCCGTATCCAGAATCTCTATCTGTTTTCCCAGTTTTAATAAACTGGGTGGCGACTCTATTTTGATGATAACCGTTATCATGTGGCGATGTTCCTAGCCATGGGAATGTCCATGATTTTGGTTTATGAAGTGAGCAACCAATCGATTAAACGCAACGTGATCAATCTGTATGGCGATGCCTCGTTTGGGAGGTGTCTACAGTTTTTGGCGACTCCGCTGGGGAATATGAGAGCCATAACCAAAAAGTTCAACATAAGACTAATACATGCCTTGTCTAATTCATTTATCATATGCATCGAGCGGGCAACCCGTTGAGTTCACCTGATATCCCGGCATGACACGGGCTATGTTGGGGGTTCCAGCAAACTCCACAGTCACTCGTACCTAGTGGTATATCAAAAAGGAAATCACCCAATCGCCGCCTATGATGGGCTGGTGAGAGGATTGGTGCCCTTTGACAACGGAGCACCCTGAAACTACCAAAACCTTGCATGTTTTAGAAAGCCATAGAACTTATCAAACTAAGACAGGAACCTACAGGCTAGGAACCTGCTTGCATTTTATTTCCAAGTTCTTCCTCACACCCATTGTATATGTGTATGTTGTAAAGTTTCTCTTTTGCAGGTTAAACCTTAGGAATCTCTCTAAGTCGAATAAACAGTAGGTAAGATTAATCAATCTAACTAAAGCAAAAACCTTTTTCAGGAAAAATGACTGCATCATTGTTCACGTCTGATTCGCACTTTCAAGTTGTCACCAAGCTGTCTGGCCCGCTCCACTTTGCTGTTGAAGATTTCAACCCCTCTGAATACATCACTCCAATAAATCAACCAAAGCCTATGGTGGCTATCATTGAAGACAACCATGTCATGTTCGCTGGAAGAGTTTATGAGGAAGAGGTAGAAGACCTGATTGAAGAAGAAGGGCTTCGCAGGGTTCCAATCTACTTTTATGACCCTTATGCACCTACCGATGATTATTGGCCAATAGACGAGGTTAACAACCTCGAGACTGAAGAGGCAAAGGAAGAAGAGGCTGTCGACAATGACCCACTAGACGAAATATCACTAAACCTGCTTTTTGATGAGGGGGTCACCAACAATGAAATAAAGGTGATCTACCCCATCATAGACAGCTTTGGTAATTGGTGGGGTTTTGTTGGCACACGACGGGTCGACAACAGCGACGAAGCCGAGATTGAAGCTCAATTGGAAGAAATAACAGCAATAGCAAATCAAATGGCCCTCCAAGACTTGCAGGGTGACAATGATGAAAGTGCGAATCAAGGTGACAGTGAAGTACTGGTGATCGACCTTGGTGATGAAAAAGACTGCTCTGAGCTGATTGTGAATGCTGAAAAAGGGGCTTACCCTAACTGGACCGTGGAACACACTCTAAAATACAAAATGAAAAGCACTAATTCTTATCTTAGTTCTGATTCCGATTCCGACTCCGAGTCGACTCAGTCCGAGTCAAACTTTTCATCCTTTGAAACTACTAAGTCTAGTGAGGAAAACCTGGTCAAAGCACCAAGGCATAGCATTTACTTTGAGTTCGACTCTGAAATGTCTTTTGATAAACTTAGCAATGAGAAGGAAGATTTAGAGTATTTCACTTTGCCTATGATCAATTGCGTGGATTCCGACAAACCAAATTTTGAGGAAGAGATTCCAAAAGAAATTCTAGAATTCATCGAGAGAGAAGAGGAAAGGCACGCTAAACCTTTTTCTGAGGAAATAATCACGGCAAACATAGGCTCTGTAAACGAGCCCAAAATGGTTAAAATTGGTGCCGCACTATCCCCTCAAGAAAGTGAAAAACTAATCTTTTTGCTAAAAGAATACAAAGATGTTTTTGCCTGGTCTTACGAGGACATGCCTGGAATAGACCCTGAAATTGTTCAACATAAAATTCCTCTTCATTCTGATGCGAAACCAGTTAAGCAAAAGCTGAGACGAATGCGCCCTGATTGGGTCATAAAGATAAAAGAAGAAGTCACTAAGCAAATCAACGCCGGTTTTCTCATAGTCACCGAATATCCACAATGGGTAGCAAACATCGTTCCCATACCAAAGAAAACTGGAGGAATCAGGGTCTGCGTAGATTTCCGAGATCTCAACAAAGCCAGTCCGAAAGATGACTTCCCATTACCTCACATAGACGAACTAATAGATAACACCGCAGGCCATGCATTACTATCCTTCATGGATGGATTTTCTGGGTATAACCAAATCCTTATGTCTCCTGAGGATAGAGAGAAAACTACCTTCACTACGCCTTGGGGAACTTACTGCTACCGAGTAATGCCGTTTGGGTTGAAGAATGCTGGAGCCACTTACCAGAGGATGGCCACAACACTGCTGCACGACATGATGCATAAAGAGGTCGAGGTGTATGTCGACGATATGATAGTCAAATCAAAGGAAAGGGAAGGACACTATGGAGCACTCCAAAAGTTCTTTGAGAGGATTAGGAATTATAAGCTACGTCTTAACCCTCAAAAATGTACTTTTGGGGTAACAGCTGGAAAGATGTTGGGTTTCCTCATCACTCAAAGAGGAATCGAGGTAGATCCTTCCAAGATACAGGCTATCATGGAGATATCACCACCTAGGACAGAAAAGGAAGTAAGGAGCTTCTTAGGGAAGGTACAGTTCATCAGCAGGTTCATTTCCAAGCTCATAACCACCTGTGAACCTCTTTTCAAACTACTGAAGAAAGGTACGGATTTTGAATGGAGCCAAGACTGTCAGCAAGCATTCGCGGCAATCAAAGAATACCTTCAGAATCCACCTGTACTATCGCCACCCATCCCTGGGAAGCCATTGATTCTGTATCTCTCAGTAACAGACACGTCCATGGGATGTATGCTAGCACAAGAAAACGACGCCAAAGTAGAGTGCGCCATATACTACCTCAGCAAGAAAATGATGGATTATGAGACAAGGTACACTCCCCTCGAGAAAACCTGTTGGGGGCTAGTATGGGCCACAAAGAAACTGAGGCACTACCTGTTAGCACATCCGGTGGTGCTGGTCTCTCGTTTAGACCCAATCAAGTATCTTTTCGAAAAGCCAGCACTTATCGGAAAGCTAGCTAGGTGGTTATTGCTGCTAGCGGAGTTCGACCTCAAATACATGACAAGGAAATCAATAAAAGGAAGAGCTGTGGCAGAATTCTTGGCGGACCACCCTGTGACAGAGGCCGAGGCAGAGGACTTCATGTTCCCCGATATCTTATGTCTCTTAGACGACACCTGGCAACTTTACTTTGATGGAGCATCAAACCAATGTGGATATGGCATAGAGGTATTGCTAGTTTCCCCAAACGACTCTCACATCCCTTTGTCATATAAGCTAAGGTTTGAAGTCACTAACAACCAAGTTGAAATGAGGCTTGTATTGCTGGAATGGAGGCAGCCCTGGAGCTAGGAGCAAAAAGGGTAGAAGTCACTCGGGATTCAAACCTGGTGGTATCTCAAGCAAGAGGAAACTGGAAGGTCAAGGAGGATACACTGAAGCTATATCACTCTGTGCTGGAAAATCTAATTCCACAATTCGATTATGTTATCTTCACACACACTCCTCGAGTGAGCAATAGATTTGCAGATGCACTGGCGACATTGGCGTCTATGGTCGAAATACCCCTGGGATTCACAATGCGGCCTCTCATGATCGAACAAAAGGTTAAACCAGCATGTGAGTGTACCTTTACCGAGGAAGGTGAAGACGATGGCAAGCCATGGTACGAAGACGTGAAAGAATTCCTGGAAAAAGGGGAATACCCATCCGAGGCCACCTCGAAGGACAAAACAGCTCTACGGAAGTTTGCTGCCCGGTTTGTAATCTGTGGAGGAGCAATATACCGAAGGGCACACTTGGGTCAAAGTCAACTTTGCGTCACGACAGAGGACAGCCGCAGGGTAATGGAGGAAATACATGAAGGAATTTGTGGGCCACACATGAATGGGGCAACGATGGCAAATAAGATCCTACGTCAGGGATATTACTGGACTACAATGGAAGCCGACTGCGCTGATTATGCCCGTCGATGTTACAAATGCCAAACTCACGCTGATCGTATGCGTATTCCCCCTACGGAATTGTACAGCATGACATCCCCCTGGCCATTCTCCACTTGGGGGATAGACGTCATTGGAAGTATAAATCCAAAGGGAAAATACAAACATCAGTTCATCCTAGTGGCTATCGACTACTTCACCAAATGGGTAGAAGCAGCTTCTTATGCTACTCTCAAAGCCACTCATGTGGCCAAATTCATCCGCACTAATATCATCTATCGATATGGTGTACCTCACGAGTTTGTCTGTAATAATGGATCGCACTTCAAGGGGGCGACAAAGAAGCTTTTCGCCGAATTTGGGATACAAAATCATCCGTCATCTACTTACCGACCTCAAACTAATGGAGCAGTTGAAGTTGCGAACAAGAATGTCAAGAGGATTCTGCGGAAGACTACCGACACTTACACGGACTGGCCAGAAATGCTACCTCTGGCACTATGGGGATATCGAACAACTGAAAGGACTTCAACTGGGGCCACTCCCTACTCTCTGGTCTATGGAATGGAAGCTGTCTTGCCTATCGAATTGGAATTACCTTCGTTGAGGGTTCTAGCTGAGACTGGGATGATCGAGGAAGACTGGGTTCAAAACCGCTACGACGAGTTGGCACTACTAGACGAAAGGAGACTGAGGGCTTTATACCATGTACAAGGGTATCAACGCCGCATTGCACGAGCATTCAACAAAAAGGTGAAACCTAGGGACGTCAAGGTAGGAGACATGGTGCTCAAAGCAATTCATCGCCACGTCTCAGACCCAAGGGGCAAGTTTAGACCAAACTGGGGAGGCCCCTACCTTATCAAACGCATACTTTCTGGAGGAGCAGCATACATCGCAGACTTGGATGGAATGGAATTCGCAACGCCAGTCAACATTGACAAGTTGAGGAAGTATTACCCATGAGAGATGCTCGTTGGACCGAAAACCACAAGGGTGGGCGGATCCAAGCAAAAATTAGAGCAGCCTGCTAGGTCGAAAACCCGCTAGGGCGGCTTAGGCAAAAACTAAGGCATAAATAAAACGCTCGCTAGACCGAAAACCCACAAGGGCGGTTGTTAGGCAAAATTTAGAGCACAAAAGGAGAGGAAAATACCCGAGTGGACCCTAACTAAAAACAAAACAAATCCCCTTTGTTGGAACTACGTTTATGGCCTGATTCCCTCCATGGGATACGTAGGCAATCTCTAAGTTCGAGATTCGGCCACTGCTATCACTTCCGAAATTTCTAGGTCTATCCTAAAGCATGTTTGCTATCAAATCATGGCAATAACATCTTCAAATAAAACGACCAAATATTTTATTATTTCCAAAGAGAAAGGACAAAGCAAACCTAAACAATTCTTAATCCATGAAAGCTAGAATCAAACAAACATCTTTTGAAAAACATAAGCAAAGCGTCGATCTCTAGGTCTTCCTTCTCTTTGCACTACTATCCTCCAAAAGGTTTTTCTTCAACCAGCGTTTGTAAGAACCCGATAGCTTGGCAACGAAATTCTCAGCAACCTCCTGCATCACTCTATTTGGCCAAAAACGCAGCATATTGCGACGGAAGTTGGCATCATGGATCTTAGAGATGGTGTACTCAGGGTCACCTAAGATTGCGGCTTGTTCAGCCCCAAACTGCCTTTGAAAGTGAACAGGGAAGTAGAAAACGACTCGAGTAATGCCAATCGCTGCTACACCAAAGTGGTTCATGGTACTCACGGTCATGCTCTCGATACCATACCAGGGGCAAACCCATTGAATCCAATCACCCCTGCAGGTCCTCATCCATCCTTCCCAAGCAGCCTCAGTTGGGAATTGCTTAATCATGTGACGCTCCGTGCATTGGTCTGGATTATAAGGAAGTCGCTCTGTAGACACCTCCCAAGCGGGGCATCGCCATACAGATTGATCACATTGTGTTTGCTCGATTGGTTGCTCATTCATAAACCAAAATCATGGACATTCCCATGGCTAGGAACGTCGCCACATGATAATGGCTATCATCAAATAGAGTCGCCACCCAGTTTATAAAAACTGGGAAAATAGATAGAGATTCTGGATTCGGGAGCCAAAAGTACAGTAAGGGGAAGGTGTTAGGCACCCCTCTCTGCCCAGTCGTGAGACTGGCCCATAATCATTCAACATAAGACGTATAGATGCTTTGTCTAATCCTAACACATAGTCTGTTTAATTATTCCTTTAAACAGTAAGCAAAGTGAGCCAGTGCGATAAACGAGCATGCATCAGAAAGCAGAAAAACAAACAAATGTCCCAGGGAGATGGATCTCGCGGCCGGTGAATGGATCTCACGGCCGAGGGATCCTCCTGGATTAATTAATCGGCCGAGGGATCAAAGCCCCGGTCGATGTTCTTCCTCACACCAGACAGAAAAGCTTAGCGGATAATTTAAATGCTACGGTTAGCCATAAATGCAATAAGTAAAACAAACCAGAGGCCGTTGGGCCTCACCACCTTGATCCCTTAGTTGCTTGAATGCCTCGGATTTGAATGTGATTGATTGATTGCTTGATCGAGAACCCTAGGGTTAGGGTTTGAACTTCGGGGTTTGATCGCCGGATTGACGGCTGCCTTCGGAAGGTTAGGGCTTTTGGAGTATAGGATTGAGGGAGTATTTGTGCAGAGCTTCGTGGTTTGAGAGAGTGTGTAAGTATCTCAATTTCTGTGTGTTAATTCGGAACCCAAAGGCCCCTTTATATAGGCATAGGGATGACTCACTCCGGCCAATCAAATCACGAGATGGCAATTACAATTGCAATGCATCTCAAACTCTACGTCGTGATCTCCGAACGTAGCCCGAACGCATCGGAAAGGTAGTGTAGTTGGATCAAACCAAACGTCTGACAGAACGTTCGAGAGTCTGGAAAAAGGTCGATCTGGCGGCCGAGTAATGGATGTTGCGGCCGTGTAATGGATGTCTCGGCCGAAGGATAGATCTTGCGGCCGAGGGATTGATCTCTCAGGGAGATTTTGCTGGCAACAGGTTGCTCGGGCGAGGGATTGATGTTATGGCCATGGGATCGATGTTACGGCCGTCAGATGGATTTTCCTAGGCTTCTGTATTTCTGTCTGAAAGGTTGTATGGCTTTGAATTGGGTCCTCTAAGTGGTCAAAGTTCTCACCGAAAGTCCTAAGGTCCTCAAGGAAGCAATCAGCAATCACTGTATCCATTTCATTATCGGGATTGTCCCAAGGTGGGACTTGACACCCCAATTTGGCCTAATGGTTGGGGTGTCTACAGATGCCCCTCTTTGACTGAACTCAGACGGATCGCGAGACATGTTTGAGTAAGAGTCAAAGCTGTAAAAAGCAACTCAATTTGGTCCAACCACTATTCCAAGGGGTTTTTGAAAAAGGTTTTGTTATGGTCGGGCCGGGAGGCTGCCTACGTATTCCACAAGGGAAATTCAGACCAATCGTAGTTCGGGCAATAAAGAAAAGTAAAACGTTTGGAGGGTTAGGGACAGAAGACGTACCTTAGGGCTTTAAAAGCCGTAGTGTGACGTACCTAGACTGAGCCAGGGTTTTGGCGGAAGATAGTTGAAGGAGCGCGGGGCTACCTGGGGAGTTTTTGCGGAGAGCTTCCTTACTATTTTGGGGTAGATCAGTACACTGCAGGCGCGTTTGCTTTTCTTGATCATCCTTACTTTGACTGAAAGGAGCTCGGTAGAGTAGCCTATCCTTGCGAATGAGCTGGAAGGAATTGATGTAGTGGGGTGGAATCCAGACCATCTACTGGGATGAATTGGACGCCGGTTTGTTTTTGAGATGTAGGGAGGCGCAGGGCCGGTAGCTGGAGCACGGAGCTTTGGAGATGAGGGACCGAGGCACGGAGCCAGTTGTAGTCATGAGGCGAGAGCATGGGGAGTGATGGAGTCGAGGCGTGGAGCTGTTGCAATCTTAAGGCGAAGGCCCTGAGGGGATTGGATTGATAAGACCGAAGCGCGGAGCTGGTGCGATAATAAGCGAGAGCCTGAGGTGAGTGATAGGACCGAAGCACGGAGCTGGTGTTGATCATAAGGCGAGAGCCCGAGGTGGTGATAGGACCGAAGCACGGAGCTGGTGTTGATCATAAGGCGAGACGAAGTGATTAGATTTGAGGCGTGGAGCTGCTGTGGTTTATGAGGCGGAGGCTGAGGTAAGCTTAGAGCTTGATGGAACCGAAGCACGGAGCTAGCATAAGGCAAGGGCCTGAGGTGAAGGAATTGAGGCATGGAGCCTGAAGTGATTGAGGCGTGGAGCCTTCATGCAGTCTTGAGGCGAGGGCCCGAGTTGTCGGAGCTTAGAGCTTGACGTGATATGAACCGAAGCATAGAGCTGGTTGCATTCTGATGGTCTGTGCACGGAGCTTTCTCATCATAGGTGTTGACGCGGAGCCAATGGATCGAGGCGTTGGGCCGATCAATAAAACCGAGGCATAGAGCCGGTTGATTACAGGGTTGACCTGTTTCATGAGAGATATGCAGAGTGTATATGTGCAATGCTTTGTTAGATGTGAACAGATATGATGCAGACTCGATGTGATAATGTTGATGCAAATGTGCACGGGCCCGTGCATGTGTGTTTGTTTTAAGCTTAGAGCTTCTATCAAGTTCCGGACTTGAGCATTCAGAGCGGAGAGCTCGAGCATTCGGATGGCAGAATCCGAGCATTCAAAGTATAGGCTTTGAGCGTCCAGTACGCAGTGGTTGGGCATCCAAGCGTAGAGCTTGAGCATTCAAGTATATGACTTGAGCATCCAGTACACAGTGGTTGGGCATCCAAGCGTAGAGCTTGAGCATTCAAAAATGTTAGATTTTTGAGCATTCAGGCGTAGAGCCTAAGAATAGATGTCTTGATTGTTGGGGCGGCTTAGAGCCTGTTGCTTGTTTACGGCTTCGAGCCAGTTGAGATGATGGGCTTTGAGCCGCTGAGATTGCTTGTTTACGGCTTTGAGCCAGTTGAGATGATAGGCTTTGAGCCGCTGAGATTGCTTGTTTACGGCTTTGAGCCAGTTGAGATGATAGTCTTTGAGCCGCTGAGATTGCTTGTTTACGGCTTCGAGCCAGTTGAGATGATAGGCTTTGAGCCGCTGAGATTGGTTGTTTACGGCTTCGAGCCATTTGAAACGGTGGGCTTGGAGCCGCTGAGTTGTGATAACAGGCGTAGAGCCTATTGCCATGATATTGAGCACAGAGCTGCTGAGATAAAGGGCTTCGAGCCGCTGGGTGATAGTAGACGTAGGCTTCGAGCCTGTTGAGGTAATGAGTGTAGAGCCGTTGAAGGCGTAGAGCCGCTGAGTGAGTTGATATGGGTGTAGAGCCTGCCAATAATGGGCTTGGAGCCGTTGAAATTTTAAGCTCAGGGCTGCTGAGTGTCTTGTTTTGCTAGCCAGTAGTTTGTGGAAAGAGATTTTCCTCATGCTTGGGAATGCCCCCAAGGCTAATTCTGATTATGTTGCACTGGCTTGGGGATGCCCCCAAGGCTGGTTTTGATCATGTTGCACTGGCTTGGGGATGCCCCCAAGGCTTTTGAGGACTCAGAAGTCATGGTGGCTTGAATTGGTGCACTGAGCATGATCTGTCGCTGCTGAGGGAAATTGATTACGGGGCCAGGAGATCGATCCCGCGGCCGAGGAATTGATGTATCGGCCGAGGAATGGATGTCTCGGTCGTTTAATCGATTCATTTCCAGGGGCCTATAAAAGACCACGACCTCAGCCGTTTGCTTCACTTCCCTTTCTTCCCTTTCCATTCCTTTTCGTCCGAGGCTTCGACCGAAGACCCCCCCTCCACTTCTCCTTGTTTCTGACAGCTCCGGGCCGTGGGTGATATGCTGACGCGGCTAGTGTGCGCGGAGGGAGACCGCGTTTACTTTTGGTCCCGTCTTGATGCTTGAATATGGATCCTCACATGGGTACGCTTGATTAGGGGCCCTTGCATGGGTGACTTGCTTCCGCGACGTGGAACTCCTGGCGTGGCGGCGGTACGCGGTGTGGTGGTTTTTCTGGGCCATGTGGTGTCCCTTCTGCACCGTAGTACTCCTTTGGTATACATCGCCCCAGGGGTTTCCTCTTCTTTTTTGCAGCTGGTCTCTTTTGTTCGGACCACCGGAGGGTTCGACATCCTCTTCTGCTTCCTCTTTTTGTTTCTTTCTTTGTTTCTCTTCCTGCATAGGTTAGTTCGACAGGAAATCGATGTATAACTTGTTTAGGAAATGCGGGATGATCCACCTTGTGATGTAAAAAGCTTTTGATATATGAAACAAAAACCTTTTGCTCTGCGATTGTGTATGCTGTTCTTACGTTGTTTACGTGTGATATTCTTGTTAATCCAACGAAACGAACTGAACCGTGGGAATAGTCTGTAAAATGGCCGTTCTGGCGGCCGAGCTAGTGATTACACGGCCGAAACTTCGATCTGGCGGCCGAGGGATCGCTTGGTTTGCCTGGATTTGACTTGCAAGTCAACCCTATTATCTACGGGTCGATGGATTGATCCTACGGCCGTCTTATCGAAGTGTCGGCCGAGAGACCGACTAAATTTCCGAGGATTAAGAATCCGATTCCGATTCGAACTAAAGCTCGACTTAGTCCTATAAGTACGCGTTCTACGAACCTGATAGCATTGTCAGCGATAATTCTTTGCATATGGCACAACCAGTCCTTGATCAGTGGTTGGATTCCTTTAACGGCCTCGACCGTCTGCACTTTAAATCCTTTGGTATGGACTTCCTCTTTTCCCTTCGTCACATTCCCGTGAATTTTGCCTTCCTTAGGGCAGCCGCTAGTTTGTGGGACCCTGATTTTCACGTCTTTCGATTTAAGAGGGAGGAGTTATGTCCTACTATCGAGGAATTTGCAGCCATCATGGGTCATTCGGATAGAGAGGGTTTCATTGTCCCTAATCCTTTGTTCAACCGCGGTGATCTCCTGAAGGATTTACTCCAAGTTCAGAAACATGAAGTTAAGTTCTTCCTAGTGAAAGGGAGGCTGGAGATTCTGCAACTTATCCAGCGTTTTGGTACAGCTGAGGCTCATCGCCAAGTTCCCCTACAGAAGTCGTGCTTTCATGCATTGTGCATTTGTCTCCTTCATTACCACTTGCTTGGCCCTTCCTCTGGTCATGCTGATCCTACATTGCTTAACCTTGCTCAGCAAATTGGAAACCGTGTGGGTTTCGCTGGTTTAGTGTTGGCAGAGACCCTGATGGGTCTAGATATGATGAAGGGCAGCCCTACAGCTCAATTCTCAGGCAGTCCTTTGCTATTGCAGGTTCACTCTTTTATTTGTTTCTTTTGTCCAGTTTATCTTTTCACTCATCACTCTTTTGTTTTGACTCACGTGTTCTCTCAACTCACAATTTTCCCTTTTTCTCTAGGTATGGTTGTTTGAGAAGCTAAAACTGTGGGATGCGCCGGAGCGACTTCCTTACAATCCAGACCAATGTACGGAGCGTCACATGATTAAGCAATTCCCAACTGAGGCTGCTTGGGCAGCATGGATGAGGACTTGCAGGGGTGATTGGATTCAATGGGTTTGCCCCTGGTATGGTATCGAGAGTATGACTGTGAGTACTATGAACCACTTTGGTGTGGCAGTGATTGGCATTACTCGAGTCGTTTTCTACTTCCCTGCTCGCTTTCAAAGGCAATTTGGGGCTGAACAAGCCGCAATCTTGGGTGACCCTGAGTACATTGCCTCTAAGATCCATGATGCCAACTTCCGTCGCAATATGCTGCGTCTTTGGCCAAATAGAGTGATGCAGGAGGTTGCTGAGAGCTTCGTTGCCAAGCTATCGGGTTCTTACAAACGCTGGTTGAAGAAAAACCTTTTGGAGAATAGAAGTGCAAAGAGAAGGAAGACCTAGAGATCGACGCTTTGCTTATGTTTTTCAAAAGATGTTTGCTTGATTCTAGCTTTCATGGATTAAGAATTGTTTAGGTTTGCTTTGTTCTCTCTCTTTGGAAATAATAAAACATTTGTTCGTTTTATTTGAAGATGTTATTGCCATGATTTGATGGTGAACATGCTTTAGGATAGACCTAGAAATCTTGGAAGTGATGATAATAGCAGTGGCCGAATCTCAAACTTAGAGATTGCCTGCGTATCCCATGGAGGGAATCAGGCCATAAACGTAGTTCCAACAAAGGGGATTTGTTTTGTTTTTAGTTAGGGTCCGCTCGGGTATTTTCCTCTCCTTTTGTGCTCTAAATTTTGCCTGAGAACCGCCCTTGCGGGTTTTCGGTCTAGCGAGTGTTTTATTTATGCCTTAGTTTTTGCCTAAGCCGCCCTTGCGGGTTTTCGACCTAGCAGGCTGCTCTAATTTTTGCTTGGATCCGCCCACCCTTGTGGTTTTCGGTCCAACGAGCATCTCTCATGGGTAATACTTCCTCAATTTATCGATGTTGACTGGTGTTGCGAATTCCATTCCATCCAAGTCTGCAATGTATGCTGCTCCTCCGGAGAGTATGCGTTTGATAAGGTAGGGGCCTCCCCAATTTGGTCTAAATTTGCCCCTTGGGTCTGAGACGTGGCGACGAATTGCTTTGAGCACCATGTCTCCTACCTTGACGTCCCTAGGTTTCACCTTTTTGTTGAACGCTCGTGCAATGCGGCGTTGATACCCTTGTACATGGTATAAAGCCCTCAGTCTCCTTTCGTCTAGTAGTGCCAACTCGTCGTAGCGGTTTTGAACCCAGTCTTCTTCGATCATCCCAGTCTCAGCTAGAACCCTTAACGAAGGCAATTCCAATTCGATAGGCAAGACAGCTTCCATTCCATAGACCAGAGAGTAGGGAGTGGCCCCAGTTGAAGTCCTTTCAGTTGTTCGATATCCCCATAGCGCCAGAGGTAGCATTTCTGGCCAGTCCGTGTAAGTGTCAGTAGTCTTCCGCAGAATCCTCTTGACATTCTTGTTTGCAGCTTCAACTGCTCCATTAGTTTGAGGTCGGTAAGTAGATGACCGATGATTTTGTATCCCAAATTCGGCGAAAAGCTTCTTTGTCGCCCCCTTGAAGTGCGATCCATTATCACAGACAAACTCGTGAGGTACACCATATCGATAGATGATATTAGTGCGGATGAATTTGGCCACATGAGTGGCTTTGAGAGTAGCGTAAGAAGCCGCTTCTACCCATTTGGTGAAGTAGTTGATAGCCACTAGGATGAACTGATGTTTGTATTTTCCCTTTGGATTTATACTTCCAATGACGTCTATCCCCCAAGTGGAGAATGGCCAGGGGGATGTCATGCCGTACAATTCCGTAGGGGGAATACGCATACGATCAGCGTGAGTTTGGCATTTGTAACATCGACGGACATAATTAGCGCAATCGGCTTCCATTGTAGTCCAATAATATCCCTGACGTAGGATCTTCTTTGCCATCGTTGCCCCATTCATGTGTGGCCCACAAATTCCTTCATGTATTTCCTCCATTACCCTGCGGCTGTCCTCTGTCGTGACGCAAAGTTGACTTGGACCCAAGTGTGCCCTTCGGTATATTGCTCCTCCACAGATTACAAACCGGGCAGCAAACTTCCATAGAGCTGTTTTGTCCTTCGAGGTGGCCTCGGATGGGTATTCCCCTTTTTCCAGGAATTCTTTCACGTCTTCGTACCATGGCTTGCCATCGTCTTCACCTTCCTCGGTAAATGTACACTCACATGCTGGTTTAACCTTTTGTTCGATCATGAGAGGCCGCATTGTGAATCCCAGAGGTATTTCGACCATAGACGCCAATGTCGCCAGTGCATCTGCAAATCTATTGCTCACTCGAGGAGTGTGTGTGAAGATAACAGAATCGAATTGTGGAATTAGATTTTCCAGCACAGAGTGATATAGCTTCAGTGTATCCTCCTTGACCTTCCAGTCTCCTCTTGCTTGAGATACCACCAGGTTTGAATCACCAGTGACTTCTACCCTTTTTGCTCCTAGCTCCAGGGCTGCCTCCATTCCAGCAATACAAGCCTAATATTCAGCTTGGTTGTTAGTGACTTCAAACCTTAGCTTATATGACAAAGGGATGTGAGAGTCGTTTGGGGAAACTAGCAATATCCCTATGCCATATCCACATTGATTTGATGCTCCATCAAAGTAAAGTTGCCAGGTGTCGTCTAAGAGACATAAGATATCCTCGTCGGGGAACATGAAGTCCTCTTCTGCCTCGGCCTCTGTCACAGGGTGATCTGCCAAGAATTCTGCCACAGCTCTTCCCTTTACTGATTTCCTTGTCATGTATTTGAGGTCGAATTCTGCTAGCAGCAATAACCACCTAGCTAGCTTTCCGATAAGTGCTGGCTTTTCGAAAAGATACTTGATTGGGTCTAAACGAGAGACCAGCACCACCGGATGTGCTAACAGTAGTGCCTCAGTTTCTTTGTGGCCCATACTAGCCCCCAACTGGTTTTCTCGAGGGGAGTGTACCTTGTCTCATAATCTATCATTTTCTTGCTAAGGTAGTATATGGCGCACTCTACTTTGGTGTCGTTTTCTTGCGCTAGCATACATCCCATGGACATGTCTGTTACTGAGAGATACAGAATCAATGGCTTCCCAGGGATGGGTGGCGATAGTACAGGTGGATTCTGAAGGTATTCCTTGATTGCCTCGAATGCTTGCTGACAGTCTTGGCTCCATTCAAAATCCGTACCTTTCTTCAGTAGCTTGAAAAGAGGTTCACATGTGGTTGTGAGCTTGGAAATGAACCTGCTGATGAACTGTACCTTCCCCAAGAAGCTTCTTACTTCCTTCTCTGTCCTAGGCGGTGATATCTCCATGATAGCCTGTATCTTGGAAGGATCTACCTCGATTCCTCTTTGAGTGATGAGGAAACCCAACATCTTTCCAGCTGTTACCCCAAAAGTGCATTTTTGAGGGTTAAGACGCAACTTATAATTCCTAATCCTCTCAAAGAACTTTTGGAGTGCTCCGTAGTGTCCTTCCCTTTCCTTTGATTTGACTATCATATCGTCGACATATACCTCGACCTCTTTGTGCATCATGTCGTGCAGCAGTGTTGTGGCCATCCTCTGGTAAGTGGCTCCAGCATTCTTCAATCCAAACGGCATTACTCGGTAGCAGCAGGTTCCCCAAGGCGTAGTGAAGGTAGTTTTCTCTTTATCCTCAGGGGACATAAGGATTTGATTATATCCAGAAAATCCATCCATGAAGGATAGCAACGCATGGCCTGCGGTGTTATCTATTAGCTCGTCTATGTGAGGTAATGGGAAGTCATCTTTCGGACTGGCTTTGTTGAGATCTCGGAAATCTACGCAGACCCTGATTCCTCCAGTTTTCTTTGGTACGGGAACGATGTTTGCTACCCATTATGGATATTCGGTGACTATGAGAAATCCGGCGTTGATTTGTTTGGTGACTTCTTCTTTTATCTTTAGGACCCAATCAGGGCGCATACGTCTCAGTTTTTGCTTAACTGGTTTTGCATCAGAATGAAGAGGAATTTTATGTTGAACAATTTCAGGGTCTATTCCAGGCATGTCCTCGTAAGACCAGGCAAAAACATCTTTGTATTCTTTTAGCAAAAAGATTAGTTTTTCACTTTCTTGAGGGGATAGTGTGGCACCAATTTTAACCATTTTGGGCTCGTTTGCGGAGCCTATGTTTGCTGTGATTATTTCCTCAGAAAAAGGTTTAGCGTGCCTTTCCTCTTCTCTCTCGATGAATTCTAGAATTTCTTTTGGAATCTCTTCCTCAAAATTTGGTTTGTCGGAATCCACACAATTGATCATAGGCAAAGTAAAATACTCTAAATCTTCCTTCTCATTGCTAAATTTATCAAAAGACATTTCAGAGTCGAACTCAAAGTAAATGCTATGCCTTGGTACTTTGACCAGTTTTCCTCACTAGACTTAGTAGTTTCAAAGGATGAAAAGCTTGACTCGAACGACTCGGAGTCGGAATCGGAATCGGAACTAAGATCGAATTAGCGCTTTTCGTTTTGTATTTTAGAGTGTGTTCCACGGTCCGGTTAGGGTATGCCCCTTTTTCAGCATCCACAATCAGCTCCGAGCAGTCTTTTTCATCACCAAGGTCGATCACCGGTACTTCACTGTCACCTTGATTCGCACTTTCATCATTGTCACCCCGCAAGTCTTGGAGGGCCATTTGATTTGCTATTGCCGTTATTTCCTCCAATTGAGCTTCAATCTCTGCTTCGTCGCTGTTGTCGACTCGTCGTGTGCCAACAAAGCCCCACCAATTACCAAAGCTGTCTATGATGGGGTGGATCACCCTTATTTCATTGTTGGTGACCCCCTCATCAAAGAGAGGTTTAGTGATATTTCGTCTAGTGGGTCATTGTCGACAGCCTCTTCTTCCTTTGCCTCTTCAGTTTTCAGTCTCGAGGTTGTTGACCTCGTCTATTGGCCAATAATCATCGGTAGGTGCATAAGGGTCATAGAAGTAGACTGGAACCCTGCGAAACCCTTCTTCTTCAATCAGGTCTTCTACCTCTTCCTCATAAACTGTTCCAGCAAACATGACTTGGTTGTCTTCAATGATAGCCACCATAGGCTTTGGTTGATTTACTGGAGTGATGTATTCAGAAGGGTTGAAATCTTCAACAGCAAAGTGGAGCGGGCCAGACAGCTTGGTGACAACTTGAAAGTGCGAATCAGACATGAGCAGTGATGTAGTCATTTTTCCTGAAAAAGGTTTTTGCTTTAGTTAGATTGATTAATCTTACCTACTGTTTATTCGACTTAGAGAGATTCCTAAGGTTTAACCTGCAAAAGAGAAACTTTACAACATACACATATACAATGGGTGTGAGGAAGAACTTTTTTGCAAGTAGAATGCAAGTAGGTTCCTAGCCTGTAGGTTCCAGTCTTAGTTTGATAAGTTCTATGGCTTTTCTAAAGCATGCAAGGTTTAGGTAGTTTCAGGGTGCTCCGTTGTCAAAGGGCACCAGCCCTCTCGCCAGCCCATCATAGGCGGCGATTGGGTGATTTCCTTTTTGATATACCACTAGGTACGAGTGACTGTGGAGTTTGCTGGAACCCCCAACATAGCCCGTGTCATGCCGGGATATCAGGTGAACTCAACGGGTTGCCCGCTCGATGCATATGATAGATGAATTAAACAAGGCATGTATTAGTCTTATGTTGAACTTTCTGGTTATGGCTCTCACATCCCCAGCAGAGTCGCCAAAAACTGTAGACACCTCCCAAGCGGGGCATCGCCATACAGATTGATCACGTTGTGTTTGCTCGATTGGTTGCTTATTCATAAACCAAAATCATGGACATTCCCATGGCTAGGAACATCGCCACATGATAATGGTTATCATCAAATAGAGTCGCCACCCAGTTTATTAAAACTGGGAAAATAGATAGAGATTCTGGATTCGGGAGCCAAAAGTACAGTAAGGGGAAGGTGTTAGGCACCCCTCTCTGCCTCGTGAGACTGGCCCATAATCATTCAACATAAGACGTATAGATGCTTTGTCTAATTCTAACACATAGTCTGTTTAATTATTCCTTTAAACAGTAAGCAAAGTGAGCCGGTGCGATAAACGAGCATGCATCAGAAAGCAGAAAAACAAACATATGTCCCGGGGAGATGGATCTCGCGGCCAGTGAATAGATGTCACGGCCGAGAGATCCTCCTGGTTTGATGTATCGGTCGAGGGATCAAAGCCCCGGTCGATGTTCTTCCTCACACCAGACAGAAAAGCTTAGCGGATAATTTAAATGCTACGGTTAGCCATAAATGCAATAAGTAAAACAAACCAGAGGCCGTTGGGCCTCACCACCTTGATCCCTCAGTTGCTTGAATGCCTCGGATTTGAATGTGATTGATTGATTGCTTGATCGAGAACCCTAGGGTTAGGGTTTGAACTTCGGGGTTTGATCGCCGGATTGACGGCTGCCTTCGGAAGGTTAGGGCTTTTGGAGTATGGGATTGAGGGAGTATTTGTGCAGAGCTTCGTGGTTTGAGAGAGTGTGTAAGTATCTCAATTTCTGTGTGTTAATTCGGAACCCAAAGGCCCCTTTATATAGGCATAGGGATGACTCACTCCGGCCAATCAAATCACGAGATGGCAATTGCAATTGCAATGCATCTCAAACTCTACGTCGTGATCTCCGAACGTAGCCCGAACGCATCGGAAAGGTAGTGTAGTTGGATCAAACCAAACGTCTGACAGAACGTTCGAGAGTCTGGAAAAAGGTCGATCTGACGGCCAAGTAATGGATGTTGCGGCCGTGTAATGGATGTCTCGGCCGAAGGATAGATCTTGCGGCCGAGGGATTGATCTCTCAGGGAGATTTTGCTGGCAACAGGTTGCTCGGGCGAGGGATTGATGTTATGGCCGTGGGATCGATGTTACGGCCGTCAGATGGATTTTCCTAGGCTTCTGTATTTCTGTCTGAAAGGCTGTATGGCTTTGAATTGGGTCCTCTAAGTGGTCAAAGTTCTCACCGAAAGTCCTAAGGTCCTCAAGGAAGCAATCAGCAATCACTGTATCCATTTCATCATCGGGATTGTCCCAAGGTGGGACTTGAAATAATCGTTAGGCCAAATTGGGGTGTCTACACGCTCCAGCGCATCCCACACCTTTAGCTTCTCAAACAACCACACCTAGAGAAAAAGGGAAAATTGTGAGTTGAGAGAACACGTGAGTCAAAACAAAAGAGTGATGAGTGAAAAGATAAACTTGACAAAATAAACAAATAAAGGAGCGAACCTGCAATAGCAAGGGACCGCCTGAGAACTGGGCTGTAGGACTACCCTTCATCACATCTAGACCCATCAAGGTCTCTGCCAACACTAAGCCAGCGAAACCCACACGGTTTCCAATTTGTTGAGCAAGGTTAAGCAATACAGGATCAGCATGACCAGAGGAAGGGCCAAGCAAGTAGTAATGAAGGAGACAAATGCACAATGCATGAAAGCACGACTTCTGTAGGGAAACTTGGCGATGGGCCTCAGCTGTACCAAAACGCTGAATAAGTTGCAGAATCTCCAACCTTCCTTTCACTAGGAAGAATTTAACTTCATGTTTCTGGACTCGGAGTAAATCCTTCAGGAGATCACTTCGGTTGAACAAAGGATTAGGGATAACAAAACCTTCCCTGTCTAAATGGCCCATAATGGCCACAAATTCCTCGATAGTAGGACACAACTCCTCTCTCTTAAAGCGAAAGACGTGAAAATCAGGGTCCCACAAACTAGCGGCTGCCCTAAGGAAGGTAAAATTCACGGGAATGTGACGAAGAGAAAAGAGGAAGTCCATGCCAAAGGACTTAAAGTGCAAACGGTCAAGGCCATTAAAGGAATCCAACCACTGATCAAGGACTGGTTGTGCCATATGCAAAGAATTGCTGCTGACAATGCTATCGGGTTCGTAGAACGCGTACTTATAGGACTAGGTCGAGTCTTAGTTCGAATCGGAATCGGATTCTTAATCCTCGGAAATTTAGTCGGTCTCTCGGCCGGCACTTCGATAAGACGGCCGTGGGATCAATCCACCGGCCCGTAGATAATAGGGTTGACCTACAAGTCAAACCCAGGCAAACCAAACGATCCCTCGTCCGCCAGATCGAAGCTTCGGCCGTATAATCACTAGCTCGGCCGCCAGAATGGCTATTTTGCAGGCTGTTCCCACGGTTCAGTTCGTTTCGTTGGATTAACAAGGGTTATCACGCGCACACAATGTAACACAGCGTACACAATCACAATAACAGAGCAAAAGGTTTTTGTTTCACATATCGAAAGCTTTTTACATCACAAGGTGGATCATCCCACATTTCCTAAACAAACTATATATCGATTTCCTGTCGAACTAACCTATGCAGGAAGAGAAACAAAGAAAGAAACGAAAAGAGGAAGCAGAAGAGGATGTCGAACCCTCTGGTGGTCCGAACAAAAGAGACCAGCTGCAAAAAAGAAGAGGAAACCCCTGGGGCGATGTATACCAAAGGAGTACTACGGTGCAGAAAGGACAACACATGGCCCAGAAAAACCACCACACCGCGTACCACCGCCACGCCAGGAGTTCCACGTCGCGGAAGCAAGTCACCCATGCGAGGGCCCCTAATCAAGCATACCCATGCGAGGATCCATAATCAAGCGTCAAGACGGGACCAAAAGCAAACACGGTCTCCCTCCGCGCACACTAGCCACGTCAGCATATCACCCACGGCCCGGAGCTGTCGGAAACAAGGAGAAGTGGAAGGGGGGGGTCTTCGGTCCAAGCCTCGAACGGAAGGAACAGAGAGGGAAGAAAGGAAAGTGAAACGAACGGCTGAGGCCGTGGCCTTTTATAGGCCCCTGGAAATGAATCGATTAAGCGGCCGAGACATCGGTTCCTCGGTCGTTACATCAATCATTCGGCCGGGAGATCGATCTCCTGGCCTCCCAATCGATTTCAGATCGTGCTCAGTGCATCAATTCAAGCCGTCATGAATTCTAGGTCCACAACCAACCAAGTAGCCTTGGGGGCATCCCCAAGCCAATGCAACATGATCAAAACTAGCCTTGGGGGCATGCCCAAGCATGAGGAAAATCTCTCTCCACAAACTGCTGGCCGGCAAAGCAAGACACTCAGCGGCCCTATGCTCACCATTATGATCACTTAGCAGCTCCGTGTTCAAGCCCCGAGCTCATTATCTCAACAGCCCTATGCTTACTATCAACAACACCATGCTCCTTGCTTCAAATTCCGCAGCTTCAAGTTTGCCATCGCTCAACACAGGTTCTACGCCTATTTCAACTCACTCAGCGGCTCTATGCCTATACGAACTCAGCGGCTTGAAGCCCATTACCTCAACAGGCTCGAAGCCTGTATCTACCATCTCAACTGGCTCAAAGCCATCAACCCAGCGGCTTGAAGCCCATTACCTTAACAGGCTCGAAGCCTTTGTCTACCATCACCCAGCGGCTCGAAGCCCTTTATCATGGCAGCTCTACGCCCGTATCAATTCAGTGGCCCTGTGCCCATCGTCTCTACACAACTCAGCGGCTCCAAGCCCGCTATCTCAACTGGCTCAAAGCCATAAAAAAGCAATCTCAGCGGCTCAAAGCCCATTATCTCAAATGGCTCCAAGCCATCACCTCAACAGGCTCGAAGCCTATGTTTACGATCTCAGCAGCTCTATGCTCACTATCACAGCAACAGACTCTACGCCTGTTATCACAACTCAGCGGCTCGAAGCCTGTGTTCGCTATCTCAACTGGCTCGAAGCCGTAAACAAGCAACAGGCTCTAAGCCACCCCAACAATCAAGACATCTATTCTCAGGCTCTACGCCTGGATGCTCAAAAATCTAACATTTTTGAATGCTCAAGCTCTACGCTTGGATGCCCAACCATTGCGTACTGGACGCTCAAAGCCTGTACTTTGAATGCTCGGATTCTGCCGTCCGAATGCTCGAGCTCTACGCTCTGAATGCTCAAGTCCGGAACTTGATAGAAGCTCTAAGCTTAAAAACAAACACACACGCACGGGCTCGTGCACATTTGTATCAACATTTTCACATCGAGTCTGCATCATATCTGTTCACATCTAACAACCATCGTCACACATGTACACTCTGCATATCTCTCATGAAACAGGTCGACCCTGCAATCAACCGGCTCTATGCCTCGGTTTTATTGATCGGCCCAATGCCTCGATCCTTTGGCTCCACGTCAACACTTATGATGAGAAAGCTCCGCGCACAGACCATCAGAATGCAACCAGCTCTACGCTTCGGTTTATATCACGTCAAGCTCTAAGCTCCGACAACTCAGGCCCTCGCCTCAAGACTGCATGCAGGCTCCACGCCTCAACCACTTCAGGCTCCATGCCTCAGGCCCTTGCCTTATACCAGCTCCGCGCTTCGGTTCGTCACGTCAAGCTCCAAGCTCTGACACCACAGGCTCTCATCATGATCAATACCAGCTCCGCGCTTCGGTCCCATCAAGCTCTAAGCTCACCTCAGGCCGCCACCTCATAAACCACAGCAGGCTCCACGCCTCAATCTAATCCCCTCAAGGCTCTCGCCTTATGATCAACACCAGCTCCGCGCTTCGGTCCTATCAATCACCTCAGGCTCTCGCCTTATGATCAACACCAGCTCCGCGCTTCGGTCCTATCAATCACCTCAAGGCTCTCGCCTTATGATCAACACCAGCTCCGCGCTTCGGTCCTATCAATCACCTCAGGCTCTCGCCTTATGATCAACACCAGCTCTGCGCTTCGGTCCTATTAATCACTCTCCAGGCCCTCGCCTCATGACTACAACCGGCTCCGTGCCTCGGCCCCCTCATCGCCAAAGCTCCGTGCTCCAGCCACTGGCCCTGCGCCTCCCCTACATCTCAAAAACAAACCGGCGTCCAACTCATCCCCAGCAGATGGTTTGGATTCCACCCCATTACATCAATCCCTTCCAGCTCATTCACAAGGATAGGCTACTCTACCGAGCTCCTTTCAGTCAAAGTAAAGATGACCAAGAAAAGTAAATGCACCTGCAGTGTACTGATCTACCCCAAAATACTAAGGAAGCTCTCCGCAAAGAAACTCCCCAGGTAGCCCCGCGCTCCTTCAATTACTCTTCGCCAAAACCCTGGCTCAGTCTAGGTACGTCACACTACGGCTTTTTAAGCCCTAAGGTACGTCTTCTGTCTCTAACCCTCCGAACTTTTTACTTTTCTTTATTGCCCGAACTACGATTGGTCTGAATTTCCCTTGTGGAATACGTAGGCAGCCTCCCGGCCCGACCATAACAAAACCTTTTTCGAAAAACCCTTGGAATAGTGGTTGGACCAAATTGAGTTGCTTTTTACAGCTTTGACTCTTACTCAAACATGTCTCGCGATCCGTCTGAGTTCAGTCAAAGAGGGGCATCTGTAGACACCCCAATTTGGCCTAATGATTATTTCAAGTCCCACCTTGGGACAATCCCGATGATGAAATGGATACAATGATTGCTGATTGCTTCTTTGAGGACCTTAGGACTTTCGGTGAGAACTTTGACCACTTAGAGGACCCAATTCAAAGCCATACAGCCTTTCAGACAGAAATACAGAAGCCTAGGAAAATCCATCTGACGGCTGTAACATCGATCCCACGGCCATAACATCAATCCCTCACCCGAGCAACCTGTTGCCAGCAAAATCTCCCTGAGAGATCAATTCCTCGACCGCGAGAATCCATCTGACGGCCGTGACATCGATCTAACGGCCACAACATCAATCCCTCACCCGAGCAACCTGTTGCCAGCAAAATCTCCCTGAGAGATCAATCCCTCGGCCGCGAGATCTATCCTTCGGCCGAGACATCCATTCCACGGCCGCGACATCCTTTGCTCGGCCGCCAGATCGACCTTTTTCCAGACTCTGGAACGTTCTGTCAGACGTTTGGTTTGATCCAACTACACTACCTTTCCGATGCGTTCGGGCTACGTTCGGAGATCACGACGTAGAGTTTGAGATGCATTGCAATTGCAATTGCCATCTCGTGATTTGATTGGCCGGAGTGAGTCATCCCTATGCCTATATAAAGGGGCCTTTGGGCTCCGAATTTAACACACAGAAATTGAGATACCTACACACTCAATCAAACCTCGAAACTCTGCACAAATACTCCCTCAATCCCATACTCCAAAAGCCCTAACCTTCCAAAGGCAGCCGTCAATCCGGCGATCAAACCCCGAAGTTCAAACCCTAACTCTAGGGTTCTCGATCAAGCAATCAGTCAATCACACTCAATCCAAAGCAATCAAGCAACTGAGGGATCAAGGTGGTGAGGCCCAACGGCCTCTGGTTTGCCTTATTTACTGTCCCTTTTTTATTAACCGTAGCATTTTGATTATCTGTTAATCTTTCTGTCTGGTGTGAGGAAGAACACCGATTGGGGCTTCGATCCCTCGGCCGGTACATTAAACCAGTGTGATTACTCGGCCGTGACATCCATTCACCGGCCGAGTAATCGATCTCCTGGGACATTTTGTTTGCTTTTCTGCTTTCTAATGCATGCTTCAATTATCGCACTAGCTCACTTTGCTTACTGTTTAAAGGAATAACTAAACAGACTATGTGTTAGAATTAGACAAAGCATCTATACGTCTTATGTTGAATGATTATGGGCCAGTCTCACGACTGGGCAAAGAGGGGTGCCTAACACCTTCCCCTTATTGTACTTTTGGCTCCCGTATCCAGAATCTCTATCTGTTTTCCCAGTTTTAATAAACTGGGTGGCGACTCTATTTCGATGATAACCGTTATCGTGTGGCGATGTTCCTAGCCATGGGAATGTCCATGATTTTGGTTTATGAAGTGAGCAACCAATCGATTAAACGCAACGTGATCAATCTGTATGGCGATGCCCCGTTTGGGAGGTGTCTACAGATTCTAACACATAGTTTGTTTATTTAGCTTTTAGCAGTAAATAAGGTGAACCGAGACGGTAATTGAAAGCATGCATTAGAAAGCAGAAAACAAAATAGACTGTCCCAGGGAGATGGACCCCGCGGCCGGTGAATAGATGTCACGGCCGAGGGATCCTCCTGGTTTGATGTATCGGCCGAGGGATTGATTCCCCAGCCGATGTTCTTCCTCACACCAGACCGGACGATTAGCAGATAATCAACAAGCAACAATTAAGCATAAAACAGAAAATAAATTAAACCAGAGGCCCCTGGGCCTCACCACCTTGATCCCTCAGTAGCTTGATTGCTTTGGATTGAGGGTGATTGACTGATTGCTTCTTGAAACCCTAGGGTTAGGGTTTGAACTTCGGGGTTTGATCGTTGGATTAGTGGCTGCCTTCGGGAGGTTGGGGCTTCTATAGAGGGGATATGAGAGTGTATTTCTGCAGAGTTTTGTGGTTGATGGGGGTGTGTTGGTCTCTCAATTTTGGAGCCGAAGCTCTCTTTATATAGGCACTAGGGATGATACAACTCAACCAATCAAAATGCACGGTAGGAATTGGAGTTGGGGAGTGATACAAACTCTTCATAGTGATCCCTGAACGTGGCCCGAACACATCGGAAAACGGCTGCTAGGGTTTTGTGAACAGATCAAACGATTGACAGACCGTTCCAGAATCTGGAAAACAGACGATCTGGCGGCCGAGAAAAGGATGTGGTGGCCGAAGGATAGATCTGGCGGCCGGCTAATCGATCTCTTAGGGAGATTTTCAAGCAATTGGCTTCACGGGTGAAGAATTGATGTTGAGGCCGTGAGATCAATGTCACGGCCGACAGATGAATTCTCCTGGGATACTGTACTTCTGTTTGAAAGGCTTTTCGTCTCTGGATTGGGTCCTCTAAGTGGCTAAAAGTTCTTACCGAGAGTCCTAAGGTTCACAGGAAGTCAATCAATAATCACTGTATCCATTTCATCATCGGCATGGTCCCCAAGGTGGGACTTGAAATAATCGTTAGGCCAAATTGGGGTGTCTACATTCCTCCATGTGTACAAGTATATAAAGCATCTTAATCTTGTGAAAAGATAAATAATCAGCGTTCGCATCTGAATCCTAGTAAGCTATGTATAGATTTGATAAGTCGGAATTCTAATCTATAGATAATCCTTGCCCAACATACAAACTATACCATATTTGACCGTTGAAGGTGTTAGTAATTTATTTTAATCAACGAGTATCTGTAATCTTAACATGGAGAGATTAATAAGTATTTAATATAATGGAGCTCGTAATATAATTGAGATAAGGACGGGAGTGCAATTATAATTTTGCAGTGGGGTGAATTATAATTAGTGAAATAAGAAATAGAATCCTGGTGGGATTAGAGTTTCTTATTTACACTGGGAGCCCAGATTTATTACTCCTTAGGTCTCTATCGTAGCCCTATATATACACGTTATGCTCTCTAGGTCAGGACATATATTTTCTATTATTCATGAAATAGAGGCAGACTTAGAGAGAGCAAACAGATCACGAAAGAGTCCACACTCGGTTCGTGTTCTAGACGTGCAGAGAATACGATAGAAGATCGTAAGGTGCAGTTGAGCAGTATACATGGCTTATAGCAAGATGTGCTATAACAAGTTCACCCAGCGTTCGTGTCGCAGGGAGTTGAGGTGAAACCCTAATTCCGCCTTTTAAGGTTTTGCGGATTTTTTTATTGTCTAATTTGTACTTGTTATTACTGGGTTCTGGGAATCGTTTCCCAACAGTGGTATCAAAGCCGGCTGTAATCACGCGTGTGGATTAAATAAGCCATGTTGTCCGTAGGTTATAGAGGGTAGAATGTAGAACTGTGCTAACCCTTGTTTTGCAGCGTTCTTACCCAGCTATTATGGTCACATGTTTTTTTGTTGATTTTGTGTGATTGGATCCCACGATAATTTTTCCGTGGTTATTCTTATTTATTGGGTACCACGATTATTTTTCGTGGTTGTAATAATTTATGTAGCATGTGTTATTTATTGGGTGATACGATTATTTTTTCGTAGTTGTAATAATTAACGTAGCATGTGAACTCCAATGGAGGCATAATATCGATGTATGTATGTTTCTTCGATTGTAATAGCATTCGATGGTTATTCGGAGATCGAAGATGGTAGATACAGAAGATGCAAGTTGTTTGGCTCGCAACAGATTTTTTCCAGATTCGTAGGGTCTGATTGCAGGGCTATTTCGACACAGTAAACGTTGGAATTAGAAGATCTGTTCTTCACGAAAGTTGTAGATAATTGAATTTTGAATCCAACCCAATTTGAATCACTTCAATTGGAGGTCGGATGAGAAAGATATGGGCCAAAATCAAAATGTTGTGCAGTTTACGCGGGAATATATCAAATCTGTTTTTTCCTGTTTATGCACGGTTGGATTTTGGTTTCCTTGATTGATTCAAACTATCTAAGTCTTTCTCACAAGTATTGCTGAAGGATTTCAAGTTTGGAAGGATTGCTTAAAGATTTCAAGTTTGAAAGGACTCCTTATTGCTTAAGGATTTCAAGTTTGGAAGGATTCCTTGTTGCTCAAGGATTGCATCTTTGACCATAATAGCTGGATTCTTTAGCTTGTGTTTCCTTATTATTTGTGTTTCCATATTATTTGCATATGTGATAGTTTACCATATTGGGACAACAAGGTAATATTTGGCTTTTGACCTAGATCACGTTTTTTTTGCAAACTCAAAAATTTTATAACCCTCACAAATTTTTTAAATAACTAAGTGGGGGAGTGAATTTGTTTTGAATAAATCCTATGGTCTCCATTGCTAGTTCGTAGATGATATAATTAATTTTGTGTGTTGGTTTCAGAACCTTCCTCCCTATCGGACAAAATTAATTGTGGCATTATCGGTACAAACTTCCTAAAGGGATAGCTATAAGATAATTGTTGTGTGGGTCACTTCTCCATTTGAGGTGGTTCATAACAGAACAATAGGTCTAAAAGTTAAGTAATGGTATACACTTAGCTATAAATAATAATATCCTATCTATCTGAGTCACTATTATTATTTATATGACCGAAGCAATATTGGCTATTTAATTTTGTTTGGCATGGTCTAACATCAAGATAGTAAAATTAAAAGGTTGTGCCTATCTACACGAATGATAAAGAGTAGATGACCTTCCCATCGAGGCATGCTCTTCATGGTGTGTAGGGTTGCCAATGTTTTTCTTTTAACATGTGGTTGAGGGAACCAATATTAAAATGAAATTCAAGTTTTTTATTGCCCTCCATAATTGTTGTTATGTGATTCTCAGATTTAAAAATGGGTATTTTTTTTTCAATCCACTTGCAATTATTCTCAAAGCAAATAAACTTACGAGATCGAATTATATTAACTGGAAAAGGAATTTGGATATTGTTTTAACTGATGAGGGGCACAAATTTGTGTTGTCTGAGGTATGCCCTCCTAGACCTGATGAGAATGCCACATAACAGGAAACAAAACTTTATAAAAATTGGTGAGTATCACCCATGTTGAAGGGACCCCGATTAAGGATCATGTTTTGAAGATGATAGCTCATCTTAATAAACTAAAGATCCTTGGAGTTGAAATTGATGGGGAAACCCAGATCGATTTCATTCTTAACTTATTGCAATATGAGAGTTTTAAGTAATTTCGCCTAAACTATTATATGAACAAAATGCATTTATTTTTGGCGAAACTTCTCAAGGAACTCCAAGCAGCTGAGGGTCTTTTGGTTGTGAAGAAACCACCATCAATGTTAGTAGCAGAGAAGGCTTCTACTTCTAAGCTGAAAGGCAAGAAGAAGCAGAACAAGTCTCAGAAAAATGTTGTGGAGGTAGTTCATACGCCTCAAGGTGGAGTGAAAAAGCCTGAGGGCAAGTGTTTTTACTGCAAGCAGAAAGAACACTGGAAGTAGGAATGTCCATTCTATCTCAATAAAGTGAACAATTAGGATAAATCTTTTTCACTAGTTGTTGAATCACGTTTAGTGGTGTTATCTACCAGTACCTGGTGTGTAGATACGGGAGCCACTAATCATGTTTGCAATTTGTTGCATGGGTTCCAGGAAACCAGAAGACTCAGTGATGGAGAGATTTATCTATATATGGGAAATGCTACGAGAGTGGCAGCAGCTGCAGTAGGAAATGTCTTTTCAAATTTTAGTAGTAATAGGAGTTTAATTTTGAGAGATTGTCTTTATGTTCCTACTATTAGAAGAAACTTGGTTTCAGTTTCTAAGTTAATTAAGGATGGATATTTGGTTTATTTTAGTGACTCTATGGTTATTAAGTTAAATAAACGTTTTATCTGTTCTGGTTCATTGGTGGATGATCTCTACATTATTAATCCTATGTTTCCTACAGTGCAACTGCATGAATTGAATAACACTAATAATTTACCATCTAAGAGAAAAGAGCCTTCTAAATTGAACCAAACATATCTTTGGCACTTACGTCTTGGTCATATTAATCTAAATAGGATTTCTAGACTGGTTAACGATGGACCTTTAGGTTCATTAGAAGTTAAGGAACTTACAGTCTGTGAATCCTGTTTGGAAGGTAAAATGACCAAAAGCCCTTTTTCAGCAAAAGGATATAGAGCCAAAGAGCCGTTGGAATTGGTTTACTCTGATTTGTGTGGCGGGTCTATGAATGTCCAAGCTAGAGGTGGTTTTGAGTACTTTGTCACTTTTATTGACGATTACTCAAGGTATGGATACATTTATTTGATGCACTGTAAGTCCGAATGGTTTGAGAAATTCAGGGAGTATAGGGTTGTAGACACCCCAATTTGGCCTAACGATTATTTCAAGTCCCACCTTGGGACAATCCCGATGATGAAACGGATACAGTGATTGCTAATTGCTTCCTTGAGGACCTTAGGACTTTCGGTGAGAACTTTGAACCACTTAGAGGACCCAATTCAGAGCCATACAGCCTTTCAGACAGAAATACAGAAGCCTAGGAGAATCCATCTGACGGCCGTAACATCGATCTAACGGCCATAACATCAATTCCTCACCCGAGCAACCTGTTGCCAGCAAAATCTCCCTGAGAGATCAATTCCTCGGCCGCAAGATCTATCCTTCGGCCGAGATATCCATTCCACGGCCGCGACATCCTTTGCTCGGCCGCCAGATCGACCTTTTTCCAGACTCTGGAACGTTCTGTCAGACGTTTGGTTTGATCCAACTACACTACCTTCCCGATGCGTTCGGGCTACGCTCAGAGATTACGACGTAGAGTTAGAGATGCATTGCAATTGCAATTGCCATCTCATGATTTGATTGGCCGGAGTGAGTCATCCCTATGCCTATATAAAGGAGCCTTTGGGCTCCGAAATAAACACAGAAATTGATAGACCTACACACTCAATCAAGCCACGAAACTCTGTCAAAATACTCTCTCAAACCCACTCTTCAAAAGCCCTAACCTCCCGAAGGTAGCCGTCAATCCGGCGATCAAACCCCGAAGTTCAAACCCTAACCCTAGGGTTCTCGATCAAGCAATCAATCAATCACGCCCAATCCAAAGCAATCAAGCAACTAAGGGATCAAGGTGGTGAGGCCCAACGGCCTCCGGTTCGTTTTAATTTACTGTATTTTTGACTAACCGTAGCATTTTGATTATCCGTTAATCTTTCTGTCTGGTGTGAGGAAGAACACCGACCGGGGCTTCGATCCCTCGGCCGGTACATCAAACCAGTGTGATTACTCGGCCGTGACATCTATTCACCGGCCGAGTAATCAATCTCCTGGGACAGTTTATTTGCTTTCTTTGCTTTCTGAATACATGCTTCAATTATCGCACCGGCTCACTTTGTTTACTGTTTAAAGGAATAACTAAACAGACTATGTGTTGGAATTAAACAAAGCATCTATATGTCTTATGTTGAACGATTATGGGCCAGTCTCACGACTGGGCAAAGAGGGGTGCCTAACACCTTCCCCTTATTGTACTTTTGGCTCCCGTATCCAGAATCTCCATGTGGCGATGTTCCTAGCCATGGGAATGTCCATGATTTTGGTTTATGAAACGAGCAACCAATCGAGCAAACAAACGTGATCAATCTGTATGGCGATGCCCCGTTTGGGAGGTGTCTACAAGAGCGGAAACGGAAAAGCATATGGGTAAATGTCTCAAGACACTGCGATCTGATCGTGGTGGCGAATACCTCTTAGGAGAGTTTAGGGACTACTTGTTAGTTGAAGGGATTACATCCCAGTTGTCAGCTCTAGGTATGCCACAACAAAACAGTTTAGCAGAGGGAAGAAATAGGACTCTTATGGATATGGTAAGATCAATGATGAGTTATTCAGATTTACCAATTTCGTTTTGGGGACATGCACTAGAAACAACAGCGTATATTCTTAACGTGGTACCATTTAAGTTAGTACCATCTACACCCACAGAACTATGGGCTGGGCGCAAACCTAGTCTGCAGCATGTTCGGGTTTGGGGTAGTCCAGCACATGTGCTGAATGGGAACGCAGATAAATTCGAATCGAGGACAGAAGTTTGCTTATTTGTGGGGTACCCTAGAGGAACGAAAGGTGGACTGTTTTATAGTCCTACGGATAATAAGGTCATTGTTAGCACTAATGCATGGTTCTTAGAAGAGGACTATGTAATAGACCACAAGCCCAGAAGTAAAATTGTTCTAAAGGAATTGAGAGGAGAGAGATAGGCACAAACTTCTTTAACACTAATAGTGTAGGAGGAAATGCCACAAGAGACATCTGTAGAGGCACCTATTGACACACCGGTACCTCGTCGTAGTGGGAGGGTTATTGTAACGCCCCCAATTTCGGGTACGTTAAAAGGACAATTTTATTGAATAATCAAAGAGAGTCTGGCTCTTTATTACATCACATTACCCATAAGGGTGCCTTCATTACATAAGGGAAGGAAAATCTAGGGTTCCTATCTACGGCCCCGCCTGCTTCTCCATCCTAGCCAGCTCTTCTGCTCCAAGGCTTCCAAGGTGTACAGCTCCCCTTGATCATCTACAAAGTCTGACACATTATACCAGCGTCGCCACCGATATAATATGTCAGGGTCACCAGAGGTAACACCATGAGCTACGAGAGCTCAACAGAATAATCCTATACCCGCTAACCCATAACTTACACGAAACAAGTCATACAGATAACGATATCTACCCAGTATATGCTTATTCAACTATCAACAATGACACATCCATATTCTCTATTAACTATCATTGGTGTCTGTGATATCAGAGTTTCTCCTACGCAGTATTTTTTAGACCGTGTTGCCATTTTACTTTTCATTTCCAAATCAACATTTCAAAAATCACATTTTAACACACACCATACAATGGGCAAGTCTGGCCACATTGGGGTTTTCAAGTATTACACACGATGGGCTACCATGTCCGTCCACATCGTGGTTTTCAAAATCCACACAAGGGCTTTCACGCCAGGTCCCACTACACCAAATTTTAGTATTAGCGGCATGAGAAAACTATCGTTAATAGTTCAAAAACCGCCGGTAATACTCAAAACCGCCGGTAAAAGTTCAAAAACCGCCGGAAATAAACCGCCGGGAAAACAATTGTCGGAAAAACAAAAGCGGCATTAGAAAACCGCCGACAATACTAAAAACGGCGGTAAAAAAACCGCCGGCAATAAAATCGGTGGTTAATTTTTTTTGTTTTCCCAGGAATCGAACCCGGAACCTCCGGATCCTATAGTGCGCGTGCGCCCAACTGGGCTGACCCGCATATTGTGTCATATAAGATAAATAATAATATTTATATTATACGGGGAGGTATTATTATAAGCGGCATTAATAAACCGCCAGTATTAAAAAAAACCGTATATTCTATTTTTTCCGGCGGTATTTTAAAAAATTGCCGGTAAAAGTTTATAAAAACGGCATTCTTAAAAAAACCGCCGTTTTAGGTAGTTATTCCCGGCGGTTTTACTAATGCCGGTAAAAGTAGCTTTTAACGGCAGTTTTTTTACCGCCGGTAATAATACCGCCGGCAAAAGCGATATTTGGCGTAGTGTCCCTATTGCGTGTATAGATAAATCATGTCACCGATGGAGCTACCACGTCTGGCTTCATTGGTGACACACACACAATGGCTACCGAACACCACACAATGGGCAAGTCCGGCCACTTTGCTGCTTTCAAAATCTATCCACACAATGAGCTGCCACGTTTGGCCACATGAGGGTTTAAAACACACCCAACCTCGGTTCCGCCGCGACGGGTTCCCGAGTATCCTCACAATGGTTCCGCCGCGCCGGGTTCCCATTGGCACACAACACTTGCATTGGCTCCTCTCCACGGATAACCAAGCCATACCTCACCATGGTTCCGCCGGTCCGGTTTCCCATGGGAACACACCCAACCTCGATTCCGCCGCGCCGGGTTCTCGAGTATCCTCACAATGGTTCCGCCGCGCCGGGTTCCCATTGGCATACACACACACACACCACCCAACAGGCAAGTCCGGCCACGTTGTGGTTTCAAAAACACACACCACACAATGGGCAAGTCCGGCCACATTGCGGTTTCAAAACACACCTTGTCTTTAACACACCCTAGGTGTCATGTTTCTATTTTCCTTGATTCTAGTGTCTCGTTATCATGCATAGACTCCGCGACAGGACGTACGTACACATAAATCATTCATTGAAATCTTAAAACTTAAACTAGCAAGATTATCCAACTCTATATTACTTAGCATGCTCGTATTATCACATAATCATGCTTAACATTTAACACACAATGTAAAGCATAGTGTCACATGGACGGACACCTTTGGAGTGGAAAACCACTTATGCTTTATCACACAACAAGTAATGCAAGCAATCATACAATTAAGCTCATCACCATCCTTATGATCAAAATACAAATACTTCTAAGTAAGCGGTAAGCTTTATCTTTCAAAAGTTGTTCTTTCTTTCTTTTAAGGAAGTTCAAAATAGCATATGTTTTTCCGAAAAATAAAGTCGGGATATACAACATACTCCCCTTCCTTTTCAAATCTTTAGTAAAACACTTTTCAAGTTCGTATATATTTCAACATCAAACAACATGCAAGAATCATACGATATACTTCAAGATATTAAGTGCGGGAAAACTCTACGTATACTTAGGATTAAAGTGTATGAGAATATTCTACATATACGTAGGGAAAGTAGATATAGAAAATCTACATTTGTTTAACATCATACGCATACCATACGCTATACTTAGAGTTAAAAGGTATAAGAGAAGTCTACCTTGATCCGAAACTAGTCGGGGCCGAATAAGCTAGATGGAAAATCCTACGGGCAGTGAAACTCTTAAATCTGGACCGAACTTTGGATGGCAGTACTCGGTCAATATTTGGCCGAATATGATCGTTCTTGAGTTGACATCGAAGCTCTAGAAGTGCTCTACCACTTTTGTGAAGGAAGTTGATCCTAGAAACTACTTTAGGTAGGAGAAATATGGTGATAAAGGAAGGGACAGCTTGCTGTCTGGAATCTGGAAATCCGAATTTTGACTGAACTTCGGATGTCAATATCTTTGTCGTTTCTTAACTGATTAGGGTGGTTCTTGGGTCTAACTTGAAGCTCTCGAAGTGTTCTACAACTCTTCCGGAGGGAGTTGGTTCTAGAAACTATCTAAGCTGGAGAATAATGAGGATTTACAAAGGGCAGTAGGCTGTCTGGAAAAACAGAAATGGTTTCTAGAGAGAAGTTGGAGCAAGAAGTGAAGGTGTGAGTTGAATGGTGTAGACACCCCAATTTGGCCTAACGATTATTTCAAGTCCCACCTTGGGACAATCCCGATGATGAAATGGATACAGTGATTGCTGATTGCTTCCTTGAGGACCTTAGGACTTTCGGTGAGAACTTTGACCACTTAGAGGAACCAATTCAAAGCCATACAGCCTTTCAGACAGAAATACAGAAGCCTAGGAAAATCCATCTGACGGCTGTAACATCGATCCCACGGCCATAACATCAATCCCTCGCCCGAGCAACCTGTTGCCAGCAAAATCTCCCTGAGAGATCAATTCCTCGGCCGCAAGATCTATCCTTCGGCCGAGACATCCATTACACGGCCGCAACATCCATTACTCGGCCGCCAGATCGACCTTTTTCCAGACTCTCGAACGTTCTGTCAGACGTTTGGTTTGATCCAACTACACTACCTTTCCGATGCGTTCGGGCTACGTTCGGAGATCACGACGTAGAGTTTGAGATGCATTGCAATTGCAATTGCCATCTCGTGATTTGATTGGCCGGAGTGAGTCATCCCTATGCCTATATAAATGGGCCTTTGGGTTCCGAATTAACACACAGAAATTGAGATACCTACACACTCAATTAAACCTCGAAACTCTGCACAAATACTCCCTCAATCCCATACTCCAAAAGCCCTAACCTTCCGAAGGCAGCCGTCAATCCGGCGATCAAACCCCGAAGTTCAAACCCTAACCCTAGGGTTCTCAATCAAGCAAGCAATCAATCACACCCAATCCAAAGCAATCAAGCAACTGAGGGATCAAGGTGGTGAGGCCCAACGGCCTCCGGTTTGTCTTAATTTACTGTATTTTTGACTAACCGTAGCATTTTGATTATTCGTTAATCTTTCTGTCTGGTGTGAGGAAGAACACCGACCGGGGCTTCGATCCCTCGGCCGGTACATCAAACCAGTGTGATTACTCGGCCGTGACATCCATTCACCGGCCGAGTAATCGATCTCCTGGGACAGTTTATTTGCTTTCTCTGCTTTCTAATGCATGCTTATTTATCGCACTGGCTCACCTTACTTACTGTTTAAAGGAATAAATAAACAGACTATGTGTTGGAATTAAACAAAGCATCTACACGTCTTATGTTGAATGATTATGGGCCAGTCTCGCGACTGGGCAAAGAGGGGTGCCTAACACCTTCCCCTTATTGTACTTTTGGCTCCCGTATCCAGAATCTCTATCTATTTTCCCAGTTTTAATAAACTGGGTGGCGACTCTATTTGATGATAACCGTTATCATGTGGCGATGTTCCTAGCCATGGGAATGTCCATGATTTTGGTTTATGAAACGAGCAACCAATCGAGCAAACAAATGTGATCAACCTGTATGGCGATGCCCCGTTTGGGAGGTGTCTACAGTTTTTGGCGACTCTGCTGGGGATATGAGAGCCATAACCAAAAAATTCAACATAAGACTAATACATGCCTTGTTTAATTCATTTATCATATGCATCGAGCGGGCAACCCGTTGAGTTCACCTGATATCCCGGCATGACACGGGCTATGTTGGGGGTTCCAGCAAACTCCACAGTCACTCGTACCTAGTGGTATATCAAAAGGGGAACCACCCAATCACCGCCTATGATGGGCTGGAGAGAGGATTGGTGCCCTTTGACGACGGAGCACCCTGAGACTACCAAAACCTTGCATGTTCTAGAAAGCCATAGAACTTGTCAAACTAAGACAGGAACCTACAAGCTAGGAGCCTACTTGCATTTTACTTAAAAAAGTTCTTCCTCACACCTTGTATATGTTGTTGTAATATCACTTTCTGTGCAGAAGGGTTGGGGCATGAACTAAGAACCCTAACTCTAAGTCTTCATAGCTAAGCACTAAGGCATAGCATTACCTGCAAGGTACGTTTTTGGTAAGTTGAAAGCATCATTGCTTACTTAACGTTCCCGCTTTACTAAAGCACCGCAAAGCATGGATTTCTAGAACGAAATCAAACATTGGCTGCCCCGCCGGCAATTGAACTAGGGGTTGCTCTAGCAATCTTTGCCTTGCAAGGCTAAAGGAAAGAGGGAGTGTAAAGTAGTAGAGCAGATTATGGATGATTATATGCAAAGTCAAGGATATTTTGGATAGGACTTGCCATACTTATTTCTCCATGGATGATTTAGCATGACAAGTGTAGGACTTTGGTTCCTATTTTCAAATCGGCCTAGCAACCCATCTTTCAAAATTCAAAATTTTGAGCATGCTTACCGCAACAAGCCGGTAAGATTTAGGAGTTTGTCAATGTGCTAGCAAATAATCAAGTGGATTTCAATTACCTCAATCACGTTTTGAGAAAGAATCTTCCCTAACCAAGAATTGAAAGAATTTTCAAAACTTTTTGCAATGCCTAGTCTAATCCTCAAATGACAAGTTTTTCTGAAACATTCAAATAGCCGCTAGCACAGCGATGGACCCCGAATCTACTTTTTGTTGTAGTCATATGCTCAACCTTTTCGGTTTGTCTCATAATATGAATTGGCTTGGAAGTGGGATCTTAAGTGGCAGCAACAAGTCTTAAGAATCATCCATATCAAAAATGGCTGGCTATCTATAGTATCCGATCAACTCATGCATACAAACGAATTGCAATGCATGACTCATCCATAATCTGTGTAAGTAGTTGTGGTGCTATATATATATATATACATATCATTTTGATTGCCTCTTTCTAACTATGCAGGGCCAAACCAAAAGAGGAGTCCATCCTCCTCATTTCCTTTATTTGTTCATCGCATGTCATTTGGTTGCACCACCACTAAGGGCAGTTTGCATATTAGAAAATGCGCCGCATGGACAATTAGTTTTGGATATCTCAACTTGAGCATGATTAGGTTTCTCCTTCTCTTAGATTTGGAGTTTGATCTCAGACATGATGGTAATGGCTGACGAAAAATTGAGGTTTTGATCCAACCAAGTTTTAAGCAATGGCAGCCATGTCCATCACGTCTTGGCTTAGATTTTTCATACCTAGCCAACTTTCACGCCATTTTGGCCCATGTTTTGCTTCTCTTGAAAAATTGATATCATTTTGCTCATCATGGTTTCTGGCCAATTGTCACACTCAACATGGAATGTGGGTCTTAAATTCAAGTCTCCTCAAATATGAACTACGAATGGCCTGATTCTCTGTTGGGATACGTAGGCACCTTTTGGTCGGCCACAAATTTGAAAATGTTCCATCCTGTGCTAGTTTGCTGCCATAGAATGCTCATAATAACATCAAACGTTGAAAACAATCCTTAGGGATTTCAAAGTAATCTTATGACATCTTTTGGAACACATCATAGTCACTTGAATTGTCAAAAGTGCAAAACGAGTTTTTCAAAGCTATGACCCGCGTCATTTCTGTTGAGCTAAGAAGGAATTGACACATCTCTGCACCCTCACAGAGATCGCTTGTAAGCAAAACATGCTATCAAAGATGAAGAGTAGGAAAAAGGAGAAAGAAGAAAAGAGAGGAGAAAAAAATGATGAGCTCGCTAGATTGAAAACCTGTAAGGGCGGTCTAGGCAAAAGTTAGAGCACGAACAAAATGAGGAAACAGCCATGTCTCCATGCATCTACTATGTGTCTCAAAGGATTGTCCTCAATCTTAGAAAATTCACTTGGTTAACATCGAAGCCCCTAATTTCTTGGTAAAGATCCTTGCCACTTTGTTGTGTGTTTCAAGATGAAGAAAGGCATTCATTTCTCTATCCTAAACACTTATCCCTTGCTAGCCACATCGAGCCTCTGGATAATTTCTTTGAACAGCCTGCTAGGCAGCCATCCCCTACACTAGGGCAAACACAAAAAATACAAGGAGAGATGAAAGAAAAATCAATGAAATAATGAGCATCTCGTCATACAAGGGGCACTTTGAAGGAAACATTTCTTCCAATACATACAAAGGACATTTCGAAGAAACCAACTCTTTCACACAAAGTGAGACAAGAGACAACAAGAGTTGATAAAAATGTTGAAGATGGCTGCTAGCTTTTTAAACCCAAGCGTGAGTAGAAATTAGGTTTGAGCCTTTACATCCGCTTCTTTCTCAACCCAAAACCCCAAGCCTACATTATGGTCCGTAGCAAAGTCCTCTCAGATTGGGGAACACGACTTAGTAGCAAGGTCCTAAACACTAGGGGCATCACCAATGTGGGACTTAACACGAAGGGCAAGAATCTTGGAATTTGCATCTTCTTAGCAAATCACACAACGTGGAGAGTAACGTGGGACAAGGGACATGGCTATGTTCCCCTTTATGCACTTCTCTTATATGGGCGCCTATCAATCCAACTTAAGTCAGTCAGATCAAGCTCGAAGCAACAAACTCACCTAATTGGCTAAGGACATGGGTTTGCAAAATAATTATGCGTCCTTTGATGATTGAATGACGTGAGTGTGGAACATATAGATGAAATGATATGATTTTGAAATCCTTAAGGAAAAACTTTCAAAATTGATCTTATCTCAAACAATCTTAACACAGCAAATACAAGCACAGTCACTTTTTGCAAATCTCTGAGGAAATAATATGGGTCCCTCATTTCATGAGGAGTGTAGCAATATGGTCCCTTGACCAAACAATGTTTTCAGTAGTGCCGCTAAGGCATTGCGGTCTTTCAAACACCTGGCCATTAAATAAGTCATTATTGGTCTCCCCAAATCAAGGGGAAGCATTTGATCAAATACGCAAAAGCTGAGATGTCCAGAATACATTGCGAATTTACATGCATATCGCTATCACCCTGTCTTTTGCACTAACCTCTTGTCGTGATTGCACAAGCTAACTCCAAATATGAGGTGTTTCTTATGATCAAACAAATCATCAAGGCATCATGGCCATCATCTCTATGCGAGGAGTAAAAGAGCAACAAAGGGACGCACTGTAAAATCTACCTCCCTGCCAACACACTCGGCCTTCAAAAAGCTCAGACTAAGAAGCATCATATCCTGGGAGAACACCTCAACTCTTTTGTGGAAATGCTGTCACACAGCATTATCAGGGGCATGCCAAGATTTCTGCCAAAAGAGAAACATTGCACTCACATTCATTGCTGTTTACATCGCATGCTAGGGGCAATTAGATCATTGTCATCATGCACATTTGAGCTAAGATCAAGCATTCATAGCCTAAACAGGGGGCTTGAGTTTCTTTTTAAATACTCAAATGCATATATGTCGCGTTGCAAACCATGTTACCCGCAATCGTTCAAGCTCTTGAACTAGGGTTCATTAAGTGTGGTGGTCCTGCCCCTAGCAGTCAGCATAAAAGGACTTTGGCCCGTGGTCGATTCCAAGCCTGTTGCATGTTGTTTTCTTATCCATTGCTGTTTTCTAAACCATTCAAATGTGGATTGCAGGATTCTCCTGGATTTCGGTCCTTGAAACCGACCATACCGAGCTTGGTATCTATGACCGACAGAGCCAAGTCAAAGAAGCTGAAAGACAGCCCCAGCAAACTCTACAAATGGCACCATGCCAACAGCATTAAAGTGGCTTCGCACTTCACATCTCCATAGCTCCTTGCTTCGCGCTTTCATCTCCATCTTAGCAGCTCTGCCTTCATAAAATCAGGAGCCTCACACTTGCTCTTCAGTAGCACCATACACGTGCCTTGTCGTATTTGCGGCCTTATTTGGCTTTTCAAGAATTCCGAGCAACTCTACACTCAGGCCTCGCCGTATAGCAGGTTCCTTCTTAACAGTGCAGTGCTTACTTTAGCTGCCCCGAGCTCACATCTTGAGGTTAAGTAGCCTCACCACTTCCAGGCCAGCGAAACAATCCTGCGGCTTCCACTTAATACATTGAGTGAACAGCCAACAAGAAAAAGCACCTGTATAAAGCTTGCACACTCCAGCCCTTCAGAAGGCATCTATCCTCCAAAAAGGGCATCCGTGTTGATAAAGCCCTCCAGAAGGCGTTTATGTTGATAGCTTCCAGAAAGCATTTGTATAGCCAGCTTCTAGAAAGCATTCAGCCTCCAGAAGGCACCCCGTTAATGGAGGCGATGGAAATCTCTGAAGTCATTAATGGCCGAAGCATTTAACAAACCTTATGGCACTTTGGGTCAACAAGTCAACAAAGTCAAAGTGGAATATGGTCAAGAACTAGCCTTAGGGGCAATCCCGAGCATACTCAAAACCAGCCTTGGGGGCATGCCCAAGCATCGAAAATCTCTCTCCACAAACTACTGGCTAGCAAAACAAGACACTCAGCAGCCCTGAGCTTAAAACTTCAACGGCTCCAAGCCCATTATTGGCAGGCTCTACGCCCATATCAACTCACTCAGCGGCTCTACGCCTTCAACGGCTCTACACTCATTATCTCAACAGGCTCGAAGCCTATATTTATCAACTCAGCGGCTCGAAGCCCATTACTTCCACAGGCTCAAAGCCTATGCCTACCATCTCAATGGCTCCAGGCCCTCGACTTAGCAGCTCTATGCCCGCTGTCACGGCTCTACGCCCATCATCTCACCAAAGCGGCTCTACGCCTTTTTACTCAGCGACTCAAAGCCCATTACCTCAACAGGCTCGAAGCCTACGTCTACTATCACCCAGCGGCTCGAAGCCCTTTATCTCAGCAGCTCTGTGCTCAATATCATGGCAATAGGCTCTACGCCTGTTATCACAACTCAGCGGCTCCAAGCCCACCGTTTCAAATGGCTCGAAGCCGTAAACAACCAATCTCAGCGGCCCAAAGCCTATCATCTCAACTGGCTCAAAGCCGTAAACAAGCAATCTCAGCGGCTCAAAGCCTATCATCTCAACTGGCTCAAAGCCGTAAACAAGCAATCTCAGCGGCTCAAAGCCCATCATCTCAACTGGCTCGAAGCTGTAAACAAGCAACAGGCTCTAAGCCGCCCCAACAATCAAGACATCTATTCTCAGGCTCTACGCCTGACTGCTCAAAAATCTAACATTTTTGAATGCTCAAGCTCTACGCTTGGATGCCCAACCACTGTGTACTGGATGCTCAAGCTCTACGCTTGGATGCCGAACCACTGCGTACTGGACGCTCAAAGCCTGTACTTTGAATGCTCGGATTCGGCCGTCCGAATGCTCGAGCTCTACGCTCTGAATGCTCAAGTCCGGAACTTGATAGAAGCTCTAAGCTTAAAACAAACACACATGCACGGGCCCGTGCACATTTGCATTTATCACATCGAGTCTGCATCATCGTATCTGTTCACATCTAACAAACAAAGCATTGCACATATACACTCTGCATATCTCTCATGAAACAGGTCAACCCTGCAATCAACCGGCTCTATGCCTCGGTTTTATTGATCGGCCCAACGCCTCGATCCATTGGCTCCGCGTCAACACCTATGATGAGAAAGCTCCGTGCACAGACCATCAGAATGCAACCAGCTCTATGCTTCGGTTCATATCACGTCAAGCTCTAAGCTCCGACAACTCAGGCCCTCGCCTCAAGACTGCATGAAGGCTCCACGCCTCAATCACTTCAGGCTCCATGCCTCAATTCCTTCACCTCAGGCCCTTGCCTTATACCAAGCTCCGTGCTTCGGTTCCATCAAGCTCTAAGCTTACCTCGAGGCCTCCGCCTCATAAACCACAGCAGGCTCCACGCCTCAAATCTAATCACTTGAGGCTCTCGCCTTATGATCAACACCAGCTCCGTGCTTCGGTCCTATCACCACCTCGGGCTCTCGCCTTATGATCAACACCAGCTCCGTGCTTCGGTCCTATCAGTCACTTCAGGCTCTCGCCTTATGATTAGCACCAGCTCCGCGCTTCGGTCTTATCAATCCAATCCCCTCAGGCCTTCGCCTTAAGATTGCAACAGGCTCCACGCCTCGACTCCATCACTCCCCAGGCTCTCGCCTCATGACTACAACCGGCTCCATGCCTCGGTCCCCTCATCGCCAAAGCTCCGTGCTCCAGCTACTGGCCCTGCGTCTCCCCTACATCTCAAAAACAAACCGGCGTCCAATTCATCCCCAGCAGATGGTCTGGATTCCACCCCACTACATCAATTCCTTCCAGCTCATTCGCAAGGATAGGCTACTCTACTGAGCTCCTTTCAGTCAAAGTAAGGATGATCAAGAAAAGCAAACGCACCTGCAGTGTACTGATCTACCCTAAAATAACTAAGGAAGCTCTTCGCAAAAACTCCCCAGGTAGCCCCGCGCTCCTTCAATTATCTTCCGCCAAAACCCTGGCTCAGTCTAGGTACGTCACACTACGGCTTTTAAAGCCCTAAGGTACGTCTTCTGTCCCTAACCCTCCAAACTTTTTACTTTTCTTTATTGCCCGAACTACGATTGGTCTGAATTTCCCTTGTGGAATACGTAGGCAGCCTCCCGGCCCGACCTTAACAAAACCTTTTTCAAAAAAACCCCTTGGAATAGTGGTTGGACCAAATTGAGTTGCTTTTTACAGCTTTGACTCTTACTCAAACATGTCTCGCGATCCGTCTGAGTTCAGTCAAAGAGGGGCATCTGTAGACACCCTAATTTGGCCTAATGATTATTTCAAGTCCCACCTTGGGACAATCCCGATGATGAAATGGATACAGTGATTGCTGATTGCTTCCTTGAGGACCTTAGGACTTTCGGTGAGAACTTTGACCACTTAGAGGACCCAATTCAAAGCCATACAGCCTTTCAGACAGAAATACAGAAGCCTAGGAAAATCCATCTGACGGCCGTAACATCGATCCCACGGCCATAACATCAATCCCTCGCCCGAGCAACCTGTTGCCAGCAAAATCTCCCTGAGAGATCAATTCCTCGGCCGCAAGATCTATCCTTCGGCCGAGACATCCATTACACGGCCGCAACATCCATTACTCGGCCGCCAGATCGACCTTTTTCCAGACTCTCGAACGTTCTGTCAGACGTTTGGTTTGATCCAACTACACTACCTTTCCGATGCGTTCGGGCTACGTTCGGAGATCACGACGTAGAGTTTGAGATGCATTGCAATTGCAATTGCCATCTCGTGATTTGATTGGCCGGAGTGAGTCATCCCTATGCCTATATAAAGGGGCCTTTGGGTTCCGAATTAACACACAGAAATTGAGATACCTACACACTCAATCAAACCTCGAAACTCTGCACAAATACTCCCTCAATCCCATACTCCAAAAGCCCTAACCTTCCGAAGGCAGTCGTCAATCCGGCGATCAAACCCCGAAGTTCAAACCCTAACCCTAGGGTTCTCAATCAAGCAATCAATCAATCACGCCCAATCCAAAGCAATCAAGCAACTGAGGGATCAAGGTGGTGAGGCCCAACGGCCTCCGGTTTGTCTTAATTTACTATATTTTTGACTAACCGTAGCATTTTGATTATTCGTTAATCTTTCTGTCTGGTGTGAGGAAGAACACCGACCGGGGCTTCGATCCCTCGGCCGGTACATCAAACCAGTGTGATTACTCGGCCGTGAAATCCATTCACCGGCCGAGTAATCGATCTCCTGGGACAGTTTATTTGCTTTCTCTGCTTTCTAATGCATGCTTATTTATCGCACTGGCTCACCTTACTTACTGTTTAAAGGAATAAATAAACAGACTATGTGTTGGAATTAAACAAAGCATCTACACGTCTTATGTTGAATGATTATGGGCCAGTCTCGCGACTGGGCAAAGAGGGGTGCCTAACACCTTCCCCTTATTGTACTTTTGGCTCCCGTATCCAGAATCTCTATCTATTTTCCCAGTTTTAATAAACTGGGTGGCGACTCTATTTGATGATAACCGTTATCATGTGGCGATGTTCCTAGCCATGGGAATGTCCATGATTTTGGTTTATGAAACGAGCAACCAATCGAGCAAACAAATGTGATCAACCTGTATGGCAATGCCCCGTTTGGGAGGTGTCTACAAATGGCAACACTACAAGAAAATCGGGATCTAACAACGGTCAAAAGCGTTACTAAAAAACACAAAAAGCGTTGCTAAAAGCAATACCAATGGTTCACCAACCGTTGGCCAAACCGTTGCGAGATATCCGTTGGTGTAGAGGTATAGCAACGGTTTTGACAAGCGTTGGTACAGATTTTTTTTTAGTAACGGTTTCTTTAGCAATGCTTGTAACCATTGCTAAAGGCAAGTTTTTTTTAAAAAAAATCTGGGGTTAAAATATGACATGGCAGCCACGTGGCTGCTGATGTGGAGTCCACCTGTCGCCATGACGCCTGCGTGGCAGCCACGTGTCATCCACGTGTCGCTGACGTGGACGGCACCTGTCGCCGCGTGGCAGCAGACGTGGCGCATGGAAGGCAACACAATTTTGCTCCTCCTGGGAATCGAACCCAGGACCTCGAGTATGCGCGCGTGAGTGCAAACCAAAAGGGCTAGCCCAGCACTTGTGTAATATTAAGGGACTACTAATATTTATATTATGCGAACTGTCATTAGAGCATCCACAGTGTAAACCGAAAGGTTGTTAAAGTTAGCAAAATATTTGCTCAAAAAAGTGCTCACATTGTAATAACCAAACTTAGCAACCTCTTAATTAGTAACTCATCAAATTTTGGGTTTTGAATAATCAAAACTAGCAACTTTTTTGCCAATAATAAAATCTAATGGTCTCCACATTTTTTCAATCAAATACACCCATCATTACATAAAAACTTTTTCTCTTTCTCAACAATGTTTCCAGAAAATTATTTTTAAAAATTGTTTTTTTTTCCAGAAACTTTAAAAACTTTTTTTTAAAGTGTTTTAACACAAAAAATTGTTTTTTTTTTTAAACGGCTTCTAACAATTTTTCAAAAAATAAAAAACTGTTTTTTATCACAAAAATTGTTTTTTTTTATTTTAAAAACAGCTTCTAACAAATTTTCAAAAAATAATTTTTAGTAACGGTTATTGGAAACCGTTGCTATAGTCCGGTTTTTAGTAACGGTTATGGAAAACCGTTGCTATAGTCCGGTTTTTAGTAACGGTTATGGAAAACCGTTACTATAGTCTTGTAATCTAGTAACGGTTGCATGAAAACCGTTGCTATAGTCCTGTTTCTAGTAACATTTTGTAAACCGTTGCTACACACCATCTATACCAACGGTTTTTTGAACCGTTGCTAAAAGAACCGTTGGGAGATCCCAAATTTCTTGTAGTGCAAGAGGGGGTTCTATTTATAGGCAAAGATTTGGCTCCTCTTTCTCTCTCCTTGGCCGGAAATCTCTCTCTCTCTCCTTCCCATGGATTTGCTCCAATGTGTTGTCCAATCAAGCTTGAAAGCATGCCAAGATTTCCATGACTTGTCTTGTCCAATCTTTTTAGGCTTAAGGCTAATGAACTAGGTTCTCATGAAGGGTTTTGGTCTAGTCTTGTCCTAGAATGGGTTGGCTTGCAAGGCTAGGTTGTACTTTGGAAGACTAGAAATGGGTTGGAAAGTGGATAATAGGCTTAAGGCTAAGCTTGTAGCTTGATGGAGTGTACAACACTCAAGCACACACCTCACCCTCCCCTCAAAAATTTCGGCCAGCCCTCTCTCTCTCTTTCTCTCATCTTTTTGCTCCATTGCATTGTCCAATCACTACTTTAAACAAGCCAAAGCCTTGTCAATCCATCCTAGGTGTGATCATGGAGATTTTCTAAGGTTTTTAAGGCTATTCTAGGTGATTATAACCTAGGTTGGTAAGTCTTGCAAGCAAAGGGAAATGATAGCTTGGCCTAGGAGTAGTCTTCCCATGTTTAAAGTTGGCTAGGAGATGGTTTGGCAAATGGGGTTTAGGCTTAAGGCTATTAGGTAGCTTGTGTAAGAACCAAAAGCACACTCCACCTCACTCTCTCACTCTCGACCTCTCTCCCCTCTCTTGGCCGAATCTTTCTCTCTCTCTCTCTCTCATTGCCTTGTCACGTCATGCTTGAAGCATGCCATGGCTTGTGATGACAAACTTTCTAGGTTCAAGGCTATGGTGTAGCTTGTTGAAGTGACCAAAGACACTAGCACACACTTCTCCCTCTCCCTCAACTTTCGGCCTCTCTCTCTCCCTCTCTCTCACCTACGGCTCTCTCTCCCCCTCTTCCTCAACTTTCGGCCTCTCTCCCCTCTCTTGGAACCAAGTACATATATATATATATATATCTTGTATATACTTATATGGAAAGTCTAAGGAAGAAATAAGGATAAAGGGTTTTCAAGTGACCTTTCAATGAAAAGTTGGCTAATACTTTCCTAGAAAGTGTACCCCTAGTAATATAGTCTTGATTTTATTAGGCTTGGAGACATATATATCCATATATATGGTTATCTAAGTACATAAGAATCTAGGAAAGTAACATAAATAGGGTTAGGGCTATATGACCTAGGGTTGCATGCATGCAAGACTATGGTTGCTTCTTTTAGAAGCAAAATGATGAGCTTCTTTTTGGAAAGACTTGTATCTATTACCCAAGAGATAATCCTTTCCCTAGCAATTATAATTCCATGGGTAAAAGAAAAGGATACTCTTGGAAGATGTAATGATGAAGAATAAAGTCTAGTAAAGTAAAATGATTAAAGGTGAAACTTACTTTCCTAGAAAGTAACTTGCCATAAAAGTAATGATTACTCCAAGCCATGTGTCCTACTTTTGGCATTTCATGATGATTCCTATTGTCCAATGGTTCTAGGATGTTAGGAGGATGTAACTAAGTCAATTGGTACTTAGGTTAGGCTAACTAACTAGTTGGATACCAATTCTACTTGCCAAGTAGGATAACTAGCTAATAAACAAAATCTTAAGACTTTATTTCAAATACTAGGAAAATACACAAGTGCTTTTATAAGCGTACTTGTCTTTAGAAAGTGACTAAATAATTTTATATGAAGCAAACTATTTTTATAAGTCTAGAATCAATAACGACTGATTTTTGGGTTTTAAAAAGAAATTTTTAAATGGAACCCAAGTAGTTAAAATAAAATTCAAATATTTAACGAAATTTTTATTTACCAAAAATTAGGGTCGTTACAGTTATTGTTCCACCCAGTCGGTATACGTTGTTGGGAGAGTCTTTTGAAATGATCCCTGATGATCAACATGCCGAACCATGTAAATAAAATGAGGCACTTCAAGATAAAGATGTGGAACTTTGGCAAAAGGCTATGAAATCAGAGATGGAGTCTATGTACTCTAATCAGGTCTGGGATCTTGTAGAACCACCTGGAGGGATTAAACCCATTGGATGCAAGTGGATCTACAGGAAGAAGAGAGGGGCGGACGGGAAGGTGCATACCTTTAAAGCTAGGCTTGTTGCGAAAGGGTATACTCAGAAAGAAGGGATCGACTACGAGGAAACTTTTTTGCCAGTAGCCATGCTTAAGTCCATCCGGATTCTCTTATCCATTGCAGCTCATCTCGATTACGAGATTTGGCAAATGGATGTCAAGACCGCGTTCCTTAATGAAAATCTGGATGAGTGTATCTATATGGTGCAACCAGATGGATTCATAGCAAAAGTTCAAGAGCACATGTTGTGCAAGCTCAAGAAGTCTATTTATGGGCTTAAGCAGGCATCTAGATCTTGGAACATCCGTTTTGATCAATCAATCAAGTATTTTGGTTTTGATCAATGTCCAAATGAGTCATGTGTGTACAAGAAGCGCAACGGAAAAGTAATGGTGTTTCTAGTACTATATGTCGATGATATCTTGCTCATCGAAAATGATGTAGGAGTGTTGTCTTCAGCGAAAGTGTGGTTATCCGGCCAATTCGAAATGAAGGACTTGTGAGAAGCCGATCACATCCTAGGGATTAAGCTTATACGAGATCGCAAGAATAGGATGTTGGGCTTATCACAAGCTACTTATATCGATGCCATTCTTGCCCGTTTTAGCATGCAAGATTCCAAGATAGGGTTCCTCCCTTTTAGACATTGAATCAACCTATCCAAGGATTAGTGTCCTAAAACACCTGAGGAGATGGAGAAAATGAAGGCAGTTCCTTATGCCTCGGTAGTAGGAAGCCTTATGTATGCTATGTTGTGTACTAGACCTGATATTTGCTTTGCCATTGGCATGGTTAGCAGTTTTCAGTCTAATCCAGGGCAAGAACATTGGACTACAGTGAAACATATACTCAAGTATCTAAAAAGAACTAGAGATCATATGTTGGTGTTCTAGTCAGATAGTCTGGTACCTCATGGGTACACAGACTCAGACTTTATGTCGGATAGGAATTCCATAAAGTCTACCTCGGACTTGGGAGGTGGAGCCATAAGTTGGAGGAGTGTCAAGCAATCTTGCATTGATTGATTCCACCATGGAGGCCGGGTATGTGGTAGCTTCTTGATGGATCTAGAAGTGATTCCTTTAGTACAATTAGCTATTACATCTATTGTGACAATAGTGATGGAATTGCTAACTCTAAAGAGCCATTGACTCATAAGAAGGAAAACACATCGAGCGTAAGTATCACCTGATTCGAGAGATCGTTCAGAGAGGTGATATAGCTGTGACCAAGATCGCATTGGTAAACAATCTAGCAGATTCTTTTACGTACAGCTTACAGGCTAAGACTTTTGATAGTCACGTAGAGGGAATGTGAGTGAGATGCGTGGTAGCATGACTTTGAGTCTTAGTGGGAGTTTGTCAGGAGGTTATGTAAAAACTATGTTTTTATATGATGGATTGATATTTAATTATTAATCAGATTTATCCTTTTTTGATGAGAATCTTTTATGGGCAATATTTGCATGATATTATTGTATGTTGTGCAGTGTGTCTTTTATTTTACAAAGTAGATGATCCGGTGTATAGAGTTCCGCTTACACACAGAAGATCGGATCGTCGGTTCTTGTGAAATATAAGATATGGTTCACATTCTTAGATGAAACTGGACACAACATCGGTAGGGCTGTAGCACAATGTTTAGTAGGCCTGTCTTGACTACAGGGAACGGTTTATTTCCAACTCATTGTGCTAGTACACTTTGTGTGTATTGAACGGGACCGCATTGAGGTAATTGTCTTTGTACTAACTTTATAAGACAATTGGAACCTCATGGTTATTATGAATGCTTATACTCTTAATCCAAAGATAATTATTAGAGGTATATATTTAATGTTGTTGACTTTGATTCATTAAACAATGAGATCTTTATACGGTCAATAGTCTCGGTGAGTTAGGTAGCAATATTATATATATGACAACTATTAATTATTGATGGAATCCACGTCCCAGTAGGATTGATGATATCCCTTTGAGTAAGCTTATAAGTTTCGAATATGTCAAACCCTGTAGGTGGATTTTGTATCCGACATATTGAATAAGTTAAGCGGATAGTCTCAAGGTTAAGATGTTGATTAAGTGGGAGATTGTTAGTAATTTATTTTAATCAATGAGTATCTGTAATCTTAACATGGGGAGATTAATAAGTATTTAATATAATGGAGCTCGTAATATAATTGAGATAAGGATGAGAGTGCAATTATAATTCTGTAGTGGGGTGAATTATAATTAGTGAAATATGAAATAGAATCCAGGTGGGATTAGAGTTTCTTATTTGCACTGGGAGCCCAGACTTATTACTCCTTAGATCCCTATTGTAGCCCTATATATACACGTTATGCTCTCTACGTCAGGACATATTTTTTCTATTATTCATGAAATAGAGGCAAACTTAGAGAGAGCAAACAGATCACAAAAGAGTGCACACTCGGTTCGTGTTCTAGACGTGTAGGGAATACGATAGAAGATCGTAAGGTGCAGTCAAGCTGTATACATGGCTTATAGCAAGACGTGCTATAACAAGTTCAACCAGCGTTCGTGTCGCAGGGAGTTGAGGTGAAACCATAATTCTGCCTTGTAGGGTTTTGCGGATTTTTTTATTGTCTAATCTGTACGCGTCATTACTGGGTTCTGGGAATCGTTTCCCAATAGAAGGCTCCAGAAATAATCAAGAGATATAGGACCTCCTGGTGCACCAATGCCAATGCCTTTAAGTCTCTTGCTTTCTGTGGTAGCCGGGCTCGGAGAAATGACCCAGGGGATGGCCACATCACGCTAGTAACCAGTCAAACCCAAGGTCTTAAGGGTTGGCCGGCCCGGCGGTGCACGGTGCTTATTATACCTCTGCTGGACCCGTACCATCGAGCCGAGTTCATCCGGCAGAGATGAGAACCAGGGACCAGGGCATGTGTTAGCCGTGCTCGGTGATACCTTTCTGCCCGGCGACGTCCCGCTGGACCAAGCGGTAACTCGAGAGTAGCCCGAACATAGCCGGGCTATATTGATCGGCAGAACAATCAACCACTGCGCCACCCTTGCCCCCTGACTTGGAGAGGAAGTTAGGTGGAGGTGGGTAGAAGGGGCAGGTGGCGTGACGGTAAGGAACTAACAGGTGGTTGGAAGGTGGCATGACACCGCCCCTCTTGTTGAACGAACGGAGGGCAGAGCTCGTGACAAGCTTTTGGCTGTAGGCTTGACTTAGAGTATCAAGTAGTCTCCAATCACCAAGCGCATGGTGTACATGGGTGAATTAGGCTCCAAGTTACCTTTGCCTATAAAAGGAGTGCTCCACCTTCAAAAAAAGGTAATTCTCTTCTCTCTCAAAAACCCTACATACACGTCAAAAGCTTCTCTTCCCTCTTTCTAACTAGATCGTCGGAGTGTCTATCCCGGACTCCCCACGATCCGGGTTTGGCACTAACGCAAGTGCTAAGTGTGCAGGTCCTGTCCATGTTCAAGGACACCATCAACCTAGTCACCATCCTAGAAGACTCAACCGAAGAAAGTGCAATACCACAATTGGCAACTCTGCTGGGGAACTAAACTGCTAACTCAGATCTTGTGGTGATCCCTTTCTCCTCACCCCCTTTTTCCCTTTCTCCTCACCTCCTTTTTCAAGATGACTGGTGCAGATGGACGACTTCTCGGTCTCGCGCACTTTGTACCAGACCCCCAAGCTCCCCAGGCCTCTCCAACCACACAGTGGGTACGAGAGGATTTGGGGATCTTTGGTACTTGTAGACACCCCAATCTGAGTGGGTCTCCCATTTGTTTAACTTCATTTTTTGGTTTCTTGTTTCCCCGATGATGAATTAGATCAAAAACAGTCTTGAGTGTGGAAAGGATTGAACATGGAATGAGTGTAACCCCCTTTCTATCCCTTTTGAACCCCAAAACCCTAAGTCAAAACCCTAACCGAGGTTTGACCAGCGTGCGTTGCTATGGCTCCCACGCGCGGTTGTGAGATTGCCAGGTGTTGGTCAAGGTCAATGCTTTGACTGTTGACCAGCGCGATTAATAGCACAGATGCGCGACGAAGCCAGTACGACGCGCGCGGGTCAATACCTGTCCCTATCACCTTTTTCCAGCCGGATTTTGTAATCATCAGGTGGCCTATGGGCTGTGGAACCCTGTTTTCGTCGACAGCATAGTGTTCTGCAGGCTGCGTGGGCTGCTCCACCCACACAACCACTCCCATCACCTTGTTGGCTTGCTTCTCCACCAAGTGAGGCCAACCCGCCTTGTGTAGACACCCCAATTTGGACTCGTCGAATTTCCTTAATTTGTGGCCCGGAGGCTCCCCGATGATGAAATTGGATTGAAACAAGCCTCGAACCAATTGGAACCATGCTTCTTGAAGGATTTGAAAAGAGAAATAAATGGTCAAAATTAATCTCAAGCGCTTGGGAGCAGTCCAAAGCGCTCAAAACCATTTTCAAAAGCTGTGGACCTGACTCACTCTCGAGCGCTCGAGAGTGACAGTCCCGAGCGCTCGAGACCACTCCCAAGCGCTCGAGACATCCGTGCTGCCCAATGGGTGAAAAAGGTTCCCCACTTTCCATGCAAGCCATCATTTCGGCCGTTTGAGCCAGGATTCTTTCCAGGCAACATTTAATCTCAGTCAGAGGGAGTCAAGCCTGAAATTTCCCCCCAAAAAAACAAAGATTTTATTTCCATTTCATTTTCAAATCAAACCTTAGGTTATATTTGCTATATATATAGCCTCTGGTCATCAGCTAAAGGGCAAGAAAAAAAATCCTCTCTCTACCCCCCTGTCCATTGTCAAAAAGCCTTTCAACTCTCCAAGCAAGAGTTGGTTCTTTCAACTCAAAAGAATTTCCAAAAACATATTGAAAAACATCCAAGTACCAGAAATGCAAGGACTTCAGGGCACATTCAGTCTCTGATCTCTTGTATTCTTCCTTATTCCTCACCCATCAAAGCCATCTCAAGAAGCAAGGTTCTCATTGAAGGTAGAAATCTATCTACTTTAATTTCAAGCAAGAGGCTGGTCTTCCCTTCTGAGGGAGGTCTCTCAGCCTGTCCCAGTCTTTAATACTGGGTGCATGGTTGGGAGACCTTAGTGTAAAAACAAGAGCAAAGGGATCATGAAACATTTTTTTCAAAAACCCATTGGAATCACTCTCGAGCGCTCGAGAGTGCTCCCGAGCGCTCGGGACCGTTTCCAGTTCCATTCCTTGCATTTTTGGTAGACAGTGGGTAGGGATGAAGTGCATTATTACATCAAATGGTCTTATCATGACATGCAGATGTAGAAAACCCACTTCCTCCAAGTGGAGATGTTTTTCACCAAAGTTCGAGCTAAAACAAGATTTCCCAAGGTTAAAAAGGAGATTTTATTCTTAGAAGATCAAAACTGGGATGTCTGCATGCCAAAATAAGATCACTTCCTGTTTGAAAGCAAGCTGACATGCATCTCACTCCCAAGCGCTTGAGACCACTCCCGAGCGCTCGGGAGTATCTGCATGCTACTACAGTTCATTACTCCCCCTATCTTGCCATGCTTCTGATTTTTCATATGCAGGGACGTGTCCATTGCATCATGAATAAGACCCGTTTCCCGAGCAGGACCCATTTCTTGAGCCTATCCCATACGATCCTGGCTGGAACGATGCATGGCAGGCCTGACACAATCAGGTGATGCTTGATCCCTTGGATGGCATCTCTTTGTACATGCTTTTTCAGCAACCCGAGCCTATGATTCCCGAGGAGGAATACTTTTGGGACCCTGAGCCCACTTGGCAATTTCTTGATGTTTTCCCTAACCCTCTTCAAGGCTACACCGTGCCTGAGTAACTGGCTCACTTTGTGGAGGACGATCTTGTTCAAGAGGAGCCTCGCATCCTAGGGGAATGCTTTTTCCCTTCCACCATCGACTGACTCGTCAACTCGGTGTCTGATGCCGAATATGACCCTTCGTTCAACATCATTGACGAGCGGCTTCCACGCCCTGTGATCCTTTCTCCAGAGGATTGTTGTATCATGGTCACGGACCTTGTTCCCCCTGTTGATCTTTGGGAAGTCGACGAGATAGTCGATGTTCAAGTAGGAGCTGAAATCTGGGCCGTCAATCGCTCTTTGGCCGATGGTGGCCTCTGGGATGTTCCTTTCATTACCGATCTAGAGCCTGTTGCAGAGGTTGCGGCTGTCAAGGATTTGAGTTTCTGGGACTCATTGCTGATGAAAGACTTGGCTGAGGATCTGGGATAGGATATGGAAGTACCTGTTGCTGCACCAGCCACTGATAAAGGAAAACGCAAACTGGGAAAGGTCCTTGCTGATCTTTGGGATGTGAATGAAGACCCTCAAGTCGTGCCCTCCTTGGGGAACGTTCACAACATTACGAGGAGTGGACGGATTTTTCAGCCTGCTAATCTGCAAGTTGGAGGTTTGTCCAACCCTTCTAACCAAAGGAACGAACCCATTGCTTTCCCAAGGTCTGCACCACTTGAGGTATCGGCCGGCCCACTAAGTGCTGACCTGGTTCAATGACAGCTTGAGCAGATTCCCGCTGCCAGATCGATCTGGGGACTGATTTGTTCCTCCAAAGAGCACCGTCAGAAGCTATGTCCCACTCTCTCTCGCCTCGAGGTCCAGGCTGATGTCACGCCTGAGGCGGTGGTATCTCTCATCCTCCCTCCTATCTCCAAGCACACCTTAGTCTTTACTGATAAGGACCTGCCAGTCGAAGGAGTCGACCATAATCGCCCCTTGCATATCACTGTCAAATGTCGAGGACTCTGGGTTCCGACTGTTCTCATCAACAACGGCTCAAAGATCAATGTCTGCGAGGGTTGCTTACATTTGGGACTGGCTAAGAAGGACTTTGCACCTTCCAACTTGGCTGTAAAGGCATACGACGGCACCCGTTGTGTGGTCGAGGGCACTCTGATGCTCAAGCTCGATGCAGAGGGCTTCGAGATGGATGTTGAATTCCATGTCGTCGACATTCCCCTACCTTCAACCTTTTGCTGGGTAGCCCATGGCTCCATAGATCCGACATCATGGCTGTGCCGTCTACTCTCCACCAAAAAGTCATCCTGGGACTTCTTACTGGCACATTGACTATTTGCAGGGACTCTGGAATTCGCCCGCTCAAAGAAGATGGGACTCCCATTTTGGGAATCATGCATGGGGAAGAAGGCGTGGACCTTGGGGGTTTCTCTTTTGACACTTTCGGATCTGTTTTGGCCATCAACATGGATGGAGACTTCATCATAAGCTCTGTCGCGCTGGACATTATGAGAAGGATGTCCTATCTACCTGGCCTTGGCTTACGGATTCGCCAACAAGGGGTCTCGGAGTTCCCTACTTTTCCTTCCTGTGAGGGTCGCTTTGGTTTGGGGTATATCGCCTCCGCTAAAGATGCCAAAAGAAGGAAATGTGCGGGAAAACCTCGAACCCTCTATGGTGATCCCGACAGCTACTTTGTGCGCGAGGTGGGAAATGCTGTTTACACCGGACAGGCGGAGCCGTTTATCGATCCACAAACTGGGGAGTTACTGCCTGGGTTTGAGGTCTTCGCTGATGACACCTGGTCAAGCAGCGATGAAGAGACAGTAAGGGCAGAATTCAAGAGGAAGCTTAGTCAGGTGAAGGTCAAGACTGACTGGCTGGGATCCTTTGATCAGGGGAGTTTGGAGCTGCTGTTCCATGAGTTCTCCCAAGTGGGTTTGGCCGAGGAAGCTGAAGAGGCCAAAGTGCACATGCTCGGGCCCGACGCCTGTGAGGATCCCACCTCTCTTATTGTGGAAGCCAAGGGTAGCATTAAAAATTGCATCTTCAAACCGCGCTTAACTTAATTGAATTGATGACACATCTGAGTCTGAGTCTGACACAGAGTCTGTTGCGTCGTCTAAGTCTAGCTCTGAGTCGGAGTTTGTGCCTCTTGGCCCTCCACGTCATAGCTTTTATTTTGAGTTTGATTCCCTTGTACTTGGCGACCCTCTTGGGTCTTGTGAAATGAATGAGGCCTCTTCTGACTACTTCAATGATCTTTATATAAATTGTGTCGACCCTGACGATGAAGGGATAGATTTCGATGGGGACATTCCCAAGGAAATCCGTGCCCTCATCGAAAGGGAAGACGAGAGGCATGCTCAGCCTTTAAAAGAAGAAGTAGTTTCTATAAATTTGAAAGATGAGAATGATCCCCGGATGGTTCAAGTGGGCTCCACACTTTCGCCAGAGGAGCATCGTGACTTCAAAGAACTGCTCACTGAGTTCAGCAATGTCTTTGCATGGTCTCATCAAGACATGCCTGGCATCGACCTTGAGATTGTGGAGCATCGGATCCCCTTGTTGCCAGATGCTAAACCTATGAAACAAAAGCTGAGACGGATGAGGCCGGATTGGGTACAGAAAATCAAGGAAGAAGTCACCAAGCAGATCGACGCTGGCTTTCTCATGGTCTCTCAGTATCCCACTTGGGTGGCCAACATTGTTCCCGTTCCTAAAAAGAATGGAAAAATTCGAGTTTGTGTCGATTTCAGGGACTTGAACAAAGCAAGCCCCAAAGACGATTTTCCCTTGCCACACATCAATTTGCTTGTGGATAATACTACGGGGCATGCTTTGCTTTCGTTCATGGATGGCTTCTTAGGCTACAACCAGATTCTTATGGCACCCGAGGACCGTGAGAAAACCACGTTCATCACTGAATGGGGAACTTACTGCTACCTGGTCATGCCGTTCGGTTTGAAGAATGCTGGACCTACCTATCAGCGGGCTACTACGACCATCCTGCATGACATGATGCACAAAGAGGTTGAGGTCTATGTGGATGACATGATCGCCAAGTCTAAAACTCGAGAAGGCCATATTCCTATGCTTAGGAAGTTCTTTGAGAGGCTCCGTAAGTTTCGCATGCGTCTCAATCCTCAGAAATGCACCTTCGGAGTCACAGCGGGCAAAATGCTTGGTTTCATGATCACTTCTCGTGGAATTGAGGTCGACCCGTCTAAGATCAAGGCAATGCTTGATATGAAGCCACCAGAGTCCGAAAATGGAGTGCGAAGCTTTTTGGGGAAGGTCCAGTTCATCAGCAGATTCATTGCCAAGTTAACCTTAACTTGCGAACCAATGTTTCGTCTACTCAAGAAGAACACCCCATTCATATGGACAGACAAGTGTCAGGCGGCTTTCACGTTTATTTAGAACTACTTGCAGAATCCTCTGGTTCTAATGCCACCAGTGCCCGGGAAGCCCTTGATACTTTACTTGTTTGTGAATCCTTCGTCTATGGGGTGTTTGCTAGCTCAGGAAGGAGATAAGGGAGTCGAGAAGGCCATTTATTACCTAAGCAAGAAGATGGTTGGGTGTGAAGAACGCTACACCGCTCTGGAAAAGATGTGTTGGGCTCTTGTCTGGGCTTCCAGGAAGTTGAGACACTACATGCTGGCTTACCCAGTGAAACTGATTTCTCGAATGGATCCTCTCAAGTATCTGTTTGAGAAGCCTGCGCTTACTGGAAAGTTAGCACGTTGGTTGCTCTTACTAGCCAAATTTGATCTCGAGTATGTCACGAGGAAGTCTGTCAAAGGGCGTGCAGTTGTAGAATTCCTGGCAGATCACCCTGTGGATGGACCGGAGGACTCAGACTTTGTGTTTCCAGATGAAGAGGTGCTGTCAGTTGTCGAAGACACTTGGACTCTCTACTTTGACGGGGCAATCAATCAGAAAGGATACAGGGTCAGGGTGTTGTTGATAACTCCCGATGGCTCTCATATTCCGCTTGCATTCAAGCTGAATTTTGATGTCACGAACAACCAAGTTGAGTATGAGGCCTGTATTGTTGGCATGGAAGCTGCGCTCACACTTGGTGTTGAAAAGCTTGAGGTCATTGGCGATTCCAACCTTGTTGTATCTCAGGCCAACGGGGACTGGAAAGTTCGGGAGGACAAGGTAAAACATTATCATCAAGACTTGGAGGATCTCATCCCTCGTTTCACTAAGGTGACATTCACACACATTCCCCGTTTGAAGAACCAGTTCACCGATGCTTTGGCCACTTTGGCTTCCATGGTCAAGCTTCCGTTGGGTGTCAAACTTTGCCCAATCCTGATTGAACAGCGGGACTTCCCTGCTTATCAGTATATCAACGTCGTCGATGATGTCGATGATGGCCTACCCTGGTACCACGACATATGGAACTTCATTGAGAGTGGCGAGTATCCGGCTGAGGCTACTAAAAAGGATCAGACTACGTTGCGGAGATCAGCCGCTCAATACAGCATCTGTGGAGGAAAGCTTTACAGGAGATCTCATTGTGGGATGCATAAGCTCTGTGTCAATGGCGCTGAGGCCACCAGGATAATGGAGGAGATTCATGAGGGAGTCTGTGGTCCTCACATGAGCGGTGTCATGCTCGCCAGGAAGATCCTGTGACAGGGTTACTTTTGGTCCACCATGGAATCGCAGTGTGTGGATTATGTACGCCGCTGTCACAAGTGTCAGATCCATGCTAATCTTATGCATGTCCCTCCTTCCAACTTGTTTGGCATGACGTCGCCTTGGCCCTTTGCTGTTTAGGGCATCGACGTTATCGGCATGATCAGGCCGTCTGCTTCAAATGGCCATCGATTCATTTTAGTGGCGATAGATTACTTCACCAAGTGGGTGGAAGCTGAATCTTACAAGACCTTAACTGCAGTTCAAGTTGCCCAGTTCCTTAGGAAAAACATTATCTATCGATACGGTGTCCCACAGGCATTTGTGTCAGATAATGGGACTCATTTCAAGGGCAGGGTTTTGGAACTTTTCGATGAGTTCAAGATTCAAGTTCATCATTCAACAGTCTATCGCCCTCAGACAAATGGAGCAGTTGAGGCGGCTAACAAGAACGTCGAGACAATTATCAAGAAATCTGCAGAGTCCGCCAGGGACTGGCACGAGCAACTGCCTTTAGCTCTTTGGGGGTATCGCACGTCGATTCGAACATCAACAGGGGCAACCCCTTTTTCCGTAGTCTACGGGATGGAAGCTGTGCTTCCCATTGACCTCAAGGTACCGTCATTGAGGGTCATACAGAATGTGGACTCACGAAATCCGAATGGCTCAGTGGGAGGTTCATTGAACTCATGCTCTTTGATGAGAGGAGGCTCCGTGCCTTGTATCATGTTCAGGGGTATCAGCGAAGAATCGCTCGTGCTTTCAACAGGAAAGTGAAGTCTCGGGACTTGGTCGAAGGGGATATGGTTACGAAGAAAATCCGGGCTCCTATTTTCGATCAACATGGTAAGTTCCGTCCGAAGCATTCGGGACCTTACATCATCAAGACCATCCTCTCGGGTGGAGCGGCTCAGCTCATCGATCTGGACGGCAATGAGTTCAACACTCTGGTCAACATGGATTAACTCAAACGTTACTATCCCTGAGAGATGCTCGTTGGGCCGAAAACCACAATGGTGGGCGGTTCCAAGCAAAAATTAGAGCAAGTCTGCTAGACTGAAAACCCAAGGGGGCAGTCTAGGCAAAAATAAATAGGCAATCAATCAAAGCTCGCTAGACTGAAATCCTGTGAAGGTAGTTCTAGGCAAAAATTAGAGCGTAAAAGGAGAGCCAAAATACATGAGCGAACCTTAGCTTGAACTACGTGCAACTTGATTCCTTGAAAAGGGATACATAGGCAATCTTTCCATGAGATTCGGTCACAATCAATCAACTTGATCCATGGTTTCCTATTCCAGGGTATACCTCAATGTTCAAAGCGGCGCGGTGTTCAACATTTGGACCAAAAGGAGAAAGTTCTTGATCTTTCATTTTTATTTAAACTACTACTTCATTTACATGGGCTGAACAGAGTCTTTAAAACAGTTAAGCATAAAAACAGAATGAAATGCTAGAGGCCCTAACAGGCTCATAGTTTATTCTAGTTCATTGGAGTCTTGTCGGGAGACAGTCCATATTTTGCCTCCTTGAGACTTCTTTTCTTAGCCATGCTTTGTAGCGATGCCTGAGTTCTGTGCTAAAGTCTGTATCTGCTCCGCCAAGTGGTCTTAGGCCCCAGTTGTGCTCATATTCGATCAGATTTTGGGCAGTGAATGTAGGAAGATGGAAAGTCTCCACCCCGGCTCGGTATAGCCCTTGGCTCATTCCTAGTTGTCAGAGAATGCGACTTGGGATGTAAAAGGTAAAGCTGGACAACCCCGCAATCACCATTCTCTCGAAGCCTGCAGAGTTGACGGCCATGTTCGGGATATTCAGCATTTCGTGCCTCTAGACAATCTCATTTGGGGACATCTTGTTCATGAAGTCGTACCACTCATCTTCCAACATCTTCGGGTAAATCATCCCTCGTTGATGCATTCGGTCGGGCAGGTGGGGCCAATTCTCCTTAAGGGCTGTCAGTTGCCCAAGTTTGTCTGATAGCCACAACTACATTAGCGAAAAGACAAGTAAAGGAGCCATATAAAGCTTGAGCAGAAAAACAAGTAAGGAGCTCCGATATAGACTTAACTGAGAGTTGAGGTAAAAGCAGAATGTGTGAAAGCCAGTAAAAGGTGAGCTGAGTGAGAGTTTACCTACAATAGGAGTGGACTACCGCTAAATATGTTTGTTTGGCCGGTAGAAACCAAATCCAAACCTATGAGAGTTTCCGCAAGAACCATTGGCACCACGTTCCAATGAGCGCCTAGCTGAGCGGCAACACTCACCAGTGAGGGATCCACCCTTCCATCTAGAGACACCAACAAGTACGCGGCTAATACGCTGATTGACAGAGCAAATCGGCGCCGAGCCTGCATGGCGGTATCCTCTGGGTCGCCTTCGGGCCCGTACCACTCCATCAGGTACATGACGTTTATTTGCCCGCTGTGGGTGAGAAGGGGGTTCCGCTGACTATGCTTACGTGTAGAAATGTGAGCTGGAGAGGTGCGATTGGCTGATGATTAGTAGTGAAGGGGGGAGTAGGAGAGAAATCTTATGGGGTGAAGGGAGGAGCAAGAGGTACAGGAGAAACAAAGGCAGCGTGTCCCTTATGTTCTCCGCGGGGGTGATGTCTGACCTTTTCTGGACTCGAACGGGTGAGGTCACCTTCTCTCCGGGGAAAGATGTTTTCCGTCCTCAGAATCAGTGCTCACACCCCTTCTTTCCGGAAAAGTCAGCGCTCTCAATCAGTGGGAATGTCAGGGGTATTTATAGGGCACCTGGGCCTAGGTCAGGCGCATAATGGTGCTCCTATAAGACCCCAACACGTGTCCCTCCCGTACCTCCAGGTCTCGGATGGACTTGCCCTCCCGCGGAGGTCCTTTCCGCGGGAGGACCCGAATTTCCGCGACGCTACCTCCGTCCCAAGCCACAAGAAATTCCCCAATTCCCGCTAGAGCGAGGTCACGACCCGCGGCGATCGCATGTTTCCCGCGGGGTTCCTTTCGGACCCTGCCTTCTAGGCCCAAATAGAACCCCGGGGTCTTCCTGTGGTTCTCTATCGCCGTACCCATTTTGCTACGTCTTTAGTTCTTCCGCGGAGCCAGCGGGGGTTCCGCGGTCCCTTCTCTTTCGCGGATCATTTCCGCGAGTATCATTTTTTATGCTCCACACGTGTTCTTCTCCTATTGGGTGGTCAATCATCTCCTTTAGAATGGAATTTTGACCACGGCTCTCCTCCCGCGCGGGCCTCGTTACCACGTGTCCGCGGCCAATTGGTTGGTCAAAAAGTCTTCCAGCTGATGCACTAATTATTTTGACCGCACCTTCATATGCCCCCCGCACACGTACGATGAGTGCATGTCGTTTGCGTGCGTATTGTCTCACTTGTGAGTTTCCGCGGTTGCCCCCGATTCGTTCCGCGGAGCAATGGGCATGTTAACCGTTGACAACGCCTCTTCGTATACCAACGTGACTTTTCGTGTATGGTCGTCAAAAATGCTCCCACCATTTGACCACTATATAAATTCCTTATTCATTATTTTCCCTTTTCAACTAACACCCAAATCTCCGTCGAAGTGCTGTCACTTTCTCTTCTGATTCTCAGTGAGCGATCAGTTTCTTCTTGTTACTTTCTACCTTTCGTGGTCACACCCTCTCTTCTTCTTCTTCGTAAAGTACATATGGCTGCACGTAATCCAAATGTCGAGATCCCAGTTCCCCCCGCGGACCAATGGCAGAGGGCCCCGTACTTGCAGACTGTTGGGGACCTGTAGACACCCCAATTTGGACTTATCAAAATTCCTTGATTTGTGGCCCAGAGGCTCCCCGATGATGAATTTGGATTGAAACAAGCCTCACACCGATCGAGACTTTGCTCCTTGAAAGATTTGAAAAGGGATTAAAAATGGTCAAAAGCATTTCCAAGCGCTTGGGAGCAGTCCCGAGCGCTCAAAACCATTTTCCAAAACCTCTGGCCTGGCTCACTCTTGAGCGCTCGAGAGTTAAGTCCCAAGCGCTCGAGACTGCTCCCGAGCGCTCGAGGCTGATGTGTTGCCCAATGGATGGCAGTATCACCCACTATCCATGCAACTCATCATTACCACCATCTTGAGCCGGCTGATGATTCAGTCAACACTCAACCTCTGGTGGCAGAGATCTTCAGGCCAAGGATTTTTCCATTTAAAAATCTTTTATTCAAATCCATTTGATTTTGAAAACCATAGGTTATTTTGCCTATAAATACAACTGGTCTTCAGTTGGGCTTGGAGGCTGCGAAATTTCCTCTCTCTGGAACCACTCTCCTCTCTCTCTTGCTGAAAGCAAAGATTTTCCAAACTCAAACTCACTTTCCAAACTCCAAAGGTTTTAAAAATCACCAAGGAAAAGGGCAAGAGATCCAGAATACTCTCTGCTTCTGGTATCTTGTGTTTTCCACTCTGCAGTCATATTTCAAAGCTATTCCAAAGAGCAAAGTTCAAGCAAAAGGTAGAAATCTTTACCTTTGATCACAAACAAAGAGGCTGTTCTTCCCTTCTGAGTGGGGTCTCTCAGCCTGACCCAGTCTTCAATACTGGGTGCATGGTTGGGAGACCCTAGTGTAAAAACAAGAGCAATGGGGTACAAAAAACGTTTTATCAAAACCCTTACTGGAAACACTCTCGAGCGCTCGAGAGTGCTCCCAAGCGCTTGGGACTGTTTCCAGTCCCATGCATGGTATTTTGTTAGACAACAGGCTGGGAATGAGGTGCACTCTTAAGTGAAATGGTTTTATTTTGGCATGCATGCACAGAAAGTCATTTTCCCCTAAAACAAAAGTGTTTCTTGCAAATTTCATATAAGAACAAGGTTTTCCAATGTTAAAAATAAGATTTTCTCTTGCTAAAAACCTAGACAAGTGTGACTGCATGATAAAATGATTTCATTTTCCATTTGAGAGCAAGCTGACATGCAGCTCACTCCCAAGCTCTCTAAACCATTCCCGAGCGCTCGGGAGTGCATGCATGCTGTTGTATTCCATTTCCCCAGTCTGCTGTGTTCTCTGATTTCTGCATGCATAAATGTACCTATTTGCTCATTTAAAGTTGTAGATCTAATCTTGTCAAGGCAGGGATGCATGATCTGAAAGATTGAAGGCTTAGCTCAGTCTTTTAAGTCCTCTGCTGAGCTAGTAGTGTACTTAACAGCATTTCAGTTTCCAGTTTTACATTATATTCTGTCTGTGCTAACAAAGTTTTGCAGGTTGAGAGTGTCAGCACTCCCAAGCGCTCGGGACCACTCCCGAGCGCTCGAGAGTGAATGCAGTGACAGGATTTTATTTTCAGTTATCTTGCATATTTTGCATGGCCATTTTACCCTCTACTGTACACATGCACCAGTATACACCTCTTATTTGGTATAACTGTGGATAATTGCTAGCTGGTTGAATGAAACAAAATCCCTTTTAAAAGTCCCACAAACGTTTAGTAGAGACCGATTTCGAATCGGGCGAGGGGGGTGCCGTAAAACCCTTCCCCCCTCGTAACATGGCTTCCGGACCCTCAAAATGATCTCTGGTTTTCAATTCAAATCAATGGTTTTCAAACAAAATGGTTTCTCGGGTGATATACCACAAATCCGGGTGGCGACTCTTCAAACTCAAATCAAACGATTTTTCGAATCGATTTTAAAACGGCACGAGGCGCGCGATTTTCCAAAATTGGGCCGCCCCGATCTCAACCCGGGGCTGTGGTAGCCCACAGTGGCGACTCTGCTGGGGACGTTTGATTGATACTTGAGAAAAAGTTGGTTTGTTGTTAAAACGGCCCGCTTTCCTTGAATATCAATTAAATTTGTGAGCCAAGCTTGAAAAACGTTTGTGGAATTTTCAAAAGGGATTTTGTTTCATTGTCTATTTCTTGTGCATATATCTTGTGCAACCTCGCTGTTGTGTTTCGGCACTCCTACCCGGCTTGCCAATGATGGGGAATCCCGGAATGCTCAGCAACCCTCGACCGTGATGAGTCATCCCTACCGTTTGTACCATTATTGGGTGTACGCTCAATAGTGGGAGGTATACTTTGACTCTAGTCCGGGGAACCCTCTTCAAGCCAAAACCGGCCTTTTTACATGTTTAGCGAACCATAGAACCTTCCAAATTAGGGCAGGAGCCTACAGGGTAGGGTTATGTGCTATATCCTGTTTACATGCTGCATTGCATCTTACACCCTCATACTGTCAGCCACGGTTCTCGAGACTCGCTCGCGCGGTCTTTGCAAGGTTGCCAAGACCCGATGAAGAGTCACGCATTCTAAGTTCGTGTTGTTTAAGCACGTGAGTCCTCGAACTAAGACCCGAGGGAAACTAGAATTTTGCTGAGTCCTTGACCCATGTTCAATTGGGGAATTAACCGAAGGAAGGAATGATGAGGAAATGAAACGCCGTGATACCAACACCATCCTGGCTAAAAGCAAATGGATCGCCTACGCCGTCTTGGTTATCGTATCACGTTGTTCACCCTAAGTCATTCCAAACCAACGGTCGATGCACCAATAGAATATCAGTCGAATACTTAGCTTATTTTAGCATCCTTTGGGAAGCATTGGTTCTTAAACAAGGATACACCCTAAAAATCCAAAGATCAAGGCAACCTCGCGTGAAGGATACTCGATCATTCTTGGGAAAATCAGAGTCGATGGCGGTGACGATGATGCACTCGTTTTCTGAAAAAAATTGTACATTTTTCATGAAAATATAAACAGGAATCGCGTCTGAGCACAATTTTTGCTTTGCTGTCAGTACTGAGCAATTGGGCTGAAGAAGAAGAACACCATACCCTCCTGGACCAGACCCTTGGGACAGAGACTGGAACGGCTTCAACTTCAAGTAGATTCTGTCAGTGCATCAGATTTGAGGATGGAAATGGATCTACTGATCGGGAACCTAAACCCAAACCTCAATCCAAACCCAAGCCCTAACGGAGGCAATCCAAACGCCAACCCAAATGTCAACCCAAATGGAGGCAACCCGAATCCCAACCTAAACGGAGGCGAGCCAAATCCGAATCCTAACCCCATTCCTAATCCAAATCCAAACCCTAACCCAAATCTGGAAAACTTGTACGGAGAAATGGGACAGATAAGGGAAGGTATCCAACGTCTGGGCGAGCGCACTGATAACCAAATCGCCCAACTTATGATGATGATTACTGGGGTTGCGCGACGTCTTCCACCACCAAACCTGAATCCAAATCCTAACCCAAACCCGAATCCGATTCTGATCCCAAATCCCAATCCGATTCCAAATCCAAATCCTAACCTCAACTTAAACCTCAATCCGAACCTCAACCTAAACCTCAATCCAAATCCTAATCCGAATCCGAATCCGAACCCGGAGCAGCTGATCTTTGAATTGGAAACCCCGCAAAACCCCGATATGGCTGCAGTATTGGCGAAGATCACCCTGTTAGAGGAGTCCGTGGCGAGAAATGAGAAGATAGCATCAACTGGCTTTGACATAAATAAGCTTTGCCTATTTCCTAACGCAAAGCTTCCAGAAAAATTCAGGCCAATTGACTTTGCTAAGTTTGATGGGACAGGTGACCCGAAGGCACACTTGACCGGATACATCGGAGCACTTTCCATGTGGGGAGTGGAGAAGGATGCTATGGCACAAATGTTCTCGCAGACTCTAGTGGGGCATGCTTTGCACTGGTTTACTACCCTGGATGAAAGGAAGAAGCGCTCATGGGAGGACATATGCGCGGCTTTTGTGGCGCAATATGATTACAACATTCTGTTGGAGGTGACCACTCGTGAATTAGAATCAACAAAGATGGAAGCAAAGGAGGCCTTCGCCGAGTTCGTGAAAAGGTGGAGGGCTAAGGCCGCACAGATGAAAGACAGACCAAGCGACAGGGACCAGATCCGGATGATTGTCCGGAACCTTCAACCAACTCTCGCATGGCACATGGTTATGGCTCAAGCGTGCTCAGACTTTAAAACATTCTTCGACATAGGCTTAGCCGTCGAAGAAGCAGTTCAATTGGGGATCCTTGACAAACCCGAGCCTGCTCCCAAGCCCAGGTAGGTTTACTCTGGAAACAGCAACGCCCTGTTTGGCAACTCAAACTACACCAACCTCCCAAACACTTCCTCAAACACAACTCAAGCCGAGCCCGTCAATCAAATTGTGACCCAAGCTAATCAACCCCGTACCCAACCACGCACTTTCGCTCAATTCTCGGCACCCCTCTCTGCCGTGCTCGAGAAGTTGGTCGAAAGTGGCATGCTCAAACCACTTACCCCTACTCCCCTACCTCAAAAACTCCCTGCATCCCACAACCCTAATGCGTACTGTGCCTTCCACCAGAGCCCGGGCCATTTAACCGACAACTGCCTCCGTCTCCGCCACGCTATCTAGAATCTCATAGACAACAAAACTCTCCCCATGCCACCACAAAAGCCAAACACCGTCTCAAACCCGCTTCCGAAGCACTCAAATGCCCGCACCAATCATATCTCCATAAGCCAACCCTTTAACCCCAGCCATTACATCGTTCCTACCACCCAACCCAAGCCGTTCGTCGAGATACCAGCCGAAGATACAGTCTGTGCACTTGAGTCCACGGAATGGGACTTCCAAAGAAGGTGGGAAGAGTTGGCGAGTGATTTCCTTGCAGTGGAAAACCGGGCTATCATAACTGGAGTATGGCCCGTGGCACTTGATGCTCACCAAGTTGAGGAATTGGAACATGGCAATTGGAGGCAGGAATTCGAAGAAGTGATGGCCGACCCGTTGGATGGGTACTCCCTATTTGCTCTGTTCTTGGAGCAGGAACCGATTGAAGAAGAGGATGAATGGGCATGGGAGCCCGAACCCAACGGTTGGCACTGGATTGATGATTCTGACCCTTTAGATGAAACGTCATTGGCATACCTCTTTCAAAAAGAGGAGGAACGGGAAGAAATGGACCTCATGAAACCCCGCATGTTTTCGGGGCTCACTGTCAGCGCCATTATCAATATCACTAGAGGCTCCGACACCCTCAACCATGACATAGATCAGGCCTTCATCCCACAAGAGTACATTATTGAGGAGTTCTTCCCCTGGCCCGTAGTCGAAATCCCCAATGAGCCCGCTATCTGTGTACTGGACCCTGAAGATCTGTGGGGAAAATCTGAATTGGTGAATGTGTGGATTGATGGCGAAGAACTGACCGTCAATAGGGCCATGATAGATGAAGGCTCTCTACAGATTAGCAACAGCAGCAACAACAGCAACAGCAACGTCAACTTCTGGAGTTCCCTAGAGGAAGGAAATATGTGGCACGCTCTGGAGATGGAAGCCCTCAACGAAACCTTGGAGAAAACGGTACTTGACAAAGGAAAACGTAAGGCTCACCCTTGCGACACTAACTTCTCCAACTTTTAGGAGGGTACTTGGTGGGAGCCCATTCCCAAAACAGTTAGCAATCTTACCAGGAGTGGAAGAGTCTACCAACCTCCAGCAGGGAAGCTCGTCTCGAGCCCCTCCGCCGCGGCAGAACAACCCTGTCAACTCGGCAAGCCCGAACACCTCTCAAGCTCCACAAAACAACCCTCCTAACTCCTCAAACCCGCCACCTCAATCTAACCCACCTGTCCATCTCAACCCTTTCGTGAGTTCAAACCCTGACGCCTCCCAACAACAAAACCCAGCTGCCATCACTGACCCTATTATTCGACAACTCCAAGAAACCCCTGCTCGTATGTCTATGTGGGGAGTGTTAGCTGCATCCCGTGAGCACCGCCGCAGGCTCGTAAACACCCTCTCCAGACTCGAGGTCCCCTCTGATATAGCCCCAGAAGCTCTCATTACCCTTATAACCCCGAACCTCGCCCAGCACACCCTGTCGTTCACAGAAAAGGACCTCCCGCCGGAGGGAGCTGACCATAACAAGCCACTACACGTGACGATGAAGTGTCTCAGAAAATGGGTCCCTGCAATTCTCATCGACAATGGTTCAGCCATCAACGTGTGCCCACTTCGCACCGCTTATTGCCTAGGCCTCAAGAACAAGGACTTTGTACCGTCGAATCTGGGTGTCCGTGCCTATGATAATACGCGCCGTGATGTTTTGGGGACCGTCAACTTGGAACTTGCAACTGGGAAGTTCCAAACCACCGTTGGATTCTACGTACTCGACATACCTGCTTCGTTCAACCTCCTGCTGGGGAGGCCATGGCTGCACAGGTCGGACGTCATGGGTGTGCCCTCAACGTTGCATCAGAAACTCATCCTGGGTTTAGATTCTGGAACCCTCATCATCCATGGAGACTCAGGCATCCGTCCACACTCTGAGGACAACTCCCCACTGCTAGAGATTATGCATGGAGAGGAGGATATTGCCATGGGGGGGTTTGCGGTTATGACTTCGAAAGTGTGCACCATCCGGGCCGAGGACGGTTTCTTGGTGAGCTCCGCAGCGCAGGAAATTATGAAAAGAATGAAATATCTACCAGGGATGGGTTTGGGACTTTATGGTCAAGGAGTCCCGGAGTTCCCTGATTTCCCTGGAAGTAACGAGTGCTTTGGTCTAGGATATGAGGCCAAGAAGAGCGATCCAGCAAAGAAGTGGCGCAACCGCGCTCGGGCTCATGCAGCCGGGGTTAAGCTAAAAGTGAAAGAGGCGATGTACCAAGGAGAACCCGCGCCCTTTGTGGATCTTGAAACGAAAATGAAGTATCCGGGGTTTGAAATCTTTGCCAACGACACTTGGGAAGAGGATGAAGTAGTGACCAAGGAGGAAGAGGTATCTGAGGCACTCGACTGGCTGGAGGCTTTTGGTTTGGGCAGTCTCCAACTCCTGTTTGAGGACGAGGATCCGGAGGGTATGGTCGAAGACGCTGATGTGCTTGTGCTTGGAGAGGAAGAGGAGGTTGAAGATCCTTCCAAACTCATCGTGGAGGCTGTAGGCGTTTATGATAATTGCACTTTCATACCACATGTAACTCGCACTCACAGCACCTACACTGAGTTTGAGTCCAGGTCCGACACTAGCTCGTCGTCTAGCACAGAGTCGGAGTTTGTGCCTATTGGCCCTCCACAGCGTAGCTTTTACTTTGAGTTTGAGTCAACCGCTGTATTTCCCCCTTCTGAGGAGGCTGCTAATGAATTGAATGACGCTTTCGCTTACTTGCCGATTTTTGAAATAAATTGTTTAGATCCCGACGATGAAGGAATAGATCTCGATGGGGACATCCCCAAGGAGATCCGTTCCCTCATCGATCGCAAAAATGAAAGGCACGCTCAGCCTTTAAAAGAAGAAATAATCTTTATAAATTTGGATGATGAGGAGAACCCTCGATTGGTTCAGGTCGGTTCCGGGCTGTCCCCCGATGAGCTTCAAGAGCTCACAGATTTACTAAAAGAATTCAAAGAAGTTTTCGCTTGGTCTCACGCGGACATGCCCGGAATCGACCCGGAGATCGTCGAACACAAGATTCCTCTCTACCCCGACGCAAAACCCGTTAAGCAGAAACTGAGAAAAATGCGGCCCGATTGGGTGCTTAAGATAAAAGAAGAGCTCACAAAGCAAATCGACGCCGGTTTTCTAATCGTAACGGAATACCCCACTTGGGTAGCCAACATCGTTCCTGTCCCCAAAAAGGATGGAAAAATCAGGGTGTGTGTCGATTTCAGAGATCTGAACAAAGCGAGCCCTAAGGACGATTTCCCATTGCCGCATATAGACATACTTGTTGATAACACTGTAGGGCATGCTCTACTATCCTTCATGGATGGTTTCTTAGGGTACAATCAGATTCTCCTAGCTCCGAAAGACAGGGAAAAGACCACATTCATCACCGAGTGGGGGACATACTGTTATCGGGTTATGCCATTTGGGTTGAAAAACGCAGGTCCTACATATCAAAGGGGTGCCACGACACTACTGCACGACATGATTCATAAGGAGGTCGAAGTATACGTCGATGACATGATAGTGAAAGGAAAGGAGCGGAAAGATCATCTCCCAGCATTGAGGAAGTTCTTGGAAAGGATTTAGAAATACAAGATGCGTCTCAACCCGCAGAAGTGCACGTTCGGAGTCACGGCCGGAAAGATGCTTGGATTCATGATCACAACCAGGGGGATTGAGGTGGATCCTTCTAAGATCAAAGCCATTCTTGAGATGGAGTCACCTCGATCCGAGAAAGAAGTCCGGTGCTTCTTGGGGAAAATTCAGTTCATCAGTCGGTTCATCGCCAAGTTGACCTTGACCTGTGAACCACTCTTTCGACTACTCAAGAAAGACGTGAAATTTGAATGGAATGACAAGTGTCAGAAAGCTTTCGAAGCAGTGCGGACCTATCTCCAGAATCCTCCAATCTTGATGCCGCCCATCCCAGGAAAACCTTTGATCCTATACTTGTCCGTCACGCCCTCGTCAATGGGGTGCATGTTGGCACAAGAAGGAGAAGATGGGGTTGAAAGGGCAATCTACTACTTGAGCAAGAAGATGGTGGGAAGCGAAGAACAGTACACTTCATTGGAAAAGACGTGTTGGGCGCTGATATGGGTCACAAAGAAATTGAGACACTACATGCTGGCTTACTCGGTGATACTGATTTCTCGGATGGACCCTCCCAAATATCTATTCGAGAAGCCAGCACTTACCGGTAAATTAGCACGTTGGTTGCTCTTATTGGCTGAGTTCGAAATCAAGTATGTCACTCGCAAGTCAGTGAAAGGAAGAGCTGTGGCAGAGTTCTTGGCGGATCGTCCAATTGAGGGCCCAGAACACACTGAATTTCAATTTCCCGACGAAGATGTAATGTCAGCAGTTGACGAAACGTGGACATTGTACTTCGATGGAGCCGCTAATCAGAAGGGCTTTGGGATTGGCATACTGCTAGTCTCGCCTGAGGGGTCGCACATTCCCCTCGCTTTCAAGCTAAACTTCGAAGTCACAAACAACGAGGCAGAATACGAAGCATGCATCGTAGGAATGGAGGCTGCATTGGAAATTGGAGTCAAGGTACTGGAAGTTGTCGGAGATTCCAACTTGGTCGTATCGCAAGCAAATGGAGAATGGAAAGTTAGGGATGAGAAGATGAAGCCGTATCATCAGCAACTCGACGAGCTTATCCCGAACTTTCAAAAGGTGACCTTCACGCACGTACCAAGGATGAAGAATCGCTTCGCGGATGCACTGGCTACTTTAGCATCCATGCTGGAACTTCCAATCGGGGTAAAGCTAAGACCTGTCATGATTGAGCAGAGGGGGAAGCACGTGTACGACTATGTCATGAACATCGACGAACCAGACGATGGCCTCCCTTGGTTCCATGATATTTGGAATCTCGTCGAGAAGGGGGAATTTCCTGCGGATTCAACTAAGAAGGATCGGATTGCCTTGCAGCGGCTCGCATCTCAATACATCATCTGCGGTGAGAAATTGTACCGACGATCTCCGTGTGGGGTTCATAAGTTGTGTGTTCACGACGACGAGTCGAGAGCAGTAATGGAAGAGGTGCATGAAGGTGTTTGTGGACCCCACATGAACGGAATGATGCTAGCAAAGAAGGTTCTGAGATTGGGATACTATTGGTCAACCATGGAAACAGATTGCATCGAGTATGTGCGCCGATGTCATAAGTGCCAGACTCATGCCAATCTTATCCATGTCCCGTCTTCGGAGTTACACTCAATGGCGACACCATGGCCATTCTCCGCCTGGGGCATCGATGTTATTGGAAAGATCCCTCCCGTGGCTTCCAATGGTCACAGGTTCATTCTAGTGGCGGTGGATTACTTCACTAAGTGGGTCGAGGTGGCTTCGTACAAGACGTTGACGGTCGTTCAAGTGGCTCATTTTATCAGGCAAAACATCATTTATTGGTATGGGGTCCCTCAAGCCTTCGTATCTAATAATGGTGTTCACTTCAAGGGGAAGGTTTTGGAACTCTTCGACGAGTTCAAAATTCAAGTGCATCATTCAACCACCTATCGGCCACAAACAAATGGGGCAGTTGAGGCGGCGAACAAGACGATCAAGACGATCCTCGAAAGGACTACTCAGTCAGCTAGGAATTGGCACGAACAATTACCACTAGCTCTGTGGGGATACCGGACGTCTATTCGTACACCGACGGGGGCAACACCCTATTCTTTGGTGTACGGTATGGAAGCCGTTCTCCCTATCGAGCTAGAAGTTCCATCGCTGAGGGTCATGGCTGAGAGCGGAGTGAACGAGGCCGAATGGATCAGTGGGAGATTTGAAGAGCTCATGTTATTCGACAAAAGAAGGCTACGGGCGTTGTACCACATTCAGGGTTACCAGCGAAGGATCGCCCGGGCGTTCAACAAGAAAGTGAAGTCGAGGGACCTGCAAGAGGGGGACATGGTAGTCAAGGAAATTCGTGCGCCGGTGTTTGATCTACGAGGAAAGTTCCGACCTAAATGGGCAGGGCCGTACATCATCAAGACCATTCTCTCCGGAGGAGCGGCCTCAATCATCGACCTCGACGGCAACGAGTTCTCAAACCTTGTCAATTTGGATCAGCTTAAACGGTATTACCCCTGAGAGAGCTCGCTGGGCCGAAAACCGCAAGGGCGGGCGGTCTCAGGTAAAATTTAGAGCAAGCCTGCTAGGTCGAAAACCCGAAAGGGCGACTTAAGCAAAAGTTAAGGCAAAAGTCGAAAAAGAGCTCGCTAAGCCGAAAACCCGAAAGGGCGGCTCCAGGCAAAATTTAGAGCGCAAAAGGAGAGCGTTAATACCCGAGCGAACCCTGGCCCGAACTACGTATGGTCCTGATTCCCTTTCACGAGGGATACGTAGGCAATCTCACACTGAGGTTCGGTCCTAAATATCTCAAAAATCAAAATCCAAATTGACGAATCAGAACGTTTTCTCAAAAGGGGCATGCGATTAACCAACCAAAAGGGGGAAACCCTTAATCAGCCAATTTTATTCAGATTATCTCTTTATTACAAGCTGAGCATGAAAACGAAAAACACACATTTTTAACACACTCCTTTTATTTCAAAAACGGCAAAGTAAGCAGTCAACCCATCCTTGCTTCCACATCTCTCCTCAGCCATTTGCGATACCTTCCGGTCGTAGCAATAGAGAAAAGTGAATCACTTGGCTCAGTCCTGCGAGCCTCCCACGATCGAACATAACTCCGAAGGCCCGGAATGGTGAAGGCAGGGAGACGAAGCACTTCAGAACCCGACAGCGGCACTTCTTGATTGAGTCCAAACTGACGAAGGATGCAGAAGGATGAATAGAAGGAGAAGCCTGTCAAGCCAGCCACAAGCACATGCGTCGAACCCATGTTACCAGCAGTCATGGCAGGGAGCCTCAGCCAATGGCACCGCCAAACGATGTCATCTTCCTCGACGGAAGCAAAGAAATCAGCCCAGTCATCCTCGTTACTGTACGTCGCTAGAAAGGGACGGTTCCATCCACTTGCACAATACCACCAATCATTGGCTGGAGGTGTCAGCAGGCTCAACTTGTCACAAAGCCACATCTACCCAAAGAGAGAGAAAACAAGTAAGGAGTCAGATAAAGCCTAAGCCGAGTGTTGAGGTAAAATGAATGAGAGAAATAGAAAAAGGAAAGCTGAGTGAGGTCCCTTACCTGCAGCAACAGCGGGCTACCACCGAAAACCCTTGTGCGACCAGCATGGACAGCGTCTAACCCCATCAAGGTCTCGACAAGGACCAAGGGTGCACCATCCTTGCGAGCCTCAATCTGAGAAGCAACACCCACCAATAAGGAACTGGGCTGACCGACGGGCGGAACCAACAGAAAAGCCGCCAAGAGACAAATGCAACAGGCTGTCATTCGTCGACCTTGGTATTCGAAGCCTGTCAAGTCCCCGGGTGGACTGAATCTCTCGTACAGCTGCACGATGTTGATGGCACTGCCCCGAGTGAGAAACTCCGCGACATTTCCACTGACGCCTAGCTTAGCTTTCAGAATGTTCTTCATACTCTCCCTAAGCATTGGGACAATGGGCTCCGTGGAGTCATGATTTCCAAGGTAAGCATGGAATTCCTCGACGATGGGGCATAGCTCTTGAGAACCAAAGCGAAAGACGTGCACTTCGGAATCCCAAAAGCGCACCGCCGCATGTAGCAAGACAGGACGGATTGCGATCTCCCGGAGATGCCTAAGAGCGTAAAGTCGGTGTCCTCGGAAGTTCAGCCAGTCGATGCCTTCTAGGCTGTCCAACCAGGGACGGAGCAGGGCTTGGTTTAGCAAGGCCATGAGGGGAGTGGGTGTTTGGAAGGAAAAAGGTTTTTTTTTTTAGGAGAAGAATGGAATGAGGTGTGAATGAATGGCCAAAACAAGAGCTCTCTATTTATAGAGGTTCGGAGAATGCAATGCCAACTCTCACTAGCCTTGGAACTCTTCAAGCTCAACATTTTGAAGACAATTTCAAACTTTGGAAATTTGAAAAAAAATGTTGGAAAAGCCCAAGTCTTGCTTCGGGAAGTTGTTTCTGCTGGGAAACAGATGGTGCAAGGTTACAAGACGTCTTGGAAGTGTGCATGCAGAAGAAAACGACATGGGAATAGCTAGTGAGTGGCATTGGGAAGCAACACTGGCCTGCCAATGACAGCAGTCCCGAGCGCTCGGGAGAGATGTCCCAAGCGCTCGAGACCTCTCCCAAGCGCTCGAGAGTTTTGCTGTTTTACAGCGGGTTCTGATCCCAGCGTTCCAGCCTCAATTCAACATTGCAAATGCAAGGAGCTTAGATCAGAAGACCCTCAACTTATTCTTAGGGGATACAGCGGTTTCCGTTACGTGTTTTCTTGCATATTTGTTCTTGTTCTTTAAAAAAATACTAAAATTCCCAAGGCTTTCGTCCTTCGAGTATGTCAAATACCACGTTAAGTGTGTTTTATTGAACCCAACGATACGTATAAGTCGCAATGTGCATTACTGACTGTGTGTTGATGTCAGATTTTCGTTCCTACTTTGAGAGTATCGGTTGAAATTCGCGTGCTCTTTACTTTTCTTTCAGGCTAGACGAGCATATTTCATAAAATACAATTCTTAAAGGGAGTGCGAAATGAATGCGAAAGAGCGAAATGCAAGCTTTCATAAACAAATACTCCCTCCGTTCCAAATTAATAGTCCGGTTCGGTCTCCAATGCAACTTTTAAATTGTTAATATCTTTCAATCTATAATGTCTTTAAAGATTTTAAAAATTTTGTATAATAGAACTAATTGAGATCTATCATATGAGATCCATATTGCACATAAAATTCATTATAGATTGAAAGATATTAACAATTTAAAAAATGCATTGGAGACCGAACCGGACTATTAATTTGGAACGGAGGGAGTACAGTATTTACAATAAGCATGGAAGGAAGTACAAAAGCTGGGGCGAACACGCGCCCAATCCTAACTACCGGGGCACACAGGCCCAAGCAAAATCAAGGCACGCAGGCCTAGAAGCTACAACTACCTCGGCACACGGGTCTATGTACGAGTAAGCTAGCAAGGCAAAAACCTAAGACTCAAACGTGACGAGTCCTCTTCTGCTGGTGGCCCTCGGGCTCTGTGCTCTCACTCTCGTCACCGTCGTCACCGTCATCGTCACTTGGGGAACCAGGAGCAGTCTTTGAATCCGTTGTCCATAAGACACGAGACTCCGAAGACTCCTCTGACCCCTCCTCCTCCTCCGACTCCTCCACACGAGCGAGTCTCTGCTGGGACACCGCCCTAGGGGCTACCTCAAACTGTCCAGCCTCTGCAGCGGGCCGCAACACTCTCTGTGTCCCTTGTCCCTGTGGTGCTGGCGGAAGCGGGAAAGCTCGTGGTAGCCTGAGGTCGTGTCCTAGCTGAACGTCGTGGCTGCACCTGCATATCACAAGCATGCGATCATTTTTATACATGTTTAAAATTCAATTGATTCATTGAGGTACTATATGTGTGAGCACTCTCGTCCGCCATAAATTTGGCACCGTCCTAAGGGACACCCCCTCCAGTTTCTCCGCCGCCATAAATTTGGCACCGTCCTAAGGGACATCCCTCCAGTTTCTCCGCCGCCGTAAATTTGGCACCGTCCTAAGGGACATCCCTCCAGTTTCTCCGCCGTCGTAAATTTGGCACCGTCCTAAGGGACACCCCTCCAGTTTCTCCGCCGCCGTAAATTTGGCACCGTCCTAAGGGACACCCCCTCCAGTTTCTCCGCCGCCATAAATTTGGCACCATCCTAAGGGACATCCCCTCTAGTTTCTCCGCCGCCATAAATTTGGCACCATCCTAAGGGACACCTTTTCCGCCATTTGTTTGCACCTGCATGTTTGCATTTGCCCCAAAGAACTACGCTGGTTTGATCCCTGCAGAAAAGGGTACGTAGGCAGTCTGAAAAGACGCGACCGCATGCATCAAATGTTTGTGTTTTTGCTTGCATTTGTGTTTAGAATTGAGGATTTGATTTGGCTCGAATTGAGCTGTCTCAATCTTTGGACGGCACTCGTATCCAGACGTGATGCTGAGCGATGCCCAAAGAGGGGCAACTGTAGACACCCCAATTTGGACTTATCAAAATTCCTTGATTTGTGGCCCGGAGGCTCCCCGATGATGAATTTGGATCGAAACAAGCCTCACACCGATCAAGACTTTGCTCCTTGAAAGATTTGAAAAGGGATTAAAAATGGTCAAAAGCATTTCCAAGCGCTTGGGAGCAGTCCCGAGCGCTCAAAACCATTTTCCAAAACCTCTGGCCTGGCTCATTCTCGAGCGCTCGAGACTGATGTGTTGCCCAATGGATGGTAGTACCACCCACTATCCATGCAACTCATCATTACCACCATCTTGAGCCGGCTGATGATTCAGTCAACACTCAACCTCTGGTGGCAGAGATCTTCAGGCCAAGGATTTTCCCATTTAAAAATCTTTTATTCAAATCCATTTGATTTTGAAAACCATAGGTTATTTTGCCTATAAATACAACTGGTCTTCAGCTGGGCTTGGAGGCTGCGAAATTTCCTCTCTCTGGAACCACTCTCCTCTCTCTCTTGCTGAAAGCAAAGATTTTCCAAACTCAAACTCACTTTCCAAACTCCAAAGGTTTTAAAAATCACCAAGGAAAAGGGCAAGAGATCCAGAATACTCTCTGCTTCTGGTATCTTGTGTTTTCCACTCTGTAGTCATATTTCAAAGCTATTCCAAAGAGCAAAGTTCAAGCAAAAGGTAGAAATCTTTACCTTTGATCACAAACAAAGAGGCTGTTCTTCCCTTCTGAGGGGGGTCTCTCAGCCTGACCCAGTCTTCAATACTGGGTGCATGGTTGGGAGACCCTAGTGTAAAAACAAGAGCAACGGGGTACAAAAAATGTTTTATCAAAACCCTTACTGGAAACACTCTCGAGCGCTCGAGAGTGCTCCTAAGCGCTCGGGACTGTTTCCAGTCCCATGCATGGTATTTTGTTAGACAACAGGCTGGGAATGAGGTGCACTCTTAAGTGAAATGGTTTTATTTTGGCATTCATGCACAGAAAGTCATTTTCCCCTAAAACAGAATTGTTTCTTGCAAATTTCATGTAAGAACAAGGTTTTCCAATGTTAAAAATAAGATTTTCTCTTGTTAAAAACCTAGACAAGTGTGATTGCATGATAAAATGATTTCATTTTCCATTTGAGAGCAAGCTGACATGCAGCTCACTCCCAAGCGCTCTGAACCATTCCCGAGCGCTCGGGAGTGCATGCATGCTGTTGTATTCCATTTCCCCAGTCTGCTGTGTTCTCTGATTTCTGCATGCATAAATGTACCTATTTGCTCATTTAAAGTTGTAGATCTAATCTTGTCAAGGCAGGGATGCATGATCTTGAAGATTGAAGGCTTAGCTCAGTCTTTCAAGTCCTCTGCTGAGCTAGTAGTGTACTTAACAGCATTTCAGTTTCCAGTTTTACATTATATTCTGTCTGTGCTAACAAAGTTTTGCAGGTTGAGAGTGTCAGCACTCCCAAGCGCTCGGGACCACTCCCGAGCGCTCGAGAGTGAATGCAGTGACAGGATTTTATTTTCAGTTATCTTGCATATTTTGCATGGCCATTTTACCCTCTACTGTACACATGCACCAGTATACACCTCTTATTTGGTATAACTGTGGATAATTTCTAGCTGGTTGAATGAAACAAAATCCCTTTTCAAAATCCCACAAACGTTTAGTAGAGACCGATTTCGAATCGGGCGAGGGGGGTGCCGTAAAACCCTTCCCCCCTCGTAACATGTCTTCCGGACCCTCAAAATGATCTCTGGTTTTCAATTTAAATCAATGGTTTTCAAACAAAACGGTTTCTCGGGTGATATACCACAAATCCGGGTGGCGACTCTTCAAACTCAAATCAAACGATTTTTCGAATCGATTTTAAAACGGCACGAGGCGCGCGATTTTCCAAAATTGGGCCGCTGCGATCTCAACCCGGGGCTGTGGTAGCCCACAGGACCCCTTCTGGGCCCTTGCGGGGGCTTACCCTGTCGCGGGTGCACCTGTGATTGATCCAACCTTCTTCATGACTCCTGCTGCCCCGGAGCAAGCAGAGTTGCTCCACCCTTCTTTCGTACTTCGCTTCCGTATCGAACGAGGGGACTTCCTTTTCTTGGAATGTCATTTTGGGGCCTAAGTTTCTCCACCCACCGACTGGGCGGAATGGGTGGATGATTTTGTCAGCGATCCCCGCCTCAGGCAGGTATTGGTGGCCAGTGGTGCTAACGACGCCGTCCAGCTGTCGCGGCGCCTGAGCATCCCTCGGCAGGGGGCGGCCTTTAAGAATCTAGAGTTTGCGTGCTCGCGTTGGAGCATTGATACCCATTCCTTTGCATGGGCATGGGGGGAGAGTGGACTCTCACTGGAGGATGCCTTCATTCTCACTCGTTTGTCTCTCCGTGGGGCCAACATTCTGGACCTGGCCAAACTCTCACGCGAGGATCGAGATGACATCGAGAGTTTGACGAAGCTACACAAGCAGGCCCAGAATGGACCCATCTTTACTGCCCAGGGCGTCCGCAAGGCCACCGCTGCGAATGCCAAGAAAACCTCCCTCGGGAGTTGGCTTCGCCACTTCTACAAGGACTTTCAGCCCGCAAGGATTGTTGCTCTGGGTGCCGCGCGGGACTTTGTCGTGGGTCCTCAATACAAGCAGCGGCTCTACATGGCGGGTTTTTTCTCTTACTTCCTCTCCTATTATGTCTTGCCTGACTATCCCATCGACGGCTCTCCCAGGCGGTCTTCCCACTGGCCGTGCTCCTAGCCCGCGGCCAACCTGTCGCGTTGGCGCCTCTGTTCTTTGGGTTGCTCTACCGTCAACTGGACCTGGTACAGGCTGATTATGCTAGGTCCCTCGGTAGATGCGACCATTTTTTGATGGCCCACTCTAACTTCCTGCTCGCGTACTTTTTTGAGCACTTCCGCTTTGTTGCCCCGGTTCTGCTGGCCTTTCAACCGTCAGGGTAGCGATCTCGCGCAGAGTTATGGCAAGGCACTAGCAGCGACGCCTCATGGTACGAGGCATGTGATATTGAGGCTAACTTCGCCCCGCGACCCTACAACATCCCTTCCCCGGGCGTCATGGGCGTGGGTCTGTGCCTTCTCCCACTTGCCTCTTCCCTCAGTGCCGCGAGCGGTGGTGACCATGTGGCACGGACAGTCTGTAATGCCACACTCATTGCTCTCCCTGGGTGGCTTCCGTTCCTGAACAGCGAGACTACTGGGGTAGTGGTATACCGTCCAGACCGCTTCGCGCGGCAGTTGAGCTTCGACCAAGGAGTGCCCGGGCCTATCCCCCCGATGCCTTCCTTTGCGGAGTCTCAACTCTGATTCATGGCGACCCAACTTTCCCCAATCCTGGTGCAACTTGGAAATTTGCCCATCCCGGCCAGGGATAGGGTCTCGGGCTACACTCCAGAATTCCGTGTGTTCTGGAGAAGGAACCTGGACTCCTTCTTGACGTTTGTCCGCGGGCAGGCTGTGGTTCCTGAGGCATCCACAATCCGCACGCGGGATACTTCGCTGCGGGCCATTACCGGGGTCCTGGGAGCTGAATGGCGTGGACCCCACAGCCAATGGGCCGTGATCAACGCCGCGCCCCTGAACAGGGCATTTCCCGCTATACCTCCTCCGCCACCTCAAGCCGCACCGAGGCAAACAAGCACGCGGGGGACCCGCGGGAGGACACAACCTCCGCCTCCAGCGGAGCCATCTCAACCATCCTCTTCCCACGCGCCCGCGGCAGGGGGGGGGGTCCGTCGCCGCAAGCGCCTTCGCATGGTACGTCCCCCTTATTTCTCGTACTGAATCGTCTCCGTTGTACCACTTCATTCTTCTTTGGTGTTTGTTCTAATTGCTTTGCTTCTTGCCTTTAGCAGCGGGAACGGGACGCCAGTATTTTCGTGGCCTTTGAGCCAGAGGCGGCTGCGGCGGCAGAGGCACCGGAACAAGCAGCGGGCGGAGTGGAAGCGGATATGCCAGACACCTAGCCCAAACGACGCCGCCTCGATGGTAAGCTTCGCTTTGTTAACACATCACCTCCGTCGTCTTTCTTTTTCTGACTTCTAACTTTTACTCTGTCAAAATTTCTTGAACAGCTGTGGCAGAGTCTGATGAAGAGGACGAGAACATGGGGGCGGGCAGCGGCAATGATGATGGTGATGACGACGATGATGACGATCGCCTTCCTCTCAGTGTCCACTTGGCGGCCCTGCAAGCCCAGTCGTCCATACCCGCGGAAGGCCTCATCGCGGGAGGTGCTGCGGTAGTGACTATCTCCGATTCCCCAGAGGTGCAGGGGGGAATAGGGATCATTCAACCCAGGCCGGGGCCAATCCCTTTTCCTCATCCGAAGCCAGAGTCCTCTTTGGTGATCGGAGGTATGTTGCCTGACGAGCCTTCCATCGTTGACCTTGGGGGAGATCCCAACACGGTTTCCACCGAGTCATCCTCTTCCTCCGAGGAGTCTGAAAACGTCATAGTTTACTCTACTGACTGCAACCCCACCCCATCTAATGTAGCAACTTCCGAGGCTCGCGAGCCTCATCCGTCGATGGATGCTGGCGAGTCTGTGGGCCAGGCCGACATGGCCGCAAAGCCGATCAACGCGGCGGCCGCTCAACTTCTGAGGGAAGAGGAAGAAGACAATGTTGAAGAACTCCCTCATGCCACCACGGGAGGTCCTGCTGTGGGCCAGGCTGGGGCAGGTTCAACTTCTACTCCTTCTGGCTCTCAACAACAATCTACTAGTGCCCGTATCCGCTCCACAGAAAGCTTTCTGGGCCGGGTTGCTGGCGGTTCCCCGGGCGTCTCTAACGCCTCTTTCCTGCACGGCCCTAGGTCTGACGCGGGGAGGGACGTGGCCGCGGATGCGACAAGTCCTCACTCTCCGGCATGCTCCACTTCCCAGACTTACTCTCCTCACCCCTCCGCGAGGCGCGCAGCTACTTCGCCCACCGAGTCTGCAGCCCTTCCTTCGAACCGACAGCTGGAGATAAATGAAGAACTCTGTGGGGGGCCCACCTCCATTACTGATTCAGATATGAATTCTTTATTTAAAGATATGACCTTCTTGCCAACTGACGATGCTGTGGGAGGACATGGAAGACAAGCTCTTGGTGATTTCGAGCTTGACTTGAACTTGGAGATGGGCGAGCAGCAAAGAGAGGAGGTGGAATCCAAGGAGCGGCAGCCTTCTCCCAGGCAAGATCCTGTTCCAGATCTGGGGAAGGGCCCTATGGATACCGAGGCCGAGGTGCCAATTCGCCTCTTCCCCTCGGGCTACCCCGTAGACGAGGCTTTCCACCCGCTGTTGAATGTCATAGCCCGGGCCCATCCAGAGACATTTGGCTCTTTCAACCCGCGGTCCGTCCGGCTTGGGGTGCTTTTCCTTTGTAGCCTCCACGAAGTGCTTACGTCTTGGGCGCAGCTACGCTTTGGTGACTTCACTCCCGAGACGGAAGCTGCTCTACAGGAGGTTGCACAGGATATGCATGTCTTGGGGTTTGACCTGGCCTGGCTGTGCGCGAGGAGTTCGGCTCTGAGGGCCGCGGGAGAAAGGGCTGCTCTGAGGCCCGAGATCCAGGAGTTGGCTGCCCAATTGGAGTCCGCTCGGCAGCACATGGCTAACCTGGAGGCCACGTTCGCCCAGGTTGTGCAGCGTGACGCAAAGCTGGCCGCCGCGACGCTGCATCTTGAGGATCCTGACCCGGAGGGACTCGTCTTTGCGGATTGGCTGGCTTAGGGCCTGTTCTCTCTCTTCTTCTTTTTTGTAAAACACATGTACCATTGGGTTCTTCTTTTTGAATAAAACTGGCATTGTTGGAATAAAATTGTGGTTTGCATCAATGATATTACTCGTGCGTTGATTTTTTCTCTTTTTTTTTTTTGCTTGATGATTGTTGACTGGAACACGCGGGTTACACTCTGGCCCCGTCGAGGCTTAACGTTATTTCTATTTGATAACCGTTGAGCCTGGAGTACGCGGGTCATGTTCTGACCCTTTAGGACTTAACATTATCTCTATTTGATAACCGTCAAGTTTAAATTCGCGGGTCATGTTCTGACCTCTCACGACTTAGCATCATCTCTATTTGATAATCGTTAAGTTTGAATCTTGCGGGTCATGTTCTGACCTCTTGCGACTTAACATCATCTCTGTTTGATAATCGCTTGTAGGGAGGTGTTACCGAACAGGTGCAAATAGTAGCCGAACACGTGGTGTCCTAAGACCCGTGTAATGAGGAAAGTAATATGGGATTCCGTATAAGATGAACGGCGGCAGAAAGGTTCGGTGCATCCAGAGGGTACCAGATTAGATTGTCTGTTCGGCTGAGAAGGACTAATGACATGAGAAGTCGTTAGTTAGTACAGCCTGTTCGGCCAAGAGGGGCCAATAACATAGAAAGTCATCAGTTGGTACATTCTGTTCGGCCTAGATGGACCAGTGGCATGAGAAGTCATTTACTTAAGTAGTCTGTTCGGTAGGGGCATACGCCGAACAGATGGAGCTACTTGATGGGACGTTGTCTTAAGAGACAAGGCAATAAGGGGTGTCCTCTAAAACGGACCCGATATACGGTAAAGATGTGGCATGAGACAGTCCTACTAAGGGATGAGTTCTATGGTGAGAAGAGACCCTATGAGGAAGGGATCTCAGTTGATTGGATAAGAGATTCCCAGAAGAGCCAGGTTTCCTGTACGAGACAGGAGGCCTGGGACGAGAAGGATGCTTGGAAAGCAAGCATGCTCATATCTATAAATACGAGGTAAACCTAGAGGGAAAAGGTACGCAATAAGTTGCACTCACTTTACACTTTCCTACTGATAATTAGGGTTTTGATACAGTACGAGATACTAACTTAGGCATCGGAGGGCCTTTGCCACGAGAGGCAGAGGTGCGCTCACCCCTTGTCTGTTTTACAGGTTAGGGTTCAGGCGAAAGGATTAGGGTTCCGGTTGGACAGCACGTGAAAGAAGGAGATTCGGTGCTGTTCTAGGTACCATCTATTTCTCTCCACCTACAATTGGCGCCGTCTGTGGGAAACGAAAGAGTTCCCTTTTTGAAATACGACCATGGTGGAGGTAGATCCAGTCACACCGATTAATGACAAAAACCAGGCTGGTGGCGGAGGGGATAAGTCCCCACCAGGTGCTCCGAGAAAGCCAACTAGCGGGCATGATAAGAGGACCACGAGCAGGGATCCTCTTGCCATCCATGACAACTCCAAGAGCAGGGAGGGCAAAACGGCTACAACTTCCACGCGAAGGAGCAAATCCCATCACAGGGGAGAATCAGTTGCACATTCAAAAAGCGTGCACAGCAACGAGGAAATCCTCGATAAAAAGAGGCAGGAAGTCGAAGAATATGCTCGACTAATACGGAAGAGGGAACACGAAATCCGAGAGTTAGAGTGGATTCGTAAACATCCCGAGGATTCTGGGTTAGCAGAAAGGGGGTCCAAGGGAGATGGGTTGGTCATGGTGCAGTACACAAAGGCTCCTTCACGAAGGAGGAGGAGCAGGTCCAGAAGCCCCACTCCTCCCAAAAAGAGAGCTTCTTCACGAAAAAGAAGAAGCAGGAGTCCAAGCAAGCAAAAGACTCCCCCACGTTACAGAAAGAGCAGAAGCCGAAGTTCCTCGCCCGAGGAAGGCGTAAGAAAACACCCCAGGGACAGGTATGAGAGACCTGATGGTGATTGGAATAGGGCAGTGACCCACGAATCCAAAAAGCGAGAAGATGGGTCTATGACTGCACGTGAAGCAGCAAGGCGGGCCCTGAGTAATATAGCAGCGTCACCTTTTTCAAAAAGGCTACAAGACGCGCGTCTGCCGAGCAGAGTGAAGCACGGGTCGTTCGTGCTTTACGAGACAAGTGCAAATCCCGTTGCTCATGTGCCACATTACCAATAGGCAATGTTCATGCATGATGGGGATGATGCCATCATGTGCAAAATGTTCCCTTCAAGCTTGGGAAAGGTGGCTTTATCGTGGTTTCATAAGTTGGAACCACGTTCCATAAGAGGATGGACACAGTTAGCAGAGGAGTTCACTGCTCGGTTCTTAACAAGTAGAAAGGCCCCCAAGACGTTCGAAAGTCTCTCGATGATGAAGCAGGAGGATGGCGAGCCGATCAGAGATTATGCAAAGAAATACTGGGAGACCTTTAACGAGATAGACAGTTGCAGTGAGGAGTATGCTATTGCAACCTTCAAAACTGGCTTGCCTGTTCGGGGAGAGTTACGCCGGTCATTGAATAAGCATCCTGTGGCATCGCTGGCCAGGCTAATGGAGTGTATCGAACAACACGCAAGGATGGAGGATGACATACTCCGGGAGGAAGGCAGAGTTGTTGCCGAATAGCCAAAAACTCCAGCAAAGAAGTTTGATAAGCCAGAGCCCAAAACCTATAGAAAAGAGTATGGGCAGGCTAAGAAAGAGCCTTACAAGGAAAAGCAGGCGCCTGATCCTAAGTCGTTCTTTTCGATAACCACGGTTTGGAAAGAGCCAATCTACAGGATTCTTTATCGAATAAAGAATCAGCCTTTCTTCAAATGGCCCCCAAGTCTAGGTGGAGATAAGGAAGCAAAACGTGCTACGAATCAGCACTGCAGTTACCACAAGGATTGGGGTCATATGACAGAGGATTGTGAGATGTACAAGAAACATCTCGATGATTTGGTCTCTCATGGTTACCTTAGGGAATTTATTCAAGATGATCCCAAAGATAAAGGGAAAGCAATGGAGTTGGATTACGAGCAGAATCCTAGGGGGGTAATCCATATGATACATGGATTGGCCACACCTTATACGAGGAATGAGGTGAGATTGATGCAGAGGCAGGTCAAGCATGACCAGTATGTTATGCGAGTGGGAAACAAAAGGGGGTGAGAGAATGATATGCCCGACGAAGCTATAGTCTTTGCAGATGAAGATCTGAAAGAGGTCCAGGTGCCCCACAACGATGCATTAGTCATAACCCTACGAATTGGGGAATATGACATTGAGAGAATCCTGGTAGATTCAGGGAGCTGCACAGAGGTATTGTATTACGATGCATTCAAGAAGTTGGGGCTGAAGCAGACAGATTTGGAACAGTCTATTACGCCTTTGGTTGGATTTGGTGCGAGTGCAGTATGGCCCTTTGGAAAGGTGACAGTGCCCGTTCGGGCAGGAACAGTGGTCCTGAGAACGGTTTTTTTAGTTGTAGATGTACCATCCTCCTATAATGCAATCATAGGAAGGACTTGGTTACACAAGATGAGGGCTGTTTCTTCCACCTATCACCAGATGGTGAAATTCCCAGGGTCCCACGGAATCGAAAAAATAAAAGGGAACCAAAAATCAGCACAACAGTGCTTGATTTCAATCATCAAGAAAATTCCGAAGGCCCATCAAGTTCATACAGTAGAGGCAGATCAACCAACTGTTGAAGATGTTGGAAGAAATCCAACAGACAAAGTAGTGGAAGGCCTAAAGAAAATACAGATCAACGAAACTAATCCCGAAAGGTATTTTCTGATTGGAGAGTCACTGCCGGATGAGGAAGAGTCCGAATTGATAGGTTTCTTGAAAGAACATGTTGATGTGTTTGCATGGGTACCAGAGGAGCCTGGGGTGGATGCAGATGTGATCTGTCACCACCTAAATGTCGACCCGCAGCATAAGCCCGTTATTCAGAAGAAAAGAAGGGCAGCAGTACAGCATGTTGATGCTGTTATTGAAGAGGTGGATCGTTTGCTGGAGGCTAAAGCAATACGAGAGGTGTATTACCCAGAGTGGCTGTCCAACACAGTGGTTGTGAAGAAGAAGAATGGGAAATGGCGTGTCTGTGTAGACTTCACAGACTTGAATAAAGCTTGTCCTAAGGATAGCTTCCCTCTCCCAAGGATTGATCAGTTGGTTGACGCCACTGCTGGGTATGAACGAATGAGTTTCCTCGACGCATATCGAGGATACCATCAGATTGCCATGTTTGGGCCTGATCAGGAGAAGACTTCTTTCATTACACCACGAGGGTTGTACTGCTACAGCGTTATGCCTTTTGGGCTAAGAAATGCAGGAGCAACTTACCAAAGGCTGGCTACGATCATGTTTAGGAAACTTCTTGGCCAGACTATGGAGGTATACATAGACGATATGGTAGTCAAGAGCAGGACCAGGCAGGGGCACATTATGGATTTGAAAGAAGCCTTTGGAATTCTGAGGAAGTACAAGTTGAAACTCAACGCCTCGAAATGTGCGTTTGGAGTTGGCTCTGGGAAATTCCTGGGCCACCTGGTAACTCTGAGAGGAATCGAGGCAAATCCTGATCAGATAACGGCCCTACAAAAGCTCCAAAGTCCTAAGACTACGAAAGAAGTCCAGAGGCTGACAGGGATGGCTGCGGCCCTAAACAGGTTCATAAGCCGTTCAAGTGATAAATGTAGGCCTTTCTTCCAGTTGCTCAAGAAAAGAGAAGGGTTTGAATGGGGAGCAGAATGTGAGCAGGCATTCCAAGACTTGAAGAAGTATTTGGCCCAAGCTCCCCTCTTGTCAACTCCAAACCCAGGTGAGATTTTGGTTTTATATCTGGCAGTTTCTGAACATGCTGTAAGTGCGGTTCTGTTAAGGGACAAGGGACCCAAACAGATCCCAGTTTATTATGTAAGTAAAACACTTCTAGACGCAGAAACGAGGTATCTGCCCTTTGAAAAACTGGTCCTTGCGTTAAGGACAGCAACACGAAAGCTGCCCCATTATTTCCAAAGCCATAAGGTTGTGGTTTATACTGAGTTTCCCTTAAGATCATTGCTACGAAAGGCAGATTTCTCTGGGCGGATCTCGACTTGGTCCGTGGAGTTAAGCCAATATGATATCGATTATCAGCCGCGCACTGCAATCAAAGGCCAAGTGTTGGCTGATTTTGTGGCGGAACTTTCACCAACTGTAGCACCTCGGCCTCCTACGAGACAGGAGCAGAAAGTTGAACTATCTAAGAGGAAAGTAAAGGCTCCCGCCGAACAGGATCCTTTAGAATGGAAACTATTTGTCGATGGTTCTGCCTGTAACACAGGTTCAGGTATTGGCATTGTTTTGTTCCCTCCTGAGGGTGTTATGTTGGAACAGTCTGTTCGGCTGGGTTTCAGTGCATCAAACAATGTAGCAGAGTATGAGGCTCTTAGGATTGAACAGTGCCAAAACTCTGAAGGTTAAGAGAATCAGGGTTTACTGTGATTCACAGCTGGTGGTGAACCAACTGTCCGGCGAGTATGAAGCTCGAAATGAGAAGATGGCAGCCTACGTGGAGGCAGCCAAAAGTCTGCTTAATACCTTCGAAAGGGTGTGTATAGAACAGATAAGTTCCGGACATAATTCTCATGCAGATTCCTTGGCTTGGTTGGCTGCAGCTGTTCCAACTAAGTTCAAGCGAAAGGTAGCGGTGGACTACTTGGCCGAGCCGAGCATCGGAAGAAGTATGAACTTGGTCCTGGATGTGAACCAAGGACCAAGTTGGATGGATCCAATCGTAGAGTTCTTACGAGATGAAACTCTCCCTGCGGACAAAAAGGAGGCCCACAAAATCAAAACCAAATCTGCAAGGTTTTGGCTATCCCCCGAAGGAAAGCTATATAAGAAGTCCTTCACCGGGCCATATTTGCTTTGTGTGCACCCTGAGATGGTCCAAAAATTCCTCCATGAAATCCACGAAGGAACATGTGGAAGCCATGCTGGGGGCAGATCCATTGCCCACCGAGCAATCACCCAAGGTTATTGGTGGCCGCACATGCAGGAAGATGCCAAGGTCTATGTTAAGATTTGTGAGAAATGCCAAAAGTTCTCACCTATGATAAAGACACCAGCCAAAGACCTGGTGCCTTTAACTAGCCCCTGGCCGTTTGCCCAGTGGGGAATGGACATCGTTGGTCCGCTCCATAAAGCAACAGGAAATCGAAAGTTCCTGTTGGTGGCCATTGACTACTTCACCAAGTGGATTGAGGCAGAACCTTTGGCCAAAATCACTGAACCTATGATAGAAAGGTTTGTGTGGAAGAGCATTATCACTCGATTTGGGGTCCCTTACTCTTTGATCACAGATAATGGGGCACAGTTCCAGAAAAAGTTCAAGACTTTTTGTTCCCAATATGGGATAAGGAACTATTACTCAACCCCTGCCTACCCTCAGAGCAATGGGCAAGCAGAAGCTTCCAACAAAACAATTCTTGATGGAATCAAGAAGAGGTTGGACAAGGCAAAAGGCAAGTGGCCTGATGAACTGCCTTTGGTGTTGTGGGCACACCGAACAACACCTAGAAGGTCTACGGGAGAGACCCCTTATTCATTAGCGTATGGTACAGAGGCAGTCATACCCCTGGAAGTTGGACTTCCAACCAATAGGACTGCATTGGTTGAAAGTGGGGGAATGACAGGGCTTTAGAAATTGAGCTTGATCTGGCCGAAGAGAGGAGAGAAAGGGCCCTGGTCCACTTGGCCTCGTACCAGGAACAGCTAATGAGAGGATACAATAAACATGTCCACCCTCGAGAATTTGGCATTGGAGACCTTGTGCTTCGAAAAGTACTTGGCAACACCAAAGTGGCTAATGAGGGAAAGCTTGGAGCAAATTGGGAAGGACCGTATCGAGTAACCGAAATTGCGGGCATTGGGGCTTATAGATTGGCTGACCTGGACGGGAACCCGGTACCAAGGCCTTGGAATGTCCACAATTTGAGGAAGTTCTTTGTTTAAAAGACTTTTTTGCTTTTAAATTCTGTTTTAGGATTATGTTATTGTGTGGGAATTACGAAGACAATTCCTTTGTTTTTAAATTCTGTTTTAGAATTATGTTATTTTGCGGGGATTACGAAGAAAATTCCATCGTTTTCTCCTTTTTTGCAAGGTGTACGCATAACGACTCCTTGATTTTCACAATTATGAATAACGTAGCAATTTTCGTGCAATTTTGTTTCTTCTAGTGAATGATTGTTTTTTAATAAAAAACTTGTAAATCCGAACAAAGGCCACACTGTCCCTCCTTCGTATTGGGGAGCAGGTAATTGGTATGAATATCTTAGAAATAAGAAAACACATGCTAATAGAACAGAAGTACGAAATACTTGTTTGCACGAAACGCTAAGTACGAGAAACTTAAACAGAAGTACGAAATACTTGTTTGCACGGATCGCTAAGTACGAGAAACTTAAAGAGAAGTACGAAATACTTGTTTACCCATAAAATAGCTAAGTACAAAGAAACTGGGACGCACACTAATATGTGCATGATCAGCTAAGTAAGAGAAAACTTAGAAGCAAACAGCTAAGTACGAATACACTTACGAGTTTCTCCAAACGCCGAGAACTTTGGGGAGCATACGAGAAAATGCATATTTATCCAAGTATGAGCAAAGCTTAGTACATGAAAGCTAGAAGGCTCACTTAGAATATAAATCCAAGTAAGAACACACTTGGTAGATGCAACAATATGTACGAAGAACTGGCTAAGTGCAGTATCAACAAATGAGAAAGAGCCACGAAAGGGCCGAGCAAACCAATGTACTGCCACGAAGGGCCAAAATACCTGTGTTAAAAGTATTTAAAAGAGTACTGATGCGACGCAGGACTAAAGATCGTGGTCACGCAGGACCAGCAAAACATCTTACTAAATAGTTAGAGGAATAGGCCGAGGCTTACCAAGTTAGTCCAGATTCTGGACCTCAGGGGTAATGTTGCTCGGATCAACAGGAGCATTACTATCTCCAACTGGTTGTTCTTCCAGGTTGACGGTCTCAGCGGCTGCTCCCTCTATGGTTGGTTGCTCATCATGGGCTTCTTGGGATCCAAATTGGGCAGCCTGTGTCTCCATCTCCATCTCTTCATCCACATCAGCAAAGTCGTCAATTTGCTCTTCAATATCATCCAGAGCAGGCTCCGCGGAGCCATGAGATGGCTGGGCACGTTTGCTAGGCAAATCATTGTCAACCCAAAGGGTGGAATCATCAGGGGCCTTGATCTTAATCAAGCATGCCTCCCACCCAGCAGCCCAGATGTGATCCTGGATACCAGGCATCTGCTCCACATAACTTGTTGTAGCAGCATCAAACCCTTTCTTAAAACCGTCATCATATGCTATCTTTTTTGTGCTATCAATTTCAGACAGCGCTTGGCGAAGGTTTTCTTCAGCAGCACCCAGCTTCCCGTTCATCTCATCAGCATCCAGCTTCGCTTTGTCTCTCTCCCTTTCCACCCTTGTGACTGATCGAATCAGACGAGTGTTCTCATTCATCAGTCTGATTCTTTCAGCATCAGCTTCCTGAAACCTTTGTCCCAGGGTAACCATCTTTTGGATAAACTAAAAAGACAAACCAACAAGTTCTTTAGTATGCTGGTAAAGAAATCATGTACCTCGAAAACGGTGCAACAAAGGTTGAGATAAATAGAACTACCTTAATTCCGCTAACGGGACCAGTGGAAACAAGTCGATCAGAAGTAGATGAGGACTCCTTCAGCATATCTACGGGAAGCAGCAGACTTTGAGCAAGGGCCAATGCGATTTCCGAAGAGCTCGCACTGTCCCCAACATTTACTGGACGGTCCCCCCTCACGAGTTGAGGGGCCCAAACCTCATGAACAACCTGGGTAACCGATGAAGGAGTCTCTAGGGTTGGTATAGGAGTTTGTGTGTCTGAAGCACCGGCTTCTTGATGCCTTGGGCGTTTGTCCCGATGGGTATCAGAAGCCTCTTGGGAACCATCTTGTCCCTGAGGGGAGGAGGACGATCGAGGTCCTGGCCCTCTGGAGCGTCGAGGTGCAGGGGGGGCAAGGCCTGTAGAGGCCACCCTGACCGGGGCACCGCGCCCCCGGGGGGAGATGGTAAGTAAGGTGCTGAGATTAAGAGGTTGATGAGACATGGTACCTGAAACTGGTGGGGACGGAGAGTATCCTGCCGAGGATGATTGACTGGTGTCTTGTTCAATAACTAATTGCTCGGGCTGTTGCTGAATGGGCTCCTGATGACGAGAAGACCTTCTTAGATTTAAACGAGGGAGAGGGGCCCCTTCAGAGATTGGAACCTCGCCTGGCTGACCGGCGACTGTTACTCCAGCACCTGGCCTTGAACTCCTAGGTGGGGGTGCAGTCGAGGTTGATGCACCGCTGGTACTTGGGTTCGCAAGTCTCCTATCAATGAACCCCCTGTAGGCTGGATCGTAGCCTAGTAAAATATTTGCATCACGCCCCCGTCCAGCAGTGCGTGTACCTGGAACACCTTTGTACCTTAGAACTGTGTTGATCTCCCCTTCTCGAATATAGCTTGGCTCCCTCCTTGGACGTCTATTAGCATTTTCGGCTGAAACAACAAAAAAGCGGAACTCTCAGTGAGAAGCTTCGATATGAGAGGAAAAACGATTAAAAGAACAGAAAGCAGAGGCGTACGTGGGAAGCCCCATTCGTGGGGGACGTGGACACCCACCACCTGGCCATCTTCCCCCGTGGGCTCGAAAGCTCCAGTAACGTAGAGGAAGTCCATCTCATGGTCCCGAGCAGAGTCTGGCAGGTTAAGCACGAAACGCTTCTCTGCCTTTCTCACTTTAAGGTAGTAAGTATTGTATTCTCGATTCAATACAATGCTATACCACCACTGGATATCCCAGATTCCTAAATTGGTCCCCAATATTTTGTTTAAAGCTACAACCCCCATTACTAATCTGAAAAAATTAGTGGATACTTGCATGGGATTGAGCCGATACCAGTTAAGAGTTCGACGAAGTAGTGGGTCGAGGGGGAAACGAACTCCACCCTCTACGATAGCCACGATTGGGATACATGTTCTATCCCATTTGCAGGCATTTCTAGTCGCACCCAGAGGGGCGAGTTCTAATCCAACGGTTTCTGGAATGTTGTATTTAGTCCTAAACGCCGCCATTGCAGCAGGTGTCTCGCAGAGTTTTCTGAATTTTCCTGGCTTAACGCCACTATCAGCTTCATCCGCCATGGATGAATCAGAGAAAACTAAGACAGAATGAAATCTGGAAATGGGATCGAAACCCTAGACAAAGAGGAGACTGAGAACGAAGTCTCGAGACGAAATGAAAACAGAGGTAAGAATGAGAGGTCTTACAGGAATGTAGAAAGGATTTCCTAGGTTGAAATCGATTTCGCAGACGGCGGCGATGGCGGACTGGAGATGAATAGTTCTCGTCTGGTTTCAGAGAGAGAAGACAGAATCTTAAAACTTTTGTGGTGTGAAAACCCATAAAAACCCCCTTTTTTGGAGTTAAAGGAAAGAGACGGATTCGAACCGTCTCCCCTCACGACCGTTACATGAGGGGTAACGGAAAAGGAATCAACGAGAACAACGTTCTAAACGCCGTTACACGGAACGTTAGTTCAAATTTAATGCGAGGTGTACGAAACACGCCACGTAGAGTCATTATTTTGAGAAAATTATGACTAAACCGCCAAAAGACATCAATGGAAGCCCGATGACTGTATCTGCACGATACCTTGTCTGTTCGGCTCTGAGTTCACTTTTGAGCTTTACTCATCATCTTCGAACAGTGATAATGAGCGAAAGCTGGGGAGCAATTGTAGGGAGGTGTTACCGAACAGGTGCAAATAGTAGCCGAACACGTGGTGTCCTAAGACCCGTGTAATGAGGAAAGTAATATGGGATTCCGTATAAGATGAACGGCGGCAGAAAGGTCCGGTGCATCCAGAGGGTACCAGATTAGATTGTCTGTTTGGCTGAGAAGGACTAACGGCATGAGAAGTCGTTAGTTAGTACAGCCTGTTCGGCCAAGAGGGGCCAATAACATAGAAAGTCATCAGTTGGTACATTCTGTTCGGCCTAGATGGACCAGTGGCATGAGAAGTCATTTACTTAAGTAGTCTGTTCGGTAGGGGCATACGCCGAACAGATGGAGCTACTTGATGGGACGTTGTCTTAAGAGACAAGGCAATAAGGGGTGTCCTCTAAAACGGACCCGATATACGGTAAAGATGTGGCATGAGACAGTCCTACTAAGGGATGAGTTCTATAGTGAGAAGAGACCCTATGAGGAAGGGATCTCAGTTGATTGGATAAGAGATTCCCAGAAGAGCCAGGTTTCCTGTACGAGACAGGAGGCCTGGGACGAGAAGGATGCTTGGAAAGCAAGCATGCTCATATCTATAAATACGAGGTAAACCTAGAGGGAAAAGGTACGCAATAAGTTGCACTCACTTTACACTTTCCTACTGATAATTAGGGTTTTGATACAGTACGAGATACTAACTTAGGCATCGGAGGGCCTTTGCCACGAGAGGCAGAGGTGCGCTCACCCCTTGTCTGTTTTACAGGTTAGGGTTCAGGCGAAAGGATTAGGGTTCCGGTTGGACAGCACGTGAAGGAAGGAGATTCGGTGCTGTTCTAGGTACCATCTATTTCTCTCCACCTACATCGCTAAGTTTGGATTGATAAACATAAAAGGGCGACGGTTCTGTGGAAATGTTCTCTCCACGTGACCACATCGTCTTATCACAGTGTAAAGCATTAAGGAAGAAAAGATGGGATAAGGATAACTGCCAATTTACAACATTTCGACACGGTTCACAAAATGACATTGCCCTTTCATTAAGCTTCGAAACATGATTAAAAGAAAGAAAAAGAACCGGGGGAACTGGTAAAGTAAAACAGGGGCTCGCGAATCCCATTGTCTTCTCTTACGGGTAGAACTTCTTAATATATTTGGAATTCACTGCCCCCGTCTTGAAACCGTCTTCAACACGGGCCAGGTGGTAGTACCCACTGGCAGAAGCACTGATTACTTCGTAGGGCCCTTCCCATCTGGGTGTGAATTTCAGCGTCTTCAGATCCCTCATTATTGCCGCGGTAGCCTTCCAGACTAACTCCCCAACCTTGAACACCCGCGGCATCACGCCTTTGTTGTAGTAGCGTGCCACGGATTCCCAATACTTCTTGTGGGCGAGGGCTGCTGCCACCCTTCTTTCCTCGAGGGCTTCTAAATCTGCCCTTCTCCCTTCTGCGGAGTTTTCCACCGCGAGGATCATCCGCGCGGAGGGGACGCTTAGTTCCGCGGGCAAGACCGTTTCCGCTCCATACACCAAGCTGAAGGGGCTGGCGCAGGTAGATTTCCTCTTCGAAGTACGATAAGCCCAAAGGGCTATTGGTAGATGATCAGCCCAAGTGCCCCCACGCTCGTCCAGCAGCTTGCTCAGTATTCTTATCAGGGTTTTGTTCGTTGCTTCTGCCTGCCCGTTTCCTTGTGGATAGTAGGCGCTAGAGGTACGGTGATCGACCGTGTATTCATCGAGGAGGCTTCCCACATGGTGATTAATAAACGGAGTCCCGTTATCAGAAAGAATCATCTTGGGTATGCCAATCTTGCAGATGATATTTTCTTTGATAAACGCTACCACTGCATCTCCCGTGGCCTTCTTCAGCGGAGCAGCCTCAACCCACTTGTTGTAAACCTCCGTGGCTGCTAAGATCCATCTATTTTTTCGTGATGCTGGCCTAATTGGTCCGACTAGATCCATGGCCCAAGTGCGAAAGGGATAAGGGGCGCGGATTGAATGTAATTCCACAGAAGGAGCGTGGACCAAGTTTCCAAACTTTTGACAAGCTTGGCACCTCTGAACATACTGCTTGGAATCCTTCTCCATGGTGGGCCAAAAATATCCCAGATGAACCAACTGTTCATAAAGCTTTCTCCACCCTTGGTGCTCAGTTTCGTGGGTCTTTGCTAGAACCTCTTCTGCTTCCTCTTTATGTATGCATATTTGGGGCATCCCGTCGAGGGTCCTTCTGAATAAGAGTCCCTTATCTAAGAAGAAGCGTCGGGCTCCGCGGACAACCCTTGCGGACTCAGTTCGTTCAATGGGCAGGGATCCTTCTCGCAGGTAATCAATGTAGACTTGTCTCCAATCTATCTCCTGGTTGCTGGCACTCACCGTTAGGCATTCTGGCTTGGCCGCGTACAAGGAGCACCAAGTGCAGTTTTTCGCGATTAGATCGTCGTCCCTTTTCATGTTGGGCCAATAGTAACTGTAATGCCCCCATTTTTGGGTTCATTAATTAATCTTTTTATTAATAATTCAAACAGAGTCTGGCTCATTATTACATTGTTAATCTCACAAAGGAGTACATTTTATTCAAAAGGGAAGGGAACTAGGGTTCCTAACTACAGCTCCGCCTGCTCTTCCATCCTAGCCAGCTCTTCGGCTCCGAAAGCCTCCACAGTGTACATCTCACCCTATTCATCTATAAGGTCTGACACATTATACCGGCGTCGCCACCAATATAATATGTCAGGGTCACCAAAGGCAACACCGTGAGCTTACAAAGCTCAATAGAATAAACCATACCCATTAACCCTTAACTTACAACAAAGAAGTATATAAACAATTACGCATGCTCATTCATTAAAGTAATTAATCAATAGCAAATCCGCATTCGCTATCTTTCTATCGTAAGTGTCCGTGTCATCAGAGTTTCTCCTACGTAGCGTTTCGTAGACCGTGTCACCATTTAGTCTTTTATTCACCAAATCAACATTTTGAAAATCATTTTTAACACACACACACCACACAATGGGCAAGTCCAGCCACATTGAGGTTTTTAAAGCACACACAGCCTCACAATGGTTCCGCCACCACGGTTTTCCATTGGAACACACCCAACCTCGATTCCGCCGTTCCGGGTTCTCGAGTATCCTCACAATGGTTCCACCATCCCGGGTTCCCATTGGCACACATTTTGCATTGGCTCCTCTCCACGGATAACCAAGCCAAAATTCAAAACCCTCGGTTCCGCCGCTCCGGGTTCCCGAGTAACCTCACCATGGTTCCGCCACTTCGGGTTCCCATGGGAAATTTCAAAAAAAAATCATTAAAACAATTGCGTTGGCTCCTCTCCGTGGATAACCAAACCACAATTCATCCCTCGGTTCCGCCGCTCCGGGTTCTCATTGGGTTTTTCACAAATCTTTCTTTTACACACGCACACCACAACTCACATAATGACTATCTCATTGGTCATTATGTAGTTTCAAAAATATTTTACCAAGGCCATGCCTTTAAACACACCCTAGGTGTCAGGTTTCTAACTTTCTCAGTTTTCGTGTCTCGTTCTCATGCATAGACTCCGCCGCAAGACTTTCATGTAATCATAGTAATCTTGAAACTAAACTAGCAAGATCATCCAACTCTATATTATTTAGCAAGCTCAATTATTCGTAAAGCATAACGTCAGATGTACGGATGCCTTTGGAGTGATAATCACTTATGATTTACTTGAAAACAACCACAAGTAATGCAAGTAAGCACATAACAAGTCTAATATCATCTAAACGGTCAAAATACAATTACTTATAGTTAATCCACGGCGTTAACTTTCAAAGTTCATTCTTTCTTTCAAGATGTTCAAAACAGCATATGTTTATTGAATTGCAATGCATATATCAGAATAGTGTCGATAAGGATTCTATGTTTTCACGATAGGTGTCGATTAGATAATCTATGTGATCATGCCATTATCTTTATTCTAATCGATTCGAGTCATGCATACGATATGCCATACTTAGTGAAAAATCTATCTCACGTTCTTAGCCTACTTTAAAGTAAACTTTATATTTGGAGAAGTAGTAAGGTTTATCTACGTTCATTTCAACAACATAACTTATACACATTCTATTTATATTCGGAGTAGTAAGTATGGGATAAACTACAAAAATACATGAATGTCTATACTTAAGATTCGAGTGTATGGAATAGTCTACAATCATTTCAAAATACGCATATCTTACGCTATATTTAGAGTTAGAAAGCATAGGTAAAATCCACATATACTTAGAGTGTAGGAGGTGTAGGAAAATCCTACCTTGATCCGAAACTAGTCGGGGCCGAATAAGCTAGTTGGAAAATTCTACGGGCGGTGAAATTCCAAATTTGGACTCAACTTTGGATGGCAGTAACTTGGTCAATATTTGGCCGAATATGATCGTTCTTGAGTCAAAATCGACGCTCTAGAAGTGCTCTACACCTTTTGTGAAGGAAGTTGATCCTAGAAACTACTTTAGGTAGGAGAAATATGGTGATAAAGGAATGGACTGTTTGCTGTCTGGAATCTGGAATCCGAAATTTTGACTGAACTTCGGATGTCAATATCTTTGTCGTTTCTTGACCGATTAGGGTGGTTCTTGGGTCTAACTTGAAGAGCTCGAAGTGCTCTACAACTTTCCCGAAGGAAGTTTATCCTAGAAACTACTTTAGGTAGGAGAAAGACGAGGTTTTGTGGAGGGCAGTAGGCTGCCTGGAAAACAGAAATGGTTTCTAGAGAGAAGTTGGAGCAATGCTTTGAAGGTGTGAGTTCAAGGCTTGAATGGCTTGCTATTTATAGGCCAAGTTCTCCTCTCTCCTCTCCCTAGCCGGCCTCTCTCTCTCTCTCTACATCTCATTTTTTTATTCAACCAAATCAAGCTTCCTTGGAAGATCAAGGTCTAGAACTAGGCTTGCATGGCTATGGATTTGGTACTTATTAAATCTACTAGATCTTCAAGACCAAGACTTTCATTAAAATAACCAATACACATGTGTTCTATTGAAATATTATATATATATATATATAGCATTATATATATATATATCAAAACACACATATATATATATACAATAGATGTACTTACAATCTAGGAAGATTACAAATCCTAATAAACTAATCAATAGCACATATGTTCCAATATAATACTAGATATGGTTGTCCTAGGTTTACAAGTGCAAGAAAAACCCTAGATTTTGGTGGTACAAGATGATGTAGGAAGATTGGCCAAGATTGGGCTAGATTTGGAAGGTACACTAGCACACACATCACTCTCCCTCTCTCCCTCTCATCCGGCCATCTCTCTCTTTCTCCCTCCATCTCTCTCTCGGCCTCTCTCTCTCTCTCTCTCTCTCTCTCTCTCTCTCTCTCTCTCTCTTCTCTCTTGGTACAAAGTACATATATATATATATATATATATATATAGGTGAAAGAATACAAGTACTCTAGTACCTTGATGATCTTCCTAGATTTCTAGGTCAAGATATCCTAATAAACTATGCCAATTGACACATGTTTGTTCATAAAATATAACCTAGAATTATAGGGTGACATATGCCTATCTTAATACTTAATTGAATTAGGCACATGTTGGTTGATAAACTAATAAGACTTAGGTACTTGGCTAGGCCAGGAAGATTGATCAAGAGTACAACATATCTTGGTTTTCTCTCTCCTATCTCTCCCATCTCTCTCGGCTCTCTCTCCTCTCTCTCTCCCGAATTCTCTCTCTCTCTCTCCCTTGTACTACATAAGTATATTTATATAGATACATATCTTCAATTAGATTTTGGAAGTACAAGGTAATTAATAAACAAAAAGGGAATTTGAAAGAATAAGATATTCCTATTTTAATAATGAATTGAACACATGTTTTCTACATCTATATTATATTGGGGTGGTTGTACTGGTACCCTATTATAATATTCATATAAGTACTAGAGAATCTGGGTGGATATCTAGTCAAAATTTTATAATATAAAGCTCCGATTTGACACATGTCTCCTTATAATACAATATTTGTACTCAGAGAATCCTAGAACCCAATATTATATTAGATACTCTTCCAATTCTTTAATGGGAGAATCCCATGGGATTCTAGTCATTGAATTATCTATAATATAATAGTACTAGTCCTATTATCCAATGGATAATAATTCTACTAACAACTATGGACCAATGGACAAAGGTCAACAGTTGACTTTGGTCAAAAGGGTTCATCTAGGGTTCAAGAGATCAAAAGGTTCAAACGGTTCAAGGAAGGTCAAGGGTTTAATTAGGTTATCTCCACGGATTAGATTAGAGGCTAACTAGGCTTGCTAAGTAGGATTTCTAGTCAAGAATTTAATCTAGGTTTAAACTTGATGGTTTAGGAAGGTAGTCCAACCTACTTGTCTTTAGAAAATGATCTTATTGCTCGGAGTGAAGAAATCTAATTTTATAAGTCTAGAATTTAGTAACGACGGATTTTTGGGTATTAAAAACGAATTTTAAAAGAAGTCCAAGTAATTAAAATAAAATTCAAATTTTTAACGAAATTTTCACTGACAAAAAATCAGGGTCGTTACAGTAACCCTGCCTTTGAATCCTTTTGTACAGGGCTATCTCGTTGTCCACACAATTGTTTTCGTGAGTCCGGTCTAGGACTTCTTCCGCCTCCTTTGAATCAACGCACCGCGCGAGCCACCCCTGCGGGGCGCGGTGATACAACTCTCCACGCAAGACTACGAAGCACGAGAGCTCCGCGGTGGACAAGTGTCCTACGCCAGTGATTAACTGAATTTTGATGGATCCGTGCCAATCCTCTGTTGGCTCTGAAAAGTCTTCTACCGCGGATGGTTCAAACATCTTCACAATCTCTATGCAAGCTCTTTTCTCCTCAAATTCCGTCTTTTCCCCCAGCGTTGCGAGAGCTTCTGGGAAACGGTTCTCTAATCTGGGCTTATGGATGATGCTGATACTTTTGAAAAAATTCATCAGTTTCTGGACTGTCGTTCGGTACGGTGCCCAGGTTGGCTCTTTCAACGCGTAAACTCCTTCTGTTTGTAGAACTACCAGTTTTGAGTCTCTCGCTATCTTCAGGTGCTTGATCCCTCTTTCTTTCGCTGCCACTAGGCCCAAGATCAATGCCTCATATTCCTCCTCGTTATTAGAACAGGGGAAACTTAACTTGTAAGCCAAGTGGAATTTTCCCCCTTCTTTGTTTTGCAGTACTATTCCCGCGCCTCCTGATTCATTACCCGCGGCCCCATCGAAGCTGAGCGTCCAGTGCTGTTCATCTGTGCTGGCCGCGAGAGCTTCGAAACCATCTCCGGGTAAACATTCTTCGAGCGGTTCGCATTGTCCGCTTGGGAATTGGGCCAGAAGGTCCGCTAAGGTTTGACATTTAATTGCCCTCGGTGTTGAGCATGAAATCTCAAATTCTGCAAGTGTTAACAGCCAGCGGGCGACCCAGCCCGTGAGGGCGGGTCGAGATAGCAGATATCTTACCGGCTCACACTTAGTAATTATCTGTATAGGAAACGAAACGAAGTAATGGCGGAGCTTTTGCGCGGTGAAAACGAAGGCTAAGCAATGCCGCTTGATGGCGGTGTATCTTTCTTCCGCTCCCTGAACCTTCCTGCTGATGTAGTAGACTGGGTGCTCTGTTCCATCTACTTCTTGCACTAGCAGGGCCCCAATGGTTCCTGGCTGGTTTAACCACATGACGGATATTGTACGCGGATTCTAATAGGGCGGAAAATGTTCCCAGCTTCAGGTTGATGAGCAACATCTTGAACTCATCCATCATTCCGCCAATGCAGATTTCAACAAGTTGAACTTCCTTCACCGATTCAGTGCAATCAACTGCGCGATCTTAGAATCTCCTGATGTAATCTACCACATCCTCTCCACTTGCTTGTGTTTCCTTTGTCAAACTAATTACCGTCACCTTCTCGCGGACCTGGAAGAACTTAGCGTAGAAGCTGTTCACCATTTCTTCCCAAGTGGTGATCGAGTAAGGCTCCAGGTTGACATACCACATGTACGCGCAGGAATTGAGAGACTTTGAAAACTCGCGGAGACGCAAGTTGGAGTCGAACGCGTGGGCCCCAAGGGATTCTATAAAACCGACCACGTGCTCTTGAGCGCTGCCCTCTTTCCCGTCAAATTTGACGAACTTTGGTGGGGTGTACCCTTCCGGGTAAGATAGCGATAAGATCGTCTCGGGGTAGGGGGGGCAGATATCTTGGCTAGGAAGAGAAGGTAGAACTGTCTTTGCTTTTTCTTTAGTAAGGAGGACCTGCACGTCTACCAGAGTGATGAACTGCCCCGCGGACGGGGTCCCAACTTCAGTAGCGGCTGGCTCCTTTCTGCTTGCCTCGCTTGCTTTTTGCTGCTCCAGTAGGGCCTGGACTTCCGCCATGGTGATGTAGGGGCCCGCGGACGGCGTGCTGGTACCATCGGTGGCAACCTCTTTCTGGCGGTCCCCAACGGGATTTCCAGCTGTAGACACCTCCCAAACGGGGCATCGCCATACAAATTGATCACATTGTGTTTGCTCGATTGGTTGCTTGTGTAGACACCCCAATTTGGCCTAACGATTATTTCAAGTCCCACCTTGGGACCATCCCGATGATGAAATGGATACAATGATTGCTGATTGCTTCCTTGAGGACCTTAGGACTTTCGGTGAGAACTTTGAACCACTTAGAGGACCCAATTCAGAGCCATACAGCCTTTCAGACAGAAATACAGAAGCCTAGGAGAATCCATCTGACGGCCGTAACATCGATCTAACGGCCAAAACATCAATTCCTCACCCGAGCAACCTGTTGCCAGCAAAATCTCCCTGAGAGATCAATTCCTCGGCCGCAAGATCTATCCTTCGGCCGAGACATCCATTCCACGGCCGCAAGATCCTTTACTCTGGGCCGCCAGATCGACCTTTTTCCAGACTCTGGAACGTTCTGTCAGACGTTTGGTTTGATCCAACTACACTATCTTCCCGATGCGTTCGGGCTACGCTCAGAGATTACGACGTGGAGTTAGAGATGCATTGCAATTGCAATTGCCATCTCATGATTTGATTGGCCGGAGTGAGTCATCCCTATGCCTATATAAAGGAGCCTTTGGGCTCCGAAATACACACACAGAAATTGATAGACCTACACACTCAATCAAGCCTCAAAGCTCTACACAAATAATCCCTCAATCCCACACTTCAAAAGCCCTAACCTCCCGAAGGCAGCCGTCAATCCGGCGATCAAACCCCGAAGTTCAAACCCTAACCCTAGGGTTCTCGATCGAGCAATCAGTCAATCACTCCCAATCCAAAGCAATCAAGCAACTGAGGGATCAAGGTGGTGAGGCCCAACGGCCTCTGGTTTGTCTTAATTTACTGTATCTTTGACTAACCGTAGCATTTTGATTATCCGTTAATCTTTCTGTTTGGTGTGAGGAAGAACACCGACCGGGGCTTCGATCCCTCGGCCGGTACATCAAACCAGTGTGATTACTCGGCCGTGACATCCATTCACCGGCCGAGTAATCGATCTCCTGGGACAGTTTATTTGCTTTCTCTGCTTTCTAATGCATGCTTATTTATCGCACTGGCTCACCTTACTTACTGTTTAAAGGAATAAATAAACAGACTATGTGTTGGAATTAAACAAAGCATCTACACGTCTTATGTTGAATGATTATGGGCCAGTCTCACGACTGGGCAAAGAGGGGTGCCTAACACCTTCCCTTTATTGTACTTTTGGCTCCCGTATCCAGAATCTCTATCTGTTTTCCCAGTTTTAATAAACTGGGTGGCGACTCTATTTGATGATAACCGTTATCATGTGGCGATGTTCCTGGCCATGGGAATGTCCATGATTTTGGTTTATGAAGCGAGCAACCAATCGAGCAAACAAACGTGATCAATCTGTATGGCGATGCCCCGTTTGGGAGGTGTCTACAGTTTTTGGCGACTCTGTTGGGGATTTGAGAGCCATAACCAAAAAGTTCAACATTAGACTAATACAAGCTTTGTTTAATTCATCTATCATACGCATCGAGCGGGTAAATCGTTGAGTTCGCCTGATATCCCGGCATGACACGGGCTATGTTGGGGGTTCCAGCAAACTCCACAGTCACTCGTACCTAGTGGTATATCAAAAAGGAAATCACCCAATCGCCGCCTATGATGGGCTGGTGAGAGGATTGGTGCCCTTTGACAACGGAGCACCCTGAAACTACCTAAACCTTGCATGCTTTAGAAAGCCATAGAACTTATCAAACTAAGACAGGAACCTACAGGCTAGGAACCTACTTGCATTCTACTTGCAAAAGTTCTTCCTCACACCTTGTATCATTTGTTGTTGTATTAACTCTTTTCTGTGCAGAAGGGTTGGGATTTTCAAACCCAAATCCTAACCCTACAACAGGCCGAATACTGACTTCCAGGTATTCTATTTTTCAAACAGGCACAATAGGTAGGTTAAAGAAGCAACCTCAGCCAGTTTTATACTCTTACAATACCCGAAGTCACGCCAAACAGAGGTCTTTACAGTCATCTCATCGGTCGCCTTCGTCTACCAAGACACTTTCACCGCAACGGTCCCAATCAGTTTCAGGGACTTCGCGGTCGTCTCCTCAACAAACCCGATTATCTACCCAATTCCAAGCTTCACCAAGCAATCTCCCTACCTACACCCCAAAAATGGCAGACAATGATGCTACCATCACCGAACTCTGAGCCCAAATTGCCTATTTACAAGCTGAGAAAGCAGCAAGAGATGCTGAAGACAAGAAAAACGACGAGGAAGCAGAGAATCCTCATGAAATTATAGAAAACCCTGAATTGGCCAAACAGGTCAAGGAGATCAAGCACGCTTTGGCTCGCTCACAAGGAGACCAAATTCTAGATTTCGAAGGACTCTGCCTCTTTCCAGAATCTCAATTGCCTGGACGGTTCAAAATGCCAAACATCGAGAAATTCAACGGGATTGGTGACCCTACCAGCCATGTCCGCCATGTCATCAACACTCTGAAGCCTATGGGCTTGACCGACGAGCTCATCGCTCAATTGTTTCAAAGAACTCTCACTGGAAGCGCCCTCGATTGGTTTCTCACTTTGGAATTTGTGCACTATCAAACTTGGCCTGAAATTGCTAACGCTTTTGTCAAGCAGTATGCGTACAATGTCCAAATTGAGCTAACTACCCGAGATTTGGAGATGACTAAACAAGAATCCAGTGAGGACTTTGCTACCTTTGTGGCAAGATGGAGAGAAAAGGCTGCCAAGATGAAAAGCCGCCCTTCCGAAGAAGATCAAGTGAGGATAGTTGTCAAGAACCTACAGCCCAAATACCTCACCCACATTTACACTCAAGCTATCACTGATTTCAAACGCCTACATGCCACTGGGTTGCAAATCGAAGATGGAATCAAGCTAGGACTCATTGGGAAAGAAGAGGCCACTCCTCCACCTAGAAAAACCTTTCCAACCCGTGCATCCCCTACCTCCATCAACACCCTTAACTCAGTCTTACCACAAGACCCTTTTCAAGCTAGCTCATCTAGAAACACGAATCGCCCTCGCCGCAATTTCGACCCACTCTATATGACTCCATCCCAAGCCTTAGCCATCCTAAGCCGTCAAGGGCACCTCAGGCTCTTGAATAATCCACCTCCTCAGCCACCTTATGGCCCAAGCTATGATCTCAATAAGCAATGTGCTTACCATCAACACCCTGGACATGAGACAGACCGCTGCATGCGTCTTCGTCATGACATCCAGGATCTCATTGATAGTCAAGCCATAAAACCTCCTAAGCCTAATGTACAAACCAATCCACTTCCCGCTCACAACAACGAATCACTGCCTCAAAATATCAATCTCATAAGCCTATCCAATAGCCCCACATATAATCCTGCCCTACACATTATTCCAAATACCCAAGCCAAACCATCCCTAATCCTCTCCAAGAACGAGGAATGCTTTGCAACAGGGGGAGAACCCCACATCTATGCTATTGATGATGGGGATTGGTGGTTGGACATGCGTCAAGCCCTACTGAATGACTGGAAAGTTGGAAGAATTGAGCCTGCTGATCCTTGGGGTACCCAAGAAGAAGAAGTGGGTCACCTCACCCGAAGCGGAAGGGTGTATAAACCTCCTAAACTAAGTGGGGAAAGTTCAACCTCAACGCGAGTAATGGAAAAAGAGGAAGGAGAAGAAAGCCAAAGGACCGAACCTGAGGAAGACAGGGTGCTAAGACAACTAAAGAAAATCCAAGCTGATATCTCTATTTGGGGATTGCTTATGTCCTCCTACGAGCATCGTAACTCCTTTTTCAAAACCTTGGGGAAAGCCAAAGTTCCCATCGACATCACCCCCGAAGAACTCGTGGGCTTCATAATGACGTCAAAGGCTCCAAAACCAACGATAGCTTTCATTGACAAGGATCTACCTCCTGAAGGGCCTGCACACAACAAACCTCTCTACATTTCACTTAAATGTCTCACTAAATGGATCCCACTGGTCTTGGTGGATAATGGGTCTGCTTTAAACGTATGTCCTCAAAGGACCCTCGACAAGCTAGGGATAAACGCCACCGACGTACGCCCTTCAAGCCAGGGAGTAAGGGGGTATGACAATTCAAAGAGAAGAGTGGTTGGGTGTGTCACACTGCCAGTAGAAGTGGAGAAGATCAAAAGGGACGTGGAGTTCCATGTGATGGATATACCGGCCACCTTCAATCTCTTATTAGGAAGGCCTTGGCTACATGACGCTGGGGCAGTACCTTCCACTTTGCATCAAAAAGTCAAATTCGCGGTAGACGGAAGGGTCATAACCATTCTGGGGGATTCATCAATCCGAACTCATTCTGATACGCCTGTGCAAGAGGTAGAAACCGAGGAAACCTTCCTTACTGGATTCAGTCTTGAGGAAGCAACCAATGTGCAAGCCTTAATGGCTGAAAGAAACTTCTACGTAAGCACCCCTGCCATATGGATGATGAAGAAGCAAAAATACCTCCCTGGGTTGGGTTTAGGCAAAAGATCACAAGGCATCTCGCAAATGATTGATCCTCCGCATAATCAATACGCCTTTGGTCTCGGCTACACCCCGACAGAAGCCGAGGTAAAAAGGAAGAAAAGCATGGAAAAGGCTAAAGCAAGAGGAAGCAGGGTCAAAGAAGAGAAATTCGTGATCCCAAAAACGCTCAATGGCTGGTTTGTGAGAGAAGGAGAAGACTTTCCATTCTGTGGCTTCGCAGAAACATGGGAAGACAAAGTTACCAAGCAACGGTACCCTGGAATGCAAATCTTCTTTGATCAGGAATGGACCAACAATGATTTGGAAGAAGAACCAACCAATTCATCTCCTACTCCCGAAGACTGGATTGAGGTGCTTGCTGAATTTGACCTAAAGATTCTGTTTAGCAAAGAGGGTGAAGAAGAGTATAAAACTGCAAAAGGAAAAGGAGCCACTCCCGAAATACTGCAGTAAATCACATGACAAAAACATTGCTTTCATTTCCTAAAGACAAGTTAGGACATGTTTTGGGCCCCTGTTTGGGCATTATCTACCATTGAATAAATCCCCATTTTATCACTTCTATGCTTGACAAATGATTCCATCTTTAAAATGTGATTGTTATACACTACAATCTCTCTGCCAAAGATAAAAGGATTTCAAGAATCTAATTCTTTATGTTACCGACCAAAAGGAAAGAGGGGACGAACCCTGGTTACTTAGAACTAGGCTTTTTATCAAAACTCAGGAAAAAGACGCTATCTCTGTGAGAACACTTAGGGTTAGCTTGCCCATTGTGAAAGTACAAACACAACAGGAGATTCATAAAAACATCTCCATCAGATTCCTCTCCAAAACACCAAAACCTTCTTGAGAGAAAAATGCTCGTTGGGTAAAATATGCGCCCAAGCAAAAGTAAGAGCAAAGCCTGCTAGGACAAAAAAAAAAGCGAAAACGCAGCCTAGGCAAAAGTTAAGGCATTCAAAGGAAAGCTCGCTAGGGACTCAACCTCTATCAGGTAACCTAGGCAAAACCTAGAGCATGAGAGAAAGAAAAACCAAGAGTGAAATCCCAACCCCCAAAGGTGGTGATCTTGGAAATACGTAAAAGGCCTGATTCCTTGATTAGGATACGTAGGCAATCTCGCGTCGAGATGCGGCCCAAACATTTGGAGAGGAGAAAGACAATATCAAAAGGTTTGTACTCAATGATAGGCATAGCTAACTCTGCGTATTGAGCTCACAAAAGATGAGTTAGTCATTTTCCAGGGAATTGGCAAAAACAAAGATACATAAGAATCATCGTTCATCCTCTCTGACTCAAAAATCGTCGACATAAGGGACCAAGCATTCTAACAATCCCAAAACATGGCAAAGAGATTGAAGGAACAGCAAAAGCAAATAAAAGAGCCTGAATCAAATTCAAGTGTAAGAAGAGAAAAACGCCACTTGGCTAAAAACAAAAATCCAACTTCTTTAGGAAATGGAAGTAGCGGCCGAAGAATGGAACCCTCGGCCGAGTGATCCATTCCTCGGCCCATGTTTAAATCCAGACATTCACAAAACTTTGAAAAATATTGCATAAATATCTAATTTCTCGTACATGCTGAGGATGTTTAAAATACAAAGAAAAAAATACAAATGTCAAATTATCTGTTTTTAGAACTAACAAATACAGGTACAAGAAAGGAAAGGCTAGCTACTGCCCACGACCCCTCTTGGGCGCGGGACGAAAACGCTCAGGAACTGAGACACTGATCCTCTGTCCCTCACCAGCCGCGGCATCTCCATCACCAGCTCTAGTACTCCCACCCTCGCTAACTCCAGCACTCTGGGTGACCGACACTGTCGGTATTCGCTCTGCTTCAAGCTGCAGAGACACAGGATATAGGCATTTAGTTTCACATGAAACGTAGGATGGAAAAAGAAGAGATCAAAGGATGCATACCGCAGCTATTCGGCCGCGCTGCCGTCGAGCCAAAGCCTCTGCACTCTGGAAAGCACGCAACCATTCCTGAACCACCTCAGCAGGCACCTGCAGAGGAAGCAATTGCATATACAATCAAATAAGCAAGGAACGCTGAAGGAAACCAAAGCAGAATCTACAATATTACCTGCTGAATTCCGGCAGGAAGCACGTGGAACTGCGTAGTACACGGTGTCAGTGGCAAACGCTCCTCTTCTCCATTTGCATTGTGGAAAGAAATGAAACTGGGGGCCCGTGGCCAAACAGGAGGAGCAGCAGCAGCAGTAGTGGTAGGAAGGGTCAACGAGGCCGAACGAAAGACTGAGTAGTCTCCCACTACGAGAAAACTCATGGCTGGCTGTCTCTCAAGAGCAAGTAGCAAGCCCTCCCCGGTCAAAAGATGGGTCGATCTCATACCAACAGGAGGAGGGAGAGGAACAAGCTGCAACGCCTCAGAATGTGGAAAGTACTGACTCGCTACCCTCTCTCCAAGGTACTAGGCTCTCGAAAATGGCCCTTCCAGAAGGAAGTGCTGGCTGTCTAATGCCCGAGCAGAGGTCAACTCCAGAGGAGCATCATCAAGTAGCACGCCCCATGGGTCAAAACGTACCTACAACAAGGGAAATAGCATCAAAATGACAGGATGAGGAAATTGCACGAAAATCAGAGGATAAAGAGATGTCATACCTGATCCACCGTTAGGCGATCCAAAACTCGCCTCCAAGCCAGCAAGTCCATGGCAGGCGATCGTGACTTCCGAACCCCTTTCAACCAACGGGCTGCCTGAGGAACAAACCTAGGCTCACTATGCCTAGTCGGAGGAGGAAACTGCAACAAGTGCTCAAAAGCCCAGAGCTACAAGCAAAGACGGAAAACATGAATAACAAAGATAGAAGCAACAAGAGGATAATGCAGAAATCAAAATGTATACCTCAAGAATACGATGGTGTCCGCCAAGCGACAAACTAACTCCCCGGGAACAAGCACTAAGGTGTCCATACAACGTGGCTAGGGCAGGAGTTCCCCAATCAAACTCTGCTATGGTCTCTAAGTGCACCAAAGCAGCCAAGAACTGAACATGTACCGAATTCTCCTTGTTGCAAAACAAAGTTTGCCTAAGGAGATAAAGCAGGAAAGCTCGTACCAGCTGAGAAAGGGGAATCTCCGTCAGGATATCAACTTGATCAAACTCTTCCCGAAGCCAGGTATATGTGATATGGCCACTCTCTGACACAATGGGAACCTTCCCCAAAAGATATCCAAGGGCACCCTTCCGCTCATGGATCCGCGGGTCAATTGGAAGAGGATCGCCGCCTACTCTTAGGCCTGTGAGCAAAGCAAAGTCACCCGGAGTGATCGTCATCTCCCCAGCCTCCGGAAGGTGGAAAGTGTTGGTGGTATCCCACCACCGCTCGACCAAGGATGTGGTCAATCCCAACTCCGCCTTCGGAAGATGGAAACCAAGTATCAAGGGCTCGAAGCCAGCCAAAGCAACTGCATCCTTGGCTTCCTGAGGAAGCCTCTCATACCACTCAAAAACCTAGGGGCAGCTTCCCCACACGCGCAGCCTCTCGTTTGCCTAACAAAATACGAAGAAGGAATCAAATACACAAGATATCGCCTATACAGGGGGCAACTTCTAGAACTCAAACTCCCTATCAAAATATCAAACTATCACTCTGCGAAATCTCACATACAAAAATCATTTGACAGGATAAAATTCTACCTTCTTGTTGGTGAAGCCAAAGTGCTGCTCTGGCTCCCTGTGCAAGACCTCAGGTGGGGTGTCACTGAGGGGAGGACGGTATCGCAAAGAACCACCACGCCCGACCAAGTGAACCTGAGGAGCGTAAGTAGCAACGTCAAAAGGTGGAAGAATATCACCGCCCACATCAGTAGAAACCTCGGGTTCAACCCCGAGAGGAATGGGTTGCGAGGAACTTCCCCCAACAGTGGCTCTGTGCCGACTTGAACGAAGAACGCGGGAACTTGAAATCCCACCAAGAGTTGCGGCCTCAATGGCCGGAGCTTTGCCCGTGTCCCTAGGCACGGCAGGAACATCAGATGACGGAGGAGGAGGCGGTGATGAAGACATGACAGCTGGAATCGTATGGTCGGAAGGGACGGCGGCGGTAAGGTGGGGGATGGCGGCGGCCGACGAGGAGAGAGAGGAGAGATCGGCGGCGATTGTTTGGACGAGAGAAGAGAATGAGGAATGGAAAGGATGATATGACTCGTAAGATCGATTTAACTAAACTTAAATCGATTTCCTGACTTTTGGCGTTCTCACGGCCGAGACATCAATTTCTCGGCCGAGACATCAATTCTTCGGCCGAGAGATCGATCTCCTGGCCCCTTAATCAAATTCCCTCAGCAACGGCAGATTTTGCTTAGTGCACTAGCTCAAGCCACTATAGACTTCTAAGTCCTCAACCGACCAAACAGCCTTGGGTGCAGCCCCAAGCCAATACAATGTGATCAAAATTAATCTTGGGGGCATGCCCAAGCATCGAAGCTCTCTCTCCACAAACTGCTGGCCAAAGCAAGTTGAAACACCCAGCGGCTTTACGCCCATATCCATTATCAATTCACTCAGCGGCTTGAAGCCCATATCAATTCAGCGGTCCTGTACCCATCATCTCTACACAACTCAGTGGCCCTACGCCCCCACCTATCAATTCAGCGGTTCAAAGCCCATTACCTCAACAGGCTCAAGCTCTTTCTCCGTGCCCACTACTGTCAAAATCACTCAACGGCTCTACGCCCATTACCTCAACAGCTCTACGCCTGCACCTATATTCATCAACAGCTCTACGCCCGCCATCTCATTACATCAGCAGCTCTAAGCTCGCCACTCCAACAACCATACATCCATCAACTCACTTAGCGGCTCTATGCCTATGCTCGCTATCATGGCAACAGGCTCTACGCCTGTAATCACTCAACTTAGCGGCTCCAAGCCCATTGTCTCAACTGGCTCAAAGCCGTACACAATCAAGCTCTTAACAGGCTCAAAGCCTATGTCTATCACAATCTCAGCAGCTCGAAGCCCATTACTTCAACAGGCTCGAAGCCTATATCCACCATTTCAACTGGCTCGAAGCCATAACAACCATTTTAGCGGCTCTAAGCCCATTATCGACAGGCTCTACGCCCTTTATCACAACTCAACGGCTCAAAGCCCATTATCTCTGAACTGGCTCAAAGCCGTAAACAAACAAATCTCAGTGGCTCAAAGCCCAACATCTCAACTGGCTCGAAGCCGTAAACAAGCAACAGGCTCTAAGCCGCCCCAACAATCAAGACATTTATTCTCAGGCTCTACGCCTGAATGCTTAAAAATCTAACATTTTTGAATGCTCAAGCTCTACGCTTGGATGCCCAACCACTGTGTACTGGATGCTCAAGTCATACACTTGAATGCTCAAGCTCTACGCTTGGATGCCCAACCACTGCGTACTGGACGCTCAAAGCCTATACTTTGAATGCTCGGATTCTGCCGTCCGAATGCTCGAGCTCTACACTCTGAATGCTCAAGTCCGGAACTTGATAGAGGCTCTAAGCTTAAAACAAACACACACGCACGGGCCCGTGCACATATTGCATTATCACATCGAGTCTGCATCATTATATCTGTTCACATCTAACAACCATCATTGCACATATACACTCTGCATATCTCTCATGAAACAGGTCAATCCTGCGATCAACCGGCTCTACGCCTCGGTTTTATTGATCGGTTCAGCGCCTCGATCCTTTGGCTCCACGCCAACACTTATGATGAGAAAGCTCCGTGCACAGACCATCAGAATACAACCAGCACTACGCTTCGGTTCATATCACGTCAAGCTCTAAGCTCCGACAACTCAGGCCCTCGCCTCAAAACTGCAGCAGGCTCCACGCCTCAATCTAATCACCTCAGGCTCCATGCCTCAGTTTCTTCACCTCAGGCCCTTGCCTTATACCAGCTCCGCGCTTCGGTTCATTACGTCAAGCTCAAAGCTCTGACACCACAGGCTCTCATCCTGATCAATACCAGCTCCGCGCTTCGGTCCCATCAAGCTCTAAGCTCACCTCAAGCCTCCGCCTCACAAACCTCAGTAGGCTCCACGCCTCGATCCAGTCACCTCAGGCTCTCGCCTTATGATCAACACCAGCCCCGCGCTTCGGTCCTATCAATCACCTCAGGCTCTCGCCTATATGATCAACACCAGCTCCGCGCTTCGGTCTTATCAATCCAATCCCCTCAGGCCTTCGCCTCAAGATTGCAACAGGCTCCACGCCTCGATTCCGTCACTCTTCAGGCCTTCGCCTTATGACTACAACCGGCTCCGTGCCTCGGTTCTTCCATCTCCAAAGCTCCGTGCTCCAGCTACTGGCCCTGCGCCCCTCCTCCATCTCAAAAGCAAACCGGCGTCCAACTCATCCCCAGTAGATGGTTTGGATTCCACCCCAATTACATCAATTCCTTCCAGCTCATTCGTAAGGATAGAGTAAGGATGATCAAGAAAAGCAAACGCACCTGCAGTGTACTGATCTACCCCAAAATACTAAGGAAGCTCTCCGCAAAGAAACTCCCCCGGCAGCCCTGCGCTCCTTCAACTACTCTTCGCCAAAACCCTGGCTCAGTCTAGGTACGTCACACTACGGCTTTTTAATTACTCAGCCGTGACATCCATTCACCGGCCGAGTAATCGATTTCCTGGGACAGCTTTGTTTGCTCTTCTGCTTTCTGAATGCATGCTTACTTATCGCACTGGCTCACTTTGCTTACTGTTTAAAGGAATAAATAAACAGACTATGTGTTGGAATTAAACAAAGTATCTACATGTCTTACGTTGAATGATTATTGGCCAGTCTCACGACTGGGCAAAGAGGGGTGCCTAACACCTTCCCCTTATTGTACTTTTGGCTCCCATACCCAGACTCTCTATCTATTTTCCCAGTTTTAATAAACTGGGTGGCGACTCTGTTTTGATGATAACCGCTATCATGTGGCGATGTTCCTAGCCATGGGAATGTCCATGATTTTGGTTTACGAAGCAAGCAACCAATCGAGCAAACAAACGTGATCAATCTGTATGGCGATGCCCCGTTTGGGAGGTGTCTACGCCACGACTCTGCTGGGGAATTGAGAGCCATAACCAGAAAGTTCAACATAAGACTAATACATGCCTTGTCTAATTCATTAATCATATGCATCGAGCGGGCAACCCGTTGAGTTCACCTGATATCCCGGCATGACACGGGCTATGTTGGGGGTTCCACCAAACTCCACAGTCACTCGTACCTAGTGGTATATCAAAAAGGGAATCACCCAATCACTGCCTATGATGGGCTGGTGAGAGGATTGGTGCCCTTTGACAACGGAGCACCCTGAGACTACCAAAAACCTTGCATGTTTTAGAAAGCCATAGAACTTATCAAACTAAGATAGGAATCTACAGGCTAGGAACCTACTTGCATTTTCACTTCCAAGTCCTTCCTCACACCTTGTATCATCTGTTGTTGTAAATAACTTTTTCTGTGCAGAAGGGTTGGGATTTTCAGCCTAAATCCTAACCCTACACAAGCCAAGTACTGACTTACAGGTACTCTACTTTTCAAAGCAGACACAATAAGTAAAACAAAGAAGCAACCACAGCCAATTTTATACTCTTACAACACCCGAAGTCACGCCAAACAGAGGTCCTTGCAGCCGTCTCGTCTGTCACCCTCACTGGCCAAAACACCTACACTGCTACGGTCCCAATCACTTTCAGGGACTCCGCGGTCATCTCCTCAACAAACTCAATCATCTACCAAATCCTAAGCTTCATCAAGTAATCCTCCCACTCTCATGGCAGATAACGACGCCATCATTGCTAATCACCAAGCTCAAAGTCGCTACCTTATTAGCAGAGAAAGCAGCAAGAGATGCTAAGAACGAAGAGAAATCGGTGGAAGATGAGAATCCTCAAGAAGTGGTATTGGCAATCCTCCCACTCTCATGGCAGATAACGACGCCATCATTGCTGATCACCAAGCTCAAAGTCGCTACCTTACTAGTAGAGAAAGCAGCAAGAGATGCTGAGCACGAGAGAAGTTCAATAGAACTGGCAATCCCACTAGCCATGTCCGCCATGTCATCAACACTCTGAAGCCAATGGGCTTGAATGATGAGCTCATTGTTCAGTTGGTTTCTGAAAGCGCTCTCGATTGGTTTCTCACTTTGGAGTTTGTGCACTATCATACTTGGCCATAAATTGCCAATGCTTTTGTCAAGCAATATGCATACAACGTCCAAATTGAGTTAACAACTCGAGATTTGGAAACGACTAAGCAGAGGAATCAAACAAGGACTTTGCAACCTTTGTGGCTAGATAGAGAGAAAAAGCCGCCAAGATGAAGAACCGCCTCTCGAGGAAGATCAAGTGAGAATAGTTGTCAAGAGTTTGCAGCCCAAGTACCTCACGCACATTTACACTCAGACTATCACTGATTTCAAGCGCTTGCAGGCTACTGGGCTGCAGATTGAAGAGAGGATCAAGCTAGGCCTCATTGGGAAAGAACAAACTCCTCCACCCAAGAAAACCTTCCCAACCCGTACATCTCCTGCCTTCGTCAACACCCTTAACTCAATCTTACCACAAGACCCTTTTCAAATTAGCTCATCCCAAAGCTCAAATCGCCCCGTTGCAACTTTGACCATCTTTACATGACCTCATCTCAAGCCTTAGCCATTCTGAGCCGTTAGGGGCATCTCAAACCTTTAAAACAAACCACTTCCTCAGCCACCCTATGGCCCAAACCATGATCCTAACAAACAGTGCGCCTACCACCAACACCCTAGGTATGAGACAGATAACTGCATGCGTCTCCGCCATGACATTCAAGATCTCATTGATAGCCGAACTATAAAACTTCCAAAACCTAATGTGCAAGCCAATCCACTTCCTATTCACAAAGCTGAGCCACAACCCCGAAACATCGATTTCATAAACAACCCCACATACAATCCTGGCCAATACATTATCCAAAACAACCAAACCAAGCCAACCTTTACCTTCCCAGAGGAGGACGAATGTTTCATGATGGAGGAGGAAGAAAACAATGAGTCCAATCAATCAGAAGTGATCGATCCCGACATGTCTGACAAAAGTAATGAAGAAGAACAAGCAAAGGGGAAAGTGACTTTGGCGGAATGGAAGGAGAATACGATGATCCACTCGATGGAATCTCCTTAGTATCACTATTCAATCAAGTGGAAATAACTGACGACTACACAATCAATAAAGAGGAAGAAAGGGTGATGAAAACCTAGACCAACACTTCTATTTGGGGACTACTCATGTCTCAAAGAAGTAGCCACCAGTGAAGATGGATCCAGTTCAAAGGCCCTGTTTGGAAAAGAAGAGGGTGGAAAAGAGTATAAAGTTGCGAAAGGCAAGGGTTTTGAAAACGACCTCGAAATGCTACAATAGCTAAGAAGTCACAACATGGCAAAGAACATTAAACATTGCTTTTATCAAGCTAAAACCTGTTTTGAGCCCCTGCTTGGGCATTTAATTTCTGCTAAGTGAATTCCTATTTCATCCTCTAGACTATGCTTATTCAATGATTTACTTCCTAAATTGCAATTGCCAAACACTATAGTCTCTTTGCCAAACAAGGGAAATTTCAAGGAATCAAGTTCCCTGTGTCGCTGACAAAAAGGAAGGAAAGGATGAACTCTAGTTGCTTAAGAAACTGGGTTTTTGTCAAAACTTAGAAAGAAGACACTATCTCCGCGAGAACACTTAGGGTTAGCTCGCCCATTATGAAGGTACAAACACAAGAGAGATTTAGAAAAATATCTCCATCAAATTCCTCTCCAAAACGCAGAAACCCTCTTGAGAGAAGTGCTCGTTGGGTAACCTGAAAACCCAAGCAAAAGTAAGAGTAAAGCCTGCTAGAGCAAGAAAAATGCAAAAACGCAGCCTAGGCAAAAGTTAAGGCATTCAAAGAAAAGCTCGCTAGGGACTCAACCTCCATTAGGTAACCTAGGCAAAATCAAGAGCATGTGAGAAGAAAAACCAAGAGTGAAAACCCAACCTCAAAGGTAATGATTTTGGAACTACGTAAAAGGCCTGATCCCTGATTGGGATACGTAGGCAATCTCACATTGAGATGCGGCCCAAACATTTGGAGAGAAGGAAAAACATCAACAGATTTGTACTCAATGATAGGTATAGCTAACCCTGCGTATTGAGCTCGCAAAAGATGAGTATGCTTTTCTCGAAGAATTGGCAACAGCAATAGACACGAGAGCTATAGGTCATCCCCTCTAACCTAAAGGTAATTGACACAATGAGCAAGATACCTTGAAAACTCCCGAGTCTGGCAACCGGACTATGGAACACGGCAAAAGCAAAAGGCAAGAAAATCAAAACCAAGCATAAGAAGGAAGAGAAAAGAGGATGCCACTTAGCCAAAACAAAATCTACCTTTGGAAAATCAAAGTAACGGCCAAAGGATCTATACATCGGCCGCAACATCGATTCTTTAGCCGAGTAATCAATTCTTCGGCCAATATTTTATTTTCACACAAATTACTGTCTATCAGCAAATACTTGTTCAAACAGCCATGTTCTGACTATCGCATGCAAACTCAAGACATCTAGGGGCATAAAAAGCATTTCTCATTTCATGAACAAAAAGCTTGCCTACAAAATCATCACTGTGGTTGCTTTCACCATACAAATACAGTTTCTGCTTCTCTCTTTGCTAACCATGAACAGGAAGGAAAAAGAAAATCCTAAAGCTAGTCGTGACGGCGTCTTCGAGACGATCTCGTCTCCGAGATGAAGAAGGGGATTGCTAGCTATCCTCCCCACTGACTGCTGGTGCTCACTCAGCCTCAAGCTACAAGGAAAAGAATGCAAAACAAGGGGTAAGCACCAAACGCCTCTTCTCCGTCATCAGAATGGAAGGAGACAAAGGAAAGGGCCCGTGGCCAAACAAGAGCAACTGAAGGAACAACAGGTAGAACCAAGGAAAAATGGCAGTCTTCCATACAATCACCTGCCTAAAGAAGCAAACCCGCCTAGTCTCTAATCTGAGCATTCTCCAAGTCTACTTTAGACATCAAAGAAGTAGACCTCATCAACGCCGGAGGAGGAGGAGGAACAAACTGAAGATCCTCAACACGCAGGCGCCACTGGCTGGCCACCCGATCACATAAGTACCAAGCTTAACAAAAGGGACCCTCGAACAGGTTATGAGTACAAACTAGAACCCTGGAACTCGCAAGAGGGGCATCCTCTGATACACCACTCCAAGGGTCAAACCTCGCCTGCAAACAAAGTCTAAATCAGCCACAGCACAGAGGAATGGAGATCTAAAAACAAGGGATGCAAGGGGTACCTGGTCAACCGTCAATCGATCCAAAACCCGTCACCACTCAGGAAGGCTCAAAACTGGTGACTGTGTGGCTTCCATTGCCCCACAGACCATTACTTGTAGCGAGGAACACAGTCCGCATCTGCATGTCTAGTGTCAGTAGGAAACTGAAGAAGATACTCAAAAGCCCAGAGAGGAAAGGGGCTATCAGTTGGCCAAGGTAAATGCTCCCTAATCAAACTCCTAAACAACCTCCAAATACTGCAAAAGGGGCTAGAGACTGTGTATGTGCTGGACTATCCTTGTTGGCAAACAACGTTTGCCCAAGGAGGTAGGGAAGAAAGGCCCGTGTTAGCTACTCAACACTCACCTGAGTCGAGATATCAACCTTCATAAAAGTCTTGATCAGCCAAGAGACGTCAACATGACCACGCGAGTGAAGAGGGGGCACCTTGCCCAAGAACCACTCCAAATCCCCTACTTGCTCCCAAAGCCAAGGGTTAACCCAAAGAGGAGCTCCACCTAGTCATAGGCCAGTAAGCAAAGAAAAATCACCTGGCGTGATCGTCATCTCGCCAACAGAAGGAAAGTGGAACGTGTTGGGAGTATCCCACCAACCAGCGAGGTCATCAACGACCAATCCATCTTCAGAAGATTGAGGCCCAAAACAAACGGCTCAAGACCAGCAGCGCGTACTAACTCCCGAGCCTGCTCCGACAACGTTACAAACCACTTGTGCACTAAAGGCCTCCACCGCGAGCCTCTAATCTCCTATTTCTCTGCCAAGGACAAAAAGGGAGTTAATCTCACGATTGCATAAACAAATAAAAAGCTAGGGGCATCAAATCGACGTTTAAAAAGCATGCATTGCCTAAACATGGGGCACAGTTATCTTAGCTTCTTTAAACAGAACAACTTCGACCCAATCACGGGTCCTTCTCATTCACGCCCCTGGCTAAGAGGGATCTCATCCTGCAAATCAAAACAAAAAAACTCACTTTTGGTCATGCAAATTAAAACTCCGAACTAAAGTAACCCTTTTACTTTTCAGGAAGCTTACCGAAACATTAAGGATGCTCAAGTGCTGCTCAGCGGCTCTACGCCCACACCTCAACAGCTCTATGCCACGCCATGTGCACAGCCTCGCGCTCAGCAAGCCAGCAAAACAATCCTGCGGCTTCCACTCAATACACCCTCCAGAAGCCATCAGAAGACATTTGAGTCGCTAGAAGGCGTTTGGCCTCCGGAAGGCACTCCCAGCAGTGGAGGTAATGGAAATCTCTCTAACAATTTGGAATATGGTCAAGGACTAGCCTTGGGGACAACCCCGAGCATATGGAATCTAGCCTTGGAGGCAATCCCGAGCATACTCAAGAACTAGCCTAGGGGCAATCTCGAGCATACTCAGAACTAGCCTTGGGGACAACCCCGAGCATATGGAATCTAGCCTTGGGGGCAATCCCGAGCATACTCAAGAACTAGCCTTGGGGATAATCCCGAGCCTATGGAATCTAGCCTTGGGGGCAATCCCGAGCATACTCAGAACTAGCCTTGGGGGCAATCCCGAGCATACTCAAAACTAGCCTTGGAAACATCCCAAGCATAAGGAACCAATCAAACCCCGTGGAAGATGGAAGATGGAATACTCATCAACTCAGCGGCTCAAAGCCCACTATCTCAACTGGCTCGAAGCCGTAAACAATCATCTCAACACCCGTATTTATCATCTCATCAACTCAGCGGCTCGAAGCCCACCGTCTCAACTGGCTCGAAGCCGTAAACAAGCAACAGGCTCTAAGCCGCCCCAACAATCAAGATATCTATTCTCAGACTCTACGCCTGAATGCTCAAAAATCTAACATTTTTGAATGCTCAAGCTCCACGCTTGGATGCCCAACCACTGTGTACTGGATGCTCAAGTTATACACTTGAATGCTCAAGCTCTACGCTTGGATGCCCAACCACTGCGTACTGGATGCTCAAAGCCTGTACTTTGAATGCTCGGATTCTGCCGTCCGAATGCTCGAGCTCTACGCTCTGAATGCTCAAGTCCGGAACTTGATAGAAGCTCTAAGCTTAAAACAAACACACACGCACGGGCCCGTGCACATATTGCATCAACATTATCACATCGAGTCTGCATCATCATATCTGTTCACATCTAACAACCATCATTACACATATACACTCTGCATATCTCTCATGAAACAGGTCAACCCTGCAATCAACAGGCACTATGCCTCGATTTTATTGATCGGTTCAGCGCCTCGATCCTTTGGCTCCACGCCAACACTTATGATGAGAAAGCTCCGTGCACAGACCATCAGAATACAACCAGCTCCGCGCTTCGGTTCATTACGTCAAGCTCAAAGCTCTGACACCACAGGCTCTCATCCTGATCAATACCAGCTTCGCGCTTCGGTCTCATCAAGCTCTAAGCTCACCTCAGGCCTTCGCCTCAAGATTGCAACAGGCTCCACGCCTCGATTCTATCACTCTCCAGGCTCTCGCCTTATGACTTCAACCGGCTCCGTGCCTCGGTTCCACAAAAGCTCCGTGCTCCAGTTACTGGCCCTGTGCCCCTCACGTCTCAAAAGCAAGTCGGCATCCAACTCATCCCCAGTAGATGGTCTGGATTCCACCCCACTACATCAATTCCTTCCAGCTCATTCGCAAGGATAGGCTACTCTACCGAGCTCCTTTCAGTCAAAGTAAGGATGATCAAGAAAAGCAAACGCACCTGCAGTGTACTGATCTACCCAAAAATAACTAAGGAAGCTCTCCGCAAAAACTCCCCCGGTAGCCCCGCGCTCCTTCAACTACTCTTTGCCAAAACCCTGGCTCAGTCTAGGTACGTCACACTACGGCTTTTTTAAGCCCTAAGGTACGTCTTCTGTCTCTAACACTCCAAACTTTTTACTTTTGTTTTATGTCCCGAACTATGATTGGTTTGAATTTCCCTTGTGGAATACATAGGCAGCCTCCCGGCCCGACCATAACAAAACCTTTTTCGAAAACCCCTTGGAATAGTGGTTGGACCAAATTGAGTTGCTTTTTACAGCTTTGACTCTTACTCAAACATGTCTTGCGATCCGTCTGAGTTCAGTCAAAGAGGGGCATCTGTAGACACCCCAATTTGGCCTAACAATTATTTCAAGTCCCACCTTGGGACAATCCCGATGATGAAACGGATACAGTGATTGCTGATTGCTTCCTTGAGGACCTTAAGACTTTCGGTGAGAACTTTGAACCACTTAGAGGACCCAATTCAGAGCCATACAGCCTTTCAGACAGAAATACAGAAGCCTAGGAGAATCCATCTGACGGCCGTAACATCGATCTAACGGCCATAACATCAATTCCTCACCCGAGCAACCTGTTGCCAGCAAAATCTCCCTGAGAGATCAATTCCTCGGCCGCAAGATCTATCCTTCGGCCGAGATATCCATTCCACGGCCGCGACATCCTTTGCTCGACCGCCAGATCGACCTTTTTCCAGACTCTGGAACGTTTTGTCAGACGTTTGGTTTAATCCAACTACACTACCTTCCCGATGCGTTTGGGCTACGCTCAGAGATTACGACGTAGAGTTAGAGATGCATTGCAATTGCAATTGCCATCTCATGATTTGATTGGCCGGAGTGAGTCATCCCTATGCCTATATAAAGGAGCCTTTGGGCTCCGAAATAAACACAGAAATTGATATACCTACACATTCTCTCAAGCCTCGAAACTCTGCCAAAACACTCTCTCATACCCACTCTTCAAAAGCCCTAACCTCCCGAAGGCAGCCGTCAATCCGGCGATCAAACCCCGAAGTTCAAACCCCAACCATAGGGTTTTCAATCAAGCAATCAGTCAATCACACCCAATCCGAAGGCAATCAAGCAACTGAGGGATCAAGGTGGTGAGGCCCAACGGCCTCTGGTTTGTTTTATTTATCGTTCTTACGCTTAATCATAGCTTTCTGATCATCTGTTAAACGTATATTCTGGTGTGAGGAAGAACACCGACCGGGGCTTTGATCCCTCGGCCGGTACATTAAACCAGTGTGATTACTCGGCCGTGACATCCATTCACCGGCCGAGTAATCGATTTCCTGGGACAGCTTTGTTTGCTCTTCTGCTTTCTGAATGCATGCTTACTTATCGCACTGGCTCACTTTGCTTACTGTTTAAAGGAATAAATAAACAGACTATGTGTTGGAATTAAACAAAGCATCTACATGTCTTATGTTGAATGATTATGGGCCAGTCTCACGACTGGGCAAAGAGGGGTGCCTAACACCTTCCCCTTATTGTACTTTGGCTCCCGTACCCAGACTCTCTATCTATTTTCCCAGTTTTAATAAACTGGGTGGCGACTCTATTTTGATGATAACCGCTATCATGTGGCGATGTTCCTAGCCATGGGAATGTCCATGATTTTGGTTTACGAAGCAAGCAACCAATCGAGCAAACAAACGTGATCAATCTGTATGGCGATGCCCCGTTTGGGAGGTGTCTACACCATTCAAAGGCCCGGGATGGAACTGCCAATAGCCTGCCCATCACCAGATGATGGGCCAGGAGGTGTTACCGCTAGAGTTGGAGTTTCAAGAGGAAGAGAGACTTTTTCTGGAGTTTGGAGAAGGGATGCAATCGAAGAGCTCGGGATAGATGCGTCTTTGGATGCCACTTCATCGCATTCCTCTTCCCCCTTCTGTCCCCCATCAAGGCATGAGGGCCCCTCTTCATCATCTACCTCAAACTTGGAGAAGTCCAAGTTTGGGAAGGCCAAAGCTGCCCGGCTCCTCATAGCTTCAAACCCATCAAAGTATTGTTGGGTGACGTCTTGACGATACTAAGGGGACTGCAGGAAGAGTTCGATGGCATCTCTACGAGCATTTTTTACCTTCTCCAGCATCTCCAAGCTTGTGGTCTTACACTTTTCCATTTCCTTATCCCAATCAAGGATTTTCAGTTCCAAGCTTCGAGCAGTCGCCACGGCGGTATCTCTCTCCTCCTCCAAACCTCTTTTTGACTTCAGGGCGTTGTCCCTCTCAGTTGTCAACTTCCGAAGCTCTGCAGCCATGGTAGCACTTTGCTTGGAAAGCCTCATGTTGGTCTCAGAAAGTGTAGCCATTTGTTTCCCCAAACCAAGGCTTTGGTAAACCAGAAATCGGCCACGAGCCGTAGCCTACAATAAAAAGATAGAATTAATAATGAAGCACTTGGAAAAGCAAGTTGACAAAAAGGTAAAAGAAGAGGAAAACCCACCATGGCCAACTCGACCAACATAAGCTCCCCCACTGCTTGGAGAGACATCTCCGCCATTGAATCCTTGTCAGCTGCACAGAGCAACCCAGAAGCACGCTCCAAGGCTTCCTGGAAATTGGCCAATGTGGAAGGACCAGCAGCAACTTTTGTCTTCTTAGAGGCAGGGGTACCCTCCACAGCCATACCCTTTGCCTTCCTCTTTAAAATCTCAGCACTACCCACCTCAAGCGGCTCAACCACTAAGTCAAGAGCAGAATCTTTCGAGAGATCAGCATCCAAGAAACTTTCAACATTTAGCTCCTTCTGGAGACGAGAGCTCTTCCTTTTTGGAGCCACGCCTCCAGATGATTGCTTCACTCTCTCAGCCTTTAGTTGAGCCAGCAAGTTTTTGTCCATCTTTGGTGCCATTTTCGTATCTTCTCCTTCTTCCTCTGAAAAGGAATGAAAGGAGAACAATAAGAAAAGTAAGCGGGCAATTCAATACCTAAACAGAAACTGGAAATACCTCTCAAAAGAGCTAAAGCCTCACGAGATGTTTCTGGACCCAGCAGGTAAGTGGCCAAAGACTCCGGAGTCACAAGCAAACCCCAGCTATGGATCTCGTAGCTCCGGGCTAACTTCAGTTCTGCTTCTATAGCTGGGGTCGAAGGATATGAGGCACGAGCTGCACAAAGGCATAAAACAGAGACCTTTAAAGAAATAAAGGAATACTAAGCAAAATTTAAGAAAATAAAAGAAAGCCATGGCTTACAACTGGCAATGGGTTCCCCCCATCTATTGGGAGCATGCTGCGTATAGGACCTAACCTCCCAGTCCGAAATCTCCCATCCGTCTCCCCCAACAAAGAAAAACTTGTCCTTCCAATTTTTATGAACGTTGGGAAGATCAGTGACCAATTCTCCTCCGCCGGGTCTCTTGGTAAAATAATACCATCCCACGCCCCCAGGAGCCTCTTTTACTTGGAACTGGTTTAGAAAGGGCCCTTTCGTCAGTGGCGTAAGACCATCCGACATGGCTCCCCAAAGAGCAGCACAGCCGATCAGTAAACGCCAAGAATTGGGAACAATTTGGCCAGGAGCCAAACCCAAGAAGCTCAACACCTCCCTAGTCACGGCAGGGAAGGGCAAACGAAGCCCCCCTTATAAAGCTCCAACGTAAACGCATGTTTCGTTCTCAACAAAGGAACAGGATCGCTCAGACCCTAAAGGCTTCCTCAGGGTTACGGAGGATGGGATCAAAAATCTAACCCGAAGGACGGCTAGCTCTTCATTCGTAATCATCGAAGGAATGGAGGAAGCAGAAAAATTGGGAACCCTATGGGGGCCCTTCGAGGACGACGGAGGAGATGAGGGCTCAACACCGCCAGAATAACCCACATGCGACGAGGCCCTGTCTACATTGCTACGGCGCAATGGGACCCCTTCATCTACCGACGACTCTTCCACCTGAAGAATCGAGGAAAAATCGATGGTATCCCCCAACATTAGCCTTACAATGGATGATCGTGGGCGTAGGGGAGTCAATGAGCTAAAAAGATCACGGAAAACCTTGTTTTGGAGAACAACAGAGTATGGGGTGAAATCTTCTATAACAGTAGGACTAGGGTTGGAAGAGGCAAAATAAGCTAGTCTAGCGCAAACAAACTTCCCTAGAGTAGCCCTCCCGGGGCTTGGAATTTCTATACCAGGAGAAGGGGAATCTAACATGAAAAGAAGACAAGAACAGCAAGAAGGAGAGAACGTACCTACGGGAGACGGGCACTAACACGACGACGGAGGAAGAGCGAGGAAGAAGGGTTTCGCGCAGTAAAATCGCCTGGGATGATCTAAATACAGACTGAGAAAATCTTGATCAGAGCTTTGAGTAAGCTTAAGCGCCATAGTGCCAATCCCGATAAACGCCCCTGGATCTTCGTCGTCCACCTCTAAGCACCAGGATAGCAAAGATATCGACACCTATCCCAAGATGCAACATGCATTTAAAACCTAAAAGAGAGAGAAAAAGCGGCAACCGCCATTCAGGTATGGACTATGTTTCTAACCTCCAGCTAAGAGCTGGAGCTTGGAAACAGGGGAGTACCTGATAAGTAGGATAAAATCTGGTAAGGCCAACTCAGTAAGAAGTGCGGACCTGGGGAGTAGGTGTCAGCTTCGCCCAAGCTCCCCAGGAGAGCAATACCTACAACAAGGTAAAAGGGTGCCAGCTACGCCTAATGGGTGGAGCTGGAGCAAGGTCTGAGGACCAGCTATGACACAAAGCTGGTCCAGGATAAATGGTACCCACCGAATATACACGCTATTATACCACACAATTAGCCCAAATCCTACGGGATAAGGGAAGAAGAACCGGTAAGATAAGCACATTATGCTTATCCTAATCATCAATAACATCGGATAAGGATTCCATGCTAAAGCAGGGCGCTCGTTGAGTTCCAGCTAAGGCAGGACTCCACTCACCTCGTTAAAAGCAATCCAGATATCCCCGGAATGCAGTCCTACTAGGACTCAACCTCCTATCAAATATGCTTATAAAATCGACAGTAGAACTCCAATAAAGGTACGCTCCATTAACAACCGAGAATCTTAATTCTCCTACCATATAGCAAGTTCAATACTGACTTAGGCATCGGAGGGTGGTTGGCACGCCACCACACCAGTGACTTTTGCTTCAGCTTTGTTTTGCAGGATCAGGTCTGTGCCGCATTCAAAACTGCTTCATCAAGGTAAAAGCCCAAATTGCAAAGCTGCAAAGCTTTAGCATTGTTCGAATCCCAAGGGAGAAGAACATCGAAGCTGACTACTTGTCAAAGCTGGCCACGGCCAAAGAGGGTGCTATTCCACCAAATGCACCGATACGATATTTGGAGTTACCCAGCATCTTTGCCATAGATAAACAGGTACAAGCTATCGACTACAGCAACTCATGGACAGGCCCCATAGCCAACTACATAATGAATGGGACACTACCAGATGACAATGTCAAAGCTAGGCAACTTAAAATCAGAGCTGCGAAATACCTAATGATGGGAGACGTGCTCTACAGAAGGAGCTTCTCACTACCATACCTTAGGTGCTTAATCCCACCAGAGTCTACAAGGGCTATGGAAGAAGTCCACCAAGGAGTATGTGGGGATCACCAAGGTGGCCACATGTTATCCTACAAACTTCTTAGGCTGGGATATTATTGGCCAAGTATGCAGAAGGACTGCAAGTCAATGGTCCAAAAATGTGAGAAGTGCCAGCGTTTTGCAAATATCATTCATGGGCCACCTATAGTCTTAACTCCTATGAAAGGACCCTGGCCATTTGCCCAGTGGGGAATAGACCTAATTGGTCCACTTCCAACAGCAGCAGGCCAGGTCCAGCATGCCATTGTAGCTGTGGATTACTTTACGAAGTGGGTCGAAGCCAAGGCACTAGCCACAATCACAGCAGAGGTTGCGATCGACTTCTTGTGGAAATTCATTATAAGCCGATTTGGATTGCCACGAGTGATAGTCACAGATCGAGGGAAGCAATTTGACAACGCCCAACTCAAAGAGTACTGTATTTCTAAGGGAATACATGTACATTATGCCTCCAAGGCTCACCCAAAGGCAAATGGCCAGGTGGAAGTTACAAATCGGACAATCAAGAAAGGAATCAAGAAAAGGCTTCGAGAGGCCAAGGGAGCTTGGCTAGACGAGCTTTACAATGTGCTGTGGGCATATCGTACAACGCCTCGAACAGCAACTGGAGAAACTCCATATTCTCTTGCATTTGGGGCCGAAGCAGTAGTCCCAATCGAAGTCGAACTCCTCAACTACAGGACTGTAAGCACAGACCCCCAGGAGAACCAAGAAGATCTCAGGGCAGAGCTAGACCTTTTGGAAGAGACAAGGGAAACATCCATGGCCAAGCTGGCCCTCTACCAACAGAGAATGGTCAAATATTACGAGGCACAGGTTAGGCCAAGGGATTTTCGAGCTGGTGATCTGGTCCTAAGAAAAGTTGATCCTACGGGAAAGAAGGTGGGCAAACTAGGCCCAAATTGGGAAGGATCCTACCAGGTTTTGCACCATATCAAAGCTGGTGCATATAGACTCGCAACCCTAAGGGGAAAAGAGCTACCAAATTCATGGAATTCAGAACATCTAAAGAAGTACTACAAGTAGGTACTTACAGCCCAAATTTATTTCCATTTTTAGGAAGTTTATTTCTGTTTTTAGGAAACTCTCTGTTTTTAATAAAAACTTTAGCAATCAAGTTGTTTTAGTTAGAACCATGTGTTCCTTTTGTTTATCAGCCCTAGTGGCCAATAAAATTCCTCACGAGGGATGATTGTTTCAATTTTCAATATACTTGATGTGGATTAATTTCCTTGTATGCATGAAATGGAGAGACAACAAAAAGATAAAATTATCAAAAAATTTATTAATTAATCCACACCCCAAGGGATGTGGACAGCTTTTACATAAAAACTTTGTGGGTAAACCCACAAAGTTGCAACCTAATCACTACCCCCCTCCCTCGGAGGGGAAGGAACTGGTGGCGCCAGTTGCCCTCAGAAAGACTCCAACTGGTCCCAGTTGGCTACCAGCACCATGCGGACTGTCTTCTCCATGACGGAAATAGAATCCGCCATGGTCTCCATCTTCAAGGTCAGCCCAGTAATGGCTGCCTTCGGGCTCTGCAGCTCCTGGCCCAACTCGGTGATACGATCACTACTTGCCATTAGCAGTTTGAATTTGATTATGGAATGGGGAGTAATCCCTAAAACATCCACTGCTATTTATAGCCAAATTGAGCAGTTCACTAACCGCTTGCTAAACCAATCAGCACGACCACAATCAAACTTGCAATTAAAACCGCCACCTCAACCGCTTGGGATAATGGGAAGTCACAAACCCCACTACCTCGAGCAGTTGAAACGATAGTCTACAAATAAATGCAGACGGCTTGAACTCTGCAACCCAATCTCTCACGACATGGGAAATTATGATGTTCTAAGGAAATAATCATTAGACTTTGTAGACACCTCCCAAACGGGGCATCGCCATACAGATTGATCACGTTTGTTTGCTCGATTGGTTGCTTGCTTTGTAAACTGAAATCATGGACATTCCCATGGCTAGGAACATCGCCACATGATAACGTTATCATCAAAACAGAGTCGCCACCTAGTTTATTAAAACTAGGAAAACAGATAGAGATTCTGGGTATGGGAGCCAAAAGTAAAGTAAGGGGAAGGTATTAGGCACCCCTCTCTGCCCAGCCGTGAGACTGGCCCATAGTTATTCAACATAAGACATATAGACGCTTTGTTTAATTCCAACACATAGTCTGTTTAATTTAGCCTTTAAACAGTAAGTAAAGTGAGCCAGTGCGAATAGTAAAGCATGCGTCAGAAAGCAAAACAAAACAAACTGTCCCAGAGAGAGGTATCCCGCGGCCGATGAATGGATGTCACGGCCGAGGGATCCTCCTGGTTTGATATACCGGCCGAGGGATCGAAGCCCCGGTCGGTGTTCTTCCTCACACCAGACTATACGATTAACAGATAATCAGAAAGTTATGATTAAGCGTAAGAACGATAAATAAAACAAACCAGAGGCCGTTGGGCCTCACCACCTTGATCCCTCAGTTGCTTGATTGCTTCGGATTGGGTGTAATTGACTGATTGCTTGATTGAAAACCCTAGGGTTAGGGTTTGAACTTCGGGATTTGATCGCCGGATTGACGGCTACCTTCGGAGGTTAGGGCTTTTGAGGAGTGGGATTGAGAGAGTATTTTGACAGAGTTTCGTGGCTTGAAAGAGTGTATACTCTGATGAATTTCGCGTGAATATTTTCGGAGTCCAAAGGCCCTTTATATAGGCAATTGGTGACTCACTCCGGCCAATCAAATAGCACGATTGCAATTGCAATTGCAATGCACCTCTAACTCTATGTTGCAATCTCTGAGCGTAGCCCGAACGCATCGGGAAGGTAGTGTAGTTGGATCAAACGTCTGACAGAACACGTTCCAGAGTCTGGAAAAAGGTCGATCTGGCGGCCGAGTAAAGGATATCACGGCCGAGGAATGGATGTCTCGGCCGAAGGATAGATCTTGCGGCCGAGGGATTGAACTCTCAGGGAGATTTGGCTAGCAACAGGTTGCTCGGGTGAGGAAATGATGTTAGGGCCGTGGGATCGATGTCATGGCCGACAGATGGGTTCTCCTAGGCTTCTGTATTTCTGTCTGAAAGGATGTATGGCTCTGAATTGGGTCCTCTAAGTGGCTCAAAGTTCTTACCGAAAGTCCTAAGGTTCTCAAGGAGGCAATCAGCAATCACTGTATCCATTTCATCATCGGGATGGTCCCAAGGTGGGACTTGAAATAATTGTTAGGCCAAATTGGGGTGTCTACAGATGCCCCTCTTTGACTGAACTCAGACGGATCGCGAGACATGTTTGAGTAAAAGTCAAAGCTGTAAAAAGCAACTCAATTTGGTCGAACCACTATTCCAAGGGGTTTTCGAAAAAGGTTTTGTTATGGTCGGGCCGGGAGGCTGCCTACGTATTCCACAAAGGAAATTCAGACCAACCGTAGTTCGGGCAATAAAACAAAAGTAAAAGTTTGGAGGGTTAGAGACAGAAGACGTACCTTTGGGCTTAAAAAGCCGTAGTGTGACGTACCTAGACTGAGCCAGGGTTTTGGCAGAAGATAGTTGCAGGAGCGCGGGGCTGCCGGGGGAGTTTTTGCGGAGAGCTTCCTAAGTATTTTGGGGTAGATCAGTACAGGGCAGGTGCGTTTGCTTTTCTTGATCATCCTTACTTTGACTGAAAGGAGCTCGGTAGAGTAGCCTATCCTTGTGAATGAGCTGGAAGGAATTGATGTAATGGGGTGGAATCCAAACCATCTACTGGGATGAGTTGGACGCCGGTTGTTTTTGAGATGTGAGGGGCGCAGGGCCAGTAACATAGAGCACAGAGCTATGGGGAATGAGAGAACCGAGGCACGGAGCCGGTTGTAGTCATAAGGCAAGAGCCTAAGGTGATAGCTTCTGATGTGATGGAACCGAGGCGCGGGGCCGGTTGTGGTTACAAGGCGAGAGCCTGGGGTGATTTGATTTGAGGCGTAGAGCCTGCTGTGGTCGTGAGGCGAAGGCCTGAGGTGTCGGAGCTTAGAGCTTTGTCGGAACCGAAGCGCGGAGCTGGTATAAGGCAAGAGCCTGAGGCGATAGAATTGAGACATGGAGCCTACTGTGGTTATGAGGCAAGGGCCTGAGGTGTCGGAGCTTTGAGCTTGATGTGTTTGAACCGAAGCGCGGAGCTGGTATAAGGCAAGAGCCTGAGGTGATAGAACTGAGCTTGATAGGACCGAAGCATGGAGCTGGTATTGATCATAAGGCGAGAGCCTGAGGTGATTAGATTGAGGCGTGGAGCCTGCTGGAGTCTTGAGGCGAGGGCCTGGGTTGTCGAAGCTTAGAGTTTGACGTGATTTGAACCGAAGCATAAAGCTGGTTGCATTCTGATGGTCTGTGCACGGAGCTTTCTCATCATTAGTGTTGGCGTAGAGCCAAAGGATCGAGGTGCTGGACCGATCAATAAAACCGAGGCGTAGAGCCGGTTGATGGCAGGGTTGACCTGTTTCATGGGAGATATGCAGAGTGTATATGTGTGATGATGGTTGTTAGATGTGAACAAATATGATGATGCAGACTTTATGTGATAATGTAATATGTGCACGGGCCCGTGTGTGTGTGTTTGATTTAAAGCTTAGAGCTTCTATCAAGTTCCGGACTTGAGCATTCAGAGCGTAGAGCTCGAGCATTCGGACGGCAGAATCCGAGCATTCAAAGTACAGGCTTTGAGCGTCCAGTACGCAGTGGTTGGGCATCCAAGCGTAGAGCTTAAGCATTCAAGTGTATAACTTGAGCATCCAGTACACAGTGGTTGGGCATCCAAGCGTAGAGCTTGAGCATTCAAAATGTTAGATTTTGAGCATTCAGGCGTAGAGCCTGAGAATAGATGTCTTGATTGTTGGGGCGGCGTAGAGCCTGTTGAGATTTACTTGTTTACGGCTTCGAGCCAGTTGAGATGACGGGCTTTGAGCCGCTGAGTTGTGATAGCAAGCATAGAGCTGCTGAGTGAATGAGTACAGGCGTAGAGCCTGTTGTTGTGAATACGGGCATAGAGCCTGTCGATAATGGGCTTCGAGCCGCTGAGATTGGTTGTTACGGCTTCGAGCCAGTTGAGACAGTGGGCTTTGAGCCGCTGAGTTGTGATAACGGGCGTAGAGCCTGTCGATAAAGGGCTTTGAGCCGCTGAGATTATTCGAATATGATTATAGGCGTAGAGCCTACTGTCGGGATGTTTGAACGTGGAGCTACTGAATGTTTTGAGATGGGCTTTGAGCCGCTGAGTGATAGTGATGAAGCTATTGGGGTACTGAGCATTGGAACTGCTGACGGTGATTGGGCTTAGAGCCTGTTTGAGATAATAGGCCTGGAGCCTCGGAGATTGCAAACATGGAGCTGTTGACAATGATTGGTGAGTAGGTGAACATGACGACGGGCCTCGGGCCATTGAGTGAGTATAGGCATAGAGCCTGGGCGACTTGAGCGACCTGTGCACAAGGTTATGGAGCTTGCTAGGGTAATGAGCTCAGGGCTGCTGAGTGTCTTAGTTAGCTATAGCAAGAGCTTTGGCCAGCAGTTTGTGGAGAGAGAGCTTCCTCATGCTTGGATATGCCCCCAAGGCTAGTTTTGATCACATTGTACTGACTCGGGTATGCCCCCAAGGCTACTTGGTTGGATGAGGACTTAGCAGTCTGTAGTCGCTTGAGTCAGTGCACAGAGCAAGACCTGATATGGCTGAGGGAAATAGATTGGGAGGCCCGGAGATCGATCTCTCGGCCGAAGGATTGATGTCTCGGCCGAGGAATCGATGTATCGGCCGTGAGAAAGCCAAAAGCCAGAAAATCGATTAAAGTTCGGTTTAATCGATTTCACGGCCCATTTAATCTTTTCTCCTCCTCCTCTCTTGCTCTTCTCCATTCCACTCGTTCAACGACCACCGTACGCCGCCGTCCTCCTCCACTACCGTCGGCCACCATCATCTCCGGCGACCATCCTCTCCGACCACTGCTGCCGTTGCTACCGACTCTTGGTTGTTTTGGGAACCATTGGTTTTCCTTCTTGATTCGGATGTGATGGCCACGCCATCTTCGGGTGTTGCGGGTTCATCCTCGCACCCTCCACGTAGGTGCGAGTATTCGTCTTCTGACGAGGAGGCGATTGAGGAGCCTGGTTTGTTTGATGCCGCTACCTACATTCTTCCTTCGTGTAGGTTGGGTTATGGCGGTTTCCTGCAGTACCGCCCTCCTGTTGGTGGCCCAGAGGCCGAGGTAGTCCGCAGAGAGCTTGAGCAGCACTTGAGCATTCTAAACGTGCCGGTGAGTTTCCTGAAAAGTAAAAAGTTTACTTTAGTTCGGAGTTTGGAAATCTTTGTATGTTTTAAGAATGAATTTTTTTGTTTGCGGGATGAAAATCCCTTTTAGCTAGGAGCGTGAATGAGAAGAACCCGTGTTTAGGGTTGAGTTTGCTTTTTTAAAGAAAATAACCGTGCCCCCTGCTTAGGCAATGCATGCTTTTGAATGTTAATTGGAGGCCCCTAGCCTTTCCTTTGTTTATGCAATCATGTAATTAACTCCCTTTTTGGTCTCTGACAGAGAAACAGGAGGCTTGAGGCTCGCGGTGGAGGCAGGGAGGTACACAGGTGGTTTTTGACACTGCCAGAGCAAGCTCAAGAACTAGTATGTGCTGCAGGCTTCGAGGCGTTCGTTCTGGGCCTCAATGTTCCGAAGATGGACTGGTCGTTGATGACGTCGCTGATTGAGAGGTGGTGGGATACCACCAATACCTTCCACTTTCCTTCTGCTGGTGAGATGACTATCACTCCGGGTGACTTCTCTTTGCTGACTGGCCTGCGGGTAGGCGGAGTTGCTCTTCGAGTTGACCCCCGACTTTGGGAGCGAGAGGGTGCTTTGAGGTGGTTTCTGGGCAAGGTGCCCCCTGTTTGTTCTCGGGGTCATATCGATCTTGCTTGGCTAAGCAAGACTTTCATGGTGGCTGACATTCTGACCCAAGGTGAGTGTCGAGCAATTGACGCGGGCCTTCCTTCTTTACCTCCTTGGGCAAACGTTGTTTGCCAACAAGGATGGTTCGGTACATACGCAGTTTCTAGCTCCTTTGCAGCACTTGGGAGCTATTCGGGAGCTTGACTGGGGCTCGTCTACTTTGACCACTTTGTATGGCAGTCTTGGAGCTTGCTCACGGGACAAGAGTCCCATTCTTTGTGGTCACTTTCGAGTGCTCGAGGTATATATTATTCATTTGTACCTCTGTTCTTACTTTGGCCTTTTCCTAGTTCTGAACTTGTTTTGCTAATCCTTATTTCAGCTCTGGGCTTTCGAGCATCTTCTCCAGTTTCCCCCTGAGACTAGGCATGGAGACGCGAACTGTATACCTCGTTACGAGCGATGGTTGGTGGGGCAACGGAGGCCGCGGTCACTAATTTTGAGCCTTCCCGAGTGGCGGCGAGTTTTGGACCGACTGACAGTCGATCAGGTACCTCTTGTCCTTTAGACTTCCATATTCCTGTGTTGGGGCTGATTCGTCCTTGCTTTGTAGGTACGATTTGACCCTTGGGGTGGTGTACCAGAGGATGCCCCTCTTGCACATTGTAGAGTCCTGGACCGGACCTGTAGCTTGCTCGAGGGTCCATTTTGCTGAGCCTGGTACTTAGGCGATCGAGTGGCTAGTCAGTGGCGATCACGAATTGAGGCTCTTCAGCTTGTTCCTCCTCCTTCTCCAGTGTCTATGAGGTCCACTTCCTTGATGTCGAAGGAAGATCTGAAGAGTGCTCGGATCAGAGATTGGGCAGGTTTACTCCTCCAGGCAGGTGATTATACGGAGTACTGCCGTCTTTTCTTGGCCTCCCCGGTTGCGACTCCTCCTGTTGCTCCTGTTTGGTCACGGGCTCCTTCGTTTGTCTCTTTCCACTCAGATGATGGGGAGGAGGAGCGTCTTGTGCTGACTCCTTGCACGACCCAGCTTTACACCTTGGCAGCCGGGGCTTCACAGGTATCTTTAGCTTTCCATTCTAGCTTTCATTGCTTCGCATTGTATCCCTTGCTTAGATGTTTGTAATGTTTGATTGTTCCACAGGTACCTGCTGAGATAGTGCAGGAATGGCTTCACGCCTATCAGAGTGCAGAGGTTTTGGTTCGAAGACAGCGCCGTAGGATCCTCGAGGTACGACTCTCTTCATGAACTTTATCTGCTGTGTATTATCCCTTGAGTCTGAATGTTTGTATCCCTCTTTGGCTACAGCTTGAGGCTGAGGGAGTACCGGCTGCTGGTGGGGGGAATGTGGGGGCCAGTGAGCAGCCCTTGTCTTCTTCTCAGAGATCGCCTAGCTTTTAGGGCTTTCCTTTTTCCTGTTCATAGTTAGTGGGAGATAGGCAGAAACTATATTTGTATAGTGAAAGCAACCACAACAATGGTTTTGTAAACAAGTTTTTGTTCATGAAATGAGAAATGCTTTTTATGCCCCTAGATGTCTTGAGTTTGCATGCGATAGTCAGAACATAGCTTTTTGAACAAGTTTTTGCTGATAGACAGTAATTTGTGTGAAAACACTTGGCCGAAGAATCGATCACTCGGCCGAAGGATCATTGTTGCGGCCGAGGTATTGATTATCCGGCCGTTACGTCTATTTTCCCAAGGGAGCTAGGTTTTGCCTTAGCCAAGTGGCATCCTGTTTCACATTCCTTCCTATGCTTAGTCTTTGATTTTCTGTCTTTTGCTTTTGCCATGCTCTATAGCCTAATTGCCAAACTCAAGAGTTTTGAGGTATCATACTCATTGCGTTGATGACTTTTAGGTTAGAGGGGATGAACTATAATTCTTGTATCTATTGCTTGTTGCCAATTCTTCGAGAAAAGCATACTCATCTTTTGCGAGCTCAATACGTAGGGTTAGCTATGCCTATCATTGAGTACAAACCTGTTGATGCTTTCCCCTCTCCAAATGTTTGGGCCGCATCTCGATGCGAGATTGCCTACGTATCCCAATCAGGGAATCAGGCCTTTTACGTAGTTCCAAGATCACCACCTTTGGGGGTTGGGTTTTCACTCTTGGTTTTTCTTTCTCTCATGCTCTAAGTTTTGCCTAGGTTACCTGATGGAGGTTGAGTCCCTAGCGAGCTTTCCTTCGAATGCCTTAACTTTTGCCTAGGCTGCGTTTTCCGCATTTTCTTGTCCTAGCAGGCTCTGCTCTTACTTTTACTTGGGTGTATAGATTGCCCAACGAGCATTTTTCTCTCAAGAGGGTTTTAATGTTTTGGAGAGGAATTTGATGGAGATGTTTTTATGAATCTCCTGTTGCGTTTGTACTTTCACAATGGGTAAGCTAACCCTAAGTGTTCTCACGGAGAGAGTGTCTTTCTTCTATGTTCTGACAAAAGCCTAGTTTCTTAAGCAATTAGGATTCATCCTTTCCTTCCCTTTTGTCGGGGACACAAAGATTTTGATCCCTTCGAATTTTCCCTTGTTTTGGCAATGAGAGTATAGCGCATGGCAATTGCAATTTAGGAATTTAGATTTAGATAAGCATAATCTGGAAGATGAAAGAGAAATTCTCTTAGCGGAAATAAAATGCCCAAACAGGGGCCCAAAACTCATTCTAGTTTGATTCGGAAAGCAAAAACAATGTTTTAACGTTTTTTTTTGCCATGCTATGACTCCTCAGCTACTGCAGCATGTCAGGGTCATTTCCCTTGTCTTTTGCAACTTTGTACTCTTTCCCACCCTCTTCCTTGCCAAACAGAGCCTTTGAACTGGGTTCATCTTTGAAGTTTGCACGACGGCTACCTCCTTGAGCCATGAGTAATCCCCAGATGGATGTGTCGGTATGAATCTCCCTTTCTCTTTCCTCATTGATTGTGTGGCCATCAGCTATTTCCTCCTGATTGAATAGTGATGCTAAGGAGGTTTCGTCGAGCGGATCATTGCACTCTTCTTCCATTTCATCAAAGTCGCTTTCCCCTGTTTTATATGGTTCTGTGCATATGAAATCTAGATCTTCTCTTTCCTCTATCCATTGACTATAGTCGCACTCGTCGTAAGGGTTGACCCATGGTTGCATTTGAAACTCCTCTACCTTCTCTATGAGATTGATTGTCTCCCAAACAATGGGCAGTGTTGGAATTTTGGGACGGTTGATGCGTACCACTATTTGGGCAGGCTCGAAGCGAGCGTGCCTTCTCATCATGATGACCCTTTCTTTTTCCTTCTTCCTATTCTCAAACCAGATACGAAGCCATTCATCACCTTCTACAAATGGAATGTCTGGATCTTCCAAATTGTGCTTTGCCCAGGAATGTTCTTTCCATTTCCTTAGCTTCTCTTCCTCTGCCTGATCTTTGCTACTTATGTCGGACATGTCAACGTCGATTACTTCTGACTGATCAGAGTTATCATCCTCCTCCTCCTCCATCATAAAACACTCGTTCTCCTCGGGGAAGGTTAAGATTGGTTTGTTTTGGTTGTCTTGGACAATGCATTGGCTGGGATTGTATGTGGGGTTGTGAGATAGATTTATGAGATTGATACTTCGAGGTGGCGGTTCAGCATTATGAGTAGGGAGTGGGTTGGCATGCCCATCAGGTTTTGGAGGTTTTATGGTTCGACTATCAATAAGGTCTTGAATGTCGTGACGAAGACGCATGCAATTGTCTGTTTCGTGCCCAGGGTGTTGGTGGTAGGCGCATTGTTTGTTTGGATCATGGTTTGGACCATAGGGTGGCTGAGGAAGTGGTTTGTTTTAAGGTTTGAGATGCCCTTGACGGCTGAGAATGGTCAAGGCTTGGGACAAGGTCATGTAAAGAGGATCAAAGTTGCGGCGGGGTCGATTTGAGCTTCGGGATGGGCTAGTTTGGAAAGGGTCTTGAGACAAGGATGTGCGAAGGGCATTCACGGAGGCGTGAGATGTACGACTAGAGAAGGTTTTCTTAGGTGGAGGAGTGGCCTCTTCTTTCCCAATGAGCCCTAGTTTGATTCCATCTTCGATTTGCAACCCAGTGGCATGCAAACGCTTGAAATCGGTGATAGCCTGTGTGTAGATGTGCCTGAGATATTTGGGTTGCAAATTTTTGACAACTATCCTCACTTGGTCTTCCTCGGAGGGGCGGTTCTTCATCTTGGCAACCTTTTCCCTCCATCTTGCCACAAAGGTAGCAAAGCTCTCATTGGAATCTTGTTTGGTCATTTCCAAGTCTCGAGTTGTTAGCTCAATTTGAACGTTATATGCATACTGCTTGACGAAAGCATTGGCAATTTCTGGCCAAGTTTGATAGTGCACAAACTCCAAAGTGAGGAACCAGTCAAGAGCGCTTCCAGTGAGAGTTCGCTAGAACAACTGGGCGATGAGCTCATCATTCAAGCCCATTGGTTTCAGGGTGTTGATAACATGGCGAACATGACTGGTAGGGTTGCCAGTTCCATTGAACTTCTCGATGTTGGGCATCTTGAAATTCTCAGGCAGCTTGGATTTTGGGAAGAGGCAAAGTCCCTCGAAATCCAGAATTTGGTCCCCTTGTGAACGAGCCAAGGCTTGTTTGATTTCCTTGACTTGCTTGGTCAACTCGGGACTTTCTGCCAATACCACTTTATGGGGATTCTCGTCTTCCATTGATCTTTCCTCATCCTCAGCATCTCTAGCTGCCTTTTCTGCTAGTAGCGCAGTGATTTGAGCTTGGAGGTCAGCAATAGTGGCGTCGTTGTCTGCCATGAAGGTAGTAGGGTTGCTTGACAAAGCTTGGGATTTAGTAAATGACGGGGTCCGTTGAGGGGATGACCGGGAAGTTTCTGAAAGCAGTTGGGATTGCTGTGGTGAGGGTGTTTTGTCAGATGAGGACGATAGACGGGAGGGTTGCAGAGACCTCTGTTTGGCGTAGCTTCGGGTGTTATAAGAGTACAAAGTTGGTTGTGGTTGCTTCTTTGATTTACCTATTGTGCCTGCTTGAAAAATAGAATACCTGGAAGTCAGTATTCGGCCTGTGTAGGGTTAGGATTCGGGTTGAAAATCCCAACCCTTCTGCACAGAAAGAGTTAATTACAACAACAAATGATGTGAGGAAGAACTTTTGCAAGTAAAATGCAAGTAGGTTCCTAGCCCGTAGGTTCCTGTCTTAGTTTGATAAGTTCTATGGCTTTCTAGAACATGCAAGGTTTTGGTAGTCTCAGGATGCTCCGTTGTCAAAGGGCACCAATCCTCTCACCAGCCCATCATAGGCGGTGATTGGGTGATTCCCTTTTTGATATACCACTAGGTACGAGTGACTGTGGAGTTTGCTGGAACCCCCAACATAGCCCGTGTCATGCCGGGATATCAGGCGAACTCAACGGGTTGCCCGCTCGATGCATATGATAGATGAATTAGACAAGTCATGTATTAGTCTTATGTTGAACTTTTTGGTTATGGCTCTCATATTCCCCAACGGAATCGCCAAAAACTGTAGACACCTCCCCAAACGGGGCATCGCCATACAGATTGATCACGTTTGTTTGCTCGATTGGTTGCTTGCTTTGTAAACTGAAATCATGGACATTCCCATGGCTAGGAACATCGCCACATGATAACGGTTATCATAAAAACAGAGTCGCCACCTAGTTTATTAAAACTAGGAAAATGGATAGAGATTCTGGGTACGGGAGCCAAAAGTACAGTAAGGAGAAGGTGTTAGGCACCCCTCTCTGCCCAGCCGTGGGACTGGCCCATAGTTATTCAACATAAGACATATAGACGCTTTGTTTAATTCCAACACATAGTCTGTTTAATTTAGCCTTTAAACAGTTAGTAAAGTGAGCCAGTGCGAATAGTAAAGCATGCGTCAGAAAGCAAAACAAAACAAACTGTCCCAGGGAGATGGATCCCGCGGCCGGTGAATGGATGTCACGGCCGAGGGATCCTCCTGGTTTGATATACCGACCGAGGGATCGAAGCCCCGGTCGGTGTTCTTCCTCACCAGACTATACGATTAACAGATAAACAGAAAGTTATGATTAAGCGTAAGAACGATAAATAAAACAAACCAGAGGCCGTTGGGCCTCACCACCTTGATCCCTCAGTTGCTTGATTGCTTCGGATTGGGTGTGATTGACTGATTGCTTGATTGAAAACCCTAGGGTTAGGGTTTGAACTTCGGGATTTGATCGCCGGATTGACGGCTACCTTCGGGAGGTTAGGGCTTTTGAGGAGTGGGATTGAGAGAGTATTTTGACAGAGTTTCGTGGCTTGAAAGAGTGTATACTCTGATGAATTTCGCGTGTATATTTTCGGAGTCCAAAGGCCCTTTATATAGACAATTGGTGACTCACTCCGGCCAATCAAATAGCACGATTGCAATTGCAATGCACCTCTAACTCTACGTCGCAATCTCTGAGCGTAGCCCGAACGCATCGGGAAGGTAGTGTAGTTGTATCAAACGTCTGACAGAACACGTTCCAGAGTCTGGAAAAAGGTCGATCTAGCGGCCGAGTAAAGGATATCACGGCCGAGGAATGGATGTCTCGGCCGAAGGATAGATCTTGCGGCCGAGGGATTGATCTCTCAGGGAGATTTGGCTAGCAACAGGTTGCTCGGGTGAGGAAATGATGTTAAGGCCGTGGGATTGATGTCACGGCCGACAGATGGATTCTCCTAGGCTTCTGTATTTCTGTCTGAAAGGCTGTATGACTCTGAATTGGGTCCTCTAAGTGGCTCAAAGTTCTTACCGAAAGTCCTAAGGTTCTCAAGGAGGCAATCAGCAATCACTGTATCCATTTCATCATCGGGATGGTCCCAAGGTGGGACTTGAAATAATCGTTAGGCCAAATTGGGGTGTCTACAGACTTGAGAGATATCCTATGGGGCAAATGAAGTAAGTACATTAATTATGCATTATTTAAACAGCTTAGGAAAATTTCCAAAGCTCAAAAAGACTATGCATTATTTAAACAGCTCAGGAAAATTTCCAAAGCTCAAAAAGACGTAGCACAGCTATGCATTATTTAAACAGCTCAGGAAAATTTCCAAAGCTCAAAAAGACGTAGCACAGCTATGCATTATTTAAATAGCTCAGCAAAATTTCCAAAACTCAAAAAGACGTAGCACAGCTACGCATCGATTAAACAGCTTAGGAAGAATTCCAAAGCTCAAAAAAGACGTAGCACAGCTATGCAATGTAACTCACCCATTAAAAAGCTAAGGGTAAACTTAAATAAGTGCCTTAATTGCTTGGATGCAAGTATTTAACACACTTAGGGGAGTAAGAGACGTAGTACAACTATGCAAAGAAAGAAACAACAAGGGAAGAATGAAATCAAAATTCCCAGATTAGACGTAGCATGTCTACCCAAATCAAACAAGCTCAGAATAACATTCTAACTACACAATTTGGTACAGCAAAGGGTACGCCACTTGCAAAAATACTAGTGCTTGGCACAGCTATAATAAGGGCAGGAGTTGGCAAAATCAAAATGTCTACATATGCAAAAGACTATTGAAAAATGCCATAGTATGAAGTGAAAGTATTCTTTCACTTTCAAACCACACCTGTACCTATCATAACAGCCTTTAAAAGGCCCCAAAATATGATCTTCTTAAAGATCATCCTCATCAACCATCGAGAAAAGTATTTGTCAGCCAAAGTACGAAAGTATTCAAAAGTGTTTACAGACCCAAATGAATTAAAAGTTTCGAAAGCCATTCAAAGGCTCGGGGTGGAACTGTCAATAGCCTTCCCATCACCAGATGATGGGCCAGGAGGTGTTACCGCTAGAATTGGAGTTTTAAGAGGGAGAGAGACTTTTTCTGGAGTTTGGAGAAGGGATGCAATCGAAGAGCTCGGGATAGATGTATCTTTGGACGCCACTTCATCGCCTTCCTCTTCCCCCTTCTGTCCCCCATCAAGGCATGAGGGCCCCTCTTCATCATCAACCTCAAACCTGGAGAAATCCAAGTTTGGGAAAGCCGAAGCTGCCCGGCTCCTCATAGCTTCAAACCCATCAAAGTATTGTTGGGTGACGTCTTGACGATATTCGGGAGACTGCAGGAAGAGTTCGATGGCATCTCTACGGGCGTTCTTCACCTTTTCTAGCATCCCCAAGCTTGTGGCTCTACACTTCTCCATCTCCCTGTCCCAGTCAAGAATTTTCAGCTCCAAACTTTGAGCAGTCGCCACGGCAGTATCTCTCTCCTCCTCCAAACCTCTCTTCGACTTCAGGGCGGTGTCTCTCTCGCTTGTCACCTTCTGAAGCTCCGCAGCCATGGTAGCACTTTGCTTAGCAAGCTTCACGTTGGTCTCTGAAAGTGTAGCCATTTGTTTCCCCAAACCAAGGCTTTGGGAAACCAGAAATCGGCCACGAGTCGTAGCCTGCAATAAAAAAAAAAGAATTAACAAAGAAGCACTTGGAAAAGCAAGCTGACAAAAAGATAACAGAAGAGGAAAACCCACCAAGGCCAACTCGACCAACATAAGCTCCCCCACTGCTTGGAGAGACATCTCCGCCATTGAATCTTTATCAGCAGCACAGAGTAACCCAGAGGCACGCTCCAAGGCTTCCTGGAAATTAGCCAGGGTGGAAGGACCAGCAGCAACTTTTGTTTTCTTGGAGGAAGGGGCACCCTCCACAGTCGTACCTTTCGTTTTTCTCTTCAATGACTCAATGCCACCTATTTCAAGTGGTTCAATCACTAAGTCAATAGCAGGGTCTTTTGAGAGGTCAGCATCCAAGAAACTGTCAACATTTAGCTCTTTCTGGAGACGAGAGCTCTTCCTTTTTGGAGCCACGCCTCCAGATGATTGCTTCACCCTCTCAGCCTTTAGTTGAGCCAGCAAGTTTTTGTCCATCTTTGGTGCCATTTCTGTGTCTTCTCCTTCTTCCTCTGAAAAGAAATGAAAGGAGAACAATAAGAAAAGTCAACGGGCAATTCAATACCTAAACAAAAACTGGGAATACCTCTCAAAAGAGCTAAGGCCTGACGAGATGTTTCTGGACCCAACAGATAGGTAGCCAAAGACTCCGGAGTCACAAGCAACCCCCAACTATGGATCTCGTAGCTCCGGGCTAACTTCAGTTTTGCCTCTATGGCAGGGGTCGAAGGATATGAGGCACGAGCTGCACAAAAGCATAAAACAGAGACCTTTAAGAAATAAAGAAATACTAAACAAAATTCAAGAAGGTAAAAGAGAGCCATAGCTTACAACTGGCAATAGGTTCCCCCCATCTATTGGGGGCATGCTGCGTATAGGACCCAACTTCCCAGTCCGAAATCTCCCATCTGTCTCCCCCAACAAAGAAAAACTTATCCTTCCAATTTTTCTGAACATTGGGAAGATCAGTGACCAACTCTCCTTAGCCGGGTCTCTTGGCAAAGTAATACCATCCTACACCCCCAGGAGCCTCTTTTACTTGGAACTGGTTTAGAAAGGGCCCTTTCGTCAGCGGCGTATGACCATTTGACATGGCTCCCCAAAGAGCAGCACAGCCGATCAGTAAACGCCAAGAATTGGGAACAATTTGGCCAGGAGCCAAACCCAAGAAGCTCAACACCTCCCTAGCCACGGCAGGGAAAGGCAAACGAAGACCCCCTTCTAAAGCCCCAACGTAAATGCATGTTTCGTTCTCAACAAAGGAACAGGCTCGCTCAGACCCTAAAGGCTTCCTAAGGGTTACAGAAGATGGGATCGGAAATCTAACCCTAAGGACGGCTAACTCTTCGTTCGTAATCGTCGAAGGAATGGAGGAAGCAGAAAAATTTGGAACCCTACAGGGACCCTTCGAGGACGACAGAGGAGATAAGGGCTTAACACCGCCAGAATAGCCCACATGCGACGAGGCCCTGGCTACATTGCTACGACGCAACGGGACCTCCTCATCTACCGACGACTCTTCCACCAGGAGAATCGAGGAAAAATCGATGGTATCCCCCGACATTAGGGTTACAGTGGATGATCGTGGGTGAAGGGAAGCCAATGAACCAAAAAGATCACGGAAAACCCTGTTTTGAAGAACAACAGAGTAGGGGGCGAAATTTTCTATAATAGCAGGACTAACGTTGGTAGAGGCAAAATAAGCTAATCTAGCGCGAACAAACTCCCCTAGAGTAGCCCACTCTGGGCTTGGAATTTCTATACCAGAAAAAGGGGAATCTAACATGAAAAGAAGACAAGAACAGCAAGAAGGAGAGAACGTACCTACGAGAGACGGGCTCTAACACGACGACGAAGGAAGAGCGAGGAAGAAGGGTTTCGCATAGTAAAATCGCCTGGGATGATTTGAATACAGACTGAGAAAATCTTGATCAGAACGAGAGTAAGCTTAAGCGCCACAAGCACCAATCCCGATAAACGCTCCTGGATCTTCGTCGTCCACCTCTGAGCACCAGAATAGCAAAGATATCGACACCTGTCCCACGACGCAATGCGCATTTAAAACCTCAAGGGAAGAGAAAAAGCGGCAACCGCCATACAGGTCTGGACTATGTTTCTAACCTCCAGCTGAGAGCTGGAGCTTGGAAACAGGGGAGTACCTGATAAGTAGGCCGATAAAATCTGGTAGGGCCAGCTCAGTAAGAAGTGTGGACCTGGGGAGTAGGTGTCAACTTTGCCCAAGCTCCCCAAGAAAGCAATACCTACAGCAAGGTAAGAAGATGCCAGCAACGCCTATAAGGCGGAGCTGGAGCAAGGTCTAAGGACCAGCTATGACACAGAGCCGGTCCAGGATTAGTAGTATCCACCGAATATACTTGCTATTATACTGCTCAATTAACCCAAGTCCTACGGGATAAAGGAAGGAGAGCCAGTAAGATAAGCATAAAATGCTTATCCTAATCATTGACAACATCAGATAAGGATTCCATACTAAAGCAGGGTGCTCGTGGAGTTCCAGCTATGGCAGAACTCCACCCACCTCGTTAAAGCAATCCAGATATCCCCGGAATGCAGTCCTACTAGGACTCAACCTCCGATCAAATGCCTATAAAAGCTACAGTAGAACTCCAATAAAGGTACGCTCCATTGACAACCGAGAACTTGAATTCTCATACCACATAGCAAGTTCCTTACTGACTTAGGCATCGGAGGGTGGTTGGCACGCCACCACACCGGTGACTTTGCTTCAGCTTTGTTTTGCAAGATCAGGTCTGTGCCGGATTCAAAACTACTTCATCAGTAGCGTTTTGATTATCTACTAACTTTTCTGTCCGGTGTGAGGAAGAACACCGACCGGGGCTTCGATCCTTCAGCCGGTACATGAAACCAGGAGGATCCCTCGGCCGTGACATCCATTCACCGGCCGCGGGATCCATTTCCCTGGGACAGCTTGTTTTGTGTTCTGCTTTCCAACGCATGCTTTACTTATCGCATTGGCTCACCTTATTTACTGTTTAAAGGCTTAATTAAACAGACTATGTGTTAGAATTAAACAAGGCATCTATATGTCTTATGTTGAATAACTATGGGCCAGCCTCACAGCTGGGCAGAGAGGGGTGCCTAACACCTTCCCCTTACTGTACTCTTGGCTCCCGTACCCAGAATCTCTATCTGTTTTCCTAGTTTTAATAAACTGGGTGGCGACTCTGTTTTGATGACAACCGCTATCGTGTGGCGATATTCCTAGCCATGGGAATATCCACGATCTTGGTTTATGAAGCAAGCAACCAATCGAGCAACAAACGATCAATCTGTATGGCGATGCCCCGTCTAGGGAGGTGTTTACACACCCCCCTCGCCCGATAAAATCGGTCTCTACTAATATTTGTGGTGTTTGAAAATCATTTTATTGTTTAACTTTATTCACGTAAACAGTTTATAGCACATAAAACAAGTAATTGCTAGAAATATGAACATTAGCAGGCATGCTTGAATCTAACTTTTAATTGCAGAAAATAACATGTAGCCAACTGCTTGTTATTCTGTTCCAAGATAAACACCACCGTACGGCAGAAAGTTGTGCCGTACGGCACATGGTTTCGTGGTTAGCAGTTTAAAACAAGGTTATCTAGCACGTGGTTATCTGAAGCATTTAAGCATGTATATACAGGAAATAACTAATGCTCGTTCCAAAAAGTAATATAATACTAACATGCTTTGTTAATTAATCCAAACACAACTTAGCATGGCATATGTTACTCTTAAAGCAGAAAATAGTACTTCACTGCAGATTGGTTGCTACAAAGAGACTAAGGAATGAAGCTTAAACGAAACTGTCCCCTTGAAAGGACTCCATCGTACGGCAGTCATGTGTGTCGTACAGTAGAGATGCGCGGGGTACCAACTTTATTTTCTTACAGTGTTTAAACCATTTAGGCCCAGAACTGGTATGAGGAATCAGCCTGAGATTAATGGTTTCCCCCCTCAGAATATAGGAACAGAAGCTTGTACCTTTTTTTTTTTGGAATGAAAACCTTTCTTTGGAGAGTTGTAGCTAATGTGGTGGCCTTTGGTGTGAACTTGGGTGAGCAAGTGAGCTTCGATATAATGCAGTGACTAGACGTGAGGCTTGGCTTTGAATTTTAGGTGGTTTTGAAGTAGTTTGGACTTGGTTTTGGAGAGAAAATATGTTTGGTGTTTTGAAAAAAAGTATGGAAGATAGATATTGGTTTTCAAGACATTTGTGAACTGTTTTTGGTATATAAAACCATGTTTCTCTCTGATCTCTTCTCTCTTTTTTTCAGAAAATGTCCTCTCTCTCTCTTTTTTTTTCTTCAAAAATTGTCTCTCCTTGTCTAACAACAGAGGGAGGTATTTATAGAGCAAAAGTAGCTTGGATATCAAGCATACTTGGTGTGCACACAAAGAATTTCGGCCTTCAATTGAAAATCTTGGCCGTCAAGTAAAAATAAAGGCGGCAATATGTACCGTACGGCACTTAAACTCCACCGTACGGCACTTAAACTCCACTGTACGGCACATCCCGACCGACTTAAGTTAAGGTGGTTAAAAACTCTACCGTACGGTAGAAATATGTCCACCGTACGGCACAGTTGACTGCTCAACAGACCAAACTTCGCAAGGCCGCTCCAGACACTCCCGAACTCAGTTTTGGGTGTTCTTTGGACCGTTGGAAAGTTCGTTAAGTCTACTTTCTAACCCAAGTGGTTTGGATAAAAATAATTTTGTACATCAAAAGATATGACGATTTTACCCTCAGGTGGTCAAAAAAGAAGTCGTTTAGGCAAAATCCTTGTATCTCCCTCATTTCAAATCGGATTAAGGCTTATTATATATCGATAAAGAGGGTTTTGAATGTACTAAAAGATTGTGGAGTCCAACCATAAAAATAAGGACGTTTAATTTATGAAAAATGGGCTGAAAGCAGACTAAACCAAAGACCGATAGTGCCACAATGGCCAAAACACGTACTCACTCATTCTAAGTGTCACTTGGCACTCTCATACCTAATCTTAAGGTGTTTCCTCACTCCTTTGAGTGCAAAGACCATTGTTTGAAGCTTTTTTCAAGGTACATTTTCATTATTGGGAAGTTTATCGACCATTTGTCTACAGGTTTTTTTTCAAAGGGTAGCGCACCAAAAGGTTTAGATCAATCCAAAGGTTTAAATCATGCTTTGTTTATCATCATTGGGGACTTAAAAGGTATCGGGGATTTCCAAATTGGGGTGTCTACAATAACCTTCCTTTACTTTTTTATTTATTTTTCAAATGGCGATGCATTTTGTTTTTTAATTGTTGCAACATATGATGTCTTCATGATGGTAGATAATTACCCAAGTTATAATGGCAATGTGGAAGGAGTGGATAGGGTACAGAACCTAACCTTTTCGTCACTGTAAGCACGAAGTGGCTACCCTCATGTTCATACCTATTGCCTTGGCCTTACTAGGTTAACATTTGGTGTGACTATATGCCAATTAATTATTAGTTCCACAGTTGTGTTGATTTCGTTTTATTTTGACCATAATAAACTATGGTGACTGGATGATATGAATGAAAAGCTTATTAGCTTAGTGTCATTTTTTGTTTTCATGTACTATTTTCTTCCTCCGTCTAGTGAATTTTTGAAAAGAGATAAGAAAGTGCCTTAGTTTAGAAGTTATCTAGTTTTAGGGATTAAGATTTGATGTTGACATGAGACAGAAGTGAGATACATGGGAAGCTTTGTGGACACTTTTGTTTGCACAACTAATTCTGTCCAACCAACACAAGCGAGGGTGTGTACGATGGTGGGTGGTGGTGAGGAAACGGGTAGGCCTACTTATGCATTCCCCTATGTCTATTATAACTCACACATGTACCAATTCCACTGTGATATAGAAACTGCCCCTCCTTACTGGTATTGGCAGGAGGCACTACTATCTTTGCCAGCTGGTGGTCCAGGCTTCTATGACTAAGTATCAAAGAAAAGTCTTACCTTAACTCAAAAGTTTGTTACCCCACAAGACGACAAGATACTAGAAGATTTAAGAAAATTTCAAACTAGTCCTGGTGGTTTTCCCGGGTGAAAAAGGTTGAACGCCAAGCTGAAAGCTCTCTCTCTCTCTCTCTCTCTCTCTCTCTCTCTCAAAGTGACATGATATATGCTGGTCAAAAACCTCAAATTGGCCAAAATGGGAAATTTGTATGGATAATCTGGAAAGACTTGGAAAGGGCCAAAATATATGCAATATTCATAAGAGAGAGTTACCAGGTCTAGTTTCTTGATGGAGTGATATATTTCACTGAGATTCTTCCCCCTCTATCTTTGTGTTGGTGTGAGTAAATTTAACTAATCACTGTAGTGGATGACGGAGAATATGAGAGGGATAGACCGGTCTTTTCCTGTGCTGTAAGGCACATTAGGGAATGTGAAACCTTTTATTCACCTTTTTTGGTGTTCACCAGATACTTTTGATGAGAGCTAATATGGTAGGAAGGATCTATATAAGACCCACTTTGGATCCTCTTGTTTTTGCTGATGTATTGCGGTCAGAATTAAATGGAATCTTGAGGATTAAGAATAACTTGCTCAAATTTTTGCTTTGTGACACCTTTTTGGTTAAATTGGCAATTGCAATGGAAGAAGCAGCAAAGCAGGTGCAATCCATCTGCAAAAAGTAGTAGCCCAATACTTATTATTACAATATATAGAAACTTACTCTAAGGCCGTAATAATGCAGAAATCGAGGACTTGAACTCCCTTCTATTTTTCTTTTACTTTGTGCTAGTTGATCCTTTTTACTAGTACTATGCACAATGCTTCTACCGTTGCCCTTTTTTGTTTTCTAGATTTTAAGGTGGCTAGATTTGCATCGTGGGAAAAAAATGCTTTTTATTCACGTAATGTCGATATTGGAGGTCAATATATCCCAAGGATTTGATGTCATCTGCTAAGCAGACTAGCGTAACTTTTGTTAGCTTTTGCATGGTTTAATATTTCCAATTGTCTAAAAGACTTTTCTAAAGATCGCCCTGTAGAGTGTAGACACCCCAATTTGGCCTAACGATTATTTCAAGTCCCACCTTGGGGACCATCCCGATGATGAAATAGAAACAGTGATTGCTGATTGCCTTCTCGAGAACTTTAGGACTTTCGGTAAGAACTTTGAACCACTTAGAGTACCCAATCCAGAGCCATATAGCCTTTCAGACAGAAAATACAGAATCCTAGGAGAATCCATCTGTCGGCCGTGACATTGATCTCACGGCCTTAACATCATTTCTTCACCCGAGCAACCTGTTGCATGAAAATCTCCCTGAGAGATCAATCCCTCAGCCGCAAGATCTATCCTTCGGCCACAACATCATTTCCTCGGCCGCCAGATTGTCTATTTTCCAGACTCTGGAACATTCTGTCAGACGTTTGATCCAATTACACTACCTTCCCGATGCGTTCGGGCTACGCCCAGAGATTATCACGAAGACTTTGCATTGCATTGCAATCATGCATTTTGATTGGACGGAGTGAGTCACCAATTGCCTATATAAAGGGCCTTTGGGTTCCGAAAATACAACAACGAAATACGCAAAATTCGTATACTTCCATACTCTCTCAGGCCACGAAACTCTGCAAAAATACTCTCCCAAACCCATTCTTCAAAAGCCCTAACCTCCCGAAGGCAGCCATCAATCCGACGATCAAACCCCGAAGTTCAAACCCTAACTCTAGGGTTTTCAAAGAAGCAATCAGTCAATCACAAGCAATTCGAAGCAATCAAGCAACTGAGGGATCAAGGTGGTGAGGCCCAACGGCCTCTGGTTTGTTTTATTTACTGTATTCATTGACTAATCGTAGCGTTTTGATCATCCGCTAACTTTTCTGTCTGGTGTGAGGAAGAACACCGACCGGGGCTTCGATCCCTCGGCCGATACATAAAACCAGAAGGATCCCTCGGCCGTGACATCCATTCACCGGCCGCGGGATCCATCTCCCTGGGACAGTTTGTTTTGCTTTTCTGCATTCTGATGCATGCTTTAATTATCGCACTGGCTCACTTTACTTACTGTTTAAAGGCTTAATCAAACAGACTATGTGTTAGAATTAAACAAAGCATCTACATGTCTTATGTTGAACAACTATGGGCCAGTCTCACGACTGGGCAGAGAGGGGTGCCTAACACCTTCCCCTTACTGTAGTTTTGGCTCCCGTACCCAGAATCTCTATCTGATTTCCTAGTTTTAATAAACTGGGTGGCGACTCTGTTTTGATGATAACCACTATCGTGTGGCGATGTTCCTAGTCATGGGAATGTCCACGATCTTGGTTTATGAAGCAAGCAACCAATCGAGCAACAAACGATCAATCTGTATGGCGATGCCCCGTTTGGGAGGTGTCTACAGTTTTTGGCGACTCCGCTGGGGAACATGAGAGCCATAACCAGAAAGTTCAACATAAGACTAATACATGCCTTGTTTAATTCATTTATCATATGAATCGAGCGGGCAACCTCGTTGAGTTCGCCTGATACCCCGGCATGACACGGGCTATGTTGGGGGTTCCAGCAAACTCCACAGTCACTCGTACCTAGTGGTATATCAAAAAGGGAATCACCCAATCACCGCCTATGATGGGCTGGTGAAAGGACTGGTGCCCTTTGACGACAGAGCACCCTAAGACTACCTAAACCTTGCATGTATTAGAAAGCCATAGAATTTATCAAACTAAGACAGGAACCTACAGGCTAGGAACCTACTTGCATTTTGCTTCCAAGTTCTTCCTCACACCTCGTATCATCTGTTGTTGTAACATTTCTTTCTGTGCAGAAGGGTTGGGATTTTCAGCCCAAATCCTAACCCTGTACGAGCCAAGTACTGACCTTCAGGTACTCTACTTTCTCAAGCAGGCACAATAGGTAAATCAAGGAAGCAACCACAGCCAATTTTATACTCTTACAACACCCAAGGCTGCGCCAAACAGAGGTCTCTGCAGCCTTCCCGTCTGTCATCCTCGTCTACCAAAACACCTTCACCACAACGGTCCCAATCACTCCCAAGGACTTCACGATCATCCTCTCAACAAACTCCTCTATCTACCAAATCCCAAGCTTCATCAAGCAATCCTCCTACCCTCATGGCAGACAACGACACCGCTATTGCCGATCTCCGAGCTCAAATCGCCACCTTGCTAGCCGAGAAAGCAGCCAGAGATGCTGAGGATGAAGAAAGATCAATGGAAGATGAGAATCCTCACAAAGTAGTGTTGGCGGAAAGTCTTGAACTGACCAAGCAAGTCAAGGAGATCAAACAAGCTTTGGCCCGTTCACAAGGAGATCAAATCCTGGATTTCGAAGGACTTTGCCTCTTCCCAGAATCTAAACTGCCTGAAAATTTCAAAATGCCAAACATCGAAAAATTCAATGGAATTGGCAACCCTACCAGTCATGTTCGATACGTCATCAACACCCTGAAGCCAATGGGCTTAAATGATGAGTGTAGACACCCCAATCCGGACCTCGAAGGGTCTTTGTCCGCCCCGATGATGAAATAAAGGAAACGGAACCATTGCGAGCTTGAATGAAGGACTCTCTTAAACCCAAACAGATCCTCAGCCCAAATGAACCAGCAGCCCAAAGCAAACCCAAAAGCCCAAAAGCCCAGAGAAAGCCCTGGAGCAAGCCTGTAATGCCGGGCGTGACATCTCTACACCGCACGACGTATCGAAATTTAATACGCCGCACGTGGTCATGAGCTTAGCCGCACGGTATTTTAGGTAAAGTTCTGACTGGCTCAGAAAGCTGTCGGCCACGCCTATTTGAGCCACAGCTGCAATACGGCTCAACCGAAAGCACACTTCTGGCCCGCCCAGAAAATACCTCCAACTTTTGAAATTCAAAATCCAAGGCTCTTGCCTATAAATACACCCCTCCACTCAAGGGAAAAGGGCCCTTGATCACTTTTATACCCTTTCTCTCTCTTCTTGCTTTCACACCCACTTTCCCATTTCCAAGCCTTGAGAATGTTGTTCTCAAAAGACATTCTCTAGGCCTTTTACTTCATTTTTCTCTTCACCATTGAAGTTAGCTCCCTACTAACTTTGAGACCTCAACCACCCAATATACCCATCTACTACACACATCCATACTTCTACTCTCTTTTTCAACCTTCCGACGTCCATCCGCCTTCATCAATACTCATTCAAGCTCAAGATCAAAGGTAAAAACCAAGTTTCCTTGGGCTAGGCTCTGTCCTGGCTCTGAGGGGACCTTTCTGTCTTCAGGCTTAACCCTTTTGGTCAGGATCTGACCCAAAACCTCTTTTACAAAACAAAACCAGTGTTATGTGCAGAAGTGTGCTACGCCGCATGGCGCTTTGAAGCGTCGCACGGCGTAGTAGACCCACACGCACGGCATTTCAAAACGATATTGTTTTCTTGTTCAAACTGTTTGGATCACGATCGTCTGTTGTTGGATCTTTTCTGTATACCAAAAAGCAGTCCCAAATTGAGACCATATCTACAAGCCATGTTTTAAACTCCATAGATCTTTTCAAAACAAGTAAACGTATCAAAAATGGTTTTCTTTTCGTGGCTTGAAAGAATGGTGCAGATCTGAGATGATCTGACGGCTATGAGCTGTCTGAAGTTTTAAAATAACACCGTGCGATGTAATGGGTACACCGTGCGAAGCTTTACAAAACAATAAAAGTTTGGTATCAAGATCAGAACCACGCACGGCGTATCAGTAAGCCGCGCGTTATAAAGCGATATGCCGCCTGACGGGAGATGGTGATTCAGACAGTCCGTTTGTATATCTTTCTTGTTTATATTATCGCCAGGCCATCTTTATCATCTCTGTACAGCAAGCACCACTAGCACGGCAACGTGTCATGATTTATCTTGTTCCCCTTTCCCTTTATGTGTTTTTTGAGGTTTTTCGAATGGTATTAATCCCCCCATTTAAAATGCTTAGTAGAGACCGGTTTTCACCGGGCGAGCGGGGTGCTTTTCAACAAAACCTTCCCCGCTCGTAACCTGGCTCCCGGATCCAAAATCTCAACGGTTTCGCTAGATCAAAAGGCCTTTCTTTTCAAAACAAAACCCTCGGTTCCTCGGATCATCCATCTCAAAAATCCGGGTGGCGACTCTGTCGAATCGCGCTTCGGGCGCGGGAGCCCACAGTGGCGACTCTGCTGGGGACAATTTATTCAAAACTTCTTTTTTAAAAAAAAAATAATAATACATAAAGAAGTGTTGAATAATCAAGAGGGCCAAACTTGAAAGGCATTTTACTTGGGGGACTTAATGCAATTTGGAGAACTTAACTTTCTTTTACACTTTGCACCGCACAAGCCGCGCTAGCGTGTTCTGGCTATCTTGCCTGGTTTACCGGTGACAAGCTCTCCCGGAATGCCTAGCAACCCTCGACTATGATGGGCCATCGTGCTGTTCGACCATTGTCTTGCAATACACTTGACATGGGGTAGTACATCTTGGCTCTAGTCCGGGGAACCCCTCTCAAACCAAAACCGGCTTTTGCACCTATACATAACCATAGAACCTTCCCAACTAGGACAGGAACCCATGGCTAGGACTTATGTGATATATCCTGTTTATGTGTATTTCTTTTCTGTACATACATATCATTCACGCATCATTGCATCCTGCGGGCTAGAGGATTAGGCTCCCTTAGAATTCTTTAGGACTTTTCGGTCAGTTTAGGAGACTATAAATCCATGGGGGTTGTGATACCTCCGGTGTTTGCCGTGCCCGAACGGCTCCCTTGACATGAGATTAACCTTGAAGGTGTGCGTATCTGGATTCTGACGGTCACATTGCTCTGTCTCGGATGGTCAAGATAAGGAGATTGGCTCTGGTTCCGAAACGATCGGAATTTAACCTGCCTGACAGTACCTACCCGGACCGCCAGAAATCTTCTGTACAAATGCCCCAAGTGAAACTCAAGTCACGGTAGGTTTTAGGACTTAGGAGGCACGTAGAAGGTAGGACAGACACTGTAGACACCCCAATTTGGCCTAACGATTATTTCAAGTCCCACCTTGGGACAATCCCGATGATGAAATGGATACAGTGATTGCTGATTGCTTCCTTGAGGACCTTAGGACTTTCGGTGAGAACTTTGGCCACCTAGAGGACCTAATTCAAAGCCATACAGCCTTTCAGACAGAAATACGGAAGCCTAGGAGAATCCATCTGTCGGCCGTGACATCGATCCCACGGCCATAACATCAATCCCTCACCCGAGCAACCTGTTGCCAGCAAAATCTCCCTGAGAGATCAATTCCTCGGCCGCAAGATCTATCCTTCGGCCGAGACATCCATTCCTCGGCCGTGAAATCCTTTACTCGGCCGCCAGATCGACCTTTTTCCAGACTCTCGAACGTTCTGTCAGACATTTGGTTTGATCCAACTACACTACCTTCCCGATGCGTTCGGGCTACGTTCGGAGATCACGACGTAGAGTTTGAGATGCATTGCAATTGCAATTGCCATCTCGTGATTTGATTGGCCGGAGTGAGTCATCCCTATGCCTATATAAAGGGGCCTTTGGGTTCCGAAATATACACACAGAAATTGAGATACTTACACACTCTCTCAAAGCCACGAAACTCTGTCAAAATACCCTCTCAATCCCATACTCCAAAAGCCCTAACCTTCCGAAGGTAGCCGTCAATCCGGCGATCAAACCCCGAAGTTCAAACCCTAACCCTAGGGTTCTCGATCAAGCAATCAATCCATCACAATCAAATCCGAAGCAATCAAGCAATTGAGGGATCAAGGTGGTGAGGCCCAACGGCCTCTGGTTTGTCTTAAATTCACTGTCTTTTTGACTAATCGTAACGCTTTGATTACCTGTTAATTTTTAGTCTGGTGTGAGGAAGAACACCGACCGGGGCTTCGATCCCTCGGCCGGTACATCGAACCAGGAGGATCCCTCGGCCGTGACATCTATTCACCGGCCGCGAGATCCATCTCCCTGGGACATTATGTTTGCTTTCTCTGCTTTCTGATGCATGCTTCATTTATCGCACTGGCTCACTTTTGCTTACTGTTTAAAGGAATAATTAAACAGACTATGTGTTTAGAATTAAACAAAGCATCTATATGTCTTATGTTGAACGATTATGGGCCAGTCTCACGACTGGGCAAAGAGGGGTGCCTAACACCTTCCCCTTATTGTACTTTTGGCTCCTAGAATCTCTATCTATTTTCCCAGTTTTAATAAACTGGGTGGCGACTCTATTTGATGATAGCCGTTATCATGTGGCGATGTTCCTAGCCATGGGAATGTCCATGATTTTGGTTTATGAATGAGCAACCAATCGAGCAAACACAACATGATCAATTTGTATGGCGATGCCCCGTTTGGGAGGTGTCTACAGTTTTTGGCGACTCCGCTGGGGAATATGAGAGCCATAACCAGAAAGTTCAACATAAGACTAATACATGCCTTGTTTAATTCATTTATCATATGCATCGAGCGGGCAACCCATTGAGTCCACCTGATATCCCGGCATGACACGGGCTATGTTGGGGGTTCCAGCAAACTCCACAGTCACTCGTACCTAGTGGTATATCAAAAAGGGAATCACCCAATCGCCGCCTATGATGGGGTGGTGAAAGGATTGGTGCCCTTTGACAACGGAGCACCCTGAGGCTACCAAAACCTTGCATGTTTTAGAAAGCCATAGAACTTATCAAACTAAGACAGGAACCTATAGGCTAGGAACCTACTTGCATTTTCACTTCCAAGTCCTTCCTCACACCTTGTATCATCTGTTGTTGTAAATAACTTTTTCTGTGCAGAAGGGTTGGGATTTTCAGCCTAAATCCTAACCCTACACAAGCCAAGTACTGACTTACAGGTACTCTACTTTTCAAAGCAGACACAATAAGTAAAACAAAGAAGCAACCACAGCCAATTTTATACTCTTACAACACTCGAAGTCACGCCAAACAGAGGTCCTTGCAGCCGTCTCGTCTGTCACCCTCATTGGCCAAAACACCTACACTGCTACGGTCCCAATCACTTTCAGGGACTCCGCGGTCATCTCCTCAACAAACTCAATCATCTACCAAATCCTAAGCTTCATCAAGTAATCCTCCCACTCTCATGGCAGATAACGACGCCATCATTGCTAATCACCAAGCTCAAAGTCGCTACCTTACTAGCAAAGAAAGCAGCAAGAGATGCTGAGAACGAAGAGGAATCGGTGGAAGATGAGAATCCTCAAGAAGTGGTATTGGCAGAAAACCCTGAATTGGCCAAACAAGTCAAGGAGATCAAACGTACTCTGGCCCGTTCACAATGGGACCAAATTCTAGACTATGCCTTTTTCCAGATTCTCAACTACCTGAGAAGTTCAATAGAACTGGCAATCCCACTAGCCATGTCCGCCCTGTCATCAACACTTTGAAGCCAATGGGCTTGAATGATGAGCTCATTGTTCAGTTATTTCAAAGGACTCTTACTGAAAGCACTCTCGATTGGTTTCTCACTTTGGAGTTTGTGCACTATCATATTTGGCCAGAAATTGCCAATGCTTTTGTCAAGTAATATGCATACAACGTTCAAATTGAGTTAACAACTCGAAATTTGGAAATGACTAAACAAGAATCGAACAAAGACTTTGCAACTTTTGTGGCTAGATGGAGAGAAAAAGCCGCCAAGAACCGCCCCTCTGAGGAAGATCAAGTAAGAATAGTCGTCAAGAGTTTGCAGCCCAAGTACCTCACGCACATTTGCACTCAAGCTATCACTGATTTCAAGCGCCTGCATGCTACTGGGCTGCAGATTGAAGAGGGGATCAAGCTAGGCCTCATTGGGAAAGAAGAAAACTCCTCCAAAGGAAACCTTCCTAACCCGTACATCTCCTGCCTCCGTCAACACCCTTAACTCAACCTTACCATAAGACCCTTTTCAAATTAGCTCATCCCGAAGCTCAAATCGCCCCGGTCGCAACTTTGACCCTCTCTATATGACCTCATCTCAAGCCTCAGCCATTCTGAGCCGTTAGGGGCATCTCAAACCTTTAAACAAACCACTTCCTCGGCCACTCTATGGCCCAAACCATGATCTTAACAAAACAGTGCCTACCACCAACACCTTAGGCATGAAACAGATAACTGCATGCGTCTTCGCCATGACATTCAAGATCTCATTGAAAGCCAAACTATAAAACTTCCAAAACCTGATGTGCAAGCCAATCCACAATGCTGAACCACCACCCCGAAACATCAATCTCATAAACCTATCTCACAACCCCACATACAATCCTGGCCAATACATTGTCCAAAACAACCAAGCCAAGCCAACCTTTACCTTCCCAGAGGAAGATGAATGTTTCATGATGGAGGAGGAAGAAAACAATGAGTCCGATCAATCGGAAGTGATCGATCCTAACATGTCTGACAAAAGTAATGAGGAAGAACAAGCAAAGGGGAAAGTGACTTTGACGAAATAGAAGGAGAATGCAATGATCCACTCGATGGAATCTCCTTAACATCACTATTCGGCCAAGTGGAAGTAACTAATGACTGCATAATCAACGAGAAGGAAAAAAGAGGTGATGAAAATCCAGACTGACATTTCCATTTGAGGGACTACTCATGTCTCAAAGAGGTAGCCACCGTGCAAGCCATGAAGATGGATCCAGTACAAAGGCTCTGTTTGGCGAAGAAGAGGGTTGAAAAGAGTATAAAGTTGCGAAAGGCAAAGGTTTTGAAAACGACCTCGAAATGCTATGGTAGCTAAGAAGTCACAACATGGCAAAGAACATTAAACATTGCTTTTATCAAACTAAAACATGTTTTGAGCCCCTGCTTGGGCATTTAATTTCTGCTAAGTGAATTCCTGTTTCATCGTCTAGACTATGCTTATTCAATGATTTACTTCCTAAATTGCAATTGCCAAACACTATAGTCTCTTTGCCAAACGAAGGAAACTTCAAGGAACCAAGTTCTTTGTGTCTCTGACAAAAGGGAAGGAAGGGATGAACTTTAGTTACTTAAGAAACTAGGTTTTTGTCAAAACTTAGAAAGAAGACACTATCTCCGCGAGAACACTTAGGGTTAGCTCGCCCATTATGAAGGTACAAACACAAGGGAGATTTAGAAAGGTATCTCCATCAAATTCCTCTCCAAAACGCAGAAACCCTCTTGAGAGAAGTGCTCGTTGGGTAACCTGAAAACCCAAGCAAAAGTAAGAGCAAAGCCTGCTAGGGCAAGAAAATGCAAAAATGCAGCCTAGGCAAAAGTTAAGGCATTCAAAGAAAAGCTCGCTAGGGACTCAACCTCCATTAGGTAACCTAGGCAAAATCAAGAGCATGTGAGAAGAAAAACCAAGAGTGAAAACTCAACCTCAAAGGTAATGATTTTGGAACTACGTAAAAGGCCTGATTCCCTGATTGGGATACGTAGGCAATCTCACATCGAGATGCGGCCCAAACATTTGGAGAGAAGGAAAAACATCAACAAATTTGTACTCAATGATAGGCATAGCTAACCCTGCGTATTGAGCTCGCAAAAGATGAGTATGCTTTTCTCGAAGAATTGGCAACAGCAATAGACACAAGAATTATTGCTCATCCCCTCTAACCTAAAGGTAATTGACACAATGAGCAAGATACCTTGAAAACTCCCGAGTTTGGCAATCGGACTATGGAACATGGCAAAAGCAAAAGGCAAGAAAATCAAAACCAAGCATAAGAAGGAAGAGAAAAGAGGACGCCACTTGGCCAAAACAAAATCTACCTTTGGAAAATCAAAGTAACGGCCGAAGAATCAATACATCGGCCACAATATCAATTCTTTAACCGAGTAATCGATTCTTCTGCCAATATTTCATTTTCACACAAATTGCTATCTATCAGCAAATACTTGTTCAAAAAGCCATGTTCTGACTATCGCATGCAAACTCAAGACATCTAGGGGCATAAAAAGCATTTCTCATTTCATGAACAAAAGCTTGCCTACAAAATCATCACTGTGGTTGCTTTCACTATACAAATACAGTTTCTGCTTCTCTCTTTGCTAACCATGAACAGGAAGGAAAAAGAAAATCCTAAAGCTGGTCGTGACGCCGTCTTCGAGACGATCTCTAAGACGAAGAAGGGGATTACTGGCTATCCTCCCCACTGACAGCTGATGCTCACTCAGCCTCAAAGCTACAAGGAAAAGAATGCAAAACAAGGGGCAAGCACCAAGCGCCTCTTCTCCGTCATCAGAATGGAAGGAGACAATGGAAAGGGCCCATGGCCAAACAAAAGCAATTGGAGGAACAATAGGCAAAACCAAGGAAAAATGGCAGTACTCCATACAGTCACCTGCCTAAAGAAGGAAACCCGCCTAGTCTCTGATCTGAGCATTCTCCAAGTCTACTTTAGACATCGAAGAAGTAGATCTCATCAACGCCGAAGGAGGAGGAGGAACAAACTGAAGATCCTCAGCACGCAGGCGCCACTGGCTGGCCACCCGATCACAAGTACCAGGCTTAACAAAAGGGACCCTCGAACAGGCTACGAGTACAATTTGGAACCCTGGAAAGAGGGGTGTCCTCTGATACACCACTCCAAGGGTCGAACCTCGCCTACAAACAAAGCCACACAGAGGACTGGAGATCTAAAAACAAGGAATGCAAGGGGTACCTGGTCAACCATCGATCGGTCCAAAACTCGTTGCCAAGGCTCAAAATTGGCAACCGTGGCTTCAGTTGCCCCACCAACCATCGCTCGTAGCAAGGGAAAAATCACAACTAAAAAAGAAGGAGGATATACCTTAAAGCACTCGGTAGTGACCGCCAAGGATAAAACTCTTGTCCCATGGGCAAGCTCCAAGATTACCATACAAGGTGGCCAAAGCAGATGATCCCCAATCAAACTCCCTAACAGCCCCCAAATGCTGCAAAGGGGCCAAGAGCTGTGTACGCACTAAACTATCCTTGTCGGCAAACAATGTCTGCCCGAGGAGATAGAGAAGGAAAGCCCGTGTCAACTGTTCAATACTCACCTGAGTCAAAATATCAGTCTTCATGAAAGTCTTACTCAGCCAAGAGACATTAGCTTGACCTCGGGAGTAAAGAGGAGGCATCTTGCCCAAAGACCACTCCAGAGCCTCTGTCCGCTCCCAAAGCCTGGGGTCAACCCAAAGAGGAGCTCCACCTGCTCATAGGCTAGTAAGCAAAGAAAAATCACCTGGCGTGATCGTCATCTCACCAACAGAAGGACAGTGGAACGTGTCGGTAATATCCCACCACCTTTCAACCAGCGAGGTCATTAACGACCAATCCGTCTTCGGAAGATTGAGGCCCAAAACAAACGCCTCAAGACCAGCAGAGCGTACTAACTCCCGAGCCTGCTCCGGCAACGTCATAAACCACTTGTGCACCTCTTTGCCTCGACCGCGAGCCTCCAGTCTCCTGTTTCTCTGCCAAGGACAAAAAGGGAGTTAATCTCATTGCATGAACAAATATAAAGCTAGGGGCATCAAATCGACGTTTAAAAAGCATGCATTGCCGAAACAGGAGGCACAGTTATTTTAGCTTCTTTAAACAGAACAATTTCGATCCAACCACGGGTCCTTCTCATTCACGCCCCTAGCTAAAAGGGATTTCATCCCACAAATAAGAAGTTCACTCTTAAATCATAAAAAATCAAAAACTCCGAACTAAAGCAAACTTTTTGCTTTTCAGGAAGCTTACCATTGAGGACGCTCAAGTACTGCTTAGCGGCTCTACACCCACACCTCAGCAACTCTACAATTGGCACCATGTCAACAGCATTAAAGTGGCTCCGCACTTCACATCTCCTTGCTTCGTGCTATCATCAAGCAAATCCAGCAGCTCTACGCCAACCAAGTCAGCGGTCCTACATTCACAATCATTTAACGGTCTCGCTCACCTAGCGGCCTCAAGCTCATCACTCCAACAGTCAGGCTCATTCAATAGCTCCAACTAACCACCTGGCAACACCATGTGCTCCTTGTTCGCCATCTCAGACAGCATCATAACTCAACAACTATCTAGTATTCAAACTCAGTGGCTCAAACGCCCATGAAAACACCGTCTCTGCAAGCGCCATACTTCTTGCACCATTAGGTCACTCAGCAGCACCATGTGCTCACTTTCCAAGCTGTTCAACAGTTCTACGCTCATCCCTGTGCTCAAAAGCTCTATACCCATTATCACCAAGCGGCTTTAGGCTCACTATCAGCAGCTCCGTGTTCGTCCAGCAGCCCTGTGCCCAAGTCGCTCAAATAGCTTCGCGCTTACCTCAACAGCCCCGTGCCTACTATCTCAGTCATTCAGCAGCTCTGTAGCTACCCCGAGCTCACGTCTTAAAGATAAGCAGCCTCACCACTTCCAGGCCGATGAAACAATCATGTGGCTCCCACTTTAATGCACATTTACGCAGTTCTGGCCAAGCACACCCTCCGGAAGGCACGTAATGGGAAATCTCCCTAACAAAGTTGAATCTACCTAACAAGGAGGCAAAGGAAATCTCCTAGGCATGCATAAGGATCACCTCATCAGATGGTGGAAATCTCCCAAAACAAGTTGAATTTGCCAAAGGAGGCGATGGAAATCTCCTAGAGCGCATGTGTGAATCACCCCGTCAGTGGAAGTAATGGAAGTCTCCCTAACAAAGTGGAATATGGTCAAAAACTAGCCTTGGGGGCAGTCCCGAGCATGTGGAAATCTAGCCTTGGGGACAATCCCAAGCATACTCAGAACTAGCCTTGGGGACAATCCCGAGCATGTGGAAATCTAGCCTTGGGGACAATCCCAAGCATACTCAGAACTAGCCTTGGGGACAATCCCGAGCATGTGGAAATCTAGCCTTGGGGACAATCCCAAGCATACTCAGAACTAGCCTTGGGGACAGTCCCGAGCATGTGGAATCTAGCCTTGGAGGCAATCCCAAGCATACTCAGAACTAGCCTTGGGGACAGTCTCGAGCATGTGGAAACTAGCCTTGGAAACATCCCAAGCATAAGGAACCAATCAAACCCCGTGGAAGATGGAAGATGGAATACTCAACAGCTCAGCAGTTCTACAAGCCCATCACCTCAACAGGCTCGAAGCTTGTATCTACTATCTCAACTGGCTCGAAGCCGTAACAACCAACTCAGCGGCTCTAAGCCCATTGTCTCAACTGGCTCGAAGCCGTACACAATCAAGTTCTTAACAGGCTCGAAGCCTGTGTTCACCATCTCAACTGGCTCGAAGCCGTAAACAATCATCTCAACACCCGTATTTATCATCTCAACGGCTCGAAGCCCACCGTCTCAACTGGCTCAAAGCCGTAAACAAGCAACAGGCTCTAAGCCGCCCCAACAATCTAGACAACTATTCTCAGGCTCTACGCCTGAATGCTCAAAAATCTAACATTTTTGAATGCTCAAGCTCTACGCTTGGATGCCCAACCACTGTGTACTGGATGCTCAAGTCATATACTTGAATGCTCAAGCTCTACGCTTGGATGCCCAACCACTGCGTACTGGACGCTCAAAGCCTGTACTTTGAATGCTCGGATTCTGCCATCCGAATGCTCGAGCTCTCCGCTCTGAATGCTCAAGTCCGGAACTTGATAGAAGCTCTAAGCTTAAAACAAACACACATGCACGGGCCCGTGCACATTTGCATTTATCACATCGAGTCTGCATCATCGTATCTGTTCACATCTAACAAACAAAGCATTGCACATATACACTCTGCATATCTCTCATGAAACAGGTCAACCCTGCAATCAACCGGCTCTATGCCTCGGTTTTATTGATCGGCCCAACGCCTCGATCCATTGGCTCCGCGTTAACACCTATGATGAGAAAGCTCCGTGCACAGACCATCAGAATGCAACCAGCTCTATGCTTCGGTTCATATCACGTCAAGCTCTAAGCTCCGACAACTCAGGCCCTCGCCTCAAACCAGTCACCTCAGGCTCTCGCCTTATGATCAACACCAGCTCCGCGCTTCGGTCCTATTAATCACCTCAGGCTCTCGCCTTATGATCAACACCAGCTCCGCGCTTCGGTCTTATCAAACCAATCCCCTCAGGCCTTCGCCTCAAGATTACAACAGGCTCCACGCCTCGATTCTGTCACACTCCGCAGGCTCTTGCCTCATGACTACAACCGGCTCCGTGCCTCGGTTCCCTCATCTCCAAAAGCTCCGTGCTCCAGTTACTGGCCCTGCGCCCCCCATCTCAAAAACAAATGGCGTCCGACTCATCCCAGCAGATGGTTTGGATTCCACCCCAATTACATCAATTCCTTCCAGCTCATTCGCAAGGATAAGCTACTCTACCGAGCCCCTTTCAGTCAAAGTAAGGATGATCAAGAAAAGCAAACGCACCTGCAGTGTACTGATCTACCCCAAAATACTAAGGAAGCTCTCCGTAAAAACTCCCCCGGCAGCCCTGCGCTCCTTCAACTACTCTTCGCCAAAACCCTGGCCCAGTCTAGGTACGTCACACTACGGCTTTTTTTAAGCCCTAAGGTACGTCTTCTGTCTCTAACCCTCCAAACTTTTTAAACTTCTTTTGCCCGAACTACGGTTGGTCTGAATTTCCCTTGTGGAATACGTAGGCAGCCTCCCGGCCCGACCATAACAAAACCTTTTTCGAAAACCCCTTGGAATAGTGGTTGGACCAAATTGAGTTGCTTTTTACAGCTTTGACTCTTACTCAAACATGTCTCGCGATCCGTCTGAGTTCAGTCAAAGAGGGGCATCTGTAGACACCCCAATTTGGCCTAACGATTATTTCAAGTCCCACCTTGGGACAATCCCGATGATGAAATGGATACAGTGATTGCCGATTGCTTCCTTGAGGACCTTAGGACTTTCGGTGAGAACTTTGGCCACCTAGAGGACCCAATTCAAAGCCATACAGCCTTTCAGACAGAAATACGGAAGCCTAGGAGAATCCATCTGTCGGCCGTGACATCGATCCCACGGCCATAACATCAATCCCTCACCCGAGCAACCTGTTGCCAGCAAAATCTCCTTGAGAGATCAATTCCTCGGCCGCAAGATCTATCCTTCGGCCGAGACATCCATTCCTCGGCCGTGAAATCCTTTACTCGGCCGCCAGATCGACCTTTTTCCAGACTCTCGAACGTTCTGTCAGACGTTTGGTTTGATCCAACTACACTACCTTCCCGATCCGTTCGGGCTACGTTCGGAGATCACGACGTAGAGTTTGAGATGCATTGCAATTGCAATTGCCATCTCGTGATTTGATTGGCCGGAGTGAGTCATCCCTATGCCTATATAAAGGGGCCTTTGGGTTCCGAAATATACACACAGAAATTGAGATACTTACACACTCTCTCAAACCTCGAAGCTCTGCACAAATACTCCCTCAATCCCATACTCCAAAAGCCCTAACCTTCCGAAGGTAGCCGTCAATCCGGCGATCAAACCCCGAAGTTCAAACCCTAACCCTAGGGTTCTCGATCAAGCAATCAATCCATCACAATCAAATCCGAAGCAATCAAGCAACTGAGGGATCAAGGTGGTGAGGCCCAACGGCCTCTGGTTTGTCTTAAATTCACTGTCTTTTTGACTAATCGTAACGCTTTGATTACCTGTTAATTTTTAGTCTGGTGTGAGGAAGAACACCGACCGGGGCTTCGATCCCTCGGCCGGTACATCGAACCAGGAGGATCCCTCGGCCGTGACATCTATTCACCGGCCGCGAGATCCATCTCCCTGGGACATTATGTCTGCTTTCTGATGCATGCTTCATTTATCGCACTGGCTCACTTTTGCTTACTGTTTAAAGGAATAATTAAACAGACTATGTGTTTAGAATTAAACAAAGCATCTATATGTCTTATGTTGAACGATTATGGGCCAGTCTCACGACTGGGCAAAGAGGGGTGCCTAACACCTTCCCCTTATTGTACTTTTGGCTCCCGTACCCAGAATCTCTATCTATTTTCCCAGTTTTAATAAACTGGGTGGCGACTCTATTTGATGATAGCCGTTATCATGTGGCGATGTTCCTAGCCATGGGAATGTCCATGATTTTGGTTTATGAATGAGCAACCAATCGAGCAAACACAACATGATCAATCTGCATGGCGATGCCCCGTTTGGGAGGTGTCTACAGACACTCGGGGCGGATTCTGAGTTGTTCCCTTTTGCCTTGTTGTAAGTTCAGAAACATTGGACACCTGCAAAAAAGAGAGGCTTTACCCAATTGGTTTCGTCCGTCTCGAAGATTGGTTCACATAGATACCCTGGAAGAAACCCAACTGGTTGAGGTCCACATAGAACAGGAAGGCCAGTCGTCATTAGCAGTTTTGCCAAGCCCGACGATACAGGAGCCTCTGTCACCTGAAAATCCCTTACCAATGGCTGACCAAGGAAACGGGGTAGAAGAGCTTAGGCAGAACATGGCCACCATGGATGCTCAGTTTAGTCAATCCCTCGCTGGGATGGATACGCAACTCAAAGCCTCGGTTGCATCCATGAAAGGCGACATGAATATGATAATGGAGTCTATGCAGGAGGTTTGTGACAAGCTTTTGGTTAAAACTGACATGCCCAAGGAGGAGACGCCAGCCAAAGACACGCCAGCAATCGATCCCAATTTAGCCGCCCTTATGGTTAAAATTGGTAAGTTGGAAGAATCTATGCAAGAAAATAAGCGATTAGGGAGAGGAGAAATTGACATGAACAAATTGTGCTTGTTCCCCAACGCTAAGTTACCAGAAAAGTTTAAGGGTGTGGATTTCGCAAAGTTTGACAGTACCGAAGATCCAAAAGCTCACCTTCAAGGGTATGTGGGTTCACTCACCATGAGGGGAATCGAAAAGGAAGCCATGGCCCAGCTATTTCACGAATCCTTGTCAGGGCCAGCCTTGCAATGGTTTCTTACCCTGGTACCCTCTAAGAAAAGGACTTGGGAAGACATTGGGACGGCATTTGTGGCTCAATACGATTTCAATGTCGATCTAAAGATGACCACGAGGGAACTAGAGAGCACCAAGATGGGTGAGAAAGAAGGCTTCGCTGACTTTGTGAAACGTTGGAGGGCTAAAGCCGCTCAAATGCAAAACAAACCGGACTTAAAAGAACAAATAAGGATCATCACCAAGAACCTGCCAAACTCTTTTGCCCCATACATGGTTCTCTCCCAGGCAGCCCCAAATTTCGAAACTTTCTATGACTCAGGCTTGGCTGTAGAGGAGGCTCTGCGAGACGGTACGCTAGAAAAGAAGGAGTCAGGAGCGAAGCCCAAAAGGGTGTATTCAGGAAACAGCAATGTCCTCTTTGGGAATTCCAATCAGGCTGGAACTTCATCCACCAAATCGGCAGAAGTAAACCAAATTTCTGAAAAACCAAAGTCCCAACAAAGAGTCTTTACCCAATTTAGCACTCCTAGATCCGCGTTGCTCAAAAAGCTTACTGAAGTAGGAGTGCTGAATCCTCTTCAGCCACCACAGAACATTCCACCCAACCTAAACCAGAACGTCTACTGCGATTTCCACCAAATGCATGGCCATACCACTGACAATTGCATCCGTCTCCGTCATGAGATTCAAAACCTCATCGACAATAAAGTCATTGATACCCCTCCTTCTGACAAACCAAACACCATGACAAATCCCTTGCCACAACACAATACCCCCTTCCATATCAACCAAATCACCCAAGCCAAAAGCCAAGACTTTGATCCCATCTCTTTCATCATCCCCGATACCGAACCAAAGCCTGTTGTGGAAATTTCCGAAGAAACTGCCCTCTGTTACCTTTGGGATTGGGGAGATTTGATTGCCGATTGGAAGGAGTTTGAAGTCACCAATTTCCAAGAAGACGTGAATCCGTTCTTTGAGCCTGAATGGGAGGTTGATTGGCAAAACATTCATGCTGACCCTCTGGATGGGTTTTCTCTATACATGATGTTCGAAAGTCAAAATGGGAACTTGCCAGAGATGCCTGAATGGGAATGGAATCCAATTCCGGATGAATACCAAGTCTTGGCCTGGAATGATCCTTTAGATACCTTCTCTTTACCCATGCTGTTTGCAGAAGAATATCAACCACAGACGGTGACCTACAACTGGCCTGAACCTGTTCCATTTCGACCAAACCTCTCCTCCTACCTCCACGATCTCATAGCTAACGACCCATACAACAACGTGGGTCTTGCTCCATACCCAGAACCGCCAGGTCCCGAAGAAGATATGGCTAGTAATGAGTTCAACCCAATGGACTACCTGGCCGATGAAGTTAAGTCGGAGTCATCTGTCACTTTCCCAAAAGATGCTGATGTTGCCATGATGAATTTGTGGGAAGATGAACCGAGAGCTAAGACAAACCTGTGGGGTAATACAGAAATCATCAACATAAAGGTAGGAAATGAAGAATGGACCGTAAATAGGGCAGTAGCAGAAGCTAAAAAATGGAAGCCCGAGGATCTGTGGGAAGACCTGGTTGTCGCTAACTTGGCTGCCAACCTCCAAGACACCACCATTGGAAACAAGTGCAAGGCCCTTGCTGATTTGTGGAATGAGGAGTCCAAGTACCAACAGATTGGTCAATTGACCAGGAGTGGTCGAATATATCAACCCCCTAATCTTCAAATCGGAGAATCTTCCAACCCTTCAGCTCCACTGACAAAAGAACCTTCTAACCCGTTCGTTACCCCAATCAAAGATACTTTCCGACCCTTTGCCCCACCAGTTAAAGAGCCTTCACGCCCTAAGAAAAACCCAGAAGGAATGATCAAGCGCCAGCTTGAACAGACTCCGGCCAAAATGTCTGTTTGGGACGTGCTTGTTCACTCCACCCGCCATCGCGAAGGATTCATCCAAGCTCTCTCTCACCTAAAAGTTCTTTCCGCCATAACCCCTGACGAACTTGTGGCACTCATCAAAACCATACCCGTCAAACATGCTATCACCTTCACTGATCGAGATTTGCCCGCTGAAGGAACTGATCACAATCGACCACTCCATATCACTCTAAAATGCCACGGAAAATGGGTACCGGTAATTTTGATTGACAACGGGTCAGCAATCAATGTCTGTCCACTCCGTGTTGCTTATTGCCTGGGATACAAAAATAGTGATTTCTCTCCATTAGAAGTCAAAGTTCGGGCATATGACAACACCCGTCGGGATGTGACTGGGACCCTCATGCTTCCTATGACTTTCGGGCCTTACCAAACGGATGTGGAGTTCCATGTGGTAAACATTCCCGCATCCTTCAACCTACTGCTGGGTAGACCTTGGATGCATCGACCTGACATCATGGCAGTTCCTTCAATGCTCCACCAGAAAGTTAGACTGGGACTAGAGACTGGGATGCTCACCATTCATGGCGACTCTGGGATTCGTGCTCCTGTGGAAGACAATGCCCCACTTTTGGAGATACAACATGGGGAAGAGGACGTTGCCCTAGGCGGCTTCTCTCTTGACACCTCTAATTCTGTTTTCACTGTCAAGATTGATGATGACTTCGTCGTTAGTAATGTTGCCATAAAGATAATGAAGAAAATGTCCTACATGCCAGGTTTGGGGCTGGAAAAGAATCTCCAGGGGCCAGCACAGTTTGAAGAACCAGGAACTTTAACCCGCGTGACAGGCTTGGGATACCACCCTTCCGAGGATAGGAAGGAAAAGAAAGGATATAGATTGGAGGATTATTTTGTCAAAGAGAAGGCAAAGCAGACTTATCAAGGGCAGCCGGAACCATTCTGGGACAAAGAAACCAATACCTTCCTACCAGGGTTTGAGATATTCGCTAATGATGTCTGGCCTGAAGTGATGAAGAACTAGAAGCGGTGATCAAACCAGCAAAGATGGCAGATTGGGTTGAAACTCTTACCATGGGTAGCCTAGCGACCTTATTCGAGGAGGACGAACCGTTGGGTACAGCCGTGGAAGCAGAAGTGCAGATGCTGGGGCAGGAGGCCCCCGAAGATCCGACTTCACTCATCATGGATGCCGCTGAAGATTATAAGAATTGGACTTTCATACCAAGTGCAACCAGTCATGAGTCTGAATCTGAAACTGAGTCCTTTGAGTCTTCTGAGTCTGTTGATTCTGAGTCGGTGCCTCTTGGCCCAACTCCTCAGAGTCTGTATTTTGAGTTTGAGTCTACCCGTGTGTATGGTGCCCCCAAGGCCTCTGCTAATGATGAAATAAATGAACCTGATTCCGCTTACTTCCCTGATTTTGAAATAAATTGTGTCGACCCCAATGATGAAGAGATCGATTTCGAGGGGGAAATCCCTGAAGAAATTCGGTCCCTAATCGAAAGGGAAGACGAAAGGCATGCTCAGCCTATAAAAGAAGAAGTTGTTTCAATAAATTTGAGGGAAGAAGGGAATCCCCGAGTGGTTCAGATCGGTTCCACGCTGTCAGAAGAAGAGCGCCAAGCTCTTGTAAAATTGTTAAAAGAATTCGAAGATGTTTTTGCATGGTCACACGCTGATATGCCCGGAATCGATCCTGAAATCGTGGAACACCGGATTCCCCTTCACCCTGACGCAAAACCAGTAAAACAGAAACTGAGACGTATGAGGCCTGACTGGGTGCTTAAAATAAAAGAGGAGGTAACTAAACAAATCAATGCTGGGTTCTTAATGGTAACTAAATACCCGCAGTGGGTCGCGAACATCGTTCCCGTTCCAAAGAAGGATGGCAAGATCAGGGTCTGTGTGGACTTCAGGGACTTAAACAAAGCTAGCCCCAAAGATGACTTTCCTCTACCGCACATTGACGTGCTAGTTGATAACACCGCAGGGCATGCCTTACTTTCTTTCATGGATGGTTTCTCGGGGTATAACCAGATTCTCATGGCCCCAGAAGACCGAGAGAAGACCACATTCATTACTGAATGGGGAACTTATTGCTATCGGGTCATGCCTTTTGGGCTAAAGAACGCTGGCTCCACCTATCAGCGAGCCGCTATAACCTTGTTGCATGATGTGATTCATAGAGAAGTGGAGGTTTACGTTGACGACATGATCGTAAAGGCAAAAGAGCGAGAAGGCCATTTACCCGCGCTCAGAAAGTTCTTTGAAAGGATAAGGAAGTACAGGATGCGCCTCAATCCGGCTAAATACACGTTTGGAGTCACTACAGGGAAAATGCTCGGGTTCATGATCACCACTCGCGGCATCGAAATCGATCCATCAAAGATTAAGGCCATTCTTGAAATGGAACCACCACGGACAGAGAAAGACGTAAGGAGTTTCCTTGGCAAAATACAGTTCACCAGCCGGTTTATTGCGAAACTGACTTCAACATGTGAACCCATATTTCGCTTGCTCAAGAAAGGAACACCATTTGCGTGGAATGACAGATGTCAGCAAGCCTTCGAGGCCATCAAAGCCTATCTAAGGAATCCGCTAGTCTTGATGCCGCCGGAACCGAGAAAACCTTTAATCCTATACTTGTCAGTCACTCCGTCTTCCACGGGGTGTATGCTGGCACAGGAAGGAGACGATGGGGTTGAAAGGGCTGTCTACTACCTCAGCAAAAAGATGGTCGGATCTGAAGAACGCTATACTCCATTAGAAAAGGCGTGTTGGGCACTCGTTTGGGCTTTCAGAAAGTTAAGACATTACATGCTGGCCTATTCGGTAAGATTGATATCCCGAATGGATCCTCTGAAGTACTTGTTCGAAAAGCCAGCACTCACAGGAAGAATGGCATGATGGCTATTGATCCTGGCAGAATTTGAATTGAAATATGTCAGCAGAAAGTCAGTGAAAGGAAGAGCCGTCGCTGAATTTTTGGCCGACTGCCCAGTCGAAGGGAAGGAAGATGCCGAATTCGAGTTCCCGGATGAAGGCATAATGACCATAGTCGAAGACGTGTGGCGGTTGTATTTCGATGGAGCAGCCAATCAGAAAGGATTTGGAATTGGCGTGCTATTGATTTCACCGGATGGGCCGCATATCCCGCTTGCATTCAAGCTTAACTTCGAAGTCACCAACATTCAAGCGGAATACGAAGCCTGCATTGTTGGCATGGAAGCAGCCATTTAAATCGGTATAGAAAAATTGGAGGTTGTGGGAGATTCAAACTTGGTCGTTTCTCAAGCAAACGGTGATTGGAAGGTCAGAGAAGAGAAGTTAAAGCCATACCATCAAGATCTCGAAGATCTCATTCCCCGTTTTAACAAAGTAACTTTCACTCATGTCCCGAGACTCAGGAATCAATTCGCTGATGCCTTGTCAACATTGGCCTCTATGGTCGAAATCCCTGTCGGTGTGAAGCTAAGGCCAATTATGATCGAGCAAAGGGACACCCCGGTATACCAGCATGTCATGGTCATCAATGAGCCCGAAGACGGTCACCCTTGGTTCTACGATATTTGGAGATTCGTGGAAAGAGGAGAGTACCCCTCTGAAGCAAGCAAGAAAGACAGGATCGCCCTTCGGAGAATGGCAGCTCAGTACATCATTTGTGGAGGAAATTTATACCGAAGGTCCCACTGTGTAACCCACAAGCTGTGTATTCATGGTGAGGAGGCAAAAAGGGTAATGGAGGAAGTCCACGAAGGAGTATGCGGTCCTCACATGAATGGTATAATGCTTGCCAAAAAGGTTTTGAGACAAGGCTACTTCTGGTCTACCATGGAGACGGAATGTGTGGAATACGTACGACGTTGCCATAAGTGCCAAATTCACCCTAACCTCACGCATGTCCCACCGCATGAGCTACAGCAAACGACCTCGCCGTGGCCTTTCTCGACCTGGGGAATTGATGTCATCAGAAGGATTGTGCCAGCAGCCTCTAATGGCCATAAGTTCATCCTGGTGGCTATCGATTACTTCACAAAGTGGGTGGAAGCAGCCTCGTATGCAACCCTAACTGCAGTTCAAGTCGCCCACTTTATCAAGCAAAACGTAATTTATCGGTATGGGGTCCTAGAGGCATTCGTATCCGATAATGGGGTTCATTTCAAAGGCCGAGCTAGGGAAGTCTTAGAGGAGTTTCAGATCCAAATACACAAGTCAACAACCTACCGACCGCAGACCAATGGGGCCGTGGAAGCGGCCAACAAAACGATCAAAACCATCCTGTAAAGGACCATTCAATCTACAAGGGATTGGCACGAACGACTACCTTTGGCATTGTGGGGATATCGCACGTCTGTACGTACACCAACATGGGCAACTCCGTACTCCTTGGTTTATGGCATGGAGGCCGTACTCCCCATAGAATTAGAGGTTCCATCCCTCCGAACCATGATCGAATGTAATGTTCGAGAGGCAGATTGGCTGAGCAACCGATTTGAAGAACTTATGTTGTTCGATGAACGCCGCTTAAGGGCACTTTACCACATTCAAGGATATCAAAGGAGAATCGCGCGTGCATTCTATAAAAAGGTGAAGCCCAAGGACTTAGTGGAAGGCGACATGGTTTTGAAGGAAATCCGAGCACCAGTCTATGATCCACGAGGAAAGTTCCGACCAAAATGGTCTGGGCCTTATATCATCAAGACTATCCTATCTGGAGGAGCTACGCAACTCATTGACCTGGACGGAAACGAATTCTCAACTCTAGTCAACCTGGATCAACTCAAGCGCTACTACCCCTGAGAGAAGCTCGCTGGACTGAAAACTGCAAAGGCAGCCAGTTCCAGGCAAAAATTAGAGCAAAAAGGCCTGCTAGGATGAAAACCCGCAAGGGCATCTTAGGCAAAAGTTAAGGCATACAATGAACGAGCTCACTAGGCCGAAAACCCGAAAGGGCGGTACTAGGCAAAAATTAGAGCGCAAAAGGAGAGTGTCAAAACCAGAGCGAACCCTATCCTTGAACTACGTCATGACCTGATTCCTTCATCCAAAAAGGATACGTAGGCAGTCTCGATGTGGGACTCGGTCACGATCAATCAAAGCAAAAATCCAGGTTGACAGAACTGGGAAAGGCAGAATCGGAGAGGGGGAGACCCTCTGTAACTCACTTTATTAAAATAACTGCTTCTAATACATAAGGCTGAGCATGATCTTCGAAAATAAAAGTGCAATACAATAAAAAGGAGGTCCATGATTTATTCAATGATCAGGGTAGTAAGATCGAGTCAGTTTCCTTGGGCACTTGCCCTCGCAGCAATGTCCCTCTTGAGCCATTTTCGGTAACTCCCACGCACTGCAACAGACGGGTAAGGATGAGCATCGGTCACCTCGCGAGACCTCCAGAATCGCTGGTAGTTACAAAGAACTGAATGGCGGAAGAAAGGTAAAACTACATCCACCAGGTTCTCTGCAGGAGCCTCCTGCCTCAGACCAAGCTGACGCTGAACTCGATAGGGGATGTAAAAGGTGAAAGCCTCCAGCCCAGGAAGAACCACCCACTGGGAGCCCATATAGTGTACAGTCATGGGCGGAAGGTCAAGCCATGGGCATCTCCAAGAAATAGTCTCAGCCCGCTGACGTTTGAAGAAGTTGACCCACTCGGAAGCTCGCCTGTCCGCAAATTCAAAGCATTGAGAGGACAATAACCTAGCCTCATACGCCAAGTTGCCAGGAGGGAGAGTCAGCACATTCACCTTGTCACACAGCCAAATCTGCCAAAGAGGGAAAACAAGTGAGAAACCGTAGAAAGCCAAGCCCAACGTTAACGAAAATGGGAAAAGCTTGGAAGAGGAAAGATGAGGTGAAAACTAACCTGTAAGAGAAGGGGGCTGCCTCCAAAAGTCTCAGTCTCTCCAGAACGAACCCTGTCCAAACCCATCAGTGTCTCAGCCAATACCATTGGAATCACGTCCTTCCGAGCTCCAATCTGCACTGCAATGCTGACCAATGCCGAGCTAGCATGACCAGTGGAAGGAACCAAGAAGTAAGCAGCAAGTAAGCACATACAAAGAGCGGTCATGCGCCGAGTGTGGTAGGTTGTGTCCGCTAGGTTGCCAAGAGGAGAGAACATCTCAATGAGGCGCATCACATTGAGGTGACCATTGCTAACCAAGTAACGAGCAACATCATCATTCAGACCTAGAGAGGCAGCAAGAACCTTGGACATGTTCTCGCGCACGGGAGGAACAATGACATCTCCAGAGCCGAAGCCGCCAAGATAGGCGCGAAACTCTTCAATTGTGGGGCAAAGCTCTTGTTCACCAAAGCGGAATACGTGCACCACCGGGTCCCAAAGACTTGTGGCAGCCCTCAAAAGTTCGAGACGAAGGCGGATGTTACGAAGGTATCTCATGGAGTAGAGACCGTGCGCCCGAAAGTTGAGCCAATCGACCCCCTCCATGGAAATCAACCACGGCCATAGTGAACCGATGAGAGAAAGAGCCATTGGGAGGAGATGAAGAAAGATATGGTTAGTATGAGGCCTAAGGCCTGAATTTATAGAGAGATAGAGGAGACAACTTCAACTTTCGAAAGGGCCTTGGGTTCCAAAAGTGTAGATTTTCCATGAGTCTTGCATAGGGAAAAGATTGGTCATGCTCTAAAAGAACAAAGTAGACATGCATTGGCCCGGAAATGTTATAGAATAGGTCAAACTTCAACCTTCGTGCAATCTGTCTTGGGAAGCAGCAAATGGCAGAATGTCAGGAAAATAGTGCCGCGCGGTATAACGAGGTAATGCACGGCATAACAAATCCAGGGGAAAACCACGGCATAGCACGGATACGCCGTGGGATCAGATGAAGCCATGCACGACACTTTATAGCCCCGCACGGCATATTAAGTCTGCATTTCTGCAGACTTTGACAGCAGAGGTTTGAAACCAATTCGAGGCACTCGCAAGCATCACCAACCCTTAGAACATATTTCAATGGGTATTTGGGACTTCAGGGAACTCCCACTTCGAGTCAATTCTCAAAATTCGACATGAGGACACCATAAAGTCGATAAAACCCATTTCCTAGGTCATGTCAAGGTATCGGAGTCCGTTTTAAGCCATTTCAAGTTGATCTTTCGAGTTCTGCAGGTCATAATGGCCAAAAGTGACCTGGTCCAAGTTCCGTTTCGCAGTCAATGTCAAAATCCGAGAATGTCACCCTCCAAAGTCAAGGTTTTCTTGCTTTTCAGGCATGTTTTCAAACGGTTTTCAGTTTTCAAATGAGAGCTTGAAGTTTTATAGTCACGTGTCAAAAATCAAGGGTCATTGTTGATAAACAAGAGTCCGCAACAGGGGTATTTTTGTAAAATCTTGCACAAAGGGATCAGTTTTTCAGAGTTATTCATTTATCTTCTTTGATTTCTATTCCAGCGTCGATAAATCTTTGCCCCAACATACTGCTCATCATAAAACTCGAGTTCGCTTCAGATTATGGCCGAAAGGACTAGTTGCATGCATTGGTTAGTGTTTCTGTTATTCAATCTTTCTTAGACAAACGACAATTAGGGAAGTTGAATGGCGTAAACAATGAAAGAAATAAGCTTTTCTATATATATAATCTCCAAAATATCCATGAGCCGAAGTACAAAAAGGCGTGCAAGCCCCAAAATCCTAGCTACTGAGGGTAAACAGGCACCCTTCCAAAAGAAGCACGTAGGCTCCACCAAAAAGCAAAAGCAAAACAAAAGGGAACTCAACTCTCATCCTCGTCCTCGTCCTCGTCCTCGTCCTCATCCTCCTCGCCATCCTCCCCAGAGGCCTCCTCTGCCTGAGAACCGACTGCCTCTTGAGTACCCGACACCCTAGGCACCGTACTCCCCGAGGTGTCCGCGAGGTCGACGTCCGTCGGCTCCTCAGTCTCGTCAGAGACGTCGACCGGCTCGTCCTCTGTCCCCCCAGAAAACCGCTGCCTCTTCGACAGAGGCTCCTCCCGCGAGCCTGCAGAGGAAGCCTGTGGCCCCTGCATGCGCACAGACTTCCTGCGCGGCCCACGCGAAGCCCCTCCTCCAGCCTGCAATAACATGGTATTCATCATTTGCATTGTAATCATAGTATAAGCAATAGGAAATAAAAGCAAAGGGTTCGAAAGCTTTACCATAGTCCCACCGGCACGAAGAAGCACCTCTGGGGCGTGGCCCATGGCGTACTGCCTCACCAGCTGCTCTAGGCCCATCTTGGCCCCGGCCATCTCTCTCACGTACTCCGGAGTCGCCTGCACAATAGGCCAATTGATTAGAACGTACAGTGATACTAACAAGTGCATGCAAATGGGTGAAAGAGTGCAAATTATTCCTGAGCAAGGAACTCCGGAGCTGCGACCGTAGGACGTGGCACCACCACTACACCAGAAACCCCCTGGGCAGTCGTCACGTCCACGGTCCAGGAGAGTCGAGGCAAGCTAGCCCCGCTCGGACCTGCACCGTCACCTCGACCACCATCGCCACCCTCGCGTCCTCTTCCTCTTCCTCCTCTCTGTCCCCGTCCGCCTCTGTCGCCTGCACCACCTAGCGCTCGAAGCATCGCCTCCCAAGCAGCAGCCAGGTACTCAGAGTAGTCCACGCCCGCCTGGAAGAGCGGCTCCAGCTCAGGGTCCGGTCGTATGAACCGCTCAACCTCCCCCTGGTGTACAAGCTCGTCCTCTGCACCAGAGCAGGAAGGGGACCAGGGACTCGAAAAGCGTCCAGCCTCAACGACTGACGTGACACCCGGTCACCCAGGTACCACTGCCAGCCGTAAGGGGACTCCAGCAGCACTCTCCCCCTCGTCACCTCCCTACTCCGGACCAAGTAAGGAAGCTCGCAGCGGTCCCACACACGCCAGCGAATCTGCAATCAAAAAATGAATAGCATCAGCATGGGATTTGAATAAGAACTATCGATAAATGAAAGCATGAGAGATGTAATCATACCCTGTCAGGACGAAGCTCGTCTAGAAAGAGGCGGTAGGCGTTCAAGTCGCCCTTCCCCTTCTTCACTCCCCGGAACTCCTTGGACCAATGTAGGGCCCGGGGAAGTACTGTGTCGCTAGGACAGGAGGTCTCAGGAGGGTACATATCCAGTACCTCGTACGTCCACAGCTGCAGAATCAAACATCAAGGATTAGCACAGGATATGCAATAAGTGAATAGAAAGACAAATAAAATGCAAGAGAAGTTCGAAATGTACCTCCCAGACCCTCCAGTAACCGCCGAGGCTCTTCCCCGCTCCTCGGGAAAAAGACCCCATGAAGGCGTAGCACGCCCCCAAAGCTGCACCGCCCCAGTCAAAGCGGGCTATCTCCCCGACATCCCTCAAGGCCGGTAGGAGCGAAATGTAACAACTCCGATTTTCAGTAAATAAAAATCTCGTTGATTATTATTTTGACTCTATAAATTCCTTATTTCCAATAATCCGTCGTGATTAGATTCAAAACCTAATTTCTTTTCGCCTTGCGATGTAGTCATTTTCTAAAGACAAGTGAGATAGCAACCCTAAGACATCCTATTTAGCAAGCCTAGCTAGCTTCTAACTATCGTTAGGGTAACCTAATCGAACCTTGGACCCTCATGAACCATTGGAACCCTAAGTGAGACCTTGACCAAAAGTCAACCTTTGATCTATTACCCATTGGACGATAGATACTAGGATAATCTTTATCCATTGGACCATAGGTTTACACCTTGGATATTGTGACAAGATTGCTAGGTACACTTTATAAGATTATATATTACTTACCATCTTTACCCATTGGACGATAGAAGTTAGGAGAATTATTAACCATTGGACGATAGGTTAACCTTTCTACCTAGTACAAGGTCCATTAGTTTAATTAGATTCACCATGAGTCATTGTACTATTATAGAGAGATTATATAAGTTTAGTACTTTCATCCTTTAACCATTGGTTAATAAATGTTAGGGGAATTATAATCCATTAGTCCATAAAATCATATCAAGCTATAGTACTAGGTTAAATTAGTTAATTCTTTCCTAGATAAGATATGTACTTATTTAATTAAAGTATATGATATGTTTATGTCATCCTAGGATACTATATATTAGTATATAGTATGTAAGTACATAGGTGGCATTTTAACATAGTTTAATAGGAAGTTTTGACTTAGAAGTCCAAGATAAGATCATATAGTACATTGTCCTTATTTTAGTCTTTCTATTATATGTATATATATTAACCTAGGAGAGAGAGAGAGAGAGAGAGAGAGAGAATTCGGAGAGAGAGAGGAGAGAGAGGCCGAGAGAGAGAGATGGGGGAGAGAGATAGGAGAGAGAGAGAGAGATATATAGTGTTGTACCTTCTTGATCTTCTTCTACCAAAACCCTAATTCTATATATATAAGTACTTGTACCTTGAAAGATGAAGGATAGGATGACCTAAGATATAATCAAGTACTAGATTTTCTTACAAAAATCTTCTTACAAACTATTAGTTTACTCTTACTCTTTCAACCCTTTTCCTTTCTCCATTAGGTGTCCAAAAGAGAGAGAGAGAGAGAGAGAGAGAGAGAGAGAGAAAGAGAGAGAGAGTGTGGCCGAGAGAGAGAGGGGGAGAGAGAGAGAGTGAGGTGTGTGACTAGTGTACTTCCATATCTCCCTACATCATCTTATTGCATCACCTTGTACCACCATATCTAGGGTTTCTTATTCTTTCAACCCTAAAGGACTACCATATCTTATTTTCTTATTATAGACTAGACACAAACCCCATTTGAATAGATTAAACCTTGTCCTAGGTTAGAAGAAAGAACAAGGAAAATCCATTGGTCTTTCAACCTTTGTACCTTCTTTGGACCAAAGGGAGAGAGAGAGAGAGAGAGAGAGAGAGAGATTTATGTGATGTGTGCAAGTGTACAACCAAGCCTGGTCATGTCCTTTAGTTCAACACCTCATCCAATCTAAGGACAATCAAATCTAGTCAATCTATGATCCATTGGATAACAAATGTTAGGGGAAATATTGCCTCTTGGATAATAGACCAACTTGGCCTATAAATAGCAAGCCATTTCAAGCCTTTGAACTCACACCTTCAAGCATTGCTCCAACTTCTCTCTAGAAAGTCTAGTGTTCTTGATGTTCTTGTTGTTCTTGCTTAGTTCTTAGTTGTTCTTGAAGTTCTTCCCGAGTTCTTCAAGAAACTCTTCTAGTGCCGCCACTAAGCTGCCACTCCACCACCCTACCGATCCAAAAGTTCTAGTAGCTTTAGTCAAGATCAAGTTTCGAGAGAAACCTTTCTCTTTCGAAGCTAGCGAAGCCATTCCTAAGCCGTTACTCCGTCCGACGTACTATTTTCCTAATCCGTAGCCGACTACCGCCAAGAAGAACGGTAGATATCCTATATCTACTTTTCTCTACGTATATGTTGAATACTCTTTAGATTTAGTATAATTTTACTATACTTTCAAAGATCTAAGTATAGCGTATTGCATGCGTATTTCGAAATGATAGCGAATTATTCTAAACCTTTGAAATCTCGAGCATACGTAGATTATACGAGCTATTTTCTCTAAGCATGATTAGAAATGTTTAGAAGTTGTTATCTTGATTAACCATGGCATGAATAGCTTAACGTTAGAACACTCAATAAACATATGCTGTTTTGAACTTAAGAAAGCATGATTTAGGATTAAGCTGTTTTAATCTTAGAATGAATGTAAGCATGATTATGTGATTACTTGACTACTTGTTATTGATAAAGCATAAGTGATTTATCACTCCAAAGGTGTCCATCCATGTGGCACTATGCTTAACCTTGTGTGATTAAATGTGAGTATGATGATGTGACAAAATGAGCATGCTATCTAATATAGAGTTGAATGATCTTGTTAGTTTAGTTTCAAGATTACTTAAATTGTGAAATGAATTACCGCGGAGTCATTGCATGCAACGAGACACGAAAACCGAGAAAGTAGAAACATGACACCTAGGGTGTGGTTAAATAAAGGATGGGATTAACATGCGGAAAATATTTTGAAAGTACATATTGACCGGACTTGGTAGTCATTGTGTAAGTATTTGAAAACCGTAATGTGGCCGGACTTGGTAGCTCATTGCGTAGATTTCCAATGGGGCCGAACGTGGTAGTCTCATGTGGAAATATGGCTTGGCCGGACTTGGTAGCCAATGCAAGATTTGAAAGAATGTGTTTTGTAAAACCATGATATGGCCGGACTTGGTAGCCATCGTGTGTGTTGCTAATGGAGCCGGACGTGGTAGCCTCATTAGTAGCAATTTGTGGAAGAAACTTTGGAAATTATGGTTTTGTTAAAGGTAAAAAGGTTGACACGGTCTACGACGAGTCGCGTAGGAGAAACTCGAGAAAAGGCATGACACCAACGCTAATAAGATATCGAATGTGGATATGTCATTGTTTAACTATGTTGTTGAATGAGCATGTGTAATTGGTTATATGCTTCCTTGCTTTAAGTTAAGAGTTAGTGGGTATAGTTTATTCTATTGAGCTTGTAGCTCACGGTGTTACCTTTTTGGTGACCCTGACATATTATACTGGAGGCGATGCTGGTATAATGTGTCAGAGTTAATTGATGAGCAAGGTGAACAGTATACATTGGAGGCCTTTGGAGCCGAAGAGCTTGCTAGGATGGAGGAAGAAGCGGAGTGATAGAATACCCTAGAATTCCCCTCCTTGTGTAATAAAAAGTACTCTAGTAAGACTTATGTTGTAATAATGAGCTTGACTCTTAGTCTTTTTATTCAATAAAATGTCTAATTAACGAAACCGAAAATGGGGGCGTTACAACTTGGTATCGGAGCCTTAGGTTCAAAACCTCGGCCATGGGTAGAATGGGTAGAACCACGAGATAGATTGACCGTTGCACAAACGTGAATTGAGTTTAAGTTTACCGTCCCAAATTGGGTGGAATTCTGTCGAAACAATCTCCGGATTGAAGCAAGGTGTGGAAAATTGGCAATACCACCGAGCTGGGAATTCCCGAACAATTGGATGATGACTTAAATCAAGAATCAAATGTGGAACTTAAAAACTTGAAAATTTTCTAGTTCGAGTAAAGCCTTGCCTCAAAACTATAGTTAAACCTGTCAACTCTCTTTTTACTAATTGAGGTTTAACCTTTCCTTGTAGATGGAACCACCGGACTTTTATCAAATCAACCTACTAGCCGAAGCTCGACAACTTAGAAGCACCATAAGAGCCATGACTCATCAACTCGTAGAAGATCCCTACTTTCCTTACACCTTGCCCTACATACACGACTTTTACCACGAGCACGGTGCCGTTCCACTTCCCGAAATTGAGGAGGAGGATGACACCGCAGCAGCACCTGTCCTAGTTCACATAGCACCCCCCGACGATGTGGAAATTTTAGTCGAGGAGGAACCAGAAGAGGATCCCGAGGAAGATCCCGAAGAATTTAACGACCCACCGGAAAACGAAGCCGATTGGCAACACTTGATGAATGGACCAAACCCAGACTTACCATCTGAAGATGAGGAACCATTAGGCGATGAAGAGATGTCTGAGGATGAGGAGGAAGACTTTATGGATTTCAACACCGACCACGGTGACGTGTCACCACCACCCTTTGAGACCGACATAGGTGCCTACAAGGCTCACTTTCCTCCTATCTTCTAGATCCATAGGAAGAGCATGTCACAAATAGGACTTTTGCTGTAATATAACCCAATAGAATGACATGTCGTAAGTAGGACTTCTAATTGTAATCCTTCGGGACGTAGGATGTAAAATAGGAAGTAGTCGAACTCTTGGTGTAAATAGCGTTGGAAGTTTAGGCTGTTATAAGCCATCTATGTTGTACTTGCTTTGTTTATGTAATGAAAATTATGTGTTTCCTTTCTATCTTGTGATCACTGTTTACATGCATACTTGTGCGCGACTACCACTATCACACCATTAAGTCTAATATATAATTTTTCTTATTGTAGATATGGATAACCGTACCTTTGCTACCCCAACCAATGTTGCGGACCTGATACTTATCAAGGCCATACTAGCACCGGAGAGCCTTATCCTGATACCCCAATTAGGTATATGTGACCCCGAGACTGGCTACCAAGTATACCAGTCTATCGTGATGGCACCCCTCACCAACAAGGACCAACTCATGGAGATAAAGGAGTTAGCCGAAGAGATCCGTCAAAAGGGAGAACATTGGCTCGAGAGAAGGGAGAAGGAGTGGAAGGAGCAATTGAGAGAATACTTCGGACTTATTCCACCTAGTTAGTAGTTTAGTAGTACTAGAATAAGGTTTAGTGTAGACACCCCAATTTGGCCTAACAATTATTTCAAGTCCCACCTTGGGACAATCCCGATGATGAAATGGATACAATGATTGCTGATTGCTTCCTTGAGAACCTTAGGACTTTCGGTGAGAACTTTGACCACTTAGAGGACCCAATTCAAAGCCATACAGCCTTTCAGACAGAAATACGGAAGCCTAGGAGAACCCATCTGTCGGCCGTAACATCGATCCCACGGCCATAACATCAATCCCTCGCCCGAGCAACCTGTTGCCAGCAAAATCTCCCTGAGAGATCAATCCCTCGGCCGCGAGATCTATCCTTCGGCCGAGACATCCATTCCACGGCCGCAACATCCATTACTCGGCCGCCAGATCGACCTTTTTCCAGACTCTCGAACGTTCTGTCAGACGTTTGGTTTGATCCAACTACACTACCTTTCCGATGCGTTCGGGCTACGTTCGGAGATCACGACGTAGAGTTTGAGATGCATTGCAATTGCAATTGCCATCTCGTGATTTGATTGGCCGGAGTGAGTCATCCCTATGCCTATATAAAGGGGCCTTTGGGTTCCGAAATATACACACGAAATTATCAGAGTACACACTCTCTCAAACCTCGAAGCTCTGCACAAATACTCCCTCAATCCCATACTCCAAAAGCCCTAACCTTCCGAAGGCAGCCGTCAATCCGGCGATCAAACCCCGAAGTTCAAACCCTAACCCTAGGGTTCTCGATCAAGCAATCAATCAATCACATTCAAATCCGAGGCAATCAAGCAACTGAGGGATCAAGGTGGTGAGGCCCAACGGCCTCTGGTTTGTTTTACTTATTGCATTTATGGCTAACCGTAGCATTTAAATTATCTGCTAAGCTTTTCTGTCTGGTGTGAGGAAGAACATCGACCGGGGCTTCGATCCCTCGGCCGATAAATAAAACCAGGAGGATCCCTCGGCCGTGAGATCCATTCACCGGCCGTGAGATCCATTCCCCTGGGACAGTTTCGTCTGTTTCCTGCTTTTCTGTGCATGCTTCAATTATCGCATTGGCTCACTTTGCTTACTGTTTAAAGGAATAATTAAACAGACTATGTGTTAGGATTAAACAAAGCATTTATACGTCTTATGTTGAATGATTATGGGCCAGTCTCACGGCTGGGCAAAGAGGGGTGCCTAACACCTTCCCCTTATTGTACTTTTGGCTCCTGTATCCAGAATCTCTATCTATTTTCCCAGTTTTAATAAACTGGGTGGCGACTCTATTTGATGATAACCATTATCATGTGGCGACGTTCCTAGCCATGGGAATGTCCATGATTTTGGTTTATGAAGTGAGCAACCAATCGAGCAAACACAATGTGATCAATCTGTATGGCGATGCCCCGTTTGGGAGGTGTCTACAGTTTTTGGCGACTCCGCTGGGGAATATGAGAGCCATAACCAGAAAGTTCAACATAAGACTAATGCATGCCTTGTTTAATTCACTTATCATATGCATCGAGCGGGCAACCCGTTGAGTTCACCTGATAGCCCGGCATGACACGGGCTATGTTGGGGGTTCCAGCAAACTCCACAGTCACTCGTACCTAGTGGTATATCAAAAAGGAAATCACCCAATCGCCGCCTATGATGGGCTGGCGAGAGGACTGGTGCCCTTTGACAACGGAGCACCCTGAAACTACCTAAACCTTGCATGCTTTAGAAAGTCATAGAACTTATCAAACTAAGACAGGAACCTACAGGCTAGGAACCTACTTGCATTTTATTTCCAAAGTTCTTCCTCACACCCATTGTATATGTGTATGTTGTAAAGTTTCTCTTTTGCAGGTTAAACCTTAGGAATCTCTCTAAGTCGAATAAACCGTAGGTAAGATTAATCAATCTAACTAAAGCAAAAACCTTTTCAGAAAAAATGACTGCATCACTGTTCATGTCTGATTCGCACTTTCAAGTTGTCACCAAGCCGTCTGGCCCGCTCCACTTTGCTGTTGAAGATTTCGACCCTTCTGAATACATCACTCCATTAGATCAACCAAAGCCTATGGTGGCCATCATTGAAGACAACCAAGTCATGTTCGCTGGACAGTTTATGAGGAAGAGGTGGAAGACCTGATTGAAGAAGAAGGGCTTCGCAGGGTTCCAATCTACTTTTATGACCCTTATGCACCTACCGATGATTATTGGCCAATAGACGAGGTCAACAACCTCGAGACTGAAGAGGCAAAGGAAGAAGAGGCTGTCGACAATGACCCACTAGACGAAATATCACTAAACCTGCTCTTTGATGAGGGGGTCACCAACAATGAAATAAGGGTGATCCATCCCATCATAGACAGCTTTGGTAATTGGTGGGGCTTTGTTGGCACACGACGAGTCGACAACAGCGACGCCGAGGTTGAAGCTCAATTGGAGGAAATAACAGCAATAGCAAATCAAATGGCCCTCCAAGACTTGCGGGGTGACAATGATGAAAGTGCGAATCAAGGTGACGGTGAAGTACTGGTGATCGACCTTGGTGATGAAAAAGACTGCTCTGAGCTGATTGTGGATGCTGAAAAAGGGGCTTACCCTAACTGGACCGTGGAACACACTCTAAAATACAAAACGAAAAGTGCTAATTCTGATCTTAGTTCTGATTCCGATTCCGACTCCGAGTCGACTCAGTCCGAGTCAAGCTTTTCATCCTTTGAAAATACTAAGTCTAGTGAGGAAAACCTGGTCAAAGTACAAAGGCATAGCATTTACTTTGAGTTTGACTCTGAAATGTCTTTTGATAAATTTAGCAATGAGAAGGAAGATTTAGAGTATTTTACTTTGCCTATGATCAATTGTGTGGATTCCGACAAACCAAATTTTGAGGAAGAGATTCCAAAAGAAATTCTAGAATTCATCGAGAAAGAAGAGGAAAGGCACGCTAAACCTTTTTCTGAGGAAATAATCACAGCAAACATAGGCTCCGCAAACGAGCATAAAATGGTTAAAATTGGTGCCACACTATCCCCTCAAGAAAGTGAAAAACTAATCTTTTTGCTAAAAGAATACAAAGATGTTTTTGCCTGGTCTTACGAGGACATGCCTGGAATAGACCCTGAAATTGTTCAACATAAAATTCCTCTTCATTCTGATGCAAAACCAGTTAAGCAAAAACTGAGACGTATGCGCCCTGATTGGGTCCTAAAGATAAAAGAAGAAGTCACTAAGCAAATCAACGCCGGATTTCTCATAGTCACCGAATATCCACAATGGGTAGCAAACATCGTTCCCGTACCAAAGAAAACTGGAGGAATCAGGGTCTGCGTAGATTTCCGAGATCTCAACAAAGCCAGTCCGAAAGATGACTTCCCATTACCTCACATAGACGAGCTAATAGATAACACCGCAGGCCATGCGTTGCTATCCTTCATGGATGGATTTTCTGGATATAACCAAATCCTTATGTCTCCTGAGGATAGAGAGAAAACTACCTTCACTACGCCTTGGGGAACTTACTGTTACCGAGTAATGCCGTTTGGGTTGAAGAATGCTGGAGCCACTTACCAGAAGATGGCCACAACACTGCTGCACGACATGATGCACAAAGAGGTTGAGGTGTATGTCGACGATATGATAGTCAAATCAAAGGAAAGGGAAGGACACTATGGAGCACTCCAAAAGTTCTTTGAGAGGATTAGGAATTATAAGCTACGTCTTAACCCTCAAAAATGCACTTTTGGGGTAACAGCTGGAAAGATGTTGGGATTCCTCATCACTCAACGAGGAATCGAGGTAGACCCTTCCAAGATACAGGCTATCATGGAGATATCACCACCTAGGACAGAGAAGGAAGTAAGGAGCTTCTTAGGGAAGGTACAGTTCATCAGCAGGTTCATTTCCAAGCTCACAACCACCTGTGAACCTCTTTTCAAGCTACTGAAGAAAGGTACGGATTTTGAATGGAGCCAAGACTGTCAGCAAGCATTCGAGGCAATCAAGGAATATCTTCAGAATCCACCTGTACTATCGCCACCCATCCCTGGGAAGCCATTGATTCTGTATCTCTCAGTAACAGACACGTCCATGGGATGCATGCTAGCACAAGAAAACGACGCCAAAGTAGAGTGCGCCATATACTACCTCAGCAAGAAAATGATGGATTATGAGACAAGGTACACTCCCCTCGAGAAAACCTGTTGGGGGCTAGTATGGGCCACAAAGAAACTGAGGCACTACCTGTTAGCACATCCGGTGGTGCTGGTCTCTCGTTTAGACCCAATCAAGTATCTTTTCGAAAAGCCAGCACTTATCGGAAAGCTAGCTAGGTGGTTATTGCTGCTAGCGGAGTTCGATCTCAAATACATGACGAGGAAATCAGTAAAAGGAAGAGCTGTGGCAGAATTCTTAGCGGATCACCCTGTGACAGAGGCCGAGGCAGAGGACTTCATGTTCCCCGACGAGGATATCTTATGTCTCTTAGACGACACCTGGCAACTTTACTTTGATGGAGCATCAAACCAATGTGGATATGGCATAGGGGTATTGCTAGTTTCCCCAAACGACTCTCACATCCCTTTGTCATATAAGCTAAGGTTTGAAGTCACTAACAACCAAGCTGAATATGAGGCTTGTATTGCTGGAATGGAGGCAGCCCTGGAGCTAGGAGCAAAAAGGGTAGAGGTCACTGGGGATTCAAACCTGGTGGTATCTCAAGCAAGAGGAGACTGGAAAGTTAAGGAGGATACACTGAAGCTATATCACTCTGTGCTGGAAAATCTAATTCCACAGTTCGATTCTGTTATCTTCACACACACTCCTCGAGTGAGCAATAGATTTGCAGATGCACTGGCAACACTAGGGTCTATGGTCGAAATACCCCTGGGGTTCACAATGCGGCCTCTCATGATTGAACAAAAGGTTAAACCAGCATGTGAGTGTACCTTTACCGAGGAAGGTGAAGACGATGGCAAGCCATGGTACGAGGACGTGAAGGAATTCCTGGAAAAAGGAGAATACCCATCCGAAGCCACCTCAAAGGACAAAACGGCTCTGCAGAAGTTTGCCGCCCGATTTATAATCTGTGGAGGAGCATTGTACCGAAGGGCACACTTGGGCCCAAGTCAACTTTGCGTCACAACGGAGGACAGCCGCAAGGTAATGGAGGAAATACATGAAGGAATTTGTGGGCCGCACATGAATGGGGCAACAATGGCAAAGAAGATCCTACGACAGGGATATTATTGGACTACAATGGAGGCCGACTGCGCTGATTATGTCCGTCGATGTTACAAATGCCAAACTCACGCTGATTGTATGCGTATTCCCCCTACGGAATTGTACAGCATGACATCCCCCTGGCCATTCTCCACTTGGGGGATAGACGTCATTGGAAGTATAAATCCAAAGGGAAAATACAAACATCAGTTCATCCTAGTGGCTATCGACTACTTCACCAAATGGGTAGAGGCAACCTCTTATGCTACTCTCAAAGCTACTCATGTGGCCAAATTCATTCGCACTAATATCATCTATCGATATGGTGTACCTCACGAGTTTGTCTGTGATAATGGATCGCACTTCAAGGGGGCAACAAAGAAGCTTTTCGCCGAATTTGGGATACAAAATCATCGGTCATCTACTTACCGACCTCAAACTAATGGAGCAATTGAGGCTTTGAACAAGAATGTCAAGAGGATTCTGCGGAAGACTACCGACACTTACACAGACTGGCCAGAAATGCTACCTCTGGCGTTATGGGGATATCGAACAACTGAAAGGACTTCAACTGGGGCCACTCCCTACTCTCTGGTCTATGGAATGGAGGCTGTCTTGCCTATCGAATTGGAATTACCGTCGTTAAGGGTTCTAGCTAAGACTGGAATGATCGAAGAAGACTGGGTTCAAAACCGCTACGACGAGTTGGCACTACTAGACGAGAGGAGACTGAGGGCTTTATACCATGTACAAGGGTATCAACGCCGCATTGCACGAGCATTCAACAAAAAGGTGAAACCTAGGGACGTCAAGGTAGGAGACATGGTGCTCAAAGCGATTCGTCGCCACGTCTCGGACCCAAGGGGCAAGTTTAGACCAAACTGGGGAGGCCCCTACCTTATCAAACGCATACTTTCTGGAGGAGCAGCATACATTGCAGACTTAGATGGAATGGAATTCGCAACGCCAGTCAACATTGACAAGCTAAGGAAGTATTACCCATGAGAGATGCTCGTTGGACCGAAAACCACAAGGGTGGGCGGATCCAAGCAAAAATTAGAGCAGCCTGCTAGGTCGAAAACCCGCAAGGGCGGCTTAGGCAAAAACTAAGGCATAAACAAAATGCTCGCTAGACCGAAAACCCGCAAGGGCAGTTTTAGGCAAAATTTAGAGCACAAAAGGAGGGGAAAATACCCGAGTGGACCCTAACTAAAAACAAAACGAATCCCCTTTGTTGGAACTACGTTTATGGCCTGATTCCCTCCATGGGATACGTAGGCAATCTCCAAAGTTTGAGATTCGGCCACTGCTATCATCATCACTTCCAAAATTTCTATGTCTATCCTAAAAGCATGTTCGCTATCAAATCATGGCAATAACATCTTCAGATAAAACGACCAAATGTTTTATTATTTCCAAACAAAAAAGGAAAAAGCAAACCTAAGCAATTCTTAATCCATGAAAGCTAGAATCAAACAAACATCTTTTGAAAAACATAAGCAAAGCGTCAATCTCTAGGTCTTCCTTCTCTTTGCACTACTGTCCTTCAAAAGGTTTTTCTTCAACCAGCGTTTATAAGAACCCGATAGCTTGACAACGAAGTTCCCAGCAACCTCCTGCATCACTCTATTTGGCCAAAGACGCAGCATGTTGCGACGGAAGTTGGCATCATGAATCTTAGAGACGGTGTACTCAGGGTCACCCAGGATTGCGGTTTGTTCAGCCCCAAATTGCCTTTGAAAGCGAGCAGGAAAGTAGAAAACGACTCGAGTAATACCAATTCGCTACACCAAAATGGTTCATGGTACTCGCAGTCATACTCTCAATACCATACCGAGGGCAAACCCATTGAATCCAATCACCCCTGCAGTCCTCATCCATGCTTCCCAAGCAGCCTCGGTTTGGAATTGCTTAATCATATGACACTCCGTACATTGGTCTGGATTGTAAGGAAGTCGCTCCGGCACATCCCACACTTTTAGCTTCTCAAACAACCATACCTGGAGAAAAAGGGAAAATTGTGAGTTGAGAGAACACGTGAGTCAAAACAAGAAAGTGATGAGTGAAAAGATAAACTTGACAAAAGAAACAATTAAAAGAGCGAACCTGCAATAGCAAAGGACTGCCTGAGAATTGAGCTGTAGGGCTGCTCTTCATCACATCTAGACCCATCAAGGTCTCTGCCAACACTAAACCAGCAAAACCCACACGGTTTCCAATTTGCTGAGCAAGGTTAAGCAATATAGGATCGGCATGACCAGAGGAAGGGCCAAGCAAGTAGTAATGGAGGAGACAAATGCACAATGCATGAAAGCACGACTTCTGTAAGGAAACTTGGCAATGGGCCTCAGCTGTGCCAAAACGCTGAATAAGTTGCAGAATCTCTAGCCTTCCTTTCACCAGGAAGAATTTAACTTCATGTTTCTGAACTTGGAGTAAATCTTTCAGGAGATCACCCCGGTTGAACAAGGGATTAGGAGCAACAAAACCTTCCCTGTCTGAATGGCCCATAATGGCCGCAAATTCCTCGATAGTAGGACACAATTCCTCTCTCTTAAAGCGGAAGGCGTGAAAATCAGGGTCCCACAAACTAGCGGCTGCCCTAAGGAAAGCAAAATTCATGGGAATGTGACGAAGGGAAAAGAGGAAATCCATGCCAAAGGACTTAAAGTGCAGACGGTCAAGGCCATTAAAGGAATCTAGCCACTGATCAAGGATTGGTTGTGCCATATGCAAAGGAATGGCTGCTGACAATGCTATCGGGTTCGTAGAACGCGTACTTATAGGACTAGGTCGACTCTTAGTTCGAATCGGAATCGGATTCTTAATCCTCGAAAATTTAGTCGGTCTCTCGGCCGGCACTTCGATAAGACGGCTGTGGGATCAATCCACCGGCCCGTAGATAATAGGGTTGACCTGCAAGTCAAACCCAGGCAAGTCAAACAATCCTTCGGCCGCCAGATCGAAGCTTCGGCCGTGTAATCACTAGCTCGGCCGCCAGAACGGCTATTTTACAGACTGTTCCCACGGTTCAGTTCGTTTCATTGGATTAACGGAAATATCACACATAAACAAATGTAAAGAACAGCATATACAATCACAATCGCAGAGCAAAAGGTTTTTGTTTCATATATCGAAAGCTTTTTACATCACAAGGTGGATCATTCCACATTTCCTAAAACAAACTATACATCGATTTCCTGTCAAACTAACCTATGCAGGAAAAGAAACGAAAAGAGGAAGCAGAAGAGGATGTCGAACCCTCTGGTGGTCCGAACAAAAGAGACCAGCTGCAAAAAAGAAGAGGACGCCCCTGGGGCGATGTATACCAAAGGAGTACTACGGTGCAGAAGGGACACCACATGGCTCAAAAGAATCACCACATGGCCCAGAAAAACCACCACACCGCGTACCACCGCCACACCAGGAGCTCCGTGTCATGGAAACAAGTCACCCATGCGAGGGCCCCTAATCAAGCGTACCCATGCGAGGATCCATGATCAAGCATCAAGACAGGACCAAAAGCGAACGCGGCCTCCCTCCGCCACGCTAGCCACGTCAGCATATCACCCACGGCCCGGAGCTGTCGGAAATAAGGAAAAGTGAAAAGGGGGAGGGTCTTCGGTCGAAGCCTCGGACGGAAGGAACGGAGAGGGAAGAAAGAAAAGTGAAACGAACGGTTGAGGCCGTGGCCTTTTATAGGCCCCTGGAAATGAATCAATTAAGCGGCCGAGACATGCATCCTTCGGCCGAGACATCAATCCTTCGGCCGAGAGATCGGTCTCCTGGCCCCTTAATCAAATTCCCTCAGCAACAGCAGATCATGCTCAGTGCACCAATTCAAGCCACTACAGAATCCTCAACCAACCAAGTAGCCCTGGGGGCATCCCCAGGCCAACAAAATATGATCAAGACTAGCCTTGGGGGCATGCCCAAGCATCGAAGATCTCTCTCCACAAACTGCTGGCCAGCAAAACAAGACTCTCATCAGCCCTGAGCTCAAAACTTCAGTGGCTCCAAGCCCATTATTGGCAGGCTCTACGCCCATATCAATTCATCCAGCGGCTCTACGCCTTCAACTTAACGGCTCTATTATCCTGACAGGCTCAAAGCCCATCATCTCTACGCAACTCAGTGGCTCTAAGGCCCCACCTACCAATTCAGCAGCCCCGTGCCCATCATCTCTAACACAACTCAGCGGCTCTACGCCCGCCATTTCATCAACCCAGCGGCTCGAAGTCTATGTCTACTATCTCAGCAGCTCTATGCTCGCTATCACAGTAATAGGCTACGCCTTCGCCTATCAACTCAGCGGCTCAAGCCCTTACTCCAACAGGCTCAAGCCCGTACCTATCATCTCAGCGGCTCTAAGCCCTCAACACAGCAGGCTCTACGCTCGTTATCTCACCAAAGCGGCTCGAAGCCCATTTTGCCTCTACAGGCTCAAAGCCTTTATCACCCAGCGGCTCGAAGCCCTTTATCATAGCGGCTCTACACCCGTATCAATTCAGCGGCCCTGTGCCCATCTTCTCTACACAACTCAGCGGCTCCAAGACCGCTATCTCAACTGGCTCAAAGCCGTAAACAAGCAATCCCAGCGGCTTGAAGCCCTTTATCTCAGCAGCTCTATGCTCGCTATCACGGCAATAGGCTCTACGCCTGTTATCACAAACTCAAGCGGCTCAAGGCCTACTATCACCCAGCGGCTCAAAGCCGTGAACAAGCAATCTCAGCGGCTCGATGCCCATTATCGACATGGCTCTACGCCCATATACACTCATTCAACAGCTCTACGCTCGCTGTCACAACTCAGCGGCTCTAAGCCCACTATCTCAACTGGCTCGAAGCCGTAAACAAGCAACAGGCTCTAAGCCGCCCCAACAATCAAGACATCTATTCTCAGGCTCTACGCCTGAATGCTCAAAAATCTAACATTTTTGAATGCTCAAGCTCTACGCTTGGATGCCCAACCACTGTGTACTGGATGCTCAAGTTGTATACTTGAATACTCAAGCTCTACGCTTGGATGCCCAACCACTGCGTACTGGACGCTCAAAGCCTGTACTTTGAATGCTCGGATTCTGCCATCCGAATGCTCGAGCTCTCCGCTCTGAATGCTCAAGTCCGGAACTTGATAGAAGCTCTAAGCTTAAAACAAACACACACGCACGGGCCCGTGCACATTTGCATTTATCACATCGAGTCTGCATCATCGTATATGTTCACATCTAACAAACAAAGCATTGCACATATACACTCTGCATATCCCTCATGAAACAGGTCAACCCTGCAATCAACCGGCTCTATGCCTTGGTTTTATTGATCGGCCCAACGCCTCGATCCATTGGCTCCGCGTCAACACCTATGATGAGAAAGCTCCGTGCACAGACCATCAGAATGCAACCAGCTCTATGCTTCGGTTCATATCACGTCAAGCTCTAAGCTCCGACAACTCAGGCCACGCCTCAATCACTTCGTGCTCCATGCCTCAATTCCTTCACCTCGGGCCCTTGCCTATGCCAGCTCCGTGCTTCGATTCCATCAAGCTCTAAGCTTACCTCGTGCCTCCGCCTCATAAACCACAGCAGCTCCACGCCTCAAATCTAATCACTTCATGCTCTCGCCTTATGATCAACACCAGCTCCGTGCTTCGGTCCTATCACTCACCCGGCTCTCGCCTTATGATCAACACCAGCTCCGTGCTTCGGTCCTATCACTCACCTCAGGCTGCCTTATGATCAGCACCAGCTCCGCGCTTCGGTCTTATCAATCCAATCCCCTCAGGCCTTCGCCTTAAGATTGCAACAGGCTCCACGCCTCGACTCCATCACTCCCCAGGCTCTCGCCTCATGACTACAACCGGCTCCGTGCCTCGGTCCCCTCATCGCCAAAGCTCCGTGCTCCAGCTACTGGCCCTGCGCCTCCCCTACATCTCAAAAACAAACCGGCATCCAACTCATCCCCAGCAGATGGTTTGGATTCCACCCCATTACATCAATTCCTTCCAGCTCATTCGCAAGGATAGGCAACTCTACCGAGCTCCTTTCAGTCAAAGTAAGGATGATCAAGAAAAGCAAACGCACCTGCAGTGTACTGATCTACCCCAAAATACTAAGGAAGCTCTTCGCAAAAAACTCCCCGGGCAACCCCGCGCTCCTTCAACTATCTTCCGCCAAAACCCTGGCTCAGTCTAGGTACGTCACACTACGGCTTTTAAAGCCCTAAGGTACGTCTTCTGTCTCTAACCCTCCAAACTTTTTACTTTTCTTTATTGCCCGAACTACGGTTGGTCTGAATTTCCCTTGTGGAATACGTAGGCAGCCTCCCGGCCCGACCATAACAAAACCTTTTTCGAAAACCCCTTGGAATAGTGGTTGGACCAAATTGAGTTGCTTTTTTATAGCTTTGACTCTTACTCAAACATGTCTCGCGATCCGTCTGAGTTCAGTCAAAGAGGGGCATCTGTAGACACCCCAATTTGGCCTAACAATTATTTCAAGTCCCACCTTGGGACAATCCCGATGATGAAATGGATACAATGATTGCTGATTGCTTCCTTGAGAACCTTAGGACTTTCGGTGAGAACTTTGGCCACTTAGAGGACCCAATTCAAAGCCATACAGCCTTTCAGACAGAAATACGGAAGCCTAGGAGAACCTATCTGTCGGCCGTAACATCGATCCCACGGCCATAACATCAATCCCTCGCCCGAGCAACCTGTTGCCAGCAAAATCTCCCTGAGAGATCAATCCCTCGGCCGCGAGATCTATCCTTCGGCCGAGACATCCATTCCACGGCCGCAACATCCATTACTCGGCCGCCAGATCGACCTTTTTCCAGACTCTCGAACGTTCTGTCAGACGTTTGGTTTGATCCAACTACACTACCTTTCCGATGCGTTCGGGCTACGTTCGGAGATCACGACGTAGAGTTTGAGATGCATTGCAATTGCAATTGCCATCTCGTGATTTGATTGGCCGGAGTGAGTCATCCCTATGCCTATATAAAGGGGCCTTTGGGTTCCGAAATATACACACGAAATTATCAGAGTACACACTCTCAATCAAACCTCGAAACTCCGCACAAATACTCCCTCAATCCCATACTCCAAAAGCCCTAACCTTCCGAAGGCAGCCGTCAATCCGGCGATCAAACCCCGAAGTTCAAACCCTAACCCTAGGGTTCTCGATCAAGCAATCAATCAATCACATTCAAATCCGAGGCAATCAAGCAACTGAGGATCAAGGTGGTGAGGCCCAACGGCCTCTCGGTTTGTTTTACTTATTGCATTTATGGCTAACCGTAGCATTTAAATTATCTCGCTAAGCTTTTCTGTCTGGTGTGAGGAAGAACATCGACCGGGCTTCGATCCTCGGCCGATAAATAAAACCAGGAGGATCCTCGGCCGTGAGATCCATTCACCGGCCGTGAGATCCATTCCCCGGGACATTTTGTTTGCTTTTCCTTTCTGCATGCTTCAATTATCGCATTGGCTCACTTTGCTTACTGTTTAAAGGAATAATTAAACAGACTATGTGTTAGGATTAAACAAAGCATTTATACGTCTTATGTTGAATGATTATGGGCCAGTCTCACGGCTGGGCAAAGAGGGGTGCCTAACACCTTCCCCTTATTGTACTTTTGGCTCCCGTATCCAGAATCTCTATCTATTTTCCCAGTTTTAATAAACTGGGTGGCGACTCTATTTGATGATAACCATTATCATGTGGCGATGTTCCTAGCCATGGGAATGTCCATGATTTTGGTTTATGAAGTGAGCAACCAATCGAGCAAACACAATGTGATCAATCTGTATGGCGATGCCCCGTTTGGGAGGTGTCTACATTTAGTAGTAGTGATTGCACTTATGGCGCTCGTGGACTAACCAAACCATGTAATCGGAACTAGTAGGATCTTTCCAACTTGTAATAGGAAATCTGTCTTGTGTTTCTCTTTTAGAACTCTATGCTTTGTTGTAATCCTTTGCTTATCTATGAAAAGTTGCCTTATTTTATGATATGATATTGCACCTTGTTTTAAATTCTATCGTTAATCTTAGGAAGAAAACCGAATTTCTAAAAGAAATTGTTCAATAAGCTAAACCTCCCCCTTTACAATTTTTACTCGTAGATGGTGAATCGACGCAGTGGATTAGGATACGAAACCGGAGAGTCCTCCAACGCAAACCCTAGCCTAGCCCAAGTCGTGTAGGCATTCGTAGCCGCCCTGAATGCCAATCGCCAAAACCCTAACCGCGATGACGGACCTATGACTCGAACCCGAGCCATGAATGAGTTCTGCAAACGCCGACCCCCGACCTTCCACGGAGATACCAACCCCACTGTGGCCGAAGCATGGCTTAAGGAAACTAAGGTGATCCTGGACACCTTGGAGATTACCCGCAATGGAGATCGTGTAGCCTTAGCCACATACCAACTGAAGGGAGAAGCCCGCTATTGGTGGGAATTGATGGAGGCAACCCATGCCATAGCCACCATGACCTTCGTTGAGTTCAAAACCATGTTTCTTGACAAGTATTTTCCTACACCCATTCGCCTAGCTAAGGAACAAGAATTCATGAACCTGAAGCAAGGAACGATGACCGTGACCCAGTACGCGGCCAAGTTCGAGGAACTATCCCGTTACGCCACGGACGCTGTGTCAACTGAGGACAAGAAGGCGAGAAGATTCGAATGGGGGCTAACGACCGCTCGTAGAGCCGTAGTGGCACAAACTTTCCCCACTTACTCTAGTGTGGTGAAATGTGCCCTTCGATTGGAGAGTGAAGAGGCTGACTTCAAGAATCGATGGAGGAAGGCAACCGGCAGACCTATCCGAACCCAAGTAGCCAACAACCGCGGACCCTACCTCACCAAACCCTTTGCTTCTTCTCAGAACAACCAAGCCTGGAAGACCGCTGCAATAGCTCGTGACAACCCACAAAGAGGTAGCAGAGATCTGTCGACAGTTAAGTGTTACAACTGTTAGACTTTGGGCCATTACAGCCGCCAATGCCCACAACCCCAGAAGGAGGGAAATGGGAATTTTGGAAATCGAGGAGCTCAACCTGGCCAAGCCGGATTTGCGAAGCCAACTCTTGGAATCTCATCTCAACAGCTGAATGGGCAGAACAAGGGAAAGCAACCTGTGGGAAACCAACAAAACACTGGAGGGCGTATCTTTGCGCTGCAGACTGAGGAACAGGAGCAGGATCCCTCTGTGATCCAAGGTACGCTGCTGTTATATAGTACCTGCGTGCAAGCCTTGTTTGACTCTGGTGCATCTCATTCATTCATATCTACTGCCTGCGTAGCTGCTCTAGCACTAGAAACAGAACCCCTTAGTGCAAGTACGAAAGTAGCATCACCGTTGGGGGGAAGTATAACTGTTAGTCTAGTGTGTAGAGGGTGTGAATTAGAGGTAGCCAACTTGCGCTTAACCTGCGACCTCAGAGTGATCGACATGGCGGATTTCGACGTAATCTTGGGAATGGACTGGCTATCGGCTCACCGAGCAGTCATAGACTGTCATCAGAAGACCGTAACGGCCTATACCCCTGATGGGACTCGTTTCCGTTTTAAGGGGGATAGACAAGTGGCTAGTTTAACAGTGAAAAGATCTAGGTGGCAGAATCAACTATTTGGATGGCTAGCTAGTCTCCAAATGGAAGAAACTGACAGGATGGAGATGGGATTACCAAACATCGTTTGCGAATACGCCGATGTGTTCCCTGAAGAACTTCCTGGTTTACCACCTCCTAGAGAGATAGACTTCTCTATCGAACTCCAACCAGGGACAGCCCCAATTTCTATGGCACCATACCATATGGCCCCTGCGGAACTAAAGGAGCTCAAGACCCAATTGCAAGAGCTGTTGGAAAATGGATTTATCCGACCGAGCATGTCCCCATGGGGAGCACCTGCCTTGTTCGTGAAGAAGAAAGAAGGGACGCTCCGACTATGCATCGATTACCGGAGGCTAAACCAAGTCACCATCAAAAACCGATACCCCCTGCCTAGGATCGATGATCTATTTGATCAATTGAGAGGAGCAACCTGTTTTTCAAAAATCGACCTCCGATCGGGATACCATCAACTCAGAATCCGAGATGAGGACATCTCCAAGACAGCTTTCCGTACCAGATATGGACATTACGAGTTCATAGTAATGCCATTTGGGCTGACTAACGCTCCGGCAGTTTTCATGTGTCTCATGAACAAGATCTTCCAACCCTACTTAGATAAGTTTGTAGTGGTGTTCATTGATGACATTTTGATATACTCCGCCAATAAGGAGGAGCACGAGGGACACCTCCGGATAGCACTACAAGTACTCCGGGATAACCAACTCTATGCCAAGGCGAGTAAATGCGAGTTTTGGCTAGAAGTGGTTAAGTTCTTGGGGCATGTAGTATCCAAAGATGGAATAGCCGTGGACGAAAGTAAAGTTGAAGCCGTAATGAATTGGAAGCAACCAACCTCTGTGTTCGAGATCAGAAGTTTCCTAGGATTGGCAGGATACTACCGAAGATTCATACCCGACTTCTCAAGTCTCGCCAAACCAATGACGAGACTAACTCAGAAAGGAGTGAAGCTGGATTGGACTGAAGCCTGTGAGAAATCTTTTCAGGAGATGAAAAGAAGGCTGACCAGTGCGCCGGTACTTATCATCCCCGAGCGAGGCGTGGATTATACCGTCTATTGCGACGCGTCAAGGGATGGTTTGGGATGCGTGCTAATGCAGAATGGAAAGGTCGTAGCTTACGGATCGCGACAACTCCGACCACATGAGAAGAACTACCCTACTCATGACTTAGAATTGGCTGCAGTAGTGTTCGCCCTCAAAACCTGGCGTTACTACCTGTGGGGAGAACAATTCGAGGTCTTCACCGACCACAAGAGCCTCAAATACCTTTTCACTCAGAAGGAGTTGAACATGAGGCAGCGTCGATGGATGGAGTATTTAGAAGATTACAAGTTTACAATGCAGTACCATCCTGGCAAGGCCAACGTGGTGGCTGACGCCCTGAGTCGAAAGGACAGGGCACAGAAAGCCAAAACTGCCATCAAAGAATGGGAAATGGTGGACACCCTCAACGAATTCAACCTGAAACCCTCATCAGAAAGTGGGAATATCCGACTATATGCTCTTGTTGCAGAACCAGCACTTCACCAGGAGATCTTGCTAGCCCAAACCATTGAACAAGAATGCGAGTTCATTCGGTATCGAATCCGAGAAGGAAAGGCGATACCAGGATGGACGATCGAGGGAGACAGTAACCTGAGATTCAAAGGAAGGGTCTTCGTACCTAATATTGGAACTCTTCGAGAAGCTGTACTCCGGGAAGCACACCATTCGAACTTCGCAGTCCACCCCGGAGGTACAAAGATGTACCATGATTTGCGAAGGACGTACTGGTGGGAAGGAATGAAGAAGGACGTAGCTCGCTTTGTATCAACCTGTCTTATGTGTCAACAAGTCAAAGCCGAGCATCAGAAACCAGGAGGCGACCTTTTACCTTTACCAATCCCGACTTGGAAGTGGGAGCACATCTCAATGGACTTCGTGACCGGATTACCAAGAACTGCCAAGACCAACACTGCCATCTGGGTAATTGTGGACCGACTCACTAAATCCGCGCATTTTCTGCCTGTTAAGATGACAGAAAACGTGGAACAACTGAGCCTGTTGTACATTCGGGAAATTGTACGACTACACGGTGTACCCGTCTCAATTGTGTCAGACAGAGACCCGCGGTTCGTGTCACATTTCTGGAAAGGATTACAGAAAGCTTTGGGAACAGATGTAAGGCTTAGCACAGCCTTCCACCCGCAAACCGATGGCCAAACAGAGAGAACGATACAGACCTTAGAGGATATGCTGAGAGCCTGCGCTTTAGACTTCTCTGGGAACTGGGAACAGCATTTACCATTGGTAGAGTTTGCCTACAACAACAGTTATCAAGCAAGTATCGGAATGGCACCCTATGAAGCTTTATACGGTCGACCTTGCCGATCCCCAGTCTGCTGGACAGACGCTGGAGAAACAGGATTAATTGGACCTGATATAGTACGTGATACCACGGAGAAGGTCAAAACCATCAGGCAAAGGATCCAAACCGCTCAGAGCCGACAGAAGAGTTATGCGGATAAAAGAAGCCGACCCTTAGCCTTTGCCGTAGGAGACCACGTGTTCCTGAAGATAAGACCAAAGAAGGGAGTCATCAGATTTGGGAAAAAGGGAAAACTGTCCCCACGTTACATCGGACCTTTTGACATCGTGGAGAAGATCAGAAGAATCGCATATCAACTAGCCCTACCGCCACAGCTGGATCGAGTGCATGACGTGTTCCATGTTTCAATGCTCCGCAAGTACCTCGCCTTACCCACGCATGTTCTTAAATGGGAAGACGTTACCATCGAAGAAGATGCGACATATGAGGAGGAACCAATTGAGATTCAAGACCGAAGCGAGAAGACAATCCGAAACAAGACAATCAAACTAGTACGAGTCCTGTGGAAACACCGAGGAACTGGAGAGACCACTTGGGAAAGAGAGGAGACTATGAAGGCGACTCACCCTCACCTGTTTGAATCCGAGCGTCCGTCTAATTTCGGGGACGAAATTGTTTAAGGGGGATAGGTTGTAACAACTCCGATTTTCAGTAAATAAAAATCTCGTTGATTATTATTTTGACTCTATAAATTCCTTATTTCCAATAATCCGTCGTGATTAGATTCAAAACCTAATTTCTTTTCGCCTTGCGATGTAGTCATTTTCTAAAGACAAGTGAGATAGCAACCCTAAGACATCCTATTTAGCAAGCCTAGCTAGCTTCTAACTATCGTTAGGGTAACCTAATCGAACCTTGGACCCTCATGAACCATTGGAACCCTAAGTGAGACCTTGACCAAAAGTCAACCTTTGATCTATTACCCATTGGATGATAGATACTAGGATAATCTTTATCCATTGGACCATAGGTTTACACCTTGGATATTGTGACAAGATTGCTAGGTACACTTTATAAGATTATATATTACTTACCATCTTTACCCATTGGACGATAGAAGTTAGGAGAATTATTAACCATTGGACGATAGGTTAACCTTTCTACCTAGTACAAGGTCCATTAGTTTAATTAGATTCACCATGAGTCATTGTACTATTATAAATAGATTATATAAGTTTAGTACTTTCATCCTTTAACCATTGGTTAATAAATGTTAGGGGAATTATAATCCATTAGTCCATAAAACCATATCAAGCTATAGTACTAGGTTAAATTAGTTAATTCTTTCCTAGATATGATATGTACTTATTTAATTAAAGTATATGATATGTTTATGTCATCCTAGGATACTATATATTAGTATATAGTATGTAAGTACATAGGTGGCATTTTGACATAGTTTAATAGGAAGTTTTGACTTAGAAGTCCAAGATAAGATTATATAGTACATTGTCCTTATTTTAGTCTTTCTATTATATGTATATATATTAACCTAGGAGAGAGAGAGAGAGAGAGAGAGAGAGAGAGAATTCGGAGAGAGAGAGGAGAGAGAGGCCAAGAGAGAGAGATGGGGGAGAGAGATAGGAGAGAGAGAGAGAGAGAGATAGTGTTGTACCTTCTTGATCTTCTTCTACCAAAACCCTAATTCTATATATATAAGTACTTGTACCTTGAAAGATGAAGGATAGGATGACCTAAGATATAATCAAGTACTAGATTTTCTTACAAAAATCTTTTTACAAACTATTAGTTTACTCTTACTCTTTCAACCCTTGTCCTTTCTCCATTAGGTGTCCAAAAGAGAGAGAGAGAGAGAGAGAGAGAGAGAGAGAGAGAGAGAGAGAGTGGCCGAGAGAGAGAGAGTGGCCGGTTGAGAGAGGGAGAGAGAGAGTGAGGTGTGTGACTAGTGTACTTCCATATCTCCCTACATCATCTTATTGCATCACCTTGTACCACCATATCTAGGGTTTCTTATTCTTTCAACCCTAAAGGACTACCATATCTTATTTTCTTATTCTAGACTAGACACAAACCCCATTTGAATAGATTAAACCTTGTCCTAGGTTAGAAGAAAGAACAAGGAAAATCCATTGGTCTTTCAACCTTTGTACCTTCTTTGGACCAAAGGGAGAGAGAGAGAGAGAGAGAGCCGAGAGAGATGGGAGAGAGAGAGGCCGGGAGAGAGGGAGAGAGAGAGATTTATGTGATGTGTGCAAGTGTACAACCAAGCCTAGTCATGTCCTTTAGTTCAACACCTCATCCAATCTAAGGACAATCAAATCTAGTCAATCTATGATCCATTGGATAACAAATGTTGGGGGAAATATTGCCTCTTGGATAATAGACCAACTTGGCCTATAAATAGCAAGCCATTTCAAGCCTTTGAACTCACACCTTCAAGCATTGCTCCAACTTCTCTCTAGAAAGTCTAGTGTTCTTGATGTTCTTGTTGTTCTTGCTTAGTTCTTAGTTGTTCTTGAAGTTCTTCTCTAGTTCTTCAAGAAACTCTTCTAGTGCCGCCACTACACCACCCTACCGATCCAAAAGTTCTAGTAGCTTTAGTCAAGATCAAGTTTCGAGAGAAACCTTTCTCTTTCGAAGCTAGCGAAGCCATTCCTAAGCCGTTACTCCGTCCGACGTACTATTTTCCTAATCCGTAGCCGACTATCGCCAAGAAGAACGGTAGATATCCTATATCTACTTTTCTCTACGTATATGTAGAATTCTCTTTAGATTTAGTATAATTTTACAATACTTTCAAAGATCTAAGTATAGCGTATTGCATGCGTATTTCGAAATGATAGCGAATTATTCTAAACCTTTGAAATCTCGAGCATACGTAGATTATACGAGCTACTTTCTCTAAGCATGATTAGAAATGTTCAGAAGTTGTTATCTTGATTAACCATGGCATGAATAGCTTAACGTTAGAACACTCAATAAACATATGCTGTTTTGAACTTAAGAAAGCATGATTTAGGATTAAGCTGTTTTAATCTTAGAATGAATGTAAGCATGATTATGTGATTACTTGACTACTTGTTGTTGATAAAGCATAAGTGATTTATCACTCCAAAGGTGTCCGTCCATGTGGCACTATGCTTAACCTTGTGTGATTAAATGTGAGTATGATGATGTGACAAAATGAGCATGCTATCTAATATAGAGTTGAATGATCTTGTTAGTTTAGTTTCAAGATTACTTAAATTGTGAAATGAATTACCGCGGAGTCATTGCATGCAATGAGACACGAAAACCGAGAAAGTAGAAACATGACACCTAGGGTGTGGCTAAATAAAGGATGGGATTAACATGCGGAAAATATTTTGAAAGTACATATTGACCGGACTTGGTAGTCATTGTGTAAGTATTTGAAAACCGTAATGTGGCCGGACTTGGTAGCTCATTGGGTAGATTTCCAATGGGGCCGGACGTGGTAGTCTCATGTGGAAATATGGCTTGGCCAGACTTGGTAGCCAATGCAAGATTTGAAAGAATGTGTTTTTTAAAACCATGATATGGCCGGACTTGGTAGCCATCGTGTGTGTTGCTAATGGAGCCGGACGTGGTAGCCTCATTAGTAGCAATTTGTGGAAGAAACTTTGGAAATTATGGTTTTGTTAAAGGTAAAAAGGTTGACACGGTCTACGACGAGTCGCGTAGGAGAAACTCGAGAAAAGGCATGACACCAACGCTAATAAGATATCGAATGTGGATATGTCATTGTTTAACTATGTTGTTGAATGAGCATGTGTAATTGGTTATATGCTTCCTTGCTTTAAGTTAAGAGTTAGTGGGTATAGTTTATTCTATTGAGCTTGTAGCTCACGGTGTTACCTTTTTGGTGACCCTGACATATTATACTGGGGGCGACGCTGGTATAATGTGTCAGAGTTAATTGATAAGCAAGGTGAACAGTATACATTGGAGGCCTTTGGAGCCGAAGAGCTTGCTAGGATGGAGGAAGAAGCGGAGTGATAGAATACCCTAGAATTCCCCTCCTTGTGTAATAAAAAGTACTCTAGTAAGACTTATATTGTAATAATGAGCTTGACTCTTAGTCTTTTTATTCAATAAAATGTCTAATTATCGAACCCGAAAATGGGGGCGTTACACGAAAGGTGTACCCGGTTGCGCCTGTTGGGAAACAGGGACGCACCGAGCAAGTACAACAGAAAGCACCGCGCCATCTGCTCCTCCTGCACCCTGTCAGTCGGGAGCTCCTCTGTCCAAAACCCCAACAGCTGAGCGTACTGAGCGTCCTCCTTCTCCGCCCTCAGCACGTACCCCAGCACCTCCCGCTGGAACACCACACTCCTCCCCGTAACGGCGTCGTAGGGGATAGGGTCGCCTCCAACCCTCAGACCAGTGATCGCCGCGAAGTCCAGCAGCGTCACCGTCAGCTCGCCAAAGAGGAAGTGGAACGTGTTCGTCGTGTCCCACCACCTCTCAGCTAGTGCCCTCACCACCTGGCGATCGTTGCTCGCCCTCGTCAGCACGCTCACAAACTCCCCGAAGCCCGCCTGCCTCACAATCTCCCTCACAGCCTCGGGGAGTCTCCCCCAGAACGTCGGCACGTCGGCCGCACCATCGTAGCACAAGATGGTGATCGCCTGTTGCAATAAGTTGATAACATTCAGTAAACAGGTATACTATTCAAAGCGAATACAGCATTCAGATAAAGAAATGAAAATACGATACATGGAAATTTGAAATGCAAGTGTTTAAGGTATACCTCGTCTCGGCGCAAGGAGAGGTGCTGCTGTGGGTCCCTCAGAACCAGAGCCTCGTCGTACGTGGGCCGCGCCGGTCTGTAGGCGTCCAAAAGAGTAGGGACCACCACGTGCTGAAAAGGCACGTAGGACTCCGCCACGTAAGCTCTGCGCCCTTTTAGGGCCACCGTCGCCTCCTCCACAACACTCCTCCGAGGGCCTGTCTCACCTCCAGCGGCCTCCTCCTCTACTCCATGCGGCCCTCCAGCGGCCCCCGTCTCGAGCTCAACCTGGAGCACCCTCTCCTGAGCCTCAAGTAAAGCCGCCGCCAGTCCAGGCACCCCCCGTAAGGTCTCAACCAGGTCCTCAAGAGATGCCTCCTCAAGGTAGTCACCCAAACCTATGGGCCGCGACGACCCTGCACCCTCGCCGCTACCAACAAACATAGCCGACGTCTCCCTCTCCTCCACCAACTCCTCCTCAACGACAGGGCCCTTCCCCAGGTCAGTCCGGGGCTCTCTCACAGGGGAAGCCTCTGTCTCCACCTCCGCTCCGTCAGGCCCGTCACCACCGTGAGTCTCCGTAACCCTCTCCTCCAAACCAACTACACCCTCCGCTCGGCCTGTAGTCTCCTCCTCACCCCTGGACTCCACTGCACCCGGATTCTCCATCTCCTGGCCAAAGCCGGCCAGCACCCTGCTACCGCTGTCACCGCCGTCCACACCGACCACCACGGCAGTCACCTCGGCCAATGCCGCCTAGACCGAGACCCCCACGGTCTCCGGCCCCTCTCCGACCGCCCCACCGCTCTCCGGGGCCACCGTGGCCGATACAACCTCGACCCACGGGGGGTGATCACCCCCGGGTATATCCGTGCTATCCATGGTCTGAGAGAAAGAGAGAGAACCGAGAAAGAGAGAGAGAGCAGGGAGAGTCGAGAGAGAGAGAGCAGTGAGAGCGAGAGAGAGAGAGCAGTGAGAGAGAGAGAGATGAGCGCGCGAGAGAGAGATGATCGGGAGAGAGAGAGAGACCAGAGAGAGACAGGAGATAAAGGAGGGAATTTTTCGAACGGAAGCGTACTGTGTACGCCCCGTATATATATATATCCCCTAAACTGGTTCGTCTGGACTTTAAATGGACCGGGTTTGAAGAGAGGTGTACCGCACGGCATACTGGAGAGAAGCGCGCGGCGTAATAGCCTGACTGAATGAGATTTCACCAGTTACCACGACACACGGCATTATCCATAATGTGCACGGCATACCAGGTTAATTCAACTGTTTAGATTCTGAGGGCAGTTTCTGACAATGGTATTCGCATTCGATTTCGTTCGTGTACAGTATAAGCAGAAAAAGCAGACAAGCGATAGCAAGAAAAGGGGATTTTCATTACATCGTTCAACAACAACAAAAAAAAAAAAAAGAAGAGAGAAAATCAAAACAGAAAAAAATCCTACTGCCCCCTTTCTTCTTCCTCAATCCTCATCCTCAGTCGCTCCCTCCGCTGGACGCATCGTCCCCTTCGCCAGAACAGTCGTCCGAGCCATTTGGGTTCCCTTCCGAGTCCTCTGCAGCCCCGTCTGAATCACGCCCCGGCGCATACTCCGGGTCGTGTTTGTTGTCCATTTGATCAAAAGCGAAGTCCTGAAGGTTGGACACCGCGCGACGAAGAGTGTGGATCGTTGATATGAGCCTCGCGATCTGACGGTTCAGTTGCTCGATCTCTTCACGATAAAAACCCATCTCTGCTTCCAAAGAGACCACTCGCGCTGCCAAGTCGCCTTCCGCCATGTCTTGAGAGTAATCTATGGACTGAGGAATCTAGAGAGACTTGGGAGAATGATGCATAGAATGAGGCACCACCATCCCTTTAAAAGAGGTCCTGACCGACGAAAGGGCACGCCTGTATTAATGGGTACCCTTAAACCAGCCAACTGATCTCGGAAAACGAAGAGGTGCATAGAAATTAGAAATGCCGCGCGCCGTAATGAAGGCCCGCACGGCATTATGGTTTCAGAGGAATGAATGTGTTTTCTCGGAAATTGAGCACTCTAGCCACCAAAATCATCTCGGAAACCAAATACTTCAGCCGTTTTGCAGCAAAAATCCTTTAGAATAGCGTGCATTAATGATGGGATTATTTGATCCTAGTCCCCCGGGACTCGCAAAATTTCCCCGTCCCCTGAGGACTGGTCGTATTCACATTTGCTCGCAGTATTTGCTAGATTTGCGCTCCCCGTCTCAGTCTCGAATCGGTTTCAAGCCAAATTTTGCCTCCCGAAGGCTCGTCTCAAAATCAAGTCTCAATTTCAAATCAGTTTCAAGCCAAATTTCGCCTCCTGAAGGCTCGACTCAAAATCAAGTCTCAATTTCAAATCAGTTTCAAGCCAAATTTTGCCTCCCGAGGGCTCGTCTCAAATCAAGTCTCAATTCAAGTCTCAAAATCAAATTTCAAATTTCGCCTCCCGAAGGCTCGTCTCAAATCAAGTTTCAAATCGAATTTCGCCTTCCGAAGGCTCGTCTCAAATCAAGTCTCAAATCAAATTTCAAATCGAATTTTGCCTCCCGAGGGCTTGTCTCAAATCAAGTCTCAATTCAAATCTCAAAATCAAATTTCAAATTTTGCCTCCCGAAGGCTCGTCTCAAATCAAGTCTCAAATCAAGTTTCAAATCGAATTTCGCCTCCCGAAGGCTCGTCTCAAATAAAGTCTCAAATCAAATTTCAAATTGCGCCTCCCGAAGGCTCATCTCGAATTTTCAAAAGGCTTACTTCGAACTTTTTCTTTGCATTATTTGCTGCGATTGCATTGTCCCAATCGAACTACGTTGGTCTGATCCCTACAAACAGGGTACGTAGGCAGTTCCACGAGCGCGACCACCATTGCTATTTACTTGCATTTTTGAGTATTTTGTCTTTGTTCAAAGACTTTAGAGTAACGGATCGGGATGCCTATTCTTTAAGCGTCACTCGTATCAAAATAATGATATCCGAGTTACGTTAAAGAGGGACTACTGTAGACACCCCAATCCGGACCTCGAAGGGTCTTTGTCCGCCCCGATGATGAAATAAAGGAAACGGAACCTTTGCGAGCTTGAATGAAGGACTCCCTTAAACCCAAACAGATCCTCAGCCCAAATGAACCAGCAGCCCAAAGCAAACCCAAAAGCCCAGAGAAAGCCCTGGAGCAAGCCTGTAATGCCGCGCGTGACATCTCTACACCGCACGACGTATCGAAATTTAATACGCCGCACGTGGTCATGAGCTTAGCCGCACGGCATTTTAGGTAAAGTTCTGACTGGCTCAGAAAGCTGTCGGCCACGCCTATTTGAGCCAAGCATGTATTAGTCTTATGTTAAACTTTCTAGTCATGGCCCGCCCAGAAAATACCTCCAACTTTTGAAATTCAAAATCCAAGGCTCTTGCCTATAAATACACCCCTCCACTCAAGGGAAAAGGGCCCTTGATCACTATTATACCCTTTCTCTCTCTTCTTGCTTTCACACCCACTTTCCCATTTCCAAGCCTTGAGAATGTTGTTCTCAAAAGACATTCTCTAGGCCTTTTACTCCATTTTTCTCTTCACCATTGAAGTTAGCTCCTTACTACCTTTGAGACCTCAACCACCCAATATACCCATCTACTACACACATCCATACTTCTACTCTCTTTTTCAACCTTCCAACGTCCATCCGCCTTCATCAATACTCATTCAAGCTCAAGATCAAAGGTAAAAACCAAGTTTCCTTGGGCTAGGCTCTGTCCTGGCTCTGAGGGGACCTTTCTGTCTTCAGGCTTAACCCTTTTGGTCAGGATCTGACCCAAAACCTCTTTTACAAAACAAAACCAGTGTTCTGTGCTACGCCGCGCGGCGCTTTGAAGCGTCGCACGGCGTAGTAGACTCACACGCACGGCATTTCAAAACGATATTGTTTTCTTGTTCAAACTGTCTGGATCACGATCGTCTGTTGTTGAATCTTTTCTGTGTACCAAAAAGCAGTCCCAAAATGAGACCATATCTACAAGCCATCTTTTAAACTCCATAGATCTTTTCAAAACAAGCAAACGTATCAAAAATGGTTTTCTTTTCGTGGCTTGAAAGAATGGTGCAAATCTGAGATGATCTGACGGCTGTGAGTTGTCTGAAGTTTTAAAATAACACCGTGCGATGTAATGGGTACACCGTGCGAAGCTTTACAAAACAATAAAAGTTTGGTATCAAGATCAGAACCACGCACGGCGTATCAGTAAGCCGCGCGTTATAAAGCGATATGCCGCCTGACGGGAGATGGTGATTCAGACAGTCCGTTTGTATATCTTTCTTGTTTATATTATCGCCATGCCATCTTTATCATCTCTGTACAGCAAGCACCACTAGCACGGCAACGTGTCATGATTTATCTTGTTCCCCTTTCCCTTTATGTGTTTTTTGAGGTTTTCCGAATGGTATTAATCCCCCCATTTAAAATGCTTAGTAGAGACCGGTTTTCACCGGGCGAGCGGGGTGCTTTTCAACAAAATCTTCCCCGCTCATAACCTGGCTCCCGGATCTAAAATCTCAACGGTTTCGCTAGATCAAAAGGCCTTTCTTTTCAAAACAAAACCCTCGGTTCCTTCGATCATCCATCTCAAAAATCTGGGTGGCTCGCGCTTCGGGCGCGGGAGCCCACAATGAGCTCATCGCCCAATTGTTCCAGCGAACTCTCACTAGAAGCGCTCTCGATTGGTTCCTCACTTTGGAATTTGTGCACTATCAAACTTGGCTAGAAATTGCCAACGCTTTTGTCAAGCAGTACGCATACAATGTCCAAATTGAGTTAACTACTCGAGACTTGGAGATGAGCAAACAAGAATCCAATGAAGACTTTGCTACCTTTGAGGCAAGATGGAGGGAAAAGGCTGCCAAGATGAAGAACCGCCCCTCCGAGGAAGACCAAGTGAGGATAGTTGTCAAAAATCAGCAACCCAAATACCTTAGGCATATCAATATACAAGCTATCACCGATTTCAAACGCCTGCATGCCACTGGGTTGCAAATCGAAGATGGAATCAAGTTAGGGCTCATTGGGAAAGAAGAAGCTCCTACTCCACCTAAGAAAACCTTTTCCAGCCGTATATCTCACGCCTCCGTAAATACCCTTGGCACATCCTTGCCTCAGGACCCTTTCCAAGCTAGCTCATCCCGGAATTCAAACCGCCCCCGCCGCAATTTTGACCCTCTTTACATGACCTTGTCCCAAGCTTTGACCATTCTTAGCCGTCAAGGGCATCTCAAACCTTTAAAACAAACGGCTTCCTCAGCCACCCTATGGCCCAAACCATGATCCTAACAAACAATGCGCCTACCACCAACACCCTGGGCAAGAAACAGACAACTGCGTCTCCGCCATGACATTCAAGACCTCATTGATAGCCGAACTATAAAACCTCCAAAACCTGATGGACAAACCAACCCATTCCCTACTCGTAATGCTGAACCGCCACCTCGAAATATCAATCTCATAAATCTATCTCACAACCCCACATACAATCCTAGTCAATACATTGTCCAAAACAACCAAACCAAACCAACCTTAACCTTCCCCGAGGAGAACGACTGTTTTATGATGGAGGAGGAGGAGAACAATGAGTCCGATCAGTCGGAAGTGATCGATCTTGACATGTCCGACATAAGTAGTAGAGATCAAACAAAGGAGGAAAAGCTAAGGAAATGGAGAGAACATTCCTGGGCAAAGCACAATTTGGAAGATCCAGACATTCCATTTGTAGAAGACGATGAGTGGCTCCGTATTTGGTTTGAGAATAGGAAGAAGGAAAAGGAAAGGGACATCATGATGAGAAGGCACGCTCGCTTCAAGCTTGCCCAAATAGTGGTACCTATCAACCGTCCCAAAATTCCAGCACCGCCCATTGTCTGGGAGACAATCAATCTCATAGAGAAGGTGGAGGAGTTCCAAATGCAACCATGGGTCAATCCATACGAACAATGTGACTATAGCCAGTGGATAGATGAAGAAGAGGATCTGGATTTCACATGTGCAAACCCATAAAACAGGGGAAAATGACTTCGACGAAATGCAAGGAGAATGCAATGACCCCCTTGATGGAATCTCCTTAACATCACTATTCAGCCAAGTAGAAGTGATTGGTCTCTCTTGCGACTGCGCAATCAATAAGGAGGAAGAAAAAGTAATGAAAACCCAGGCTGACGTTTCCATTTGGGGACTACTCATGTCTCAAAGAGGTAGTTATCATGCAAGCTGTGAAGACGGATCCAGTTCAAGGGCTCTGTTTGGCAAAGGAAAGGGTGGAAAAGAGTATAAAGTTGCGAAAGGCAAAGAAAAAGAGGACAACCCCAAAATGCTACGGTAGCTGGGAAGTCACAACATGGCAAAGAACATTAAAACATTGCTTATCAAACAAGAACATGTTTTGGGCCCCTGTTTGGGCACTTTATTTCTGCTAAGTGAATTCTTATTTTCATCTTCCAGCTTATGCTTATTTAACAATCTAAATTCCTAAAATTGCAATTGCCATGTGCTATAATCTCTTTGCCAAACAAAAGAAAATTCAAGGAATCAAGTTTTTTTATGTCCCCGACAAGAAGAAAGAAGAGGGTGAACTCTGGTCGCATGAAGAACTAGGTTTTTGTCAAAACTTAGAAAGAAGGTGCTATCTCCGTGAGAACACTTAGGGTTAGCTTGCCCATTGTGAAAGTACAAACGCAATAGGAGATTCAGAAAAAGATATCTTCATCAAATTCCTCTCCAAAACCCTCTTAAAAAGAAACGCTCGTTGGGTAACCTAAGTACCCAAGCAAAAGTAAGAGCAAAGCCTGCTAGGACAAGCAAAAACGCAGCCTAGGCAAAAGATAAAGGCATTCAAAAGCTCGCTAGGGACTTAACCTCCATCAGGTAACCTAGGCAAAACTTAGAGCATGTGAAAAGAAAAACCAAGAGTGAAAACCCAACCCCCAAAGGCGGTCTTGGAACTACATAAAAGGTCTGATTCCCTGATTGGGATACGTAGGCAATCTCACATCGAGATGCGGCCCAAACATTTGGAGAGAGGAAAAAACATCAAAAGATTTGTGCTCAATGATAGGCATAGCTAACCCTGCGTATTGAGCTCACAAAAGATGAGTATGCTTTTCTCGAGGAATTGACAACAACAATAGACACAAGAATTATAGTTCATCCCTTTTTAACCTAAAGGTCATTGACACAATAAACAAGATACCTCGAAAGCTCTCGAATTTGGCAATCAGACTATGGAATATGGCAAAAGCAAAAGGTAAAAATCAAAACCAAGCATAAGAAGGAAGAGAAAAGGGGATGCCACTTGGCCAAAGCAAAAATTACCCTTGGAAAATCAAAGTAACAGCCGAAGAATTGATACATCGGCCACAATATCGAACAATCAATTCTTCGGCCAGTACTTCATTTCACAGATTACTGTCTATCAGCAAACGCTTGTTCAAAAAGCCATGTTCTGACTATCACATGCATATCTCAAAGCATTTAGGGGTACGAAAAGCTCTTTTCATTTCATGAACAAAAGTTTAGTTACAAAATTCTCGTTGTGGTTGCTTCCACTACACAATTTCTGCTTGCCTCTTTTACTAACTATGGACAGGAAAAGAGAAAATCCTAAAAGCTAGTCATGGCGGCGTCTCTGAGACGGTCTCTGAGATGGGGACTGCTCATTGGTTCCCACATCCTCCCCACCAACAGCTGGTGCTCGCTCAGCCTCAAGCTGCAGCCAAAGAAGATACTTACATTCAGATTCAAGGAATGATACAAAGCAAATGAAACACATGAAGAGAGTCATACCTCGAGGATCCTACGGCGCTGTCTCCGAACCAAAGCCTCCGCACTCTGATAGGCATGAAGCCATTCCTGCACTATCTCAGCAGGCACCTGCGGAAACAAACCAGGCATTTCAATTACAGGAGCGACAGATATAATGATAAAGCAGGAGAAACAAAGTTCAGAAATAGGGTAATACCTGTGAAACTCCAGCTGGTAGCGTATAAAGCTGGGTCGCGCAAGGAGTAAGGGCCAAGCGCTCCTCCTCCCCATCATCAAAATGGAAGGAAACAAAACAATGGGCCTGCGGCCAAACAGGAGCAACAGGAGGAACAACAGCAGCTGAAGCTAAGAAAACACGGCAGTACTCCGTGTAGTCTTCTGCCTGAAGAAGCAAGCCTGCCCAATCTCTGATCCGAGCATTCTTCAAGTCTTCCTCATACATCAAAGAAGTAGACCTCATCGATGCTGGAGGAGGAGGAGGAACAAACTGAAGCGCCTCAGCACGCGGGTGCCACTGACTGGCCACCCGATCACCTAAGTACCAGGCTTGGCAGAATGGGCCCTCGAGCAAGCTACGAGTACGATCCAGAACCCTGGAACGTGCAAGAGGGGCATCCTCTGGTACGCCACCCCAAGGGTCAAACCGTACCTACAAAATGAGATCAAATCAGCCGCAACGTAAGGATATGCAAATCTAAGTACAAGAAATCCAAAGAAAAAGGTATCTGATCGACCGTCAGTCGGTCCAAGACTCGCCGCCACTCGGGAAGGCTCAAAACTGGTGACCGTGGCCTCCATTGCCCCACCAACCACCGCTCGTAGTGAGGTATACAGTTCATATCTCCATGCCTAGTCTCAGGGGGAAACTAGAGAAGGTGCTCGAAAGCCCAGAGCTGAAAAGTAGGTTAACCAAAACAAGTTCAATACTAAGAGAAGTCAAAACAAGGAAGGAAGCAAGAAAGGAATATATATACCTCAAGCGCCCGGTAGTGACTGCCGAGGATGGGACTCTTGTCCCGTGAGCAAGCTCGTAGATTGCCATACAAGGTGGCCTAAGCGGGTGATCCCCAGTCAAACTCCCTAATAGCCTCTAAGTGCTGCAAAGGGGCCTGAAACTGTGTATGCGCCGAACCATCCTTGTTGGCAAACAACGTTTGCCCAAGGAGGTAAAGAAGGAAGGCCCGTGTCAGCTGCTCAACACTAACCTGGGTAAGGACATCAGCCGTCATGAAGGACTTGCTCAGCCAAGTAAGATCAATGTGACCTCGAGAGTGAACAAGCGATACCTTGCCCAAAAACCACTCCAAAGCACCTACCCGCTCCCAAAGCCGAGGGTCGACCCGAAGAGGAGCTCCGCCTACCCGCAGGCTAGTCAGCAAGGAGAAATCACCAGGAGTGATCGTCATCTCGCCAGCAGAAGGAAAGTGAAATGTGTTGGTAGTATCCCACCATCTCTCAACCAACGAGGTCATCAGTGACCAATCCATCTTCGGAAGATTGAGGCCCAGAACAAATGCCTCGAAGCCAGCAGCACGTACTAGTTCCCGAGCCTGCTCTGGCAGCGTCAAGAACCACCTGTGCACTTCTTTGCCTCCGCCACGAGCCTCCAATCTTTTATTTCTCTGCAAAATCCAGCAAAAGGGAGTTAATCTCATGATTGCATGAACAAACAAAAGCTAGGGGCATCAAATAAATGTTTAAAAAGCATGCATGGCCTAAACAGGAGGCACGGTTATTTTAGTCTTTTTAAATAAAATAATTCTGACCCAACCACGGGTCCTTCTCACTCACGCCCCTGGCTAAAAGGGATTTCATCCCAAGAATAAAAAGTTCACCCTTAAACCATAAAAAATTCCTAACTAAAGTAAACTTTTTAATTTTCAGGAAACTTACCGGTACATTGAGAACACTCAGGTGCAGCTCGGGTTCCCGGCGAACCACCTCAGCCTCAGGGCCGCCAACGGGAGGGCGGTACTGTAAGAAACCACCAAAACCCAACCTACACGAAGGAAGAACATAGGTAGCAGCATTGAACAAACCAGGCTCCTCAATCGCCTCCTCGTCGGAAGATGGATACTCGCACCTACATGGAGGGTGCAAGGACGAACCCGCAACGTCCGAAGATGGCGTGGCCATCACGCCATCACGTCCAAGTCAAGAGGGAAAGAAAACAACCAAGAACAACGGCAACGGCGGCCGGAGACAATGGCGGCCGACGGTGATGGAGGAGGAGGACGGCGGCGAATGGTGGTGACCGTCGGGGGAACTCGGACGAGAGGAGTGGAGGAGAAACAAGAGGAGGAGAAAAGATTAAATGGGCCGTGAACTCGATTAAGCCGAAACTTAAATCGATTTTCTGACTTTTGGAGTTCTCACAGCCGAGACTTCAATTCCTTGGCCGAAACATCTTTTACTCGGCCGAGAGATCGATCTCCTGGCCCTTCGATCAATTTCCTTCAGCAACATCAGATTTTGCTCAGTGCACCAACTCAAACAATTATGGACTTATGGGTCCTCAACCAACAAAGTAGCCTTGGGGGCACCCCCGAGCCGATATAACGTGATCAGAACTAGCCTTGGGGGCACGCCCGAGCATCGAAGATCCCTCTCTCTCCGCAACAGCAAGCCCACAACAACTGGTCACTTGACCACTAAGGATTGTCCAGACCAAGCTCTTACTCCTTGCCCACTATTGTCAAATCACTCAGCAGCTCTACGCTCAGTAGCTTTGTGCACAAGTCGCTCGGCAACACCATGCTTCTCTCATCACCAGCAGCTCAGAGCTCATCATCATATCCACCATCATTTCAACGACCCTACTTAGCAGGCTCTAAGCCCAATCACCTCAGCGGCTCAAAGCCCATCTCAAAGTATTCAGCGGCTCTACGCCAACGCTCACTAGGCTCTCACAATGGCTCTACGCCCACCATCTCGTTACATCAACAGCTCTACGCTTGCCACCCCAGCAGCTTCATCTCTATCAACTCAGCGGCTACACGCCCACCATCTCTATCAACTCAGCAGCTCCAAGCCCACTATCTCAACTAGCTCAAAGCCATAACAACCATCTCAGCGGCTCAATGCCCATTATCATAGCGGCTCTACGCCTGTGTTCACCGTTTCTATCACTCAGTGGCTCCAAGCCCACTATCTCAACTGGCTCGAAGCCGTAACAATCATCTCAACGGCTCTACGCTCGTATTCACTCACTCAGCGGCTCCAAGCCTTTGACTCAGCAGCTCTACGCTCGCCATCCCAACAGCAGGCTCTACGCCTACAATCATACTCAAGCAATCCCAATTGGCTCGAAGCCGTAACAACTACCTCAACAGGCTCTACGCCGCCCCAACAATCAAGACGTCATCAATTCTCAAGCTCTACGCTTGAATGCTCAAATTCTAACATTTTGAATGCTCGAAGCTCTTCGAATGCCCAACCACTGTGTACTGGATGCTCAAGTTCTACACTTGAATGCTCAAGCTCTACGCTTGGATGCCCAACCACTGTGTACTGGACGCTCAAAGCCTGTACTTTGAATGCTTGGATTCTGCCGTCCGAATGCTCGAGCTCTACGCTCTGAATTCTCAAGTCCGAAACTTGAAAGAAGCTCTAAGCTTATATCAAACACACACGCACGGGCCCGTACACATTTGAATCAATTGCATCACCATTATCACATCGAGTCTACATCATCATATATGTTCACATCTAACAACCATCATCACATATATACACTCTGCATATCTCTCATGAAACAGGTCAACCCTGCAATCAACCGGCTCTACGCCTCAATTTTCATTGATCGGTCCAGCGCCTCGATCCTTTGGCTCTATGCCAAAAAAACTTATGATGAGAAAGCTCCGTGCACAGACCATCAGAATGCAACCAGCTCTACGCTTCGGTTCAAATCACGTCAAGCTCTAAGCTCCGACTCCTCAGGCTCTAGCCTTATAATCAATACCAGCTCCGTGCTTCGGTTCTATCAAGCTCAAAGCTCCAATCTCCTCAGGCCCTCGCCTCATGACCACCGCAGGCTCCACGCCTCAATTCTATCACCTTAAGCTCTTGCCTTGTGACTACAACCGGCTCCGCACCTCGGTTCCATCACATCAGAAACCATCGCTCTCCAGGCTCTCGCCTCATGACTACAACCGGCTTCGTGCCTCGGTTCCCTCATCCCCAAAGCTCCGTGCTCTAGTTACTGGCCTCGTGCCCCCCCCATATCTCAAATTGGCATCCGATTCATCCCCAGCAGATGGCTTGGATTCCACCCCAATTACATCAATTTCTTCCAGCTCATTCGCAAGGATAGGCTACCCTACTGAGCTCCCTTCAGTCAAAGTAAGGATGATCAAGAAAAGCAAAAGCACCTGCCGTGTACTGATCTACCTCAAAATACTAAGGAAGCTCTCCGCCAAAAATTCCCTCGGCAGCCCCGCGCTCCTCCAACTATCTTCCGCCAAAACCCTAGCTCAGTCTAGGTACGTCGCATTACGGCTTTTGAAGCCCGAAGGTACGTCTTCTGTCTCTAACTCTCCAAACTTTTTATTTTTCTTCATTGCCCGAACTACGATTGGTCTGAATTTCCCTTGTGGAATACGTAGGCAGCCTCCCGGCCCGACCATAACAAAAACCTTTTTCGAAAACCCCTTGGAATAGTGGTTGGACCAAATTGAGTTGCTTTTTACAGCTTTGACTTTTACTCAAACCTGTCTCGCGATCCGTCTGAGCTCAGTCAAAGAGAGGCATCTGTAGACACCCAAATTTGGCCTAGCGATTATTTCAAGTCCGACCTTGGGGACCATTGTAACGCCCTAATTTTTGGGTACGTTAAATAAACATTTTATTGATAAAATCCAATGGAGTCTGGCTCGTTATTACAACAAAAACTCTCACAAGAGTTCAATTTTTACACAATGAAGGGGTTCTAGGGTTCCTAACTACAGCTCCGCCTGCTCTTCCATCCTAGCCAGCTCCAAAAGCCTCCAAGGTGTACTGTTCATCTTGATCATCTACAAAGCCTGACACATTATACCAGCGTCGCCACCGATATAATATGTCAGGGTCACCAGAGGTAACACCGTGAGCCACGAGAGCTCAGCAGAATAATCCTATACCCACCAACCCTTAACTTACACATAGCAAGTCATATAGCACACATATATCCAAATAACAATAACACATGCACATTCATTACTCGAATAGAAAGAAGCATATAGACAATTACACATGCTCATTCAATAACGTAGCTAGCAATTATGCATCCACATTCGCTATCTTCCTATCGTTGGTGTCATGATTTTCCGTGTTTCTCCTACGCGACTCATCGTAGACCATGTCATCAATTTTCCACTTTATTAACACTTCCAAAATCATTTCGAAAATCACATTTTTAACACACCCAACCTCGGTTCCGCCGCGTCGGGTTCCCGAGTATCCTCACAATGGTTCCGCCGCGCCGGGTTCCCATTGGCACACACACAACTTCCATTGGGCAAACGGCCACAATGTAGTTTCAAAAATATTTTATCCAATGTCATAAATCTTTCTTTTACACAAAATCATTTCGAAAATCACATTTTTAACACACCCAACCTCGGTTCCGCCGGGCCGGGTTCCCTAGTATCCTCACAATGGTTCCGCTGCACCGAGTTCCCATTGGCACACACCCAACCTCGATTCCGCCGCGCCGGGTTCTCGAGTATCCTCACAATGGTTCCGCCGCGCCGGGTTCCCATTGGCACACAAAACACACAATACTCCCATAATGACTCCCATTCTTGGTCATTATGTAGTTTCAAAAATATTTTACGCACGCACACACACCACACAATGGGCAAGTCCGGCCACATTGCGGTTTTCAAAAACACACCTTGTCTTTAACACACCCTAGGTGTCATGTTTCTAGCTTTTCTTTTCACGTAATCTTAGTAATCTTGAAACTAAACTAGCAAGATCATCCAACTCTATATTAATTAGCATGCTCACTTAATCACATCATCATGCTCAACATTTAATCATACAAGGTAAAGCATAGTGCCACATGGACGGGCACCTTTGGAGTGGTAAACCACTTACGCTTTATCAACAACAAGTAGTCAAGTAATCACATAATCATGTTCATATTCATTCTAAGATCAAAATACAAATACTTAAAGCTAATCTAGGAACGTTATCTTTCAAAACTCATGCTTCCTTTTCAAATTTCACAACATATGTTTATTGAAAATTCTACGTTCATTTCTAATACGCATACCATACTCTATACTTACAGTGTAGGAGGTGTAGGAAAATCCTACATATACTTAGAGTTAAAGGTCATAGGAAAAGTCTACCGTTCTTCTTGGCGGTAGTGATGACTACGGAGGAAAGATGGTACGTCGGTGGTCGGACGGAGTAACTTCTTAGGGATAGCTTCCGGTAGCTTCGAAAGAGAAAGGTTTCTCTCGAAACTAGATCTTGACTAACACTACTAACTTTTGGATCGAAAGGGTGGTCGAGTGGCGGTTTAGTGGCGATCTTGGATGAGTTTCTTGAAGAACTTGGGAAGAACTTCAAGAACAAGCAAGAACAACAAGAACTGTAACAACTCCGATTTTTAGTAAATAAAAATCTCGTTGTTTATTCGATAATCCTTTTATTCTTCTTGAGTGCCCTTGTAAATTCCTTTCGATTCCTCTTAAAAACATTGGATTGTTCTTAGTAATCTGTCATGATTAGATTCTTCACTCCAGTCATAAGGTCATTTTTCTAAAGACAAAGCGCCTAGCATTTGAGAAGTCGTAGAATCGTATTTCTTGACTAGAAATCCTACTTAGCAAGCCTAGTTAGCTTCTAACCGATTCATTGAGATGACCTAACGACCAATCTCAACCCTAGTCGAACCTTGTGAACCTTTCCAAAACCTAAGGGAACCCTTTGGACCAAGATCATCTTTGACTATTACCCATTGGACGATAAATGCTAGGAAAATCTTTATCCATTGGACAATAGGTCTTTCACCTAAGTTATTCTATTGAGGTACATCTATAAAGTATCATATAGGAAGATGTATATATAATAATCCAATATTATACTTTGCCCTTTTATCCATTGGACCATAGAAGTTAGGGCAAATATCGCCCATTGGTCCATAACTTAGCCTTCTCATCAAATACTAGATCTATTAGTTTAATGAACTCACCATGAGTCATTGTACTTATATACATACATTATGCAAGTATAGTACTTACCATCTTTACCCATTGGATAATAAAAGTTAGGAGAATTGTTAACCATTGGACAAAAGGTTAGTCTTTCTACCTAGTACAAGATCTATTAGTTTAAGTAGATTCACCATGAGTCATTGTACTAATATAGATAGATTATAGAAGCATAGTACTTCCATCCATTAACCATTGGATAATAAAAGTTAGGGGAATTTTGGTCCATTGGTCAATAAGGCCAAGTCAAGCCATAGTACTAGGTTTATTTTAGTTAATTACTTGCTAGATATGATATGTACCTATTTACTTAAAGTATTAGATATGTATATGTCATCCTCAGATTTTAAAGTCCTAGAATATAGTTTATAAGTACATAGGTGGCATTTAGGCTTATTCTATTAGGAATTTTGACCTAAAAATCTAGGAGAAGATCACATAGTACCCTTGTCCTTTGTAGTTAGTCATCCTTTTATATTCATATACTAATCAAGGGAGAGAGAGAGAGAGAGAGAATCTGAGAGAGAGGGAGAGGAGAGAGAGCCGAGGGAGATGGGAGAGAGAGAGAGAGAAGGAAGATATGATGTACTCTTGGATTGTTTTCTTTCAAATCCTAGTATATATATACTTAAGTACTTGTACTAATGAAAGAAGAAAGATATGAAGATTTTGAGATAGATTTTAGGGTACCAAAATCTCTTACAAACTTACACCACAATCTTATACTCTTTCTAAGTCAAACACCAAACCCTTGTCCTTGCATGCTTAGGTGTACATTGGACTAATAGGAGAGAGAGAAAGAGAGGGGGGGAGAGAGAGGCTGAGAGACATGGGAGAGAGAGAGAGGCCGGATAAGAGAGGGAGAGAGAGATTGGTGATGTGTGCACTTGTACTCACTCAACCTAGTCATAGTCCTTGGCCAATCTTCATACCTCATCTTGTACCACCAAATCTAGGGTTTTCTACTCTTCCATATCCAATCCAATCCAATCTTCCAAAGTACTAGACTAGACCAAAACCCCAATAGAATAACCTAGATTTGTCCTAGAATTGGAAAGAAAATCTTGTAACCTTTCCACCTATGTACTTATGCATTGAACCAAAGAGAGAGAGAGAGAGAGAGAGAGGGGGAGATGGCCGAGAGAGAGAGAGAGAGAGAAAAGCAGGGAGAGAGGGAGAGAGAGAGAGAGAGAGATTGTGTGATGTGTGCATGTGTACTCTTGAGCCTAGTCATGTCCTTTTGAGCCATCATCCTACCTCATCAAAGTACCACCAAATCTAGACAAATTTTTATCCATTGGACAACAAATGTTAGGGGAAAATTTGCCCCTTGGATAATAGGTCACCCTTTGGCTATAAATAGCACCCATTCCTTCCCATTTCAACTCACACCTTTCATTCTACAACTTCTCTCTCTAGAAAGCTTAGCATTCTCTCTTGTTCTTGGTGTTCTTGCTTGTTCTTGAAGTTCTTCCCAAGTTCTTAAAGAAACTCATCCAAGGCCGCCACTAAGCCGCCACTCCACCACCCCATCGATCCAAAAGTCTTAGTAGTGTTAGTCAAGATCTAGTTTCGAGAGAAACCTTTCTCTTTCGAAGCTACCGGAAGCCAACCCTAAGAAGTTACTCCGTCCGACCACCGACGTACCATCTTTCCTCCATAGTCATCACTACCGCCAAGAAGAACGGTAGAATTCTCCGTCCCCGCTATTCCTAAGTATACGTAGGATTTTCCTACACCTTCTAAACTCTAAGTATACGTAGAATTCTCCGTCCCCGCTATTCCTAAGTATACGTAGGATTTTCCTACACCTTCTAAACTCTAAGTATACGTAGAATTCTCCATCCCCGCTATTCCTAAGTATACGTAGGATTTTCCTACACCTTCTAAACTCTAAGTATACGTAGAAATATCAATAAACATATGTTGTTTTGAAATTTAAAAAGGAAGCATGAGTTTTGAAAGATAACGTTCTTAGATTAGCTTTAAGTATTCGTATTTTGATCTTAGAATGAATATGAGCATGATTATGTGATTACTTGACTACTTGTTGTTGATAAAGCATAAGTGGTTTACCACTCCAAAGGTGCCCGTCCATGTGGCACTATGCTTTGTCTTGTATGATTAAATGTTGAGCATGATGATGTGATTAAGTGAGCATGCTATTTAATGTAGAGTTGGATGATCTTGCTAGTTTAGTTTCAAGATTACTATGATTACGTGAAAAGTCCTGCCGCGGAGTCTATGCATGATGACGAGACACAAAAATCAAGGAAAGTTAGAAACATGACACCTAGGGTGTGTTAAAGACAAGGTGTGTTTTTGAAAACCGCAATGTGGCCGTACTTGCCCATTGTGTGGTGTGTGTGCATGCGTAAAAATATTTTTGAAACTACATAATGACCAAGAATGGGAATCATTATGGGAGTATGGTGTGTTTTGTGTGCCAATGGGAACCCGGCGCGGCGGAACCATTGTGAGGATACTCGAGAACCCAGCGTGGCGGAATCGAGGTTGGGTGTGTGCCAATGGGAACCCGGCGCAGCGGAACCATTGTGAGGATACTCGGGAACCCAGCGCGGCGGAACCGAGGTTGGGTGTGTTATAAATGTGATTTTTGAATTGATTTTGGAAGTGTTAATAAAGTGGAAAATTGATGACACAGTCTACGATGAGTCGCGTAGGAGAAACACGAAAAGGCATGACACCAACGTTAGTAAGATAGCGAATGTGGATGCGTAATTGCTAGCTATGTTATTGAATGAGCATGTGTAATTGTCTATATGTTTCTTGTTGTAAGTCAAGGGTTAGTGGGTATGGTTTATTCTATTGAGCTTTATAAGCTCACGGTGTTACCTTTGGTGACCCTGACTTATTATATTGGTGGCGACGCCAGTATAATGGGTCAGATCTTATAGACGAACAGGGAGAGCAGTACACGTTGGAGGCTTTTGGAGCCGAAGAGCTTGCTAGGTGTGGGCAGCGTGCCCTGGAAATTCCGGTTTCCAAAAAATGCAAGGGCCCGGATCGAGAGAGCGCGAGCGCATGTGGCAAGCGCTCAAAAATACAGAGTCGCCACTCGGGTTTTGAAGGTCCGACACCCAAGGAACCGTATTTCGAAGCACCTGCCGCGCTGTTTGATTTGAAAAAGTTAAGGAACCAGTCCGTCATAACCATATCTGGGTTCGGGAGCCAGGTTACGAGAGGGGAAGGGTTTTATGGCACCCCTCTCGCCCAATCCGGAGATCGGTCTCTACTTGAGCATTTTGAAAACGTTGCGATTCTTCTTTTATTAACTAATTTTAGCCAATTAGGGCGGGGGAACAGTTAATCGGGGATTAAAACTGTAACATGTTTGCAGGATGTGATAGATGGCATGGATGAGCAGTTAGTATACGATGAGAACAGACTGCTGTGGGAGTTTAAACAGACTGGAAAGCTCTTGTTTTGGAGTGTCGCACGCAAGAGGTAACCAGTATGCACTGATCAAGTCAATGCATGCTGATCATACCTGCACACGCTTCTACAAGACCTGCGCGCGCCAGTAAGCCTAAGCCCATAGCTCTTATTCTCAAACCTTCTGGGCTCTGGAAGGACCAGTGCACACCCAGGACAACCCAAGCAGTTTAAACTCTCTGGGCTCTGGAAGGACCAGTGCACACCCAGGACAAACTAAGCAGTTTATGCAGTCATAATATACAGTTTAAAAGCTGAAAAGCCTAATAAATAAACAAAAACACCCCATAAACAGTGTGGGGACAAAATAATAGCCTGAAATCAAGTTAAACATGCAAGGCCAGCTACTGATCGGGTACAAACAATCACGCGAGGGTTCCAAACCGTCGCGCGACAATGCGCCCTGGCGCGTGACGATTGCGCCCTGGCACACTGGTCAACGCTCCATTTGACTATCGCGCGAGGGTTTGGGTGCAGCGCGCGATGGTTCGAGCCAACTTCCAGTGTCTGGTTTTGCACGTTTCTGGGTTCTGAGACAGGTCCAGAATGATCCCAAGGGTACTCCAACAGAACAGAACTAAATATTGAAATGCAAAACTAACATTTTCTAACAAAGGAAAGCAGTAAACTGGTTTTTACATGCATCAACAGTGATCTATATCAAAATAAAACTATAACAGCCATGAGCATGAATAAGACAAGAAAAATGCTAGCACCCCTTCCCCACGTGGACCAATCTCATGCAGACAGAAGTGTCGCGCGAGTGTTCGGGTCCATCGCGCGAGGGTTTGCTAGGCCACGGCTTTTGAAACCTTGCTAGCTTTAGGGCCAGGACTGGTATTGATTACCAGCCTTGACCCTGCCAGCCCCCCTCAGGGATTAGAACAGAGAGCAGAAGAAAAATACGAGGGTCGCTCAGGGATTGAAAATTTATATCTTTCCCGCTCTCGGAGAAGAAAAATACGAGGGTCGCTCTTTTTGTTTTGTTCTTGGTGCCGCTTTGAAGAGAAATACGCCGTTTGAAGAGTTTGAAGAGTCGCCACCCGGATTTGCGGTATATCACCCGAGAAACCGTTTTGTTTGGAAAACCATTGGTTGATTTGAAATTGAAACCCAGAGATCAGTTTCAAGGGTTCGGAAGCCATGTTACGAGGGGGGAAGGGTTTTACGGCACCCCCCTCGCCCGATTTGAAATCGGTCTCTACTAAACGTTTGTGGGATTTTTCAAAAGGGATTTTGTTTCATTAGACCATTTAGCAAGTATGTACAGTTATAGCAGGTAAGAATTGCATGCATGTGCAGTTGTGCAGTGGATGATTAGATGAAGGTGAGCAAAATGCATGATTACAGAAAATGAGGATCTGTTACTGACTTCACTCTCGAGCGCTCGGGTACAGTCCCGAGCGCTTGGGAGTTCTGATCAACCTGCAAGCTTTGTTAGCACAGACAGAATACAATACTAAACTGGAAATTGAAATGACATCAAGTACACTACTGGCTCAGCAGAGGACTTGGAAGACTGAGCTAAGCCTTCAATCTTTCAAATCATGCATCCCTGCCTTAACAAAGTTAAATCTATGAATTTAAAAGAGCAACAGGCCACACTAATGCATGCAGGGACCTGATGACACAGCAGAGTGGGAAAATAGGAAGCAATGGCATGCATGCACTCTCAAGCGCTCTGGTATGGTTCGGAGCGCTTGGGAGTGTGCTGCATGTCAGCTTTCTCTCAAACAAGAAGTGGTTCCATCTTGACATGTAAAAGCCCTTGTTTTTATATTTCTCTGAAATGACTGATTCTTTTAACTTTAAACAAAAGGGAACTTTGTTCACCCGTGCAATCTTTGTGAGAAAATGGTTCTGTTTTGGGGAAAATGGCTTTCTGTGCATGCATGCCAAAATGGAACCATCCATCTTTATTACACCTCATTCCCAACCTACTGCGTCACAAGGGGGGGGAGCATGAGACCTGGGACAGTCCCGAGCGCTCCAGAAGACTCTCGAGCGCTTGGGAGTGTGTCCAGTAAGGGGTTTTATGAAAACATTTTTGTGTCCCATTGCTCTTGTTTTTACACTAGGGTCTCCCAACCATGCACCCAGTATTGAAGACTGGGTCATGCTGAGAGACCCCCCTCAGAAGGGAAGAACAGCCCTCTAGTTGTGACCAAAGGTAGAGTTTTACCTTTTCCTTGAACCTTGCTTCTTGGTGTAGCTTTGAAATGTGAATGAAGAGAGGAGAGTGCAAGAAATCAGAAGGGTATTCTGAATTTCTTGCCCTTTTCCTTGGTAATTTGCAAAGCCTTTGAATTTTTTGAAGGATAGTTTGGAGATTTTTGGTTTTGAGCTAGAGAGAGCAGAGGATGGGTGGTCTAGCAGAGTGAAAAATTTCGTCTCCCTCCCTAGCTGAAAACCAGCCATATTTATAGGCAAATCATCAAATGGTTTTTGAAAATCAAATGGTTTTGATAAAACATTTCTTTAATAGGTAAACCCTTGGCCTGAATATCTTCCTACCAGAGGTTGAGTGTGAAATGATCCATCGGCAGGCCGAAAGTGGCTGTAATGATGATTTGTAAGGTGAGTGGGTGATACAGCCATGCATTGGGCCACAGAAAAGTCTCGAGCGCTTGGGATCACTCCCGAGCGCTTGGGACCTCACTCTCGAGCGCTCGAGAAAGAGCCAGGCCAGAGGTTTTGTGAAACAGTTTGGAGCGCTTGGGATTGCTCCTAAGCGCTTGAAAATGCCTTTTTTACCATTTTTAATACTTCTTCAAATCTTTCAAGGAGCAAAGTTCCAATTGGTACCAGGCTTGTTTCAATCCAAAGTCATCATCGGGGAGCCTCCGAGCCACAAATCAAGGAATTTTGAAAAGTCCAAATTGGGGTGTCTACAGTTGCCCCTCTTTGGGCGACGCTCAGCATCACATCTAGATACGAGTGCCGTCCAAAGATTGAGACAGCCCAATTCGAGCCAAATCAAATCCTCAACTCAAAATCAAATGCAAGTAAAGATACAAACATCTGATGCATGTGGTCACGTCTTTTCAGACTGCCTACGTACCCTTTTCTGCAAGGATCAGACCAGCGTAGTTCTTTGGGGCAAATGCAAACATGCAGACATGCAAGCAAATGGCGGAAAGGGTGTCCCTCAGGACGGTGCCAAATTTATGGCAGCGAAGAAACTGAGAGGTGTCCCTTAGGACGGTGCCAAATTTATGGCGGCGGAGAAACTGGGGGGTGTCCCTTAGGACGGTGCAAAAGCTTGAATTTTTGGAAAAAGCTTGAATTTTTGGAAGAAGCTTGAATCTGAAAAGCTTGAATTTTTGGAAAAAGCTTGAATTTTTGGAAGAAGCTTGAATCTGAAAAGCTTGAATTTGAAATTAAAGGGTGTCCCTCAGGACAATGCCAAATCTATGGCAAGAGATGTGCAGTCATGTTGACGAATATGAAGGAAGAAGGCGACCGTGGGGGATCGTGGTTAGAAAGTGAGACCCGTGTTTCGACTTTTGACAACACTGATGATTTTTAGTTTTGAAAAACAACAATGGACATGTCCGAGTACCCTTTCTGCTTTACTATTTTTGGCCAGCGGACCGGTATTGTCAGGATCTTGGGATTTGGGATGGAGTTCGTCTTTGGGTTTGAGCTTGTGCTGGAGCTGGTTTGAGGTTGGCTTTGATCAGGGCTTGAGTTCCGAGCATTCATGCCCCAATCTTGAGGTTGGCTGTACTTTTGCGGTGCTTGATGGCATTGGGCCGACGTGCCCCAGTGAGTGATAGTCCTTAGTTCTTGATCCTTTTTCCTTTGATTCCACTGATAGCTTTTGGCGGCCAGATTTGTCATGATCAAAAGCGCGGGTTCTTCCACATATTGGAGTTTCTCTCACAAGTTGGGACTTAAATAACGACCGGAAATGACCCTGCGTGAATTTGGACAAGGCCCAGACGACTCAAAGGATAAGAAAGACCCATCATCAGAAGACTGACTCTTTAACGAAGATCTTGACTGGACGAGGAGTTTTGATGCGACCGGACGAGGAGCTTGATTTATTTGAGAATTTAATGTTTGAAATTGTCATGATAAAATCATGTTTTGATGATTTTCCCATTTGGTTTTGAAATTGTTTTAGCAAAACACGAGGACGTTTATCAAGAATCATGCCCCAGGTTGAGATTTTTGCAATATTCTCAAAACGCCTTGGCGCCCCTTCTTGTTTTCCCCTGCTGTCCAGGATTTTTGTTGTCAAGTTGTGCTCTTCCATCTGACAGGACTTTATTCGGGTTGTAACGTGGCCAAGGTTTTGGCTTAACAAAGAAAGGATAATAGGCTCAAAATTTTCATTTAGGTTTCGAGAGCTAGCAGCCATCTTGCATAATTTTGTGCCTTTTTTGCTTTTGACGGGCGCCTTCTTTCATTTGCTTTCCTTCACACTTGTTGTGCCGATGTGTTTGGAACTTTAGTTGATTTTTGAGTTTTCTCTGATTTTTCTTCGATGTTTTGCATCCCAATGTGCGTATGCATTTGGCACTTTCGCGCTTTGAATCCTGACGCGCCGATGATGGTCAGGTGCTTGGCACTTTCGTCTTCTTTGTTTCACCCCAGTGTGGGGGATAGCTGCCTAGCCGAGTTTCTTTCAAAGAAATTGATTTAGGCTCAAAGGGGTTATCAATGGATATATATCTTCAAGCGTGTGATAAAAGAAAAGAATGCCTTTCTTCATTTTGAATTGCACAACTTGATACTGGATCCTAGACGCAGTTTTTTTTTTTTTTTTTTAAGAGATCTTCGTGCTCTAATTTTTGCCTAGATCATATTTTGATGTTTTGATCTAGCGAGCTTTTTACTTGGGCCAAGACGTTGCTTCTTCACAGTGCCAGGGAATGGCCCCCTGAAATTCTTCTTCTTGCAAGTGCAAAATACCTCGTGTTTTGAATTTCTCAAATGATGGTGAAAAACAATTGCAAGTTGTGGGATCATCACAAAACACAAGTTTATTATCACAATTTCGACTCAATAGGACAAGCCGACAAAAGATTGACTCGAAAGATCGCAACTGAATTTCGGGGTTGACTTGCAAGAACATGACCGGGCCTCAGGATAAGGCTGCCTACGTATCCTTTTTGCAAAGGAATCAGGTCATAACGTAGTTCAGACCTACGAAACTGACACTCTTTTTGGTTTTTTTTTTTTTTTTTTACTACAAACTTGAATTTGAAGACATACGGACACAAAAGCATGAAAGACCCAAAGTACAAACTGACTCGAAATTGAAAGACAAAGACTCGACTCAAAACTCAAAAGTTTCCCAAACTCGTGAGAAATTCCATTCACGGACTGCACTCAAAATCCTCCTCCAGATCTGAGGTCCGGCACTGGGATGGTTCCGTTGTCGATGAGATCTTGGATCTCGTGGCGGAGACGGAAGCAGTTATTGGTGGGATGGCCGGGCATTTGGTGGAAGGCGCAGAAGGCATTTGGGCCGTGGTAGGCTGGGAGCTTTCGAGGTAGGGGAGTTGGCGGGAGCGGCTGGATAAGGCCGGCTTCGAGGAGCTTCTCATAAACTGAGGACAAAGGTACAGGAAAGCGGGAGAAGATCCTTGGTGGGATTTTGCAGCCGGGTTGAGGGTTCATGGTGATGCTGATTGGACCTTTGGTGAAAGCTTTGCTTGCTTCGCAACTGCATAACACTCTTTTGCTCTTGGGGTTGCTCTCATCAATGTGCACACCTTCCCTTTTAGTACCAGTTTCAAACAAGGATCCAGTATTCTTATTTGAGCGATTCTTGGCATCATGGAATTCCATCAAGTCTTTGAACATGTCCGAGAGTTTCACTTTTGAGCATGGCTTGATCCCGGCGGTTGGAGGGTGATAGGTTTGTGGGGTTTCTTTGATCCTGGCCTCACCAGCATTTAGTCCCAGATCTGGATTTGACATGGCGGAGGTGAAAACGTCAATCAGCCCTTGCAATAGAGCTGTCAGCTTATCCATTTTCTGACTCATTTCGTCTACAGCCCTTTTCAGCTCAACCAGCTCTGTTTGCCCTGACATTTCGAGGTGGTCGGAGAAGGTGGTATGGCTTTGTGTAGAATGGGTGGCCCAGTGCTGACAGTAAAGTAAAGAGCGGACTCAGAATGTGCCCCTGTTATGATTTATTGAAAAATGTGTATTTAATAAAAGAATCGTCATTCACGCGTTGTCATCGTCGACTCAAGGGATCGAACTTTGCGGATAGTTCCAACAGTCACGGGTAGGTCGGTGTCAGGCTGGTTAAATTCCGCACGTTGGGAATCAGAGCCAATCTCCTTATCTAAGACCATCCGAGGTAGAGCAATAAAACTGCTGGAAGATGCACCTAAGGCTAAACTAAAGGGAGCCGTTCGGGCACGGCGAACACCGGAGTTATCCCAAATTCCATGGATTTATGGTCTCCTAGACCCTGACTCAAGAAATGACATCCTATGAAGGATTGCCTTAGTCCTCAGAGATTCCTTTGAATGCGTATCCTTTGATTAGGAATGACAAGATTTGAGAGATATCAAAACAAATTAAGTCTTTAATATTTTTCACTTGAAGTTTCTGTTCTGGTTTCGAAAACCGTTTAGCGTAAATGACATGATACCGTAACCAGGGCGGCGTAAGTGGCATGGCGCCATTAGCCTGGGTGGTGTGGGTATCACGACATTGTAGCCTAATTGTTTTGTTAATTTTCATTGAATCCATGATTGAAAAATGTATAGAAGACTTAACGAATTTTGATATCCCTAAAACCTCGTCATTCCAAGGACTAATTAATTTCAACAACGTGCCTTCAAAAAGCACTACTCATCATTGGTCAAGGCGATCCTAAACAAGCTGCGCAAGCAAGCATAAGAGTTCTATATGCGACACGAAAGCAAGCGTAAGATGCAAGGTGCAATGTGCAAGTGTGATGAGATTACGGTCTTTCGAAGGTGGCCTAATTCCTCAGAATTTCTTTTAGGGTATATCCTTCGTTCAGAACAGCAAATTCTAAGAGATGTCAAAATGAACCAAGTATTCGACTAGTCCTCGTTCGAAGTCTCAATTTTGAACTTGGAATAACTTAGTATAGACGGCGTGATACCCCAACCATCGTGGTGTCAGTGGCACTGTGCCATTAGCCAAGGCGGTGTAAGTAAAGTGGCATCACGGCGCCGGTTCCTTTGTTATTCCTTATTCTACATCGAAATTTCGATTAGGCATTAGTCAAGGACTTAGTAACATCCTGATTTCCCAAAGTCTCCTTGTTCTAAGGACTCATGTAGTTAAACAACGTACACCGGGGTGCACGATTCATCATCGGGCCTCGGCAACCTTCTACAGAATGTGCGAGTGAGATCAAGACATGAAATTGGACGGACAGCATGACGGCATGACATGGATGAGATGTAGAAAGCAGTAACATGTAGACAGGATATAGCACATAATCCTACCCTGCGGGTCCTTGTCCTGGTTTGGAAGGTTCTATTGCTTTCTAAACACGTACGAAGGCCGGTTTTGGTTTGAAGTGGGTTCCCCGGACTAGAGTCAAAGTATACCTCCCACTATTGAGCGTACACCCAATAATGGTACAAACGGTAGGGATGACTCATCACGGTCGAGGGTTGCTGAGCATTCCGGGATTCCCCATCACCGGCAAGCCGGGTAGGATTGCCGAAACACAACAGCGAGGTTGCACAAGATATATACATACAAGAAAGAAATAATGAAACAAAATCCCTTTTGAAAATCCCACAAACGTTTTTCAAGCCTGGCTCACCAGTTTAACTGACATTCAAGAAAAGCGGGCCATTTTATCAACAAACCAACTTTTCTCAAGTATTAATTAAACTTGTCCCCAGCAGAGTCGCCACTGTGGGCTGCTATGCCCGAAAATTTATATCTTTCCCGCTCTCGGAGAAGAAAAATACGAGGGTCGCTCTTTTTGTTTTGTTCTTGGTGCCGCTTTGAAGAGAAATACGCCGTTTGAAGAGTTTGAAGAGTCGCCACCCGGATTTGCGGTATATCACCCGAGAAACCGTTTTGTTTGGAAAACCATTGGTTGATTTGAAATTGAAACCCAGAGATCAGTTTCAAGGGTTCGGAAGCCATGTTACGAGGGGGGAAGGGTTTTACGGCACCCCCCTCGCCCGATTTGAAATCGGTCTCTACTAAACGTTTGTGGGATTTTTCAAAAGGGATTTTGTTTCATTAGACCATTTAGCAAGTATGTACAGTTATAGCAGGTAAGAATTGCATGCATGTGCAGTTGTGCAGTGGATGATTAGATGAAGGTGAGCAAAATGCATGATTACAGAAAATGAGGATCTGTTACTGACTTCACTCTCGAGCGCTCGGGTACAGTCCCGAGCGCTTGGGAGTTCTGATCAACCTGCAAGCTTTGTTAGCATAGACAGAATACAATACTAAACTGGAAATTGAAATGACATCAAGTACACTACTGGCTCAGCAGAGGACTTGGAAGACTGAGCTAAGCCTTCAATCTTTCAAATCATGCATCCCTGCCTTAACAAAGTTAAATCTATGAATTTAAAAGAGCAACAAGCCACACTAATGCATGCAGGGACCTGATGACACAGCAAAGTGGGAAAATAGGAAGCAATGGCATGCATGCACTCTCGAGCGCTCTGGTATGGTTCGGAGCGCTTGGGAGTGTGCTGCATGTCAGCTTTCTCTCAAACAAGAAGTGGTTCCATCTTGACATGCAAAAGCCCTTGTTTTTATATTTCTCTGAAATGACTGATTCTTTTAACTTTAAACAAAAGGGAACTTTGTTCACCCATGCAATCTTTGTGAGAAAATGGTTCTGTTTTGGGGAAAATGGCTTTCTGTGCATGCATGCCAAAATGGAACCATCCATCTTTATTACACCTCATTCCCAACCTACTGCGTCACAGGGGGGGGCAAGCATGAGACATGGGACAGTCCCGAGCGCTCCAGAAAACTCTCGAGCGCTTGGGAGTGTGTCCAGTAAGGGGTTTTATGAAAACATTTTTGTGTCCCATTGCTCTTGTTTTTACACTAGGGTCTCCCAACCATGCACCCAGTATTGAAGACTGGGTCAGGCTGAGAGACCCCCCTCAGAAGGGAAGAACAGCCCTCTAGTTGTGACCAAAGGTAGAGTTTTACCTTTTCCTTGAACCTTGCTTCTTGGTGTAGCTTTGAAATGTGAATGAAGAGAGGAGAGTGCAAGAAATCAGAAGGGTATTCTAAATTTCTTGCCCTTTTCCTTGGTAATTTGCAAAGCCTTTGAATTTTTTGAAGGATAGTTTGGAGATTTTTGGTTTTGAGCTAGAGAGAGAGAATGAGAGAGCAGAGGATGGGTGGTCTGGCAGAGTGAAAAATTTCGTCTCCCTCCCTAGCTGAAAACCAGCCATATTTATAGGCAAATCATCAAATGGTTTTTGAAAATCAAATGGTTTTGATAAAACATTTCTTTAATAGGTAAACCCTTGGCCTGAATATCTTCCTACCAGAGGTTGAGTGTGAAATGATCCATCGGCAGGCCGAAAGTGGCTGTAATGATGATTTGTAAGGTGAGTGGGTGATACAGCCATGCATTGGGCCACAGAAAAGTCTCGAGCGCTTGGGATCACTCCCGAGCGCTTGGGACCTCACTCTCGAGCGCTCGAGAAAGAGCCAGGCCAGAGGTTTTGTGAAACAGTTTGGAGCGCTTGGGATTGCTCCTAAGCGCTTGAAAATGCCTTTTTTACCATTTTTAATACTTCTTCAAATCTTTCAAGGAGCAAAGTTCCAATTGGTACCAGGCTTGTTTCAATCCAAAGTCATCATCGGGGAGCCTCCGGGCCACAAATCAAGGAATTTTGAAAAGTCCAAATTGGGGTGTCTACAAAAGGTAAGATATACCTTTGAATTTTGAGGTTTGAAAAGTGTTTGAGCTTTGAGCTTGAGGTTGGGTTTGAGGTTTGATTGAAATGTGAAAATGGGGAGGAAGAACAAGCTTTGTTCTTAGGGTGTCTTTGTATCTCTTTTATTAGCTTAAAAGAGTACAAAGCAAAGACCCTTTGATTGCCAAAATTTGTTAACCTTTTAAAAGATGAACAAAGGGTTAGGGTTAGAACCTTTGTGCTTTGAATTTTTTTGGAACCCTTTGAAAGAGAAACAAAGGGGGCTATTTATAAGCTTAGCACCTTCCACTAATGGAAAGGCAGGTCTGGTCCAAAGAATGGAGGGCAGCCAGCCACGAGGCTGGCTGAGGATTACTTGGTGATTAAGCTGCCCAGCTGAATAAAGGTGATGGGAACAGGTTCTGACCGTCGCGCGATGGTTCCAAACTGTCGCGCGACAATGAGCCCTGGCGCGCTGGTCAATGCTCCGGTTGACCATCGCGCGATGGAGTCAAACCGTCGCGCGATGCGGCCGGGCGCGCGATGGTTGCGCCCGGGCGCGCAATAGGGTTTTGGCTTTTGGAAGTGGCTTAAGATTAGGTTAGGTTCAAGGGTTATTCAAACACTCAAAGCTCAAATACTCGACATTCCCGGGGTGTTCTTGATCTGTTTCATCATCGGGGAATCAAAAACCGTAAGTAAACTAATCTGGAAGCCCAGATTGGGGTGTCTACAGTAGCCCCCCTTTGATGGCACTTGGAGCACCATTGAATTGGTACAAGTAACGTCAAAGGTTTCTAGACACCCCTTAAGGCAATCCAGAGCAGAACATACTAGCAAAGTAGACAAGCATACTTACAGAACCTGATTGGTTGAATGGACGGACAGACCGTCACTTGTTGATTGAATTTGGACAGGACAGGCTGTCGCTGCAGATGTTGACGGGACCGGCCGTCGTTGATGGGGATCAAGCTATCCTCGGCACAAAGTATTCCAACAAACACGGGTAGGTCGTGTCAGGCAGGTTGAATTCCATCTGTAGGGAATCAGAGCCAATCTCCTTATCAAAGACCATCCGAGACAGAGCAATGAGCCTGCTGGAAGATGCACTTTTGGCTAGACTGAGGGTGATTGTCGTTCGGGACAAGCCAAGGCGGACTCTCCTGGGGAACAATCAGTTGCGGATGAACGGACCATCAAACGATGTTCTGGTCGTTGTTTGTGGATTTGACAGGACCGGCTGTCGTTGATTAGTTTGTCAATGCCACAACACCGACTGAAGAATGCCTCAACGCGCTTTGATTTGCCAATGCCTCAACACTGACTGAAGAACGCCTCAACGCGCTTTGATTTGCCAATGCCTCAACACTGACTGAAGAACGCCTTAACGCGCTTTGATTTGCCAATGCCTCAACACTGACTGAAGAACGCCTCGACGCTGATTTGATTTGCCAATACCTCAACACTGACTGAAGAATGCCTCGACGCGTTTTGATTTGCCAATGCCTCAACACTGACTGAAGAACGCCTCGACGCTGATTTGATTTGCCAATGCCTCAACACTGATTTGATTTGCCAATGCCTCAACACTGACTGAAGAATGCCTCAACGCGCTTTGATTTGCCAATGCCTCAACACTGACTGAAGAACGCCTCAACACGCTTTGATTTGCCAATGCCTCAACACTGACTGAAGAACGCCTCAACACGCTTTGATTTGCCAATGCCTCAACACTGACTGAAGAACGCCTCGACGCGTTTTGATTTGCCAATGCCTCAACACTGACTGAAGAACGCCTCAACACGCTTTGATTTGCCAATGCCTCAACACTGACTGAAGAACGCCTCAACGCGCTTTGATTTGCCAATGCCTCAACACTAACGGAAGAATTCCTTAACGCTGATTTTGATTTGCCAATGCCTCAACACTGACGGTTTGAATGCCTCAACGCTGATTTGATTTGCCAATGCCTCAACACTGACTGAAGAATGCCTCAACGCGCTTTGATTTGCCAATGCCTCAACACTGACTGAAGAACGCCTCGACGCTGATTTGATTTGCCAATGCCTCAACACTGACTGAAGAACGCCTCGACGCTGATTTTGATTTGCCAATGCCTCAACACTGACGATTTGAACGCCTCAACGCGCTTTGGTTTTTGAACGGACAGATCATCAGTATAAATGATCGAGCCGTTGGGGGAATTGACAGGATCAGCTGTCGTTGAAAGCGGACGGGGAGATCATTGTGCTGAGTGATCAAGCCGTTGGGGGAATTGACAGGATCAGCTGTCGTTGAAAGCGGACGGGGAGATCATTGTGCTGAGTGATCAAGCCGTTGGGGGAATTGACAGGATCAGCTGTCGTTGATTGCGGACGGGGAGATCATTGTGCTGAGTGATCAAGCCGTTGGGGAAATTGACAGGATCAGCTGTCGTTGAAAGCGGACGGGGAGATCATTGTGCTGAGTGATCAAGCCGTTGGGGGAATTGACAGGATCAGCTGTCGTTGAAAGCGGACGGGGAGATCATTGTGCTGAGTGATCAAGCCGTTGGGGTAATTGACAGGATCAGCTGTCGTTGAAAGCGGACGGGGAGATCATTGTGCTGAGTGATCAAGCCGTTGGGGGAATTGACAGGATCAGCTGTCGTTGAAAGCGGACGGGGAGATCATTGTGCTGAGTGATCAAGCCGTTGGGGGAATTGACAGGATCAGCTGTCGGTGAAAGCGGACGGGGAGATCATTGTGCTGAGTGATCAAGCCGTTGGGGGAATTGACAGGATCAGCTGTCGTTGAAAGCGGACGGCGGATCGCTATAAAAAGTGACCGAGTCATTGGAAATTGGACAGAACCGGCTGTCGTTGATAGAGACGGCGGATCACTATAAAAAGTGACCGAGCCATTGGAAATTGGACAGAACCGGCTGTCGTTGACGGAGACGGCGGATCGCTATAAAAAGTGACCGAGCCATTGAGGTTGGACAGAACCGGCTGTCGTTGATAGAGACGGCGGATCACTATAAAAAGTGACCGAGCCATTGGAAATTGGATAGAACCGGCTGTCGTTGATAGAGACAGCGGATCGCTATAAAAAGTGACCGAGTCATTGAGGTTGGACAGGACCGACTGTCGTTGATAGAGACGGCGGATCACTATAAAAAGTGACCGAGCCATTGAGGTTGGACAGAACCGGCTGTCGTTGTGTTGATCCAAGTAGCACAAACAGTGGATAGCATGGATAGAAGCAAGGCGGACTGCAGTTGGGGAGCAATTGGTGACAACTGCTGGGCTGTTTACTTGCTGCCTTCGATACCGAGCAGGCTTGCTTTGTCGCTTGATGGATTTTTCCTGTGTTCAACATTTGATATACACACAATATGCAATGACATGTATAAAATATTGAAAATGCAGATGCAAGCTTAGGGCGGCTCCTAGAAGGACAACGATGCCTAAGGACTACCACTGAGCCTCATCACCGTACTGTCTGTGCCTCTGAGACGCGCACCCAGATAGAAAGACGCTGAACGGGCAGGCGTGCCCCAATTGACGTTTGAGCAATGGAATTGGGCCTGCGTGCCCCCCTCTTCGATGCTTGGGTGGATGTGCCCCAAAGATGCCTTGCTTGGCCTTGGGCTGACGTGCCCTTGCTGCTTTCAAGAGATTCCGCTGCTTGCGGATTACAGATACTAGGGTAGCAATGTTACAATTGCGTTTTCCAGTTTATTGACTCTCTTTTGCAAGTATTGAAGAGAATGCAAAAATTAACCACTAATATCTAATTTGCATTGACAAGTGCTTTGAATCGACACACAGACATGCGCACATATGTACAAACTCGCCTAGCTCGAATGAAAAGGGAGACAGAGCCCCAGGGTACAATGCGAACCCTTAGACACACGGAACATAATGAAATTTTGGGCATTAATGTGCCGAAACTCACAATATTCCTGAACAGGTGAAACTGACACTTATGAAAAGTGGAAAAGGTACAAAGACCTGTACAAACAAAATCGAGAAAAGCATCCCGATATGATAATTGATTGAAAAGCTGGAAAAATGTCGCAAAGATGGACATAAGACGCAGATTATGACACGTATAGGCCCGGACTGAAACCGACACCCCCGTGCAGTCACATTAAGTCCATATGACTTGCATGGTTTGACAAGACTTGGCAAAAGCCCCTGGAACGACATTCGAGGGTAGTAGCCAACTGCTACTGTCTGTTGCAAGAAGAGTGCGCAGGTTTGAGACCAACGCGTATCGCTTTGAACAAATGCACTGCGGTTGCTTACACCAAACTTCGCTAAACTTAGAATAAACTGTGAGCCTGTTAAGGCCTCGCCAGCATTTCGTTCTGTTTTTTATGCTTCAATTAATTTTTTAAGACTTATGCTCAGCCTGTAAATTGAAGAAGCAATTTGGTAATAAAATTGAAAGACAAAGGTTTTCCCCTTCTGGTTCCTTCGATGCAGCTTGACTTGATCTTCGATCCTCTCCGACCTTTGATGTGTACCAAAATGTCAACCATGGATCCGATTGATAGATTGTGACCGAGTCTCAAAGAGAGACTGCCTACATATCCCATTTTGGGGGAATCAAGTCAGAACGTAGTTCAGGCTAAGGGTTAACTCTCGAGTATTTACCTTTCCTTTTACGCTCTAACTTTTGCCTAGTACCGCCCATTCGGGTCTTCGGTCTAGCGAGCTTTGATTGATTGCCTATTCATTTTTGCCTAAACCGCCTTCATAGGTTTTGGTCTAACAGGCTGCTCTAACTTTTGCTTGGAACTGCCCACCCTTGGGGTTTTCAGCCCAACGAGCTTCTCACAGGGAAAAGAAACATTTGAATTGATCCAGGTTGACCCAGGGTATTGAATTTGTTGCTGTCGAGGTCGAAGACCTTTGGTTGTAGCCTCAGATAAATGGCTTTGATGATGCAGGGTCAAGAGTGCTTCGATTGGAAATGCCTTGCTCCGGGCCGTTGTGTACATTTTCTCATTTGTGCTTGGCGAAACGCCACTGTTATTGCTTTGAACATGGTACAAGGCCCGGAGCCTTCTATGCTTCTGCTTTCTGGATTGGCACCCGATAACAGGGGATTTGATGCTCCTTTGTCTCAAAATCAAACGCGAGGCGTGACTTGGTAAGACCATGCCAAGACGTCTATGAATTCTTCGAGCCTGTCTGACCGGGCACAATGCTCCTCTGGGGGCGGCTTTGAACCAATTGAACCTTTCGCGAGGTTATACTTGTCTTTCAAGTTTATTTAAAATTACTTCTTCTTTTAATAGGCTGAGCATGCCTTTCATCTTCCCTTTCGGCGAGGGAACACATTTCCTTGGGAATGATCCCATCGAAATCTATCCCTTCGTCGTCAGGGTCGACACAGTTTATATAAAAGCCAGCGAGGCATGTAGAAGCAAGACGATGCATATCATAAAAACCCTCGGGGTTGTCAAGTACAGCAGACTCGAAACTTGAAACAAAAGCTACGACGTGGAGGGCCAAGAGGCACAACCTCCGACTCAGAGCTAGACTTAGACGAACGCAAAAGACTCTGTGTCAGACTTAAACAAGACGCCAATGCAAACTAGACACGGTTTTGAAAATGCAATTGTTAAAAAGCTACCCATAGCTTCCGCAAAAAGAGTTAGGATCCAGCGGGCGTCAGGCCCAAGCAACAGCACTTCGGCCTCCTCAGCTTCTTCAGCCAAACCTACTCGATGCTCCTTTGATCACTAGAACTCAGCCAATCGGTCTTCCCCTTTGTAAGCCCCTCATCACTGTCAAACCAGACGTTGGCAGTGAAAACCTCGGTTGTCCCACCTACAGCCATCATGTTAACCTCCGATTCAAACGGGATGGATACGATGGGTTTGGGTTGATGTGCTGGGACGATATGGTGGCTAGGGTTGAATATGGTGGAGCTCAGGTTGATCTGAGTGGAGGTGATAGATACCTGACCAACCAGAGGGTCAGGTCCGTGTTGAGGCAAGGAGTTGGAAATGACATTGGGCTTTGGTGGAACTTGAACCGTGCCATCATCAATTAGATCTTGTATCTCGTGTCGGAGACGCAAGCAGTTATCAGTGAGATGGCCAGGCATTTGGTGGAAGGCACAGAAAAGGTTGGCATTGTAGTTGGTCGGAAGGACTTTGGGTGGAAAAGTTGGGGACAAAGGTTTGAGATGCCCAGACTTGACAAGTTTCTCCATCACTGCGGACAGAGATGCCTCGAAGGCAGAGAAGCTTCGGGGTTGTGTTCGAGATCGGAGGCTTTGAGCGCTTCGAATTTGATTGATATCGGCGGCACGACTGGAGTTGGAAGCTGGGGCATCACTCCCACTTGCAGCTGTATTGGAGTAGTTGCTGTCAGCAAACAACGCACTACTATTTCCCGAATAAGCCCTTGGCTTAGCCTTTTGAGTGGAGGAAGAGGATTCACCCCTTGGCAGGATTCCAGCTTGCAGCGCATCCTCGATGGCTAAGCCAGAGTCGAAGAAGATCTCAAAGTTGGCGGTCGCTTGAGTGAGTACCAAGTGCCTGGCATAGTCTGGCTGAAGATTACGGGAGATGATGCGGAGTTGGTCTCTTTCGCTAGGGCGCTCAGTCATTAGAGCGGCTTTGGCCCTCCACCTTTTAACAAAGTCCGCAAAGGACTCCTTTGCCTCCATCTTCGTGGATTCCAACTCTCGAATAGTCATCTTGAGTTGAGAGTTGTAGCTATATTGAGAGACAAAGGCAGCCCCTATGTCTTCCCAAGTACTTCGTTTGGAGATGTCGAGCGACAGGAACCAGTGGAAGGCAGGCCCAGAGAGGGTTTGAGGAAAAAGCTGAGACATGGCCTCACTTTCCACACCCAGCAGCTTCATTGCGGCATGGTAGCCATAGAGATGAGTTTTGGGGTCACCGCTCCCGTCAAACTTAACCAAGTCAGGCATCTTGAACTTGTCAGGGAGCTTGGCATTAGGGTACAAACAGAGACGATCCAAGTCAATTCCCCCTGCACTGATTTTCTCAGACTTGGAGACTGCCTCCTCCAGCTTTGCCATCTTGGCCATGAGAGCTGCCATATCCGGATTCAAAATAGGCTTGCCACCTACCGGATTTGGGATTGCAGCAGGCGCACGAGCCTCCTTAGGGTTGATCTGAACAATGAGACGCCCCTCGTGATTCGGATCTGGGACCAAGATAGGTTGTTCATGAGCATCCTCATCGTCCTCGCCTTCCTCTTCAAGAGGAGGTGGAAGGCGAGTGTGGATAAGGTCATTCAGGCGGGCAATATTGGTATCTGTCTGAGCTGCCCTCTGTTGCATGGCGGTGATCCTGAAGGTTCATAAGCATGGTTTCCAGAGTGAGCGGTTGATCTGCCATAGCTGGCCTTGAAGATGTTGAAGAAGGGGAAGCCGATGGCGTGGCTCTTTGTAAAATCGATGGCGAACCCGACTCTAGGGCTGCCAACAATGAACCTGGAGAAGCCTCCGTTGCAACTGACTGAGTTTCTAGCCTGACAAGTCTTTGAACCGGATTCTGAAGACGCTCCCAAGTAGGTTTGGCTCTTCTTTTCGGTACTCTCTTCCTCGGTGCAATGGCTCCAAAACTAGACAGTAAAGTAAGAGAAAGCTCAGTGGCGTTCCTGCAGCAAAATGCAATGCATACATCGTCGTCGGTGTCCACCCTAGACTCTAGAACTAGAGACAAGTCTGTCTCATGATGTTCGGACGCTGCCAGAATCCTCATATTTCTTTTCGAGGGTATATCCTTTGAATAGATCAAACTGATCCTAAGAGATGTCAAAACAGACTAAAACTTTGGCTAGTCCCTTTTGAAGATTCGACTTTGAATTAGAAACAACTCGGTATTGATGGCGTGACACCTTTACCGGGGTGGCGTGAGCGACAACGCGCTTTAGCCGGGGTGGTGTACGTGCGAAGCACGATAACCAAAATGACATCAATATCACGACATCAACACTTTGTGGTTCCTTATGTTCGGTTGAATCCTCAACCGGGCATGAGCCAAGGATTTAATAAGGTTTGATTTCTCAAAGTCTCGCTGATCTAAGGACTTTTGAAAAACTAAAAACGTGCACCATCGAGATGCACGACTCTTCATCGGGTTATAGCAGCGTCCTAATGAGCATAAGACAGACTCGAAAGAGTGAGACAACCTAGAAGCCGCCCTAAACATGCTCCTACGCAGAACATAATGTATGTATGCACAGTTCCAGAGACAAGTTTGCCTCACAAGTTTCAGACGTTGCCGGAATCCTCAGAATTCTTTTCGGCGATGTGTCCCTGAGTAGATCGACAGATCCTAAAAGATGTCAAAATAGACTAAATCTTTGGCTAGTCCCTTTCGAAGATTCGACTTTGAATTTGGAACAACCCGGTGTTGATGTCATGGCACCTTAACCTTGAACACGGCGGTGTATAGTGACAACGCACTTCAACCTAGGTGGTGCCAGCGACACGACATCACCACTTTGTTGTTCCATATCGTCGGTTGAATCCTTAAACGGGCATGAGCCAAGGATGTAGTAAATTTTGATTTCTCAAAGTCTCATTGAACTAAGGACTTTGCGATTGATAACGAACATTCAACAGAATGAACGACTCCTCATCGGGTTCAACAACGTCTTAGACAGTGTAAAACAAACTCGAAAGACAAAACAGCCTTAAGCATGCTCCTATGCAAAACAGTGTATGTACAGTGCATGCGATAGGGAAAGCAGTAACACATAGACAGTATATGGGGTTAGATGCAAATAGATCTTAACCTGTGGGTACCTGTCCTAGTTTGGAGAGTTCTAATGCTTCGTATATGCAAAGGCTGGTTTTGGTTTGTAACAGGTTCCTCGGACTAGGGCCACAGATATACCTCCCGTTACCCGCGTTTTTCTCAAAGTAACAGTCGAACGGTAGCATGACCCATCATCGTCGAAGGTTGTTGGTCATTCGAGGTCCCCGGGCTCCCGTAAACCGTGCCGGATTGCCAAAACGATCCAACGAGGCTTATCCCACATCGATGCAAATGAGATGCTAGAATTTGATTAAGAGAAGAAGAATCGCAAAATCGCAAAATGCCTTTTCAAATTTGGCTCACTTTATTTAGTCCATCTTTAGAGGAAACTACGCAAGTGAACAATTGAAAAAGCCCCAGATTAGAATGGCCGGACACGAGGTCCTGTTAAATCACCATTCCAACCTTCGGCAGCGCGAAGCTAACCGTTTTGACAGACTTTTAAGGGATTGTTCACAAGTGTATTAAACTCTAAGTATGGATTAATATCGGTTCGATCATCCCCAGCAGAGTCGCCACTGTGGGCAGCGTGCCCTGGAAATTCCGGTTTCCAAAAAATGCAAGGGCCCGGATCGAGAGAGCGCGAGCGCATGTGGCAAGCGCTCAAAAATACAGAGTCGCCACTCGGGTTTTGAAGGTCCGACACCCAAGGAACCGTATTTCGAAGCACCTGCCGCGCTGTTTGATTTGAAAAAGTTAAGGAACCAGTCCGTCATAACCATATCTGGGTTCGGGAGCCAGGTTACTAGAGGGGAAGGGTTTTATGGCACCCCTCTCGCCCAATCTGGAGATCGGTCTCTACTTGAGCATTTTGAAAACGTTGCGATTCTTCTTTTATTAACCAATTTTAGCCAATTAGGGCGGGGGAACAGTTAATCGGGGATTAAAACTGTAACATGTTTGCAGGATGTGATAGATGGCATGGATGAGCAGTTAGTATAGGATGAGAACAGACTGCTGTGGGAGTTTAAACAGACTGGAAAGCTCCTGTTTTGGAGTGTCGCACGCAAGAGGTAACCAGTATGCACTGATCAAGTCAATGCATGCTGATCATACCTGCGCACGCTTCTACAAGACCTGCGCGCTCCAGTAAGCCTAAGCCCACAGCTCTTATTCTCAAACCTTCTGGACTCTGGAAGGACCAGTGCACACCTAGGACAAACCAAGCAGTTTAAACTCTCTGGGCTCTGGAAGGACCAGTGCACACCCAGGACAAACTAAGCAGTTTATGCAGTCATAATATACAGTTTAAAGGCTGAAAAGCCTAATAAATAAACAAAAACACCCCATAAACAGTGTGGGGACAAAATAATAGCCTAAAATCAAGTTAAACATGCAAGGCCAGCCACTGATCGGGTAGAAACAATCGCGCGAGGGTTCCAAACCGTCGCGCGACAATGCGCCCGGGCGCGCGATGGTTGCGCCCTGGCGCGCGACGATTGCGCCCTGGCGCGCTGGTCAAATGGAGCGTTGACCATCGCGCGATGGTTTGGGTGCAGCGCGCGCGGGTTCGAGCCAACTTTCCAGTGTCTGGTTTTGCACGTTTCTGGGTTCTGAGACAGGTCCAGAATGATCCCAAGGGTACTCCAACAGAACAGAACTAAATATTGAAATGCAAAACTAACATTTTCTAACAAAGGAAAGCAGTAAACTGGTTTTTACATGCATCAACAGTGATCTATATCAAAATAAAACTATAACAGCCATGAGCATGAATAAGACAAGAAAAATGCTAGCACCCCTTCCCCACGTGGACCAATCTCATGCAGACAGAAGTGTCGCGCGAGTGTTCGGGTCCATCACGCGAGGGTTTGCTAGGCCACGGCTTTTGAAACCTTGCTAGCTTTAGGGCCAGGATTGGTATTGATTACCAGCCTTGACCCTGCCAGCCCCCCTCAGGGATCAAAACAGAGAGCAGAACAAAGGTAAGATATACCTTTGAATTTTGAGGTTTGAAAAGTGTTTGAGCTTTGAGCTTGAGGTTGGGTTTGAGGTTTGATTGAAATGTGAAAATGGGGAGGAAGAACAAGCTTTGTTCTTAGGGTGTCTTTGTATCTCTTTTATTAGCTTAAAAGAGTACAAAGCAAAAACCCTTTGATTGCCAAAATTTGTTAACCTTTTAAAAGATGAACAAAGGGTTAGGGTTAGAACCTTTGTGCTTTGAATTTTTTTGGAACCCTTTGAAAGAGAAACAAAGGGGGCTATTTATAAGCTTAGCACCTTCCACTAATGGAAAGGCAGGTCTGGTCCAAAGAATGGAGGCCAGCCAGCCACGAGGCTGGCTGGGGATTACTTGGTGATTAAGCTGCCCAGCTGAATAAAGGTGATGGGGACAGGTTCTGACCGTCGCGCGATGGTTCCAAACTGTCGCGCGACAATGAGCCCTGGCGCGCTGGTCAATGCTCCGGTTGACCATCGCGCGATGGAGTCAGACCGTCGCGCGACGGTGCGCCCGGGCGCACGATGGTTGCGCCCTGGCACACATCAATAGGGTTTTTGGCTTTTGGAAGTGGCTTAAGATTAGGTTAGGTTCAAGGGTTATTCAAACACTCAAAGCTCAAACACTCGACATTCCCGGGGTGTTCTTGATCCGTTTCATCATCGGGGAATCAAAAACCGTAAGTAAACTAATCTGGAAGCCCATATTGGGGTGTCTACACTAGGATGGAAGAAGAAGTGGAACAATAGATAACCTTAGAGTTTTCCCATCCTTTGTGTAATAAAAGTACTCTAGTAGGAATCATGTTGTAATAATGAACTTGACTCTTAGCCTTTTAATTCAATAAAAATGTTTAATTAACGTATCTGAAAATGGGGGCGTTACAATTTGGTATCAGAGCTTTAGGTTCAAACCTCGGCCTTGGGTAGAATGGGTAGAACCATGAGATAGTTTGACCATTGCACAAACGTGACTTGAGTTTAAGTTTACCGTCCCAAATTGGGTGGAATTCTGGCAAAACAATCTTCAGATTGAAGCAAGGTGTGGAACTGGCAATACCACCGAGCTGGGAATTCCCGAACAATTGGATGATGACTTAAATCAAGAAACGAATGTGGAATTGGGTAAATTCAATTTCTTTAAATAAATTGCAAAACCTTGTCTTAAAACGTTACTAACTGAGGTTTAAAAACTTTCCTTGTAGATGAATCACCTGAGCCACCTAGTCGACCTATTGGCAGGAGTTCGCCAACTCAAATTTACAATAGAAATCCTGACCATCCAACTAGCAGAGAACCCCGACTTCATTGCCGCTGTACTCGTAGAAAAGCAAGATTTCATAAGAGTGCAGCAAAATACCCCTATTCCTGTGGAAACCGACCCTTGGTTTCCTGCACTATTCCCAATCCTGTGTGCCTACTATGAGATCTTTGGTATCTTACCCCCGATGGGAAACCTTGAGGTTGGTGAACAAGTGGAAGAAGTCGATAGTGAAAAGGACACCGATGGAGCGACTAAAGAGGAAAACCCGTTAGGTGAAGCGAATCTCGAGGAAGACGAGACCCCGAGGGCTGAAACCACCAATTAGGCATAGTTAAGATAACTTAGTAATAATTGTAATCCTTCGGGATGCAGGATGTAAAATAGGATGTAGTTGAACTCTTGATGTAAATATAGTAGGAAGCTTGAGGCTCTTATAAGCCATCTATGATGTACTTGTTCCGTTTAAGTAATGAAATTTATGTGTTCTATTCTACATGAGATTCCTGTTTATGTGTAGTTCATTCCATCATGACTACCCCTTCACACCGTTAAGTCTAATATATAATTTTCTTATTGTAGATATGGATAGCCGTACCTTTGCTGCCCCGACCACTGTTGCGGACCTGATACTCTACAAGGCCATACTAGCACCTGAGAGCTACACCGCTATACCCCACTTGGGTATATGTGACCCCGAGACTGGCTGCCAGATGTATGAGTTTGTCGTGATGGCACCCCTCACCAACAAGGACCGACTCATGGAGGTGGAGGAGTTAGCCAAGGAGATCCGTCAGAAGGGAGAGCATTGGCTCGAAAGGGAGAAGGAGTGGAAGGAGCAATTGAGAGAGTACTTCGGACTTGTCCCACCCCGTCAGTAGTGTAGTAGTACTAGAATAAGATTTCGGAAAGTTGTAGCTACACTTGTAGCAATTGTAGGCTAATCGAATCATGTAGTAGGAGTATGAAGGACCGTTTCAACTTGTATTAGGAAATCTTGTCTTATGTTTTATCCTGTAGTAGAACTCTATGCTTATGATGTAACCCTCTGTTTATCTATAAAAAGCTGCTTTATTTAAGAGTATAATGTTGCGTCCTGATTACTGCTTCGATCTTAGGAAGAAAACCAATTTCGAATAAGAATCATTTAGTAGGCTTAAACCTCCCCCTTGCGATTTTTACTCGTAGATGGTGAACCGACGCAGTGGATTAGGATACGAAACCGGAGAGTCCTTCAATGCAAATTCTAACCTAACCCAAGTCATGCAAGCGCTCGTAACCGCTTTGAATGCCAACCGCCAAAACCCAAACCGTGACGATGGACCAATGACTCGAACCCGAGCGATGAACGAATTCTGCAAACGCCGACCCCCGACCTTCCACGGCGATACCAACCCTACCGTGGCTGAAACCTGGCTGAAGGAAGTCAAGGTGATCCTGGACACCTTGGAAATTACCCGCGATGGAGATCGTGTAGCTCTAGCCTCGTACCAACTGAAGGGAGAAGCCCGCTATTGGTGGGAATTGATGGAGGCAACCCATGCCATAGCCACCATGACCTTCGCTGAATTTGAAACCTTGTTTCTTGACAAATATTTTCCCACACCCATTCGCCTAGCCAAGGAACAAGAATTCATGAACCTGAAGCAGGGAACGATGACCGTTACCCAGTATGCGGCCAAGTTCGAAGAGCTATCTCGTTATGCCCCAACCGCTATAGCAACGGAGGATAAGAAGGCAAGAAGATTCGAGTGGGGGCTGACAACCGCTCGAAGGGCCGTAGTGGCACAAGCCTTTACCACCTACTCTGGCGTGGTGAAGTGTGCTCTTCGGCTGGAGAGCGAGGAGGTTGATTTCAAAACCTGCTGGAGGAGAGCGATAGGCAATACCGGTGGACCAATCCGAACCCAAGCAGCCAACAACAACCGTGGACCTTACCCTACCAAACCCTTTGACTCGTCTCAAAACAACCAAGCTTGGAAGACTGCTACACCTGGACGTGGTGAACCGCAGAGGAGTGGCCAGAACAGAGCCACGGTGCAGTGCTTCAACTGCCAGGCTATAGGCCATTACAAACGTGACTGCCCTCAACCCCTGAGGGAGAGGACTGGAGGTTTTGGAGGTCAAAAGGCTCAAAACCCTGGACCAGTCGGTTCAATGAAGCAGAATCAGGGAGTCCCACTGCAGCAGCAAAATGGGCCAAACCAAGACAAGCAGCCCGTAGGAACCCAGCATGGCCCTGGAGGGCGCATATTTGCACTGCAAACTGAGGAGCAAGAATCGGATCCCTCCGTGATCCAAGGTACGCTACTATTGTATAGTACCTGCGTGCAAGCCCTGTTTGATTCTGGAGCATCTCATTCATTTATATCTACTGCCTGCGTCACTGCTCTAGCACTAGAAACAGAACCCCTTAAGGCAAGTAGGAAAGTGGCCTCACCATTGGGGGGGAGTATCGCTATTAGTCTAGTGTGTAGAGGGTGCGATTTAGAAGTAGCCAATTTGCGCTTAACCTGCGACCTCAAAGTGATCGACATGGCGGACTTTGACGTAATCTTAGGAATGGACTGGCTATCTGCACACCGTGCAGTCATCAACTGTCATCAAAAGACAGTGACAGCTTACACCCCTGATGGAACTCGTTTCCGTTTTAAGGGGGATAGACAAGTAGCAAGTCTATCAACGAAGAAATCTAGGTGGCAGAATCAACTATTTGGATGGCTAGCCAGCCTCCAATTGGAAGAAGCCGATAGAATGGAAGTGGGATTACCACATATCGTGTGCGAATACGCCGATGTTTTCCCTGAACAACTTCCTGGCTTACCACCTCAAAGAGAGATAGACTTCTCTATAGAACTTCAGCCGGGAACAGCCCCAATCTCCTTGACACCATACGGCATGGCCCCTGCGGAGCTGAAGGAGCTTAAGACCCAATTGCAAGAGTTATTGGACAAAGGATTTATTAGGCCTAGTACGTCGCCATGGGGAGCGCCTGCACTATTCGTGAAGAAGAAGGAAAGGACACTTCGCCTGTGCATCGACTACAGGAAGCTGAATCAAGTTACGATCAAGAACCGGTATCCATTGCCTAGGATTGATGACCTATTCGATCAATTGAGAGGGGCAACATGCTTCTCAAAAATTGATCTTCGATCGGGTTATCATCAGCTTAGGATCTGGGATGAAGACATCGCCAAGACCGCTTTCCGCACTAGATATGGACACTACGAGTTTGTAGTGATGCCATTTGGACTGACGAACGCTTCGGCAGTATTCATGTGTCTCATGAACAAGATCTTTCAACCCTACTTAGACAAGTTTGTAGTGGTGTTCATTGATGACATCTTGATATACTCCGTCAATAAGGAGGAGCACGAAGGACACCTTCGGATAGCACTACAAGTACTCCGAGATAACCAACTTTATGCCAAGGCGAGTAAATGCGAGTTTTGGCTAGAAGTGGTTAAGTTCTTGGGGCACGTAGTATCCAAAGAAGGAATAGCCGTGGACGAAAGTAAGGTCGAAGCAGTGCTAAATTGGAAGCAGCCAACCTCCGTGTTTGAAGTCAGAAGTTTCCTAGGATTGGCGGGATACTACCGAAGATTTATTCCAGATTTCTCGATTCTCGCCAAACCAATGACGAGACTCACTCTGAAAGGAGTGAAGCTGGATTGGAATGAAGCCTGTGAGAAATCTTTTCAGGAGCTGAAAAGAAGGCTGACCAGCGCACCGATACTTATTATTCCCGAACGAGGCGTAGACTATACGGTCTATTGCGACGCGTCAAGGGATGGCTTGGGATGCGTGCTGATGCAGAATGGAAAAGTTGTAGCCTACGGATCCCGACAACTCAGACCACATGAGAGGAATTACCCCACTCATGACTTAGAATTGGCCGCAGTAGTATTCGCCCTCAAATCTTGGCGTTACTACTAGTGGGGAGAACAATTCGAGGTCTTTACCGACCACAAGAGCCTCAAGTACCTGTTCACTCAGAAGGAGTTGAACCTGAGGCAGCACCGTTGGATGGAATACTTGGAAGATTACAAGTTTACACTACAATATCATCCTGGCAAGGCCAACGTGGTGGCTGATGCTCTGAGTCGAAAGGACAAAGCCCAGACGGTCAAAACGGCCATTAAGGAGTGCGAGATGATGGACACCCTCAACGAATTTAACCTTAGGCCATCATCAGATAATGGGAAAGCCCGACTATATGCCCTTGTTGCGGAACCAGCACTACACCAAGAGATCTTATTGGCTCAAACCTCTAAACAAGGTTGCGAGTTCATCCGGTACCAAATCCGAGAAAGAAAGGCGCTACCGGGATGGACGATCGAAGAGGACAAAAGCCTGAGATTCAAGGGAAGGGTATTCGTACCTAATATTGGAACCCTTCGAGAAGCTGTACTCCGAGAAGCTCACCATTCGAACTTCGCAGTCCACCCTGGTGGTATAAAGATGTATCATGATTTGCGAAGGACGTACTGGTGGGAAGGAATGAAGAAGGATGTAGCTCGATTTGTATCTACCTGTTTGGTATGCCAACAAGTCAAAGCCGAACATCAGAAACCCGGAGGAGACCTTCAACCCTTGCTGATTCTAACATGGAAGTGGGAACACATCACGATGGATTTCGTAACTGGACTACCGAGATCTGCCAAATCCAACACTGCCATTTGGGTAATCGTGGACCGACTCACCAAATCCGCGCATTTTCTACCTGTTAAGATGACAGAGAATGTGGAACAGTTGAGTCTGTTATACATTCGAGAGATTGTATGACTCCATGGAGTACCTATCTCGATTGTATCCGATAGAGACCCACGGTTTGTGTCACACTTTTGGAAGGGACTGCAGAAGGCATTGGGAACAGATGTAAGACTTAGTACCGCCTTCCACCCTCAAACAGATGGTCAAACGGAGAGGACAATACAGACATTGGAAGATATGCTGAGAGCATGCGCCTTGGATTTCCCTGGGAACTGGGAACAACACTTACCATTAGTAGAATTTGTGTACAACAACAGTCACCAAGCGAGCATTGGGATGGCACCGTACGAAGCTTTATACGGACGACCCTGTCGATCCCCAATCTGTTGGACAGATGCTGGAGAAACGGGATTGATTGGACCTGATATAGTTCAAGATACCACGGAGAAGGTCAAGACTATCAGGCAAAGGATCCAGACCGCACAAAGCCAACAAAAGAGTTATGCGAACAAGAGAAACTGACCATTAGCCTTCGAAGTAGGAGACCATGTGTTTCTAAAGATTAGACCAAAGAAGGGAGTTATTAGATTTGGGAAGAAGGGAAAGTTATCCCCACGATACATCGGACCCTTCGACATCGTGGAAAAGATTGGGAAGGTTGCATACCGTTTAGCCCTGCCCCCACAGTTAGATTGGGTGCATAACGTGTTTCATGTTTCTATGCTTCGCAAGTACCTCGCGTTACCCACCCACGTTCTCAATTGGGAAGACGTTATTATCGAAGAAGACGCGACGTACGTAGAGGAACCAATAGAGATACAAGATCGCAGTGAGAAGATAATCCGGAACAAGACAATTAAACTAGTGCGAATCCTGTGGAAGCACCGTGGAACTGGAGAGATCACATGGGAGAGAGAAGAGACTATGAAGGCAAATTACCCTCACCTATTCGAATCCGAGCGTACACCTAATTTCGAGGACGAAATTGTTTAAGGGGGATAGGTTGTAACAACTCCGATTTTCAGTAAATAAAAATCTCGTTGTTTATTCGATAATCCTTTTATTCTTCTTGAGTGCCCTTGTAAATTCCTTTCGATTCCTCTTAAAAACCTTGGATCGTTCTTAGTAATCCGTCATGATTAGATTCTTCACTCCAGCCATAAGGTCATTTTTCTAAAGACAAAGCGCCTAGCATATTGAGAAGTCGTAGAATCGTATTTCTTGACTAGAAATCCTACTTAGCAAGCCTAGTTAGCTTCTAACCGATTCATTGAGATGACCTAACGACCAATCTCAACCCTAGTCAAACCTTGTGAACCTTTCCAAAACCTAAGGGAACCCTTTGGACCAAGATCATCTTTGACTATTACCCATTGGATGATAAATGCTAGGAAAATCTTTATCCATTGGACAATAGGTCTTTCACCTAAGTTATTCTATTGAGGTACATCTATAAAGTATCATATAGGAAGATGTATATATAATAATCCAATATTATACTTTGCCCTTTTTCCATTGGACCATAGAAGTTAGGGAAAATATCGCCCATTGGTCCATAACTTAGCCTTGTCATCAAATACTAGATCTATTAGTTTAATGAACTCACCATGAGTCATTGTACTTATATACATACATTATGCAAGTATAGTACTTACCATCTATACCCATTGGATAATAAAAGTTAGGAGAATTGTTAACCATTGGACAAAAGGTTAGTCTTTCTACCTAGTACAAGATCTATTAGTTTAAGTAGATTCACCATGAGTCATTGTACTAATATAGATAGATTACAGAAGCATAGTACTTCCATCCATTAACCATTGGATAATAAAAGTTAGGGGAATTTTGGTCCATTGGTCAATAAGGCCAAGTCAAGCCATAGTACTAGGTTTATTTTAGTTAATTACTTACTAGATATGATATGTACCTATTTACTTAAAGTATTAGATACGTATATGTCATCCTAAGATTTTAAAGTCCTAGAATATAGTTTATAAGTACATAGGTGGCATTTAGGCTTATTCTATTAGGAATTTTGACCTAAAAATCTAGGAGAAGATCACATAGTACCCTTGTCCTTTGTAGTTAGTCATCCTTTTATATTCATATACTAATCAAGGGAGAGAGAGAGAGGGAGAGAGAGAATCCGAGAGAGAGGGAGAGGAGAGAGAGCCGAGGGAGATGGGAGAGAGAGAGAGAGAGAGAAGGAAGATATGATGTACTCTTGGATTGTTTTCTTTCAAATCCTAGTATATATATACTTAAGTACTTGTACTAATGAAAGAAGAAAGATATGAAGATTTTGAGATAGATTTTAGGGTACCAAAATCTCTTACAAACTTACACCACAATCTTATACTCTTTCTAAGTCAAACACCAAACCCTTGTCCTTGCATGCTTAGGTGTACATTGGACTAATAGGAGAGAGAGAGAGAGAGAGAGAGAGGGAGAGAGAGAGAGAGAGGCCGGATAAGAGAGGGAGAGAGAGATTGGTGATGTGTGCACTTGTACTCACTCAACCTAGTCATAGTCCTTGGCCAATCTTCATACCTCATCTTGTACCACCAAATCTAGGGTTTTCTACTCTTCCATATCCAATCCAATCTTCCAAAGTACTAGACTAGACCAAAACCCCAATAGAATAACCTAGATTTGTCCTAGAATTGGAAAGAAAATCTTGTAACCTTTCCACCTATGTACTTATGCATTGAACCAGAGAGAGAGAGAGAGAGAGAGGGAGAGAGAGAGATTGTGTGATGTGTGCATGTGTGCATGTGTACTCTTGAGCCTAGTCATGTCCTTTTGAGCCATCATCCTACCTCATCAAAGTACCACCAAATCTAGACAAATTTTTATCCATTGGACAACAAATATTAGAGGAAAATTTACCCCTTGGATAATAGGTCACCCTTTGGCTATAAATAGCACCCATTCCTTCCCATTTCAACTCACACCTTTCATTCTACAACTTCTCTCTCTAGAAAGCTTAACATTCTCTCTTGTTCTTGGTGTTCTTGCTTGTTCTTGAAGTTCTTCCCAAGTTCTTCAAGAAACTCATCCAAGGCCGCCACTAAGCCGCCACTCCACCACCCCATCGATCCAAAAGTCTTAGTAGTGTTAGTCAAGATCTAGTTTCGAGAGAAACCTTTCTCTTTCGAAGCTACCGGAAGCCAACCCTAAGAAGTTACTCCGTCCGACCACCGACGTACCATCTTTCCTCCATAGTCATCACTACCGCCAAGAAGAACGGTAGAATTCTCCGTCCCCGCTATTCCTAAGTATACGTAGGATTTTCCTACACCTTCTAAACTCTAAGTATACGTAGGATTTTCCTACACCTTCTAAACTCTAAGTATACGTAGAATTCTCCGTCCCCGCTATTCCTAAGTATACGTAGGATTTTCCTACACCTTCTAAACTCTAAGTATACGTAGAATTCTCCGTCCCCGCTATTCCTAAGTATACGTAGGATTTTCCTACACCTTCTAAACTCTAAGTATACGTAGAAATATCAATAAACATATGTTGTTTTGAAATTTAAAAAGGAAGCATGAGTTTTGAAAGATAACGTTCGTAGATTAGCTTTAAGTATTCGTATTTTGATCTTAGAATGAATATGAGCATGATTATGTGATTACTTGACTACTTGTTGTTGATAAAGCATAAGTGGTTTACCACTCCAAAGGTGCCCGTCCATGTGGCACTATGCTTTGTCTTGTATGATTAAATGTTGAGCATGATGATGTGATTAAGTGAGCATGCTATTTAATATAGAGTTGGATGATCTTGCTAGTTTAGTTTCAAGATTACTATGATTACGTGAAAAGTCCTGCCGCGGAGTCTATGCATGATGACGAGACACAAAAATCAAGGAAAGTTAGAAACATGACACCTAGGGTGTGTTAAAGACAAGGTGTGTTTTTGAAAACCGCAATGTGGCCGGACTTGCCCATTGTGTGGTGTGTGTTCGTGCGTAAAAATATTTTTGAAACTACATAATGACCAAGAATGGGAGTCATTATGGGAGTATGGTGTGTTTTGTGTGCCAATGGGAACCCGGCGCGGCGGAACCATTATGAGGATACTCGAAAACCCGACGTGGCGGAATCGAGGTTGGGTGTGTGCCAATGGGAACCCGGCGCAGCGGAACCATTGTGAGGATACTTGGAAACCCGGCGCGGCGGAACCGAGGTTGGGTGTGTTAAAAATGTGATTTTTGAATTGATTTTGGAAGTGTTAATAAAGTGGAAAATTGATGACACAGTCTACGATGAGTCGCGTAGGAGAAACACGAAAAGGCATGACACCAACGTTAGTAAGATAGCGAATGTGGATGCGTAATTGCTAGCTATGTTATTGAATGAGCATGTGTAATTGTCTATATGTTTCTTGTTGTAAGTCAAGGGTTAGTGGGTATGGTTTATTCTATTGAGCTTTATAAGCTCACGGTGTTACCTTTGGTGACCCTGACTTATTATATTGGTGGCGATGCCGGTATAATGGGTCAGATCTTATAGACGAACAGGGAGAGCAGTACACGTTGGAGGCTTTTGGAGCCGAAGAGCTTGCTAGGATGGAAGAAGAAGTGGAACAATAGATAACCTTAGAGTTTTCCCATCCCTTGTGTAATAAAAGTACTCTAGTAGGAATCATGTTGTAATAATGAGCTTGACTCTTAGCCTTTTAATTCAATAAAAATGTTTAATTAACGTACCCGAAAATGGGGCTGTGACAAGAACACTAATCTTTCTAGAGAGAGAAGTTGAAGAAATGAAGGTGTGAGTTGAAATGGGAAGGAATGGGTGCTATTTATAGCCAAAGGGTGGCCTATTATCCAAGAGACAATTTTTCCCCTAACATTTGTTATCCAATGGTTAATAGAATGACTAGATTTGATGGTACTTTGATGAGGTAGGATGATGGCCAAAGATCTTGACTAACTTTTATTACCCAAGGGATAAGGTTTTCCCTAGCATTTATTGTCCAATGGACAAAGGTTTGCTTGGCTAGAATTGGTACTTTAGATTTGATCTTGGAAGATTGGAGGAAGGTTTGTACAAGATTTAGTAATTTTCTAAAGGGTTTCTAGTCTAGTCTAGTACTTAAAAGAGTAAAAAATGGTGATATGGTTGTCCTTAGATATACAAGAGCAAGAAAGACTAGATTTTGGTGGTACATGATGATACAAGAAGATGATCCAAGGATTGGACTAGATTTGGAAGGGTACAAGTGCACACATCACTCCCTCTCTCTCCCTCTCCATCCGGCCCTCTCTCTCTCTCTCTCTCTCTCTCTCTCCCTCCATCTCTCTCAGCCTCTCTCTCCCTCTCCCTCTTGTAGACACCTCCCAAACGGGGCATCGCCATACAGATAGATCACGTTTGTTTGCTCGGTTGGTTGCTTGCTTCGTAAACCAAAATCATGGACATTCCCATGGCTAGGAACATCGCCACATGATAGCGGTTATCATTGTAGACACCTCCCAAACGGGGCATCGCCATACAGATTGATCACGTTTGTTTGCTCGGTTGGTTGCTTGCTTCGTAAACCAAAATCATGGACATTCCCATGGCTAGGAACATCGCCACATGATAGCGGTTATCATCAAAACAGAGTCGCCACCCAGTTTATTAAAACTAGGAAAATAGATAGAGATTCTGGGCACGGGAGCCAAAAGTACAGTGAGGGGAAGGTGTTAGGCACCCCTCTCTGCCCAGCCGTGAGACTGGCCCATAGTTATTCAACATAAGACGTGTAGATGCTTTGTTTAATTCCAACACATAGTCTGTTTATTTATTCCTTTAAACAGTAAGCAAAGTGAGCCAATGCGATAAGTAAGCATGCATTCAGAAAGCAGAGAAAGCAACAAAACTGTCCCAGGGAGATGGATCCCGCGGCCGGTGAATGGATGTCACGGCCGAGGGATCCTCCTGGTTTGATGTACCGGCCGAGGGATCGAAGCCCCGATCGGTGTTCTTCCTCACACCAGACAGAAAGATTAACAGATAATCAAAACGCTACGGTTAGTCAGAAATACAGTAAATAAGGCAAACCAGAGGCCGTTGGGCCTCACCACCTTGATCCCTCAGTTGCTTGATTGCTTTGGATTGGGCGTGGTTGACTGATTGCTTGATTGAAAACCCTAGGGTTAGGGTTTGAACTTTGGGGTTTGATCGCCGGATTGACGGCTGCCTTCGGGAGGTTAGGGCTTTTGAGGAGTGGGTTTGAGAGAGTATTTGTGCAGAGTTTCGAGGCTTGAGAGAGTGTATACTCTGATAATTTTCGTGTGTTTATTTTCGGAGTCCAAAGGCCCTTTATATAGGCAATTGGTGACTCACTCCGGCCAATCAAATCACGAGATGGCAATTGCAATTGCAATGCATCTCTAACTCTACGTTGTAATCTCTGAGCGTAGCCCGAATGCATCGGGAAGGTGGTGTAGTTGGATCAAACGTCTGACAGAACACGTTCCAGAGTCTGGGAAAAGGTCAATCTGGCGGCCGAGTAAAGGATATCACGGCCGAGGAATGGATGTCTCGGCCGAAGGATAGATCTTGCGGCCGAGGGATTGATCTCTCAGGGAGATTTTGCTAGCAACAGGTTGCTCGGGTGAGGAAATGATGTTAGGGCCGTGGGATCAATGTCACGGCCGACAGATGAATTCTCCTAGGCTTCTGTGTTTCTGTCTGAAAGGCTGTATGGCTTTGAATTGGGTCCTCTAAGTGGCTCAAAGTTCTTACCGAAAGTTCTAAGGTTCTCAAGGAGGCAATTAGCAATCACTGTATCCATTTCATCATTGGGATGGTCCCAAGGTGGGACTTGAAATAATCGTTAGGCCAAATTGGGGTGTCTACACCTCTCTCTCTCTCTCTCTCTCTCTCTCTCTCTCTCTCTCTCTCTCTCTCTCTCTCTCTCTCTCTCTCTCTCTTTCTCTCTTAGTACAATGTATATATATATTTAAGGACAAGGGTTGAAAGAGTAAGAGATTGTGTTGTAAGGTTTTGTAAGAAAATCTTGTACTTTTAAATCTCTTCCATATCTCCCTATATTTCTCCTTTCAAAGTACAAGTACTTATATGTTTATATAACTAGGATTTGGTAGAAGAAAATATAGGGCTAGTACATCAATCTCCTTCTCTCTCTCCTATCTCTCTCTCTCTCTCCCTCTCCCTCTCCCTCTCTCGGCTTCTCTCTCTCTCTCGGATTCTCTCTCTCAGATTCTCTCTCTCTTTGTCTCCCTCTCTCTCTCTTTCTCCCTTGATTAATATATATATATACATGTATATGTGAAAGAATACAAAATACACTAGTACTTACATGATCTTCCTAGATTTTTAGGTCAAAATTCTATATTTAAACTATGTCAAATAGAATTAGGGTACATAGAAAATCTAGGTACAATTCTTATTTCATTAATAGAATATCTCATGGGAAAATCTAGATAATGAATTAACCAATATATCTTAGTACTTAGTTCTATTATCCAATGGATATCCATTTCCCTTGTAGTTATTAACCAATAGGTAATATTTCCCCTAACTTTTGTTAACTAATGGATAAAGAAATAAAGTAACATATACTTAGAATAATATATACATGTACTTTAACATGTGTTTATAAAACTATAAACAAATATATATATATATATGTAATTATCACATCTATCACCAAATTTTCTTAAATAGAAAATCTAGGGTTTCTATTATCCAGTGGATAAAAATCTCCCTAACCTTTAGTGACCAATGGGTAGAAGACAAGGGTGTTATGGTCAAGATTCTCTACAATAATCCAAGAGGTACTAGTACTTATATAGTTATATAGTGTACTTAGAATCTAGGAAAGTAAATACTTTAAGTTTATAAGTACATGGGAAATCTAGGAAGTGATTTTATTTAATAAACCCTAGTACTTGTTGAAAGATTAACTCTATTATCCAATGGGTAACAATTCTCCTAACTTTTATTGACTAATGGTTAAAAAAGCAAAGTATATATATATAGATGTATTGACCAAGTATACAAAAGTACATAGTACTACATGACCTCACTAGATCTTTCAAGTCAAAATTCCCTATTAAACTAAGTCAATATGGCACATGTCTCATTATAAAACTATATTAGGGTACATAGAATCCTAGGACAAGATATCATATCCATTTTTTTAATCTATTAGGTACATGGCATATCTAATTAAACTAATAAGTCCTAGTACTAGGTAGAAAGACTAGCTTATTATCCAATGAATAATATTTACCCTAACTTTTATTATCCAAGGGTCAAAGATGGAAGGTACTATATATATATATATATAAGTACAATGACTCATGGTGAATCTATTAAACTAATAGATCTTGTACTAGGTAGAAAGACTAACCTATTGACCAATGGGTAACAATTCTCCTAACATTTATTATCCAATGGATAAAGATGGGAAGTACTATGCTTGCATAATGTATATATATAAGTACAATGACTCATGGTGAATCTATTAAACTAATTGGTCTAGTACTTGGTGGCAAGACTAAGCTATGGACCAATGAGTAATATTCTCCCTAACTTTTATGGACCAATGGGTAAAAGGGCAAAGTATAATATTGGATTATTATATATACATCTTCCTATATAATACTTTATAGGTGTACTTTGGTCAAATCTAATAAAATATCTTAGGTAGAAAGCCTATTGTCCAATGGATAAAGATTTCCCTAACTCCTATCGTCCAATGGGTAAAGGTCAAAGATGACTTTGGTCCAAAGGGTTCCTTTAGGGTTTGGAGAGGTACAAAAGGTTCAACTAGGGTTGGAAGTGAAACTGGTAGTTAGGTTACCTCAACGAATCAGTTAGAAGCTAACTAGGCTTGCTAAGTAGGATTTCTAGTCAAGAATTAGGATTCTAAGACTTTATCTTAATAGTTAGGAAAATAAACCAGACACTTGTCTTTAGAAAATGACCCTATTGCTCGAAGTGAAGAAATCTAATTTTTATAAGTCTAGAATTTAGTAACGACGGATTTTTGGGTAAAGAAATTTTAAAAGAAGTCCAAGTAATTAAAATAAAATTCAAATTTTTAACGAAATTTTTACTGACCAAAAATCAGGGTCGTTACAACCATCCCGATGATGAAATGGAAACAGTGATTGCTGATTGCCTTCTCGAGAACCTTAGGACTTTCGGTAAGAACTTTGAACCACTTAAAGGACCCAATCCAGAGCCATATAGCCTTTCAGACAGAAAATACAGAATCCTAGGACAATCCATCTGTCGGTCGTGACATTGATCTCACGGCCTTAACATCATTTCTTCACCCGAGTAACCTGTTGCATGAAAATCTCCCTGAGAGATCAATCCCTCGGCCGCAACGTCATTTCCTCGGCCGCCAGATCGTCTATTTTCCAGACTCTGGAACGTTCTGTCAGACGTTTGATCCAACTACACTACCTTCCCGATGCGTTCGGGCTACGCCCAGAGATTATCACGAAGAGTTTGCATTGCATTGCAATTGCAATCATGCATTTTGATTGGCCGGAGTGAGTCACCAATTGCCTATATAAAGGGCCTTTGGGTTCCGAAAATACAACAACGAAATACGCAAAATTCGTATACTTCCATACTCTCTCAGGCCACGAAACTCTGCAAAAATACTCTCCCAAACCCCTTCTTCAAAAGCCCTAACCTCCCGAAGGCAGCCATCAATCCGACGATCAAACCCCGAAGTTCAAACCCTAACTCTAGGGTTTTCAAAGAAGCAATCAGTCAATCACAAGCAATCCGAAGCAATCAAGCAACTGAGGGATCAAGGTGGTGAGGCCCAACGGCCTCTGGTTTGTTTTATTTACTGTATTCATTGACTAATCGTAGCGTTTTGATCATCCGCTAACTTTTCTGTCTGGTGTGAGGAAGAACACCGACCGGGGCTTCGATCCCTCGGCCGGTACATAAAACCAGAAGGATCCCTCGGCCGTGACATCCATTCACCGGCCGCGGGATCCATCTCCCTGGGACAGTTTGTTTTGCTTTTCTACTTTCTGATGCATGCTTTAATTATCGCACTGGCTCACTTTACTTACTGTTTAAAGGCTTAATCAAACAGACTATGTGTTAGAATTAAACAAAGCATCTACATGTCTTATGTTGAACAACTATGGGCCAGTCTCACAACTGGGCAGAGAGGGGTGCCTAACACCTTCCCCTTACTGTACTTTTGGCTCCCGTACCCAGAATCTCTATCTGATTTCCTAGTTTTAATAAACTGGGTGGCGACTCTGTTTTGATGATAACCACTATCGTGTGGCGATGTTCCTAGCCATGGGAATGTCCACGATCTTGGTTTATGAAGCAAGCAACCAATCGAGCAACAAACGATCAATCTGTTTGGCGATGCCCCGTTTGGGAGGTGTCTACATAGAGTTTATAAACAAAGCAACTTCTAGCCTAGGATGTTGTATATCAGTAGTATGCTAGTTCACTTCTTTATCTCGCCACTCCTTGTGCATAAGTTGTCACTCAACAAACCATTCCCTCAACCAAGCCATCTTTCCCCCATTGAACATTGAGTTTCTTTCGGCAATATCTATGAAAGTTAACACATGTTGGATATCACCTACGAACTAGAACATGAGCATGTCCAAGATTTCTAAGATAATCTTGGATCAGAACAATAGGTTTAGTTGAAGGTAGTTTGGCTATTCCACTTCGGTGGCTATTTCTAAGATAGGATTTGCAATTGGTAACAACTTGGTTACATACTTATTTGTAATTGGCTCTAAGTCAGTAATTTACACCACCGGTTGGGCAACTATTAAACATAACTTCAAGTCAACTATCGTGAGTGTAGACACCTCCAGATGGGGCATCGCCGTACAGATTGATCGTTGTTTGCTCGTTTGGTTGCTTGCTTCGTAAACCAAGATCGTGGACATTCCCATGGCTAGGAACATCGCCATACGATAGTGGTTATCATCAAAACAGAGTCGCCACCCAATTTATTAAAACTAGGAAAACAGATAGAGATTCTGGGTACGGGAGCCAAAAGTACAGTATGGGGAAGGTGTTAGGCACCCCTCTCTGCCCAGTCGTAAGACTGGCCCATAGTTATTCAACATAAGACATGTACTTGCTTTATTTATTTCTAGCATGTAGTCTGTTTTTAGCCTTTAAGCAGTTAATGGTGAGCCAAGACTGTAATTGAAAGATGCATCAGAAAGCAGAACACAAAACAGACTGTCCAAGGGAGATGGATCCCGCGGCCGGTGAATGGATGTCACGGCCGAGGGATCCTCCTGGTTTTATGTACCGACCGAGGGATCGAAGCCCCGGTCGGTGTTCTTCCTCACACCAGATAGAAAAGTTAGTAGATAATCAAAACGCTACGATTAGGCATAAATGCAGTAAATAAAACAAACCAGAGGCCGTTGGGCCTCACCACCTTGATCCCTCAGTTGCTTGATTGCTTCGGATTGATGGTGATTGACTGATTGCTTCTTTGAAAACCCTAGGGTTAGGGTTTGAATTTCAAGGTTTGATCGTCGGATTAGCGGCTGCCTTCGGGAGGTTAGGGCTTTTGAAGAGGGGATTTGAGAGAGTATTTCTGCAGAGTTTTGTGGCTTGAGAGGGTGTGAAAGTATACGAATTTGATTGATTTCGATCTTGTATTTTCGGAACCTAAAAGCCCTTTATATAGGCAATTGGTGACTCACTCCGGCCAATCAAAACGTACGATTGCAATTGCAATGCAATGCAAACTCTTCGTGGTAATCTCTGGGCGTAGCCCGAACGCATCGGGGAGGTAGCGTAGTAGGATCAAACAATCGACAGAACGTTCCAGAGTTTAGAAAATAGACAATCTGGTGGCCGAGCAAAGGATCTGGCAGCCGAGGAAAGGATGTTGCAGCCGAAGGATAGATCTTGCGGCCGAGGGATCGATCTCTTAGGGAGATTTTCAAGCAATAGGTTGCTCGGGTGAAGAAAGGATGTTAAGGCCGTGAGATCAATGTTACGGCCGACAGATGGATTCTCCTAGGATTCTGTATTTCTGTCTGAAAGGCTATATGGCTCTGGATTGGGTCCTCTAAGTGGCTCAAAGTTCTTACCATAAGTCCATGGGTTCACAAGAAGTCAATCAGCAATCACTGTATCCATTTCATCATCGGGATAGTCCCCAAGGTGGGACTTGAAATAATCGTTAGGCCAAATTGGGGTGTCTATAGATGCCCCTCTTTGACTGAGCTCAGACGGATCGCGAGACATGTTTGAGTAAGAGTCAAAGCTGTAAAAGCAACTCAATTTGGTCCAACCATTATTCCAAGGGGTTTTCGAAAAAGATTTTTTTGTTATGGTTGGGCCGGGAGGCTGCCTACGTATTCCACAAGGGAAATTCAGACCAACCGTAGTTCAGGCGGGGAGTAAAGAAAAAGAAAAAGTTTGGAGGGTTAGAAACAGAAGACGTACCTTCGAGCTTTAAAAGCCGTAGTGCAACGTACCTGGGTTAAGCCAGGGATTTGGCGGAGGATAGTTGAAGGAGCGCGGGGCTACCGAGGGAATTTTTGCGGAGAGCTTCCTTAGTATTTTGGGGTAGATCAGTACACGGTAGGAGCGTTTGCTTTTCTTGATCATCCTTACTTTGACTGAGGGGAGCTCGGTAGAGTAGCCTATTCCTGCGAATGAGCTGGAAGGAATTGATGTAATCGGGGTGGAATCCGAGCCATCTGCTGGGGATGAATTGGACGCCAGTTTTTGAGATATAGGGTGGAACCCGAGCCATCTTCTGGAGACGAGTTGGATGTCGTTTTGAGATATGGGGGGGCGCTAGGCCAGTAACTAGAGCACAGAGCGTTGAGATGAGGGAACCGAGGTGCGGAGCCAGTTTGTAATTATGAGGTGAGAGCCTGGAGAGTGGTAGGTTGTGATGGAACCGAGGCACGGAGCCGGTTGTGGTCATGAGGCGAGGGCCTGAGGAGACTGTAGCTTTGAGCTTGATAGAACCGAAGCGCGGAGCTGGTACTGATCATAAGGCGAAAGCCTGAGGTGTTGGAGCTTAGAGCTTGACATGATTTGAACCGAGGCGTTGAGCCGGTTGCATTCTGATGGTCTATGCACGGAGCTTTCTCATCATAAGTTTTGGCGTAGAGCCAAAGGAGTCAGAGCTTAGAGCTTGATTTGATTTGAACCGAGGCGTAGAGCCAGTTGCTTTACAGGATTGACCTGTTTCATGGGAGATAGATATGCAAAGTGTGTATACGATGATGATGTTTGTTAGATATGATAATGGTGATGCAATGTGTGCACGGGCCTGTGCATGTGTGTTTGATTTAAGCTTAGAGCTTCTATCAAGTTCTGGACTTGAGCATTCGGAGCGTAGAGCTCGAGCATTCGGACGGCAGAATCCGAGCATTCAAAGTACATGCTTTGAGCATCCAGTACACAGTGGTTGGGTATTCAAGCGTAGAGCTTGAGCATTCAAGTGTAGAACTTGAGCATCCAGTACACAGTGGTTGGGCATTCGAAGAGCTTCGAGCATTCAAAATGTTAGATTTTGAGCATTCAAGCTTTGAGCTTGAGAGTTGATGATATCTTGTTGATTGAGGTGTGGAGCCTGTTAATGATAGTTGTTACGGCGTAGAGCCATTCGAGATAGTGGGCGTGGAGCCACTGAGTGATAGAGATGGTGAATACGGGCGTAGAGTCGTTGTGATAATGGGCTTCGAGCCGCTAAGATGAATATAGGCGTAGAGCCTGTTTGGATAGTGGGTATAGGCGTAGAGCCGCTGAGATAGTTGGTGTAGAGGAAGAGGAGGACTGGTGGCCAAGTTTGGAGGAGAGAGAGAATTCAAGTGAGAGAGAAAGAGACAGCTGGGAGGGAGATGGAGTAGGGTGGCAGGTGGTGAGGTGGGTGGTTTGCAAAGTCAATAATAGGGGCTTAAAAGTTGGTTTTCCAACTTTGGAAAGTTTAGGGTCCGAGTTTTTAAGAAAGAGAGAGAGATAAAGAGAGAGAATTGGCAGGGAGAGGGAAAGGTGAGGGATGGTGGTGGTGGTGGTGGATATAGGGGTGTGTGTATGTGTGTATTTGTATATATGTACATATAAGTGTATATATTTTTATATATACTAAAATTATATATAATACTAATATTTCGTATTTATATTTTATTAGTTTAATTGGGAAAAAAAACAGCCCGAAATTCAGGTCGTTACACTCAAACAACCAAAACCCTAACTAAAACAACTTCCAAACAACTACTCATATATAATCATATATGTCACTCAAACACAAAAAATCATCGAATACTGCCAATACAAAATCTGGGAAAAATTTCAAAGAAAAAGCATGGCAACGCCTCGACTGGGACCCCATGTGCTGCCATTGCAGCGGACTGGTCCGTATGGTGGCGGGAAAGGTCGTCGGCGATGGTGAGGGGGATGATGATGGTGTCGGTGGCAGTGGTAGCAGCGATGGAGGGCAGGAACTCAACCATGGTGGTAGCGCTGATAGTGGTAGCGGCGATGGACGGCGATGAAGGAGGGCGCCGAGAAGGAGGAGGAGTGCATCGGCGGCAAGCAGGTGAGGAGGAGGAGGAGGAGCACACCGACCACTGACGACGGCAACGAGTAATCAGAGAGAGAGAGAGAGAGAGAGGTGCTCCATATCTAGAAATGGCTAAGGTTTCTCTCTTTATGAGTGGTTATATAGGATGAGTATTTTTGTCGTAGGAATTGTTTTATTAGGCTAGTGGACTAGAAGGGTTAGGAAAGTACTATAGTGGATCTCTAAAAAATTCTCCCTTAAATTCTATTGATGAAAAGTTACGAATTTTAAGTATAAAAGTTACGATACGAACTAAAATATCATGAATGACCGGTTCTGCAGGTAATTTTTTATGAGGTGGCACAATATGAACGACACAATAGGTATATATGATACACATCTTAAAGGATGTATTGAAGACTTTTCCGGTATACAATTGTCCAATTCTAAAGGTCCAAGAATGAAATGTCACCATAAAGTAAAAACACGGGGAAAAATGCCCTTAAACTGTTCAACAATGAATGGAGTACTGAATTTTGGGCTTCTATTTTTCTGCATTTTCTGAATATCGTGAGCTTTGTGTAAAAAAAAAATTCTTCTTCACAAAAACGAGTGAAGACTTGGAAAACAAAAAATTATGATCAAATGCTAGAAAAACAACATTGAAGAAAATATGTCAAAAGAGATGGGGTACTTTTTTAGTTTATTTTTGTTAGGGAAAAAAACTGAAATGGTCCCTGTAGTTTAGTGTTTTTGTCAACTTGGTCCCTACAGTTTGAATTGGCTCGATTTATACTCTGTAGTTTTCATTTTGTTCCAACTTGGTCCAATTACTAACTTCCGTTAGCCTCCGTTAACCCTAGACACAAATGGGTCCATTTTCTAGTGAATTACCGAACCCTTTCTTCTCTAACCTAACAGACCTAAAGTCTTTTCCTAAAAAGCAAAACGGAGTCACTTTTTTCTAAAAATCAGGTTCTCTGGCCCGTGTTCTTTTTTCTAAAATACTTGAATTATTCTTCCGATATTCAAGAGGTGACGAAGCACACCTAAACTCTATACTCGGTGGAGACTCTAAGTTTTTTTCTAAACCCCTTTTGTGGCCCGAACTATGGCCGGACCTGATTCTCCATTACCCGGAGATATGTAGGCAGTTTAATGAAAGCTCGGTCCCTTTTTAAAATAAAACCCACTTCATTTTCTAAAGTCAAACATTTTTCAAAAATATCCGAACCCCTTTTATAGAACACAAAACTCCTCATTTTTCCTTTCTTTTCAAGAACCATGTCGCAATATATAGGAATCGGATCACTTATTTAAGCCCTAATCCCTCTCACTCCTTCCCCCAAAGGCAAACGAGACACGTTTCAGTCGAAGGTAAAATCCCGGGCATGACAAATGGAGAATGGAAGCTATGAAAAAAATGGAGAAGGGAACAATGAGACTCTGTGTTTTGGTTCAGAGGTATATTAGGGTAAGAGGAGAATGACAGATTACGATTTTAACCCTAAAAAAGGGGACCCATTCGTGTCTGGGGTTAACGAAGTTTAACGGTAGTTAGTAATTTGACCAAGTTAGAACAAAATGAAAACTACAGAGTGTAAATCGAGCTAATTCAAACTGCAGGGACCAAGTTGACACAAATACTAACTACAAGGACCATTTCGGTTTTTTTCCCTTTTTGTTATTTAAATCTGGAACATATTTTTTGGGGGCGACTATTCGCAACCCATTATTTTCTCCATTAGCCCACTTCCTACATTTACTCCATATAACCCATTAATTTCCCTTTATTTACTCCATATAACCCATTAATTTTCCCAAATCTTCCTATTATACCCCTCTCCTCCTAGACCATCATTCACTCTTGCAAAGAGAAATAAACCGCAGCAGAAGGAAGAAGAAGAAGAAGAATGGATCTCTCCTCTCTCCCAGAAGACTAGCGCCAACAGCTCCAAAAAATCCAACAACTCTTCCAAGAACACCAACAACAGCAACAGCAGCAACAACAACAACAGGCCTCATCCCAAGCCTACGATCTGACTCAAGCGGTTCAACCCTACGATTAGTCTTACTACGCTTACTACCAGCAATACCATGACCCAAATCAATCCCAACCCTATCCCCAACAACAAGATCAATCGCAGCAACAAAATCAGTATTTACGATTATTACCAACCCAATTACTCCAATGCGTATCAACAGCAACCACTGCCAAATCAACAACAACCACTGCACGCGTATCCCAATTTTGCCTCGCCCGAGTCGAACTCGCCACAGTCCGGCGAGTCCGGCGCCAGATTTTCGACGCCGAATTTTTAATTTTTTGAACCAGATTTTCGGCGTTACAGGTCCCAAAAATGTAATGTTTTCGACATTTGAATACCGTAATATTTAAATAATTTCGACAGTTAGTTACCAAAATGTTTATATATTTTTGGCAGTCAATTACCGAAATGTGTATATATATATATATATAGGACTTTTCTTTTCTTCAGTAAGAGCATCTCCAATAGGCTCGGGAAGCTCCGGGGAGGTCGAAGTACCGAGCAAAAGTCGTGTTTCCGGGTTTCCAGCAGCCTCGCCTACAGCTCGCCTCTTTTCCCCCTCGCTCCAACTCCTCGCCACGCCCAGCGACGTACAGAAGCCTCGCTGGGCCTCTCTCTCTCTCTGATGTGAACGAATTTCACCCCAAAACAGATCGGCGCCGACTCCGACGAGTATAGATCGAGGCCGACTCCGACGAGTACAGATCGAGGCCGACTCCGACGAGTATTGTTCATCCTTCTCCAGCTAGTTTGCTTCAACTTTCTGGTGGGTTAATTGAATTTTTAGTGATATATATATATATATATATATATATATATAATATACATACATACATACACACGAATTTGTGGGTTTCAATTTGGAAAATATGAATTTCAATTTTTGAGTTTGCATATATGAATTTGTGGGTTTCAATTTGGCTGGATTTTAACTTCTCTATTTGTATTTGAGGTTTCTGGGTTTGTTCGAAGTGAGTGGAAAGAGGAAAGAGGAGAGAGGAGAGAGAGAAAGGGTGATGGGGTAGAATCTGGTACATATGGCATTTTGGAAGCCTAGACTATTGGGTACCCATATGTTGAATAGCTAAAGTAGATAAATGCCACTTTTTCTAGACATTTTGCCAGGATTTTGCCTAGGTTATTGGTGATGCTCTTACGCCACAAGAACTCAATTCCCTTGTTGAGACTTAAATATTCATCATCAGACCTCATTCCACTTAAGAATTCATCCCAGTCATTTTGAACAGTTATGTTTTCATCCTTTTAGACGGTGAATTACCTATCTTACCCTTTTAATAATATATTCATATATGTTTTATTAAATTGACATCCTAAATTAGTGGGATTCAACCATTTTTTAATTTAGTAGGATTCAACCATTTCCTAATTTAGTGGGATTCAATCTCAATAATTATAGGAGATAATTATGAAAGATGATTTCAAAACTTAAAAGATTCGTAATAACCAAATTTCACCGATTTACATTCGAAAACCATATTTATTTTTTCATTTATACCACGTATTATCATGAAACCTTTTGGAACATGGTGGATTGACCATATTTTTATTTTTTGCAAAATTATCATAAAAAATATTCAGAACATATACAGTATTTGTACTGAACATATTTTTCATGGTTAATTTGTCATGAAAACAATAAACCAAAATCATGATTTCTCGGAGGAACTTGAAAACCCATAACATTCCGGGAAAATAACCCTTTTTTGAAACATGGTGGATTGACCATGTTTTTATTTTTTGCAAAATGATCTTAAGAAATATTTCGGAACATACACAATATTCAAACTGACCATGTTTTTCATGGTTAATTTATCATGAAAAACAATAAAACCAAAATCATGATTTCTCAACGAAACTTGAAAACCCATAACATTCCGGGAAAATAGCATGAAAAACCATAAATATAAAATATTTTATTCATGAATATACACCACGAAAAAATATGAATATACAATGTTTTATTCATGAAAACTCAACAATATGAAAAATACATCACGTTTGAAACAAAAAACACCATGAAACGAAAAAGGTACAAAACTAAACGGAGCTAACCAGTAAAGATGTTGAACACCACTCCAGATCTTGGGTCGCTCTATTTGCGATGCTACCTGAACCCATTATTCTTTATCCCAAACTCATCGTCTTTGAACCCGTCGATTCGAGCGGAGGCAAAGTTGAACGGCAACGACAATGGAGCGCCGTTCGTCGGCACGGAGGACGACGAAAGGAGGTCGACAGGGGGAGAAAGGGATCTATTCAAAGCTCCTGAAGCTATTATTGAAAAACCAGCGGTAGGCTTTGATCCCATGACAGCTGCCATTTCAATGATCTCGTGCAAAAATGGACAAAATGGAAATGGTGTTTCAAATTTGGTAGGCTTTGATCCCATAATTACGGGATTTGGTTTATGGGGCAAACAAATTCCATTAATTACAGGATATGACGTCAATTACGGGATTTGATGTTTGGGATTGGTATCTCTAATAACGGTTAAGACCCTAGCTTTAAGATTTCATCCCAAATTATTTACTAATAATATATATATATATATATATATAAATATAAGGGCAGTTCTAAAATTATTTTAAGATGGAAATGAAATCATAACTGTTTAAATGAATTCTTACATGATATGAATAAAGAGGATGGATATTTAAATATTCCTTTATTGTTTCGCTTCGATTCCTCGTCTATCTTCCTCCTCATCATCAAAGCCTTTGGCCTCTCCTCGTACACCAAAAAGACAAAATATCAAAACCCTAACCTCCAAATCCTCCGTCTCTTCACAAAAAAGGGGTTTCAATTCTACCTAATGAAAAGATCTGCATGTACAGATCAGAATCGTCCGACAGATTCTCCTGAAGGTAAGTAAATCCCGTCTTGAGCTAGACCCTGTTTGTTTTGACGGAAAATAAAGCAGTGAAAATCACTTTTCTGAGGCAATATATTACTACTTAATTGCCGAACAGATTTTTCTGATAACGTAAGTAAAATCCCGTTTTGATCCAGACCCTGTTTGTTTTGACGGATAATAAAACAGGTAAAATCCATTTTTGCGTAACAATACCACCTAGTTACCACACAAAGGCATCCTAATAAGTTTGTGTTTTTTTTTGGTAGGTATTGTTGTTTGTGTTGTGGCATAATCAGTTGTGGTGCGGAGAGAGAGAGATGGCTAGGGATAGGGATAGGGATTTGTCGAGGTCGCCTTCGTACAGAAGGAGGTATTCCAGAGAAGCCGAAGAGAGGGGTGGTATTCCTTATAGCCGGAGAAGCCGAAGAGAGAGAAGCCGATCTCCGTATTCTTATAGCAGGTGATACCAGATTACTTACTGTATCCATATCTATGTGTTTGTTGGATTTATTTGAGGTAGGTTTCTGATCTCTTGTTGATTGTCTTTTTTCCCTGGAATAGCATATTCAGAATTCTCAAAGATGATTTAGTTTATCTGAGATGTTTTATAAAAACAGGGGTGGGATATATATATATATATATATATATATATATGCTTTATGAAAAACTGTTTGGATCAAGCACTTTCTGGTCTATCTATCTATATATTCCGGTCTCTCTCTCTCTCTCTCTATATATATATTATATAATATATATATATATGCGGACCTTAAATGTGGACCTCATAGTTTGGAGCCTTCCAATTCATATTTTGATGATCCAAACCGTTCAACTTGTTTAAAACATGTTTTTAAGAGTACCCGCGAGAAATCGGCTCAAAATATAATCGGAATGTGCTTGATCCAAACATTTTTTACATGGAACAGTTCCTGTCAAGCTTTATGAAAACACAAAGTCTAATGGTACAGATATAAAATCTGTACCAGTGGGTACAAACCCCTCTTTGGGCCCATTTTGGGTCTCAAAAAAATCATTAGAGCCGCTCATTTTGTTTAAAATACTTTGCTTATGTACTTGCCAAAAATAAGCTCAATCCGGTATCGGTAAGAGCAGTTACGAAACATCCAATCTTTGCTCTAGAATTCAAGCTTGAATTCTCGGACAAAGTTGGACGTTTTGTAGATGCTAAACTTTGCTCTAGAATTCAAGCTTGAATTCTCGGACAAAGTTGGACGTTTTGTAGATGCTTTAACCGATATCAGATTGAACTTATTTTTCATAGGAGCCGTAAGCAAAGTATTTTAAACAAAATGAGCGGTTCCAATAATTTTTTTGAGACTCAAAACGGGACATAAAAGGGGTTTGTACACACTGGTACAGATATGAAATCTGTACTAGTAGCACCATTGTTATGAAAAACTGTTTGGATCAAACACTTCCCGGTCATATTTTGAGCTGATTTCTTGCTGGCTATGAAGTACCGACACTCCAAAAGGGCGCTGTATCCACATATTGGACACAAGGACACGCGGGGACACGTATTGGACATGTGGCGTGTCCAATAATTTTATTACTCCCCCCGTCCCAAAATGTTGTGTCTGTTTCCTTTTTTGGACGTCTCAAAAAATTATCTATATCTTTTAAAGTATAATATTTTATATGTTCAATATGGATCTTGTTTGATAGATTTTAATTAATATTTTAAAACAAAAATTTTGAAATCATAAAAAATATTATAGATTGTGAGATATAAGCAATTTGTTGTGAGGTTCCAAAAAGGAAACATGCACAACAAATAGGGACGGAGGGAATATTTTTTGATAGGGGACATGCCAGGGAGGCAAGGACACGGCTGGGGGTCAAAAGGTAATTTTTTTAACTTTTCGGGGTTAATATAAAATTATTCAAAAAATTTGGGTTAAATTGTAATTATGCCTTTGAAAGAAATTTATACAATTTGTGAAATTATTCATATACAATGGTTCATAAAAAAATTATATATATATATATATATATATATATATATATTTATACACATGGCGTGTCCCCTGCTGTGTCCGTATTCCCATTTTTTCAGAATTGCTGTGTTCGTATCTGTGTCCGTGCTACATAGCTCACTAGTATCCCTAGAAAAATGTTCTAAACAAGTTGAACGGTTTGAATCATCAATGCCGGTATGTAACTATTATGATAGTCACAGAGATTTGAAGGTTTGCGCAACTAAATCATTTAAGTTTGCACCGTGAAAGTTGAAATCAACCTGATTGGTTACATCGAGAGCTCTTATGTATGCGTAGTTAGTCAAAGAGGCAATTGTGCTCATTAGTGTTGGAGTTCATGTGGCTTGGAATGTTTATTTATAAGATTAACCTTTACACAAAGTGCAATGGCGAGGTGATGACTGATATTATTCTTGATACTATCTAATGAGTATGTGTCCCGCATTGGTATGCAGATATGGTCGCCATGGCATTGTTTCTTAGGGATGCCCACCTTATCAAAAAATAATTTAAAATTTTCTTTCTTTCTTCTCATTTGGCACTTTGTTGTGATTTAACCTAAAAGTTAAGGGAAAACTAATGATGGATTTGAAAATGTCATTTTTCTTGTTTGGCGACTTGTAGAGAACTGGATAGGCATAGTAGTTTCATTACCTTTTTGCTTTTCATTCCCTCTTCATATCCAAGATCCAGACACTGCACAGTCTCTTGAGAGTTTGGAGCATTGGCATTATACCATAAAAGACAAAATGTACAATTCTAGAGTAAGAAAGTTTATATGTAATATCTATCATTCTCTCTAAGGTCATTTGTTGAATTTCAGTTTTCAACCAAAGATTGGACTTGACATCTTTTGATATTATCATGGCTGATCATTTTATTGGCTTCTTCCATTTATTTTAGATAGCAAATCAGTTATGGATAGTTGTGTTCTCTTCGTTTTGCTTATGACGCTGCTGCTCTGAGAGATTCACCTTCCATGAGTATGCTTACAGTTGTTCGCCATCATACTTGTGCAGAGTATTCTCATCTTTGGTCAATCTGATGATTATCCTTCTCAAGTTGCAAGCAATAGTGGTTGAACTATCTGACTTTTGGGGACTTTGCTATTTAATGTGTTGTGGAAATATGCTAAAGAGATATTTGTAATGTTACATCAACTATATTAGACGAGTAAGATAGAATACATTTCTATTTCCTAGAAAATTTAAAGAGACGCAGTTACCTCCCTTCAAATAGGAAGCGAGCTGGTGATGGTTGCTGACGGGTGTCTTTTTGTTGTTCGATTCTTTAGAGGTTTCATAATGAGAAAAGAGGGAGCAACCAGTTAATTCTTAGCAATGTTTGAGGTAACTGTACATGATTCTATACATATTGTGCTAGATGGTGCTGGGTCGGTGTGATACTAGACATGCTATATTCTATGATTTGCTCATCTTTATTCATTGCTCATTACCTTAAATGCTATTACACAGACGAAGAAGTCGTTCAATTTCCCCTCGACGCCGCAAAAGTCCTTCACCATCTCCAAGGCGACGTAAAAGTCGCTCTCCTACACCAAGGCGTCATAAGAGACAAAGGACCTCATTATCTCCTATAGCTAAATCTCACAGTCCTAGTAGCGGGTCAATAGAGCGCAAAAATGCCAGTGAAAAATTGAGAAAAGAAGAAGAAGAGAAGAAACGGTATATCAACGCTTTATGTCCTTTACTGATTAACTCTTTTTAACTCTTTTTCACGTTTTCGCTCATCTTTTTGCTCCATCTCAGAAGTATGATATGTTTGTTTCCATCTTTGTTCCTCTATTGCGTGCTCTGAAGTACGTAGGACACACCGTCACACTCTTATCTGCTTTTTACTAGAATGTATACGAATTTGCCGGGGATCTACTTTTTGCTTGGTCTTGTACATTTACAATGTACCCACATTTTTGTTTCATTTCTTTGTTTTACGTTTGACAAGAATGAATGGAAAATAAGGGGAAATCTGCAGTATCAACGGCCTTGTGTTGTTAAACACCCACTTTGGTGCAGGAGCCTTGATGGTGATCAGGCAAGAAGCTATTGGCCCATGTGTATTTTCTTGTTTGTTTTCTAAGAAATCAAACACAAAATCATGTCATTGTACATTGGCGTGCTTGTAGCATTATTGTGTTCTTTGCTTTTTGAATCACAACAAAAAAGGTTACTGCCGGTGCATCTGAGGTAAAGTGTAGCATGGGACGAACTAAACTTCAGATGATCTACCAACTGCTCTCTGAAGATGGGAGCACATTTTATGTTCTCTTACTTAGAAAATATGGGGCATTATAGTCAAACCCCTTGTGTCATTACTCATCACAACATCTTCTTGGTAGGCTGAATTGATTGTGTAGCTCCCCATTTCCTCACTTTAGAGAGTACCTGTGGCCTCAGTATTTACCGACTTTTCTCATAATCGCTTTGTGAAATAGCCATGTTCTGTACCATATAATTTTGGTTACGGGTTCTTATGCACATGCAAAAAAAATTGTGTTCACCTTTATTCGAAAAATATGGGACAGATGAATCCAAGTCCATTTTTAGGCCCCTTATCTGGCAATGCATTTTCATGAAATGTTATTATTTTTCCGTTCTTGGAAACACTCGACCTTGCTGAAGTTCGGTGGAAAAGTACAGAATTAGATTAGTTGATTTGGTGGTGTCTGCATAATCAGTTATGTAATTGGGAATTGTAAGCTTGTGGAAATATGCAGAAGGTGCTCTGACATTTTCAAATGCATTTTCGTCGTCATTAGTGAGGGGGAAAATTATTTTTACATTGTGTTATTTGAATTATCTCATTGTTCACTCTCTAGGAAGTTGAGTTGACATGATATTCGTTAGCCTGGAACATCACAGGGTTGAAAGAACTGAGTTCTATTCTGGGTTTGGGGTAGGTTGGTCTCTGGGTATCAGGGAGCCTTTGGCTGTTACTGTCAAACTCTAATCCCCCTTTTGGTTTGGTACATGGTGTGGAAAGTAGCAAGGGAAAGGAGGAGATGGATTTAGCATCTCTAGCCAATGTATATTTGGGTTCCCAGTTCCCACGAAGTTGTTTGGTTGAGTGATGGAAGGGAGTGGGTTAACATTGCTTTTTACAAATATTCTCTTATGTTCTGTAGAAAACTTGACCAACAATTGAGGGACAAGAGGGAGCCCTCCTATCTTCTGTCAATGGATTAGGAGGATTGTATTTTTGGGCTGGGAGGATTTCTTTCCCTGTTCTCTCTCTTATACCTGTCATCCCTCCCACCAAACAAGCAAACATGCTTCTTTTCTTTCCGGCTTTCCTCTTTACATTACCCATCAAGATTCTTTTTAGTAATCCAAACAATTTATATTTCTGGTCTTCTTTGTAAATAGTACTAAACAATGGAATCACTGTCTTTGGTCTACCTCACTGACAGCTGAACTAGGCACAATTACGTATATTAACTAGAGTTTGGCTTTGACACAAATGTGATGCAAGGATGAAAGTGTTATGGTGATTAGTTTTAAAACTGCAAATCGTTTCTTGACATTCTTCTCCACAGGCTTTTTTGAAGGAAGATACTGCTATAGATCAACTTGTTAAATTTGATGATCAATTGGATGCCTCGTTTATCTACTATTCACCAGTTTTGAACTCATTTGTTTGGATCAGGAATCAGTTAGAGGTATGCCTTAAAAGCATGAACTTGTTTTTTGTGCCTTTGTCGTCATGAAGGTTAGTTTGCCATTCAGTATGTAAAGTAAAAGTGGGGTGGTAACTGGAAGTTTACGATGTAAAATGCCACTCCCATTTCGCTGCTAATCCGGCTTCAAAGGCATTTCTGGAATAAAAAAAACGACGTGCTTCCCTTCCCTATCGTGGCCATTTTCTGCTTAACTTTCTTTTTGTTCTATCAGGCGTCAACAGGAGGCAGAATTGGAACTGATAGAAGAAGAAACAGCAAAAAGAGTGGAAGAAGCAATTAGGAAGAAAGTCGAGGAGAGCTTGAACTCAGAGGAGATCAAGCTGGAGTTACAGAGGCGATTGGAGGAAGGTAGGAGGAAGCTTCTTGATGTGGTTGCTGTTCAACTTGAGAAAGAGAAGGAATCTGCTGTTATTGAGGCGAGAAAAAGAGAGGCAAGTATCCATTATAAAATTAAAAAGGTCCCTGTACAGATCACTTTCTTTTCCATATTTCAAGCTTGTTAAAGTTTTCTTGAGTTACTCCTATCTCCTGTTTTTCTTGGTAGCCTAACAGTTTACCTGCGGTACACTTGATTGAATCGGGACAAGGGTTTGCCTGTCACTGGTTGCAAACACATTAATTTGCATATGGAAAATGGTATGCGAATGCCCTGAGACGTGGCCCCCTTTGGAATCCTAACCTTCTATATGCCCATCCTATAAGAATCGTGATTCTCTGCCTAGTTATTGTGGTTTGCTTTTGGTCAGTCACTGCTTGTTAAAGGAATGAGAATGAGCACCCCAGGGCCTATTTGTCTCTGATCACGGAGGATATTCTGAGATTGCTTTAACATCTTAGTGAAACTTCCTAGACTATCTTGTTATAATTTGGAAGAACCTATTTAAAGGTCTCTATAGATGGGGCTTTAAATCCACTATATGCATGGATTGCTAAAGGTTAGGTCTGTCCCCAGTTCTCCTCAGCCCATTCCCCCAGTGATTAGGGATTACATGGGTACTGTTAATTGTTATAGAATGTTGGGTGGATGCTGTTTCTTCCCCTAAGGGCAGATTCCTAAGGTTTTTCTTTGGTGTTCTTGATTGTCCTCCATTTCTGCTTATCGTCTGTGCAATTAATACTTTTGAACTAACATGTTTTTCTTTGGTGTTCTTGATTGTCCTCCATTTCTGCTTATCGTCTGTGCAATTAATGCTTTTGAACTAACATGAGAAAGATAATTCAATTTTCTGTTGTCATACAGGAACGAGCTAAAAAAGACAAAGAAGAGCTGGAGAGGATGATTGAAGAGAACAGGAGGAAGGTGGAAGAAGCTCAAAGAAGGGAAGCTTTAGAACAGCAAAGGAGGGAGGAGGAACGATACAGAGAACTGGAAGAGCGTCAAAAACAGAAAGAAGAGGCCATGCGAAGGAAGAAGCAGCAAGAGGAAGAAGAGCGCGCAAACCAGATCAAACTGTTGGGCAAGAACAAAGCCCGGCCAAAAGTCTCATTTGCAATCGGTTCGAAATAGTTGATGACTGGGATTTAAATGTGTGTCAGTTACATTTGTCAAGTTAGTGCTAGTTGAAGCAAGATATATATGCTGGCTGCTGTAGTGTTTTGGTCCCTCAATATTTCCAGTGTAAGTTTTAGTGTAACATGAATTTATTTTTTTTGAAGAAGTGTAACATGAATTTGAGACCTTGTTTTTGGTTTCGGTTGAATCCCAATATATTTTGGTTCATCTTTTGTTTTTGGTCTCTATTGTCCAAACAAAAATATACTAACTAGGAACCCAATGAGATACAGTGAACCCTTTTCGATTTGGGGATCATTCACTGAACTAATCACTCTTTTCTTTCTTTCTTTCTTTTTTGTTTTGTTTTGATTTTTTTGTTTTTTTATTTTTTTTTGGGTTTGAAAAACATTTAGAAACACCTGTAAAAGACTTAACGCTTTGTTTGAAGTGAAACTTTATAGTTAGTAGTAACTAGTTATTGCTTTGTGTTTGGTTTCAGAAATGATTTGTTCTCCGAGATTCTTTACCGGAAAATATCTATATTGAGGCGGCACATGCCGTAGATATAAAGTTAGAATGTAGGTTATATTAAAATGAATTTGTTTCATGGTTTCAGCTGGCACATACACTCCACTTTTTGCTTATTTTTGGGCTACACATTCTAGGTAGTATTGGTGATTCAGTATCACTATTGACAAGAGAAAATAAATAAGGAATTATAGGAGTAACTTTTCTCTTGTTCGAGATTAAAGAAAAGAGAAATGGATATTAAAGAAAGGAGGGAGGAAAGTGATTTATGCTCCCTCCGTCCCTTTTTAAATATCCTATATTGAAAAACACGCAGTTTTAAAAGTCAACTTTTACCTCTATTTTATACTTTTTCCATCAATTTTTCTCTCCACTTTACACTTTTCACATCAACTTTACCTCCACTTTCCAAAATTATCCTTCACTTTATACTTTCCACATCAACTTTTCAAAGTGGACCCTTATTTTGAAACAACCCAAAATGAAATAGTAGTCATTTAAACAGGGACAGAGGGAGTAAGTAACTTGAGATGACAATGGAAAATCACACAGAAGAAAAAAGACGAATTATTAATTTCTCTTTCTTTCTTAAAGTTCCAAACGCTATAAGATGAAAGAAATAAAATTTATTGTCAAATTGTCAACAAGCAGTTGTAGAGGATATTGGGAATACCTCCAGCAACCACAACACTTCTATCAAACAAAACTAATATCATGGAAGGGGGTTTATATTTAATCGTACCAACTTGCAAAAATATTAGTACAACACTCAACAACCTTAATAAAGGGTAACCTGTGGAAAAAACCATCGAACGAAACTTATCCTATCAATCAACGGCAAAAATACTGGCACAATGAACTACATGAACCTCATTGCTTCCGACTGTATCTGTTTACCCTCTGATTTTTCACGAAACTTGAGCTCCCTAGAACAGGAAAATCATATTTTTCTTCGAAGATGGACTTATTGCTTGCCTCTGCAGTAATAGGAACTCTTACAGGTTCACGATAGGCCATCTTATTGTCTTCCGGTAGTTTTTGTTGTTGCGCTAGCGACTTTGTGTTGGGAGAATATACAAGCGGCTTTGTCCCTGTGAGCTCTGGGTCGGACGAAAACCTATATGGTTGTTTGGCGTCATCCATTTTCCTGAAGGTGATGGACATCCTGCAGCAAAGTAAAAAATAAAACGTATGATCTGAAAACAAGTACTCCCTCCGTCCCCTTTTTATAGTCCAGCATTCTATTTTGGGCTGTCTCTTAATAAGTGTCCATTTTGTAAAGTTAGTGGGTAAAAGTTGATACATTTTCCATTTTGCCCCTAAAAGTAGATTCTATTTTAAAAAATTAGTGAGTAAAAGTGTAATGATGATGTCTCCATAAAGGGTAAGTAGGGAAAGTGGAGGTAAAAGTTGATGTGAAAGATGTAATAATGATGTTTTCTTAATAAGTTGGAATTACGAAGCGGGACACTTAAAAAATGGACGGAGGGAGTACCAAAGATTCAATTCCTTCTATACATGTGAGAGACTGCTTTTGGGAAAATGATAGGGCCGGCTCTAAGGCAAGGCCTAAGAGGGCGTCGCCTAGGACCCCCACTTTTAGGCCCAAAACTAGGGCCCCCAATTTACGAAAGAATATATAATAGGCTTATTTATTTTTTTAGTCCTCACAAAATGGGCTCGGTTTCAATTTTGTCCTCACAAAATTTTTTGTTTCAATTTTACCCTTATAGTTTGTAACCCTATTTCAATGTTACCCTTTCCGTCAAAGTTGAACGGGAAATGCCAAACTGCCATCTGGCTAACGGTTTGGTAATTGTGGGACCCTCTTTTACACGTCTTTGTCCACCTGTAAAACAAAAAACCCTAACCAAAATTCCCCAAATCATTTCCCTCCAAACCCAAGGAATAACACCTTCCCTAAATCGTTTCCGCCCAAACCCTCCCTCCAAACCCAACGAATAACCTTCCCCAAATCGTTTTCACCCAAACCCACCCCTTAACTTGACCTTCCTACAATGACAGCAAAATCATTAGGGATAATAACGTCTAACTCTTAAAAAAAACTATTTTTTTGTCAAATCAAAGCTTACGTAGTAGTTCCGGCAGCCGAAAAACCTCCTAGACGGGTTATTGTCCGTCCATGAAGTCGTCAACATTGGTCTCTTGCCGCACTTGCAAACCCAATCCCTTCGATTGCTTGCAGTGTTGTTTGATGATGAACTACCCATTACTGAGGTCAATGATACATCTGCTAAGTGATGGTGAGGGTTTTTGGTAAGGTTCATGATGCTGTTTGGGGATCGCATTTGGTGGAGAAGAGATTTGGGGGAAATGTTATTCGGTGGGTTTTCGGGATAGCTAAATTTGGAGATTAACATTTTTAGGGTTTTACGTTTAGTTTTGTTCACCCTCCACTTAAGAGAGTGAATATTACCCTCCTCCTTATTGGTTGAAATGGTGTGGATTCCACCATAATATGATGTCATGCTTACCGAAAAGAGTATTGCATGTGTGGGATCTACACTACTTTAACAATAAGAGGGAGGGTAATATTCACCCTCTGTTAAGGAGGGTGGACAAAATTGCACTCTTATACAGATGGGGGAAATGAACTGGGGGAAGAGAAGTGGGGCCTAGTGTGCTGCTGTCCAACTTTGACGGAAAGGGTAACATTGAAATGAGGTTACAAACTATAAGGATAAAATTGAAACCAAAAATTTTGTATGGACGAAATTGAAACCGAACCTATATAATATATACAGCACAATTCTAAAGAAGGGCCCATGTGGTTTAGCGGTAGGAAGGCTATGTTGGAAAACCTTTGGTTGCTGGTTCAAGTCTCCTTGCGTTCGTTTTTTATTCCTAAATAATTTTTCCACTTGGCTGTTTTATGTTACACGCTATTCATATGTTTGGCACTCAAAATCAACAATTTACAGTATGTTGTGTGCTAGGATACCAATATACCATGCCACTGCACTAACAATTTATTTTTCTTGTGTAATTGAACGTTTATGTAATATCTATTAACTTATAGATTTAAAATACTCCACCACATTAGAGTATGTTCACTTCGCTTTTGTAATTTTCCTCTCGAATTATAATATGGTATCTTCCTTTTACAAGATAAATTCTTTCCAAAAATAGTTTTAAAATTGATTAAAAGAAATTCATAAGACTCCCTATAACGGGCTCTTTGAAACGTGGCGGAGAAGACGATATTAGCTATTAGTAAATGAGATATATATGGGAACACATGTTCACAAACTTATGGCCTTTACATAAAACAGATGCATAATCCAACAAGGCGAAAGGACGCCTAGAAGCTGCGATTTTCTTTAGAAAAAAAATTAAGAGGCTTTATCAAATGGTATGGTAATTTTTTCAATCTAATAATGGCTTAAGAATGCTTCACAATTTCTGGTAGAATTTGTGTCAATTTAGCAGTAGCATCTAAAGTTTGGGTCATAAGGATGAAGGGCCCATCTTAAATCTTAGGGTCGGCCCTGAAAAATAGATGCAGAATATAGATTCATAGAACTACAACCAAAAAGGGCTATGCATACCTTTTTGCTGGCACACCGGGAACACAATGCTTGGCAACATCAGCTCCATTACCACTCAGAATGAGCACTGATCTGCAATACATATATATATTTTTTTGCTGATTTCTAGCGAATACCCTTAAAATCACGTTCTGATCACATTGAGCGACTCGAATCATCAAAATTTGATTGAGAACTATGAGATGATTTTTTAGGTGTCCCCGGAACCACCCCGATATATATATATACGGGACGGTTCCAGGGACATTTAAAAAAACATCTAAAAAAACACTCCAAATCTCAATCTCATAGTTCCCGATCAAATTTTGATGATCCGAGCCACTCAATGTGTGCAGAATGTGATTTTAAGGGTACCCGCGAGAAATCGGCAAAAAAAATTACCGGGAAGTGCTTGTTTTGAGCAGTTTTTAATTGAACCGTTGAATAAAAACTGTTCGGAACTGTTCGGATCAAGTCCTTCCCGGTCATTTTTTTTGCTGATTTCTCTTGGGTACCCTTAAAATCACGTTCTGATCACATTGAGCGGCTCGGATCATTAAAATTTGATCGGGAATTATGAAGTGTTTTTATAAATATCCCTGGAACCGCCCCGATATATATATATATATATATAACAAATTAATATTAGAGGTGAAAATATGAGGAAGTCGGGTGGAGTTAAATACAACCACCTTGGTTAAGCAGTGAAAATTAGAAGAGTACTGATTTGTTTTGCTAGGCAAAATAGGGCTAGGCAAAATAGGGTGGAGGTGACCACAGCGTGGGAACCTCTGAGGTGTGAGCAAAAGGGGTCTTCCCACTGAGGAGCCGAAGAAGAGGGGTCTAGATGGGCCCGCAAGGAGGGGGTTAGCACCAAAATGGTGCATTAACTACCAAAGCTTGCAATTTTCAACTTCTTTCCACAAAGAGGTGAGATATAATACAATAGGTACAGGGGAGCCATCTACAAGGGAGACGAATATCATAGCAGCACGCACCACTTAGGTCTAGAGAGAGATGTGTCAAATATGGAAGATTCTTAGTGACAGTTAATTCGCAAGATAGTGATGTTTACTTACCCGACTGGTAAAGGTATAGAGACAGGACCAGAAAACTCTCCGGCATCTACAACTTTCAGACTTGCACCAAAGAGTATGTTGCACTCTGTCAAGAACGAAACAGTGCAAAAAGGCCGAACGAAGTCGTGGTGGTCGATGTGAGGTGGAATGCAATCCCCGGCTTCATAGATATTCACAATACAACTGTTAGGAACACATGTCGGAGGCAAAACATGCCACCTCACCATCCTCTTTATCATTTGCTTGAACAAGGAAGGTAGCGGATCAACATCCTCGTCTCTAACAATACCTGGGGGATTCCCATTCTTGTCCTGTGACGGAAAGAGAGCAAAAAGAGTTAAAACACAATTGCGGAACTATTGATAGAAACAATGAAAGAAGAAGTAGGAACTAAAATAATACCACTGCATAGTTGTAACAGCAACCAAATTGAATCGTGACACGCCCTTTTCCTCGCATCCACTTCCTTGGTTCCGAATATGTTCGTTCTGTGACACGTTAGCATTGCATGAGATAAACAGAACAATATGATATCCAGGTGTAACTTGAATTGACTAACGCATATGAAAAGGCTCGCATCATAACAAGTAAAAACTTTGGATCTATACTTCTCTCTCATAAAACACTTAAGGGATCACATACCACCACCTTCTAACATATCTGATAAGTAGAAACTATTAAGCAGATAAACTTAGCTGTTTAGTAGGAGAAGACGGGGGGAAATTTCACCTAATTTGGCTCAAATTCTTTACTTGTGCATTTTACCTCAATGAAATTCTTCTTAATTAGAAAGATCATTCAATTAAAGTAATGTCATTTGACTGAAAATATCCTGGATTGATTCAGGCCTTTTGGTTAAGCCTGTTTTTAAACAGAGGCAATGCCAATGTCCAACAGTACTCCTTAACCATACAAATGTAATTATGTAATAGCCGCCATGAAAACATGTTAACTATTCACAACACAAGCATTACGGTTTAGAAAGAAGACATTCAACTTCTTGTTGCACTCGATCAGAACTAAACTCGAAGAACAAAGGAAGACAGAGGGTTCATTCATCATACCTCTAAGCTGACCATTCTGCCCCTTGCGCTGCAAACCATAGACACAATCAACAATTTCCTTTTGCTCCTCGGCATTAAAAACTCCAGTGTGAAGCTCAAGTCCATGAAGCACATTTGTTGTCTTCCCATTAACCCTCTCAATATGAACAAAATCCTTCTTCCTTCCAATTTGTGCAAACCTAACACCCTCATGCTCCTTAGATAACCCACTATGAGCATGTGAGGGACCTCCACTGCGTCCATTACATAGTGCTATTTCAAAGTCCGAGTGATGGAATGCTGCTTGTTTGCTATTTACTGATGTAGGCGATGAGTATACATGCTCAGGGGTTTGGATAGAGCTCCATGATGTCGTTTTACTGGCAGATTTAGAAGTTCTCTCTGCCAGTACCGAGCTAGATGAATTTGCAGACCAGAAATCCACGGATCTTTGATTGTCATCACTTGCTTCTGATAATTCTTTAGATTTCTCTGCAAAAATAGAAGAAACACAAATTATGGTACATATGCCGCCCGACCTTATAAACAAACATAGAGGTAGCAATGCAAGTACAAAGGTAACTCGTTTGGCAAGGAAGCGAAACGCAAGTGATGTGCTTCTTACAAAGATGTTCCTCATACATACTCTGTCCCTCCCCATATAACTAGATGTGTACATAGATTATGTCAACCACACACAATCTACGAAAAATCACTGAACAAAATTCCCGAAAATAAAAGAACACAAAACTTTCTAAAAGCTCAATCACGGAAGGTTTGAGCCCAAATAAATACATTTGTACAACTTCATACACCCTAATATAGTTTTATTAACCTAAACTTTTTGAAGCCATGGAATTTTATTGTCTATGACAAAGTTTCCTCCTTTACTGCAGCAGTTTTTGGAGACCTGCCTCAGCTTTTTATGCTCTATTCTTTCTTGTTCATCCCCTCTCAACTATCTTTACTTCAACAATGCAACGGTATCAGGAGATTCAAATGATACATAGAGGCAATGAAGCGGCCGTTAGCCATTCCAAATCATTTTTGGCAAGAAAATTATTCAGTGCACGTAGAGAAATCGTAATGGTATTTAGGAAACAGACAAAAAAACTGGATACGAATCAATACGTATCAGAAATCTACCGTGCAATTTTACAGTCTCACTGGTATATCAGAATGTAACGGTTTTACTATGGATGTGTAGCGGTCGATGCAATATGTAGCTGCTCATATTTAAAACCACACACTTAATACTTTGTTACAACGGATATCCCACAATAACCCAGATATATCGGTGTATATAGAAGAAAAACAAAACTCAGAAGTACTAATTAGCCCTACGATTCAAGAGCTGTACTCTGTCCCTGAAGTACCCAAACGATGACTAAAGTAGTGAGCAATCCAAAATATTTCCTGATACATAGCTAATCCAAAACGAGAGAGAGAGAGAGAGATGTTAACTTACTGGTGTCAATTAGTTTACGAAATCGAGAGAGCAACACAGCTTGACAGTGTTGACAAAACCCTTCAGTACCCACTTCAGAAAAAACTTCCAAAATCTCTTCTTTCTTTAAACCCTTCAACAGACCCATAAACCCATCTACGGCGCCGGAAAAATCACCGGGCATCTCCACCACTGTCTTTTTGCTTGAACCCAAAAGGGCCAAAACCAGACGAATCAAACAGGAAAGCAATCAGATCTGGAAAAAACTAAATTGGGAACATCCCATAAATATCTTTAGATGTATTTATAGGCCGGAGAATTGGGACTTGAGTCCACGGAGGAATGAGATTTAACCGGAATTCAAAATAAGTATTTATTTTTTAAGGGGATAATTTTAAGTTCCAAAATAATGTGTTTAGGCAAATAATTTTTCTAACAATATGAATCTTATTTGATTGATCTCATCGAGATCTTTTGGACGGTACCAAAAAAAATGAAACATTGTTTTTTATTTACATTATTTTTTAGTTTGAAAATGTCAAATAAATACTTATTTTTTAAGAAGGTGTTGTGAAACGGGTTCTACTTGTGGAGAAAATTTTCAATGTCGAGCGGGTATAACGTGATGCCAGCTTGGCGCATCCGGGTTGTTCATTTCGGTTTTGGACGACTCAGATTTGAAGAGAGAAAGATGAGAGTAATGGGATTAGAGGAGAGTATGTTTCAATCTGAACCATTCAACACATTTTTATACGGTCCAAATAGACTGCTCAGACATCACATGAGCGTTACCACGTGGTACCTCACGGGGTCCTAGTTACTGGTTTGTTTCCTAACACTGTATTCGAGTTATCCGAGGTTGCGAGCAGTACTAGTACTCTATCTTATTGGGTTGAAATTGCGTACTTTTTACAGCGGAAAATCTATTGGATTGTCACTCTGTCTGTCAATAACTAGAGGTTTCAAATCACACGTGAAGGGTAGTTCTGGAACCCGGAAAATTATTCGGTGTTTCTAGTGCAGTTTTTTTTTTGATCATTTAGTGCAGTTTTTTTTTGAACGGCAAATTTCCAGTGTAAGTTTCCTGCAATTCCCCCAACTTGAAATTGTCACTAAAGTAGAGTGGGACCCATCAATTCCACGTAGGATCAGTGTGGTGATCGGTCCCAGTCCCTGCTGATAGCAAAATTGTTACTCCGTACTATTTAGCTTTCACTGTGGGAGTGGGAGTACTCTGAACAATGATGGTTGCGTTGACTAATTTACTTGGCTAAAATTCCAGAGAATCCAGTTCCGATAGCCCAATAATTGACAATTCCTTGCCTCTGAGATTAAACGTCATCTAAAAGAAGAAGCCAAAGCCGGTTCACAAACCGAGTCAGTTAAACATAGAACACAGTAGTCAATACTCGCTATACAAAAGGTGATCTGTATACATTCTTGAAATGAAAGATGCAACATTTTGTTCAGGTGTAGTACTGAACCGATATTCTGTGAGTGGTTTAAGAGGTTTTACTATGATTATCTGTCAACATTCTAGTGTAGAATTTCTGCTTAAATGAATATGGCATGTAGTCGTTAAGGAGATTCCTCCACAGGGACATCTGAGTAAGCACATGTGTAACTCTCCACTTTTACTTCGTCCTTCCCTCTAAATCTGGTCCAGGAAACTTTCCATGTCTCCAGCAAACTTTGCCTGCATTAAGATGTAACAGCAAACACACGGATGAGAGAGAGATAGCGAGAGGGGAGAGGATGGTGCACATGCCTCGTCACTAGCCTATTTAAAGCAGAGTCTGCGAAAGACACCACCACTTACAGATGATGAAAATAATATGTGCAGAAAAGTACATGTGAACTCTTCATAAAAGAGAGAAGGAAAAGGAAAAGGAAAACAAAAAAGTACTTCCAAGTTTAATTTCTGGAAACAGAATGGAAATCTTCAATAAGATGTACCCACAGGAGAATTGTAGAAAAATATGAATGTGTGGTGGCATATCCATGTCGTAAAACTACACGATTGTAAAAGTCTTGAAAGAGTGAAGTCTGGGGACAGCCATAAACGTAAGGAATAGGTTTTGTCGTATCCAGTTCGCATCCCTATCTGCGCTTCTTAAATATGTGTAATTTCGAATGCTGAAAAAGGCATTATTGGTTCAATACTGCAGACACTTCCAAGGCACACCAAAAAAATAAAAATAACTTGATACAGATGCTATGAATGAGCAAGCAAACTCCAAAGAAAACTTGTTTGAGCACCTCCATATGCTAATATTTAACTAAGAAAAAGCTTTGTTCCACCAAAAATTCGTCAAATTGAACTAAATGATAAATGAAGCCAAATCGATGGAAGGTTGTTTTAGATAATAGGAAAATAGAAAGACATGAAGACACTCTTGAAAATGCCCCACCCAATATATACTGGTTACCCTCAATGCTAAGTGCAGATAGCAATTAGCAGGAAGTCAAACAGGGTAAAAGTAAAGGAAAGAATACCTTTCTGCTTCATTGCTCCTCTTTGCAAGCATAAGTGCCAACAAGACTGGAACCATTGCTGCACACAAATGCTTAAGAGTGTGCCCACTGACAATATGGTGTGTCCATTTATATATCGGTTTATCTGCAGCTTCTTCCACCTTAGCTAAAAGATAAAAACCTGCATATAATGATAAATGTAGCTTAGAATGGCAGAAGTAACTACAAGATTAAACAAATAACATAAGGAAGATGCCGATAAAAAATAATAATAATAATAATAACGTAAGGAAGATACAAACCCGCAGCCCAAAGCCAGTATGCAGAATGTGTGTACATTGGAGGCAACAAGATAGCCATCAATGGAATAGCAATGCAAGGAACAAACTGAATCAGAGCATATGGACGGAGATCATCGAAAAACCTGCAAATCAAAATGCGGTCAACAGATGTTTACATGGAATTACAGGTCATGCTCATGCAATTTGTAGGCCAACTCACTATAGAAGTCAGACCATTTGAGCCTCCGACTTAGAAGATTATCTCCCAAGCAGAGGTTTTTCACCAACCAAACTATATCCATCCATAACTTACACTACTGCAACACCATCAAATTCTGATGAGTTTTTGGTGGATAGAAACAAAGTGCTTAAAAAATCTGACCAAATGCTTCATCCCATAAAATATATAAAACAACAAGATCCTCTTCCATGTATAAAGGATTCACTTGCTTACCTCCAGTACAATATGCTGATGACACCTGCCAAGAGGAGGAGAATTATGGACACTGTTCCCTTTTGCTCGTTGATTCTTTCAATTATAAAGATTGCCATGATTGACGTGAATGCAATGGTCATCTGCAATAATTACTGATTAATGTCAAAACAAAAATAAACTATATATAATATCAAGTAGAGCCCGCGGATGGAGAAGCTGACCGGCAAGCGATCCCACACGAGACGAGCGTCATTTGGCTTGAGATGATAGTAAGATGACCCAATAGCAACAGCAGCAACACCAATGAAAAAAATTGACCAACCCCAAACCTCACCCTGCAGCCTTCACAAACATTTAACCATTACTCTAAAACAATACGTATTCATCAGCATAATAAGACATTGGCAATCATGTACTGCACAAAACCTCAGCCAAAAATAGTTCCTGTGAAAGCAAAGTATGAGCCCCAGGAGACCAATTACAAGGAATAGGAAATTGGAAACCACATTCAGTGTATTTGGTATACCTGAAAGTTAAACAAGAATGTCAGCTACATAATAATTAACTAGACAGGAAGCTCCACATATTGCTCAAGCAAAAAGATAACTACAATTTTTGCCAATGCTTTAACTCATTACAAATTTATACTGAAATGAGTAATGTTGGTCAATTACAGGCATCATTACCAACAAATAAATAAATTTACAACAAGAAAGATGGATGAAGTAATCATACTTCATAACAGATTTTAATTCATAAAAGTCAAATTAGAAAAAAAGGATAAGAAATCCATGTAAACCTAACTTAAGACTAGTATTTCAGTCACTTATTTGAACAAACTAAGGCTAAGCCTATATTGGATACAAAGACAGAGACACTACAATGGGGAACAAACGGTCTTGCTGATTTATGTTGCAACTAGATGACAAACTTAATTGTTAGAGCATGTCTTGTACTGATTAATTATCACCTGCAAAACTAGTAAACGGGCATGGAACAACCTCTCTACTCATTTTCCAATTGGTTTTCAGTTAGATACTTTCACATGGTATCAGGGCTAGAATTTAGAATTCTTTTCGGCAAGACTATCAAGAGTGATCCTCTTTGTTTGCGCCATAAATGCTTCTACTTCTTTTTTCTTTTATAGTGATCCTTGTCTTCAGGATCATTTGTTACTTCTCCACGTGTGATCCTTATCTTTCGGATCCACTTTTTTAATATGCAAAAGGCAACATAACCATTTCCAGTTTGGCAAACAACCTTCCAGCTCTTGTTCATTTTTTTAATCAACTTTGAAATGCCTAGAAGTTAAAACAAACTATTTAGACGCCACCTTTTTCCATTCAAAAGAGAAGCACCCAGTACCAAAAACAAAATGCATACCCCATGTTGAACTTTGTTAACCTGAACAATTGATGAACGAAAAGGTTACACCTACTAAAATGAACAAGTAGCTGTTACAGGTCAAATTTAGAATGCTCAAATGAATGAATGTAGCATTAGTAATCCAGAGCCACCTCGGTATTCACATGATAACTGTAAAATCAAATAAACACAGCCTATTTGCTTCAAATAATCTACCAAAAATGAGAAAATGTGGGAACCAAATACAAATACTAACTTGGAATCAGAACCATGTCACTAGCCATCCCAACCACTATGGTCCTAATTTATTTCCTCCAACCCAGCCCTTCCAGCCCTTGCCAAGTACAAGGGAAAGGCTAAACTGTACACAGTACGAAAATGGTAATGACGTACAACAAATTGTGATCACACACCTCAATGACTCGTAAATCATAATTGACACTACAAATACAAAGACCATAACTACGACACTCAAATCCTCATAAGTCATAACTTTTCTCTCCACAAAGCATTGTAAAAGAAATATGACGTTCGTAACAGTACCATAAAAACTCATGTTATGGCACACCCCTTGGCAAGTGGCAACAACGGGTCAATGGTTCTAATTGTCACCACAAAAACTAACTCAATTTGGAGAAAATTACCTCTGAGGATAGAAAAGTGCATGTTAATTGTCATTAAGGATGAACTCAATTTTTATTTATCTCTAAGGATGATCACATTATGAAGATTATCCTTTTACCCTTCAATAAATACAATTTCATACTTTATTATTTTTTCCTATTATAGGATAGGGTAGGGTAGGGTAGGGCTAGGGTACCCTACTCTAGCCCCCTAGAGCTAGGATATTAAGTACTTTTATAGGATTTTAGGGTGCACTTTCCTATTATAGAGTTTTAGGGGTTTAGGCACTTTCATATGGTTTAGGGTTTTAGGCATTTCAATAGGATACCATAGGGTTTAGGTTTAGGCACTTTCATAGGGTTTAGGATTTTAGCTACTTTTATAGGTACCCTAGGATTTATGTTTAGACACTTTTATAAGGGCAATTTTGAAAAAATATTCCAGAAATACTTAACGGTGCATTTCCGTTTTTTCCCTGGACCTACACGTAAAAACTCCTTGAATTTGCTTATGGCACCGGATGTGTACCATAAATTCCTACCAAGTAATAATGGACAGTTCAAAACAGGAATGGTTCAAATGTTCAATACAAACCCTAAGTGTGCAGAAACTTCAGGGATTGTGATTCGGATCCAATATGTAAGGAAAAAATACGATCATCGGAAGATTTGCACAGATTGCAGCCAGAGAGGGAAATTATTACCAAGGAATTCGCGTTGGTCAGCAAAATCGTGATACGCTTCCGACTGGTGAATCGCCGGTGTGACGATCATGAGGACTACAAAGCACAGAATCGCCACTCCCCATGCCAACAGTGTCTGTTTCTTCATTTCTTGATTAAATAAATTACCAGTTCGTGTCTGAGATTACGCGTATCTGAGAGAGAGAGAGAGAGGGTGTCTGCAGAAGTTGATGGAGAGGAGGAGGGAGAAAATAGAACAAGGGTAAATTACACTGACCTCCCCTGAGGTTTTTGACAATACACTAACCTCCCCTCAGGTTCAAGAAATTACTGTCACCTCTCTTACTTTACAAACTAATATGCACCTACCTCTCTTGCCGTTAAGTTATGGCTAACGGTGTTAACTTTGATGAGTAAAAGACCACAATACCCTCAACACATGTAGATTGGGTATTGTTTTTCTATGCATATCACAAGCATATAATACTTGTGGGCTCCTCAACTGGCACGCTTGAGTGTCGCCACCCGGATTTTTGAGATGGATGATTCGAGAAACGAAGGGTTTGGTTTGAAAAGAAGGCTTTTGGCCTAGCGAAAACGTTGAGATTTTGAGTCCGGAAGCCACGTTACGAACGAGGAAGGTTTTGTTGAAAAAGCACCCACTTGCCCGGTAAAAACCGATCTTTACTAAACATTTTTCAAAGGGGGAAAATTTAATACGGGAAAGGGACATGGGATTGAATACATCATTTTGGCGTGCTCATGGTGCTTATTGAACAGTAGATGACAAGTGAATGATGAGCAGAAATGAAATAACAATACAACTACGATCTGTCTCCATCATAACAACACCGCACGGTGTACCAAGGTACCTCGCACGGTCTTCTGGTACATCGTGCAGTTCTAGAACTCAGAACCTCGCGCGGTATATCTGACTACATCGTACGTTGTTCCTCAGGACATCGTATGGTGTAGCTTCTTGCCTATTTTCAGAATAGCTTCGTATTCTCAAGATAAAGTAAACCATGGTTTCAAACAGCCTTCTTCATTTTATTTCTACTATCTTTCCACAAAACAGTTTGCAAGATCCTTTTTGATGCACTTGATCATTGAGAATGATTATAAAAACCTCTTTTGAAGTGTTTAGTGTAGACACCCCAATTTGGCTTAACGATTATTTCAAGTCCCACATTGGGACCATTCCGATGATGAATGGATACAGTGATTGCTGATTGACTTCTTGTGAACCTTAGGACTTATGGTAAGAACTTTGAGCCACTTAAAGGACCCAATCCAGAGCTATATAGCCTTTCAGACAGAAAATACAGAATCCTAGGAAAATCCATCTGTCGAACGTGACATTGATCACACGGCCTTAACATCATTTCTCCACCTGAGCAACCTGTTGCTTAAAAATCTCCCTGAGAGATCAATCCCACGGTCACAAGATCTATCCTTCGGCCGCAACATCATTTCCTCGGCCGCCAGATCCTTTCTACGGCCTCCAGATTGTCTATTTTCCAGACTCTGGAACGTTCTGTCGAATGTTTGATCCAACTACGATACCTCCCCGATGCGTTCGGGCTACGCTCAGAGATCACCACGAAGAGTTTGTATTGCATTGCGATTGCAATCGTGCGTTTTGATTGGCCGGAGTGAGTCACTAATTGCCTATATAAAGGGCCTTTGGGTTCCGAAAATAACAATCAAATTCATGTACTTTCACACCCTCTCAAGTCACAAAACTCTGTCAATATACACTCTCAAACCTCCTCTACAAAAGCCCCAACCTCCAGAAGGCAGCCGCTAATCCGATGATCAAACCTCGAAGTTCAAACCCTAACCCTAGAGTTTTCCAAGAAGCAATCAGTCAATCACAATCAATCCGAAGCAATCAAGCAACTGAGGGATCAAGGTGGTGAGGCCCAACGGCCTCTAGTTTGGTTTATTTTCTGTCCATATAATTTAATCGTAGCGTCTTGATTATCTGCTAACTTTTCTGTCTGGTGTGAGGAAGAACATCGACCGGGGCTTCGATTCCTCGGCCGGTATATAAAACCAGTATGATTACTCGGTCGTGACATCCATTCACCGGCCGAGTAATCGATTTCCTAGGACAGCTTTGTTTTATTCTGCTTTTCGACGGATGCTTTAATTATCGCACTGACTCACCATTAACTGCTTAAAGGCTAAAATCAGACTATGTGTTAGGATTAAATAAAGCAAGTATATGTCTTATGTTGAATAACTATGGGCCAGTCTCACGACTGGGCAGAGAGGGGTGCCTAACACCTTCCCCTTACTGTACTTTTGGCTCCCGTACCCAAAATCTCTATCTATTTTCCTAGTTTTACTAAACTGGGTGACGACTCTGTTTTGATGATAACCGCTATCGTGTGGCGATGTTCCTAGCCATGGGAATGTCCACGATCTTGGTTTATGAAGCAAGCAACCAATCGAGCAACAAACGATCAATCTGTATGGCGATGCCCCGCTTCAAGGAGGTGTCTACAGTTTTTGGCGACTCCGCTGGGGACATGAGAGCCATAACCAGAAAGTTCAACATAAGACTACTACATGCTTTGTTTAATTCATTTATCATATGCATCAAGCGGGCAACCTCGTTGAGTTCACCTGATACCCCGGCATGACATGGGCTATGTTAGGGGTTCCAGCAAACTTCAAAGTCACTCGTACCTAGTGGTATATCAAAAAGGAAATCACCCAATCACCGCCTATGATGGGCTGGTGAAAGGACTGGTGCCCTTTGACAACGGAGCACCCTGAGACTACCCAAACCTTACATGTTTTAGAAAGCCATAGAACTTATCAAACTAAAACAGGAACCTGCAGGTTAGGAAAATTTCCTGCATTTTGCTTCAAAGTTCTTCCTCACACCTTGTATCATCTATTGTTGTAAATAAATCTTTCTGTGCAGAAGGGTTGGGATTTTCGGCCCAAATCCTAACCCTATACAAGCCAAGTACTGACTTTCAGGTATTCTACTTCTCAAACAGGCACAATAGGTAAAGCAAAGAAGCAACCTCAGCCAGTTTTATACTCTTATAACACCTGAAGACACGCCAAACAGAGGTCTTTGCAGCCATTCCGCCTATCACCCTCACCAGTGAAAACGCCTTCACCGCAACGGTCCCAATCACTTCCTGGGATTTCGCGGTCATCTTCTCAGCAAATCTGACAATCTACCAAGACTCAAGCTTCACCAAGCCATCCTCTTATGGCAGACAAGGATGCTACCATCACTGAGCTCTAAGCTCAAATTACTTACCTATTGGCCGAAAAAGCAGCAAGAGATGCTGAAGACAGGAAAGATGAGGAAGAAACAGAAAATCCTCAAGAAATGGTAATGACAGAAAACCCTGAACTGGCCAAACAAGTCAAGGAAATCAAACATGTCCTGGCCCGTTCACAAGGGGATCAAATCTTGGATTTTGAAGGACTTTGCCTTTTTCCAGAATCGCAACTGCCTGAAAGATTCAAGATGCCAAACATCGAGAAGTTCAATGGGACTGGTAACCCTACCAGCCATGTTCGCCATGTCATCAAAACTCTAAAGCCGATGGGCTTAACCAATGAGCTCATCGCTCAACTGTTTCAAAGAACTCTCACTGGAAGTGCCCTTGATTGGTTTCTCACTTTGGAATTTGTGCACTATCAGACTTGGCCAGAAATTGCCAATACTTTTGTCAAATAGTATGCATATAATGTCCAAATTGAGTTAACCACTCGAGAATTGGAGATGACCAAACAAGAATCCAATGAGGACTTTGCTACCTTTGTGGCTAGTGATGAGCCCCCAATATTGTAGATATTTGGTGCGACTAGTCCCGTTCTTCTTGCTTTTACTTTTGTTTATTTAGCTTTTGTAGCGATATTGCACGTAAGGTGTGTTTTCATGTGTTTCAGGTAAAACGTGCAAATAAGGCGTAGTTTGACGTCATGCATGGCCCAAGTGCTTCCAAGTACCCGAAGACCCTGTCGGCCCCTTAAAATCTGTCTAAGTATGGAGAAATGACTTTCTGAAAAAGTATCGATTTTCGAGATAAAAAATGGCGGTAATTGATCCTTGAATTTTTCTAAGAGTAACTACAAAGTTGCAAGGTTTTATTTAAAGAGTAAGGTCATGTTTTGAGCCATTTCGTCTTGAGAAAAATGTGCAATTTTCCATTTTACGCTAAAAGTGGGGGGTCGACATTTTGATTTAATTGGAATCTTGAAATTCTGGTAATGCCATTGTTTCCAAATGGGGGGTACTTTCTTATTTTCATTAAATAAAATTAAAGTAAAAAAAAGGTAAAAGAAAGGTTTAAAATGTAATCTTTACTTAAATTTAGAGAATGAAAATAAGATGTGAGGAGCTAGAAGTTGCTGGAGCTGTTTGCTGAAGCTGAAGCCTCAACCTGAAATCTGCAGTTTTGCAAAATGTTATCGATAACTCAGAGATTGGTATCGATACCTTTTGTCCCATCTTGGTCCAGAAGCTTTCCAGCCTTGAGGGTATCGATAACTCCAACTTAAGTTATCGATACCAGTCAGTTACGGGGAAGATTTTGAAGAGTGTTATCGATACCTTTGCCTTAGGTATCGATAACTTTGGTCTCCAGCAGATATTTTTACTGCTTTTTAGACTTTCCATTTATGGAATACTTGCCACTTTTGGCAAGTTCAGGGATATTTTGTGGAGAGAAAAGGCTGAGTGTATAAGTACCCCTCTCTCTCCCCCTTAGTCATAATCTACTTTATGCTCTAGGTTAGTTTCCTTTCTAGTCTTTTTTTCTCCATTGTTGTTCTTAGTTCAAGCTTCAATACTTGTAAGTTTTTGTCGTTTGTTGTTTTCTCGTTTATTAATGTTGTAGCTACGGTTGAAATCCTTACTAATATCAAGTTTATTTCCGTTTCTATCGGTTAAATATGTTTGTCATTTCTAGCTTTATACTTAATCTTTCAAGTATGAGTGAGTAGTCTTCTAGGCTTGGTCATGGGGTGATCTCTCTCCCATGGCTTAGTTGTTTTAGTGGTTTTTCTATAACTTGATCATGATTTTAGTAAGGGAAAGGCTTAATCTCTAATTTTCGACCAAACCAAAGGGGCTAATACCTTCGTTGATCATGTGTTGGCCGGGGCTAATACCTTCGTCTTACATATGAGGCTAGGAGCTTTTAACGCTACCGGCGTTTGATTTAAGTGATCTCCAAATGAGATTAAGTCATTTCTGAGCTAATGCCATGGTTATGCTCGACTTTTAGCGTTGAGTGCTCCGGTTAAGTTTGTCTATGCCTTGGCTTGGAGTTGTTAGAAAGAAACGGCTAAATTGGCTAAGTCATCGGGCGGTTTGAGCCCCTAAACCATGCCGCCTGTTTTTACCAAGCTCAAACCGTTTTTCTAGTCATTTCACTATCGTTTTCCATTCTCTTAAGCAAAACCGACAGTTGGCCGTCTTAAACGCCAAGAACCTTACAAAAATCCTACAATCCGATTAAGCTATCTCTGAATCCCTGTGGTACGATCCCGGTCTTACCGGTTTATTGCTACCGACGATCAAGCCCTACGCTTGGGGTTTCCGACCTTATTCCGAAGGCAAGGTTTTACGGGTTAAGCAGCTAGATGGAGAGGAAAGGCCGCCAAGATGAAGAACCACCCCTATGAGGAAGATCAAGTGAGGATAGTTGTCAATAATCTACAGCCCAAGTACCTCACTCACATTTACACTCAGGCTATCACTGATTTCAAACGCCTGCATGCCACTGGGTTACAAATCGAAGATGGAATCAAGCTGGGCCTCATTGGGAAAGAAGAAACTCCTCCACCCAGGAAAACCTTTCCAACCTGTACATCTCATGCCTCTGTCAACACCCTTAACTCAGCCTTACCACAAGACCCTTTCCAAACTGGCTCATCCCGAAACTCAAATCGCCCTCGCCGCAACTTTGATCCTCTCTATATGACTTCATCCCAAGCATTAGCCATCCTAAGCCGTCAAGGGCATCTCAGGCCCTTGAATAATCCACCTCCTCAGCCACCTTACGGCCCAAGCTATGACGCCAATAAACAATGCGCTTACCACCAACACCCTGGACATGAGACAGACCGCTGCATGCATCTTCGTCATGATATCCAAGATCTCATCGATAGCCAAGCTATAAAGCCACCCAAGCCCAATGTGTAAACCAATCCACTTCCCGCTCACAATACCGAACTACCGCCTCAAAACATCAATCTCATAAGCCTATCCAATAGCCCCACATATAACCCTACCCAATACATTGTCCCAAACGCCCGAGCCAAACCATCCCTGATCTTCTCTAAGAATAATGAATGCTTTATAACAAAAGGAGAATCCCACATCTATGCCATTGATGATGGGGATTGGTGGCTAGACATACGCCAAGACCTACCAAGTGATTGGGAAGTGGGAAGAATTGAGGCTGCTGATCCTTGGGGCACCCGAGAAGAAGAAATAGGTCATCTCACTCGAAGCAGAAGAGTGTACAAACCTCCTAAACTAAGTGGAGAAAATTCAACCTCAACGCAAATAATGGAAGAGGAAGAGAAGGAAAGTCGAAGGATCGAACCTGAGGAAGACAGAGTGCTAAGACAACTGAAGAAAATCCAAGCTGATATCTTTATCTGGGGATTGCTTATGTCCTCTTATGAGTATCGCAATTCCTTCTTCAAGACCTTGGGAAAAGCTAAAGTTCCCATCGACATCACCCCTGAAGATCTGGTAGGCTTCATAATGACATCCAAAGCTCTAAAGCCAACAATAGCTTTCACTGACAAGGATCTGCCTCATAAAGGACCTGCACACAACAAACCTCTCTACATTTCACTCAAATGTCTCACTAAATGGATCCCACTGGTCTTGGTAGATAATGGATCTGCTTTAAACGTATGTCCTCAAAGGACCCTCGACAAGTTAGGAGTAGGCGTTGCCAACATACGCCCCTCAAGCCAAGGTGTAAGGGGCTATGACAACTCAAAGAGAAGAGTGGTTGGGTGCGTCACACTGCCAATAGAAGTTGAAAAGATCAAGAGAGACGTAGAGGTTCCATGTGATGGATATACCAGCCACCTTCAATCTTTTACTAGGAAGACCTTGGCTACATGACCCTGGGGCAGTGCCTTCCATTTTGCATTAGAAGGTCAAGTTTGCAGTAGATGGAAGGGTTATCACCATCTTAGGGGATTCATCAATTCGAGCTCATTCTGACACACCTGTTCAAGAAGTAGGAACTGAGGAAACCTTTCTTACTGGATTCAGTCTTGAGGAAGCGACTGCAGTGCAAGCTTTAATGGCTGAAAGAAGTTTCTATGTAAGCACTCCTGCTATACGAATGATGAAGAAGTAAAACTACTGCCTTGGATTGGGTTTAGGCAAAAGATCACAAGGTATCCCGCAAATGATTGATCCCCCACATAATCAATACGCCTTTGGTCTTGGCTACACCCCGACAGAAGATGAGATAGAAAGGAAGAGAAACATGGAAAAAGCTAAGGCAAGAGGAAGCAGGATCAAAAAAAGGAAACTCATGATCCCAAAAACACTCAATGGTTGATTTGTAAGAGAAGGAGAAGACTTCCCATTTTGCGGTTTCGCAGAAACATGGGAAGACGAAACTACCAAACAAAGGTATCCTGGAATACAAATCTTCTTTGATCAAGAATGGACTGACAGTGATGTGGAAGAAGAACCAACGAATTCATCTCCTATTCCCAAAGACTGGATCGAGGTGCTGGCTGAGTTTGACCTAAAGATTCTATTTGGCAAAGAAGAGGGTGAAGAAGAGTATAAAACTGCAAAAGGCAAGGAAAAATGAGCCACTCCCGAGATACTACAGTAAATTGCATGACGAAAACATTACTTTCATTTCCTAAAGACAAGCTGGGACACGTTTTGGGCCCCTGTTTGGGCATTTTTTATAGCTAAATAATTTCCCATTTTTTAATCATCTTATGCTTGATTCAATCTTTAAATGCAATTGCTATACGCTATAGTCTCTCTGCCAAAGATGAAAGGATCTTAAGAATCTAATTCTTTATGTTGCTAACAAAAAGGAAAGAAGGGACGAACCCTGATTACTTAGAATTAGGTTTTTGTCAAAACTTAGGAAGAAGACGCTATCTCCGTGAGAACACTTAGGGTTAGCTTACCCATTGTGAAAGTACAAGAGTAACAGGAGATTCATGAAGGCATCTCCGCCAAATTCCTCTCCAAACTACAGAAAACCTCTTGAGAGAAATGCTCGTTGGGTAACCTAAGCACCCAAGCAAAAGTAAGAGCAAAGCCTGCTAGGGCAAGAAAATGCAAAATCGCAGCCTAGGCAAAAGTTAAGGCATTCAAAGAGAAGCTCGCTTGGAACTCAACCTCCATCAGGTAACCTAGGCAAAAACTTAGAGCATGAAAGGAGAAAAACCAAGAGTGGAAATCCAACCTCAAAGGTGTTGATCTTGGACTACATAAAAGGCCTGATTCCCGATTGGGATACGTAGGCAATCTTACATCGAGATACGGCCCAAACATTTGGAGAGAAGAAAAAAACATCAACAGACTTGTACTCGACGATGGGTATAGCTAACCTTGCGTATTGAGCTCGCAAAAGTTGAGTTAGTCATTTTTCAGAGAATTGACAAGGACAAAAGCGCGTGAGAATCATCGCTCGTCTTCTCTGACTCAAAGGTCATCAACATAAAGGACAAGATATCCTAGAAATCCCAAAAACACGGCAAAGAGATTGTGGAAATAGCAAAAGCAAATAAAATGCATGAATCAGATTCAAGCGTAAGAAGGGAGGAACGCTACTTGGCTAAAACAAAAATCCAGCTTCTTTAGGAAATAGAAGTAGCGGCCGAAGAATGGAATCCTCGACCGAATAATCCGTTCCTCGGCCCATCTTCCAATCTGTTACAAAACTGTTTTGAAACTCAAAGCTCCAAACCATAGCACACAAATCTAAAGTATCTCAGGACGAAATACGTTCCCATTAAACAAATCGTAGAACTTGCCAAGCATGCTAAAATTGCTTCATGAAAATACATATCATTATCTGTTTTGGAAGCTAACAAATACAGGTACAAAGAAAAGGGCAAACTACTGCCCACGACCTCTCTTGGGTACATGTCTAGAAGAAGAAGGACGAAAGCGCCCAGGAACCGGGACACTAATTCTCTGTCCCTCACCTCCGTCATCAATTTCATCACCATCTCTAGCACCTCCATCACCAGCCCTGGTACTCCTGCCCTCGCTGACCCCAGCACTCTGAGTAACTGACACCGTTGGCACCCGCTCCGCTTCAAGCTACAAAACATAGTTTGTGGACATTCAGGCTCACATAAAATATGGGATGGAAAGAGAAGAAATCAAAGGATATATACCGCGACTATCCGGCTTCGCTGCCGTCGAGCCAAGGCCTCTTCACTCTGGAATGCACGCAACCACTCCTGAACAACATCAGCAGGCACCTACAGAGGAAATAATCACATATATAGCAAAGCAGGGGAAGAATACTGAAGGAAACTAAAGCAGAGTCTGCAATATCACCTGCTGAACTCCGGTAGGAAGCACGTAGAGCTGAGTAGCACACGGGGTCAGTGTCAGGCGTTCCTCTTCTCCATTAGCATTATGGAAAGAGATAAAGCTGGGGGCCCGTGGCCAAACAGGAGGAGCAGCAGTAGTGGTGGCAGTAGGTAGGGTCAGCGAGGCCAAGCGAAAGGCCGAGTAATCTCCTGCTACAAGAAAACCCATGGCTGGCTGTCTCTCAAGAGCAAGAAGCAAACCCTCTCATGTCAAGAGGTGAGTCGACCTCATGCCAGCTGGAAGAGGAAAGGGAACAAGCTGCAACGCCTTGGAATATGGGAAGTACTGACTCGCCACCCTTTCACCAAGATACCAAGCCCTCGAGAAAGGTCCCTCTAGGAGGAAGTGTTGGCTGTCCAAAGCCCGAGCTGAGGTCAATTCCAAAGGAGTATCGTCAAGCAAAGTGCCCCACGGATTGAATCGCACCTGCAATAAGGGAAATAACATCAAAATAACAAAATGAAGAAATAACATGAAAATCAAAGAATAGGATGCAACATACCTGATCCAGTGTCAAGCGGTCCAAAATTCGCCTCCAAGCCAGTAAATCCATAGCAGGCGATCGTGACTTTCGAACTCCTTTCAACCAACAGGCTGCCCGTGGAACAAACCTAGGCTCTATATGCCTGGTCGGAGGAGGAAACTGCAACAAGTGCTCAAAAGCCCAGAGCTACAAACAAAGATGAAAAACAAGCATGAGTTACAGAGATGAAAGCAATAAAGGAACAACACAAGAAGTCGAAGTATGTACCTCAAGAATACGGTGGTGCCCACCCAGCGACAAACTAACCCCCTGGGAACATCGACCTCAACGGCCGGGGCCTTGCCTGCATCCCTCGTTGCAACGGTAGAGGACGAAGGGAGGTCGGACGGTGGAGGAGGTGGTGGCGAAGCCATGACAGCCAAGAGAAACAGTGGTCGGAACTACGGTGGTCGGGAGAATGACAGGGACAAGGGGACGACGATGACCGGAGAGAGGAGGGCGGAGGAGGTCGCTTGAACGAGAGAGGAGAGGTAGAGGAAGAAAAGATGAGATGGTCTGCGAAATCGATCAAACTTAACATAAATCAATCTCCTAACTTTTAACTTTCTCACGGCCGAGATATCGTTTCCTCGGTCGAGAGATCGATCTCCTGCCCCCCCCCAATCCATTCCCCTTAGCAACATCAGATCTTGCTCAGTGCACTAACTCGAGCCATAATGAAGTACTAGGTCCATGACCAACATAAGCAATGGTTGAATCAGCCTTGGGGGCATTCCTGAGCAAATACAATATGATCAGAACTAGCCTTGGGGGCATATCCAAGCATGAGGAAACTCTCTCTCTCTCTCTCTCTCTCTCTCTCTCTCTCTCTCTCTCCGTAACAGCAAGCTCACAACAACTGGTCGCTTGGCCACTGAGGATTACCAAACTCCAGCTCTCGCTCACAAGATCAAAGGACCCTTGATACGTCTAACTCAGGCTCTATGCCCGAATAACTGTGCTCCAGAAGTACATTCAGCAGCCCCAGGCTTATCATCTCAGCAAGCTCCATTTTCGATGCCTCCATGTTCAAAAACCCCAGGCTCGCTACTTAAGCTATTTTAAGCTTGTCAAGCTATCCAGCGGCTCTATGCCCGTGTTCAACCTCAGCAGCTCCGTGCTCACCAATTCAGCGGCTCCACGCCCGTATTCACCAATTCAGCGGCTCTATGCCCGTGCCAACTATCAATCAACGGCCCCAGTCATTCAAATAGCCCCAGTGGCTCTAAAGCTCACAACTCAACGGCTCCAAAGCCCAATATCCAAACAGGCTTCATGCCCATGTTCACCATCTCAACGGCTCTACGCCCATATCTATCATCTCAACAGGCTCTAAGCCCAATCACTATCAGCACCTCTATGCCCGTATCCACTACCAGCAGCCTCACACTCACTATCTCACCAATTCAGCGGCTCAAAGCCCATTATCATAGCGGCTCTACGCCCGCATTCACCATCTTTATCACTCAGCGGCTCCAAGCCCTCAACTCAGTAGCTCTACGCTCGCAAATCCCAGCAGCAGGCTTTACGCCTATAATCATACTCAAGCAGTCTCAGCGGCTCCAAGCCCATTATCACAATGGCTCTACGTCCGTATTCACCATTTCTATCACTCAGCGGCTCCACGCCCACTATCTCAAATGGCTCTACGCGTAACAACTATCTCAACAGGCTCTACGCCGCCCCAATCAACAAGATATCATCTGTTCTCAAGCTCTACGCTTGAATGCTCAAAATCTAACATTTTGAATGCTCGAAGCTCTTCGAATGCCCAACCACTGTGTACTGGATGCTCAAGTTCTACATTTGAATGCTCAAGCTCTACGCTTGAATGCCCAACCACTGTGTACTGGATGCTCAAAGCCTGTACTTTGAATGCTCGGATTCTGCCGTCCGAATGCTCGAGCTCTACGCTCCGAATGCAGAACTTGATAGAAGCTCTAAGCTTAAATCAAACACACATGCACGGGCACGTGCACATTTGCAACAATTGCATCACCATTATCACATCAAGTCTGCATCATCATATCTGTTCACATCTAACAACCATCATCATCACATATACATATTTTGCATATCTACCTCACTCATTTCAACAGGACAATCCTGCAATCAACCGGCTCTAAGCCTCGGCTTTATTGATCGGCCCTGCGCATCGATCCTTTGGCTTTACGCCAAAAACTTATGATGAGAAAGCTCCGTGCACAGACCATCAGAATGCAACCAACTCTACACTTCGGTTCAAATCACATCAAGCTCTAAGCTCCAACTCCTTTGGCTCTACGCCAAAACTTATGATGAGAAAGCTCCGTGCACAGACCATTAGAATGCAACCGGCTCTACGCCTTGGTTCAAATCACGTCAAGCTCTAAGCTCCAACACCTCAGGCTCTCGCCTTGTGAATACAACTGGCTCTACGCCTCAATTCTGTCAAGCTCCTCAGGCTCTCGCCTTGTGACTACAACCGGCTCCGTGCCTCGGTTCCATCACAACCTACCATTCTCCAGGCTCTCGCCTCATAATTACAAACCGGCTCCGCGCCTCGGTTCCCTCATCTCAACACTCCGTGCTTTAGTTACTGGCCTCGCGCCCCCCATATCTCAAAAATGGCATTCAACACGTCTCCAGAAGATGGCTTGGGTTCTACCCCATATCTCAAAACGGCGTCTGATTCATCCCCAATAGATGACTTGGATTCCACCCCAATTACATCAATTCCTTCCAGCTCATTCGCAAGGATAGGCTACTCTACCGAGCTCCCCTCAGTCAAAGTAAGGATGGTCAAGAAAAGCAAACGCACCTGCCGTGTACTGATCTACCCCAAAATACTAAGGATGCTCTCCACAAAAAAATTCCCCAGGCAGCCTCGTGCTCCTTCAACTATCCTCCGCCAAAACCTTGGCTTAACCCAGGTACGTTGCACTACGGCTTTTAAGCCCGAACGTACGTCTTCTGTCTCTAACCCTCTAAACTTTTTCTTTTTTCTTTATTGCCCTCCCGAACTACGGTTGGTCTGAATTTCCCCTGTGGAATACGTAGGCAGCCTCCCGGCCCGACCATAACAAAAACCTTTTTCGAAAACCCCTTGGAATAGTGGTTGGACCAAATTGAGTTGCTTTTACAGCTTTGACTCTTACTCAAGCATGTCTTGCAATCCGTCTGAGCTCATTCAAAGAGGGGCATCTGTAGACACCCCAATTTGGCCTAACGATTATTTCAAGGCCCACCTTGGGACCATCCCGATGATGAATGGATACAGTGATTGCTGATTGACTTCTTGTGAACCTTAGGACTTAGGGTAAGAACTTTGAGCCACTTAGAGGACCCAATCCAGAGCCATATAGCCTTTCAGACAGAAAATACAGAATCCTAGGAAAATCCATCTGTCGGCCGTGACATTGATCACTCGGCCTTAACATCCTTTCTCCACCCGAGCAACCTGTTGCTTAAAAATCTCCTTGAGAGATCAATCCCACGGTCGCAAGATCTATCCTTCGGCTGCAACATCATTTCCTCGGCCGCCATATCCTTTCTACAGCCACCAGATTGTCTATTTTCCAGACTCTGGAACGTTCTGTCGATTGTTTGATCCAACTACGATACCTCCCCGATGTGTTCGGGCTACGCTCAGAGATCACCACGAAGAGTTTGTATTGCATTGCAATCGTGCGTTTTGATTGGCCGGAGTGAGTCACCAATTGCCTATATAAAGGGCCTTTGGGTTCCGAAAATAACAATCAGATTCATATACTTTTACACCCTCTCAAGTCACGAAACTCTGTCAATATACACTCTCAAACCTCCTCTACAAAAGCCCCAACCTCCAGAAGGCAGCCACTAATCCGACGATCAGACCCCGAAGTTCAAACCCTAACCCTAGGGTTTTCCAAGAAGCAATCAGTCAATCACAATCAATCCGAAGCAATCAAGCAACTGAGGGATCAAGGTGGTGAGGCCCAACGGCCTCTGGTTTGGTTTATTTTCTGTCCATATACTTTAATCGTAGCGTCTTGATTATCTGCTAACTTTTCTGTCTAGTGTGAGGAAGAACATCGACCGGGGCTTCGGTCCCTCAGCCGGTACATAAAACCAGTATGATTACTCGGCCGTGACATCCATTCTCCGGCCGAGTAATCGATTTCCTGGGACAGCTTTGTTTTATTCTGCTTTCCAACGCATGCTTTAATTATCGCACTGACTCACCATTAACTGCTTAAAGGCTAAAATCAGACTATGTGTTAGGATTAAATAAAGCAAGTATATGTCTTATGTTGAATAACTATGGGCCAGTCTCACGACTGGGCAGAGAAGGGTGCCTAACACCTTCCCCTTACTGTACTTTTGGCTCCCGTACCCAGAATCTCTAACTATTTTCCTAGTTTTACTAAACTGGGTGGCGACTCTGTTTTGATGATAACCGCTATCGTGTGGCGATGTTCCTAGCCATGGGAATGTCCATGATCTTGGTTTATGAAGCAAGCAACCAATCGAGCAACAAACGATCAATCTGTATGGCGATGCCCCGCTCCAGGGAGGTGTCTACATTTAGAAGACAAAAGACATGATTTTTAAACAAAGCTTCATTCTGAAATACACCTGCACAATCTTTTAGTAACATTAGCAAAGCTAGCAATGGATAGATACGATCCAGGAGATTAGATAAGATAAATAAACGAGAAATATCATATTGAAAACATAACACCGCACGTTGCATACCACTACATTGTGCAGTGTACTACAACACCGCACGGTGTAGTGTTTCTAGTGCAATAACTAGTTTTTGTTTTATTTGCTTTTAAAAATGGATTTTTGATCAACACTTAACACAAAGAGGTTAAGTGTGACTACAGGAAGTTCCCCTCTGGGCCAAGACCGAGCTTAGCCCAAGGAACTCACTTTATACCTTCGGCTTTGGGCTTGAATGAGGGTGGGTGAGTGTAGGTTTGGGGCTTCGGAGTGGTAGTCTTCCAAACTCAGTAGTTTGCTAAGCTTTGGAAGAAAAGAGGAATAGAATTTTTGTAGAGAGAGAGAGAATGTCAAAATAACTTTCTCAGGACTTTGAAGGGTACCTTTCAACTAAAAAGGGGGAGTGTATTTATAGGCAAGAGCCAAGGAGTATCAATGCAAAGAGGGGAGGTGGCTTCTAGGCCGATTAGAAGTTATATTCTCTGCCAATCCATTTTTCAGTTATGGCTTCAACAAGCGTGGTCGACAACTTTCTGAACCTGTCAGAACTTTTCCCTGAAACGCCGTTGTAGACACCCCAATTTGGACCTATTAGCTATCCTTAATTCGTGCCCTCGAGGCTCCCCGATGATGAAAAGGAATCAAAATAAGACTTGGCTAAAGCTTGAATGATGCCTCTTGGACTTGTACAAACCAAAACCATCGTTTTTCTCGACACCCTGAGGGTAAAATAGGCACACATTTCAGCATATAAAATACATTTGAATGAAACCAATTGGGTTAGAAAGAGGACTCAACGAGCTTTCCAACGCTTCAAAAAACACCCAAAATCGAGTTTGGGAGTGTCCGTGGCGGCCCGTTGAAGTTGGGCAGCCACTCCCAAGCGCTTGGGAGTGCCACTCCCAAGCGCTTGGGAGTGCTGACAGACCAATGCATGTTGGGCATGATCTTTGACCATGCCTTTTTCAGGTTTTCAAACCAGCAATTCAACCTAATCTTCAAACGTGCACGTCTCAGACCAGCAGGGCATCTCATGATGCCATCCCCCCCCCCCCAAAAAAAACATTTTATTTTGATTTTTGATTTAATTTTCAAAGGAAAATCCTAATTTTGGCTTGCCTATAAATACCTCATCTTTCTACCTCTCAAAGGGCCACGAAAAAACATCCTCTTCTTCCCCCTTCTGCTACCAAAAATCAGTCTCTCAAACTCTCTCTCTCAAACTCTTTCTAAAAATCCATCATTTTCTCAATTATTTTTTTAAGAAAATTTCAAACACATTGTTAGTCTTTGACACATCAAAGGCTCTATTTCACACTGTTTTTCCATCTATTTTCAAGCCTTCAATTCAATCCAAGAAACAAAGTTCAAGTCATGCAAAGGTATAAAAACCTTCAAATCTACTGTTTTTCTATTTCTGAGGGGAATCGAAGGGCCCATACCAGTTCCTCATACTGGTTATGAGCTTATTTGATTTTAGTTTAAGCAATAAAAGCAAGAGCAACACAAAGAAATAAAACCATTTTCTGGGCACTGTATTCAGTCCCGAGCGCTCGGGACCACTCCCAAGCGCTCGGGAGTGCTGCTGTCACTAAAATCCTATTTTGTCGTCAAACATGGCATCTCCTGTGTTTTAGTAAATACTGAGTGTGCATGAGCCCTTCCATAGCTCAATTAATTTTATTTTCAGTTGCAAGGAAGCAAGGTTTGGATGGTTAGGATTGGTTCTTAACTGTTTAAACCCTTTGCTGAGCTCTGGTGTATATTAATAGTCTTATATTCCTGTTTGAAGTATCAGAATATGTTTGCTCTAACCAAAGCTTTGCAGGGTTGCCCAGCAGCATTCTCGAGCGCTCAGGACCACTCCCGAGCGCTCGGGAGTAATTCCGATCACTGTTCATTTCTCTTGTTATTTTTTCTCATATTACCCTATTGTTATACTATGTACACTAGCACATGCATGCACCTCTTTACTTGTTATACTTATGAATGCGTGCTAACCGTTTAATGAAGCAAAATATGTTTAATATAAATCCCACAAACATTGAGTAGAGACCGACATCGCGTCGGGCGAGGGGGGTGCCGTAAAACCCTTCCCCTCTCGTAACGTGGCTTCCAAATCCTTTAACAGATCTCTGGTTTTCAATTCAATCGATCGATTTCCAATCAAAACGGTTTCCCAGATGGCGAACCACAAATCCGGGTGGCGACTCTTCAATCTTTCAAATCAAAACATATTTTTCGGGCGGGTAGCCCATAGTGGCGACTCTGCTGGGGACTGTTTAATTAATGCTTAGAGTTCGTATACACTTGTGAACAATCATTGCAAAGCCTATCAAAAACAACGATGCTTTATGCTCGTTGAAGGAAGGAAATGGCGATTCTAACTGGATTTTTATCCGTCCGTTCCGACCTGGGGCTTTTTGATTGGTTACTTGCGTATCTTTCTCTAAGTATTAATTAATCAAGAGAGCCAAGCTTGAAAAATGTTTGTGGGATTTTCAAAATATTTTGTTTCATTTTCTATCTTTTGTACATATATCTTGTTCAACCTCGCTGTTGTGTTCTGGCAATCCTGCCCGGCTTACCGGTGATAGGGAATCCCAGAATACTCAGCAACCCTCGACTATGATGAGTCATACCTGCCGTTTGTACCGTTATTGGGTGTACGCTTGATAATCGAAAGGCATACCTTGACTCTAGTCCGGGGCACCCCCTTTAGCCAAAGCCGGCCTTCATATATGTGTAGAAAGCAATAGAACCTTCCAAATTAGGACAGGAACCCGCAGGGTAAAATTACGTGATATATATTGCTTACATGTTACTACTTTCTGCATCACATCTTGCATATCATCCATGTCATGTTGTTGTGCTTAGGCTCGCTTGCGCTGTCTATAGAGGGTTGCCGAGACCCGATGGAGAGTCACATACCTTGATACATGTTGCTTTGATTATATGATTCCTTTGAGCTGTGAAACCAAGAGAAATCAAAATCCTACTAAGTCCTTGACTAATGTTTAATCAAAGTCTTAACTAAAAGGAGGAATGACAAAGAAACAAACGTCATGACACCAACACCACCCCGGCTAACAGCATCGCATCGCTCACGCCACTTCGGTTATAGTGTCACGCCGTCCACTCTAAGTTATTCCAAATTAAGGTTAAGGTTTCGATAAAACATTAGCCGAATACTTAGATTATTTTGGCATCTTTTGGAATCAATGGTTCTAAACAAGAATACACTATTAAAAAGAAATTCGAGACCCGATAAGTCCTTAGAACGATGAGACTTTGAGAAATCAAATCTTACTAAGCCCTTGACTAACGCCTAATCGAAGATTCAACGGAGAATAAGGAATAGCAAGGAAACGATGCCGTGACACCAACACCATCCAGGTTATAGTGCCACATCACTTACACCACTTCGGCTAATGGCGCCATGCCACTAACGCCACTCTGGTTATAGTATCACGTCATCTATACTAAGGTATTCCAAGTTCAAAATTGAAACTTCGAATAAGGACTAGTTGAATACTTAGTTCATTTTGACATCTCTTAGAATCCGTCGTCCTAAATAAGAGATACGTCTTAAAAGAAACTTAGAGGGTCAAGGCAACCTTCATGAAGCTATAACCGTTAATTCGAGAGTTGAACGATGACTTTGGCAACGGGGCATTTCTTTCATAAAACAAGAAAAAGAAAACACGTCTGAGCACAACTTCTTGCTTTGCTGTCAGTCCGAAAGCATTTGAGCCAAGAAAGAAAACCGTACCCACATAGACTCGACTTGGGCTTAGGTTGGGAGTGCAACCATCTCAATTCGAATCTACCACAGAAGCTCAGAATTTGCAGGAAGACATGGAACAGCCCGTGGAAAATTTCAACGGAGAACAGCCAGCAGGGAATCCGAATGAGTTGGATCAAATCCAAATCTCTATCCGACAAATGAAGGAACGCATTGACAATCAGATGGCCCAGTTGATGCTCATCATAACTGGGATTGCCAGGCTTCTTCCACCTCCACACAACCCAGAAACACCCTTCGAAAATAACCATGAACCACCCCTTGAACCAAATCCTCAAAGTCCAGAAATAGCCATCTTCAGAGCTAACAAAAGGCCAAGAAGAAACTTTGAAAGACCATGATTGCAATCAATCCGTGAAGGAGTTGGGGAAATTTCTGAGTCGAGTCTTCATTTTTCAATTTCGAGTCAGTTTGTACCTCAAGTCTTTTCTGCTTTCGCGTCTGTATTGTTTTCAAATTCAAGTCTATAATGTCTTGTAAAAACAAAATGAAAAAGAAGTCAGTTTTGTAGCCCTGAACTACGTTATGACCTGATTCCTTTGCAAGAAGGATACGTAGGCAGCCTCATCTTGAGGCCCGGTCATGATCATTCGAGTCAATCCCAAAATTCAGTCACAATCTTTCGAGTTGATCCTTCGTCGGTACGTCCCGTCTTTCAAAATCAATGTCAAACTGAAATTGTGATAATAAACTTGCAGTTTGTGATAATAAACGGCTAAGCAACTGTCCCCCACACTAGGGTAAAATGAGGGAAGACAAGAATGCCAAATTCATTGGCGCATCAGAATTCAAAGCATGAAGGTACCAAATGCATAGGCACAACGAAATGCAAAACTTCGAAGAAAAATTAGAGAAAGTTCGAAAACAATGAAAGTGCTAAACACATTGACACAACAAAGTAGGCGCCCACCAAAAGCATAAAGGGGACAAAAATGTTTAAGTTGGCTGCTAGCTTTCGAAACCCAAAATTCTTTTAAACCAAACCTTGGTCACATTATAACCTGGATTGGAAAACACAGCTTGATAGCAAGAATCCTAAGCACTAGGAGAAAACGAGAAGGAACGGCAAGGCATCTTGCAAAATCCAAGCTGGGGCATTTTCAAAATCCGTGGGACGTCGTCAGCAGCCTGGGGCACAATTCGTGGTAAAAAAATCCTCATGTTTTGACAAAACAAGATCGAAGAAAATCTTAAGTGTGCATCACTTGATGGAGCTAAAATAATTTCGAAGCCCCGAATGGAAAAACCATTGAACTTGATTTTATCATCAATTGTGGGGCATTTTTCTAACCCTCAAGTAATCAAGCTCTTCATCCAATCCAAATCAAACTCCTCGTCCAGTCAAGGTCATCATTGAAAGTCAATCCTTTGATAAAAGGTCTTTCTTGTCCTTTGAGTCATCTAGACCTTGTCCAAATTCACATAAGGTCATCCGTCTAGCCCCAACTTGTGGAAGAAATTCCAATACATGGAAGAACCCGCACTTGTGCTCATGATAAAGCTGGAATCAAGGAGAAGAATCAGAACTGAGGTCTATCACTCACTGGGGCACATTAGCCTAAGGACATCAGCAAGCATACAACCAACATCAAGACTGGGGCACGAATGCTCAAAACTCAAGCTCTGATCAAAGTCAAAACTCAAGCCCTGATCAAAGTCAAATTCAAACCAAGTCAAACTCCAACTCAAATCCAAACCCTAACCAAAAATAAACTCCAACCCAAAATTCAAAAAACTTGATAATACCGGTCCATTGGCCAAAAGACAACGAAGCAAAAAGGATACTTAGACGTGTTCCTTGTTTTTCAAAAATAAAAATAAAATGTTATCGTCATCATTGTCGAGTAGGGCATGGTTATATCCGTCATTCGCATGTATGTCGTTTCAAATTCTCTCAATCGCATTTCATCCCTTCAAGACAAATTAACTTGTCTTGGAATTCAATCGCATTTTATCCCTTCAAGACAAATTAACTTGTCTCGGGATTCAATCGCATTTCATCCCTCTGAGACAAATTAGCTTGTCTCGGGATTCAATCGCATTTCATCCCTTCAAGAAAAATTAACTTGTCTCGGGATTCAATCGCAAGACAAATTAACTTGTCTCGGGATTCAATCGCATTCTATCCCTTCAAGACAAACTAACTTGTCTTGTTGGTATATTACATCTTCCGCCTCCAGAGCATGGCGTCGATTACAACCCTGTTCAATTTTGCCACCCACTGAGACAAAGCAATCTGTGGACGCTCCTTAATCAATCTATCTTGTCAATTATCAGCATGCATTTTTACATTTGCCCCAAGGAACTACGCTGGTCTGATCCCTTCAGAAAAGGGTACGTAGGCAGCTCCAAAGAGCACGACCTCATGTTTCAAATGCTTGTACATCTTTACTTGCATTCGATTTTCGATTAAGGATTTCGTAGGGCTCGAATTGGGCTGTCTCAATCTTTGGACGTCACTCGCATCCAAACATGATGCCGAGCACCGTCCAAAGAGGGGCAACTGTAGACACCCCAATTTGGACCTATTAGCTATCCTTAATTCGTGACATCGAGGCTCCCCGATGATGAAAAGGAATCAAAATAAGACTCAGCTAAAGCTTGAACGATGCCTCTTGGACTTTTACAAACCAAAACTGACATTTTTCCCAACACCCTGAGGGTAAAATGGGCACACATTTCAGCATATAAAATACATTTGAATGAAACCAATTGGGTTAGAAAGAGGACTCAACGAGCTTTCTAACGCTTCAAAAAACACCCAAAACCGAGTTCGAGAGTGTTCATGGTGGCCCGTTGAAGTTGGGCAGCCACTCCCAAGCGCTTGGGAGTGCTGACAGACCAATGCATGTTGGGCATGATCTTTGACCATGCCTTTTTCAGGTTTTCAAACCTGCAATTCAACCTGATCTTCAAACCTGCACGTCTCAGACCAGCAGGGCATCTCATGATCCCCCCCCCCCCAAAAAAAACATTTTATTTTGATTTTTGATTTAATTTTCAAAGGAAAATCCTAATTTTGGCTTGCCTATAAATACCTCATCTTTTTACCTCTCAAAGGGCCACGAAAAAACAGCCTCTTCTTCCCCCTTCTGCTACCAAAAATCAGTCTCTCAAACTCTCTCTAAAAATCCATCATTTTCTCAATTATTTTTTTAAGAAAATTTCAAACACATTGTTAGTATTTGACACATCAAAGGCTCTATTTCACACTGTTTTTCCATCTATTTTCAAGCCTTCAATTCAATCCAAGAAACAAAGTTCAAGTCAAGCAAAGGTATAAACACCTTCAAATCTACTGTTTTTCTATTTCTGAGGGGAATCAAAGGGCCCATACCAGTTCCTCATACTGGTTATGAGCTTATTTGATTTTAGTTTAAGCAATAAAAGCAAGAGCAACACAAAGAAATAAAACCATTTTCTGGGCACTGTATTCAGTCCCGAGCGCTCGGGACCACTCCCAAGCGCTCGGGAGTGCTGCTGTCACTAAAATCCTATTTTGTCGTCAAACATGGCATCTCCTGTGTTTTAGTAAATACTGAGTGTGCATGAGCCCTTCCATAGCTCAATTAATTTTATTTTCAGTTGCAAGGAAGCAAGGTTTGGATGGTTAGGACTGGTTCTTAACTGTTTAAACCCTTTGCTGAGCTCTGGTGTATATTAATAGTCTTATATTCCTGTTTGAAGTATCAGAATATGTTTGCTCTAACCAAAGCTTTGCAGGGTTGCCCAGCAGCATTCTCGAGCGCTCAGGACCACTCCCGAGCGCTCGGGAGTAATTCTGGTCACTGTTCATTTCTCTTGTTATTTTTTCTCATATTACCCTATTGTTATACTATGTACACCAGCACATGCATGCACCTCTTTACTTATTATATTTATGAATGCGTGCTAACCGTTTAATGAAGCAAAATAAGTTTAATATAAATCCCATAAACATTGAGTAGAGACCGACATCGCGTCGGGCGAGGGGGGTGCCGTAAAACCCTTCCCCTCTCGTAACGTGGCTTCCGAATCCTTTAATAGATCTCTGGTTTTCAATTCAATCGATCGATTTCCAATCAAAACGGTTTCCCGGATGGCGAACCACAAATCCGGGTGGCGACTCTTCAATCTCTCAACTCAAAACATATTTTTCGGGCGGGTAGCCCATAGTGGCGACTCTGCTGGGGACTGTTTAATTAATGCTTAGAGTTCGTATACACTTGTGAACAATCATTGCAAAGCCTGTCAAAAACAACGACGCTTTATGCTCGTTGAAGGAAGAAAATGGCGATCCTAACTGGATTTCTATCTAGCCGTTCCGACCTGGGGCTTTTTGATTGGTTACTTGCGTATCTTTCTCTAAGTATTAATTAATCAAGAGAGCCAAGCTTGAAAAATGTTTATGGGATTTTCAAAATATTTTGTTTCATTTTCTATCTTTTGTACATATATCTTGTTCAACCTCGCTGTTGTGTTCTGGCAATCCTGCCCGGCTTACCGGTGATAGGGAATCCCAGAATACTCAGCAACCCTCGACTATGATGAGTCATACCTGCCGTTTGAACCGTTATTGGGTGTACGCTTGATAATCGGAAGGCATACCTTGACTCTATGATGAGTCATACCTGCCGTTTGAACCGTTATTGGGTGTACGCTTGATAATCGGAAGGCATACCTTGACTCTAGTCCGGGGCACCCCCTTTAGCCAAAGCCGGCCTTCATATGTGTGTAGAAAGCAATAGAACCTTCCAAATTAGGACAGGAACCCGCAGGGTAAGATTACGTGATGTATATTGCTTACATGTTACTACTTTCTGCATCACATCTTGCATGTCATCCATGATTAAAACATCAAAACAGTGCCTTGTATGAATTTGACATGAATGGTGGCCGACTTGCATGCATGGATCTACGTGCATGCAAGCCCTCCATCGCGCGCCAAACCCATACACACGCGCGTGTGTTGATGCTCCATAAACAGTTTGAATTTTATCCCCTTCTGGGCTCTGGAAGGACCAGTGCACACCCAGGGGCAAACCAAGTAGTTTATATGTACTGAAAGTAAATAATTATTACAAACAGAATGAACTAAATTAACTTACAACCCCTAAACAGTGGGGGTATTAAAACAAAGGCCAATGGCCAAGTTACCAAAGCCAAGACCACTCACTGGTCAAGGACTGACCGGCGCGCGCGATGGATGCCCTCTGGCGCGCTTGGGTATGAGTCAACCTTCCAGTGTTTGGTTTTGCTCATCCTGGGTTCTAGGACAAGTCCAGAAAGATTCCAGGGGTACTCCACAGTAACAGAAATGCATATTGAAATACAGCTAGCAGTTTAAACTAAGAAAAGCAGTAAACTGGTTGTTAGCATGCTTACAGTGATCTATATACATAAAAAGACACAAAACAGTGGAAAACCAATCCCCACACTGTCCCGCGCACAGCCACAAAGTGGCGCGCGAGTAAATAGGACAAGCGCGCGTTGGTCCTTGCCACTACGATTTTGAAACCTTGCCAGCTTTAGGGCCAGGACTGGTATTGATTACCAGCCTTAATCCTGCCAGCCCCCCTCAGGGATCAGAACAGAGAGCAGAACAAAGGTAAGCTATACCTTTGGTCTTTTGAGTTTGAATGGTGTTTGAGCTTTGAGTTGAGTTGAGGCTTGATTGAAGTGTTTGAGGTGGAGGAGCAAGCTATGTTCTTAAGCGTGCTTGGGATGTAAGCCTCTTAAAAAAGTTGGAACTCAAGGTGTATGGATTTTTCTAACCCTTTGAATGGAAGCATATGGGGGGGATTTATATAGGGAGAGAGGAAGGTGAATCTGGTTAGTGCAAGGAGAGGAGCTCAGCCAGTCCACGAGGCTGGCTGAGATTGCCTGGTGGTTAAGCTTACCAACCAATAAAGGTGATGGGGATAGGTTTTGACCGTCACGCGTGAGTTGCGCTCTGGCGCGCGATGGTCAACGGTCAAGCTTTGACTATTGACCACACCTGGCAGCTCGACCTGCACGCGATGGTTCTCAACCAACGCGTGCCAGTAGGGTTTTTGGCTTTTGGAAGTGGCTTAAGACTAGGTTAGGTTCAAGGGTTTTGCAAACACTCAAAACTCAAACACTCAACATTCCCGAGGTGTTCTTGATCCGTTTCATCATCGGGGAATCAAAAACCGTAAGTAAACTAATCTGGAAACCCAGATTGGCGTGTCTACAGTACCAAGCTCTCGAATATGGCCCCTCTAGAAGGAAGTGTTGGCTGTCCAAAGCCCGGGCCGAGGTCAACTCCAAAGGGGCATCATCAAGCAAGGTATCCCACGGATCGAATTGCACCTGTGATAAGAGAAATAGCATCAATATAACAAAGGGAAGAAATCACATGAAGATGAAAGGATAGGATGCATCATACCTGATCCACCGTCAAACGGTCCAAAACTTGCCTCCAAGCCAGTAGGTCCATAGCAAGCGATCGTGTCCTCCGAACTCCTTTTAGCCAGCGGGCTGCCCGTGGAACAAACCTCAGCTCCCAATGCCTCGTCGGCGGAGGAAACTGCAACAGATGCTCGAAAGCCTAAAGCTGCAAGCTGAAGCAAAGACAAACAAAAGTTATAGAAGTTAAAGCAGTAAAGAGATGACAAAGAAAGCTAAAACATATACCTCAAGGACACGGTGATGCCCACCCAGTGACAGGCTAATACCTCGAGAGCAAGGACTCAAGTGCCCATACAGCGTAGCCAAAGCAGGAGTCCCCCAATCGAACTCTGCTATAGTCTCCAAGTTCACCAAATCAGCCAGAAACTAAACATGCACCGAGTTCTCTATGTTGCAAAACAAAGTCTGTCCAAGGAGGTAAAAGAGGAAGGCTCGCACCAGCTAAGAAACAGACACCTCAGTCAGAATACCTTCCCGATCGTACTGTGCCCGAAGCCATGAGTAGGTGACATGACCGCTCTTTGATACATCGAGGGTCTTCCCCAAAAGATAGTCAAAAGCACCCTCTCGTTCATGAATTCTTGGGTTGATCAGAAGGGGATCACCACCAACTCTCAAACCTGTAAGAAGAGCAAAATCACCCGATGTGATTGTCATCTCTCCAGCCTTGGGGAAATGGAATGTATTCGTGGTATCCCACCACCGCTACACTAGCGCTATAGTCAGTCCCAACTCCGCCTTCGAAAGGTGAAAGCCAAGTATCAAGAGCTCAAAACCGGCCAGGGCAACTACATCTTTAACGCCTTGTGGAAGCCTCTCGTACCACTTGTAAACCTGGGGACAGCTCCCCCACATGCATAGCTTCTCGTTTGCCTGGCAAAATGTAGAGATCAACACATAAGAAGATCGCCTATAGAGGGGGCAATTTCTAAAAAACCCAATTTCATTTCTAAATATCAATCGTTGCTTCATAAATTCTTATACAAACAAATATCGTTGACAGGACAAAATTTACCTTCACATTGGTAAAGCCAAAGTGCTGCTCTGGCTCTCTATACAAAACCTCAGGCGGGACATCACTGAGAGGAGGACGATATCACAATGAACCGCCATGCCCAATTATGTGAACTGGAGGGACGTACGTATCAGCATTGAATGGTGGCAAAGCTTTGTTGCCTGTATCAGAGGGGGCCTCTAAATCTACCTCAGGAGGATTGGGCTGCGAAGAGCTTCCTCTGACAACGGGCGTACGACAGCTCGAACGAAGAGCGCAGGTACTTGAAACCCCGTCGAGAACAGCGGCCTCAATGGCCGGGGCCTTGTCCGCGTCCCTTGACGCAACGGTAGAAGATGAAGGGAGGTCAGACGGTGGTACCGGCGTGGTGTTGTCAACTGGAGGAGGAGGAGGAGAGGAAGCCATGGCCGTGGAGAGGAGAAAGACGAGCAATGACAACCAGAAAGGACCACAAAGAACGACGGCGATCGGAGAACGAGGGATGGAACGGTTTCGAATGAGAGAAGAGAGGAGGAGGAGAAATCAAATGACCCGTGAAATCGATCGAACTTAACTTAAATCGATTTTCTGACTTTTGATTTTCTCACGACCGAGACATCGATTCTTCGGTCGGGACATCTATTCTTCGGCCGTGAGATCGATCTCCTGGCCCTCCTAATCAATTTCCCACAGCAACGTTAGATCTTGCTCAGTGCACCAACTCAAGCAATTATGAAGCTCTGGGTCCGTGACCAACAGAGACAATGATTGAACTAGCCTGGAGGGCATTCCTGAGCATATGAAATCTCAAGCACCGGTGCCGAACCCACATTGGAATTTTTTTCGAAACCCTCGTCATAGCAACAAGCTCACAATTACTGGTCACTTGACCATAAGGATTATTGAACTTAGACATCTCGCTCCCGAGGATCCTCAATACCTCATCCACAGGCTCTATGCCCCAATTGATGTACTCCAAGAAGTTCGACAGCTATCACATCCCATGATTAGCGACCCATAAGCTCACTGCTTCGAGTTCCTCCACTTCAGCAACTCCATCATCACTATCAGTAGCTCAACAGCACCACGTGCTCATTACTCGAGCCATTCAACAAGCTCTATGCTCACCATCTCAACAAATCCTTAGCAGTATCCACCACTATCAAATCACTCGACAGCTCCATCCAATAGCTCTATACTCCCCCAACAGCTCAGTAGTCTTATGCTCAAGACAATCAACAGCTTTGTGCCTACCTTCTCCATATTCACCATCCCCATCAAATCATTTAAGCAGCTCTATGCTCGCTACCTCAGCGGCTCTATGCCTATAACCATCTCAGCAGTTCTATGCTCGCTACCTCAGCAACTCAGCAGCACCATGTGCTCACTATCATCAAGCACTCAGCGGCTCTACGCCCGTAACTATTTAGCAGTTCCATTACTATCTAGTTACTCAGCAGCTACAGTGGCTCCATGCTCATTATCTCATGACCACCACCACTAAGCTACCCAACAATTTCGCCATCTCAACGGCTCTACACCCATGCTCACCATCTCAACGGCTCAATGCCCCATACTCACTATCACCCAGCGGTTCTACGTCCACTATCTTAACTGGCTCTACGCCGTAACAATCCTCAACTGGCTCTACGCCATCAACAAGATATCATCTGTTCTCAAGCTCTACACTTGAATGCTCAAAGTCCAACATTTTGAATGCTCGAAGCTCTTTGAATGCCCAACCATTGTGTACTGGATGCTCAAGTTCTATACTTGAATGCTCAAGCTCTACACTTGAATGCCCAACCACTGCGTACTGGATGCTCAAAGCCTATACTTTGAATGCTCGGATTCTACCCTACGAATGCTCAAGCTCTATGCTTTGAATGCTCAATTCCAGAACTTGAAAGAAGTTCTATGCTTAAAGCAAACACACACGCACGGGCCTGTGCACATAAACATCAATTGCATCACCATTGTCACATCGAGTCTGCAAAAATTACATCACCATTATCATATCTAACCAATCATCATCATAAACATATTTTGCATCTCTCTCTCTCTCACTCATGAAACAGGTCAATCCTGCAAGCAACCGGCTCTACACCTCGATTTTATTGATCGGTCCAGCGCCTTGATCCTTTGGTTCAACGCCAAAATTTATGATGGGAAAACTCCGTGCACAGACCTTCAGGCTGCATCCGGCCTTACGCCTCGGTTCAATCACTTCAAGCACTAAGCTCCGACTCCTTAGGCTCTCACCTTATGACTGCAACTGGCTCCGCGCCTCGAATCCCTCATCTCAAGCTCCGTGCTTCAGTTACTGGCCTCGTGCCCCCCCCCCATATCTCAAAAAATCGGTGTCCGATTGTTTCTAACAAACAGTTTGGATTCCACCCAATTACATCAATTCCTTCCGGCTCATTCGCAAGGATAGGCTACTCTACCGAGCTCCCCTCAGTCAAAGTAAGGATGATCAAGAAAAGCAAACAACTTACCCACTGTGTATTGATCTACCCCAAAATTCTGAAGATGCTCTCGGCAAAAATTTCCTCGGCAGCCCCGCGCTCCTTCAACTACTCTCCGCCAAAATCCTGACTTATCCTAGGTACGTTGCACTACGGCTTTTTAAGCCCTGAAGGTACGACTTTTGTCTATAACTCTCCAAACTTTTTTCTTTTTTATTTGCCCCGAACTACGATTGGTCTGAATTTTCCTCACGGAATACGTAGGCAGCCTCCTGGCTCGACCATAACTAAAATCTTTTTCAAAAAACCTTGGAATAGTGGTTCGAGCAAATTGAGTTGCTTTTACAGCTTTGACTCTTACTTAAACATGTCTCGCGATCTGTCTAAGTTCAATCAAAGAGGGGCATCTGTAGACACCCCAATTTGACCTAACGATTATTTCAAGTCCCATCTTAGGGACCATCCCGATGATGAATGGATATAGTGATTGTTGATTGATTTCTCGTAAATCCATAGACTTTTGGTGAGTACTTTTAGCCAATTAGAGAACCCAATCCAGAGCCAAATAACCTTTCAGACAGAAATACAGTATCTCAGGAAAATCTATCTTTTGGCCGTAACATTGATCTTACAGCCTCAACATCATTCTTTCACCCGTGAAACATGTTACTTGAAAATCTCCCTGAGAGATTGATCACTCAGCCGCCAGGTCCATTCCTCGGTCGCAATATCCTTCCTTCGGCCGCTAGATCATCTATTTTCTAGATTCTAGAATGTTCTGTCATACGTTTGATCTGATCACCAAAACCCTAGCAGTCTTTTTCGATGCGTTCGGGCTATGCAGCAGATCACGTCTAGAGATCTTAATACCCTAGAATTCCTTATTGATTCACCCCATTTGATTGGCCGGAGTGAGTCACCAATTGCCTATATAAAGGGCCCTTAGGGTTCCGAAATTGAGAACAACAAATCATCTTCTCTAACCACGAAATTCTGCACAAATACTCTCTCAAATCCCCTCTACAAAAGCCCTAACCTTCCAAAGATAGCCGCAATCTGACGATCAAACCCCCGAAGTTCAAACCCTAACCCTAAGGTTTTCAAGAAGTAAATCAGTCAATCTTCCCTAATCCGAAGCAATCAAGCAAATGAGAGATCAAGGTGGTGAGGCCCAGGGGCCTTTGGTTCGGTTTATTTACAGTTTATGCATGCTAATCATAGTATTTTGACTTTCTGTTAATCGTTTAGTCTGGTGTGAGGAAGAACATCGGTTGGGTCTTCGAACCTTTGGCCGATACTGTAGACACCCCAATTTGGCCTAACGATTATTTTAAGTCCCACCTTGGGGACCATCCCGATGATGAATGGATACAATGATTGCTGATTGACTTCTCGTGAACCTTAGGACTTTTGCTGAGTACCTGGAGGACTAGGTGGACGGTTGAGGAACCCCTCTTCCGGAGGTGACCAAAAACCGCTTCATCAGGCCGTAATATTGATCTCACGGCCTCAACATCATTCTTTCACCCGTGAAACGTGTTGCTTGAAAATCTCCCTGAGAGATCGATCACTCGGCCGCCAGGTCCATTACCCGGCCGCAACATCCTTCCTTCGGCCGCAACATCCATTGCTCGGCCGCCAGATCGTCTATTTTCCAGATTCTGGAATGTTCTGTCATACGTTTGATCCGTTCACCAAAACCCTAGCATCCTTTTTCCGATGCGTTCGGGCTACGAAGCAGATTGCGTCTAGACATCTTATTACCCTAGAATTCCTTATTGATTCATGCCATTTGATTGGCCGGAGTGAGTCACCAATTGCCTATATAAAGGGTCCTTAGGGTTCCGAAATTATAATCACAAATCATCCTCTCTAGCCACAAAACTCTGCAAAAACACTCTCTCAAATCCCCTCTACAAAAGCCCTAACATTCCGAAGGCAACCGCGATCCAAAGATCAAACCCCAATGTACAAACCCTAACCCTAGGGTTTTCAAGAAGCAAATCAGTCAATCACCCTCAATCCGAAGCAATCAAGCAACTGAGGGATCAAGGTGGTAAGGCCCAGGGGCCTCTGGTTTGATTTATTTTCTGTTCGTATACTTTAATCATAACATTTTGATTTTCTGTTAACCAGTTAGTCTGGTGTGAGAAAGAATATCGGCTGGGGCATCGATCCTTCGGCCGATACATTGATCCAGTGGGATCCTTCGGTCGTGAAATCCATTCACCGGCCGATGGATCTATTTACTAGGACAGTCTGTCTTTTCTGATCGTTTTCAATGCATGATTCAATTACTGTCTCAACTCACCATTAACTGTTTTAAGGGCTAATAAAACAGATTACTTGTTTAGAATTACGTAAAGCATGTATTAATCTTATGTCGAACAACTATGGGTCAGTCTCACGACTGGGCAAAGAGGGGTGCCTAACACCTTCCCCTTATTGTACTTTTGGCTCCCGTACCTGGAATCTCTATCTGTTTTTTTCTAATTTTTATAAACTAGGTGGCGACTCTATTTTGATGATAACCGTTATCGTGCGGCGTTGTTCCTAGCTATGGGAATATCCACGATCTTGGTTTATGAAGCAAACAACTAAACAAACAGCAACGATCAATCTGTATGGCGATGCCCCGCTTCGGGAGGTGTCTATAGATACATTGAACCAGGAGGATCCCTCGACCGTGACATCTATTCACCGGCCACAGGATCCATCTCCCTGGGATAGCTTGTTTTATTCTGCTTATTTCTGATGCATGTTTTGATTACCGTACTGGCTCACCATTACCTGTTTAAAGGCTAAATAAACAGATTATGTGTTATAATTAAATAAAGCATGAATTAATTATATGTCAAACAACTATGGGCCAATCTCACGACTGGGCAAAGAGGGGTGCCTAACACCTTCTCCTTATTGTACTTTTGGCTCCCGTACCCAGAATCTCTACTTGTTTTTTCTAGTTTTATAAACTAGGTGGCGACTCTGTTTTAATGATAACCGCTATCGTGTGGCAATGTTCCTAGCCAGGGGAATATCCACGATCTTGGTTTATGAAGTGGAAAGCAAAAAACCAGCAACGATCAATCTGTATGGCGATGCCCCGCTACGGGAGGTGTCTACAGAAAAGTATATTTTTTTTTACCTTTTTGATTTCTCTCGTCTAGACGAATCAATAATCCATAAAAGTTTGACGCAAAACAAAAATAAATGCGAAAAAAATTTAAATAATGACAAACCAACTTATTTTAAGATAAATTTAAAAGAACGCAGCCACAGTACTGTTGCCGAGCGGAAAAAAAAGAAAGTAATACGTAACTGTTTGTGACAACTATATTTTAAAATAAACTTGCTACTTTGAAATAGTGCAACAAAATAAATCCATTCACTAATGCAGCAAACAACAACCAAGAAGCCACAAAATAGCAACCAACTTCTTGCTCAATGCAACAACCAAATTCCTAATTCCAGATTCCAACATCAATCAAATTTCAGATTCCGAAGTATTACATTCCACATTCCTAAAAGTGCATTTTTCTACACGTTTTGTTTTCTATTTATGCCATTCGATTACTTCGTATGAAGTACGTTTTTTCCCATTTAGAATAGAACTACACTTTACCCCTTATGTTTTAATAAAAACAAAAAGAAAAAGTTATAGTAGTATTGTTGTAACGATCCGGATTTTCGACCCAATTTTTTTTAATACAAATTTATATTGTTAAATTTCTAATTCAATAATTAATTAGATTGAATAATTAAAATACATTATTATGTGTATAATTGATATTATTTACACTCTTGTATAAGATATATATTTCCACTTCCCTCCCACACTCTACCACCTCTATCCTTATCCTCCAATCTTATCCTCCAACACTCCCACCACCTCCAAACTTGCACTTCCTCTCTCTATCACTCCTCTATACATAAACGCGTCCACATACATTCTCATCCTATACATACACGCGTCCAGATACATTCTTATCCTATACATACACGTGTCCACATACATTAGAATTAAAGAAAATCCCACCAAATGTGGCACTTGTTCTCTACTCCTCTTATCATTATCAGTATCCCTCTCCTTCACTCTCTTTCCCCATTCCACCACTTTGACGCTTATCCTCTCACCTTCTCACTACCTTATTCTCTCTCATTATACATACCTACATAAATCCAAAAATTGAACACCAGTATATTATTTCACTCCCAATCATACTGTTGAGTCTAGAAAAGAGAGAGCGAGAGAAAAAGCTTGAACTCTTTCGATGGAGTTTTGGAGAGAGAGAGAAAAACGGGTTTCTACATAACACCCCTCCGTACATCACATTCAGGTTCCCAATCAACCACTACATCACCAAGCATCCACAAACCACCTTCCAATCATTTCGAGTCAGCCCCGAGGTCCCCCGTCGCCGTCGTCTTCTCCGATGGTCCGAAACCGTCCGGAAATATTACCCACTTGTTTCGGCCGGATCCGAGGTAGAATAATCGCTACCTTACTCTCCTCTAAGTATATTAAATATTTACATATTATTCTTTTTACGTATCAAAGTAAAAGAAAATGATTCCGACATCGCACGACCGAAATCAATATTCTCTTGTTTTGCTTCAGAATTCCACGTTCTGTTTTGCATGTTTAAAAGTGATAGTTAAGTTCTAAAAAATTATAATAATGGATGTTTAAATGATAATACTGTACTTAAGAGAATTATATATAATAGTACATATACTTATTAAAACTATTACTAGCCTAAGTAAAAACTAGTATACAGGAAACAAGTTTTATTTATTTATTTATTTGTGAAACAGATAATAACAAAATGTGCTCCAGTATAATTATAAAGTAAGAATACTTATTATGTAAGATAGTTTTACTTATATGGTAAAAGTATAAATTTATTTACCTACTGTAAGTTAGGAAAAAAGTGAATAAAATTACTTAATATCTTTTCTTTAGGCTAAGTCAGTAATAATAGAATTTGGGGAAATAACAGATTACAAAAATACTCTAGAGTTACGAAACTGTTAAATAGATATAAAGATAATTTTATAATAAATAATATTAAACCTAAGGGTTAGGAAAATGCTAATGAAAATCCTCAAAGTTAATAAAATTATATACTTGTTCGATAAAACTTAAATATTCGAAAAGACATCGGCCCAATCCAAACCCCTTTTGTGTTTAATTATTTGCACTTATCAAATTGTCATTTTGTTATCTCACTGAAATATATCATGCTTGTGTTGTTGATTGATTGTATCAAGTTGTACGTGCTAGAATGGATTTAGATTCCTGGGTGGTTACGACTAGTGACTCACGTAGACGATATTTAAGTAAAGGATAAAATGGTAAGGTTGATTGAGGATGTTGGGTGCCGGTAAAGGACCCTGGTGCGGTAAAATACCTTTAGTTGAGTTGGGGAACGGTAAAGGACCCCGAGTATGGTAAAGTACTCAGAGTGTGTGGAGGACGGTAAGGTACTCCGGGTACAGAATTTGGGATACGGTAAAGGATCCTAAATGCGGTACAGTACCCAGTGTGTGTGGAGGACGGTAAAAGACTCCGGGTACAAGATTTAGGAAAGAAAAACTAAATATCGTGGTAAATTTAATAGGATCAAGATATTGGAAAAGTAGTTGACTAAAGCTCTCATATATTATTTGGTGAATACTGTAGACACCTCCCAAACGGGGCATCGCCATACAGATTGATCACGTTTGTTTGCTCGATTGGTTGCTCGTTTCATAAACCAAAATCATGGACATTCCCATGGCTAGGAACATCACCACATGATAACGGTTATCATCAAATAGAGTCGCCACCCAGTTTATTAAAACTGGGAAAATAGATAGAGATTCTGGATACGGGAGCCAAAAGTACAATAAGGGGAAGGTGTTAGGCACCCCTCTTTGCCCAGTCGTGAGACTGGCCCATAATCGTTCAACATAAGACGTATAGATGCTTTGTCTAATTCTAACACATAGTCTATTTAGTTATTCCTTTAAACAGTAAGCAAAGTGAGCCAGTGCGATAATTGAAGCATGCATTAGAAAGCAGAAAAGCAAACAAAATGTCCCAGGAGATCGATTACTCGGCCGATGAATGGATGTCACGGCCGAGTAATCACACTGGTTTAATGTACCGGCCGAGGGATCGAAGCCCCGGTCGGTGTTCTTCCTCACACCAGACAGAAAGATTAATGGATAATCAAAAATGCTACGATTAATCAGAAAAGCAATAAATTAAGACAAACCAGAGGCCGTTGGGCCTCACCACCTTGATCCCTCAGTTGCTTGATTGCTTTGGATTGAGTGTGATCGATTGATTGCTTGATCGAGAACCCTAGAGTTAGGGTTTGAACTTCGGGGTTTGATTGCCGGATTGACGGCTGCCTTCGGAAGGTTAGGGCTTTTGGAGTATGGGATTGAGGGAGTATTTGTGCAGAGTTTCGAGGTTTGATTGAGTGTGTAGGTATCTCAATTTTCTGTGTGTTAATTCGGAACCCAAAGGCCCCTTTATATAGGCATAGGGATGACTCACTCCGGCCAATCAAATCACGAGATGGCAATTGCAATTGCAATGCATCTCAAACTCTACGTCGTGATCTCCGAACGTAGCCCGAACGCATCGGAAAGGTAGTGTAGTTGGATCAAACCAAACGTCTGACAGAACGTTCCAGAGTCTGAAAAAGGTCGATCTGGCGGCCGAGTAATGGATGTTGCGGCCGTGGAAAGGATGTCTCGGCCAAAAGATAGATCTTGCGGCCGAGGGATTGATCTCTCAGGGAGATTTTGCTGGCAACAGGTTGCTCGGGCGAGGGATTGATGTTATGGCCGTGGGATCGATGTTAGGGCCGACAGATGTATTCTCCTAGGCTTCCGTTTTTCTGTCTGAAAGGCTGTATGGCTTTGAATTGGGTCCTCTAAGTGGTCAAAGTTCTCACCGAAAGTCCTAAGGTCCTCAAGGAAGCAATCAGCAATCACTGTATCCATTTCATCATCGGGATTGTTCCAAGGTGGGACTTGAAATAATCGTTAGGCCAAATTGGGGTGTCTACAGATGCCCTCTTTGACTGAACTCCGACGGATCGCGAGACATGTTTGAGTAAGAGTCAAAGCTGTAAAAGCAACTCAATTTGGTCCAACCACTATTCCAAGGGGTTTTTGAAAAAGGTTTTGTTATGGTCGGGCCGGGAGGCTGCCTACGTATTCCACAAGGGAAATTCGGACCAATCGTAGTTCGGGCAATAAAGAAAAGTAAAAAGTTTGGAGGGTTAGGGACAGAAGACGTACCTTAGGGCTTTAAAAGCCGTAGTGTGACGTACCTAGACTGAGCCAGGATTGTTAAAGGAGCACGGGGCTACCGGGGGAGTTTTGCGGAGAGCTTCCTTAGTATTTTGGGGTAGATCAGTACACGGCAGGTGCGTTTGCTTTTCTTGATCATCCTTACTTTGACCGAAAGGAGCTCGGTAGAGTAGCCTATCCTTACGAATGAGTGGAAGGAATTGATGTAGTGGGGTGGAATCCAACCAGCTGGGGATGAATTGGACGCCGGTTTGTTTTTGAGATGTAGGGAGGCGCAGGGCCAGGAGCACGGAGCTTTGGAGATGAGGGACCGAGGCACGGAGCCGGTTGTAGTCATGAGGCGAGAAGGGGAGTGATGGAGTCGAGGCGTGGAGCTGTTGCAATCTTAAGGCGAAGGCCTGAGGGGATTGGATTGATAAGACCGAAGCGCGGAGCTGGTGCTGATCATAAGGCGAGAGCCTGAAGTGACTGATAGGACCGAAGCACGGAGCTGGTGTTGATCATAAGGCGAGAGCCTGAGGTGACTGATAGGACCGAAGCACGGAGCTGGTGTTGATCATAAGGCGAGAGCCTGAAGTGATTAGATTTGAGGCGTGGAGCCTGCTGTGGTTTATGAGGCGGAGGTCTGAGGTAAGCTTAGAGCTTGATGGAACCGAAGCACGGAGCTGGCATAAGGCAAGGGCCTGAGGTGAAGGAATTGAGGCATGGAGCCTGAAGTGATTGAGGCGTGGACCTGAGTTGTCGGAGCTTAGAGCTTGACGTGATATGAACCGAAGCATAGAGCTGGTTGCATTCTGATGGTCTGTGCACGGAGCTTTCTCATCATAGGTGTTGACGCGGAGCCAATGGATCGAGGCGTTGGGCCGATCAATAAAACCGAGGCATAGAGCCGGTTGATTGAAGGGTTGACCTGTTTCATGAGAGATATGCAGAGTGTATATGTGTGATGATGGTTGTTAGATGTGAACAGATATGATGATGCAGACTCGATGTGATAATGTTGATGCAATATGTGCACGGGCCCGTGCGTGTGTGTTTGTTTTAAGCTTAGAGCTTCTATCAAGTTCCGGACTTGAGCATTCAGAGCGGAGAGCTCGAGCATTCGGATGGCAGAATCCGAGCATTCAAAGTACAGGCTTTGAGCGTCCAGTACGCAGTGGTTGGGCATCCAAGCGTAGAGCTTGAGCATTCAAGTGTATAACCTGAGCATCCAGTACACAGTGGTTGGGCATCCAAGCGTAGAGCTTGAGCATTCAAAAATGTTAGATTTTTGAGCATTCAGGCGTAGAGCCTGAGAATAGATGTCTTGATTGTTGGGGCGGCATAGAGCTTGTTGCTTGTTTACGGCTTCGAGCCAGTTGAGATAATGGGCTTGGAACCGCTGAGATTTGTTTGTTACGGCTTTGAGCCATTTCAGATGATAGATACAGGCTTCGAGCCTGTTAGAGTAATGGGCTTCGAGCCGCTGAGATTGTGATAACAGGCGTAGAGTCTGTTGCTGTGATAGCGAGCATAGAGCTGCTGAGATAGTAAACATAGGCTTCGAGCCTGTTGAGGTGATGGCTTGGAGCCACTTGAGATAATAGGCTTTGAGCCGCTGAGTTGTGATAAAGGGCGTAGAGCCTGTCGATAATGGGCTTAGAGCCGCTAAGATGGTTGCTATGGCTTCGAGCCAGTTGAGATAGCAGGCTCGGAGCCACTGAGTTGTGTAGAGATGATAGGCACAGGGCCGCTGAATTGTGATAGCGAGCGTAGAGCTGCTGATTTGAGGGCTTGGAGCCGCTGAGTGAGTGTATACAGGCGTAGAGTCTGTTGCTGTGATAGCGAGCATAGAGCTGCTGAGATAGTAAACATAGGCTTCGAGCCTGTTGAAGTAATGGGCGTAGAGCCGCTGAGATTGGTCGTCATGGCTTCGAGCCTGTTGAAATGGTGGGCTGGGAGCCGCTGAATTGGTAGATGAGGGCGTTGAGATGATTGTTTACGGCTTCGAGCCAGTTGAGATGGTGGGCTTCGAGCCGCTGAGTTGATGAGATGGCGAGCGTAAAGCCGCTGATAGAGGATTGTCGAGAATTGTTACAGCTTTGAGCTGCTGAGTTGATGAGATGGCGGGCTTGTAGAACTGCTGAGCTGTTGAGTATTCCATCTTCCATCTTCCACGGGGTTTGATTGGTTCCTTATGCTTAGGATGTTTCCAAGGCTAGTTTTGAGTATGCTCGGGATTGCCCCCAAGGCTAGATTCCACATGCTCGGGACTGTCCCCAAGGCTAGTTCTGAGTATGCTCGGGATTGCCCCCAAGGCTAGTTCTTGAATATGCTCGGGATTGCCCGTGAGGCTAGTTCTTGACCATATTCCAATTTGTTAGGGAGATTTCCATTACCTCCACTGCTGGGAGTGCCTTCCGGAGGCCAAACGCCTTCTAGCGACTCAAATGTCTTCTGGTGGCTAAATGCTTTCTGCAAGCTGGCAACATAAACGCTTTCTGGAAGCTAGCAATATAAACGCCTTCTGGAGGGTGCATTGAGTGGAAGCCACAGGATTGTTTTGCTGGCCTGCTGAGCGCGAGGTTGTACACATAGCGTGGCATAGGGCTGTAGAGCCGGTGAGCAGCACTTGAGCGTCCTCAATGTTTCGATAAGCTTCCTGAAAAGTAAAAGGTTTACTTTAGTTCGGAGTTTTAATTTGCATGACCAAAAGTGAGTTTTTTTGTTTTGATTTGCGGGATGAGATCCCTCTTAGCCAGGGGCGTGAATGAGAAGGACCTGTGATTGGGTCGAAGTTGTTCTGTTTAAAGAAGCTAAGATAACTGTGCCCCCTGTTTAGGCAATGCATGCTTTTTAAACGTCGATTTGATGCCCCTAGCTTTTTATTTGTTTATGCAATCGTGAGATTAACTCCCTTTTTGTCCTTGGTAGAGAAATAGGAGATTAGAGGCTCGCGGTGGAGGCCTTTAGTGCACAAGTGGTTTGTGACGTTGTCGGGGCAGGCTCGGGAGTTAGTACGCGCTGCTGGTCTTGAGCCGTTTGTTTTGGCCCTCAATCTTCTGAAGATGGATTGGTCGTTGATGACCTCGCTGGTTGGTGGGATACTCCCAACACGTTCCACTTTCCTTCTGTTGGCGAGATGACGATCACGCCAGGTGATTTTTCTTTGCTTACTGGCCTATGAGTAGGTGGAGCTCCTCTTTGGGTTAACCCTTGGCTTTGGAAGCAAGTAGGGGATTTGGAGTGGTTCTTGGGCAAGGTGCCCCCTCTTCACTCGCGTGGTCATGTTGACGTCTCTTGGCTGATCAAGACTTTTATGAAGGTTGATATCTCGACTCAGGTGAATGTTGAGTAGCTGACACGGGCCTTTCTTCCCTACCTCCTTGGGCAAACGTTGTTTGCCAACAAGGATAGTCCAGCACATACACAGTCTCTAGCCCCTTTTGAAGTATTTGGAGGTTGTTTAGGAGTTTGATTAGGGAGCATCTGCCTTGGCCAACTGGTAGCCCCTTTCCTCTCTGGGCTTTTGAGTATCTTCTTCAGTTTCCTACTGACACTAGACATGCAGATGCGGACTGTGTTCCTCGCTACGAGTAATGGTCTGTGGGGCAATGGAAGCCACACGGTCACCAGTTTTGAGCCTTCCTGAGTGGTGATGGGTTTTGGACCGATTGACGGTTGACCAGGTACCCCTTGCATCCCTTGTTTTTAGATCTCCATTCCTCTGTGCTGTGGCTGATTTAGACCTTGTTTGCAGGCGAGGTTTGACCCTTGGAGTGGTGTATCAGAGGATGCCCCTCTTGCGAGTTCCAGGGTTCTAGTTTGTACTCATAACCTGTTCGAGGGTCCCTTTTGTTAAGCTTGGTACTTATGTGATCGGGTGGCCAGCCAGTGGCGCCTGCGTGCTGAGGATCTTCAGTTTGTTCCTCCTCCTCCTCCGGCGCTGATGAGGTCTACTTCTTTGATGTCTAAAGTAGACTTGGAGGATGCTCAGATCAGAGACTAGGCGGGTTTGCTTCTTTAGGCAGGTGACTGTATGGAGTACTGCCATTTTTCCTTGGTTCTGCCTGTTGTTCCTTCAGTTGCTCTTGTTTGGCCACGGGCCCTTTCCTTTGTCTCCTTCCATTCTGATGACGGAGAAGAGGCGTTTGGTGCTTACCCCTTGTTTTGCATTCTTTTCCTTGTAGCTTGAGGCTGAGTGAGCACCAGCAGTTAGTGGGGAGGATAGCTAGCAATCCCCTTCTTCATCTCGGAGACGAGATCGTCTCGAAGACGCCGTCACGACTAGCTTTAGGATCTTCCTATTCATGGTTAGCAAAGAGAGAAGCAGAAACAGTATTTGTATAGTGAAAACAACCACAGTGATGATTTTGTAGGCAAGCTTTTTGTTCATGAAATGAGAAATGCTTTTTATGCCCCTAGATGTCTTGAGTTTGCATGCGATAGTCAGAACATGGCTGTTTGAACAAGTATTTGCTGATAGACAGTAATTTGTGTGAAAATAAAATATTGGCCGAAGAATTGATTACTCGGCTAAAGAATCGATGTTGCGGCCGATGTATAGATCCTTCGGCCGTTACTTTGATTTTCCAAAGGTAGATTTTGTTTTGGCTAAGTGGCACCCTTTTTTCTCTTCCTTCTTATGCTTGGTTTTGATTTTCTTGCCTTTTGCTTTTGCCGTGTTCCATAGTCCGGTTGCCAAACTCGGGAGTTTTCAAGGTATCTTGCTCATTGTGTCAATTACCTTTAGGTTAGAGGGGATGACCTATAGCTCTCGTGTCTATTGCTGTTGCCAATTCTTCGAGAAAAAGCATACTCATCTTTTGCGAGCTCAATACGCAAGGTTAGCTATACCTATCATTGAGTACAAATCTGTTGACGTTTTTCCTTCTCTCCAAATGTTTGGGCCGCATCTCAATGTGAGATTGCCTACGTATCCCTAATCAGGGAATCAGGCCTTTTACGTAGTTCCAAAATCATTACCTTTGAGGTTGGGTTTTTCACTCTTGGTTTTTCTTCTCACATGCTCTTGATTTTGCCTAGGTTACCTAATGGAGGTTGAGTCCCTAGCGAGCTTTTCTTTGAATGCCTTAACTTTTGCCTAGGCTGCGTTTTTGCATTTTCTTGCCCTAGCAGGCTTTGCTAAGACTTTTGCTTGGGTTTTTAGGTTACCCAACGAGCACTTCTCTCAAGAGGGTTTCTGCGTTTTGGAGAGGAATTTGATGGAGATATTTTTCTAAATCTCTCTTGTATTTGTACCTTCATAATGGGCGAGCTAACCCTAAGTGTTCTTGCGGAGATAGTGTCTTCTTTCTAAGTTTTGACAAAAACCTAGTTTCTTAAGCAACTAGAGTTCATCCTTTCCTTCCTTTTTGTCAGCGACACAGGGAACTTGATTCCTTGAAATTTCCCTTGTTTGGCAAAGAGACTATAGTGTTTGGCAATTGCAATTTAGGAAGTAAATCATTGAATAAGCATAGTCTAGAGGATGAAATAGGAATTCACTTAGCAGAAATTAAATGCCCAAGCAGGGGCTCAAAACAGGTTTTAGCTTGATAAAAGCAATGTTTAATGTTCTTTGCCATGTTGTGACTTCTTAGCTATTGTAGCATTTCGAGGTCGTTTTCAAAACCCTTGCCTTTCGCAACTTTATACTCTTTTCCACCCTCTTCTTTGCCAAACAGGGCCTTTGAACTGGATCCATCTTCACTGGTGGCTACTTCTTTGAGCCATGAGCAGTCCCTAAATGGAAGTGTTGGTCTAGGTTTTCATCACCCTTTCTTCCTCCTTATTGATTGTGTAGCCGTCAGCTATTTCCACTTGATTGAATAGTGATGCTAAGGAGATTCCATCGAGTGGATCATTGTATTTTCCTTCCATTTCGTCAAAGTCATTTTCCCCTTTGCTTGTTCTTCTTCATTACTTTTGTCAGACATGTCGGGATCGATCACTTCCGATTGATCGGACTCATTGTTTTCTTCCTCCTCCATCATGAAACATTCATCCTCCTCTGGGAAGGTAAAGGTTGGCTTGGCTTGATTGTTTTGGACAATGTGTTGGCCAGGATTGTATGTGGGGTTGTGAGATAGGTTTATGAGATCAATGTTTCGGGGTGGTGGTTCAGCATTGTGAGTAGGAAGTGGATTGGCTTGCACATCAGGTTTTGGAAGTTTTATAGTTCAGCTATCAATGCGATCTTGCATGCGGTTATCTGTTTCATGCCTAGGGTGTTGGTGGTAGGCGCACTGTTTGTTAGGATCATGGTTTGGGCCATAGAGTGGCTGAGGAAGTGGTTTGTTTTAAAGGTTTGAGATGCCCCTAATGGCTCAGAATGGCTAAGGCTTGAGATGAGGTCATATAGAGAGGGTCAAAGTTGCGACCGGGGCGATTTGAGCTTCGGGATGAGCTAATTTGAAAAGGGTCTTATGGTAAGGTTGAGTTAAGGGTGTTGACGGAGGCAGAAGATGTACGGGTTGGGAAGGTTTTCTTGGGTGGAGGAGTTTCTTCTTTCCCAATGAGGCCTAGCTTGATCCCCTCTTCAATCTGCAGCCCAGTAGCATGCAGGCGTTTGAAATCAGTGATAGCCTGAGTGTAAATGTCTGTGAGGTACTTGGGCTGCAAACTCTTGACAACTATTCTCACTTGATCTTCCTCAGAGGGGCGGTTCTTCATCTTGGCGGCTTTTTCTCTCTATCTAGCCACAAAGGTTGCAAAGTCCTTGTTTGATTCCTGCTTAGTCGTTTCCAAATCTCGAGTTGTTAACTCAATTTGGACGTTGTATGCATATTGCTTGAAAAAAGCATTGGCAATTTCTGGCCAAGTATGATAGTGCACAAACTCCAAAGTGATAAACCAATCGAGAGCGCTTTCAGTAAGAGTCCTTTGAAATAACTGAACAATGAGCTCATCATCCAAGCCCATTGGCTTCAGAGTGTTGATGACATGGCGGACATGGTTAGTGGGATTGCCAGTTCTATTGAACTTCTCAGGTAGTTGAGAATCTGGAAAAAGGCAGAGTCCTTCAAAATCTAGAATTTGGTCCCCTTGTGAACGGGCCAGAGTACGTTTGATCTCCTTGACTTGTTTGGCCAATTCAGGGTTTTCTGCCAATACCACTTCTTGAGGATTCTCATCTTCCACCGATTTCTCTTCGTTCTCAGCATCTCTTGCTACTTTCTCTGATAGTAAGATAGCGACTTTGAGCTTGATGATTAGCAATGATGGCGTCCTTATCTGCCATGAGAGTGGGAGGATTACTTGATGAAGCTTAGGATTTGGTAGATGATTGAGTTTGTTGAGGAGATGACCGCGGAGTCCCTGGAAGTGATTGGGACCGTAGAAGTGTAGGTGTTTTGGCCGGTGAGAGTGACAGACGGGACGGTTGCAAAGACCTCTGTTTGGCGTGACTTCGAGTGTTGTAAGAGTATAAAATTGGATGTGCTTGCTTCTTTGTTTTACTTATTGTGTCTACTTTGAAAAGTAGAGTACCTGTAAGTCAGTACTTGGCTTGTGTAGGGTTAGGATTTAGGTTGAAAATCCCAACCCTTCTGCACAGAAAGAGTTAATACAACAACAAATGATACAAGGTGTGAGGAAGAACTTTTGCAAGTAGAATGCAAGTAAGTTCCTAGCCTGTAGGTTCCTGTCTTAGTTTGATAAGTTCTATGGCTTTTCTAAAGCATGCAAGGTTTAGGTAGTTTCAGGGTGCTCCGTTGTCAAAGGGCACCAGCCCATCATAGGCGGCGATTGGGTGATTTCCTTTTTGATATACCACTAGGTACGAGTGACTGTGGAGTTTGCTGGAACCCCCAACATAGCCCGTGTCATGCCGGGATATCAGGTGAACTCAACGGGTTGCCCGCTCGATGCATATGATATATGAATTAAACAAGGCATGTATTAGTCTTATGTTGAACTTTCTGGTTATGGCTCTCACATCCCCAGCAGAGTCGCCAAAAACTGTAGACACCTCCCAAACGGGGCATCGCCATACAGATTGATCACGTTTGTTTGCTCGATTGGTTGCTCGTTTCATAAACCAAAATCATGGACATTCCCATGGCTAGGAACATCACCACATGATAACGGTTATCATCAAATAGAGTCGCCACCCAGTTTATTAAAACTGGGAAAATAGATAGAGATTCTGGATACGGGAGCCAAAAGTACAATAAGGGGAAGGTGTTAGGCACCCCTCTTTGCCCAGTCGTGAGACTGGCCCATAATCGTTCAACATAAGACGTATAGATGCTTTGTCTAATTCTAACACATAGTCTGTTTAGTTATTCCTTTAAACAGTAAGCAAAGTGAGCCAGTGCAATAATTGAAGCATGCATTAGAAAGCAGAAAAGCAAACAAAATGTCCCAGGAGATCGATTACTCGGCCGATGAATGGATGTCACGGCCGAGTAATCACACTGGTTTAATGTACCGGCCGAGGGATCGAAGCCCCGGTCGGTGTTCTTACTACAGAAAGATTAATGGATAATCAAAAATGCTACGATTAATCAGAAAAGCAATAAATTAAGACAAACCAGAGGCCGTTGGGCCTCACCACCTTGATCCCTCAGTTGCTTGATTGCTTTGGATTGAGTGTGATCGATTGATTGCTTGATCGAGAACCCTAGAGTTAGGGTTTGAACTTCGGGGTTTGATTGCCGGATTGACGGCTGCCTTCGGAAGGTTAGGGCTTTTGGAGTATGGGATTGAGGGAGTATTTGTGCAGAGTTTCGAGGTTTGATTGAGTGTGTAGGTATCTCAATTTTCTGTGTGTTAATTCGGAACCCAAAGGCCCCTTTATATAGGCATAGGGATGACTCACTCCGGCCAATCAAATCACGAGATGGCAATTGCAATTGCAATGCATCTCAAACTCTACGTCGTGATCTCCGAACATAGCCCGAACGCATCGGAAAGGTAGTGTAGTTGGATCAAACCAAACGTCTGACAGAACGTTCGAGAGTCTGGAAAAAGGTCGATCTGGCGGCCGAGTAATGGATGTTGCGGCCGTGGAAAGGATGTCTCGGCCGAAGGATAGATCTTGCGGCCGAGGGATTGATCTCTCAGGGAGATTTTGCTGGCAACAGGTTGCTCGGGCGAGGGATTGATGTTATGGCCGTGGGATCGATGTTACGGCCGTCAGATGGATTTTCCTAGGCTTCTGTATTTCTGTCTGAAAGGCTGTATGGCTTTGAATTGGGTCCTCTAAGTGGTCAAAGTTCTCACCGAAAGTCCTAAGGTCCTCAAGGAAGCAATCAGCAATCACTGTATCTATTTCATCATCGGGATTGTCCCAAGGTGGGACTTGAAATAATCGTTAGGCCAAATTGGGGTGTCTACAAATACGGTATAGTACCAGTGTGTAGATTAGGGGCACGGTAAAGTACCCAGTGTGTAGAGTTGGGAGACGGTAAAGGATCCTGGCAATGAGATAGTGCGACCCCTAATGCTGAGTTGTCATGGTGAGTTTTTCCTTTATTATGGTTGTAAGCGAATCCAGACTGAGTACATAATTTAGTAGTATTCGCTTAGAACCCTAGTGTAGGACAAATAAAGGGATAGTTATTCCATGGGACGGTAAAAGTTGGTGGATGTGGGAGGAAAGGATCTCGTGGAGAGAATCCTTAGATTTCATGTAAGTTGATGGATAGTAAAGAAGAAGACGATGTGCTATTATTCTGTACCCTCTGTGTATTGTAAATTATTATGTTGTTGAACTGTTAACTGTAGAGTAAGGGGTTAGTAGGATTGAGATTATCTACTAAGTTTCAAAACTCATCATAGTGCCGTTGGACTGGCGTTTCATGCCAGGTAATCCGGAGACCGAAGAACAGAATTCTCTTCAAGACAATGTGTACGAGAGTGAGGACCTCCCAGCTGAGGAAGGGGAGTTTGTTGAGCCTTGAAGGCCATACCTTTAGAAGCCCTGTTAATTTAAAGTATTATTATTTAAATTTCCAAAAGTGTTATTACATTTGTCAAACTCTGTTTTATTTTGTTGAGTTGTAAGACAAATAGGTAGTTTTGAATTTTAGTATTTGAGATTTCCGCTGCTAAACTCTGTTTAATAAAGTTTTATTTCTTAAATTAGTTTTATGGATTATAAAATCAATTAAAAATGATTTAATTAACGTGTCCGAAAATTGGGACGTTATAATTGTTATAACGTTTATATAAATCTATTTAGATTTATTTGTATGAGTATAAATATCTCATGGTCCAGTCCAATTAATTCACGGTTCCAAACTAAAAACTTATGGACCAAACTATATCTCATGATTTTTTATTTTGAATCTGTGTTTGAACAATTAATCCACGAAGCAGGACCAGAACATGCAGTTCAATTTGATTCGGACCAGTTTCAAAATTTACCGTGCTGTGTTTGGATGAGTTTTTGAAAATTTTTTTTATAAGAGTAATAGGAGTAATAAGTGGAAAGAGATAGAGAGAGAAATAATTGAAAGTAAATGAAATCTTTTGAAAAAAAACTTTTCAAAAAATAAAACAAACTAAGACACAAAATTTTGTGTGCAACCCCAAGAAGCGGAGGTTACCTATAGTCCTCAAACAAATTATCACAGGTGGACCAGAAACAAAAAATCCCGAAGGACCGAAGAGTAGGGACCACATTACACACACGTGGCGTCCAACTAGAAATCTATTCTATTGGAATATTACTACCCAATATACTACTCCCTCTCCATTTTTAAGTGTCACACAATGCCTTGTTCTCTTCCCTTTTCAAAAAGTATTTTTCAAAAAATTCCCTCTAGATTCTCCCTACTTCCAACATTTCTCACTCTATCTCTCTCCACTTATTATTCCTACTATTTTTCAAAATTTTTTTCAAATACCAAACCAAACACAGCATCGTAATTCTAATTTATTAATAAAATATCATCATTACACCTTTCACATCAACTTTTTTACCTCTATTTTCCCTACTTACCTTCCATAGAAATATCATCATTACACTTTTACTTACTAACTTTTCAAAATAAAATCTACTTTTAGGGACAAAATAAAAAATGTACCAACTTTTATCCACTAACTTTATAAAATAAACACTTATTAAGAGACAGTCTAAAATAAAATACTGAACTTTAAAAAAAGGACGGAGGGAGAATATCCAATATTATGTGCAAAGGTCAACTTTACAACGCCCACGCAAGATACCAAAACATTCACCTTGTAATTCGGGCCAACTCGGGGCCCTCTCTTCTCCAACCCCACCCCCACCCCCCTCTCTCAAAACGTTTCCTCTCTCTCTCTCTCTCTCTCTCTCTCTACACTTTCCACTTGAAACAACAGAGCCAGGCAAGCACAAACCGAGGGAAAAAGGAGCAGAACACCTCTCTCTCTCTCTCTCTCTCTCTCTCTCTTCATTATATAGGAGTATATATAGTCGCGGCTGTGCTTTGTCTTTTGGGTCTAAAATAAAGGGGTTTTCCAGAATTCCAGAGGTTCTGAAATTTAAGTGCACAATTACTTCTTTTGCGTATTCCATACGGCGCCGTTTCACCGCCACCTTTTCTGCTTCCTTCTTTCCCCTGCCTTTCCCTTATTCTTTCCTTTGCTTTACGCACGTTCCACCACTTTGTTCTGATTCGTTCCCAAAAGGCCAATTTTTTCCCCATCCTTTTTCATTCGGGACTTCTGTGGACGTTTTGAATTGACTGGAGGGGCTCATACAAAATGAAGACTTTCAATTGTGTAAGTAGAAATTCCATACAAATGTGCACGTATACTTTTTGTATGCATATACCCAATTTGGGTGTGTGTTTTTTAATTGCGTTAAATTGATAAGTGTTTTATGTGGTTTATTTCAAAATGCACAAATAGGTAGTCCATTCTATTTTTAGTTTAGTTTTTTTTTTTTGAAATGGGTTTAATTTTTTTAATTAATTTGATTAGTCTTTGTCTTGGAGTATTTGTAAATTTTTGTGTTTTGGGGTTTTTTCTGTTTTCTGGAAATGGGTTTAGTTTGATTGGTCAAATGGGTACGTAGATTGGTACTGGTATGTGATGGATGTGTTATTGGCTATCCAGTTGTTTTTGACGGTGTATCTCGTATATATACGTGTCTATATTATGGGTTTGTGTATGTTTATATGGACTTGTATGTATATGTGGACTTGAGGTTAGTTTATCTTCATGGGCTGTTTGGATGCTGAGAGAAGCGAAAGGGGGCAAAAAACAGGGTAATTGGGTTTAATTTGATTGTTCAAATGGTTATGTAGATTGGGATTGCTATGTGGTGGAGATATTTTGTTTATCCAGTTGTTTTGATGGTATATCTCTTACAGGCATAGGACATGTCTATTTGTGGGTCGAAGAGTAGAGCCTTTTTTTTATTTATTTATAAAAGTAAATTGGAAATTGATAATTTGGTGCCTGAAAAAATGAAAAATATTGCACCGTAATGAGCAATATTAATTTTCCGCGTGGTGGAATTTTCTTAGGTTTTTTGGTATAGTAGACATATTGCCTCCTATCTTTCTCAGACAAAATTTGTTCGCTCTGGTTGCTTCTTATTGGGGGGAAATCTGATAATTAAAAGTTGAGGACGTATTTGTTGATACAGTTTCAGGAAAGAGCCGGAGGTTTGAGCCTCACGTTGATTAGTCTCACTTTAAATTTGGGCTTGTTTGGATGAAGTCATGGACGCTTGTGTTTGTTTTTCTAGTAGTAGCATTAAGGAAATGCTGAAGAGTAACAAGAAGGGATTAAGATGATGAACAGATAATACTTTGTGAAAATGTACAAGGTATGGACTACCATGTGAATTTTACATTGTGGGACACTGATGGCATTTTCTGGGTGAGGAAATTTTTATTTGAACTCCAGAGGTTAACCATACTTTAACAACTTTATGTAGCCAAAATCTGGTTCCCTTTCGTACTGATTTTAATTGGTGAATTTTACCATGTTAGGGTCAAGAGTAGGATATTTTCTCTCACTTAATCTTCTCATCAACGGAAGAGTGACGTCTGTCCAATGGGTCACCTAATAAATGTTGTCGCTAACAGGCCTAATTTAGCTTTGATAATTGTTTGGGAGTAGAAAATTAGTGCTTCTGTGCTCCTTTTTTTTATTGAGTTCCTGTTTCCATCTTGGCAAATGACATGCTTCCACACAAGTATAATTGGGAAGAGCGCTTATTTGTTCACCCAAGACAAAAAAAACCTAGGATTATCATTTTCCGTACAAGTAAATTTTGTTATATGAGACTTGTGGTTATTCTTTTTCGTTGTCTTATATTTTCCCTGTTTTGGTCATTGGTCCCTTTCCAGGTTTCACTACTGTCTGATCCAAAGATTAAATCTGGCCTCTGGAGTGTCTTTGTTACTGCTTTGCTGATTTGTGGCGCTTACTTTGTTGGTAGTGCAGTCCTTACAAAAGATTTCACAGAGGTACATACAGTTGCGTCAATTCCTCTCTTTTTTTTTGTCATTAAAGAAGAGATTCTGCCATATATGTGATCTTACTTATGTGTTGCTTCTACATTCGCTTGAAGATGCTTTTGCTTGATGAATTAAGTTTATCATTGCTTGTTTTCAAATGAAGCATGTGGAGTGTCTTCCCTCTCTCAGTTTGTGATGCACTCCGTGTTGTCAATTTGTCTATTTTGGCCTTCAGGACAAATCGCGTCACTTCTTTTAACTAGTCCCATTGACTAGGCAAAGATTTGGAAGGACTGGACAATAATTTTAGTAATTAGTAATTTTTTTTTGAACGGCAAAAAAAATTTCATTAATCTTTGATATTGATACAAAGACCAATAGGAACAAGGAGAACGGCATCAAAATCCTAGCAAAGCTAAGAAAAATCTTGTGCCCAATCCGATACCCAAACCCAACCAATCGAAGAAACCCAAAGGGCCAAAACCCACACCTAAAAGGCCGAAGCCCAAACACCAATTGGGTCAAGCCCATCCTAAAGAAACCTAACCCTTAACCAAAACACCTGCAACCCCAACGCCGTCTGGTCCATGCCAGATAGATCCAGGTGACGAACCCGCCGGGAGAAGCACCACCACCAGCCGCCGGAAAACACACAACACCGTTAGGCAATCCCGCAAACATCCAAGAATGAAGACAGGTGGAGCTCCGAGCGAAGACTGCTGCTGCACAACACACTGCTCGAAACAAACCCTTCCATCTAAATCCCGCTGTTGCCACGCCTGCTCCGACTGCCTCCGCACCTCCTGCAAAAAGCCTGCGACGGAGTGAGGAAAACAGAGACATAACGACGGATCCAGAGAGGGAGGAGAAGAATGAGGTCAATCTACCCAAAAAACGACGGTGAAATGGGGAGGAGGGCCTAGGCTGGCGGAGGAACCACAGAAGGAAGAGGAGGAGGCTGAGGGAGCATGGATAGGAATTAGGAAGAGGTTGCGGAAAAAGGATAGGGAAGGGAGAGAGAGAAGAGAGGAGGACCAAGCAAAGAACCTTTCGGAGCCTGTACTCCGAACTTGAACTCTTTCTCAGGCTTCATTTACCATTGTGGTGGAGAGAAGAATTAGCTCTCTTCTCAAACAACTTGAAAGTGCAAAGTTCAAGTATGTTTCTTCTGGCTGAAGTAGGAGAGAACACCTACTGCTTTGACACTAAAGGTTTCTAGTTAGGAGAACTGTTGGCTAAAGGTTTCATAGTGTGATAACTGCTGGCTTGGGTCTTTGATTAACTGTGTAGCATGCGATGATTACTATTAAGTTATCGGAATTGACTGGTCATTTGCCCTTAAATAATTAGCCTCCGAATGCTTTGATCTTTTACACAAATCTGTTGTTTTGCTTAATGATTGCTCCTTCTCCTTTATACACCGGTAACAGCGCAATGATATCTGTGTAGGATTTCCCATGGGGTTTGGTGTATTTACAAACTTGCCTCTGGATGTTTTTCATCTCTTTATTTTAACCATTTGTATGTTTTTTTTCCCCCTTCAACTCCTGAAATGGACAAGACTGCTGAATTATACATTCATCTTATCTTAGTAAATTTTCAAAAATTGTTTTTTTAGGGGAAACCTGTATTTTAAGTAAATATGTCAGAAGACTCCAGTTGACAAGTAATATGCAAGGCTTAAGTCTGACTGTTTCTTGGGCAGATATCACTAGGATGGGAAATGAATTACACAAGGAACAATACACAATCTGATAAATGCAAGGTTAGTCATTTTCTGAAAGGGTCCTTGTTATCGGCCACGTAAGGCCTTCGGTATAGTTATTGATTTCTATCTGCTTCCAAATTTATTTTATTTTCCTTTTAGAAACAATGCAGGCATGTTGGCAGTGAGGCATTGCCAGAAGGGATTGTTGTCCAAACTTCTAACTTGGAAATGCGTCCTTTATGGGGTCCTGTAGAAAAAAATGTAAGTAAACCACGATTGGGCCTTGGAATGAAAGCCTAATGGTTATTAAGAAAACAGTTTCAGTAGTTCTACATTCCGTACTGATGGTTACGGTTGCTTGAAGATGTTACTTGTGAGAAGATTTATTTTACAATTTTAGTGAATTATATTTTTTCCTGTACTAACCATTTGCAAAGCAAGACTTGTAAATAAAGCCTCCTAATGCTTTCGGGCTTGCCTCGTATGATGAAGGTTCTAGGTATCTGCCACAAATTCAAGAAACAGTTGTATATAGTAAAAACATACATAGACAAGAAACTTTGTTCATCGGATAAGTACATGATTGCATTATCTTCTTTTCATTTTCTTTATACTTGTTTCCCTATATTCTGAATCAGAACAATTCAAAGCCTTCAGCAAATTTATTGGCCATTGCAGTTGGAATAAAGCAAAAGGAAATAGTGAACCGAATTGTTGAAAAGGTGACAGTCATATCCATTCAAGGACTTTCTACCCAACAAACCTTTGCTGGACACATTTAGTACTAATACAAACTTTCCTAATTATTTCAGTTTCTCGTAAATGGTTTTGTTGTGATGCTTTTTCACTACGATGGTGTTGTGGATGAGTGGCGTGATTTAGGGTGGAGTAGTCGTGTCATCCATGTCTCTGCCCTGGATCAAACAAAATGGTAAATGTCAGATTAGTTTTCAAGTCATTTATCTGCCTTTGGAGTTTCATTTCCAATATGTACGTGGAAAATATGAATATGAAAAGAGCTTTTGATGGCATAGGTGGTTTGCCAAGCGTTTCTTACATCCGGACATAGCAGCTGAATATGATTACATATTTCTTTGGGACGAGGACCTTGGAGTTGAAAATTTTGACCCCGAACGGTTAGTATGATTCAGTTTAGTTTGCTAGCTTAAATTTGAAATTGTTAGTGATTATTTGTTAGATTCCTTTGAAATGTGACTGCTTAGGTGATGTATCAGAAACTCACTTGAAAATATTTGTAGGGATATGGTTGTTCTTGTATGTAATGAACTAGTAATAGTATTATCACCTGTGAATTCGTGGGATGATGTGGAAACATGGACAAATACGTAATCAAGTCAATTGATGTTGAATGTGTCACGTGTGCGGGTCTCGAATAATGGTGTTTAACATTAAAATTTAGCCCTTCAAATTCCTTGATTAAAAAAAAAAAACATCTGGTTGATATTTGTTAACTTCCTAAGAAATATTTCAGAGTGCTTTTTAATTAAAAAGGACATTCGGTTAATGCTGCCTGCCTTAGTCTATCTTATGGAAGATCTATTTGACCTTTTTGAATTTATGGATATTATAATCCATAACTCAGTTCAAAGTTCAAACAGTTTGGACATAGGTTTTTTGAAGACGAAAACTCTTGAGAATCACTCATGTTAAGTATACCAAAACCTTGCAGGTATCTTTCTATTGTCAAAGATGAAGGACTTGAAATATCACAGCCAGCACTTGATCCGGGTAAATCGGAGGTCCATCATCAACTTACTGCACGGAGGAGGAATTCCAAAGTGCATAGGTCAGTGTAATGCTCTTGAAAGCATAGTTTATACACGAGGGGGCTTTGGATTATGATAGCAATTGAATATTTATCCCTTCCATGGTTACTGGATACCATATTACTGGCATTAGATGTTCACTATTAGATAAATTTGTAACAAACTTCGAAACTTCAATTGATGATGGCTTTTGTTTTCTTTGTTGTGAACAGAAGGTTCTACAAGTTTAAGGGCAGTGGAAGGTGTGACAACAACAGCACATCTCCTCCATGCATAGGGTAGAGTATCACAAACCTTTAACTCCTTTCATCTTTTGACTTTTAAATTCATAGCGTAGTTGGTTCTTTGGATGCTGAAAACCTTCTCAGCTCTGCTGAACAAAACCCTTCTATTGCCTTCAGAAAAAGAGAAGGTAAGTACTTATGCAATGAACTAAATCTGTATGCAGTTGGGTGGAAATGATGGCACCCGTGTTCTCAAGAGCAGCTTGGCGATGTGCATGGTATATGGTCCAGGTAGGCTATCTTTCTTAATTGAGGGCCTAACCATGATTATAGTTTGTGAATTGGTACTCGTCTTACTTTAGCCTATTTGGTGAATTTGGGATTTCCTTTTCTCTTATGTCTGTAAACCTTTTTTTTTGTGTGTGTTTGCATCATGAATTGTGGAGGGACTTGCCCATGGAAAAGAAAATCACGGGGAGACCGTAGAAATAATTTTTTTGCTATTCATTATCCTTTTATTTCTCTATCTGAATCCAACAATCCGTGCTAATATGGCATTTTGATGATTTTTGGGCTGTAACAGAATGACTTGATCCATGCATGGGGCTTAGATAAGCAACTTGGTTACTGTGCAGAGGCAATTTTCTAACCTATTTCTTGTTTCTAGTGCTGTTGTTTGAGGATGCTTAGTAACATTTGGACCATTTTTTTACAGGGTGATCGGACAAAAACCGTTGGTGTAGTTGACTCTGAGTATATAGTGCATCTTGGTGTTCCTACACTTGGTGTTTCAGATGGCGACAAGGTTTGTAGTTCTTTTGATTCACTAGTAAAAAAAAAAAAGACCTTTTGCTAGCCACCATAAGGCAATATGATTTGGCATTCACCAGTAAATGGTCCCGTTTCAGGATAGATTTTCTTGTTGGAAATGGAATTATCAATGAAGATGTTTTTTTTAATATGGTTAACCTTCTAAAGGAGACCATTATATAGTTAGCTGGTTAGTCTTTGTTGTGAGGTTTCCCTTACCTTGGGCACCCACCGCTCCTCATGCTTATGGAATGGCCCTTGATGTTTGAAAATAGATGTATAGCGTTCACCACGTAACAGACCAAAATGCTCTTACACCCCTACCAGAAGTGTAGCAAGTAAAACAATTTTAAATAGGGCAAATTTTCGTAGTCGTCCCTCTAGTTTTATGGTTGTCTCAATTTCGTCCCTCTAGTTTCAATTGTCTCAATTTCGTCCCCGTAGTTTGTTTTACGTTTCAAATTGGTAAAATCGTTAACACCGTTAATGAAACGGAAAAATATGATTAAAAAATTAAGTGCTCAAATTTTCAATCCGGTTGAACCCTTGCGAAAATCTTATTTTTTTGATCATTTTATCCTAGATGGTCATAATGAATTTTTGGCTCTAAGGCCTTTCAACGAACACCCGAAGACTCCTTATTTAGTTTCATGGCTCTCTTAGGGTGCTCATTGAAAGGCCTTAGAGCCAAAAATCCATTATGACCATTTAAGATAAAATGATCAGAAAAATAAGATATTCGCACCGGTTTAAACGGATTGAAAAAATAAGTGTTCCAATTTTTTAACTATATTTTTTAATATATAAATGGTGTAAAAAAATAAGTGTTCCAATTTTCAATCCGTTTAAACCGGTGCGAATATCTTATTTTTCTGATCATTTTATCTTAAATGGTCATAATGGATTTTTGGCTCTAAGGCCTTTCAATGAGCACCCTAAGAGAACCTTGAAACTAAATAAGGAGTTTTGGGTGCTCGTTGAAAGCCGTTATAGCCAAAAATTCATTACGACCATCTAGGATAAAATGATCAAAAAAATAAGATCTTCGCACCAGTTCAATCGGATTGAAAATTGGAGCACTTAATTTTTTAATCATATTTTTCCGTTAGTTTCATTAACGGTGTTAACGATTTTACCAATTTGGAAAGTAAAACAAACTACAGGGACGAAATTGAGACAATTGAAACTAGAGGGACGAAATTGAGACAACCGTAAAACTAGAGGGATGACTACGAAAATTTGCCCTTTTAAATAGGATATGGACAATCATTTCAATGCCCACATTCGTTCTTTGTTTAAAATTTCAAAACAGAACTGTGGACGCCCCCATGGCTAGAGGCATTGCCACAGTTTGATATGGCTGGATATCGGTGAGACTACTTGTTTGATGTAGACATCCGTTGCAGCATGCCTTTGTTTGCTCAGAAGTGCCCGTTGCGATGCACTTGTTTTGTTTTAGAGTCGCCACTTGGTTTTAGGAAGCAAGAAACCAAATGAGTCATTCTAAGGTCGGGATTCATGGGTACAGTGAGGGGAAGGTGTTGGGCACCCCTCTCCGCCCAACCAAAAGGTTGGCCTTTACTTGTTCGACATAAAACAGTTTGATGCACTTTAAATGATTTTACAAGAACATGTTAATTAAGCCATTAATAGATATGGGTGAGAGCAGGAACATGCAAAAGCACGGGGCAAAGGGGAAGGGAAAACATGTTAGAAAATAGCAAAAAGAGTCTCTAGTCGTCGGAGACTCTGACGATCGCTGGAAAATAAGTAACGATCGCCACAGTCACTGGCAATCATCACACTAAACTGGTAATCGTCACTTAAGGTCGAACGACTACCATATGCATATACAACATACTGACGAACGCCACAAAGTTTGTGGTAGTCGCCACTCGTTACACCAGAACAGAAAATCGAGTAAACTACAACCAAAACATGGGGTTTAGAAATCGACCGATTATGCAATAATTAACCCATTGGGGTTATCCCACCTTGTTCCCTCATTGCTCGACAGGATGTCGGAGCGTGGCTTTGTGGCTTTTACGGGCTAAAAGCGAGGAGAGCGGTTTGCTTGTTGTGGATTTCGGTTGACAGAGGGAGGATGAATACACAATCTCGACTTCCGGATTGAGAGCGCTTTTGTTGGATTTGTATGTAGTTGGGAGAGGATTTGTGCAAAGTTTCGGGGTATTTTGATGGTTTAAAACCGTATTCAAGAGTATCAAATTCGGATGTAGAGGCCTTCTATATATTTATAGGGGAGAAGTGATAAAGCTCGGAGATTATCATTTGGAATTAATTATTCCGAATTGGAGAGTAAATTAGAGCTCAAATTCTATCAAAAAGAGTTGTTCGAAAAGGATTAAAACTCGTACACCCGTTAGCTGGGTTCTGGAATATTCTGCAAAAAACAAAGATCAGCGATCGCCAGAGAGAATGGCGATAAATGGAAATGGTGAAGTAGGTTGTGGTTCTAGACCAAAGGAAAGTGGTGACAGATCGCCAAGACTGGTGTTCGACTATCAATTCAGCGATTGACAGAAGTAAGTGGCGATCGCCACTCCTGAAAATGGCGATCAAGGATAAGGAGGGGAGTCGAATGATGGTCCAACAACTTAGGTTCACAGCCACTCAAACAAGACTTCAAACTCTTAGCCGTATAGTGCCACGATAACCTGTTCATCATCGGGAAATGCCCAAGGAGGGGCTTAAATCTATATAATAAGGGAGAACGGTTTTTGAATCTTATGTCCTACATAAATCCTAACCATTAATTTGCCCCATAGATCCTAACCATTAATTTACCTAGAATGTGGATCATTTGGTACGAGAAATAGGAACAGAATCACGGTATGGCATATGCTCTAAATTGTGAGTACTTTTGTTTACGCTTGCCTTGGGTGAGGCGTTGAGGGTAACTTTACCCACATTCGAGGAGGTATGTTGCGGGTTTCGATTTAGTAATCAGAACCTCTTATTTTGTAAGAATAAATTTGTTTGGAGACCACGCAAAAATCAGCTCAAGCGAATATCGGTAAGTACTTGATCGAAAATTTAGAACTTGAATTATTGGGTAAGTATTCCATTGAGTGTACTCTTCTAAAAAAATCTATGCATGCATAAAAAAATCTATGCATGCAAAATAAGTGTTTCTGACTATCAAATGTGGGTAAAGTTACCGTCGCCCAAGGTGGGGGTGAATAAAATTGCTCCCTTAGATTGTGGTACCATAGGTATAGCGGATTATGTGTTGGAGTATTACTATATTCTTCTTCCAAATGGTAAAGATACAACACAACATCATATTCATTTCAAACACATTTGGAGTATTTTCTCTAATTTTTTTACATTTTGTCTTGCCAAAAACTCTTCTAGATTCTTAGTGAACTAAATAGGAAAAACTTTTGATCACTTTTGATTTGTTAAACACATCGTACCGGAACGGTTACCGTACCATGTTTCAAAACGTACATTTCAATACTTTAATCGCTATGCTAATAGCATTTTTTGACAACACAGTTGAACCACCAAATTCTTTCTTGGAAATGCGTAAACCTTTGTCTTTTTCTTTTCCTCGGTTTGTATTCTTCCAAGACTGAAACTGCGAACTTGTCATCTTTTATCTGCAGGAACCTTCTGGCGTTCGCAGAGCTAATAATAGAACGGAAGTAAGTTCCTTAGAATCATTGTACTGAACTGTATCTGCTGTTTGGAGTAGTACGTAGATTCCTAGCTTTTCTTAATCTGCATCCCACATCTTACTATAAATCGTTTATAAATTTCGATGCATAAATATGGTTACCACATCAACTTTTGTGGGTGGCTCCTCCGTTTTTGCATTTCCTAACTATTGCCACGCTCGATAACCATTTAGCAAAGAGGGATTAGAGTTTTGACTATCAAAAGTGAGTTGAGATATTCAATGATGAAGTCAATCCTTCCTTGTTCTAATCTTAGAGGCATTTTTCATTGCTATCTCTTTCCAGAATGGTTGAAATTTGTGTTGTCTATTTCTGACGCTTGTCTCAGCCGAAAGAAAGCTGCATTTTGTTGTTTTTGAATTTTGTTTTTGTTTTTAGTTTTTTGAGATCATTTTCTAAATCAAACCCCTGTAATATTCTAGTTAACAGCGTATAGAAGTAAGATGGTATGGTTGTTTAAGTCTTTACAATGACCTTATTTATTATAAAATCGATGACTTCGCTCCATCGTTTATCATTCCTAAACATTTGCAAGTTCCATTTTTTTTTCCTCAATGATGTAAATCGTAGGTTGTTACTTTGATGCATCTTGCCTGTCTTTTGCAACCGTTTAGTGACGGATGATATGTGTGCAGGTGAGGAGACAATCCTTCATTGAAATGCAGATTTTCAAGATAAGGTGGAATGATGCAGTTGAGAACGACAAATGTTGGGTCGATCCGTATCAAAAATCGGTTGAGCAGAAAAGCCATTAGTGTATATATTTAGTGCTTCAACAAAGATCAATCACAACAATACAAACTTCAAACAAATCACAATACATGCATTTTCCCGAAAGAAAGGAAGATCCCAGGACAGATCCGAAGAGCCCCAGATGCCAAATTAATGAGTAATCTTTTGTTCATTTGCTCCTTTAATTTACAGGGAGGGTTTTTGTCCCTGCAAAGTAGAATAGGCAATTGTTGTTTGTGAGTTGATTGTATTGGTTTATGTGAAAACAACTGCGACAAATGTAAATAGGAGTACTTTTTGGCTTTAATTATCAATCGCTTCCATTGTTGCTTTGTTTTGTTGGTGATTTTCATTTGTTTTGGAACATCGATCTGCTGGCATGGCTGTTGCTCATGTTTTAGTTCAATCACTATCTATACTGAACTTTTAGCAATTCAATGCTATTCAACTATATTTTGATTTCTTTTGAGGAAATAGAAACTACAAATGTTAATATAAATCAACTCATACGTTCAAAAGACTCCAAACCAAAATACAAAATTAGAAGTCTGCCAAAAAAAAAAAACTGGTTCGGGTTAAAACCCCCAATTCGCTTGTGGAGATGGTTGGAGAAACCATCGTCTGCATTTCGCAGATACATAAACAAGTTGGGTGTGATAATAATCTAGTAGATAGCAACTTTATATACGTGCGGGATGATTATGGTGTCAAGTTTGAGATTAAATAACAATTACTCCGTAATAGAATATTGCAACGTGGCGCAATGTAATTGATTTAGAGGAAACAAATATTTACACTGCCGATGTATGTAATTTATTCTCGTCAAGCTTTTGTTTTTTGTTTTTCCCGAGGATCGATTGGATGTCCGGGTTACCTTGCATGCACCTCGAGTAATTCCGAGCCTCTGAAGTTAATGCTTGTGACCTAATTGCGTGCTATAGTAGAGAGGGCGCCCCAAACGTAGGGCTAGGTCTGTTGTGTTATGATATCCGGTAAGACTAGAGTCGAATCCTAAACTACCATTTCTCTCTCATAATCTTTCAAATCTTTCTCTCTTTATCTTTTCTAATTTATACCAATTTTCTCTCCAATCTTTCAAACCTTTCTCGCACCCATTCTTTTTAATTTTTTCTTTCTCCTGATCTTTTCTCTCAAATTTCATTCCCCTAAAAATTCCAAACAAAATTTAAAACTCTCTATTCAAAATCACAAAACTACTCCCTCTGTCCCTTATTTAGAGTCCAGTATTCCATTTTGAGCTGTCCCTTAATAAGTGTCCATTTTGTAAAATTAGTGAGTAAAAGTTGGTATATGGTCTATTTTGTCCCTAAAAGTAGATTCTATTTTGAAAAGTAAGTGAGTAAAAGTGTAATGATGATGGGTAAGTAGGGAAAGTGGAGGAAAAAGTTGATGTGAAAGGTATAATGATGATATCATTTTAATAAGTTGGAGTTACGAATCAGGACACTTAAAAAGGGACGGAGGGAGTATTAACATTCATTTATTACGTCATATGCATTACTAATTTTCGAATATGATCAATTTTGAAATAATCCATGGTTTTCATAGATTATTTGTTCAAAATTATCATAAAACATATCTTCGAAACATGGTAAATATTGAAATCGATCATATTTTTCATAGTTATTTTTTTTACAAAATTACCATGAAACGTATCTTTGGAACATGGAACATGGTTGATACATCAAATCAATCATATTTTTTAATAGATTATTTTTACAAATTTTCAAGAAAATTGAGGCTTAATAATCACAACCCTAATCTACCATAAAAATCATAATTTTTTTCATGAATCATTTATGCATTAAGATCCAAAAAAATAAAACTACAAAAAAGACATCAGGAGAGACCACATCCTGGCCCATTCCATCCGAATTAAAGCCGAAAACGAAACACGTCCTAAAGTACGCACAAACAACAAATTACGAAACAAAGACAGCTGCAAGTCTTAAATCTCACATATATGGTCTACAATTCCTGCACATGCTCCACATATGAAAAATATTGATTGATGGACAAGGATATTGAAATACTTCAGGCCACACCAAAATCTCAGAAAGACCAAATTTATATCGCAAGCACGTGATCTGATTTGATGATGGATTTTCCGGTGCCGCTCGGCAACGATGGGGATGATGGCAATGGTGGGACGGACAACGACAATGAGGTTGATCAGCGACGGTAGGACGGACGTGTTGGGTGGCGGCGGGTCTCGATCCAGAGAGAGAGAGGGGAAGAGTAGGTATATGGGTATTGAATTTAGGGGAGAGGTAACTAATTAGGCTTTATAAAATGAAAACATAATGATTCAAATCTTTAAGGATGGACGCCTAAATAAGTCTTTTAAATAGGATGCCTATTTAATTTCTTCAAATATTTTGGAATTTTTTTCGATAAATATTTTACAGAAGATAATTTTAAAAGTACCTTTTAAGAACAATTCCAATATCATCCGATTTTTTTTTTCCAACAATATTTTTTTTTGGTAATCCTACCCAATTCCACCTCTCCCAGGATTATTTAGGACTTTATAAAGAGATAAAATTAATACCGGGATTGATAATCCTAACAGTCATTTTGAAAATCATCTGATTATTTGGGATTAGTTACAATTAATCCAATGTAATGCAATTAATCCGCGAATCAAATGAGGACTTAGAGTTAAAAAAGTTCGTGAATGGCATTCATTAGTATCTTGTATAATCTTTTCATTAGTTTGTTTTTTTGTATTTTTTTTTATCTTCCTTTTCTTTCTTTCTTGAGATTTTGTTATAGCTTATGATTTTGAACCAAACCCTACACGTGCCATAGCAACGGTACAACAAAGTTCAAGTTGAACAGTGAGGAGCGCCAACAAAGCGTGCTCTCTCTCTCTCTCTCTCTGTATTGTTCAAACTAGGGTATAAGATTTACGTTTTGTAACGACCCGGATTTTTGGTAAGTAAAAATTTCGTTAAAAATTTGAATTTTATTTTAATTACTTGGATTCCATTTAAAATTCCTTTCTAATATCCAAAAATCCGTCGTTACTAAATTCAAGATTTATAAAAAAAAGATTTCATCGTACCGATCAAAAAGATCATTTTCTAAAGACAAGTGTCTAGCATATTGAGAAGTCGTAGAATCGTATTTCTTGACTAGAAATCCTACTTAGCAAGCCTAGTTAGCTTCTAACCGATTCATTGAGTTGACCTAACTACCAATCTCAACCCTAGTGGAACCTTGTGAACCTTTCCAAACCCTAAAGGAACCCTTTTGACCAAAGTCATCTTTGACCTTTACCCATTGGACGATAAATGCTAGGGAAATCTTTATCCATTGGACAATAGGCTTCCCACCTAAATTATCTTATTAAATTGACCAAGGTACACTTATATAGTATTATATGTTTGGAAGATGTATATATAATAATCCAATATTATACTTTGCCCTTTTATCCATTGGACCATAGAAGTTAGGGAAAATATCGCCCATTGGTCCATAACTTAGCCTTGTCACCAAGTACTAGACCAATTAGTTTAATAGAATCACCATGAGTCATTGTACTTATATACATACATTATGCAAGTATAGTACTTACCATCTTTATCCATTGGATAATAAAAGTTAGGAGAATTGTTACCCATTGGTCAATAGGTTAGTCTTCCTATCTAGTACAAGGTCTATTAGTTTAAATAGATTCACCATGAGTCATTGTACTTGTATAGATAGAATATATAAGCATAGTGCTTTCCATCCATTAACCATTGGATAATAATGGTTAGGAGAATTTTGGTCCATTGGTCAATAAAGTCTAGTCAAGCCATGGTACTAGGTCTTATTAAGTTAATTACTTATTAGATATGATGTGTACCTATTTACTTAAAGTATTAGATATGTATATGTCATCCTAGGATTCTAAGTACTAGAATATAGTTTATAAGTACCACATGTGGCAATTAGACTTATTCTATTAGGAATTTTGACTTAGAAATCTAGGATAAGATCATATAGTACCTTTGTCCTTTGTAGTTGGTCACACATATAAACATATATATTAGATAGTACAAGGGAGAGAGAGAGAGAGAGAGAGCCGAGAGAGGGAGAGGAGAGTGAGCCGAGAGAGATGAGAGAGATAGGAGAGAGAGAAAGAAAGATATGGTGTACTATCCTTGGTCTTTCTCTACCAAATCTAAGTTATATATATATATATATATATAGGTACTTGTACTTATGAAAGAGGAGAGATATGGAGAATATGAGATAGATATTAGGGTACAAAATCTCTTACAACATTACACCTCAATCTCTTACTCTTTCTCAAGTCAACTACTTACCCTTGTCCTTACATAGTTATATATATATATATATATATATCCATTGTACTAAAAGGGGAGAGAGAGAGAGAGAGGGAGAGAGAGGCCGAGAGAGATTGAGGGAGGGAGGGAGAGAGAGATGGGCCGGATGGAGAGGGAGAGAGAGGGAGTGATGTGTGCACTTGTACTCTTCCAAACCTAGTCATAGTCCTTGGCCAATCTTCATACCTCATCTTGTACCACCAAATCTAGGGTTTTCTTACTCTTTCTATCCAATCCAATCTTCTAAGTACTAGACAAGACAAAAACCCTGATAGAATAACCTAGATTTGTCCTAGATTGGAAGAAAAATCTTTGTAATCTTTCCACCTATGTACTTATGTACATTGTACCAAGGAGAGAGAGAGAGAGATAGCTGAAAGAGAGAGAGAGAGGGGCCGGGAGAGAGAGATTGTGTGATGTGTGCATGTGTACCCTTGAACCTAGTCATAGTCCTTTGGCCATCATCCTACCTCATCCAAGTACCATCAAATCTAGTCAATTCTTTATCCATTGGACAACAAATGTTAGGGGAAAATTTACCCCTTGGATAATAATCCAACCTTTGGCTATAAATAGCAACCATTCCTTCCCATTTCAACTCACACCTTCATTCTTCAACTTCTCTCTCTAGAAAGTTTAGTTTTCTTGCTTGTTCTTGGTGTTCTTGCTTGTTCTTGAAGTTCTTCCCAAGTTCTTCAAGAAACTCATCCAAGGCCGCCACTAAACCGCCACTCCACCACCCTTTCGATCCAAAAAGTTTAGTAATGTTAGTCAAGATTTAGTTTCAAAAGAAACCTTTATCTTTCGAAGCTACCGGAAGCTTACCGTAGGAAGTTACTCCGTCCGATCGCCGACATACCTTCCTTACTCCGTAGTCGTCACTACCGCCAAGAAGAACGGTAGATTATTTTATACATTCTAATTCTAAGTATAGGTAATTGTGTGTTTATGTAGAATGATCTTATCCCTACTTACTTACTCTAAGTGTACGTAGAATTTCAATAAACATGTGTTGTTTTGAACCTTTGAAAAGGAAGAATGAATTTTGAAAAGATAATATTCGTAGCTTAGCTTTAAGTATTCGTATTTTGATCTTAGAATAATTATTAGCATGTTTATGTGTTTACTTGTCTACTTGTTGATGATAAAGCATAAGTGGTTTACCACTCCAAAGGTGTCTGTCCATGTGGCACTATGCTTTACTTTGTGTGATTAAATGTTGAGCATGAAGATGTGATAAAGTGAGCATGATATTTGATATAGAGTTGGATGATCTTGCTAGTTTAGTTTCAAGATTACAATGAATGATGATTTTGTCGTAAGAAAGTCTTGCCGCGGAGTCGATGCATGTAACGAGACACGGAAATTGAGAAAATAGAAACATGACGCCTAGGGTGTGGTTAATAAAAAGGCGTGTTTGAAAAAGAGAAATGTTTTTGAAAACTGCAATGTGGCTGGACTTGCCCATTGTGTGGTGTGCGTGTGTAAAAGAAAGATTTGTGACATCGGATAAAATATTTTTGAAACTACATTGTTGCCGTTTGCCCAATGGGAGTTGTGTGTGTGTGTGTGTTCCAATGGAAATCCGTGGTGGCGGAACCATTGTGAGGTTGTGTGTGTTCCAATGGAAATCCGTGGTGGCGGAACCATTGTGAGGTTGTGTGTGTGCCAATGGGAACCCGGCGCGACGGAACCATTGTGAGGATACTTGAGAACCCGGCGCGGCGGAATCGAGGTTGGGTGTGTTCCAATGGGAATCCGGAGCGGCGGAACCATTGTGAGGCTGTGTGTGTTCCAATGGGAATCCGGAGCGGCGGAACCATTGTGAAGTTGTGTGTGTTCCCATGGAAATCCGGAGCGGCGGAACCATGGTGAGGTATGGCTTGGTTATCTGTGGAGAGGAGCCAATGCAAGATGTGTGCCAATGGGAACCCGGCGCGGCGGAACCATTGTGAGGATACTCGGGAACCCAGCGCGGTGGAACCGAGGTTGGGTGTGTTCCAATGGAAATCCGTGGTGGCGGAACCATTGTGAGGCTGTGTGTGTTTTAAAAACCTCAATGTGGCCGGACTTGCCCATTGTGTGGTGTGCGTGTGTAAAGGAAACGATTTTCAAAATATTGATTTGGTGAATAAAAGGTAAAATGGTGACACAGTCTATGAAACGCTACGTAGGAGAAACTCTGATGACACGGACACTTACGCTAGTCGAGTAATGATTATGCATGTGTTGTTATTATTTGGATATATGTGTGCTATATGACTTGCTACGTGTAAGTTAAGGGTTAGTGGGTATAGGATTATTCTGCTGAGCTCTTGTGGCTCATGGTGTTACCTTTGGTGACCCTGACATATTATATCGGTGGCGACGCTGGTATAATGTGTCAGACTTTGTAGATGATCAAGATGAACAGTACACCTTGGAGGCTTTTGGAGCTGAGGAGCTGGCTAGGATGAAGGAGCAGGCGGAGCTGTAGTTAGGAACCCTAGACCCCTTCATTATGTAAATATTGAACTCTTGTGGGAGTTTTGTTGTAATAACGAGCCAGACTCCATTACATTTTATCAATAAAATGTTTATTTAACGTACCCAAAAATCAGGGGCGTTACAAGTGGTATCAGAGCTCTAGGCTCAACACTCGGCCATGGGTAGAATGGGTAGAACCATAAGATAGTTTGACTGTTGCACAAACGTGAATTGAGTTTAAGTTTACCGTCCCAAATTGGGTGGAATTTTGTCAAAACAATCTTCAGATTGAAGCAAGGTGTGGAAATTGGCAGTACCACCGAGCTGGGAATTCCCGAACAATTGGATGATGACTTAAATCAAGAATCGGATGTGGAACTTAGAAGATTCAAAGCTCCTTAACGATTTGCAAAACTCTGTCTTAAAACGTTACTAATTGAGGTTTAAAACTTTTTCCTTGTAGATGAATCAACCAAATCTCTATCAAGCCAACCTACTAGCAGAAGCTCGCCAACTTAGAAGTACTGTGAGGTCAATGACAGCCCAACTAGTGGAGGATCCCTACTTCCCCCACGTCTTTCCCTACGTACATGACTTCTATCAGGAGCATGGTGCCTTTCCACTTCCCGAGGATGTGGAGGAGGATGATGACGAAGGAGCACCACATCTCTCTCTCCCTCTCTCCCGGCCTTTCTCTCTCCCTTTCTCTCTCGGCCATTCTCTCTCTCTCTCCTAGGTACAATGTATATTTATAAATATAGGTACAAAGGTTGACAGAGTAAGAATAAAAATTTAGTTTGTAAGAAATCTAGTACTTCCAATCTTCCTCATATCTTCCAATACTTCTTCTTTCACAAGTACATGTACTTAGGTAATTTTAAAACTAGGATTTTGGAAGAAGAAAATCTAAGGTAGCACATCAATCTCTCCTTCTCTCTCTCTCTCTCTCTCTTTCTCCCTCCCTCTCTCTCTCTCTCTCCCTCTCTCTCTTTCTCCCTTGATTAATATATATATGTATATGTGAAAGAATACAAGTACACTAGTACTTACATGATCTTCCTAGATTTTTAGGTCAAAATCCCCCTTTAAACAATGACAAATAGGCACATATCTTATATAATACTATATTATAGTACTTATAGAATCCTACGGCAATATATTATATGGCATTTACATATCTATATAATCTCATGGGAAATCTAAGAAGTGATTAAATAATAGATCCTAATACTTGTTTGGAAGACTACTTCTATTATCCAATAAACAATATTTTCCCTAGCATTTATGGACCAAAGGTTAAAGAAGCAAAATAATATATATGTAGATTTTTGACCTAGTATAAAAGTACATAAGGTACTTATGTGATCTAGGAAGATTTCTAGCCAAAATTCCCCATTAAACAATGTCAAATTGACACATGTCTTACACCATTTAATATTAAAGTACAAGAGAATCCTAGGATAATATATTCTTATGGAACAAATCTATTTCTTTAAGCAATGGAATATCTAGTAAGCAAATAAACTAATAAGACCTAGTACTTTGGCTTGACTTGACCTTATTATCCAATGAATAATATTTACCCTAACTTTTATTATTCAAGGGTCAAAGATGGAAGGTACTATACATATGTATATAAGTACAATGACTCATGGTGAATCTATTAAACTAATTGGTCTAGTACTTGGTGGCAAGACTAAGTTAGGGACTAATGGGCGATATTTTCCCTAACTTCTATGGACCAATGGGTAAAAGAGTAAAGTATAATATTGGAATATTATATATATCTTGTCGGACCGCTTTTCTACCATCTCTCCTAAAACCAATTGGTGGTAGGAAGGGTTTCAATTAAGTCTTTTATGGCATTCGACATCGCACCCGCAAGTCTGTTTTTAGAGCGGTCGCAGGGAGTGGCATTGTGTAACCAAATCCATGGAAGCACTCTGGGCCCAACAATCCCGCCCTCACGATGAGGCTACCGCGACTCGAACCCATGACTTCCTGGCTCTGATACCAAATGAAATTCCTTTATCGCTATTAAATACTCAAAAGCAACGTAATAAAGGAACGAAAAACAATAACAAGTGAACACAAGAATATACGTGGAAAACCCCTTAAAAAGGGTAAAAACCACGGGAGGAAATCGAACCACTAAAAGTAATCATTGTGCAGTTACAAATGATCTTAATTAAACAATCGTGAATCCTCACCGACTGACCAAAGATCGATTTGTCGAATCCACGTACACCGCACCAAGTGGTTGATTGCCGCACGCCTTGAATCCACAAGTCCTCCAATATACTTCCAGAATCCACCGGAAGAATGTTTGAAAAGAGCACTTGAAGTTTATGTAGAAAGATTCATGATCACCGAGCCATGTGTAACTTCAAGAGATAAGAACCGGTCACCGTTAGACATTACTCGGTATTGGAAACACGGTGCAGAGCTTTGATATATGCCGTGATGTTTAAAAGCCAGCAAAATCGTTTATAAATAGACTGCCAAGGGAATCGAGAAGTTTGCTTGAGCACCGAAAATCATTGCCTGACCAACCCTTCCATATTAGCCATACACCCAATTACTTTATTTCCTTTGCTGGTATGAGATATCCACGAGATTCCCTTGCCGAAATATTTCCTACCCTACTGGCTTTCCTTTAATGAACTATCTCAATCAATTATACAATACAATTGATAATCTTTCTTAAAACAAATGCTCTAACACAATAAGTTTCAACATAATTAATGGGATACAAATCAAAAGAGATTTTGTCATGGGATTTGCCAAATTATGGACTTTACAATATACATCTTCCAAATATGTGTACATAAGCCTATATAATACTATGGGAAAAATTCAAAAAAACCCCTGAACTTTGAACTCAATTGAACACTGAACTTTCACTCGTTATCAATTCGGAGCGAAAAACAATCGCCATCTCGGATCGTTAAAGTTAAAAAAACTTACCAGTTGCAATCCTATGAAGCGAAAACGTGATTTAATCATGTCTCTTTAGAATAATATGATGAATAATAAAATCTTCACACCCGTTCAAACGGATTAAAAATTGGAGCACTTAATTTTTTAACCATATTTTTAATATATAAACGGTAATTAAGTGCTCAATTTTTTATGAATTTACCTGGTTAAACGGTCTGAATTTTTTATTTAACCAATACGTTGCCATTTTGGTGTGTGGGTGGGGGCTGATGTGCCTTTGCCCGGTCCTAGTAATAAGTGGAGAGAGATAAATGTTAAAAAGTATTTTTTTAAAAATTCTTTTTGAAAAGAGAAGATTGTTTATATATTAAAAATATGGTTAAAAATTAAGTGGTCCCATATAATTATAAAGAGACATAATCAAATTTTGTCTCTAAGGCTCTCATAATCACATGCAAACTTCCCAGGGGGTAAATTGATAAATATGTGTACATAAAGCCTATTTGACTAGTTCGGTTTTATAATACTATATAAGTGTACCTTGGTCAATCTAATAAAATATCTTAGGTGAAAAGCCTATTGTCCAATGGATAAAGATTTTTCCTAACTTTTATCGTCCAATGGGTAAAGGTCAAAGATGACTTTGGTCCAAAAGGGTTCCTTTAGGGTTCGGAAAGGTTCAAAAGGTTCAATTAGGGTTGGAAGTGCAATTGGTAGTTAGGTTTCCTCAATGAATTGGTTAGAAGCTAATTAGGCTAGCTAAGTAAGATTTCCAGCCAAGAAATGGAATTCTAAGACTTTATCTTAATAGTTAGGAAAATAAACCAGACACTTGTCTTTAGAAAATGACTACATAACCTTATATGAAGAAAACTAAATTTATAAGTCTAGAGTTTAGTAACGACGGATTTTTGGATATTAAAAAGAAATTTTAAAAGAAGTCCAAGTAATTAAAATAAAATTCAAATTTTTAATGAAATTTTTACTGACCAAAAATCAGGGTCGTTACATATATCAAAAAAGAAATCACCCAATTGCTGCCTATGATGGGCTGGTGAGAGGACTGGTGCCCTTTGATAATGGAGCACCCCTGAGACTACCCAAACCTTACATGTGTTAGAAAGCCATAGAACCTATCAAAATAAAACAGGATCCCGCAGGTTAGGAATCTACTTGCATCTTTTCTAGAAGTTCTTCCTCACACCTTATATATGTTGTTGAAACATCGCTTTATGTGCAGAAGGGTTGGGGCATGAACTAAGAGCCCGAACTCTAAGTCTTTATAGCTGAGCACTAAGGCATAGCATTGCCTGCAAGGTATATTTTTGGTAAGTTGGAGGCACCACTGCTTATCTCTCACTCCCACTTTGCTTGAAGCACCGCGAAGCATGAATTTCTAGAACAAAATCAAACTCCTAAAAAAGAGCCGCCTCATCAGCAATTGAACTGGGGTTGCTCTAGCAATCTCTGCCTTGCAAGGCTAAAGGAAAGCGGGAGTGTGAGGTAGTAGAGCTGGTTATGGATGGTGAGTCAAGGATATTATGGATAGAACTGGCAATACTTATTTCTCGATGGATGATTCAGCATGATAAGTTTAAGACTTTGATTCCTAATCGGCCTAGCAACCCATCTTTAAAAAAAAAAATTCAAAATTCTGAGCATGCTTACTGTAACGAGCCGGTAAGATTTAAGAGTTCGTCAATGTGCTGGCAGGTAATCATGTGGATCCCAATTACCTTAAACATGTTTTGAGAAAAGGAAAAAGAAAGGAAAAACTTGTTGAATGAGTTTCTGAAAGGCCAACCCCGATGTGCTTTGGTAAAAATCAGTTTTGATAAACACTTGCTGAAAGAATGACTTGAACCTGGTAGAAAATCACATTAGCATTGTTTGGAGTAAATGAATCTTCCCTAACCAAGAATTGGAAGAGAGAAAAACATTCGAAACATTTCTTAGTGAAAATGGCTAATGATGATCAAATCCTCAAACAACAAGTTTTTCTTAATACCAAAAGTTGAGTAAGGTGGAACACTCAAATAGCCGCTAGCATAACAGTGGACACTGAGTCTATTCTCCGTTGTAGTCGTCTGCTCAGCTTTTTCAGTCTATAATATGGATTGGCTTGGAAATAGGGTCTTAAGTGGCATACAGTATTTGTAAGCAACGACGAGTCTTAAGAATCATTCATATCAAAAATTGCTGGCTGTCTATGGTATCCGATAAACTCATGCATGCACACGAATTGCTATGCATGACTCATCCATAATCTGTGTAACAACTCCGATTTTCAGTCAATAAAAATCACGTTGTTTTATTTGAAAATTTCTTATTTATCCTCGAATGGCTTTTATCAATTCTTTTCAACCTTCTAATTGAGGCTTATAAAAGTTAGATTTCTTCATGTCAGACAATACGGTCATTTTCTAAAGACAAGTGTCTAGTATAATTGCCTACTAATTAAGAAGTCTTAGAATTACCTTTCTTGGCTAGAAATCCAACTTAGCAAGCCTAGCTAGCTTCTAACTGATTCATTAAGGTAACCTAACTACCAATTGCACTTCCAACCGTAGTTGAACCTTTCCAAACCCTAAAGGAACCCTTTGGACCAAGTCATACTTGACCTTTACCCATTGGACGATAAAAGTTAGGGAAATCTTTATCCATTGGACAATAGGCTTTCCACCAAAGATATCTTATTAGATTTGTTAATGTACACTTATATAATTATATAAAGGCTTATATACACATGCTTGAAAGTGTGTGTGTGTGTATATATATATATATATATATATATATTATTCTAGTATAATACTTTCCATCTTTAACTGTTGGTCGATAAATGTTAGGAGAATTGTTATTCATTGGATAATAAGGTCAAGTCTAGCCAAAATACTAGGCTTTATTAGTTTATTTACTTATTAGATTCACCATGTGTTAATATACTTATATATATATATATATATATATATGTACCCTAGATATTGTACCAAGGATTCTCTATGTACCTCAATATAGTATTATAAGAGACATGTGCCAATTTGACATAGTTTAATAGGAAATTTTGACTAGATGTAGACACCCCAATTTGGCCTAACGATTATTTCAAGTCCCACCTTGGGGACCATCCCGATGATGAAATGGATACAGTGATTGCTGATTGCCTTCTCGAGAAACCTTAGGACTTTCGGTAAGAACTTTGAGCCACTTAGAGGACCCAATCCAGAGCCATACAGCCTTTCAGACAGAAAATACAGAATCCTAGGAGAATCCATCTGTCGGCCGTAACATCGATCTCACGGCCTTAACATCATTTCTTCACCCGAGCAACCTGTTGCTAGAAAATCTCCCTGAGAGATCAATCCCTCGGCCGCAAGATCTATCCTTCGGCCGCAACATCCATTCCTCGGCCGCCAGATCCTTTGCTCGGCCGCCAGATCCTATGTTTTCCAGATTCTCAAACGTTCTGCCAGACGTTTGATCCAACTACACTACCTTCCCGATGCGTTCGGGCCACGCTCAGAGATTATCACGAAGAGTTTGCATTGCATTGCAATTGCAATCATGCATTTTGATTGACCGGAGTGAGTCACCAATTGCCTATATAAAGGGCCTTTGGGGTTCCGAAAATACAACAACGAAATCATAAAATTCGTATACTTCCATACTCTCTCAAGCCACGAAACTCTGCAAAAATACTCTCTCAAACCCCCTCTTCAAAAGCCCTAACCTCCCAAAGGCAGCCATCAATCCGACGATCAAACCTTGAAGTTCAAACCCTAACCCTAGGGTTTCCCGAAAAGCAATCAGTCAATCACAATCAAATTCGAAGCAATCAAGCAACTGAGGGATCAAGGTGGTGTGGCCCAACGGCCTCTGGTTTGTTTTATTTATCGTATTCATTATTAATCGTAGTATTTAATCATCTGCTAACTTTTCTGTCTGGTGTGAGGAAGAACACCGACCGGGGCTTCGATCCCTCGGCCGCGGGATCCATCTCCCTGGGACAGTTTGTTTTGTTCTGCTTTCTGATGCATGATTTACTTATCGTCTCGGCTCACTTTATTTACTGTTTAAAGGCATAAATAAACAGATTATGTGTTAGAATTAAACAAAGCATCTACATGTCTTATGTTGAATAACTATGGGCCAGTCTCACGGCTGGGCAGAGAGGGGTGCCTAACACCTTCCCCTTACTGTACTCTTGGCTCCCGTACCCAGAATCTCTATCTGTTTTTCTAGTTTTAATAGACTAGGTGGCGACTCTGTTTTGATGATAACCACTATTGTGTGGCGATGTTCCTAGCCATGTGAATGTCCACGATCTTGGTTTATGAAGCAAGTAACCAATCGAGCAACAAACGATCAACCTGTATGGCGATGCCCCGTTTGGGAGGTGTCTACAGTTTTTGGCGACTCCGCTGGGGACATGAGAGCCATAACCAGAAAGTTCAACATAAGACTAATACATTCCTTGTTTAATTCATTTATCATATGCATCGAGCGGGCAACCTCGTTGAGTTCACCTGATATCCCGGAATGACACGGGCTATGTTGGGGGTTCCAGCAAACTCCACAGTCACTCGTACCTAGTGGTATATCAAAAAGGGAATCACCCAATCACCGCCTATGATGGGCTGGTGAGAGGATTGGTGCCCTTTGACAACGGAGCACCCTGAGACCACCTAAACCTTGCATGTATTAGAAAGCCATAGAACTTATCAAACTAAGGCAGGAACCTACAGCCTAGGAACCTACTTGCATTTGCTTGCAAAAGTTCTTCCTCACACCCATTGTATATATGTATGTTGTAAAGTTTTGTTTTGCAGGTTAAACCTTAGGAGTCTCTCTAAGCCAAATGAACAGTAGGTAAGATCAATCAATCTAACTATAACAAAAATCTTTTAGGAAAAATGACTGCGTCACTATCCACGTTTGATTCGCACTTTCAAGTTGTCACCAAGCTGTCTGACCCACTTCACTCTGCTGTTGAGGATTTCAACCCCTCCAAATACATCACTCCGGTAAACCAACCAAAGCCTATGGTAACTATCATTGAAGACAACCATGTCATGTTCACTAGAACAGTTTATGAAGAAGAAGTAGAAGACATGATTGAAGAAGAAGGGCTTCGCAGAGTCCCAATCTATTTTTATGACCCCTATGCACCTACCGACGACTATTGGCCGATAGACGAGGTCAATAACCTCAAAGCTGAAGAAGCAAAGGAAGAAGAGTCTGTTGACAATGACCCACTAGACGAAATATCACTAAACCTACTCTTTGATGAGGGGGTCACCAACAATGAAATAAGGGTGATCCACCCCATCACGGATAGCTTTGGTAATTGGTGGGGCTTTGTTGGCACACGAAGAGTCGACAGCAGCGACGAAGCAGAGATTGAAGCTCAATTGGAAGAGATAACAGCAATAGCAAATCAAATGGCCCTCCAAGACTTACAGGGTGACAATGATGAAAGTGCGAATCAAGGTGACAGTGAAGTGCTGATGATCGACCTTGGTGATGAAAAAGACTGCTCTGAACTGATTGTGGATGCTGAAAAAGGGGCTTACCCTAACTGGACCGTGGAACATACTCTAAAATACAAAATGAAAAGCGCTAATTCTGATCCTAGTTCTGATTCCGATTCCGACTTCGAGTCGACTCAGTCCGAGTCAAGCTTTTCATCTTTTGAAACTACTAAGTCTAGTGAGGAAAACTTGGTCAAAGCACCAAGGGATAACATTTATTTTGAGTTTGACTCTGAAATGTCTTTTTACAATCTTAGCAATGAGAAGGAAGATTTAGAGTATTTCACTTTGCCTGTGATCAATTGTATGGATTCCGACACACCAAATTTTGAGGAAGAAATTCCAAAAGAAATTCTAGAATTCATCGAAAGAGAAGAAGAGAGGCACGCTAAACCTTTTTCTGAGGAAATAATCACAGCAAACATAGGCTCTGAAAACGAGCCCAAAATGGTTAAAATTGGTGCAACACTATCCTCTCAAGAAAGTGAAAAACTAATCCTTTTGCTAAAAGAATACAAAGATGTTTTTGCTGGGTCTTACGAGGACATGCCTGGAATAGACCCTGAAATTGTTCAGCATAAAATTCCCCTTCATCTTGATGCAAAACCAGTTAAACAAAAGCTAAGATGTATGCGCCCTGATTGGGTCTTAAAGATAAAAGAAGAAGTCACCAAACAAATCAACGCCGGTTTTCTCATAGTCACCGAATATCCACAATGGGTAGCTAACATCGTTCCCGTACCGAAGAAAACTGGAGGAATCAGGGTCTGTGTAGATTTTCGAGATCTCAACAAAGCTAGTCCAAAGGATGACTTCCCATTACCCCACATAGACGAGCTAGTAGACAACACCGCAGGCCATGCATTGCTATCCTTCATGGATGGATTTTCTGGGTATCATCAAATCCTTATGTCTCCTGAGGATAGAGAGAAAACCACCTTCACCTCGCCTTAGGGAACCTACTGCTACCGAGTGATGCCATTCGGATTAAAGAATGCTGGAGCCACTTACCAGAGGATGGCGACAACACTACTGCACGACATGATGCACAAAGAGGTCGAGGTATATGTCGACGATATGATAGTCAAATCAAAGGAAAGGGAAGGACACTATGAAGCACTCCAAAAGTTCTTTGAGAGGATTAGGAAATACAAACTACGTCTTAATCCTCAAAAATGCACTTTTGGAGTAACGGCTGGAAAAATGTTGGGATTTCTCATCACTGAAAGAGGAATCGAGGTAGACCCTTCCAAGTTACAGGCTATTATGGAAATATCACCGCCTAGGACAGAAAAGGAAGTAAGGAGTTTCTTGGGGAAAGTACAGTTCATCACCAGGTTTGTAACGCCCCCATTTTCGGGTTCGTTAATTAGACATTTTATTGAATAAAAGGACTAAAAGTCAAGCTCATTATTACAACATAAGTCTTACTAGAGTACTTTTTATTACACAAGGAGGGGAATTCTAGGGTATTCTATCACTCCGCTTCTTCCTCCATCCTAGCAAGCTCTTCGGCTCCAAAGACCTCCAATGTATACTGTTCACCTTGCTCATCAATTAACTCTGACACATTATACCAGCGTCGCCCCCAGTATAATATGTCAGGGTCACCAAAAAGGTAAACTGTGAGCCACGAGCTCAATAGAATAAACTATACCCACTAACTCTTAACTTAAAGCAAGGAAGCATATAACCAATTACACATGCTCATTCAACAACATAGTTAAACAATGACATATCCACATTCGATATCTTATTAGCATTGGTGTCATGCCTTTTCTCGAGTTTCTCCTACGCGACTCGTCGTAGACCGTGTCAACCTTTTTACCTTTAACAAAACCATAATTTCCAAAGTTTCTTCCACAAATTGCTACTAATGAGGCTACCACGTCCGGCTCCATTAGCAACACACACGATGGCTACCAAGTCCGGCCATATCATGGTTTTACAAAACACATTCTTTCAAATCTTGCATTGGCTACCAAGTCCGGCCAAGCCATATTTCCACATGAGACTACCATGTCCGGCCCCATTGGAAATCTATGCAATGAGCTACCAAGTCCGGCCACATTACGGTTTTCAAATACTTACACAATGACTACCAAGTCCGGTCATTATGTACTTTCAAAATATTTTCCGCATGTTAATCCCATCCTTTATTTAACCACACCCTAGGTGTCATGTTTCTACTTTCTCGGTTTTCGTGTCTCGTTGCATGCAATGACTCCGCGGTAATTCATTTCACAATTTAAGTAATCTTGAAACTAAACTAACAAGATCATTCAACTCTATATTAGATAGCATGCTCATTTTGTCACATCATCATACTCACATTTAATCACACAAGGTTAAGCATAGTGCCACATGGACGGACACCTTTGGAGTGATAAATCACTTATGCTTTATAAACAACAAGTAGTCAAGTAATCACATAATCATGCTTACATTCATTCTAAGATTAAAACAGCTTAATCCTAAATCATATTTTCTTAAGTTCAAAACAGCATATGTTTATTGAGTGTTTCTAGCGTTATGCTAATCATGCCATGGTTAATCAAGATAACAACTTCTAAACCTTTCTAATCATGCTTAGAGAAAGTAGCTCGTATAATCTACGTATGCTCGAGATTTCAAAGGTTTAGAATAATTCGCTATCATTTCGAAATACGCATGCAATACGCTATACTTAGATCTTTGAAAGTATAGTAAAATTATACTAAATCTAAAGAGTATTCTACATATACGTAGAGAAAAGTAGATATAGGATATCTACCGTTCTTCTTGGCGGTAGTCGGCTACGGATTAGGAAAATAGTACGTCGGATGGAGTAACGGCTTAGGAATGGCTTCGCTAGCTTCGAAAGAGAAAGGTTTCTCTCGAAACTTGATCTTGACTAAAGCTACTAGAACTTTTGGATCGGTAGGGTGGTGGAGTGGCGGCACTAGAAGAGTTTCTTGAAGAACTAGGGAAGAACTTCAAGAACAACTAAGAACTAAGGAAGAACAACAAGAACATCAAGAACACTAGACTTTCTAGAGAGAAGTTGGAGCAATGCTTGAAGGTGTGAGTTCAAAGGCTTGAAATGACTTGCTATTTATAGGCCAAGTTGGTCTATTATCCAAGAGGCAATATTTCCCCTAACATTTGTTATCCAATGGATCATAGATTGACTAGATTTGATTGTCCTTAGATTGGATGAGGTGTTGAACTAAAGGACATGACTAGGCTTGGTTGTACACTTGCACACATCACACAAATCTCTCTCTCTCTCTGCCTCTCTCTCTCCCATCTCTCTCTCTCTCTCTTCCTTTGGTCCAAAGAAGGTACAAAGGTTGAAAGACCAATGGATTTTCCTTGTTCTTTCTTCTAACCTAGGACAAGGTTTAATCTATTCAAATGGGGTTTGTGTCTAGTCTAGAATAAGAAAATAAGATATGGTAGTCCTTTAGGGTTGAAAGAATAAGAACCCTAGATATGGTGGTACAAGGTGATGCAATAAGATGATGTAGGGAGATATGGAAGTACACTAGTCACACACCTCACACTCTCTCTCTCCCTCTCTCAACCGGCCACACTCTCTCTCTCCCTCTCTCTCTCTCGGCCACACACTCTCTCTCTCTCTCTCTCTCTCTTTCTTTTGGACACCTAATGGAGAAAGGACAAGGGCTGAAAGAGTAAGAGTAAACTAATAGTTTGTAAGAAGATTTTTGTAAGAAAATCTAGTACTTGATTATATCTTCGGTCATCCTATCCTTCATCTTTCAAGGTACAAGTACTTATATATATAGAATTAGGGTTTTGGTAGAAGAAGATCAAGAAGGTACAACACTATCTCTCTCTCTCTCTCCTATCTCTCTCCCCCATCTTTCTCTCTCGGCCTCTCTCTCCTCTCTCTCTCCGAATTCTCTCTATCTCTCTCTCTCTCTCTCCTAGGTTAATATATATACATATAATAGAAAGACTAAAATAAGGACAATGTACTATATGATCTTATCTTGGACTTCTAAGTCAAAACTTCCTATTAAACTATGTCAAAATGCCACCTATGTACTTACATACTATATACTAATATATAGTATCCTAGGATGACATAAACATATCATATACTTTAATTAAATAAGTACATATCATATCTAGGAAAGAATTAACTAATTTAACCTAGTACTATAGCTTGATATGGTTTTATGGACTAATGGATTATAATTCCCCTAACATTTATTAACCAATGGTTAAAGGATGAAAGTACTAAACTTATATAATCTATCTATAATAGTACAATGACTCATGGTGAATCTAATTAAACTAATGGACCTTGTACTAGGTAGAAAGGTTAACCTATCGTCCAATGGTTAATAATTCTCCTAACTTCTATCGTCCAATGGGTAAAGATGGTAAGTAATATATAATCTTATAAAGTGTACCTAGCAATCTTGTCACAATATCCAAGGTGTAAACCTATGGTCCAATGGATAAAGATTATCCTAGTATCTATCGTCCAATGGGTAATAGATCAAAGGTTGACTTTTGGTCAAGGTCTCACTTAGGGTTCCAATGGTTCATGAGGGTCCAAGGTTCGATTAGGTTACCCTAACGATAGTTAGAAGCTAGCTAGGCTTGCTAAATAGGATGTCTTAGGGTTGCTATCTCACTTGTCTTTAGAAAATGACTATGTTGCATGGCGAAGAAATCTCATCACGACGGATTACTAGGGAAAATATACAAGTGCTTTACAAGTATACTTGTCTAGGAGGAATGACTAGAAAGTCTATATGAAGAAAACTATATTTATAAGTCTACATTTTAGTAACGACGGATTTTTGGATATTAGAAAGGAATTTTAAATGGAATCCAAGTAATAAAATAAAATTCAAATTTTTTATGAAATTTTTATTTCCCGAAAATCCGGGTCGTTACAAGGTTCATTTCCAAGCTCACAACTACCTGTGAACCTCTTTTCAAGCTACTGAAGAAGGGTACTGACTCTGAATGGAGCTAAGACTGTTAGCAAGCGTTTGAGGCAATCAAAGAATATCTTCAGAATCCACCTGTACTGTCGCCACCCACCCCTGGGAAGCCATTGATTCTGTATCTTTCAGTAACAGACACCTCCATGGGGTGCATGCTAGCGCAAGAAAACGACACCAAAGTAGAGTGCGCCATATACTACCTCAGCAAAAAAATGATGGACTATGAAACAAGGTATACTCCTTCGAGAAAACCTGTTGGGGGCTAGTATGGGCCACAAAGAAACTAAGGCACTACCTGTTAGCACATCCGGTGGTGCTGGTTTCTTGTTTAGACCCAATCAAATATCTTTTCGAAAAGCCAGCACTTATCGGAAAGCTAGCTAGGTGGTTATTGCTGCTAGCAGAATTCGACCTCAAATACATGACAAGAAAATCAGTAAAGGGAAGAGCTGTGGCAGAATTCTTGGCAGATCACCCTGTGACAGAAGCCGAGGCAGAAGACTTCATGTTCCCCGACGAGGATATCTTATGTCTCTTGGACGACACCTGGTAGCTTTATTTTGATGGAGCATCAAACCAATGTGGATATGGCATAGGGGTATTGCTAGTTTCCCCAAACGACTCTCATATCCCTTTGTCATATAAACTAAGGTTTGAAGTCACCAATAACCAAGCTGAATACGAGGTCTGCATTGTTGGAATGGAGGCAGCCCTGGAACTAGGGGCAAAAAGGGTAGAAGTCATTGGGGATTCAAACCTGGTGGTATCTCAAGCAAGAGGAGACTGGAAGGTCAAGGAAGACACACTGAAACTATATCACTCTGTGCTGGAAGATCTAATTCCACAATTCGATTCCGTTATTTTCACGCACACTCCTCGAGTGAGCAATAGATTTGCAGATGCACTAGCAACATTGGCGTCTATGGTCGAAATACCCCTGGGATTCACAATGCGGCCTCTTATGATGGAACAAAAGGTCAAACCAGCATGCGAGTGTACCCTCACCGAGGAAGGTGAAGACGATGGCAAGCCATGGTACGAAGACGTGAAGAAATTCCTGGAAGAAGGAGAATACCCATCCGAGGCCACCTCAAAGGACAAAATGGCTCTGCGGAAGTTTGCCGCCCGGTTTGTAATATGTGGAGGAGCATTATATCGAAGGGCGCACTTGGGTCCAAGTCAACTTTGCGCCACAACGGAGGACAGCCGCAAGGTAATGGAGGAAACACACGAAGGAATTTGTGGACCACACATGAATGGGGCAACAATGGCAAAGAAGATCCTGCGTCAGGGATATTACTGGACCACAATGGAGGCCGACTGTGCTGATTATGTCCGCCGATGTTACAAGTGCCAAACCCACGCTGATCGCATGCGCATCCCCTTTACGGAATTATATAGCATGACATCCCCTTGGCGATTCTCCACCTGGGGGATAGATGTCATCGGAAGTATAAATCCAAAGGGAAAATACAAACATCAGTTCATTCTAGTGGCCATCGACTACTTCTCCAAGTGGGTAGAAGCAGCTTCTTATGCTACCCTCAAAGCCACTCATGTGGCCAAATTTATTCGCACCAATATCATCTATCGATATGGTGTACCTCACGAGTTCATCTGTGACAATGGATCGCACTTCAAAGGAGCAACAAAGAAGCTTTTTGCCGAATTTGGGATACAGAATCATCGGTCATCTACTTATCGACCTCAAACTAATGGAGCAGTTGAGGCTGCAAACAAGAATATCAAGAGGATTCTGTGGAAGACTACCGACACCTACATAGACTGGCCAGAAATGCTACCTTTGGCACTATGGGGTTATCGAACAACTGAAAGGACTTCAACTGGGGCCACTCCCTACTCTCTGGTTTATGGAATGGAAGTTGTCTTGCTTATCGAGCTGGAGCTACCTTCATTAATGGTTTTGGCTGAGACTGGAATGATCGAAGAAGACTGGGTTCAAAACCGCTACGACAAGTTGGCACTACTAGACGAAAGGAGACTGAGAGCATTATACCATGTGCAAGTGTATCAACGCCGCATTGCACGAGCATACAACGAAAAGGTAAAACCTAGAGACATCAAAGTAGGAGACATGGTGTTCAAAGCAATCCGTCGCCACATTTCAGACCCAAGGGGCAAGTTTAGACCAAACTGGGGAGGCCCCTACCTTATCAAACGCATACTTTTTGGAGGAGCAGCATACATTGCAGACTTGGATGGAATGGAATTCGCGACGCCAGTCAACATTGACAAGCTGAGGAAGTACTACCCATGAGAGATGCTCGTTGGGCCGAAAACCACAAGGGTGGACGGACCCAAGCAAAAATTAGAGCAGCCTGCTAGGTCGAAAACCTACAAGGGCGGCTTAGGCAAAAACTAAGGCATAAATAAAACGCTCGCTAGACCGAAAACCCGCAAGGGCGATTGTAGGCAAAATTAAGAGCACAAAATGAGAGAAAAATACCCGAGTGGACCCTAACTAAAAACAAAACAAATCCCCTTTGTTGGAACTATGTTTATGGCCTGATTCCCTCCATGGGATACGTAGGCAATCTCTAGTTTGAGATTCGGCCACTGCTATCATCATCACTTCCAAAATTTCTAGGTCTATCCTAAAGCATGTTCACTATCAAACCATGGCAATAACATCTTCAAATAAAACCGCCAAATGTTTTATTATTTCCAAAGGAAAAGAAAAAAGCAAACGTAAACAATTCTCAATCTATGAAAGCTAGAATCAAACAACATCTTTTGAAAAACACAAGCAAAGTGTCAATCTCTAGGTCTTCCTTCTTTTTGCACTGCTGTCCTCCAAAAGGTTTTTCTTCAACCAGCGCTTGTAAGAACTTGATAGCTTGTCAGCAAAGTTCTCAGCAACCTTCTGCATCACTCTATTCGGCCAAAGACGCAGCATATTGTGACAAAAGTTGGCATCGTGAACCTTGGAAACAACGTACTTAGGGTCACCCAGAATTGCGGTTTGTTCAGCCCCGAACTGCCTTTGAAAGCGAGCAGGAAAGTAGAAGACAACTCGAGTAATACCAATCACTGCTACACCGAAGTGGTTCATGGTACTCATAGTCATGCTTTCAACACCATACCAGGGGCAAACCCATTGAATCCAATCACCCCTGCAAGTTTTCATCCATGCTTCCCAAGCAGCCTCAGTTGGAAACTGTCTAATCATGCAACGCTCCGTTCAGTGGTCTGGATTATAAGGAAGTCGCTCTGGCACATCCCACACCTTTAGTTTCTCAAATAACCATACCTAGAGAACAAGGGAAAATTGTGAGTTGAGAGAACACGTGAGTCAAAACAAAAGAGTGATGAGTGAAAAGATAACTTGACAAATAAACAGACAAAGAGCGAGCCTGCAATAGCAAAGGACTGCCTGAGAACTTAGCTGTAGGATCATCCTTCATCACATCTAGACCCATCAAGGTCTCTGCCAACACTAAGCCAGCGAAACTCACACGGTTTCCAATTTGTTGAGCAAAGTTAAGCAGCATGGAATCAGCATGGCCAGAGGAAGGGCCAAGCAAGTAATAATGAATGAGACAAATGCACAGCGCATGAAAGCATGCTTTCTGTTGAGAAACTTGACGATGAGCCTCAGTTGTACCAAAACGCTGGACAAATTGTAGAATCTCCAGCCTTCCCTTCACCATGAAGAACCTAGCTTCATGTTTCTGAACTTGGAGCAAATCCTTCAAGAGATCACCTCGGTTGAATAAAGGATTAGGGACAATGAGACCCTCTCTATCCGAATGACCCATGTGTAGACGCCTCCCAAGTGCGGGGCATCGCCATACAGATTAATCGTTGTTCACTCGATTGGTTGCTTGCTTCATAAACCAAGATCGTGGACATTCCCATGGCTAGGAACATCGCCACACGATAACGGTTATCATCAAAATAGAGTCGCCACCCAGTTTATTAAAACTAGGAAAATAGATAGAGATTCTGGGTACGGGAGCCAAAAGTACAGTAAGGGGAAGGTGTTAGGCACCCCTCTCTGCCCAGTCGTGAGACTGGCCCATAATCGTTCAACATAAGACATGTAGATGCTTTATTCAATTCCAACACATAGTCTGTTTTTAGCCTTTAAGCAGTTAATGGTGAGCCAAGGCTGTAATTGAAACATGCATAGGAAAGCAAAAAATAAAACAAAGCTGTTCCAGGAAATCGATTACTCGGCCGGTGAATGGATGTCACGGCCGAGTAATCACACTGGTTTTATGTACCGGCCGAGGGATCAAAGCCCCGGTCGGTGTACTTTCTCACACCAGACTATACGATTAACAGATAATCAGAAAGCTATGATTAAGCATAAGAACGATAAATAAAACAAACCAGAGGCCGTTGGGCCTCACCACCTTGATCCCTCAGTTGCTTGATTGCTTCGGATTGGTGGTGATTGACTGATTGCTTCTCTGAAAACCCTAGGGTTAGGGTTTGAACTTCGGGATTTGATCGTCAGATTGATGGCTGCCTTCGGGAGGTTAGGGCTTTTGAAGAGAGGATTTGAGAGAGTATTTTTGCAGAGTATCGTGACTTGAGAGGGTGATTTCACTTGTTAATTTCGTGGTCTAAAGGCCCCTTTAAATAGGCAATTGGTGACTCACTCCGGCCAATCAAATGGCACGATTGCAATTGCAATTACAATGCAATTCAAACTCTTCGTTGCAATCTCTGAACGTAGCCCGAACGCATCGGAGAGGTAGTGTAGTTGGATCAAACAATCGACAGAACATTCTAGAGTCTGGAAAAAGGACGATCTGGCGGCCGAGCAATGGATCTAGCAGCCGAGAAATGGATGTTGCGGCCAAAGGATAGATCTTGCGGCTGAGGGATTGATCTCTCAGGGAGATTTTCTAGCAACAGGTTGCTCGGGTGAGGAAATGATGTTAAGGCCGTAAGATCGATGTTACGGCCGACAGATGGATTCTCCTAGGCTTCTATACTTTCTGTCTGAAAGGCTGTATGGCTCTGGATGGGGTCCTCTAAGTGGCTCAAAGTTCTTACTGAAAGTCCTAAGGTTCTCGAGAAGGCAATCAGCAATCACTGTATCCATTTCATCATCGGGATGGTCCCCAAGGTGGGACTTGAAATAATCGTTAGGCCAAATTGGGGTGTCTATAGATGCCCCTCTTTGACTGATCTCAGACGGATCGCGAGACATGTCTGAGTAATAGTCAAAGCTGTAAAAAGCAACTCAATTTGGTCCAACCACTATTCCAAGGGGTTTTTGAAAAAGGTTTTTGTTATGGTCTGGCCGGAAGGCAGCCTACGTATTCCACAGGGGAAATTCAGACCAACCATAGTTCGGGCGAGAAAGAAAAATAAAAAGTTTGGAGGGTTAGAGACAGAAGACGTATCTTTGGGCTTAAAAAGCCGTAGTGCAACGTACCTAGACCGAGTCAGGGTTTTGGCGGAAGATAGTTGAAGGAGCGCGGAGCTGCCGGGGGAATTTTTGCGGAGAGCTTCCTTAGTATTTTGGGGTAGATCAGTACACGGCAGGTGTGTTTGCTTTTCTTGATCATCCTTACTTTGACTAAGAGGAGCTCGGTAGAGTAGCCTATCCTTACGAATGAGCTGGAAGGAATTGATGTAATTGGGGTGGAATCCAAGCCATATACTGGGGATGAATCGGATGCCGTTTGAGATATGGGGGGCGCGAGGCCAGTGACTAAAGCACGGAGCTTTGGGGATGAGGGAACCGAGGCACGGAGCCAATTGTAGTCATGAGGCGAGAGCTTGGAGAGTGATCGTTTCTGACGTGGTGGAACCGAGGTGCGGAGCTGGTTGTAGTCATAAGGCGAGAGCCTAAGGTGATAGAATTGAGGCGTAGAGCCTGTTGTATTCTTGAGGCGAGGGCCTGAGGTGATAGAATTGAGGCGTAGAGCCTATTGTAGTCTTGAGACGAGGGCCTGAGGTGATAGAATTGAGGCGTGGAGCCTATTGCAGTCTTGAGGCGAGGGCCTGAGGTGAGCTTAGAGCTTGATGGAACCAAAGTGCGGAGCTAGTATTGATCATAAGGCGAGAGCCTAAGGTGTCGGAGCTTAGAGCTTGACGTGATTTGAACCAAAGCATAGAGTTGGTTGCATTCTGATGGTCTGTGCACGGAGCTTTCTCATCATAAGTTTTGGCGTAGAGCCAAAGGATCGAGGTACTGGACCGATCAATAAAATCGAGGCGTAGAGCCGGTTGATTGCAGGGTTGACCTGTTTCATGAGAGATATGCAGAATGTATATGTGTGATGATGGTTGTTAGACGTGAACAGTTATGATGATGCAGACTCGATGTGATAATGTTGATGCAATTGATGCAAATGTGCACGGGCCCGTGCGTGTGTGTTTGATTTTTAAGCTTAGAGCTTCTATCAAGTTCCGGACTTGAGCATTCAGAGCGTAGAGCTCGAGCATTCGGACGGCAGAATCCAAGCATTCAAAGTACAGGCTTTGAGCGTCCAGTACGCAGTGGTTGGGCATCCAAGCGTAGAGCTTGAGCATTCAAGTGTAGAACTTGAGCATCCAGTACACAGTGGTTGGGCTTTCGAAGAGCTTCGAGCATTCAAAATGTTAGATTTTGAGCATTCAAGCGTAGAGCTTGAGAGTTGATGATGTCTTGCTTGGGGCGGCGTAGAGCCTGTTGAGATAGTTGTTACGGCTTCGAGCCAGTTGAGATAATGGGCGTAGAGCCTGTTGCTGTGATAGCGAGCGTAGAGCTACTGAATCGAGGGCTTGGAGCCGCTGAGTGAATGAATACGGGCGTAGAGCCGTTGAGGTGTTTATTACGGCTTAGAGCTGCTGAGTTGAGATGATGGGCGTAGAGCCGCTGAGTTGATGAGTTGATGAATTCGGGCGTAGAGCCACTGAGATAGTCGTTATGGCTTTGAGCCAGTTGAGATAGTCGTTATGGCTTCGAGCCAGTTGAGGCTTGGAGCTGCTAAGTGATAAGTGAGGGCATGGAGCCACTGAACGTTGGGCTTCAAGCCACTGAGTGGTGGGCGTAGAGCTGTTGAAATGATTGGCGAGTGGGTGAATACGGTAATGGGCTTTGAGCCGCTGAATGATGGGCGCGGAGCCGCTGAGTGATAGTGAGTATAGGCATAGAGCCGCTGAGTGAGTTGATGGTTGTATGGTTGCTGGGGTGGTAAGCGTAGAGCTGCTGATAGCGAGCGTAGAGCCGCTGGGACGAAAGATGCGGGCGTAGGGCCACTGAGACGATGAGTATAGGTGTGGAGTGATGGGCGTAGTGCCGCTGAATGGTAAGCGTGGAGCCTGTTAAGTTGTGGTGAAGCTGTTGAGAAGGTGGACACAGGCATATAGCCGCTGGACGGCTTGACAGTGATGAGTTCGAAGCTGCTGAGCTGTCGGTGATGCAAGGAGCATGGTGTTGTCGAGTGACTTGTGCACAAGGCTACTGAGCGTAGAGCTGTTGTGGTAATGAGCCCAGGGCTGCTGAGTGTCTTGCTTTGCTTCGGCCAGCAGTTTGTGGAGAGAGAGCTTCCTTATGCCTGGATATGCCCCCAAGGCTAGTTCTGATCGCGTTGTATTGCATTGGCTCGAGGGATGCCCCCAAGACTGATTCAATCACTGGCTTTGCTGGTCAGAGCTTAGAGCTGCATATTTGCTTGAATTGGCGTGTTAAGCAAAATCCAATACTGCTGTGGGAGATTGATTAGGGGGCCGAGAGATAGATCACGCGGCCGAACAATCGATATCTCGGCCGAGGAATTGAAGTTTCAGCCGCGCAATCGCTTGATTTCCAGAGCTCTATAAAAGCCGAGCCTCGGCGTTCTTTCATTTCATTTTCCTCTCTTCTCCCCTCCATCCTCTGTGTCTGAGACTTCCACCGAAAACCCCCTTTCGCTTCCCCTCATTCCTGACGGCTCCGGGCCATGGATGACGCACGACCAGAGATCGCGCAGGGAGGCCGTGCTGTTCTTGGTCCTGTCTTGATGCTTGATTAGGGACCCTCGCATGGGTGGCTTGCTTCCATGACGCGGAGCTCCTGAGGTGGCGGTGGTACGCAGTGTGGTGATTTTTCTGGGCCATGTGGTGATTCTTTTGAGCCACGTGGTGTCCCTTCTGCACCGTAGTACTCCTCTGGTATACACTGCCCCAGGGATGTCTGTTTCTTTTTTGCAGCTGGTCTCTGGTGTTCAGACCACCAGAGGATTCGGCATCCTCCTCTCCTTCCTTTTTGCTTTTTGTTTTTCTCTTCCTGCATAGGTTAGTCTAACAGGAAATCGATGTATAGTTTGTTTAGGAAATATGGGATGATCCACCTTGTGATGTAAAAAGCTTTCGTTATATGAAACAAAAACCTTTTGCTCTGCTATCTTGATTGTGTATGCTATGTTTGCACCGTTTGTGTATGATAGTTTTGTTAATTTGATAAAAACCAGTGAAATGAACAGAACCGTGGAAACAGTCTGTAAAACAGCCGTTCTGGCGGCCGACCTAACGATTACGCGGCCGAGGCTTGGATCTGGTGGCCGAAGGATCGTTTTGTTTGCCTGAGTTTGACTTTTAGGTCAACCCTGATTTTCACGGGCCGATGGATTGATCCTACGGCCGACGTATCGAAGTGCCGGCCGAGAGACCAACCAAATTACCGAGGATTAAGAATCCGATTCCGATTCGAACTAAGACTCGACTTAGTCCTATAAATACGCGTTCTACGAACCCGATAGCATTGTTAGTAACAATTCCTTGCATATGGCACAACCAGTCCTTGATCAGTGGTTGAATTCCTTTAATGGCCTCGACCGTTTACACTTTAAGTGCTTTGGTATGGACTTTCTCTTCTCCCTTCGCCAAATTCCTGTGAATTTTGCTTTCCTTAGGGCAGCCACCAGTTTGTGGGATCCTTCTTTTCATGTCTTTAGATTTAGGAGAGAGGAACTGTGTCCTACTATCGAGGAGTTTGCGGCCATCATGGGTCATTCGGATAGAGAAGGTTTCATTGTCCCTAATCCTTTGTTCAACCGAGGTGATCTCTTGAAGGATCTGCTCCAAGTTCAGAAACATGAAGTTAGGTTCTTCATGGTGAAGGGAAGGCTGGAGGTTCTACAGTTTGTCCAGCCTTTCGGTACAGCTGAGGCTCATCGTCAAGTTTCCCAACAGAAAGCATGCTTTCATGCGTTGTGCATTTGTCTCCTTCATTATTACTTGCTCGGCCCTTCCTCTGGCCATGCTGATCCCATACTGCTTAACCTTGCTCAACAAATTGGAAACCGTGTGAGTTTCGCTGGCTTAGTGTTGGCAGAGACCTTGATGGGTCTAGATGTGATGAAGGGTAATCCTACAGCTCAGTTCTCAGGCAGTCCTTTGCTACTGCAGGTTCGCTCTTTGTTTATTTATTTTGTCAAGTTATCTTTTCATTCATCACTCTTTTGTTTTGACTCACGCGTTCTCTCGACTCACAATTTTCCCTTGTTCTCTAGGTATGGTTATTCGAGAAACTAAAGGTGTGGGATGCGCCAGAGCGGCTTCCTTATAATCCAGACCAGTGTACGGAGCGTCGCATGATTAGACAGTTCCCAACTGAGGCTGCTTGGGAAACATGGATGAAAACTTGCAGAGGTGATTGGATTCAATGGGTTTGCCCCTGGTATGGTGTTGAGAGCATGACTGCGAGTACTATGAACCACTTTGATGTAGCAGTGATCGGTATTACTCGAGTCGTCTTCTACTTTCCTGCTCGCTTTCAAAGGCAGTTCGGGGTTGAACAAATCGCAATCCTGGGGGACCCTGAGTACGCTGTTTCCAAGGTCCATGATGCCAACTTTTGTCGCAATATGCTGCGTTTTTTGGCCGAATAGAGTGATGCAGGAGGTTGCTGAGAACTTTGCTGTCAAGCTATCAGGTTCTTACAAACGCTGGTTGAAGAAAAACCTTTTGGAGGACAAAAGTGCAAAAGAGAAGGAAAACCTAGAGATTGACACTTTGCTTATGTTTTTCAAAAGATGTTTTAATTCTAGCTTTCATGGATTAAGAATTGTTTAGGTTTGCTTTTTCCTTTTCCTTCGGAAATAATAAAACATTTGGCCGTTTTATTTGAAGATGTTATTGCCACGGTTTGATAGTGAACATGCTTTAGGATGGACCTAGAAATTTTGGAAGTGATGATGATAGCAGTGGCCGGATCTCAAACTTAGAGATTGCCTACGTATCCCATGGAGGGAATCAGGCCATAAACCTAGTTCCAACAAAGGGGATTTTGTTTTGTTTTTAGTTAGGGTCCACTCGGGTATTTTCCTCTCCTTTTGTGCTCTTAATTTTGCCTAAAAACCGCCCTTGCGGGTTTTTGATCTAGCGAGCGTTTTATTTATGCCTTAGTTTTTGCCTAAGCCGCCCTTGCGGGTTTTCAGCCTAGCAGACTGCTCTAATTTTTGCTTAGGTCCGCCCACCCTTGTGGTTTTCGGCCCAACGAGCATCTCTCATGGGTAATACTTCCTCAGCTTGTCAATGTTGACTGGTGTTGCGAATTCCATTCCATCAAAGTCTTCAATGTACGCTGCTCCTCCAGAAAGTATGCGTTTGATAAGGTAGGGGCCTCCCCAGTTTGGTCTAAACTTGCCCCTTGGGTCTGAAATGTGGTGACGGATCGCTTTGAGCACCATGTCTCCTACTTTGATGTCTCTTGGTTTTACCTTTTTGTTGAATGCTCGTGCAATGCGGCGTTGATACCCTTGTACATGGTATAACGCTCTTAGCCTCCTTTCGTCTAGTAGTGCCAACTCGTCGTAGCGGTTTTGAACCCAGTCTTCTTTGATCATTCCAGTCTCAGCTAGAACCCTTAACGAAGGTAGTTCTAGCTCGATAGGCAAGACAACTTCCATTCCATAAACCAGAGAGTAGGGAGTGGCCCCAGTTGAAGTTCTTTCAATTGTTCGATAGCCCCATAGCGCCAAAGGTAGCATTTCTGGCCAGTCTGTGTAGGTGTCGGTAGTCTTTCGCAGAATCCTCTTGATATTCTTGTTTGCAGCCTCAACCGCTCCATTAGTTTGAGGTCGATAAGTAGATGACCGATGATTCTGTATCCCAAATTCGGCAAAAAGCTTCCTTGTCGCTCCTTTGAAGTGCAATCCATTGTCACAGATGAACTCGTGAGGTACACCATATCGATAGATGATATTAGCGCGAATAAATTTGGCCACATGAGTGGCTTTGAGGTTAGCATAAGAAGCTGCTTCTACCCACTTGGTGAAGTAGTCGATGGCCACTAGAATGAACTGATGTTTGTATTTTCCCTTTGGATTTATACTTCCGATGACATCTATCCCCCAGGTGGAGAATGGCCAAGGGGATGTCATGCTATATAATTCCGTGGGGGGAATGCGCATGCGATCTGCGTGGGTTTGGCACTTGTAACATCGGCGGACATAATCAGCACAATCGGCTTCCATTGTGGTCCAGTAATATCCCTGATGCAGGATCTTCTTTGCCATTGTTGTCCCATTCATGTGTGGTCCACAAATTTCTTCATGTATTTCCTACATTACCTTGCGGCTATCCTCCGCTGTGACGCAAAGTTGACTTGGACCCAAGTGTGCCCTTCAATATAATGCTCCTCCACAGATTACAAATCGGGCGGCAAACTTCCGTAGAGCCGTTTTGTCCTTTGAGGTGGCCTCGGATGGGTATTCTCCTTCTTCAAGGAATTTCTTCACGTCTTCGTACCATGGCTTGCCGTCGTCTTCACCTTCCTCGGTGAAGGTACACTCGCATGCTGGTTTGACCTTTTGCTCGATCATGAGAGGCCGCATTGTGAATCCCAGGGGTATCTCGACCATAGATGCCAATGTTGCCAGTGCATCTGCAAATCTATTGCTCACTCGAGGAGTGTGCGTGAAGATAACGGAATCGAATTGTGGAATTAGATCTTCCAGCATGGAGTGATATAGTTTCAGCGTGTCTTCCTTGACCTTCCAGTCTCCTCTTGCTTGAGATACTACCAGGTTTGAATCCCCAATGACTTCTACCTTTTTTGCCCCCAGTTCCAGGGCTGCTTCCATTCCAGCAATGCAGGCCTCGTATTCAGCTTGGTTGTTGGTGACTTCAAACCTTAGTTTATATGACAAAGGGATATGGGAGTCGTTTGGGGAAACTAGCAATACCCCTATGCCGTATCCACATCGGTTTGATGCTCCATCAAAGTAAAGCTGCCATGTGTCGTCTAGGAGACATAAGATATCTTCGTCGGGGAACATGAAGTCTTCTACCTCGGCTTCTGTCACAGGGTGATCTGCCAAGAATTCTGCCACAGCCCTTCCCTGCACTGATTTTCTTGTCATGTATTTGAGGTCAAATTCTGCTAGCAGCAATAACCACCTAGCTAGTTTTCCAATAAGCGCTGGCTTTTCGAAAAGATATTTGATTGGGTCTAAATGAGAAACCAACACCACTGGGTGTGCTAACAGGTAGTGCCTTAGCTTCTTTGTGGCCCATACTAGCCCCCAATAGGTTTTCTCGAGGGGAGTGTACCTTGTTTCATAGTCCATCATTTTTTTGCTAAGGTAGTATATGGCGCACTCTACTTTGGCGTCGTTTTCTTGCGCTAGCATGCATCCCATGGATGTGTCTGTTACTGAGAGATACAGAATCAGTGGCTTCCCAGGGATGGGTGGCGACAGTACATGTGGATTCTGAAGATATTCTTTGATTGCCTCGAACGCTTGCTGACAGTCTTGGCTCCATTTAAAATCAGTACCTTTCTTCAGTAGCTTGAAAAGAGGTTCACAGGTAGTTGTGAGCTTGGAAATGAACCTGCTGATGAATTGTACTTTCCCCAAGAAACTCCTTACTTCCTTGTCTGTCCTAGGTGGCGATATTTCCATGATAACCTGTATCTTGGAAGGGTCTACCTCGATTCCTCTTTGAGTGATGAGAAATCCCAACATTTTTCCAGCCGTTACCCCAAAAGTGCATTTTTGAGGATTAAGACATAGTTTGTAATTCCTAATCCTCTCAAAGAACTTTTGGAGTGCTCCATAGTGTCATTCCCTTTCCTTTGATTTGACTATCATATCGTCGACATATACCTCGACCTCTTTGTGCATCATGTCGTGCAGTAGTGTTGTTGCCATCCTTTGGTAAGTGGCTCCAGCATTCTTTAACCCGAATGGCATCACTCGGTAGCAGTAGGTTCCCCAAGGTGTAGTGAAGGTGGTTTTCTCTCTATCTTCAGGAGACATAAGGATTTGATTAGACCCAGAAAATTCATCCATGAAGGATAGCAATGCATGGCCTACGGTGTTGTCTACTAGCTCGTCTATGTGGGGTAATGGGAAGTCATCCTTTGGACTGGCTTTGTTGAGATCTCGGAAATCTACACAGACCCTGATCCCTCTAGTTTTCTTTGGTACGGGAACGATGTTAGCTACCCATTGTGGATATTCGGTGACTATGAGAAAATCGGCGTTGATTTCTTTAGTGACTTCTTCTTTTATCTTTAAGACCCAATCAGGGCGCATACGTCTCAGTTTTTGTTTAACTGGTTTTGCATCAGGATGAAGGGGAATTTTATGCTGAACAATTTCGGGGTCTATTCTAGGCATGTCCTCGTAAGACCAGGCAAAAACATCTATGTATTCTTTTAGCAAAAGGATTAGTTTTTCACTTTCTTGAGAGGATAGTGTTGCACCAATTTTAACCATTTTGAGCTCGTTTTCAGAGCCTATGTTTGCTGTGATTATTTCCTCAAAAAAAGGTTTAGCGTGCCTTTCTTCTTCTCTCTCGATGAATTCTAGAATTTCTTTTGGAATTTCTTCCTCAAAATTTGGTGTGTCAGAATCCATACAATTGATTATAGGCAAAGTGAAATACTCTAAATCTTCCTTCTCATTGCTAAGATTGTCAAAAGACATTTCAGAGTCAAACTCAAAGTAAATGTTATGCCTTGGTGCTTTGACCAGATTTTCCTCACTAGACTCAGTAGTTTCAAAAGATGAAAAGCTTGACTTGGACTGAGTCGACTCGGAGTCGGAATCGGAATCGGAACTAAGATCAGAATTAGCGCTTTTCATTTTGTATTTTAGAGTGTGTTCCACGGTCTAGTTAGGGTAAGCCCCTTTTTCAGCATCCACAATCAGTTCAGAGCAGTCTTTTTCATCACCAAGGTTGATCATCAGTACTTCACTGTCACCTTGATTCGCACTTTCATCATTGTCACCCTGCAAGTCTTGGAGGGCCATTTGATTTGCTATTGCTGTTATCTCTTCCAATTGAGCTTCAATCTCTGCTTCGTCGCTGTTGTCGACTCTTCGTGTGCCAACAAAGCCCCACCAATTACCAAAGCTATCCGTGATGGGGTGGATCACCCTTATTTCATTGTTGGTGACCCCCTCATCAAAGAGTAGGTTCAGTGATATTTCGTCTAGTGGGTCGTTGTCAACAGACTCCTTTTCCTTTGCCTCTTCAGCTTTGAGGTTATTGACCTCGTCTATCGGCCAATAGTCGTCAGTAGGTGCATAGGGGTCATAAAAATAGATTGGGACCCTGCGAAGCCCTTCTCCTTCAATCATGTCTTCTACTTCTTCTTCATAAACTGTTCCAGCGAACATGACATGGTTGTCATCAATGATAGTCACCATAGGCTTTGGTTGATTTACCGGAGTGATGTATTCAGAGGGGTTGAAATCCTCAGCAGCAGAGTGGAGCGGACCAGACAGCTCGGTGACAACTTGAAAGTGCGAATCAAACGTGGATAGTGATGCAGTCATTTTTCCTGAAAGATTTTTGTAATAGTTAGATTGATTTATCTTACCTATTGTTCATTTGACTTAGAGAGACTCCTAAGGTTTAACCTGCAAAACAAAACTTTACAACATACATATATACAATGGGTGTGAGGAAGAACTTTTGCAAGTAGGTTCCTAACTTGTAGGTTCCTGTCTTAATTTGATAAGTTCTATGGCTTTCTAATACATGTAAGGTTTTTGTAGTCTCAGGGTGCTCTGTTGTCAAAGGGCACCAATCCTCTCACCAGCCCATCATAGGCGGTGATTGGGTGATTCCCTTTTTGATATACCACTAGGTACGAGTGATTGTGGAGTTTGCTGGAACCCCCAACATAGCCCGTGTCATGCCGGGATATCAGGTGAACTTAACGGGTTGCCCGCTTGATGCATATGATAGATGAATTAAACAAGACATGTATTAGTCTTATGTTGAACTTTTTGGTTATGGCTCTCATGTCCCTAGCAGAGTCGCCAAAAACTGTAGACGCCTCCCAAGCGCGGGGCATCGCCATACAGATTGATCGTTGTTCACTCGATTGGTTGCTTGCTTCATAAACCAAGATCGTTGACATTCCCATGGCTAGGAACATCGCCACACGATAACGGTTATCATCAAAACAGAGTCGTCACCCAATTTATTAAAATTAGGAAAATAGATAGAGATTCTGGGTACAGGAGCCAAAAGTACAGTAAGGGGAAGGTGTTAGGCACCCCTCTCTGCTCAGTCGTGAGACTGGCCCATAATCGTTCAACATAAGACATGTAGATGCTTTATTCAATTCCAACACGTAGTCTGTTTTTAGCCTTTAAGCAGTTAATGGTGAGCCAAGGCTGTAATTGAAACATGCATAGGAAAGCAAAAAATAAAACAAAGCTGTTCCAGGAAATCTATTACTCGGCTGGTGAATGGATGTCACGGCCGAGTAATCACACTGGTTTTATGTACCGACCGAGGGATCAAAGCCCCGGTCGGTGTTCTTCCTCACACCAGACTGTACGATTAACAGATAATCAGAAAGCTATGATAAAGCATAAGAACGATAAATAAAACAAACCAGAGGCCGTTGGGCCTCACCACCTTGATCCCTCAGTTGCTTGATTGCTTTGGATTGGTGGTGATTGAATGATTGCTTCTCTGAAAACCCTAAGGTTAGGGTTTGAACTTCGGGGTTTGATCGTCGGATTGATGGCTGCCTTCGGGAGGTTAGGGCTTTTGAAGAGAGGATTTGAGAGAGTATTTTTGTAGAGTATCGTGACTTGAGAGGGTGATTTCACTTGTTAATTTCGTGGTCTAAAGGCCCCTTTATATAGGCAATTGGTAACTCACTCCGGCCAATCAAATGGCATGATTGTGTAGACACCCCAATTTGGCCTAACGATTATTTCAAGTCCCACCTTGGGACCATCCCGATGATGAAACGGATACAGTGATTGCTGATTGCTTCCTTGAGAACCTAAGGACTTTCGGTAAGAATTTTGAGCCACTTAGAGGACCCAATTCAGAGCCATACAGCCTTTCAGACAGAAATACAGAAGCCTAGGAGAATCCATCTGTCGGCCGTGACATCGATCCCACGGCCCTAACATCATTTCCTCACCCGAGCAACCTGTTGCTAGCAAAATCTCCCTGAGAGATCAATCCCTCTGCCGCAAGATCTATCCTTCGGCCGAGACATCCATTCCTCGGCCGTGATATCCTTTACTCGGCCGCCAGATCGACCTTTTCCCAGACTCTGGAACGTGTTCTGTCAGACGTTTGATCCGATTACACTATCTTCCCGATGCGTTCGGGCTACGCTCAGAGATTAAGACGTAGAGTTAGAGATGCATTGCAATTGCAATTGCCATCTCGTGATTTGATTGGCCGGAGTGAGTCACCAATTGCCTATATAAAGGGCCTTTGGACTCCGAAAATATACACACGAAATTATCAGAGTATACACTCTCTCAAGCCTCGAAACTCTGCACAAACTCTCTCTCAATCCCCCTCTTCAAAAGCCCTAACCTTCCGAAGGTAGCTGTCAATCCGGCGATCAAACCCCGAAGTTCAAACCCTAACCCTAGGGTTTTCAATCAAGCAATCAGTCAACCACGCCCAATCCAAAGCAATCAAGCAACTGAGGGATCAAGGTGGTGAGGCCCAACGGCCTCTGGTTTGTCTTATTTACTGTATTTCTAACTAACCGTAGCGTTTTGATTATCCGTTAATCTTTCTGTCTGGTGTGAGGAAGTACACCGACCGGGTCTTCGATCCCTCGGCCGGTACATCAAACCAGGAGGATCCCTCGGCCGTGACATCTATTCACCGGCTGCGGGATCCATCTCCCTGGGACAGTTTTGTTGTTTTCTCTGCTTTCTGAATGCATATTCATCGCACTGGCTCACTTTGCTTACTGTTTAAAGGAATGAATAAACAGACTATGTGTTGGAATTAAATAAAGCATCTACACATCTTATGTTGAATGATTATGGGCCAGTCTCACGACTGGGCAAAGAGGGGTGCCTAACACCTTTCCCTTATTGTTCTTTTGGCTCCCGTATCCAGAATCTTTATCTATTTTCCCAGTTTTAATAAATTGGGTGGCGACTCTGTTTTTGATGATAACCGCTATCATGTGGCGATGTTCCTAGCCATGGGAATGTCCATGATTTTGGTTTACGAAGTAAGTAACCAATCAAGCAAACAAACGTGATCAATCTGTATGTCGATGCCCCGTTTGGGAGGTGTCTACAGTTTTTGGCGACTCTGCTGGGGATGTGAGAGCCATAACCAAAAAGTTCAACATAAGACTAATACATGCCTTGTTTAATTCATTTATCATATGCATCGAGCGGGCAACCCGTTGAGTTCACCTGATATCCCGGCATGACACGGGCTATGTTGGGGGTTCCAGCAAACTCCACAGTCACTCGTACCTAGTGGTATATCAAAAAGGAAATCACCCAATCACCGCCTATAATGGGCCGGTGAGAGGATTGGTGCCCTTTGACAACGGAGCACCCTGAGACTACCAAAACCTTGCATGTTTTAGAAAGCCATAGAACTTATCAAACTAAGACAGGAATCTACAGGCTAGGAACCTACTTGTATTTTACTTGCAAAAGTTCTTCCTCACACCTTGTATCATTTGTTGTTGTAATTAACCCTTTCTGTGCAGAAAGATTGGGATTTTCAGCCCAAGTCCTAACCCTGCGCAGACCGAATACTGACTTCCAGGTATTCTACTTTTCAAGCAGGCACAATAGGTAAATCAAAAAAGCAACCACAGCCAACTTTGTACTCTTATAACACCCGAAGTTACGCCAAACAAAGGTCTCTGCAACCCTCCCGTCTATCGTCCTCATCTGACAAAACACCCTCACCACAACAATTCCAACCGCTTTCAGAAACTTCCCGGTCATCCCCTTAACGGACTCCGTCATTTACTAAATCTCAAGCTTCGTCAAGCAACCCTTCTACCTTCATGGCAGACAACGACGCCACTATTGCCGACCTCCAAGCTCAAATCACTGCACTACTAGCAGAAAAGGCAGCTAGAGATGCTGAGGATGAGGAAAAATCAATGGAAGACGAGAACCCCCATAAAGTAGTGTTGGCAGAAAGTCCTGAGTTGACCAAGCAAGTCAAGGAAATCAAACAAGCCTTGGCTCGTTCACAAGGGGACCAAATTCTGGATTTCGAGGGACTTTGCCTCTTCCTAGAATCCAAGCTGCCTGAGAATTTCAAGATGCCCAACATTGAGAAGTTCAATGGAACTGGCAACCCTACCAGTCATGTTTGCCATGTTATCAACACCCTAAAGCCGATGGGCTTGAATGACGAGCTTATCGCTCAGTTGTTCCAACGAACTCTCACCGGAAGTGCTCTCGACTGGTTCCTCACTTTGGAGTTTGTACATTATCAAACTTGGCCAGAAATTGCCAATGCTTTCGTCAAGCAATATGCGTACAATGTCCAAATTGAACTAACAATTCGAGACTTGGAAATGACCAAACAAGATTCCAATGAGGACTTTGCTACCTTTGTGGCAAGATGGAGGGAAAAGGCTGCCAAGATGAAGAACCGCCCCTCCGAGGAAGACCAAGTGAGGATAGTTGTCAAAAATTTACAACCCAAATATCTCAGGCATATTTACACACAGGCTATCACCGATTTCAAGCGCTTGCATGCCACTGGGTTGCAAATCGAAGATGGAATCAAGTTAGGACTCATTGTGAAAGAAGAGGCCACTCCTCCACCTAAGAAAACCTTCTCTAGCCATACATCTCACGCCTTCGTGAATGCCCTTGGCACATCTTTGTCTCAAGACCCTTTCCAAACTAGCCCATCCCGAAGCTCAAATCGACCCCGCCGCAAGGGCATCTCAAACCTCTAAACAAGCCATTTCCTCCGCCGCCCTACGGTCCAAACCATGATCCAAACAAACAATGCGCCTACCACCAACACCCTGGGCACGAAACAGACAATTGCATGCGTCTTCGTCACGACATTCAAGACCTTATTGATAGTCGAACCATAAAACCACCAAAACCTGATGGGCAAGCCAACCCACTCCCTACTCATAATGCTGAACCGCCACCTCGAAGTATCAATCTCATAAATCTATCTCACAACCCCACATACAATCCCAGCCAATACATTGTCCAAGACAACCAAACCAAACCTACCTTAACCTTCCCCGAGGAGGACGAGTGTTTCATGATGGAGGAGGAGGAGGATAATGATTCTAATCAGTCAGAAGTAATCGACGTTGATATGTCCGACATAAGCAGCAAAGATTAGGCAGAGGAGGAAAAGCTAAGGAAGTGGAAGGAACACTCCTGGGCAAAACACAATTTGGAGGATCCAGACATTCCATTTGTAGAAGATGACGAATGGCTTCGTATCTGGTTTGAGAATAGGAAGAAGGAAAAAGAAAGGGTCATCATGATGAGAAGGCACGCTCGCTTCGAGCCTGCCCAAATAGTGGTACGCATCAACCGTCCCAAGATTCCAACATCGCCCATTGTTTGGGAGACAATCAATCTCATAGAAAAGGTAGAGGAGTTTCAAATGCAACCATGGGTCAACCCTTACGACGAGTGTGACTATAGTCAATGGATAGAGGAAAGAGAAGATCTGGATTTCATATGCACAGAACCCTATAAAACAGGGGAAAGCGACTTTGATGAAATGGAAGAAGAGTGCAATGATCCGCTCGATGAAACCTCCTTAGCATCACTATTCAATCAGGAGGAAATGACTGATGACCACACAATCAATGAGGAAAGGGAGATTCAGACTAACACATCCATCTTGGGATTGCTCATGGCTCAAGGAAGTAGCCATCACACGAACTTTAAAGATGAACCCAATCCAACGGCTCTGTTTGGCAAGGAAGAGGGTGGGAAAGAGTACAAAGTTGCAAAAGACAAGGGAAATGACCCCGACATGCCGCGAAGTCACAACATGGCAAATAAGAAACGTTAACACATTGTTTTTGCTTTAAACAAACTAGAACGAGTTTTGGGCCCCTGTTTGGGCATTTTATTTCCGCTAAGAGAATTCCTTTTTCATCTTTCAGATTATGCTTATCTAAATCCAAATTTCTAAATTGCAATTGCCATGCGCTATACTCTCATTGCCAAAAACAAGAGAAAAATTCGAAGGGATCAAAATCTTTGTGTCCCCGACAAAAGGGAAGGAAAGGATGAACTCTAATTGCTTAAGAAACTAGGTTTTTTGTCAGAACTTAGAAGAAAGACACTATCTCCGTGAGAACACTTAGGGTTAGCTTGCCCATTGTGAAAGTACAAACGCAACAAGGAGATTCATAAAAACATCTCCATCAAATTCCTCTCCAAAAACACTAAAACCCTCTTGAGAGAAAAATGCTCGTTGGGCAATCTATGCACCCAAGCAAAAGTAAGAGCAAAGCCTGCTAGGACAAGAAAAAGCGAAAAACGCAGCCTAGGCAAAAGTCAAGGCATTTGAAGGAAAGCTCGCTAGGGACTCAACCTCTATCAGGTAACCTAGGCAAAACTTAGAGCACGAGAGAAAGAAAAACCAAGAGCGAAAACCCAACCCTTTAAAGGTGGTAATCTTGGAACTACGTAAAAGGCCTGATTCCCTGATTGGGATACGTAGGCAATCTCGCATCGAGATACGGCCCAAACATTTGGAGAGAGGAAAACATCAACAGGTTTGTACTCAATGATAGGCATGGCTAACCCTGCGTATTGAGCTCACAAAAGATGAGTATGCTTTTTTTGAAGAATTGGCAACAAGCAATAGACATAAGAATTACAGTTCATCCCCTCTAACCCAAATGTCGTCAACACAATGGGTATGATACCTCAAAAGACTCTTAAGTTTGGCAATCAGGCTGTGGAGCATGGCAAAAGCAAGAGACAGAAAATCAAAGACTAAGCATAGGAAAGAATGTGAAACAGGATGCCACTTGGCTAAAGCAAAACCTAGCTTCCTTGGGAAGATAGACGTAACGGCCGGATAATCAATACCTCGGCCGCAACAATGATCCTTCGGCCGAGTGATCGATTCTTCGGCCAAGTGTTTTCACACAAATTACTGTCTATCAGCAAAAACTTGTTCAAAAAGTCATGTTCTGACTATCGCATGCAAACTCAAGACATCTAGAGGCATAAAAAGCATTTCACATTTCATAGACAAAAACTTATTTACAAAATCTGTAGAGACTCGTAGATTTCTTTATTTAATTTTAATGTTTTGTAATTGGATTAATGGAAAAGAATTAAAGTTGGGGGTCAATGCATGAGAATATGAAAAGCCAGGGGTGTTGGTGTAATTGTGCATGTGTGTGCCGTGTATACCAGGAAGAGTTTTTTTTTCCTTTTTCCATCTTTTTCATCTCAGCTCTCTCTCGGCTCTCTCTCGATCTCTCTCACTCACTCACCCAAACACTCACCAAATTATTCAAGACCCACAACAATCAACCTCAACCCCACCTTCTACTTGCGTATTCAAGCTCGTATTGAGTTGGGTAGAGCTCGGTTTGGCGTATTTTCGTTCGGTTTGGATTCCGGAAGCTAGGGCTTGCTCAACCTCTTTGATTTCGGCTTTGATACTCGAGGTAGGAAATTCTACCTCTCTTTATATGTTATTTGAGTATTCTTATGCCTTATTTGAGCTGGTATTTGTTGTTATCGGGATCGGATCAAAATCTGTTGCTGCTGTGGAATCGTCTGTTTTTCTTGAATTTCTACCGGTAGGTCCGTCTTTTCTACCGGTAGAACATTGTTGCGTTGCCAGAAATTCTGATTCCTACCGGTAGAATTTAATTCCTACCGGTAGATTGTTTAAAATTTTCCTCGTGAAAAATGATGGCCTCTCTGATCTGCTTTTGTACCGGTAGAACTCGATCCCTACCGGTAGGAACACAAAATTCTAATTTCTACCGGTAGATTTCTAATCTCTACCGGTAGACCACCAGAAAAATTCCAAAATCTTCCTGCGTCATTTCACCTTTACTTTTCCAAGCCTTAAGACTTTTCAATGAGTTTGGATGATTATTTTATCATGTATGACAATGACTTGGACAATCATGCATAACATCATGATCAATGAGATATTCAACTTGGGTTTGTCCGAATTTGTGGAGTTCCTGAAATGATAAGCATGAGCTTTTAATTGCATGAAGTTGTATGAACGATACACTTGAGCACGAGAATGACGCGCGAACACTCAGGGCCCATCGACGGGTGGGTGCCTGGCAGGGGATATCAGGGTCCCATAAATAGCCTGGCAGGAGCTAATGCTCGTATTGAATATTCAAGGCCTAACCTATAAGGTGGGTGCTTGGCAGGGGATATCAGGGTCCCATAAATAGCCTGGCAGGAGCTAATGCTCGTATTGAATATTCAAGGCCTAACCTATAAGGTGGGTGCTTGGCAGGGGATATCGGGGTCCCATGAATAGCCCGGCAGGAGCTTCGGCTCAGACACAAAGGACACGATATGTTGAGACACGAGTTGAGCAAATATAATTTGTGGTTTGAAATAAAGATGGTTTGGGGATATTGGAACAATTGATCATGATAGCTATACTTCCTCCGTTGTTATTTGATCGTCCATCATTTGTCCTTTCTTTTGGCTCACTTGCATATAGAGTTTGCGTAGACTTTTCTACTGAGCTAGTGAAGCTCAAGCCTATTATATTTTTCAGGTGCTAATCCGGGACAATAGCTTGCATGGCTGAAGTGCTTGATTTGTGGACACTTCTTTTGGGATCTAACATTGACAAGTTACTTAGGCATCTTTGTGAACTTCTTTTGGAGATGTATTTGTAACTTAAATTCTAATACTTTTGATTTGGAATATTGTAAACCCTTAACTCTCTTTCAAAACTCGATACTTATGTCGATTTGGGGCCGTCGAGCCGACGTTGCAATATTTTGGAACCTTGTGGACTTGGAGGTATAAGTATGGGAATGAAAGATAGTAATCTTTTGGGTATCGTACGGAATATTGTGAGGTTTTATTTGTGAAATCTTTTATAATTTATGTTGAAAATCGAGGACGTGACAAAATCATTGTTGTGGTTGCTTTCACTATACAAATATAGTTTATGCCTATCTTCTACTAACTATGAACAGGAAAAAGAAAAGCCCTAAAAACTAGGTGATCTCTGAGAAGAAGGCGAGGGCTGCTCACTGGTCCTGACATTCTCCCCACCAGCAGCCGGTACTCCCTCAGCCTCAAGCTGCAGCCAAATAGGGATACAAACATTCAGACTCAAGGGATAATACACAGCAGATAAAGCTCATGAAGAAAGTCGTACCTCAAGGATCCTACGGCGCTGTCTCCGAACCAAGACCTCTGTACTCTGATAGGCGTGAAGCCATTCCTGCACTATCTCGGCAGGTACCTGTGGAACAGTTAAACATTACAAACATCTAAATCAAGAGCTACAGTGCGAAGTGATGAAAGCTAACATGGAAAGCTAAAGATACCTGTGATGCCCCAGCTGGCAAAGTGTAAAGCTGGGTCGTGTAGGGAGTCAGCGTCAGGTGCTCCTCCTCCCTATCATCTGAGTGGAAGGAGACAAACGAAGGAGCTCGTGGCCAAACAGGAGCAACGGGAGGAGCCGCAACAGAGGGGGTCAAGAAAAGACGGTAGTACTCCGTATAGTCACCTGCCTGGAGGAGTAAACCCGCCCAATCTCTGATTCGAGCGTTCTTCAGATCTTCCTTCGACATCAAAGAAGTGGACCTCATAGATACTGGAGGAGAAGGAGGAACAAGCTGAAGAGCCTCAACACGTGATCGCCACTGACTAGCCACTCAATCGCCTAAGTACCAGGCTCGGCAAAATGGACCCTCGAGCAAGCTACGGGTCCGGTCCAGGACTCTACAACGTGCAAGAGGGGCATCCTCTGGTACACCACCCCAAGGGTCAAACCGTACCTACAAAGCAAGGACAAATCAGTCCCAACACAAGAATATGGAAGTCTAAAGGATAAAAGGTACAAAGAAAAAGGTACCTGATCGACCGTCAGTCGGTCCAAAACTCGCCGCCACTCGGGAAGGCCCAAAACTGGTGACCGTGGCCTCCGTTGCCCCATCAACCATCGCTCGTAACGAGGTATACAGTTCGCATCACCATGCCTAGTCTCAGGGGGAAACTGGAGAAGGTGCTCAAAAGCCCAGAGCTGAAAAGCAGGTTAACCAAAGCAAGTTCAGAACTAGAAAAAGCCAAAGTGAAAACAGAAGTACAGAGGAACGATACATACCTCAAGCACTCGAAAGTGACCACAAAGAATGGGACTCTTGTCCCGCGAACAAGCTCCAAGACTACCATACAAAGTGGCCAAAGCAGACGAGCCCCAGTCAAACTCCCGAATAGCTCCTAAGTGCTGCAGAGGAGCCAAAAACTGCGTGTGTACCGAACCATCCTTGTTGGCAAACAATGTTTGCCCAAGGAGGTAAAGAAGGAAGGCCCGCGTCAATTGCTCAGCGCTCACCTGGGTCAGAATGTCAGCCACCATAAAAGTCTTGCTTAGCCAAGCAAGATCGATATGACCCCGGGAACGAACAGGGGGCACCTTGCCCAAAAACCACCTCAAAGCACCCTCTCGCTCCCAAAGCCGGGGGTCAACTCGAAGAGCAACTTCGCCTACCCACAGGCCAGTCAGCAAAGAGAAGTCACCCGGAGTGATAGTCATCTCGTCAGCAGCAGGAAAGTGGAAGGTATTGGTGGTATCCCACCACCTCTCAACTAGCGAGGTCATCAATGACCAATCAATCTTCGGAAGATCGAGGCCCAGAACGAATGTCTCGAAGCCTGCAGCGCGTACTAATTCCCGAGCCTGCTCTGGCAGCTTCAAGAACCATCTGTGCACCTCCTTGCCTCCACCGCGAGCTTCCAGCCTCCTGTTTCTCTGCCAAAGACAAAAGGGAGTTAATCTCATGATTGCATAAACAAAGGAGATGCTAAGGGGCGTCAAATTAACATCTAAAAAGCATGCATTGCCAAGACAGGGGGCACAGTTATTCTAGTTTCCTTAAACAAAGACAAACTCAACCCTAACACGGGTTCGTCTTATTCACGCTGCTAGCAAAAAGGGATTTTCATCCCGCAAGCAAAAAAATGTTTATTCTTAAAAAAAAAAAAGATTTCCAAAACTCCGAATTAAAGTAAGCTTTTTACTTTTTCTGGAAACTCACCGGCACGTTCAGAACGCTCAAGTGATGCTCAGGCTCTCTGCGAACTATCTCGGCCTCTGGGCCACCAACAGGAGAGTGGTACTGCAGGAAACCGCCATAACCCAGCCTACGCGAAGGAAGAACGTAGGTAGCAGCATCAAACAAACCGGGCTCCTCAATCGCCTCCTCATCGGAAGACGGATACTCGCACCTACATGGAGGATGCGAGGATGAACCCGCGACACCTGAAGATGGCGTGGTCATCACGTCCGAACCAAGCAAGGGGAAACCAACGGTTCCCAAACAACCAAGAGCCAGCAGCAACGGCAGCACTGATCGGAGGGGACGGTTGCCGGAGATAACGGTGGCCGACTGTGGTGGAAGAGTACGGCGGCGTGCGGTGGTGGTCGTTGGACGAGAGGAATGGAGAAGAACAAGAGAGGAGGAGGAGAAAAGATTAAATGGGCCATGAAATCGATTAAACCGAACTTAAATCGATTTTCTGGCTTTTGGCTTTCTCACGGCCGATACATCGATTCCTCGGCCGAGACATCGATTCTTTGGCCGAGAGATCGATCTCCTGGCCTTCCAATCAATTTCCTTCAGCCCCAGTGGATTCTGCCCAATGCACCAATTCGAGCAATTACGAACTTCTAAGTCCTCAACCAACCAAGTAGCCTTGGGGGCATCCCCGAGCCAACACAATGTAATCAAAACTAGCCTTGGGGGCATGCCCAAGCATCAAGGTCTCTCTCTCTCCACAAATTGTTGGCCAAAGCAAGTTGAAACACTCAGCAGCTTTACGCCCATATCCATTATCAAAGAACTCAGCAGCTCCGTGTCCATGTTCACCCATATCAACTCACCTAGCAGCTCTACGCTTGCCATTCCAGTGACCGTGCAACCATCAACTCACTCAGCGGCTCTATGCCTATGCTCACTATCACTCAATGGCTCTACGCCCGCGCTCGTTATCACTCAGCAGGCTCTAAGCCCAATCACCGTCAGCAGCTCCACGCTCGCTATCTCAGCGCCTCCAAGCCCACTCTCCCAACTGGCTCGAAGCCATAATAACCAATCTCAGCGGCTCGAAGCCTATTATTAACAGGCACTACGCCCATACTCACTCACTCAACGGCTCTACGCCTTCAACTCAGCGGCTCTAAGCCCATTACCTCAACAGGCTCGAAGCCTATGTCTACCATCTCAGCGGCTCCAAGCCCTCGACTCAGCAGCTCTACGCTCACTATCACTCACTCAACGGCTCTAAGCCCACTATCCCAACTGGCTCGAAGCCGTAACAACCAACTCAGCGGCTCCAAGCCCACCGTTTCAACTGGCTCGAAGCCGTAACAATCAAGTCTACTTCAGCGGCTCAAAGCCCGTTACTCCAACAGGCTCGAAGCCTGTATCTATCGTCTCAGCTGGCTCAAAGCCATAGCAACTCACTTAGCGGCTCCAAGCCCATTATCGACAGGCTCTACGCCTGTTATCACAACTCAGCGGCTCCAAGCCCATTATCTCAACTGGCTCGAAGCCGTAAACAAGCAACAGGCTCTAAGCCGCCCCAACAATCAAGACATCTATTCTCAGGCTCTACACCTGAATGCTCAAAAATCTAACATTTTTGAATGCTCAAGCTCTACGCTTGGATGCCCAACCACTGTGTACTGGATGCTCAAGTTATACGCTTGAATGCTCAAGCTCTACGCTTGGATGCCCAACCACTGTGTACTGGACGCTCAAAGCCTGTACTTTGAATGCTCGGATTCTACCGTCCAAATGCCCGAGCTCTACGCTCTGAATGCTCAAGTTCGGAACTTGATAGAAGCTCTAAGCTTAAAACAAACACACACGCACGGGCCCGTGCACATATTGCGTCAGCATTTTCACATCGAGTCTGCACAATCATATCTGTTCACATCTAACAACCGTTATCACGCATATATACTCTGCATAACTCTCATGAAACAGGTTAACCCTGCAATCAACCGGCTCTATGCCTCGGTTTTATTGATCGGTTCAGTACCTCGATCCTTTGGCTCCACGCCAACACTTATGATGGAAAAGCTCCGTGCACAGACCATCAGAATGCAACCAGCTCTACGCTTCGGTTCAAAACACGTCAAGCTCTAAGCTCCGACAACTCAGGTCCTCGCCTCAAGACTGCAGCAGGCTCCACGCCTCAATCTAATCACTTCAGGCTCCACGCCTCAGTCCTATCACCTCGGGCTCTTGCCTTATACCAGCTCTGCGCTTCGGTTCAAACACGACAAGCTCTAAGCTCACCTCAGGCCTCTGCCTCATAAACCACAGCAGGCTCCATGCCTCAATCCAGTCACCTCAGGCTCTCGCCTTATGATCAACACCAGCTCCGCGCTTCGGTCCTATCAAGCTCAAAAGCTCCGACACCTCAGGCTCTCACCTTATGATCAACACCAGCTCCGCGCTTCGGTCCTATCCAATCATCTCAGGCCTTCGCCTCATGACTACAACCGGCTCCGTGCCTCGGTTCCCTCATCACCAAAGCTCCATGCTCCAGTTACTGGCCCTGCGCCCCCTATCTCAAAAGCAAACTGGCGTCCAACTCATCCCCAGCAGATGGTTTGGATTCCACCCCATTACATCAATTCCTTCCAGCTCATTCGCAAGGATAGGCTACTCTACTGAGCTCCTTTCAGTCAAAGTAAGGATGATCAAGAAAAGCCAACGCACCTGTAGTGTACTGATCTACCCCAAAATACTAAGGAAGCTCTCCACAAAAACTCCCCAGGTAGCCCCGCGCTCCTTCAACTACTCTTCGCCAAAACCCTGGCTCAGTCTAGGTACGTCACACTACGGCTTTTTAAGCCCTAAGGTACGTCTTCTGTCTCTAACCCTCCAAGCTTTTTACTTTTCTTTATTGCCCGAACTACGATTGGTCTGAATTTCCTTTGTGGAATACGTAGGCAGCCTCTCGGCCCGACCGTAACAAAACCTTTTTCAAAAAACCCCTTGGAATAGTGGTTGGACCAAATTGAGTTGCTTTTTACAGCTTTGACTCTTACTCAAACATGTCTCGCGATCCGTCTGAGTTCAGTCAAAGAGGGGCATCTGTAGACACCCCAATTTGGCTTAACGATTATTTCAAGTCCCACATTGGGACCATCCCGATGATGAAACGGATACAGTGATTGCTGATTGCTTCCTTGAGAACCTTAGGACTTTCGGTAAGAACTTTGAGCCACTTAGAGGACCCAATTCAGAGCCATACAGCCTTTCAGACAGAAATACAGAAGCCTAGGAGAATCCATCTGTCGGCTGTGACATCGATCCCACGGCCCTAACATCATTTCCTCACCCGAGCAACCTGTTGCTAGCAAAATCCCCCTAAGAGATCAATCCCTCGGCCGCAAGATCTATCCTTCGACCGAGACATCCGTTCCTCGGCCGTGATATCCTTTACTCGGCCGCCGGTTCGACCTTTTCCCAGACTCTGGAACGTGTTCTGTCAGACGTTTGATCCGATTACACTATCTTCCCGATGCGTTCGGGCTACGCTCAGAGATTACGACGTAGAGTTAGAGATGCATTGCAATTGCAATTGCCATCTCGTGATTTGATTGGCCGGAGTGACTCACCAATTGCCTATATAAAGGGCCTTTGGACTCCGAAAATATACACACGAAATTATCAGAGTATACACTCTCTCAAGCCTCGAAACTCTGCACAAACTCTCTCTCAATCCCCCTCTTCAAAAGCCCTAACCTTCCGAAGGTAGCCGTCAATCCGGCGATCAAACCCCGAAGTTCAAACCCTAACCCTAGGGTTTTCAATCAATCAATCAGTCAACCACGCCCAATCCAAAGCAATCAAGCAACTGAGGGATCAAGGTGGTGAGGCCCAACGGCCTCTGGTTTGTCTTATTTACTGTATTTCTAACTAACCGTAGCGTTTTGATTATCCGTTAATCTTTCTGTCTGGTGTGAGGAAGAACACCGACCGGGGCTTCGATCCCTCGGCCGGTACATCAAACCAGGAGGATCCCTCGGCTGTGACATCTATTCACCGGCCGCGGGATCCATCTCCCTGGGACAGTTTTGTTGTTTTCTCTGCTTTCTGAATGCATATTCATCGCACTGGCTCACTTTGCTTACTGTTTAAAGGAATGAATAAACAGACTATGTGTTGGAATTAAATAAAGCATCTACACGTCTTATGTTGAATGATTATGGGCCAGTCTCACGACTGGGCAAAGAGGGGTGCCTAACACCTTCCCCTTATTGTACTTTTGGCTCCCGTATCCAGAATCTTTATCTATTTTCCCAGTTTTAATAAACTGGGTGGCGACTCTGTTTTTGATGATAACCGCTATCATGTGGCGATGTTCCTAGCCATGGGAATGTCCATGATTTTGGTTTACGAAGTAAGCAACCAATCAAGCAAACAAACGTGATCAATCTGTATGGCGATGCCCCGTTTGGGAGGTGTCTACAGATTGTAATTGCAATTGCAATGCAATTCAAACTCTTCGTTGCAATCTCTGAATGTAGCCCAAACGCATCAGAGAGGTAGTGTAGTTGGATCAAACAATCGACAGAACGTTCCAGAGTCTGGAAAAAGGACGATCTGGCGGCCGAGCAATGGATCTAGCAGCCGAGAAATGGATGTTGCGGCCGAATGATAGATCTTGCGGCCGAGGGATTGATCTCTCAGGGAGATTTTCTAGCAACAGGTTACTCGGGTGAGGAAATGATGTTAAGGCCGTGAGATCGATGTTACGGCCGACAGATGGATTCTTCTAGGCTTCTGTACTTTCTGTCTGAAAGGCTGTATGGCTCTGGATGGGGTCCTCTAAGTGGCTCAAAGTTTTTACCGAAAGTCCTAAGGTTCTCGAGAAGGCAATCAGCAATCACTGTATCCATTTCATCATCAGGATGGTCCCCAAGGTGGGACTTGAAATAATCGTTAGGCCAAATTGGGGTGTCTACACCATGATGGCCGCAAACTCCTCGATAGTAGGACACAATTCCTCTCTCTTAAATCGAAAGGCATGAAAAGCAGGATCCCACAAACTGGTGGCTGCCCTAAGGAAAGCAAAATTCATAGGAATTTGACGAAGGGAGAAGAGAAAGTCCATACCGAAGGACTTAAAGTGTAAACGGTCGAGGCCATTAAAGGAATTCAACCACTGATCAAGGACTGGTTGTGCCATATGCAAGAAATTGTTACTGACAATGCTATCGGGTTCGTAGAACGCATACTTATAGGCTGAGTCGAGTTCTACTTCGAATCAAAATCGGGTTCTAAATCCTAAGTAACCTAGTCGGTCTCTCGACCGGCACTTCGATATGACGGCCGTAGGATCAATCCATCGGCCCGTGAAAATTAGGGTTGACCTAAAAGTCAAACCCAGGCAGACGAAACGATCCTTCGCCCGCCAGATCCAAGCCTCGGCCGCGTAATCATTAGGTCGGCCGCCAGAACGGCTATTTTACAGTAGACTTCCACGGTCCAGACCATTTCACTCAAATCTTCACCGAGATTATCAGTTTTTATACAATACAAACGGTACAAAAGCATACACAATCACATAGCAGAGCAAAAGGTTTTTGTTTCATATAACAAAAGCTTTTTACATCACAAGGTGGATCATCCCACATTTCCTAAACAAACTATACATCGACTTCCTGTCGAACTAACCTATGCAGGAAGAGAAACAGAAAAACAAAAAAGGAAGGAGAAGAGGATGCCGAACCCTCTGGTGGTCTGAACACCAGAGACCAGCTGCAAAAAAGAAAAGGACACCCCCAGGATGACGTGTACCAAAGAAGCACTGCGGTGCAAGAAAGACACCGGATGGCACTGGAAAAACCATCATACCACGTACAAGCACCATCCCGAGGGTTCCGCGTCACGGAAGCAAGCCACCCACGCGAGGGTCTCTAATCAAGCATCAAGACAAGTCCAAGAACATCGCGGATTCCCTCCGCGATCTCTGGCCGTGCATTATCCATGGCTCGGAGCTGGCAAAAACAAGGGGAAGCGAAAGGGGCCTTTGGTGGAGGTTGTAGACACCTCCCAAGCGGGGCATCGCCATACAGATTGATCACATTGTGTTTGCTCGATTGGTTGCTCATTCATAAACCAAAATCATGGACATTCCCATGGCTAGGAACGTCGCCACATGATAATGGCTATCATCAAATAGAGTCGCCACCCAGTTTATAAAAACTGGGAAAATAGATAGAGATTATGGATTCGGGAGCCAAAAGTACAGTAAGGGGAAGGTGTTAGGCACCCCTCTCTGCCCAATCGTGAGACTGGCCCATAATCATTCAACATAAGACGTGTAGATGCTTTGTTTAATTCCAACACATAGTCTGTTTATTTATTCCTTTAAACAGTAAGTAAGGTGAGCCAGTGCGATAAATAAGCATGCATTAGAAAGCAGAGAAAGCAAATAAACTGTCCCAGGGAGATGGATCTCGCAGCCGGTGAATAGATGTCACGGCCGAGGGATCCTCCTGGTTCGATGTACCGGCCGAGGGATCGAAGCCCCGGTCGGTGTTCTTCCTCACACCAGACTAAAAATTAACAGGTAATCAAAGCGTTACGATTAGTCAAAAAGACAGTGAATTTAAGACAAACCAGAGGCCGTTGGGCCTCACCACCTTGATCCCTCAGTTGCTTGATTGCTTCGGATTTGATTGTGATGGATTGATTGCTTGATCGAGAACCCTAGGGTTAGGGTTTGAACTTCGGGGTTTGATCGCCGGAATGACGGCTGCCTTCGAAAGGTTAGGGCTTTTGAAGTATGGGATTGAGGGAGTATTTGTGCAGAGCTTCGTGGTTTGAGAGAGTGTGTAAGTATCTCAATTTCTGTGTGTTAATTCGGAACCCAAAGGCCCCTTTATATAGGCATAGGGATGACTCACTCCGGCCAATCAAATCACGAGATGGCAATTGCAATTGCAATGCATCTCAAACTCTACGTCGTGATCTCCGAACGTAGCCCGAACGCATCGGAAAGGTAGTGTAGTTGGATCAAACCAAACGTCTAACAGAACGTTCGAGAGTCTGGAAAAAGGTCGATCTGGCGGCCGAGTAATGGATGTTGCGGCCGTGTAATGGATGTCTCGGCCGAAGGATAGATCTTGCGGCCGAGGGATTGATCTCTCAGGGAGATTTTACTGGCAACAGGTTGCTCGGGCGAGGGATTGATGTTATGGCCGTGGGATCGATGTTACGGCCGTCAGATGGATTTTCCTAGGCTTCTGTATTTCTATCTGAAAGGCTGTATGGCTTTGAATTGGGTCCTCTAAGTGGTCAAAGTTCTCATCGAAAGTCCTAAGGTCCTTAAGGAAGCAATCAGCAATCACTGTATCCATTTCATCATCGGGATTGTCCCAAGGTGGGACTTAAAATAATCGTTAGGCCAAATTGGGGTGTCTACAGATGCCCCTCTTTGACTGAACTCAGACGGATCGCGAGACGTGTTTGAGTAAGAGTCAAAGCTGTAAAAAGCAACTCAATTTGGTCCAACCACTATTCCAAGGGGTTTTTGAAAAAGGTTTTGTTATGGTCGGGCCGGGAGGCTGCCTACGTATTCCACAAGGGAAATTCAGACCAATCGTAGTTCGGGCAATAAAGAAAAGTAAAAAGTTTGGAGGGTTAGGGACAGAAGACGTACCTTAGGGCTTTAAAAGCCGTAGTGTGACGTATCTAGACTGAGCCAGGGTTTTGGCGGAAGATAGTTGAAGGAGCGTGTGGCTACCTGGGGAGTTTTTGCGGAGAGCTTCCTTACTATTTTGGGGTAGATCAGTACACTGCAGGCGCGTTTGCTTTTCTTGATCATCCTTACTTTGACTGAAAGGAGCTCGGTAGAGTAGCCTATCCTTGCGAATGAGCTGGAAGGAATTGATGTAGTGGGGTGGAATCCAGACCATCTGCTGGGGATGAATTGGACGCCGGTTTGTTTTTGAGATGTAGGGGAGGCGCAGGGCCAGTAGCTGGAGCACGGAGCTTTGGCGATGAGGGGACCGAGGCATGGAGCCGGTTGTAGTCATGAGGCGAGAGCCTGGGGAGTGATGGAGTCGAGGCGTGGAGCCTGTTGCAATCTTAAGGCGAAGGCCTGAGGGGATTGGATTGATAAGACCGAAGCGCGGAGCTGGTGCTGATCATAAGGCGAGAGCCTGAAGTGACAGATAGGACCGAAGCACGGAGCTGGTGTTGATCATAAGGCGAGAGCCTGAGGTGACTGATAGGACCGAAGCACGGAGCTGGTGTTGATCATAAGGCGAGAGCCTGAAGTGATTAGATTTGAGGCGTGGAGCCTGCTGTGGTTTATGAGGCGGAGGCCTGAGGTAAGCTTAGAGCTTGATGGAACCGAAGCACGGAGCTGGCATAAGGCAAGGGCCTGAGGTGAAGGAATTGAGGCATGGAGCCTGAAGTGATTGAGGCGTGGACCTGAGTTGTCGGAGCTTAGAGCTTGACGTGATATGAACCGAAGCATAGAGCTGGTTGCATTCTGATGGTCTGTGCACGGAGCTTTCTCATCATAGGTGTTGACGCGGAGCCAATGGATCGAGGCGTTGGGCCGATCAATAAAATCGAGGCATAGAGCCGGTTGATTGCAGGGTTGACATGTTTCATGAGAGATATGCAGAGTGTATATGTGCAATGCTTTGTTAGATGTGAACAGATATGATGATGCAGACTCGATGTGATAATGTTGATGCAATATGTGCACGGGCCCGTGCGTGTGTGTTTGTTTTAAGCTTAGAGCTTCTATCAAGTTCCGGACTTGAGCATTCAGAGCGGAGAGCTCGAGCATTCGGATGGCAGAATCCGAGCATTCAAAGTACAGGCTTTGAGCGTCCAGTACGCAGTGGTTGGGCATCCAAGCGTAGAGCTTGAGCATTCAAGTATATGACTTGAGCATCCAGTACACAGTGGTTGGGCATCCAAGTGTAGAGCTTGAGCATTCAAAAATGTTAGATTTTTGAGCATTCAGGCGTAGAGCCTGAGAATAGATGTCTTGATTGTTGGGGCGGCTTAGAGCCTGTTGCTTGTTTACGGCTTCGAGCTAGTTGAGATGATGAACACAGGATTCGAGCCTGTTAAGAGTTTGTGATAACAGGCGTAAAGTCTGTTGCTGTGATAGCGAGCATAGAGCTGCTGAGATAGTAAACATAGGCTTCGAGCCTGTTGAGGTGATGACTTGGAGCCATTTGAGATAATGGGTTTTGAGCCGCTGAGATTGTTTGTTTACGGCTTCGAGCCAGTTGAGATAGCGGGCTTAGAGCCGCTGAGTTGTGTAGAGATGATGGGCACAGTGCCGCTGAATTGATACGGGCTTCGAGCCGCTATGATAAAGGGCTTTGAGCCGCTGGGTGATAGTAGTCGAAGGCTTCGAGCCTGTTGAGGTAATGGGCTTCGAGCCGCTGAGTTGATTGTTATGGCTTCAAGCCAGTTGAGATGATGGGCTTCGAGCCGCTGAGACTGCTTGTGTACGGCTTCGAGCCAGTTGAGATGGTGGGCTTTGAGCCGCTGAGTTGATAAGGTGGCGGGCGTAAAGCCGCTGATAGAGGATTGTTGAGAATTGTTACGACTTTGAGCTACTGAGCTGTTGAGTATTCCATCTTCCATCTTCCACAGGGTTTGATTGGTTCCTTATGCTTGGGATGTTTCCAAGGCTAGTTTTGAGTATGCTCGGGATTGCCCCCAAGGCTAGTTCTTGACCATATTCCAGTTTGTTAGGGAGATTTCCCATTACCTCCACTGCTGGGAGTGCCTTCCGGAGGCCAAACGCCTTCTAGCGACTCAAATGTCTTCTGGTGGCTAAATGCTTTCTGCAAGCTGGCAACATAAACGCTTTCTGGAAGCTAGCAATATAAACGCCTTCTGGAGGGTGCATTGAGTGGAAGCCATAGGATTGTTTTACTGGCCTGCCGAGCGCGAGATTGTGCACATGGCGTGGCATAGAGAGCTGTTGAGGTGTGGGTGTAGAGCTGCTGAGCAGTACTTGAGCGTCCTCAATGTTTCGGTAAGCTTCTTTTTGTCCTTGGCAGAGAAATAGGAGATTAGAGGCCTGCGGTGGAGGCCTTTAGTGCACAAGTGGTTTGCGACGTTGTCGGAGCAGGCTCGGGAGTTAGTACGCGCTGCTGGTCTTGAGCCGTTTGTTTTGGGCCTCAATCTTCTGAAGATGGATTGGTCGTTGATGACCTCGCTGGTTGGTGGGATACTCCCAACATGTTCCACTTTCCTTCTGTTGGCGAGATGATGATCACGCCAGGTGATTTTTCTTTGCTTACTGGCCTATGAGTAGGTGGAGCTTCTCTTTGGGTTAACCCTTGGCTTTGGGAGCGAGTAGGGGATTTGGAGTGGTTCTTGGGCAAGGTGCCCCCTCTTCACTCGCGTGGTCATGTTGACGTCTCTTGGCTGATCAAGACTTTTATGAAGGTTGATATCTCGACTCAGGTGAGTGTTGAGTAGCTGACACGGGCCTTTCTTCTCTACCTCCTTGGGCAAACGTTGTTTGCCAACAAGGATAGTTCAGTGCATAGGCAGTCTCTATCCCCTTTGCAGTATTTGGAGGCTGTTTGGGAGCTTGATTGGGGAGCATCTGCCTTGGCCACCTTGTATGGCCTCCTTAGGGCTTGTTCACGGGACAGGACTTTTGGTGGTCACTACCGAGTACTTGAAGTATATCCTTCTTCTTTTCTCGTTGTGATTTTTTTCCTTGCTACGAGCGATGGTTGGTGGGGCAATGGAAGCCACGGTTGCCAGTTTTGAGCCCTGGCGACAAGTTTTGGACCGATTGACGGTTGACCAGGTACCCCTTGCATCCTTGTCTTCAGATCTCCATTCCTCTGTGCTGTGGCTGATTTAGACTTTGTTTGTAGGCGAGGTTCGACCCTTGGAGTGGTATATCAGAGGACACCCCTCTTACACGTTCCAGGGTTCCAAATTGTACTCGTAGCTTGTTCGAGGGTCCCTTTTGTTAAGCCTGGTACTTATGTGATCGGGTGGCCAGCCAGTGGCGCCCGCGTGCTGAGGATCTTCAGTTTGTTCCTCCTCCTCCTCCGACGTTGATGAGGTCTACTTCTTCGATGTCTAAAGTAGACTTGGAGAATGCTCAGATCTAGGTGGGTTTGCATGGAGTACTGCCATTTTTCCTTGGTTCTGCCTGCTGTTCCTTCAGTTGCTCTTGTTTGGCCACGGGCCCTTTCCTTTTTCTCCTTCCATTTTGACGATGGAGAAGAGGCGCTTGGTGCTTGCCCCTTGTTTTGCATTCTTTTCCTTGTAGCTTGAGGTTGAATGAGCACCAGCTGTCAGTGGGGAGGATAACCAGCAATCCCCTTCTTTGTCTCAGAGATCGTCTTGAAGACGGCGTCACGACCAGCTTTAGGATTTTCTTTTTCCTTCCTGTTCATGGTTAGCAAAGAGAGAAGCAGAAACTGTATTTGTATGGTGAAAGCAATCACAGTGATGATTTTGCAGGCAAGCTTTTGTTCATGAAATGAGAAATGCTTTTTATGCCCCTAGATGTCTTGAGTTTGCATGCGATAGTCAGAACATGGCTGTTTGAACAAGTATTTGCTGATAGACAGTAATTTGTGTGAAAATAAAATATTGGCCGAAGAATTGATTACTCGGCTAAAGAATCGATGTTATGGCCGATGTATAGATCCTTCGGCCGTTACTTTGATTTTCCAAAGGTAGATTTTGTTTTGGCTAAGTGGCATCCTCTTTTCTCTTCCTTCTTATGCTTGGTTTTGATTTTCTTGCCTTTTGCTTTTGCCGTGTTCCATAGTTCGGTTGCCAAACTCGAGAGTTTTCAAGGTATCTTGCTCATTGTGTCAATTACCTTTAGGTTAGAGGGGATGACCTATAGCTCTCGTGTCTATTGCTGTTGCCAATTCTTCGAGAAAAGCATACTCATCTTTTGCGAGCTCAATACGCAAGGTTAGCTATACCTATCATTGAGTACAAATCTGTTGACGTTTTTCCTTCTCTCCAAATGTTTGGGCCGCATCTCAATGTGAGATTGCCTACGTATCCCTAATCAGGGAATCAGGCCTTTTACGTAGTTCCAAAATCATTACCTTTGAGGTTGGGTTTTTCACTCTTGGTTTTTCTTCTCACATGCTCTTGATTTTGCCTAGGTTACCTAATGGAGGTTGAATCCCTAGCGAGCTTTTCTTTGAATGCCTTAACTTTTGCCTAGGCTGCGTTTTTGCATTTTCTTGCCCTAGCAGGCTTTGCTCTTTTTTTGCTTGGGTTTTCAGGTTACCCAACGAGCACTTCTCTTAAGAGGGTTTCTGCGTTTTGGAGAGGAATTTGATGGAGATATTTTTCTAAATCTCTCTTGTGTTTGTACCTTCATAATGGGCGAGCTAACCCTAAGTGTTCTCGCGGAGATAGTGTCTTCTTTCTAAGTTTTGACAAAAACCTAGTTTCTTAAGCAACTAAAGTTCATCCTTTCCTTCCTTTTTGTCAGCGACACAGGGAACTTGATTCCTTGAAATTTCCCTTGTTTGGCAAAGAGACTATAGTGTTTGGCAATTGCAATTTAGGAAGTAAATCATTGAATAAGCGTAGTCTAGGGGATGAAACAGGAATTCACTTAGCAGAAATTAAATGCCCAAGCAGGGGCTCAAAACAGGTTTTAGCTTGATAAAAGCAATGTTTAATGTTCTTTGCCATGTTGTGACTTCTTAGCTATTGTAGCATTTCGAGGTCGTTTTCAAAACCCTTGCCTTTCGTAACTTTATACTCTTTTCCACCCTCTTCTTTGCCAAACAGGGCCTTTGAACTGGATCCATCTTCACTGGTGGCTACTTCTTTGAGCCATGAGCAGTCCCCAAATGGAAGTGTTGGTCTAGGTTTTCATCACCCTTTCTTCCTCCTTATTGATTGTGTAGTCGTCAGCTATTTCCACTTGATTGAATAGTGATGCTAAGGAGATTCCATCGAGTGGATCATTGTATTCTCCTTCCATTCCGTCAAAGTCACTTTCCCCTTTGCTTGTTCTTCTTCATTACTTTTGTCAGACATGTCGGGATCGATCACTTCTGATTGATTGGACTCATTGTTTTCTTCCTCCTCCATCATGAAACATTCGTCCTCCTCTGGGAAGGTAAAGGTTGGCTTGGTTTGGTTGTTTTGGACAATGTATTGGCCAGGATTGTATGTGGGGTTGTTTATGAAATCGATGTTTTGGGGTGGTGGCTCAGCTTTGTGAGTAGGAAGTGGATTGGCTTGCACATTAGGTTTTGGAAGTTTTATAGTTCGGCTATCAATGAGATCTTGAATGTCATGGCGGAGACCCTTGCAGTTATCTGTCTCATGCCTAGGGTGTTGGTGGTAAGCGCACTGTTTGTTAGGATCATGGTTTGGGACATAGGGTGGCTGAGGAAGTGGTTTGTTTTAAAGGTTTGAGATGCCCCTAATGGCTCAGAATGGCTAAGGCTTGAGATGAGGTCATGTAAAGATGGTCAAAGTTGCAACGTGGGCGATTTGAGCTTTGGGATGAGCTAATTTGAAAAGGGTCTTGTGGTAAGATTGAGTTAAGGGCATTGACGAAGGCAGGAGATGTACGGGTTGTGAAGGTTTTCTTGGGTGGAGGAGTTTCTTCTTTCCCAATGAGGCCTAGCTTGATCCTCTCTTCAATCTGCAGCCCAGTAGCGTAAGCGCTTGAAATCGGTGATAGTCTGAGTGTAAATGTGTGTGAGGTACTTGGGCTGCAAACTCTTGACAACTATTCTCACTTGATCTTCCTCGGAGGCGGTTCTTCATCTTGGCGGCTTTTTCTCTCTATCTAGCCACAAAGGTTGCAAAGTCCTTGTTTGATTCCTGCTTAGTCGTTTCCAAATCTCGAGTTGTTAACTCAATTTGGACGTTGTATGCATATTGCTTGAAAAAGGAATTGGCAATTTCTGGCCAAGTATGATAGTGCACAAACTCCAAAGTGAGAAACCAATCGAGAGCGCTTTCAATAAGAGTCCTTTGAAATAACTGAACAATGAGCTCATCATCCAAGCCCATTGGCTTCAGAGTGTTGATGACATGGCGGACATGGCTAGTGGGATGGCCAGTTCTATTGAACTTCTCGGGTAGTTGAGAATCTGGAAAAAGGCAGAGTCCTTCAAAATCTAGAATTTGGTCCCCTTGTGAACGGGCCAGAGTACGTTTGATCTCCTTGACTTGTTTGGCCAATTCGGGGTTTTCTGCCAATACCACTTCTTGAGGATTCTCATCTTCCACCGATTTCTCTTCGTTCTCAGCATCTCTTGCTACTTTCTCTGCTAGTAAGATAGCGACTTTGAGCTTGATGATTAGCAATGATGGCGTCCTTATCTGCCATGAGAGTGGGAGGATTACTTGATGAAGCTTAGGATTTGGTAGATGATTGAGTTTGTTGAGGAGATGACCGCGGAGTCCCTGGAAGTGATTGGGACCGTAGCAGTGTAGGTGTTTTGGCCGGTGAGAGTGACAGACGGGACGGTTGCAAAGACCTCTGTTTGGCGTGACTTCGAGTGTTGTAAGAGTATAAAATTGGCTGTGGTTGCTTCTTTGTTTTACTTATTGTGTCTGCTTTGAAAAGTAGAGTACCTGTAAGTCAGTACTTGGCTTGTGTAGGGTTAGGATTTAGGCTGAAAATCCCAACCCTTCTGCACAGAAAAAGTTATTTACAACAACAGATGATACAAGGTGTGAGGAAGGACTTGGAAGTGAAAATGCAAGTAGGTTCCTAGCCTGTAGGTTCCTGTCTTAGTTTGATAAGTTCTATGGCTTTCTAAAGCATGCAAGGTTTAGGTAGTTTCAGGGTGCTCCGTTGTCAAAGGGCACCAGTCCTCTCGCCAGCCCATCATAGGCGGTGATTGGGTGATTTCCTTTTTGATATACCACTAGGTACGCAAGACTGTGGAGTTTGCTGGAACCCCCAACATAGCCCGTGTCATGCCGGGATATCAGGTGAACTCAACGGGTTGCCCGCTCGATGCATATGATAAGTGAATTAAACAAGACATGTATTAGTCTTATGTTGAACTTTCTGGTTATGGCTCTCATATTCCCCAGCGGAGTCGCCAAAAACTGTAGACACCTCCCAAGCGGGGCATCGCCATACAGATTGATCACATTATGTTTGCTCGATTGGTTGCTCATTCATAAACCAAAATCATGGACATTCCCATGGCTAGGAACGTCGCCACATGATAATGGCTATCATCAAATAGAGTCGCCACCCAGTTTATAAAAACTGGGAAAATAGATAGAGATTCTGGATTCGGGAGCCAAAAGTATAGTAAGGGGAAGGTGTTAGGCACCCCTCTCTGCCCAGTCGTGAGACTGGCCCATAATCATTCAACATAAGACGTGTAGATGCTTTGTTTAATTCCAACACATAGTCTATTTATTTATTCCTTTAAACAGTAAGTAAGGTGAGCCAGTGCGATAAATAAGCATGCATTAGAAAGCAGAGAAACCAAATAAACTGTCCCAGGGAGATGGATCTCGCGGCCGGTGAATAGATGTCACGGCCGAGGGATCCTCCTGGTTCGATGTACCGGCCGAGGGATCGAAGCCCCGGTCGGTGTTCTTCCTCACACCAGACTAAAAATTAACAGGTAATCAAAGCGTTACGATTAGTCAAAAAGACAGTGAATTTAAGACAAACCAGAGGCCGTTGGGCCTCACCACCTTGATCCCTCAGTTGCTTGATTGCTTCGGATTTGATTGTGATGGATTGATTGCTTGATCGAGAACCCTAGGGTTAGGGTTTGAACTTCGGGGTTTGATCGCCGGATTGACGGCTGCCTTCGGAAGGTTAGGGCTTTTGAAGAATGGGATTGAGGGAGTATTTGTGCAGAGCTTCGTGGTTTGAGAGAGTGTGTAAGTATCTCAATTTCTGTGTGTTAATTCGGAACCCAAAGGCCCCTTTATATAGGCATAGGGATGACTCACTCCGGCCAATCAAATCACGAGATGGCAATTGCAATTGCAATGCATCTCAAACTCTACGTCGTGATCTCCGAACGTAGCCCGAACGCATCGGAAAGGTAGTGTAGTTGGATCAAACCAAACGTCTGACAGAACGTTCGAGAGTCTGGAAAAAGGTCGATCTGGCGGCCGAGTAATGGCTGTTGCGGCTGTGTAATGGATGTCTCGGCCGAAGGATAGATCTTGCGGCCGAGGGATTGATCTCTCAGGGAGATTTTGCTGGCAACAGGTTGCTCGGGCGAGGGATTGATGTTATGGCCGTGGGATCGATGTTACGGCCGTCAAATGGATTTTCCTAGGCTTATGTATTTCTGTCTGAAAGGCTGTATGGCTTTGAATTGGGTCCTCTAAGTGGTCAAAGTTCTCACCGAAAGTCCTAAGGTCCTCAAGGAAGCAATCAGCAATCACTGTATCCATTTCATCATCGGGATTGTCCCAAGGTGGGACTTGAAATAATCGTTAGGCCAAATTGGGGTGTCTACAGAGGTCTCAGACGCAGAGGATGAAGAAAGAAGAGAGGAAAATGAAATGAAAGGATGCCGCGGCCTCGGCCTTTATAGAGCTCTGGAATTCAGGCGATTGCGCGGCCGAGTATTCAATTTATCGGCCGAAATATCTTTTCCTTGGCCGCGTGATCTATCTATCGGCCCCCTAATCAATCTCCCACAGCAGTATTGGATTTCGCTTAAAGTAAGCTCTAAGCCCTGACCAACAAAACCAATGATTAAGTCAGCCTTAGGGGCATCCCCAAGCCAATACAACGCGATCAGAACTAGCCTTGGGGGCATATCCAGGCATAAGGAAGCTCTCTCTCCACAAACTGCTGGCCGAAGCTCTTGCTATAGCAAATCAAGACACTCAGCAGCTCTTCGTCACAACTCCATATTCACCCACTCGCCAATCAACTCAAAAGGCTCTAAGCCCAATCACCCTCAGCGGCTCCAAGCCCACTATCTCAACTGGCTCGAAGCCGTAACCACCATCTCAGCGGCTCGAAGCCCATTATCATAACGGCTCTACGCCCATATTCGCCTTCTCAGCGGCTCCAAGCCTTCGACTCAGCTGCACTACGCTCGCCATCCCAACAGCAGGCTCTACGCCTACAAATCATACTCAAGCAATCTCAACTGGCTCGAAGCCGTAACAACTATCTTAGCAGCTCTATGCCCATCGTCTCAACTGGCTCGAAGCCATAGCAACTATCTCAGCGGCTCCAAGCCCACCGTTTCAACTGGCTCGAAGCCGTAATAATCAAGTCTACTTTAGCGGCTCAAGTTCTATACTTGAATGCTCAAGCTCTACGTTTGGATGCCTAACCACTGTGTACTAGATGCTCAAAGCTTGTACTTTGAATACTTGGATTCTGCCGTCCGATTGCTCGAGCTCTACGCTCTGAATGCTCAAGTCCGGAACTTGAAAGAAGCTCTACGCTTATATCAAACACACACGCACGGGCCCATGCACATTTGCATCAATTGCATCATCATCATCACATCGAGTCCGCATCATCATATCTGTTCACATCTAACAACCATCATCACATATATACACTCTGCATATCTCTCATGAAACAGGTCAACCCTACAATCAACCGGCTCTATGCCTCGGTTTTATTGATCAGTCCAGCGCCTCGATCCTGTGGCTCTACGCCAAAACTTATGATGGGAAAGCTCCGTGCACAGACCATCAGAATGCAACCAGCTCTACGCTTCTGTTCAAATCACGTTAAGCTCTAAGCTCCGACACCTTAGGCTCTCGCCTTATGATCAATGCCAGCTCCGCGCTTCGGTTCTATCAAGCTCAAAGCTCCAATCTCCTCAGGCCCTTGCCTCATGACCACAGCAGGCTCTATGCCTCAATTCTATCTCCTCAGGCTCTCGCCACATGACTACAACTGGCTCCGTGCCTCGGTTCCCTCATCCCAAAGCTCCGTGCTCTAGTTACTGGCCTTGCGCCCCCCATATCTCAAAAAAAAAACGGCTTTCGATTCATCCCCAGCAGATGGCTTGGATTCCACCCCAATTACATCAATTTCTTCCAGCTCATTCGCAAGGATAGGCTACCCTACCGAGCTCCCCTCAGTCAAAGTAAGGATGATCAAGAAAAGCAAACGCACCTGCCGTGTACTGATCTACCCCAAAATACTAAGGAAGCTCTCCGCCAAAAATTCCCCCGGCAGCCCCGCGCTCCTCTAACTATCTTCCGCCAAAACCCTAGCTCAGTCTAGGTACGTCACTACGGCATTTTAAGCCCAAAGGTACGTCTTCTGTCTCTAACCATCCAAACTTTTTCTTTTTCTTTATTGCCCGAACTACGATTGGTCTGAATTTCCCTTGTGGAATACGTAGGCAGCCTCCCGGCCCGACCATAACAAAAACCTTTTTCGAAAACCCCTTGGAATAGTGGTTGGACCAATTGAGTTGCTTTTTACAGCTTTGACTCTTACTCAAACATGTCTCGCGATCCGTCTGAGCTCAGTCAAAGAGGGGCATCTGTAGACACCCCAATTTGGCCTAACGATTATTTCAAGTCCCACATTGGGGACCATCCCGATGATGAAATGGATACAGTGATTGCTGATTGCCTTATCGAGAACCTAGGACTTTCGGTAAGAACTTTGAGCCACTTAGAGGACCAATCCAGAGCCATACAGCCTTTCAGACAGAAAATACAGAATCCTAGGAGATTCCATCTGTCGGCTGTAACATCGATCTCACGGCCTTAACATCATTTCTTCACTCGAGCAACCTGTTGCTAGAAAATCTCCCTGAGAGATCAATCCCTTGGCCGCAAGATCTATCCTTCGGCCGTAACATCCATTCTTTGGCCGCCAAATCCTTTGCTCGGCCGCCAGATCCTATGTTTTCCAGATTCTCAAACGTTCTGTCAGACGTTTGATCCAACTACACTACCTTCCCGATGCATTCGGGCCACGCTTAGAGATTATCACGAAGAGTTTGCATTGCATTACAATTGCAATCATGCATTTTGATTGGCCGGAGTGAGTCACCAATTGCCAATATAAAGGGCATTTGGGATTCCGAAAATGCAACAACAAATCATAAAATTCGTATACTTCCATACTCTCTCAAGCCACGAAACTCTGCAAAAATACTCTCTCAAACCCCCTCTTCAAAAGCCCTAACCTCCCGAAGGCAGCCATCAATCCGACGATCAAACCCTGAAGTTCAAACCCTAACCCTAGGGTTTCCCGAAAAGCAATTAGTCAATCACAATCAAATCCGAAGCAATCAAGCAACTGAGGGATCAAGGTGGTGAGGCCCAACGGCCTTTGGTTTGTTTTATTTATCGTATTCATGATTAATCGTAGTATTTAATCATCTGCTAACTTTTCTATTTGGTGTGAGGAAGAACACCGACCGGGGCTTTGATCCCTCGGCCGGTACATAAAACTAGGAGGATCCCTCGGCCGTAACATCCATTCACCGGCCGCGGGATCCATCTCCCTGGGGTGGGATCTCATCTCGACCGTAGGCAAAAGAGAAACTTTGTTCCTCTTAGAATGAACTTGGAAAAGGTGTTTTGTATCTTGGAAGCAAAAGGGGTATTAAAGCCGTTACAGCCAAAATTTCCAAAATTTATACAAAAAGGCGGAGGGTATTGCAAGTACCACCAAGTAAATGGTCACTCTATCAGAGAATGCAGGGCTTTCAAGAATGCGATCCAAGACCTCATCGATCAAGAGAAGATTGATCCAGCTGAGTTTGATCACTGGGCAGTAGCAGCATCCATGCCTGTCACGTCTTAGGCTAAGAGTTAATCTTTTGAGGAGTCTTATCTAGCTAGTTTTGGCTACTATTTTGGTCCATATATGTTTCCTTTTTAAAAGGTCTATGTCTTGAGTTTATTTTGGTAGTAAGTCCGCTTGTTGCACCTAGCATGAAATGTGGACCTAAAATGAGAGTCTCCTCGGACTTGAACTACGAATGGCCTGATTCTCTTTTTGAGATACGTAGGCACCTTATGGTCGGCCACAATCTTCAAACTATTTTCCCATGTGCTGAGTTGCTGCTATAGAATGCTCATGATAACATTGAGTATTGAAAACAATCCTTAGGGATTTCAAAGTGATTTCATGATATCTTTTTGAAACACATCATAATCACTCAAGCTGTCGAATGTAAAAGTTTTCAAAACTATGACCCATGTCATTTCTGTTGAGTTGAGGATTTCTGGGACCATTATTGAAAATGGAGAATAGAAAAGAGAAAATAGAAAAGAGAAAGGGAAAAAGAGAGGAGAAGAAAAATGAGCTCGCTAGATTGAAAACTTGCAAAGGCGGTCTAGGCAAAAATTAGAGCATGAACGAAGAAGAGAAGTGAAAAATCGGCCATGTTTTCATACATCTGTTATGTGTCTCAAAGACTGGTGCTTGATCTTAGAAAATCCACTTGGTTAAACTTCAAAGCTTTTAATCTCTTAGCTAGGATCTCTGTCACTTCGTCGTATGAATCAAAATGAAGAAAGGCATTCATTTCATCTATCCAAACACTTATCCCTTGCTAACCACGTTGAGCCTCTGGAAAATTCCTTTGAAAAGCCTGCTAGGCAGCTATCCTCTACGCTGGGGCAAACAAAAAAAAATACAAGGAAAGATGAAAGAAAAATCAATTGAAAAAAATAAAAATAAAAATAAATGAGCACCCCGTCATACAAGGGGCATTTTGAAGGAAACGTTTCTTCCAATCCATACAAAGGACATTTTTGAAGAAAACAACTATTTCACACAAAGTGAGGCAAGAGACAACAAGAGTTGATAAAAATGTTGAAGATGGTTGCTAGCTTTTAAAACCCAAGCGTGAGTAGAAGTTAGGTTTGAGCCTTTACATCCGTTTCTTTTCTAAGCCAAAGCCCCAAGCCTACATTATGGTCCATAACAAAGTCCTCTCAGATTGAAGAATACGATTTAGCAACAGGGTCCTAAGCACTAGGGGCATAACCAGTGTGGAAAAGTGACGCGATAAGCAAACATCTTAGGGTACGTATCACTTTGGCAAAGTACGCATCACGAAGAATCATATGGGATAAGGGGCACAACTAGTCCCCCCTCTATTCTCCTCTCAGAAGTATCCAACCTCCCTTGAGGATAGCCACTCAACAATTCATCAACTCATGACGATCGACTCAAAACAACGAATTTTCACCTGAAATGACTAGGGGCATGGGTTTGTGAAGCTATATCTTATGGCAAATTGAGTGGTATGGATATGGAGCATGATTGATGGAATGGTATGATTTTGAAATCCTCGAGGAAAAGTTTTCAAAGTTAATTTTATCCTAAAAATTCTTGACACAGCAATACAAGCACAATTGCTTTTACAAACTTTCGAGGAGATAAAATGAGTTTCTCATTTCATGAGGAGTGTAACTAGATGGGCCCTGGGTCAAACAATATTTTCAGCAGTGTCGCTAGAGTATTGTAGTCTGTCTTGTCATAGTCACTTGACTAGTTTAAAGTCATTCTTGGTCTCCCTAAATCAAAGAGAAGCATTAGCTTAAATGCACGAAAGTTGAGATGTCCAGAATACATTGTGGATTTGTTTGCATATCATTATCACCCTGTCTTTTGCATTAACCTATTGATCCTAGTATTTCATGTGTATGTCATTATGGCTGCTTAATGGAAGTAGTTGTCTTGGTTGCACGAGCTAACCCCAAGTATGAGTTGTTCTTATGCTCAAGTAAGGCAGGTTCATCAAGGCATCATGGCATTCATCTCTATACAATGAATGTAGACACCTCCCAAGCGGGGCATCGCCATACAGATTGATCACATTGTGTTTGCTCGATTGGTTGCTCATTCATAAACCAAAATCATGGACATTCCCATGGCTAGGAACGTCGCCACATGATAATGGCTATCATCAAATAGAGTCGCCACCCAGTTTATAAAAACTGGGAAAATAGATAGAGATTCTGGATACGGGAGCCAAAAGTACAATAAGGGGAAGGTGTTAGGCACCCCTCTTTGCCCAGCCGTGAGACTGGCCCATAATCATTCAACATAAGACGTATAGATGCCTTGTTTAATCCTAACACATAGTCTGTTTAGTTATTCCTTTAAACAGTAAGCAAAGTGAGCCAGTGCGATAATTGAAGCATGCATTGGAAAGCAGAAAAGCAACAAAATTGTCCCAGGGAGATGGATCCCGCGGCCGGTGAATGGATGTCACGGCCGAGGGATCCTCTTGGTTTGATATACCGGCCGAGGGATCGAAGCCCCGGTCGGTGTTCTTCCTCACACCAGACAGAAAGATTAATGGATAATCAAAATGCTACGATTAGTCAAAAATACAATAAATTAAGACAAACCAGAGGCCGTTGGGCCTCACCACCTTGATCCCTCAGTTGCTTGATTGCTTTGGATTGGGTGAGATTGGTTGATTGCTTGATCGAGAACCCTAGGGTTAGGGTTTGAACTTCGGGGTTTGATCGCCGGATTGACGGCTACCTTCGGAAGGTTAGGGCTTTTGGAGTATGGGATTGAGGGAGTATTTGTGCAGAGCTTCGAGGTTTGAGAGAGTGTGTACTCTGATAATTTCGTATGTATATTTCGGAACCCAAAGGCCCCTTTATATAGGCATAGGGATGACTCACTCCGGCCAATCAAATCACGAGATGGCAATTGCAATTGCAATGCATCTCAAACTCTACGTCGTGATCTCCGAACGTAGCCCGAACGCATCGGAAAGGTAGTGTAGTTGGATCAAACCAAACGTCTGACAGAACGTTCGAGAGTCTGGAAAAAGGTCGATCTGGCGGCCGAGTAAAGGATTTCACGGCCGTGGAATGGATGTCTCGGCCGAAGGATAGATCTCGCGGCCGAGGGATTGATCTCTCAGGGAGATTTTGCTGGCAACAGGTTGCTCGGGCGAGGGATTGATGTTATGGACGTGGGATCGATGTTACGGCCGTCAGATGGATTTTCCTAGGCTTCTGTATTTCTGTCTGAAAGGCTGTATGGCTTTGAATTGGGTCCTCTAAGTGGCCAAAGTTCTCACCGAAAGTCCTAAGGTCCTCAAGGAAGCAATCAGCAATCACTGTATCCATTTCATCATCGGGATTGTCCCAAGGTGGGACTTGAAATAATTGTTAGGCCAAATTGGGGTGTCTACAGATGCCCCTCTTTGACTGAACTCAGACGGATCGCGAGACATGTTTGAGTAAGAGTCAAAGCTGTAAAAAGCAACTCAATTTGGTCCAACCACTATTCCAAGGGGTTTTTGAAAAAGGTTTTGTTATGGTCGGGCCGGGAGGCTGCCTACGTATTCCACAAGGGAAATTCAGACCAACCGTAGTTCGGGCAATAAAGAAAAGTAAAAAGTTTGGAGGGTTAGAGACAGAAGACGTACCTTAGGGCTTAAAAAGCCGTAGTGTGACGTACCTAGACTGAGCCAGGGTTTTGGCGGAAGATAGTTGAAGGAGCGCGGGGCTGCCGGGGGAGTTTTTGCGGAGAGCTTCCTTAGTATTTTGGGGTAGATCAGTACACTGCAGGTGCGTTTGCTTTTCTTGATCATCCTTACTTTGACTGAAAGGAGCTCGGTAGAGTAGCCTATCCTTGCGAATGAGCTGGAAGGAATTGATGTAATGGGGTGGAATCCAAACCATCTGCTGGGGATGAGTTGGATGCCGGTTTGTTTTTGAGATGTGAGGGGCACAGGGCCAGTAACTGGAGCACGGAGCTTTGGTGGAACCGAGGCACGGAGCCGGTTGTAGTCATGAGGCAAGAGCCTGGAGAGTGATGAAATCGAGGCGTGGAGCCTGTTGCAATCTTGAGGCGAAGGCCTGAGGAGATTGGATAGGACCGAAGCGCGGAGCTGGTGTTGATCATAAGGCAAGAGCCTGAAGTGACTGATAGGACCGAAGCACGGAGCTGGTGTTGATCATAAGGCGAGAGGCTGAGGTGATTGATAAGACCGAATCACGGAGCTGGAGTTGAGGTGATTGAGAGCCTGTGGTGTCAGAGCTTTGAGCTTGTCATGCTGAACCGAAGCGCGGAGCTGGTGTAAGGCGAGGGCCTGAGATGATTAGTTTTGAGGCATGGAGCTTGCTGTGGTTTATGAGGCGGAGGCCTGAGGTGAACTTAGAGCTTGATGTGATGTGAACCGAAGCGTAGAGCTGGTTGCATTCTGATGGTCTGCGCGCGGAGCTTTTCCATCATAAGTGTTGGCATGGAGCCAAAAGATCGAGGCGTTGGGCCGATCAATAAAACCGAGGCATAGAGCCGGTTGATTGCAGGGTTGACCTGTTTCATGAGAGATATGCAGAGTGTATATGTGCAATGCTTTGTTAGATGTGAACAAATATGATGCAGACTCGATGTGAAAATGTTGATGCAAATGTGCACGGGCCCGTGCGTGTGTGTTTGTTTTAAGCTTAGAGCTTCTATCAAGTTCCGGACTTGAGCATTCAGAGCGTAGAGCTCGAGCATTCGGACGGCAGAATCCGAGCATTCAAAGTACAGGCTTTGAGCGTCCAGTACGCAGTGGTTGGGCATCCAAGCGTAGAGCTTGAGCATTCAAGTATATGACTTGAGCATCCAGTACACAGTGGTTGGGCATCCAAGCGTAGAGCTTGAGCATTCAAAAATGTTAGATTTTTGAGCATTCAGGCGTAGAGCCTGAGAATAGATGTCTTGATTGTTGGGGCGGCTTAGAGCCTGTTGCTTGTTTACGGCTTCGAGCCAGTTGAGATAGTGGGCTTAGAGCCGCTGAGTTGTGACAGCGAGCGTAGAGCTACTGAATGAGTGTATATGGGCGTAGAGCCATGTCGATAATGGGCATCGAGCCGCTGAGATTGCTTGTTCACGGCTTTGAGCCGGGTGATAGTAGGCCTTGAGCCGCTTGAGTTTGTGATAACAGCGTAGAGCCTATTGCCGTGATAGCGAGCATAGAGCTGCACTGAGATAAAGGGCTTCAAGCCGCTGGGATTGATTGTTTACGGCTTTGAGCCGCTTGAGATAGCGGTCTTGGAGCCGCTGAGTTGTGTAGAGACGATGGGCACAGGGGCCGAATTGATACGGGCGTAGAGCCGCTATGATAAAGGGCTTCGAGCCGCTGGGTGATAAAGGCTTTGAGCCTGTAGAGGCAAAATGGGCTTCGAGCCGCTTTGGTGAGATAACGAGCGTAGAGCCTGCTGTGTTGAGGGCTTAGAGCCGCTGAGATGATAGGTACAGGCTTCGAGCCTGTTGGAGTAAGGGGCTTCGAGCCGCTGAGTTGATAGGCGAAGGCGTAGAGCCTATTACTGTGATAGCGAGCATAGAGCTGCCGAGATAGTAGACATAGGCTTCGAGCCGCTGAGTTGATGAAATGGCGGGCGTAGAGCCGCTGAGTTGTGTTAGAGATGATGGGCACGGGGCTGCTGAATTGGTAGGTGGGGGCTTAGAGCCACTGAGTTGCGTAGAGATGATGGGCTTTGAGCCTGTCAGGATAGTGGGCGTAGAGCCGTTAAGTTGAAGGCGTAGAGCCGCTGGATGAATTGATATGGGCGTAGAGCCTGCCAATAATGGGCTTGGAGCCGCTGAAGTTTTGAGCTCAGGGCTGATGAGTGTCTTGTTTTGCTGGCCAGCAGTTTGTGGAGAGAGATCTTCGATGCTTGGGCATGCCCCCAAGGCTAGTCTTGATCATATTGTGTTGGCCTGGGGATGCCCCCAGGGCTACTTGGTTGGTTGAGGATTCTGTAGTGGCTTGAATTAATGCGCTGAGCATGATCTGACATTGCTGAAGGAAATTGATTGGCAGGCCTGGAGATCGATCTCTCGGCCGAAGGATTGATGTCTCGGCCGAGGAATTGATGTATCGGCCGTGAGAACTCCAAACACCAGGAAATCGATTTAAGTTCAGTTAAATCGATCTCGCGGGTCACATTTTTCTTTCCGTTCCTCACTCTTTCCTCTCATCTAAACGATCGCCGCCGTCGCCTCCTCTCTCTCCTCGTCGTTTTTCACCTTTCGACCACCACGGTTTTGGCTGCCATGGCTTCGACACCTCCTCCTCCTCCACCATCCGATGTTCCCGCCGTACCTAGAGATACGGGCAAGGCTCCGGCCGTCGAGGCCGAGATTCTTGGCGGGGTTTCGAGTTCCCGCGTCTTGCGTTCGAGTCGGCGCAGGGCCACTGCTGGAGGGAGTTCCTCGCAACCCACTCCTCCCGGGGTTGAACCCGAGATTTCTACTGATGTGGGTGGTGATATTCTTCCTCCTTTTGACATTGCCACTTACGCTCCTCAGGTTCACTTGGTCGGGCGTGGTGGTTCTTTGCGATACCGTCCTCCTGTTGGTGGCCCAGAGGCTGAAGTGGTCCGTCAAGAGCCAGAGTTTCACCTGAGCGTTCTGAACGTGCCGGTGAGTTTCCTGAAAAGTAAAAAGTTTACTTTAGTTCAGAGTTTTGGAAATTCTTGTATTTAGAATAAAAGTTTTTTGCTTGCGGGACGGAAATCCCTTTTGGCTTGGAGCGTGAATGTGAGAAACCCATGTTCGGGTTGAATTTATTTTTGTTTAAGGAAACTAAAATAACTATGCCCCCTGTCTAGGCAACGCATGCTTTTAGATGTTAATTTGACGCCCCTTAGCATTTTCTTTGTTTATGCAATCATGAGATTAACTCCCTTTTGTCTTTGGCAGAGAAATAGGAGGCTGGAAGCTCGCGGTGGAGGCAAAGAGGTGCACAGATGGTTCTTGAAGCTGCCAGAGCAGGCTCGGGAATTAGTACGTGCTGCAGGTTTCGAGACGTTCATTCTGGGCCTCGATCTTCCGAAGATGGATTGGTCACTGATGACCTCGCTGGTTGAGAGGTGGTGGGATACCACCAATACCTTCCACTTCCCTGCTGCTGGTGAGATGACTATCACTCCGGGTGACTTCTCCTTGCTGACTGGCCTACGGATAGGCGAGATTGCTCTTCGAGTTGACCCTCGGCTTTGGGAGCAAGACGGTGCTTTGAGGTGGTTTCTGGGCAAGGTGCCCCCTGTTCGTTCTCGGGGTCACGTTGATCTTGCTTGGCTAAGCAAGACTTTCGCGGTGGCTGATATTCTGACCCAGGTGAGCGTCGAGCAGTTGACACGGGCCTTCCTCCTTTACCTCCTTGGGCAAACGTTGTTTGCCAACAAGGATGGTTCGATACACACGCAGTTTCTAGCTCCTCTGCAGCACCTGGGAGCTACTAGGGAGTTTGACTGGGGCTCGTCTGCTTTGGCCACTTTGTACGGTGGTCTTGGAGCTTGCTCGCGGGACAAGAGTCCCATTCTTTGCGGCCACTTTCGAGTGCTTGAGGTACGTATCATTCCTTTGTACTTCTGTTTTGGCTTTTTCCTGGTTCTGAATTTGCTTTGTTGATCCTGCTTTTCAGCTCTGGGCTTTTGAGCACCTTCTCCAGTTTCCCCCTGAGACCAGGCATGGTGACGCGAACTGTACACCTCGTTATGAGCGATGGTTGATGGGGCAACGGAGGCCACGGTCACCAGTTTTGAGCCTTCCCGAGTGGCGGCGAGTTTTGGACCGACTGACGGTCGATCAGGTACCTTTCCTTTTGTTCCTCTTGTCCTTTAAGCTTCCATATTCTTGTATCGAGACTGATTTGTCCTTGCCCTTACAGGTACGGTTTGACCCTTGGGGTGGTGTACCAGAGGACGCCCCTCTTGCTTGTTGTAGAGTCCTAGATCGGACTCGTAGCTTGCTCGAAGGTCCATTTTGCCGAGCCTGGTACTTAGGTGATCGAGTGGCCAGCCAGTGGCGATCACGCTGAGGCTCTTCAGCTTGTTCCTCCTTCTCCTCCAGTATCTATGAGGTCTACTTCCTTGATGTCGAAGGAAGATCTGAAGAATGCTCGGATCAGAGATTGGGCAGGTTTACTCCTTCAGGCAGGTGACTATATGGAGTACTGCCGTCTTTTCTTGACCCCCTCTGTCGAGGCTCCTCCCGTAGCTCCTGTTTGGCCACGGGCTCCTTCGTTTGTTTCCTTTCACTCAGGCGATGGGGAGGAAGAGCGCCTGACGCTGACTCCTTGCACGACCCCGCTCTACTCTTTGCCAGTTGGGGCTTCACAGGTATTCTTACGTTTAGCTTTCATCACTTCGCATTGTATTCTTGCTTTAGATGTTTGTAATACTTGGCTGTTCCACAGGTGCCTGCCGAGATAGTGCAGGAGTGGCTTCGCGCCTACCAGAGTACAGAGGTCTTGGTCCGGAGACAGCGCCGTAGGATCCTAGAGGTATGACTCTCTTCATAAGCTTTATCTGCTATGTATTATCCCTTGATTCTGAACGTTTATATCTTCCTTGACTGCAGCTTGAGGCTGAGAGGGTACCGGCTGCTGAGGGGAACATGGGGACCAGTGAGCAGCCTTTGCCTTCTTCTCAGAGATCGCCTAGTTTTTAGGGCTTTTCTTTTTCCTGTTCATAGTTAGTAGATAGGCAGAAACTATATTTGTATAGTGAAAGCAACCCCAACAATGATTTTGTAAACAAGTTTTTGTTTGAGAAATGAGAAATGCCTTTCCTGCCCCTAAATGTTTTGAGTTTGCATGCGATAGTCAGAACATGGCTTTTTGAGCGAGTTTTTGCCGATAGACAGTTATTTTGTGTGAAAAATATTTGGCCGAAGAATCGATCACTCGGCCGAAGGATTATTGTTGCGGCCGAGGTATCGATTGTCCGGCCGTTACATCTATTTTCCCAAGGAAGATAGGTTTTGCTTTAGCCAAGTGGCATCCTGTTTCATATCCTTTCCTATGCTTAGTCCTCGATTTGCTGTTTCTTGCTTTTGCCATGCTTCAGCCTGATTGCCAAACTTTAAGAGTCTTCCGAAGGATCATACCCATTGCGTTTGATGACTTTTGGGTTAGAAGAGATGAACTGTAATCCTTATGTGTCTTTGTTTTTGCCAATTCCTTGGAAAATGACTAACTCATTTTTTGCGAGCTCAATACGCAGGTTTAGCTATGCCTATCATTGAGTACAAACATGTTGATGTTTTCCTCTCTTCAAATGTTTGGGCCGTATCTCGATGTGAGACTGCCTACATATCCCAGTCAGGGAATCAGGCCTTTTACGTAGTTCCAAGATCACCACCTTTGGGGTTGGGTTTTCACTCGTGGTTTTTCTTTCTTTTCATGCTCTAAATTTTGCCTAGGTTACCTGATAGAGGTTGAGTCCCTAGCGAGCTTTTCCTTCAAATGCCTTAACTTTTGCCTAGGCTGCGTTTCTTGTCCTAGCAGGCTCTGCTCTTACTTTTGCTTGGGTGTATGGGTTGCCCAACGAGCATTTTTCTCTCAAGAGGTTTTGTGTTTTGGAGAGGAATCTGATGGAGATGTTTTTATGAATCTCTTTGTTGCGTTTGTACTTTCACAATGGGCAAGCTAACCCTAAGTGTTCTCACGGAGATAGCGTCTTCTTCCTGAGTTTTGGCAAAAACCTAGTTCTAAGTAATTAGAGTTCATCATTTCCTTTCCTTTTATCGGGGACACAAAGATTTTGGTCCCTTCGAATTCTTCCCTTGTTTTGGCAATGAGAGTATAGTGCATGGCAATTGCAATTTAGAAATTTGAATTTAGATAAGCATAATCTGGAAGATGAAAAAGGAATTCTCTTAGCAGAAATAAAATGCCCAAACAGGGGCCCAAAACTCGTTCTAGTTTGTTTAAAGCAAAAACAATGTTTTAACGTTTCTTATTTGCCATGTTGTGACTTCTCAGCTACTGCAGCACGTCGGGGTCATTTCCCTTGTCTTTTGCAACTTTGTACTCTTTCCCACCCTCTTCCTTGCCAAACAGAGCCTTTGAACCGGGTTCATCTTTTGCGCGATGGCTACCTCCTTGAGCCATGAGTAATCCCCAGATGGATGTGTTGGCAGGAAACTCCCTTTCTCTTTCCTCGTTGATTGCGTGGTTATCAGCTATGTCCTCCTGATTGAATAGTGATACTAAGGAGGTTTCATCGAGCGGATCATTGCACTCTTCTTCCATTTCATCAAAGTCGCTTTCCCCTGTTTTATAGGGTTCTGTGTACATGAAATCCAGATCTTCTCTTTCCTCTATCCATTGACTATAGTCGTATTCATCGTAAGGGTTGACCCATGGTTGCATTTGGAACTCCTCTACTTTCTCAATGAGATTGATTGTCTCCCAATCAATGGGCGGTGTTGGAATTTTGGGACGGTTGATGCGTACCACTTTTTGGGCAGGCTCGAAGCGAGCGCGCCTTCTCATCATGATGACACTTTCTTTTTCCTTCTTCCTATTCTCAAACCAGATACGAAGCCATTCGTCATCCTCTACAAATGGAATGTCTGGATCCTCCAAATTATGTTTCGCCCAAGAGTGTTTCTTCCACTTCATTAGTTTTTCCTCTTCTGCCTGATCTTTGCTGCTTATGTCGGACATGTCGGCGTCAATTACTTCTGACTGATCAGAATTATCATCCTCCTCCTCTTCCATCATGGAACATTCGTCCTCCTCGGGGAAGGTTAAGGTAGGTTTGGTTTGGTTGTCTTGGACAATGTATTGGCTGGGATTGTATGTGGTGCTGTGAGATAGATTTATGAGATTGATATTTCGAGGTGGCGGCTCAGCATTGTGAGTAGGGAGTGGGTTGGTTTGCCCATCAGGTTTTGGTGGCTTTATGGTTCGACTATCAATAAGGTCTTGAATGTCGTGACGAAGACGCATGCAATTGTCTGTTTCATGCCCAGGATGTTGGTGATAGGCGCATTGCTTGTTTGGGTCATGGTTTGGACCGTAGGGCGGCGGAGGAAGTGGCTTGTGTAGGGGTTTGAGAGGCCCTTGACGGCTGCGAATGGTTAAGGCTTGGGATAAGGTCATATAGAGAGGATCAAAGTTGCGGCGGGGCCGATTTGAGCTTCGGGATGGGCTAGTTTGGAAAGGGTCTTGAGACAAGGATGTGCCAAGGGCATTCACGGAGGCGTGAGACGTACGGCTAGAGAAGGTTTTCTTAGATGGAGGAGTGGCCTCTTCTTTCCCAATGAGTCCTAACTTGATTCCGTCTTCGATTTGCAACCCAGTGGCATGCAAGCGCTTGAAATCGGTGATAGCCTGTGTGTAAATATGCCTGAGATATTTGGGTTGTAAATTTTTGACAACTATCCTCACATGGTCTTCCTCGGAGGGACGGTTCTTCATCTTGGCAGCTTTTTCCCTCCACCTTGCCACAAAGGTGGCAAAGTCCTCATTGGAATCCTGTTTGGTCATTTCCAAGTCTCGAGTTGTTAGTTCAATTTGGACGTTGTACGCATAATGCTTGACGAAAGCATTGGCAATTTCGGCCAAGTTTGATAATGTACAAACTCCAAAGTGAGGAACCAGTCGAGGGCACTTCCGGTGAGAGTTCGTTGGAACAACTGGGCGATGAGCTCGTCATTCAAGCCCATCGGCTTCAGGGTGTTGATAACATGGCGAACATGACTGGTAGGGTTGCCAGTTCCATTGAACTTCTCAATGTTGGGCATCTTGAAATTCTCAGGTAGCTTGGATTCTGGGAAGAGGCAAAGTCCTTTGAAATCCAGAATTTGGTCCCCTTGTGAACGAGCTAAAGCTTGCTTGATTTCCTTGACTTGTTTGGTTAACTCAGGACTTTCTGCCAATACCACTTTATGGGGGTTCTCGTCTTCCATTGATTTTTCCTCATCTTCAGCATCTCTAGCTGCCTTTTCTGCTAGTAGTGTAGCGATTTGAGCTTGGAGGTTGGCAATAGTGGCGTCGTTGTCTGCCATGAAGGTAGAAGGGTTGCTTGACGAAGCTTGAGATTTAGTGAATGACGGGGTCCTTTGAGGGGATGACCGGGAAGTTTCCGAGAGCGGTCGGAACTGTTGTGGTGAGGGTGTTTTGTCAGATGAAGACGATAGTCGGGAGGGTTGCAGAGACCTTTGTTAGGCGTAGCTTCGGGTGTTATAAGAGTACAAAGTTGGCTGTGGTTGCTTCTTTGATTTACCTATTGTGCCTGCTTGAAAAGTAGAATACCTGTAAGTCAGTATTCGGCCTGTGCAGGGTTAGGATTTGGGCTGAAAATCCCAACCCTTCTGCACAGAAAGAGTTAATACAACAACAGATGGTACAGGGTGTGAGGAAGGACTTGGAAGTGAAAATGCAAGTAGGTTCCTAGCCTGTAGGTTCCTGTCTTAGTTTGATAAGTTCTATGGCTTTCTAAAGCATGCAAGGTTTAGGTAGTTTCAGGGTGCTCCGTTGTCAAAGGGCACCAGTCCTCTCGCCAGCCCATCATAGGCAGCGATTGGGTGATTTCCTTTTTGATATACCACTAGGTACGAGTGACTGTGGAGTTTGCTGGAACCCCCAACATAGCCCGTGTCATGCCGGGATATCAGGCGAACTCAACGGGTTGCCCGCTCGATGCATATGATAAGTGAATTAAACAAGGCATGTATTAGTCTTATGTTGAACTTTCTGGTTATGGCTCTCACATCCCCAGCAGAGTCGCCAAAACCTGTAGACACCTCCCAAGCGGGGCATCGCCATACAGATTGATCACATTGTGTTTGCTCGATTGGTTGCTCATTCATAAACCAAAATCATGGACATTCCCATGGCTAGGAACGTCGCCACATGATAATGGCTATCATCAAATAGAGTCGCCACCCAGTTTATAAAAACTGGGAAAATAGATAGAGATTCTGGATACGGGAGCCAAAAGTACAATAAGGGGAAGGTGTTAGGCACCCCTCTTTGCCCAGCCGTGAGACTGGCCCATAATCATTCAACATAAGACGTATAGATGCCTTGTTTAATCCTAACACATAGTCTGTTTAGTTATTCCTTTAAACAGTAAGCAAAGTGAGCCAGTGCGATAATTGAAGCATGCATTGGAAAGCAGAAAAGCAACAAAATTGTCCCAGGGAGATGGATCTCGCGGCCGGTGAATGGATGTCACGGCCGAGGGATCCTCCTGGTTTGATATACCGGCCGAGGGATCGAAGCCCCGGTCGGTGTTCTTCCTCACACCAGACAGAAAGATTAATGGATAATCAAAATGCTACGATTAGTCAGAAATACAGTAAATTAAGACAAACCAGAGGCCGTTGGGCCTCACCACCTTGATCCCTCAGTTGCTTGATTGCTTTGGATTGGGTGAGATTGGTTGATTGCTTGATCGAGAACCCTAGAGTTAGGGTTTGAACTTCGGTGTTTGATCGCCGAATTGACGGCTACCTTCGGAAGGTTAGGGCTTTTGGAGTATGGGATTGAGGGAGTATTTGTGCAGAGCTTCGAGGTTTGAGAGAGTGTGTAAGTATCTCAATTTCTGTGTGTATATTTCGGAACCCAAAGGCCCCTTTATATAGGCATAGGGATGACTCACTCCGGCCAATCAAATCACGAAATGGCAATTGCAATTGCAATGCATCTCAAACTCTACGTCGTGATCTCCGAACGTAGCCCGAACGCATCGGAAAGGTAGTGTAGTTGGATCAAACCAAACGTCTGACAGAACGTTCGAGAGTCTGGAAAAAGGTCGATCTGGCGGCCGAGTAAAGGATTTCACGGCCGTGGAATGGATGTCTCGGCCGAAGGATAGATCTCGCGGCCGAGGGATTGATCTCTCAGGGAGATTTTGCTGGCAACAGGTTGCTCGGGCGAGGGATTGATGTTATGGCCGTGGGATCGATGTTACGGCCGTCAGATGGATTTTCCTAGGCTTCTGTATTTCTGTCTGAAAGGCTGTATGGCTTTGAATTGGGTCCTCTAAGTGGCCAAAGTTCTCACCGAAAGTCCTAAGGTCCTCAAGGAAGCAATCAGCAATCACTGTATCCATTTCATCATCGGGATTGTCCCAAGGTGGGACTTGAAATAATTGTTAGGCCAAATTGGGGTGTCTACAATGAATAAAGGGCAACAAAGGGGTGCACTGTAAAGTCTACCTCCCTGTCAACACACTTGAAGAAAACTCAGCCTGAGAAGCGTCATATCCTAGGGGAACACCTCAACTCTTTTAAGGAGTGCTGTTACATAGCACTGTCAAGGGCATGCCAAGATTTCTGCCGAATAGAAACATTTCACTCACATTTATTGTTATTTACATCGCATGTTTCTATGCTAGGGGCAATTAGATCATTGTCATTAAGCTAGAGTCAAGCATTCGTGGCCTAAACAGGGGGACTTGCGTTTCTTTTTAAATACTCAAATTAATATGCATATGTTGTATTGCAATCTATGTCACCCAAAATCATTCAAGCTCTTGAACTAGGGTTTTTCAAATGTGATGGTCTTGCCCCTAGCAATCAGCATAAAAGGACTTCGGCCTGTGGTCGATCCCAAGCCTGTTGCATGTTATTTTCCTATCCATTGCTGTTTTCTAAACTGTTCAAACATTGATTGCAGGATTCTCTCGGATTTCGATCCTTGAAGTTATCAGGACCAACCACATCAAGCTTTGTGTCTATGACCAACTGAGCCAAGTCAAAGAAGCTGGAAGATAGCCTCGTAACTAGTCCTGAGCCAACTCTACAATTGGCACCATGTCAGCAACATTAAAGTGGTTTCGCACTTTGCATCTCCAAGACTCCTTACTTCGCAGCTCTGCCTTCATGACTCAGAAGCCTCGCACTTGCTCTTCAGTAGCACCATGCACATGCCTTGTTGTATTCACGGCCATAAAATCCAAGCAACTCTATGCTCAGGCAGCCTTGCGCTCAGCAGGTCCAATCTCCACAGCTCCCTCTCAGCAGTTCCACTCCTCCCAATAGCTCTATTCAGCAGCTCCCCGCGCCTATTATCTCAGCAGCTACATGCTCACTACCATCAAAGCTACTCAATGGCTCCTCCACCTCAGTAGCACCCCGTGCTCAAAAGCTCCATACTCAAGTCACTCAGCAAGCTCCATTGTCATTATCCCAACATCTCCGTATCCAGCAGCTTTAGGAACTCAGCAGCTCTATGACCATGCTCATTATCACCCAGCAGCTTTAGGCTCACTATCAGCAGCTTCGTGTTCATTCAGCAGCCCTGTGCCCAAGTCGCTCAAACAGCTCCGCGCTCACCTCAACAGCCTCGTGCCAACTATCTCAGTCATTCAGCAGCTCTATAGTTACCCTGAGCTCACATCTTGAAGATAAGCAGCCTCACCACTTCCAGGCCGGTGAAATAATCCTATGGCTCCCACTTTAATGCACATTTATGCAGTTCTGGCATAGTGCACCCTCCGGAAGACACTCCCAGCAGTTGAGGTGATGGGAAATCTCCCTAACAAAGTTGAATCTACCTAACAAGGAGGCAAAGGAAATCTCTTAGGCATGCATAAGGATCACCTCATCAACGAAGATGGTGGAAATCTCCCAAAACAAGTTGAATTTGCCAAAGGAGGCGATGGAAATCTCCTAGAGTGTTTGTGTGTGTAGACACCCCAATTTGGCCTAACGATTATTTCAAGTCCCACCTTGGGACAATCCCGATGATGAAATGGATACAATGATTGCTGATTGCTTCCTTGAGGACCTTAGGACTTTCGGTGAGAACTTTGACCACTTAGAGGACCCAATTCAAAGCCATACAGCCTTTCAGACAGAAATACAGAAGCCTAGGAGAATCCATCTGACGGCCGTGACATCGATCTAACGGCCACAACATCAATCCCTCACCCGAGCAACCTGTTGCCCGCAAAATCTCCCTGAGAGATCAATCCCTCGGCCGCGAGATCTATCCTTCGGTCGAGACATCCATTCCACGGCCGCGACATCCTTTGCTCGGCCGCCAGATCGACCTTTTTCCAGACTCTGGAACGTTCTGTCAGACGTTTGGTTTGATCCAACTACACTACCTTTCCGATGCGTTCGGGCTACGTTCGGAGATCACGACGTAGAGTTAGAGATGCATTGCAATTGCAATTGCCATCTCGTGATTTGATTGGCCGGAGTGAGTCATCCCTATGCCTATATAAAGGGGCCTTTGGGCTCCGAATTAACACACAGAAATTGATAGACCTACACACTCAATCAAGCCACGAAACTCTGTCAAAATACCCTCTCAATCCCATACTCCCAAAGCCCTAACCTTCCGAAGGTAGCCGTCAATCCGGCGATCAAACCCCGAAGTTCAAACCCTAACTCTAGGGTTCTCGATCAAGCAATCAATCAATCACGCCTAATCCAAAGCAATCAAGCAACTGAGGGATCAAGGTGGTGAGGCCCAACGGCCTCTGGTTTGTTTTATTTCCTGTCAATAATCATGATTTTAGCGTTTTGATTATTTACTAACGTTTCTGTCTGGTGTGAGGAAGAACATCGGCCGGGGCTTCGATCCCTCGGCCGATATATCAAACCAGGAGGATCCCTCGGCCGTGACATCCATTCACCGGCCGCGAGATCCATTACCCTGGGACAGCTTTGTTTGTTTCCTGCTTTCTGATGCATGCTTCAATTACAGTCCTGGCTCACTTTACTTACTGTTTAAAGGATTAATTAAACAGACAATGTGTTAGAATTAAATAAAGGATCTATACGTCTTATGTTGAACGATTATGGGCCAGTCTCACGACTGGGCAAAGAGGGGTGCCTAACACCTTCCCCTTATTGTACTTTTGGCTCCCGTATCCAGAATCTCTGTCTATTTTCCCAGTTTTAATAAACTGGGTGGCGACTCTATTTTGATGATAACCGCTATCATGTGGCGATATTCCTAGCCATGGGAATGTCCATGTTGGTTTACGAAGCAAGCAACCAATCGAGCAAACAAACATGATCAATCTGTATGGCGATGCCCCGTTTGGGAGGTGTCTACAGTTTTTGGCGACTCTGCTGGGGAATATGAGAGCCATAACCAAAAAGTTCAACATAAGACTAATACATGCCTTGTTTAATTCATCTATCATATGCATCGATCGGGCAACCCGTTGAGTTCACCTGATATCCCGGCATGACACGGGCTATGTTGGGGGTTCCAGCAAACTCCACAGTCACTCGTACCTAGTGGTATATCAAAAAGGAAATCACCCAATCACCGCCTATGATGGGCTGGTGAGAGGATTGGTGCCCTTTGACAACGGAGCACCCTGAGACTAACAGAAACCTTGCATGTTTTAGAAAGCCATAGAACTTATCAAACTAAGACAGGAACCTACAGGCTAGGAACCTACTTGCATTTTCATTTCCAAGTTCTTCCTCACACCTTGTATCATCTGTTGTTGTAAATAACTTTTTCTGTGCAGAAGGGTTGGGATTTTCAGCCCAAATCCTAACCCTACACAAGCCAAGTACTGACTTACAGGTACTCTACTTTTCAAAACAGACACAATAAGTAAAAACAAAGAAGCAACCATAGCCAATTTTATACTCTTACAACACCCGAAGTCACGCCAAACAGAGGTCTTTGCAACCGTCCCGTCTGTCACTCTCACCAGCCAAAACATCTACACTGCTATGGTCCCAATCACTTCCAGGGACTCCGCGGTCATCTCCTCAACAAACTCAATCATCTACCAAATCCTAAGCTTCATCAAGTAATCCTCCCACTCTCATGGCAGACAACGACGCCACTATTGCCGACCTCCAAGCTCAAATCACTGCGCTGCTAGCAGAAAAGGCAGCTAGAGATGCTGAGGATGAGGAAAGATCAATGGAAGACGAGAATCCTCATAAAGTGATATTGGCAGAAAGTCCCGAATTGACCAAGCAAGTCAAGGAAATCAAACAAGCCTTGGCTCGTTCACAAGGGGACCAAATTCTGGATTTCGAGGGACTTTGCCTCTTCCCAGAATCCAAGCTGCCTGAGAATTTCAAAATGCCCAACATCGAGAAATTCAATGGAACTGGCAACCCTACCAGTCATGTTCGCCACGTTATCAACACCCTGAAGCCAATGGGCTTGAATGATGAGCTCATCGCCCAATTGTTCCAGCGAACTCTCACTGGAAGCACTCTCGACTAGTTCCTCACTTTGGAGTTTGTGCACTATCAAACTTGGCCAGAAATTGCCAACGCTTTTGTCAAGCAATATGCATATAACGTCCAAATTGAGCTAACAACTCGAGACTTGGAAATGACCAAACAAGATTCCAATGAGGACTTTGCTACCTTTGTGGCAAGATGGAGGGAAAAGGCTGCCAATATGAAGAACTGCCCCTCCGAGGAGGATCAAGTAAGGATAGTTGTCAAGAACTTGCAACCCAAATATCTCAGGCACATCTACACACAGACTATCACTGATTTCAAGCGCCTGCAGGCTACTGGGCTGCAGATTGAAGAGAGGATCAAGCTAGGCCTCATTGGGAAAGAAGAAACTCCTCCACCCAAGAAAACCTTCACAACCCGTACATCTCCTGCCTTCGTCAACACCCTTAACTCAACCTTACCATAAGACCCTTTTCAAATTAGCTCATCCCAAAGCTCAAATCGCCCCCGTCGCAACTTTGACCATCTTTACATGACCTCATCTCAAGCCTTAGCCATTCTGAGCCATTAGGGGCATCTCAAACCTTTAAAACAAACCACTTCCTCAGCCACCCTATGGCCCAAACCATGATCCTAACAAACAGTGCGCTTACCACCAACACCTTAGGCATGAAACAGATAACTGCATGCGTCTCCGCCATGACATTCAAGACCTCATTGAAAGCCAAACTATAAAACTTCTAAAACCTGATGTGCAAGCCAATCCACAATGCTGAACCACCACCCCGAAACATCAATCTCATAAACCTATCTCACAACCCCACATACAATCCTGGCCAATACATTGTCCAAAACAACCAAGCCAAGCCAACCTTTACCTTCCCAGAGGAGGACGAATGTTTCATGATGGAGGAGGAAGAAAACAATGAGTCCAATCAATCAGAAGTGATCGATCCCGACATGTCTGACAAAAGTAATGAAGAAGAACAAGCAAAGGGGAAAGTGACTTTGACGGAATGGAAGGAGAATACGATGATCCACTCGATGGAATCTCCTTAGTATCACTATTCAATCAAGTGGAAATAGCTGACAACTACACAATCAATAAGGAGGAAGAAAGGGTGATGAAAACCTAGACCAACACTTCCATTTGGGGACTACTCATGTCTCAAAGAAGTAGCCACCGTGCAAGCAGTGAAGATGGATCCAGTTCAAAGGCCCTGTTTGGCAAAGAAGAGGGTGGAAAAGAGTATGAAGTTGCGAAAGGCAAAGGTTTTGAAAACGACCTCGAAATGCTACAGTAGCTACGAAGTCACAACATGGCAAAGAACATTAAACATTGCTTTTATCAAGCTAAAACATGTTTTGAGCCCCTGCTTGGGCATTTAATTTCTACCAAGTGAATTCCTGTTTCATCCTCTAAACTATGCTTATTCAATGATTTATTTCCTAAATTGCAATTACCAATACACTATAGTCTCTTTGCCAAACAAGGGAAATTTCAAGGAATCAAGTTCCTTGTGTCGCTGACAAAAAGGAAGGAAAGGATGAACTCTAGTTGCTTAAGAAACTAGGTTTTTGTCAAAACTTAGAAAGAAGACACTATCTCCGCGAGAACACTTAGGGTTAGCTCGCCCATTATGAAGGTACAAACACAAGGGAGATTTAGAAAAATATCTCTATCAAATTCCTCTCCAAAACGTAGAAACCCTTTTGAGAGAAGTGCTCGTTGGGTAACCTGAAAACCCAAGCAAAAGTAAGAGCAAAGCCTGCTAGGCCAGAAAATGCAAAAACGTAGCCTAGGCAAAAGTTAAGGCATTCAAAGAAAAGCTCGCTAGGAACTCAACCTCCATTAGGTAACCTAGGCAAAATCAAGAGCATGTGAGAAGAAAAACCAAGAGTGAAAACTCAACCTCAAAGGTGATGATTTTGGAACTACGTAAAAGGCCTGATTCCCTGATTGGGATACGTAGGCAATCTCACATCGAGATGCGGCACAAACATTTGGAGAGAAGGAAAAACATCAACAAATTTGTACTCAATGATAGGCATAGCTAACCCTGCGTATTGAGCTCGCAAAAGATGAGTATGCTTTTCTCGAAAAATTGGCAACAGCAATAGACACAAGAACTATTGCTCATCCCCTCTAACCTGAAGGTCATTAACACAATGAGCAGGATATCTCGAAAACTCTCGAGTTTGGCAATCGGACTATGGAACATGGCAAAAGCAAAAGGCAAGAAAATCAAAACCAAGCATAAGAAGGAAGAGAAAAGAGGATGTCACCTTTGGAAAATCAAAGTAATGGCCGAAGAATCTATACATCGGCCACAATATCGATTTTTCAGCCGAATAATCAATTCTTCGGCCAATATTTCATTTTCACACAAATTACTGTCTATCAGCAAATACTTGTTCAAACAGCCATGTTCTGACTATCGCATGCAAACTCAAGACATCTAGGGGCATAAAAAGCATTTCTCATTTCATGAACAAAAGCTTGCCTACAAAATCATCACTGTGGTTGCTTTCACCATACAAATACAGTTTCTGCTTCTCTCTTTGCTAACCATGAACAGGAAGGAAAAAGAAAATCCTAAAGCTAGTCGTGACGGCGTCTTCGAGACGATCTCGTCTCTGAGATGAAGAAGGGGATTGCTAGCTATCCTCCCCACTGACTGCTGGTGCTCACTCAGCCTCAAGCTACAAGGAAAAGAATGCAAAACAAGGGGCAAGCGCCAAGCGCCTCTTCTCCGTCATCAGAATGGAAGGAGACAAAGGAAAGGGCCCGTGGCCAAACAAGAGCAACTGAAGGAACAACAGGCAGAACCAAGGAAAAATGGCAGTACTCCATACAGTCACCTGCCTAAAGAAGCAAACCCGCCTAGTCTCTGATCTGAGCATTCTCCAAGTCTACTTTAGACATCAAAGAAGTAGACCTCATCAACGCCGGAGGAGGAGGAGGAACAAACTGAAGATCCTCAGCACGCAGGCGCCACTGGCTGGCCACCCGATCACATAAGTACCAGGCTTAACAAAAGGGACCCTCGAACAGGCTACGAGTACAATTTGGAACCCTGGAAAGAGGGGTGTCCTCTGATACACCACTCCAAGGGTCGAACCTCACCTACAAACAAAGTCTAAATCAGCCACAGCACAGAGGAATGGAGATCTAAAAACAAGGAATGCAAGGGGTACCTGGTCAACCATCAATCGGTCCAAAACTCGTTGCCAAGGCTCAAAATTGGCAACCGTGGCTTCAGTTGCCCCACCAACCATCGCTCGTAGCAAGGGAAAAATCACAACTAGAAAAGAAGGAGGATATACCTTAAAGCACTCGGTAGTGACCGCCAAGGATAAAACTCTTGTCCCATGGGCAAGCTCCAAGATTACCATACAAGGTGGCCAAAGCAGATGATCCCCAATCAAACTCCCTAACAGCCCCCAAATGCTGCAAAGGGGCCAAGAGCTGTGTACGCACTGAACTATCCTTGTCGGCAAACAATGTCTGCCCGAGGAGATAGAGAAGGAAAGCCCGTGTCAACTGTTCAATACTCACCTGAGTCAAGATATCAACCTTCATAAAAGCCTTGATCAGGCAAGAGACATCAACATGACTACGCAAGTGAAGAGGGGGCACCTTGTCCAAGAACCACTTCAAAGCCCCTATCCGCTCCCAAAGCCTAGGGTTAACCTAAAGAGGAGCTCCACCTACTCACAGGAAGCTTATCGAAACATTGAGGATGCTCAAGTGCTGCTCAGCGGCTCTACGCCCACACCTCAACAGCTCAATGCCACGCCATGTGCACAACCTCGCGCTCAGCAGGCCAGTAAAACAATCCTGCGGCTTCCACTCAATGCACCCTCCAGAAGGCGTTTATGTTACTAGCTTCCAGTCGCTAGAAGGCGTTTGGCCTCCGGAAGGCACTCCCAGTAGTGGAGGTAATGGAAATCTCCCTAACAAATTGGAATATGGTCAAGGACTAGCCTTGGGCATATAGAATTAGCCTTGGGGGCAATCCCGAGCATATTCAAGAACTAGCCTTGGGGGCAATCCCGAGCATACTCAGAACTAGCCTTGGAGACAATCCCGAGCATGTGGAATCTAGCCTTGGGGGCAATCCCGAGCATACTCAAAACTAGCTTTGGAAACATCCCAAGCATAACCCCGTGGAAGATGGAAGATGGAATACTCAACAGCTCAGCAGCTCAAAGCCGTAACAATTCTCAACAATCCTCTATCAGCGGCTTTACGCCCGCCACCTCATCAACTCAGCGGCTCGAAGCCCACCATCTCAACTGGCTCGAAGCCGCACACAAGCAGTCTCAGCGGCTCGAAGCCCATCATCTCAACTGGCTCAAAGCCATAACAATCAACTCAGCGGCTCGAAGCCCATTACCTCAACAGGCTCAAAGCCTTCGTCTACTATCACCCAGCGGCTCGAAGCCCTTTATCATAGCAGCTCTACGCCCGTATCAATTCAGCGGCCCTGTGCCCATCATCTCTGCACAACTCAGCGGCTCTAAGCCCGCTATCTCAACTGGCTCGAAGCCGTAAACAAACAATCTCAGCGGCTCAAAGCCCATTATCTCAAATGGCTCCAAGTCATCACCTCAACAGGCTCGAAGCCTATGTTTACTATCTCAGCAGCTCTATGCTCGCTATCACAGCAATAGACTCTACGCCTGTTATCACAAACTCTTAATGTGCTCAAGCCCGTGTTCATCATCTCAACTGGCTCGAAGCCGTAAAAAAGCAACAGGCTCTAAGCCGCCCCAACAATCAAGACATCATCTATTCTCAGGCTCTACGCCTGAATGCTCAAAAATCTAACATTTTTGAATGCTCAAGCTCTACGCTTGGATGCCCAACCACTGTGTACTGGATGCTCAAGTTATACACTTGAATGATCAAGCTCTACGCTTGGATGCCCAACCACTGCGTACTGGACGCTCAAAGCCTGTACTTTGAATGCTCGGATTCTGCCGTCCGAATGCTCGAGCTCTACGCTCTGAATGCTCAAGTCCGGAACTTGATAGAAGCTCTAAGCTTAAAACAAACACACACGCACGGGCCCGTGCACATATTGCATCAACATTATCACATCGAGTCTGCATCATCATATCTGTTCACATCTAACAACCATCATCACACATATACACTCTGCATATCTCTCATGAAACAGGTCAACCCTGCAATCAACCGGCACTATGCCTCGGTTTTATTGATCGGTTCAGCGCCTCGATCCTTTGGCTCCACGCCAACACTTATGATGAGAAAGTTCCGTGCACAGACCATCAGAATACAACCAGCTCCGCGCTTCGGTTCATTACGTCAAGCTCAAAGCTCTGACACCACAGGCTCTCATCCTGATCAATACCAGCTTTGCGCTTCGGTCTCATCAAGCTCTAAGCTCACCTCAGACCTTCGCTTCAAGATTGCAACAGGCTCCACGCCTCGATTCTATCACTCTCCAGGCTCTCGCCTTATGAATACAACCGGCTCCGTGCCTCGGTTCCACCAAAGCTCCGTGCTCCAGTTACTGGCCCTGTGCCCCTCATGTCTCAAAAGCAAGTCGGCATCCAACTCATCCCCAGTAGATGGTCTGGATTCCACCCCATTACATCAATCCCATCCAGCTCATTCGCAAGGATAGGCTACTCTACCGAGCTCCTTTCAGTCAAAGTAAGGATGATCAAGAAAAGCAAACGCACCTGCAGTGTACTGATCTACCCCAAAATACTAAGGAAGCTCTCCGCAAAGAAACTCCCCAGGTAGCCCCGCGCTCCTTCAACTACTCTTCGCCAAAACCCTGGCTCAGTCTAGGTACGTCACACTACGGCTTTTTAAGCCCTAAGGTACGTCTTCTGTCTCTAACCCTCCAAACTTTTTGCTTTTCTTTATTGCCCAAACTACGATTGGTCTGAATTTCCCTTGTGGAATACGTAGGCAGCCTCCCGGCCCGACCATAACAAAACCTTTTTCGAAAACCCCTTGGAATAGTGGTTGGACCAAATTGAGTTGCTTTTTACAGCTTTGACTCTTACTCAAACATGTCTTGCGATCCGTCTGAGTTCAGTCAAAGAGGGGCATCTGTAGACACCCCAATTTGGCCTAACGATTATTTCAAGTCCCACCTTGGGACAATCCCGATGATGAAATGGATACAATGATTGTTGATTGCTTCTTTGAGGACCTTAGGACTTTCGGTGAGAACTTTGACCACTTAGAGGACCCAATTCAAAGCCATACAGCCTTTCAGACAGAAATACAGGAGAATCCATCTGACGGCCGTGACATCGATCTAACGGCCACAACATCAATCCCTCACCCGAGCAACCTGTTGCCAGCAAAATCTCCCTGAGAGATCAATCCCTCGGCCGCGAGATCTATCCTTCGGCCGAGACATCCATTCCACGGCCGCGACATCCTTTGCTCGGCCGCCAGATCGACCTTTTTCCAGACTCTGGAACGTTCTGTCAGACGTTTGGTTTGATCCAACTACACTACCTTTCCGATGCGTTCGGGCTACGTTCGGAGATCACGACGTAGAGTTAGAGATGCATTGCAATTGCAATTGCCATCTCGTGATTTGATTGGCCGGAGTGAGTCATCCCTATGCCTATATAAAGGGGCCTTTGGGCTCCGAATTAACACACAGAAATTGCCTACACACTCAATCAAGCCACGAAACTCTGTCAAAATACCATCTCAATCCCATACTCCAAAAGCCCTAACCTTCCGAAGGTAGCTGTCAATCCGGCGATCAAACCCCGAAGTTCAAACCCTAACTCTAGGGTTCTCGATCAAGCAATCAATCAATCACGCATAATCCAAAGCAATCAAGCAACTGAGGGATCAAGGTGGTGAGGCCCAACGGCCTCTGGTTTGTTTTATTTCCTGTCAATAATCATGATTTTAGCGTTTTGATTATTTACTAACGTTTCTGTCTGGTGTGAGGAAGAACATCGGCCGGGGCTTCGATCCCTCGGCCGATATATCAAACCAGGAGGATCCCTCGGCCGTGACATCCATTCACCGGCCGCGAGATCCATTACCCTGGGACAGCTTTGTTTGTTTCCTGCTTTCTGATGCATGCTTCAATTACAGTCCTGGCTCACTTTACTTACTGTTTAAAGGATTAATTAAACAGACAATGTGTTAGAATTAAATAAAGGATCTATACGTCTTATGTTGAACGATTATGGGCCAGTCTCACGATTGGGCAAAGAGGGGTGCCTAACACCTTCCCCTTATTGTACTTTTGGCTCCCGTATCCAGAATCTCTGTCTATTTTCCCAGTTTTAATAAACTGGGTGGCGATTCTGTTTTGATGATAACCGCTATCATGTGGCGATATTCCTAGCCATGGGAATGTCCATGATTTTGGTTTACGAAGCAAGCAACCAATCGAGCAAACAAACATGATCAATCTGTATGGCGATGCCCCGTTTGGGAGGTGTCTACAGTGTGAATCACCCCATCAGTCGAGGCGATGGAAATCTCTGAAGACATTAATAGCCGAAGCATTTAACAAACCTTATGGCACTTTGGGTGAACAAGTCAACAGAGTCAAAGTGGAATATGGTCAAGAACTAGCCTTGGGGACAATCCCGAGCGCACTCAGAACTAGCCTTGGGGACAATCATGAGCATACTCAAAACTAGCCTTGGAAACATCCCGAGCATGTGAAATCTAGCCTTGCGGACAATCCCGAGCATACTTAGAACTAGCCTTAGGGACAATCCCGAGCATACTCAAAACTAGCCTTGGGGGCAATCCCGAGCATATTCAAAACTAGCCTTGGAAACATCCCGAGCATGTGGAAACTAGCCTTGGAAGCATCTTAAGCATAAGGAACAAATCGAACCCCGTGGAAGATGGAATACTCAACAGCTCAGTAGTTCTACAAACTCATTACTCAGCAGCCCCATATGTAGTGGGCCGAAATATCCGAAGGTTCAAAGGGTTCAGTGGGGTGACCTTGTGGATCTATTATTCAGTTGTCTCAGTTCGTCTGAATAAGAGAAGTCAACTTGACACGTCACCCCGATCGTTTACCAAACGATAAGTGGTCCTGTGGCCGCTTACCGAGCTTCAGCTACCTCTCCGAGCGTGCAGCCATGGTCTTGTTCGGTACCGGGCCCGTTTACTCGGTTGGACGTCTTCTCCATTCGGACCGACGGTTGTTCGACGAGCAAGTCTTATCCTCGGTAAACTCCTATGTTTGGAAGGATTCTCCGGATAAGGCGGTGGAAGAGCGTTCTAGGGCGGTGGCGGAACGTTCTAGAAGCTCTCTCTGATAGGACCGATGATAAGCACGTTCACCTCTTTGATAACTGATGTGACATCTCTGACACCGACCCATGTGGGTTTGCAGATCTTGAAGGGCGGCATTCACTAAATGCTCCTGATATATGACGTCATCCGAGCGTAGCAACGCGCGTGAAGTGCACCTCCACCTTGTCCAGAACTCCAAGTCTCCGCCTATAAATAGAGGAACACCCTTTCTAGGGCAGGGGTCAGAAAATCTTTTCCCTAACTCATCTCCTACTAAACCTCTTCTTCTCCACTTTTCTTCCATATTCTAACTAGATCGTCGGAGCTTCTACCCGGAGGAACACCACCCTCCGGTCTGCAGGTACACGGCGTTCTTTTTCATCACGGTTCAGACATCGAGAAGGGAGAAAGGTTCAAGAAGGCCAAGGATAAATCACCTCCCCACAATTGGCGACTCTGCTGGGGACCATTTCTCCTAGCTCCGGACTCCACCAATTTCACTCATTAGCTTCACGGGGGCTCCTGTTTGGCCGCTCGGCTTGATTACCTTCCTCATGCGTACCGGCTCCCAGGTGATGGTTGTAGTGGCCGCTTGTAATGGACACAATTCCCCGAGCCCCTACAATATCCTCCTCGGTCGAGCTTGGTTACATGGCATGAAGGCAATCGCCATACGCAACTTTCAAGCGCCCATAAAGCCAACATACTGAAGATTGAAGACGAAGAAAGGAAGCTTGGAGGATGCATGTTGACGGGGCTACCAACACCAATGGCACCGGGGCTGGTACTGTGCTCATTTCACCGAGCAAAGCTGCTCGTCCTTCTCTAAGCGTAACATTTGGTGAACGTTTCCCTAACGTTAGGCGGTCTTTTCCTAATGTTAGGCGCTCGTTTTCCTAACGTTAGGCGATTTTTCCCTAACGTTAGGTACGCGTTTCCCTAACGTTAGGTGGACATTTCCCTAACGTTTGACGGTAATCTACTCGTTCGGGCGAAATCCTTGTAGCCCTTGGCACTCTATTCGTTCGGCAAAATTCTCGAAGCCGTCTTTTACTGTCAGCCACTTTCACCCCTAGCGTTCGGCGTACCTGCGCGACGCTAGGGTTCAGGCACTTTTACCCCTAGCGTTCGGCGTACCTACGCGACACTATAGTTCAGGCACTTTCACCCCTAGCGTTCGGCATGCCTACGCGACGCTAGGGTTCAGGCACTTTCACCCCTAACTTTCGACTAGTATGCTTAGGCAAATCGGACAAGATTGTCTATCGTTCGGCCCACACATTTTAACTCCTCCTTCAGCTCCAACCGCTGGAAGAAGGAGTTGAGGGGCTATTGTAGTGGGCCGAAATATCCATAATTTTGAAACATCCAAAAGGGTCTCAGACCAATTCACTTTTTGCTACGGACACGTCACTCTATGGACCCATTCGCATTTGAAGCTACAGGAAGCACCTAGTTCGGAGGCGAACTCCTCGGGCTCGGTAGCCAAGCTCGGTAGCAACCTCCCCAAGCTCGGTAGCCAAGCTCAGTGGAATCCTCGGGCTCGGTAGCCAAGCTCAGTGGCAACCTTCCCAAGCTTGGTAGCCAAGCTCGGTGGATTCCCCGGGCTCGGTAGCTAAGCTCAGTGGCAACCTCTCCGGGTTCGGAAGTCATTTCCCTAACTTCCCTAACATTAGGTGGACTTTCCCTAACGTTAGCTAGTCACTTCCCTAACGTTAGGTGGACTTTCCCTAACATTAGCTAGTCACTTCCCTAACGTTAACTGGTCGTTTCCCTAATGTTAGGTGGTCTTTCCCTAACGTTAGCTGGTCGTTTCCTTAACATTAGGTGGACTTTCCCTAATGTTAGCTGGTCGTTTCCCTAACGTTAGGTGGTCTTTCCCTAATGTTAGCTGGTTATTTCCCTAACGTTCGGATGTCTTTTCCCTAACGTTCGGCTGAATTCTGCTCCCTAAAAGATCTAACAAATATCCAAAGTCGGTTTAGAAGCTTCTAGAAGGTTCTATTGAACAGGTGGAGGACAGGTGTGGTAAAGCAGATCTCTTGACATGTGACGTCATCCGAACAGTACGATACACGTGGGTGTACCGCCTACGGGTTCAGCACTCCAAGGTTTTCCTATAAATAGAGGACCACTCCTCCCAGGTTGATGATCTTTCTTCTTCATACTTTTCTCCCTAAAAAGCATACTCTCTTCTCTCTCTTTCACCTACTGACTAGGTCGTCGAAGCTTCTCCCCGGAGGTACACCCCCCTCCGATTTGCAGGTACCAGGTTCGGTGGGAATCTCCCCGGGCTCGGTGGCAACCTCTCTAGGCTCGGTGGAGACCTCCCCGTGCTCGGTAGCAACCTCCCCAAGCTCGGCAAGCTCCACTCCATGGCTCGGCAAAGCTCCACTCCATGGCTTGGCAAGCTCCCTCCCAAGCTTGATGGCCACCTCTCTAAGCTCGGTGAAGCTCGGTGGGAATCTCCCCAAGCTCGATGAAGCTCGGTGGCCACCTCCCTAAGCTCGGTGAAGCTCGGTCGCCACCTCCCCAAGCTCGGTGGCAACCTCCCCAAGCTTGGTGGTAATCTCCCTAAGCTCGGTGGCCACCTCCCTAAGCTTGGCAGCCACCTCCCCAAGCTCGGTGGCAACCTCCTCAGGCTCGGTGGGAACCTCCCCAGGCTCGGTGGGAACCTCCCCGGGCTCGGTAGAAACCTCTCCAGGTTAGGCGGAAACCCCCCCCACACCATACAACAAGATATTATCTATTCTCAAGCTCCATGCTTGAATGCTCAAAGTTTTACACTTCGAATGCTCGAAGCCTTCGAATGCCCAACCACTGTGTACTGGATGCTCAAGTTCTACACTTGAAGGCTCAAGCTCTACGTTTGAATGCCCAACCACTGCGTACTGGATGCTCGAACTCTATTTTTGAATGCTTAAGGTTTATACCTTAAATGCTCAGCCTCTACGCTCTGAATGCCCAACCACTGTGTACTGGATGCTCAAAGCCTGTACTTTGAATGCTCAGACTCTACCCTCTGAATGCTCAAGTCCGGAACTTGATAGAAGCTCTAAGCTTAAATCAAACACACACGCACGGGCCCGTGCACATTAGCATCAATTGCATCACCATTGTTATCATCGAGTCTGCATCGTCATATCTAACCATCATCATCACATATACACATTCTGCATATCTCTCTTATTCATGAAACAGGTCAATCCTGCAAATCAACCGGTTCTACGCCTCGGTTTTATTGATTGGCCCGGCGCCTCGATCCTTTGGCTCTAAAGCCAAAATTTATGATGAGAAAGCTTCGTGCATAGACCATCAGAATGCAACTGGTTCTACACCTCGGTTCAAATCACGTCAAGCTCAAAGCTCCGACTCCTCAGGCTCTCACCTTATAACTGCAGCCGGCTCTGCGCCTCGGTTCCATCAAGTCAAGCTCTAAGCTCCGACACCCCGGACTCTAAACTACAATCGGCACCGCACCTCGGTTCCCTCATCTCAACGCTTCGTGCTCCAGTTACCGGCCTCGTGCTCCCCATATATCTCAAAAACGGCGTCCGATTCATCCCCATTAGATGGTTTGGATTCCACTCCATTACATCAATTCCTTCAAGCTTGTTCACAAGGATAAGCTACTCTACCGAGCTCCCCTCAGTCAAAGTAAGGATGATCATGAAAAGCAAACGACTCACCCGCTGTGTACTGATCTACCCTAAAATACTAAGGACGCTCTCCGCAAAAGAATTTCCCTGGCAGCCCCGCGCTCCTTCAACTACTCTCCGCCAAAATCCTGGCTTAGCCTAGGTACGTCACACTACGGCTTTTAAAGTCCGAAAATACGTCTTCTGTTTCTAACCCTCCAAACTTTTTCTTTTTCTTTATTGCCCTTCCGAACTACGGTTGGTCTGAATTTCCCCTGTGGAATACGTAGGCAGCCTCCCAGCCCGACCATAACTAATACCTTTTTCAAAAAACCCTTGGAATAGTAGTTGGACCAAATTGAGTTGCTTTTACAGCTTTGACTCTTACTTAAACATGTCTCGCGATCCGTCTAAGTTCAATCAAAGAGGGCCATCTGTAGACACCCCAATTTGGCCTAACAATTATTTCAAGTCCCACCTTGGGGACCATCCCGATGATGAAATGGATACAGTGATTGCTGATTGCCTTCTTGTGAACCTTAGGACTTTCGGTAAGAACTTTGAGCCACTTAGAGGACCCAATCCAGAGCCAAATAGCCTTCCAAACAGAAATACAGCATCCCAGGAAAATCTATCTTTCGGCCGTAACATTGATCTCACGGCCTCAACATCATTCTTTCACCCGTGAAACATATTGTTTGAAAATCTCCCTGAGAGATTGATTCCTCGGCCGCCAGATCCATTCCTCGGCCGCCAAATCCATTCCTCGGCCGCCAGATCGACTTTTTCCAGAATTCTGGAATGTTCTATCAATCATTTGATCCGATGCTCAAAACCCTAGCAGCCTTTTTCCGATTCTTTAGGGCTACGAAATAGATTCTAAGCAGAGATCTTTCAGCCCTAAACTACCTTCTTGATTCATGCCATTTGATTGGTCGGAGTGAGTCATCCCATGCCTATATAAAGAGGCCTTAGGGTTCCGAAATTACACATTCAATTCCTCCATCTCATACCTCCAACCTCTGTAGAAATCATCTCTCATACTCCCTCTTCAAAAGCCCTATCCACCCCAGGGCAGCCGTGATCCGACGAACAAACCCCAAAGTACAAACCTTAATCGTAGGGTTTTCGAGAAGTAAATCAGTCAATCCCCTCTAATCCGAAGCAATCAAGCAACTGAGGAATCAAGGTGGTGAGGCCCAGGGGCCTATGGTTTGATCTCTTTTACGTTTTTGTAATCATAGTATTTTCATTTTCTGTTAATCGTTTAAGTCTGGTGTGAGGAAGAACATCGGCTGGGTCTTCGATCTTTCGACCGATACATCGATCCAGAAGGATTCCTCGGCCGTGACATCCATTCACCGGCTGAGGGATCCATTCTCTGGGACAGTTTGTTTTCTATTCTGATGCATGTTTTCATTACTGTTTTGGCTCACCTTATCAACTGCTAAAGGTTAAATAATCAGATTATGTGTTTAGAATTAAATAAAGCAAATACTAATCATATGTCGAACCATTATGGGCCAGTTTCACGACTGGGCAAAGAGGAGTGCCTAACACCTTCCTCTTATTGTACTTTTGGCTCCCGTACCCGGAATCTCTATCTTTTTTCCTAGTTTTTATAAACTAGGTGGCGACTCTATTTTGATGATAACCGTTATCGTGTGGCGATGTTCCTAGCCATGGGAATATCCACGATCCTGGTTTATGAAGTGGAAAGCAAACAAGCAATGATCAATTTGTATGGCGATGCCCCGTCTGGGAGGTGTCTACAGGTGTCAAGCTGCTTTTGAATCTATTCAAGGGTACCTGCGAAACCCACCGGTGCTAATGCCTCCTACACCCGGTCAACCATTGATCTTGTACCTGTCTGTCACTCCGTCAGCTATGGGATGTTTACTAGCACAAGAAGGGGATGCTGAAGTCGAGAAAGTTATCTATTATCTGAGCAAGAAGATGGTGGGATGTGACGAACGCTATACTCCTTTGGAAAAGACGTGTTGGGCACTAGTTTGGGCTTCCAAAAAGCTTAGACACTACATGCTAGCTTATTCGGTGAGACTGATTGCTCAGATGGATCCTATCAAGTATCTGTTTGAGAAGCCTGCGGTCACCCATAAGCTGGCACGTTGGTTGCTTTTGCTGGTTGAGTTCGATCTCCAATATGTCACAAGGAAATCTGTGAAAGGTCGCGCCGTGGCGGAATTTTTGGCCGATCACCCGATTGATGGACCAGAGGACGTAAATTTCACTTTCCCTGACGAGGATGTACTAACGGTAGTCGAAGAGGTTTGGACGCTCTATTTTGATGTGGCAGCTAACCAGAAAGGATTTGGGATTGGGGTGTTGCTGATCACGCCTGCTGGCGCTCATATTCCTCTTGCTTTCAAGTTAAACTTCGATGTCACGAATAATCAAGCTGAGTATGAGGCCTGCATTGTCGGAATGGAGGCTGCTATTGCTCTTGGAGTCAAAAAGCTCGAGGTTATTGGGGATTCGAACCTGGTGGTCTCTCAAGCCAATGGAGATTGGATGGTTCGTGAGGAAAAGCTAAAGCTTTATCACCAAGATTTGGAAGAACTGATTCCTCACTTCAATAAGGTGACTTTCACCCATATTCCACACTTGAAGAATCAGTTCGCCGATGCTTTGGCGACTTTGGCTTCAATGATCAAACTTCCAACAGGTGTTAAGCTACGGCCGATTGTAATTGAACAGAGGGACTTGCCTACATATGAATACGTCAACGCCATGGATGATGTCGATGATGGCCTGCCCTGCCCTGGTACCATGACATATGGAATTTCGTGGAGCACGGGGAGTTTCCCGCCGAGGCCACCAGAAAGGATCGAGTTGCTTTGCAGAGGTTAGCCACCCAGTACATCATTTGTGGAGGGAAACTGTATCGGAGGTCACATTGTAGAATACACAAGCTCTGCATCAATGGGGCCGAGGCAACAAGAATAATGGAGGAGATTCACGAAGGAGTCCGCGGTCCTCACATGAGTGGTGTCATGCTAGCTAGGAAGATCCTAAGGCAGGGTTACTACTGGTCTACTATGGAATCACAGTGCATCGACTATGTACGGCGCTGTTTCAAATGTCAAATCCATGCTAATATGCAACATGTTCCTCCATCTAAGTTGTATGGCATGACCTCACCTTGGCCTTTCTCTGTTTGGGGCATCGATGTTATCGGCATGATTAGACCATCTGCTTCGAATGGTGTCCCACAGGCATTCGTGTCGGATAACGGAAGTCATTTTAAGGGCAGGGTTTTGGAACTGTTTGAAGAATTTAACATTGAGATCCATCATTCAACGACCTATCGTCCACAAACAAATGGAGCAGTCGAGGCCACAAACAAGAACGTTGAGGTGATTATCAAAAAAATGGCTGAGTCTGCAAGGGACTGTGTAGACACCCCAATTTGGCCTAACAATTATTTCAAGTCCCACCTTGGGACAATCCCGATGATGAAATGGATACAGTGATCGCTGATTGCTTCCTTGAGAACCTTAGGACTTTCGGTGAGAACTTTGACCACTTAGAGGACCCAATTCAAAGCCATACAGCCTTTCAGACAGAAATACAGAAGCCTAGGAAAATCCATCTGACGGCCGTAACATCGATCCCACGGCCATAACATCAATCCCTCGCCCGAGCAACCTGTTGCCAGCAAAATCTCCCTGAGAGATCAATCCCTCGGCCGCGAGATCTATCCTTCGGCCGAGACATCCATTCCACGGCCGTGAAATCCTTTACTCGGCCGCCAGATCGACCTTTTTCCAGACTCTCGAACGTTCTGTCAGACGTTTGGTTTGATCCAACTACACTACCTTTCCGATGCGTTCGGGCTACGTTCGGAGATCACGACGTAGAGTTTGAGATGCATTGCAATTGCAATTGCCATCTCGTGATTCGATTGGCCGGAGTGAGTCATCCCTATGCCTATATAAAGGGGCCTTTGGGTTTCGAATTAACACACAGAAATTGAGATACTTACACACTCTCTCAAACCTCGAAGCTCTGCACAAATACTCCCTCAATCCCATACTCCAAAAGCCCTAACCTTCCGAAGGTAGCCGTCAATCCGGCGATCTAACCCCGAAGTTCAAACCCTAACCCTAGGGTTCTCGATCAAGCAATCAACCAATCTCACCCAATCCAAAGCAATCAAGCAACTGAGGGATCAAGGTGGTGAGGCCCAACGGCCTCTGGTTTGTCTTAATTTACTGTATTCCTGACTAATCGTAGCATTTTGATTATCCATTAATCTTTCTGTCTGGTGTGAGGAAGAACACCGACCGGGGCTTCGATCCTCGGTCGATATATCAAACCGGGAGGATCCTCGGCCGTGACATCCATTCACCGGCCGCGGGATCCATCTCCATGGGACAGTTTTGTTGCTTTCTCTGCTTTCTGAATGCATGCTTCAATTATCGCACTGGCTCGCTTTGCTTACTGTTTAAAGGAATAACTAAACAGACTATGTGTTAGGATTAAACAAGGCATCTATACGTCTTATGTTGAATGATTATGGGCCAGTCTCACGGCTGGGCAAAGAGGGGTGCCTAACACCTTCCCCTTATTGTACTTTTGGCTCCCGTATCCAGAATCTCTATCTATTTTCCCAGTTTTTATAAACTGGGTGGCGACTCTATTTGATGATAGCCATTATCATGTGGCGACGTTCCTAGCCATGGGAATGTCCATGATTTTGGTTTATGAATGAGCAACCAATCGAGCAAACACAATGTGATCAATCTGTATGGCGATGCCCCGCTTGGGAGGTGTCTACAGTTTTTTGGCGACTCTGCTGGGGATGTGAGAGCCATAACCAGAAAGTTCAACATAAGACTAATACATGCCTTGTTTAATTCACTTATCATATGCATCAAGCGGGCAACCCGTTGAGTTCACCTGATATCCCGGCATGACACGGGCTATGTTGGGTGTTCCAGCAAACTCCACAGTCACTCGTACCTAGTGGTATATCAAAAAGGAAATCACCCAATCGCTGCCTATGATGGGCTGGTGAGAGGACTGGTGCCCTTTGACAACGGAGCACCCTGAAACTACCAAAACCTTGCATGCCTTAGAAAGCCATAGAATTTATCAAACTAAGACAGGAACCTACAGGCTAGGAACCTACTTGCATTTTACTTGCAAAAGTTCTTCCTCACACCCTGTACCATCTGTTGTTGTATTAACTCTTTCTGTGCAGAAGGGTTGGGATTTTCAGCCCAAATCCTAACCCTGCACAGGCCGAATACTGACTTCCAGGTATTCTACTTTTTAAGCCAGGAGGATCCCTCGGCCGTGACATCCATTCACCGGCCGCGGTATCCATCTCCCTGGGACATTTTGTTTGCTTTTCTGCTTTCTGATGCATGCTTTATTTATCGCACTGGCTCACTTTGCTTACTGTTTAAAGGAATAAATAAACAGAATATATGTTGGGATTAAACAAAGCATCTATACGTCTTATGTTGAATAATTATGGGCCAGTCTCACGACTGGGCAGAGAGGGGTGCCCAACACCTTCCCCTGACTGTACTTTTGGCTCCCGTGCCCAGAATCTCTATCTGTTTTCCCAGTTTTAATAAACTGGGTGGCGACTCTATTTTGATGATAACCGCTATCATGTGGCGATGTTCCTAGCCATGGGAATGTCCATGATTTTGGTTTACGAAGCAAGCAACCAATCGAGCAAACAAACGTGATCAATCTGTATGGCGATGCCCCGTTTGGGAGGTGTCTACAGTTTTTGGCGACTCTGCTGGGGATATGAGAGCCATAACCAAAAAGTTCAACATAAGACTAATACATGCCTTGTTTAATTCATTTATCATATGCATCGAGCGGGCAACCCGTTGAGTTCACCTGATATCCCGGCATGACACGGGCTATGTTGGGGGTTCCAGCAAACTCCACAGTCACTCGTACCTAGTGGTATATCAAAAGGGGAATCACCCAATCACCGCCTATGATGGGCTGGAGAGTGGATTGGTGCCCTTTGACAACGGAGCACCCTGAGACTACCAAAACCTTGCATGTTTTAGAAAGTCATAGAACTTATCAAACTAAGACAGGAACCTACAGGCTAGGAACCTACTTGCATTTTACTTGCAAAAGTTCTTCCTCACACCTTGTATCATTTGTTGTTGTATTAACTCTTTCTGTGCAGAAGGGTTGGGATTTTCAACCCAAATCCTAACCCTACACAAGCCGAATACTGACTTCCAGGTATTCTATTTTTCAAGCAGGCACAATAGGTAGGTTAAAAAAGTAACCTCAGCCAATTTTATACTCTTACAATACCCGAAGTCACGCCAAACAGAGGTCCTTACAGTCATCTCATCGGTCGCCTTCGTCTACCAAGACACTCTCACCGCAACGGTCCCAATCAATTTCAGGGACTTCGCGGTCGTCTCCTCAACAAACCCGATTATCTACCCAATTCCAAGTCTCACCAAGCAATCCCTCTACTTACATCCCAAAAATGGCAGACAATGATGCTACCATCACCGAGCTCCGAGCTCCGAGCTCCGAGCCCAAATTGCCTATTTACAAGCTGAGAAAGTAGCAAGAGATGCTGAAGACAAGAAAAACGAGGAGGAAGTAGAGAATCCTCATGAAATTATAGAAAACCCTGAATTGGCCAAACAGGTCAAGGAGATCAAGCATGCTTTGGCTCGCTCACAAGGAGACCAAATTCTAGATTTTGAAGGACTCTGCCTCTTTCCAGAATCTCAACTGCCTGAACGATTCAAAATGCCAAACATCGAGAAGTTCAACGGGACTGGTAACCCTACCAGCCATGTTCGCCATGTCATCAACACTCTGAAGCCTATGGGCTTGACCGACGAGCTCATCGCCCAATTGTTTCAAAGAACTCTCACTGGAAGCGCCCTCGATTAGTTTCTCACTTTGGAATTTGTACACTATCAAACTTGGCCAGAAATTGCCAACACTTTTGTCAAACAGTATGCGTACAATGTCCAAATTGAGCTAACTACCCGAGACTTGGAGATGACTAAACAAGAATCCAATGAGGACTTTGCTACCTTTGTAGCAAGATGGAGAGAAAAGGCTGCCAAGATGAAAAGCCGCCCTTCCGAGGAAGATCAAGTGAGGATAGTTGTCAAGAACCTACAGCCCAAATACCTCACCCACATTTACACTCAAGCTATCACTGACTTCAAACGCCTACACACCACTGGATTACAAATTGAAGATGGGATCAAGTTGGACTTCATTGTAAAAGAAGAAACCCCTCCACCCAGAAAAACCTTTCCAACCCGTGCATCTCCTGCCTCCGTCAACACCCTTAACTCAGTCTTGTCACAAGACCCTTTTCAAACTAGCTCATCTAGAAACACGAATCGCCCTCGTCGCAATTTCAGTCCACTCTATATGACTCCATCCCAAGCCTTAGCCATCCTAAGCCGTCAAGGGCACCTTAGGCCCTTGAATAATCCACCTCCTCGGCCACCTTATGGCCCAAGCTATGATGCCAATAAGCAATGTGCATACCACCAACACCCTGGACATGAGACAGACCGCTGCATGCGTCTTCGTCATGACATCCAGGATCTCATTGATAGTCAAGCTATAAAACCTCCTAAGCCTAATGTACAAACCAATCCACTTCCCGCTCACAACAACGAACCACCACCTCAAAATATCAATCTCATAAGCCTATCCAATAGCCCCACATATAATCCTACCCTACACATTATTCCAAATACCCAAGCCAAACCATCCCTAATCCTCTCTAAGAATGAGGAATGCTTTGCAACAGGGGGAGAACCCCACATCTATGCCATTGATGATGGGGATTGGTGGTTGGACATGCGTCAAGCCCTGCCAAATGATTGAAAAGTTGGAAGAATTGAGCCTGCTGATCCTTGGGGCACCCAAGAAGAAGAAGTGGGTCACCTCACCCGAAGCGGAAGGGTGTATAAACCTCCTAAACTAAGTGGGGAAAGTTCAACCTCAACACGAGTAATGGAAGAAGAAGAAGAAGAAGAAGAAGAAGAAAGCCAAAGGACCAAACCTGAGGAAGACAGGGTGCTAAGACAACTAAAGAAAATCCAAGCTGATATCTCTATTTGGGGATTGCTTATGTCCTCCTACGAGCATCATAATTCTTTCTTCAAAACCTTGGGGAAAGCCAAAGTTCCCATCGACATCACCCCCGAAGAACTAGTAGGTTTCATAATGGCATCAAAGGCTCCAAAACCGACAATAGCTTTCACTGACAAGGATCTACCACCTGAGGGGCCTGCACACAACAAACCTCTCTACATTTCACTTAAATGTCTCACTAAATGGATCCCACTGGTTTTGGTGGATAATGGGTCTGCTTTAAACGTATGTCCTCAAAGGACCCTCGACAAGCTAGGGGTAAACGCCATCGACGTACGCCCTTCAAGCCAGGGTGTAAGGGGGTATGACAATTCAAAGAGAAGAGTGGTTGGATGTGTCACACTGCCAGTAGAAGTGGAGAAGATCAAAAGGGACGTGGAGTTCCATGTGATGGATATACCAGCCACCTTCAATCTTTTACTAGGAAGGCCTTGGCTACATGACGCTGGGGCAGTACCTTCCACTTTGCATCAGAAAGTCAAATTCGCAGTAGATGGAAGGGTCATAACCATTCTGGGGGATTCATCAATCCGAGCTCATTCTGATACGCCTGTCCAAGAGGTAGAAACCGAAGAAACCTTCCTTACTGGATTCAGTCTTGAGGAAGCAACTGCTGTGCAAGCCTTAATGGCTGAGAGAAACTTCTACGTAAGCACCCCCGCCATATGGATGATGAAGAAGCAAAAACACCTCCCTGGGTTGGGTTTAGGCAAAAGATCACAAGGCATCCCGCAAATGATTGATCCTCCGCATAATCAATACGTCTTTGGTCTTGGCTACACCCCGACAGAAGCCGAGGTAAAAAAGAAGAGAAGCATGGAAAAGGCTAAGGCAAGCGGAAGCAGGGTCAAAGAAGAGAAACTCGTGATCCCAAAAACACTCAATGGCTGGTTTGTAAGAGAAGGAGAAGACTTTCCATTCTGTGGCTTCGCAGAAACATGGGAAGACGAAGTTACCAAGCAACGGTACCCTGGAATGCAAATCTTCTTTGATCAGGAATGGACTGACAATGACATGGAAGAAGAACCAACCAATTCATCTCCTACTCCCGAAGACTGGATTGAGGTGCTGGCTGAATTTGACTTAAAGATTCTGTTTGGCAAAGAAGGTGAAGAAGAGTATAAAACTGCAAAAGGAAAAGGAGTCGCTCCCGAGATACTGCAGTAAATCGCATGACAAAAACATTGCTTTCATTTCCTAAAGACAAGTTAGGACATGTTTTAGGCCCCTGTTTGGGCATTATCTACAATTAAATAAATCCCCATTTTATCACTTCTATGCTTGACAAATGATTCCATCTTTAAAATGTGATTGCTATACACTACAATCTCTCTGCCAAAGACAAAAGGATTTTAAGAATCTAATTCTTTATGTTACCAACCAAAAGGAAAGAAGGGACGAACCCTGATTACTTAGAACTAGGTTTTTATCAAAACTCAGGAAGAAGACGCTATCTCCGTGAGAACACTTAGGGTTAGCTTACCCATTGTGAAGGTACAAATACAACAGGAGACTCATAAGAACATCTCCGTCAAATTCCTCTCCAAAGACACCAAAAATCCCTTGAGAGAAAAATGCTCGTTGGGCGACCTATACACCCAAGCAAAAGTAAGAGCAGAGCCTGCTAGGACAAGAAAAAGCAAAAAACGCAGCCTAAGCAAAAGTTAAGGCATTTGAAGGAAAGCTCGCTAGGGACTCAACCTCTATCAGGTAACTTAGGCAAAACTTAGAGCATGAGAGAAAGAAAAACCAAGAGTGAAAACCCAACCCCCAAAGGTGGTGATCTTGGAACTACGTAAAAGGCCTGATTCCCTGATTGGGATACGTAGGCAATCTCGCATCGAGATGCGGCCCAAACATTTGGAGAGAAGAAAGACAATATCAAAAGGGTTTGTACTCAATGATAGGCATAGCTAACTCTGCGTATTGAGCTTACAAAAGATGAGTTAGTCATTTTCCAGGGAATTGGCAAAAACAAAGACACGTAAGAATCATCGTTCGTCCTCTCTGACTCAAAAGTCGTCGACATAAGGGACAAAGCATTCTAACGATCCCAAAACATGGCAAAGAGGTTGTAGGAACAGCAAAAGCAAATAAAAAGCCTGAATCAAATTCAAGTGTAAGAAGGGAAAAACGCCACTTGGCTAAAGCAAAAACCCAACTTCTTTAGGAAATAGAAGTAGCGGCCGAAGAATGGAATCCTCGGCCGAGCGATCCATTCCTCGGCCCATGTTTAAATCCAAATTTTGAAAATATTGCATACAAGTCTGAAGTATCTAATTTCCAATACATGCTGAGGATGCTTCATAAAAATACAAATATCAATTTATCTGTTTTTAGAGCTAACAAATACAGGTACAACAAAAAAAAAGGGGGGGAAAGCTAGCTACTGCCCACGGCCCCTTTTGGGCGCAGGATGAAAACGCTCAGGAACTGGGACACTGATCCTCTGCCCCTCACCAGCCTCAGCATCTCCATCACCAGCTCCGGTACTCCCACCCTCGCTAACTCCAGCACTCTGGGTAACCGACACCGTCGGTACTCGCTCTGCTTCAAGCTGCAGAGACACAGGATATAGGCATTCAGTTTCACATGAAACGAAGGATGGAAAAAGAAGAGATCAAAGGATGTATACCGCAGCTATTCGACCACGCTGCCGTCGAGCCAAAGCCTCTGCACTCTGGAAAGCACGCAACCATTCCTGAACCACCTCAGCGGGCACATGCAGAGAAAGCAATTGCATATATAATCAAGTAAGCAAGGAATGCTGAAGGAAACCAAAGCAGAATCTACAATATTACCTGTTGAATTCCGGCAGGAAGCACGTAGAACTGCATAGCACACGGTCTCAGTGTCAAACGCTCCTCTTCTCCATTTGCATTGTGGAAAGAAATGAAACTGGGGGCCCGTGGCCAAACAGGAGGAGCAGTAGTAGTGGCAACAGTCGGTAGGGTCAATGAGGCCAAACGAAAGGCTGAGTAATCTCCCGCTACGAGAAAACTCATGGCTGGCTATCTCTCAAGAGCAAGTAGCAAGCCCTCTCCGGTCAAAAGATGGGTCGATCTCATACCAGCAGGAGGAGGGAGAGGAACAAGCTGCAACGCCTCGGAATGAGGAAAGTACTGGCTCGCTACCCTCTCTCCGAGATACCAGGCTCTCGATAATGGCCCCTCCAAAAGGAAGTGCTGGCTGTCCAACGCCCGAGCTAAGGTCAACTCCAGAGGAGCATCATCGAGTAGCACACCCCATGGGTCAAAACGCACCTGCAAAAAGGGGAATAATGTCAATAAAAGTAGGGAAACGGCACAAAGAAGGATAGAAGATATCATACCTGATCCACCGTTAGGCGATCCAAAACTCGCCTCCAAGCCAGCAAGTCCATGGCAGGCGACCGTGACTTCCGAACTCCCTTCAACCAACGGGCTGCCCGTGGAACAAATCTAGGCTCTCTGTGCCCAGTCGGAGGAGGAAACTGCAACAAGTGCTCAAAAGCCCAGAGCTACAAGCAAAGACGGAAGACATAAATAACAAAGATAGAAGCAACAAGAGAATAACGCAGAAATCAAAATGTGTACCTCAAGAATACGGTGGTGTCCGCCGAGCGACAAACTAACCCCCCAGGAACAAGCACTGAGGTGTCCGTACAACGTGGCTAGGGCGGGAGTTCCCCAATCAAACTCTGCTATGGTCTCTAAGTGCACCAAAGCAGCCAAGAACTGGACATGCACCGAATTCTCCTTGTTACAAAACAAAGTTTGCCCAAGGAGATAAAGCAGGAAAGCTCGTACCAGCTGAGAAAGGGGAATCTCCGTCAGGATATCAGCTTGATCAAACTCTTCCCGAAGCCAGGTATATAGGATATCAGCTTGATCAAACTCTTCCCGAAGCCAGGTATATGTGATATAACCACTCTCTGACACAATGGGAACCTTCCCCAAAAGATATCCAAGGGCACCCTTTCGCTCATGAATCCGCGGGTCAATTGGAAGAGGATCACCGCCGACTCTCAGGCCTGTAAGCAAAGCGAAGTCACCTGGAGTGATCGTCATCTCCCCAGCCTCCGGAAGGTGGAAAGTATTGGTGGTATCCCACCACCGCTCCATCAAAGATGTGGTCAATCCCAACTCCGCCTTCGGAAGGTGGAAACCAAGGATCAAGGGCTCGAAGCCAGCCAAAGCAATCGCATCCTTGGCCTCCTGAGGAAGCCTCTCATACCACTCAAACACCTGGGGGCAGCTTCCCCACACACGCAACCTCTCATTTGCCTGGCAAAATACGAAGAAGAAATCAAATACACAAAATATCGCCTATACAGGGGGCAACTTCTAGAGCTCAAACTCCCTATCAAATATCAAATTATCACTCTGCGAAATCTCATATACAAAAATCATTTGACAGGATAAAATTCTACCTTCCTATTGGTGAGACCAAAGTACTGCTCTGGCTCCCTGTGCAAGACCTCAAGTGGGATGTCACTGAGGGGAGGACGGTATCGCAAGGAACCACCACGCCCGACCAGGTGAACCTGAGGAGCATAAGTGGCAACGTCAAACGGTGGAAGAATATCACCACCTACAGCCTCGGGTTCGACCTCAGGAGGAATGGGTTGCGAGGAACTTCCCCCAACAGTGGCTCTGCGCCGACTTGAACGAAGAACACGGGAACTTGAAACCCCGCCAAGAATCGCGGCCTCAACGGCCGGAGCTTTGCCCGTATCCCTAGGCGCAGCAGGAGCGTCAGATGATGGAGGAGGCGGTGATGATGCCATCAGAACCGTGTGGTCGGAAGGGACGACGGCGGTAAGGTGGGGGATGGCGGCGGCCGACGAGGAGAGAGCGGCGGTGATTGTTTGAACGAGAGAAGAGGATGAGGGATAGAAAGGATGAAATGACCCGGGAGATCGATTAAGTTTAACTTAAATCGATTTTATGGCTTTTGGCTTTCTCACGGCCGATACATCGATTCCTCGGCCGAGACATCAATCCTTCGGCCGAGAGATCGATCTCCTGGTCTCCCAATCTATTTCCCTCAGCCATATCAAGTTTTGCTCTGTGCACTGACTCAAGCCACTACAGACTTCTAAGTCCTCAACCAACCAAGTAGCCTTGGGGGCACCCACGAGCCAATACAACGCCATCAAAACTAGCCTTGGGGGCATATCCAAGCATGAGGAAGCTCCCTCTCCACAAACTGCTGGCCAAAACAAGTCAGAACACTCAGCAACTCTGCTATTCACCGCCGTCAAAACAATTTAACAAGCTCTACGCCCGTAACAATCAATCTCAGTGGCTCGAAGCCCATTATCGACAGGCTCTACGCCTATATACACTCACTCAGTGGCTCGAAGCCGTAAACAACCCATCTCAGTGGCTCTACGCCCATTACCTCAACAGGCTCGAAGCCTATATCTACCATCTCAACTGGCTCAGAGCCATACCAACTCATCAACTCAGTGGCTCTACGCCCCCACCCATCGATTCAGCGGCTCCAAGCCCATCGTTTCAACTGGCTCGAAGCCATACACAATCAAGTTCTTAATAGGCTCAAAGCCTATGTTCGCTATCACAGCAGCTGGCTCTACGCCCGTTACCCCATCAAAGCAGCTCCAAACCCATTATCAACAGGCTCTACGCCTGTAATCACTCAACTCAACGGCTCCAAGCCCACTGTCTTAACTGGCTTGAAGCCGTAAACAGCCAATCTCAGTGGCTCGAAGCCTATTATCAACAGGCTCTACGCCTGTACTCATTCACTCAGCGGCTCCAAGCCTACTATCTCAACTGGCTCGAAGCCGTAACAACCAACTCAGCGGCTGCAAGCCCACCATTTCAACTGGCTCGAAGCCGTAACAATCAAGTCTACTTTAGCGGCTCAAAGCCCATTACTTCAACAGGCTCGAAGCCTGTATCTACCATCTGAAATGGCTCAAAACCGTACACAAGCAGTCTCAGCGGCTCGAAGCCCATTACCTCAATAGGCTCAAAGCCTATGTTCGCTATCACAGCAACTGGCTCGAAGCCGTAAACAGCCACCCTAGCAGCTCCAAGCCTATTACCAACAGGCTCTACGCCTGTACTCATTCACTCAGCGGCTCCAAGCCCACTATCCTAACAGGCTCAAAGCCCATCGTCTCAACTGGCTCGAAGCCATAGTAACTATCTCAGCGGCTCCAAGCCCAGATCACTGTCAGCAGTTCTACGCTTGCTATCTCAGCGGCTCGAAGCCCGTTACCTCAACAGGCTCGAAGCCTATGCCTACTATCTCAGCAGCCCATCATCGACAGGCTCTACGCCCGTATTCATTCATTCAGCGGCTCTAAGCCTTCGACTCAGCTGCTCTATGCTCGCTATCATTCACTCAGCAGCTCTACGCTCACTATCACTCATCGAAGCGGCTCCAAGCCCACTATCCCAACTGGCTCGAAGCCATGACAAGCATTCTTAGCGGCTTGAAGCCCATTACTTCAACAGGCTCGAAGCCTATATCCACTATCCCAACAGGCTCGAAGCCTATATCTACCATCTCAACTGGCTCAAAGCCATAGTAATTCACTTAGCGGCTCCAAGCCCTCGACTCAGCAGCTCTACGCTCGCTATCACAACTCAGCGGCTCAAAGCCCAACATCTCAACTGGCTCGAAGCCGTAAACAAGCAACAGGCTCTATGCCGCCCCAACAATCAAGACATTTATTCTCAGGCTCTACGCCTGAATGCTCAAAAATCTAACATTTTTGAATGCTCAAGCTCTACGCTTGGATGCCCAACCACCGTGTACTGGATGCTCAAGTTATACACTTGAATGCTCAAGCTCTACGCTTGGATGCCCAACCACTGCGTACTGGACGCTCAAAGCCTGTACTTTGAATGCTCGGATTCTGCCATCCGAATGCTCGAGCTCTACGCTCTGAATGCTCAAGTCCGGAACTTGATAGAAGCTCTAAGCTCAAAACAAACACACACGCACGGGCCCGTGCACATATTGCATCATCACATCGAGTCTGCATCATCATATCTGTTCACATCTAACAAAACATCATCACACATATACACTCTGCATATCTCTCATGAAACAGGTCAACCCTGTAATCAACCGGCTCTACGCCTCGGTTTTATTGATCGGTTCAGCGCCTCGATCCTTTGGCTCCATGCCAACACTTATGATGGAAAAGCTCCGTGCACAGACCATCAGAATGCAACCAGCCCTACGCTTCGGTTCAAATCACATCAAGCTCTAAGCTCCGACAACTCAGACCCTCGCCTCGAGACTGCAGCAGGCTCCACGCCTCAATCTAATCACCTCAGGCCCTTGCCTTATACCAGCTCCGCGCTTCAGTTCATCACGTCAAGATCAAAGCTCTGACACCACAGGCTCTCGCCTTAAGATCAACACCAGCTCCGCGCTTCGGTCCTATCCAATCTCCTCAGGCCTTCGCCTCAAGATTGCAACAGGCTCCACGCCTCGATTCCATCACTCTCCAGACTCTCGCCTCATGACTACAACCGGCTCCGTGCCTCGGTTCCCTCACCACCAAAGCTCCATGCTCCAGTTACTGGCCCTGCGCCCCCCACATCTCAAAAACAAACGGCGTCCAATTTATCCCCAGTAGATGGTTTGGATTCCACCCCACTACATCAATTCTTTCCAGCTCATTCGCAAGGATAAGCTACTCTACCGAGTTCCTTTCAGTCAAAGTAAGGATGATCAAGAAAAGCAAACGCACCTGCCGTGTACTGATCTACCCCAAAATACTAAGGAAGCTCTCTGCAAAAACTCCCCAGGTAGCCCCGCGCTCCTTCAACTACTCTTCGCCAAAACCCTGGCTCAGTCTAGGTACGTCACACTACGGCTTTTTAAGCCCTAAGGTACGTCTTCTGTCTCTAACCCTCCAAACTTTTATTTTTCTTTATTGCCCGAACTACGATTGGTCTGAATTTCCCTTGTGGAATACGTAGGCAGCCTCCCGGCCCGACCATAACAAACCCTTTTTTCGCCCGAACTACGATTGATCTGAATTTCCCTTGTGGAATACGTAGGCAGCCTCCCGGCCCGACCATAACAAAACCTTTTTCGAAAACCCTTGGAATAGTGGTTGGACCAAATTGAGTTGCTTTTTACAGCTTTGACTCTTACTCAAACATGTCTCGCGATCCGTCTGAGTTCAGTCAAAGAGGGGCATCTGTAGACACCCCAATTTGGCCTAACGATTATTTCAAGTCCCACCTTGGGACCATCCCGATGATGAAATGGATACAGTGATTGCTGATTGCTTCCTTGAGAACCTTAGGACTTTCGGTAAGAACTTTGAGCCACTTAGAGGACCCAATTCAAAGCCATACAGCCTTTCAGACAGAAATACAGAAGCCTAGGAGAATCCATATGTCGTCCGTGACATCGATCCCACGGCCCTAACATCATTTTCTCACCCGAGCAACCTGTTGCTAGCAAAATCTCCCTGAGAGATCAATCCCTCGGCCCCAAGATCTATCCTTCGGCCGAGACATCCATTCCTCGGCCGTGATATCCATTACTCGGCCGCCAGATCGACCTTTTCCCAGACTCTGGAACGTGTTCTGTCAGACGTTTGATCCGATTACACTACCTCTCCGATGCGTTCGGGCTATGCTCAGGGATTACGACGTAGAGTTAGAGATGCATTGCAATTGCAATTGCCATCTCGTAATTTGATTGGCCGGAGTGAGTCACCAATTGCCTATATAAAGGGCCTTTGGACTCCGAAAATAAACACACGAAATTCATAGAGTACACACTCTCTCAAGCCTCAAAACTCTGCACAAATACTCCCTCAAACCCACTCTTCAAAAGCCCTAACCTCCCGAAGGTAGCCATCAATCCGGCGATCAAATCCCGAAGTTCAAACCCTAACCCTAGGGTTTTCAATCAAGCAATCAGTCAATCACGCCCAATCCAAAGCAATCAAGCAACTGAGGGATCAAGGTGGTGAGGCCCAACGGCCTCTGGTTTGTCTTATTTACTGTATTTCTGACTAACCATAGCGTTTTGATCATATGTGTATCTTTCTGTCTGGTGTGAGGAAGAACACCGACCGGGGCTTCGATCCCTCGGCCGGTACATTAAACCAGGAGGATCCCTCGGCCGTGACATCCATTCACCGGCCGCGGGATCCATCTCCCTGGGACATTTTGTTTGCTTTTCTGCTTTCTGATGCATGCTTTATTTATCGCACTGGCTCACTTTGCTTACTGTTTAAAGGAATAAATAAACAGACTATATGTTGGGATTAAACAAAGCATCTATACGTCTTATGTTGAATAATTATGGGCCAGTCTCACGACTGGGCAGAGAGGGGTGCCTAACACCTTCCCCTGACTGTACTTTTGGCTCCCGTGTCGAGAATCTCTATCTGTTTTCCCAGTTTTAATAAACTGGGTGGCGACTCTGTTTTGAGGATAACCGCTATCATGTGGTGATGTTCCTAGCCATGGGAATGTCCATGATTTTGGTTTACGAAGCAAGCAACCAATCGAGCAAACAAACGTGATCAATCTGTATGGCGATGCCCCGTTTGGGAGGTGTCTACACTAGGTGGCGACTCTGTTTTGATGATAACCATTATCGTGTGGCGATGTAGCCATGGGAATATCCATGATCTTGGTTTATGAAGCAAACAACCAAACAAACAGCAACGATCAATCTGTATGGTGATGCCCCGCTTCGGGAGGTGTCTACAAGCCCATTAAAAAGCTAATGTAGGCCCATTTATTCTGTTGTAGAATCTACTTTAATCATGTTTGCTGAAATATACAAGCCCATTTAGTAGTAAAGAATAAGTAAGCCCATTAAACAACATACAAAGTCCAACTTTACAACCCAAAATAATACTTAAAACAAACCCTAGCCACTTTTCAAATAAAAAAAGGGGGAATTGCTGATCAGTGGAAAGAGGGGAAAAGATTTCTCAGGTCATGGACAACTTTTTAGGAATTCTTAAGTGATGGGAAGGAGGAAAACAATTCCTAATACATGGAATGGAAAATATATGTGGACAAAATTACCCCTCTACCTACACGACGTCGTTGAATCCCTCTCCCCAAAACCCGTATCTCTCTCGCCTCCAAATCACATCCAAACCCTAGCTCTGAAACCCCCCTCTCTCTCTCGCTGTTGCTCTCTGAAACCCATTCCGTTGCTCCTCTCTCCTCATCTCGTTGCTCCTCTCTTCTCCTCTCTCTCTTGCCAACCGACGACCAGAAATTCCCCCAACTCTCTTCGTCGATCTTCCTCGACGTTGTCATTGGTCTTGAATCTCCAGGCACAGTTGTTTTCTTTAGCCACTGACCTCAGGCGACCTTAGAATTGGCCGACCATCGCTGTCCTTTTCTGGCCACCGGAGACCTCTATCAAGTTTCAGAATTGACTGGGTTTGAACTTCCAGCACTGATTTGCTTCCGAAATCCCCAGCCAGGGTTGGAGATCTTTTTTTACCGTAAGTTTGAGAGTTCTTAGTATTCCTAATCCCCTCAATGTGGGCTGAAGGTTAATAGTTTTTTTTCGAGTTTATTAGGAATAAAATGGTGCTAAATGTTATCTCCTGGTGCTAAACTTTTTTGTTTGGCCGGTTGAATCTTATTTCCTTGCTAGATTGGATCTGGGTGTTGACTTGAACAAAATTTTAATTTGCTCAAACTGATGGGACGAGGCTCCCCTTTTCCCCCCTTATATTTTTGATTTTAGCATACAGGTATCGAAATGTAGTTGAATTTTCCTGGAAATCCTTTTATGTTTTTTGTGTTACATACTTTCCATATGTAATCTTTAGTTCTTGAATATCTTTTTTTTCTATTTTGTAAGTGATGCATTGAAAATATTGTGAAACCCGGATAAGTAATTCTGTGGCTTATATCCTAGTAAATGCATTGAGTTTCTTCTTGGTTATGATTTCATCTGAAACATTAGAGACTGAAACATTGTATCACTTGTAGCTGTTCATGCATTTGGATGTTATGGAACTTGAATGAATACCTTTTTTTTACTTTGTTTGCATACCTTCATATGAGTGGTTGAAGATGAATGTATTTGGCTTTCGTACAATTAGGCTAAGTGGATATGTTGATGGGCTACGTTTCCATTGTGAGGGGAATCCTAATTTGAGCCTTATTTTAGGAGCAGAGTGATTAGATCCTCTTTCTATGCAGTCAACCAAATTTTGGATTTAACTACTTCATATCATAATTGAACGGGTGCCATAGGATCTTAACGAGCCCTCTCTTGATTTTTGAACGGAGTGAGATGAGGACAGGCAATTAGAATGGTCTTTCTGATCTTTATGCAAGGTTAAGCTCACTGTCTTGCTGAATAAAAATTTTGATTGCATTCCTTGGCCTTTTATCTGTGCTTCAATTTCTCTTCCTCGTTGAGTTGTTCTTGTTATCACATTTGTCTTGTTTTTCTATGTTTTGGTAATGGAACTGGTTAGTGTCTTTCAGTGTGTATGGTTGACAATGTGCCCCCTAGTTCAGTCGCCTGATTAGCTTTGATTTAAGAATGGACTAAGTAAAACTCTGCTACTTTTGTATTTCCCATTAGTTTGATGGTGGTGGTATCGTAGTGCTGGGGAAGATATGAAATGGAAAGTAATGGCAGGTTAATGTGGGCGGGTAAATCTGTAGATTTATGGGTACCTAAATTACTTCAATTAATTTCAGTAATTCTGGTAGATCAGAGAAATGGACGGCATTATTTGTGTGAAAAGTGATGTCTTGCTGACAACCTGAAGCCTGAGTTGGCCTTGGAATTTAACTTTTATATGTAGGTATAAATGATTTTATCTGTTAACATTAGTGGTCACTGGTCACTGGTCTCAGCCGAAGTCTGCCATTTTATGGGGTTTGTAGTTTTTTTTTTTGGTCACTCATAGAGCATGCCAATCGGATTTTTGTGAATGATGAATACTGACCTCTGTTGTTTAAGCATTCTGGTTTTCTATTGGTTAGATGTTTGTCTATGTTTGAATGTCATCATTTTGCAATCAATTCTAACTTCTAATTTCATTTTCTTGGCCTTCTCGATCATTACTTGATACAATTCTCCTCGTTCCAGTCAATACATAGTTCATGTATAGCCTTCACATGTACGTTGTATTATACAACTGAGGGACAACAGCAGGCAAGCATTGAGAACAGTAGTAAAGCAATGGCACAATAGCAAAACCACAACATCAGTAGCCGTAGCAAAACAGCAGCTGCCTGCTACCATAATAGCGGCAAACAACAGTAGCAAGAAGTATCACCTGCTTGCGATGATTGCTGTTGCTACTGCTGTGACTGCTCTGCTGTTTTGTTGCTACTGTAGTGCTGAACGAACAGCTGTTTTAGGATGTGTAACAGTCAGTCACTTCTATTTCATTGTATTCACCTATCCTTGGGGTGTCCCTTCGAGTGTTTAGGGCCTTTTCTAGGGGCCATGTCCCTAGTTTTTACTGCTAATTGTTGTGTGGCTGCTACTGTTGTCTCTGTTATGGCTGCTGCTGCTACATTGCTGGTGCAATCAGCTGCAAAATGCTATTCTGCTGTTATGTATTTCTATTTTTGCAGTTGCAATCTGCTATAGCCTGTTCTGCTATCATGCTGCTGCTAGTTTCTTACATAGGTTTTCTGCTCATTCAGCTCAGTTGATGCTGATGTTTGCAAATGAAAGTAGTTGATGCTGATGTTTAAAATTGCTTTGCATTGTCTTCTTCCATTAATAATGCAATGCAATTTGGCTAAGTCTGAAATAGTTTTGGTTGGCCCTAGGAAACTAAGATGATCTGAAACATATTTTTAAGATTTCTGCTTCACAGGTTGCTTATTATGGTTTTATGTGTAAACTTCTTGGTTTCATGTGCAATTATATCTATGATGGCACATTCAAAGGCCAAAGCTAGGAAATCAGTAGTACCACCTATCAAAGTGAAGGTCAAGAAGGGAAGTAGTTCATAAAAGGAGCAACGGAAACCAACTGCTTTCGCTGTTTATGTGTGAGTTTTTAATAGATTATATTTGATATCTTTTCTTATCCCACTTACGTATTAACCACTCAATCCTTGGTTAAATGCAGGATGGATTTTACTAGAGGTTTAAAGAAAATCTTTAAAGAAGATAATATAATAAAGCAAACAGAGGTTTGGATTGAGGGATGGAAAGAAACTGTATTTTTTTTATGAGTACCAATTTTTAATATTGTCAATGATATTCATTTCCTATGTAGGTGATGGGAGCCATGTCGGAATGGTGGCATGACGGATACTTGCGGAAAAACTATGACGAAACTTATCAGGGATCAAGCAGTGACGAAGGGAATGATGAGGAGGAGGTGAATGATGAGGACTGGAGTGAAGAAGAGGACATTTGTCCGCCCCGTCCAACGAAGAAGAAAAAGAAGAGTAAAGGGGAGAGCAAAAAGAAGAAGAAAGTGCCGGTATGTCAATAACTAATGATGCTTTACCTCACAATTTGAGTTTAGCCCCACTGTAACACAACTACTTAATTTTACCTCACAAATCAGTTTTTGATTGTTTGAACATGTAACCGTTGCATGCTAACAAAATCACCACCCAATACCTGCTATGTTTGCTACCTTTTGTGATAATGAAATTACTAGCATGCTAATATAAATTTTCGTTTGGTTATACTTACAGCTTTTTATAATGACGAGGTGTTCCCCTAGGAAATTTGTTTCCTTGATTCGTACATTGACTACAGACCAACGTGATGCAATCAAAGCATTTAATCCATTCCATACACTACTTGCTGTCAAGTGTGGCCATATGCACAAAGCCTTTGCTATGCATTTGGTGCAATGTTTCAATCCTGAAACTTGCAGCATAGAATTTAGGAGGGGCGTAGTTGTTCATATTACTGAAGAAGATGTTGCTAGAGTTTTGGGGATGCCGATAGGGGACACACCCATGCCCACAGAATGCCTTGAATCACACAGACGAAAAATTCAAGAGGACTTTAATGGAGGTTATAAGGGGATTAAAATCGTGAAATTGGAAAATGAGATTAAGAAAAAAAGTACTGATGGGAGGTTTCATAGGGCGTAAATGCTATTTACATTGGGATGCTTGCTATGCCCCACCACAAAGGAAGTTGCGGGGAATAGATTGTTCCCAGGGGTGGTTGCCGATGACCTTGAAACCTTAAAGACGTATAAGTGGCCGGCCTTTGTGTTGGATTGGTTGGTGAACGAGATTCAAAATTATAAGGTTCGGGTAACCAACAAAAGTGGACGGAAGGCGGAAGGAGTTGGTGGTAGTTTGTTCCTTTTGATGGTATGTTTACTTCATTTTTCTATCATTGTATTTCTAACACTTTGAATAACAATAATATGGTTTTTGTACGAAGTTAAAAATTATGACTTGTTTGGCAGGTCATATATTTTGACTTAAATCCATTGGATGTTGAAGTTGGGAATGAACCTGAGGCTCCAATTGGCTTATGGACCAAGGAATTGATCGATATTCGAATTTCCAAGGAGATGGAGGACATGCCAATTGAGGATTCTGTTTTTTCTCAATTCCCTCCCCACAATTTGAAAAATCAGGTGATGGTATTGGCTTAGTTTAGATATGTCATAGATTCATGGTTCTTTTACCTTCAATTAGTTTTCACATATGGTCATATTTTTGTTTTTCTTATACCATTTCAGATTTGCATTGATATGTACAAGGAATACATGCATCAATTTATGAATAACTCAAAATTCTTGCATGAAATGGATGCTGCTATGGGCGAGGCTGTCGTTGGAAGCCCTGTTGTTGGAAGCCCTCAAGATGGTCCATGGGCAGAACCTGTAGAAGATGAAGGCCATTCGCCTCAATTTAGTGCAAATTTTGAACTGCATCAATATGACAAGCAGGGGGAGGAGGAGGAGGAGGAGGAGGAGGGGGATCAAATTCAAGAGAAGGGGGAGGGGGAGGGGGAGGAGGAGGAGGAGGAGGAGGAGGGGGATCAGATTAAGGAGACAAGGGATGAGATTGAGGAGGAAGGGGAGGTGGGGGGGGACATCAAACATGGGTCGGCGTCTAGTAAGCGAAAGCAAGAAGAGGTGGCGATCTCGACTGATCCCACAAAGAGAAAACGTAGAAGAAACGTGAAGCCGAGCCCATCTATTAAATCTCCGTATGTTGCACAACCCTTCGTGAAGACAACAAAATTAACGGAAGAAGAAGAAACAATCATCAAGTATCTTATTAAGGGACTGACAAATGATTTAAGGTACTTTTATCTTTTTTCGCCACATACCATATGACTTGTAGGATAAACCATCGGTTAGATTTATGAAACCATGGTATCTCTTTCCCAATTTTTTTTTACTAACAAATTATTTGGGCACAACAGCGAGGTGTTGATCAGTATTGAAGGGGCTAAGTGGCCCCTTACTCGCAAGGAAGTTGGTGAATCGTTTCGACCGAGGGGGCTTGTGCCTAATATGGTATGTTCCATACTTCAATTTGTGTTATGTGTGTCATAACGTTGCCCTAACTGTCATACGCTGGACTACACGTAGGTTATGTACACTTTTACGGAATGGCGGATGATGAAGGAAAGAGCCGTAGCAACTAACGGTCGCCCATCACGTCACATTTTTGCTCCTGCCTTTGCGGTAACATATCCATCTTATTATGGTTCAAATTTTTTTTAAAACTTTATTTGTGATGTATGTGAATTTTTTTTTCCCAGTCCAATCTACTTGCAGCTCAAAGTGATGAGTTCAGCACTGTATTACGGGATGATTGCGACCCTAATAAACTAGGTTATGACCTGTTAAAATGCGACATGGTACGTAACTAATCCCAATATATCCCAATATGTGTGCCCCCAATTTTATTTTGACTTAATGGTGGCCTATTATTTTCAGCTTTTGTTGCCTGTGCTTGTAAGTGAACACTAGTTTTGCGTCTGCATATCCCTTGTTGAGTCACGTGTGTATATTCTTGACTCAATGAAGCACACGGCACAAGACTTGGACCAATTGGAGCAAGTCAACATTATAGTAAGTTGACGCTGGACCTAATGCATTATTTCTTGATTAGCGCCCTTGTTATTATACTTACAAACTTGTTTTTAATTTCAATTAGAGCAACAGAATCTATTTCAACTCCTTAAGAAGAGACCCACGCGAAGGTCACAAAATGAATCCCGCGCATTTAAAGTTGAATATTCTGATGTGCCACAACAAAGCAACATGTTAGTCATAACTTCCATGTGCACCAAATTTGGTTGTCATTCTTTTGGGCCTTTTAGTAATGTCTTTCAATTTTGTTTTTGTAGTCATGATTGTGGCATTTATGTAATGAAGTTTGTCGACCGTTGGGATGGTCGAACATATCCGTCGGGTGAACTTCAAGGAGCTCATATTCCGAAAATTCGCAAAAGCCTTTTGCTTCATCTTTTCATGGATGAAAATAACAAAGAACGAGACTCCATATTAAAAGCCATCCCTCGGCGATAAAAGTAAGCATATTACTCTTACCTTGGTTTTTATAGTTAATGATATAATTGTTTGGAATTATGAGTCTATTGGGATGGTATTTTTTTTTCCATTTGCGAGGTGTCGAAAAACTTGGATTCAAAAAGTTGGAATTCCTTGCTGGTTCGAACAATATGAAAACATGGGAATTAAAATATGTTCACATTGTGTTCAAGAACCTCCGCATGGACATCTTAGTTGTTAAGAACTTACATGAATCCCTTAATTAGGTCGACTTGTGAATGATAGTAGTTTCTTTGTACAGTCCCACAAAAGGAACCACATTCAAAAAATTAGAAAGCTATCGGCGGTTAGTGGATATGATATTCTACAATTTGGTTAGTGGATATGATTCCAGAAATTCCTTGTAATCTTCAGTCCATCGTCGGATTAGCAGCTCTTAATTCCTGACTGTGGTGTCATTGACTTCCTCTATAGTTCCACTGATAGTGTAACTAACCCCGGATTCATAGGGCATCAATTGTGTCCACTGTGCCAATGCTTCGCTGTCACGTACTATAGTTCTTACGTTGTAATTACTTGATTTCTATTTCAATTTGGATCCCTTTGGCTGCCAATTAAATGTAGTGATATGATTAGTTGCTGATCATCCTAGGGCTTCCACCACTCTCTATTTTGCTTTCAGCTGTCGTGCTTGCTGCCTGTCACTTTTGTGCTGTATCAGTTGTGCTGCTCATGTTCCAGCTGTTTGGTATTGTATTGTGCTGCTCTTTTGGCTGCTGAAATGAACAGTAGCAGCCTTATCTCCTCCTGCTGCTACTGTATTGATGTTGCTGGGGTTGTGGAGTGTTCTATGCTGCTGTTTTCTGCTGCTATATCAGTCCAGCAACTGAACAGTTCTGTTGCTGACGATGTTTGCTGCACAAAGTAGCTTCTCCTCATGCTGATCGTTTCAAGCTGCTGCTGCCAACCTGTGTTGTGCTATCCGGCACCTGTTGATTATACGAACCAGTGCAAAACTTCACCTTTTGTGTTTCGCTTCATTTGGCATGTGTTCCTCTCCCATTTGTTAGGTGGCATTGAAACATGTGGATTCCATGTTGGTTTTAATTTGCCTAGTTATATGGTGTACTTAGTATTAATTGGGTTAGATTGGTGTTTGCTACTATGGCCCAATCGGTCCTTTCTCATTGTAGCCACATATGTATATATGTAGGCACTTGGCTTAGATCAATTTTTTCAATCTATGATTTTCTCTCTTTTTTCCCTCCTTGGGTATGCCCCTTGTAGGCTGATGTACACTAGCCCCCCTTGTCGTGTATAGGGTGTAATTTGGAATATAGGAGCTCCATCCTGTCCCAATTCCCTCAGTTCCATTGACTACTAGGATCGGTATCATCGGCATGTACCTTTAGAAAATGGTAAATGAATATACAAGTAGTCAAGAAGGATGTCATCATCCTTGAGGAACAGGAATCTGGTTCAAGTCGTAATATGTCCACTGTATATGTACGTACCACTTGTAATCAAGGTATTGACCGCTGAAGATTTGCCATTGAAAACAGAATAAGCTCCTTGTTGACAAGTCACTGTACTTGATGAGCTTCTCCTTCTGATCAAGGTAAGTACCAGGCTGCAATGACAAAAACAAAGAAAGTGTTATCCCCATTACAAAACACAACTTCTGCAAAACAAAAGAGAACATACAAATTTGAGGAATACATTATATAACGTCCAACCTAAATGTGTCGGAGCCAATTCTTTCTTTGCTTCAATTTTCTTCTTGCTGAAGGCAAGCTCAAATGCTTCCCCATCTTGTTTATCTTCCCAGATGATGTCTTTCCTGTGGCTTTCAAGATCATTGAAGTATTCCTGTGGCTTTCAAGATCATTCGTAGTTATGGCCTACGTGGCCAACAAACCGTTAGCTTAGCTACCTTAACTGGCCCCCCTTGGCATGTATATGGTGCAACTTTTTTCATAGAGAGAGCAATTTAATTTCCACAAAGGACAACTTTATTTCATAGAAGGAGCAACAGTCTCCGGCAAGAAAACATAAAGTTCTTGCATAGATCCAACAACAACACCCTTGCCCTTACCTCTTACACTCGCACCCACCTGTTTCGTTCTCACCATTGCATAAATCAATCAAATAGCAAAAGAAAAAGGGAAAAACAGGGACAAAGGATGTTTGTTATCGATAACGTTTGTTCTTTTCTGGAAATTGTGCAGCACTTCACCTACTGGAAACAAAAGGTATCGATAACACAAAGGATGTTATCGATACCATCACTCTGATGGCTCCCCGTATAGCAAAGTTATCGATACCTTTTCCATAAGGTTATCGCTCCCCTCAGGTCTGGAGACTTGAGGACCAAAAATAATGCAAAGGTATCGATAATATCAAATTAGTTATCGATAACAATCAAATCTGGGAAGCAGCTGGACCAACTTTGAAGAAATGTTATCGATAACTTTGGTCTTATAATCGATAACAATCCAAACAACTGCAGTTTTTAAAGCTTTAGCTCTGCCATCTTGCCATGGCACCTCCGGGCATCTTCCGGGCCATCGTCACTTAACTCGAGGGACTTGATCACATAGCATCTCATGGTCTCGGGTGCTCGGTAACCCTCGAGGCTGTCCTTGGCGTCAAAGTGTGCCTTGTTCGCATGTTTCACCTCCAAAGCTCAACAAAACACCTTACGAGCAATATTGAATAAGAACGAGCATTTAAACATTAAAGCACCACAGTTTGGAGGATTTGAGCACCAAGATTATACAATCTTGAGTGCTTATCAGAGAGAGCAATTTAATTTCCACAAAGGGCAACGTTATTTCATATAAGGAGCAACACATGTGGATTCACAGAGCAACTGTCTCCGGCAAAAAAACATAAAGTTCTTGCATAGGTCCAACAACAATACTACCACAAATTATAATAATTACTAGAATGAAAGAAAAATACAATTACTCCGTTTCGTCATCGGAATAATCGGATACTTCAGGGTCGGATGCATACTGTGGATTCCTCTTAATTCCTCTAATAGATTCTCGTGGGTCGAAGCCATCCTTTTCAGCTTCCCTCACTTTCTTGATTATTAGGCCTTGACGGATTAGGCGCCTGGACATTGCATTAATCTCGACCTGCAGCCTTTCGCACACATCGTTATGGAGACGGTTTGGCCTTCTTCCGGCCATCATCTGGGCGGACCGTGCTTTAGGCACCTTAAGTAGGTACTTATGACATTTCACTTCCAACTTGTTCCTCTGTACAAACATGTTAGGTCAGTTAAGTAAATCACCGGCTTCACCCTCAAATGAAGATTGGTTCCAGTCTAGTTTGAAATAAACATCTTCACTTGCATCGTATTGCAACAAAGGTTCGACAAATTGTCGTTTGCCACACCTGTCGTATATAGCAAGCGTATAGTCCAATCTAGGAAGGAGCCGTTGATCTTCACGTGGACTGACGGTTGGCAGTGGCAGTTCACTGCCTATCCTCGGCCACTTATGAAATGAATTGCGTGACATGACCCCGCGGTACCCACGGGTTTACGGGCAAATCTTCACGAGTCCTTGCTTTAAAGTCCGCCAACCAAGCATCCATAACAGAAAGCCGCGAATGTCGACGATCGTCCCCTTCATCCATATCACTTGGTAGTCGGAAACGGCGGAAACGGGAGTTGTTCGGTACATCAACAGGTGTGGGGTGTACTGGTGGCGGCAGTTGGATTGGTAATCCACCATATTCGTCTATCGATCGTTCCACAACTTCCCCGTTTCTGAGAACTCTCATAGTTCTTGTTTCAAGTAAACGATGCAGTTCGTCATCTTCTACCGAACCTAACGAAGGCCGGATGTTTTGATGTTGAACAGGTGGGGCTGTACGTGTACGTGTACGTGCCTGTGCCCGTGTATGAGAACCAGAACTCTCTCCCTTTTCTAGTCTTCTTCCAAAAGGATAGTTTGGATCCATATCTTAATTGTTTTGAATGCTTCATCAATGGCCCAGCAAGTGTGTATATAGATAGGTAAATTAGTTGATATGACCATTCACTGGCCCCCCTTGTCGTCTATATGGTGCAACTTACTTTCAAACACAGGGCAACATTTTGTACTGACTGGGCAACTTAATTTCATAAAGGGAACCACAAATGTGGAGTGACAGAGCAAGTGTCACGGGTAAGAACACAATAAGGTGATAAGACCATTCACTGGCTCCCCTTGTCGTGTATATGGTGTAACTTATTTTCAAACACGGGGCAACATATTTTCCAGATAGGGCAACTTTATATCATTGAAGGAGCCACATATGTGGACTGACAGAGCAAGTGTCACGGGTGAAAAAACATAATGGTGATATGACCATTCACTGGCCCCAGTAAGAGACTTGTAGTAAGATTCTCTGACACCTATTGAATAGCTGCCACCGACCTTATTTCTCATAAATTGCAGACCTTCATCCGTGGAGAACACACCAAATTGCAGAGCAACTGTCACGGGGCCTAATGCAGAAAAGGGGGAAAGGACCTTTGACTGGCCCCCCTTCTCGTGATTATGGTGTAACTTATTGTCATATACAGGGCAACTTATTTGCCAGAATGGGCAACATTATTTAATAGACAGAGCCATTGCGATTAGTTTTGACAGAGCAACTTTAACGGCCCCCCTTGTTGTGAAAAGGAACCTTTTAATTATTACAAAATTCAATATTGTATGTGGCCATATGTCCTCTATAAATGACAATACCACCTGGTTGAGAAGTAGCCCTTTTTCTTTACCCACATTACCCTGTTAAATTCCATCTAAACAACTCTTCCATATGTTCAAAAGTTTGTAATGGAAGAATTAGAAGAACCAATCAATGCATGTGTTGATGCTGAAAGGGCGTTCGGAGCTGATATCATTAACAACATCCCTGCATGCTACATGATTTCCGTGGGCTACAAAGTCAAACAAGTTTCCATCAACGTGAAAGTGCCACCTTATTGGATGGGTGCTCTCGATTGGGTGCCACAAAATTATAAAGTAGGAGTTCATGCCGAAGGTTCAATAGAAGGACGAGAAAATGCAATTCGAAGTATAATGGGTTGGAACGATGATGCAATACTGCCTTACGATTCAACCAATGGAACCTTTGACATCGTTGTCTATTGTTGCGGTATGCAATGGGACAAACCACTCCCAAACATCGAGGACGTGATTTCAAATTTGGTTGGCATGGATAACTTCGACTTATTAATTATGTTGGAGGCCCCATATCCCATTGAAACTCATCGGGAATTTTTAGCAAACATGGGCTTCGTAGGCCAACATGCGGTAGAGGGGGCATTATTCGTGACCGGCAATGCATGGTTCCTCTACACAGGCAAAAACATCAAAGTGGAAATGAAGGTGCATGACAATGAGGAGATCAACGTGACAATGACCCGTAAAGGTTATGAGCGCCACGTTGTGAATCTGCTACAACGAAAAAAGAAGGGAAAGAAATAAATTGTTCACGTATAACTGTAGTTCGTGTGTATTATTTTACCTTTAAGTGGTCGTGCTTGTAGGTCAAACTATTGTACGAGGTTATTGTCATGGGTTATGTCATTAATTATTCAGAAGGAGTCCACCCTCCACTTGCTGCTGCGTCTCAGGGGTGGCATGAAGATCTTTGTCAAGACCTTGACTGAGAAGACCATCACTCTAGAGGTGGAGAGCTCCGACACTATTGACAATGTGAAGGCCAAGATACAGGACAAGGAGGTTGATCTTTGCTGGGAAGCAGCTTGAAGATGGAAGAACTTTGGCTGACTACAACATTGAGAGGAGTCGTATGTGATTTGTGATTGTATGGACAAACTGTTTTTCTTTTCATTTTGGTTTCCGTGTTTGGGTACTATGGCGGCGTACTATGGCGGCGTGTGATCTTAGACGCCAATGGCCATAAGATCTTGTTGGGTCTGGAACAATACCGAATAAAAACTTAGTTTTTAATATACTTGGCTTATTATTGCGATTAGTTTTGTGCTTATTTTGCATTCTCAGGTTAAAATATCTTGGCTTGGTTAAAAGGATGTTGTATTATGGTTGTAGCATGAATGGGGTTTTGTTGTTGCATTGTTGGTCATCCTGTTTTGTTTCAGATATTAACGGATGAACAAGAATAAGGGATGTCTTATGGAATCAAGAGTTGAGGAGCCCATGTTTTGGGAGTTAGGTCTTATGGAATCAAGAGTGGTGTATATGGTGTAACTTATTTTCATACACAGGGCATCTTTTTTTCCCAGATGGGGGCATCTTAATTTCATAAAAGGAGCCACATATGTGGACTGATAGACCAAGTGTCACAGGTAAGAAAACTTTACAAAAAGGTGACATGACATTTCAATGGGCCCCCTTGTCGTGTATATGGTGTAACTTATTTTCAAACACGGGGCAACATATTTTCGAGATAGGGCAACTTAATATCATAAAAGGAGCCACATATTTCAACTGACAGATCAAGTTACAGGCAGGGCAACTTATTTGCTAGAATGGGCAACTTTATTTTACATACAGAGCCACTTAGGTGAACTGACAAAGCAACTGTGACGGGACAGCCATTCAGTGAAAAGAAACCTAAGCAGTGCTTACACCATTCATTATTTCATGTGGCCTTATGTCCTCTATAAATGACAATACCACCTGATTGAGAAGTCCATAGCCCCTTTTCTTAACCCACATTACTTTGTTAGATAAATTCCATCTAAACAACTCTTCCATAGATTCATAAGTTTGTAATGGAAGCTTTAGAAGAAGCTATCAATGCATGTGTTGATGCTGAAATGGCGTTCGGAGCTGATATCATTAACAACATCCCTAAATGCTACATGATGTCTGTGGGCTACAAAGTCGAAAAAGTTTCCATCAATGTGAAAGTGCCACCTTATCAGATGGGTGCTCTCCATTGGGAGCCACAATATTATAAAGTAGGAGTCCATGCTGAAGGTTCAATAGAAGAACGAGAAAATGCAATTCGAAGTATAATGGGTTGGGACGATGATGCAATACTGCCTTACCATCCTTACCATTCAAACAAGGGAAGCTTTGAGATCGTTGTCTATTGTTGTGGTATACAATGGGACAAACCACTCCCAAACATCAAGAACGTGATTTCAAATTTGGTTGAAATGGTTAACATTGACTTATTAATTATTTTGCAGGCCCCATATCCCATTGAAACTCATTGGGAATTTCTAACAAACATGGGCTTCGTAGGACAGCATGCGCTAGAGGGGGCAATATTCGTGAGCGGCAATGCATGGTTCCTCTACACAGGCAAAAACACAAAAGTGGAAATGGAGGTGCATGAGAATCAGGAGATGAACGTGACAATGACCCGTAAAGGTTATGAGCGCCACGTTGTGAATCTGCTCCAACGAAAACATAAGGGAAAGAAATAAATTGTTCCCGTATAATTGTAGTTCGTGTGTACTATTTGACCTTTAAGTTTTCGTGCTTGTAGTTCAAATTAATGTACGAGGTTATTGTTGTGGGTTATGTCATTAATTATTCCTATGGTCGACTGGAAGACTTTTCGAAACTGATGAATTGTACTCGCATTTGCACGATGGAGATGATGTCCCATATTCATACAAAATGCAACCACGTAATATGTAAGGTTTTGGTGTTACTCAAAACGCCAAGAAAGTTTAATATGACCTGTCACGGCTGTAATTGAATTGAAATAAATACTCCGACCCGAGTTTAAGGCATTGGTGTTACTTAAATCCATATACCACTATATTTCCCAGAATTTAGTTAAAGAGCCAAAATAAATAAAGTTTACTTCTATAACCAACATTACCAACCAAACGGAAGGCCCAATGGGATAGGCTTCAGAGTCAACTACAAAACCACCTGACTAACACATACAACCAAAGCTATGACTGCCCTTAACATGACCATTACACTTTTAGTGTCAACAATAGTTAGACAGAGAGAGAGAGGGGGGCTAATTACCATACAAAAAAATAAATAACCAATAGTTCAATTTAAAAGGGTCTAGTACAAGCAAATTGACACAATTAGCAAATGGCATCCCCACCGTGCGATTGCACCCTGGTACGCCAAATAGTAGGATACCGATCTTGAGCCGAACCAACCTTGCGTGCCTAGAACACAGTTACAAAATTGTTAATTCATCAGAATTAGAAATTTGCATTCCTTACATAACAGAAATTTGATTGAATATAGAGAGAATATCCCCAAAAACCACCCAACTGGGCGTTTGACCAAAGATTAGCAATGAACATGATGGATGTAACCGAACATGCTTTCCAATCAATGCGACCTCATATCCAAGTTGATCATAACCGGAATACATAGCCACATGCTCTCAAAGTGAAGAGAGACAAGTTTCTTCCTCAAAAGACACCTGTGCATTCCAACGCCAGTAAGTTGGAATAATAAGATTAAGCTCATGCTGAAGACAAGTGTCCAATCAACATACAATGTCTTGGCATCTCCGCATGGATTTGGCATTCCCAACACCACGTATTATTGAGGCACACCCTCCCATTCCTTATAAACATAGAGCAAAGTCAAAAGGTGACCATTCGGATGGCAAAATTGCACCTTATAGTGATCAAATTGAAGCTTATCTTCCTCATTACCCACTCTGCAAAATATGCTACTGGCATTTGGCATTATCGCAGCAAGAACAAGACCCTCTTTACCCAAGCGGTGCTCGAAGCATTGAAGAATTAATTTTCCCAACCAAGGTTCAATGCCCAATCTAACGAATTTCAACCCGTCTGTTGTTAAATTCAAAACATCGTTCTTCAATAAAACAGCTCCTAACTGGATAAAATTTCTAATAGCCATGTCAATAGCTATTGCATTAAGAGCATCAATAAAAACTACACTATGAACATCAGTTGTGCCCAAAGCAAGAATCCTTAAAACTGCCACTCCAAGATGAACCCAAGTGATCTATTGGGTTCCTGATGAGGTGGCATCAATTGAAAATCACTCTCAGAATAAAGTCTATAACACCTTCCCAGTTCAATTCTCCCAGCACGACCAGCTCGTTCATTTGCAGAGCTCTGACTAATCTAGCAAACCTTGAGGACATTCAAACCAGAAAAGGTTCAAACCTAGTCTCTTTCACCATAAAAGGTAAAACAACTACAGAGGGAAATTTGAACTTTTTACAATTCCGTTCTACTTGCATCTAAGATTTGAACTTTTTCACAAGCCCATCATACTTTTCAAATAAGGTGTAACTTTTTTCTCAAACAAGTTAGCGTACGATACGATTAGGATACGAGTATATTTATTCATAGGAGACACGCTCCATTCCAATTATCCAACTGGAAATCCCAACGACGTCTTACCCAATCAAGGAATGGACTAAACTAGGATATGAACAAACAAACCTTATGAAGCATTACGTATTGACAATTCAAAGGCTTTAATAGTTAAAATGGCTATAATAGAAACTTATCAACAAAAGAAACTACTACAACCAGTCTTATGAATCTTACCTTATTTTCTGCAGCCATCTTTAGTTTCCCCCAACATGCATCTGCACAGAAACATCCGTAAAACCATGTTAATTTAATTTCAACATCAAAGCACAAAACCATAAAGAAGTGTGTGCAAGCACCCTAAAATATCGATATGATTCCAGTTGAATGCGATAATAATGGCTACACACATCAGGAAAAACCTGTTGATTATACAGACCATATTTTAATTAGGCACACATTCGTTGACTCCAAGAATTGGGAGTTGAGGCAGGATTATATAGGGAGCAGAGATATTTTTCACAAATATCCAATGGAACATATCAGTTCACAGGCTACATGTATTACTCTATGGTCCACTGATCCAAATGAACTCCAAACAACACATAAGCTCCATCAACAGAAATGTTTATGATTATTTTGCAAGTAAATTTCTTAGTCAAAGTAAATTCTAAGGCCCAAAAACATTTAAAATATTGTGTGACTGTACCCATCATCCGGGTATTGCAATGTTCATATAATATCATCCCGGTATTGCGGATTGGCATGTGCTACGGTTGTGCCCTGGTTCGCGACATCGGCTGCAAAAAACTGTGCCCTTATCTTGTGTCTGTGACTCAATCCTTCTCTTTTTCGGTCGGCCCGGCTGCCTTTTCACAGCGGGGGGATGTAAAAAAGGATCAGTACAAGAAACACCAGTGTTGACGTTACTATCGTTGAGGTCGTTAACAGCCAAAAATGATGATGCACTAGGCATGTCATGCAACGGCACTGGGGACATGGTATTATCATATATCGCCATTTGCATCTCCTTTTTTAGGAAAGGATCCACCATGTCATAAATAGAAAAACCAGAGCTCTGAATAGCACGAGCAGCATGAGCGCAAGGAATTCCAGACATCTGCCAAGCAAGACAACTGCAATGTCGAGGGATCAGCTTGACTGCATAAAGTCGCCTAGTGTCATTAGCGACAATGAACTCGGTCGGTGACGAGTTACGATGCGTAAATTTCCGAGCATATTCTTGAGATTTCTTAATTTCCTTCTCAATTTCTTTGCCAACCGGCAATTTCCATTTCCTAACCTCGGTATGCTTACGGAGCAACAATGCAGTGGTCTTGGACACATGTCCTGTCATAAATTGGATGATGTCCAATTCCCTTAATGGCAATATCCAAGCATTGAAACATTCAGCCAGATTCGTGTACATCTTGTCCCATCTCTTGTAAGGGAAAAATGCATTCGACCAGTGCTTTGGATTGTTATCTTCCACCCATTTTAATAAATCAGGAGAAATTCCATACAACTTGCCTAAATGATACTTGAATGAGTCTTCGGTCCTTGCATACGCAAGATCATTAACCACCTTTAGAGCCGTGTTCCGTCTTTCAGCTTTCTACCCCTTTGAGCTAGCAAACTTGCTGAAGTTTTCCTTTAGGTGACGGAGACACCATGCATTACAATCGCCACCAAAAACCTTAATTATACCATTAAACAAAGAAGTATTCCGATCGGTGACCAACACGACTCAACATCCTCCAAGAACTTCCTTCAGATTAACCAAGAACCATAACTAGTCTTCATCATTCTCACTAGACACAATGGCATATGCTAGGGGGTACAACCCATCATCCGCATCATGTGCACTAGCCGAAAGAACGTGGCCCCGATAGTATCCGGTCAAGAAACATGCATCCAATTTCAAAACTGGCCTTAGATAACCTGATCGGAATGCAGCAATGGAGCAACCATAAGAAACAAAAAGTTGCTTGAACTTGCCTTCATCTGTTGACGTCCATATTGCTCTAGTGTTTGGTATGGCTTCAACAAGCCGCCGACACATCCATGGGACTAGGTGGAAAGTCATCGAATGAGGTCCTGTGATGGCTTCCTTGGCCTTTTCTTTCGCCCTCCATCCTTGACCGTAATTCAGAGGACATTGGAAGACATGCTCAAAGTCCTTGCAAATATCCCTCGGCAAATATTCAGGCTTGTCCACAATTCGGTTTTTGAAAAGCAACCCCACTTGTTTACTGCGAAAGGTCAACTTATAATTACTAGCATCTTCTGCATTGTGTAAGTGCTCATTCCTAAGCATGATGACACGAACCAAATCAGATGAACCCTCACATTTTGCCGTCAGCTTCTGTAGACACCCCAATTTGGCCTAACGATTATTTCAAGTCCCACCTTGGGACAATCCCGATGATGAAATGGATACAATGATTGCTGATTGCTTCTTTGAGGACCTTAGGACTTTCGGTGAGAACTTTGAACCACTTAGAGGACCCAATTCAAAGCCATACAGCCTTTCAGACAGAAATACAGAAGCCTAGGAGAATCCATCTGACGGCCGTAACATCGATCTAACGGCCATAACATCAATCCCTCACCCGAGCAACCTGTTGCCAGTAAAATCTCCCTGATAGATCAATTCCTCGGCCGCAAGATCTATCCTTCGGCCGAGACATCCATTCCTCGGTCGTGTGATCTATTACTCGGCCGCCAGATCGACCTTTTTCCAGACTCTGGAACGTTCTGTCAGACGTTTGGTTTGATCCAACTACACTACCTTTCCGATGCGTTCGGGCTACGTTCGGAGATCACGACGTAGAGTTAGAGATGCATTGCAATTGCAATTGCCATCTCGTTATTTGATTGGCCGGAGTGAGTCATCCCTATGCCTATATAAAGGGGCCTTTGGGCTCCGAATTTAACACACAGAAATTGATATACCTACACATTCTCTCAAGCCTCGAAACTCTGCCAAAACACTCTCTCATACCCACTCTTCAAAAGCCCTAACCTCCCGAAGGCAGCCGTCAATCCGGCGATCAAACCCCGAAGTTCAAACCCCAACCCTAGGGTTTTCAATCAAGCAATCAGTCAATCACACCCAATCCGAAGGCAATCAAGCAACTGAGGGATCAAGGTGGTGAGGCCCAACGGCCTCTGGTTTGTTTTATTTATCGTTCTTACGCTTAATCATAGCTTTCTGATCATCTGTTAAACGTATATTCTGGTGTGAGGAAGAACACCGACCGGGGTTTCGATCCCTCGGCCGGTACATCAAACCAGGAGGATCCCTCGGCCGTGACATCAATTCACCGGCCGCGGGATCCATCTCCCTGGGACAGCTTTGTTTGCTTTTTTGCTTTCTGAATGCATGCTTACTTATCGCACTGGCTCACTTTGCTTACTGTTTAAAGGAATAAATAAACAGACTATGTGTTGGAATTAAACAAAGTATCTACATGTCTTATGTTGAATGATTTTGGGCCAGTCTCACGACTGGGCAAAGAGGGGTGCCTAACACCTTCCCCTTATTGTACTTTTGGCTCCCGTACCCAGACTCTCTATCTATTTTCCCAGTTTTAATAAACTGGGTGGCGACTCTGTTTTGATGATAACCGCTATCATGTGGCGATGTTCCTAGCCATGGGAATGTCCATGATTTTGGTTTACGAAGCAAGCAACCAATCGAGCAAACAAACGTGATCAATCTGTATGGCGATGCCCCGTTTGGGAGGTGTCTACAGCTTCCAAGGACACCCCATTACTTTACATACCAATCGGTAGTAGACTCTACTATTATCCAAGTAATTGAAGCTAAACTTGTTAGATGCAGCAAATAGTAACACTGATTGCTTGAAAAGGTCGGGGCTTTCAAATAGTTGACCCTTCCTAGTTAAAATCTCATTTGCATTGTCCGGCAAGTACGGCACCAACCCCATCTCTTAGCTAAAACTATTGCTTACATTGCTTACCTCGCTGGAAGAAGGTATTGCCAGTATTCCTTCAGGCGAGCTAATGTTGTCAGTGACCATCGATTCCCTAACAAAATAAAATATATTTGGTTATTCATATGCAAACAAATAAATTATAACTGTAAATTAAAACAAAACAAGTCATCTAACCTTGTTGAATTATAAGCGGTATTGCGGATAGGGTCATTATTTTGCCCTATATCTTCTACAAACAAGTCGACATCATCTTCGTTCAAGTGGAACAACATTCCAACACCATTGTCGTCTTTCAAAGTTACATACTTCGTCTTGTCCCTCTTTATGTTATAGAAAAACATTTTACCTTCCAAATTAATGTGAAGGGCACCACAAACCTTCTCAAGCAACTCATTTACTTGACTTCCTTCCTCAAGTAGAACAGCTACACACATCCCACCGTTGTACAAGAAGGTGCCATTGGCGTTTACCTTCCGTTCTCCGCCCCAATAGCAAAAACCTGTCAATGTTTTCTTCTCCCGATTCTCCATACCTAAAAACTAAAAACGTAGATAATGTATTCAATTCAAGAACCAAATTACGCACACCACAACAAAAAAACAAATGATTACATTACGTGTCAAATCGCAAGTTGGTAAAAGTTATTACATTACAAAGAGAGCCAACACACACAAAAGTTCAGGGCATACAGTCCACGGCATACATGAGTGAGTTAAAACATGGGTGACTGCCCTTGATAGTCTAGGGCATACTATCTTAAAAATAGAGCAACAAAAGTTCATAAAAGGAGCAACATTAGGTGACTTAGAGAGCAACCTTTGTATTTTCAGAAAAAAAACAAGTTACACGACTAGAAGGAGAACCACATTTTATACACACCAACACACACAAGGGTGAAGGGACTGCCATTGAGTGAGTTAAAACATGGGTGACTGCCCTTAACAGTCCAGCGCATACTATCTTAGATAGAGAGCAACAAAAGTTCATAAAAAGAGCAACATTAGGTGACTTAGAGAGCAACTTTTAAATTTTCAGAAAAAGAACACGTTACATAACTTAAAGAATAACCACATTTCATACACACCAACACAGAAGGGTAAAGTGACAACCATTGAGCGAGTAAAAATAGGGGTAACATTAGGTGATTTAAAAAGCAACTTTTATATTTTCAGAAAAAAACATGTTACATGACTTGAAAAATAACCACATTTCATACACACCAACACACACAAGGGTGAAGTGACAGCCATTGAGTGAGTTAAAATATGGGTGACTGCCCTTTGTCCAGGGCATACAATCTTACAAATAGAGCAACAAAAGTTCATACAATGAGCACCATTATGTGGTTTAGAGAGCAACTTTTGTATTTTCAGAAGAAAAAAAAAAGTTACAAGACTTGAATGAGAACCACATTTCATACACACCAACATACACAAGGGTGAAGGGACAGCCATTGAGTGAGTTAAAACATCGGTGTTTGCCCTTAACAGTCGAGGGCATACTATCTTACAAATATAGCAACAAAAGTTCATACAAATAGCAACATTAGGTGGCTTAGAGAGCAACTTTTGTATTTTCAGGAAAAAAAAAGTTACATGACTTGAATTAGAACCACATTTCATACACACCAACACACACAAGGGTGAAGGGACAGCCATTGAGTGAGTTAAAATATGGGTGACTGTCCTTAACAGTCCAGGGCATACTATCTTACAAAAAGAGAGCAACAAAAGTTCATAAAAGGGGCAACATTAGATAACTTAGAGAGCAACCTTTGTATTTTCAGAAAAAAATAAGTTACACGACTTGAAGGAGAACCACATTTCATACACACCAACACACACAAGGGTGAAGGGACAGCCATTGAGTGAGTTAAAACATGGGTGACTGCCCTTTGTCCAGGGCATACTATCTTACAAATAGAGCAACAAAGGTTCATAAAAGGAGCAACATTACGCGACTCAGAGAGCAACCATTGTATTTTCAGAAAAAAACAAGTTACACGACTTGAAGTAGAACCACATTTCATACACACCAACACACACAAGGGTGATGAGACAGCCATTGAGTGAGTTAAAACATGGGTGACTGCCCTTTGTCCAGGGCATACTATCTTACAAAGAGAGCAACAAAAGTTCATAAAAGGAGCAACATTAGGTGACTTAGAGAGCAACCTTTGTATTTTCAGAAAAAACAAGTTACACGACTTGAAATAGAATCACATTTCATACACACCAACACACACAAGGGTGAATTGACAGCCATTGAGTAAGTTAAAACATGGGTAACTGCCCTTGACAGTCCAAGGCATACAATATTACAAAAAGAGCAAAAAAAAGTTCATACAAGGACCAACATTATGTGACTTAGAAAGGAACCTTTGTATTTTCAGAAAAAAACAAGTTATACGACTTGAAGTCGAACCACATTTCATTCACAACAACACTCACAAGGGTGAAGGGACAGCCATTGAGTGAGTTAAAACATGGGTGACTGCCCTTGACAGTCCAGGACATACTATCTTACAAAGATAGCAACAAAAGTTCATAAATGGAGCAACATTAAGTGACTTAGAGAGCGACCTTTGTATTTTCTGAAAAAAACAAGTTACACGACTTGAATGAGAACCACATTTCATACACACAAGGGTGAAGGGACAGCCATTGAGTGAGTTAAAACATGGGTGACTGCCCTTGACAGTCCAGGACATACTATCTTACAAAGAGAGCAACAAAAGTTCATAAATGGAGCAACATTAGGTGACTTAGAGAGTGACCTTTGTATTTTCTGAAAAAAACAAGTTACACGACTTGAATGAGAACCACATTTCATACACACAAGGGTGAAGGGACAGCCATTGAGTGAGTTAAAACATGGGTGACTGCCCTTTGTCCAGGGCATACTATCTTCCAAAAAGAGCAACAAAAGTTCATAAAAGGAGCAACATTAGGTGACTTAGAGAGCAACCTTTGTATTTTCAGAAAAAAACAAGTTACACGACTTGAAATAGAACTACATTTCATACACACCAACACACACAAGGGTGAAGGGACAGCCATTGAGTGAGTTAAAACATGGGTGACTGCCCTTAACAGTCCAGGACATACTATCTTACAAAGAGAGAAACAAAAGTTCATAAATGGAACAACATTAGGTGACTTAGAGAGCGACCTTTGTATTTTCTGAAAAAAACAAGTTACACGACTTGAATGAGAACCACATTTCATATACACCAACACACACAAGGGTGAAGGGACAGCCATTGAGTGAGTTAAAACATCGGTGTTTGCCCTTCACAGTAGAGAGCATACTATCTTACAAATAAAGCAACAAAATTTCATAAAAATAGCAACATTAGGCGGCTTAGAGAGTAACTTTTGTATTTTCAGGAAAAAAAAAACGTTACATGACTTGAATTAGAACCACATTTCATACACACCAACACACACAAGGGTGAAGGGACAGCCACTGAGTGAGTTAAAACATGGGTGACTGTCCTTAACAGTCCAGGGCATACTATCTTACAAAAAGAGAGCAACAAAATTTCATAAAAGGAGCAACATTAGATGACTTAGAGAGCAACCTTTGTATTTTCAGAAAAAAATAAGTTACACGACTTGAATGAGAACCACATTTCATACACACCAACACACACAAGGGTGAAGGGACAGCCATTGAGTGAGTTAAAACATGGGTGACTGCCCTCTGTCCAGGGCATACTATATTACAAATAGAGCAACAAAGGTTCATAAAAGGAGCAACATTAGGAGACTCAGAGAGCAACCTTTGTATTTTCAGAAAAAAATAAGTTACACGACTTGAAGTAGAACCACATTTCATACACACCAACACACACAAGGGTAATGAGACAGCCATTAAGTGAGTTAAAACATGGGTGACTGCCCTTTGTCCAGGGCATACTATCTTACAAACAGAGCAACAAAAGTTCATAAAATGAGCAACATTACGTGACTCAGAAAGCAACTTTTGTATTTTCAGAAAAAAACAAGTTACACGACTTGAAGTAGAACCACATTTCATACACACCAACACACACAAAGGTGATGAGACAGCCATTGAGTGAGTTAAAACATGGGTGACTGCCCTTTGTCCAGGGCATACTATCTTACAAACAGAGCAACAAAAGTTCATAAAATGAGCAACATTAGGTGACTTAGAGAGCAACCTTTGTATTTTCAGAAAAAAATAAGTTACACGACTTGAAGTAGAATCACATATCATACACACCAACACACACAAGGGTGAAGTGACAGCCATTGAGTAAGTTAAAACATGGGTAACTGCCCTTGACAGTCCAAGGCATACAATATTACAAAGAGAGCAAAAAAAAGTTCATACAAGGACCAACATGAGGTGACTTAGAAAACAACCTTTGTATTTTCAGAAAAAAAAAAGTTATACGACTTGAAGTAAAACCACATTTCATACACAACAACACTTACAAGGGTGATGGGACAGCCATTGAGTGAGTTAAAACATGGGTGACTGCCCTTGACAGTTCAGAGCATACTATCTTACAAAGAGAGCAACAAAAGTTCATAAATGGAGCAACATTAGGTGACTTAGAGAGCAACCTTTGTATTTTCTGAAAAAAACAAGTTACACGACTTGAATGAGAACCACATTTCATACACACAAGGGTGAAGGGACAGCCATTGAGTGAGTTAAAACATGGGTGACTGCCCTTTGTCCAGGGCATACTATCTTACAAAAAGAGCAACAAAAGTTAATTAAAGGAGCAACATTAGGTGACTTAGAGAGCAACCTTTGTATTTTCAGAAAAAAAACAAGTTACACGACTTGAAGTAGAACTACATTTCATACACACCAACACACACAAGGGTGAAGGGACAGCCATTGAGTGAGTTAAAACATGGGTGACTGCCCTTAACAGTCCAGGACATACTATCTTACAAAGAGAGAAACAAAAGTTCATAAATGGAACAACATTGGGTGACTTAAAAAGCGACCTTTGTATTTTCTGAAAAAAACAAGTTACACGACTTGAATGAGAACCACATTTCATACACACCAACACACACAAGGGTGAAGGGACAGCCATTGAGTGAGTTAAAACATGGGTGACTGCCCTTTGTCCAGGGCATACTATCTTACAAAAAGAGCAACAAAAGTTCATAAAAGGAGCAACATTAGGTGACTTAGAGGGCAACCTTTGTATTTTCAGAAAAAAACAAGTTATACGACCTGAATGAGAATCACATTTCATATACACCAACACACACAAAAGTGAATGGACAGCCATTGAGTGAGTTAAAACATGGGTGACTGCCTTTGACAGTCCAGGGCATAATATCTTACAAAAAGAGTAACAAAAGTTCATTAAAGAAGCAACATTAGGTGACTTAGAGAGCAACCTTTGTATTTTTAGAAAAAAAACAAGTTACACGACTAGAAGGAGAACCACATTTCATACACACCAACACACACAAGGGTGAAAGGACTGCCATTAAGTGAGTTAAAACATGGGTGACTGCCCTTAATTGTACAGGGCATAATATCTTACATAGAGAGCAACAAATGTTCATAAAAGGAGCAATATTAGGTGATTTAGAGAGCAACTTTTATATTTTCAGAAAAAGAACACGTTACATAACTTGAAAAATAACCACATTTCATACACACCAACACAGAAGGGTAAAGTGACAACCATTGAGTGTGTAAAAACATGGGTAACATTAGGTGATTTAAAGAACAACTTTTATATTTTCAGAAAAAAACATGTTACATGACTTGAAGAATAACCATATTTCATACACACCAACACACACAAGGGTGAAGGGACAGCCATTGAGTGAGTTAAAATATGGGTGTCTACCCTTAACAGTCCAGGACATACTATCTTACAAAGAGAGCAACAAAAGTTCATACAAGGAGCACCATTAGGTGGCTTAGGGAGCAACTTTTGTATTTTCATAAAAAAAAATGTTACACGACTTGAAGGAGAACCATATTTCATACACACCAACAGACACAAGGGTGAAGGGACAGTCATTGAGTGAGTTAAAACATGGGTGTCTGCCCTTAACAGTCGAGGGTATATTATCTTACAAAGAGAACAACAAAAGTTCATACAAAGAGCAACATTAGGTGGCTTAGAGAGCTACTTTTGTGTTTTCCGAAAAAAAAAAGTTACACGACTTGAAGTAGAACCACATTTCATACACACCAACACACAATAGGGTGAAAGGACAGCCATTGAGTGAGTTGAAACATGAGTGACTGCCCTTGACAGTCCAGGGCATACTACCTTACAAATAGAGCAACAAAAATTCATAAATAGAGCAACATTAGGTGACTTAGAGAGCAACCTTTGTATTTTCAGAAAAAAAACAAGTTACACGACTTGAAATAGAACCACATTTCATACACACCAACACACACAAAGGTGAAGGGACAGCCATTGAGTGAGTTAAGACATGGCTGACTACCCTTAACAGTCCAGGGCATACTTTCTTACATAGAGACACTACAAGAAAATGTGGCTTTAACGGCATTTTTATTACTGGCACTTTAAAAAATGCCGGTAAAACTGGTTATTTCCGGCATTAACACTAATGCCGGTTAAAATTACCTTAAAAACGGCATTAGGTATAAAATGCCGGTAAAAAGTACTTAAAACCGGCGTTTTCAAAAAAAATGCCGTTTTTAGTCTGATTTTGCACGCCAATTGTTCTAGAAGCACCCGCGAAACTTCATCCCTCCTCAAACGGCGTCGTCTCTTTGTATACCCAAAATCTTACTCTTATTTCCCACCTATTTTTTCCCGGGCCTTGCTATTTGTAGCCACTTATTTCCTGAACGTAGCCTGTATATACTATGGTACACACCTGTTTATAATATGGTACACAGACTACGTTCAGAAAATTTGTGGCTGCAAATAGCAAGGCCCTTTTTCCCTTACTTTTGAACTACCCTCCTAATTTTTTCCTCCGAGCCTATCAAAAAAAATCCCCAAACGAAAAGCACCAAGTCTTGATTTCTTCCTGATCATCGTCGATCTCTCATCGGCATCTTTATTGGTCGTCGATCTCTCACCGTCGTCACAGGTACACTCGATATCTTCCTGATCGATCTCTCTGTGTGGTCGTCACGTGATTTGGAGCACACACAGGCACAGAGTTCGGTTTAGATCAAAGTTCTGGGTTTCGATCTCTCTGAACCTCAAATCCCCTCTCTATTTAGAGTTATGGGTTTCGAGATTTCACTGCCGTTTCTAGATGTTGTCACTCTTCCTCTATCGTTTTTTTTTCTTTTTGGTAAACAAAGGGAAACCCTTCCTCTTCCTTTATGAATTCGAAGTTCGTTGCGTACACGCAACAGAAGAACGACTGCTTTCAGACGGAGTTTTCTGGGCTTGCAGGAGATTGCGAGGCCCACGTTTGTTGGGGGCCAGTGAAGGCGGGGGTTGTTTTCCTGTGGCTATGAATTTGTGGAATGGGAAAGATCTGTCGGTGACCTTGTTCCATAAGGATCACTACAAAATCTGTATGTGTGTCTCTCATTTATACACATATACATGTATATATATTCTACATATGCATCAAGGTTTATACATGCATTTAGAGATCTATAGGTAGATAGATGGGAATGAATGTAAGCCCTATTTTCTTCATTGAATCTGTTGTGCTACGTGATAGATGGAGAAATTAGCACTTTAGAGATTGATTACTACTTGTTAAGGGCATTCCTTGTTTTCTCCGTGATAATTGCTTTTTAGGAAAATTTAATGGAAAGTCCATCTCGAATATAACTTTCTACAACAGGAAATTTGACTAGCACCATGTTTCTTCCAGATTATATAGAGGTGCAGTGCTTTATAGTATAACCCTCTGTTTGTTGGCATGTTTTGCTTCTAATTTGACTCAAAAAAATTTATTTTTTATTTTTTTGTGTTTAAACTAATTTCTTTTTGGAAGCCTTCCAAGTGTTTGATAAAATGTGTAAAAGAACAATTACGTTCCTATCTGTTCGGTTATCCTTTTGGCTTCATCAGGTAGGCCCTGTATCAACTATAATGGTTTTTGGGAAAAAATAAGTATTAATAAGTGTTCCCTCTTGCCTATAAGTGATCAGCTCTGATTTTGTTTTGTTGGTTTATGCTGGTCATGAATCCAAGAAATAACCTTCGACCGAAACTAGTATGAAATCACTTAGTTGCTTTATTCATCTATCTTCGCTTGGTTTCTGATACAATTGTTCAACATAGGAGATTGTTTGGCATAATTAATCACAGAAGCTGCATGGGTTCTTTGTCGATCAGTGCAAGGGGTTGCCTTTGGTTTTGACTTATTGGTTGCATTTTTTTCTCTTTAATGGTTCTTGGCAATTCCATCTACAGTTCTTGGGCCGTAGGCACTTGATTGAGCTACACAGAGCAAGCTACAACACTGAGCTTTTTGCACCTTTGGATAACATCCCCTCTTCTACAAGCATAGAAAGAGCGCGAATTGAGGAAACGGTATTTATTTGTTTTATGTGTTCACAAAGTTAATTGTTTACCATTCCTGCAATTTCTTTCCCCTTATTTTTCACGGGTTATTGGTTAGTTTAGTGACAAAATGGGATTGTGTGTTCTGAAATTTGATGTGTTAAAACACTGACACAATTTCATGTTGTTACCATGACCTTTCGTTTAAGGAACACCAATATTGGGTTAGGTTTAAAAGTGATTGTGTCTGGGGTCTGCAACCTTTAGGAATGTTGATATTGGCTTACAGATTACCTTGCCTGTCCCATTTGATTTGTTCAAAGAATTGTTTGTCCAGTGGCAGTTATCCATTCGACAACCAATTTGTTTTTTAATTGGTGTGAAGGAGAAGATGACTGAATGTGAAGGAGTTTTTCTTTCATTTTTGTTAAAATTCGGTTTTTGCTGACCCCATTAGAGATAGACGCCAGGCTTTATATATATTTGTAAGTTTGTAACCCAGGCCGTAGAAGCTAACTCTGGTGATACACATACAAATCTCAACTAGAAATCACACTTTTTTTCTGTTTTTAGATTGGTGCAGAGAAACTTTGCACTATGGAGATGCTCAAAGTTCTCATATTCATTTACTTAGCATGACACTGGAATATTCTGAGGCCAATTTCCATTCAAGTTGTTCATCTTGTCATGGTTGATGTAAATTTTATCATGTGTACGCTGATGACTGTGCACTGAGTATTCTAATCTGTGTGTGTATGTACACTTGTGTATGTGTGCTTAGTTGTGAAATGGATTGCTTCAATCGACTTGATTTGGTCTCACGTTCAGCCAAAGAAAAAGGTTTTGTATCTTGGTCGACTGATTTTGTTAGGGCTTTTGTTTTGGTAAGATTTTGTATCTAGATCAATTGATTTATTAAGGACTGAGTTTCCTTAATGCTGATAGACTGATTCCTTAGGTTAATGCTGATCAACTGATTCCGTTTGGCTAATAGCAGATCTACTGATTTCTGCGTACCTACTCTGAAATCCAAACTGGTAAATTCTCAACTCAGTCGTATCTTATTAGAAAAAAGTTTAACTGGTTATACTTTAAGGCTATATTTCCTTAGATTTTGTTTGGTTAAATGCTGATATTCTTGCTCACCAACTTAAAACTGACTCTCTATTACATTCTGAAGTCATGCTATTCTCGAGAGGTAAGGTTCTGTAAGATATTTATAGGATGTGTGGTTTTCTGGAACTTGTGGTTGGGAAACATGGTAGAGAAATTTGAAGATTTAGGTGTTATGGATAGAATAGTACTCTCTTCAATGATACTTTGTGGTTAATCATTAATGTGGAGTATGTAGAAACTAATAACATTCTATGTGATATCTCTATGCTCCATCCACCCCATCTCAATCTTTTGCAAGCTGAAACTGACATAACATTCTATGTAAATTTTTTTTTGTTCTTTCTATTTGCTTAGTTTGACTGTATATGTTTTATTGTATTCCCTTTTGCCAATTTACATACCCTTTTATTCAATAGTTGGCAGGGGCTTGAATCAAATACATCTCATTTGGTCGACCGTGAATGTTGTCCAATTGGCTTTGTAAATATTAGATGCCTCCAAACTGATCCATTTTTTTTAAAATACTCCGAAATACTAGAGGAGAATAACTGTTTTTTGTGAATATTGAAATAGGTATAATGCAATATGAGTAATGATATTAGCTATATTGTAAATGGAGGTTTTGCTAGCTGGCATCGTAAAGTCCGAGAGTCTGAGAGATGACATCCTTGGTAGTGAGCTGTTAGGTAATAATCAACAACAGGTATATTTTTTCCCTTTTGCAACTAATTTGTGGGACTCAAAAAATTAACCATAACATGTTAGCAATATTCCTAAGTAGATATAGCTGAAAAGTGGAGGACACGAACGACGCTTAGATTATTTTCATAATAGTTTTGCTTGCTCCGACTAACAAAGTTAACCAATGGCTTCCTTTTTAAACCCTCACCCATTAATGTTGCAAGGATGGCTGACTCAATGGGTCAGCACCACGAAACGTAAGGAGACGACATGCCATTGAAGATCGCTGCACATGATTGTAGTTCTTTCCAAGGCTACTTTAGAGCTGCTTAGTGTCCAAATCAAGGTAAATATTGATTTTTTTTTAAATTTGATTGTGCTTTCTGTGACCTTGTAGTTCTTTTTAACTGGTTGATATTCAAGTATTTCTGGTTAATATGATGGGAATGAGTAAATGGTACTTAACCATCTCAAATTATATGATTTTCTTTTATGGAATTTATGATCTGTTTCAATTAGTTATATGTATCTAGTTATGCAAATTTATTTATTGTCATCCTCTCTTTTTTTGGGCCGCATTCACGTAATGCTTTTGGTATATGGTGTTTAGATAAAGCTTGATTACTAGTGGAGGCCAACGCTGTGGAAGAAGCTCGAAGGAAAGCAGAAGTGGAAGCCAAAGCTGAAGCCAAAAGAAAGAGAGAAGCAGCACACCTGGCTCTGCAAAAGGTAAAGTAGAACCTCTCATATTACAAAAGCAGAAGCTAGTCGCAAAATGCGACCTTCCTTGTGGAAGCCTAATAAATGTATCTGAAATTTTAATTTGCTCAAACTGATGGGATGAAGAACCATTTGGCCATGATTTGCTCAAACTAATTGAGTTTCCTCTTGGTCGTGATTTCATTTGGACCATTAGAAACTGAAACATGTATTACTTGTACCAGTTCATGCATTTGGATGTTCTGGAACTTGAACGTGAACACTTTTTTTAATGCTTTGCTTCATATCAGTGATTCAAGATGATTGGATTGGGCTTTCATAGAATTAGCTAGGCTAGATAGACTAAGTGAATGTGTTCAGGCAACTAGAATGGTCTTTCTGCTCTTCATGCACTGTTAAGCTCACTGCCTTGTTGACTAAACATTTTGATTGCATTCATTAGTCTTTCTGCTCGTCATGCACCGTTACACTTTGCAACTTTTTCTAGAGATAAGTGAAAGCCGTGGAATAATAGCCGGGATTAATTTTTAAAGTTGATGCTTTTGTTTAAAAGTAGCCTTAAAAAATGACTAAAAGAAATAGCTAGGATGCTGAAGTTGGTGTATAAGTATTGGAATTAATGTTCAAACCATGAAATGCTATTATACTAGGTTAATGTTATTATAGATCCATCTTGGGAATGGTGTTTGTTTACTGAAGGTTGTTTTCATCATGGAAAGTTTATGGTTATTATGCATGTGGTGGCTTTGAAATCGTTGAAAAGTAATTTTGGATAGTTAAAAACTCGCTATTATGTTGCACCGTATTTTTAGGCTCGGCCAATTCCTAGTAGTGTGATATGTTTGATGCATGTGTCATGTATCTTAAAACTTATTGATTATATAGGATGTTGTGGACTATATACACACGCACACACATACTTATGTATAAACTTGTAATTGGTTCTTGCATTTGCAGGTTGATAGGACGTAGACGAACATGGACAACCAATAGAAATGATGGGAAATCTTCCTGATTATGACAACTGTTTTTGGTCTTTTTGTTTTGGAGATTCGCAATCAAAAGCATGTTTTGGGTCATTGTGTTGCTTTGGTTAGTGGGATCTTTTGTATTTGGAGATACACGTGCAATTGGAACTTGTATTTTGACGCTTTGGGTTTGATTTTTACATTGGCATTCTATGCCCCGCATTGTTATTTTGTTCTTTGAGAATAGTCTTTTACAATGTCCAATTTGCTTATATGTGTAACTTGCATTTTGAATTTGCTAGTTGAACTTTCGCATGGAGGAAATAGTGTATTGTCAAAAATGGTACCAGGTTTGGAAAATTTGTTAATGAAGAAAACATGTTTTAAAAAATGGAAAATAATAAAAAAACGTTTAGTGATGGTTTAGACATAAAAATGGCATTTGGAAAATGCCGGTAAAAGTTGATAAGAAATACGGCATTTATAAAATGCCGGTAATACTACCTTTTCCGGCATTTGCATCAATTGTCGGTAATAATAGTATATTCGGCTATTTTTTTACCGGCACTTTAGAAATGCCGGGAAAACCAACAACAAATGACGGCTTTATTTCCGGCATTTGTACAAATGCAATTTTTGTATTACCGACACTTATCTGAACGGCATTTTTTATTTTCGTCAACAAATGCCGGGAATACTATTATCGGCATTAATTTCATCTTTACCGGCATTTATGAAATGCCGGAAAAAGCATAATTTCGCGTAGTGAGAGCAAGTAATGTTCACAAAAGGAGCAATAATATTAGGTGACTTAGAAAGAAACTTTTATATTTTCAGAAAAAGAAACACGTTACATAACTTGAAAAATAACCATATTTCATTCACACCAACACAGAAGGGTAAATGGACAACCATTGAGTGAGCAAAAACATGTGAAACATTCGGTGATTTAAAGAGCAACCTTTTATATTTTAAGAAAAAAACATGTTACATGACTTGAAAAATAACCACACTTCATACACACCAACACACAAAAGGGTGAAGGGATAGCCAGTGAGTGAGTTAAAACATGGGTGTCTGCCATTAACAGTCCAGGGCATACTATCTTACAAAGAGAGCAACAAAAGTTCATACAAAGAGCACCATTAGGTGGCTTAGAGAGCAACTTTTGTATTTTCAGAAGAAAAAAAAAAGTTACACGACTTGAAGAAGAACCACATTTCATACACACCAACACAAACAAGGGTGAAGGGACAGCCATTGAGTGAGTTAAAACATGTGTGTGTGCCCTTAACAGTCGAGGGCATACTATCTTACAAAGAGAGCAACAAAAATTCATACAAGGAGCAACATTAGGTGGCTTATAGAGCAACTTTTGTATTTTCAAAAAAAAATAAGTTACACGACTTGAATGAGAACCACATTTCATACACACCAACACACACACGGGTGAAGGGACAGCCTTTGAGTGAGTTAAAACATGGGTGACTGCCCTTTGTCCAGGGCATACTATCTTACAAAAAGAGCAACAAAAGTTCATAAAAGGAGCAACATTAGATGACTTAGAAAGCAACTTTTGTATTTTCAGAAAAAAACAAGTTACACAACTTGAAGTAGAACCACATTTCATACACACCAACAGACACAAGGGTGAAGGGACAGCCATTGAGTAAGTTAAAACATGGGTGTCTGACCTTAACAGTCGAGGGTATACTATTTTACAAAGAGAGCAATAAAAGTTCATACAAAGAGCAACATTAGGTGGCTTAGAGAGCAACTTTTGTATTTTCAGATAAAAAAAAGTTACACGACATGAAGTTGAACCAAATTTCATACACACCAACACACACAAGGGTGAAGGGACAGCCATTGAGTGAGTTGAAACATGGGTGACTGCCCTTGACAGTCCAGGGCATACTACCTTACAAATAGAGCAACAAAAATTCATAAATGGAGCAACATTAGGTGACTTAGAGAGCAACCTTTGTATTTTCAGAAAAAAATAAGTTACACGACTAGAAGAAGAACCACATTTCATACACACCAACATACACAAGGGTGAAGGGACAGCCATTGAGTGAGTTGAAACATGGGTGACTGCCCTTGACAGTCCAGGGCATACTACCTTACAAATAGAGCAAAAAAAATTCATAAATGGAGCAACATTAAGTGACTTAGAGAGCAACCTTTGTATTTTCAGAAAAAAACAAGTTACGCGACTAGAAGGAGAACCACATTTCATACACACCAACACACACATGGGTGAAGGGACTGCCATTAAGTGAGTTAAAATATGGATGACTGCCCTTAACAGTACAGGGCATAATATTTTACAAAGAGAGCAACAAAAGTTCATAAAAAGAGCAACATTAGGTGATTTAGAGAGCAACTTTTATATTTTCAGAAAAAGAACACATTACATAACTTGAAAAATAACCACATTTCATACACACAAACAGAGAATGGTAAAGTGACAACCATTGAGTGAGTAAAAACATGGGTAACATTAGGTGATTTAAATAACAACTTTTATATTATCAGAAAAAAACATGTTACATGACTTGAAAAATAACCACATTTCATACACACCAACACACACAAGGGTGAAGGGACAGCCATTGAGTGAGTTAAAATATGGGTGTCTACCATAACAGTTCAGGGCATACTATCTTACAAAGAGAGCAACAAAAATTCATACAAGGAGCACAATTAGGTGGCTTAGGGAGCAACTTTTTTATTTTCATAAAAAAAAATGTTACACGATTTGAAGGAGAACCACATTTCATATACACCAACGGACGCAATGGTGAAGGGACAGCCATTGAGTGAGTTAAAACATGGGTGTCTGCAATTAACAGTCGAGGGTATACTATCTTACAAAGAGAGCAACAAAAGTTCATACAAAGAGCTACATTAGGTGGCTTAGAGAGCATTTTTTGTATTTTCAGAAAAAAAAAAAAAAGTTACACGACTTGAAGTAGAAGCACATTTCATACACACCAACACACACAAGGGTGAAGGGACAGCCATTGAGTGAGTTGAAACATGGATAACTGCCCTTGACAGTCCAGGGCATACTACGTTACAAATAGAGTAACAAAAATTCATAAATGGAGCAACATTAGGTGACTTAGAGAGCAACCTTTGTATTTTCAAAAAAAAACAATTTACACGACTTGAAATAGAACTACATTTCATACACACCAACACACACAAGGGTGAAGGGACAGCCATTGAGTGAGTTAAAACATGGGTAACTACCCTTAACATTCAAGGACAAACTATCTTACATAGAGAGCAAGTAATGTTCATAAAAGAAGCAACATTAGGTAATTTAGAGAGCAACTTTTATATTTTCAGAAAAAGAATACGTTACATAGTATCTTACAAAGAGAGAAACAAAAATTCTTAAAAGGAGCAACATTAGATGACTTATAGAGCAACCTTTGTATTTTAAGAAAAAAATAAGTTACACGACTAGAACGAGAACCACATTTCATACACACCAACAGACACAAGGGTGAAGAGACTGCCATTGAGTGAGTTAAAACATGGGTGCCTGCCCTTAACATTCCTGGCCATATTATCTTACACAGAGAGTAACAAAAGTTCAGAAAAGAAGCAACATTAGATGATTTAGAGAGCAACTTTTATATTTTTAGAAAATGAACACGTTACGTAACTTGAAGAATAACCACATTTCATACACATCAACACAGAAGGGTAAAGTGACAACCATTGAGTGAGTAAAAACATGGGTAACATTAGGTGATTTAAAGAATAAATTTTATATTATCCGAAAAAAACATGTAACATGACTTGAGAAATAACCACATTTCATACACACCAACACACACAAGGGTGAAGAGACAGCCATCGAGTGAGTTAAAATATAGGTGTCTACCCATAACAGTTCAGGGCATACTATCTTACAAAGAGAGCATCAAAAATTCATACAATGAGCACCATTAGGTGGCTTAGAGAGCAACTTTTGTATTTTCAGAAAAAAAGTTACACGACTTGAAGGAGAACCGCATTTCATTTACACCAACATACACAAAGGTGAAGGGACGCCCATTGAGTGAGTTAAAAATGGGTGTGTGCCCTTAACAGTCGATGTCATACTATGTTACAAAGAGAGCGACAAAAATTCATACAAGGAGCAACATTAGGTGGCTTATAGAGCAACTTTTGTATTTTCAGAAAAAAAAAAAGTTACACGACTTGAAGGAGAACCACATTTCATACACACCAATACACACAAAGGTGAAGGGACAGCCATTGAGTGAGTTAAAAATGAGTGTGTGCCCTTAACAGTCGAGGACATACTATCTTATAAAGAGAGCGACAAAAATTCATATAAGGAGAAACATTAGGTGGCTTATAGAGCAACTTTTATATTTTCCGAAAAAAATAAGTTACACGACTTGAAAGAGAACCACATTTCATACACACCTACACACACAGGGGTGAATGGACAACCATCGAGTGGTTAAAACATGGGTGGCTGCCCTTTGTCCAGGGCATACTATCTTACAGATAGAGCAACAAAAGTTCATAACAGAAGCAACATTAGGTGATTTAGATAGCAACCTTTGTATTTTCAGTACAAAACAAGTTACACGACTTGAAGTAGAACCACATTTCATACACACCAACACACACAAGGGTAAATGAACAGCCATTGAGTAAGTTAAAACATGGATGACTGCCCTTGACAGTCCAGGGCATACTATATTACAAAGAGAGCAACAAAATTTCATACAAGGACCAACGTTAGGTGACTTAGAGAGCAACCTTTGTATTTTCAGAAAAAAAAAAAAAAAAAAGTTACACGACTTCAAGTATAATCAAATTTCATACACACCAACACACACAAGAGTGAAGGGATAGCCATTGAGTGAGTTAAAACATGGGTGACTGCCCTTGACCGTCCAGGGCATACTATCTTACAAAGAGAGCAACAAAAGTTCATAAATGGAGCAACATTAGGTGACTTAAAGAGCAACCTTTGTATTTTCAGAAAAAAACAAGTTACACGACTTGATTGAGAACCACATTTCATACACACCAACACACACAAGGGTGAAGGGACAGCCATTGAGTGAGTTAAAACATTGGTGATTGCCCCTGACAGTCCAGGGCATAGCATCTTACAAAGAGATAAACAAAAATTCATAAAAGGAGTAACATTAGATGACTTATAGGGCAACCTTTGTATTTTCAGAATAAAACAATTTACACGACTAGAAGGAGAACCACATTTCATACACACCAACACACAAGGGTGAAGGGACTGCCATTGAGTTAGTTAAAACATGGGTGACTGCCCTTAACAGTCCTGGGCATATTATCTTACACAGAGAGCAACAAAAGTTCATAAAAGAAGCGACATTAGGTGATTTAGAGAGCAACTTTTATATTTTTAGAAAATGAACACGTTACGTAACTTGAAGAATAACCACATTTCATACACACCAACACAGATGGGTAAAGGGATAACCATTGAGCGAGTAAAAACATGGCTAACATTAGGTGATTTAAAGAACAACTTTTATATTTTCAGAAAAAAACATGTTACATGACTTGAAGAATAACCCCATTTCATACTCACCAACCCACACAAGGGTGAAGGGACAGCCATTGAGTGAGTTAAAATATGGGTGTCTACACTTAACAGTCCAGGGCATACTATCTTACAAAGAGAGTAACAAAAATTCATAAAAGAAGCACCACTAGGTGGATTAGGGAGCAACTTTTGTATTTTCGTAAAAAAAAATATTACACGACTTGAAGGTGAACCACATTTTATACACACCAACAGACACAAGAGTGAAGGGACAGCCATTGGGTGAATTAAAACATGGGTGTCTGCCCTTAACAGTCGAGGGCTTACTATCTTACAAAGAGAGCAACAAAAGTTCATACAAAGAGCAACATTAGGTGGCTTAGAGAGCAACTTTTGTATTTTCAGAAAGAAAAAAAAAAGTTACTCGACTTGAAGAAGAACCACATTTCATACACACCAACACACACAAGGGTGAAGGGACAGCCATTGAGTGAGTTAAGACATGGGTGACTCCCCTAAACAGTTCAGGGCATACTATCTTACATAAAGAGGAAGTAATGTTCATAAAAGGAGCAACATTAGGTGACTTAGAGAGCAATTTTTATATTTTCAGAAAAAAATATGTTACCTGAGTTGAAGAATAACCACATTTCATACACACCAACACACACAAGGGTGAAGGAACAGCCATTGAATGAGTTAAAACATGGGTGTCTGCCCTTAACAGTCCAGGGCATACTATCTTACAAAGAGAGCAACAAAAGTTTATACAAGGAGCACCATTAGGTAGCTTAGAGAGCAACTTTTATATTTTCAGAAAAAAAAGTTACACGACTTGAAGGAGAACCACATTTCATACACACCAACACACACATGGGTGAAGGGACAGCCATTGAGTGAGTTAAAACAACGGGGGTCTACCCTTAACAGTCGAGGGCATATTATCTTACAAAAAGGACAATAAAAGTTCATACAAGGAGCAACATTAGGTGGCTTAGAGAGTAACTTTTATATTTTCAGAAAAAAAAGAAGTTACACGACTTGAAGGAGAAACACATTTCATACAAACCAATACACACAAGGGTGAAGGGACAGCCATTGAGTGAGTTAAAACAAGGGTGACTGTCCTTAACAGTTCAGGGCATACTATCTTACAAAGAGGGCAACAAAAGTTCAAAAAAGAAGCAACATTAGGTGACTTAGAGAGCAACCTTTGTATTTTCAGAAAAAAACAAGTTACGCGACTTAAAGGAGAACCACATTTCATACACCAACACACACAAGGGTGAAGGGACAGCCATTGAGTGAGTTAAAACATGGTTGACTGCCCTTTGTCCAGAGCGTGCTATCTTACAAAGAGAGTAACAAAAGTTCATAAACGAAGCAATATTAGGTGACTTAGAGAGCAACATTTGTATTTTAAGAAAAAAACAAGTTACACGACTTGAAGTAGAACCACATTTCATACACACCAACACACACAAGGGTGAAGAGACAGCCATTGAGTTAGTTAAAACATGGGTGACTGCCCTTGACAGTCCAGGGCATACTATCTTGCAAAGAGAGCAATACAAATTTATACAAGGAAAAACATTAGGTGACTTAGTGAGCAACCTTTGTATTTTCAGAAAAAAACAAGTTACACGACTTGAAGTAAAACCACATTTCATACACACCAACACACACAAGGGTGAAGGGACAGCCATTGAGTGAGTTAAAACATGGGTGACTGCCCTTGACAGTCCAGGACAAAATATCGTACAAAGAGAGCAACTAAAGTTCATAAATGGAGCTACATTTGGTGACTTAGAGAGCAACCTTTGTATTTTCAGAAAAAAAATAAGTTACACGACTTGAAGGAGAACCACATTTCATACACACCAACACACATAAGGGTGAAGGAACAGCCATCGAATGAGTTAAAACATGAGTGACTGCCCTTGAGAGTCCAGGGCATACTATCTTACAAAGAAAGCAACAAAAGTTTATAAAAAAAAACATTAGGTGACTTAGACAGCAACCTTTGTATTTTCAGAAAAAAAATAAGTTACACGACTAGAAGAAGAACAAGTAACCATACACACCAACACATACAAGGGTGAAGGGACAGCCATTGAGTGAGTTAAAACATGGGTGACTGCCCTTAACAGTCCAGGACATACTATCTTACATAGAGAGCAACAAAAGTTTATAAAAGGAGCAACATTAGGTGCCTTAGAGTGCAACTTTTATATTTTCAAAAAAAGAACAAGTTACGTAACTTGAAAAATAACCACATTTTATACACAACAACACAGAAAGGTAAATGGAGAACCATTGAGTGAGTAAAAACATGGGTAACATTAGGTGACTTAAAGAGCAATTTTTATATTTTCAGAAAAAAACATGTTACATGACTTGAAGAATAACCACATTTCATACACACCAACACACACAAGGGTGAAGGGATAGCCATTGAGTGAGTTAAAACATGGGTGTCTGCCCTTAACAGTCCAAGGCATACTTGTAGACACCCCAATTTGAACTTGTCAAAGTTCCTTAATTTGTGCCCTCGAGGCTCCCCGATGATGAAATAGGGTCAAAACGGACCTTGGCAAACTTGGACGATACTTCTTGGACTGTTTCAAAATCAAAATGTTCCTTTTTTCTCGACACCCTGAGGGTAAAATTGGCATGCATTTTAGCATATAAAATATATTTGAATGAAACCAATTGGGTTAGAAAGAGGACTTAACGAGCTTTCCAACGCTTCGAAAAACACCCAAAACCGAGTTCGGGAGTGTCCGTGGCGCCCTTCTGAAGTTGGGCTGCCGCTCCCAAGCGCTCGGGACGGCTGTCAGGACCAATGCATGTCGAGCTTGGCCTTTGACCACGGCTTTTCAGGCTTTTCAGACCCATTCAACGTTCAACCTGGTCCTGCCTGATTATTCAGATGGGACAGGAATATAATCATGCCATTTTTCCCCCCAAAGTTATTTTCCATTTCATTTTCATTTTATTTTCAAATTTCAAACACATTTTCTCCTTGCCTATAAATACCCCTTTCATTCTACATGCAAAGGACCACGAAATTTTACTCTCTCCCTCTACTATCTTCTGAAATTTTCAGTCTCAAAATCTCCTTCAAACATTTTCCAAAACTTGTGTTTTCTAAGGAAAACTTCAAGCAATCTTCAAGTTCTTCACAACTCAAACCTCTAGTCCATCTAGAACTCCATTTTCTTACTGTTTTCAATCCATTTTCAAGCAAACAAGTCAGTCCAAGAAGCTGGATTCAAGTCAAGCAAAGGTATAAAATCTCATTTTATACCCGAAATCTACCGTTTTTCTACTTCTGAGGGGGATCGAGGGTTCACACTAGTTCCTTATACTAGTTGTGAGCTCATTTGATCTTACTTTAGCACCAAGAGCAAGAGGAACACAAAGAAAACAAAACTTTTTCTGGGCACTGTGTTCACTCCCGAGCGCTCGGGACCATTCCTGAGCGCTCAGGAGTGCTGCTGCCACTAAAACTTTGTTTTGTTCATTATGTATTTCATTTTCTGTTTTAGTAGATACTGGGTGTGCACTGGTCCTTCCAGAGCCCAGTTAGGTTTGCTTTCAGTTGCAAGGAAGCCTTGTCTGGATGGTTAGGACCAGTTCTTAGCCGTTTAAACCTCTGGCTGAGCACATCTGTATTTTGATTTCTTTGTGATTTTTCTGGCAGTACTAGTATGTGAATATGTCTAACCAAACTTGCAGGTTGTGAGTGTCAGCACTCCCAAGCGCTCGGGACCACTCCCGAGCGCTCGAGAGTGAATACAGTGACAGGGTTCCATTTTCAGTCATCTTGTATTTCGCATGGCCATTTCACCCTCTCCTGTACACATGCACATGCATGCACTTCCTACATGGTATTACTGTGAATACTTGCTAGCTGGTTAAAATGAAACAAAATCCCTTTTAAAAATCCCACAAACGTTTAGTAGAGACCGATCTCGAATCGGGCGAGGGGGGTGCCGTAAAACCCTTCCCCCCTCGTAACATGGCTTCCGGACCCTTCAAACGATCTCTGGTTTTCAATTCAAATCGATCATTTTCAAAACAAAACGGTTTCTCGGGTGATTAACCATAAATCCGGGTGGCGACTCTTTCAACTCTTCAAACGATATTTTTCTCAAAAAGGGAAATATATTTTTCGGGCTGGTAGCCCACAATACTATCTTATAAGGAGAGCAACAAAAGTTCATACAAGGAGCACCTTTAGGTGGCTTAGAGAGCAACTTTTGTATTTTCAGAAAAAAAAGTTACACGACTTGAAGGAGAACCACATTTCATACACACCAACACACACAAAGGTGAAGGAACAGCCATTGAGTGAGTTAAAACATGGGTGTCTACCCTTAACAGTCCAGGGCATACTATCTTACAAAGAGAGCAACTAAAGTTAATACAAGGAGCAACATTAGGTGGCTTAGAGAGCAACATTTGTATTTTCAGAAGAAAAAAAGTTACACGACTTGAAGGAGAACCACATTTGATACACACCAACACACGCAAGGGTGAAGGGACAGCCATTGAGTGAGTTAAAACATGGGTGACTGCCCTTAACAGTCTAGGGCATACTTTCTTACATAGAGAGCAACAAAAATTCATACAAGGTGTAACATTAGGTGACTTAAAGAGCAACTATTATATTTTCAGGAAGAGTTTTTTCGAAAACATCCCTCAAACTATCAAAAACGTTTACTTTGTCCTCCAACTATTGAATCCATGTCTATGTTGTCCTCCTCTCTAACTTCTATTAACTTTTAAACGAAAAGCACCCATGCGAGCAGCACATTCCACACCTTAAGGGGCAGAAATTTCATTCCACATCAATCCACCAATCTGGTGCCAGACTGAAATGGGTTTCCTACAATCTCAGTATATATACAGACATACAATCAAGAGAAAAAATAGAGTACAACACCAAGAGTACACCACCAGCCTCCATCCCTTGTCCTCTCTCCCTCCCTGTGACTTCCCTCCCTTCCTGTGACCTCCCTCCATCTCCAGCTATGCATTCCTCATCCTCATCCTCTTCAAACACTCTAAATGAGTACCCTATTGATCATTTTCATGGTTGACAAGACTGTAACTGTTGGAAATCTAAAGTATCTACCTTGAAGTTGTGGCCATGTTTGAAGTGCTAAAAAACTGAAGCTATGACTGTGTCCTAAGTTGTGTCTGTGTCCAAAATTTATGTCTTAAAATACAAAGAAACGATTTCACCACTGCCTTCTGCATTTGTTTGTGTAATGAAATGATTTCACCACTCCAAATTTGGTAATAGAGCTGCATCTAAACTGGTGGAGGAAAGTGCATCCATCAAAGTACAACAAAGTGCAGCAATCATTACAAACCAATGCTGAAACTGAAAGTGCATAACACAAAACTTAAACTCAAAGTGCAGATTCAATGCCAAATACAGATTCAGCAGCTATAAAACTAAAGTAGGTTCAACTACTTCATATTCAACTGTCATTACCCACAAAAAAATAGACCACATTCTGATTTTGCTATTACTTACAAATTTCTAGATTTGTGTGTGTAAGAATGGTGTGGATTCAACTGTCATTAGCTACAAAAATCATTCATTACAGCCAACTCCTCTCCTTAAGTCTTCATCGATCAAAATTCTGAATTTGAGTGTGTAACAATGGTGTGGACTATGGAGTGATGAGTAGGCTATGTATACAAAGTATGAGAGACAGAGAGGAGGGGGAGGGTTTTGTGCATGGAATTCTGGATTGATGTGGAATGGCATTTTTGCCCTTTCACTTGTGGAGAATTAGCGCATGTGCTGCTCACATGTGTGTTTTCCATTTAAAAGTTAAAAGAAGTTAGAGAGGAGGACAACATAGACTTGGAGGACTAAGTAAACGTTTTTGATAGTTTGATGACGAAGTAAACAAATGGTGTATAGTTTGAGAGAGGGATGTTTCCAAATAAAACTCTTTCAGTAAAAAAAAACATGTTACATAACTTGAAGAAGAATCACATTTCATATATACAGACCAACACAAGGGTAAAGGGACAGCCATCAATGACTTAAAACATGGGTGACTGCCCTTTACAGTATAGGGCATACTTTCTTACATAGAAAACAACAACTGTTCTTACAAGGAATAACATTAGGTGACTTAAAGAGCAACTATTATATTTTCTGGAAAAACAAACTTCCATTGCAATGGGGACAATGGGGGTACAGAATGGTGGATTAAATGTTGGTATTAACATAGTACATTTTTCTCCTAGGGGGAACTAATGGGCATGTCTCAATATTGCCCCTTCTATTCCTCACTCATACAATGTGAAAAACCAAATTGCTTACAAACAAATACACATGGATGAAATGAGAGAAGAGAAAAGAGAGAAAACTGTAAAAAAAATTTGAAACACCCAACCCAAAAAATTCCTTACCAGATGCGTACGTTTTCCGTTTGGTCAAGGACAAGATCTTGCTTCTTCTTCCGTGGAATGGAAAGAGTACTGTACCATAGAGAGAGATGAAGTCAGAGAGGAAGAAGAGGTGAAGGAGAAGAGGTTGAGAGGAGGAAAGAAGCAGAATAAACCCTACCTCTTGTTGTTCGCTTTCAGTCGGACGTCCTGTTCAGAGCCGTGTGGGAATTGGGGGGAATTGAAGGGGGAACGATGGATGGGTGGGTTTGGGATTTAGGGTTTAGGGTTTTTTTGATGAAAGGTATAACAGTCATTTTAGGTGGCCTCACCATGTATTGAGAATTAATCTTTCTCCTTGTCGTGTTTAGATGAATTCCGAAAAAAGTGTTCCATCACTTGGGCATTATTTGCCCCTTTACCCACTGATATGCAATTTCCCCATAAAAAACCCTAAAGCCAGAAAAAAAAACCCACCGAGCTGCACATCGTTCTGCAGCAGCAACTGTGTCGACCATATCGGCTTCCACACATCGACGAAACAAGGTACGCCTCTTACCTCTTCTTCTTCTTCTTCTTCGTCGCCGCCCAAAACAAGGGATCCGCGTAACATAGCCGACGACGACTGATCTCTCCTCCGGCCAAGTCTCTCTCTCTCTCTCTCTCTCTCTCTCTTTCTCTCCATAAGCTCCCATCTACCGTAGGAGCGTGATCCCATCTCAAGGGGAACACGCTCCCATTGCGTTTCTGAGTGAGAAGCGAGGATTCGCAGTTCTCGTGCGGGAGCGCCTCCAAGTTAGGCATTTTCTGCAACTAAGGTTTGCACTTGGAAACTATGTTTTGAAGGTTCCAATGGCATTGTTGTTTCTGATGAATACACATACTTTTGATCTTTGACAGGGAGTTGATGACAGTGTACTTCTTGAAATTTTTCTTGAAGGAGGGAGCGAGTTTACCGCCATTGTCCTTGATTTGGGTTCTGCTTTTGATTGCCTGCCTATTGTACTACTACCAACAGAGGTATATGCTCTCTTACGTTTGTGCTTTCCTTTGCTGTTCACTGTAATAGAAAACGCTTGATCTCTTAGGAACATTTAGGTTGGGACTTAAGATGCCCATCTTACACCACTTCAGCAACTTCTTGCTCTTAATCTCTAACAAAGCATGAGATAAAAGTGACGTGTATTAATTGGAGGGGATGAAAATCAGTTCTTAGTGAAATTATTTTCACTGCAGAATTGATATTTGTCTATTTGTGCAACTTAAGGAATTTCAAGTTATATTGTATAAACCTTCCCATGGTAATACTGTCACTCTAACCTAATGTGATCTTTGTGTATCACATACTCACAGTGATGGCCAGGCGGAACTTCAGTTCCATGGCAGTGCTGATGAGAAGGATGCAATTTTCAATTACAGGAGAAAATATCTTCCTACACAGTAGGTATGGATGCGTGTAGTCTACACCAAGTCTATGGGGTCACATTTAAGACAAGCTTTTTCCAGTTAGGGTGCCTAGCATTGCTACCACTGGCAAGTAGGCCTCTGCTTTGATTTCAAATGTTTTGGATTTTTCAGCACTTTTTTTTGTTTCTTTTATCTTAGTAAATCTTAACTTAGTTGGTTTGGCTGTTGATTTTGATTACTTTGTTTGGTATGTTTTACTTTGGTGTTCCTTCATTTGATAAATATGATCATGCATTTTTTTAGATGTGTTTTTTATTACTCCTATAGTCCTATATGATCATGCATTTGATATATTCATACTTTTTTAAATAAATACAAAATTATTTGTTAGGAAGCATCTGATTTGGCTATACACCAAGCACACCGAACAAAAAAATCTGCACAAATCCTTACAAAAATGACGTCCCATCCCAAAAGTTAGGAATACCTTTGCTAAAGAACCAACAAAGTCTACAAAAAATATAACTAGGTCCAAGAAGGAAACTTGAAGCTCTGCTATAGCATCCAACAACGAAGCTGTTAAGGGGCTGAGTGGGGCCAGGGCCACCCCTTGTCTACAGCATCCAAGTTATCCAACGACGAAGCTATTAGGGGCTGGGTGGGGCCAGGGCCACTCCTTGTTTAATTTTCTTTTTTTAAGTCTTCACTGGGAACTGGGAAGTGGATTGTCCAAGCCTCATAGCCTTTGCTTTGGTTTTACAGAGGCTGTGAGTTACTAGCGTTTACTTTAAAAAATTACTTTTCCAATGCACAAACCCACATACTACTCTCTTTATCTTCCCACCCAACCTCTCCCATTTGATACCAATCTATCATATTGTGCGTCTAACTCAAAAGTTCAACAATGCGAGGATCAACAGCAATCATCTCGATTGGGCCCAAAAGCACTTCTATTTATTGAAGGAAATGTACTGCGACTCCTTCTCTTGAAAGGTCCCCTTCTTGGAAAGTTCCCGAAGGAAGAGAGCAATCCTTGTACTAATGAAATACAAATACGGAAGATTAGGTGCCCCAAAGAACTTTTAGTTATTCCACAAAAGGGCTAGGATAGGCCCAGGCGGGAGAGGGATTAGTTCGCTACAACTCCTGATGGTATGCTTAATGACCTACTTCGACTATGCTTTTCTAAGCTCATTGCTGATAAGGTCTCTAGCCGCGCCTATAACAATAGTGAAGCTCTAAATAGCCCATTCACTATCCTTTTGAAAATGGATTATGCAACCATGCAAATGGCCCTAGAATGGATCTCAGTACATTTCCTACTCTTATCTAAGGTTCCTGCTACTAGTACTCTTAGTGAAGTTCTTAGCTTTCTTCCATGCGTTGCTGCTATCCGTTCGACGATCCTACTTCTGATGTCACCCCCACCTTTCCCTCCCAGTGAAATATCCCAACTATTCTCTATCCAATTCCGGGATGGATCATGAAAGATTTTGTCTTGAGATCAGATGCCCTTGCTTAAGTTTTACTTCTCTGACTTGTCTTTCTTCCCCAACTTGAAACTTCCTTAGTTGTTCAAGACCCCTAAGTTCGACAAGTTCAATGGAAAGGGGTGCCGATCTCGGAATCTACTGTGGAGAAATGTGCCAGTACGGCGATGATGAGAGGAATAAAAACCTGCAGTTTCTAAAGAGCCTCACCGGCCCAGCCCTTGCATGGTTTTTCCAATTGGACCATAATAAAATCAAGACCTGGAGCAACCATGCCAATGCTTTTCGAGTCCCGAGTAGTTTACAGGACAAATGGTGTTGTCAGGCATTCCCAGCCACCAAGCGAAACAAGTGGTTTCTTGGTCACGACCAGCTAAAGCGAAAGCTCCATTAAAGAGCGTTTCCATGTTTTTCTTCCTCAGGAAATTGTTTTCATGAAACTGAAATAATTGCCCAACAAATGCTCGTTAAAAGCATTCACTGAATTGAAGCTAGGGAATACCTCATCAATGAAAGAAAGAAAGAACTGAAAAAAAGCAACTGATAAGCATCTATTTGAGTCGATCTTTACTAGGTAAGTTCCGCTTTGGTTTTGAAGCAAAGAGGTTAGCAGCGAAGTTTACGCAGAAAGGTGCAACTATTGGCACCGGAGATTGACAAATGAGGAGCGACAATTGTCTCTTACCTTAATCTTTCTAATAGTACAAATTATCTTGTCGTGTCTTCCATTTTAAACTACTGATTTAATTTGATGGGAACTGCATGTTTTTACTTGACCCCCTCGGTATCTAAATCCTAGCTCCGCCATTGACAACAGCTAAAACAGTTTATAGATGCAGCCTACTGAAGGAGAATGATATTACGTGCGGTTATTACTAAACCACGTGCGCAGCCCAACAACTTATATATACTTGCAGACGGTTAATGATCAAACTTACAATACATCTTAGGTTTTTTTGTTCTTCAACATACCAAATTTCATGAAAACGTACCAAATCTCTTTGTTATCAATTCTATCACTTCTAATGTTTGTTTTTGGGTTTAGCGTCCTCCTTACTCAAACTATGGCTTTTGATGTATTTATTTTTGCTCTTAGATTCTTGTTTACATAAACTATAAAGCAAACGGGCACGGTAATAACGTGCATAGCACATGGGAAAAACACTAGTCTCCTATATAAACCCCTCTCTCTCTCTCTCTCTCTCTCCCCCCCCCCCACACACACACACACACATTATGTATATATTACAGTGTCATTTTTATGCTTTTGAAGACTCCTCAATTGCAGGGGAGACGTCGGCAGAGTTCCTTTCCAAGGCTACAGGAACTGCTGTCGATTGGGTCCAAATGCCTAGGATGAAGGTTTGAATTTTCTCGTATTGAGTTCTCATTTTTTGCCAAAATTTTGCTATTTCACTTACTTTGTATAATAAACGACGATTTCTTGCTCTGTGAAGCTAAATTTTCTGAACCAAAAATTCTAATCTATTTTCGGTTAGGATCTTTGCCCTTTCACATAGTTGAAGTGGAGTGGCAGCTTGAGCCTGTGGTCTACTAAGTTTAGTACCTACAAAGGTAAGCTTTGGTGAATCCCTACAGGCTACAGTTGTGTCAGTTGGTAATTTGCGATATATTCCTACTGGAAGCATGCTGGTCCCTATCGCTTTTTTACTTTGAATTTTTTGGACAGATCGTTGAGATCCTAAACGATCGTCCTTCTTGGTTCCAAGACTGTTGGAGCCTCGAGGTTTTCACTATGTTCCGTGCTAGAAATGGAGGAACAATTGAACTCGTATACACACAGGTGAATTACAATGATTGGAGCTTCTCCGAGTGCCTTTTATGGAGCTTTCTAATTCGTCCCCTAATTTGCGAACTTTGATTGCTTTCAGATCTATGCTCCTACTAGATTGGCTCCTTCACTGGATTTCTGGACTCTAAGATACACCACAAGTTTGGATAATGGCAGTCTTGTGGTATGCATAGCCTTGAACTTTAGTGGTCTGCTACATTTATGTGGTGCAATGCATGTTGCTGGCTAGAGTTACCGTTGAAAATTGAAATATTTGATTAAGTGGATTGGTCGAGGGCCACGGGACCATTTAGTTGAGTGTAACTTCCAGCACGAAGGGCATGTCTTTCTAGGCTCTTCTTTATTTAAGCTTGTGTTAGCATTGTGACCATTCACTAAATATTCTGGAATACAGATCAGTTCTCTCCCCATATGTTGTCACAGGAGCCTCGAGGTTTTCACTATGTTCCCCACAGGAAATGGAGGAACAATTGAACTCGTATACACACAGGTGAATTACAATGATTGGAGCTTCTCTAGTGCCTTTTATGGAGCTTTCTAATTCATCCCCTAATTTGCGAACTTTGATTGCTTTCAGATCTATGCTCCTACTAGATTGGCTCCTTCACTGGATTTATGGACTCTAAGATACACCACAAGTTTGGATAATGGCAGTCTTGTGGTATGCATATCCTTGAACTTTAGTGGTCTGCTACATTTATGTGGTGCAATGCATGTTGCTGGCTAGAGTTACCGTTGAAAATTGAAATATTTGATTAAGTGGATTGGTCGAGGGCCACGGGACCATTTAGTTGAGTGTAACTTCCAGCACGAAGGGCATGTCTTTCTAGGCTCTTCTCTATTTAAGCTTGTGTTAGCATTGTGACCATTCACTAAATATTCTTGAGTACAGATCAGTTCTCTCCCCATATGTTGTCACAGGAGCCTCGAGGTTTTCACTATGTTCCCCACAGGAAATGGAGGAACAATTGAACTCGTATACACACAGGTGAATTACAATGATTGGAGCTTCTCCGAGTGCCTTTTATGGAGCTTTCTAATTCGTCCCCTAATTTGCGAACTTTGATTGCTTTCAGATATATGCTCCTACTAGATTGGCTCCTTCACTGGATTTCTGGACTCTAAGATACACCACAAGTTTGGATAATGGCAGTCTTGTGGTATGCATATCCTTGAACTTTAGTGGTCTGCTACATTTATGTGGTGCAATGCATGTTGCTGGCTAGAGTTACCGTTGAAAATTGAAATATTTGATTAAGTGGATTGGTCGAGGGCCACGGGACCATTTAGTTGAGTGTAACTTCCATCACGAAGGGCATGTCTTTCTAGGCTCTTCTCTATTTAAGCTTGTGTTAGCATTGTGACCATTCACTAAATATTCTGGAATACAGATCAGTTCTCTCCCCATATGTTGTCACAGGAGCCTCGAGGTTTTCACTATGTTCCCCACAGGAAATGGAGGAACAATTGAACTCGTATACACACAGGTGAATTACAATGATTGGAGCTTCTCTAGGGCCTTTTATGGAGCTTTCTAATTCGTCCTTTAATTTGCGAACTTTGATTGCTTACAGATCTATGCTTCTACTAGATTGGCTCCTTCACTGGATTTCTGGACTCTAAGATACACCACAAGTTTGGATAATGGCAGTCTTGTGGTATGCATATCCTTGAACTTTAGTGGTCTGCTACATTTATGTGGTGCAATGCATGTTGCTGGCTAGAGTTACCGTTGAAAATTGAAATATTTGATTAAGTGGATTGGTCGAGGGCCACGGGACCATTTAGTTGAGTGTAACTTCCAGCACGAAGGGCATGTCTTTCTAGGCTCTTCTCTATTTAAGCTTGTGTTAGCATTGTGACCATTCACTAAATATTCTTGAGTACAGATCAGTTCTCTCCCCATATGTTGTCACAGGAGCCTCGAGGTTTTCACTATGTTTCCCTCAGGAAATGGAGGAACAATTGAACTCGTATACACACAGGTGAATTACAATGATTGGAGCTTCTCTAGTGCCTTTTATGGAGCTTTCTAATTCGTCCTTTAATTTGCGAACTTTGATTGCTTACAGATCTATGCTTCTACTAGATTGGCTCCTTCACTGGATTTCTGGACTCTAAGATACACCACAAGTTTGGATAATGGCAGTCTTGTGGTATGCATATCCTTGAACTTTAGTGGTCTGCAACATTTATGTGGTGCAATGCATGTTGCTGGCTAGAGTTACCGTTGAAAATTGAAATATTTGATTAAGTGGATTGGTCGAGGGCCACGGGACCATTTAGTTGAGTGTAACTTCCAGCACGAAGGGCATGTCTTTCTAGGCTCTTCTCTATTTAAGCTTGTGTTAGCATTGTGACCATTCACTAAATATTCTGGAATACAGATCAGTTCTCTCCCCATATGTTGTCACAGGAGCCTCGAGGTTTTCACTATGTTCCCCACAGGAAATGGAGGAACAATTGAACTCATATACACATAGGTGAATTACAATGATTGGAGCTTCTCTAGTGCCTTTTATGGAGCTTTCTAATTCATCCCCTAATTTGCGAACTTTGATTGCTTTCAGATCTATGCTTCTACTAGATTGGCTCCTTCACTGGATTTATGGACTCTAAGATACACCACAAGTTTGGATAATGGCAGTCTTGTGGTATGCATATCCTTGAAATTTAGTGGTCTGCTACATTTATGTGGTGCAATGCATGTTGCTGGCTAGAGTTACCGTTGAAAATTGAAATATTTGATTAAGTGGATTGGTCGAGGGCCACGGGACCATTTAGTTGAGTGTAACTTCCAACACGAAGGGCATGTCTTTCTAGGCTCTTCTCTATTTAAGCTTGTGTTAGCATTGTGACCATTCACTAAATATTCTGGAATACAGATCAGTTCTCTCCCCATATGTTGTCACAGGAGCCTCGAGGTTTTCACTATGTTCCCCACAGGAAATGGAGGAACAATTGAACTTGTATACACACAGGTGAATTACAATGATTGGAGCTTCTCTAGTACCATTTATGGAGCTTTCTAATTCGTCCCCTAATTTGCGAACTTTGATTGCTTTCAGATCTATGCTCCTACTAGATTGGCTCCTTCACTGGATTTCTGGACTCTAAGATACAGCACAAGTTTGGATAATGGCAGTCTTGTGGTATGCATATTCTTGAACTTTAGTGGTCTGCTACATTTATGTGGTGCAATGCATGTTGCTGGCTAGAGTTACCGTTGAAAATTGAAATATTTGATTAAGTGGATTGGTCGAGGGCCACGGGACCATTTAGTTGAGCATAACTTCCAGCACGAAGGGCATGTCTTTCTAGGCTCTTCTCTATTTAAGCTTGTGTTAGCATTGTGACCATTCTCTAAATATTCTTGAATACAGATCAGTTCTCTCCCCATATGTTGTCACAGGAGCCTCGAGGTTTTCACTATGTTCCCCACAGGAAATGGAGGAACAATTGAACTCGTATACACACAGGTGAATTACAATGATTGGAGCTTCTCTAGTGCCTTTTATGGAGCTTTCTAATTCGTCCTTTAATTTGCGAACTTTGATTGCTTTCAGATCTATGCTCCTACTAGATTGGCTCCCTCACTGGATTTCTGGACTCTAAGATACACCACAAGTTTGGATAATGGCAGTCTTGTGGTATGCATATCCTTGAACTTTAGTGGTCTGCTACATTTATGTGGTGCAATGCATGTTGCTGGCTAGAGTTACCGTTGAAAATTGAAATATTTGATTAAGTGGATTGGTCGAGGGCCACGGGACCATTTAGTTGAGTGTAACTTCCAGCACGAAGGGCATGTCTTTCTAGGCTCTTCTCTATTTAAGCTTGTGTTAGCATTGTGACCATTCACTAAATATTCTGGAATACAGATCAGTTCTCTCCCCATATGTTGTCACAGGAGCCTCGAGGTTTTCACTATGTTCCCCACAGGAAATGGAGGAACAATTGAACTCGTATACACACAGGTTAATTACAATGATTGGAGCTTCTCTAGTGCCTTTTATGGAGCTTTCTAATTCATCCCCTAATTTGCGAACTTTGATTGCTTTCAGATCTATGCTTCTACTAGATTGGCTCCTTCACTGGATTTATGGACTCTAAGATACACCACAAGTTTGGATAATGGCAGTCTTGTGGTATGCATATTCTTGAACTTTAGTGGTCTGCTACATTTATGTGGTGCAATGCATGTTGCTGGCTAGAGTTACAGTTGAAAATAGAAATAATTGATTAAGAGGATTGGTCTAGTGCCACTGGACAATTAAGTTGAGCATAACTTCCAACACGAAGGGCATGTCTTTCTAGGCTCTTCTCTATTTAAGCTTGTGTTAGCATTGTGACCATTCACTAAATATTCTTGAGTACAGATCAGTTCTCTCCCCATATGTTGTCACAGGAGCCTCGAGGTTTTCACTATGTTCCCCACAGGAAATGGAGGAACAATTGAACTCGTATACACACAGGTGAATTACAATGATTGGAGCTTCTCTAGTGCCTTTTATGGAGCTTTCTAATTCGTCCTTTAATTTGCGAACTTTGATTGCTTTCAGATCTATGCTCCTACTAGATTGGCTCCTTCACTGGATTTCTGGACTCTAAGATACACCACAAGTTTGGATAATGGCAGTCTTGTGGTATGCATATCCTTGAACTTTAGTGGTCTGCTACATTTATGTGGTGCAATGCATGTTGCTGGCTAGAGTTACCGTTGAAAATTGAAATATTTGATTAAGTGGATTGGTCGAGGGCCACGGGACCATTTAGTTGAGTGTAACTTCCAGCACGAAGGGCATGTCTTTCTAGGCTCTTCTCTATTTAAGCTTGTGTTAGCATTGTGACCATTCACTAAATATTCTGGAATACAGATCAGTTCTCTCCCCATATGTTGTCACAGGAGCCTCGAGGTTTTCACTATGTTCCCCACAGGAAATGGAGGAACAATTGAACTCGTATACACACAGGTTAATTACAATGATTGGAGCTTCTCTAGTGCCTTTTATGGAGCTTTCTAATTCATCCCCTAATTTGCGAACTTTGATTGCTTTCAGATCTATGCTTCTACTAGATTGGCTCCTTCACTGGATTTATGGACTCTAAGATACACCACAAGTTTGGATAATGGCAGTCTTGTGGTATGCATTGCCTTGAACTTTAGTGGTCTGCTACATTTATGTGGTGCAATGCATGTTGCTGGCTAGAGTTACCGTTGAAAATTGAAATATTTGATTAAGTGGATTGGTCGAGGGCCACGGGACCATTTAGTTGAGTGTAACTTCCAACACGAAGGGCATGTCTTTCTAGGCTCTTCTCTATTTAAGCTTGTGTTAGCATTGTGACCATTCACTAAATATTCTGGAATACAGATCAGTTCTCTCCCCATATGTTGTCACAGGAGCCTCGAGGTTTTCACTATGTTCCCCACAGGAAATGGAGGAACAATTGAACTCGTATACACACAGGTGAATTACAATGATTGGAGCTTCTCTAGTGCCTTTTATGGAGCTTTCTAATTCGTCCCCTAATTTGCGAACTTTGATTGCTTTCAGATCTATGCTCCTACTAGATTGGCTCCTTCACTGGATTTCTGGACTCTAAGATACACCACAAGTTTGGATAATGGCAGTCTTGTGGTATGCATATTCTTGAACTTTAGTGGTCTGCTACATTTATGTGGTGCAATGCATGTTGCTGGCTAGAGTTACCGTTGAAAATTGAAATATTTGATTAAGTGGATTGGTCGAGGGCCACGGGACCATTTAGTTGAGTGTAACTTCCAACACGAAGGGCATGTCTTTCTAGGCTCTTCTCTATTTAAGCTTGTGTTAGCATTGTGACCATTCACTAAATATTCTGGAATACAGATCAGTTCTCTCCCCATATATTGTCACAGGAGCCTCGAGGTTTTCACTATGTTCCCCACAGGAAATGGAGGAACAATTGAACTCGTATACACACAGGTGAATTACAATGATTGGAGCTTCTCTAGTGCCTTTTATGGAGCTTTCTAATTCATCCCCTAATTTGCGAACTTTGATTGCTTTCAGATCTATGCTCCTACTAGATTGGCTCCTTCACTGGATTTATGGACTCTAAGATACACCACGAGTTTGGATAATGGCAGTCTTGTGGTATGCATATCCTTGAACTTTAGTGGTCTGCTACATTTATGTGGTGCAATGCATGTTGCTGGCTAGAGTTACCGTTGAAAATTGAAATATTTGATTAAGTGGATTGGTCGAGGGCCACGGGACCATTTAGTTGAGTGTAACTTCCAGCACGAAGGGCATGTCTTTCTAGGCTCTTCTCTATTTAAGCTTGTGTTAGCATTGTGACCATTCACTAAATATTCTGGAATACAGATCAGTTCTCTCCCCATATATTGTCACAGGAGCCTCGAGGTTTTCACTATGTTCCCCACAGGAAATGGAGGAACAATTGAACTCGTATACACACAGGTGAATTACAATGATTGGACCTTCTCTAGTGCCTTTTATAGAGCTTTCTAATTCATCCCCTAATTTGCGAACTTTGATTGCTTTCAGATCTATGCTCCTACTAGATTGGCTCCTTCACTGGATTTATGGACTCTAAGATACACCACGAGTTTGGATAATGGCAGTCTTGTGGTATGCATATCCTTGAACTTTAGTGGTCTGCTACATTTATGTGGTGCAATGCATGTTGCTGGCTAGAGTTACCGTTGAAAATTGAAATATTTGATTAAGTGGATTGGTCGAGGGCCACGGGACCATTTAGTTGAGTGTAACTTCCAGCACGAAGGGCATGTCTTTCTAGGCTCTTCTCTATTTAAGCTTGTGTTAGCATTGTGACCATTCACTAAATATTCTGGAATACAGATCAGTTCTCTCCCCATATGTTGTCACAGGAGCCTCGAGGTTTTCACTATGTTCCCCACAGGAAATGGAGGACCAATTGAATTCGTATACACACAGGTGAATTACAATGATTGGAGCTTCTCTAGTGCCTTTTATGGAGCTTTCTAATTCGTCCCCCAATTTGCGAACTTTGATTGCTTTCAGATCTATGCTCCTACTAGATTGGCTCCTTCACTGGATTTATGGACTCTAAGATACACCACAAGTTTGGATAATGGCAGTCTTGTGGTATGCATATCCTTGAACTTTAGTGGTCTGCTACATTTATGTGGTGCAACGCTTGTTGCTGGCTAGAGTTACCGTTGAAAATTGAAATATTTGATTAAGTGGATTGGTCGAGGGCCACGGGACCATTTAGTTGAGTGTAACTTCCAGCACGAAGGGCATGTCTTTCTAGGCTCTTCTCTATTTAAGCTTGTGTTAGCATTGTGACCATTCACTAAATATTCTGGAATACAGATCGGTTCTCTCCCCATATGTTGTCACAGGAGCCTCGAGGTTTTCACTATGTTCCCCACAGGAAATGGAGGAAAAATTGAACTCGTATACACACAGGTGAATTACAATGATTGGAGCTTCTCTAGTGCCTTTTATGGAGCTTTCTAATTCATCCCCTAATTTGCGAACTTTGATTGCTTTCAGATCTATGCTCCTACTAGATTGGCTCCTTCACTGGATTTATGGACTCTAAGATACACCACAAGTTTGGATAATGGCAGTCTTGTGGTATGCATATCCTTGAACTTTAGTGGTCTGCTACATTTATGTGGTGCAATGCATGTTGCTGGATAGAGTTACCGTTGAAAATTGAAATATTTGATTAAGTGGATTGGTCGAGGGCCACGGGACCATTTAGTTGAGTGTAACTTCCAGCACGAATGGCATGTCTTTCTAGGCTCTTCTCTATTTAAGCTTGTGTTAGCATTGTGACCATTCACTAAATATTCTAAAATACAAATCGGTTCTCTCCCCATATGTTGTCACAGGAGCCTCGAGGTTTTCACTATGTTCCCCACAGGAAATGGAGGAACAATTGAACTCGTATACACACAGGTGAATTACAATGATTGGAGCTTCTCTAGTGCCTTTTATGGAGCTTTCTAATTCATCCCCTAATTTGCGAACTTTGATTGCTTTCAGATCTATGCTCCTACTAGATTGGCTCCTTCACTGGATTTATGGACTCTAAGATACACCACAAGTTTGGATAATGGCAGTCTTGTGGTATGCATATCCTTGAACTTTAGTGGTCTGCTACATTTATGTGGTGCAATGCATGTTGCTGGCTAGAGTTACCATTGAAAATTGAAATATTTGATTAAGTGGATTGGTCGAGGGCCACGGGACCATTTAGTTGAGTGTAACTTCCAGCACGAAGGGCATGTCTTTCTAGGCTCTTCTCTATTTAAGTTGTGTTAGCATTGTGACCATTCACTAAATATTCTGGAATACATATCAGTTCTCTCCCCATATGTTGTCACAGGAGCCTCGAGGTTTTCACTATGTTCCCCACAGGAAATGGAGGAACAATTGAACTCGTATACACACAGGTGAATTACAATGATTGGAGCTTCTCTAGTGCCTTTTATGGAGCTTTCTAATTCATCCCCTAATTTGCGAACTTTGATTGCTTTCAGATCTATGATCCTACTAGATTGGCTCCTTCACTGGATTTATGGACTCTAAGATACACCACAAGTTTGGATAATGGCAGTCTTGTGGTATGCATATCCTTGGACTTTAGTGGTCTGCTACATTTATGTGGTGCAATGCATGTTGCTGGCTAGAGTTACCATTGAAAATTGAAATATTTGATTAAGTGGATTGGTCGAGGGCCACGGGACCATTTAGTTGAGTGTAACTTCCAGCACGAAGGGCATGTCTTTCTAGGCTCTTCTCTATTTAAGCTTGTGATAGCATTGTGACCATTCACTAAATATTCTGGAATACAGATCAGTTCTCTCCCCATATGTTGTCACAGGAGCCTCGAGGTTTTCACTATGTTCCCCACAGGAAATGGAGGAACAATTGAACTCGTATACACAGGTGAATTACAATGATTGGAGCTTCTCTAGTGCCTTTTATGGAGCTTTCTAATTCGTCCCCTAATTTGCGAACTTTGTTTGCTTTCAGATCTATGCTCCTACTAGATTGGCTCCTTCACTGGATTTCTGGACTCTAAGATACACCACAAGTTTGGATAATGGCAGTCTTGTGGTATGCATATTCTTGAACTTTTGTGGTCTGCTACATTTATGTGGTGCAATGCATGTTGCTGGCTAGAGTTACCGTTGAAAATTGAAATATTTGATTAAGTGGATTGGTCGAGGGCCACGGGACCATTTAGTTGAGTGTAACTTCCAACACGAAGGGCATGTCTTTCTAGGCTCTTCTCTATTTAAGCTTGTGTTAGCATTGTGACCATTCACTAAATATTCTGGAATACAGATCAGTTCTCTCCCCATATATTGTCACAGGAGCCTCGAGCTTTTCACTATGTTCCCCACAGGAAATGGAGGAACAATTGAACTCGTATACACACAGGTGAATTACAATGATTGGAGCTTCTCTAGTGCCTTTTATGGAGCTTTCTAATTCATCCCCTAATTTGCGAACTTTGATTGCTTTCAGATCTATGATCCTACTAGATTGGCTCCTTCACTGGATTTATGGCCTCTAAGATACACCACAAGTTTGGATAATGGCAGTCTTGTGGTATGCATATCCTTGGACTTTAGTGGTCTGCTACATTTATGTGGTGCAATGCATGTTGCTGGCTAGAGTTACCATTGAAAATTGAAATATTTGATTAAGTGGATTGGTCGAGGGCCACGGGACCATTTAGTTGAGTGTAACTTCCAGCACGAAGGGCATGTCTTTCTAGGCTCTTCTCTATTTAAGCTTGTGATAGCATTGTGACCATTCACTAAATATTCTGGAATACAGATCAGTTCTCTCCCCATATGTTGTCACAGGAGCCTCGAGGTTTTCACTATGTTCCCCACAGGAAATGGAGGAACAATTGAACTCGTATACACAGGTGAATTACAATGATTGGAGCTTCTCTAGTGCCTTTTATGGAGCTTTCTAATTCGTCCCCTAATTTGCGAACTTTGTTTGCTTTCAGATCTATGCTCCTACTAGATTGGCTCCTTCACTGGATTTCTGGACTCTAAGATACACCACAAGTTTGGATAATGGCAGTCTTGTGGTATGCATATTCTTGAACTTTAGTGGTCTGCTACATTTATGTGGTGCAATGCATGTTGCTGGCTAGAGTTACCGTTGAAAATTGAAATATTTGATTAAGTGGATTGGTCGAGGGCCACGGGACCATTTAGTTGAGTGTAACTTCCAACACGAAGGGCATGTCTTTCTAGGCTCTTCTCTATTTAAGCTTGTGTTAGCATTGTGACCATTCACTAAATATTCTGGAATACAGATCAGTTCTCTCCCCATATATTGTCACAGGAGCCTCGAGGTTTTCACTATGTTCCCCACAGGAAATGGAGGAACAATTGAACTCGTATACACATAGGTGAATTACAATGATTGGAGCTTCTCTAGTGCCTTTTATGGAGCTTTCTAATTCATCCCCTAATTTGCGAACTTTGATTGCTTTCAGATCTATGCTCCTACTAGATTGGCTCCTTCACTGGATTAATGGACTCTAAGATACACCACAAGTTTGGATAATGGCAGTCTTGTGGTATGCATATCCTTGAACTTTAGTGGTCTGCTACATTTATGTGGTGCAATGCATGTTGCTGGCTAGAGTTACCGTTGAAAATTGAAATATTTGATTAAGTGGATTGGTCGAGGGCCACGGGACCATTTAGTTGAGTGTAACTTCCAGCACGAAGGGCATGTCTTTCTAGGCTCTTCTCTATTTAAGCTTGTGTTAGCATTGTGACCATTCACTAAATATTCTGGAATACAGATCAGTTCTCTCCCCATATGTTGTCACAGGAGCCTCGAGGTTTTCACTATGTTCCCCACAGGAAATGGAGGAACAATTGAACTCGTATACACACAGGTGAATTACAATGATTGGAGCTTCTCTAGTGCCTTTTATGGAGCTTTCTAATTCGTCCCCTAATTTGCGAACTTTGATTGCTTTCAGATCTATGCTCCTACTAGATTGGCTCCTTCACTGGATTTCTGGACTCTAAGATACACCACAAGTTTGGATAATGGCAGTCTTGTGGTATGCATATTCTTGAACTTTAGTGGTCTGCTACATTTATGTGGTGCAATGCATGTTGCTGGCTAGAGTTACCGTTGAAAATTAAAATATTTGATTAAGTGGATTGGTCGAGGGCCACGGGACCATTTAGTTGAGTGTAACTTCCAACACGAAGGGCATGTCTTTCTAGGCTCTTCTCTATTTAAGCTTGTGTTAGCATTGTGACCATTCACTAAATATTCTGGAATACAGATCAGTTCTCTCCCCATATATTGTCACAGGAGCCTTGAGGTTTTCACTATGTTCCCCACAGGAAATGGAGGAACAATTGAACTCGTATACACACAGGTGAATTACAATGATTGGAGCTTCTCTAGTGCCTTTTACAGAGCTTTCTAATTCGTCCCCTAATTTGTGAACTTTGATTGCTTTCAGATCTATGCTCCTACTTGATTGGCTCCTTCACTGGATTTCTGGACTCTAAGATACACCACAAGTTTGGATAATGGAAGTCTTGTGGTATGCATATCCTTGAACTTTAGTGGTTTGCTACATTTATGTGGTGTAATGCATGTTGCTGGCTAGAGTTACCATTGAAAATTGAAATATTTGATTAAGTGGATTGGTCGAGGGCCATGGGACCATTTAGTTGAGTGTAACTTCCAGCATGAAGGGCATGTCTTTCATAGATTCCATCAACCCTTCTTTGGCCAGTAGGGGTGCTAATTGAGCCAAACAAGCCAAGCACAGTATTGCTCAAGCTTGACTTGACTCCTTATTACTCAGGTACAGCAAATGATGCACATCAGTCGTGCACAGATCGCTTTTGCGCCCGTCTCGGGTCTCGCAAAGATGATCGGAGCCGCTCATTTTGTTCAAAATACTTATTTTAGGGTCCCTGTAAAAATCACCTCAAAAAGCAAAGTTGGATGATTCGTAAACATCCTTCTTGATATCGAATTGAGGTGATTTTTTACAGGGACCCTAAAAGAAGTATTTTGAACAAAATGAGCGGCTCCGATCATCTTTGCAGGACCCGAGACAGGCGCAAAAGCGATCTGTGTGCGGCTGTTGTGCATCATTTGCTATACTTGTATCTTTACTGTATTACATGTGTTCAAGCTTGGCTTGAGCTTGAAACTTTTTGAGATTAATTGTTCAAGCTCGGCTCGAACTTAAAATTTTGTGTTCGTGATAAACTTGGCTTGGCTTGTGGAATATGCAAACTAATCTCAAGCTTTCAAGCATGAGCTTAAAGCTATAAAGAAGAACTAGCATCATTAATCTAGGCCAAAAAAACTCATAAACATCTCATTTTCCATTTGGATGCAATAGTACTGTAAAACCGGTGAAAATATCCATATGAAAGGCCGACGCAGATATCATATTTTAGGACATTTATTAAATCTACCCCTATATTTGTAATATTTATGGAATGACCACTTTGTTCACGAGCCTATCGAGCCAAACACTCATATGCTTAAGCTTGGCTTGAATTCATAAACAAACGTAATTGAACTTGGCTTATATTTTTTTAAAATGAGTTTGAACAAGCCAAAGTAGAGCCGAGCTTGAGCTGTTTGGTTCGTTTAACAGCCCTATTGGCCAAACCCCGAAAAGCTAAAAGAATTGTCCTTTCATCACGTTGAAACTGTTAATTCATCGCAGGATCAATGAAGCCAGCTTGTTTCAAAATTATTTTTGAAATTTATACTAGTGATAATTGGGGATATTACTACTGAGATGATCACTGAGATGAACTATATATGAATATGCATGATTGTATGTTTTACTTTAATTATATGTGGCCGTGGAGGGAACTGTTGTATATTTGATGATTTGATCTTTGTTAAATTTTGTCATCAATATCTCAAGGTTTGTGAGAGATCCCGTTCTGGTGCTGGTCCAAATGTAGCTGCTGCTTCTCAGTTTGTGAGAGGTGAAATGCATCCAAGTGGTTAATTGATTCGGCCATGTGAGGGTGGAGGGCCCATTATCCACATAGTTGATCATCTGAACCTTGAGGTTTGTCCTTTGTGACTCGGTTGTTCAATTTTGGTTAATTCAGCGACATTGTACTTATTCTGGTCTATTAGGCTTGGAGCGTGCCAGAGGTTCTGAGACCACTTTATGAATCATAAAAAGTTGTTGCACAGAAAATGACTGTCGCGGTAAGTACAGATTTCTCAGACGCTTTGTCTTTTAAGCATATCCTAACCCATTCATTGTGAAAGCCCTCCCTCGTCCAATGGAAAAAGAAATTTCATAGTTTCTTTGGTGATGACTTACCTTCACAACTATAATGTGGTGTTGAAAATGTTTTCGTGCACTAATCTCTAGGGAGAATGAGTTATGCTCATATGGTTTAAGTTTCCCTTTCAAGAGACTAATGGATGAGATAGTTCTTAGGCTCCATTAACTTAGGTCCTCATTATTTACCAAAAGAAACATAGATCCTTGTTGTACTTGCCAGAAAATTGCTGCTTATGAGTAGATAACATGAATTCAAGTTTTTGCGTGAGTGAAAGTTTATGTGAAAGTAATTTAAGCATTTTTCTTTGAAGGCATTGCTCTATATTAGGCAAATAGCTCAGGAGACAAGTGGTGAGGTGGTGTACGGCTTGGGAAGATAGCCAGCTGTTCTGCGTACTTCTAGCCAAAGATTGAGCAGGTAGCTTTCTGTTTACAAATTTTGTCTTCTTCATCATATGTATGAATCTACGATCTGCAGTTTATTGACTACGGTACTTATGCTTGTGCTCCACATTTGTATATTCACATTTCTTACTCTCTCTCTTTTTGCATTTTGTTTTTCGCCTCTCCCTCTCTTTTAGAGGCTTTAATGATGCTGTCAATGGATTCAATGATGATGGCTGGTCAATCATGAGCTGTGACGGTGCTGAAGATGTCATAATTTCTGCTAATTCAACTAAAAGTTTATGTGCTACTTCTACTCATTCTAATTCCATTTCATTACTCGGAGATATTCTCTGTGCAAAGGCATCCATGCTACTCCAAGTGAGTTCTGAAACTATCATCATGTGCCTACTGTTGCGTCCTCTATTTGCATGCTGTTGTTTGTACTACTAGCCTAGCCTGTTTACTGGCCTTGATTTTAAGAGTAGTATTTTAGTTTCTACTCCCGAGGATATGAGAGAGTTTATTTCTTCCATTGGTCCATTAATTGTTAGTCCCCCCACAAATTTAGGCATTTTGCTTCTAAACCAGTAGATTATGTATGCGTGTAATCATATGGTAATTCAGTGGAAGTCCAATTTTGGGAACTTGTAATTGGTATTGGGAATTAATGTGCATTTTAAAGTTTTCTTATGGAATCATTTGATAGAGGTGAATTTGCAAACATTGTTACATTTGTGCTCCTTTTGTTCATAATATTGTTAGTTGCTTCAATTATGATTGCTGGAACCTTTATGTTATGTTCAAGTTGATTCTATTTTATATATATATTTTTGTTGTGTTATAGTTATTTAACTACGTTATTTTCCGTTGATTATAATCTTGCCCTACAAATTTTTTAGCATGTATGTTGAATACATGCAACATGTACATCGCAATGTCTGGCTGCTTAAATATTAAGAACTTGTGTGTTCTCTTTATTCTGCCAGAATATTCCGCCAGCAGTGCTGGTTCGATTTCTCAGGGAGCATCCCTTTGAATGGGCAGACTTCATTGTTGATGCTTATTCTGCTGCTGCACTGAAAGCTAACTCATTTGCATATCCAGGGATGAGGCCCACAAGGTTTACTGGAAGCCACATTATCATGCCACTTGGTCACACCATCTAACATGAGGAGGTATGTTCGCATAGTAGTGGTCTCCTGATCTACTCATATTCTTCTATTCATCATTCTACACATTGTCTCCTGATGCTTGAAGTAATACGACTTGAAGGCCATCCTCTTGCTCAAGAAGATGCTTTTGTGTCGACGAACAATCATCTTCTCCAGGTTTGTTCTTCAGTATCTTGATTGATTGGCCAAAACGAAATGAGTTCTAATGACTAGAGTGAAAAGTTGAATATTTGGTGCTCCAAACTACCCGTGGTCTAAAGGCACATCCCAATCTACCTCCGTCCGCATTTGTTAGTTCATTTTTGAAATCTGTGCCATTTTTTTATTACTTATTTCTTTCAATTAATAATAGTTTTCATGATTTTGCGAACTATGTATAATAAAACTAATGGAGATTTATCAAACAAGAACAATGCTACAATTGATCTTTTTTTTATCGATGATACTACACTTATCTTTGCCAAAAGGTCGAGAACAGATGCTGCACTTGATCTTTCTTTTTTTTCATCGGCGTTACTACACTTGATCTCTATTTTTTATCGGCGACACTGCACTTGATCTCAGCCAAAAGGCCGAGAATAGATGCTTTTTTATCGGCAATACTATACTTGATCTTAGCCAAAATACACCTATTTTTTTTTTATTAGCGATACTAAACTTGATCGTTTTTTTCGATCGGTGGCCAAAAGGCCTAGAATAGGTGTTACATTTGATATGTTTTTCGATCAGCGATACTACACTTGATCTTGGCCAAAAGGTCGAGAACAGATACTACACCTGATCTTTTTTTTGACCGGCAATACTACACTTGATCTTAGTCAAAATGCATGCTAAACTTGATCTTCTTTTGATTGGCGATACTAACTTGATCTTAGCCAAAAGGCCGAGAACAGATGCTACACTTTAAAAAAAAAAAAACACAATACAACACTTTATCTTAGCCAAAAGGCCGAGAATAGTCGTAGCGTTTTGATTATTTACTAACGTTTCTGTCTGGTGTGAGGAAGAACATCGACCGGGGCTTCGATCCCTCGGCCGATACATCAAATCAGGAGGATCCCTCGGCCGTGACATCCATTCACCGGCCGCGAGATCCATTGCCCTGGGACATTTTTGTTAAGTTTCGCTTTCTGATGCATGCTTTACTTATCGCACTGGCTCACCTTATTCACTGTTTAAAGGCTTAAATAAACAGACGATGTGTTAGAATTAAACAAAGCATCTACATGTCTTATGTTGAACGATTATGGGCCAGTCTCACGGCTGGGCAGAGAGGGGTGCCTAACACCTTCCCCGTACTGTACTTTTGGCTCCCGCACCCAGAATCTCTATCTATTTTCTCAGTTTTTATAAATTGGGTGGCGACTCTATTTTGATGATAACCGCTATCATGTGGCGATGTTCCTAGCCATGGGAATGTCCATGATTTTGGTTTACGAAGCAAGCAACCAATCGAGCAAGCAAACATGATCAATCTGTATGGCGATGCCCCGTTTGGGAGGTGTCTACAGTTTTTGGCGACTCTGCTGTGGACTTGAGAGCCATAACCAAAAAGTTCAACATAAGATTAATACATGCCTTGTCTAATTCATTTTATCATATGCATCGAGCGGGCAACCCGTTGAGTTCGCCTGATATCCCGGCATGACACGGGCTATGTTGGGGGTTCCAGCAAACTCCACAGTCACTCGTACCTAGTGGTATATCAAAAAGGGAATCACCCAATCACCGCCTATGATGGGCTGGTGAGAGGATTGGTGCCCTTTGACAACGGAGCACCCTGAGACTACCAAAACCTTGCATGTTTTAGAAAGCCATAGAACTTATCAAACTAAGACAGGAACCTACAAGCTAGGAACCTATTTGCATTTTACTTGCAAAAGTTTTTCCTCACACCTTGTATCATTTGTTGTTGTAATTAACTCTTTCTGTGCAGAAGGGTTGGGATTCTCAACCCAAATCCTAACCTTACACGAGCCAAATACTGACTTTCAGGTATTCTACTTTTCAAGCAGGCACAATAGGTAGATTAAAGAAGCGACCTCAGCCAGTTTTATGCTCTTACAATACCCGAAGTCACATCAAACAGAGGTCTTTACAGTCATCTCATCGGTCACCTTCGCCTGTCAAGACACCCTCACCGCAACGGTCCCAATCAGTTCTGGGGACTTCGCAGTCGTCTTCTCAACAAACCTGACTATCTACCCTATCCCAAGTTTCACCAAGCAATCCCTCTACCTACATCCCAAAAATGGCAGACAATGATGCTACTATCACCGAGCTCCAAGCCCAAAATTGCCTATTTACAAGCCGAGAAAGCAGCAAGAGATGCTGAAGACAAGAAAAATGAGGAAGAAGCAGAAAATCCTCATGAAGTTACAGAAAACCCTGAATTGGTCAAACAGGTCAAGGAGATCAAGCACGCTTTGGCTCGTTCACAAGGAGACCAAATTCTAGATTTCGAAGGACTCTGCCTCTTTCCAGAATCTCAACTGCCTGAACGGTTCAAAATGTCAAACATCGAGAAGTTCAACGGGACTGGTAACCCTACCAGCCATGTTCGCCATGTCATCAACACTCTGAAGCCTATGGGCTTGACCGACGAGCTCATCGCTCAATTGTTTCAAAGAACTCTCACTGGAAACGCCCTCAATTGGTTTCTCACTTTGGAATTTGTGCACTATCAAACTTGGCCATAAATTGCCAACGCTTTTGTCAAGCAGTATGCATACAATGTCCAAATTGAGCTAACTACTCGAGACTTGGAGATGACCAAACAAGAATCCAATGAGGACTTTGCTACCTTTGTGGCAAGATGGAGAGAAAAGGCTGCCAAGATGAGAAGCCGCCCTTCCGAGGAAGATCAAGTGAGGATAGTTGTCAAGAACCTACAGCCCAAATACCTCACCCACATTTACACTCAGGCTATCACTGACTTCAAATGCCTACACGCCACTGGGTTACAAATTGAAGATGGGATCAAGCTGGGCCTCATTGGGAAAGAAGAAACCCCTCTACCCAGAAAAACCTTTCCAACCCGTGCATCTCCTGCCTCCGCCAACACCCTTAACTCAGCCTTGCCACAAGACCCTTTTCAAACTGGCTCATCTAAAAACGCAAATCGCCCACGCCGCAATTTCGACCCACTCTATATGACTCCATCCCAAGCCTTAGCCATCCTAAGCCGCCAAGGGCACCTTAGGCTCTTGAATAATCCACCTCCTCAGCCACCTTATGGTCCAAGCTATGACGCCAATAAACAATGTGCATACCACCAACACCCTGGACATGAGACAGACCGCTGCATGCGCCTTCGTCATGACATCCAGGATCTCATTGATAGTCAAGCTATAAAACCTCCTAAGCCTAATGTGCAAACCAATCCACTTCCCGCTCACAACAACAAACCACCGCCTCAAAATATCAATCTCATAAGCCTATCCAATAGCCCCACATATAATCCTACCCAACACATTATCCCAAATACCCAAGCCAAACCATCCCTCATCTTCTCTAAGAATGACGAATGCTTTGCGATAGGAGGAGAACCCCACATCTATGCCATTGATGATGGGGATTGGTGGTTGGACATGCGTCAAGCCCTGCCAAGTGATTGGAAAGTTGGAAGAATTGAGCCTGCTGATCCTTGGGGCACCCAAGAAGAAGAAGTGGGTCACCTCACCCGAAGCGGAAGGGTATATAAACCTCCTAAACTAAGTGGGGAAAGTTCAACCTCAACACGAGTAATGGAAGAAGAAGAAGAAGAAAGCCAAAGGACCGAACCTGAGGAAGACAGGGTGCTAAGACAACTAAAGAAAATCCAAGCTGATATCTCTATTTGGGGATTGCTTATGTCCTCCTACGAGCATCGTAACTCCTTCTTCAAAACCTTGGGGAAAGCCAAAGTTCCCATCGACATCACCCCCGAAGAACTGGTAGGTTTCATAATGGCGTCAAAGGCTCCAAAACCGACAATAGCTTTCACTGACAAGGATCTACCTCCTGAAGGACCTGCACACAACAAACCTCTCTACATTTCACTTAAATGTCTCACTAAATGGATCACACTGGTCTTGGTGGATAATGGGTCTGCTTTAAACGTGTGTCCTCAAAGGACCCTCGACAAGCTAGGGGTAAACGCCACCGACATACGCCCTTCAAGCCAGGGCGTAAGAGGGTACGACAATTCAAAAAGAAGAGTGGTTGGGTGTGTCTCACAGCCAGTAGAAGTGGAAAAGATCAAAAGAGACGTGGAATTCCATGTGATGGATATACCAGCCACCTTCAATCTTTTACTAGGAAGGCCTTGGTTACATGACGCTGGGGCAGTGCCCTCCACTTTGCATCAGAAGGTCAAGTTCGCAGCAGATGGAAGGGTTGTCACCATTTTAGGGGATTCATCAATTCGAACTCATTCTGATACGCCTGTCCAAGAGGTAGGAGCCGAGGAAACCTTCCTTACTGGATTCAGTCTTGAGGAAGCGACTGCTGTGCAAGCCCTGATGGCTGAAAGAAACTTCTACATAAGCACCCCTGCCATATGGATGATGAAGAAACAAAACTACCTCCCTGGGTTGGGTTTAGGCAAAAGATCACAAGGCATCTCGCAAATGATTGATCCCCCGCATAACCAATACGCCTTTGGTCTTAGCTACACCCTGACAGAAGCCGAGGTAGAAAAGAAGAGGAGCATGGAAAAAGCTAAGGCAAGAGGAAGCAGGGTCAAAGAAGAGAAACTCATGATCCCAAAAACACTCAATGGTTGGTTTGTAAGAGAAGGAGAAGACTTTCCATTCTGTGGCTTCGCAGAAACATGGGAAGACGAAATTACCAAGCAAAAGTACCCTGGAATGCAGATCTTCTTTGATCAAGAATGGACTGACAGTGACATGGAAGAAGAACCAACAAATTCATCTCCTACTCCCAAAGATTGGATTGAGGTGCTAGCTGAGTTTGACCTAAAGATTCTGTTTGACAAAGAGGGTGAAGAAGAGTATAAAACTGCGAAAGGAAAAGGAGCCACTCCCGAGATACCGCAGTAAATCGCATGACAAAAACACTACTTTCATTTCCTAAAGACAAGTTAGGACATGTTTTAGGCCCCTGTTTGGGCATTATCTACAACTAAATAAATCCCCATTTTATCACTTATGTGCTTGTTAAATGATTCCATCTTTATAATGTGATTACTATACACTACAATCTCTCTACCAAAGATAAAAGGATTTTAAGAATCTAATTCTTTATGTTGCCGACAAAAAGGAAAGAAGGGACGAACCCTGATTACTTAGAACTAGGTTTTTATCAAAACTCAGGAAGAAGACGCTATCTCCGTGAGAACACTTAGGGTTAGCTTACCCATTGTGAAGGTACAAATGCAACAGGAGATTCATAAGAACGTCTCCATCAAATTCCTCTCCAAAACACCAAAACCCTCTTGAGAGAAAAATGCTCGTTGGGTAATCTATACACCCAAACAAAAGTAAGAGCAGAGCCTGCTAGGACAAGAGAATGCAAAAAATGCAACCTAGGCAAAAGATAAGGCATTCAGAGAAAAGCTCACTAGGGACTCAACCTCCATCAGGTAACCTAGGCAAAATTTAGAGCATGTGAAAAGAAAAACCAAGAGCGAAAACCCAACCCCCAAAAGGTGGTGATCTAGGAACTACGTAAAAAAGGGCCTGATTCCCTGATTGGGATACGTAGGCAATCTCATATCGAGATGCGGCCCAAACATTTGGGGAGAAGAAAAACAAATATCAAAAGGTTTGTACTCAATGATAGGCATAGCTAACTCTGCGTATTGAGCTCGCAAAAGATGAGTTAGTCATTTTCCAGGGAATTGGCAAAAACAAAGACACGTAAGAATCATCGCTCGTCCTCTCTGACTCAAAAGTCGTCAACATAAGGGACAAAGCACTCCAACGATCCCAAAACATGGCAAAGAGGTTGTAGAAACAGCAAAAGCAAATAAAGAGCATGAATCAAATTCAAGTGTAAGAGGGGAAAAATGCCACTTGGCTAAAACAAAAGTCCAACTTCTTTAGGAAATAGAAGTAGCGGCCGAAGAATGGAATTCTCGGCCGAGCGATCCATTCCTCGACCCATGTTTAAATCTAACACTCACAAAACTTTGAAACTATTGCATACAAGTCAGAAGTATCTTGAGACAAAATAATTTCTAACACATGCTAAGGTTGCTTCATAAAAATACAAATATCAAACTATCTATTTTGGAGCTAACAAATACAGGTACAAGAAAGGAAAGCCAGTTATTGCCCACGACCCCTCTTAGGCGCAGGACGAAAACGCTCAGGAACTGGGACACTGATCCTCTGTCCCTCATCAGCTTCAGCATCTCCATCACCAACTCCAGTACTCCCACCCTCGCTAACTCCGGCACTCTGAGTAACTGACACTGTCGGCACTCACTCCGCTTCAAGCTGCAGAGACACAGGATATGGGCATTCAGTTTCACATGAAACGTGGAATGGAAAAAGAAGAGATCAAAGGATATATACCGCAGCTATTCGGCCTCGCTGCCGTCGAGCCAAAGCCTCTGCACTCTGGAATGCCCGCAACCATTCCTGAACAACATCAGCAGGCACCTGCAGAGGAAGCAATTACATATACAGCCAAGCAAGTGAGGAATACTGAAGGAAACCAAAACATAATCTACAATACTACCTGCTGAACTCCGACAGGGAGCATGTAGAATTGCGTAGCACACGGTGTCAGCGTCAAACGTTCTTCTTCTCCGTTGGCATTATGGAAAGAGATGAAGTTGGGAGCCCGTGGCCAAACAGGAGGAGCAGCAGCAGCGGTAGCAGTAGGAAGGGTCAATGAGACCAAACGAAAGGCTGAGTAATCTCCCGCTACGAGAAAACTCATGGCTGGCTGTCTCTCAAGAGCAAGTAGCAAGCCCTCTCCGGTCAAAAGATGGGTCGATCTCATACCAACAGGAGGAGGGAGAGGAACAAGCTGCAACGCCTCGGAATGTGAAAAGTATTGGCTCGCTACCCTCTCTCCGAGATACCAGGCTCTCGAAAATGGCCCCTCCAAAAGGAAGTGCTGACTGTCCAACGCCCGAGCTGAGGTCAACTCCAGAGGCGCATCATCAAGTAGCGCGCCCCATGGGTCAAAACGCACCTGTAACAAGGGAAATAGCATCAAAATGACAAAATGAAGAAATTGCACGAAAATCAGAGGATAAAGAGATATCGTACCTGATCTACTGTCAGGCAGTCCAAAACTCACCTCCAGACCAGCAAATCCATGGCAGGTGACCGCGTCTTCCGGACCCCTTTCAGCCAACTGGCCGCTCATGGAACAAACCTAGGCTCAATATGCCCAGTCGGAGGAGGGAATTGCAGCAAATGCTCAAAGGCCCAGAGCTACAAGATAAAAGACGAGCATGAGATATAGAACATGAGGTGATAAAGGAACAACAAAGAAAGCTAAAGTATATACCTCGAGAATGCGGTGATGCCCACCCAGCGACAAACTAACACCTCGGGAATAGGCACTCAGGTGCCCATACAGTGTAGCTAAGGCAGGAGTCCCCCAATCAAACTCGGCCATAGTATCCAAATTGACCAAAGCGGCCAAGAACTGGACATGCACCGAATTCTCCTTGTTACAAAACAGAGTCTGCCCAAGGAGATAAAGGAGGAAAGCTCGTACCAGCTGAGAAAGGGAAACCTCCGCCAAGATATCAGCTTGATCAAACTCTTCCCGAAGCCAGGAATAGGTGATGTGACCGCTCTCTGACACACGAGGGACCTTCCCCAAAAGGTAGTCAAAAACACCCTCTCGCTCATGAATCCGAGGGTCAATTGGAAGAGGATCGCCGCCGACCCTCAGACCTGTAAGCAAAGCAAAATCACCCGGAGTGATCGTCATCTCCCCAGCCTCTGGAAAATGAAAAGTGTTGGTGGTGTCCCACCCCCGCTCCACCAATGCTGTGGTCAATCCCAACTCCGCCTTCGGAAGGTGGAAACCGAGTATCAAGGGCTCAAAGCCAGCCAAAGCAACTGCGTCCTTGGCCTCTTGAGGAAGCCTCTCGTGCCACTCAAACACCTGGGGGCAGCTTCCCCACACGCGCAACCTCTCGTTTGCCTAACAAAATATGAAAAAAAGAAAATCAATACAAAAACATCGCCTACACAGGGGGCAACTTCTAAAAAACTCAAATTTTCTATCAAATATCAAATTACCATTTTATGAAATCTCATACAAAAACTATTTGACAGGACAAAATTTACCTTCCTATTGGTAAAACCAAGGTGCTGCTCCAGCTCCCTGTGCAAGACCTCAGGTGGGACATCACTGAGGGGAGGATGGTATCGTAAGGAACCGCCACGCCCGACCATGTGAACCTGAGGGGCGTAAGTGGCAACGTCAAACGACAGAAGAATATCACCTCCCGCATCAGTAGAAATCTCGGGCTCAGTTTCAGGAGGGATAGGTTGTGAAGAACTCCCCCAACAGTGGCTCTGCGCCGACTTGAACGTAAGACGCGGGAACTCGAAACCCCGCCGAAAATCGCAGCCTCAACGGCCGGGGCTTTGCCCGTATCCCTAGGCGCGGCAGAAGCGCCAGAAGATGGAGGAGGGGGCGGAGATGACGCCATGGCAGGAGATAGCAACCGGAACCGTGGTGGTCGGAAAACTGCCGGGTAGGAAACGGCGGCGGCCGATGAGGAGAAAGAGGACGAAGAGGCGGCGATCGCTCGAAATAGGAAAGGAGAATAAGGGGTAGAGAAAGAAAGGATGAAATGACCCGTGAGATCGATTAAGTTTAACTTAAATCGATTTTCTGACTGTCGGCTATTTCACGGCCGAGATATCGATTCCTCGGCCGAGACATCAATCCTTCGGCCGAGAGATCGATCTCCAGGCCTCCCAATCTATTTCCCTCAGCCATATCAGGTCTTGCTTTGTGCACTGACTCAAGCCACTACAGACTTCTAAGTCCTCAACCAACCAAGTAGCATTGGGGGCATCCCCGAGCCAATGCAACGTGATCAAAACTAGCCTTGGGGGCATGCCCGAGCACCAAAGATCTCTCTCTCTCTCCACAAACTGCTGGTCATAAGCTCTTGCTACAGCAAATCAAGACATTCAGCAACTCTGCTATTTACTGCCATCAAAATAACGCAACAGCTCCGAGCTCATCACTGCCAAGTCAACTTAACGACTCCATGCCCGTATTCACCAACTCAGCGGCCCCAGGGCCTATCAATTCAGCGGCTCTACGCCCTCACCTACCGACTCAGCGGCTCTACGCCTATTATCTCAACTGGCTCAAAGCCATAACAACCAATCTCAGCAGCTCGAAGCCCATTACTTCAACAGGCTCGAAGCCTATATCTACCATCTCAACTGGCTCAAAGCCATAGCAACTCACTTAGCGGCTCCAAGCCCTCGACTCAGTAGCTCTACGATTACAACTCAGCGGCTCTAAGCCCACTGTCTCAACTGGCTCGAAGCCATAAACAAGCAAATCTCAACAGGCTCTACGCCGCCCCAACAATCAAGACATCTATTCTCAGGCTCTACGCCTGAATGCTCAAAATCTAACATTTTGAATGCTCAACCTCTACACTTGGATGCCCAACCACTGTGTACTGGATGCTCAAGTTATACACTTGAATGCTCAAGCTCTACGCTTGGATGCCCAACCACTGCGTACTAGACGCTCAAAGCCTGTACTTTGAATGCTCGGATTCTGCCGTCCAAATGCTCGAGCTCTACGCTCTGAATGCTCAAGTCCGGAACTTGATAGAAGCTCTAAGCTTTAAAACAAACACACACGCACGGGCCCGTGCACATATTGCATTATCACATCGAGTCTGCATCATCATATCTGTTCACATCTAACAACCATCATCACACATATACACTCTGCATATCTCTCGTGAAACAGGTCAACCCTGTAATCAACCGGCTTTACGCCTCGGTTTTATTGATCGGTCCAGCGCCTCGATCCTTTGGCTCTATGCCAAAACTTATGATGAGAAAGCTCCGTGCACAGACCATCAGAATGCAACCAGCTCTATGCTTCGGTTCAAACACGTCAAGCTCAAAGCTCCGACACCTCAGGCTCTTGCCTTATACCAGCTCTGCGTTTCAGTTTCATCAAGCTTTAAGCTCTCCTCAGGCCCTTGCCTCATAACCACAGCGGGCTCCACGCCTCAATCTAAATCACCTCAGGCTCTCGCCTTATGATCAATACCAGCTCCGTGCTTCGGTTCCATCAAGCTTTAAGCTCACCTCAGGCCCTTGTCTCATAACCACAGCAGGCTCCACGCCTCAATCTAATCACCTCAGGCTCTCACCTTGTGATCAATACCAGCTCCGCGCTTCGGTCCTATCAAGCTCAAAGCTGCGACACCTCAAGCTCTCGCCTTGTGTTCAACACCAGCTCCGCGCTTCAGTCCTATCAATCCAATCTCCTCAGGCCCTTGCCTCAAGACTGCAACAGGCTCCACGCCTCGATTCCATCACTCTCCAGGCTCTCGCCTCATGACTACAACCGGCTCCGGTTCCCTCGTCCTCAAAGCTTCGCGCTCCAGTTACTGGCCCTGCGCCCTCCACATCTCAAAAACAAACAGCATCCGACTCATTCCCAGCAGATGGTTTGGATTCCACCCCATTACATCAATTCCTTCCAGCTCATTCGCAAGGATAGGCTACTCTACCGAGCTCCTTTCAGTCAAAGTAAGGATGATCAAGAAAAGCAAACGCACCTGCCGTGTACTGATCTACCCCAAAATACTAAGGAAGCTCTCCACAAAAACTCCCCGGCAGCCCCGCGCTCCTTCAACTACTCTTCGCCAAAACCCTGGCTCAGTCTAGGTATGTCACACTACGGCTTTTTAAGCCCTAAGGTATGTCTTCTGTCTCTAACACTCCCAAACTTTTTATTTTTCTTTTGCCCGAACTACGATTGGTCTGAATTTCCCTTGTGGAATACGTAGGCAGCCTCTCGGCCCGACCATAACAAAACCTTTTTTGAAAACCCCTTGGAATAGTGGTTGGACCAAATTGAGTTGCTTTTTACAGCTTTGACTCTTACTCAAACATGTCTCGCGATCCGTCTGAGTTCAGTCAAAGAGGGGCATCTGTAGACACCCCAATTTGGCCTAACGATTATTTCAAGTCCCACCTTGGGACCATCCCGATGATGAAATGGATACAGTGATTGCTGATTGCCTCCTTGAGAACCTTAGGACTTTCGGTAAGAGCTTTGAGCCACTTAGAGGACCCATTCAGAGCCATACAGCCTTTCAGACAAAAAATACAGAAGTCTAGGAGAATCCATCTGTCGGTCGTAACATCGATCTCATGACCTTAACATCATTTCCTCACCCGAGCAACCTGTTGCTAGCAAAATCTCCCTGAGAGATCAATCCCTCGGCCGCAAGATCTATCCTTCGGCCGAGACATCCATTCCTCGGCCGTGTGATCTATTACTCGGCCGCCAGATCGACCTTTTTCCAGACTCTCGAACGTTCTGTCAATTATTTGATCCAACTACACTACCTCTCCAATGCGTTCGGGCCACTTTCAGAGATTACGATGTAGAGTTAGAGGTGCATTGCAATTGCAATTGCAATCGTGCCATTTGATTGGCCGGAGTGAGTCACCAATTGCCTATATAAAGGGCCTTTGGACTCCAAAAATATACACACAAAATTCATTAGAGAATACACTCTCTCAAGCCATGAAACTTTGCCAAAATACTCTCTCAATCCCCCTCTTCAAAAGCCCTAACCTCCCCAAGGTAGCCATCAATCCGACGATCAAACCCCGAAGTTCAAACCCTAACCCTAGGGTTTTCAATCAAGCAATCAGTCAATCACAATCAAATCCGAAGCAATCAAGCAACTGAGGGATCAAGGTGGTGAGGCCCAACGGCCTCTGGTTTGTCTTATTTTCTGCCAATAATCATAATCGTAGCGTTTTGATTATTTACTAACATTTCTGTCTGGTGTGAGGAAGAACATCGACCGGGGCTTCGATCCCTCGGCCGATACATCAAACCAGGAGGATCCCTCGGCCGTGACATCCATTCACCGGCCGCGAGATCCATTACCCTGGGACATTTTTGTTAAGTTTTGCTTTCTGATGCATGCTTTACTTATCGCACTGGCTCACCTTATTCACTGTTTAAAGGCTTAAATAAACAGACCATGTGTTAGAATTAAACAAAGCATCTACATGTCTTATGTTGAACGATTATGGGCCAGTCTCACGGCTGGGCAGAGAGGGGTGCCTAACACCTTCCCCTTACTGTACTTTTGGCTCCCGCACCCAGAATCTCTATCTATTTTCCCAATTTTTATAAACTGGATGGCGACTTTGTTTTGATGATAACCGCTATCATGTGGCGATGTTCCTAGCCATGGGAATGTCCATGATTTTGGTTTACGAAGCAAGCAACCAATCGAGCAAGCAAACATGATCAATCTGTATGGCGATGCCCCGTTTGGGAGGTGTCTACACTCTCTCTCTCTCTCATGTGAACTCTGGTGCAGATTTTGTTACTGCATTTTTTAGATAGAGAGTTTTATTTGCCGAATTTTTTCCAGGTTGTAAAAAAAATTTTAGCGATTGTTCCTTGTGTGAATGTAGTTTGTATGCCAATGCAGTTTTGTTTGATATATATCTTGGCTTGTGGCTGTTTATTTTATTATGAAACCGAAAATTGGGGTTTTGTGATCAGGGTTCTTATTTTTAATATAGTAGTTGGTAGAAAAATGGGGGTTTTATTTCTGTTGTGGGTTATGTGGTGGGCTAGGGCAAGGTCAAGTATGATAGGTTGCTAGGTTTACATGGATACCTTTTTTTACAACATTGTAGTGGTGACGAGTTCCAGATCTATGTTTGCCTCCAAGTGTGTTAACCTTTTGGAAATGTCAGTGAAGTAGTTTGTGGAGTATTTTGTTATAGTATCATAGGCAACCTAACTACCAATGAACTAGAGAAAGAGGTAGAAAGGCTGTTGTGGTTATTATGATTAGTTATAGACTTGTTTGAATGCGTCTTCATCTGCAACATGGGTGTGTAAGACAAGTATTTAAGTAATGCACTTTACTTACAGGAAATCTTTGCCTATGTTTATTATTTATTTAGGTGTGTGATGGGAACTCCCAATCCCAATTGTGATTCCAATTCAGACTCTTCCCCTACTAGGGAAGATCGTACGAATACATTTGTAGGTAATGATGTTGATGGAAAAAGGGAAGGGGAAGGGTCAGTTTCTGGTGCAGGTGATATTTTTCATTTGCTCACTGATACTAAAATTGCGGGAATGAAATTTAATTCTGAAGATGAGGCAGGTAAATTCTACAATGCATATGCAAAGGCGATGGGATTTGGCATACGCAAATCTAGGAGTAAACCCCAGAAGAACAATGACAGCCGTGTAAGATGTCGGACTTGGGTCTGTTCCAGGGAAGGTAAAAGACAGAAGAAACATTTGCAACGGGTTGATCGGATAAGACGTCCCAGAGCTGAAACTAGAATTGGTTGTGTGGCAAAATTTCAGGTCCGTTACTTGTCAAAAACCCAAAAGTACATTGTTACGCACTTTATTAGTGCGCACAACCATCCGTTAGCTGCAAAGCAATGTGTTCCCTTCTTGTGGTCGCACCGATGTGTGAATGATGCGGACACAGCTCAGGCCACGGCCATGCGGAAGGTAGGCATGAAGCCAGACCAAATTTTGGACTATATGACATGTCAGTCAGGAGGTTTCCAAAATTTGGGGTTCACTGCAAAAGATTTACGCAACAAAATGGACAAGTGTCGTAAAGATGAAATTAAAAATGGAGATGCTGAGGGTGCACTGGGATACTTGTTTGCTCAGGTTGCCACTGATCCTTTGTTTTTTTTCAAGTACAAAGTTGATGAGGAAGACCGGTTGGAGACACTCTTTTGGGAAAATGGGAGGTCTAGGATGGATTATGTTGCATTTGGAGATGTGTTAGTGTTTGACATGACTTATCAAACCAATGCTTACAAGAAGCCATTTGTCATACTAGCAGGTGTTAGTAATCACTTTACGACGACCATATTTGGATGTGTGTTGTTGTCGAAGGAGACGGAGGAGACGTACAATTGGATTCTTGAAACGTTTATGGAGGGTGTGGATGGTAAACGCCCCATCTCGATGGTCACCGATGGTGATTTGGCAATGCAAAAAGCAATTAGTAACATATTTCCAGATGCAAGGCATCGCCTATGCACGTGGCATTTAGAGAGAAATGCTGCTAAAATGTTCACAAACCTGAATTTGTATCTGACTTTACACATTTGATGCTAATGGAATGTGAGGTTGAAGAATTTGATAGCCTTTGGGCTGACATGGTATCACACTATGGGCTAGAGACAAATGCTTGGGTATTGGAGATGTATAGGGACCGGGCAAGATGGGCTGAGGCATATCTCTTTGGGGATTTCTTTGCCGGGATGAGGAGCACTCAGTGATGTGAAGGTATGAATCGTTATTTGCATCGATTTTTAACAGTGAGGCTAAGGCTGTATGAATTTGTTGAACAGTACCACCGGGGGTTGGCTAGGATGCGAGTTGCTGATGCAGGGGCTGAGACGGCAACGGAGCATAGTACCCCTGTCTCGATCACGGCATTGAAAAGTCTAGAGCAGAATGGAGCTGAGGTGTACACCCAATATATTTTCAGATTGTTTCAAGATGAAATACAGCGCGCGTCTCCATTGATTGTGGCACGTCGTGTTGAGGCGTCATTTGTACTTCATTGAGATGTACTCACATCCAGAATCCAACTGGACGGTTAAGTATTATACAGTGGATAGCAGAATGAAATGTTGTTGCATGATGTTTGAGTCTTTTGGTCTACCTTGTTGCCATATGATTGTGGTGATGAAATATGAGCACCTATTGGTGATTCCCCGCAGTTTACTCATGCGAAGATGGACAAGGAGTGCTCGACCTGCGTCCTAACTACCAACTGTTCCCCAAATTTCTCGCACTTTAACCCACACAGCCTGGTATGGGATTTTGAGCTCGGGGTACAATTTGATGTCATTCTATGCGTCACACGCACATGACTCATTTGAAGATGCGAGGGAATTGGAGCACCAAATGACTTCCTGGAAGAGAAAGCGTTGGGAGATGGGAAATAAGAAAGAGTGCAGGGCTGAGGTTGGTGAAGGAAGTTCTACCCAAAGTTTTGTAGAGACCCGTATTTTTGGGCCGTATTTTTTTTAAAGAAATATTATAATTATTGAGCAAGGGCGTAAATTGTGGAAATTTGAATAATAGCGTAGTTATTTAGATTTGGGGGTTAATGTGATAGGATGTGAAAGTTTGGGTGTAAGGATAATATGTGTGTGTGCATGTAGATAATGGTGTGGCTAGTTGTAGGGGAAAATAATTCCCTCTTTCTTTTTCTTCATCTGCCGACCCCACACACACATCACAACCCCTCTCTCTCTCCTGCGTCTCTCGCTCTCTCTGCTCTCCCTCCGAAAAATTTCTCCTTACCTTCTCTCCTCAATTTCGTCTATTTGGGGCGTGATTCCAGACAAAGTTCAAGAATTAAAGTTGTTCTACGGAACGGGGGCTACCTATCTACCCAAGAAAAATTGCGATCGGGCCACGTGGGAACTTGGTTGACTTGGTCAAACGGTTGGGTTTTGCTCAAAACCCATGAGGTAGGGACATCTTACTCTTGTTATGCGTTTATACGCTGTTTATGTACCTAGATCGTGTCTTATTTCGTCGTTTGAGATTGTTTCTTTCATTCCCGAATTTCTGCAGAACAGGTCCCTGTTTATGGGGCATTTTCGTCATCTTAAACTCAGAAATAAATTTTGGTTCCTATATGAAATAGAGTAGACTTAGAGCCCGTTCTAATGCCGCTGGAATCACCCGAAACCGTTGAGAATTGATTAAATGGTGGATTTTAGAAATCAGGTCTAGAATCTGTCTCGTTTTCTGGGTTCGTGCCCGACTTCAAACAGCCATAACTTTCTTGTCCGATGTTCGTTTCATGCAAATTTTATATTGAATTGAAGGTCTTGAAGTCAGCTTTCCATTGCCACTGGAATCGTCTAAAAAGTCTTAGTACACAGAAAGTTATGATTATTTGAGTGGAGGTGTGTCGGTCTGCCAAAGTCTGCTGGCTATTCCTAAGTTGTATTCGTTCCGTATTATGACTCCCTACATGATTAGACGTGTTTAAGTCACTCTCAAGTATGATTACTTGTGTCTTAATGAGACTCGTATTCTCGTGCCTCGTCTTGTTGAGTTTCCTAGGTTCCTTTGGCACTCGTTTTATAAGATTCTCGTTTGAAACCTAGCCGGTGATGTGCCGTGGAATCATTATGGGATCGATATGTGGCATAAGGCGTTGTGATAGATTTAGAGGAATAACGTGGACTTAAAATATTTATCAATGTACAATGGGACATGCTTATGAGTTTGCAATATATTGTTGATGATGTATGAACGAATGTGACCTTGGGAAAATGCTGTCTTTTTGGATACGGATTGGTATTGCCATGTGATTGATTAAATGGCTTTGGATTCAATTGAATGATTTGATGTTTGTGAAATGGAAACGTGGAATGAATGTGGATGACAAATGGACATTAAGAGAACTTTCAGGGCTCTTAAATGAGTAAATGCCTGGCTGGAGCTAAATGCTCATATCGTATACTTTCAGGGCTCTTAAATGAGTAAATGCCTGGCTGGAGCTAAATGCTCATATCGTATGCTTTCAGGGCTCTTAAGTGAGTAAATGCCTGGCAGGAGCTAAAATGCTCATATCACTTGTCTTCAGGGCTCGTTATCGAGTAAGTGCCTGGCAGGAGCTTCGGCTCAGACTTTTAACGACACATAATTGGTTTATGAAGTTAATATGAGGATTTTGGTTTTTGTTAAAGGATTTTGATGAAAATCCTCCGGTATTCAGCCCGAATCAACGGAGCTCGGCCTACATGGTCTTGAGTTTTCCTTGAATTGTTTTGAAATCAAAAGGAAAGGTTTTGTAATGAAGGAATTTGATGATGATAAATGCGGACACGAGAAAGATTATAGTATCGTACAAAGAATGATAAGATGAATTTGAATTGGTTATAGTCTAATGTGGATTGACGTGAGTTTATTAACGTATCTAGTCAGAGAGGAAAACGGTCAGTGATATTTATGTGAAGTCTAGAATCTTTTGACTATAGTGTGCGGCTCGTTGGTAAATGTTCGTACTTTGAGCGTATCTGTCAATATTCACTCATTCATAGTGCATGATTCATTACATTTACATATAGCTTGAGTATAGATTTCTCTACTGGGCTAGTGTAGCTCAACCTATCATTTTCAGGTAAAAAAAGGCAAGAAAGTTGGCATGACGTGCATCTCGTGCTTGTAGATCATGGGTTTCAAAGGTATAGATGGGCGATTTTATGCTTTTACCTTGAAAGATGTATTTTTGAAGGATGATCTTTGTAAACTGTAATATTAATTTGGTAACTTGTATAACTTGGGACCTTGAGCCCGGATTGTAATATTTGTTTTTAATTTGAGAACTGGGGAAAGAAATGTTATTTGGGTATTACCTGTACTCCAGTGAGGATTTTATTTATCATAAATGGTTATTATTTATGTTGAAAATCGAGGGCGTGACAAGTTTGTTTGGTGTGGGTGATCCACTTGTGGTGAAGACCAAAGGCAACCCGGGGAAGAATGCTAATGCCCCAAAATCTCGCAAGCCTAGGAAATGTAGGCACTGCAAGTTAGTAGGCCACGATAAGCGGACATGTCAAAAGTTGTCATCAAACCATCCAACTTTTGAGTGACTAAGTTGTTAATTCTTTGGTTCATGTTGATGTACCAAGTGTGAGACAAGTAATTTCTCATATTGGGGGAATGTATGACTATTATCCTGACAAATGGATCCTTTGAATCAATTAATTACCTGATGTACTAGTAAATTGAGTTTTGGGTCATCTGTTATAGGATTTGTATCTTCTTCTTTTCATACTTCTCCCATGTAGTGAAATTTATTATGATGTTAATTTGCAGGTATGTGTCATTTTCATGTGTTTTGGGTATGAAGCATAGTAGTTTAATAGTATGTGAGTGAGCATCAGTATTGTACAAGAAGGTTTTTTTTTTGTTGTTGTTGCCCTTAAATTCATACACATGGAAGTTCCAATAAGAATTTTCAGTAATTATCTAGTAAACTGCTCTTTTGCCTGCTCTTTATGTGTATTGCATTGCAGTAAGTAATTTGTGGATTATATTTCATTGAAATTCCAATGTTTAAGTGTCAGTGGTACATAGCTTCTTGTATGTGGCTCTCTTATCCCTTAAAGTAGTGCTATTATTTGAGTTAGTAGTTTCGATTGTGCGGTCTTGACTATGAGCTTACATGTATATTGGTGTATGAATTGGCTTATGACCAATAGAGTTTGCTTATCTCAAATGAAGACTGTACCCTTTATTATGAATTAAATGGGGTATTTCAAATTTGTGTGGATGTCTGTGGGTTACTTTTGAGCATGCATTGTGTGTTTCAGCATATGTATGCTTTACTAAATGATATTGTGTTTGGGTCTTTCAGCGGAGTAAGAAAGAATGGTATGTCTCTCTCTGGTGAACCTCCAACGTTCATCTCTCTCCGTCTGTCTCTGTCTCTCTTCATGTACACACCCACACACACACAGAAGCATGCACATATGAAATTGCTTAAGCCCTTCAAACTTTTGCATGTCCATGTACGATTTGTAATCATTGAACCAGTTGACTCTTTTGTGCAATAACTTGTTTGTACATGTGATTCATATGTATGTGAGTAGATGTTATTTGAAAGGAATATTTGATTGTATTGTTGCAAAGTATAATTGTATTGTCCTTGAAACTGTTGCATGTCCATCATGTGTACAAACTATAATTGTATTGCATGTTGAAAATGTATGTACTTATCTTATTGGAAGGAAGATTTGATGCAGTAGTTGATAGTAATTGAAATGCTCCCTTTCAGGAAATAGTTGACCCTACTGATCGTGTGTTATGATCTTATTATATTCTGTAGGTTATTTTGCAAAGATGGCAGGAAAAAGGAAAACTCCCTCACGTGGTTCTCCATTACGTAGATCTAAACGACTAGCTATTACGAACGTTATGACTACATCATCATTGGACCAATCCACTAATATGGACTGTGATGTGAATGTATGCACTGCTGGTGGCTCTGACAAAATGAGTAAAAGATTGACTCATGCTGGGACTGAGAATGATGGTCGTTCTAAGGAAAGGGGCAAGAGATTGTCTCATGCTGATAGTGATAGTGTACGAAGATCTAAACGACTAGCTATTAGGAACGGGATCAGTACATCATCATTGGACCAATCCACTGATAGGGACTGTGTTGTCAATGCATGCACTGCTGGTGGCCCTGACAAAATGAGTAACAGATCGACTCATGCTGAGATTGAGAATGATGGTGACTCTGAGGAAAGGAGCCAGAGATTTTCTCATGGTGATGGTGATTGTGAGGAAAGGAGCAACAGATCGTCTCATGGTGAGAGTGAGAGTGATGGTAACTTTGAGGAAATGAGCAATGTTGAGAGTGAGAGTGATGGTGACTTGGACTCTGGACCAATCAAGCATCCAGGCCTTGGTTCATTTGCAAAATGGTCAGTCATTGAAGAGAGAAGTGTCACTCTTAGGGAGTTGGAAAAAATGATGTGCATTCTGGAAGTTGTTAAAAAGTTGGGGCTAGAGGGGATTTGCAGATATAAAAGCAGGGCGAAGTGGACCCTTGTGAGGGAGTTCTTTGCGGGTATAAATGCTTACAAGGTTGACACGACAGAGAGGGTAATGGTCTCTACGGTACGGGGGAAGAAGATTAAGGTAACGCCAGACTTACTTGCAAAATTTAAACGTATAAGACGACCTTTTCCCACTGAAAAGCAATACCCCTACCTATCCGGTGTTGAAAGGCCAAGTTATCACGATATTTGGATGACCCTCTGCCATGGACGTTGGCCACCGGAGGGTGAACCCAAAATTCTTTTGAATGGCTTGAAAAAGGACTTTGTTGTCCTCCACCATATTTTCTGGTGGAATGTGTACCCAAAGCCCCACAACGTTCGCTGGATATTGACCAGGTTGCGTTGCTACATGCAGTATATAAAGGGGTCAAGCCGGATATTGGGAGGATGTGGTGGGACACTCTATATGCTGCTTTCACAAACAACCATCCTACTGCATCTCTCCCTCTTGGGATATTGCTCACACGTTTCATGTATGCATGCAAAGTACCTATCCTAGCGGGAGACAAGTTGGCAGATAAGAAAACAACACATATTGGTCGGGGTACAATAGGCAAATCTGAAGGCCAAAGCAAGATTCATCGGATGGTGAACAACCCTATTTCGCTGGAAGGCATTCATGACATGATTCTAACTGTCCAAGAGAACCAAATAGAGTTTTATCAAATGCTGAAGAAGGTGGTGCGCATTGTGTGTCGCGACGATGATCCTTCAGATGCAGATACGTTGGATGATGAATGATGGCGAAGGGGCTTGATGGATTTTGTAGCAATTTGCTATGTTAGCGATCCTAGTATGTGGTGTTCTTGGTTAGTAAGTGTTGATGCATATTATGTGGCTAGTTTGAACTAAAGTATTTGCTGGGTAGTTAGTTTTCTGCTGTTGTTTTTCAAAATTATGGATATTTTTTGGCCTTGTTAGACAGCTAAATCTTGAACTTGTTTAGGAGGTTTTCAGGTTGTAAAAGTCCTGAATTTTGGTGCTGCTTCCACTGATCATAGTTTGTTAAAGTGAATTTTGGTGGTGGTAACACTGATCATAGTTTGTTAATCTGTTGGATTGTTTGAATAGATCCAATATATCAACCTCGTTTTGGTAATATGTGTTGTTGGATTGTTCGAATAGATCCCTTATATGAACAAGGTTTTGTGGGTTGTTGGATTGTTGTAATGAAGTAATTAATTATGTTTTTTCTATAATTAATAACCAAGTAATTTGCACGTAGGAGATGAACCTTCAATGCCGTTGTAGCCCCCTCCCCAATGACTGATTGGGTGATCGATTGATATTTCAGACCCCCTCCACAATGACCGATTGCCTGATCGATTGATATATGGGACACTACCTCCACAATGAGCGATTGGCTGATCGATTGATATATGGGAATTGTTTGAAAAAAGTTGTAATTGGGATAAGGATTGATTTAGGGGTTGTTTGTCTTAATAAGGAGGAGTTTTTCAGTGCCGAGCGGGTATTGCCGATGTCGTACCTGCTCCGCGCATCTGAGCCGTCCGATACACTTTTGGACGGCTCTGATTGAAACCCTCTCTCTCCTCTCACCCCAACACTTTCTCTCTCCTTTTTCTCTCTCCAAATCTTAGCCGTTTAAACACGCAATGGACGGCTCAAATGCACGAGCGGGCACCACGTGGTACCCGCTCAGCACTGAAGTTTTTTCCCTTAATAAGGCAATGTCCTATTTTCTGTCAAAACTTTCAAACTTTATTTGTCATTTCTTTATTTTTTGGCATGTTTTTTTGGATTATTGCTTTGTAATGACGGGAGGAATTTACAAAGTTTAAAATTATGTTATAAAAATCCAATTTTGTTCTATTTTTGAAAAATAGGTCTTCATCATAATTTCAATTTTGTATGTTTCATATCCCTCTTGTCATTAAGAAGGAATAGTCCACACAAAAAAAATGACCAAAAGCTATAACAATTACGCCAATAATTTGTTCCTAATTTGATAGTTATTAAGGAAAAAAAAAACCAATTAAGGCAACAACCCTTAGTCTCACCAAATTCCCAAATTTCCTTCGCTATATTGCACAAAATGAACAAAATGGTGCATTCCAAATGTGCGTATTAATTAACTTAATTAATTAACCATACGGCATCGTACTAACGTGCTATAGGCTGATCTACCCCTTATGGTCCTATCGCGCCTCCCCTTTTCCCATTCAACCCCATATCGCGCATCCCCTTTCTCCGCCACCTCTATCACGAACTCCTGCACTGCGCGTTCTTTTCAAACTCCTGCTCGCCAACCTCTCATCTCCACAACGGACGTGCTACCCTCCATCCTTCTCCTCGTCGTCGTTCTCACTGCCCTCGTTGTAAGTCTCGTTCTTGTCTCTCTGTCATTCAAAAATGCTTGTATGTATATGTGTGCGTGTCAAGATAGATAGATATATATATGTATATTATATGTATAATAATATATAGGAACGCTAATATATATATACATATCTTTTGGGGTTGGTTGTATGCTTTTTGTTTGTGTGTACGTAGGGTTTTGCAAATTGAGAATGGAAATAGTACTCCAAATCAGGGAATGAGGGAAATAGGCTTTGTGCAGTATCGTTTGAAATAAATGTTGAATTTTGGTTTACCAAGGTACGTAAAGTGATTTGCTAGTAACAATTCAACTGATTTGGAGTTTGAAAACTCAATTCCGTCCCTTGTTTGAACTAATGTTTTCATGTCCCTTGTTGTGGTGTTACAACTGACGTCTCGTTGAAGCGAACATTACGTTGGGTTGGGTCGTGAATAATAGTTTCAGTTAATACGATTTTGTTAATTATTTCCTTTACATGTTGGCCTGGCATGTGTATGATGATTGAATCAAATATTGGAATGGTGTTGAATAGAGATTGATTAGTTTTCAATTTCACTGAATTGTAATTGTATTTGTAGTACCATAACAATGACACACTTTAATATAACGCGCTTCTCGTGAATAATATGCCCTGTCATCGGAAAACAATGATGGCAGTAATAATTTGTATTACTTTTATGTTTGATATGTATCCAAGGTTAATTATGGTGCAAGAGGATGTTATTTGTGAGGGGCCCATTGACGGAAGTGTGTTGGGTGCCTATCAGGAATTCCGCTCTCATTCTATATGGCAAAAGAATGTAAGTTCACATTTTAGTTTTCGTGAAATACTTGTATATTCATATACACTGTATGTCAAAGTAGCAAGTCCCAGCATAACAATTTGTTTGTTTTTGCAGGGAGAGCCCCTAGTTGATTGCGAACCGGTTGTTATCCGACGAAATGAAGCATCTTTGAAGAGAATGGACCCCCCTGCGCCACCGGTTTTAGCATGATTAGGCAGGCTGGTTTTGGTGGTCTTATTGACCTTCCGTTTATGTCTCTTGACCTTGCCTTGATGACAGCGCTAATGGAGCGTTGGCGGCCCGAGACTCACTCGTTTCACTTGGGCACAGGCGAGTGGACTATTACATTGCAAGACGTGGAGATTTTGCTTGGGGTACCTGTTGATGGTGAAGCTGTCATCGGGAGGGTTCTAAAAATGAACGAGTGGGGTCCATTGTGTAACCGGTTGTTAGGGGTTGTACCGCAAGAGAAGGTGCATATAAATGGGGGTAAGGTATTGATGCCGTGGTTACGAGAACATTTTACTGGACATTTTACTGGAAGGTGCATATTAATGTTATACAAGATTATCATAGAAGTTGGAGAAGCTCTATGAATGGAACTGTAATTAGGGCAGTCCATCCTCCTACTATTTCTTTGTCTTTAGAAGGAAATTCAGACTCTGAACCTTCTCTGGAAACGGTAGCATTTATTAAACCTACAAATGCAGACCTGAATGGAAAATTGCATAAGCAAAATAATTATACTAATCTCCACCTTAGTACAATAGGGGAACAATTAATCCGAATAGAGGATCAGATGTCCCAATTAAGGGATGATATAAAAAATTCTCAACCAAAGGAAAAGGATGAGGAGAAAATCTCTCCTTCTAATATTCGTCCACCTGTTCCCATAACAGGATTTAATTTAGCCAATCCCAATAAAAATTCTGAATTGGTTAAAGAATTACAAAAAAAAGACTAAAAGGCCTTTCTTTAAATGTAATCTCTGAAGATATGGAGGAAATGAATAGCCAAGAAATTTTAGAATTAGAAAATTCTTTTCTTCAAAATGATACTGTTAATAAAATCCAATATCCTCCTCAAAAACTTCCTTATGCAGGAGCAGATAGATATTACTACCCTAGACCCACTCCTCAAGATATGTTATATGAGGAAGCTGGCTTTCAAAGACAAATGTCTTACAGTGGTAGAACCATCTATGAATGGAATATAGATGGAATGATTGAATATCAGATTTTTTGAATTGTACATCAAATGATGATGTACAGCACAATCTGTGCTCAAAATAGGAATAGTGATAGAGAGATATTACTGGGTGGATCACTGCGGGATTCACTGGTATGATTAAGGGTTGGTGGGATAATATTCTTAATGCAACACAAAGAGCAGAAATTCTAAATTCAATAAAAATAGAAAATAATGAACAAAAACAAGATGCTGTGTATACCCTAGTACAAGCAATAATTTTACACTTTGTTGGCCACTGGGACAACAACAGAGAAAGAAGTAGAGAATTACTTCAAAATTTGAAATGTCCAACGTTAACTCATTTTCGTTGGTACAAAGATGTGTTCCTTGCTAAGGTCATGCAAAGAAACGATGCTAATAGTGAGCATTGGAAATCAAAGTTTATTGATGGTCTACCCCACTTCTTTGCAGAGAAAATTAGAAAGAAATTGAAAGACCAAAATAATGGTATAACAATTATTTATGATAATTATACCTATGGTCAATTGGTATCCATAATAATCTAGGAAGGATTAACTTTTTGTAATGACATAAAATTGCATAACCAGTTAAAAAAGCAACACTTAACTGGTAAGCAAGAATTAGGCCAATTTTGCGACCAATTTGGTTATGCTATGACTAAATATCCAAAACCAACTACCAGAAAGAGTAGTACTAAAACTACTAAGAAAAATTCCAAGAGGAACTCTTATAAGAAGAATAAGACTGAGCAATCTGGCTCAAAAGAATCTACTTCCAAGAAGCAGAATAACAAAGCTAAAAAGAAAACTACAGCTAAATACTTCAAGTGTGGAAAAATAGGACACTATGCCAATAAGTGTAAAGCTAAGAAAAAGCTTAATGAGCTGCAAATAGATGAAGGGTTAAAACAACAACTCTTTAAATTACTTCTTGACTCAAGTGAATCAGATTCTTCAGATGAAGAACCTGAAGATCAGATTAATGATATGTCTGATCAAGAAGAAGACACTTCTTCTGACTCGGAAGAAGAAGAGGTCCCTAAAAATTGCAATTGCATTAACCTTGAATGTTCAACTTCTAATAATTATTGGAAAGCAATAGTTGAGATGAACGGTCTTAGTATTAATGTCCTATCTGATAAACAACAAGGTTTATTAGATATCATAGATCAAATTGATGATCCTCAATTAAAAATAAAAATCATAGAAACTTGCATTTCTTCTAATAGAGAAGAAGAAGAGGAAACTAAGCCCCAAATTCCTAATGAAACTTATAGTCTAAAAAATATTTTAGACAGAATAGAACAAAATGATACTCCGTTACAAACCTGTAACAATTCCTGACCTTAAGGGTGAAATAAATATTCTGAAAACAGAAATAAAAATGTTAAAATCATTTCAGAATAAAGCTACCCAAGAAATTTATGAAATGAATCAAAAGCTTGATTCTTTAGAAAAGAAAGGTAGCATAGGTCAGAAGGATGACTCTGATTCAAATTATTTGAATCTGATTAATAAAGTGGTTTACCAAAAATGGCATGTTAAGGTAAACCTAGTAATACAAAAGGAATATACTATCAACAATATTATTGCTTTAGTTGATAATGGAGCGGATATGAATTGTATCCAAGAAGGTATCGTTCCAACCCAATATTTTGAGAAAACTTCTCAGAGTCTCACTAATGCTAGTGAATCAAAAATGATGATCAAATATAAACTAAATAATGTTTACATTTGCAATAAAGGAATCTGTCTGGAGACAACTTTTCTTTGTATAAGAAATCTCCAACAATAACTAATCTTGGGAATTCCCTTTCTAGCAATGCTAATGCCAATGCAAACCAGTATTGCTGGGATAACTGCTCATATTGAGGGCCAAGAAATATTCTTTGAATTTGTTTCTCCTCCTGTTTACAAAGAAATAAATGACATCATGAGAAAAATATCTAATAAAGATAAACAAATAAATTTTCTTCAAAAAGAAATCAGAATAATGGGAATTGAAGAAACACTTCAAAATCCTACAATGAAAGAGAAAATTTCTCAAATCCAAGAAAATTTCAATAAAGAAATTTGCAGTGATATCCCAAATGCTTTTTGGGATAGAAAGAAATATATTGTTTCACTTCCTTATGAAAATGATTTTAATGAAAGAAAAATTCCTACAAAAGCAAGACCTTCTCAAATGAAACAAGAATATTTAAAAATGTGTCAAAATAAAATTGACAGCTTACTCAATAAGCAATTAATTAGAAAAAGCTATTCACCATGGAGTTGTACAGCTTTTTACGTCAATAAGAATGTTGAGAAGGAACGAGGTGTTCCAAGATTGGTTATTAATTACAAACCCCTCAATGAGGTTTTAATGTGGATAAGATATCTCATTCCTAATAAAAAAGACTTGTTGGATAGACTGAATAAAGCAGTCATCTTCTCCAAATTTGACTTGAAATCAGGTTATTGGTAGATTCAAATTGAGGAATCGGATAGATATAAGACAGCTTTTACCGTCTCTTTTGGTCATTATGAATGGAACGTAATGCCCTTTGGTCTGAAGAATGCACCTTCAAAATTTCAAAATATTATGAATGATATTTTCTATCCATATGCTGAATTTGCTATTTGTTATATTGATGATGTTCTAATATTTTCTCAGAACATAGATCAGCCTATTAAACATCTTAGAATTTTTAAAGATGTCATTAAGAGAAATGGACTTGTTGTTTCTGCTCCTAAGATGAAATTGTTTCAAACAAAAGTCAGATTCTTAGGCACAATATTCACCAGGGGAAAATTATCCCCATTGACAGAAGCATAGAATTTGCTTCTAAATTTCCAGATGAATTAAGGGAAAAAACCCAATTACAAAGGTTTCTTGGAAGTCTCAATTACATAGGAGACTATTATAGGGAACTAGCCCAGGATTCTGCACCCTTATATGAGAGACTAAAGAAGAATCCTCCACCATGGACAGAAATACACACCAAAGCTGTCCAAAAGATCAAACTAAAAGCAAAACAACTACCCTGTTTGGCAATTGCCAATCCAGAATGGAGAAAAATAGTGGAGACAGATGCTTCAAATATTGGATATGGTGGCATTCTGAAACAATACAACCCTAATACTTCTAAGGAAGAATTAGTCAGGTTTACTTCTGGACTCTTCAAAAATGCACAAGCTAATTATAGCACAATAAAGAAAGAGATTCTTTCTATTGTCAAATGTATAAATAAATTCCAGGATGATTTGTTGAACCAACATTTCCTTCTTAAAGTTGATTGCAGTGCAGCAAAGCAGGTTTTAAAACAAGATGTTAAAAACCTTGCTTCAAAGCAAATTTTTGCTAGATGGCAGTCTGAATTGTCTGCATTTGATTTTGATATAGAATATATTAAAGGAGAAAATAATTCTCTTCTTGATTTTCTCACTCGTGAATTTTTACATGGCTAATGCTGCCAATCAGCCAACAAAGGGCTGAGGAAATATTTGAATCTTCTAGCAATATGGATGAATCTTTCATCAAACAAGCCTGTCCTTCAATTTTATAGCCCAATCTAGGCTAAAATTTATTATTGAAAATGACAAAAAATTCAGGAAAGCCATGGATAAACACATCATGGCTAATAGGGAGCAATATTTCAGGAGATATCTCCCGACTAGATTTTACTTGAAAAGATGGATTAATGCTATTAAAGCCATCGACCAATTCTATGAAGAATATGGATATTCCGATGATGAGGAAGAAGATTTAATTACCAATCGCAGTCATAATAAAAGGATCCAACAGATTCAGAATAGACTGAATGTTTTATCTCATGCATAATTTTGCAGATGAATAGATCACCAGATCGAGGTCGTGGTCGAGGAAATAGCCCTCGTGGCAGGGGTCGATCATCCAAGGTCACCCATGCAGATATTGAGGCCTACTTGAAGGCCAACAAACTACAATTTCCATCACTACAGGAAGCTGCTTCTTCATCTTCCCCATCACTTTCAATGAAAGAAGTGATTCAGAATGAAGATCTATTCAAATCACTGAAGACCACCGAGACAATTATGGTCTTGGAATCAAAAGATGAACAATGGAGAAATGATCCTTGGGAAATTAAGTCCCAATACTTGGATACAATGAGTTATCCAGTCCCTGAAGGGAAATACGAATACATCTATGAAGCAATGCTCACAGAATCTGGATCAGTGGAAATTCGCCACACTTATGATAGCAAAATTGGACAAAAAAGTCCAATTAGCTATAGCAAGGCCGTAATTAAGATGGTCATTCCAATACAGAAATGGGGAATTCATCCAAGCAAAGCAAAATCTCTTACTATCAAATCAGAAAATGGAGTTCCGATCCAGTACAATTACTGGGACTATATTGAAGCTTTTACTAAAGCCTTCTATTAACAAAACCAGCACAGAAAACATTCTTGGTTTTTAAAATTGTGTCCAAAGCTGGTTGGACAAAATGAATTTCCAAATTGGTTTTTTGAATGGTGGTCTAAATTTGGACCATTGCAAGATTATTTGCCAAATGACATTCAGAAAGAAATAGAACCCTTCCACAAATGTTACTCCCAATTGAGGGGAGTTATTCCAGAAAGAAAACTTTTTCTTAATACAATGACAATTTTTGGTATCCCTTGGATTTGGAAATGGGATCTTCAAATTGGTGTAAGTCAATTGGGACTTCCAATTCTTCAGAGGACATTCCAATATCGATGGTGGAAGCAAGCTGATATGCAGAAAACCATCAACGATGTCAAGAATAAAACCCAGGAATTAAGACAGCAAATAAACCAGAAGGAAAAGCTATCCATCAAAAATCCATTTTTAGAAATATCAGCTCAGATCAGGGCTAAAAATCCTGCTTTATCAGATGATGAATTGGTCATGAAAACTATGGATTTCATGAAGGAACAATTCCTTCAAACTGTTCGACAAGAAGCTGATGACGAATCCATGACATCAGCAAAATCCATTGAAGAGGATAACAATCCTTTTGCATGTCTGGCAGGGGAATCTCAGGACCCCTATGAAGATGAAGAAAATACTCCTACTTTGGGAGACTTTTGGGACAGCATGACGGAAATTATGTCGGAAAGGCTGTCATCCAAAAAAGGAAAAGAGAAACACCAATAATTTCATAAAATGCCAAAACTACTTTCGGTGGCAAAGGACTCAATAGTGGAGTCGACATGATGACACTCTACTGTCGGTGAAGACTAATGCGACGATGGGGCCCCAGGTGTACCCGGCAGGAATCTTCATTCTAATTTGAGTGTAATTTGTATTTCATTTGCATTTCATTTAGTTTGCTTTTGAGTCTATAAATCTTGGAGTCTGTATAGTTGAAGCAGGTTTTTCAGGATTACCCTCTCTCTTTCTAAAATCCTAAGCTCTCCCTTCTCTTCCGCTGTACTTTCTTCCCCCTTCAGTTGTAATATTGGCCTCAGCCTTCTAAATAATAAGGTCAGTTTTTCTACGATCCTTTACTTACTTGGTATCACACCAAATCAATCGATTCGCTAGCTTTTTCATGGTTTGAAGTTGTTGTTCGAGCATCTCCACCTTTGTTTGAAGAACAACAACATGCCCTTCATCCTCCATAAAGAATTCAGTGTTGTCATCAACTGCCAATGAACCCCTTGGCAAACACCAACTGAAGAAGCCACACCTTCCCACGGTTTTCATGCAAGTAAAGTACAACTTCCCCTTGTTACGTGAGAAAGACCCTGTTATTCTCAAGTCTGCCAGCATCCGACAGTGGCAGTTTGGTGCTGGGTCATAAAGTGGTACTTCAGCCTTCTCCCCATCATCACCCCTGTTATTAGTGCTTGAACAACATATTTGCTGACTACAAATTTGAGAAACAGGCCCGCATAGGGTTAAATGAAGCACAATTTAGTAGTAAGAACCAAACTGCATACGGTTAAAATTTAGCAACAATAATCTTCAATCGGTAAATCGATCATACATTATTAACGATCGATCATACATTATTAACATAGGTAACAACATGGTATAAATATTTTGTTTTCAGCACACACGTAACAGGTAAACAAGATTTCGAAGAAAACAATTAAATGGGAAAGGGTATCATACCTACTATCCATGTGCACATACAGGTGTTGATGGCGGTGCCAAGGCGGCTGGTGAAGGTTGAGAGAGAGGGCGGCTGCTGAAGGTTGAGAGAGTGAGAGAGAGGGCAGTTTCAGAGAGAGAGAGAGAGAGGGGCAGTTTAAATAAGGAAATAGGATAGGTAGGTAGAGAAGTTTAAATTTCGAAAGGGGTACTTTGGGCGGGGAGTATAGGAGGGGCTATTGTGTAGGTTCATGGCAGGTTGGAATTTAAATTTCGTCTGCATTTGGATGGTACTTTTGGCGGGGAGAATGGGAGGTGCTTTAAAGGCAAATATTTTTTGAATTTGGGTGGCACTTTTAAAATAGGTGGCATTTGAAAATAAAATTAGCTTCAGATGCCACTGGGAAAAAAATTTGTTTTGTAGGAGTACTATTTGTAATATAATATTTTTTATTCCTTTGTTTTGCACTTAATAGTTCAGTACAAGTAAAGTTTTGGTACATTTCCAATCCTCTCAACAACACCACTAAAAATCCAAAACAATTTGGTGCACAAGTAACAAATGCAACAATAAGGACAAAACCAACTCTTTTTTTTTAATTAAGTTTAGGATAACTAAACATTATTCAAACAATTTTATGGGGTCATAAATGCATGTATGTCATTACATTGTTATAATTTGAAAATTTGTTCAGAGTGATGGATAAAGTCTGCATTCCCCATTTCTTCCATTTCCCACTTTTGGACTAGACCCAGACGATTGGAAATAAATTTTTTGGGAAGACAGATGTCTTGGGGAAGCAATACCCATTTACCCTTTCCCATCATTATACAATTTGTACTGTTCATTTGTTGTCTACAACGCACAATACCCGCACAAAAAAGTGATTTTGTTTGTTAGAAAATGACCTATAATTATGTCAACAACTCACAACTAAATGTTTGTCTTCATTGGTTTCGGTAAATTCCATTGCATAGAATTCCCGCAAATATGAAGACCTGTAAAAATATTGAAATTATAAGGGTCCAATGGTATTTACAGTAGCCAATTGGAGTTGGACAATTATACCTGGAAAATGTCTTACACCACCCACTACGATACAACACAGAGCCCAGGGGATTTCACATAAACAGTACTTATCGGCCAACAATCTCAAGGCCAACCGATCATATGTAAAACCAAGTCCTAATAATTCAAAGAACATCGTTGTACAATCCCGACAACTCATTTGACTGAAATGTATGCACATTGACAAAACATCAATGCACGGCTGTATAACAAAACAAAAAACTACTAACACACAAAATGACCCGCTGTGGCAAATATTACAAGGGTATCCCGACTGGTTTCCATACCAACTGTATCTTGTGGTTGTCCCACCACATTTAGGCTTTTACATACCATAGGCATTACAAAGCATGAACAATCAACAAAGTCTAAGAAAACGAAATGAGAAGTCCAGTTCAAGTTCAATATAGCCTAGCGTTTACACTTACGTCCCCTTCCTAACATGTATTAATTAGTAATTACCAAGTCTACCCTGCATTAAATTCCTCAAAAACTGCTACAAAAGTATGCCTCGTCAGACTATACAAGTTCCTAGATATCAACGTCGCCCACCTATCTTCTTCATAACAAAAACAAAAAAAAAACCATTTGCAAACCCACTTAGGCTGCTCAAAAATTGGTATGGACCTCAAAAAAAGCAGTCAGCTCGAACTTTGTTACCTATAGACTTTACATAGGCTCATCAAGACCTGCACAAACATACACAAATGGAATTGGGTTAGGTTACAAAAACTTACAAGAGTTTCCTTATAACAACCATTTTCAATCATTCAATGTAATAGCCGGTATGGCAATATAAAAATGGTCTAACCTAAATAAATCATGGGATAGCAATGGCTGGAGTTTGTTAGGAAAACTTAGGCTCGTCATTTGATTTATAAGTTCAAAATGTTTCCTTATAAGTAAGAGTACCAATTTAGGATAACCAACCTTTCGCGAACTTCCATTCCGTAAATTCTTTCTTAACACGAGCAATTGCCACATTATTAGTGTCAAAGAACAAATCCAGTAACAACCTTGGCCTTTCCACATCATCCATCTACAAACAAAAAAACAACCTTACAAATCCAACACTTTACAAACACAATAAATTACACATTATCAATTAATGACAACTAACCACATGTACACCAGATGGGTATTCAACCCCTTGCATGAATTTGATGACGAACAACCCACAATCATAGCTAATTCAGCACGCATAGGAGTATGTCAGAAAATCAAATCATACACAGATAACAGAAGTAACATAACAATAGCTTGACTTAACTACCAATCCGTGTCATCCTGTAGAGGTTGCCTTTCAACATTAGCAATGTTAAACTTGTTGACATCTTGTTGATAATCATCTCCATATTGCAACCGCAGAACTTTATGTAATCCCAAGATGTAATCGTAAATAGTAGTAGTTAGAATATAAATTGGCAATAGCGTATCACAACATCTATGCGAGGGGTGACATACCACTTTTTTGGTCAGTTGTTTACGGAATGAGTTGGATCGGGAAGCGGGCTTTGAATCAAAAATATAAGTCATTCGGGTCTTCATGTCTACCTTGATGCAAAACCAATGGGACCCTCTATCATTTGTTGGTATGTATATCTACAATCACAGGTAAGCAAATCATGATTCATGACCAATTCAAATCTTAATATAATTTTGATTTGCAAATCTATTAACTTAGTTGAACATTGAAACCTTACCCATGAGCAATGCCGAATGTCAGTAGTGAAATTTGTTTCCCCAAAGTAGTTATCGCACATCTTCATCAAATCGTCTTCAACAAGTTTGGGATATCCTAATATTTGCCTCTGCCAATATTGGAAGAAATTTACAAACAATGCCAATAAAGGAGAGTCAAGGTGGAAATGAAATAAACTCATCGATACAGTCACCGGTAAATACCACATCATGTGATGGTTACTTTTATGGAAAGACCTTTCCGAATTTGTCAATTGCACCACTACCAAATTTATAATCTACAGGCACAGCATTAGTTAGTAACGACATTGGACTGAAATGTGGTAAGTCATAATAAAATCAAATATTTCAACGTTGTGGCAAACACATTACACACTAACCACATCCAATATCCATTGTTTTGGTTTCAAGCTACACAACTCAAAGCGGGAGGCAAAGTATCTTTTACTGGAAAATAATGCCAAGTGCACGTAACCATCCCTGCATGTATGACAAAGTAAAATAATACGAACCTTATACTTGACAAGGGAAAAAAATGAATCATACACAATTCGAATAATGTACCCACTAAATGACCAGGCCGGATCGAAAATGAATTGGGTCAGTAGCTTTTCCTCATCATCTAAGGGTATCGGCCTTGGGGTTGTTGCATAATGCATCTTTTCTTGGGTAGAGATAGAGGTCTAGACAAGAAAGAAATATAGAACAAATAGATGTTACATTAAATTTCATACTAAAATGTACATACATCTTACATTAGTAACCTTGCTTTTGGGATTCAAGTCCTGCTAAAAATATCAATCTGCAAACTTGGCAACATCAAAATTATCGAAGACTTCACGAAGCTGACAAATTGGCCACATAAGATAATTTGTTTCAAATGTTAGAAAATACATCCTACATACCCAACAACAAATGAAAGTTAAATTCAGATTCAAACAGCAGGGTCATTTACATCCATGTCGTGCACATGTTTATCCACATTGATCGTTGACTGCATTTTAGCTTGCTTTTGCTGGTTATGACCATCCTTGGTATAGGGGGAACACAGGTACGGGCTTTTCTTCAACTCATACGGTTGTCGCAACCGCGGTGGTTCAACATGGGCTTCCAGTTTGTTAAGACGCAAGGAACGCCTACAGTTGGCATTTGGCAACTTCGTTTTCCTACCTTTACTCAAACCAAAGCGCAACTTAAGGCCCGATAGTGGTGAAGGTGAAACTACAACCTCATCCATGACTTGTTGAATCTTCCTCTTTCGAGTTTTCTGACCCATATTACATTGATCAGAAGAAGAGCTCCGCATGTGGTCGTCACCCTTTGGTTTGTCAACAACAGTAGGGGTTTCAAACGGGCTAGGTGTAGAAGTCTCACGTGTATGAACTCCCCTCAAGGGGGTCAATGGTTGTCGGATAGGGTCAACGACATTGGGGGTTTCAAACAGGCTAGGTGTGGAAGTCTCACATGTATGAACTCCCCTCAACGGGGTCAACGGTTGTCGGATAGGGTCAACAACACTAGGGGTTTCAAATGTGCGGGGTGGGGAAGTCTAACATGTATGAACTCCCCTCAACGGGGTCAACGGTTGTCGGATAGGGTCGACATGGTTCGGTTCCACTTGCTTAAAAAGTTGTCGTTCAACCTCAAAGGGCATTTGATAACTTATGTTGGAGGATAGGGACGAGATGTACTTGTCACCTTTCAATTTTCCGACAATATCTTCATGGGTTTCAAACAGGTTGGGTGTAGAAGTTTCTGCTCCCATCAAATGGGTATGCAGCTCTCCATTAGGGTCAACAAGGTTCAGGTCCACTTGTTCACCCGATTGGTGCAACTGACGGGGCATTTGAGAGCCAACCTCAGAGGGCATTTTCAGGTCCGCTTGTTGAGCCGGTTGGTGTAACTGACCGGGCATTTGAGACCCAACCTGAGAGGGCATTTTCGGGTCCACTTGTTGGGCAGGTTGGTGCAACTGACAGGACATTTGAGAGCCAACCTGAGAGGGCATTTGATAAGCAAGCTGCCTCTCTAGCAACATATTTTGACGAAGCAGGAGACCTACTACAATTTCCAGAGTAAGGTTTGTCCCACCTACATCACCATTTGAATCATGAGACACACCACATTCATTGCCACTGGTTTTCACATCCACCTTCCTCCGACCTAAAGTGAACCACCACCCCCGGATTGTCATAGCCCCCAATTTCATCGAATCGATGCAATATGCCCTTAATTTCAGCATCACCCAACCCAGCCATCAAGGGAACATGTCGAACATAAGGTATAACTTGAGGGATTGGAGAGACATGATCCAAGTAGAATACCTACATTAAGACAATTCAAAGTTTAAATGCAAAACAATAACATTTGGGAATAGGATTACGTATGTATGAGAGAAATGCATTTATGCTTACAATCGCTAACAACTTACCACAAGGAGGAATAGGCACCCATTTGGTCGTAGGTGACTGTAAAAGCACTGGTCATTTATACCTTTGTGTAAAAAGTTCAGGGTAAGCTTCGCCCAATTCACATTACCCATGGCCTTAACATCACTAACTTTCTGAATAAATGATTCATTAACCGCCACCTTAGTGGTTGGGCATAAAAATGCTCCCAGGATGTATAAGGCAAATTTCCTCTTGAAAACATCATCCACATCCTTTGCCTTTTGTAGATAGTCTTTCAAGTCCTTCAGTTTTACTTCCCCTTTTCTAACTCCTAAATCTTTACATACTTCCAAAAATCCATCCGACTTTTCCACCTCAACAAGGTCGCCTTGTGCATTAATGCCCAGGCAATCATGGACATGGGATTCAGTAAGAGGTAATGTCCGCCCATGAACCGTAAGCGAACAAGTAGCGGGATCAAAGTATCTTACCAACCACTCACATAGGCGGTGGTTCAGAAACTTACACTTCAGCTGCAATATTCCACCCAACCCAATTTCAATTACAGCAGCGCGTTGCGCCTCACTAAACTTCTTTACAATTTCGACAATGGAGTTTAAGGATATCCGGTTCTGCATCTTTCTCTGCAAAAAAAATAACCAACAACACCAAATAACGAGCCAGCCCAAAAATCAAGTCCAGCTGTCACATATACTGTGTTGGTAGTAGTTAGTTAAGTTGTTTTGAACTAACTTTTTTGGGCTTCCGTGGAACTAAAGCTTTACGCTTGCCATGCTCCTCCTTAGCCATTTTTTGGAACTTGTGCCTCTCTTCATCCGACAGATTTTTCCATTGCTCAAGAAATTCCCTCCTCATTTATGATCATTATCAAAACCATTACATGACCGAAAAAAAGGTTCAACTCAAAACATAACTGTCACACCCTCGATTTTCAACATAAATAATAAATCATTTCGATAAAAGATTCTCGCTTAAGATAAATAATACCCAAAATGAGCTTTCTCACCTGTTTAATTACAAACAAAGTCCCCAAGCCTAAAAGAAATACATCCTTGGCACCGTGGCCCAAATTAAGTTAAATACATGTGCAAAGTATGTAGAATATTACAATCTTATATCAAAAGATCAAACAAAATTAATTAGTTACAATACCATCTCTATCCAAAAGTAGACTAATACAAAGATGGATGAGTAACTAAGTCATGTTAGCTTTCAAAAGTCTTCGTTTCCAAATACACCATGTCATGCAACCTATTGCCCTGCGTTCAAACCTGAAAAGAAGGATTTTGCTGAGCTACACTAGCCCAGTAGGAAATTCTCTACAAAATCTACATGCAATGAGATGATAAACATGAGAAAAGGCAAATCCAAATAATGCACGTCAACACACTTTTGCAAATGTCATAACAATTCCCAATCACAAACCCATACGTACACACACACGCACACACTTCATCCAACGAATTTCCACCCCTTGCGAGATTGTGTTTCCACCCCTTGCGTCACAATAAACTCCACCTCTTGCAAACCGTGTGTTTCCACCCCTTGCGTCACAATATACTCCACCTCTTGCGAACCGTGTGTTTCCACCCCTTGCATCACACTAAATCCCCCATTCACTTTGCAACAACAACAACCGCACTATCGTCACAATTGATACCAATGCCATAAACTCATTCCACACATACCGACATTATCTAATACAACACATATAGCTTATGGACATTGGCACTCGTTACCACAATACCACTATCAAAGAATATGCAATTCTCAAGCCATAAAATATTCTATTCGACCATATATAGCAAATAAACACCTAAATCACACATAATCACCACAAAACATGTAGAGGAAGAGAGAAATCCCTACTTAGATGGGTTTTGAGCAAAACCCTAGGTTTACCAAGAGCAATAAGTTTGAATCCTTCAAAGACAAGCCTCACCCAAGCTTGGATACAAGATCTAGAGCAAATAAAGCCCAAAAATACGAATAACAAGCAAAGATCAGCAAATAATCGAGAGGAGAGAGAGAAAAACGTGATAGAGCTTCAAGGAGTGAGAACAAGAACACAAAACTCACCATTGGTTCACCAAATGCAAGAATCTTGGGATTTTGAGGAAGAAAACCCTTGGATCTTGGAGATTTGAGGTTGAAATCAAGGGTTTTGGGTGAGATTGTAGTGGGGTGATTGAAAGGGGGTATTTTCAGGTGTGTTTTGTGGGTTTGGGAGTGAGAAATGACAAAAGGGGTATTTATAGAAGTCTAAAAAGCGTGCTAAAAATTACAGAAAAACGCAGCGGGTACCGGTACTGGGTGACTCCCAGTACCGGTACTGGAGCCTTCAAAATGTTAATTTGATCAAGGTCTGGACAGTGGGTACCGGTACTGGGCAACAGCCAGTACCGGTACCCAGTACCGGTACTGGCTAGGCAGAAAAGTGAAAATTTTTAACGGACTTCGGAACGAACCCAACTTGATACCAACATCTTCAAACAACATTACAACATCAAAACTTACATTTTACTATTCTTCGAGAGTCCGATACGCAATCGAATACGTATATCCGTACACCCCCACTCATATAAAAAGGGTTTGAGTCATTCTTTGGGTACATTATTTGCACGCCGTGTTGCGTGAGACTTACGTCGAGATCTCACATAAATAATCGTAGTCACTTAATTTTAAAAAGAATTCTTGTTGAAAATCAGCTTAGTTGGACATAGGTAAAGGCTTGGTCGATTTGGCACTAAATTTCCTATCAAAAAATTGAGCAAAAAATCTATTAAGCCCTTATCATTATCTGATCGAGTTGCTTTTTTGTAGGAATACTTAAACATATATTTCAAATAAATTGAACGATTCCAATCATTTGTGTAAAACACCGGTGTGAAACCACACAACGCCGCGGTGTGCATTTGGCGTACACCATAATTGTACCGAAAGGGTTTAAGACCTGTTTCACAGTTTCAGTATCTACCCCCTCCCTTCTCTCGCACTCATCATTTCCTTGCACTCCTGCAGCTAGGGTTTACCATCTCTCTCTCTCTCTCTCCCAATCAGAACCATGACACTCTACCGCCTCATTCTCCGCTCCCTCCGCCGGTCACCCTCTCTCTCCTCCACCATCACCGCCACCGCCACCGCAACCCAAACCCTCTCTCTCCCCCCTCCCTCCCCCACTTCCCTAACCCCCACCCGCTCCTTCGCCTTCTCATCTGCCGAGGAAGCCGCCGCCGAGCGCCGCCGCCGCAAGCGCCGCCTCCGCATCGAACCCCCTCTTCATGCCCTCCGCCGCGACCCCTCCGCTCCCCGCCCCCCGCCCGACCCCAACGCCCCCCGCCTCCCCGATTCCACCTCCGCCCTCGTCGGCAAGCGCCTCAACCTCCACAACCGCGTCCAGTCCCTCATCCGCGCCGGCGACCTCGACAACGCCTCCGTCGTCGCCCGCCAGTCCGTCTTCTCCAACTGCCGCCCTACCGTCTTCACCTGCAACGCCATCATGGCCTCCATGTACCGAGCCAAACGGTACGACGACGCCATCGCCCTCTTTCAATTCTTCTATAACCAATCTAACATTGTGCCTAACGTGGTATCCTATAACGTGCTCATAAATACTCATTGTGATGCTGGTCGTGTTGATGAGGGTTTGAATGTTTACAGACATATTATAGCTAATGCCCCGTTTAGTCCCTCACATGTGACGTATCGGCATTTAACGAAAGGGTTAGTCGATGCGGGTAGGATAGGTGAAGCCGTTGACTTACTAAGGGAAATGTTAAATAAGGGGCACGGGGCGGATTCACAAGTTTATAACAATTTGATCTTAGGGTTTTTGAATTTGGGGAACTTGGATAAGGCCAATGAGTTTTTTGACGAGCTGAAAGAGAGGTGTTTGGTGTACGATGGGATTGTGAATGCGACGTTTATGGATTGGTTTTTTAATCAAGGGAGGGAGAAGGAAGCTATGGAATCGTACAAGTCGTTGCTCGACAAACAATTTAGGATGATTCCTGTGACTTGTAATGTGCTTATGGAGATGTTGCTTAAGCATGGGAAGAAAATGGAGGCTTGGGCGTTGTTTGAAACCATGTTGGATACTCACACCCCGCCCACTTTCCAAGGGGTGAATTCGGACGCTTTTAACATAATGGTTAATGAGTGTTTCAAGTTGGGGCAAATCTCTGAGGCATTTGATGTGTTCAAGAAAGTGGGGAAGAAGCCTGGGTCGAAGCCATTTGCCATGGATGTGGCAGGGTACAATAACATTATCACTAGGTATTGTGAGCTTGAGATGATGGAGGATGCAGAGAGGATGTTTGTTGAGTTGACGTCCAAGTCGTTATCCCCGGATGTTAACACATACAGAACCCTAATCGATGCTTATTTTAAGGTGGGGAAGGTTGATGATGCATTGCAGAAGTATACCAAGATGGTTGAGTCTGGCTTGAGAGTGATTCCGGAATATGCCAATAGATGGTTTAGTGCACTGATTGAGAATGGGAAAGTTTTTTACTGTGCTCCGATTTTGACAAAAATGTGTGAAAGAGATCCAAAACCAGATGCAGTGAGCTATGACATGGTGATTAAAGGGCTTTGTAAGGAAGGTAACTTCGACTTGAGTATTGAGTTAGTGGGTCATATGTTGAGGTATGGTGTTGGTGTTGCTCCTGGATTGAGGGAATTTTTGAACGAGGCATTTGGGAAAGTGGGAAGAGTTGAGGAGATTGAGAGGCTTTTAGCGATGAGGGGACTGGGTTATGGTGGATACTGGAGGCCGTCAGGACCAGATACAGTAGGACCCCCTCGAATGCCAGGAGCTGTACCAGTTTAATTTGAGGTACAATATCGCCATTTTAAATTTGCTCATTCTCATGTATCAGGTACTTTTATTTGATTGGGCAATGAAATCTAGATTATTTATACTCCATGTGATTAGCATCTCATATGCCACAAGTCTGAGGGATGAGGTGTTTCTTTGCAGTTGAGCTATGGTCACGCGGTTTTGCACACGACATGCACCTTTGTAAGCTGATGATAACATTGCTAGTTATTATTGGGACGTATTCGTGATAATAATTGAATAAGTTACTATGATAGCTATGTTGCTTTCGTTGTGTTGCTTGGGCATGTTTTGTGCTAAACAGGTAGCATAATGGACAACAGTAAAATGACACGGGGCATATTTATTATGCTAATCACAATGCAGTGTTTGCATTTTTTATGCACTTGTATTCGAGCGTTTTAAATCCTTTTCTTGGATCTGGAGGAGTGGTTTTTTCCTTTGGTTCTCTGTCATGAGAAGGCTAAATTTCTTCCACTTCAAGTGGGTCAGATCTAAGTCATGTAATGCGCAAGCGTGAGCGAGAGCGTGGAAATGCCTTTCGAAAGCATCTCAAGCTACTAAAATTAGTGAAAGTGGGAGGATTGAGAATAGGAACAGAGTAAGGAATAAGAACGGGAGCAAAGAGTCCTATGGGGGGGATTATGTGACCCTAGGGTCAGATTTCTTTGAAGAATTACGATGAGATGGTTGTTCTGACTCCGTGTGGATAGTAAAAGTTTGAATGAGCACTATTTTTGTTCGTAAAAGGGTGACGTTGTGGTTCCAGTCAATAGCAGTGTTATACTCAGAGAAAGGGAAAATTGGTGTCTGCATTTATCTTTTTTGTTTGTTTGTTTGTTATGCTTTCCCTTCACATATTTGTAGATTCGATCACGTTCGGATTGTGCCCTAGAGATGTACGAGGCTCTAAGTCTAAAGTCACTTTGCTCGTGCTGGTAATCACTTCATGAAAATATCTGGGTTTGTAGACATGATAGTAGACCAGAACCGAATGTACAAAACCAGAAAAAAAACTAGAGTACTGGAAACTCAATTTAGGAATCTCTCATGTCTTTGTCAAGTAAGGCTGTGTTTGGATCATTGATGGTTTGCTTTATTAAAGGAAAGAAAAATGCTAGGGAAACCTTGGCCATTCACTTTACATCTTCTCATCCGTACCCAACTTTTGGTGTACGGTGGTGTACCTATGTTACACCTATGTTCCTGTGCATTTCTAGTCACATCTGAACATGAAAATCTCAAGACATAATAATCTAATAGCTGAAAATGTTCCGACACAGAGGTTACACCAAATTGGGTACAAACTGTAGGGGTGTAATTAGGGCTGTAAATGAACTGAATCGAGCCGAACCTTGTTAAGTTCGGCTCGAGTTCGTTAAGGTACTAGTTCGGCTCGAGTTCGGCTCGTTAAAATTTTTCAAGGCTCGAGTTCGGCTCGGTTGGGTTCGTTAAGGTACTAGTTTGGGTCGAGTTCGACTCGGGTTTGATTCGAACCTGAACATCTTGGCTCGAGTTTGGCTCGTTAAACTCAAATGAATGGAGCCGAGCCGAATCTAAGCTCGAATTGAGCTCGTCAAGACTCGGGTTTGGTTTGGCTCGGCTCATTAAACTCAAGCGAACCCAAACTCTCTCATTGATCGTATAGAATTTGGGAGAAAAATAAGTATTGAATTATATATACAACCTTAAAAATTTTTATATTTACAAATAGATCTCTATTGAATTATTAATTAAATTTACGTATAGGTTCGCGAGCCTAACCGAGCCGAATACCGTTAGGCTCAGTTTCGGCTCATTTACGGAACGGGTCTAGAATTGAGGTTCAGGTTCAGTTCGTTTAGCAAACGAATCGAACTCGAACGAACTCTTGCCGAACCGAGCCTCGAACAGTTCGCGAACGGCTCAGTTCATTTACAGCCCTAGGTGTAATTGGTTTGGCCGGTTCGGTTATTGTTCATTTTACAAACAAACTGAGCAGTTGTTTTGGTGTTATCATTCTTACTTCGGTTTTTGTCTTGTTTTGTTTTGGGCTCACTCCATAATTTTCTTCAGCGGCACAGCGAACGGCAATTTCTTCACCAGTATCTCGTCTCCATCTAAAAAAGAGCAGTTTGATTCATAATGAGATCGACAAAAACAAATAGATCGACAAAAGGAACAAACCAAAAAGATTTTAAGGGTCAATAAATCTCATTGTTAAAATTGATTTCAGGGTTTAAAGACTCCTTAATATCAACACTCGAATTTCTTTAGAAGTAAAATCCCCAAAATTTGTCAAGCTTCTTTGTTCTAACCTTAACCACTGAGAGAGAGAGAGAGAGAGAGAGAGAGAGAGATGTTGGGATCGGGTCGGTTTCAAACCGTTCCCTAAATCCAAATACCGAATCAAAATATAATTTGGGAATTGATTTTGTCACTCCTCTTTTTGTTAATGACACTTCCCTTCTCTCACAAAACAAATCATCAAATCAAGACACAAAGGGGAGTGGCATTAACAAAAAGGGAAGTGACAAAATCACTCCCCTATAATTTTCCAGGAAAAAATTAGAAACCGACCCGAATGGACTAATGTACAAAAACCGACCAAACGGTTTGCTGGAGAACCTAAGACCAATTTTTTAATTTATTAATCTTACTGTAAATTCATTATTCAAAATACAGCCAAAGTCCCCAATAATTAGAGCTAAAGTAAAACTCTACTTTTTTTTTTTGGGTTAGTAAGCTAAAGTAAAACTTGATTTAGTCTAATCAAATTCGATCACTCTGTCCAAATTTCCAAAAACACTAGTAACAAATTAAAAACATTTTTTTTATTTGATAAACCAAATTAGAAACATTTTATAACAACTCTATGCGGACATTTCTATAATCTCATGGCCCTATTCATTGCATTTCTCATTTGTGTGCTGATGGAGTTCACAAGCAAGCAATCAAGCCACTGATAGCTTCACTTAATTTTTCTTCAAGACGATGATGGGTATTATTGATATTTTAGAGTGTCTTTGTTTATCCTTCGAAATCTTGGGATTAATCAATTGTCTCGACAAGAGAAATCGAATAAGTAAAATTTATGGATCGAAATTAAAAAAGTATAAATAAGATGATCAAAAGTGAAAACTCTTTTTTTTGGAACTTTTCTCTTTACTGACTTTTGAATATAAATTTTTATTTTTTAGATTTCATTTGTCAAGATAAATGATTAACCCAATAATTGAACGTGAATCTTATGAAATTCCAGAAAAATAACCAAAAGAACGGTGAAAATACTTAATTTTGTCCAACACAGGATCTTATTTATTTGCGAGGCAACAGAAAAAAGAAAAGATAACAGAAGGGAAAAAAAACGTTCAAGAGGTTAGTTTGATTCACTTCTATCTGTTATTTTGGTCAGGAAAATGACAAAGGAAATGAATACGTATTTGTCAACCAAAAAGAGTAAGTTTTTCTGTTCCTTGGCTTACAACGTATGTATATGTAGGGGTAAATGATTCGGTTTGGTCCAGTTTAGGTTTTTTTTCCAAATAAACCCGAATATTTCGTTTGAACATTTTACAAACCAAACCAAATATTAATGGTTTGGTTTGGTTCCGTTCACAGGCGATGCCATAGCCAACATAGTGGGGTCGGTTGACCCCCCGGGAAGAGATGGAAATACTACTCTCTCCGTCCTTTTTTAAGTGTCATACTTCGTAATTCCAACTTATTAAAAAGACATCATTATTACACCTTTCACATCAACTTTTATCTCCACTTTCTCTCTTTACACTCTATGAAAACATCATCATTACATTTTTACTCACTAACTTTTCAAAATGGAATCTACTTTTAGAAGCAAAATGAAAAATCACCAATTTTTATCCACTAACTTTACAAAATGGACACTTATTAAAGGATAGCCCAAAATGGAATATTGGACTCTAAAAAATGGACGGAGGGAGTACTATTATTATGCTATACATGTAACAACTCCGATTTTCAGTAAATAAAAATCTCGTTGATTATTATATTGACTCTATAAATTCCTTATTTTCAAATAATCCGTCATAATTAGATTCATTCGATTCAAACCTAATTTCATTTCGCCTTGCGATTTAGTCATGTTCTAAAGACAAGTGAGATAGTGAACCCTAAGTCGTCCTATTTAGCAAGCCTAGCTAGCTTCCAACTAATCGTTAGAGTAGCCTAATCGAACCTTTGAACCATTTGAACCCTAAGTGAGACCTTGACCAAAAGTCAACCCTTGATCTATTACCCATTGGACGATAGATACTAGGATAATCTTTATCCATTGGACCATAGGTTTACATCTTGGATATTGTGACTAGATTTCCAGGTACACTTTATAAGTTATATATTACTTACCATCTTTACCCATTGGACGATAGAAGTTAGGAGAATTATTAAACATTGGACGATAGGTTAACCTTTATACCTAGTACAAGGTCCATTAGTTTAATTAGATTCACCATGAGTCATTGTACTATTATAGATAGGTTATATAAGTTTAGTACTTTCATCCTTTAACCATTGGTTAATAAATGTTAGGGGATTTATAATCCATTGGTCCATAAAACCATATTAAGCTATAGTACTAGGTTAAATTAGTTAATTTTTTCCTAGATATGATATGTACTTATTTAATTAAAGTATGTGATATGTTTACATCATCCTAAGATACTATGTATTAGTATATAGTATATAAGTACATAGGTGGCATTTTGACATAGTTTAATAGGAAATTTTGACTTAAAAGTCCAAGATGAGATCATAGGGTACATTGTCCTTTTAGTTAGTCTTTCTTTTAACCAAGGAAGGAGGAGAGAGAGAGAGAGAATTCGAGAGAGGGAGAGGAGAGAGAGGTCGAGAGAGATAGGAGAGAGAGAGAGAGAGATATGCATGTACCTTCTTGATCTTCTTCTACCAAAAACCCTAGTTATATATATATATATATATGTACATGTACTAATGAAAGATGAAAGATTTAAAGGACATGAGGTGGACTAAAATACTAGATCTTCCTTGCCATGTCAAGCCTTACACCAAAACCTTACTCTTTCACTTAGTCAACTACCAACCCTTTGTCCTTTCTCCATTAGGTGTCCAAGAGAGAGAGAGAGAGAGAGAGAGAGAGAGAGAGAGAGAGAGAGAGAGAGTATGGCCGAGAGAGAGAGAGTATGGCCGAGAGAGAGAGAGAGAGAGGGAGAGAGAGAGAGAGAGTGATGTGTGTGACTAGTGTACTTCCATATCTCCCTACATCATCTTATTGCATCACCTTGTACCACCATATCTAGGGTTTCTTATTCTTTCAACCCTAAAGGACTACCATATCTTATTTTCTATTCTAGACTAGACACAAACCCCATTAAAGAAACTTAAACCTTGTCCTAGGTTAGAAGAAAGAATAAGAGAAAATCTATTAGTCTTTCAAACCCTTGTACCTTCTTTGGACCAAAGAGAGAGAGAGAGAGAGAGAGAGAGAGAGATGGGAGAGAGAGAGAGGCCGGGAGAGAGAGAGAGAGGGAGAGAGAGATTTGTGATGTGTGCAAGTGTACAATAAGCCTAGTCATGTCCTTTAGCGCAACACCTCATCCAATCTAAGGACAATCAAATCTAGTCAATCTATGATCCATTGGATAACAAATGTTAGGGGAAATATTGCCTCTTGGATAATAGACCAACTTGGCCTATAAATAGCAAGCCATTTCAAGCCTTTGAACTCACACCTTCAAGCATTGCTCCAACTTCTCTCTAGAAAGTCTAAGTGTTCTTGTTGTTCTTGCTTAGTTCTTAGTTGTTTTTGAAGTTCTTCCCTAGTTCTTCAAGAAACTCTTCTAGTGCCACCACTAAGCTGCCACTCCACCACCCTACCGATCCAAAAGTGTTAGTAGTATTAGTCAAGATCAAGTTTCGAGAGAAACCTTTCTCTTTCGAAGCTAGCGAAGCCATTCCTAAGCCGTTACTCCGTCCGGCGTACTATTTTCCTAATCCGTAGCCGACTACCGCCAAGAAGAACGGTAGATATTCTATATCTACTTTTCTCTACGTATATGTAGAATACTCTTTAAGTATAGTATAATTTTCCTCTACTTTCAAAGATCTAAGTATAGCGTATTGCATGCGTATTTCGAAATGATAGTGAATTACTCTAAACCTTTGAAATCTCGAGCATACGTAGATTATACGAGCTACTTTCCCTAAGCATGATTAGAAATGTTTAGAAGTTGTTATCTTGATTAACCATGGCATGAATAGCTTAACGTTAGAACACTCAATAAACATATGCTGTTTTGAACTTAAGAAAGCATGATTATGTGATTACTTGACTACTTGTTGTTGATAAAGCATAAGTGATTTATCACTCCAAAGGTGTCCGTCCATGTGGCACTATGCTTAACCTTGTGTGATTAAATGTGAGTATGATGATGTGACAAAATGAGCATGCTATCTAATATAGAGTTGAATGATCTTGCTAGTTTAGCTTCAAGATTACTTAAATTGTGAAATGAATAACCACGGAGTCATTGCATGCAACGAGACACGAAAACCGAGAAAGTAGAAACATGACACCTAGGGTGTGGTCAAAGAAAAGATGGGATTAACCTGCGGAAAATATTTTGAAATTACATAATGACCGGACTTGGTAGTCATTGTGTAAGTGTTTCGAAAACCGTAATGTAGCCGGACTTGGTAGCTCATTGCGAAGATTTCCAATGGGGCCGGACATGGTAGTCTCATGTGGAAATATGGCTTGATCCTCCGCGAAAAGGGATCAATGCAAGATTGAAATGGATTTTGTAAACCATGATTGGCCGGACTTGGTAGCCATTGTGAGTGTTGCTAATGGAGCCGGACTTGGTAGCCTCATTAGTAACAATTTGTGAAAGAAACGTGGAAAATGTGATTTTTGGTAAGAGTGAAAATGTGACACAGTCTACGATGAGTCGCGTAGGAGAAACACGAAAAGACATGACACCAACGCTAAAAGATATCGAATATAGATGTATCATTGTTTATCTATGTTGTTGAATGAGCATGTGTATTTGTTGATAAATTTCCTTGCCATAAGTTATGAGTTAGTGGATATAGTTTATTCTATTGAGCTTGTAGCTCACGGTGTTACCTTTTTGGTGACCCTGACATATTATACTGGGGGCGACGCTGGTATAATGTGTCAGAGTTAATTGATGAGCAAGGTGAACAGTACGCATTGGAGGCTTTTGGAGCCGAAGAGCTTGCTAGGATGGAGGAAGAAGTGGAGTAGTAGAATACCACTAGAAATTCCATCCTTGTGTAATAAAAAGTACTCTAGTAAGACTTACGTTGTAATAATGAGCTTGACTCTTAGCCTTTTTATTCAATAAAATGCTTAATTAACGAACCCGAAAATGGGGGCGTTACAATACATTTATGCTGGTCAAGAAATGAACCCATTAAATTTGGTACGTAGCTTATATACAAGCTGAAAGGTACTTAGAGATGGAGTATTACTCAAAGTATTCGTGCACGGTTATGCACACCTTAATTAATTTCTGGGGACTCAATCTCACCGTTTACTAGCAGGGAGCCCAATTAAAGTTAAGGTCATGCCTTGTAATCTATATAGACTAACCCATAAGATTTGATATGTATAATATTTAGGAGGATTCGGACTTGAGACCTTAAGATCTATATTGTCTTCCTATCTACTTGTTTGAGACCAATTTAATCATGGCTTTAATCATTTAGCATATTATTTGAGAGCTATTATTTTTGCTGGTTAAGAGCTAATTTTGAATCAAATTTTTCAAAGAAACCTTTAAAAATTGAATTGACCTATAATTAACAATTATAGACTTTGGTTGAATGTAATTCAAACTCGAGAAATTTTTTCTACCCCATGAAACAATATTCCTGGAATCACCACTGGTTCTATTTAACCGGTTTATTCGGGGTTTTCGGTTTGTTACTCGTGCTAAATTTAATATAACAACTAGGTACTTTGCTACGTGCAAGGCACGTGTGCCATGCACGTTGAATTGATCAGTTTTAAATTTTGTTGGGATATAGCTGCATATGAGTAGGTTATATTTATGCTTGCAAATGGCTCATCCACAGTAGGTTACATAAGTTTGCTACATTAACATAAGTAGTTCCGTGACTATCTGGAAAGGGGCCAACAATGAAGTAGATTACAAAAGAGCTAGCACTAAAGTAGATTTTGTGTTCCTTGGACACAGCAAAAGTCTATGGCTTGCAAGCTGTTCATTCCAAAAGCTTGGGTAGGTCTACAGATGTTGGAAGTGGCTGGCAATTTGTTGTCGTTGTGGCTGTCGGATGTTTGTTCAGTTGTTGAAGTAGAGTCTTCCATTGGGTTGTTCACTGTTGGAGTATCCACTTCTGGGAAGGAGGAGGAGCTTGCATTGTGCTCTGTGGTCTTGCTTTTCTTATTTGCAGCATTTGAAGGTAGAGCAAGGAGTGCTTCTGAACAGTTTTGCGCACGTCTGTCATGCCCGTTGTGGAGATCGATTTTGAAGTATTTGGACTGAAAGTTGTAGATGCCAAAAGGTTAGCTATCCAAAAACAGTGATGTGAGGTATTTGCACACATATGCTACAGATTCCAAAAGTTGTGCGCCAAATTCCCAGACAAGATCAGTGGGAGAGTTTTTGCATAGGAAAACTCAGGTTAACAAAGTAGTGCTTGCAATTTTCTTAGGGTTCACCATATGCTAAAAATTATTTGTCTAACAATAAAGTTTTCCAACTAGCTTCAACCACAAGAAAAAGAAAAAGAAACTTCAATTATTGAACCTACGGAGATGCACAAGCACACTTCACAGATTTGATTATAAGGCAGCCAAAACTTGCCTCAACAAACTTTTGAGCCTTACATAATGAAAAGAACTGCTAAACTGCGGTACACGGTCGCACAGTTTTATATTTAAAAGAGTGTCCAGGAGAATCTTTCCCATGGTAAATGCTAACATGACACACCTTTTCCCAAGCTAGTCACATTTGTTAAAACTAAACTTGAGTACCTTAGGAAGTTTGATGAGTCTATGTTTTGAGACTTTACAAGAATCGCCAACTCTGTCATAGCATAATCAACAGTCTCTTTGGCCCCAGCATATGGTGGTTGGAATTTTCCAACCATTGTCTGTAAGTATGATATCCTCATTTCAACATAAGCCTGCAATAACCAAAATGAAAACAGAAGTCAAATTAGAAATCAGCCTCAAGATAAACATTCAGACTTACATCAAGAATTTGTGAACGAGCATGGTTTCTTTCGGTTCTGTCTTTTTGGTTAACTTCATGAATTGCACCGATGTCAAGTTGCATCCCTAGGGCATTTGTTGTGTGGGAAACCTCTTTTACCACATTAATTGTTCTGTCTAATCTTCATAGACACCACTTACCAGTAAGCTATTAGTAATAACCATGAAGAACTTGAAAGTCTTTTGAGGGACATGAATAAGAGCTGTTATAGAAATATAACAGGACTCTTGAAGCCAAGGAAAATCTAATATGAATATTGCAGCATCGAATGCCTTGCAGATGAGAACGTTTGAAACCTTGAGAAGGAGGCTACTATGTGAATACAGAAGGTTAACTATTGCAGAAGAGTCTTTCCAAAAGTAGAAATCCGAAGTTAGATTGTACAGCCTAGGGGTTAAAACATAGAAAAGTGCCTTCTGATAGAAAGAGGAATCAGATCCTTTCTACTTGTGATACTCAAGGAAGTAGGATTGAATACCCTAAAGAAGTTAAAAAGGTTTGTGAAGATCTATGAAGACCTACTTGGCTCCAATTTTGATCAAGGAAAACTAAAGCCTTTTTCTGAGAGAGGTGATAAAGAGGAAGGTGTCTGCTGAGCTGGGAACTGGACTTATTCAACCTGTGTCTGCTATTGAGACTTAAGAAATGTTTTCTATCAGGGGAGACAGTGCTAGGGCCAGATGGTTTCAACAGGAAAGCAATAGATCCTTATCAAGTGTTTGCATCTATTGGAAAGGATCAAAGGATATTAAAGATAAAGCGAGTACGGGGAACAAAGTTGAAGCCAAACAAGCAAGCTTGGGCTAGTAACTCTTGGAATATCTCTAAAAGATTGCTTAGGAATACTACATGTTAGACTCAATAGAGTAGTGATCTTCTGCATAGCTAGCTATTTCGCTATTGTGTATTGGGTTTTTTTTTCCTTTTTATCATTGCCAGGGGATTCCCTGAACTGATTGTAGCAGTACGTTATTTATTTGTATATATTCAATTTACCACCACAAAAAAAATGTGGCCAATGTTTGGACATTAAAACTTGACCTGAATTGTCCCTATTGATTCACCAGCACCTGTAAAATGAAAGCCAGCAGTTTTCTCCAAATCTTGAAATTGAACCCTTATCTCCTCGCGTCAGTGATATCTCCAACATTTAATAGTACCGTGCTAGCAAATGTTTGGTTTATCCCATTTGAACTAATGTACGGGTCTCTTCAAACACAACATAAGGAAACAAATCCCTATCAATTAAGATGGGCAGTGGGCACAACCGAAGGACAAGAAGAAGGAATTAGCACTATTCGACAAAACAAAATGCACCTGCATAATTTCCTAAGGCCATGGTCATACAAGCATTCCAGCCCATTTTACTTTTCTAGCAACAGGACACACTGTTTCTTTAGATCCATTAGTTTGTAGCAGATTCAATGCAGACTTTAATGGGAAATCAAATCATTGTTCATGAACCTTTCTTTCTCGAGGTTCAAGCATAAGTCATTTTACGCACGAACTTTAGATACACATACGGGACTCTATATATGAACAGCTGGGAATCGTCGAGGTATTTGTGAAAATAGATACAACCGAGACCATCCTAAAAGTATAAACACAAAAGAATTGCCTATAATGCTATTTCATTTTCCAGCATTTCCTAATTAACCCACTCAACCCAGCTAGAGCATGAAGTGGAATGGTAGGCACCATATACTACCGTGCATTTCTCATGTTCAAACCTTATTAACTACAACTACAAATGCTGACTTTTGCCGAGTAAAAAAAAAAAAACCACAGCTAGAGCAAAATTCAAGTTCAAGCACCTGCAATTCAAACGCAGAAATCATGGCATTGACACTTCCCGTACACTCTACGCTGCGGTCAACTCCTCCATCAGTCATCTCAGCAATCACCTAAAAACAAGAAAGTTACAAGAAGCTGAGATCAATGTGTTTGAAGGTCTTTGATAGGTGATTTGTTCACCTCACTACGGTCGATGGTAGAACAGTAAGGAGAGTAGCTCTTGAACAGGCTTCTTGTGTTCTTTCGGGTTCACAAATTCGGTTACTCCAAATTTTTTGGCTGCGACAACAAGATGAAAATCAACATTAGAAGGCAGGTAAAAGAAAGTATAGAAGGATTAGTTGAAGAAATTTTTAAGAACAGTTAAGTTTTAGTTGAAGATATTTGACTCACCTTCTTCGAATCTCTTTGAGTTCAAATCTACCCCAATAATCCTCGAAGCACCTGCAATTCTAGCTCCTTCGGCCGCCTATTCAGTCAAAATCAGATGATTTCGTTAATCCAGTTTCATGACACCAGTATCAAACAAAAAACGAAGTAATTATTTCTTAAGAGAGAGGACGAACTCACCGCATGCAAGACTGAAAGCACCCAATCCGAAAATAGCCACCGTGGACCCTTTTTTGGGTTTTGCACTCAACCCAGCTAGATAATTCAAGGATTATTGCTACAAAAAAGAGAAAGAACCACCACTCAACACATATGAAATAGGTTATCCCAGCATGCAAAAGACAAACATGAAACTGTCACACATTTCCAAACCATAGAGAGCACTGAACAAATAAGCTAAGGAAGGAAAAATGCTTACCAGGGGTGGTTGAATTCTGTCCATTCCTAACATACAGCTTCGAATCCCACCTAAAAAAATCAAATGATTCCCTCTCAATTACCATCCTATAAGGAAATAACACTCATCAGACATGCACAGCTCATTAATCTAGCATTAATCACAATTAACCCGGAGGATAGAAAATTCACCTTTAAAAATCAAGTTCCAAGTGAATCCTGGATCGAGATTGTGGAGGAGTCCGCCTTAATTCTCAACACCAAAACCTGAAACCACTGACCGAACACCACAAACCCTAGAAAATAGAAACCCATCTCAAAATATATAATTCTCCCACACCCAAAACCCAATAATCCGAAACCAAGAAAATGAGAAACCCTAAATAAAAATCAAAACTAAGTATCTAATCCTACCTCAGAGACTGATCAAATTACAAACCCAACACACCGAAGTGGAAAAAGGAAAAGTTTCAAAATCCCAAACCAAATCAGATTTGAAGCCGCAAGAATAAGAATCAAGAGTGACGGATGGGATCACCATCTTTGACTCGGAGAGAGAGAGAGATACCTGGTCGTGGTGCCATTGATGGAGAGAAAGGCGGTGCGGTGGCGCAGAGTAGTGGCGGTGGGTCAGAGGAAGAGAGAGAATCGAGAGAGAGGGTTAAAGGAAGACAAAGGGAGAATGAGGGAGAGGAGGGGAGGATGTGGAAGGTGCTGGATGCCCATCGTGCCACGTGCAAATTGGCAAGACACGTAACCACCACATGCAAAAACTGAAATGCCCATTATACCCAATTCAACAAAGAGACACCATCCATACATTGAGGGCCACAATTGTCCAAATTGGACAGAAATTGCCAAGCGAAATCCACCCAAACCTGCTCTTCTTTAAGAGAGGTAGGAGAAAAAGAACCACCATTGATTTCCACCAATTTAATTTTCATTTGAAACTCATCAAATGTCATAAAATCAAATCAAAAACTAAATTAAACGAGGAAGTATCATGTAAAAAAAAAAAAAAAAGATAAACAACTGAGTATCTTAAAACCAAGTATAGTTTTCAAGAATTTTCACTTCATCTAGTTGCTCTCTAATAAACATTTGAGATCGGTACCTCGATCAATCAATTTTGTGCGCAAATGTATCCGCATGAAGACATTAATTTTTACATGAATATATTATAAATTCGATCCTATCCGATTTATTCCGGATTGGAAGGTGAAAAACCGGACCAAACCGATTTTTTCGGTTTGGCAAAAGCTCATACCGGACCAAACCGCTTACCTCTAGAGACCAAACCAAATCACCGGTTTCGGTTTTAGATTCGGTTAACTGTTTTTTTTTTTCCACCCCTACTGATGCAAGTAATTATTCAATGCCTATAGGACACCACGTGGCGGTGCCAACACATTTATGTGATTCCCACACTTTTATAGTAGGGATCATACAAATCTGTGGTGGAGAAAGAGTTTAGAGCACCACGTGAGCATTGAATAATTTTCCGTACCATGCAAACGTAAAAAAAATTATTACAACTGTGGACTACTGACAGCTGGTATTGGCTTCTGCTTAAACCAAATTGAATTTCCTGCTACATACTTAAGAGCCAAGTCACGTAATGCGCGTGCAGGTGCGAAAGCACGAGCATGAAAGTGTCTTTCAGAACTCCACCAAACAATTAAAATTTGTGAGTGCGAGAATTGAGAGCGTGAGCACAGAGCGCGAATTGTGTGCGGGAGCGAATGCCATTTTGAAGAATTATGTGACTAAGCATAAGAGGAAAAAGGAATTGAAGAAAATTTTCTAGATGAATATATGTTGATTATTTTCTCCAGATTTCTGCAAAAAAAAAAAGAAAAGAAAAAGTAAGTCCTCTCAATGGTTTTCTGGAACCACATTCCACTAGAACAAGAGTTGTACATACCACAACCAAAGCCACAAAATTTTCATTAGAAAAAAGCTCTGCCAAAACTTGACAACTACCAAAAAGCCAGAAAAGAAAGGCCCTACAAAAATCTGGGGTTTGCAGAGGGTACAAAAGAAAAAACACGTCTTCAAAATCTCAAAATTCCAGTACGGTTGTGGCGAGGTCGAGTAAGAGCTCCAGTGCATTGGGAGAAAACTTCCTAGCAAAAAGGTAACACACAGGCGTATAGGCGTATACTTCGAATAATACATACAGAGTGTACCATTATTCCTTATTGATTCTATAAAAATTTCTGTAATGTTAGCTTCCCCAAAAGCCGCTGGATGTGGTCCACCGAGCGACCAATCAACCCAAGTCACGCTTCGGTTGGCATTGAAGGTTCCGTAGAACATGTGGATGAAAGTAGGAATGTAGTGCTCGTCTAGGTAGCAAGCAGGTGTACAATACATTTTGAAAATGGTGTAGTATTTTGTGTCTGAAACAATGTTAATAGCTAAAGTTCGGTTTAATTACTTCAAACCATTGGGACCCTTTTCGCCAATCAGAAAGCCGAACGGAGGGTCCCATCCGACGACTGTATCGACCACATTAACAATTCGTTGGAAAGGATATCATACGAATAGAAGTCCAATTAAGTACTAAAACCAAGACTACTGCACCCGTGACCTAGGTTTTGTTTGTCTTATAGATTACATAACACATCATAAGACCTACCACTGGCCTGAGTAGATCACACACACACATGCATCAGTTCTAAGCAATCATCTGAATTTCATCCTAGAGTATTCAACTTGGACGTGTAGATGTAACAACAAACTCAGAGATTCCTAATTGTAAGTGAACGTAATTAGCCAACATACATAATTCCTAATTCTCACCTTCCAATAATAAGACATTCTGTTTCTTCCATCGGACTCCATAATTTAAGTGTTACAGATATCTACGCATGCCATTCTCAACCTCAGCAGTTAACATGACTGGTATCTGTCGGTACCCCTTCAGGGAAACGAGTATGGTTCAAGTCCTAGTTAACCACATGTCGAAAAGTTAAAAATGATTTTCCTCTTGGTTTTCATACAAAAAGAAGGGGAAAAACCAATCAACCATGATTTGGCATAATGCGGTCATTGAGTCACCAAGTTGCTTTGGTACTTCCGTTCTAAAAATGTCTTTCGTTGTGTTTAGCCCATGTCACTCATACTTATCTTCCAAAGAAAACCGTAGTTTCTTTTTCCTACGTATGTTTCATTAGACGCAGATGGTTTGTTTTCTAATAGTCAGACGATCGCAGTATCACACTCCTTGTTATGGCCATAGTTTTTTAACTGTGACCAGATTCATATGAACATCACTGACTTCTGCAGTATAGAACCTTAAATCAAGCATATTTGGCAGCATAAGTATTGTTTTGCTATAGCGTTTCATGATATGAACATCCTCCTTAAAGGTGATTTGTCTTCCGGTCTAATGATTCCTCCATAAATATTCATCTGACGTCTTGACTTAAAATAATGGTGGAATGAATTTGAATTGAATCTCCACTTCAGGCCTCTGGCTCCAATAATTAGAGTAGCCTTGGATTATCCTACAGAGTGAATAAATCAACCTTAGGCATCAAAAGCGGTGGACTTTAGGTCTCATGTTTTCCTCAACCTTGTAAGCATCAAGCAATGATTACTGGTCATACTAAACTTGTGTTTAATTGCTAGGAAAATAACTAGAAGAAAGTTAACAAATTGAAATGGAAAAGTAATTTTGGACTTTATTTCCACTGCAAGAGAATAATTCTTCACAGGCCTTCGTTTGTGTTTATGATTTCCAATCCTTCATCCGTGTTCATGGTTTCCAGTCCAAGCTTAATGCCTTTATTTACACAGTGAAGACTGAAGAGAAGCCCCAGTTACACGATTTGTCCCGTCCATCCTGCGGCAAAATCAGTTTTCAACTTTCTTTTTTCTTCATAGTTTCGCTTAAGCAGGACTACATCAACTCTCCGAATCTCTCCGTGTACCCGTATCCTCCACTTCTTCGCTGTCCTTGAAGAAGCAGCAGGTCACAACTGATATACAAAATAAATAAATAAAAATGCGTCTAATATGATGGGAGATAGAAATGACGTCTTCCCCAAAACTCCATTTTATAAGTGCATTCCCGTCAGGATAAAAATACCCAACTTTTGGGTAAAGATCCCTTACCTGAGTCCATGCATTGCTCTTAAGTATTAAGTTAAGTAAGCCACAAACGTGCAGAAGCGTTCAAGCATCTTACAACTTTCTACTGAACTATCGACTTACCTTTAGTTATGATTCTTAGGAAAGTAATGTCTCAGGAATCGTTGCTTTCACACACCATTGTCGGATTCAAACTTCTCTTCTTTAAATAAATTCATTTGACTTATTTGCCATCTATTGTACCCTGTATTTTCTAGCAGAGGATCAATTTAGCCTTAGGCAATCCCTCGTAGTGGCTGGCTGTCTTATGATGAAAGCGGCAACAAGTAGGTGATCGTACTTTCGACAGGTAAACCAAGTTTATAGCTTGCATGCAGAGCATTTCAAACCACTAACCGAACCTTGCCAAATCCGAAGTAAATACATGCAAGAATATAAGCATGAGTAAAGTCAAAATGCATGTCTGTAGCGGAAAATAACTAAAGCTTTCATCTTCAAGCAATACATACCTGACTAGGGATCTGTCGCCTGTAAAAGGGAGAGGTATCTGATACGTTGAGTTCATATCCTGGAAGTGCATGTACATAAATTGAAAACAGCTTCTCATGGCCTTTAAAGAACCTCTCCCACAGTGGCAACAATGGCAGCGGTCCCCTAGTCAAGAACATAAAAGCAACTTTAGGCACCCTAGAATAAGGAAACTCCGCATTCTTTGGCACCATTGAAGCTCTCCAAAAAAGCTCCTCATCGGACATACTGTGTGTCAGATTCTTAGGACGAAGAAAGCTACCCATGCTTAAGCAATCCTCCTTCTTGCAATTCACAGCAACGGTACAGTTCTTACAACTAGTAGCAGGCATAGGAGCCAATGCTTTATAATTATAGTTGTAGCGGGCCGAACATAAATGTTCGCAATAGTGCGGACCTAACCTGCTACGTACCAAACGTCGGCTTCGTGCACGGCTGCCGTCGTCGGTTTGTCATTAATATTCGACTTGCCACAGGCTCGGCAGGAGACAAGCCTGTGCTCGGATTCTGTCATCGGTAAAGTCTACGGCAACGTTACCTTCCCCATTGGACGCATGGCCAGACTCGGCATTATCCGTGCTCGGCCATCCGCAGAACACAGCTGGCTGCCGTCGACGGCTATTTGTTGAGCCACGCGTCCCGCCACGTGCAGAGGCGGTTATAACAGAAGATGATCATGGGCGCACATGGGTGCGCCAGCTCAGCCCTGAAAACGGTTACCAGATCTATTCCTTGACGACATTATGACGTCACTCGGCCCGTGGAAGGCGCGCGATCGTACTTGGAGAGCAAGCCAGGAGGCCCTATAAATATCTAGTGATGATAACCCTAACAGGTACATGCTACTCAATACTCACAATTACTCTCTCTAGCTTTCTGCTTCTTCTCTCTGCACTATACTCATCCTCTCGCCAGAGGGCCTTGCCGGGACAAACCCCGGCCAGGTCTTAGTCGTGCGTTCCCTGTGCAGGCTAGGAGAAGAAGGCTCAACCACCATCGAACCATCGACAGAGGAGCGGGGATCTAGGATCCCGGGCCACACAATTGGTAAACCTGACGTGAACTGCTTCTGATTCAAACGGCTCTCACATCCTCCAAACCCCCTCACTCCTTCGTAAAACAACCACCAAACCACCTACCATGGGCAGAGATCTAGCAGACGCGGCCACTTCGGGGGCCAAAGACTCTAGCGGAAACGTCATCTCCACAACACCCCCCGAAAGGCACATGTCCATCTCCCTCACTCCTGGATCCGAACTCTCACCCGTCTCAGACGATGTTACTTCGGCCTACATCCGCCTACTGCAGCGTCGCGACGACGAACGCGACAACGAACTGGCCGCGCTAAGGGCGGAGGTGGCCCAAATGAAGCAACGCATGCAGCAGGATGCCACCCCTGCCACATCAAGATTTGGCGGAGGCGGGGGAAGAGGAAGGCAAACTCCACCCCCTCCACCACCATCACCACAAGGGCGTCAGAACGAGGGAGGCCAACGCGGATCCGTGAAAGACCGCCTAGGCTTCACCCCAGCACCAGGCGACGCCAGAGAAATCATCCTCTACAAGCAACCCACCGTATCTGGAACACATCGTTCTAGAAGCCATCACGATGGAACCAGGACAAGGGATACCGAGTCGTTTACAAGTACGTACTCGACTGGTCGTGCAGAGTTCTCTCGCACAACGGTCTCGCACCGTAGCCGAGATTCTGCACGGACCAGACCCCATGTCTCTGAACGCCTAGGGAACATCCCGATTGAAAACATAGACGACGAGCACCACGCTCGACGCAACGGGAAGGGCGTACGCACCGAGGGCGCGAACGACGAGAACAAGACCCGTCGCAACAAGGACAAAACCGTCGACGGCCCGCACAGGACAACGACAGACTTGCGAGACAAACTTCGGCGCAGGGATGCCGAGAAGGCATCCGCAAAGGAGAACAAAGAAAGGGATTCCAAAAGATCAAAAACGGACAAGCACGGCAAACCGCCGCGCCCAGGGTTTGAAAGGCAACTGAAGGATCTCGGCGTCTCCCCATTCACCTCCCACATCATCAACACGCCGCCGGAACCCACTTTTCATCTAACCCAAATTCACGAAGTTCGATCCGGCGACCTACGAGGCCTACACTCACCTCATCCACTTCAGACAGACCATTGAGCTCTGCACACTAAAGGATGAAGTAAAATGCAAGGCGTTCCCGTCCAGCCTCGGCTCCCTAGGACTCCTGTGGTTCAACAAGTTGCCCGCTAGATCCGTAAGGAACCTGGCCGACCTTGAACGCGCCTTCAACACACGCTTAATCACAAGCAACAAAACGGCTAAAGAGCCTGAATCCTTGTCTCAGATGAGAAAACTCTCGTCCGAAACTCTCAGGCAATATGCCGAGCGTTACTGGCAGCTATTCAACGAAATTCCAGGAATCGATGAATATTGGGCTGCGCGCACTTTCAAAAACGGTCTGGAAACCGGCAGCAAAATCTTGGACGAGCTCGCCATCCGCCCACCACACGGCATGGGTGAATTGATGCATGTCGTGGAAAGATTATGTGCTCTCGAGGAACTCTATGCAGACAGGGCGGCCCAGGGAATCCCAAGCTCAACCAACCCATTCTCCTCGACCGTACACCAGCTACCAGCACAAGCGGCAACCCAACAATCGCAGCCCAAGAAGCAAGTGCACAACATCAAAGAGGGGAAGAAGCGTCAGCCGAAGGAACATGACTACGTGGCCGAGACCACACACTTCAAGGAACCAATTTGGTCTTTTCTGAAGGAAATAATGAGACAACCATGGTTTGAGTGGCCGACGGGAAAGCTTGGAACCGACACCGGCCAACCGGATCAAAATCCAAGGAAAAAATGCTCCTACCACAACGAGCTCGGCCACTACACGACTGCCTGCACACCATACAAGTCCCTCCTCGAGAAGCTTGCGGCTCAAGGTCACCTCGATCAATACATTGATCGATCAAAGACGCCCGCCCGGCAGACAAATCCCAACCCCAACGAACAACGCCCGCTGATCCACGTCATCCACGGTCCAGTAACAAAGGCATCCGAGACTGCCCTCAAAGCCGACATCGATCACGCCTCAACTTCCAAAGAGATATTCGCAGTCGGCTGTGGATCCAAGCGTCAACGACCACAAGAGGTGCCCAAGTGGACGATAAGCTTCACCGAACGTGACCTTGAACATGTTCAAACTCCGCATTCTTACGCCCTTGTCGTCACCATCCAAATCGGCGTTCACGACGTCAAGCGCGTCCTCATTGATCAAGGAAGTTCAGCCGAGGTTATGTACTACGACCTATTCAAAAAGTTGGAACTACCAGAGTCGGCATTACTACCAACCGAAGTACCCCTCATCGGCTTCAGCAGAGCACCTGTCTGGCCGGTTGGCCGAATCTTCCTCCCTGTCGTCGTCGGCTCAAAAACCCTGTCTGTTTAATTCATTGTCGTCAACGTGCCGAGCCCATATAACGCCATCCTGGGACGAAATTGGCTTCACGGGATGCAAGCCATTGCTTCCACGTACCACCAAATCGTCCGCTTCATCGGCGCCACAGGAAGACAGGAAGATTTATGAGGTGACCAAATTGCCTCCAAAAAGTGCTACGTCTCCACCGTACACAGTTCTTCCAAAGCAAAACAAGTGCAATGGGTTAAAGTCCCAGACATGGCCGTAATCGACGTCGGCCAAAAGGCCGTGGACAAAGCAGAGGAAGACCTGGTGAAAATGCCCATCAACGAGGACGGATCACGATTTTTCTTACTTGGCTCTTCACTAACTGACGCTGAGCGAGAAGAGATGTTCCAGTTCCTCAAAGACAATCTGGAAGTCTTTGCTTGGACCCCAGAGGAGATGCCGGGGTGGATCCCAACTTCATTTGCCACTCCCTCAACATAAAAAAGGACTCCAAACCGGTGGTACAAAGAGCTCGACGTTCGGCAACTGAGCACGCCGACGCCGTCATCGAAGAGGTCAACAGACTTCTCGACACCAACGCAATACAAGAAGTACAGTACCCAACTTGGCTCTCGAATACTGTGGTCGTAAAGAAGAAGAATGGGAAATGTAGAGTTTGCGTCGACTACACGAACCTCAATGACGCCTGTCCAAAGGACTGGTTCCCGCTGCCGAAGATCGACCAGCTAGTAGACGCAACAGCAGGCCATGCTCGGTTGAGTTTCTTGAATGCCTACCGTGGCTATCACCACATAGCCATGGACCCAGACGACATGGAGAAAACAACATTCATCACTCCACACGATATTTTTTGCTATAGGGTCATGCCATTTGGCCTTAAAAACTCAGATGCTACATTCAACAGAGCAATCTTCAAAAAGCTCTATGCACAGATCGGCAACATCCTAGAAGCGTACATTGACGACCTCGTCGTCAAGAGTCAGACAGAGCACAATCATCTGAAGGAACTGGCCGAGGTCTTCGAGATCCTCAAATTCCACAAACTCCGTCTAAATCCGGAGAAATGTGCGTTCGGCGTCAGTGCTGGAAAATTCCTCGGCCACTTGGTTACACGACGCGGCATCGAGGCCGACCCCAATCAAATCAAGGCGGTGGCAGACTTACGGCCACCACGAACAATCAGAGAGGTACAAAAACTCACAGGGATGGCGGCAGCCCTCAACCGCTTCATCAGCAAGTCGTCTGACAAATGCCACTCCTTTTTTCACGCCTTTAAAGGGAAAAGCCGACGAAGCTTCGAATGGACGCCAGACTGCGACAAAGCGTTGGCCGAGCTCAAAGACTATCTTAGTACTTCACCCCTAATGGTAAAGCCTAAGGAATTCGAAACCCTTTACCTTTACCTAGCGGTCTCAACCCACGCCATCAGCTCAGCTCTTGTTCGGCGAGAAGGGGCCGACGACATGCCTGTCTATTTCACAAGCAAGACGCTCCTACCCGCCCAGACTCGATACCTTCCACTGGAGAAGTTGGCACTCGCCCTCGTATCTGCGGCGAGAAAACTTCTGCCGTACTTTCAGGCACATACAATCACGGTCTTAACCGAATATCCTCTCAAAGCACTTTTTCGAAAAGCCGACCTCTCAAACAGAGTATCCAAATGGGCGGTCGAGTTGGCAAATTTTGACATAAGCTTTGTACCAAGGACGGCAATCAAAGGGCAAGTCCTCGCCGACTTCATTGCCGAGCTAACCCCAGAAGACTCCGAGATCCTAAACACTCCTCCAACTACTCAACCCTCTGCTGAACATGAACCAAAGGGGAAACGGTGGTTCCTCTTTCAGGGAGACACTTGGCGATTGCAAGTTGACGGCGCCTCCAACAACAACGGAGCAAGAGCCGGAGTCGTTTTGGTCTCGCCGTGCGGAACTCTTCACGAGAGTGCTATTACCATCGATTTTCCTGCCACGAATAATGAGGCCGAATATGAAGCACTGCTTGCTGGCTTACGCTCGGCAATTGCAATGAAAGTTGACGACTTGGCTGTGTTTTGCGACTCTCAACTTATAGTCAATTAGGTGCTGGGAGACTACGAAGCTCGGGACCCAAGGATGATGAAATACCAGGCAACGGCAGCAGAACTCATCACTCACTTCCAAAACTTCAACATCATGCAGATCAACCGCGAGCACAACGCTCACGCAGACGCACTTGCTGGCCTCGCCTCGGCTTCAAAAGCATCTGAGTTCCGAACTATAAACTTTGGCAACATCGACCACCCAAGTTTTGACACAACTCCAGAGGGGCTCAACATTGAACTTGGTCCAAGCTGGATGGATGAAATCGTCGCTTTCCTGAGGAATGACACCTTACCCGACGACAAAAAAGAAGCTTTTCGAATCAGGAATAAGGCCGCTTACTATTGGCTCTCTGAGAGCGGTCAACTCTATAGAAAATCCATTTTCGGGCCCTATCTTTTCATCGTCCACCCAAACCAAGTTCCCGAGATCCTTAATGAACTTCACTCCGGAAGCTGTGGCTGTCACTCCGGTGGTCGTTCGTTATGCCAACGCGCGATGAGTCAAGGATACTTTTGGAAAAACATGAAAAAAGACTGCGAAGAAATCGTCCGGAGGTGCCGACCATGCCAACTCTTTTCCCCAATCCCAAGCAGCCGGCTCAGAATCTCTCCCCCATCACAAGTCCCTGGCCATTCGCGCAATGGGGGCTCGACATCGTCGGGAAACTCCCGACAGCACCTGGAGGCTTCAAATTCTTGATCACTGCAACGGATTATTTCTCAAAGTGGGTAGAAGCCGAGGCCCTCGTCACCATCACAGAAGTAGACGTCCGACGATTCGTATGGAGAAACATTGTGACAAGGTTCGGCGTACCCTATGCCATCGTCTCCGACAACGGCACCCAATTTGTCGGGGACGGCCTCACAAGCCTCTGCGAGGAGTTCGGCATACGTTTCTTCAACTCAACCCCAGCTTACCCTCAAGGAAATGGCCAAGCCGAGGCCTCGAACAAGACAATGTGTGCAGGGATAAAACGCAGATTGAACTTGAAGAGAGAAAAATGGGCAGAAGAACTCCCCAGAGTTTTATGGGCTTACCGCTCAACACCACGTCGTTCCACAGGCCAAACCCCTTTCTCGATGGCATTCGGCATGGAGGCCGTCATCCCACTGGAGTCAAGGTTCCCAACCCTCCGAACGGAAACCTTCAACCCACAGACAAATGATGAAGCCGTGGAGCAAGACCTAATTCTGGCTGAAGAAAAACGCGATGACGCTCGGCTGAAGCTTGCCGAATATCAACAGCAAGTTGCCAAAGGATACAACAGGAGTGTTCGAATCAAGAAGTTCAAGCCTGACGATTTGGTTTGGCGAAAGGTCGTACAATCAAGCAAGAAGAAAAAATTCATGCCTAATTGGGAAGGGCCTTTTCGCATCGTCAAAGTTGCTGGTGAAGGGGCTTACACCCTCGAAGACATGAAAGGAAAGGTGCTCACCAACCCATGGAATGCACAGAACCTAAGGAGGGCATACATGTGACGTTTCTTCCACAACACATCAGGCTGAACACTACCTTCGGCCAACACTTCTTGCAAAAAGAGTTTCAGTTTTCTTTAAGCTTCGGCCTTAATCTTTTATGTTTTTCTTTTGCGTTTCAAAGAAGGGCTTCGACCCACTGTTACTGTTTTTATCTTCAATATTTTACCTGTACTTCGAGAACTATCAATGAAATGACGATCTTTTTGGTCAAAAGTTTTCAAAAAGCATTTCAAGCATCATTCGACCTTCGGCTATGACGCCGAACACAAACGTTGACTTCGGTCACACCACAAACGGCTCCTTAAAATGCCCTTTCTTGCTTCGGCCACTATTACCGCCCAAAGAAGTAATCAATGGACGTACGGTCCGCCGAGCCTAAAATACACATTTCTAATGGAACTTAGGCTTCGGCTCGGATTGGCAAGACACTATGGTCGGCCACCGAAAGGTTACACCCGCACTTAGACGAGCAAACCACCCACAAACAAATCATCTACTCTCAACGTTCCTCTACCATGGTCAGGGGCTGGCACTTTGGCCGAGCCCAAACCAATGGCAAGGGGGCACTTAACACCCTTCATATCAACAATGGCTGAATCAATCGAGACTACATCATATCCACGTTCGGCGACCTGTCATCAAAGCTACACTACTTTGGTCAAAGTTCGGCTGAAATATCTACACTTAACCATTTCAATCATGCAAGATTCTCAATTATTCTGTCGAACCCAAACCAAAGTGGGGGCAACGGACAACTACACATTCAGAACATGCAAGACTTTGAAATTTTTGTAGAAATGAAAGCAATCAATCAAGCTCGGAATAAACAGAGACGTTGCAAAAGGAGCCATGCATTCAAACTTCGAAAGAAAAGACAAGTGTTGCCAAAGATCCTAAGCTGGGAAGTTCGGCGTAGTAAACCGTTCGGTGCCGACCCCCAAGTTAACTATTACACCTGGCACGGTAAACTCCCAAGTTCGGAGCCGTCCAGTCCAACAAAAAACTTCAAAAGTTAAAAAAAAAACACAACTCTAAGAAACTAGAAACTCTAAATTTGGGGAGTATCACCTTCTGCTGCAACTTCAGCAACACGAGCAGCACCGTCCTCGGCATCAACAGCCACTTCATCATTCTTCTCAGCCTGCTCGGTGCCTTGCTCGGCGTTTTCAGCCTCGGCCTTCTTCCTCCCACTTGAACCATTCCCTCCACCTTCAGCGTCGGCCCCAGTCAGATCATCAACATCTTCCTCGCTCTCAGAAAACTCCTCCGGAGGAAGTGGGGCACATTCCTCCTCCGTGTACGGCAGCACGAGCTCGGGCACTACGGCTGCAGGGATGGTCTTCATCAGGTTCATATCAGGCTCCAGCTGCATAACCCCACAAGCAGCCTGCACCCCAGCCTTGTACCCTTTTCGGTAAGCAATAGGAACCCTCTTCTGGACCTCCTCATTCACCAGCGACAGAGCATCTCTCATGTACTCTGCTCCGGCTCGATCATACCCCACCTGGTAGGCATTCTCGTCCACCTCCTTCATCTTCCTCTTCTCCCTCCTCACAACTTGACCGAGCTCACGGTCAGACTCGTTGGCCTTCTCCAGCGCCTCGTCCCTCTCCTTCTCAAGCTCGGCTACCCTTGCCTTGGCCAGCTTCAGTGCAGTCTTGGCAGCCTTCGTTTTTTCACGCTCGGCCTTGGCGTCATCACGGTATCGTGTTCTCTCGGCCGCCAACAGACCGGCCTGGCCGGACACTCGCAGAGCAGCCTACCCAGCCTGTAAGAGGGTAAGATGGTCAAGCTCGGCCAAAGAGGAAAGAAGTTAACTCAAAAAGGGAAAATTCAAAAGTCAAGTCAAATACCTGAACAAGGTAGGCGCTCAAATGCGCGATGCTCGGCTGCAGCTCCCCTGGAACTCTGTCCATATCCCTCGGGAGAGCGAGGCCGTGAAGCATGGTAACGGCCAACCCCGGCTCGACCTTTACACTGTCTTCAACAGTGACGATCCTACCGTCGGCCATTGCGAAGGATGGCGCGAACTCTTGCACGATCGGTCGACCACCCGAGCCCGCCGCCGCCTCCATGGCCTTCGACCCAGCTGCCGTCGATGATTCAGTTTGCTCCTTCTCCCTCGGGAGTGGAGTCGGCGGCCTTGTGGGGAAGAAGTCGTGTGTGACCTTCTGCTTCTTCGCAGGATTATCGGCCAGTGCAGCTTCCTTCTGACGGGCTGCGGCGCCGTCTCTGAGGTTCATCTTCACGACGTTCCTTCTGCCCATGTCGTCGGCAAATTCAGGGATCAGAGTTCGGATGGGAGGAGTATTAATACCTTGGAAGTCGGCTGGTTGACTGTTTTGGAACCAGAAGTCGGCTGACTTCTTGAAAGATGGAAATTTCAGCCTGGGTTCCTTCACCTTCTTGCTCGGCTTTTGAACCTTGTCACCAGCCCCTTGCTCTATAGCAGCCGCTTTCTTAGCCTTCGTGCTCGACCCCGCCTCTTTCTTCTTCCTCCTCAACTTCCCCTTGTAAGAAGGAATGTAGTCGAGCAACGTCGGCGCGTCACGGCAAATTTGAGCCTTCAATGTCTCGACGTTAGCCTCAACGGTTAAAGACTGCTGTGTCTTGGTAATTGATCGGTGATCTGCAAAATGAAAAAGTGTTGTGTTGTCAAGATATCAGAAATACAATGGAAAGGTAAATCGTACTCGGTGGATCAAAGAAACGAAATTAAACCTCGGAAGTCTTTTATCTTCGGCACAGAGTGTAGCCGCACTGACTGACTGCTGAACTCATAATTCCCACTAACTTCAACGTAGAGGTTAGCCCACTTGTCAGTGTCAGGAAGCCCATTTATCAGGGGCTCCTTACCACCACGTGTTGACAGGTACCTGCGCTCGGTACCGCCGTGCCTGGACATGATATACGTATGAAAGAGGTCGGCCACGGTGAACTCGATATCGTGTAGCTCCTTCAACTTAATTATGGACATCACTATCCTGTAACTATTGATGGCAAAATAATGAGGGACTATGCCGAACCTGGTCAGCAATTCCCTAAAAAATGGATGAAGGGGGAAACGGAGCCCGGCCTCGCAGATGGCCATCAGAGGGACCGTTATATGCTCGGGATGATCTTCCCTCTTATCCCTAATCCTATTGCTAGCTACCTGGTGGACAACAACGTCGCCTGGGATGTGGTACGTTCGGCAGAAGTTTTCGTACTCATCGGGACGCCCACTGAAGTAATGGGCATGGGGACAAACCTGCCCCTTCTCAAATAGGTCGGCAAACTCCTTGTTATCGGAAGAAGTCTCGGTGGGAGCGGAACGGGAAGAAGTCGTGGCTCCGGCCTGAGAACGAAGCCTAGACTCAGCCTCGGGCCCAAGCTCGTGTTCGGCTTCGGACTCAGTACTGGTAGTAAAGGATATCTCAGGCTCGGTATTGAACCCGTCGTCGTACTCGTGGTCACGCTCGGCGTTGGAATCACTGGAACCCGTCATGTTCGAGTCGATCGAAGAATCTTGGCGTCGGCTTGTAGACACCCCAATTTGGCCTAACGATTATTTCAAGTCCCACCTTGGGACAATCCCGATGATGAAATGGATACAATGATTGCTGATTGCTTCCTTGAGGACCTTAGGACTTTCGGTGAGAGCTTTGACCACTTAGAGGACCCAATTCAAAGCCATACAGCCTTTCAGACAGAAATACAGAAGCCTAGGAAAATCCATCTGACGGCCGTAACATCGATCCCACGGCCACAATATCAATCCCTCACCCGAGCAACCTGTTGCCAGCAAAATCTCCCTGAGAGATCAATCCCTCGGCCGCAAGATCTATCCTTCGGCCGAGACATCCTTTCCACGGCCGCGACATCCTTTGCTCGGCCGCCAGATCGACCTTTTTCCAGACTCTCGAACGTTCTGTCAGACGTTTGGTTTGATCCAACTACACTACCTTTCCGATGCGTTCGGGCTACGTTCGGAGATTACGACGTAGAGTTAGAGATGCATTGCAATTGCAATTGCCATCTCGTGATTTGATTGGCCGGAGTGAGTCATCCCTATGCCTATATAAAGGGGCCTTTGGGTTCCGAATTAACACACAGAAATTGAGATACTTACACACTCAATCAAACCTCGAAACTCTGCACAAATACTCCCTCAATCCCATACTCCAAAAGCCCTAACCTTCCGAAGGCAGCCGTCAATCCGGAAATCAACCCCGAAGTTCAAACCCTAACTCTAGGGTTCTCGATCAAGCAATCAATCGATCACACTCAATCCAAAGCAATCAAGCAACTGAGGGATCAAGGTGGTGAGGCCCAACGGCCTCTGGTTTGTCTTAATTTACTGTATTTTTGACTAATCGTAGCGTTTTGATCATCTGTTAATCTTTCTGTCTGGTGTGAGGAAGAACACCGACCGGGGCTTCGATCCCTCGGCCGGTACATTAAACCAGTGTGATTACTCGGCCGTGACATCCATTCACCGGTCGAGTAATCGATCTCCTGGGACATTTTGTTTGCTTTTCTGCTTTCTAATGCATGCTTCAATTATCGCACTGGCTCACTTTGCTTACTGTTTAAAGGAATAACTAAACAGACTATGTGTTAGAATTAGACAAAGCATCTATACGTCTTATGTTGAACGATTATGGGCCAGTCTCACGACTGGGCAAAGAGGGGTGCCTAACACCTTCCCCTTATTGTACTTTTGGCTCCCGTATCCGAAATCTCTATCTATTTTCCCAGTTTTAATAAACTGGGTGGCGACTCTATTTGATGATAACCGTTATCGTGTGGCGATGTTCCTAGCCATGGGAATGTCCATGATTTTGGTTTATGAAGTGAGCAACCAATCGATTAAACACAACGTGATCAATCTGTATGGCGATGCCCCGTTTGGGAGGTGTCTACAGTTTTTGGCGACTCTGCTGGGGATGTGAGAGCCATAACCAAAAGGTTCAACATAAGACTAATACATGCCTTGTCTAATTCATTTATCATATGCATCGAGCGGGCAACCCGTTGAGTTCACCTGATATCCCGGCATGACACGGGCTATGTTGGGGGTTCCAGCAAACTCCACAGTCACTCGTACCTAGTGGTATATCAAAAAGGAAATCACCCATTCGCCGCCTATGATGGGCTGGCGAGAGGACTGGTGCCCTTTGACAACGGAGCACCCTGAAACTACCTAAACCTTGCATGCTTTAGAAAGCCATAGAACTTATCAAACTAAGACAGGAACCTACAGGCTAGGAACCTACTTGCATTCTACTTGCAAAAAGTTCTTCCTCACACATTGTATCATCTGTTGTTGTAAATAACTTTTTCTGTGCAGAAGGGTTGGGATTTTCAGCCTAAATCCTAACCCTACACAAGCCAAGTACTGACTTACAGGTACTCTACTTTTCAAAGCAGACACAATAAGTAAAACAAAGAAGCAACCACAGCCAATTTTATACTCTTACAACACTCGAAGTCACGCCAAACAGAGGTCTTTGCAACCGTCCCGTCTGTCACTCTCACCGGCCAAAACACCTACACTGCTACGGTCCCAATCACTTCCAGGGACTCCGCGGTCATCTCCTCAACAAACTCAATCATCTACCTGAGAAGTTCAATAGAACTGGCAATCCCACTAGCCATGTCCGCCATGTCATCAACACTCTGAAGCCAATGGGCTTGGATGATGAGCTCATTGTTCAGTTATTTCAAAGGACTCTTACTGAAAGCGCTCTCGATTTTTTTCTCACTTTGGAGTTTGTGCACTATCATACTTGGCCAGAAATTGCCAATGCTTTTTTCAAGCAATATGCATACAACGTCCAAATTGAGTTAACAACTCGAGATTTGGAAACAACTAAGCAGGAATCAAACAAGGACTTTGCAACCTTTGTGGCTAGATAGAGAGAAAAAGCCGCCAAGATGAAGAACCGCCCCTCTGAGGAAGATCAAGTGAGAATAGTTGTCAAGAGTTTGCAGCCCAAGTACCTCACACACATTTACACTCAGACTATCACTGATTTCAAGCGCTTACATGCTACTGGGCTGCAGATTGAAGAGAGGATCAAGCTAGGCCTCATTGGGAAAGAAGAAACTCCTCCACCCAAGAAAACCTTCACAACCCGTACATCTCCTGCCTTCGTCAACACCCTTAACTCAATCTTACCACAAGACCCTTTTCAAATTAGCTCATCCCAAAGCTCAAATCGCCCCCGTTGCAACTTTGACCATCTTTACATGACCTCATCTCAAGCCTTAGCCATTCTGAGCCATTAGGGGCATCTCAAACCTTTAAAACAAACCACTTCCTCAACCACCCTATGGCCCAAACCATGATCCTAACAAACAGTGCGCTTACCACCAACACCCTAGGCATGAGACAGATAACTGCATGCGTCTCCGCCATGACATTCAAGATCTCATTGATAGCCGAACTACAAAACTTCCAAAACCTAATGTGCAAGCCAATCCACTTCCTACTCACAAAGCTGAGCCACTGTCACGACCCTGGCCCGCCCCTCGAGGTCTTAATCATGACAAATGCCAGTGATTTCTCACTAAGGCCAAATCACAAAACAAATATCACCTAAACAAGTGATAATCAAAATGGGCTAAAACATAACAGCGGAAGCAAAAGTCAACTTTTATTAATAGCAAACCAAAGTCTTACATAGATTTTACAAACCAAAAGATAAACCTCTCAGAGCTGTGCTTACTTACAAACTCAAAAGCTAAACAAACCATATACAAGCCAAGTCATCATGAAGCATAACTTCCTATCTACAAGCTTCCAAATACACAACACATCTCAAAAGTAAACATGCCACCGCACTACGCGTCACTTCCTGAAAGGTGGAGAAGAAAATCCATAAGCCAAAGCTCGTGTGAATGATTAATATTTAACTCACATGCCTTCCATGGAAAAAGAAAAATAATTTGATAATATTTCAAATCAAAGAATTCAAATCCATAAGCCAAATATAATGCACATTCCGCTATTCAAAATTCAAAGCTACCGGGCGTCCCCGGTAGTGGATAAGCCAGACGCCTATGCATTATCCCAAAATACACACCAACCTCAAACACCCTTGCTAGCCATTAAGCCGTCCCCTAGCAAGACTGGACGTTGGGAATGCCATTAAATAGATTCGCAAATATTTCACAAATAAGTCCACCTTCCATTCTTATCCATGGAGTACACAATTTGTAAAACATATTCAAATAAGCTCGATAAGGAAAACAATTTCAAAACCATGTGTTTAAGTATTAAATCACTCACCTCGATCCACGTGTTGACTCGAGCTTCCTAGAACATTCAATCGAAGGAAAACATGTTTAGACAATGCTAAATGATCCTATTCATGCTCAATCTAATATCCTAGAAGTATTTAAGTTCAATTCAATCTAAATAAATCATAACCAATTCAATTGAGATCCAAAAAGAGCCAAACCATATCTCAAAGATAGCTAACTCACAATTGTATTTCCAGAAAAATAATGGTGATTAAACTCTTAGTAGATTCATCACAAGAAAGCAAACAGATGATTATTTTTCAGCAAGAAACTTCATAGGACAGCCCAACTTTGAAAAATCACCATAAATTGTGCTTTTGAGGGTTTTTAGTGATTCTCGTGTCGAAAGTTGCGTAATAGGATGAACTACAAAAGTTGTGAAGGAACCCAAGTCAGATTCGAACCTTAAGGATGGAAAAATGAGTAAATACAGTTGGTTCGCGAATCTGTCACGTAACAGATTTCCTGGTTTCAACCCAGACTTCGGAAAATCACTGTAAATTCAATTCTTAACGGTTTCGAGTGATTCCAGCGGCAAAAGAACAAGCTTTAAGTGTACTTTCTACCATACGAAGAAACCATAACCTAATTCGAAGTTTACAATAGAGAAATCACCTAAAAACCGAGACCCAGTTTGCTGTCAGGAAATCTGCTATGTACACATGCATCATACATGGAGATTGCTACTCAAATCTATGAAATAGAGAGAGAGTCCATGTAAAATTCATCTCTAACTCCATAGCTAGGGTTTCATGGTTCCAAGAGTTCAATTCTATGGACATATCTACAAATTAAACAAGAAATCAAGAACAAGGAACATGGACTTACCAACACAAAGCTTCAATTTAAACAATCAAACCCTTTACCCTTGATTTCCCCCTTTCTTCTTCTTCTCTTCCTTCTTTCTACGGCTTCTCTCTCACTCTCTCTCTCTACATTTTGCGATATGAACAAGGGAAGAATGTAGAAGCCCCTGTTTTGTTTTGCTAGGCTAGGAAAAATTATTGAGTGTGTGTGTGCCATATGCCAACTTATGCTCCAATCTCATTTAGCTAGCAAATTAAACCCAATAACCCACATATTAAGCCTAAAACACATCACATAATTAACTTAAAACACAATTAAAGGCACGGGGTATTACACTCTCCCCCACTTATATAAGTTTGTCCTCAAACTTAACTTACCTTGTATAGGAAAAAGATACTGATATTTCTTTCACGTGTCATACTCCATTTCCCATGTCGCTTCTCCCCCACGTTGATTGGACGACCACACTTTGACTAACAATATAACCTTGTCTCTAAGAACCTTGTCCTCCCAACCAAAAATCCGTTCAGGTTTTACCTCGTAGCTCAAATCTTTCCAAAGTTCAGTAGGAGTTGTTATAGGAAGTTTCTTATCGGCAATAGGCAAGTATCATCGCAACATAGATACATGAAAGGCATCATGAATACAGGATAATTCCAGCGGCAAAATCAATCAGTATCTTACCTGCCCAATCTTCCCTAGAACTTCAAATGGTCCAACATTTTTCAGTTGTAGTTTTCCTGCCTTCCCAAACCATTTCACTCCTTTCGCTGGCAATGCTTTCAAAAACACAAAGCCTCCGACCTCAAATTTCAATGGCCTCCTCTTCTTATCCGCGTAACTCCTTTGCCAATTTTATTCCGCTTCAACCTTTCTTGAATTACTCTAATCCTTTTAGTAGTTTCATCGACTAGTGCTAGTTCTTCAAATTTTCTCCCATATCATTCCAACATATCGATGACTGACATTTCCTTCCATATAGTGCCTTGTACAGTGCCATTCCTATGCTTGCCTGATAGCTAATGTGGCATGCAAATTCCGGCAACGATAAGTTTTCTCCCAATTTTCTTGAAAATTCGAAACACAAGTTTGAAGCATATCTTCCAAAACCAGAGTTACCCTTTCAGACTAACCATCAGTTTGTGGACAAAATTTTGTGTTGAATCCCCACTATGTGCCCATAGCCTTTTACAAACTCCTCCAGAAATAAAAAGTAAATTTCGAATCCCGATCCGACACGATAGGTACCGATGTGCCATAAAACCGTATAATCTCTCTAATGTACAATACAACCAATTGATCTACAGTAAAAGAAACATTCACGGCCAAAAGATATGCAGACTTAGTCAAAATCGATCAATAATCACCCATATTGTAATTACCTTCCTTTGTGCGTGGCAATCCCATAACAATGTCCATTATGATATGATCTCATTCCCATTCTGGTATAGGCAACGGTTAAAGCGACCCCACTGGATTCTTATGTTCAGCCTTAATTCATTGACACATTAAGCATTACGAAACAAATTCAACTACCTCAACAATAGCCTGGCAACTTTTTGAATCTGCGTAGTATACTTGACTGCTTATCGGATTGCGGAGAAAGAATAGTTCTGAATTCTAGAGAAATTCCCACAATACACCATCGCAAGAACAGAATTTTAAGAAAATAAATCTCAGAGCTCCATCTCGATAACTAAAGAATAAATAGATTTAGTAAACCATCATCGATCACTCGAATAAGATCATCACAAGCAAAGTAAGATTGATCCATCCATAGCGATATATTTCCCTTATACTCTGTTTCATTCAGCCTGTCAGTAACGTTCACATAAATACGATACAGCTTCATACAGCTCGCTGCATAACATACACTAAATGATGTGTCCATTCAAGAGTTCTCGTTCAGAATAGTGGTATTGGGCACACATAGCATAAACTGAATACGAAATATCAGAGTATCATCTTCTTTTGATAGCAAGGTTTGATCGAACACCCTCTTCTATTTTAATTCTATCAGTCGCAAATATGAATTTTAAACTTACACTAGTTTTCCCGATAAATAGCAATTTTGATATAAAAGTTACGAACAAAAGTTCTGTTGTCTTTCCTTGAAGTATGTAGAATAACACAATCATAACCTCCAATTAAGTCCATCCATATCTATTGTCCCATAGTCAATCCCTTTTGCGTAACAAATATTCAAACTTTGCTGACCCGTAAGATTTTTCAAGTCTCACCATAACGATAATGTTTCCGGTCCACTCCAGAATTATGTATTAGATGAGGACATTCGTAAGTTTTTAGTTGTCCAGTTAGATAGTCCTCTTCCCGTGTTACATGAACTCCCAAATCCCAACTCTAACAAGAATAGATTACAAACCGCCCCCTTCACAGAAGTAGTCAACGTAGACGCCATAATTAATCTATTCCTCAATTCTACTAAATTTGTCCCACAATAATCAGTTCCATTGAAATTTGCCCTCTTCCTATTCAATTTAGCCGATAACATAGCAATAATCGTAAGAGAACTCTTCGCAGAGGAACAATAACATCCATCTATAACAAAAGAGAACCCTGTATAAAATGATGATAGCACCTAGCCATAGAAGAAGGAATCTCTACCCAAAGCGATAATATTATCCAGCTAAATTCGAGAAACTTTGAGCTCTAGTAGCGATGATTGACCCTTTCCAAGTTTACAATAGCCCCTAACTCTCTTGGAATCTACCAAATACGATTTCCCAAACATCGTAGCCCAAAAATATCTTCCAATCTAATCAAAACTCAAACGTGCCCAATTTTCCCATGACGTTTCCCCTCTCAATATGTGTACAGTCAGTATATAAACATTCCCTATATTTTCCATTGCCTCGTAAATGGACTAATGTATCATCGATAGAAATTGTAGCAGAGAGATCAACATACGGCTGATGCGAAGACAATCATAGAGATATCATCATCAAATCACATTGTACCATTCTTCTTTTCCAATAAATGACTCTAATGTTCCTCCAAGGAAAACACTAAATTGAAGAATCCTCTGCCAAATGAATCCCGATAGTAATTTAGTATTGAACTCCATTTTCCTTGTCTTATAGCAAACTGGTAAATCATTTAACAACAGATCAGAAATTTCCAAATCCCCGATAGTCGGCTGACTGTGCACCCCAAATCCTTACTTAAATGAAATGACATATGCCAAATAACCTAAACATCCTTTCCTCAATAATTTTCCTTGCCTCAAAAATAAAAATAAGATTGCCCAAAGTAACGTCATGATTACTCCAACACTGAGTGTTGATCTTGACAGCAAATTACTATGTCCTTACGGAAGTAATCAATTATAGCATGATAGGAGAGTAACCAACCCATCCCCAGTACGGCACCAAAATAACCCATGTTTTCAGCAAATAAATTATCTAGCAGGTGTACAACACATGATACTACTACTTGTAGGCTCTAACATATGCGATTCAGGTTCAAACAGTCAAGTGACTCAATCCATTCATTACCAAGCAGTGCAGAAACAAAAGAATACGTAGATCTCAAATTAGTAGGTATTTAAGCTAAGTTACCACAAATCTGAATGGTACCTGACACCATCAAGTCCACATTTTGAAGTTCCTCCTGCGTCAAAGTAAGAACAATGTACTTCCTTTTTCCTGGATCCAGTTTTGTCCCCGAACTCTGCCCCGAATTGGTAGTAACCATTGGTTTTGATGTAGATCTCGAACTAATTGTAGTTGTTGACCTTTTCACAAATCCTCCCCTCGACACCTTTAGACAATCCCTCATTAAGTGCCCCATTTTACCACATTTGAAGCATGCTTCTGTATCCTTATATTACCGAGCCCTATACATCCTTCTACGTTTTGGACATGGCTGGAACCCGCTAATATTACTACTACTTTCACCCTGACTCCATCTAGATGTTCTCACGTTTTGCCTCTTAAATAGATTATTCTGAGCCTGTTGATTCACTACGTGAAGTAACCCCTCAAGTACCTATTCGATCCTTTCCATTCTATCCACTGAAGGCTGTGAAGGCTGTGTTCTCTCTGGCACATCATTATTCTCCATTTGCTAATTCAAAAGAGAGGAAATTCACATTGTACAAATAATATAACAATCATGTAGGTTATGCATGTCTAATCATGTATCAACACGTCAGAAATCACATAGCAAGACATTTGATATAACTTACTTAGCACATAGATTTCACTTGTCCTAAAGCTCCGAGGGTTTGTGTGTGAGTCATTGCTAATCGTGCATCACATTGTCCCTACGTATTGCTCATGCTCTGATACCAAAAACTTTGTCACGACCCTGACCCGCCCCTCGAGGTCTTAATCATGACAAATGCCAGTGATTTCTCACTAAGGCCAAATCACAAAACAAATATCACCTAAACAAGTGATAATCAAAATGGGCTAAAACATAACAGCGGAAGCAAAAGTCAACTTTTATTAATAGCAAACCAAAGTCTTACATAGATTTTACAAACCAAAAGATAAACCTCTCAGAGCTGTGCTTACTTACAAACTCAAAAGCTAAACAAACCATATACAAGCCAAGTCATCATGAAGCATAACTTCCTATCTACAAGCTTCCAAATACACAACACATCTCAAAAGTAAACATGCCACCGCACTACGCGTCACTTCCTGAAAGGTGGAGAAGAAAATCCATAAGCCAAAGCTCGTGTGAATGATTAATACTTAACTCACATGCCTTCTATGGAAAAAGAAAAATAATTTGATAATATTTCAAATCAAAGAATTCAAATCCATAAGCCAAATATAATGCACATTCCGCTATTCAAAATTCAAAGCTACCGGGCGTCCCCGGTAGTGGATAAGCCAGACGTCTATGCATTATCCCAAAATACACACCAACCTCAAACACCCTTGCTAGCCATTAAGCCGTCCCCTAGCAAGACTGGACGTTGGGAATGCCATTAAATAGATTCGCAAATATTTCACAAATAAGTCCACCTTCCATTCTTATCCATGGAGTACACAATTTGTAAAACATATTCAAATAAGCTCGATAAGGAAAACAATTTCAAAACCATGTGTTTAAGTATTAAATCACTCACCTCGATCCACGTGTTGACTCGAGCTTCCTAGAACATTCAATCGAAGGAAAACATGTTTAGACAATGCTCAATGATCCTATTCATGCTCAATCTAATATCCTAGAAGTATTTAAGTTCAATTCAATCTAAATAAATCATAACCAATTCAATTGAGATCCAAAAAGAGCCAAACCATATCTCAAAGATAGCTAACTCACAATTGTATTTCCAGAAAAATAATGGTTATTAAACTCTTAGTAGATTCATCACAAGAAAGCAAACAGATGATTATTTTTCAGCAAGAAACTTCATAGGACAGCCCAACTTTGAAAAATCACCATAAATTGTGCTTTTGAGGGTTTTTAGTGATTCTCGTGTCGAAAGTTGCGTAATAGGATGAACTACAAAAGTTGTGAAGGAACCCAAGTCAGATTCGAACCTTAAGGATGGAAAAATGAGTAAATACAGTTGGTTCGCGAATCTGTCACGTAACAGATTTCCTGGTTTCAACCCAGACTTCGGAAAATCACTGTAAATTCAATTCTTAACGGTTTCGAGTGATTCCAGCGGCAAAAGAACAAGCTTTAAGTGTACTTTCTACCATACGAAGGAACCATAACCTAATTCAAAGTTTACAATAGAGAAATCACCTAAAAACCGAGACCCAGTTTGCTGTCAGGAAATCTGCTATGTACACATGCATCATACATGGAGATTGCTACTCAAATCTATGAAATAGAGAGAGAGTCCATGTAAAATTCATCTCTAACTCCATAGCTAGGGTTTCATGGTTCCAAGAGTTCAATTCTATGGATATATCTACAAATTAAACAAGAAATCAAGAACAAGGAACATGGACTTACCAACACAAAGCTTCAATTTAAACAATCAAACCCTTTACCCTTGATTTCCCCCTTTCTTCTTCTTCTCTTCCTTCTTTCTACGGCTTCTCTCTCACTCTCTCTCTCTACGTTTTGCGATATGAACAAGGGAAGAATGTAGAAGCCCCTATTTTGTTTTGCTAGGCTAGGAAAAATTATTGAGTGTGTGTGTGCCATATGCCAACTTATGCTCCAATCTCATTTAGCTAGCAAATTAAACCCAATAACCCACATATTAAGCCTAAAACACATCACATAATTAACTTAAAACACAATTAAAGGCACGGGGTATTACAGCCACCACCCCGAAACATCGATTTCATAAACAACCCCACATACAATCCTGGCCAATACATTGTCCAAAACAACCAAACCAAGCCAACCTTTACCTTCCCAGCGGAGGACGAATGTTTCATGATGGAGGAGGAAGAAAACAATGAGTCCAATCAATCAGAAGTGATCGATCCCGACATGTCTGACAAAAGTAATGAAGAAGAACAAGCAAAGGGGAAAGTGACTTTGACGGAATGGAAGGAGAATACGATGATCCACTCAATGGAATCTCCTTAGCATCACTATTCAATCAAGTGGAAATAGCTGACGACTACACAATCAATAAGGAGGAAGAAAGGGTGATGAAAACCTAGACCAACACTTCCATTTTGGGACTGCTCATGGCTCAAAGAAGTAGCCACCAGTGAAGATGGATCCAGTTCAAAGGCCCTGTTTGGCAAAGAAGAGGGTGGAAAAGAGTATAAAGTTGCGAAAGGCAAGGGTTTTGAAAACGACCTCGAAATGCTACAATAGCTAAGAAGTCACAACATGGCAAAGAACATTAAACATTGCTTTTATCAAGCTAAAACCTGTTTTGAGCCCCTGCTTGGGCATTTAATTTCTGCTAAGTGAATTCCTGTTTCATCCTCTAGACTACGCTTATTCAAATGATTTACTTCCTAAATTGCAATTGCCAAACACTATAGTCTCTTTGCCAAACAAGGGAAATTTCAAGGAATCAAGTTCCCTGTGTGTCTTTGACAAAAAGGAAGGAAAGGATGAACTTTAGTTGCTTAAGAAACTAGGTTTTTGTCAAAACTTAGAAAGAAGACACTATCTCCGCGAGAACACTTAGGGTTAGCTCGCCCATTATGAAGGTACAAACACAAGAGAGATTTAGAAAATATCTCCGTCAAATTTCTCTCCGAAACGCAGAAACCCTATTGAGAGAAGTGCTCGTTGGGTAACCTGAAAACCCAAGCAAAAGTAAGAGCAAAACTTGCTAGGGCAAGAAAATGCAAAAACGCAGCCTCGGCAAAAGTTAAGGCATTCAAAGAAAAGCTCGCTAGGGACTCAACCTCATTCAGGTAACCTAGGCAAAATTTAGAGCATGTAAGGAGAAAAACCAAGACTGGAAACCCAACCTCAAAGGTGGTGATTTTGGAACTACGTAAAAGGCCTGATTCCCTGATTGGGATACGTAGGCAATCTCACATCGAGATGTGGCCCAAACATTTGGAGAGAAGGAAAAACATCAAAAGATTTGTGCTCAATGATAAGCATAGCTAACCCTGCGTATTGAGCTCGCAAAAGATGAGTATGCTTTTCTCGAGGAATTGACAACAGCAATAGACACAAGAATTATAGGTCATCCCCTCTAACCTAAAGGTAATTGACACAATGAGCAAGATACCTTGAAAACTCCCGAGTTTGGCAACCGGACTATGGAACACGGCAAAAGCAAAAGGCAAGAAAATCAAAACCAAGCATAAGAAGGAAGAGAAAAGAGGATGCCACTTAGCCAAAACAAAATCTACCTTTGGAAAATCAAAGTAACGGCCGAAGGATCTATACATCGGCCATAACATCGATTCTTTAGCCGAGTAATCAATTCTTCGGCCAATATTTTATTTTCACACAAATTACTGTCTATCAGCAAATACTTGTTCAAACAGCCATGTTCTGACTATCGCATGCAAACTCAAGACATCTAGGGGCATAAAAAGCCTTTCTCATTTCATGAACAAAAGCTTGCCTACAAAATCATCACTGTGGTTGCTTTCACCATACAAATACAGTTTCTGCTTCTCTCTTTGCCAACCATGAACAGGAAGGAAAAAGAAAATCCTAAAGCTGGTCGTGACGCCGTCTTCAAGACAATCTCTGAGACAAAGAAGGGGATTGCTGGTTATCCTCCCCACTGACAGCTGGTGCTCATTCAACCTCAAGCTACAAGGAAAAGAATGCAAAACAAGGGGCAAGCACCAAGCGCCTCTTCTCCGTCATCAAAATGGAAGGAGACAAAGGAAAGGGCCCGTGGCCAAACAAGAGCAACTGAAGGAACAGCAGGCAGAACCAAGGAAAAATGGCAGTACTCCATGCAAACCCACCTAGATCTGAGCATTCTCCAAGTCTACTTTAGACATCGAAGAAGTAGACCTCATCAACGTCGGAGGAGGAGGAGGAACAAACTGAAGATCCTCAGCACGCGGGCGCCATTGGCTGGCCACCCGATCACATAAGTACCAGGCTTAACAAAAGGGACCCTCGAACAGGCTACGAGTACAATCTGGAACCCTGGAACGTGTAAGAGGGGTGTCCTCTGATATACCACTCCAAGGGTCGAACCTCGCCTACAAACAAAGTCTAAATCAGCCACAGCACAGAGGAATGGAGATCTGAAGACAAGGAATGCAAGGGGTACCTGGTCAACCGTCAATCGGTCCAAAACTTGTCGCCAGGGCTCAAAACTGGCAACCGTGGCTTCCATTGCCCCACCGACCATCGCTCGTAGCAAGGGAAAAAATCACAACGAGAAAAGAAGAAGGATATACTTCAAGTACTCGGTAGTGACCACCAAAAGTCCTGTCCCGTGAACAAGCCCTAAGGAGGCCATACAAGGTGGCCAAGGCAGATGCTCCCCAATCAAGCTCCCAAACAGCCTCCAAATACTGCAAAGGGGCTAGAGACTGCCTATGCACTGAACTATCCTTGTTGGCAAACAACGTTTGCCCAAGGAGGTAGAGAAGAAAGGCCCGTGTCAGCTACTCAACACTCACCTGAGTCGAGATATCAACCTTCATAAAAGTCTTGATCAGCCAAGAGACATCAACATGACTACGCGAGTGAAGAGGGGGCACAAGAACCACTTCAAAGCCCCTATCTGCTCCCAAAGCCTGGGGTCAACCCAAAGAGGAGCTCCACCTACTCATAGGCCAGTAAGCAAAGAAAAATCACCTTGCGTGATCGTCATCTCGCCAACAGAAGGAAAGTGGAACATGTTGGGAGTATCCCACCAACCAGCAAGGTCATCAACAACCAATCCATCTTCAGAAGATTGAGGCCCAAAACAAACGACTCAAGACCAGCAGCGCATACTAACTCCCGAGCCTGCTCCGACAACGTCACAAACCACTTGTGCACTAAAGACCTCCACCGCGAGCCTCTAATCTCCTATTTCTCACCAACAAAAGGAAGCTTATCGAAATATTGAGGATGCTCAAGTGCTGCTCAGCGGCTCTACGCCCACACCTCAACAGCTCTATGCCACGCCATGTGCACAACCTCGCGCTCAGCAGGCCAGTAAAACAATCCTGCGGCTTCCACTCAATGCACCCTCCAGAAGGCGTTTATGTTACTAGCTTCCAGAAAGCGTTGCCAACTTGCAGAAAACATTTAGCCACCAAAAGACATTTGAGTCGCTAGAAGGCGTTTGGCCTCCGGAAGGCACTCCCAGTAGTGGAGGTAATGGAAATCTCCCTAACAAATTGGAATATGGTCAAGGACTAGCCTTGGGCATATAGAATTAGCCTTGGGGGCAATCCCGAGCATATTCAAGAACTAGCCTTGGGGGCAATCCCGAGCATACTCAGAACTAGCCTTGGAGACAATCCCGAGCATGTGGAATCTAGCCTTGGGGGCAATCCCGAGCATACTCAAAACTAGCTTTGGAAACATCCCAAGCATAACCCCGTGGAAGATGGAAGATGGAATACTCAACAGCTCAGCAGCTCAAAGCCGTAACAATTCTCAACAATCCTCTATCAGCGGCTTTACGCCCATCATCTCTACACAACTCAGCGGCTCTAAGCCCGCTATCTCAACTGGCTCGAAGCCGTAAACAAACAATCTCAGCGGCTCAAAGCCCATTATCTCAAATGGCTCCAAGTCATCACCTCAACAGGCTCGAAGCCTATGTTTACTATCTCAGCAGCTCTATGCTCGCTATCACAGCAACAGACTCTACGCCTGTTATCACAAACTCTTAACAGGCTCGAAGCCTGTGTTCATAATCTCAACTGGCTCGAAGCCGTAAACAAGCAACAGGCTCTAAGCCGCCCCAACAATCAAGACATCTATTCTCAGGCTCTACGCCTGAATGCTCAAAAATCTAACATTTTTGAATGCTCAAGCTCTACGCTTGGATGCCCAACCACTGTGTACTGGATGCTCAAGTTATACACTTGAATGCTCAAGCTCCACGCTTGGATGCCCAACCACTGCGTACTGGACGCTCAAAGCCTGTACTTTGAATGCTCGGATTCTGCCGTCCGAATGCTCGAGCTCTACGCTCTGAATGCTCAAGTTCGAAACTTGATAGAAGCTCTAAGCTTAAAACAAACACACACGCACGGGCCCGTGCACATATTGCATCAACATTATCACATCGAGTCTGCATCATCATACATGTTCACATCTAACAAACCATCATCATATACACACTCTGCATCTCTCTCTTATTCATGAAACAGGTCAATCCTGCGAATCAACCGGCACTATGCCTCGGTTTTATTGATCGGTTCAGCGCCTCGATCCTTTGGCTCCACGCCAACACTTATGATGAGAAAGCTCCGTGCACAGACCATCAGAATACAACCAGCTCCGCGCTTCGGTTCATTACGTCAAGCTCAAAGCTCTGACACCACAGGCTCTCATCCTGATCAATACCAGCTCCGCGCTTCGGTCCTATCCCATCCCTTCAGGCCCTCGCCTCAAGATTGCAACAGCTCCACGCCTCAATTCTATCACTCTCCATGCTCTCGCCTCATGACTACAACCGCTCCGTGCCTCGGTTTCCTCATCACCAAAGCTCCGTGCTCCAGCTACCGCCCTGTGCCCCTCACGCCTCAAAAGCAAGCCGGCATCCAACTCATCCCCAGCAGGTTCGGATTCCACCCCATTACATCAACCCCTTCCACTCATTCGCAAGGATAGGCTACTCTACCGAGCTCCTTTCACCAAAGTAAGGATGATCAAGAAAAGCAAACGCACTGCCGCAGTGTACCGATCTACCCCAAAATACTAAGGAAGCTCTCCGCAAAGAAACTCCCCTGTAGCCCCGCGCTCCTTCAACTACTCTTCGCCAAAACCCTGGCTCGGTCTAGGTACGTCACACTACGGCTTTTAAAGCCCTAAGGTACGTCTTCTGTCTCTAACCCTCCAAACTTTGTGCTTTTCTTTATTGCCCGAACTACGATTGGTCTGAATTTCCCTTGTGGAATACGGAGGCAGCCTCCCGGCCCGACCATAACAAAACCTTTTTCGAAAACCCCTTGGAATAGTGGTTGGACCAAATTGAGGTGCTTTTTACAGCTTTGACTCTTACTCAAACATGTCTCGCGATCCGTCGCAGCTCGGTCAAAAAGGGGCATCTGTAGACACCCCAATTTGGCCTAACGATTATTTCAAGTCCCACCTTGGGACAATCCCGATGATGAAATGGATACAATGATTGCTGATTGCTTCCTTGAGGACCTTAGGACTTTCGGTGAGAGCTTTGACCACTTAGAGGACCCAATTCAAAGCCATACAGCCTTTCGGACAGAAATACAGCCTAGGAGAATCCATCCGACGGCCGTAACATCGATCCCACGGCCACAATATCAATCCTCACCCGAGCAACCTGTTGCCGAAATCTCCCTGAGAGATCAATCCCTCGGCCGCAAGATCTATCCTTCGGCCGAGACATCCTTTCCACGGCCGCGACATCCTTTGCTCGGCCGCCAGATCGACCTTTTTCCAGACTCTCGAACGTTCTGTCAAACGTTTGGTTTGATCCAACTACACTACCTTTCCGATGCGTTCGGGCTACGTTCGGAGATTACGACGTAGAGTTAGAGATGCATTGCAATTGCAATTGCCATCTCGTGATTTGATTGGCCGGAGTGAGTCATCCCTATGCCTATATAAAGGGGCCTTTGGGTTCCAAATTAACACACAGAAATTGAGATACCTACACACTCAATCAAACCTCGAAACTCTGCACAAATACTCCCTCAATCCCATACTCCAAAAGCCCTAACCTTCCGAAGGCAGCCGTCAATCCGGAAATCAAACCCCGAAGTTCAAACCCTAACTCTAGGGTTCTCGATCAAGCAATCAATCGATCACACTCAATCCAAAGCAATCAAGCAACTGAGGGATCAAGGTGGTGAGGCCCAACGGCCTCTGGTTTGTCTTAATTTATTGTATTTTTGACTAACCGTAGCATTTTGATTATCCGTTAATCTGTCTGGTGTGAGGAAGAACACCGACCGGGGCTTCGATCCCTCGGCCGGTACATTAAACCAGTGTGATTACTCGGCCGTGACATCCATTCACCGGTCGAGTAATCGATCTCCTGGGACATTTTGTTTGCTTTTCTGCTTTCTAATGCATGCTTCAATTATCGCACTGGCTCACTTTGCTTACTGTTTAAAGGAATAACTAAACAGACTATGTGTTAGAATTAGACAAAGCATCTATACGTCTTATGTTGAACGATTATGGGCCAGTCTCACGACTGGGCAAAGAGGGGTGCCTAACACCTTCCCCTTATTGTACTTTTGGCTCCCGTATCCAGAATCTCTATCTATTTTCCCAGTTTTAATAAACTGGGTGGCGACTCTATTTGATGATAACCGTTATCGTGTGGCGATGTTCCTAGCCATGGGAATGTCCATGATTTTGGTTTATGAAGTGAGCAACCAATCGATTAAACACAACGTGATCAATCTGTATGGCGATGCCCCGTTTGGGAGGTGTCTACACGGCTCCTGTGCCTCTCCACGTATTTTCGAATTACAAGATCTTCAGAATCATCCCCTGAATTCTCAGAGTCGGATGAGATGACGATGACTGGGTGAGCCAGACCTAACAAAAGGCAAAAATCAAAACATGAAACCTCGTCGTCGGCTAGAAAACAGGGATCTCACTACGCTCGGTATCCTAACTGGCCCACCCCATCGTCGTTCTCAAGGCTCGGCCAAATCGTGTTCGGTCTGAGCCTACCAAACATCAAAGACTGGGGCTCGGCCTACTCCATCAACGGCCAAGCCCAGAACCTCTTGAAGGTTCCATGCTCGGAAGAACAGGTTGAAGAAGGGGATGAATAGTTCGTTCATCTCTAGGGCGCACTGTTCACTCAGAACAAAAATGCCCCAAAAATCCAGAAAATGAACAAGAAAATGCCAGGAAAACTGCAAAAAAGTGAAGAGAAACAAGAATCGATCACATACCTGGATTTGTGGCGAGATCTGGTGGCAGAATCACTGGGAACCAAAACCAGAAGATGAACGGTTGCTGTTGGAAGCTCTGGCAATGGAAGTCTGGAGAGAGAGAGAGATCAAGACGTTTCTCTCTCCTCACCTCGCTCCTTTTATAGAGCTAGGGTTGAGAGTTCGAAACTCCCGCCCATCATTGCACTGCCGAACCACTGACCACTCAGCAACGTGTCACTGAAACAACAGTTTGCAGGGTTTGCCAGCCGTTCTCTCATCAGCCGTGCCCAGCCACAAGGTGGCATCTGGCACTCCTCCACTGGAGTACTTCATCGACGACCGAGCTTGCTCCTAAGAAAGAGATGATACAGGCTCGGCTGGAGTCCACCTTCATCAAACAAGACCACGCTCGGCGATTCGACGAGTTCGGCCTAGGGCTCGACTTCAATCCCTACCATGCGTACGACATCGGTAGAGATTGAGGGGCTATTGTAGCGGGCCGAACATAGATGTTCGCAATAGTGCGGACCTAACCTGCTACGTACCAAACGTCGGCTTCGTGCACGGCTGCCGTCGTCGGTTTGTCATTAATATTCGACTTGCCACAGGCTCGGTAGGAGACAAGCCTGTGCTCAGATTCTGTCATCGGTAAAGTCTACGGCAACGTTACCTTCCCCATTGGACGCATGGCCAGGCTCGGCATTATCCGTGCTCGGCCATCCGTAGAACACAGCTGGCTGCCGTCGACGGCTATTTGTTGAGCCACGCGTCCCGCCACGTGCAGAGGCGGTTATAGCAGAAGATGATCATGGGCGCACATGGGTGCGCCAGCTCAGCCCTAAAAACGGTTACCAGATCTATTCCTTGACGACATTATGACGTCACTCGGCCCGTGGAAGGTGTGCGATCGTACTTGGAGAGCAAGCTAGGAGGCCCTATAAATATCTAGTGATGATAACCTTAACAGGTACATGCTACTCAATACTCACACTTACTCTCTCTAGCTTTCTGCTTCCTCTCGCTACACTATACTCATCCTCTCGCCGGAGGGCCTTGCCGGGACAAACCCCGGCCAGGTCTTAGTCGTGCGTTCCCTGTGCAGGCTAGGAGAAGAAGGCTCAACCACCATCGAACCATCGACAGAGGAGCGGGGATCTAGGATCACGGGCCACACAATAGTATTGCTCTACTTGTATGCTAAAGGATCGATTGATATGTGAAGTCGAGATCAACCCAATAACCACACCAACAACAAAAATGATCAAAACAGAAATAACCCTCAAAAGTCCAACCAATGAGTCCTTGGTCAGGGAACTCGGGGACTTATCTGGTTCATCTCTCCTTGCCATATCCTTTTATTCCAATACCGCCCGAAACTCAAGCAAATACTAAGAAACCACTCTAGTTGACTTCCATTTGATCAACTACCAAAAGTCTGCCCTCAGTTATCTGCAGTACCAGCCGACCCTAAAAGCGATGACTGATCCCGCGGAAAAAACCCAAAGGAAAAACACCTCTAAATCAGATCTCAAGTTTTGTACCCAAAAATATATGAATTCACCAAAACCCACCAAATATCATAGAACATCAAATAAACCAAATCACCGGTACCAACAAACCTCCCTTTTCAGGGATTGTTACACGTACTAGCTCTAGAATGACTACGATTATTCGAGTACCTGATACCATCGAACAAACTATTGTTGGGAAATGATTCCCAGAACCCAGTAATGACGCGTACAGATTAGACAACAGGAAAATTGCAAAAACCCTACAAGGCGGAATTAGGGTTTTACCTCAACTCCCCGCGGACACGAGAGCTGGTTGAACTTGTTATAGCACGTCTTGCTATAAGCCACGTATACTGCTCGACTGCACCTTACGATCTTTTATCGTATTCCCTGCACGTCTAGAACACGAACCGAGTGTGGACTCTTTCGTGGTCTGTTTGCTCTCTCTAAATCTGCCTCTATTTATGTGAATAATAGAAACGTGTAAACTGACCTAGAGAGCATAACGTATATATATAGGGCTACGATAGGGACTTAAGGAGTAATAAGTCAGGGCTCCTAGTGTAAATAAGAAACCTTAATCCCACCAGGATTCTATTTCTTATTTCACTAATTATAATTCACCCCACTACAGAATTATAATTGCACTCCCGTCTTTATCTCAATTATATTACGAGCTCCGTAATATTAAATACTTATTTATCTCCCCACGTTAAGATTACAGATACCCGTTGATTAAAATAAATTACTAACAATCTCCCACTTAATCAACATCTTAACCTTGAGACTATCCGCTTAACTTATTCGATATGTCGGATACAAAATCCACCTGCAGGGTTTGACATATTAGAAACTTATAAGCTTACTCAAGGGGGTATCATCAATCCCTATTGGAACGTGGATTCCATCAATAATTAATAACTGTCATATACATAATGTTGCGACCCAACTCACCGAGACTATTGACCGTATGAAAGATCTCACCCTTTAATGAATCAAAATCAACAACATTAAATATATACCTCTAATAATCATCTTTGGATTAAGAGCATAAACACTCATAATAACCATGAGGTTTCAATTGTCTTATGAAGTTAGTACAAAGACAATTACCTCAAAGCGGTCCCGTTCAATACACACAAAGTATACTAGCACAATGAGTTGGAATTAGTACCATTCCCTGTAGTCAAGACAGACCTACTAAAATATTGTACTACAGTCCTACTGATGGTGTGTCAAATTCCATCTAAGACTGTGAACTATCTCTTATATTCTACAAGAACCAATGATCCAATCTTCTGTGTGTAAGCCGTACTCTACACACTGAATTATCTACTATGTAGAATAAAGACACACATGCACAACATACAAAAATATTATGCAAATATTGCCCATAAAAGATTCTCATAAAAAATGGATAAATCTGATTAATAATTAAATATTAATCCATCATATAAAAACATAACTTTTACATAACCTCCTAACAAAATCCCACTAAAAACCTCAAACCCATACTGCCATGCATCTCACTCCCATTCCCTCTACATGACTATCAAAAGTCTTAGCCGGTAAGCTCTTTGTAAAAGGATCTGCTAGGTTGTTCGCCGATGCAATCTTGGTCACAACAACATCACCTCTCTGTACGATCTCTCGAATCAGATGATACTTACGCTCGATGTGTTTACCCTTCTTGTGAGTTCTTGGCTCCTTCGAATTAGCAACTGCACTGCTATTGTCACAATAGAGTGTAATGGCTGATTGCACTGAAGGGACCACTTCCATATCCAAGAAGAAGTTTCTGAGCCAAACAGCCTCCTTGGCTGCTTCAGAAGCTGCCACATACTCAGCCTCTATGGTAGAATCAACAATGCAAGATTGCTTGATACTCCTCCAACTTATGGCTCCACCTCCCAAAGTAAACACATATCCCAAGGTAGATTTTCTGGAATCCCTATTTGCCATAAAGTCTGAGTCTGTGTACCCATAAGGTACCAGACTATCTGACTGGAACACCAACATATGATCTCTAGTTCTTTTCAGATACTTGAGTATATGTTTCACTGCAGTCCAATATTCTTGTCCTGGATTAGACTGAAATCTGCTAACCATGCCAACGGCAAAATAAATATCAGGTCTAGTACACAACATAGCATACATAAGGCTTCCTACTGTCGAGGCATAGGGAACTGCCTTCATTTTGTCCATCTCCTCAGATGTTTTAGGTCACCGATCCTTGGATAGATTTATTCCATGTCTAAAAGGGAGGAACCCTTTCTTGGAATCTAGCATGCTAAAACGGGCAAGAATGACATCGATATAAGTAACTTGTGATAAGCCCAACATCTTGTTCTTGCGATCTCGCATAAGCTTAATCCCAAAGATGTGACTGGCTTCTCCCAAGTCCATTTCGAATTGGTCGGATAACCACACTTTCACTGAAGACAACACTCCCACATCGTTTTCGATGAGCGGGATATCATCGACAAACAGTACTAGAAACACTACCACTTTTCCGTTGTGCTTCTTGTACACACATGACTCATCCGGACATTGATCAAAACCAAAAACCTTGATTGCTTGATCAAAATGGATGGTCCAAGATCTAGATGCCTACTTAAGCCCATAAATAGACTTCTTAAGCTTGCACACAACATGTGCTCTTGACCTTTTGCTATGAATCCATCTGGTTGCACCGTATAGATGCACTCATCCAAATTTCCATTAAGGAATGCGGACCTGATTAAAGTACATAGACTCTATCTCTGATTTCATAGCCTTTTGCCAAAGTTTCACATCTTTATCTTGAAGTGCCTCATTGTAGTTACAGGGTTCGGCATGTTGATCATCAGGGATCATTTCAAAAGACTCTCCCAACAACGTATACCGACTGGGTGGAACAACAACCCTCCCACTACGACGAGGTATCGGTCTGTCAATAGGTGCCACTATAGATGTCACTTGTGGTGTTTCCTTCTGCACTACTGGTGGTAAAGAAGTTTGTGCCGGTATCTCTCCTCTCAATTCCTCTAGAACAATTTGACTTCTGGGCTTGTGGTCTATCACATAGTCCTCTTCTAAGAACCGGGCATTAGTGCTAACAATGACCTTCTTATCCATAGGACTATAAAATAGTCCACCTATCGTTCCTTTAGGGTACCCTACAAACAAACAAACTTCTGTTCTTGATTCCAATTTATCGGCGTTCTCATTCAGCACATGTGCTGGACTACCCCAAATCCGAACACGCTGTAGACTAGGTTTGTGCCCAGTCCATAGTTTTATGGATGTAGATGCTACTGACTTAGATGGTACCAAGTTTAGAATATACGCTGCTGTTTCTAGTGCATGTCCCCAAAATGAAATTGGTAAATCTGAATAACTCATCATTGATCTTACCATATCCATAAGAGTCCTATTACTTCTCTCTGACAACTGGGATGTAATCCCTTCAGCTGACAAGTAGTCCCTAAACTCTCCGAAGAGGTATTCTCCACCACGATCAGATCGCAGTGTCATGAGACATTTACCCAGACGCTTTTCCGTTTCCTCCCTATACTCCCTGAATTTCTCAAAGCATTCGGACTTACGGCGCATCAAATAAATGTATCCATACCTTAAGTAATCGTCAATAAAAGTGACAAAGTACTCAAAACCACCTCTAGCTTGTCATAGGCCCACACAAATCAGAATGAACCAATTCCAACGGCTCTTTGGCTCTATATCCTTTTGCTGAAAAAGGCCATTTGGTCATTTTACCTTCCAAACAGGATTCACAGACTGGAAGTTCCTTAACTTCTAATGAACCTAAAAGTCCATCTCTAACCAGTCTAGAAATCCTATTCAGATTAATATGACCAAGATGTAAGTGCAAAAGATACGTTTGGTTCAATTTAGAAGGTTACTTTCTCTTACATGGCAAATTATTAGTGTTATTCAATTCATGCAGTTGCACTGTAGGAAATATAGGATTAATAATGTAGAGATTATCCACCAAATATCTATCTTTGATCAACTTAGAAACTGAAACTAAGTTTCTCCTAATAGAGGGAACATAAAGGCAATCTCTCAAAATTAAACTCCGATTACTACTAAAATTTGAAAAGACATTTCCTACTGCAACTGCTGTCACTCTCGTAGCATTTTCCATATATAGATAAATCTCTCCATCACTGAGTCTTCTGGTTTCCTGGAACCCATGCAACAAATTGCAAACATGATTAGTGGCTCCCGTATCTACACACCAAGTACTGGTAGATAACACCACTAAACGTGATTCAACAACTAGTGAAAAAGATTTATCCTAATTGTTCACTTTATTGAGATAGAATGGACATTCATACTTCCAGTGTTCTTTCTGCTTGCAGTGAAAAACACTTGCCCGCAGGCTTTTTTCACTCCACCTTGAGGCACATTTGAACTGTCTCCATAACCTTTTTCTAAGACTTGTTCTGCTTCTTCTTACCTTTCAGCTTAAAAGTAGAAGCCTTCTCTGCCACTAACATTGAAGGTGGTTTCTTCACAACCAAAAGACCCTCAGCTGCTTGGAGTTCCTTAAGAAGTTTCGCCAAAGATAAATACATTTTGTTCATATAATAATTCAGGCAAAATTACTTAAAACTCTTAGACTGCAGTGAGTTAAGAACGAAATCGATCTGAGTTTTCCCATCAATTTCAGCTCCAAGGATCTCTAGTTCATTCAGAAGAGCTATCATCTTCAGAACATGATCCCTAATCAGGGTCCCTACAACATGGGTGATACTCACCAATTTTTATAAAGTTTTTCTTCCTGTTCTGTGGCATTCTCATCAGGTTTAGTAGGGCACACCTCGGACAACACAAATTTGTGCCCCTCAGCAGTTAACACAATATCCAAATTCCTTTTCAGTCAATAGAATTCGATCCAGTAATTTTATTAGCTATGAGAATAATTGCAAGTGGATTGAAAAAAATCCATTTTTGAATATGAGAATCACATAACAACAATTATGAAGGGCAGTAAAACTTGAATTTCATTTTAATATTGGTTCCCTCAACCACGTGTTAAAAGAAAAACATTGGCAACCCTACACACCGTGAAGAGCATGCCTCGATGGGAAGGTCGTCTACTCTTCATCATTCGTATAGATAGGCACAACCTTTTAATTTTACTATCCAAACACTATACCGTGCCAAGCAAAATTAAATAGCCAATATAGCTTCGGTCCTATAAATAATAATAGTGACTTAGATGGTAAGGATATTATTATTTACAGCTAAGTGTATACCATTACCTAGCCCCACGACCCATTGTTCTGTTATGAATTACCTCAGATGGAGAAGTAATTCACACAACAATTATCATAGACCTATCCATTTAAGGAAGTTTGTACTGATGATACTATAATTAATTTTGCCCGATGGGGGGGAAGGTTCTAAAACCATCACACATAATTAATTACATCATCTACATACTAGTAATGGAGACCATGGGATTTAGAAAAATAAACTCCCTCTCCCACTTCGTTATTTAAAAAAAAATTTGTGAGGGTTATCAAAATTTTCGAGTTTGCAAAACCGTGATCTAGGTCAAAGCCAAATATTACCATGTTATCCCAATATGGTAAACTATCACATGTGCAAACAATATGGAAACACAAATAATAAGGAAACACAAGATAAAGAATCCAGCTATTATGATCAAAGATGCAATCCTTGAGCAACAAGGAATCTTTCCAAACTTGAAATCCTTGAGTAATAAGGAGTTCTTCCAAACTTGAAATCCTTAAGCAATCCTTCCAAAACTTGAAATCCTTCAGCAATACTTGTGTGGAAGACTTAGATAGTTTGAATCAATCAAGGAAACCAAAATCCAACCGTGCTTTGGCAAGAAAATTCGGATTTGATATATTCCCGCGTAAATTGCACAACCTTCAGTATTTTGGCCATATCTTCCTCATCCGACCTCCGATTGAAGTGATTCAAATTGGGTTGGATTCGAAATTCAATTATCTACAACTTCCGTGAAGAATAGATTTTCTAATTCCAACGTTTACTGGGTCGAAATAGCCCTGCAATCAAACCCTACGAATCTGGAAAAAATCTGTTGCGAGCCAAACAATTTGTATCTTCTGTATCTACCATCTTCGATCTCCGAATAACCGTCGAATGCTATTACAATCGAAGAAACATACATACATCGATCTTATGCCTCCATTGGAGTTCACATGCCACGTTAATTATTACAACCACGAAAAATAATCGTGGCACCCAATAAATAACACATGCTACGTTAATTATTACAACCATGAAAAATAATCGTGGTACCCAATAAATAACGAAAAAATTATCATTGAATCCAATCACACAAAATCAACAAAAAAATCATGTGACCATAATAGCTGGGTAAGAACACTGCAAAACAAGGATTAGCACAGTTCTACATTCTACCCTCTATAACCTCCGGACAACATGGCCTATTTAATTCATACGCGTGATTACAGCCTACTCTGATACCACTGTTGGGAAACGATTCCCAGAACCCAGTAATGACGCGTATAGATTAGACAACAGGAAAATCACAAAAACCCTACAAGGCAGAATTAGGGTTTTATCTCAACTCCCCGCGGACACGAGCGCTGGTTGAACTTGTTATAGCATGTCTTGCTATAAGCCACGTATACTGCTCGACTGCACCTTACGATCTTCTATCGTATTCCCTCCACGTCTAGAACACGAACCGAGTGTGGACTCTTTCGTGGTCTGTTTGCTCTCTCTAAATCTGTCTCTATTTCTGTGAATAATAGAAACGTGTAAACTGACCTAGAGAGCATAACGTGTATATATAGGGCTACGATAGGGACCTAAGGAGTAATAAGTCAGGGCTCCCAGTGTAAATAAGAAACCTTAATCCCACCAGGATTCTATTTCTTATTTCACTAATTATAATTCACCCCACTACAGAATTATAATTGCACTCCCGTCTTTATCTCAATTATATTACGAGCTCTATGATATTAAATACTTATTTATCTCCCCACGTTAAGATTACAGATACCCGTTGATTAAAATAAATTACTAACAACTATATCATAACCGATTTTACGAGTCATTCGTAGTTTCACCCTCCGAATCAAATTCATACCTACAAGCTCAACCGGCGGTCCAAATCCGTGAGTGTTGAAGAATTCAGGATTTGAGACACGACTCAGATCAAAACGCCTGTGAGTTATCGAATACCAATGTGAGAGAAACGATAGCGTATGAATATGAAATTGAGAACATTAATGTAGGGCGTTTGATATGCGGTACCTGATTGATATCAAATCCTCCAATTAGGGTTTCTATTCGAAACTGGTATCAATAACAGAAATCAAAGATTGGGGGGAAAAAAAGTTAATGGAGCCAAATTTCCACAAGAGGAGATTGTTCGCCAAAAACGTATACAGATTTGTACGAGAGAGAGAGAGAGAGAGAGAGAGAGAGAGAGAGAGAGAGAGAGAGAGAGAGAGAGAGAGAGAGAGAGAGAGAAGGGGTTGATTGTGATTCGGAACAGAGAGGGATTCGAGTAGGAGTAGTAGTGTATATGTGTGGGGGAATCAGAAAATGTTGGTCTGGTTTTTTTATGTTGGAAGTAGACAAATGTTTTTAAACTAGTCTCCTTGGTGGGATGGTTTTTTAAAACAAAAAAACAAATAGAGAAATAATTTTTACACTCTCTTTTTTAATTATAACACTCTATTTTTTGTCTTTTAGTGAAGTTTTTGTGTGCATTTTCACTAAAAGATAAAAAAAAGAGTGTGAAAATTATTTTCTAAGATATAAATGCAAATGATATTTTGAATATTCATCTGATTTCTTAAGCGGGACTTGCATGATGTAATTCCCAAGTCTATTCTACATATTCTATATCCGCCCTTAGCTAATAGAAGAAGTTGATGCTTAGAAACGATTTGGCCATTTTTGGCTGATTTTTCCAATTTTATCCTTCCGATTGGAATATTCTCAGCACATGTTGTGCCAGAACGAGGGCATGCTTGTAATTTCGTTCAATTTTTATGCATTGTTCACACGAATTTAAATTTTATTTTTCTTACTTTTCGACAATTCCGTCTGTGTCCCAAATTTCCTTCTCCCTCTTCTTATTTTTTGTCCTTTAGTGCAGGGATATATTGGTAAAATCGATGGGTGGTGGGGAACACTGCACAAGAACGATAGCGACTTCTCCTTCTTGCTTTTCTCTCTCTCAGAAAACCAGAGAGATGAACAAGCCCTGCTTAGAAAACGATTTGGCCATTTTTGGCTGATTTTTCCAATTTTATCCTTCCGATTGGAATATTCCCGGCATATGTTGTGCCAGAACGAGGGCATGCTTATAATTTCGTTCTGATTTTATGCACTGTTCAAGCGAATTTAAATTTACTTTAATGGGTATTCTTACTTTTTGACAATTCCGTCTGTGTCTCAAATTTCCTTCTTCCTCTTCTCATTTTTTGTCCTTTAGTGCGAGGATATGTTGGTAAAATCGATGGGTGGTGGGGAACAATGCGCAAGAACGATAGCGACTTCTCCCTCTCTCTCTCTCAGAAAACCAGAGCAATGAACAAGCCCTACTAAATCTACTTTTCTTTCTTCCCTTTTTACAAAAAAAATTTCAGTGCCGGGTGGGTAGCACGTGGTGCTCGCTCGGCACATCTAAGCCGTCCATTGCACTTTTGGACGGCTCGGATTTGGAGAGAGAAAAATGAGGGAGAAAATGTTGGGGTGAGAGGAGAGAGAATGTTTCAATCCGAGCCGTCCAAAAGTGCGTTGGACTGCCTGGATGTGCCAAACGGGTACCACGTGGGATATACCCACTCAGCACTGAAAAGTAAGGTTGATTTGGGCGAAATCAGTTGAGTTCCAGGTGAGTATCTTCGGCGCCGAAAGTCGTTCTCTTGTGGTTTCTCTCTTAGTAAGCGTTTGTTCTTGCATATAGGGTCTTGGATATCAATTTTGTTTGTGGTTTTTTGTTTGGTATAGATTGTCTGTGTGTTTCTAAGTAATACGACTTCCTCTGCGCCGTCTCCGTCTAGATCTTTAAATCGAGATCAATAGAATGAAATGGATATCGGAGATGAAGAAAGGGATATCGTTGTATTTAGCTTTGTGCAATTGGGTCAGGTATGGAATTCCAGAACCTTTTACTCTTGCAATACGTACCGAAAGGAACCGTTTGCTTTACCAATTTTACCAATCATTTGGTGATTTCATGCAAGATTATCAGGATATTTTACCCTTGGTCATGTCATGGGGTGGAATTATAACTTATAGCTGAGTGTATGGTTGGATGACATTGTGTACCATTCATTTGTGCGGTACAACGAGGAAGGTATTAGCATAGTCTATTCTATTATTATCTACTTTGGGTTGCATGTGATGTTTTAAGCACTTATGTGGGTTTGATTTTCTATTGCATGTGCTGTTTTAAGCACTTACGAGAAATTGAACTCAAAAGAATGAGGCTTATAAGTAGAGAGAGAAGGGATTTTTCCAAGGGTGGTTACACTCTCTACAAAACCATGACCAGATCATCTAAGCCAATGATTTCAACTCAATCAACAACCCTGTGTGTGTGTGTATATCCACCCCCTCGACATATAAAAGACTAGTGTATGCCCGTGCGTGAAGGCACGGCTCGAAGAATGCAACATTAGAACTGGCTTTGAGCGTCTTTCCTCTTTAGCAAGGTGTGGGTAAATGCTTGTGCCTAAAGGCACACACCCACATAACTTGATCCCAACACAAACCTTATTAGGCCACCAAAACCTATGCTATGGACGAAAATTGTAACACACAAAACACAAATAACCTGTGCTAGCGAATGCCTGTCCTTGAAGACATGGGCAAACATAGTATAGCCTCAGTTACGTCAATTGCCAACTCTTACTCGACGAATCCAATTCAACTCCACGAAATTTCCCTTTTAAGCTATGCAAAACACAAATAAAATTAGGGCAAAGTACGGATTACCTCCCTGAGATTTGCACGTTTGGCAGATAACCTCCTTGGGTTTCACCAATAACCACATCGGCCCCCTATGGTTTTGGAGTAAAGTGCAACTCCTAACTCCGTTAACGGCAAGAGTAAAAAGACCACGCTATCATTTTGCCTTTACTCTGAAACTATCCTTAACACGTTGAGAGTAAGAGAGAGAGAGAGATGGCTATGGAGATTGATTTGGGGCAAATCAGACCCACATAGTCTTCAATCCTGACATCTTACTTCACCTCCTCCCACCTGGGGGAGGGCTCCAGTCCATGTCGAAAGGGAGAGGCGAGGTTCCATCGTGACGATGCCTCGGGACGGTGCCACGGAGGACTCGCCTTCTTCTTTTTTGGCACTACCGGTGGCGGTGGCCTGTTGTCGTCATCTTCAGTCGTCTTGAAACCTATTGTAGTAGATAAAAAAGGGAAAGAACGGGATAGGGATCCGATGATCGACGGATCGGAGAATCCGAAATCTTGGAGACCCGGCTCCAATCCGTAGATGTTCATTTTCGCTTATCTGAAAATCTTCTCTCTTCTTGTCGTTCTGAGCCCTAGTTTCGATTCAGAGGTGAAATCAAAATCAGCTCTAATGTCTAGGTTCTTTTTTGTTCAATTAAAGACAACAATTTTGATATTTTCTTTCGAGTTTTGGATTTTCTGAGAATACATGGAATAAAGAAAGGGGTTGGGTGGTGGTGTTGGTGGTGGTCGTCGTGGAGGGTGGTCGCTGGTCGGCAATGAGGTTTTGTTGGCCGTCAATGAGGTTTTTTTGTGGCTTGAGGAAAAGGAAGAAGATGAGGAAAAGGATATTATTGTCATTTTACCATTGATTTTGACTTTCCCTATTATTTCCACGGACAGAAAAGGTGTGTGTACTCTACTTTCCGTTAATTTAGACGGAAAACCAAATGGTTGCACTTTACTCCAAAACCATAGGGGGGCGATGTGGTCATTAGTGAAACCCAGGGAGGCTATCTGCCAAATGGGCAAACCTCAGGGAGGTAATCCGTACTTTGCCCATAAAATTAACTATGTGAAAAATTGTCTTCAATCTGAAAAGATTATTCGCAGAGAGAGAGAATATTGTTCTGCCTCGGTGAGAATCTATAACATACACGAAAAAAAGTATAACAAAACGAAATAAGTTGTAACCATATATTGTCATTCCCTGAATGGAGGTTACCTTCACTTTTTTCGTTAAACACCATTTATGTTAGCCTATTAATTTGTAGCTAAAAGGCACTTATCAAGACAACCCAATCTTACGAATCGCCACGCCCGACCACACCAACCTGGCTCCTTCCAAGAGTATCACCTACAACAATTATAGGCCGACAAAAAAAAAAATTTGTACAGTGGACGAAAGGTCATTACAAACTGAACTTATAATAACGATTAAGATGAACCAAAAATAATGATTGAATATCCAAAAATACATGCAACACACCATCCACATGCACATCCATGTTTCACGATAGTTTCAAATAATGGGAGTTTACTGTTGGGAAACCATTCCTAGAACCCAGTAATGACGCGTACAGATTAGACAATAAGAAAATCGCAAAAACCCTACAAGGCAGAATTAGGGTTTCACCTCAATTCCCTGCGACACGAACGCTGGTTGAACTTGTTATAGCACGTCTTGCTATAAGCCACGTATACTGCTCGACTGCACTTTACGATCTTCTATCGTATTCCCTGCACGTCTAGAACACGAACCGAGTGTGGACTCTTTCGTGATCTGTTTGCTCTCTCTAAGCCTGCCTCTATTTCGTAAATAATAGAAAACGTCTAATTGACCTAGAGAGCATAACGTGTATATATAGGGCTACGATAGGGACCTAAGGAGTAATAAGTTCGGGCTCCCAGTGTAAATAAGAAACCCTAATCCCACCAGGATTCTATTTCTTATTTCACTAATTATAATTCACACCACTACAGAATTATAATTGCACTACCGTCCTTATCTCAATTATATTACGAGCTCCATGATATTAAATACTTATTTATCTCCCCACGTTAAGATTACAGATACCCGTTGATTAAAATAAATTACTAACAATCTTCCACTTAATCAACATCTTAACCTTGAGACTATCCGCTTAACTTATTCGATATGTCGGATACAAATTCCACCTGCAGGGTTTGACATATTAGAAACTTATAAGCTTACTCAAGGGGGTATCATCAATCCCTACTGGAACGTGGATTCCATCAATAATTAAGAGCATAAGTATTCATAATAACCATGAGGTTCCAATTGTCTTATAAAGTTAGTACAAAGACAATTACCTCAACGCGGTCCCGTTCAATACACACAAAGTGTACTAGCACAATGAGTTAGAACTAGACCGTTCCCTGTAGTCAAGACAGACCTACTAAACATTGTACTATAGTCCTACCGATGGTGTGTCCAGTTCCATCTAAGACTATGAACCATAACTTATATTCCATAAGAACCGATGATCCAATCTTCTGTGTGTAAGCCGTACTCTACACACTGGATACACATGCACAACATACAAAAATATCATGCAAGTATTGCCCATAAAAAAGATTCTCATCAAAAAAGGGATAAATCTGATTAATAATTAAATATTAATCCATCATATAAAAACATAACTTTTACATAACCTCCTAACAAACTCCCACTAAGACTCAAAACCATACTGCCATGCATCTCACTCCCATTCCCTCTACGTGAGTATCAAAAGTCTTAGCCGGTAAGCTCTTCGTAAAAGGATCTGCCAGGTTGTTCGCCGATGCAATCTTGGTCACAACAACATCACCTCTCTGTACGATCTCTCGAATCAGATGATACTTATGCTCGATGTGTTTGCCCTTCTTGTGAGTCCTTGTCTCCTTCGAATTAGCAACTGGTCACAATAGAGTGTAATGGCTGATTGCACTGAAGGGACCACTTCCAGATCCAACAAAAAGTTTCTGAGCCAAATGGCCTCCTTGGCTACTTCAGAAGCTGCCACATACTTTGCCTCCATGGTAGAATCAGCAATGCAAGTTTGCTTGACAATCCTCCAACTTATGGCTGCATCTCCCAAGGTAAACACATATCCCGAGGTAGACTTTCTGGAATCCCTATCTGACATAAAGTCTGAGTCTGTGTTCCCATGAGGTACCGGACTATCTGACTGGAACACCAACATATGATCTCTAGTTCTTTTCAGATACTTGAGTCTATGTTTCACTGCAGTCCAATGTTCTTGCCCTAGATTAGACTAAAATCTGCTAACCATGCCAACGGTAAAGCAAATATCAGGTCTAGTACACAACATAGCATACATATGGTTTCCTACTGTCGAGGCATAAGGAACTGCCTTCATTTTCTCCATCTCCTCAGGTGTTTTAGGACACTAACCCTTGGATAGGTTGATTCCATGTCTAAAAGGGATAGACCCTTTCTTGGAATCTTGCATGCTAAAACGGACAAGAATGGCATCGATATAAGTAGCTTGTGATAAGCCCAACATCCTATTCTTGCGATCTCGTATAAGCTTAATCCCTAGGATGTGACCGGCTTCTCCCAAGTCCTTCATTTCGAATTGGCCGGATAACCACACTTTCACTGAAGACAACACTCCTACATCGTTTCCGATGAGCAGGATATCATCGACATATAGTACTAGAAACACCACAACTTTTCCGTTGCGCTTCTTGTACACACATGACTCATCTGGACATTGATCAAAACCAAAAGACTTGATTGCTTGATCAAAATGGATGTTCCAAGATCTAGATGCCTGCTTAAGCCCATAAATAGACTTCTTGAGCTTGCACAACATGTGCTCTTGACCTTTTGTTATGAATCCATCTGGTTGCACCATATAGATACACTCATCCATATTTCCATTAAGGGACGCGGTCTTGGCATCCATTTGCCAAATCTCGTAATCGAGATGAGTTGCAATGGATAAGAGAATCTGGATGGACTTAAGCATGGCTACTGGCGAAAAAGTTTCCTCATAGTCGATCCCTTCTTTCTGAGTATACCCTTTTGCAACAAGCCTAGCTTTAAAGGTATGCACCTTCCCGTCCGCCCCTCTCTTCTTCTTGTAGATCCACTTGCATCCAATGGGTTTAATCCCTTCAGGTGGTTCTACAAGATCCCAGACCTGATTAGGGTACATAGACTCCATCTCTGATTTCATAGCCTTTTGCCAAAGTTCCACATCTATAGATGTTTGGTTTATTTTAGTGATCTGTGGTTATTAAGTTAAATAAACGTTTTATCTGTTCTGGTTCATTGGTGGATGATCTCTACATTATTAATCCTATGTTTCCTACAGTGCAGCTGCATGAATTGAATAACACTAATAATTTACCATGTAAGATTGGGCACTTACGTCTTGGTCATATTAATCTGAATAGGATTTCTAGACTGGTTAAAGATGGATCTTTAGGTTCATTAAAAGTTAAGGAACTTCCAGTCTGTGAATCCTGTTTGGAAGGTAAGATGACCAAAAGGCCTTTTTCAGCAAAAGGATATAGAGCCAAAGAGCCGTTGGAGTTGGTTCACTTTGATTTGTGTGGGCCTATGAATGTCCAAGCTAGAGGTGGTTTTGAGTACTTTGTCACTTTTATTGACGATTACTCAAGGTATGGATACATTTATTTGATGCGCCGTAAGTCTGAATGCTTTGAGAAATTCAGGGAGTATAAGGCGGAAACGGAAAAGCGTCTGGGTAAATGTCTTCAGACACTGCGATTTGATCGTGGTGGCGAATACCTCTTAGGAGAGTTTAGGGACTACTTGTTAGCTGAAGGGTGTAGACACCCCAATTTGGCCTAACGATTATTTCAAGTCCCACCTTGGGGACCATCCCGATGATGAAATGGATACAGTGATTGCTGATTGACTTCTTGTGAACCCATGGACTTATGGTAAGAACTTTGAGCCACTTAGAGGACCCAATCCAGAGCCATACAGCCTTTCAGATAGAATGTACAGAATCCTAGGAGAATCCATCTGTCGGCCGTAACATTGATCTCATGGCCTTAACATTATTTCTTCACCCGAGCAACCTGTTGCTTGAAAATCTCCCTGAGAGATCAATCCCTCGGCCGCAAGATCAATCCTTCGGCCGCAACATCCATTCCTCGGCCGCCAGATCCTTTCTACGGCTGCCAGATTGTCTATTTTCTAGACTCTGGAACGTTCTGTCAGACATTTGATCCAACTACGATACCTTCCCGATGCGTTCGGGCTACGTTCAGAGATTACCACGAAGAGTTTACATTGCATTGCAATTGCAATTGCAATCGTGCGTTTTGATTGGCCGGAGTGAGTCACCAATTGCCTATATAAAGGGCTTTTGGGTTCCAAAAATACAACAACGAAATACACCAAATTCGTATACTTCCACACCCTCTCAAGCCACGAAACTCTGCACAAATACTCTCTCAAACCCCCTCTTCAAAAGCCCTAACCTCCTGAAGGCAGCCATCAATTCGACGATCAAACCTCGAAGTTCAAACCCTAACCCTAGGGTTTTCCAAGAAGCAATCAGTTAATCACAATCAATCCGAAGCAATCAAGCAACTGAGGAATCAAGGTGGTGAGGCCCAACGGCCTCTGGTTTGTTTTACTTACTGTGTTCATAATTAATCGTAGCGTTTTGATCATCTGTTGACTTTTCTGTCTGGTGTGAGGAAGAACACCGACCGGGGCTTCGATCCCTCGGCCGGTACAAAAAAACCAGGAGGATCCCTCGGCCGTGACATCCATTCACCGGCCGCGGGATCCATCTCTCTGGGACAGCTTGTTTTGCTTTTCTGCTTTCTGACGTATGCTTTACTTATCGCATTGGCTCACCTTATTTACTGTTTAAAGGCTTAATTAAACAGACTATGTGTTAGAATTAAACAAAGCATCTATATGTCCTATGTTGAATAACTATGGGCTGGCCTCATGGCTGGGCAGAGAGGGGTGCCTACACCTTCCCCTTACTGTACTTTTGGCTCCCGTACCCAGAATCTCTATTTGTTTTCCTAGTTTTAATAAACTGGGTGGCAACTCTGTTTTAATGATGACCGCTATCGTGTGGCGATGTTCCTAGCCATGGGAATGTCCACGGTCTTGGTTTATGAAGCAAGCAACCAATCGAGCAATAAACGATCAATCGGTATGGCGATGCCCCATTTGGGAGGTGTCTACAAAGGGATTACATCCCAGATGTCAGCCCCAAGTACGCCACAACAAAACGGTGTAGCAGAGAAAAGAAATAGGACTCTTATGGATATGGTAAGATCAATGATGAGTTATTCAGATTTACCAATTTCGTTTTGGGGACATGCACTAGAAACATCAGCGTATATTCTTAACTTGGTACCATCAAAGCATTCGCCACCACAATCAAAGAAAATAAAATCGCAAAAACCCTACAAGGCGGAATTAGGGTTTTACCTAAATTCCCTGCGACACGAACGCTGGTTGAACTTGTTATAGCACGTCTTGCTATAAGCAACGTATACTGCTCGACTGCACCTTACGATCTTCTATCGTATTCCCTGCACGTCTAGAACACGAACCGAGTGTGGACTCTTTCGTGATCTGTTTGCTCTCTCTAAGCCTGCCTCTATTTCGTAAATAATAGAAAACGTCTAATTGACCTAGAGAGCATAACGTGTATATATAGGGCTACGATAGGGACCTAAGGAGTAATAAGTTCGGGCTCCCAGTGTAAATAAGAAACCCTAATCCCACCAGGATTCTATTTCTTATTTCACTAATTATAATTCACCCAACTACAGAATTATAATTGCACTCCCATCCTTATCTCAATTATATTACAAGCTCCATGATATTAAATACTTATTTATCTCCCCATGTTAAGATTACAGATACCCGTTGATTAAAATAAATTACTAACAATTACCACTGGAGTCATTCTTCTGCGGGTGGTGTGAGCTACATTGCCAAGCTTTAAAGAATTTCATCATTCCTTGTAACGAAATAAATCAAATAATCAATCCAAAGGTGTGTTAGTAAGAGCAGAGAGTAAGCCTAACAAAAGTGGACAGAAGTACAACTATACGAACAAATAAGAGCTTGTGGTTTTAATGGAAATTTTACATTCTCCCATATATTTTTGCAAAATGCATTTCAGCAAAATGAATATTTTTCCTAGGAGGCAAACACCATAATTGAAAAATCCATTATACATAATGCAAAAATGCGGCGTGCAAAAACTGTTCTAAAATTCTCCCACACCACGTCCCGTGATGACAGACCCAATACATGAAGGGTTCTTGGATTTCCATTTTATGGCTTTCTGTATCCACCACCAACCATTGAAACCAATTACTAAAAAAATTGAAGCCTTCCACAACCCAAAAAAGCAAAAAAGTTTAACAAATGAAGAAAGTTAATGGCGACTGCAATAATTATATAATTGATGCAACCTGGACTACCAAATACTGATAGGCTGCCAACTCTAAAGTAACTACTGCAATACATAGGCCTTATACTAAAGCATCTGTGGCTTCACTTCAAATCTCAATTACTCCATGGCATGGGTACGTAGTTCCTATGCATAGAAACCATTTCAACATTCGGAGAACGATCTTAGTAATCGGAAGTCCAGCTTAGAGATTCAAGAACCATAGCTTAGAAATTAGACTCAAACATAACAAAAGAGGGAAAAACCAGTTCATGTATAGAAACTTGTGTCTAGAAATGGACCTGGCTCGCAAATCTGCCAACTCTCAAGTATAGAAACTTGGATCATTTCATGTACTCATGAGGACTCTATGATATACAATGTGACAGAAATGCACTCACTAACAGAGTAAGCCAGCTCTTAATCTACAAAAACCCAATACTTGCCTAGCTATCAGTTACCCAAGCGAAAAATCAGTTCATCTATCATCTCTAACTATACATATGACAAACTCCAATATCTTCAATCAATTACTTTGCTACGTAAGCAAAAGGCATCAATGCTAAAGTATACTAACCTACCCATGGCTACGAACAATTTCAATTGAAAGTTATGCCAATAGATACAAATTCTATTAAATTTGACCATAGGGAGAATAAAGACTAAACTCTTTTCTGTACATTCATGGACGAAATCAAAGGAGGGAAAACACCAAACGGAGATCAGACATCGTCACTGAAGACGTGTATCAAATTTGTTAAAGGAACGGCTACCATCTAAAAAAGCTAGATTGATGAGCAATTGATAGTATAATAATCTTAGAACATGAAGCTCCTATTAAACGGCATGAGAATGGTTCTCACTAAAAAAGTAAAACTGAATTCATCAAAAGTGTGTGTGGTAATCCATGTAAGTCATCTTGTACCCAATAAATCCATGGAAGTTGTCCACTCTTAAGAATCCGAAACAAAATCATATAAACTAAAAGCTTACTTGGACATAAAAATTGGATAACACAATTTGCAAAAATCAAAACAAAAATGTGGTTTTCCTATTGAAGTGTTCAAATCAGATATTTCATTATAGCCTCCAGACTACATAAATTGGGAATCATGGGAAGTTGTCCACTCTTAAGAATCCGAAGCAAAATCATATAAACTAAAAGCTTACTTGGACATAAAAATTGGATAACACAATTGCAAAAATCAAAACAAAAAATGTGGTTTTCCTATTGAAGTGTTCAAATAAGATATTTCATTAAATTGGGAATCATTGGAAAAACTAAGTTAAATAGAGCATAAAGAACAAAAATATGAAACAAACACGTGAGATGCATGTGTGTAAAAATAAAAACACATCCAATATTTACCACACAAAAAAAAAAAAAACACATCCAACCAACATGGAACTTTTTCTATAAAGAGATACGTACAGGAAGTATCAAATAGAATCATACCACCCAAGGGAAATTTGATGAGGACAGCCACCAAATCCCCTGTGCATGCATCACCTGCATATATGCAAGAGGAGCATAAAAATACACAAAACTGAGCTCTCAAAACAGAGGTGACAAATACATTATGAGTCAATGTCGTAGATGGGGAATCCGATAACTTGTCTTACAAACGTGAAGCACAGTGCTTTCTCCAACTAGTGTACTGCATTTCGAATGTGGTGAAATTTAGGAGAGGAGCATCAAAATACACAAAACTAAGCTCTCAAAAGATGTGGCAAATACAATATGAGTCGAAGTCATTAGATGGCGAATATGAAGCACGTACTGCGTTTCAAATGTGGTGAAATTTACTAATTCCAGTGAGGCGTAGCTTATCATTATAGCGCTAGCTTTCCACTTCTCTAAGTAAAATAATTAGGAAATCCTTATATTGATCCAAACAACAGCGTATGGAAACATGTAATCAAGCAAAGCAACCAACAAAAAAAAATTACTACCTTAGATACTCTTTAATGCACCCAATGAAGGTGTCTTTGTTCCCTGTCTACCTCAACCCATGTTTCCTCAAATATACCTAGCATTGCTCCACTTTCAGTTTCTCCACCTGCCCAACTGCCACCAACGAACCAAATGAGTTCGAAAACCATAAAATTTGACTTTTTGCAACTTCAACAACCTATTTGTGGCGGGCCGAACATGATTATCTATACTAAGCCTGAATAGTTGCATCAGACCAGTCCGTAGCCGAATGTGGGATTGGGCTCGGCTTCTAGCCGAGGCCGTCGGTCCACGAATGATGCTCTCACCTTACGTTCGGCTGAAGGCGGTGGTAACTCAGGCTCGGCCACCCTCAGGAAGGAAGTCCCGTCGGTGGGTTCCTCTCGCGGCTAAGCTCGGCCAAGCTTGGGGCTCGGCCACTTGCTGAGTCACGTGCTCTCTCCACGCGCAGAAACGGTTACGCCAAGGGATAATGATGAGCGCATGTGGGAGTGCCAACTTATACCAAAACAGTTACCAGATCTATTCCATGATGTCACCATAGCATCATTTGGCTTGTGTAAAGCACGTGTCCGTACTTGGAGAGCAAGTCAAGAAGGCTCTATAAATATCAAGTGATGGCAACCCTAAAAGGTACATACTTCTACACACTTATACTGTTAAAAACTCCAGTCTACTACCTCTCTTTCTGCACATACTTATCCTCTCGCCGGAGGGCCTTGCCAGGGCAACCCCGGCTAGGTCTTAGTCGTGCGCTCACTATGCAGGTTAGGGTAAGAAGGCTGAGCAATCACTGAACCACCAGAGGAGGAACGCGGGTCAAGGATCACGGGCCACACAATTGGTGAACCCGGCGTGAATCCCTTCTGATTCAAGCGGCTCTCACTTCCTTCATACCACCCTCCTCCTCCCAGAAACAACGACCACAAGAAGTACCCAAGTGGACAATAACCTTTACCGAGCGCGACCTCGAACATGTGCAAACTCCACACTCGGACGCCCTCGTTGTCACTGTCCAAATCGGCGTCCACGACGTCAAGCGCGTCCTCATCGATCAAGGAAGCTCGGCAGAAGTCATGTATTACGACCTTTTCAAGAAGTTGGATCTCCCAGAGTCAGCGTTACAACCTGCCGAAGTACCTCTCATCGGCTTCAACGGAGCACCTGTCTGGCCACTTGGCCGGATCTTTCTCCCAGTCGTCGTCGGCTCGAAAACTTTGTCTGTCGAATTTATCGTTGTCAATGTGCCAAGCCCGTACAACGCCATCCTTGGCCGAACCTGGCTCCACGGCATGCAAGCCATCGCTTCCACCTACCATAAGGTCGTCCGCTTCATAGGTGCGAATGGGAGACAAGAAGATCTGCGAGGTGACCAAGTAGCTTCCAAAAAATTCTACGTCTCAGCCGTCCACAACTCCACCAAAGACAAACAAGTGCAATGGGTTGAAGTCCCAGACATGGCCATCATCGAAGACGTCGGTCAGAAGGCTGAAGACAAAACGGAAGAAGACTTGGTTAAACTGCCCATCAATGAGGATGGCTCACGTTCTTCTTACTCGGCTTTTCCCTCAGTGACGCCGAACGAGAAGAAATGTTCCAATTCCTCAAAGACAACATGGAAGTTTTCGCGTGGACCCCAAACGAAATGCCGGGGGTCGACCCCAATTTTATCTGTCACTCTCTAAACATCAAGAAAGATTCAAAACCGGTGGTACAGTAGGCTCGACGATCGGCACCTGAACACGCCGACGCTGTCGTCGAAGAAGTCAACCGCCTATTGGAAGCCAACGCCATCCAGGAAGTGCAATATCCAACTTGGCTTTCCAACACTGTGGTTGTCAAGAAGAAGAACGACAAATGGCGAGTTTGTGTCGACTATACCAATCTTAATGACGCCTGTCCGAAGGATTGGTTCCCACTTCCAAAGATCGATCAGTTGGTGGACGCAACCGCAGGACATGCTCGGTTGAGTTTCCTAGATGCCTACCACGGCTACCACCAGATAGCCATGGATCCAGAAGACATGGAGAAAATGGCCTTCATCACCCCACATGGCATTTTCTGCTACCGCGTCATGACGTTTGGGCTCAAAAACTCGGGAGCCACCTTCAACCGAGCAATCTTCAAGATGCTTCATGCACATATAGGCCACATCTTGGAAGCCTACATCGACGACCTTGTCGTCAAAAGCCAGAAGGAGCATAACCATCTCACAGAACTTGCCAAAGTATTCGAAATTCTCAAGCTCCATAAACTCCGCCTGAACCCGAAAAAATGTGCATTCGGCGTAAGTGCAGGGAAATTTCTTGGCCATTTGGTCACAAGGCGCGGCATTGAGGCCGACCCTACACAAATCAAGGTAGTGGCAGACTTACAGTCACCATGAACAATCAGAGAAGTTCAAAAGCTCACAGGCATGGCAGCTGCTCTCAACCGCTTCATCAGCAAGTCATCTGACAAATGCCACGCCTTCTTTCACGCCTTGAAGGGAAAAAGCCGGTGCAACTTCGAGTGGACGCCGGACTGTGACACAGCACTAGCCGAACTCAAGGACTACCTGTGCTCGGCTCCCTTGATGGTCAAACCAAAAGAATTCGAAACTCTCTACCTATACCTGGCAGTTTCGACTCATGCTGTCAGTTCCGCTCTTGTTCGGCGAGAGGAAACCGACGACATGCCGATTTACTTCACAAGTAAAACCCTCTTACCTGCACAAACACGCTATCTCCCTCTCGAGAAGTTAGCACTTGCTTTCGTGTCAGCAGTAAGGAAACTCCTTCCATACTTCCAGGCACATACGATCACTGTTTTAACGGAGTACCTTCTTAAAGCTCTCTTTCGGAAAGCTGACCTTTCCAACAGGGTCTCCAAGTGGGCAGTCGAGTTAGCAAACTTCGACATTCGTTTCGAGCCACGGACGGCAATCATTGGGTAGATTCTCGCCGACTTCATCGCCGAATTGACTCCAGAAGATACTGAGACTCTCAACACTCCCCCACCACCTCAACCCGTGGCCGAGCATGCAGCGAACACGAAACCTTGGCTCCTTTTTCAAGGAGACACTTGGTGACTTCAAGTTGATGGTGCCTCTAACAGCAATGGAGCCGGAGCAGGGGTCGTCTTAGTCTCCCCTTGTGAGACTCTACATGAAAGCGCCATCAGCATTGACTTCCCTGCCACAAACAACGAAGCCGAATACGAAGCCCTCCTTGTAGGCTTACGCTCCGCAATGGCAATGATGGTCGACGAGTTAGCTGTTTTTGTGACTCTCAACTTATCGTCAACCAGGTGTTAGGGGACTACGAAGCTCGGGACCACAGAATGATGAAATACCAAGCAACCGCAGCCGAACTCATCAGGCACTTCAAGAATTTCAAGATTGAACAGATCAACTGCGAACACAACTCGCACGCAGACGCACTTGCCGGCCTTGCCTCGGCTTCCAAAGCCTCTGAGTTCAGAATTATCAACTTTGGCAGCATCGACCACCCAAGTTACGACACCACTCCAGAAGTGCTCAATATCGAACTCGGACCAAGTTGGATGGACGAGATCGTCGTTTTCCTCAAGAACGACACCTTACCAGCCGACAAGAAGGAAGCTTTCTGCATCAGGAACAAGGCTACTTACTATTGGCTCTCTGAAAGCGGCCAACTCTACAGGAAATCCATCTCCGGCCCTTATCTCCTCGTCGTCCACCCAACCCAAGTACCCGAGATTCTCAATGAACTTCACTCAGGAAGCTGCGGCTGCCACTTTGGTGGCCGTTCACTATGCCAACGTGCCATGAGTCAGGGATACTTTTGGAAGAACATGAAGAAAGACTGCGAAGAAGTCGTCCGCAAATGCCGACCGTGCCAACTGTTTTCACCAATTTCGAAGCAACCCGCCCAAAACCTCTCCCCCATCATAAGTCTTTGGCCCTTTGCGCAATGGGGGCTCGACATCGGGGGCAAGCTCCCAACAGCCCCAGGGGGCTTCAAGTTCTTAATCACTGCAACAGACTACTTCTCCAAGTGGGTGGAAGCTGAAGCCCTTGTCACCATCACCGAAGCGGACGTTCGGCGTTTCGTTTGGAGGAATATTGTCACCAGGTTCGGCGTCCCATACGACATCGTCTCGGACAACGGCACCCAATTTATTGGAAATGGCCTCACAAGTCTCTGCGAAGAATTTGGCATACGCTTCTTCAACTCTACTCCAGCTTACCCCCAAGGAAATGGCCAAGCCAAGGCTACAAACAAGAATGTCTGCGCCGGTATTAAGTGACGGCTGAACTCCAAGTGCGGCAAATGGGCAGAAGAACTACCAAGGGTCCTATGGGCTTATCGCTCCACACCTCGATGATCCACTGGCCAGACTCCTTTCTCAATGGCATTCGGCATGGAGGCGGTCATCCCACTTGAGTCCAAGTTTCCCACCCTCCGAACAGAAACTTTCGACCCGAAGACAAATGATGAAGCTGTGGAATAAGAACTAATCCTGGTTGAAGAGAAGCGCGACGACGCTCGGCTGAAGCTCACCGAGTATCAGCAACAAGTTGCCAAGGGATACAACCGAAGTGTGCGAACCAAGAAATTCAAGCCAGATGATTTGGTTTGGTGAAAAGTAGTGCAGGCCAGCAAGAAAACGAAATTCAAGCCCAACTGGGAGGGACATTTTCATGTTGTCAAGATTGCTGGTGAAGGCGCACGTACTAGAGGACATGAACGGGAAAGTCCTCACCAACCCATGGAATGCACAGAACCTCAAAAAGGCGTACATGTGATCAAACTGTTGGACTTCACACGTTGCTCGGCCAACTACCGTCCTGAAATCTATGTTTTCCACAAATAGTTCTTTAGTTATTTTCGGCTACCACCTTTGTTAACTTTATTCCAAGAATGGCTTCGGCCTTAAGCCTTTGTTCCCTACTTGTATTCGAGTTTTTCAATCAGAGGACAAATTTTGTTTGGCAAATCTTTGACTTCTGCACTTTTTACGATTATATTCCTTACTTTACCCTACAATCGGCAACCACTGCCGACCGCAAATGTTGACTTCGATCACACCCACAAACGGCTTTCATGCCATCGCTTCGGCCACTACCACTGCCCAAAGAAGCAAACCAGGACATATGGTCCAACCGAGCCTAAGAAACACATTACGGCTGAAACTTAGGCTCCGGTTCGGCTTGGCAAGACACTATGGTCGGCCACAGCCTTGTTAAACTCACACTTTGGTGAGCAAACCACCCACTCAACAACTTGTCCTTGATACCTCGGCTAAGGTTGGCACTTTGGCCGAACCCAAACCATAGGTAGGGGGCACCCAATAAAACTTTTTGGTTACGAACCTTAGTTTCATCCACGATATCGGCTCAAACAAACCAGAAAATGCCACGCTCAGTGAAAAATCAACTCTACCCTCACAATTCTACTTTGGTCAAGACTCGGCAATTATCAAAACAACAGTTGGCAAATCTTACATTACCTAGCCGAGCATAGACGAAAGTGGGGGCTACGGATAACTACCATCCAAACAAGCAAGACTATCAAATTTCTCTAAGGCACGGAAATATTCAATCAAGTTCGGCAAAATGATTACATTGCAAATAAAGAAGTCAGCTCAAACATTCAAGAAAACCCAAATGTTACAGAAATCCCTAAACTGGGAGGTACGGCGTGGTAAATTGTTTGTGCCGACCCCCCACAAACTATTACACCTGGTACGGTAAACTCCAAGTTCAGAGCCGTCCAGTCCAACAAAAAGTTTAAAAGTTCAAACAAATTTAAGAAGTAAGAAAGTCATCTACTCAAACTTGAGAAGTGTCCTCTACAGCAACATCAGCGGTAACCTCAGCCTTGGCCTCGGCAATCTTGTAAACATTCATAGGCACCCGCTCGGCGTCCTCGGCCCCCTCCCCTTCAACATCCCCTGTCTTCTTCCCTGCTGAGCCATTCCCACCTTCGGCGTCGGCGTCGGTAAGATCCTCTATGGGCAGCATGCCCTCGGAAAGGATTTCGTTCCTTGCCGAAGCGGCCCTTTTTGGATCGAGGGAGCGCGAGCGGAGAAGCAAGCGCTCGAAATACAGAGTCGCCACTCGGGTTTGAAGGTCCAACACCTAAGGAACCGTATTTCGAATCACCTGCCACGCTATTTGATTTGAAAAAGTGAAAGCACCAGTCCGTCATAACCATATCTGGGTTCAGGAGCCAGGTTATAAGAGGGGAAGGGTTTTAAGGCACCCCTCTCGCCCAATCCGAAGATCGGTCTCTACTTAGGCATTTTGTGAAAACTTTTGTGATTCTTCTTTTATTAATCGATTTTTAGCCAACTAGGGCGGGGAAACAGTTAATCGGGGATTAGACTGTATCATTTTTGCAAGATGTGATCAATATAGCATGGATGGATGAAATGTTTGAACAATAAATGGAATAAAGTCCAAAACAGTGGTCAAGCATCAAAATAGAGCCTGGTATGAATTTGGCACAAGCAATGGCCAACTTGCATGCATGGATCTACGTACATGCAAGCTGACTATCGCGCGACAGACCCATACACTCGCGCGAGTGTTGATGCTTCACACACAGTTTGAATTTTAACCCCTTCTGGGCTCTGGAAGGACCAGTGCTCACCCATGAGGTAAACTAGGCAGTTTATATGTACTGGAAGTAAATAATTATTACAAACAGACTGAATAAAATTAACTTGCAACCCCTAAACAGTGGGGGTATTTAAAACAAAGGCCAAGGGCCAAGTTGCCCATGCAAAGGCAACTTCTGGAAACAGAGTGACCATCGTGCGACAGAGTAACATCCTTGCGCGAGGGTCATGACTGGATTTCCAGGAATTGCTCTTGCATGCCTGGGCTCTGATACATATTCAGAAGCAACCCAAGGGCATTCCAAACAAAATAAAATAGCAATCTAAGCTAATCTATGGATTTTAGCATGAAACACTGTGATTTAATACAAAACATGCTAGACAACAATTATAAACATAATAAAAACAAGAAATGACTAGCATCCCAGCCCCACGTGGACCAATCGCGTGCAGACATGATTGTCGCGTGCGGGAGTGGGTCCATCGCGCGTGGGAGTGCTTGATCACAGCTTCTTGTAACCCTGCTGACTTTAGGGCCAGGACTGGTATTGATTACCAGCCTTGGCTGTAACGCCCCCATTTCCGGGTACATTAAGTAAACATTTTTTTGAAATAAAAGACGAAGAGTCAGGCTCATTATTACAACATGATTCCTACGAGAGTACTTTTATTACACAAAGGATGGGAAATCTAAGGTTATCTACTGCGCCACCTCTTCCTCCATCCTAGCAAGCTCTTCGGCCCCAAAAGCCTCTAATGTGTACTGCTCACCCTGTTTATCTATGAGATCTGACACATTATACCGGCGTCACCACCAATATAATATGTCAGGGTCACCAAAGGCAACACCGTGAGCTTACAAAGCTCAATAGAATAAACCATACCCGCTAACCCTTAACTTAAAACAAAAAGGCACAAAGACAATTACACATGCTCATTCAACAACATAGTTAGCAATTACACAACCACATATGCTATCTTTCTAACGTTGGTGTCATGCCTATTCGTGTTTCTCCTACGCAACATTTCGTAGACCGTGTCACCATGTTCCACTTCATTAACACTTCCAAAACCATTTTAACACACCCAACCTCGGTTCCGCCGCGCCGGGTTCCCGAGTATCCTCACAATGGTTCCGCCGCGCTGGGTTCCCATTGGCACACATCTTGCATTGGCTCCTCTCCACGGATAACCAAGCCACACACCCAACCTCGATTCCGCCGCGCCGGGTTCTCGAGTATCCACACAATGGTTCCACCGCGCCGGGTTCCCATTGGCACACAAAACACCCGTACTCCCATAACGACTCCCATTCTTAGTCATTATGTAGTTTCAAAAATATTTTACCAAGGCAATGCCTTTAAACACACCCTAGGTGTCATGTTTCTAACTTTCTTGATTTCCGTGTCTCGTTCTCATGCATAGACTCCGCGGTAGGACTTTTCATGACAAAATCATATTCATTTTTTGTAATCTTGAAACTAAACTAGCAAGATCATTCAACTCTATATTAAGTAGCATGCTCACTTTATCACATCATCAAGCTCAACATTTAATCACACAAAGTAAAGCATAGTGCCACATGGACGGACACCTTTGGAGTGGTAAACCACCTATGCTTTATCAGCAACAAGTAGACAAGTAAACACGTATACATGCTCATAATCATTCTAATGATCAAAAAAATGAATACTTAAAGTTAAGCTACGAAGATTATTTTCCAAAATTTATTCTTCCTTTTCAAAAGTTCAAAACAACATATGTTTATTGAAATTCTACGTATACTTAGAATTTAGAGGTCACAGAAAAAGTCTACAATCATTTCAAAATACGCATACAATACGCTATATTTAGAGTTTAGGGGGTAAGATCTATCTACCGTTCTTCTTGGCGATAGTGACGACTACGGAAGAGAGATGGTACGTCGGTGGTCGGACGGAGTAACTTCTTAAGAATGGCTTCCGGTAGCTTCGAAAGAGAAAGGTTTCTCTCGAAACTAAATCTTGACTAACACTACTTGACTTTTTGGATCGAAAGGGTGGTCGAATGGCGGCCTAGGATGAGTTTCTTGAAGAACTTGGGAAGAACTTCAAGAACAAGCAATAACTAGCAAAGAACAAGCAAGAACAACAAGAACACTAAGCTTTCTAGAGCGAGAAGTTGCAGTATGAGAGGTGTGAGTTGAATGGAGAATATGGGGTGCTATTTATAGGCAAAACCTTGGCTCTCTCTCCTCCCTCTTGGCCGGCCCCTCTCTCTCTCTCTCTATATCCAATGGATTTTGCTCCATATCTTGTCATGTCAAGGCTTGAAAGACAATCAAAGATTTTCCCCTTTCTTTATTTCCATTTTAGGACAAATTTTAAGCTATTCTATGGAGTTTTTGTCTTGTCTAGTACTTGAAAGAGTAAGAATTCTAGATTTGGTTGTCCTTAGATATGAAAGAGTAGGAAAGGCTTAGATTTGGTGGTACATTGATGATGCAAGGAGTTGGTTCAAGAGATTGACCAGATTTGGGGAAGTACACTAGCACACACATCACTCTCTCTCTCCCTCTCCATCCGGCCCATCTCTCTCTCTCTCTCTCTCCCTCCATCTCTCTCGGCCTCTCTCTCTCTCTCTCTCTCTCTCTCCTCTCTTAGTACAATGTACATATGCATATTTAAGTATAGAAGGACAAAGGGTTGGTGATTGACTTAAGAAAGAGTATAGGATTTGATTGTAAGGTTATAAGAGATTTTGTAAGAAAATCTAGTACTTGAATTTCCCTCATATATCTCTATATATCTTCTTCCACAAGTACTTAAGTATATATATACTAGGATTTGAAAGAACAAAATCTAGGGTAGTTGTACATCTCCTCCCTTTCTCTCTCCTATCTCTCTCTCTCTTTCTCTCCCATCTCTCTCGGCTTCTCTCCCTCTCTCAGCTGTCCTCTCTCTCTCTCTCCCTTGTATTATATATATATATATGACCAACTACAAAGGACAAAGGTACTATATGATCTTCTCCTAGATTTCTAAGTCAAAATTCCTAATAGAATAAGTTTAATTGGCACTTGTAGTATACAATACTATATTATAGTACTTATAGAATCTTAGGGCAATATAATATACGGTATATGTCTATTCTTTGATTTGGGAATCCCATGGGAAATCTAGACAATGAATTATCTAATATATTCTAGTACTAGTCTGTTATCCAATGGGTAATAATTCTCCTAACATTTATGGTCCAATGGATAAAAGATCAAAGGTTGACTTTGGTCAAAAGGGTTCATTTAGGGTTCAAGGGTTCAAAAGGTTCAAATGGTTCAAGGAAGTTCAAAAGGTCTAATGAGGTTCAAAAGGTCTTTCTAGGGTTAGGAGAAGTAGCTAGATGAATCGCTAGTTAGGGTTTCTCAAAGATCGGTTAGAATCTAACTAGTCTTGCTAAGTAGGATTTGTAGTCAAGAACATAATCTAGGCTCTTGTCTTACAAATTAAGGAGACAATACTAGCACGCTTGTCTTTAGAAAATGACTGTATCGATAGGCGAGATGAAATTGAATTTTCAAGTCTCAAATCTAATTATGACAGATTATAGGAATTTAAAAGGAATTTATAAAGTCACTAAAAGAATTATCGAATAAACAACGAGATTTTTATTCACTGAAAATTGGAGTTGTTACATTGGCCCTACTAGCCCCCCCTCAAGGATCAAACAGGAAATAGGTAAAAGTTTATACCTTTGCTTGAGTGGGTTTGAAATGGATTGTACAAGATCGTAGTGCTTGGAAAATAAGTGTATGGAGAACACAAGAGTGAAAGAGTAACAAGTGTGGTTGGGGTTTTGTGAGCTTTTTGCTTGATATTTGGTAACCCTTTACTTGAAAGAGTAAGAGGGGTATATATAGGAGGTTGGGAGGCCAAGGGTTGGTGGAGAGCTAGGCTTAGCAACCAGCCAACAAGGCTGGCCAGCCTCACTTGGTGGGGAAATGAGCCAACAAGGTGAGGAAGTGGTTGTGTGGGTGGAGCAACCCATGCAACCTGCAGAACATTGTTCTGTCGACGAAAATGGGGTTCCAGCCCCACAGGCCACCTGATGATAACAAAGTCCAGCTGGAAAAAGGTGAAAGTGATAGGCATTGACCATCGCGCGACAAAGTGGGTCCGTCGCCCGAGTGAGATTACAGTCGCGCGATGGTCAAAGGTTACTTTGACCAACATCTGGCAACCTTACCCACGCGCGAGTGAACCACAGCATCGCGCAATAGTCAAACCTTGGCTAGGGTTTTGACTTTAGGGTTTTAGGGATAGAAGGGGGGTAAAAAGGGTTCCACTCATTCCAAGTTCAATCCTTTCCATACTCAAGTTTGTTTTTTATCCGATTCATCATCGGGGAAACAAGAAACCGAAAAATAAAGTAAAACGATTTGGAGACCCAGATTGGGGTGTCTATAGTAGTCCCTCTTTGACGGCACACGGAGCACCATTGACTGGTACGGGTAACATCAAAGATTTCTAGACACCCATCGAATCCGCCCAAAAGCCGATTGAAAGGAAAATGCAAACAAGTATGTAAAAATACCGTGCACCAAAGGAGGGGGTTTTGAAGATTGGACGGATGGATCGCCGTTGTTGAAATTGGACGGATAGATCGTCGCTGAGTTGAAATTGGATGGATAGATCGTCACTGATTGATAGGCGGATGGATGGATCGTCGCTAATTTGCAAGACGGACGGATGGATCGTTGCTGATTGATAGGCAGACGGATGGATCGTCGCTGATTGATAGGCGAACCTAAGTGTGCGCAGGTGGACCACCGCTGGGGACATAAAAACGCTCCAGATTGAGAGTATTAGCCTCAATACGATCAACTCAAATTGTTGCAAGACCATAACAAGAACTCATAGACCAAAATAAGGGATAAATGAGATCGGGCCAGGCCTAGAAGCTGGATTGGGCCTGAGGCCCAAGCGGATCGTTGCGCGACAGAGTGGAACCCTCACGCGAGGGTGGCCGGTCAGGGTTTGGATCTGGAATAAGCCCAGACCCGGCCCAAACCTGTTCCATCCTTTAAAACGTCGCAGGGACGTTACAGAAACAATTCCCAGACAGTTTCGAAATTTCAAAACTCTTCCAACTCCCAAACTCTCTCTCAAATCCTTCTCAACCCTTGATTTCTTCACGAAATCATCAAAAGCCACACATACACCCACGCCCATGGCGGATGACGGCAATGGAGGAGGAGGAGGAGAGGTCGTTGATCGTCCGGAGGACGCCGGAGGTCCAATGGGCATAGAAACAGAGGATCAACCACCAGCAGGGGCTATCGTAGAGGCCGGTGCAGTGGCGAGAGGCGGCGGAGATGGTGAACAAGGTCGTGAGCAAGAGGTAGGTGGTGGCGCTGAGCATCGCGCGACAGAGGCCGTGCCTCGCGCGATGGAGGAGATTGGGGCAGTGGGGGCTATTGCTGAACCGTTGGACCCACATACAGCCGGGGAAGGCTCGGTGGTGACTGGGGGAAATTCTGGTGACGCTAGTCATGGCAGCCATGGTTACGTGCCGGAGGCAGAGCCTCGCGCAACAGAGGAGGTTGGGACCGTGGGGTCTAGTGTTGAGCCAGTGGGCTCAAGTATAGTGGCAAGAAGCTCATCTGTAGTTGGGGGAAGTTCAGATGGTGCCGGAGGCAGTGGAGCCGTGGGTGATGATCTTGGACCTAACGGGTCTCCGCCAAGGGACCCGGCGAGAGGCAAAGGTGCCGCTGTTGAGGAGGAGACCACAGAGGCTCCGTTTCGTGAAGAGGATGTATTGTTCCGGTCGACGGCATTGGCGGCCACATCATTGAGTCATAGGCCAATCACAAAATACGACGTTGCCAAGCACTTGCCCGACGAGGCATTGGCAAAACTTCTTAAGGATAATCCCATAATTGGCGAGATAGTCCTGAAGGCCAAAGAAGACCGGGGACGGGCTATTGCTGCATCGGAGGCGGCGGAGAGGGCCGAGAGGGAAAGAAAGGATAAAGAGGAGCCTTTGAGATACGCAGAGGCCGAGGAGAGGGCCGGAGCAGAGGCACAGGGGCCTAGAGTGACTGCAGTGGCGGAGGCAAGAGCCGTGAAACGCCCTGACTTTTCAACGGAAGCGTACATACCTCCCACACCACATTTGTTTGTGCCGTCAGGTTTTGCGGCTTACGTGCCACAACAAAAGGATTACGATGCCGAGCTCATGTTGAGGGACCCCAGGATTCATATTGCAAACACCTGGATGGAGGTATGTTCTCGAAAAACCCCCTTCGTAATTCAATTCGGTATTTATTTGCATGTACTTGCTTTAGAACAGCATATGATACTCCAGAGTGGAAATAAGACATGTCGATATACTCTTTGTAACGTACATCCTGCATGTAATAACTTGAACCAGACAAGAGCGAAACAGAGGGATATCCGCAGCTTTGGGGGCACGTGTAGGTCCCTAGAGCTGTACGAGGCTTTGCCGGAGAGGGTGAGGCGGTTAGTGGACGAGGCTGGCTTTAGGGAGTTCATATAGACCTTGTCCCCGGTCAGGACCACGCAGTCCTGGTTGCACTTGTTGAGAGGTGGATGGATACCACCAATACCTTCCACTTACCTCCTGGGGAGATGACAGTGACACCCACAGACTTTGCGGCGATCACCGGGCTAAGAGTCGGAGGAGAGCCTATCTCGTTTGACTCAGGGATTCAGGAGGATAGGGCGGCTCTGGAGTGGTTTCTGGGAGAGGTACCCAAGATTGAGGAGGGGATGGCAAGGTATGACCAGTTCACGGGGTACTTGAAGAAGAAGGTAACTAGCGACCAGGAGGCGGAGCAGATGGCCAGGGCATACCTGTTGTACCTCTTCGGTGCCACTCTGTATCCAAACAGACGGAGCAAGGTGCACCTGTCGTACTTACCAGCGTTGAGGGATCTGAGGACAGCCTCACGCTTTGACTGGGATGGAGCAGCACTCAGTGCAGCCTACGGCTTCTTGGGTGACTCGTCTAGGACAGAGCAAAGCACCGCCGACTATTGGAGGGTCTGTGAGGTATAACTTTAAACACAACAAAGTATAATTAGATTACACTTGTTCATTTGATTGCTTAGCTCGCTTGACTGCTTAATTTCAAACATTGTATATCCTGTGACTAATACTTATGCATGTTTGAACATTGCACAGCTTTGGGCTTATGAAGTGCTGCGGATGTATCCGCCAAAATGCAAGCATCCAGACTTGAGCACCCTCCCCCGTGCGTTGATATGGAGCAAGGCAAATATGGGGACTAAGGAAGGGAGAGGTGACCTCAATGCCTTCAGGCTGTACTTGGACGAGCTTAGGGCTTCACAGGTATATCACAAATCCCAACAATTTGACAAACATTCCTCTCTTTGATTTAATGCTGTCGCTGATCAATTATGTGCATTGTCTGTTTGTCTTCTCTGCAGATCAACTGGAATCCTTGGAGAGCCACGGGGCCGGAGCCTGAGTACTTGGCCAGGAGTAGAGCTGTCACTGCTAGCAGAGTGTTGTTGGTGTTGGCCTTTGGCTGGCAATGGTACTTGGGGGATCGAGTGACTCGCCAGTCACTTTACCTTGAGTTCCAAGTGCGCGCTAGGGCCACTTCTACCCCGGGCTTCGCACACAGGCGAGTACATGCAGGCTGAGCTGGAGAGGTTCACACAGCCGGATGCAGAGTTGACGCGCTACCTGCATCGTGAGAGGGACTATGCTGCTTACTAGAGAGACTACTTGGCGTTCGAGCTTTCAGAGAGGTGCGAAGCCAGGCTTTTGGAGCCGCTGAGGAGAGAAGGGTGTAGACATCCCAATCTGGGTCTCCCAATTCTTTTACTTTATTTTTCGGTTTCTTGTTTCCCTGATGATGAAATCGGATCAAACGGACTTGAGAATGGAATGGATTGAGCTTGGAGTGCTTGGAACCCTTCTTGAACCTTTTGAACATCAAAACCCTAAGTCAAAACCCTAGACAAGGTTTGACTATCGCTCGATTCTGTGGTTTACTCGTGCGAGGGTTAAGTTGCCATGTGTTCGTCAAAGTGGCCTTTGACCCTCGCGGGACTGTAATCTCACTCGCGCGACATACCCACTCTGTCGCGCGATGGTCAATGCCTGTCACTTTCACCTTTTTCCAGCTGGATTTTTGTGATCATCAGGTGGCCCATGGGCGGTTGAACCCCGTTTTCGTCGACTGCACAGTGTTTTGCAGGCTTGGGGTGCACCACCCACACAACCACTCCCAATCACCTTGTTGGCTTGCTTCTCCACCAAGTGTGGCTGGTCAGCCTTGTTGGCTGGTGGCTTAGCCAAGTTTGCTACCAACCTAGCACTCTCCAAACTCCTATATATATACCCCCACTGGTCTTTTAAGTCCAAGGTTACCAAAAATCAAGCACAAAGCTCACAAAACCCCCAACCTCACTTGTTACTCTTCCACTCTTGTGTTCTACATACACTTATTTTCCAAGCTACACCACCTTGTGCAATCCATTTCAAAACCATTCAAGCAAAGGTATAATTTATTACCTATTTCCTGTTTGATCCCTGAGGGGGGCTGGCAGGGCCAAGGCTGGTAATCAATACCAGTCCTAGCCCTAAAGTCAGCAGAGTTACAAGAAGCTGTGACCAAGCAAACCCGCGCGCGATGGACCCGATCACTCGCACGACAGTTATGTCTGCACGAGATTGGTCCACGTGGGGATGGGACGCTGGTCATTTCTTATTTTTATCATGTTCTTGGCTGTTGTGTAGTTTATTTTGGTATTAAGTCACTGTGTTGCATGCTAAAACCATACAGTAGCTTAGTTTACTATTTCATTTGGTTTGGAATGCCCTTGGGTTGCTTCTAAACATGTCTCAGAGCCCAAGCATGCAAAGCATTTCTTGGAAATCCAGTCAAGACAATTGCGCGATGATCTCACTCTGTCGCGCGATGGTCGTCTGATTTCCAGTGGTTGCCCTTGCATGGGCAACTTGGCCTTTGGCCTCTGTTTATTTTACCCCCACTGTTTAGGGGTTGTATTTCCAATTTATTTCTGTCTCTGTTTGTAATAATATTTACTTCCCAACACATATAAACTGCTTGGTGTAGACACCCCAATTTGGCCTAAAGATTATTTTAAGTCCCACCTTGGGGACCATCCCAATGATGAAATGGATGCAGTGATTGCTAATTGCCTTCTCGAGAACCTTAGGACTTTCAGTGAGAACTTTGAACCACTTAGAGGACCCAATCCAGAGCCATATAGCCTTTCAGACAGAAAATACAGAATCCTAGGAGAATCCATCTGGCGGCCGTGACATTGATCTCACGGCCTTAACATCATTTCTTCACCCGAGCAACCTGTTGCTAGAAAATCTCCCTGAGAGATTAATCCCTCGGCCGCAAGATCTATCCTTCGGCCGCAACATCCATTCCTCGGCCGCCAGATCCTTTGCTCGGCCGCCAGATCCTATGTTTTCCAGACTCTGGAACGTTCTGTCAGACGTTTGATCCAACTACACTACCTTCCCGATGCGTTCGAGCTACGCTCAGAGATTATCACGAAGAGTTTGCATTGCATTGCAATTGCAATTGCAATCATGCATTTTGATTGGCCGGAGTGAGTCACCAATTGCCTATATAAAGGGCCTTTGGGTTCCGAAAATACAAAGAACGAAAATCACAAAATTCATATACTTCCATACTCTCTCAAGCCACGAAACTTTGCAAAAACACTCTCTCAAACCCTCTCTTCAAAAGTCCTAACCTCCCGAAGGCAGCCATCAATCCGACGATCCAAACCCCGAAGTTCAAACCCTAGCCCTAGGGTTTTTCGAGAAGCAATCAGTCAATCACAATCAAATCCGAAGCAATCAAGCAACTGAGGGATCAAGGTGGTGAGGCCCAACGGCCTCTGGTTTGTTTTATTTACTATATTCATAACTAATCGTAGCGTTTTGATCATCTCCTAACTTTTCTGTCTGGTGTGAGGAAGAACACCGACCGGGGCTTCGATCCCTCGACCGGTACATAAAACCAGGAGGATCCCTCGGTCGTGACATCCATTCACCGGCCGCGGGATCCATCTCCCTGGGACAGCCTGTTTTGCTTCTCTGCTTTCTGATGCATGATTTACTTATTGTCTCAGCTCACTTTATTTACTGTTTAAAGGCATAATTAAACAGACTATGTGTTGGAATTAAACAAAGCATCTACATGTCTTTTGTTGAATAACTATGGGCCAGTCTCACGGCTGGGCAGAGAGGGGTGCCTAACACCTTCCCCTTACTGTACCCTTGGCTCCCATACTCAGAATCTCTATCTGTTTTCCTAGTTTTAATAAACTGGGTGGCGACTCTGTTTTGATGATAACCGCTATCGTGTGGCGATGTTCCTAGCCATGGGAATGTCCACGATCTTGGTTTATGAAGCAAGCAACCAATCGAGCAATAAACGATCAATCTGTATGGCGATGCCCCGTTTGGGAGGTGTCTACAGTTTTTGGCGACTCTGCTGGGGACTTGAGAGCCATAACCAGAAAGTTCAACATAAGACTAATACATGCTTTATTCAATTCATTTATCATATGCATCGAGCGGGCAACCTCGTTGGGTTCCAGCAAACTCCACAGTCACTTGTACCTAGTGGTATATCAAAAAGGAAATACCCAATCACCGCCTATGATGGGCTGGTGAAAGGACTGGTGCCCTTTGACAACGGAGCACCCTGAGACTACCTAAACGTTGCATATATTAGAAAGCCATAGAACTTATCAAACTAAGACAGGAACCTACAGGCTAGGAATCTACTTGCATTTGCTTGCAAAAGTTCTTCCTCACACCTTGTATGTGTTGTTGTAACATCGATTTCTGTGTAGAAGGGTTGGGGCTTAAACTAAGAGCCCTAACTCTAAGTCTTTATAGTTGAGCACTGAGGCATAGCATTGCCTACAAGGTATGTTCTCTTAATTGAAAGCACCACTGCTTACTTCCTACGTCGGTTGAAGCACCACAAAGCACAGATTTCTAAAGTAACATCAAGCAATGGCAGTAGCAAAAGTTGCCCACCGGAAATCGAATTGAGGGGCCAAACCAAAAGAGGAGTCCATCACCTACATTTCCTTTCTCTGATCATCGCATGTCGTTTGGTTGCACCACCACATCATACTAGGGGCAGTTTGCATATTAGGGAATGCATCGCATAGACAATTAGTTTTGGATATCTTAACTTAAGCATGATTGAGTTTTTGCTTCTCCTAAATTTGGGGTTTGACCTTAGATATGATGGTAATGGCTGACGAGAAAATCAAAGTTTTAATCCAATAAAGTTTTGAGTGACGGCAGCCATGTCCATCACGTCTTGACTTAAGTTTTAATAACAATCTTTTTGCAAAAATCCTGCCTGACTTGTTTTCGCCAACATTTTTGGCCCATGTTTTGCTTCTCTTGAAAAATTGAATCTGTTTTCTCGTAGCAGTTTTGAGCTTTGAATCTGTGGAATTTAAAATCATTTTGCTTATCATGGTTTTTGGCTAAATAGTTGCACTCAGCATGAAATGTTGATCTTGAATTTGAGTCTCCTTAGATCTGAACTACGAATGGCCTGATTCTCTGTTGGGATACGTAGGCACCTTTTGGTCAGCCACAATTTTGAAAATGTTTCCTCCTATGCTAGCTTGCTGCCATAGAATACTCATGATAACATCAAACATTGAAAATAGTCCACAAGGATTTCAAAGTAATCTTATGGCATCTTTTGGAACACATCATAATCACTTGAATTATCAAAAGCGCAAAACGAGTTTTTCAAAGCTATGACCCGTGTCATTTCTGCTGAGCTAAGGAGTTGAAAAATTTCTGCACCCTCACGGAGATCACTTGTAAGCAAATCATGCTGTTGAAGATGAAGAGATGAAAAATGATGAGGAAAAAATGATGAGCTCGCTAGATTGAAAACCCACAAGGGCGGCCTAGGCAAAAGTTAGAGCACGAGCAAAGTGAGAAGTCAGCCATGTCTCCATGCATCTACTATGTGTCTCAAAGGATTGTCCTCAATCTCAGAAAATCCACTTGGATAAACATCGAAGCCCCTAATCTCTTGGTTAGGATCCTTCCCACTGTGTCGTGTGTTTCAAGATGAAGAAAGGCATTCATTTCTCTATCCCAAACACTTATCCTTTGCTAGCCACATTGAGCCTCTGGATAATTCCTTTGAAAAGCCTGCTAGACATCCATCCCCTACACTGGGGCATGCACAAAAACACAGGAAGAGATGAAAGAAAAATCAATGAAAGAATGAGTGTAGACACCCCAATTTGGCCTAACGATTATTTCAAGTCCCACCTTGGGACAATCCCGATGATGAAATGGATACAATGATTGCTGATTGCTTCCTTGAGGACCTTAGGACTTTCGGTGAGAGCTTTGACCACTTAGAGGACCCAATTCAAAGCCATACAGCCTTTCAGACAGAAATACAGAAGCCTAGGAAAATCCATCTGACGGCCGTAACATCGATCCCACGGCCACAATATCAATCCCTCACCCGAGCAACCTGTTGCCAGCAAAATCTCCCTGAGAGATCAATCCCTCGGCCGCAAGATCTATCCTTCGGCCGAGACATCCTTTCCACGGCCGCGACATCCTTTGCTCGGCCGCCAGATCGACCTTTTTCCAGACTCTGGAACGTTCTGTCAGACGTTTGGTTTGATCCAACTACACTACCTTTCCGATGCGTTCGGGCTACGCTCAGAGATTACGACGTAGAGTTAGAGATGCATTGCAATTGCAATTGCCATCTCGTGATTTGATTGGCCGGAGTGAGTCATCCCTATGCCTATATAAAGGGGCCTTTGGGTTCCGAATTAACACACAGAAATTGAGATACCTACACACTCAATCAAACCTCGAAACTCTGCACAAATACTCCCTCAATCCCATACTCCAAAAGCCCTAACCTTCCGAAGGCAGCCGTCAATCCGGCGATCAAACCCCGAAGTTCAAACCCTAACCCTAGGGTTCTCAATCAAGCAATCAATCAATCACGCCCAATCCAAAGCAATCAAGCAACTGAGGGATCAAGGTGGTGAGGCCCAACGGCCTCCGGTTTGTCTTAATTTACTGTATTTTTGACTAACCGTAGCATTTTGATTATTCGTTAATCTTTCTGTCTGGTGTGAGGAAGAACACCGACCGGGGCTTCGATCCCTCGGCCGGTACATCAAACCAGTGTGATTACTCGGCCGTGACATCCATTCACCGGCCGAGTAATCGATCTCCTGGGACAGTTTATTTGCTTTCTCTGCTTTCTAATGCATGCTTATTTATCGCACTGGCTCACCTTACTTACTGTTTAAAGGAATAAATAAACAGACTATGTGTTGGAATTAAACAAAGCATCTACACGTCTTATGTTGAATGATTATGGGCCAGTCTCGCGACTGGGCAAAGAGGGGTGCCTAACACCTTCCCCTTATTGTACTTTTGGCTCCCGTATCTAGAATCTCTATCTATTTTCCCAGTTTTAATAAACTGGGTGGCGACTCTATTTGATGATAACCGTTATCATGTGGCGATGTTCCTAGCCATGGGAATGTCCATGATTTTGGTTTATGAAACGAGCAACCAATCGAGCAAACAAATGTGATCAACCTGTATGGCGATGCCCCGTTTGGGAGGTGTCTACAGTTTTTGGCGACTCTGCTGGGGATATGAGAGCCATAACCAAAAAATTCAACATAAGACTAATACATGCCTTGTTTAATTCATTTATCATATGCATCGAGCGGGCAACCCGTTGAGTTCACCTGATATCCCGGCATGACACGGGCTATGTTGGGGTTCCAGCAAACTCCACAGTCACTCGTACCTAGTGGTATATCAAAAGGGGAACCACCCAATCACCGCCTATGAATGGCTGGAGAGAGGATTGGTGCCCTTTGACGACGGAGCACCCTGAGACTACCAAAACCTTGCATGTTCTAGAAAGCCATAGAACTTGTCAAACTAAGACAGGAACCTACAGGCTAGGAGCCTACTTGCATTTTACTTGCAAAAGTTCTTCCTCACACCTTGTGTATGTTGTTGTAATATCACTTTCTGTGCAGAAGGGTTGGGGCATGAACTAAGAACCCTAACTCTAAGTCTTCATAGCTAAGCACTAAGGCATAGCATTGCCTGCAAGGTACGTTTTTGGTAAGTTGAAAGCATCATTGCTTACTTAACATTCCCGCTTTACTTAAAGCACCGCAAAGCATGGATTTCTAGAACGAAATCAAACATTGGCTGCCCCGCCGGCAATTGAACTAGGGGTTGCTCTAGCAATCTTTGCCTTGCAAGGCTAAAGGAAAGAGGGAGTGTAAAGTAGTAGAGCAGATTATGGATGATTATATGCAAAGTCAAGGATATTTTGGATAGGACTTGCCATACTTTTTTCTCCATGGATGATTCAGCATGACAAGTGTAGGACTTTGGTTCCTATTTTCAAATCGGCCTAGCAACCCATCTTTCAAAATTCAAAATTTTGAGCATGCTTACCGCAACAAGCCGGTAAGATTTAGGAGTTTGTCAATGTGCTAGCAAATAATCAAGTGGATTTCAATTACCTCAATCACGTTTTGAGAAAGAATCTTCCTAACCAAGAATTGAAAGAATTTTCAAAACTTTTTGCAATGCCTAGTCTAATCCTCAAATGACAAGTTTTTCCTGAAACATTCAAATAGCCGCTAGCACAGCGATGGACCCCGAATCTACTTTTTGTTGTAGTCATATGCTCAACCTTTTCGGTTTGTCTCATAATATGAATTGGCTTGGAAGTGGGATCTTAAGTGGCAGCAACAAGTCTTAAGAATCATCCATATCAAAAATGGCTGGCTATCTATAGTATCCGATCAACTCATGCATACAAACGAATTGCAATGCATGACTCATCCATAATCTGTGTAAGTAGCTATGGTGCTATATATATATATATACATATCATTTTGATTGCCTCTTTCTAACTATGCAGGGGCCAAACCAAAAGAGGAGTCCATCCTCCTCATTTCCTTTATTTGTTCATCGCATGTCATTTGGTTGCACCACCACTAAGGGCAGTTTGCATATTAGAAAATGCGCCGCATGGACAATTAGTTTTGGATATCTCAACTTGAGCATGATTAGGTTTCTCCTTCTCTTAGATTTGGAGTTTGATCTCAGACATGATGGTAATGGCTGACGAAAAATTGAGGTTTTGATCCAACCAAGTTTTAAGCAATGGCAGCCATGTCCATCACGTCTTGGCTTAGATTTTTCATACCTAGCCAACTTTCACGCCATTTTGGCCCATGTTTTGCTTCTCTTGAAAAATTGATATCATTTTGCTCATCATGGTTTCTGGCCAATTGTCACACTCAACATGGAATGTGGGTCTTAAATTCAAGTCTCCTCAAATATGAACTACGAATGGCCTGATTCTCTGTTGGGATACGTAGGCACCTTTTGGTCGGCCACAAATTTGAAAATGTTCCATCCTGTGCTAGTTTGCTGCCATAGAATGCTCATAATAACATCAAACGTTGAAAACAATCCTTAGGGATTTCAAAGTAATCTTATGACATCTTTTGGAACACATCATAGTCACTTGAATTGTCAAAAGCGCAAAACGAGTTTTTCAAAGCAATGACCCGCGTCATTTCTGTTGAGCTAAGAAGGAATTGACACTCACAGAGATCGCTTGTAAGCAAAACATGCTATCAAAGATGAAGAGTAGGAAAAATGAGAAAGAAGAAAAGAGAGGAGAAAAAAATGATGAGCTCGCTAGATTGAAAACCTGTAAGGGCGGTCTAGGCAAAAGTTAGAGCACGAACAAAATGAGGAAACAGCCATGTCTCCATGCATCTACTATGTGTCTCAAAGGATTGTCCTCAATCTTAGAAAATTCACTTGGTTAACATCGAAGCCCCTAATTTCTTGGTAAAGATCCTTGCCACTTTGTTGTGTGTTTCAAGATGAAGAAAGGCATTCATTTCTCTATCCTAAACACTTATCCCTTGCTAGCCACATCGAGCCTCTGGATAATTTCTTTGAACAGCCTGCTAGGCAGCCATCCCCTACACTGGGGCAAACACAAAAAATACAAGGAGAGATGAAAGAAAAATCAATGAAATAATGAGCATCTCGTCATACAAGGGGCACTTTGAAGGAAACATTTCTTCCAATACATACAAAGGACATTTCGAAGAAACCAACTCTTTCACACAAAGTGAGACAAGAGACAACAAGAGTTGATAAAAATGTTGAAGATGGCTGCTAGCTTTTAAACCCAAGCGTGAGTAGAAATTAGGTTTGAGCCTTTACATCCGCTTCTTTCTCAACCCAAAACCCCAAGCCTACATTATGGTCCGTAACAAAGTCCTCTCAGATTGGGGAACACGACTTAGTAGCAAGGTCCTAAACACTAGGGCATCACCAATGTGGGACTTAACACGAAGGGCAAGAATCTTGGAATTTGCATCTTCTTAGCAAATCACACAACGTGGAGAGTAACGTGGGACAAGGGACATGGCTATGTTCCCCTTTATGCACTTCTCTTATATGGGCGCCTATCAATCCAACTTAAGTCAGTCAGATCAAGCTCGAAGCAACAAACTCACCTAATTGGCTAAGGACATGGGTTTGCAAAATAATTCTGCGTCCTTTGATGATTGAATGACGTGAGTGTGGAACATATAGATGAAATGATATGATTTTGAAATCCTTAAGGAAAAACTTTCAAAATTGATCTTATCTCAAACAATCTTAACACAGCAAATACAAGCACAGTCACTTTTTGCAAATCTCTGAGGAAATAATATGGGTCCCTCATTTCATGAGGAGTGTAGCAATATGGTCCCTTGACCAAACAATGTTTTCAGTAGTGCCGCTAAGGCATTGCGGTCTTTCAAACACCTGGCCAGCAAATAAGTCATTATTGGTCTCCCAAAATCAAGGGGAAGCATTTGATCAAATACGCAAAAGCTGAGATGTGCAGAATACATTGCGAATTTACATGCATATCGCTATCACCCTGTCTTTTGCACTAACCTCTTGTCGTGATTGCACAAGCTAACTCCAAATATGAGGTGTTTCTTATGATCAAACAAATCATCAAGGCATCATGGCCATCATCTCTATGCGAGGAGTAAAAGAGCAACAAAGGGACGCACTGTAAAATCTACCTCCCTGCCAACACACTCGGCCTTCAAAAAGCTCAGCCTAAGAAGCGTCATATCCTGGGAGAACACCTCAACTCTTTTGTGGAAATGCTGTCACACAGCATTATCAGGGGCATGCCAAGATTTCTGCCAAAAGAGAAACATTGAACTCACATTCATTGCTGTTTACATCGCATGCTAGGGGCAATTAGATCATTGTCATCATGCACATTTGAGCTAGGATCAAGCATTCATAGCCTAAACAGGGGGCTTGCGTTTCTTTTTAAATACTCAAATGCATATATGTCGCGTTGCAAACCATGTTACCCGCAATCGTTCAAGCTCTTGAACTAGGGTTCTTTAAGTGTGGTGGTCCTGCCCCTAGCAGTCAGCATAAAAGGACTTTGGCCCGTGGTCGACTCCAAGCCTGTTGCATGTTGTTTTCTTATCCATTGCTGTTTTCTAAAACATTCAAATGTGGATTGCAGGATTCTCCTGGATTTCAGTCCTTGAACCGACCATACCAAGCTTGGTATCTATGACCGACAGAGCCAAGTCAAAGAAGCTGAAAGACAGCCCCGGCAAACTCTACAAATGGCACCATGCCAATAGCATTAAAGTGGCTTCGCACTTCACATCTCCATAGCTCCTTGCTTCGCGCTTTCATCTCCATCCTAGCAGCTCTGCCTTCATAAAATCAGAAGCCTCACACTTGCTCTTCAGTAGCACCATACACGTGCCTTGTCGTATTCGCGGCCTTATCTGGCTTTTCAAGAACTCCGAGCAACTCTACACTCAGGCCTCGCCATATAGCAGGTTCCTTCTTAACGGTGCAGTGCTTACTTTAGCTACCCCGAGCTCACATCTTGAGGTTAAGTAGCCTTACCACTTCCAGGCCAGCAAAACAATCCTGCGGCTTCCACTTAATACATTGAGTGAACAACCAACAAGAAAAAGCACCTGTATAAAGCTTGCACACTCCAGCCCTTCAGAAGGCATCTATCCTCCAAAAAGGGCATCCGTGTTGATAAAGCCCTCCAGAAGGCGTTTATGTTGCTAGCTTCCAGAAAGCGTTTGTATAGCCAGCTTCTAGAAAGCATTCAGCCTCCAGAAGGCACCCCGTTAATGGAGGCGATGGAAATCTCTGAAGTCATTAATGGCCGAAGCATTTAACAAACCTTATGGCACTTTGGGTCAACAAGTCAACAAAGTCAAAGTGGAATATGATCAAGAACTAGCCTTAGGGGCAATCCCGAGCATACTCAGAATCAGTCTTGGGAGGCATCCCAAGCATGTGGAAACTAGCCTTAAGGGCACCCCAAGCACGTGGAATCAATCCTCTGACTCCTGGCGTTCCCACGCCCGATAAGTCAACCTCGCAGCTGCTGCATCCTTCTTCAAAATCTCCTCTTTCAAAGGCAGTCGATTTGAATCCAGGCACCAACAAAGCATTCGTGGTATTCTGGGCCCGTGGCCAATAGAACTTATAATCAAATCCAGCCTTGGGAGCATTCCTGAGCGTGCATGATATCAAGCACCAGCGTCAGAATAAATCAAAAGCCTTGCATAGGCTGTCAAATGTCTGCCAGAAGCACTCAGTCTAAGACTCAAGACCATTCCGAGCATGAGGAAATTAGCCTTGGGAGCATGCCCAAGCTTAAGAAGGATCAAGTAATGACAAAAGCCTTGCAGGGGTTACCAAATGCACGCAATCTAGCCTTGGGGGCAATCCCGAGCAAGTGAAATATAGCCTTGGAGGCAATCACAAACATGAGGAATCTCAAGCACCAATGTTGGACCCGCTTCGGGACTTTTTCGGAGCTCTCTCTGAAGCAGCAAGTTCGCAACTACTGGTCACTTGACCTTTGAGGATTATAGACTGTGAACTCTTGCTCGCAAAACCCAAAAGATCCTTCGGACTCTACACCCCAGTTACTGTACTCCGGAAGTACGACAGCAATCACCAAGCTCTATGCTCATCGTCACCCAACATCCCCATATCCAACAGCTTCAGCGGCTCTATGCCCATACTCGCTAGCGCCCAGCAGCTTTAGGCTCACTATCAGCAGCTCTGAAGCTCACTCAGCAGCCCTATGCTCACCATCATGATCACTTAGCAGCTCCGTGTCCATTCAACAACTCTGCAATCAAGCCCCGAGCTCATTATCTCAATAGCCCTATGCTTACTATCAGCAACACCATGCTCCTTGCTTCAAACTCCGCAGCTTCAAGTTTGCCATCACTCAACACAGGTTCTACACCTGTAATCATCTTAGCAGCTCTATTCAACGGCTCCAAGCCCACTATCTCAACTGGCTCGAAGCCGTAACAACCAACTCAGCGGCCCTGTGCCTACCATCTCTGCCACCTTAGCGGCTCGAAGCCCATTATCGACAGGCTCTACGCCCGTGTTCACTCATTCAGCGGCTCCAAGCCCACTACCTCAACTGGCTCAAAGCCATAACGACTATCTCAACCGGCTCGAAGCCGTAACAACCAATCCAACGGCTCTACGCCCGTATTCAAACAATCTCAGCGGCTCGAAGCCCATTACCTCGACAATCTCAGTGGCTTGAAGCCTATTACCTCAATAGGCTCGAAGCCTGTATCTACCATCTCAACTGGCTCGAAGCCATAACAATCAACTCAGCGGCTCGAAGCCCATTACCTCAACAGGCTCGAAGCCTTCGTCTACTATCACCCAGCGGCTCGAAGCCCTTTATCATAGCGGCTCTACGCCCGTACCAATTCAACGGCCCTGTGCCCGTCATCTCTACACAACTCAGCGGCTCTAAGCTCGCTATCTCAACTGGCTCAAAGCCGTAAACAAGCAATCTCAGCGGCTCAAAGCCTATTATCTCAAATGGCTCCAAGCCATCACCTCAAATAGGCTCCAAGCCTATCTCAACAGACTCTACGTCTACTATCACCCAGCGGCTCGAAGCCCTCGAATCAGCAGCTCTGTGCTCGCTATCACAACAACAGACTCCACGCCTGTTATCACTCAATTTGGCGGCTCCAAGCCCATTGTCTCAACTGGCTCGAAGCCGTACACAATCAAGCTCTTAATAGGCTCAAAGCCTATGTCTATTACCTCAGCAGCTCAAAGTCCATTATCTCAACAGGCTCGAAGCCTATATCTACCACCTCGGCGGCTCCAAGCCCATTACTCTAATAGGCTCAAAGCCTGTATCTACCCTCTGAAATGGCTCGAAGCCATAAACTCAGCGGCTCAAAGCCCAACATCTCAACTGGCTCGAAGCCGTAAACAAGCAACAGGCTCTAAGCCGCCCCATCAATCAAGACATCTATTCTCAGGCTCTACGCCTGAATGCTCAAAAATCTAACATTTTCGAATGCTCAAGCTCTACGCTTGGATGCCCAACCACTGTGTACTGGATGCTCAGGTTATACACTTGAATGCTCAAGCTCTACGCTTGGATGCCCAACCACTGCGTACTGGACGCTCAAAGCCTGTACTTTGAATGCTCGAATTCTGCCGTCCGAATGCTCGAGCTCTACGCTCTGAATGCTCAAGTCCGGAACTTGATAGAAGCTCTAAGCTTAAAACAAACACACACGCACGGGCCCGTGCACATATTGCATCAACATTATCACATCGAGTCTGCATCATATCTATTCACATCTAACGAACAAGTATCACACATATACATTCTGCATATCTTTCATGAAACAGGTCAATCCTGCAATCAACCGGCTCCATGCCTTGGTTTTATTGATCGGCCCAACGCCTCGATCTTTTGGCTCCACGCCACCACTTATGATGGAAAAGCTCCGTGCGCAGACCATCAGAATGCAACCAGCTCTACGCTTCGGTTCAAATCACGTCAAGCTCTAAGCTCCGACAACTTAGGCCCTTGCCTCAAGACTGCATGCAGGCTCCACGCCTCGATCACTTCAGGCTCCACGCCTCAGTTCCTTCATCTCAGGCCCTTGCCTTACACCAGCTCCGCACTTCAGTTCATCACGTCAAGCTCAAAGCTCTGACACCACATGATCTCACCTCCTGATCAATACCAGCTCCGCGCTTCGGTCCTATTAATCACCTCAGGCTCTCGCCTTATGATCAACACCAGCTCCGCGCTTCGGTCTTATCAAACCAATCCCCTCAGGCCTTCGCCTCAAGATTACAACAGGCTCCACGCCTCGATTCTGTCACACTCCTCAGGCTCTTGCCTCATGACTACAACCGGCTCCGTGCCTCGGTTCCCTCATCTCTAAAAGCTCCGTGCTCCAGTTACTGGCCCTGCGCCCCCCATATCTCAAAAGCAAACGGCGTCTGACTCATCCCAGCAGATGGTTTGGATTCCACCCCAATTACATCAATTCCTTCCAGCTCATTCGCAAGGATAAGGTACTCTACCGAGCCCCTTTCAGTCAAAGTAAGGATGATCAAGAAAAGCAAACGCACCTGCAGTGTACTGATCTACCCCAAAATAACTAAGAAAGCTCTCCGCAAAAGCTCCCCAGGTAGCCCCGCGCTCCTTCAACTATCTTCCGCCAAAACCCTGGCTCAGTCTAGGTACGTCACACTACGGCTTTTAAAGCCCTAAGGTACGTCTTCTGTCCCTAACCCTCCAAACTTTTTACTTTTCTTTATTGCCCGAACTACGATTGGTCTGAATTTCCCTTGTGGAATACGTAGGCAGCCTCCCGGCCCGACCATAACAAAACCTTTTTCGAAAACCCCTTGGAATAGTGGTTGGACCAAATTGAGTTGCTTTTTACAGCTTTGACTCTTACTCAAACATGTCTCGCGATCCGTCTGAGTTCAGTCAAAGAGGGGCATCTGTAGACACCCCAATTTGGCCTAACGATTATTTCAAGTCCCACCTTGGGACAATCCCGATGATGAAATGGATACAATGATTGCTGATTGCTTCCTTGAGGACCTTAGGACTTTCGGTGAGAGCTTTGACCACTTAGAGGACCCAATTCAAAGCCATACAGCCTTTCAGACAGAAATACAGAAGCCTAGGAAAATCCATCTGACGGCCGTAACATCGATCCCACGGCCACAATAACAATCCCTCACCCGAGCAACCTGTTGCCAGCAAAATCTCCCTGAGAGATCAATCCCTCGGCCGCAAGATCTATCCTTCGACCGAGACATCCTTTCCACGGCCGCGACATCCTTTGCTCGGCCGCCAGATCGACCTTTTTCCAGACTCTCGAACGTTCTGTCAGACGTTTGGTTTGATCCAACTACACTACCTTTCCGATGCGTTCGGGCTACGTTCGGAGATTACGACGTAGAGTTAGAGATGCATTGCAATTGCAATTGCCATCTCGTGATTTGATTGGCCGGAGTGAGTCATCCCTATGCCTATATAAAGGGGCCTTTGGGTTCTGAATTAACACACAGAAATTGAGATACCTACACACTCAATCAAACCTCGAAACTCTGCACAAATACTCCCTCAATCCCATACTCCAAAAGCCCTAACCTTCCGAAGGCAGCCGTCAATCCGGCGATCAAACCCCGAAGTTCAAACCCTAACCCTAGGGTTCTCAATCAAGCAATCAATCAATCACGCCCAATCCAAAGCAATCAAGCAACTGAGGGATCAAGGTGGTGAGGCCCAACGGCCTCCGGTTTGTCTTAATTTATTGTATTTTTGACTAACCGTAGCATTTTGATTATTCGTTAATCTTTCTGTCTGGTGTGAGGAAGAACACCGACCGGGGCTTCGATCCCTCGGCCGGTACATCAAACCAGTGTGATTACTCGGCCGTGACATCCATTCACCGGCCGAGTAATCGATCTCCTGGGACAGTTTATTTGCTTTCTCTGCTTTCTAATGCATGCTTATTTATCGCACTGGCTCACCTTACTTACTGTTTAAAGGAATAAATAAACAGACTATGTGTTGGAATTAAACAAAGCATCTACACGTCTTATGTTGAATGATTATGGGCCAGTCTCGCGACTGGGCAAAGAGGGGTGCCTAACACCTTCCCCTTATTGTACTTTTGGCTCCCGTATCCAGAATCTCTATCTATTTTCCCAGTTTTAATAAACTGGGTGGCGACTCTATTTGATGATAACCGTTATCATGTGGCGATGTTCCTAGCCATGGGAATGTCCATGATTTTGGTTTATGAAACGAGCAACCAATTGAGCAAACAAATGTGATCAACCTGTATGGCGATGCCCCGTTTGGGAGGTGTCTACAATGAGCACCCCGTCATACAAGGGGCATTTTGAAGAAAACATTTTTTCCAATATCTACAAAGGACATTTTTAAGGAAAATAACTCTTTCACACAAAGTGAGGTAAGAGACGACAAGAGTTGATAAAAATGTTGAAGATGGCTGCTAGCCTTTGAAACCCAAGCATGAGTAGAAAATATGTTTGAGCCATTATATCCTTTCTTTCCTAAAGCCACACCCTAGCCTACAATATGGTCCGTAATAAAGTCCTCTTGGATTGAAAAACATGACTTGGTAGCAAGGTCCTTGACATTAGGGGCATCACTAATGTGGAACTTAATACGAAGGGCAAGAATCTTGGAGTTTGCATCATCTTGGCAAATCACACAACATGGAGAGTTACGTGAGACAAGGGGCATGGCTATGTTCCCCTTTATGCACTTCTCTTGAAAGTATCCAACCTCTTATGTGGGTCTCAGTAGGCGCTTATCAATCCAACTCAAGTAAACCAAATCAAACTCGAAGCAACAAACTCACCTAATTGACTAAGGGCATGAGTTCGCAAAATAGTTCTGTGCCCTTTGATGATTGAATGACGTGAGTGTGGAACATATAGATGAAATGATATGATTTTGAAGTCCTTGAGGAAAAGTTTTCAAAGTTTTATCCTAAGCATTCTTAACACAACAAATACAAGCGCAGTCACTTTTTGCAAACCTCTGAGGAAATAACATGGATCTCTCATTTCATGAGGAATGCAGCAATATGGCCAAACAATATTTTTAGTGGTACCACTAGAGTATCGCGGTCTTTCAAATCACCTGCCTAGTGTAAGCAATAAGTCATTGTCAGTCTCCCTAGGGCAAGGAGAAGCATTTGATCAAATACGTGAAAGTTGAGATGTCCAGAATACATTGTGGATTTACATGCATATCAGTATCACCCTGTCTTTTGCATTTATCTCTTGATCCTAGTATTTCATTATGGCTGCTTAATGGAAGTAGTTGTCTTGGTTGCACGAGCTAACCCCAAGTATAAGGTGTTCTTATGCTCAAGCAAGGTAGGTTCATCAAGGCATCATGCCCACCGTCTCTATGCAAGGAATAAAGGGCAACAAAAAGATGCACTGTAGAGTCTACCTCCCTGCCAACACACTTGGCCTTCAGAAAGAAGAAAGCTCAGCCTGAGGAACGTCATATCCTGGGAGAACACCTCAACTCTTTTGTGGAATGCCGTCAAGGGCATGCCAAGATCTCTGCCAAACAGAAAGAGAAACATTGCACTCATATTCATTGCTATTTACATCGCATGTTTCTATGCTAGGGGCAATTAGGTTGTCATTATCACACACAGTTGAGCTAGGATCAAGCATCCATTGCCTAAACAGGGGGCTTCTATTTCTTTCCAAAAGTTCAATTCAATATGCATATGTGTCATGGTTGCAAACCATATCACCCAAAGTGGTTCAACACTTGGACTAGGATTCTCAAAGTATGGTGGTCATGCCCCTGGCAGTCAGCATTAAAGGACTTCGGCACGTGGTCGACTCCAAGCCTGTTGCATGTTGTTTTCCTATCCATTGTTGTTTTCTAAACTATTCAAATATGGATTGTAGGATTCTCTTGTATTTCGGTCCTTGAAGTTATCAGGACCAACCACATCAGGCTTTGTGTCCATAACCGACAAAGCCAAGTCAAAGAAGCTGGAAAATAGCCTCGTAACTATTCCTGAGCAATTGGCACCGTGTCGGCAACATTAAAGTGGCTTCACACTTCACATCTCCAAAGCTCCTTGCTCTGCGCTTTCATCTCCATGTCAGCAGCTCTGCCTTCATAACTCGGAAGCCTCGCACTTGCTCCTCAGTAGCACCATGCACATACATGTTGGGTTTCATGAACTCTGAGCAACTTTATACTCAAACAGCCTCACGCTCAGCAGGTCCAATCTCAACAGTACAACACCTACTTTAGCTACCCCAAGCTCACATCTTGAAGATAAGCAGCCTCGCCACTTCCAGGCCGGTGAAACAATCCTATGGCCCCCACTTAATGCAGCCAACAACCAGCAAGAAAAAGCACCTGCATAAAGCTTACAATAACCTAGTGCACACTTCAGCCCTTCAAAAGGCATCCGTGTTACTAAAGCCCTCCAGAAGGCGTTTATGTTGCTAGATTTCGGAAAGCGTTTATGGTACCAGCTTGCAGAAAGCATTAAGCCACCAGAAGATGTTTGTGTCGCTAGAAAGCATTCAGCCTTGGAGACACCCCAAACATGTGGAATTTAGCCTTAAAAAAGCGATCCTCTGACTCTTGGTGTTCCTCTCGGCCGCCGCATCCTTCTGCAAAATCTCCCCTTTCAAAGGCAATCGATTTGAATCCAAGCGCCAACAAAACACTCATGGTATTTTGGGCCTGCAGCCAATAGAGTTTCTGATGGAGTGTAATCAAATCCAGTCTTGGGAGCATTCCCAAGCATGCATGATATCGAGCACCAGCATCGGAATAAATCAAAAGCCTCGCATAGATTGTCAAATGCCCGTCAGAAGCACTCCGAGCATGAGGAAACTAGCCTTGGGAGCATTCCCAAGCTTAAGAAGGATCAAGTATCAATCAAAACCTTGTAAGGGCTACCAACAGAAACAAGCCCAAAAGCCATCTGGTGGGCCTTCTTGCATAAATTCAGCAGCCCTGCACTCAAGCTCAAATGCCTCTATAGCTCTATGCTACGCTCAAGCCTTGCGGTGTTCATAGCCCGATACTTTCACCATCATATGCTATCTCTTGATACATTGGGTCTCTCGACCACCATGCCTCTTGGCATTGCATCTTTCGATGTATTGAGTCTCTCGACCATTATGCCTCTTGGCATTGTGTAACAACTCTGATTTTTACTAAATAAAAATTTCGTTGTTAATTCGAAAAGTCTTTGATTATTCTTGAATGGTTTATTAATCCCTTTTGAAAACCCTTGAGTCGTTTTTGGCAATCCGTCAAGATTCTTCACTCCGGGCAATAAGGTCATTTTCTAAAGACAAGTGTTTACATATTTTCCTTCTAAAGTCTAGAATCGTATTTCTTGACTAGAAATCCTACTTAGCAAGCCTAGTTAGTTAGCTTCTAACCGATTCATTGAGGTAACCTAACTACCAGTTCATTTCCAACCCTAGTTGAACCTTTTGAACCTTTCCAAACCCTAAAGGAACCCTTTGGACCAAAGTCATCTTTGACCTTTACCCATTGGACGATAAATGTTAGGGAAATCTTTATCCATTGGACAATAGGCCTTTCACCTAAGATATTTTATTAGATTTGACCAAGGTGCTCTTATATAGTATTATATAAGCTTATATACACATGTTTGGAAGATGTATATATATAATATTCCAATATTATACTTTACCTTGTTACCCATTGGACCATAAATGTTAGGAGAATTATTACCCATTGGATAATAGACTAATACTAGAGTATATTAGATAATTCCTTGTCTAGATTTCCCAAGGGATTCCCTAATTAAAGAATAGACATATACCATATATTATATTGCCCTAGGATTCCCTATGTACTTATTACTATATTATAATGAGACATGTGGCAAATTAGAGTATTTTAATGTAGAATTTTGACTAGGAAATCTCCTAGATCACCTAGTACATGCTTAAATATAATATAATACACTTGTACACCTACTTCTATATAAAATAAAGTTAGTACCCATGTGTTTAATGAAATTGTTTATTTGTAAATCTTTCTCTTTTAAAAACTATTAGTTTATGTAGTACATATGTACTTATATATCTTCTTGGTCTTATATATATACATATATATAGTACAAGGAGAGAGAGAGAGAGGAGAAGAGAGAGAGCCGAGAGGGAGAGGAGATAGAGAGCCAAGAGAGATGAGAGAGATAGGAGAGAGGAAGAAGCAAGATATGGTGTACCCTTTGGTCATTCTTCTACCAAATCTAAAGTTATACAATCATATAAGTACATGTACTTATGAAAGAAGTAAGATATGAAAGATATGAGATAGATTTAAGGTACAAGATTTTCTTACAACAAATCTTATACTCTTCCTAGTCAACCACCAACCCTTTGTCCTTCCATGCTTATTTATGCATATGTACCTTGAACTAGGAAGAAGGAAAGAGAGAGAGAGAGAGAGAGAGAGAGAGAGAGAGAGAGATAAGAGGGAGAGAGAGAGAGAGGGAGGCCGGATGGAGAGGGAGAGAGAGAGTGTGATGTGTGCAAGTGTACTCACCCCATCTTGACCAACTTCTTACATCATCCAAGGACAACCAAATCTAATTTCCTTTTACTCTTTCTTGATCAAACAAGTTTCCTAAGTACTAGACAAGACTAGAAACCCTTTAGAAAATTACTAAATCTTGTACAAACCTTCCTCCAATCTTCCAAGATCAAATCCAAGTACCAAATCCAATCTATCAAGCTTCCAATCCATTTGAAAGATGAAAGAAATCCAAGATAGGAGAGAGAGAGAGAGATAGATTTCGGATAGAGAGAGAGAGAGAGGGGAGACTTGGCCTATAAATAACAAGCCATTCCAAGCTTAAACTCACACCTCAAAGCATTGCTCTCACTTCTCTCTAGAATTTCTAAGCCTTCTTTCTTCCAAAGTTCAAAATTTCTTCTTGTTCTTGAAGTTCCTCCCAAGTTCTTCAAATAACTCATCCTAAGCCACCACTAAACCGCCACCCGATCACCCTACCGATCCAAAAGTTTTAGTAGTGTTAGTCAAGATCTAGTTTCGAGAGAAACCTTTCTCTTTAGAAGCTACCGGAAGCCATTCTTAAGAAGTTACTCCGTCCAACCACCAACGTACTTTCCATAGTCATCTCTACCGCCAAGAAGAATGGTAGATAGATCTTACCCCCTAAACTCTAAGTATAGCGTATTGTATGCATATTTTGAAATGATTGTAGACTTTTTCTGCGACCTCTAAATTCTTAGTATACGTAGAATTTCAATAAACATATGTTGTTTTGAACTTTTGAAAAGGAAGAATGAATTTTGAAAGATAATGTTCATAGCTTAACTTTAAGTATTCGTATTTTGATCTTAGAATGATTATGAGCATGCATACGTGTTTACTTGTCTACTTGTTGCTGATAAAGCATAGGTGGTTTACCACTCCAAAGGTGTCCGTCCATGTGGCACTATGCTTTACTTTGTGTGATTAAATGTTGAGAATGATGATATGATAAAGTGAGCATGCTATTTAATATAGATGTAGACACCTCCCAAGCGGGATATCGCCATACAGATTGATCACGTTGTTTGTTCGATTGGTTGCTCACATCATAAACCAAAATCATGGACATTCCCATGGCTAGGAACATCGCCACATGATAACGGTTATCATCAAATAGAGTCGCCACCCAGTTTATTAAAACTGGGAAAACAGATAGAGATTCTGGATACGGGAGCCAAAAGTACAATAAGGGGAAGGTGTTAGGCACCCCTCTTTGCCCAGTCGTGAGACTGGCCCATAATCATTCAACATAAGACGTATAGATGCTTTGTTTAATTCCAACACATAGTCTGTTTATTTATTCCTTTAAACAGTAAGCAAAGTGAGCCAGTGCGATAATTGAAGCATGCATTCAGAAAGCAGGAAACCAACAAAATTGTCCCAGGGAAATGGATCCCGCGGCCGGTGAATTGATCTCACGGCCGAGGGATCCTCCTGGTTTTATTTATCGGTCGAGGGATCGAAACCCCGGTCGATGTTCTTCCTCACACCAGACAGAAAAGTTAGCAAACGATTAAATGCTACGGTTAGCCATAAATGCGATAAGTAAAACAAACCAGAGGCCGTTGGGCCTCACCACCTTGATCCCTCAGTTGCTTGATTGCTTTGGATTGGGCGTGATTGATTGATTGCTTGATCGAGAACCCTAGAGCTAGGGTTTGAACTTCGGAGTTTGATCGCCGGATTGACGGCTGCCTTCGGAAGGTTAGGGCTTTTGGAGTATGGGATTGAGGGAGTATTTGTGCAGAGTTTCGAGGTTTGATTGAGTGTGTAGGTATCTCAATTTCTGTGTGCTAATTCGGAGCCCAAAGGCCCCTTTATATAGGCATAGGGATGACTCACTCCGGCCAATCAAATCACGAGATGGCAATTGCAATTGCAATGCATCTCTAACTCTACGTCGTGATCTCCGAACGTAGCCCGAACGCATCGGAAAGGTAATGTAGTTGGATCAAACCAAACGTCTGACAGAATGTTCCAAAGTCTGGAAAAAGGTCGATCTGGCGGCCGAGCAAAGGATGTCGCGGCCGTGGAATGGATGTCTCGGCCGAAGGATAGATCTCGCGGCCGAGGGATTGATCTCTCAGGGAGATTTTGCTGGCAACAGGTTGCTCGGGTGAGGGATTGATGTTGTGGCCGTTAGATCGATGTCACGGCCGTCAGATGGATTCTCCTAGGCTTCTGTATTTCTGTCTGAAAGGCTGTATGGCTTTGAATTGGGTCCTCTAAGTGGTCAAAGTTCTCACCGAAAGTCCTAAGGTCCTCAAAGAAGCAATCAGCAATCATTGTATCCATTTCATCATCGGGATTGTCCCAAGGTGGGACTTGAAATAATCGTTAGGCCAAATTGGGGTGTCTACAGATGCCCCTCTTTGACTGCGACGGATCGCGAGACATGTTTGAGTAAGAGTCAAAGCTGTAAAAAGCAACTCAATTTGGTCCAACCACTATTCCAAGGGGTTTTCGAAAAAGGTTTTGTTATGGTCAGGCCGGGAGGCTGCCTACGTATTCCACAAGGGAAATTCAGACCAATCGTAGTTCGGGCAAAAGAAGTTTTGTTATGGTCGGACCCGGAGGCTGCCTACGTATTCCACAGGGGAAATTCAGACCAATCGTAGTTCGGGCAATAAAGAAAAGCAAAAAGTTTGGAGGGTTAGAGACAGAAGACGTACCTTAGGGCTTAAAAAGCCATAGTGTGACGTACCTAGACTGAGCCAGGGTTTTGGCGAAGAGTAGTTGAAGGAGCGCGGGGCTACCTGGGGAGTTTCTTTGCGGAGAGCTTCCTTAGTATTTTGGGGTAGATCAGTACACTGCATGTGCGTTTGCTTTTCTTGATCGTCCTTACTTTGACTGAAAGGAGCTCGGTAGAGTAGCCTATCCTTGCGAATGAGCTGGATGGGATTGATGTAATGGGGTGGAATCCAAACCATCTGCTGGGATGAGTTGGACGCCGGTTTGTTTTTGAGATGTAGGGGAGGCGCAGGGCCAGTAGCTGGAGCACGAAGCTTTGGCGATGAGGGGACCGAGGCACGGAGCCGGTTGTAGTCATGAGGCGAGAGCCTGGAGAGTGATTAATAGGACCGAAGTGCGGAGCTGGTGTTGATCATAAGGTGAGAGCCTGAGGTGATTGATAGGACCGAAGCGCGGAGCTGGTGTTGATCATAAGGCGAGAGCCTGAGGTGATTGATAGGACCGAAGCGCGGAGCTGGTGTTGATCATAAGGCAAGAGCCTGAGGTGATTGATTGAGGCGTGGAGCCTGCTGTGGTTTATGAGGCGGAGGCCTGAGGAGATTGGATAGGACCGAAGCGCGGAGCTGGTATTGATCAGGATGAGAGTCTGTGGTGTCAGAGCTTTGAGCTTGACGTGATGAACCGAAGCACGGAGCTGGTATAAGGCAAGGGCCTGAGATGAAGAAACTAAGGCGTGGAGCCTGCTACAGTCTTGAGGCGAGGGCCTGAGTTGTCGAAGCTTAGAGCTTGACGTGATATGAACCGAAGCGTAGAGCTGGTTGCATTCTGATGGTCTGCGCATGGAGCTTTTCCATCATAAGTGTTGGCATGGAGCCAAAGGATCAAGGCGCTGGATCGATCAATAAAACTGAGGCATAGAGCCGGTTGATTTGTAGGATTGACCTGTTTCATGAGAGATATGCAGAGTGTATATGTGCAATGCTTGTTCGTTAGATGTGAACAGATACGATGATGCAGACTCAATGTGAGAATGTTGATGCAATATGTGCACGGGCCCGTGCGTGTGTGTTTGTTTTAAGCTTAGAGCTTCTATCAAGTTCCGGACTTGAGCATTCAGAGCGTAGAGCTCGAGCATTCGGACGGCAGAATCCGAGCATTCAAAGTACAGGCTTTGAGTGTCCAGTACGCAGTGGTTGGGCATCCAAGCGTAGAGCTTGAGCATTCAAGTGTATAACCTGAGCATCTAGTACACAGTGGTTGGGCATCCAAGCGTAGAGCTTGAGCATTCAAAAATGTTAGATTTTTTAGCATTCAGGCGTAGAGCCTGAGAATAGATGTCTTGATTGTTGGGGTGGCTTAGAGCCTGTTGCTTGTTTACGGCTTCGAGCCAGTTGAGATGTTGGGCTTTGAGCCGCTGAGTTTATGGCTTCGAGCCATTTCAGAGGGTAGATACAGGCTTTGAGCCTATTAGAGTAATGGGCTTGGAGCCGCCGAGGTGGTAGATATAGGCTTCGAGCCTGTTGAGATAATGGGCTTTGAGCCGCTGAGGTAATAGACATAGGCTTTGAGCCTATTAAGAGCTTGATTGTGTACGGCTTCGAGCCAGTTGTGATAACAGGTGTAGAGTCTGTTGTTGTGATAGCGAGCACAGAGCTGCTGATTCGAGGGCTTCGAGCCGCTGGGTGATAGTAGACGTAGAGTCTGTTGAGATAGGCTTCGAGCCTATTTGAGGTGATGGCTTGGAGCCATTTGAGATAATAGGCTTTGAGCCACTAAGTTGTGATAAAGGGCGTAGAGCCTGTCGATAATGGGCTTAGAGCCGCCAAGATGGTTGTTATGGGTTCGAGCTAGTTGAGATAGCGGGCTAGGAGCCGCTGAGTCGTGTAAGGATGATGGGCTTTGAGCCTGTCAGGATAGTGGGCGTAGACTCTGAGTTCGTATAGGCATAAAGCCGCTGAGTGAGTTGATATGGGCGTAGAGCCTGTCAATAATGGGCTTGGAGCCGTTGAAGTTTTGAGCTCAGGGCTGCTAAGTGTCTTGTTTTGCCGGCCAGCAGTTTGTGGAGAGAGATTTTCCTCATGCTTGGGTATGCCCCCAAGGCTGGTGTTGATTATGTTGCATTGGCTTGGGGATGCCCCCAAGGCTACTTGGTTGGTCGAGGACTTAAAAGTCTGTAGCGGCTTGAATTGGTGCACTGAGCATGATCTGATGTTGCTGGGGAAATTTGATTAAGGGGCCAGGAGATCGATCCCTCGGCCGAAGAATTGATGTCTCGGCCGAGGAATTGATGTCTCGGCCGTGAGAACGCCAAAAAGTCAGGAAATCGATTTAAGTTCAGTTAAATCGATCTTACGGCCCATTTAATCCCTTCTTCTCCTCCTCTCTCATTTTCCTTCGTTCCTCTCGCCCGACGACCACCGCACGCCGCCGCCCTCCTCCACTACCGTCGGCCACCAGCATCTCCGGCGACCATCCTCTCCGACCACCGCCGTCATTGCCGTTGCTGCTGGCTTCGGTTGTCTGAAACCGTTGGTTTTCTTTTTTTCTTGGCTTGGACGTGATGGCCACGCCATCTTCGGGCGTTGCAGGTTCATCCTCGCACCCTTCATGTAGGTGCGAGCATCCATCTTCCGATGAGGAGGCGATTGAGGAGCCCGGTTTGTTTGATGCTGCTACCTACGTTCGTCCTTCACGTAGGCTGGGTTATGGCGGTTTTCTGCAATACCGCCCTCCTGTTGGTGGCCCAGAGGCCGAGGTGGTTCGTCGAGAGCCTGAGTTTCACCTGAGCGTTCTGAATGTGCCGGTGAGTTTCCTGAAAAGTAAAAAGTTTTACTTTAGTTCGGAGTTTTGGAAATCCTTGCATTTTAGAATAAAAGTTTTTGCTTGCGGGATGAAAAACCCATTTTGGCTAGGAGCGTGAATATGAGGAACCCATGTTTGGGTTGAATTTATTTTTGTTTAAGGAAGCTAAAATAACTATGCCCCCTGTCTAGGCAATGCATGCTTTTAGATGTTAATCTGACGCCCCTTAGTATTTTCTTTGTTTATGCAATCATGAGATTAACTCCCTTTTGTCTTTGGCAGAGAAATAGGAGGCTGGAAGCTCGCGGTGGAGGCAAGGAGGTGCATAGATGGTTCTTGAAGCTACCAGAGCAGGCTCGGGAATTAGTACGTGCTGCAGGTTTCGAGACGTTCATTCTGGGCCTCGATCTTCCAAAGATGGATTGGTCATTGATGACCTCGCTGGTTGAGAGGTGGTGGCATACCACCAATACCTTCCATTTTCCTGCTGCTGGTGAGATGACTATCACTCTGGGTGATTTTTCTTTGTTGACTGGCCTGCGGATAGGCGAAGTTGCTCTTCGAGTTGACCCCCGGCTTTGGGAGCGAGAGGGTGCTTTGAGGTGGTTTCTGGGCAAGGTGCCCCCTGTTCGTTCTCGAGGTCATGTAGATCTTGCTTGGCTAAGCAAGACTTTCATGGTGGCTGATATTCTAACCCAGGTGAGTGCTGAACAGTTGACGCGGGCCTTCCTTTTTTACCTCCTTGGGCAAACGTTGTTTGCCAACAAGGATGGTTCGGTACACACACAGTTTTTGGCTCCTTTGCAGCACTTGGGAGCTATTCGGGAGTTTGACTGGGGCTCGTCTGCCTTGGCCACTCTGTACGGCAGTCTTGGAGCTTGCTCGCGGGACAAGAGTCCCATTCTTTGTGGTCACTTTCGAGTGCTTGAGGTATGTATCGTTCCTTTGTACTTCTGTTTTCACTTTAGCCTTTTCCTAGTTCTGAACTTGCTTTGGTTAACCTGCTTTTCAGCTCTGGGCTTTTGAGCACCTTCTTCAGTTTCCTCCTGAGACTAGGCACGGTGATGCGAACTGCATACCTCGTTACGAGCGATGGTTGATGGGGCAACGGAGGCCACGGTCACCAGTCTTGAGCCTTCCCGAGTGGCGGCGAGTTTTGGACCGACTGACGGTTGATCAGGTACCTTTTTCTTTGTACCTCTTATCCTTTGGACTTCCATATTTTTGTGTCGGGGCTGATTTGTCCTTGCTTTGTAGGTACGGTTTGACCCTTGGGGTGGTGTACCAGAATGCCCCTCTTGCACGTTGTAGAGTTCCTGGACCGGACTCGTAGCTTGCTCGAGGTCCATTTTGCCGAGCCTGGTACTTAGGCGATCGAGTGGCTAGTTAGTGGTCACGTGTCGAGGCTCTTCAGCTTGTTCCTCCTTCTCCTCCGGTATCCATGAGGTCCACTTCCTTGATGTCGAGGGAAGATCTGAAGATGCCCGGATCAGAGATTGGGCGGGTTTACTCCTCCAGGCAGGTGACTATACTGCCGTCTTTTCTTGACCCCTCTGTTGAGGCTCCTCCCGTTGTTCCTGTTTGCCACGAGCTCCTTCGTTTGTCTCCTTCCACTCAGACGATGGGGAGGAGGAGCGCCTGACGCTGACTCCTTGCACGACCCCGCTCTATACTTTGCCAGTCGGGGCTTCACAGGTATTTTTAACTTCCTATGTTAGCTTTCATCATTTCGCATTGTACCCTTGCTTTAGATGTTTGTAATGCTTGATTGTTCCACAGGTGCCTGCCGAGATAGTGCAGGAATGGCTTCATGCCTATCAGAGTACAGAGGTTTTGGTTCGGAGACAGCGCCGTAGGATTCTCGAGGTATGACTTTCTTCATGAGCTTTATCTGCTATGCATTATCCCTTGAGTCTGAATGTTTATATCTTTCTTGGCTGCAGCTTGAGGCTGAGAGAGTATCGGCTGCTGAGGGGAATGTGGGGACCAGTGAGCAGCCTTTGCCTTCTTCTCAGAGATCGCCTAGGGCTTTTCTTTTCCCTATTCATAGTTAGTAGATGATAGGCAGAAACTATATTTGTATAGTAAAAGCAATAACAGCAACGGTTTTGTAAACAAGTTTTTGAGAAATGAGAAATGCCTTTCATGCCCCAAATGTTTTGATAGTCAGAACATGGCTTTTTGAACAAGTATTTGCTGATAGACAGTTATTTTGTGTGAAAAATATTTGGCCGAAGAATCGATCATTCGGCCGAAGGATCATTGTTGCGGCCGAGGTATTGATTGTCCGGCCGTTATATCTATTTTCCCAAGGAAGATAGGTTTTGCTTTAGCCAAGTGGCATCCTGTTTCACATCCTTTCCTATGCTTAGTCTTTGATTTTCTGTCTCCTGCCTTTGCCATGCTTTACAGCCTGATTGCCAAACTTTAAGAGTCTTTTGAAGGATCATACCCTTTGTATTGACGACTTTTGGTTTAGAGAGGATGAACTACAATTCTTATGTGTCTTTGTTTTTGCCAATTCCTTGGAAAATGACTAACTCATCTTTTGTGAGCTCAATGCGCAGGGTTAGCTACGCCTATCATTGAATACAAACATGTTGGTATCATCTTTCTTCCCTCCAAATGTTTGGGCCACATCTCGACGCGAGATTGCCTACGTATCCCAATCAGGGAATCAGGCCTTTTACGTAGTTCCAAGATCACCACCTTTTGGGGTTGGGTTTTCACTCTTGGTTTTTCTTTCTTTCATGCTCTAAATTTTGCCTAGGTTACCTGATAGAGGTTGAGTCCCTAGCGAGCTTTCCTTTGAATGCCTTAACTTTTGCCTAGGCTGTGTTTTTGTTTTGCCTTTGTCCTAGCAGGCTCTGCTCTTACCTTTGCTTGGGTGTATAGATTGCCCAACGAGCATTTTTCTCTCAAGAAGGTTCTGGTGTTTTTGGAGAGGAATCTGATGGAGATGTTCTTATGAATCTTCTGTTGCGTTTGTACTTTCACAATGGGCAAGCTAACCCTAAGTGTTCTCACGGAGATAGCGTCTTCTTCCTGAGTTTTGGTAAAAACCTAGTTCTAAGTAATTAGAGTTCATCCTTTCCTTTCCTTTTATCGGGGACACAAAGATTTTGATCCCTTCGAATTCTTCCCTTGTTTTGGCAATGAGAGCATAGTGCATGGCAATTGCAATTTAGAAATTTGGATTTAGATAAGCATAATCTGGAAGATGAAAAAGGAATTCTCTTAGCGAAGATAAAATGCCCAAACAGGGGCCCAAAACTCGTTCTAGTTTGTTTAAAGCGAAAACAATGTTTTATTGTTTCTTATTTGCCATGTTGTGACTTCTCAGCTACTGCAGCATGTCGGGGTCATTTCCCTTGTCTTTTGCAACTTTGTACTCTTTCCCACCCTCTTCCTTGCCAAACAGAGCCTTTGAACCGGGTTCATCTTTTGCACGATGGCTACCTCCTTGAACCATGAGTAATCCCCAGATGGATGTGTCAGCAGAAAACTCCCTTTCTCTTTCCTCATTGATTGCGTGATTATCAGCTATTTCCTCCTGATTGAATAGTGATGCCAAGGAGGTTTCATCGAGCGGATCATTGCACTCTTCTTCCATTTCATCAAAGTCGCTTTCCCCTGTTTTATAGGGTTCTGTGCACATGAAATCTAGATCTTCTCTTTCCTCTATCCATTGACTATAATCGCACTCGTCGTAAGGGTTGACCCATGGCTGCATTTGGAACTCCTCTACTTTCTCAATGAGATTGATTGTTTCCCAAACAATGGGTGGTGTTGGAATTTTGGGACGATTGATGCGTACCACTATTTGGGCAGGCTCGAAGCGAGCGTGCCTTCTCATCATGATGACCCTTTCTTTTTCCTTCTTCCTATTCTCAAACCAGATACGAAGCCATTCGTCATCTTCTACAAATGGAATGTCTGGATCCTCCAAATTGTGTTTCGCCCAAGAGTGTTCCTTCCACTTCCTTAGCTTTTCCTCCTCTACCTGATCTTTGCTGCTTATGTCGGACATATCAATGTCAATTACTTCTGACTGATCAGAATTATCATCCTCCTCCTCCTCTATCATGAAACATTCGTCCTCCTCAGGGAAGGTTAAGTTAGGTTTGGTTTGTTTGTCTTGGACAACGTATTGGCTGGGATTGTATGTGGGGTTGTGAGAGAGATTTATGAGATTGATGCTTCGAGGTGGTGGTTCGGCATTATGAGTAGGGAGTGGGTTAGCTTGCCCATCAGGTTTTGGTGGTTTTATGGTTCGACTATCAATAAGATCTTGAATGTCGTGACGAAGACGCATACAATTGTCTGTTTCGTGCCCAGGATGTTGGTGATAGGCGCATTGCTTGTTTGGATCATGGTTTGGACCATAGGGCGGCGGAGGAAGTGGCTTGTTTAGAGGTTTAAGATGCCCTTGACGGCTAAGGATGGTCAAAGCTTGGGACAAGGTCATATAGAGAGGATCAAAGTTGCGACGAGGTCGATTTGAACTTCGGGATGGGCTAGTTTGGAAAGGGTCTTGAGACAAAGAGCCAAGGGCATTCACGGAGGCGTGAGATGTACGGCTAGAGAAGGTTTTCTTAGGTGGAGGAGTGGCCTCTTCTTTCCCAATGAGTCCTAGCTTGATTCCATCTTCGATTTGCAACCCAGTGGCATGCAAGCGCTTGAAATCGGTGATAGCCTGTGTGTAAATATGCCTGAGATATTTGGGTTGTAAATTTTTGACAACTATCCTCACTTGGTCTTCCTCGGAGGGACGGTTCTTCATCTTGGCAGCCTTTTCCCTCCATCTTGCCACAAAGGTGGCGAAGTCCTCATTGGAATCCTGTTTGGTCATTTCCAAGTCTCGAGTTGTTAGTTCAATTTGGACGTTGTATGCATATTGCTTGACGAAAGCATTGGCGATTTCTGGCCAAGTTTGATAATGTACAAACTCTAAAGTGAGGAACCAGTCGAGAGCACTTCCGGTGAGGGTTCGTTGGAACAACTGGGCGATGAGCTCGTCGTTCAAGCCCATCGGCTTCAGGGTGTTGATAACATGGCGAACATGACTGGTAGGGTTGCCAGTTCCATTGAACTTCTCAATGTTGGGCATCTTGAAATTCTCAGGCAGCTTGGATTCTGGGAAGAGGCAAAGTCCCTCGAAATCCAGAATTTGATCCCCTTGCGAACGAGCCAAGGCTTGTTTGATTTCCTTGACTTGTTTGGTCAACTCAGGACTTTCTGCCAATATCACTTTATGGGGGTTCTCGTCTTCCATTGATTTTTCCTCATCCTCAGCATCTCTAGCTGCCTTTTCTGCTAGTAGCGCAGTGATTTGAGCTTGGAGCTCGGCAATAGTGGCGTCGTTGTCTGCCATGAAGGTAGAAGGGTTGCTTGACGAAGCTTGAGGTTTAGTGAATGACGGGGTCTGTTGAGGGGATGACCGGGAAGTTTCTGAGAGCGATCGAAACCGTTGTGGTGAGGGTGTTTTGTCAGATGAAGATGATAGACGGGAGGGTTGCAGAGACCTTTGTTTGGCGTAGCTTCGGGTGTTATAAGAGTACAAAGTTGGCTGTGGTTGCTTCTTTGATTTACCTATTGTGCCTGCTTTAAAAGTAGAATACCTGGAAGTCAGTATTCGGCCTGTGTAGGGTTAGGATTTGGGCTGAAAATCCCAACCCTTCTGCACAGAAAGAGTTAATTACAACAACAGATGATACAAGGTGTGAGGAAGAACTTTTGCAAGTAAAATGCAAGTAGGTTCCTAGCCTGTAGGTTCCTGTCTTAGTTTGATAAGTTCTATGGCTTTCTAAAGCATGCAAGGTTTTTGGTAGTTTCAGGGTGCTCCGTTGTCACAGGGCACCAATCCTCTCTCCAACCCATCATAGGCGGTGATTGGGTGATACCCTTTTTGATATACCACTAGGTACGAGTGACTGTGGAGTTTGCTGGAACCCCCAACATAGCCCGTGTCACGCCGGGATATCGGGTGAACTCAACGGGTTGCCCGCTCGATGCATATGATAGATGAATTAGACAAGGCATGTATTAGTCTTATGTTGAACTTTTTGGTTATGGCTCTCATATCCCCAGCAGAGTCGCCAAAAACTGTAGACACCTCCCAAGCGGGGCATCGCCATACAGATTGATCACGTTGTTTGTTCGATTGGTTGCTCACATCATAAACCAAAATCATGGACATTCCCATGGCTAGGAACATCGCCACATGATAACGGTTATCATCAAATAGAGTCGCCACCCAGTTTATTAAAACTGGGAAAACAGATAGAGATTCTGGATACGGGAGCCAAAAGTACAATAAGGGGAAGGTGTTAGGCACCCTATCTGCGGTCGAGAGAGCGGCCCATAATCATTCAACATAAGACGTATAGATGCTTTGTTTAATTCCAACACATAGTCTGTTTATTTATTCCTTTAAAGAAGTAAGCAAAGTGAGCCGGTGCGATAATTGAAGCATGCATTCGGAAAGTAGGAAACCAACAAAGCTGTCCCAAGGAAATGGATCCCGCGGCCGGTGAATTGATCTCACGGCCGAGGATCCTCCTGTTTTATTTATCGGCCGAGGAATGAAACCCCGGTCGATGTTCTTCCTCACACCAGACAGAAAAGTTAGCAAACGATTAAATGCTACGGTTAGCCATAAATGCGATAAGTAAAACAAACCAGAGGTCGTTGGGCCTCACCACCTTGATCCCTCAGTTGCTTGATTGCTTTGGATTGGGCGTGATTGATTGATTGCTTGATCGAGAACCCTAGAGCTAGGGTTTGAACTTCGGGGTTTGATCGCCGGATTGACGGCTGCCTTCGGAAGGTTAGGGCTTTTGGAGTATGGGATTGAGGGAGTATTTGTGCAGAGTTTCGAGGTTTGATTGAGTGTGTAGGTATCTCAATTTCTGTGTGTTAATTCGGAGCCCAAAGGCCCCTTTATATAGGCATAGGGATGACTCACTCCGGCCAATCAAATCACGAGATGGCAATTGCAATTGCAATGCATCTCTAACTCTACGTCGTGATCTCTGAACGTAGCCCGAACGCATCGGAAAGGTAGTGTAGTTGGATCAAACCAAACGTCTGACAGAACGTTCCAGAGTCTGGAAAAAGGTCGATCTGGCGGCCGAGCAAAGGATGTCGCGGCCGTGGAATGGATGTCTCGGCCGAAGGATAGATCTCGCGGCCGAGGGATTGATCTCTCAGGGAGATTTTGCTGGCAACAGGTTGCTCGGGTGAGGGATTGATGTTGTGGCCGTTAGATCGATGTCACGGCCGTCAGATGGATTCTCCTAGGCTTCTGTATTTCTGTCTGAAAGGCTGTATGGCTTTGAATTGGGTCCTCTAAGTGGTCAAAGTTCTCACCGAAAGTCCTAAGGTCCTCAAAGAAGCAATCAGCAATCATTGTATCCATTTCATCATCGGGATTGTCCCAAGGTGGGACTTGAAATAATCGTTAGGCCAAATTGGGGTGTCTACAATAGAATTGGATGATCTTGCTAGTTTAGTTTCAAGATTACTATGATTACATGAAAAGTCTTACCGCGGAGTCTATGCATGAGAATGAGACACGAAAACCAAGAAAGTTAGAAACATGACACCTAGGGTGTGGCTAAGGAAAGAAAATGTTTGAAATGGTAAAATATTTTTGAAACTACATAATGACTAAGAATGGGAGTCATTATGGGAGTACGGGTGTTTTGTGTGCCAATGGGAACCCGGCGCGACGAAACCATTGTGAGGATACTCAAGAACCCGGCGCGGCGGAATCGAGGTTGGGTGTGTGGCTTGGTTATCCATGGAGATGAGCCAATGCAAGTTTTGTGTGCCAATGGGAACCCGGCGCGGCGGAACCATTGCGAGGATACTCGGGAACCCGACGTGGTGGAACTGAGGTTAGGTGTGTTAAAATGATTTTGGAAGTGTTAATGAAGTGGAAATTGATGACACGGTCTACGATGAGTCGCGTAGGAGAAACACAGAAAATCATGACACCAACGATAGAAAGATAGTGAATGTGGTTGCGTCATTGCTAATTATGTTGTTGAATGAGCATGTGTAATTGTTTATATGCTTCTTTGTTGTAAGTTAAGGGTTAGTGGGTATGGTTTATTCTATTGAGCTTTGTAAGCTCACGCTGTTGCCTTTGGTGACCCTAACATATTATATTGGTGGCGACGTCGGTATAATGTGTCAGATCTTATAGACGAACAGGGTGAGATGTACACTTTGGAGGCTTTTGGAGCCGAAGAGCTGGCTAGGATGGAAGAGCAGGCAGAGCTGTAGTTAGGAACCTTAGTTCCCTCCCTGATTGAATAAATGTACTCCTTGTGAGGTTGATGATGTAATAATGAGCCAAACTCTTCATCTTTTATTTCAATAAAATGTTTATTTAACGTACCCAAAAATGGGGGCGTTACAACTTGATATCAGAGCTTTAGGTTCAAAACCTCGGCCATGGGTAGAATGGGTAGAACCACGAGATAGTTTGACCGTTGCACAAACGTGAATTGAGTTTAAGTTTACCGTCCCAAATTGGGTGGAATTCTGACAAAACAATCTTCGGATTGAAGCAAGGTGTGGAACTGGCAATACCACCGAGCTGGGAATTCCCGAACAATTGGATGATGACTTAAATCAAGAAACGGATGTGGAATAAGAAAAATCCAAGTTCTTTAAGTAGATTGCAAAACTCTGTCTTAAAACATTACTAATTGAGGTTTAAAACTCCTTCCTTGTAGATGAACCACCTGGGTTACCTAGTCAACCTATTGGCAGGAGCTCGTCACCTCAAATTTGCCATAGAAGCTATGACAACCCAACTAGTGGAGCACCCTGACTTTGTTGCTGCCGTACTCACAGAAACCCGAGATTTCACAAGAGTACAACAAAACACCCCTATTCCTATGGAAAGAGACCCCTGGTTTCCAGTGATGTTTCCTATCCTTCATGCCTATAGTGAGTTCTTTGGTACCCTGCCCCCGATGGAAAACTTTGAGGTTAAGGAGGAATTCAAAGGTGATGAGGACACCGATGGGGCAACTAAAGAGGAAGACCTGTTGAGTGAAGAGAATCTCGAGGAGGACGAGACCCCAAGGGCTGAGAATGCCGATTAGACGTATCTAAGATAACTTGTAATAATTGTAATCCTTTGGGATGTAGGATGTCAAAAATTAGGACCATCGTCGCCTGTTTAGAATTTCGCTAAGTAGTACTTTCCCTATGTTTGGGGATAATAAGCTTACTTATGTGGTGGGAGACTTAGACCAAAAAGAAACCTTGTAGAAGTATTATGTAGGATCGTTTCAACTTGTATTAGGAAGAATCTTATGTCTCTGCTTGTCTTTTGTAGTAGAACTCTATGCTTATGTTGTAATTCTCTGCTTATCTATGAAAAAGTTTGTCTTATTTTTCAAAGAGTAATGTTGCATCCTGCTTAAATTACTGCTTCCAATCTTAGAGAAAAAAATCAAATTCGAAAAACCTCCCCCTTGCGATTTTTACTCGTAGATGGTGAACCGACGCAGTGGATTAGGATATGAGGCCGGAGAATCCTCTAACGTGAACCCCAACCTAACCCAAATCATGCAAGCATTTGTGGCTGCTTTGAATGCCAACCGCCGAAACCCAAACCGCGATGATGAACCTATGAACCGAACTCGAGCCATGAACGAATTCTGCAAATGTCGACCCCCGACTTTCAATGGAGATACCAACCCTACCGTGGCTGAAACTTGGCTGAAAGAAGTCAAGGTGATCCTGGACACCTTGGAGATTACCCGCGATGGAGATCGTGTAGCCTTAGCCACGTACCAACTGAAGGGAGAAGCCCGTTATTGGTGGGATCTGATGGAGGCAACCCATGCCATAGCCACCATGACCTTCGCTGAGTTTGAAACCTTGTTTCTTGACAAGTATTTTCCCACACCCCTACGCCTAGCCAAGGAACAAGAATTCATGAACCTGAAACAAGGAACGATGACCGTTACCCAATACGCGGCCAAGTTCGAGGAATTATCCCGTTACGCCCCGACCGCCGTAGCAACCGAAGACAAGAAGGCGAGAAGATTCGAGTGGGGACTAACAACCGCTTGAAGGGCTGTGGTAGCTCAAGCTTTCACCACCTATGCTGGGGTGGTAAAATGTGCACTCCGGCTAGAGAGCGAGGAGGCGGACTTTAAGACCCGCTGGAGGAAGGCAACCAGCCATACTGGCGGACCGATCCGAACCCAATCGCCTAACAACCACCGTGGACCCTACCCTACCAAATCCTTTGCCCCGTCCCAAAACGCCCAAGCTTGGAAGACTACCGCACCAGGACGTGGTGAACCACAAAGGAATGGCAGAAACATAGCGACAGTTCAGTGCTTCAACTGTAACGACCCCGATTTTTGGTAAATAAAAATTTCGTTAAAAATTTGAATTTTTAAAATTTCTTTTTAATAATCCGTCATAATTAGATTTTCTTCACTCCGAGCAATCTAGTCATTTTCTAAAGACAAGTGTGCTAGAATATTTTCCTATAATTGAGATGAAGTCTTAGAATTTCATTTCTTGGCTAGAAATCCTACTTAGCAAGCCTAGTTAGCTTCTAACCGATTCATTGAGGTAACCTAACTACCAACCCACTTAGTTACATGCTTCCAACCCTAGTTGAACCTTTCCAAACCCTAAAGGAACCCTTTGGACCAAAGTCATCCTTGACCTTTACCCATTGGACGACAAAAGTTAGGGAAATCTTTATCCATTGGACAATAGGTTTTCCCACCAAGGTGATGTCATTAGATTGTTCAAACTACACTTATATAATTATATATAGGCTTATGTACACATGCTTGAAAGTATACATATATATTATTCTAAGTAAAGTACTTTCCATCTTTATCCATTGGTCCATAGAAATTAGGGAAAATATCACCCATTGGTCAATAGGTTTAGTCTTCCTATCAAGTACAAGATCCATTAGTTTAATAGATTTGCCATGTGTCAATATCCATATATATATATATATATATATATATATAGATGATGTAAGCATAGTACTTTCCATCACCCATTGGATAATAATTGTTAGAAGGATTTTGATTCATTGGACAATAAGGCCAAGTCAAGCCAAAGTACTAGGCTTTAATAGTTTAATTACTTATTAGATCTTCCATGTACCTAATTGCTTAAAGTAATAGATATGAATATGTCATCCTAGGATTCTTTTGTACTTTAATAATAAATTGTGTAAGACATGTGCCAATTAGACTTAGTTTATTAGGGAATTTTGACTAAAAAGTTCTAGTAAGATCATATAGTACTTGTGTACTTTCATACTTGGTCAATACATGTACATATATATATTATTCAAAGTATATATTACTTTGCTTCTTTATCCATTGGATAGTAAATGTTAGGAGAATTGTTACCCATTGGTCAATAGGTTAGTCTTTCTACCTAGTACAAGATCTATTAGTTTAATAGATTCACCATGAGTCATTGTACTTATATATATACATTATGCATGCATAGTACTTTCCATCTTTGTCCATTGGATAATAAATGTTAGGAGAATTGTTACCCATTGGTCAATAGGTTAGTCTTTCTACCTAGTACAAGATCTATTAGTTTAATAGATTCACCATGAGTCATTGTACTTATATATATATATAGTACCTTCCATCTTTGACCCTTGGATAATAAAAGTTAGGGTAAATATTATTCATTGGATAATAAGCTAGTCTTTCTACCTAGTACTAGGACTTATTAGTTTAATTAGATATGCCATGTACCTAATAGATTAAAGAAATGGATATGATATCTTGCCCTAAGATTCTTTGTACCCTAATACTATTTTATAAAGGGAAACATGTGCCAAATAGACATTTTTAATGGGGAATTTTGACCTAAAGATCTAGTAAGATCATATAGTACTTGAGTACTTTCATACTTGGTCAATACATATTATTCAAAGTGTATATTACTTTAACCATTGGTCAATAAAAGTTAGGAGAATTATTACCCAATGGATAATAGCTTAGTCTTGCCAACAAGTACTAGGATTTATTAAATTAGTCATTCATTAGATCTCCCATGTGCTTGAAAGATTAAAATAGGTATAAGTACCTTGTATTGTTTAATAGATGTACTAGTATTATTATAATGGGGCATGTGCCAATTGGATTAGTTTAATAGGGAATTTTGGCTAGGAAATCCACCAAGATCACTAGTACATATTAGTATATTCATATATATGTATATTCTTCCAAAGTACTAGTACTAGGAGAGAGAGAGAGGGAGAGAGAGAGAGAGAAAGAGAAAGAGGAAGAGATAAAGTACCAATTCTAGCCAAGCAAACCTTTGTCCATTGGACAATAAATGCTAGGGAAAACCTTATCCCTTGGGTAATAAAAGTTAGTCAAGATCTTTGGCCATCATCCTACCTCATCCAAGTACCATCAAATCTAGTCATACTATTAACCATTGGACAACAAATGTTAGGGAAAAATTTACCTCTTGGATAATAGGCCACCCTTTGGCTATAAATAGCACCCATTCCTTCCCATTTCAACTCACACCTTTCATTCTACAACTTCTCTCTCTAGAAAGCTTAGTGTTCTTGGTTGTTCTTGCTTGTTCTTGAAGTTCTTCCCAAGTTCTTCAAGAAACTCATCCAAGGCCGCCACCAAACCGCCACTCCACCACCCTATCGATCCAAAAGTTTTAGTAGTATTAGTCAAGATCTAGTTTCGAGAGAAACCTTTCTCTTTCGAAGCTATCGGAAGCCATCCTTAAGAAGTTACTCCATCCGACCGCCGACGTACCATCTTCCTTCCATAGTCGTCACTACCGCCAAGAAGAATGGTAGGATTTTCCTACACTCATAAACTCTAAGTATAGCGTATGGTATGCGTATGTTGAAAGGAATGTAGAATGATCTTATCCCTACTTACCTACTCTAAGTATACGTAAAATCTCAATAAACATGTGTTGTTTTGAACTTTTGAAAAGAAAGAACGAATTTTGAAAGATAATGTTCGTAGCTTAAATTTAAGTATTCGTATTTTGATCTTAGAATGATTATGAGCATGAATACATGTTTACTTGTCTACTTGTTGTTGATAAATCATAAGTGGTTTACCACTTCAAAGGTGTTTGTCCATGAAGCACTATGCTTTACCTTATATGATTAAATGCTGAGCATGATGATGTGATAAAGTGAGCATGCTATTTAATATAGAGTTGAATGATCTTGCTAGTTTAGTTTTAAGATTACTATGATTACATGAAAAGTCCTACCGCGGAGTCTATGCATGATGACGAGACACAAAAACCGAGAAGAATTAGAAACATGACACCTAGGGTGTGTTAAAGACAAGGTGTGTTTTTGAAAACCGCAATGTGGCCGGACTTGCCCATTGTGTGGTGTGTGTGCGTGCGTAAAATATTTTTGAAAGTACATAATGACTAAGAATGGAGTCATTATGGGAGTATGGTGTGTTTTGTGTGCCAGTGGGAACCCGGCGCGGCGGAACCGAGGTTGGGTGTGTTAAAAATGTGATTTTCGAAATGATTTTGGAAGTGTTAATAAAGTGAAAAATTGATGACACGGTCTACGATGAGTCGCGTAGGAGAAATACAGAAAGGCATGACACCAATGATAGAAAGATAGCGAATGTGGATGTGTAATTGCTAAACTATGTTATTGAATGAGCATGTGTAATTGTCTATATGTTCTTGATTGTAAGTTAAGGGTTGGTGGGTATAGAATTGTTCTGCTGAGCTCTTGTGGCTCATGGTGTTACCTTTGGTGACCCTGACATATTATATCGGTGGTGACGCTGGTATAATGTGTCAGACTTGTAGATGATCAAGATGAACAGTACACCTTGGAGGCTTTTGGAGCTAAGGAGCTGGCTAGGATGGAGGAGCAGGCGGAGCTGTAGTTCGGAACCCTAGAACCCCTTCATTGTGTAAATATTGAACTCTTGTGGGAGTTTTTGTTGTAATAACGAGCCAGACTCCATTTGATTTTATCAATAAAATGTTTAATTAACGTACCCAAAAATCGGGGCGTTACAGAATGGTATCAGTGCTCTAGGCTCAACACTCGGCCATGGGTAGAATGGGTAAAACCATAAGATAGTTTGACCGTTGCATAAACGTGAATTGAGTTTAAGTTTACCGTCCCAAATTGGGTGGAATTCTGGCAAAACAATCTTCGGATTGAAGCATGGTGTGGAACTAGCAATACCACCGAGCTGGGAATTCCCGAACAATTGGATGTTGACTTAAATCAAGAAACGAATGTGGAATTGGATAAATCCAAGTTCTTTAATAGATTGCAAAACCTTGTCTTAAAACATTACTAATTGAGGTTTAAAACTCCTTCCTTGTAGATGAACCACCTGAGTAACTACCAAGTCAACCTACTAGCTAAAGCTCGCCAATTCAGAAACACCATAGAAACTATGACAGCCCAACTAGTGGAGGATCCCTATTTTCCCCATACCTTTCCCTACATTCATGACTTCTATCAGAAGCACGGTGCCATTCCATTACCCGAAAATGAGGAGGAGGATGGTGATGAAGCAGCACCCGTCCTAGTCAAAATAGCACCCCCGGATGATGCAAAGTTTATAATTAAGGAAGTGGGAGAACCCGAGGGAAACCCCGAGGGAGATCCTGAGGAGGAACTCGAGGAAGATCCCGAAGAGGATCCCGAGGAGGAACCAATGGAGGAAGAGGATCCCTTGGAATGGGAAATAGGACCGGAGGAATGGGACATAGAGCCTGTGGGGGGGAAATAGAACCCGTGCAAGAGCCAGAAGTTATGGATATACTTTTTGACTCTGGCGATGTCCCACCCCCACCATACAAAACCGACATAGGCGCGTATATGGCCCAATTTCCGAACATTTTCTAGACCAATTAGGAAGACTTAGCGGTGGTTGGACTTTTGTTGTAATAGGAAGCTTAGGCTAGTAAAGCCATCTATGTTGTACTCGTTTAGTAATAAAAGACTAATTATTTCTGTTATGCTGCTTTTGGTACTTGGTCACTGTTCGTGTACGCTCACCTATCCTTGTGTACGGTTACCCTACGTTGTTAAGCCTAATTCTCTTTGTAGTAGAACTCTATGCACTCTATTGCAATTTTTTCCTATCTATGAAAAGCATGCTTTATTTAGAAGAGTATTGTTGTATACTATGTGATGCACTTTTGGAAAATTTGTTTAGTAAGTAGAAATTCCCTTTAAATTTTTTCACGTAGTTAATACCAATTAGTTCTAACCAAGTGATCAACCATTACTCCCAAGGCTCTCATTCTAACCTCTAACATCGAAAGACGATAAATAAAGGCGTAACCTTGGGTATCCTTTGTGACCCGACCTTATTGGCCAAGCGATTCGACTCAGCAGTACACCCTATGATGTTACGAATCCTAACCATTATCACTTGTCAGAAAACCTTTCACTATCTTTCGAAATTTTCAAAACTCCTTGTTTCACTCTCATGAAACAATCCTTCAAAGTATAACTCCTCCGAATTTGTTTGAAGCTAATCTTCCTAGGAGATGGGTACCTCCCCTTGAACCAACCAAGCATCATCAACTCAAATAGCTTGCGCTACTTGAGGGCAGCTTAAATCGGTCATTTCCATCTCGACGCCTAGGAGTATCTTAGATGACTACGATTGGACTTAAAAACTGTCGTACCTCTGAAATTCCTGCCAAAAGCCGACGCTGCCAAAGGATTATTTTTCCCTGACTTTAATGGTTCTTTCAGTGCCTTTGTTAAAACCTTTACAATATCATTAGGCCTGCTTGCTAACCTTTGATTCTTCCCGGATGAGGATAGAGCACTTAGGCTTCGCAATTTCGTAATGATCCTGCTCGAGCTGATCCGTCGTTTTAGAAACGGGTCTAAAATCGTTAGATGGGGTAGCATGCTGATTCGATAGGGACATGCTAAGGAAATGTTTGTAGGGAACAAGTCCGCATGATGATTTGATAGAGGTTTTGCATTTGGTGTTGGTGTTTACGAGGGAAACTTTATCCAGGGCGTACAACGAGACAAGCTGTTCAATGACTAAAGCAACTTCAACCCCATCTTGTTAAGCAAGTGATGAGACTTAATTCGATAGAGGATGGAGATGGATGAACGAAACGCTGTAGTACTACATCGAAATACCACTAGGACCTGCCGGAGCCTTTAAACTGTGGTCATATGGTACCAAACCGTTTTGTAGGTTACCAAGTATTGAATCTTGTTTAGATCGCTAGTAATTAAGAAGGGCCTGCTTCTTTTTAAGGGGGATAGACGACGATTCCAAGGCTGGTATAGTGACAAGGTCCAAACCGTAGCCGCGCACCAATTTCGAGGATGAAATTATTTTAAGGGGGATAGGTTGTAACGACCCCGATTTTTGGTAAATAAAAATTTCGTTAAAAATTTGAATTTTTAAAATTTCTTTTTAATAATCCGTCATAATTAGATTTTCTTCACTCCGAGCAATCTAGTCATTTTCTAAAGACAAGTGTGCTAGAATATTTTCCTATAATTGAGATGAAGTCTTAGAATTTCATTTCTCGGCTAGAAATCCTACTTAGCAAGCCTAGTTAGCTTCTAACCGATTCATTGAGGTAACCTAACTACCAACCCACTTAGTTACATGCTTCCAACCCTAGTTGAACCTTTTGAACCTTTCCAAACCCTAAAGGAACCCTTTGGACCAAAGTCATCCTTGACCTTTACCCATTGGACGATAAAAGTTAGGGAAATCTTTATCCATTGGACAATAGGTTTTCCCACCAAGGTGATGTCATTAGATTGTTCAAACTACACTTATATAATTATATATAGGCTTATGTACACATGCTTGAAAGTATACATATATATTATTCTAAGTAAAGTACTTCCCATCTTTATCCATTGGTCCATAGAAGTTAGGGAAATTATCACCCATTGGTCAATAGGTTTAGTCTTCCTATCAAGTACAAGATCCATTAGTTTAATAGATTTGCCATGTGTCAATATCCATACATATATATATATAAGATGTAAGCATAGTACTTTCCATCGCCCATTGGATAATAATTGTTAGGAGGATTTTGATTCATTGGACAATAAGGCCAAGTCAAGCCAAAGTACTAGGCTTTAATAGTTTAATTACTTATTAGATCTTCCATGTACCTAATTGCTTAAAGTAATAGATATGAATATGTCATCCTAGGATTCTCTTGTACTTTAATATTAAATTGTGTAAGACATGTGCCAATTAGACTTAGTTTATTAGGGAATTTTGACTAAAAAGATCTAGTAAGATCATATAGTACTTGTGTACTTGGTCAATACATGTACATACATATATTATTAAAAGTATATATTACTTTGCTTCTTTATCCATTGGATAATAAATGTTAGGAGAATTGTTACCCACTGGTCAATAGGTTAGTCTTTCTACCTAGTACAAGATCTATTAGTTTAATAGATTCACCATGAGTCATTGTACTTATATATATATATATATATAGTACCTTCCATCTTTGACCCTTGGATAATAAAAGTTATGGTAAATATTATTCATTGGATAATAAGCTAGTCTTTCTACCTAGTACTAGGACTTATTAGTTTAATTAGATATGCCATGTACCTAATAGATTAAAGAAATGGATATGATATCTTGCCCTAGGATTCTTTGTACCCTAATACTATATTAAAGGGAAACATGTGCAAAATAGACATTTTTAATGGAGAATTTTGACCTAAAGATCTAGTAAGATCATATAGTACTTGTGTACTTTCATACTTGGTCAATACATATTATTCAAAGTATATATTACTTTAACCATTGGTCAATAAAAGTTAGGAGAATTATTACCCAATGGATAATAGCTTAATCTTGCCAACAAATACTAGGATTTATTAAATTAGTCATTCATTAGATCTCCCATGTGCTTGAAAGATTAAAATAGGTATAATTACCTTGTATTGTTTAATAGATGTACTAGTATTATTATAATTGGGCATGTGCCAATTGTATTAGTTTAATAGGGAATTTTGGCTAGGAAATCCACCAAGATCACTAGTACATATTAGTATATTCATATATATATGTATATTCTTCCAAAGTACTAGTTCTAGGAGAGAGAGGGAGAGAGAGAGAGATAGAGATTTGCCGAGAGAGAGAGAGAGAGAGAGAGAGAGAGAGAGAAAGAGATTGGAGTGTACCTTGCCTTGATCTTCCATTGTACTTTGACTAGATTACAATCAAGGGTGATTTACTCTTTCAAGCAAAATCTATTTTTCATTGTCCTTTTTTGTACATTTTCCATTTTAAAACTTTGTACAATTCATCTTTCTTCCATAAAATCTTTCCAAATCAAATCTAAAGTACCAATTCTAGCCAAGCAAACCTTTGTCCATTGGACAGTAAATGCTAGGGAAAACCTTATCCCTTGGGTAATAAAAGTTAGTCAAGATCTTTGGCCATCATCCTACCTCATCCAAGTACCATCAAATCTAGTCATACTATTAACCATTGGACAACAAATGTTAGGGAAAAATTTACCTCTTGGATAATAGGCCACCCTTTGGCTATAAATACCACCCATTCCTTCCCATTTCAACTCACACCTTTCATTCTACAACTTCTCTCTCTAGAAAGCTTAGTGTTCTTGCTTGTTCTTGAAGTTCTTCCCAAGTTCGTCAAGAAACTCATCCAAGGCCGCCACTAAACCGCCACTCCACCACCCTATCGATCCAAAAGTTTTAGTAGTATTAGTCAATATCTAGTTTCGAGAGAAACCTTTCTCTTTCGAAGCTACCAGAAGCCATCCTTAAGAAGTTACTCCGTCCGACCGCTGACGTACCATCTTCCTTCCATAGTCGCCACTACCGCCAAGAAGATTGGTAGGATTTTCCTACACATCCTAAACTCTAAGTATAGCGTATGGTATGCGTATGTTGAAAGGAATGTAGAATGATCTTGTCCCTACTTACCTACTCTAAGTATACGTAAAATCTCAATAAACATGTGTTGTTTTGAACTTTTGAAAAGAAAGAACGAATTTTGAAAGATAATGTTCGTAGCTTAATTTTAAGTATTCGTATTTTGATCTTAGAATGATTATGAGCATGAATACGTGTTTACTTGTCTACTTGTTGCTGATAAAGCATAAGTGGTTTACCACTCCAAAGGTGTCCGTCCATGTGGCACTATGCTTTACCTTATATGATTAAATGCTAAGCATGATGATGTGATAAAGTGAGCATGCTATTTAATATAGAGTTGAATGATCTTGCTAGTTTAGTTTTAAGATTACTATGATTACATGAAAAGTCCTGCCGCGGAGTCTATGCATGATGACGAGACACAAAAACCAAGAAGAATTAGAAACATGACACCTAGGGTGTGTTAAAGACAAGGTGTGTTTTTGAAAACCGCAATGTGGCCGGACTTGCCCATTGTGTGGTGTGTGTGCGTGCGTAAAATATTTTTGAAAGTACATAATGACTAAGAATGGAGTCATTATGGGAGTATGGTGTGTTTTGTGTGCCAATGAGAACCCGGCGCGGCGGAATCGAGGTTGGGTGTGTGCCAATGGGAACCCGGTGCAGCGGAACCATTGTGAGGATACTCGAAAACCCGGCGCGGCGGAACCGAGGTTGGGTGAGTTAAAAATGTGATTTTCGAAATGATTTTGGAAGTGTTAATTAAGTGAAAAATTGATGACACGATCTACGATGAGTCGCGTAGGAGAAACATAGAAAGGCATGACACCAACGATAGAAAGATAGCGAATGTGGATGTGTAATTGCTAAACTATGTTATTGAATGAGCATGTGCAATTGTCTATATGTTCTTGATTGTAAGTTAAGGGTTGGTGGGTATAGGATTATTCTGCTGAGCTCTTGTGGCTCATGGTGTTACCTTTGGTGACCCTGACATATTATATCGGTGGCGACGCTGGTATAATGTGTCAGACTTGTAGATGATTAAGATGAACAGTACACCTTGGAGGCTTTTGGAGCTAAGGAGCTGGCTAGGATGGAGGAGCAGGCGGAGCTGTAGTTCGGAACCCTAGAACCCCTTCATTGTGTAAATATTGAACTCTTGTGGGAGTTTTTGTTGTAATAACGAGCCAGACTCCATTTGATTTTATCAATAAAATGTTTAATTAACGTACCCAAAAATCGGGGCGTTACAGAATGTTCAGAAATTGGGCCATATACGCGCCTATGTCAGTTTCGTATGGTGGGGGTGGGACATCGCCGGAGTCAACAAATATATCCATAACTTCAGGTTCTTGCACGGGGTCTATTCCCTCCACAGGCTCTATCTCCCATTCCTCTGGTCCTATTTCCCATTCCATGGGGTTCTTGCACGGGGTTCTCGTGTCAGGCTATGGGCCACTACAAGCGTGAATGCCCTCAACCCCTGAAGGAGAGGAATAGGAACTTTGGAAACCAAAAAGCTCAACAACCTGGACAGTCCGGTTTTGGGAAGCAAAACCTTGGAGGCCCATCGCAGCAGCAGAATGGGCAGGATAAGGGGAAGCAGCTCATGGGGAACTAGCAAAGCACCGGAGGGCGTATCTTTGCACTGCAGACTGAGGAACAGGAGCAGGATCCCTCTATGATCCAAGGTACGCTACTATTATATAGTACCTGCGTACAAGCCTTGTTTGACTCTGGTGCATCACATTCATTCATCTCTACCGCTTGCGTAACTGCTCTAGCACTAGAAACAGAACCCCTAAGCACGAATACGAAAGTAGCATCACCATTGAGGGGTAGTATAACTGTTAGTCTAGTGTGTAGAGGGTGCGAGATAGAAGTAGCCAACCTGCGACTGACATGCAACCTCAGAGTAATCGACATGGCGGACTACTACGTAATTTTGGGAATGGACTGGCTATCAGCACACCGAGCAGTCATAGACTGTCATCAGAAGACGGTGACAGCATACACCCCTGATGGGACTCGTTTCCGTTTTAAGGGGGATAGACAAGTGGTGGCAAGTCTGACGACGAAGAGATCTAGGTGGCAGAATCAACTGTTTGGATGGCTAGCTAGTCTCCAAATGGAAGAAACTGACAGGATGGAGATGGGATTACCACACATCGTTTGCGAGTATGCCGATGTTTTTCCTGAAGAACTTCCTGGCTTACCACCTCAGAGAGAGATAGACTTCTCTATAGAACTCCAACCGGGAACAGCCCCAATCTCCATGGCACCATACCATATGGCCCCTGCAGAACTAAAGGAGCTCAAGACCCAATTGCAAGAGCTGTTGGATAAAGGGTTTATTAGGCCTAGTACATCACCATGGGGAGCACCTGCATTGTTTGTGAAGAAGAAAGAAGGGACACTTCGACTGTGCATTGATTATCGGAAGCTAAACCAAGTCACAGTCAAGAATCGGTACCCCCTACCTAGAATCGATGATCTATTTGACCAGTTGAGAGGAGCAACCTGTTTATCAAAAATTGACCTCCGATCGGGATACCATCAGCTTAGAATCCGAGATGAGGACATCTCCAAGACCACTTTCCGCACCAGATATGGGCACTACAAGTTTGTAGTGATGCCATTTGGACTGACGAACGCTCCGGCAGTATTCATGTGTCTCATGAACAAGATCTTTCAACCCTACCTAGACAAGTTTGTAGTGGTGTTCATTGATGACATCTTGATATACTCCGCCAATAAGGAAGAGCACGAGGGACACCTTCGGATAGTGCTACAGGTACTCCGAGATAGCCAACTTTTTACCAAAGCAAGTAAATGCGAGTTTTGGCTAGAAGTGGTTAAGTTCTTGGGGCACGTAGTATCCAAGGACGGAATACCAGTGGGCGAAAGTAAGGTTGAAGCAGTACTGAACTGGAAGCAGCCGACCTCAGTATTCGAAATCAGAAGTTTCCTAAGATTGGCTGGATACTACCGAAGATTCATACCCGACTACTCGATTCTCGCCAAACCAATGACGAGACTCACTCAGAAAGGAGTGAAGCTGGATTGGAATGAAGCATGCGAAAAATCGTTTTAGGAGCTGAAAAAGAGGCTGACCAGTGCACCAATACTTATCATTCCCGAGCGAAGCGTGGATTATACTGTTTACTGCGACGCGTCGAGAGATGGTTTGGGATGCGTGCTGATGCAGAATGGAAAAGTACTAGCCTACGGATCCCGACAACTTCGACCGCATGAGAAGAATTACCCTTACCTGTTCGAATCCGAGCGTACACCTAATTTCGAGGACGAAATTGTTTAAGGGGGATAGGTTGTAACAACTCTGATTTTTACTAAATAAAAATTTCGTTGTTAATTCGAAAAGTCTTTGATTATTCTTGAATGGTTTATTAATCCCTTTTGAAAACCCTTGAGTCTTTTTTGGCAATCCGTCAAGATTCTTTACTCCGGGCAATAAGGTCATTTTCTAAAGACAAGTGTTTACATATTTTCCTTCTAAAGTCTAGAATCGTATTTCTTGACTAGAAATCCTACTTAGCAAGCCTAGTTAGCTTCTAACCGATTCATTGAGGTAACCTAACTACCAGTTCATTTCCAACCCTAGTTGAACCTTTACAAACCCTAAAGGAACCCTTTGGACCAAAGTCATCTTTGACCTTTACACATTGGACGATAAATGTTAGGAAAATCTTTATCCATTGGACAATAGGCCTTTCACCTAAGATATTTTATTAGATTTGACCAAGGTACTCTTATATAGTATTATATAAGCTTATATACACATGTTTGGAAGATGTATATATATAATATTCCAATATGTTACTTTACCTTGTTACCCATTGGTCCATAAATGTTAGGAGAATTATTACCCATTGGATAATAGACTAGTACTAGAGTATATTAGATAATTCCTTGTCTAGATTTCCCATGGGATTCCCTAATTAAAGAATAGACATATACAATATATTATATTGCCGTAGGATTCCCTATGTACTTATTACTATATCACTACAAGAAAAATCACATTGGGTGACGAATGAAAATCGTCACAAATTACATGTTTTTCGTCACAAATAATATAGGTGATGAAAAAAAATTTGTCGACTAAAGGTTATCGATGATTCTTACCTGGTGACGAAATCTATTTTTCGTCACCTATAGTGCCTTTTGATGACGAAATATTTTGTTACCAAAAAGTGAATAATTGGTGACTAAATTTTTTTTCTCGGCTATTGTGCTTTTTGACGACGAAATTTTTTGTCATCAATTATTCCTTTTGGTGACGAAAAAATTCGTGTCACATCGGTGACAAAATTTTTCGTTGCAAAAGACATTTTCATATGGAAAAAAAATCCTTCTTTCTTGCTCCTGCTGGATTTTGAACCCGAGTCCCTTGAGTTTTTTGCGCAAGCTCCGACCAACTGCACCACACACACTTTTCAGTAAATACTTGAAATATCTAATATATAACATATATGTTTAACATGAAAATATATTTCGAATGTAATTTTGAAACTTTAAACATTAAAATTAGCAATTTTGATAAACATGAAAGTTGTTGGCAATTGAGTTATTGTTTAAACCCAATTTGAATTATCTCAATCGGAGTTTTTAGTAAAGAGTTATTTCCGAAATACATTTGGTGACAAAGCGCAATTCATGAATTTCGTCACGAAAGGTACTCATTTGACGACAAAATATATTTTTCATCGCTAAAAGCGTTAAAATGGTGACGAAATTATTTTTTTTCACCAAAGTTAAGCATTTGTTGACGGAAAAAATATTTTGTTACTAAATTGGTCTCATTTGGCGACGAAATATAATTTTGTCACCAAATGATTATCTTTGGCGATGAAAAATATTTTCGTCATCTTTTTAAGCTTTTGGCAACGAAAAATGTATTTCGTCGCCAAATGGGTTTCCTTTGGCGACGAAATATTTTTTTCGTCACTAAACAAGTATAATTGGTGACGAAATTATTTCGTCACGGAAGTTGTCAAAACAGTGACGAATTTATTTTTTTCATTGCCAAATATACTCATTTAGTGACAAAATTAAATTTCGTTGCCACTTTTTCGTCACCAATTTTCATTTTTCTTGTAGTGTATTATAATGAGACATGTGGCAAATTAGAGTATTTTAATGTAGAATTTTGACTAAGAAATCTCCTAGATCACCTAGTACATGCTTAAATATAATATAGTACACTTGTACACCTACTTCTATATAAAATAAAGTTAGTACCCATGTGTTTAATGAAATTGTTTATTTGTAAATCTTTCTCTTTTAAAAACTATTAGTTTATGTAGTACATATGTACTTATATATCTTCTTGGTCTTATATATATACATATATATAGTACAAGGAGAGAGAGAGAGAGAGGAGAGGAGAGAGAGCCGAGAGGGAGAGGAGAGAGGAAGAAGCAAGATCTGGTGTACCCTTTGGTCATTCTTCTACCAAATCTAAAGTTATACAATCATATAAGTACATGTACTTATGAAAGAAGTAAGATATGAAAGATATGAGATAGATTTAAGGTACAAGATTTTCTTACAACAAATCTTATACTCTTCCTAGTCAACCACCAACCCTTTGTCCTTCCATGCTTATTTATGCATATGTACCTTGAACTAGGAAGAAGGAAAGAGAGAGAGAGAGAGAGGCCGAGAGAGATAAGAGGGAGAGAGAGAGAGAGAGAGGGAGGTCGGATGGAGAGGGAGAGAGAGAATGTGATGTGTGCAAGTGTACTCACCCCATCTTGACCAACTTCTTACATCATCCAAGGACAACCAAATCTAATTTCCTTTTACTCTTTCTTGATCAAACAAGTTTCCTGTAGACACCTCCCAAACGGGGTATCGCCATACAGATTGATCACGCTTGTTTGGTTCCACTTCATAAACCAAGATCTTGGACATTCCCATGGCTAGGAACATCGCCACACGATAACGGTTATCATCAAGATAGAGTCGCCACCTAGTTTATTAAAACTAGGAAAAATGGATAGAGATTCCGGGTACGGGAGCCAAGAGTACAATAAGGGGAAGGTGTTAGGCACCCTTCTTTGCCCAGTCGTGAGACTGGCCCATAATCGTTCGACATACAATGTATATTTGCTTTATTTGATTCTAACACATAATCTGGTTTTTAGCCTTTAACAGTTGATAAGGTAAGCCAGTACGATAAATGAAAGCATGCATAAGAATAAACAGAAAACAAATATGTCCCAGCAAATAGATCCCTCGGCCGGTGAATTGATGTCACGGCCGAGGAATCCCACTGGATCTATATACCGGCCGAAGGATTGATTCCCCAGCTGATGTTCTTCCTCACACCAGAATACGAACAGTTAATAGAAAGAACTAATTAAAAACGAGAGACGGAAATTAAATCAAACCATAGGCCGTTGGGCCTCACCACCTTGATCCCTCAGTAATTGATTGCTTGGATTGCGATTGATTGTAGATAATAGTGGTTGATTGTGGTAGTCAACTTCACAAAACCCTAGAACAAAGTGAGTTCTTTGGGGGTTTTTACTCTCGGATGCGGCTACTCACGGGAGGTTAGGGCTTTTGTAGAGGATCGATAGGAGATGATTTTTGTAGAGTTTGGGGGCGGGTCATGGAGTGTAGAGATGTGTATTTCGGAACCCTAAGGCCCTTTATATAGGCAATTGGTGACTCACTCCGGCCAATCAATGGCGTGAATCAAAGTGGAGTTCTAGGGCAATAAGACCTCTATGGTAAGTGTATTCGAAACCCCGAAGTAATTGTTCGTGGCTGCTAGGGTTTGGGCGAACGGATTGAAAAGCTGCTGAACATTCCAGAATCTGAAAAACATCGGTCTGCCGGCCGCCCAAATGATTTCACGGCCGAAGAAAGGATTTCGCGGCCGCGGAAAGGATTTTCCAGCAAAAGGCCAAACTTTGCGGGCACGCTCCGGACACTCCCGAACTCGGTTTTGCGCGTTCTTTGGACCGTTGGAAAGCTTGTTGAGTCTACTTTCTAACCCAAGTGGTTTGGATCAAATATATTTAGTACATCAAAAGATATGACAATTTTACCCTTAGTGGGTCAGAAAATGGATTGTTTTGGTAAAATTCTCGTATCTCCCTCATTTCAAATTGGTTTAAGACTTATTATATATCAATAAAGAGGGTTTTGAAAGTACTACAAGATGGTGGAATCCAACCACAAAAATAAGGAAGTTTAATTTATGAAAAATGGGCTGAAAGCAGACTTATTTGAAGATCGACGATGCTACCAAGGCTAAAACACATTTCTATCCACTCTAAGTATCGCTTGGCACTCCTATCACCTATTTCAAAGTGTTCTTTAATCCCTTAAGAGTTCCACAAAGTTTCTAAGGCTTTCATGAAGTCAACCACAACAACCATATATCATATTCATCATCGGGATGGTCCCCAAGGTGGGACTTGAAATAATCATTGAGCCAAATTGGGGTGTCTACATTTCCTAAATACTAGACAAGACTAGAAACCCTTTAGAAAATTACTAAATCTTGTACAAACCTTCCTCCAATCTTCCAAGATCAAATCCAAGTACCAAATCCAATCTATCAAGCTTCCAATCCATTTGAAAGATGAAAGAAATCCAAGATAGGAGAGAGAGAGAGAGATTTCGGGTAGAGAGAGAGAGAGAGGGGAGACTTGGCCTATAAATAGCAAGCCATTCCAAGCTTAAACTCACACCTCAAAGCATTGCTCTCACTTCTCTCTAGAATTTCTAAGCCTTCTTTCTTCCAAAGTTCAAAATTTCTTCTTGTTCTTGAAGTTCTTCCCAAGTTCTTCAAAGAACTCATCCTAAGCCGCCACTAAACCGCCACCCGAACACCCTATCGATCCAAAAGTTTTAGTAGTGTTAGTCAAGATCAAGTTTCGAGAGAAACCTTTCTCTTTAGAAGCTACCGGAAGCCATTCTTAAGAAGTTACTCCGTCCAACCACCAACGTACTTTCCGTAGTCATCTCTACCGCCAAGAAGAATGGTAGATAGATCTTACCCCCTAAACTCTAAGTATAGCGTATTGTATGCGTATTTTGAAATGATTGTAGACTTTTTCTGTGACCTCTAAATTCTAAGTATACGTAGAATTTCAATAAACATATGTTGTTTTGAACTTTTGAAAAGGAAGAATGAATTTTGAAAGATAATGTTCGTAGCTTAACTTTAAGTATTCGTATTTTGATCTTAGAATGATTATGAGCATGTATACGTGTTTACTTGTCTACTTGTTGCTGATAAAACATAAGTGGTTTACCACTCCAAAGGTGTCCGTCCATGTGTCATTATGCTTTACTTTGTATGATTAAATGTTGAGCATGATGCTATGATAAAGTGAGCATGCTATTTAATATAGAATTGGATGATTTTGCTAGTTTAGTTTCAAGATTACTATGATTACATGAAAAGTCTTACCGCGGAGTCTATGCATGAGAACGAGACACGGAAACCAAGAAAGTTAGAAACATGACACCTAGGGTGTGGCTAAGGAAAGGAAATGTTTGAAATGGTAAAATATTTTTGAAAGTACATAATGACTAAGAATGGGAGTCATTATGGGAGTACGGGTGTTTTGTGTGCCAATGGGAACCTGGCGCGGCGAAACCATTGTGAGGATACTCGAGAACCCGGCGCGGCGGAATTGAGGTTGGGTGTGTGGCTTGGTTATCCGTGGAGAGAAGCCAATGCAAGTTTTGTGTGCCAATGGGAACCCGGTGCGGCGGAACCATTGTGAGGATACTCGGGAACCCGGCGCGGCGGAACCGAGGTTGGGTGTGTTAAAATGATTTTGGAAGTGTTAATGAAGTGGAAATTGATGACACAGTCTACGATGAGTCGCGTAGGAGAAGCACAGAAAATCATGACACCAACGATAGAAAGATAGTGAATGTGGTTGCATCATTGCTAATTATGTTGTTTAATGAGCATGTGTAATTGTTTATATGCTTCTTTGTTGTAAGTTAAGGGTTAGTGGGTATGGTTTATTCTATTGAGCTTTGTAAGCTCACGGTGTTGCCTTGGTGACCCTGACATATGTAGACACCCCAATTTGGACTCTTCAAATTTCCTTAATTTGTGGCCCTGAGGCTCCCCGATGATGAATTCGGATTAAAACAAGCCTCGATTTAATCTGAACAATGCTTCTTGAAGGACTTTGAAAAGGAAAACAAATGGTCAAAAATCAATCACAAGCGCTTGGGAGCAGTCCCGAGCGCTCAAAACTGTTTTCAAAAGCTGTGGGCTTGGTTCACTCTCGAGCGCTCGAGAGTGGAAGTCCCAAGCGCTCGAGACCACTCCCGAGCGCTCGAGACCTCTGTGCTGCCCAATGGATGATGAGGCTTCCCATTATCCATGCAATCCATCATTACAGCCATCTTGAGCCGGCTGATGTTTGAGTCAACACTCAACCTCAGGTGGCAGAGGATCAGATGGTGGAGATCTTCCCTCCAAGGAAAGATTTTATTTGAATCTCATTTCATTTTGAAAACCATAGGTTATAATCCCCTATATATACCGCTTTCTCAGCAGAAACCAGACCACGAAAATCTCTCTCTCTAAAACCCCTCTCTTCTGTTCAAAAAACTCTCAAGCAAAAAACTTGTTTTCCAACTACAAAGATTTTCAAAGCATAAAGATCAAAAGCATCAAGGAAAATGCAAGAAATTCAGAACATTCCTAGTCTCTGATTTCTTGTATTCTTCTCTCTGCATTCACTCTTCAAAGCCATTCAAGGAGCAAAGTTCCAATCAAAGGTAGAAAGTCTTTCTATTTTAATCTCAAGCAAGAGGCTGTTTTTCTCTTCCGAGGGGGGTCTCTCAACCTGTCCCAGTCTTTAATACTGGGTGCATGGTTGGGGGACCTTAGTGTAAAAACAAGAGCAAAGGGATCACAAAGGTTTTTTTTGAAAACCTACTGGAAACACTCTCGAGCGCTCGAGAGTGCTCCCGAGCGCTCGGGACTATTTCCAGTTCCATGCATGGAATTTTTGGTAGGGCAGCAAGCTGGAGTGAACTGCACTCTTAAATGAAATGGTTTTATTGTAACATGCAGACATAGAAAATTTGTTTTCTCAAAATAGAAATGTTTCTCACCAAGTTTCAAGTAAGAACAAGATTTTCCAAGGTTAAAAAGAAGATCTTCTCCTGGGAAAGACCAAAACCAGAGTGTCTGCATGTCAAGATAATGTCACTCCCTATTTGAGAGTAAGCTAACATGCAGCTCACTCCCAAGCGCTTGGAACCATTCTCGAGCGCTCGGGAGTGCCTGCATGTATTGCAGTCCATTATTCTCCCCATTTTGCCATGCTTCTGACTTTCTGCATGCAGGGATGTGTCCATTTGCTCTTAAAAGAATGCAGATCTAATTTTGCTGAGGCAAGGATGCATGATTTGAAAGATTGAGGTTCTATCTCAGTCTATCAAGTCCTCTGCTGAGCCTGTGATATACTTAAAATTGTTTCAGTTTACAGTTTTTAGCATTATGTCCTGTTTGTACTAACAAAGCTTGCAGGTTGGGCACCGATACTCCCAAGCGCTCGGGAGTGAAGTCAGTAGGCATCGTTTCATTTCCTGTTATTTTGCATTCCATTACCACTTTCATCACCTCCTGTACACATGCACATGCATACACGTCTATTTGGTATACCTGTGGATACATGCTACTTGTCTAATGAAACAAAATCCCTTTGAAAAATCCCACAAACATTTAGTAGAGACCGATTTCGTATCGGGAGAGGGGGGTGCCGTAAAACCCTTCCCCCCTCGTAATGTGGCTTCTGAACCCTCAAGTGATCTCTGGTTTTCAAATTCAATCAATCATTTTTGATCAAAACGGTTTCTCGGGTGGCGAACCATAAATCCGGGTGGCGACTCTTCAAAATTTTCAAATCGATTCAAAAGCGGTGTGTTGTTTTTCAGGCCGCCCCGATCTACCCGGGGCTGTGGTAGCCCACAACATATTATATTGGTGGCGATGCCGGTATAATGTGTCAGACCTTATAGACGAACAGGGTGAGATGTACACTTTGGAGGCTTTTGGAGCCGAAGAGCTGGCTAGGATGGAAGAGCAGGCGGAGCTGTAGTTAGGAACCTTAGTTCCCTCCCTGATTGAATAAATGTACTCCTTGTGAGGTTGATGATGTAATAATGAGCCAGACTCTTCATCTTTTATTTCAATAAAATGTTTATTTAACGTACCCGAAAATGGGGGCGTTACACATTGCATCTCTCGATGTATTGGGTCTCTTGACCATTATGCCTCTTGGCATTGCATCTCTCGATGTATTGAGTCTCTCGACCACTATGCCTCTTGGCACTGCATCTCTCGATGTATTGGGTCTCTCGACCACTATGCCTCTTGGCATTGCATCTCTCGATGTGTAGGGTCTTTCCACCACTATACTTCTTGCCGTTACATCTCTTGATGTGCTAGGTCTCTTGGCCTATTCACACCAAACTGCCGCTCTACAGTAGTGTTGTTCTTACATCTGAGTATAGCCATACTCCGGCAGCTCCGTGCCCCTGTCCAACAAACTTTGAGTAGGTCATTTGAAGCTTCACCCTGAGTTTAGAAGCACTCTGAGAATCCAAGCCCCAGAAGGCTCAAACCCATACCAATGAAGCAAAATCAAGTCAGCCTCGGGGGTATTCCCGAGCAAATGCAATATGATCATAACTAGCCTTGGGGGCATGCCCGAGCATGAAGAAGCTCTCTCTCCATAAACACCAAGCACGCGACTACTGGTCACTTGACCACTAAGGATTATAAAAACCAAGCCCATTGCTCAGCGGCTCCAACTCCGTATTCCCCATCTCAGCGGCTCTACGCCCACCATCTCAACTATCTTAGTGGCTCCAAGCCCATTATCATAGCGGCTCCACGCCCGTTTCACCATCTCTATCGCTCAGCGGCTCCAACCCCGTATTCCCCATCTCAACGGCTCTACGCCCACCATCTCAACTATCTCAGCGGCTCCAAGCCCATTATCATAGCAGCTCCACGCCCGTATTCACCATCTCTATCACTCAGCGGCTCCACGCCCACTATCTCAACTGGCTCGAAGCCATAACAACTATCTCAACAAGCTCTACGCCGCTCCAACAATCAAGACATCATCAATTCTCAAGCTCTACACTTGAATGCTCAAAATCTAACATTTTGAATGCTCGAAGCTCTTTGAATGCCCAACCACTGTGTACTGGATGCTCAAGTTCTACACTTAAATGCTCAAGCTCTATGCTTGGATGCCCAACCACCGCGTACTGGATGCTCAAAGCCTATACTTTGAATGCTTGGATTCTACCGTCCGAATGCTCGAGCTCTACGCTCTGAATGCTCAAGTCCGGAACTTGAAAGAAGCTCTACGCTTATATTAAACACACACGCACGGGCCCGTGCACATTTGCATCATCATCATCACATCGAGCCTGCATCATCATATCTGTTCACATCTAACAAACATCATCACATATATACACTCTGTATATCTTTCATGAAACAAGTCAACCCTGCAATCAACCGGTTCTACGCCTCGGTTTTCATTGATCGGTCCAGCGCCTCGATCCTTTGGCTCTACGCCAAAAACTTATGATGAGAAAGCTCCGTGCACAGACCATCAGAATGCAACCAGCTCTACGCTTCAGTTCAAATCACGTCAAGCTCTAAGCTCCGACACCTCAGGCTTTCGCCTTATGATCAATACCAGCTCCGCGCTTCGGTTCTATCAAGCTCAAAGCTCCAATCACCTTAGGCTCTCGCCTCATGACTACAACAGGCTCCGTGCCTCGGCTCCCTCATCCTCAAAGCACCGTGCTCTAGTTACTGGCCTTGCGCCCCCCCTCCCCCCCACCCCCCCTATATCTCAAAAACGGCGTCCGATTCATCCTCAGTAGACGGCTTGGATTCCACCCCAATTACTTCAATTCCTTCCAGCTCATTCGCAAGGATAGGCTACTCTACTAAGCTCTCCTCAGTCAAAGTAAGGATGATCAAGAAAAGCAAACGCACCTGCCGTGTGCTGATCTACCCCAAAATACTAAGGATGCTCTCCGCAAAAACTCACCTGGCAGCCCCGCGCTCCTTCAACTATCTTCCGCCAAAACCCTGGCTCAGTCTAGGTACGTCACTACGGCTTTTTAAGCCCGAAGGTACGCCTTCTGTCTCTAACCCTCCAAACTTTTTATTTTTCTTTATTGCCCGAACTACGGTAGGTCTGAATTTCCCTTGTGGAATACGTAGGCAGCCTCCCGGCCCAACCATAACAAAAACCTTTTTCAAAAACCACTTGGAATAGTGGTTGGACCAAATTGAGTTGCTTTTTACAGCTTTGGCTCTTACTCAAACATGTCTCGCGATCCGTCTGAGCTCAGTCAAAGAGGCGCATCTATAGACACCCCAATTTGGCCTAACGATTATTTCAAGTCCCACCTTGGGGACCATCCCGATGATGAAATGGATGCAGTGATTGCTGATTGCCTTCTCGAGAACCTTAGGACTTTCGGTAAGAACTTTGAACCACTTAGAGGACGCAATCCAGAGCCATATAGCCTTTCAGACAGAAAATACAGAATCCTAGGAGAATCCATCTGTAGGCCGTGACATTGATCTCACGGCCTTAACATCATTTCTTCACCCGAGCAACCTGTTGCTAGAAAATCTCCCTGAGAGATCAATCCCTCGGCCGCAAGATCTATCATTCGGCCGCAACATCCATTCCTCGGCCGCCAGATCCCTTGCTCGGCCGCCAGATCGTCTATTTTTGATCCAACTACACTACTTTCCCGATGCGTTCGGGCTACGCTCAGAGATTATCATGAAGAGTTTGCATTGCATTGCAATCATGCATTTTGATTGGCCGGAGTGAGTCATCAATTGCCTATATAAAGGGCCTTTGGGTTCCGAAAATACAAAGAAAGAAAATCACAAAAATTCGTATACTTCCATACTCTCTCAAGCCACGAAACTCTGCAAAAACACTCTCTCAAACCCTCTCTTCAAAAGCCCTAACCTCTCGAAGGCAGCCATCAATCCGACGATCCAAACCCCGAAGTTCAAACCCTAGCCCTAGGGTTTTCCGAGAAGCAATCAGTCAATCACAATCAAATCCGAAGCAATCAAGCAACTGAGGGATCAAGGTGGTGAGGCCTAACGGCCTTTGGTTTGTTTTATTTACTGTATTCATAACTAATCGTAGCGTTTTGATCATCTCCTAACTTTTCTGTCTGGTGTGAGGAAGAACACCGACCGGGGCTTCGATCCCTCAGCCGGTACATAAAACCAGGAGGATCCCTCGGCCGTGACATCCATTCACCGGCCGCGGGATCCATCTCCCTGGGACAGCTTGTTTTGCTTCTCTGCTTTCTGATGCATGATTTACTTATCGCCTCAGCTCACTTTATTTACTGTTTAAAGGCATAATTAAACAGACTATGTGTTGGAATTAAACAAAGCATCTACATGTCTTATGTTGAATAACTATGGGCCAGTCTCACGGCTGGGCAGAGAGGGGTGCCTAACACCTTCCCCTTACTGTACCCTTGGCTCCCGTACTCAGAATCTCTATCTGTTTTCCTAGTTTTAATAAACTGGGTGGCAACTCTGTTTTGATGATAACCGCTATCGTGTGGCGATGTTCCTAGCCATGGGAATGTACACGATCTTGGTTTATGAAGCAAGCAACCAATCGAGCAATAAACGATCAATCTGTATGGCGATGCCCCGTTTGGGAGGTGTCTACAGTTTTTGGCGACTCTGCTGGGGACTTGATAGCCATAACCAGAAAGTTCAACATAAGACTAATACATGCTTTATTCAATTCATTTATCATATGCATCGAGCGGGCAACCTCGTTAAGTTCACCTGATACCCCGGCATGACACAGGCTATGTTAGGGGTTCCAGCAAACTCCACAGTCACTTGTACCTAGTGGTATATCAAAAAGGAAATCACCCAATCACCGCCTATGATGGGCTGGTGAAAGGACTGATGCCCTTTGACAACGGAGCACCTTGAAACTACCTAAACCTTGCATATATTAGAAAGCGATAGAACTTATCAAACTAAGACAAGAACCTACAGGCTAGGAACCTACTTGCATTTGCTTGCAAAAGTTCTTCCTCACACCTTGTATGTGTTGTTGTAACATCGCTTTCTGTGTAGAAGGGTTGGGGCTTGAACTAAGAGCCCTAACTCTAAGTCTTTATAGTTGAGCACTGAGGCATAGCATTGCCTACAAGGTATGTTCTCTTAATTGAAAGCACCACTTCTTACTTCCTACGTCGCTTGAAGCACCACAAAGCACAGATTTCTAAAGTAACATCAAGCAATGGCAGTAGCAAAAGTTGCCCACCGGAAATCGAATTGAAGGGCCAAACCAAAAGAGGAGTCCATCACTTGCATTTCCTTTCTCTGATCATCGCATGTCATTTGGTTGCACCACCACATCATACTAGGGGCAGTTTGCATATTAGGGAATGCATCGCATAGACAATTAGTTTTGGATATTTTAACTTAAGCATGATTGATTTTTTGCTTCTCCTGAATTTGGGGTTTGACCTTAGATATGATGGTAATGGCTGACGAGAAAATCAAAGTTTTAATCCAATCAAGTTTTGAGTGACGGCAGCCATGTCCATCACGTCTTGACTTAAGTTTTAATAACAATCTTTTTGCAAAAATCCTGCCTGACTAGTTTTCGCCAACATTTTTGACCCATGTTTTGCTTCTCTTGAAAAATTGAATCTGTTTTCTCGTAGCAGTTTTGAGCTTTGAATCTGTGGAATTTAAAATCATTTTGCTTATCATGGTTTTTGGCTAAATAGCTGCACTCAGCATGAAATGTTGATCTTGAATTTGAGTCTCCTTAGATCTGAACTACGAATGGCCTGATTCTCTATTGGGATACGTAGGCACATTTTGGTCGGCCACAATTTTGAAAATGTTTCCTCCTGTGCTAGCTTGCTGCCATAGAATACTCATGATAACATCAAACATTGAAAACAGTCCACAAGGATTTCAAAGTAATCTTATGGCATCTTTTGGAACACATCATAATCACTTGAATTGTCAAAAACGCAAAACGAGTTTTTCAAAGCTATGACCCGTGTCATTTCTGCTGAGCTAAGGAGTTGAAACATTTCTGCACCCTCACGGAGATCACTTGTAAGCAAATCATGCTGTTGAAGATGAAGAGATGAAAAATGATGAGCTCGCTAGATTGAAAACCCACAAGGGCGGTCTAGGCAAAAGTTAGAGCACGAGCAAAGTGAGAAGTCAGCCATGTCTCCATGCATTTACTATGTGTCTCAAAGGATTGTCCTCAATCTCAGAAAATCCACTTGGATAAACATCGAAGCCCCTAATCTCTGGGTTAGGATCCTTGCCACTGTGTCGTGTGTTTCAAGATGAAGAAAGGCATTCATTTCTCTATCCCAAACACTTATCCTTTGCTAGCCACATTGAGCCTCTGGATAATTCCTTTGAAAAGCCTTCTAGATAGCCATCCCCTACACTGGGGCATGCACAAAAACACAGGAAGAGATGAAACAAAAATCAATGAAAGAATGAGCACCCCGTCATACAAGGGGCATTTTGAAGAAAACATTTTTTCCAATACATACAAAGGACATTTTTAAGGAAAACAACTCTTTCACGCAAAGTGAGGCAAGAGACGACAAGAGTTGATAAAAATGTTGAAGATGGCTGCTAGCCTTTGAAACCCAAGCATGAGTAGAAAATATGTTTGAGCCATTATATCCTTTCTTTCCTAAAGCCACACCCTAGCCTACAATATGGTCCGTAATAAAGTCCTCTTGGATTGAAAAACATGACTTGGTAGCAAGGTCCTAGACACTAGGGGCATCACTAATGTGGAACTTAATACGAAGGGCAAGAATCCTGGAGTTTGCATCATCTTGGCAAATCACACAACATGGAGAGTTACGTGAGACAAGGGGCATGGCTATGTTCCCCTTTATGCACTTCTCTTGAAAGTATCCAACCTCTTATGTGGGTCTCATTAGGCGCTTATCAATCCAACTCAAGTCAACCAAATCAAACTCGAAGCAACAAACTCACCTAATTGACTAAGGGCATGAGTTTGCAAAATAGTTATGTGCCCTTTGATGATTGAATGACGTGAGTGTGGAACATATAGATGAAATGATATGATTTTGAAGTCCTTGAGGAAAAGTTTTCAAAGTTGGTTTTATCCTAAGCATTCTTAACACAACAAATACAAGCGCAGTCACTTTTTGCAAACCTCTGAGGAAATAACATGGATCTCTCATTTCATGAGGAATGCAGCAATATGGCCAAACAATATTTTTAGTGGTGCCACTAGAGTATCGCAGTCTTTCAAATCACCTGCCTAGTGTAAGCAACAAGTCATTGTCAGTCTCCCTAGGGCAAGGAGAAGCATTTGATCAAATACGTGAAAGTTGAGATGTCCAGAATACATTCTGGATTTACATGCATATCAGTATCACCCTGTCTTTTGCATTGATCTCTTGATCCTAGTATTTCATTATGGCTGCTTAATGGAAGTAGTTGTCTTGGTTGCACGAGCTAACCCCAAGTATAAGGTGTTCTTATGCTCAAGCAAGGTAGGTTCATCAAGGCATCATGCCCACCGTCTCTATGCAAGGAATAAAGGGCAACAAAAAGATGCACTGTAGAGTCTACCTCCCTACCAACACACTTGGCCTTCATAAAGAAGAAAGCTCAGCCTGAGGAACGTCATATCTTGGGAGAACACCTCAACTCTTTTGTGGAATGCCGTCAAGGGCATGCCAAGATCTCTGCCAAACAGAAAGAGAAACATTGCACTCATATTCATTGCTATTTACATCGCATGTTTCTATGCTAGGGGCAATTAGGTTGTCATTATCACACACAGTTGAGCTAGGATCAAGCATCCATTGCCTAAACAGGGGGCTTCTATTTCTTTCCAAAAGTTCAATTCAATATGCATATGTGTCATGGTTGCAAACCATATCACCCAAAGTGGTTCAACACTTGGACTAGGGTTCTCAAAGTATGGTGGTCATGCCCCTGGCAGTCAGCATTAAAGGACTTTGGCACGTGGTCGACTCCAAGCCTGTTGCATGTTGTTTTCCTATCCATTGCTGTTTTCTAAACTATTCAAATATGGATTGCAGGATTCTCTTGTATTTCGGTCCTTGAAGTTATCAGGACCAACCACATCAGGTTTTGTGTCCATAACCAGCAGAACCAAGTCAAAGAAGCTGGAAAATAGCCTCGTAACTATTCCTGAGCAATTGGCACCGTGTCGGCAACATTAAAGTGGCTTCACACTTCGCATCTCCAAAGCTCCTTGCTCTGCGCTTTCATCTCCATGTCAGCAGCTTTGCCTTCATAACTCGAAAGCCTCGCACATGCTCCTCAGTAGCACCATGCACATACATGTCGGGTTTCATGAACTCTGAGCAACTTTACACTCAAACAGCCTCACGCTCAGCACGTCCAATCTCAACAGTACAACACCTACTTTAGCTACCCTAAGCTCACATCTTAAAGATAAGCAGCCTCGCCACTTCCAGGCCGGTGAAACAATCCTATGGCTCCCACTTAATGCAGCCAACAACCAACAAGAAAAAGCACCTGCATAAAGCTTACAATAACCTAGTGCACACTTCAGCCCTTCAAAAGGCATCCGTGTTACTAAAGCCCTCCAGAAGGCGTTTATGTTGCTAGATTCCGGAAAGCATTTATGGTACCAGCTTGCAGAAAGCATTCAGCCACCAGAAGATGTTTGTGTCGCTAGAAAGCATTCAGCCTTGGAGACACCCCAAACATGTGGAATTTAGCCTTAAGAAAGCGATCCTCTGACTCTTGGTGTTCCTCTCGGCCGCCGCATCCTTCTGCAAAATCTCCCCTTTCAAAGGCAATCGATTTGAATACAAGTGCCAGCAAAACACTCATGGTATTTTGGGCCCGCAGCCAATAGAGTTTCTGATGGAGTGTAATCAAATCCAGTCTTGGGAGCATTCCCAAGCATGCATGATATCGAGCACTAGCATCGGAATAAATCAAAAGCCTCGCATAGATTGTCAACTGCCTATCAGAAGCACTCCGAGCATGAGGAAACTAGCCTTGGGAGCATTCCCAAGCTTAAGAAGGATCAAGTATCAATCAAAACCTTGTAAGGGCTACCAACAGAAACAAGCCCAAAAGCCATCCGGTTGGCCTTCTTGCATAAATTCAGCAGCCCAGCACTCAAGCTCAAATGCCTTGTAGACACCCCAATTTGGCCTAACGATTATTTCAAGTCCCACCTTGGGACAATCCCGATGATGAAATGGATACAATGATTGCTGATTGCTTCTTTGAGGACCTTAGGACTTTCGGTGAGAACTTTGACCACTTAGAGGACCCAATTCAAAGCCATACAGCCTTTCAGACAGAAATACAGAAGCCTAGGAGAATCCATCTGACGGCCGTGACATCGATCTAACGGCCACAACATCAATCCCTCACCCGAGCAACCTGTTGCCAGCAAAATCTCCCTGAGAGATCAATCCCTCGGCCGCGAGATCTATCCTTCGGCCGAGACATCCATTCCACGGCCGCGACATCCTTTGCTCGGCCGCCAGATCGACCTTTTTCCAGACTCTGGAACGTTCTGTCAGACGTTTGGTTTGATCCAACTACACTACCTTTCCGATGCGTTCGGGCTACGTTCGGAGATCACGACGTAGAGTTAGAGATGCATTGCAATTGCAATTGCCATCTCGTGATTTGATTGGCCGGAGTGAGTCATCCCTATGCCTATATAAAGGGGCCTTTGGGCTCCGAATAACACACAGAAATTGAGATACCTACACACTCAATCAAACCTCGAAACTCTGCACAAATACTCCCTCAATCCCATACTCCAAAAGCCCTAACCTTCCGAAGGCAGCCGTCAATCCGGCGATCAAACCCCGAAGTTCAAACCCTAGCTCTAGGGTTCTCGATCAAGCAATCAATCAATCACGCCCAATCCAAAGCAATCAAGCAACTGAGGGATCAAGGTGGTGAGGCCCAACGGCCTCTGGTTTGTTTTACTTATCGCATTTATGGCTAACCGTAGCATTTAATCGCTTGCTATCTTTCTCTCTGGTGTGAGGAAGAACATCGACCGGGTTTTCATTCCTCGGCCGATAAATAAAACAAGGAGGCCCTCGACCGTGAGATCAATTCACCGGCCGCGGGATCCATTTCCCTGGGACAGCTTTTCTTTTTTGCTTATTTTCAATGCATGCTTCAATTATCGCACCGGCTCACTTTGCTTACCGTTTAAAGGAATAAATAAAATGACTATGTGTTGGAATTAAAAAAGCATCTATACGTCTTATGTTGAATGATTATGGGCCGCTCTTGCGATCGGGCAAAGAGGGGTGCCTAACACCTTCCCCTTATTGTACTTTTGGCTCCCGTATCCAGAATCTCTATCTGTTTTCCCAGTTTTAATAAACTGGGTGGCGACTCTATTTGATGATAACCGTTATCATGTGGCGATGTTCCTAGCCATGGGAATGTCCATGATTTTGGTTTATGATGTGAGCAATCAATCGAACAAACAACGTGATCAATCTGTATGGCGATGCCCCACTTGGGAGGTGTCTACAGTTTTTGGCGACTCTGCTGGGGATATGAGAGCCATAACCAAAAAGTTCAACATAAGACTAATACATGCCTTGTCTAATTCATCTATCATATGCATCGAGCGGGCAACCCGTTGAGTTCACCCGATATCCCGGCATGACACGGGCTATGTTGGGGGTTCCAGCAAACTCCACAGTCACTCGTACCTAGTGGTATATCAAAAAGGGTATCACCCAATCACCGCCTATGATGGGTTGGAGAGAGGATTGGTGCCCTTTGACAACGGAGCACCCTGAAACTACCAAAAACCTTGCATGCTTTAGAAAGCCATAGAACTTATCAAACTAAGACAGGAACCTACAGGCTAGGAACCTACTTGCATTTTACTTGCAAAAGTTCTTCCTCACACCTTGTATCATCTGTTGTTGTAATTAACTCTTTCTGTGCAGAAGGGTTGGGATTTTCAGCCCAAATCCTAACCCTACACAGGCAAAGTACTGACTTCCAGGTATTCTACTTTTAAAGCAGGCACAATAGGTAAATCAAAGAAGCAACCACAGCCAACTTTGTACTCTTATAACACCCGAAGCTACGCCAAACAAAGGTCTCTGCAACCCTCCCGTCTATCATCTTCATCTGACAAAACACCCTCACCACAACGGTTCCGATCGCTCTCAGAAACTTCCCGATCATCCCCTCAACAGACCCCGTCATTCACTAAACCTCAAGCTTCGTCAAGCAACCCTTCTACCTTCATGGCAAACAACGACGCCACTATTGCCGAGCTCCAAGCTCAAATCACTGCGCTACTAGCAGAAAAGGCAGCTAGAGATGCTGAGGATGAGGAAAAATCAATGGAAGACGAGAACCCCCATAAAGTGATATTGGCAGAAAGTCCTGAGTTGACCAAACAAGTCAAGGAAATCAAACAAGCCTTGGCTCGTTCGCAAGGGGATCAAATTCTGGATTTCGAGGGACTTTGCCTCTTCCCAGAATCCAAGCTGCCTGAGAATTTCAAGATGCCCAACATTGAGAAGTTCAATGGAACTGGCAACCCTACCAGTCATGTTCGCCATGTTATCAACACCCTGAAGCCGATGGGCTTGAATGACGAGCTCATCGCCCAGTTGTTCCAGCGAACCCTCACCGGAAGTGCTCTCGACTGGTTCCTTACTTTGGAGTTTGTACATTATCAAACCTGGCCAAAAATCGCCAATGCTTTTGTCAAGCAATATGCATACAACGTCCAAATTGAACTAACAACTCGAGACTTGGAAATGACCAAACAGGATTCCAATGAGGACTTTGCCATCTTTGTGGCAAGATGGAGGGAAAAGGCTGCCAAGATGAAGAACCGTCCCTCCGAGGAAGACCAAGTGAGGATAGTTGTCAAAAATTTGCAGCCCAAATACCTCAGGCATATTTATACACAGGCTATCACCGATTTCAAGCGCTTGCATGCCACTGGGTTGCAAATCGAAGATGGAATCAAGCTAGGACTCATTGGGAAAGAAGAGGCCACTCCTCTACCTAAGAAAACCTTCTCTAGCCGTACATCTCACGCCTCCGTGAATGCCCTTGGCTCTTTGTCTCAAGACCCTTTCCAAACTAGCCCATCCCGAAGTTCAAATCGACCTCGTCGCAACTTTGATCCTCTCTATATGACCTTATCCCAAGCTTTGACCATCCTTAGCCGTCAAGGGCATCTTAAACCTCTAAACAAGCCACTTCCTCCGCCGCCCTATGGTCCAAACCATGATCCAAACAAGCAATGCGCCTATCACCAACATCCTGGGCACGAAACAGACAATTGTATGCGTCTTCGTCACGACATTCAAGATCTTATTGATAGTCGAACCATAAAACCACCAAAACCTGATGGGCAAGCTAACCCACTCCCTACTCATAATGCCGAACCACCACCTCGAAGCATCAATCTCATAAATCTCTCTCACAACCCCACATACAATCCCAGCCAATACGTTGTCCAAGACAAACAAACCAAACCTACCTTAACCTTCCCTGAGGAGGACGAATGTTTCATGATAGAGGAGGAGGAGGATGATAATTCTGATCAGTCAGAAGTAATTGACATTGATATGTCCGACATAAGCAGCAAAGATCAGGTAGAAGAGGAAAAGCTAAGGAAGTGGAAGGAACACTCTTGGGCGAAACACAATTTGGAGGATCCAGACATTCCATTTGTAGAAGATGACGAATGGCTTCGTATCTGGTTTGAGAATAGGAAGAAGGAAAAAGAAAGGGTCATCATGATGAGAAGGCACGCTCGCTTCGAGCCTGCCCAAATAGTGGTACGCATCAACCGTCCCAAAATTCCAACACCACCCATTGTTTGGGAAACAATCAATCTCATTGAGAAAGTAGAGGAGTTCCAAATGCAGCCATGGGTCAACCCTTACGACGAGTGCGATTATAGTCAATGGATAGAGGAAAGAGAAGATCTAGATTTCATGTGCACAGAACCCTATAAAACAGGGGAAAGCGACTTTGATGAAATGGAAGAAGAGTGCAATGATCCGCTCGATGAAACCTCCTTGGCATCACTATTCAATCAGGAGGAAATAGCTGATAATCACGCAATCAATGAGGAAAGAGAAAGGGAGTTTTCTGCTGACACATCCATCTGGGGATTACTCATGGTTCAAGGAGGTAGCCATCGTGCAAAAGATGAACCCGGTTCAAAGGCTCTGTTTGGCAAGGAAGAGGGTGGGAAAGAGTACAAAGTTGCAAAAGACAAGGGAAATGACCCCGACATGCTGCAGTAGCTGAGAAGTCACAACATGGCAAATAAGAAACAATAAAACATTGTTTTCGCTTTAAACAAACTAGAACGAGTTTTGGGCCCCTGTTTGGGCATTTTATCTTCGCTAAGAGAATTCCTTTTTCATCTTCCAGATTATGCTTATCTAAATCCAAATTTCTAAATTGCAATTGCCATGCACTATGCTCTCATTGCCAAAACAAGGGAAGAATTCGAAGGGATCAAAATCTTTGTGTCCCCGATAAAAGGAAAGGAAAGGATGAACTCTAATTACTTAGAACTAGGTTTTTACCAAAACTCAGGAAGAAGACGCTATCTCCGTGAGAACACTTAGGGTTAGCTTGCCCATTGTGAAAGTACAAACGCAACAGGAGATTTATAAAAAACATCTCCATCAGATTCCTCTCCAAAAACACCAGAACCTTCTTGAGAGAAAAATGCTCGTTGGGCAATCTATACACCCAAGCAAAGGTAAGAGCAGAGCCTGCTAGGACAAAGGCAAAACAAAAACACAGCCTAGGCAAAAGTTAAGGCATTCAAAGGAAAGCTCGCTAGGGACTCAACCTCTATCAGGTAACCTAGGCAAAATTTAGAGCATGAAAGAAAGAAAAACCAAGAGTGAAAACCCAACCCCAAAAGGTGGTGATCTTGGAACTACGTAAAAGGCCTGATTCCCTGATTGGGATACGTAGGCAATCTCGCGTCGAGATGCGGCCCAAACATTTGGAGGGAAGAAAGATGATACCAACATGTTTGTATTCAATGATAGGCGTAGCTAACCCTGCGTATTGAGCTCACAAAAGATGAGTTAGTCATTTTCCAAGGAATTGGCAAAAACAAAGACACATAAGAATTGTAGTTCATCCTCTCTAAACCAAAAGTCGTCAATACAAAGGGTATGATCCTTCAAAAGACTCTTAAAGTTTGGCAATCAGGCTGAAGCATGGCAAAGGCAGGAGACAGAAAATCAAAGACTAAGCATAGGAAAGGATGTGAAACAGGATGCCACTTGGCTAAAGCAAAACCTATCTTCCTTGGGAAAATAGATATAACGGCCGGACAATCAATACCTCGGCCGCAACAATGATCCTTCGACCGAATGATCGATTCTTCGGCCAAATATTTTTCACACAAAATAACTGTCTATTAGCAAATACTTGTTCAAAAAGCCATGTTCTGACTATCAAAACATTTTGGGGCATGAAAGGCATTTCTCATTTCTCAAAAACTTGTTTACAAAACCGTTGCTGTGATTGCTTTTACTATACAAATATAGTTTCTGCCTATCATCTACTAACTATGAACAGGGAAAAGAAAAGCCCTAAAAGCTAGGCGATCTCTGAGAAGAAGGCAAAGGCTGCTCACTGGTCCCCACATTCCCCTCAGCAGCCGATACTCTCTCAGCCTCAAGCTGCAGCCAAGAAAGATATAAACATTCAGACTCAAGGGATAATGCATAGCAGATAAAGCTCATGAAGAAAGTCATACCTCGAGGATCCTACGGCGCTGTCTCCGAACCAAAACCTCTGTACTCTGATAGGCGTGAAGCCATTCCTGCACTATCTCGGCAGGCACCTGTGGAACAATCAAGCATTACAAACATCTAAAGCAAGGGTACAATGCGAAATGATGAAAGCTAACATAGGAAGTTAAAAATACCTGTGAAGCCCCGACTGGCAAAGTATAGAGCGGGGTCGTGCAAGGAGTCAGCGTCAGGCGCTCCTCCTCCCCATCGTCTGAGTGGAAGGAGACAAACGAAGGAGCCTATGGCCAAACAGGAACAACGGGAGGAGCCTCAACAGAGGGGGTCAAGAAAAGACGGCAGTACTCCGTATAGTCACCTGCCTGGAGGAGTAAACCTGCCCAATCTCTGATCCGGGCATTCTTCAGATCTTCCCTCGACATCAAGGAAGTGGACCTCATGGGTACTGGAGGAGAAGGAGGAACAAGCTGAAGAGCCTCAGCGCGTGACCGCCACTGACTGGCCACTCGATCGCCTAAGTACCAGGCTCGGCAAAATGGACCCTCGAGCAAGCTACGAGTCCGGTCCAGAACTCTACAACGTGCAAGAGGGGCATCCTCAGGTACACCACCCCAAGGGTCAAACCGTACCTACAAAGCAAGGACAAATCAGCCCCGACACAAAAATATGGAAGTCCAAAGGATAAGAGGTACAAAGAAAAAGGTACCTGATCAACCGTCAGTCGGTCTAAAACTTGCCGCCACTCGGGAAGGCTCAAGACTGGTGACCGTGGCCTCCGTTGCCCCATCAACCATCGCTCGTAACGAGGTATGCAGTTCGCATCACCGTGCCTAGTCTCAGGAGGAAATTGAAGAAGGTGCTCAAAAGCCCAGAGCTGAAAAGCAGGTTAACCAAAGCAAGTTCAGAACTAGGAAAAGGCTAAAGTGAAAACAGAAGTACAAAGGAATGATACATACCTCAAGCACTCGAAAGTGACCACAAAGAATGGGACTCTTGTCCCGCGAGCAAGCTCCAAGACTGCCGTACAAAGTGGCCAAGGCAGACGAGCCCCAGTCAAACTCCCGAATAGCTCCCAAGTGCTGCAAAGGAGCCAAAAACTGTGTGTGTACCGAACCATCCTTGTTGGCAAACAACGTTTGCCCAAGGAGGTAAAAAAGGAAGGCCCGCGTCAACTGCTCAGCACTCACCTGGGTCAGAATATCAGCCACCATGAAAGTCTTGCTTAGCCAAGCAAGATCTACATGACCTCGAGAACGAACAGGGGGCACCTTGCCCAGAAACCACCTCAAAGCACCCTCTCGCTCCCAAAGCCGGGGGTCAACTCGAAGAGCAACTTCGCCTATCCGCAGGCCAGTCAACAAAGAAAAATCACCCAGAGTGATAGTCATCTCACCAGCAGCAGGAAAATGGAAGGTATTGGTGGTATCCCACCACCTCTCAACCAGCGAGGTCATCAATGACCAATCCATCTTTGGAAGATCGAGGCCCAGAATGAACGTCTCGAAACCTGCAGCACGTACTAATTCCCGAGCCTGCTCTGGCAGCTTCAAGAACCATCTATGCACCTCCTTGCCTCCACCGTGAGCTTCCAGCCTCCTGTTTCTCTGCCAAAGACAAAATGGAGTTAATCTCATGATTGCATAAACAAAGAAAATACTAAGGGGCGTCAGATTAACATCTAAAAGCATGCATTGCCTAGACAGGGGGCATAGTTATTTTAGCTTCCTTAAACAAAAATAAATTCAACTCAAACATGGGTTCCTCATATTCACGCTCCTAGCCAAAAGGGATTTTCATCCCGCAAGCAAAAACTTTTATTCTAAAATGCAAGGATTTCCAAAACTCCGAACTAAAGTAAAACTTTTTACTTTTCAGGAAACTCACCGGCATGTTCAGAACGCTCAGGTGAAACTCAGGCTCTCGACGAACCACCTCGGCCTCTGGGCCACCAACAGGAGGGCGGTATTGCAGAAAACCGCCATAACCCAGCCTACGTGAAGGACGAACGTAGGTAGTAGCATCAAACAAACCGGGCTCCTCAATCGCCTCCTCATCGGAAGATGGATGCTCGCACCTACATGAAGGGTGCGAAGATGAACCTGCAACGCCCGAAGATGGCGTGGCCATCACGTCCAAGCCAAGAAAAAAAGAAAACCAACGGTTTCAGACAACCGAAGCCAGCAGCAACGGCAATGACGGCGGTGGTCGGAGAGGATGGTCGCCGGAGATGCTGGTGGCCGACGGTAGTGGAGGAGGGCGGCGGCGTGCGGTGGTCGTCGGGCGAGAGGAACGGAGGAAAATGAGAGAGGAGGAGAAGAAGGGATTAAATGGGCCGTAAGATCGATTTAACTGAACTTAAATCGATTTCCTGACTTTTTGGCGTTCTCACGGCCGAGACATCAATTCCTCGGCCGAGACATCAATTCTTCGGCCGAGGGATCGATCTCCTGGCCCCTTAATCAAATTTCCCCAGCAACAGCAGATTTTGCTCGATGCACTAGCTCAAGCCATTACAGACTTCTAAGTCCTCGACCAACCAAGTAGCCTTGGGGGCACCCCCAAGCCAATGCAACATGATCAAAACCAGCCTTGGGGGCATACCCAAGCATGAGGAAAATCTCTCTCCACAAACTGCTGGCCGGCAAAACAAGACACTCAGCAGCCCTGAGCTCAAAACTTCAGCGGCTCCAAGCCCATTATTGACAGGCTCTACGCCCATATCAACTCACTCAGCGGCTTTATGCCTATACGAACTCAGAGTCTACGCCCACTATCCTGACAGGCTCAAAGCCCATCATCCTTACACGACTCAGCGGCTCCTAGCCCGCTATCTCAACTAGCTCGAACCCATAACAACCATCTTGGCGCCTCTAAGCCCATTATCGACAGGCTCTACGCCCTTTATCACAACTTAGCGGCTCAAAGCCTATTATCTCAAATGGCTCCAAGCCATCACCTCAAATAGGCTCGAAGCCTATCTCAACAGACTCTACGTCTACTATCACCCAGCGGCTCGAAGCCCTCGAATCAGCAGCTCTGTGCTCGCTATCACAACAACAGACTCTACGCCTGTTATCACTCAATTTGGCGGCTCCAAGCCCATTGTCTCAACTGGCTCGAAGCCGTACACAATCAAGCTCTTAATAGGCTCAAAGCCTATGTCTATTACCTCAGCGGCTCAAAGCCCATTATCTCAACAGGCTCGAAGCCTATATCTACCACCTCGGCGGCTCCAAGCCCGTTACTCTAATAGGCTCAAAGCCTGTATCTACCCTCTGAAATGGCTCGAAGCCATAAACTCAGGGGCTCAAAGCCCAACATCTCAACTGGCTCGAAGCCGTAAACAAGCAACAGGCTCTAAGCCGCCCCATCAATCAAAGACATCTATTCTCAGGCTCTACGCCTGAATGCTCAAAAATCTAACATTTTTGAATGCTCAAGCTCTACGCTTGGATGCCCAACCACTGTGTACTGGATGCTCAGGTTATACACTTGAATGCTCAAGCTCTACGCTTGGATGCCCAACCACTGCGTACTGGACACTCAAAGCCTGTACTTTGAATGCTCGGATTCTGCCGTCCGAATGCTCGAGCTCTACGCTCTGAATGCTCAAGTCCGGAACTTGATAGAAGCTCTAAGCTTAAAACAAACACACACGCACGGGCCCGTGCACATATTGCATCAACATTCTCACATCGAGTCTGCATCATCGTATCTGTTCACATCTAACGAACAAGCATTGCACATATACACTCTGCATATCTCTCATGAAACAGGTCAATCCTACAAATCAACCGGCTCTATGCCTCGGTTTTATTGATCGATCCAGCGCCTCGATCCTTTGGCTCCATGCCAACACTTATGATGGAAAAGCTCCGTGCGCAGACCATCAGAATGCAACCAGCTCTACGCTTCGGTTCATATCACGTCAAGCTCTAAGCTTCGACAACTCAGGCCCTCGCCTCAAGACTGTAGCAGGCTCCACGCCTTAGTTTCTTCATCTCAGGCCCTTGCCTTATACCAGCTCCGTGCTTCGGTTCATCACGTCAAGCTCAAAGCTCTGACACCACAGACTCTCATCCTGATCAATACCAGCTCCGCGCTTCGGTCCTATCCAATCTCCTCAGGCCTCCGCCTCATAAACCACAGCAGGCTCCACGCCTCAATCAATCACCTCAGGCTCTCGCCTTATGATCAACACCAGCTCCGCGCTTCGGTCCTATCAATCACCTCAGGCTCTCGCCTTATGATCAACACCAGCTCCGCGCTTCGGTCCTATCAATCACCTCAGGCTCCCGCCTTATGATCAACACCAGCTCCGCGCTTCGGTCCAATTAATCACTCTCCAGGCTCTCGCCTCATGACTACAACCGGCTTTGCGCCTCGGTCCCCTCATCGCCAAAGCTCCGTGCTCCAGCTACTGGCCCTGCGCCTCCCCTACATCTCAAAAACAAACCGGCGTCCAACTCATCCCAGCAGATGGTTTGGATTCCACCCCATTACATCAATCCCATCCAGCTCATTCGCAAGGATAGGCTACTCTACCGAGCTCCTTTCAGTCAAAGTAAGGACGATCAAGAAAAGCAAACGCACCTGCAGTGTACTGATCTACCCCAAAATACTAAGGAAGCTCTCCGCAAAGAAACTCCCCAGGTAGCCCCGCGCTCCTTCAACTACTCTTCGCCAAAACCCTGGCTCAGTCTAGGTACGTCACACTACGGCTTTTTAAGCCCTAAGGTACGTCTTCTGTCTCTAACCCTCCAAACTTTTTGCTTTTCTTTATTGCCCGAACTACGATTGGTCTGAATTTCCCCTGTGGAATACGTAGGCAGCCTCCGGGTCCGACCATAACAAAACTTCTTTTGCCCGAACTACGATTGGTCTGAATTTCCCTTGTGGAATACGTAGGCAGCCTCCCGGCCTGACCATAACAAAACCTTTTTCAAAAACCCCTTAGAATAGTGGTTGGACCAAATTGAGTTGCTTTTTACAGCTTTGACTCTTACTCAAACATGTCTCGCGATCCGTCTGAGTTTAGTCAGAGATGGATCCTGTAGACACCCCAATTTGGCCTAACGATTATTTCAAGTCCCACCTTGGGACAATCCCAATGATGAAATGGATACAATGATTGCTGATTGCTTCTTTGAGGACCTTAGGACTTTCGGTGAGAACTTTGACCACTTAGAGGACCCAATTCAAAGCCATACAGCCTTTCAGACAGAAATACAGAAGCCTAGGAGAATCCATCTGACGGCCGTGACATCGATCTAACGGCCACAACATCAATCCCTCACCCGAGCAACCTGTTGCCAGCAAAATCTCCCTGAGAGATCAATCCCTCGGCCGCGAGATCTATCCTTCGGCCGAGACATCCATTCCACGGCCGCGACATCCTTTGCTCGGCCGCCAGATCGACCTTTTTCCAGACTCTGGAACGTTCTGTCAGACGTTTGGTTTGATCCAACTACACTACCTTTCCGATGCGTTCGGGCTACGTTCGGAGATCACGACGTAGAGTTAGAGATGCATTGCAATTGCAATTGCCATCTCGTGATTTGATTGGCCGGAGTGAGTCATCCCTATGCCTATATAAAGGGGCCTTTGGGCTCCGAATAACACACAAAAATTGAGATACCTACACACTCAATCAAATCTCGAAACTCTGCACAAATACTCCCTCAATCCCATACTCCAAAAGCCCTAACCTTCCGAAGGCAGCCGTCAATCCGGCGATCAAACCCCGAAGTTCAAACCCTAGCTCTAGGGTTCTCGATCAAGCAATCAATCAATCACGCCCAATCCAAAGCAATCAAGCAACTGAGGGATCAAGGTGGTGAGGCCCAACGGCCTCTGGTTTGTTTTACTTATCGCATTTATGGCTAACCGTAGCATTTAATCGTTTGCTAACTTTTCTGTCTGGTGTGAGGAAGAACATCGACCGGGGTTTCGATCCCTCGGCCGATAAATAAAACCAGGAGGATCCCTCGGCCGTGAGATCAATTCACCGGCCGCGGGATCCATTTCCCTGGGACAGTTTTGTTGGTTTCCTGCTTTCTGAATGCATGCTTCAATTATCGCACTGGCTCACTTTGCTTACTGTTTAAAGGAATAAATAAACAGACTATGTGTTGGAATTAAACAAAGCATCTATACGTCTTATGTTGAATGATTATGGGCCAGTCTCACGACTGGGCAAAGAGGGGTGCCTAACACCTTCCCCTTATTGTACTTTTGGCTCCCGTATCCAGAATCTCTATCTATTTTCCCAGTTTTAATAAACTGGGTGGCGACTCTATTTGATGATAACCGTTATCATGTGGCGATGTTCCTAGCCATGGGAATGTCCATGATTTTGGTTTATGATGTGAGCAACCAATCGAACAAACAACGTGATCAATCTGTATGGCGATGCCCCGCTTGGGAGGTGTCTACATGCCTCTACAGCTCTATGCTATGCTCAAGCCTTACGGTGTTCATAGCCCGATACTTTCACCATCATATGCTATCTCTTGATTCATTGGGTCTCTCGACCACCATGCCTCTTGGCATTGCATCTCTCGATGTATTGAGTCTCTCGACCATTATGCATCTTGGCATTGCATCTCTCGATGTATTGAGTCTCTCGACCACTATGCCTCTTGGCATTGCATCTCTCGATCTATTGGGTCTCTCGACCACTATGCCTCTTGGCATTGCATCTCTCGATGTGTTGGGTCTTTCAACCACTATACTTCTTGGCGTTACATCTCTTGATGTGCTAGGTCTCTTGACCTATTCACACCAAACTGCCGCTCTTCAGCAGTGTTGTTCTTACATTTGAGTATAGCCATACTCCGGCAGCTCCGTGCCCCTGTCCAACAAACTTTGAGTAGGTCATTTGAAGCTTCACCCTGAGTTTAGAAGCGCTCTGAGAATCCAAGCCCCAGAAGGCTCAAACCCATACCAATGAAGCAAAATCAAGTCAGCCTCGGGGGCATTCCCGAGCAAATGCAACATGATCATAACTAGCCTTGGGGGCATGCCTGAGCATGAAGAAGCTCTCTCTCCATAAACAGCAAGCACGCGACTACTGGTCACTTGACCACTAAGGATTATCAAAACCAAGCCCATTGCTCAGCGGCTCCAACTCCGTATTCCCCATCTCAGCGGCTCTATGCCCACCATCTCAACTATCTTAGCGGCTCCAAGCCCATTATCATAGCGGCTCCACGCCCGTATTCACCATCTCTATCGCTCAGCGGCTCCAAGCCCGTATTCCCCATCTCAGCGGCTCTACGCCCACCATCTCAACTATCTCAGCGGCTCCAAGCCCATTATCATAGCAGCTCCACGCCTGTATTCACCATCTCTATCACTCAGCGGCTCCACGCCCACTATCTCAACTGGCTCGAAGCCATAACAACTATCTCAACAGGCTCTGCGCCGCCCCAACAATCAAGACATCATCAATTCTCAAGCTCTACGCTTGAATGCTCAAAATCTAACATTTTGAATGCTCGAAGCTCTTCGAATGCCCAACCACCGTGTATTGGATGCTCAAGTTCCACACTTAAATGCTCAAGCTCTACGCTTGGATGCCCAACCAACGCGTACTGGATGCTCAAAGCCTGTACTTTGAATGCTCAGATTCTACCGTCCAAATGCTCGAGCTCTACGCTCTGAATGCTCAAGTCCGGAACTTGAAAGAAGCTCTACGCTTATATTAAACACACACGCACGAGCCCGTGCACATTTGCATCATCATCATCACATCGAGCCTGCATCATCATATCTGTTCACATCTAACAAACATCATCACATATATACACTCTGCATATCTTTCATGAAACAGGTCAACCCTGCAATCAACCGGCTCTACGCCTCGGTTTTTATTGATCGGTCCAGCGCCTCGATCCTTTGGCTCTATGCCAAAAACTTATGATGAGAAAGCTCTGTGCACATACCATAAGAATGCAACTAGCTCTACGCTTCGGTTCAAATCACGTCAAGCTCTAAGCTCCGACACCTCAGGCTTTCGCCGTATGATCAATACCAGCTCCGCGCTTCAGTTCTATCAAGCTCAAAGCTCCAATCACCTCAGGCTCTCGCCTCATGACTACAACCGGCTCCGTGTCTCGATTCCTTCATCCTCAAAGCTCTGTGCTCTAGTTACTGGCCTTGCACCCCCCCCCCCCCATATCTCAAAAACGGCATCCGATTCATCCCCAGTAGATGGCTTGGATTCCACCCCAATTACATCAATTCCTTCCAGCTCATTCGCAAGGATAGGCTACTCTACCGAGCTCTCCTCAGTCAAAGTAAGGATGATCAAGAAAAGCAAACGCACCTGCCGTGTACTGATCTACCCCAAAATACTAAGGATGCTCTCCGCAAAAACTCACCTGGCAGCCCCGCGCTCCTTCAACTATCTTCCGCCAAAACCCTGGCTAGTCTAGGTACGTCACTACGGCTTTTTAAGCCCGAAGGTACGTCTTCTGTCTCTAACCCGCCAAACTTTTTATTTTTCTTTATTGCCCGAACTACGGTTGGTCTGAATTTCCATTGTGGAATACGTAGGCAGCCTCCCGGCCCGACCATAACAAAAACTGTAAGTGCAGAAAAACCGTGAGTGGTTTAAGTAGCACAAGAACGTAACGGCTACTTCGATATCCTCGCCGGAACCCTAATATGTCGCCGTAGTCTTTATCTGCAAAACAGACAAAGTGTGAGTGCACCTTTGCCTCTCGTGGCAAAGGCCCTCCGATGCCTAAGTTAGTATCACGTACTAGTCGAAAAACCCTAATTCGAGTAGAAGAATATGTAAAACCGTAATGTATTGTGTACCTTTTTCCCCTAGGTTTGCCTCGTACTTATAGGTTTATGGATGCTTGCTGCCCAAGTCTCCACGTTTCCCTAGGTTTCCTATCTCGTATAGGAAACCCAGAATATCTTGGATTCTCGTTCCCTTATCAGTTCATTACCTTAGTCTGTTTAGGACTCTTTTCCACAGCTGGCCGAACTTCCCATTCCCGTTGGGTATCTTTCCAAGATCCTATTTTATTGGGATCTCATTCCTTCACGGAACATCTCTGTTTCTGGAACCTTCTGGATCGTCCCCTGCTCTGGGACTACTTTCGTATAAACTCCCCCCCTATTCGGCCTTATCGTTGCCGAACAAGCTACCTGGACCAATGATTTTACATGTTACTGGTCCTTTGACAATCCCTTGGTTCAATATCCTTTCGTGTCACTGGACCTTGACCTTGCATAGACTCTCTGAACCAATGATTTCTCATATCATTGGTCTCTGTCGTCGACCACCGTTTTGCACGGCGACTGTCCCCATCATAATTATATCGTGGTCCCACGTACCACGTACCCGGGCACAATTTGTACCTGCTCGGGATTTACTCCCTACAATTGCTCCCCAGCTTTACTCGTTATCTCTTCATATATGACGAGCAAAGCTATTTAGGGTCCGAATAACATTTGTTTTTGTTCATGCACTCTTCGTTTCAAAAACTGGTGCAAGTATCATCATTATACCAGCCTAAAATCGTCTCGTCGTTTGGGCTGGACAAGCCTTTCCTGCCCCAACCTTTCCACGTGGCACAAATCGTACCGCCCGTATTAAATGCGAATGGACGTCCTTTGGAAAACGGAACGCCCAAACGGCGTTGAGATGACGTTTCGCATACGCCACCTCACTAAGCTTGGGGCACTTTTGGATTTTCCCCTCATTTCGAAACCCCTTTCTCTGTATCGATTCCCTCTGCAACTAGAACTCACAAGCACATCCGCCATTGGAGCCCTGTTCAATACCTCGAGATTCCTCGTTTGTGCACTTAGGACCCCTGATCATCTCAATTGTAAGTCATCACTTTCCTCTTCCCTTTCCTTTCGTCGGTCTAGGGTTTCTTTTAATTGCTTTCTGGGTTTCTTTGTTCCCATATTACTCGTCTGTACCATCCCTGTTCATAATGGGGAGGTTTAGACGTCACTGCAATACTCCTCAGGCCATGGCTTCGTTCAGATCTCGCTATGAGATTCCTGATGATATTGCTACTAGTCTGGCCCCCGTAGACGCCATACGCCAAAGTCCTAACAACGACACTCTCCACATCCCGGTGGTTGCCATTGTCGAGGGCGGCGTTAGATTCCCCCTGGCGCCATTACTCCGCCAGGTTCTGGCCTATTACAGGCTATCCCCTATGCAAGTCTCTGCCAACTTCTTTAGGGTTGTCATGGGCGTACATGCCCTAAACCAGATGTTAGGCACGTCTCTAGGCTTATATGACATCCATCATCTGTACAACATTTCACGTTCAAAAGATGCCCTTACCTACTACCTAAAGAGTAGGGATTCCAGAAGGCGACTGGTGCTTGAGTTGCCTGACTCCGCCCGAGGAGATGATGATGACTTCCTCGTCGTTACTGGACATTTCGAGCCCAGAAATGAGGATGGTCAAGTGATAGGCTTTCATGCCCCTCACAGATTTGGGCAACCACGTTAGTTCTTTCCTCTTTATAAAATTTACTTGTCGAGCAATTTTAATCGTATTGCACTCTTTAGTTTTCCTATCTTCTAACTGCTAACTTCACATGTTGCAGCTGAAAACATCAACCAAGGGCACGCCATCATCACCCCCCAAGTACATGTGGCACACATCAACCAGGCCCTAAATTTCAACGGCGAGGGCACCTACTTGGCAGGCCGAGCAAGAGCAGCGCAGGTGCTCCTGAGTTACAGAGCATCTTACGGGGGCTTCATTGATCGGCGCATCCGAGCAGCAGACGACCCGCCAGTTCCTGGGCCTGCCGCTGCACAACCCGAGCAAACAGAAGAGGATAGACATTCTCGGACTCCCCCATTCCGCAGTTCATCTGTGGAAATTGTCGAGGAAGCATCTACGTCATCCGACGGGTACTCTCCATCTCCTCCTTCTCCAGAAATGAATCAGCCCATCAGCCTCGAAAGTCTCCTCACAATCCCAGGAGCAGGCCGTGGAAGAGGCCGTGGCACTTCTCGGGGCCGCGGTCGCTCCCAGAGCCTGGTTCCTCCTCATGGCCGCCGAGGAACAACACAAATTGACGCTCCTCCTGGATTTTCTCCCGAGGAAATCGAGGCAGGTCACAGGGACAAACGCCCGCGTCTCGAAGCACCTGGGGCAACTTCAACCCAAACTCCAATACCCCAAACTCCAGTATGGGCTCCCCAACTTTCCCATGGAAAGAAGACCATCACCGTCCGGGACAGTGTGGAGTCGGAAGGGACCGCTCTGGCCCTATCCCAGGCTCTCATGTTGCCCGGGGACATGCAAAAGGAAGTGGTCAACTCACCGGACAACCTGCTTGGATCATTTATGGTGCACAGCTTCAAGGTAAACCTGTCTTACCCTTTTTATTTCCTAGTTACATTACTACGTCCTCTTCTCACTCGTTGTTACTGAACCATCAAAATATGTTCAGGCTGCACAAAAAATGGTGGCCATGGCCCAAAAGTTAGGTCACTCAGAGCCCCAGCGTGCAAAGCTGGCCAGCGAAAACGCCGAACTCCTGACCTCCATAGCCCGGCTTGAGAGAGAGAGAAACCAAGCTCAAAACGTGGCAACTGAGTTGAAGAACAAGCTGGATGGTGCTGAAGATAGCCTAAACCAGACTCTGATAGAGCTGGAGGCGAGCAAAAGCGAGGCGAAGATGTCTTACCAGCAGGGATATAACGAAGGGATCAACGTAGCCACTGAAAGCTACAAAAGTCAGATGCCCAAGATCCAAGATCAAGTATTTGCTACTGGTTGGACTGCTGGCCTCAGGAAGACTGGTACAGCTGAATCTTCTTCCCTGTGGACGGAAATTGATCTTCCAAGCGCTATGGTGGATGAAGATGAGATCGAGGAAGAGGAGGACAATCTGATCGAGGAGCCCAGCGTGGATATTCCCGAGCAGTTCGGCGCTGATGCTAATGATGAAGTGACCAACCCTGGCCAGAAGGAAGCCGGTGGTGGTCCAACAGATGGAAGCACTGCTGTGAAAGATGTTCCCGCGCAAACACCTGCTCCTGTCCCTCAAGATCAGACCCCAGCTTCAGTCACTCAAGACTCAACCCCAGTCACTCAAAACCCTATCGTTGATCAACAGGTATAAAGTCTTCCTCCCTTGGAACAATATAATTTTTGATACGTAGTGGTGGCCCTGCGCGGCTGTAAGTTTGCCCTGTGCGGCTGTAAGTTTGCCCGGCCCTTCGTGGCCTTCTGACATTGCTGGTGGCCCTTTCATGGCCAACTGTTTGATTTAGCTTTTTGCTTTGCATGTTTTCGAATGCTTTCTGAATTTTCCTCGTAATTCGGAGGTGACTCTAAGTATGTTCGTACTTAGACGATTTCGTATTCGTTCATGTACTGCCCAAGTTTTCCTCGTACTTGGAGACAATTCTTAGGTGTATTCGTACCTAAACAGTTGTTGCATATATTCGTATGCTGCCCATTTTCGTTGGGTTGGAATATAACCCTCTTAAGTTTATTCGTACTTAAATTCCCAAATGTCTTCGTATTTGGGGAAGCTATGCATATTTTCGTATGCACGCCAAATGTTTGTTCGTAAGTCTAAGTGTATTCATACTTAGTCTATCCAAATGTTTTCATATTTGGGAAAAGTGTGTATTTTCACGTATACATGCCCGGTTTGTTCATACCTGTATTCGTAACCGAGTATATTTGTTCTTGCGAAGTTTTGAATCCGCTCAAATGTATTCGTATTTGGCATAAACCTATCCCTCTGCTCCCCAATACGAAGTGAGGAGCAAGGACCAAACTTCGTATTCTAATCATAATGAAGACAAAAGAAACGATGTCTTAAATCAAAATCAGAATTTTATTCATAATTCAAAAAACTCAAGGAGGCGTTATTCGTACCCCTTGCAACTAAATAAATAAAAGAACAAAGGAATTGTACTCGTAATTCCCACACAATCACGATGTGCAACCTAAAAAATACGCTGAAGTTTTTTCAAACAAAAAACTTCCTCAAGTTGTGGACATTCCATGGCCTTGGCACCGGGTTCCCGTCCAGGTCCGCCAAGCGGTAAGCCCCAATGCCCGCAATCTCCGTAACTCTATACGGGCCCTCCCAGTTTGCTCCCAACTTGCCCTCGTTGGCTACTTTGGTATTGCCGAGCGCCTTACGAAGTACAAGGTCTCCAATACCGAATTCTCGGGGGTGGACATTTTTGTTGTAGCTCTTCATCAGCTGCTCTTGATATGAGGCTAAGTGCACCAGAGCCCTTTCTCTACGTTCCTCGGCAAGATCCAGCTCTATTTCCAAGGCTCTGTCATTGCCTCCACTTTCAACCAAAGTGGTCCTGTTGGTCGGCAAACCAACCTCTAATGGGATTACGGCTTCTGTCCCATAGGCTAATGAGTAGGGGGTCTCTCCCGTAGACCTCCTAGGCGTTGTTCGGTGCGCCCAAAGAACAAGTGGCAATTCATCGGGCCACTTCCCCTTTGCTTTGTCCAATCTCTTCTTGATCCCATCAAGTATAGTTTTGTTGGACGCTTCCGCTTGCCCATTACTCTGTGGGTAGGTTGGGGTAGAGTAATAATTCCTTATCCCATACTGGGCACAAAAAGCCTTAAACTTTTTCTGAAATTGGGACCCATTATCCGTAATCAAGGAATAAGGGACCCCAAACGGGTGATTATACTTTTCCAAACGAACCTCTCTATCATAGGCTCGGTGATCTTAGCCAATGGTTCAGCCTCGATCCACTTGGTGAAATAGTCTGTTGCTACCAACAGGAATTTCCTATTTCCAGTTGCCTTGTGTAGTGAACCCACGATATCCATCCCCCATTGTGCGAAGGGCCAAGGATTTGTCAAGGGCACCAGATCTTCGGCTGGTGTCCTTATCATTGGTGAGAATTTCTGCACTTCTCACAAATCTTTACATACACCTTTGCGTCTTCTTGCATGTGAGGCCACCAAGTACCCTTGGGTTATTGCTCGATGAGTAATGGACCTTCCCCCAGCATGACTCCCACACGTTTCCTCGTGGATTTCGTGGAGAAACTTCGCACCATTTCGGGGTGCACACAAAGTAGGTAGGGTCCAGTGAAGGATTTTTACAACTTCCCTTCTCGTGACAGCCAAAACCGTGCAAGACTTTGTTTTAATCTTGTGAGCCTCCTTTTTATCTGTGGGGAGTATCCCATCTCGTAGGAACTCCACTATTGGGTCCATCCAACTTGGTCCTTGGTTCACGTCCAAGACCAGTTCCACACTTCTTCCGATGCTCGGCTCAGCAAGATAATCTACTGTCACCCTTCTCTTAAATTCTGTTGGTACAGCGGCGGCCAACCAGGCAAGAGAATCAGCATGGGCATTCTGCCCAGAACTTATCTGCTCGATGTATACTTCCTCGAAAGTGTCAAGCAGATCTTTGGCGGCTATCACGTAGGCAGCCATCTTTTCGTTCCGGGCTTCATACTCCCCGGACAACTGGTTCACCACGAGTTGCGAGTCACAATGCACTCGTATCTTTTTCACCTTCAGGGTTTTTGCACTTCTTAATCCCGCCAAGAGTGCCTCATACTCCGCCACGTTATTTGAGGCACTGAATCCCAATCGAAGGGACAGTTCCATCATTGCTCCTTCAGGAGGGAAAAGCACCACACCAATTCCCGAACCCGTGTTGCATGCAGAGCCATCAACAAATAATTTCCACTCCGTGGGATCCTGTTCGCCGGAGCTTTCTTTGTTTTCGTTGATTGCTCCTTCATTTGCTCCTTTCTCGGCTCTGTCTCATAGGAGGCTCGGGAGCCACCGTAGGTGAAAACTCAGCTACGAAACGCCAGCACCTGCCCCTTTATTGCGGTGCGGCTGATAATCTATGTCGTACTTCGACCGACCAAGTTGAGATACGCCCCGAGAAATCGCCTTTCGTAGCAGAGATTTTAACGGATACTCAGTATAAACACGATTCTGTGACTCTAGAAATAATGGGGCAATTTACGTGCCGTTCTTAATGCCAGGACCAACTTTTCGAGGGGCGGATATCTCGTTTCTGCATCCAACAACGTTTTGCTCACATAATAGATAGGGATTTGCTCGGATCCCTTGTCCTTCAAGTAGCACCGCGCTTACAGCATGTTCGGAGACTGCTAGATATAGAGTTAGGGACTCGCCTTGTTCGGGAGTGGACAAAAGGGGGGCTGCTGCCAAGTACTTCTTCAGGTTTTGGAACGCCTGCTCACATTCTGCTCCCCATTCGTATCCTTCCCTCTTTTTCAGCAGCTGAAAGAAGGGTCTGCACTTGTCACTAGACCTGCTGATGAATCGGTTTAAAGCCGCTGCCATCCCAGTCAACCTCTGGACTTCCTTCGTGGTCCTTGGACTTTGGAGCCTTCGTAACGCTGTAATTTGATCGGGGTTCGCTTCTATCCCTCTTATGGTGACCAAATGCCCCAGGAACTTTCCTGAGTTTACCCCAAACGCACACTTCGAGGCGTTGAGCTTCAGTTTATACTCTCTCAATATCTCAAAAGCTTCTTTTAAATCAGCGATGTGGTTTTCCTTCTCTTTGCTCTTGACCACCATGTCATCTATGTAAACCTCCATGGTCTTACCGAGCAACTTCTTTAGCATAATCGTTGCTAACCTCTGATATGTTGCACCGGCATTTCTCAGACCAAAAGGCATGACACTGTAACAGTACAGCCCCCTTGGCGTGATAAAGGATGTCTTCTCCTCATCGGGGCCATACATGGCTATCTAATGATAACCCCGATAAGCATCAAGGAAGCTCATCCGCCCATACCCAGCCGTTGAATCGACAAGCTGGTCTATCCTGGGGAGGGGGAAACTATCCTTGGGGCATGCCTTGTTCAAGTCGGTGAAGTCGACACAAACTCGCCACTTCCCGTTCTTCTTCTTTACCACCACAGTGTTGGACAGCCATTCCGGGTAGTATACCTCTCGTATAGCCTTTGCTTCGAGCAATCGATCCACCTCCTCGATAACAGCATCCACGTGTTGTACGGCGGATCGTCTCTTCTTCTGCATCACAGGCTTATGCTGTGGATCCACATTCAAGTGGTGACAAATCACGTTTGCATCCACTCCGGGCATCTCTTCGGGCACCCAAGCAAACACATCAACGTGTTCCTTGAGGAACCCTACCAATTCTCCCTCTTCTGCTTCATTCAGATTTTCCCCAATCAGAAAATACCTTTCTGGATCATTCTCGTTGATCTGAATCTTCTTCAAGCCTTCCACCATTTTCTCGGCGGGATCTCCTCCGACATCCTCAATGGTCGGCCGATCCGGAACCTCGATTGCTTGAACTAACTGGGCCTTTGGTGCCTTCTTGATTATAGAAACCAAGCATTGCTGGGTGACCCTTCTGATTTCCCCTAATCCTTTCGATGCCATTTGACCCAGGAAATTTTACCATCTGATGGTAAGTGGAGGAAACCGCCCTCATCTTGTGCAACCACGTCCTTCCGATAATCGTGTTATAGGAGGATGGTACATCTACCACCAAAAAGTCGGTTCTTAGCACAACTGTTCCTGCCCGAACAGGGAGAGTTGCTTTGCCCAATGGCCACACTGCTCCTGCACTAAATCCGACCAAAGGGGTTGTTGACTGCACCAAATCTGCTTGTGTCAGCCCTAGCTTCTTGAATGCGTCATAATACAGTATCTCCGTGCAGCTTCCCGAATCTACCAGGATTCTCTCCATGTCATATTCCCCAATTCGTAGGGTTATGACTAGGGCATCATTGTGCGGCACCTGGATTCCCCCCAGGTCCTCATCTGTGAAGATTATGCCCCCAGTGCATTCTTCTCCTTCACGTCCTCGTTTCTTTCCCAACTGCATCACGTGCTGGTCGTGTTTTACTCGTCTTTGGAGCAACCTCACCTCACTTCTCGTGTAAGGCGCGGCCAATCCATGTATCATATGGATTACCCCTCTTGGATTCTGCTCATAATCCAATTCCAATGCTTTCTCTGCACCCTTGTGCTCCTCCTGAATAAATTCTTTCAGGTAACCCCGTGAGACCAGATCATCGAGGTGTTGTTTGAACATCTCGCAATCCTCCGTCATATGCCCCCAGTCTTTATGGTAACTACAATGCTGACTCGTAGCCCTCTTCGCATCTTTGTCCCCCTCCAGCCTTGGGGGCCATTTGAAATGTGGGAGATTCTTTATTTTGTAGAGAATCCGGTAGATTGGTTCCTTCCAAACCGTTGTCACCGAAAAGAAAGACTTGGGGTCTGGGGCGTGCTTTTCTTTATACGGTTCTTTCTTGACCTGCCCGTACTCTTTCCTTTCTTTGTAGGTCTTGGGCTCTGGCTTGTCCGCCCTTTTCGGTAGGACCTTTGCCTGTTCGGCAACCATCCTGTTGTCCTCACGCAGTATGTCATCCTCGTTTCTGGCATGCTGCTCGATTCGTTCCATTAGCCTCGCCAGTGTATCTACCGGGTTCATGTTCAGGGATTTACGCAGCTCTCCCCGAACAGGCAACCCTGTTTTGAACGTGGCTATGGCATATTCCTCGCTGCACCCTTCAATCTCGTTGAAAGTCTCCCAGTACTTCTTGGCATAATCTCTAATCGGCTCACCCTCTCCCTGCTTCATAACAGAGAGGCTTTCAAAGGTTTTTGGTGCTTTCCTGCTCGTCAGAAATCGAGCAGTGAATTCTTCGGCCAACTGTCTCCATCCTCGTATGGTGTTCGGCCCTAACTTATGGAACCATGACAAGGCCACTTTCCCCAAACTCGATGGGAACATCTTGCACATGATTGCATCATCCCCGTCATGCATGAACATTCTTGTCGGTAGTGTTGTACGTGTGCCACGGGATCGTTATTTGTTTCGTAAAGTACGAATGCCCCGTGCTTCACCCTGCTCGGAAGCCTCGCCTCCTGCAATCTCTTCGAAAAAGGGGATGAGGCTATATTGCTGAGGGCTTTCCGTGCCGCCTCTCGTGCAGACATGGCTCCCTCCTCTCTCTCTTTTGCTTTCTTGGGAGTACTCTTTTCCCAATCGGAATCAGGTCTCTCGTACCTATCCCTGTGATGTCTTCTAATCTCTCCTTCTTCGGGGTGAGGCTTCTGCTTCTTCTTTTTCGTGAAGAAGTCCTTTTCTTTTTCGGAGTGGGACTCCTGGACCGGCTCCCTCTTCCTCGTGAAGGAGCCTTCTTGTGTTCTACTATTGCCAGCCTTTCTCCTCTGGAATCCCTTCGTGACAGTCCAGAATCCTCCGGATGTCCTCGTATCCGTTGCAATTCCTGTATCTCATATTCTCGTTTTTTAATCAAACGTGCGTACTCTTCGATCTCTTGTCTCTTTTTATCCAAGATATTGTCACGGTTGTGTGCACTCCTCGAATGCGCCACTGATTCTCCCTCACGATGGGATTTACTCCTTCTCGTGGAGCCTATGGCCGTCCTTCCCTCCTTGTTCCTGGAGTCGCCATGGACAGTCAGGGGATTATCCATGTTTGTGGGCTTCTTTGCTTTCCCACCGTCGGGCTTTCTCGGAGGATCCGGTGGGGAGTTGCCACCTCCTCCCCCCAACTGGTGTTTCGGATCATGTGGAGTCTTTGGATCTTCTTCCATCATGGTCGCTTTTCAGAGGGATCTCTTTCGTTTCCCACAGACGGCGCCAATTGTAAGTGCAGAAAAACCGTGAGTGGTTTAAGTAGCACAAGAACGTAACGGCTACTTCGATATCCTCGCCGGAACCCTAATATGTCGCCGTAGTCTTTATCTGTAAAACAGACAAAGTGTGAGTGCACCTTTGCCTCTCGTGGCAAAGGCCCTCCGATGCCTAAGTTAGTATCACGTACTAGTCGAAAAACCCTAATTCGAGTAGAAGAATATGTAAAACCGTAATGTATTGTGTACCTTTTTCCCCTAGGTTTGTCTCGTACTTATAGGTTTATGGATGCTTGCTGCCCAAGTCTCCACGTTTCCCTAGGTTTCCTATCTCGTATAGGAAACCCAGAATATCTTGGATTCTCGTTCCCTTATCAGTTCATTACCTTAGTCTGTTTAGGACTCTTTTCCACAGCTGGCCGAACTTCCCATTCCCGTTGGGTATCTTCCCAAGATCCTATTTTATTGGGATCTCATTCCTTCACGGAACATCTCTGTTTCTGGAACCTTCTGGATCGTCCCCTGCTCTGGGACTACTTTCGTATAAACTCCCCCCCTGTTCGGCCTTATCGTTGCCGAACAAGCTACCTGGACCAATGATTTTACATGTTACTGGTCCTTTGACAATCCCTTGGTTCAATATCCTTTCGTGTCACTGGACCTTGACCTTGCATAGACTCTCTGAACCAATGATTTCTCATATCATTGATCTCTGTCGCCGACCACCGTTTTGCACGGCGACTGTCCCCATCATAATTATATCGTGGTCCCACGTACCACGTACCCGGGCACAATTTGTACCTGCTCGGGATTTACTCCCTACAAAAACCTTTTTCGAAAACCCCTTGGAATAGTGGTTGGACCAAATTGAGTAGCTTTTTACAGCTTTGGCTCTTACTCAAACATGTCTCGCAATCCGTCTGAACTCAGTCAAAGAGGGGCATCTGTAGACACCCCAATTTGGCCTAACGATTATTTCAAGTCCCACCTTGGGGACCATCCCGATGATGAAATGGATGCAGTGATTGCTGATTGCCTTCTCGAGAACCTTAGGACTTTCGGTAAGAAAACTTTGAACCACTTAGAGGACCCAATCTAGAGCCATATAGCCTTTCAGATAGAAAAGACAGAATCCTAGGAGAATCCATCTGTCGGCCGTGACATTGATCTCACGGCCTTAACATCATTTCTTCACCCGAGCAACCTGTTGCTAGAAAATCTCCCTGAGAGATCAATCCCTCGGCCGCAAGATCTATCCTTTGGCCGCAACATCCATTCCTCGGCCGTCAGATCCTTTGCTCGGCCGCAAGATCCTATGTTTTCCAGACTCTGGAACGTTCTGTCAGACGTTTGATCCAACTACACTACCTTCCCGATGCGTTCGGGCTACGCTCAGAGATTATCACGAAGAGTTTGCATTGCATTGCAATTGCAATCATGCATTTTGATTGGCCGGAGTGAGTCACCAATTGCCTATATAAAGGGCCTTTGGGTTCCGAAAATACAAAGAACAAAAATCACAAAATTCGTATACTTCCATACTCTCTCAAGCCACGAAACTCTGCAAAAACACTCTCTCAAACCCCCTCTTCAAAAGCCCTAACCTCCCGAAGGCAGCCATCAATCCGACGATCCAAACCCCGAAGTTCAAACCCTAGCCCTAGGGTTTTCCGAGAAGCAATCAGTCAATCACAATCAAATCTGAAGCAATCAAGCAACTGAGGGATCAAGGTGGTGAGGCCCAACGGCTTTTGGTTTGTTTTATTTACTGTATTCATAACTAATCGTAGCGTTTTGATCATCTCCTAACTTTTCTGTCTAGTGTGAGGAAGAACACCGACCGGGGCTTCGATCCCTCGGCCGGTACATAAAACCTGGAGGATCCCTCGGCCGTGACATCCAATCACCAGCCGCGGGATCCATCTCCCTGGGACAGCTTGTTTTACTTCTCTGCTTTCTGATGCATGATTTACTTATCGTCTCAGCTCATTTTATTTACTGTTTAAAGGCATAATTAAACAGACTATGTGTTGGAATTAAACAAAGCATCTACATGTCTTATGTTGAATAACTATGGGCCAGTCTCACGGCTGGGCAGAGAGGGGTGCCTAACACCTTCCCTTTACTGTACCCTTGGCTCCCGTACTCAGAATCTCTATCTGTTTTCCTAGTTTTAATAAACTGGGTGGCAACTCTGTTTTGATGATATCCGCTATCGTGTGGCGATGTTCCTAGCCATGGGAATGTCCACGATCTTGGTTTATGAAGCAAGCAACCAATCGAGCAATAAACGATCAATTTGTATGGCGATGCCCCGTTTGGGAGGCGTCTACACTTGGTTTGCCCCCTGGGTGTGCATTGGTCCTTCCAGAGCCCAGAAGGGGATAAAATTCACACTGTTGGTGGGAAGCCACTCTCGCGCGTTGGTATGGTACTGTCGCGCGATGGTCATCTTGCATGTACGTAGATCCATGCATGCAAGTTGGCTACTGTGCATGCAAAAATCATATTAAAGCGCCGTTTTGGCATTTTATCACAGCATTGGAGTTTATCCCATTTATTGTTCATCACTCCATCCATCCATGCTATCCTTGATCATATCCTGCAAATATGTTACAGTCTAATCCCCGATTAACTGTTCCCCCGCTCTAATTGGCTAAAAATTGATTAATAAAGAAGAATCACAAAGTTTTCACAAAATGCCTAAGTAGAGACCGATCTCCGGATTGGGCAAGAGGGGTGCCTTAAAACCCTTCCCCTCTCGTAACCTGGCTCCCGAACCTAGATATGGTTATGACGGATAGGTGCTTTCACTTTTTCAAATCAAATAGCGCGGCAGGTGCTTCGAAATACGGTTCCTTGGGTGTCGGACCTTCAAACCCGAGTGGCGACTCTATATTCCGAGCGCTTGCTTCTCCGCTTGCGCTCCCTCGATTCGAGGGCCTTGCCGTTGGAAAGGAACGAAATCCTTTTTAAGGGCATGCTGCCCACAGTGGCGACTCCGCTGCGGATAATCAAACCAATATTAATTCATACTTAGAGTTTAAAACATTCATGAACAATTCCTTAAAAGTCTGTCAAAACGGTGAGCTTCGCGCTGCCGAAGGTTGGAATGGTGATTTAACAGGACCCCGTGTCCGACCAATCTAATCTGGGAGTTTTTCAATTGTCCATTTATGTTGTTTCCTCTAAAGATGGACTAAATAAAATGAGCCAAATTTGAAAAGGCATTTTGTGATTTTGTGATTCTTCTTCTTCTTAATCAATTTCTAGCATCTCATTTGCATCGATGTGGGATAAGCCACGTTGGATCGTTTTGGCAATCCGGCATGGTTTACATGAGCCCGGGGACCCCGAATGACCAACAACCTTCAACGATGATGAGTCAATCTACCGTTTGACTATTGCTCTGCGGTTATGCGGGCAACGGGAGGTATATCTTGGCTTTAGTCAGAGGAACTTGTTACGAACCAAAACCGGCCTTTGCATATACAAAGCATTAGAACTCTCCAAAACTAGGACAGGAACCCGCAGGTTAAGATCTGTTTGCATCTAACCCCATATGTTATCTATGTGTTACTGTTTTCCCTATCGCATGAACTGTACATACATCCCATTCTGCGTAGGAGCATGTTTAGGGAGGCTTCTAGGTTCTCGATCTCTCGAGTCTGTCTTAAGCTTATTAGGACACTACCTTGAGCCCGATGAGGAGTCGTGCATCTCGATGATGCACATGTTCAATTTTTCAAATCCTTTGAACAATGGGACTTTAGGAAATTAGAAGTTTTTCTACGCCATTGCCTATATACCTGTTTAGGGTTTCAAAACAGAAAATGAGGAACGACGGAGAAAATACCGTGATGCTTACACCAATTCGGTAACAAGTGCCTCGTCACTTACACCGCCCGGCTAACAGCACAGTGTTGCTCACGCCAATCTGGTTATAGTATCATGATATTCATACCGAGTGGTTCCGACTTCAAATTTGAAATCCCAAACGGCGGAATGGACAAAGGTTTAGACTTCTTTTGACATCCTTTAGGATCGCTCGTTCAGAATAAAGGATACATCTTCGAAAAGAATTCTGACGACGCTAGCTGCACTTGTACTTTAGTCTTCTATTTAGATTAAAGTTTCTGCAGGACCCCTATTAAATCTTCTTTTACTTTACTGCAAATTCTGAATCATTGCACCGCTGAGGAAAGTACCGAAGCAAGTGGCCAAACCCGCTTGGGAACGTCTGCATCTGAATCCGATTCAAAGGCTCGTCAGGCTACAATCCCAGTCAGTCACCACGAAAGGCTCTCCGTGAACACTTTTGGCCGCTCTACAGTCAGACTCTCAGTTAGGCTCACAGCCAGATTCGCCACCAATCTTACAGGAAGGGCGACCAGCCTCCCCATCATCTACATCAAGCACCTCCGAACCTCCTGTCATGGTAGATCAGCCGCAGCCACAGCCTCTCACCTTGGAAGCCATGCTTATGAACCTTCAAGACAGCATCACCGCCATGCAACAGAGGGCAGCTCAGACAGATACTAACATCACCCGTCTGAATGACCTTATCAACACTCGCCTTCCACCTCCTCTCGAAGAGGAAGACGAGGACAATGAGTCCGACCAGGAATAACCATTTTAGTCCCAGATCCGAATCACGCAGGACGTCTTATTGTGCAGAATCCTAGGGAAGTTCGCGTACCTACTGCAAACCTGGCAGGTGGCAAGTCTGCTCCGAATCAAGAAAAGCCAGCCCCAAAACCCGACATGGCTGTGCTTATGGCCAAAATGGCCAAGCTGGAGGAATCTGTCTCCAAATCTGAAAAGATCAATGCTGGGGGAATTGATCTGGACTGCCTTTGTCTTTATCCCAATGCCAGGCTCCCTGAGAAGTTCAAAATGCCAGACTTGGCTAAGTTCGACGGGAGTGGTGATCCCAAGACCCATCTTTACAGTTACCATGCCGCCATGAAGCTACTCTCTGTTGAGCCGGAGGCCATGTCACAACTCTTCCCTCAGACTCTCTCAGGCCCTACTTTTCATTGGTTTTTGTCGCTCGACGTTGCCAAAAGGAGGACCTGGGAGGACATTGGGGCTGCGTTTATTTCGCAGTACAGCTATAACTCTCAATTGAAGATGACCACTTGGGAACTCGAATCCACCAAGATGGAAGCTAAGGAGTCCTTTGCAGACTTTGTCAAGAGGTGGAGAGCCAAGGCCGCACTAATGACTGAGCGCCCCAGTGAGAAGGATCAGCTCCGCATCATCTCTCGCAACCTCCAACCAGACTACGCAAGGCACTTGGTTCTTGCTCAAGCGTCCGCCAACTTTGAAACTTTCTTCGACTCTGGCCTGGCCATCGAGGATGCATTGCAAAGTGGAATTCTAGCAAAGGGGGAATCTTCTAACCCTCCCAAGTCAAAACCTCGGGCATATTCTGGGAATACGAATGCGCTGTTTGGGGGAGGAACTTACTCCAATGCAGCAACCAGCGGTACTAATGCCACTTCCTCCAACACTGCCAATCACATCGCAGATGTTAACCAAGTGCAGACACCGCAGAATAATCGACCTTGTAACCAACCCCACAGCTTTTCCACTATCGAGGCACCTCTGTCCTCGGTCTTGGAAAGGTTGGTTGTACACACCCGATTTTGGACTTTCCAGAATAGTTTATTTACGGTCTTTTGATTCCCCGATGATGATTAAGGTCAAGAACATCCCGAGTTTGTTAATGAGTTTGAGCTTTGAGCGTCCCGAACCTCATCCAAACCTTTCCGAACTCCTTGTCGAACCCTCAAGCTAGAACCAAATGGCCACAGCAAAACCCTACTGGAGTACGCTGGTGCAGGACTAGCGTGCGCTGGTAGCACAGCCACGTGTCAGTCATCGCCCGTTACTGGCGCACGCCACTTGACAAGGTGCGTACGCCAGTCAGTACCAGTCAAATCAACTTTATCCCAGACGAACACACGGGAGTTTTGGTGCCACCTGGCGTCTGCCAGCAGTCCTCTGGTGGCTGAGGCCGTCCTCCTGTTCCCTCCACTCCTACATCACCTTTCAACCCAAGTCCCATGCATTAAATGCATGGGAGGCTCACTCTTGGCTTAAGCCAACCAAACAAGCCTTAATGCCCAACTGATTTCAGTCCCTCTCTCCTCCATAAATACCCCCTTGCATTCACTTGCAAGAGGTTAGCACCATTAAGGAAGTTAAGCCCAAGCTTTGGTCCTTCTTTTTTCCCTTTCATTCCTCTTGTTTTCTCTTTCATCCATTGAAAGATAAGGCAAGGAGAATAGTTGTGGGCTACCAGCCCGAAAAATATATTTCCCTTTTTGAGAAAAATATCGTTTGAGGAGTTGAAAGAGTCGCCACCCGGATTTATGGTTTATCACCTGAGAAACCGTTTTGTTTTGAAAATGATCGATTTGAATTGAAAACCAGAGATCGTTTGAAGGGTCCGGAAGCCATGTTACGAGGGGGGAAGGGTTTTACGGCACCCCCCTCGCCCGATTCGGAATCGGTCTCTACTAAACATTTATGGGATTTTAAAAGGGGATTTTATTTTATTAGACAAGTAGCAAGTATCCACAGTTATACCAAATAAGAAGTACTTGCATGTGCATGTGTACAAGGAGTGACAAAATGGTGAAAGAATGCTAAAATAACATGAAATGAAGCCCTGCCCACTGACTTCACTCTCGAGCGCTTGGGAGTGGTCCCGAGCGCTTGGGAGTGCTGACACTCTCACTCTGCAAAACTTTGTTAGCACTGATAGGATATAATGCAAGAACTGTGCATGCATGTGCATATGTACAGTGGGGGGGGGGGGGAAATGAATGATATACAAGACAGTGGAAAGATGAAACCCTATCATTGGATTCACTCTCGAGCGCTCGGGAGTGGTCTAGAGCGCTCGGGAGTTCCAGAACCTCATCCTGCAAGTTTGGTTAGACATATTCGCATGCTAATACTGCCAGAAAAATCACAAAGAAATCAAAATACAGATGTGCTCAGCCAGAGGTTTAAACAGCTAAGAACTGGTCCTAACCATCCAAACAAGGCTTCCTTGCAACTGAAAGCAAACCTAACTGGGCTCTGGAAGGACCAGTGCACACCCAGTATCTACTAAAAACAGAAAATGAAATACATAATGAACAAAACAAAGTTTTGGTGGCAGCAGCACTCCTGAGCGCTCAGGAATGATCCCGAGCGCTCGGGAGTGAACACAGTGCCCAGAAAAAGTTTTGTTTTCTTTGTGTTCCTCTTGCTCTTGGTGCTAAAGTAAGATCAAATGAGCTCACAACTAGTATAAGGAACTAGTGTGAACCCTTGATCCCCCTCAGAAGTAGAAAAACGGTAGATTTCGGGTATAAAATGAGATTTTATACCTTTGCTTGACTTGAATCCAGCTTCTTGGACTGACTTGTTTGCTTGAAAATGGATTGAAAACAGTAAGAAAATGGAGTTCTAGATGGACTAGAGGTTTGAGTTGTGAAGAACTTGAAGATTGCTTGAAGTTTTCCTTAGAAAACACAAGTTTTGGAAAATGTTTGAAGGAGATTTTGAGACTGAAAATTTCAGAAGATAGTAGAGGGAGAGAGTAAAATTTCGTGGTCTTTTGCATGTAGAATGAAAGGGGTATTTATAGGCAAGGAGAAAATGTGTTTGAAATTTGAAAATAAAATGAAAATGAAATGGAAAATAACTTTGGGGGGAAAAATGGCATGATTATATTCCTGCCCCATCTGAATAATCAGGCAGGACCAGGTTGAACGTTGAATGGGTCTGAAAAGCCTGAAAAGCCGTGGTCAAAGGCCAAGCTCGACATGCATTGGTCCTGACAGCCGTCCCGAGCGCTTGGGAGTATTACTCCCGAGCGCTCTAGAGTGGTCCCGAGCGCTTGGGAGTGGCAGCCCAACTTGAGAAGGGCGCCACGGACACTCCCGAACTCGGTTTTGGGTGTTTTTCGAAGCGTTGGAAAGCTCGTTAAGTCCTCTTTCTAACCCAATTGGTTTCATTCAAATATATTTTATATGCTAAAATGCATGCCAATTTTACCCTCAGGGTGTCGAGAAAAAAGGAACATTTTGATTTTGAAACAGTCCAAGAAGTATCGTCCAAGTTTGCCAAGGTCCGTTTTGACCCTATTTCATCATCGGGGAGCCCCGAGGGCACAAATTAAGGAATTTTGAAAAGTCCAAATTGGGGTGTCTACAGTTGCCCCTCTTTGGGCGACGCTCAGCATCACATCTAGATACGAGTGCCGTCCAAAGATTGAGACAGCCCAATTCGAGCCAAATCAAATCCTCAACTAAAAATCAAATGCAAGTAAAGATACAAAAATCTGTTGCATGTGGTCGCATCTTTTCAGACTGCCTACGTACCCTTTTCTGCAAGGATCAAACCAGCGTAGTTCTTTGGGGCAAATGCAAACATGCAGACATGCAGACATGCAAGCAAATGATAGAAAGATGTCCTTCAGGACAGCGCCAAATCTATGGCGGCGGCAGAAGGGTGGCGAAGGAAGCTTGAATTTTTAAAAGAAGCTTGAATTTTTGGAAGAAGCTTGAATCTGAAAAGCTTGAATTTTTGGAAAAAGCTTGAATTTTTAAAAGAAGCTTGAATCTGAAAAGCTTGAATTTTTGGAAAAAGCTTGAATTTTTGGAAGAAGCTTGAATTTTGGAGGAAGCTTGAATCTGAAATTAAAGGGTGTCCCTCAGGACAATGCCAAATCTATGGCAAGAGATGTGCAGTCATGTTGACGAATATGAAGGAAGAAGGCGACCGTGGGGGGTCGAGGTTAGAAAGTGAGACCCGTGTTTCGACTTTTGACAACACTGATGATTTTTAGTTTTGAAAAACAACAATGGACATGTCCGAGTACCCTTTCTGCTTTACTGTTCTTGGCCAGCGGACCGGTATCTTCAGGACCTTGGGATTTGGGATGGAGTTCGTCTTTGGATGGAAATTGGGTTTGAGCTGGAGCTGGTTTGAGTTTGGCCTTGATCAGGGCTTGAGTCCCGAGCATGCATGCCCCAGTCTTGAGGTTGGCTGTACGCTTGCAATGATTAACGGCATTGGGCTGGCGTGCCCCAGTGAGTGACAGTCCTTAGTTCTGATTCTTTTCCTTGATTCCACTGATAGTTTCGGCGACCAATTTTGTTATGAGCACAAGTGCGGGTTCTTCCATGTACTGGAGTTTTTCTCACGAGTTGGGGCCTCAATGACTTTGTGTGAATTTGGACAAGGCCCAGATGACTCAAAAGATAAGAAAAACCCTTTATCCGAGGACTGACTCAATGATGAACCAGACTGGACGAGGAGTTTGATTTGACCGGACGAGGCACTTGATTATTTGAGGATTTAATGTTTGAAATTGTCATGATAAAATCAAGTTTCGATGATTTTCCCATTCGGGGCTTTGAAATTGATCTTGTTTTATCAAAACATGAGGATTTTACCAAGAACCATGCCCCAGGTTGGATTTTTTGCAAGATTCACAAAATGCCTTGGCGCTCCTTCTTGTTTTCTCCTATTGTCCAGGATTTTTGTTATCAAGTTGTGTTTTTCAATCTGACAGGACTTTATTCGGGTTGTAACGTGGCCAAGGTTTTGGCTTTAACAAAGAAAGGATAATAGGCTCAAATTTTTTATTTTCTTGGGGTTTCGAGAGCTAGCAGCTATCTTGAATATTTTTGTGCCTTCTTTGCTTTTGATAGGCGCCTTCTTTCGCCTGCTTTGCTTCGCCTTTTGTTGTGCCCGATGCATTCTGCATTTTCATTGATCTTGAGCTTTCTCCGATTTTTCTTCAATGTTTTGCATCTCATTGAGCCCATGTATTTGGCACTTTCACGCATTGAATTCTGATGCGCCGATGATAACCAGGTGTTTGGCACATTTGTCCTCCTCATTTCACCCGGTGTGGGGGATAGCTGCCTAGCTGGGTTCTTTCAAAGAAATTAATTTAGGCTCACAGGGGTTATCAATGGATATATATCTTCAAGTGTTTGATAAAAGAAAAGAATGCCTTTCTTCATTTTGAATTGCACAACTTGATAACTGGATCCTAGATGCAAGTTTAAGGGATTTGTGTGCTCTAACTTTTGCCTAGATCATATTTTGAGATTTTGATCTAGCGAGCTTTTTCTCATGCCAAGGTGTTGCTTCTTGATGGCGTCAGGGAGTGATTTCATGAAATTCTTCTTCTCGCAAGGGCAAATTACCTCGTGTTTTGAATTTCTCAAATGATGGTGAAAAACAATTCCAAGTTGAGGGATTATCACAAAACATAAGTTTATTATCACAATTTCGACTCAAGAAGCTCGACATTGACTTGAAAGATCGTGACCGAATTTTGGAATCGACTCAAATGAACATGACCGGGCCTCGGGATATGGCTGCCTACGTATCCTTCTTGCAAAGGAATCATGTCATAACGTAGTTCAGGCATACGAAACTGACACTCTTTTTGGTTTTTTTTTTTTTTTTTTGACTACAAACTCGAATTTGAAAACACACAGACACGAAAGCATGAAAGACTCGAGATACAAATTGACTCGAAATTGAAAGACAAAGACTTGACTCGAAACTTAAAAGCTCTCCCAAACTCGTGAGAAATTCCATTCATGCTGTGCTGCACTCAAAAATCCTCCTCCCGATCTGAAGTCCGGCTCTGGGATGGTTTCGTTGTCGATTAAGTCTTGGATCTTGTGATGGAGACGGTGACAGTCATTGGTAGCGTGACCGGGCATTTGGTGGAAGGCACAATAGACGTTTGGGTTGTGGGACTCCGGGAGCTTTCGAGGTAGGGGAGTTGGCGGGAGCGGCTCGATGAGGCCGGCTTCGAGGAGCTTCTCATAAACTGAGGACAAAGGTACAGGAAAGCGGGAGAAGATCCTTGGTGGGATTTTGCAGCTGGGCTGAGGGTTCATGGTGGTGTCGAGGGGGCCTCTGGTGAAAGCCTTGCTTGCTTTGCAACTGCATAACACTCCTTTGCTTTTGGGATTGATCTCATCATTGTGCACATCTTGCCTTTTAGCACTAGTTTCAGGCAAGGATCCAACATTCTCCTTTGAGCGAGTCCTGGCATCATGGAATCTGACTAGATCTTTGAGCATGTCTGAGAGCTTCACTTCTGAGTGTGGCTTGATTCCGGCGGTTGGAGGGTGGTAGGTTTGTGGAGTTTCTTTGATCCTGGCCTTACCAGCATTCAGTCCCAGATCTGGATTCGACATGGCAGAGGTGAAAAGGTCAATCAGCCCTTGCAATAGGGCCGTCTGCTCATCCATTTTCTGATTAATTTCCTCTACAGCCTTTTTCAGCTCAACCAGCTCTGTTTGCCCTGTCATTTCGAGGTAGTCGAAGAAGGTGGTATGGCTTTGTGTAGGATGGGTGGCCCAGTACTGACAATAAAGCAAATGAAAACGAACTCAGGACGTGCCCCTATTGCGGTTTATTGAAAAATGTGTATGAATGAAAGAATTGTTAATAACATGTTGTCATCGTCGACTCAAGGGATCGCACTTTACAAATAGTTCCAACAGTCACGGGTAAGTCGGTGTCAGGCAGGTTAAATTCCGCACGTTTGGGAATCAGAGCCAATCTCCTTATCTAAGACCATCCGAGGCAGAGCAATAAGACTGCTGGTAGACGCACTTAAGGCTAGATGGAGCCGTTCGGGCACGGCGAACACCAGAGTTATCCCAAACTCCATGGATTTATGGTCTCCTAGACCCTGACTCAAGAGATGACATCCTATGAAGGATTGCCTTAGTCCTCAGAGATTCTTTTGAATGTGTATCCTTTGATTAGGAATGACAAGATTTGGGAGATATCAAGACAAATTAAGTCTTTAACATTTTTCAGCCAAAATTTCTGTTCTGGTTTCAAAAACTGTTTAGCGTAAATGACATGATACCGTAACCGGGGCGGCGTAAGTGGCATGGCGCCATTAGCCTAAGTGGTGTAAAGTGACTTCGCACTATAACCTGGGTGGTGTGGGTATCACGGCATTGTAGCCTAATTGTTTCGTTAATTTTCATTTGAATCCATGATTAAAAATTGTATTGAAGACTTAATGAATTCTGATATCCCTAAAACCTCATCATTCCAAGGACTAATTAATTTTAATAACGTGCCTTCAAAAAGCACGACTCATCATTGGTCCAGGCAATCCTAAACAAGCCGCGCGAGCGAGTCTAAGAGTTCTATATGCGATACGAAAGCAAACGGACGGCATAAGATGCAAGGTGAGATGTGCAAGCGGGATAAGATTACGGTCTTTTGAAGGTTGCCTAATTCCTCAGAATTTCTTTTTAGGGTGTATCCTTCGTTCAGAACGACAAATTCTAAGAGATGTCAAAATGAACTAAGTATTCAACTAGTCCTCATTCGAAGTCTCAAATTTGAATTTGGAATAACTTAGTATAGACGACGCGATACCCCAACCATCGTGGTGTCAGTGACATGGTGCCATTAGCCAAAGTGGTGTAAGTAAAGTGGTATCACGACGTCGTTTTCCTTGTTATTCCTTATTCTCCATTGGATCTTCGATTAGGCGTTAGTCAAGGACTTAGTATATTCTGATTTCCCGAAGTCTCATTGTTCTAAGGACTCATGTAGTTTCGATAACGTACACCGGGGTGCACGACTCATCATCGGGCCTCGGCAACCTTCTACAGACCGTGCGAGCGAGATTAAGAGTACAGGACCTGAAATTGAACAGATAGCATGACGGCGTGACATGGATGAGATGCATGGTGAGATGCAGAAAGCAGTAACATGTAGGCAGGATATAGCATATAATCCTACCCTGCGAGTCCCTGTCCTAGTTTGGAAGGATCTATGGCTTGCTAAGCATGTACAAAGGCCGGTTTTGGTTTGAAGAGGGTTCCCCGGACTAGAGTCAAAGTATACCTCCCACTATTGAGCATACACCCAATAATGGTACAAACGGTAGGGATGACTCATCACGATCGAGGGTTGCTGAGCATTCCGGGATTCCCCATCACCGGCAAGCCGGGTAGGATTGCCGAAACACAACAGCGAGGTTGCACAAGATATATACAAGAAATAGACAATGAAACAAAATCCTTTTGAAAATCCAACAAACGTTTTTCAAGCTTGGCTCACAAATTTAATTGATATTCAAGGAAAGCGGGCCGTTTTGGGAACATGCCAACTTTTTCTTAAGTATCAATTAAAAAATCCCCAGCAGAGTCGCCACTGTGGGCTACCTGCCCGAAAAATATATTTTCCATTTTGAGAGAAAATATTGTTTTGAAGAGTTGAAAGAGTCGCCACCCGGATTTATGGTTTATCACCCGAGAAACCGTTTTGTTTTGAAAATGATCGATTTGAATTGAAAACCAGAGATCGTTTGAAGGGTCCGGAAGCCATGTTACAAGGGGGGAAGGGTTTTACGGCACCCCCCTCGCCCGATTCGGAATCGGTCTCTACTAAACGTTTATGGGATTTTACAAGGGGATTTTATTTTATTAGACAAGTAGCAAGTATCCACAGTTATACCAAATAAGAAGTACTTGCATGTGCATGTGTACAAGGAGTGACAAAATGGTGAAAGAATGCTAAAATAACATGAAATGAAGCCCTGCCCACTGACTTCACTCTCGAGCGCTTGGGAGTGGTCCCGAGCGCTTGGGAGTGCTGACACTCTCACTCTGCAAAACTTTGTTAGCACTGATAGGATATAATGCAAGAACTGTGCATGCATGTGCATATGTACAGTGGGGGGAAAACTACCATGAATGATATACAAGACAGTGGAAAGATGAAACCCTGTCATTGGATTCACTCTCGAGCGCTCGGGAGTGGTCTAGAGCGCTCGGGAGTTCCAGAACCTCATCCTGCAAGTTTGGTTAGACATATTCGCATGCTAATACTGCTAGAAAAATCACAAAGAAATCAAAATACAGATGTGCTCAGCCAGAGGTTTAAACAGCTAAGAACTGGTCCTAACCATCCAAACAAGGCTTCCTTGCAACTGAAAGCAAACCTAACTGGGCTCTGGAAGGACCAGTGCACACCCAGTATCTACTAAAAACAGAAAATGAAATACATAATGAACAAAACAAAGTTTTGGTGGCAGCAGCACTCCTGAGCGCTCAGGAATGATCCCGAGCGCTCGGGAGTGAACACAGTGCCCAGAAAAAGTTTTGTTTTCTTTGTGTTCCTCTTGCTCTTGGTGCTAAAGTAAGATCAAATGAGCTCACAACTAGTATAAGGAACTAGTGTGAACCCTTGATCCCCCTCAGAAGTAGAAAAACGGTAGATTTCGGGTATAAAATGAGATTTTATACCTTTGCTTGACTTGAATCCAGCTTCTTGGACTGACTTGTTTGCTTGAAAATGGATTGAAAACAGTAAGAAAATGGAGTTCTAGATGGACTAGAGGTTTGAGTTGTGAAGAACTTGAAGATTGCTTGAAGTTTTCCTTAGAAAACACAAGTTTTGGAAAATGTTTGAAGGAGATTTTGAGACTGAAAATTTCAGAAGATAGTAGAGGGAGAGAGTAAAATTTCGTGGTCCTTTGCATGTAGAATGAAAGGGGTATTTATAGGCAAGGAGAAAATGTGTTTGAAATTTGAAAATAAAATGAAAATGAAATGGAAAATAACTTTGGGGGGAAAAATGGCATGATTATATTCCTGCCCCATCTGAATAATCAGGCAGGACCAGGTTGAACGTTGAATGGGTCTGAAAAGCCTGAAAAGCCTGAAAAGCCATGGTCAAAGGCCAAGCTCGACATGCATTGGTCCTGACAGCCGTCCCGAGCGCTTGGGAGTATTACTCCTGAGCGCTCTAGAGTGGTCCCGAGCGCTTGGGAGTGGCAGCCCAACTTGAGAAGGGCGCCACGGACACTCCCGAACTCGGTTTTGGGTGTTTTTCGAAGCGTTGGAAAGCTCGTTAAGTCCTCTTTCTAACCCAATTGGTTTCATTCAAATATATTTTATATGCTAAAATGCATGCCAATTTTACCCTCAGGGTGTCGAGAAAAAAGGAACATTTTGATTTTGAAACAGTCCAAGAAGCATCGTCCAAGTTTGCCAAGGTCCGTTTTGACCCTATTTCATCATCGGGGAGCCCCGAGGGCACAAATTAAGGAATTTTGAAAAGTCCAAATTGGGGTGTCTACAGTTGCCCCTCTTTGGGCGAAGCTCAGCATCACATCTAGATACGAGTGCCGTCCAAAGATTGAGACAGCCCAATTCGAGCCAAATCAAATCCTCAACTCAAAATCAAATGCAAGTAAAGATACAAACATCTGATGCATGTGGTCGCATCTTTTCAGACTGCCTACGTACCCTTTTCTGCAAGGATCAGACCAGCGTAGTTCTTTGGGGCAAATGCAAACATGCAGACATGCAGACATGCAAGCAAATGATAGAAAGATGTCCTTCAGGACAGCGCCAAATCTATGGCGGCGGCAGAAGGGTGGCGAAGGAAGCTTGAATCTGAAAAGCTTGAATTTTTAAAAGAAGCTTGAATTTTTGGAAGAAGCTTGAATCTGAAAAGCTTGAATTTTTGGAAAAAGCTTGAATTTTTAAAAGAAGCTTGAATCTGAAAAGCTTGAATTTTTGGAAAAAGCTTGAATTTTTGGAAGAAGCTTGAATTTTGGAGGAAGCTTGAATCTGAAATTAAAGGGTGTCCCTCAGGACAATGCCAAATCTATGGCAAGAGATGTGTAGTCATGTTGACGAATATGAAGGAAGAAGGCGACCGTGGGGGGTCGAGGTTAGAAAGTGAGACCCGTGTTTCGACTTTTGACAACACTGATGATTTTTTAGTTTTGAAAAACAACAATGGACATGTCCGAGTACCCTTTCTGCTTTACTATTTTTGGTCAGCGGGCTGGCATCTTCAGGACCTTGGGATTTGGGATGGAGTTCGTCTTTGGATGGAAATTGGGTTTGAGCTGGAGCTGGTTTGAGTTTGGCCTTGATCAGGGCTTGAGTCCCGAGCATGCATGCCCCAATCTTGAGGTCGGCAGTACGTTTGCAGTGATTGATGGCATTGGGCTGATGTGCCCCAGTGAGTGACAGTCCTTCGTTCTGATCCTTTTCCTTGCTTCCACTGATAGTTTCGGCGACCAATTTTGTTATGAGCACAAGTGCGGGTTCTTCCATGTACTGGAGTTTTTCTCACGAGTTGGGGCCTCAATGACTTTGTGTGAATTTGGACAAGGCCCAGATGACTCAAAAGATAAGAAAAACCCTTTATCCGAGGACTGACTCAATGATGACCTTGACTCGACGAGGAGTTTGATTTGACCGGACGAGGCACTTGATTATTTGAGGATTTAATGTTTGAAATTGTCATGATAAAATCAAGTTTCGATGATTTTCCCATTCGGGGCTTTGAAATTGATCTTGTTTTATCAAAACATGAGGATTTTACCAAGAACCATGACCCAGGTAGGATAATTTTGCAAGATTCACAAAATGCCTTGGCGCCCCTTCTTGTTTTCCCCTGCTGTCCAGGATTTTTGTTATCAAGTTGTGTTTTTCAATCTGACAGGACTTTATTCGGGTTGTAGCGTGGCCAAGGTTTTGGCTTAACAAAGAAAGGATAGTAGGCTCAAAATTTTCATTTTCTTGGGGTTTCGAGAGCTAGCAGCCATCTTCAATATTTTTGTGCCCTTTTTGCTTTTGACGGGCGCCTTCTTTCATTTGCTTTGCTTCGCCTTTTGTTGTGCCCGATGCATTCTGCATTTTCATTGATCTTGAGCTTTCTCCGATTTTTCTTCAATGTTTTGCATCTCATTGAGCCCATGTATTTGGCACTTTCACGCATTGAATTCTGATGCGCCGATGATAACCAGGTGTTTGGCACATTTGTCCTCCTCATTTCACCCGGTGTGGGGGATAGCTGCCTAGCTGGGTTCTTTCAAAGAAATTAATTTAGGCTCAAAGGGGTTATCAATGGATATATATCTTCAAGTGTTTGATAAAAGAAAAGAATGCCTTTCTTCATTTTGAATTGCACAACTTGATAACTGGATCCTAGATGCAAGTTTAAGGGATTTGTGTGCTCTAACTTTTGCCTAGATCATATTTTGAGATTTTGATCTAGCGAGCTTTTTCTCATGCCAAGGCGTTGCTTCTTGGTGGCGTCAGGGAGTGATTTCATGAAATTCTTCTTCTCGCAAGGGCAAATTACCTCGTGTTTTGAATTTCTCAAATGATGGTGAAAAACAATTCCAAGTTGAGGGATTATCACAAAACATAAGTTTATTATCACAATTTCGACTCAAGAAGCTCGACATTGACTTGAAAGATCGTGACCGAATTTTGGAATCGACTCAAATGAACATGACCGGGCCTCGGGATAAGGCTGCCTACGTATCCTTCTTGCAAAGGAATCATGTCATAACGTAGTTCAGGCATACGAAACTGACACTCTTTTTGGTTTTTCTTTTTTTTTTTTTGACTACAAACTCGAATTTGAAAACACACAGACACGAAAGCATGAAAGACTCGAGATACAAATTGACTCGAAATTGAAAGACAAAGACTTGACTCGAAACTTAAAAGCTCTCCCAAACTCGTGAGAAATTCCATTCATGCTTTGCTGCACTCAAAAATCCTCCTCCCGATCTGAAGTCCGGCTCTGGGATGGTTTCGTTGTCGATTAAGTCTTGGATCTTGTGACGGAGACGGTGACAGTCATTGGTAGCGTGACCGGGCATTTGGTGGAAGGCACAATAGACGTTTGGGTTGTGGGACTCCGGGAGCTTTCGAGGTAGGGGAGTTGGCGGGAGCGGCTCGATGAGGCCGGCTTCGAGGAGCTTCTCATAAACTGAGGACAAAGGTACAGGAAAGCGGGAGAAGATCCTTGGTGGGATTTTGCAGCTGGGCTGAGGGTTCATGGTGGTGCCGAGGGGGCCTCTGGTGAAAGCCTTGCTTGCTTTGCAACTGCATAACACTCCTTTGCTTTTGGGATTGATCTCATCAATGTGCACATCTTACCTTTTAGCACTAGTTTCAGGCAAGGATCCAACATTCTCCTTTGAGCGAGTCCTGGCATCATGGAATCTGACTAGATCTTTGAGCATGTCTGAGAGCTTCACTTCTGAGTGTGGCTTGATTCCGGCGGTTGGAGGGTGGTAGGTTTGTGGAGTTTCTTTGATCCTGGCCTTACCAGCATTCAGTCCCAGATCTGGATTCGACATGGCAGAGGTGAAAAGGTCAATCAGCCCTTGCAATAGGGCCGTCTGCTCATCCATTTTCTGATTAATTTCCTCTACAGCCTTTTTCAGCTCAACCAGCTCTGTTTGCCCTGTCATTTCGAGGTAGTCGAAGAAGGTGGTATGGCTTTGTGTAGGATGGGTGGCCCAGTACTGACAGTAAAGCAAATGAAAACGAACTCAGGACGTGCCCCTGTTGCGGTTTATTGAAAAATGTGTATGAATGAAAGAATTGTTAATAACATGTTGTCATCGTCGACTCAAGGGATCGCACTTTACAAATAGTTCCAACAGTCACGGGTAAGTCGGTGTCAGGCAGGTTAAATTCCGCACGTTTGGGAATCAGAGCCAATCTCCTTATCTAAGACCATCCGAGGCAGAGCAATAAGACTGCTGGTAGACGCACTTAAGGCTAGATGGAGCCGTTCGAGCACGGCGAACACCAGAGTTATCCCAAACTCCATGGATTTATGGTCTCCTAGACCCTGACTCGAGAGATGACATCCTATGAAGGATTGCCTTAGTCCTCAGAGATTCTTTTGAATGTGTATCCTTTGATTAGGAATGACAAGATTTGGGAGATATCAAGACAAATTAAGTCTTTAACATTTTTCAGCCAAAATTTCTGTTCTCAAAAACCGTTTAGCGTAAATGACATGATACCGTAACCGGGGCGGCGTAAGTGGCATGGCGCCATTAGCCTAAGTGGTGTAAAGTGACTTCGCACTATAACCTGGGTGGTGTGGGTATCACGGCATTGTAGCCTAATTGTTTCGTTAATTTTCATTTGAATCCATGATTAAAAATTGTATTGAAGACTTAATGAATTCTGATATCCCTAAAACCTCATCATTCCAAGGACTAATTAATTTTAATAACGTGCCTTCAAAAAGCACGACTCATCATTGGTCCAGGCAATCCTAAACAAGCCGCGCGAGCGAGTCTAAGAGTTCTATACGCGATACGAAAGCAAACGGACGGCATAAGACGCAAGGTGAGATGTGCAAGCGGGATAAGATTACGGTCTTTTGAAGGTTGCCTAATTCCTCAGAATTTCTTTTTAGGGTGTATCCTTCGTTCAGAACGACAAATTCTAAGAGATATCAAAATGAATTAAGTATTCAACTAGTCCTCATTCGAAGTCTCAATTTTGAATTTGGAATAACTTAGTATAGACGACGCGATACCCCAACCATCGTGGTGTCAGTGACATGGTGCCATTAGCCAAAGTGGTGTAAGTAAAGTGGTATCATGACGTCGTTTTCCTTGTTATTCCTTATTCTCCATTGGATCTTCGATTAGGCGTTAGTCAAGGACTTAGTATATTCTGATTTCCCGAAGTCTTATTGTTCTAAGGACTCATGTAGTTTCGATAACGTACACCGGGGTGCACGACTCATCATCGGGCCTCGGCAACCTTCTACAGACCGTGCGAGCGAGATTAAGAGTACAGGACCCGAAATTGAACAGACAGCATGACGGCGTGACATGGATGAGATGCATGGTGAGATGCAGAAAGCAGTAACATGTAGGCAGGATATAGCATATAATCCTACCCTGCGAGTCCCTGTCCTAGTTTGGAAGGATCTATGGCTTGCTAAGCATGTACAAATGCCGGTTTTGGCTTGAAGAGGGTTCCCCGGACTAGAGTCAAAGTATACCTCCCACTATTGAGCATACACCTAATAATGATACAAACGGTAGGGATGACTCATCACGATCGAGGGTTGCTGAGCATTCCGGGATTCCCCATCACCGGCAAGCCGGGTAGGATTGCCGAAACACAACAGCGAGGTTGCACAAGATATATACAAGAAATAGACAATGAAACAAAATCCTTTTGAAAATCCAACAAACGTTTTTTAAGCTTGGCTCACAAATTTAATTGATATTCAAGGAAAGCGGGCCGTTTTGGGAACATGCCAACTTTTTCTTAATTATCAATTAAAAAATCCCCAGCAGAGTCGCCACTGTGGGCTACCTGCCCGAAAAATATATTTTCCGTTTTGAGAGAAAATATTGTTTTGAAGAGTTGAAAGAGTCGCCACCCGGATTTATGGTTTATCACCCGAGAAACCGTTTTGTTTTGAAAATGATCGATTTGAATTGAAAACCAGAGATCGTTTGAAGGGTCCGGAAGCCATGTTACGAGGGGGGAAGGGTTTTACGGCACCCCCCTCGCCCGATTCGGAATCGGTCTCTACTAAACGTTTATGGGATTTTAAAAGGGGATTTTATTTTATTAGACAAGTAGCAAGTATCCACAGTTATACCAAATAAGAAGTACTTGCATGTGCATGTGTACAAGGAGTGACAAAATGGTGAAAGAATGCTAAAATAACATGAAATGAAGCCCTGCCCACTGACTTCACTCTCGAGCGCTTGGGAGTGGTCCCGAGCGCTTGGGAGTGCTGACACTCTGACTCTGCAAAACTTTGTTAGCACTGATAGGATATAATGCAAGAACTGTGCATGCATGTGCATATGTACAGTGAGGGGGGGGGGGGGGGGGTGGAAACTGCCATGAATGATATACAAGACAGTGGAAAGATGAAACCCTGTCATTGGATTCACTCTCGAGCGCTCGGGAGTGGTCTAGAGCGCTCGGGAGTTCCAGAACCTCATCCTGCAAGTTTGGTTAGACATATTCGCATGCTAATACTGCCAGAAAAATCACAAAGAAATCAAAATACAGATGTGCTCAGCCAGAGGTTTAAACAGCTAAGAACTGGTCCTAACCATCCAAACAAGGCTTCCTTGCAACTGAAAGCAAACCTAACTGGGCTCTGGAAGGACCAGTGCACACCCAGTATCTACTAAAAACAAAAAATGAAATACATAATGAACAAAACAAAGTTTTGGTGGCAGCAGCACTCCTGAGCGCTCAGGAATGGTGCGCTCGGGAGTGAACACAGTGCCCAGAAAAAGTTTTGTTTTCTTTGTGTTCCTCTTGCTCTTGGTGCTAAAGTAAGATCAAATGAGCTCACAACTAGTATAAGGAACTAGTGTGAACCCTTGATCCCCCTCAGAAGTAGAAAAACAGTAGATTTCGGGTATAAAATGAGATTTTATACCTTTGCTTGACTTGAATCCAGCTTCTTGGACTGACTTGTTTGCTTGAAAATGGATTGAAAACAGTAAGAAAATGGAGTTCTAGATGGACTAGAGGTTTGGGTTGTGAAGGACTTGAAGATTGCTTGAAGTTTTCCTTAGAAAACACAAGTTTTGGAAAATGTTTGAAGGAGATTTTGAGACTGAAAATTTCAGAAGATAGTAGAGGGAGAGAGTAAAATTTCGTGGTCCTTTGCATGTAGAATGAAAGGGGTATTTATAGGCAAGGAGAAAATGTGTTTGAAATTTGAAAATAAAATGAAAATGAAATGGAAAATAACTTTGGGGGGAAAAATGGCATGATTATATTCCTGCCCCATCTGAATAATCAGGCAGGACCAGGTTGAACGTTGAATGGGTCTGAAAAGCCTGAAAAGCCGTGGTCAAAGGTCAAGCTCGACATGCATTGGTCCTGACAGCCGTCCCGAGCGCTTGGGAGTATTACTCCCGAGCGCTCTAGAGTGGTCCCGAGCGCTTGGGAGTGGCAGCCCAACTTGAGAAGGGCGCCACGGACACTCCCGAACTCGGTTTTGGGTGTTTTTCGAAGCGTTGGAAAGCTTGTTAAGTCCTCTTTCTAACCCAATTGGTTTCATTCAAATATATTTTATATGCTAAAATGCATGCCAATTTTACCCTCAGGGTGTCGAGAAAAAAGGAACATTTTGATTTTGAAACAGTCCAAGAAGTATCGTCCAAGTTTGCCAAGGTCCGTTTTGACCCTATTTCATCATCGGGGAGCCCCGAGGGCACAAATTAAGGAATTTTGAAAAGTCCAAATTGGGGTGTCTACAATAGTGTCCAGTCCATAACACTCCATACTCACTTCTCAAACCCTCAAACCTCAAGCTCAAGCTCAAGCTCACTTCCAAACTCACAAGCAAAGGTATACCACCTTTTGCTCCTGTTTTCTGTTCTGACCCCTGAGGGGGGCTGGCAGGGTCAAGGTTGGTAATCTATACCAGCTCTGGCCCTAATGCTGGCAAGGCTTCAAAGCCGTGTGTGATGGTCAGGTGGCGCACGCCAGAAATTAGTGCCGTACGCCAGTAATGGCTGTATGGCAAAACTGGCGTGGGGATCACCGATCGTCCTTATTTTGTTACATTTATGTTCTGATCACCTTAAAAGCATGCTAAAACCAGTTTACAGCTCACTGTCTTTTAGAACTGTTTAGCTATATTATTCAATATTTCATTTCTGTTGCTTTGGAATGCCCCCCCTGGGAGCCTTCTGGTCATGTTCCAGAGCCCAGATGATGCAAAGCCAAGCACTGGCCAAGTAGTGTCAACTGGCGTACGGTACCTTGTACCTGCGTGCGCCAGTCACACCTTGGTCAGTGGCTGGCCCTTGCATGGCAACTAGGCCCCTGGCCTCTGCTTTTCCTCCCCTCACTGTTTAAGGGGTTTGTTTATCCATTTGGTGGCCTTTGAGCCCTTGATCTGTCTGTAACTATATCTTACTGTCTTTATAACTGCGTGATTTGTCCTGGGTGTGCACTGGTCCATTCCAGAGCCCAGAGGGTTGTTTGCAAGAGCTGTGAGTGTGGGCTTACCGGCGCACGCCAGATCTTCCGTGGCGCACGCAGGTCATGACTATATGCAGTGGTTTGACCAGTGCGTATAGGCTCGATCCTGGGTGCATCACCTAGGTCAGTGTGTTCCAGTTTGTTCCAAACACTCACAGGAGCTTGTTCTCAATCTATTATACTTGCTTTAGATCAAACATCAAACATCCATCACATTTTTGTACATAAATGCAAATGTGTTACAGTTTTAATCCCCATTAACTGTTCCCCCGCCCTAACTGGCTAAGAAAATGATCAAATAAAGAGAGAAATGCAAATGTTTTATAAAATGCCTGAGTAGAGACCGATCTCCAGATTGGGCGAGAGGGGGTGCCATAAAACCCTTCCTCTCTCGTAACCTGACTCCTGAACCTCAGATTTCAAAGGTGACGACGGACCAGTCTACAAGCCTTTTTCAAACTCAAACAAACACATTCCAAACGTTTTCAAAAGCACGGTTTCTTGGGTACTCTCCGCATAACCCGAGTGGCGACTCTCTGATCTGCGAAGCGTTTCGCCGTGCTTTCCGCGAGAAGGGCGCACCCGGAATTTTTATGCTTAAAGCATGGGAGTTTTTGGGGCGTGTACCCACATTGGCGACTCTGCTGGGGACATTACATTAATCAACACTTGGGAATTAATACATGAATGAACAATTTTCAAAAGTCTGTCAAAACAGTACGCTCCGCGCTGCTGAAGAACGGAATGGTAACGTAACAGGATTCTACATCCGACCAATCCTAACTGGGGCTTTTACCATTGTTCACTTGTGTAGTTTTTTCCGAGTGTCGATTAATGAAGTGAGCCAAGCTTCAAAAGGCATTTTTCAAAAAGCGTTCCGTTACTCTCTCTCTCAATCATTTCTTGGCACGCGCGCATTTGCATCGGTGTTCTATCAGCCCCGTTGAGGCGTTTTGGGTAACTGGCACAGTTTACTGGAGACCAGGGTCCTCGAATACCCAACAACCTTGGACGATGATGAGACGTATTACCGTTTGACCATTGCTTTGCTGCACGCAGGGCGATGGGAGGTATAAAACATCTCTAGCCTGAGGAACCCCTTTAAGCCAAAACCAGCCTCGTCACGCGTACAAAGCACTAGAACCTTTCAAACTAAGACAGGAACCCACAGGGTAAGGTTACTTGCATCTAACCCCATAAACTGTCTATGTGTTACTGCTTTCCATATCGCATGCCTGTACATACATTCATACCGTTTTGCGTAGGAGCATGCTAGGGCTTCTTTTAGGGTTGTCTCTCTTTCAAACCCGTTTTATGCCTGCTAAGGCGTTGCCTGGACCGATGACGAGTCGTGCATCGTGATGGTGCACGTTATCAACTTTCCAATTCCTTGGGTCAACGAGATTTTGGGAAATCGAGACTTTCTAAGTCCTTGTCTAAACCCGATCGAGGTTTCAAACAGAAAACTAGGAACAACGGGAAACATGCCATGATACTCACACCGCTCAGGTTAAAAGTGCTAAACTCTTACACCGCTCAAGGCTCCGGCACAGTGCTGCTTACGCCATTTTGGTTACAGTATCATGTCATTAAACACCAAGTTGTTCCATTCCAAAGTTGAAACTTCGAAAGCGGAATAGTCAAAGACTTAGGCTGTTTCGACATCCCTTAGTGTTAGTCGATCCCATCAAGGATACATCGTCGAAAAGAAATCCGAGGACCCCGGCAGCGTCCGACTGTCATAAAACGGTTTTGTCTGCTAGTTCTAGAGTCTAGGAGGACACCGATGACGACAACATGTACATTGCATTCTTTCAAATAAAACTATTGCAGGGACACTTCCTGAGCCTTCGATTGCTTTACTGTCTAGCTTTGGGCGCTGCACCATCAAGGAAAGTACCAAAAAGAAGAGCCAAACCTGCTTGGGAGCATCTACCGGGGCTATTTCACCGCCATATCACCTTCCTCGATCATCAATCCAAAATGGTAGCACAAACAGAGCTGGCTGAGATAAAGAAGGTTGTGGAAGAAATGAGCCAGAAGCTGGACAAACAAACGATTATCATCCAGGGGCTATTTGACCTTTTCACCTCCATCATGTCAAAACCGGATTGGGGGCTAGTCAAAAAACCTCTTCAGGCCTGTCACACTCCTGCGATCGGAACTGAGTTGTGCTCAAAAGACATGTTCAAAGACCTAGTTGAGTGTCATGAAGCTAGAACTCGCCCGAAGACCGCTGGTTCCTTGTTCAAAGCAAGTGCCGAAAAGGAGGATATGCGCAACAAAGAAATCATCCCCAGTGCCGAAAGAGTGCATTCCCTTGACAGCACAATGCTATACAGCGGCAGAGAGAGTAAAAGTTTTGCCAACCCTCAATCCAGTCGCCGGAACCCACCAAGGGTCTTCTCGTGCTTCTCTGCACCTTTGTCCTCGGTTTATGAGAAGCTCCTTGAAGCTGGCATCCTCAGGCCACTCCGTCTGACTCCTCCACCTCGAGCACTCCCGGCGTCTCACAATCCAAATGCCTATTGTGCTTTCCATCAAGCGCCTGGCCATCCCACCGATGCTTGCTACCGCCTCCGGCATGCCATTCAGAATCTCATCGATAATGGCACTATTCCACCCCCACTCCCATCAAAGCCCGACGACAGTTCCATCTTCTTGCTCCAACTCGAGTCTGGCCCTCTGGTTGGTCAGATGTCTATCACCTCCACCCAAATCGACCCCATCTCCACTCAAATCAACCCCATCTCCACTCAAATCAACCCGAGCTCCACCATACTCAAACCAACCCTCTGCATTGTCCCAGAAACTCAACCCAAACCAACTGTGTTTATCCCTTCTGAATCCGAGGCTGCAGGGTGCGGAATAGAAGATGGGGCTGAAAATTGGAAAACACTGGTTGAGGACCGGATCGATCAAGCAAAGGAGCAGACCGACAGGCTGAGGATCATTATTCAAGGGAACACTGAGTAGGTTTGGTCAAAGAAGTTGAGGAAGCCGAAGTGCTGTTGCTTGGGCCCCATATCCTCCAAATCCTACCTCTCTGTGAGGAAGCCAAGGGTAACAATAAAAGTTGCATTTTCAAATCGCGTTTAGCTTGCATTGCACACTTTTGAGTCTGAGTCTGACACAGTGTCTGTCAAGTCGTCTTAGTCTAGCTCTGAGTCGGAGTTCGTGCCCCTTGGCCCTCCATGTCGTAGTTTCTATTCTCAATTCGAGTCTTTTGCTATACTTGGCAACCCCGGGGAGCTTTCTTCTTATGATATGCATTATCCTGCTTTTAAGTACTTTGCTGGCTTTTTGAATAAACTGTGTTGACCCTGACGACAAAGGGATATATTTCGATGGGAATCTCCCCAAGGAAATGTGTTCCCTCGTCAAAAGGGAAGACAAAAGGCATGCTCAGCCTGTAATTGAAATAGTAGTTTCAAATAAACTTGAAAGTTGAGATAGACCCCTAGATGGTTCAAAATTGGTTCAACACTGTCCCCAAAGGAGCGCTTCGCCTAGCCAGACAGGCTCAAAGAATTCATCGACGTCTTGGCATGGTCTTCCAAAAGACACGCCTGGCGCCGCTCCTGAGATAAAGAAGCATCCAATCCCCTACTGCTGGATGCCAAGCCAGAAAGCAGAAGCTCAGAAGGCTCCAGGCCTCGTACCATGTTCAAAACAGCGTCAGCGGCATTCCATCAAGCGCACATTAGAAAGGCGCAAAAGTGGCCTGGAGCGAGGCATTTCCAACCAAAGCAGTCAAGACCCTGTGTTATCAAAATCCATTTTATCAAGGGTTGCAGCCAAAGTTCGTCAACCTTAACAGCAACAAAACTTCAATACCTTGGCCAACCTGGATCAATTCAAGAGCCACTTTTCCCTGAGAGAAGCTCGTTGGGCCGAAAAACCACAAGGGTGGGCGGTGCCAAGCAAAAGATAGAGCAAGCCTGCTAGACCGAAAACCTAAGGAGGCGGTCTAGGCAAAAATAAATAGGCAAAATAGTCGAAAGCTCGCTTGACCGAAAACCTGAAAAGGCGGTTCTAGGCAAAAGTTAGAGCATAAAAGGAGAGGTAAAACACACGAGTGAACCTTGGCCTGAACTATGTTTTGACCTGATTCCCCAAAATGTGGGATACGTAGGCAGTCTCTTTTCAAGACTCGGTCATATTCTATCAATTGGATCCATGGTTGACGTTTTGGTACACATCAAGGGTCGAGAAGGGTCAAGAACAGGACAAGCTTCATCAGAAACAGAAGGGGGGAAACCTTTCATCTTTCAATCTTATTTCAAACTACTACTTCAATTTCAAAGCTAAGCAAAAAGCCTTAAAAAAATTATTATTTAAAGCATCAAAAGCAGAACAAAATGCTAGAGGCCCCAACGGGCTCACAGTTTATTCTAAGTTCAGCGAAATCTAGTTTGCGCAGCTTTTCAGTCACGCGCGCTAGTTTGAGACTCACGCACGTTTGCTCAAAGTGACACGCGTTGGTCTCAAAACCTGCGCGCACTTTTCCAATTCCCGCAGCATACAGCGGTTGGCAACCATCACGCCTAACAACGATTTTGAACCCCCGGTGGGAATTTCAAGTTAAAACCAAGGTTTCGGTGCCTCGAAATTGGTTTTAAGGGCTCTTGCCAAGTTTTCTATGCCGTGCAGGTCATATGTGTCTAATGTGACTGTGCGGGGGTGTCGGTTTCAGTCCTGGCCTATATGAGTCATCCCTTTGCGTATTTTGTCCATCTTTGCGACATTTTTCTATTTTTCGGTCTATTGCCCATTCCGAGGCTTTCTTCTCTGTTTCATTTATTCACATAGGTCTTTGTACATATTTGACTGTGTGTGAGTGTCAGTTGCACCTATCTAAGGATATTTTGGATTTTGGCCTGTTAATGCCCAAAATTTCATTATTACCCATGTGTCGGAGAGTCTGCATTGTATCCTAAGACTCTTCTTCCTCATTCTTCCGAGTTAGGCAATCTATACGTGTGCGTATGTCTGTGTGTCAACTCGATTCGCTCATCAATGCAAGTTGGATATTAGCAATTGGTTTATACTCTTTCTCCAATGAACCGAGAATAATGCAGATCTTACAGCGCCACTACGACATCCATGGTCCAAGCAAGCAGCAAATCGTCAAGTACAGAGGGATACATTGGCCCAACGCAAAAGCAAATCAAGCAAGTCACAGGGTGATCTAACCCGCTCGAAAGTTATCTACTTGGGCACACAGGCCCGCTCCTCAAATCAAAGAAGTAAAGCTCTGACCCGCTCGAAAGTTATTTACTTGGACCTGCAGGCCCGCAACTCAAATCAAAGCAGTAAAGCAAAAGTGTGGCTCAGTGGTAGCCCTCAATCGTCAAAATTGTCCCGGTCGTCGTTTGTGTCGTCCCGTCCTCTAAAAGCCACCCTAGTCTGCCTTTGCATTTTCAATTTGTACAAATGTGTTTAGCATATATTGTCGTTGCATATTGTATATCAAATGTCAAAAACAGGAAAGTGCATCAAATCAAAATCAATCCAAAGCACGTGGAGGCTTTCAAATCAAATCAAACCAGCGTTGAGGCGTTTCTATCGTCAGCGTTGTGGCATTGGCAAATCAAATCAAATCAGCGTTGAGGCCCATTCCCAACAGGCAGCCCATGTTGCCCTGATCCATGCTTATATCCCGGTTCGCTATTTCCCCAAGCAGAGCCCGTCCAATTTCAAATCAACGACGATCTGTCCGCCCAATTCAAATCAACGACGATCTATCCGTCCAATTCAAATCAACGACGATCTATTCGTCCAAATTCCAAATCAACGACGATCTATCCGTCCAATTTCAAATCAACGACGGTCTGTCCGTCCAACATCAATCAACGACGGTCAGTCCGTCCAACTTCCAATTCAACCTGTTAGCACATTTTCCAGCAGTCTTATTGCTCTGCCTCGGATGGTCCCTGATAAGGAGATTGGCTCTGATTCCCAACAGATGGAATTTAACCTACCTGACGCGACCTACCCGTGATTGTTGGAATTCTTTGTGCCAAAGATAGTTCGATCCCCAGCAATGACAGCTCATCCTGTCCAAACTCAAACGACGATCAGCCATGTCGTCCTCTCAACGATGATCAGCCACGTCATCCCCGACGATCAGCCATGTCGTCCACTCAACGATGATCAGCCATGTCATCACCAACGATCAGCCATGTCGTCCACTCAACGATGATCAGCCATGTCATCACCGACGATCAGCCATGTCGTCCTCTCAACGATGATCAACCATGTCATCGCCGACGATCAGCCATGTCGTCCACTCAACGATGATCAGCCATGTCATCACCGACGATCAGCCATGTCGTCTATTTCAACGATGATCAGTCATGTCATCACCTCCGATCAACGGCGATCAAAATATCGCCCGCGTTCACCCCCTCAACGACAATCAGAATATCGTCCGATCGATCCACGACGACGGTCTGCCCGTCCAATCAGTCTACAACACCGTTCGCCTATCCTAGTCCACACCGGTCTACAAGTAGCGCATCATCCAACAGTCTTATTGCTCTGTCTCGGATGGTCCTTGATAAGGAGATTGGCTCTGATTCCCAACAAATGGAATTTAACCTACCTGACGCGACCTACCCGTGATTTGTTGGAACTATCCGTGCCATGGTTAGCTTTATCCTCAACTATAGCCAGTCCTGTCCAATTTCAACGATGATCAGCCATGTCATCACTGACGATCAGCCATGTCGTCCTTTCAATCCATCAACGACGTTCAGCCATGTCGTCCTTTTTCAATCCTTCAACGACGATCAAAATATCGTCAGTTCACTCCCTCAATGATGGTTAACGAGTCATCCTCAATGATGACCCACCGTCCCGATGGTTAACGAGTCATCCTCAATGATGACCCACCGTCCCAAATCAACGATGGTCTGTCTGTCCAATTCCAAATTCAACGACGGTCTGTCCGTCCAATTCAACCCGTTAGCACATCTTCCCAACAGTCTTATTGCTCTGTCTCGGATGGTCCCTGATAAGGAGATTGGCTCTGATTCCCAACAGATGGAATTTAACCTACCTGACGCGATCTACCCGTGATTGTTGGATTTCTTTGTGCCAAAAAAGGTTTGATCCCCAGCGGCAATGATTTACCCGCGGCTGATTATTCCCCAGGAGAGTCCACTTCACCATTCAATGATGGTCCACCCATCCCTATCTTCCAACAGAGTTCAAACTCTTTTCCAACGATCTTCAGATGGTCCGCCCGTCTTCAATCTCTCAATGGACGGTACATTTAAATACATGTCCGCATTTTCTATTTCTTCTGGATACCCTTGAGAGGGTGTCTAGAAACCTTTGACGTTACTTCTACCAAAACAATGGTGCTCCAAGTGCCGTCAAAGGGGGGCTACTGTAGACACCCGATTTTCGACTTTCCAGAATAGTTTATTTACGGTCTTTTGATTCCCCGATGATGATTAAGGTCAAGAACATCCCGAGTTTGTTAATGAGTTTGAGCTTTGAGCGTCCCGAACCTCATCCAAACCTTTCTGAACTCCTTGTCGAACCCTCAAGCTAGAACCAAATGGCCACAGCAAAACCCTACTGGAGTACGCTGGTGCAGGACTAGCGTGCGCTGGTAGCACAACCACGTGTCAGTCATCTCCCGTTACTGGCGCACGCCACTTGATAAGGTGCGTACGCCAGTCAGTACCAGTCAAATCAACTTTATCCCAGACGAACACACGGGAGTTTTGGTGCCACCTGGCGTCTGCCAGCAGTCCTCTGGTGGCTGAGGCCGTCCTCCTGTTCCCTCCACTCCTACATCACCTTTCAACCCAAGTCCCATGCATTAAATGCATGGGAGGCTCACTCTTGGCTTAAGCCAACCAAACAAGCCTTAATGCCCAACTGATTTCAGTCCCTCTCTCCTCCATAAATACCCCCCTTGCATTCATTTGCAAGAGGTTAGCACCATTAAGGAAGCCCAAGCTTTGGTCCTTCTTTTTTCCCTTTCATTCCTCTTGTTTTCTCTTTCATCCATTGAAAGATAAGGCAAGGAGAATAGTGTCCAGTCCATAACACTCCATACTCACTTCTCAAACCCTAAAACCTCAAGCTCAAGCTCAAGCTCACTTCCAAACTCACAAGCAAAGGTATACCACCTTTTGCTCCTGTTTTCTGTTCTGACCCCTGAGGGGGGCTGGCAGGGTCAAGGTTGGTAATCTATACCAGCTCTGGCCCTAATGCTGGCAAGGTTTCAAAACCGTGTGTGATGGTCAGGTGGCGCACGCCAGAAATTAGTGCCGTACGCCAGTAATGGCTGTATGGCAAAACTGGCGTGGGGATCACCGATCGTCCTTATTTTGTTACATTTATGTTCTGATCACCTTAAAAGCATGCTAAAACCAGTTTACAGCTCACTGTCTTTTAGAACTGTTTAGCTATATTATTCAATATTTCATTTCTGTTGCTTTGGAATGCCCCCCTGGGAGCCTTTTGGTCATGTTCCAGAGCCCAGATGATGCAAAGCCAAGCACTGGCCAAGTAGTGTCAACTGGCGTACGGTACCTTGTACCTGGGTGCGCCAGTCACACCTTGGTCAGTGGCTGGCCCTTGCATGGCAACTAGGCCCCTGGCCTCTACTTTTCCTCCCCTCACTGTTTAAGGGGTTTGTTTATCCATTTGGTGGCCTTTGAGCCCTTGATCTGTCTGTAACTATATCTTACTGTCTTTATAACTGCGTGGTTTGTCCTGGGTGTGCACTGGTCCATTCCAGAGCCCAGAGGGTTGTTTGCAAGAGCTGTGAGTGTGGGCTTACCGGCGCACACTAGATCTTCTGTGGCGCACGCAGGTCATGACTATATGCAGTGGTTTGACCAGTGCGTATAGGCTCGATCCTGGGTGCATCACCTAGGTCAGTGTGTTCCAGTTTGTTCCAAACACTCACAGGAGCTTGTTCTCAATCTATTATACTTGCTTTAGATCAAACATCAAACATCCATCACATTTTTGTACATAAATGCAAATGTGTTACAGTTTTAATCCCCATTAACTGTTCCCCCGCCCTAACTGGCTAAGAAAATGATCAAATAAAGAGAGAAATGCAAATGTTTTATAAAATGCCTGAGTAGAGACCGATCTCCGGATTGGGCGAGAGGGGGTGCCATAAAACCCTTCCTCTCTCGTAACCTGGCTCCCGAACCTCAGATTTCAAAGGTGACGACGGACCAGTCTACAAGCCTTTTTCAAACTCAAACAAACACATTCCAAACGTTTTCAAAAGCATGGTTTCTTGGGTACTCTCCGCAAAACCCGAGTGGCGACTCTCTGATCTGCGAAGCGTTTCGCCGTGCTTTCCGCGAGAAGGGTGCACCCGGAATTTTTATGCTTAAAGCATGGGAGTTTTTGGGGCATGTGCCCACAGGTCAAGTCAGGGCATCTCAAGCCCCTGGATCCAACTCCTTTACCGAAAAACCCGTCACCCATTTTCAAGGCAAACCTCTACTGTGCCTACCATCAAGGGGCGGGTCATCTCACTGACTCTTGCTTTCGCCTCCGTCATGCGATTCAGGATCTCATTGATGATGGCACGCTTGCAACACATCCACCACCTCAGAAACCCAACGTCATTACCAACTCCCTTCCCAAGTACAATGCTGTTCCACACATCAGCCAGATATCTCTCAGCTCCACTCGTATCAACCCCAGCTCCACCATATTCAACCCAACTGACTATATAGCCTCAACCGATCAACCCAAGCCGGTAGTACCCCTTCCACTTGAGCCTTGTGCCAAGGTTTCCTACATACACATAGAGGAAGGCCAGCTTTCCGACGCTGATGCACCTTTGGAATGCTTGCAGAATGGGGAGTTTGTCTTTGACACCTCTATTAGCGACCTCTTCCATCAGTCAATTCCCTCTGTGCAGCTCAATTCCGCCTCTTCACTGGACAGCCCGTATTTCAACATGACTGACACTAACCCATCTCTTAGTCTGTTGGATCGGTCTCGGTCTAATGAGCCTCCACCAGAAATCAGCATGCAAGCCACGGGTTGGGTTATCGCAGACAACATGGACTACGCCACCCCTTTACTCAACGAGTGGTTGGGACTCGAGCTAGAGGTATTCCCCCAGCAACCTGAATATCTCCCGTTCGATCAAGCCTGGTACGATGGCTGGATGGCCGGCCATGAAGCGGCAATGCTCGATCCTTTGGATGGCTTCTCCTTGTACATGCTATTTCAGCAGGCTGAACCTTTGGTTCCTGAAGAAGAGTACTACTGGGACCCCGAGCCGATTTGGTAGGCTCCCATGGATTTGGACCCTACCACTCTCCAGGGCTATGCCATACCAGATTACATGCAACATTACGTGAAGGATGATCTTGTCCAGGAAGACCCTCGGGTTCTGGGAGACCACATTGCCATCTTCAGCTCAGTCTTCGATTCAGTCTGTGATATTGATCTTGATCCCTGCTCCTACATTGTTGACGAGGAATTCCCGCGCCCTGAAGTGCCTTATCCAAGTAACAGGGACTGTAGCATTATGGTTATGGACCTGGTCCCGCCTGCTAACCTTTGGGAGGTCGACGAGATAGTCGATGTCCAAGTTGGGATTGAAATCTGGGCTGTCAATCGGTCCTTGGCTGATAGTGGTCTTTGGGATGTCCCCTTCATTACGAATCCGGAGCCTGTTGCTGAAGTAACTGCTGTCAAAGCCTTGGACTTCTGGGATACGCTGCTGGTAAAAGACTTGGTTGAGGATGAGGCTAGACATGGAAGTACCTGTTGCTACGTCAGCCACTGATAAGGGAAAGCGTAAACTGGGAGAGGTCCCTGCTGATCTTTGGGATGTGAATGAAGACCCTCAAGTTGTGCCCTCCTTAGGAAACATTCAATACGTTATGAGGAGTGGACGAATTTTTCAACCTGCGAATCTGCAAGCCGGAAGTTCGTCCAACCCTTCTAACCAAAGGAACGAGCCCATTCCTTTCCCTAGGTTTGCACCTCTTAAGGTATCAGCTGGCCCACCAGCTATTGACTTGGTTCAACGACAGCTTGAAGGAGACTGATTTGTTCTTCCAAGGAACATCGTCAGAAGTTGTGCCACACTCTTTCTCGCCTCGAGGTTCAGGCTGATGTTACACCTGAAGTAATGGTATCTCTCATCCTCCCTCCAACCTCCAAACACACCGTGGTCTTTACTGATAAAGATCTGCCAGTCGAAGGAGTCGACCACAATCGCCCTTTACATATCACCGTCAAGTGTCGAGGACTCTGGGTTCCGACTGTTCTCATCGACAATGGTTCGGCAATCAACTTCTGCCCTATGAGAGTTGCTTATCGTTTGGGACTCACTAAGAAGGACTTTGCACCTTCCAACCTGGCTGTCAAAGCATACGACGGCACTCGTCGTGTGGTCGAGGGCACCCTGATGCTCAAACTCAATGCTGAGGGTTTTGAGATGGACGTTGAGTTCCATGTCGTAGACATTCCCGCTACCTTCAATCTCCTGTTGGGCAGGCCGTGGCTCCATCGACCTGACATCATGGCCGTGCCATCTACTCTCCACCAAAAGGTCATCTTGGGACTGCCTACTGGTATTTTAACTATCTGCGGGGACTCTGGAATTCGCCCGCTCAAGGAAGATGGGACTCCCGTTTTGGGAATCATGCACGGTGAAGAAGATGTGGACCTTGGGGGTTTCTCTTTTGACACCTCTGGCTCTGTTTTGGCCATCAACATAGATGAGAACTTCATCATAAGCTCTGCCGCGATGGAAATTATGAGAAGGATGTCCTTTTTCCCTGGCCTGGGCTTGGGAATTCACCAACAAGGGGTCCCGGAGTTCCCTACTTTTCCTTTTAGCGAGGGCCGCTTTGGTTTGGGGTATATCGCCTCTGCCAAAGATGCCAAGAGAAGGAAATATACGGGAAAACCTCTGACCCTCTATGGAGATCCCAACAGCTACTTCGTGCGTGAGGTGGGAAATGCCGCTTACACTGGACAGGCCGAGCCCTTTATGCACTCGGAGACCGGGGAGCTCCTCCCTGGTTTCGAGGTCTTCGCTGATGACACCTGGTCAAGCAGTGATGAGGAGCCAGCAAAGGCAGAATTCAAGAGGAAGCTTAGTCAGGTGAAGGTCAAGACTGACTCGCTGGGATCCATTGATCAGGGGAGTTTGGAGTTGCTGTTCCAGGAGTTCTCCCAAGTGGGTTTGGCTGAAGGAGCTGAAGAAGCCGAAGTGCTCATGCTCAGGCTCGACGCCCTCGAGGATCCTACCTCTCTTATTATGGGTCCTCTAAGTGGCTCAAAGTTCTTACCGAAAGTCCTAAGGTTCTCAAGGAGGCAATCAGCAATCACTGTATCCATTTCATCATCGGTATGGTCCCAAGGTGGGACTTGAAATAATCGTTAGGCCAAATTGGGGTGTCTACAGATGCCCCTCTTTGACTGAACTTAGACGGATCGCGAGACATGTTTGAGTAAGAGTCAAAGCTGTAAAAAGCAACTCAATTTGGTCCAACCACTATTCCAAGGGGTTTTTGAAAAAAGGTTTTGTTATGGTCGGGCCGGGAGGCTGCCTACGTATTCCATAAGGGAAATTCATACCAATCGTAGTTCGGGCAATAAAACAAAAGAAAAAGTTTGGAGGGTTAGAGACAGAAGATGTACCTTAGGGCTTTAAAAAGCCGTAGTGTGACGTACCTAGACTGAGCCAGGGTTTTGGCGAAGAGTAGTTGAAGGAGCGCGGGGCTACCTGGGGAGTTTTTGTGGAGAGCTTCCTTAGTATTTAGGGGTAGATCAGTACACGGCAGGTGTGTTTGCTTTTCTTGATCATCCTTACTTTGACTAAGAGGGGCTCGGTAGGGTAGCCTATCCTTGCGAATGAGCTGGAAGGAATTGATGCAATGGGGTGGAATCCAAACCATCTGCTGGGGATGAGTTGGACGCCGTTTGTTTTGAGATATGGGGGGGCGCAGGGCCAGTAATCATAGAGCACGGAGCTTTGGAGATGAGGGAACCGAGGCACAGAGCCGGTTGTAGTCATGGGGCGAGAGCCTGGGGTGATTAGATTGAGGCATGGAGCCTGCTGCAGTCTTGAGGCGAGGGCCTGAGGTGAGCTTAGAACTTGATGGAACCGAAGCGCGGAGCTGGTTGTAGTTACAAGGCAAGAGCCTGAGGTGATAGAACTGAGGCGTGGAGCCTGTTGTGGTCATGAGGCGAAGGCCTGAGGGGAGCTTAGAGCTTGATAGGACCGAAGCGCGGAGCTGGTATTGATCATAAGGCGAGAGCCTAAGGTATTGAACTGAGGCGTGGGGCCTGCTGTAGTCATGAGGCGAGGGCCTAGAGTGTCGGAGCTTAGAGCTTGACGTGATTTGAACCGAAGCGCAGAGCTGGTTGCATTCTGATGGTCTGTGCACGGAGCTTTCTCATCATAAGTGTTGGCGTAGAGCCAAAGGATCGAGGCGCTGGACCGATCAATAAAATCGAGGCGTAGAGCCGGTTGATGGCAGGGTTGACCTGTTTCATGAGAGATATGCAGAGTGTATATGTGTGATGATGGTTGTTAGATGTGAACAGATATGATTGTGCAGACTCGATGTGATAATGCAATATGTGCACGGGCCCGTGCGTGTGTGTTTGTTTTAAAGCTTAGAGCTTCTATCAAGTTCCGGACTTGAGCATTCAGAGCGTAGAGCTCGAGCATTCGGACGGTAGAATCCGAGCATTCAAAGTACATGCTTTGAGCATCCAGTACGCAGTGGTTGGGCATCCAAGCGTAGAGCTTGAGCATTCAAGTGTATAATCTTGAGCATCCAGTACACAGTGGTTGGGCATCCAAGCGTAGAGCTTGAGCATTCAAAAATGTTAGATTTTTGAGCATTCAGGCATAGAGCCTGAGAATAGATGTCTTGATTGTTGGGGCGGCTTAGAGCCTGTTGAGATTTGCTTGTTTACGGCTTCGAGCCAGTTGAGATGTTTGGGCTTTGAGCCGCTGAATGAATACGGGTGTAGAGCCTGTCGATAATGGGCTTGGAGCCGCTAAGTTGTTTGTTATGGCTTCGAGCCAGTTGGGATAGTGGGCTTAGAGCCGCTGAGTTGTAATAGCGAGCGTAGAGCTGCTGAATGAGTGAATATGGGCGTAGAGCCTGTTGATAATGGGCTTGGAGCCGCTAAGACGGTTGTTATGGCTTCGAGCCAGTTGAAATAGTGGGCTTGGAGCCGCTGAGTTGAGTGATTACAGGCGTAGAGCCTGTCGATAATGGGCTTCGAGCCGCTGAGATTGGTTGTTTACGGCTTCGAGCCAGTTGCTGTAATAGCGAGCGTAGAGCTGCTGAGTCGAGGGCTTGGAGCCGCTGAGATAGTTGCTATGGCTTTGAGCCAGTTGAGATGGTAGATATAGGCTTCGAGCCTGTTGAGGTAATGGGCTTCGAGCCGCTGAGGTGGTAGACATAGGCTTCGAGCCTGTTGAGGTAATGGGCTTCGAGCCGCTGAGATAGCAAGCGTAGAGCTGCTGACGGTGATCTGGGCTTTGGAGCCGCTGAGATAGTTGCTATGGTTTTGAGCCAGTTAAGATGGTAGATATAGGCTTCGAGCCTGTCAGGATAATGGGCTTGGAGCCGCTGAGTTGAGGGGTGAAGGCGTAGAGCCGCTGAGTTGATGAATACAGGCGTAGAGCCTGTTGAGGTAATGGGCGTAGAGCCACTGAGTGAGTTGATATGGGCACGGAGCTGCTTATTTCTTTGGTAGTGGATATGGGCATAGAGCCGCTGGGTGTTTTGACTTGTTTTGGCCAGCAGTTTGTGGAGAGAGATTTTCCTCATACTTGGATATGCCCCCAAGGCTAGTTTTGATCATTTTGCATTGGCTCGGGGATGCCCCCAAGGCTACTTGGTTGGTTGAGGATTTAGAAGTCTGTAGTGGCTTGAGTCAGTGCACAGAGCAAGACCTGATATGGCTAAGGGAAATAGATTGGGAGGCCAGGAGATCGATCTCTCGACCGAAGGATTGATGTCTCGGCCGAGGAATCGATATCTCGGCCGTGAGATAGCCAAAAGTCAGAAAATCGATTTAAGTTAAACTTAATCGATCTCACGGGTCATCCTACCCTTTCTTCCTCCATTCCTCATTTTTCTCTCCCTTTCGAGCGATCGCCGCCGCTTCCTCCTCTCTCTCCTCGTCGGCCGCTGCCGCCTCCTACCCGTCGGTTTTCCGACCACCACGGTTCCCATTGCCATCTCCTGCCATGGCATCATCTCCGCCCCCTCCTCCATCTTCTGGCACTTCTGCCGCGCCTAGGGATACGGGCAAAGCTCCGGCCGTTGAGGCCGCGATTCTTGGCGGGGTTTCAAGTTCCCGCGTTCTTCGTTCAAGTCGGCGCAGAGCCACTGTTGGGGGAAGTTCCTCGCAACCCATTCCTCTTGAGGTTGAACCCGAGGCTTCTACTGATGCGGGTGGTGATATTCTTCCACCGTTTGACGTTGCCACTTACGCTCCTCAGGCTCACCTGGTCGGGCGTGGTGGTTCCTTGCGATACCGTCCTCCCCTCAGTGACATCCCACCTGAGATCTTGCACAGGAAGCCAGAGTAGCACTTTGGTTTCACCAATAGGAAGGTAGAATTTTATCCTGTCAAATGATTTTTGTATATGAGATTTCGCAGAGTGATAATTTGATATTTGATAGGGAGTTTGAGCTCTAGAAGTTGACCCCTGTATAGGCGATTTTTTGTGTATTTGATTTCTTCTTCGTATTTTGCCAGGCAAATGAGAGGTTGCGCGTGTGGGGAAGCTGCCTGTAGACACCCCGATCTGGGCTTCCAGATTAGTTTACTTACGGTTTTTGATTCCCCGATGATGAAACGGATCAAGAACACCCCGGGAATGTCGAGTGTTTGAGCTTTGAGTGTTTTCAAAACCCAAGAACCTAATCTAGCCTAAGCCACTTCCAAAAGCCAAAAACCCTACTGACGTGCGCCAGGGCACAATCATCGCGCGCCAGGGCGCAACCATCGCGCGCCCGGGCGCACCGTCGCGCGACAGTTTATAACCCTCGCGCGATGGTCAAAGTCAAAGTTTGACCGTTGACCGTCGCGCGCCAGGGCTCAACCATCGCGCGCCCGGGCGCACCCTTGCGCGACAGTTTGGAACCATCGCGCGATGGTTCAGTCCCCACCTACTTTTCCAGTGGCAGAAACTTGGCCACCAATGCCACCCTCACCCAGACCTCGTGGACTGGCAGAACTCCTCTGTTTGCATCACCTTACCTTTCCAAAGGATGCAATTTGGCCACCAAAGCAAAACCAACTCTTCTTGGTTGGTTCTTTCTCCTCCATACACCATTCCCACCTCTCCTCCTATATATACCCCCCCTTGGTTCTTCCATTAAAGGGTTCCAAAAAAAAGAAAAGAAATAAAGAAGGAGAAGGAAGTTACAAGGGTTCCAACTTTTCAAATACACTTGATACTCCCTCACTCAAGTCATCCTCATACACTTATTTTTCAAGCTCTATCACCTTGTTCAACCCCAAGTATCAAAGCTCAAACACCAAAAAAAACCTCAAAATTCAAAGGTATATCTTACCTTTGTTCTGCTCTCTGTTCTGATCCCTGAGGGGGGCTGGCAGGATCAAGGCTGGTAATCAATACCAGTCTTGGCCCTAAAGCTAGCAAGGTTTCAAAAACTGTGGCCAAGCCAACCCTCGCGCGATGGCCCCGATTACTCGCGCGACAGTTCTGTCAGCAAGAGATTGGACCACGTGGGGAAGGGAGGCTGGTCATTTCTTGTTTTAGCTACGTGCATGACTGTTGTAATTTTTACTTAGTATATAGATCACTGTGAAGCATGCTAACAACCAATTTACTGCTTTCCTTTGTTAGAAATGTTAGTTTTACATTTCAATATTAAGTTCTGTTCTGTTGGAGTACCCCTGGGATCATTCTGGACCTGTCCCAGAACCCAGAAATGTGCAAAACCAGACACTGGAAAGTTGGCTCGAACCGTCGCGCGACAGTTTGGAACCCTCGCGCGATGGTCAAATGGAGCGTTGACCAGCGCGCCAGGGCGCAACCATCGCGCGCCCGGGAGCACCGTCGCGCGACTGTTTGAAACCCTCGCGCGACGGTTCCATTCTGTTCCCGATCAGTGGCTGGCCTTGCATGTTTAACTTGGTTTTAGGCTATTATTTTTTCCCCACACTGTTTATGGGGTGTTTTTGTTTATTTATTAGGCTTTTCAGCCTTTAAACTGTATATTATGACTGCATAAACTGCTTGGTTTGTCCTGGGTGTGCACTTGTCCTTCCAGAGCCCAGAGAGTTTAAATTGCTTGGTTTGTCTTGGGTGTGCACTGGTCCTTCCAGAGCCCAGAGGGTTTGAGAATAAGAGCTGTGGGCTTAGGCTTACTGGCGCGCGCAGGTCTTGTAGTAGCGTGCGCAGGTTTGGTCAGCATGCATTGACTTGATCAGTGCATACTGGTTTTTTCCTGTGCACGACACTCCAAGACAGGAGCTTTCTAGTCTGTTTAAACTCCCACAGGAGTCTATTCTCATCCTATACTAACTGCTCATCCATGCTATTTTGATCACATCCTGCAAACATATTACAGTTTTAATCCCCGATTAACTGTTCCCCCGCCCTAATTGGCTAAAATTGATTAATAAAAGAAGAATCGCAATGTTTTCAAAATGCCTAAGTAGAGACCGATCTCCGGATTGGGCGAGAGGGGTGCCATAAAACCCTTCCCCTCTCGTAACCTGGCTCCCGAACCCAGATATGGTTATGACGGACTGGTTCTTTAACTTTTTCAAATCAAACAGCGCGGCAGGTGCTTCGAAATACGGTTCCTTGGGTGTCGGACCTTCAAACCCGAGTGGCGACTCTGTATTTTTGAGCGCTTGCCACCTGCGCTCGCGCTCCCTCGATCCGGGTCCTTGCATTTTGGAAACCGGAATTTCCAGGGCATGTTGCCCACACTGCCCCCAGGTGTTTGAGTGGTATGAGAGGCTTCCTTAGGAGGCCAAGGATGCGGTTGCTTTGGCTGGCTTCGAGTCCTTGATACTTGGTTTCCACCTTCCGAAGGCGGAGTTGGGATTGACCACATCTTTGGTGGAGCGGTGGTGGGATACCACTAATACTTTCCACCTTCCAGAGGCTGGGGAGATGACAATCACTCCAGGTGACTTAGCTTTGCTTACAGGCCTGAGAGTTGGCGGTGATCATCTTCCAATCGACCCGCGGATCCATGAGCGAAAGGGGGCCCTTGGATATCTTTTGGGGAAGGTTCCCATTGTGTCAGAGAGTGGTCATATCACATATACCTGGCTTCGGGAAGAGTTTGATCAAGCTGATATCCTGACGGAGATTCCCCTTTCTCAGCTGGTACGAGCTTTCCTGCTTTATCTCCTTGGGCAAACTTTGTTTTGTAACAAGGAGAATTCGGTGCATGTCCAGTTCTTGGCTGCTTTGGTGCACTTAGAGACCATAGCAGAGTTTGATTGGGGAACTCCCGCCCTAGCCATGTTGTACGGACACCTCAGTGCTTGTTCCCGGGGGGTTAGTTTATCGCTCGGCGGACACCACCGTATTCTTGAGGTACACATTTTGATTTCTGCGTTATTCTCTTGTTGCTTTTATCTTTGTTATTCATGTCTTCCGTCTTCGCTTATAGCTCTGGGCTTTTGAGCACTTGTTGCAATTTCCTCCTCCGACTGGGCACAAAGAGCCTAGGTTTGTTCCACGGGCAGCCCGTTGGTTGAAGGGAGTTCGGAAGTCACGGTCGCCTGCCATGGACTTGCTGGCTTGGAGGCGAGTTTTGGATCGCCTAACGGTGGATCAGGTATGATATCTCCTATCCTTCTTTATGCCGTTTCCCTACTTTTATTGACATTATTCCCCTTTTTGCAGGTGCGTTTTGACCCATGGGGTGTGCTACTCGATGATGCTCCTCTGGAGTTGACCTCAGCTCGGGCGTTGGACAGCCAGCACTTCCTTTTGGAGGGGCCATTTTCGAGAGCCTGGTATCTCGGAGAGAGGGTAGCGAGCCAGTACTTTCCTCATTCCGAGGCGTTGCAGCTTGTTCCTCTCCCTCCTCCTGTTGGTATGAGATCGACCCATCTTTTGACCGGAGAGGGCTTGCTACTTGCTCTTGAGAGACAGCCAGCCATGAGTTTTCTCGTAGCGGGAGATTACTCAGCCGTTCGTTTGGCCTCGTTGACCCTACCGACTGCTGCCGCTACTGCTGCTCCTCCTGTTTGGCCACGGGCCCCCAGTTTCATTTCTTTCCACAATGCAAATGGAGAAGAGGAGCGTTTGACACTGACACCGTGTGCTACGCTGTTCTACGTGCTTCCTGCCGGAATTCAGCAGGTAATATTGTAGATTCTGCTTTGGTTTCCTTCAGCATTCCTTGCTTACTTGATTGTATATGCAATTGCTTCCTCTGCAGGTGCCCGCTGAGGTGGTTCAGGAATGGTTGCGTGCTTTCCAGAGTGCAGAGGCTTTGGCTCGACGGCAGCGTGGCCGAATAGCTGCGGTATACATCCTTTGATCTCTTCTTTTTCCATCCTACGTTTCATGTGAAACTGAATGCCTATATCCTGTGTCTCTGCAGCTTGAAGCAGAGCGAGTACCGACAGTGTCGGTTACCCAGAGTGCTGGAGTTAGCGAGGGTGGGAGTACCGGAGCTGGTGATGGAGATGCTGAGGCTGGTGAGGGGCAGAGGATCAGTGTCCCAGTTCCTGAGCGTTTTCATCCTGCGCCCAAAAGGGGCCGTGGGCAGTAGCTAGCTTTTCCTTTTTTTTGTACCTGTATTTGTTAGCTCTAAAAACAGATAAATTGATATTTGTATTTTTATGAAGCATCCTCAGCATGTATTGGAAATTAGATACTTCAGACTTGTATGCAATATTTTCAAAGTTTGGTGAATGTTTGGATTTAAACATGGGCCGAGGAATGGATCGCTCGGCCGAGGATTCCATTCTTCGGCCGCTACTTCTATTTCCTAAAGAAGTTGGATTTTTGCTTTAGCCAAGTGGCGTTTTTCCCTTCTTACACTTGAATTTGATTCAGGCTCTTTATTTGCTTTTGCTGTTCCTACAACCTCTTTGCCATGTTTTAGGATCGTTAGAATGCTTTGTCCCTTATGTCGACGACTTTTGAGTCAGAGAGGACGAACGATGATTCTTACGTGTCTTTGTTTTTGCCAATTCCTTGGAAAATGACTAACTCATCTTTTGTAAGCTCAATACGCAGAGTTAGCTATGCCTATCATTGAGTACAAACCTTTTGGTATTGTCTTTCTTCTCTCCAAATGTTTGGGCCGCATCTCGATGCGAGATTGCCTACGTATCCCAATCAGGGAATCAGGCCTTTTACGTAGTTCCAAGATCACCACCTTTGGGGGTTGGGTTTTCACTCTTGGTTTTTCTTTCTCTCATGCTCTAAGTTTTGCCTAGGTTACCTGATAGAGGTTGAGTCCCTAGCGAGCTTTCCTTCAAATGCCTTAACTTTTGCCTAGGTTGCGTTTTTTGCTTTTTCTTGTCCTAGCAGGCTCTGCTTTTACTTTTGCTTAGGTGTATAGGTTGCCCAACGAGCATTTTTCTCTCAAGGGATTTTTGGTGTCCTTGGAGAGGAATTTGACGGAGATGTTTTTATGAATCTCCTGTTGCGTTTGTACCTTCACAATGGGTAAGCTAACCCTAAGTGTTCTTACGGAGATAGCGTCTTCTTCCTGAGTTTTGATAAAAACCTAGTTCTAAGTAATCAGGGTTCGTCCCTTCTTTCCTTTTGTCGATAACATAAAGAATTAGATTCTTAAAATCCTTTTATCTTTGGCAGAGAGATTATAGTGTATAGCAATCACATTTTAAAGATGGAATCATTTGGCAAGCATAAAGGTGATAAAATGGGGATTCATTTAATTGTAGATAATGCCCAAACAGGGGCCTAAAACATGTCCTAACTTGTCTTTAGGAAATGAAAGCAATGTTTTTGTCATGCGATTTACTGCAGTATCTCGGGAGTGGCTCCTTTTCCTTTTGTAGTTTTATACTCTTCTTCACCCTCTTTGCCAAACAGAATCTTTAGGTCAAATTCAGCTAGCACCTCAATCCAGTCTTCGGGAGTAGGAGATGAATTGGTTGGTTCTTCTTCCATGTCATTGTCAGTCCATTCCTGATCAAAGAAGATTTGCATTCCAGGGTACCGTTGCTTGGTAACTTCGTCTTCCCATGTTTCTGCGAAGCCACAGAATGGAAAGTCTTCTCCTTCTCTTACAAACCAGCCATTGAGTGTTTTTGGGATCACGAATTTCTCTTCTTTGACCCTGCTTCCTCTTGCTTTAGCCTTTTCCATGCTTCCCTTCTTTTCTACCTCGGCTTCTGTCGGGGTGTAGCCAAGACCAAAGGCGTATTGATTATGCGGAGGATCAATCATTTGCGGGATGCCTTGTGATCTTTTGCCTAAACCCATCCCAGGGAGGTAGTTTGGCTTCTTCATCATCCATATGGCGGGGGTGCTTACATAGAAGTTTCTCTCAGCCATTAAGGCTTGCACAGCAGTTGCTTCCTCAAGACTGAATCCAGTAAGGAAGGTTTCCTCGGTTCCTACCTCTTGGGCAGGAGTATCAGAATGGCTCGGATTGATGAATCCCCCAAAATGGTTATGACCCTTCCATCTACTGCGAATTTGACCTTCTGATGCAAAGTGGAAGGCACTGCCCCAGCGTCATGTAGCCAAGGCCTTCCTAATAAAAGATTGAAGGTGGCTGGTATATCCATCACATGGAATTCCACGTCTCTTTTGATCTTCTCCACTTCTACTGGCAGTGTGACACACCCAACCACTCTTCTCTTTGAATTGTCATAGCCCCTTACACCCTCGCTTGAAGGGCGTATGTCAATGGCACTTACCCCTAGCTTGTCGAGGGTCCTTTGAGGACATACGTTCAAAGCAGACCCATTATCTACCAAGACCAGTGGGATCCATTTAGTGAGGCATTTTAGTGAGATGTAGAGAGGCTTATTGTGTGCAGGCCCTTCAGGAGGTAGATCTTTGTCAGTGAAAGCTATTTTCAGTTTTGAAGCCTTTGACGCCATTATGAAACCCACCAGTTCTTCGGGGGTGATGTCGATGGGAACTTTGGCTTTCCCCAAGGTTTTGAAGAAGGAGTTACGATGCTCGTAGGAGGACATAAGCAATCCCCAAATAGAGATATCAGCTTGGATTTTCTTTAGTTGTCTTAGCACCCTGTCTTCCTCAGGTTCGGTCCTTTGGCTTTCTTCTTCTTCTTCTTCCATTACTCGTGTTGAGGTTGAACTTTCCCCACTTAGTTTAGGAGGTTTATATACCCTTCCGCTTCGGGTGAGGTGACCCACTTCTTCTTCTTGGGTGCCACAAGGATCAACAGGCTCAACTCTTCCAACTTTCCAATCATTTGGCAGGGCTTGATGCATGTCCAACCACCAATCCCCATCATCAATGGCATAGATATGGGGTTCTCCTTCCGTTGCAAAGCATTCATCATTCTTAGAGAAGATCAGGGATGGTTTGGCTTAGGTATTTGGAATAATGTGTAGGGTAGGATTATATGTGGGGCTATTGAATAGGCTTATGAGATTGATATTTTGAGGCGGTGGTTCGTTGTTGTGAGCGGGAAGTGGATTGGTTTGCACATTAGGCTTAGGAGGTTTTATAGCTTGACTATCAATGAGATCCTGGATATCATGACGAAGACGCATGCAACGGTCTGTCTCATGTCCAGGGTGTTGGTGGTATGCACATTGCTTATTGGCATCATAACTTGGACCATGAGGTGGCTGAGGAGGCGGATTATTCAAGAGCCTAAGGTGCCCTTGACGGCTTAGGATGGCTAAGGCTTGGGATGGAGTCATGTAGAGTGGGTCGAAATTGCGGCGAGGGCGATTCGTGTTTCTAGATGAGCTAGCTTGAAAATGGTCTTGTGGCAAGACTGAGTTAAGGGTGTTGACGGAGGCAGGAGATGCACGGGTTGGAAAGGTTTTTCTGGGTAGAGGAGTTTCTTCTTTTCCAATGAGGCCCAGCTTGATCCCATCTTCAATTTGTAATCCAGTGGCGTGTAGACGTTTGAAGTCAGTGATAGCTTGAGTGTAAATGTGGGTGAGGTATTTGGGCTGTAGGTTCTTGACAACTATCCTCACTTGATCTTCCTCGGAAGGGCGGCTTTTCATCTTGGCAGCCTTTTCTCTCCATCTTGCCACAAAGGTAGCAAAGTCCTCATTGGATTCTTGTTTAGTCATCTCCAAGTCTCGGGTAGTTAGCTCAATTTGGACATTGTACGCATACTGCTTGACAAAAGCGTTGGCAATTTCTGGCCAAGTTTGGTAGTGCACAAATTCCAAAGTGAGAAACCAATCGAGGGCGTTTCCAGTGAGAGTTCTTTGAAACAATTGAGCGATGAGCTCGTCGGTCAAACCCATGGGCTTCAGAGTGTTGATGACATGGCGAACATGGCTGGTAGGGTTACCAGTCCCGTTGAACTTCTCGATGTTTGGCATTTTGAACCGTTCAGGCAGTTGAGATTCTGGAAAGAGGCAGAGTCCTTCAAAATCTAGAATTTGGTCTCCTTGTGAACGAGCCAAAGCGTGCTTGATCTCCTTGACCTGTTTGACCAATTCAGGGTTTTCTATAATTTCATGAGGATTTTCTGCTTCCTCCTCATTTTTCTTGTCTTCAGCATCTCTTGCTGCTTTCTCGGCTTGTAAATAGGCAATTTGGGCTCGGAGCTCAGTGATGGTAGCATCATTGTCTGTCATTTTTGTATAGGGATTGCTTGGTGAGGCTTGGGATTGGATAGATAATCGGGTTTGTTGAGGAGATGACCGCGAAGTCCCTGAAACTGATTGGGACCGTTGCGGTGAGGGTGTCTCGAAAGGCAAAGGTGACCGATGAGATGACTGTAAAGACCTCTGTTTGGTGTGACTTCGGGTATTGTAAGAGTATAAAACTGGCTGAGGTTGCTTCTTTAACCTACCTATTGTGCCTGCTTTGAAAAATAGAATACCTGGAAGTCAGTATTCGACCTGTGTAGGGTTAGGATTCGGGTTGAAAATCCCAACCCTTCTGCACAGAAAGAGTTAATTACAACAACAAATGATACAAGGTGCGAGGAAGAACTTTTGCAAGTAAGATGCAAATAGGTTCCTAGCCTGTAGGTTCCTGTCTTAGTTTGATAAGTTCTATGGCTTTCTAGAACATGCGAGGTTTTGGTAGTCTCAGGGTGCTTCGTTGTCAAAGGGCACCAATCCTCTCACCAGCCCATCGTAGGCGGTGATTGGGTGATTCCCCTTTTGATATACCACTAGGTACGAGTGACTTTGGAGTTTGCTGGAACCCCCAACATAGCCCGTGTCATGCCGGGATATCAGGTGAACTCAACGGGTTGCCCGCTCGATGCATATGATAAATGAATTAAACAAGGCATGTATTAGTCTTATGTTGAACTCTTTTGGTTATGGCTCTCATAGTCCCCAGCAGAGTCGCCAAAAACTGTAGACACCTCCCAATCGGGGCATCGCCATACAGATTGATCAAGTTTGTTCGCTCGATTGATTGCTTGCTTCGTAAACCAAAATCATGGACATTCCCATGGCTAGGAACATCGCCACATGATAGCGATTATCATCAAAACAGAGTCGCCACCTAGTTTATTAAAACTGGGAAAACAGATAGAGATTCTGGATACGGGAGCCAAAAGTACAATAAGGGGAAGGTGTTAGGCACCCCTCTTTGCCCAGTCGTGAGACTGGCCCATAATCGTTCAACATAAGATGTGTAGATGCTTTGTTTAATTCCAACACATAGTCTGTTTATTTATTCCTTTAAACAGTAAGTAAAGTGAGCCAGTGCGATAATCGGAGCATGCGTTCGGAAAGCAGAAAAAGCAAACAAAGCTGTTCTAGGAAATCGATTACTCGGCTGGTGAATGGATGTCACGGCCGAGTAATCACACTGGTTTTATATACCGGCCGAGGGATCGAGGCCCCGGTCGGTGTTCTTCCTCACACCAGACAGAAAGATTAATAGATAATCAGAAAACCGTGATTAAGCGTAAGAACAATAAATAAAACAAACCAGAGGCCGTTGGGCCTCACCACCTTGATCCCTCAGTTGCTTGATTGCTTTGGATTGGGCGTGATTGACTGATTGCTTGATTGAAAACCCTAGGGTTAGGGTTTGAACTTCGGGGTTTGATCGCCGGATTGACGGCTGCCTTCGGGAGGTTAGGGCTTTTGAGGAGTGGGTTTGAGAGAGAGTTTTGGCAGAGTTTCGAGGCTTGAGAGAGTGTGTACTCTAATGAATTTTATGTGTTTATTTTCGGAGTCCAAAGGCCCTTTATATAGGCAATTGGTGACTCACTCCGGCTAATCAAATCACGAGATGGTAATTGCAATTGCAATGCATCTCTAACTCTACGTCGTAATCTCTGAGCGTAGCCCGAACGCATCGGGAAGGTAGTGTAGTGGGATCAAACGTCTGACAGAACACGTTCCGGAGTCTGGAAAAAGGTCGATCTGGCGGCCGAGTAAAGGATATCACGGCCGAGGAATGGATGTCTCGGCCGAAGGATAGATCTTGCGGCCGAGGGATTGATCTCTCAGGGAGATTTTGCTAGCAACAGTTTGCTCGGGTGAGGAAATGATGTTAGGGCCGTGGGATCGATGTCACGGCCGACAGATGGATTCTCCTAGGCTTCTGTATTTCTGTCTGAAAGGTTGTATGGCTGTGAATTGGGTCCTCTAAGTGGCTCAAAGTTCTTACCGAAAGTCCTAAGGTTCTCAAGGAGGCAATCAATAATCACTGTATCCATTTCATCATCGGGATGGTCCCAAGGTGGGACTTGAAATAATCGTTAGGCCAAATTGGGGTGTCTACAGCAACGTCATATTTTGTGATTGGCATGTGACTCGATGACGTAGCCACCGCTACCATCGGTCGGAAGAGCACGTCCTCTTCCCGGAATGGGATCTCTGTGGTCTCCTCCTCAACAACAGCCCCTTTGCCCTTCGCCGAGTCCCTCAGCGGGGACCCGATCGGCTCAATATCATCACCACCGGCTCCGCTGCCACCATCATCCCCATAATTTCTCCCGATCACCACCGATCTTTCCACGGCCATGCTCGGGTCCAATGGCTCAACACTGTGGCCCACAACCCCAGCCTTAATTCTCTGTCGCGCGAGGCTCATCACCGCCACCTACCTCATGTTGTTGGTCTTCTCCGCCATCGCCACCGCTCGCAACTGCTGCACCAGCCTCCGCGATAGCCCCCGCCGGTGTTTGATCCCCTGTTTCTATGACCATTGGACCTCCGGTGTCCTCCGAATGATCAACAACCTCTCCTCTGCCTCCTCCATTACCGTGATCCGCCATGGATGTGTGCTCACGTGTGGGGTTGTTGGTTTTTCGTGGATGAATCAATGGTTTGGGAAGATTTGAGAGAGGGTTTGAGAGTTTGAGAGAGTTTTGAAATTTCGAACCGACTGTAACTGTTTCTGTAACGTCCCGCGGACGTTTAAAGGCGTGGAATAGTCTTGGGCCGGGTTTGGGCTTGATCAGGTCCAGACCTGGACAGGCTTCCCTCGCGCGAGAGAGCCACTCTGTCGAGCGACGATCAGTTTGGGCCTTAGGCCCAATCCAGCTTCTAAGTCTGGCCCGATCTCATTTATCCCTTATACTGGTCTATAAGTTATTTTATGATCTTATAGCAAGTTCGGGGGTCATTTTGGACACCTTACCCTCAATCTGGAGCATTTTTATATCCCCAGTAGTGGTCCGCCAGCGTTCAGCAACGATCTATTCGTCCAATTTCAAAATCAACGACGATCTATCCGTCCAGTCTCAAATCAGCGACGATCTATCCGTCCAGTCTCAAATAAGCGACGATCTATCCGTCCGCTTATCAATCAGCGACGATTAATCCGTCCAAACTCAAATCAGCGACAAACTATCCGTCCGATCTCATATCAGCGACGATCCATCCGTCCAATCTTCAAAATCCCCTCCTTTGGTGCACGGTATTTTCATATACTTGTCTGCATTTTCCATTTAATCGGCTTTGGGCGGATTTGATGGGTGTCTAGAAATTTTTGACGTTACCCGTACCTGTCAATGGTGCTCCGCGTGCCATCAAAGAGGGACTACTGTAGACATCCCAATCTGGGTCTCCCAATTGTTTTACTTTATTTTTCGGTTTCTTGTTTCCCCAATGATGAAATCGGATCAAACGGACTTGAGAATGGAATGGATTGAGCTTGGAGTGTTTGGAACCCTTCTTGAACCTTTTGAACCTCAAAACCCTAAGTCAAAACCCTAGACAAGGTTTGACTATCGCGCGATTCTATGGTTTACTCGTGCGAGGGTTAAGTTGCCAAGTGTTGGTCAAAGTGGCCTTTGACCCTGTGGGCAACATGCCCTTAGAAAGGATTCCGTTCCTTTCCAACGACGGCAAGGCCCTCAGAATCGAGGGAGCGCGAGCGGAGGAGTAGGCGCTCGTAAATACAGAGTCGCCACTCGGGTTTTGAAGGTCCGACACCCAAGGAACCGTATTTCGAAGCACCTGCTGCGCTATTTGATTTGAAAAAGTGAAGGAAACCAGTCCGTCATAACCATATCTGGGTTCGGGAGCTAGGTTACGAGAGGGGAAGGGTTTTAAGGCACCCCTCTCGCCCAATCCGGAGATCGGTCTCTACTTAGACATTTTACAAAAGCTTTTTTGAGATTCTTCTTTTATTAACCAATTTTTAGCCAATTAGGGCGGGAGAACAGTTAATCAGGGATTAAAACTGTAACACATTTGCAGGATATGATGTAAGATGGCCCGGATGGAAGAAATGTTAAATAATAAATGGAAAATAATGAATGGAATAAAGTTCTAAATAGCAGAGAAACACCAAAACAGTGCTTTGTATGAGTTTGGCACAAACAATGGCCAACTTGCATGCATGGATCAACCTGCATGCAAGTGAACCATCGCGCGACAATCCCATACACTCGCGCGAGTATTGATGCCTTTCTCACAGTCTGAACTTTATCCCCTTCTGGGCTCTGGAAGGACCAGTGCACCCAGGGGGCAAACCAAGCAGTTTATATGTGCTGGAAAGTAAATAATATTACAAACAGACTTGAAATAAATTGAAAATACACCCCTAAACAGTGGGGGAGAAATAAACAGAGGCCAAAGGCCTAGTTGCCCATGCAAGGGCAACCACTGGAAACAGGATGATCATCGCGCGACTGAGTAGAAGCCTCGCGCGAGGGTCCTAACTGGACTTCCAAGAATTGCTTTACATGCTTGAGCTCTGAGACATGTTCAGAAGCAACCCAAGGGCATGCCAAACTAAGTGATATTTTCGGGTACGTTAATTAAACATTTATTGAACAAAAGGCTAAGAGTCAAGCTCATTATTACAACATGGTCCTTACTAGAGTACTTTTATTACACAAGGATGGGAAATTTCTAAGGTTATCTATTGTTCCACTTCTTCCTCCATCCTAGCAAGCTCTTTGGCTCCAAAGGCCTCCAATGTGTACTGCTCTCCCTGTTTGTCTATAAGATCTGACCCATTATATCGGCGTCGCCACCAATATAATAAGTCAGGGTCACCAAAAAGGTAACACCGTGAGCTTATAAAGCTCCATAGAATAAACCATACCCACTAACCCTTAACTTACAACAAGAAGCATATAAACAATTACACATACTCATTCAACAACATAGCTAGTAATTACACATCCACATTTGCTATCTTTCTAACGTTGGTGTCATGCCTTTTCGTGTTTCTCCTACGCGACTCATCGTAGACCGTGTCATCAATTTTCCACTTCATTAACACTTCCAAAATCATTTCAAAAATCACATTTTTAACACACCCAACCTCGATTCCGCCGCGTCGGGTTCCCGAGTATCCTCACAATGGTTCCGCTGCGCCGGGTTCCCATTGGCACACACCCAACCTCGATTCCGCCGCGCCAGGTTCTCGAGTATCCTCACAATGGTTCCACCGCGCCGGGTTCCCATTGGCACACAAAACACCCATAATGACACCATTCTTGGTCATTATGTACTTTCAAAAATATTTTACGCACGCACACACACCACACAATGGGCAAGTCCGGCCACATTGCGGTTTTCAAAAACACACCTTGTCTTTAACACACCCTAGGTGTCATATTTCTAACTTTTCTTGATTTTTGTGTCTCGTCATCATGCATAGACTCCGCGGCAGGACTTTTCACGGAATCATAGTAATCTTGAAACTAAACTAGCAAGATCATCCAACTCTATATTAAATAGCATGCTCACTTTATCACATCATCATGCTCAACATTTAATCATACAAGATAAAGCATAGTACCACATGGACGGGCACCTTTGGAGTGGTAAACCACTTATGCTTTATCAACAACAAGTAGTCAAGTAATCACCTAATCATGCTCATATTCATTCTAAGATCAAAATACGAATACTTAAAGCTAATCTATGAACGTTATATTTCAAAACTCATGCTTCCTTTTCAAATTTCAAAACAACATATGTTTATTGATATTTTACGTATACTTAGAGTTTAGGAGGTGTAGGAAAATCCTACGTATACTTAGGAATAGCGGGGACGGCGAATTCTACCGTTCTTCTTGGCGGTAGTGATGATTACGGAGGAAAGGTGGTACGTCGGTAGTCGAACGGAGTAACTTCGTAAGGATGGCTTCCGGTAGCTTCGAAAGAGAAAGGTTTCTCTCGAAACTAGATTTTGACTAACACTACTAAGACTTTTGGATCGATGGGGTGGTGGAGTGGTGGTTTAGTGGCGGCCTTGGATGAGTTTCTTGAAGAACTTGGGAAGAACTTCAAGAACAAGCAAGAACACCAAGAACAAGAGAGAATGCTAAGCTTTCTAGAGAGAGAAGTTGTAGAATGAAGGTGTGAGTTGGAATGGGAAGGAATGGGTGCTATTTATAGCCAAAGGGTGACCTATTATCCAAGGGGTAAATTTTCCCCTAACATTTGTTTTCCAATGGATAAAACTTTGTCTAGATTTGGTGGTACTTTGATGAGGTAGGATGATGGCTCAAAGGACATGACTAGGCTCAAGAGTACACATGCACACATCACACAATCTCTCTCTCCCTCTCTCTCGGCCTCTCTCTCTCTCTCTCTCAGCCATCTCTCTCTCTCTCTGGTACAATGCATAAGTACATAGGTGGAAAGGTTACAAGATTTTCTTTCCAATTCTAGGACAAATCTAGGTTATTCTATTGGGGTTTTGGTCTAGTCTAGTACTTTGGAAGATTGGATTGGATATGAAAGAGTAGAAAACCCTAGATTTGGTGGTACAAGATGAGGTATAAAGATTGGCCAAGGACTATGACTAGGTTGAGTGAGTACAAGTGCACACATCACCAATCTCTCTCTCCCTCTCTCATCCGGCCTCTCTCTCTCTCTCCCTCTCTCACTCTCTCGGCCTCTCTCTCCCTCTCTCTCTCTCTCCTCTTAGTCCAATGTACACCAAAGCATGCAAGGACAAGGGTTTGGTGTTTGACTTAGAAAGAGTATAAGATTGTGGTGTAAGTTTGTAAGAGATTTTGGTACCCTAAAATCTATCTCAAAATCTTCATATCTTTCTTCTTTCATTAGTACAAGTACTCAAGTATATATATATACTAGGATTTGAAAGAAAACAATCCAAGAGTACATCATATCTTCCTTCTCTCTCCTATCTCTCTCTCTCCCTCTCCCATCTCTCTCGGCTCTCTCTCCTCTCCCTCTCTCTCGGATTCTCTCTCTCTCTCTCTCCCTTGATTAGTATATGAATATAAAAGGATGACTAACTACAAAGGACAAGAGTACTATGTGATCTTCTCCTAGATTTTTAGGTCAAAATTCCTAATAGAATAAGCCTAAATGCCACCTATGTACTTATAAACTATATTCTAGGACTTAAAATCTTTAGGATGACATATTCATATCTAATACTTTAAGTAAATAGGTACATATCATATCTAGTAAGTAATTAACTAAAATAAACCTAGTACTATAGCTTGACTTGGCCTTATTGACCAATGGACCAAAATTCCCCTAACTTTTATCATCCAATGGTTAATGGATGGAAGTACTATGCTTATATAATCTATCTATGCTAGTACAATGACTCATGGTGAATCTACTTAAACTAATAGATCTTGTACTAGGTAGAAGACTAACCTATTGTCCAATGGGCAATAATTCTTCTAACTTTTATTATCCAATGGATAAAGATGGTAAGTACTAGACTTGCATAATGTATGTATATAAGTACAATGACTCATGGTGAGTCTGTTAAACTAATAGATCTTGTGCTAGGTGGCAAACTAGGTTATGGACCAATGGGCGATGTTTTTCCTAACTTCTATGGACCAATGGATAAAAGGGCAAAGTATAATATTGGATTATTATATATACATCTTCCTATATAATACTTTATAGATGTACCTCAATAGAATAACTTAGGTGAAAGACCTATTGTCCAATGGATAAAGATTTTCCTAGCATTTATCGTCCAATGGGTAATAGTCAAAGATGATCTTGGTCCAAAGGGTTCCCTCAGGTTTCGGAAAGGTTCACAAGGTTCAACTAGGGTTGAGATTGGTCGTTAGGTTATCTCAATGAATTGGTCGGAAGCTAACTAGACTTGCTAAGTAGGATTTCTAGTCAAGAAATACGATTCTACGACTTCTCAATATGCTAGACGCTTGTCTTTAGAAAATGACCCTATGGCTGGAGTGAAGAATCTAATCATGACAGATTACTAAGAACGATCCAAGGTTTTTAAGAGGAATCGAAAGGAATTTACAAGGGTACTCAAGAAGAATAAAAGGATTATCGAATAAACAACGAGATTTTTATTTACTGAAAATCGGTGTTGTTACAGGTCGGAAGAGTGACGACGAAAGGTGGGAAACGGCGGCGGCCAATGTGGAGAAAGAGAAAGGAGCGGCGGCGATCGCTCGAACGGGGGAGAAAAATGAGGGATAGAGTAAGAAAGAATGGAATGACCCGTGAGATCGATTAAGTTTAACTTAAATCGATTTTCTGACTGTTGGCGATCCCACAGCCGAGACTTCAATTCCTCGGCCGAGACATCAATCCTTCGACCGAGAGATCGATCTCCAGGCCCTCCAATCAATTTTCTTTAAAGCCCTAGTGGATTTTGCTCAGTACACCAAAATCAAGCCATTATGGAATTTTGGGTCCGTGATCAACAGAAGCAAAATCAAGTCAACCTTGGGGGCATCCTCCAGCCAATACAACGTGATCAGAACTAGCCTTGGGGGCATATCCAGACATAAGGAAGCTCTCTCCACAAACTGCTGGCCGGAGCTCTTGCTACAGCAAATCAAGACACTCAGCAGCTCACCCACTCGCCAATCAGCTCAAAAGGCTCCAAGCCCAATCACCCTCAGTGGCTCCAAGCCCACTATCTCAATTGGCTCTAAGCTGTAACAACCATCTCAGTGGCTCTGCGCCAGAATTCCTTCCAACTCATCAACTTAGCGGCTCTACGCCCTCACCTATCAACTCAGCGGCTCCAAGCCCACTATCTCAACTGGCTCTAAGCCGCAACAATCGTCTCAGCGGCTCAATGCCCATTATCATAGCGGGTCTACGCCCGTATTCACTCACTCAGCGGCTCCAAGCCCTCAACTCAGCAGCTCTACGCTCGCTATCCCAGCAACAGGCTCTACGCCCATTATCTCGACTGGCTCGAAGCCGTAACAACTATCTCAACAGGCTTTACGCCGCCCCAACAATCAAGACATCATCAATTCTCAAGCTCTACGCTTGAATGCTCAAAATCTAACATTTTGAATGCTCGAAGCTCTTCGAATGCCCAACCACTGTGTACTGGATGCTCAAGTTCTACACTTGAATGCTCAAGCTCTACGTTTGGATGCCCAACCATTGCGTACTCGATGCTTAAAGCCTGTACTTTGAATGCTTGGATTCTGCCGTCCGATTGCTCGAGCTCTACGCTTTGAATGCTTAAGTCTGGAACTTGAAAGAAGCTCTATGCTTATATCAAACACACACGCACGGGCCCGTGCACATTTGCATCACCATTATCACATCGAGTCTGCATCATCCTATATGTTCACATCTAACAATCATCATCACACATATACACTCTGCATATCTCTCATGAAACAGGTCAATCTTGTAATCAACCGGCTCTATGCCTCGGTTTTTATTGATCGGTCTAGCGCCTCGATCCTTTGGCTCTACGCCAAAAGTTATGATGAGAAAGCTCCGTGCACAGACCATCAGAATGTAACCAGCTCTACGCTTCGTTTCAAATCACGTCAAGCTCTAAACTCCGACACCTCAGGCTCTCGCCTTATGATCAATACCAGCTCCGCGCTTCGGTTCTATCAAGCTCAAAGCTCCAATCTCCTCAGGCTCTCGCCTCATGACCACAGCAGGCTCCACGCCTCAATTCTATCACCTTAGGCTCTCACCTTGTGACTACAACCGGCTCCGCACCTCGGTACAATCACGTCAAAAACCATCGCTCTCCAGGCTCTCGCCTCATGACTACAACCGGCTCCGTGCCTCGGTTCCCCCATCCCCAAAGCTCCGTGCTCCAGTTACTGGCCTTGCGCCCCCCATATCTCAAAACAAACCGGCATCCGATTCATCCCCAGCAGATGGCTTGGATTCCACCCCAATTACATCAATTCCTTCCAGCTCATTCGCAAGGATAGGCTACTCTACCGAGTTCCCCTCAATCAAAGTAAGGATGATCAAGAAAAGCAAACGCACCTGCCGTGTACTGATCTACCCCAAAATACTAAGGATGCTCTCCGCAAAAACTCACCTAGCAGCCCCGCGCTCCTTCAACTATCTTCCGCCAAAACCCTGGCTCAGTCTAGGTACGTCACTACGGCTTTTTAAGCCCGAAGGTACGTCTTCTGTCTCTAACCCTCCAAACTTTTTGTTTTTCTTTGTTGCCCGAACTACGATTGGTCTGAATTTCCCTTGTGGAATACGTTGGCAGCCTCCCGGCCCGACCATAACAAAAACATTTTTCGAAAACCCTTGGAATAGTGGTTGGACCAAATTGAGTTGCTTTTTACAGCTTTGACTCTTACTCAAACATGTCTCACGATCCGTCTGAGCTCAGTCAAAGTGGGGCATCTGTAGACACCCCAATTTGGCCTAACGATTATTTCAAGTCCCACCTTGGGGACCATCCCGATGATGAAATAGATACAATGATTGCTGATTGCCTTCTCGAGAACCTTAGGACTTTCGGTAAGAACTTTGAACCACTTAGAGGACCCAATCCAGAGCCATATAGCCTTTCAGACAAAAAATACAAAATCCTGGGAGTATCCATCTGTCGGCCGTGACATTGATCTCACGGCCTTAACATCATTTCTTCACCCGAGCAACCTGTTGCTAGAAAATCTCCCTGAGAGATCAGTCCCTCGGTCGCAAGGTCTATCCTTCGACCGCAACATCCATTCCTCGGCCGCCAGATCCAATGTTTTCCAGACTCTGGAACGTTCTGTCAGACGTTTGATTCAACTACAATACCTTCCCGATGCGTTCGGGCTACGCTTAGAGATCATCACGAAGAGTTTGTATTGCATTGCAATTGCAATTGCAATCGTGCATTTTGATTGGTCGGAGTGAGTCACCAATTGCCTATATAAAGGGCCTTTGGGGTTCCGAAAATACAAGAATGAAATACATCAAATTCGTGTACCTCAATACTCTCTCAAGCCACGAAGCTCTGCAAAAATTGTAGAGACCCGTATTTTGGAACCCGTATTTTTTTTTTTAATATAATGTACAGTGTGGATATACGATGGGGCGTATGTACGGTAGGATATAAGCGTAATTATACGAGAGGTGCATGTGTGAGTGTGTGGTGCGAGAAGTGTGGGATAACTCCCCAACTCTAATTCTCTCCAGGAGAATTATTTCTCCCACTTTCCTCTTTATTTCTCTCGGTCTCTCACTCTCGTCTCTCTCTCTCCTCCCTCTCCGGCTCTCATCTCTCTCTCACCTCCTCAATCAAAACCCACCAAATTAACACAAAAACCTACACGGGTTAACCTCCAATATACCTCCTACATGTGATTTCAACCTCAATTTCAATGGGTTTAAGCTTGGATCAAAGTTTTCCGGTTGATTTCAAGTTTTGAAGTCAAGGGCTCGGGTAATCTCGTGGGTTCGGCTTTGAAACTCGAGGTAGGGATTTCTTGCACGTGTTTTGTGTAAATATGATGTTTATGTTGATAGATCGTGCGTATTATTGTTGTTGTCGTTGATTCCTGATTGTGGCAAGTCTCGGCTGTTCTCTGTTTCGTAATAGGGTCCAAAATTTGTTGTTTAAGGTCATTAATTTGCTTTCTGCATTTTCTGGAAATCGGTCGAACAGTGAGAGTTTCTCTGAAACGTCCAGCTTCTTGGATTTCCGAAAACCTTCCTACTCCGCACGGCTTCCAGTTGACCGCACGGCATATTATATTATCGTACAGCAAATCAACTTTTCAATTGACCGCACGGCATTTTCGTTTCGTCGTACGGCATATTAATTAATCGTGCGACATATTGTTTAATCGTATGGTATATTAATTAATCGCACGGCTTTTCGACATGCCACACGGTCTTTTGAGCCTTTTTGGCACAACTTGGTTTATTCTGCTTCCGTTTTTATTATTTGGACCTCGTTCGCTTCCGGTACTTCCGTAACACAGCCTAAAGTAGCTATTTGAATCACTAAGATTCTTCGATCACTTGACTGTTTGCATTCCAATGATTCACTGAACATTTCCATTTCTTGAACAATCGTTAAGCATCATTTTAGTTTCGTTGTAAATGGAAAACGTACCGTAAAGTTGGTTAAGAGTACAGTAGACTATATGGGAGCCGTAGTGAGAATTATGGGTAGATGTGAGTATGTCTAGTAAGATCTCATGTTTCCTTGATTCGTTGAACTACTAGTTTCCAATGGCGTTCGTCATCTGAGGCTTGAGTGTTGATACTAGTGGGTGGAAAGTTGTAGAGTTACTTACAGGTTAGAACGTCGTGTAAGATGTGGTGATATACTTTGGAAAAATGAGTGTGTTTATTTATTAGTTGGTGTTATGATATGGTTGATTGTTTGGAATGCTTCGGATTGTGATTGATCAATCGACTTGTGAATATATCGAGATTGGATACTACGGGTATCACCACTCGGTGGTGAGATGACCGGGCTGAACACTACGAGTATCACCATTTGGTAAAATGACCGAAATGGTGAGATGACCGGGCTGAAAATGAATGGGTATCATCACCATGGACATTCGGTGAGATGACCGGAAATGAGCGAGAAATGTGAAAACCTTGATTGATGTGATATGTGATTAATGGAAAAAGGAAAGAAAGGTTGATTTTTATCAAATATACTTGTTTAAAAAGGAAAAGGATTTTTATTAAAAATCCTTCGGCTATTCTTGAGCGAATCAACGGTTTCCGGTATTCGTGTACAGAATCAACGGACTCCGGCTATTCAAGCTCGAATCAACGGAGCTTGACCATTATAGGTCATGTATTTCTATACATTACATTTGTTTGGAAACAAAGGAGATTTTGATAAAGTAAGAGAATGGGAAAGGAGATTCGATGATGAAACGAGAAATGGGAAAGATTGTGATATTGAATGAGATGTGATTGTTCTGTATCATAGCCATTACTGACTTATTATGTGGATTGATGTGGGGGGTATTAATGGTCCTCGTATGGGGTATATATATCGTAGAGTATTGCGTATTGATTTGCTTAGAATCCTTGAGCCATAGTGAGCTTCCTGTCGATAGTCATAAATACTTTGGGCGTATCTGTTTATACTCATTCACTCTAGAAGCATACTCGGCATATTTTCTTATAACGTGTGCATAGATTTCTCTACTGGGCACGTGTTTGCTCAACCTACCATTTCAGGTTTATTGCAGGTCATGGTCATGGTCATGGAGTGCTTGGAATGCATGCTGACATTATCGAGTAAAGCTGTTTTGGAGAGTACTTTTATTATTCTTGTAAAACATACCGTTCTGTTATGAAATTCCTATGTTGTGATATTGTATTTGTAGATTAGTTTGTGGAATTGGAAACTGTATTGTATTTTGGGGTAAAGTACGTACGATCGTGAGGATTTTGTATTTCAAATGGTATTATTAATTATTTTAAAAATTGAGGACGTGACAAAAATACTCTCTCAAACCCCCTCTTCAAAAGCCCTAACCTCCCGAAGGCAGCCATCAATCCGACGATCAAACCCCGAAGTTCAAACCCTAACCCTAGGGTTCCCCGAAAAGCAATCAGTCAATCACAATCAAATCCGAAGCAATCAAGCAACTGAGGGATCAAGGTGGTGAGGCCCAACGGCCTCTGGTTTGTTTTACTTACTGTATTCATGATTAATCGTAGCATTTAATCATCTGCTAATTTTTCTGTCTGGTGTGAGGAAGAACACCGACCGGGGCTTCGATCCCTCGACCGGTACATAAAACTAGGAGGATCCCTCGGCCGTGACATCTATTCACCGGCCGCGGGATCCATCTCCCTGGAACAGTTTGTTTTGTTCTGCTTTCTGATGCATGATTTACTTATCGTCTCGGCTCACTTTATTTACTGTTTAAAGGCATAAATAAACAGATTACGGGTTAGAATTAAACAAAGCATCTACATGTCTTATGTTGAATAACTATGGGCCAGTCTCACGGCTGGGCAGAGAGGGGTGCCTAACACATTCCCCTTACTGTATATTCTTGGCTCCCGTATCCAAAATCTCTATATGTTTTCCTAGTTTTAATAAACTAGGTGGCGACTCTGTCTTGATGATAACCGCTATCGTGTGGCGATGCTCCTAGCCATGGGAATGTCCACGATCTTGGTTTATGAAGCAAGCAACCAATTGAGCAACAAACGATCAATCTGTATGGCGATGCCCCGTTTGGGAGGTGTCTACAATACCAAAATAAAACTAAGTAAGAACCATAACATAAATAAACAAGAAATGACCAGCATCCCTTCCCCACGTGGACCAATCTCTTGCTGACAGAACTGTCGCGCGAGTCATTGGGTCCATCGCGTGAGGGTTTGCTTGATCACAGCTTCTTGTAACCCTGCTGACTTTAGGGCCAGGACTGGTATTGATTACCAGCCTTGGCCTTGCCAGCCCCCCTCAGGGATCAGACAGTAAACAGGCAAAAAGTTTATACCTTTTCTTGAATGATTTTGATATGGATTGAACAAAGTGGTGTAGCTTGGAGAATTAGTGTATGGAACACACAAGAGTGAGAGTGTAGCAAGTATGGTTAGGGTTTGTGAACTTTGTGTTAGATATTGATAACTTTTTTGGTAACCCTTGGACTTGAAAGACCAATGGGGATATATATAGGAGGATGGAAGGGTGCTAGGTTGGTAGCAAACTTGGCTTTGCAACCAGCCAACAAGGCTGGACAACCTTACTTGGTGGAGAAACAAGCCACCAAGGTGAGTGGGAGTGGTTGTGTGGGTGGTGCACCCCCAAGCCTGCAGAACACTGTTCTGTCAACGAAAACGGGGTTCTAACCCCACATGGCACCTGATGATCACAAAAATCCAGCTGGAAAAAGGTGAAAGTGACAGGCCATAACCATCGCGCGACGAAGTGGGAATGTCGCGCGAGTGAGAGTACCATCGCGCGATGGTCAAAGGCCACTTTGACCAACACCTGGCAACTTCACTTTCCCGCGAGCAAGCCACAGCCTCGCGTGACAATCAAACCTTGGCTAGGGTTTTGACAGAAGGTTTTGAGGTTCAAAAGGTTCAAGAAGGGTTCTATGCATTCCAAGCTCAATCCATTCCAAACTCAAGTCCGTTTGATCCGATCTCATCATCGGGGAAACAAGAAATTGAAAAACAAAGTAAAACAAATGGGAGACTCAGATTGGGGTGTCTACAGACCCTCGTGCGACTGTAATCTCACTCGCGCGACATACCCACTCTATCACTCGATGGTCAATGCCTGTCACTTTCACCTTTTTCCAGCTGGATTTTTGTGATCATCAGGTGGCCCGTGGGCGGTTAAACCCCGTTTTCGTCGACTGCACAGTGTTTTGCAGGCTTGGGGTGCACCACCCACACAACCACTCCCACTCACCTTGTTGGCTTACTTCTCCACCAAGTGTGGCTGGTCAGCCTTGTTGGCTGGTGGCTTAGCCAAGTTTGCTACCAACCTAGCACTTTCCAAACCCCTATATATACCCCCATTGGTCTTCTAAGTCCAAGGTTACCAAAAATCAAGCACAAAGCTCACAAAACCCCCAACCTCACTTGTTACTCTTCCACTCTTGTGTTCTCCATACACTTATTTTCCAAGCTACACCACCTTGTGCAATCCATTTCAAAACCATTCAAGCAAAGGTATAATTTATTACCTATTTCCTGTTTGATCCCTGAGGGGGGCTGGCAGGGCCAAGGTTGGTAATCAATACCAGTCCTGGCCCTAAAGTCAGCAGAGTTACAAGAAGCTGTGACCAAGCAAACCCGCGCGCGATGGACCCGATCACTCGCTCGACAGTTATGTCTACACGAGATTGGTCCATGTGGGGATGGGACGCTGGTCATTTCTTATTTTTATCATGTTCTTGGCTGCTATGTAGTTTATTTTGGTATTAAGTCACTGTGTTGCATGCTAAAATCCATACAGTAGCTTAGTTTACTATTTCATTTGGTTTGGAATGCCCTTGGGTTGCTTCTGAACAAGTCTCAGAGCCCAAGCATGCAAAGCAATTCCTGGAAATCCAGTCAGGACACTCGCGCGATGATCTCACTCTGTCATGTGATGGTCGTCTGATTTCCAGTGGTTGCCCTTGCATGGGCAACTTGGCCTTTGGCCTCTGTTTATTTTACCCCCACTGTTTAGGGGTTGTATTTCCAATTTATTTATGTCTCTGTTTGTAATAATATTTACTTCCCAGCACATATAAACTGCTTGGTTTGCCCCCTGGGTGTGCACTGGTCCTTCCAGAGCCCAGAAGGGGATAAAATTCACACTGTTGGTGGGAAGCCACTCTCGCGCGCTGGTATGGTACTGTCACGTGATGGTCATCTTGCATGTACGTAGATCCATGCATGCAAGTTGGCTACTGTGCATGCAAAAATCATATTAAAGCACCGTTTTGGCATTTTATCACAGCGTTGGGGTTTATCCCATTTATTGTTTATCACTCCATCCATCCATGCTATCCTTGAACATATCCTACAAATATGTTACAGTCTAATCCCCGATTAACTGCTCCCCCACCCTAATTGGCTAAAAGTCGATTAATAAAGAAGAATCACAAAGTTTTCACAAAATGCTTAAGTAGAGACCAATCTCCGGATTGGGCGAGAGGGGTGCCTTAAAACCCTTCCCCTCTCGTAACCTGGCTCCCGAACCCAGATATGGTTATGACGAACTGGTGCTTTCACTTTTCAAATCAAATAGCGCGGCAGGTGCTTCGAAATACGGTTCCTTGGGTGTCGGACCTTCAAACCCGAGTGGCGATTCTGTATTCCGAGCGCTTGCTTCTCCGCTCGCGCTCCCTCGATCCGAGGGCCTTGCCGTTGGAAAGGAACAGAATCCTTTTTAAGGGCATGCTGCCCACAAAGGGTTGCTGGGGAGAGACAGAGAGGAGGTGAAGACCAGGCGAGGCGGAGATTGCGTGGTCTTGTAGTTGGTGGACTTCTTGAGTTGCTTTGGAAGATCCCTGTGGTAGATAACCAGGGGAATCCAGCGGAGATACACCTTGTACCCGCCAAGGTTGAGCCCACTCCAGTGACCGTTCCAGTAAGACTTAGCTTCCATTATTGCATTTCAATTCACTTGAATAATTGTTAAATGACTTTATAATCCCAAACTGCGTGCAGGTGCCAACTGAATGGGTGAATGAGGCTGTTCATCGCATGCTGGCTTTGGAGAATGTGGCCCGAAGAGCCGCAAGCAGGTTGCCTCTAGAGTTGCACTACCCAGCTCCGACTCCACCACCGACCCAACCAGCAGCTGCTCAGAGAACCCAGGTATACATCCTAGAAAACAATACATTCCTGCTTTCGATACATTCCTGCTTTCAATACATATATGCGTTGATAGCCTTTGATACTTGATAGAATGTACCTGTTCTCAGCATTTGAAACACAATATGCAAAATGTATACTCATGTTTTAAATGAAATAACAATGCAGGCACAGGTGAGGGCGGCTCCTAGGAGGAAAAGTGCACGGGACCTTCCACAGAAGAAGGTGGCAGCAAAGATTCCCGCACCTCCAGCCACCACTACACGGCGACAGACCATGAGCTCACAGCAGCAACTGCGAGCCAGGAGGCTGCTAGGAAAGCCGTGACACGTGCAGAGATGCGGTACCGAATCAAGATGCGCGAGAAAACATCTCAAGCTAAGCCGGTCCACAAAAGCGGCTGATTCTATCCCAGTCCTCCGAGGAAGAAGAAGAAAGGGAAGAAGAGGGAGAATAAGAGGATGAGGAGGGCTCGTCCACCAGTAGTGGCTCCGATGACTCCGTTGACGATCCAAGGTATAGGCAAGACCCTAAGGAGAGAGACGATGACGATGACGGCGGCGATGGTGACTGGCTTGCGGAGAGCTGAGGGCTACCATTGAGCCTCCTTTTACTTCCTGTACTTTTGATTTTTTTGATTTCGGGCCTACGTGCCCAAGTAGATAGCTTGATAGAGGGCTTGCATGCCTCATATTGACATTAGACAGTAGTTTTGGGGCCTGCGTGCCTTTTGACTTGCGGGCGGATGTGCCCAAGTAGACATGATGCTTTTGATCGGCCGAAGTGCCACACATTGTACTTAGCTTCACTATTTTGACATGGATAGATCATGTCAACTTTTGTAATGTTTAAGAGCAAACAAAAATCAACCGCTAATACCAAACTTGCATTGACAATGTACTGAGACTGCGCACAGACACACGTGCATGTATAAACATGACTGGCTCGCAAAGAAATGGGAAATGTATCCTAGGATACGACCAGGATACAAGGATACGAGAAATATAATGAAATTTTGGGCATTAATGAGCCAAAATCCAAAACACCTCGCTAAAGACAAAACTGACACTTCTAAAAGGTCAAATATGCATGGCGTGACCTGTACCAATCGACAGAATTGAAGAAAACGCCCCAGAAATAGATTTAGACCAAAAAATGCCCAAAATAACGCAAAAACGGCATAAAACCTCCAAAAATGACTCAATTATGTCCCGGACTGAAACCGACACCCCCATATAGTCACATAAGGTCTAAGTGACCTGTACGGCATGACCAAACTTGGCTAAAACCTCCAGAACAAATTTCAACCTCCCGAAACCTCGATTTGAACTTGAAATGGGCCACCCAGGGTCTGAAATCTTCATTGAGCGCGACATTTCAAATCCGATGCTTGGATGCAGTCACATATACTCATAATGACTTGCTGGAATCATCAAAAGTGCCAAAAGACCTTTGGAACAAAAAATGCCAAAATTTGGACAGTAGCTGCTGCAAACTGTCAAAATTGCAGAAATACACTCGCGCGAGGGAGTGAGTCCATCGCGCGAAGGAGTCTCTCTCGCGCGATGGAGTGGTTCAGTCGCATGACAATCATACCCTGCTAGGCTGCCTTTGTTTGACAAGATCACTCCTTTAAGAGACAAGAAGCCATGTCACCTCCCCAACATCTTACAGACTGTTCTGAAGTTGCAGGAGAGGGTGTCCTTGCATGGCAAGGTGTTAGGACACCTTGCATGAAGTTTATCTCTCGGGACGAGAATCGAAGATGATATTTTCGAAGTTTTGCCTATAAATGGAAGGCATATGTAGCAATGTAGGGTATACCCTTCCTTGTAAGCACAAGATCTCCCTCATTACTGAAATGGAAAGCCCGTTAGCAGCCATACTCGACCCTTGGCTAATGTCAGAAACTGTTGATTGGGAGGGTCCCCGATCCCGAGGCCTAGCCTCAATCTGTGATCTCCGCCATGCAAGGCGATGCCCTGCTCTTCTCGAAGCAGCCATGAGTTACTGGGATCCAACTATGCATGTGTTTCGGTTCTATAATGACGAGATGTGCCCGACGGTGGAGGAGTTCCAAGCATATCTTTGAGGCTTCGCCGACTCTCATGCTCTTGCTATTCCTCCTTTCCAAGAGGACATGGAGCACCTTTTACGGATGAAACTCAACATATCCGATGAGTTGTCATCAAGCATACTCCAAAACGACGAGCTCAACATCATTTGCCTCATTGAGCTGTATGGCCCGGAAGGAGGCCTTGGGGATTATGTTGGGCCGGTTCAGAGACGCTTTGTACTCTCAATTTGCGCGCTTGCCGCCTACATGCTGATTCCTGCCGACAAAAGAGTTAGTCCTAACTTGGTGAGTGTTGCGTCCCAAATGGTCGCCCGGAATAATATCATGCCCATAGTCCTGGCGGAAACTCTCATGGGTTTAGACTTGATCAAGAGTGGCCAAGCAAATTTGTTCAGCGGATGTCCCCTCCTGCTCCAGGTAGGCTCTCACTCAACTCACCTTTTTCTATTGCTCACTTTTCATTTTACCTCGACGCTCGGGTAAGGATCGCACAACAAACCTTACTTGTTTTTTCACTCAGGTCATATCTGTCTCCTTACTTGTTTTCACACTTGTGCAGCTTTGGCTTTCGGACAAAGTAGGCATACTCGAAGCACCTCAAGCCGATTTTGAAAACTTCCCAAGATACTTGGTCGAGAGACCAATGGTGTATCCCGAATTGCTGGTGGTGGAATGGTACATTTTCTTGAACGATATGTACCCTGAAGATATTGTTTGGAGATGTCCTTGGTTGAATCTCCCGGAGATGACTGTGAACTCTACAGGATTCGAAAGAGTGATAATCGCTGGATTGACAAGCTTCACTTTTTACATCCCGGGGGCATACTCCGCCAACTTGGGATTAGCCAAGGGAACAAACATTTCGGGAGAGAACACTTTGAGGTCCCAGACTTCAATGTTTGTAACCTACATATCCATGGGTGTAGCTGGGTTGACAGGGAATTGGAGGGACCGCTCCCGGACTCCATCACATGGCTGGAGAGTCATTACGTGAAGTGGCTTCACAAGGAAGTCAAAGCAAGGTCAAGGGGATGTTTCTGAATCCCGTATAAACCAAATTTGTATCGAGAGTAAGCTCAAAAACCGTTGGGTTGTTCGAGCTGCTTGCTTTGCTTTTGAATGTTTACTTCGTAAGCCGTATGGCCTTTATGCCTGGCATGTTTAATGAAATAATGACTTGCACAAGGGAAAAAAAATCTGGATATTCTCTCTGAGGGCTTGAAACCATTATTTAAACACGCGATTTGAGGAGACGACGCTTTGACACAGTCATAAACACCCATAATGATCTGTTGGAAGTGTTGGAAGTTCAAAAACTGGCTCAGGACGAAATGTGAGAAATCACCCTCCAAAAAGACAGTAGCCTATTTTTCTGGCCAAAATAAGCTGATCCATCGCGCGATGAAGAAACACAATCGCGCGAGAAACCCACACCGTCGCGCGATGGAGAGATCCTGTTACAGCTGCCAATCTTGACTCATGAAGTTAAAGAGCTGCAGGTCCTGACTTTAATCTTGGCTGTCCTGGGCATCCATGGGACATTACAGGGGTATGTCCTTGTATTGAAGAGGTGGAGGACACCTTTGCCTAGATATTTCCCTTAAAGGAAGGGATATTTACCATCCTTTGGCTATAAAAGGGCAAAGCCCCTGTGAATGGAAGGCATCCTTCCAGAAAGAAAACTCCACATAATCCTTTCAATGGCAAATCACGTACCAACCTTAATTAGCCCATGGCTAGAAGAGTTTGTTGCCAGCGATTGGCTATGCTTTCGATCCCACGGGCTGGCCGCCTTTCGCTTCCTTAAAAGCATAAGGCTCCGTCCCAAAATCTTGAGAGCGGCCCTACAGTTCTGGGATCCGGACGTCCATGTGTTCAGATTCGGGGATAATGAGCTGTGCCCGACCGTGGAGGAGTTCCAGGCATACCTCCAGGGTTTTGCCTCTAGTGTAATTATCGTGCCGCCTTATAGAAAAAGCATGCCAAAGCTTCTGAAAACCAGTCTGAACATCTCAGGAGGAGCAGCCGACAGTCTGCTGATTGGCGGGCAAATAAATATTATGCGCCTGATGGAGTGGTACAGGACCGAAGGCGACCCAGAAGACACTGCCATGCAGACTCGGTGCCGATTTGCACTGTCAATCAGTGTATTAGCCGCATACTTGTTGGTGTCTCCAAACAGACGGGTTGATCCCTCACTAGTGAGTGTTGCCGCTCAGCTGGGTGCTCGAAGGAACGTGGTTCCAATGGTTTTTGCAGAAACGCTTATAGGTTTGGATTTGGTTTCTATTGGCCAAACAAACATATTTAGCGGTAGTCCACTCCTATTGCAGGTAAACTCTCACTCAGCTCACCTTTTTCCGACTTTCACACAGTCTGCTTTTACCTCAACACTCAGCTAAAGGCTATATTAGGGCTCCTCACTTGTTTTTTTGCTCAAGCTTTATGTGGCTCCTTACTTGTCTTTTTCGCTCATACAGTTGTGGCTATCAGACAAACTCGGGCTAATGACGGCCCCTGAGGCGAATTGGCCTCACCTGCCTGGCCGAATACATCAGCGAGGGATGGTTTACCCGGAGATGTCAAAAAATGAGTGGTACACCTTTATGAACGAGATGTCCCCGAATGAAATTATCTGGAGGCACGAGACGCTGAATATTCCGGACATGGCCCTGAATTCTGCAGGCTTCGAGAGAATGGTGATCGCGGGGTTGTCCATCTTCACATTCTACATTCCAGGCCATATCCTCCGCCAACTAGGAATAAGCCAAGGGCTACACCGTGCCGGAGAGGAGACCTTTCACATCCCTGCATTCACAGCCCAAAACCTAAATGGATACGAACATAACTGGGGTTTGCGACCACTTGGTGGAGCGGATCCAGACTTCTGCACAGGACTCAATCGTCGCTACATAGCATGGCTAAGAAAAGAAGTTGAAAGGAGACAAAATATAGGCTGACTCGCGACAAGACTCCAATGAACTAGAATAAACTATGAGCCTGTGAGGGCCTCTAGCATTTCATTCTATTTTTATGCTTGACTGTTTTAAAGACTCTGCTCAGCCTGTGTAATAGAAATAGTAGTTTGAATAAAAACGAAAGATAAAGAACTTTCTCCTTTTGGTCCAAATGTTGAACACCGCGCCGCTTTGAACATCGAGGTACACCCTGGAATAAGGAACCATGGATCAAGTTGATTGATTGTGACCGAATCTCACGAAGAGATTGCCTACGTATCCCTTCTCAAGGAATCAGGTCGCACGTAGTTCAAGCTAAAGTTCGCTCGTGTATTTTGGCTCTCCTTTTACGCTCTAATTTTTGCCTAGAACTGCCTTTACAGGTTTTCAGTCTAGCGAGCTTTGATTGATTGCCCATTTATTTTTGCCTAGACTGCCCGCTTGGGTTTTCAGTCTAGCAGGCTTGCTCTAATTTTTGCTTGGAACCGCCCACCCTTGTAGTTTTCGGCCCAACGAGCATCTCTCAGGGATAGTAACGTTTGAGTTGATCCAGGTTGACCAGAGTGTTGAACTCGTTGCCGTCCAAATCAATGAGCTGAGCCGCTCCACCCGAAAGGATGGTCTTGATGATGTAAGGTCCCGAGCGCTTCGGACGAAACTTACCACGTGGATCAAAAATGGGAGCCCGGATTTCCTTTGTAACCATATCCCCTTCGGCCAAGTCCCGAGACTTCACTTTCTTGTTGAAAGCCCGAGCAATTCTGCGTTGATACCCCTGAACATAATACAGGGCACGGAGCCTCCTTTCATCAAAGAGCATTAGTTCAACAAACCTCCCACTGAGCCATTCGGATTCCGTGAGTCCACATTCTGTCATGACCCTCAAAGACGGTACCTCAAGCTCGATGGAAAGCACAGCTTCCATCCCGTAGACTAGGGAAAAAGGGGTTGCCCCCGTTGATGTTTGAATCGATGTTCGATACCCCCAAAGTGCCAAAGGCAGCTTCTCATGCCAGTCCCTGGCGGACTTCGCGGATTTCTTGATGATTATCTCAACGTTCTTGTTAGCTGCCTCAACTGCCCCATTCGTCTGAGGGTGATAGACCGTCGAATGATGAACCTGAATCTTGAACTCATCGAAGAGCTCCAAAACCCTGCCTTTCAAATGAGTCCCATTATCTGACACAAATGCCTGTGGGACACCGTATTGATAGATAATGTTCTTCCTGATGAACTGAGCGACTTGAACCGTAGTTAAGGTCTTGTAAGATTCGGCTTCCACCCACTTGGTGAAGTAATCTATCGCCACTAAAATGAACCGATGGCCATTCGAAGCAGAGGGCCTGATCATGCCGATAACATTGATGCCCCAAACAGCAAAAGGCCAAGGCGACGTCATGCCAAACAAATTGGAAGGAGGGACATGCATAAGATTGGCATGGATCTGGCACTTGTGACAGCGGCGTACATAATCCACACACTGCGACTCCATGGTGGACCAAAAGTAACCCAGCCGCAGGATCTTTCTGGCAAGCATAACACCACTCATGTGAGGCCCACAGACTCCCTCGTGAATCTCTTCCATTATCCTAGTGGCCTCAGCGCCGTTGACACAAAGCTTATGCATCCCACAATGGGATCTTCGGTACAGCTTTCCTCCACAGATGATGTATTGAGCGGCTAATCTCCGCAACGCAGTTTGATCCTTCTTAGTGGCCTCGGCCGGATACTCACCACTCTCAATGAAGTTCCATATGTCATGGTAACAAGGTAGGCCATCATCGACATCATCAACGGCATTGATATACTGATAAGCAGGAAAGTCCCGTTGTTCAATCAAAATTGGGCGAAGCTTGACACCTAACGGAAGCTCGACCATGGAAGCTAAAGTCGCCAAAGCATTAGCGAACTGATTCTTCAGACGGGGAATGTGTGTAAACGTTACCCTAATGAAGCGAGGAATGAGATCCTCCAAGTCTTGATGATATGGCTTCAGCCTGTCTTCCCGAACTTTCCAGTCCCCGTTGGCCTGAGATACTACAAGGTTGGAATCGCCGATGACCTCGAGCTTCTCGACACCAAGTGTGAGTGCAGCTTCCATGCCGACAATACAGGCCTCATACTCAGCTTGGTTGTTCGTGACGTCAAAATTCAATTTAAATGCAAGCGGAATATGAGAGCCATCAGGAGTTATCAACAACACCCCGATCCCATATCCTTTCTGATTAGCCGCCCCGTCAAAGTAGAGAGTCCACGTGTCCTCGACAACTGTTAACACCTCTTCATCAGGAAACACAAAGTCCGAGTCTTCTAGCCCATCGACAGGATGATCTGCCAGAAATTCTGCAACTGCTCGCCCTTTGACGGACTTTCTTGTGACGTACTCGAGATCAAAATCGGCTAGTAATAGCAACCAACGTGCTAACTTACCAGTAAGCGCTGGCTTCTCAAACAGATACTTGAGAGGATCCATTCGAGAAATCAGCTTTACTGGGTAAGCCAGCATGTAGTGTCTCAACTTCTTGGAAGCCCAGACAAGAGCCCAATAGGTCTTTTCCAGAGCGGTGTATCGTTCTTCACAACCAACCCTCTTCTTGCTTAAGTAGTAAATGGCCTTCTCGACTCCTTTATCTCCCTCCTGAGCTAGTAAACACCCCATAAACGAAGGATTTACAGACAAGTAAAGTATCAAGGGCTTCCCAGGCACTGGTGGCATTAGAACCGGAGGGTTCTGCAAATAGTTCTGGATAGAAGTGAAAGCCGCCAGACACTTGTCTATCCATATGAACGGGGTGTTCTTCTTGAGTAGACGAAACATCGGCTCGCAAGTTAAGGTTAACTTGGCGATGAATTTGCTAATGAACTGGACCTTCCCCAAAAAGCTTCGCACTCCCTTTTCGGACTCTGGTGGCTTCATATCAAGCACTGCCTTGATTTTAGATGGTTCGACCTCAATTCCACGAGAGGTGATCATGAACCCAAGCATTTTACCTGATGTGACTCCGAAGGTGCATTTCTAAGGATTGAGACGCATGCGAAATTTACGGAGCCTTTCAAAGAACTTCCTAAGCACAGGAACGTGGCCTTCTCGAGTTTTAGACTTGGCAATCATGTCGTCGATGTAGACCTCAACCTCTTTGTGCATCATGTCATGCAGGATGGTTGTAGCAGCCCGCTGATAAGTAGGTCCAGCATTCTTCAAACCAAACGGCATGACCAGGTAGCAATAAGTTCCCCACTCAGTGATGAACGTGGTTTTCTCACTGTCCTCGAGCGCCATAAGAATCTGGTTGTAGCCTGAGAAGCCGTCCATGAACGAGAGCAAAGCATGCCCCACAGTATTATCCACAAGCACATCGATGTGTGGCAAGGGAAAATCGTCTTTGGGGCTTGCTTTGTTCAAGTCTCTGAAGTCGATGCAGACTCGAATTTGTCCATTCTTTTTAGGAACGGGAACAATGTTGGCTACCCATGTGGGATACTGAGAGACCATGAGAAAGCCAGCATCAATCTGCTTAGTGACTTCTTCCTTGATTTTATGCACCCAATCCGGCCTCATCCATCTGAGCTTCTGTTTCACAGGTTTAGCATCCGGTAACAAAGGGATTCAATGCTCCACAATCTCAGGGTCGATGCCGAGCATGTCTTGATGAGACCATGCAAAGACATCACTGAACTCGGTGAGCAGCTCTTTGAAGTCACGATGCTCCTCTGGCAAAAGCGTGGAGCCCACTTGAACCATTCGGGGATCGTTCTCATCTTTCAAGTTTATAGAAACTACTTCTTCTTTTAATGGCTGAGCATGCCTTTCGTCTTCCCTTTCGATGAGGGCACGGATTTCCTTAGGAATATCCCCATCGAAATCTATCCCTTCATCGTCGGGGTTGACACAGTTTATATAAAGATCATTGAAGTAGTCAGAAGATGTCTCATTCATTTCACAAGACCCGAGAGGGTCACCAAGTACAAGGGAATCAAACTCAAAATAAAAGCTACGACGTGGAGGGCCCAGTGGCACAAACTCCGACTCAGAGCTAGACTTAGACGACGCAACAGACTCTGTGTTAGACTCAGACTCAGAGGTGTCATCAATGCAAGTTAAGCGCGGTTTGAAAATGCAATTTTTAATGCTACCCTTGGCTTCCATAATAAGAGAGGAAGGGTCTTCGAGGGCGTCGGGCCCGAGCATGAGCACTTCGGCTTCTTCAGCTCCCTCGGCCAAACCCACTTGGGAGAATTCCTGGAACAGCAGCTCCAAACTCCCCTGATCAACGGGTCCCAGCCAGTCGGTCTTGACCTTCACCTGACTAAGCTTCCTCTTGAATTTTGCCTTTGCTGGCTCTTCGTCACTGCTTGACCAGGTGTCATTAGCAAAAACCTCAAAACCTGGCAGCAGTTCCCCAGTTTGTGGATCGATAAATGGCTCGGCATGTTCAGTGTAAGCAGCATTCCCCAGCTCACGCACGAAATAGCTGTCGGGATCACCATAGAGGGTCCGAGGTTTTCTCGGATATTTCCTTCTCTTGGCATCTTTGGCAGAGGCGATATACCCCAAACCGAAGAGGCCCTCACTAAAAGGAAAAATAGGGAATTCCAGGACCCCTTGTTGGTGAATCCCTAAGCCAAGGCCAGGTACATAGGACATTCTTCTCATAATGTCTAGCGTGACAGAGCTTATGATGAAGTTCCCATCCACGTTGATGGCCAAAACAGAGCCAGAAGTGTCGAAAGAGAAACCCCCAAGGTCTACATCTTCTTCACCGTGCATAATTCCCAAAATGGGAGTTCCATCTTACTTGAGCGGGCGGATGCCGGAGTCCCCGCAGATAGTTAAAGTACCAGTAGGCAGTCCCAGGATGACTTTTTGGTGGAGAGTAGATGGCACAGCCATGATATTGGGTCGATGGAGCCACGGCCTGCCCAACAGAAGGTTGAAGGTAGAAGGAATGTCAACGACATGGAACTCAACGTCCATCTCGAAGCCCTCAGCATCGAGTTTGAGCATCAGAGTACCCTCAACCACATGACGGGTGCCGTCATATGCTTTGACTGCCAGGTTGGAGGGCGCAAAGTCCTTCTTAGCCAATCCCAAATGGTAAGCAACCCTCATAGGGCAGACATTGATTGTCGAGCCGTTGTCAATGAGGACAGTTGGAACCCAGAGTCCTTGACATTTAACAGTGATATGCAAGGGGCGATTGTGATCGACTCCTTCGACTGGCAGATCTTTGTCAGTGAAGACCACGGTATGCTTGGAGGTTGGAGGGAGGATAAGAGATACCATCGCCTTAGGTGTGACATCAGCCTGAACCTCGAGACGAGAAAGAGTGTGGCACAGCTTCTGACGGTGCTCCTTGGAAGAACAAATCAGTCCCCAAATTGATATGGCAGCAGGGATCCGCTCAAGTTGTCATTGAACCAAGTCGGCAGCTGGTGGGCCGGCTGATACCTCAAGAGGTGCAGACCTTGGAAAAGCAATGGGCTTGTTCCTTTGGTTAGAAGGGTTGGACGAACTTCCAGCTTGCAGATTAGCAGGCTGAAAAATCCGTCCACTCCTCATAACATTGTGAACGTTCTCCAAGGAGGGCACAGCCTGAGGGTCCTCGTTCACATCCCAGAGATCAGCAGGGACCTCTCCCAGTTTGCGCTTTCCTTTGTCAGCAGCTGGCGCAGCAATAGGTACCTCCATATCTAAACCCAAATCCTCAGCCAAGTCTTTCAGCAGCAGCGAATCCTAAAAGTCCAAATCCTTGACAGCGGCTATTTCAGCAACAGGCTCTAGATCCGTAATGAAATGGACATCCCAGAGACCACCATCGGCCAAAGAGCGATTGACAGCCCAGATTTCAGTCCTAACTTGAACATCGACTATCTCGTCGACATCCCAAAGGTTAGCAGGGGGAACAAAGTCCGTGACCATGACGTAACAATCCTCCGGAGAAGGGACCACAGGGCGAGGGAGCCGTTCGTCAATGATGTTGAACGAGGGATCATATTTGGCATCAGACACCGAGTTGACAAGCCTGTCTATGGTGGAAGGGAGAAAGCATTCCCCCAGGATGCGAGGCTCCTCCTGAACAAGGTCATCCTCCACATAGTGAGCCAGATACTCGGGCACAGTGTAGCCTTAAAGAGGGTTAGGGAAAACATTGGGGAATTGCCAATTGGGCTCAGGATCCCAAAAGTAATCTTCCTCGGGAATGACGGGCTCGGGTTGCTGAAAAAGGATGAAGAGAGAGATGTCGTCCAAAGGGTCAAGCATCGCCTGATTGTGTCTAGCCTGCCATGCATCGTTCTAGCCAGGATCGTATGGGATGGGCTCGGGAAACTGATCCTGCTCGGGAAACGGGCCTTGTTCGAGATGCAGCGGAAATCCTTCCAGTTCAAGCTGGTTCCATTCTTGGATGAGAGGGGCGGCATAATCGTCGCTATCGGCTATGGCCCAGCCTACAGCCTGCATGCTAAGCTCTGGCTCCGGGAAGACCGAGGCCACGGGCCTAAAACGATTCCTGAAGTCCTGGAAGGAGTCAGAATCAGCCATGATGAAGACAGGGTCACGCCGGGTTGAAGTTGGACCAAACTGAATGGGTTGAATGGGGCCATCATGGAGATCGCTAATAATCTCATTGAAGTATTCCAAGCCCAGTTGTAAGACCTGGGGGGTTGGATTGGGATAAGAGGATTCCCCAATGTACATGAGTTCAGCTTCCGGTTCGAGCGGCAAGGGCACAATCGGCTTGGGTTGATCGGCGGAGGCTATATAGTTAGTAGGGTTGAATATGGTGGAGCTAGGATTGATACGAGTGGAGCTGAGGGATATCTGACTGATGTGTGGGATAGCATTGTGCTTGGGAAGGGAGTTGGATATGACGTTGGGTTTTTGAGGTGGAGGAGGTGTTGCAAGCGTGCCATCGTCAATGAGATCCTGAATCACATGACGGAGGCGAAAGCAGGAGTCAGTGAGATGACCCGCCCCTTGATGATAGCATAGTAGAGGTTGGCCTTGAAGTTGGGTGACGGGTTTTTGGGTAAAGGAGTTGGATCTAGGGGCTTGAGATGCCCTGACTTGACCAACCTCTCCAAGACCGAGGACAGAGGTGCCTCGATAGCGAAAAAGCTGCGGGGTTGGTTGCGAGGCCGATTATTCTGCCGTGTCTGCACCTGGTTAACATCGGTGATGTGGTTGGCAGTGTTGGAGGAAGTGGCATTAGTACCGCTGGTTGCTGCATTGGAGTAAGTTCCTCCCCCAAACAGCGCATTCGTGTTCCCAGAATATGCTCGAGGCTTCGATTTGGGAGGGTTAGAAGATTCCCCCTTTGCCAGAATTCCACTTTGCAGCGCATCCTCGATGGCCAGGCCAAAGTCGAAGAAGGTTTCAAAGTTGGCGGATGCTTGAGCAAGAACCAAGTGCCTAGCATAGTCCGGCTGGAGGTTGCGAGAGATGATGCGGAGTTGATCCTTCTCGCTGGGGCGCTCAGTCATTAGAGCGGCCTTGGCTCTCCACCTCTTGACAAAGTCCGCAAAGGACTCCTTTGCTTCCATTTTGGTGGACTCCAGCTCCCGAGTGATCATCTTCAATTGGGAATTATAGCTGTACTGCGAAATAAACGCAGCCCCAATGTCCTCCCAAGTCCTTCTTTTGGCAATGTCGAGCGACAAAAACCAATGAAAAGCAAGGCCTGAGAGGGACTGAGGGAAGAGCTGTGACATGGCCTCCGGCTCCACAGACAAAAGCTTCATGGCGGCATGATAACTGTAAAGGTGAGTCTTGGGATCACCACTTCCATCGAACTTAGCCAAGTCTGGCATTTTAAACTTCTCGGGAAGCCTGGCATTGGGATACAGGCAAAGGCGGTCCAGATCAATCCCCCCAGCGTTGATCTTTTCAGTCTTGGAAACAGATTCCTCCAGCTTGGCCATCTTGGCCATAAGTGCGGCCATGTCAGGGTTCTGAGCGGGCCTTTCTTGATTTAGAGCAGGTCTGCCACCTGCCAGATTCGCAGCAGGCATGCGAACCTCCCTGGGGTTGGGCTGGACAATGAGACGTTTTGCATGGTTTGGATCCTCGATCATGGCGGGCGACTCATGATCGTCCTCTTTGGCCTCGCCCTTCTCTTGAACAACTGGAGGAAGACGAGTGTTAAAGAGGTCGTTCAACCGGGCAATGTTGGCATCTGTCTGAGCTGCCCTCTGTTGCATGGCGGTGATGCTGTCCTGAAGGTTCATAAGCATGGCTTCTAGGGTGAGTGGCTGTGGCTGCGGCTGATCCATCATGGTAGGTATGTCGGAGGTGCTCGATGCAGAAGATGGGGGAGGCTGGCAATCCTTCCTGTAAGATTGGTGGCGAGCCTGACTGTGAACCTGACTATGAACCTGACTGTAGAGCGGCCAATAGCGAGTGCGGAGAGTCTTCCGTGGTGACTGATTGGGATTCTATCCTGACGAGCCTTTGAACCGGATTCAGATGCAGACGTTCCCATGCGGGTTTGGCAACTTGCTTCGATACTTTCCTTGGTGGTGCAATGGCTTTGAACTTGCAGCAAAGTAAAAGAAGGCTCAATAGGGGTCCTGCAAAAACTTTAATCTAAATAAAAGACTAAAGTACAAGTGCAGCCAACGTCGTCAGTGTCGCCCTAGACTCTAGAACTAGAAGACAAGTCTGTCTCAAGATGTTCTGACACCGCCTAAAACCCTCAGAATTCTTTTTTGAAGATGTATCCTTATTGGAACAAACGAACCAAAAGGACATCAAAAGAAGACCAAACCTTTGTCCATTCCGCCGTTTGGGATTTCAAAATTGAAGTCAGAACAACTCGGTATGAATGTCATGATACCATGACCAGATTGGCGTGAGCAGCACTGTGCTGTTAGCTGGGCGGTGTAAGTGACGAGGCACTTATTACCAAATTGGTGTAAGTATCATGGCATTTTCTCTGTTGTTCCTCGTTTTCTGTTTGAAGCTCTAAACAGGTATATAGGCAACGGTGCAGAAAGGCTTCTGATTTCCTAAAAGTCCCTTTGTTTTAAGGACTTAAAAAATTGAAAACGTGCATCAACAAGATGCAAGACTCCTCATCGGGCCAAAGCAGTGTCCTAATAAGCTTAAGACAGACTCGAAAGATCGAGAACCTAGAAGCTGCCCTAAACATGCTCCTACGCAGAACGAGATGTATGTACAGTTCATGCGATAGGGAAAGCAGTAACACGTAGACAGTATATGGGGTTAGATGCAAATATATCTTAACCTGCGGGTACCTGTCCTAATTTGGAGAGTTCTAATGCTTTGTATATGCAAAGGCCGGTTTTGGTTCGTTGCAGGTTCCTCGAACCAAACCCAAGATATATGATGAGCATAAAATGTAGTACTTTAAAGACGCCCATACTTGCATTGTTAATCTTGACTTTATAATTATTTATGTCGTATTATCATTTATTTATGTTTTGTAGGTATTTTGGGCTTTATCACGCAAAAACGTTTCTTCCGAGACTTATGGGATGAAGTCTGATTCAAGTGGGCTCAACCCAATTTAAATTAGAAGATCCAAAAGAGCAGAAACCCAAAATCAAGCTCACGGAATTTTCCTACGATGGAATTGATTTAAGAAGATTTGGATTGCAAGGATTTTTTGGTAATTCTCTGCACATGGCCTTGCACAGCTAATTGGGTGACAAGAGTTATTGGCTTTGACTCAAACTCCCAAGGCAAGAATTGCTTAAGGAAAAGAATATTATATAATCGGTATTTACCGATTTAACGAGAAGATTGATGGAAGTTAATTTATTCCAAAAGGAAAGTCTTGGCCTTATAAATAGGAAGCATCAGAGGGTTTGTAAGGGAGAGCTTTTTCCACGCAGCAGATCACAGAATTCGGCTTTTGACGATTGCAAGGCAGCAGTTTCTCGGCACATGAGCAACGTACGGAAAGGCTAGGGAAGAAAAATAACTACTTTAATTTTGTAAGCTTTCATGGAGTTCTTTTATGATATGATTATGTGTTTTGACTCCATGAGCGGCTAAACTCTTCAACTAGGGTTGAGGATGAAGCCCCGTTAATGACTATTATTTATTTATTCATGACAATTGGTTTTACCCGAATATTTGGTTTGATTTTGATTAAATTGTTCTTACTCCAAATCAATTGTTAGGGATAGATTCTGGATATGAGTTCAATCATGTTTTTCTCATGATTTGAAATTGTCTTTAGCATTGAATGCTGGTTTTTTATCGTTAACTATAAAATTGGATATTTATTGTGATTTGTTAAAAGCGGATACAATTAATGATTTGGTTTTATACTTGCGAGCGGAGAGGAACATACATTAGACTTTTTAATGAATTTTCACGATGATATTTTCCATGGTAACAGAATTAGCTTTCAGATTATCATGAAGAAATTAGGGTGAAGTCAATGATCATGAATATATAATGATACGAGTTAATGGGTGTGGATTCTGAAACCTAGTATTTTCTCCTTTGATTAAAAAGAAGCTTTAATTTTCTCGTCTTTGATAATTTAGTTCATTGTTTTTACTTTTCACTTTTAGTTTAAAAATCAATCACAACTTTTTGTCAACTAGATTAGGGTTAATCGATTTAAGTTTATTTAGTTTTCCTACAAAAAATCACAAGTCCTTGTGGGTTCGACCTCGCTCTTGCATTACTATACTTCGGTACGATTCGTGCGCTTACGAGTACATTAAAATTTCACATCAGTATACCTCCCGTTGCCCGCGTAACCGCAGAGCAACAGTCGAACGATAGATTGACTTATCATCGTCGAAGGTTGTTGGTCATTCAGGGTCCCCGGGCTCTGGTATACCGTGCCGGATTGCCAAAACGATCCAACGAGGCTATCCCACATCGATGCAATTGAGAATGCTAGAAATTGATTAAAGAAGAAGAATGACAAAATCGCAAAATACCTTTTCAAATTTGGCTCACTTTATTTAGTCCATCTTTAGAGGAAACCACATAAATGAACAATTGAAAAGGTCCAAATTTGATTGGCCGGACACATGGTCCTGTTAAATCACCAAACCAACCTTCGGCAGTGCGAAGCTCACCGTTTTGACAGACTTTTAAGGAATTGTTCACAAACGTTTTAAACTCTAAGTATGAATTCATATCAGTTCGATCATCCCCAGCAGAGTCGCCACTGTGGGCAGCATGCCCTCGGAAAGGATTTTGTTCCTTGCCGAAGCGGCCCTTTTTGGATCGAGGGAGCGTGAGTGGAGAAGCAAGCGCTCGGAATACAGAGTCGCCACTCGGGTTTGAAGGTCCGACACCCAAGGAACCGTATTTCGAAGCACCTGCCGCGCTATTTGATTTGAAAAAGTGAAAGCACCAGTCCGTCATAACCATATCTGGGTTCGGGAGCCAGGCTACGAGAGGGGAATGGTTTTAAGGCACCCCTCTCGCCCAATCCGGAGATCGGTCTCTACTTAGGCATTTTGTGAAAACTTTTGTGATTCTTCTTTTATTAATCGATTTTTAGCCAATTAGGGCGGCGAAACAGTTAATCGGGGATTAGACTGTATCATTTTTGCAGGATGTGATCAATATAGCATGGATGGATGAAATGTTTGAACAATAAATGGAATAAAGTCCAAAACAGTGGTCAAGCATCAAAACAGAGCCTGGTATGAATTTGGCACAAGCAATGGCCAACTTGCATGCATGGATCTACGTACATACAAGCTGACTATCGCGCGACAGACCCATACACTCGCGCGAGTGTTGATGCTTCACACACAGTTAGAATTTTATCCCCTTCTGGGCTCTGGAAGGACCAGTGCTCACCCAATAGGTAAACCAGGCAGTTTATATGTACTGGAAGTAAATAATTTTTACAAACAGACTGAATAAAATTAACTTGCAACCCCTAAACAGTGGGGGTATTTAAAACAAAGACCAAGGGCCAAGTTGCCCATGCAAAGGCAACTTCTGGAAACAGAGTGACCATCGCGCGACAGAGTAACATCCTCGCGCGAGGGTCATGACTGGATTTCCAGGAATTGCTCTTGCATGCCTGGGCTCTGATACATATTCAGAAGCAACCCAAGGGCATTCCAAACCAAATAAAATAGCAATCTAAGCTAATCTATGGATTTTAGCATGAAACACTGTGATTTAATACAAAACATGCTAGAGAACAATTATAAACATAATAAAAATAAGAAATGACCAGCATCCCATCCCCACGTGGACCAATCGCGTGCAGACATGATTGTCGGGCGCGGGAGTGGGTCCATCGCGCGTGGGAGTGCTTGATCACAGCTTCTTGTAACCCTACTGACTTTAGGGCCAGGACTGGTATTGACTGCCAGCCCCCCTCAGGGATCAAACAGGAAATAGGTAAAAGTTTATACCTTTGCTTGAGTGGCTTTGAAATGGATTGAACAAGATTGTAATGCTTGGAAAATAAGTGTATGGAGAACACAAGAGTGAAAGAATAACAAGTGTGGTTGGGGTTTTGTGAGCTTTTTGCTTGATATTTGGTAACCCTTTACTTGAAAGAGTAAGAGGGGTATATATAGGAGGTTGGGAGGCCAAGGGTTGGTGGAGAGCTAGGCTTAGCAACCAGCCAACAAGGCTGGCCAGCCTCACTTGGTGGGGAAATGAGCCAACAAGGTGAGGAAGTGGTTGTGTGGGTGGAGCAACCCATGCAACCTGCAGAACACTGTTCTGTCGACGAAAACGGGGTTCCAGCCCCACAGGCCACCTGATGATTACAAAGTCCAGCTGGAAAAAGGTGAAAGTGATAGGCATTGACCATCGCACGACAAAGTGGGTCCGTCGTGCGAGTGAGATTACAGTCGCGCGATGGTCAAAGGTTACTTTGACCAACACCTGGCAACCTTACCCACGCGCGAGTGAACCACAGCATCGCGCAACAGTCAAACCTTGGCTAGGGTTTTGACTTTAGGGTTTTAGGGATAGAAGGGGGGTAAAAAGGGTTCCACTCATTCCAAGTTCAATCCTTTCCATACTCAAGTCTGTTTTTTATCCGATTCATCATCGGGGAAACAAGAAACCGAAAAATAAAGTAAAACGATTGGGAGACCCAGATTGGGGTGTCTACATCCTCGATATCCTCCTCACTCTCGGGAAATTCCTCCGGAGGACGAGCTCGGGTGTGACTGGTGCAGGAATTGACTTGGTCAAATTCAAGTCAGGCTCCAGTTGTAGGACCGCGCACGTAGCCTTCACTCCATCCTTGTACCCGGCTCGGTAAGAAATAGGCACCTTAAACTTCACCTCGTCGTTAACCATCGACCGAGCAACCCTTATGTACTCGGCGCCTGCTCGGTCGTACTCGGCCTGATAGGCCTTCTCATCAACTTCCTTCATCTTTCTCTTCTCCCTCCTTAAAACTTGACCGAGCTCACGGTTGGACTTCTTGGCCTTCTCCAAAGCTTCGTCCCTCTCCTTCTCAAGCTCGGCAATCTTGGCCTTCGCAAGCTTCAGACCGTTCTTCACAGACTTCGTTTTGTCACGCTCGGCCTTCGCATCATCACGGTAACGGGTCCTCTCTGCCGCTAACAACTTGGCTTGATTTGAAGCCCGCAGCAGGGCCTGTCCAGCCTGTACAAAAACGAATAATCAAGCTCGGCAACATCAATAAGAAATGAAATCAAGTTAAAAACGGACCTGAATGAGGTAGGCGCTTGCATGAACGAGGCTCGGCTGCAGCTCCGCTGGGACTCTCTCCATGTCCCTCGGCAATGCAAGGCCATGGAGCATGGTGACAGCTAGCTTAGGCTCCAGTTTGACACTATCATCAATGTTAACGACCCTGCCCTTGGCCAAAGCAAAGGAAGGTGCAAACTCCTGCACAATTGCTTGGCCGCTCGAACCTGCCGACCTCTCCACAACTTTGGAGCCACCAGCAGCCGATGACTCAGTTTGGTCCTTCTCCTTTGGAAGTGGCATCGGCGGCCTGGTCGGAAAGAAGTCCTGAGTGACCTTCTGCTTCTTGGCTACAGGCTCGGTCATGTCTGTCTCTGTAACGACCCGGATTTTTGGGAAATAAAAATTTCATTAAAAATTTGAATTTTATTTTATTACTTGGATTCCATTTAAATTTCCTTTCTAATATCCAAAAATCCGTCGTTACTAAAATTTAGACTTACAAATATAGTCTTCTTCATAAATTTCTAGTCATTTCTCCTAGACAAGTATGCTTGTAAAGCACTTGTATATTTTCCCTAGTAATCCGTCGTAATTAGATTTCTTCGCCATGCAACATAGTCATTTTCTAAAGACAAGTGCCTAGCATATTGAGAAGTCGTAGAATCGTATTTCTTGACTGGGAATCCTATTTAGCTTCTAACTAATCGTTAGGGAAGCCTAATCGAACCTTTAATCTTCATGAACCATTTGAACCCTAAGCAAACCTTTTGACCAAAGTCAACCTTTGATCTATTACCCATTGGACGATAAATGCTAGAATAATCTTTATCCATTGGACCATAGGTTTCCACCAAGGATATTTGTGACTAGATTACTAGGTACACTTTATATGATTATATATTACTTACCATCTTTACCCATTGGACGATAGAAGTTAGGGAAATCTTTATCCATTGGACAATAGGCTTTCTACCTAAGATATTTTATTAGATTTGACCAAGGTACACTTATATAGTATTATATAGGCCTTTGTACACATATTTGAAAGATGTATATATAATATTCCAATATTATACTTTACTTGGTTATCCATTGGTCCATAAAAGTTAGGGGAAATATTATCCATTGGTCCATAGATTAGTCTTTCTACCTAGTACAAGATCTATTAGTTTAATTAGATTCACCATGAGTCATTGTACTAGTATAGATAGATTATATAAGCTTAGTACTTTCTATCTTTAACCTTTGGATAATAAAAGTTAGGAGAATTGTTAACCATTGGACAATAGGTTAGTCTTCCTATCAAGTACAAGATCCATTAGTTTAATAGATTTGCCATGAGTCATTGTACTTATATATATACATTATGCAAGCATAGTACTTTCCATCTTTGACCCTTGGATAATAAAGGTTAGGGTAAATATTATTCATTGGATAATAAGCTAGTCTTTCTACCTAGTACAAACCTATTAGTTTTATAGATATACCATGTGTCAAAATCATTTATACATATTATATTAGCCTAGTACTTTCTATCTTTAACCTTTGGATAATAAAAGTTAGGAGGACTATGACCAATTGGTTAATAACTACTAGGGGAATTATTATTCATTGGATGATAGGACTAATACTAATGTATGTTGGTTAGTAGCATTACCCAATTTTCCCATGGGATTCTCTAGTGAAAGAATAAGATTTATACTTATATATATATTTCCATAGGATTCTATATGTACCTAAATATTATATTAAGACAAGTGTATGCCTACCCTTTATTAAAATATAGGAAGTACTCATGTGCTAAATCCAATTGTTTATTGGGAAAATCTTACTCTTTCTAAACCCCATTTATTTATTCTTCTTTTGTCCTTCCATATCTAGTAAGTATACATATATTATACATAGTAGTACTAAGGAGAGAGAGAGAGAGAGAGAGAGAGATAGGAGGAGAGAGAGAGATTGCCGAGAGAGATGAGAGAGAGAGAGAGAGAGAGAGAGGCCGGATGAGAGAGGGAGAGAGAGATTGATGATGTGTGCTCTTGTACTCTTCCAAGCCTAGTCATAGTCCTTGGCCAATCTTCACATATCACCTAGTACAACCAAATCTAGGGTTTTCTACTCTTCCATATCCAATCCAATCTTCCAAGGTACTAGACTAAATCAAAACCCCAATAGAATAACCTAGATTTGTCCTAGAATTGGGAAGAAAAATCTTGTAATCTTTCCACCTATGTACCCTTAAAGCCTAGTCATGGTCCTTTGGCCAAACACCTCACCCAATCCAAGGACAATAAAATCTAGTCAATTCTTTATCCATTGAATAACAAATGTTAGGGGAAAGATTGTCTCTTGGATAATAGACCAACCTTGGCCTATAAATAGCAAGCCATTCAAGCCTTGAACTCACACCTTCACTTCTTGCTCCCACTTCTCTCTAGAAACTCAAGCATTGCTCCAACTTCTCTCTAGAAACCATTTCTGTTTTTCCAGGCAGCCTACTGCCCTTTGTAAATCCTCATTATTCTCTTGCTTAGAGTAGTTTCTAGGATGAACTTCCTTCGGGAAAGTTGTAGAACACTTCGAGAGCTTCAAGTTAGACCCAAAAACCACCCTAATCGGTCAAGAAACGACAAAGATATCGACATCCGAAGTTCAGCAAAAATTCGGATTTCCAGATTTCCAGACAGCTTACTGTCTTCCCCTTTATCACCATGTTCCTCCTACCTAAAGTACTTTCTAGGATCAACTTCCTTCACAAAAGTTGTAGAGCACTTCTAGAGCTTCGATGTCAACTCAAGAATGATCGTATTCGGCCAAATATTGACCGAGTTACTGCCATCCGAAGTTCGGTCCAGATTCGAGAGTTTCACCGCCCGTAGGATTTCCAATTAGCTTATTTGGCCCCGACTAGTTTCGGATCAAGGTAGGATCTTCCTACACCTTCTACACTCTAAGTATATGTAGATTTTAACTATGCTTTCTAAACTCTAAATATAATTAGAAATGTGTTTGCTTGAAATATAGATAATCGTGTTTATAGATAGATTAATTTTGACTCAATTTCCTAAGCATAAACAATAGTATGATCACATAGATTTCCATATCTACTTTCCTTAAATATGAATTGAAATGTATATACTTATGAAAGATGGATAATCCTTACTATTTTTCCAAAAATAAAGTTGACCTGAAAGTAGGCTAAGAACATGAGATAGATTTTTCACCAAGTATGGCATATCGTATGCATGATTCAAATCGATTAGAATAAAGATAATGGCATGATCACATAGATTATCTAATCGACACCTCTTGTGGAAACATAGAATCCTTATCAACACTATTCTGATATATGCATTGCAATTCAATAAACATATGCTGTTTTGAAAGAAAGAATGAACTTTGAAGGTTAACGTCGTGAATTAATTTTAAGTAATTGTACTTGGATCGTTTAGATGATATTAGAATTGTTATGTGCTTACTTGTATTACTTGTGGTTGTTGATTACAGCATAAGTGATTTATCACTCCAAAGGCGTCCGTACATGTGGCGTTATGCTTAAGTGTGATTGAGTATGATTATGTGTTAATATGAGCATGATAGTAAATATAGAGTTGGATGATCTTATTAGTGTAGTTTCAAGATTTCTTAAATTGTGAAATGAACTACCGCGGAGTCATTGCATGCAACGAGACACAAAAACCGAGAAAATAGAAACATGACACCTAGGGTGTGGTTAAAGAAAGGATGGGATTAACCTGCAGAAAATATTTTGAAATTACATAATGACCGGACTTGGTAGTCATTGTGTAAGTGTTTGTGAAAACCGTAATGTAGCCGGACTTGGTAGCTCATTGCGAAGATTTCCAATGGGGCCGGACGTGGTAGTCTCATGTGGAAATATGGCTTGATTCTCCGCGAAAAGGAATCAATGCAAGATTTGAAAGATTATGTTTTGAAAACCATGATGTGACCAGACTTGGTAGCCATCGCTTGTGTTACTAATGAAGCCGGACTTGGTAGCCTCGTTAGTAGCAATTTGTGAAAAACCGTAATGTGGCCGGACTTGGTAGTCCATTGCGAAGATAAAGGAAATAATTGGTCTTGGATAAAATATTTTTGAAACTACATTGTGGCCGGACATGGTAGCCCAATGTGAGTTGTGAAAACCCGCAAGGTGGCCGGACTTGGGAGCCCTTCATGTGGACTTGCGAAAACCGCAATGAGGCTGGACTTGGTAGCCCAATGTGAAGATTTCCAATGGGGCCGGACGTGGTAGTCTCATGTGGAAATAAGGCTTGGTTATCCGCGGAGAGGAGCCAATGCAAGATTTGAATGGATTGTGAAAACCGCGGTGTGACCGGACTTGGTAGCCATCATGTGTGTTACTAATGAAGCCGGACTTGGTAGCCTCATTAGTAGCAATTTGTGAAAGAAACGTTGGAAATTGGAATGTTGGTAAAGGTGAAAATGTTGACACAGTCTACGATGAGTCGCGTAGGAGAAACACAAAAAGACATGACACCAACGCTAAAAGATATCGAATATGGATGTATCATTATTTAACTATGTTGTTGATTGAGCTTGTGTAATTGTCTATGTGAATTTCTGGTTACTTAACGATTTTCAAAATGTTAATTTGAGAAATGAAACGCTGCGTAAGAGAAACTCTGATATTTCGAAAACCAACGAACGTTAGAAAGAAAATGCGGATGTGTTATTGTTAATAGTTGTTGAATAAACATGTACTGCGTAGATATCATTATCTGTATGATTCACTGCTGTTATACGTGACTTGCTATGTGTAAGTTAAGGGTTAGTGGGTTTGGTTTATTCTATTGAGCTTTTTAAGCTCACGGTGTTGCCTTTGGTGACCCTGACATATTATATTGGTGGCGACGCCGGTATAATGTGTCAGACCTTATAGACGAACAGGGTGAGATGTACACTTTGGAGGCTTTTGGAGCCGAAGAGCTGGCTAGGATGGAAGAGCAGGCGGAGCTGTAGTTAGGAACCTTAGTTCCCTTCCCTTTTGAATAAATGTACTCCTTGTGAGGTTGATGATGTAATAATGAGCCAGACTCCATTTGATTTTATCAATAAAATTGTCCTTTAACGTACCCGAAAATGGGGGCGTTACAGTCTCCTTCTGCCGAACCGCGGCACTGTCCCTGATGTTTACTCGAACCACATTCCTTCTTCCCATGTCTTCTGCAAATTCGGGAATAAGAGTTCGAAGAGGAGGAATGTTTATACCTGGGAACTCGGACTGCTGACTCTCTTGAAACCAGAAGTCCACCGACTTCCTGAAAGTGGGAAGTTTCACCCTCGGCTCCCTCACCTTCTTGCTCTGCTTCGGATCCTTGCTCTTTCCTGCCTGTTCCTTACCAGCCTTCTTTTTACCTTCGGCCTTCGTGCTCGGCCCTCCTTTTTCCTTCCTCCTCAACTTCCCCTTATATGAAGGAATATAGCCCAGTAAAGTCGGTCCGTCCCGGCAGATTTGGGCCTTCAAATACACTACGTTCTTCTCGCTAGCCAACGACTGTTCTCTCTTCATTATTGCTCGGTGGTCTGCAAAACCATTGACGATAAGAACAAGAGAAAATGGATATAAGACAAAGTATGAGCTCGGCAAAAGAAAAGATTCAACAACCTCGAAAATCTTTTATCTTCGGCACGGTGTGTAGCCGCATCGTTTGATTACCGAACTCGTAATTACCACTAACTTCAACATAAAAGTTAGCCCATTTATCGGTGTCAGGCAGCCCGTCTATCAATGGCTCCTTGTTGCTACGCGTCGACAGATATCGACGATCGGTCTTGCCGTGCCTGGACATTAGGTATGTGTGGAAAAGGTCGGCGACCGTGAACTCAAGGTTGTGCAGTTCCTTCAATTTGATCACAGACGTCACTATCCTATAACTATTGATAGCAAAGAAGTGGGGTACCAGGCCGAACCGGGCCAGCAGCTCCCTCAAAAATGGATGAAGATGGAACCGAAGACCAGCCTCACAAATGGCCATAAGGGGAACCGTTATGTGCTCGGGGCAGTGTTCCCTCTTATCTCGAATACGGTTGCTAGCCACCTGACTAACGACGACGTCATCGGGGATGTCATACTCTCGGCAAAAATTCTCATACTCATTGGGATTCCCACTGAAGTAATGAGCATGAGGACAAACTTGGCCCCTTTCGTAAAGATCGGCAACCTCCCTATTCTCGGACTGGGTTTCACTATTCCTAGATCGTGAAGAGGTGGTGGCTTCGGCTTATGAACGAAATCTGGATTGGGCTTCAGGACTTAGCTCGGGCTCGGCATCAGAATGTGTAGTGGGGGTGAAGGTTATCTCAGGCTCGGTATTGTACCCACCGTCATATTCGTAATCACGCTCGGCGTCAGAGTCGCTGGAACCTGACATGTTCATAGCGATTGAAAAAGACTGTCGACGGCGTCTGTGTCTTTCCAAGTATTCTCGGATAATCAAGTCTCCAGAGTCGTCCCCCGAACTTTCAGAGTCGGATGAAATAACGATGACTGGGTGAGCCAGACCTAACAAAGCAAGGAGAAAATAATGAGAAACCTCGTCGTCGGCCAGAAGGCAAGGATCTCGCTACGCTCGGCTTCCTAACTGGCCCACCCTATTTTCACCCCCAGACTCAAGATCAGGAAACACGGACTCGAGTCGGTGGGCTCAGCCAACCTCGTTGACGGCCAAACCCACCAGCATCAAATGTGGGGCTCGACCAACCCCATTGTCGGCCAAGCCCACCAGCATCAAGGCTGGGGCTCGAAAGAACAGGTTGAGGCCAGAGATAAACATCACTGTTCATTCCCAACGTCATACTGTTCACGCGAAACCAAAAACTCCCCAAAAACCCAGAAAAACGAGGGAAAATAGCAAAAACGTTAAGAGGAGTAAAAAAACGAACTCATACCTGGGATTTTTTGCAAGATCTGATGGCGAATCCGCTGGAAATCAAGGCTGTGAGATGAACAGGTGGAGGGGCGAGCTCTAGCAATGGAAGTCTAGATAGAGAGAGTCTCGTCGTCCTTTAAATAGAGGTAGGGTTAGGGATTTGAATTTCCCGCCCATCATCACACCGCCGAACCAACAGCCATTAAATGTCTGACACGTGGCGCAGATGAGACGGCCATGCAGAGCCCTACGTATGCCAACTGTCCTTTCATCCACCGTGCCCAAGCAAAAAGTGACACCTGGCGGGCTCTTATTGGCACTCGGCTCTGGCAGTTGTTGTTGCTTCAAGGATAAAGATGAACGAGGCTCGACCAACTCTCATTAATGATTCACGTTCGGCCATCGGTGGGAATCGGTCAAGCTCAGTATCAATCTCCACCACGCGCTCGGCGTCGGCAGAGATTGAGGGGCTATTGTAGCGGGCCGAACATGATTATCTATACTAAGCCTGAATATTAGCATCAGACCAATCCATAGCCAAACGTGGGATTGGGCTCGGCTTCTAGCCGAGGCCCGTCGGTCCACGAATGACGCTCTCACCTTACGTTCAGCTGAAGGCGGTGGTAACTCAGGCTCGGCCACCCTCAGGAAGGAAGTTCCGTCGGTGGGTTCCTCTTGCAGCTTGGCTCGGCCAAGCTTGGGGCTCGGCCACTTGCTGAGTCACGTGCTCTCTCCACGTGCAGAAACGGTTACGCCAAGGGATAATGATGAGCGCACGTGGGAGTGCCAGCTCATACAAAAACGGTTACTAGATCTATTCCATGATGTCACCTGTGTGGCCCGTGATCCTTTGATCCCCGATCCTTCGTCGGTGGTTCGATGATGGGTTAGCTTTCTTCTCCTAGCCTGCACAAGGAACGCACGACTAAGACCTGGCCGGGGGTTGTCCCGGTAAGGCCCTCCGGCGAGATGATGAGTATAGCGCAGAGAGGAAGCAGAAAGCTTTTGAGAGAGTAAGTGTGAGTATTGAGTAGTGTCACGCCCTCGATTTTTAACATAAACAATAATCTATTTTAAATAAAAGTCTCTCGCATACAATAGATAATACCCAAAAGAGTCTTCTGCCTGATTAATTTACAAACAAGTCCCCAAGATTAAAACAAATACAATTTGGCACTCCGGCCCCAAAATTAAACTTAAGTACAAATACGAACAAGTTATTGAATTACAAACGGTTTGGTCAAGAAAATTCGTCACAATGATGATTAACTAACAAACGAAGTTGGCTTCCAAAAAGGTCATTCACTTTGAGCACCCGATGCAATGGAAGCAACCGCCCAGATTTTGAACCTGAAAAGAAGGATTTTGCTGAGCTACACTAGCCCAGTAGAAAATTCCATACTCATGTTATATGAAAATGTGCTGAGGTATGCAACTAGAATGAGTGAGTTTCAATAAACGGATAAGGGATACAAAGGGGACCACAATGACCGACAAACTATGACAACGGAACTTTCACGTCTTAAAGAAGTCCCTAACCACTTGTACATCAAACTAGAAACAACAATAAACCCACATCAATCTAAATAACATACGACAATTTCTCAAGCCATATAAAGACTCCTCAATGAACTTCGCAACCAACTTCCTCATGTCTTACCATTCGATATTGAGCCCCTTTTTATGAGGGAAAAACATTCCCCTTTTTTTTTTTATTACCAAAACAATTTCGAGAAAACTCTCGACCTTCATGGGTCAAGCTCCGTTGATTCGAGCTTGAATAGCCGGAGTCCGTTGATTTGTGCCCAAATTCCGGAAACCGTTGATTCGCTCAATAATAGCCGGAGGATTTTCATAAAAATCCTTTTCCAAAACCAAATTCATTCCTTTTCAAAACTTTGAAGAAATCAATCGTTTATTCCCTTTTCAACAGTTACAATCTCAGGCATACCATAGCCCAAACAACAACATGAACTTCCATAATCAATCATAACTTCTTTCATCAGGAGAGACATTCAACTGTGCTACCTCCCCTCGCTTCACATTGAATTCTCTGCACCTGGGTTTCCGCACTTCCACCCCTTGCGTTGCGGGCCCTCTAGAGTCTCCGCATTACCACACCTTGCGTTGCAGGACCCTCAATTCAAAATTCACAACTCACATGCACACGTGCAATACCAATCCATATTCAAAAGACAACGTCTCCCAATTCTCACATGCTATCAATTATTAACATTCAAATGATTTCAAGCTAATAAAACATACTCCATAGTACATAGACACATAGCTTAAGTTCACGTTATCCCTCTAGGTCTGTCACGACGCCCTATGCCACGTACCGGACCCACATGACTCCACGATACATCACCGCTTTACCCCTTGTTATCCTTGGTACTCCTATCAACCCCGTGGTATGTTCTCCAACCAACGACCCTAATGTTGTACTTAAACGAGTGCTAAAAGACACGATCGAACAACGAGCCAATAGGTCACAAGCATACATACTCAAGAGTGACTTAAACATATTCTAATCATGTAGGGAGTCATAGCATGGAACGAAAACAACTTAGAATAGCCGACAGACATTGGTAGACTGACACACCTCTACTCGAATGGCCAAAACATTCAGTGTACTAAGAGTTATAAGGTGATTCTGGCGGCAAACGAAAGCTAACTTCAAGACCTTCGAATTGACACAAAATTTGCATAAAACGGACGCCAAACGAAAAAGTTATGGTCGTCCGAAGTTGGCTGAAGCCTAGAAAACGAGACAAATCCGAGACCTGATTTCTAAAATCCACCATTTATTCAATTCTCAACGGTTTTGGGTGATTCAAGCGGCATTAGAACGGGTTCTAAGTCTACTCTACTTCATATGAAGGAACCAAAATTTATTTCTAAGTTTAGGATGACGAAAATGCCCCATAAACAGGGACCTGTTCTGCAGAAATTCGGGAATGGAAGAAACAATCTCAAACGACGAAACAAGGCACGATCTAGGTACATAAACATCACACAAACGCATAACAAGAGTAAGAAATCCCTACCTCATGGGTTTTGAGCAAAACCCGAACCTTTGACCAAGTCAACCGAGCTCCCACGCGGTCCGATCATGATTTTTCTTGGATATTCGGAAAGCCCGTGCTCCGTATAGCAACTTTAATTCTTGGACTTCGTCCGGAATCACGCTCTAAGGTGTTGAGATCGAAGAGAGAAGTTGAGGGGGAGTTGAGAGAGAGTTTTGAGATCTAATTTCGTGGCCCAAGGGTGTGAGAAATGACATAAAGGGTTTTTATAGAGGTCCAAAAAGCGTGCTGAAAAAGTGCAGAAAACAGACCATGTACCGGTACGGGTAAAAGCTGTACCGGTTCATGAACCTTCAAACTGTCAGAAGACATAACTTCTGGACACCATGTACCGGTACGGGGAAAAGCTGTACCGGTTCATGCAGGGCCGAAAAAGGAATTTTATTCCACGGACCCCGAAACAAACCCGACTTGGTACCAACACTACCAAACATCAATATAACCTCAAAACTAACATTATACTATTTTCCGAAAGTCCGATACACACCTGGATACGTATCTCCGTACACTCCAACAACATACGAGCGATTTTACCAGCAATACAATTACTTAACGGAATAAACGATTTTCGAAATTAAAACCAATTTGCGAGTCTCTACAATCTATCCTCCTTAAAGAAATTTCGTCCCGAAATTTACAAAACCAAGTCCAGCTGAGTCATCCATCGCAACACATAACCCCTATGCCATATTTCCACAATCTATCGGTATGCTCCATTCACTCAACAGTCAATCTTGTTCGCCTAGGATGCACATTGGTTTCTCCCCAAGAACTACGCCAACTCCTAATCGCTCTCCTGAAATCTCAACCTTTACAGACACCCAAATTCTGACGCTCACTCCAAGATTCTACAACTTATACCCTCTCATTTCCCAAACTCCGGATTTTAAGTTCACCTTTTTCCTAGTCAACGCCAACTATCAATTTAGAGGACAATCCCGAATAATCTCTACGGTAATAAAACCAAGAAATCCCACTCAGCAACACTACTAACTCATTTTCGAGAAATCCAATTTCACTCATATGATAATGTGTCCCTCCTTCCCACTCAACGCGATACAAAATTGAAACCATTCCCATAACTCTCAAATCCACAACCTTTCCTTATACTTAATTCCCCACGTAATACTGCTGCTACTCAAGAAAAGACATACACCAAATTTCAACTGCACAAAATAAACCCTCATTGCAAATACCCACATATGCTTCATTGTTTATTCTACATTGCGTACTGAAAACAATCTTCACACATCGGGGCTACATAACAAGTCAAACATGTAGGTTTAAGCTAAAAAGCAACAAGTTTCATATGCGAAATATCTCAACAAACCAACCGTACCATTTACCATCTTACACGACACCAAACATATTGACGCATTAACAAACTCACTCCGTATCCAACGGACTCACCCAGTATCCAACACTTCACAATTCGTGGTTTTTTTTTTTAAAAAAAAGCCCAACAGTTATCTCATCATTTTTTTTTCCAATCTAGTAATACCTCACACAACATCTATTCACTTTACTGATCTCAAGCATTCTCATTCATTTAGTCAAAGTACATCACATATTTCTCAAATTCATAATCTCAAACACCACATCACAGATACACGTATTATCAATGTTAATTATTCTTCTATTCTAACAACATTACAACCTAACAACATACCTATACTTCTCGTTATATTCTAAGACTCCAACCACTTCATTACTTAAGGATCAATCTCGCTTGCACCAATAATCTCTAACGGTTCCGCTCACCACACGCTTCACAGCTCACGATTTTTCCTCAACCAAGTAATCACTTCAACGTCAACATCCCTCAAAGGCATTCGCCACTTCTACATTCAACCTTAAGAACCACAACTTCCATTACCACCACCATCTCTGCTATCACTATTATTATCGCTATTACCTCTTGATCTTTCTCAAACAGACACATCATCTCCATGGCTCACCCGAATATGTCCTATACTGTCATTAGTCTAGCCTACATACCCGGATACTCTCTACACACAATCTCTACACTTCGATTCTTTAATTTACAACATACCATTTCTCCATATGCCTATCCCTTCAAGGTCACTTCCATTTTCCACTCAAGACATCATTTACACTTCACCTCATTATCTGCCTCAACAGTTCTCATTCGTACTGTCCTCACTTCAGATAAGTCTCTCGCCACACACTTACATCAATCATTCGGCTCAAGTCACATCGATATAGGTCACCTCAATTCTTGTTGTCCCTCTTACAAGATTCCTATACACAACCATTTATTTCCATTTTCAAGCCTAGAGATTTAGCCCCCTATACACAATCCTAGTGTCCAATTGACTTTCCGAGACTTCCATCTAGAAGGAGCGGTGATCAAGCGCCTCTTCCAACTGGATCTCATCGGTAGTCGCCTGGGTGTCCAGAAGACACATACTGTATCTAGACACCCTGCCTATAACTCTCATCTTCCTAAGTCAATCTCAGATACTTACAACTCTCTACGAATGCTTGACTTGTCTTATCTATACTTAATATCACCACCTCAATGACTACCATAACAATAACAAACCACAATCACTGCCACGACAAAACATCATCCCTTCACACATTCAAGTCACTCACTAGTTCAATCCTCTGGCTATGATACACCTCACTTCACACAAAAATTGCTTAAAATATTTAAAATTTAACAACTAATCTGCACAATCCAAATAAAACACATCAAGTACTTAGTTCACAAATCTTACTAACAGTCTAACACTTCTATTACATACTAACCGATATCATCTCTCACGTTTCGCCCTCGCCACCACGCATAACGACCACAATTCTTCACGACTTTCCAGCTCACCTAAAATCTTACCACATAAAATCCAATAACAAGACTGCTAACGAAACCCACAACAATAACAACAAATGTTGCCACGCCCCCTATGTACAGACCAAACTTCCATTCTTCCCAACACGGGTAACCAACGTTCCACCTCTCAGAATAAACGTAAATACAAGCCACATCGGGGAACAAACGTCGGTCATGCAAAAACACACATGTTTTTGTTAAAATATGCAATGACTTTTGAACCCATGAGACTAAAAGTCTCCCCACGGTCTCAAAGTATTCTAACCTAGTTGCTCTGATACCAATTTGTCACGCCCTCGATTTTTAACATAAACAATAATCTATTTTAAATAAAAGTCTCTCGCATACAATAGATAATACCCAAAAGAGTCTTCTGCCTGATTAATTTACAAACAAGTCCCCAAGATTAAAACAAATACAATTTGGCACTCCGGCCCCAAAATTAAACTTAAGTACAAATACGAACAAGTTATTGAATTACAAACGGTTTGGTCAAGAAAATTCGTCACAATGATGATTAACTAACAAACGAAGTTGGCTTCCAAAAAGGTCATTCACTTTGAGCACCCGATGCAATGGAAGCAACCGCCCAGCTTTTGAACCTGAAAAGAAGGATTTTGCTGAGCTACACTAGCCCAGTAGAAAATTCCATACTCATGTTATATGAAAATGTGCTGAGGTATGCAACTAGAATGAGTGAGTTTCAATAAACGGATAAGGGATACAAAGGGGACCACAATGACCGACAAACTATGACAACGGAACTTTCACGTCTTAAAGAAGTCCCTAACCACTTGTACATCAAACTAGAAACAACAATAAACCCACATCAATCTAAATAACATACGACAATTTCTCAAGCCATATAAAGACTCCTCAATGAACTTCGCAACCAACTTCCTCATGTCTTACCATTCGATATTGAGCCCCTTTTTATGAGGGAAAAACATTCCCCTTTTTTTTTTATTACCAAAACAATTTCGAGAAAACTCTCGACCTTCACGGGTCAAGCTCCGTTGATTCGAGCTTGAATAGCCGGAGTCCGTTGATTTGTGCCCAAATACCGGAAACCGTTGATTCGCTCAATAATAGCCGGAGGATTTTCATAAAAATCCTTTTCCAAAACCAAATTCATTCCTTTTCAAAACTTTGAAGAAATCAATCGTTTATTCCCTTTTCAACAGTTACAATCTCAGGCATACCACAGCCCAAACAACAACATGAACTTCCATAATCAATCATAACTTCTTTCATCAGGAGAGACATTCAACTGTGCTACCTCCCCTCGCTTCACATTGAATTCTCTGCACCTGGGTTTCCGCACTTCCACCCCTTGCGTTGCGGGCCCTTTAGAGTCTCCGCATTACCACACCTTGCGTTGCAGGACCCTCAATTCAAAATTCACAACTCACATGCACACGTGCAATACCAATCCATATTCAAAAGACAACGTCTCCCAATTCTCACATGCTATCAATTATTAACATTCAAATGATTTCAAGCTAATAAAACATACTCCATAGTACATAGACACATAGCTTAAGTTCACGTTATCCCTCTAGGTCTGTCACGACGCCCTATGCCACGTACCGGACCCACATGACTCCACGATACATCACCGCTTTACCCCTTGTTATCCTTGGTACTCCTATCAACCCCGTGGTATGTTCTCCAACCAACGACCCTAATGTTGTACTTAAACGAGTGCTAAAAGACACGATAGAACAACGAGCCAATAGGTCACAAGCATACATACTCAAGAGTGACTTAAACATATTCTAATCATGTAGGGAGTCATAGCATGGAACGAAAACAACTTAGAATAGCCGACAGACATTGGTAGACTGACACACCTCTACTCGAATGGCCAAAACATTCAGTGTACTAAGAGTTATAAGGTGATTCTGGCGGCAAACGAAAGCTAACTTCAAGACCTTCGAATTGACACAAAATTTGCATAAAACGGACGCCAAACGAAAAAGTTATGGTCGTCCGAAGTTGGCTGAAGCCTAGAAAACGAGACAGATCCGAGACCTGATTTCTAAAATCCACCATTTATTCAATTCTCAACGGTTTTGGGTGATTCAAGCGGCATTAGAACGGGTTCTAAGTCTACTCTACTTCATATGAAGGAACCAAAATTTATTTCTAAGTTTAGGATGACGAAAATGCCCCATAAACAGGGACCTGTTCTGCAGAAATTCGGGAATGGAAGAAACAATCTCAAACGACGAAACAAGGCACGATCTAGGTACATAAACATCACACAAACGCATAACAAGAGTAAGAAATCCCTACCTCATGGGTTTTGAGCAAAACCCGAACCTTTGACCAAGTCAACCGAGCTCCCACGCGGTCCGATCATGATTTTTCTTGGATATTCGGAAAGCCCGTGCTCCGTATAGCAACTTTAATTCTTGGACTTCGTCCGGAATCACGCTCTAAGGTGTTGAGATCGAAGAGAGAAGTTGAGGGGGAGTTGAGAGAGAGTTTTGAGATCTAATTTCGTGGCCCAAGGGTGTGAGAAATGACATAAAGGGGTTTTTATAGAGGTCCAAAAAGCGTGCTGAAAAAGTGCAGAAAACAGACCATGTACCGGTACGGGTAAAAGCTGTACCGGTTCATGAACCTTCAAACTGTCAGAAGACATAACTTCTGGACACCATGTACCGGTACGGGGAAAAGCTGTACCGGTTCATGCAGGGCCGAAAAAGGAATTTTATTCCACGGACCCCGAAACAAACCCGACTTGGTACCAACACTACCAAACATCAATATAACCTCAAAACTAACATTATACTATTTTTCGAAAGTCCGATACACACCTGGATACGTATCTCCGTACACTCCCACAACATACGAGCGATTTTACCAGCAATACAATTACTTAACGGAATAAACGATTTTCGAAATTAAAACCAATTTGCGAGTCTCTACAAGTAGTGTGTACCTGTTAGGGTTACCATCACTAGGTATTTATAGCGCCTTCTGGCTTGCTCCCCAAGTACGATCGCGTGCCTTCCACGGGCTAAGTGACGTCATAGCCACGTCAAAGAGTAGATCTGATAACCGTTTTCAGGGCTGAGCTGGCACACCCATGTGTGCCCGTGATCATCTTCTGTTATAACCGCTTCTGCACGTGGGGAGACGTATGACTCAGCAGCTAGCCACCGTCGGCTGCACGCCGTGCTCCGAAGACAGCCGAACGCGGGCAACGCCGAGCATGGCCACGAGTTTAATGAGGGAAGCAACATCGACGGGGGCTCTGCCGACGGCACAATCCGAGCGTAGATTAGTTCACTGCCGAGCTTGAAGCAAACCAAACATTCATGACGAGTCAGCGTCGGCACTCCGTGCACGAAGCCTTCGATCGGTTCATGGCGGGTATGGTCCGCACTATTGCGTATATCTGGGTTCGGTCGTGCGAACATTTACGTTCGGCCCGCTACAATAGCCCCTCAATTTCTGCCAATGCCGTACGCATGGTAGAGATTGAAATCGAGCCTTAGGCCGAATATTGTTGACTCGCCGAGCGCATATTTGTTTGATAAAGACGGACTCCAGCCGAGCCTGAATCATCTCTTTCTCAGGAGTAGGCTTAACCGCAGATGAAGTATTCCAATGGTGGAACGCCAGATGTCACCTCGTGGATGGGTACGGCAGACGAGGGGAAGGCTGGCAAACCCTGCAAACTGTCCTTTCAGTGACACGTGTCACGCGCTTAGTGGTTAGCTGTTCGGTGGTGCAATGATGGGCGGGAGTTTCGAACTCCAAACCCTAGCTCTATAAAATGGAGCGGGGTGAGGAGAGAGAAACGCTTCGTTCTCTCTCTCTCTCTCCAAACCTCCATTGTCAGAGCTTCCAGCAGCAACCGTTCATCTTCTGGTCCTGGTTCCCAGCGATTCTGCCACCAGATCTCGCCACAAACCCAGGTACATGGTCGATTCTTGTCTCTCCTCATTTTTTTGCATTTTTCAATCGTTTTCCATTCGCTTTTCTGGGTTTTTGGGGCATTTTTTGTTCTAAGTGAACAGTGCACCCTGGAGATGAACGGACTGTTCATCTCCCTCTTCAACCTGTTCTTCCGAGCATGGAACCTCCAAGGGGTTTCTGGGCTTAGCCGTTGATGGAATAGGCCGAGCCCCAGTCTCTGATGTTTGGTAGGTTTCCAACCGAACATGGTTTGGCCGAGCCTTTGAGAAAGATGATGGGGTGGGCCTCTTAGGATATCGAGCGTAGCGAGACACCTTTTTCCTGGCCGATGACAAGGTCTCATGTTTTTGTTTTTGACTTTGTTAGGTCTGGCTCACCCAGTCATCGTCATCTCATCCGACTCTGAGAATTCAGAGGACGACTCCGCCGATCTCGTGATCCGGAAATACGTGGAGAGATACAGAAGCTGACGTCGATCTTCCTCCATAGACTCAAACATGTCAGATTCTGGTGATTCAAACGCCGAGCGTGACCATGAGTACGGCGGTTTTAACACCGAACCAGAGATAACCTTCTCTACTAGCACAGAGTCTGAAGCCGAACACGAGCTTGGGGCCGAAGCTGAATCCAGGCTTCGTTCTCAAGCTGGAGCCACGACCTCTTCCCGTTCTGCTCCCGCTGAGACATCTTCTGACAACAGGGAGTTTGCCGATCTATTCGAGAGGGGGCAGGTCTGTCCCCACGCCCACTACTTCAGCGGACGTTCTGATGAGTATGATAATTTCTGCCGAACATACCACATCCCGGCCGACGTTGTAGTCCACCAGGTAGCTAGCAATAGGATTAGGGATAAAAGGGAAGACCGTCCCGACCATATAACGGTTCCTCTGATGGCCATCTGCGAGGCCGAGCTCCGTTTCCCCCTTCATCCTTTTCTGAGGGAACTGCTGGCCAGGTTCGGCATAGTACCCCATTACTTTGCCATCAATAGTTATAGGATAGTGATGTCCATAATTAAGCTGAAAGAACTACACGACCTCGAGTTTATCGTGGCCGACCTCTTTCATACGTACATCATGTCCAGGCACGGCGGGACCGAGCGCAGGTACCTGTCCACACGTAGTGGTAAAGAGCCCCTGATAAATGGGCTTCCCGACACCGACAAGTGGGCTAACTTCTATGTTGAAGTTAGTGGGAGCTATGAATTTGGCAATCAAACAATGCGGCTACATTCGGTGCCGAAGATAAAGGACTTCCGAGGTTGGGTTTTTATTTCTTTATATTGCCGAGTATGATTTATCACTCCTCTGTATTGTTGAAAATGTTGAAGATACCCTCTCCTTACAGATAATCGAGCGATAACCAAGACACAGCATTCATTATCCATTGAGGCTAACATTGAGACGTTGAGGGCTCAAGTTTGCCGCGACGCGCCGACGCTGCTTGACTATATTCCTTCTTACAAGGGGAATTTGATGAGGAAGAAGAAAGAGGCTGGGCCGAGCACAAAAGTTAAAGGCAAGAAGAGGGCTGCCGAGGATCAAGCGGGAGGAAGCAAGCCGAGCAAGAAGGCGAAAGAACCAAGGCTCAAGTTCCCATCTTTAAAGAAGTCAGCCGACTTCTGGTTCCAAAGCAGTCTACCAGCCGACTTTCTAGGTATCAACATTCTGCCTGTCCGAACCCTCATTCCCGAGTTTACCGACGAGATGGGGAGGAGAAATGTGGTGAAGTTGAATCTCAGAGACGGGGCCGCGGCTCGCCAGAAGGAGGCCGCTCCGGCTGAAAATCCTGCGAAGAAGCAGAAGGTCACACAGGACTTCTTTCCCACAAGGCCGTCGACACCACATCCTAAGGAGAGGGACCAAACTGAGTCCTCGGCTGCGGGAGGCTCCAAAGCCGTGGAATAGGCGGCAGGTTCAGGTGGCCGAGCGATTATGCAAGAGTTCGCGCCATCCTTTGCAATGGCCGATGGCAGGATCGTCACTGTCGAAGACAGTGTAAAGGTCGAGCCTGGGTTGGCTGTTACCATGCTGCACGGTCTCGCTCTGCCGAGGGATATGGAGAAAGTTCCAAGGGAGCTGCAGCCGAGCATCGCTCATTTGAGCGCCTACCTTGTTCAGGTACTTGACTTTACTTATGAATTTTCCTTTTTTGTGCTAACTTCTTTCCCTTTTGGCCGAGCTTGACCATCTTTCCTTTTAACAAGCTGGGCAGGCTGCTTTGCGAGTGTCCAACCAGGTCGATCTATTGGCGGCTGAGAGAACGCGGTATCGAGATGACACTAAGACCGAGCGTGAGAAAACTAAGGCCGTCAAGACTGCGCTGAAGCTGGCTAAGGCAAAAGTTGTCGAGCTTGAGAAGGAGAGGGACGAAGCGTTGGAGAAAGCCAAGGAGTCAGACCGCGAACTCGGTCAAGTTCTGAGGAGGGAGAAAAGGAAGATGAAGGAGGTGGACGCGAAGGCCTACCAGGCGGGGTACGATCGAGCCGGAGCTGAGTACATGAGAGATGCTCGGTCGATGGTGAACGAAAAGGTCCAGAAGAGGGTTCCTATTGCGTACCGAAAAGGGTACAAGGCTGGGGTGCAGGCTGCTTGTGCTGTTATGCAGCTAGAGCCTGATATGAACTTGATGAAGACCATCCCTGCGGCCGTAGTGCCCGAGCTCGTGCTGCCGTACACGGAGGAGGAATGTGCCCCACTTCCACCGGAGGAGTTTTCTGAAAGCGAGGACGATGTTGATGATCTGACTGTGGCCGACGCTGAAGGTGGAGAGGATGGCTCTGGTGGGAGGAAAGAGGCCGAGGTTGAGAACGCCGAGCAGGACACCGAACAAGCAGAGAAGAATGATGAAGGGGCTGTTGACGCCGAGGACAGTGCTGCTCGTCTTGCTGAAGCTGCAGCCGGCGGGGATCTGCCCCAACCATAGAGTTTCAAGTTTCTTTAGAGTTGTGTTTTTCTTTGAACTTCTTGAACTTTTGTTGGACTGGACGGCTCCGAACTTGGGAGTTTACCGTGCCAGATGTAATAGATGACTAAGGGTCGGCACCGAACGGTTTACTACGCCGATCCTCCTAGCTTAGGATCTTTCAAAACACTTGGTCTTTATTTCAAAGTTTTTAGATGAATGCATGGCTTCCTTTTGCAATGTTTTTGTTAATGCCGAGCTTGTCTGATTGCCATCACGCCTTCATATGATATTGTGTGTTTGTCCATAGCCCCCACTTTGGTTTGGGTTCGGCAGAATAGTTGAAAGTTTTTCATGATCAAAAACGGTTAAGTATAGATATTGCTGCCGAGCTCTGACCAAAGTAGTATGGCGGTAGTAATAGGTCGCCGAACATGGATGTGTTGTAATCTGACAGGATCCAGCCTTGGACTAGTTTTGAGAGTGCGAAGTGCCCCTTTACCAGTGGATGGGGCTCGGCCAAAGTGTCAGCCCCTGGCCGTGGTAGAGGAGCGTTAGAGAGTAGTGATTGTTTGTGGGTGGTTTGCTCGCCAAATTGCGAGTGTAACCGTTCGGCGGCCGACCATAGTGTCTTGCCAATCCGAGCCGAAGCCTGAGTTCCAAAAGTGTATTTCAGGCTCGGCGGACCATATGTCCAGGGATTGCTTCTTTGGGCGGTGAAATTGGCCGAAGCAAAGGGCTTTTTAAGGAGCCGTTTGGTGGGTGTGACCGAAGTCATCGTTTGTGTGTGGCATTCTGGCCGAGAGTGGAATGATACTTGAAATGTTTTGAAGATTTTTGGATCAAAAAAGGATTGTCATTTCTTTGATATTTCTTCGTGGTACAGGGGAAGTAATAAAAACAGTAACAGTGGGTCGAGGCCCTTCTTTGAAATGCAAAAAGAAAGATGTAAAAGAGTTATGCCGAAGCTGAAGAAAACAAAAACTCGGTATGCATGAAGTGTTGGCCGAAGGTAGTTGTCTTGTTGAAGCGTCACATGTAAGCCTTCCTGAGGTTTTGTGCATTCCACGGGTTGGTGAGCACCTTGCCGTGCATGTCTTCGAGGGTGTAAGCCCCTTCACCAGCAATCTTCACAATACGAAATGGCCCTTCCCAATTAGGCATGAACTTTTTCTTTTTGCTTGCTTGGATGACCTTTCGCCAAACTAAGTCGTCGGGCTTGACCTTCTTGATTCTGACACTTCTGTTGTAGCCCTTGGCAACAGTCTGTTGATACTCGGCAAGCTTTAGCCGAGCGTCATCGCGTTTTTCCTCAGCCAAAATCAGTTCTTGCTCGACGGCTTCGTCATTGGACTGTGGGTTGAAGTGTTCCGTTCGAAGGGTTGGAAACCTTGATTCCAGTGGGATTACGGCCTCCATGCCGAACACCATTGAGAAGGGTGTTTGGCCTGTTGATCGGCGGGGAGTGGAGCGGTAAGCCCATAAAACCCTGGGGAGTTCTTCAGCCCATTTTCCCCTCTTTGAATTCAAACTTCGTTTTATCCCTGCACAGACCGTCTTGTTTGAGGCCTCGGCTTGGCCATTCCCTTGAGGGTAGGCTGGTGTTGAGTTGAAGAATCTGATGCCGAACTCCTCACAGAGACTTGTGAGGCCGTCCCTGACAAATTGGGTGCCGTTGTCGGAGACGATGGCGTAGGGTATGCCGAACCTTGTCACAATGTTCCTCCATACGAATCGTCGGACGTCTGCTTCTGTGATGGTGACCAGGGCCTCGGCTTCTACCCACTTGGAGAAATAATCCGTTGAAATGATCAAGAATTTGAAGCCCCCGGGTGCTGTCGGGAGTTTCCCGACGATGTCGAGCCCCCATTGAGCGAATGGCCATGGACTTGTGATGGGAGAGAGATTCTGAGCCGGCTGCTTGGGGATTGGGGAGAAAAGTTGGCATGGTCGGCACCTTCGAACAATATCCTTGCAATCCTTCTTCATGTTTTTCCAAAAGTATCCTTGACTCATCGCGCGCTGGCATAACGAACATCCACCAGAGTGGCAGCCGCAGCTTCCGGAGTGCAGTTCGTCAAGGACCTCGGCGACCTGATTTGGGTGGATGACAAGAAGATAGGGCCCGGAAATGGATTTTCTATAGAGTTGGCCGTTCTCAGAGAGCCAATAGTACGCGGCCTTGTTTCGGATACGGAAGGCTTCCTTCTTGTCATCGGGTAAGGTATCGGTTCTGAGGAAGGCAACGATTTCATCCATCCAGCTCGGACCAAGTTCAATGTTGAGCACTTCTGGAGTTGTGTCAAAACTCGGGTGGTCAATGTTCCCAAAATTTATGGTTCGGAACTCTGATGCTTTTGAAGCCGACGCGAGGCCAGCAAGTGCGTCGGCATGTGCGTTGTGCTCGCGGTTGATCTGCTCGATGTTGAAGGTCTTGAAGCGAGTAATGAGTTCTGCTGCCATGGTTTGGTACTTCATCATCCGTGGATCCCTAGCTTCGTAGTCCCCCAGAACTTGATTGACTATGAGTTGAGAGTCGCAGAACACGGCTAAGTTGTCAACCTTCATTGCGATTGCCGAGCGTAGGCCAGCAAGCAGAGCTTCATATTCGGCCTCATTATTTGTGGCAGGAAAATCGATGGTGATTGCACTCTCGTGAAGTGTTCCGCATGGTGAGACCAAGACGACTCCGGCACTTGCACCGTTGTTGTTGGAGGCGCCGTCAACTTGCATTCGCCAAGTGTCTCCCTGAAAGAGGAGCCACCGGTTCTCTTTTGGTTGGTGTTCGGCAGAGGGTTGGGTGGGTATAGTGTGTAGGAGCTCAGAGTCTTCTGGGGTGAGCTCAGCAATAAAGTCGGCGAGGACCTGCCCCTTTATTGCTGTCCTTGGTTCAAAACGGATATCGAAGTTCGCAAGCTCGACCGCCCACTTCGAAACTCGGTTTGAGAGGTCGGCTTTTTGAAAAAGTGCTTTGAGAGGGTGCTCGGTCAACACTGTTATTGTGTGCGCCTGAAAGTATGGCAGAAGTTTCCTTGCCGTAGATACCAGGGCGAGTGCCAGTTTTTCCAGTGGAATGTATCGAGTCTGGGCGGGTAGGAGTGTCTTACTTGTGAAATATACTGGCATATCGTCGGCCCCTTCTCGCCGAACAAGCACTGAGCTAATTGCGTGGCTCGAGACTGCAAGGTAAAGATAGAGATTTTTGTATTCTTTGGGCTTTACCATTAGCGGTGAAGAACTCAGGTAATCTTTGAGCTCGGTCAACGCTCTGTCGCAGTCCGGCGTCCACTCAAAACTTCGTCGGCTTTTCCCTTTGAGAGCGTGAAAGAAGGAGTGGCACTTGTCGGACGATTTGCTGATGAAGCGGTTGAGGGCCGCCGCCATCCCAGTTAGTTTTTGTACCTCTTTGATTGATCTTGGTGGCCGAAGGTCGGCCACTGCCTTGATTTGGTTGGGGTCGGCTTCGATGCCGCATCGTGTGACCAGGTGGCCAAGGAATTTACCGGCACTTACGCCGAACGCGCATTTCTCTGGGTTTAAACGGAGTTTGTGGAATTTAAGGATCTCGAAGACCTCGGCCAGCTCCTTCAAATGGTTGTGCTCCTTTTGACTTTTGACAACGAGGTCGTCAATGTATGCTTCCAGGATGTTGCCTATTTGTGCATAGAGCATCTTGAAGATCGCTCTGTTGAATGTGGCTCCGGAGTTCTTTAGACCGAACGGCATCACCCTGTAGCAAAAAATTCCATGTGGAGTAATGAATGCTGTTTTCTCCATGTCAGCCGGGTCCATAGCAATCTAGTGATAGCCACGGTAGGCGTCCAGAAAACTAAGCCGAGCATGGCCGGCTGTTGCATCTACGAGCTGGTCGATCTTTGGTAGTGGGAACCGGTCCTTGGGACAGGCGTCGTTAAGATTCGTGTAATCGACGCAGACTCACCACTTTCCATTCTTTTTCTTGACGACCACCGTGTTGGATAGCCAGGTTGGGTATTGCACTTCCTGAATGGCGTTGGTGTCGAGGAGTCGGTTGACTTCTTCGATTACGGTGTCAGTGTGCTCTGGTGCCGAACGTCGAGCCCGTTGAACGACTGGTTTGGCGTCCTTTTTTATGTTGAGAGAGTGGCAAATAAAGTTGGGATCCACCCCTGGCATTTCCTCCGGGGTCCATGCAAAGACTTCAAGATTGTTTTTAAGGAACAGGAACATCTCCTCTCGCTCGGCGTCAGATAGTGAGGAGCCAAGCAAGAAGAAGCGTGATCCGTCCTCGTTGATGGGCATTTTCACCAGGTCCTCCTCAGCTTTGTCCTCGGCCTTTTGGCCGACGTCTTCGATTATGGCCAAGTCTGGAACTTCAACCCACTGCACTTGTTTTGCTTTGGAAGAACTGTGTACGGTGGAGACGTAGCACTTTTTGGAGGCGATTTGGTCACCTCGTAAGTCTTCTTATCTCCTAGTGGTGCCGATGAAGCGGACGAGTTGGTGGTACGTGGAGGCAATGGCTTGCATTCCGTGAAGCCAATTTCGTCCCAGGATGGCGTTGTATGGGCTCGGCACGTTGACGATGATAAATTCAACCGAGAGTGTTTTTGTGCCGACGACGACAGGGAGGAAGATTCGGCCAACCGGCCAAACCGGTGCTCCGCTGAAGCCGATGAGGGGTACTTCGGTTGGTAGTAGTGCCGATTCTGGGAGTTCCAGCTTTTTGAATAGATCGTAGTACATAACCTCGGCCGAGCTCCCTTGATCGATGAGGACGCGTTTGACGTCGTGAACGCCGATCTGGACGGTAACGACGAGGGCGTCTGAATGCGGTGTTTGAACGTGTTCAAGGTCATGTTCGGTGAAGCTGATCGTCCACTTTGGTACGTCTTGTGGTCATTGACGCTTGGATCCGCATCCGACGGAGAGTATTTCCTTTGAAGTCGAGGCGTGATTGATGTCGACTTTGAGGGCAGTCTCGGACGCCTTGGTTACTGGGCCGTGGATGACATGGATCAGCGGGTGTTGTTCATTGGGGTTGGGATTTGTCTGCCGGGCGGGCGTCTTTGAACGATCAATGTATTGATCGAGATGACCTTGAGCCGCAAGCTTCTCAAGGAGAGCCTTGTATGGTGCACAGGCAGTCGTGTAGTGGCCGAGCTCGTTGTGGTAAGTGCATTTTTTCCTTGGATTTTGATCCGGTTGGCCAGTGTCGGTTCCGAGCTTGCCCGTCGGCCATTCAAACCACGGTTGTCTCATTATTTCCTTCAGAAAAGACCAAATCGGTTCTTTGAAGTGAGTGGTTTCGGCCACGTAGTCATGCTCCTTCGGCGGACGCTCCTTCCCCTTTTTGATGTTGTGCACTTGCTTCTTTGGCTGCGTTGGTTGGGTTGCCACTTGTGCTGGCAGCTGGTGCACGGTCGAGGAGAATGGATTGGTTGAGCTCGGGATTCCCTGGGCCGCTCTGTCTGCATAAAATTCCTCGAGAGCACAAAATCTTTCCACGACGCGCATCAGTTCACCCATGCCGTGTGGTGGGCGGATGGCGAGTTCGTCTAAGATCTTGCTGCCAGTTTCCAGGCCGTTTTTGAAAGTGCGCGCAGCCCAATATTCATCGATTCCTGGAATTTCATTGAATAGCTGCCAATAACGCTCGGCATATTGCCTGAGGGTTTCCGACGATAGTTTTCTCATTTGAGACAATGATTCAGGCTCTTTAGCCGTTTTGTTGCTTGTGATGAAGCGTGTGTTGAAGGCGCGTTCAAGGTCGGCCAGGTTCCTTACGGATCTAACGGGCAATTTGTTGAACCACTGAAGTCCGAGGGAGCCGAGGCTGGATGGGAACGCCTTGCATTTTACCTCATCTTTTAGCGTGCAGAGCTCAATGGTTTGTCTGAAGTGGATGAGGTGAGTGTAGGCCTCACACGTCGACGGATCGAACTTCGTGAATTTGGGCAGATGGAAAGTGGGCTCTGGTGGCGTGTTGATTATGTGGGTGGTGAAAGGGGAAACGACGAGATCTTTTAGTTGTCGTTCGAACCCTGGGCGCGGTGGTTTGCCTTGTTCGTCCGTTTTTGATATCTTTGAATCCCTTTCCTTGTGTTCTTTTGCCGCCGTCTTCTGGGCTTCCCTCCGCCGAATCTTGTCTCGCAGGTCCGTCGCTATTCGGCGTGGGCCGTCGACGGTTTTATCCTTGTTGCGACGGAATTTGTTCTCATCGTTCGCGCCTTCAATATGTACGCCTTTCCCGTTGCGCCGAGCGTGGTGCTCGTCGTCCTTGTTTTCAATCGGGGTGCTCCCTAGGCGTTCGGAAACATGGGGTCTGGTCCGTGCAGAGTCTCGGCTACGGTGCGAGGCCGTCGTGCGAGAGAACTCTGCGCGACCAGTCGAGTACGTGCTTGTATACAACTCGGTATCCCTTGTCCTAGTTCCGTCGTGATGGCTTCTAGAACGATGTGTTCCGGATACGGTGGGTTGCTTGTAGAGGATGATTTCTCTGGCGTCGCCTGGTGCTGGAGTGAAGCCTAGGCGGTCTTTCACGGATCCGCGTTGGCCTCCCTCGTTCAGACGCCCTTGTGGTGGTGGAGGTGGAGGCGGAGGCGGTGTTTGCCCTCCTCTACCCCTTTCTCCACCAGATCTTGATGCGGCAGGGGTGGCGTCCTGCTGCATGCGTTGCTTCATTTGGGCCACCTCTGCCCTTAGCGCGGCCAGTTCATTGTCGCGTTCGTCGTCGCGACGCTGCAACAGGCGGATGTACGCCGAAGTTATGTCGTCTGAGACGGGCGAGAGCCCGGACCCAGGGGCGAGGGAGAGGGACATGTGCCTTTCGAGGGTTGGCGTGGAATTGACGTTTCCACCTGCGTCTTTGGCCCCCGAAATGGTTGCATCTGCTAGATCTCCGCCCATGGTAGGTGATTTTGTGATTGTTCTACGAAGGAGTAAGGGGTTTTGGAGGGTGAGAGAGCCGTTTAAGTCAGAAGTGTTTCACGTCGGGTTCACCAATTGTGTGGCCCGTGATCCTTTGATCCCCGATCCTTCGTTGGTGGTTCGATGATGGGTTGGCTTTCTTCTCCTAGCCTGCACAAGGAACGCACGACTAAGACCTGGCCGGGGGTTGTCCCGGCAAGGCCCTCCGGCGAGAGGATGAGTATAGCGTAGAGAGGAAGCAGAAAGCTTTTGAGAGAGTAAGTGTGAGTATTGAGTAGTGTGTACCTGTTAGGGTTACCATCACTAGGTATTTATAGCGCCTTCTGGCTTGCTCTCCAAGTACGATCGCGTGCCTTCCACGGGCCAAGTGACGTCATAGCCACGTCAAAGAGTAGATCTGATAACCGTTTTCAGGGCTGAGCCGGCACACCCATGTGCGCCCGTGATCATCTTCTGTTATAACCGCTTCTGCACGCGGCAGGACGCGTGGCTTTACAGCTAGCCACCGTCGGCTGCACGCCGTGCTCCGAAGACAGCCGAACGCGGGCAACGCCGAGCATGGCCACGAGTTTAATGAGGGAAGCAACATCGACGGGGGCTCTGCCGACGACACAATTCGAGCGTAGATTAGTTCACTGCCGAGCTTGAACCAAACCAAACATTCATGACGAGTCAGCGTCGGCACTCCGTGCACGAAGCCTTCGATCGGTTCATGGCGGGTATGGTCCGCACTATTGCGTATATCTGGGTTCGGTCGTGCGAACATTTACGTTCGGCCTGCTACAATAGCCCCTCAATTTCTGCCAATGCCGTACGCATGGTAGAGATTGAAATCGAGCCTTAGGCCGAACATTGTTGACTTGCCGAGCGCATATTTGTTTGATAAAGACGGACTCCAGCGGAGCCTGACTAACGACGACGTCATCGGGGGCCAGCAGCTCCCTCAAAAATGGATGAAGATGGAACCGAAGACCAGCCTCACAAATGGCCATAAGGGGAACCGTTATGTGCTCGGGGCAGTGTTCCCTCTTATCTCGAATACGGTTGCTAGCCACCTGACTAACGACGACGTCATCGGGGATGTCATACTCTCGGCAAAAATTCTCATACTCATTGGGATTCCCACTGAAGTAATGAGCATGAGGACAAACTTGGCCCCTTTCGTAAAGATCGGCAACCTCCCTATTCTCGGACTGGGTTTCACTATTCCTAGATCGTGAAGAGGTGGTGGCTTCGGCTTATGAACGAAATCTGGATTGGGCTTCAGGACTTAGCTCGGGCTCGGCATCAGAATGTGTAGTGGGGGTGAAGGTTATCTCAGGCTCGGTATTGTACCCACCGTCGTATTCGTAATCACGCTCGGCGTCAGAGTCGCTGGAACCTGACATGTTCATAGCGATTGAAAAAGACTGTCGACGGCGTCTGTGTCTTTCCAAGTATTCTCGGATAATCAAGTCTCCGGAGTCGTCCCCTGAACTTTCGGAGTCGGATGAAATAACGATGACTGGGTGAGCCAGACCTAACAAAGCAAGGAGAAAATAATGAGAAACCTCGTCGTCGGCCAGAAGGCAAGGATCTCGCTACGCTCGGCTTCCTAACTGGCCCACCCTATTTTCACCCCCAGACTCAAGATCGGGAAACACGGACTCGAGTCGGTGGGCTCAGCCAACCTCGTTGACGGCCAAACCCACCAGCATCAAAAGTGGGGCTCGACCAACCCCATTGTCGGCCAAGCCCACCAGCATCGAGGCTGGGGCTCGAAAGAACAGGTTGAGGCCAGAGATGAGCATCACTGTTCATTCCCAACGTCATATTGTTCACGCGAAACCAAAAACTCCCCAAAAACCCAGAAAAATGAGGGAAAATAGCAAAAACGTTAAGAGGAGTAAAAAAACGAACTCATACCTGGGATTTTTTGCAAGATCTGATGGCGAATCCGCTGGAAATCAAGGCTGTGAGATGAACAGGCGGAGGGGCGAGCTCTAGCAATGGAAGTCTAGATAGAGAGAGTCTCGTCGTCCTTTAAATAGAGGTAGGGTTAGGGATTTGAATTTCCCGCCCATCATCACACCGCCGAACCAACAGCCATTAAACGTCTGACACGTGGCGCAGATGAGACGGCCATGCAGAGCCCTACGTATGCCAACTGTCCTTTCATCCACCGTGCCCAAGCAAAAAGTGACACCTGGCGGGCTCTTATTGGCACTCGGCTCTGGCAGTTGTTGTTGCTTCAAGGATAAAGATGAACGAGGCTCGACCAACTCTCATTAATGATTCACGTTCGGCCATCGGTGGGAATCGGTCAAGCTCAGTATCAATCTCCACCACGCGCTCGGCGTCGGCAGAGATTGAGGGGCTATTGTAGCGGGCCGAACATGATTATCTATACTAAGCCTGAATATTAGCATCAGACCAATCCATAGCCAAACGTGGGATTGGGCTCGGCTTCTAGCCGAGGCCCGTCGGTCCACGAATGACGCTCTCACCTTACGTTCAGCTGAAGGCGGTGGTAACTCAGGCTCGGCCACCCTCAGGAAGGAAGTTCCGTCGGTGGGTTCCTCTTGCGGCTAGGCTCGGCCAAGCTTGGGGCTAGGCTCGGCCAAGCTTGGGGCTCGGTCACTTGCTGAGTCACGTGCTCTCTCCACGTGCAGAAACGGTTACGCCAAGGGATAATGATGAGCGCACGTGGGAGTGCCAGCTCATACAAAAACGGTTACTAGATCTATTCCATGATGTCACCATAGCGTCATTTGGCTTGTGCAAAGCACATGTCCGTACTTGGAGAGCAAGTCAAGAAGGCTCTATAAATATCAAGTGATTGCAACCCTAAAAGGTACATGCTTCTACACACTTATACTGTTAAAAACTCCAGTCTACTGCCTCTCTCTCTGCACATACTTATCCTCTCGCCGGAGGGCCTTGCCGGGGCAACCCCGGCCAGGTCTTAGTCGTGCGCTCACTATGCAGGTTAGGGTAAGAAGGCTGAGCAATCACTGAACCACCAGAGGAGGAATGCGGGTCAAGGATCACGGGCCACACACTATTCAATTGAAAACTCGAGAACAAAACTCAAAATAACCATATGAAACCCATTTGCTTACCAGTGATGGTGGGAGAGTGGTTAACTTTGATCTCGGTTGTTCCCGCTACTTGGGTGAGCGCAAAGTTCGATCAGCCACTTTTGGCAGTGCTCCGAAATAGAAGAAATCCCTTGGAGAGAGAAAAACCATAACCTGAGAAGTACTCATACCTACGACAACATGAAGCATGTATGTAATCGGTGTTCTTTCGGTCTATGCCATGGGAATGAACAAAACCTAAACCCATACTTTTTATAGTGAAAGATGTGAAGAACTACAAACCTTTTGGGGTTAATAAGAACTACATGCCATCGATTCGAACCTGAGAGCCTTGAACGGTGGTGGTTCCAGTGGTGACTCGTCGCGCCGGTCGGTGGTGTTAGTGGTTTCCAATCGGGATCGCCAGAGAGGAGCGACTGGGATTCGGTTTCCGAGGGCTTGCGGTGGTGTTGTGGGTAGGAGGGAGAGAGGGATGCGGTGGGTCTATGGTGGTGGGTCGATCGAACAGAGAGAGAGAGAGAGAGGGAGGGAGACAACGGTAGAGTGATTTTTTCCCAAAAAAAGAAAAAGAAGAAAAGGACAATGGGAGTGTGAGGGATGGGAATAAGGGTGCGGCTAGGGTTTCCACAAAATGCCATTTATCATAACCCTGGATGGATTAAGTATCTACCAAAATGCCATCATAAAATGAATGGTGGAGATTTATGTAATGATATGGATAAATCTTGATCATTGGTTGTCTATTGGATTCAAACACAACTCTGTTTTATTATATAGATGTCCACTACTTTTTTGGACAATTTTGCCTGCTTTTTTCAATTGTGCCCTTCCAATCCACATTCCCACGGTTTGGAATGGGGATGTTGTGAGCTTGTATGTCATTTCGCATTGGAAAGTGGTGTTTGGACAGTTGATTCTATTTGTGGGTATAATTTGGGGTATGGAGAGGAGCTGGTCCCTTGAACCAAGCCCATCTTTCTTTTCTTTTTTCTGCTCCTACTGCTGTTGTTGTTGTCTGTGAGATAACATGAACCACGGATGCCGAATAATTTTTCCTCAACTATGAGAGGCTGTGATGATGTACATCTCTTGAGTTCATATATGTTCACAGAATGGGAACCATTTCTTAGCTTGGCAAGTCTGACGCCTGTAGGAGAGTAGACTAATTTGTCCTCCCTCAATGGAGCAACTATCTTTGCAGTCATGGTGGGAAATCCCTTTTGTTCTTCTATCAAAATGTAGATCTGAGCCTCAACCTCCTTTTTTTTGAGAAATGGGACCAATTTCTTGGCTTGGCAAGTCTGAGGGCCTGTGAGTAGACTAATTGGTAAGCTTATGATGTTCTCAATACAAGGTAGATAAAGCTGATTGGCCAAATGCTTATGCGGTGGGGCCATTTAATAGAAACTTTCCTTGCCACATATGAATATGTTTTGTTTAGATGGGTTTGGGGGGGGGGGGGGAGATCTTAAAGATTTGTTAACACATTGCAAGTTGTGGTGTTAATTGTGTTGTGAGACAAGATAGATTTATAGGCTGATTTTCATAATAAACATTTGTTAGGATACATTTGGCCATTCATATCCACCTAGGTTCATGAAGCTTCCGTGACAATTTTGAAGTTTAGTACACGAGTCCCTTATTTTTATGGATGTTTGTTTACTGTATATTTCATCCAATGAAGACATGTAGGGTACCTGTGGGCTCCCCTACCCGGCGCGCCCTTGAAGAGTCGCCACTCGGATTTTTGAGATGAATGATCCGAGAAACCGAGAACTCGATTAAAAAAGGCTTTTGGTCTAGCGAAAACATCGAGACTTTGGGTTCGGGAGCCACATTACGAATGGGAAAGGTTTTGTTGAAAAGCACCACAATCGCCCGGTGAAACCGGTCTCTACTAAACATTATCAAAAAGGGGAAAATTTTGAATATCCTTCGGAAAATCAAACTCTTTAATAAACAAGCAAGGGGGGAAGGGACATGGGAAAATATATCACATTGGTGTGCACGTGGTGTTTGCTGTACAGAAATGATGAGTGAATGATATGTTGCAAAACAAAATAATTAATCAACAAACTGTCCAGATCATAACCATTCTCACATGGCTTATCATAATGTCGCGCACGACCTTATGATATGTCGTGCGGTTAACCTTCTCTGCTGTCAGACTGTCATTAGAACCAAGAATAACGCCTGGTGTATTGTATACCCCATACGATGTTTCTTAAAGACATCAGAAGATACACAACTCCTGACCCATTTCGGAACTATACCATTTCTTCAAGTCATGAATATGAAACAACTTTTGATGCATTTGATCACTTGAAATGATTAAGAAAAACATCATTTAGAAAATGAAACATGGCTTGTAGATATGGTCTTATTCTGAAAAGTACCGATGACAGTATCTCAGTAATACAAACAGGCCTGGTGAAGAATGGCCATGATCCAACAGTTTAAACAAATAAATAATAAATAATGAAAGACCGTGCACCTGAACATACTACGCCGTGCCACGCATCAGAATGCCGCGCGGCGTGGTATGCCCAGTCAGTGGCTATTTTATCTTTTGAAAATGATTTTTAAGTCAGTACTTAACCAAAAGAGGTTGAGCCTGATGGCAGAAGAGTCCCCTCAGGGCCAGGACATGGCCTAGCCCAAGGAAACTTGATTTTTACCTTTGATCTTGAGCTTGAATGAAGACGGACGGCGATGGATGAGTGTGGACAAGGACGGATGACGAAGGATGAGTGTGGGTTTGAGTGGTTGTTAGGTATTTTGGTAGGTGGGATCTCAAAGTTAGTAAAAGGTTGAGCTTTGAAGGTGAGGAGAAAAATGGAGTGATTTTAAAAAAGAAATGCCTAGAGAATGTTTTTAGAGCAACATTCTCAAGGTTTGGGAATAGAGAGTGAGTGTATGGGCAATATGAGAGAGAGAGGTTAGGGGTCCCTTCTCTTGAGTAGAGGGGTGTATTTATAGGCAAGAGCCAAGGATTTTGAATTCAAATGGGGGAGGTGCTTTCTGGGCGGGCTAGAAGTGCCTTTTCAGCTAAGCCGTTTTGTAGCTGTGGCTCAAGTGGGCGTGGCCGATAGCTTTCTGAGCCAGTCGGAACATTACCTAAAATGCCATGCGGTTGACTTCATGATGGCATACGGTATAGCGAATTTTGGTGTATCGCGCAGTGTAGAAGTGTTACGTGCTGCATTCTAGGTTCAGTCCAGGGCTTTTGGGTTTTTTTGGGTTTCTGGGCTTTTGGGTTATCTGGGTTTTTGGGTTGAGGGAGTCCTTCATTCAAGCTCTCAAAGGTATTGTTTCCTTTATTTCATCATCGGGGCGTTTAAAGAACCTCCGAGGTTCGGATTGGGGTGTCTACAGTAGTCCCTCTTTAATGGAACTCGGATACCATTGGTTGGTTCGAGTGACGCTTAAAGAATAGGTATCCCAATCCGTTGCTCTAAAGTCTTTAAACAGAGACAAAAACGTATGAAAAATCAGAGTGCAAGCAAATGATGATGGTGGTCACGCTCGTGGAGCTGCCTACGTACCCCGTTTGGAGGGATCAGACCAACTTAGTTCAATTGGGACAATGCACGTATGTTGATGCAAGCAGATAGTGTTATGCGAGGAAGAGTCCCATAGGATGAGATGCTCAGACGGCGAAGAGACTTGATTTTTTGAAAGGCTTTAATTTTCTTGAATTTTGAATTTTGGAAATAGCTTTAGCTTGAATTTTAATAGCTTGAATTTTGAAAGAGACTTGAATTTGAATTTTGAAAAGCTTGAATTTTGAAGATATTGAATTTTGAAAGAAGCTTGAATTTCGAAAGAGACTTGAATTTGAATAGCTTACATTTTGAAAGAGACTTGAATTTGATTAACTTGAATTTTGAAAGGGACTTGAATTTGAATAACTTGAATTTGAATTTTGAAAGAGACTTGAATTTTAAAAAGCTTGAATTTTGGAAGAGATTGAATTTGAATAGCTTGAATTTTGAAGACTTTGAATTTTGAAAGAAGCTTGAATTTTGAAAGAGACTTGAGTTTGAATAGCTTGAATTTTGGAAGAGACTTGAAATTGAATAATTTGAATTTTGAAAAGCTTGAATTTTGAAAGTGGCTTGAACTTGAAGAGCTTGAATTTGACATTCGATTGAGACAATACATGAATGATGATGCAAGTTGATATGTCATGGAATATCACATGAGCATGTAAAATCAATGCAAATATGACAAAAGTGAGTCCCGGAAGACGAAGTGCTAGACAAAGTGAAGTCCCAGAGGACAAAATGCAAGACAAAGTGCAGTCCCAGAGAACGAAGTGCAGATAGAGTGCGAGTCCCGGAGGACGAAGTGCTAGACAGAGTGTAGTCCCAGAGGACAAAGTGCGAGACAAAGTGCAGTCCCATAGGACGAAGTGTAGATAGAGTGCGAGTCCCGGAGGATGAAGTTCTAAACAGAGTGCTAGACAAAGTGTAGTCCCAGAGGACAAAGTGCAGATAGAGTGCGAGTCCCGAAGGACGAAGTGCTAGACAGAGTGTAGTCCCAGAGGACAAACCACAGCTCGAGGGACTAATGGCTTCTAGGTCGGTTAGACCATAGCTTGAGAAAAACTACAGGCTTAAAAGACCGTGGATTGATCTTGAAATTGACTCTTGAACAATCATTTGAGATTTGCCAATGACACCGAACGACAACGATGGTGATATTCCTTGAAAAAACAGGGGACATGTCTGAGCACCCTATTTGCTTTACTGTCTTTGGCCAGTGGACCGGTATTCTCAGGAGCTTCAAATTTGGGTTGGATTCGTGCCGGATTTGAGCTGGGGTTTGCCTTTGGCCGGGGTTTGAGTCTTGGATTTTCTTTTCCTGGTAGACGAGATTGAGCTGATGTACCCCAGTGAGTAACGACCCCCAGTCCCAATGTTTTTGACAAGCAGTTGACCAAGCGCAGTCCGGGCTATGATTACAGCCTAACGAGCTTCTCTCAGGGGTGACTTTCATGAGTTTAGGATTGACAAGACCAAGACGACTGGTTCAACCTTTTAGCAAAGGGGGTGGATTTTGACAGGACTACGTTGACTCAAATATACGATGGAGGGAAAGACCGTTTATGAATGAAGTGACTGTCGAATAGTGCCTCTGTTTGGGTGGAGAGTTTGACTCTTTGAAGAAAACAGGATTCATGTCCCATAATTTATGACAAACCAGGTTTTTTGTGATTTTTCCCTTCGAAATTTGTTTTACTCCATCAATTGATCAAAACACGAGAGTTTTTATCATGAACCAAGTTGCTAATGGTGACCCATGTCCCCGTTTGGATTTTTGCCTTGATTGATGCGGGTTTCGCACAATGCCTCGATGTATTGATGCCCTTTAACGTAACACCTAGGATTCTTGCTATCAAGTTGTGCTTTCCAATCCGAAAGGACTTTTTGGGTTATAATGTGGGCCATAGTTTGGGCTTGACAAAGAAAGGATATTAGGCTCAAAAAAATTCACTTTCTTTTGGGTTTTCAAAGCTAGCAGCTATCTTTGAATTGTAGGTGCCTTCTTTTCATTTTTCATTTGCTTTCTCATGCCTTCAATGCCTTTCAGTGTGTTTGGCACTTTCATCCTGTTGATGCTTTGAATCTCATGCCTTCAATGCCTTTCAGTGTATTTGGCACTTCACCCTTTTGATACTTTGAATTTCAATGTTTCTTCTGGCACTTTTATTTTTCATTTCACCCCGATGCAGAGGATAGCTGGCCAGCTAGGCTTCTTTTTCAAAGAATTTGATTGGGGCTCAAAAGGGGCTATCAAAAGGTATATCTTTTTGTGTTGGATGAAAGAAACGATGGCCTTTCTTCATTTTGGATTGCGCAACCCAACAACTGAACCCTAGATGCTTATTGAGAGGCTTTTGTCTGCTCTAACTTTTGCCTAAGTCAGATTATGAGATCGTGACCTAGCGAGCTTTTATTTTTTATTTTTTATTTTATTTTTCAGAGTTAAGGCATTGTTTATTGGAATGGCGTCGAGGAGCGGTTCCTTGAAATTGTTCTTTTTGCATGGGGTGATGGTTCAATCAAAAATCATCTCGTGTTTTGAAGTGATTATTATGATTCTCAAGTGATGGCGGAAAACAATTCCGAGTTGGGCCAGGGATAATCACAAAAACCTGAGTTTATTATGATGATTTTGACACAAATATGCGACACTTGAAAGACAGCAGCCGAACCAGCAGGGTTTGACTCGAAAGACTATGACCGAACCTTGGGATTGACTCGAATGCTCATGACTGGGCCTCAGGGTGAGGCTGCCTACGTATCCTTTTGTGAAGGAATCAGGTCATAACGTAGTTCAGGGTTACAAAACTGACTCTTTGTTTTTTTGTTTTTGTTTTTTTTTTTTTTGACAACAATCATGAATTTGAAAACATATAGACACGAAAGCATGAAAGACTCGAAATATAGACTGACACAATAAGGATGAAAACTTGACTCGAAATTTCAAAGATTTCCAAAACTCGTGGAGAGTCGGACAGTTGCCTGGCTCTTGACATTTTACTCCTCTTCGCTGAAGAAGGCGGCGTTGATGCGAGGATTGCGCTTGGGCATAGGGTCTGGCTTTGGTTGAGGAGGTGCCTTAATGACCTTGTTGTCAATGAGGTCTTGGATAGCATGGCAAAGGCAGATGCAGTCGTTTGTGTTATGGCCGGGCATTTGATGGAAGATGCAGAAGGTACCTGGGTTATGGGATGCTGAGAGCTTTTGAGGTAGAGAAGCTGGAGGGAGTGGCTTGATGAGGCCAGCTTTGAGGAGCTGGATAAACCATGGATTGGGGTGCGGAGAAGCGGGATGAGGTTCTCGATTTGGTGCTGCGGTTAAGTTGAGGGCTCGTTGTGGTACCGGGGGTGCCCCTAACGGAATCTTTGCTTGTATTGCAAGCCTTGCTTGCTTCGGCTAGGCCTTTGACATTTCGGAGAGCTTCATCTTTGAGGGTGAACGCCCTTCATCCATGTCTTCCTTAGCATTTTGCTTTAGATTTGGATCCGAGACTATGATGGTGAGGAGACTATCCATCTTTTGTGTTAAAGCCCCTATTTGGATCATTTACGTATCCATTTTCCGGCCCATTTCCTCCACAGCATTCCTCAACACTTTAAGTTCTGTTTGCTCCGTCGTTGGTTCAAATTCCAATACTGAAATACTGGATTCATCGGGAATGGGTACAATTGGTTTGGGTAGGTGAGCAGAGATGATATAATGAGTGGGGTCAAACGTAGTAGAGCTGGTGTTGATGTAGTTAATGTGGTGATTTGACAAGGTGCTTGATTCCTTTGGTGGCGGAAGGATGGTTTCGCTATCGATAAGGTCTTGAATTTTGTGACGGAGACGGTGACACTTATCGGTAACATGGCCGGACATTTGGTGAAAGGCGCAGAAGGCATTTGGGTCATGGTAGGCTGGAAGCTTTTGAGGCAGAGGAGTTGGAAGGAGTGGCTTGATGAGACCGGCTTTGAGGAGCTGTTCGTAGAGTGTGGATAGGGGTGTGCTGAATTGGGTGAAGGTGCAAGTTAGTTTATCAGCTATCTGGTTTATTTTTAGGGGTTTGGCATATGAGGAGTTCCCGACGTGGAAGGTATTGCTATTTTCGAAAAGGACTTCGCCATTGTCGGGATGGAGTCCCTTGCCTTTTAAAGTGGGTTCTTTCTTCTCGAGGGTACCATCCCTAAAGGCTTCTTCAACAGCCAATCTAGAATCGTAGAAGGTCTCAAAATTGAGAGACGATTGCGACAAAACCATGTATGGGCAAAGGCACTGGTCAAGTTTTTTGTGATGATACGCATCTACTCTTTTAGGTCTGGCTTATTGTGCATTTGGGCAGCTTTGGCTCTCCACCTTTTTACATAGTCAGCAAAACTCTCATTTTCGCCCATTTTGGTGTTCTCAAGTTCTCAGGTGGTCATTTTCAGCTCAACGTTGAAGTCGTATTAGGACACAAAAGCCATTCCAATGTCCCCCCATGTCTTTTTCTTCGAGGGTGCCGAGGAAAGGAACCATTGTAGAGCCAGGCCAGTAAGTGACTCGTGGAACAATTGAGCCATGGCGTCTTTTTCGACCCCTCGCATGGAAAGGGACCCAACACACCCTAGCAGGTGGGCCTTTGGATCAGTAGTCCCATCGAATTTGGCAAAGTCCATCCCTTTGAACTTCTCAGGCAGTTTTGCATTGGGAAACAGACTTAAACGATCCATGTCTATTTCACCCCTCCCCATCCTTTCTGTTTTGAGGATAGATTCCTCGAGTTTGTTGATTTTAGCAATCAATTCTGCCACTCGGGGGTCAGCGACGGGCGCATCCCCGGCGAGCGATGATTCAGGACTCGGAGTAGATTTGGCTGGTAGGCGGTCACTAATTTCTTGCATTGATTCGAACGTCATGGTCATGTTCTTTTGGACATCGGCGACGACTGACTTGAGCTGACCATCTATGTTCGTAATTGACTGCCTGAATTGATCTTCTAGGTCGACCAAAGCCTGCCTAATTTCCCCTATTTCATTCCTTTGACCCACCATTTCAGATATCACCACCGGTGACTGAGCAACCCTCCTTTGAGCCGGACGGTTCCAATTGGGTGAAGTCCTTCTCTTTGTGCGACAAATGTTTCAGAACTGACAGTAAAGCAAAAATGCGGCTCAAATCCTACCCGAGAATCATGCCCATGCAATGTCGTCGGCGTCGTCTACATCCTAAGACTTACCTCAGCTCCAAATCTCACTTAGGCTATGATCGTACCAAGGGTTTCAGCAACCACGGGTAAGTTGTGTCAGGCAGGTTAAATTTTGAATGCTTCGAAACCAGAGCCAATCTCCTTATCTTGACCATCTGAGACAAAGCAATGAGGTTGCCGAAACCTAGATACAAGCACATCCAAAGGCTAAATCCAAACCAGAGGGGCCATTCGGGCACGACTAACACCGGAGGTATCTCAAACTCCATAGATTTTAAGTCTCCTAGACTCACAGAAAACGGTTTTAAAAAGTTGCTTCGATCCTCAGAGTTTCTTTTGACAGTGTATCCTTTATAAACAACGAAGCTTAAGAGATGTCAAAACAAACTAAGTCTTCATTTATTTTTTGTTTTTTTTTTTTGCAAAGGTTCAATTTTCTGTTTTTGAAATGACGTGGTAAAAATGACACAGTACTGTGACTAGAACGGCGTGAGCGACATGGCGCTATTAGCCTAAATGGTGTAAGTATCACAACATTATTACTTTAGTCATTTCTTCATATATTTTTTCTTCATTTTTTTTTGAACATTTGATTGAAAAATGCATCGAAGACTTAGTAAGAATTGATTTCCCTCAAACGCGTCATTTTAAGGACTAATTAGTATTAAGCAACGTGTGTCCCATGGGGCACGACTCTTCGTCGGATGTTAGCAACCTTCTAAAGACCGTGGAACCTAGAATTATTCTAAAAGGCGGATTAGCCTACCAGTTTGCGGGGGCCTAACCTCTAGCATGCATGAGTGCGTGATGAATGTATGATGTGCATGATGCATGACAATATAAGATGAGCACATAAGCAGGATATGGCACATAGTAAAAGTAAAGGGGTCCCTGTCCTAGTTTGGAAGGTTCTACAGTTATGTACATGTAGACACCTCCCAAACGGGGCATCGCCATATAGATTGATCATGTTCGTTTGCTCGATTGGTTGCTCGCTTCGTAAATCAAAATCATGGACATTCCCATGGCTAGGAACATCGCCACATGATAACGGTTATCATCAAAATAGAGTCGCCACCCAGTTTATTAAAACTGGGAAAATAGATAGAGATTCTGGATACGGGAGCCAAAAGTACAATAAGGGGAAGGTGTTAGGCACCCCTCTTTGCCCAGTCGTGAGACTGGCCCATAGTCATTCAACATAAGACATATAGATGCTTTGTTTAATTCCAACATATAGTCTGTTTATTTATTCCTTTAAACAGTAAGCAAAGTGAGCCAGTGCGATAAGTAAGCATGCATCAGAAAGCAGAGAAAGCAACAAAACTGTCCCAGGGAGATGGATCCCGCGGCCGGTGAATGGATGTCACGGCCGAGGGATCCTCCTGGTTTGATGTACCGGTCGAGGGATCAAAGCCCTGGTCGGTGTTCTTCCTCACACCAGACGGGAAGATTAACAAATAATCAAATCGCTACGGTTAGTCAAAAATACAGTAAATAAGACAAACCAGAGGCCGTTGGGCCTCACCACCTTGATCCCTCAGTTGCTTGATTGCTTTGGATTGGGTGTGATTGACTGATTGCTTGATTGAAAACCCTAAAGTTAGGGTTTGAACTTCGGGGTTTGATCGCCGGATTGACGGCTGCCTTCGGGAGGTTAGGGCTTTTGAAAAGTGGGTTTGAGAGAGTATTTGTGCAGAGTTTCGAGGCTTCAGAGAGTGTATACTCTGATAATTTCGTGTGTTTATTTTCGGAGTCCAAAGGCCCTTTATATAGGCAATTGGTGACTCACTCCGGCCAATCAAATCACGAGATGGCAATTGCAATTGCAATGCATCTCTAACTCTACGTCGTAATCTTTGAGCGTAGCCCGAACGCATCGGAAAGGTAGTGTAATCGGATTAAACGTCTGACAAAACACGTTCCAGAGTCTGGAAAAAGGTCGATCTGGCGGCCGAATAAAGGATATCACGACCGAGGAATGGATGTCTCGGCCGAAGGATAGATCTTGCGGCCGAGAGATTGATCTCTCAGGGAGATTTGGCTAGCAACAGGTTGCTCGGGTGAGGAAATGATGTTAGGGCCATGGGATCGATGTCACGGCCGACAGATGGATTCTCCTAGGCTTCTGTATTTCTCTCTAAAAGGCTGTATGGCTTTGAATTGGGTCCTCTAAGTGGCTCAAAGTTCTTACCGAAAGTCCTAAGGTTCTCAAGGAAGCAATCAGCAATCACTGTATCCATTTCATCATCGGGACTGTCCCAAGGTGGGACTTGAAATAATCGTTAGGCCAAATTGGGGTGTCTACAGATGCCCCTCTTTGACTGAACTCAGACGGATCGCGAGACATGTTTGAGTAAAAGTCAAAGCTGTAAAAAGCAACTCAATTTGGTCCAACCACTATTCCAAGGGGTTTTCGAAAAAGGTTTTGTTATGGTCGGGCCGGGAGGCTGCCTACGTATTCCACAAGGGAAATTCAGACCAATCGTAGTTCGGGCAATAAAGAAAAATAAAAGTTTGGAGGGTTAGGGACAGAAGACGTACCTTAGGGCTTAAAAAGCCGTAGTGTGACGTACCTAGACTGAGCCAGGGTTTTGGCGAAGAGTGGTTGAAGGAGCGCAGGGCTACCTGGGGAGTTTTTGCGTAGAGCTTCCTTAGTATTTTGGGGTAGATCAGTACACTGCAGGTGCGTTTGCTTTTCTTGATCATCCTTACTTTGACTGAAAGGAGCTCGATAGAGTAGCCTATCCTTGCGAATGAGCTGGAAGGAATTGATGTAGTGGGGTGGAATCCAAACCATCTGCTGGGGATGAATTGGACGCCGGTTGTTTTTGAGATATGGGGGCGCAGGGCCAGTAACTGGAGCACGGAGCTTTGGTGATGAAGGAACCGAGGCACGGAGCCGGTTGTAGTCATGAGGCGAAGGCCTGAGGAGACTGGATAGGACCGAAGCACAGAGCTGGAGTTGATCATAAGGCGAGAGCTTGAGGTGATTGGATTGAGGCGTGGAGCCTGCTGTGGTTATGAGGCAAAGGCTTGTGGTGAGCTTTAGAGCTTGATATGATGTGATGAACCGAAGCGCGGAGCTGGTATAAGGCAAGGACCTGAGGCGTGGAGCCTGAAGTGATTGAGGCGTGAAGCCTTCATGCAGTATTGAGGCGAGGGCCTGAGTTGTCGGAGCTTAGAGCTTGACGTGATATGAACCGAAGCGTAGAGCTGGTTGCATTCTGATGGTCTGTGCACGGAGCTTTCTCATCATAAGTGTTGGCGTGGAGCCAAAGGATCGAGACGCTGGACCGATCAATAAAATCGAGGCATAGAGCCGGTTGATTGCAGGGTTGACCTGTTTCATGAGAGGTATGCAGAGTGTATATGTGTGATGATGGTTTGTTAGATGTGAACAGATATGATGATGCAGACTCGATGTGATAATGCAATATGTGCACGGGCCTGTGCGTGTGTGTTTGTTTTAAGCTTAGAGCTTCTATTAAGTTCCGGACTTGAGCATTCAGAGCGTAGAGCTCGAGCGTTTGGACGGCAGAATCCGAGCATTCAAAGTACAGGTTTTGAGCGTCCAGTACGCAGTGGTTGGGCATCCAAGCGTAGAGCTTGAGCATTCAAGTGTATAACTTGAGCATCCAGTACACAGTGGTTAGGCATCCAAGCGTAGAGCTTGAGCATTCAAAAATGTTAGATTTTTTAGCATTCAGGCGTAGAGCCTGAGAATAGATGTCTTGATTGTTGGGGCGGCTTAGAGCCTGTTGCTTGTTTACGGCTTTGAGCCAGTTGAGATGATGGGCTTTGAGCCGCTGAGTTGAGTGATTACAGGTATAGAACCTGTTGATAATGGGCTTTGAGCCGTTGAGATTGCTTGTTTACGGCTTTGAGCCAGTTGAGATAGCGGGCTTTGAGCCGTTGAGTTGTGATAACGGGCATAGAACCTGTCGATAATGGGCTTTAGAGCTACTAAGATGGTTGTTATGGCTTCGAGCCAGTTGAGATAGTGGGCTTGGAGTCGCTGAGTTGTGTAGAGATGATAGGCACAGGGCCGCTGAATTGATACGGGCGTAGAGCCGCTATGATAAAGGGCTTTGAGCCGCTGGGTGATAGTAGATGAAGGCTTCGAGCCTGTTGAGGTAATGGGCTTCGAGCCGCTGAGTTGATTGTTATGGCTTCGAGCCAGTTGAGATGGTAGATACAGGTATAGAGCCTGTTGATAATAGGCTTTGAGCCTGTGGAGATGGTGGACCTGGAGTCACAGTGTTTGATAGTGAATATGGGCGTAGAGCCTGGGTGACTTGAGCGACCTGTGCACAAGGTTTATTGAGCATGGAGCTGCTGAAGTTTTGAGCTCAGGGCTGCTGAATGTCTTGTTTTGCCGGCCAGCAGTTTGTGGAGAGAGATTTTCCTCATGCTTGGATATGCCCCCAAGGCTGGTTTTGATCATGTTGCATTGGCTCGGGGATGCCCCCAAGGCTACTTGGTTGGTTGAGGACTTAGAAGTCTGTAGTGGCTTGAGTCGGTGCACTGACCAAGATCTGATACTGCTGAAGGAAATTGATTGGGAGGCCAGGAGTTCGATCTCTCGGCCGAATGATTGATGTCTCGGCCAAGGTATCGAACGCTCGGCCGTTTAATCGGTTTATTTCCAGAGACCTATAAAAGACCACGGCGTCGACCGTTTTATCTCATTTTCCACTCTTCCTCTTCCTCTCCTCGTTTCGAGAGCTCCATATCCGAAGATCCCTTTTACTTCCCCTCATTCCTAACAGCTCCGGGCCATGGGTGATGCGCTGACGTGGCTAGCGTGCGCGGAGGGAGACCGCATTTGCTTTTGGTCCCGTCTTGATGCTTGATTTGGGACCCTCGCATGGGTATGTTTGATTAGGGGCCCTCGCATGGGTGGCTTGCTTCCGTGACGCAGAGCTCATGGCGTGGCGGTGGTACACGGTGTGGTGATTTTTCCGGGCCATGTGGTGATTCTTTTGGGCCATGTGGTGTCCCTTCTGCACCGTAGTACTCCTTTGGTATACATCGCCCCAGGGGTCTCTTTTCCTTTTTTGCAGCTGGTCTCTTGTGTTCGGACCACCAGAGGGTTCGACATCCTCTTCTGCTTCCTCTTTTCTTTTTTTTTCTTTTTTTGCTGTTTCTCTTCCTGCATAGGTTAGTTCGACAGGAAAATCGATGTATAGTTTGTTTAGGAAATGTGGGATGATCCACCTTGTGATGTAAAAAGATTTCGATATATGAAACAAAAAGAAACCTTTTGCTCTGCTATTGTGATTGTGTACGCTGTGTCTACGTTGTTTGCGTGTGATATTCTTGTTAATCCAATGAAACGAACTGAACCATGGGAACAGTCTGTAAAATAGCCGTTCTGGCGGCCGATTTAGTGATTACACGGCCGCGGCTCCGATCTGGCGGCCGAAGGATTGTTTTGTCTGCCTGGGTTTGACTTGCAGTCAACCCTGATTTTCACGGGCCGATGGATAGATCCTACGGCCGTCGTATCAAAGTATCGGCCGAGAGACCGATTGAAATTCTGAGGATTAAGGATCCGATTCCGATTCGGACTAAGACTCAACTTAGTTCTATAAATACGTGTTTTACGAACCCGATAGCATTGTCAGTAGCAATTCCTTACACATGGCACAACCAGTCCTTGATCAGTGGTTGGATTCCTTTAATGGCCTTGACCGTCTACACTTTAAGTCCTTTGGTATGGACTTCCTCTTTTCCCTTCGTCACATCCCTGTGAATTTTGCCTTCCTTAGGGCATCTGCTAGTTTGTGGGACCCTGATTTTCACGTCTTTCGTTTTAAGAGAGAGGAGTTGTGTCCTACTATCGAGGAATTTGCAGCCATCATGGGTCATTCGGATAGAGAGGGTTTCATTGTCCCTAATCCTTTGTTCAACCGAGGTGATCTCCTCAAGAATTTACTCCAGATTCAGAAACATGAAGCTAAATTCTTCCGGGTGAAAGGAAGGCTGGAGATTCTGCAACTTATTCAGCGTTTTGGTACAGCTGAGGCTCATCGCCAAGTTTCTCTACAGAAGTCGTGTTTTCATGCGTTGTGCATTTGTCTCCTTCATTACTACTTGCTTGGCCCTTCCTCTGGTCATGCTGATCCTGTATTGCTTAACCTTGCTCAGCAAATTGGAAACCGTGTGGGTTTCGCTGGCTTAGTGTTGGCAGAGACCTTGATGGGTGTAGATGTGATGAAGGGTAGTCCTACAGCTCAGTTCTCAGGCAGTCCCTTGCTATTGCAGGTTCGCTCTTTTATTTGTTTATTTGTCAAACTTATCTTTTCACTCATCACTCTTTTGTTTTGACTCACGTGTTCTCTCAACTCACAATTTTCCCTTGTTCCCTAGGTGTGGTTGTTTGAGAAGCTAAAGGTGTGGGATGCGCCGGAGCGACTTCCTTATAATCCAGACCAATGCACGGAGCGTCATATGATTAAGCAATTCCCAACTGAGGCTGCTTGGGAAGCATGGATGAGGACTTGCAGGGGTGATTGGATTCAATGGGTTTGCCCCTGGTATGGTATAGAGAGTATAACTGTGAGTACCATGAACCATTTTGTTGTAGCAGCGATTGGTATCGCTCGAGTCGTTTTCTACTTTCCTGCTCGCTTTCAAAGGCAGTTTGGGGCTGAACAAACCGCAATCCTGGGTGACCCTGAGTACACCGTCTCTAAGATCCACGATGCCAACTTCCGTCGCAACATGCTGCGTCTTTGGCCAAATAGAGTGATGCAGGAGGTTGCTGAGAACTTCGTTGCCAAGCTATCGGTTCTTACAAACGCTGGTTGAAGAAAAACCTTTTGGAGGGCAGTAGTGCAAAGAGAAGGAAGACCTAGAGATTTGACACTTTGCTTATGTTTTTCAAAAGATGTTTGTTTGATTCTAGCTTTCATGGATTTAAGAATTGTTTAGGTTTGCTTTGTCCTTTCTCTTTGGAAATAATAAAACATTTGGTCGTTTTATTTGAAGATGTTATTGCCATGATTTGATAGCGAACATGCTTTAGGATAGACCTAGAAATTTTGGAAGTGATGATGATAGCAGTGGCCGAATCTCAAACTTGGAGATTGCCTACGTATCCCATGAAGGGAATCAGGCCATAAACATAGTTCCAACAAAGGGGATTTGTTTTGTTTTTAGTTAGGGTCCACTCGGGTATTTTCCTCTCCTTTTGTACTCTAAATTTTGCCTAAAACCGCCCTTGCGGGTTTTCGATCTAGCGAGCGTTTTATTTATGCCTTAGTTTTTGCCTAAGCCGCCCTTGCGGGTTTTCGACCTAGCAGGCTGCTCTAATTTTTGCTTGGAACCGCCCACCCTTGTGGTTTTCGGTCCAACGAGCATCTCTCATGGGTAATACTTCCTCAACTTGTCGATGTTGACTAGCGTTGCGAATTCCATTCCATCCAAGTCGGCAATGTATGCTGCTCCTCCAGAAAGTATGCGTTTGATAAGGTAGGGGCCTCCCTAGTTTGGTCTAAACTTGCCCCTTGGGTCTGAGACGTGGCGACGAATTGATTTGAGCACCATGTCTCCTACCTTGATGTCCCTAGGTTTCACCTTTTTGTTGAATGCTCGTGCAATGCAGCGTTGATACCCTTGTACATGGTATAAGGCTCCTAGTCTCCTTTCGTCTAGTAGTGCCAACTCGTCATAGCGGTTCTGAATCCAGTCTTCTTCGATCATTCCAGTCTCAACCAGAATCCTGAACGAAGGTAATTCTAGTTCGATAGGCAAGACAGCTTCCATTCCATAAACCAGAGAGTAAGGGGTGGCCCCAGTTGAAGTCCTTTCAGTTGTTCGATAACCCCATAGTGCCAGAGGTAGCATTTCTGGCCAGTCTGTGTAAGTGCCGGTAGTCTTCCGCAGAATCCTTTTGATATTCTTGTTTGCAGCCTCAACTGCTCCATTAGTTTGAGGTCGATAAGTAGATGACCGATGATTCTGTATCCCAAATTCGGCGAAAAGCTTCTTTGTCGCCCCTTTGAAGTGCGATCCATTGTCACAGACGAACTCGTGAGGTACACCATATCGATAGATGATATTAGTGCGAATAAATTTGGCCACATGAGTGGCTTTGAGAGTAGCATAAGAAGCTGCTTCTACCCACTTGGTGAAGTAGTCGATGGCCACTACGGCTGTAAGTGAGCCGAGCTACTCGCGAGCTCGGCTCGGCTCGGCTCGTTTACTAAACGAGCCGAGTGAAACTCGGCTCGTTCGACAAAAGCTCGGCTCGTTAAGGGAGGCTTGACTCGTTAAGGAAGGCTCGTTTAGTAAATGACTAAGCTCGGCTCGTTAAGGGCTCAGCTCATTAAGGCTCGAGCCGAGCTCGAGCTCGAGTTTTGAGCTCGTTAAGTAAACGAGCCGAGCTCGAGCTCGTCGAAACTCGGCTCGTTTACACCCCTAATGGCCACCAGAATGAACTGATGTTTGTATTTTCCCTTTGGATTTATGCTTCCAATGACGTCTATCCCCCAAGTGGAGAATGGCCAAGGGGATGTCATGCTATACAATTCTGTAGGGGGAATACGCGTACGATCAGCGTGAGTTTGGCATTTGTAACATCGGCGGACATAATCAGCGCAGTCGGCCTCCATTGTAGTCCAGTAATATCCCTGACGTAGGATCTTCTTCGCCATCGTTGCCCCGTTCATATGTGGCCCACAAATTCCTTCGTGTATTTCCTCCATTATCTTGTGACTGTCCTCCGTTGTGACGCAAAGTTGGCTTGGACCCAAGTGTGCCCTTCGATATAATGCTCCTCCACATATTACAAATCGGGCAGCAAACTTCCGCAGAGCTGTTTTGTCTTTTGAGGTGGCCTCGGGTGGGTATTCTCCATTTTCCAGGAATTCCTTCACGTCTTCGTACCAAGGCTTGCCATCGTCTTCACCTTCCTCGGTAAAGGCACATTCACATGCTGGTTTAACCTTTTGCTCGATCATGAGAGGCCGCATTGTGAATCCCAGGGGTATTTCGACCATAGAGGCTAATGTTGCCAGTGCATCTGCAAATCTATTGCTCACTCGAGGAGTGTGTGTGAAGATAACAGAATCGAATTGTGGAATTAGATCTTCCAGCACAGAGTGATATAGCTTCAGTGTATCTTCCTTGACCTTCCAGTCTCCTCTTTCTTGAGATACCACCAGGTTTGAATCTCCAGTGACTTCTACCCTTTTTGCCCCTAGCTCCAGGGCTGCCTCCATTCCAGCAATACAAGCCTCATATTCAGCTTGGTTGTTAGTGACCTCAAACCTCAGTTTATATGACAAAGGGATGTGGGAATCGTTTGGGGAAACTAGCAATACACATATGCCATATCCACATCGGTTTGATGCTCCATCAAAGTAAAGTTGCCAGGTGTCGTCTAAGAGACATAAAATGTCCTCGTCGGGGAACATGAAGTCCTCTGCCTCGGCCTCTGTCACAGGGTGATATGCCAAGAATTCTGCCACAGCTCTTCCCTTTACTGATTTCATTGTCGTGTATTTGAGGTCGAATTCTGCTAGCAGCAATAACCACCTAGCTAGCTTTCCGATAAGTGCTGGCTTTTCGAAAAGATACTTGATTGGGTCTAAACGAGAGACCAGCACCACCGGATGTGCTAACAGGTAGTGCCTCAGTTTCTTTGTGGCCCATACTAGCCCCCAACAGGTTTTCTCGAGGGGAGTGTACCTTGTCTCATAGTCCATCATTTTTTTGCTGAGGTAGTATATGGCGCACTCTACTTTGGGGTTGTTTTCTTGTGCTAGCATGCACCCCATGGATGTGTCTGTTACTGAGAGATACAGAATCAATGGCTTCCCAGGGATGGGCGGCGACAGTTTGGGGGCGTTACAGAAGATATTCTTTGATTGCCTTGAACGCTTGCGACAATCTTGGCTCCATTCGAAATCAGTACCTTTCTTCAGTTTGAAAAGAGGTTCACAGGTGGTTGTGAGCTTGGAAATGAACTTGAACTGTACCTTCCCCAAGAAACTCCTTACTTCCTTTTCCGTCCTAGGCGGTGATATCTCCATGATAGCCTGTATCTTGGAAGGGTCTACCTCGATTCCTCTTTGAGTGATGAGGAATCCCAACATCTTTCCAGCTGTTACCCCAAAAGTGCATTTTTGAGGGTTAAGACGTAGTTTGTAATTCCTAATCCTCTCAAAGAACTTTCGGAGTGCTCCATGGTGTCCTTCCCTTTCCTTTGATTTGACTATCATATCGTCGACATACACCTCGACCTCTTTGTGCATCATGTCGTGCAGCAGTGTTGTTGCCATCCTCTGGTAAGTGGCTCCAGCATTCTTCAATCCAAACGGCATTACTCGGTAGCAGTAAGTTCCCCAAGGCGTAGTGAAGGTGGTTTTCTCTCTATCCTCAGGAGACATAAGGATTTGATTGTACCCAGAAAACCCGTCCATGAAAGATAGCAATGCATGGCCTGCGGTGTTATCTACTAGCTCGTCTATGTGAGGTAATGGGAAGTCATCCTTTGGACTGGCTTTGTTGAGATCTCGGAAATCTACGCAGACCCTGATTCCTCCAGTTTTCTTTGGTACAGGAACGATGTTAGCTACCCATTGTGGATATTCGGTGACTATGAGAAAACCGGCGTTGATTTGTTTAGTGACTTCTTCTTTTATCTTTAGGACCCAATCAGGGCGCATACGCCTTAGTTTTTGTTTAACTGGTTTTGCATCAGGATAAAGGGGAATTTTATGCTGAACAATTTCAGGGTCTATTCCAGGCATGTCCTCGTAAGACCAGGCAAAAACATCTTTGTATTCTTTTAGCAAAAGGATTAGTTTTTCACTTTCTTGAGGGGATAGTGCGGCACCAATTTTAACCATTTTGGGCTTGTTTTTAGAGCCTATGTTTGCTGTGATTATTTCCTCAGAAAAAGGTTTAGCATGCCTTTCTTCTTCTCTTTCGATGAATTCTAGAATTTCTTTTGGAAATTCTTCCTCAAAATTTGGTTTGTCGGAATCCACACAATTGATCATAGGCAAAGTGAAATACTCTAAATCTTCCTTCTCATTGCTAAGATTATCAAAAGACATTTCAGAGTCGAACTCAAAGTAAATGCTATGCCTTGGTACTTTGACCAGGTTTTCCTCACTAGACTTAGTAGTTTCAAAAGATGAAAAGCTTGACTCGGACTGAGTCGACTCGGAGTCGGAATCGGAATCAAAACTAAGATCAGAATTAGTGCTTTTCATTTTGTATTTCAGAGTGTGTTCCACGGTCCAGTTAGGGTAAGCCCATTTTTCAGCATCCACAATCAGTTCAGAGCAGTCTTTTTATCACCAAGGTTGATCACCAGCACTTCACTGTCACCTTGATTCGCACTTTCATCACTGTCACCCTGCAAGTCTTGGAGGGCCATTTGATTTGCTATCGCTGTTATTTCTTCCAATTGAGCTTCAATCTCGGCTTCGTCGCTGTTGTCGACTCGTCGTGTGCCAACAAAGCCCCACCAATTACCAAAGCTATCTATGATGGGGTGGATCACCCTTATTTCATTGTTGATGACCCCCTCATCAAAGAGTAGGTTTAGTGATATTTCGTCTAGTGGGTCATTGTCGACAGATTCTTCTTCCTTTGCCTCTTTAGTTTCGAGGTTGTTGACCTTGTCTATTGGCCAATAATCATCGGTAGGTGCATAGGGGTCATAAAAATAGATTGGAACCCTGCGAAGCCCTTCTTCTTCGATCAGGTCTTCTACTTCTTCCTCATAAACCGTTCCAGCGAACATGACATGGTTGTCTTCAATGATAGCCACCATAGGCTTTGGTTGATTTGCTGGAGTGATGTATTCAGAGGGGTTGAAATCTTCAACAGCAAAGTGGAGCGGGCCAGACAGCTTGGTGACAACTTGAAAGTGCGAATCAGACATGAACAGTGATGCAGTCATTTTTCCTGAAAAGGTTTTTGCTTTAGTTAGATTGATTAATCTTACCTACTGTTTATTTGACTTAGAGAGGTTCCTAAGGTTTAACCTGCAAAAGAGAAACTTTACAACATACACATATACAATGGGTGTGAGGAAGAACTTGGAAGTAAAATGCAAATAGGTTCCTAGCCTGTAGGTTCCTGTCTTAGTTTGATGAGTTCTATGGCTTTCTAAAACATGCAAGGTTTTGGTAGTCTCAGGGTGCTCCGTTGTCAAAGGGTACCAATCCTCTCACCAGCCCATCATAGGCGGTGATTGGGTGATTTCCTTTTTGATATACCACTAGGTACGAGTGACTGTGGAGTTTGCTGGAACCCCCAACATAGCCCGTGTCATGCCGGGATATCAGGTGAACTCAACGGGTTGCCCGCTCGATGCATATGATAAATGAATTAGACAAGGCATGTATTAGTCTTATGTTGAACTTTTTGGTTATGGCTCTCATATTCCCCAACAGAGTTGCCAAAAACTGTAGACACCTCCCAAACGGGGCATCGCCATACAGATTGATCATGTTCGTTTGCTCGATTGGTTGCTCGCTTCGTAAACCAAAATCATGGACATTCCCATGGCTAGGAACATCGCCACATGATAACGGTTATCATCAAAATAGAGTCGCCACCCAGTTTATTAAAACTGGGAAAATAGATAGAGATTCTGGATACGGGAGCCAAAAGTACAATAAGGGGAAGGTGTTAGGCACCCCTCTTTGCCCAGTCGTGAGACTGGCCCATAGTCATTCAACATTAAACATATAGATGCTTTGTTTAATTCCAACATATAGTCTGTTTATTTATTCCTTTAAACAGTAAGCAAAGTGAGCTAGTGCGATAAGTAAGCATGCATCAGAAAGCAGAGAAAGCAACAAAACTGTCCCAGGGAGATGGATCCCGCGGCCGGTGAATGGATGTCGCGGCCGAGGGATCCTCCTGGTTTGATGTACCAGCCGAGGGATCAAAGCCCTGGTCGGTGTTCTTCCTCACACCAGACGGGAAGATTAACAAATAATCAAATCGCTACGGTTAGTCAAAAATACAGTAAATAAGACAAACCAGAGGCCGTTGGGCCTCACCACCTTGATCCCTCAGTTGCTTGATTGCTTTGGATTGGGCGTGATTGACTGATTGCTTGATTGAAAACCCTAGGGTTAGGGTTTGAACTTCGGGGTTTGATCGCCGGATTGACGGCTGCCTTCGGGAGGTTAGGGCTTTTGAAGAGTGGGTTTGAGAGAGTATTTGTGCAGAGTTTCGAGGCTTGAGAGAGTGTATACTCTGATAATTTCGTGTGTTTATTTTCGGAGTCCAAAGGCCCTTTATATAGGCAATTGGTGACTCATTCCGGCCAATCAAATCACGAGATGGCAATTGCAATTGCAATGCATCTCTAACTCTACGTCATAATCTCTGAGCGTAGCCCGAACGCATCGGAAAGGTAGTGTAATCGGATCAAACGTTTGACAGAACACGTTCCAGAGTCTGGAAAAAGGTCGATCTGGCGGCCGAATAAAGGATATCACGGCCGAGGAATGGATGTCTCGGCCGAAGGATAGATCTTGCAGCCGAGAGATTGATCTCTCAGGGAGATTTGGCTAGCAACAGGTTGCTCGGGTGAGGAAATGATGTTAGGGCCGTGGGATCGATGTCACGGCCGACAGATGGATTCTCCTAGGCTTCTGTATTTCTGTCTGAAAGGCTGTATGGCTTTGAATTGGGTCCTCTAAGTGGCTTAAAGTTCTTACCGAAAGTCCTAAGGTTCTCAAGGAAGCAATCAGCAATCACTGTATCCATTTCATCATCGGGACTGTCCCAAGGTGGGACTTGAAATAATCGTTAGGCCAAATTGGGGTGTCTACAGTACAAGTGCAAAAGGCCGGTTTTGGTTTAGCGGGGTTCCCCGGACAAGAGTCAAGATGTACCTCCCATTGTCAAGTGTATTGCGAGACAATGGTCGAGTGGTACGATGGCTCATCATGGTCAAGGGTTACTAGGCATCCTGGGAGAGTTTGTCACCGGCGAGCTGAGCAAGATTGCCTGAACACACTAGCGAGGCTTGTGCTGTGCAGAGTATAAAAAGAAAACAAAGTTAAATTTTTTTTAAATCATTTTAAATCCCCCAAAGAAAATGCCTTTTAAGCTTGGACCTCTTGATTATTCAATACTTTTTATTCTTTTTTTTTTAAAGTACAAGTAAACTATTGAATAAAAGTCCCCAGCAGAGTCGCCACTGTGGGCTCCCCTACCCGTCGCGCCCTCAAAGAGTCGCCACTCAGATTTTTGAGATGGATGATCTAAGAAACCGAGAACTCGTTTAAAAAAGGCTTTTAGTCTAGCGAAAACGTCGAGACTTTGGGTTCGGGAGCCACATTACGAATGGGGAAGGTTTTGTTGAAAGCACCCCATTCACCCGGTGAAACCGGTCTCTACTAAACATTTTCAAAAGGGGAAAATTTTGAATATCCTTCGGAAAATCAAACTCTTTAATAAACAAGCAAGGGGGGAAAGGACATGGGAAAATATATCACATTGGCGTGCACGTGGTGTTTGCTGTACAGAAATGATGAGTGAATGATATGTTGCAAAACAAAATAATTAATCAACAAACTGTCCAGATCATAACCATTCTCACACGGCTTAACATAATGCCGCGCACGGCCTTATGATATGTCGTGCGGTTTACCTTCTCTGCTGTCAGACTGTCATCAGAACCCAGAATAACACCCGGTGTATTGTATACCCCGTACGATGTTTCTGAAAGACATCAGAAGATACACAACTCCTGACCCATTTCGGAACTATACCATTTCTTCAAGTTATGAATATGAAACAACTTTTGATGCATTTGATCACTTGAAATGATTAAGAAAAACTTCATTTAGAAAATGAAACATGGCTTGTAGATATGGTCTTATTCTAAAAAGTACCGATGACAATATCTCAGTAATACAAACAGGCCTGGTGAATAATGGCAATGATCCAGACAGTTTAAACAAATAAATAATAAATAATGAAAGACTGTGCGCCTGAACATACTACGCCATGCGACGCATCAGAACGCTGCGCGGCGTGGTATGCCCAGTACAGTGGCTATTTTATCTTTTGAAAATGATTTTTAAGTCAGTACTTAACCAAAAGAGGTTGAGCCTGATGGCAGAAGAGTCCCCTCAGGGCCAGGACAGGGCCTAGCCCAAGGAAACTTGATTTTTACCTTTGATCTTGAGCTTGAATGAAGACAGACGGCGATGAATGAGTGTGGACAAGGAAGGATGACGAAGGATGAGTGTGGGTTTGAGTGGTTGTTAGGTATTTTGGTAGGTGGGATCTCAAAGTTAGTAAAAGGTTGAGCTTTGAAGGTGAGGAGAAAAATGGAGTGATTTGAGAAAAGAAATGCCTAGAGAATATTTTTAGAGCAACATTCACAAGGTTTGGGAATAGAGAGTGAGTGTATGAGCAAGATGAGAGAGAGAGGTTAGGGGTCCCTTCTCTTGAGTGGAGGGGTGTATTTATAGGCAAGAGCCAAGGATTTTGAATTCAAATGGGGGAGGTGCTTTTTGGGCGGGCTAGAAGTGCCTTTTCAGCTAAGCCGTTTTGTAGCTATGGCTCAAGTGTGCGTGGCCGACAGCTTTCTGAGCCAGTCGGAACTTTACCTAAAATGTCGTGCGGTTGACTTCATGATGGCGTACAGTATAGTGAATTTTGGTGTACCGCGCGGTGTAGAAGTGTTACGTGTGGCATTCTAGGTTCAGTCCAGGGCTTTTTTGGGTTTTTGGGCTTTTGGGTTATCTGTGTTTTTGGGTTGAGGGAGTCCTTCATTCAAGCTCTCAAAGGTATTGTTTCCTTTATTTCATCATCGGGGCGTTTAAAGAACCTCCGAGGTCCGGATTGGGGTGTCTACAGTACCATAAATTTAATTTCAGGTCTTAACTTTTCAAGCTTGAAATGCTGAAGGATCGAGCTACATCTAAAGTTAGGCTTGTACATGGCTGCACATTCTCAAGATTTTTCAGTTTGTTATTGCGATGATTTATCTAATGTGTGTTAAGTTTTCCCCTTACCCGAGCTAAACAGTTTCATAATCTTCTTATTTGTAGGATTGAGATTTAGGACACCATTGTTAATGGCACTGTCATGAGCGAATGCTCTTGCCGGGCCATTCATGAAGTCTCGTTACTCCCTGTTAGTACCACTCTCACTGGTGGATTCAATCCATGTCACACGCATCATGTGTCATCACACCACTTTTCTATCAATTCACTTTGTAACTCAACCGTTCGTCTCAATCACATATAGGGAATTCATAAGCAAGACTCGTTCACATAAAAGTAGTAAAGATAATCCCATTTCAATCAACACACAATCATTACATTATCAATTTCCCATATCATCACATAAACGTACACATATCTCATATTGAGCATATTCACTCCAATGATTCTAAGATTTCTGCTCTTTTTGCTTATCAAGTCTTACAAGCTATGCTAGAGATTTATTACACCTCAACATAAGTAAATGTCTCTCATATCCACATATAACATTGTTAAGTTTAAAGGGGTGTCCTGCGTGTCTGCTTCTCGTTTCAGTATCATTAGACTCCTATGGAACCTGACAACCATCACTAAGCCTTAACCATACTACAACATTCCTAAGCTCAAGAACATACATAAACCAACCCCTCACAGAGCTCAAACGACGTTTTCTAAATGGTTGGAAGGAGTCTTGAACATACAAGGCTAAAGGTGGAAGAACGACAAAAATTTGCCAAAATGGGGTTTGGGTATCAATACCTCTCTCCTTTGCCAGGAAAGACATATTACAAAGGGGAATAGATACCCAAGGCCTTCGAGGTGTTATTTCTGCAAATTTTCAAGAAGAACACCAAGCTTTCAAACCAAGATCCAAAGCACGATTTAGATACCAAATCAACTCATAAACCATAATAGAAGTGAGAAATCCCTACCTCAAACTTTGAAGAGCAAAACCCCAGGATCATTCAAGCCCTAAATCCTCCAAGCTAGAGTTTCACTAAGAATCGACCTCCCCAAGCCCTACCACGCGATTTGAAGGCCAAGATCTCTTATATGAGCTAGAATATGAGTGGATCTATGTGGGTTTCGAATTGTTGGGTGTGATTTTAAGGGGCGGGGGGGGGGGGGGGGTGAGAGAGAGCTAGAGATTGAGAGAGTGAGAGAGGCGTGTGTATGTGTCGAGAGAAGAGAGAGAGAGAGAGAGAGAGAGAGAGAGAGAGAGAGAAGAGAATTTTGATTCTCTACACACACACCTCTACATATATACCCATACAGATATATATTACTCTTGCACCCCAAATTCCCAATCCTTGCACAATGAACCCTCAAATTGGATAAGCATTATAAGTTGACATTGCAAATGCATCGTGATAAGAATCCTAGCGATGAGGTTAAAATTGATTTCCACGGCGACTTCCATTCTTGATGTCATTTTCACAATATATTGTCTGTTTTGAGACCCTTCCTCGTTATTTATAGGATGCAAAAGAGAAGTTTCAGAAGCTACAGAAGGTGATCTCAATTCTTGGTGATGAGGGGAAAAGGGCACTCTATGATTGTGTTGATGATGATGTGAGTAATATCATATCCTTTTCTGTTGTAGTCCTCTTCTAGAACTAGATGTCTTAGTTGTAATGACCCGTAATTTTAATTTCCTTTTCTTTAATTATTTCGAATATGGATGATGGTATTTTGAATAGAATTATGTTTATTAAGGGAAATGATTTTGCCACACCATTTTTTGATAATGCCACATCCTGCAAGTGTATTTTTGCACCAAAAAATACACTTGCATGGTGTGGCATTATCAAAAAAGGGTGTGGCAAAATCACTACCCTTTATTAATGGGATTGTACGGATATACGTTTTTCCATTGTGTATTAGAAGTCCGGTGGATAGTCGAAATATGAGTTTTTATGTTGAAATGGTGTTTGTGGGTGTGTTAGGATTGATCGGGGTATGATTCGATTCAAGGAGAAAAATTTTGAAAATTTTCCTTGTGGTACAGGTACCGGCTGTCCAGTAGCTGTGCAGAATTACTCTTAGGAGAGTGGTACCGGTACAGCCTTTTTGTGGTACCAGTACCACCTGGGAAAAATCTGAAAATTTCGTACGCGTGTTGCCCCACTATGTAAAGGGGCCCTTAGTCATTTTTCACACCTAACACCACGAAATTGACCCCAAACTCTCTCTCTCTCTCTCTCTCTCTCTCTCTCTCTCTCTCAAACCCACAACCAAATCCCTAGATTTCTACACAAATCCATCTTCGAACTTCAAGATCCAAGTGTTAATCACTCAAGTTTCAACCAGGTTTCGAGTTTCTCACTCTTGGAGGTAAGATCCATGGGTTTTGGCTCTTTCTCTCTCCTTTCAAATACTTATAGATCCTCACTCTTAGATCTTGTTCTTTGAAAAATCTAGACTCTAGATCGTGTATCAAGCTTGGGAAAAGCTCGTTCTTTGCGGATCTAAGCTTTTAGCATTTGGTGTTCTTAGGGTTTTGCTCAAAACCCATTTTGGTAGGGATTTTTCTTCCTCCTCTACATGTTTATGGGATATTATTTTTTCTCTTAGTCGACGAATCGACTGGGATTGGTGTGAGTGCTGGAATGTGGATGTTTGTGGTGGTGGAGTTTGGTTCCCTGCCGTATTTCAGGACTTCTCTGGAAGCAAACTTAATGTAGTGAATGGCAATGGAAGAAGAATAACAAAATGGACTTTATTATTCCTCAAAGTAGAAGTCAGTCGACTATGGATACACAATCGAGAAGACGATTTAAGATACAAGCTACTCCTAGTGCGAGAAATGTAAAGTACAGATAAAAAGTAGAAGCCTTTGGGCGATTGAGTGGGGGTTGAATTTGTCTTCTCTTCTTGTATTTATAGGCCTCACTTCGACTTGAAATTCAAATCTGGTAGATTTCCCTCCAACGATTTGAATCAAGCGGTTATCTCCTCTTTCTTCTCCACGTTCTTGACCGAGCGGTTTCTTCATAGTCTGGACACACGATCCATTGTGATCATTTTCATTAACTGCTCTTGTCAAATGCTCCTATCCACGATCTGCTTGTAACTTGTCATCAAACACGTGATTCTGTTATTTCTGTAACCGTCGACTAGTCCATTTGAACCCCTAGTTGCACGCCTTTTGTCTCCCTTAATTGTGACAACACGTGTCAACAATTGAGCCAGTCGATCAACATGGGTCAAAAATATGGTGTAAACAGATATGTATGTTTTTTTTGCTATCGTATTACTCACGATACTTGTTAAGTTCTAGTTGTGGTTAGATGTATAGAGCTTTTGAAGAAACTTATGAGATAAGTATGTGGGTTTAGCTTCTTCTTACTTGTGTTTCTGAGCGAAGTGTTGGATCTCATTGTGATTGAGCCTATTGAGCTTGCAATAAAAAATTTCTGAAAACCCAAGAGGTACCTATACCCCGCGCGTTTTTGTGGTACTTGTATCACCCGGAGAAAAACTGATCGACAATGTTTTTCCTATACGTACTATGATCATGGGATTGAGTTGGTACGTGTATTATTGACATTTAGAGATGATAAAACATGGTTTGATGATGCTATATGATTGACCTGAGATTATGTAGAATTGTGATTAAGTTTAGTTTCGTGTTGATGTTATACTTAAAGAAACATTAAATTTAAAGGTTAGGCCTTGAATATGGATCAAATAATGATCCCAGAGGTTAAGACTTGTTAGGACCATAGACCACAGTCTCTTTGTGTTGGCGAATTCCACAACAAAACACACATATATTTGTATCCTCATTTATCGAGTTGTAGTTATTTATTTATTTCTAGAGTGTCTGTTTAGGAAGTGGAAGGAAATCAAATATTTTGTAATTGAGAGGTAGAGATTGTTGAGAAAATTGGAGTGGAAGGAAATCGAGATTCTCAAAGGATTTTGTGCACATGATAGCTGAATATATAAGGAAAGGGAATTAAAGATTCAAGCACGAGTTTGTTAAGGAAAAAGGATGAAAGATATCAAGGAAATTCGTGATTATAGCTGATATATAAGGAAATGGGATCACAGAATCAGTGTGTGGAAATATGGGAACATCTAGCAGAAATAAGGCTCGAGCAACACCAGTAAAGCCTTTTACAGTGCTCGAGCAACTTGGCAGATTTTTTCTATCTATTTATATGCGGCTCTTCTGGATTTTTCAATTCACCAAATATATGAGAGTAGCTCCCAGCACGTCCAAACCGAAGAATATATCCAAGGGGTCTTGGTTTTGTTCCTTGAAGTACAAACATGATCAATTGATCATCGAGCAATAAGACTAACTTCAAGAAGTTTCTTTCCAATCTTTGATTCAACTTACTTGAGTTGGCCTCCAGTGGATTCCGAAGGATAGTGGAAGGCGTGAGCGATTCAAGGCAGCGGCGGTCAAGCACTGGGTGCGATGAACGAGTGACTCAACAATCAACCTTGGTCAACCGAGAGCGATTCTAGGTTGTAAGTATAGGTTTGTTTGTAACCGTACAATGAGTTATAGTGCATGATTTCCTTCCCGTGGTTTTTACCCGTTTATGGGATTTTCCACGTATATCTTTGTGTTCATCATTTATTGTTTTTTCGATTCCTGTTATTTTGCTTGATTGAGTATCCGGATAGCAAAAAGGGAATTGTCAAGCCTTGAGGGGACACAAAAGTTAAGTCTTGAATAACGATTGAATGGTGAACCTAAAGGCTAAGCCTTTAAATGAAAGTTCAAGTTAAACCTTGAAGGCGCATTTGGAAATCCAGAAAGTGGTGCATGTTAACTTTACAATGTGATCGAAGTGAATCCTAAGATCGTGGTTAGCATATGTTGGATTACTTTTACTTAATTGTCCGAGGTTGAACCATAAATATTTATTTGATTTGTATGGTGTGATGGGTAGACTTGTTTGAATAATCCCTTAACATTATGAGACTATGAGTTGTGAAATGGACGGTTTTTCTAGAATTGGATCGTTATTATTTATTCTTTCGGGGTTGAGTTCCTAAATACACCTTAAATACATCGTGGCAAGATGAGTTAATCTTGATGATGGGTATGAGATGAGATTATCTATGTGTGTTTGGACATATCTGGTGTTGTAGTAAGATAAACTGAGTTTGGAATTAGCCATTTAGATATTTCTTTGGTATAATGTTTGGTGTAGAAGTTAGAGGAGAGACTGAGATGTAGAATGTATATATGTATATTTGGAAAACTTGAATAAACAAATTTCGACTGAAGGAAAGGTTGATTGTTTGCGAAATGAAGGAGTACATGTGTGAGAGCGATACCCTAGGTTATTCTTTGATTCAAAGTGTCATTGAGCATGTTATGAACCACTTAAGCGCAAGTGCTTGAGCCTGTAAAGACATGCATTGGGATAGGTATAGCAAACGAACACTGGATGAAAGTGATTTTGGAAGAGGATATATGAGATTTAATAGCTTTGAGTAGAATCCATTAGGCCGCCGTAGCAACTCGATATCAATACAGAGAAATACTGTATCGATACCCAATGTCTATTGGCCCACTGGATTCTGCTTTTCAATTGGGTATCGGTACAAGAGAACTTTGTATCAATACTGCCTTCGAATTCTCAGGTTCTTCAGCATTCGGCCTCCGACTTGGCTTCCAATGGTCTTGGCCACCCGACAGGTCTTCGACTCTTTGTTCTCGGGCCCCCGGTGGCTTCATTCTTGATCATCTTGAGTCTTGGATACCTCTGGCTCGCTTTAAGTTTTAAAACCTTCTTTATTAAGCGATTTTCCTACAAAATGAAATAACATACCCTACGCGCAATATCAAATAAAACACTTGTAACGACTCGGATTTTTGGTAAATAAAAATTTCACTAAAAATTTGAATTTTATTTTTATTACTTGGATTCCATTTAAGATTCCTTTTAACATCCCAAAAATCCGTCGTTACTAAATTCTAGACGTATAAAAATTAGATTTCTTCACTCCGAGCAATAAGATCATTTTCTAAAGACAAGTGTGTAGGACTATTCTCCTAATCATCGAGCTTAAGCCTAGAATATGTCTCGACTAGAAATCCTACTTAGCGAGCCTAGTTAGCTTCTAACCTAATCCTTGGAGATAATCTAATTTAATCATTGACCTTCCTCGAGCCATTCGAACCATTCGAACCTCTTGAACCTTAAGTAGAACCCTTTGACCGAAAGTCAACCGTTGACCTTTGCCCATTGGTCCATAGTTGTTAGTAGAATTATTATCCATTGGATAATAGGACTAGTACTATTATATTATAGTTAAATCAATGACTAGAATCCCATGGGATTCTCCCATTAAAGAATTAGAATGGTACCTAGTATTTTAATACCCTAGGATTCTCTAAGTACCTTATATTATATTCTAGTAGTACATGTGTCAAATTAGATTAGTTTAAAATAGAATTTTGGCTAGGAAATCTCCTAGATTGACTAGTACATACTTAAATATAATATAGGACACTTGTACACCCATTTCTATAAGATTAAGTTAGTACCCATGTGGCTAATAAAATTGTTTATTTATAAATCTTTCTCTTTTAAAATCTATTTAACTAATAGGTTATTCTTTCTCTTTCAAAAACTCCATTGATTATTCATTTCCTTGTCCTTTCCAAATCTATTAGGTAGAAGTATATATACATATATGTGTATATTGTACCAAGGGAGAGAGAGAGAGAGAGAGACAAGGAGAGAGGGAGAGAGAATACCGAGAGAGAAAGAAGAGATAGGGCCGAGAGAGGGAGAGAGAGATAGGAGAGAGATAGGAGAGAGAGAGAGAGAGAGAGATATGTTGTACTTTCTTGATCTTTCATCTACCAAACCTATTTGGTTATCCACCTAAGTACTTGTACTTTGAAAGGTGAAGGATAGGATGACCTAAGATATAATCAAGTACTAGATTTTCTTACAAAAATCTTCTTACAAACTATTAGTTTATTCTTACTCTTTCAACCATTGTCCTTTCACATTAGTATATATATATATACATATGTACTTTAAACCAAAGAGAGAGAGAGGGAGAGAGAGAGAAAGAGAATTCGGGAGAGGGAGAGAGAAGAGAGCCGAGAGAGATGGGAAAGAGAGAGAGAGAGAGAAAGAGATAGGAGAAAGAAAGAGGATATGGTGTACCTTTAGATTGTTTTCTTTCAAATCCTAGTATATATATACTTAAGTACTAGTACCAATAGAAGAAGAAGAAGAATATGAAGGACCTAAGGTGGACTAAAATACTAGATTTCCTTACAAACCTTACAACCCAATCTTTACTCTTTCTCAAGTCAAACCCCAAACCCTTGTCCTTTCAAGCTTAGGTGTCAATGTACCAATGAGAGAGAGAGAGAGAGAGAAGGAGAGGCCGAGAGAGGGATGAGAGGGGGAGAGAGAGAGATGGCCGGTTGAGAGAGGGAGAGAGAGTGTGATGTATGTGACTAGTGTACTCCCATATCTAGCCATTGACCATCCTATTGCATCACCATTGTACCACCAAATCTAGGGTTCCCTTATTCTTTCAACCCTAAGGACAACCAACCCTAGATTTCTTACTCTTTCAAGGTACTAGAATAGACTAGGAAAACCTTAGAATTGCCTACACTTGTCCTAAACTTGAAAGAATGATCTATTAGCCTTTCCACCTATGTACTTTTGCATTGTACCAAAGAGAGAGAGAGAGAAAGAGAGAGGGAGAGAGAGAGATGGCCGGATTGGGAGAGGGAGAGAGAGTGTGATGTGTGTGCAAGTGTACTCTCCAAACCTAGTCCATCCTTGTTGGCCATTTTTGTACACAATCCAAGTACAACCAAAAATCTAGTCTTCTTGCACATGATCATCTAAGGACAACCATATCTAAGTTTCTTATTCATTCAAAGGACTAGACAAGACTAGAAACCCATTAGAATAACCTAGAATTGTCCTAGATTGGAAGAAGAATCCTTGTAATCTTCCACCTTTGTACTTGTACATTGTACCTTGGAGAGAGAAAGAGAGAGAGGGAGAGAGGGAGAGAGAGATTTCGGATGAGAGGAAGAGAGAGAGAGTGATGTGTGCAATGTGTACACTTAAGCCTAGTCATGGTCCTTTGGCCATCATCCTACCTCATCATGTACCACCAATAATCTAGTCTTTCATGTGTTTAAATAAGAAAAAAATCAAAGATAGGAGAGAGAGAGAGAGATTTCGGATGAGGGAGAGAGGGAGAGAGAGAGTCCTTGGCCTATAAATAGCAAGCTCACTTCAAGCCTTGAACTCACACCTTCATCCTTTGCTCCAACTTCTCTCTAGAAACCATTCTGTTTTCCAGGCAGCTTACTGCCCTTCCTCAAAACCTCATCTTTCTCCTACCTAAAGTGGTTTCTAGGATAAACTTCCTCCGGAAAAGTTGTAGAGCACTTCAAGATCTTCAAATTAGACCCAAGAACCACCCTAATCGGTCAAGAAACGACAAAGATATCCACATCCGAAGTTCAGCAAAAATTCGGATTTCCAGATTCCAGACAGCAAACTGTCCATCCCTTTATCACCATATTTCTCCTACCTAAAGTAGTTTCTAGGACCAACTTCCTTCACAAAAGTGGTAGAGCACTTCTAGAGCTTCGATGTCAACTCAAGAACGATCATATTCGGCCAAATATTGATCGAGTTGCTGCCATCCGAAGTTCGGTCCAGATTCGTGAGTTTCATCGCCGTAGGATTTCCAACTAGCTTATTCGGCCCCGACTAGTTTCGGATCAAGGTAGAGTGTCCTTACTATTTATCCCTAAGTATATGTAGATTAATCTCTACTCGTTTTTCCCTAGTATAACGTTAGTTACGTTTGCTTATGATAAGGCTAGAAAACGTATGATCATGACCAGAAGCTAATCCATTTCCTACAATGTTTGGATGCGTACTTGTTTGACTAATGGTGGTAATAACATGTTGATTAACGACCCTTATTTCAATAAACACGTGTTGTTTTAAACTTAGGAAAAGAGAAAAATGAATTTTGAAAGATAATGTTCGTAGCTTAACTTCAAGTATAGCATATGGTTTGCGTATTTTGAAAGGAATGAAGAATGCTCTTATACTTGCTAATTTTAAGTTTAACGATAGATTCATTCAATAAACAAATGCTATTTTGAACTTATCAAAAAGGAAGAATGATTATGGATTAAACTGAAGTAATTGTATTTTGATCTTAGAATGTTTATGAGCTTGTATACGTGTTTACTTGTCTTATTTGTTGATATGTGTTTAAGCATAAGTGATTTATCACTCCAAAGGCGTCCGTACATGTGGCGTTATGCTTTAATGTGATTGAGCATGATTACACGATAATTTGAGTATGCTATCTAATATAGAGTTGGACGATCTTGCTAGTTTAGTTTCAAGATTACTTACATCGTGAAATGAACTATCGCGGAGTCATGGCATGCAAACGAGACACAAAAACCGAGAAGGTAGAAACATGACACCTAGGGTGTGGTTGATATGGATAAAATATTTTTGAAAGTACATAATGGCCGGACGTGGTAGTCATTATGTGGATGTGAAAACCTGCAAGGTGGCCGGACTTGGTAGCCCTTTGTATGGACTTGCGAAAACCGCCATGTGGCCGGACTTGGTAGCCCATTGTGAAGATTGCCAATGGGGCCGAACGTGGTAGTCTCATTGGTAGTATGGCTTGGTATCCGCGGGAAGGAGCCAATGCAAGATTTGAATGGATTGCGGAAACCGCAATGTGGCCGGACTTGGTAGCCCATTGTGTGCGTTGCCAATGGAGCCGGACTTGGTAGCCTCATTGGTAACGAGTGTTGAAAAGATATTCGAAATGTTGTTTTTGTAAAGTGAAATGGATGACACGGTCTACGAATTGTTGCGTAGGAGAAACACAGAGAATCATGACACCAACGTGAATAAGAAAGTGAATGTGGCTGCGTCATTGCTAATTATGTTGTTGAATGAGCATGTGTAATTGTTTATATGCTTCTTGGTTGTAAGTTAAGGGGTTGGTGGGTATAGGATTATTCTGCTGAGCTTTTGTAGCTCACGGTGTTACCTTTGGTGACCCTGACATATTATATCAGTGGTGACGCTGGTATAATGTGTCAGACTTTGTAGATAATCAAGATAAGCAGTACGCCTTGGAGGATTTTGGAGCTGAGGAGCTGGCTAGGATGGAGGAGCAAGCGGAGTTGTAGTTAGGAACCCTAGTTTTCCTTTCCTTTATGTAATGAAAGCACTCTGATGGGAATTTCGATGTAATAATGAGCCAGACTCCATTTGATTTTATCAATAAAATGTTTATTTAACGTACCCGAAAATGGGGGCGTTACAACACTAATTTAATTAATCATAAAGTGATAAAACTAAGGACTTAAGCACCAAGAATTTGCATTATTGGGTGCTTATCACATATGAGGTTTGGTTCCACATGTATGAATTGGGAAAATTTATGAACCCGAGGGCTCAGATTATTATTTTGGAGACCATTCATCTTGTTAGTTGGAAAAAGAAAATGGTAAAATGTCCAAATACCAGATGGTAAAGGAATAACTCCGAGTCTTGTAGCTTAAGCACATCCAGCAATTTTGTGGTTCTATAACGGTGTTTGGTACCGTCTTTTTGTGTTTTTAATGTTTTCACTTTCATGAAACGTAAAAAAACATGTTTGGCGAAGTGTTTTTTAAACTTCTTTACAAAAGTCCCATTCTTAAAAATCACCGAAAAGATTTTCTCAATTTTTGAAAATTGTTTTGCAAAAAGGAAAGAAATCTTATGGATTTTGGAACATTGCACATATTCGAGCTTTTCATTATTTTTGTTTCTGAAGACACGAAAAAGAAGATTTCCTCCATGCTGGTGACATCTAAAAGTTTTGATAAGTCCCCTTCTTAAAAATCACCAAAAAGATGTTCTCAATTTTTGAAAATTGTTTTGCAAAAGGGAAAGAAATCATATGGATTCTGGAACATTGCACATATTCGAGCTTTTCATTATTTTTGTTTCTGAAGACACGGAAAAGAAGATTTCCTCCATGCTGGTGACATCTAAAAGTTTTGATAGTCTTTATGCAATTTTCTTTGTGTTCAATGTTTTTCATGACAATCTCTCTCTCTCTCTCTCTGGAGATCTGCCGTCAACCAAAGCATATCATACACCCACACTGTTACTTCTTTTTTGTTTTGTTTGAGTTTTTTTTTTTTGGGTGTTCTTTTCCATTGTTTGTTGTAACTGTAATTAGGTTTTGAAATACTGCCCTTTGTGTACCGAAACTATGTTTTGTGGTTGTATCCTTGGGGCATGTATAAATATATTAACTTGTGCCCTTTATGTACGAAGAACTATATGCCAATGTATGTCCTCATCTCAGTGATGAATGCAAGTTGTTTACCATCTCTCTCTCAATTGTGTTTTGTTTAAGAATTGTTTTCAGTCCTACTATTGTCACGCCCTCGATTATAAACATAAATAATAAATACTTTCACTAATAAAATACTCATAATTCCATATATAATACCCACTGAAAGATTTTTCATACACATTCTGCTGTATGATAGTGTCAATACCAAGCATCTCAAAAGGTTACACCAATGGCACATTGGCCCAATATTCCCAAAAGTACTAGGTAGTATAAGGAGAGTCAAAAGTTATACAGTTATCAAATATCAAGTATTTCTATAGAGATTACAATTACATCCTCAAAAGGAAGTTTACTAAAGATGCCGAAGTAATCCTTCAATGTCAGCTTTCAAAAGGTTTGTTAATCCATGCATGCAAACACTCCATACTATAGTCCCTGCGTGATACCTGAAAATGAAGGGTTGAGTTACACTAGTTCAATAGGAAAATCTCCACTAAATATACATGTGTAGACACCCCAATATGGGTCTCCGATTTGTTTTACTTTGTTTTTCGGTTTCTTGTTTCTCCGATGATGAGATCGGATCAAACGGACTTGAGTTTGGAATGGATTGAGCTTGGAATGCGTAGAACCCTTCTTGAACCTTTTGAACCTCAAAACCTTCGGTCAAAACCCTAGCCAAGGTTTGATTGTCGCGCGAGGCTGTGGCTTGCTCGCGCGAAAGTGAAGTTGCCAGGTGTTGGTCAAAGTGGCCTTTGACCATCGCGCGATGGTACTCTCACTCACGCGACACTCCCACTTCGTCGCGCGATGGTTATGGCCTGTCACTCTCACCTTTTTCCAGCTGGATTTTTGTGATCATCAAGTGCCATGTGGGGTTAGAACCCCGTTTTCATCGACTAAAACAGTGTTCTGCAGGCTTGAGGGTGCACCACCCACACAACCACTCTTACTCACCTTGGTGGCTTGTTTCTCCACCAAGTAAGGTTGACCAGCCTTGTTGGCTGGTTGCAAAGCCAAGTTTGCTACCAACCTAGCACCCTTCCATCCTCCTATATATATCCCCATTGGTCTTTCAAGTCCAAGGGTTACCAAAAAAGTTATCAATATCTAGCACAAAGTTCACAAACCCTAACCATACTTGCTACACTCTCACTCTTGTGTGTTCCATACACTAATTCTCCAAGCTACACCACTTTGTTCAATCCATATCAAAATCATTCAAGAAAAGGTATAAACTTTTTGCCTATTTACTGTCTGATCCCTGAGGGGGGCTGGCAGGGCCAAGGCTGGTAATCAATACCAGTCCTGGCCCTAAAGTCAGTAGGGTTACAAGAACTTGTGATCAAGCAAACCCTCGCGCGATGGACCCAATGACTCGCGCGACAGTTCTGTCAGCAAGAGATTGGTCCACGTGGGGAAGGAATGCTGGTCATTTCTTGTTTATTTATGTTATGGTTCTTACTTAGTTTTATTTTGGTATTTAAGTCACTGTGGTGCATGCTAAAATCCTTTTAGTAGCTCAGATTTCCATATCACTTAGTTTGGAATGCCATTGGGTTGCTTCTGAACATGTCTCAGAGCTCAAGCATGTAAAGCAATTCCAGGAAGTCCAGTCAGGACCCTCGCGCGAGGCTTCTACTCAGTCGCGCGATGGTCATCCTGTTTCCAGTGGTTTCCCTTGCATGGGCAACTAGGCCTTTGGCCTCTGTTTATTTCTCCCCCACTATTTAGGGGTGTATTTTCAATTTATTTCAAGTCTGTTTGTAATATTATTTACTTTCCAGCACATATAAACTACTTGGTTTGCCCCCTGGGTGTGCACTAGTCCTTCCAGAGCCCAGAAGGGGATAAAGTTCAGACTGTGAGAAAGGCTTCAATACTTGCGCGAGTGTATGGGATTGTCACGCGATGGTTCACTTGCATGCAGGTTGATCCATGCATGCAAGTTGGCCATTGTTTGTGCCAAACTCATACAAAGCACTGTTTTGGTGTTTCTCCGCTATTTAGAACTTTATTCCATTCATTATTTACCATTTATTATTTAACATTTCTTCCATCCGGGCCATCTTACATCATATCTTGCAAATGTGTTACAGTTTTAATCCCCGATCAACTGTTCCCCCGCCCTAATTGGCCAAAAATTGGTTAATAAAAGAAGAATCTCAAAAAAGCTTTTGTAAAATGTCTAAGTAGAGACCAATCTCCGGATTGGGTGAGAGGGGTGCCTTAAAACCCTTCCCCTCTCGTAACCTGGCTCCCGAACCCAGATATGGTTATGACGGACTGGTTTCCTTCACTTTTTCAAATCAAATAGCGCAGCAGGTGCTTCGAAATACGGTTCCTTGGGTGTCGGACCTTCAAAACCCGAATGGTGACTCTGTATTTACGAGCGCCTGCTCCTCCGCTCGCGCTCCCTCGATTCCGAGGGCCTTGCCGTTGTTGGAAAGGAACGGAATCCTTTCTAAGGGCATGATGCCCACAACATGTTGATGAGATGATAAGTGTGGAGATAGTGAATCATGCTAAATGGAAAATCATATAACAATGAATGAATTAACAACCATTCTAAATAATTTTGACTCAAAGAATTAGAATGCAAGTATAAATCAAGGAGCAACACGTACCAACACCATTTACAAGAATTAAAGCACTCTCACACACCTCTCACTGTATTCTCACCCCTTGCGTTACAGTAAACTCCACCCATTGTGATTCTGCATTACCACCCCTTGCGTTACAGTTTAATTCTCCCCATCTGGGCTTCTGTACTTCCACCCATTGCGTTACAGCAAACCCACACACTAATACTTCTCAACAATAACCACAGTCTCAATAATCAACACCAAAATCATGTATTCATTTCACGCATCCCAACAACAACTAACACGTCAACAAGCAACTCATGGATCGGAGCAATCATACTGAAAAAAAAATGCAACTTTCCAAAAAAACAAAATGAGTTTTAAGCCCTAAGGTGTCCCATCCAACCCAAGTATGGCAATCAAACACCAACATCACACAAAATCACCACATAACATGAAAAGAAAGAGAGAAATCCCTACGAAAGTGGGTTTTGGGCAAAACCCTAACTGGATCAAGTGGTTCAAGCTCAAATCAACCAAGAACAAGCTCCACCCAAGCTTTGCTACAAGATCTAGAGTAGATACCACCCAAAAATAAGATAAATGAAGACACCCCAATTTGGCCTAACAATTATTTCAAGTCCCACCTTGGGGACCATCCCGATGATGATATGGATACAGTGATTGCTGATTGACTTCTCGTGAACCTTAGGACTTTCAGTAAGAACTTTTAGCCACTTAGAGGACCCAATCCAGAGCCAAATAGCCTTTCAGACATAAATACAGTATCCTAGGAGAATCCATCTGTCGGCCGCAACATTGATCACACGGCCTCAACATCATTTCTTCACCCGTGAAGCCTATTGCTTGAAAATCTCCCGGAGAGATCGATCAGCCGGCCGCCAGGACTATTCCTCGGCCGCAACATCAATTCTTCGGCCGCCAGATCATCTATTTTTCAGATTCTGGAATGTTCTGTCAATCGTTTGATCCATTCACAAAACCCTAGCAGCCAAATCCCGATGCGTTCGGGCTACATTAGGAGATTACCATGAGGAGTTCGTGTTGCCTTATAACTCCAATTCAATCGTTCGATTTTGATTGGTTGAGGTGTGTCGTCCCTATGCCTATATAAAGGAACCCTTGGGTTCTGAAATTAATAGGTTCATACACCCTTTCTAGCCACGATACTCTGTCAATATACACTCCCAAATCTCCTCTACAAAAGCCCTATCCTCTCGAAGGCAGCCGCGATCCAACGATCCAAATCCCGAAGTTCAAACCCTAACCCGAGGGTTCCAAGAAGCAATTCAATCAATCACCCTCAATCCGAAGCAATCAAGCCACTGAGGGATCAAGGTGGTGTGGCTCAGGGGCCTCTAGTTCGATTTATTTTCAGTTTTTACGCTTAATCGTAGCTTTTTGATTATTTGTTAGTCGTATAGTCTGGTGTGAGGAAGAACATCGGTTGGATCTTTGATCCATCGGCCGATACATCAAACCAGAAGGATCCCTCGGCCGTGACATCCATTCACCGGCCACGGGATCCATCTCCCTGGGACAGTTCGTTTTGTTTTCTGCTTTCTGATGCATGCTTTCAATTACAGTCTCGGCTCACCATTAACTGTTTAAAGGCTAATTAAACAGACTACGTGTTAGAATTAAATAGTGCATGTGTTAATCTTATGTCGAACAATTATGGGCTAGTCTCACGACTGGGCAGAGAGGGGTGCCTAACACCTTCCCCTCATTGTACCTTTGGCTCCCGTGCCCAGAATCTCTATCTGATTTTCCTAGTTTTCTTAAACTAGGTGGCGACTCTATTTTGATGATAACCGTTATCACGTGGCGATGTTCCTAGCCATGGGAATATCCGCGATCTTGGTTTATGAAGCAAACAACCAAACAAATAGCAATGATCAATCTGTATGGCGATGCCCCGCTTCCGGGCGGTGTCTACAGTTTTTGGCGACTCTGTTGGAGACTAGAGAGCTATAACCAGAAAGTTCAACATAAGACTAACACATGCTTTGTTTAATTCTTTTATCATGTGCATCGAGCAGGCAACCTCGTTGAGTTCACCTAATACCCCGGCATGTCACGAGCTATGTTAGGGGTTCCAGCAAACTCCATAGTCACTTGTACCTAGAGGTATATCAAAAGGAAACTGTCCGATCGCCGCCTATGATGGGCTGGCGGAAGGACCGGTGCCCTTTGACAACGGAGCACCCTGTGACTACCCAAACCTTACATGTGTTAGAAAGCCATAGAACTTATCAAAATAAGACAGGAACCTATAGGCTAGGAACCTACTTCCATTTGTTTGTAAAAGTTCTTCCTCACACCCATTGTACATATGTATGTTGTAAAGTTTTCTTTTGCAGGTTAGACCTTAAGGGCCTCTTAAAACCAAAAAGAAAAGGGTAAGCTAAACCAATCTAACTAAAGGAAAAAAATTTAGGAAAAAATGGTTGCATCACTGTTCATGTTTGGTTCGCACTTTCAAGTTGTCACCAAGCTGTCTGGCCCGTTCCACCCTACTGCCAAGATTTTTGATCCATCCAAATACATCACTCCAGTAGATCAACCAAAGCCTATAGTAATCATTACCAAAGACGATCATGTCATGTTCGCAAGAACAGTCGATGATGAAAAAGTGGAAGGCATAATTGAAGAAGAAGAGCTTCGTAGTGTCCCAATCTATTTCTACGACCCTCATGCACCTACCGACGACTACTAGCCAATAGACGAGATCGACAACCCCAAAGTTGGCAAAGCAGAAGAAGAAGAGTCTGTTTACAATGATCCACTAGACGAAATATCACTGAATCTACTCTTTGATGAGGGGGTTACTTACAATCAAATAAGGGTAATCCATCCCATCACAGATAGCTTTGGTAATTGGTGGGGATTTGTCAGCACACGAAGAGTCGACAACAGCGACGAAGCAGAGATTGAAGCTCAATTGGAAGAAATCACGACAATAGCAAACCAAATGGCCCTCCAAGACTTGCAGGGTGATAATGATGAAAGTGCGAATCAAGATGACAATGAGGTGCTGATGATCAACCTTGGTGATGAAAAAGACTACTCTGAGCTGATTGTGGATGCTGAAAAAGGGGCTTACCCTAACTGGACCGTGGAACACACTCTAAAATACAAAATGAAAAATGCTGATTCTGATTCCGACTCCGAATCAACTCAATCCGAGTCTAGCTTTTCATCTTTTCAAACTACTGAGTCTAGTGAGGAAAATCTGGTCAAAACACCTAAGCATAACATTTATTTTGAGTTTGACTCTGAAATGTCTTTTGACAATTTTAGCAATGAGAAGGAAGATTTAGAGTATTTCACTTTGCCTATGATTAACTGCATGGATTCTGACAATCCAATTTTTGAGGAAGAAATTCCAAAAGAAATTCTAGAATTCATCGAGAGAGAAGAAGAGAGGCACACTAAACCTTTTTCTGAGGAAATAATCACAGCAAACATAGGCTCTGAAAACAAGTCCAAAATGGTTAAAATTGGTGCAACACTATCTTCTCAAGAAAGTGAAAAACTAATCCTTTTGCTAAAAGAATACAAAGATGTTTTTGTCTGGTCTTACGAGGACATGCCTAGAATAGACCCCGAAATTGTTCAGCACAAAATTCCCCTCCATCCTGATGCAAAACCTGTTAAACAAAAGCTCAGACGTCTGCGCCCTGATTGGGTCTTAAAGATAAAAGAAGAAGTCACTAAGTAAATCAACGCCGGTTTTCTCATAGTCACCGAGTATCCATAGTGGGTAGCTAACATAGTTCCAGTACCGAAGAAAACTGGAGGAATCAGGGTCTGTGTAGATTTCTGAGATCTCAACAAGGCCAGTCCAAAGGATGACCTCCCATTGCCACACATAGACGAACTTGTAGACAACACTGCAGGGCATGCACTGTTATCTTTCATGGATGGGTTTTCTGGGTATAATCAGATTCTAATATCTCCTGAAGACAGAGAGAAGACCACCTTCACCACGCCATGGAGAACCTACTACTACCGAGTAATGCCATTCGGGTTGAAGAACGCTGGAGCCACTTACCAAAGGATGGCGACAACACTACTGCACGACATGATGCACAAAGAAGTAGAGGTATATGTCGATGATATGATAGTCAAATCGAAGGAAAGGGAAGGACACTATGAAGCACTTCAAAAGTTCTTTGAGAGGATTAGGCAATACAAGCTACATCTTAATCCTCAAAAATGCACTTTTGGGGTAACGGCTGGTAAAATGCTAGGATTTCTCATCACTCAAAGAGGAATCAAAGTAGACCCTTCCAAGATACAGGCTATCATGGAGATATCACCACCAAAGACAGAGAAGGAAGTAAGGAGCTTTCTGGGGAAAGTACAATTCATTAGCAGGTTCATTTCCAAACTCACAGCAACTTGCGAACCCCTCTTCAAACTTTTGAAGAAGGGTACTGATTTTGAGTGGAGCCAAGACTGTCAACAAGCGTTCGAGGCAATCAAAGAGTACCTTCAGAACCCACCTGTGTTATCACCACTCATCCCTGGGAAGCCATTAATTATGTATCTCTCAGTAACAGACACATCCATGGGATGTATGCTAGCACATGAAAACGACGCCAAAGTAGAATGCGCCATATACTACCTCAGCAAGAAGATGATGGACTATGATACAAGGTACACTCCCCTGGAGAAAACCTGCTGGGGGCTAGTATGGGCCACGAAGAAACTAAGGCACTACCTATTAGCACATCCGGTAGTGCTGGTTTCTCGTTTAGACCCAATCAAATATCTTTTCGAGAAGCCAGCACTTATTGGAAAGCTAGCTAGGTGGTTATTGCTGCTAGCAAAATTCGACCTCAAAGACATGACAAGGAAATCAGTGAAGGGAAGAGCCGTGGCAGAGTTCTTGGCAGATCACCCCATGACAGAGGCCGAGGCAGAAGACTTCATGTTCCCCAACGAAGACATCTTATGTCTCTTAGACGATACCTAGAAGCTTTATTTCGATGGAGCATCAAACCAACGTGGATATGGCATAGGGGTATTGCTAGTTTCCCCAAACGACTCTCATATCCCTTTGTCATATAAACTGAGGTTTGAAGTCACCAACAACCAAGCTAAATACGAAGCCTACATTGCTGGAATGGAGGCAGCCCTAGAACTAGGGGCAAAAAGGGTAGAGGTCATTGGGGATTCAAACCTGGTGGTGTCCCAAGCAAGAGGAGACTGGAAGGTCAAGGAAGACACGCTGAAGCTATACCACTCTGTGCTAGAAGATCTAATTCCACAATTCGATTCTATTATCTTCACCCACACTCCACGAGTGAGTAATAGATTTGCAGATGCGTTGGCAACATTGGCCTCCATGGTCGAGATACCCCTCAAATTCACAATGCGGCCTCTCATGATCAAGCAGAAGGTCAAACCAGCATGCGAATGTACCTTCACTGAAGAAGATGAGGACGATGGAAAGCCATGGTATGAAGACGTGAAGAAATTCCTAGAAGAAGGAGAGTATCCCTCCGAAGCCACCTCAAAGGACAAAATAGCTCTGCGGAAGTTTGCCGCCAAATTGTAATCTGTGGAGGAGCACTGTATCAAAGAGCTCATCTGGGTCCGAATCAACTTTGTGTCACAACAGAGGACAGTCACAAGATAATGGAAGAGATACACAAAGGAATCTGTGGGCCGCACATGAATGGGGCAACAATGGCAAAGAAAATCATGCGTCAGGGATACTACTGGACTACTATGGAGGCTGATTGCGCTGACTATGTCCGCCAATGTTTCAAATGTCAAACTCACGCTGATCGCATGCGTATTCCCCCTACGAAATTATATAGCATGACGTCCCCTTGGCCATTCTCCACATGGGGGATAAACGTCATTGGGAGTATAAATCCAAAGGTAAAATACAAGCATCAATTCATTCTAGTGGCCATCGACTACTTCACCAAATGGGTAGAAGCAGCTTCTTATGCTACCCTCAAAGCCACTCATGTGGCCAAATTTATCCGCACCAATATCATCTATCGGTATGGTGTACCTCACAAGTTCATCTGTGATAATGGATCACACTTCAAAGGAGCAACAAAGAAGCTTTTTGCTGAGTTTGGAATACAGAATCATCGGTCATCTACTTATTGACCTCAAACCAATGGAGCAGTTGAGGCTGCAAACAAGAACATCAAGTGGATTCTGCGGAAGACTACTGACATCTACACGGACTGGCCTGAAATGCTACCACTAGCACTATGGGGTTATCGAACAAATGAAAGGACTTCAACTGGGGCTACTCCTATTCCCTAGTCTATGGGATGGAAGCTGTCTTGCCGATCGAACTAGAGCTACCCTCACTAAGGGTTCTGGCTGAGACTGAAATAATCGAAGAAGACGGGGTTCAAAACCGCTACGACGAGTTAGCATTGCTAGATGAAAGAAGGCTGAGAGCATTATACCATGTGCAACGGTATCAACGCCGCATCGCATGAGCGTTCAACAAAAAGGTGAAGCCACGAGACATCAAAGTGGGAGACATGGTGCTCAAAGCAATCCGTCGCCACGTTTCAGACCCGAGAGGCAAGTTATAACCAAACTGGGGAGGACCCTACTTTATCAAATGCATACTGTCTGGAGGAGCAGCCTACATTGCAGACTTGGATGGGATGGAATTCGCAACACCGGTCAACATCGACAAGCTGAGGAAGTACTACCCCTGAGAGATGCTCGTTGGGCTGAAAACCACAAGGGTGGGCGGACCCAAGCAAAAATTAGAGCAAGCCTGCTAGGTCGAAAACCTGCAAGGCGGCTTAGGCAAAAACTAAGGCATAAATAAAATGCTCGCTAGACTGAAAACCCACAAGGGCGGTTTAGGCAAAATCAAGAGCACAAAAGGAGAGGAAAATACCCGAGCAAACCCTAGCTAAAACAAAACAAATCTCATTTTTAGAACTACGTTTATGGCCTGATTCCCTCTATGGGATACGTAGGCAATCTCTGAGATTGAGATTCGGCCACTACTATCACTATCACTTCCAAATTTCTAGGCCTATCCTAAGCGTGTTGTCAAAACCATGGCAAAGCATTTTCAAATAAAACAACCAATGTTTTATTATTTCCAAGGAAAAAGAAAAAGCAAGCTCAAACATTTCTCGAAATCTATGAAAGCTAGAATCAAACAAAGAACATCTTTTGAAAAGCATGGGCAACTGGTCAATCTCTAGGTCTTCCTTCTCTTCGCACTTTTGTCCTTCAAAAGGTTTTTCTCTAACCAGCGCTTATATGAACCCGTTAGCTTGTCAGCAGAGTTCCCAGCAACCTCTTGCATCACTCGATTCGGCCAGAGACGAAGCACATTGTGACGAAAGCTGGCATCGTGAACCTTGGAAACAGCATACTCAGGGTGACCCAAGACTTTGGCTTGTTCAGCCCCAAACTACCTAGCATACATAATCACATATCAGAGCAAAGGATTTTGTTTCATATAACAAAAACTTTTTACATCACAAGGTGGATCATCCCACATTTCCTAAACAAACATACATCAGTTTTCTGTCGGACTAACCTATGCAGGAAGAAAATCATAAAAACAAAAAAGAAGGAGAAGAGGATGCCGAATCCTCTGGTGGTCCGAACACTAGAGACCAGCTGCAAAAAAGAAGAGGATACCCCCGGAGCGACGTGTACCAAAGAAGCACTGAGGTGCAGAAAAAACACCACATGGCCCAGAAAAATCATCATATCGCGTACGAGCGCCGCCCCAGGAGTTCTGCATCACGGAAGCAAGCCCCCCATGCGAGGGTCCCTAATCAAGCATCATGACAGGACCAAGAGCGTCGCGGCCTCCCTCCACGGTCACCGACCGTACCCATGCGTCACCCATAGCCCGGACCCAACGGGAATGAAGAGGCGGAGAAGCCCTTGGCGGAACCTACGGTAGTAAAGGAGAACAGAGAAAAGAAGGGAGAGAAAGAGAGAAATGAAAACAAAACGTTGAGGCCATGGCCTTTTATAGAGGACTAGAAACCAAGCGATTACATGGCCGAGACTTTGATCCTTCGGCTGAGGTATCCATTATTCGGCTGCTGGATCGATCTCCTGGCCCCCTAATCAATCTCCCACAGCAGCATCGGATCTTGCTCAAACACACTAATTCATGCAATTATGAAGTTTTGGGTCCATGACCAAACAAAACCAATGATTGAATCAGCCTTGGGGGAATTCCCGAGCAAATGGAACGTGATCAGAACTAGCCTTAGGGGCATGCCCGAGCATGAAAAATGTCAAAACCTACATAGCATCAAGCTCACCAGATGCTGGACCAACTATAAACCCCAAGCTCTGGCTCTATGCCCATTCTCGTTTAGCAGCCCTGCGCTCACCTTCCCCATGTTCATCACCATCAAGCCACTCAGCAGCTCCAGGCTGAGTAGCACCATACTCATTGCACCATCAAGCCACCCAGCAGCCCCGTGCTTATTAGCTCACCTCACCGACCAAATTCCATACTCAAGTCACTACCCACAGTGTAGAGATTCGTAAATTATTTCATTTACTTTAATCGTTTGAATATGTGGAATACTGTATTTTGAGGTTATATTGATGTTTGGAAGTGTTGGTACCATGTCAGGTTCGTTTCGGTGTCCGTTAAAAAAATTATTTTTTCTGCCCTGCATGAACCGGTACAGCTTTTCCCGGTACCGGTACATGGTGTCCAGAAGTTGTGTCTTCTGACAGTTTGAAGGTTCATGAACCGGTACAGCTTTTACCCGTACCGGTACATGCTCTGTTTTCTGCACTTTTTCAGCACGCTTTTTGGACCACTATAAATACTCCTTTTTGTCATTTTCCGCACCATTTGGCCACGAAAATAGATCTAGAAACCCCCTCTCACCTACCCAACTCCAATCTCACCCAAGATCCTTGATTTTAAGTTCAAATCTTCAAGATCCATGGGTTTTCTCCCTCAAATTCGCATGATTCTTGCATTTGGTGAACAATGGGTAAGTCTTGTGTTCTTACTCACACTTTTAGGCTCTCAATCACGTTTTTCTCTCTCTCCTCTCAATCACTTGTTGATCCTTACTTGTTTATCTTGTTTTTGGGTTTCATTTACCCTAGATCTTGTAGCAAAACTTGGGAGGAGCTTGTTCTTGGAAGATTAGGGCAAAATCCACTTGGTGGACTTAGGGTTTTGCTCAAAACCCATTGTGGTAGGGATTTCTTACTCTCGTTATGCGTTAGTGTGATGTTTATGTACCTAGATCGTGCTTTGTTTCGTGCTTGAGGTTGGGTTTTGTGCTTCTATCAAATCTGGAAATTTCTTCCCGTTTTTGGGTTTCAGCCCAACTTTGAACGGCCATAACCCCTTCATCCGATGTCCGTTTCATGCAAATTTTATGTCGATTCGAAGGTCTTGAAGTCAGCTTTCATTTGCCACCGGAATCACCTTAGAACTCTTAGTACACTGAAAGTTATGACCATTCGAATAGAGGTGTGTCAGTCTGCCCATGTTTGTCGGCCATTCCTAAGTTGTTTTCGTCCCGTGCTATGACTCCCCTCATGATTACGATATGTTTAAGTCACTCTCGAGTATGATTGCTTGTGTCCTGATGATTCGTTATTCGATCGTGTCCCTTAGCATTCGTTAGAGTATAATATTAGCATTGTTGGCTGGAGAACATACCGCGAGATCAATAGGAGTACCGTGGACGACAATGGGTAATGTGGTGAGTGTTATGAGTGGGCATGAGCTTGTCCAGTGGTCCGATGAGCAGTATTGGGACTCGCATCCTCGTGCCTTGTCTTGTTGAGCTCTCTTGGTTCCTTTGGCACTCGTTCTATATGATTTCTGTTTAGAACCTAGTAGGTGGTGTATCGCGAAGTCTTTGTGAGTTCGGTATGTGGCATAGGGTGTCGTGATGGATTTAGAGGACTAACGTGGTCTTAAACTAGGTGTCAATGTACAATGGAGTGTGTTTATAAGTTTGTAATCCTTTGGGTGTTGTTAAATGAAAGAATGCGAACTTGATAAATGTTATCTTTTGAATCTGGATTGGTATTGCTTGTGTGTATGTATGAGTTGATAATTGTGATCTGAGGGTCCTGCAACGCAAGGTGTGAAAATGCGGTGACTCTAGAGGGCCCGTTACGCAAGGTGTGGTGAGAACGGAAACCCGAGTAGAAGGAGAGAATTTCCTGTAACGCAAGGTGTGGGATTACAGTTGAATGTCTCTCCTGATGAAAGAAGTTATGATTGATTGTGGAAGTTGTCGTTGTTGTTTGGGCTGTGATGTGCCTGAGATTGTAACTATTGAAAAAGCGAATAAACCTTGATTTCATCAAAGTTTTCAAAAAGGAAGGAACTTGGTTTTTGAAAAAGGATTTTTATGAAAATCCTCCGGCTATTCTTGAGCGAATCAACGGTTTCCGGTATTTGGGCACAAATCAACGGACTCCGACTATTCAAGCTCGACTCAACGGAGCTTGACCCGTAAAGGTCGAGAGTTTTCTCGAAATTATTTTGGTAACCAAAAAGGAATGTTTTATGAAAATGGGCTGAATAACGAATGATAAGAAATGAGGAAGGATTTGTGGTGTTCTTGAGGAGTCCTTAATTGGCTTGTGAGTTGTTGGAAGCTATTTAGATTGATGTGTGCCTAATGCTATCCCTAGTTTAACTTATGAATGGTTAAGGATGCCTTTAAGACGTATAGAGCTCCGTATTCATGGTTCGTTGGTTAATTGTGGTGTCCTATGGTATCTTATATCCGTTATTTGGAATTCATTCATTCTACGTGCATACCTCATCGCATTTTCATATAGCTTGTGTAAAGATTTCTCTACTGGGCTAGTGTAGCTCAGCAAAATCCTTCTTTTCAGGTTCAAATGCAGGGCAATAGCTTGCATAGCATCGTGTGCACAATGTGGAAGACATTTTGGAAGCTAACTTCTTTTGTCACTTGATTTTTCTTTGTAATGATTACACCTTGGTTAAGTAGGACTTTGTAACTAAAAACCTTGAAATTATTTTGACTAAACTATTGTAAATTTTAAAGAAAACTAGTTTGCACTTGTACAATTTGTAAATTTGGGCCGTGGAGCTAGAGTTGTAATTCTCTAAACTTTGAGACCTTGTTTGTAATTTAATTTGATGGGAAATTCTTTTGGGGTATTTCTTATGTTATGCGAGGATCTTTATTCGAAAAGGTTTATTATTTATGTTGAAAATCGAGGGCGTGACACACAGCTCTATACTCCCAACAGCTCAGCAGTCCTACGCTCTAGCCAATCAATAGCTCCGTGCCTATTTTCTCTATGTTCGCTGCCTTGACAGCTCCAGGAGCTCTAAGCTCACTATCAGCAGCTCTACGCTCGCCAATTAGCAGTTCAGTACTCACCACCAAGCTACTTAGCGGCTCCACGCCCATAAACTCACTGCTTCAAGCTCAGTGCCCAAGTCACCTAGCGGCTTTATGCCCGTAATCATTCAACAGCTATCCCAGCAGCTCTATGTTCGCTACTTCAACTGGCTCTATGCCCGTGCTCACTATCATCAGCAGCTCTACGCTCGCTACTTCAACTGGCTCTATGCCCGTGCTCACTATCATCAGCAGCTCTACGCTCGCTACTATAGCGGCTCTATGCCCGTACTCACCATTAGCAGCTCTACGCTCACTACCTCAGCAGCTCTACTCTCGCTACTTCAGCGGCTTTACGCCAAGTCACTCAGCGACTCTACCCACTATCTCAACTGGCTTTACGCCGTAATAATTCTCAACAGGCTCTACGCCGCCTCAATCAGCAAGATATCATCTGTTCTCAACCTCTACGCTTGAATGCTCAAAATCCAACATTTTGAATGCTCGAAGCTCTTCGAATGCCCAACCACTGTGTACTGGATGCTCAAGTTCAACACTTGAATGCTCAAGCTCTATGCTTGGATGCCCAACCACTGCGTACTGGATGCTCAAAGCCTGTACTTTGAATGCTCGGATTCTACCCTCCGAATGCTCGAGCTCTACGCTCTGAATGCTCAAGTCCAGAACTTGAAAGAAGCTCTATGCTTAAATCAAACACACACGCACGGGCCCGTGCACATTATTGCATCATCACTATCACATCGAGTCTACATCAATTACATCACCATCATCATATTTGCCCATATCTAACCCACCATCATCATCATATACACACTTTGCATCTCTATCTCTCATGAAACAGGTCAATCCAGCAATCAACCGACTCTACGCCTTGGTTTTATTGATCGGTCCAGCGCCTCGATCCTTTGGCTTTACGTCAAAACTTATGATGAGAAATCTCTGTGCACAGACCATCAGAATGCAACCAGCTCTACGCCTCGGTTCAAATCACGTCAAGCTCTAAGCTCCGACTCCTCAGGCTCTCGCCTCATGACTACAACCGGCTCTATGCCTCGGTTCTGTCACCTCAAGCTCCGTTTCCACAGGCTCTCACCTCATGATTACAATCGGCTCCGTGCCTCGGTTCTCTCATCTTGATGCTCCGTGCTCCAGTTACTGGCCTTGTGCCCCCCATATCTCAAAATCGGCAGCCGATTCATCTCCAGAAGATGGTTTGGATTCCACTCAATTACATCAATTCTTTCCAGCTCATTTGCAAGGATAAGCTACTCTACCGAGCTTCCCTCAGTCAAAGTAAGGATGATCAAGAAAAGCAAACGACTCACCTACCGTGTATTAATCTACCCCAAAATACTAAGGATGCTCTCCGCAAAAAATTTCCCGGCAGCCCCGCGCTCCTTCAACTATCCTCCGCCAAAATCCTGGCTTAGCCTAGGTACGTCTTCTGTTTCTAACCCTCCAAACTTTTTATTTTTCTTTATTGCCCCCCCGAACTACGGTTGGTCTGAATTTCCCTTGTGGAATACGTAGGCAGCCTCCCAGCCCGACCATAACTAAAACCTTTTTCAAAAAAACCCTTGGAATAGTGGTTGGACCAAATTGAGTTGCTTTTACAGCTTTGACTCTTACTTAAACATGTCTCGCGATCTGTCTAAGTTCAGTCAAAGAGGGGCATCTGTAGACACCCCAATTTGGCCTAACGATTATTTCAAGTCCCACCTTGGGGACCATCCCGATGATGAATGGATACAGTGATTGCTGATTGACTTCTCGTGAACCTTAGGACTTATGGTGAGAACTTCTAGCCACTTAGAGGACCCAATCCAGAGCCAAATAGCCTTTCAGACAGAAATACAGTATCCTAGGAGAATCCATCTGTCGGCCGTAACATTGATCACACGGCCTCAACATCATTTCTTCACCCGTGAAGCTTATTGATTGAAAATCTCCTTGAGAGATCGATTAGCCGACCGCCAGGACTATTCCTCGGCCGCAACATCAATTCTTCAGCCGCCAAATCCATTGCCCGGTCGCCAGATCGTCTATTTTCCAGATTTTGGAATGTTCTGTCAATCGTTTGATCCGTTCACAAAACCCTAGCAGCCAAATCCTGATGTGTTCGGGCTACGTTAGGAGATTACCATGAGGAGTTCGTGTTGCCTTATAACTCCAATTCAATCGTTCGATTTTGATTGGTTGAGGTGTGACATCCCTATGCCTATATAAAGGAACCCTTGGGTTCTGAAATTAATAGGTTCATACACCCTCTGTAGAGACCCGGATAATTTTAATTCTTGAAATGTTTATTAAATGACAAATTAGAAGGATATGGCATAATTGGTGATAAATTAGATTGGGGCTTGAAGTGAAAGAATGGAGAGTTGAGGGAGTGTAGGTGTAATATCAAGATTCATGAGTATATATAGGGGTGTGTGAGGGGTAGGAGATCATTTTCTCCATCTCACCCTCTCTCATCCGTCCCCCTCTCTCCCTGCCGATCTCTCTCTCTCTCTCTCTCTTCTCCCCTCACTCAAAACTCCACTCCACCTCCCAAAATCTTCAAGAATCAACCTCATTCAAGTCTTCCATTCGCGTTCTTAAGCTCGGAGATCCGTGGGTCGAGCTTAAATCGGAGTTTCGGAGTTCGAAAGGCTAGGGCTCGTTCAAAAACGCGTAAATATCGGCCATTGTTTCGAGGTAGGAACTTCTTGACCTCTTTTATATGTTTCCTTGTTGATTTGGTGTGAAATCGAGCTATTGGTTGTTGAATTTGGTTGAGCATTGAGTTCTGAAAATCTGCTGGAAATCGCTACCCGAAGCCAATCTGTATCGATACGGTTTTAGTGGCGTATCGATACCATTTGCTTATCTTTTGATCAATTGAACGCGTATCGATACGGATTTTATGCGTATCGATACGGGAAGCTTATCTCCAAATTTTGTTCCTGTTGACCATTTATTGATTGTTTTGGCTCTCAATCACTTCTAAACCCCTTGAAACACCTCCTAATTGATCTCAAGCTCGTTCTTTTGGCTTCTTGTGACTTTTCGATGCTTTCTTCGTTCGTTGGCCTTCCGTCGACACTAATTGAATATGGAATCATATGGTTAAATGTTGTCAAATTGCTTATTGGTCGATAATTGGCACATGTGACTACTTATGATGCATTAGTGATAGTATTGGCACGTTACGTGACATTACGTTTGAGAATGTGATCTCGGGAAGTCATAGCTTGCATGTTAGTTGAGGATTGTGTGGTTTGAGGTCGTATGGTGATTTAGGGAGTCCCGTACGCAAGGGGTGGTGATACGGTGACACCCTAGGGTTTCGTACGCAAGGGGTGGTAATACGGTAACCCTGGGTTTGCGGGGATCACTGTGACGTAAGGGGTGGTAACACGGTAATCCATGTGAAGTTGTATGGTAACGCAAGGGGTGGAAACACCAATGGTAGGAGTTTAATGGTGTCGAGTTGAGTTGGGGTCATCGAAGTAAATGAGTCGTATGACGCACGTACTTAATCGGGATTACGGATCCACTTGCAAGTTGATCGATTATTCAGTGTTGAGTATTGCTTCCTCATCTTTCTTTCTATTGCACTAATCAACATGTTTGCATATAACATTGGTTAAGATTTTCCTACTGGGCTTTATAGCTCAACAAAATCCTTCTTTTCAGGTTCTAACGCCGGTCAGTAGCATCAAGTGTGTATGCTTGGATTGTGGACAGATTTTTGGAAGCTTTTACACTTAGTTACTTCTTCATCTTGTATTAGTCTAGATTTTGGTCAAGATGGCTTTGTAACTAATTAGTCGCGGACTATCATACGACTAAGTTTGTAACTGTATTTAAGCTAATTTGGGCTGTGATGCCAAAGTGTACTTTCTTTGAAATTGGGGACTTGTCTGTAATTAAACAGGTGGGACATTATTTTGGGAATGCGATGGCAAGTGAAGCTCTTTTATTTTAAACGTATTATCTATTTTATGTTGAAAATCCTGGTCGTGACACCCTCTCTAGCCATGATACTCTGTCAATATACACTCCCAAATCCCCTCTACAAAAGTCCCATCCTCCCGAAGGCAGCCGCGATCCAACGATCCAAATCCCAAAGTTCAAACCCTAACCCTAGGGTTCCAAGAAGCAATTCAGTCAATCACCCTCAATCCGAAGCAATCAAGTCACTGAGGGATCAAGGTGGTGTGGCCCAGGGGCCTCTGGTTCGATTTATTTTCTATTTTTACGCTTAATCGTAGCTTTCTGATTATCTGTTAGTCGTATAGTCTGGTGTGAGGAAGAACATCGGTTGGATCTTCGATCCATCGGCCGATACATCAAACCAGGAGAATTCCTTGGCCGTGACATCCATTCACCGGCCGTGGGATCCATCTCCCTGGGATAGTTCATTTTGTTTTCTGCTTTCTAATGCATGCTTTCAATTACAGTCTCGGCTCACCATTAACTGTTTAAAGGCTAATTAAACAGACTACGTGTTAGAATTAAATAGTTCATGTGTTAATCTTATGTCAAACAATTATGGGCCAATCTCACGACTGGGCAGAGAGGGGTGCCTAACACCTTCCCCTCATTGTACCTTTGGGTCACGTGCCCAAAATCTCTATCTGTTTTTCCTAGTTTTCTTAAACTAGGTGGCGACTCTGTTTTGATGATAACCGTTATCGCGTAGTGATGATCCTAGCCAGGGGAATATCCGCGATCTTGGTTTATGAAGCAAACAACCAAACAAACAGCAACGATCAATCTGTATGGCGATGCCCCGCTTCCGGGAGGTGTCTACAATAAACAAGTATGGATCAACAAGTGGTTGAGAGGAGATAAAGAAAAACGTGATTTAGAGTCAAGGAGTGAGAACAAGAACATAGAACTTGCCCCTTGTTTACCAAACTCGAAAATCAAGTGTGTTTGAGGTGGGAAACACTTGGATCTTGAAGATTTGAGGTAGAAATCAAGGGATTTGAGTGAGATTTGAAGAGGGTAGGTGAGAGAGGGTGTTTCTAGGTCGATTTCGTGGGTTAGGGTGTGAAAAATGGTAAAGGATTCTATTTATAGGAGTCCGGATCGCGTGTTGAAAATTCAGGATTTTTGCAGGCTGTACTGGCACAAGGAAAAGAGTTGTACCGGTACAAGTTAGAAATGTGTCAAAAACGGACAGCCACTGATTAATCTGTACCGGTACAAAGAAAATGGTTGTACCGGTACAAGTCTAAAAAATTTCAAAATTTCTCTAGTGTTTACCAATTCAAACCCCAATCATCACCAGTAAATATTGCATTTTAAACCTTTCTTTTAACTTTTTTTTACTTTAATTTATTTAATGAACATAAGAAAGTACCCCCATTGAAACTAATGACAATGTCAAATACTATAAATTCCAAATGTATAACTAGATTTTCAGTTTTAGTACAAAAATGTAAAACTGCACATTTTTCCCGAAGAAAAAGGGACGAAACCCCACCTTACCCCTCGCCTATGACTATGGAAATTTACCATTTCCCTTAGAATAAATCAAGGAACAATTACCGCCACTTTTAATTCCGTAAATTGATACTTTTTCGAAAAATCATTTTTCTTATACTTAGGCAGATTTTTGAAAGACAGACAACCGGTTTAAACCCCGATAAACACTAACACACACACACACAACATCCCCAAACACCCTCCTAACATCAAAACATAAATTTATACGTATATCCGAACAACTACATTAATAAACAATTAATTTAAATCAAAATACGGTCCTCCACGTATTAATTGATTAAAGGAAATGGAAATTATATATGGGTCTTTACAACTTTTGTGGTGTTTTTAATTTGTACTTTTCCTCTTCTCAATTGATAGTCAATTTGGCCTTTTTGTTTCAGGTTGTTCTAGATGGTAGCATGGTCTTGTCGTTGGATGTGGAAAAAGAAAGGAGCTATCTTTTGCTTTCATGTGAAATCAAATAAAAAAAATTTAGTATCTAGATTCACGTACAAGTTGTAGGGTGAAAACTTAGCATCATATTTTTCAACCTATGTAGTGTGTTCTGTTTTGTACTCTTTACTATCATACTGCTCTAAATTGATACTACATACATGGTAAAACAAAAGGGGTTTCAGTTGTGCTTCAAAGCTTGACAACTTATAACTTGCTTATTTTACATTTTACGAGTTCATCACTGTAAGAAAATGAAGCAATGGCTCCAAATGTAATTGAAGTTTGTACCCACAAAAAAAAAGTAATTGAAGCAAAGCCCCATAACACAACAAAACAAAAAAAGGGGCCCAAATTCAATTGGCCCAATCACAAAGCCTACAACCTACAGTACAATTAAACCTTCAAATTTTTCACTTACAACCTCTACATAAAAAACTTTAACTTAAAGATAAAAATTCATGTAAATTATAGCATATATTACATTGGCAACAATACCCAAAATGAAATCAACGGGCATGACATTTTCATGCGAAGCACGTGCCTTGCCCCTAGTTTCTCCATAAAGGGAGAGACTAGTGTGGGAGAGATCACATTGTTGTGGACTTAAAATTAAGGGTTTCCAATTTGCTATTTCAGAATTGTCCATAAATGTTAAAAAAAAATTACCCATGTAATTAGTTGATGCCCTTAAGTATAAGGGCATAAAAGGAAAAGCAAATATTATAACTACCCACTCCTTTTTTTCGTTTTCCCCTTCTTCTCTAACTAGGCCCCATTTAGATGTCAAGAAATGATGAGAAAGTTAATTTGTCTTCTTCTTTTGAAGTGTTCAGTTGCCAAAAAAAGGATAAGACCCAAGAAAATGATTTTCCCAGCTAGACTCTCTTTCCCTTAAAACTGATTCTGTCTAGCGTCGCGGGAAAATTCTCAGCAACTAAAGATTTGAAAATAGGCAAGAGAAAGGACACGTGGCAAGTTTAAAAGAGCTTCAAAGCAGTTTGCAACACCAGTTACGCAATGAAGCCTATAAGTACTTGAAAAAATAAGACCCCTCCCCAAACATTACACAATCACTGCATCTTTTCTCTTTCGTAGTCGTACCCCATAGTCTGTAGCTTGTAGAAGTAGTAAAGAGCAGAAGTTAGTAGGAGTAGATTGTTGCAGTTAGTCATAGCTCTATATAGTTTGTACTTTGTAGCAGTAGCAGTAGTTAGTTTGATCCAGTTCTTGTTCTTGAATTCAATTCTAAGTGGATGAAGCATTTGAACAAATTAAGTTCTTCATTGAAATCTATAGTCACATGAATACTTCGCTTTTTGGTTTTGTAAATATCAGATTATGCATGGTTCTTCGGCTCCAGATAAAAGCCCAAGGAAAACACACCAAATAAGTCATCTTTTCTGTTGATAAGTAGTAGCAGATCGAGCTTTAGAAATCAATTCCAAAGCCTGATACCAGTTGGATTTTGAACCATCTGGAGCTGAAAAGGAGCTCAGCTCTCACTCAAAAATGCAAAAAATCATGCTTAGATCTAACTCACATCCACAATAAAGAAAAGGTGTAACAACTCTGATTTTTACTAAATAAAAATTTCGTTGTTATTATTCGAAAAGTCTTTAATTATTCTTGGATGGTTTATAAATCCCTTCTATTTACTAATAATACGTCATGGTTAGATTGAAGCCTTAAAAGTACGATTCTTGGCTGGAAATCCTACTAGACTAGTATAGTTAATTTTTTAACCAACTAGTTAGAATAACCTAACTACCATTTCGTCTAGTACTTCCTCCTAACCCTTGGTGAACCTCTTAAACCCTTTGAACCTTATGAACCTCTCAACCCTAGATGAACCTTTTGAACCTTTTAGCTTTTACCCTTTGGACGATAAATGCTAGGGAAATCTTTACCCATTGGACAATAGAAAACCTAGATTTAAAACCAATAGTACCTTACTAGATTTGGTTAAAAGTACATAGATATAGTTATATATATACATATACACACACATGTTTAAAGTACATAAGTATTATTTAAGTGTAAAAAGTACCCCATCCTTTATCCATTGGACAATAACCGATAGGAGAATTATTACCCATTGGATAATAGCTTAGTCTTGCCAACAAGTACTAGAGTTTATTAATTTAGTCATTCATTAGATTGACCATGTGTTTGAAAGCTTAAAATATGTATAAATACCTTATATATATATTTCAAAAGCACACATGTGCATATTGGTTTATTTTAATGGAAAATCTTTATACTTGAAATCTATTAGATTACCTAGTACTTTAAGTACATCCTTATATATATATATATGTACTAGTACTATATATCAGTTCTTTTCATATCCGGTCGCCCGAATTTTAGATTTGTCCGGATACCATTATTTTATTCCCCCCCAGCCCCCTTTCCCATTTTGATGGCTATGATGATATATGAACGACCCAAGTTGAGATCGAAGACGACGAACGTCAGCGCACGTCAGTGCTAGAAGCTCTCTCTCTCTCTCTCTCTCTCTCTCTCTCTCTCTCGTTCATGTGATTTTCGAACTGATTTTTGTGATTTTTTGTGTGGTTTCGATCGATCTCGGGATGGCCGACAACGAACGAGCAGAGCGACGATCGGAGCTACGATCAGCCCTAAGGTCTCTCTCTCTCTCTCTCTCTCTCTCTCTCTCTTATTCTCTCTCTCGGTATCTACGATTTTCAAAACCCTAACAGTATATCTTCGATTTTCGAAACCCTAAATGAAGAATAGGGGCTGATTTCTGTGATTTGTTTGTGTGGTGATTTCTTTCGATCTCGGAATGGCTGATTTCTACTAGGGGTTGTATATATGATATTCGATTTGGGGCATGTATGGTCCGGATTTGTGTCTGAGCCGTTGGATTTTCTTATGATCAGTTGCTATTTGGACTGGTTTTCGTGTGTGACTTATACTGATTTTGGCCAGAGAATTTTGAAGTGGGATTTGTTTGGTGTTATCAGTGTATCATTCAGAACTGTGATCTGTATATATAGATATACAGTTCTTTTCATATTCGGTCGCCTGGATTTTATTATGGTTCGGATTTTTTATGAGTTTGCCCCTATTTCCAGATTTGTTTGCCCCTATTTGATGGCTATGATGATAAATTAATATGCAATGTGTACTTAGGCCTGGAAACATTAGATGGTCAATTGGCAACTAATGTTGCTGTCTTAGTGCCTTAAAAATGTGGAATCGGGAACATTTCATTTATCTGAGCCACTTTATTTGGCTATGATGAAAATTTTATGAGCCATTGGGAGAGTTTGCCCCTATTTCCAATTTGTTTGCCCCTGTTTGATGGCTATGATGATAAATTAATATGCAATGTGTACTTAGGCCTGGAAACATTAAATGGTCAATTGGCAACTAATGTTGCCGCCTTAGTGCCTTAAAAATGTGGTGTCGTGAACATTTCATTTATCTGAGCCACTCTATTTGGCTATGATGAAAATTTCCTGAGCCAAAACCGCCTATCTAAACTTTTTATATGAGTTACTTGTAGTTGTAGCTGTGTTGGACATTAGGGCTGATTGTAGCTCTGATCGTTCGTTGTCTTTGTTCTCAGCTTGGGTCGTTCGTATACAGTGGCCTCCGTTTCTCTTTCTCGGACCATAAGAAAATCCCGGCGACTGGACCTGAAAAGAACTGTATATATAATGTGTACTAAGGCTTGGAAACATTAGATGGTCAGCTTGGCAACTAATGTTGCCGCCTAAGTGCCTTAAAAAAGTGGTGTCTTGAACATTTCATTTATTGAGCCACTTTATTTGGCTATGATGAAAATTTTCTGAGCCAAAACTACCTCTCTCAATTTTTTATATTACTTCTACTTTTTAGCTGTGTTGAACATTTGTGTGAGTGTGTGTAGTAATTGTGTTAAAACAGTCATGTCCAGTTCAAGCAACAGGAGTACCATTCAATCTCGTCAGCCTACATTTGAAAACAAGAAATCTCGTCAGCCTAATTCGTGAGATTTCGATTCGATGACTTGTCAACCGAAATCTCACGAATTCTCGCACCTTCCAATTCTTCTCTCTAAACATTCCACAAACACCGATGTTCATTCTCGCATATGAACATAACCACATACGCATTAATTTGAAAGATTTCCCCTTGAAACCTCTCAAATATGCTCCATGTATATATTTCACTCATTTTCTTTTCCATTGACCACAAGGTTTTCAACAGAGGCTTCTCATTTACATCTTTATGGTCCAAATCCAATTCATTATGTCGGACTTTGGCAAGTGCCCTATTGAATCACGTCACGAAATCCATCATTGAATTTTCTTTGGACACATACCTCTTGAAAAACGAATGAGAAATTTCAGCCCGTTGACTACTAGTCATATGGGCAGAAAACATGTGGTTCATATATGCGGGAACCCATCTATCACGAATTTCATACATGTCCTGCAACCATTTATTACTAGACAAGTTAGAGTTTCCTACAATAGTTGCCCATCTTGCATCGAACTCTCCAGGTGTTTGAGAATTCCATATACAATTCTTCAACTCATCATAATGTTCTTTATATGATAGTGCACCCAATTTTTCAGAAAATTTGCTCACAATGTGCCAAATACAATATCGATGAAACGTATTTGGAAGAGCAGAAGCAATTGCTCTTGTCATCGCCGGATCTTGATCAGTTATGATCATCTTGGGTGGTCCACCTGGCATCGCTTTTAACCATTCATTGAAGAGCCACACAAACGAATCAGTTTTTTCATCACTCAAGAACGCACACCCAAGAAGTGTTGTCTGCCTATGGTGGTTGACCCCCAATATAGGTGCAAATATCAATGAATATTTGTTTGTGTAGTACGTAGTATCAAAGACGACCACGTCCCCAAAATATTGATATGACTTCCTAGAGGTCGCATCAGCCCAAAAACAATGAGTCATTCTATCCTTGTCATCTTTCTCGAATGTGAACCTAAAGCCCGGATTCTTTTGTTGTTCTATCTCGAAATGCTCATACAACATGTTCGTGTCATGACCATGTACTACATTCTTCCTATCTCTTTTATCATTGTAAAGATCTCGTGGTAAGAATCCAACATTTTCAATACCCCCCGCTTGCAACTCAAAAATACTCATTTGTTGGCAAGTTGGTACATTAGCAGCAGATAATTGTTGCGTTAAAGCTTTTTGTGCGGCTGATACTCGGCGATGAGATTTTAACAAATGCACCTTTCTTGGAGTTGTAAGCTCATGGTTATGACCCTCGACAAATTTTGATACAACAAACACTTCACCTTTTCTCACGACAGCAAGTTTTGCACCACATTTCTCTCTAGTTAAACCCCGACGCCGTTTCGTGGCCTTAGAATTTTTCCTCTCCCCTTCTTTAAAACAAACGTACTCCTTCCTCATTAATTTACCATTCTCACCCAACCAACTAGAATTGATTCGGACACTAAATCCAGCTTGTCTAGCATTCTCGTTGTAAAATTCCCAAACGTCGTCTAATTTGAGAAATTGTTGGTCTATTTTCGGTATCACTTCATTTTTAACTTGAGGACAAGAATTCACAGATGATTGACACGGTTGGGATGGTGACAGTGATACTGCTATGTCATCCAAAGATTGCATTCTAAAAATCAAAATAGAAAACAATTACTAACATGCAAACAAACATTTACAACAAATACCAGTCTATGTGTCTCCCTTTATGCTATAATATGCAACAAATTTTTGAGAGAGGGAGAGAGATACCTCGGTGATGGTGCTCCAAACAAGGGGGTTGGATCAACATTGGTTCGATTTTGTTCTTCCATTTTATCAAATTGTCAGCTACTTATGGGTAACCTACCAATGGCAGACATTATCTCAAAGATTACAAAACAAAAATCAGTTTAATTGCCCTACCACAAATACTAGAATTTTTCCCTTTCTTTGAGATCAACTAGTACAAATAGTAACCAGTTTAATTGCTAATCAGACAAATTATCATCTTTGATTTACAAAAAACAGTTCCAACTTCCAACATCAGTGAGAACATCTCCAGAAACCTTTTTTTTTCCCATATCGCAAAAACAGATTCATTGGCTGGTATATCCGGGAAAATGCAAAAAAATCACAGAGAACAAGAACGAGAGAGAGACAGAACGAGAGAGAGACCTTAGGGCAGATCTCGGCTTTGGATGTTTGCCTCTGTGTACAAATCACAGAAATTAGCCCTAAAATCAAAGTTAGGGTTTCGGTAATCATAGAAAATGAGAGAGAGAGAGAGAGAGGGAGACACCTTACCTTCGGTCGTCGTTCGTTGTCTTTGGTTGGGTCGCTCGTAGATCGTCGCCTCTGTTTTTAATCACAGAAATTAGCCCCTAAAACGAGAGAGAGAGAGAGAGAGAGAAAGAGAACGAGAGAGAGAGGGAGACACCTTGGGTCATTCGTCGTCTTCGATCTCAACTTGGGTCGTTCGTATACAGTCGTCGTTCGTGTACAAAGTCGCCTCCGTTTCTTTTCTCTGGCGGAAACAAAATGGGGGGAAATAAAATAATGAAACAAAATGGGGGGGAAAGGGGGCTGAAGGGGGGGGGGAATAAAATAATGAAATCCGGGCGACCGGATATGAAAAGAACTGTATAGATATATATATAATTATAAAGTACACATGTGTCTAATTGAGTATTTTAATAAGAAAATCTCAATACTTGAAATTTATTAGATTACTTAGTACTTTGTGTACTATTATATATACTTGGACTTATATATATATATTACAAATATACTAGTACAAGAGAGAGAGAGAGAGAAATTACCGAGAGAGAGGGAGAGAGAATTGCCGAGAGAGAGAGAGAGGAAGAGAGGGAGAGCTACCACCATATGCTCTCACCTCCTCCATATGCTCCAACTTCTCTCTAGAAATTCTAAGCTTTCCAAGTTCCAAAGTTCTAGTTTCTTGAGTTTTTCTTGAAGTTCTTGAGAGCTACCACCATACCACCTCCAAAACCACCCTTAGATCTTTAAAGTAGTCTAGTGTAGTTAGCAAAGTTGTTTCTAGGAAGAGAACATCCATCTCTCTTCCTTTCGAAGCAAGCCGGAGCCGTTACGCCGCCGATTCGCAAAACCGACGACCGATTCTCAAAACCGCCCTACCGCCAAGAAGAATGGTAGATTTTCCTTACACTCTAACTTTAAGTATAGTTAATTGTATGATCTGGTATATTAGTCTTAGCCCTACCCTAAGGATAATTAGAAATGTCAATATTGGAAGATAAAGGTATAACACTTGATTAGAAGTATTCGTATTTTGATCTTTAAGATAGTTATGAGTTTGTTTACATGATTACTTGCATTACCTGTGGTTGTATGTGAAAGCATAAGTGATTATCACTCAAAAGGCGTCCGTACATGTGGCGTTATGCTTTAAGTTATGTTTTGAGCATGATTAAGTAATATAGAGTTGGATGATCTTGTTAGTTTAGTTTTAAGATTAAATTAGTTGATCACGTGTCCCTATGAGAAAAGTCCTACCGCGGAGTCTATGCATGAAAACGAGACACGAAAATCGAGAAGTACAAACATGGCACCTAGTGTGTGGTTAACATGGATAAAATATTTTTGAAACTACATAATGGCCGGACATGGTAGCCATTGTGTGGATGTGAAAACCTGCAAGGTGGCCGGACTTGGTAGCCCTTTGTGTGGACTTGCGAAAACCGCAATGAGGCCGGACTTGGTAGCCCATTGTGAAGATTGCCAATGGGGCCGGACGTGGTAGTCTCATTGGTAATATGGCTTGGTTATCCGCGGAGAGGAGCTAATGCAAGATTTGAATGGTTTGTGAAAACCGCAATGTGGCCGGACTTGGTAGCCTCATTGGTAACAAGGGTTGGAATGATATTCGAAATGTTGCTTTTGTAAAGTGGAAAATGGAAACACGGTCTACGATGAGTCGCGTAGGAGAAACTCGGAAGATCATGACACCAACGATAGTAAGATAGTGAATGTGGATGTATCATTGTTAATTACGTTGTTGAATGAGCATGTGTAATTGTCTATATGCCTCTTTGTTGTAAGATAAGGGTTAGTGGGTATGATTTATTCTATTGAGCTTTGTAGCTCACGGTGTTGCCCTTTGGTAACCCTGACATATTATATTGATGGCGACGCCGGTATAATGTGTTAGACCTTATAGATGAACAGGGTGAACTGTACACCTTGGAGACTTTTAGAGCCGAGAAGCTTGCTAGGATGGAGGAAGAGGCGGAGCTGTAGATAACCTTAGATTTCCCCTTCTTTTGTGTATTATAAGCACTCTCTTGCGAATTATGTTGTAATAAAGAGTCAGACTCTCTTTAGTTTCTTCAAATAAAATGTTTATTTAACGTACCTAAAATTGGGGACGTTACAAAAGGTAATCTAAATTGATGTACACTCAAGTTGCCTTGATTGTTTGTGGGCAAAAATTCAAGAGATGTAAAATTTGTGTCTTCGAGTGAACTATGAACTCAATAGTCTTGTTTTTCCTTGCGTCGGTCAGGTCTGGGAAGTTCCTATATTCCAACAGCATAATTTGGCAGAGAGATGTTACCAAGATCAATTGCTGTCTTAGGTAAATTGTCTCTGAAGATTGACGTTGTCATGGCTATTACAGACTTAAACTTAGGATGAATTTTGTACATTGAACGGCAAAGAGAGGAGCATACATAGAAGTTATATATACTGCCCCTATTCTACAAAGCCTATATTTACAATTTCTGGCTTATTGTAATGGAATATAAACAGACCCATTCTCTTCACTACAGGTTAGACTAGGCTCTCTTTTCCACCTCACAGTGGACCAGCAGCATCCCTTCATTCTCAGATTATCACTTGGAAACAGTCCACAAGTAGGGACACATTGATTACCAACAATAATCCTAATTCCTTGATTAATTATGCGGTTGGTTTTAGCTCAGCACCTACTCTGTGGCTTCCTTAAATGGACCAGATTCGTGCATTAGCTTCATAACAAGCTTAACCTGCAATGGAAGATGCACTTTATGAGTCGAGCTAAATGCAAGGATGAGAATATGAATTTAAGCTAGATGTATAATAGTGGATTACGAAAAAAATAAAGTCGCTATCAATTCAAAGGATCCACAAGACTGTTGTGACATGACATGAACCGGATATAGCCCACATCCAGTTTTCTAATATGTGACACTGGACTGGATACCAACTATTAAGGAGAAAGTTGCATTGTTACACGGTTTGTACACCCTTTAATAAGACATCAGAGTAACTTGGTTTGAATGCGTTTATTGAAAGGGTGCCTGGTAAGAGAGTTTTCATAATTTTCATGCAAGCTCTACACTATTCCTAGTAATTTTAGACCAAATGGATAGAGTTTTAGGGCACCGAGTAACCATCTAAGCACAGTTCCGTCAAAAAATGAGTAAAGAGAATGTGAAGTTTCAAATTCTTTGAATTGTCAGAAGCACACCTTTATGCAAAGAGGAGATTCGCGGAAAAATGGAGCAAAGATTCTGAAGAATGTGACTTAGTTTATGAACCTTTTGGGGGATAACTTGAACTGACTGAAAGTTCTCAGCATAAGATGGTGACCCAAGAATAACAAAACCACAGAACGAAGTTACCATGAATAAGAATATTGAGAACTTAATGACCGGCAACGTCAAGAAAGAGATTTGGAGGCAGCATCTCTGACACTAATGGCACAATATTTGGAGTAACTATCTGGCATTTCTACGTTTCTCCACAATAAAGAGATCAAAAACGCAGTCCCATGCATACAATAAGATGAAAAAGAAATGATAAGCTACTAGTTAGTCATGGCACATGCAAGCATTACTTCCCACCATAAAATTAAAAAAAAAAGAAAAGCAAAAAGCAAAAAAAAAAGATTCCACACAATGAAGCTGTGTTCATGGTAACAAATGAGGGGAAGTTTCCCCACAAAAGATTTATGTGCAAGTTTTATATGATAAATTAAATTACCTGTGCTGTTTCTCGGACCAAAAAGTCCTCTATTACTTTTCTAAAACCTTCATCCGCAATATAATGACAGCTATAAGTCGGGACTGGCATATAGCCACGCTGCACTTTATGCTCACCCTGGGCTCCAGCCTCTACAGTGTCAAGATTGAGTTCGATAGCTGCTTCAATTGCCTGCAATAGGTAAACAAAACCTTCGGAACTGACATTTATCCTTCTCCAAGAAGCTAAGTATCCTACCTGTTGCAAGACTACTAACGAAGTTCATATACATCCTATGTGAGTGTTCTCCACAAAAATAGATCGACAAAAGCTGATTCTTAAAATCAGAATCCAAAGCATTAAAACTGATTCCTCTCAGAATCAGCTTTTAACCAGAATTTTAAGCTGTTTTTGGCCCAAAAGCACAAACAGAAGCAGAATTCATGGCAAAAACAAGTAGCACAGTTTCTGCAGCGCCAAATTGGAAAATTGGCGCCCAAAAGCTGTTGCAAACAAGTTTACATACTTCGTGAGCAAATAGGAGCATTTATTGGTAAGCCAAAAAACCCAAAGTTCAATTGGACATCTCCATGTGTATCAATGTATCGTTCAAAAATCTAAATTCGTGATAGGAGGCGAAGAAGATCAGAAGATCCACCACGAAAAATGACCTCTTAGCTACATAACATGCTGGTTATCAGTTCCATTGATCAGCTCGCAGTCTGCTTGAACCAGAATGCAATTCAATTATCTAGCCCAAAAGGTTAAAATGCAAACCTGGTAATAACATGCTTCGAAATGCAAACTTGGATAATAAGCTCCAGGGAGACATCCCCATAAGCGCCCAAACAAAGTATCCCCTCCAATAAGATTAAGAGCTCCAGCAACTAACTTGTCACCTTCTTCAGCAACAACTAGTAGTACATTATCTCCCAGTTTTGAACCCATGTCATGAAAGAAATCCCTTGTTAAATAAGCACTACCCCACCTGCAGGTAAAACAGTAAGAGGATTTATAGGTGACAATTCTACTAATCTCCAGATGATTTATTGCGTTTCAGAAAAACTAAAAACAGCAAACTATTTGTTTCTGCTTCCTTCATTGTTTTACTAGAAAAACAAACAGTTGGCAACATGAACGGACTTGTTATCTGTTGTGTTCCTGTAGAACTGATAGAAGGTATCCCAGTGCCTAGCCTGCATCACAATCACAAGAAGTAAAACAATCAGCAATTTTAGCACCAAAGTGACAGGAGAGAAGAAATTCAAAAAGTCCATGTTCTAGTATTAGTTAATCTTGGAACCCTTCGTAACACGACACTACCATGCAGTCTAAAACTTTTGAGGAGCTGATATGATTACTATAAAACTGCCAGGACTGAGATTTGGCAGGAAGCATAATTTGAAACACCTGTCCTTCTAGCTATAGCCATAAAGGGTAGCTTTAGATTGACTTCCTCCAGTTACATTACTTAAGAAACAGAAAGAATTATGCAGAAAAGAAATTATTTCTTCAGCTGCTCATAGAGCCCAAGCTCACTCACTTTTGGGGTTTCCTTCGATAACTTTTTAGAAACTCTATGTGATAATCACTTAAGAGTCAGCAACCTATAGCTCTTGTATTTTAGGGCCTATATCTCCTTCAGCAAATTATACTCTTCCAGAAAAGAACCATATAAAAACCTACTCCAAATGTATAAGCACTATCCAGCGGAATGAGGAGAAACTGCACAACAAACACTCTGAAAAGAACATATGAACCCGTAAGCAACCTAGAATTCACCAACTGCCTCATTGATTAAAAGTAGGTACCGTTATTTCATCTCCTCGCAGGCGTTTCATAGTCAAATTTTGAGCAGAAATCTGCAAAAGGAAAGCTCATTCAGGTAACTAGCGACTCAACTAAAACAATTTCACAACTTCAAGCTCTTTATATTTAGGAAATTCAGAGAGAAGAATGTCTAGGTATAGTGAACCAACCAAGTGGCCATCACAAGATTTAACATTCTTGACACATGCTTATTGATAGCCAAAAGATAAAAAAAAATCTATATACACACTCCACACCCTAATTTTTGGAACATAAATATACATCTGCTATACACACTCCACACCCTCTCTGGTATTAGCTTTCCAGTATGCCAAAAGCTGCAAGAATTATTGTATTGCAGGCAACAACTTACTATTGGAAGTGTGTATTTACAAATTCAAATTTTCAACCTTTGAGTCTGATCCTGAAGGCCAACATGAAAGCAACAGCTCAACCAACAGTTTTCCTGCATTGACTCATAGCACTGTGTTTTTTCAAATCTTAGTCAATGAAATATAAATTAAAAAAAGAAACAGTTTTCTCTCCTCCTTGGTACCTTATAAAATCTCAAGTTTTATCGACAATCCAAAGGTTATTGTTCAACTTAAAAATTAGAAACAAAAGCTGGAAGAGTGCTCAACTATATTTAGTGCGTAAATCCATACACCTGTAACAAAAGGCTTAACCTGCTAGTTTCCACTCCTTCTCAACTTATGTAGATTTGTACTAATGATCCTGTGAAAAGATCGATTTTTCTACTAGCATAGCGCGTATATTTCTTAGTTGGACTATCTTCATGATTTGAGACAGATGCATCAAATTACCACTGCTTGAACATTTTACACAAATTCTCTCTTCAACTAACCATTAGCAATAGCATACATCATTCTTCAAATTTCTCAGAGAAGACTACTGCCTTCCTGTTTTTTCTTTCAGAAAAATTCATGCAAGCTATTTCCTATTAAGAAAGTCACCAAAGTAAACAGCGTTCCATAAAGATAAACCCAACCTTCTTGCGATCTTGACGTATACTTCTCCTTTTGTTTTGCTTCATATCCATTAAAAACTCGTCAAAGCTGGCATAGAAAGGAAATTAGCAAAATCCAAAAACCAACAAATAAACAAACATAGCATATACCTAAATGATAAGTCTCTTGATACACATACAAAGACCAAAACAAGAGAGCATAATAATTATGAGAACCAGCGAAAAATATAACTGATGACAGATTCCAATGAATGTCACAATCACATTAATCAGAAGTCAGTAACGTAACAATGTGTCATTGCCAAAAAATAAAGACGAACAAAAATGTCTTTTAAAGAAGGAAACAAAGCAAAGAGACAGGCAAATGAGTTGGCAGTGATCATTGAACAGTTAAAAGTGGAGACCGAACACAATAGGAAACGATTTAGTGAAATACTAAATGTATCCACTATACTCACTGCCCTTACATTCTCACCAGAAAGTCGGGTAACCTGCCTCTATGTCCCCGTCGGATGATGGTATTGGATAGGCTAACATCCACAGTGTTCGAGGCATGTCCAAATTAGGCCATCCCACACGTTCAGGGTGGCTCCAAAAGAACGCACTCAAGTTTACTCCAATAACACTTGCTTCAAAAACCGAGTACAGTAATACTGTGGCAGCATTTTTATGACCATGAATTAAACAGTGTCATTCTTCTGGAACAATTCCATAGAAATTGACATATAACTATGCAATTATTTTTTCTTTGGTTTGTCAACAATCTTTGAGTCCCAGATCAAAATACTATTGGAGACGCGACCAGTGCAGCATCTAGTCTCTACACAGAGAAGCTTGTAGTTCCAATTCCAGCTATGTGAAATTGCTTCACCGCCCATGCGATGGTGGATACAATTTGAGTTGTAAAGTTCGACCGCCTCAACGGCCAAATAAAATGTGTAAAATCATCTGTAACCAGTTAATTTCTCATAAAGAAAAATAAACCTTTTAAACATTTTGACCCAAGTAAAACTTTTATGCTGTCGTCTTCTTTCAGCATTTTGACGGGCATGTTGGGGAACTCGCCCTTCAAATGAGGACTGGCGTGGACAACAACATACTAAAACCACCCAGTTACCACCCAGCCTGTCCTTATTCATATTGGCAACAGCAAGCTCCACATTTGAGAAGCATGTCAGGAAATCAAAGTGAACAGATTTAAGTCTGTAAACCTAGCCAAGAAATAGTTACAGGTTACACACTTCTTATAATTGCGATTCTTCCAGTGGTACTGCATTCCCATCCTCTGCAGAAAACCTTTTTCCTTCATTCTGTGCCATTCACTTTCCAGTGGAAAAGTAACATGCAATGATGAAACCTGAAACTGTAAATATAAAAGCAACAAGCAGAGATCAGAAGCAGAGTTATGCTCTTAGTTATTGGCATTGCAAATGAATTGAACAATATCGAAATGTACAGAACACTTCTCCAACCCCACTAATCGTAGGATTTAGAAAATCCTAGTTGAGTTCAATAGACGCATTAAGCTTTCCAATTTCCTCAGAAAATGTAAATCTGAGCTAAAGAAGTTAAACACTTATATGGTACATCCTAAACATGGCAACAGAAGACATCTACCCGACTACCAGAACCATGTACATTCTACACAATAAGAACAAGTAAAATTACATAAGGAGCCAAAAAAGGAGAAGAGATAACTTTGAAATGAAAAAACCTAAAAGAGACGATACAGAAAAATAAATCATCGAAGAAAAGCCAATGTTATGCATGAACTTGCTATGTTGTACTCAAACTTGGGTGCCTGTTTGGTGGGGGTCGGGGAAACAGGGTACATATGCTTTGGCTTTTGGAAGGAAATGAATAAACCTGAAAAGTGTAGTCATCAGTACCTTGGCAGTCAGGTCCTTCATTGCGGAGACTAAAATGTCGAAGACCTGATCCTTGTATGGAGTGTCACGAAGTAAGAACCTTTGACCAGTTACTGGAGTGAAAGGTACACAACATTGTAGTTTTGGATAATATCTTGATCCGTAATTATAGTAGGCATCCGCCCATGCATGATCGAAAACGTATTCACCATAAGAATGGCTGTACAACCAAATTAAAAAGTTGAGCAAATTGCAAACATGCAGAGGTGTCAGGATGAAATTCACACAAGGAAAAAAAAAAACTAAATGACTACATCAACAGTAGAAAGAAAAATATTCTAAACCTTTTAAGATAAAATGGGACAACACCTAATATGTTCTTATGTTCATCCCGCGCAATGATATGTTGTGGTATCCATCCTGTTTCCTGAAACAGTATCAAATGCATATAATATTATGAATGAATTTCCAATCAATTGGATAGACACAAACGTTTAACACAATAGTTCATGTTTACACCTGAAACAGTAATTATTTAACTTATCCACAATGCAGAACTGCTGAAATGGTATCTTTGAAACTTCGATCAAGAAGATAAGTTAATTGATCATGAATTCACTTAAAAAACTAAAGCCAGAGAAGCATTGAAGATTACCTAGATCAATGGTGAATATCATGAAATAACCAACAACAAATCTAATAATCAAAGAAAAGAAACAACCAAAAAGTAAAATCTTGTACTAAAATGCAGAGCTTAACAACGGATCCTCCATATGAAGGCCAGGAATGGAAATAAAAGATCTACCCAGCCAAACCATTAATTTGGAAACAGAGTGACGTAACCATAAATTTCCTCCACAGGCTTCAGTTCGGAGAAGTACTAGCCAAAAAGCAACAAAAGACCATAACACATTGATATCACCAACTTTTTTTAACTTTGACAAGTACATGGATATGGAAAACCAGTAACTTTTCCAAGGTAAGAGACAGCCTAGCTAACGACTAGAACAGAGATCTAACTAAATATACACCTAGATACAGTACAACTTAGATAAGGCATCCACTGCTACACCTTAACAATTAAGCCAGCTGGCAAGCCTGCAACTACGTATACCTCAACAATGACACAAAAATCTCCAGTTACTAATTCCATCCATTCTAGACAGCTATTACTACTTTGAATACAGGGAGTGGATCATCAAAGATTTGTCATTCATAGACCGTAGTGTTGAAATTCCAATTATCCCACAATGAACATAACAGGAATTATCAAATTCCCAGCACCATAATCAGTGTGACAGATGGTTTTGGCCTGTACGTATTTATGCATGAGAAACTGCTAGCATCATATTTAGCAAGAAGGGTGGTGTTGATTTTTATAATTTATGCTCCGGGCATGCAAGTACTAAGACATATCTTGCATCAATGCTGAATGATCCAAGACAAGACGGCTTCCACCAAGAAAGTTCCAACTATGCTTCTCATAGACAGTTAACTCCTTTTGGATACAAGTTCAGAAACACATACAACTCAACAAGCTTATTAGATATACTTGAGTCAGATAAGTGGATCCACTTCTTCTGATTGGCTCCATTAAACATCAGCTTTATGACCCCATAACACACACGCACGCATGTACAGACAAAGGCCAAACTACATGTCTTCATAAGTAAAGAAAAATTAGATATTTTTTTTTCAATCGCAGGTTTCATCAAAATCAGACAAGATACAACTTATCAATGTTGTATCTTATCTTATTCTTCCAGTTCACATTAAATGTAAGATACAAGTGAAATCAACTTATTTACCTCCCAATATTGGTTACGAGTTTCAAATTCTGAAAAATTCTGCTTTGAGTAAAATTGAAGGCAGTATGTCCATAATTGCTCTCTTAAGCATCACAGCGTGTTCATTCCATCAATGGTGAGAAAATATATACGACATTACATTAAGGTCTGGGGAGTTGAAGGAAAACAAAACTCTGTAGACACCCCAATTTGGCCTAACGAGTATTTCAAGTCCCACCTTGGGGACCATCCCGATGATGAATAGGATAATGTGATTGATGATTGACTTCTAGTAAACCTGAGGACTTTGGTAAGTACTTTTAGCCATTTAGAGGACCCAATCCAAAGCCAAATAGCTTTCTAAGACAGAAATACAGTTTTCAAGTGAAATGCATTTGCCAGACGCTAGATCGATCTCACGGCCACAGCTTCTTTCTTTCACCTGTGGAATCTTGTGTTGGAAATCTCTCTGTGAAATCGTTTTCTCGGCCGCCAGATCATTTTACTCAGCATTCTGGAACGTTCTGACAACAGTTTGATCCGAGCTCCCAAACCCTAGCAGCCAAATTGCCAGACTTTGGGGTTACGAAAGAGATTATGATGAAGAGATCTTGTTGCCCTATACTTCCAATTTGAACCGTGCATTCCTACTGGCCGGAGTGATGTCATCCAAAGCCTATAAATACCCCACCATTAGGGTTCTAAAATACATGTTCAATATCCCATTGCAAGAGCCAATACTCTGCGGAAACCATCTCTCATACTCTCTCTACAAAAGCCCCAAACCTTTGCAAGCAGCCGCAATCCAACGATCAAACCCCGAGGTACAAACCCTAACCCTAGGGTTTCGAGAAGGAAGTCAATCAAACACCCTCAATCTGAAGCAATCGTGCATTGAGGGATCAAGGTGGTGAGGCCCAGGGGCCTATTGGTTCGATTGTATTCATGTATTTTCAATTCATAGCATTAATCTCTAAGTCTTTGTTAAACTACTAGTTTTTCTGGTGTGAGGAAGAACACCGGCTGGGACATCGTTCTCGCGGCCGGTACATCGAACCAGTAAGATTCCACGGCCATGACATCCATTCACCGGCCGTGGAATCTATTCGCTGGGACATCCTGCTATTTTCGTTGATGCATGTGGTTTATTACTTGTTTTGGCTCACTTTATCAACTGTTTAAAGGCTAATAACCGGATTACTTGTTTAGAATTAAAACAAAGCAAACATTAATCGTGTGTTGAATGATTATGGGCCGGTCTCGCGACCGGGCGAAGAGGGGTGCCTAACACCTCCCCTTATCATACTTTTGGCTCCCGTACCCGGAATCTCTACTTGTTTTCTTAGTTTTTAATAAACTAAGTGACGACTCTTTAGCATTGGTTTGTCATCGTGTGGAGATGTTCCTAGCCATAGGAATATCCACGATTTCAATAGTTGGTGAGGAAACAAGTATAGAGGATATCTGTATGGCGATGCCCCTTCGGGGAGGTGTCTACAAACTCACATCCTGTTCAAGCTCACTTGTCCACGTCAAAATATTATTTTATCCGCTTTCTCAAGCAAAAGTATCTCCTTAACAATGTAGGATAGACATACAACAGGAGATGTGTGTCGTCGTGGATACAAAAACGGTGAAACACAAAGATAGTCGACTCAAACCTTCATTCTGCAATGAATCTTTGCATGAACCATATACAGTGGACTAAAAAAGTGAAGACTGAAAGTAGTATGGAAAGGGCAAAACTGCAAAATTTTGCTCCATGGGACGTTCTGATGAAGTAACAAACAATGACTATCGGAACTACAAAAATAGAATGTAGAAGTACAAGTACAAGGTTGAAACTGTACTGAAGTGACAACAGCTAACCTTCACAGCACTTCCCGACTCCTCTAAGCTAGAAAGGAAACCATGGCTAAGAAACGGATTGAATTTTTCAGGACCCGTAGAATCTAGGTTGCATGCATCCCATTCAGCCGAAGGAACCTCTAAGATTGAAGATACAGCTGAAACAAAAACAATCTGAGGCTTGCCCGAGCTTGTAGAATCTCCCTGAATAAAAAACAATAGAAACAACATTAGGTACAACTAAGAGCATCTCCAATCCATACTCCATTTCTTCATTTTGGAGGAAAAACATTCTCCAACCCATCCTCTAAAACTCTCCTCCATTTGGGAGGATGAACTTTGATCCTCTAAATATAGAGGAAGAAGGAAAAAATAGAGGATCTCCTCCAAGTATGTGTTGGAGTTGAGAAATAGAGTGTTGGGTTGGAGTTGAGATAAATAGTACAATCCTCTAAATCTACTTTTCAAATAAAATAGATTAATTTGATCCTCTCAAATAGAGATTTGGAGGGTGTTGGATTGGAGATGCTCTAACAGAAGCTTCTATATCAGCGTTATAGGACCAACAAAAGAAACACCTCTAAGCCTGACCCTGTTAAAGTGAAATGTCCAAGTGAACAATCTGTATCCGGAGTCTCCAAAGCTTTCCTAGGTCCCCAAAAGAGCGCTTTAATTGTAGTCCTTTTGCATGTGTGAACCGAATTCTGGACATTCTGCCCAAACCGTGATTTTCCCTACAAACCAAAATCAAAAACCCAATTTAGCTCACATAATAAACACGTTTATATGTGATTGTCCAACTGTTCTCAACAGATAGGGAAAAAAAGAGAGATTATGAAAGTCATTCCAGTTTTAAAAAGAGAAAAAAAAAAAAAACTCTTATTATTTAGAGATAGATGGATAGATTTATTATTTAGAGATAGAGATAGATTGAGAGATTTCATTTAGAGATAAATTGATAGAAATATAAATCAAGCGAAACCAAAAAAGAAAATGATTCTATAAACCTCGATGAGGTAATTCTTGAATCTCCGACAGAAAATGAATGATAGAACAAGCACAATCAGAAATCACAGACAAATAATTACAGATTTGAAACAAAAAAAGACTGCAGAAATAAATGTTATTTAGAATTAAAAAAGGTCATTTATAATAAGAATGATAAAACAAGTTCGAATCCTAAAAGAATCGAATCACTTAAAAATATTTGGCAAATATTAAAAGGAAGATATATTCAAATAATATTAATCCGTAAATTGTATGGTTTTTATAAGATTTTCCACTCAAAAAATATGCATAAAAGTCCTTCTACCTTTCTCTCTTATTCTCATAAAAAGGATAGAACAAAACATAATGGAAAAGGTAAGTGTTCTTGGTGGAGAGGAAGCAATAAATTGGGGTTTATCAGGACCAATGCTACGAGCTTCCGGCATACAATGGGATCTTCGTGAAGTTGATCATTATGAGTGTTATGACAAATTTGACTGGGAAGTCAAATGGCAAAAAGAGGGGGATTCATTAGCTCGTTATCTAGTACGAAAACTGAAAGCACACAATAGCAAATAATGTAATTCTTAATTAAAGTAATTTGCTGAAATAGGTCAAATACTTTCAATGAACAGACATTCAAGGTTGCCGAGTTCCTACGATGGGCATTTCAAAGCAAGTTCATACCTAAAGCAAAACAGATGCCTCCTTAAGTCAAGTCGACATAGAGAACAGAACAGACGAGTTGAACTACTCAACAGAACTTAGTTCTGAAATGCATTTTTAAAGGTCCTCATTTATGAATACAGAGGATTTATTTCTTAAACAGAGTTGTCATTGGTACCTTATAAACGTATCTCACAATTACCATCTGGATTCCTCTTTTACTAAGGGATAAAATAAAGAATAGAAGGAATACTCAGAAATTGCACCATAATGAACCCATGATCTAACTGGATTTAAAGGAACTGTTATACAAGGTTATAAAAAAGACAAAAGAGAAATCAAATGAAAATCTAGCAAATCCAGAAACATAACTTTTTGCCTTTTTTTCCCAACGTAATTAACCGTGACCTCCTTAAAAATGGCCAAAACAATTTCAATAACAAAAGAAAGTCAAATGGAGGGTAACCAGTATCAAAATCTACTAGCAACTCCATTTATTTTACTTAACAGAAAGTGATGGAAACTTACAATAACCCGCAAAAAATTTCCAACATCTACGAGCAATCGAGCAACTCATGTTGAAGTTATTTCTCCAAATGGAAAGGCAAAAATCATTCAGCCCAAATGAAGGCATTACACATGTGAAAATCAACTTTTAAAATATCCAAGCTCTCCACAACAAGACCAGATAAATTTAAAGTACTATTGGAGGTGCACATGCACACCAACAACTTTTATGTAAGCCCGCGACTGAATGTAATGATGCTAAAACTACGAATTGTCTTTGCTCTAGTCTGTACTGTAGCTGAGGTTATCTTTCATGTACTTAAACTCTTGTCCACCTGATCCTCAAGCAACTAGCTCCCCAAGCAATGAAACTTTAAATTCAAATCTGACATCAATATCAACCAATCCCGCAAGAAATAAAACCAATTAAGGACACTGGTTAAGAATAATCATACATGGAACACTGAATAAAAAATATCAGACCCAACTTTGTTACTTGCCAGTGGGACCATGATGTACAAGGAATAAGAATAATTGTACTTAAGAGTAATTTTTCCTCTTGTAGTCACTAGTCTGCTGATTAACTACTACAATAGTTAGGTGTTCGTAAACCATTTCTATACCGATTATGAGCTTAAAAACTTCGCATGCAGCAATCACATTCCGGTTTCACCCTACTTCCAACTGATCAATCATTTTTTTCGTGAAACAATTATACATCCAATCAGCCTGAATTAGTAACATCCCCTTCAGTCTTACATTTCTCGAGTCAACTTCCAACTCATCCTAGTTTATCCATTACTACAAGTTAACCATATAAATTAATTCTCTCTCAGTGCAACAATTACTTTCACTGCACATAGCAGCACGAAACCCTAAATTACTAGTATCTTTTAACAAATAGATTTGTGCTCAACTCCATCTACAGCAATTTTCTTCTGTGAAGGGTTATACACACTGCTTATTCAGATAAGTAGGGTGAACACAAGGTCATCTAGGATAGAAAGATAAAAAGAAAGCAAACATATTGTTTTATAGTTCCAACTTCTCCTGTTATATCCTTTACTATAAGCTAACAATCTATGGGTATCATTTCTCGTAGTGCAATTATACTCCTACCGGACGCAGCGGGCGAGAAACCGCAAGTCTTTTTACCAACCAAAGAAAATTCTTTGTACAACAATAAAAAAAGGTACAAACACGGAGGACAAGAAATCAGCCAAACAGCAAAGTATCCTTATCCTCACACTTTCCAATGGCTCTCCAATTAGGAATGTCCAATAACAATATAAAAGTGACAAGTGACAACCATAGAATGGAGTAGCTACCGACACCGATAAAGAAGCTAGGAAAGAAACCTTATCCCCAAGTCTTACGATACCACCACTCTTCTATGGAAAAATTCTAGCATGTGGTTCCAACCAAACATCCGCCCTTTGTCATTGAATCCAAAACCCACAAACTCGAAACCCCACGGTTATTAATACACCAATCAAATTGGATTTCCTGTGTTTCAAATGAAGGCAGTCTCAACTCTGTATGCAGACTAGATACACATCCATAATTCAGATAAGTAAAGAAACAGAAAAAGGAAACAAACATACTTGTAGTTGGCAGAACCGAAAAGGTTTGGGCCGCATTCATGGATTGGGCGGCTTGGGCCCATCGCTCTGACATACATTGGGCTGAAGGACCTTAGCAGGGCCAACTTATTCAAATGGATGGAATTTGTCCAGAGAACAAGAGCCCAGTTCGTGGAATTTCAGGCCAGGGCGTCGAGGGGTCAGATCGAATCAGGCCCGACCCGGTGGAACATTTGTGGCGGGTCAGTCCCATGTGAATGCTGAAGTGGCATAACTCGGTCAAGTGGAAGTGGCCAATGCATCATTCAGCAATCGTCATGATTCATGAATGATGTCAGTTGAAAAACAGTTACAACTACAAGTGCTGTCGTGAGGGCACAAGCCCAACAGGCAACACGAGCTTACTTGGACCCCAAGCACACTTTCTCCGTAAAAGGTACACGATAAGCCTAAAAGGGCACACCATTACTTGCTATCTAAGTATTATATACTTTCCTGCTTCTTGATCAAGAACCGACCTAGGCATCGGGAGTGCTCTCCAGCTAGAATATGGCACCTAGGCACTAAGGGTGAGTATCCCCACGAGGCTAAAGGGGCTTATTTTCCTTCACAAAAATAAGCCCCTTTAGCGCCGTTGCTTTGCAGGTGAAATCATAGAGTGGGAGAGCATCCACGAGGATTCGAAGAGGAGAACAATCCCTAACCCCAAAACATTGTTTATAGTTAACTAACTTGGATTGCAACAAAAGCAGTACAAGTTGTGGGAAACAGTAAAAGCCAACTATAACGCAGCTAAGCTTTGTAATCGAGTACTTCCGAAATTCGAAAAGACAGACAAAATCTCAAGCATTAAACTTACACATCAGCGAACTCAACGCATCGACAATGCCATGGCGAACAGAAGTAGAAACATTCCAGATAGACATCCTTACATATATTTATGGATATGTATAGTTAGAGAGAGAGAGAGAGAGAGATGCTTACGAGGTGAGAGGGGAGATGTCCGAGAAATGAAGAGGGGGTAGGGTTAGTGGACAGAGAGGCAGGGCAGTGTATTGCTACTACTGCCATGGCCGCCCTGATATGGGATTGTATAGCTGCTTGATTCTCTCTCTCTCTCTCAGTCGCGCAGAGGATGAGAGAGTGACGATGAGTTCGACACCCGGAACTCTTCTGTACCGCAGTGCGGGAGAAAATGCTCACGTGCCACGTGGCAGTCCCTTTTTCACTTGTTGAAGCCCTGCAGAAGTAAGGAAAATGAGAACCCAATTTAAGTCCTTTCTTCCGTCCTAATTTGCTTGTCCCTTGTTGTATTCTAATTAGATAAAAAAATTAGTTATATCTTAATAATGAATTTTATATCAAATATAGATTTTCTTTGATAGATTTCAATTTTTTCTATAATATAATATTTTTAAAATCACATAAAACATTATAAATTATAATATATAATCAATTGAAAAGTGGCACGAACTCCTAAAAGTAACAATTAAATTAGGATGGAGAGAATACAATTTAGTAGAAATTCTACTAAATTAACGAATGATTTTTTATAAGTGGGCCCCCAAGGTATTATTTAATTCTCTCTCAAACCTGCTCGGACAGTACATTCCCTTTCAACACAATCAATGTCATTCACCTTCCTCTCATATACCAAGTCTGCCCTTATACCCTTTCTTTTTCAATTTTTCAATTTCTTTCTTTAGCATTTTATTTTTACTTTATCAGTTGATGAATATGTAAATTGGGGAAAAAAATTAGAAAACTTAACTGAAAGCCAAAGGATTGATATTAAAGTCTTAGTGTTTTTTTTACTTCACCAATTATTTATGGAAAATGATTTTAACACTCCCCCTTTCAATATCCACACTTCTTTATTTGTCTTCTAGCCAAAAAAAAATACATACATTCTCAAAATCGACTTCTTTTTGCCTTTAGGAGAGCCTGCTTTTGTGATTTTTTCAGAACTAATCAAAAAATGCATAAAATAGGAAGAACCACCCGATCTTATACTAAACTATTCAAGGCTTCAAATCCATATAAAAATATCTTGTTTCGAACATCAGCAGAAAAGCACAAAAGACTCCTCCATGCTTGAAACCAGAGCTTCAGAGTGAACCATACCTCATTTTTGTATTGCTTCCAAAATAGAGCTTACATGTCACCAACAGGTGTGATTCCGATAGAGATTCCGGCAGATTCAATGGTCAATAACCACTACTGTGTTGAAGACCCACCAAAAAACCTTTATCATGTACGCCGTTTGGGATGAAAAAGGAAACACAATCTCAAATGGAAAAGGAAAGAGTAAAGTAAGAGAAAAATAAGGGAAATTACTTTTGGGGTAAGCTGTGCGTGATTTTGTGGGAAAACGGAAAAGTTATCAAATGATAGTTTTGTTATTTAAAGGAGGGGAAGGGTTATTTCTGTCATTTGGCCAAAGTAGTACAAGAGCAGACTTGGTATATGAGAGAAGGTGAATGGCATTGATTGTACTGAAAGGGAATGTACTATCCCAGCAGATTTGAGAGAGAATTAAACAATTAAGTAATGTCTTGGGAGCCTACTTATAATCAGCCTATTAGGCTGATGGTAGAAAAACGATAAACAAAAGGGAAAAACTATGGTAAATAACGTGTACCGTATGTCCAAATTATGACAATTTGTGATTTTTATTATGTCAATTTTTGGTTTTCTAATGTATATTTTTTATGCTCATTACTTTGAATTTATTTTACTTTAAAATTAACTTGTTGAACAGGTCATTAGCAGGTTACTCATAATGAAAAATATTTTGATTATATAACCACAATTATTCGTACCAGAATTCATAGTACTTACCCCAACCAAATCTATAGAGACCCGTATTTTTTTAAAAGAATTACTTAAAGGTTATATAAATGTAAGGAATTGAGGAAAAATGTGAAATGTGATGAGTTTTTATGATTTGGGGTCAATGTGATAAGATTGTATTGGCGAGAGTGCAAGTGTGTTTTGTGTTGGAGCATGTATATATAGGAGTGTGTGTATGTAGAGAATACAAAATCTCCCCCCCCTTTACACACACACACACAGACACACACACTCCTCTCTCCATTGGCTCACTCACTCTCTCTCACCCTCTCACTCAAAAATCCACTCCTAGCTCAAAATTATCAAGATCCTTCACCAAATCACCATCCTCAAGGGTTCTAGATCTTGGGTTTCATCAAAACAAGCTTGGAGAGATCATTTTCGGTTGGTTTCGGAGTCTAGGGCTTACTCAAGCTTGGATTTGTGCTTCTAACTTTCGAGGTAGGGATTTCTTGCTTGTTCTATAAGTTTTTGAGTTGATTTCATGCCTTGATCGTGCCTTGGATCATTGGTTGTTGTGTTGTGCTAGCCCTTGAAAAATCTAGAAAATTGTTGCTCATAACAGCTGAGTATTGATACCACTTTGAGTTGGTATCGATACCAATTCCTTATCTGGAAGATAGAGCTGAGGGTATCGATACATGTGCCTTTACTGGCAGTTTTGACAGTGCTGATCCCACGTCGATTGTTTTGATCCCCGATTACTTCTAACACCTCCTAAACGTCTTCAAATCACCTCTAAACTTGATTGCTCGTCCTCCAATGATTCATTGATCATCCTTACCTTTTGGCTCTCGTTGTAGGGGAGTAAAGTGTTGAATTAGATGAATACGATATTCGTACGTTATCTATGCATTTGGTTGATTATGTGGAATATTGTGACATGTTTATATGAACGATACGAACTTGTTATGCATTACACACACTATGACATTGAGGTTTGTGAAATAGAAAATATGAAATGGGAACAATTGAATGGCATAATGACTACCATGGATCCACCACACGGTGAGATGTCGAAAATGGGGAGCACAGGGTCCCAAACATCCGGAATTGAATGGATTCAACAATCGATGAGATGCCGGAAAGGAAAGGGGGCGTACGGAAATGAAATCGAGATACGTAACATAATGGGAATGGAGAATTTAGTTATTGCTTAAGTTATGTGGTTATGAGATGTGATTGTTCTAAGTCATAAGTTCTTGCCTATCTGAGATTACCTATTGTTGTCTGTGTCCTTTCCGGTGCATTGATCATTTCATTGGCATATAGAGTGAGCATAGATTTTTCTACTGAATTAGTGTAATTCACTCTATCATCATTTTCAAGTACACCTCGAGGACATTGACATGGAGTGCTTGACGTGCATGTTGACATCATTCTTTTGAAAGCTAACCTCGAGAAGTTACTCTAGCATCTTATGTAAATCATATTTTGGAAAGATGTAGTTGTAACTTTGAAGTTGAACCCTTTTGACTATGAAAATCATGTAATCTCTAAACTTATCTTCTTTTTTTGACAATCTCTGGGAATATGGGCCTAGGTGCCACTATTGTAACCTTTAAAACTTGATCATACTCTTTTGAAGGACTAAGGGAAAGTCTCTTGGGGTATTAATATGTAAATTGCGACGGGTTTTTCATTTAAAGATGTTATTATTATTATTTTAAAAATCATGGACATGACAAAATCTATGTGTACAAAATCACAAATTAAATAATAAAACACACAATTGTTGTAACAACATCAAAGATTGACAATATCTTACCATAATGGGTCGTACCAAAAATTCTTTGACCGATATGATATTCCGTAACAAAATCAAAATATGTCATACTAGAATCAACAATTGTTATGTCCAAGTAAAATAATGTGTAAAATACTACAAATTATATAACATAACCACAATTGTTATGACAACACCAAAAATTGACATTTTTTGACCATAATGTGCCATACCAAAAGAATACATGTGTAAAATACCACAAATTATATAACATAACCACAATTGTTATAATAAAACCAAAAATTAAAATTTCCTTACCACAACGTGTCGTACCAAAAGAAATCGATCAAAATATTCTGTAACAAGACCAAAATATGTTGTACCACAATCAACAATAATTATAAGCAAAATAAATGTATAAAATATAAAAAATTAAATAACCATAACCACAATTTTTATGACAACAACATAAGGCCATCCACAGTGATATAATTAAAAAAGGATAACCATAAGTTGACACATCAGCTTTTGATTATTCACTTAAGAGGTTGATAAGCTTAACAATGTTAAGCTTCACAATGGTCACTTCTAGTCTATAATCAAAATAAGGGGTCCACTACAATTTCACTCTCTCTCTCTCTCTCTCTCTCTCTCTCCCCCTCTGTTTCTCGCCATTCACTTCCCTTCATTTACGATTTTTTTGGGCATAAATATATCGATTCCCTCTTTTAATTTTGGGGAAAAATCGGTGACTTTCTTCCCTCCGATTATGAATTTTTTTTGGGGGGGAAAAATAGAAACGGAAAGAATAGTGAAATACCTTAATCTGGCGACAATGGGTTGAATTGTAGATGATCGAGAGATATGAGCTTCACTTTTGGAGGAAAAGAAAGAGAAATAGTTTGTGGGTGAAGTGAAGAAAATATAGAGTAGACGAAGAAGAGAAGAATAAAATACCAGTTGAAACACGTGTGTATACAAATTTTGGAACTAGTTAACTTATGTGATGTGGGGTCTACAAATTTTGATTATTGAAAAAAGTTGCTAGTTTTGGTTATCCAAAACCCAAAATTTGAGTATTTCTAAGGATGTTGCTAAGTTTGATTATACCATTGTGAGCCATTTTTTGCACCAACATTGTTAACTTTAAAAATAATTAGCTTTTGATTATACCACTCTGGATGACCTAAGTTGACGTTTTCTTACCACAATGTGTCGTACGAAAAAAAATCAATCAAAATATTCGGTAATAAGACTAAAATATGTCATACCACAATCAATAATTGTTATATCCAAGCAAAATACATGTCTAAAATATCAAAAATTAAATTACATAACCACGATTGTTATGATAACACCATAAATTGACGTTTTCTTACCTGTTTGCATAGGAATTTATTGGTCCAGTCATACTGATGAGCACCCAACATTGTAGATATTTGGTGCAACAAGTCCTATTTTATGTTGTTTTATTTTACGTTTATTTAGGCTTTATAGTGATATTGCACGTAAGGTGTGTTTTTAGTATTTTCGGGTAAAACGTGCAAATAAGGCGCATGTCAACGTCATGCATGGCCCAAGTGCTTCCAAGTACTCAAAGACCCTGTCGGCCCCTTAAAATCTGTCTAAGTATGAAAAAATGACTTTCTGGAAAAGTATCGATTTTCGAGATTAAAAATGGCGATAATTGATCCTTGAATTTTTCTAAGAGTAACTACAAAGTTGCAAGGTCTTATTTGAAGAGCAAGGTCATGTTTTGAGTCATTTCCTCTAGAGAAAAACGTGCAGTTTTCCATTTTACACTAAAAGTGGGGGGTTGACATTTTGATATAATTGGAATCTTGAAATTCTGGTAATACCGTTGTTTCCAAATAGGGGGTACTTTTTTATTTTTATTAAATAAATTAAAGTAAAGAAAAGGTAAAAGAAAGGTTTAAAATGTAGTCTTTACTTAAGTTTAGAGAATGAAAATAAGATACTGAGGAGCTGTGAAGTTGTTGGGAGCTATTTGCTGAAGTTGAAGCCTCAACCTGGAATCTGCAGTTTTGCAGATTGTTATCGATAACTCAGCAATTGGTATCGATACCAATTGTCCCATTTTGGTCCAGAAGTTGTCCAGACCCGAGGGTAGCGATACTTTTCTCATATGTTATCGATACCATGCTTCTACGGGGAATATCAGAGTGATGTTATCGATACCTTTATTGATAGGTATCGATAACAATTGTCTCCTGCAGATATTTTTGTTGCTTTTTCAGACTTTCCACTTATGGAAACTTTCTTTTATTAGGTAGCTTTATGGGATTTTTGTTGACTTTTGAGGAGAGAGAAAGACCTTGTGTATAAATAGGGCTCTCCCTTACAATATGTATCTAGCTAGTTCATTAGTTACTTTAAGTCTTTTTAAGTTTTTAGAACTCCATTAATGTTTTGAAGCTTTTGAGTTAATTTCTTGAAGGACCACTTAAGGTCTTGATCGTTTCTTGTTTTCTTGTTTATTAATGTTGTAGCTACTTGTTGGATCTTCATATAAATCAAGTTTATTTATGTTTTTATCGGTTAAACATGTTTCCAATATTTAGCAAGCTTTCTAGTCTTTTCTTTATGAGTGAGTAGTCGATTAGGCTTGGCCATGAGGTGAATAACGCTTCCTGATTTAAGTTAATTTTGCTTTTCTCAATCCCAGAACTTGAGGTTTGGTTTGTAAATGTGCGTGGTTCACCTTTTATGTAACAAAACTTGTTGATGTTAACCTCCGGTGATCATATGCTTGCACATATGGTTCCATGAGCTATGTCTCGCCTCGTGTTTGCCAAAAGAACCAAAGAACTTGCTCGCTTTCCAAATTTCGCTTCTTATTCATGAATCTTGATATTCAGTTTGAATACAAGTCTTGGCGTTCTTAACCTCCGGTGATTATGTGCTTGCTCACATAGTTCCGGAAGCGATGTCACGCCTTGTGTTTGGCTTGTTATTCAAACTCTATTTCAAGCCTAACCATTTTCACCGCTAAACCTTCCGGTTGATAACCTATGCCGTGTGATTCAACCGAGTTTTCAATTGAGAAAAGTTGATTGGCCTAAGTTACGGGTGTCATGAACTTCTATGCCTTGCCGCTTTTAATTCTTAGTTAAAACTCATTTCTAGTCTTTTCCATAAGAGTGTTTCTCCACCTTTCAAAGGAAAACCAAAAGTTGGCCGTCTAAACGCCGGAAATCCTTACATCTACAAATCCTAATTAGCTATAGAGATTATCTCTGTGGGTACGATCCCGGACTTTTCGGTATTTATGCTGACAACGACCTAGCCCTACGCTAGGGGTAATTCAACCTATTTCAACGGTTAGTTTGTGGCGAAGCACATACGCTGACACGTGGCCATTCATATTAGACGAAACAGAGTAAGCATAGACTGAGGTACATGGAATCATATAATTAAAGGAACGATGACGTTCTGATAAAATTAATGTCGTTTTATTGGTAATACTAATTGTTGCCAGGTGTCGCTCAGAAAGTGGTGTAGAAAGTAAGAAGTTCGAAGCTCAAAGGCGCAAATGGCTTTATTCAAACAAGAGGCAGTTACAATTGACATGGTCAAAGGAGTTGAGATTCAAGCAATATAACTGCCCACACCCAACACAATGCAGATCGAGGGCAAGTGGAGTAATGGATCAAAACTGAATTGCCACAATCAGGAATCATGGAGGGAAAGTTTGAATTCAAACCAAGACACCTTCGTATATAGCCAGGAGGGAAATAAAGACGTGGAGAAGACTCAAGAGTTTGCCTATAAATAGAAGAAATGAAGAAAGGAAAAACCCAGACAAATCATCAAACAAACAGTTATGCTATGCTTGGTTTGTCCATTAGGCAGTAGTTAGAAGAGCTTATACATAAGTTCGAAGTAGTTAGGAGTAGTTCGTAGTAGTAGTTGTAGTCACTTTGTAACTCGTTATGTTCGTTATTGGAAGTTTGGAAATTCAATTGGAAAGCAAGTTCATTTTTTGAATTGATCAAGGTATCTTACTTGTTCTTTGAGTTTATCAAGTTTCTCATGGATCATTGTGCCGTTCTAATACTTCTAGATAGAGAAATCCTCTTCATTGAGGTAATTGAACCGACACCACAATCGCCTAATTAAGTTTGGCTTTTTATAAGCTTGAAATCTGAAAAGGATAATTACAAGCCTTTTCTTGCACACTCGCACACAATCATATTTCGGAGGTAAACCAAAAATCCCAGCCAAACATTACCTTAACGTGTCACACCAAAAGAAATTAATCCAAATATTCTTTAGCAAAACTAAAATATGCCGTATCACAATCAACAATAGTTATTGATAAGCACCCAATAACATAGTTCTTGGTGCTTTAAGTCCATTAGTTTCCCGTTTTTATCTAGAATAAAATGTCATTTTAGGCAATATTGCACGTAAGGTAGTTTCTTTCATTTTGTAGGTAAACCGTGGAATAAAGCATGGTTTTGAAGCTTGGAGCAACTGTGGAGGTGTCCAAGAGCCAAAGTGTTCAAGAACGAAGCCGCCGAAGCCCAGAAACAAAATATTCAAGAGCCGTCGGGTGGCCGGAGTCGTTGGATGCCAAGACGGAGGCCAAAAGCTGAAGAATCAGCAATTACGAAGGCAGTGTGTTGTATCGATACCAACTTGCATGCAGAATCCAATAGGGTCATAGCCATTGGGTATCGATATAGCCTTTTGGTTGTATCGATACCGAGTAGCTACGGTGGCTTAGTGGAATTAGTCCAAAGTTGCTCGGTATCGATACACCCCTTTGGTTGTATCGATACCGAGGCCCTTTGTGGCAGTTTTCAAGTACGTTTTTGAGATATTTTGTGAGAGAAAGGGGGCTTGTACAAATACCTCATATCTCACAATCACTAATACGTTTTTCTAGATCTAGCCTAGATTTCATTACTTGTTGCTTACTCTTACTTTGTTCTTCATTGTTCTTAGTTTAATTCTGCACTTTCTACCATAGATAATCTTAGTTTTCTATTTTCACCTTCATTAAAGTTGTAACTGCACTCTTGATCTTTACTAATCTCAAGTTTATTTCGAATTTTGTTGGTTAAATATGTTTTGCATAATTAGCTTTGTTCTTTCCATTTCTAGCATGAGTGAGTAGTTAATTAGGCTTGGTCATGGGGTGAATAGCACTCCATGGCTTGGGTTGATCATGTTTTTTTCTCAATAAATCTTCATGTTTAGTTGGAAAATCAAGTTAGTTCATGTTTGTCTATCAAAACTTGGCAATGTTAACCTCTTTGATCATGTGTAGGCAAGAGCGTGCTACTTGCCACACATGATGCTTGGAGCTATGTCATCCCTTGCGTTTGCTAAATGAATACTAAAACTCGCTTGGTATTCGAACTCCGTTTCTAGTTTAAAATGGTTTTAACGATAAATCCTTCGGTTTGAGAAATCGTTGACGCGTATCTCGAACCGAGTAAATTCAAGAGAAAAGCTTATTAACTTGAGTTGTGGGTGTTAGAATCCCCTAGACCTAGCCGCTTGTTTTTAAATAGTTTCAAACTCGTTTTTACCACGTTTATTTTCTCTCGTTTCAAAAACTTTTAAATAGTTTCAAACTCGTTTTTACTATGTTTATTTTCTCCCGTTTCAAAACTCTAAAAAGTTGACCGTCTTAATGCCGCAACTCTCACATCTACAAATCCACGCAAGTTATTTGGATATTCTCTTGGGTACGATACCCGGTCTTCCGGATTATTATGCTTCAATCGACGTATTAGCCCTACACTTGGGGTGTTCTTATATATATATCAACGAACGATGAAGCAGTTATACCCCAACAAAATGCATGTGTAGAGTACCATACCACAATTAAATAATATAACCACAATTGTTTTTTTTTAATTTTTAACAGCAACCACAATTGTTATAACAAAATCATAAAGCGACGTTAACTTTTCACAATGTGCCGTAAAATTTTATTTTGATGATTAAAATATCTCGTAACAAGAACAAAATATGTCGTACAAAAATTAACAATAATTAAATAAACCTAAGCAAAATACATACGTAAATTAAATATCTCATATTAAATAACATAATCACAAATGTTATAAAAATACCATAGATTGTCGTTACCTTAACACAATATGTGTATGGAATTTAACCTAATTATTTTCAATTCCCGCCATATTATTTACTCAAATTTTAAAATTTTCGCCATATAATCACAATTTTCAACTACCTCCATATTATTTTCTCAATTTTAAATTTTTGCCCATACAATACCTCAATAATTTAAAATAAAAATGAAATTCCCTCTAATCGGATGGAAAATATCATTCTATTATTGAATTTGTGTGCTGATGATGGAGCTTCCTAAACATGATTGAGCCAAAAACTTACGTAAATGACTTAATCAACAAACATAATGAAATCAACGGATTTGATAGTCATTATTGTGTCATGATGGCAAGGCTACTGTACATCCAACTACAACAGAGCACTTGGTTTTATATCAAATATAAATTGGATGTATATTCTAAATGTCGTTAACGAGTATATTTTTAGAATCGATCAAAACCGTTAGAATATTAAGTCATACGATATTCAACATTGTCACCAAAATCAGAGATCATCGAATATCGACAACTGTGTAATTGAAAAACATTTATGTATTTAGATGCATTAAAGTCTAATAATACACCAACCGAACCCCATCTAAGGCATTTTTTCGATCGAAACCATATATCTTTTACATAATATGAATAAATAATATGTACCAAGAATGAAATTGATCGCTTATATTTAGGTCAGTAATCGAACAAAGAAATCCTTTTATTATTGGATTCTGGTGCTGATAAAGGGGCTTTCTAAACCCGATTGAGCCAAAAATTTACGTGGATTATTTAATCAACAAACATAATGAAATCAATGATTTTGATCGTCATTATTGTATTGTGGTCGTAAGTCTACTGTACATTCAGCTACAGCAGAGAACTTGGTTTCATATCAAGCATATTGAATATACAAATTATAAATGTCGTTACCAAGTATATTTTTAGAATGATTTTGATCTAAACCGTTAAGATATCAAGTCTTACGATATTCAGCATTGTCACCAAAATCAAAGATCATTGGATATTGACAAATACATAATCGAAAAATATTTTTAGTTCTTCGAGATGCATTAAAGTCTAATAATATCATGTTGATCAACTTGGACTAAGAAATTAATAATATAGAACAGTCTAAATTTATTGGTTAACTAAATTAGTTTTAAATTATTTTATTATTTTATCACATTCATCAAATTGTTCCAATCTGATTATTTAACCGTCTTAATAAAATCAAACAGTCCACATTGTTAGCTCATTACTATGGAGATTAGATAACGTAAACATAGTGATTGTAATTTATTATTATATCATAATGGCATTGTTTGATTAAAAAAATATTTTTTTGATTTTTTTTGCTACTTTTTAACATATGAGAATATACATAATAGTGTATTCATATCAACTTTCACAATAATTAAAAGATATAAAAATAATCAATAAATTACCACAATAAAAAAGAGAAATATCAATTGTTTTTATAATGTAAAATTTAATAGTTTAGAAAGTTTAAAAAAAATTCTTATAAAGCCCCAATTCTAGCCCACCCAAATTTATGTTGGACTGCATGCGAAAGCCCGTTAAAGAAAGAAGAGAGAGAAACTCAACATGAGAGTGAGGGAAGACCAGTTATACAGGTAGCCCTTTTTTTAATTAAAAAATTGAATGGTTAATATTAATTAGATTATCTTAAATCCAAGGGAAGTTCGACTGGGGGAGGGGCGGCGCCCCTGCCCCCTCTTCCTCTCCTCCTCCCACTCCTTTCGTTCGTTGTCTGGTTCTCCGGCCTGGTGGTTCAAGCGTTAGGTCGTCGATGAGCGGGTTCCCAACCATGGATCGGTTGGTTTGTCTTGGATGGCTCCTCCTTGTCCTCTCAGTCTCTGGATGTTTCTTGGGCCGACGGTCGATGTGGTCGCAATAACTGGTGAGGGTGAAGGTGGGTTTTTTGGTGTTTTTCTTGCTGGTTTTTTTTCTCTCTCTCCGACTGGTTTTTCCAGTCAGTTTTTCGATCTAGGTCTCCTCTAGATCCAACTGTGTAACGGTCTGGGTCTCCCCCAGATCCGATGGGTGTGGTAGGTGGGCGAATAATTTTGAGTTTGTTTATGTTTTTGGTGGTCGTTGTGTGGTGTTCGGTGTAGAGACCCGTATTTTTGGAAAACTATTTAAAAGTTTTATTAATGTTGAAATATCGAATAAATGTGGAATCTTTTTGGGTTTATATGATTTGAGGTTAATGTGGAAAGATTGTTAGTAGAGGGATGTAAGTGCAATTAATGTGTGTGCTAGTATATATAGGTGTGTGTGAGTGTAGGGGATTAAAAATCCCAAAGCTCACTCTCTCTCATCTCTTCTCTCTCTCCCTCTCTCGGCTCTCTCTCCCTCTCCCTCTTGCTTCCAACCAAAAACCACACGAAACCCACCTCCATTTTTATTTTCTCTATACGTTATTGAGCTTAAATCTCGTGGGTTTTGCTTGGAGGAGGAGTATTTCGATCAATTTCAAGATTTTGGAGTCTAGGGCTTGTGAGGGCTCGATCTCTCTTTGGGTTTGCTCTCCAACTTCGAGGTAGGGATTTTTAGCTCTTTCTATATGTCTATGAGTTGATTTTGTGTTTTGATCATACTTGAAATTGTTGGTTTGATCATTGAGAATAATTTCAAAAATCTGCAGAAAATCTGCTCGAACTGAGCTGGTATCGATACCTTCTCAACAAGGTATCGATACCCTTGTGTTTAAAACCCACATAATGACTTGGTATCGATACCATTCATCCTAGGTATCGATACCCTTGCATCTAGAACGTTTCTTGGTCCATTGGTTTCTATACTATTTTGCTAGGTATCGATATCTGTTGCTTATGGACCGTTTTTGCTACTTTGTTTCATACTTCATCGTTTTGACTCTCGATCATTTCTAATACCTCTAAAGCACCTTTAAACCCTCTCTAAGCTTGGTTGCTCGTCCTTTGATGACTCATTGATCGTTCACATTCCCTAGGCATTGGTTAAGCGTAATCTTAGTATCGTTGTAAACAGAAAATGTACCGAAGAGTGTTTATGAGTACCGTAGGTTGTATGAATGTCGTGGTGGGTATAAATGGTAGATGGGAGTGGTACAATGACTTCAAGGGTAAAGTAGTAACTTGTATCCTCACGACTCGTTGAACCTCTCAATTTTCCCTTGGTACACTCGCTACGGGATTCAAGTATAGGAACTAGGAGATTAGGTATTTTAGAAACTATTTGCGAGTAGCATGTTGTGTAGGTGCAGGGATATACTTAGAGGTACGGTGAGAACGTGTGTGTTTGCTTATATGCGATACGGTAGATTGTTGGCCTTGTAATGCCATGTGATTGATTAAATGGCTTTTGGATTTGATTGAATGACTTGATGTTTGTGAAATGGGAACGTGGAATGAATGTGGATAACAAGCGGACATAAAGAGAATTTTAGGGCTCTTAAATGAGTAAATGCATGCAGGAGCTAAACGCTCATATCGTTTACTTTCAGGGCTCTTAAATGAGTAAATGTCTGACATGAATGAGCTAAATGCTCATATCATTTATTTTCAGGGCTCGTCAATGAGTAAGTGCCTGGCAGGAGCTTCAGCTCAGACTCTTAACGACACGTAATTGGTTTATGAAGTGAATGAGAGGATTTTGGTTAAAGGATTTTGGTGAAAATCCTCCAGTATTCTTGAGCGAATCAACGGTTTTCGGTATTTGGGCACAAATCAATGGACTCCAGTATTCAGCCCGAATCAATGAAGCTCGGCATACAATGGTCTTGAGTTTTCTTTGAATTGTTTTGAAATTAAAAGGAAAGGTTTTGTAATAAAGGGATTTGATGATGATAAACGTGGACACGAGAAAGATTGTAGTATCGTACGAATAATAATAAAATGATTTAGAATTGGTTATAGACTAACGTGGGTTGACGTGAGTTAATCAATGTATCCAGTCTAAGAAGTAGACGGTCAGTGATATTTATGTGAAGTCTAGAACCCTTTGACTATGGTGTGCAGTTCGTTGGTAATCATTCGTACTTTGGGCGTATCCGCCAATATTCACTCATTCATGGTGCATGATTCATCTCATTTCCATATAGTTTGAGCATAAAATTCTCTACTAGGCACGTGATTTGCTCAACCCTTCATTATTTCAGGTACACACAGGGACACAGGCATGGAGTGTTGAAGTACATGCAGACATCACTATCAAAAGCTATTTTCAGAAGTTGTCCTAGTATCATTGTAAAATAAACCGTATTGCACTGTATCGTTTATTTTTTTTAGAATGTTGTAACTGTGAAACAGGTTTATCTGAATTTGGGAATTGTAATGTCTTTTGGGATATTACCTATATTATCGCGAGGATTTCAATTATCTAAATTTCTTATTATCCAAGTTGAAAATCTAGGGCGTGACATTCGGAGTTTGAGATCTATGGCCGTCGTGATTACGCGGGTTGGTTTTGCTGCCATCGTGCCTGCCCACGCACTAGAGTCTGTCGTGCCAGCAAAGATTTGCCCTGGCGTCCATGCTGTTATTGCGAAGGCGCACCAGCGCTTCGTTGGTACTGTTTTCCGATCAAGAGCTGACCAGTGTGCTAGTTTGGGTTTCTGCTTTCGATTGGCGATTTCATCTTGCGCTTACTTCGGGTTTGAGTTAGGGATCCTTTTGGATCCTCTACTGCTGAGTCACTGACGGGTCTCTCATACCAGCACTTAGTGTAGGTTTGCTTTGGCAGTGTTTCCTTGAGTCTGTAGCCTGTGTGCTTTTTAGCAGTAATTCGTGTCTTTGATTTTGTAGTTTTGGTTCATTCATGTACATTGTGATGAAATCTTTTCCCTTCGGGTGATGAATGAATTGTTTGACGTTGATCAAAATATATATATAGCATGCCCATGCCTGAAGGGATGACACAACGCTTTTTAAACACAATCTAAATGAAGTATCAAACACCGGTTGTTTTTTGGGAAAAAAAAAATCACTTTTTCAATTTTTTTTGATACGACGGTTGTTTTTAACTCCATCTCATATGGGGTGAATTCCGTGTATGTGTATGTCCCACCCCATATGAGAGGACGTTACAAATAACCGTTAAATGAAAATGTACCCATAGGATAGAAGTCAAGGTAGAAACTTGAAAACCTTTGATTTGGTTTCTCTCTTTGTAACGTTCAAAATTTAAAAATAGCTTAGAGAATGTGGAAGGTTGGTCTTCTTTTCTTTTCTTTGCTTTTTTTTTTTTTTGGGGGGAGGAATCACAGAGGACTATAATGTAAATAAATCTGAAATCAAAACAAAATTGCAAAATCAAACCTTGACCCAAAGTTAAACAATCCCGTGATAGATTGGACAATGGTGGGAGCTTTGCAATCGCAATAGCCATTTAAATTGAGAAAAAAAATGAAGTCATACTTGTTTCAAATCGGTTGTGATTGGGAGTGTGTGTAGAGAGAGAGGAGGAGGAGGAGGAGTCATTGATCTACTCTTGGATTTGTGGCCAAAACTGATCTAGAAAGAGTATTCATTCTCAAAGAAAATCACATGCTGAGGAGGGGTGTCGGCTTCGGGAGCGGAGAGCCAGAAAGGGAAAGTAGAAGAAGAGGAGAGAGAGAGATCTCAATTTTGAACGTAAGATCTGATTAGTGGCAATTGTGCAATTACCATTGTTTGAGGGAGGGGGGGGGAGGGAGAGCCGTAGGATTTATGGGGCAAATTAATAGTTTGGATTTATGTAGGACATAAGATTCAAAAACTGTTCTCCCTTATTAAATAGAAGATATAATATTATATATATATATAAAGGGTGCGTACGGTACACATTAATATAGGGGTGTGTACCATTGGCCTAATACCCTACCGGAGGTTCTCTATATTTGGACACCGATTTATATTCGAAAAGCTTGTAAGAATTCGAAATTTTCACAATTTTCAAGCCAGGATTTGGGATTTCGTAAATCGAACTCTGCCACCTACCACTGTTTAGGTCTTCCTCCCTTCATGCTTCAATGTCCATGGTATGCTGCCACTGGTTCCTCAAATTCCATTAAAAGAAGACACACCAAAATGCTCTGGATCCCTTTCTTCAATCTATTGCTCAGATGCATGCCTATTTTCATATTTTCTTCTCTGTCTTGTTGGAGATTTTTCAAAATAAAAAAGGTTGCGGGAGGTTATTTGTGAAAGGTACGACACCTTTTCACATGGGGTATGACTTTATGTGAATAGTTATAACACCTATTAACTAAGGGTGTGATTATTAGAATGGGGTGTAATTGTTAAGAAGGGATGTAATACATGGGGGTGCCTCCAAGAGGCATGACCCTTCCTAATTAATTGTTTTCATGAAAGGGTGCCTACTAAAAGGCATGAACCTTTCTATTGATTAATTTTCTTCAAAAGACATATCCTTTCTAATGTGTGTTTACTAAAGACACAACCTTTCACATAAGGGTGCATATAAGTCTATAAATAGGCCATTGGTTAAGTCATTTGACACACCAAAAAAAATATCCAGAAACTCTCCCTCTCTCTGACTCGTTGTTTTCTGTACTATTATTCCGTTATTCTGCAGAAACGGAATCAACAGTCCTAGGTTCAATTGATTCTCTTAGACTCGGTATTCTGTCTGTCCTTCGTTTGTGCGGACGCAGGTAGAAGATCATTGATCGGGCTTCGTTTTATCCTCAGAACAGATTCGCTGTAACCCGGTGCACACCAATTGGTGGGGGCGAATACTATTTTCGGAAAGCGACATTGTAACGTGACTCGAAGTGATTTCCATCAGATTGTTCAAGTTCAGAAGGCTCCAGATTTGGAAGGTTCCAATTTTGCACCAACAATCGAAAACAGTATTCGTACCATGGCTTCAAAATCGTTGCGAGCGTTGACTCAGGATTTTGTGAAATTGGACAAGTTTGATGGCGGTAACTTCAGGCGTTGGCAAAAGAAGATGCATTTTTTGCTTACAACTCTTAAAGTCATGTATGTTCTCACCAACCCCTACTCGGAGGAAAATGAAGATGAAACATTGGAGGAGGCTCGTGTGAGGAAGAAGTTTGAGAGTGATGACTACATTTGCAAGGGTCATATTCTGAATGCACTTTCGGATGCTCTGTTCGATGTGTATTCGAATACAGAGACTGCAAAGGAGATGTGGGATTCCTTGGAAGGGAGGTATTTGACTGAAGATGCAACAAGTAAGAAATTTCTGGTCAGTCAATTTATGAACTACAAAATGATAGATAACAAGTCTGTTGTTGATCAGTTGCATGAAATTCAGCATATTTTAAATCAGTTCAAGATTAAGAACATGAACATGGATGAATCGATCATAGTGTCGTCTGTGATTGATAAACTTCCTCCCTCCTGGAAAGAGTATAAGAAAACTCTTAAACACAAAACTGAGGATCTTACGCTGGAACAATTGGCTGTCCATCTACGGGTGGAGGAAGAGTCAAAGCGTCAAGAAAAGGAGGAACTTGGAGATAATATCTCTAAGATCCATATGGTGGTGGGAGGAAAGAGTACCAACAAGGGTAAAGGTAAACAAAAGCAGAAAGCCCGGAAGGGCGATGACCGCAGTGATGAACCAAAAGGGAAAAAGCCAAAAGTTGAATGTTGGCGTTGCGGTCAGCCAGGGCACTTCAAGAAGGACTGCAAGTCCAACAAGAAGAAAGATCCAGAGGCATCAGGGTCAAAGAATAACTTTGTGGCTGTCATATCCGAGATTAATGTTCTCGAGGATGCTGGTAACTGGTGGATCGACTCAGGGGCAACAAAGCATGTGTGCAATGATAAGAGGTTCTTCACCGACTATGAATCGGTTGGAGATGGTACAGTTCTTTACATGGGTAATTCATCAACTGCTCTTGTCAAAGGCAAAGGAAAAGTGGACTTAGAGTTCACTTCTGGGAAGATTCTAACTCTGACTGATGTTTACTATGTACCAGAAGTTAGGAAAAACCTTGTATCTGGAAGCCTGCTTAATAAGCATGGTTTCAAGTTAGTGTTTGAGTCAGACAAATTTGTTCTGTCTAAGAGTGGTACTTTTGTTGGGAAGGGCTATTTGTACGAGGGCATGTTCAAGCTTAACATTAATAACACAGTTACTATTTCTGCTTACTTGATTTACTCTCTTTCTTTGTGGCATAATCGGTTGGGGCATGTTAATACTAGGAAAATGGATACTATGGTTAAATTAGATTTGATTCCTAAATATGATGTTGACATGGTTGATAAATACAAAGTGTGATAGTCAGTCGACTCTATCACGGGCTTATAGCCAGGTGTATAATGGAAAGTCCAGGCATATAGGACTTCGACATAGCCATGTGAGGAACTTGATTACAGATGGGGTGATAACCATTGATTATGTAAAATCAAGTTATAACTTGGCTGATCCTTTAACAAAAGGTCTTGCAAGGGATTTGGTGTGGAGAACATCACAGGGGATGGGGCTCAAGCCCATTGAAATCTAATCACTCTTGGTGGAAACTCGACTCGATGCTTGAATAACTTCAAGTCTTGGGTTCAATGAGCAAAGTACACCATAAGTTGTGGTTGCAAGCATTTTCCGGTTTTATCCATCCCATGGTAAAATGCTTGGTACCTGTAATGTAAACATGGAGGTTAAGCTACTTAGCTTTTAATAGGCTTCTAACGGTTTGTTAGGTTTCAAGTGTTGTAGTTACAGGGGCACTTTCAAAGTCTACCTATATGAGTGTGAAGGTGGTGCCGCCTTCTATGGGTTCAAGGGCTAGGACTTTAGAGCGCTCATGAAATTCAGGATAAAGACACACGGCCAAACCACGTGTCGGCAAATTTGAATACCTGAGTCAAGCAAGATGCGTGCGTGAGACATGTCCGGTTGGTCATTTAAGGATCGCTAGTTCAAAGACAAGTCTACTATGCTTTCCGACTAACTTTGATGTGTTTTCACTAGGTGAATGGTTCAAGTCATGAGACACCTTCATTGATGCACAAGTCTTTTCAAAGGAACCAAGAAAACTTTTTCTTTATTTCGAAAATGGTGGGGGATTGTTGGAGATTTTTCAAAATAAAAAAGGTTGCGGGAGGTTATTTGTGAAAAGGTGCGACACCTTTTCACATGGGGTATGACTTTATGTGAATAGTTATAACACCTATTAACTAAGGGTGTGATTATTAGAATGGGGTGTAATTGTTAAGAAGGGATGTAATACATGGGGGTGCCTCCAAGAGGCATGACCCTTCCTAATTAATTGTTTTCATGAAAGGGTGCCTACTAAAAGGCATGAACCTTTCTATTTGATTAATTGTCTTCAAAAGACATCCTTTCTAATGTGTGTTTACTAAAGACACAACCTTTCACATAAGGGTGCCTATAAGTGTAACGACCCGGATTTTCGAGCCAATTTTTTTTTCTAATAATAATATTATTAGGATTATTTTCTTAATACAATTACCTATTTTATTTCCTAAAATACATAAATGCATATTTTTTTTCCCTACGTGCATGTATTATTATTTTTCTTTTCCTACGTGCTTACAACTCCTTCCATCTCTCTCTCTCCTACTCCTACTCAATCTCTACTTCCTCCTTGATCCTATTTTTTCGTCCATATTCCCGTCCATCTCAAAGCCCAAGAGTTAGAGTTTCATTAAAACACAATCTTACATCCCTCATCAAAATTCTCCTATAAATATCCCATTAATCCAACCCTAGGGCATACCACGCTATTTTCCACACCCCACCAGTCCAGAAGAGAGAGAAAATTCAGAGATTTTGAAGCTCCAATCCATGGAGTCTTAGAGAGAGAAAGAAAGAGAGAGAAAAGTGGGTTTGTGTTCTAGACCCAACCGAAATCCAATTCGATCGTTCCAAACACTTCATACAACTCCTAGCATCACCAAACAAGCCTCAATTCAATCCCAAGGTTTCCTCTCGGCCGAAACCGAAGTTATTTTCCCCAACGTTCAAAGTTTCGATTTTTGATCAATTCGATCAAACCAAGGTATTATAATCCATTCCAACCTCTTCTCTAAGTATATATTGTGTTTATATGCTTAACCCTATGCCCCAATTGGTCCCATGCATCAAAAACCGAGCCAAAACGAAAAAAATAACTCACTGCGTATTTTCTGCCAGATTCACCATTTTGATATTATTTTTGAGCCTGACACTTTATTTGTAATTATTTACGTAGAAGATGACACTTTCGATATTTATTTTACAATCTTTCTGATATTAATATTATAAAGAACTACTTAATGGATATTATGTTCTTACAGTGTTATATTATCTTAGTATAAAACGTATTAATTATATCACTTTAATTTATCTGGTAGATTGAATTGATTAATAAAAGTTTACAAACTAAAGAAAAATCCTCGCGACCTTATAAACTACTTTATAAATTTCCGATCTATTTTTCCTAGACTTCCCACATCTCAAAGATCATATCTTGTTAAGTTCATAAATTTCTTTTTATTTATTTCTTAATTGTGAATTATTTAATCGTTATCGTTCAAGATTTTGCGAACGAAAAATCCTTGCGACCTTATAAACCATTTTATTAATTCCCGAAATATATTTTTTAGATTCTTTACATTCCAAAGATGATATGTTGTTAGCCTCAACATATTTTATTTATTAAATAATTTATTACCCATTTATTTTACTTTTGACGACTTTAAAAATCGTTTTTATTTTTTAAAAATAATTCTGCGACCCTCCGAACCCAACTTTTGACACTTAGACATGTTGCATAAGACCTTTAGAACTCTTATTAAGGTCATGATAATTATTCTAATATTTTTACCCATTAAATGTATGTAATTAATTATTAATCAATCTAATTTCTTAAAAATAACTAATGCGAGTTTATTTCTCTTGTTTTATTAAAAACCCTTGTTAAGGTCATGCTACTTATGCTAATATTATTATCTATTATATTTTTTTTATTTGCTATGGTTATTAATCTATCTATTTCTTAAATAAAATTAGTATCTTACTAATTTTTGACCAAAAGTATTATTATTATTATTATCATTACTATTTTATAACTAGATGAAAGTTTCTTGCTAGTTAATTACTTCTTGGTCATACAAGACTAAGGGCAACGGCCCATTCATAAAAGGTTACGTGATTTCTACGCTTACTATTTATTTCAATTACCATTGTGATTATTTGTATATTGCTCCGTCTCTTGATTATTGTGCTAGATTGGACCCTAGAGACATGGGGTGACTTATGAGTAGGATTTCGTCTAGACGTTATTAAACAATGGTTATTTGGGAGAAGGAGATGTCAGAGGATGCCAGCAGGCGGATTGTGTGATGTGAATTGAAACTGACGGGTCGTCCAGTGATGATATAAAACCTGGCGGTGGTCCAGTGATATTTTCTGATGATAAAACCTGGCAGTGGTCCAGTGATGTTTTGCGATGATAAAACCTGGCAGGTAGTCCAGAGATGTTTTATGTTGATAAAACCTGGTGGTGTTCCAGTGACAAATTTTGATGATAAAACCTGGCGGTGGTCCAGTGACGTTTTATGTTGATAAAACCTGGAGGTGGTCCAGCGATGTTTTGTGCTGATAAAACCTGGCAGGTAGTCCAGAGATGTTTTCTGTTGATAAAATCTGGCGGTGGTCCAGTGATGTTTTGCGATGATAAAACCTGGCAGGTAGTCCAGAGATGTTTTTTGTTGATAAAACCTGGTGGTGTTCCAGTGACAAATTTTGATGATAAAACCTGGCGGTGGTCCAGTGACGTTTTATGTTGATAAAACCTGGAGGTGGTCCAGCGATGTTTTGTGTTGATAAAACCTGGCGGGTAGTCCAGAGATGTTTTCTGTTGATAAAACCTGGCGATGGTCTAGTGATGTTTTGCGATGATAAAACCTGGCGGAGGTCCAGCGATATTTTGTGACAGTAAAACCTGGCGAATAGTTCAGAGATGTTTGTGATGATAAAACCTAGTGGATGTCTAGCGATATTTTGTGACAGTAAAACCTGGCGGGTAGTCCAGAGATATTTTCTGTTGATAAAACCTGGCGGGTGATCCAGCGATGTTTTATGTTGATAAAACCTGGCGGGTGGTCCAGTGACGTTTTATGTTGATAAAACCTGGCAGGTGGTCCAGTGAAATTTTATGATGATAGAACTGGCGGGAGTCCAGTAGTAATTTTGATGTGATGATTAAGATAGGTATACCCTAGTTATGGTCTGGCGTGACTAGCGTTCTCTTGTTGTTAGGCTATTGGGCAGAAATGAATAAATTCATATGTGATACTTCTATTTTATTTTCCTGCATTGATAATATATGGTTATCTGCAAGCTGTAATGTAAGAGGGGTGGTTGGGTTGAATTATTCTACTGGGTGATTTATCACTCACGGATACGTCTGTATCCTGGTAAATCGATTGCTTCGGCGATCAATTTGCCAGAGGGCGCAAGATTCAATGGAGAGGATTTGACGATGGTGCAGTTCGACACAGAAAGAATATCAGGAATGAAGATCGAGTATGCTTGGGATCCGTATCAAGCCTAGAGTCGGCTCTGAAGTTAATGTATTTTGAATCAGTAAATCTATCTTGAGATTGTAATAGCGAAACCTTTATTTTGGAAAATTCTATTTATTTAGCAAAATGTTCTTAAAGAATTATTTTATTTTGCTCCCGAAAAATCGGGGCGTTACAATAAGTCTATAAATAGGCCATTGGTTAAGTCATTTGACACACCAAAAAAAATATCCAGAACCTCTCTCTCTCTCTCTGACTCGTTTTCTGTACTGTTATTCCGTTATTCTGCAGAAACGGAATCAACAGTCCTAGGTTCAGTTGATTCTCTTAGACTCGGTAATCTGTCTGTCCTTCGTTTGTGCGGACGCAGGCAGAAGATCATTGATCGGGCTTCGTTTTATCCTCAGAACACATTCGCTGTAACCCGGTGTACACCAATTGGTGGGGACGAATACTGTTTTCGGAAAGCAACATTGTAACGTGACTCGAAGTGATTTCCATCAGATTGTTCAAGTTCAGAAGGCTCCAGATTTGGAAGGTTCCAGTTTTGCACCAACATCTGGTAAGTGGTAATTTAGGTTGTCGATAGATTATTGATACTCGGAACTTTTTCCTTTTAATTTGGTTACAAATTTGATCTTTCTTTATTTCTTCCCCTACAGAAGGTTGCAGCTAATCAATCTAAAGCCATTGCTCTATGAACCATGAATATTCAACAGTCAAGACGTAGGGGAAGCAGTGGGGCTAGACTAATCGGTTGGAGATTATAAGATCCACAAAATTTTGAGGGGAACAACTATTTACTGAATACCTAACGAATATGTTCTTCATCATCAGCATTTCACACTTGTATTAGATAGGTAATACTCAATCTTTTTCCTTTTTTACTTTTCATGACAAGTTCGGTCCTTTCTCATCCATCCCCATTCAGGTATGAGAGTATTTAAAGAGGCTTCATCTAAAGAATCTAAAACAACTTCTTAAGCGCTGGAATTCGAAGTCTCGATCAGTATAAATACACAAAAAGCTCAATGTTGGTTAATGTCTATACACAAAAAAAAACACAATTTCTAGCAATGACTTGAGGACCCACGTCCTTCGCGGGGCTCGAACCCCTACCTCCACTGAGGGAGGGGGTGAACTTACCATGCAGTTCACACTAATTGGTCGTCTATATATTGGTTCTAGACTACTTTTAAAAAATAAAAATAAAAGAGAGAGCTTATACCAAGAAAGGAATGGAGATAAAACAAATTTGTTTGGTTAAAATACCATGCATAGGGTCTGCACTAGGGTTTTACACACTACACCATTATGTTTTAGAAGGTAACTGGTTGCCCGTGCATGCCATGGGTTCACTGCCAGTTACTAACATTTAAGCGGCTATAGCAATGTTTTCTAGAAACTCGAAGATACTATGGGCAAAAATTTCTAAAATGACAAAGGAGCAAGGACCCAATCCGGTATGCGAAGAGCTTTCTCGAAACTTTGTTGAATCTCCATAAAATATTGTTGTATGTTGCTCGGATGCTTTCTTTACACGGAGAGAGATGCACCATTGTCTGCTATAGTAAGGTTAAGGATCATTGTGGCGGCTTTTGGAGCCCTGCACATATGGGGTGAAGGTTAAAATTCTGAAAAGCCCAAATATTTAAGTTTTGCATAGGCGGAAATACAGAACACTAACATCGATCATCGCAACCTATAGGCTGCACACTAACATCAATCATCGCAACCACATCCTATAGGCTACACCACTGTCTCACTGGATTATTGCCTATCAGTGAGCATAAACTAAAGGTTAGAAATTGCTCATTAACAACTGTATTGTTCCTTTAGCATCAGATGTTCTAAATCAGGCATTGAGATGAGCAGCTTCTATAGTGGCTAAACCAACTCGGGATAGTTCTCGGAATAGATCACCAGACCAGGAAACCTGGGCTCCTTGAATCAGTGGATGATGCACAAGCTGAGTTAAGCAGAGAATCATTTCTGCTAAGACTTAATTTCCACCAGACATTTCTATGATAAGATTCTACATTTCAAAATCTTCTCGATTTCATGGCAGCTCAAGAATGGAATAGATAGGTAATAAACAGTAAACTAACGATTGCTGAGGACTAGATAGATTGGCGGCCGCTTTTACTTATTGGGGAGGGAACGAGGGTAGCTATTTTACTAACCTGAATAGGAAACTATACCCTCAAAAAAGAAAAACTATTTAGTGATTTTATTGCAAAAGTCCTAGTTCAGTATAGCCAGCGAGAATTTCTCCCAGTGATACAAATGGTAATGAAACAGTATTGTTTTCTAGAGTACAGATGAAAATGACAATACCAAGGAGGAAATTTGTACGAGTAAAGAACTGAAAGACATACCATGACTCAGGTGTCTGGTATAATGAAGATGAACTGCCAAAGCATGATGTAAGCATATCTGTGTTTATCACGCCTGGATTAAGAGCAACAATCGCCATTCCACTGGGTAACTCCTTTGCTACTGACCTAGTTAGGCCCTCTACCGCCCATTTAGAAGCACAATAAGGTGCAACCTGCCAAAACCTAATTAGCTCCAGGAAAAAATCAAATAGTCATACTGGAAATTTAGGATGAGCTGAAGTATAGAAGTTTTAGAGAACGAAATAGGGTTACTATGACACCAGTTACCCAAGTTTTTTTTGAAGTATAGAAGTTTTAGAGAACGAAATAGGGTTACTATGACACCAGTTACCCAAGTTTCTTTTGGTAAGTAACCAGTTACCCAAGTTATCTGCAACCTAATTCCGAAACCTGAAATTTGAAATTCATTTACGTTCCTTATCCATTTCTATAATGGAGAACATCAATACATGACATACCAGATGACATAGGAACCACGGTCAACCAAGAAAGCAAAATTTTGTAAAATGTAATCGATTTATCATCCTAACACTCAACATTGTAACACCTACATACTGAGTAAAACCAACAACGAGAGACTTAAAACTTCTATGCATAACCTCTATACTCAAGACTATCGGAAGTCCAAAAGTATGTTTCAGAACATAAACTCTACCTGAGAGACAACGTAAAGAGATAAAATTCTACCCTGCAATATAAGAAGAGGCACCCCTCAAAAGACCTCCAGTCACGCCCTCACAAAATAATCCACACCAAAGCGGGAAAACTCACAACGAAGCCTTAATCCTATCTTCCCCACTCGAACCACCCTCCAAGATTGGATCTCCGAAACATACTAAAATCACCAAGCAATAGATAAGCAAGTGATTGATCAATACCCATCTTTCTTACCCATGAAATACCAATCACCATGATTTGCTCCCCCCTAATCAATCATCAATGGTGAAAGGTTTTACTGTCCACCACTGTCCAAACCAACAAAAAGAGTCAACCTTATCATTATATTTGGTGCCTTATTTGATTCAAGCACAAACTTTCATGAAGAACCATAATTTGTGAATTGAAGCATTCCGTAAATTGTAGCAAGGCCAAAACCTAAACAACATTCATCTGCAACACAGAAATCAGCATAGGAATAGATAACCTCATTGATAGAAACCATATTTGAGTAGCTACTTACCTCAGGTACTATTTCTTAGGTAGTTAGCAACATCCTGAGAGGAATATAGAAGGAAAAAAAATGAACTTTAGCATAAAGAGCAGGTACCGTATTGTCATACCTGTGCAGCAGCAGATCTTCCCCACCCAGATGACATATTGACAATAATTCCTTGCTTTCTTTCGATCATCAGAGGAATGAAGTGGCGCAACATGTTTGCAATCCCCTTTACATTGCTATCAATCACTGTATCAAATTCTTCTACTGGAACCTCCCAAAGTCTGTTATTTCTATTAATAGTGCCTGCATTGTTCACTGACAGATCATCTTACTTCAGACCCATAAATGCACAGCTTTCAAATGCAAGTGGGAGGCCAAGGTAAAGACAGTAAATTGAAGGAAAACTGTTGGAAATTTTCAAAATAATAAATGGGTTTTGGTAACTTTTGAAAAGGTATTGAGAGAGGTTTTTTGTGAAAGGTTACAATATCTTTTCACATGAGTTGTGACTTTATGTGAATGATTATAACACCCATTAATTTGGGATGTGTGTTTATTTGGAAGGTATGTGTTTGTTGGGAAAGGATATGAAACATGGGGTGTGCCTCCAAGAGGCATGACCCTTCCTAATTAATTGTTTTCATGAAAGGGTGCCTACTAAGAGACATAATCCTTTCTAATTAATTGTCTTCAAAAGACATGACCCTTCCTAATGTGTGTTTACTAAAGACACAACTTTTCACATGAGGGTGCCTATACGTCTATAAATAGGTCACTGGTTAAGTCATTCCTCACACCAAAATGCTGTATTGGATTGCTCGCTCTCTCTCTCTCTCTCTACCCTCTTCCTAGAATTTCAGGCATATTGATATTTTGTAGAAATAGAATATCACTTCTTGGTTCTTTTACAACTGTTTCGTGGATATTCTGTTTGTCTTCGTTTGCACAAACGATTCGTTTGCACAAACGAAGACAAAAAGAACCTAGAGTTCGGATTTGTTGTATCTTGAAGGTGGATTTGTTGTAACCTGGTGCACACCATCTGGTGGGGGCAAATACTGTCTTTAGGATAGTGTTCTCCTGACGCGACTCAAATTGTTTCTACTGTTCCAGATTTTGAAGAGACGACACCATCACATTTATCATTTGGAAGACCGGATTTCCAACAATCTAAAGACAGTATCTCAAATGGCGATGTCTCTCCAGAAAATGTCACAAGACTTTGTGAAACTTGAAAGGTTCGAAGGAGGCAGCTTCAGGCGCTGGCAGAAGATGCATTTCCTCCTTACCGCACTGAAAGTGGTCAATGTTTTGACCACTCCCATTCCAAAAGAGACAGAGAATGAAACGCTGGATCAGACCCGTGAGAGGGTCAAGTGGGAGAATGATGACTATATTTGCCGAGGCCACATTCTGAATGCATTGTCGGATGCACTGTTCGATGTCTACGAAAATGCACTGACGGCGAAGGAAGTTTGGGATTCTCTTCAGGCAAAGTATTTGACTGAAGATGCTACAAGTAAAAAGTTTATCGTAGGCCAGTTTATGAATTTCCGTACGGTTGATACTAAGCCTGTCATTGATCAAATGCATGAGTTGCAACACATTCTGATTTAGTTTAAGGTTAAGAACATGAATATGGATGAATCTATTGTTGTGTCCTCTGTTATCGATAAGCTTCCTCCATCATGAAAAGACTACAAAAAAGAACTCAAACACAAAACCGAGGATCTTACCCTTGAACAGTTGGTCCACACCTTTGGGTGGAGGAAGAGACAAGGCGTCAAAAGGGTAAGGATGATACTTCCAAGGTTCTTGTGATGGAGGAAGGTTCCAACAAGTAGAAGGTTAAACGCAAGTTCCAAGGCGGCAATGGTCCCAGTAAGGGGAAAAAGCAAGAGCCTACAGTTTCTGGTTGTTGGCACTGTCGCAAACCTGGGCATATCAAACGAGACTGCATGTCCCTAAAAGGGAAGAAAATTGGTGGAAAACCAGGAGCATCTGAGGCTAAGAAATCTAAATTCGTGGCTGTCATTTCTGAGGTAAATACCCTCGAAGATGTTGGAGACTGGTGGATTGATTCAGGTGCAACAAGGCATGTCTGCAATGACAAGAGGTTTTTTACTGACTATGATTTGGTTGAGGATGGCACTGCTCTCTACATGGGAAATCATTCGACTACAGCTGTCAAGGAAAAAGGCAAGGTGGATCTGGAGTTCACTTCTGGAAAGACATTGACGCTTACTAATGTGTATCATGTACCAGAAGTTACGAAAAATCTTGTATCCGGAAGCCTGCTTAACAAGCATGGCTTCAAGTTAGTGTTTGAGTCGGACAAGTTTGTTCTGTCCAAGAGTGGTACATTTGTTGGAAAGGGCCATGTATGTGAGGGCATGTTCAAACTCAATATCAATAACACAGTTGTTTCTGCTTTTATGCTTGACTCTCTTTCTTTATGGCATACTCGTTATCAGCACTAGGAAAAATGGATTGTATGGTTAAATTGTGACAAACCGGTTCCACAACCACCTCTAAAACAGTAACAATAAATCTGCTCTTTATTCAACTCTTGTTTGGAAAATAAAAATACATTTTGTCTTCCAAAATCAGTATAAAATATTAATCACAAGGATTTACAATTATTTTCAAAAAGAGTAAACACCCAGCGGCCAAACTCCACACGGCCATCCGTGATGCCACCCCTTCATCCACGACCGACCTGCAACATAAACCCCCAGGAAGTATACAATACGAAGAGAATAGATATGCTCACAATAAACGAGACCAACCAATTAGCAACAATTCACATAATACAACCTCATATCATGCCGTGTTCTAAAAATCGCTAGGCACTAGTCGGGCGGAAAAGGGGCACCTAGTGCCTAGGCGGGGACTAAGCGCCCGACTAGTCGGTTGCCTAATCTAGGCGTTGGACCACCGCCTAGCACCTAGGCGAGGACTAATCGGCCTAGGCGGTCGACTTTTAGAACACTGAATTATCATGTGCTCCTCAATATAGGACCATTGACCGACCTCACCTGCCACACCCAGCCTATTATGAGGCTTCTCGGGCCGTTAGCACCATAGGCAAATTCACTCCGTCACATACTAAATAGTTCCACGGCACCCAGCCCCAGTATATTTCACATAACTTGACTCCAGCAATGAATTCAGATGATTCAATAAATAGCTCAGGGTACTCAAAAGGAATGCGAAATGGGACCACAAAAATACTCCGGAGATTTAGAGCATACTATATACTTCCTGGCATACCTTAGCATAAAATCATATTCGTGAAGTCCATCGCACGCGTCACCATGAATATCGTATAAAAGTTGCAACACTAGGAGGACTCTGTTATGGTTTCAGTTTCCTCTTCTTAGTTTTCCTTTCCGTTTTCTTTTTGTTCTTGGCTTCATATATATACACATACAAACCCAACGAGAGCTCCACGTGCACCTGCTAGCCAAACATCAACTCTTATGTCTATCCATTTTTCAACCAGCTCACAAGTGAGGACTTAATATTTTTGTTGTATGCATGAAGAGAAAGGCTAAAGGTAAATTCTTTAATTATAAGCCACTAACTTACAATCAATAATAAAAATACCTAATAGCGTAAATATAATGATAAGTTGTATAATTATGATACGGGGTATTACATATATCTAATCTAATTCCTAAGTAGGATGTTGATATGGTTGATAAGTGTAAAAACTGCATGGAAACAAAAATTACTGGAATGCCTTTTCCTAAAATAGAACGAACATCATCTGTACTTGAATTGGTTCATAGTGATGTGTGTGATTTGCATAGTACCCCTACTAGAGGAGGCAAAATGTATTTTGCTAATTTCATTGATGATTATTCGAAATATTGCTATGTGTATCTCTTGTACTCTAAAGAAGAAGTTCTAGACAAGTTTAAGGCATACAAAACAGAAGTTGAAAATCAATGTGGAACTAAGATTAAACGTCTTAGGTATGATAGGGGTGGTGAATATCACTTTCCTGATTATTCTGAATCTGTTGGCATAATACATGAAAAGACTGCACCATATACACCACAACAAAATGGAGTGGCTGAAAGGAAGAATAGGACTTTAACTGAGATGGTAAATGCTATGTTGAGCAATGCTGGATTAGGTACCAGTTTGTGGGGTGAAGTCATGCTTACCGCTACTTATATCCTGAATAGGATTCATCTCAAAAGGTTTACCATTACTCCATTAGAGCTCTGGTAAAAAAGGAAACCATACCTAAGTTATTTAAGGACTTGGGGATGCAGGGCAATTGTTAGATTGCCTAAACCTAAAAGGAAGAAATTAGGTCGCACTTGGATATGCTTTGCATAGCAAGGCATACAAGTTTCTAGTGGTTGAGCCCAATGATGTCGTGTCAATTAAAACCATCATTGAATCTCGGGATGCAGTACTTCAAAAAGGTATTGAGCGAGGTTTTTTGTGAAAGGTTGCAATACCTTTTCACATGAGTTGTGACTTTATGTCAATGGTTATAACACCCATTAATTTGGGAAGTGTTTATTTGGAAGGGATGTGTTTGTTGGGAAGGGATATGAAACATGGGGTTGCCTCCAAAAGGCATGACCCATCCTAATTAATTGTCTTCAAAAGACGTGAACCTTCCTAATGTGTGTACTAGACACAACCTTTCACATAAGGGTGCCTATAAGTCTATAAATAGGCCATTGGTTAAGTCATTCCTTACACCAAAAATTCCGTATTGGATTGATCTCTCTCTACACTCTCTTCCTAGAATTTTAGGCATACTGACATTCTGTTATTCTGCAGAAATAGAATATCAGTTCTTAGTTCTTTTACATCTATTTGGTGAATATTCTATCTGTCTTCGTTTGTGCACTTCGTTTGTGCAAACGTAGCCAGAATGAACCTAGAGTTTGGATTCGTTGTATCTTGAAGGTAGATTTGTTGTAACCCGGTGCACACCGTCTGGTGGGGGCAAATATTGTCTTTAGGATAGCGTTCTCCTAACGTGACTCGAATTGTTTCTACTGTTCCAGATTTTGAAGAGACGACGCCATCACATTCAACATTTTGAAGACCAGATTTCCAACCAAAACTTGATGCATTTTCCACTGAACAGGGGAGTAGTGAAGGTGGCTAAGAACATAAAATGCTACCATCCATCTGACTATCAACCAACGTTATACGATGGACACAGTTGCTTCGAGGTCATAAGCCCTCATCTTGGTCATCTGATTATAGAAGACAATGCAGACATCATAATGTAAACCAGCTGATATCTTGACACTCCTCTGAGAGCATACGGTCAAATTTACATGACATAGGCCTTGCTAGTTGCTGCTATCCCAAAGATGGTCAACATGGCAAACATCAACTATGGAGTATACTCATAGCTGTCACTATTTTACCTAAAACCGCACTACCTGACGACTTTTATGTTATCTTTTAAAATCAGATCAGCAATGTTTTGTTAACAAAGATTGTACCCAGCGCATGAAGCGCCCGCATTATAGCGACGTCAGGGAGAGCTGAGATGTATGCAGCCTTAGCACCACTTCCAGGTGGAGCCCTAACTAGAACACACACCAAAGCATTGGGGTAGCTGCGCAGCATGCTGTACAAGTTCACCTAATCATCAATTATGTGTATGTATGTGTATGTGTTTGTGCACGCGCCTGGTGTTGGTGGGTTGTTGGAGAATTGGATCCTACAGCTCCCACCTGAGCAGCTGCTTGGGACAACACATACATATTTCATTGATAACCTGAATTGCAGTTGATTAATGTATCTTTCTGATTTTTGAGTCGATGCATGGGTGAGAATAGGGTGTGTACTGTGTAGTGAGTCTTACGGTTCTCGTCATTGTACTCCAAGTTGATTAGAGGGAGTGGCCAGGCGCTGTTCAGTGTAAAATCAGCATCAAGACTGAAAACCAGGAGAGAAGCGACAAGCTTGGGGAGCTCACCTGAGGCTCACCCAAGGGTTGCCGAAAGCCCACTTCAACGATCTTCAAGCAAGCAAGATAAGCTCTCAGTTGTTTTGTCCATCATTACTCATACGGCAGAGCCATTTGGTTACTCAACTCAAGCGAGCTTAAAGTGAGTGATAGGACTCATGTCATAGACGGGGATAAACGCTTGCATTCGCCATTCATAAAGTGCTTGACTCTCTCACATTGTTTTCCCCTCATTTTGGGGTTTTTCACGTATATCATTGTGTTGATGTGTTAATTAGTTTAATTTCTAGATTAACAACACACATAGATTACATTTGTGCACGCTTAAGGCTTATTGGGTTATTGGTGGTGTAGTTGGTAGAAGCTATGTCTGTAATTGGAAACTAAAAACCCCTTCGCCATAAGGGAGCTTGTTTTTTCAATATGGCACACTATGCACGTGATGAAACTACACCCAATACTCATACCGGAAATCAAAAGAACTAGAACTGCAAAATCAAAGTGTAATGCAAGATGCTGCAATGGTTCAGCTGATGACCCATGAAAAAAACTGACATGTTCAACACTCAAGACAAGGTGGATGTGGAAATTTTAAGGTGTGGACTGTGGAGGGATAACAATAGGTTCAGACTTCCAATCTAGTACTTCAACAGACGTAACTAGAGCTGGTTCTTTTCTAGTTGATGTTGATCAGCCAGATACTGGTCCAAGTTACAGGTGGACTCACAGTAGAAGTAAAGGCAGTAGTTCTTCTTGCTCGTTCACTCTAGCAAAGGTCCTTTTGGAGAGTTTGGAAGCTTGGTGGAAGCCTGCCTGGCAATTGCCGAGACCTGGTGGCGAATGTTTGACAGTTCAATTTACAAGTGTATGTTTGTCCATGTTCTTTTGTTATTAGAAAATGACACTAGAACTGACATTCATGTATTCAATATTGAATTTTTCAAATGATCCCCATAGCAATTAAGGCTGCTGATTTTGCCACTCCCATTTTTGTTAACGCCACTCCCCTGCAAGTGTATTTTTGCATGGTGCAAAAATACACTTGCAGGGGAGTGCAAAAATACACTTGCAGGGGAGTGGCGTTAACAAAAAAGGGAGTGGCAAAATCATTTCCCGCAATTAATTATACACTAAGATGCCATGGCCCACTGCATTACTGTTCTACAATGGAAGGTAGTTTTCATACCAACAAAATATCCAGGATCCAGGCTATAAAGGGTGGCCACTGAAAATCTCCTTCCTAACTTATATAATTTGATTAAGTAGACCTATCATAAAGTCGCGATGCCATATAATCATTAGGGGAGTCACCACATTTTATAACTACATGCATCATTTCCGACACAAGTGGCTGTAAAAGAGTTCTAGGGCATGTAGCTAGTAACAAGTGTTTATAACTTTAGTCTCAGAGGAAATGCCGAGTACAGGCGGCAGTATTATACAAAGTAGAGGAACTTCCGAGGAAGACATGCAAATGTATCATGAATTCTGAATACCATTGAAGCATTACTTGAACCATAACAACTAAAGCATTCAGCGAAAAATTTCACCTATGATATCGGGAACACCCTTCTTTTCCACCACAGCACGTGCCAACTCTTCCACACTGCTGTTTGACCTCTACAAGTACAAAATTACATTATACTATCAGCATTAAAAATCTAAAACCAAATCAGATAAAATCAATTGCCCAAAAAGATAATCTCCTAGATCAGGACTATATGGTTCAATTACAACCCAATTTCGAAGATGCTATCCCACATTTACCACAATGATGTGAATCATCGCATATTATGTAGGGTTTAGCTCATTTGTTGGATTTAGCTCGTACCCCTCAGAGGCCAGAGCATGCGTAAAAGGTACGTTATGCGTATACTGATAAGCCCTAAATAGTGTAAATAAAGGGGCTTATCTCATCCATTTTTGCCACACACACATGCATAAATTGGCTCAAATCTATAGATATATTATTGCACAAGGTGTGTCTTCTGTTACTTACAAGTAAACCATGAGAATAATGCGTGTTTTGACGCCATGGATAGTCTCGAGTGAGACCAAGCACCCGAAGACCAAGAAAGACCCTGTCAGCCTCTTAAAATTTGGCTAAGTATGGAAAAATGACTTTCCGAAAAAGTATCGATTTACGGAATTAAAAGTGGCGGTAATTGATCCTTGGATTTTTCTGAGAGCAACTGCAACTTTCCACGGTTTTATGTGAAGGGCAAGGTCATGTTTTGATCCATTACTTCCAGAGAAAAACATGCAGTTTTCTGTTTTACACTAAAAGTGGGGGGTCGACATTTTGATATGATTGGAATCTTGATTTTCTGGGAGTTGTGGCCTGGAACTGGAAGGCAAAACTGTCCAGGAGGTACCAGTACAACCAAATCTCAGTACCGGTACCTATTGATCAAAGGCTGTGCAAAAATGCACCAGTACCACCTAGAAATTTCTGCAGATTTTTGTACCCGATCTTGTAACAACTTACGGACATTTTGGACTTTTCTAACACGTTTTGTAAGGGGTATAAATAGGTTCTAACCCCATTTCTTTAGGTTATGCTTCATTTTACACTCTCTCTCTACCTCCTTCTTCTTCAACTCTCAATCTCTCTTCAAAAGAGATTGATTGCTGGGGTTTTGAGGCTTCTGTCTTCATTAAAGTTGTAAGTACTCTTCTAATCAATCAAGATCTTGCTTTTATTTACATTTTCGTCCATGTTTCAATATCTCTCTACATTTTGCTTGTTCTCTACACCCGCCATGGGTGAGTAGTACTTGGGCTCAGTCATGGGATCATTGGGATGATTAACATCCCATGATTTAGGTGGGTTTTGCTACTCTCATGAAATGATCAACGTTTGTTTAAGGATGGATTAGAGTTCATTTTTATGTAACAAAATCTAGGGTTGTTAATCTTCCTGATTATGTGTAGGCAAGGACTTGATCTCTGGCCACATATAATGCTTGGAGCTATGTTAAGTGTACTCAAAAAATATCCCATTTTTAAGCACATCTTTACAAGTATAATGGTTTTATTTGTCAAATCTTCCGGTTGAGAGCCTTTGCCGTGCTTCTCAACCGAGATATCGATGAGAAGAGTAAACCAACCTAAGTCTTGGATGTCAATTAATCCCTAGACCTTGCCGCCTTTTAATTTTAGTTCAAACTTCATTTTTCAGTAAATTTAGGAGGTAGAAAGAGAGAATTCCACCCTAAATCAAACCCAAAGGTTGGCGGTCCTAACATTAAAACCCTTCGTAAAACAAACCTCCGGGCCTAGCTACATTGGCTTCCTGTGGATTCCACCTCCGTCTTACCAAGTTTACTATGCTGCCGACGACCTAATCCTACGCTTGGGGCGCTCTATTCTACGACGCACTTAGGTCAAGCAAGCTTATACCCAGCAAAGATGAACCCTCCATTGAAGCTTCAAAACAACTACATCATCCTTTTATTTTTGGTCAGGTGCTCAAATTTATCCCCCATTTAAAACATACAAGGCTAAAAACATAAGTACCGGGTAAAAGCAATATACTAAAGTAGTGTAGCTTATCTTTTCACGTAGAAAAAATAGAAGTTACACCAAGGGGAACCCGAAATGTTATGTATATTTTTTCTTTTTCCCGATTTGTTTCGTATTCTTATATTATTATTTTTTATGTATGATGATGGTTGATTGCATCGATTATTTTTTCATGGGGCTCGATTATATTGATTTTAAACCGAAACTTCACCATCTTTTTTTTTTATAAGGGCTGAAACTTCAACATCTTTCACTCTTAGCTAGGAAGTGAGCCAACAACAACTTATTCTCACGAGTTGTAATAACATCCACGTCTTTGAACACCCCACAACCTATGTAACATGGACACGGACACGGAAATTCTAAAAAACTAGAGACAGGGGACACGGTTATATATATAGTCCCCTTCCTATGAGGGCGTCCTCATTTTAAATAAAATGCGGACGTCCCCTTTTCTCTCCTTTCCCGATCAAATTTCGATAATCCAAGCCGCTCAATGTGTTCAGAACGTGATTTTAAGGGTACCCGTAAGAAATCAGCAAAAAAAATGACCGGAAAGGGCTTGATTTGAGCAATTTTTATTTGAACCGTTCGATAAAATACAAACAAAAACTGCTCAAACCCTTTCTGGTCTTTTTTTTTGCTAATTTCTAGCGGGTACTCTTAAAATCACGTTATGAACATATTGAGCGGCTCGGATCATCGCAAATTGGTCGGGAAAGGGACGTCCTTAACTTAATAAGTTAAGGACGCCCTTATAGGAAGTTTTGTGTGTATATCAGTCAAGATCCTATAAGAGATCCCTTATTTTAATAAAATGTGGACCTCCCTTTTTCCAGTCAAATTTCAATGATCCAAACCGGTCAATGTGTTCAGAACGTGATTTTAAAGGTCCCCGCGAGAAATTAGCAAAAAAAAAAAAGACCGGAAAGTGCTTCATTCAAGCAGTTTTTCATTGAACCGTTCAATGAAAACTGCTCGAATGAAGCACTTCCCAGTCTTTTTTTCCTTAATTTCTCGTGGGGACCCTTAAAATCACAATCTAAACACATTGAACGGTTCGGATCATTGAAATTTGATCGAGACAGGGGAGGTCCACATTTTAACAATTTAAGGGATCCCTTATAGGATCCGTGGTGTGTATATATATATAGTCATTTTCTCCTAAGGACCCCCGCATTTTAAGACCTCCCCATTTCTCCCCTTTCCCGATCGAATTTTGATGATCCGAGCCGCTCAATGTGATCAGAACGTGATTTTAAGGGTACCCGCGAGAAATTGACAAAAGAATGACCGGGAAGAGCTTCATCCAAACAGTTTTTTATTGAACGGTTCAAATAAAAACTGCTCAAATCAAGTCCTTCCCGATCATTTTTTTTGCCAATTTCTCGTGGGTACCCTTAAAATCACGTTCTGAACACATTGAGCGGCTCGAATCATCGAAATTTGATCGGGAAGGGGGGGGGTGCATTTTAAGAAGTCCGCATGTGAAACAAACCGTATATCTATATAATAAAACAGAGTTGTGTTTGAATCCAAAAGATAACCAACGCTCCAGATTTATCCTCATGCCTACATAAATCTCTACCCTTCATCCTACAAAAGGCATTTTGGTAAATACCTAATCTATCCAAGGGCTATCATAAACGGCATTTTGGTAAAATTTTACTTAAATTGATTTCCAAAATTTGAAACACAATCAGCGGAACCCTAGCCGCACCACTATTTCCATCGGAGAAAATTTCAAATTGCTCTTTCCATCGACTCTGCCTCCCTCAATCCCCCTTTCTCTCTCTCGCAACTCTATCTCTCTTCAATCGACCCACCGCATCCCTCTCTCCTCTCTCTCTGTCAACTCCCTCTCTCTCCCTCCGACCAAACCGTTTTGTCACCGTGGGACCTCTCAGCGTCGACGGTGGACAATCAGTTCCACTTCAGTCACCATCAGTAGGCGGCGGTAAAGGGAGTTCTCCGACAGCAGTAGCGGCCAAGTGGTTGTTGCTTCAGCAGCAATTGTTGTTTAAGCCCAGAGGTGTTGCTGTGTGGATTTCCGATGGCAAATTAGAGTGTTTGCACCGAATGGAGAAAGTACTACGATTTTTTCTCTCATCATCATTTATGGAGTTCAATTCTCACTTCATGTTTGATTTCATTTGTCTAATTCCTTGGTATTGTGATTCAACGGCTGGAAACCAACAAAGGGAGCTACATTTCGATGAGCGGGTGACCTTTCATTAGTGATCAGAGCAAAGGTTTTATTATATAGATGGCTCATCCTGAATTTTTTTTTTTTGAAAAAAAACATGTGTGAGAAGCTGGGTGCGGTTCCGTTCTTTAAAACGCATTCCATTTGTTCGATTAAATGTTTACTGGAAAACACAAAACTCACTCGCATTTTGTGTGTGAGTGAGGCTGGGTGTGATTCCTTTCTTTTAAACGCATTTCAGGTGTTCGGTTAAATGTTTGATTTGGCCTGTTTTTCTTGCTCAGGCTTGGAGGAATCACAATTAGTCCGCCTCTCTGTTTTTGAGCCTCTTGGACTGAGAACGGTACACATCTAATCTCATGTCTTTCCCCTGCAATCAAAGCAGTTGTTTCGACCTTTGACCAATTTTTTTTCTATTTTTTTTTTGTTGTAGTCGGAAGAAATTCCACAAAAGAGAGCATCAGAGAGATTAGTCAGGCTTCCTCTAGTATTATTTACTATCATTCTATCGTCAATTTCATTGGTTCATAGTTATTAAATGTTGTGTGGATGCTGAAGTTCCTATTTTTGTTTATTTACTAATTGCTATGTTGGTCAAAACGGTTGTTGCATAGGCTATTGAGCGAACGAGTTCTTCAAACAAAAATAATAATAGTATCCAGAACTTCAGGCATTTTGTGGTAATTATTGGTCATTTGGCTTTGATTGAAAGGAGTTCACAATAGCATCATTGTTTAGGTTTGTGAATGAAATCAACTGGCGCGTTTGTGTGTCAATTGGGTCCTGTGGTTGATTCGATTGTTGAATTTTTTCCTTCCAAGTCTAGGAGAGAATATGATAATAGTCATCAATTAGGTTGAATCGTTTTTGCATAGGCCATTGAGGTTATGAGTTCTCTGAATAAAAATAGTTGGTATCCTGAACTTTAGGCATTTATTGGTAAGTATAGGTGAATTGGCTTTGATCGAAAGGAATTTACGATAAAATCGTAGTTTAGGTTTGTGAATGAAATCAATTGGCTAGATTGAGTATCAATCGGGCCATCTGGTCGAATGCATTGTTGAATTGTTGCTTTGGTTGTGAGAAATATCTGATAATTGTCATGACCTAGGTTGAATCAGGTTTACGATTTTTCTTTTTCGTTTTTTGGTTTTTGCATAGGTTATCGTGCATATGAATTATTCAAAACAAACAGTGGTATCCAAAAATTTGACATTTCATTGTATTAATTGGTGAATTGGCTCTATTTAAACGAATTTACAATACAATCGTAGTATTGATTCACATGATATAAATCATGGCAAGTGAAGCAGACCCGCCCCCTGCTTCATTCACTTAGTTTTTTGAAGTGTTTGTTTAGAAAGGTAGTAACACTGGGGTCCGGCCTAATAACTTGGTTTGCAGTTCTTTTGACTCCTTTCAAGTCAAGGCTGGTTCCCATTCTGTATATTCTGACTAGAGAGTTCGACATTTTCAGTACCAAGTAAAACATGTAGACCTTTGACAAAATGAACAAGGCCATGGAACCCAAAGAAGAGGGTTTTTTATTTTTACGAGTGTGTTGAAGTTTGGTTCTTTTTTAGGCACTTAAAGTCACGAAGAAAGTGAAAGCGGCGTCCGGTTTTTCAAGCAAATCTCAACAAAAAGTAAGTATTTTTACGGGAAAAATTCAAAAAAACCCCTGAACTTTGAACTCAATGTCAAATAGGCACCTGAACTTAAATAAACTTCAATTGAACACCTGAACTTTCACTCCATTATCAATTTACCCCCTGCCGTCTCAATCCGTTACTTGTCGTTAACGGCACAGTTAAAAAAAAAAAACTTACCACCAGTTTGCAATCCTATGAAGCAGAAATGTGATTATGAGAGCCTTAGAGACAAAATTTGATTAGGTCTCTTTAGAATAATATGATCAGAATAATAAGATCTTCACACCCGTTCAAACGGATTAAAAATTGGAGCACTTAATTTTTTAACCATATTTTTTAATATATAAACGGTCTCAAAAAAAATTAAGTGCTCAAATTTTCAAAAAGAATTTTTAAAAAAATTCTTCCTACTTCCAACATTTCTCTCTCTATCTCTCTCCACTTATTACCCGGACCTGGGGGCTCTGCTGCCCCAAAGGCACATCAGCCCCTACCCACACACCAAAATGGCAACGTTTTTGTTAAATAAAAAATTCATACCACCAGTTTGCAATCCTATGGAGCAGAAACGTGATTATGAGAGCCTTAGAGACAAAATTTGATTATGTCTCTTTATAATAATATGATCAGAATAATAAGATCTTCACACCCGTTCAAACGGATTAAAAATTGAAGCACTTAATTTTTTAATCATATTTTTTAATATATAAACGGTCATAAAAAATTAAGTGCTCAAATTTTCACTCCGTTTTGAATCAGTACAAAGATATTTAAGTGCTCATAAAAAATTAAGTGCTCAGAAAATTAAGTGCTCATAATCACATTTCTGCTCCATAGGGTCCTAAATAAAGAACACATACTTAATATGAGAGCCTTAGAGATAAAAATGAATTACGACCCTTTAGAATACTATGATAAGAATAAAAAGATCTTTGCACCGATTCGAACGGAGTGAAAATTTGAGCACTTAATTTTTTGAGACCGTTTATATATTAAAAAATATGATTAAAAAATTAAGTGCTCCAATTTTTAATCCGTTTGAACGGGTGTGAAGATCTTATTATTCTGATCATATTATTCTAAAAAGACATAATCAAATTTTGTCTCTAAGGCTCTCATAATCACGTTTCTGCTTCATAGGATTGCAAACTGGTGGTAAGTTTTTTTTTTTTAACTGTGCCGTTAACGACAAGTCACGGATTGAGACGGCAGGGGGTAAATTGATAACGGAGTGAAAGTTCAGGTGTTCAATTGAAGTTTATTTAAGTTCAGGTGCCTATTTGACATTGAGTTCAAAGTTCAGGGGTTTTTTTGAATTTTTCCCTATTTTTACTTCGGTTTAATGAAAAATCTTATCTGTGACTTTATTCCTTAAGTTGAAAAATCGTATTTGGAAATAGGCCATTTAATAGTTGATTTTGTGTACAAATGTGAATCTGTGTACAAGTAGGTCTAAAAATGTAAATTTGTGTACAAATAGTTGTTTGTTTTCCAGTTAATTTCAGAGCCTACAACTATTAGGCTATGATTGTGGTTTGGTTAATTTGTTATTGGCGCATCCTCCATTGAGTCTCATTTGTTGGGCACCCCCATAACTGTGAATCCTATAATTAATATTCATCAATATTCATTATAGATTCACCTCTCGGTATTCTCATTGTTGATGTTAGTTTTAGTCTTAGTATCTCTATCTTCTTTTTATTCGTTTTTTCCTCCCTTTGACTATTAGTCTACTTATCTGAAACTTTGGAATTAACTTTTGTTTGCATCTTTTAAATTTGTCAAAAGGCAATGTTGATACCCGAGGGTATTGCGCTACCGAACTCTGTGGCTCTTTTTCCTCCAAAGTAAGCTTACTGTATCATTAATACCACACACAATATATGTTGTTCTTTGAAATTTTATTTCCCCGTGATTAACTAGGTGTCAATGTTTGAAGTCCCTGTCAAACTGTGAAACCGTAATTAACTTCGGATATATGTTTTAGTTGTTTTTCTTTTGTGTATCTAATAGGACAAGCCACAAACTATGGGGGCATTCAATGTTAAATACATAACTGGCTTAAAAGTTGTAGTGGATGCATGCTAAGACGTGTGATTTTGCATTCTACGTACTTATGTGGTATTTCTAAATCGGGTAGCAACATTGCCCTTTGACAAATTTAAAAGATGCAAACAAAAGTTAATTCCAAAGTTTTAGATAAGTAGACTAATAGTCAAACGACTCAAACTCAATGGAGGATGCGCCAATAACAAACTAACCAAAATTAAACGTAATCCATGAAATCGACAAAGCACACCCACCAATCAGCCGTCCACGAAATCGATTTGGTTTTCCCTCTCCGGTAAGACTCCCATCATCCTAGAGTCTTCTTACGGAAAAAATAATGTGGCCTGTTCCTCGGTTTGTTGAAGTTTTCATTGCCTTTGTTTGGTTATAGACCTTTGTTTGGGTAGAATTTGTTTGGTTCTAGACCTGTTACACGGCCTTTTAATTGCCTTTGTTTGGGTATTTGATTTACTACTGCTAATACACGGCCTTTGTTTGGGAGTTTGATTTCCAAACTCTAATTGCCTAGACATGGCCTATGAAGTTTTCTAACTTGGGTTTTTGTTCGGTTTCGAACTTCGAAAACTGATGGCGGTTGTCGCTTCCAAATTCTACAGTTTAGTTTTTGGATCTCGATTATTAGGATTGGTAGAATATGGGTTCTTCATGTCATGGCCTCTTTGATTATACAATTTTTTTTTTTAAACAAAGGTTAAAGCAATTGCTAAGGAAAAACTAAAGGGAACAGTCGCGAACAAGGGAAAGAAAAAGCTAACCACCGCAGGAAAGGGGAAAGAAAATTCATGTCCAGTGGTATGACCTCTTACAGTTTTTCTTTTTTAATCATCTACAGCCTCTTACCCAAACAATTTTTTCCTTTCTATTGACTTTGCACATATAGGTTCAAGTTCTTCGAGAAAGAAATACGGGTGTTGTGATCCGCAATGAGAAGGACATTATGCGCTTGCGTGAGGTAATACATTAAAAGTTTGGTATTGATTTTACTCTTTATTGTCGGAAAGGATAAACGAAAGGCTGAAGCAATGGACCTTTTATTTTAATCTACCACTGTAGCTTACTCTCTGCTCTTACTAACACACCAGCTGTATTGATTATTGAACTTTGGGTTTTTTTTTGTTGGTACATTTTTCCTTGCATTTCACATGCATTAGGACTACACATTTCATATATCACTTCGGGTAGGTGGTCTTCCTTTCTTTTCCATCGTATTTCTAAAGACTATTGAATGACATTAGGTGATTTCTACCCATCTTTTCCTTCACTTTTAAAAGCAGTGATATTAACATCTTCAAGAAAGCAGTGATAGCAACCTACTTTTATGGTATGCTGGTTCTTCATTCTAATTATCTGATGGGAATTTTTTTTATCTATAACTTTTGTTATTTGTCTTTCAAAGATGCTCACTTTGTGTTTGTTAAAATGCATGTTTGACAGAGTGAAAATATTGGGGAGTGAATTAATTCTTTATGCCCACTTTTGTGTAGCTCTCTTAATTTTTGGATAGACTTTGTGGTCCGACACTGCGAGGACACGCAACACGACGGAAACACATGGAGACATGTCTGGACACGCCACATGAGGTATCCATTACCATGAGAAATGTTGGGGACACGACAAAGTGAATTTAACACTTTTTAAAAGCTTTACCAGGATAACATATGTATCTTAAAAAGTATTCCAATTGGGAGTTTAGGGAAAAATTCAAAATACCCCCTAAACTTTTGATTTCATTGTCAGTTCATATTTTGTGATGAATTTAATAATTCTTAATCTTATTTATGAAGGAATGTCGAGGACTAGCAAAGGGACAATGGGGTCATCGTGATAAGAGCTTTGTTAAGACATTGGAAATTTCATAATGACATTTTATTTGTTAGGTTAAGTTTTACAAATATATATTTGTTTGACAATAGTTAATTTTTATTACGTGTGTTGGGTGATTTATGGATTTTAGAAATTTTTGACCTACTTGAATATTTTTTGCACCTCGATTTGTCCTGCGCATATACTATAGTTTACTATGTTCCTATCCATTTTTTTACAACATGTCCTCTCTTTGCTCATTGTTCGACCCGTGCCTGAAGGCACGGGCATTCGCTAGTATATATATATATATATATATATATATATATATATATATATATATATGGGCCAGTTCTACCCACACAAATTTTGACACAAGATCTTAGCCATTCATTTCAATGGCTAAGATTAGAACACTCCCCCTCCTCCCTTTCCACCTCCTCACCTAATCCATCCCTCTCTCCGTCCACCCACCCACCTTTCCCATATCCAACCCCGGCCGGCTCCTCCTTCTCCGACAATTCCATCTCCGGCGACCCAAGTTCAAGAGATTTTTTTTCATGGGACGTTTGAGTTATCAGTTAAGCACATAAATAAAGACCTCAAAATTTGCCTTTGGCTTTTGATAAGTGAAGTAGGACCATAGCTTCACTCCGGAAAAGAAAAATCTTCATCGGAGTCTTTCGTCATCGGAATTTCACCGGCGTAAAGAACTAATAATTAAGCACACACATTCTTTCGGCTTTGGGATCTCTCTGTTTGCACAATGCCATATGATTTCATCATCACGACCACGAGCCCTTTTAACCCCAGTTGAATAGCTTTTCCCACGATTCCGAACTTCAGATATTAGGATTACATTTTCCTTTCCAAGTAATTAGTAAATTTAGGGTTGCAATTGAGTTATATATATCTGCAGCATGTGATTTGTTTTGGGTTTCGTAGGCTATTTTGAATCGGGGTTCATTGGGTGTTCGCCGGAAATTGGGTTGCCGGAGGAGTCGGCCGGAGTTGGGTCTGGGAAAGGGGGGATTAGGTGAGGAGGTGGAAAGGGAGTAGGGGGAGTGTTCTAATCTCAGCCGTTGAAATGAATGGCTGAGATCTTGTGTCAAATGTGTTAAAATTTGACACAAAAATGTAATACACCTTGTGGGGGCCGTTCAATTTGTTTAAAACATCTTTTCAAGAGTTCACGTAAAAAATCAACTCATTCACATATCAGTAAGGGCTAGATCGGTATTTATCCTTGAAATGAACCGATCAAGCCTTTACCGATATCCGAATGAGTTGATTTTTACGGGAATTCTTAAAAACATGTTTTAGACAAATTGAATGGCTCCAATTATTAGCATGGGGCCCAATTATTTGTGTCAAAACTTGCGTCCTCAGAACCGCCGCCATATAAATATCCATATAACTTTTTTTTGATAAGATATATACACTGATATAATAGATATAACAGATATATACAAGCATACAGCTTAAGATAGGTATTCCAGTGCATACATACATACATATATATATTATATATACAGCGACACACACACACAGAGCTTCAATTGGTGATGTCAATCGAGAATTCCTGCATGGCTGCATGAATCGACTGATCGATATATGTTTTATCAATGTTTTAGTATTTGCTTATATAGCTTTAATTACACTAAAACCAAAACATTTGAGTAATAGCATGTTTACCCTAGAAAAAATTAAAAAAATACTGCACATCTATACCCCCGCTGTGTCCCCCTCCAAAAATCAATTTAATTTAAGGGGCATGATACATACGTATTTAGTCCCGTGTCCAATATGCGGACACAGCGACCTTTTGAAGTGTCAATGCTTCATAGCCCACAACTATTTCCAATGGCCTGTAACCTATGAAGCACCGACACCTCTAGAGGTCGAAGTATCGCAGTGTCAGGACACGGGGACACGTATGGGACACGCCACGTGGCGTGTCCCATAATTTAATTTAAATTTTTTATGGGGACACGGGAGGGACATTGATGGGGACACGGCAGGGGCCAAATTGTATTTTTTTTTTTTTAAATTTTGGGGGCCAAACTATAATTTGTAAAAAAAAATTTGGGGCCAAATTGTAATTTTTTTTAAATTTCTGGGTGTCAAACTAAAATTATTTATTTATTTATATATATAAATATACACGTGGCGTGTCCATGTCCCCATTTTTTTAGAATTTCCGTGTCCGTGCATCATAGCCCGTAACACATTCACACCACAAAAGCACTAGAAACCCAATTGTTCAACTCAAGAAATTTGGGTGATTTGCCAAATGCCCTAATCAAAACAAATTTGAGGGATTCCTAGTTGAAGTACCGCACCGCCATATACAACAATATACCACCGGTGCTCCATGAGAAACCCATTCATTGCTTTGAAGGATAAAAGTCTCTCCACGACAACAACTCAAATAAGAATAGGAAGCAACTTAGTTCGCCACCCTAGCTTTTATGTTCCACATCCTACTCACCGGTATTAGCATCAACCACTAAGATGCCAATTGCCTTTAAGGATTTTCACTCTGCTTGTGACGCTCTACTGGAGAGAAGTTTTCACACACATGATTAAATAATAGCTAAAATGTCAGTAAGTGATCGTACTCATTGAGTCTAGTTCCTATGTGGTTGAGACAATAAACGGTCAGAACAACTGAATGGCAATTGGGGAAACGGTTTCCCCTCTCTTTTCTCCATCAAAGTTCCAACTCTTTTTCTTTCTAGTTTGTTTAGTTGGGAGTCGAGGGAGTGTAAACCAACTGTTGATAAATTCAGTAACATGTTAGATATTTTCGGCATTTAGAGGGGTATAGGCTCTATTTTTTGTTCGGTCTCTTTTCGTATTGTTGGCTTCTTGGCCTTTTGTTTTTTGCTTTCAATTGTACATGGGTGCATCCCCTATCACTCCCCTGATGATATTCTACCTCGCATATTGATACCGTTGAGGCTCAAAGAATGATTGCATCCCCTCACCCGCACCGCATCTGCCCATTCTCTTCTGTCAATCATCTCTAGAATCAATACAAAATACTTCTCCCTCCTTAGGGGTTCCGCCAAAATCCAAACTTCTCATTTTCCCAACGCACAGGGGATGATACCTAACATAATCCTCACAAATCATACCTCGTCTTCAGTACAAGATCTTCCTCGCCCAACTTCTTATGATTGTCATCCTCGATTATGGAGAGGGACTTGTTTGTGTGATCTACGAGCATTGTGTTCTCAATATTGCAAAACCTCTAGAAATGCCCAAAGAGAACTTACTATATTATATTTTTCCTGTGGTTGTAACTTGTAACACTTTAAAATCAATTGAAGGTACATGGTTTTCTCCCCTATGGGATTTCAAGGTCAGATATACGATTCACTCATGGTTGTCATTGTTTACTTTTATGCTTACGGTTGAAACTTCTTTTATAGGCTGAACCTGCATTATCTTGTTTTAAATCACAGGAGGGAAAAAGTTATTTAATCACATGAGGTAAAAGAGAACAAGGGTAGACAGTGGCGGAACTAGGATTCGGCCACAGGGGTGGCACCATTCAATAGAAATCTAGTTATATGTTGTGCGGAAAAATATGAAGAAGAAAATTAAGTAGAAAGTCATATGATTAGGTTTTTTTGCTGGCTTTTTTTTTTTTTGAAAAAGAAAAAAAGGCTTGCTCCAACTCTCTCATGGTATTCAATAGAAGACAATACGATATTAATTTTTCTTGGTCCGAACCAACCATTCTGTAAATTGCAATTTTTTCAGTATTCGTACAAAGTATTAGTTTTTTTTTTTTTGGCATACCCTTAAATACCTAGTTGAACCACGTTAGTCTATTAGAAAAATTATGTGTTCGAAAGTGCGGGGGACACCTACCCCAATTAGTGAAAAATTACAAACCTTGTAAGAGTTCATGCAAAAATTGAGGAGAGAGAGAGAACTGAGAGGAGGTTTCTATAAGGAAAAAAGATATAATGCTGCCGGGGAGACTCGAATGGGAATTGGGAAGACCCAAGAACGTGGCACAAGTTTTAACCACTTAGCCAAAGTGCTCTTTGTGCAAATTTATTTTAATATATAACGTTATCCTGTGCTCCTCTCTTTTTTTGGTGGTATTTTTGAAACAGGGGGTGGCACGTGTCAACCCCCCCCCCCCGGTAGTTCCGCCCATGAGTGTAGAGTACAATGTATTCTAAGGTTTACCAAGTGAATGTCAAATGTGAATCGATACATCTCGTACCACAACAAAAATTATTGACACTTTAGCCAGAATAGCCTCGATTTTAGCAATAAACATAGTATGCCGAAACTTTCAAAAACCTCCCACGAAGATATACTACAGAGATAGAGGGACATTATCAGAACCAAAAAGGACTTCATGTGCTGGGGTTTGAAGACAAAAGGGGTATTTCCTTCCCCTTTATCTGTCTCTTGTTTGGGAATTCTACACGGTACAGAGAAACCATGGACAGGCCCACATTTCTATTTGTTAACAAACTTAACACTGCTAGACCTATGTACTAGACCGCCACAGATGCTCTAATGAGCAGCTCTAACCCACAGAACAGACAAAGACACAAAAAGATACCATACACAGACATTCAAAAACACCAAATGCACCAACGCCTATGGAACACGCATATAACGGATTTTCTATGAATGGCCCCACGGCACCAGCAATGTAGTACGCACTCTGCTATGTGAAAACATTGTAGTGTAAATAAGCATTGCGCTAATTTTTGTTCAAAATTTGCAAAGAAAATATAATTGAGCTATTTTAGCACAACAAATACTTCATTCTTGCTGCATAGCCTATTTTAGCACTGCTACACCTAAATACTACCCCACTAGAGATGCTCTAAGACACTACAGAGCACACACAAACAAAAGAAGATTTTTTTTTTGAAACCGAACAAAAGATGTTAAAAAGAGAGAAATCGCAGACCTAATAAACACAACTTGACCAACATTCAACAGTCTACACACCCAACAACAACAACAACAACAGAACCCATGTAGTTTCCAATCATTAGGGGTATGGGTGGGGGATGATTGGAGATAGACCTAACATTTGGCAATATACACAAAGTGGCTACTCTCAAAATACCACTAAAACAGTGGCCCCCTTATACCTGTTTTGCTGTGGAACCATGCCCCCAAATCAAAGCCGAATGGCATCAAAGAGGTCAGGCCTAGAGACCCAATTCAATTTATGTGCACATTTACCATGCTTCCTTCATTGATAGTCCAGAGCATCAGTATGCACAATAGAAAGGGAGAACACCAATTGCTGCGCACAAAATTTTGTGGGGAGTGATTTTTGAACACTCCCCTATTTGATAATTGCACTCATTTTCTAGTTTTTAGTGAAAAAATACACACAAAAGGTTCATAAAAAGACAAAAAATGGAGTACCATTATAAAAAAAAAAGTGTGAAAATCATTTTCCTTTCCAATATCGTCCTAATAAATAACCAAATTTTACAATTGCTTTCACTATAACACATGAATTAACCGTTAGTGCAAAATAGTAAAATTACTCGAACTCAAACCCCCACTCCTGCGCTATAAATAAATAACTATCCACTATAAGTCACATAATGTGCGGGAGCTAGCGCGGACGTGAAAGCGTCTTCCAAAAACCTCTCGAACAACTAAAAATCGTGAGTGCGAGGATTGAGAACGCGGGCACAAAGCGAGGATTAAGAACAGGAGCGAATGCCATTTTGAAGGATTATGTGACTAAGTACACCAACTCCCACTCCCCACATATTTACACTTGCACACACGGACTGTGTGCCCAACCCCTAGTACAATGAAATGGAAAGCGGCGAGCGCATTATATGGATAAATACATATAGAAAGATACATGGTACATAGAGAGAGAGAGAGAGAGATGACTGACCACATCGACGTTCATGAACAGGTGACGGTCAGGAGAGGAAGGGTTGGAATCAGGTTGGGCAGCAGGAAAAGCAGAGGAGGACAGCTCGGAGTGGAGGGAGTCGAGTTTATCCTGAGAGCGAGAACACCCGATAACGGTGTGGCCTCGTTTGGCCATTTCTAGGGCTAGAGCTCTACCCAGACCTCTGCTTACCCCGGTAATCAACACCGTCCTCTGTGCTCCTCCTACGCCTCTGTTCACGATATTCATCGCTCCGCCCAATGTCGCCGTTGTCATCGCCTTTTCTTCTCTCTACTCCGCTCAATTTCTCTTCTGCAAACTCCTCCAAGTTAACTTGAAGTAAAACTTTAGGCTCTGTTTGGAACTTAAAAGAGAAGGAAAATGAAAAAAATTTCTTTAATTTCCTATTGGTTGAAAGAGAATAAGAGAAAATAATAATAATAATTTTCAGTTTTGTGAATAGTACATTTTCCTTCTTTTTTTTCCTCTCATTTTCCTTTCATTTTCTTTTCTTTTCCTTTCTTTTCTGTTCCATAGGTTCCAAACATGGCATAAAACTATTACTGTATTTTGTTGGAAGAGAAAGATAAAGAAAATAAAATTTTAAAGTTAAGTGAATAGTATCCTTTCTTTTCATTTCCATAAGTTCCAAATAGTTAAGTGAATAGTATCCTTTCTTTTCTTTTTTTCTTTTCATTTCCATATGTTCGAAACGGAGCCTTAAGGCAATGCCTATGATGCTCCCAAGTAGTTTGAGAGCATGATACTTCCAATTATTTTCAACCGTTGGATTATATGAGTGGATCTCAACTATTAATTGTCAAAACATGTCATAGTAAGTGTAACTATATAATGTAGTAATAGCCATATAACTACGGAGTAGTAAGGGGCAAGGGTCTAGACAAGTTCCCCTCAAACCAGTTTGGTCAAGTTTTGGAATGGCCCACAATAATGCTCGAAATCGTTTATTTTTTAAAACTCGTCGAGAACACTAACCACACCAAAAATGACATTGATCGGATGTTGTTTAATATAATTTCTAAATGCATTAAGTTTGTAAAGAAAAAAAAAATGTGCAACACTGAATTGCAACTTATTTGACTCAATTATCTAAACCAAAAACAAGTTGGAAGGGAATTTGACTGGACCCTTGCCTCATAGGAATGCAAAACAAAAATGCACACAACAACTCACACAACCGCTGACGTTATGCTGACGTCAGCGTAAAACGACATCGTTTTGATAATTAAAAAAAAAAAAACACATCAGGTCTCGGAACAAAGGAAACCCACCCCCCCCCTTTTTCCCCTTCTCGTTCCCTCCCCATGGACGCTCAAAATTTTCAGAGAAGAGAGGGAAGGCGCAACGACTGCCACCACCACCCACCGACGACGACGACACCGCTTCCCACCTCCACCGGTGACCACGCTTCCCACCTCCACCACCAGAATCCAACTCCAGCGCTCCCCACAGCCGGCGACCGCCACCACCACCGGCTTCTCGGCAATCTGACGTTGTTACCTACGAAGGTCTCTCTCTCTCTCTCTCTCTCCTTGAACTGATTGCTGAGTTGCTCCTCCATAAATTGAGTTTCTTGAGAGAAAAAAAACCCCTAATTCGAAAATTAGGGTTTTGATTGTTTGCTAATCATGGGCTTTGATGATGGAGGAAATTTCTGTCATTCTGTGTGTAGTTATTTATAGATGATTATGATGCCTTTGTTCATATACATACATGAACAATCTCCTGCCCTTTTTTTTTCAGTTGGGAATTCATGCTTTCATGAATTGAGTTATTTGGGGGTTTTGTAATCAGTTGGGTTTAAGCACCCTAATTAGGGCTTTTCTTTGTTGTTTTTTCCTATTGGAACTGAAATTTGTGATTAGAAGCAAAAGAAATTAATATTAAGAGTTGATTTTGATAACTAGGTCACTATAATTAACTAGGTCACTACAAAGTATGAAATCTGCTATCAAAAGCTGGGGCAAAGGAGGAATTTGGTGAACTGCAAACCAAGTTGGATAATATATATTGAGTTGGAAATGCATGATTTGGATCTGCAGGCTGAGAATGGGAACATTGAAGGCTCTGTCCCATCTGTTATCAAGGTTTGGTCTGCATCAACACCCTCTGTCGTTTTTGGAACACTTGAGAGAGATTCCACCAATGCTCCACAGTCTCTGGTTTTTTTTGTCTATTTGGTTGGATCTTGACAATTATGCTGGATGGGTCATCGGGCTGCTTCTCTTAAGTATTGTGGATCCAAACTGTTTTGGTAGCTCCTATCTGCTAGTTTGATTCTGTGTCTTGGATTTGATATTAGTAGTTTGTGGGGTGGTTGTTTCCGGCCCCTTATTTTCTTTTGTGATCTCAAGTTGATTTCTTATCAACTTGCGAGCCGAGATGCAATTGATTGTCGCGGGATAAGGTTTCAACATTGTTGGAATGTTATCTTTGAGTTTATTGAAAAAAAAAAACCCCTAAATTGTTTCGGTGGGTGTTCGAAGTCAATCCCTGAAATTCTATTTGACTCCCAAAGTAACTTTATGCAGGAGAAGTTGCCACCCACAGATTCAAGGCTCAGACCCGATCAGAGGTGCTTGGCATGGCAAATTCAGAGAAGTTGTGCCTCGAGCAACGGCAACGGCAGGTAAATAATTGTATATGTTTTGGCATCTTGTTACACTAATACTTGGTTGCTATCACTGGGCCCTAATGAAAGGAGAAGCGCATTTGAAATCATTCTATTCTGATTGAACATAAATTAGATCAGTTACTATACAGGTTTTCGGATGCCGTTTCTCTTGATGTTTATTCCATAATTGTGTCATTTGTCTCCACATTTTTACTAGTTAAGTCTCCATTTTTTTGGATTGGCATTTGACAGTAAAATCTTGCTCGTTATTTTTCCTCAACTTGGCTGGTTTACTAACATAAGGTACCCATTGCTTAGCAAAAAAAACATAAGCTACCCAACATTAGCAGTTCCAAGACGTTTTATCAGCAACTGCTGTGTAGCCCCTACATTTTGATTTGAAATGCTGCTCAATGAGTAGTATTGAACATGCTGAGTCTATCAGGCCCCAAACTTTTCACTGTCTCCATCTCATGTTTATTTAGGCCCTGTTTGTAAGTCTTTTGATAGTCGTCTCCACAGTTCCTCAAAGACATCATGTCAGTGCTGCATCTTCCGTTGTTATCACTAGGTGCAAGTTTGTAGTACCGAATCGCCACCTACATGTATTGAAGAGTTTCTACGATTAATGGATTGGAGTACAGAAATCTCGGAGTGATGAGTTCTATACAAAGATAAGGGTAGGATTGTGAAACAAAGAGAAAACAAGATTTGAGATACCAACTGCACGGCATGAGATACAACTAAACGTGCCCTTGAGATTGCCATGGCTCAACAACACACTGAGTTGGACTGACTGAACAGCAGTAGAGAATGAGCAGCAGCTGCTGCTTTGACTATAGGATACCTTCTTCCCTTCTCAAACGGATGGACTGACTTATCAGTGCTTCCAGGACCCAGCATTCCATAGTTCCATATGATAATTCACGAAGCTTGGGGATTCTTGTAGGATACACACTGGACACAAACTGGACACACCACCAAAACAGTCCACCAATCTGAATATGAACACAATCCAACATAAACACTTATAACCTTGTTCAAAACTGGGACTTAGTTAATGGCTTAACCATCTTTAGATGAATCTGTTGACCATTTTTTTTATTTTTGATGGCTTGCTACTCTGTCTCCAATTTAAGTTGGTCGCATAATGCTCAACTTTGTAATGTTATTCTTTTCATTACTGTAGATGTTCGTTGGTGGAGTTCGAGCGGAGTAAAAATATGGCGCGGCCAATGGAGAGAGCCATCTATTAAATCTAGAGGATGGGAAAAGAAATCATCTGATCATGCAACTGTAAAGGATAGCTTAGCTGCTGCGAAAGTTAGCTATGGGACCAATAGCTTTGCAAAGACTAGTGGAAACCCGAAAAGGCAGTGAAAGATTGAAGCAATTCAAGTGAATCAAAGGCCAAGGAAAATGATCAATTTGTTGTAGTGTGGAATATCAACATGTACTAAGCTTTGTAATATCAAGTTGTAATATTGCGAAACCTAACTTCGTATGTAATTGATAATTGTGATGAGAACGGCCCGACGTGGGTTTTAAATTTATTGTATTATGGTTTTCATTGTGAAGTGATAATTTGGAAATAGATTTTGGCTATGAATATAGCTTGTGACTTGTGATTTTGAATGAGAAATGCCCGGGATGGGCTTGTGCATAACCTCATGTTGTTTCTATTGTTGTACGGACTGAGACGCTAGACGTCGGGCTAGGACCAAAAAACAGGGGAGACTATGCCGAATTTTTTCCAGAACCAAATACACTAGCATAATTCTAGTATTGATATTGGTGACTAAATTCACCTCAAAACTTAGTACTATTTTGCTTTTATTCTCTAATCTATCGATAACACCTTGAATTGATCAAATCATCCTCCATAAAAAAAAACTTTCAAAATCTTATCTGATGGAACTATAAATTCAACAAGCAATCAGGTCATTACAGAAGCATAAAGAAAGTAAAGGAGTAGTGCAATTTTATGAACAAAAGGAGAATGCGTCTTATTAAAGAAGTCAACTTCAAACAGAATTCTCCAAACCATCTACCTTATGAAAGGTCATTACAAGACCAACAAGCAATCAGGTCTTTCAAGGACACAAAAGGGGACATTGGACACGATATGGACAGCTTTCAAGGACACAAAAGGGGACACAGGACACGATATGGACACGATATAAAACAATACAAGCAAGTGAACTACTCTTCAACATTATCCGGTGCATTCATCATTTGTGTATAACTTTGTTGTCCTCCGCATCTTTGCCATTGACTTTCCAGCATACTTGATTGTGGTCCTCCCCAATATTGACCTTGAGCTTCAAAAATACCTGATTGTCCTCCTCCCTAACCTTGACTACCCGCAATAGTTGATTGACCCATCCAAATTTGACCATTTAATAAGCTTTGTGAACTTGGAAAAGAAGGCATAAATTGGTTCAAGCTTGTTCCAGTGTGGCATAAAGTTGGGGAAAATGGAAAGATGCTTCCGCCTTGTGCCATATTTGGTCGTATTGGATGTGGCATCATGTTTGGCCACATTGAGTGTCCCATGTAGCTTGGGTGGCCCTGCCCATTCAAAAAAAGGAATTTTGAATAACAATTACATGACACATGAAATTATGCAATTAAAAATAAAATTTCTTACATTTACATTTACAATACTCTCTTGTGTCCCGATTTGGTGGCTAACCGCAATCTCCTCAACCTCCTGAAATTAGCAAATAATATAACTATTACACATTCATCGAACAAATCTATATGTCCATATTAACTAGTAAGCAACAAATCGTAAAAAACTTATACCTTGAATTTTTCGTTGGACAATGGCTTCTTAGATGTTTGTCTTTTCTTCGTAACAGCTTTTTCCACAACACCGATCTTTCTTTTGCACGACGGTCTCCCTTTTCGTCGAAGACCTTCCGGGTCAAGTATGTTCGTGCTCTGTTTAGGAGGTATAACTCCATCTCCAAGTGAAAAAGAACTTTTACGAGTACCAGTGTCATCACCAAGTGAAACCACATTACTTTCACAAGCAACCGAAGCTTCCATCAACTCTCGTTTTAACTCGTGTACCCGTTTCATCACCATGTCATACTTCTCTTGAGATTCTTCTGCTAAATCAGCAACTTCATTAAAGATATTGCACATGTTGTCATGCCGACGTGCTTCAATTGACGTTGACGACTTATCGTAACAGATTCAAACTTTTGTGTGGACCCTTTTCACATTTTTACACCATCTTCTCAACACATACTTGTCAGGCACTCTTTCAATTCCCTTTTGATGTCACACAAATAGTTGATGTTTACACACCATTCCTCTAGACTTGAACAATCGACAATTACAATGTGTTTCATTGGTTTCAGCATTGAAATCAACAGTAAATGCCACTTGAATCCTCTTTTTCTCTTCTCCTTTGCCATATGTAACCCACTCATTTATCTCATGTTCGGACACGATACCATCAATTTTTGCCGGCTTATCACAGAAACAGTGAATTTTATCGAAAAATTGTTTCTAAAACTCCTTAACCTTTGCATGCGTATAAACACTTTGAAATTGCTTCTCCAACTCATCTTCAGTCATTAACGAGATGAAAGTGTTCCAACTTTTCACATCTGCTTGATTTTCACTTTCCACCTTATTCTCCAATGCATTTTCATATTGTCCTACAAATTGTTTCAGGGTCGTCTTTGAATGAACGTAACCATCAAAATACGCATTTATATTCTCGCTTGTTTGTGTGGATGACATCCCCGCCCAAAACACATCATTCAAATAAGCAGGCACCCACCGTTTCCTCTCCAAATACAACCCCTCTAACCATGTGTTACTTTGAAGCTCGTACTTCTTGATGAACTCATCCCAAGCATCCTCAAATTGTTTTATGCTCAATGAAGCATAAACTGCCCTACGCATACACCAACTAATATTCTCATACGCGTTGCACCCATTCAACTTTTCCGGGATCTTTTTCATAATATGCCATATGCACCACCGATGTCGGGTGTTAGGGAATATATCTTTTATAGCATTCTTCATGGCCATACATTGGTCGGTAATAATTGCTTTCGGAGCACAACCCCACATGCATGTCTTCCAAGTCTGAAATAACCACGAAAATGACTTCGTGTCTTCATGAGAGATGAGCCCGCATCCCAATAAAACAGATTGGCCATGATGATTCACACCTACAAACGGAGCAAAAGGCAGGTCATGCCTGTTTACCAAGTAAGTTGTGTCAAAGGTCACAACATCACCGAACTCCTTACAAGCTGCCCTACTCCTTGCATCCGCCCAAAATACATTCCTTAGTCGACCCTCATCATCCAAATCCATTGCAAAAAAAAAGTCAGAATTGTCGGCTTTCATCTTCATGAAATAATTGTGCATTGCCTGAGCATCTCCTTTCACAAGTAGTGAACGACGCACTTTATCCACATGATTTCGGCAATCTTTCTAGATATATGGAAGCTTACCAAGTCCCCCAGCCTCAATCTGAAGTGAGGTATAAGTCTGGTTCAGATTGGTCCCAGCTTTATCATTCAATTCAAGTCTTCTTTTCACTTGTTCATCGAATACCCTATTGCTCCTCAAATACCTTGCCTTTCCCGGACTCTGGTCATGATTGTGAACTAAAGCAATCCGGTTTAACCTCCACTTTCCATTCGGCTGCAACACAACGGTAACATGAGCTTGACAATCAATTTTTGATTGTGGCTGTGGTTTGACCGGGTTGCTTGATGTCACCCTTGCCTTTCCAGCACGACTGCATGCTATAGTTACATCCTTCAACTTTCCATCTTTTCCCTTTCTCGATGTTCTTTTTGCCACAGCAAACCCTTTTTCTTTAGCATATTTTGAGTAGTATGAATAAGCTTCCTCCGATGTGTCAAAGGTCATTCCCTCTTTTGGTTCTTCAACTCCATCTTCACAATTTTCTGTTGCCTCCTTTCCAGCTCCGCTAGTATCTATTTCACCACACTTTTTGTTTGAAGGACTACTCCATACCTCTTGTTCGTCTTCACAGTCTCCACTCCATACCTCTTGTTCGTCTTCACAGTCTCCACTCCATACCTCTTCTTCTTCTACACACTCGTTGTTTGGAAACATTGCCGATGGAACAGAATCCGGCGACATCATTTATTGGTTAAAAAAATGAGACAATTATATAGAGATATAATCAACTTACAATGCAATGAATAAAGTGAACAGTAATATAAGATACAAGAAGACTATGCCGAAATTTTGTTTACAATATAACATTATTCGCAATTGCAAATCAATTTGAACATGCATGTTTAGGGGATTTCATGCATAACCATAGACTGCACTCACTTACTTAAGCTACTTAAGCATATCTGATGGTGCAAAAATAAGTAACCATGTGAAGCCATAAATCCCATACCATTACTCATGTCAAGTGCCCATGTCTGGACATGGGTACTTCACAAATATGAAGAGTCCCCATAACACAGGCCTTAGAATATATTCATCCTTTACTTGTACTTTAAATCAAAATTGAGTAAAAACATACAGGGTAAACCTAACCCTAAGCATAAATTTGTGTAAATAAAAAAGGGTAAAGATGAAACATCTGCATATTGTCAGTGTATCAAGTAGACTGTTTTTTTTTTCTTTCAAACATTACAGACCACCGATTTCTAAGAACTTTTACTACAGGGGGAGTGGAGTATATATTTTGCAAAAATGCGTAGGTGTTCTACTATATTGTGCCAGATAATTTTTACAGATAAAATTAAATAAACTAAAAGCAGAGACAGACCAACATTCTGAACTCAGCAACAATATAACATTCATTGTTTAGGGGTTTTTTTCCAGCAACTAAGTTTAGGGTACTAATTGAGAGAGAGAGAGAGAGAGAGAGAGAGAAACCTTTGAGGTGGGTGTAACAACGTTGGAGTTCTCAGAAATCGGTTGTGGTGGTGGTCACCGGAGGTGGGGGAGCTGTCACGCCCTCGATTTTCAACATAAATATTAAAGACTTTCCATAAATAAAAATCCTCACAACAATACAAATATTACCCAAAAGCCATTTCTATTTCCCTTTTTCGCAAATCGTTTCCAAACTACAATGCATTTCCAAATTAAACTCCAATCCTTGGCCCAACGGCCTAAAACCACTAGATCACATTAAAAGAAAGTTAAGAGTTTATAGGAATCCTTCATTTAATAATAATAATAAGATTACAATTTCTTCATCCGGAGATAAAGTTTATAAGAGATGCAAAATTAACTCTCTGAAGTCGGTTTCACAATGTAGGATCACATGCAAGCACAGCAACCCATGTCACAGCCTCTGATTTGTACCTGAAAAATGATAGGTTGAGCTACACTAGCCCAGTAAAAAAATCTATGCTAACTTTATGTGCATACGAGAAGACAAGTGCGAAAAGAAGGAGATCACGTCGATAGACAATAGCAATTAGAGCCAAATATGAATGTACGACATAGTCAAGACTTCTAAGAACTCAAGGAATTTCTCGCATTAACCCTCTTTTTCTCGTGTCACGTCTCATCATTTAACACATCCCTATGATTAGATTCCGTTTATAGCCTAACGTGTGAATGCCTATACCGGTTTTCCTCAACGTGTCACACTACGGTGGGTCATCTATGCCTCTTTGGCAAACACTCTACCAAATGAAAAATCGAACGACAGATAATAATAAGAATAGCGTAGTTAAAATCCCACTCGAAACCCGTTACCACAAGTCACCGTACACTACAATGATATCCCAAATTCTTTGTTCAATACAACCAACATCGCCCTTAGAGTCACCACGGCTTTCCCCGGGTCTTTTCCCTAAGTCGAACCGAAAGAGAGTCACCGTGGCTTTACCCAGGTCTATTCTCAAATCCGCAAAGCAGTTGGGTCACCACGGCTTTACCCGGGTCTATTCCCTCTTCCACAGCGTAATAGGGTCACCACGGCTTTACCCGGGTCTATTCCCACATTCACAAGGCACTTGGGTCACCACGGCTTTACCCGGGTCTATTCCCATAATCACAATTACTCACGATGTAAACTTGTCGATACGACTTCATAACAGGGTCTAATATACTGCAATCATTAAGGGGGCACACCCACATACCAACGAGTATAACAATTACGCCCATCTCGCATTAACATAACTCATATCAATAATAAGTCATCACGTCACCATTTCTAACGTTAGTTTACCGATTAACCACTTCACCTCGCATTTTCCATGATCGTCATCATTTCACAATTATTGTTCATGTGTCCTCGTACCACATTTCAATCAACACTCATCCTAAATTCATAACTCAACCTTTGTGTAATATTTTAGGTCTATCGAACTCATTCTTAAGTTGTAACAACTAACCACCCTCCACTTCTATAGTCCTAACTTTTTGTATACTTAACCTGTCAATGTAATTTCGGTGGCAATTAAAAGATGACTTCAAAATCTCGAAATCGATATATCATACGCTCGAATTGGACATCGGACGAGGAAGTTATGGCCATTCGAAGTTGGGCAAAAACCCAGAAAATGACAGGAACAGCAGAAAACGAGGCAGCTGACACACCTTCACTCCTATGATCATAACTTTCTGTGTACTTAGAGTTTTAAGGTGATTCCGGTGGCCCTGGAAAGCTGACTTCAAGATCTCGAATTTGATATATAATTTGAGTGTTTTCGATACCGGACGAGAAAGTTATGACTGTTCAAAGTTGGTAAAAACTCAGAAAAACGGGCAGCAGCAGAAAACGGGACACCAAGAGAATTTTGGGGATTTCAAAGGAATCGAACAACAAATCTCAATACAATGATCAATAGCAAGTCTCAAGCACTATAGCAACTCATAAACACATAAAAGTCGTTAGATTTTCCTACCTCAAGTATCAAAGCCGAACTCATGAGATCAAATAAAGCCCTAGCCTCCAAAACTTCAAAATCAGCCGGTTCCTCCTTCCCCGAGCTTGACCCACGAAATTAAGGCTCAATAATGCGTATAGAAGGCAAAATAGAGGTGGGTTTGTGTAGAGCTCAAGTGATTTTGATGGGTTCTTGAGTGAGAATGGAAGAGAGCCGAGAGAGAGATACGTGAGAGTTAGAGAGAGAGCCGAGAGATAGAAAATGAGAAAGAGGAAAGCATTCCTCTGGAATTTATTGGAAGACCAAGGAAAAATTATCCCCTACTTCTCACACCACACACTCACACATGCACCTCTCACACATTTACCCTTTTATCCTTCCACGAACACGCCGCACCATAAATCCACACCGTCTATCTCGACAAGTCGTACGTTTACAAGAGAAAAATATGGCCTAAAAAATACGGGTCTCTACAGGAGCTCTGGGGTTGGGTTGTGGTTGTCACGCCCTCGATTTTAAACATAAATAATACTATGTTTTTCATAATGAAACCTCATCCTCTCATACATACATACCCATAGGTAACATGCCACAAGCCATACTCAAGCCCATAATTCTTTCAAAAAATTGTACCATTAATAAATTACAATCCAATGATCATTTGGTATTAAAATAGAGAAGAGAATTTAAAGGTTTACATTCATTCCACCATCAAAGATGCCCAAATATAATTTACATTTTTTTTTTGTTAATACAAGATGACTGAATAACTCTTCCACTAAGCTTTTGTAATGTTGTCTAGCAAATAAACCCCAAGCACTCTGTGCTACTGAACATGTTTGATACCTGAAAAAAAAATGAAGGGTTGAGCTACACTAGCCCAGTAGGAAAAATCTCTGCTAACTTTAGATGTATAAGATATGATAAGTGCCAAGGAAACATTGTAATAGGAGCAATGACCCCTTTTTTTTTTCTTTTTTCTTTTTGACTACAAGTTAAATATAAAATACAATTCAGTTTTAGAAAACTTAGAACTCCCTCTCTTTTTTTACACACACCCACACCATCTATTTCATAACTCAATTTACCATCTAACGTATCGCCATCATCTAGTCTCTATTATTAGTCTAAATTGCAATATCCCAAAAAAAAAAAGGCATTCATTAATGTTTCACACCTCGACATTGATAAGCACCCGACAATGTATTAAAGGGTGCGCTAGTGTCTAGTCTTAGTTACGTTTGTTATTTAATTAGTTGTTTTTAGTTACTTTTGCTCGTAAAGTAGTTTGGTGGCGTTTTGTAGAAAACTATATCAAAACAGGGACTCAAAGCAAAGGCATCCCAAGCAAGGCATGGCTGCCCGGGCCAAAACAATGATCAAGGCAGGCGTGACCAAATGGCCCGAGCAAGAGCGAGCAAAGCAGCCAAGGGTGGCCCGATGCCAAGGCAAGACCAAGCCAAGAAGCAAAGTCAACGCCAAGAGGCAAGCAGTCAAGGCCAGGAGATAAGGCCTCGCCATCGATGGCTGATATCCTGGACATCGGTACCGAGTGGCTACGGTCAAAGCAGTCAACAGAAGATAAGGCCTCGCCATCGATGGCTGAAAAGCTGGACATCGGTACCGAGAGCTTAAATACATTTTAAGCCCATTGCCATCGGTACCGAGGCCTTACGAAGGGATCTTCAGAGCATCTTCTTGGAATATCCCATGTGCGTACCTTGGAGTATAAATACCTTATGATGTCATTTTGTACAAACACGTAGGAAATTAGATTTGTACCCGTTTTTTAGATCTAGAGCTAGATTTGAATTGTTCTTCGTGTTCTTGAGTGTTCTTGCTTTTTCAGCTTCTAATTTCTGCATTTTCAACTTAAGTAAGTAAGTTTTTGCTACTCTCTTTTTAATTAAAGTTGTTTAACTTCTCCCGATCTATCTTTCTAGCTAGTTTATTTCTAGTGTTGTGTTTACAATTATGATAAGTAGATTTTTGCTTGCTCTTATCTTTTTAGATATGTGTGAGTAGTTTCATAAGGTTGGGTCATGGGGTGACTAGCACCCCATGGCTTGAGTAAAAATTGCATTTTTCACCAAAAAGTTTGCAACTTTGTTTTGGAAATTGATGTGGGGCTTGGATTCGTTTGTCAAATTACCGAGGTGATAACCTCCTTGATCATGTGTAGGTGAGAGCTTCGCCTACTCACCACACATGATGCTTGGAGCTCGGTCGCTCGAGGTGTTTGCTAAATGGATTCTATAGCTAGCTTGATTTTCGAACCTTCTTATCTTCCGGGTAAAACCGTGTATTGGGTGAAAAATGTGGTTTTGCTTGAGTCGTGGGCGCTAGCAATTCCTAAACCTAACCTTCTTTTTATCTAGTTTATTCTCGTTTGATTTAGCCTTTTTACTTTCCATCGCATTCGAAAAACCAAGTTGACTGACTAAAAGCCGGAAACCATACTCGCATCTACAATCCAGAAAAGCCGTATTATTTATCCCTTGGGTACGATCCCGGACTACCGGATTTATTATGCTTCAATCGGACGCTTATGCCCTACGCTTGGGGTGACCTCTCTTTTGATACATCGAGAAGTACGAAGCATATCAACTATGCATTCATGCCAAACAATTTCCCAAATTCTATTTATCGTACCACAAGTATCAATAAGCACCCATGTACTCAACCTCATGTAAAGGCATCAAATCAATCCAATATAAATGAACCAACGGAAGCAAAGTATTTACAACTCTAGCAAGGAACAAACATAGTTTGAAGAAATAATATCCAACTTCTACCGTTTTTACATACTTTCACATTAGCCATCACTTAATCAATCTCGCAACTCAATTTCTTTTCCTCGTAATGTGTAATGAGCGAATGCTCCTGCCGAACCAATTAAGGGATCCCGATACCCCCAGCATAGCACCTCACCCGTTGGTGGGTCTAGAATATGTTACGAGCAATTGCTCCTGCCCGGCCAGTTAAGGGATCCCGATACCCCCTGCCTAGCACCTCACCCGTTGGTGGGTCTAGAATGTGTTACGAGCAATTGCTCCTACCGGGCCAGTTAAGTGATCTCGATACCCCCTGCCTAGCACCTCACCCGTTGGTGGGTCTAGAATGTGTCCACAATTTGTATTAATGTCAATGTATCGTATATTGGTCGTTATCCCTCATTCATTCTCATTCCACAACAAACTTGTCATTTAAATTAATCATCGAATCTCCACATATCAAATAGTCAAAATTATGCATCATAACTCAACTTGAGTGTCTGTATTTCAATTTTAATTTACAATCATTTCTACACCATGTGTATTCATAATCCAGGTTCTTAAACAACCTTTTTGTTGTACTCATACTCATCTCGCTAATCATGATAATAACGACGTAATCCAAATCTATTTCAGTACTAAAATTAACCATAATCCATACCTTGCAACACATTGTGTCCTAGATGCTCTTATAAGCTCAATCTCATGGAAGTAAGTCACACAATCTAAGTCTAAGAGATATATCCATATCACAACTTGTAGTCTTAATCGCTATTGAACTTTTCACCGATTTTTTATTTTAACGCCACATTTCAAGTAGGTGTCCAAGAGTCCAATCCTACACATTAAAGTATAAAAGATACAATGTGTCCAACCCACAGCTTTAGATTCGTATTCAATTCCCCAGTTCAGGTAGAGACAATCGTTAACCATCACATTTCAATTTCACAAACCAACCATCCCTTTCAATACATAAGCTCATCTCTTATCAATTAAAACTCGTCATCTAATCGCCCTAATACACCATCGCATAACAAATTTAAGTTACAGAGTTCAATCGAAACATACTAAGATCTGGATCTTACTCAATATTAACTTAACCTCTCTTTTTTTCTTTCGAACGAAGCTAGTTATAGTCTCGTATGTGTTTCCAAAAAAATAATTCATTAAAACAATACTCGATGCCTGACTTAATCGTTATCAATACCCAAACAGCACACGGCCCAGAGAGCAGTGGTATCGATACCTGACTTGGTCAGAGTCGGTACCGAGATAGCGAAAAAAAAAAAAGAATTCCAGGTTGATGGGTATCGATACCCTCCTTCATGGGTATCATATCCACACAGTTTCACGCAGCAAATTACAGATTTTATTTACAGATTTCAACCCACTACCAAAAAAAAAAACAATCAACACCAAAAATCATACCCAATCAACACATAAACATATAAAGATAGAGGAGAGATCCCTACCTCAAGGGTTTTGAACAAAATCCAAAGATCAAAGCCAAGCCCTAAGCTCCAAACTTGATTTTTCCGGAAACCCACCAAGAAAACTCCCTCCGAGCTCTATCCGCGGGATCTACGAGCCGAGTTCACTAGATTACAATCCATTTGAGGTGGGTTCTCGTGGATCCTGTGTGAGAGAGGTCCACGAGAGGGAGAGAGTATTTCGAGAGTGAGAGAGAGCGTAGGTGGAAAGAAAAAGGGAAGGGGAAAAAAATGAATTCCCTGGTCCTGACTTTATACATATATAAAGGGCTAATCCCACCTTACACCCCTCAGCCACTTAAACCATTTCATCAAGTCCCACAATTTCATGTGATCATACTATGAACCCCACAACATTATTCACATAAAATGCCAAAATCAGATATTTAATTATTAGGTAAAAGAATTATTATTCCGGGTCTCTACAGTGGTGGTCACCGGTGGTCGTGGGAAGAGTACCGTGGTCGTGGGAGCCCCTCTAAATGTTTTGAGCGTAAAAAATGGAGGGAACGAGAAGGGGAAAGGGAAAAGGGGAAGGGGTTCAGTTCGCCTAGTTTTTTTTATTTATTTATCAAAACGACGTCGTTTTACACTGATGTCAGCATGACGTCAGCGGTTGTGTGAGTTGTTGTGTGGGAGATGTTGTGTGTGTAGCATTTTTGATAGTAATAAGTGTTGCCTTAGTAATGGTATGTAAATTTTGTTTTTATGGTCAGTAGTATAGTGATTTTTTGGCGCAAAAATAGTAAAACCATCTTGTTTTTAGCAAATTCACCTTAATTTCTATGGTTGGTTTTGATCTTCGTGATAACCCAAAATTGAATAATAGGCAAAGTCATAATTTTTTAACATTTTCAATTTCTCTCGTTGAGACTAATCAATAATCCATAAAAGTTTGACGCAAAATTAATAAATGCAAAAAAAATTTGAATAAGAGCAGAAAAAATTCCAAGTATTTAAGGAAATATTTAAGAATTTTTTTTTTTGTCATTCGTTAATCCTAATATACTCTTCGTGTATATCTATATCTATATAATAATGGAGAACGGTTTTTGAATCTTATGTCCTACATAAATCCTAACCATTAATTTGCCCCATAAATCCTATGGCTCTCCCTCTCCCTCCCTCTCTCAAACAGTGATAATTACACAATTGTCATTAATCAGATCTTATGTTTAAAGTTGAGATATATATATATATATATATATATATCTCTCTTCTTCTACATTCTCTTTCTAGCTCTCCGCTCCCAAAGCCGACACTCCTCCTCAGCCCTTTGATTTTCTTCGAGAATGAATACTCTCTCTAGATCAGTTTTGGTCACAAATCCAATGGTAGATCAAGTTCTCAAGTTTCTACCTTGGCTTCTATCTTATGTGTACATTTTCATTTAACAGTTATTTGTAACGTCCTCTCATAGGATGGGACATACACATATACAGAATTCACCCCATATGAGATGGAGTTAAAACAACCAGTGTTTGATACTTCATTTGGATTGTATTTAGAAAGCGTTGCGCCGTCTCTTCAGGCACATGCATGCTTTTGCGCCGTGCCTTATGCACTAATGAAAGTATAAGAAAGGCACCAACTGAACAGAAAAAAGTTGACTTGTTATATAAGAGAAACTTGAATCCCATCTTTTATGGAATTGACCCCCTTTTGACTGCAAAAAAATATGTGGAGCTCGAAGAACTTTTATGTATCCCCGGTATACAAGGGGTTGATATTCCTCCGGGAAGTTTCTAATTTTCTGACTATTTTTCGGTCACATTTGGATAATTGGCTCCGTTTATTTTGTAGGGTTCGGTAAGAACCTTAATCATACCGGAAATCTTGTTCATTAGATTTTATTAGATATATAATCGGCACATATGGAAATTGAAGAAAACCAAAACTGGGTCCAGAAAGGCACTGAATCAAAACCCAGTTTTGTTTTTTTCCAATTTTCATGCTGATCGTGTATTTTACTAAAGTCCGATGAACACAATTTTTGGTACGATCAATGTTTTTGCCGAACTCTACAAAATGAACGGAGCCGATTATTTAAATGTGATCGAAAAATGACCGGAAAATTAGAAACTCCCCGGAGAGTATACCACCGGATACATAAAAGTTTCTCGTGGATCTCAGCGTACCTGGAAGCACGGTTGCTAATGTATTGTCCCATGTTTTAACCAGAACCTATTAGGTTTTTTCTTGAGAAGATCCATCTCAACGCATACCCTTGCAACACTGGGTTGAGAAAGCCTGGGGGTCGGACCATCGACTCCCAAGAGAGAGAAACTTAGCGTATTGCTCGCACCGAAATTTAGAATAGAGGAACCGAAAAATAAAAACTACATCTAGTATCGCGTCGTAGATACACTCGAGGGTGTGTACAGCCGGTGATATCATGGCGGAAAAAATAGCCGGAGTCGAGCAGCAGTCGGCGGCGGGGAATGTAGCAGGCAGCAGAATAGAGAGGAGGAAGGCGGCGAAGAAGGAGAAGAGGAGGCAGAAGAGGAAGGAGCTGGCGGTGAAGGAGCTGGAAGAGGAGGAGGCCCGGCTGAACGATCCGGAGGAGCAGCGGATGATCCAGCTGCAGGAGGAGAGAGAGAAGGAGAGGGTAGAGAGAGAGAGGAGGGAGTTTGAGGAGCACGAGAGGGTGTTTCTCGAGGCCTTGGCGGCGAAGAGGAAGGCGGATGATGAGGAGGAGGAGGAAGAGAGGAGGAGGAAGGCCCTAGAAGATGAATCTAAACAGAAACAGGTTCGTTACGTTTACTTATAAATTTCGATAGGGAAAATCGTGCTGTTTTATGAAACCATGTGCTGTGGCTCGAATTATCATGAATTAGTAATTGCATCCAATTTCCACTCGACCACTTCAATCTGCAACAGTCACAATGGTATCATGAAAACTTGCTTGAGACCTTGCCCGTGAAGGAAATCATCGCACCTACACTCCAACCAACAGATGAAAAAAAATGAAAACAACAGAACTTTTGGCCTGCGCATAGCACCAAAGGGACGAGGGACGAGGGGCTCGCGTTTGATAAGCTAGTTAGTAGGTGGTTTGCTGCTTAATTTTTTGTGGTTTGTGGAAGTTCATATAAGTTGCACATTATGGAGGTTACTTATTACAGGTATAGATTGGGTAATTGCGGTTAGGGGTGGTGGGCATGCCTGACACGGAAAACAAAATAAATTCATATAATTGAGCTAAAAATAAACATTTTTTTGGGTAATTTTATACATTGGACATTAGTTTGATTAACTGTCAACTAAAAAAAATAAAAATTTAGTAAAAAGTAGGACTTTTTGACATGACAACATGACCCGAACATGACCCGAAAGATTTGATGAGTTGAAAAATATTGTGGGATTTCATAAATAAGATTTTGATACATAACCCGAAAATGACACAAAATTACCCGTTGCCCACCCCTAATTGCGGTAGTGTGTTTGAGTATTCAACTGAATCAGCTGGTGATTCGTGTATGTTGGCAATTAGTTATACTATCATGAGGCTCTGATTTTTAGAAGATGAGATAGATGTGGGAAATGGGAAATTCATGTAAGGTTACTATGACGTTTGCAAATTCGTTATTGAGTATGACTTTTTTGAGGCTGTTTTAGGCTGTATTACATGGTCTTGGATACGGTCATACGGTTGTGAGGTGCGGGTGTATATCTAGGGGAAGAACCCATTGTTCTATTAGTTCAATTTTTCTTTCTCGCGAAAATGGATATGTTTCTTTGTTGATATGTTTTAACGCATATTTTGGCATAAGAAAGTTTTTTTGTATACCATAGTGTAAAAATGACACTCAGCCTATTGCAACAAGTAGTAAAATATGCAGGTATGACATTGATATATTCAAATTATTCAATTATATGTCTCCAGGAAGTATCTGACGTATCTACACCTATGTCCAAGTGTCAAGTTTCTAATACGGTTTTTTCCCCCCTAAAAAGATGCATGGAACATAGGTTTTGACGTATTGTGCTGCCGTGCTTGAAAACAATGGAGTCAAGTGGATGACCACTGAGAGTTTGGGACTGTGGAAATATGAATCGTATGACACCTAGTTCTGTTCATATTTTTCCTCCACGCTCCAGCTCATAACATCAGTATGTAGGTTTGCATAATCACTGGAAATTGATGCTGATTTTGTGGTTAAATTTTTTTAGGGTCTCCTAAATTTTATTGTTTCTCGGCTGATTTCATGGTTGAGTTCTCTGACTTCTCTCCTTTTGCTTTGGGAACTATCTTGCGCCGTCTGTTAGGATTTTGTTAGCAGTTCTGACACTTAAGAGCAGACACTTAAGAGCATGGTTTCCCTTGTCTTATTCTGAATTCCTGACAGGTTGGACACAAGGATGAAAATTCAGACGATGATTGGGAATATATAGAAGAGGGGCCTCCGGAGATTATTTGGCAAGGAAATGAGATAATTGTCAAGAAGAAAAAGGTCAGGGTGAAAAGAAAAGATACAGCCCACCAGATAAAAAAAGAGGTACTTTATATGATTATGGCGTACTATTCCATGAACGAAAAATGGCATATACTTTAAGTGGCAAGGACTTGAACACTAAGATAATAAGGCTATTTGCAGGATCCAAATGGGCCTACATCAAATCCTCTTCCTCCACAATCTGAAGCCTTTGCTGATTACAGGAATGGATTTGTGGCTTCTGCACAACAGTTATTGGATAATGTTGCTCGACAAACTCCTAACTTTGGTACCGAACAGGTATGCCTTTTGTGTCCTCCTGCATATCTCATTTTCCATTTATGCAACCTTTACGGTAGGTTTATAGATGTGTTAATGTTTATTACACTTCTAGCTTGAACAAGAAGACGTCGTATGTATGACAGGACAAAAATCATTGCCCTTTCCACCTTAAAACTGGGGCTTGCCGATTTGGGTCACGTTGTAACAGAATTCATTTCTACCCTGATAAATCGTGCACATTGCTTATCAAGAACATGTACAGTGGACCTGGTCTTGCTTGGGAGCAGGATGAAGGGCTTGAGGTCTGTAATGAAGTGATTCACGTATCCTAATGATTACATTTGGAAATTTGTGCACTTTCTTCATTGAATCAGTTTAGTCGTTATTGTTAACTGCTCTCTGTTAGAGTATCTATTAGTGTTCTCACTTTCTATGATACAGTTGTTGAGATTCTCCTTTGTCTGCCATGTATTACTGGAATTTTTTAGTTTTCTTTGTCTGCCCTAGGTGCCAGAATATGTCATGACATGGCAGTGTTCCTAATAATTTTTTTGTTCAATGTGTTGTGTGGCTTGTCTTGCCCGTGAATATCACTTTTTTTGCTAAAAGATCAAAGGTTCTTGAACTGATGCCCAATGCAGAAGTGAATTTTAATTTTTCCTCCGAAGGTTTTTTAATTGCCGATGCAGATAAGTTGCAACTTGTTTGTCTAAAAAAGTCTTCGCACATGATGTGCAAGTTCTTCATCCTTCTCATTTGTGCGTGTTTTTTTTTAAAATTTATTTCATGTAGTGTGTACTTCTTCCTGAAGTCTGTTATTTGATGTCAAAACTTGTGATAGGGTTGTTATTGTTGTTCTTTGACTCGATTTAGTATCAGACGTTCATGTCGAGATTCACATTGGTGGTTCATTGTTTCAGCCTTGGTTGGGTTGGAGATAAAAGAAGGCAATGTTGTATCCTATACGTTGCAAACTTGATGTTTAGTTTTGATTATCTTTAGATTGTTTGTTTATATACATTCTTTGTTACATTTTTCAAAGTAGATGATGTGATCTCTAAAAAACTAATACAACTCCAATGGAAACTTGCTAGTCTTTTGGTATGAAAGGACGATGCCAATTTTTTTTCTCATGATACATGGTTTAGGTACCGGTTGCTTTTTTTGTTTGTTTTGCTAATGAATTTAAACACCTTAACGCCTAGTAAGTTCGTTGAGTTATATCTTCCTTGTGGCATTGGAGATCTCCGGCTGGTAACTATCCGTACTCAACAAGTTTTTGGCTTGCAAGGACCAGTAAGTACTAGAATGTGGATGCACCGATGCACTCATCTGCAAAGTTACTAAGAAGATGGACATTTCTTTTGATAGGTAAGGAATAGTATGAAAAGTATCAAAGGGTATGTGGCCAATGTGCAAGGCTAGCCTCTTATAACTTCTACACAATGGAGCAGAGCAAAAGAGAAGGCCTGAAAAATGGGAACCTATGCATCAAATCCACAACATCAACAATTTGATCAATGTAGTCTACAGCTCGACTGTGCAACATTGGGAAAAAAAAGCTTTTCAATCGATGAGCAGGTTCCTCAACACCTTGGAATGTCCTATTGTTGTGTGCCCTCCAAAGAAGACACATCAATCATAAAGGCACAAACGATCATGTCTTATTGTCTCTGTTTTCCAGTGTTGCCCCACCACCCATGCAAGACACAGACGGCATCTTTCTAGAAAACCCAATGCATTCCAAAGCAAGCAAGCACCAAACCCCGTGTATTGGATGCCACCTTACAGAGAATAAGATGGTGGTCGACTCTATCTCCATCGCACATGCAAAGACAAACAAATTCGTAAAAGTATGACGCCTCCTAATAAAGTTTTCAATTGGCAAGCTGACCCATCTCCAATCCTGCACTCTCCTCCTCAAACCTTGTCCCAAAAAAGCCTCTCTTCTTCCCGCCTAGATCTGCCTACGAAGCTTCCTTGTCTGTCGCAATACAAAATGTAACCGTAAATGTCTCCCTGCACCACCTTTAATGCCAAATCATAAAGCCCGTTCCCTGCCCACTTTGAGGCTTACCACCTTAGAAAAATCATCCCACGGAACCTAATCGATTTAGGGTTACCATACATTCTTGGGACTCCCTCCGCCCCCTATTGCTTGTCATATACTGAGAACTTCCCATTTCTTAAGGGGACATGCAATTCATGCATGCGTCTTTAGAAAGTTTGATTAGAATACCCATTATTCTCTACTTTTGAGACTACTTTTCATCATTAATGAGGGTTAGTTTGTGGAATTTTATGCGCTTTTTGCTTTGACTTTTTAAAGAGGACTAATATTTTGGGACGTTCCAAAAAGGAATGGCGGACCAGCAATATGGGACACGGGAAGTAGTTCTTACTCCTTTCTTTTAAGGACTCTGCCGCTAACTTATGTTTTAGGGGACTCTAATGGAGCAGGGGCAATGTCCCAGGAGAGTGTCGTACATTTGATGTAGAGAATTTCATTTGCCTTTGAACTCTAATCCGCTACGCTTGCCAACTTAATCCTGAAAAGCCTCATCCAAGTAATGAGGTGCTGTTAAGTCTAATGCATTTATTCCCAGATATACTTATGAGCAAATGCTTCGTATTCCTTAATACATACTAACACTTGTATTTGCTGTTCATTTAAATGCTTCATATTCCTTCACACATACTAACACTTGTATTTGTTGTTCATTTCCTTGACTATTAACCTAATTCTAACATTAGATGTTTCGTTAGGCTTATTATCTGTTTACTGGCCATACAATCCCTTTTTGAGAAACAAGATATTGCTAATTATGTGGTGAAGGGTTTTATTTCTCTGGAAAACATATATATATGTGTTTGTTTTTGGTGTGGACTTCTCTTTGCTGTTGGTGGTCTATACAGGCATGAATTGAAACAGTGGGATTTCACTCACGGTTGAAGAATATAGTTTATTCTGAAAGATATACGTCTGTGCATACACATTTAGTTGATCTTCATATGCGACCTTGTTTGGAGCAGTCCTAGATGCAATTATATGCATATCTCGTTTGGGTTGGATTGCTGTTTATCTGTTTGGCAGCTTGAGCCTTTCAAGCTGAAGGTCTCGTCAATTATATGTGTTAGCATACTGTACATTACTTTCTGTGCTCCTTTAGTGATATTACTTTACAAGGATGGAAGAATATTACTTTACTGAGGATGGAAGAATATTACTTTACTGATATTTCCTCGTTTTTTTTTTCATTTCAGTGTACGGATGAAGAAGTTGAACGTTCTTATGAAGAGTTTTACGAGGATGTGCATACCGAGTTCTTAAAGTTTGGGGAGATCGTAAATTTTAAGGTGGTTGAGTGCTGCATATCATTCAGTGAATATCTGCTGTTTGAAACTTTGTAACATGTTTGTTCGTCTCATTTGGAAGATAGTTCCTTTAACGACCCAACTGAAAACAATCTATTTCTGGATGATATTAAGCTGCAATAAGTAGAATTTTCGTGGTTCTTTACTTATTTGCCTCTCAAGTATTGACAGATGGAAAGTCTTTGCATGAGATTATGTATTCGTGTCTTTTGCAGACATGGCAATCAATATTATTTTAAAGCATGGGTATTTCTTCCAAATGTTTTGCATTATTGAACTGCTATCATTTGAATCCATGATCTTTGGAATTTAATTGTGGCAAATAATATGTTGAAGTTGCCTCCAATCCCAATGAAACATAGTGGAGCTTTCTTTTATTTACTTGGAGTCTTGAAGCATGAACAACATTATCTTAATGTTCAGGTGTGCAAAAATGGTTCATCCCATTTAAGGGGCAACGTTTACATTCATTACAAGTCATTGGATTCAGCTCTGGCGGCTTATCATTCTATAAATGGTCGCTATTTTGCTGGGAAACAGGTACTTTATTTTCCTCTCATTCAAGTTATTTCCGGTTATTTATAATAGATTTTGGCAAATGTTCTGCATTCCGCTGGTTTGCCAGTGAATCTCTTGCGTGAGAATTGAGAACAACTCTGCAATACCGACATGCAATTATTGTTTTCATTTTAGCAGTTCATCCCTGATGGAGTAGTTGTCTTGTGCCCAATGCTCGTAGTCAGAAAGTAGTAGTTACTAATATCTGTGGATGCATGGGTCTCGTGCTTGTTGGTTGTAGAGATGTGTCATTCTATTTTTCCTCTTGACCTCTAACTTTTCCTCTTTCATCCTATATCTTTGGTAGCTCATGCATACATTTCCTCTCTCATCCTATGTCTTTGGTAGCACATGCATTTCATGGTTCTTGGGGGTTTAGCCTATTGAATTAACGCTCTTTTACTAACATTCACGGGCACTTTGGCATCACATCTTGAATCTTCCTAACAAAACCTAGGTGATGAATCTGTTCATAGTAACAATGTTTCTTTCTAATTTCAGTTAATATTTTACAGCCTTTTTCCAATTGCATATGAATAAGATAAATCTGACATAGTGTAAAGTGTAAACCTAGTAGAACTATGAATTCAACGTGTTTGGCATGTGGTATCATGCTAATTTTGAAAAACCGCCATGTTAATGTCTCTGTGTCATGTCGCATGTCCATATCTGTGCTACCTCGGAACTGATGACCCATAAAGGGTACTCGAAATTACAGGAAATCCGACTAAAAGAATCAAATTCTTAGACATCAGCTGAGCTCAGTAAATACATGCATGTGAAACTCACTTACTAATAAAATGGTTGTGATACAGTGTTATTTAATCCATGTAACAGATACGGTGTGAACTATAAGCTCTCTGGCAGAGTGTTCTAAAACTCGGCATTACTCGGTGAGTACTCTCCGAGTACTCACTACTCGGTGCCTGGCCGAGGCGAGTTAGGGCTACTCGGCCAGCCGATTACTTGGCATTACTCGGCGAGTCGCGATTACTTGGTAAATCGGGAAAATAAAAAAATAAACTGAAAAAATCGGGGTAAAATACATAATATGTTAAATTTGAGGGGTCTTTAGTGTAAATGCGCAAGGGGAAGGATGTATTACGTTCTTGTGAAGCAACAAATGCACAAGGATGGATTGTTAAATGTGGTGACGAAGAAGTTGACCCGGTTTCGGGACTTACATGGGAGGTGATTGGGGAAGCTACGGGATCGGATGAAGTCCTTCAACCTAGAAGAAGTACTAGAAATGTTGGAGTACGAGAGCTAGATGAAGAAGATTTTGTGTCGAAAGATGATACCGAAGAGGAGGTAGATGAGGATTTTGAGTTTGACTCCGATGGAGACCAAGTTATGGAGGGATATGGAGAAGAAGAGGAGGAATAATTGACTACTAATTTTGAACTTTGTAATTGACTAGTAATTTCGTACTTGGTTTCATTTGGTTTGAACGTTGAACTTTGTTGGACTAGTAATTTTGTACTTGGTTTCATTTGGTTTGAACGTTGAACATTGAACTTCTCATTATGCATTATGAATATCATTTGGGGAACATTTAAAAAATAATAATCCGAGTAATTGCTACTCACTGAGTAATCGCCGAGTACTCGGCCTCCAAGGTACAAGGTGGCCGGCCGAGCGAGTACTGAGTAGCGAGTTTTAGAACATCTGCACTGACACAAGACTTCACACCATTTGTACACATTATTACTTCTTTGTCCAATCACACCAGGATACATCAATGGTCTTTAGGTATTATGTTTGAGTGTTTTACTTCCTTGACATTCACTTGGCATATTTTTTTATTTTAACACATCACATATCATATGCACATGCCCTTTGGTTACTCCTGTATGTCAATGTGATTTCAGTCTTCCTGATAGGTAACATGCGAGTTTATTGGAGTGACCAAATGGAAAGTTGCCATTTGTGGGGAGTATACGAAGTCGAGGAAGGTACATTACAATTCTCCAGTGAACCGTATAAATTGAAAACAATGAGCTTCTGTGGTTTCAGTTTCCTTATCTATTGAATTGCGATGTATAGTATCGCCTTCAAGGTTACAACAGAAAAGATGGTGTTCTTTTTCTTATCTTTGATGTTTTTCTTGAGATTTTGTCTAATTGCTTGTCGGCAATTTTACATTCTTTATCTTCGTGGCCAGACATGTTCTCGTGGGACAAAATGCAATTTTATCCACTGTTTCTGCAACCCTGGAGGAGACTATGAATGGGCCGATGTGGATAGACCGCCTCCGAAGTATTGGGCGAACAAGATGGCTGCTTTATTTGGTTATTCAGAGGAATATGGGTATGACAACCGTATAGAACAAGAAGAGAGGAACTCCAGCAAGATGAGGACAGCAGATCCAGACAGGTGTGCTTTTACTTTTAGCAGAAGATGCTGAATAGTATCATTTTCTTTGGGAATCTGGAAATTTTCCTCTACTTTGAGCAACTTCTTGGATATATTTAGGTTTCAATGAAGTCTGCCTTGAGCAGAACCAATTAGGCCAAAACCCTTTATCCAGAGCTCATAAAATGTCTGCCCCCTCATATTCTGCCCACTGTGCATCTGGCATGGCCAATTCAAACTTCAAAGTGTTAAAACAACGTAACTGGACATGTCTCCACTTCATGCTAAAATTTCTTGAACTGGGCTACTATCTTGTTTCGGCGTCATAACTGTTTCTAGATCCGTGTGTTGGCCAAATGTAGTTTTCATGTTAAGAGGTGACTCAGGTGAGCCTGTGTGCTCAAGGAACAGAATTTTGTGTTGTCTCGATGGAAATGATCAAAAAAATTCTGTCCCTGGAAACGCCAAAACGAAACAGTGGGTGGAGCCCCAAAATTTCAAGGTTGTCACCGAAACACTATGAAGCATACTGAAACACTGAGATGTTTTGACACCTATTAGAAATCACACACCAGTGTTTCCATCCATCCAACATTATTTTGATGTTTCCATCGTGTTACCAGATTCTGTTTCCTAGGTAACCAAAACGATAGACTGAACGGAATTTTGATCCTTGTGTGTGCTATTACGAGAAGGGAAGAAAGTTGGAATGGCATAATTTCCGTGAGCTTTAGACTTCTTCAGGAAATTAACTTGACACTTTCTTACATAAGTTTCAATAAAAAATAATGCATATCAATGTTCTATTTTCCTTGAGGATTGTGATTTTGACACTCCAAAAATTGATGGAGGGGCTCCAAAACTGAACTGTGTTGATACACAAAACGACATCGTTTTGGAGCCCCTCCATCAATTTTTGGAGTGCTAAAATCAATTTCCTTTGCTTAAATATATGTTCCTATGAATTGAATTGCCAACATTCTTGCTTGGTTTTGTTTGGTTTGTTTTTGTATGGCAATTATGCCAGTACTAATGCTTTGATGTTTGATGAAAATTTTGCATGGAAGGTGTTTTTTTTACTAGGTTCCCTTTTTTCCGTCTTCGATTCAAATCGATTTAGAAGTTATGTTTTGTTTTAGTTAGTAAGAGTTCTCTAAACACATCCTCGCTTGATGGGATGCTCGGTTTTGTTTTAACTCTTATTTTCCTGTGCATCCTTTTCCTCTTTATTTGCTGCAGTTACTATAGAAGATATCGGTCGAGGGAAAGGGATTCTTCTAGAAGCCGCTACAAGGAGTATGATGCTCGAAGCAGCAGACTCTTCAATGGGCACCACAGTGGAAGTAGAATAGCAATAGAAGTTCTTGATGAGAAAAATCGTGGAGAAATGAATACTAAAAACAGCCGTGAAAGCAAGAATAGGAGGACCCAAGATTCTGATTCGGAGGGAGATTGGCCTTCTAAGGACGGAGGTGAAGACAGACACCAAAGCAACACGAGGAAGAACATGAGAAACCGGATTGAAGTGTTGGAGACCCAAGATTTTCGTGTGGACAGAGATAGAAGAGACCGGCACCATATTAGCACAAGGGACAGCTCACAGCATCATAACAAAGTGCTGTCTCCGGATATTAGTAAGGAGAAGAGAGACCATGATAATGATTGCAGGGAAGAGGACAAAAATAGGCATCATAGGCAGATGAGGAAACGGTCAAGGCATTCCAGTGAAGGGCTAGGGTCCATTGATGAGTATGCCAATTCCGTGAGGAAGTCGAAAGATGAAAATAACCGTAAGGAATCTGACTTCGAAAAAGTTGAGCCACCAAAAGTGAAGAAACGGCATAGGTCTAGTAGAGGGGATCGTTCAAGCATGGAGCCAAGTGAAACTAATGCTTCTGCTGAAGGGTTGAAATCTGATGGGTATAATGAAACCATCAGTTCCGGCGATGGCGAGAGGACTAAATTGCGTGAAATAGCAGACATGAATGAGGTGGGTCATAAAAAATTGAGAGAGAGATATTCCTTGAGGCATCAGACCTCTTGCAGAGATTCTTCCAGTGATGAAAGTAGTTATGAGACTCAGAGCAGCCGTCTGTATAGTCCGAGAAGTAAATCACATGATTCTGCATATTATTCTAACGAAGATTTGGACAAACAGAGTCGCTGGGAATCTGACAAAACTGATCTGGAAAAGCACCGTGAGTCTGAAAGAAAAACTAGTAGTGGTGATTTTGACTGATACGCAGGGAATTCTAACTCACAAGACCCAGATTCTGATGAGTGTTACAGAGGTAGGAGATCGAGAGGTAGTGGGTGGTCAAGTGGTCGGAAAAGCTCAGATGTGTTGGAGGAGGTTGATTCAGCTGAGGAGTGCAAAGAATATAAAGAGAAACAGAAAAAACATCGGAGAAAGCATCGAACTCATAGTCACAAACAGCATCATAAGAAAACCACTTAAAACAATAGTGTTCCGTTTTGATTAGGTAGACTTTGGTTGTTGGAAAGATGACTAGTGTTTTGGTGTAACATTCCTTGGAATGTGGGATAGAGTGTTGTTCTGTGGAGTTGATCATGAAGCTATTCATGGTTACAACCACTCATTGTGAGTGGAGTTTTGTGAATATGTACTCGATCACATGCCATCATTTTCTTCGTGTTCTTAGCATGTCTAATTTGAGCCTGGCTTTTCTAGAAGTTTATGTCTCGTGTCATTTCATTGAATCATCTCTTTTTCTTCGTGTTCTTGGCGTGTCTAATTTGAGCCTGGCTTTTCTAGAAGTTTATGTCTCACGTCAATTTAGTGAATCATATATATATATATATATATATATATATATATATATATATATATATATATCTCTCTCTCTCTCTCTCTCTCTCTCTCTTTCTCTCTCTCTCTCTCTCGTGTGTGTGTATATATATATATATAAAGAGAGCTTATTTTGGGTGATAAAAAATGGATGAGGTGAAATCACCTGATGGAAAGAGTGTTTGGCTTTGGTTTACTTTTTCAAAACTTCTGTGGTTCTCCCAAGTGGTTTGGGAGCACTTACTCCCAATGAATTACAGTCCTTAGATTGAAAATAGATAAATCACAGTTCTTGGATCAAAACCAAAAACTAAAAGTAGGGTGGTTTTGTTAAAAAAAAAAAGGTGGTTTTGTGAACTTTTGACCAAAAAAATGAAAGATTACTTACCACAAAAATAGACAACACTTACCATTAACTAAGGCAACACTTATCATCGTATAAGGTAAAACTTACTACACAAACATGCAACATTTACTACAACCAGTTGGTCAAGTAACAAGTTACCATTAATTAAAAAAAAGTATATTTTTTGGCGGAAAAATTTGGAGATTTATATATTCACACCATTTTAAGTTATATACACCATATATTTGCCTTTTGCTAAGAATTGGGTAGTGGAAAACCTAAAAAATGGTGTTCGTTTATAAATTTAGTTTAAAATTTTATTTTGTTATGAAAATATAATTAGAAGAATTATCTAAAAACAAAAAATTTGACAAATATTCCATAATTTCCAAATGACATTATAAATGTATTTAATTAATTCATTTTAAAACAGGGCGGTTCAAGGGACACCCAAAAAAATACCTAAAAAAACACCTCAAATCTCAATCTCATAGTTCCCGATCAAATTTTTATGATCCAAACCGTTCAATGTGTGCAGAATGTGATTTTAAGGGTGCTCGCAAGAAATTAGCAAAACATATGACCGAAAAGTGCTTATTTTGAGCAGTTTTTAATTGAATCGTCCATTAAATCTAAGCTAAAAACTGCTCAGATCAAGCCTTTCCCGGTCATTTTTTTTGCTAATTTCTCGTGGGTAACCTTAAATTCACGTTCTGATCACATTGAGCGGCTCGGATCATCAAAATTTGATCGGGAACAATGAGGTATTTTTTTAGGTGTCTAATTAGTTGTCCCCGAAACCGTCCCGATTTTAAAATAATCATTTATTATAGATATATTTAAGTAACTTACTTTTAAATATTATGAAAAAAACAAGATATTCATTTAATATTTTGATAGCTTACAAATTTAGTTAATATATATTATAAAATAATGCTACAAGTTGATTGTTACAACAAAATTGAACAATAAATATATTTTTGCTCAATAGCTATTAAATAATTTTGTAGGATTCTCAATTGAATTTATGGTAGTATTTAATGAAATTAGGCTATTTAATTTCATTAATATAATTTATAGTGATCAATATGATATAATTTGCAAATCTAACAACTAATAGTGTTGATACTAATATACTTGGCAGCGATCAATCAACGAAGATTGATTCATTTATAATTGATTGATCTGGTTATATGTTCAACCAATTGATCAGACGATTTGAATCGATTACGATCATATTTGGCAGATGTGGTAGTTAACAATGATGATTGATAGTGATTAGTGAAGATTAATACAATTGGCTAAAGTAGGCTGACTAATTTGTTTAATTGCTTAACCCCTGACTTATCTATTTCAATCCTTCAAATTATACAATTAGCAAATTTCAAAAATGATTATTTGGTAGTTAACATTGATCACTTGGCAAATGAAAGAGTAACAGTCTTTGTGGTTACATTGATCACTTGGCAAATGTAGAGTAACCATTAATGAACCAATAAATTGAACTATCTCATTTATTTAATCCTTTTTTAAAAGTAATTTTATTAATATAAATGATTTTATTTAATTTATCATAAAAGTAATACAAGTATATCCAAATAAAATTTAATGTGGTAGGTACTATGACATTAACGATGATACATAAATTTATACCTACCCGTTATTAATGTCATTCTTACCATAAAATAAGACTTACTTACCAAAGCATAAGGCTACAGATACCACAAAAGCTGAAATTGATAACACTTACCACATGGTTGACAACACTTATCATGAAATAAGGGAAAAACGACTATATGCTGAAACCAATCCTACCACGCAAACTGATCACATTTTGACAATTGCCTTGTTTACCTACAAGCAATTATGACATTAATGGTACTAGATTTCTCCATACCCTTCAAACTTATTCACTCAAATAAGTGTTTTATAATAATCTAATGAAGCTTTTCAGGTTTTTACGATTGTTTATGGTTATACTTACCATCGCTTATGGCTATACATACCACTTTTTATGGTATTTTTATTACGGATGATAGCCGTATTTAGTAAGTATTTGGACAATAAGTTCTTTGTATTTGTGGTAGGTATGGTTATGAAAATGGTAGGTATTCCCCGTAGGTAATATAGTTTTGCTTAAGGTTATGCTCACAATTTTTTATGGCTATTCATACCACTGTGTAAGGCAGTACTTACTACATTTTGAGAGATGAATGACAATTTTCAGGGGAATGGAAAGAATATAGTGATTGACATTTGTGACGACTCTAGCAATGATGACAGAAATGACAAAAAATGGTCGGATGAATTAACGGAGGATGGAGAACCATTCTATAATGCATATGAATCAGATGTGAGCGTTATTCACCAACAATCATTTACCGGACGAGACTCATCGGCATACCACCCATCGTTTATGCACACTGATTACACAACCAATAGTTGTGAATCCAGTGTCAACATTAATTTGGTAAGCCTCTTACTATCTAGTTAGTTAATAGACTATTATGTATTTGTCCATTCACTAATTTTCAAACTTCAACTTTGTAGATTGCTAACTGGTCAAGAAATCCAATTCCACGGCAACAATTTTGGAGGATGGTCAACGATTTCGGACAAGGATTGTGAAGGATAAATGTAACCTTTGTTTGTATTAAGGCAGTGAGTAGGGACAAGAAGTTTATTATAATCTTTTAATTCAGTAAAACTAAGGCAGTGATCAGGCCAAGAAGTTATCTGAAGTCGTGGTAAGCATTTCTAGATTTCAATAAGAAAATCATGTTTACATGGTAAGTATTGTTATGGAAATGATAAGTATGCCTAGATTTTAGTAAGCACACCCTGTTTATATGGTAAGTATTGTTATGAAAATGGTAAGTATGCCCAGTTTTTAGTTACCACACCCGATTTATATGATAAGTATTGTATTTGAACTAGTATGTACAACCTGTTCATGGCACACCAAACACACCACAAAGATACTAACCAAGGTCACCATTTATCAAATAACAAGAACCACCAAGGCACATCACATTCATCAACATTTGAGCCATATCACAAAAAGGCAACATTTGCCATATCAAGTTTAGAACCACCAAGCCACATCACATTCATCAAGTTTATAATATAACTGAAATTTGCCATATCATCAAGTTTACAAAAAGGCAGCATTTGGCATATCATTGTTTGTCTCCAAAATTGAATTTTAACTACATTTGTCTTAAAAAAAAAAAACTACAATTGTCATCAAATTATCCTTCTAGTGCAGCGATATTTTTGTTGAGCCATTCGGATGACTTCATTCCTGTCCATGTTCTTCCCACAAAGGATCAAGTCCAAAACCAAGTTGTTCCTACCCTTTTCAGAAGTGAATTTCAGCTACATTTAACAAATATAAGCAAAGATTAGAGACAATGAGTGGCCCAAGAACTTGTAAATGTAAGATGAAATTTAAAGACTATTTTGATACCTTAGAAGATTTTTCCTCAATAAATTGCTCTAAATCAAAGTACTTGTAGGTGTGCACACCACAATCACCGCTATCAGGTTGTTGTACTGGAAGCCATTTGAATCTTTTAATTGGTAGCTTATGGGCTTTTGTGACATACATTATTCCCCAAGTGTTGAATTACATCATACAAGTATATATTATGGGCTTTTGAGTGTTGAGCTCAATTTATTTACTAAACAAGCCTAAAACTCGAGCTCAAAAACTAAACTAAACGAATCGAGCCGAGCCACGAGCGAGCAGCTCAGTTCGTTTGCATCCCCTTACAAAAGGATAGAGGTAGAATTTCCAACAGGGAAAAAATCTTGGCGCCTACAATATAAGCCGATGAGAGATGAACAAAACAAAACCAGTAATGTGGTCCACACGCGCACCAGTTCATTTTAAAAAATACTAATAATTAATCATCGTATATATTTTAATTGCGGTAATCGACTTTCATTGAACCACGTAGCCTACCAGGGATTAATTTATTGTCAACGGAATAAAAAAATTACAGTAAAACACATTCAAAGAATCTAGACGATCAAATCTATGGAGTTATTATACGAAGTACATACCTGCCACTACCGATATGTTTTTCCCCGTGTACTGCTCGACGAACAAATCGATTGTGTCCTTGAAGGCCTTCGGATAGAGTAACAGCGTGGTTATGTCCTGGAACATGATCCCTGTGTTCAACAATTACAACTGATAAGCAACACTAGGTACCTAGTTTGTGCGTCTTTCATTGGGGAAGTTGGGGATGACGCGGATTTTAGATTTGAGATGAGGGAATCGTCGTCGCTGAGGGCCGACATGAGAGAGAGAGAGAGAGTTATCTTTATCATTGGCGTAGGGGCTATGGAGGTCAGGAGGTGTAGGAGTTGTGGAGGTTTCCACAGTTGTTCAGAGGAGAAAGAGATGAAAGGCGTACGGGACTCTGGGTGTCTGTGTTAGGGAGCCGTGCTGCATTTGGGAGCTATGGAGTTTTCGACTGTGGAGCAGTGGAGGCGTGAGGATTAGGGCTTTAAATTTCAGTCGGGGGGGAGGTTATATATCAATGGATGAGATTAAATCCATAGCATCTGACGGCTCAGAGAGAATGGGAGTATGGTGCTCCCAAACCGCTTGGGAGCACCACAGTCGGACGCTTACTTTTTGGCATTTTCGAGTAGGGAGTTGATAATGCCAAAACAAATATTGTTCCTGCCAAAACTAAAAGTGTTCCTGCCAAAATAATAGTGATGACTCCTCATTGACTTACTTATTTGCCCCTGCTATGACCTTTCAACCTCATCTTTGCAAATATTCTCTCTCTCTCCCAAATTATAGGCCGAGGTAACTAAGCATGACCATCTAACATCAATGATTTAGATCACAAAATACATTTGAAAGTGATTCCATGGTAATTGGTACCCAATTTTCTTCATGGAACTGATATCATATACGTTCATATTTTACCAAGTTGGGTGCCTATGCGAATAATGAATATGAACTAGAGCCTTCAAGAGAGAGAGAGAACGGGTGGTGGTCGATCGGGAGGAGCTTGTCACCATGTGTTGAAGTGGGGGCTAATTTGAGAGAGGAAACCGGAGAAATTTTTGGGGGAGAGCTTAAAAATGGTTTTTGGAGAGAGAGAGGGAGTGTGTGTCGGAGGGAGAGAGAAACTGAATATTTGCAAAGATGAGGTTGAAAAATTAGGGATGTAACTGGGGCATTGGGAGCACCACAGTCGGACGCTTACTTTTTGGCATTTTGGAGTATGTGTTAGAAAGTCAGAAAAGCAATGGGATTTTGGGATCCAAGAAGAGAAAAGGGGACTTTTTGCTCAGTCCGAATCCAAAGGTAAAATGCAGGAAAAAGTGTATGGCTTTGGTTTACTTTTTGGCATTTTGGAGTATGTGTTAGAAAGTAAAAAAAGCAATGGGATTTGGGGATCCAAGAAGAGAGAGACTTGTTGATCAGTTCGAATCCAAAGCTAAAATGCAGCTCAAAAAAATAACCCAAAGCTATTATGGCAATTTATTAACAAGCTGAATTTTCAAATCTCTTGACTGCTACCTTCCCATTAACCTATCTTTGTTCTTAATCAAAAGATCATACGCTACGTGCAAAACTGCTTCTACTTCCTCTTTTCCAGCTTCCCAACGAATTCCGGCAACTATTATGGTTTTAGGGACAAACTTACGGGGTAATATGTCTAGAAAAGCCCCAACGTAAATCAAGCTGAGTTTAGCTTATTCTGCAGTTTTGCATCTACTACAGTAACATATATCCCTCAACTTGTGTTTGGAATCTCTGACTGAAAAAAATCAGTTTTCTACTATTATTTTTTTTAGCGAATAATTTGGCTTTTTCAGTTTTTCTCAACAACCTACTAGAGTCTTGTGACTGATTTCGTCCTATCATGCAAAGACAACTTGAAAAAATATGGACCTGAAACCTTAACAAGTTGAGGAAAAACGAGGACAGCTGTTTTAAGATGGTTCAAACTTAAGCTAACAGTGCAACTTAACTATACGAGAGAGAGAGAGAGAGAGAGAGAGAGAGAGAGAGAGAGAGAGAGAGAGGCGGGGCCCAAATGTAGTGCACAATATTGACAGAAAACCTAGCCTAAGACATCAAATAGGATCTCAACCATCTCCAATGCTTCCAAATCTTTGGATATCTAAACATTTTCTGTTTTTTTTTTATCTTTGCAAAGCAAGTTACAATGTGAAAAAAAAAAAGACGATATTAATTGAAGAAAACAAAAGCAAAAACTCATGCGATTTTCCCATCCAAAGTCACCACTTGCAGTCCCCACCCTCTTCCATAATAGGCTTGAATAAACGGTCATTCTTGATGATTATAACTGAACTTATGACCCAGCATAAGTGCCCCATTAAGAAAAACCAGAAGCAAAAGCTGGAATCGTTTCAACCGATGGAAATGATTTGAGGATGATGAAGATGTAAACAAACTACGACCAAGGCGGAAACCAGAAAATAAGAAATCCACTTCCAAAGTCCATTAATCCTCACGGTGTACAATGCACTTCCCATAATTACTATTCCCTGCTAAATTACTTAGCCAGTTCAGACTCACTAAGCAGATACATAATAACATAAGCCAGTACTCAGACCTACTGAATTATCTAATCGTCGCTACTCTCAGCATTTACGCCCTTCAGATGCAAGTGCTTCTCCCTCCTCTGGAAATCCGTCAAACCTTTCCCACTTCCAGTTACACCAACTTTCCCAGTTGGGTCATCAGGGGACTTAAAGATGCTCTCCCGCTTGCGTCCAGAAAAGAAACCAATCTAAAAATTCAGAAACAAATTAGCCATGGCAGTCGAAAATAGAAAGTGAAAACCTGTACTGTCAAAAAATTTAGTAATTTGTGAAAGTATCTGCTTAATGCCACATTGAAAACCTAGCCATTCCATAACACAGTGAAAGGACTATCCATTATCCAGACACACGCACAGTGAGAGCAGAGAATACGTAATTTCCCCATGTACAGATTACGAAACTTGGAATTCTATTTGAATTACATGCCACCATATTGACATCAGAGCCTCCTAAATGATGATCCACAGGTTGATTCAAGATCTGGCTTATTTACCCCGTTTAACTGGCACGAATTTAAGTCGGGATATGGCCAAGCAACAACCATAAAAGGTGCACAGGCAATAAAACTAGTAAACTACAGATACTTGCGATGAATCAATCAGAAAATAAGAGATCTAATCTAACAGTGACTTTTTAATTTATAAAAAAGTTGTAATCCACGAAGGCATACAAGGATAACAAAACCAATCCAGTAAAAAAAGCTCAGGTCTAGGATCAACAAAATTCCTCATTGCCTAGAATATGTAAATTTCCCAAAGTAATCAAATCTGGATTCTCGGATTTTTGGAACAAAATGGATTTGAATTCTGATTGAAATTTTGATTCAATTGAGTGAAAAAACAAAGAGGAAGCCTATTTATTTTTCTTTTGGGTTCTAAGTCCCTAGTTCTATTAACGGTGGACTCTGTTCTTTTCATTTTAAATAGTTTTTCAATATCAGGAAAAATAATGAAGATAAAATACGAGCTTTTTTAAAAGCAATAGTAATCAATCACTGTTGTTTCAAGGTCAATCTATTCACTCGTTTAGATATTATTTTCCCTTGTTGACTAGTAAACCGACTAATTAAACTCACATTTCTATAATCAATTCGATCTTGAAGATATCAAGATTAAAACATCATTTCGTACTTCAGAATAGATTTATTCACATTCATTCTGGAGTACAAACCACACCAAAGAATTAACTCTTAACAAGCTATTTTCCCCCACAAATATAGGAAAACTGAATATCAACAAACTTCAAAAGTGAGAGATGAGCTATCTGCCATTTAGTTCTTCAATACAAAAACCAAACAGGGCAAAAAACGGGTTGGACAAAGCCATGGTGCACAATCGTAACGACGCATTGTAATTACATGCACTGCTGTGTTATGAAATTTTAGATGGAAGATTTAATAACATCTAAACCTATACTCCTAAAAGTCTGCGCGTAAATGGTATTTTCTAACAGATGAGTAGTTAATATGACCGACATAACAAACTGAAGGGTCAATCCAATAGTTAAATTGCAAGTTCAAAAGGGTAAAAGTTTACCTTCTTAGCACGGCCTTTGGATGTCTGGAATTGCTGCCAGGCATTTTGTCTTTTATTCTGAGTGACTTCAAGTTGTTCCATCCTCATCTTTGACTTAAAAGCATGTATCTTCTTGCGTTTGGTGGCTTTCTGGAATGGTAGAGTAAGAAAACATAAAACTTGCACTAAAAACAGAACCACAAACTCGAGAAACCAAGTAACGCCTGCTGCTAGAGGTTGCATTCGCGCAGCACGAAAAGAAAAAAACTCCTGCCCTTCGATGTGAATTCATGCTTCTTACGATAACTCGAGCGACAGCAGCCGTCAACCGAACAGATTTATGTATGGAGAATCCTTGTTGAAAGTCGATTAGAACATAACATACTTGAGTTTTTCTAACTCTCATTATAGGCTCCTCTCCTTCTATAGGTTCTATATTATAATCCAACACTAGAGCGGACGGAAAGAGGAGGCCTTTGCTTTTTTTTTTTTAAATGACAAAATTCGATTCCCAGAGCAATGCATTCTATCAACCAGAAAGATAACACAGTTAAATGTTTACTAGCTTAAAGTGTGAGTATCTTGGAAAGCCGAAATACAAAATTATAGAACAAGTGAGACTCTTAATGCATTTGTGAATGTAGTGGGTAATATTGTCAAAACTGCAACCAGGCAACCTAGTGAAAATAAACATACTTACCACATCTTCAGGGTCGTTGGGATCTATACGAAGCTTTTCTGGTAAAGTTCGTGACTGGAAGTCAACAACGGCAGCTTGTGCAATCTTCCGCTTGATAGCTTGTTTGGTAGCCTCAGCTTCCTTCTCAGCTTCCAGCAAAGCATTAACAGCCCCTTCTTGAATTGCTCTAACATTATCAGGATCCACCTGGAATTAGCAGCAGTCAGCAGCATACCATGCTACCAATGATTCATATAGAATATAAATTAGCGAATGTGTGTTCGTAGAATCAACGTGGGGAAAAAAATGCAGCATATCCTAAAGGCCAAGGGACAGCATGTCTCAGGCAGTAGCAACAGGGGCGGGGCCAGTGATTGAATTTCTAAGGTTTCTGGTTTTAGCAAGGACTAGCCACATTGAGGAATAGCAAAGAGAGGTGATGATAACAGGGAATGACAGAAACCATGGAGCAAAGTGATTGCTGTAGTGACAACATGTAAAAAGACAGAAGCTGAAAAGAACTCTGCTGGTCAGGGAAACAATGATGCAACTTCAGCAAATCCCGTTAAGAAAGCTGAAGACACGGATTTAGTTGAAGCTGGTAGACGAGAACCACAGCCTCGTCTCATAAATTCTTCCTTGGAATTACATTCTATAGAAACATTTACCAGCAATATCTGTACAATTACCTAGTCTCAGCATGTCAATTTTGATAAACTCTCTTGAGCTTTGACTTCAATAAGTTTTGTATTTAGTACGCTTAGTTTGATTGGATGAGTTTACGCAGATGACTTCTCATTTCTCAGAGTTTCTAACCCACCAGGGTAGCCCAACTATTTAATGATATCACAAGGCCCATCCATAAACTCCGAGAAGTTCAACTCCCGATAGAAACACCTTGACTATATCGAGGGTTCCTCAGTTGAGGTAGGCTGTTTTTTTTTTTTTTTTGAAAATGAGGCAGGCTGTTAGAGGCTCAAGAAAAAAAGCAAATATAAAGAGGGTGCCAAAAAAATGAAATTGGTATGATTTCAAGATGGGACCGAAAGGAAGCAGAGTCAAACATATAGCCGTAGACTACATCTTATAATCGCTATTATAGGATTAGTACGTTGCTGATCGATTTTAAATAGTACATGCTTTAGGGGTCTCTTTGTAATTTTTGTGTCAAGTTATTAATTTGGTTTCTAATTACCAGCCTTTTTCTGTAGCGTCTAGGTTCTAGAAGTCTAAGGAATCAGTAGTTTCCTTCTCTCAAAACTCATCGTTTTAGTTGGTCTAGGAAGCTCTAGTCTATACTATCTATAAAGGATGTTAGGCCTCAATAGTAATGGAGATCGAATATTATAGAAAATTCAGAGATTTGAAGCCTCTTTGATAGTTGTGTGACGCAATCAAACCCTAGGTGTGTTGCCTAGACCTATCTTCTTCTATTCTTCTCTTTCTTTTCTTGTTTCTGCTTGCAATCAGCCACTTTCACAGTTCATGAGGTACTATTCTCAGCTCTAAACGACAAAATTGTCCTTGAATGTTGCCAAATTGTGGTCCCATTACCACTTTGTAACCCCGTTGAAACCCTAAAATCCTTTACTTGTCCTACATCACCACCTTCATTACTTCCCCTCGTTGCCTTTTCTTCCTTTAGCGGCTTAGCCATTATGCATGAAGAATACTCCTCCATTTGCATGATCTCTACCACGGGCATAAGAGCATCTCCTACAATGCAACAAACATGGAAGGCTTTCACATTTTGTTGGCACCCACTTGTCTCCACATGGGTGGGCAAGACTACCACACCCAAGAAATCTTTCATGCTACATAAATTCAATGATCTGTTTGCGATAAAACTAGATATACTCAGCCTTATAAATATCCTACGCCAAACTTATGCAGCTATCTTTTAATTTGTCTGTCTTTTAATTTGTTGTGTATAACAGAATGAATGTCAACTTATACAAAAAGGGTCTCATTATTCTTTCTTTTCTTCTATGCTCTCCAGTCAAATTAGTGTCAGCAAATAAATATAACTCGAACAAAATTAACGAAGCAAACCCGCTAAGTAAAATATCTACAGAGCATGCACTTAGTAGTTAGAATGAGAGAAAAAGCATACCTCTTCCTTGTTACCCCACCCATCATAGCGAACAAAATACCCATTTGGAGTTATTGTCTCAATTGTTCCATCATACCTGAACATTCAACTAATCAAACATAGAAAACAAAAAGGATGAAGGTAAAATATATGAAAATGGAGGGAAATAAACAAGACATGAGTCAAAGTTGCATATATCTCTTTGTATGGTTTGCACGGTAACGTACCATTCCCCATCTTCACTCCAGACTGCCTGAACTTTGGTACCAACTGGAAACTTGTCAGAAAGGTCAGACATGTTTCTTGGTTCCTGATTGGTCAAAGAGGGGAAAAATTAACATCATATGAGCTCAAATACATGTGCCCTAGTAACGGGGTTGGTCATATATCAAGTATCGTCTTCAAACCAACCATATTACACAACTGAAAAGCAACTTAAATCAACAAGAGAAGGAAGGGGGAGGAGCTTGCTGTGAGATGATGGTTCAAAGGAGCTCATGAAAAAACATAGACATTATAGGCAGAGTAAGGGTGCTGACAAATGCAAATAGAAACAACAATAGCAGAAAATAAACAGCATCAATAGTATCATTACCACATACATTTATCATGGACCAGCAACATAACCAATTGTAACATCACCTCACATGGTGCACATCGAAATTTTCACTATACACGAGCAAATGAAAAGGAGGATGGGAAAGTTGGAGTATACAATTGACATTCGAAACTTGAGATATCACATAAGGTTCCCCAAAATACCAACTATAGTTTACTTTCACAACCAAAGAAGGCTTGTTTCAGGGCTTTGAGTTTGTCTTAGGAGATTTTCCTACTGCCTTTTAGTTTGAGATCGATTTCTTTTCTCTAGAGAAGTATTCACATCAGCCCCCACCCAACACCACACCACCCGTGCGCGCGCGGCATTTCTGATCATCGTTGTCAAATTCTCCTATCAAAAGAGAAAGCTTCCACCTGTGTGCCAAGAAAGTGAGGGGTGGGAAATAGGTGAATCTCTTATTCACAATCTATGCCGCTGAAACTCCAGCAAATATGAAAGAGCCTAACAATGCTTCACCTAAGCCCTAAATAAACCTATCCAAACTTGTGTTGGGATTTGTCCCACATTGGTTAATTATCTCCTCCAAAACTAGTATATGAGCCTGGGCAGCCTCTCCACTCTTTGCCAATTGGTTTGGAGTTGGATGCTTTAACAACTTGCACTGTCTATTTCAAACTTTTTCTCTCTATCTAATAGCTAGAGAACCATTCCTCAGTAAAGCTATTCAAACTCCTGTCTTCTGGAAGTCTAACTAAACATACATTCCAAAATCCAAATATGTATCACATGAATTATACGCTTCTCATCAAATAAGTTATTTTTCTTACTGAAGCAATAACCCCGGAAATCAAAATTAATAAAACTTGAAGTGACAATTTAAAAATACTTAGCAAGACTTACATTATCAAGCTGAGAATCAAGCCTTGCATGCTTGAAACTAGGAGAGGCATCAAGACTTGTCAAGATATCTAATCCAGCATTCTCACTTTGTCTTGCTGTTTCTAAGAGTTCTTTGGTCAACGAAATCACCTGCAAGCCCACGAATTCAGCCAAGTCCATAGACCACAACTATTTACATCACAACAATAGAATATAGGTAAAATTCAAACTTAGAATCTCAATGTGAACATCTGAAATCAGGATAAAGGACAGGCTGGCCCTTCATGACACATAGCACACCTGCACAGAAACCAAGATAAAAGTGATGGACATCTTGATAAGGTACCCATGTCAAATAATTTGTAAACTTTCCATCAAGTTCCCATCTCTGGATATATTGGATTCCATTTTTGAAAAATAGCACCATTGCCTTTTCACTCAAGAATAGAGCAATCCTCTCGAGTCATGGGCAAATGGTTGGAAAGGAAAAAAAATATTGTAAGAAAGAGAAGGCCATGGAAGAAAAAAGTTGCACTGAGAAGTTAGACTACCGATCACCTACAGTCAAATCCGAGATCCCTTATATGCCAGAAGCAAGTGAACTCTGTTTCCCAAAAACAGCCATACACAGATGATCATAAACAACTCCACATGAAAACTCTAGAGGCACAGTCCTACACATTTCAGGTGATAGAAGGCACTAAAAGAAATACCAAGGAAGACATGTCTTCAAGAAGAAGTAAGTGGACAAAGAAAAGGGCTGTGGGTATTGAAATGAGAATAATAGAACAAGGATCACCTCTACAAGCTCTTTCTCCATGTCTGCATATTCAGGATTTCCAGGGTCATCATCCAACAGCTTTCTGACCTGATGCATAGACAAGAAAGGATATATTGTGAAAACGTATAAATCGATTTCAGTCTTCCAGAACAACATAAACCATTCCATCTCGAATTGCAAAACAAGGTGACATTAGAGTTAAAACGTTCGAATTATGCACATTAGATGTTACAAACTTGCATGGTCATGCCATAGGAGTTCAAACTCAAACCCAACACTTCGACAAAGGACCACAAGAACAAAAAATTGGATCTCCATGCCACTTTGTTCGGTAATTTCGCGCAACATATCAGGTACAGTGGCACCAGTTACACTACACGTGTTCTATTTAAATACTGCTAACAAAAAAATATAAACGAACAAGCCCATTGCCACCTGAATGTCCTGTACAAAGACTTTGTAAACCAAGGTAATAAAATTTTCGGAAAAAAAAGGAGAATTCTGCCGTGCCAGAGCGTTCTGGAAATTTGGCACTATATCTGGCATGGTGGCACCAGTTACATTAAGATGCTTTCCAAAGTCAACAGAACATGGTTTACTATTGATACCACCAGTCTTTTTTCTATGTATCGAACAAAAGAATAAAATCAAGCCCTTCCATGCTTTAATGAGAGCACTATATTATATAAACAGGAAAGACTGCTCATAGTTTATTGTGGCACAAATTATCTATTAAATAGAACACATAAAATCGCCAGGATGAATGTAGAGCCCCGAACGAGTAGACTAATTCTTCTAGGAAATAGAGTTCAACCCCCATGTTGTTTGACATCACTAAAAGATTGAATTGAGTCCCATCTCAACCCAAGTCTCTGCGATATTGGTTCCCCTACGATTCGATCCACGTGTCACAATCAATTGGGGTCGGCAGTTTGAATCATTTATTGTCATTCCGCTCTATAAAGAGCTATATGTTCAGTACTATCTGGATACGCATTGACAAGAGATTTGGCTCTGTCCTAAGGCACAAACATCCTCCTTCCTATGAGATTGAGACTGGTTCTGAAAAACATAAGACTCTAAGCATGACATGGGCAGACTAATAAGAACATTATATGATGAAAATACAGGTGCCATGTCCAGGAAGTACTAACTAGAATGACAAACATACATGGATGAAAATGTATCTGTTATGAGATTTCTCCTCTCGATAAGTTAAACTGTAAAGGGGAGAATGAAGTATGACAATGTAGAAACAAGTCAAGTACGACAGCTAAGTAGTGCAAGCTGAAAATGCATTTTGGAAACGTCACTACAGAAGTTTTTAGGGACAGATTTGAACTTTCTATCAAATAAACTTGGTGTCCCATACATAAATTATGGTCCTTAAAAAAAAAGAAAATTTCATCCTTATTCCCTAGTTCCATTGCTAAAAAGACATTTTAGCAACCATATACAGTCCCAAAAAGTAAATTTTGAAACCAAAAATTCACACCCCTAAAGGCAGAAAGGAATGGGGGAAACAACTACATGCGATGTAGTTGAAGTGGCCCAAGTTCGTTGGAATGTGGAAATAAATTCCAGAACTTTCTCTACAGCTAAGATAAAAACAAACAGGAAAAAAAGAAGCGCTCAATCACAAAGAGAATTTAAGCAAAGAATTGAAGGAAGTACAGCATTGAACTGCACTTAAAATAGCTGGAATACATTACACCAGGTAACTCGGTCATTGCAATTTGCACATCTAGCCGACATCAGCTAACTTCGTCATCTTCTGCAATCTACCAACCAGTGCTAGCTATCAAACGAGTATAAGCCCAAAAGAACATAAACAGTTCCATCATCAAGTTATGGTCCTATGGAGCTATAGATGCAACAAAAGGTCGTCTCAAGAAAGCAAAAGACCAGACCAATAAGAACACCTTTTAGATTTTGAAGTTCAGAAGAGCATAGATCTAAATAACTGGGATGTTAAATTTAGTAATACCAGTTAAGCAACCAGCAAATAATGCTTTACTCATTTGTTTGAGTTGGTCGTAGAAAACCAGGTGTCACATTATTAACTATTATTTTTTATGATAGCTATTTTTGAGTTTTAGCTATTAACAAATGGTTAGGTGCTTAAAACTGGGCCTGCCAACCATGAGGTAAACGGTGGCCACTGGATAGACACTTTGCACAAATGCCCTGTGCCGAGTCATTATCCCCCCAAAATGGAACAGTAGGGAACAACTATCTACTAGGTTGAAACGTTAATTCCATTTAGTAATGGTAACCATAGGGATGAAAGTTTTAACCGAAAAACTGAACCAACCGACGGAACCGATTAAATTTTTGCAATTTTGGTCGGTTTTAGTGGTAAGTGTAAGTCGGTTCGGTTCGGTTTCAAATTTTGAAGAAATTTAAGGTTCGGGGTGAAAAAGACCGAAATGAACTGAACCGAACCGATATATAATACTTAAGCGTTTATTTCATCCTGGCCATTCATTCCAAAACACATCATGTGCTTACCGTGCGTACCCCACATCAGATAATAATTCTCTCATTCAACAACAGTACCCAACTGGCACATCTCGTCCTCTTCGTCTGCAATACATCGGAATCTCATCGGAAAGCCCCTCTCTCTCACATCTCACTCCATTTCTGATATGCACCGATCAGAGAGCCCCTCTCTCTCATCTCTCACTCCATGTCTCATCTGAAGATTAATCTCGACCGCGTATTCCACAAAGAAGAAGACAACCACAACGGACTGGTGCAGCGGCCATTGGCAGTTAAGTTCGTCCTTAAATCTTCTTGTTGCTGGCAACATCCCAAGTTGGCAAAACCGAAGGAACCGACCGGACCGAAATGATTTAACCACCACTGAACCGAACGGTTTTCTCCCTTAATCGGTCGGTGTCGGTTTTGAAATTTTCAAAAAACGACTTGGTCGGTTCGGTGCGGAAATCGGCAAAAAACCGACCAAACCGAACCGATTTCATCCCCACGTTATCACTTTCTAACAGTATGGAAGAGGCGCGCTTGAGGTGGTGGACCATCATTCAGTGAAGACTAATGAGTAAAGAGAGATGCCCAAGATCCACAAGAATTGCATGCACATATATGGAGCATAGAAAGGAGTCGTGGCCTTACTTCACCTCTTGTAACCTCGCTTATTACTACAACGGAAGCTCAATTCCAGAGGCTACAAGCGCGCAAAGACGCAAATCTTGTAACCAAAACGCAAACCCCAAGGATCGGCAAAAGATTGTTCTGCACCAAACCATTAGATTGAGACTGCCAGCTTATTCTGGGATTATTCGAGTACGGAACTAATATAAATATCCAACCGACAAGTGGTAATGCCAAAGGTTAGATACTTACATCCATACCCAATCTTCCCTTCCCAAACCCCTATCAATGTGGACTAAACTGGGTGTACTTTTGCCTCTTTTATAGAGCTAGTGTCAATAACAAAAATAGGTGATGCACCTAGAGTTTCATGAGTAGTGTGGGAGCCCATAGGAAAGCCAAGGATTGGAGGACCTTCATCCTATATCAAGATAGGAGCACTATTTTCAGCATCGTACACTTAGCCAATCTCCGAGCACTATTTTCAGCCAAGGACTGCAAAATGAACCAAGCTACTCAAGTTCAAGTTTGTGTTCGCTCATTCAAGATCGGTTTATTGCATGAACAAGCCAAACATGAACATTTCTTGAAGCTCGTTCAAGTGTCAAACCAAGCTCAAACAAGCTACTAATCGGCTTGTTCAGCTTTTCATGTATAAAAAATTGAAGCTACTCACGGCTCATGTGCAGCTCGATCAATGCTCATTTGAGATCGTCTCATTTCACAAACAAGCTAAGCTTAAATATATATTTTTGAAGCTTGTTAAGGTTTCAAACCAAGCTTGATTAACCAGCTGTTCGGCTCGTTTATCAACCCTTCAGCAATGTTAACAAATATCTCTGAGCACCATTTTCAGCCATGTTAGCTTAGCAAATCCCTATTTTTCCTTCTCTGGTTTCAACCAAATCCAAGAAGTAGTCTTTACGAATTTCTAGTAGCAAGTACACTCATGAGGATAATGCAGCTAATGACTAGAATCAACTAGGAAGCGAACCCATTAGTATGCAGCCTCATTAGAACAGCAAGGTTTCACTGAGGTAGAGCAAGGTCAAAAACAGCTTGTCTGCAGAATTGAAGCAAAATCAGCTAAAGGTTTCCCAACTTTAATTGCACAGGGATTTGTCCCAAACAAACCCTCTTATTTGAATTGAAATACTTCAATAGGTTCCCAATTTCCTTACTTTTACGAGTTCAAAAAAGATATATCCCCAGAATAACGAAGAGGCCAATGGTATATGCAAATACAAAAAGCTCCAGGTATGTATCTACCTACATAATCAACACAAATAAATACCTGTATATACATATATGAGAGAGAGAGAGAGAGAGAGAGTCATGACCTGTTGAAGCTGCTCTTGGTAAGTAGAGAGATTTGAAGCGAGCTCTTCTATGCTAAGCTCTTCACCACCGCTCATGTTCGACTGAACTTCACTGAACGAATTTATAAGTAATTTTATTGTTCGATGATCTGTGTAAAAGGAGAACACAAATCTCTGTGTGTGGGGGGGGGGGGGGGGGGTGTGAGAGAGAGAGCACTGAAGAAACCCTTTAGCGGAGAGAGAGAAGGGGGATTTTCTTTTATTAGGGAAAAGTTTGTAGTAATTGCTATTGAGGACCTTTTTCTTGTACTTTATTTCAGAACATCCCCATGTCTTTCGATCTTTCTACCAAAGCTTCTCTCTCTCTCTCTCTCTCTCTCTCCCTTTTTGTGTATATGTAGTGCGGTTCCGCTAACGCCTAAAATAACACTTACAATAACACTTTTTAAATTTTAGAGTCCCAATAAATGATCAGAGCCGTTCAATTTATTTAAAACATATTTTTAAGCACTCCCTTAAAAAATTAGCTCATTCTGATATCGGTAAGATCTTGATCGATATTTATCCCTAATTCTAACAGGATAAAATGAATGCGTTGATGCCTTACCAATATCAGAATGAGCTAAATTTTTATGAAAACTCTTAAAAACATGTTTAAAACAAATTGAATGGCTTCGATCATTTGATGGGACTCTAAAAACAAAAAGTGTTATTTTACGTGTTAGCGGAACTGCCCTCATATATTAGTTTTCACAACATGCTTTGCAAGTAACCGTGTGCTCATTGGCATTGATATTGCAGATGGTTTTGTGTTTTGATATTCTGGTTGTATAATTGAGTTATAAAATGGCAAGAAGATTATGGAATTCATGAGTAGGAATGTAAGGGGTGTTCGAAAAATTTGTATGATGTTGTAGAAGCACTTGCATTTTTCAATATATGATATGGTAGCCAGGGTAGCTGATTTGAAAAAAAAAATGTTTTGTTCATATGTATAATATCTATATAATAAGCTAGCTCAATATTTGAATTTTATATACGTAGTTATAAATCTAGACCCTTCATTTCTAAATCCTACGGTTAGTAAGTGTTAAGAATTTCTCTAAATCTAGACCATCCATGTTTTGTTACCAACAGCTAGGATTAATTTCCCAAACAATTACTTATCTAAAAGGAATGATTTTGGACTCATTTTATTTGTTATAGAAGTAGAACTTATATATGGTAGTCGACACAACCATATTGATTTTATATGTTATGGAAGTAAAACTCATATATGGTGGAACTTTAATTGAGCGTTCGAGTAGTGCCTTTAGGCACGGGCATGTACTAGTATATGATGGTAAGCGAGAAATAACATACTCCACATAAATTTGACATGAGATCCTGTGTTATAATTAAAGAAGGATAAAAAATAGTTTGGTCTTCGCTCGTTGTTGGTGTGTCTTCTTTATTGTAATGGCGACAGTACAATTGTATTTTTCTCCCTATTATTATTAATGCATTTCTTGTTCTTCCACCCAAAAAAGGTTATTTCTTAGGAGGCTGCTATTCACAACTCACTATTTACTCCACACATCCCAATTTCTTCACACAATCAACCATCCATTTTTAGAAACACAATTTACTCCACGCAACCCAATAAATTTTCCAAAACACCCTAACATACCCCTCCTCTTAAATTCCTCAACTACCACCACCACCACGACATCCTTCTTCACCACCACAACCTCCATAACCACCAACAACACGACATCCTCCTTCACCACCACGTTCTCCGTGATCACCACCACGACGACCTCCACCACAACCAACAATAGTATTGTAGTTGTGCTGGAGACGTTTTCTATCGTGTCTTAAAATATTGTGTATTCTAGTGCCACTGCTATTGCTAGGGAAGGGAACGATTTCATCTCTATGGGAAATATTGTTGATTGTAGCCAAATCAAGAAGCCCGGTATCGGAACTTAACTTCCAAAAACTGCTACCCAAATTGGAACTTAACTTTCAAATAATCAAAAGAATTCGAAAGTTATGTTCCGAATCTTGTTCAAAACTTAAGTTCCGAAAACAGCTACTAGAATCGAAAGTTAAAATTTGATTTTAGATACGTTTATCGGAATTTGGTTTCCAAAAATTATAAACGAAAAATATCAAGATGTCCCACAAACTTTAACCTCAATGTTGAATAGACACCAAACTTTCTTAAACTTCAATTTTACTCTTAAACTATTGCTTCGTTATTCAATTATACCCCTACCATCCAAGTCCAAATCCATCAAGTTGCTAACGGATTTATTGACTTTGACCACCGTAAGAGGGGTTGTATAAGGTGACCTGGCCTAATTTGGAAAGAAAAAACATTAACAAAGACTAAATCAAACCCCATGAAACAAATTAAAAGTGTTACGCCCTCGATTTTAAACATAAATATAGATAACTTTCATAAATAAAAAGCCCTCACTTTAATTCCATAATATCCCAAAAGAGTTTAATATACCCATCTTAACCAATTGCAGTTCCGACCTCTTAACTTTCAAAAGTTTACTCTTTAAGGCACCACGGCCCAATGTTACATAAATACGAAATTAGAAAGAAAATTAAGTGTTATACAACTTCCCAATAATCCGTTGTCTAAAAAATATGATCAAAATTACAATAACATCTTCAAAATATGAGGTACAAAAGATATCAATGTAATTCTTCAAAATTCGCTTTCAAAAGTTCGTCCACACATGCATGCCAAGCACCCAATGCTATTGCCTCTGGTTCACACCTGAAAAGTGAAGAGTTGAGCTACACTAACTCAGTAGAAAAATCACTACCAACTCTATATGTATATGAGATGACATATGTGAATGTGAAATAGAAGGTAACAAAGATATTTCATAAAGATAGGTGCAATCGCAAACTAGACTATCTATTACCCATGTGAATACTCATAATGACTTTATCACTCATCGAATCTTTTCCTTTCAAGTTTCTAATTACAACCAACCAGATTGTCTACTCTATCCCTTTTTATCCACTTTCCACTACAAATTCCAATCCATCATCATGTGATGGATTGCCGAGCATTCGGGACCTTGCACTATCCCCTATCGAGAGTTTGGGACCTCGCAATATCCCCTGCTGAGCGTTCGGGACCTTGCAATATCCCTTGCCGAGCATTTGGGACCTTGCAATATCCCATACCGAGCATTCGGGACCTCACAATCTATTTATCGTACGAGTATATGTCAAATAATCTTTCACGATCTCTATAGCATGTAAATACATCGAAACAATCCAATGAAAACGAATTACGGCCTTAGAATGCAACCAATCAATTACCAACATGCAAGTGAGGATAATAGAAGACAATACTCTCAAAAGAATGTAAGAAATATGTTCAATCAAGGCTACCGAAGTTCAAGTTTCATTGAATATGAATCCTTGTATCACGGGTGTTTAAAGGGTTATTTGGATATGTATCTAAATATCATGGTGTGGTTTGGAGGTATTGAGAATGTATTAGAAGTGATTTAAGGTTCAAAACAAACCATGCCCAATGAATATAAATATGTCCATCTCGAAGACCTAGAAGTGCACCAAATCATACGTGAAGTTCGAACACAACATGACGTCCAAAATCGGTATGACTCTAACAACCAGCCTGTCTTATTTTGGCTATAACTTCTTATAGGTTCAGAATTAGATCATGAGACCACCACCATTAGAAAGTAGACTTTCAGTACATCAATTTTGATACATAATTTGCCCTAAACGGAGTTCGAACGATCACCTGTCTGAGTGGTGCCAGTGCCAAAAAAAGTGGTATTGGTACCAAAAGCAGAGAACCAGATTTTAGAGATTTGGGTACCGGTACCGAGAAAAAGGTAGTACAGTAGCACACGATTTCAACTTTTCAAGGGTTTCTTCGGGGACCAAAAACAACGATAAAACACAAATTTTAGGTACCAAATCTATTCATAAACACATAAGAGAGCAAGAAATCCCTGCCTCAAAAATTGGAAGTCCAAATTCCAAGATCAAGCAAGCCCTAAGTTGTTTTCTTTGAAGAACACCAAGAACGAGCTCCTCCAAACTCAAACCAACAATTTGCAAGACCTAGATTGCGATTAGGTGGTGGATTTGTGGTTGATTCTCGTTGGTTTCGAGTATAAGGGTGAGATTTGAGAGGGAGAGAGAGAGAGAGAGAGAGAGAGAGAGAGAGAGAGAGAGAGAGAGAGAGAGAGAGATGTGTAGACACCCCAATTTGGACCTATTAATTATCCTTAATTTGTGCCTTCGAGGCTCCCCGATGATGAAACGGAATCAAAATAGGCCTTGGACAAGCTTGAACGGTGCTTCTTGGACTTTTTCAAAACCAAAACTCTTTTTTTTTTCCGACACCCTGAGGGTAAAATTGGCACACATTTCAGCATATGAAATACCTTTGAATGAAACCAATTGGGTTAGAAAGAGGACTCAACGAGCTTTTCAACGCTTCAAAAAACACCCAAAACCGAGTTCGGGAGTGTCCGTGGCGGCCTGCTGAAGTTGGGCAGCCACTCCCAAGCGCTCGGGAATGCCACTCTAGAGCGCTCGGGAGTGCTGTCAGGGCCAATGCATGTTGAGCTTGACCTTTGACCATGGTTTTTTCAGATTTTTCAGATCATTCAAACCTGAGGTTCAAACCTGCACGTTCCAGGCCTGGTAGGGCATCTCATCATGAAGATTTTCCCTCCCAAAATGATTTTATTAAAGTTTTGATTTCATTTTCAAATCAAAACCATGGGTTATCTTTCCCTATAAATACCCTTTCATTCTCCACCCTAAGGGAGACGAAATTTCTCTCTCAAAAGCTCCCCTATTTTTTGAAAATACACACATACTCTCTCTCTCTCTCTAAATTACTTCAAAGTTTCTTTCAAAAATCAAAGCAATTTCAAGGAAATCTTAGAAAATGTAAAAGCTTAACCATAATCAAGCTCTCATCTTTCTGAGATTTTTTAGTTCATTTTCAACCTTCAAATCCCTCCAAGAAGTCAAGTTCAAGATTGATCAAAGGTATAAAATTTCATTTTTGTACCTAAGCCTGCTGTTTTCTCCTGTCTGAGGGAGATCAGTGGCTCATACCAGTTCTTCATACTGGTTGTGAGCCACCTGATCTTGGTTTAACAACAAGAGCAAGAGGCTACAAAGGTTTTTCAGTCCACTGGCCTCGCTCCTGAGCGCTCGGGACCATTCAAGAGCGCTCGGGAGTGTTTATGTAACGACCCTGATTTTTGGTAAATAAAAATTTCGTTAAATATTTGAATTTTATTTTAATTACTAGGATTGCTTTTAAAATTCCTTTTTAATTTCTAATAATCCGTCATAATTAGATTTGAGACTTTTAAAATTATATTCTTTTCGCACCGGACAATCTAGTCATTTTCTAAAGACATGTATGCTTATAAAAGCACTTGTATATTTTTCCAATTTATGGATTTCGGCCTTAAAATCATTTTTTACTTGAAATCCTATTTGACAAGTAGAATTAGCTTCCAACCATTTAGTTAGATTAACCTAACCACCAATTCACCTAGTTACATTTCCCTAACCTTAGATGGACCTTTTTGACCACCTTTGAGCCTTATGAACCCCTTACTAACCTATTAAACCAATAGACCATTAGAAATAATCATTTGACCTTATGTTTTGTCATTTCAAAGCCTTATGTGGTATTTTTCTTCCTTTACCTTTGGTTAATAATTGTTAGGGGAAAAGTTACCCCTTGGTAATAAAAACTAGTCTTGCTAACAAAAGACTTAGATTGGTAAGGCTAGTCAATTAGGTACTTGAAAGATAGGAAGCCATTATTTTGTTTCAAAAAGAGGTAATACTAGTCTTGCCAAGTATACAAGTCTAAGAACAATAGCCTTAACCCTAAATTGGCCAACATAATTACTTTTCTAAATTTCTTTAAGCTTATATTAGTATGCCCCTTGGATAAAAGTTTCCTAGGAAAATTTTAACCTTTGGTCAATGTTTAACAATTGAAAGCCCTAGCTTTTGTCATTCCACCTTCATTATTATTATTTTTTTCTTATCCTTTGGTCAATAATTGCTAGGGAAAATATTATCCCTTGGGTAATAGTTATTAGGAATGCCAAAGAACACTTATGGACAAGACAAGTCACAAAACCCTTCATGATTTCCCTAAGTAATGGCCTAAAAAGGTTTGACATAGCTTTGGCTTGATTAAAGGAGTGATTAGACAAGGCAATGGAACAAAAAAATAAGAGAAAAGGAAAGAGGGAGAGAGGCCGGTTGGAGGGAGAGAGAGGTGGAGTGTGTGCATGTGTTTTGTACACTTGGACAAGCTACCTAATAGCCTTAGGCCTATTTACCAATTGCCAACCCATTTTCTAGCCAACTTTAAACACAACCTAGCCAATGAGTAGATTCTTCCTTGCAAGCCAACCCATTCTAGGACAAGACAAGGCCATGAACCCTCCATAATAACCTAGGTTTTAGCCTTAAGCCTAAAAGGTTGGACATGACAAGTCATGGCATGCTTTCAAAGCCATGCCTTTCAAAGATTGCCCCTTGGACAATAATTGTTAGGGAAAAATTTATCCCTTGGATAATAAGCCAAGTTTTTGCTATAAATAGCACCCCACATTGGCCAGTCAACTCACACCTTCACTTCTTGCTCTCACTTCTCTCTAGAAACCATTTCTGTTTTCCAGACAACTTACTGCCCTTCACAAAACCTCATTTTGCTCCTGCTTAAAGTAGTCCTTAGAACCAACTTCCTTAGGGAAAGTTGTAGAGCACTTCAAGCCCTTCAAGTTAGACCCAAGAACCACCCTAATCGGTCAAGAAACGACAAAGATATCGACATCCGAAGTTCAGTGAAAATTCGGATTCCAGATTTCCAGACAGCTTACTGTCTCTTGCTTTATCACCATATTTCTCCTACCTAAAGTGGTTTCTAGGATCAACTTCCTTCACAAAAGTTGTAGAGCACTTCTAGAGCTTCGATTTCGACTCAAGAACGATCTTATTCGGCCAAGTATTGACCAAGTTACTGCCATCCAAAGTTTGGTCCGAATTTACCGCCCGTGGAATTTTCCAACTAGCTTAATCGGCCCCGACTAGTTTCGGATCAAGGCAGATTAATCTCTACTCATTTTCCCTAAGTATAGATAGAAATGGGTATTGTTTATAATGTATGTAGATTATCCTTACTCTCTTCCCTAAATATAATTAGAAGTTTGTATATTACTTGTATTGCTTGGAATGCATGAGAACTTGAAAAGTGTTTCACTAAAAGAAATGACAAGGAAGGGGAGTATGTTGAAAATATCGACCTTATTTTCCAATAAACATGTGTTGTTTTGAACTTTTCGAAAAAGAGGAATGAATTTTGAAAAGATAACGTTAGCTGTTTAACTTGAAGTATTCGTATTTTGATCTTAGAAAGGTTATGAACATGTATACGTGTTTACTTGTCCTACTTGATGAATGTGTGATAAGCATAAGTGGTTTACCACTCCAAAGGTGTCCGTCCATGTGGCACTATGCTTTACCTTGTGTGATAATTGTTGAGCATGATATGTGATAAGATGAGCATGCTGTCTAATATAGAGTTGAATGATCTTGCTAGTTTAGTTTCAATATTACAATGAATGATTTATGATTTTGTCATAAGAAGTCCTGCAGCGGAGTCTATGCATGAGAACGAGACACAAAAATTGAGGAAGTTAGAAACATGACACTTAAGGTGTGTTAATAACAAGGGGTGTTTGAAATCACAATGTGGCCGGATGTGGTAGCCCATTGTGTAAAAAGTTGTTAAGAAACCGCAATGTGGCCGGACTTGGTAGCCCATTGTGTGGTGTGTGTTGCCAATGGGACTGGACGTGGTAGTCTCATTGGAGGTGATTTAAATGTTTGTGAAAACCACGATGTGGCCGGACGTGGTAGCCCATCGTGAAGATTGCCAATGTGGCCGGACGTGGTAGCCTCATTGATAATGTGGCTTGGTTATCCGCGAAGAGGAGCCAATGCAGATTTTGTGTGCCAATGGGAACCCGGTGCGGCGGAACCATTGTGAGGATACTCGGGAACCCGGAACGGCGAAACCGAGGTTGGGTGTGTTAAAATACTTTTCAAAATGTTGATTTGGCAAATAAAAAGTGAAAATGATGACACGGTCTATGAAACGCTGCGTAGGAGAAACTCTGATGTCACAGACACCGACGATAAGTTAATAGGGAATGTGGATGTGTTATTGAGTAAGCATGTACTGCGTAGATATCATTATCTGGTACTGTGTAGATAACGTTATCTGTATGATTGTTTATAAGTCATGGGTTAGCAGGTATGGATTATTCTGCTGAGCTTTTGTAGCTCATGGTGTTACCTTTGGTAACCCTGACATATTATATCGGTGGCGACGCTGGTATAATGTGTCAGACTTTGTAGATGATCAAGGTAAGTTGTATACCTTGGAGGCCTTTGGAGCAGAAGAGCTGGCTAGAATGGAGGAGCAGGCGGAGCAGTAGATAGGAACCCTAGTTCCCCTCCTTTTGTTGAATAAAAGTACTCTTGTGAGAATTATGATGTAATAATGAGCCAGACTCTATTTAGATTTTCAATAAAATTATCCTTTTAACGTACCCGGAAATTGGGGGTGTTACAGTTTACATGCCATGACGGTTCACTGCTTCCTATGTATTGCCATTCTTTTGATCTTTCAAGTGCAGGGATGTGCCCATTTGTTCTCAAAAGTATATATCTGCTATTGTAAAGGTAAGGAGGCATGGCTTGGAAGATTGGGGTTTGCTTTCAATCTGCCAAACCCTATGCTGAGCCTATCAGGGGTTCAAAATAATCTTCAGTTTTCAACTTTGGCTTTATATATTGCATGTGCCTAACAAAACTTGCAGGGTTGGACAGTGGCACTCTCGAGCGCTTGGGAGTACTCCCGAGCGCTCGGGAGTGAAGTCAGTGGCAGTCTCCAGTTTTCTGTCATTTATGCATTTGTCCATCATTATTTCGCCACTTCATGTCCACTGGCACCAGCATGCACTTTCTACTTGGTATACCTGTGGCTACTTGCTAATTGCTTAATGAAACAAAATATTTTCAAAATCCCATAAACATTTAGTAGAGACCGATCTCGAATCGGGCGAGAGGGATGCCGTAAAACCCTTCCCCCTCGTAATGTGGCTTCCGAACCCTCAAGCGAATCTCTGGTTTTCAATTCAAACAATCATTTTTCAAATCAAAACGGTTTCTTGGGTGGCGAACCATAAATCCAGGTGGCGACTCTTCAATCAATTTTTCAAATCCGGGCGGGTAGCCCACAATGCAGAAACAAGATATCTGCCTCTAGAAAAGTTGGTCCTGGCATTAAGGACAGCAGCAAGAAAGTTGCCCCATTATTTCCAGAGTCATAAAATTGTGGTTTACACAGAGTTTCCATTGAAATCATTACTACGAAAGGCAGATTTCTCGGGACGTATTTCAACTTGGTCGGTGGAACTAAGTCAATACGATATTGACTACCAGCCGTGCACCGTGATCAAAGGACAGGTGTTGGTAGACTTTGTAGCAGAATTCTCACCTGCAGTGGCTCTCCAGCCTCCTACGAGAAAGGAGCAACCAGTTAAGCCACCAACCAGAAAAGGTAGGGCACCAGTCGAACAAGATCCCCTGGAATGGAAATTGTTCGTTGATTGTTCTGCATGTAATACTGGTTCAGGAATTGGAGTTGTGCTTTTCCCTCCTGAGGGGGTAATGATGGAATTGTCCCTTCGACTGGCTTTAGTGCATTAAACAATGTGGCGGAGTATGAGGCACTCTTAGCAGGTTTGAGAAGTGCAAAGACCCTGAAAGTAACAAGGATAAGAGTATACTGTGATTCACAACTCGTGGTGAACCAGTTGTCCGGGGAATATGAAGCACGGAATGAAAAGATGGCAGCCTACGTGGAGGCCGCCAAGGATCTGCTCGACACTTTTGAGAAGGTGTACATTGAGCAGATAAGTTCTGGGCAGAACGCCCATGCAGATTCACTAGCTTGGTTGGCCGCAGCTGTGCCAACTGAGTTCAAGAGAAGAGTGGCGGTAGATTATCTTGTTGAGCCTAGCATTGTTAGGAGCGTGGAATTGGTCTTGGAGGTAAACCAAGGACCAAGTTGGATGGATCCAATAGTGGAGTTCTTATGAGACGGGACACTCCCCACTAATAAGAAGGAGGCTCATAAGATAAAAACAAAGTCTGCACGATTCTGGCTGTCACCTGAAGGAAAGTTGTACAGAAAGTCCTTCACTGGACCATACTTACTTTGAGTGCACCCCGAGATGGTGCAGAAGTTCCTACACGAGATCCAAGAGGGGACATGTGGAAGCCACGCTGGGGGCAGGTTCATTGCTCGCCGAGCATCACCCAAGGATATTGGTGGCCACATATGCAAGAAGATGCAAAGGTGTATGTGAAAATCTGTGAGAAGTGTCAGAAATTCTCACCAATGATCCAAACACCAACCGAAGATCTGGTGCCGTTGACAAGTCCTTGGCCATTCGCACAATGGGGGATGGACATCGTGGGTCCACTCCATAAGGCAACTGGGAACAGGAAATTTCTGTTGGTAGCAACAGATTATTTCACTAAGTGGATTGAGGCAGAGCCATTGGCCAAGATCACTGAGCCTATGATAGAAAGGTTCGTTTGGAAGAGTATTATCACTCGGTTTGGGGTCCCTTATTCACTGATTATGGATAATGGGTCCCAATTCCAAAAGAAGTTCAAGGCTTTCTGTTCCCAGTATGGGATAAAGAACTATTACTCAATCCCAGCCTACCCCCAAAGTAATGGGCAGGCAGAGACGTCCAACAAAACCATCCTTGACGGGATCAAGAAGAGGTTGGATAAAGCAAAGGGGAATGGCCCGACGAGCTGCCACTGGTCCTATGGGCGCATCGAACAACGCCTAGGAGGTCTACGGGAGATGTAGGGGTTCGATTTATCGGGATCTTGACCGTGGTTCTGGCTAGGTGCCTTCCTCCGCAGCTCCGTGCTCCTGCCGCCGGACCTGCAACAAGTCACTAGGGCTTGTGTAGCCCAGTGACCCTCCGACGATCAAGTTAGATCTCAGGGGAAGTGTGTAGGTCTAGGGTTAGGGTAGAGTGGCGTACCTCTTCCAGGTGAGTATCCTTTTATATTTATAGACCTAGGTTTACTTGGCCTCCAAGCTAGCGCGTGGCGGGTATGCTCAGGTAACCGCCTCGGGTGACGTCATATATGACGAAAGGAATGAAGCGGTTATGGAGCACATGGCCAGACCTGATCCCAATGATTACCCCCGCTGCATGATCCTCATGGGACCCATCCGGCATAACCATTTTTCCTAGGTGTCCTCGGGAATACTGGAGTAGATACAATGCTGTCGGTAGCTCCGAAGTACCTGGAGGCCTGTTTCCGAGCACATAACCTAATAGTGTACCGAGGGAGACTTGTATCAAGCTGCGACTCGGACCTTCTTCAGACGTCGGTTCACACCATATGGCCCGGTCACCGAACTAGTAACCGAGGCTACTAAAATAGCCCCTCAACTTTCTGGAGCACCTCCCCCCGGCTCTAGGGAGTTGATCCTTCTTGTGAACTGGCATGCGCGGGCCTCCTACGAGTACGATACCGAGGAGTAGAGCGGCCTCGGTAGTGACAGGATGTCTAGCCCCAGTCCTAGGAGCCACGTGTCAAACATCACCGAAGTGTAGACACCTCCCTAACGGGGCATCGCCATACAGATTGATCGTTTGTTGCTCGATTGGTTGCTTGCTTCATAAACCAAGATCGTGGACATTCCCATGGCTAGGAACATCGCCACACGATAGCGGTCATCATCAAAATAGAGTTGCCACCCAGTTTATTAAAACTAGGAAAACAAATAGAGATTCTGGGTACGGGAGCCAAGAGTACAGTAAGGGGAAGGTGTTAGGCACCCCTCTTTGCCCAGCCGTGAGACTGGCCCATAGTTATTCAATATAAGACATATAGATGCTTTGTTTAATTCTAACACATAGTCTGTTTAATTAAGCCATTAAACAGTAAATAAGGTGAGCCAATGCGATAAGTAAAGCATGCATCAGAAAGCAGAATACAAAACAAACTGTCCCAGGGAGATGGATCCAGCGGCCGGTGAATGGATGTCACGGCCGAGGGATCCTCCTGGTTTTATGTACCGGCCGAGGGATCGAAGCCCCGGTCGGTGTTCTTCCTCACACCAGACAGAAAAGTTAGTAAATAATCAAAACGCTACGATTAAGATTTAATACAGTGAATAAAACAAACCAGAGGCCGTTGGGCCTCACCACCTTGATCCCTCAGTTGCTTGATTGCTTCGGATTGATTGTGATTGACTGATTGCTTCTTTGAAAACCCTAGGGTTAGGGTTTGAACTTCGGGGTTTGATTGTCGGATTGATGGCTGCCTTCGGGAGGTTAGGACTTTTGAAGAGAGGGTTTGGGAGAGTATTTCTGCAGAGTTTCGTGGCTTGAGAGGGTGTGGAAGTATACGAATTTTGTGATTTTTGTTGTTGTTGTATTTTCGGAACTCAAAGGCCCTTTATATAGGCAATTGGTGACTCACTCTGGCCAATCAAAACGCACGATTGCAATTGCAATGCAATGCAAACTCTTCGTGGTAATCTCTGGGCGTAGCCCGAACGTATCGGGAAGGTAGTGTAGTTGGATCAAACGTCTGACAGAACGTTCCAGAGTCTGGAAAATAGACAATTTGGCGGCCGAGCAAAGGATCTGGCGGCCGAGGAATGGAAGTTGCGGCCGAAGGATAGATCTTGCGGCCGAGGGATTGATCTCCTAGGGAGATTTTCAAGCAACAGGTTGCTCGAGTGAAGAAATGATGTTAAGGCCATGAGATCAATGTTACGGCCGACTGATGGATTCTCCTAGGATTCTGTATTTATGTCTGAAAGGCTGTATGGCTCTGGATTGGGTCCTCTAAGTGGCTCAAAGTTCTTACCATAAGTCCATGGGTTCACGAGAAGTCAATCAGCAATCACTGTATCCATTTCATCATCGGGATGGTCCCCAAGGTGGGACTTGAAATAATTGTTAGGCCAAATTGGGGTGTCTACAGATGCCCCTCTTTGACTGAGCTTAGACGGATCGCGAGACATGTTTGAGTAAGAGTCAAAGCTGTAAAAGCAACTCAATTTGGTCCAACCACTATTCCAAGGGGTTTTTGAAAAAGGTTTTTGTTATGGTCGGGGCCGGGAGGCTGCCTACGTATTCCACAAGGGAAATTCAGACCAACCGTAGTTCGGGCGGGCAATAAAGAAAAAGAAAAGGTTTGGAGGGTTAGGAACAGAAGACGTACCTTCGGGCTTTAAAAGCCGTAGTGCAACGTACCTGGGTTGAGCCAGGGTTTCGGCGGAGAATAGTTGAAGGAGTGCGGGCCTGCCGGGGAAGTTTTTGCGAAGAGCATCCTTAATATTTTGGGGTAGATCAGTACACGGTAGGTGCGTTTGCTTTTCTTGATCATCCTTACTTTGACTGAAGGGAGCTCGGTAGGGTAGCCTATCCTTGCGAATGAGCTGGAAGGAATTGATGTAATTGGGTTGGAATCCAAGCCATCTGCTAGGGATGAATCGGACGCCATTTTTGAGATATGGGGGGGGGCGCAAGGCTAGTAACTAGAGCACGGAGCTTTGGGGATGAGGGAATCGAGGCATGGAGCCGGTTGTAGTCATGAGGCGAGAGCCTGAGGTGACAGAATTGAGGCGTAGAGCCTGCTGTGGTCATGAGGCGAGGGCCTGAGGAGATTGGAGCTTTGAGCTTGATAGAACCGAAGGGCGGAGCTGGTATTGATCATAAGGCGAGAGCCTGAGGTGTCGGAGCTTAGAGCTTGACGTGATTTGAACCGAAGCGTAGAGCTGGTTGCATTCTGATGGTCTGTGCACGGAGCTTTCTCATCATAAGTTTTGGCGTAGAGCCAAAGGATCGAGGCACTGGACCGATCAATAAAACCGAGGAGTAGAGCCGGTTGATTGCAGGGTTGACCTGTTTCATGAGAGATATGCAGAGTGTATATGTATGATGATGGTTGTTAGATGTGAACAGATATGATGCAGACTCGATGTGATAATGGTGATGCAATTGATGCAATATGTGCACGGGCCCATGCATGTGTGTTTGATATAAGCATAGAGCTTCTTTCAAGTTCCGGACTTGACCATTCAGAGCGTAGAGCTCGAGCATTCGGATAGCAGAATCCGAGCATTCAAAGTACAGGCTTTGAGCATCCAGTACGCAATGGTTGGGCATTCAAGCGTAGAGCTTGAGCATTCAAGTGTAGAACTTGAGCATCCAGTACACAGTGGTTGGGCATTTGAAGAGCTTCGAGCATTCAAAATGTTAGATTTTGAGCATTCAAGCGTAGAGCTTGAGAATTGATGATGTCTTGATTGTTGGGGCGGCGTAGAGCCTGTTGAGATAGTTGTTACGGCTTCGAGCCAGTTGAGATAATGGGCGTAGAGCCGTTGAGTTGATAGGTGAGGGCGTAGAGCCGCTGAGATGGTGAATACAGGCATAGAGCTGCTGAATGATGGGCGAGCTTGGAGCCGCTGAATAATCGGGCGTAGAGCCGCTGAGTGACTAGACGTGGAGCCGTTGAAATAATGGTGAGTATAGGCGTAGAGCCTGTTGAGATAGTGGGCTTGGAGCTGCTATGATAATGGGCTTGGAGCCGTTGAGTGATAGAGATGATGGATGTATGGTTGCTGGGGTGACGAGCTTAGAGTTGCTGATGGTGAATTGATATGGGTGAACATGGGCATGGAGCTGCTGAGTTCTTTGGTAGTGATGAATAGCAGAGCTGCTGAGATGGTAGATATGGGTGTGAAGCCTATTGAGTGATGGTGAAGCTGTTGAGAAGGTGGACATAGGCATATAGTCGCTGAATGGCTTGATAGTGATGAGTTCGAAGCTGCTGGTTATGCAAGGAGCATGGTGTTGTCGAGTGACTTGTGCACAAGGCTACCGAGCGTAGAGCTACTGAGTGATTTGACAATAGTGGGCACGGAGTAAGAGCTTGGTTTGGACAATCCTTAGTGGTCAAGTGACTAGTTGTTGCGGGTTTGCTGTTGCAGAGAGAGAGGGATCTTCGATGCTCAAGCGTGCCCCCAAGGCTAGTTTTGATCACGTTGTATTGGCTCGGGGGTGCCCCCAAGGCTACTTTGTCGGTTGAGGACCCAGAAGTCCATAATAGCTTGAGTTAGTGCACTGAGCAAAATCTGATGTTGCTGAGGGGAATGGATTGGGTGGGGGGGGGGAGATCGATCTCTCGGCCGAAAGTAAAAGATGTTTCGGCCGAGGAATCGATGTTTCAGCCGCGCAATCTCTTGATTTCTAGTGCTCTATAAAAGCCGAGGCTTTAGCGTTCCATTTCATTTTCTCTTCCTCTCCCTCTTTCCTCCGTTTCCCTTTTCCATTACAGGTTTCACCGAGGGCTTCTTTGGCTTTTTTCTCCTTCATTCTCGTTGGGTTCGAGCCATGGGTGACGTGTGGTCAGCGATCGCGGAGGGAGGCCGCACTGTTCTTGGTCCTGTCTTGATGCTTGATTAGGGACCCTCGCATGGGTGGCTTGCTTCCGTGACGCGGAACTCCTGGGGTGGCGGTGGTACGCGGTATGGTGATTTTTTTGGGCCATGTGGTGATTCTTTTGAGCCACGCGGTGTCTCTTCTGCACCGTAGTACTCCTCTGGTATACACCACCCCAGGGGTGTCTTCTTCTTTTTTGCAGCTAGTCTCTAGTGTTCGGACCACTAGAAGATTCGGCATCCTCTTCTCCTTCTTTTTTGTTTTTTTTCTATTTCTCTTCCTGCATAGGTTAGTTCGACAGGAAGCCGATGTATAGTTTGTTTAGGAAATGTGGGATGATCCACCTTGTGATGTAAAAAGCTTTCGTTATATGAAACAAAACCTTTTGCTCTGCTATGTGATTGTGTATGTCGTATTTGTATCGTTTGTGTATGATAATTTGTTAATCTGATGAAAATCCAGTGAAACAAACAGAACCGTAGAAACGATCTGTAAAATAGCCGTTCTGGCGGCCGACCTACTGATTACGCGGCCGAGGCTTAGATCTGGCGGCCGAAGGATCATTTCGTCTGCCTGGGTTTGACTTTTAGGTCAACCCTGATTTTCACGGGCTGATGGACTGATCCTACGGCCGTCATATCGAAGTGCCGGCCGAGAGACCGACTAGGTTATTGAGGATTTAGAATCTGATTCCGATTCGAACTAGAACTCGACTCAGCCTATAAGTATGCGTTCTACGAACCCGATAGCATTGTCAATAACAATTTCTTGCATATGGCACAACCAGTCCTTGATCAGTGGTTGAATTCCTTTAATGACCTCAACCGTTTACACTTTAAGTCCTTCGGTATGGACTTTCTCTTCTCCCTTTGTCAAATTCCTGTGAATTTTGCCTTCCTTAGGGCATCCACTAGCTTGTGGAATCCTGCTTTTCATGTCTTTCGATTTAGAAGAGAAGAGCTGTGCCCTACTATCGAGGAGTTTGCGGCCATCATGGGTCATTCGGATAGAGAGGGTCTCATTGTCCCTAATCCTTTGTTCAGCCGAGGTAATCTTTTGAAGGATTTGCTCCAAGTTCAGAAACATGAAGTTAGGTTTTTCATGGTGAATGGAAGGCTGGAGATCCTACAGTTTGTCCAGCGTTTTGGTACAGCTGAGGCTCATCGTCAAGTTTCTCAACAGAAAGCGTGCTTTCATGCGCTGTGCATCTGTCTCCTTCATTACTACTTGCTTGGCCCTTCCTCTGGCCATGCTAATTCCATACTGCTTGACTTCGTTAAGCAAATTGGAAACCGTGTGAGTTTTGCTGGCTTAGTGTTGGCAGAGACTTTAATGGGTCTTGATGCGGTGAAGGGGGATCCTACAGCCCAGTTCTCAGGCAGTCCTTTGCTACTGCAGGTTCGCTCTTTGTCTGTTATTTATCTAGTTATCTTTTCACTCATCACTCTTTTGTTTTGACTCACGTGTTTTCTCAACTCACAATTTTCACTTGTTCTTTAGGTATGGTTATTTGAGAAGCTGAGGGTATGGGATGTGCCAGAGCAACTTCCCTATAATTCAGACCACTGTACGGAGCGTCGTATGATTAGACAGTTTCCAACTGAGGCTGTTTGGGGAAGCATGGATGAAGACTTGCAGGGGTGATCGGATTCAATGGGTTTGCCCCTGGTATGGTGTTGAGAGTATGACTGTGAGTACCACGAACCATTTCGGTGTAGCAGTGATCGGTATTACTCGAGTCGTCTTCTACTTTCCTGCTCGCTTTCAAAGGCAGTTCGGGGCTGAACAAATCGCGCAATCCTGGGTGACCCTGAGTACGCTGTTTCCAAGGTTCACGATGCCAACTTTTGTCGCAATATGTTGCGTCTTTGGTCGAATAGGGTGATGCAGAAGGTTGCTGAGAACTTTGCTGACAAGCTATCAGGTTCTTACAAGCACTGGTTGAAGAAAAACCTTTTGGAGGACAATAGTGCAAAGAGAAGGAAGACCTAGAGATTGACATTTTGCTTATGTTTTTCAAAAGATGTTGTTTCGATTCTAGCCTTCATAGATTGAGAATTGTTTAGGTTTGCTTTTCCTTTTCCTTTGGAAATAATAAAATATTTGGTTGTTTTATTTGAAGATGTTATTGTCATGGTTTGATAGTGAACATGCTTTAGGATAGACCTAGAAATTTTGGAAGTGATGATGATGATAGCGGTGGCCGAATCTCAAACTAGAGATTGCCTACGTATCCCATGGAGGGAATCAGGCCATTAACGTAGTTCCAACAGACGGGATTTGTTTTGTTTTTAGTTAGGGTCCACTCGGGTATTTTTCTCTCCTTTTGTGCTCTTAATTTTGCCTAAAACCACCCTTGCGGGTTTTCGGTCAAGCGAGCGTTTTATTTATGCCTTAGTTTTGGCCTAAGCCGCCCTTGCGGGTTTTCGACCTAGCAGGCTGCTCTAATTTTTGCTTGGGTCCGCCCACCCTTGTGGTTTTCGGCCCAACGAGCATCTCTCAGGGGTAATACTTCCTCAGCTTGTCAATGTTGACTGGCGTCGCGAATTCCATTCCATCCAAGTCTGCAATGTATGCTGCTCCTCCAGAAAGTATGCGTTTGATAAGGTAGGGGCCTCCCCAGTTTGGTCTAAACTTGCCCTTGGGTCTGAAATGTGGCGACGGATTGCTTTGAGCACCATGTCTCCTACTTTGATGTCTCTTGGTTTTACCTTTTTGTTGAATGCTCGTGCAATACGGCGTTGATACCCTTGCACATGGTATAACGCTCTCAGCCTCCTTTCGTCTAGTAGTGCCAACTCGTCATAGCGATTTTGAACCCAGTCTTCTTCGATCATTCCAGTCTCAGCCAGAACCCTTAATGAAGTTAGCTCTAGCTCGATAGGCAAGACGGCTTCCATTCCATAAACCAGAGAGTAGGGAGTGGCCCCAGTTGAAGTCCTTTCGGTTGTTCGATAACCCCATAGTGCCAAAGGTAGCATTTCTGGCCAGTCCGTGTAGGTGTCGGTAGTCTTCCGCAGAATCCTCTTGTTGTTCTTGTTTGCCGCCTCAACTGCTCCATTAGTTTGAGGTCGATATGTAGATGAACGATGATTCTGTATCCCAAATTCGACAAAAAGCTTCTTTGTTGCTCCCTTGAAGTGCGATCCATTGTCACAGATGAACTCGTGAGGTACACCATATCGATAGATGATATTGGTGCGAATAAATTTGGCCACATGAGTGGCTTTGAGGGTAGCATAAGAAGCCGCTTCTACCCACTTGGTGAAGTAGTTGATGACCACTAGAATGAACTGATGTTTGTATTTTTCCTTTGGATTTATACTTCCAATGACATCTATCCCCCAGGTGGAGAATGGCCAAGGGGATGTCATGCTATATAATTCCGTAGGGGGAATGCACATGCGATCAGCGTGAGTTTGGCACTTGTAACATCGGCGGACATAATCAGCATAGTCGGCCTCCATTGTGGTCCAGTAATATCCCTGACGTAGGATCTTCTTTGCCATTGTTGCCCCATTCATGTGTGGCCCACAAATTCCTTCGTGTGTTTCCTCCATTACCTTGCGGCTGTCCTCCGTTGTGACGCAAAGTTGACTTGGACCCAAGTGTGCCCTTCGATATAATGCTCCTCCACAGATTACAAATCGGGTGGCAAACTTTCACAGAGCCATTTTGTCCTTTGAGGTGGCCTCGGATGGGTATTCTCCTTCTTCCAGGAATTTCTTCACGTCTTCGTACCATGGCTTGCCATCGTCTTCACCTTCCTCGGTGAAGGTACACTCGCACGCTGGTTTGACCTTTTGTTCGATCATGAGGGGCCGCATTGTGAATCCCAGGGGTATTTCGATCATAGACGCCAATGTTGCCAGTGCATCTGCAAATCTATTGCTCATTCGAGGAGTGTGCGTGAAGATAACGGAATCGAATTGTGGAATTAGATCTTCCAGCACAGAGTGATATAGTTTCAGTGTGTCTTCTTTGACCTTCCATTCTCCTCTTGCTTGAGATACCACCAGGTTTGAATCCCCAATGACTTCTACCCTTTTTGCCCCCAGTTCCAGGCTGCCTCCATTCCAGCAATGCAGGCCTCGTATTCAGCTTGGTTGTTGGTGACTTCAAACCTTAGTTTATATGACAAAGGGATATGAGAGTCGTGTAGACACCCCAATTTGAACTTGTCGAATTTCCTTGATTTATGGCCCGGAGGCTCCCCGATGATGACTTTGGATTAAAACAAGCCTCACACCGATCGAGACTTTGCTCCTTGAAAGATTTGAAAAGGGAATAAAAATGGTCAAAAGCATTTTCAAGCGCTTGGGAGCAGTCCCGAGCGCTCAAAACCATTTTCCAAAACCTCTGGCCTGGCTCACTCTCGAGCGCTCGAGAGTTAAGTCCAAAGCGCTCGAGACTACTCCCGAGCGCTCGAGACTGATGTGTTGCCCAACGGATGGCAGTATCACCCACTATCCATGCAACTCATCATTACCACCATCTTGAGCCGACTGATGATTCAGTCAACACTCAACCTCTAGTGGCAGAGATCTTCAGGCCAAGGATTTTCCCATTTAAAAATGTTTTATTCAAATCCATTTGATTTTGAAAACCATAGGTTATTTTGCCTATAAATACAACTGGTCTTCAGCTGAGCAAGGGGCTTGGAGGCTGCGAAATTTCCTCTCTCTAGAACCACTTTCCTCTCTCTCTCTTGCTCAAGGCAAAGGTTTTCCAAACTCAAACTCATTTTCCAAACTCCAAAGGTTTTTAAAATCATCAAGGAAAAGGGCAAGAAATCCAGAACACTCTCTGCTTCTGGTCTCTTGTGTTTTCCACTATGCAGTTATATTTCAAAGCTATTCCAAAGAGCAAAGTTCAAGCAAGAGGTAGAAATTTTTACCTTTGATCACAAACAAAGAGGCTGTTCTTCCCTTCTGAGGGGGGTCTCTCAGCCTGACCCAGTCTTCAATACTGGGTGCATGGTTGGGAGACCTTAGTGTAAAAACAAGAGCAATGGGGTACAAAAAACGTTTTATCAAAACCCTTACTGGAAACACTCTCGAGCGCTCGAGAGTGCTCCCGAGCGCTCGGGACTGTTCCCAGTTTCATGCATGGTTCTTTGTCATACAGTAGGCTTGGAATGAGGTGCACTCTTAAAAGAAGTGGTTTCATTTTGGCATGCATGCACGGAAAATCATTTTCCCCCAAAACAGAAACATTTCTTACAAGTTTTAATGAAAGATAAGGTTTTTCCAAAGTTAAAAGATGATTTCCTCCTGGGGAAGATCAAAACAAAGGTGTTTGCATGTCGAGTCAATATTATTTCCTGTTTAAAACAAACCTGACATGCAGCTCACTCCCAAGCGCTCTGGACCATTCCCGAGCGCTCGGGAGTGCATGAATGTTACTGCTTTCCATTCTCCCAGTTTGCTGTGTTGCATGACTTCATGCATGGCTGAATGTACCTATTTGCTCATTTAAGCTTGTAGATCTAACCTTGTTTGGGCAGGGATACATGATCTGAGAGATTGAGGGCTTATCTCAGTCTGTCAGGTTCTCTGTTGAGCCTCTAGCTTGTTTAAACTTATTTCAGTTTACAAGTCAGTGCATTATATCTTGTCAGTACTAACAAGTTTTGCAGGTTGAGAGTGTCAGCACTCCCAAGCGGTCGGGACCACTCCCGAGCGCTCGAGAGTGAATGCAGTGACATGATTTTATTTTCAGTTATCTTGCATATTGTGCATGGCTATTTCATCCCATCCTGTACACATGCACCAGTATACACATCTTATTTGGTATAACTGTGGATATCTGCTAGTTGTTAAATGAAACAAAATCCCTTTTAAAAATCCCACAAACGTTTAGTAGAGACCGATTTCGAATCGGGCGAGGGGGGGGGCGGCAAAACCCTTCCTCCCTCGTAACATGGCTTCCGGACCCTCAAAACGATCTCTGGTTTTCAATTTCAAATCAATCATTTTCAAAACAAAACGGTTTTCTCGGGTGATAAACCATAAATCCGGGTGGCGACTCTTTCAATTTTTCAAATCAAAATATATTTGGCGACTCTTCAAAATCAAATTTTTCGAATCGATCTCAAAACGGCACGAGGTGGGCGATTTTCCAATTGGGCCGCCCCGATCTCACCCGGGGCTGTGGTAGCCCACAGTGGCGACTCTGCTGGGGATTTTTTAATTGATACTTGAGAAAAAGTTGGCATGTTCCCAAAACGGCCCGCTTTCCTTGAATATCAATTAAATTTGTGAGCCAAGCTTGAAAAACGTTTATGGGATTTTCAAAGGGATTTTGTTTCGTTGTTTATTTCTTGTGTATATATCTTGTGCAACCTCGCTGTTGTGTTTCGGCAATCCTACCCGGCTTGCCGGTGATGGGGAATCCCGGAATGCTGAGCAACCCTCGACCGTGATGAGTCATCCCTACCGTTTGTACCATTATTGGGTGTACGCTCAATAGTGGGAGGTATTATACTTTGACTCTAGTCCGGGGAACCCTCTTCAAGCCAAAACCGGCCTTTGTACATGTTTAGCGAGCCATAGAACCTTCCAAATTAGGGCAGGAGCCTACAGGGTAGGGTTACGTGCTATATCCTGTTTACGTGCTGCATTGCATCTTGCACCCTCATACTGTCAGCCACGGTTCTCGAGACTCGCTCGCGCGGTCTTTGCGAGGTTGCCAAGACCTAATGAAGAGTCACGCATTCTAGTGCGTGTTGTTTAAGCACGTGAGTCCTCGAACTAAAACCCGAGGGAAACTAGAATTTTGCTGAGTCCTTGACCCATGTTCAATTGGGGAATTAACCGAAGGAAGGAATGATGAGGAAACGAAACGCTGTGATACCAACACCGTCCAGGCTAAAAGCAAATGCATCGCCTACGCCGTCTCGGTTATCGTATCACGTTGTTCACCCTAAGACATTCCAAACCAACGGTCGATGCGCCGATAGAATATCAGTCGAATAGTTAGCTTATTTTAGCATCCTTTGGGAAGCATTGGTTCTTAAACAAGGATACACCCTAAAAATCCGAGGATCAAGGCAACCTCGCGTGAAGGATACTCGATCATTCTTGGGAAAATCAGAGGCGATGGCGGTGACGATGATGCACTCATTTTCTAAAAAAAATGTACATATTTCATGAAAATATAAACAGGAATCGCGTCTGAGCACGGTTTTTGCTTTGTTGTCAGTACTGAGCAATTGGGCCGAAGAAGAAGAACACCATACCCTCCTGGACCAGACCCTTGGGTCAGAGATTGGAACGGCTCCGACTGCAGGCAGATTCCGTCAGTGCATCAGATTTGAGGGTGGAGATGGATCTACTAATTGGGAACCTCAATCCAAACCCAAACCCAAACGGAGGCAATCCAAACGCCAACCCAAATATCAACCCAAACGGAGGCAACCCAAACCCGAACCCAAACGGAGGCGAGCCAAATCCGAATCCTAACCCCATTCTTAATCCAAACCCTAACCCAAATCTGGAAAACCTGTACGGAGAAATGGGACAGATAAGGGAAGATATCCAACGTCTTGGCGAACGCACCGACAACCAAATTGCCCAACTTATGATGATGATTACTGGGGTTGCACGACGTCTTCCACCACCAAACCCGAATCCAAATCCTAACCCAAACCCGAATCCGATTCCGATCCCAAATCCCAATCCGATTCCAAATCCAAATCCTAACCTCAACCTAAACTTCAATCCGAACCTCAACCTAAACCTCAATCCAAACCCTAATCCGAATCCGAATCTGAACCTGGAGCAGCTGATCTTTGAATTGGAAACCCCGCAAAACCCCGAGATGGCTGCAGTATTGGCGAAGATCACCCTGTTAGAGGAGTCCGTGGCGAGAAATGAGAAGATAGCATCAACTGGCTTTGACATCAATAAGCTTTGCCTATTTCCTAACGCAAAGCTTCCAGAAAAATTCAGACCAATTGACTTTGCTAAGTTTGATGGGACAGGTGACCCGAAGGCACACTTGACCGGATACATCGGAGCACTTTCCATATGGGGAGTGGAGAAGGATGCTATGGCACAGATGTTCTCGCAGACTCTAGTGGGGCATGCTTTGCACTAGTTTACTACCCTGGATGAAAGGAAGAAGCACTCATGGGAGGACATATGCGCGGCTTTTGTGGCGCAGTATGATTATAACATTCAACTGGAAATTACCACTCGAGAATTGGAGTCGACGAAGATGGAAGCTAAGGAGACCTTTGCTGATTTTGTGAAAAGGTGGAGAGCAAAGGCGGCACAGATGAAAGACAGACCGAGCGACAGGGACCAAATCCGGATGATTGTCCGAAACCTCCAACCCAACCTTGCAAGGCATACGGTTATGGCCCATGCATGCTCAGACTTTAAAACATTCTTCGGCACAGGCTTGGCCGTCGAAGAAGCGGTCCAACTTGGAATCCTAGAAAAGCCCGAACCTGCCCCTAAACCCAAGAAGGTTTACTCCGGAAACAGCAACGCCCTGTTTGGCAACTCAAACTACACCAATCTTCCAAACACCTCCACAACTCAAGCCGAGCCCGTCAATCAAATTGTGACTCAAGCCAGCCAACCGCGTACTCAACCCCGCACTTTCGCTCAGTTCTCAGCACCGCTCTCTGCTGTGCTCGAGAAGTTAGTCGAAAGTGGCATGCTCAAGCCACTTACCCCTACTCCCCTACCTCAAAAACTCCCTGCATCCCACAACCCTAATGCATACTGTGCCTTCCACCAGAACCCGGGCCATTTAACCGACAACTGCCTCCGTCTCCGCCACGTTATCCAGAATCTCATAGACAACAAAACTCTCCCCATGCCACCACAAAAGCCAAACACCGTCTCAAACCCGCTCCCGAAGCACTCTAACGCCCGCACCAACCATATCTCCATAGACCATCCCTTTAACCCGAGCCTCTACATCCTTCCTACCACCCAACCCAAACCAATTATCGAGTTGCCGACCGAGGATATCGTCTATGCCCTTGAATCTGCAGATTGGGATTTCCAAAGAAGGTGGGAAGAGTTGGCGAGTGATTTCCTTGCAGTGGAAAACCGGGCTATCATAACTGGAGTATGGCCCGTGGCACTCGATGCTCACCAAGTTGAGGAATTGGAACATGGCAATTGGAGGCAGGAATTCGAAGAAGTGATGACCGACCCGTTGGACGGGTACTCCCTGTTTGCTCTGTTCCTGGAGCCGGAACCGATTGAAGAAGAGGATGAATGGGCATCGGAGCCCGAGCCTAACGGGTGGCACTGGATTGATGATTCCGACCCTTTAGATGAGACGTCATTGGCATACCTCTTCCTAGAGGAGGAAGTTCGTGAAGAAATGGACCTCATGAACCCCCACATGTTTTCGGGGCTCACTGTCAGCGCCATTATCAATATCACTAGAGGATCCGACGCTCTGGACCATGTCATGGATCAGGCCTTCATTCCGCAAGACTACATTATTGGGGAGCACCTTCCACAGCCCATAGTCGAAATCCCCGATGAGCGCGCTATCAGTGTACTGGATCCTGAAGTTCTGTGGGGAAAATCTGAATTGGTAAATGTGTGGGTCGATGGTGAAGAACTGACCGTCAATAGGGCCATGTTAGATGAAGGCTCTCTGCAGATTAACAACAGCAACAACAACAGCAACATCAACGTCAACTTCTGGAGTTCCCTAGAGGAAGAAAATATGTGGCACGCTCTGGAGATGGAAACCCTCAACGAAACCTTGGAGAAAACGGCACTTGACAAAGGAAAATGTAAGGCTGACCCTTGCGACACTAACTTCTCCAACTTTTGGGAGGGTACTTGGCGGGAGCCCATTCCCAAAACAGTTAGCAATCTCACCCGAAGTGGAAGAGTGTACCAACCAACCAACCTTCAGCAAGGGAGCTCATCCCGAGCCCCTCCGCCACCACAGAACAATCCTGTCAAACCCTACAAGCACCTCTATCCCACCTATTCCACAAAACAACCCTCCTAGCTCCACAAACCCTCCACGTCAACCTAATCCACCTATCCATCTTAACCCGTTCGCTCGCTCTAACCCCAACTCCTCCCAGCAGCAAAATTCGGATCCCATCACTGACCCTTTTATCCGACAACTCCAAGAAACCCCTGCTCGTATATCTATGTGGGGAGTGTTAGCGGCATCCCGCGAGCATCGCCGAAGGCTCGTTAACACTCTGTCCAAATTCGAGGTCCCCTCTGATATAGCCCCGGAAGCTCTCATTGCCCTTATAACCCCGATGAACCTCACCCAGCACACCCTGTCGTTCACAGAAAAGGACCTCCCGCCGGAGGGAGCTGACCATAACAAGCCACTACACGTGATGATGAAGTGTCTCGGAAAATGGGTCCCTGCAATTCTCATCGACAATGGTTCAGCCATCAACGTGTGCCCACTTCGCACCGCTTATTGCCTAGGCCTCAAGAACAAGGACTTTGTACCGTCGAATCTGGGTGTCCGCGCCTATGATAATACGCGCCGCGATGTTTTGGGGACCGTCAACTTGGAACTTGCAACTGGGAAGTTCAAGACCACCGTCGGATTCTGCGTACTCGACATACCTGCTTCGTTCAACCTCCTGCTGGGGAGGCCATGGCTGCACAGGTCGGACGTCATGGGTGTGCCCTCAACGTTGCATCAGAAACTCATCCTGGGTTTAGATTCTGGAACCCTCATCATCCATGGAGACTCAGGCATCCGTCCACACTCTGAGGACAACTCCCCACTGCTAGAGATTATGCATGGAGAGGAAGATATTGCCATGGGGGGCTTTGCAGTTATGACCTCGAAAGTGTGCACCATCCGGGCCGAGGACGGTTTCTTGGTGAGCTCGCAGCGCTGGAAATTATGAAAAGAATGAACTATCTACCGGGCATGGGTTTGGGACTTTATGGTCAAGGAGTCCCGGAGTTCCCTGATTTCCCTGGAAGTAACGAGCGCTTTGGCCTAGGATATGAGGCCAAGAAGAGCGATCCAGCAAAGAGGTGGCGCAACCGTGCCCGGGCTCATGCAGCCAGGGTTAAGCTGAAAGTGAAAGAAGCGCTATACCGAGGAGAACCCGAGCCCTTTGTGGATCTTGAAACGAAAATGAAGTATCCGGGGTTTGAAATCTTTGCCAACGACACTTGGGAAAAGGATGAAGTAGTGACCAAGGTGGAAGAGGTATCTGAGGCACTCGACTGGCTGGAGGCTTTTGGTTTGGGCAGTCTCCAACTCCTGTTTGAGGGCGAGGATCCGGAGGGTATGGTCGAAGACGCTGCTGTGCTTGTGCTTGGAGAGGAAGAGGAAGTTGAAGACCCTTCCAAACTCATGGTGGAGGCTGTAGGCGTTTATGATAATTGCACTTTCATACCACATGTAACTCGCACTCACAGCACCTACACTGAGTCTGAGTCCGAGTCCGACACTAGCTCCTTGTCTAGCACAGAGTCGGAGCTTGTGCCCATTGGCCCTCCACAGCGTAGCTTTTACTTTGAGTTTGAGTCAACCGCTGTATTCCCCCCTTCTGAGGAGGCTGCTAATGAAATGAATGACGCTTTCGCTTACTTGCCGATTTTTGAAATAAACTGTTTAGATCCCGACGATGAAGGAATAGATCTCGATGGGGACGTCCCCAAGGAGATCCGTTCCCTCATCAATCGCGAAAATGAAAGGCATGCTCAGCCTTTAAAAGAAGAAATAATCTCAATAAATTTGGGTGATGAGGAGAACCCTTGATTGGTTCAGGTTGGTTCCGGGCTGTCCCCCAATGAGCTTCAAGAGCTCACAGATTTACTAAAAGAATTCAAAGAAGTTTTCGCTTGGTCTCATGCGGACATGCCCAAAATCGACCCGGAGATCGTCGAGCACAGGATCCCTCTCTTCCCCAACGCAAAACCCGTTAAGCAGAAACTGAGAAAAATGCGGCCCAATTGGGTTTTAAAGATAAAAGAAGAACTCACAAAGCAAATCGACGCCGGTTTTCTAATCGTAACGGAGTACCCCACTTGGGTAGCCAACATCGTTCCTGTCCCCAAAAAGGATGGAAAAATCAGGGTGTGTGTCGATTTCAGAGATCTGAACAAAGCGAGCCCTAAGGACGATTTCCCATTGCCGCATATAGACATACTTGTTGATAACACTGCAGGGCACGCTCGACTATCCTTCATGGATGGTTTCTCAGGGTACAATCAGATTCTCCTAGCTCCGGAAGACAGGGAAAAGACCACATTCATCACCGAGTGGGGGACATACTGTTATCGGGTTATGCCATTTGGGTTGAAAAACGCCGGTCCTACATATCAAAGGGGTGCCACGACACTGCTGCACGACATGATTCATAAGGAGGTTGAAGTATACGTCGATGACATGATAGTGAAAGGAAAGGAGCGGAAAGACCATCTCCCATCATTGAGGAAGTTCTTGGGAAGGATTCAGAAATACAGGATGCGTCTCAACCCGCAGAAGTGCACGTTCGGAGTCACGGCCGGAAAGATGCTTGGATTCATGATCACAACCAGGGGGATTGAAGTGGATCCTTCTAAGATCAAAGCCATTCTTGAGATGGAGCCGCCTCGATCCGAGAAAGAAGTCCGGTGCTTCTTGGGGAAAATTCAATTCATCAGTCGATTCATCGCCAAGTTAACCTTGACCTGCGAACCATTGTTTCGACTACTCAAGAAAGATGTGAAATTCGAGTGGAACGACAAGTGTCAGAAAGCTTTCGAAGCAGTGCGGATTTATCTCCAGAATCCTCCAATCTTGATGCCGCCCATCCCGGGAAAACCTTTGATCCTATACTTGTCCGTCACGCCCTCGTCAATGGGGTGCATGTTGGCACAAGAAGGAAAAGATGGGGTTGAAAGGGCAATCTACTACTTGAGCAAGAAGATGGTGGGAAGCGAAGAACGGTACACTTCATTGGAAAAGACGTGCTGGGCACTGATATGGGCCACAAAGAACTTGAGACACTACATGCTGGCTTACTCGGTGATACTGATTTCTCGGATGGACCCTCTCAAATATCTATTCGAGAAGCCAGCACTTACCGGTAAGTTAGCACGTTGGTTGCTCTTATTGGCTGAGTTCGAAATCAAGTACGTCACTCGCAAGTCAGTGAAAGGAAGAGCGGTGGCAGAGTTCTTGGCGGATCGTCCGATTGAGGGCCCAGAACACACTGAATTTCAATTTCCCGACGAAGATGTAATGACAACAGTTGACGAAACATGGATGTTGTACTTCGATGGAGCCGCTAATCAGAAGGGCTTTGGGATTGGCATACTGCTAGTCTCGCCTGAGGGGTCGCACATTCCCCTCGCTTTCAAGCTAAACTTCGAAGTCACAAACAACGAGGCAGAGTACGAAGCCTGTATTGTGGGAATGGAAGCTGCGTTAGAGATTGGAGTCAAGGTACTGGAAGTTGTCGGAGATTCCAACTTGGTCGTATCGCAAGCAAATGGAGAATGGAAAGTTAGGGATGAGAAGATGAAGCCGTATCATTAGCAACTCGACGAGCTTATCCCGAACTTTCAAAAGGTGACCTTCACGCACGTACCGAGGATGAAGAATCGCTTCGCGGACGCACTGGCTACTTTAGCATCCATGCTGGAACTTCCAATCGGGGTAAAGCTAAGACTTGTCATGATTGAGCAGAGGGGGAAGCACGTGTACGACTATGTCATGAACATCGACGAACCAGACGATGGCCTCCCTTGGTTCCATGATATTTGGAATCTCGTCGAGAAGGGGGAATTTCCTGCGGATTCAACTAAGAAGGATCGGATCGCCTTACAGCGGCTCGCGTCTCAATACATCATCTGCGGTGGGAAACTATACCGGCGATCTCCGTGCGGGGTTCACAAGTTGTGTGTTCACGGCGACGAGTCGAGAGCAGTAATGGAAGAGGTGCATGAAGGTGTTTGTGGACCCCACATGAACGGAATGATGCTAGCAAAGAAGGTTCTGAGGTTGGGATACTATTGGTCGACCATGGAGATAGATTGCATTGAGTATGTGCGCCGATGTCATAAGTGCCAGACTCATGCCAATCTTATCCATGTCCCGCCCTCGGAGTTACACTCAATGGCGACACCATGGCCGTTCTCCGCCTGGGGCATCGATGTTATTGGAAAGATCACTCCCGCGGCTTCCAATGGTCACAGGTTCATTCTGGTAGCAGTGGATTACTTCACCAAGTGGGTCGAGGCAGCTTCGTATAAGACGTTGACGGCCATTCAAGTGGCTCATTTTATCAAGCAAAACATCATTTATTGGTATGGGGTCCCTCAAACCTTCGTATTTGATAATGGTGTTCACTTCAAGGGAAAGGTTTTGGAACTCTTCGACGAGTTCAAGATTCAAGTGCATCATTCAACCATTTATCGGCCACAAACAAATGGGGCAGTCGAAGCAGCAAATAAGACAATCAAGACGATCCTCGAAAGGACTACTCAGTCAGCTAGGAATTGGCACGAACAGTTACCACTAGCTTTGTGGGGATACCGGACGTCTATTCGTACACCGACGGGGGCAACACCCTATTCTTTGGTGTACGGTATGGAAGCCGTTCTCCCTATCGAGCTAGAAGTTCCATCGCTGAGGGTCATGGCTGAGTGTGGAGTAGACGAAGCTGAATGGATCAGTGGAAGATTTGAGGAGCTCATGCTATTCGACGAAAGAAGGCTACGGGCATTATACCACATTCAGGGTTACCAGCGAAGGATAGCCCGGGCATTCAACAAGAAAGTGAAGTCGAGGGACCTGCAAGAGGGGGACATGGTAGTTAAGGAAATCCGTGCGCCGGTGTTCGACCTACGAGGAAAGTTCCGACCTAAATGGGCAGGGCCGTACATCATCAAGACTATTCTCTCCGGAGGAGCGGCCTTAATCATCGACCTCGACGGCAACGAATTCTCAAACCTTGTCAATTTGGATCAGCTTAAACGGTATTACCCTTGAGAGAGCTCGCTGGGCTGAAAACCGCAAGGGCGGGCGGTTCCAGGCAAAAGTTAGAGCAAGCTTGCTAGGTCGAAAACCCGAAAGGGTGGCTTAGGCAAAAGTTAAGGCAAAAGTCAAAAAAGAGCTCGCTAGGTCGAAAACCCGAAAGGGCGGCTCTAGGCAAAATTTAGAGCGCAAAAGGAGAGCGTTAATACCCGAGCGAACCCTAGCCCGAACTACGTATGGGCCTGATTCCCTTTCACGAGGGATACGTAGGCAATCTCACACTGAGGTTCGGTCCTAAATATCTCAAAAATCAAAATCCAAATTGACGAATCAGAACGTTTTCTCAAAGGCGCATGTGATTAACCAACCAAAAGGGGGAAACCCTTAATCAGCCAATTTTATTCAGATTATCTCTTTATTACAAGCTGAGCATGAAAACGAAAAACACACATTTTAACACACTCCTTTTATTTCAAAAACGGCAAAGTAAGCGGTCAACCCATCCTTGCTTCCACATCTCTCCTCAACCATTTGCGATACCTTCCGGTCGAAGCAATAGAGAAGAGTGGATCACTTGGGTCAGTCCTGCGGGCCTCCCACAATCGAACATAACTCCGAAGGCCCGGAATGGTGAAGGGAGGGAGACGAAGCACTTCAGAACCCGGCAGCGGCACTTCTTGATTAAGTCCAAACTGTCGGAGGATGCGGAAGGATGAATAGAAGGAGAAGCCTGTCAAGCTAGCCACAAGCACATGCGTCGAACCCATGTTACCAGCAGTCATAGCAGGGAGCCTCAGCCAATGGCACTGCCAAACGATGTCATCTTCCTCAGCAGAAGCAATGAAATCAGCCCAGTCATCCTCGTTACTGTACGTCGCTAGAAAGGGACAGTTCCATCCACTTGCACAATACCACCAATCATTGGCTGGAGGTGTCAGCAGGCTCAACTTGTCACAAAGCCACATCTACCCAAAAAGAGAGAAAACAAGTAAGGAGCCAGATAAAGCCTAAGCCGAGTGTTGAGGTAAAATGAATGAGAGAAATAGAAAAAGGAGAGCTGAGTGAGGTCCCTAACCTGCAGCAACAGCGGGCTACCACCGAAAACCCTTGTGCGACCAGCATGGACAGCGTCTAACCCCATCAAGGTCTCGGCAAGGACCAAGGGTGCAACATCCTTGCGAGCCTCAATCTGAGAAGCAACACCCACCAATAAGGAACTGGGCTGACCGACGGACGGAACCAACAGAAAAGCCGCCAAGAGACAAATGCAACAGGCCGTCATTCGTCGACCTTGGTATTCGAAGTCTGTTAAGTCTCCGGGTGGACTGAATCTCTCGTACAGCTGCACGATGTTGATGGCATTGCCCCGAGTGAGAAACTCAGCGACATTTCCACTGACACCTAGCTTGGCTTTCAGAATGTTCTTCATACTCTCCCTAAGCATTGGGACAATGGGCTCCGTGGAGTCGTGACTTCCAAGGTAAGCATGGAATTCCTCGACGGTGGGGCATAGCTCTTGAGAACCAAAGCGAAAGACGTGCACTTCGGGATCCCAAAAGCGCACCGCCGCATGTAGCAAGACAGGACGGATTGCGATCTCCCGGAGATGCCTAAGAGCGTAAAGTTGGTGTCCTCGGAAGTTCAGCCAGTCGATGCCTTCGAGGCTGTCCAACCAGGGACGGAGCAAGGCTTGGTTTAGCAAGGCCATGAGGGGAATGGGTTTTTGGAAGGAAAAAGGGTTTTTGGGAGGAGAAGAATGGAATGAGGTGTGAATGAATGGCCAAAACAGGAGCTCTCTATTTATAGAGGTCTGGAGAATGCAATGCCAACTCTCACTAGCCTTGGAACTCTTCAAGCTCAACATTTTCAAGACAATTTTAAAAATTCAAACTTTGGAAATTTGAAAAAATGTTGGAAAAGCCCAAGTCTTGCTTTGGGAAGTTGTTTCTGCTGGAAACAGATGGTGCAAGGTTACAAGACGTCTTGGAAGTGTGCATGGAGAGCAAAAGGGCATGGGAACAACTGGTGAGTGGCATTGGGAAGCAACACTGGCCTGCCAATGACAGCAGTCCCGAGCGCTCGGGAGAGAAGTCCCAAGCGCTCGAGACCACTCCCAAGCGCTCGAGAGTGCTGCTATTTTCTGCAGTTTCTGATTCTCGACATTCCAGCCTCAGTTCAATGCCGCAAATACATTCAACTCAAATCAGAAGGTTCTCAACATGTTCCCAGGGGATACAGCGGTTTCCGTTACGTGTTTTCTTGCATATTTGTTCTCGTTCTTTGAAAAATGCTAAAGTTTCCAAGGTTTTCATCCCTTGAGTACGTCGAATACCACGTTAAGCGTGTTTTATTGAACCCAACGATACGTATAAGTCGCAATATGCATTACTGGCTGTGTGGCGTGATCGTGTGCGCATTAACATTCTTGGTTCAAATTTTTGTCATTCAAAAGGCCCGAGATCATTGTTTTCGAGTGTATGTGTGTGTCAATCCTCGCGTCAAGGGTATTTTGGTAATTCTCACGGTCCTCGCAGGTCACGACGATCACCGTCAACTATGCAATGCGCTTGTTTACGATCAAAAGCCCTTAAATCTAAATTTCATGGTTGATCGCTCAAAAATTGGCAGTTGTGTGTCGATGTCAAGTTTTCGTTCCTACTTTGAGAGTATCGGTTGAAATGCGCGTGCTCTTCACTTTCTTTTGAAGCTAGACAAACATATTTCATAAAATACAATTCTTAAAGGGAGTGCGAAATGAATGCGAAAGAGCGAAATGCAAGCTTTCATAAACAAATACAGTATTTACAATGAGCATGGAAGGAAGTACAAAAGCTGGGTGTAGACACCCCAATCTGGGCTTCCAGATTAGTTTACTTACGGTATTTGATTCCCCGATGATGAAATGGATCAAGAACACCCAGGAAATGTCGAGTGTTTGAGCTTTGAGTGTTTGAATAACCCTTGAACCTAACCCAGTCTTAAGCCACTTCCAAAAGCCAAAAACCCTACTGACGTGCGCCAGGGCGCAACCATCGCGCGCCCGGGCGCACCGTCGCGCGCCCGGGCGCACCGTCGCGCGACGGTTTGGAACCAGTGTCGCGCGACAGTTTGGAACCATCGCGCGACGGTAATAACCTGTCCCCATCACCTTTATTCATCTGGGCAGCTTAATTACCAATTAACCCTCAGCCAGCCTCGTGGCTGGCTGACCTCCATTCTTTGGACCAGACCTGCCTTTCCATTAGTGGAAGGTGCTAAGCCTATAAGAGCCCCCTTTGTTTCTCTTTCAAAGGGTTCCAAAAATTGAAAGCAAAAAGGTTCTAACCCTAGCCCTTTGTTCATCTCTCCTTCATTAGCAAGTGCAACATTTGGTTTCCAACCTAGCACCCTAAGAACATAGTTTGTTCTTCCACTCAAACACCACAAACAAACTCAACCTCAATTCAAAGCTCAAACACTTTTCAAACCTCAAAATTCAAAGGTATATCTTACCTTTGTTCTGCTCTCTGTTCTGATCCCTGAGGGGGGCTGGCAGGGTCAAGGCTGGTAATCAATACCAGTCCTGGCCCTAAAGCTGGCAAGGTTTCAAAAACCGTGCAACCAACATACCCTCGCGCGACGGACTTAGTCACGCGCGCGCTTGTCTCAAGCATCGCGCGATGGTTCTCGTGGGGAAGGGATGTTGGTTCTTTCCTGTTTTATTGTCTTAATAATTATTATGGATCACTGTTAAGCATGCTAATAATCAGTTTACTGCTTTTCTTAGAGCTTAAATTGCTAGTTTTATATCTCAATATTCATTTCTGTTCAGTTTGGAATGCCCTTGGGATCCCCTGAATCTGTCTCAGGACCCCAAGCATGTAAAGCAATTCCTGGAAGTCAGTCAGGAGTGTCGCGCGAGGTTTACTCTCTGTCGCGCGACGGTTCTCTGATTTCCATGAATGGCCCTTGCATGGGCAACTTGGCCCTTGGCCTCTGTTTTGATACCCCCACTGTTTAGGGGTTGTGTTTCATCTTATTTGGCTCCTGCTTGGAGTATTGTGTAATAATTAGCATTTTACAGTCTTCCAATACACTGCTTGGTTTGCTTCCTGGGTGTGCACTGGTCCTTCCAGAGCCCAGAAGGGGATGATTTTGGGACTGTGGTGAGATGACAACACTCGCGCGAGAGTCAGTGTGTCTCGCGCGATGATTGACTTGCGTGCAGATCTGTTCAGGCATGCAAGTTGATCATCGTGCAGGGCAAATCTGCCCCGAGCCTGGTTTTGGCATCTGATCGCTGTTTCAAGATCATTCCGTTTATTATTCATCATGCTACTCGTCCATGCCATCTATCATCCTGCAAACATGTTACAGTTTTAATCCCCGATTAACTGTTCCCCCGCCCTAATTGGCTAAAATTGATTAATAAAAGAAGAATCGCAATGTTTTCAAAATGCCTAAGTAGAGACCGATCTCCGGATTGGGCGAGAGGGGTGCCATAAAACCCTTCCCCTCTCGTAACCTGACTCCCGAACCCAGATATGGTTATGACGGACTGGTTCCTTAACTTTTTCAAATCAAACAGCGCGGCAGGTGCTTCGAAATACGGTTCCTTGAGTGTCGGACCTTCAAAACTCAAGTGGCGACTCTGTATTTTCGAGCGCTTGCCACTGGCGCTCGCGCTCCCTCGATTTTTCGAAAAAGGGGATTTCCAGGGCATGCTGCCCACAGTGGCGACTCTGCTGGGGATGATCGAACTAATATTGATCTATACTTAGAGTTTAATACACTTGGGAACAATCCCTTAAAAAGTCTGTCAAAACGGTTAGCTTCGCGCTGCCGAAGGTTGGAATGGTGATTTAACAGGACCTCGTGTCCGGCCATTCTAATCTGGGGCTTTTTTGATTGTTCGCTTGCGTAGTTTCCTCTAAAGATGGACTAAATAAAGTGAGCCAAATTTGAAAAGGCATTTTGCGATTTTGCGATTCTTCTTCTCTTAATCAATTTCTAGCATTCTCATTTGCATCGATGTGGGATAAGCCTCGTTGGATCGTTTTGGCAATCCGGCACGGTTTACCGGAGCCCGGGGACCCCGAATGACCGACAACCTTCGACGATGATGGGTCATGCTACCGTTCGACTATTACTCTGCGAAAAACGCGGGTAACGGGAGGTATATCTGTGGCCCTAGTCCGAGGAACCCGTTACGAACCAAAACCGGCCTTTTGCATATACAGAGCATTAGAACTCTCCAATCTAAGACAGGTACCCGCAGGTTAAGATCTACTTGCATCTAGCCCCGTAACTGCCTACGTGTTACTGCTTTCCCTATCGCATGCACTGTACATACACTGTTTTGCATAGGAACATGCTTAAGGCTGTTTTGTCTTTCGAGTTTGTCTTGCGCTGTCTAAGACGTTGTTGGGCCCGATGAGGAGTCGTTCATTCTGTTGAATGTTCGTTATCAATCGCAAAGTCCTTAGTTCAATGAGACTTTGAGAAATCAAAATTTACTACATCCTTGGCTCGTGCCCGTTTAAGGATTCAACCGACAATGTGGAACAACAAAGTGGTGATGTCGTGTCGCTGGCGCCACCCAGGTTGAAGTGCATTGTCACTATACACCGCCGTGTTCAAGGTTAAGGTGCCATGACATCAACACCGGGTTGTTCCAAATTCAAAGTCGAATCTTCGAAAGGGACTAGCCAAAGATTTAGTCTATTTTGACATCTTTTAGGATCTGTCGATCTACTCAGGGACACATCGCCGAAAAGAATTCTGAGGATTCCGGCAACGTCTGAAATATTGTGAGGCAAACTCGTCTCTGGTTCTGTACATGCATGCATACATTACGTTTCTGCGTAGGAGCATGTTTAGGGCGGCTTCTAAGTTGTCTCTCGCTTTCAAGTCTGTCTTATGCTTATTAGGATGCTGCTATGACCCGATGAAGAGTCGTGCATCTCGATGGTGCACGTTGTTAGTTTTTCAAAAGTCCTTAGATCAACGAGACTTAGAGAAATCAAACCTTACTAAATCCTTGGCTCATGCCCAGTTGAGGATTCAACCGAACATAAGGAACCACAAAGTATTGATGTCGTGATATTGATGTCATTTTGGTTATCGTGCTTCGCACGTACACCGCCCCGGCTAAAGCGCATTGTCGCTCACGCCACCCAGGTAAAGGTATCACGCCATCAATACCGAGTTGTTTCTAATTCAAAGTCGAATCTTCAAAAGGGACTAGCCAAAGATTTAGTCTGTTTTGACATCTCTTAGGATCAGTTTGATCTTTCCAAAGGATATACCCTCGAAAAAAAATATATCCGAGGATTCCGGCAGCATCCGAGCATCATGAGACAGCCTTGTCTCTAGTTCTAGAGTCTAGGAGGACACTGACAACGATGATCTCTGCATTTTTGTTCTTTCAATTCTTTCAATAAACTGCTGAAAGGGCATCACTGAGCTTTCATTACTTTACTGTCAAAGCTTCGGGCCATTGCACCAAGCAAAAGAGTACCGAAAAGAAGAGCCAAACCTGCTTAGAAGAGTCTGCCAGGGCTATTACACCTTTGCTTCCAAGGTCATATCACCTACCTCGCTCATCAATTCGGAATGGCAGTACAAATGGAGCTGCTGAGCTCAGGAAAGCTGTAGAAGAATTGGGTCACAAGATGGACAAACAGATGATTATGGTCCAGGAACTCGTTGGCCTTGTTTCCTCCACAGCCTCGCAACCAGATATGGGGCTGGTCAAAGAACCTTCTCAAGCCTACCACCCTCCAACAGTTGGAATCAAGCTGTGCTCAGGAGACATGTTCAAAGACCTGGCTGAGTTTCATGAGGCCAGGACTCATTCGAAGGAGGATGCTGATTCCTTGTTCAAAGCCTTTGCCAAAGGGGAGGACATGCTTAGTGATGAATTCAGTCCTGAAGGCAAAAGAATGCATCCTGTTGATGAGGCAAATTGCAAAGCAGACAAGGGTTCCGCTTCGGATTCTCAGTTCACTCGCCGGAACCCACCAAGGACTTTCTCATGCTTCTCTACGCCTTTAGCCTCAATTTATGAAAAGCTCCTCGATGCTGGTTCCATCAAGCCCCTCAATCCAACTCCTCTACCCAAAAATCCATCACCCAATTTCAAGCATAACCTCTATTGCACCTACCATCAAATGCCTGGCCATTCTACCAATGCCTGTTTTCGGCTTCGACATGCCGTTCAAGATCTTGTCGATTGTAGTGTCATCACAACTCCACCTCCATCAACAGCCGATATTAACCAAATTCGAAGCGCTCAAAGCCTCCGATCTCGAACCCAACCCCGGAGTTTCTCTGTCTTAGAGGTATCTCTATCTGCAGTAATGGAGAAACTCGTCAAGTCTGGGCATCTCAAACTTTTGACCCCAACTTCTCCACCCAAAGTCTTTCCAGCCAACTACAATACCAACCATTTCTGTGCCTTCCACCAAATGCCTGGCCATCTCGCTGATGACTGCCTGCGTCTCCGACACGAGATACAAGATCTAATTGACGATGGCACGGTTCAAGTTCCACCAAAGCCCGATGTCATTTCCGACTCCTTGCCTCAGCACGAGTCTGACCCTCTGGTTGGTCAGGTATCTATAACCTCCACTCAAATCAACCCGAGCTCCACCATATTCAACCCTAGCCACTATATCATCCCAGCACAAATCAACCCAAACCCATCGTATCCATCCCGTCCGAATCGGAGGTTAACATGATGGTTGTAGGTGGGGCAACCGAGGTTTTCACTGCCAACGTCTGGTTTGACAGTGATGAGGGGCTTGCAAAGGAAAGGACCGTTTGGTTGAGGTCCATCATTCAAAGGAGCATCAAGTAGGTTTGGCTGAAGAAGCTGAGGAAGCCAAAGTGCTGCTGCTTGGGCCTAACACCTGCTGGATCCTACCTCTTTTTGTTGAAGCTAAGGGTAGCTTTATAACAATTGCATTTTCAAAACCACGTCTAGTTTGCATTGGCGCCTTGTCTGAGTCTGACACAGTTGCGCTTGTCTAAGTCTAGCTCCGAGTCGGAGGTTGTGCCTCTTGGCCCTCCACGTCGTAGCTTTTGTTTCAAGTTTGAGTCTGTTGTACTTGGCAACCCCGAGGGTTTTATGATATGCATCGTCTTGCTTCTACATGCTTCGCTGGCTTTTATATAAACTGTGTCGACCTTAACGACGAAGGGATAGATTTCGATGGGATCATTCCCAAGGAAATGTGTTCCCTCGCCGAAGGGAAGACGAAAGGCATGCTCGGCCTATTAAAAGAAGAAGTAATTTCAAATAAACTTGAAAGACAAGTATAACCTCCCGAAAGGTTCATTTGGTTCAAAGCCGCCCCAGAGGAGCATTGCGCCCGGTCAGACAGGCTCGAAGAATTCATAGACGTCTTGGCATGGTCTTACCAAGTCACGCCTCGCGTTTGATTTTGAGACAAAGAAGCATCAAATCCCCTGTTATCGGGTGCCAATCCAGAAAGCAGAAGCACAGAAGGCTCCGGGCCTTGTACCATGTTCAAAGCAATAACAGTGGCGTTTCGCCAAGCACAAATGAGAAAGTGTGCACAACGGCCCGGAGCAAGACGTTTCCAATCGAAGCACTCTTGACCCTGCGTCATCAAAGCCATTTATCTGAGGCTACAACCAAAGGCCTTCGACCTCGACAGCAACAAATTCAATACCCTGAGTCGACCTGGATCAATTCAAATGTAACTTTTCCCTGTGAGAAGCTCGTTGGGCTGAAAACCCCAAGGGTGGGCAGTTCCAAGCAAAAGTTAGAGCAGCCTGCTAGACCAAAACCTATGAAGGTGGTTTAAGCAAAAATGAATAGGCAATATTCAAAAGCTCGCTAGACCGAAGACCCGAATGGGCGGTACTAGGCAAAAGTTAGAGCGTAAAAGGAGAGGTAAATACTCGAGAGTTAACCCTTGGCCTGAACTACGTTTTGATCTGATTCCCCAAAATGGGATATGTAGGCAGTCTCTCATTAAGACTCGGTCATATTCTATCAACTTGGATCCATGGTTGTTGACCTGAGTCCCTAGCTTGGGATACGTAGGCAGTCTTTCTTTGAGACTCGGTCACAATCTATCAATTGGATCCATGGTTGACATTTTGGTACACATCAAAGGTCGAAGAGGATCGAAGATCAAGACAAGCTTCATTGGAGGAACCAGAAGGGGGAAAACCTTCGTCTTTCAATTTTATTACCAAACTGCTTCTTCAATTTACAGGCTGAGCATAAGTCTTAAAAAAATAATTGAAGCATCAAAAACAGAACGAAATGCTGGCGAGGCCTTAACAGGCTCACAGTTTATTCTAAGTTCAGCGAAGTCTGGTGTAAGCAAACGCAGCGCATTTGTTCAAAGCGATACGCGTTGGTCTCAAACCTGCGCACTCTTCTTGCAATAGACAGTAGCAGTCTGCTACCCTCGAATGTCGTTCCAGGGGCTCCAAGTCTTGTCATGCTGTGCAAGTCATATGGACTTAATGTGACTGCACGGGGGTATCGGTTTCAGTCCGGGCCTATACATGTCATAATCTGCGTCTTATGTCCATTTTTGCGACATTTTTCCAGTTTTTCAATCAATTGTCATATCGGGATACTTTTCTCGATTTTGTTTGTACAGGTCTTTGTACCTTTTGTACTTTTCGTAAGTGTCAGTTTCACCTGTTCAGGAATATTGTGAGTTTTGGCACATTAATACCCAAAATTTCATTGTATTCCATGTGTCTAAGGGTTCGCATTGTACCATGGTTCTCTTTCTCCATTTTTGTTCGAGCTAGGCGAGTCCGTACATATGTGTGCGTGTCTGTGTGTCGATTCAAAGCACTTGTCAATACAAATTAGATATTAGTGGTTAGCTTTTGCATTCTCTTCAACACTTGCAAAAAGAGAGTCAATAAACTGGAAAACACAATTGTTGCATTGCTACCCTAGTATCCATAATCCGCAAGCAGCGGAATCTTTTGAAGCAGCAGGGGCACGTCAGCCCAAGGCCAAGCAAAGCATCTCTGGGGCACACCTGCCCAAGCATCGCAGAAAGGGCACGCAGGCCCAATTCCAGTGCTCAAACGTCAACTGGGGCACGCCAGCCCGTTCAGCGTCTTTCTATCTGGGTGCGCGTCTCAGAGGCACAGACAGTACGGTAATGAGGCTCAGTGGTAGTCCTTAGGTGTCGTTGTCCTTCTAGGAGCCGCCCTAAGCTTGCATCTGCATTTTCAATATTTTATACATGTCATTGCATATTGTGTGTATATCAAATGTTGAACACAGGAAAAATCCATCAAGCGACAAAGCAAGCCTGCCCGGTATCGAAGGCAGCAAGTAAACAGCCCAGCAGTTGTCACCAATTTCTCCCCAACTGCAGTCCGCCTTGCTTCTATCCATGTTATCCACTGTTTGTGCTACTTGGATCAACACAACGACAGCCGGTCCTGTCCAATCTTCAGTGGCCTGATCGTTCTGCACACTGATTTGATCGTTCTGCACACTGATTTGCCCATTTCTAATCAACGACAGCCGGTCCTGTCCAACCTCAATGGCTTGATCACTTTTTATAGCGATCCGCCAGTTCAAATCAACGACAGCCGGTCCTGTCCAATCCGCCAGTTCAAATCAACGACAGCCGGTCCTGTCCAATCCGCCAGTTCAAATCAACGACAGCCGGTCCTGTCCAACCTCAACGGCTCGATCACTTTTTATAGCGATCCGCCATTTCAATCAACGACAGCCGGTCCTATCCAGGCTTCAACGGTTTGATCATTTATACTGTTGATCCTCTCATCCAGGCTTCAACGGTTTGATCATTTATACTGTTGATCCTCTCATCCAGGCTTCAACGGTTTGATCATTATACTGTTGATCCTCCCATCCAGGCTTCAACGGTTTGATCATTTATACGGTTGATCCTCCCATCCAGGCTTCAACGGTTTGATCATTTATACTGCTGATCCTCCCATCCAGGCTTCAACGGTTTGATCATTTATACTGCTGACCCTTTCATCCAGGCTTCAACGGTTAGATCATTTATACTGATGATCCTCCTGTCAATTTTTCCAACGGCTTGATCACTCAGCACAATGATCTCCCCGTCCGCTATCAACGACAGCTGATCCTGTCAATTCCCCCAACGGCTTGATCACTCAGCACAATGATCTCCCCGTCTGCTTTCAACGACAGCCTGTCCTGTCAAGTCCACAAACAACGACCAGAACATCGTTCGATGGTCCGTTCATCCGCAACTGATTGTTCCCCAGGAGAGTCCGCCTTGGCCTGTCCCGAACGACAATCACCCTCAGTCTAGCCGAAAGTGCATCTTCCAGCAGGCTTATTGCTCTGTCTCGGATGGTCTTTGATAAGGAGATTGGCTCGGATTGCCAACGAGATGGAATTCAACCTACACGCCTGACACCACCTACCCGTGTTTGTTGGAATACTTTGTGCCGAGGATAGCTTGATCAGTAATGACGGCGTGCCCCGTCCAAATCTGCAGCGACAGCCTGTTCTGTCCAAATTCAATCAACAAGTGACGGTCTGTCCGTCCATTCAACAATCAGGTTCTGTAAGTATGCTTGTCTACTTTGCTAATATGTTCCTGCTCTGGATTGCCTTGAGGGTGTCTAGAAACCTTTGGCGTTACTTGTACCAATTCAATGGTGCTCCAAGTGCCATCAAAGGGGGCTATAGACACCCCAATCTGGGCTTCAATTAGTTTACTTACGGTATTTGATTCCCGATGATGAAATGGATCAAGAACACCCCGGAAATGTCGAGTGTTTGAGCTTTGAGTGTTTGAATAACCCTTGAACCTAACCCAGTCTTAAGCCACTTCCAAAAGCCAAAAACCCTCCTGTGCGCCAGGGCGCAACCATCGCGCGCCCGGGCGCACCGTCGCGCGACATTATAGAACACTCGCGCGATGGTCAAACTGCCAGATGGACAAAGTTTGGCCGGTGACCCTCGCGCGACAGTTTGGAACCATCGCGCACGGTAATAACCTGTCCCCATCACCTTTATTCAGCTGGGCAGCTTAATTACCAAGTAACCCTCAGCCAGCCTTGTGGCTGGCTGACCTCCAGTCTTTGGACCAGACCTGCCTTTCCATTAGTGGAAGGTGCTAAGCCTATAAGAGCCCCCTTTGTTTCTCTTTCAAAGGGTTCCAAAAATTGAAAGCAAAAAGGTTCTAACCCTAGCCCTTTGTTCATCTCTCCTTCATTAGCAAGTGCAACATTTGGTTTCCAACCTAGCACCCTAAGAACATAGTTTGTTCTTCCACTCAAACACCACAAACAAACTCAACCTCAATTCAAAGCTCAAACACTTTTCAAACCTCAAAATTCAAAGGTATATCTTACCTTTGTTATGCTCTCTGTTCTGATCCCTGAGGGGGCTGACAGGGTCAATACCAGTCCTGGCCCTAAAGCTAGCAAGGTTTCAAAAACCGTGCAACCAACATACCCTCGCGCGACGGACCCAGTCACGCGCGCGCTTGTCTCAAGCATCGCGCGATGGTTCTCGTGGGGAAGGGATGTTGGTTCTTTCTTGTTTTATTGTCTTAATAATTATTATAGATCACTGTTGAGCATCAAAATAACCATTTTACAGCTTTCTTTAACTTAAAAATGCTAGTTATACCTTTCAATATTCATTTCTATTCTGTTGGAGTACCCCTGGGATCATTCTGGACCTGTCCCAGAACCCCAAGCATGTAAAGCAATTCTTGGAATCAGTCGGGAGTGTCGCGCGAGGTTTACTCTCTGTCGCGCGACAGTTCTCGGATTTCCATGAATGGCCCTTGCATGGGCAACTTGGCCCTTGGCCTCTGTTTTGATACCCCCACTGTTTAGGGGTTGTGTTTCATCTTATTTGGCTCTTGCTTGGAGTATTGTGTAATAATTAGCATACAGTCTTACAATAAACTGCTTGGTTTGCTTCCTAGGTGTGCACTGGTCCTTCCAAAGCCCAGAAGGGGATGATTTTGGGACTGTGGTGAGATGACAACACTCGCGCGAGAGTCGGTGTGTCTCGCGCGATGATTGACTTGCATGCAGATCTGTTCAGGCATGCAAGTTGATCATCGTGCAGGGCAAATCTGCCCCGAGCCTGGTTTTGGCATCTGATCGCTGTTTCAAGATCATTCCGTTTATTATTCATCATGCTACTCGTCCATGCCATCTATCATCCTGCAAACATGTTACAGTTTTAATCCCCGATTAACTGTTCCCCCGCCCTAATTGGCTAAAATTGATTAATAAAAGAAGAATCGCAATGTTTTCAAAATGCCTAAGTAGAGACCGATCTCCGGATTGGGCGAGAGGGGTGCCATAAAACCCTTCCCCTCTCGTAACCTGGCTCCCGAACCCAGATATGGTTATGACGGACTGGTTCCTTAACTTTTTCAAATCAAACAGCGCGGCAGGTGCTTCGAAATACGGTTCCTTGAGTGTCGGACCTTCAAAACTCAAGTGGCGACTCTGTATTTTCGAGCGCTTGCCACCTGCGCTCGCGCTCCCTCGATCCGGGCCCTTGCATTTTTGGAAACCGGGATTTCCAGGGCATGCTGCCCACACTGGGGCTAACACACGCCCAATCCTGACTATCGGGGCACGGAGGCCTGAACAAAATCAAGGCACGCAGGCCTAGAAGCTACAACTACCTCGGCACACAGGTCTATGTACGAGTAAGCTAGCAAGGCAAAAACCTAAGACTCAGACACGACGAGTCCTCTTCCGCTGGTGGCCCTCGGGCTCTGTGCTGTCACTCTCGTTGTCGTCATCACCGTCATCGTCACTTGGGGAGCCAGGAGCAGTCTCTGAATCCGTCGTCCATAAAACACGAGACTCAGAAGACTCCTCTGACCCCTCCTCCTCCTCCGACTCCTCCACGCGAGCGAGTCTCTGCTGGGACACCGCCCTAGGAACAACCTCGAACTGTCCAGCCTCTGCAGCGGGCCGCGACACTCTCTGTGTCCCTTGTCCCCGTGTGCTAGCGGAAGCTGGAGAGCTCGCGATAGCCTGAGGTCGTGCCCTGGCTGAACATCGTGGCTGCACCTGCATATCACAAACATGCGATCATTTTTATACATGTTTAAAATTCAATTGATTCATTGAGGTACTATATGTGCAAGCACTCTCCGCTGCCATAAATTTGGCACCGTCCTAAGGGACACCCTTTAGTTTCTCCGCTGCCATAAATTTGGCACCGTCCTAAGGGACACCCTCGATTTCTTCCTGCCATAAATTTGGCACCGTCCTAAGGGACACCCTCAGTTTCTTCCTGCCATAAATTTGGCACCGTCCTAAGGGACACCCTCGGTTTCTTCCTGCCATAAATTTGGCACCGTTCTAAGGGACACCCTCAGTTTCTCCGCTGCCATAAATTTGGCACCGTCCTAAGGGACACCCTTTAGTTTCTCCGCTGCCATAAATTTGGCACCGTCCTAAGGGACACCCTTTAGTTTCTTCCTGCCATAAATTTGGCACCGTCCTAAGGGACGCTCTTTAGTCTTTTCCTGTCATAAATTTGGCACTGTCCTGAAGGACACCTTTTCTGCCATTTGTTTACGCCTGCATGTTTGCATTTGCCCCAAAGAACTACGCTGGTCTGATCCCTGCAGAAAAGGGTATGTAGGCAGTCTGAAAGGACGCGACCGCATGCTTCAAATGTTGGTATGTTCTTTACTTGCATTTGATTTTGAGTTGAGGATTTGATTTGGCTCGAATTGGGCTGTCTCAATCTTTGGACGGCACTCGTATCCATGCATGATTTGGCACCCTTTCTTTCCCACCATAACTGTAGACACCCCAATTTGAACTTGTCGAATTTCCTTGATTTGTGGCCCGGAGGCTCCCCGATGATGACTTTGGATTAAAACAAGCCTCACACCGATCGAGACTTTGCTCCTTGAAAGATTTGAAAAGGGAATAAAAATGGTCAAAAGCATTTCCAAGCGCTTGGGAGTAGTCCCGAGCGCTTAAAACCATTTTCCAAAACCTCTGGCCTGGCTCACTCTCGAGCGCTCGAGAGTTAAGTCCAAAGCGCTCGAGACTACTCCCGAGCGCTCGAGACTGATGTGTTGCCCAATGGATGGCAGTATCACCCACTATCCATGCAACTCATCATTACCACCATCTTGAGCCGGCTGATGATTCAGTCAACACTCAACCTCTAGTGGCAGAGATCTTCAGGCCAAGGATTTTCCCATTTAAAAATGTTTTATTCAAATCCATTTGATTTTGAAAACCATAGGTTATTTTGCCTATAAATACAACTGGTCTTCAGCTGAGCCAGGGGCTTGGAGGCTGCGAAATTTCCTCTCTCTAGAACCACTCTCCTCTCTCTCTTGCTCAAGGCAAAGGTTTTCCAAACTCAAACTCATTTTCCAAACTCCAAAGGTTTTGAAAATCATTAAGGAAAAGGGCAAGAAATCCAGAACACTCTCTGCTTCTGGTCTCTTGTGTTTTCCACTCTGCAGTCATATTTCAAAGCTATCCCAAAGAGCAAAGTTCAAGCAAGAGGTAGAAATCTTTACCTTTGATCACAAACAAAGAGGCTGTTCTTCCCTTCTGAGGGGGGTCTCTCAGCCTGACCCAGTCTTCAATACTGGGTGCATGGTTGGGAGACCTTAGTGTAAAAACAAGAGCAATGGGGTACAAAAAACGTTTTATCAAAACCCTTACTGGAAACACTCTCGAGCGCTCGAGAGTGCTCGGGACTGTTCCCAGTTTCATGCATGGTTCTTTGTCATACAGTAGGCTGGGAATGAGGTGCACTCTTAAAAGAAGTGGTTTCATTTTGGCATGCATGCACGGAAAATCATTTTCCCCCAAAACAGAAACATTTCTTACAAGTTTTAATGAAAGATAAGGTTTTTCCAAAGTTAAAAGATGATTTCCTCCTGGGGAAGATCAAAACAAAGGTGTTTGCATGTCGAGTCAATATCATTTCCTGTTTAAAACAAACCTGACATGCAGCGCACTCCCAAGCACTCTGGACCATTCCCGAGCGCTCGGGAGTGCATGAATGTTACTGCTTTCCATTCTCCCAGTTTGCTGTGTTGCATGACTTCATGCATGGCTGAATGTACCTATTTGCTCATTTAAGCTTGTAGATCTAACCTTGTTTGGGCAGGGATACATGATCTGAGAGATTGAGGGCTTATCTCAGTCTGTCAAGTTCTCTGTTGAGCCTCTAGCTTGTTTAAACTTATTTCAGTTTACAAGTCAGTGCATTATATCTTGTCAATACTAACAAGTTTTGCAGGTTGAGAGTGTCAGCACTCCCAAGCGCTCGGGACCACTCCCGAGCGCTCGAGAGTGAATGCAGTGACAGGATTTTATTTTCAGTTATCTTGCATATTGTGCATGGCTATTTCATCCCATCCTGTACACATGCACCAGTATACACCTCTTATTTGGTATAACTGTGGATATCTGCTAGTTGTTAAATGAAACAAAATCCCTTTTAAAAATCCCACAAAAGTTTAGTAGAGACCGATTTCGAATCGGGCGAGGGGGGTGCCGTAAAACCCTTCCCCCCTCGTAACATGGCTTCCGGACCCTCAAAACGATCTCTGGTTTTCAATTTCAAATCAATCATTTTCAAAACAAAACGGTTTCTCGGGCGATAAACCATAAATCCGGGTGGTGACTCTTTCAATTTTTCAAATCAAAATATATTTGGCGACTCTTCAAAATCAAATTTTTCGAATCGATCTCAAAACGGCACGAGGCGCGCGATTTTCCAATTGGGCCGCCCCGATCTCACCCGGGGCTGTGGTAGCCCACAAGTCGTTTGGGGAAACTAGCAATACCCCTATGCCATATCCACATTGGTTTGATGCTCCATCAAAGTAAAGTTGCCAGGTGTCGTCCAAGAGACATAAGATATTCTCGTCGGGGAACATGAAGTCTTCTGCCTCGGTTTCTGTCACAGGGTGATCTGCCAAGAATTCTGCCACAGCTCTTCCCTTTACTGATTTCCTTGTCATGTATTTGAGGTCAAATTCTGCTAGCAGCAATAACCACCTAGCTAGCTTCCCGATAAGTGCTGGCTTTTTGAAAAGATATTTGATTGGGTCTAAACGAGAAACCAGCACCACCGGATGTGCTAACAGGTAGTACCTTAGTTTCTTTGTGGCCCATCCTAGCCCCCAACAGGTTTTCTCGAGGGGAGTGTACCTTGTTTCATAGTCCATCATTTTTTTGCTGAGGTAGTATATGGCGCACTCTACTTTGGCGTCGTTCTCTTGCCCTAGCATGCATCCCATGGATGTGTCTGTTACTGAGAGATACAGAATTAATGGCTTCCCAGGAATGGGCGGCGACAGTACAGGTGGATTTTGAAGATATTCTTTGATTGCCTCAAACGCTTGCTGACAGTCTTGGCTCCATTCAAAATCAGTACCTTTCTTCAGTAGCTTAAAAAGGGGTTCACAGGTAGTTGTGAGCTTGGAAATGAACCTGTTGATGAACTGTACTATCCCCAAGAAGCTCCTTACTTCCTTTTCTGTCCTAGGTGGTGATATTTCCATGATAGCCTGTATCTTGGAAGGGTCTACTTCGATTCCTCTTTGAGTGATGAGAAATCCCAACATTTTTCCAGCCGTTACCCCAAAAGTGCATTTTTGAGGATTAAGACGTAGTTTGTATTGCCTAATCCTCTCAAAGAACTTTTGAAGCGCTTCATAGTGTCCTTCCCTTTCCTTTGATTTGACTATCATATCGTCGACATATACCTCGACCTCTTTGGGCATCATGTCGTGCAGTAGTGTTGTCGCCATCCTCTAGTAAGTGGCTCCAGCATTCTTTAACCCGAATGGCATCACTCGGTTGCAGTAGGTTCCCTAAGGCGTAGTGAAGGTGGTTTTCTCTCTATCCTCAAGAGACATAAGAATTTGATTATACCCAGAAAACCCATCCATGAAGGATATCAATGCATGGCCTGCGGTGTTGTCTACTAGCTCGTCTATGTGGGGTAATGGGAAGTCATCCTTTGGACTGGCTTTGTTGAGATCTCGGAAATCTACACAGACCCTGATTCCTTCAGTTTTCTTCGGTACGGGAACAATGTTAGCTACCCATTGTGGATATTCGGTGACTATGAGAAAACCGGCGTTGATTTGTTTGGTGACTTCTTCTTTTATCTTTAAGACCCAATCAGGGCGCATACGTCTTAGCTTATGTTTAACTGGTTTTGCATCAGGATGAAGGGGAATTTTATGCTAAACAATTTCAAGGTCTATTCCAAGCATGTCCTCGTAAGACCAAGCAAAAACATCTTTGTATTCTTTTAGCAAAAGGATTAGTTTTTCATTTTCTTGAGAAGATAGTGTTGCACCAATTTTAACCATTTTGGGCTCGTTTTCAGAGCCTATGTTTGCTGTGATTATTTCCTCAGAAAATGGTTTAGCGTGCCTCTCTTCTTCTCTTTCGATGAATTCTAGAATTTCTTTTGGGATTTCTTCCTCAAAATTTGGTTTGTCGGAATCCACACAATTGATCATAGGCAAAGTGAAATACTCTAAATCTTCCTTCTCATTGCTAAGATTGTCAAAAGACATTTTGGAGTCAAACTCAAAATAAATGTTACGCCTCGGCGCTTTGACCAGGTTTTCCTTGCTAGACTTAGTAGTTTCAAAAGATGAAAAGTTAGACTCGGACTGAGTCGACTCGGAGTCGGAATCGGAATCGAAACTAAGATCAGAATTAGCACTTTTCATTTTGTATTTTAGAGTATGTTCCACGGTCCAGTTAGGGTAAGCCCCTTTTTCAGCATCCACAATCAGTTCAGAGCAGTCTTTTTCATCACCAAGGTTGATCATCAGCACTTCACTGTCACCTTGATTCACACGTTCATCATTGTCACCCTGCAAGTCTTGGAGGGCCATTTGATTTGCTATTGCTGTTATCTCTTCCAATTGAGCTTCAATCTCTGCTTCGTCGCTATTGTCGACTCTTCGTGTGCCAACAAAGCCCCACCAATTACCAAAGCTATCTGTGATGGGGTGGATCACCCTTATTTCATTGTTGGTGACCCCCTCATCAAAGAGTAGGTTTAGTGATATTTCGTCTAGTGGGTCGTTGTCAATAGACTCTTCTTCCTTTGCTTCTTCAGTTTCGAGGTTATTGACCTCGTCTATCGGCCAATAGTCGTCGGTAAGTGCATAGGGGTCATAAAAATAGATTGGGACCCTGCGAAGCCCTTCTTCTTCAATCATGTCTTCTACTTCTTCTTCATAAACTGTTCTAGCGAATATGACATGGTTGTCTTCAATGATAGTTACCATAGGCTTTGGTTGATTTACCGGAGTGATGTATTTGGAGGGGTTGAAATCCTCAGCAGCAGAGTGGAGTGGGCCAGACAGGTTGGTGACAACTTGAAAGTGCGAATCAAACGTGGATAGTGATGCAGTCATTTTTCTTGAAAGCTTTTTGTTTTAGTTAGATTGATCGATCTTACCTACTGTTCATTTGACTTAGAGAGACTCATAAGGTTTTACCTGCAAAAGAAAACTTTACAACATACATATATACAATGGGTGTGAGGAAGAACTTTTGCAAGCAAATGCAAGTAGGTTCCTAGCATGTAGGTTCCTGTCTTAGTTTGATAAGTTCTATGGCTTTCTAATACATGAAAGGTTTAGGTAGTCTCAGGGTGCTCCGTTGTCAAAGGACAGCAGTCCTTCCACCAGCCCATCATAGGCGGTTATTGGGTGATTCCCTTTTTGATATACCACTAGGTACGAGTGACTGTGGAGTTTGCTGGAACCCCTAACATAGCCCGTGTCATGCTGGGGTATCAGGTGAACTCAACGAGGTTGCCCGCTCGATGCATATGATGAATGAATTAAACAAGGCATATATTAGTCTTATGTTGAACTTTCTGGTTATGGCTCTCATGTCCCCAGCAGAGTCGCCAAAAACTGTAGACACCTCCATAACGGGGCATCGCCATACAGATTGATCGTTTGTTGCTTGATTAGTTGCTTGCTTCATAAACCAAGATCGTGGACATTCCCATGGCTAGAAACATCGCCACACGATAGCGGTCATCATCAAAACAGAGTTGCCACCCAGTTTATTAAAACTAGGAAAACAGATAGAGATTCTGGGTATGGGAGCCAAGAGTACAGTAAGGGGAAGGTGTTAGGCACCCCTCTCTGCCCAGCCGTGAGACTGGCCCATAGTTATTCAATATAAGACATATAGATGCTTTGTTTAATTCTAACACATAGTCTGTTTAATTAAGCCTTTAAACAGTAAATAAGGTGAGCCAATGCGATAAGTAAAGCATGTATCAGAAAGCAGAATACAAAACAAACTGTCCCAGGGAGATGGATCCCGCGGCCGGTGAATGGATGTCACGGCCGAGGGATCCTCCTGGTTTTATGTACCGGCCGAGGGATCGAAGCCCCGGTCGGTGTTCTACCTCACACCAGACAGAAAAGTTAGTAAATAATCAAAACACTACGATTAAGATTTAATACAGTGAATAAAACAAACCAGAGGCCGTTGGGCCTCACCACCTTGATCCCTCAGTTGCTTGATTGCTTCGGATTGATTGTGATTGACTGATTGCTTCTTTGAAAACCCTAGGGTTAGGGTTTGAACTTTGGGGTTTGATTGTCGGATTGATGGCTGCCTTCGGGAGGTTAGGGCATTTGAAGAGAGGGTTTGGGAGAGTATTTCTGCAGAGTTTCGTGGCTTGAAAGGGTGTGGAAGTATACGAATTTTGTGATTTTCGTTGTTGTTGTATTTTCGAAACCCAAAGGCCCTTTATATAGGCAATTGGTGACTCACTCTGGCCAATCAAAACGCACGATTGCAATTGCAATTGCAATGCAATGCAAACTCTTCATGGTAATCTCTGGACGTAGCCCGAACGCATCGGGAAGGTAGTGTAGTTGGAAAAAGGACGATCTGGCGACCGAGCAAAGGATCTGGCGGCCGAGGAATGGATGTTGCGGCCGAAGGATAGATCTTGCGGCCGAGGGATTGATCTCTCAGGGAGATTTTCAAGCAACAGGTTGCTCGGGTGAAGAAATGATGTTAAGGTCGTGAGATCAATGTTACGGCCGACAGATGGATTCTCTTAGGATTTCGTATTTCTGTCTGAAAGGCTGTATGGCTCTGGATTGGGTCCTCTAAGTGGCTCAAAGTTCTTACCATAAGTCCATGGGTTCACGAGAAGTCAATCAGCAATCACTGTATCCATTTCATCATCGGGATGGTCCCCAAGGTGGGACTTGAAATAATTGTTAGGCCAAATTGGGGTGTCTACACGAAGTATGTGACATCATGAGTCGCCACGGCATGTGAATTGTCAGATATTGGTACGAAATGTCCTTTCGGGGACACGTGTCACAACGCAAATGGCTCGGTGATCCGGCGCCCTGACCTCGGTACAGAGCCCTCGCTGCGGACCGTCCGATGGGGACACGTGTTGAGGATCCAACGGCTTGTTGCATGACGCTTCGTTTCCCGCGCGACCCTTCAATGTTTCATTATAAAAAGGGGGGAACAGGAGAGAGAGAAGGACATCCTCTCTGTCGATGTCGAACCGCCGCCATTTGCTTAACCCAGACTTTGGTCTTGATTTCGAGTGATTTGGCAACAAATCTTCATACCAAACTCAGGTATGTTGATCTCCATATGTTAATCATCATGTTTTGACCATTTTTTTCGATTTTCTCGTCGTTTTTTATACGAGTTGTGGCGGAGACGCCGCTCACCGGTGTCTGGTTCGCGGCGGTGTTGGTATTCTCTGCCACTGTTCTTGATCTTCCCGAGGCCCATACTCATCCCGAGGCCTATCTTCAACCCGAGACCGTAAGAATAGCTTCAGGCCCTAGGGACCCTTCCCGAGGAGGGGTATCCTGAAGTACCGAGGTCTGGAAACTCCGAAGAGCGACGACCATTCTATCCCGAGTACTAGATCATCTTGCTTTCCCCTCAGTGTATAGCTAACGGGTTTTTGCACATTCTCTTTCTCTGCTAGGTAGGGGTGAATGGTCGTCGAGATCTCCTCAGGAAGTTTCAGTAGTTCATCCACTTCTGTTGAGACTTCCGAGATCATCCTCGAAGCGCTTCGGATCTGAGCCTTTTACCGAACCCCGATCGACCAAATTGAGCCGCTTGACCCCTCTGTAGCTGGTCGTGAGGTCACGTCGTTTGATCCTCGGGGAATGGAGGCTCCCAGTACATCAAACCAAGGGCCGGGATCGTTTGCGAATGCTCCCGAGGAGACTAGGGGACGCAGGAGACCGATGAGGCCATGTCCTTACAAAAACCAGTACTTCAATGGCACACCGGCTACCTATGCCGAGTTCAAGAGAGTCTATAGCATTCCGCCGGATGTCGAGGTCCAGCTGCTTTCGAACAGCAACCCCAAGGATCTTCCTCACCGGCAGGGGGAATTGATTTTTCCTCTGATGGCAATCACCGAGGGGGGAATCAGGTTCCCCCTCCACCAGTTTGTTCGGCGGGTGCTCCGAACCCTAACTCTCACCTCCTCCCAACTCACAGTGAACTCTTACCGAATTATCACCAGCATCATAGAGCTGAGGAGGCAATACAACCTGATCTTCGGGCTCGAGGAGCTTGAGGAATATATCTGTGGGGAGTTAACCGAGAACACGCTCGGTACTATCTCTCCTGTCGGACGGGCTATGACACATTTTTGATTGACCGCCTGCCCGACTCCGAAGAGTGGGCGAGTATATATGTTTCGATCTTCGGGAACTTCATGTTCGAGCCCGGGGAGAGCGCGGACACTGCAACCACGGTCCAGTTCGAGACCGGAACTACTGGTCGGTAGAAATCTTTCCTTAGCATACACCTCGCATATTTTATCTTGTCTCGTATATACTGACTTCCCTTCCTTTTTGATGATTCCTTGCAGCCGAAGGGGTCATGCAAGAGCTCCGAGAGAGAGCAGTCCGAGCATGAATCACTACTGCTTATGCCCTCCCTATCACGAGTCGGTATGCCCCTGATTTGCTCGGTTACGTCCCCACTTACACCAGCTATTTGAAGAAGAAACCGAGGTAGTAGGGAGTCCCGAGGGCAGGTCGAGGACGAGGGGGAGGGAGAGGCAGAGGAGCAGGAAGAGGAGGAGACGGAGAAGGAAGCGCGCCTGAAACCGAGGGAAGCAACTCAGGACCTCGTGGTATTATAAGGGAGGGGATTGACCGAGAAACACTAGAGAGGACCGGGATGAGCGGTGAGATGGCAGGCCCCGGAACTCGGGAGGTGTTGAACCTAAGGTGCCAAAGGCCAAGGGGCCGAGGCAGGGGATCTGTGCCCAGAACGCCTGGAGCCGGGACTTCAAGGGCCATCCCCGTTTCCCCTGAGGAGCCCCCGGAGAAAAGGGCTCGGCATGAGGAAGGGGACGGTGGCCGAAGAAAAGACAAGGAGACGGTCGCTGTTGATGAGGAGGATCGAGGGGATGAGAGGGGGGAGCAGACTGACGATGGGGAAGAGGGCAGCTGGGTCCATCCGAAGGATCTCCCCTGGGCCCCGGAGTTCCGTCACTATGCCGGCCGCTTGATCCACCATGCGGACAGCGTTGTGAACCTCGGCACGGCGTTTGGGATGCTCCGGGGCAGCATTCTCCCTCGGGATGCCAAGGCTGTTCAGGGCCTAACCGAAGATATCACCGGGGAGATAGCTCAGGCACTCTTCACTGTAAGTTGTTGTTACTCTCCGGTTTTCCCTTCGGTTAGGCGTTTACACTTGTAATATTTTCCTCTATCTTCTGTTGGCAGGCTGGCGCTCGGGCATTGGTGGTCAATGACTGATGCAAAGCACAGGAGGGGGAGATTGAGGAGCTGAAGGAGACGCTTGCTCGGAAGGAGGATGACCTCAAGGTGGCTCGGGAGACCTACGATCTCTACCTCGTAGATTTCCAAAGGTGCGATTGAGAGAGGGTGCTTGCCGAGGCCAAAGCCACTAAGGCCGAGGAGGACGCAACCACCCTGCGGGTCGCCCGAGCCCGAGAGGTTGACTTCGCAAGGAACAAAGGCTACGATGAAGGCTGGGACAAGGCTGGAATAGAATATAAAAAGCAAGTTCGGGAGATCGAAACCGAGCTGTACAGGGATCGCTTCTTGGACGGACTTCGGTTTGGCCATGAAGCTCTTCTGAAGAAGTTTGATCTCCCGGAGGATTCGAAACTCTGAGTCCTGCCCGAGGCTCCCCCCGAAGAGCTTGTCATGCCCGAGGAGGAAGATGAACAGGTGCTAAATCCCGAGGCGGAGATTTTCCCCGAGAGCCATGCCAATCCTGATGCTATTGCTCCAACCGAGAATGTGTAGGAAGAAACCAGCTCTCTCCCCCTCTGAACAAGAAATACTTGAAACATTTGGTTTACTTATTTTTTGACTGGACAGCTCCGGACATTTGGAGTTTGCTGATCCAGGGCTTGTAAATATTTTTTGTTGACAGGCGCCGAACAGATGGCTGAAGCCTGATCGGTTGTAATAGTTTGACTTAGGATTTCAACTTGCAATTCATTTCGTAATTTCTGTGAATGAATGTTTTCTTTTCCTGGATACTTTGTTTGTCTCTGAGATGCTTGTATGGTTTTATGGTTGTAAGCGAAGGGTACCTTTGCCCCTGCTTCGGTTTAAACGTTGTGGAATATCAGTACAAGTTTTAACCGAAGTACTAACCGAGGCAATCTCAAAAATGTTCGTCGAAAAATTGAGCTATTTGCAGCCCCTGCTTCGGGCGGGCTTGCTTGTGTGAACAGTCGAGGGTTGACCGAAACATCTGAGCGTGTTACTGAAGCCCCTACCACCGGCTGGGTAGTATAGGACCGAGTAAGTTAAGCTGAAGCGAATAGTTAGCAGTTTTTGAATTTTGTATGCCCCTGCTTCGGTTTAATTTTCCTCGGCCTCCAGTTAGGAGATTGGTTTTGAGAGACAAACTCGTGGTAAGGTGAGGCTGCTTAGATTAGGGCTAGAGTCCCGAAGGGGAAATGGCGTCGGCCATGACTTCGGGATGCAACGAATCCAAACAGTGGATGACTTATTGGTAGGTCGGTATAAGGGGCTCTGGATAAATACCGAGTGTCCTTAATGCGAGCGACTGAAAGTCCGAACGACCGAGGAGGTCGGGGTGACTTGGTGAGAGTTCTGTCCGAGGGGGTTACTCGGGGAGGACAGTCCCTGAAGTCAGGATAAAACGGTCCGAGCAAAGACGAATCGAGTACGAAGAGTAAATGACAAGATCAGACAAGAATGATAAGAAAAAGGAAATTCTCATTGAAACTTGAGTGGAACTTGCCATTACATAAGTGAGTTGGTCTTCACCAAATAGCTTGGAAAATAAAAAGCTTGCAGAAAGAAAGAAAGAGTGGATGGGTCCTTGGCACCGAAGCTTGGCTAGTCGTAAAACTTCTTCAGGTTGTTGGCATTCCAAGTCTTAGCAATTGGAGAACCATCCAACTTCTCCAGCTTATAATTTCCTGAGCCGAGGTGCTTGCGGATTTGGAAGGGGCCTTCCCAATTAGGCATCAATTTTATTTTCTTGGATTTCTCCATCACTTTCTTCCAGACAAGATCTTCCGGCTTGAATGACCTGAGATGGACGCTACGATTGTAGCCCTTGGCAACCTCCTACTGATATGATGCAAGCTTGATTCTTGTGTTCTCACGCACCTCTTCGGCCAAGTCGAGGTCCGAAGCGATATTGTCGTTATTTACCGACTTGTCAAAATTTTTGGTTCGAATTGTTGGGAGCCCGACTTGGAGGGGAATGACAGCCTCAATGCCAAGGAGAAGGGGGTGCGACTGGTGGATCGCCGAGGTGTAGTACGGTAGCCCCAGAGCACCCTAGGTAGCTCCTCGACCCACTTGCCCCGGCGCGATTCGAGTCGGCGCTTCAGCCTGGATGATATTGCCTTGTTTGCGGCCTCGGCCTGCCCGTTGCCCTGGGGGTAATATGGAGTGGAAGTGTCCCATTTGATGCCGTACTCGTCTAATAGGGCCCGGTATTTCTGCCCAGTAAACTGCCCCCGTTGTCAGTAATGATGGCAAAGGGTACACCGAAGCGAGAGATAATATTCCGCCAAACAAAACGGATGACGTCTGCTTCTTCAATGGTGACCATGGGCTCGGCCTCGACCCATTTTGAGAAATAGTCAGTGGTGGTGAGGAGGAACTTAAATCCTCCGGGACCGACGGGAAGCTTTCCAACGATATCCATGCCCCACTGGGAGAAGGGCCATGGGCTGGTGAGGGGGCTAAGGTCCCGAGCCGGCTGATGGGTGATATGAGCGAACATCTGGTACTTTCGACAGCGCTTTAAGAACTCTTCGGAATCCTTCTTCATTGTTGGCCACCAATACCCTTGAGTGATGGCTCGGTGCGCGAGGGAGCGTCCGCCGGAGTGAAAACCGCTGTCCCCAGCGTGGAGTTCTTCAATGATGCCGGGCACTTGGTGGGGGTGTGCAACCAGCAAGTAGGGACCAGCGAATGACCTTCGGTAAAGCTTGCCGTTTGGGTTTAGCTAGAAGAGGGCGGCTTTATTGCGGAGTCGGTGAGCGTCCTTCTTGTCGGTGGGGAGGATGTCATCTCGTAGGTAGCCAATGATCTCGTCCATCCAGCTCGGGCCGAGCTCTATGTTGAGTATCTCGTGGCTCAATACTTCGAGCTCAAAGCTGGGCTTGTCAATGGAGCTGAAGGAGATGGAACGATGTTCCGAAGCAAAGCAGGCTGAAGCGAGTCCGGCGAGGGCGTCAGCATGAGCGTTCTGTTCCCTGGGAATGTGTTCGACGTGAATGGGCTTAAAACCTTTGAGAAGCCGAACAGCGGAGCTGAGGTAGGAACGCATTCGATCGTCCCGAGCCTCGTATTCTTCCGAAAGCTGGTTGACCACTAACTGAGAATCACTGTAGATTACAAGCTCTTCGATGCCGAGGGCGTCGGCGGTCTAAAGTCCGGAGATGAGTGCTTCATATTCGGCCTCGTTGTTGGAGGCTGGGAAATTGATGGAAATGGAGCTTTCATGTAGAACACCGGAGGGAGAGAGGAGTACAATCCCAGCCCCGGCGCCTCGGCTATTAGAGGCGCCGTCGACATACATCTTCCAAACATCACCGTGGAAGAGTTTCCAGGCGGTGCTAGGGTTTGCTTGGAGAACGCCTTCGGGGCGGGGGGCCGGAATTGAAGCAAGGATGTCGGCTGGTGTGAGCTCGGCGATGAAGTCGGCGAGGACCTGAGCTTTGATTGCTGTCCGAGGCTGGAAGTGGATTTCATAGTTCGCGAGCTCGACGACCCATTGGGAGATTTGATTAGAGAGGTCCGCCTTCCGAAGGAGTGATTTGAGTAGGTACTCGGTAAGGACAATGATGCGGTGGGACTGGAAGTAAGGGGCAAGCTTCCGAGAGGCGGAGACGAGGGCGAGAACAAGCTTCTCCAATGGAAGGTAGCGTGTCTCGGCGGGGGTCATTGTCTTACTGGAGTAGTAGATGGGATGGTGGTCACGTCCCTCCTGTTGAACGAGGACCGAGCTTATCGCATGCATGGAGACGGTGAGGTACAGGAACAAGTCCTCTTGGTCCCGAGGTGTTACGAGGAGCGGGGCCTCGGAAAGGTAAGCCTTCAACTGCTGGAGGGCTCGGTCACAGTCCTCTGTCCAATTGAAGCTGCGTCGGCTACCTTTGAGGAGGGCGAAGAATGGCTGACATTTGTCGGAGGAGCGACTGATGGATCGATTTAGGGCGGCGGCCATGCCCGTTAGGCGTTGTACATCCCTCTTGTTGTGGGGAGCCGAGAGTTTCTCGATGGCAAGGAGTTGAGCGGGGTCGGCTTCAATACCGCGTCGTGAGACGAGGTGACCGAGAAATTTACCGGAGCTGACACCGAAGGCGCATTTCTCGGCGTTGAGGCGGAGCTTGTGCTTTTTAAGGATTTCGAAGGCTTCGGCGAGGTGAGTCAGGTGATCGCCGGCCAGCATGCTCTTGACCACCATATCGTCGATGTAGGCCATCATGGTGTCTCCTAGTAAACGCTCGAACATCTTGGTTATCATTCGTTGAAAGGTTGCCCCTGCGTTTTTCAGACCGAAGGGCATAATGAGATAGCCGAAGATCCCGTTGGGGGTGATGAAGGCTATGTTTTCAACATCTCCTTCGCTCATGGCAATCTGATGGTAGCCTCGGTAGGCGTCCATAAAACTAAGTCGGTCATGGCCTGCCGTTGCGTCAACGAGCTAGTCAATCCGCGGGAGGGGGAAAAAGTCCTTCGGGCAGGGATCATTTAGATTAGAATAATCAACGTAGACCCGCCACTTGCCATTCTTTTTTTTGACCACCACGGTATTGTCCAACCACTTAGGGTATTGCACTTCTCGGATGGCCTTCGCATTTAGGAGCCGGTTGACTTCTTCAATGACAGCTTCGGAGTGAGCTGGGGAGGATCGCCTCACTTTTTGTACGACTGGGCGCTTGGCTAGGTCACTGTTGAGCTCGTGGCAGATGAACTTGGGGTCGACCCCGGGCACCTCATAGGGAGTCCATGCGAAAACTTCGATGTTGTTTTTGAGGAAATCCACCATGTCGTTCCGCTCGGTGTCACTAAGTGAGGAACCGACAAGGAAACAACGGGAACCGTATTCGGTAATGGGGATGGTAACGAGGTCTTCGACTGCTTTCTCGTCGATTGGCCTGCCGACGTCCTCCAAAACCTGGGCTTCGGGTACTTCAATGAGGTTGACCCGGGAAGTCTACTTACTGATTCGGACGGCGTTGACGTAACACCTTTTGGCCGCGGTTTGATCGCCATATAAGTCTTCTAGGCGTCCATTAGCACCTATGAAGCGGACCACCTGGTGATAAGTAAAGGCGATAGCCTTTAGCTTATGGAGCCAGGTGCGCCCGACAATTGCGTTGTAAGGGCTCGAAACATCGACCACCACAAACTCCATATCAAGGACAATAGAGCCTGCACGGACAGGGAGAGTGATCATGCCGAGGGGCCATACTAGGGCCCCGTTGAAGCCGATGAGGGGGACTTCGGAGGGACGAAGGTCGGTGTCTGAGAGCTTCAGGTCCTTGAACAGAGAATAGTACATGACCTCGACCGAGCTGCCCTGGTCCACGAGGACGTGTCGGACGTTGAAGGTGCCGATGCGTAGCGTGATTACGAGGGCGTCATTATGTGGGAGTTGGACTCGGTCGAGGTCCTTCTCGGTAAATGTAATTGTCCACTTGGATCTGTCGTCGGTCCAGGGGCGCTTCTGCTCGGGACCGACTAACATGACCTGTTTGGAATAGGAGGCGTCATTCAGCTCGGCACGGATGATACGAGCGGCTTCGGAGTTCAGAGGGCCGTGAATAACATGGATCGTCTGAGCTTCTTTTTCGGTGTGGGTCTCGGCCTGTTGTGCCCATGCCCTTGTCTTCTCGTGATCAATCAAGTTACCGAGATGGCCTCCGGCAACAAGCTGCTCCAAGTAGGCCTTGAAGGGCTTGCAGACGGTGGTAAAATGACCTTGTTCGTTGTGGTAGCTACATCGGACGATCGGGTTTTTAATTTTTCCGTTTTCAGTGCCGAGTTTCTGGTTTGGAAAGGAGAAAAAGGGCTGATCCTTTACTTGGTCGATAATCCGGTAGATGGGAATGGTGAAGACGGTCTTTTCAGCGTTGAAGTCACTTGGCTTCGGTCCCTTCCTCAGGGACTGCTTGATATTGTTGACTTGCTTCTTGGGTGTTGAAACTAGGGCGGGAGCCGGAGCAGCCACCGAGGCAGGTGCTGTTTTGGAGCTCGTGGACTTCTCGATGCCTCTTTCAGCTTTGGATTCGATGAGCTGGCACCATCCCTCGATGCGAGTCATGAGGTCCTTCATGGAGTTAGGTTTGTGGCGAGCGAGGTCGTCGTAAACCTGCTCGTCCTGGGAGGTGAGGCCGAGCTTGAACCTACGGGCAGAGATGACACCATCACAGCCTTCAATTTCGTTGAACAATTCCCAGTAGCGACCGGCGTACTGGCGGAGTGTTTCGTCGTGTCGTTTACGGGGGGCAAGGAGAGAGTCGATCTCCTTCTCGTGCTTGTTGCTCGTGACAAACCGAGCCATGAAAGCATCGCAGAGGGAGTCAAACGAGGAGATTGACTGGGCGGGGAGCTGGTTGAACCAAGTTAGGCCCAGGTTCCCGAGGCTTGCGGGGAAGACCTTACAGAGGAAGGTATCGTCCGAGGGCTCATTACGGAGAAAAAGGGACATAACGAGCTTGTACTGTACTAAGTGAGTGTACGCCTCGGTCTTGCCATCGTACTTGGCAAATTTGGGTTGGGTGAAGCCTTTCGGGGGGGTGACCGAGTTGATCTCTCTTGTGAAGGGGGAGGTCGTGAGTCTCTCGAGTCGGGCATCGCGGTGAGGTCGGATCGAACGGTCGGGACCGTCTGGACGCTCGGTCGCTGTATGCTTCTTCAGGATCAATTGGTCCAATCTCTCATACTCCTTCCTCTTCGGCTGAGCGCTTCCTAACTTCTGGGGGGAGCACTCATGCCGATGTTTCTTGTAGCTATCTCGAGCGTAGGTGTGGGCAGCATGCCCTCGGAGAAAGGATTTCGTTCCTTTTCGCCGTTGCGGCCCTTTTTGGAAATCGAGGGAGCGCGAGTGGAGAGGCAAGCGCTAAAAAATACAGAGTCGCCACTTGAGTTTTTGAAGGTCCGACACTCAAGGAACCGTATTTCGAAGCACCTGCTGCGCTGTTTGTTTGAAAAAGTTAAGGAAAGCAGTCCGTCATAACCATATCTGGGTTCGGGAGCCAGGTTACGAGAGGGGAAGGGTTTTAAGGCACCCCTCTCGCCCAATCCGGAGATCGGTCTCTACTTAGGCATTTTTATGAAAACTTTTGTGATTCTTCTTCTTTTAATTAATTTTAGCCAATTAGGGCGGGGGAACAGTTAATCGGGGATTAAAACTGTAACAATTTGCAGGATGTGATCAAATAATAACATGGATGGATGGCATGACGAGCAATAAATGGGATGAAGCCTAAAACAGCGATCAGATGCCAAGACCAGGCTCGGGATGGATTTGCCCTGCACGATGGCCAACTTGCATGCATGAACAAATCTGCATGCAAGTGAACCATCACGCGAGACACTCAAACCCTTGCGCGAGTGTTGTCATCTCACCACAGTTCCAATTTCATCCCCTTCTGGGCTCTGGAAGGACCAGTGCACACCCAGGAGGCAAACCAAGCAGTTTATCAAAGGACTGTAAAATACTAATTATTACAGACAGCTTGAAAATGGAACTGAATAAAAAGGAAACACAACCCCTAAACAGTGGGGGGATAAAAGGAGGCCAAGGGCCTAGTTGCCCATGCATGGGCCATTCCTGGGGTTCAAAGAACCATCGCGCGACAGAGAGTAAGTCTCGCGCGACAGTCCTGACTGGACTTCCAGGAATTGCTTTGCATGTTTGGGGTCCTGAGACAGGTTCAAGGATCACCCAAAGGCATTCCAAACTATTTGAGACAAATAACTAAGCTACTGTATTTTGTTTTGCATGCATAACAGTGATCAATATTTGAAAATGAAGCTCAACATGCATACTAATATTGCAAAAATAGTAAATGGCTAGCCTCCCTTCCCCACGAGGACCATTCTCTTGCTGACACAAGTGTCGCGCGAGTGTTGTGGACCATCGCGCGAGGGTTGAGCTGCCACGGATTCTTGTAACTCTGCTGGCTTTAGGACCAGGACATGGTATTAATTACCAGCCTTGGCCCTGTCAGCCCCCCTCAGGGATCACAACAGAAACAGGCCAAACATTATACCTTTGCTTGGAAAGGGTTTGGAAATGGATTGGATTGATTGGTGAAGCCTTTGACTAAGTGTGTGTGTAGAACACTTAATTGGAAGACTAGGAAGTGGTTTGGGTTAGTAACTTTGTGCTAGAGTGCTAATTGCCTTGTGAATGGTAATTAAACTTCTTAACCATTTTCTTGGAACCCTTAACATGGAAGACCAATGGGGCTATTTATAGGGGAAGTGAATGGGCTAGGTGGTGGCAAAACATGGCTTTGCAACCAGCCAACAAGGCTGGTCACAACTTGGTGGATAGACTAGCCAACAAGGTGAGTGGGAGTGGTTGTGAGGGTGTGATGGTGTAACCTGCCAGAACTCTATTCAGTTGAGGAAAACAGGGTTCCAGCCCATGGGGACCCATGTGACACCTAATCATCACAAATCCAGCTGGATTATGTGATAATGACAGGAGAAAACCATCGCGCGAGGGTTCGAAACCATCGCGCGAGGGTCAACAGTCAACAGTTTGACTTTGACCACACCTGGCAAGCTGAGTATTGCGCGAGGAACATGAAGAGTCGCGCGACAGTCAAATCTGACCCTAGGATTTTGACTGAAGGTTCAGAAGGGTTCAAAAGGTTTAAGCAGGGTTCTAAGCACTCCAAACTCAATCCATTCCCAATCCAAGCTCGTTTGATCCGATTTCATCATCGGGGAAACAAGAAAACTGTAAAACAAAGTAAAACAATTGGTAGACCCAGATTGGGGTGTCTACAGTAGTCCCTCTTTGACGGCACGCGGAGCACCATTGACTGGTACGGGTAACGTCAAAGATTTCTAGACACCCACCAAATCCGCCCAAAAGCCGATTAAATGGAAAAATGCAGACGAATATATAAAAATACCGTGCACCAAGGGGAAATTGAAGATCGGACGGATAGATCGCCGCTGGTTGATGATCGGACGGATGGATCGTCGCTGATTTGATGATCGGACGGATAGATCGTCGCTGATTGATGATCAAACGGATGGATCGTCGCTGATCGAAGATCAAATGGATGGATCGTCGCTGATTGCAGATCGGACGGATGGATCGTCGCTGATTGCAGATCGGACGGATGGATCGTCGCTGATTGATGATCGGACGGATAGATCGTCGCTGATTGAAGATCGGACGGATGGATCTTCGTTGATTTGATAATCGGATGGATGGATCGTCACTGATTGATGATCGGACGGATGGATCGTCGTTGATTTGATGATCGGACGGATAGATCGTTGCTGATTGAAGATCGGACGAATGGATCGTCGGTGATTTGATGATCGGACGGATGGATCGTCGCTGATTGATTATCGGACGGATGGATCGTCGTTGATTTGATGATCGGACGGATGGATCGTCGTTGATTTGATGATTGGACGGATGGATCGTCTCTGATTTGATGATCGGACGGATGGATCGTTGTTGATTTGATAATTGGACGGATGGATCGTCGCTGATTGTGGGTCGGACGGATGGATCGTCGCTGATTTGTGGGCGGACCACTGCTGGGGATGCAAACATCTTCGGGCTTGAAGGCAAAGCTTCCAAAATGACCCTCAAATTTATTGTACAACATATCAAAGAGCCATGGACCCCAACAGAGAGGCAATTGAGATTGGGCCGGACCTAGAATCTGGATTGGGCATGAGGCCCAAAACGAAGTGTCGCGCGACACTCAAGAACCATCGCGCGAGGGTTTCTAGTTAGGGCTTGGATCTGAAAAGGCCCAGACCCGGCCCAAACCCGTTCCACTCGTTTAAAACGTCGCGGGGACGTTACAGACACTGTACGAGGGCTGTTTCAAACCTTTCAAAATCCACCCAACTCTCATCTCTCCTCTCAAACCTCTCTCAAACCCTAATACATCCACGAAATCAACACACCCACACACACCCATTATCATCCATGGCAGATCACGGTGGTGACGGAGGTGGTGGCGACGTTATTGATCAACCGGAGGACCGAGGAGGGCCAATGGGTCTTGAAACGGTCGATCAGATGGCGGCGGAAGTCGGTACAGACGCCGGTGCAGCGGTGGCAGGCGGCTGCGAAGGCGAACAGGGTCGCGAGCAGGAGGCTAGTGGTGACGAGAATAGTCGCGCGACAGAGGAGGAGGCTTGCGCGACAGTGGGAGCTGAGGAAGCAGAGGCTGCTGTCGAGCCATTGGGGTCGAGCATGGCAGTGGAAGAGTCGGTGGTGACTGGGGTAAGTCCAGACGTCACAGGAGACATTGGTACTAGAGAGCAGCCTCGCGCGACAGAGGAGGAGCCTCGCGCGAGGGTTGAAGCTGGAGATAACAGTGGCAGTGGGGCCGGAGATGATACTGTTGAGCCAACCGGGTCCCCGCCGAGGGATTCGGCGAAGGGCAAGAGCATTGTAGATGCAAAGGAGGAGGTCACAGAGACTCCGATTGAGGTCCGAGAGGAGGACATTTTGTTTCGGCCCGCGGTGACGTCGTCGAGTCATAGGCCGATCACAAAACACGACGTCGCCGAGTTCTTGACAGACGAGGCATTGGCGAGGCTTCTTGAGGACAACCCCCTGATTGGGGAGTTAGTCCTAAAGGCCAGGGAGGATCGTGCCCGGGCCATTGAGGCGTCGGAGGCCGCGGAGAGGGCCGAGAGAGAGAGACAGGAGAGAGAGGAGCTTTTGAGAGAGGCGGAGGCCGAGGAGAGGGCCAGAGCAGAGGCACATGGGCCTAGGGTTATGGCCGTGGCGGAGGCGAAGAACACGAGTCGCCTGGGCTTTTCAGCGGAGGCATATGTGCTTCCTACGCCGCACCTCTTTGTGCCGTCGGGCATTGGGGCACGCATACCGTCGCGGAGAGACTACGACGACGAGCAGGTGCTGAGAGATCCCCGGGTCCACATTGCAGCGACATGGATGGAGGTATATTCCCAGAAAACACCCTTCGTAATTTGATATCGATATTCTTGCTTTGATAGTTCAAATTCGATACTTGCTTAGAACATGCTTGAACTTAGAATTGCATAGATAACTTGCGGGCCAAAGCATGCTAAAACTATGTACTTCTTGTAACGTAGGCCCAACATGTAATAACTTGAACTTGAACTAATCATCCGTTGTAGGCTTCATTGATTACCTAGAACTTGAAAATGAGAACTCTGTATGCACGGGAATCTAGAATAGCACACCACGCTCCCGAGTCGAGCCATGGCATAGAACTCAAGCTGAACATGTGTCCTAGGCTTCATTGATTACCTAGAACTTGAGAATGAACTTCCTGTATACTGATAATCCCTTTTGCTGCTTGTCTTTGTGACTGAAACAGGCTGGAGCGGGACAGAGGGATATCCGCGGCTTCGGGGGCGCGTGCATGTCCTTACGGCTGTATGAGGGGCTGCCTGAGAGAGTGAGGCGGCTGGTGGATGAAGCGGGCTTCGGGGTGTTCGTGCAGACTTTGACCCCTGCGAGGAATGACCACGCCGTCCTTGTAGCACTTGCTGAGAGGTGGAGGGATACCACCAATACCTTCCACCTACCTCCTGGGGAGATGACAGTGACGCCTGCAGACTTCGCAGCGATCACAGGGCTGAGGGTTGGAGGTGAGCCCATCCCGTTCCACTCGGGGATCCAAGAGGATCGGGCTGCTCTGGAGTGGTTTCTGGGCAAGGCGCCCAAGATAGAGGAGGGGATGGCGAGGTACGACCAATTCAAGGGCTACCTGAAGAAGGAGGTGACGAATGGCCGGGAGGCGGAGCAGACGGCCCGAGCGTTCCTGCTATACCTGTTTGGTGCCACTCTGTACCCAAACAGACGAAGCAAAGTCCACCTCTCCTACTTGCCAGCGCTGAGGGACTTGAGGACGGCCTCACGCTTCGACTGGGGTGGAGCTGCTCTTGGGACAGCCTACCACTTCTTTGGCAATTCGTCGAGGACGGGAAAGAGCACGGCTGGCTACTGGAGGGTCTGGGAGGTACGATTCTAACCCTTCATTAAGCACAATTTGATTATGCTTGTCCATTGTTTAGTCTGCTTGACTGTTTCGATTTCAAATACTGTATGCCTTGTGACTGATGTTTGAATTTGTCTAAACATTGTGCAGCTTTGGGCCTACGAGGTTTTGCGGATGTATCCACCGGAGTGCAAGCATCCAGACCTGAGCACCCTCCCCCGCGTGCTGAAATGGAGCAAGGCGAGCATGGGGAAGAAAGAAGGGAGAGGTGACCTTAACGCCTTCAGGCTGTACTTGGACGAGCTCAGGGCCTCACAGGTATGAACACCTAACCATAAGCATTAGACATGTATTTGTTTCCTTGCTTTAATGCTGTCGCTGATCAATTGTTCGTATCGCTTGTTTGCCTTGAATTGCAGGTGAATTGGGATCCTTGGAGGAAAGCGGGACCAGAGCCAGAGTACTTGGCCCGGAGCAGAGTTGTCACAGCCAGCAGGGTGCTACTGGAGTCGACCTTCGGTTGGCAGTGGTACTTGGGGGATCTAGTGACGCGCCAGTCGCTTGGTCACCTTGAGTTCCAGGTGCCAGGGCCACTCCCACCCCGAGCTTCACACACAGAAGAGTACACACGGGCTGAGCTGGAGAGGTACACGAGGCTAGACACTGAGCTTGCGCACTACTTGCGTCCTGAGAGGGACTATACTGTCTATCAGAAAGACTTCCTAGCGGGTCCACTGGGGATCCGTGGCTTGAGAGAGGTGCGGGGCCAGGCCGTAGGAGCCGCTGAGGAGAGGAGAGCAGCTGGAAAGAGACGGAGAGGAGGTGAGAGCCGGGCAAGGCGAACTCTGAGCGGACTGGTGGCTGGTGGACCCCCTGAGCTACTTTGGAGGATTCCTGTGGTTGACAGCCAGGGGAATACTGCAGAGTTACAGTTAGTGCCCGCGAGAGCGGAGCCCACTCCTGTGACCGTTTCGGTAAGACTCAGCTTCCAATATTGCTTTTCAATTCCAAATACTTGAATTATATGCTGAATAGCCTGATAAACTTGAATTGCATGCAGGTGCCACATGAGTGGGTGAACGAAGCCGTTCGACGCATGCTGGCGTTGGAGAACGTGGTGAGAAGAGCGGCGAGCGGCATGCCACTGGAGTTGCAATACCAGGTACCGACACCACAGCCGACTCAGCCAGCCGTCGTTCAGAGGACCCAGGTATGAAAAATGATACATTCCTGCTTTGATAGCTTGATAGACTGTACCTGCTTTCAATACAGAAATACAATATGCACAATAGATACTCATGCTTTGAAATGAAATGACAATGCAGGTGTAGACACCCCAATCTGGGCTTCCAGATTAGTTTACTTACGGTTTTTGATTCCCCGATGATGAAATGGATCAAGAACACCCCGGGAATGTCGAGTGTTTGAGCTTTGAGTGTTTGCAAAACCCAATAACCTAATCTAGCCTAAGCCACTTCCAAAAGCCAAAAACCCTACTGATGCGCGCCAGGGCGCAATCATCGCGCGCCAGGACTCAACCATCGCGCGCCCGGGCGCATCGTCGCGCGCCAGGGCTCACCGTCGCGCGACAGACTAGAACCCTCGCGCGATGGTCAGTTCCCCACCTACTTTTTCAGAGGCAGAAATTTGGCCACCGATGCAACTTCAGCCAGGCCTCGTGGCTGGCTTTGTCCCTTTCCTGGCACCAACCAGATCCACCCTCCATGCCTATAAATAGCCCCCTTTGTTCTCTTTCAAAGGGTTACAAAAAATCAAGCACAAAAGGTTACACAAACCCAAATACACTTGATACTTCATCACTCTAGCCATCTACATACACTTATTTTGCAAGCTCTATCACCTTGTTCAACCTCAAGCATCAAAGCTCAAACACCGTTCAAACTCAAAAAAAAGCCAAAGGTATAACACCTTTGTTCTGCTCACTGTTCTGATCCCTGAGGGGGGCTGGCAGGGTCAAGGGTGGTAATCAATACCAGTCCTGGCCCAAAAGCTGGCAGAGGTTCAAAACCGTAGTGGCAAGGACCCGCGCGCGACTGTCCCACATACTCGCGCGACACTTCATGTTTGCACGTACAGGACAGCGTGGGGATGGGTGCCTTGTTGTTTTATGCATTTCTTTGTATATAGATCACTATAAAGCATGTTAACAACCAATTTACTGCTTTCCTTTGTTAGAAATGTTAGTCTTGCATTTCAATATTAAGTTCATTCGTTGGAGTACCCACAGGATCATTCTCGGACTGTCTCGGAACCCAGGACGTGAAAAACCAGAAACTGGAAAGTTGGCTCGAACCGCGCGCTGCACCCAAACCATCGCGCGATGGTCAACGCTCCATTTGACGATCGCGGGGGCACAATCATCGTGCGCCATGGCGCAACCATCGCGCGCCCGGCGCATTGTCGCGCGACGGTTTGGAACCCTCGCGCGATTGTTTATACCCGATCGTGGCTGGCCTTGCATGTTTAACTTGATTTCAGGCTATTATTTTGTCCCCACACTTTGTTTATGGGGTGTTTTTGTTTATTTATTAGGCTTTTCGGTCTTTAAAGCGTATATTATGACCGCATAAAGCTGCTTAGTTTGTCACAGGTGTGCATTGGTCCTTCGAGCCCAGAGAGTTTAAAGCTGCTTGGTTTGTCACTGGTGTGCACCGGTCCTTCCAGAGCCAGAGGGTTTGAGAATAAGAGCTGTGGGCTTAGGCTCCTGGGTGTGCAGGTCTTGTAGTAGCGCGCGCAGGTATGATCAGCATGCATTGACTTGATCAGTGCATACTGGTTACCTCTTGCGTGCAACACTCCAAAACAGGAGCTTTCCAGTCTGTTTAAACTCCCACAGCAGTCTGTTCTCATCCTATACTAACTGCTCATCCATGCCATCTATCACATCCTGCAAACATGTTACAGTTTTAATCCCCGATTAACTGTTCCCCCGCCCTAATTGGCTAAAATTGATTAATAAAAGAAGAATCGCAACGTTTTCAAAATGCTCAAGTAGAGACCGATCTCCGGATTGGGCGAGAGGGGTGCCATAAAACCCTTCCCCTCTCGTAACCTGGCTCCCGAACCCAGATATGGTTATGACGGACTGGTTCCTTAACTTTTTCAAATCAAACAGCGCGGCAGGTGCTTCAAAATACGGTTCCTTGGGTGTCGGACCTTCAAAACCCGAGTGGCGACTCTGTATTTTTGAGCGCTTGCCACATGCGCTCGCGCTCCCTCGATCCGGGCCCTTGCATTTTTGGAAACCGGAATTTCCAGGGCATGCTGCCCACAGTGGCGACTCTGCTGGGGAAGATCAAACCGATATTAATCCACACTTAGGGTTTAATACACTTGTGAACAATCCCTTAAAAGTCTATCAAAACTGTTAGCTTCGCGCTACCGAAGGTTGGAATGGTGATTTAACAGGACCTCGTGTCCGGCCATTCTAATCTGGGGCTTTTTCGATTGTTCACTTGCGTAGTTTCCTCTAAAGATGGACTAAATAAAGTGAGCCAAATTTGAAAAGGCATTTTGCGATTTTGTGGTTCTTCTTCTCTTAATCAATTCTAGCATCTCATTTGCATCGATGTGGGAAAAGCCTCGTTGGATCGTTTTGGCAATCCGGCACGGTTTACCGGAGCCCGGGGACCCCGAATGACCGACAACCTTCGACGATGATGGGTCATGCTACCGTTCGACTGTTACTCTGCGAAAAACGCGGGTAACGGGAGGTATATCTATGGCCCTAGTCCGAGGAACCTGTTACAAGCCAAAACCAGCCTTTGCATATACGAAGCATTAGAACTCTCCAAACTAGGACAGGTACCCACAGGTTAAGATCTATTTGCATCTAACCCCATATATTGTCTACGTGTTACTGCTTTCCCTATCGCATGCACTGTACATACACTGTTTTGCATAGGAGCATGCTTAAGGCTGTTTTGTCTTTTGAGTTTGTCTTATGCTGTCTAAGACGTTGTTGGACCCGATGAGGAGTCGTTCATTCTGTTGAATGTTCGTTATCAATCGCAAAGTCCTTAGTTCAATGAGACTTTGAGAAATCAAAATTTACTACATCCTTGGCTCATGCCCGTTTAAGGATTCAACCGACAATATGGAACAACAAAGTAGTGATGTCGTGTTGCTGGCGCCACCCAGGTTGAAGTGCGTTGTCACTATACACCGCCGTGTTCAAGGTTAAGGTGCCATGACATCAACACCAAGTTGTTCCAAATTCAAAGTCGAATCTTCAAAAGGGACTAGCCAAAGATTTAGTCTATTTTGACATCTTTTAGGATCTGTTGATCTACTCAGGGACACATCGCCGAAAAGAATTCTGAGGATTCCGGCAACGTCTGAAACTTGTGAGGCAAACTTGTCTCTGGAACTGTGCATGCATACATTCTGTTCTGCGTAGGAGCATGTTTAGGGTGGCTTCTAGGTTGTCTCGCTTTCGAGTTTGTCTTATGCTTATTAGGACGCTGTTATAACCCGATGAAGATTCGTGCATCCCGATAGTGCACGTTGTTAGTTTTTCAAAAGTCCTTAGATCAGCGAGACTTTGAGAAATCAAACCTTACTAAATCCTTGGCTCATGCCCGGTTGAGGATTCAACCGAACATAAGGAACCACAAAGTGTTGATGTCGTGATATTGATGTCATTTTGGTTATCGTGCTTCGCACGTACACCGCCCCGGCTAAAGCGCGTTGTCGCTCACGCCACCCCGGTAAGGTGTCACGCCATCAATACCGAGTTGTTTCTAATTCAAAGTCGAATCTTCAAAAGGGACTAGCCAAAAATTTAGTCTGTTTTGACATCTCTTAGGATCAGTTTGATCTTTCCAAAGGATATACCCTCGAAAAGAAATCTGAGGATTCTGGCAGCGTCCGAACATCATGAGACAGACTTGTCTCTAGTTCTAGAGTCTAGGGTGGACACCGACGACGATGTATGCATTGCATTTTGCTGCACGAACGCCACTGAGCTTTCTCTTACTTTACTGTCTAGTTTTGGAGCCATTGCACCGAGGAAGAGAGTACCGAAAAGAAGAGCCAAACCTACTTGGGAGCGTCTTCAGAATCCGGTTCAAAGACTTGTCAGGCTAGAAACTCAGTCAGTTGCAACGGAGGCTTCTCCAGGTTCATTGTTGGCAGCCCTAGAGTCGGGTTCGCCATCGATTTTACAAAGAGTCACGCCGTCGGCTTCCCTTTCTTCAACATCTTCAAGGCCAGCTATGGCAGATCAACGCTCACTCTGGAAACCATGCTTATGAACCTTCAGGATAGCATCACCGCCATGCAACAGAGGGCAGCTCAGACAGATGCCAATATTGCCCGTTTGAATGACCTTATCCACACTCGCCTTCCACCTCCTCTTGAAGAGGAAGGCGAGGACGATGAGGATGCTCATGAACAACCTATCTTGGTCCCAGATCCGAATCACGAGGGGCGTCTCATTGTTCAGATCAACCCTAAGGAGGCTCGTGCGCCTGCTGCAATCCCAAATCCGGTAGGTGGCAAGCCTATTTTGAATCCGGATATGGCAGCTCTCATGGCCAAGATGGCAAAGCTGGAGGAGGCAGTCTCCAAGTCTGAGAAAATCAGTGCAGGGGGAATTGACTTGGATCGTCTCTGTTTGTACCCTAATGCCAAGCTCTCTGACAAGTTCAAGATGCCTGACTTGGTTAAGTTTGACGGGAGCGGTGACCCCAAAACTCATCTCTATGGCTACCATGCCGCAATGAAGCTGCTGGGTGTGGAAAGTGAGGCCATGTCTCAGCTTTTCCCTCAAACCCTCTCTGGGCCTGCCTTCCACTGGTTCCTATCGCTCGACATCTCCAAACGAAGTACTTGGGAAGACATAGGGGCTGCCTTTGTCTCTCAATATAGCTACAACTCTCAACTCAAGATGACTATTCGAGAGTTGGAATCCACGAAGATGGAGGCAAAGGAGTCCTTTGCGGACTTTGTTAAAAGGTGGAGGGCCAAAGCCGCTCTAATGACTGAGCGCCCTAGCGAAAGAGACCAACTCCGCATCATCTCCCGTAATCTTCAGCCAGACTATGCCAGGCACTTGGTACTCGCTCAAGCGACCGCCAACTTTGAGATCTTCTTCGACTCTGGCCTAGCCATCGAGGATGCGCTGCAAGCTGGAATCCTGCCAAGGGGTGAATCCTCTTCCTCCACTCAAAAGGCTAAGCCAAGGGCTTATTCGGGAAATAGTAGTGCGTTGTTTGGTGACAGCAACTACTCCAATACAGCTACAAGTGAGAGTGATGCCCCAGCCTTCAACTCCAGTCGTGCCGCCGATATCAATCAAATTCAAAGCGCTCAAAGCCTCCGATCTCGAACACAACCCCGAAGCTTCTCTGCCTTCGAGGCATCTCTGTCCGCAGTGATGGAGAAACTTGTCAAGTCTGGGCATCTCAAACCTTTGACCCCAACTTTTCCACCCAAAGTCCTTCCGACCAACTACAATGCCAACCTTTTCTGTGCCTTCCACCAAATGCCTGGCCATCTCACTGATAACTGCTTGCGTCTCCGACACGAGATACAAGATCTAATTGATGATGGCACGGTTCAAGTTCCACCAAAGCCCAATGTCATTTCCAACTCCTTGCCTCAACACGGGCCTGACCCTCTGGTTGGTCAGGTATCTATCACCTCCACTCAGATCAACCCGAGCTCCACCATATTCAACCCTAGCCACCATATCGTCCCAGCACATCAACCCAAACCCATCGTATCCATCCCGTCTGAATCGGAGGTTAACATGATGGCTGTAGGTGGGACAACCGAGGTTTTCACTGCCAACGTCTGGTTTGACAGTGATGAGGGGCTTACAAAGGGGAAGACCGATTGGCTGAGTTCTAGTGATCAAAGGAGCATCGAGTAGGTTTGGCTGAAGAAGCTGAGGAGGCCGAAGTGCTGTTGCTTGGGTTTGACTCCTGCTGGATCCTACCTCTTTTTGTGGAAGCTATGGGTAGCTTTTTAACAATTGCATTTTCAAAACCGCGTCTAGTTTGCATTGGCATCTTGTTTGAGTCTGACACAGAGTCTTTTGCGTTCGTCTAAGTCTAGCTCTGAGTCGGAGGTTGTGCCTCTTGGCCCTCCACGTCGTAGCTTTTGTTTCAAGTTTCGAGTCTGCTGTACTTGACAACCCCGAGGGTTTTTATGATATGCATCGTCTTGCTTCTACATGCCTCGCTGGCTTTTATATAAACTGTGTCGACCCTGACGACGAAGGGATAGATTTCGATGGGATCATTCCCAAGGAAATGTGTTCCCTCGCCGAAAGGGAAGACGAAAGGCATACTCAGCCTATTAAAAGAAGAAGTAATTTCAAATAAACTTGAAAGACAAGTATAACCTCCTGAAAGGTTCAAAGTTGGTTCAAAGCCGCCCCCGGAGGAGCATTGCGCCCGGTCAGACAAGCATCAACGTCTTGGCATGGTCACATCAAGTCACGCCTCGCGTTTGATATTGAGACAAAGGAGCATCAAATCCCCTGTTATCGGGTGCCAATCCAGAAAGCAGAAGCACAGAAGGCTCCAGGCCTTGTACCATGTTCAAAGCAATGATGATGGCGTTCTGCCAAGCATAAATGAGAAAGTGTACAAAACGGCCCGGAGCAAGGCATTTCCAACCGAAGCACTCTTGACTCTTTGTTATCAAAGCCAAATTATCTGGGGCTGCAGCCAAAGGTCTTCGACCTCAACGGCAACAAATTCAATACCATAGTCGATCTGGATCAATTCAAAAGCAACTTTCCCCTGAGAGAAGCTCGTTGGGCTGAAAACCACAAGGGTGGGCAGTTCCAAGCAAAAGTTAGAGCAGCCTGCTAGACAAAAACCTATGAAGGTGATTTAGGCAAAAATGAATAGGCAATATTCAAAAGCTCGCTAGACCGAAGACCTGAATGGGCGGTACTAGGCAAAAGTTAGAGCGTAAAAGGAGAGGTAAATACTCGAGAGTTAACCCTTGGCCTGAACTACGTTTTGACCTGATTCCCTAGCTTGGGATACGTAGGTAGTCTCTCTATGAGACTCAGTCACAATCTATCAATTGGATCCATGGTTGACATTTTGGTACACATCAAAGGTCAAAGTGGATCGAAGATCAGGACAAGCTTCATTGGAGGAACCAGAAGGGGGAAACCCTTCGTCTTTCAATTTTATTACCAAACTGCTTCTTCAATTTACAGGCTGAGCATAAGTCTTAAAAAAATAATTGAAGCATAAAAAATAGAATGAAATGCTGGCGAGGCCTTAACAGGCTCAAAGTTTATTCTAAGTTCAGCGAAGTCTGGTGTAAGCTACCACAGCGCGTTTGTTCGAGTGATGCGCGTTGGTCTCAAACCTGCGCACGCTTCTTGCAGCAAACAGTAGCAGTCTGCTACTACCCTCGAATGTCGTTCCAGGGGCTTTTGCCAAGTCTTGCCATGCTGTGGAAGTCATATGGACTTAATGTGACTGCACGGGGGTGTCGGTGTCAGTCCGGGCCTATACGTGTCATAATCTGCGTCTTATGTCTGTTTTTGCGACATTTTTCCAGTTTTTCAACTGTCATATCGGGATGCTTTTCTCAATTTTGTTTGTACAGGTCTTTGTACCTTTTGCACTTTTCGTAAGTGTCAGTTTCACCTGTCAAGGGAATGTTGTGAGTTTTGGCACATTAATACCCAAAATTTCATTATGTTCCGTGTGTCTAAGGGTTCGCATTGTACCCTGGGGCTCTGTCTCTTTTTTTCGTTCGAGCTAGGCAAGTCTGTTCATATGTGCGCGCGTCTGTGTGTCGATTCAAAGCACTTGTCAATGCAAATTAGATATTAGTGGTTAGTTTTTGCGTTCTCTTCAACACTTGCAAAAGAGAGTCAATAAACTGAAAAACGCAATTGTTACATTGCTACCCTAGTGTCTGTAATCTGCAAGCAGTGGAATCTCGTAAAGCAGAAAGGGCACGTCAGCCCAAGGCCAAGCAAAGCATCTCTGGGGCACACCTGCCGAAGCATCAAAGAAAGGGCACGCAGGCCCAATTCCATTGCTCAAACGTCAATTGGGGCACGCCAGCCCGTTCAGCGTCCATCTTTCTGGGTGCGCGTCTCAGAAGCACCGCGATGCATAATGAGGCTCAGTGGTAGTCCTTAGGCGTCGTTGTCCTTCTAGGAGCCGCCCTAAGCTTGCATCTGCATTTTCAATATGTTATACATATCATTGCATATTGTGTGTATATCAAATGTTGAACGCAAGAAAAATCCATCAAAACGACAAAGCAAGCCTGCCCGGTATCGAAGGCAGCGAGTAAACAGCCCAGCAGTTGTCGCCAATTTCTCCCCAACTGCAGTCCGCCTTGCTTCTATCCATGATCTTTCAGTACACTGATCTACCCAGTTCAAACCAACGACAGCCGGTCCTGTCCAACTTCCAATGGCTCGATCACTTTTTATAGCGATCCGCCAGTTCAAATCAACGACAGCCGGTCCTGTCCAACCCCAATGGCTCGATCACTTTTTATAGCGATCTGCCAGTTCAAATCAACGACAGCTGATCCTGTCCAACCCCAATGGCTCAATCACTTTTTATAGCGATCCGCCATTTCAAATCAACGACAGCCGGTCCTGTCCAGGCTTCAACGGTTTGATCATTTATACTGCTGATCCTCCCATCCAGGCTTCAACGGTTTGATCATTTATACTGCTGATCCTCCCATACAGGCTTCAACGGTTAGATCATTTATACTGATGATCCTCCTGTCAATTTCTCCAACGGCTTGATCACTCAGCACAATGATCTCCCCGTCCGCAATCAACGACAGCTGATCCTGTCAATTCCCCCAACGGCTTGATCACTCAGCACAATGATCTCCCCGTCCGCAATCAACGACAACTGATCCTGTCAATTCCCCCAACGGCTCGATCATTTATACTGATGATCTGTCCGTTCAAAAACCAAAGCGCGTCGAGGCATTCAAACCGTCAGTGTTGAGGCATTGGCAAATCAAATCAGCGTCGAGGCGTTCTTCAGTCAGTGTTGAGGCATTGGCAAATCAAAAACGCGTCGAGACGTTCTTCAGTCAGTGTTGAGGCATTGGCAAATCAGCGTTGAGGCATTCTTCCGTCAGTGTTGAGGCATTGGCAAATCAAAGCGTGTTGAGGCGTTCTTCAGTCAGTGTTGAGGCATTGGCAAATCAAAACGCGTCGAGGCGTTCTTCAGTCAGTGTTGAGGCATTGGCAAATCAGCGTTGAGGCATTCTTCCGTCAGTGTTGAGGCATTGGCAAATCAAAGCGTGTTGAGGCATTCTTCAGTCAGTGTTGAGGCATTGGCAAATCAAAGCGTGTTGAGGCGTTCTTCAGTCAGTGTTGAGGCATTGGCAAATCAAAGCGCGTTGAGGCGTTCTTCAGTCAGTGTTGAGGCATTGGCAAATCAAAGCGCGTTGAGGCGCTTCTTCAGTCGGTGTTGAGGCATTGACAAACTAATCAACGACAGCCGGTCCTGTCAAATCCACAAACAACGACCAGAACATCGTTCGATGGTCCGTTCATCCGCAACTGATTGTTCCCCAGAAGAGTCCGTCTCGGCCTGTCCCGAACGATAATCACCCTCAGTCTAGCCGAAAATGCATCTTCAAGCAGGCTTATTGCTCTGTCTCGGATGGTCTTTGATAAGGAGATTGGCTCTGATTCCCAACAGATGGAATTCAACCTGCCTGACACGACCTACCCGTGTTTGTTGGAATACTTTGTGCCGAGGATAGCTTGATCCCCAGCAACGACGGCCGGTCCCGTCAACATCTGCAGCGACAGCCTGTCCTGTCCAAATTCAATCAACAAGCGGCGATGCAATCGTCCACTTCTACTTCCATCCCTAGCGACGGTCCGTCCGTCTATTCAACCAATCAGGTTCTGTAAGTATGCTTGTCTACTTTGCTAGTATGTGCTGCTCTGGATTGCCTTGAGGGGTGTCTAGAAACCTTTGACGTTACTTGTACCAAGTCAATGGTGCTCCAAGTGCCGTCAAAGGGGGGCTATTTTGGACTGTCCAGATTAGTTTACTTATGGTTACTTACGGTTTTTGATTCCCCGATGATGAAATGGATCAAGAACACCCCGGGAATGTCGAGTGTTTGAGCTTTGAGTGTTTGCAAAACCCAATAACCTAATCTAGCCTAAGCCACTTCCAAAAGCCAAAAACCCTACTGATGCGTGCCAGGGCGCAATCATCGCGCGCCAGGACTCAACCATCGCGCGCCCGGGCGCATCGTCGCGCGCCAGGGCTCACCGTCGCGCGACAGACTAGAACCCTCGCGCGATGGTCAGTTCCCCACCTACTTTTTCAGAGGCAGAAATTTGGCCACCGATGCAACTTCAGCCAGGCCTCGTGGCTGGCTTTGTCCCTTTCCTGGCACCAACCAGATCCACCCTCCATGCCTATAAATAGCCCCCTTTGTTCTCTTTCAAAGGGTTACAAAAAATCAAGCACAAAAGGTTACACAAACCCAAATACACTTGATACTTCATCACTCTAACCATCTACATACACTTATTTTGCAAGTTCTATCACCTTGTTCAACCAAGCTCAAACACCGTTCAAACTCAAAAAAAAGCCAAAGGTATAACACCTTTGTTCTGCTCACTGTTCTGATCCCTGAGGGGGGCTGGCAGGGTCAAGGCTGGTAATCAATACCAGTCCTGGCCCAAAAGCTGGCAGAGGTTCAAAACCGTAGTGGCAAGGACCCGCGCGCGACTGTCCCACATACTCGCGCGACACTTCGTGTTTGCACGTACAGGACAGCGTGGGGATGGGTGCCTTGTTGTTTTATGCATTTCTTTGTATATAGATCACTGTAAAGCATGCTAACAACCAATTTACTGCTTTCCTTTGTTAGAAATGTTAGTCTTGCATTTCAATTTTAAGTTCTGTTCTGTTGGAGTACCCCTGGGATCATTCTGGACCTGTCTCAGAACCCAGGACGTGAAAAACCAGACACTGGAAAGTTGGCTCGAACCTGCGCGCGCTGCACCCAAACCATCGCGCGATGGTCAATGCTCCATTTGACCAGCGCGCCAGGGCGCAATCGTTGCGCGCCAGGGCGCAACCATCGCGCGCCCGGGCGCATTGTCGCGCGACGGTTTGGAACCCTCGCGCGATTGTTTATACCCGATCAGTGGCTGGCCTTGCATGTTTAACTTGATTTCAAGCTATTATTTTGTCCCCACACTGTTTATGGGGTGTTTTTGTTTATTTATTAGGCTTTTCAGCCTTTAAACCGTGTAGTGTAACTACTATAAACTGCTTAGTTTGTCCTGGGTGTGCATTGGTCCTTCCAGAGCCCAGAGAGTTTAAACTGCTTGGTTTGTCCTGGGTGTGCACTGGTCCTTCCAGAGCCCAGAGGGTTTGAGAATAAGAGCTGTGGGCTTAGGCTTACTGGCGCACGCAGGTCTTGTAGTAGCGCGCGCAGGTATGATCAGCATGCATTGACTTGATCAGTGCATACTGGTTACCTCTTGCGTGCGACACTCCAAAACAGGAGCTTTCCAGTCTGTTTAAACTCCCACAGCAGTCTGTTCTCATCCTATACTAACTGCTCTTCCATGCCATCTATCACATCCTGCAAACATGTTACAGTTTTAATCCCCGATTAACTGTTCCCCCGCCCTAATTGGCTAAAATTGATTAATAAAAGAAGAATCGCAACGTTTTCAAAATGCTCAAGTAGAGACCGATCTCCGGATTGGGCGAGAGGGGTGCCATAAAACCCTTCCCCTTTCGTAACCTGGCTCCCGAACCCAGATATGGTTATGACGGACTGGTTCCTTAACTTTTTCAAATCAAACAGCGCGGCAGGTGCTTCAAAATACAGTTCTTTGGGTGTCGGACCTTCAAAACCCGAGTGGCGACTCTGTATTTTTGAGCGCTTGCCACATGCGCTCGCGCTCCCTCGATCCGGGCCCTTGCATTTTTGGAAACCGGAATTTCCAGGGCATGCTGCCCACAGCAGGTGCAGGGGAAGATGAACCCTAGGAGGAAGAGTGCGCGAGATCTGCCACCGAAGAAGGCGGTGGCAAAGGAACCCACACCTCCGGCCACTACTACGCAGCGACAGACCAGGGGCTTACAGACAGCGCGCGCACGCGAGGAGGAAGCCAGACAAGCCGTGAGGCGTGCTGAGCTTCGGTACCAACTCAAAAAGCGCGAGAAGCCGACACTAGAGGAGCCGGGCCGCCGGAAGCGGCTAATCTTGGGTCAAACCTCCGAGGACGAGGAAGAAGAGGAAGGAGGGGAAGAAGAGGACGAGGAGGAAGGAGAGGAAGAAGAGGACGAGGAGCACTCGTCCACTAGCAGTGGCTCCGACGACTCCATTGACGATCCGGGGGACAGGGAAGATCCCCAGGAGCTACGGGACGATGCAGGTAGCGATGACGGGCTTGGAGTGCGCGGAAGGCAACGATGAAGCCTCCGTTACCCTTTTGCATGCTGCTTTTGATTTTGATTCTGGGCCTGCGTGCCCAAATAGATAGCTTTTGACAGACATTTTGAGGGCCTGCGTGCCTTTTGACTAGCGGGCGCATGTGCCTTGGCTTGACTTGGTGTTTTTGATTAGCCGATGTGCCGTTGATACAGTAGTTCCTTTATAGAAATTTGCATTTTTCAAGTTTATTGTTTCTCGTTATGAATAAGAGAAAGTAAAACCCGCCACTAATACCAAACTTGCATTGACAACACACCGAGACCACTCACAAACACATGTGAGTATAAAAACTGGCCTAGCTCTGAAAGAAATAGGAAAGGCACCCTAGGATATGGCTAGGATACGAGGATACGAGAAATAAAGAAATTTTGGGCATTAATACGCCAAAACTCACAATACTCTGTTAAAGACAAAACTGACACTCATGAAAGGTCAATGACGGTCAACATGACCTGTACCAATCAACGGAACTGAACAAAACGTCCCGAGAATAGACTTATGCCGAAAAATGCACAAAATGACGCGAAAATGGCATAATACGTCCAAGAATGACTCAATTATGTCCCGGACTGAAACCGACACCTCCATACAGACACATAAGGTCCAGGTGACCCGTATGGCATGACCAAAATGGGCTAGAGCCTCCATGGCGAGTTTCGACCTCCCGAAACCTCAATTCAAACTTGAAACGGGCCTCCGAGGGTCCAAAATCTTAGTTGAGCATGGCATTTGGAATCCGATGCTTGGATACAGTCATAAATTCCTATAATGACTTGCTGGAATCATTAAAAGTGCAAAAAGACCCTTGGAATGAAAAACGACCAAGAATGGATAGTGGCTGTTGGAATCTGTCAAAACTGCAGACAAACCATCGCGCGATGGTTTGGAACTGTCGCGCGAGTGATCTCTGTCGCGCGATGCTTCGGAAGTGTCGCGCGATAGTCAAATCCTGCTAAGCTGCCTTGGTTTGACCAAATTATTGCCATTATCCTGTTCATTGTTCCACGTCTTGGGAGCTGTTCTGATGTTGCAGAAAGAAGGGAGTCCTTGCATGGCAAGGTGGTGGGACACCTAAGCTTCAATTCCACCACATTTTGCCTATAAGGAGGAAGGCTTTAGGAGGAATGTAGTGTACATCCCTCTTCATTACCAAAAATGGGAGATCCGTTAACGGAAATACTTGACCTTTGGCTACTGAGAGAAGAAACCATAAACTAGGCGAGCCCCCGGTCTCGATGCTTGTCCTCAATTCGAGATCTCCGATTCGCTCGACCGTGCGTCGAGCTCCTCCAAGCCGCATTGCCTTTTTGGGACCCGATTGTGCATGTCTTCCGGTTCCGACAAGACGAGATGTGCCCTACCATAGAAGAATTTCAAGCGTACGCGCCAGGCTTTGCCAACCTAGACGTTCTTGCGGTTCCGCCCGTTCACGAAGACATGGAGCAAATCCTACAGGCGAAACTCAATATTCCAGAGGCACTGACGGCCAGTATCATTCAGAATGGCGAACTCAACATCTTCCGCCTAATTGAGCTGTATGGGCCCGAGGGAGCCCTGGGAGACTACGTGGGGGAAGCTCACAAACGCTTCGTTTTGTCCATATGCGCACTGGCTGCATATATGCTGATTCCCATTGAAGGAGGAGCGAGTCCCAAATTAGTGAGCATCGCCCTGCAAATGGATGCCCAGAAAAACATCATGCCCGTGATTTTAGCGGAAACGCTCCTGGGTTTAGACATGTTGAAACTTGAGCAAGCTGATTCCTTCAGCGGATGCCCTATCCTGCTCCAGGTAGATTCCCATGCGACACACTTTCTTGCATCTTCATTTTTACCCCAAATACTCAGGCTGTATTTGATTTCTGATTTGTCCTCTGTTCATATGCAGCTCTTGCTGGCGAACAAAGTGGGGGTTTTAGAAGAGCCACAGGCTGGCTTTGAAGACCTCCCCAGGCTTTTGGTCGAAAGACCAATGATATTCCCTGACCTGACGGTGGATATATGGTTTGCGTTTCTAAATGATCTGCACTCCGAGGACATAGTCTGGAGATGTCTCTAGTTAAACCTTCCGGAAATGACGCTCAATTCAGCTGGATTCAAGAGAGTGATAATCGCTGGCCTATCGAGCTTCACGTTTTACGTTCCAGGGCATACACTCCGATAGCTTGGGAGAAGCCAAGGGTACAAGCGTTATGGAGCGGAAGATTTCGACATTCCTGTATTTGACTCGTGGCAATTGCGCTGCTACAAAGACAACTGGGGCGATAGGACACTGAAGGAACCAATCCCAGACTTCAAGACATGGTTGGAGAGTCGTTACATAAGATGGCTTCGCGTTGAAGTCGAAGCAAGGCTGAGGGGATATTTCTGAATCCCGTGGAAAAACCAAGTTTGTAATTAGTAAAACCATCAGGCTGCCTGAACTTCTGGCTCTGCTTTTCAATACTTGCTTTGTAAATTGTACGACCTTTTGCCCGGCTTGACCGGCTAAATAATGACTTTAAATAAGAACCATCCGGCCGTTATCCATTCGTGGGACTGAATTCGTCACCAAACGTGCAATTTGAACAAACGACGCTTCGACGTAGTCATAATCACCCATAATGACCTACTGGAAGCATCGGAATTTCAAAATCTGGCCCGAGTCAAAATTCGGAAAATCACCCCCCAAAAGACAGTAGCCTGCCTTACTGTGCCGAATTAGACTGAACCCTCGCGCGAGTACAAACAGTCGCGCGACACTTCAGAACCATCGCGCGATTGAGAACTCCTGTTACAGTGGCCAGCCTTGACCCATTCAGAAAGTAAAAGGTGGCAGGCTTTGCCAGCATCTCTGGACGTGCAGGGGCTTCTGGTTCCTCCCAGAGGTGTGTCCTTGCTTTTAATGACTAGGGGGGACACCTTTCATGGACACCTCATCTAAGGGAAAAACATTACACACTTCCTTGGCTTTATAAAAGCAAGGTTGCCTTCTGAGTAATCGCACATCCTTCGTAGGGGAAAAATCCCAAAGGCCCTAGACCCTAATGGCAAATCATCTTCCCGCATTAATCAGCCCGTGGCTTGAAGAATTTGTCGCGAAGCTTTCGTTCTCACGGGCTGGCCGCCTTTCGCTTCCAAAAAAGTATAAGGCTTCGCCCCGAAATCCTGAGAGCAGCTCTCCAGTTCTGGGATCCGGACGTCCATGTGTTCCGATTCGGGGACGACGAGCTGTGCCCGACTGTAGAAGAATTTCAGGCATATCTCCAAGGCTTTGCTTCGAGTGTGATTGTCGTGCCACCTTACAGACAAAGCATGTCAAAGCTGCTGAAAACCTGTCTGAATATTTCAAGGGGTGCGGCAGAAGGCCTGCTGATCGGCGGACAGATAAACGTCGTGCGCCTAATGGAATGGTACGGGCCCGACGGCGATCCAGCGGATACTGTTCTGCAGGCTCGACGTCGATTTGCCATGTCAATTGGCATACTGGCCGCATACTTGCTGGTGTCTCTGCATGGACGGCCCGACCCCTCGCTGGTTGACGTGGCTACACAGATGGGTGTTCGAAAGAGCGTAGTTCCCATGGTGCTTGCTGAAACGCTCATTGGTTTGGACTTGGTGGCTGCTGGCCAAACAAACACGTTCGGTGGCAGTCCACTCTTGTTGCTGGTAAATTCTCACTCAGCTCACCTTTTTCCGGCTTTCACACAGTTTGTTTTTACCTCAACTCTCGGCTAAGGCTATATAGAAGCTCCTTACTTGTTTTCTTTCGCTCAGGCTTATGTGGCTCCTTACTTGTCTTTTCGCTCATATAGTTGTGGCTGTGCGACAAACTCGGGCTAATCTCGGCTCCTGAAGCGAACTGGCCCCGTTTGCCCGGGCGAATGCATCAAAGGGGAATGCTGTACCCAGAGATGTCTGAGGAGGAGTGGTACGCCTTCATGAGAGAGATGTCTCCGCGCGAGATCGTCTGGCGGCACGAAGCCCTGAACATCCCGGACATGGCTATGCACTCTGCAGGTTTTGAGAGAATGGTGATTGCTGGGCTGTCCAGTTTCACGTTCTACATTCCAGGTCGTATTCTGCGGCAGTTAGGCATGAGCCAAGGCTTTCATCGAGCTGGGATAGAAGATTTCCAGATTCCAGTATTCACAGCCCAACACCTGGTAGGGTATGAGCGCAACTGGGGCTTGAGAGAACTCGGAGGAGTGGAAGACGACTTCAGCACGAGACTCAAACGCCGCTATGTAGCATGGCTAAGAGAAGAGGTTGCAAGGAGACGAAACACAGACTGACTCTTGACACGACTCCAATGATCTAGAATAAACTGTGAGCCCGTGAGGGCCTCTCAGCATTTCGTTCTGTTTTTGATGCTTTACTGTTTTTAGGGCTCTGCTCAGCCTACGTAAAAGAAATAATAGTTTTGAATAAAGGTGAAAGATTAAGAATTTTCCCCCTTTTTGGTCCAAGTGTTGAACACCACGTCGTTTGAATGTTGAGGTACACTTTGGAATAAAAACCCTGGATCGAGTTGGTTGATTGTGACCGAATCTCACAGAGAGACTGCCTACGTATCCCAAGCTAGGGAATCAGGTCAAAACGTAGTTCAGGCTAAGGTTCGCTCGTGTATTTTGGCTCTCCTTTTGCGCTCTAATTTTTGCCTAGAACTGCCTTTGCAGGTTTCCAGTCTAACGAGCTTTGATTGAATGCCTATTTATTTTTGCCTAAACTGCCCCCTTGGGTTTTCAGTCTAGCAGGCTTGCTCTAATTTTTGCTTGGGACCGCCCACCCTTGTGGTTTTCGGCCCAACGAGCTTCTCTCAAGGATAGTAACGTTTAAGTTGATCTAGGTTGACCAGAGTGTTGAACTCATTGCCGTCCAGATCAATGAGCTGAGCCGCCCCACCCGAGAGGATGGTCTTGATAATGTAAGGTCCTGCGCGCTTCGGGCGGAACTTACCACGTAGATCGAAAATGGGAGCCCGGATTTCTTTTGTGACCATATCCTCTTCAGCCAAGTCACGAGACCTCACTTTCTTGTTGAATGCCCGAGCAATTCTGCGCTGATACCCCTGAACATGATACAAGGCACGAAGCCTTCTCTCATCAAAGAGCATAAGTTCAACAAATCTCCCACTAAGCCATTCGGACTCCGTGAGTTCACATTCAGCCATGATCCTCAAAGTCGGTACTTCAAGCTCGATGGGAAGCACAGCTTCCATCCCATAGACTAGGGAAAAAGGGGTTGCCCCTGTTGATGTTCGGATTGACATGCGATACCCCCAAAGAGCTAGAGGCAGCTGCTCGTGCCAGTCCCTGGCGGACTCTGCGGACTTCTTGATGATAGTCTCGATGTTCTTGTAGGCTGCCTCGACCGCCCCATTCGTCTGAGGGCGATAGACCGTTGAGTGATGAACCTGAATCTTGAATTCTTCGAAAAGTTCTAACACCCTGCCTTTGAAATGAACCCCATTGTCAGAGACGAACGCCTGTGGAACCCCGTACCGATAGATGATGTTCTTTCGGATGAACTGAGCAACCTGAACCGCCGTCAGGGTCTTGTAAGATTCAGCCTCGACCCACTTGGTGAAGTAATCTATCGCCACCAAAATGAACCGATGCCCGTTCGAAGCAGAAGACCTGATCATGCCGAAAACGTCGATACCCCAAACAGAAAAGGGCCAAGGCAATGTCATGCCGAACAGTTTAGAAGGAGGGACATGCATGAGATTGGCATGGATTTGACACCTATGGCAGCGGCGTACATAATCCACACACTGAGATTCCATGGTAGACCAAAAGTAACCCTGTCGCAGGATTTTTCTGGCGAGCATGACCCCGCTCATGTGAGGGCCACAAACTCCCTCGTGAATTTCCTCCATGATGTTGATGGCCTCAGTACCACTGACACAGAGCTTGTGCATTTCGCAGTAAGATCTCCGATACAGCTTCCCCCCACAGATAATGTATTGAGCAGCCAACCTTCGCAGTGCTGTTTGATCCTTCTTAGTGGCGTCAGGCGGGAACTGACCACTTTCAATGAAATTCCAAATGTCATGATACCAGGGTAGGCCGTCATCAACATCATCGACGGCGTTGATGTACTGATAAGCAGGCAAGTCCCGCTGCTCAATTAGAATAGGATGAAGCTTGACACCAATCGGAAGCTCGACCATGGAACCCAGAGTTGCTAGAGCATCAGCAAACTGGTTCTTCATCCGAGGGATGTGCGTGAACGTGACTTTGTTGAAACGAGGAATGAGGTCCTCCAGGTCTTGGTGATAGGGCTTCAATCTGTCCTCCCGAACTTTCCAGTCCCCGTTAGCCTGAGAAACGACAAGGTTGGAATCACCAATGACTTCAAGTTTTTCCACACCTAGCGTAAGAGCAGCTTCCCTGCCAATAATGCAGGCCTCATATTCAGCTTGGTTGTTCGTGACATCGAAATTGAGTTTAAATGCCAGCGGAATATGAGCACCCTCAGGGGTTATCAGCAGAACCCCAATCCCGTATCCCTTCTGATTGGCTGCTCCATCAAAATAAAGGGTCCAGGTGTCCTTGACAACCGCCATTACCCCTTCATTCGGAAATGCAAAATCCGAGTCCTCCGACCCATTGACAGGATGATCAGCCAGGAATTCGGCGACCGCGTGTCCCTTGACAGACTTCCTAGTGACATACTCGAGGTTAAACTCTGCGAGCAAAAGCAACTAACGCGCTAGCTTACCAGTAAGCGCAGGCTTCTCAAACAGATACTTGAGAGGATCCATTCGAGAAATCAACTTCACTGGGTAAGCCAGCATGTAGTGTCTCAATTTCTTGGATGCCCACACAAGAGCCCAACACGTCTTTTCGAGAGCGATGTAGCGTTCTTCAGCACCAACCATCTTCTTACTCAGGTAGTAAATGACCTTTTCAACTCCCTTTTCTCCCTCTTGAGCTAGCAAACACCCCATAGACGAAGGATTTACAGACAAGTAAAGTATCAAGGGTTTCCCTGGCACTGGTGGCATTAAAACCGGAGGGTTCTGCAGGTAGGTTTGAATGGAGGTGAAAGCCGCCTGACACTTGTCTGTCCAAATAAACGGAGTATTCTTCTTCAATAGACGAAACATCGGCTCGCAAGTTAGAGTCAACTTGGCGATGAATCTGCTGATGAACTATACCTTTCCCAAAAAGCTTCGCACCCCCTTTTCAGAATCTGGTGGCTTCATATCAAGGACTGCTTTGATTTTTGACGGGTCGACCTCAATTCCACGAGAAGTGATCATGAAACCGAGCATCTTACCAGCTATAACCCCAAAGGTGCATTTCTGAGGATTTAGACGCATACGAAACTTTCGTAACCTCTCGAAGAACTCCCTAAGCACAGGAACATGGCCTTCTCGAGTTTTGGATTTGGCGATCATGTCATCGACATAGACCTCGACTTCTTTGTGCATCATGTCATGCAAGATGGTGGTAGCGGCTTGCTGATAAGTGGGCCCGGCGTTCTTCAAGCCGAAAGGCATGACAAGATAGCAATAAGTCCCCCATTCAGTGATGAACGTAGTTTTCTCACGATCTTCGGGTGCCATGAGAATTTGGTTGTAGCCAGAGAAGCCATCCATGAATGAGAGCAAAGCGTGCCCCGCAGTATTGTCCACAAGCACATCGATGTGTGGCAGGGGAAAATCGTCTTTGGGGCTCGCTTTGTTCAAGTCCCAAAAAGCAATGCAAACTCGAATTTGGCCATTTTTCTTAGGAACAGGGACAATGTTGGCCACCCATGTGGGATACTGAGAGACCATGAGAAAGCAAGCATCAATCTGCTTAGTAACCTCCTCCTTAATCTTCTGGACCCAATCCGGCCTCATCCGTCGGAGTTTCTGCTTCACAGGCTTGGCATTTGGAAACAAAGGAATGCGATGCTCCACAATCTCGGGATCGATTCCGGGCATATCTCAATGAGACCATGCAAAAACGTCACTGAATTCGGTGAGCAGCTCTTTGAAATCGCGATGCTCCTCTGGCGAAAGTGTGGAGCCCACTTGAACCATCCGGGGATCGTTTTCATCTTTCAAATTTATAGAAACTATTTCTTCTTTTAATGGCTGAGCATGCCTTTCGTCCTCCCTTTCGATGAAGGCACGGATTTCCTTGGGAATGTCCCCATCGAAATCTATCCCCTCATTGTCAAGGTCGACACAGTTTATATAAAGATCATTGAAATAGTCAGAAGATGCTTCGTTCATTTCACAAGCCCCTGAAGGGTCGCCAAGTACAAGAGAGTCAAACTCGAAATAAAAGCTATGACGTGGAGGGCCCAGAGGCACAAACTCCGACTCAGAGCTAGACTTAGAGGACGGAACAGACTCAGACTCAGACTCAGACTCAGACTCAAACTCAGACTCAGACTCAGACTCAGACTCAGACTCAGACTCAGACTCAGACTCAGACTCAGAAGTGTCGTCAATGCAAGTCAGGCGTGGCTTGAAAATGTAATTATTTAGAGAGCCCTTGGCTTTCACAATGAGAGAGGTGGGATCCTCGAGGGCGTCGGGCCCGAGCATGAGCACTTCGGCCTCTTCAGCTTCCTCAGCCAAACCCACTTGGGAGAATTCCTGGAACAGCAGCTCCAAATTTCCCTGATTGATAGATCCCAGCCAGTCGGTCTTGATCTTCACCTGATTAAGATTCCTCTTGAATTCTACCTTTGCTGGTTCATCATCACTGCTTGACCAGGTGTCATCAGTGAAAATCTCAAACCCAGGCAATAGCTCCCCGGTTTCGGAATGAATAAAGGGCTCAGCCTGCCCAGTGTAAGCAGCATTTCCCACCTCACGTACAAATTTGGGACCACCGCAGAGGGTCTGAGGTTTTCCCATATATTTCCTCCGCTTGGCATCTTTGGCAGAGGCGATATACCCCAAACCAAAGCGGCCCTCATTGAAAGGAAAAGTAGGGAACTCCGGGACCCCTTGACGGCGAGAACCTAAACCAATGCCCGGAAAATAAGACATCCTCCTCATAATGTCCAGCGCGACCGAGCTTATGAGGAAGTTCCCATCCACGTTGATGGCCATCACAGTGCCTGAAGTATCAAAAGAGAAACCCCCAAGGTCGACGTCTTCTTCGCCGTGTTGAATTCCCAAAACAGGAGTCCCATCCTCCTTGAGCGGGCGGATGCCAGAGTCCCCGCAGATAGTTAAAGTACCGGTAGGTAGCCCTAGAATAACCTTTTGGTGGAGAGTAGATGGCACAGCCATGATGTCGGATCGATGAAGCCATGGCCTGCCCAACAGAAGATTGAAATTTGCGGGAATGTCCACGACATGAAATTCCACATCCATCTCAAAACCCTCAGCATCGAGTTTAAGCTTTAAAATACCCTCGACTACGCGACGGGTGCCGTCATATGCCTTGACAGCCAGATTGGAAGGTGCAAGGTCCTTCTTGGTGAGTCCTAAACGATAAGCGACCCTCAGAGGGCAGACGTTGATAGCGGAGCCATTGTCAATAAGAACAGTCGGGACCCAGAGTCCTCGACACTTAACGGTGATATGCAAAGGGCGGTTGTGGTCGGCTCCTTCGATTGGCAGATCCTTGTCCGTGAAGATCACTGTATGCTTGGAGGTCGGAGGGAGGATGAGAGATATCATTGCCTCTGGCGTGACGTCGGCCTGGACTTCAAGGCGGGATAGAGCGTGACACAGCCTCTGACGATGCTCCTTGGACGAACAGATCAGTCCCCAGATAGAAATTGCGGCAGGAATCCGCTCAAGTTGCCGCTGAACTAAGTCAGGAATCGGATTGCCAGCTGATACCTCAAGAGGTGCAGACCTTGGGAAAGAAACAGGTTCGTTCCTTTGATTAGCAGGATTGGAAGAACTCCCGGCCTGCAGATTAGTAGGCTGAAAAATTCGTCCACTCCTTGTAACATTGTGAACGTTCCCCAAAGAGGGCACGACTTGAGGGTCTTCCTTTACATCCCAGAGGTCAGTAGGGACATCTCCTAGTTTGCGCTTTCCCCTGTCAGTAGTTGGTGTAGAGACGGGCACTTCCATGTCTAAGCCCAGATCCTCAGCCAGATCTTTCATCAGCAAGGAGTCCCAGAAGCTCAAGTCTTTCACAGCAGCCACTTCAGCAACAGGCTCCGGATTTGCAATAAAGGGAACATCCCAAAGACCAGTGTCAGCCAGGGAACGATTGACAGCCCAGACTTCATTTCCAACCTGGACATCCACTATGTCGTCCACTTCCCAAAGATTAGCAGGCGGAACGCGGTCCGTGACCATGATACTGCAGTCCCTGTTATTGGGGTAAGGCACCTGAGGGCGCGGATTTTCCTCGTCGACAATGTAGGAACAGGGGTCATAGTCAGCGTCGGGATCAGTGTCACAAACTGAATTAAAGACCGAACTAAAGAGGGGAATGTGGTCTCCCAGGGCCCGTGGATCTTCCTGGACAAGTTCGTCCTCTGCGTAGTGAAGCATGTAGTCCGGTATAGCATAGCCTTGAAGGGGGTTAGGGTCAATGTCCATGGGAGCATTCCAAGTTGGCTCAGGATCCTAGTAATACTCTGCTTCGAGAACTGGAGGCTCAATTGGGTTGAACAACATGTATAAGGAGAAGCCATCCAGAGGATCGAGCATGGCCGCTTCATAACCAGCCAACCAGCCATCATACCAGGCTTGATCAAACGGGATATTTTCGGGTTGTGGAGGAATCCCGTCCGCTTCAAAGCTTGACCACTCGTTGATCAGAGGAATGGCGTAGTCCCAATTGTCTGCTATGGCCCAGCCAGTAGCTTGCATGTTGTTATCTGAGGGAGGCACCCAAGGCTGGTAGGGATCAGGAAACGGGCCAGTGATGGTTGCGTACGGGCTGTCAAGCGACGAGGCAGAATTGATCTGTACAGCAGGGATTGATTGATGGAAGAGAGAGCTGACAGATTCATCGGAGACAGGTGATCCAGCTTGTAAAGGTTCTGAAGGCGCATCAGTGTCAACAACCTGGCCTTCGACCACATGTATATAAGAAATCTCGGTGGACGATTAGAGCGAGAAAGGCACGATGGGCCTGGGTTGATCGGTTGAGGCTATATAGTTAGTGGGGTTGAATATGGTGGAGCTGGGGTTGATATAAGTGGAGCTGAGAGATATCTGGCTGATATGTGGTACAACGTTTTGCTTGGGAAGAGAGTTGGCAATGACATTGGGTTTCTGAGGTGGTGGAGGGGTTTCCAGCGTGCCATCGTCAATGAGATCCTGGATTGCATGACGGAGGCGAAAGCAGGAGTCAGTGAGATGACCCGCTCCTTGATGGTAAGCACAGTAAAGGTTGGCTTTGAAGCCGGGTAAAGGGTTCTTGGGTAGAGGAGTTGGATCCAGGGGCTTGAGATGCCCTGATTTGACTAACTTTTCCAAGACCGAGGATAGAGGTGCCTCGATAGCGGAAAAGCTGCGGGGTTGGTTCCGAGGCCGGTTATTCTGCGGAGTCTGGATTTGATTGACATCCGCAATGTGATTAGCAGTGCTGGAGGAAGTGGTGTTGGTACCGGCGGTTGCCGTGTTGGAGTAAGTTCCCGTTCCGAACAGCGCATTTGCGTTCCCAGAATAAGCCCGAGGCTTTGACTTGGTGGCGTATGAGGATTCTCCCTTTGATAGAATCCCACTCTGCAGAGCACCTTCGATGGCCAGGCCAGAGTCGAAGAAGGTTTCAAAGTTGGCAGATGCCTGAGCCAGGACCAGATGCCTAGCATAGTCTGGTTGGAGATTGCGGGAAATGATACGGAGCTGATCCTTCTTACTCGGGCGATCAGTCATCTGTGCGGCTTTAGCTCTCCACCTTTTGACGAAGTCCACAAAGGACTCCTTAGCTTCCATCTTGGTGGATTCAAGTTCCCGGGTAGTCATTTTCAGCTGGGAGTTGTAGCTGTACTGCGAAATAAACGCAGTCCCAATGTCCTCCCAAGTCCTTCTTTTGGCAATGTCGAGTGACAAAAACCAATGGAAAGCAGGGCTTGAAAGGGTCTGAGGGAAAAGCTACGACATGGCCTCTGGCTCGACAGAAAGGAGTTTCATAGCGGCATGGTAGTGTAGACACCTCCCAAACGGGGCATCGCCATACAGATTGATCACGTTTGTTTGCTCGATTGGTTGCTTGATTCGTAAACCAAAATCATGGACATTCCCATGGCTAGGAACATCGCCACATGATAACGGTTATCATCAAAACAGAGTCGCCACCCAGTTTATTAAAACTGGGAAAATAGATAGAGATTCTGGATACGGGAGCCAAAAGTACAATAAGGGGAAGGTGTTAGGCACCCCTCTTTGCCCAGTCGTGAGACTGGCCCATAATCATTCAACATAAGACATGTAGATGCTTTGTTTAATTCTAACATATAGTCTGTTTATTTATTCCTTTAAACAGTAAGCAAAGTGAGCCAGTGCGATAAATAAGCATGCATCAGAAAGCAGAAAAGCAAACAAAATGTCCCAGGGAGATGGATCCCGCAGCCGGTGTATGGATGTCACGGCCGAGGGATCCTCCTGGTTTGATGTAGCGGCCGATGGATCGAATCCCCGGTCGGTGTTCTTCCTCACACCAAACAGAAAGATAAACAGATGACCAAAACGCTACGGTTAGTCAAAAAATGCAGTAAATAAGACAAACCAGAGGCCGTTGGGCCTCACCACCTTGATCCCTCAGTTGCTTGATTGCTTTGGATTGAGCGTGATTGACTGATTGCTTGATTGAAAACCCTAGGGTTAGGGTTTGAACTTCGGGGTTTGATCGCTGGATTGACGGCTGCCTTCGGGAGGTTAGGGCTTTTGAAGAGTGGGTATAAGGGAGTATTTTGGCAGAGTTTCGTGGCTTGAGAGAGTGTATACTCTGATAATTTCGTGTGTTTATTTTCGGAGTCCAAAGGCCCTTTATATAGGCAATTGGTGACTCACTCCGGCCAATCAAATGGCACGATTGCAATTGCAATTGCAATGCAATTCGAACTCTACGTCGTAATCCTTGAGCGTAGCCCGAACGCATCGGAGAGGTAGTGTAATCGGATCAAACGTCTGACAGAACACATTCCAGAGTCTGGGAAAAGGTCGATCTGGCGGCCGAGTAAAAGATGTCACGGCCGAGGAATAGATGTCTCGGCCGAAGGATAGATCTTGCGGCTGAGAGATTGATCTCTCAGGGAGATTTTGCTAGCAACAGGTTGCTCGGGTGAGGAAATGATGTAAGGGCCGTGGGATCGATGTCACGGCCGACAGATGGATTCTCCTAGGCTTCTGTATTTCTGTCTGAAAGGCTGTATGGCTTTGAATTGTGTCCTCTAAGTGGCTCAAAGTTCTTACCGAAAGTCCTAAGGTTCTCAAGGAAGCAATCAGCAATCACTGTATCCATCTCATCATCGGGATTGTCCCAAGGTGGGACTTGAAATAATTGTTAGGCCAAATTGGGGTGTCTACAGATGCCCCTCTTTGATTGAACTCAGACGGATCGCGAGACATGTTTGAGTAAGAGTCAAAGCTGTAAAAAGCAACTCAATTTGGTCCAACCACTATTCCAAGGGTTTTTGAAAAAGGTTTTGTTATGGTCGGGCCGGGAGGCTGCCTACGTATTCCACAAGGGAAATTCAGACCAATCGTAGTTCGGGCAATAAAGAAAAATAAAAGTTTGGAGGGTTAGAGACAGAAGACTTACCTCAGGGCTTAAAAAGTCGTAGTGTGACGTACCTAGACTGAGCCAGGGTTTTGGCGAAGAGTAGTTGAAGGAGCGCGGGGCTACCTGGGGAGTTTTTGCGGAGAGCTTCCTTAGTATTTTGGGGTAGATCAGTACACTGCAGGTGCGTTTGCTTTTCTTGATCATCCTTACTTTGACTGAAAGGAGCTCGGTAGAGTAGCCTATCCTTGCGAATGAGCTGGAAGGAATTGATGTAATGGGGTGGAATCCAAACCATCTGCTGGGATGAGTTGGACGCCGGTTTGCTTTTGAGATATGGGGGCGCAGGGCCAGTAACTGGAGCATGGACCTTTGGTGATGAGGGAACCGAGGCACGGAGCCGGTTGTAGTCATAAGGCGGAGGCCTGAGGTGAGCTTATAGCTTGATGGAACCAAAGCGCGGAGCTGGTATTGATCACAAGGCGAGAGCCCGAGGTGACTGGATTGAGGCGTGGAGCCTGCTGTGGTTTATGAGGCGAGGGCCTGGGTTGTCGGAGCTTAGAGCTTGACGTGATTTGAACCGAAGCGTAGAGCTGGTTGTATTCTAATGGTCTGTGCACGGAGCTTTCTCATCATAAGTGTTGGCGTGGAGCCAAAGGATCGAGGCGCTGAACCGATCAATAAAATCGAGGCGTAGAGCCGGTTGATTGCAGGGTTGACCTGTTTCATGAGAGATATGCAGAGTGTATATGTGTGATGATGGTTGTTAGATGTGAACAGATATGATGATGCAGACTCGATGTGATAATGCAATACGTGCACGGGCCCGTTCGTGTGTGTTTGTTTTAAGCTTAGAGCTTCTATCAAGTTCCGGACTTTAGCATTCAGAGCGTAGAGCTCGAGCATTCGGACGGCAGAATCCGAGCATTCAAAGTACAGGCTTTGAGCGTCCAGTACGCAGTGGTTGGGCATCCAAGCATAGAGCTTGAGCATTGAAGTGTATAACTTGAGCATCTAGTACACAGTGGTTGGGCATCCAAGCGTAGAGCTTGAGCATTCAAAAATGTTAGATTTTTGAGCATTCAGGCGTAGAGCCTGAGAATGGATGTCTTGATTGTTGGGGCGGCTTAGAGCCTGTTGCTTATTTACGGCTTCGAGCCAGTTGAGATGATGGGCTTCGAGCCGCTGAGTTGTGATAATAGGCGTAGAGCCTTTTGATAACGGGCTTCGAGCCGCTGAGATTGGTTGTTTACGGCTTCGAGCCATTTGAAACGGTGGACTTGGAGCCGCTGAGTTGAGTGAATACAGGCATAGAGTCTGTTGCTGTGATAGCGAGCGTAGAGCTGCTGGGATGGTAAACATAGGCTTCGAGCCTGTTAAGAACTTGATTGTGTACGGCTTCGAGCCAGTTGAAATGATGAGCTTGGAGCTGCTAAGTTGCAATAGCGAGCGTAGAGCTGCTATGATAAAGGGCTTCGAGCCGTTGGGTGATAGTAGACGTAGGCTTCGAGCCTGTTGAGGTGATGGCTTGGAGCCATTTGAGATAATGGGTTTTGAGCCGCTGAGAGTGCTTGATTGTTACGGCTTCGAGCCAGTTGAAACGGTGGGCTTGGAGCCGCTGAGTTGGTTGTTACGGCTTCGAGCCAGTTGAGATAGTGGGCTTAGAGCCGTTGAGTGAGTGATAGCGAGCATAGAGTTGCTGAGTCGAGGGCTTGGAGCCGCTGAGTGAGTGAATACGGGCGTAGAACCATAGGCTTCGAGCCTGTTGAAGTAATGGGCTTCGAGCCGCTGAGATTGGTCGTTATGGCTTCAAGCCTGTTGAAATGGTGTGCTTGGAGCCGCTGAATTGGTAGATGAGGGCGTAGAGCCGCTGAGTCGTGTAGAGATGATGGGCACAGGGCCGCTGAATTGAATTGATATGGGCACGGAGCTGCTTATTTCTTTGGTAGTGGATATGGGCATAGAGCCGTAGTGGATATAGGCATAGAGCCACTGGGTGTTTTGACTTGTTTCGGCCAGCAGTTTGTGGAGAGAGAGAGACCTTCGATGCTTGGGCATGCCCCCAAGGCTAGTCTTGATCACATTGTGTTGACTTGGGGATGCCCCCAAGGCTACTTGGTTGGTTGAGGACATAGAAGTCTGTAATAGCTTGAATTGGTGCACTGAGCATTGCTGAAGGAAATTGATTGGGAGGCCAGGAGATCGATCTCTCGGCCGATGGATTGATGTCTCGGCCGAAGTATCGAACACTCGGCCGTTTAATCGGTTTATTTCCAGAGACCTATAAAAGACCACGGCGTCGACCGTTTCATCTCATTTTCCACTTTTCCTCTTCCTCTCCTCGTTCCGAGAGCTCCATTTCCGAAGATCCTTCTCACTTCCCCTTATTCCTGACTGCTCCAGGCCATGGGTGATGCGCTAACGTGGCTAGCGTGCACGGAGGGAGACCGCGTTTGCTTTTGGTCCCGTCTTGATACTTGACTTGGGACCCTCGCATGGGTATGCTTGATTAGGGGCCCTCGCATGGGTGGCTTGCTTCCGTGACGCGGAGCTCCTGGCGTGGCGGTGGTACGCGGTGTGGTGGCTTTTCTGGGCCATGTGGTGATTCTTTTGAGCCATGTGGTGTCCCTTCTGCACCGTAGTACTCCTTTTGTTATACATCGCCCCAGGGGTGTCCTCTTCTTTTTTGCAGCTGGTCTCTGGTGTTCGGACCACCAAAGGGTTTGGCATCCTCTTCTGCTTCCTCTTTTGTTTCTTTTCTGTTTCTCTTCCTGCATAGGTTAGTTTGACAGGAAATCGATGTATAGTTTGTTTAGGAAATGTGGGATGATCCACCTTGTGATGTAAAAAGCTTTCATTATATGAAACAAAAATCTTTTTGCTTTGTTTGTGATTGTATACGCTGTGTCTACGTTGTTTTGCGTGTGATATTCTTGTTAATCCAATGAAACGAACTGAACCGTGGGAACAGTCTGTAAAATAGCCGTTCTGGCGGCCGATTTACTGATTACACGGCCGAGGCTTCGATCTGGCGGTCGAAGGATCGTTTTGTCTGCCTGGATTTGACTTGCGGTCAACCCTGATTTTCACGGGTCGATGGATGGATCCTACGGCCGTCATATCGAAGTATCGGCCGAGGGACCGATTGAAACTCTGAGGATTAAGAATCCGATTCCGATTCGGACTAAGACTCGACTTAGTTCTATAAATACACATTCTACGAACCTGATAGCATTGTCAGTAGCAATTCCTTACACATGGCACAACCAGTCCTTGATCAGTGGTTGGATTCCTTTAATGGCCTCGACCGTCTGCACTTTAAGTCCTTTGGTATGGACTTCCTCTTTTCCCTTCGTCACATCCCTGTGAATTTTGCCTTCCTTAGGGCAGCCGCTAGTTTGTGGGACCCTGATTTTCACGTCTTTCGTTTTAGGAGAGAGGAGTTGTGTCCTACTATCGAGGAGTTTTGCAGCCATCATGGGTCATTCGGATAGAGAGGGTTTCATTGTCCCTAATCCTTTGTTCAACTGGGGTGATCTCCTGAAGGATTTATTCCAAGTTCAGAAACATGAAGTTAAATTCTTCCTAGTGAAATGAAGACTGGAGATTTTGCAACTTATTCAGCGTTTTGGTACAGCTGAGGCTCATCGCCAAGTTTCCCTACAGAAGTCGTGTTTTCATGCGTTGTGCATTTGTCTCCTCCATTATTATTTGCTTGGCCCTTCCTCTGGCCATGATGATCCCGTGTCGCTTAACCTGGCTCAACAGATTGGAAACCGTGTGGGTTTCGCTGGCTTAGTGTTGGCAGAGACCTTGATGGGTCTAGATGTGATGAAGGGTAGTCCTACAGCTCAGTTCTTGGGCAGTCCTTTGCTATTGCAGGTTTGCTCTTTTATTTGTTTATTTGTTACCTTTCACTTATCACTCTTTTGTTTTGACTCACGTGTTCTCTTAACTCACAATTTTCCTTTTTTCTCTAGGTGTGGTTGTTTGAGAAGCTAAAGGTGTGGGATGCGCTGGAGCGACTTCCTTATAATCCAGACCAATGCACGGAGCGTCATATGATTAAACAGTTCCCAACTGAGGCTGCTTGGGAAGCATGGATGAAGACTTGCAGAGGTGATTGGATTCAATGGGTTTGCCCCTGGTATGGTATAGAGAGTATGACTGTGAGTACCATGAACCATTTTGGTGTAGCAGCGATTGGTATCGCTCGAGTCATTTTCTACTTTCCTGCTCGCTTTCAAAGGCAGTTTGGGACTGAACAAACCGCAATCCTGGGTGATCCTGAGTACACCGTTTCTAAGATCCATGATGCCAACTTCCGTCGCAACATGCTGCGTCTTTGGCCAAATAGAGTGATGCAGGAGGTTACTGAGAACTTCGTCGCCAAGCTATCGGGTTCTTACAAACGCTGGTTGAAGAAAAACCTTTTGGAGGACAGTAGTGCAAAGAGAAGGAAGACCTAGAGATTGACACTTTGCTTATGTTTTTCAAAAGATGTTTGTTTGATTCTAGCTTTCATGGATTAAGAATTGTTTAGGTTTGCTTTGTCCTTTCTCTTTGGAAATAATAAAACATTTGGTCATTTTATTTGAAGATGTTATTGCCATGATTTGATAGCGAACATGCTTTAGGATAGACCTAGAAATTTTGGAAGTGATGATGATAGCAGTGGCCGAATCTCAAATTTGGAGATTGCCTACGTATCCCATGGAGGGAATCAGGCCATAAACGTAGTTCCAACAAAGGGGATTTGTTTTGTTTTTAGTTAGGGTCCACTCGGGTATTTTCCTCTCCTTTTGTGCTCTAAATTTTGCCTAAAACCGCCCTTGCGGGTTTTCGGTCTAGCGAGCGTTTTATTTATGCCTTAGTTTATGCCTTAGTTTTTGCCTAAGCCGCCCTTGCGGGTTTTCGACCTAGCAGGCTGCTCTAATTTTTGCTTGGGTCCGCCCACCCTTGTGGTTTTCGGTCCAACGAGCATCTCTCATGGGTAATACTTCCTCAGCTTGTCAATGTTGACTGGCGTTGCGAATTCCATTCCATCCAAGTCTGCAATGTATGCTGCTCCTCCAGAAAGTATGCGTTTGATAAGGTAGGGGCCTCCTCAGTTTGGTTTAAACTTGCCCCTTGGGTCTGAGACGTGGCGACGAATTGCTTTGAGCACCATGTCTCCTACCTTGATGTCCCTAGGTTTCACCTTTTTGTTGAATGCTCGTGCAATGCGGCGTTGATACCCTTGTACATGGTATAAGGCTCTCAGTCTCCTTTCGTCTAGTAGTGCCAACTCGTCGTAGCGGTTTTGAACCCAGTCTTCTTCGATCATTCCAGTCTCAGCTAGAACCCTTAACGAAGGTAACTCCAGTTCGATAGGCAAGACAGCTTCCATTCCATAGACCAGAGAGTAGGGAGTGGCCCCAGTTGAAGTCCTTTCAGTTGTTTGATAACCCCAAAGTGCCAGAGGTAGCATTTCTGGCCAGTCTGTGTAAGTGGCGGTAGTCTTCCGCAGAATCCTCTTGACATTCTTGTTTGCAGCCTCAACTGCTCCATTAGTTTGAGGTCGGTAAGTAGATGACCGATGATTCTGTATCCCAAATTCGACGAAAAGCTTCTTTGTCGCCCCCTTGAAGTGCGATCCATTGTCACAGACGAACTCGTGAGGTACACCATATCGATAGATGATATTAGTGCGAATAAATTTGGCCACATGAGTGGCTTTGAGAGTAGCATAAGAGGCTGCTTCTACCCACTTGGTGAAGTAGTCGATGGCCACCAGAATGAACTGATGTTTGTATTTTCCCTTTGGATTTATGCTTCCAATGACGTCTATCCCCCAAGTGGAGAATGGCCAAGGGGATGTCATATATACAATTCCGTAGGGGGAATACGCATACGATCAGTGTGAGTTTGGCATTTGTAACATCGGCGGACATAATCAGCACAGTCGGCCTCCATTGTAGTCCAGTAATATCCCTGACGTAGGATCTTCTTTGCCATCGTTGCCCCATTCATGTGTGGCCCACAAATTCCCTTGTGTATTTCCTCCATTACCTTGTGGCTGTCCTCCGTCGTGACGCAAAGTTGACTTGGACCCAAGTGTGCCCTTCGATACAATGCTCCTCCACAGATTACAAACCGGGCAGCAAACTTCCGCAGAGCCGTTTTGTCTTTCGAGGTGGCCTCGGATGGGTATTCTCCTTTTTCCAGGAATTCCTTCACGTCTTCGTACCATGGCTTGCCATCGTCTTCACCTTCCTCGGTAAAGGTGCATTCACATGCTGGTTTAACTTTTTGTTCGATCATGAGAGGCCGCATTGTGAATCCCAGGGGTATTTCGACCATAGATGCTAATGTCGCCAGCGCATCTGCAAATCTATTGCTCACCCGAGGAGTGTGTGTGAAGATAACGGAATCGAATTGTGGAATTAGATCTTCCAGCACAGAATGATATAGCTTTAGTGTATCCTCCTTAACCTTCCAGTCTCCTCTTGCTTGAGATACCACCAGGTTTGAATCTCCAGTGACTTCTACCCTTTTTGCCCCTAGCTCCAGGGCCGCCTCCATTCCAGCAATACAAGCCTCATATTCAGCTTGGTTGTTAGTGACCTCAAATCTCAGTTTATATGACAAAGGGATGTGGGAATCGTTTGGGGAAACTAGCAGTACCCTTATGCCATATCCACATTGGTTTGATGCTCCATCAAAGTAAAGTTGCCAGGTGTCGTCTAAGAGACATAAAATGTCCTCGTCGGGGAACATGAAGTCCTCTGCCTCGGCCTCTGTCACAGGGTGATCTGCCAAGAATTCTGCCACAGCTCTTCCCTTTACTGATTTCCTTGTCATGTATTTGAGGTCGAATTCTGCTAGCAGCAATAACCACCTAGCTAGCTTTCCGATAAGTGCTGGTTTTTCGAAAAGATACTTGATTGGGTTTAAACGAGAGACTAGCACCACCGGATGTGCTAACAGGTAGTGCCTCAGTTTCTTTGTGGCCCATACTAGCCCCCAACAGGTTTTCTCGAGGGGAGTGTACCTTGTCTCATAATCCATCATTTTCTTGCTAAGGTAGTATATGGCGCACTCTACTTTGGCGTCGTTTTCTTGCGCTAGCATACATCCCATGGATGTGTCTGTTACTGAGAGATACAGAATCAATGGCTTCCCAGGGATGGGCAGCGACAGTACAGGTGGATTATGAAGATACTCTTTGATTGCCTCGAAAGCTTGCTGACAGTCTTGGCTCCATTCAAAATCAGTACCTTTTTCAGTAGCTTGAAAAGAGGTTCACAGGTGGTTGTGAGCTTGGAAATGAACCTGCTGATGAATTGTACCTTCCCCAAGAAACTCCTTACTTCCTTCTCCGTCCTAGGTGGTGATATCTCCATGATAGCCTGTATCTTGGAAGGGTCTACCTCGATTCCTCTTTGAGTGATGAGGAATCCCAACATCTTTCCAGCTGTTATCCCAAAAGTGCATTTTTGAGGGTTAAGACGTAGTTTGTAATTCCTAATCCTCTCAAAGAACTTTTGGAGTGCTCCATAGTGTCCTTCCCTTTCCTTTGATTTGACTATCATATCGTCGACATATACCTCGACCTCTTTGTGCATCATGTCGTGCAGCAGTGTTGTTGCCATCCTCTGGTAAGTGGCTCCAGCATTCTTCAACCCAAACGGCATTACTCGGTAGCAGTAAGTTCCCCAAGGCGTAGTGAAGATGGTTTTCTCTCTATCCTCAGGAGACATAAGGATTTGATTGTACCCAGAAAATCCGTCCATTAAAGATAGCAATGCATGGCCTGCGGTGTTGTCCACTAGCTCGTCTATGTGGGGTAATGGGAAGTCATCTTTTGGACTTGCTTTGTTGAGATCTCGGAAATCTACACAGACCCTGATTTCCTCCAGTTTTCTTCGGTACTAGAACGATGTTAGCTACCCATTGTGGATATTCGGTGACTATGAGAAAACCGGCATTGATTTGTTTAGTGACTTCTTCTTTTATCTTTAGGACCCAATCAGGGCGCATACGTCTCAGTTTTTGTTTAACTGGTTTTGCATCAGGATGAAGAGGAATTTTATGCTGAACAATTTCAGGGTCTATTCCAGGCATGTCCTCGTAAGACCAAGCAAAAACATCTTTGTATTCTTTTAGCAAAAGGATTAGTTTTTCACTTTCTTGAGGGGATATTGCGGCACCAATTTTAACCATTTTGGGCTCGTTTTCAGAGCCTATGTTTGCTGTGATTATTTCCTCAGAAAAAGGTTTAGCGTGCCTTTCTTCTTCTCTTTCGATGAATTCTAGAATTTCTTTTGGAATTTTTTCCTCAAAATTTGGTTTGTCGGAATCCACACAATTGATCATAGGCAAAGTGAAATACTCTAAATCTTCCTTCTCATTGCTAAGATTAAAAGACATTTCAGAGTTGAACTCAAAGTAAATGTTATGCCTTGGTACTTCGACCAGGTTTTCCTCACTAGACTTAGTAGTTTCAAAAGATGAAAAGCTTGATTCGGACTGAGTCGACTCGGAGTCGGAATCGGAATCAGAATTAAGATCAGAATTAGCGCTTTTCATTTTGTATTTCAGAGTGTGTTCCACGGTCCAGTTAGGGTAAGCCCCTTTTTCAGCATCCACAATTAGTTCAGAGAAGTCTTTTTCATCACCAAGGTTGATCACCAGCACTTCACTGTCACCTTGATTCGCACTTTCATCATTGTCACCCTGCAAGTCTTGGAGGGCCATTTGATTTGCTATCGCTGTTATTTCTTCCAATTGAGCTTCAATCTCTGCTTCGTCGCTGTTGTCGACTCGTCGTGTGCCAACAAAGCCCCACCAATTACCAAAGCTATCTGTGATGGGGTGGATCACCCTTATTTCATTGTTGGTGACCCCCTCATCAAAGAGTAGGTTTAGTGATATTTCGTCTAGTGGGTCATTGTCGACAAACTCTTCTTCCTTTGCCTCTTCAATGTCGAGGTTGTTGACCTCGTCTATTGGCCAATAGTCGTCGATAGGTGCATAGGGGTCATAAAAATAGATTGGAATCCTGCGAAGCCCTTCTTCTTCGATCAGGTCTTCTATTTCTTCCTCATAAACCGTTCCAGCGAACATGACATGGTTGTCTTCAATGATAGCCACCATTGGCTTCGGTTGATTTATTGGAGTGATGTATTCGGAGGGGTTGAAGTCTTCAACAGCAAAGTGGAGCGGACCAGACAGCTTGGTGACAACTTGAAAGTGCGAATCAGACATGAACAGTGATGCAATCATTTTTCCTGAAAAGGTTTTTGCTTTAGTTAGATTGATTAATCTTACCTACTGTTTGTTTGACTTAGAGAGATTCCTAAGGTTTAACCTGCAAAAGAGAAACTTTACAACATACACATATACAATGGGTGTGAGGAAGAACTTGGAAGTAAAATGCAAGTAGGTTCCTAGCCTGTAGGTTCCTGTCTTAGTTTGATAAGTTCTATGGCTTTCTAAAACATGCAAGGTTTTGGTAGTCTCAGGGTGCTCCGTTGTCAAAGAGCACCAATCCTCTCTCCAGCCCATCATAGGCGGTGATTGGGTGATTCCCTTTTTGATATACCACTAGGTACGAGTGATTGTGGAGTTTGCTCGAACCCCCAACATAGCCCGTGTCATGCCGGGATATCAGGTGAACTCAACGGGTTGCCCGCTCGATGCATATGATAAATGAATTAAACAAGGCAGGTATTAGTCTTACGTTGAACTTTTTGGTTATGGCTCTCATATTCCCCAGCAGAGTTGCCAAAAACTGTAGACACCTCCCAAACGGGGCATTACCATACAGATTGATCACGTTTGTTTGCTCGATTGGTTGCTTGCTTCGTAAACCAAAATCATGGACATTCCCATGGCTAGGAACATCGCCACATGATAACGGTTATCATCAAAACAGAGTCGCCACCCAGTTTATTAAAACTGGGAAAATAGATAGAGATTCTGGATACGAGAGCCAAAAGTACAATAAGGGGAAGGTGTTAGGCACCCCTCTTTGCCCAGTCGTGAGACTGGCCCATAATCATTCAACATAAGACATGTAGATGCTTTGTTTAATTCTAACATATAGTCTGTTTATTTATTCCTTTAAACAGTAAGCAAAGTGAGCCAGTGCGATAAATAAGCATGCATCAGAAAGCAGAAAAGCAAACAAAATGTCCCAGGGAGATGGATCCCGCGGCCGGTGAATGGATGTCACGGCCGAGGGATCCTCCTGGTTTGATGTACCGGTCGAGGGATCGAATCCCCGATCGGTGTTCTTCCTCACACCTGACAGAAAGATAAACAGATGACCAAAACGCTACGGTTAGTCAAAAAATGCAGTAAATAAGACAAACCAGAGGCCGTTGGGCCTCACCACCTTGATCCCTCAGTTGCTTGATTGCTTTGGATTGAGCGTGATTGACTGATTGCTTGATTGAAAACCCTAGGGTTAGGGTTTGAACTTCGGGGTTTGATCGCTGGATTGACGGCTGCCTTCGGGAGGTTAGGACTTTTGAAGAGTGGGTATAAGGGAGTATTTTGGCAGAGTTTCGTGGCTTGAGAGAGTGTATACTCTGATAATTTCGTGTGTTTATTTTCGGAGTCCAAAGGCCCTTTATATAGGCAATTCGTGACTCACTCCGGCCAATCAAATGGCACGATTGCAATTGCAATTGCAATGCAATTCGAACTCTACGTCGTAATCCCTGAGTGTAGCCCGAACGCATCGGAGAGGTAGTGTAATCGGATCAAACGTCTGACAGAACACGTTCCAGAGTCTGGGAAAAGGTCGATCTGGCGGCCAAGTAAAAGATGTCACGACCGAGGAATGGATGTCTCGGCCGAATGATAGATCTTGCGGCCGAGAGATTGATCTCTCAGGGAGATTTTGCTAGCAATAGGTTGCTCGGGTGAGGAAATGATGTAAGGGCCGTGGGATCGATGTCACGGCCGACAGATGGATTCTCCTAGGCTTCTGTATTTCTGTCTGAAAGGCTGTATGGCTTTGAATTGGGTCCTCTAAGTGGCTCAAAGTTCTTACCGAAAGTCCTAAGGTTCTCAAGGAAGCAATCAGCAATCACTGTATCCATCTCATCATCGGGATTGTCCCAAGGTGGGACTTGAAATAATTGTTAGTCCAAATTGGGGTGTCTACAGGTAGCTGTAGAGATGAGTCCTGGGGTCACCGCTCCCATCGAACTTAGCCAAGTCCGGCATTTTGAACTTTTCAGGAAGTCTGGCATTGGGATACAGGCAAAGGCGATCCAGATCGATCCCTCCGGCACTGATCTTTTCTGTCTTAGCAATGGATTCCTCCAGTTTGGTCATCTTGGCCATGAGTGCGACCACATCCGGATTCTGAGCTGGTTCTTCTTGGTTGGAGGCAGTCTACCACCTGCAAGGTTTGCAGCGGGCCTGCGGCCTTCCCTTGGGTTCAGCACCATGAGACGTCCTGCGTGAAGCGGATCTGGAACCAAGATGGGTTACTCCTGGTCAGACTCATCGTCCTCACCTTCTCCCTCGAGAGGGGGTGGAAGGCAAGTGTGGATGAGGTTGTTCAAGCGGGCAATGTTAGCATCTGTCTGAGCTGCCCTCTGTTGCATAGCGGTGATGCTGTCCTGAAGGTTCATGAGCATGGTCTCCAAGGTAAGAGGTTCTGGCTGTGGCCGTTCCATCGTGACAGGAGGTTCGGAGTTGCTTGATGCGGATGATGGGATAGTTGGACGCCCTTCCTGTAAGACCGGTGGTGAACCTGCCTGAGAATCTGACTGTAGAGCAGTCAACAGAGTGTGCGGAGAGTCTTCCGTGGCGACTGACTGGGATTGTGACCTGACGAGCCTTTGAACCGGATTCAGATGCAGATGTTCCCAAGCGGGTTTGGCGACTGGCCTCGATACTTTCCTTGGCGGTGCAATGATTCAGATCTTTGCTTGCAAGGCAAAAGGAGGTTTAATAAGGGTCCTGCAGTGACTTTAATCTAAATAAAAGACCAAAGCAGATGCAGCCAACGTCGTCAATGTCACCTTAGACTCTAGAACCAGAAGACAAGTCTGTCTCACGACGCTTCGGACACTGTTTAAGGCCCTCAGAATTCTTTTCGAAGAGTATCCTTGTTTGGAACGAGCGGTCCTAAATGATGTCAAAAGGAGTCTAAACCTTTGTCCATTTCGATGTTCGGGGTTTCAAGTTTCTGAAGCCAGAACAACTCGGTATGAATATCATGATGCCATAACCAGATTGGCGTGAGCAGCACTGTGCTATTAGCCGGGCGGTGTAAGTGACGAGGCACTTGTTACCTTTTGGTGTAAGCATCATGGCATTTTACTCCGTGGTTCGTCGTTTTTTGTTTGAAACCCTAAACAGGTACACAGGCAAAGGTGTAGAAAAGCTTCTGATTTCCTAAAGTCCCACCATAAAAGGACTTAAAGATCATAACGCGCACCACTGAGATGCACGACTCCTCACTGGGCCATGACAGTGTCCTACTAAGCTTAAAGACAGACTCGGAACAGATCGAGAACCTAGGAGCCATCCTAGACATGCTTCTACGCTGAACGAGATGTATGCACAGTTCATGCGATAAAAAAAAAGCAGTAACACATAGGCATTTACAGGGTTAGATGCAAGTAGATCCTAGCCTGTGGGTACCTGTCCTAGTTTGGAGAGTTCTAATGCTTTGTATATGCAAAATGCCGGTTTTGGTTCGTAACAGGTTCCTCAGACTAGGGCCACATATATACCTCCCGTTACCCGCGTATTCGCAGAGTAATAGTCGAACGGTAGCATGACCCATCATCGTCGAAGGTTGTTGGTCATTCAGGGTCCCCGGGCTCCGGTAAACCGTGCCGGATTGCCAAAACGATCCAACGAGGCTTATCCCACATCGATGCAAATGAGATGCTAAAATTTGATAAAAAGAAGAAGAATCACAAAATCGTAAAAACGCCTTTTCAAATTTGGCTCACTTTATTTAGTCCATCTTTAGAAGAAACTACGCGAGCGAACAATCGGAAAAGCCCCAGATTAGAATGGCCGAACACGAGGTCCTGTTAAATCACCATCCCAACCTTCGGCAGCGCGAAGCTAACCGTTTTGACAGGCTTTTAAGGGATTGTTCCCAAGCGTATTAAATTCTAAGTATGAATTAATATTGGTTCGATTAATCCCCAGCAGAGTCGCCACTGTGGGCAGCATGCCCTCGGAGAAAGGATTTTGTTCCTTTTCGCCGTTGCGGCCCTTTTTGGAAATCGAGGGAGCGCGAGCGGAGAGGCAAGCGCTCAAGAATACAGAGTCGCCACTTGAGTTTTTGAAGGTCCGACACTCAAGGAACCGTATTTCGAAACACCTGTTTGTTTGAAAAAGTTAAGGAAACCAGTCCGTCATAACCATATCTGGGTTCGGGAGCCAGGTTACGAGAGGGGAAGGGTTTTAAGGCACCCCTCTCGCCCAATCCGGAGATCGGTCTCTACTTAGGTATTTTTATGAAAACTTTTGTGATTCTTCTTCTTTTAATTAATTTTAGCCAATTAGGGCGGGGGAACAGTTAATCGGGGATTAAAACTGTAACAATTTGCAGGATGTGATCAAATAATAACATGGATGGATGGCATGACGAGCAATAAATGGGATGAAGCCTAAAACAGCGATCAGATGCCAAGACCAGGCTCGGGATGGATTTGCCCTGCACGATGGCCAACTTGCATGCATGAACAAATCTGCATGCAAGTGAACCATCGCGCGAGACACTCAAACCCTCGCACGAGTGTTGTCATCTCACCACAGTTCCAATTTCATCCCCTTCTGGGCTCTGGAAGGACCAGTGCACACCCAGGAGGCAAACCAAGCAGTTTATCAAAAGACTGTAAAATACTAATTATTACAGACAGCTTGAAAATGGAACTGAATAAAAAGGAAACACAACCCCTAAACAGTGGGGGGATAAAAGGAGGCCAAGGGCTTGGTTGCCCATGCAAGGGCCATTCCTGGGGTTCACAGAACCATCGCGCGACAGAGGGTAAGTCTCGCGCGACAGTCCTGACTGAACTTCCAAGAATTGCTTTGCATGTTTGGGGTCCTGAGACAGGTTCAAGGATCACCCAAAGGCATTCCAAACTATTTGAGACAAATAACTAAGCTACTGTATTTTGTTTTGCATGCATAACAGTGATCAATATTTGAAAATGAAGCTCAACAGGCATACTAATATTGCAAAAATAGTAAATGGCTAGCCTCCCTTCCCCACGAGGACCATTCTCTTGCTGACACAAGTGTCGCGCGAGTGTTGTGGACCATCGCGCGAGGGTTGAGCTACCACGGATTCTTGTAACTCTGCAGGCTTTAGGACCAGGACATGGTATTAATTACCAGCCTTGGCCCTGCCAGCCCCCCTCAGGGATCAAAACAGAAACAGGCCAAACATTATACCTTTGCTTGGAAAGGGTTTGGAAATGGATTGGATTGATTGGTGAAGCCTTTGACTAAGTGTGTGTGTAGAACACTTAATTGGAAGACTAGGAAGTGGTTTGGGTTAGTAACTTTGTGCTAGAGTGCTAATTGCCTTGTGAATGGTAATTAAACTTCTTAACCATTTTCTTGGAACCCTTAACATGGAAGACCAATGGGGCTATTTATAGGGGAAGTGAATGGGCTAGGTGGTGGCAAAACATGGCTTTGCAACCAGCCAACAAGGCTGGTCACAACTTGGTGGATAGACTAGCCAACAAGGTGAGTGGGAGTGGTTGTGAGGGTGTAACCTGCCAGAACTCTGTTCAGCTGAGGAAAACGGGGTTCCAGCCCATGGGGACCCATGTGACACCCAATCATCACAAATCCAGCTGGATTATGTGATAATGACAGGAGAAAACGATCGCGCGAGGGTCAACAGTCAACAGTTTGACTTTGACCACACCTGGCAAGCTGAGTATCGCGCGAAGAACATGAAGAGTCGCGCTACGGTCAAATCTGACCCTAGGGTTTTGACTGAAGGTTCAGAAGGGTTCAAAAGGTTTAAGCAGGGTTCTAAGCACTCCAAACTCAATCCATTCCCAATCCAAGCTCGTTTGATCCGATTTCATCATCGGGGAAACAAGAAAACCGTAAAACAAAGTTAAACAATTGGGAGACCCAGATTGGGGTGTCTACAGTAGGGCTCGAGGCGCTCGGTGTCCTGGCTTCCGTCACCCTTTTCCTTTGGGTGCGAGATGAACGGGCTCTTTGCACGAGCGTTTTTTAGGTGCTCACGGTATCCTTTAGTTTGGAATTCCAGGAGACCATCATCCTTGTTGGCAGCCTTGGTGAAACTAGGGGTGGGCTCACGGTGGCCCTTCCCGATCCTGACTGAGTGGGTGGAGGAGGCGGAGACGCTTCCGGCACCAAGCCTCTCGAAGGCGGACGGCTTCCCGCGGGGCCTTTTGGGGTTAGGGGAACGGGAACGTTCCCGACGCCATGCACCCTTTCCGCTGCGACCCTCCTCCAGTGGTTCGATGCGGTCTTTAGCCGAAGGGCAAGATCGGTGCTCCACCAGGTGGCCTCCTTTGCGACTGTGGGGAGGGTTATGATGGCTTCTTCTTCCGCCGCAGCTCTCGAAGGAACGAGATGGGGAGATCTGGAGGAGGTGCTTGATCTCCGCCAGCTCGTCCCAGACGTGCTTATCGCGCTCCACAACCGTCGTTAGGTCGTCGATCTTCCGCTCCAGGTGGCGGATGTAGGTGTGGATTTCAGTGGCATGCCCTGCGTCCTGCGTTGAGGTTCCGGCCCCGACTCCGATGGACATGTGGGCTTTTCCCAGGGTGCCGGGTCCGCCGGAGGTCAGGTTGTGGTCTCCGAGAGGACCGAGACCAAGGGTGGTTTCGCTGGGATGTGGATCTTCAACTTCCACCATGGCTGGCTCAGGAAGCTTGAACGGAGCTCTCAAAGAAGGAGGTGATCAATTTATCGGGATCTTGACCGTGGTTCTGGCTAGGTGCCTTCCTCCGCAGCTCTGTGCTCCTGCCGCTGGACCTGCAACAAGTCACTAGGGCTTGTGTAACCCAGTGACCCTCCGACGATCAAGTTAGATCTCAGGGGAAGTGTGTAGGTCTAGGGTTAGGGTAGAGTGGCGTACCTCTTCCAGGTGAGTATCCCTTTGTATTTATAGACTTAGGTTTACTTGGCCTCCAAGCTAGCACGTGGTGGGTACGCTCAGGTAACCACCTCGGGTGACGTCATATATGACGAAAGGAACGAAGCGGTTACGGAGCACATGGCCAGACCTAATCCCAATGATTACGCCCGCTGCATGATCCTCATGGGACCCATCTGGCATAACCGTTTCTCCTAGGTGTCCTCGGGAATACTGAAGTAGATACAATGCTGTTGGTAGCTCCGAAGTACCTAGAGGCCTGTTTCCGAGCACACAACGTAACAGTGTACCGAGGGAGACTTGTATCAAGCTGCGACCCGAACCTTCTTCAGACGTCGATTCACACCATATGGCCCGGTCACCGAACTGGTAACCGAGGCTACTACAGGAGAGACCCCCTATTCATTAGCATATGAGAGAGAGGCTGTCATACCATTGGAGGTTGGTTTGTCGACCAACAGGACCGCTTTGGTCGTAAGTGGAGGCAATGACAGAGCCCTAGAGATCGAATTGGATCTTGCCGAGGAACGGAGAGAGAGGGCACTGGTGCATTTGGCCTCATATCAGGAGCAGCTGATGAAGAGCTACAACAAGAATGTCCACCCTCGAGAATTTGGTATTGGAGACCTTGTACTTCAAAAGGTGCTTGACAATACCAAGGTGGCCAACGAGGGCAAGCTGGGGGCCAACTGGGAAGGTCCATATCGAGTGACTGAAATTGTGGGCATAGGGGCTTATCGATTGGCTGACTTGGACGGGAACCCGGTGCCAAGGCCTTGGAATGTCCATAATTTGAGGAAGTTCTTCGTTTGAAAGACTTCATTTTATTTCCATTCTGTTTAGGATGAACATTGTGATTATGCGGGAGTTACGAATAAAATTCCCTTATTTTTTATTTTTGTTAGTTGCAAGGGGTACGCGTAACGCCCCATTGAGTTTTGAATTATGAATAAAATTCTATTTTTTAGAAACACTCTATTTTGGAAATTGTTTATTCAACTTCTTTTTTGGATGAATACGAAGCTAGGCACTTGTTCTTTGTCCTCCCTTCGTATTGGGGAGCAGAGAGTGGGTCCATATGAATTTATGAGTTACGAAATTTTTGCCCAGTACGAAATTACTTGGGGTGCATACAAGTACATGCCAAATAGCTAAGTACAAATAAACTAAGGATTTTTTCCAAGTATGTGAAACTTGGGATGCATACGATAACATGCACAATTTTGCCAAAATATGAATACATTTGGGCACCTATCTAAGTATGGGAAACTTAGAAGCAAATAATCCCTAAATACGAAATACTTAGGTGCATACGATAACATGCACAAACAGCTAAGTACGAGTAAACTTAAGCGTATGTCCATGTATGAACATACTTGGGATACATATGAGCGATTGAGTGCTCACATGCCTACGTGAACAGGCCAGACAGTCTAAACACAAAATGCTTAGATGATAAAACTTAAAACTGCAAGATTGGAACAGTAAAGGCCACGAAGGGCCGAACAAGCAAATATCCTGGCCAAGCATGGCCACAATTTGACAAAACCAACGTTACGCCGCGAAGGGCCGAATACCTGTGTTAAACCAATTTGTAAATTGTACCAATGCCACGCAGGGCACGATTTACGGCCACGCAGGGCCAGCAACTAAGTTTTGAGAAACTGAAATTGTTTATGGGAGTTGGAACCAAACTTACTCTTCGACAGTTAAGTCTTGAATGGCAGGAGGGGAAGCAGCTTGAGTGGGTGTTGTAGTGGGCCGAAATATCTGAAGGTTCAAAGTGTTCAGTGGGGTGACCTTGTGGACCTATTATTCAGTTGTCTCAGTTCGTTTGTATGAGAGAAGTCAACTTGACATGCCATCCCGGCCCTCTACCGAGCGATAAGTGGTCTTGTGGCCGCTTACCGAGCTTCAGCTACCTCTCCGAACGTGCAGCCATGGTCTTGTTCGGTACCAGACCCGTTTACTCGGTTGGATGTCTTCTCCACTCGGACTGACGGTTGTTCGACGAGCAAGTCTTATCCTCGGTAAACTCTTATGTTCGGAAGGATTCCCCGGATAAGGCGGTGGAAGAACGTTCTAGGGCGGTGGCGGAACGTTCTAGAAGCTCTTTCTGATAGGACCGATGATAAGCACGTTCACCTCTCTGATAACTGATGTGACATCTCTGACACCGACCCATGTGGGTCTGCAGATCTTGAAGGGCGGCATTCATTAAATGCATCTGTCACGTGACGTCATCCGAGCGAAGCGGTGCGCGTGTGGTACACTTCCATCTTGTCCAACACTCCAGAACCTGGCCTATAAATAGAGGAGCACCTCTCCCAGGAAAAAGGTCAGACATTCTCTTACCTACCTAACATAATATCTGCTATACATCATCTTCTTCCTCCATATTCTGACTAGATCGTCGGAGCTTCTACCCGGAGGAACACTCCCCTCCGGTTCGCAGGTACATGGCATCGCCACCCTTTAATGCACGGGTCAACGTCCAACGACAAGAACGAAAAGAAGGTTCAGAAGGTCCAAGGATTAATCAGCCCCCCACAATTGGCGACTCTGCTGGGGACGATCATTCTAAACTTTCCTAGCAAACTGTGGGTTCTGGTTTATTCTAGGATCACTTTCCTCTCCACCATCGTACCATCCCATGGCACAACGTCTTCCCCCTCCAGGTCCGGAGAACTTCACTCTCGGCTTAGCTGGGTTCGGCTCCATTAACGCTGAACCTAGCCAAGCCGCAAGAACCACTTTACCAGTTTCACGTCAACTTTCCTACCCCCCAACCGAGCTTGAACTTGCCTTGGTAGAGCAGAAGCGCCAAGCGGCAGTCATAGCACTTCTCCAACAACGGCTCGAAGAGCGGGACGGTGGTGTGGCAACAACCCTGGCGCATGGCTACCCTACCGAACCAAGTCGTCCGAAGAAACCCCATAAACGAAGCAGAAAATCGAGGAAACCACCAATGTCCGAGCCGGTGGGCTCCGAACGCCGGACTGTTTTTTATAGGCTCGAACATGGTCTCAGGGAGCAACTCACACTTGCTCGACCACGTCTTGCAAGCCTCATCCGGACCGAGAGTTCCAGGTCTTCGGCGATGAGCTCCACGGCAGGAACGAACATAATCAATGCCTTGGAACGTACGCAACATATCCCACGACGACATCGAGCTCAGTCGTTGGGAAAACGACCCATGGATTTGAATTATGCGCCTGAGGTCGCCCACACAAGCAGGCGCCCCGAACGTTCTGAACGAAACCAAGAAGGAAGGCGGTCTTCGGTATCCCATGGTCATCACCGAACAACGAGTGTGGGGGGACGTTCGGAACATGGTAACACGGTTGTTCTGTATGATCAATTCACGGGAATGCCGACAATATACCAACCTGTTGATGGGGGGATGGACCCTCGAATAGCTCGGCAAGGTGGCTCACGGATTGAATACTCAGAACCTTCGGATGAGGCCAGGCATCGACATCATGAGCGGAGTGGCCGAGTGCAACATCGCCACAGGGAGCACAGGGGGAATCCTGAGGCTCGGCCGGAAGCTCCGACTTTCAACGCCCCGCCTACAACCGAGCCCATTGATGATTCTAAGCTCGGAAAGGCCAAGGCGTCACCTTTCATTGATGCCATTCAGCAAGAGCGGCCACCGGACCGGTTCGTCTTGCCGAAGCTGAAGCGCTATGAAGCCAAGGAGGACGCAGTCGCGTTCGTTTGCAGATTCAGACAAACAATGAGTCCCCACAACTTTTCTGACGCGCTCATGTGCAAGATCTTCCCACTCATGTTGAGTGAGCCCATCATGTTGTGGTACAACCAGCTTAAACCGAAGTCCATCAAGTGCTTCAACGAGTTGGAGTTGGAATTTACCAAGAGGTTTGTCACAAGCAACGTCCAGCCGAAGACATTATCGATGCTGGTCAACATGAGGAGGACAGCAGGCGAAACTCTTTGGCTGTATACCGAACATTATTGGGAAGTTTACAACCTTATCCCCGACTGTGACCAGAGCGTTGCTGCAGAATCATTCATGAACGGGCTTGATCCTACCTCGGCGATGTTTAGGGATTTATCACGAAACCCACCGAAGACCATGGGAGAGCTCATGGTAATCATCGAGAAGGACTGTGTGCACGAGGAAGCGGTTGCCGAGCGTAACGCTCCTAAGGGGACGGAGGCACTAAAGACAGCTGCTGCAGCAAAAACCTAATAACCGGAACAAGCCCCCTCAACCTCCCCAACAGTAGCCCCCATGGCAGCAGGCGAAAAGGGAACCGAGGCCAGATGAATATGTAGCCGAGCGTACTGCGTTCACCGAACCAATCTACAAGCTGTTGAGTATCATCGGACAATTACCTTTCTTCGTCTGGCCCACGGGTTTCCTAGGAATGGCGGGCAACGGGCTTGGAATGTGCACGTACCACAAAGAACGCGGCCATTACACCACCTAATGCCAACCGTTCAAGCGCTACCTGGAAGAGCTTACGGCAGCTGGGCACCTCAACCAATGGATTGACCTTCGGCGAAATCCATTGCCCCCTCCTCCGCCTCTTCCAGCCGGGAACCTCGTTGGAGTAATTCAGGGTATCGTTTCCGAATTACTGTGATAGTTAACAATCACAGCTATTGACTATGATAGTTAGTCTTTTATCACACTCCTTCTACCGTGATAGATGTGGGTGTGATTGTAAGTCACTCTCTTTTATCACGGTTATAAACCGTGATTGAAAGATAGAAACAATCACCCCCAAAAAGCGTGATTGTTTCCAGGCAAAACCGAGATGGAAACTCCTTTCCGTGTTCTTTCCCGGGTTTTGATCACACTCTTCCTGAAAAACCGTGATTATATGTAGATAACAATCACCACCAAAAACTGTGATCTTTCATGTCTAAAAAATGAGATGGAAAATAGTTAGGTGTGATCTTTTCTGGTTTTTAAATCACGGTTTTCGTCTAAAACCGTGATTAAATGTTCTTATCATCACAGTCTAGAAATGTGATTGAAAGATGCATCTTTTTTTTTCTTTTTTTTTGTGCATTTAAAAAATGTCTGAATCTCTAACCAATAATAAATACACGTAAAATATGTATTCAGCCCGTAGCTATCTTCTCCAAAACAAAAGACATAGCAATACGAAATATGCATAACTGCTCTTGCATCTTGCACAAAACATGTCATAGATAGAAACATCGTGCCGGAAAGCCTACATTGAATTAATCTATCAATCAAATTTCTGAAAATGCATAAAAAATGCAGAACAAAAGCTTAACAATAAAAAGGACAAATAAAACTAATTGAACCACAAGCATGGAGTTATGTCCTAAGCTACAACGAATTCTTCATTCTTTGAAGCCAATTTCAAGCACTTCGTCATTCTCTTAAGCCAATTTCAAGCACTTCATCATTCTTAGAGCATGCCTATATCCACCAGAAAACAAAAAGTAGCAGCATCAAGAACTCCAATGCCTAAATCCAAAACCCTTAGTAAGTAAAGAAAGTTATAGCCTACGCTCTTAGATACCATAAGAGCAATGTATCATGTCTGCACCCAAACATGCAAAATATAAAAAGGATGTAGGGTTAGAGGAAAACCTGCACAAAGACTCCAGGGCAAAACTCTGAAATAATACCATCTATTCCTACCAAGTCTACCATCTTTAAAACACTTATGGCAGCTGGACGAGTCTGTTCCAAAAGGTATCACTAAGTAACCATTATGTGTCAATCAAGAATCAGTATCTGGTAGAAGGAAAATTAACCACCAGCAAAAAAGAAAATGGAGGGTAAAATCCCATTTGCGCTTACGGCTTACCTTACCAGTGGCTATCACCACTTTGAGACCCCTTGAAGAGGCCTCTCTCAGAGCTTGTGCCGTAGTTGAAGTAATTTGGCTTTGGCTGTTCAGCAGTGTGCCTTGTATTTGAATAGTAAAGCAACATAAGCAGAAGATAAATTCAAAGAACAATAAACAGAGGCATTTCAGATAGGTCTCACCATCCATATCACAGAAGATGTAGCTAAACTTTGGCTTGTAGAATCGTAGACTGCCTTGTTTCTTCCTGTCTTTTAACAATTAACGTGTAAGACTCTGCAACCTCACAAATAAGCAAATATAGCTTAATGGGTAAAGGATGTGGCTGGCCAAGAGGAATGTTTATTGGATGATAAAAAAAAACACGTACAGGCAATTATACCATTGAAATTACCATCTGTGTTATCCAAATGAGTAGTTCCATGATCAGCATCATAAACACTTCGGATCAATCCTTTCCCCTTCTACCCAAGAGTCTTCAACAGCAATTCCTCCTCCTCCATTTCTGCTTCAGCTTCATCACTAATCTCATGATCAAACCCCAAGAGATGTAACACCCCATGTACCTGCCATGGATAAACCATGAAAAACTTTAAGTCTAACACAAAAGCTTAAGCAATTAGTTGGAGAGGTCCGACAGCCCATTCCGTACTCAAGCAATGTGGGATTCTCCATCAAAGCAATTACAGTTCCCTATTTAATAAATGATTGGTTAGCAGAGATAAAGAGTTGATTATAGAACCACTCTGTTTCTACTGTCCTTGAATTTGTTTCTGTTCCCTTTATTCATTTCTCTCCGCAAGTACTCTAACAAAATGACGAACAAAAATAGAATTTAATCAGTTAACACAAGACGAGGGTACCACATTATACATGGCCTAGAATTAGATCGATGCAGAAAAATATATTTTTATTTAATCCTATTTAGAAGTGGGAAGTGGGAAGTGGGGGTTGCACATGAGACTTGTTTAGTTGTTCTCATAACATCTCTAGAGGTGAGACCAATAGCATATGCCCCTCCGCCTCACATATCATTCAGCATAACCAAGTACCCGAAGTAGTTGCTTTGTCTTAGCAAATCACATATTTTCTTAAGTATAGTTAAGAGTGTCTGTGGCGTAACACATATGCTCAATCTAGTATAGAATAACCATGAATGAGGGAGAATGTTCGAGCATGGAAGATGCATAGAATAAGGCCAAGAACCAGAGGTCTCAGAGTTTGTGCAATCTACATAAAGCAAAACAAAAATTAACAGTCACCATCTCAGTGATCAGCATTATTCACGAGATGGAAAAAAGTATTCTCTGATGAAGCTCACTGCAATAAGCAGTGAATTATGATTGGGATTGTACTTGTCTCAAAAAATCAGGAAAGCTCTCAATGACGGAACCGGCTGCCAATTCAAGCTAGGCAGAACAAGCAAATCTTGTAGTTTAGGTCATATTTTAGTACCCGGGAACCTCACCCAAGAGATTTAAAATCTATTGAGTGAGATAGCATTTTGCTGTGAAATTAAGGTTCCACAACTGAAACCAAAAAGTTGATGTAGGGTTTACAAAATCATGCCAAAATTTCATGGATAGAAGGAAAAAAATCTTTCTAGATGTCTCTCATCAATAGCATCACATGCATATAGACATTGATAACAATAAAGTAGCCCAATAAATCCAGCAATAGGCAATCACAACAAATGATAAAACAGGGGAAGGGGCTGTATGGGGTTCAACGGTAACTAGAGAGTGGTAGAACAAGTCAGACAAAAAGACGCATAGCAAACACAAAGAGAGAGAGAGAGAGGAACCTATAGATTGAACTGGATAACTTGCTTTTCACTACTACAAAATGATATAAAGATCACGGTACTGTAGACACCCCAATTTGGCCTAACGATTATTTCAAGTCCCATCTTGGGACCATCCCGATGATGAAATGGATACAGTGATTGCTGATTGCTTCCTTGAGAACCTTAGGACTTTCGGTAAGAACTTTGAGCCACTTAGAGGACCCAATTCAGAGCCATACAGCCTTTCAGACAGAAATACAGAAGCCTAGGAGAATCCATCTGTCGGCCGTGACATCGATCCCACGGCCCTAACATCATTTCCTCACCCGAGCAACCTGTTGCTAGCAAAATCTCCCTGAGAGATCAATACCTCGGCCGCAAGATCTATCCTTCGGCCGAGACATCCATTCCTCGGCCGTGACTCTGGAACGTGTTCTGTCAGACGTTTGATCCAACTACACTACCTTCCCGATGTGTTCGGGCTACGCTCAGAGATTACGACGTAGAGTTAGAGGTGCATTGCAATTGCAATTGCCATCTCGTGATTTGATTGGCCGGAGTGAGTCACCAATTGCCTATATAAAGGGCCTTTAAACTCCGAAAATATACACATGAAATTCATCAGAGTATACACCCTCTTAAGCCTCGAAACTCTGCACAAATGCTCTCTCAAACCCACTCCTCAAAAGCCCTAACCTCTCGAAGGCAGCCGTCAATCCGGCGATCAAACCCGAAGTTCAAACCCTAACCCTAGGGTTTTCAATCAAGCAATCAGTCAATCACATCCAATCCGAAGCAATCAAGCAACTGAGGGATCAAGGTGGTGAGGCCCAACGGCCTCTGGTTTGTTTTATTTATCGTTCTTACGCTTAATCACAGCTTTCTGATTATCTGTTAATCTTCCCGTCTGGTGTGAGGAAGAACACCGACCAGGGCTTCGATCCCTCGGCCGGTACATCAAACCAGGAGGATCCCTCGGCCGTGACATCCATTCACCGGCCGCGGGATCCATCTCCCTGGGACAGTTTGTTTGCTTTTCTGCTTTCTGACGCATGCTTTATTTATCGCACTGGCTCACTTTACTTACTGTTTAAAGGAATAAATAAACAGACTACGTGTTGGAATTAAACAAAGCATCTACATGTCTTATGTTGAACGATTATGGGCCAGTCTCACGACTGAGCAAAGAGGGGTGCCTAACACCTTCCCCTTATTGTACTTTTGGCTCCCGTATCCAGAATCTCTACCTGTTTTCCCAGTTTTAATAAACTGGGTGGTGACTCTGTTTTGATGATAACCGCTATCATGTGGCGATGTTCCTAGCCATGGGAATGTCCATGATTTTGGTTTACGAAGCAAGCAACCAACCGAGCAAACAAACGTGATCAATCTGTATGGCAATGCCCCTTTGGGAGGTGTCTACAGTTTTTGGCGACTCCGCTGGGAATATGAGAGCCGTAACCAAAAAGTTCAACATAAGACTAATACATGCCTTGTCTAATTCATTTATCATATGCATCGAGCGGGCAACCCGTTGAGTTCACCTGATATCCCGGCATGACACGGGCTATGTTGGGGGTTCTAGCAAACTCCACAGTCACTCGTACCTAGTGGTATATCAAAAGGGGAATCACCCAATCACCGCCAATGATGGGCTGGTGAGAGGATTGGTGCCATTTGACAACGGAGCACCCTGAGACTACCAAAACCTTGCATGTTCTAGAAAGCCATAGAACTTATCAAACTAAGACAGGAACCTACAGGCTAGGAACCTACTTGCATTTTACTTGCAAAAGTTCTTCCTCACACCTTGTATCATTTGTTGTTGTAATTAACTCTTTCTGTGCAGAAGGGTTGGGATTTTCAACCCGAATCCTAACCCTACACAGGCCGAATACTGACTTCCAGGTATTCTATTTTTCAAGTAGGCACAATAGGTAGGTTAAAGAAGCAACCTCAGCCAGTTTTATACTATTACAATACCCGAGGTCACGCCAAACAGAGGTCTTTATAGTCATCTCATCGGTCGCCTTCGTCAATCAAGACACTCTCACCGCAATGGTCCCAATCAGTTCCAGGGACTTCGCGGTCGTCTCCTCAACAAACCCGATTATCCACCCAATTCCAAGCTTCACCAAGCAATCCCTCTACCTACATCCCAAAAATGGCAGACAATGATGCTACTATCACCGAGCTCCGAGCCCAAATTGCCTATTTACAAGCCGAGAAAGTAGCAAGAGATGCTGAAGACAAGAAAAATGAGGAAGGAGCAGAAAATCCTCATGAAGTTACAGAAAACCCTGAATTGGTCAAACAGGTCAAGGAGATCAATCACACTTTGGCTCGCTCACAAGGAAACCAAATTCTAGATTTCGAAGGACTCTGCCTCTTTCCAGAATCTCAACTGCCTGAACGGTTCAAAATGCCAAACATCGAGAAGTTCAACGGGACTGGTAACCCTACTAGCCATGTTCGCCATGTCATCAACACTCTGAAGCCTATGGGATTGACCGACAAGCTCATCGCTCAATTGTTTCAAAGAACTCTCACTGGAAACGCCCTCGATTGGTTTCTCACTTTGGAATTTGTGCACTATCAAACTTGGCCAGAAATTGCCAACGCTTTTGTTAAGCAGTACGCATACAATGTCCAAATTGAGCTAACTACCCGAGACTTGGAGATGACCAAACAAGAATCCAATGAGGACTTTGCTACCTTTGTGGCAAGATGGAGAGAAAAGGCTGCCAAGATGAAAAGCCGCCCTTCCGAGGAAGATCAAGTGAGGATAGTTGTCAAGAACCTACAGCCCAAATACCTCACCCACATTTACACTCAGGCTATCACTGACTTCAAACGCCTGCACGCCACTGGATTACAAATTGAAGATGGGATCAAGCTGGGCCTTATTGGGAAAGAAGAAACCCCTCTACCCAGAAAAACCTTTCCAACCCGTGCATCTCCTGCCTCTGTCAACACCCTTAACTCAGTCTTGCCACAAGACCCTTTTCAAGCCTCGCCGCAATTTCGACCCACTCTATATGACTCCATCCCAAGCCTTAGCCATCCTAAGCCGCCAAGGGCACCTTAGGCTCTTGAATAATCCACCTCCTCAGCCACCTTATGGTCCAAGTTATGATGCCAATAAGCAATGTGCATACCACCAACACCCTGGACATGAGACAGACCGCTGCATGCGTCTTCGTCATGACATCCAGGATCTCATTGATAGTCAAGCTATAAAACCTCCTAAGCCTAATGTGCAAACCAATCCACTTCCCGCTCACAACAACGAACCACGGCCTCAAAATATCAATCTCATAAGCCTATCCAATAGCCCCACATATAATCCTACCCTACACATTATTCCAAATACCCAAGCCAAACCATCCCTGATCTTCTCTAAGAATGATGAATGCTTTGCAACGGGAGGAGAACCCCACATCTATACCATTGATGATGGGGATTGGTGGTTGGACATGCGTCAAGCCCTGCCAAATGATTGGAAAGTTGGAAGAGTTGAGCCTGCTGATCCTTGGGGCACCCAAGAAGAAGAAGTGGGTCGCCTCACCCGAAGCGAAAGGGTATATAAACCTCCTAAACTAAGTGGGGAAAGTTCAACCTCAACACGAGTAATGGAAGAAGAAGAAGAAGAAAGCCAAAGGACCGAACCTGAGGAAGACAGGGTGCTAAGACAACTAAAGAAAATCCAAGCTGATATCTCTATTTGGGGATTGCTTATGTCCTCCTACGAGCATCGTAACTCCTTCTTCAAAACCTTGGGGAAAGCCAAAGTTCCCATCGACATCACCCCCGAAGAACTGGTGGGTTTCATAATGGCGTCAAAGGCTTCAAAACCGACAATAGCTTTCACTGACAAAGATCTACCTCCTGAAGGGCCTGCACACAACAAGCCTCTCTACATCTCACTAAAATGCCTCACTAAATGGATCCCACTGGTCTTGGTAGATAATGTGTCACGCCCTCGATTTTCAACATCAATAAATAGAAATTTCATTAAAAGATCCTCGCTTAACATAACTAATACCCAAAAGAGTTCCCAGCTGCTTAAGCTTAACAAAACAAGTCCCAATTTCAAAGAATATCCAAATTTGGCACTCCGGCTCCAAATAGATTACAAGTGTTTGTATGGACAAACCATTAAGTTACAAACTCATCTTTATCCAAAAGAAAGTCTATTACAAAAGATGACAATGTAACTAAATCAGTGTTAGCTTCCAAAAGCCCTTTTCACATCCATGCACGCATTTCATGCAAGTCACTGTCCCGCATTTAAACCTGAAAAGAAAGATTAGGTTGAGCTACGCTAGCCCAGTAGGAAAATCTTTTACCAATTCTATGTGCAAATATGATGCCAAGTGCAAAGGAATGAGACATGGGGATATAGTTCAACCGATGGATAGAAATCAACTCATTGGGGTGCCAATCATTCGTTACAATCGTCCTACGACATGCCGTCATCACAAAATTAGCCACAATGTTCACAAGACTCATGCAACCCTATAATTTTGACACGACTCACTATCACCAAACTCCATCGTGTGTATTTCCACCCCTTGCGTTACAGTAATAAACCACGAGGGTTACCGTATTACCACCCCTTGCGTTACGAAGAACCCTAACCACTTGGATCACTGTATTACCACCCCTTGCGTTACGAGATCCACCCGAGTCTCCGTATTTCCACCCCTTGCGTTACGAGACTCCCTATCCCAACCTTTGAATCACGTGACTACCCATTTAGTCACTGTGCAAACAAGGACTCTCTTATGACCACATTCAAGCATGAAACATCATACATTATGCTAACAATGCCACAACTACTCTCAAGTCATTTATCAATCAACAAGTTATATTTTAACCCGATTTTAATCAAGTGAACTCCTATTCGCTCCTCACAAACGGAAGATCAACGGATCAAAGATAACATCAATGATTCATAGAAAAACAAGTGAACATGTTAGGGATAGGTTTGGAAGTGTCCAAAAGGGTTTAGAAGTGATCGGGGATCAAACAGTCGAAGTATAAGCAAGGTGGGAAAAACTGCCCAGAAAGCCAAGGAGTATTGATACAGAAATCGGAGTATTGATACGGCAGAGTCTGGAGTATCGATACGGCTGAGTCTGGAGTATCGATACGGAGAAGGAGTATCGATATGGTTACGTTACGACAGATTTCTGATGCTACTGGAATGCAGATCCCTTCAGCGTATCGATACGCAAACGATTGTATCGATACGGGGACATTACGAACAGCGATTCAGTGTAGAAACTCAAGGCAAACGCGACAACGAAATCCAATGATTCAAAGCATGATTCTACACTAAACCAACATACAAACACATAAAAGAAGCAAAGAAATCCCTACCTCGATTCAAGGAACGAAACCCAAGCAAGTGGCACGAGCCCTAGCTTCCAACTTTTGAAACCAACCGAGATCTACTTCCCGAGCCTCACCCAACGCGATACGAGTTCGGGGTTGCGTAGAGGAGGTGAAAAGAGGGTGGGTTCTTGAGATCTTTAACGGGCTTTGGGTGAGTTTTGAGAGAGAACAAGGGAGAGAGATAGAGCCGAGAGAGAGAGAGAGAGGGAGATCGGCTGGGGAGAGAGAGAGAGATGGAGATAAATGATCTCCTACAATGCACACACACCTTATATACTCTCAGAACTTCAAACTACACATCCACTCCCTCAATCTTTTATTCATTCACTTTAGCCCTCAATTCATTTAATCACCCAATAAACTATATTTTTTCCCAATTAGGCATTTACTAATAATTTCAATAATTAAAATTATACGGGTCTCTACAATCTATCCTCCTTAAAGAAATTTCGTCCCGAAATTTACAACTCAAGCCAATCAAGATCATACATCAAATAAACATGCTCATGCCATACAAATACAACCAAACAACAAGCCATTAGCCATAAAGTTTAAACTTGGAACTCACATTGGTTAATTTGGAAATAATTGCGGATACTTTTCCCTCACTTCGTCTTCCCTTTCCCATGTAGACTTTTCCTTACTCTAATTGCTCCACGAAACCCTTACTAACAGTATGGTCCTACCCCTCAACACTCAGTCCCGCGTGTCTAGGATGCATATCGGTTTCCCCTCAAAACTACACCAACCTCTAATCATTCTTATTAAATCTTCAACCTTCACAGACACTCAAGTTCTAACACTCATACAAGAGTCCTAGTACTCTTACAGTTACATGACATCCACACCGAAATTCAACAAATGGTACCCTCACATTTCTCCAAACTTACCTTATTTCACTAAGTGCCTCTCGAACCTTCTTCTTTTAAATAATAAAAAAAAAGAATATATTGAACCACTTAATAAACTCCAATTCTCATTTTCCCCAATCAACGTCAACTAATGAATCAATTTAGAGAACCTAAATAATCTCCACAGGAATAAACTAAAAAGCCTAGAACCCAATTGTTAGACTACAAAATGACTTATCACCATCTGCTCAGCTATAAACACCCACTCACCCTAGTTAAACTCCTCACATTCCAAAAGTATTGATATTTCTTTTGACTCCAAAAATTAACACGTCTCTCAACCTATTCAATTCTATTGATTCTGCTAATAATTGACAGCAACACCACTCCCTTAACAATCCCAAATGACCCCGTGCATCTTAGCACTCACTTCCCTCTCATAAAGACACTATTAACCTCCTTTGGTACGACGAAACACATAACACAAATCCGCTTGCCACTACCTCCAACCCACACATCTATTCACCCATAAAACTACTCTGTCAATTCTGCATAACCCTCAGACGCCTTTTCGTCCACCTAACGTTCGAACAAAACTAAAATTCCAATATCACTCCACATTCCCCTCAGCCCACTCAGAATCATTACCGGTTTCTGTTTCAGATGTCCAAACCCCTTTTTTTTTTAAAAGCGCTCGTCCTACATAACCCAACCTTGAAACCATTCGGTGAACTCTCCATTTCACTATTCCCCTTATCACAAACCATTAACCACTTCAAACTAGAGGGGTTGACATACCGCGGAAACTTCTCATATCTATTTTTTTTTATCAACTATACAAATTAATAGTTTACACAATACCATCTCTTCATAGTTCATGGCTCTTGGAAGCCCAATAGTAATCAAGTTCACCTCATTCTCGTAAGACTTCACACGATGTCTATTCACCTTACCATTCTCCGGTACTCTCATTCATTTAGTCTAGTCAATTTAAGCATTTCTCATATTCACTATCTTAAATCACACTTCTAATATAACCATCAGTACCAATCATACCTCTGACTCGACAACGTCACAACCTAATAGCATCTCTTCACCCAAGCACCCACAAAATATGTGCAACAGTTGCACCAACAAACATCTAATACTTTATCCGATCTTAGAAAAAGAGTTAATCACATTCCTAATTATGTTTTAAGACTTCTACTAGCCCATTACTCAAGAGTACTCAAATTCTCTCGCTCAAATAACTTCCAACGGTCTCGCTCACCACCAATTTCACAGTTCACAAATCTCTATTTCCACTAAGTAATCATATCAACATCAATGTTTCTCAAAGACAAGCACTACTATTTCGCCACCAACCCACAACAGTAACAACAACACCATTACAATAAGTATTTCAACAAAGACCTATCGTGTCCCCCATCGTATCCCTCTATTTTACATTATTCATTTTAATGCCAACGTGCCAACGAGTGCTCATATTCGTACGCATGCATGCCCCTTTTTTTTTTTCCACATGTGAAACACCAACATAACCCTCGTACAATATCTACCGCACCCCAAGTGTCAACTTGTCTTCATACCAAGCAAATTTTCACATTGATAATAGAACAATGACTCACAATACAGGAAGGCTATAAGAAAGAAAGAAGGCAAGTACAGACATTCCAAACAATCCAGTATACCAACTCAGCCACAAAATTTGAAAGGTCCATACGAAAGAAAAGAAGCTAGTGTCGACATTTTGAACACTCCAAGATGCCAACTCCACAAACACCCATATTTGATGATAATAGCATACAACCAAGGTATGAATAACAACTTCATTTCACAATTTGAATCAAAAGACACATACTCACAAACCATCTGCATTTCCACCCCTTGCGTTGCAGTAAACACCCACATTCCAATTCTCAACCACAACCATTCAAATCATATTAGTCTAGCAACTTCACTATCAAGTATTTTCTCTAATATCAATACATAACAAAAACACACCAACCAAACGAATTTATGGAGCGAACACATGTAAATAATCTCATCTTTCCTATTTCAACGAGAAAGGCACACAATTCCACACATTTTTTTTCACATAGCAAATCAACCCTTTGTTTCACATCTCATCTTACCACCTTCGCTATCACTGTTATCTCTTCATCACTCTCAAATCAACATCATCCCAATGGTATACCCCGACACGTCCTCTACTATTGGCAGTGTAAGTCCACCTTACCGAATACACATCGTACACCATCTCTACACTCAAACCCTTCAACTCGTAACGTCCCTTTTCCTCACACGCCTATCACTCCAGATTTCCCACCATTATAGTTCAAGACATTAACTACACTCCACTTCGTTAACAACCACAATAGTTCTCATTCGTATTACTCCCGCTTCAAGCAAATTTCTCACCATGCAGTTTACTTCAACCACTCAACTCAAGTCACATCGATATAGTTCACCTCAAGTCTTGTTGTCCCTCTCACCAAACAATGTCTTCACTAGTTCCTATCAATCTGTCATAATGACACCATCACGGCATTCGCCTCAGCAATGACGACTACAACACTATAACTCTTCTCAAGCCTAGAGGTCTAGCCCATATACACAATCCTAGTGTCCAATTGACTTTCCGAGACTTCCATCTAGAAGGAGCGGTGATCAAGCGCCTCTTCCAACTAGATCTCATCGGTAGTCGCCTGGGTGTCCAGAAGACACATACTGTATCTAGACACTCTACCTATGACTCTCATCTTCCTAAGTCAACCTCAGATACTTACAATTCTCTACGGGGCTCAACTTACCTTATCTTACTTATACTCCAAATCACTACCCCAACAACTACCATAACAATGACAAACTACAATCATTAGCACACAAAGACATCATTACTTTAAACACATTCAAGGCCCTTGCTAGCTCAACCCTCTAGCTATGACGCACCTTGCTCACTTCCTGGACAAATTATGGTTCCCATCATATCTCAACCCGATTCTCCTTTCTCCTACGATCCTAACAAACATGCCACCCTTCGCTCTTTTACACTCAACGCACCTCACATCACATGGAAGATCACTTAAGGTATTTAAAATTTAACACGTAATTTGCACAATTCGAATGAAACACATCAAACACTTAGTTCACAAATCTCACTAATAGTCTAACGCTTGTATTACATACTAACAGATGTCTCATATGTCAATCTTGTCGCTATGCACAAGCTCTACAACAATTTCCCCCTTTCAGATTCTTTCCCGTCTAACATCTCATCTCAAATGGGCATCTTACCATGAATAGCTCAAGTTCAAGACTTCCAACGGTAGTGATAACAATAACAACGGTCGTAACCATAAACACTACAAGGAGGTCAAATTTCTCCTTCTCTCAGAAACAAGAATCAACTTTTCACGATTTCAAGTAAACATAAATGCAATGCCAGGTAAACCAAATAATGCCAATGAACACAAGCACCCATGATGCATGCAAAAAGCGTGACATTTTAAACCCATGAGACTAGAAGTCTCCCCACGGTCTCAAAGTATTCAAACCTAGAAGCTCTGATACCAATTTGTCACGCCCTCGATTTTCAACATAAATAAATAGTCATTTCATTAAAAGATCCTCGCTTAACATAACTAATACCCAAAAGAGTTCCCAGCTGCTTAAGCTTAACAAAACAAGTCCCAATTTCAAAGAATATCCAAATTTGGCACTCCGGCTCCAAATAGATTACAAGTGTTTGTATGGACAAACCATTAAGTTACAAACTCATCTTTATCCAAAAGAAAGTCTATTACAAAAGATGACAATGTAACTAAATCAGTGTTAGCTTCCAAAAGCCCTTTTCACATCCATGCACGCATTTCATGCAAGTCACTGTCCCGCATTTAAACCTGAAAAGAAAGATTAGGTTGAGCTACGCTAGCCCAGTAGGAAAATCTTTTACCAATTCTATGTGCAAATATGATGCCAAGTGCAAAGGAATGAGACACGGGGATATAGTTCAACCGATGGATAGAAATCAACTCATTGGGGTGCCAATCATTCGTTACAATCGTCCTACGACATGCCGTCATCCCAAAATTAGCCACAATGTTCACAAGACTCATGCAACCCTATAATTTTGACACGACTCACTATCACCAAACTCCATCGTGTGTATTTCCACCCCTTGCGTTACAGTAATAAACCACGAGGGTTACCGTATTACCACCCCTTGCGTTACGAGATCCACTCGAGTCTCCGTGTTTTCACCCCTTGCGTTACGAGACTCCCTATCCCAACCTTTGAATCACGTGACTACCCATTTACTCACTGTGCAAACAAGGACTCTCTTATGACCACATTCAAGCATGAAACATCATACATTATGCTAATAATGCCACAACTACTCTCAAGTCATTTATCAATCAACAAGTTATATTTTAACACGATTTAATCAAGTGAACTCCTATTCGCTCCTTACAAACGGAAGATCAACGGATCAAAGATAACATCAATGATTCATAGAAAAACAAGTGAACATGTTAGGGATAGGTTTGGAAGAGTTCAAAAGGGTTTAGAAGTGATCGGGGATCAAACAGTCGAAGTATAAGCAAGGTGGGAAAAACTGCCCAGAAAGCCAAGGAGTATTGATACAGAAATCGGAGTATTGATACGGCAGAGTCTGGAGTATCGATACGGAAATCGAAGTATCGATACGGCTGAGTCTGGAGTATTGATACGGAGAAGGAGTATCGATACGGTTACGTTACGACAGATTTCTGATGCTACTGGAATGCAGATCCTTTCAGCGTATGGATACGCAAACGATTGTATCGATACGGGGACATTACAAACAGCGATTCAGTGCAGAAAACTCAAGGCAAACGCGACAACGAAATCCAATGATTCAAAGCATGATTCTACACCAAACCAATATACAAACACATAAAAGAAGCAAAGAAATCCCTACCTCGATTCAAGGAACGAAACCCAAGCAAGTGGCACGAGCCCTAGCTTCCAACTTTTGAAACCAACCGAGATCTACTTCCCGAGCCTCACCCAATGCGATACGAGTCCGGGGTTGCGTAGAGGAGGTGAAATGAGGGTGGGTTCTTGAGATCTTTACGGACTTTGGGTGAGTTTTGAGAGAGAACAAGGGAGAGAGATAGAGCCGAGAGAGAGAGAGAGAGAGGGAGATCGGCTGGGGAGAGAGAGAGAGATGGAGATAAATGATCTCCTATAATGCACACACACACCTTATATACTCTCATAACTTCAAACTACACATCCACTCCCACTATCTCTTATTCATTCACTTTAGCCCTCAATTCATTTAATCACCCAATAAACTATATTTTTTCCCAATTAGGCATTTACTAATAATTTCAATAATTAAAATTATACGGGTCTCTACAATAATGGGTCTGCTTTGAACGTATGTCCTCAAAGGACCCTCGACAAGCTAGGGGTAAGCGCCATCGACATACGCCCTTCGAGCCAGGGTGTAAGGGGCTATGACAATTCAAAGAGAAGAGTGGTTGGGTGTGTCACACTGCCAGTAGAAGTGGAGAAGATCAAAAGAGACGTGGAATTCCATGTGATGGATATACCAGCCACCTTCAATCTTTTATTAGGAAGGCCTTGGCTACATGACGCTGGGGCAGTACCTTCCACTTTGCATCAGAAGGTCAAATTCGCAGTAGATGGAAGGGTCATAACCATTTTGGGAGATTCATCGATCCGAGCTCATTCTGATACGCCTGTCCAAGAGGTAGGAACCGAGGAAACCTTCCTTACTGGATTCAGTCTTGAGGAAGCAACTGTTGTGCAAGCCTTAATGGCCGAGAGAAACTTCTACGTAAGCACCCCTGCCATATGGATGATGAAGAAGCAAAACTACCTCCCTGGGTTGGGTTTAGGCAATCACAAGGCATCCCGCAAATGATTGATCCTCCGCATAATCAATACGCCTTTGGTCTTGGCTACATCCCGACAGAAGCCGAGGTAGAAAAGAAGAGAAGCATGGAAAAGGCTAAGGCAAGAGGAAGCAGGGTCAAAGAAGAGAAGCTCGTGATCCCAAAAACACTCAATGGTTGGTTTGTAAGAGAAGGAGAAGACTTTCCATTCCGTGGCTTCGCAGAAACATGGGAAGACGAAATTACCAAGCAAAGGTACCCTGGAATGCAAATCTTCTTTGATCAAGAATGGACTGACAGTGACATGGAAGAAGAACCAACCAATTCATCTCCTACTCCCGAAGACTGGATTGAGATGCTTGCTAAATTTGACCTAAAGATTCTGTTTGGCAAAGAAGGTGAAGAAGAGTATAAAACTGCAAAAGGAAAAGGAGCCACTCCCGAGATACTGCAGTTAATCGCATGACAAAAACATTGCTTTCATTTCCTAAAGACAAGATTAGGACATGTTTTAGGCCCCTGTTTGGGCATTATCTACAATTAAATAAATCCCCATTTTATCACTTCTATGCTTGACAAATGATTCCATCTTTAAAATGTGATTGCTGTACACTACAATCTCTCTGCCAAAGATAAAAGGATTTTAAGAATCTAATGCTTTGTTTGGTTTGTGTTTTGAAATTTTTTTTGAAAAATAGTAGGGGTAATAAGTGGAAGATAGAGAGATAAATGTTGGAAGTAGGGGGAATCTAGGAGGAATCTAGGGGGAATTTTTTGAAAAATTCTTTTTGAAAATGGAAGAGAACAAGGCATAATTCTTTATTTTACCGACTAAAAGGAAAGAAGGGACGAACCCTGATTGCTTAGAACTAGGTTTTTATCAAAACTCAGGAAGAAGACGCTATCTCCGTGAGAACACTTAGGGTTAGCTTACCCATTGTGAAGGTACAAAATACAACAGGAGACTCATAAGAACGTCTCCGTCAAATTCCTCTCCAAAAACACCAAAAATCTCTTGAGAGAAAAATGCTCGTTGGGCAATCTATACACCCAAGCAAAAGTAAGAGCAGAGCCTGTTAGGACAAGAAAAAGCGAAAAACGCAGCCTAGGCAAAAGTTAAGGCAGTTGAAGGAAAGCTCGCTAGGGACTCAACCTCTATCAGGTAACTTGGGCAAAACTTAGAGCATGAGAGAAAGAAAAACCAAGAGTGAAAACCCAACCCCCAAAGGTGGTGATCTTGGAACTACGTAAAAGGCCTGATTCCCTGATTGGGATACGTAGGCAATCTCGCATCGAGATGCGGCCCAAACATTTGGAGAGAAGAAAGACAATACCAAAAGGTTTGTACTCAATGATAGGCATAGCTAACTCTGCGTATTGAGCTCACAAAAGATGAGTTAGTCATTTTCCAGGGAATTGGCAAAAACAAAGACACGTAAGAATCATCGTTTGTCCTCTCTGACTCAAAAGTCGTCAACATAAGGGACAAAGCATTCTAACGATCCCAAAACATGGCAAAGAGGTTGTAGGAACAGCAAAAGCAAATAAAGAGCCTGAATCAAATTCAAGTGTAAGAAGGGAAAAATGCCACTTGGCTAAAAGCAAAAATCCAACTTCTTTAGGAAATAGAAGTAGAGGCCGAAGAATGGAATCCTCGGCCGAGTGATCCATTCCTCGGCCCATGTTTAAATCCAAACACTCACAAAACTTGCATACAAGTCTGAAGTATCTTGAGACAAAATAATTTCCAATACATGCTGAGGTTGTTTCATAAAAATACAAACATCAAACTATCTGTTTTGGAGCTAACAAATACAGGTACAAGAAAGGAAAAGCTAGCTACTGCCCACGACCCCTCTTGGGCGCAGGACGAAAACGCTCAGGAACTGGGACACTAATCCTCTGTCCCTCACCAGCTTCAGCATCTCCATTACCAGCTCTGGTACTCCCACCCTCGCTAACTCCAGCACTCTAGGTAACTGACACTGTCGGCACTCGCTCCGCTTCAAACTGCAGAGACACAGGATGTGGGCATTCAGTTTCACATAAAACGTGGGATGGAAAAAGAAGAGATCAAGGGATATATACCGCAGCTATTTGGCCTCGCTACCGTCGAGCCAAAGCCTCTGCACTCTGGAATGCACGTAACCATTCCTGAACCACGTCTGCAGGCACCTGCAGAGGAAGCAATTGCATAAGCAAGGAATACCGAAGGAAACCAAAACTGAATCTACAATATTACCTGCTGGACTCCGACAGGAAGCATGTAGAACTGCATAGTACACGGTGTCAGCGTCAAACGCTCATCTTCCCCATTTGCATTGTGGAAAGAGATAAAGTTGGGGGCCCGTGGCCAGACAAGAGGAGCAGCAGCGGCAGTAGCAGTCAGTAAGGTCAACGAGGCCAAACGAAAGGCTGAGTAATCTCCCGCTACGAGAAAACTCATGGCTGGCTGTCTCTCAAGAGCAAGTAGCAAGCCCTCTCCGGTCAAAAGATGGGTCGATCTCATACCAACAGGAGGAGGGAGAGGAACAAGCTGCAACGCCTCGGAATGTGGAAAGTACTGGCTCGCTACCCTCTCTCCGAGATACCAGGCTCTCGAAAATGGCCCCTCCAAAAGGAAGTGCTGGCTGTCCAACGCCCGAGCTGAGGTCAACTCCAGAGGAGCATCATCAAGTAGCACACCCCATGGGTCAACACGCACCTGCAAAAAGGGAAACAATGTCAAACAAAAGTAAGGAAACAACATAAAGAAGGATAGAAGGTATCATACCTGATCCACCGTTAGGCGATCCAAAACTCGCCTCCAAGCCGGCAAGTCCATGGCAGGTGATCGTGACTTCCGAACTCCTTTCAACCAACGGGCTGCCCGTGGAACAAACCGAGGCTCTCTGTGCCTGGTCTCTGTGCCTGGTCGGAGGAGGAAACTGCAGCAAGTGCTCAAAAGCCCAGAGCTACAAACAAAGATGGAAAATGAACATGAGTTACAAAGATAAAAACAACAAGGGAACAACGCAGAAGTCGAAGTGTGTACCTCAAGAATACGGTGGTGTCCGCCAAGCGACAAACTAATCCCCCGGGAACAAGCACTGAGGTGCCCATACAGCGTGGCTAGAGCAAGAGTTCCCCAATCGAAATCTGCTATGGTCTCTAAGTGCACCAAGGCAGCCAAAAATTGGACATGCACCGAATTCTCCTTGTTGCAAAACAGAGTTTGCCCAAGGAGATAAAGCAGGAAAGCTCGTACCAGCTGAGAAAGGGGAACCTCTGTCAGGATATCAGCTTGATCAAACTCTTCCCGAAGCCAGGTATAGGTGATGTGACCACTCTCCGACACACGAGGGATCTTCCCCAAAAGGTATTTAAGAGCACCCTCTCGCTCATGGATCCGCGGGTCAATTGGAAGAGGATCGCCATCAACCCTCAGACCTGTAAGAAGAGCAAAATCACCCGGAGTGATCGTTATCTCCCCAGCCTTTGGAAGATGAAAAGTGTTGGTGGTGTCCCACCACCGCTCTACCAATGCTGTGGTCAGTCCCAACTCCGCCTTCGGAAGGTGGAAACCGAGTATCAAGGGCTCAAAGCCAGCCAAAGCAACTGCGTCCTTGGCCTCTTGAGGAAGCCTCTCGTACCATTCAAACACCTGGGGGCAACTTCCCCACACGCGCAACCTCTCGTTTGCCTAACAAAATACGAAGAAGAAAATCAATACAAAAACATCACCTACACAGGGGGCAACTTCTAAAAAAAACTCAAACTTTCTATCAAATATCAAATTACCATTTCATGAAATCTCATACAAAAACTATTTGACAGGACAAAATTTACCTTCCTATTGGTAAAACCAAGGTGCTGCTCCAGCTCCCTGTGCAAGACCTCAGGTGGGATATCACTGAGGGGAGGACGGTATCGCAAGGAACCGCCACGCCCGACCATGTGAACCTGAGGGGCGTAAGTGGCAACGTCAAACGGCAGAAGAATATCACCTCCCGCATCAGTAGAAATCTCGGGCTCAGTTTCAGGAGGGATAGGTTGCGAAGAACTCCCCCCAACAGTGGCTCTGCGCTGACTTGAACGTAAGACGCGGGAACTCGAAACCCCACCGAGAATCGCAGCCTCAACGGCTGGGGCTTTGCCCGTATCCCTAGGCGCGGTAGAAGCTCCAGAAGATGGAGGAGGGGGCGGAGATGATGCCATGGCAGGAGATAGCAACCGGAACTGTGGTGGTCAGAAAACCGACGAGTAGGAAACGGCGGCGGCCGACGAGGAGAGAGAGGAGGAAGCGGCGGCGATCGTTCGAAGTAGGAGAGGAGGATAAGGGGTAGGGAAAGAAAGGATGAAATGACCCGTGAGATCGATTAAGTTTAACTTAAATCGATTTTCCGACTGACGGCTATCTCACGGCCGAGATATCGATTCCTCGGCCTAGACATCAATCCTTCGGCCGAGAGATCGATCTCCTGGCCTTCCGATCAATTTCCTTCAGCAATATCAGATCATGCTCAGTGCATCAACTCAAGCAATTACGGACTCCTAAGTCTTTAACCAACTAAGTAGTCTTGGGGGCATCCCTGATGCCAGTACAGCACGATCAAAACTAGCCTTGGAGGCATACCCGAGCATCAAAGGTCTCTCTCTCCACAAACTGCTGGCCAAAGTAAGAACACTCAGCGGCTCTACGCCCATATTCACTATCAAACACCGTGACTCCATGTCCACTACCTCCACAGGCTCTAAGCCTATGTCTGCCATCTCAGCGGCTCTAAGCCCACTATCTCAACTGGCTCGAAGCCGTAACAATCAATCTCAGCGGCTCGAAACCCATTATCGACAGGCTCTACGCCTATACTCACTCACTCAGCGGCTCCAAGCCCACCATCTCAAACTGGCTCGAAGCCGTAACAACCACCTCAGCGGCTCAAAGCCCATTATCGGCAGCTCTACGCCCGCTATTACAACTCAGCGGCTCTGAGCCCATTGTCTCAACTGGCTCGAAGCCGTAAACAAGCGAATCTCAACAGGCTCTACGCCTATATACACCATCTCAGCGGCTCTAAGCCCATTATCAGCAGCTCTACGCCCGCTATTACAACTCAGCGGCTCTGAGCCCACTGTCTCAACTGGCTCGAAGCCGTAAACAAGCGAATCTCAATAGGCTCTATGCCTATATACACCATCTCAGCGGCTCTAACCCCTCGATTCAGCAGCTCTACGCTCGCTATTACAACTCAGTGGCTCAAAGCCCATTGTCTCAACTGGCTCGAAGCCGTAAACAAGCAACAGGCTCTACGCCACCCCAACAATCAAGACATCTATTCTCAGGCTCTACGCCTGAATGATCAAAATCTAACATTTTGAATGCTCAAGCTCTACGCTTGGATGCCCAACCACTGTGTACTGGATGCTCAGGTTATATACTTGAATGCTCAAGCTCTACGCTTGGATGCCCAACCACTGCGTACTGGACGCTCAAAGCCTGTACTTTTAATGCTCGAATTCTGCCGTCCGAATGCTCGAGCTCTATGCTTTGAATGCTCAAGTTCGGAACTTGATAGAAGCTCTAAGCTTAAAAACAAACACACATGCACGGGCCCGTGCACATATTGCATTATCACATCAAGTCTGCATCATCATATCTGCTCATATCTAACAAACATCATCACACATATACATTCTGCATATCTCTCATGAAACAGGTCAATCCTGTAATCAACCGGCTCTATGCCTCGATTTTATTGATCGGTCCAGCGCCTCGATCCTTTGGCTCTACGCCAACACTTATGATGAGAAAGCTCCGTGCACAGACCATCAGAATGCAACCAGCTCTACGCTTCGGTTCAAATCACGTCAAGCTCTAAGCTCCGAAACCCAGGCCCTCGCCTCAAGACTGCAGCAGGCTCCACGCCTCAGTTCCTTCACCTCGGGCCCTTGCCTTATACCAGCTCCGCGCTTCGGTTCAGCACGTCAAGCTCAAAGCTCTGGCACCTCAGGCTCCCGCCTTATGATCAATACCAGCTCCGCGCTTCGGTTCCATCAAGCTCTAAGCTCATCTCAGGCCTCTGCCTTATGACTACAACCGGCTCCGTGCCTCGGTTCCCTCATCTCCAAAAGCTCCGTGCTCTAGATACTGGCCCTGCGCCCCCCACATCTCAAAAACAAACCGGCGTCCAACTCATCCAAGCAGATGGTTTGGATTCCACCCCACTACATCAATTCCTTCCAGCTCATTCGCAAGGATAGGCTACTCTACCGAGCTCCTTTCAGTCAAAGTAAGGATGATCAAGAAAAGCAAACGCACCTGCCGTGTACTGATCTACCCCAAAATACTAAGGAAACTCCCCGCAAAAACTCCCCGGGCAGCCCAGCGCTCCTTCAACTATCTTCCGCCAAAACCCTGGCTCAGTCTAGGTACGTCACACTACGGCTTTTTAAGCCCTGAGGTAAGTCTTCTGTCTCTAACCCTCCAAGCTTCTAACTTTTCTTTATTGCCCGAACTACGGTTTGTCTGAATTTCCTTTGTGGAATACGTAGGCAGCCTCCCGGCCCGACCATAACAAAACCTTTTTTCAAAAAAAAAAAAAACCACTTGGAATAGTGGTTGGACCAAATTGAGTTGCTTTTTACAGCTTTGACTCTTACTCAAACATGTCTCGCGATCCGTCTGAGTTCAGTCAAATAGGGGCATCTGTAGACACCCCAATTTGGCCTAACAATTATTTTAAGTCCCATCTTGGGACCATCCCGATGATGAAATGGATACAGTGATTGCTGATTGCTTCCTTGAGAACCTTCGGACTTTCGGTAAGAACTTTGAGCCACTTAGAGGACCCAATTCAGAGCCATACAGCCTTTCAGACAGAAATACAGAAGCCTAGGAGAATCCATCTGTCGGCCGTGACATCGATCCCTGTGGGCAGCGTGCCCTTGGAAAAAGGATTCCGTTCCTTTCGCCATTGCGGCCCTTTTTTGAAAATCGAGGGAGCGCGAGCGCCGGTGGCAAGCGCTCAAAAATACAGAGTCGCCACTGTAGGCAGCATGCCCTGGAAATTCCGGTTTCCAAAAATGCAAGGGCCCGGATCGAGGGAGCACTAGCGCTCAAAAATACAGAGTCGCCACTTGAGTTTTGAAGGTCCGACACTCAAGGAACCGTATTTCGAAGCACCTGCCGCGCTGTTTGATTTGAAAAAGTTAAGGAACCAGTCCGTCATAACCATATCTGGGTTCGGGAGCCAGATTACGAGAGGGGAAGGGTTTTATGGCACCCCTCTCGCCCAATCCGGAGATCGGTCTCTACTTGAGCATTTTGAAAACGTTGCGATTCTTCTTTTATTAATCAATTTTAGCCAGTTAGGGCGGGGGAACAGTTAATCGGGGATTAAAACTGTAACATGTTTGCAGGATGTGATAGATGGCATGGATGAACAGTTAGTATAGGATGAGAATAGGCTGCTGTGGGAGTTTAAACAAACTGGAAAGCCCCTGTTTTGGAGTGTCGCACGCAAGAGGTAACCAGTATGCACTGATCAAGTCAATGCATGCTGATCATACCTGCGCACGCTACTACAAGACCTGCGCGCGCCAGTAAGCCTAAGCCCACAGCTCTTATTCTCAAACCTTCTGGGCTCTGGAAGGACCAGTGCACACCCAGGACAAACCAAGCAGTTTATGCAGTCATAATATACAGTTTAAAGGCTGAAAAAGCCTAATAAATAAACAAAAACACCCCATAAACAGTGTGGGGACAAAATAATAGCCTAAAACCAAGTTAAACATGCAAGGCCAGCCACTGATCGGGTATAAACAATCGCGCGAGGGTTCCAAACCGTCGCGCGACAATGCGCCCCGGGCGCGCGACGATTGCGCCCTGGCGCGCTGGTCAAATGGAGCGTTGACCATCGCGCGATGGTTTGGGTGCAGCGCGCGCGGGTTCGAGCCAACTTTCCAGTGTCTGGTTTTTCACGTCCTGGGTTCTGAGACAGGTCCAGAATGATCCCAGGGGTACTCCAACAGAACAGAACTTAATATTGAAATGCAAGTTAGCAGTTTAAGCTCTAAGAAAAGCAATAAACTGGTTTTTTTGCATGCTTAATAGTGATCTATAATAATTATTAAGACAATAAAACAGGAAAGAACCAACATCCCTTCCCCACGAGAACCATCGCGCGATGCTTGAGACAAGCGCGCGCGTGACTGGTTCCGTCGCGCGAGGGTATGTTGGTTGCACGGTTTTTGAAACCTTGCCAGCTTTAGGGCCAGGACTGGTATTGATTACCAGCCTTGACCCTGCCAGGCCCCCTCACGGATCAGAATAGAGAGCAGAACAAAGGTAAGATATACCTTTGAATTTTGAGGTTTGAAAAGTGTTCGAGCTTTGAGTTTAGGTTGAGGTTGAGGTTTGATTGAAATGTGAAAATGGGGAGGAAGAACAAGCTTTGTTCTTAGGGTGTTAGGTTGGAAACCAAATGTTGCACTTGCTAATGGAGGAGAGATGAACAAAGGGTTAGGGTTAGAACCTTTGTGCTTTGAATTTTTTGGAACCCTTTGAAAGAGAAACAAAAGGGGCTATTTATAAGCTTAGCACCTTCCACTAATGGAAAGGCAGGTCTGGTCCAAAGAATGGAGGCCAGCCAGCCACGAGGCTGGCTGGGGATTACTTGGTGATTAAGCTGCCCAGCTGAATAAAGGTGATGTGGACAGGTTCTGACCGTCGCGCGATGGTTCCAAACTGTCGCGCGATAATGCGCCCTGGCGCGCTGGTCAATGCTCCGGTTGACCATCGCGCGATGGAGTCAAACCGTCGCGCGACGGTGCGCCCCGGCGCGCAATGATTGTGCCCTGGCACACATCAATAGGGTTTTTGGCTTTTGGAAGTGGCTTAAGATTAGGTTAGGTTCAAGGGTTATTCAAACACTCAAAGCTCAAACACTCGACATTCCCGGGGTGTTCTTGATCCGTTTCATCATCGGGGAATCAAAAACCGTAAGTAAACTAATCTGGAAGCCCAGATTGGGGTGTCTACAGTAGCCCCCCTTTGATGGCACTTGGAGCACCATTGAATTGGTACAAGTAACGTCAAAGGTTTCTAGACACCCCTCAAGGCAATCCAGAGCAGAACATACTAGCAAAGTAGACAAGCATTCTTACAGAACCTGATTGGTTGAATGGACGGACAGACCGTCACTGGGGATAGAAGTAGAAGTGGACGATTGCATCGCCGCTTGTTGATTGAATTTGGACAGGACAGGCTGTCGCTGCAGATGTTGACGGGACCGGCCGTCGTTGCTGGGGATCAAGCTATCCTCGGCACAAAGTATTCCAACAAACACGGGTAGGTCGTGTCAGGCAGGTTGAATTCCATCTGTTGGGAATCAGAGCCAATCTCCTTATCAAAGACCATCTGAGACAGAGCAATAAGCCTGCTGGAAGATGCACTTGCGGCTAGACTGAGGGTGATTGTCATTCGGGAAGGGCCAAGGCGGACTCTCCTGGGGAACAATCAGTTGCGGATGAACGGACCATCGAACGATGTTCTAGTCGTTGTTTGTGGATTTGACAGGACCGGCTGTCGTTGATTAGTTTGTCAATGCCACAACACCAACTAAAGAAGCGCCTCAACGCGCTTTGATTTGCCAATGCCTCAACACTGACTGAAGAACGCCTCAACACGCTTTGATTTGCCAATGCCTCAACACTGACTGAAGAATGCCTCAACACGCTTTGGTTTGCCAATGCCTCAACACTGACTGAAGAATGCCTCAACGCTGATTTTGATTTGCCAATGCCTCAACACTGACGGTTTGAACGCCTCGACGCGCTTTGATTTTTGAACGGACAGATCATTAGTATAAATGATCGAGCCGTTGGGGGAATTGACAAGATCAGCTGTCGTTGAAAGCGGACGGGGAGATCATTGTGCTGAGTGATCAAGCCGTTGGGGGAATTGACAGGATCAGCTGTCGTTGATTGCGGACGGGGAGATCATTGTGCTGAGTGATCAAGCCGTTGGAGAAATTGACAGGAGGATCATCAGTATAAATGATCTAACCGTTGAAGCCTGTATGGGAGGATCAGCAGTATAAATGATCAAACCGTTGAAGCCTGGATGGGAGGATCAGCAGTATAAATGATCAAACCGTTGAAGCCTGGACAGGACCGACTGTCGTTGATTTGAAATGGCGGATCGCTATAAAAAGTGATCAAGCCATTGGGGTTGGACAGGATCAGCTGTCGTTGATTTGAACTGGCAGATCGCTATAAAAAGTGATCGAGCCATTGGGGTTGGACAGGACCGGCTGTCGTTGATTTGAAATGGCGGATTGCTATAAAAAGTGATCGAGCCATTGGGGTTGGACAGGATCAGCAGTCGTTGATTTGAACTGGCAGATTGCTATAAAAAGTGATCGAGCCATTGGGGTTGGACAGGACCGGCTGTCGTTGATTTGAACTGGCGAATCGCTATAAAAAGTGATCGAGCCATTGGAAGTTGGACAGGACCGGCTGTCGTTGTGTTAATCCAAGTAGCACAAACAGTGGATATCATGGATAGAAGCAAGGCGGACTGCAGTTGGGGAGAAATTGGCGACAACTGCTGGGCTGTTTACTCGCTGCCTTCGATACCGGGCAGGCTTGCTTTGTCGTTTTGATGGATTTTTCCTGCGTTCAACATTTGATATACACACAATATGCAATGACATGTATAACATATTGAAAATGTAGATGCAAACTTAGGGCGGCTCCTAGGAGGACAACGACGCCTAAGGACTACCACTGAGCCTCATCACCGTACTGTCTGTGCCTCTGAGACGCGCACCCAGATAGAAAGACGCTGAACGGGCTGGCGTGCCCCAATTGACGTTTGAGCAATGGAATTGGGCCTGCGTGCCCCCCTCTTCGATGCTTGGGTGGATGTGCCCCAAAGATGCCTTGCTTGGCCTTGGGCTGACGTGCCCTTGCTGCTTTCAAGAGATTCCGTTGCTTGCGAATTACGGATACTAGGGTAGCAATGTAACAATTGCATTTTCCAGTTTATTGACTCTCTTTTTGCAAGTGTTGAAGAGAATGCAAAAGCTAACCACTAATATCTAATTTGCATTGACAAGTGCTTTGAATCGACACACAGACATGCACACATATGTACAGACTCGCCTAGCTCGAATGAAAAGGGAGACAGAGCCCCAGGGTACAATGCGAACCCTTAGACACATGGAATACAATGAAATTTTGGGTATTAATGTGCCAAAACTCACAACATTCCCTGAACAGGTGAAACTGACACTTATGAAAAGTGGAAAAGGTACAAAGACCTGTACAAACAAAATCGAGAAAAGCATCCCGATATGATAATTGATTGAAAAGCTGGAAAAATGTCGCAAAGATGGACATAAGACGCAGATTATGACACGTATAGGCCCGGACTGAAATCGACACCCCCGTGCAGTCACATTAAGTCCATATGACTTGCATGGTTTGACAAGACTCGACAAAAGCCCCTGGAGCGACATTCGAGGGTAGTAGCCAACTGCTACTGCCTGCTGCAAGAAGCGTGCGCAGGTTTGAGACCAACGCGCATCACTCGAACAAACGCGCTGCGGTAGCTTACACCAGACTTCGCTGAACTTAGAATAAACTGTGAGCCTGTTAAGGCCTCTAGCATTTCGTTCTGTTTTTGATGCTTCAATTATTTTTTTAAGACTTATGCTCAGCTTGTAAATTGAAGAAGCAGTTTGGTAATAAAATTGAAAGACGAAGATTTTCCCCCTTCTGGTTCCTCCAAAGCAGCTTGATCTGATCCTCGATCCTCTTTGACCTTTGATGTGTACCAAAATGTCAACCATGGATCCAATTGATAGATTGTGACCGAGTCTCAAAGAAAGACTGCCTACGTATCCCAAGCTAGGGAATCAGGTCAAAACGTAGTTCAGGCCAAGGGTTAACTCTCGAGTATTTACCTCTCCTTTTATGCTCTAACTTTTGCCTAGTACCGCCCATTCGGGTCTTCGGTCTAGCGAGCTTTGATTGATTGCCTATTCATTTTTGCCTAAACCACCTTCATAGGTTTTGGTCTAGCAGGCTGCTCTAACTTTTGCTTGGAACTGCCCATCCTTGGGGTTTTCAGCCCAACGAGCTTCTCACAGGGAAAAGCAACATTTGAATTGATCCAGGTTGACCCAGGGTATTGAATTTGTTCCTGTCGAGGTCGAAGACCTTTGGTTGTAGCCTCAGATAAATGGCTTTGATGACGTAGGGTCAAGAGTGCTTCGATTGGAAATGCCTTGCTCCGGGCCATTTTGTACATTTTCTCATTTGTACTTGGCAAAACGCCACTGTTGCTGTTTTGAACATGGTACAAGGCCCGGAGCCTTCTGTGCTTCTGCTTTCTGGATTGGCACCCGATAACAGGGGATTTGATGCTCCTTTGTCTCAAAATCAAACGCGGGGCATGACTTGGTAAGACCATGCCAAGACGTCTATGAATTCTTCGAGCCTGTCTGACAGGGCACAATGCTCCTCTGGGGGAGGCTTTGAACCAATTGAACCTTTCGCGAGGTTATACTTGTCTTTCAAGTTTATTTAAAATTACTTCTTCTTTTAATAGGCTGAGCATGCCTTTCGTCTTCCCTTTCGGCGAGGGAACACATTTCCTTGAGAATGATCCCATCGAAATCTATCCCTTCGTCGTCAGGGTCGACACAGTTTATATAAAAGCCAGCGAGGCATGTAGAAGCAAGACGATGCATATCATAAAAACCCTCGGGGTTGTCAAGTACAGCAGACTCGAAACTTGAAACAAAAGCTACGACGTGGAGGGCCAAGAGGCACAACCTCCGACTCAGAGCTAGACTTAGACGAACGCAAAAGACTCTGTGTCAGACTCAGACAAGACGCCAATGCAAACTAGACGCGGTTTTGAAAATGCAATTGTTAAAAAGCTACCCATAGCTTCCACAAAAAGAGGTAGGATCCAGCAGGAGTCAGGCCCAAGCAACATCACTTCGGCTTCCTCAGCTTCTTCAGCCAAACCTACTCGGTGCTCTTTTGAACAACGGACCTCAGCCAGTCGGTCTTCCCCTTTGTAAGCCCCTCATCACTGTCAAACTAGACGTTGGCAGTGAAAGCCTCGGTTGTCCCACCTACAGCCATCATGTTAACCTCCGATTCAGACGGGATGGATACGATGGGTTTGGGTTGATGTGCTGGGACGATATGGTGGCTAGGGTTGAATATGGTGGAGCTCGGGTTGATCTGAGTGGAAGTGATAGATACCTGACCAACCAGAGGGTCAGGCCCGTGTTGAGGCAAGGAGTTGGAAATGACATTGGGCTTTGGTGGAACTTGAACCGTGCCATCATCAATTAGATCTTGTATCTCGTGTCGGAGACGCAAGCAGTTATCAGTGAGATGGCCAGGCATTTGGTGGAAGGCACAGAAAAGGTTGGCATTGTAGTTGGTCGGAAGGACTTTGGGTGGAAAAGTTAGGGTCAAAGGTTTGAGATGCCCAGACTTGACAAGTTTCTCCATCACTGCGGACAGAGATGCCTCGAAGGCAGAGAAGCTTCGGGGTTGTGTTCGAGATCGGAGGCTTTGAGCGCTTCGAATTTGATTGATATCGGCGGCACGACTGGAGTTGGAAGCTGGGGCATCACTCCCACTTGCGGCTGTATTGGAGTAGTTGCTGTCACCAAACAACGCACTACTATTTCCCGAATAAGCCCTTGGCTTAGCCTTTTGAGTGGAGAAAGAGGATTCACCCCTTGGCAGAATGCCAGCTTGCAGCGCATCCTCGATGGCTAGGCCAGAATCGAAGATCTCAAAGTCGGCGGTCGCTTGAGCGAGTACCAAGTGCCTGGCATAGTCTGGCTGAAGATTACGGGAGATGATGCGGAGTTGGTCTCTTTCGCTAGGGCGCTCAGTCATTAGAGCGGCTTTGGCCCTCCACCTTTTAACAAAGTCCGCAAAGGACTCCTTTGCCTCCATCTTCGTGGATTCCAACTCTCGAATAGTCATCTTGAGTTGAGAGTTGTAGCTATATTGAGAGACAAAGGCAGCCCCTATGTCTTCCCAAGTACTTCGTTTGGAGATGTCGAGCGACAGGAACCAGTGGAAGGCAGGCCCAGAGAGAGTTTGAGGGAAAAGTTGAGACATGGCCTCACTTTCCACACCCAGCAGCTTCATTGCGGCATGGTAGCCATAGAGATGAGTTCTGGGGTCACCACTCCCGTCGAACTTAACCAAGTCAGGCATCTTGAACTTGTCAGGGAGTTTGGCATTAGGATACAGGCAGAGACGATCCAGATCAATCCCTCCTGCGTTGATCTTTTCAGACTTTGTGACAGCCTCTTCCAGCTTAGCCATCTTGGCTACAAGTGCAACCATATCGGGATTCAAATCAGGCTTGCCACCTGCCGGATTTGTGTTTGCAGTAGGTGCGTGAACCTCATTAGGGTTGAGCTGAACAATGAGACGCCCCTCGTGATTCGGACCTGGGACCAAGATAGGTTGTTCATGAGCATCCTCATCGTCCTCGCCTTCCTCTTCAAGAGGAGGTGGAAGGCGAGTGTGGATAAGGTCATTCAGGCGGGCAATATTGGTATCTGTCTGAGCTGCCCTCTGTTGCATGGCGGTGATGCTATCCTGAAGGTTCATAAGCATGGTTTCCAGAGTGAGCGGTTGATCTACCATAGCTGGCCTTGAAGATGTTGAAGAAGGGGAAGCCGACGACGTGGCTCTTTGTAAAATCGATGGCGAACCCGACTCTAGGGCTGCCAACAATGAACCTGGAGAAGCCTCCGTTGCAACTGACTGAGTTTCTAGCCTGACAAGTCTTTGAACCGGATTCTGAAGACGCTCCCAAGTAGGTTTGGCTCTTCTTTTCGGTACTCTCTTGCTCGGTGCAATGGCTCCAAAACTAGACAATAAAGTAAGAGAAAGCTCAGTGGCGTTCCTGCAGCAAAATGCAATGCATACATCGTCATCGGTGTCCACCCTAGACTCTAGAACTAGAGACAATTCTGTCTCATGATGCTCGGACGCTGCCAGAATCCTTAGATTTCTTTTCGAGGGTATATCCTTTGAATAGATCAAACTGATCCTAAGAGATGTCAAAACAGACTAAAACTTTGGCTAGTCCCTTTTGAAGATTCGACTTTGAATTAGAAACAACTCGGTATTGATGGCGTGACACCTTTACCGGGGTGGCGTGAGCGACAACGTGCTTTAGCCAGGGCGGTGTACGTGCGAAGCACGATAACCAAAATGACATCAATATCACGACATCAACACTTTGTGGTTCCTTATGTTCGGTTGAATCCTCAACCGGGCATGAGCCAAGGATTTAGTAAGGTTTGATTTCTCAAAGTCTCGCTGATCTAAGGACTTTTGAAAAACTAACAACGTGCACTATCGGGATGCACGAATCTTCATCGGGTTATAACAGCGTCCTAATAAGCATAAGACAGACTCGAAAGCGAGACAACCTAGAAGCCGCCCTAAACATGCTCCTACGCAGAACAGAATGTATGCATGCACAGTTCCAGAGACAAGTTTGCCTCACAAGTTTCAGACGTTGCCGGAATCCTCAGAATTCTTTTCGGCGATGTGTCCCTGAGTAGATCGACAGATCCTAAAAGATGTCAAAATAGACTAAATCTTTGGCTAGTCCCTTTTGAAGATTCGACTTTGAATTTGGAACAACTCGGTGTTGATGTCATGGCACCTTAACCTTGAACACGGCGGTGTATAGTGACAACGCACTTCAACCTGGGTGGCGCCAGCGACACGACATCACCACTTTGTTGTTCCATATCGTCGGTTGAATCCTTAAACGGGCATGAGCCAAGGATGTAGTAAATTTTGATTTCTCAAAGTCTCATTGAACTAAGGACTTTGCGATTGATAACGAACATTCAATAGAATGAACGACTCCTCATCGGGTTCAACAACGTCTTAGATAGTGTAAGACAAACTCGAAAGACAAAACAGCCTTAAGCATGCTCCTATGCAAAACAGTGTATGTACAGTGCATGCGATAGGGAAAGCAGTAACACATTGACAGTATATGGGGTTAGATGAAAATAGATCTTAACCTGTGGGTACCTGTCCTAGTTTGGAGAGTTCTAATGCTTCGTATATGCAAAAGGCCGGTTTTGGTTTGTAACAGGTTCCTCGGACTAGGGTCACAGATATACCTCCCGTTACCCGCGTTTTTCGCAGAATAACAGTCGAACGGTAGCATGACCCATCATCGTCGAAGGTTGTCGGTCATTCGGGGTCCCCGGGCTCCGGTAAACCGTGCCGGATTGCCAAAACGATCCAACGAGGCTTATCCCACATTGATGCAAATGAGATGCTAAAATTGATTAAGAGAAGAAGAATCGCAAAATCACAAAATGCCTTTTCAAATTTTGGCTCACTTTATTTAGTCCATCTTTAGAGGAAACTACGCAAGCGAACAATCGAAAAAGCCCCAGATTAGAATGGCCGGGCACGAGGTCCTGTTAAATCACCATTCCAACCTTCGGCAGCGCGAAGCTAACCATTTTGACAGACTTTTAAGGGATTGTTCACAAGTGTATTAAACTCTAAGTGTGGATTAATATCCGTTCGATCGATCCCCAGCAGAGTCGCCACTGTGGGCAGCGTGCCCTTGGAAAAAGGATTCCGTTCCTTTCGCCATTGCGGCCCTTTTTTGAAAATCGAGGGAGCGCGAGCGCCGGTGGCAAGCGCTCAAAAATACAGAGTCGCCACTGTGGGCAGCATGCCCTGGAAATTCCGGTTTCCAAAAATGCAAGGGCCCGGATCTAGGGAGCACTAGCGCTCAAAAATACAGAGTCGCCACTTGAGTTTTGAAGGTCCGACACTCAAGGAACCGTATTTCGAAGCACCTGCCGCGCTGTTTGATTTGAAAAAGTTAAGGAACCAGTCCGTCATAACCATATCTGGGTTCGGGAGCCAGGTTACGAGAGGGGAAGGATTTTATGGCACCCCTCTCGCCCAATCCGGAGATCGGTCTCTACTTGAGCATTTTGAAAACATTGCGATTCTTCTTTTATTAATCAATTTTAGCCAGTTAGGGCGGGGGAACAGTTAATCGGGGATTAAAACTGTAACATGTTTGCAGGATGTGATAGATGGCATGGATGAACAGTTAGTATAAGATGAGAACAAACTGCTGTGGGAGTTTAAACAGACTGGAAAGCCCTTGTTTTGGAGTGTCGCACGCAAGAGGTAACCAGTATGCACTGATCAAGTCAATGCATGCTGATCATACCTGCGCACGCTACTACAAGACCTGCGCGCGCCAGTAAGCCTAAGCCCACAGCTCTTATTCTCAAACCTTCTGGGCTCTAGAAGGACCAGTGCACACCCAGGACAAACCAAGCAGTTTATGCAGTCATAATATACAGTTTAAAGGCTGAAAAAGCCTAATAAATAAACAAAAACACCCCATAAACAGTGTGGGGACAAAATGATAGCCTAAAACCAAGTTAAACATGCAAGGCCAGCCACTGATCGGGTATAAACAATCGCGCGAGGGTTCCAAACCGTTGCGCGACAATGCGCCCCGGGCGCGCGATGGTTGCGCCCTGGCGCGCTGGTCAAATGGAGCGTTGACCATCGCGCGATGGTTTGGGTGCAGCGCGCGCGGGTTCGAGCCAACTTTCCAGTGTCTGGTTTTTCACGTCCTGGGTTCTGAGACAGGTCCAGAATGATCCCAGGGGTACTCCAACAGAACAGAACTTAATATTGAAATGCAAGTTAGCAATTTAAGCTCTAAGAAAAGCAATAAACTGGTTTTTTTGCATGCTTAACAGTGATCTATAATAATTATTAAGACAATAAAACAGGAAAGAACCAACATCCCTTCCCCACGAGAACCATCGCGCGATGCTTGAGACAAGCGCGCGCGTGACTGAGTCCGTCGCGCGAGGGTATGTTGGTTGCACGGTTTTTGAAACCTTGCCAGCTTTAGGGCCAGGACTGGTATTGATTACCAGCCTTGACCCTGCCAGCCCCCCTCAGGGATCAGAACAGAGAGCAGAACAAAGGTAAGATATACCTTTGAATTTTGAGGTTTGAAAAGTGTCTGAGCTTTGAGTTTAGGTTGAGGTTGAGGTTTGATTGAAATGTGAAAATGGGGAGGAAGAACAAGCTTTGTTCTTAGGGTGTTAGGTTGGAAACCAAATGTTGCACTTGCTAATGGAGGAGAGATGAACAAAGGGTTAGGGTTAGAACCTTTGTGCTTTGAATTTTTTGGAACCCTTTGAAAGAGAAACAAAGGGGGCTATTTATAAGCTTAGCACCTTCCACTAATGGAAAGGCAGGTCTGGTCCAAAGAATGGAGGCCAGCCAGCCACGAGGCTGGCTGGGGATTACTTGGTGATTAAGCTGCCCAGCTGAATAAAGGTAATAGGGACAGGTTCTGACCGTCGCGCGATGGTTCCAAACTGTCGCGCGATAATGCGCCCTGGCGCGCTGGTCAATGCTCCGGTTGACCATCGCGCGATGGAGTCAAATCGTCGCGCGACGGTGCGCCCCGGCGCGCAATGATTGTGCCCTGGCACACATCAATAGGGTTTTTGGCTTTTGGAAGTGGCTTAAGATTAGGTTAGGTTCAAGGGTTATTCAAACACTCAAAGCTCAAACACTCGACATTCCCGGGGTGTTCTTGATCCGTTTCATCATCGGGGAATCAAAAACCGTAAGTAAACTAATCTGGAAGCCCAGATTGGGGTGTCTACAATCCCACGGCCCTAACATCATTTCCTCACCCGAGCAACCTGTTGCTAGCAAAATCTCCCTGAGAGATCAATACATCGGCCGCAAGATCTATCCTTCGACCGAGACATCCATTCCTCGGCCGTGATATCCTTTACTCGGCCGCCAGATCGACCTTTTTTCAGACTCTGGAACGTGTTCTGTCAGACGTTTGATCCAACTACACTACCTTTCCGATGCGTTCGGGCTACGCTCAGAGATTACGACGTAGAGTTAGAGGTGCATTGCAATTGCAATTGCCATCTCGTGATTTGATTGGCCGGAGTGAGTCACCAATTGCCTATATAAAGGGCCTTTGGACTCCGAAAATATACACACGAAATTCATCAGAGTATACACTCTCTCAAGCCTTGAAACTCTGCACAAATGCTCTCTCAAACCCACTCCTCAAAAGTCCTAACCTCCCGAAGGCAGCCGTCAATCCGGCGATCAAACCCGAAGTTCAAACCCTAACCCTAGGGTTTTCAATCAAGCAATCAGTCAATCACATCCAATCCGAAGCAATCAAGCAACTGAGGGATCAAGGTGGTGAGGCCCAACGGCCTTTGGTTTGTTTTATTTATCGTTCTTACGCTTAATCACAGTTTTCTGATTATCTGTTAATCTTCCCGTCTAGTGTGAGGAAGAACACCGACCAGGGCTTCGATCCCTCGGCCGGTACATCAAACCAGGAGGATCCCTCGGCCGTGACATCCATTCACCGGCCGCGGGATCCATCTCCTTGGGACAGTTTGTTTGCTTTTCTGCTTTCTGACGCATGCTTTATTTATCGCACTGGCTCACTTTACTTACTCTTTAAAGGAATAAATAAACAGACAATGTGTTGGAATTAAACAAAGCATCTACATGTCTTATGTTGAACGATTATGGGCCAGTCTCACGACTGGGCAAAGAGGGGTGCCTAACACCTTCCCCTTATTGTACTTTTGGCTCCCGTATCTAGAATCTCTACCTGTTTTCCCAGTTTTAATAAACTGGATGGCGACTCTGTTTTGATGATAACCGCTATCATGTGGCGATGTTCCTAGCCATGGGAATGTCCATGATTTTGGTTTACGAAGCAAGCAACCAACCGAGCAAACAAACGTGATCAATCTGTATGGCGATGCCCCGTTTGGGAGGTGTCTACAGGTACAAAAACTAAAAAGATCTCACTTTTTGTAAAAGCGTAATAAAATGTTATAGGCTATAGTTTTCATCTCAGTTATACGAAAAAATTGAGATGGAAAGATTTTTTAATCTCAGTAATCTAAAAAGTGAGATCGTAACTTAAAGAATAGATCTCATTCTCAAAAAATTGAGATTATATATGAAAGAATATATCTCGTTTCGAAAAAAACTGAGATGAAAAGATTTTTTAATCTCAGTAATCTAAAAGTGAGATTGTAACTTAAAGAATAGATCTCGTTTTTGAAAACTGAGATTGTATATGAAAAAATATATCTCATTTCAGAAAAACTGAGATAAAAAGAATCTTTAATCTCAGTCATCTAAAAACTGAGGTCGTAAGTTAAAAGCATATGTTATATATTAAATATTTCAATTATATATTGAAAAGTGTGTGTACTGTGTAGTGTAGTTGGTTAAAACTTCTATGTAAAACTCAAGAGACTTGGGTTCAAAACCCAACAAGAGAAATAGAGTAGGATTTTTTCCCTTAGGAAAACACCACTTTTAATCTTAGTTTTTTCAAAAACTGAGATTATTTCTTTCTAAATAACCACGATTTTATAATAAAACTGAGATGTTAAGCTATTAAAGGTCATGGTTTTATCATTTTAATCATAGTTTTATGTTTTCAGTCACGGTTTTAATGAGTTTTAATCACGGTTTTTATCATGTGGTTAAAAGATAGAGACTTTTAGTTACACCTTGATAGACCACGATTTTGAATGCGAGATTAAAAGTGAAAGATCACACCAAATGACCGAGATCTTTATCTATTTTTGTAGTAGTGTTCGCTGGTAGACAGACCCCAAACCGCTGGATCTATCTGAAATCCAAAACAATTTTGCAGAAAATCATCAAAAAATTAATTTGGCATCAAAAAACAAGCAAGCACAAGGACTCCATACAAGAATTGGCCAAAGAAAACAACCCAACAGAACAGGTACATTGAAACATTGAAACTCTGAGCTTCTGCAAAGTTGTTGTCATTCAATTAGTATTTATGAAGATCGAGAATTAGCAGAGTAAACCATAACCATGTTCACTGACTTGTTATTCTTATTCTCCTCAAAATCCTCTTCCCTTTAGTTATTTGGTAAGAAGCTTAACTTCTACACTCAGGAAATCATTCCGTAACGTACTTTATTGTATTATTATTGACTAAATCAAACTACTATTCTAAGATTTGTTTATTGACTAAATCAAAGTTTGGACTAAAAGGATTCATACTTTCACCGCATACTTACTAATTAACAAAATAAGCATTGATTTGTAATGCTTCAGGAGATTAAAAAACATAAGTTATAATTTCCTCCTTAATGAACTTACACACATTTTTTCGTGCATTCCAATTCTGATCAATGAAGTGTGGTGTAGGAGTAGACACTTCAAGACCCTTTCCCGGTAGGATTTGCCTTTACTTGCTCAATAAGAATAGGAATTGTGTTCCAGCCTTCTTTATTGGCCAATCGTATGTGGTTTCTACTAGGTTTAAGAACGAGTTTAGATCCTTAATTCAGCTTTGAGGCTTGTGGGCATATATAAGCAACCATTTCATAAGAATCAGGTGATATGATCGATGCATGACCTCTTTTTTTTAGAATACAAAACCAAATAGTAGGCTGGAGTCTATACAAATTCCCCTAAAATGAGATGTAGTGCTACGATCAATCATCACTTCCCGCGGAAGGTTTTTAGGAAGTGGAGCAAACTAGGCATCTTCAATTAGTTGCACAAATAGCACCGTTGACACACAGCACTTGTGAGCCCCTTACGTGTGTTCCAGCTTTGATGGTTGTGTTGCAATAACACAACTACTGAACTACATCGGGCAAAAATTGGTGATCTTAAACTTATCCTAGCATTATATAGCCAATAGTTATGAACCAATCAAAACGAAAGCCCCAATATTCTTGAATGAAAACATAAACCCATATAGTAAATCAAACCCTCTAAGTGCATAATGTGTACAAACCCAAAATTCATTATCAAATCCTAATGAATGAAGATTAAAAACTGACCACTGTGAAAAATCAAGACCTATTTGGATCTATTGCAAAGCAGTTTCAAAATAGAATAGTTTTTTCCTTCTCGGTCAAGGAGTACCCTATTTGCATCTATTGTATTTTCTGGATCCTATTGTCCAAATATCCAAGGGTACTCCTAGGGCTCAAAAGTTTGTTCAAAACCGAGCCTTAGGAATCATATATATATGGCAAACAGTAGCCCCAAGTACTGTCAGAACAAATATAGAACCGAATCACAAAGAAAGAATGAAAAATCAAGCCAGATAGTAAGGTGTGAAGGTTTAGATTTACGGAAAATAGAGGAGTAGCAACAAACCTTTGGGTGGAAGACAGAACAAACTCAGGATTGAAACCCAAGCACAGCAGTAATCGATCCTGAGGGAGAAAAAAGAATGAGAAGATTGGTCGATCATTGTGGTGTGAAGGTTATTGAAAACCAGAGGAGAAGGAACAAACCCTAGCAGAGCTGTAATCGATCCATCCTTAGCCATCACTTGTTCGCACGAGGTCGCAATATTTGTAACCCTAGCAGAGCTGTAAGCGATTGAGGCGGCGGCGTGTGAGGATGGGGGCGAAGAGGCGCCGTTTCTTCCTTCACGATACTGGAGAGGCCAGGAGGATGAGTACTGAGCTTCAACGTGTGAGTGGAGAATATAACTAGGGCTTATTTTGGGCTAGCATGAAACGACGTCGTTTTGAGCTCATAACTTTTCAATTACTTTTCCAAGCGCGCCTAAACGAGAGAAGAAGCGCCCACGCAAAAAATTAGAAGTTCCCGGTTTTTATCACAGTCTTTTATCTCGCCACAAGAGCGAGATCTTTTATCTCGCTTTATTACGTGCCAAAGTTTTTACCACACCGCAAGGGTGAGATCTTTTTTTTTTATCTCACTGCACGAGTGAGGTCTTAAAGTCTTCTATCACACTGTAAGGGTGAGATCTTTTTTATTTTATCTCGTCGCAAGAGTGAGATCTATTATCTTGCTCTTTTCCTTGGCTAAGCACCACTTTTTATCTCAGTTTTTGATTTAAACTGAGATTAAAAAGCTAGTCTACAATTTTTTATCACGCTTTCACTGAAAACTGTGATCTTTGTGAACCTCCTTAGTGTGTTATTTATCTATTATTGTAGTAGTGCAGGGGGAATCCTGAGGCTCGGCCGGAAGCTCCGACTTTCAATGCCCCGCCTACAACCGAGCCCATTGATGATTCTAAGCTCGGGAAGGCCAAGGCGTCACCTTTCATTGATGCCCTTCAGCAAGAGCGGCCACCGGACCGGTTCGTCTTGCCGAAGCTGAAGCGCTATGAAGCCAAGGAGGACGCTGTAGACACCCCAATTTGGCCTAACGATTATTTCAAGTTCCACCTTGGGACCATCCCGATGATGAAATGGATACAGTGATTGCTGATTGTCTCCTTGAGAACCTTAGGACTTTCGGTAAGAACTTTGAGCCACTTAGAGGACCCAATTCAGAGCCATACAGCCTTTCAGACAGAAATACAGAAGCCTAGGAGAATCCATCTGTCGGCCGTGACATCGATCCCACGGCCCTAACATCATTTCCTCACCCGAGCAACCTGTTGCTAGCAAAATCTCCCTGAGAGATCAATCCCTCGGCCGCAAGATCTATCCTTCGGCTGAGACATCAATTCCTCGGTCGTGATATCCTTTACTCGGCCGCCAGATCGACCTTTTTCCAGACTCTGGAACGTGTTCTGTCAGACGTTTGATCCAATTACACTACCTTCCCGATGCGTTCGAGCTATGCTCAGAGATTGCGACGTAGAGTTAAAGGTGCATTGCAATTGCAATTGCAATCGTGCCATTTGATTGGCCGGAGTGAGTCACCAATTGCCTATATAAAGGGCCTTTGGACTCCGAAAATAAACACACGAAATTCATTAGAGAAGACACTCTCTCAAGCCATGAAACTCTGCCAAAATACTCTCTCAAACCCACTCCTCAAAAGCCCTAACCTCCCGAAGGCAGCCGTCAATCCAGCGATCAAACCCCGAAGTTCAAACCCTAACCCTAGGGTTTTCAATCAAGCAATCAGTCAATCACGCCCAATTCAAAGCAATCAAGCAACTGAGGGATCAAGGTGGTGAGGCCCAACGGCCTCTGGTTTGTTTTACTTATCGCATTTATAACTAATCATAGCTTTCTGATCATCTGTTAATCGTATAGTCTGGTGTGAGGAAGAACACCGACCGGGGCTTCGATCCCTCGGCCGTGACATCCATTCACCGGCCGCGGGATCCATCTCCCTGGGACAGTTTGTTTTGTTCTGCTTTCCTGACGCATGCTTTACTTATCGCATTGGCTCACCTTACTTACTGTTCAAAGGAATAAATAAACAGACTATGTGTTAGAATTAAACAAAGTGCGTATATGTCTTATGTTGAATGATTATGGGCCAGTCTCACGACTGGGCAAAGAGGGGTGGCTAACACCTTCCCCTTATTGTACTTTTGGCTCCCGTGCCCAGAATCTCTGTTTATTTTCCCAGTTTTAATAAACTGGGTGGCGACTCTGTTTTGATGATAATCGCTATCATGTGGCGATGTTCCTAGCCATGGGAATGTCCATGATTTTGGTTTATGAAGCAAGCAACCAATCAAGCAAACAAACGTGATCAATCTGTATGGCGATGCCCCGTTTGGGAGGTGTCAACAGTTTTTGGCGATTCCACTGGGGAATATGAGAGCCATAACCAAAAAGTTCAACATAAGACTAATGCATGCCTTGTTTAATTCGTTTATCATATGCATCGAGCGGGCAACCCGTTGAGTTCACCTGATATCCCAGCATGACACGGGCTATGTTGGGGGTTCCAGCAAACTCCACAGTCACTCGTACCTAGTGGTATATCAAAAAGGAAATCACCCAATCACCGCCTATGATGGGCTGGTGAGAGGATTGGTGCCCTTTGACAACGGAGCACCCTGAGACTACTAAAACCTTGCATGTTTTAGAAAGCCATAGAACTTATCAAACTAAGACAGGAACCTACAGGCCAGGAACCTACTTGCATTTTACTTCCGAGTTCTTCCTCACACCTATTGTATATGTGTATGTTGTAAAGTTTCTCTTTTGCAGGTTAAACCTTAGGAATCTCTCTAAGTCAAATAAACAGTAGGTAAGATTAATCAATCTAACTAAAGCAAAAATCTTTTCAGGAAAAATGGCTGCATCACTGTTCATGTCTGATTCGCTCTTTCAAGTTGTCACCAAGCTGTCTGGTCCGCTCCACTTTGCTGTTGAAGATTTTAACCCCTCTGAATACATCACTCCAGTAAATCAACCAAAGCCTGTGGTGACTATCATTGAAGACAACCATGTCATGTTCGCTGGAACGGTTTATGAGGAAGAAGTAGAAGACCTGATCGAAGAAGAAGGGCTTCGTAGGGTTCCAATCTATTTTTATGACCCCTATGCACCTACCGACGACTATTGGCCAATAGACGAGGTCAACAACCTCGAAACTGAAGAGGCAAAGGAAGAAGAGTCTGTCGACAATGACCCACTAGACGAAATATAACTGAACCTACTCTTTGATGAGGGGGTCACCAACGATGAAATAAGGGTGATCCACCCCATCACAGATAGCTTTGGTAATTGGTGGGGCTTTGTTGGCACACAACGAGTCAACAACAGCGACGAAGCAGAGATCGAAGCTCAATTGGAGGAGATAACAGCGATAGCAAATCAAATGGCCCTCCAAGACTTGCATGGTGACAATGATGAAAGTGCGAATCAAGGGGACAGTGAAGTGCTGGTGATCAACCTTGGTGATGAAAAAGACTGCTCTGAACTGATTGTGGATGCTGAAAAAGGGGCTTACCCTAACTGGACCGTGGAACACACTCTGAAATACAAAATGAAAAGCGCTAATTCTGATCTTAGTTCTGATTCCGATTCCGACTCCGAGTCGACTCAGTCCGAGTCAAGCTTTTCATCTTTTGAAACTACTAAGTCTAGTGAGGAAAACCTGGTTAGAGTACCAAGGCATAACATTTACTTTGAGTTCGACTCTGAAATGTCTTTTGATAATCTTAGCAATGAGAAGGAAGATTTAGAGTATTTCACTTTGCCTATGATCAATTGTGTGGATTCCGACAAACCAAACTTTGAGGAAGAAATTCCAAAAGAAATTCTAGAATTCATCGAGAGAGAAGAAGAAAGGCACGCTAAACCTTTTTCTGAGGAAATAATCACAGCAAACATAGGCTCTGAAAACGAGCCCAAAATGGTTAAAATTGGTGCCGCACTATCCCCTCAAGAAAGTGAAAAACTAATCCTTTTGCTAAAAGAATACAAAGATGTTTTTGCCTGGTCTTACGAGGACATGCCTGGAATAGACCCTGAAATTGTTCAGCATAAAATTCCCCTTCATCCTGATGCAAAACCAGTTAAACAAAAACAGAGACGTATGCACCCTGATTGGGTCCTAAAGATAAAAGAAGAAGTCACTAAACAAATCAACGCCGGTTTTCTCATAGTCACCGAATATCCACAATGGGTAGCAAACATCGTTCCCGTACCAAAGAAAACTGGAGGAATCAGGGTCTGCGTAGATTTCCGAGATCTCAACAAGGCCAGTCCAAAGGATGACTTCCCATTACCTCACATAGACGAGCTAGTAGATAACACCACAGGCCATGCATTGCTATCCTTCATGGATGGATTTTCTGGGTACAATCAAATCCTTATGTCTCCTGAGGATAGAGAGAAAACCACCTTCACTACGCCTTGGGGAACCTACTGCTACCGAGTGATTCCATTTGGGTTGAAGAATGCTGGAGCCACTTACCAGAGGATGGCAACAACACTGCTGCACGACATGATGCACAAAGAGGTAGAGGTGTATGTCGACGATATGATAGTCAAATCAAAGGAAAGGGAAGGACACCATAGAGCACTCCAAAAGTTCTTTGAGAGGATTAGGAATTACAAACTACGTCTTAACCCTCAAAAATGCACTTTTGGGGTAACAGCTGGAAAGATGTTGGGATTCCTCATCACTCAAAGAGGAATCGAGGTAGACCCTTCCAAGATACAGGCTATCATGAATATATCACCACCTAGGACAGAGAAGGAAGTAAGGAGTTTCTTGGGGAAGGTACAGTTCATCAGCAGGTTTGTAACAACTCCGATTTTCAGTAAATAAAAATCTCGTTGATTATTATATTGACTCTATAAATTCCTTACTTTCAAATAATCCGTCATAATTAGATTCATTCGATTCAAACCTAATTTCATTTCGCCTTGTGATTTAGTCTTTTTCTAAAGACAGGTGAGATAGTAAACCCTAAGTCGTCCTATTTAGCAAGCCTAGCTAGCTTCCAACTAATCGTTAGAGTAGCCTAATCGAACCTTTGAACCATTTGAACCTTAAGTGAGACCTTGACCAAAAGTCAACCCTTGATCTATTACCCATTGGACGATAGATACTAGGATAATCTTTATCCATTGGATCATAGATTTACACCTTGGATATTGTGACAAGATTGCTAGGTACACTTTATAAGATTATATATTACTTACCATCTTTACCCATTGGACGATAGAAGTTAGGAGAATTATTAACCATTGGACGATAGGTTAACCTTTCTACCTAGTGTTGGTTTTATGCCCTCAGAACCAATATTTGTTTATTTACATTATCAATAAGAGCTTTATTTTATTATTCTGAAATACTTTGTTTCATACATTGGATATGATTTATGCATGTAAATGTGATTTACTTACGAGAGATATAAATCACCAGTGTTTGTAATTTGAACTATTCATAGTTGCTGATAAGAATGGACTATCTATCAGGTCAATTGCAACATGATTAACTTCTATTAGATAGAGTGATCCATCTCAATCATTGAAGTGAAAGAGTTCAAGTTAATATGTTGGTGTATTTGGTATACACTGAAGGACCATCGTAAGACTCACACTATTTTAACCACTGTCCACTTAAGTGTGAATCTTATAATGCTAATTGTAATTCACTCTTAATCCTGAGAAAGTTAATGAACTCAAGTTTCTAGCCTATGTCACTTTGAGTCACCAATGAGTGAGGTCTAACTCGATCAACACCTCGGTGGGTTGGGTGATTTATGTTAGGACTGTGAGAACATTATTTTCAAGATAGAATTCACTCTCTATTTAATTATAGAGTATAATGTCCCCTTGAGTTAGTTCACTGGATTAGTCTTTGAAACCTAGTACTAGTCATTTTAATGAAGCGTTCATTAAAATGTTTTTCCAGACTAAAAGTGAGTGAACTAGTATTCAACGGAATTAAAATATAAGTATGCTTTGGTGTGACAGATATTTATTATGACCAATTGCTACTTATGGACATTACAAGGTGGAGGGGTTTGACATTACGGTATTGGCATTTATCGGGAACAACATATTAATATTCTTGAGGCCTAGAGTTCAGCCATAATTATATAGTGGAATTAGTTTTGGTTTTATTGGGCCACCACTCATGGAGATGAGAGAGAGTGAGTCCAATTTTAGCTAAGCCTCAAGAAGCCCATAGGTCCCAACCCTAGCCCAACAAGAGATTGACTTATTGGCCAAGTAAATTTATCCCTATAAATATATCTCTAATTCTCTCATGTAGTACACGGTTATTTTTCCTCCTACAAGATATTGAGAGAGAATTGAGAGATAAAAGAAGGGAGAAATATTCTAGGGTTCCCACAAACCCTATTGGCTATTATTCTCTTGGGTCATAGGGTTGAAGATTTTTGGGGCGCAAGGAGCAAGAAGGAATCAACCTTTTTCATAACCAGAAGTAGGGTTTTGTTTCTGAACTCTAAAAAGGTAAAACCCTAACCCTTCCTCATGAAACTTTACGCACACGTAAGAAGTAGATCCGAAACAATTTTTTTTTTTGAAACTATATATTTTCCGCAATGGTTTTTTTTGAGAAAATTCCAACACCTAGTACAAGGTCCATTAGTTTAATTAGATTCACCATGAGTCATTGTACTATTATAGATAGGTTATATAAGTTTAGTACTTTCATCCTTTAACCATTGGTTAATAAATGTTAGGGGATTTATAATCCATTGGTCCATAAAACCATATTAAGCTATAGTACTAGGTTAAATTAGTTAATTCTTTCCTAGATATGATATGTACTTATTTAATTAAAGTATATGATATGTTTACATCATCCTAGGATACTATGTATTAGTATATAGTATATAAGTACATAGGTGGCATTTTGACGTAGTTTAATAGGAAATTTTGACTTAAAAGTCCAAGATGAGATCATAGGGTACATTGTCCTTTTAGTTAGTCTTTCTTTTAACCAAGGAGAGAGAGAGAGAGAGAGAGAGAGAGAGAGAGAGAATTCGGGAGAGGGAAAGGAGAGAGAGGCCGAGAGAGATAGAGAGATAGGAGAGAGAGATGCATGTACCTTCTTGATCTTCTTCTACCAAAAACCCTAGTTATATATATATATATGTACATGTACTAATGAAAGATGAAAGATTTAAAGGACATGAGGTGGACTAAAATACTAGATCTTCCTTGCCATGTCAAGCCTTACACCAAAACCTTACTCTTTCACTTAGTCAACTACCAACCCTTTGTCCTTTCTCCATTAGGTGTCCAAGAGAGAGAGAGAGAGAGAGAGAGAGAGAGAGTATGGCCGAGAGAGAGAGAGAGTGATGTGTGTGACTAGTGTACTTCCATATCTCCCTACATCATCTTATTGCATCACCTTGTACCACCATATCTAGGGTTTCTTATTCTTTCAACCCTAAAGGACTACCATATCTTATTTTCTATTTTAGACTAGACACGAACCCCATTAAAGAAACTTAAACCTTGTCCTAGGTTAGAAGAAAGAATAAGAGAAAATCTATTAGTCTTTCAAACCCTTGTACCTTCTTTGGACCAGAGAGAGAGAGAGAGAGAGAGAGAGAGAGAGAGACGAGAGAGATGGGAGAGAGAGAGGCCGGGAGAGAGAGAGAGAGGGAGAGAGAGATTTGTGATGTGTGCAAGTGTACAATAAGCCTAGTCATGTCCTTTAGTGCAACACCTCATCCAATCTAAGGACAATCAAATCTAGTCAATCTATGATCCATTGGATAACAAATATTAGGGGAAATATTGCCTCTTGGATAATAGACCAACTTGGCCTATAAATAGCAAGCCATTTCAAGCCTTTGAACTCACACCTTCAAGCATTGCTCGAACTTCTCTCTAGAAAGTCTAAGTGTTCTTGTTGTTCTTGATTAGTTCTTAGTTGTTCTTGAAGTTCTTCCCTAGTTCTTCAAGAAACTCTTCTAGTGCCGCCACTAAGCCGCCACTCCACCACCCTACCGATCCAAAAGTATTAGTAGTATTAGTCAAGATCGAGTTTCGAGAGAAACCTTTCTCTTTCGAAGCTAGCGAAGCCATTCTTAAGCCGTTACTCCGTCCGACGTACTATTTTCCTAATCCGTAGCCGACTACCGCCAAGAAGAACGGTAGATATTCTATATCTACTTTTCTCTACGTATATGTAGAATACTCTTTAAGTTTAGTATAATTTTCCTCTACTTTCAAAGATCTAAGTATAGCGTATTGCATGCGTATTTCGAAATGATAGTGAATTACTCTAAACCTTTGAAATCTCGAGCATACGTAGATTATACGAGCTACTTTCCCTAAGCATGATTAGAAATGTTTAGAAGTTGTTATCTTGATTAACCATGGCATGAATAGCTTAACGTTAGAACACTCAATAAACATATGCTGTTTTGAACTTAAGAAAGCATGATTTAGGATTAAGCTGTTTTAATCCTAGAATGAATGTGAGCATGATTATGTGATTACTTGACTACTTGTTGTTGATAAAGCATAAGTGATTTATCACTCCAAAGGTGTCCGTCCATGTGGCACTATGCTTAACCTTGTGTGATTAAATGTGAGTATGATGATGTGACAAAATGAGCATGCTATCTAATATAGAGTTGAATGATCTTGCTAGTTTAGCTTCAAGATTACTTAAATTGTGAAATGAATTACCGCGGAGTCATTGCATGCAACGAGACACGAAAACCGAGAAAGTAGAAACATGACACCTAGGGTGTGGTCAAAGAAAAGATGGGATTAACCTGCGGAAAATATTTTGAAATTACATAATGACCGGACTTGGTAGTCATTGTGTAAGTGTTTTGAAAACCGTAATGTAGCCGGACTTGGTAGCTCATTGCGAAGATTTCCAATGGGGCCGGACATGGTAGTCTCATGTGGAAATATGGCTTGATCCTCCGCGAAAAGGGATCAATGCAAGATTGAAATGGATTTTGTAAACCATGATTGGCCGGACTTGGTAGCCATTGTGAGTGTTGCTAATGGAGCCGGACTTGGTAGCCTCATTAGTAACAATTTGTGAAAGAAACGTGGAAAATGTGATTTTTGGTAAGAGTGAAAATGTGACACAGTCTACGATGAGTTGCGTAGGAGAAACACGAAAAGACATGACACCAACGCTAAAAGATATCGAATATAGATGTATCATTGTTTATCTATGTTGTTGAATGAGCATGTGTATTTGTTTATATATTTCCTTGCCATAAGTTATGAGTTAGTGGATATAGTTTATTCTATTGAGCTTGTAGCTCACGGTGTTACCTTTTTGGTGACCCTGACATATTATACTGGGGGCGACGCTGGTATAATGTGTCAGAGTTAATTGATGAGCAAGGTGAACAGTACGCATTGGAGGCTTTTGGAGCCGAAGAGCTTGCTAGGATGGAGGAAGAAGCGGAGTAGTAGAATACCCTAGAAATTCCATCCTTGTGTAATAAAAAGTACTCTAGTAAGACTTACGTTGTAATAATGAGGTTGGCTCTTAGCCTTTTTATTCAATAAAATGCTTAATTAATGAACCCGAAAATGGGGGCGTTACAAGGTTCATTTCCAAGCTCACAACTACATGTGAACCTCTTTTCAAGCTACTGAAGAAAGGTACTGATTTTGAATGGAGCCAAGACTGTCAGCAAGCATTCGAGGCCATCAAAGAATATCTTCAGAATCCACCTGTACTGTCGCCGCCCATCCCTAGGAAGCCATTGATTCTGTATCTCTCAGTAACAGACACATCCATGGGGTGCATGCTAGCACAAGAAAACGACGCCAAAGTAGAGTGCGCCATATACTACCTCAGCAAAAAAATGATGGACTATGAGACAAGGTACACTCCCCTCGAGAAAACCTGTTGGGGGCTAGTATGGGCCACAAAGAAATTGAGGCACTACCTGTTAGCACATCCGGTGGTGCTGGTCTCTCGTTTAGACCCAATCAAGTATCTTTTCGAAAAGCCAGCACTTAACGGAAAGCTAGCTAGGTGGTTATTGCTGCTAGCAGAATTCGACCTCAAATACATGACAAGGAAATCAGTAAAGGGAAGAGCTGTGGCAGAATTCTTGGCAGATCACCCTATGACAGAGGCCGAGGCAGAGGACTTCATGTTCCCCGACGAGGACATCTTATGTCTCTTAGACGACACCTGGCAACTTTACTTTGATGGAGCATCAAACCGATGTGGATATGGCATAGGGGTATTGCTAGTTTCCCCAAACGACTCCCACATCCCTTTGTCATATAAACTGAGGTTTGAGGTCACTAACAACCAAGCTGAATACGAGACTTGTATTGCTGGAATGGAGGCAGCCCTGGAGCTAGGGGCAAAAAGGGTATAAGTCACTGGGGATTCAAACCTGGTGGTATCTGAAGCCAGAGGAGACTGGAAGGTCAAGGAAGATACACTAAAGCTATATCACTCTGTGCTGGAAGGTCTAATTCCACAATTCGATTCCGTTATCTTCACACACACTCCTCGAGTGAGCAATAGATTTGCAGATGCACTGGCAACATTAGCATCTATGGTCGAAATACCCCTGGGATTCACAATGCGGCCTCTCATGATCGAACAAAAGGTTAAACTAGCATGTGAATGCACCTTTACCGAGGAAGGTGAAGACGATGGCAAGCCATGGTACGAAGACGTGAAGGAATTCCTGGAAAAAGGAGAATACCCATCCGAGGCCACCTCGAAAGACAAAACGGCTCTGCGGAAATTTGCTGCCCGATTTGTAATCTGTGGAGGAGCATTGTATCGAAGGGCACACTTGGGTCCAAGTCAACTTTGCGTCACAGCGGAGGACAGCCGCAAGGTATTGGAGGAAATACACGAAGGAATTTGTGGGCCACATATGAATGGGGCAACGATGGCAAAGAAGATCCTACGTCAGGGATATTACTGGACTACAATGGAGGCCGACTGCGCTGATTATGTCCGCCGATGTTACAAATGCCAAACTCACGCTGATCGTATGCATATTCCCCCTACGGAATTGTATAGCATGACATCCCCTTGGCCATTTTCCACTTGGGGGATAGACGTCATTGGAAGCATAAATCCAAAGGGAAAATACAAACATCAGTTCATTCTGGTAGCCATTGACTACTTCACCAAGTGGGTAGAAGCAACTTCTTATGCTACTCTCAAAGCCACTCATGTGGCCAAATTCATTCGCACTAATATCATCTATCGATATGGTGTACCTCACGAGTTCGTCTGTGACAATGGATCGCACTTCAAGGGGCGACAAAGAAGCTTTTCTCCGAATTTGGGATACAGAATCATCGGTCATCTACTTACCGACCTCAAACTAATGGAGCAGTTGAGGCTGCAAACAAGAATATCAAGAGGATTCTGCGGAAGACTACCGACACTTACACAGACTGGCCAGAAATGCTACCTCTGGCACTATGGGGTTATCGAACAACTGAAAGGACTTCAACTGGGGCCACTCCCTTCTCTCTGGTTTATGGAATGGAAGCTGTCTTGCCTATCGAACTGGAATTACCTTCGTTAAGGGTTCTAGCTGAAACTGGAATGATCGAAGAAGACTGGGTTCAAAATCGCCACGACGAGTTAGTACTACTAGACGAAAGGAGGCTGAGAGCGTTATACCATGTACAAGGGTATCAACGCCGCATTGCACGAGCATTCAACAAAAAGGTAAAACCTAGGGACATCAAGGTAAGAGACATGGTGCTCAAAGCAATTCGTCGCCACGTCTCAGACCCAAGGGGCAAGTTTAGACCAAACTGGGGAGGCCCCTACCTTATCAAACGCATACTTTCTGGAGGAGCAGCATACATTGCAGACTTGGATGGAATGGAATTCGCAACGCCAGTCAACATTGACAAGCTGAGGAAGTATTACCCATGAGAGATGCTCGTTGGACCGAAAACCACAAGGGTGGGCGGATCCAAGCAAAAATTAGAGCAGCCTGCTAGGTCGAAAACTCGCAAGGGCGGCTTAGGCAAAAACTAAGGCATAAATAAAACGCTCGCTAGATCGAAAACCCGCAAGGGCGGTTCTAGGCAAAATTTAGAGCACAAAAGGAGAGGAAAACACCCGAGTGGGTAACTAAAAACAAAACAAATCCCCTTTGTTGGAACTACGTTTATGGCCTGATTCCCTCTATGGGATACGTAGGCAATCTCTAAATTTGAGATCCGGCCACTGCTATCATCATCACTTCCAAAATTTCTAGGTCTATTCTAAAGCATGTTCACTATCAGATCATGGCAATAACATCTCTAAAATAAAACGACCAAATGTTTTATTATTTCCAAAGGAAAAGGACAAAGTAAACCTAAACAATTCTTAATCCATGAAAGCTAGAATCAAACAAACATCTTTTGAAAAACATAAGCAAAGCGTCAGCCTCTAGGTCTTCCTTCTCTTTGCACTACTATCCTCCAGAAGGTTTTTCTTCAACCAGCGTTTGTAAGAACCCGATAGCTTGACAACGAAGTTTTCAGCAACCTCTTGCATCACTCTATTTGGCCAAAGACGCAGCATATTGTGATGGAAGCTGGCATCATGGACCTTAGAGACAGTGTACTCAGGGTCACCCAGGATTGCAGTTTGTTCAGCCCCGAACTGCCTTTGAAAGCGAGCAGGAAAGTAGAAAATGACTCGAGTGATACCAATCGCTGCTACACCAAAATGGTTCATGGTACTCGCAGTCATGCTCTCAATACCATACCAAGGGCAAACCCATTGAATCCAATCACCTCTGCAAGTCTTCATCCATGCTTCCCAAGCAACCTCAGTTGGGAACTGTTCAATCATGTGACGCTCCGTGCATTGGTCTGGATTATAAGGAAGTCGCTCTGGCACGTCCCACACCTTCAGCTTCTCAAACAACCACACCTAGAGAACAAGGGAAAATCGTGAGTTGAGAGAACATGTGAGTCAAAACAAAAGAGTGATGAGTGAAAAGATAAACTTGACAAATAAACAAATAAAAGAGCGAACCTGCAATAGTAAAGGACTGCCTGAGAACTGAGCTGTAGGACTACCCTTCATCACATCTAGACCCAGCAAGGTCTCTGCCAATACTAAGCCAGCGAAACCCACACGGTTTCCAATCTGTTGAGCAAGGTTAAGCAACACGGGATCAGCATGGCCAGAGGAAGGGCCAAGCAAATAATAATGAAGGAGACAAATGCACAACGCATGAAAGCACGCCTTCTGTAGGGAAACTTGACGATGAGCCTCAGCTATACCAAAACGCTGAATAAGTTGCAGAATCTCCAACCTTCCCTTCACTAGAAAGAATTTAACTTCATGTTTCTGAACTTGGAGTAAATCCTTCAGGAGATCACCTCGGTTGAACAAAGGATTAGGGACAACAAAACCCTCTCTATCTGAATGACCCATGATGGCCGCGAACTCCTCGATAGTAGGGCACAACTCCTCTATCCTAAATCGAAAGACGTGAAAATCAGGGTCCCACAAACTAGCGGCTGCCCTAAGGAAGGCAAAATTCACAGGAATTTGACGAAGGGAAAAGAAGAAGTCCATGCCAAAGGACTTAAAGTGTAAACGGTCGAGGCCATTGAAGGAAATCAACCACTGATCAAGGACTAGTTGTGCCATATGTAAGGAATTGCTACTGACAATGCTATCGGGTTCGTAGAATGCGTATTTATAGAACTAAGTCGAGTCTTAGTCCGAATCGGAATCGGATTCTTAATCCTCAGAATTTCAGTTGGTCTCTCGGTCGATACTTCGATATGACGGCCGTAGGATCTATCCATCGGCCCGCAAAAATCAGGGTTGACCTACAAGTCAAACCCAGGCAAACAAAACGATCCTTCGTCCGCCAGATCAAAGCATTGGCCGCGTAATCATTCAGTCGGCCGCCAGAATGGCTGTTTTACAGATTGTTTCCACGGTTCAGTTCGTTTCACTGGATTAACAAGATTATCACACGCAAACAACGTAAATTTAGCATACACCATCACAATAGCAGAACAAAAGGTTTTTGTTTCATATAACGAAATCTTTTTACATCACAAGGTGTATCATCCCACATTTCCTAAACAAACTATACATTGATTTCCTGTCAAGCTAACCTATGCAGGAAGAGGAACAGAAAAACAAAAAGAGGAAGGAGAGGAGGAGCCGAACCCTCTGTGGTCTAAACACCAGAGGCCTGCTGCAAAGAAACTAAAAAAGAGGACACCCGTGGGGCGACGTATACCAGAGGAGTACTACGGTGCAGAAGGGACACCACATGGCTCAAAAGAATGCGCTATTTGTTTGAAAAAGTTAAGGAACTAGTCCGTCATAACCATATCTGGGTTCGGGAGCCAGGTTACGAGAGGGGAAGGGTTTTATGGCACCCCTCTCGCCCAATCCGGAGATCGGTCTCTACTTAGGCATTTTGAAAACATTGCGATTCTTCTTTTATTAATCAATTTTAGCCAATTAGGGCGGGGGAACAGTTAATCGGGGATTAAAACTGTAACATGTTTGCAGGATGATAGATGGCATGGACGAGTAGCATGATGAATAATAAACGGAATGATCTTGAAACAGCGATCAGATGCCAAAACCAGGCTCGGGACAGATTTGCCCTGCACGATGATCAACTTGCATGCCTGAACAGATCTGCATGCAAGTCAATCATCGCGCGAGACACTCTGACTCTCGCGCGAGTGTTGTCATCTCACCACAGTCCCAAAATCATCCCCTTCTGGGCTCTGGAAGGACCAGTGCACACCCAGGAAGCAAACCAAGCAGTGTATTGGAAGACTGTAAAATGCTAATTATTACACAATACTCCAAGCAGGAGCCAAATAAGATGAAACACAACCCCTAAACAGTGGGGGTATCAAAACAGAGGCCAAGGGCCAAGTTGCCCATGCAAGGGCCATTCATGGAAATCAGAGAACTGTCGCGCGATGGAGAGTAAACCTCGCGCGACACTCCTGACTGACTTCCAGGAATTGCTTTACATGCTTGGGGTCCTGAGACAGATTCAGGGGATCCCAAGGGCATTCCAAACTGAACAGAAATGAATATTGAGATGTAAAACTAGCAATTTAAGCTCTAAGAAAAGCAGTAAACTGATTATTAGAAAGCTAAACAGTGATCAATAATAATTATTAAGACAATAAAACAGGAAAGAACCAACATCCCTTCCCCACGAAAACCATCGCGCGATGCTTGAGACAAGCGCGCGCGTGACTGGGTCCGTCGCGCGAGGGTATGTTGGTTGCACGGTTTTTGAAACCTTGCCAGCTTTAGGGCCAGGACTGGTATTGATTACCAGCCTTGACCCTGCCAGCCCCCCTCAGGGATCAGAACAGAGAGCAGAACAAAGGTAAGATATACCTTTGAATTTTGAGGTTTGAAAAGTGTTTGAGCTTTGAATTGAGGTTGAGTTTGTTTGTGGTGTTTGAGTGGAAGAACAAACTATGTTCTTAGGGTGCTAGGTTGGAAACCAAATGTTGCACTTGCTAATGAAGGAGAGATGAACAAAGGGCTAGGGTTAGAACCTTTTTGCTTTCAATTTTTGGAACCCTTTGAAAGAGAAACAAAGGGGGCTCTTATAGGCTTAGCACCTTCCACTAATGGAAAGGCAGGTCTGGCCCAAAGAATGGAGGTCAGCCAGCCACGAGGCTGGCTGAGGGTTACTTGGTGATTAAGCTGCCCAGCTGAATAAAGGTGATGGGGACAGGTTCTGACCGTCGCGCGATGGTTCCAAACTGTCGCGCGAGGGTCAACGGTCAAACTTTGTCCACCTGGCAGTTTGACCATCGCGCGAGGGTACGCCCTGGCGCGACCATCGAGCGATGGTTCCAGTCTGTAGGGTTTTGGCTTTTGGAAGTGGCTTAAGATTAGGTTAGGTTCAAGGGTTATTCAAACACTCAAAGCTCAAACACTCGACATTCCCGGGGTGTTCTTGATCCATTTCATCATCGGGGAATCAAAAACCGTAAGTAAACTAATCTGGAAGCCCAGATTGGGGTGTCTACAGTAGCCCCCTTTGATGGCACTTGGAGCACCATTGAATTGGTACAAGTAACGTCAAAGGTTTCTAGACACCCCTCAAGGCAATCCAGAGCAGAACATACTAGCAAAGTAGACAAGCATACTTACAGAACCTGATTGGTTGAATGGACGGACGGACCGTCGCTTGTTGATTGAATTTGGACAGGACAGGCTGTCGCTGCAGATGTTGACGGGACCGGCCGTCGTTGCTGGGGATCAAGCTATCCTCGGCACAAAGTATTCCAACAAACACGGGTAGGTAGTGTCAGGCAGGTTGAATTCCATCTGTTGGGAATCAGAGCCAATCTCCTTATCAAAGACCATCCGAGACAGAGCAATAAGCCTGCTGGAAGATGCACTTGCGGCTAGACTGAGGGTGATTGTCGTTCGGGACAGGCCAAGACGGACTCTCCTGGGGAACAATCAGTTGCGGATGAACGGACCATCGAACGATGTTCTGGTCGTTGTTTGTGGATTTGACAGGACAGGCTGTCGTTGAAAGCGGACGGGGAGATCATTGTGCTGAGTGATCAAGCCGTTGGGGGAATTGACAGGATCAGCGTTGAAGCCGACGGGGAGATCATTGTGCTGAGTGATCAAGCCGTTGGGGGAATTGACAGGATCAGCTGTCGTTGATAGCGGACGGGGAGATCATTGTGCTGAGTGATCAAGCCGTTGGGGAATTGACAGGATCAGCTGTCGTTGATAGCGGACGGGGAGATCATTGTGCTGAGTGATCAAGCCGTTGGGGGAATTGACAGGATCAGCTGTCGTTGATAGCGGACGGGGAGATCATTGTGCTGAGTGATCAAGCCGTTGGGAACTTGGATGGGCGGATCATTGTGCTGAGTGATCAAGCCGTTGGGGGAATTGACAGGATCATCTGTCGTTGATAGCGGACGGGGAGATCATTGTGCTGAGTGATCAAGCCGTTGGGAACTTGGATGGGCGGATCATCAGTATAAATGACCAAACCGTTGAAGCCTGGATGGGAGGATCAGCAGTATAAATGATCAAACCGTTGAAGCCTGGATGGGAGGATCATCAGTATAAATGATCAAACTGTTGAAGCCTGGATGGGAGGATCATCAGTATAAATGATCAAACTGTTGAAGCCTGGATGGGAGGATCATCAGTATAAATGATCAAACCGTTGAAGCCTGGATGGGAGGATCAGCAGTATAAATGATCAAACCGTTGAAGCCTGGATGGGAGGATCAGCAGTATAAATGATCAAACCGTTGAAGCCTGGATGGGAGGATCTGCAGTATAAATGATCAAACCGTTGAAGCCTGGATGGGAGGATCAGCAGTATAAATGATCAAACCGTTGAAGCCTGGACAGGACCGGCTGTCGTTGATTTGAATTGGCGGATCGCTATAAAAAGTGATCGAGCCATTGGGGTTGGACAGGACCGGCTGTCGTTGATAGAGACGGCGGATCACTATAAAAAGTGACCGAGCCATTGAGGATTGGACAGGACCGGCTGTCGTTGATAGAGACGGCGGATCACTATAAAAAGTGACCGAGCCATTGAGGATTGGACAGGACCGGCTGTCGTTGATAGAGACGGCGGATCACTATAAAAAGTGACCGAGCCATTGAGGTTGGACAGGACCGGCTGTCGTTGATTAGAAATGGGCAGATCAGTGTGCAGAACGATCAGGCCACTGAAGATTGGACAGGACCGGCTGTCATTGTGTTGATCCAAGTAGCACAAACAGTGGATAACATGGATAGAAGCAAGGCGGACTGCAGCTGGGGAGCAATTGGTGACAACTGCTGGGCTGTTTACTTGCTGCCTTCAATACCGGGCAGGCTTGCTTTGTCGCTTGATGGATTTTTCCTGTGTTCAACATTTGATATACACACAATATGCAATGATATGTATAACATATTGAAAATGCAGATGCAAGCTTAGGGCGGCTCCTAGAAGGACAACGACACCTAAGGACTACCACTGAGCCTCATTACTGTACTGTCTGTGGTTCTGAGATATGCACCCAGATAGAAAGATGTTGAACGGGCGGGCGTGCCCCAGTTGACGTTTAGTAATGGAATTGGGCCTGCACGCTCTTTCTTCGATGCTTGGGTGGATGTGCTCCAGAGATGCCTTGCTTGGCCTTAGGCTGATGTGCCCTTGCTGCTTTACGAGATTCCACTGCTTGCAGATTACAGATACTAGGGTAGCAATGCAACAATTGCGTTTTCCAGTTTATTGACTCTCTTTTGCAAGTGTTGAAGAGAACGCAAAAACTAACCACTAATATCTAATTTGCATTGACAAGTGCTTTGAATCGACACACAGACGCGCGCACATATGTACAGACTCACCTAGCTCGAACGAAAAAAAGAGACAGAGCCCCAAGGTACAATGCGAACCCTCAGACACACGGAACACAATGAAATTTTGGGCATTAATGTGCTAAAACTCACAATATTCCTGAACAGGTGAAACTGACACTTATGAAAAGTGGAAAAGGTACAAAGACCTGTACAAACAAAATCGAGAAAAGCATCCTGATATGATAATTGATTGAAAAGCTAGAAAAATGTCGCAAAGATGGACATAAGACGCAGATTATGACACGTATAGGCCCGGACTGAAACCGACACCCCCGTGCAGTCACATTAAGTCCATATGACTTGCATGGTTTGACAAGACTTGGTAAAAGCCCCTGGAACGACATTCGAGGGTAGTAGCAGACTGCTACTGTCTGCTGCAAGAAGCGTGCGCAGGTTTGAGACCAACGCGCATCACTCGAACAAACGCGCTGTGGTAGCTTACACCAGACTTCGCTGAACTTAGAATAAACTGTGAGCCTGTTAAGGCCTCGCCAGCATTTCGTTCTGTTTTTGATGCTTCAATTATTTTTAAGACTTATGCTCAGCCTATAAATTGAAGAAGCAGTTTGGTAATAAAATTGAAAGACGAAGGTTTTCCCCCTTCTGGTTCCTCCAATGCAGCTTGATCTGATCTTCGATCCTCTTCGACCTTTGATGTGTACCAAAATGTCAACCATGGATCCAATTGATAGATTGTGACCGAGTCTCAAAGAGAGACTGCCTACGTATCCCAAGCTAGGGAATCAGGTCAGAACGTAGTTCAGGCCAAGGGTTAACTCTCGAGTATTTACCTCTCCTTTTGCGCTCTAACTTTTGCCTAGTACCGCCCATGCGGGTCTTCGGTCTAGCGAGCTTTTGAATATTGCCTATTCATTTTTGCCTAAACCTCCTTCATAGGTTTTGGTCTAGCAAGCTGCTCTAACGTTTGCTTGGAACTGCCCACCCTTGGGGTTTTCAGCCCAACAAGCTTCTCTCAGGGAAAAGTTGCTTTTGAATTGATCCAGGTCGACTCAGGGTATTGAATTTGTTGCTGTTGAGGTCGGAGACCTTTGGTTGTAGCCTCAGATAAATGGCTTTGATGACGCAGGGTCCAGAGTGCTTCGATTGGAAATGCCTTACTCCGGGCCGTTGTGTACATTTTCTCATTTGTGCTTGGCAGAACGCCACTATCATTGCTTTGAACATGGTACAAGGCCCGGAGCCTTCTGTGCTTCTGCTTTCTGGATTGGCACCTGATAACAGGGGATTTGATGCTCCTTTGCCTCAGGATCAACGCGAGGCGTGACTTGATGAGACCATGCCAAGACGTCTATGAATTCTTCGAGCCTGTCTGACCGGGCACAATGCTCCTCTGGGGGCGGCTTTGAACCAATTGAACCTTTCGGGAGGTTATACTTGTCTTTCAAGTTTATTTGAAATTACTTCTTCTTTTAATAGGCTGAGCATGTCTTTCGTCTTCCCTTTCGGAGAGGGAACACATTTCCTTGGGAATGATCCCATCGCAATCTATCCCTTCGTCGTTAAGGTTGACACAGTTTATATAAAAGCCAGCGAAGCATGTAGAAGCAAGATGGTGCATATCATAAAAACCCTCGGGGTTGCCAAGTACAGCAGACTCGAAACCTGAAACAAAAGCTACGACGTGGAGGGCCAAGAGGCACAACCTCCGACTCAGAGCTAGACTTAGACAAACGCAAAAGACTTTGTGTCAGACTCAGACAAGATGCCAATGCAAACTAGACGCGGTTTTGAAAATGCAATAGTTAAAAAGCTACCCATAGCTTTCACAAAAGGAGGTAGGATCCAGCGGGTGTCAGACCCAAGCAACAGCACTTCGGCTTCCTCAGCTTCTTCGACCAAACCTACTCGGTGCTCTTTTGAACAATGGACCTCAGCCAGTCAGTCTTCGCCTTTGTAAGCCCCTCATCACTGTCAAACCAGATGTCGGCAGTGAAAACCTCGATTGCCCAACCTACAGCCGTCATGTTAACCTCTGGTTCGGACGGGATGGATGCGATGGGTTTGGGTTGATTTGCTGGGACGATATAGTGGCTTGGGTTGAATATGGTGGAGCTCGGGTTGATTTGAGTGGAGGTTATAGATACCTGACCAACCAAAGGGTCAGACCCGTGTTGAGGCAAGGAGTTGGAAATGACGTTGGGCTTTGGTGGAACTTGAACCGTGCCATCATCAATTAGATCTTGTATCTCGTGTCGAAGACGCAGGCAGTCATCAGCGAGATGACCAGGCATTTGGTGGAAGGCACAGAAAAGGTTGGCATTGTAGTTGGCTGGAAAGACTTTGGGTGGAGAAGTTGGGGCCAAAAGTTTGAGGTGCCCAGACTTGACGAGTTTCTCCATTACTGCAGATAGAGATACCTCTAAGACAGAGAAACTCCAAGGTTGTGTTCGAGATCGGAGGCTTTGAGTGCTTCGAATTTGGTTGATATCGGCTGTTGATGGAGGTGGAGTTGTGATGACACCACAATCGACAAGATCTTGAACGGCATGTCGAAGCCGAAAACAAGCATTGGTAGAATGGCCAGGCATTTGATGGTAGGTGCAATAGAGGTTAGGTTTGAAGTTGGGTGATGGATTTTTGGGTAATGAAGTTGGATTGAGGGGCTTGATGGAACCAGCATCGAGGAGCTTTTCATAAATTGAGGCTAAAGGCGTAGAGAAGCATGAGAAAGTCCTTGGTGGGTTCCGGCGAGTGAACTGAGAATCCGAAGCGGAACCCTTGTCTGCTTTGCAGTTTGCCTCATCAACAGGATGCATTCTTTTGCCTTCAGGGCTGAATTCATCACTAAGCATGTCCTCCCCTTTGGCAAAGGCTTTGAACAAGGAATCAGCATCCTCCTTCGAATGAGTCCTGGCCTCATGAAACTCAGCCAGGTCTTTAAACATGTCTCCTGAGCACAGCTTGGTTCCAACTGTTGGAGGGTGGTAGGCTTGAGAAGGTTCTTTGACTAGTCCGATATCTGGTTGCGAGGCTGTGGAGGAAACAAGGCCAACGAGTCCCTGGACCATAATCATCTGTTTGTCCATCTTGTGACCCAATTCTTCTACAGCTTTCCTGAGCTCAGCCAGCTCCATTTGTACTGCCATTCCGAATTGATGAGCGAGGTAAGTGATATGACCTTGGAAGCAAAGGTGTAATAGCCCTGGCAGACTCTTCTAAGCAGGTTTGGCTCTTCTTTTCGGTACTTTCCGATGATGCAATGGCCCGAAGCTTTGACAGTAAAGTAATGAAAGCTCAGTGATGCCCTTTCAGGAGTTTATTGAAAGAATTGAAAGAACGAAAATGCAAAGATCATCGTTGTCAGTGTCCTCCTAGACTCTAGAACTAGAGACAAGTCTGTCTCATGATGCTCGGACGCTGCCAGAATCCTCGGATATTTTTTTTCGAGGGTTTATCCTTTGAAAAGATCAAACTGATCCTAAGAGATGTCAAAACAGACTAAATCTTTGGCTAGTCCGTTTTGAAGATTCGACTTTGAATTAGAAACAACTCAGTATTGATGGCGTGATACCTTTACCTGGGTGGCGTGAGCGACAATGCGCTTTAGCCGGGGCGGTGTACGTGCGAAGCACGATAACCAAAATGACATCAATATCACGACAACAATACTTTGCGGTTCCTTATGTTCGGTTGAATCCTCAACCGGGCATGAGCCAAGGATTTAGTAAGGTTTGATTTCTCAAAGTCTCGCTGATCTAAGGACTTTTGAAAAACTAACAACGTGCACTATCGGGATGCACGAATCTTCATCGGGTTATAACAGCGTCCTAATAAGCATAAGACAGACTCGAAAGCGAGACAACCTAGAAGCCGCCCTAAACATGCTCCTACGCAGAACAGAATTTACGCATGCACAGTTCCAGAGACAAGTTTGCCTCACAAGTTTCAGACGTTGCCGGAATCCTCAGAATTCTTTTCGGCGATGTGTCCCTGAGTAGATCGACAGATCCTAAAAGATGTCAAAATAGACTAAATCTTTGGCTAGTCCCTTTTGAAGATTCAACTTTGAATTTGGAACAACTCGGTGTTGATGTCATGGCACCTTAACCTTGAACACGGCGGTGTATAGTGACAATGCACTTCAACCTGGGTGGCGCCAGCGACACGACATCACTACTTTGTTGTTCCATATTGTCGGTTGAATCCTTAAACGGGCATGAGCCAAGGATGTAGTAAATTTTGATTTCTCAAAGTCTCATTGAACTAAGGACTTTGCGATTGATAACGAACATTCAACGGAATGAACGACTCCTCATCGGGTCCAACAACGTCTTAGACAGCGTAAGACAAACTCGAAAGACAAAACAGCCTTAAGCATGCTCCTATGCAAAACAGTGTATGTACAGTGCATGCGATAGGGAAAGCAGTAACACATTGACAGTATATGGGGTTAGATGCAAATAGATCTTAACCTGTGGGTACCTGTCCTAGTTTGGAGAGTTCTAATGCTCTGTATATGCAAAAGGCCGATTTTGGCTTGTAACAGGTTCCTCGGACTAGGGCCACAGATATACCTTCCGTTACCCGCGTTTTTCGCAGAGTAACAGTCGAACGGTAGCATGACCCATCATCGTTGAAGGTTGTCGGTCATTCGGGCGCCCCGGGCTCCGGTAAACCGTGCCGGATTGCCAAAATGTTCCGACGAGGCTTTTCCCACATCGATGCAAATGAGATGCTAGAATTGATTAAGAGAAGAAGAATCGCAAAATCGCAAAATGCCTTTTCAAATTTGGCTCACTTTATTTAGTCCATCTTTAGAGGAAACTACGCAAGCGAACAATCGAAAAAGCCCCAGATTAGAATGGCCGGACACGAGGTCCTGTTAAATCACCATTCCAACCTTCGGCAGCGCGAAGCTCACCGTTTTGACAGACTTTTAAGGGATTGTTCCCAAGTGTATTAAACTCTAAGTATAGATCAATATTAGTTCGATCATCCCCAGCAGAGTCGCCACTGTGGGCAGCATGCCCTGGAAATCCCGGTTTCCAAAAACGCAAGGGTCCGGATCGAGGGAGCGCGAGCGCCGGTAGCGTGCGCTCGAAAATACAGAGTCGCCACTCGGGTTTTGAAGGTCCGACACCCAAGGAACCGTATTTCGAAGCACCTGCCGCGCTGTTTGAAAAAGTTAAGGAACCAGTCCGTCATAACCATATCTGGGTTCGGGAGCCAGGTTACGAGAGGGGAAGGGTTTTATGGCACCCCTCTCACCCAATCCGGAGATCGGTCTCTACTTAGGCATTTTGAAAACATTGCGATTCTTCTTTTATTAATCAATTTTAGCCAATTAGGGCGGGGGAACAGTTAATCGGGGATTAAAACTGTAACATGTTTGCAGGATGATAGATGGCATGGACGAGTAGCATGATGAATAATAAACGGAGTGATCTTGAAACAGCGATCAGATGCCAAAACCAGGCTCGGGGCAGATTTGCCCTGCACGATGATCAACTTGCATGCCTGAACAGATCTGCATGCAAGTCAATCATCGCGCGAGACACACTGACTCTCGCGCGAGTGTTGTCATCTCACCACAGTCCCAAAATCATCCCCTTCTGGGCTCTGGAAGGACCAGTGCACACCCAGGAAGCAAACCAAGCAGTGTATTGGAAGACTGTAAAATGCTAATTATTACACAATACTCCAAGCAGGAGCCAAATAAGATGAAACACAACCCCTAAACAGTGGGGGTATCAAAACAGAGGCCAAGGGCCAAGTTGCCCATGCAAGGGCCATTCATGGAAATCAGAGAACTGTCGCGCGATGGAGAGTAAACCTCGCGCGACACTCCTGACTGACTTCCAGGAATTGCTTTTCATGTCCTGGGTTCTGAGACAGGTCCAGAATGATCCCAGGGGTACTCCAACAGAACAGAAATGAATATTGAAAGGTATAACTAGCATTTTTAAGTTAAAGAAAGCTGTAAAATGGTTATTTTGATGCTCAACAGTGATCTATAATAATTATTAAGACAATAAAACAAGAAAGAACCAACATCCCTTCCCCACGAGAACCATCGCGCGATGCTTGAGACAAGCGCGCGTGTGACTGGGTCCGTCGCGCGAGGGTATGTTGGTTGCACGGTTTTTGAAACCTTGCTAGCTTTAGGGCCAGGACTGGTATTGATTACCAGCCACCCTGCCAGCCCCCTCAGGGATCAGAACAGAGAGCAGAACAAAGGTAAGATATACCTTTGAATTTTGAGGTTTGAAAAGTGTTTGAGCTTTGAATTGAGGTTGAGTTTGTTTGTGGTGTTTGAGTGGAAGAACAAACTATGTTCTTAGGGTGCTAGGTTGGAAACCAAATGTTGCACTTGCTAATGAAGGAGAGATGAACAAAGGGCTAGGGTTAGAACCTTTTTGCTTTCAATTTTTGGAACCCTTTGAAAGAGAAACAAAGGGGGCTCTTATAGGCTTAGCACCTTCCACTAATGGAAAGGCAGGTCTGGTCCAAAGAATGGAGGTCAGCCAGCCACGAGGCTGGCTGAGGGTTACTTGGTAATTAAGCTGCCCAGCTGAATAAAGGTGATGGGGACAGGTTATTACCGTCGCGCGATGGTTCCAAACTGTCGCGCGAGGGTCAACGGCCAAACTTTGTCCATCTGGCAGTTTGACCATCGCGCGAGTGTTCTAGAATGTCGCGCGACGGTGCGCCCAGGCGCGCGATGGTTGCGCCCTGGCGCACGTCAGTAGGGTTTTTGGCTTTTGGAAGTGGCTTAAGACTGGGTTAGGTTCAAGGGTTATTCAAACACTCAAAGCTCAAACACTCGACATTTCCTGGGTGTTCTTGATCCATTTCATCATCGGGGAATCAAAAATCGTAAGTAAACTAATCTGGAAGCCCAGATTGGGGTGTCTACACCCTCTAGTGGTCTAAACACCAGAGGCCTACTGCAAAGAAACTAAAAAAGAGGACACCCCTGGGGCAGTGTATACCGGAGGAGTACTATGGTGCAAAAGAGACACCACGTGGCTCAAAAGAATCACCACATGGCCCAGAAAAATCACCATACCGCGCACTGCCGCCACCCCAGGAGTTCCGCATCACGAAAGCAAGCCACCCATGCACCCTAACCAAGCATCAAGACAGGACCAAGAACAGTGCGGCCTCCCTCCGCGATCTCTGGCCGCGCACCCTTCATGGTCCGAAGTCGACGGGAATGAGGAGAAACGAAGAGGAGTCTTCGGTTACGGAGCTCCCGAAACGAGGAGAGGAAGAGGAAAAGAAAAATGGGATGAAACGGTCGACGCCATGGCCTTTTATAGGCCTCTGGAAATAAAGGGATTAAGCGGCCGAGCATTCGATACCTCGGCCGAGACATCAATCCTTCGGCCGAGAGATCGATCTCCTGGCCCTCAAGTCAATTTTCTTCAAGCCCCTGTGGATTTTTGCTCAGTGCACCAAACTCAAGCCATTATGGATTCTGGGTCCTCAACCAACCAAGTAGCCTTGGGGGCATCCCCGAGCCAATACAATGTGATCAAAACCAGCCTTGGGGGCATGCCCGAGCATGAAAAAGCTCTTTCTAAACAACAAGCACGCGACTACTGGTCATTTGACCACTAAGGATTATCAAAACCAAGCCCATTGCTCAGTGGCTCCAAGCCTGCATTCACTATCTCAACTGTCTCTAAGCCGTAACAACCATCTCAACGGGCTCTACGCCTGTAATCACTCAACTTAGCGGCTCCAGGCCCACCATTTCAACTGGCTCAAAGCCGTAACAATCAACTCAGCGGCTCGAAGCCCATCACCTCAACAGGCTCGAAGCCTACGCCTACTATCACCCAGCGGCTCGAAGCCCTTTATCATAGCGACTTTACGCCCATTTATACCATTTCAGCAGCTCCACGCCCATTATCTCGAATGGCCCAGCAGCCATACAACCATTTTAGCGGCTCTACGCCCATATTCGCTATCAAGCACCGTGACTCCAAGTCCATCTCCACAGGCTCAAAGCCATTATCTCAGCGGCTCTACGCCCGTTACCCCAATCTCAGTGGCTCGAAGCCCATTATCGACAGGCTCTACGCCTATATACACTCACTCAGCGGCTCTAAGCCCTCGATTCAGCAGCTCTACGCTCGCTATTACAACTCAGCGGCTCTAAGCCCACTATCTCAACTGGCTCGAAGCCATAACAACCATCTTAGCGGCTCCAAGCCCATTATCGACAGGCTTTACGCCCGTTATCACAACTCAACGGCTCAAAGCCCATCATCTCAACTGGCTCAAAGCCGTAAACAAGCAACAGGCTCTACGCCGCCCCAACAATCAAGACATCTATTCTCAGGCTCTACGCCTGAATGCTCAAAATCTAACATTTTAAATGCTCAAGCTCTACGCTTGGATGCCCAACCACTGTGTACTGGATGCTCAGGTTATACACTTGAATGCTCAAGCTCTATGCTTGGATGCCCAACCACTGCGTACTGGACGCTCAAAGCCTGTACTTTGAATGCTCGGATTCTGCCGTCCGAATGCTCGAGCTCTACGCTCTGAATGCTCAAGTCCGGAACTTGATAGAAGCTCTAAGCTTAAAAACAAACACACACGCACGGGCCCGTGCACATATTGCATCACCATTTTCACATCGAGTCTGCACAATCATATCTGTTCACATCTAACAACCATCACACATATACACTCTGCATATCTCTCATGAAACAGGTCAACCCTGTAATCAACCGGCTCTAAGCCTCGATTTTATTGATCGGTTCAGCGCCTCGATCCTTTGGCTCTACGCCAACACTTATGATGAGAAAGCTCCGTGCACAGACCATCAGAATGCAACCAGCTCTACGCTTCGGTTCAAATCACGTCAAGCTCTAAGCTCCGACAACCCAGGCCCTCGCCTCAAAACTGCAACAGGCTCCATGCCTCGATCTAATCACCTCAGGCTCTTGCCTTATACCAGCTCCGCGCTTTGGTTCAAACACGACAAGCTCTAAGCTCTGGCACCTCAGGCCTTTGCCTCACGACCACATCAGGCTCTACGCCTCAATCTAATCACCCCAGGCTCTCGCCTTGTAACCACAACCGGCCCCGCGCCTCGGTTCCATCACATCAGAAGCTATCACCTTAGGCCCTTGCCTCATGACTACAACCGGCTCCGTGCCTCGGTTCCCTCATCTCCAAAAGCTCCGTGCTCTAGATACTGGCCCTGCGCCCCCCACATCTCAAAAACAAACGACATCCGATTCATCCCCAGCAGATGGTTTGGATTCCACCCCATTACATCAATTCCTTCCAGCTCATTCGCAAGGATAGGCTACTCTACCGAGCCCCTTTCATTCAAAGTAAGGATGATCAAGAAAAGCAAACGCACCTGCCGTGTACTGATCTACCCTAAAATACCAAGGAAGCTCCCCGCAAAAACTCCCCGGGCAGCCCAGCGCTCCTTCAACTATCTTCCGCCAAAACCCTGGCTTAGTCTAGGTACGTCACACTACGGCTTTTTAAGCCCTAAGGTACGTCTTCTGTCTCTAACCCTCCAAGCTTTTTACTTTTCTTTGATGCCCGAACTACGATTGGTCTGAATTTCCCTTGTGGAATACGTAGGCAGCTTTCCGGCCCGACCATAACAAAACCTTTTTCGAAAACCCCTTGGAATAGTGGTTGGACCAAATTGAGTTGCTTTTTACAGCTTTGACTCTTACTCAAACATGTCTCGTGATCCGTCTCAGTTCAGTCAAAGAGGGGCATCTGTAGACACCCCAATTTGGCCTAACGATTATTTCAAGTCCCACCTTGGGACCATCCCGATGATGAAATGGATACAGTGATTGCTAATTGCCTCCTTGAGAACCTTAGGACTTTCGGTAAGAACTTTGAGCCACTTAGAGGACCCAATTCAGAGCCATACAGCCTTTCAGACAGAAATACAGAAGCCTAGGAGAATCCATCTGTCGGCCGTGACATCGATCCCACGGCCCTAACATCATTTCCTCACCCGAGCAACCTGTTGCTAGCAAAATCTCCCTGAGAGATCAATCCCTCGGCCGCAAGATCTATCCTTCGGTCGAGACATCCATTCCTCGGCCATGATATCCTTTCCTCGGCCGCCAGATCGACCTTTTTCCAGACTCTGGAACGTGTTCTGTCAGACATTTGATCCAATTACACTACCTTCCCGATGCGTTTCGGGCTACGCTCAGAGATTGCGACGTAGAGTTAGAGGTGCATTGCAATTGCAATTGCAATCGTGCCATTTGATTGGCCGGAGTGAGTCACCAATTGCCTATATAAAGGGCCTTTGGACTCCGAAAATAAACACACGAAATTCATTAGAGAATACACTCTCTCAAGCCACGAAACTCTGCCAAAATACTCTCTCAAACCCACTCCTCAAAAGCCCTAACCTCCCGAAGGCAGCCGTCAATCCAGCGATCAAACCCCGAAGTTCAAACCCTAACCCTAGGGTTTTTCAAACCCTAACCCTAGGGTTTTCAATCAAGCAATCAGTCAATCACGCCCAATCCAAAGCAATCAAGCAACTGAGGGATCAAGGTGGTGAGGCCCAACGGCCTCTGGTTTGTTTTACTTATCGCATTTATAACTAATCATAGCTTTCTGATCATCTATTAATCGTATAGTCTGGTGTGAGGAAGAACACCGACCGGGGCTTTGATCCCTCGGCCGGTATATCAAACCAGGAGGATCCCTCGGCCGTGACATCCATTCACTGGCCGCGGGATCCATCTCCCTGGGACAGTTTGTTTTGTTCTGCTTTCCTGACGCATGCTTTACTTATCGCATTGGCTCACCTTACTTACTGTTTAAAGGAATAAATAAACAGACTATGTGTTAGAATTAAACAAAGTGCTTATATGTCTTATGTTGAATGATTATGGGCCAGTCTCACGACTAGGCAAAGAGGGGTGCCTAACACCTTCCCCTTATTGTACTTTTTGCTCCCGTGCCCAGAATCTCTGTTTATTTTCCCAGTTTTAATAAACTGGGTGGCGACTCTGTTTTGATGATAATCGCTATCATGTGGCGATGTTCCTAGCCATGGGAATGTCCATGATTTTGGTTTATGAAGCAAGCAACCAATCGAGCAAACAAACGTGATCAATCTGTATGGCGATGCCCCGTTTGGGAGGTGTCTACAGACGCAGTCGCGTTCGTTTGCAGATTCAGACAAATAATGAGTCTCCACAACTTTTCTGACGCCCTCATGTGCAAGATCTTCCCACTCATGTTGAGTGAGCCCATCATGTTGTGGTACAACCAGCTTAAACCGAAGTCCATCAAGTGCTTCAACGAGTTGGAGTTGGAATTTACCAAGAGGTTTGTCACAAGCAACGTCCAGCCGAAGACATTATCGATGCTGGTCAACATGAGGAGGACAGCAGGCGAAACTCTTTGGCTGTATACCGAACGTTATTGGGAAGTTTACAACCTTATCCCCGACTGTGACCAGAGCGTTGCTGCAGAATCATTCATGAACAGGCTGGATCCTACCTCGGCGATGTTTAGGGATTTATCACGAAACCCACCGAGGACCATGGGAGAGCTCATGGTAATCATTGAGAAGGGCTGTGTGCACGAGGAAGCGGTTGCCGAGTGTAACGCTCCTAAGGGGACGGAGGCACTAAAGACAGCTGCTGCGGCAAAAAAGCAGGTAGTTAATGTTCGGCAAGGACAGACGGGCCAAAGCGGCGCTGGAATGAACAAACCTAATAACCAGAACAAGCCCCCTCAACCTCCCCAACAGCAGCCCCCATGGCAGCAGGCGAAAAGGGAACCGAGGCCAGATGAATATGTAGCCGAGCGTACTGCATTCACCGAACCAATCTACAAGCTGTTGAGTATCATCGGACAATTACCTTTCTTCGTCTGGCCCACGGGTTTCCTAGGAACGGCGGGCAACGGGCTTGGAATGTGCACGTACCACAAACAACGCGGGCATTACACCACCCAATGCCAATCGTTCAAGCGCTACCTGGAAGAGCTTATGGCAGCTGGGCACCTCAACCAATGGATTGACCTTCGGCGAAATCCATTGCCCCCTCCTCAGCCTCTTCCAGCCGGGAACCTCGTTGGAGTAATTCAGGGTATCGTTTCCGAAAGTCGAGCGGCCGAACTCTACTCCGAAATCGACAAAGCTGTCGTTGCTCTGGCCGTTTGCAACATTGGGGTTTCACCGAAGAGAAAGTGGATCGACCCTAGCCTTGATGGCCCGATAACTTTCACATCCGAAGACTTGCGAGGAGTTCAAATGCCACATGCCGACCCCCTCGTCGTCTCGGTAACAGTTGGCACATCCATTGTTCAACGAGTGCTGATAGATCAAGGAAGCTCGGCGGAAGTTATGTTCTACTCTACATACAAAAGCCTTGGGATTAAGCCAGACCAGCTTCTAACAGCAAGCACACCCCTCATCAGCTTCACCGGAGCACCTGTGTGGCCTCAGGGTCTGATTACTCTTCCCGTGCGAGCCGGCTCCCGAGTGATTGATGTCGAATTCGTAGTGGTTAGTTCTCCTAGCCCCTACAACATCATCCTCGGTCGAACCTGGCTACACGGAATGAAGCCTCTACCCTTCACCAGGTCTTGAAGTTTATCGGTTGGAATGGACGGCAGGAGAGCCTTCGGGGAGATCAAATCCAGACAAAGAAATGTTATGTCAGTACGGTGACTAACGAGCGGAGCTTCTTGGAGGTACAATGTGTTGAGAAGGCCAACATTCCCGAGCCCGAAGAAGTGGGATTGCCAGTCGAGCAAAGTTCAACCGAAGAGCTTGTGCGAATGCCAATTACCGAAGATGGAGGAAGATACTTCCTCGTCGGCAGTTCCTTGGACGAATACAAGCGTATGGATATGTTCAATTTCCTTAAAGCAAACATCGAAGTATTTGCTTGGACTCCTCAGGAAATGCCAGGGGTAGATCCGTCTTTTGCCTCTCATTCTCTCAATGTGGATCCGAACCGACGGCCAGTGGTCCAGAAGGTTCGACGTTCGGCAGCCTCGCATGTGGAAGCTGTCATGGCCGAGGTAGACCAATTATTGGCAGCGGGGGCTATTTGGGAGATTTTATACCGAACCTGGCTCGCTAACCCCGTTGTTGTTCCGAAGAAAAATGGAAAGCTCCGGGTCTGTGTTGATTACGCCAACCTAAATGATGCATGTCCGATGGATCGGTTTCCCCTCCCTCGGATAGAGCAAATGGTGGATGCAACAGCCGGATATGAGCGTTTGAGCTTCATGGATGCATACCGGGGCTATCATCAGATCGCTCTTGCCAAGGATGATCAAGAGAAGACGGCGTTCATCTCTCCCCGAGGAACGTACTGCTACAACGTCGTTCCCTTCGGATTGAAGAATGCCGGAACGACCTTCCAACGAACAATCACCAAGATGTTTCTTCTCAAGCTCGACAAAACAATGGAAGCATACATTGACGATATGGTGTGCAAGAGCAAGCTCGGCAAAGATCATCTTCGGGATCTTGGGGAAATTTTTGACATCCTCAAGGAACACCGGCTTCGCCTCAATGTCGAGAAGTGTGCGTTCGGCGTGGGTTCGGGAAAGTTCCTGGGGTGCATGATGAGCCGCCGAGGGATAGAAGCTGACCCAACTCAACTCGCTGCCGTACAAAACCTCCGAGCTCCAACTACAATCAAAGAAGCCCCACGACCGACAGGGATGGTTGCAGCATTAAACCGATTCATCCAGCGTTCGGGCGACCTTTGCAGACCCTTCTTCCAGGCAATCAAGACCAGTCGGCATAGGTTTGTGTGGACCGAGGAGTGTGAGCAGGCCTTGCAATCCTTAAAGGATTACCTTTCCCATACACCGCTCCTCGTCACTCCCGAACCCGACGAAGATCTGTACCTTTACCTTGCTGTCTCGGATCATGCAACGAGTGCTGTGCTCGTTCGGAAAGAAGGGATGGACCATTTGCCAATTTTCTTTTCAAGCAAAACGATGACGGAGTCTCAGATGAGGTATCTGCCTATGGAAAAGTTGGCACTTGCGCTCGTTTCAGCTAAAACGAGCCTTTTGCCCTACTTCCAATGCCATAGGATTGTGGTCCTCACTGAGTTTCCTCTCAAGGCCGTTCTTCGGAAGACCACCTCCTCCAGTAGGATTTTGAAATTCTCGCAAGACCTTGCCAATTATGACATCCAGTTCGAGCCACGGACTGCAATCAAGGGCCAAGCGTTAGCTGACTTCTTCGCTGAGCTTACCCCTGGGTTGAAGGACGAGGACAACGCATTGGCAGCTGTTGCTGAAGAAGCTCGGGTTGCTAAGGAGGAAGAGTTTGTTGAGTGGAGTAATCCTCCCCCCGAGTATCTTCGCGCTCGGTTCACCTTGGGCACCAAGAAGTCAAGGAAGGAATGGAAGCTGTTTTCCGGGGACGCTTGGAAGATGACGGTTGTCGGGGCCTCAAACATCCACGGGGCTAGGGCTGGCATTGTTCTCGTTTCTCCGGCTGGGACGGTCCACGAGAGTTCGGTTTCCATCGGCTATCCCGCCACGAATAACGAAGCCGAATACGAAGCTCTCATTGCCGGGCTGAAGCTTGCTCTTCGGATGGAAGCAGATTCGGTTCATGTCTTTTGTGACTCCAGGCTGATTGTGGGCCACCTCAATGATGACTATCAGGCTAAGGACGAACGGATGAATGCTTACGTCAGTCATGTTCTTTCTCTGCTCAAACAATTTGGCCGCGTCAAGGTAGAATGGATCGCTCGGGAACATAATGCACATGCCGATGCTCTGGCAGGTCTCGCCTCGGTGTACCGGACCTCGGGCAGTCGCACTATTGTTTTCGACGAGATCGACTCACCGAGCTTCGAGCCCGTTACTCGTTTGGTAAATGTTATCGCCCTCGGTCCGAGTCAGATGGACTCCATTATAGCCTATCTGAGGCATCAGACCCTCCCAGCGAACAGAAAGGAAGCTCACAAGATTCGTTGCCGAGTAGCAAACTATCTCCTTGATCCGAGTGGCAATCTGTATCGCCGAACGTTCACCGGGCCGGATTTACGCTTCGTACATGAGGATCAAGTTCAAAGCATCTTGGACGAGCTTCATTCGGGAAGCTGTGGTGGTCACTCGGGAGGCCGAACGATGGCCCAACGAGCATTGACACAGGGCTATTGGTGGCCTAAGATGGTGAAGCAATCCGAGGAATATGTGAAGCGTTGCGTTCGATGTCAGAAGCATGCATCCATCCCTCACCAACCCACATTTCCTCTCAAGATGATCACCAGTCCTTGGCCATTTGCTGTCTGGGGCTTCGATATCGTGGGAAAGCTGCCGAAGTCACTTGGGGGATTTGAGTACATGCTCACCGCTACCGATCTGTTCACAAAGTGGGTTGAAGCTTCTCCACTGGTGAAGGCTACGGCCGGGGATGTCGAACGCTTTATCTGGAAAAATATCATCTCCAGGTTCGGTGTGCTGTATGCTATTCTTTCGGATAACGGTTCTCAGTTCGTCGCTGCAGCAATCCAGAACTTCTACCGGAAGCATCATATCACCATCCATACCTCGTCCGTCGCATATCCCCAAGGTAATGGCCAGGCCGAAGCTTCGAATAAGGCGATTACTCGGGGGCTTAAGCGTCGTTTGGATCGCAAGCTCGGCAAGTGGGTCGATGAACTTCCTCAGGTTTTGTGGAGCTATCGTACTACTCCTCGGCGTTCCACAGGCCGAACTCCGTTCTCCATGGTCTATGGCATGGAGGCAGTCTTACCCCTCGCTACCCTGATACCAACGGTTCGGTCTGAGAACTTTAATCCGGTGGATAATAACGCTCTGGTTGGGGCGGAATTGGACTTTGCCGAAGAACTTCGGGATAACGCCAATCTTCGGCACGTTGCCTATCAGCAAGAGGTTGCTCGGTGGTATAACAAGGGCGTTCGGGCTCGGCCGTTCAACGTCGGTGACTTGGTCCTTCGGATGGTTGTCGAGGCAAAGAAGTTGACAAAGTTCAAGGATCCCTACGAAGGCCCCTACCGAGTGGTGCAGAAGATTGGCCACAGTGTCTATAAGCTCGCAGAGATGGATGGTACGCCGATCGCAAACCCATGGAACGCCCAAAAACTTCGAAAATTCCATGGGTAGCCTCGGCGACTTTCCACTCTCTTGATTTTGGTTCGTTTTGTTTTTGTTCGGATTGTAAGCCTTCGGGCGTTTTGTTAATGAAAGTTTATTTTTCTAGCATTCTTATTTCTTCGGATCAAACACTCGGTTTACTGGGTATTCTATCTCGCCCACATCCTTCGGGACTTAGCACTTCCACCCTACCCTTCGTTCGGATACTCGGAATGCCTTCGGCATTGGTCCTAACTTTTTTGGGCGAAATTCTCTAAGCCTCGGTTTTCCCCATCGTTGGGGCTCGGCACTTTTTCTTTCTTTGTTTACCCACTTTCCTGCCTTAGTGTCTTCCTGCTCTTACTATGGTAACACATTAAGGCAGGGGGGCTCATATGGGTAAACATGGACTGGACAAATGAACAAAGAAATAAAATAATATAGGTGGCATCCATCGTTCGGACCCCTTAATATTCTCAGTTGGACGAGTAACTGTACTTGCGTTTATTTATACAATTTGAAACGTATTTGTGGACATTTTAGATTTATAAACATCCAAGCTAAAAGAACGTACACCGAACAACAATACATGGAAATTTGGAAATCACATTAACCGAGCAAAATTACTTGGACATTTTTAGCATTTCACTAGGGCATGGCGGGTGGTGCATCGTTCGATGCCAGCCCTGGTACAGGACAACCTTACCGAGGAATGGCCATGGTAAATCGTTCTTGGCCACCCTCAACCTGTATTAATTACATAACAATGGTTCGGCTAAAGCCAATTGTTCGGCGCCGACCGTTCCGAATAAAAGTTCAACATTCAGAAAACAAAAACAAATCTAAAAGTTCGAAGTCTCATGCTTCGGGGGTAGGAGTGACTGGGGGAAGAGTGGTGGAATCTTGTGCTGGAATCTTGTGCTGGAATTGCGGTGCTTTCCGGCTCGGCTGGACTGGTCACAGCCTCGTCAACAGTTGGCTCTTCGGCCTCAGCTTCGTCAGCAGGAAGAAGAGGCACTTCAACAAGGCTCCTGCGTTCATCATCTGGTTCAACACCGGTTTCGTCTAAACCCATGTTGAATCCGAGCTTGAAGCTTCTTCTGTGTTGCGCCTCCTTCATCTCTATTTGAAGGGCCAGGATTTGGTCCGCTGAATCTTCCTCGGCTTGATAGTACCCTTTGTCGAACTCCTCTTGGAGCAGCTTCTTCATTTCTTCCTCCATCTCTTTCCTCCCCAGAGCTCGTCCCTCCTCCAGGCCTTCATCCTTGCCTTCAGCCCTCGTTCGCTCGGCAGCATCCTGGAGGCACTTCACAAGATCATTGAGGGTTTTTATTTGGGCCTCTTGGGCTCGGCGAATACCTTCGGAGTGGTCAAGGCTCTTCTTATACTCGTCCACTGTTATCTGGTCGAGCTCCACCTTCTACTTCAGCAACTTCAACTGCTTGTCGTGCTCGGTGAGGTAGCATTGGGCACTCATGATAGATTGTGTCGCCTGAAGGTGAAGAACATGTAAGTAATCCAAGGAACAGAGGCAACAAATATACAAAGGAAACAAATAACAAAAAGATTTGGGCTTACTCTCCCAACGTGAAAGTAGTAATCATTCAACGCTGTCTTGAGGGATTGGGGAGTAGTGATATCCTTCGGGAGCATAAGCCCGGAGTGCAACGTGAAGGCGAAGGAGGGGTCCTCTTGAAGGCTGTCAGATTTGAGGATCCGCTTCTTGTCAGGCGTGACGAAGTTCGGGACCCACAGTATGTCAGTATCCGAGGGAGCTCTTGTTTCTCCTTCGGCAACCTTCTTTTTCTCTTTCTCCTTCTCCTTCTCCTTCTCCTCGACCCTCGGGAGGCCGACCCCAGATGCCTTTGTGGCATGGGATTTCATCCTCTTCGTTGACGGAGCATCCTCGGATGAGTGGGTGGTGGAAGGGGGCCGCTTTTGTGCCTGAGGCGAGGAAAGAACTGTTTTTCTCGGTGCCGAACCTGAAGCCCCGAGTGCACCGGCTTTTTTCTGCTTGGCCAACTCTCTCTCCTGCTCCTCCATCCTCTTCTGCAGCACGGCCTTCATGCTTCAGGGAGGCATTGTCTCGTCTCCTGGGAAAGGTTCTTCTTCGGTTGGCACTCGTAACTTCCCTCGGAGCGGTTTTTCTTTACTCAGGAGGAGTTCTTCGGGAAGCACAACCGTTTTTTCTCCAGCAGCCTTCTCCACCACCTTTCCTCGGATCCTTCCTCCGTAAGTTGCGTCGTACCGAAGGATTGTCGGTGCATCTCTTTCTTCGCTCGGAATCGTAAGAAGTGACGAAGCAAGCCCGCACCCTCTTGCTAGTCTCAGTAGGTCCTTGTTGAGCTTCGGTGTATCTGCCGAGGTTAAACAGTTGAGAATTCTAAAAATGTTAGTTGCATGATGTGAAACATTACAAGGAGAAATGGAGAAATGAACTAAACAATGCAAGGTGCTTACAAGGATCTCCCCTACGAGTTGCAACCTCGAAATGCCTGTGGGCTACCACAGCCCCGGGTGCGAGATCGGGGCGGCCCGTTTCGGAAAATCGTGCGCCTCGTGCCTTTTTGAAATCGACTTTGAAAAGATTGGTTTGATTTGAAGAGTCGCCACCCGAATTTGTGGTATGTCACCCGAGAAACCGTTTAGTCCGAAAACAATTAATTCGAATTGAAAACCAGAGATCGTTTTGAGGGTCCAGAAGCCATGTTACGGGGGGGGAAGGGTTTTACGGCACCCCCCTCGCCCGATTCGGATTCGGTCTCTACTAAACGTTTATGGGATTTTAAAAGGGGATTTTATTTTATTAGACAAGTAGCAAGTATCCACAGTTATACCAGATAGGAAGTGTTTGCATGTGCATGTGTACAGGAGGGTGACAAAACTGTGAAGTAATAAAATGCATGACAGCAGAAACTGGGAAACTGCCACTGACTTCATTCTCGAGCGCTCGGGAGTAGTCCCGAGCGCTTGGGAATTCTGATGCCCAACCTGCAAACTTATTAGTACAGATAGGATGTAATGCTAAAAAGGGAACTGGAATGCTGTAATTTACACTACTGGCTCAGCAGAGGATTTGAAAGACTGAACTAAGCCTTCAATCTTTCAGATCGTGCATCCCTGCCATGACAAGATTAGATCTACAAATTTTAAAGAACAAATGGGTACCCTTATGCATGCAGAAACCAAGGAACACAGAAGACTGGGGAGATAAGAGGAAATGGCATGGCTGCACTCCCGAGCGCTTGGGAGTGTTATGCACAACAGCTTTGCTTTAAACAGAAAATGGTACTGACATGTAAAAATCCTTATTTTGATATTTCCCAATAGGAAATCATCATTTAACTTTGGAAAAACCTTATATTACATGAAAACCTGTGAGGAATACTTCTGTTTTGGGGAAAATGATTTCCTGTGCATGCATGCCAAAATGAAACCATTTATTTGAAGAGTACACCTCATTCCCTGCCTACTGTATGACAAGGGAGCATGCAAGAAACTGGGGACGGTCCTGAGCGCTCGGAAGCATTCTCGAGCGCTCGAGAGTTATGCCAGTGAGGGTTTGCCAAAACGTTTTTGTACCCCATTGCTCTTGTCATTACACTAAGGTCTCCCAGCCATGAACCCAGTATTGAAGACTGGGTCAGGCTGAGAGACCCCCCTCAGAAGGGAAGAACAGCCTCTATGTTTGGGGTTGAGATAGAAGGATTTCTACCTTTTTGCTCGAACTTTTCTCTTTGGAATGGCTTTGAAAGGTGGATGAAGAGAGAAGAATACAAGAGATCAGAAGCTTGAAGTGTTCTGGGTTTCTTGTATTTTCCTTGAGGATTTTTCGAAAAGCTTTTTGAAGTTTGAAGTTGAAACTTGAGTTAGGGAGCTCTTGTTCTGAAAGAGAGGGAGAGAAGAGAACGAGAGGATTCCCAGGGAGGAGATTTTGTAACCCCTGTCTCAGCTGAAAACAGGTTTTATTTATAGGCCAGAAATAACCCATGGTTTTTTTTTTGAAAATCAAATGGATTTTTAAAATCAAAAATGTTTAAAGGGGAAATCATTTAGCCTGAAGATTCCTGACTGAGCATGAGTGCTAGCCGTAAATCTCAGCCGGCTGAAGGTCACTGCAATGATGGATTGCATGGGTAATGAGGAACCCCGCCATCCATTGGCCAGCGCAGGAGACACGAGCGCTCGAGAGTAGTATCGAGCGCTTGGGACCTCACTCTAGAGCGCTCGAGAGTGACCCAGGCCAGAGGTTTTGAAAGTTGTTTTTGAGCGCTCGGGACTACTCCCAAGCGCTTGGAAATGATTTTGACCACTTTTTATTTTCTTTCAAATCTTTCAAGGAGCAAAGTTCCAATCGGTACGAGGCTTGTTCCAATCCAAATTCATCATCGGGGAGCCTCCGGGCCACAAATTAAGGAAATTCGAAGAGTTCAAATTGGGGTGTCTACAATGCCCGTATTCGTTTGGCGGGTATTGGAAGTTTCCCCGGACTTCAACGTAGTCCGAGGCCCATTTCTCCGAGTCATACATACCCTCGGGAATTATCTTCTCCATGTTTCTCCGAGAACATAGGAAATATCGGGAACGTCTAACGTTCCTCGACACCATGTAATTCTCTAAGATATGGTGGGCCTCCAGGGGAAACATCTTCACCTCGGCAAGCTTAATCACCGAGTGAATGATGCGGTAGGAATTCACGCTCAGTTGGCATGGTGTGAGGCTGAAGCGATACAGAATCTCTCTCAAGACCCTGTGCATCGGGAATCGAAGCCCGCCCTCGGTAATCGCCATTAGAGGAACCGTGACGTGTTCGTCACTGAACAATATTCGGGGCCCTTCAACGGGCGAGATCACAACATCGTTCAGGATTTTGTAGGCCCGCCGAAAGAGGTCTATCCCTTCTTGATCCTCGAAACAGTCCCAGTAGGGGCAAGGATCCTTTCCTGTTCGGTCTGGGATCAAGTCAGGGTCCAAAGGTACGATCTTTCTCTTGATCTTCTTCTTCTTTGGCGCCTTGGAAGACGATTCACCGAGGGGCACGGCCTCCACTTCTGGACGACTTGACGAAGCAGCAGGCGTATCTCTTTCGGATCGGCCCTAGTCGTCCCCATCCGCTGTGTCCTCTTCCACTTCCTCTTCTTCGTTCGGGTCTTCGCCCGTTTTCTCCGAAGAGTCGTCGTCAATCTCTACGACCTCGCTATCAGGGCCCATTGAACGAAGAGGCGTTACGTTCGAGGGGAAGTCGATCCCCTCAATTCCGGCGTACGAGGATCCGGATCCCCATACTCGGTACTTCCGAGCCTCAGCTCTAATTGCTTCGGCTATTCGGGGATCCATTTCACCAAAATCCGGTGCTTCGGAGTCGACCGAGCGATATGACTCTCCCGAAGAAGTTGACGACGATTCCATACCTAAAACACAGGTGCATGGGATAAGACCGTTAGCGAAAAGCGAGGTCATTAGTCCTATGGTGCCTAAGTTCAGTGTTCTAAGTTAACCGAGCAGACACGTCATTCCCGAACGACTATGTGTCGAATGGGGATTCCGAGCGCGGTTATGCTTCGGAAGCCATTGAGGTTATGTGTTGTTCGGATATGTCATTCGGAGAAACTTTCGGATATTATTCTTCGAAGAAACGTGGGTTCAGAGTTTGTTTATGTTCGGAAGAACACGGGTTGAAGATGTACACAGGCTCGGAAGAACACATGAACATCTTCAACCTGTTCTTCAGTGCCCAGGACGAAACGGAAGAAAAAACCCATTCTTGTGGTCGAAACGCGCTTGAAAACAACCAAAAATGCAGGGAAACGTTAAGAGATTCAAGATATACCTGAATATCAAGAGAAATCTGTGATTCGATGTTGTAATCTTCAGATTTCTGGCGATGTTTGGGCAAGAACCGTCATTGAGCAGTTGAGGCGTCTCATGGAAGGAGAGAAAAAGTGATTTTCTCTCTCTTTCCATCGCCTTTTATACCATGGAATTCGAAACGGCGCAGAATCCCCAGCCGTCGGATTGGAGCGGGAGATTGATGTTCCGCGCGATGACTGACACGTGGAGAGTGATGTACAGCGTCGTATCACTACCCAATGGCTTGGCGACGCGTGTGAAAATTTGAAATCAGCGGTTTCAGAAGCATTAAATGCGGGTCCAGTATCTGTCTGCTTCGAAGTTCGCATCCATCTTACGTTCGGAATTCGTTTGCGTTCGGAATATGTGTAAGCGTGGGAACTGCCGAGACCAGGCTATCTTTGTTCGGCCACTACTTTCAACTCCTCCTTTCGTACCGAACACACAAAGCAGGAGTTGAGGGGCTATTGTAGTGAGCCGAAATATCCGAAGGTTCAAAGGGTTCAGTGGGGTGACCTTGTGGACCTATTATTCAATTGTCTCAGTTCGTCTGTATGAGAGAAGTCAACTTGACATGCCATCCCGGCCGTCTATCGAGCGATAAGTGGTCTTGTGGCTGCTTACCGAGCTTCAGCTACCTCTCCGAACGTGCAGCCATGGTCTTGTTCGGTACCAGGCCCGTTTACTCGGTTGGACGTCTTCTCCACTCGGACTGACGGTTGTTCGACGAGCAAGTCTTATCCTCGGTAAACTCTTATGTTCGGAAGGATTCCCCGGATAAGGCGGTGGAAGAATGTTCTAGGGCGGTGGCGGAACGTTCTAGAAGCTCAATTCTGATAGGACCGATGATAAGCACGTTCACCTCTCTGATAACTGATGTGACATCTCTGACACCGACCCATGTGGGTCTGCAGATCTTGAAGGGCGGCATTCATTAAATGCATCTGTCACGTGACGTCATCCGAGCGAAGTGGTGCGCGTGTGGTACACTTCCATCTTGTCCAACACTCCAGAACCTGGCCTATAGATAGAGGAGCACCTCTCCTAGGAAAAAGGTCAGACATTCTCTTACCTACCTAACATAATATCTCCTATACATCTTCTTCTTCCTCCATATTCTGACTAGATCGTCGGAGCTTCTACCCGGAGGAACACTCCCCTCCGGTTCGCAGGTACACGGCGTCGCCACCCTTTAACGCACGGGTCAACGTCCAACGACAAGAACGAAAAGAAGGTTCAGAAGGTCCAAGGATTAATCAGCCCCTCATAGGTGTGTCTTCCACAATCATGCTACCTTCATTGAGGCCACCACTGGCTTCCTTTTGGCCAAGGTTGGTCACTTCATCACCTTGGTCGACAGTAGCATCAGGTTGCTCGGAGACGTGGGCATTTAGCTCTCTGTCTAGGCTATCTTCCTCCTCCGCAACTCCTTCCTTGATCAATGCTGCCATGGTGCTCAGGAGGTCGTTTTCAGTCCACAATGGGGATGATTCAACTGTACCAAACTTCTTAAGGCATGCTGCCCAAGCAGTAGCCCAGATTTCATCCTGGATGGCAGGCATCTGAGTCTTGTAGCTCTCCGTGGCCATGTTGATTCCTTCATTATAGCCCTGTTGATATGATGTTTTTGCTTCATTTTTGCTGAGCTCAAGTTCTATAAGGGTCTGGTTCAAGCTATCCTCAGCTCCGTCCAGCTTGCTTTTCAGTTCATCCACGGTTCCCCGAGCTTGGTCTCTCTCTCTCTCTCGAGCCTGATGATGGTACGCTGCAACTTGGTATTTTCACTGGCCAGCTTTTCACGCTGAGGCTCAGATTGGCCCAGTTTTTGGGCCATGGCAACCATCTTTTGCATTGCCTATTCAAACACTGGGAATCAGAAATTCCAATAAGAATAAACCATAAATCAAACGACAGAAAGAAGAAATGTACCTTGGCACTGTGAACCATGAATGAACAGAGAAGGTTGTCGGGGGAGCTGTTGACCTCTCTCTGCATATCCCCAGGCAGCAAGAAGGCCTGGGAAAGGCCAGTGTAGTCCTTTCAGACTCTGCACTGTCCCTAGGGCTCACAGGACGGTTCCCGTGAGTGAATTTGGGGGCCCAAATAGAAGAAGGTGCACTCTGAGAAAGCAAGTTTTCACCTGCAGATGTTTCTAGCCATTGGCGTTTGTCTATGTGGCTGGCCTCGACTTCCTCGGGTGAAAACCCCGGCGGAGCGTCAGATTGCACTACGGTACGACGGCCGTGAGTTGAACCATGGCTTTGGGGAGCACCTCAGCCACGAATGGCGCTGCGGCCCCTCCCACGGCTAGGAAGGTTCAAAAGGCTGCTGAGGTTGATCGGCTGATTGGGCTGCTCCATATTTTGGTTGTCAGGAGGAGAGGGAGTGTATCCACTGGAAGTTGAGGTGGTCGCTTCTTCAGCCAATTGGATGGGTTCCTCGGGGATTGGAGGAGTTTGAGAACGCCTTTCTCTTCCTTGCTCGGGATCTGAAGAAGAAGGGGCTTGAAGATCAGGGTTGTTCGCGGCACAAGTACGCCGGTCAATAAAACCTCCGTATGAAGCCCTGTAGCTAAGGAGCACTTAAGCCGCTCTTGCTCGGCCCGCAAGGTGTGTTCCCTGTCCATTGAAAGCAAGTGCGCAATTGATGTTTGCTACGTGGACTTGTGGGGTGATGATGTCATGCCCATGATTGACATTTGTGGCTACAGAATACAAGATTAGCAAGTCAATAAACATTTAATAAGAGATGCAATACAAAGAAAATTGCTCGGCAGGTAGTTCTACGAGGAGAAAAGAACTAACGTGGAGTGCCAAATCTGTGCGGCGCGTGAAAGCCTATCACCCTGCCGTCCTCGTCTCAGGGCTCGAAGTTCCCCGTAATGATAAGGAAGTCGTCGTCTTCTCCCCGAGCAGAGTCAGGAAGCTCAAGGACAAGTTTTTTCCTAGAGTCTCGGCTCTTTAGGTAGTATGTAAGGGCGTCCTTGGTTCTCGAAATGCTGTACAAATGATGAATGTCGTGCAACCCTAGAGACGTGCCTAGCATATAATTTATAGCGTTTATGCCCATAACAACGCGAAAGAAATTAGCGGAGACCTACATGGGGGAAAGTGATGCTCATTAAGAATTTTCTTTGATCTTATTTTGTCAAAACACGGGGATTTTTAACAAGAACCGTGCCCCAGGTTGCTGATGACAACCCATGGATTTCGAAAATGCCCCATCTAGAATTTTGCAGGATTCATAAAATGCCTTGCCGCTCCTTCTTGTTTTCTCCTATTGTCTAGGATTTTTGTTATCAAGTTGTGTTTTCCAATCTGAAATAACTTTATCCAGGTTGTAACCTGACCAAGGTTTGGCTTAACAAAGAAAGGATAATAGGTGTAGGGAGGTAATCCCGAACAGGCTCAAATAGAGCCCAAACACGTGGTACGAGGGACCACGGTTTAAGTACGAAAAGGTAAGTCGCCGTGCAATCCAATGGTCGGCGATGAGGACCAATGACATGAGAAGTTGTTGGTCCAAGCAGTCAAAAAAGACCAGTGTCATGAGAAGATATTGGTCCAAATAATTGATGAAGGACCAGTTACATGTGAGGTCACTGGTCTAGGTGGTCTGTTCGGCAATGAGAAGGCCGAACAGAGAAAGAACTCTTGGAAAAGGAACAACTATAGAAGGTTCTGGAGCAGTGGCATTCTGTAAAGGAATAAGATCTCGAGAAAATAGGATCAACGAAAGATACCCAACGGGAATGGGAAGTTCGGCCAGCTATGGAAAGGAGTCCTAAAAGGACTAAGCTAATGAATTGATAAGGGAACTAGAATTCGAGATATTCTGGGTTTCCTATACGAAGTAGGAAACCTAGGGCAACACAGATACTTGGGCAGCAAGCATCTATGAATCTATAAATACGAGGTAAACACGGAGGTAAAAGGTACGCAATTCATTACAATACGATTATTCTCCTACTGATAATTAGGGTTTTCTGCTAGTACGAGATACTAACTTAGGCATCGGAGGGCCTTTGCCACGAGAGGCAAAGGTGCACTCACCCTTTGTCTGTTTTGCAGAATAGGGTTCCGACGACGCGTTAGTGTTCCGGCTGAGTGGTACAAGTAGCCGTTACGTTCTTGTGCTGTTAAAAGCTTCGTTCAATTTTGTCCACTTACAATAGGCTCAAGAATTTTCATTTTATTTGGGTTTCGAGAGCTAGCAGCCATCTTGAACATTTTTGTGCCCTTTTTGCTTTTGGTGGGTGCCTTCTTTGCTTCGTACTTTGTTGTGCCGATGTGTTTGGCACTTGTGTTGATTTTGAGCTTTCTCTGATTTTTCTTCGATGTTTTGCATCTCATCGTACCTATGTATTTGGCACTTTCACACTTTGAATTCTGATGCGCCGATGATAATCATGTGTTTGACACTTTTGTCTTCCTTATTTCACCACAGTGTAGGAGATAGCTGCCTAGCTGGGTTTTTTCAAAGAAATTGATTTAGGCTCAAAGGGGGTATCAATAGATATATATACACATATATATATATATATCTCTCTTCAAGCGTTTGATAAAAGAAAAGAATGCCTTTCTTCATTTTGAATTGCACAACTTGATAACTGGATCCTAGATGCAAGCTAAGAGATTTGTGTGCTCTAACTTTTGCCTAGATCACATTTTGACGTTTTGATCTAGCGAGCTTCTTCTCGGGCCAGGGTGTCACTTCTCGACGGCGTCAGGGAGTGGTCCCATGAAATTCTTCTTCTTGCGATGGCGAAGGTTCAATCGACAACTATCTCGTGTTTTGACTTCTCAATTGATGGTGAAATTTTTTTCAAATAAAGGGATTATCACAGAACACAAGTTTATTATCACAATTTCGACACGAGAGGGTTGACGTTGATTTCAAAAGACAGGATCGACTCACGAAGGATTGACTCGAAAGACCATGACCAAATTTTGGGATCGACTCAAATGAACATGACCGGGCCTCATGATGAGGCTGCCTACGTATCCTTCTTGCAAAGGAATCAAGTCATAACGTAGTTCGGGAGTACAAAACTGACTTTCTTTTTGGTTTTTCTTCTTTGACTACAAACTTGAATTTGAAAACATACAGACACGAAAGCATGAAAGACTCGAAGTACAAACTGACTCGAAATTGACTTGAAGAAGACTCGACTTGAAACTTAAAAGCTTTCCAAACTCATGAGAAATTTCATTCATGCTTTATTGCACTCAAAATCCTCCTCCAGATCTGAGGTCCGGCACTGGGATGGTTCCGTCATCGATTAGGTCTTGGATCTTATGACGGAGACGATGACAGTCTTTGGTAGCGTGACCAGGCATTTGGTGGAAGGCGCAGAAGGCATTTGGGTTGTGGTAAGCTGTGAGATTTTGAGGTAGGGGAGTTGGAGGGAGTGGTTTGATGGTTCTGCTTTCGACAAGCCTTTCGAATACCATGGATAGTGGTACGGGAAACTAGGAAAAGACACGAGGTTGTTTAGGCTTGGTGACTTGAACAATGATCTGGTTAACGGGCTCGATTCGGGTGGGGTCGGTATTTGTGGGGTTAGACGGTAGGTTGGTGTAACTTACATTGCCATACAGCGTGCTACTACTGTCGGGGTCCACATTTTTTGTTTCTGGGAAGGAATCAGCTTTTTCGAGAATGCCCAATTGAACGGCTTCTTCGACGGCCAGGCCTGTTTCGAAGAATGTCTTGAAGTCAGAAGAGGCTTGAGCTAGGATCATGTGCTTGGCAAGTGCGGGCTGGAGATATTAGACAATCATCTGAATTTGATCTTTCTCAGAGGGTTTCTCCTTCATCTGAACAGTATTTGCTCTCCATCTTCGGACAAAATCCATAAAAGACTCCTTCGGTTCCATCTTAGTTGATCCCAACTCTCGGGTGGTGACCTCAAGTTGGATTTTGTAGTCGAACTGGGTCACGAAAGCCTCACAGATGTCCTCCCAAGATCTCTTCTTCGTTGTTTCCAGGGCAGTGAACCAGTGCAAAGCATGTCCAACCAGTGTTTGAGAGAACGTTTGGGCCATGGCGTCTTTCTCCATGCCCCACATGGAAAGTGCCCCAATGTAGCTTGTCAAGTGTGCTTTTGGATCACCGGTTCGGTCAAACTTAGCAAAGTCGATTGGCTTGAATTTCTTGGGTAGTCTGGCATTTGGGAAGAGGCAGAGTTTGTCGATGTCGAAACCAATTGAGGTGATTCTTTCGCTTCTGGCTAAGGACTGCTCAAGTTGGGCTAATTTGGCTTCAATGGCGGCCATTTCTGGGCTTTGGGGGTTTGGTTCAAGGGGTGGTTCATGGTTATTTTCAAGGGGTGTTTCTGGATTTTGTGGAGGTGGAAGTCATCTGGCAACCCCGGTTATAATGAGCATCAACTGGGTAATCTGGTTGTCTATTCGTTCACCCATATATCGGATAGAGGTTCGGATTTGATCCAACTCATTTGGATTCCCTACTGGTTGTTCCCCGTTCGGATGCACCCCATTCAAATTTTCCACCGGCTATTCCATATCTTCCTACAAATTTTGAGTCTATGAGTGTATGGTTTTCTTTTTCGGCCCAATCGCTCTCAGACTGATAGCAAAGCAAAAAGTTGTACTCAAACATGTTTTCCTGTTTATTTTTTATTATGAAAAATGCATCATCGTCGTTGTCACCGTCTCGACTACCTAAAGACCTATCTCAAACTAACGGTTACAGTCTACCAAAGGTTGCCTCAATCCTCAAATTTTCTTTTAAGATGTATCCTTTGTTTAGAACGACGAGTTCCAAGAGATGTCAAAATGAACTAAGTATTCAACTAGTCCTCATTCAAAGTTTCAAGTTTGAACTCGGAATAGCTTAGTATAGACGATGTGATACCATAACCAAAGTGGCGTCAGTGGCATGACGCCATTAGCCAAAGTGGTGTAAGTGACGTGACGTCACGGCGTTGTTTCCTTGCTATTTCTTATTCTCCGTTGAATCTCCGACTAGGCATTAGTCAAGGACTTAATAAGTTTTGATTTCCCAAAATCTCATTATTCTAAGGACTCATGTAGTTAGACAACGTACACTGGGGTGCACGACTCTTCCTCGGGTCTCGGCAACCTTCTATAGACCGCACAAGCGAGTCTAAGAAAACATGGCTTTAAACAGACAGCCTAACAGCACAACATGGATGATATGCAAGGTGTGATGCAAAAAAGCAGTAACATGTAAGTAGGATATATCACATAATCCTACCCTGCAGGTTCCTGTCCTAATTTGGAAGGTTCTATTGCTTTCTACACACGTATGAAGGCCCGTTTTGGTTTAAAGGGGGTTCCCCGGACTAGAGTCAAGGTGTGCCTCCCATTGCTGAGCGTACACCCAACAACAGTACAAACGGCAGAGATGACTCATCACGGTCGAGGGTTGCTGATCATTCTGGAATCCCCTGCCACCGGCAAGCCGGGCAGGATTGCCAGAACACAACAGCGAGGTTGAACAGAATATATATACAAAAGATAGACAATGAAACAAAATATTTTGAAAATCCCACAAATATTTTTCAAGCTTGGCTCTCTTGATTAATTAATACTTAGAGAAAAATACACAAGTAACCAATCAAAAAGACCCAGGTCGGAACGGCCGGATAGAAATTCAGTTAGAATCGCCATTTTCTTCCTTCAACAAGCATAAAGCATCGTTGTTTTTGACATACTTTGCAATGATTATTCACAAATGTATATAAACTCTAAGTATTAATTAAGTTATCCCCAGCGGAGTCGCCACTGTGGCCTACCACAGCCCCGGGTGGATTGGGGCAGCCCGAAAAAATATAGTTTTGATTTGAAAAATTGAGGAGTCGCCACCCGGATTTGATGTTTGCCACCCGAGAAACCGTTTTGATTGATAATGATTTTTGAATTTGAAAACCAAAGATTCTTTTAGGTTCAGAAGCCATGTTACAAGAGGGGAAGGGTTTTATGGCACCCCCCTCACCTGATACGAGATCGGTCTCTACTAAACATTTGTGGGATTTTCATTAAAAATATTTTGTTTCATGAAAAGCATCTAGCACGTAATTACAGGAATAACAAATAACAGTATATACAAGTGATTGTGTACAGAATAGAACAATGACATAATGCAAAATAGAGGAGTGCAGAAAATGAAAAAAAAATGTCACTGGAGGCACTCCTGAGCGCTTGGGAGTGGTCCCAAGCGCTCAAGAGTGAGCACAGTAAAATTTTTGCGTTCCACTTGCTCTTATTGTTAAACTAGGATCAAAAAACTCACAACCAGTATGGGGAACTGGTATGAGCCTCTGAACTCCCTCAGAAGTGGAAAAACAGTGGCTTAATGGAGGTGTTTATACCTTTTGTGCTTGAGCTTGACTTCTTGGATTGACTTGGATGCTTAAAAATGGGTAGAAAACAGTAAAAAAAATAGTTTAAGATGTATCTAAGACTGAAAATATTTTTATGATTTTCTTGGAAAGATACTTGAAAAAATAATGGACTTTTTGAAAATGTTTGAGAGGATTTAAAGAGTAAGGTTTGACAGCAAAATGGGGGGAAGTTATAGAGGAATTTCGTGTCCCTTGAATGCTAGCACAATAGGGGTATTTATAGGGGGGAAAAACATGTTTGAATTTTGAAAATTAAAAGAAAATGAAATGGAAAATGGTTTTGGGGGGAAAAATGTCATGATGAGATGCCCTGATAGCTCAGGTAGGCCTCTGCTACATGCAGGTTTGAATTGCAGGTTTAAAAACCTGAAAAAGTCATAGTCAATGGTCAAGCTCAACATGCATTGGCCTGTCAGAGCTCTTAAGCGCTCAAGAGTGGCACTTCCGTGCGCTTAAGAGTGGTCCCGAGCGCTCAGGAGTGTTTGCCCAAATTCAGAAGGGCGCCACGAACACTCCCGAACTCGGTTTTGGGTGTTTTTCGAAGTGTTAGAAAGCTCGTTGAGTCATCTTTCTAACCCAATTGGTTTCATTCAAATATATTTTATAAGCTGAAATGTGTCCCCATTTTACCCTCAGGGTGTCGGGAAAAAAGATGGTTTTGGTTTGTAAAAGTCCAAGGGGCATCGTTCAAGCTTTAACCAAGTCCTGTTTTGATTTCGTTTCATCATTGGGGAGCCTCAAGACCACAAATTAAGGATAGTTAATAGGTCCAAATTGGGGTGTCTACATGTATATAAACTGTTTGGTTTGTCCTGGGTGTGCACTGGTCATTTCCAGAGCCCAAAGGGTTGAAAATAAGAACTGTGGGCTTAGGCTTACTGGCATACGCGAGTCACTTAGTGGCGTACATAGGTGGAGTCAACATGTAGTGACTTGATCAGTGCATGCTGGTTTCTTCCTGCGCATGTCACTCCGAATCAGCTCCCTCTAGTCTATTTAAAACTCCCACAGGAGACTGTTTTCATCCTATACTAATTGTTTCAATAAAGCAAGCATGTCATCTATCATATTCTGCCAACATGTTACAGTTTTAATCCCCCTAAACTGTTTCCCCTGCCTTAACTAGCTAAAAAATGATTAATGAGAGAGAATCCAAATGTTTTACAAACGCCCAAGTTGAGACCCATCTCCGGATTGGGCGAGAGTGGTGCCTTAAAACTCTTCCCCTCTTGTAACATGGCTCCCAAACCTCAGATATCAAAGGTGACGATGAACCAGTCCAAACCTTTTCCAATCAAAACAACGTAGCAAGCCTTTCAAGTTCAGTTCCTTGGGTGGCATACCTCAAAAACCCAAGTGGCGACTCTGAATTTAGCGTTTCGCCGCACTTTCCAAAAAGGGCGCACCCGATTTTATAACAAAATTTTAGGGGCGTGTGCCCACACCTCCATCTCCACCACCACTGCTCAATCCCTTTGCACTGGTGCTCGCCGCAGCCTCTCCTGTCGCTCGATCGTCGATTTGAGACCTTGGGTTTTCAATCTCATCCCTCGGTTGAGCACTTTCGTCGCCACCACCATGGTTGCCGCCATTACCCGCCTCTGCCATCACTGTGGGTGTATAGGTATTTCTGGTTTGGAGAAGAAGGGAGAAGTAGAGAGAAGGAGAAAAAAAAAGTCGAATGGGAGAGAGAGAAGATGAGAGGTTTTGAAACTGCCGTATGGCGGTTTCTGGCATCTAGGAGAAGAAAAGGGAGCTGGGCTAGGTTTGGGCCTATTCTAGAACTCTGGCCCGTCACCCGTACCAGTGCACTCCAGTACGTCACTAGCGTACGCAGGTCATATCTGGGCTTGAGGCCCAATTAATGGTTCTGCATCAAATGCTTCTCAATGGCAGCCCATGTTGCCCCAATTCATGTTTTTATCAAATGGTTAATCATCCTGTGGGCAGCATGCCCTTTGGAAATCCCGGTTTCCAAAAATGCAAGGGCCCGGATCGAGGGAGCGCGAGCGCATGTGGCAAGCGCTCAAAAATACAGAGTCGCCACTCGGGTTTTGAAGGTCCGACACTCAAGGAACCGTATTTCGAAGCACCTGCCGCGCTGTTTGATTTGAAAAAGTTAAGGAACCAGTCCGTCATAACCATATCTGGGTTCGGGAGCCAGGTTACGAGAGGGGAAGGGTTTTATGGCACCCCTCTCGCCCAATCCGGAGATCGGTCTCTACTTGAGCATTTTGAAAACGTTGCGATTCTTCTTTTATTAACCAATTTTAGCCAATTAGGGCGGGGGAACAGTTAATCGGGGATTAAAACTGTAACATGTTTGCAGGATGTGATAGATGGCATGGATGAGCAGTTAGTTAGTATAGGATGAGAACAGACTGCTGTGGGAGTTTAAACAGACTGGAAAGCTCCTGTTTTGGAGTGTCGCACGCAAGAGGTAACCAGTATGCACTGATCAAGTCAATGCATGCTGATCATACCTGCGCGCTACTACAAGACTGCGCGCCAAGAAGCCTAAGCCCACGCACTCTTATTCTCAAACCTTCGGCTCTGGAAGGACCAGCACACACCCAGGACACCAAGCAGTTTTACTCTCTGGGCTCTGGAAGGACCAGTGCACACCCAGGACAAACCAAGCAGTTTATGCAGTCATAATATACAGTTTAAAGGCTGAAAAGCCTAATAAATAAACAAAAACACCCCATAAACAGTGTGGGGACAAAATAATAGCCTAAAACCAAGTTAAACATGCAAGGCCAGCCACTGATCGGGTATAAACAATCGCGCGAGGGTTCCAAACCGTCGCGCGACAATGCGCCGGGGCGCGCGATGGTTGCGCCCTGGCGCGCGACGATTGCGCCCTGGCGCGCTGGTCAAATGGAGCGTTGACCATCGCGCGATGGTTTGGGTGCAGCGCGCGCGGGTTCGAGCCAACTTTCCAGTGTCTGGTTTTTCACGTCCTGGGTTCTGAGACAGGTCCAGAATGATCCCAGGGGTATTCCAACAGAACAGAACTTAATATTGAAATGCAAGACTAACATTTCTAACAAAGGAAAGCAGTAAATTGGTTGTTAGCATGCTTTACAGTGATCTATATACAAAGAAATGCATAAAACAACAAGGCACCCATCCCCACGCTGTCCTGTACGTGCAAACACGAAGTGTCGCGCGAGTATGTGAGACAGTCGCGCGCGGGTCCTTGCCACTACGGTTTTGAACCTCTGCCAGCTTTGGTGCTTGAGGTGGAACAAGGTGATAGAGCTTGCAAAATAAGTGTATGTAGATGGCTAGAGTGATGAAGTATCAAGTGGAGAACAAAGGTGTTATACCTTTGGCTTTTTTTTGAGTTTGAACGGTGTTTGAGCTTTGATGCTTGAGGTGGAACAAGGTGATAGAGCTTGCAAAATAAAATGAGTGTATGTAGATGGCTAGAGTGATGAAGTATCAAGTGCATTTGGGTTTGTGTAAGCTTTTGTTCTTTATTTTTTGTAACCCTTTTTTTTGTAACCCTTTGAAAGAGAACAAATGGGGGCTATTTATAGGCATGGAGGGTGGATCTGGCTGGTGCCAGGAAAGGGACAAAGCCAGCCACGAGGCCTGGCCTGAAGTTGCATCGGTGGCCAAATTTCTGCCTCTGAAAGTAGGTGGGGAACTGACCCTCGCGCGAGGGCTCAAGTCAGCCGCGCGCCGGAGCGCCCAGCCGCGCGACGAAGCGCCCGGGCGCGCGATAGTTGCGTCCTGGCGCGCGATGATTGCGCCCTGGCGCGCATCAGTAGGGTTTTTGGCTTTTGGAAGTGGCTTAGGCTAGATTAGGTTATTGGGTTTTGCAAACACTCAAAGCTCAAACACTCGACATTCCCGGGGTGTTCTTGATCCGTTTCATCATCGGGAATCAAATACCGTAAGTAAACTAACTGGAAGCCCAGATTGGGGTGTCTACTGAGCCCCCTTTGATGGCACTTGGAGCACCATTGAATTGGTACAAGTAACGCCAAAGGTTTCTAGACACCCTCAAGGCAATCCAGAGCAAGAACATATTAGCAAAGTAGACAAGCATACTTACTAACCTGATTGGTTGAATGGACGGACGGACCGCCGCTTGTTGATAGAATTTGGACAGGACAGGCCGCTGCAGATGTTGACGGGACCGGCCGTCGTTCGGGATCAAGCTATCCTCGGCACAAAGTATTCCAACAAACACGGGTAGGTCGTGTCAGGCAGGTTGAATTCCATCTGTTGGGAATCAGAGCCAATCTCCTTATCAAAGACCATCCGAGACAGAGCAATAAGCCTGCTGGAAGATGCACTTTCGGCTAGATTGAGGGTGATTGTCGTTCGGGAAGGGCCAAGGCGGACTCTCCTGGGGAACAAACAGTTGCGGATGAACGGACCATCGAACGATGTTCTGGTCGTTGTTTGTGGATTTGACAGGACCGGCTGTCGTTGATTAGTTTGTCAATGCCACAACACCGACTGAAGAATGCCTCAACGCGCTTTGATTTGCCAATGCCTCAACACTGATTGAAGAACGCCTCGACGCGCTGATTTGATTTGCCAATGCCTCAACACTGACGGTTTGAACGCCTCGACGCGCTTTGATTTTTGAACGGACAAATCATCAGTATAAATGATCGAACCGTTGGGGGGAATTGACAGGATCAGCTGTCGGTGAAAGCGGACGGGGAGATCATTGTGCTGAGTGATCAAGCCGTTGGGGGAATTGACAGGATCAGCTGTCGTTGAAAGCGGACGGGGAGATCATTGTGCTGAGTGATCAAGCCGTTGGGGAAATTGACAGGATCAGCTGTCGGTGAAAGCGGACGGGGAGATCATTGTGCTGAGTGATCAAGCCGTTGGGGGAATTGACAGGATCAGCTGTCGGTGATTGCGGACGGGGAGATCATTGTGCCGAGTGATCAAGCCGTTGGGGGAATTGATAGGATCAGCTATCGTTGAAAGCGGACGGGGAGATCATTGTGCTGAGTGATCAAGCCGCTGGGGAAATTGACAGGATCAGCTGTCGGTGAAAGCGGACGGGGAGATCATTGTGCTGAGTGATCAAGCCGTTGGAAAAATTGACAGGAGGATCATCAGTATAAATGATCTAACCGTTGAAGCCTGGATGAGAGGGTCAGCAGTATAAATGATCAAACCGTTGAAGCCTGTATGGGAGGATCAGCAGTATAAATGATCAAACCGTTGAAGCCTGGATGGGAGGATCAGCAGTATAAATGATCAAACCGTTGAAGCCTGGATGGGAGGATCAGCAGTATAAATGATCAAACCGTTGAAGCCTGGATGGGAGGATCAGCAGTATAAATGATCAAACCGTTGAAGCCTGGATGGGAGGATCAGCAGTATAAATGATCAAACCGTTGAAGCCTGGATGGGAGGATCAGCAGTATAAATGATCAAACCGTTGAAGCCTGGATGGGAGGATCAACAGTATAAATGATCAAACCGTTGAATGACCGATATGGCTGACCGTCATGGATGATATGGCTGACCATCGTTGAATTGGGAGGGCGGATCGCTATAAAAAGTGATCGAGCCGTTTGAAGTTGGACAGGACCGGCTGTCGTTGATTGAGACGGCGGATCGCTATAAAAAGTGATCGAGCCATTGAGGTTGGACAGGACCGGCTGTCGTTGATAGAGACGGCGGATCACTATAAAAAGTGACCGAGCCATTGGAAATTGGACAGAACCGGCTGTCGTTGACGGAGACGGCGGATCGCTATAAAAAGTGACCGAGCCATTGAGGTTGGACAGGACCGGCTGTCGTTGACGGAGACGGCGGATCGCTATAAAAAGTGACCAAGCCATTGAGGTTGGACAGGACCGGCTGTCGTTGACGGAGACGGCGGATCGCTATATAAAGTGACCGAGCCATTGAGGTTGGACAGGACCGGCTGTCGTTGATTAGAAATGGGCAAATCAGTGTGCAGAACGATCAAATCAGTGTGCAGAACGATCAGGCCACTGAAGATTGGACAGGACCGGCTGTCGTTGTGTTGATCCAAGTAGCACAAACAGTGGATAACATGGATAGAAGCAAGGCGGACTGCAGTTGGGGAGAAATTGGTGACAACTGCTGGGCTGTTTACTTGCTGCCTTCGATACCGGGCAGGCTTGCTTTGTCGTTTTGGTGGATTTTTCCTGCGTTCAACATTTGATATACACACAATATGCAATGACATGTATAAAATATTGAAAATGCAGATGCAAGCTTAGGGCGGCTCCTAGGAGGACAACGACGCCTAAGGACTACCACTGAGCCTCATCACCGTACTGTCGGTGCCTCTGAGATGCGCACCCAGATAGAAAGACGCTGAACGGGCTGGCGTGCCCCAATTGACGTTTGAGCAATGGAATTGGGCCTGCGTGCCCCCCCTCTTCGATGCTTGGGTGGATGTGCCCCAGAGATGCCTTGCTTGGCCTTGGGCTGACATGCCCTTTCTGCTTCAAGAGATTCCGCTGCTTGCGGATTATGGATACTAGGGTAGCAATGCAACAATTGCGTTTTCTAATTTATTGACTCTCTTTTTGCAAGTGTTGAAGAGAATGCAAAAGCTAACCACTAATATCTAATTTGCATTGACAATTGCTTTGAATCGACACACAGACATGCGCACATGTGTACAGACTCGCCTAGCTCGAATGGAAAAGGGGGAGAGAGTCCCGGGGTATAATGCGAACCCTCAGACACAAAGAATATAATGAAATTTTGGGCATTAATGTGCCAAAACTCACAATATTCCTGAACAGGTGAAACTGACACTTACGAAAAGTACAAAAGGTACAAAGACCTGTACAAACAAAATCGAGAAAAGCATCCCGACATGACAGTTGAAAAACTGGAAAAATGTCGCAAAGACGGACGTAAGACGCAGATTATGACACGTATAGGCCCGGACTGAAACCGACACCCCCGTGCAGTCACATTAAGTCCATATGACTTGCATGGTTTGACAAGACTTGGCAAAAGCCCCTGGAACGACATTCGAGGGTAGTAGCTAACTGCTACTGTCTGCTGCAAGAAGAGTGCGCAGGTTTGAGACCAACGCGTATCGCTTTGAACAAATGCGCTGCGGTTGCTTACACCAGACTTCGCTGAACTTAGAATAAACTGTGAGCCTGTTAAGGCCTCGCCAGCATTTCGTTCTGTTTTTTATGCTTCAATTATTTTTAAGACTTATGCTCAGCCTGTAAATTGAAGAAGCAGTTTGGTAATAAAATTGAAAGACGAAGGTTTTCCCCCTTCTGGTTCCTCCAATGCAGCTTGATCTGATCTTCGATCCTCTTCGACCTTTGATGTGTACCAAAATGTCAACCATGGATCCAATTGATAGATTGTGACCGAGTCTCAAAGAGAGACTGCCTACGTATCCCAAGCTAGGGAATCAGGTCAAAACGTAGTTCAGGTCACGGTTCGACAGAGTATGACCGAGTCCCAAAGAAAGACTGCCTACGTATCCCAAGCTAGGGAATCAGGTCAAAACGTAGTTCAGGCCAAGGGTTAACTCTCGAGTATTTACCTCTCCTTTTGCGCTCTAACTTTTGCCTAGTACCGCCCATGCGGGTCTTCGGTCTAGCGAGCTTTTGAATATTGCCTATTCATTTTTGCCTAAACCACCTTCATAGGTTTTGGTCTAGCAGGCTGCTCTAACTTTTGCTTGGAACTGCCCACTCTTGGAGTTTTCAGCCCAACGAGCTTCTCTCAGGGAAAAGTTGCTTTTGAATTGATCCAGGTCGACTCAGGGTATTGAATTTGTTGCTGTCGAGGTCGAAGGCCTTTGGTTGTAGCCTCAGATAAATGGCTTTGATGACGCAGGGTCAAGAGTGCTTCGATTGGAAACGTCTTGCTCCGGGCCGTTGTGCACACTTTCTCATTTGTGCTTGGCAGAACGCCACTATCATTGCTTTGAACATGGTACAAGGCCCGGAGCCTTCCGTGCGTCTGCTTTCTGGATTGGCACCCGATAACAGGGGATTTGATGCTTCTTTGTCTCAAAATCAAACGCGAGGCGTGACTTGGTAAGACCATGCCAAGACGTCTATGAATTCTTCGAACCTGTCTGACCGGGCACAATGCTCCTCTGGGGGCGGTGCTTGGACCAATTTTGAACCTTTCGGGAGGTTATACTTGTCTTTCAAGTTTATTTGAAATTACTTCTTCTTTTAATAGGCTGAGCATGCCTTTCGTCTTCCCTTTCGGCGAGGGAACACATTTCCTTGGGAATGATCCCATCGAAATCTATCCCTTCGTCATCAGGGTCGACACAGTTTATATAAAAGCCAGCGAAGCATGTAGAAGCAAGATGATGCATATCATAAAAACCCTCGGGGTTTGCCAAGTACAGCAGACTCGAAACTTGAAACAAAAGCTACGACGTGGAGGGCCAAGAGGCACAACCTCCGACTCAGAGCTAGACTTAGACGAACGCAAAAGACTCTGTGTCAGACTCAGACAAGACGCCAATGCAAACTAGACGTGGTTTTGAAAATGCAATTGTTAAAAAGCTACCCATAGCTTCCACAAAAAGAGGTAGGATCCAGCAGGTGTTAGGCCCAAGCAACAGCACTTCGGCTTCCTCAGCTTCTTCAGCCAAACCTACTTGATGCTCCTTTGAATGATGGACCTCAGCCAAACGGTCCTTTCCTTTGCAAGCCCCTCATCACTGTCAAACCAGACGTTGGCAGTGAAAACCTCGGTTGCAATCATGTTAACCTCCGATTCGGACGGGATGGATACGATGGGTTTGGGTTGATTCGCTGGGATGATATAGTGGCTAGGGTTGAATATGGTGGAGCTCGGGTTGATCTGAGTAGAGTCGATTGATATTTGACCAACCAGAGGGTCAGACTCGTGCTGAGGCAAGGAGTCGGAAATGACATCGGGCTTTGGTGGAACTTGAATCGTGCCATCGTCAATTAGATCTTGTATCTCGTGTCGGAGACGCAGGCAGTCATCAGCGAGATGGCCAGGCATTTGGTGGAAGGCACAGAAATGGTTGGTATTGTAGTTGGCTGGAAAGACTTTGGGTGGAGAAGTTGGGGTCAAAAGTTTGAGATGCCCAGACTTGACGAGTTTCTCCATTACTGCAGATAGAGATACCTCTAAGACAGAGAAACTCCGAGGTTGTGTTCGAGATCGGAGGCTTTGAGCGCTTCGAATTTGGTTAATATCGGCTGTTGATGGAGGTGGAGTTGTGATGACACTACAATCGACAAGATCTTGAACGGCATGTCGAAGCCGGATGCAGGCATTGGTAGAATGGCCAGGCATTTGATGGTAGGTGCAATAGAGGTTATGCTTGAAATTGGGTGATGGATTTTTGGGTAGAGGAGTTGGATTGAGGGGCTTGATGGAACCAGCATCGAGGAGCTTCTCATAAATTGAGGCCAGAGGCGCAGAGAAGCATGAGAAAGTTCTCGGTGGGTTCCGGCGAGTGGACTGAGAATCCGAAGCGGAACCCTTGTCTGCTTTGCAATTTGCCTCATCAACAGGATGCATTCTTTTGCCTTCAGGACTGAATTCATCACTAAGCATGTCCTCCCCTTTGGCAAAGGCTTTGAACAAGGAATCAGCATCCTCCTTCGAATGAGTCCTGGCCTCATGAAACTCAGCCAGGTCTTTGAACATGTCTCCTGAGCACAGCTTGATTCCAACTGTTGGAGGGTGGTAGGCTTGAGAAGGTTCTTTGACCAGCCCCATATCTGGTTGCGAGGCTGTGGAGGAAACAAGGCCAACGAGTCCCTGGACCATAATCATCTGTTTGTCCATCTTGTGACCCAATTCTTCTACAGCTTTCCTGAGCTCAGCTCCATTTGTACTGCCATTCCGAATTGATGAGCGAGGTAGGTGATATGACCTTGGAAGCAAAGGTGTAATAGCCCTGGCAGACTCTTCTAAGCAGGTTTGGCTCTTCTTTTCGGTACTCTTTTGCTTGGTGCAATGGCCCGAAGCTTTGACAGTAAAGTAATGAAAGCTCAGTGATGCCCTTTCAGCAGTTTATTGAAAGAATTGAAAGAACGAAAATGCAAAGATCATCGTTGTCAGTGTCCTCCTAGACTCTAGAACTAGAGACAAGGCTGTCTCATGATGCTCGGATGCTGCCAGAATCCTCGGATATATTTTTTTTTCGAGGGTATATCCTTTGGAAAGATCAAACTGATCCTAAGAGATGTCAAAACAGACTAAATCTTTGGCTAGTCCCTTTTGAAGATTCGACTTTGAATTAGAAACAACTCGGTATTGATGGCGTGATACCTTTACCTGGGTGGCGTGAGCGACAATGCGCTTTAGCCGGGGCGGTGTACGTGCGAAGCACGATAACCAAAATGACATCAATATCACGACATCAATACTTTGTGGTTCCTTATGTTCGGTTGAATCCTCAACTGGGCATGAGCCAAGGATTTAGTAAGGTTTGATTTCTCAAAGTCTCGCTGATCTAAGGACTTTTGAAAAACTAACAACGTGCACCATCGAGATGCACGACTCTTCATCGGGTCATAGCAGCATCCTAACAAGCATAAGACAGACTCGAAAGCGAGACAACCTAGAAGCCGCCCTAAACATGCTCCTACGCAGAACAGAATGTATGCATGCATGTACAGAACCAGAGACGAGTTTGCCTCACAAGTTTCAGACGTTGCCGGAATCCTCAGAATTCTTTTCGGCGATGTGTCCCTGAGTAGATCGATAGATCCTAGAAGATGTCAAAATAGACTAAATTTTTGGCTAGTCCCTTTTGAAGATTCAACTTTGAATTTGGAACAACTCGGTGTTTGATGTCATGGCACCTTAACCTTGAACACGGCGGTGTATAGTGACAACGCACTTCAACCTGGGTGGCGCCAGTGACACGGCATCACTACCTTGTTGTTCCTTATTGTCGGTTGAATCCTTAAACGGGCATGAGCCAAGGACTTAGTAAATTTTGATTTCTCAAAGTCTCATTGAACTAAGGACTTCGCGATTGATAACGAACATTCAACAGAATGAACGACTCCTCATCGGGTCCAACAACGTCTTAGACAGCGTAAGACAAACTCGAAAGACAAAACAGCCTTAAGCATGTTCCTATGCAAAACAGTGTATGTACAGTGCATGCGATAGGGAAAGCAGTAACACGTAGGCATTTAGAGGGCTAGATGCAAGTAGATCTTAACCTGTGGGTACCTGTCCTAGTTTGGAGAGTTCTAGTGCTTTGTATATGCAAAGGCTGGTTTTGGCTTGTAACAGGTTCCTCGGACTAGGGCCACAGATATACCTCCCGTTACCCGCGTTTTTCGCAGAGTAACAGTCGAACGGTAGCATGACCCATCATCGTCGAAGGTTGTCGGTCATTCGGGGTCCCCGGGCTCCGGTAAACCGTGCCGGATTGCCAAAACGATCCAACGAGGCTTATCCCACATCGATGCAAATGAGAATGCTAGAAATTGATTAAGAGAAGAAGAATCGCAAAATCGCAAAATGCCTTTTCAAATTTGGCTCACTTTATTTAGTCCATCTTTAGAGGAAACTACGCAAGCGAACAATCGAAAAAGCCCCAGATTAGAATGGCCGGACACGAGGTCCTGTTAAATCACCATTCCAACCTTCGGCAGCGCGAAGCTAAGCGTTTTGACAGACTTTTAAGGGATTGTTCACAAGTGTATTAAACTCTAAGTATGGATTAATATCGGTTCGATCATCCCCAGCAGAGTCGCCACTGTGGGCAGCATGCCCTTTGGAAATCCCGGTTTCCAAAAATGCAAGGGCCCGGATCGAGGGAGCGCGAGCGCATGTGGCAAGCACTCAAAAATACAGAGTCGCCACTTGAGTTTTGAAGGTCCGACACTCAAGGAACCGTATTTCGAAGCACCTGCCGCGCTGTTTGATTTGAAAAAGTTAAGGAACCAGTCCGTCATAACCATATCTGGGTTCGGGAGCCAGGTTACGAGAGGGGAAGGGTTTTATGGCACCCCTCTCGCCCAATCCGGAGATCGGTCTCTACTTGAGCATTTTGAAAACGTTGCGATTCTTCTTTTATTAACCAATTTTAGCCAATTAGGGCGGGGGAACAGTTAATCGGGGATTAAAACTGTAACATGTTTGCAGGATGTGATAGATGGCATGGATGAGCAGTTAGTTAGTATAGGATGAGAACAGACTGCTGTGGGAGTTTAAACAGACTGGAAAGCTCCTGTTTTGGAGTGTCGCACGCAAGAGGTAACCAGTATGCACTGATCAAGTCAATGCATGCTGATCATACCTGCGCGCGCTACTACAAGACTTGCACACCCAGGACAAACCCCACAGCTCTTATTCTCAAACCCTTCGGGCTCTGGAAGGACCAGTGCACACCCAGAACAAACCAACTCAAACCCTCTGGCTCTGGAAGGACCAGTGCACACCAGACAAACCAAGCAGTTTATGCGGTCATAATATGTTTAAAGGGTGAAAAGCCTAATAAATAAACAAAAACACCCCATAAACAGTGTGGGGACAAAATAATAGCCTAAAACCAAGTTAAACATGCAAGGCCAGCCACTGATCGGGTATAAACAATCGCGCGAGGGTTCCAAACCGTCGCGCGACAATGCGCCTGGGCGCGCGATGGTTGCGCCCTGGCGCGCGACGATTGCGCCCTGGCGCGCTGGTCAAATGGAGCGTTGACCATCGCGCGATGGTTTGGGTGCAGCGCGCGCGGGTTCGAGCCAACTTTCCAGTGTCTGGTTTTGCACGTCCTGGGTTCTGAGACAGGTCCAGAATGATCCCAGGGGTATTCCAACAGAACAGAACTTAATATTGAAATGCAAGACTAACATTTCTAACAAAGGAAAGCAGTAAATTGGTTGTTAGCATGCTTTACAGTGATCTATATACAAAGAAATGCATAAAACAACAAGGCACCCATCCCCACGCTGTCCTGTACGTGCAAACACGAAGTGTCGCGCGAGTATGTGGGACAGTCGCGCGCGGGTCCTTGCCACTACGGTTTTGAACCTCTGCCAGCTTTTGGGCCAGGACTGGTATTGATTACCAGCCTTGACCCTGCCAGCCCCCCTCAGGGATCAGAACAGTGAGCAGAACAAAGGTGTTATACCTTTGGCTTTTTTTTGAGTTTGAACGGTGTTTGAGCTTTGATGCTTGAGGTGGAACAAGGTGATAGAGCTTGCAAAATAAGTGTATGTAGATGGCTAGAGTGATGAAGTATCAAGTGTATTTGGGTTTGTGGAACCTTTTGTACTTGATTTTTTGGAACCCTTTGAAAGAGAACAAAGGGGGCTATTTATAGGCATGGAGGGTGGATCTGGCTGGTGCCAGGAAAGGGACAAAGCCAGCCACGAGGCCTGGCTGAAGTTGCATCGGTGGCCAAATTTCTGCCTCTGAAAAAGTAGGTGGGGAACTGACCATCGCGCGAGGGTTCTAGTCTGTCGCGCGACGGTGCGCCCTGGCGCGCGACGATGCGCCCGGGCGCGCGATAGTTGCGTCCTGGCGCGCGATGATTGCGCCCTGGCGCGCATCAGTAGGGTTTTTGGCTTTTGGAAGTGGCTTAGGCTAGATTAGGTTATTGGGTTTTGCAAACACTCAAAGCTCAAACACTCGACATTCCCGGGGTGTTCTTGATCCGTTTCATCATCGGGGAATCAAATACCGTAAGTAAACTAATCTGGAAGCCCAGATTGGGGTGTCTACACATCCCCCAGGCTAATAGATCCCAGCCAATCAACAAGTGACAGCCCGTCCTGTCCATCCCCACGACAGCTCGTCCTGTCCGCATTTTCAACGGCTCGATCATTTTGTATAATGATCCGCCCGTCCTCTTCAACGACAGCCAGTCCTGTCCAACTCAACGACAGCCTGTCCTGTCCAATCTCAACGACAACCCGTCCTGTCCACCTTTTCAATGGCTCGATCATTCTGAAAATTGATCCGCCCGTCCTGATCAACGACAGTCGGTCCTGTCCAGTTTTACAACCCACCATGCTCCAATCCATGTTTTTGTCAAAGGATAATCATACCTCGGGCTAACAAAGTCCACTCAATTCAATCAACAAATGACAGCCAGTCCTGTCCAATCTCAACGACAACCTGTCCTGTCCACCTTTTCAACGGCTCGATCATTCTGAAAATTGATCCGCCCGACAACCAGTGTCCCAACTCAACGACAGCCCGTCCTGTCCAAACTCAACGACAGCCCGTCCTATCCAATTCAACGACATCCCGTCCAATCAATTTACAGCATCAATCTATCCTGGCCTATAGCAATCCAACCATTAGCGCATCTTCCAACAGTCTTATTGCTCTGTCTCGGATGGTCCTTGATAAGGAGATTGGCTCTAATTCCCAACAGATGGAATTCAACCTACCTGACGCAACCTACCCGTGATTTGTTGGAGTTTCTTTGTACCAAAGAAGGTTTGATCCCCAGCAGCGATGATCCATCCGTAACTAATTATTCCCCAAGAGAGTCAGCGGCAGCCTGTTCTGTCCAAATTTCAACAAGCGGCGGTCCTCCCGTCCATTCAAATCAACAAGCGGCGATTCACTTGTCCAATTTCAAGTTTATCCCTAGCGATGGTCTTTCCGTCCACTCAATCGATCAGGTTCTTCAAGTATACATGTCTACTTTACTAGCATGTTCTGTTCTGGATAGCCTTGTGGGGTGTCTAGAAACCTTTGACGTTACTTGTACCAAGTCAATGGTGCTCCAAGTGTCATCAAAGGGAGACTACTATAGACACCCTATTTTGACTTCCCAGATTAGTTTACTTATGGTATTTGATTCCCCGATGATGACACAGATCAAGAACACCCTGGGAATGTTAGTGTGATCGAGCTTTGAGCAGTTAAATCCGTTTTGAAACCCTTTAAACCTAAACCAAAAGGCCTCAGCAAAACCCTACCTACATACGCTGGTGTACAACTGGCGTACGCTGGTCCAATTGCCACGTGTCAGTCACCGGTCAGCTTTGACCATTGATCGGGGCAGGGCCAATTGGACTCGCGTACGCAGGTCCATCACCGGCGTACACTGGTCAAAGGTAGTCCCATCACCTTTATGCAGCCACAATCTCAAGACTTTTGTGGCACCCCTGTGCTCTATATATTCGTCTGAGAAGCAATCTCTGGCAGGGGATGTTCCCTTCCCCTCTCACAAGCCACCCATCACCTTTCCCCCTTCATTTAATGAAGGGAGACTTATGTGCCAAGCCAACCAGCCCTTTTGCAGCTAGTTACACCCTTTCTCTTCTCCTATATATACCCATGCACCCCAAATGCAAAGGGTTACAAGGTTACCAAGTTCTAAGAACCTAGTTACAAGTTCAAGCCTTAAACTCTTGTTCATCTTTTCCTTGTCAAAGGAGAACATAAACAAGCTTCATACATTCCCACTACATACACCCATCCATCCACATTCATCATCCAAGCCACTATTCAAGCTCAAACACCTTCCAAGCTCAAAACCAATGGTATAACACCTTGGTAATACTTTCTGTTCTGATTCCTGAGGGGGGCTGGCAGGGTCAAGGCTGGTAATCAATACTAGTCCTGGCCTTAAAGCTGGCAAGGTTTCAAAATCATTCAGGGTTAGAACTGGCGCACGCCAGTCCTTAGTACGCGTACGCCAGTCATGGCAGTACATGCAAGACAGGCGTGGGGATCAGTGTCTAGCTGTTTTGTGTCTTTCTTTTAATATCCGTCACTGTGAAGCATGTTAAAACCAGTTTACTGCTTTCTATAGTTCAAATTGCTAGTTTTAGGCCTCAATATTCTTACCTGTTGCTATGGAATACCTCTGGGGTCTTTCTGAACATGTCTCAGAACCCAGAAAGTGCAAAGCCAAGCACTGGACAAGTGGACCCAACTAGCATACCGCAGTGGTTTACCCGCGTACGCCAGTCCGATCCTGACCAGTGGCTGGCCATTGCATGGTAACTAGGCTTTGGCCTCTGTTTTTGTCCTCACACTATTTATGGAGTGTTCTTTTATTTTTTGTGGCTTTATAGCCCTTTTAAACTGCTTATAACTATCATATAATGTATATAAAACTGTTTGGTTTGTCCTGGGTGTGCGCTGGTCATTTTCAGAGCCTAGAGGGTTGAAAATAAGAACTGTGGGCTTAGGCTTACTGGCGTACGCGAGTTCCTTAGAGGCGTACGCAGGTGGAGGCAGCATGCAATGACTTGATCAGTGCATGCTGGTTTCTTCCTGCATACGTCACTCCGGAACAGTGTCTTCCAATCTGTTTAAAGCTCCCACAGGAGTCTGTTTTCAATCCATGCTAATTGTTTCAATAAAGCAAGCACGCCATCTATCACATCTTGCCAACATGTTATAGTTTTAATCCCCTTAAATTGTTCCCCTGTCCTAACTGGCTAAAAAATGATTAATGAGAGAGAATCCAAATGTTCCACAAAATCCCAAGTGGCAACTCTAAATTGAGCGTTTCGCCGCGCTTTCCATAAAGGGCGCACCCGATTTCTTACAAGATTTTTAGGGGCGTGTGCCCACAGACTGTGAGAGAAGGGTTTGAATTAAATGGACCATTTAGATCTCTTATTTACAAAAATGCCACCGAGCATTTTTTGGGTCCTTATTGGATCTGTGTGGGCTACAGCCGGTTTTAACTTGGAATGGGCCTTTTTTTCCCTTCTATTGAGCCAAAAAAGACTTCTACTCATACCTAAATAGAAAAATTAGTAGAGTACCCCTAAAATTTGGCCTTTTTTGGGATGCCCAAGGCCCAGGTCTCTTGGGCCTTGGGGTTGGGCCGGCCCTGGCTACTGGTTGCGCCAAAAAACCTCTATCAGTAGGATTTGGGTTTTGAGGAATTTGCACTTACACCTCATGTACTATCACTAATTTGAAGATACACCCCTTGTACTTTAAATTTAAGCACTTACACCCCTTTTACGTAAAAATACAGGGGTGTAAGTGCAAATTTTCCTTCTTTTACTTCAAAGTACAGGGGTGTAAGTGTTTAAATTTAAAGTAAAAAGGGTGTATCTTCATAGGGGTGTAAGTGCAAATTACCCCTGAGTTTTTCAGAAAATGCAGTTTGTTTCCTCCCTCAATTCCAAACCTCTTCCACACCTCAACTCACATCACATACACACCAAAACCAAGGCTAGAACTAGAAATTGATGCTGCCCTAGGCTAATCCAAAATTTATTTCGGTGGGCAAAACATTGTATATAATATGCATACGGGCAATTTCTAAAAAATAAGGCTTGTAATCCATTCCATGCACCGCACATATTGTTAGCACCATCATACCCTTGACCTCACATATTGTGAATGTCCAGATTGTAACGAGTGAAGACATCAAATATGTATTTCTTAAGAGTAAAATTGTAAGAACCAACATTTTAAACCAATTTAAGCACACTAGCTAGTGCTCTGTATTTAACAACATAAGTACAAATCTAAGCACACCAGTCAGTGCTCTGTATAATAAGGAAATACTTACGAATTTGAAACCTCACGATTCGACGTATTGCTAATTGAAATCATTTGGATGGTGGGTTGGGCTAGGCTGAATTTTGGATGGTGGGTTGGGCTAAAATTATTTGGACTGAAATTTTACATATGAATTATTATTTTTAAATTTTTTGGAGTAGACCTGGGCTACAGCCCAATTCAGCCTATGGGTAGTTTCGTCATTAACCAAAATCTTGGAAAATCATGCTCAAACTTGTAGGTACTCAAGAGCTACACAAGATATAACAAATTTATGGATTAAAACAAGTTCCAATCATCAAATTCAAAGGTTTCACATATAGTTCTTGAGTTCAATCCCCAACCCAAAAATCGATTTGAGTTCAACTATACAAAGCATGAATTAAGCAACTCAGACATGAAATTCAACATCAAGGACATGAAATCAAGTATAAGAGGCATGAATTACCAAGTTAGAACTTCAATTTCAAGCCAACGAGAATTCCTCCTATAATTTTCCCTTTTTCTTCCTCTTCCTTCTTTTTAACTTGGACCCCCATTCCCCTTCTCTTTCTTCCTCAATGTGGAAGATAGGAACAATAGAGGAATACGTAGAACACTCCTTTTATTTTCTCGGGCCAAGGGAAAACTATCATGTGTGTGCAGGTGCATGGCTTATCATGTGCATATCTTTTAATTAACAAGTAAAACAAGTTACAAATCACATAATTAGCCCAAAACATCAACACCAGAATCTTCCTCGCCCTCGTCCCCTGCGTCGACTTCCTCCTCAACCTCAGCGGCATGCTTGTTCTTTTCACCCTAACCCTAGGCCTCATGACCGCCTACATTCTTGACTCCCTCAACCTCCACAAATCCCTCCCCTTATTTGCCGTTTGGGTCTCTCTCCTCTCCACTCAGATCACATTCTTCTTCGCCTCCTCCATCTCTCTTTTCCCTCCCTCCCTCTCCTCGCCTCCCTCTTCTACAATATATTTTCAAGACATGTCTTTCGCGTATATTTTCCTTTTCACAGAAATTTGGACTCCCTTCAATAACGATTCAACAAGAGTAACTTGTATTTGCTTGTTCCATTTTGCTTGATTCTTCTTGTTCTTCATTTCTCATAAAAAAGCTGCAAATGGGGAAAAAGAATGGAGAACACAAATTTGGATACTGCATAAATTTTGATTCAAGATCATGCAAAATTAATTAAGTTTTGGTCGTGTTTCCGGCTTACCTTTTCTTTTTCTATGTTGAATTTAGGTTATTAAGGGTCGACGGCTGTTGTATGCGGTTCAATTTTGGCCATTGTGGTGGTACTCTTTACATGCATTCTCTGTAAATATGGTCTTTGTTTTGAACTTTGGTTCTTTGTTACTTTCAAGAAGTCTGCATTCAAAGGCAAGTAGAAGAAATAGAGGCGTGGGGAGAGTAACAGAGTTTAATATGATGAAGCCTTGAGGCTAATACAGCTACAGGTGGAGATGCTGCATGCAAATCACTGTGCTAGAGGATGGCTGTAGGCAGTGGCGGACCCAGGATTTACGCAAGATGGGGGCCCAAACTTTGAAGAAAAAAATACTAAAATTAAGCATGATTATGTGAAACAAAATAAAAAGAAAACATCCCTCATTGAGTAAAAAACAAGTAAATAAATACAAGATTAATTTTTCCAAACAATCAAAAGATACTCTAATCTGTTTGCAAAAAGAACTAATAGAAATTTGAATTTTGTTTAGTCACACTTCAACAATTAAGATTGGCAATATGTCCGATATAGATTCTAGATTAACATTTTTTGTAAGTTTTAAACTAACATTAAAGCCTTCAATTACAAGTAGCAAAACTTCAATCTGAATAGAAATCATTGGGTGGCTCAGAGGCATTGGATAATTTTTCCCTATGGTGGTAATGTGTATTGTGTATGGTGGTAGTGTGTACTGCGTAGAGAGAGAGAGGGGGGGGGAGAAAAAGTACAGTAAATGTCAAGTCCAATCAAAATCCCTTTTACGCGTGTGTATGGAGAGGGAGAGAGAGAGAGGGGCTGGTTGTCTGGGTCTAGGTGTAGCAGAAAGGCAGATTACCAGAAATAGGTTTTACACTGAGATAAAAACACATACAAACATAACAGCTGGGAAAAAAAACCACAGCTGGGAAAGGGTGGGTGGGAGCACGTGACCCCAGGTGCCTTTTCTTAGGTCCGCCCTTGGCCGTAGGAGGAGGAGCTTGAAGAGGTGATGCCGACGGCGGCGATGAAGGCATAGAAAGAGTTAGGGTTGGGGGAGGAGGATGTGGGGAAGGAAGGGGCATTGGAGGTAGAAATTTGGGAGAAAATAAATGGGCTTGAATCTCTACAAGTTTTGGGACTAATTTTGTGTGCCAAAGGGGCACTTAACGGGAGGAAAGTGCCACATCACCACATTTCTTCACAGATTGGACGGAATGTGACGGCATATGTCTAAATTAGGAGTTTTGTTAGTACGATGTTTAATTGAAATGAAGTAAAATTCATGTATTTATGGGATATTTGGGTAAGACTTAATAGCTCGTTTGGATGGACCGATTTCGTGAGAGAAGAAAGGAAATGGAGGGAATATGTATTCTCCCCCTTGTTTGGATACCCGAAAGGGTGAGAGAAGGAGGGGGAGGGGGAGATTCATGAACCCCTTATAACCCCCAATTTGTTTCTCACCAAAGTTGGCGTGATTCCGTGAGAAAAGGAGCTCCAGGCGTTCAATTTTTTGAGGTTTCCAATTTGACCCTTGCTACACCGCTCACCTTGTCGCCGCGCGCACCACCACTTCGTGTCCTCAACCCACCATCATCGTTGCAACCCAGAGAGAGAGAGAGACTGCTTTTGCTAGGGCTCCAAGTAAGACGCTTTTAGAGAGAGAGAGAGAGAAAGGATGTTGAGTGGTTCTGTGGAAGGAGAGACGTATGGTGTCGAGGGACAGAGATGATAGAGTTCTGTGAAATCACATTAGGGCTAGAATAAAAGGGGAGGGTATTTTGGTGAAAGTACACATGGCACTTTCTTTTCTTTGCTCACTTATATTTTTTGTCTATCCAAATGAGATGGTAAGAAACCACACTCCTTTTGTTTCTTTACGAGTTCAGTGCTGTTTTGAAAATTTTCCTAATTACCATCACAAATGAAAAAAGGTTGGAGTTGTTTAGGGGTGTTTTTTTAAACCGGAAAATTGGACCTAACTAGTCTATTTTTCCGGTTTTCAATGAAAACCGTTCCGGTCCAGTTCTAAATATTTCTAAAAATTTAATGGGGAACTTAAATAGGGGTCCTTCCCTATATAAATACTTAAGTCCTCATCCTAGAGGGCTTAAAAACTTATCTTTTCATCCTCAAATTCAAATAAATCCTAAACTACCATTTCTCTCTCCTAATCTTTGAAATATTTCACTCTCTTTATCTTTCCTAATTTATCTCATTCTCTCTTCTATCTTTTTCTCTCCTAATCTTCTCTCTCCAACATTTAAAAATAAAACTAACACCTACCTTTAATTTAAAAATGAATATTCGTAAATAAGAATTCAAGACAAATCGAAATACACATACTGAAATCATGACAAAATTTATGAAATCATCATGAAACAAAAAAAAATCATGAGTAGATATCGTAAAATTGTGCCGACGAAACTACAGTAAATTGATATCATGATAAAATTTAGAGAAATCGAAACACACATACAGAAATCATGACAAATTTTGTGGAATCATCATAAAATATAAAAACATCATGAACACATATCGTAAAATCGTACCGACAAAACTACAATAAATAAAAATCATGACAAAATTAAGAGAAATCAAAATACATACGTACGCCGAAATCATGACGAAAAGTAGTGGCTTATCCACCGGCATAAGTATTCATTTTCAAATATGATGAATTCATAACAAATATGATTAATTCACACTCCAAATCGAAAAATCAAAACGACAACTACAAATATACACTTTAGAATTAATATTGTGTTGGCTACGCATGATTTCATACCTCTCTACACAATGAAACCAACTGAAACAATCCAAAGGACAAAAAATAGGCCCTTTTCAGATGAAATTGCTCGAATATCCCTAGACACAGGATGCGAACAGAGGAAACCGGTGCTTTACCAAAAAAAAGCCAGAGGACACCAGTACAAGTCCAGTCCAAAACCTAAAGTGTGTCGACTCCGTTGGCCACTTCATCAATTGTTGCGGCATCTTTAGACGACAACGCAGTCGCCACGACCTTCCCTCCTCTCTTGGCGGCCCTTGCCGCCTTCTTCTTTGCATCCGACACCATCTGTTCCACACACAAAAACACTGAAATCGATACAAGTCCATGGAGCGATTTTCTGGTCAGGATGGGGAGTTGGGTAGGGATATAGTTCGGCGGTGAGTCGGAGATCGGTGTTGGAGTGGGAGAGTACAATTGATGGGCTTTGAACGAAGTAGAGTGCGTATGGGTAGGAGCAGAAGATTGATTCCTTTTCTGCATCCATTCTCATCTGCAGGTTGTTTACATTGGAGAGAGAAAGAGAGAGATTCAAAGTGGGAATATTGTTCCCGTCAATCACTTGCACCAAATTCAACTAAATCCCACGTATTTAGGAACATAATCTTATAATTAAGGATAGGTAAAATACAATATATATTAATTAATAACCAAGGGCATAATAGGGCAACAAAATAATTTGAAGATGAGAACATAAGTATTCAAACACAGTAGAAGGGACACCTAAATAAGTCAGTTAGGATGCCTATAATGTTTGCCCGTGCCTACGGCACTACGCCAGAAGCCGAGCAATGGGTAAAAAGAACCGATGACATTTTTGTAATATATTTGTAAGAGTGTGGATGTTTTCTTAAGAGAGTTGGAGAGCACACATCCGTCCTTAGATCAAATGAATCTCAGCCCTTCTTTCAACTTGTATTTGTGTGGTCCCCACACCCTTGTGTTTTATCAGGTAAATTTAATTTCTTCAAATTTAATTCGGTTCGATTTTGAGGATTTAAGAATCGGACAGAACTGGACCGGTTGTATGCACATATGCAAAAATTGCACAGAGTAGAGCTCGAACCTTAGAGGTTGCGCTTTCCTTGGATCAAATGAATCTCAGCCCTTCTTTCAATTTGTGTTTGTGTGGTCCCCAGTGTTTTATTAGGTAGATTTAATTTAATTTCTTCAAATTTAATTCGGTCCGATTTTTGAGGATTTAAGAATCGAACAAAACTGGACCCCGGTTGTATGCACATATGCAAAAATTGCGCGGAGTAGAGCTTGAACCTTGGAGCTGGTGCTCTCATAGACTCACCTGTACCACTTGGCCATACACGTTTTATTGAATATAAACGTATAATAAATATATTTATTACATTTATAATTTAACACCATATATATATACAAACCCTAAATGGAATCCAGACCCTAATCTCATTTCCTCCCACACGCCGACTTCACTCTAGCAGTCTCCACTCTGCAGCGATAGCGAAAACCCTTTCCTGTTTCTCTCTCCTCCTCTCGATTTCCCATCATCCTCCTTATTTCTTCTTTGATTGTGAAGAGAAACCTTTCGTGCAGTGATTGTGAAGCCTCTTGAGCTCCAACTCCACAGTTTCTTCTTCGCCAAAGCCTTTCGTGCCTGATTCGAGGTCTGGTTTGGGGCCTTTGTGTTAACTTTATGGGATCGAAAGCTTGTAAATCACGTAAGACTTACACGTACGATTGAAGCGTAGCAGAATTAAAATGCTTCAACTTTTTACGATCTGAGGAAGACCCGCTCTACAAGCACAGACTACAGCACGCACACCGTCTTCACTTCTCGTCGGGTAGAGGAGACTACTCGAGTCTACTCTTGATGTCCACACCGCAAATCCTAGGGTTCTTAGATGGAAACCCTAGAGAGAGAAAATATTTGACAGGAGAATTTTTCTAGAGGAGAAGGAGAGATGAAACTCTAACTCTTTCGTATTGTGTGTATCTCCAAATATCTGCAGGACTATATTTATAGATTAAAGTCCAAGAGTTCACAGTCTCCTAATAGATGTAGGTGATCTATTATCTTTGAACTCTCCTAACAGATAGAGATTAGGAGTTTGTCTCATCCTTCTAACCAACTCAATCACATAACCCATGTGGACGACCCATGTGGGTTGGGTCCGGTCCGAACCGACCCATTTTTCTAACATCTCCCACTCGTACACATTGGGCTTTAAGAAAATATCTCATCCATGTCAATCTTATCAATTCTCTCTTCATACAGGAAATGAGGCGTGCGACCGACGAGAAAGAAACAAGCTAAATAGGAGTACCATATTAAGCTTCCATCAAACTAACATGGCACATCACTCCACAAGATCTCGTCATTTCCCTAGACAAATCTAGCCACATTGGATCGAGCATCTCCAATCCCTCTTGAGTCCCAGCTCAGAGCTATGCTCAACCCCCTTGCGTTGGTGTGCTTCCAATTTCAAAATTAATTTTCATTTTGATATACTGTATATAAAAAAGATAATAACTTGTGCCGGCACAAAGCACAACCAACCACATAAACGAATGTGATACCTGAAAGTCTTCCTCGAGCCCTCATGTCAATCCATATCAATCTTGTTGCTTTCCCAATCATGCTCCATGGGACCCTGACATTTCGTGGTCTTAGGTAGTCAAGCTAGAGTAGCAACACAAAGTCTCTACTTCATGACATAGTCTCAAGTCAAGTAAGGGCAACGAGTGGTCATATCAATGACTCTTAGAGCTCACACAGTGATAGGAAAAGGGATCCACACTATCACTCCTCTAAGTATGGTCAACAACAGCACATGTGGTATGATTCACATGCTACGGTGGAGTAATCCATAAAGATTGTGTCTCTCCCCAAAAACACCGTACAGACATAAATACAGTCGCTACTAAAAGCGCCTTACTCGAGACTCTCAAATTTGTCGCATGCACTGCGCCCTATCTAGGTCTCCATCTGGCTCAATCAAAGGCTACACAGACTCTGTGTTCGGTCAAGAGTGACCTCATCTTGGTCCAACCAAGGCGACAATACTCTAAACTCATCATCATATAAAAAGTATAATTATGTCTCATCTCGCTCGCCCATCAGCGCCAAGGTAGGTTACCGTGTGAGATGGTCAACCCCATGCCTTTTGACACACAATTGTAAGTGCATAATAATTTAAATGCAACATGATTTTTATTATCACAATCAACTCGAATATAAAAATCAGTGCATAAATAATAAATATCCAAAGGTGTCTCAATAAAACATAAACAACTCAAATCCTACGAAGTCCCAGACTACTAACATGGCTCTGAAAGACATCCCTCGCTATAGGCTTAGTCAAGGGATCAGCAACCATACTAGTCGAGGATATATGCTTTAGGACCACCTCTCCTTGCGCAACCCTGTCTCAAATGTAGTGAAATCGAATATCAAAATGTTTGGATTTTCCATGATATTTGGGATCCTTAGTATAAGCAAGAGCTGCCATACTATCACAATATAGAGTCACGGGCCCACTAGCTCTAGGCCCTATGTCAAGGCACTGTAAGAATCTCCGCAACCAAACAGCCTCTTGGACCGCTGAAGAACAGGCTATGTACTCAGATTCCATTATGGACAATGCGATACAAGTCTGTTTCTTACTGCACCAGGAAATTGCTCCACCTGCAAGCAAGAATGCATATCCTGAGGTAGATTTGCGCTCATCTATGTCGCTACCCCAGTCTGCATCACTGTATCCTCGTAAGCATCCGTCTCCACCTTGATAGCATAGCAAGTAATCTGCAGTGCCTCGCAAGTATCTAAGTATTCTCTTCACAGCCTTCCAGTGAGCAAGTCCAGGGTTACTCTGAAACCGACTGACCAACCCTACTGCAAAGGAGATATCTGGTCGAGTACACAACATAGCGTACATCAGACTCCCAACCACCCTTGCATAGGGGACTCGAGCCATTGCCTCCTTTTCTTGATTAGATTGAGGACATAAAGCAAGACTCAAGGTGTGTCCCTTCTCGATTGGAGTGTCAATGGGTTTGGAATTTTGCATTCAGAAACGCTCAAGAACTTTTTTGATATAGGTTTCCTGACTCAAACCAAGGAACCTTCTTGAGCGATCTCTAGTGATCTTAATTCCAAGTACAAAATCAGCCTCACCCATGTCCTTCATCTCAAAGTTTGAAGACAACCACTCTTTAGTGGCGACAATCAACTCCATATCATTCCCAGCTAAAAGAATGTCGTCAACATACAAAGAGAGGATAAGAAAACTTTTCTTGGACTCCTTAACATAAACACAATGGTCTTTTTCAATCATCATAAACCCATTAGAAATAATGGCTCGATGGAATCTCAAATACCATTGTCTAGATGACTGCTTCAGGCCATAAATGGAACGTTTTCGCTTGCAAACTTTGCGCTCACATCCCTCAACTTTAAAGCCAACCGGTTGATCCATATAGATCTCCTCATCTAGTTCTCCATTGAGAAAAGCAGTTTTAACGTCCATTTGAAAAAGTTCCAAATTCAAGAATGCGACAATAGCTAGAATGAGGCGAACAAAGACTATTCTCACCACCGGGGAGAAAGTCTCATCATAGTCTATACCCGCTTTTTGGGTAAAACCCTTCGCCACAAAACGGGCTTTATACTTGTCGATTGATCCATCTACCTTGCGCTTAATCTTTAAAACCCATTTATTACCAATGGTCTTGCGCCCAGGCGGAAGATCTACCAACTCCCACACCTGATTTTTGCCCATAGAACTAATCTCGTCCTCCATAGCAGCTAGTCATTCCTTACATGCAGGTGAAGACAAAGCCTCATTGTACGAACTAGGCTCATCTTCCTCTTCAGGGAGCACTGTGGGCAGCATGCCCTCGGAGAAGGGATTCTGTTCCCCCTTCCGACGAACTTCCAGGGCAAGGGCCCTCGCGGGAATCGAGGGAGCGCGAGCGCAGGTGGCAAGCGCTCAAAAAATACAGAGTCGCCACTCGGGTTTTGAAGGTCCGACACCTAAGGAACCGTATTTCGAAGCACCTGTCGCGCTATTTTTGATTTGAAAAAGTGAAGGCACCAGTCCGTCATAACCATATCTGGGTTCGGGAGCCAGGTTACGAGAGGGGAAGGGTTTTAAGGCACCCCTCTCGCCCAATCCGGAGATCGGTCTCTACTTGAGCATTTTGAAAATATTTACGATTCTTCTTTTATTAACCATATTTTAGCCAATTAGGGCGGGGGAACAGTTAATCGGGGATTAAAACTGTAACACATTTGCAGGATATGACCAAATAATAGCATGGATGGATGGCAAATTGAATAATACATGGGATGAAACCCAAAACATTGATCAAACACCAAAATAGTGCCTTGGCATGGTTTTATCACAAACAATGGCCAACTTGCATGCATGGATGAACCTGCATGCAAGGGGACCGTCGCGCGATAGAACCATACACTCGCGCGAGTGTTGATGTCTCACCAACAGTTTGAATTTCATCCCCTTCTGGGCTCTGGAAGGACCAGTGCACACCCAGGGGGCAAACCAAGCAGTTTATAAGTACTGAAAGTAAATAATTATTACAAGCCAGCAGAAGCAAATGGAAAAACAGCCCCTAAACAGTGGGGGAAATAAGCAGAGGCCTAAGGCCTAGTTGCCCATGCAAGGGCCATTTCTGGAAATCAGTGAACCATCGCGCGACAGAGTGGAACACTCGCGCGAGGGTTCTGACTGGACTTCTAGAAATTGCTTTGCATGCTTGGGGCTCTGAGACATGTTCAGAGATATCCCAAGGGCGTTCCAGACTGACTGAAGCAGCAAGCTAAGGACAGGACCATTTAAAACCAATTTAGCCATGCAAGGGCAGCTACTGGAAATCGATGAACCGTCGCGCGATAGAGTGAAAGACTCGCGCGAGGGTTTTGATTCTACTCCCAGGTGTTGCTTTGCATGTTTGGGATTCTGAGAAATTCAGGAATATCCCCAGGGTAAACAGACTGACTAAAACAAAGAACTAGGAAACTGGACTTGTTTTTATCATGCATAACAGTGATCTATATATGGAAATAAAGACCAAAGCAGAGATGGCCATAAATAAAACAAGAAATAACCAGCTTCCCTTCCCCACGTGGACCATTCTCTTGCAGATAGAAACGTCGCGCGAGTGTTTGGGTCCATCGCGCGAGGGTTTAGCTGGATACAGGTTCTTGTAACTCTGCTGACTTTAGGGCCAGGACTGGTATTGATTACCAGCCTTGGCCCTGTCAGCCCCCCTCAGGGATCAAGACAGGGACAGGTAATGTTTTATACCTTTGCTTGAATGGCTTTTGGCATGGATTGAATGGAGTGATGTAGCCTTGCAAGAGAGTGTAGTGGATTTGAGAGACTAGGAAGTGGTTAAGGTTAGTGACTTTGTGCTAGATTTGATAACCTTGATGAAAACTTACAAGCTTGTAACCTTGTAAACTTTTTGTAACCTTTTTTTGTAACCCTTTGCATGGTAGAGCAATGGGGTTATTTATAGGGGGAGTGAGTGGACAAGGTGGTGGCAAAACATGGCTTTGCAACCAGCCAACAAGGCTGGTCACAACATGGTGGAGAAGCTAGCCAACAAGGTGAGTGGGGGTGGTTGTGAGGGTGTGAGGGTGAGGCCTGCCAGAACGCTGTTCAGCCAGAGAAAATGGGGTTTCAGCCCATGTGGCCCTGATGATCACTAAATCCAGCTGGACAAGGGTGATGGGGACAGGTAGAACCATCGCGCGAGGGTTTGGAACCATCACGCGAGGGTCAACGGTCAACCTTTGACTTTGACCAACACCTGGCAAGCTGACTATCGCGCGAGGAACAAGAAGCATCGCGCGACGGTTAAACTTTGGTTAGGGTTTTGACTAAAGGTTTCAGGGGTTCAAAAAGTGTTCAAAGGGTTCAAGAAGGGTTCCAAATCCAATCCATTCCTCATTCAAGCTTGTTTGATCCGATCTCATCATCGGGGAAACAAGAAACTGAAAAATAAAGTAAAACAAACGGGAGACCCAGATTGGGGTGTCTATAGTAGTCCCTCTTTGACGGCACGCGGAGCACCGTTGACTGGTACGGGTAACGTCAAACATTTCTAGACACCCACCAAATCCACCCGAAAGCCGATTAAATGGAAAATGCAAATGTGTATATAAAAATACCGTGCACCCATAGATAGATTGGACAGATGGATCGTCACTGATTGAGATTGGACGGATGGATCATCGCTGAATTGAAATCGGACGGATAGATCGTCGCCATATTGAGATTGGACGGATGGATCGTCGCTGTTTTGAGATTGGACGGATGGATCGTTGCTGTTTGAGATTGGACGGATGGATCGTCGCTGTTTGAAATCGGACGGATGGATCGTCGCTGTTTGAGATTGGACGGATGGTCGGTGAATTGAGATTGGACGGATGGATCGTCGCTGTTTGAAATCGGACGGATGGATCGTCGCTGTTTGAGATTGGACGGATGGATCATCGGTGAATTGAGATTGGACGGATGGATCGTCGCTGTTTGAAATCGGACGGATGGATCGTCGCTGTTTGAGATTGGACGGATGGATCGTTGCTGTTTGAGATTGGACGGATGGATCGTCGCTGTTTGAAATCGGATGGATGGATCGTCGCTGTTTGAGATTGGACGGATGGTCGGTGAATTGAGATTGGACAGATGGATCGTCGCTGTTTGAAATCGGACGGATGGATAGTCGCTGTTTGAGATTGGACGGATGGATCGTCGCTGTTTGAAATCGGACGGATGGATCGTCGCTGTTTGAAATCGGACGGATGGATCGTCGCTGTTTGAGATTGGACGGATGGATCGTCGCTGTTTGAGATCGGACGGATGGATCGTCGCTGAATTGAGATTGGACGGATGGATCGTCGCTGAATTGAGATTGGACGGATGGATCGTCGCTGTTTTGAGATCGGACGGATGGATCGTCGCTGAATTGAGATTGGACGGATGGATCGTCGCTATTTGAAATCGGACGGATGGATCGTCACTGGGGATATAAAATTCTTCGGGATAAAAGCAAAAACTTCCATAATGACCTTCGAATTTATTATAGACCCAAAAGAGGGGCAAATAAGTTCGGGCCAAGCTTAGAACCTGGACTGGGCCTGAGGCCCAACAGAACTGTCGCGCGACAGTCGCGAACACTCGCGCGAGGGTGGTTAGGGCTTGGGTCTGGAAAAGCCCAGACCCGGCCCAAACCTGTTTCATCCGTTTAAACGTCCGCGGGACGTTACAGAAACAGTGCAGAACAGTTTCAAAATTTCAAAACTCCTCTCAAACTCTCATCCCTTCTCAAACTCCTCCCAAATCCTTGATCAAACCACGAAATCCACACACCCACACACACCCACACAACCATGGCAGACCACGGTGAGGATGGTGGTGGCGGCGAGGTAGTTGATCGGCCGGCAAACCGAGGAGGGACCATGGGCATTGAAACGGAGGATCAACCTCCGGCAGTGGCCATCGCAGAGGCCAGTGCAGTGGCGAGAGGCGGCGGAGATGGTGGAGAAGACCAGCAACGGGAGATTGATGGTGGTGAGAGATGTCGCGCGACAGAGCCAGAGCCTCGCGCGACGGTTGAAATGGGGGCCGTGGGCCACAGCGTTGAGATATTAGACCCGAGCGTGGCCGTGGAAAGGTCTGTGGTGACTGGGGTGAGTCCAGGAGATGCAGAACAGACTGGTACTGGAGAGCTTGGGAGGTATAATTCTAACCCTTCACACAATACAATTTCAATTATGCTTGCTTCTTTACTTGCTTAGCCCGCTTCATTGCTTCAAATTCAGATATTGCATATCCTGTGACTAATGCTTGTACTTGTCTAAACATTGTGCAGCTTTGGGCTTACGAGGTACTGCGGATGTATCCGCCGCAATGCAAGCACCCGGACTTGAGCACTCTTCCCCGCGCGCTGATATGGAGTAAGTCCAACATGGGGAGGAAGGAGGGGAGAGGCGACCTCAATGCCTTCAGACTGTACTTGGACGAGCTCAGGGCTTCACAGGTATGACGTAGACCATGAAACTTCTAATGTGCATTCCCTTCTTTGATTTTAACGCTGTTGCTGATCAATTGCCCGCATTGCCTGCATGTCTTTGCTGCAGATCAATTGGGATCCTTGGAGAGGGGCGAGGCCAGAGCCAGAGTACTTGGCCAGGAGCAGAGTTGTCACGGCCAGCAGGGTGCTGTTGGAGTCAGCCTTCGGTTGGCAGTGGTACTTGGAAGACTGGGTGACACGTCAGTCACTTGGCCATCTCGAGTTCCAGGTGCCAGGGCCACTTCCGCCCTGGGCTTCACACACGGGAGAGTACACACGGGCTGAGCTGGAGAGGTACACGCGGCCGGACGCCGAGCTAGCGCACTACTTGCGTCCTGAGAGGGACTATACTGTTTACCAGAGAGACTTCCTGGCGGGCCTGCTTGGGATCCGTGGCCTTAGAGAGGTGCGGAACCAGGCCGTAGGAGCTGCTGAGGAGAGGAGAGCTGTCGGTGGGAGACAGAGGGGAGGCGAAGGCTGTGTGAGGCGAAGCCTAGGCGGACCTGTGGTTGGCGGACCTCTTGAGCTGCTTTGGAGGATTCCTGTGGTTGACAGCCAAGGGAATCCTGCAGAGTTACAGTTAGTGCCCGCGAGAGCGGAGCCCACCCCTGTGACCGTGGCGGTAAGACTTAGCTTCCAGTATTGCTTTTCAATTCGATATACTTGAATTACTGTTGATTGGCCTAATGAGTCTGAATTGCATGCAGGTGCCAACTGAATGGATAAATGAAGCCGTCCGACGCATGCTAGCCTTGGAGAATGTAGTGAGGAGAGCGGCGAGCGGCATGCCACTGGAGTTGCACTACTCGGCACCGATACCACAGCCGACTCAGTCAGCCGTTGTTCAGAGGAAACAGGTACATAAACGATACATTCCTGCTTTCGATACATTCCTGCTTTTGATGCTTTCAATACATTCCTGCTTTTGATTGTAGAATGTACCTGTTTTCAACATACGGAACATAACATGCACAATGGATACTCATGCCTTGAAATGAAATGACAATGCAGGTGCAGGGGAAGATGAACCCTAGGAGGAAGAGCGCGCGAGATCCGCCACCGAAGAAGGTGGCGGCAAAGAAGCCCACGGCTCCAGCTAGCAGTTCACGGCGACAGACCAGGAGTTCACAGCCGGCGGCTGCGAGTCGGGAGGCTGCTAAGCAGGCCGTTAGACGTGCCGAGCTGTAGTACCAGATCAAGATGTGAGAGAAGCTGACGCAAGAGGAGCCGGCCCGCAAGAGGCGATTGATCTTGTCAGACCCTCCCGAGGATGAAGAGGAGGAAGAGGATGACGAAGAAGAAGAGGAAGGGGAAGAGGAAGAAGAGGAAGAAGAGGAAGAGCGACGTCCCTCTTCTAGCAGCGGCTCCGACGACTTTGTTGATGATCCTCCGTACAAGGACGATCCCCGGGAGCAGGTGGAGAGCGACATCTGGTTTGGATAGCGTTGTAGACCACCGCGATGTCTTCCTTGCTTTTGACTTTTGATTTCGGGCCTGCGTGCCCAAGTAGATAGTTTAGCTTGATACAGATATAGTCTTTCGAGGGCCTGTGTGCCTTTTGATTAGCGGGCGCTTGTGCCCAAACTGTCTTGATAGCTTTTGACTTGGTCGAAGTGCCACAGATAAAGTAGTTCCCTTTTGTTGACATGGATATATAACGGATTAGCTATAAAAATTGCTTTTTCAGGCTTATTGTTTCTCAATATGAATAAGAGAAAGTAAAACCAACCACTAATACCAAAACTTGCATCGACAACGCACCAAAATGTTCATTAACACACGTGAATGTACAAAATGCAACCCAACTGCAAAGAAAACGGAAGTATACCTTAGGATACAGCTAGGAAACGAGGATACGAGAAAATGGGCATTTATGGGCCAAAATCCAAAACAACCCAATTCGGACAAGACTGACTCTCATACAAGATTAAGTACACTTAACATGACTCGTTCCAATTGACGGAATTGAAAGAAAATGCTCCGACACAAGATTTGGACACGAAAACGCTCAAAAATGACGCGAAAACGACCCATCTTGACGAACATGACTCAATTATGTCCCGGACTGAAACCGACACCTCCATACAGTCACATAAGGTCTAAGTGACCTGTATGGCATGACCAAATTAGGCTAGAACCTCCATAGCGAGTTTCGACCTCTCGAAACCTTGATTTGAACTTGAAATGGGCCGCCGGGGGTCCAAAATGTTCGTTAAATGCGACATTTCGAATCCGATGCTTGGATAGAGTCCCATATGCCCATAATGATTTGCTGGAACCATCAAAAGTGCAAAAAGACCCTTGGAATGAAAAATGACCAAATTTGGGCAGTAGCATCTGAAATCTGTCAAGACTGCAGACAAACCCTCGCGCGAGGGCTTGGAACTGTCGCGCGATGATTTTGAACTGTCGCGCGATGGTCAAACCCTGCTGGGCTGCCTTTGTTTGACCAAATTATTGCCACAAACCTATTCACTTCCCACGTCTTGCAAGCTATTCTAAAGTTGCAGAATTGGGTTGTCCTTGCATGGCAAGGTGGTAGAACTCCTAGGCCTCCATCCCATCTTCCGGCACGGATATCGAGGACGATATTTCCAATGTTTTGCCTATAAGAAGAAAGCATTAGGAGCAATGTAGGGTATACCCCCTCCTCGTTACTGAAAATGGGAGATTCGTTAGTGGAAACACTCGACCCTTGGCTAATGAGGGAAGAAACCATAAATTGGGCGAGCCCCCGGTCTCGGTGCTTGTCCTCAATTCGTGATCTCCGATTCAGTCGACCGTGCGTCGAGCTTCTCCAAGCTGCATTTCCCTTCTGGGACCCGACTGTGCATGTCTTCCGGTTCCATCAAGACGACATGTGCCCAACCATGGAAGAATTCCAAGCGTACGTGCCAGGCTTTGCCAACTTAGATGTCCTTGCAGTCCCGCCACTTCACGAAGACATGGAGGAAATTCTACAGGCAAAACTCAACATTCCCGAGGCACTGACGGCCAGCATCATTCAGAATGGTGAACTCAACATCATTCGACTGATTGAGCTGTATGGCCCCGAGGGAGCCCTGGGAGATTACGTAGGGGAAGCACACAGGCGCTTCGTATTGTCCATATGCGCCCTGGCTACTTATATGCTGATTCCCATCGAAGGAAAGGTGAGTCCCAAACTGGTGAGTATGGCCCTACAAATGGATGCCCAGAAAAATATCATGCCCGTGGTTTTAGCGGAAACGCTCCTGGGCTTGGATATGGTGAAGCTTGAGCAAGCAGATTCATTCAGTGGATGTCCTATCTTGCTCCAGGTAAATTCTCACTCAACTCATTTCTCGCACCTTCGTCTTTACCCGAATACTCAGGTTGTACTTGATTTCTGACTTATCTCCTATTCTCACGCAGCTCTGGCTGTCGGACAAAGTGGGAGTTTTAGAAGAGCCACAGGCTGGCTTTGAAGACTTCCCCAGGCTTTTGGTCGAAAGACCGATGATATTCCCTGACCTGACGGTAGACATATGGTTCGCATTTTTGAACGACATGCACCCTGAAGACATAGCCTGGAGATGTCCTTGGCTAAACCTTCCGGAAATGACGATCAATTCGGTTGGATTCAGCAGAGTGGTAATCGCTGGCTTAACGAGCTTCACCTTTTACATCCCAAGGCGTACTCTTCGTCAACTCGGGAGAAGCCAAGGGTACAAACGCTATGGAGCGAAAGATTTCGAAATCCCCATATTTGACTCGTGGAATCTGCGCTGCTACAAAGGCAACTGGAGCAACAGGGCTTTGAAAGAACCAATTCCAGACTTCAAGACATGGCTGGACAATCGCTATGTAAGATGGCTTCGTGCTGAAGTTGAAGCAAGGCTAAGGGGATATTTTTGAATCCCATAGCAATCAAGCTTGTAATCGGAGAAAGCTCCAAAACCGATAGGCCGTCTGAGCTGTCTCTTTTACCCCTTTTTCAGTGTTTACCTTGTAAGTTGCACGTCCCGTTGCCCGGCTCGACCGACTGAATAACAACTTTGAATAAGAATAAACCGGACGTTATCCACCCGAGGGACTGATTCCATCACTGAATGTGCGATCTGAAGAAACAACACTTCGACGTAGTCATACTCGTCCATAATGACCTACTGGAAGCATCGGAATCCCAAAATCTGGCCCGAGGCAAAATGCGACAAATCACCCACCAAAAGACAGTAGCCTGCCCTATTGTGTCGAAATAAATTAAATCCTCGCGCGAGAAAGTGAAACTGTCGCGCGAGACTCACTCAGTCGCGCGATACTACTGAATCGTCGCGCGATAGAGATGGTCTGTTACAGCTGCCAGCCTTGACTCATCCGGAGATTAAAGTGTGGCAGGCTTTTCCATCAGCTCTGGACGTGCAGGAGCTTCTGGGCTTCTCCAGAGGTGTGTCCTTAAGTGTTAGGTCATGGGGGACACCTTGCATGGATATTTTATCCAAGGCAAGAGACATTCCATCCTCACTTGGCTATAAAGGAAGAGTTACCTCCTGAATGAAGACATGTTTTCAGCTAGAGAAATCCCAGATACACTTCTACCAATGGCAAATCCTCTCCCTACATTAATCAGCCCGTGGCTCGAAGAACTTGTCGCAAGTGACTGGCTATGCTTCCGTTCTCACGGGCTGGCCGCCTTTCGCTTTCTAAAAAGTGTAAGGCTCCGTCCCGAAATCCTAAGAGCGGCCCTGCGGTTTTGGAATCCGGACATCCATGTGTTTCGATTCGGGGACAACGAGCTATGCCCAACAGTGGAGGAATTCCCAGCATATCTCCAGGATTTTGCTTCGAGCGTGATTGTCGTGCCGCCTCATAGAAAGAGCATGCCGAAGCTCCTAAAAACTTGTATGAACATTTCAAGTGGAGCGGCGGATAGCCTACTGGCTGGCGGGCAAATAAACGTCCTGCGCCTGATGGAATGGTACAGGTCCGACGATGATTCGGAGGATACTGCCCTGCAAGCCCAGCGCCGTTTCGCCCTGTCAATTGGCGTACTGGCCGCATACCTGTTGGTGTCTCCGAATGGACGGCCCGACCCCTCGCTGGTGGACGTGGCCACTCAGATGGGTGTTAGAAGGAACGTGGTTCCTATGGTGCTTGCAGAAACGCTCATGGGCTTGGATTTGGTGGCTGCTGGCCAAACGAACATATTTGGCGGCAGCCCACTCTTGTTGCAGGTAAAGTTTCTCTCAGCTCACCCTTTTCCGGTTTTCACACAGTCTGCTTTTACCTCGACACTCGGCTAAGGCTATATCGAAGCTCTTTACTTGTTTTCTTTCGCTCAAGTTTTATATGGCTCCTTACTTGTCTTTTCACTCGTACAGTTATGGTTGTCCGACAAACTCGGGCTAATTACAGCTCCTGAAGTGAACTGGCCCCGTCTGCCCGGGCGAATGCATCAGAGAGAGATGATGTATCCAGAGATGTCTGAGGAGGAGTGGCGCACCCTCATGAGAGAGATGTCTCCGCGTGAAATCGTCTGGCGGCATGAAAGCTTGAACATTCCGGACATGGCCCTGAACTCTGCGGGTTTCGAGCGGATGGTGATTGCTGGGCTGTCCAGTTTCACCTTCTACATTCCTGGCCGTATCCTTCGGCAACTGGGCATGAACCAGGGTATGCACCAAGCTGGGGTAGAGGATTTCCAGATTCCTGCATTCACTGCCCAACATCTGGTTGGGTATGAGCACAACTGGGGTTTGAGACAACTCGGCGGAGCAGAACAAGATTTCAGCACAGGACTCAAACGCCGCTATGTAGCATGGCTGAGAAAAGACATTGCAAGAAGACAAAATGCAAATTGACTTCTGACACGACTCCAATAATCTAGAATAAACTGTGAGCCCGTGAGGGCCTCTAGCATTTTGTTCTGTTTTTATGCTTACTGTTTTAAGGACTCTGCTCAGCCTATGTAATAGAAATAATAGTTTTGAATAAAATCGAAAGATGGTGAACTTTCTCTTTTTGGTCCAAGTGTTGAACACCGCGCCGCTTGAATATCGAGGTACACTTTGGGACCATGGATCGAGTTGATTGATTGTGACCGAATCTCACAGAGAGATTGCCTACGTATCCCAAGCTAGGGAATCAGGTCAGAACGTAGTTCAAGCTAAGGTTCGCTCGTGTATTTTGGCTCTCCTTTTGCGCTCTAATTTTTGCCTAGAACTGCCTTAACAGGTTTTCAGTCTAGCGAGTTTTGATTGAATGCCTATTTATTTTTGCCTAAACTGCCCCCTTGGGTTTTCAGTCTAGCAGGCTTGCTCTAATTTTTGCTTGGAACCGCCCACCCTTGTGGTTTTCGGCCCAACGAGCATCTCTCAAGGATAGTAACGTTTGAGTTGATCTAGGTTGACCAGAGTGTTGAACTCGTTGCCATCTAGATCAATAAGCTGAGCCGCTCCACCCGAGAGGATGGTCTTGATAATGTAAGGTCCCGCGCGCTTTGGGCGGAATTTACCACGTAGATCGAAAATGGGAGCCCGGATTTCCTTCGTAACCATATCCCCCTCAGCCAAGTCACGAGACCTCACTTTCTTGTTGAATGCCCGAGCAATTCTGCGCTGATACCCCTGAACATGATACAAGGCACGGAGCCTCCTCTCATCAAAGAGCATGAGTTCAACAAATCTCCCACTAAGCCATTCAGATTCTGTGAGTTCACATTCAGCCATGATCCTTAAAGTCGGTACCTCAAGCTCAATGGGAAGCATAGCTTCCATCCCATAGACTAGGGAAAAAGGGGTTGCCCCTGTTGATGTTCGAATTGACGTGCGATACCCCCAAAGAGCTAGGGGCAACTGCTCGTGCCAGTCCCGAGCGGACTCTGCGGACTTCTTGATAATTGTCTCAACATTCTTGTTGGCTGCTTCAACTGCCCCATTCGTCTGAGGGCGATAGACCGTCGAGTGATGAACCTGAATCTTGAACTCATCGAAAAGCTCTAAAACCCTGCCTTTGAAATGAACCCCATTGTCTGACACAAAAGCCTGAGGGACCCCGTATCGATAGATGATGTTCTTCCTGATGAACTGAGCAACCTGAACTGCGGTTAATGTTTTGTAGGATTCAGCTTCAACCCACTTGGTGAAATAGTCTATTGCCACCAAAATAAACCGGTGCCCGTTCGAAGCAGAGGGCCTGATCATGCCAATGACGTCAATTCCCCAAACGGAGAAAGGCCAAGGTGATGACATGCCAAAAAGATTAGAAGGGGGAACGTGTATGACATTGGCGTGGATTTGACACCTATGGCAGCGGCGTACATAATCCACGCATTGAGATTCCATAGTAGACCAAAAGTAACCCTGCCGCAGGATCTTCCTGGCGAGCATGACTCCACTCATGTGAGGGCCACAGATTCCTTCGTGGATCTCTTCCATTATCCTGATAGCCTCAGTGCCATCAACACAAAGCTTGTGCATCCCGCAGTGAGATCTCCGGTATAACTTCCCTCCACAGAGGATGTATTGCGCGGCCAATCTTCGTAAAGCGGTTTGATCCTTCTTAGTGGCGTCGGGCGGGTAACTGCCGTTCTCAATGAAATTCCATATGTCATAGTACCAGGGTCGGCCGTCATCGACATCATCGACGGCGTTGACGTATCGATAAGCAGGCAAGTCCCGCTGTTCAATGAGGATTGGACGAAGCTTGACACCCAACGGGAGTTGTGGGCAGCATGCCCTCGGAAAAAGGATTTCGTTCCTTTTCGCCGTTGCGGCCCTTTTTTGATAATCGAGGGAGCACAAGCGCCTGGCGGCGAGCACTCAAAAATACAGAGTCGCCACTTGAGTTTTGAAGGTCCGACACTCAAGGAACCGTATTTCGAAGCACCTGCCGCGCTATTTGATTTGAAAAGTTAAGGAACCAGTCCGTCATAACCATATCTGGGTTCGGGAGCCAGGTTACGAGAGGGGAAGGGTTTTATGGCACCCCTCTCGCCCAATCCGGAGATCGGTCTCTACTTAGGCGTTTTTATGAAAACATTTGTGATTCTTCCTCTTTTAATCGATTTTAGCCAATTAGGGCGGGGGAACAGTTAATCGGGGATTAAAACTGTAACACTTTGCAAGATGTGATCAAATAATGGCATGGATGGAAAGCATGATGAATAATAAATGGAATGGCTTTGAAACAGCAATCAGATGCCAAAACCAGGCTCGGGGCAGATCCGTCCAGCACGATGACCAACTTGCATGCCTGAACATTTCTGCATGCAAGTCAACCATCGCGCGAGACACACTGACTCTCGCGCGCGTATGTCATCTCACCACAGTCCCCAAATCATCCCCTTCTGGGCTCTGGAAGGACCAGTGCACACCCAGGAAGCAAACCAAGCAGTTTATGGGAAGGCTGAAAATACTAATTATTACATCATACTCCAAACAGGAGCCGAATGGGATAAAGTGCAACCCCTAAACAGTGGGGGTATCAAAACAGAGGCCAAGGGCCTAGTTGCCCATGCAAGGGCCAGTCATGGAAATCAGAGGACTGTCGCGCGATAGAGAGTGACACTCGCGCGATACTCCTGACTGGACTTCCAGGAATTGCTTTGCATGCTTGAGGTCTTGAGACAGATTCAGGGGACCCCAAAGGCATTCCAAACTATTTAAAGCAAATAAACAAGCTACTGTATTTTGTTTTGCATGCATAACAGTGATTTAAAAATCAAGGTAAGACACAATAAACATCAGTATACTGCAAAACAGAAAAGGGCTAGCTTCCCTTCCCCACAAGGTCCATTCTCTTGCTGACACAAGTGTCGCGCGAGCATAAGTGACCATCGCGCGAGGGTATTATAGCCACGAATTCTTGTAACTCTGCTGGCTTTAGGACCAGGGCATGGTATTGATTACCGGCCTTGGCCCTGTCAGCCCCCCTCAGGGATCAAAACAGAAACTTGTTAAATGTTATACCTTTGCTTGGAAAGGGTTTGAGCATAGATGAGGTTGATTGATGGGGCCTTGCTACCTAGTATGTATGAACACACTAGGTTCAGAAGATCAGGAGGTGGTTTTGGGGTTAGTGACTTTGTGCTAGCTAGTATAGGACTTGTGAATTAACCAAAGACTTCTTAGTTAATTTTTTGGAACCCTTGACATGGAAGACCAATGGGGGTATTTATGGGGAGAGAGTAAGGCTTGGTTAAGGGCCAAACAAGCCCTTAGGACCAGCCACTAAGGCTGGTCACAACTTGGTTGTGAGGCTAGCCAACAAGGTGAGAGAGTGGGTGGGAGTTTGCATGGGGCTAGGACCTGCCAGCACGCCGTTCAGCTGAGGAGAACGGGGTTCCAGCCCATGGGAACCCATGTGCCAAACAATCATCACCAGTCCAGCTGGATTCTGTGAAAGGGACAGGTGGGAACCATCGCGCGAGTGTCCATGAACGTCGCGCGAGGATCAACAGTCAATAGTTTGACTTTGACTACACGTGGCAGGCTGAGTATCGCGTGAGGGACAAGAAGACTCGCGCGAAGTTCAACTCTGGACTTAGGGTTTGACTGAAGGTTCAGAAGGGTTTGAAAGGTTCAAGTAAGGTTTCTGAGCGTTCCAAGCCTAATCCAATTCCAACCCAAGCTCGTTTGATCCGATTTCATCATCGGGAAACAAGAAAATCGTAAAAATAAGTAAAACGATTGGGAGACCCAGTTTGGGGTCTATAGTAGTCCCTCTTTGACGGCACGCGGAGCACCATTGACCAGCACGGGTAACGCCAAAGATTTCTAGACACCCACCAAATCGCCAAAAGCCGATTAAATGGAAAAGGCAAGAGTATATAAAAATACCGTGCACCAAGGGGAGAGATTGGAAGTTGGACGGATAGATCGCCGTCTGATTGATGGTTGGACGGATAGATCGTCATTGCTGTTTCGATCGGACGGATAGATCGTCAGTTGGTTGATCGGACGGATAGATCGTCATTGTTGATTGATAGGACGGATAGATCGTCACCTGTTGATTGATAGGACGGATAGATCGTCTGTTGATTGATAGGACGGATAGATCGTCATTGTTGATTGATCGGACGGATAGATCGTCATTGTTGGTTGATAGGACGGATAGATCGTCATTGATTGATAGGACGGATAGATCGTCATTGTTGATTGATAGGACGGATAGATCGTCAGCTGTTGATTGATCGGACGGATAGATCGTCGCCGTTGATTGATCGGACGGATAGATCGTCGGTGATTGAAGATCGGACTGCTGGGGATAAAAATCTTTGGGTTTTGAAGACAAAACCTTCAAAATGACCTCAAATTTATCGTTCAACATATCGAAAGGCTATGGATCCCAAAGAGGGATGTAATTGAGATCGGGCCAGACTCAGAATCTGGATCGGGCCTGAGGCCCAAGGGGTAGTGTCGCGCGACACTCACGAACCGTCGCGCGAGTGTATAAAGTTAGGGCTTGGGTCTGGACAGGCCCAGACCCGGCCCAAACCCGTTCCATTTGTTTAAACGTCCGCAGGACGTTACAGAAATCACAGCAGTTTCAAATTCTCAGAACTCCTTCCCTCTCTCATCTCTCCTCTCAAATCTCCTTCAAACCTTCTCAAATCTTGATTCCACTCATAAAACCCTACGAACCCACCCTTGATCGTCCACTTATGGCAGACCACGGCAGTGGGGAGGGCGGAGGAGAAGTCGTTGATCAACCGGAGGATCAAGGAGGTCCAACAAGCATCGAAACGAGGGACCAGGCACCGGCGGAGGCCACCGCAGGGGCCGGTGCAGTGGTTGCAGGCGGCGGAGACGGCGAAGAGGGCCACGAGCAGGTGACTGGTGGCGGCGAGAACAGTCGCGCGGCAGAGCCAGACTGGGGGAGCTGAGGAAGTAGAGGCTGCTGTCGAGCCATTGGGGTCGAGCATGGCAGAGGAAGGCTCGGTGGTGTCCGGTGTGAGTCCGGGAAACGCCGGGGACATTGGTGCAGGAGAGCATCATCGCGCGACAGAGGAGGAGCCTCGCGCGATGGTTGATGCTGGAGGAGGCAGTGGCAGTGCAAGAGGTGATGACACGGTTGAACCGTCCGGGTCCCCGCCGAGAGATTTGGCGAAGGGTAAAAGCGTTGTGGATGCAGAGGCGGAGGTTACAGAGACTCCGGTTGAGGTCCGAGAGGAGGACATTTTGTTTCGGCCGGAGTCGACCGCGGCCACGTCGTCGAGACACGTGCCGATTACGAAGTACGATGTCGCCGAACACCTTCCAGATGAAATGTTGGCGAAACTGTTGGAGGATAACCCCTTGGTCGGGGAAATAGTTTTGAGGGCCAAGGAGGACCGGGCAAGGGCCGTCGCTGCATCGGAGGCGGCAGAGCGATCCGAGAGAGAGAGACTGGAGAGAGAGGAGCTCCTGAGGGACGCAGAGGCTGAGGAGAGAGCCCGAGTTGAGGCGCAGGGGCCTAGGGTCACGGCCGTGGAGGAGGCGAAGAACACGAGTCGGCCGGGCTTTTCAGCGGAGGCATACGTGCTTCCTATACCACACCTTTTTGTGCCGTCGGGCGTTGCGGCTCGCGCACCGTCGCGGAGGGATTACGACGACGAGTTGGTGTTGAGGGATCCCCGGTTCCATATTGCAACGACGTGGATGGAGGTATATTCCCGGAAAACACCTTTTGTAATTTGATATCGATGTCCTTGCTTTGATAGTTCACATTCGATACTTGCTTAGAACATGCTTGAACTCTTAGAATTGCATGAACGATCTTGCGAACCATAGCATGCTAAGGCCACGTATTTCTGTAGTAGAGGCCCAATGCGTAATAACTTGAACCAACCATTCGTTGTAGGCTTTATTGATCACCTAGAACTTGAAAATGAGAACTCCGTATGCTCGGGAATCTAGAATAGCGCACCGAACTCCCAAGTTGAGGAATGGCATAGAACTGAGGCCAAACGTATGCCCTAGGCTCCATTGATTACCTAGAACTTGAAAGTGAATTCCCTGTATACTGATGAACTCTTCTCTGCTTGTCTTTGTATCTGAAACAGGCTGGAGCTGAACAGAGGGACCTTCGCGGCTTCGGGGGCGCGTGTGCGTCTTTGCAGCTGTACGAGGGGTTGCCAGGGAGAGTGAGGCGGCTGGTAGACGAGGCGGGCTTTGGGGAGTTCGTGCGGACTTTGACCCCAGTGAGGATTGATCATGCCGTCCTCGTTGCACTTGCTGAGAGGTGGAGGGATACCACCAATACCTTCCACCTACCTCCTGGGGAGATGACAGTGACGCCTGCTGACTTCGCAGCGATCACAGGGCTGAGGGTCGGGGGCGAGCCCATCCCGTTTGACTCAGGGATCCAGGAGGATCGAGCTGCGCTGGAGTGGTTTCTGGGCAGAGTGCCCAAGGTAGAGGGAGGGATGGCGAGGTACGACCAGTTCAAGGGTTACCTGAGAGAGGAGGTGTCAAGTGACCGGGAGGCGGAGCAGATGGCCCGGGCGTTTCTGCTGTACTTGTTTGGTGCCACACTGTACCCAAACAGGCGGAGCAATGTGCACCTATCCTACTTGCCAGCGTTGAGGGACTTGAGGACAGCCTCGCGCTTTGACTGGGGCGGAGCAGCTCTTGGGACAGCCTACCTCTTTTTTGGCGACTCGTCGAGGACGGGAAAGAGCACAGCCGGCTACTGGAGGGTGTGGGAGGTACAATTCTAACTCTTTTAAGCACAATTTGATTATGCTCGTCCAATGTTCAGTTCGCTTGACTGCTTTGATTTCAAATACCGTACGCCTATGCCTTGACTAATGTTTGAACTTGTCTAAACATTGCAGCTTTGGGCTTACGAGGTCTTGCGGATGTATCCACCAGAGTGCAAGCATCCCGACTTGAGTGCTCTCCCTCGTGCGCTGAAGTGGAGCAAGGAGAGTATGGGAAAGAAGGAAGGGAGAGGCGAACTCAACGCCTTCAGATTGTACCTGGACGAGCTCAGGGCCTCACAGGTATGAACACACAATCACAAGTATTAGACGTGTATTCGTTTCACTGCTTTAATGCTGTCGCTGATCAATTGCTTGTATTGCTTGTTTGCTCTGAATTGCAGGTCAATTGGGATCCCTGGAGAAGGGCAGGGCCAGAGCCAGAGTACTTGGCCAGGAGCAGAGCTGTCACGGCCAGCAGGGCACTGTTAGAGTCTGCTTTTGGTTGGCAGTGGTACTTAGGAGACCGAGTGACGCGCCAGTCGCTTGGCTATCCTGAGTTTTGGGTGCCAGGGCCGCTACCACCCCGAGCTTCACACACGGGAGAGTACACGCGGGCCGAGCTGGAGAGGTACACGCGGCCGGATATCGAGCTTGAGCGGTACCTGCGTCCTGGTAGAGACTATGCAGTCTACCAGCGAGACTTCCTGGCGGGTCCACTGGGGATCCGTGGTCGGAGAGAGGCACGAGGCCAGGCCGCAGAGGCTGCTGAGGAGAGGAGAGCAGCCAGAGAGGGACGGAGAGGAGGTGAGAGCCAGGCCCGGCGAGCCTCGAGCGGACCGGCCGTTGGCGGACTTCCTGCGCTGTTGTGGAGGATTCCCGTTGTTGACAGCCAGGGGAATCCTGCAGAGTTTCAGTTAGCGCCTGCGAGGACAGAGCCTGCTCCTGTGACCGTGTCGGTAAGAATCAGCCTTCCATATTTCTTTTGAACTTTAAGTGCTTGAATTATCTGCCGAATAGTCTGATGAACTTGAATTGCATGCAGGTGCCGATTGAGTGGGTGAACGAAGCCGTTCGACGCATGCTAGCGTTGGAGAATGCAGTGAGAAAGGCAGCGAGCGGCACGCCACTGGAGTTGCAGTACCAGGCACCGACGTCACAGCCGACTCAGCCAGCCGTTGTTCAAAGGACTCAGGTATGAAAACGATACATTCCAGCTTTCGATACATTCCTGCTTTCGATACATTCCTGCTTTCGATACATTCCTGCTTCGATAGCCTGATAGAGTGTACCTGCTTTCAATACAGAAATACAACATGTGCAATAGATACTGATGCTTTGAAATGCAATGATAATGCAGGTGGAGGGGAAGAGGAACCCTAGGCGGAAGAGTACGCGAGATCCGCCACCGAAGAAGGTGGTGGCACAGAAATCCGCGCCTCCGGTTACCACCACGCGGCGACAGACGAGGGGTTTACAGACAGCGCGTGCACGCGAGGAGGAGGCCAAGCAGGCCGCGAGGCAAGCTGAGCTTCGGTACCAGCTGAAGAGGCGCGAGAAGCAGACATTGGAGAAGCCGGGCCCAGCTCGCAGACCGAGACTGGTCATGAGTCCGACTTCCGAGGACGAGGAAGGAGAGGATGAGGAAGAAGCGGCAGAAGAAGAGGGTGAGGAGCACTCGTCCACCAGCAGTGGCTCTGACGACTCCATCGACGATCCGAGGTATAGGGATGATCCTCGGGAGCTGCACGATACTTCAGACAGTGACGAGGGACCTGAGGAGCGCTGACGAGACCTTCGTTATCCCTTTTGCTTTTGATTTAGGGCCTGCGTGCCCAAGTAGATAGCTTTTGACAGATAGATATTTCGAGAGCCTGCGTGCCTCTTTTTTGATTAGTGGGCGCATGTGCCCTGTTTTGACTTGGTAGCTTTGATCGGCCGAGGGCCATAGATACAGTAGTTCCCTTTTGCTTTTGAGATGGATAGATCATGGTTTAGTATATAAAAGTTGCATTCTAAGGTTTTATAGATTCTCATTGTGCATAAGAATCAGTAAAACCCGCCACTAATACCAAACTTGTATTGACAATACGTCGAGACTACACACAGACACGTATGAGTGTATAAAACAGCCTAGTTCCGAAAGAAAAAGGCAAAATACCCTAAGACACAACCAGGATACGAGGATACGGGAAACAATGAAACTTTGGGTATTAATACACCAAAACCCACAATGCCTTGGAAGGGACGAAAACGACACCTTCAACCGATAAACGGTGGCCAACATGGCCTGCGCCAATTGACAAACTCGAATGAAACGCCTCAAGAATGGACTTATACCGCAAAAATGGTATAAAACATCGAAAAATGACTCGATTATGTCCCGGACTGAAACCGACACCTCCATACAGTCACTCAAGGTCCACATGACCCGTATGGCATGACCAAAATAAGCTAGAATCGCCGAAACGAGTTTCGGACTTCCGAAACCTCGGTTTGAACTTGGAATGGGCCTCCGAGTGTCCAAAAACTTCGTCGAGCATGGCATTCGGGATCCGATGCTTGGGTACAGCCACCTATGCCCATAATGACTTGCTGGAATCATCAAAAGCACCAACTGACCTCTGGAATGGAAAACGACCAATTTTGGACAGTAGCTGCTGAAAGCTGTCAAAAACTGCAGACCAACCATCGCGCGATGGTATCGAAATATCGCGCGAGGATCTTATGTCGCGCGATGCATTGAGAGTGTCGCGCGAGAGTCAACCCCTGCTAAGCAGCCTTTGTTTGACCAAATTATTGGCATGGAGCTGTTCATAACTTCCACGTCTTGAAAGTTGTTCTGGGCTTGCAGAAGGAAGGCTGTCCTGCCATGCAAGGTGGTAGGACACCTATGCCTTGGTCTCACCAACTTCTTGGCTATTTGAAGCAAGATTTTTTAGACATAATGAATTACACACCCTTTTCTCAACTTAACTAAGATGGGAGATTCACTAATGGAAGCCCTTGATCCTTGGCTAATGAGGGAGGAAACCATAAATTGGGAAAGTCCCCGGTCTCGCTGTTTATTCTCAATCCGAGATCTCCGATTTGCTCGGCCATGCGTTGAACTCATCCAAGCCGCGTTGCCTTTCTGGGATCCCGTTGTGCACGTCTTCCGGTTCCGCGAAGACGAAATGTGCCCCACGATAGAAGAGTTCCAGGCATACGCCCCGGGGTTTGCCAATCTAGACGTTCTCGCTGTGCCGCCCGTCCATGAGGACATGGGGCAAATTCTGCGGGAAAAACTCAATATTCCGGCGGCGTTGACAACCAGCATTATTCGAAACGGCGAGCTCAACATTCTTCGCCTAATTGAGCTATACGGCCCGGAGGCCGGTCTGGGAGACTATGTCGGGGAATCTCAACGACGCTTCGTCCTATCCATATGCGCACTGGCCGCGTATATGCTGGTTCCCGTTGATGGAGGGGTAAATCCCAAGTTGGTGAGCATTGCCTTGCAAATGGATAATGGGAGGAACATCATGCCCGCGGTCCTGGCGGAGACGCTCTTAGGTTTGGACATGCTGAAGCTCGGGCAAGCCGATTCCTTTAGCGGATGTCCTATCCTGCTCCAGGTAAATTCCCATTCGACATAATTTCTTGCATTTTCGGTTTCAATCCAAATGCTTGGGTTGTATTTGATTTCTGACTGATCCTCCGTTCTCATGCAGCTCTGGCTGGCAGACAAAATCGGGGTTCTGGAAGAGCCACAGGCTGGCTTTGAAGAGTTTCCCAGACTGTTGGTCGCGAGACCGATGATATTCCCTGACTTGCCGGTGGAGATATGGTTTGCCTATCTGAACGATCTGCATTCTGAAGATATAGTCTGGAGATGCCTCTGGTTAAACCTCCCAGCAATGACGCTCAAATCGGCGGGATACAAGAGAGTAATACTCGCCGGCCTGACGAGCTTCACCTTTTACATTCCCGGGCGTACGCTCCGCCAGCTTGGAAGGAGCCAAGGATACAAGCGGTATGGAGCGGAAGACTTTGACATCCCCGTGTTCACCTCTTGGGATTTGCGTTGCCACAGAGACAACTGGGGCGATAGGACGCTGAAGGAATCAGTTCCAGATTTCAGAACGTGGCTGGAAAAGCGCTACGTAAGATGGCTCCGTGTTGAAGTTGAGGCGAGACTGAGGGGATATTTCTGAATCCCGTGGGAAAACAAATTGTAATTAGTAAGGCCATTAGGCTCCGCCTTTCAGTACTTGCTCTGTAAATTGTATGCCACCTTGCCCGGCTTGATCGGCTAAATAAAACCTTTGAATTATCCGGCGATTATTCCTTCGAGGGACCGAATCTGTCATTGAACACGTAATTCGACGAAACAACGCTTCGACGTAGTCATAAATACTCATAATGACCTACTGGAAGCATCAGAATTCCAAAATCTGGTACGAGTCAAAATCCGAATAACCCCAAAAAGGCAGTAGCCTGACCTGCTGTGTCGATTTAAACTTAACACTCGCGCGAGCTATAAAGACCATCGCGCGAATAGGGACAGTCGCGCGAGACTCCATAACCCTCGCGCGATGGAGAATTCCTGTTACAGTAGCCAGCTTTGACTCATTCGGACAAAAAAGGGTGGCAGGCTTTGTCGGCAGGTCTGGGCGTGCAGGGGGTTCCTGGCCTTTCCCAGAGATGTTCCCTTGATTTTTAGCAAATGGGGGGACACCTTGCAAGGCCACCTCATCAAGTAGGAAAGGTATCCTTCCTTCCTTGGCCTATAAAGAGGGATAAGCCCCTGAATGAAAGGTGTGCCTCCGTGGGAAATTTCCAGTACTATTCCCCAAATGGCAAGTCATCTTCCCACCTTAATCAGCTCGTGGCTCGAAGAATTTGTCGCGAGCGACTGGCTATGCTTCCGTTCCCACGGGTTAGCAGCCTTTCGCTTCTTAAAAAGTGTAAGGCTCCGCCCCGAAATCCTAAGAGCAGCCTTGCAGTTTTGGGACCGGGACGTCCATGTGTTTCGATTCGGGGACAACGAGTTGTGTCCGACCGTTGAAGAATTCCAAGCATATCTCCAAGGCTTCGCTTCGAGCGTGATTGTCGTGCCACCTTACAGGCAAAGCATGTCAAAGCTGTTGAAGACGCGTCTAAGCATTTCCCGAGGTGCAGCGGAGGGCCTGTTGATCGGCGGACAAATAAACATTGCGCGCCTAATGGAATGGTACGGACCTGACGGCGATCCGGCAGACATGGTTCTGCAGTCTCGACGTCGATTCGCCATGTCAATCGGCATATTGGCTGCGTACCTGCTAGTGTCTCCGTACGGACGGCCTGACCCCTCGTTGGTACACGTGGCTGCGGAGATGGGCGCTCGGAAGAACGTGGCGCCTTTGGTGCTCGCTGAGACACTCATTGGCTTGGATTTGGTAGTTACAGGTCAGACAAACACATTCGGTGGCAGTCCAATCCTGTTACAGGTAAACTCAGCTCACCTTTTTCCAGTTTTCACACAGTCTGTTTTTACCTCGACTCTCGGCTAAGGCTGTATAGTAGCTCCTTACTTGTTTTCTTTCGCTCGGGATTATGTGGCTCCTTACTTGTCTTTTCGCTCATGCAGTTGTGGCTATGTGACAAGCTTGGACTAATCTCGGCTCCTGAAGCGAACTGGCCCCGTCTGCCCGGGCGGATGCATCAAAGGGGGATGCTGTATCCAGAAATGTCTGAGGAGGAGTGGTACACCTTTATGAGAGAGATGTCTCCGCGCGAGATCATTTGGCGGCACAGGGCCTTGAATATCCCGGATATGGCTCTGCACTCTGCAGGTTTTGAGAGAATGGTGATTGCTGGGCTGTCCAACTTCACATTCTACATTCCAGGTCGCATCCTGCGGCAACTGGGCATGAGCCAAGGCTTTCATCGAGCCGGGACAGAGGACTTCCACATTCCAGCTTTTACAGCCCAACATCTGGCGGGGTATGAACACAACTGGGGTTTGAGAGAACTCGGAGGAGCAGAGGACGACTTTAGCACAAGACTCAAACATCGCTATGTAGCATGGTTAAGAGAAGAGGTAGAAAGCAGGCAAAATGCAGACTGACTCCTAACCCAAATCCAATGACCTAGAATAAGCTGTGAGCCCGTGAGGGCCTCTTAGCATTTTGTTCTGTTTTTTATGCTTTACCGTTTTTCTTAGGGCTCTGCTCGGCCTATGTATAGAAATAATAGTTTTGAATAAAGGTGAAAGATTAAGAATTTTTCCCTTTTGGGTTCAAGCGTTGAACGCCACGTCGAATGAATGTTGAGACACACTCCGGAACGGAAAACCTAGATCGAGTTGATTGATTGTGACCGAATCTCACTGAGAGATTGCCTACGTATCCCAAGCTAGGGAATCAGGTCAAGACGTAGTTCAGGCTACGGTTCGACAGGGTATGAATCAAGACGTAGTTCAGGCTACGGTTCGACAGGGTATGACCGAGTCCCAAAGAGAGACTGCCTACGTATCCCCAGCTAGGGAATCAGGTCAAAACGTAGTTCAGGCGAAGGTTCGCTCGTGTGTTTTGGCTCTCCTTTTGCGCTCTAATTTTTGCCTAGGGCTGCCTTTGCAGGTTTCCAGCCTAGCGAGCTTTGATTGAATGCCTTTTTGCCTAAACTGCCCCCTTGGGTTTTCAGTCTAGCAGGCTTGCTCTAATTTTTGCTTGGGACCGCCCACCCTTGTGGTTTTCGGCCCAACGAGCTTCTCTCAAGGGTAGTAACGTTTAAGCTGATCCAGGTTGACCAGAGTGTTGAACTCGTTGCCGTCTAGATCGCTGAGCTGAGCTCCCGAGAGGATGGTCTTGATGATGTAAGGCCCCGAGCGCTTCGAACGGAACTTACCCCGTGGATCGAAGATGGGAGCCCGGATTTCCTTTGTAACCATGTCCCCTTCACCAAGTCACGAGACTTTACTTTCTTGTTGAATGCCCGAGCAATCCTGCGTTGATACCCCTGAACGTGATACAAGGAACGGAGCCTTCTCTCGTCGAAGAGCATGAGTTCGACAAACCTCCCGCTAAGCCATTCGGACTCCGCGAGTTCACATTCAGCCATGATCCTCAAAGTCGGCACTTCCAGCTCGACGGGAAGGACAGCTTCCATCCCGTAAACCAGAGAAAAAGGGGTTGCCCCTGTCGATGTTCGAATTGACGTGCGGTATCCCCAAAGAGCTAGAGGCAGTTGCTCGGCGGACTCAGCAGATTTCTTGATGATAGTCTCGATGTTCTTGTTGGCTACTATTCGTCTGAGGGCGATAGATCGTTGAGTGATGAACCTGGATTTGGAATTCTTCGAAAAGCTCCAGCAGCACCCTGCCTTTGAAATGGACCCCATTGTCGAGAAACAACGCTGCGGAACCCCCATACGATAGATGATGTTCTTCGGATAAAGGAGCAACTTTGAACCGCCGCCGTCGTCGAGTCTTGTAAGATTCAGCCTCGACCACTTGGTGAAGTAATCTATTGCCACCAAAATGAACCGATGCCCGTTCGAAGCAGAAGGCTTGATCATGCCGATAACATCGATGCCCCAAACGGAGAACGGCCAAGGCGATGTCATGCCAAACAGTTTAGAAGGAGGGACGTGCATGAGATTGGCATGGATCTGACACCTATGGCAGCGGCGCACATAATCCACACACTGGGACTCCATGGTAGACCAAAAGTATCCCTGACGTAAGATTTTCCTGGCAAGCATGACCCCGCTCATGTGGGGGCCACAAATTCCTTCGTGAATTTCTTCCATGATTTTGATGGCCTCAGCGCCGTTGACACAGAGCTTATGCATTCCGCAGTGAGATCTCCGATACAGTCTCCCGCCACAGATAATGTACTGAGCGGCCATTCTTCGGAGCGCTGCTCGGTCCTTTTTGGTGGCGTCGGCCGGAAACTGACCACTTTCGACGAAGTTCCAGATATCGTGATACCAAGGTAGGCCGTCATCGACATCATCGACGGCGTTGATGTATTGATAAGCAGGCAAGTCCCGCTGTTCAATTAGAATAGGACGAAGCTTGATACACCAACCGGAAGCTCGACCATGGAAGCCAGAGTTGCTAGAGCATCGGCGAACTGGTTCTTCATCCGAGGGATGTGCGTGAACGTGACCTTGTTGAAGCGAGGAATGAGGTCCTCCAAGTCTTGGTGATAAGGCTTCAATCTGTCCTCCCGAACTTTCCAGTCCCCGTTAGCCTGAGAAACGACAAGGTTGGAGTCACCAATAACCTCAAGCCTTACACCAAGCGTAAGAGCAGCTTCCATGCCAACAATGCAGGCCTCATATTCAGCTTGATTGTTCGTGACATCGAAATTGAGTTTGAATGCAAGCGGAATATGAGCACCATCGGGGGTTATAAGCAAAACCCCAATCCCGTATCCCTTTCGATTGGCTGCCCCATCAAAGTAAAGAGTCCAGGTGTCTTCCACCACTGCCATCACTCCTTCATCTGGAAATGTAAAATCTGAGTCCTCTGGCCCTTCGACGGGATGATCAGCCAAAAATTCGGCGACTGCGCGCCCTTTGACGGATTTCCTTGTGACATATTCGAGGTCGAACTCTGCGAGCAATAGCAACCAACGTGCTAACTTACCAGTAAGCGCAGGTTTCTCAAACAGGTACTTGAGAGGATCCATTCGAGAAATCAACTTCACTGGGTAAGCCAGCATGTAGTGTCTTAATTTCTTGGACGCCCAAACAAGAGCCCAACATGTCTTCTCGAGAGCGGTATAGCGTTCTTCAGCGCCAACCATCTTCTTGCTCAGGTAGTAAATGGCTTTCTCGACTCCTTTTCCTCCTTCTTGAGCCAGCAAACACCCCATAGACGAAGGATTCACGGACAAGTAAAGTATCAAGGGTTTCCCCGGCACTGGTGGCATCAAAACCGGAGGGTTCTGCAGATATGTTTGAATGGAGGTGAAGGCTGCCTGGCACTTGTCTGTCCAAACGAATGGGGTATTCTTCTTCAATAAACGAAACATCGGCTCGCAAGTTAGTGTCAACTTGGCGATGAATCTGCTGATGAATTGTATCTTTCCCAAAAAGCTTCGCACTCCCTTTTCAGAATCTGGCGGCTCCATCTCGAGGACCGCTTTGATTTTGGAGGGGTCGACCTCGATCCCACGAGAAGTGATCATGAAACCGAGCATCTTGCCGGCCGTAACCCCGAAGGTGCATTTCTGAGGATTCAGACGCATACGGAACTTTCGCAATCTCCCGAAGAACTTCCTAAGTACAGGAAGATGACCTTCTCGAGTTTTGGATTTGGCGATCATGTCATCGACGTAGACCTCGACTTCTTTGTGCATCATATCATGCAGGATAGTGGTAGCAGCTCGCTGATAAGTAGGCCCAGCATTCTTCAACCCAAAAGGCATGACCAAGTAGCAATAAGTCCCCCATTCAGTGATGAACGTGGTTTTCTCGCGGTCCTCGGGCGCCATGAGAATTTGGTTGTAGCCAGAGAAGCCATCCATAAATGAGAGCAAAGCATGCCCCGCCGTGTTGTCTACAAGCACATCGATGTGTGGCAAGGGAAAGTCGTCTTTGGGGCTCGCTTTGTTCAAATCCCGAAAGTCAACGCAAACTCGAATTTGGCCATTCTTCTTAGGAACAGGGACAATATTGGCAACCCACGTGGGATACTGAGAGACCATGAGAAAACCAGCGTCAATCTGCTTGGTAACCTCCTCCTTAATCTTCTGAACCCAATCTGGCCTCATCCGCCGGAGTTTCTGTTTCACAGGCTTGGCATTAGGGAACAAAGGAATGTGATGCTCCACGATCTCGGGATCGATTCCGGGCATATCTCGATGAGACCACGCAAAAACGTCACTGAACTCGGTGAGCAGCTCTTTGAAGTCATGATGTTCCTCCGGGGAAAGTGTGGAGCCCACTTGAACCATTCGGGGATCATTTTCATCTTTCAAATTTATAGAAACTATTTCTTCTTTTAATGGCTGAGCATGCCTTTCGTCTTCCCTTTCGATGAAGGCACGGATTTCCTTGGGAATGTCCCCATCGAAATCTATCCCCTCATCGTCAGGGTCGACACAGTTTATATAAAGATCATTGAAATAGTCAGAAGATGCTTCGTTCATTTCACAAGCCCCTGAAGGGTCACCAAGTACAAGAGAGTCGAACTCCTATGACGTGGAGGGCCTAAAGGCACAAACTCCGACTCAGAGCTAGACTTGGAGGACGAGACAGACTCAGACTCAGACTCAGACTCAGACTCAGACATGTCGTCAATACAAGTCAGGCGTGGCTTGAAAATGCAATTATTCAAAGAGCCCTCGGCTTTCACAATGAGAGAGGTGGGATCCTCAAGGGCGTCGGGCCCGAGCATGAGCACTTCGGCTTCTTGAGCTTCCCAACCAAACCCACTTGGGAGAATTCGTGGAACAATAGCTCCAAGCTCCCTTGGATCCCAGCCAGTCAGTCTTGATCTTCACCCGATTAAGCTTCCTCTTGAATTCCTCTTTTGCTGGTTCATCATCACCCTCCCAAGTGTCGGCGGCGAAGATCTCAAACCCAGGCAGCAGCCCCGGTTTTGGAATGAACGAAGGGCTCAGCCTGCCATCCAGTGTAAGCGGCATTTCCGACTTTCACGCACAAATTTGGGACCACTGCAGAGAGGGTTCGAGGTTTTCCCATATATTTCCTTCGTTTGGCATCTTTGGCAGAGGCGATATACCCCAAACCAAAGCGGCCCTCGTTGAAAGGAAAAGTAGGGAACTCGGGACCCCTTGTCGGCGAGAACCTAACCAATGCCCGGAAAGTGAGACATCCTTCTCATAATGTCGAGCGCCGATAGAGCTTATGAGGAAATTCCCGTCCACATTGATGGCCATTACTATGCCGAAGTATCGAAAGAGAAACCCCCGAGTCGACGTCTTCTTCGCCGTGTTGAATCCCCAGAACAGGAGTCCCGTCTTCCTTGAGCGGGCGGATGCCAGCCCCGCAGATGGTTAGAGTACCGGTGGGTAGTCCCAAGAATGACCTTTTGGTGGAGAGTAGATGGCACGACCATGATGTCGGACCGATGAAGCCATGGCCCTGCCCAACAAAAGATTGAAAGTTGCGGGAATGTCCACAAACATGGAATTCCACGTCCATCTCAAAACCCTCAGCGCATCGAGTTTGAGTTTCAAGATACCTTCGACCACGCGACGGGTGCCGTCGTATGCCTTGACAGCTAGATTAGAAGGGGCCAGATCCTTCTTGGTGAGTCCCAGACGATAAGCGACCCGCAGAGGGCAGACATTGATGGCGGAGCCGTTGTCAATAAGAACGGTCGGGACCCAGAGTCCTCGACACTTGACGGTGATGTGTAGAGGGCGATTGTGGTCGACTCCTTCAACTGGCAGATCTTTGTCCGTGAAGATCACCGTATGCTTGGAGGTTGGAGGGAGGATGAGAGATATCATTGCCTCCGGCGTGACGTCGGCCTGGACTTCAAGGCGGGATAGGGCGTGACGTGACACAGCCTCTGACGATGCTCCTTGGACGAACAGATCAGTCCCCAGATGAAAATAGCGGCAGGAATCCGCTCAAGCTGCCGTTGAACTAGATCAGGAACTGGATTGCCGGTTGATACCTCAAGAGGTGCAGACTTTGGGAAAGAAACAGGCTCGTTCCTTTGATTAGCGGGATTGGAGGAATTCCCGGCCTGTAGATTAGCAGGCTGAAAAATCCGTCCACTCCTTGTAATATTGTGAACGTTTCCCAAAGAGGGGACAAGTTGAGGACTTTCCTTTGCATCCCAGAGATCAGCAGGGACATCTCCTAGTTTGCGCTTCCCCTTGTCAGTAGTCAGTGTGGAGACGGGCACTTTCATGTCCAAACCCAAATCTTCAGCCAGATCCTGCTCAAGTCTTTCACCGCAGCCACTTCAACAACAGGCTCCGGATTTGCAATAAAGGGAACATCCCAAAGACCAGTGTCAGCCAGGGTACGATTGACAGCCCAGACTTCATTCCCAACTTGGACATCCACTATATCGTTAACTTCCCACAGATTAGCAGGCGGAGCACGGTCCGTGACCATGATACTGCAATCCCTGTTGTTGGGGTAAGGCACCTGAGGGCGCGGATTTTCTTCATCGACGATGTAGGAACAAGGGTCATGGTCAGTGTCGGGGTTAGTATCACAAACAGAAACAAAGACCGAACCAAAGAGGGAAATGTGGTCTCCCAACATCCGTAAGTCATCCTGGACAAGTTCATCCTCTGCATAGTGAAGCATGTAGTCCGGCGTGGCATAGCCTTGTAGAGGATTAGGGTCGACATTCATGGGGGCAAACCAGGTCGGCTCAGGATCCCAATAATATTCCGCCTCGGGTGCTAGAGGTTCGATCGGGTTGAATAGCACGTTCAAGGAAAAACCGTCCAACGGGTCAAACAAAGCCGCTTCATAACCGGCCAACCAGCCATCATACCAGGCTTGATCGAATGGGACATTTCCGGGCTGCGGAGGAATCCCGTTCATTCCAAGGGTGGACCACTCGTTGAGGAGAGGAGCGGCATAGTCCCAATGGTCTGCTATGGCCCAGCCAGTGGCTTGCATGTTGTTGTTCGAGGGAGGCACCCAAGGCTGATAAGGATCAAGAAATGGGCCAGCAATGGTTGCGTACGGGCTGTCAAGCGACGAGGCAGAGTTGATTTGCACAGCAGGGATTGACCGTTCGGAGACAGGCGAAGCAGCTTGTGAAAGTTCCGAAGGTGCATCGATATCAACAACTTGGCCTTCAACCAATTGTATGTAAGAAACCTCGGCGGACGGCTCGAGCGGGAAAGGCACGACGGGCCTGGGTTGATCGGTTGAGGCTATATAGTCAGTGGGGTTAAATATGGTGGAGCTAGGGTTGATATAAGTGGAGCTGAGGGATATCTGGCTGATATGCGGTACAGCGTTGTGCTTAGGGAGAGAGTTGGCGATGACATTGGGTTTCTGAGGTGGTGGAGGGGTTTCCAGCGTGCCATCGTCAATGAGATCCTGGATCGCATGACGGAGGCGAAAGCAGGAGTCAGTGAGATGACCCGCTTGTAGAGTAAAGGTTGGCCTTGAAGCCAGGTGAAGGGTTCTTGGGTAAAGGGGTTGGATCTAGGGGCTTGAGATGCCCTGACTTGACCAACTTCTCTAAGACCGAGGACAGAGGTGCCTCGATGGCGGAGAAGCTGCGAGGTTGGTTTCGAGGTCGGTTGTTCTGCGGACTCTGAACTTGGTTGATATCCATGACGCGGTTAGCAGCGCCGGAGGAAGCGGCATTAGTGCCGGCAGTGGCCGTGCTGGAGTAAGTCCCCGTCCCAAACAGTGCACTGGCATTTCCGGAATAAGCCCGAGGTTTCGACTTGGGGGTGTGCGAGGATTCACCCTTCGATAGAATTCCACTTTGCAGAGCGTCTTCGATGGCCAGGCCGGAGTCGAAGAAGGTTTCGAAGTTGGCAGACGCCTGAGCTAGAACCAAGTGCCTAGCGTAGTCTGGTTGGAGGTTGCGGGAAATGATACGGAGCTGATCCTTCTCGCTCGGGCGATCAGTCATCTGCGCAGCCTTAGCTCTCCACCTTTTGACAAAGTCTGCGAAGGTTTCCTTAGCCTCCATCTTGGTGGATTCAAGTTCCCGAGTAGTCATTTTTAGCTGGGAGTTGTAATTGTACTGCGAAATAAACGCAGTCCCAATGTCTTCCCAAGTCCTCCTCTTGGCAATGTCGAGTGACAAGAACCAATGGAAAGCAGGGCCCGAGAGGGTCTGAGGAAAGAGCTGTGACATGGCCTCCGGCTCAACAGAAAGAAGCTTCATGGCGGCATGGTAGCTGTAGAGATGAGTCCTGGGGTCGCCGCTCCCGTCAAACTTAGCCAAATCCGGCATTTTGAACTTTTCAGGAAGCTTGGCGTTGGGATACAGGCAAAGGCGATCCAGATCGATCCCTCCGGCACTGATCTTTTCCGTCTTGGCAATGGATTCCTCCAGTTTGGCCATCTTGGCCATGAGCGCGACCATTTCCGGATTCGGAGCTGGTCCTTTTGGATTAGGAGGCAGCCTGCCGCCTGCGAGATTTGCAGCGGGTCTGCGAGCTTCCCTCGGATTCAAGACTATGAGACGTCCGGCGTGAAGTGGATCTGGGACCAAGATAGGCTGCTCTTGGTCAGACTCATCGTCCCCACCTTCTTCCTCGAGAGGGGGTGGAAGGCGAGTGTGGATGAGGTCATTCAGGCGAGCGATGTTAGTGTCGGTCTGAGCTGCCCTCTGTTGCATAGCAGTGATGCTGTCTTGGAGGTTCATGAGCATGGCCTCCAAGGTAAGGGGTTCTGGTTGTGGCTGTTCCATCGTGACAAGTGTTTCAGAGCTGCTTGAGGCGGATACCGGGGTAGTCGGACGTCCTTCCTGTGGAGCCTGTGGTGAACCTGACTGAGAACCTGACTGAGATTCTGAGTGCTGTGCTGCTGGAGGTGAACGCGGAGAGTCTTCCGTGATGACTGACTGGGACCGTAACCTGACTAGCCTTTGAACTGTGTTACCCAGACAGCAACCTAGAGGGGGGGTGAATAGGGTTGCTAATTAAAAATTACCAATTAAAAACTACGAAGGCAAATAACTAATTAGCAAATATAGAGAGAGAGTTAAGAAGCGCAAAACCAGTTTATAGTGGTTCGGTCTGAATTTGTCCACGGTCCAGCCTACTCCACTTCTCTCCAAGTCAATCGCTTGAAGGTTCCACTAATAAAAATGAAATTACACCAGTAAGCCTTGCGGGTGCTTACAATTACCTTCACTCCTAGCTTTCCGGAGGAGCTAGACAACCGCAAGGATTTAAAGTACAAAATCCTCAAAAACCCCTTCCAAAAACAAAACTCCCTGTTTTTGGAATTACAAAACCAGTGTTTGATTTCTCAAACACTTAATCTCTCAAAGGATAATAGAATTTGTAGCTCACAATTACAACACTCCTCACAGAGTAGATATGACAACTTTTGCTCACAAATCTCTCAAAGTAATTGCATGAAAATGAAGTGTAGGAGATGATGAATATTGCTCTGCGTATTTTCTCTGGTGAAGCTTGGTGGTTCTCTTCTGTTGAAGCTTCCTTTTTATAGCAGAAAAGAAAATGAACGTTATGTTCTTTCCGTTGAATTGCAAATCTATTCTGCTCCAACTTTGATCCTCCTTAAATGCAAGAGAACGTTGAGCCGAAATTCTGCTAAGAAAGTCTTGATCTGCAACGTTTCTATTACTTAACTACAGAGCCCTGGAAGTCAACAATGGCGCTGAAGCTACAGATTGATCAATTAATGCTGAAACTAGTGAACCACATCACGAGTTGGTCGACCTCATCAATTATTTGAAAAGATCCAGATTGGATGCTATGGTGTATAAAAATGGTTTTAAAATGAATTCTTTATGGACTAATAAAAGTATGGTTTGGGCCAATGGCTTTGAAAAATTTACACGTGGGTTCACCAAAATTAAGATTGGGTCCAAGGGTTATAAATCAGTTGGTATTCATTTGCCAAAAACTAACATTATTAAGGGCTGGTAAACAGCTTGAATTCAAAGACATATTTCGGCTTAGAGAAATAATATGCTTCATGGACTAGAAAAATAACTTATCTCAAGGATTTAATAAACTTCAATAAGCTTTTAACAAAATCAATTTTGTCATTAAACATAATCAAAATCAATTATTTCTAACAATCTCCCCCTTTTTGATGATGACACAAAATATGATTTTTAAAAGTAATGATAAGTAAAAAGTGAGCGAATGCTCCCCCTACATATATGCTCCCCCTCAATGTATGCATCAACAACAATATGATCCGCGAGTAATAATTATCAGACCATAGCAAGCACATTGTAAATTAGCCCACAACAGTACAACAGTTAAAAATAGCAAGATAGATCGATTCAAACTTCTCTTTTTCTCCCCCTGTGACATCATCAAAAACAAGTAAAGCTCAGAGAGAAAGAAAAAAAATTGGCAATGGTTCCATCACCGTGCCTCTCTTGCCCCGTATCACTCTATCTTCTTATATTGAGAGCTTGGCGTCTTTGATTTTCGTATTCTCGAATAATGGCTGCTACAACGGCAGCTACAATGCCAATCCAGTACCACAGAGTATCCACATTTACATTCCACCCGAACCATGGTGGTATTCTCATTGTAAGTAACGCACACAGCAGAATGAAAATAAAGAGTTGCATCCAAAGGGTTTGGATAAACAACCTGAACTCTACTCGTTCAGCGTCTCTTTCCCAAAACTCAACTGGTAACCCTTGCGGTAAGTTTGCCATTGCTCGATTTTGAAGGATAGAAATTTGGAGAGAGTAAGGCCGAGAGAGACCGAGAGAGAAGGAGATAGATAGATGAAGAGATAGAGATTGTGTGGTTGAATTTATAGAGTATGAGAGAAGTGTGTTGAGGAAGGAAAATTTTGAATTTTGAAAATGAAGATAGGGGTTGCCGCGCCGAATAGGACAAAAATAGGGGAAGAAAATGGTGTTCGGTTACTTATTGCGGTGTCCCCTCAATGTCTCATAGAATTGAATGTAGTGTGTTCGGAGTATGATCTATTAAACACTATGATAGTAAGTACTCCAAAAAAAATGATTAGACGAGTAATACTAATTTTAACTAAAAATCCCCAAAAATATTTAGAATGGATTAGACATCCCGAGTTCTCTTCGGATAAAACAAAATTGTTCTTCAATAAGGGGTTTTGTAAAAATATCTGCCAATTGCTTGTCGGTACTGACAAAATCAAGAACGATATCCCCTTTTTGAACATGATCGCGTATAAAATGATGTCTAATTTCAATATGTTTTGTTCGAGAATGTTGAATGGGATTTTTTGTTAAATTTATTGCACTTGTATTATCACATTTAATTGGAATATGATCATAATGTAAATTAAAATCCTCCATTTGCTGTTTGATCCATAATAATTGAGCACAACAACTTCCAGCAGCTATATACTCAGCTTCGGCAGTTGATAAAGCAACAGAATTTTGCTTTTTACTAAACCAAGAAACTAATGAGTTTCCAAGAAATTGACAAGTACCACTAGTGCTCTTACGATCAGTTCTACTACCAGCATAATCAGCATCAGAAAAACCAATTAAGTCGAAAGAAGTATTTCTAGGATAAAATATCCCCAAATTAGGAGTTCCTGCAAGATATCTAAAAATACGTTTCACAGCTACTAAATGAGATTCTTTTGGATTAGACTGAAAACGAGCACATAGGCAGACACTAAACATGATATCGGGTCTACTGGCAGTAAGATAAAGAAGTGAACCAATCATACCTCGATACATTTTTGTATCTACTGATTTACCATTTTCATCTTTGTCGAGTTTAGTGGTTGGGCTCATTGGAGTCTTCATGATTTTGCAATCTTCCATCTTGAATCTTTTGAGAAGTTCTCTCGTATACTTTGCTTGATTAATAAAAATTCCATCTTTTGATTGCTTGATTTGGAGCCCAAGAAAAAAATTGAGTTCTCCCATCATACTCATTTCGAACTCCCCTTGCATACACTTAGCAAAATCTTTGCATAATTTTTCATTAGTAGCACCGAAAATAATATCATCAACATAAATTTGAATAATTAGCATGTCATGATTTTCAATTTTTATGAAAAGAGTAGTATCTAATTTTCCTCTAGAAAATCCTTTTTCAAGTAAAAATGAGCTAAGTCTATCATACCATGCACGAGGTGCTTGTTTCAAACCATAAAGAGCTTTTGAAAGTTTAAACACATGATTAGGAAATTCATGATTTTCAAAACCAGGAGGTTGTGCTACATAAACTTCTTCTGCTATAAAGCCATTTAGAAATGCACTTTTCACATCCATTTGAAAAAGTTTAAAATCCTTGAAACATGCAAATGCAAGTAGCATCCGAATAGCTTCTAGTCTAGCAACAGGTGCAAATGTCTCGTCAAAATCAATGCCTTCTTCTTGATTGTAGCCCTGTGCAACTAATCTAGCTTTATTTCTAACAATGTTTCCTGATTCATCCAGTTTATTTCTAAAAACCCATTTAGTACCAATAATAGTGTGATCACGAGGTCTAGGCACTAAATTCCAAACTTTGTTTCTCTCAAATTGACTCAGTTCTTCTTGCATAGCTAAAATCCAATTTTCATCATTTTCAGCTTCAAAAAAGGTTTTAGGCTCAATTTGAGAAACAAAAGCTAAATTACCACAAATATTTTTAAGGGAAGAGCGAGTAGATATACCTTTTGAAACATCTCCAAGAATCAAATCTTTTGGATGATTTTGCACGAATCTCCATTCTTTAGGTAGATCTTGATTGCTGATAGGATCTTGTGGTTGATCAAGAACCACATCATCCTCTGCTTGAGTACTCTCTTGTTGGCTTTCACCATTTTCTTTGCTAATAGACAAGTCTTGCACTTCTTTTATGATATCTATCTCATCATTATCAATAATAATCTTGGCAGTAGATGGATTAGATTCGTCAAAAGAAACATGAACAGATTCTTCTACAAGTAAAGTGCGTTTGTTGTACACTCTATATGCTTTACTTGAAGTTGAATAACCAACAAAAATTCCTTCATCAGATTTTGAATCAAATTTTCCCAAATGATCTTTTCCATTGTTTAAGACAAAACACTTACAACCAAAAGCATGAAAGTAACTAATGTTGGGTTTTCTACCGTTCCATAGCTCATATGGTGTCTTTTTGAGGATAGGTCTAATCAAGACCCGATTTAGCACATAACAAGCGGTGTTAACGGCTTCTGCCCAAAAGTATTTTGGTAGAGAGTTTTCACAAAGCATTGTTCTAGCCATTTCTTCAAGAGTTCTATTTTTCCTCTCAACTACCCCATTCTGTTGAGGCGTGCGAGGTGCAGAAAAGTTGTGATCAATACCATGATCATCACAATATTTTTCAAACAAAGAATTTTCAAGTTCTCTACCATGATCTGTTCGAATATTTGAAATAACAAATCCTTTTTCATTTTGAACTTTTCTACATAGTTTTGCAAAAGAAGGAAAAGCCTCATCCTTAGTAGCTAGGAACATAACCCATGTAAATCTAGAGAAATCATCCACAACAACAAGACAATAGTATTTGCCGCCAAGACTTGCTGTTCTAGTAGGACCAAATAAATCCATGTGTAATAGTTGTAATGGCCTTGTAGTAGAAACAATATTTTTAGATTTGAAAGAAACTTTTGTTTGTTTACCTTGTTGGCATGCATCACATAATCTATCTTTTTCAAATTTGATTTTTGGAAGACCAACAACTAATTCTTTTCTAGAAAGTTTGGTAATCGCATCCATGTGTGCATGTCCAAGGCGTCTATGCCATAGCCAACTATTATCACTCATTGCAGAAAAACATTTTATACCTTGTTTGCTCAAATCATTTAGGTTGAAAACATAAACATTTTCAAGTCTTTGGCCAACAAATAATGTTTTGTGTTCTTTGATACTCTCAATGATGCAACTAGATTTTTCAAAAATAACTTTGTTGCCCTTATCACATAATTGGCTAATGCTAAGAAGATTATGTTTAAGACCATCAACAAGTAAGACATCTTCTATAACAGGAGAAGGTGTATTTCCGATATTACCTATACCGATGATTTTTCCTTTGCTATTGTCACCAAAAGTTACGAGTCCTCCATCTTTTGGTGTTAGAGAGTGGAAAGCCTTTTTATCTCCCGTCATATGCCTTGAGCATCCACTATCGAGGTACCATTTACCTCTAGTTGACGTGGATTTGAGGCACACCTACAATAACATATCAAGACTTGATTTTTGGTACCCATATCATCTTGGGTCCATGTTGGTTAGCTTGAACAGGGTATGTTTGGTTCTTTTGAACCCAAGTCTTGTTAACATAAACAGATGAATGTCCCTTCATAGGGCATGATGGTGAAATATGTCCTACTATACCACAGTAATGGCAAGTAATTTTAGGACGAATAGGTGAAGTGCTTTTATCAAAAAGATTTTTGTAAAGATTTTTATGTTCATCAGGATTATAACCAATTCCAGCTTTATGAAAAGAACATCTTTGTTTTCCAAGAAGTAAGTCTAAGCCATCTTTACCCTTTGTTAATTTTTCAAGAGATTTAGTTAAATCATCAATTTGTTTATGCAAAACATCAACATTTGAAGCTTTTCTCAAATTCTCATTTTCTTCTTCCAAAGCATTTCTCTCTTCAATCAAATCTTTAATTTGCTTATCAAAAAGATCAGTGTTAGAACTATTTTTCAAATTTTCATTTTCTTCTTCTAAAGCATTTTTCTCGTCAATCAAATTATTCATTTCATTTGAAAGTTCTTTGGCAAGTTTCTTAAAAGCTTTATTCTTTGATTTTACTTTTTCAAAATCAACTTGTAAACTTCTGAAAGCATTTTGTAATTCATCAAATGAAAGAGATGAGGAGTCATGATATACCTCATTTTCTTCCCGTGCCATTAAACAGAGGTTTGCCACTTGGACTTCCTCGTCACTTTCTGAGCTGCTATCGTCACTGTTGTCCCAAGCTGCTATCATTGCTTTCTTTTTGTCCTTTTTGTTGAACCTTTTGGACTGAGGACAATCAGCTTTCATATGGCCTGGTTTTCTGCATTTGTAACAAATCAACTCATCACGTTTGCCTTCATCTTCTTTGTTCTCATTCTTTTTGAGAAATTTCCTTCCTTTCCATCCATTCTTTTTCTTGAGAAATTTCTTGAAGTTCTTTGTGATTAAGGCCATCTCTTCATCGTCATCACTCTCGTCACTTGCTTCTTCGGTGTTCTTTGATTTACTAGTAGTGCTTTTTAGAGCGATGTCTTTCCTCTTTGTATCGACTTCCTCATTTAGCTTGCGATGTATCTCTTCTGTCATGAGAGTGCCCATAAGTTCATCCATAGTGCATTTGGAGAAGTCCATGGTTTGCAAGACGATTGATGCCTTAGTATCCCAAGATTTTGCCATGGACCTGAGAATCTTTCTCGCCATTTCTGAGTTAGTATAAGATTTACCAAGAGATTTTAACCCATTAACGATATCAGTAAATCTAGTGAACATATCAGAAATAGATTCTTCAGGTTTCATTTTGAACAGTTCATAATTGTGTACTAGAATATCTATTTTTGATTCCTTTACCTGACTGTTTCCTTCATGAGTAGCTATCAATTTATCCCAAATTTCTTTGGCAGTTTCACAGATAGAAATTCTATTATATTCAGTAGAATCTAGAGCACAATATAAAATATTCATAGCCTTGGAGTTTGATTCTATCTTACGCATATCTGCATCATTCCATTCATCCTCAGTCTTGACTACAGAGGTCTCTCCTACAGTTTTCATAGGGATGTTGGGTCCAATCGTGATAATTTTCCATAAACTATAATCTATGGACTGGATATAAATTGTCATCCTATTTTTCCAGTAGGCAAAGTTTGTTCCATTGAACAAAGGTGGTCTGTGGGTTGATAGGCCTTCTATGTGTGAGGATGTGGTTGCCATAATCACTCTTAGACTGTGAAGTCTTTAGACAAGAGTCCAAGCTCTGATACCAATTGTTACCCAGACAGCAACCTAGAGGGGGGGTGAATAGGGTTGCTAATTAAAAATTACCAATTAAAAACTACGAAGGCAAATAACTAATTAGCAAATATAGAGAGAGAGTTAAGAAGCGCAAAACCAGTTTATAGTGGTTCGGTCTGAATTTGTCCACGGTCCAGCCTACTCCACTTCTCTCCAAGTCAATCGCTTGAAGGTTCCACTAATAAAAATGAAATTACACCAGTAAGCCTTGCGGGTGCTTACAATTACCTTCACTCCTAGCTTTCCGGAGGAGCTAGACAACCGCAAGGATTTAAAGTACAAAATCCTCAAAAACCCCTTCCAAAAACAAAACCCCCTGTTTTTGGAATTACAAAACCAGTGTTTGATTTCTCAAACACTTAATCTCTCAAAGGATAATAGAATTTGTAGCTCACAATTACAACACTCCTCACAGAGTAGATATGACAACTTTTGCTCACAAATCTCTCAAAGTAATTGCATGAAAATGAAGTGTAGGAGATGATGAATATTGCTCTGCGTATTTTCTCTGGTGAAGCTTGGTGGTTCTCTTCTGTTGAAGCTTCCTTTTTATAGCAGAAAAGAAAATGAACGTTATGTTCTTTCCGTTGAATTGCAAATCTATTCTGCTCCAACTTTGATCCTCCTTAAATGCAAGAGAACGTTGAGCCGAAATTCTGCTAAGAAAGTCTTGATCTGCAACGTTTCTATTACTTAACTACAGAGCCCTGGAAGTCAACAATGGCGCTGAAGCTACAGATTGATCAATTAATGCTGAAACTAGTGAACCACATCACGAGTTGGTCGACCTCATCAATTATTTGAAAAGATCCAGATTGGATGCTATGGTGTATAAAAATGGTTTTAAAATGAATTCTTTATGGACTAATAAAAGTATGGTTTGGGCCAATGGCTTTGAAAAATTTACACGTGGGTTCACCAAAATTAAGATTGGGTCCAAGGGTTATAAATCAGTTGGTATTCATTTGCCAAAAACTAACATTATTAAGGGCTGGTAAACAGCTTGAATTCAAAGACATATTTCGGCTTAGAGAAATAATATGCTTCATGGACTAGAAAAATAACTTATCTCAAGGATTTAATAAACTTCAATAAGCTTTTAACAAAATCAATTTTGTCATTAAACATAATCAAAATCAATTATTTCTAACAATCTCCCCCTTTTTGATGATGACACAAAATATGATTTTTAAAAGTAATGATAAGTAAAAAGTGAGCGAATGCTCCCCCTACATATATGCTCCCGGAGGTTTAATAAGGGTCCTGCAATAACTTTAACCTAAATAAAAGACCAAAGCGGATGCAGCCAACGTCGAGAGTGTCACCCTAGACTCTAGAACCGGAAGACAAGTCTGTCTCACGACGTTTTGGACACTGCTTCTAGGCCCTCAGAATTCTTTTTGAAGATGTATCCTTGTTCGGAACGAGCGGTCCTAAAGGATGTCAAAAGGAGTCTAAACCTTTGCCTGTTTTGATGTTCGGGGTCTCAAGTTTTTGAAGCCAGAACGACTCGGCGTGAATATCATGATGCCATAACCAGGTTGGCGTAAGCAGCACTGTGCTATTAGCCGGGCGGTGTAAGTGACGAGGCACTTGTTACCTTTTGGTGTAAGCATCATGGTATTTTAACTCCGTGGTTCTTCGTTTTTTGTTTGAAACCCTAAACAGGTACACGGGCAAGGGTGCAGAAAAGCTTCTGATTTCCTAAAGTCCCGCTGTAAAAGGACTTAAAAGATGATAACGCGCACCATTGAGGTACACGACTCCTCATCGGGCCATGGCAATGTCCTACTAAGTCTGAAGACAGACTCGGAACAGATCGAGAACCTAGGAGCCATCCTAGACATGCTTCTACGCTGAACGAGATGTATGTACAGTTCATGCGATAAGGAAAGCAGTAACACGTAGGCATTTAAAGGGTTAGATGCAAGTAGCTCTTAACCTGTGGGTACCTGTCCTAATTGGGAGAGTTCTAATGCTTTGTATATGCAAAAGGCTGGTTTTGGCTTGTAACAGGTTCCTCGGACTAGGGCCACAGATATACCTCCCGTTACCCGCATATTCGCAGAGTAACAGTCGAACGGTAGCATGACCCATCATCGTCGAAGGTTGTCGGTCATTCGGGGTCCCCGGGCTCCGGTAAACCGTGCCGGATTGCCAAAACGATCCAACGAGGCTTATCCCACATTGATGTAAATGAGATGCTAAAATTTTGTTAAAAGTGGAAGAATCACAGAGTCGTAAAAGCGCCTTTTCAAATTTGGCTCACTTTATTTAGTCCATCTTTAGGAGAAACTACGCAAGTGAACAATCGAAAAAGCCCCAGATTAGAACGGCCGGACACGAGGTCCTGTTAAATCACCGTTCCAACCTTCGGCAGCGCGAAGCTCACCGTTTTGCCAAGCTTTTAAGGGATTGTTCCCAAGTGTATTAAATCCTAAGTGTGAATTAATATTGGTTCGATTTATCCCCAGCAGAGTCGCCACTGTGGGCAGCATGCCCTCGGAAAAAGGATTTCGTTCCTGTTCGCGTTGCGGCCCTTTTTGAAAATCGAGGGAGCGCGAGCGCCGGTGGCGAGCACTCAAAAATACAGAGTCGCCACTTGAGTTTTGAAGGTCCGACACTCAAGGAACCGTATTTCGAAGCACCTGCCGCGCTATTTGATTTGAAAAGTTAAGGAACCAGTCCGTCATAACCATATCTGGGTTCGGGAGCCAGGTTACGAGAGGGGAAGGGTTTTATGGCACCCCTCTCGCCCAATCCGGAGATCGGTCTCTACTTAGGCGTTTTTATGAAAACATTTGTGATTCTTCCTCTTTTAATCGATTTTAGCCAATTAGGGCGGGGGAACAGTTAATCGGGGATTAAAACTGTAACACTTTGCAAGATGTGATCAAATAATGGCATGGATGGAAAGCATGATGAATAATAAATGGAATGGCTTTGAAACAGCAATCAGATGCCAAAACCAGGCTCGGGGCAGATCCGTCCAGCACGATGACCAACTTGCATGCCTGAACATTTCTGCATGCAAGTCAACCATCGCGCGAGACACACTGACCCTCGCGCGAGTATGTCATCTCACCACAGTCCCCAAATCATCCCCTTCTGGGCTCTGGAAGGACCAGTGCACACCCAGGAAGCAAACCAAGCAGTTTATGGGAAGGCTGAAAATACTAATTATTACATCATACTCCAAACAGGAGCCGAATGGGATAAAGTGCAACCCCTAAACAGTGGGGGTATCAAAACAGAGGCCAAGGGCCTAGTTGCCCATGCAAAGGCCAGTCATGGAAATCAGAGGACTGTCGCGCGATAGAGAGTGACACTCGCGCGATACTCCTGACTGGACTTCCAGGAATTGCTTTGCATGCTTGAGGTCTTGAGACAGATTCAGGGGACCCCAAAGGCATTCCAAACTATTTAAAGCAAATAAACAAGCTACTGTATTTTGTTTTGCATGCATAACAGTGATTTAAAAATCAAGGTAAGACACAATAAACATCAGTATACTGCAAAACAGAAAAGGGCTAGCTTCCCTTCCCCACAAGGTCCATTCTCTTGCTGACACAAGTGTCGCGCGAGCATGGGTGACCATCGCGCGAGGCTATTATAGCCACGAATTCTTGTAACTCTGCTGGCTTTAGGACCAGGGCATGGTATTGATTACCGGCCTTGGCCCTGTCAGCCCCCCTCAGGGATCAAAAGAGAAACTTGTTAAATGTTATACCTTTGCTTGGAAAGGGTTTGAGCATAGATGAGGTTGATTGATGGGGCCTTGCTACCTAGTATGTATGAACACACTAGGTTCAGAAGATCAGGAGGTGGTTTTGGGGTTAGTGACTTTGTGCTAGCTAGTATAGGACTTGTGAATTAACCAAAGACTTCTTAGTTAATTTTTTGGAACCCTTGACATGGAAGACCAATGGGGGTATTTATGGGGAGAGAGTAAGGCTTGGTTAAGGGCCAAACAAGCCCTTAGGACCAGCCACTAAGGCTGGTCACAACTTGGTTGTGAGGCTAGCCAACAAGGTGAGAGAGTGGGTGGGAGTTTGCATGGGGCTAGGACCTGCCAGCACGCCGTTCAGCTGAGGAGAACGGGGTTCCAGCCCATGGGAACCCATGTGCCAAACAATCATCACCAGTCCAGCTGGATTCTGTGAAAGGGACAGGTGGGAACCATCGCGCGAGTGTCCATGAACGTCGCGCGAGGATAAACAGTCAATAGTTTGACTTTGACTACACGTGGCAGGCTGAGTATCGCGTGAGGGACAAGAAGACTCGCGCGAAGTTCAACTCTGGACTTAGGGTTTGACTGAAGGTTCAGAAGGGTTTGAAAGGTTCAAGTAAGGTTTCTGAGCGTTCCAAGCCTAATCCAATTCCAATCCAAGCTCTGTTTGATCCGATTTCATCATCGGGGAAACAAGAAAATCGTAAAAATAAGTAAAACGATTGGGAGACCCAGATTGGGGTGTCTACAGGAGTTCGACCATGGAAGCTAAAGTAGCCAAGGCATCAGCAAACTGATTCTTTAGACAGGGAATGTGCATGAAAGTCACTTTGTTAAGGCGAGGGATGAGATCCTCGAGATCTTGATGATAAGGCTTCAACCTATCTTCCCGAACTTTCCAGTCCCCGTTGGCCTGAGAAACAACAAGGTTGGAATCGCCAATGACCTCAAGCTTCTCAACACCGAGCGTGAGGGCAGCTTCCATGCCAACAATACAGGCTTCATACTCAGCTTGGTTGTTAGCGACATCAAAATTGAGTTTAAACGCAAGCGGAATATGAGAACCATCCGGAGTTATCAGCAAAACCCCAATCCCATATCCTTTCTGATTAGCCGCTCCATCAAAGTAAAGAGTCTAGGTATCTTCGACAACTGCTAGCACCTCCTCATCCGGAAACACAAAGTCTGAGTCTTCTGGCCCATCGACGGGATGATCAGCCAAGAATTCTGCCACCGCACGCCCTTTGACAGACTTCCTAGTAACATACTCGAGATCAAACTCGGCGAGCAAAAGCAACCAACGTGCTAACTTACCAGTAAGCGCAGGCTTCTCAAACAGATACTTGAGAGGATCCATTCGAGAAATCAACTTCACTGGGTAAGCCAGCATGTAGTGTCTTAATTTTTTAGATGCCCAAACAAGAGCCCAACATGTCTTCTCAAGAGCGGTGTAACGTTCTTCGGCACCAACCATCTTCTTACTTAAGTAGTAAATGGCTTTCTCAACTCCCTTGTCTCCTTCTTGAGCCAGCAAACATCCCATAGATGAAGGATTCACCGATAAGTAGATTATCAAGGGCTTCTCGGGCACTGGTGGCATTAAAACCGGAGGGCTCTGCAAGTAGGTTTGAATAGAGGTGAAAGCCGCTTGACACTTGTCTGTCCAAATGAAGGGGGTATTCTTCTTGAGTAGACAAGACATCGGCTCACAAGTCAAAGTTAACTTGGCGATGAATCTGCTGATGAACTGAACCTTCCCCAGAAAACTGCGTACTCCCTTTTCAGACTCCGGTGGCTTCATGTCGAGCACAGCCTTAATCTTAGATGGATCGACCTCGATTCCACGCGAAGTAATCATGAAATCAAGCATTTTGCCTGCCGTGACACCAAAGGTGCACTTCTGAGGATTAAGGCGCATGCGGAATTTTTGTAGCCTCTCGAAGAACTTCCTAAGTACAGGAATGTGGCCTTCTCGAGTTTTGGATTTGGCGATCATGTCATCGACGTAGACTTCGACCTCTTTGTGCAACATGTCATGCAAGATAGTTGTAGCAGCCCTCTGATAGGTTGGTCCGGCATTCTTCAAACCGAACGGCATGACCAAATAGCAATAAGTCCCCCACTCAGTGATAGACGTGGTTTTCTCACGGTCCTCGGGTGCCATGAGAATTTGGTTGTAGCCAGAAAAGCTGTCCATGAACGAGAGCAAAGCGTGCCCCGCAGTATTATCCACAAGCACATCGATGTGTGGCAAGGGAAAATCGTCTTTGGGGCTCGCTTTGTTCAAGTCCCTGAAATCAACACAAACCTGAATTTCCCCATTTTTCTTAGGAACAGGGACAATGTTGGCCACCCACGTGGGATATTGAGAAACCATGAGAAAACCAGCGTCGATTTGCTTAGTAACTTCCTCCTTGATCTTCTGAACCCAATATGGCCTCATCCGTCTGAGCTTCTGCTTTACAGGTTTGGCATCTGGCAACAAAGGAATCCGATGCTCCACGATCTCGGGGTCAATGCCAGGCATGTCTTGGTGAGACCATGCAAAAACATCGCTGAACTCAGTGAGCAGCTCTTTGAAATCACAATGCTCCTCTGGCGAAAGCATGGAGCCCACTTGAACCATTCGGGGATCATTTTCATCTTTCAAGTTTATAGAAACTACTTCTTCTTTTATTGGCTGAGCATGCCTTTCGTCTTCCCTTTCGATGAAGGCACGGATTTCCTTGGGAATATCCCCATCGAAATCTATCCCCTCATCGTCAGGGTCGACACAGTTTATATAAAGATCATTGAAATAGTCAGAAGATGCCTCGTTCATTTCACAAGCCCCTGAAGGGTCGCCAAGTACAAGAGAATCAAACTCGAAATAAAAGCTATGACGTGGAGGGCCCAGAGGCACAAACTCCGACTCAGAGCTAGACTTAGACGACTCAACAGACTCAGACTCAGACTCGAACTCAGAGGTGTCATCAATGCAAGTCAGGCGTGGTTTGAAAATGCAATTTTTAAGGGGTGGGCTGCTATGCCCGAAAATTTATATCTTTCCCGCTCTCGGAGAAGAAAAATACGAGGGTCGCTCTTTTTGTTTTGTTCTTGGTGCCGCTTTGAAGAGAAAGTACACCGTTTGAAGAGTTTGAAGAGTCGCCACCCGGATTTGCGGTATATCACCCGAGAAACCGTTTTGTTTAGAAAACCATTGGTTGATTTGAAATTGAAAACCAGAGATCAGTTTCAAGGGTTCGGAAGCCATGTTACGAGGGGGGAAGGGTTTTACGGCACCCCCCTCGCCCGATTTGAAATCGGTCTCTACTAAACGTTTGTGGGATTTTTCAAAAGGGATTTTGTTTCATTAGACCATTTAGCAAGTATGTACAGTTATAGCAGGTAAGAATTGCATGCATGTGCAGTTGTGCAGTGGATGATTAGATGAAGGTGAGCAAAATGCAGGATTACAGAAAATGAGGATCTGTTACTGTCTTCACTCTCGAGCGCTCGGGTACAGTCCCGAGCGCTTGGGAGTTCTGATCAACCTGCAAGCTTTGTTAGCACAGACAGAATACAATACTAAACTGGAAATTGAAATGACATTAAGTACACTACTGGCTCAGCAGAGGACTTGGAAGACTGAGCTAAGCCTTCAATCTTTCAAATCATGCATCCCTGCCTTAACAAAGTTAAATCTATGAATTTAAAAGAGCAATAGGCCACACTAATGCATGCAGGGACCTGATGACACAGCAGAGTGGGAAAATAGGAAGCAATGGCATGCATGCACTCTCGAGCGCTCTGGTATGGTTCGGAGCGCTTGGGAGTGTGCTGCATGTCAGCTTTCTCTCAAACAAGAAGTGGTTCCATCTTGACATGCAAAAGCCCTTGTTTTTATATTTCTCTGAAATGACTGATTCTTTTAACTTTAAACAAAAGGGAACTTTGTTCACCCATGCAATCTTTGTGAGAAAATGGTTCTGTTTTGGGGAAAATGGCTTTCTGTGCGTGCATGCCAAAATGGAACCATCCATCTTTATTACACCTCATTCCCAACCTACTGCGTCACAAGGGGGGGGGAGCATGAGACCTGGGACAGTCCCGAGCGCTCCAGAAGACTCTCGAGCGCTTGGGAGTGTGTCCAGTAAGGGGTTTTATGAAAATATTTTTGTGTCCCATTGCTCTTGTTTTTACACTAGGGTCTCCCAACCATGCACCCAGTATTGAAGACTGGGTCAGGCTGAGAGACCCCCCTCAGAAGGGAAGAACAGCCCTCTAGTTGTGACCAAAGGTAGAGTTTTACCTTTTCCTTGAACCTTGCTTCTTGGCGTAGCTTTGAAATGTGAATGAAGAGAGGAGAGTGCAAGAAATCAGAAGGGTATTCTGAATTTCTTGCCCTTTTCCTTGGTAATTTGCAAAGCCTTTGAATTTTTTTGAAGGATAGTTTGGAGATTTTTGGTTTTGAGCTAGAGAGAGAGAATGAGAGAGCAGAGGATGGGTGGTCTGGTAGAGTGAAAATTTCGTCTCCCTCCCTAGCTGAAAACCAGCCATATTTATAGGCAAATCATCAAATGGTTTTGATAAAACATTTCTTTAATAGGTAAACCCTTGGCCTGAATATCTTCCTACCAGAGGTTGAGTGTGAAATGATCCATCGGCAGGCCGAAAGTGGCTGTAATGATGATTTGTAAGGTGAGTGGGTGATACAGCCATGCATTGGGCCACAGAAAAGTCTCGAGCGCTTGGGATCACTCCCGAGCGCTTGGGACCTCACTCTCGAGCGCTCGAGAAAGAGCCAGGCCAGAGGTTTTGTGAAACAGTTTGGAGCGCTTGGGATTGCTCCTAAGCGCTTGAAAATGCATTTTTTACCATTTTTAATACTTCTTCAAATCTTTCAAGGAGCAAAGTTCCGATTGGTACCAGGCTTGTTTCAATCCAAAGTCATCATCGGGGAGCCTCCGGGCCACAAATCAAGGAATTTTGAAAAGTCCAAATTGGGGTGTCTACAGTTGCCCCTCTTTGGGCGACGCTCAGCATCACATCTAGATACGAGTGCCGTCCAAAGATTGAGACAGCCCAATTCGAGCCAAATCAAATCCTTAACTCAAAATCAAATGCAAGTAAAGATACAAACATCTGATGCATGTGGTCGCGTCTTTTCAGACTGCCTACGTACCCTTTTCTGCAAGGATCAGACCAGCGTAGTTCTTTGGGGCAAATGCAAACATGCAGACATGCAAGCAAATGATAGAAAGGTGTCACTCAGGACAGCGCCGAATCTATGGCGGGGTAGATCCTGGAGAAAACCGGGGATGAAGGGTGGCGAATGAAGCTTGAATTTTTGGAAGAAGCTTGAATTTTAAAAGAAGCTTGAATCTGAAAAGCTTGAATTTTTGGAAAAAGCTTGAATTTTTGGAAGAAGCTTGAATCTGAAATTAAGGGGTGTCTCTCAGGACAGCGCCAAATCTATGGCAGAATATGAAAGGTGCCAAATCTATGGCAGCGGATGATTGAAGGGTGTCCCTCAGGACAATGCCAAATCTATGGCAAGAGATGTGCAGTCATGTTGACGAATATGAAGGAAGAAGGCGACCGTGGGGGATCGTGGTTAGAAAGTGAGACCCGTGTTTCGACTTTTGACAACACTGATGATTTTTAGTTTTGAAAAACAACAATGGACATGTCCGAGTACCCTTTCTGCTTTACTATTTTTGGCCAGCGGACCGGTATTGTCAGGATCTTGGGATTTGGGATGGAGTTCGTCTTTGGGTTTAAGCTGGAGCTGGGGCTTGTGCTGGAGCTGGTTTGAGGTTGGCTTTGATCAGAGCTTGAGTTCCGAGCATTCATGCCCCAATCTTGAGGTCGGCTGTACTTTTGCGGTGCTTGATGGCATTGGGCCGACGTGCCCCAGTGAGTGATAGTCCTTAGTTCTTGATCCTTTTTCCTTTGATTCCACTGATAGCTTTTGGCGGCCAGATTTGTCATGATCAATATTGGAGTTTCTCTCACAAGTTGGGACCTAAATGACGACCGGAAATGACCCTGCGTGAATTTGGACAAGGCCCAGACGACTCAAAGGATAAGAAAGACCCATCATCAGAAGACTGACTCTTTAACGAAGATCTTGACTGGACGAGGAGTTTTGATGCGACCGGAAGAGGAGCTTGATTTATTTGAGAATTTAATGTTTGAAATTGTCATGATAAAATCGTGTTTTGAAGATTTCCCCATTTGGTTTTGAAATTGTCTTAGCAAAACACGAGGATTTTTATTAGGAATCATGCCCCAGGTTGAGATTTTTGCCATATTCTCAAAACGCCTTGGCGCCCCTTCTTGTTTTCCCCTGCTGTCCAGGATTTTTTATTATCAAGTTGTGTTTTTCAATCTGACAGGACTTTATCAGGGTTGTAACGTGGCCAAGGTTCGGGTTAACAAAGAAAGGATAATAGGCTCAACATTTTTCATTTTCTTGGGGTTCCGAGAGCTAGCAGCCATCTTGAATATTTTTGTGCCCTTTTTGCTTTTGACGGGCGCCTTCTTTCATTTGCTTTCCTTCACACTTGTTGTGCCGATGTGTTTGGAACTTTAGTTGATTTTTGAGTTTTCTCTAATTTTTCTTCAATGTTTTGCATCTCAAGTGTGCGTATGCATTTGGCACTTTTGCGCTTTGAATCCTGACGCGCCGATGATGGTCAGGTGTCTGGCACTTTCGTCTTCTTTATTTCACCCCAGTGTGGGGGATAGCTGCCTAGCTGGGTTCTTTCAAAGAAATTGATTTAGGCTCAAAGGGGGTTATCAATGGATATATATCTTCAAGCGTGTGATAAAAGAAAAGAATGCCTTTCTTCATTTTGAATTGCACAACTTGATGCTGGATCCTAGACGCAGTTTTTTTTTTTTTTTTTAAGAGATCTTCGTGCTCTAATTTTTGCCTAGATCATATTTTGATGTTTTGATCTAGCGAGCTTTTTCTTGGGCCAAGGCGTTGCTTCTTCACGGCGTCAGGGAATGGTCCCATGAAATTCTTCTTCTCGCAAGGGCAAAATACCTCGTGTCTTAATTTCTCAATTGACGGTGAAAAACAATTCCAAGTTAAGGGATTATCACAAAACACGAGTTTATTATCACAATTTCGACTCAATAGGATCGTCATCAAAAGACATGACAAGCCGACAAAAGATTGACTCGAAAGATTGCAACTGAATTTCGGGGTTGACTTGCAAGAACATGACCGGGCCTCAGGATAAGGCTGCCTTCGTATCCTTTTTGCAAAGGAATCAGGTCATAACGTAGTTCAGACCTACAAAAGAGACTTTCTTTTTGGCTTTTCTCCTTTTCGATTACAAACTCGAATTTGACAACAAGACGGACCTGAGAGCATGAAAGACTGAAAGTACAAATTGACTTGAAATTAAAAGACCAAGACTTGACTCGAAATTCAAAAGTTTCCCAAACCTGTGAGAAAATTCCGTCCACGGGCAGGCACCTCAAGCGTTATTCGGATTCTGATCCATCCTCACATTCTGCATCGGCTGGGAGCCTGTAACGAAGGCGCTGAGCATATTAAGGGTCGGAATCACAGGTTCTGGCGACCAATTGTCGATGATGCACTGGAGAGGATGGGCTTTCATGCCATTGCCGTTGATGGTTTGGTTGCTCAAAAGCTGCCCAAAGGAACCATGCCCCATCAAGTCACTGACTTGGCCAATTTTGAACTCCTCGCAAGTCGGAGGATAATTTCCCACGACAGGACTTGGCTTTGAAGGTGGAGGTGAGATGATCCCCTCGTCGATGAGGTCTTGGATTTTGTGGCGGAGGCGGAAGCAGCTGTTAGTAGAATGGCCCGCACACTGGTGAAAGGTACAATAGGCGTCCGGATTGTGGGACGACGAGAGCTTCTGAGGTGGGGGAGTTGGAGGGAGCGGCTGGATAAGACCGGCTTCAAGGAGTCTCCCATAAACCAGAGACAAAGGGGCAGAAAAGCGGGAGAGGAACCTTGGTGGGATCTTGCCGCTGGATTGAGGGCTCAAAGCGGTGCCAAGGGAGCCTCTGGCAGAGACATTGCTTGCCTCGGCACTGCATGCTGCTTTCTTGCCTTTGTGCACGTCCTGCCTTTTAGTCCTAGTTTTAGGCAAGGACCCTGTATTTTCCTTTGAGCGCTTCTTGGCGTCGTGGAATTCGACCAAGTCTCTCAGCATGTCAGAGAGCATCACCTCTGATTGTGGCTTGACTCCGGGAGTTAGAGAGTGGTAGGTTCGCGGAGTTTCCCCGTTTCTGGCCTTATTAGCACTCAATCCCAGACCAGGATTTGACATGACGGAGGTGAGAATGCCGATCAGTCTTTGCAATAGAACCGTTTGCTCTTCCATCTTTCGATTCATTTCTTCCACAGCCCTTCTTAGTTCAATCAGCTCTGCTTGCCCTGCCATTTTCGAGGTAGCTGGCGAAGATGGTGTGGTTTTGTGTGGGATGGGTGGCTTAGTGCTGACAGTAAAGCAAAAAGCGAACTCAGAATGTGCCCCTGTTATGATTATTGAAGAATGTGTATAAATAAAAGAATTGTTAAAAACACGTTGTCGTCGTCGACTCAAGGGATCCAACTTTACGGGAAGTTCCAACAGTGACGGGTAAGTCGGTGTCAGGCAGGTTAAATTCCTCACGTTGGGAATCAGAGCCAATCTCCTTATCTAAGACCATCCGAGACAGAGCAATAAGACTGCTGGAAGATGCACCTAAGGCTAAACTAAAGGGAGCCGTTCGGGCACGGTGAACACCGGAGTTATCCCAAACTCCATGGATTTATGGTCTCCTAGACCCTGACTCAAGAAATGACATCCTATGAAGGATTGCCTTAGTCCTCAGAGATTCCTTTGAATGCGTATCCTTTGATTAGGAATGACAAGATTTGAGAGATATCAAAACAAATTAAGTCTTTAATATTTTTCACTTGAAGTTTCTGTTTTGGTTTTAAAAACCGTTTAGCGTAAATGACATGATACCGTAACCGGGGCGGCGTAAGTGGCATGGCGCCATTAGCCTAAGTAGCGTAAAGTGACTTCGCACTATAACCTGGGTGGTGTGGGTATCACGACATTGTAGCCTAATTGTTTTGTTAATTTTCATTGAATCCATGATTGAAAAATGTATAGAAGACTTAACGAATTTTGATATCCCTAAAACCTCGTCATTCCAAGGACTAATTAATTTCAACAACGTGCCTTCAAAAAGCACGACTCATCATTGGTCAAGGCGATCCTAAACAAGATGCGCAAGCAAGCGTAAGAGTTCTATATGCGACACGAAAGCAAGCGTAAGATGCAAGGTGCGATGTGCAAGCGTGATGAGATTACGGTCTTTCGAAGGTTGCCTAATTCCTCAGAATTTCTTTTAGGGTGTATCCTTCGTTCAGAACAGCAAATTCTAAGAGATGTCAAAATGAACCAAGTATTCGACTAGTCCTCGTTCGAAGTCTCAATTTTGAACTTGGAATAACTTAGTATAGACGGCGTGATGCCCCAACCATCGTGGTGTCAGTGGCACTGTGCCATTAGCCAAGGCGGTGTAAGTAAAGTGACATCACGGCGCCGGTTCCTTTGTTATTCCTTATTCTCCATCGAAATTTCGATTAGGCATTAGTCAAGGACTTAGTAACATCCTGATTTCCCAAAGTCTCTTTGTTCTAAGGACTCATGTAGTTTAGCCAACGTACACCGGGGTGCACGACTCATCATCGGGCCTCGGCAACCTTCTACAGACCGTGCGAGTGAGATCAAGACACGAAATTGGACGGACAGCATGACGGCATGACATGGATGAGATGTAGAAAGCAGTAACATGTAGACAGGATATAGCACATAATCCTACCCTGCGGGTCCTTGTCCTAGTTTGGAAGGTTCTATTGCTTTCTAAACACGTACGAAGGCCGGTTTTGGTTTGAAGTGGGTTCCCCGGACTAGAGTCAAAGTATACCTCCCACTATTGAGCGTACACCCAATAATGGTACAAACGGTAGGGATGACTCATCACGGTCGAGGGTTGCTGAGTATTCCGGGATTCCCCATCACCGGCAAGCCGGGTAGGATTGCCGAAACACAACAGCGAGGTTGCACAAGATATATACATACAAGAAATAAATAATGAAACAAAATCCCTTTTGAAAATCCCACAAACGTTTTTCAAGCCTAGCTCACCAGTTTAACTGACATTCAAGAAAAGCGGGCCGTTTTATCAACAAACCAACTTTTCTCAAGTATTAATTAAACTTCTCTCTGCAGAGCTGTGGGCTGCTATGCCCGAAAATTTATATCTTTCCCGCTCTCGGAGAAGAAAAATACGAGGGTCGCTCTTTTTGTTTTGTTCTTGGTGCCGCTTTGAAGAGAAGTACACCGTTTGAAGAGTTTGAAGAGTCGCCACCCGGATTTGCGGTATATCACCCGAGAAACCGTTTTGTTTGGAAAACCATTGGTTGATTTGAAATTGAAAACCAGAGATCAGTTTCAAGGGTTCGGAAGCCATGTTACGAGGGGGGAAGGGTTTTACGGCACCCCCCTCGCCCGATTTGAAATCGGTCTCTACTAAACGTTTGTGGGATTTTTCAAAAGGGATTTTGTTTCATTAGACCATTTAGCAAGTATGTACAGTTATAGCAGGTAAGAATTGCATGCATGTGCAGTTGTGCAGTGGATGATTAGATGAAGGTGAGCAAAATGCAGGATTACAGAAAATGAGGATCTGTTACTGTCTTCACTCTCGAGCGCTCGGGTACAGTCCCGAGCGCTTGGGAGTTCTGATCAACCTGCAAGCTTTGTTAGCACAGACAGAATACAATACTAAACTGGAAATTGAAATGACATCAAGTACACTACTGGCTCAGCAGAGGACTTGGAAGACTGAGCTAAGCCTTCAATCTTTCAAATCATGCATCCCTGCCTTAACAAAGTTAAATCTATGAATTTAAAAGAGCAATAGGCCACACTAATGCATGCAGGGACCTGATGACACAGCAGAGTGGGAAAATAGGAAGCAATGGCATGCATGCACTCTCGAGCGCTCTGGTATGGTTTGGAGCGCTTGGGAGTGTGCTGCATGTCAGCTTTCTCTCAAACAAGAAGTGGTTCCATCTTGACATGCAAAAGCCCTTGTTTTTATATTTCTCTGAAATGACTGATTCTTTTAACTTTAAACAAAAGGGAACTTTGTTCACCCATGCAATCTTTGTGAGAAAATGGTTCTGTTTTGGGGAAAATGGCTTTCTGTGCATGCATGCCAAAATGGAACCATCCATCTTTATTACACCTCATTCCCAACCTACTGCGTCACAAGGGGGGGAGCATGAGACCTGGGACAGTCCCGAGCGCTCCAGAAGACTCTCGAGCGCTTGGGAGTGTGTCCAGTAAGGGGTTTTATGAAAACATTTTTGTGTCCCATTGCTCTTGTTTTTACACTAAGGTCTCCCAACCATGCAGAGAGACCCCCCTCAGAAGGGAAGAACAGCCCTCTAGTTGTGACCAAAGGTAGAGTTTTACCTTTTCCTTGAACCTTGCTTCTTGGCGTAGCTTTGAAATGTGAATGAAGAGAGGAGAGTGCAAGAAATCAGAAGGGTATTCTAAATTTCTTGCCCTTTTCCTTGGTAATTTGCAAAGCCTTTGAATTTTTTTGAAGGATAGTTTGGAGATTTTTGGTTTTGAGCTAGAGAGAGAGAATGAGAGAGCAGAGGATGGGTGGTCTGGCAGAGTGAAAATTTCGTCTCCCTCCCTAGCTGAAAACCAGCCATATTTATAGGCAAATCATCAAATGGTTTTTGAAAATCAAATGGTTTTGATAAAACATTTCTTTAATAGGTAAACCCTTGGCCTGAATATCTTCCTACCAGAGGTTGAGTGTGAAATGATCCATCGGCAGGCCGAAAGTGGCTGTAATGATGATTTGTAAGGTGAGTGGGTGATACAGCCATGCATTGGGCCACAGAAAAGTCTCAAGCGCTTGGGATCACTCCCGAGCGCTTGGGACCTCACTCTCGAGCGCTCGAGAAAGAGCCAGGCCAGAGGTTTTGTGAAACAGTTTGGAGCGCTTGGGATTGCTCCTAAGCGCTTGAAAATGCATTTTTTACCATTTTTAATACTTCTTCAAATCTTTCAAGGAGCAAAGTTCCGATTGGTACCAGGCTTGTTTCAATCCAAAGTCATCATCGGGGAGCCTCCGGGCCACAAATCAAGGAATTTTGAAAAGTCCAAATTGGGGTGTCTACATAAGGCTACCCCTAGCTTCAACAATGAGAGAGGTAGGGTCCTTGAGGGCATCGGGCCCGAGCATGAGCACTTCGGCTTCTTCAGCTTCCCCAGCCAAACCCACTTGAGAGAATTCCTGGAAGAGCAGCTCCAAATTCCCCTGATCGATGGATCCCAGCCAGTCAGTCTTGACCTTTACCTGATTAAGCTTCTTCTTGAATTCCGCCCTTGCTGGTGTAAACACCCCAATTTGAACTTGTCAAAATTCCTTGATTTGTGGCCCGGAGGCTCCCCGATGATGACTTTGGATTAAAACAAGCCTCACACCGATCGAGACTTTGCTCCTTGAAAGATTTGAAAAGGGAATAAAAATGGTCAAAAGCATTTCCAAGCGCTTGGGAGCAGTCCCGAGCGCTCAAAACCATTTTCCAAAACCTCTGGCCTGGCTCACTCTCGAGCGCTCGAGAGTTAAGTCCAAAGCGCTCGAGACTACTCCCGAGCGCTCGAGACTGATGTGTTGCCCAATGGATGGCAGTATCACCCACTATCCATGCAACTCATCATTACAACCATCTTGAGCCGACTGATGATTCAGTCAACACTCAACCTCTAGTGACAGAGATCTTCAGGCCAAGGATTTTCCCATTTAAAAATGTTTTATTCAAATCCATTTGATTTTGCAAACCATAGGTTATTTTGCCTATAAATACAACTGGTCTTCAGCTGAGCCAGGGGCTGCAAAATTTACTCTCTCTAGAACCACTCTCCTCTCTCTCTTGCTCAAGGCAAAGGTTTTCCAAACTCAAACTCACTTTCCAAACTTCAAAGGTTTTGAAAATCATCAAGGAAAAGGGCAAGAAATCCAGAATACTCTCTGCTTCTGGTCTCTTGTGTTTTCCACTATGCAGTCATATTTCAAAGCTATTCCAAAGAGCAAAGTTCAAGCAAAAGGTAGAAATCTTTACCTTTGATCACAAACAAAGAGGCTGTTCTTCCCTTCTGAGGGGGGTCTCTCAGCCTGACCCAGTCTTCAATACTGGGTGCATGGTTGGAAGACCCTAGTGTAAAAACAAGAGCAAAGGGGTACAAAAAAATGTTTTATCAAAACCCCTACTGGAAACACTCTTGAGCGCTCGGGACTGTTTCCAGTCCCATGCATGGTATTTGGTCGAACAACAGGCTGGGGTGAGGTGCAGTCTTAAGTAAAATGGTTTTATTCGAGCATGCAGACATAGGAAATCATTTTCCATAAAACAGAAGTGTATCTTACAAATTTCGTGTAAGAACAAGGTTTTCCAAAGTCGAAAATGAGATTTTCTCTTGTTAAATACCTGGACAAGTGTGACTGCATGATTAAATGATGTCATTTTCCATTTAAGAGTAAGCTGACATGCATCACACTCCTAAGCGCTCTGAACCATTCCCGAGCGCTCGGGAGTGCGTGCATGCCTTGGCATTTCATTTTCCCCAGCTTGTTGTGTTGTATACCCTTCTGCATGCATGAACGTATTTATTTGCTCTGTTAAAGTTGTAGATCTAATCTTGTCAAGGCAGGGATGCATGATCTGAAAGATTGAAGGCTTAGCTCAGTCTTTCAAGTCCTCTGCTGAGCTAGTAGTGTACTTAATAACATTTCAGTTCCCATTTTAGCATTATATTCTGTCTGTGCTAACAAAGCTTTGCAGGTCGAGAGTGTCAGCACTCCCAAGCGCTCGGGACCACTCCCAAGCGCTCGAGAGTGAATATAGTAACAGGGCTGCATTTTCAGTTATCTTGTATTTTGCATGGCCATTTCACCCTCTACTGTACACATGCACCAGTATACACCTCTTATTTGGTATAACTGTGGATATCTGCTAGTTGTTAAATGAAACAAAATCTCTTTTAAAAATCCCACAAATGTTTAGTAGAGACCGATTTCGAATCGGGCGAGGGGGGTGCCGTAAAACCCTTACCCCTCGTAACATGGCTTCCAGACCCTCAAAACGATATCTGGTTTTCAATTCAAATCAATGGTTTTCAAACAAAACGGTTTCTCGGGTGATATAACACAAATCCGGGTGGCGACTCTTCAAATCAGTCAATATTCTTCGAATCGATTTCAAAGGCTCGAGGCGCGCGACTTTCCATTTTGGGCCGCCCCGATCTCACCTGGGGCTGTGGTAGCCCACAGTGGCGACTCTGCTGGGGACGTTTAATTGATACTTGAGAAAAAGTTGGTATGTTGATAAAACGGCCCGCTTTCCTTGAATATCAATTAAACTTGTGAGCCAAGCTTGAAAAATGTTTGTGGGATTTTCAAAAGGGATTTTGTTTCACTGTCTATTTCTTGTGTATATATCTTGCGCAACCTCGCTGTTATGTTTCGGCAATCCTACCGGGCTTTCCGGTGATGGGGAATCCCGGAATGCTCAGCAACCCTCGATCGTGATGAGTCATCCCTACCGTTTGTACCATTATTGGGTGTACGCTCAATAGTGGGAGGTATACTTTGACTCTAGTCCGGGGAACCCTTTTCAAGCCAAAACCGGCCTTTGTACATGCTTAGCAAGCCATAGATCCTTCCAAACTAGGACAGGGACCCGCATGGTAGGATTATATGCTATATCCTGCTTACATGTTACTGCTTTTTGCATCTCACCATGCATCTCATTCATGACATGCCGTCATGCTGTCTGTTCAATTTCGAGTCATGTGTTCTTAGACTCGATCGCGCGGTCTGGAAAAGGTTGCCGAGGCCCGATGAAGAATCGTGCACCCTTGTGTACGTTGTCTAAATTTCATGAGTCCTTAGAACAATGGGACTTCGGGAAATCAAAACTTACTAAGTCCTTGACTAATGCCTAATCGAAATTCAACGGAGAATAAGGAATAACAAGGAAACGACGCCGTGATGCCACTTTACTTACACCACTCTGGCTAATGGCACCATGTCACTGACACCACTCTGGTTGTGGTATCACGTCGTCTATACTAAGTTATTCCAAGTTCAAAATTGAAACTTCGAACGAGGACTAGTTGAATACTTAGTTCATTTTGACATCTCTTAGAACCTGCTGTTCTAAACAAAGGATACACCCTAAAAGAAATTCTGAGGAATGAGGCAACCTTCGAAGGATCGTAATCTTATCCCGCTTGCACATCGCACCTTGCATCTTATGTCGTCCATTCGCTTTCGTGTCTCATATAGAACTCTTAGACTCGCTCGCGCGGCTTGTGTAGGATTGCCTGGACCGATGATGAGTCATGCTTTTTAAAGGCACGTGGTCTAAACTACATGAGTCCTTGGAACGATGAGGTTTTAGGGATATCAAAATTCATTAAGTCTTCAATATATTTTTCAATCATGGATTCAACGAAAATTAACGAAACAATTAGGCTACAATGTCGTGATACCCACACCACCCAGGTTATAGTGCGAAGTCACTTTACACCGCTTAGGCTAATGGCGCCCTTCCACTTACGCCGCCCCGGTTACGGTATCATGTCATTTACGCTAAACGGTTTTTGAAACCAGAACAGAAACTTCAAGTGAAAAATGTTAAAGGCTTAATTTCTTTTGATATCTCTCGAATCTTGTCATTCCTAATCAAAGGATACACGCTCAAAAGAATCTCTGAGGACTAAGGCAATCCTTCATAGGATGTCATTTCTTGAGTCAGGGTCTAGGAGACCATAAATCCATGGAGTTTGGGATAACTCCGGTGTTCGCCGTGCCCGAACGGCTCCCTCTAGTTCAGTCTAGCCTTAAGTGCATCTTCCAGCAGTCTTATTGCTCTGTCTCGGATGATCTTAGATAAGGAGATTGGCTCTGATTCCCAACTTGAGGAATTAAACCTGCCTGACATCGACCTACCCGTGACTGTTGGAACTATTCGTGAAGTTTGATCCTTTAAGTCGACGATGACAACACGTGAATAACAATTCTTTTACATTTTTTTTCAATAAATCATAACAGGGGCACATTCTGAGTCCGCTTTTTGCTTTACTGTCAGTATGGGCCACCCATCCTACACAAAGCCATACCACCTTCTCCGACTACCTCGAAATGACAAGGCAAAAAGAGCTGGTTGAGCTGAAAAAGGCTGTAGAGGAAATGAATCAGAAAATGGATGAGCAAACGGCTCTATTGCAAGGGCTGATTGACATTTTCACCTCCGCCATGTCGAATCCAGATCTGGGACTGAATGCTGGTAAGGCCAGGATCAAAGAAACTCCACAAACCTACCACCCTCCAGCCGCCGGAGTCAAGCCACGATCAGAAGTGAAGCTCTCTCACATGCTCAAAGACTTGGTCGAATTCCATGACGCCAAGAATCGCTCAAAGGAAGGTACAAGATCCTTGCCTAAAACTAGTGCTAAAAGGCAGGATGTGCACAACCCCAAAGGCAAGAGAGTATCATGCAGTGTCGAAGCAAGCAGTGTCTTCACCAAAGGCCCACTTGGCACCACTATGAACCCTCAACCCAGCTGCAAAATCCCACCAAGGTTCCTCTCCCGCTTTCCTGTACCTTTGTCTTTGGTTTATGAGAGACTCCTCGAAGCCGGTCTCATCCAGCCGCTCCCTCCAACTCCCCTACCTCAGAAGCTCTCGTCGTCCCACAACCCAGACGCCTATTGTACCTATCACCAATGTACCGGCCATTCCACTAATAGCTGCTTCCGTCTCCGCCACAAAATCCAAGATCTCATCGATGATGGAACCATCTCACCTCCACTTCCAAACCCAAGTTCTGCTGTGGGAAACTATCCTCTGACCTTTGAGGGGTTCAAGGTTGGCCAGGTCAATGACTCGATGGGACATGCTTCCTTTGGACAACTTCTGAGCAACCAAACCGTCAACAGCAATGGCATCAAAATCCATCCCCTCAAGTGCATTATCGACAATTAGCTGCCAGAGCCCGTTGTTCCAAACCCTAATATGCTCAGTGCCTTAGCTATAAGCTCCAAGCCGACGCAGAATCTGAGGGTGGATCAAAATCCGAATGATTCCTGAAATAGTGTGAAAGGACTGGGACCATCCCAACGCCAGACCTCAAATCTGAAGAAGAATGGCGAATGCAGTGCAACCAATCCATGGATGGAATTTCTCACGAGTTTGGAAAGCTTTTGAGTTTCAAGTCAAGTCTTTGTCTTTCAATTTCGAGTCAGTTTGTACTTTGGGTCTTTCATGCTTCCGTATCTGTATATTTTCAAATTCAAGTTTGTAGTCAAAAAAGAAAAACCAAAAAGAGAGTCAGTTTCGTTGGCCTGAACTACGTTATGACCTGATTCTTTTGCAAGAAGGATACGTAGGCAGCCTTATCCCGAGGCCCGGTCATGTTCATTTGAGTCGATCCCAAAATTCGGTCACGATCTTTCAAGTCAATGTCAAGCTTGTGTCGAAATTGTGATAATAAACTCGTGTTTTGTGATAATCCCTTAACTTGGAATTGTTTTTCACCACCAATTGAGAAATCAGACACGAGGTATTTTGCCCTTGCAAGAAGAAGAATTTCATGGGACCACTCCCTGACGCCGTCGAGAAGCAACACCTTGGCCTGAGAAAAAGCTCGCTAGATCAAAACATCAAAACATGATCTAGGCAAAAGTTAGAGCACACAAATCTCTTAACTTGCATCTAGGATTCAGTTATCAAGTTGTGCAATTCAAAATGAAGAAAGGCATTCTCTTCTTTTATCAAACGCTTGAAGATACATATCCATTGATAACCCCCTTTGAGCCTAAATCAATTTATTTGAAAGAACCCAGCTAGGCAGCTATCCCCCACACTGGGGTGAAATGAGGAGCACAAATGTGCCAAACACCTGGTTATCATCGGCGCATCAGAATTCAAAGCGTGAAAGTGCCAAATACATGGGTACAGTGAGATGCAAAATATCGAAGAAAAATCAGAGAAAACTCAAAATCAACGAAAGTACCAAACACATTGGCACAACAAAAGGCAAAGCAAACCAATTGAAAGAAGGCGCCCATCAAAAGCAAAAAGGGCATAAAAATATTCAAGATGGCTGCTAGCTCTCGAAACCCAAGGAAAATGAAAATTTTTGGGCCGATTATCCTTTCTTTGTTAAGCCAAACCTTGGCCACGTTACAACCCGAATAAAGTCCTGTCAGATTGAAAAACACAACTTGATAACAAAAATCCTGGACAATAGGAGAAAACAAGAAGGAGCGCCAAGGCATTTTGTGAATCTTGCAAAATTTCAACCTGGGGCATGTTTCTTGGTAAAATCCTCGTGTTTTGATAAAGCAAGATCAATTTCAAAGCCCCGAATGGGAAAATCATCGAAACTTGATTTTATCATGACAATTTCAAACATCAAATCCTCAAGTAATCAAGCCACTCGTCCGGTCAAATCAAACTCCTCGTCCAGTCTGGTTCATCATTGAATCAGTCCTCTGATAAAGGGTCTTTCTTGTCCTTTAAGTCGTCTGGGCCTTGTCCAAATTCACACAAGGTCATTAAGGTCCCAACTCGTGAGAGAAACTCCAATACATGGAAGAACCCGCACTTGTGCTCATGACAAAACTGGTTGCCGAAACTATCAGTGGAATTAAGGAAAAGAATCAGAACTAAGGTCCGTCACTCACTGGGGCACATCAGCCCAATGCCATCAATCACTGCAAGCATACAGCCGACCTCAAGACTGGGGCATGAATGCTCAAAAACTCAAGCCCTGATCAAAGTCAACCTCAAACCAGCTCCAGCTTAAGCCCTGGCTCCAGCTCAAACCCAATTTCCATCCAAAGACGAATTCCATCCCAAATCCCAAGGTCCTGAAAATACCAGCCCGCTGATCAAAAATAGTAAAGCAGAAGGGATGCTCAGACACGTCCTTTGTTTTTCATAAAAATAAAAAATACCATCGTTGTTGTCAAACGTCGAAACACGGGTCTCACTTTCTGGTCTCGACCTCTTATGGTCACCTTCATCTAGCATATTTAACAACTTGACTACTTGACATGCTGCCATAGATTCGGCGTCGTCCTGTGGGACACCTTTCAACCAATAGGAGACTGCAGACAGCAGCAGTCCCGAGCGCTCGGGAGTGAAGACCCAAGCGCTCGAGACCACTCTTGAGCGCTCGAGAGTTCTGCTGTTTTGCAGCAGCTTCTGATTCCAGCTTTTTCAGCCTCAGTTTAACCTCACAAATGCATGCAACTTAGATCAGAAGATTCCCAACTTGTACTCTGGGTATACAGCAGTTTTCGTTATGTATTTGCTTGTGTATTAGTCCGTTTTCCTCGAAAATACGAAAATTTCCAAGATTTTCATTCCGCAAACATGTCAAATTCCACGTTAGGTGTGTTTGATTGAGTCCGGTGACATGTATAGGTCGCATTGTGCATTTGTGACTGTGTGGCATGATCAAACGCGCGTTAACATTCTTAGTTCAAGTTTTTGTCATTCAAGCGCCCCAAAATCATCATTTTCAAGCACAAGTGAGGGTCAATCTTTGTGACAAGGGCATTTTGGTAATTTCAGCGGTCCTCGCAGGTCACAATACTCGGTGTCAATCGCTCAGTGCACGCAATTGCGATCAAAAGCCCTTAAATCTAAGTTTCATGGTCGATCGCTCAAAATTTGCTGTTATGTGTCAATGTCAAGTTTTCATTCATTCCTTTGAGAGTATCAGTTAAAATTTGCGTGCTCTTTAGAACATATTTCATAAAATACAATTCTTAAAGGAAGTTTGAACGAATGCAAAAGAACAAAGTGCAAATTTTCATAAATGAAATACGGTATTTACAATGAGTAAGGAAGGAAGTACAAAAGCTGGGGCAAACACACGCCCAATCCTAACTACCGGGGCACGCAGGCCCAAACAAAATCAAGGCATGCAGGCCTAGAAGCTACAACTACGCCGGCACGCAGGCCCATGTACAAGAAAGCTAGCAAAGCAAAAGCCTAAGACTCAGACGTGACGAGTCCTCTTCTGCTGGTGGCCCTCGGGCTCTGTGCTCTCATTCTCGTCATCGTCGTCGCCGTCGTCTACGCTAGGAGAACCGGAAGCAGTCTCCGAGTCCGTCGACCCTAAGACACGTGACTCGGAGGACTCCTCTGTCTCATCCTCCTCCTCTGACTCCACGCGAGCGAGTCTCCGCTGGGACGCCGCCCTAGGTAAAACCTCGAACTGTCTAGCCTCCGCAACGGGCCGCGACACTCCCTGTGTCCCTCGTCCCCGTGTGCTGGCAGAAGCTGGAGAGCTCGTGGTAGCCTGAGGTCGTGCCCTAGCCGAACATCGTGGCTGCACCTGCATATCACAAGCATGCGATCATTTTTATACATGTTTAAAATTCAATTGATTCATTGAGGTACTATATGTGTGAGCACTCTCCGCTGCCATAAATTTGGCACCGTCCTAAGGGACACCCTTTAGCTTCTTCCTGCCATAAATTTGGCACCGTCCTAAGGGACACCCCTTAGTTTCTTCCTGCCATAAATTTGGCACCGTCCTAAGGGACACCCCCCAGTTTCTCCGCTGCCATAAATTTGGCACCGTCCTAAGGGACACCCCCTAGTTTCTCCGCTGCCATAAATTTGGCACCGTCCTAAGGGACACCCCCCAGTTTCTCCGCTGCCATAAATTTGGCACCATCCTAAGGGACACCCTTTCCGCCATTTGCTTGCACCTGCATGTTTGCATTTGCCCCAAAGAACTACGCTAGTCTGATCCCTGCAGAAAAGGGTACGTAGGCAGTCTGAAAGGACGCGATCGCATGCTTCGAATGTTGGTATGTTCTTTACTTGCATTTGATTTTGAGTTGAGGATTTGATTTGGCTCGAATTGGGCTGTCTCAATCTTTGGACGGCACTCGTATCCATGCATGATGTCGAGCGTCGCCCAAAGAGGGGCAACTATAGACACCCCAATTTGAACTTGTCAAAATTCCTTGATTTGTGGCCCGGAGGCTCCCCGATGATGACTTTGGATTAAAACAAGCCTCACACCGATCGAGTCTTTGCTCCTTGAAAGATTTGAAAAGGGAATTAAAATGGTCAAATGCATTTCCAAGCGCTTGGGAGCAGTCCCGAGCGCTCAAAACCATTTTCCAAAACCTCTGGCCTGGCTCACTCTCGAGCGCTCGAGAGTTAAGTCCAAAGCGCTCGAGACTACTCCCGAGCGCTCGAGACTGATGTGTTGCCCAATGGATGGCAGTATCACCCACTATCCATGCAACTCATCATTACCACCATCTTGAGCCGGCTGATGATTCAGTCAACACTCAACCTCTAGTGACAGAGATCTTCAGGCCAAGGATTTTCCCATTTAAAAATGTTTTATTCAAATCCATTTGATTTTGCAAACCATAGGTTATTTTGCCTATAAATACAACTGGTCTTCAGCTGAGCCAGGGGCTGCAAAATTTACCCTCTCTAGAACCACTCTCATCTCTCTCTTGCTCAAGGCAAAGGTTTTCCAAACTCAAACTCACTTTCCAAACTTCAAAGGTTTTGAAAATCATCAAGGAAAAGGGCAAGAAATCCAGAATACTCTCTGCTTCTGGTCTCTTGTGTTTTCCACTCTGCAGTCATATTTCAAAGCTATTCCAAATAGCAAAGTTCAAGCAAAAGGTAGAAATCTTTACCTTTGATCACAAACAAAGAGGCTGTTCTTCCCTTCTGAGGGGGGTCTCTCAGCCTGACCCAGTCTTCAATACTGGGTGCATGGTTGGAAGACCCTAGTGTAAAAACAAGAGCAAAGGGGTACAAAAAAACGTTTTATCAAAACCCCTACTGGAAACACTCTCAAGCGCTCGAGAGTGCTCCCGAGCGCTCGGGACTGTTTCCAGTCCCATGCATGGTATTTGGTCGAACAACAGGCTGGGGTGAGGTGCAGTCTTAAGTAAAATGGTTTTATTCGAGCATGCAGACATAGGAAATCATTTTCCATAAAACAGAAGTGTATCTTACAAATTTCGTGTAAGAACAAGGTTTTCCAAAGTCAAAAATGAGATTTTCTCTTGTTAAATACCTAGACAAGTGTGACTGCATGATTAAATGATGTCATTTTCCATTTAAGAGTAAGCTGACATGCATCACACTCCTAAGCGCTCTGAACCATTCCCGAGCGCTCGGGAGTGCGTGCATGCCTTGGCATTTCATTTTCCCCAGCTTGTTGTGTTGTATACCCTTCTGCATGCATGAACGTATTTATTTGCTCTGTTAAAGTTGTAGATCTAATCTTGTCAAGGCAAGGATGCATGATCTAAAAGATTGAAGGCTTAGCTCAGTCTTTCAAGTTTTCAGTTATCTTGTATTTTGCATGGCCATTTCACCCTCTACTGTACACATGCACCAGTATACACCTCTTATTTGGTATAACTGTGGATATCTGCTAGTTGTTAAATGAAACAAAATCCCTTTTAAAAATCCCACAAACGTTTAGTAGAGACCGATTTTGAATCGGGCGAGGGGGGTGTTGTAAAACCCTTCCCCCCTCGTAACATGGCTTCCGGACCCTCAAAACGATCTCTGGTTTTCAATTCAAATCAATGGTTTTCAAACAAAATGGTTTCTCGGGTGATATACCACAAATCCGGGTGGCGACTCTTCAAATCAATCAATATTCTTCGAATCGATTTCAAAGGCTCGAGGCGCGCGACTTTCCATTTTGGGCTGCCCCGATCTCACCCGGGGCTGTGGTAGCCCACAGCTGGCTCATCGTCACTGCTTGACCAGGTGTCATCAGCGAAAATTTCAAATCCAGGCAGTAGCTCCCCGGTTTCAGAATGAACGAACGGCTCAGGCTGTCCAGTGTAAGCAGCGTTTCCCATCTCACGTACAAAGTTAGGACCACCGTAGAGGGTTTGAGGTTTTCCCATATTTTTCCTCCTTTTGGCATTTTCGGCGGAGGCGATGTACCCCAGACCAAAACGGCCCTTGTTAGAAGGAAAAGTAGGGAACTCCGGGACCCCTTGCCGGCGAGACCCTAAGCCTATGCCTGGAAAATAAGACATTCTCCTCATAATGTCCAGCGCGACAGAGCTTATGAGGAAGTTCCCATCCACGTTGATAGCCATTACAGTACCCGAAGTATCAAAAGAGAAACCTCCAAGGTCGATGTCTTCTTCGCCATGCTGAATTCCCAAAACAGGAGTCCCATCCTCCTTGAGCGGGCGAATGCCAGAATCCCCGCAGACGGTCAAAGTACCGGTAGGTAATGCCAGAATAACCTTTTGGTGGAGAGTAGATGGTACAGCCATGATGTCAGGTCAATGGAGCCACGGCCTGCCCAGTAGAAAATTGAAGGTTGCGGGAATGTCTACGACATGGAATCCCACATCCATCTCAAAACCCTCAGCATCGAGTTTGAGCATTAAAATACCCTCGACTACGCGACGGGTGCCGTCATATGCCTTAATAGCCAGGTTGGAAGGTGCAAGATCCTTCTTGGTGAGCCCCAAACGATAAGCAACCCTCAGGAGGCAGACGTTGATCGCGGAGCCGTTGTCAATGAGAACGGTCGGGACCCAGAGTCCTCAACACTTGATGGTGATGTGCAAAGGGCGGTTGTGGTCAACTCCTTCAACCGGCAGATCCTTGTCCGTGAAGATTACAGTGTGCTTGGAGGTCGGAGGGAGAATGAGAGATATCATTGCATCAGGCGTGACATTGGCCTGAACCTCAAGACGCGATAGAGCATGACAAAGCCTTTTACGATGCTCTTTGGACGAACAGATCAGTCCCCAGATCGAAATAGCGGCCGGAATGCGCTCCAGCTGTCGTTGAACAGAATCAGCAGTTGGTGGCCCAGTTAAAACCTCAGGAGGTGCAGACCTTGGGAAAGCAATGGGTTCGTTCCTTTGATTAGAAGGATTGGACGAACTCCCGGCCTGCAGATTAGCAGGCTGAAAAATCCATCCACTCCTTGTAACATTGTGAACGTTCCCCAAAGAGGGCACGACCTGAGGGTCTTCATTCACATCCCAAAGATTAGCAGGAATATCTCCCAGTTTGCGTTTTCCTCTGTCAGTGGTTGGTGCAGAGATGGGCACTTCCATGTCTAAGCCCAGGTCCTCAGCCAGATCTTTCATCAGTAGGGAGTCCCAGAAGTTCAAGTCTTTCACGGCAGCCACTTCAGCAACAGGCTCCGGATTTGTAATGAAGGGAATATCCCAAAGACCACCGTCAGCCAGGGATCGGTTGACTGCCCAGACTTTATTTCCAACTTGGACATCCACTATGTCATCGACTTCCCAAAGATTGGCAGGCGGGACAAGGTCCGTAACCACGATACTACAATCCCTGTTGCTCGGATAAGGCACCTCAGGGCGCGGGCATTCTTCGTCAACAATGTAAGAGCAAGGGTCGAAGAGGTGTCGGGATCAGTATCACAAACTAAATCATAGACCGAGTTGAAGAGGGAAACATGATCTCCCAGGGCCCGTGGATCTTCCTGGATAAGTTCATCCTCTGCGTAATGTAACAGGTAGTCCGGTATAGCGTAGCCTTGAAGAGGGTTAGGGTCAATGTCCACAGGAGCATACCAAGCTGGCTCAGGATCCCAGTAATACTCTCTTCGAGAGCCGGAGGCTCGACTGGGTGAAACAGCATGTATAAGGAGAAACCATCCAAGGGATCGAGCAGAGCTGCTTCATAACCGGCCATCCAGCCATCGTACCAAGCTTGATCAAACGGGACGTTTTCGGGTTGTGGAGGAAAGCCGTCCGCTTCGAGGTGTGACCACTCGTTAAAAATAGGGAGAGCATAGTCCATGTTGTCTGCTATGGCCCAACTAATGGCCTGCATGTTGTCTTGGGGTGGAGTTCAAACGGATCGAGACTGATCCACAGGACCAAGAGGCGAGTCGGTCACATTCCCATATGGGCTGTCCAGCGGAGATGCAGAATTGAGTTGCACGGCGGAGATTGACCAGTGGAAGAGAGAATTGACAGACTCTTCAGAGACAGGTGATCCAGTTTGCGAAGGTTTCGGAAGTGCATCAGTGTCAACAATCCGGCCTTCGACCACTTGTATGTAAGAAATTTCGGCAGAAGGTTCAAGCGGGCAAGGTACAATCGGCCTGGGTTGATTGGCTGAGGCTATATAGTCAGTTGGGTTGAATATGGTGGAGCTGAGGAATATCTGGTTAACGTGGGAAGCAGCATTGTGCTTGGGAAGGGAATTGGCAATGACATTAGGCTTTTGAGGTGGCGGAGGGGTTTCCAGCGTGCCATCGTCAATGAGGTCCTGAATTGCATGACGGAGGCGAAAGCAAGAGTCAGTGAGATGACCCGCTCCTTGATGGTAAGCACAGTAGAGGTTGGCCTTGAAGCCAGGTGAAGGGTTCTTGGGTAAAGGAGTTGGATCCAAGGGCTTGAGATGCCCTAATTTGACCAATTTTTCCAAGACCGAAGACAGAGGCGCCTCGATAGCGGAAAAGCTGCGGGGTTGGTTCCGAGGCCGGTTATTCTGTGGAGTCTGGACTTGATTGACATCCGTAATGTGATTGGTTGTGTTAGAGGAGGTGGCATTGGAACCGCTGGTTGCTGTGTTGGAATAAGTCCCTGTCCCAAACAGCGCATTGGCATTCCCAGAGTATGCCCGAGTCTTGGTTTTAGGAGGATTAGAGGATTCCTCTTTTGCTAGAATCCCACTCTGTAGTGCATCCTTGATGGCCAGGCCAGAATCGAAGAAGGTCTCAAAGTTAGCAGACGCTTGAGCAAGCACCAGATGCCTAGCATAGTCGGGCTGGAGGTTGCAAGAGATGATACGGAGCTGGTCCTTCTCGCTGGGGCGATCAGTCATTAAAGCGGCCTTGGCCCTCCATCTCTTGACGAAGTCAGCAAAAGACTCCTTAATTTCCATCTTGGTGGATTCGAGTTCCTGGGTGGTCATCTTCAGTTGAGAATTGTAGCTGTATTGCGCAATAAACGCAGCCCCAATATCCTCCCAGGTTCTCCTTTTGGCGATGTCGAGCGACAAGAACCAATGGAAAGCAGGGCCCGAAAGGGTCTGAGGGAAAAGCTGAGACATGGCCTCTGGCTCAACAGAGAGTAGTTTCATAGCGGCATGGTAACTGTAGAGGTGGGTCTTGGGATCACCGCTCCCGTCAAATTTGGCCAAGTCGGGCATTTTGAATTTCTCGGGAAGCCTGGCGTTAGGATACAGACAGAGGCAGTCCAAATCAATCCCTCCAGCGTTGATCTTTTTAGTCTTGGCAATGGATTCCTCCAGCTTGGCCATCTTGGCCATGAGTGCAGTCATGTCGGGGTTCTGAGCTGGCTCCTCTTGGTTTGGAGGAAGTCTACCACCTGCGAGGTTTGCAGTGGGCCTGCGGCCTTCCCTTGGGTTCAGTACCATGAGATGCCCTGCGTGAAGCGGATCCGGAACCAAAACGGGTTGTTCCTGGTCAGACTCATCGTCCTCGCCTTCTTCCTCGAGAGGGGGTGGAAGGCGAGTGTGGATAAGGTCATTCAGGCGGGCAATGTTAGTGTCTATCTGAGCTGCCCTCTGTTGCATGGCGGTGATGCTGTCCTGAAGGTTCATGAGCATGGTCTCCAAGGTAAGAGGTTCTGGCTGTGGCTGTTCCATTGTGACAGGAGATTCGGAGATGCTTGATGCGGATGATGGGGTAGTTGGACACCCTTCCTGTAAGACCGGTGGTGAACCTGACCGTGAATCTGACTGAGAATCTGAGTGCTGTGCTGCCGAAGGTGAGCGCAGAGAGCCTTCCGTGATGACTGACTGGGACTATAACCTGACAAGCCTCTGAACCGGATTGAGTTGCAGACGTTCCCAAGTGGGTTTGGCAACTCGCTTCGATACTTTCCTTGGCGGTGCAATGATTCAGAACTTTGCAACAAAATAAGAGAAGGCTTAATAGGGGTCCTGCAGAAACTTTAATCTAAATAAAAGACCAAAGTGCGGATGCAGCCAGCGTTGTCGGTGTCGCCCTAGACTCTAGAGCTAAAAGACAAATCTGTCTCAAGACGTTAGGACATTGCTTGAGGCCCTCAGAATTCTTTTCGAATGTGTATCCTTATTTGAAACGAGCGGTCCTAAAGGATGTCAAAAGAAGTCTAAGCCTTCGTCCATCCCGCCGTTTGGGATTTCAAACTTGAAGCCAGAACAACTCGGTATGAATATCATGATACTATAACCAGGTTGGCGTGAGCAGCACTGTGCTATTAGCCGGGTGGCGTAAGTGACGAGGCACTTGTTACCTTTTGGTGTAAGCATCATGATGTTTACTCCGTTTGTTCCTCGTTTTCTGTTTGGAATCCTAAACAGGTTTAACAGACAAGGGTGTAGAAAGGCTTCTGATTTCCTAAAGTCCCATCATCCGAAGGACTGGGAAAACTGAAAACGCTCATCATTGAGATGCACGACTCCTCATCGGGCCATCACAGTGTCCTAACGATCTTAAAGACAGATCTGGAAAGAACTGAGGACCTAGAAGGTGTCCTAAACATGCTTCTACGCAGAACGAGATGTATGTACAGTTCATGCTGTAGGGAAAGCAGTAACACATAGACAGTATATGGGGTTAGATGCAAGTAGATCTTAACCTGTGGGTACCTGTCCTAGTTTAGAGAGTTCTAATGCTTTGTATATGCAAAGGCCGGTTTTGGTTTGTAACAGGTTCCTCGGACTAAGACCACAGATATACCTCCCATTGCCCGCGATTCGCAGAGCAACGGTCGAACGGTAGCATGACCTTTCATCGTCGAAGGTTGTTGGTCATTCGAGGTCCCCGGGCTCCGGTAAACCGTGTCGGCTTGCCAAAACGATCCAACGAGGCTTATCCCACATCGATGCACATGAAATGCTAGAATTTTGATTAAGAAAAGAAGAATCGTAATTTTTCAAAATGCTTTTTCAAATTTGGCTCACTTTATTTGGTTCATCTTTAGAAGAAACTACACAAGTGAACAATCGAAAAAGTTCCAGATTAGATTGGCCGGACACGAGGTCCTGTTAAATCACCATTCCAACCTTCGGCAACGCGAAGCTCACCGTTTTGACAGACTTTTAAAGGATTGTTCGCGAGTGTATTAAATCCTAAGTATGAATTAATATTGGTTCGATTTATCCCCAGCAGAGTCGCCACTGTGGGCAGCATGCCCTCGGAGAAAGGATTCCGTTCCCCCTTCCGACGAACTTCCGGGGCAAGGGCCCTCGCGGGAATCGAGGGAGCGCGAGCGCAGGTGGCAAGCACTCAAAAAATACAGAGTCGCCACTCGGGTTTTGAAGGTCCGACACCCAAGGAACCGTATTTCGAAGCACCTGTCGCGCTATTTTTGATTTGAAAAAGTGAAGGCACCAGTCCGTCATAACCATATCTGGGTTCGGGAGCCAGGTTACGAGAGGGGAAGGGTTTTAAGGCACCCCTCTCGCCCAATCCGGAGATCGGTCTCTACTTGAGCATTTTGAAAATATTTACGATTCTTCTTTTATTAACCAGATTTTAGCCAATTAGGGCGGGGGAACAGTTAATCGGGGATTAAAACTGTAACACATTTGCAGGATATGACCAAATAATAGCATGGATGGATGGCAAATTGAATAATACATGGGATGAAACCCAAAACATTGATCAAACACCAAAACAGTGCCTTGGCATGGTTTTATCACAAACAATGGCCAACTTGCATGCATGGATGAACCTGCATGCAAGGGGACCGTCGCGCGATAGAACCATACACTCGCGCGAGTGTTGATGTCTCACCAACAGTTTGAATTTCATCCCCTTCTGGGCTCTGGAAGGACCAGTGCACACCCAGGGGCAAACCAAGCAGTTTATAAGTACTGAAAGTAAATAATTATTACAAGCCAGCAGAAGCAAATGGAAAAACAGCCCCTAAACAGTGGGGGAAATAAGCAGAGGCCTAAGGCCTAGTTGCCCATGCAAGGGCCATTTCTGGAAATCAGTGAACCATCGCGCGACAGAGTGGAACACTCACGCGAGGGTTCTGACTGGACTTTCAGAAATTGCTTTGCATGCTTGGGGCTCTGAGACATGTTCAGAGATATCCCAAGGGCGTTCCAGACTGACTGAAGTAGCAAGCTAAGGACAGGACCATTTAAAACCAATTTAGCCATGCAAGGGCAGCTACTGGAAATCGATGAACCGTCGCGCGATAGAGTGAAAGACTCGCGCGAGGGTTTTGATTCTACTCCCAGGTGTTGCTTTGCATGTTTGGGATTCTGAGAAATTCAGGAATATCCCCAGGGTAAACAGACTGACTAAAACAAAGAACTAGGAAACTGGACTTGTTTTTATCATGCATAACAGTGATCTATATATGGAAATAAAGACCAAAGCAGAGATGGCCATAAAATAAAACAAGAAATAACCAGCTTCCCTTCCCCACGTGGACTATTCTCTTGCAGACAGAAACGTCGCGCGAGTGTTTGGGTCCATCGTGCGAGGGTTTAGCTGGTTATAGGTTCTTGTAACTCTGCTGACTTTAGGGCTAGGACTGGTATTGATTACCAGCCTTGGCCCTGTCAGCCCCCCTCAGGGATCAAGACAGGGACATGTAATGTTTTATACCTTTGCTTGAATGGCTTTTGGCATGGATTGAATGGAGTGATGTAGCCTTGCAAGAGAGTGTAGTGGATTTGAGAGACTAGGAAGTGGTTAAGGTTAGTGACTTTGTGCTAGATTTGATAACCTTGATGAAAACTTACAAGCTTGTAACCTTGTAAACTTTTTGTAACCCTTTGCATGGTAGAGCAATGGGGTTATTTATAGGGGGAGTGAGTGGACAAGGTGGTGGCAAAACATGGCTTTGCAACCAGCCAACAAGGCTGGTCACAACATGGTGGAGAAGCTAGCCAACAAGGTGAGTGGGGGTGGTTGTGAGGGTGTGAGGGTGAGGCCTGCCAAAACGCTGTTCAGCCAGAGAAAACGGGGTTTCAGCCCATGTGGCCCTGATGATCACTAAATCCAGCTGGACAAGGGTGATGGGGATAGGTAGAACCATCGCACGAGGGTTTGGAACCATCGCGCGAGGGTCAACGGTCAACCTTTGACTTTGACCAACACCTGGCAAGCTGACTATCGCACGAGGAACAAGAAGCATCGCGCGACGGTCAAACTTCGGTTAGGGTTTTGACTGAAGGTTTCAGGGGTTCAAAAAGGGTTCAAAGGGTTCAAGAAGGGTTCCAAATCCAATCCATTCCTCATTCAAGCCTGTTTGATCCGATCTCATCATCGGAGAAACAAGAAACTGAAAAATAAAGTAAAACAAACAGGAGACCCAGATTGGGGTGTCTACAAGCACACATGAAAGATTCCCCTTCAATCTCAAAACGACGACGAGGAATACTTTCACAATGACTCCTACGTAGTGGAGGATCTTGAGAATCAGTAGTCTCTAGTGGAGTACTTCCACTAGGAGGCAAGCTACTCCCACTGTTCTCGGCGACCATAGGATGAGGATTTAAACTCCCACCCTCGCTGAGAACAGGTGTAACTTCCTCTGATTCACACATCTCATAAAGATTAAGATCTCCCCTCACATTACCTTTGCTTGGAAACTCATGTTCAATGAAATTCACATCTCTGGACTCAATTTCAGTCAATCCACCATCAGGTTGTTCGCATATCATAACATACCCTTTTGAGTGTTCAGGATACCTTATAAAGATACCTTTTTTGCCTCTCGGATCTAATTTTCCAAGCTGCTGTGAAGGAATGCGCACATAACCTGCTGACCCCCAGGGTCTCAAATGGTCAAGAACTGGCTTCCTGCCTGTCCATAACTCATATGGTGTAGAAGAGACTGATTTACTTGGCACACGGTTAAGGATGTAGGCCGCACTCAATAAAGCATCTCCCCAAAAACTAATTGGAAGATTAGCATGCGCCATCATCGACCTAACCATATCTAACAGTGTACGATTTCTTCTCTCTGCAACACCATTTTGTTGCGGAGTACCTGAAATTGTTAACTGTCGTTGGATACCTTTATCCTCACAGAGCCCTTTAAATTGCTCAGATAAGTATTCGCGTCCGCGATCTGTCCTCAGAACTTTTAAGGTTCTTTCTTTTTGATTCTCAACTTCTTTAACAAATCGAATGAAGCAGTCCAATGCTTCCAATTTATGAGAGATCAAATAGACATATCCATATCGCGAATAATTATCTATAAATGTGATAAAGTAGGTACCACCATGCCGTGCCCTAACATTCATGGGTCCTCAAATGTCTGAATGTACTAGCTCTAGTGGACTTGTAGCTCTCACTGCCTTACCGAATGGTTTTCTTATTGCTTTTCCTGCCATGCAAGACTCACATATTGGTAGGTTGACTTTAGCGAGTGGCCTAAAAGGCTTTCTCTAGCTAACCTAGTCATCCTATCTTGGCCAATATGACCTAACCTGGCATGCCATTTCACAGAACTAGAAACAACATCATTATCATGAAAAGCCATAAATGCATTATTATTCAAACCATCCAAATTCAAAACATAGAAACCATCAGAAATAGATCCATGCCCAAACGGCTTATTACCTAGGTAGACGGAAAAACCATCTCTGCTGAAATTAAAGGAAAATCCTAACTCAACTAAAGCTATAACTGATTTCAAGTTACGTCGAACTCCAGGCGCATAAAGTACATCATAAAGAATAAATGTGTGACCACTTTGCAACTTTAGCTGATAAGTGCCAACTCCTAGCACATTTTTGGCTGAACTATTCCCCATAAAGACTCTCTGGCTGCCAACAAGAATCCGGCGATACTCGATAAATCCTCCTCGATCTCGTGCTACATGTTTTGTCGCTCCTGTGTCAACAATCCAATTAGGATCAGTATGAGCAACCAATACATGAGAGCAAACTAAGCAATCTATGCGAGAAATAGGGTAAGATGGTACTTTCTTCGGCTCAATACAATCACGAGCGAAGTGTCCAATCTTCTGACAGTTGTAGCAAGTCACTTTAGATTTATCTTTCTTGCCTCTGCGGCGCTTAACACGTTCCTTTGGCGCATTATCTCGAGCTGGTTCATGCTTAGCCTTGCCACCTTGCCTTTTGCGCTTAGACCCAATTGTCTTGCGCTGGCCAGGTTCAACCACAAGAGCCTCATTGCCTCGCTTAGCATTTTGGCGCTCGGCTTCAAGCTCAAGATGACACTTCAAATCATTAAAGGTTTTAACCATTTCATTGTGTGTCATTGTGAGCTTGAAATGGTCCCATGTCACATCAGGCAAAGACCTAAGCACATTGAGAATCTGCTGCTCATCAGTCAGAACGTTATCGGCAGTCCTAAGGTCGCGTATCATAGCCGACATAACCCTCAAATGTTCAGGCATGGAATGTTGGGGTTTCATTTTATAACTGTCGAACTTCTATGTTAACGCGCGCAACCTAGTTGCCATTGTGCCACCAAAAGCAATTTTCAGCTAGTTCCACATTTCTTGGGCCGTAGCGCAGTTTTCTAACTCGCTAATGAGATCATTGTGCATGCTGGCTAACATAGTAAAGCGTGCACAACGGTCTTTCTTGACCCAATTTTGATAAGTTTCCATGTTTCGGCGGTCTTGGGCAGTGGTCCCCTCTTCGGGGATAGCCATGGTATTGGTCAAGGTTTCAAGTACTTCTTGCTCATTAAGGAGATACTGAATTTTCTTGTGCCACATGTCATAGTTTGTCCCATCCAGTTTCTCTCCCTTAACAAGATCAACAACAATAGTCTTCGAGGCCATTTCACTACATTCATTTGCGCATTGGAAATATTTAGCACATTACAATAATTTTATCCTAAAACCCTATTAAGCAAAAATGATTTTAACCATGGCTAGAGATCGAAAATCTGCAATGCTCGTAGTCATCACTCCAACACATGGTGTAAATCATTATTTCTTAATCGATTTTTAGACAAAATTTTCAATGAATCAATGTAACAGTAAGAGGATGGGACTAGTTATTTTAAGTCCCTAATTAATATTTTATGCAAGAATGGGAGGCAAAAATATTATACAAACATAAGTGCAAAAATTCACCCCCTACAAATAAAAAACAAATGAGGGTGTTGCACTTATTCCATATAATAAGTTTGTCTCCGGTCTCTATCATCAATGAGAGCCCATCTCCAAATGCATACAAATATTAATCCCTTCAATTGACCATCCATGCCAACATGCAACAACACATAATAGGTATAGGCATGGATGGTTCCACCACATTCTCCCACTAAGAAGATGGGTAAAGTCCAATTACTAAGGGTACAATTGTTTGCACCGTAACGCAACAATAAACAATCAATACAAGATAAACTTAATTATATCGGGATCGCTAAATATTTTCCAGAAAAGAAAATAGATACAGTAGGATATAGATTCTAATCCATATCAATCCAAAACAATGGGAAAGGAAAATCAGTCTTGCAGTCCCTGCCTTCTAACTCGGTTTCACCAAATCACAAAAAATTTGGGGTGTCTCGGTCCAAAAATAGTCACCAAAGCCAAGTTTTTTTGTTGTTGTAACTATACAGAGAAAAACTAATTCATCAAATAGTGGTTTAACTCTACGGTTCCAGCAAGCTTGTTCCAAAACAATTTTTATATTACAAAGGTACTTGTAAAACAGAACAGTAACCCTTTTTTTTTTTTTTTAAACAAACAGGATCGATCCATCCAAGTCCAACCACTAATTGTTGAAAAGTTTTTGTTTTCCTAAGATGGAAAATCAAGCCACATGGGAAAAAGAATATACTCAAGATTAACCCCGCTCGGCAGAAGACAATTTTGATAAAATAGTCCATTAACTAGTGCTAGTCCGTGCCTACGGCACTACGCATCCCAGTTGGAAGGAGATGGCAGTTGTGTGATTTAGGTGAAAACCATGGGCACTTAACCGGGAAGTGGGAGGATGCACTACAGCCTTTGGATCAAATTAATTTAAGCCGTTCTAACAACTTGTCCCCACACCCTTCTGTTTTATAATAGAGATAATAGGAGCATAACAGTGCTCTCTCCAAGTTCGTGATTCGCTGCCGCCCCACGTCGGCGCACCCACAAGAGAATAACAATCCTTAATCCAATGGACTCCATTAATCGTGACACAACACCAAGCCAAGGCAAGACCGCATCAGATTTATTCTCACTACAGCATCTTCCTCATTTTTTTAATTAAAAAAAAACGAATATCTTTAATATGGAAAATATTTGCAGTCGAAACATAAAAACTTCAAAAACGTAGGCGATCATGCGAGAGCGAGCCGTGATGGCTCTGATACCAATGTTAACTTTATGGGATCAAAAGCTCGTAAATCATATAAGACTTACACGTACGATTGAAGCGCAGCGGAATTAAAATGCTTCAGTTTTTTACGATCTAAGGAAGGCCCGCTCTACAAACACAGACTACAACACGTACACCGTCTTCACTTCTCGCCGGGTAGAGGAGACTACTCGAGTCTACTCTTGATGTCCACACCACAAATCCTAAGGTTCTTAGAATATTTGACAGGAGAATTTTTCTAGAGGAGAAGGAGAGATGAAACTCTAACTCTTTCGTATTGTGTGTATCTCCAAATATCTACAGGACTATATTTATAGATTAAAGTCCAAGAGTTCACAGTCTCCTAATAGATGTAGGTGATCTATTATCTTTGAACTTTCCTAACAGATAGAGATTAAGAGTTTGTTTCATCCTTCTAGTCAACTCAACCACATAACCCATGTGGGTTGGGTCCGGTCCGAACCGACCCATTTTTCTAACACTTTGGGATCTGGGTTCTTCAAAGAATCGGCTGTTTCGACGGAAGTCGGATTCTTGTAGCAAAACAGAGTGGAAATCTCTTTCCCTCCTCCTCTTCCGGCGTTATAATTTGGTGAGTGACTCTCTCTGTCTCTCTCTTTCTCTCTCTGATTTCCCCCACTGGAGCGGCGGCCTCTGTCTCTCTGCTCCCATCTACATCGACTTCCCTGTTTCTCCAGCGATGGCCTCTGTCTCTCTGCTCCCATCTGCAAACCGGATCAGAACCGAATAAACCGAACCGGAACCGGATTATTTCAACCGGTTGCGGTTTCCATTTTAATCCAAACCGATTAACCGGTTCGGTCTCAAAAAAACGCGAAAACAGGACCGAACCGCCCCTAGAGTTGCTCTTGTTTATAACTCTGCTTCTAGCTTCCCTGTTCGGAAGTCCAGGTCTCATCCCCCAACGTCTCTCTCTCTCTCTCTCTATGTCTACTATATTCCGTTGGAGAACAAACCTCACTCACATAACCTCTAGACTCACATCCCTAACCTCATCATCCTCCCACTACCACCATCACTCTTCCCTCAACCCACCCCTCCTCCTCGCCCCTCACTCCCCCTCCCTCCACCACCGCCACCCGCCCGTCCTAGGGTTAGGGTTTCAAGAACGCCACAAATGGGACGGAAACTTCGACCAAATCCCCGCCCAAGTGAACTGCCCCCGCTGCTCCAACCTCATGACCGTCCTCTTCTCCACCCGACCCCTCTCCATCACCGGCGGCGAGACCGGGCTTTACCAGGCCCTGAATCTGTGCCCTAACTGCCGTACTGCGTTCTATTTCCGGCCGGTGAAGTTGGAGCCGTTGCAGGGGAGTTTCATTGAGATTGGGAGATTGAAGAAGGGTGGTGATGATGATGAGAGTGGTGGGAGGGTTGGGGCTAGGATTTGGGAGAAGTTGCGGTCATATGGAGTAGACGGGGCGGAGGGGGGTGGTGGGGGTGGGGGGAAGGGTAAGATGGCGGTGGAGGTGAAAGGAGGTGGGGTTGGGAGTAAATGCGGTGGTGGTGGTGGTGGTGGTTTTGGGGAGGGGAGTGGGTGGGGAGGAGGAAAGTTGGGGAAGGATTTGCCTACGCCGAAAGAGATGTGCCGGCGGCTTGATCAGTTTGTTATTGGGCAAGAAAGAGCGAAGAAGGTGAAAAAACTTCTATAATTATTAGAAGGAATAGCTTAATGACTAGTAGCAATGTGTTTTTTTTTTTGGTTTGTTTGTTTGTTTGTTGGGATGTTAGTATGACTAGTAGATTTTTACTTAATAAATTGACTTGGAAAAAACTTTGAGAGATCTCTTTAGATAGCTAAATTTACCGCTTTAGTATACCATGTTTCAAAACGTGCATACCAAAATGTAATTCGCTAGAGTATAAGCGTTCGGTGGTGACGCTGACTCCAACCCGAGCGGATAGACCACTGGTTAAAGCCGGAGGTCTGACTAGTAGCAATGTTGCTCTGCTGCAGATATTATTTATTTCTATTTTTCCCTTACACAATGATGGACATAGTTTCTCTAACAATACTGCCGTATGTGTGTCCCATTACGAAAGAGGTAAAACTAAATGGGCATGCTGAAAAGATTTCTCACAAAATTGAAAATAGAGTTGCTTTATGTGGTTCCTATCATGAAAGGGGTAGAAATGAATGAGCTTGCTATATTTTAATAGTAACTTAACTTTTTTCCAAACTTGTGCTGTATTTGGCAAAAGTTATAGCTAAATATAGTGTGTTTTATCTCATAAATGGAGCAGAAAATAGGAACTCGCTGTAGCATAGCTATAGCAACTCATAGTACACCATTGGAGAAGGATTCTTACTTAACTCAAAGGAGCAAATGGTGGAATGTCTTGGAAATATGAGAAGGAAATGACCAATGGTTCACTGCTTTAATTTCATTATATGATTCTTCAATTTGTATGTTCGTAATAACATTTTGTTTTTTGCTGAAATACATTTGCAATGAAAGAGTAATTTTGGATGCAAATATCAAGGAGCTTTTGAAAGAGAGAGTTTGCAACAATTTACTTTGAGTGTTTACTGTATGAAATCGCATGGTCAGGGATGAAGCCAAGAATTAGGCGTTGGGCTGGCCAATGTTAGTACAAGTGTACAACAAAGGAAAAAAGAAGTTACCTCTTAACAAATGATCTTTCGTACAGAAGCATTATGAAAATTATTAAATTGTTAGAATTGAAAGTATTGTGTAATATGAAAATAAGTGAAGTCATGTCATATTCTTTAAGGAATACTCACGTAAAAGAGAGGCAACAAGAATTCTAGAAATGTAGTGTACCATTTTATGTTAATTAGAAATATCTCCAAATTCCAATGCTGTGGTTTGCGATTGAAATTCTTTGCTCCACATGACAGGTGCTTGCTGTGGCTGTTTACAATCACTTCAAAAGGATTTCTCATGCTTCCTTGTGCAAAGAGTGAGTTCTAATTACATTGTCATTGACTTGATTCGGCGCATTCTTGTAGATGTACGATTTGACGGCATGCGTGCTTATGCTTCAAGTCATCACTTGCCCTTTGGAGGAGAATCTAACGTAACTAGTTTTTGGTTTTTTCTTGGGGATTCATCAGACTATTGTTGTAGGGGTACTCTAAGGTTAAGTGCACTATACGGTCAGTATCTTAAAGGTACTTTCAGGTATATGGATTATGATCTCAGTAGTATATCCATAGGCTTTGAAATGTCTCTCAATTACAGCCTATTCCTTGTATGTTCCCTTTCTAAAATCCGACCAGCTAAACTTTTTCTAAGTTGGTAAAAGCACATGCTGGTTTTATTGTCTCCCCTTTCTTGTGAAGTGTTATGCGAATAGAAGGAAAAAACAGAACCGTCACCTCATGGGTATTTTAAGGTGGAATTTAGAAGTAAATATATGCTTCTTGTTGTTTAGGAAGGAAAAGTGTGTAGGGTGTTAATAACCCTAACACATAACAATCTTATTTATATAGACGACTCACATATTAAATAAGTAAACTAAGCAATGTGGGACTACTACTAATATTATATTCTAACACTCCCCCACAAGCTGGAGACTCTCCAGCTTGTTACATACTAACGAAACAATTACCTCAACTACTAACAGTAAGCACTAAAACAACCAACTTGCTAAAACAATGATCGACAGAAACCAACGAAACGACTTCAACGACCAACAGCAAGCAACAGAACAACTTCAACGACCAACGAAACAACTTTCAACAATAAGAACCAACGAACGACTTCAACGACCAACAGCAACCAACGAAACGACTTCAGTGACCAACAAAACCAATTTCAACTACCAACCTCAACGACCAATAACAACTAACATCAACGACCAACCAACTTCAACAACCAAAAGCAAACAACTACAAAACCAATTGGCGACTACCAACCACAACGACCACGTTCAGCACTGCCACCAATCTTCCTCCCCCCGTTTGGAGATCCTGTCTGAGCGAGCATAGCAGTGGAGGAAGAACCTGCAGCTGGAGACTGAATTGACATAAGGCGCTGGTATTCCTTTGCAGAGATAGTCACCACATTGTTGGCAGAAGAATGAGTAAGTTGTCCAGCATCCTGAGAGATAGCAACCTGATGAGCCTAGGGAAAACCATGAAGATCATAACAGAACTCCACCGTATGATTTGATCCGAAACAATGAGTACAAAACTTGGAATCACGGCCGCGACCACGGCCACCCCATCCGAACATTGGACCCCCACGAGCACCAAAACCAGAGTCACGACCACCAAAACCATGACCACTAAATCCAAAATCACGACCACGGTCACAGTCACGGCTGCGGCTGCGGCTGAAGGAAGAGCCAAAACTACCAGAAATAGCAGAAGCTAATGCTGAACTATTAGGAGAGGGGGCAGGCATAGACACAGATACAGAAGACTGATGAAGGCGACTAAATACCTCACCGAGAGAAGGTAAATCTCGAGATCCCAAGAGCTGAGGACTAACAAGATTACAGGATCATAGGTGGATGATGCACCAGATATAAATTGAGCAACCTGCATAGCTCACGCTGGCGTCGCATAACCTGAATGTCAGATGAAATAGGCTCACAAATATTGAGCTCCTCACAAATACCGCAAAATTTAGCTTAGTAAGCCTCCAAAGATAAATCACCTTGGGATATAGAAAGGGACTTATGAAGATCATATGTCCGACGGAGATTGTTAACACCACAATACATCTCCTGAGCCTGTGTCCATACTTTTTTGGCAGTATCTAAGAAAACTAAGAAAACAAGCGTGCTAGCAATATGCTCTTCCATACTATTCCACAGCTCAGATCGAATCCGGGCATCCTCATATTCCCATGCCGAATAAGTAGAGGCAGTCTTTGCGGGGGGATCATCGATCAAATAATGATACTGTGTCTGGCCCAGATAGTAAACTTCAACTGCTTTAGCCCAAACAGCACAATTTTTACCATTCAATGGGGTGAAGGTAATAGAAAGCTTTACCTGAAACCGTGAAGAACTGAATGAACTACCCGTAACAGAAGAAGAAGCAGACTTAGTCTCCTCTACAAACATTTTAACTAATCAAGAACCAGTACTCAACCAACAGAGTCAACAGCGTCAGCAATCCGTAACATCACCAACATATACTAATTGATGCAAGTGATTATACTGTCCACGTCAAAACAAAAACCACAGACTATATCAATCCGACAAGAACCAGGCATAGAAACACTTTACCAAAGCGAGGAAATCATCACAAAAGTTACGAACTGAGAACCAGGAAGACGCCACTGTAAAGGCACTAATAGGTCACGAAAACACTTGGAGCAGGCAGACTGATGTCCGACGATGGTCGGAGATGCTGGGTGGTAGCCAAGAAGACTTTTCGAGCACCAACAGAGACTGATTTCTATTGGGTAAGAAATTGTAATGATTTTCGAGCACTGGTTAAGGGATTTTAATGATTTTTGAGACTGGATCAGTAATTTTGAGGGATTTTAAGGGTTTTTGGGGTCATAGAATGGCAGATCTGGTACAGACGAGGGTCGCCGGTGACTAGGTTTGGGTTCTGAGGCGTAAAGATGAGGTATTTGGGCCTAGGGTTTTTTCAGAAAACACTGTTCACAGCCGCGTGATTACTGTTCACGACTGCTAGGGTGGTGGGTGATGATGTTAGGGTTAGGATCTATGGTGGGTTAGGGTTTGGCTCTAAGAGTGGCTCTGATACCATGTTGTTTAGGAAGGGAAAGTGTGTAGGGTGTTAATAACCCTAACCTATGAAGCACGGATACTCTATTTTGACCTCCGTATCACGTACCGTACGCGTATCGGATACGGATACGCTCGGATACGCTCCGGATACGTATCCGATACGTTTTTGAGAGTATCCGGTTTTCAAATTTATTTTTTAGTGTTCGGATACGTTTCGGATACGCTCGGATACGTTTCGGATACGTTGGGATACGTTTCGAATACGTTCGGGGGTCTATTTGTTATTACTTAAAAATTATGGGTTTGAAGTGTAATTAGGGCTATATAACCCAATTTTCCTTACTGCCGAGAAAAGGCAGAACGAAAAGAAAAAAGAAGCAGAAATGAAAAGGGGGAAGAAAGGGATCTCTCGATCTGGACCATCTCTGTCGCCTCTCATCTCTCGATCAGACCTGTAAGTTCTCTCTCGTTCCTCTCATCTCTCTCTTCTCGTCTCTCTCTTCTCCTCGTCTCTGTTCTCTCTCTCTCGTCTGTCTCTTCTCTCTCTCTCTCTCGTTCTCTCGTCTGTCTCTTCTCTCTTTCTCTCTCTCTCTCTCTCGTCTGTCTCTTCCCTCATCTTGCTGTGTGTATATATATATACACACACACACAACGCTGTATAGAAGAATGAGAAGCAGAAGCTTTTCCAGAATTTTTTTTGCTCGGCAGCTTTAGATATATAATTAGATGATACTTTCTGTTCCATGTGAGAAACAATCTTGTGAATGATTTAGCTATAACTTATGGTATATCAAGAAATGTGGGATTGCTTGTTGCTAGTAGTACTGTTGTTGTCTGATTTTTTTTTTATTTTTAATAACAGTATCTTGTGAATGGTGAACTTGTGTAATGGATAACTTTAGTTGCCAATGGAATATTATTATTTATTTATTTTTATATTCAACGTATCCCTAACGTATCGTATCCTACTTTTTGGAAAAAATCACGTATCCGCGTATCCGTATCGTATCCGTATCTCGTATCCGTATCCGTGCTACTTAGACCCTAACACATAACAATCTTATTTATATAGACGACTCACATGTTAAATAAGTAAACTAAGCAATGCGGGACCACTACTAATACTATATTCTAACACTTCTATAGCAATGGTTAAAGTATGCAGCTCTACTGTGATGTGCTTTGCCCTTGTTAAGTGAAGTATTAGTAAAACTTACGTTTAAAGGCATATAAGACATAGGAAAAAACCTTTATTTAATATGAGGTATATACCCTATAACAAATGCTCTACATACCCTTGTTGGATTAAATCCATTTTGTGGTTCATTGTAATTTGATCTTTCGTCCAGTAGTTTGGCACTTTCAAACGGATTTCATCAATCATAGTTTATTTAACGATGTCCTATTGATGCATGATGTGGTACCACGCATTGAAATGAAATACGCACAATAATTATAATACCTATGGCTCCTATGAAGCACGGGTCCTAAAACCCCGATGTACTTGTACCCCTGACGTACCGGGTCCCGGTACTTGACATGGTACTTCTATATATGTTCCAGGTACACAAAACACATACCAAGATTTTTCCCTATGATTTTTTCCGTATCCCAATATGTATCAAGCCTTACCCAATACAAAGAAGAAGCTAACTTGATAAGATTTCATATTTCTGTGCTTAGCATGATTCTAGAATAAAGATTCGGTGCATAGGTTCTCTTGTATAATGACATTAAACTTTGATTTGCACCTTAAAATTGTCTTTAAACAATTAATTGGTGTTGAATTCTTCATAGCCCAAGTCATTTTGCAATTTTCTTTATTTGACTTATACAGTCTTTATTACGCGCAATGCAATGCTCTATATTATAAAAATACATTTGGTATAGCTGTAGCCCAGCCATACCCATAACTTACATTTTTTAGGTTTCTTCATACTGCCGTACCCGTATCGTAGAGTACCCTACACGTGCTTCTTAGGTGCAAAAAGTCTAGAACCACCAACAAAATGCACAAACACTTGCACAAACACACACATAAATGTGTGGGCCGTGGGGCTCACACACACTACACCAGTAGTGTGTTTTGTTTGTGGTTCTAGACTTGTTGTCTTATCCTATTAGGTGTTACCATACAAGAAACGGACATATAAATATAGATGAAGAAAAAGTGTAACTTGACAAATTTGTTTTGTGGCTTGTATTGACAGAGTTGATTTTTATTCTCTCCGTAATGCTAAGGTGTTCACGAGTGTTTAGCATAACTGTTTCAATGCCAGATCTGGTGGTGTAACATCAGACATGGGTAGAGTTAATGATGATGGTAGCGATTCTGTTGAACTAGAGAAAAGCAATGTGTTACTGATGGGTCCGACCGGTTCAGGTATTATTATTTAATTCTGGATTATACTTCTGTTGTTTGTACTTTGTAGTGCAAAATATATCCTTCTTTCACTTTATAGGATAGTTATAAACTTTTCGTTATTATGTAGACCATGAGACCCATCTCTGTGTACGGAAGGCAGTTTGACTCATGTAGTTTAACCTTGACTTTGAGGACAGGGAAGACCTTACTTGCAAAAACGTTAGCTCGCATAGTGAATGTGCCTTTTGTGATTGCAGATGCGACATCGTTAACACAGGCAGGTTTGAAAGATTTACACTTGAATTTTTTTATTAGTTTATGGTTCATACCAAAAGAGATAAAAGAAAGGGCATAAATCAGGATTCAAAGCTTTTATGCGATTGCATGATGTTTATTTCTTTTCTTTTTTTGAGAGAATTATTTCTATATTGAATTGACTTTTCTTCAGGTAATACATACAAGTTTTAACGTGCTTAACTTTGTGCTGACTTAGTATAGAGAAATTGCTTTTTCCGCCTTATATATCCTTGGAGAGGTAGGGGAGGTGTAGTAATGGTTTATTTATTTTAAAGAAAAGGTTGCTCCACATCTTTCAAGGCAAAAAGTGACGAGTACAACAAAATCTAGAATATATGTGTAACTGGTAGGTGGTGAAGATTACTTGAATAGGTCCAACAGTCTGTTATTTTTATTTCTAACTTTACTGGGGCTGAATTTTATCTGTTTTTCTTTACCAGGATGATTAAAATGCATCCATGATTAAGAAAGCACGAGCCCATATGGGCAGGTATGGACACAAACACGGGATTTCTACAAAAATGGGGACACAGACACGGAAAAAATAATTAAATAAATGAATATTATTTATTTTATACAGATGGAAACTTAGTTATTTATATGTAGAAGTATGAAGCATCAATATATATAAACAAACATCATATATGTACACATTTACCCGTCAAGATTGTAAAAATGCATATTTACGTCTCCCCGCTGTGTCCCTCCCGTGTCCCCGTAAAAGGTTTAATTAAATTTAATGGACACACCACGTGGCGTGTCACATACTTTTTTAAAGCTAAGTGTTAGTGCTCAGGGACACACCGGTCTCTAGGAGTGTCAGTGCTTCATAGAATTAAAGCTAAGTGTGTACTAGAAGTAGAGACTGATTAAACGATTGAAGGCCTTGAAATTTGATTACCCAAGAATAAATTCATAGCAAAATCGAATTAATGAGGAAAAGTGGAAAACTGAATTCACAAACGACAGACATAAGTATTAAAATCAAAATTTTCAATGTGGTAATTTAGTGACTGATTATTGATGAAATTTGATTTTATGCTTAAATGATCACTTCGAATATTTGACATGTGGTGCTTGTTTGTATAGTTGAGTATGAGGTAGTTGTGCTTCGGTTGGATTTGTGAAAGGAGGTAGAAATTCCAAAATTGAGCACTTTCATCAAGTAGAATTCTTTGTACTGTTGGTGGTGTACGGGGAGAAATCCTCTTAATGTTGAGATACGCCCCTTGAGATCAATCTGCACGTGACTTGTCATCGGAACCCTAAAACCTGCAAGACAGACATGGTGAGCGCAACTTTGCCTCTCGTCGGCAAAGGCCCTCTGATGCCTTAGTCCTCAATACTAACAGAAAACCCTAAATCACGCAAGTAAAGAGACAGCTAGACTGCAATGTATTGCATACCTTTTTCCTTAGGTTTTACCTCGTATTTATAGGTTTAGCTATGCTTGTCCTCCCAGCATCCTTATTCGTTTAGGAAACCCTACCTTGTTAGGAGCCTCTCTATATATGGAATTCGTTCCATATATTAACTCTATGCCTGCCTTTCTTTGGCAGTATGATTCTTTCCCTTATTTGTGGGATCCTTTCCTATCTCATAGGACATTTACTCTAGAATATTCTATAATAGCCTTACTGACTTATTTCATAGGTTGGCTACGCTTGGTCTAACATCCTCGTAGTTGTATCCTCTGCTCGGCTATCGTGCCGAGCAATACTACATGTTATCGCCGATCAGTTACTCTGCTCTGCCATATGCACCCTTACGTGGTATTGTCGTGTTGCCATGCATCTTATTCCTTCTGCATCCTCACGTGGTGCTCCCGATCTGCCACGTGTCACGTACGTGGTTGGGGTTTATCCTTTGCGGTACACCTTCAGGTGGTGTCATGAACATTCTCACGTGTACCGCACATGGTCGGGCATGCTTTTCCTAGCTCGGGGAAAACCCCTCTACAGGTGGGGAATTGAATATGCACACAGTACGATGTTGACGAAGAGGTTTTTGGAAAAAAAAAAAGAAAGAAAGAAGGGAAACAAAGGTTGAGTGGGGGTGTTGATTGTAGATTTTCAGATGATTCCAAGTTCAACCAAACCGAGCTGCACAGTTCTAATACTTGGCTGAACTATTTTCCAACCCTAGTTATGTGATGTACGATGGAACCATTTTTTAACAACTTTAAGATTAGAGATGCTTTACCGGATAACTTGTTAAGTGGCTAGAAATAATACATTAGTGAAGAGATATAGCTTAGATGAGGTTGTTTTGATAGATGTGTGGACTGTGGAGTACCAGCTGGAAAGAGAGAATTCTAAATGATATCATTGTGTTACGGCAAGAGTAGTTCTGACCGAAAATAAGTTTTTTTTTTTTGACAAGGACCGAAAATAAGTTGAGAGAGCACAATCTACAATGGTTTGGTCATGAACAATGAAGACCATCGATACAATTGTTTGAAAGTGTAATAAGATCACTGTTGCCAGAAAAGAAGAAGAGCAGATCGAGCTACAGTTGCTGCTACCGATGAGAGGGAGAAGAGAATAAATCTGGGGTTTATTAATGACGTTTGGCTTCTTTTATTTATTATGCTTCTTTACTAAATAGAAGTGGTAGGTTTGTATTGGCTACTTGGGCTTCTTTATTCAATTGAAAAAGTGACGGGCTTACTTGGGCTCTTCATTAGATTAAGATACAGATCTGGGCCTACTTTGTTTTTACAGCGTTCATCCATCCATTATTCATTTAGCCACATTTCCTTTTAAAATATTAAAAGGGAACAAGTCTCGATTTTTGTTTGGGCACATGAAAATCTTTTAGATATATATTATTACATTACAAATATTTTGAAAGTTAGGTGGCGACATGGCGTATCCCCGTATCCATCTCCAAATTTGGAAATATATCCACAAATCCTCTATTTTCAAGCTTGAGGTGTCCGACCTTAGATATACACCCGTATTCGATTCATGTACCCGTGTCTGTGTAACATAGTTTTTATGTTGTGCCCTTGTGCATGCCAAGTAATGAATTGGCCCTAGTGTTTTTGTATTGGCGTGAATGGGCAATTGGTAGTCTACATGTCAAACGGTGGTGCTGTTCAAGTATGTGGTGGCCACATGGTGAATGGATGGCTGTACCCATACTTAAAGTCAGAAGTACAGTGGGAATGGAGTCACGAACTTTAGGCTGTCTCTATGATAATGTATGTATCAATCATATTACTATGATTATGATAAAAAAAAAAAAAATCATATTACTATGGTTCTGGCTGATTGGATTTCGCAACATTACTGCCATTTTCATTGCAGGTTATTGTCTTCTGTCTGTCAATCTAAACCAGTTTTAGTTTTCCATCCTTTTGTTGCATGGAACTGACACTCTCAACACCATTTGTGTCTCCCTTTCCAGGCAGGTTATGTTGGAGAAGATGTGGAATCAATATTGCACAAACTACTTTTGGTATGATCCTTTGTTCCACTGTATTCACAGAAACGTTTTTTATTTTCAGGAATGGTTTGTACCCACTGAATCTGGTTCTCTGAATGTTATGCGAACGTGACTAATAACTGACCCTAGAATATAATGGCTGAACTGCAGAATTGCAATGACTTAAAAAATGGTTTCATTGTCTTTGGTCCTGAAGGGATGAAAATCTGGGTGGTACTATATTTTGTTGGCTGATCATTAATTATTTATGGACTTACTGTCATCATAATCGGGGCAGTTCCAGGGACCCTTAAAAAAACCCCTCAAATCTTAATCTCATAGTTCCCGATCAAATTTTGATGATCCGAGACGCTCAATGTGTTCAGAACGTGATTTTAAGGGTGCCCGCAAGAAATTGGCAAAAAAAATAACCGGGAAGGGCTTGATTTGAGCAGTTTTTATTGAACCGTTCAATAAAGTTCAATAAAAAAACTGTTCGGATGAAGCCCTTCCTGGTATTTTTTTTGCTGATTTCTCGCGAGTACCCTTAAAATCACGTTCTGATTACATTGAGTGGCTTAGATCATCAAAATTCGATTGGAAACTGGGGGGGAGGTTTAGAGGTTCTTTTAAGGGTCCCCGGAACCGCCCCGCATCATAATATATGCATAATTATCAATTGTTTGAGCACAAATTTTTAGAGCATTCACAATGCGGGATTTGCTATGGGACTCACAAATGGTGTACTAACATATACTCAATTTACTGGTATCCAGTTGTGCAAAATTTCAGTAGGCTACTCTTTCAACAGAAAAACTATCTGGCATTTGATATTCAGTGCTCTAACTATCACATGCAAATGCAATTGTTTGTCTTTTTCTCACCTGCTTGATTGTTTACAACTTTATGCTCACATCTCTGTGGTTGTGTTTTGAAGCGATGTGATATTAATTGTTTTTCCTTGTTGGCCTTTAGGTTGCTGATTTCGATGTGGAAGCAGCTCAGCAAGGCATTGTGTACATTGATGAAATTGATAAGATAATTAAGAAGGTCCTGCAACTATTTCAGTTTATTTTTATCCAGCCTTATTTACCATTACTGAAGTTCTACTTTACTCAGGCTGAGAGCTTAAACACGGGGAGAGATGTATCAGGAGAGGGTGTTCAACAGGCATTGCTGAAAATGCTGGAAGGAACTGTGAGTGCTTCACTGTGGATTTGGATCTGTCTTTGTAATCCTCTAATGTTACTTATGTTGAGTTATGCTGTATTTCTGCTTGATCTATAGATGCATGTATGTTTCTTCAAAGCTCAAGCATTTCCTTGTGAAGCTTTACTCATCAGCCTCTTGTTTGTATCTCACACCAAATGTGCTCCTTGGTCAGATTGTGAACGTTCCTGATAATAGAGCTCGAAAGCATCCTCGTGGTGATAGCATTCAGGTATAATAGCTATATGGCCTATATTGTACTTTTCTCCTAGTCTTATCTTTGAAAGCTTATGTATATTGTAAAAAACGAAATGGGAAAATGACAGCCCTGGACGTGTTTTGATAATTAATACCCGCCAAGGACATGCTGAGAACATTTGTTAATACTGAAAATGTCCTTGGCAGGTATTAATTATCAAAACACGTCCTTGGCCGTCATTTTCCCAAAACAAATCATTAAAGTTGAATCATTTCATGCTACATCGGACTCATATTATATTTCTGGAGTTACATGGATCATTGAATTCTCATCATTCCCTCCAATTTATTGCTCATTTTGTTGGTTATCTTTGTTTTTTGCTCATCAGTTTGCTGAGACTATTTGATTCTTATTTATGTCAGTTTCTTTTACTTTGAACATTTATTGCGTGCCATGTAAAGATACTGATCAAAGGCTTTCCACATGCTTATTTTTTTTTGTTTTTTTTATTGGGTATTCTTGTGGTTTACTTGTTTAGAAATTCACTGGGCACAATTCCAGTTTATGAGAATCTTGTTTTTTAAGTTCTTGTGCATACACGTACTGGCTGGCAGGGACAAGAGGGGTGAATGTAAGCATCTTACAGGAAGCTAATAGCAAGTGCAAACAGGAAAGGAGACTTTCTGTGTCCTGCCATCATTTCCACTCCTGTATGTCAAAAGTCTTCCCAGAAGTATTTTGGGCATTAAGAACTCTACTGAAGCAATAGGTGTCTTAAAACAGGATCAGATCTGCCCCTTCAGAACTACTGAACTTATTAACTGTTTGCATCTGATCCCCATAATCAAGGATGGCCCATGACAACACTCTAGCAGTGAAAGCCATTGGAAACCCAAACCTCATATGATCCCGAGCATCAAACATTCCGTATCCAGGGTACTTCCCAAGATCTAATCCTGCTTCTCTGCCATCTTGAAGAGATGAGTCCCCTCACCAATATATTCTGTATCCACCAACTTACCCGCTGCAAGATCAAAATACAATTACATCCATCATCAAAATATATAGAATAAATTGAAAAAATGACTGACGTCCTGGGGAACACATGATACAAGTATCACATTTAAACTGACGTGGTGACCCTCTTTGTCATTTCAACTAAAAAACTTGGATTAACTATGGCTACATTGCTTCCCCCCCCCCCGGGGCTTCTCTTTTTGAAGTTGATGGAGAAATGGTTAGAAAGGAAAAGTTTATTACAACATTGCTTCTGGAAAGAAACTTATCGCTTTTTGTGAGCTTGTGACTGGTTTACATAATGACTTCGGTATTAGTTTTTATTGTTTTCATTTATTTAATTTTGGTTTGATATTCTGACGCAGCGGAATTCATGAGAGACTAGTTAGCTGTAGCGGGCCGAACCCGGATTGTCGCACGGTGCGGACCTGATCTGCCATGATTCGACCAGAGGCTTCATGTTCGGCACGCCGAACATGACTCGTCAAATATGCACGGTTAGCTTCAGGCTCGGCGGTGAACAAGCTTGCGCTCGGATCGTGCCGTCGGTAGAGTCCCCGTCGACGTTACTTCCTTCAACGTAACATATGGCCGTGCTCGGCATTGCCCACTTTCGGCTACCTTCAGAGCACGGCGTGCAGCCGACGATAGCTTGCTGTAAAGCCACGCGTCCTGCCACGTGCAGAAGTAGTTATAACAGAAGGTGATCACGGGCGCACATGGGTGTGCCAGCTCAGCCTTAAAAACGGTTACCAGATCCATTCCGTGATGTCATTGTGACGTCACACGGCCCGTGGAAGGCACGCGATCGTACTTGGAGAGCAAGCCAGGAGGCACTATATATACCTAGTGATGGTAACCCTAACAGGTAGACGCTACTGAATACTGACACTGACACACTAAGCTTTCTGCTTCTTCTCTGCGCTATACTCATCCTCTCGCCGGAGGGCCTTGCCGGGACAACCCCCGGCCAGGTCTTAGTCGTGCGTTCCTTGTGCAGGCTAGGGGGAGAAAGCTAACCCATCATCGAACCACCAACGAAGGATCGAGGACCAGAGGATCACGGGCCACACAATTGGTGAACCTGACGTGAATCCCTTCTGATCTCAGCGGCTCACTCGTCCTCCAAACTTCCCTCGCTCCTCCGTAAGACAGCAACCAAATCACTCACCATGGGCGGAGATATAGCAGACGCAACCATCTCGGGGGCCAAAGACGCAGGTGGAAACGTCAACTCCACGCCAACCCTCGAGAGGCACATGTCCCTCTCCCTCGCCCCTGGGTCCGGGCTCTCACCGGTCTCGGACGACGTCACTTCGGCCTACATCCGCCTACTGCAGCGTCGCGACGACGAACGCGACAACGAACTAGCAGCCCTAAGGGCGGAAGTGGCCCAAATGAAGCAACGCATGCAGCTAGACGCCACCCCTACCGAGTCAAGATCTGGCGGAGACAGGGGTAGAGGAGGGCAAACACCGCCTCCACCTCCGCCTCCACCACCGCAAGGGCGTCAGAACGAAGGAGGCCAACGCGGATCCGTGAAGGACCGCCTGGGCTTCACCCCAGCACCAGACGACGCCAGGGGAATAATTCTCTACAAGCAACCCGCTGTATCCGGAACACATCGTTCTAGAAGCCATCATGATGGAACCAGAACAAGGGACACCGAGTCGTTTACAAGTACGTACTCGACTGGTCGCGCAGAGTTCTCTCGCACGACGGCCTCGCACCGTAGCCGAGACTCTGCCCGAACCAGACCCCATGTCTCTGAGCGCTTGGGGAACATCCCGACAGAAAACAAAAACGATGAGCACTACGCTCGGCGCAACGGGAAGGACGTACGCATTGATGGTGCGAACGACGAGAACAAAACCCGTCGCCACAACGACAAGACCGTCGACGGCCCACGCCGAACGGAGAAGGACCTGCGAGACAAGCTTCGCCGAAGGGAAGCGGAGAAGACATCGGCAAAAGAACAAAAAGACAGGGATTCGAAGAGTTCGGCATCAGATTCTTCAACTCAACACCAGCCTACCCTCAGGGAAATGGCCAGGCCGAAGCCTCAAACAAGACGGTCTGCGCAGGGATAAAACGAAGACTGAATTCAAAGAGGGGAAAATGGGCAGAGGAACTCCCCAGGGTTTTATGGGCTTACCGATCCACTCCCCGCCGTTCCACAGGCCAAACACCGTTCTCAATGGCGTTCGGCATGGAGGCCGTAATCCCACTGGAATCAAGATTCCCAACCCTCAGAACGGAAAACTTCAACCCACAGTCCAATGACGAAGCCGTCGAGCAAGAACTGATTTTGGCTGAGGAAAAACGCGACGACGCTCGGCTAAAGCTTGCTGAGTACCAACAGACTGTTGCCAAGGGCTACAACAGAAGTGTCAGAATCAAGAAGTTCAAACCCGACGACCTGGTTTGGCGGAAAGTCGTCCAAGCAAGCAAAAAGAAAAAGTTTATGCCCAATTGGGAAGGGCCATTTCGTATCGTGAAGATTGCTGGTGAAGGGGCTTACACCCTCGAAGACATGCACGGCAAGGTGCTCACCAATCCATGGAATGCACAGAACCTCAGGAAGGCTTACATGTGATGCTTCAATCCGACAGCTACTTTCGGCCAACACTTCGTGCATACAGAGTTTCTGTTTTCTTCGGCTTCGGCATAAATCTTTTACATTTTTCTTTTTGCATTTCAAAGAAGGGCCTCAACCCACTATCACTGTCTTTATTACTTTCCCTGTACTTCGAAGAAATATCACTGAAATGACAATCTCTTTTATCTAAAAAGTCTTTAAACAACATTTCATGCATTCATTTCACTCTCGGCTAGAAAGCCACAACCAAACGATGACTTCGGTCACACCCTCCAAACGGCTCTTTAAAAGCCCTTTGCTTCGGCCAACTCCACCGCCCAAAGAAGCAAAACCTGGACATATGGTCCGCCGAGCCTAAAATACACTTATTGAACTTAGGCTTCGGCTCGGATTGGCAAGACACTATGGTCGGCCACCGAGTGGTTACACTCGCAATTTGGCGAGCAAACCACCCATAAACAATCACTACTCTCCAACGTTCCTCTACCATGGTCAGGGGCTAACACTTTGACCAAGCCCCATCCACTGGCAAGGGGGCACCTCACACTCTCAAACTAAGTCAAAGGTTGGATCATGTCAAGATCACAATACATCCCTGCTCGGCGACTTATGGCAACTGCGGCCATACTACTACTTTGGTCAGGGCTCGGCTGCAATACCTATACTTAACCATTTCGATCACGAATTACTCTCAACTATTCTGCCGAACCCAAACCAAAAGTGGGGGCTACGGACAACTACACATTCACGAACATGCAAAACCCACAAAATTATGTGAAGACATGAAGGCAATCAGACAAGCTCGGCCAAAATACAGACGTTGCAAAAGGAAGCCATGCATTCATTTAAAAACTCCAGAATAAAGACAAGTGTTTGCAAGATCCCAACCTAGGAGGTACGGCGTAGTAAATCGTTCGGTGCCGACCCCCCTTAAAACTATTACATCTGGCACGGCAAAATCCCAAGATCGGAGCCGTCCAGTCCAACGAAATTCAAGAAAGTTCAAAAGAAAAACACAAATTCTAAAAAGAACTTGAAGCTCTACGGTTGGGGCGGATCACCACCGGCTGCAGCTTCAGCAAGACGAGCAGCATCGTCCTCGGCTTCAACGACGACTTCATCATTTTTTGAGCCTGTTCGGTATCCTGCTCGGCGTGCTCAACCTCGGCCTCTTTCCTCTCACCAGAACCATCCACTCCGCCTTCAGCGTCGGCCACAGTTAGATCATCAACATCGTCCTCGCTCTCAGAAAACTCCTCCGGCGGAAGTGGGGCACATTCCTCCTCCGTGTACGGCAGCACGAGCTCGGGCACTACGGCCGCAGGGATGGTCTTCATCAAGTTCATGTCAGGCTCCAGCTGCATAACAGCACAAGAAGCCAGCACCCCAGCCTTGTACCCTCTTCGGTACGCAACAGGAACCCTCTTCTCGACCTCCTCATTCACCATCGACCGAGCATCTCTCATATATTCAGCTCCTGCTCGGTCGTACCCCGCCTGGTAGGCCTTCGCGTCTACCTCCTTCATCTTCCTCTTCTCCCTCCTCACAACTTGACCGAGCTCGCGTTCGGACGTCTTCGCATTCTCGAGGGCCTCATCCCTCTCCTTCTCAAGCTCGGCAACTTTTGCCTTAGCCTGCTTCAGTGCATTCTTAACAGCCTTCGTTTTTTCACGCTCGGTCTTAGCATCGTCACGATACCGCGTCCTCTCGGCCGCCAGCAATTCGGCTTGATTGGACACTCGCAGAGCAGCCTGCCCAGCCTGTAAAAAATGAGAAGATGGTCATGCTCGGCAAAAAAGGAAAAAGTTTAGACTCAAAAGGGAAGATAGAAATAAAACAAACTCAAATACCTGAACAAGGTAAGCGTTCAAGTGCGTAATGCTCGGCTGCAGCTCAGCTGGGACTCTGTCCATATCTTTCGGCAGGGCGAGGCCGTGCAGCATGGTGACTGCCAGCCCAGGCTCAACCTTTACACTGTCTTCCACAGTAACGATCCTGCCGTCGGCCATCGCGAAGGATGGCGCGAACTCTTGAACAAACGCTCGGCCACCTGAGCCTGCCGCCTGTTCCACGGCTTTGGAGCCACCCGCAGCCGAAGACTCAGTTTGGTCCCTCTCCTTAGGATGTGGCGTCGGCGGCCTCGTGGGGAAGAAGTCTTGGGTGACCTTCTGCTTCTTCGCAGGATGGTCAGCCTGTGCAGCCTCCTTCTGACGGGTCGCAGCTCCGTCTCTCAGGTTCAACTTCACCACGTTCCTCCTTCCCATCTCGTCGGTATACTCGGGAATGAGTGTTCGGATGGGCGGAATGTTGACACCTAGAAAGTCGGCTGGCAGCTTTGGAACCAGAAGTCGGCTGACTTCTTTAAAGATGGGAACTTGACCCTTGGCTCTTTCGCTTTCTTGCTCGGCCTGCTTTCCCCCGCTTGACCCTCGGCAGCCCTCTTCTTACCTTTACCCTTTGTGCTCGGCCCAGCTTCCTTCTTCTTCCTCCTCAACTTTCCCTTGTAAGAGGGAATGTAGTCGAGCAGCGTCGGCGCGTCACGACAAATTTGAGCCCTCAACGTCTCAACGTTTGCCTCAACTGACAAGGAATGCTGTGTCTTGGTGATTGCTCGGTTATCTGCAAGGAAAGTATATCCTCAAACGACACAAAGAAGAAATAAGCCATACTCAGCGACGTAAAGAAAATTAAAACCCAACCTCGAAAGTCTTTTATCTTCGGCACAGAATGTAGCCGCACTGACTGACTGCCGAACTCATAATTCCCACTAACTTCAACATAGAAGTTAGCCCACTTGTCGGTATCGGGAAGCCCGTCTATCAGGGGCTCTTTGCCACTACGTGTGGACAGGTACCTGCGCTCGGTCCCGCCGTGCCTGGACATGATGTACGTGTGGAAGAGGTCGGCCACGGTGAACTCGAGGTTGTGTAGCTCTTTCAGCTTAATTATGGACATCACTATCCTATAGCTATTGATGGCAAAGAAATGGGGTACTATGCCGAACCTGGCCAGCAATTCCCTCAGAAAAGGATGAAGGGGGAAACGGAGCCCAGCCTCGCAGATGGCCATCAGAGGAACCGTTATATGCTCGGGACGGTCTTCCCTTTTATCCCTTATCCTATTGCTGGCTACCTGGTGGACTACAACGTCGTCCGGGATGTGGTATGTTCGGCAGAAATTATCATACTCATCGGGACGTCCGCTGAAGTAATGGGCGTATGGACAGACCTACCCCCTCTCGAATAGGTCGGTAAACTCCCTATTGTCGGAAGACGTCTCAACGGGAGCGGAACGGGAAGAGGTCGTGGCCCCAGCTTGAGAACGAAGTCTGGATTCAGCCTCGGCCCCAAGCTCGTGCTCGGCTTCAGACTCTGTGCTAGTAGAAAAGGTTATCTCCGGTTCGGTGTTAAAACCGCCGTACTCATGGTCACGCTCGGCATTTGAATCACCAGAGTCTGACATGTTTGAGTCTATGGAGGAAGATCGACGTCGGCTTCTGTATCTCTCCACGTATTTCCGGATCACGAGGTCGGCGGAGTCGTCCTCTGAATTCTCAGAGTCGGATGAAATGATGATGATTGGGTGAGCCAGACCTAACAAAGGCAGAAACAAAAACATGAGACCTCGGCATCTGCCAGAAAGCAAGGATCTCACTACGCTCGGCATCCTAATTGGCCAACCCCATCATCGTTTCCAAAGGTTCGGCCAAATCTGTGTTCGGTCTGATCCTACGAAACATCAAGAATTGGGGCTCGGCCAACCCCATCGCCGGCCAAGCCCTGACACCATGAACGTTCTGTGCTCGGAAGAACACGTTGAAGATGGAGATGAACAGTCCGTCCGTCTCCAGTAGAGCACTATTCACCCAGAACAGAAAACACCCCAAAAACCCAGAAAGCAAACTAGAAAATGCAGAAAAACTACAGAAAAGTAAAGAGGGGCAAGGATCGAGCACATACCTGTAACTTTCAGCAAGATCTGATAGCCCAAATCGCTGGGAATCAAGACCAGAAGACGAACCGTTGGGCTTCGAAGCTCTGGCGATGGAGTTCTAGAGAGAGAGAGGGCATGTGACTTTCTCTCTCCTCACTCCGCTCCTTTTATAGAATTAGGGCTGGGAAATCGAAATTCCCGCCCATCATCACTCCGCCGAACTTTTGGCCATCCAGCGCATGACACGTGGCACTGATAGGACAGCTTGCAGAGTTTGTCAGCTTTCCCCTCGTATGCCGTACCCATCCACGGGGTGACATCTGGCGCCCAACCATTGGGGTACTTCAGCGACGGTCGGGACTTCTCCTGAGAATGGAACGATTGAGGCTCGGCTGGAATCCATCTTCATCAAACAGATATACGCTCGGCGGTTCGACATGTTCGGCCTTAGGCTCAACTTCAATCTCTACCATGCATACGGCTTCGGCAGAAATTGAGGGGCTATTGTAGCGGGCCGAACCCGGATTGTCGCACGGTGCGGACCTGATCTGCCATGATTCGACCAGAGGCTTCATGTTCGGCGTGCCGAACATGACTCGTCAAATATGCACGGTTAGCTTCAGGCTCGGCGGTGAACAAGCTTGCGCTCGGATCGTGCCGTCGGTAGAGTCCCCGTCGACGTTACTTCCTTCAACGTAACATATGGCCGTGCTCGGCATTGCCCACTTTCGGCTACCTTCAGAGCACGGCGTGCAGCCGACGATAGCTTGCTGTAAAGCCACGCGTCCTGCCACGTGCAGAAGCAGTTATAACAGAAGGTGATCACGGGCGCACATGGGTGTGCCAGCTCAGCCCTAAAAACGGTTACCAGATCCATTCCGTGATGTCATTGTGACGTCACACGGCCCGTGGAAGGCACGCGATCGTACTTGGAGAGCAAGCCAGGAGGCACTATATATACCTAGTGATGGTAACCCTAACAGGTAGACGCTACTGAATACTGACACTGACACACTAAGCTTTCTGCTTCTTCTCTGCGCTATACTCATCCTCTCGCCGGACCCCGGCCAGGTCTTAGTCGTGCGTTCCTTGTGCAGGCTAGGGGAAGAAAGCTAACCCATCATCGAACCACCAACGAAGGATCGAGGACCAGAAGATCACGGGCCACACATTAGCGTACTAGTCCAAACGAGATAAACAACTCGTTGCAACGAGCAAATCTTGCGCACAAGAAATAAAGAAAGAGAATCTCTGGAATATTATTGATAAAAAGCTGCATAATCTGTAGGTTACAAACCCTTATATAGGCCGAAACCCTAGAAATCCTAAAAAATAAACTTGAAAAATAAAGTCCTAGAATTTGGGGCTTTTCCTAAAACGGGAAAGAAAAACAAGACTTTCCCAAAAAAAAATCAACTTAAAAGGAATTACGGTCTAAGAGTTATTAACGAAACAAATCTTTCCTAAAACGGAAAAATAACGCAATTGAAGGCCCAAACGAAGGATTTAGGCCGAAAAGCACCATTGATCATCAACCTCAACCTAGGGTTGATGAGTATTGACCGGAGCGCGAAAATAAGTCAGCCCACCAAGTTTGGGCCTATTCCGAGCTCGACCGAATTTTGCCAAATTGGGTAATCTGAAATTAAACACCGTTTGGGCTTCCGGGGCTTGGCTCGGTCCAACTGATCATGGAATTGGGCCTTCACGTGTTCTACATCAGTCCCCTTTTCTTCGAAAGAACTCGACCTCGAGTTCAAGTCTGGATACAGCGGCTCCTCAGCACGATACTCATATAAATCAGCAATATTGAAAACCTTTGAAATCTTCATAGAATTAGGAAGATCAATCACATAAGCATTGTCGCCAATCTTCTTCAGAACTTCATACGGACCATACTTCCTGGGCTTCAGCTTGTTATAGGTCCCCACTGGAAACCGTTCCTTGCGCAAGAACACCATCACAAAATCCCCTTCCTTGAACAATTTCTCACGCCTGCGCTTGTCTATAGCCCTCTTGTATTTCGCATTAGTCTCAGCTAGCTTCTGTTTTACTTGCTCATGCACCTCTTGAGCCTGCTTAGCCATAGCCTCAGCTGCAACACTAACCCCGGGACCCCGCGAGAGATGAACCAAATCCACTGTATGCTTTGGAGATGTCACATATACCAAGGAAAAAAGTGATTTTCCTGTGGCACTGTGAATTGCACTATTGAAAGCAAATTCAGCCTGTGGCAAAGTGTGATCCCACTGCTTCGGCTTGTCACCACAGATACTGTGAATCAAATTCCCCAAACTCCGATTAGTCACCTCAGTCTGTCCGTCAGTTTGCGGATGTGCAGTAGAACTCCTCTTCAGCTAAGTTCCAAACATCCTCCACAGAGTCACCCAAAAATGGCTAAGGAACTTCACATCCCGATCAGAGGTAATAGATTGTGGCATAGTTGTCACGGGCGAAAAGCACACCGAGGCGCAAAGTCCTGTTGGGCCTGAGGCAAGAGGTGCAAGGCGAGGCGCGCGCCTTTTTGAAGCCAGGCGCACCTATGTGGAAAAAAATAGAAAAAATAGCACACTAATATTTCAAGTAATAAGCACTAAAAGCCAATGAGTTTACCATCCAAAAGATGCTTAAAAATATTCATGAAATGTCAAATAGCCACCGATCTTGCATAGAGAAAAACTAAAACGTCAAAATCAATAAAAGACAAGCATCCAAGTACTTTTCCTAGTTGCACTTCAATCATCCTAAGGAGGATTTAGTTTACTAATCATTGTCCATATCAACACCAAGTAAATCGTCATCATCTTCTTCTTCTTCACCAACGGATTTGTATCCCTCGTCATCTTCCTCTTCTTCCGTCTCTTCGGAACCTGCCTCTTCTTCATCTACCAAATGAATTGAATTGGATGTGACACTCCTTGCTCGTGCTCTTGATGTTGTAGCTCTAGTTACATTGGAACTCTCTAACGCTCCAGAAGCTCTAGCAACATCAGCCCACGTTAAACTATCATCACCAAACACCTGCCCATTATCTTCATCAGATTCTCCATCCATCCTCCCACGCAACCACTCATTGCTTTCATCAACATTTGTCAAAGAAATGGGATCAATTGTATCTCGCATATCATATCGACGTTTTAGTGCCCTGTTATACTTGACAAACACCAAGTCATTGAGGCGTTTTTGCTGGAGCCTATTTCCCTTTTTGCTATAGAGCTGCAAGAATCAAAAGAACTTCTATTTTATACAAGGAGGTGAAAACAATTAATAGTTGTATATGTTATTTGACGTAGATACTTACATGTTCAAATACACTCCAATTCTGTTCACAACGGGAAGAACTACATGTAAGGCTAAGAACTCTTATCGCAAACTTTTGCAAATTAGGCGTCGTAGAACCATATGCAACCCACCAATCAGCTATATGCATTTGAAGTTTTGAACTAATTAGCCATCAAGTTATGGTAAAAATAAATTATGAATAGAATATACCGTGAAATTGTAAATTACCTGGTGCCCTTGTATTTCTTTGCCCAATTGCTAGTGGCAGTCCAAAAAGTCCCTCAGCTTTCACGTAAACAGTCATCTCAGAAGTGATTTTATTTTGTATCTCTTCATTTGCAATCAACTTTGTTATGCAATCGTAAATCCCTGTCATAACCTCAACATCTTGCTCAACTTGTGGGTTTGAGTAAAAGAACTCCGGATTCAAAAAATGTCCCGCAGCATGCAAAGGACGATGCAACTGGATTGCCCACCTATTGTCAATAATAGCATAGATGTCTTGGTATTTTTCAACCTTTTCACCAAATGATTTGGCTATGGCTTCTTTTGCCCTATCCATAGCCTCATAGATGTATACCATGGGAGGCTTTCTCTCGCTATCAACCAATCTCAACACCTTCACAAGAGGACCAGCAACCTTAAGAGCGTAGACAATATTATTCCAAAAAGAAGCCAACATAACATATCTTGCCACTTCTTTGCCTAACTGCTCCTTTGCTCATTTGCTAGATGTCCATTCTTCTGAAATGAAGATCTTCCTCAAATTGTTCTTTTGTTGATGAATCCTAGATAAAGTGACGAAAGCAGTTGCGAATCTTGTTTTTGCATGCCTCACCATTTCCTTTTCTCCAGTAAAACGCCTCATCATATTAATTACGCCTGGACGGGCATAAATATAACCATTAAACCTAATGGCCTTTTCAAAAACCGCCTTAAGATGTGGTATCTTGAAAATATCTTCCAACATCAAGTCAATGCAATGGGCCGCACATGGTGTCCAATAAAGATTTGGTTGCTTTCTTTGCAAAAACTTTCCTATTAGAAGTTGAAACAAAAAAGAAAGTATTACTACAATGTACAAACTACAAATGTTTAACACTTAGTATGAAATATAATAGATAAAATTCTTACCACCCGATACATTAGCCGAGGCATTATCCGTGACAATTTGGACTACATTGGGTTCGCTGACGAGCTCCACATACTTTTCAAAAAGTTCAAACAACCTTTTTCCATCCTTAGAATAGCTTAAGGTATCGACGGACTCGATAAACATTGTTCCCTTTGGGCAATTCACCAAAATATTGATTAAGCTCCTGTGATTCCTTTCATTCCATCCATCCGCCATTATAGAGCATCCATATTTCACCAAATCCTCTTTGTGATCCTTCATCAAAGTATTAGTATTAATCACCTCCTCCTTCAAATAGGTGACCCGTGTCTCATGGTAACTCGGTGGTTTCATGCCCGGGCCATATTGCCCGATAGATTCAATCGCGGGCCCAAAACTCGAATATTTAACTGCATTAAAAGCAATACCGGCATCATACATCCACCTTGCGAATCACGATCTCTTAGTTCTTTCTTGTATGGGTCATTCGCATCAATTGTTGGTTGTTTCCCTTTCCTATTTTTCACCACAACATCTGGATTAGGTGTGAAGAATACATCTATAGGCCCTTTAGTCTTCAGCTTTTTTGGCATAGGTTTAGAAACGGAGCCTTGACTGCTTCCAATGGATTTACCTCCAACAGATTTACCTTGCCCACTGGCCCCAATCGGAATCTCCATAACATCATCTCCATCATCATCCTCCATACCATAATCATCAATATCAGGTATCATTTGCATTTGCTCTTGTTAGGATCCGGGGTCACACAACAACACAACGATATGAGGAAAAACTCCCTTAATATTATTTACACAATAATACAAGATGAAAAATCCTCTTTGGGAGAGCCACAACCGATTCTCCACCGATCTGGTGAGCCACACCGGCTCAACGCACTTGACCTCACCCTCTCCCGCACATAGTTTTAGTCACACAACTCTCTGCTCTCATATACATCAATATATAGGCAAAAAGAAAACCCTAATACGCGTAAGGAAATAAGGTGGGGAGTTATCTTGTGCTTCGCGCACACCACCCCACTTGGGTGGAATCCCAACAATCACCCCTTTCCACCCAAGTGGGGTAATCGTCAAACCGTTCAGCTACTCTAGCAAGCGCCTGTTATCACTACCAAGTCAACGTCTCAGCACCCCCTCACGGAGTACACGCCTGACCGAGTGTCTCCCTGCAAGACTAGATCTCCGTAGCTGAATCCGCAGCGCTGTCCGGCTGCAATACTGACATCTCGTCGATATTTAGCACCCCCTCAATAGAGTGCTCGCACCCCCGTCCGAAGTGCTTGCATCCAAACCCGGATGCTCCACATCTCGAACCTGAGATGTCTGCAACAGAGCCATTTCTATCCGCGATCCTCTGCTGCTTGACCGCTTGCATCACACCCTGGGATGCTGTCCGCCACTTTCCTGAGCCTCTTGCCACTCTCTGTCATCTCATCCCAGGTCCTCTCCTGCCACTCGTCCATCCTTGTTCCACTCTCAGCTTTTCCTAGCATCCTCTGACCTTCTTAAGATCACCGCGAACTGTCGCACTAAACAAGCGCCTGTTATCACTTCCAAGTCAGCGTCCTCGACCCTACCGAGTGTCTCACTGCATGCTAGGTCTCCTGCGACTGATTGCCTTGCTAGGAACAAGCATTCTCACAACCCGAACAGCCTCCAAACATCCGATTCCTACTCCACTAAGCAATAGCACCAGCTTAGGAGCCTCCAATCAGAAAATGGAGCGCATGGTTGGATCCGGAACGTCGAGATAGTCAAAATTGACTACTCACTTGCGCAAAACGGAGTCCGAACGACTCCGAAAAACGCGAAAAACAAATCTGAAATATTCCCAAGCCCAGGGAATATTCCCTGCTGACTGTACCGCTGACTGTGCAGCATTGGACTGACACATCATCGTTGACCGGATGACGTGGCACTGATGACATGGCACCATGGGACCCATTTGCCGACGTGGCACGATGACGTGGTGCCCACGTAGTATATGTCGTGGCTTCCATGTCAGCAATCCTTGCTGATGTGTATAGTATGTGGAGTGTGACGTGGCTGGTGAATCAGCAACTCCAGCATCTTCCGCGCGTGAACTGTGCGCATGCGAATAGATCTCACTCGCGGTCAACGACATATTTTGACCGGTGCGTGTGACTTCATCCAGCGTCGTCCGGCAACTTTCTTGGTACCGTTGGAATCGTCTCAACGAGACACTCCTGAACCTATGCTCAAATCTTGTAACCGAGCAACATCTATCACGGGCTTTTCAAAACCGTCTCTCGCTGCCATCTCGCCGCCTTTAACCGGCGATTTCCGCCAACTCCGAGCTCTTCCGACGACGTGCTACATATACCCGCGATCGTCTCGATGAGACGAACATAACCCTGTGCTCAAAACCTCCGTACGTGTACTCTTGATCTGAGCTCCAGTAGACCGAACCGCCGCCTCCGCCCGCTGCAATCGAACAGCCCTTACGCCTTCATCCAGTGACGAAACGAGACCGCCCCACACCGTGGCGATCGTCTCTGTGAGGCGCACAAAACCCACTGATCAAAATCGATTTCCAACCGACTTCGATTCTGATTACAGATTAACTCGTGCGTCAATGGAGATCGTACCTTTTTTTTTTTTTTTTTTCCGGTGACCCCCTTTTGCTCTCCTGTGTTCTGATACCAGTTGTTAGGATCTGGGGTCACACAACAGCACAACAATATGAGGAAAAGCTCCCTTAATATTATTTACACAATAATACAAGATGAAAAAACCTCTCCGGGAGAGCCACAACCGACTCTCCACCGCTCCGGTGAGCCACTCTGGCTCAACGCACTCGACCTCACCCTCTCCCTCACATAGTTTCAGTCACACATCTCTCTGCTCTTATATACATCAATATATAGGCAAAAAGAAAACCCTAATACGCGTAAGGAAATAAGGTGGGGAGTTATCTTGTGCTTCGTGCACACCACCCCACTTGGGTGGAATCCCAACAATTGTTGGGATTCGAACGTCCAAACCCACAATCAAACGCACACAATCGAAGAACAAACCAAGAACAGAAAACAATATAAAGCAAGAAAAGAACAAGACACAGAGATTACGTGGTTCCGACTTAAGCTGATTGCTTAATCGTACGTCCACGGGGTGCTGGGGTGTTTCACTATGATGTAAAATATGTCAAGAGTTACAAAAGGAGGCAGCCCTAGCTTTGCTTTTATATTAGAAGCATACAATGGACCGAAACCCTAAAAAGGCTGACCCGCACGCATCTCGGTTCGCGCTCAGCTTAAATAGATTTCATCCCAACAGCTCTTTCAATGTTTTTTTTTTTCCCATATACTCTTGAATCTCTAGTTTTACCTCGGGTGGGCATCTTGGACAACCTAACACGTCCCTATAACCTCCCACAAGGTGTTTCTTTGCCCGATAAACCCCGCCATTTGTTATTTTACCACAAAAATTACACTTAAATTTATTAGTGTTCGCGGGATCTACCAAACTGTGATACTTCCATGCGGGATCTGTTCTATTCGTAGTTTCTTCGCTTGACATCTAAAAGCAAAAAAAAAACAAGTTCAATTTACATTAGGTAAACCCCTGACATTAGGTAAAAATCAGCCACAAATATATACGTATTTTCTTATTTTTATTTTTAAAACTCCTTGGGTGGGAATTTGTTTTCTATTCTCTTATTTTTATTTTTTGCTTCTCTGTCATACATATATACATATGAGAAGAGAGAGAGAAGAGAGGGGAGAAGAATACCTCAGGAGAGAGACGAGAGAGTAGAAGAGATCGACGAAGCAGAGACAGACGACGAAGCAGAGAGATCGACGACAGCCGCAGTGAGAGATCGTCGGCAGTTCGTCGGTAGTGATAGATGAGAGATTGAGTGAGAGAGGCTCTTGGCTGAGAAACCCTTTTGTGTTTTTTTGGTTCAAATCTAACGGCAAGGGTAAGATCTTCAAAATCCTAGGGCTGAGATCAAATTTTAAAAGAAGCGCGCTTTTCTTGCTCCTCTCGCCTTGTCGCTTTTCCTCGCCTTTTGTGCCTACCCTGCGCCTTATTGAAGCCGCTGTGCCTGGGCTACCTCAAGGCGCAAGAGGTGCGCTGGGCCTCGCCTGGCGCCTAGGCGTGCTTTTGAAAACTATGGATTGTGGCACCCTATGCAACCAAACTATCTCTCGAAAGAACAACCGAGCCACATGTGAGGCATCCGATGTCTTTCGACAAGAAATAAAGTGCACCATCTTAGAAAACCTGTCAACCACCACAAATACAGAATCTACACCTCGTTGGGTACGAGGCAGTCCCAACACAAAATCCATAGACAGATCCTCCCAAATATTATTAGGCACAGGCAAAGGAGTATATAGACCAGTATTTTGAGACTGACCCTTAGATGCCTGACAAGTGTAGCACCTGACCCTCCACTATGAAGGTCTCAGATTAAGCTTTCCCTTAAAGAAGATTGAGGAATACAAAGACGATTGCCACGAAACAAGTGCCCATCAGTAAAATGAAAGTCACTAATAGGCCGGTTCTGAACGCATACTGCCCAAATTTCTTTGAAGTCCTCATCCTCTAAAGCTCCTTTAAGAACTCAAAGCCCACAACTTCATGGGCCAAAGTCACCAGCAAATCAGTCCGACGACTCAACGCATCAGCCACCCGATTTTGACACCCTAGACTTGTGTCGATTAGTGAACGGAAATTTTTGCAAGAACGTAGCCCAGCGCACATGCATACTATCCAACTTCTTCTGACTATTGATGAACTTCAGCGCTTGATGATCAGTGTACAGCACAAGCTCCCTCTGAATCAGATAATGCTCCCAATGTTTTGAGAGCGCGAATCACAGAATAGAACTCCTGATCATAAGTGCTCCACTTTTGTCTAGCTTCACTCAGCTTTTCACTAAAGAAAGCCACCGGTCTCTTCTCTTGGGACAGAACAGCCCCAATACCAACTCCACTAGCATCACACTCAACCTCAAAAATCTTCTCAAAGCTAGGCAGAGCTAATACCGGTGCGGTACAAAGCCGTTCTTTAACCAACGCGAAACTTTGCTCCGTTTCACCTCCCCACAGAAACTTGCCCTTTTTCAAGCACTCTGTGATTGGTGCTACGATAGTGCTGAAATTTCGAATGAATCGCCTATAGAAAGTGGCCAATCCATGGAAACTTCTCACTTCCATAACAGATTTAGGCATTGGCCAATCACGAATAGCTCGAACCTTCTCTTCATCTACGTGAATACCTTCAGAACTCACCACATAACCCAAGAATAATAAGCTGCAAGTTAAGAAACTGCACTTCTTGAGTTGAATATACAGCTTATTTTCTTGCAGCACCATCAGCACTTGGCGCACATGCTCCTCCTCGGAGTTGCTATAGATCAGTATGTCGTCGAAATAAACGATGACAAACTTTCCAGTGAAAGGCCGCAGAACCTGATTCATCATTCTCATCAAAGTACTCGGCGCATTAGAAAGGCCGAATGGCATAACCAACCATTCGTACAGGCCATCCTTAGTTTTGAATGCCGTCTTCCATTCGTCCCCCGGTCGGATACGAATCTGATGGTACCCGCTCCGCAAATCAATTTTTGAAAACCACTTCGACCCATCCAACATATCAAGCATATCATCCATGCACATACGCCAACTCTCATCTTTCTTTGGCATCAACAAGGCTGGAACACCACATGTACTCAGACTCTCCTGAATGTGCCCTTCTGCAGCAACTCCTCTACTTGCTCCCTCAGAATCTCATTCTCCTTCGGACTCATCTGATAATGTGGTAGATTGGGCAGACTTGCCCCAGGCACCAGATCAATAGCATGCTGAATATCCCTCATTGGAGGGAGCTCATTAGGCACGTCATCAGTAACAAGCTCCTCAAATTCCTCCAATAATGGCTGAATCTTTTTAGGTACAGGAATTATCAGAATCTTTGCTTTGTCCCTTTCCTCCATTACCAGAGACTTCACCACCATAGCATCAACCTAAACCTGTTCCGACTCCTTGAAATCTGTCACAAACTCAGCTTCGGAACTAACAATTGTTAGAAACGAAGACCCCTCTGTTTTAGGTGGTTTGATAGGCTCCTTATGACTGGAAGGAGCCATAACAACCTTACGTGACTCCCAATTAAAACTATAAGTATTGTCACGACCTTTATAAACAATATTAGCATCAAACTGTGAGGGTCTACCTAACAGGCGATGGCTAGCATCCATCTCAATTACATCACAGATAACTTCAGATCTATAAATTTTCCCAATTGAAAGAGGAAGTCTACAGATTTCAGTTACCTTCACTGTAGGGCATTTCTTTATTCAACCAATGTTGTATGGAGAGGGATGAGGTTCGGTTGGCAACTTCAGATGGTCCACTAGTCTTTTTGCCACAAAATTCTCACAACTCCCATTGTCCACGATCAAGTCACATACTTTCTGATTGATGGAACAACTTGACCGAAAGATGTTATGACGCTGACTGGAATCTTCTGCTCTTGGTGCGAACAACACCCGTTGCACCACACAATTCATTCGTTTCCCGTCCTCCTATGCATAATCCACATCATAAGAATTTTCTTCTGGTCAATCCTCATCAGGCCCATCTTCTCCGCCGCCCTCTTCTACTAGGCCCACCTTCCGATCTGGACACTCATAGGAGCGGTGTCTAGGCTTGTACACCGGAATCACTTATCCCCAAAGGGCTTGGCATGTGGATTAGGGGCTTTAGCCACGTTTCTGTTATTGGAGCTACCTGCCTGATTAGCTCTTCCAAATTTAGAACCACCACCAATTGCAACCTTAGGTTGAAACGTAGGCACTGCTGGCTATTTCTCTTTCCCCTTATCAACAGTAGGAACAAACGACTCCTGACGGTACCCTGAATTGGCTGGTTTACGCTCCATTTGTTCGGCCTTAATCGTCAAGTTGAGGGCTTCGTCAACTTCCCAAACAGGGTGCAATCCTATCCTCTCCTGAATTGAAGGCTTCAACCCGTTCATGTACCTCGCTACCCGTTGGCCTTCAGTCGCACTCAGATTATTACGATCTGAGAGTCGATTGAATTCAGTTGTGTAATAAAAAACAGACCTGGATCCCTGCGAACAGTTCTGGTATGACCGGAACAAATGTTGGTCATAGTCAGACGGCAAAAACCTCTCCATCATAAGCTGTTTCATTCTGCGCCATGTCGCCACATACTCATTTCCTTTCCTTGCCTCCGTCGTTTCGTCTGCAATTGGTCCCACCAAACTACAGCGCCGCTCTTTAGTTTATAAGCGACCATCTTTACTTGCTTCGACTCGGGAACCTCCATCATAGTAAGGAACCTCTCAACCTCTGAAATCCAGTCAAGAAACTCCTCCATCTGCAAATTACCGTTGAACGTGGGAAGATCCACCTTCATGCGGTAATCATCGAACCAATGTTGTCGCCTGATGGGACGGTCTTCTAGTTCTTCATTATCCTCAGGTTCAGATTCTTCACTCAGCATATATTACCATCTGACGATGACCGATTGCGCCTCGGGCAAATCCTCCGGCACGATTCCGATCCTAGTTACGAGGTTGGCGATGGGCAAATCCCAACGCGCGATCGTCCGCAACCCTTTCTGGCCTTTGGCAGATTTGTAGAGTCAACTCGTGCAGCATCTCACGGATCTCAGCGAACTGAGTGTGGGTATCTTGACGGATCTCGGTCAATTGTGCTTGTTGCCCCTCCACCATCCTCCTTAGGTCAGTAAGCCCATGACCAACGTCAATGGGTGTGTCTTCTTCTGTGTTTGGTGCCATCGAACCAGGAAAAGCATGGCTCTGATATCACTTGACGCAGCGGAATTCACGAGAAACTAGTTAGCGTACTAGTCCAAACGAGATAAACAACTCGTTGCAACGAGCAAATCTTGCGCACAAGAAAGAAAGAGAGAATCTCTGTAATATTATTGATAAAAAGCTGCATAATCTGTAGGTTACAAACCCTTATATAGGTTGAAACCCTAGAAACCTTAAAAAATAAACTTGGAAAATAAAAAGTCCCAGAATTTGGGGCTTTTCCTAAAACGGGAAAGAAAAACAAGACTTTTCCAAAAAGAATCAACTTAAAAGGAATTACGGTCTAAGAGTTATTAACGAAACAAATCTTTCCTAAAACGGCAAAATAACGCAATTGAAGGCCCAAACGAAGGAATTAGGCCGAAAAGCACCATTGATCATCAACCTAGGGTTGATGAGTATTGACTGGAGCGCAAAAATAAGTCAGCCCACCAAGTTTGGGCCTATTCCGAGCTTGTCCGAATTTTGCCAAATTGGGTAATCTGAAATTAAACACTGTTTGGGCTTCCGGGGCTTGGCTCGGTCAAACTGATCATGGAATTGAGCCTCCACGTGTTCTACATCATATTCAATCCTAGAGTACCTCGATACCTTTCCGTTATTTCTTTGGGAGAAAAATGCTTAGGGATTTGTCTTTATCCAGACTAGACTGGGCTTGTCGAAAAATTACTCTCTTGAGGCTTAAACAAATCATGAAGTGCATTGTTTTCGTGTCAACCTTATGATCTTTCATTCCAATGTTTCTCTGGAGGCACCTTGCAACCTGGTTTTTCATTTTTTCTGATATCTGAGTTGTAACAACACTGATATCTGTTAGTAGTTACGCTGGGAAATAAAAATTTATGACGACTGTCTCTATAATGTTATGAAGTTCATTACCTTTTTTGTGTTGGGTGTTTCTTTTTGATATCACCTTCTTATTTGTTTATTATGGTTGACAGATAGATACCAAGGATATACTTTTTATATGTGGTGGAGCCTTTGTGGACTTAGAAAAAACAATTTCAGAAAGGTGATACCTTTTGTCAATTTTGCTTCTTCCGATAAATTACTCAATGTTTGAGTCAATTATATTAACCCTAGTGGTGATGAAGGTTTGAAATATTTAAGCTTTTCATCTCATTTTGGCCTAGACGACAAGATTCTTCCATTGGCTTCGGAGCGCCAGTCCGTACAAATATGAGAATTGGGGCACTAACTAATGCTGTAGTGACATCATCATTATTAGAATCTGTAAGAACCAAAACCCTCTCCAGTTTTTTTTTCTCTGTCACTCATAAATTTGCATTTGTTTGATTTCTCGCTTTCATATTTTCCTCTTCTCAATTTTTAATTGTAAATTTCTAATCCAAGTTGCCTATCGTTGCTTTTGTAATTCTAGGTGGAAAGTGGTGATCTAGTTGCATATGGCCTGATACCCGAATTTGTTGGGCGTTTTCCTGTTTTAGTGAGTTTATCTGCTCTAAATGAAGACCAACTTGTTGAGGTATGTTTGTGGTTTCATCATATCATTCTTCTTGCTGCTATTGTTGATGTGGACTGGAGGGGGCCTTCAGCATGTCTTGACTGATTGATGGGGTCGTGCAATGCTGATAGACCCTGTACTATTGGCCGCAGAACTTTTAATTCTAGTAGACAATTGTGTTTTTCTGAATTGTTTCTTAAGTACTATTTACACAGGTCCTCAGAGAACCCAAAAATGCTCTTGCAAAACAGTACAAGAAAATGTTCAGCATGAACAGTGTAACCTCTTGATCCTCTCTACCCATAAACTCAATCCTTTTTTGCTCCTTGATCTAATGTTCATTGGAGATGATGAAAGCCACTTTTTGGTTAATTACTGAATATTGCAGGTAAACCTACATTTTACAGAGAATGCACTTAGATTGATTGCAAAGAAAGCAATGGCAAAGAACACTGGTGCCCGGGGCTTAAGAGCCATATTAGAAAATATACTTACAGAAGCCATGTTTCAGGTATATTATGGGGTCCAACTTGATTGTCATGATATGAATGCAGGTTTTTCGTTTTTCAGGTCGAGCTTGTCAGCAGTCATTGCAATTACCTTGAGTTCCTTGATTGCCAATTATCCTAAATCGTAGCAAGTTTGGGGAGGAATCATAATATTGCGTTTAAAAAAATGTTGAATTCATCTTTACCCTCATCCCTCACATTTTAGAATTAACAGAGAGTTTCTATTAAGGATGTTGGTTGCGATTCAGTGATTGGGGTTCAAGCCTCCAAAGGAGCTTGAACACTGTTTTCCAGTCTAACCTTATTACTTTGACCTTGTATTCCTGGTGATGTGATGGTTCTGTCTTTCACTTTAATGTTGGCAAGCTAACTGTTACACGGTCTCGGGTAGAACTCAACCCTAAAAGCTAGCTATTAAAGTGCGGGTGCCCTCACGCTTATATACTTCATATTACTTTGGTACCCAGGCAATGTGGGACTTCGCTTCACACTAACTACCAAAGATCATAATTTTGTTTTGGCAGGTTGTTTCGGTTAAGCTAGAAAATGTTTCTGAACAGTTCACATTTCATAAATGTACGCAAAGAAAATTTTTCGGCACGTAAAACAATGTTCAAGTTGGATATTCATAATAGGTACTAATGTTTCAGGATGCTTTGGTGTGTTTCTTAGTGTTTGATGGACACATTGGTATTCTGCGTTTCTAGAGTTCCTTTCGGTTGCTTTGAAACCGAAACGTTTTGCCCATTTCTTGGGAAATGAAACAAAATTTGTTCTTGCTAGCAATGGTGACAAGCTAACTGTTGGATGATCTGCAGGATCTGAACCTTGTCATCCTCAGTGTCTTATTTCTTTACTTGTGGATCCTCGTATTACCAACAAACCCTCATAAATGACAACTTCTAAACACGTGCAGATTTAGGTTGTAATGAAATTTAAGTGTCTGATAGATGCATTTGTTTTTGCACAGGTTCCAGATGCTAAGTCAGGAAATGACACTATCGATGCAGTTGTGGTTGATGAAGAGGCTGTAGGATCAGTAGACACTCCAGGATGCGGGGCAAAAGTTCTCCGCAGAGATGGTTTATTGGAGCCGTGTCTTTGTCAAACAGCATCAATGGGTACTACGGTATGTTTTCTTGCTCCTTAGATGGGTGAGAGCCAACCCGTACCCGTCAAGCTAACTGTAACACCCCGTCCCACATCGGAAGTCTACATGGATGATCTTGGGCATATAACAAACTTTGTGGGTTACTACTTACTACTAGTACCTTGGGCTTAAGTTTTTGGGCCATGTGGTATGGCTTATGGATCAAAATCAAGGTACTAGGCCAGTGGTCTGCTTGGGGCGTTACATATGGTATAAGAGCAATCCATGTACACGACCATGTGGGCCTTGGAGTTCGATTTGATTTGGTTAGTTTGATTTGTATTGGTGATTATAGTGCTCAACCCCTCACGAGGGCGCGAGGCCATAAAGTTGGGGAGATTGTAACACCCCATCCCAATGGATAATCTTGGGCATATAACAAACCTTGTGGGCTATTTCTAATACCGTGGGCTTAAGCTTTTGGGCCATGTGGTGTGGCTTGTGGATCAAAATCAAGGTACTAGGCCAGTGGTCTGCTTGGGGCATTACAGGTTGTATGAGTAGATATGTTGTATTACCTTTTTTCCCATCACTAGGTCAGTTGATTGAAGTGGTGTATCACTGCAAATGAATGTGGCAAAATACAAGAACTTTTTGCAAGTAGAAGATAAAATGAAAAAAGTACTATTCAAATGTAAAACTGAGGTTGAAAATTCCAATATCTAGGCCTATGATGCTTCATCTTGTTTGAAATTGTTTGAGAAAAAGAAAGGAACTTAGTTTAGTTTTTAGAGCGTATCATAGAAAACACGTGTCTTGTATCTTTTATTTCTAGGATAAATGGAGTTTACACGGTGTGTCAAGGCATTTCGTTCATAATGTGGGTGTTTTGTGCACAGTTCACCATAAATTCGAGTTACAAATGTGCTGGTTAGGTGAATGTGCATTACTACCACTCTGTGATCATGTTGTAAGCTGGAGCTGCAGATAAAACCTCTTTATTGATATGATCATGCAATTCCATACAATTTGAGGTGTAAACAATTTGCTTCCCATACAATTGCATAAATTAGTTAGTATGCCAATAACTTTAGATTCTACAAAGTTGATTCTAGAAATCAAAATCCAAACGCACTGATACTGATGCTTTTCAGAATCATTTTTTAAGCAGCTTGAAAAGTTTTTTTTCCTTGCTCAGAAGTAGAAGCTGTAACTAACATGTCACTACTTCTCATGCATTACACGAAAGTAACCTCCCCAAGAGCTATTGCTAACATTAGAAAGCATCTTCTTTCCCCTTGTGAAATGAGTTTATGTTGTTATTAGTAAGACTATTGGACTGAGGCTTACACAGAACAATAATCAATTACTCACACGGTTTGTCTTTTTTTCCCCTCTGCATCGCATGGTGATTCTATTAACAAGGTCTCAGAAGTTTTTAAAACTGTTAAATGAAAATTTTATTTTTACTAACAATCTTCAATTTCCCCAATCCACAACACCCCCCCACAGTGGTAGTTTGTATAAAACCATTTATCTTGTAGTTGTTGCTAACTTGTCAATTTCCTTACCTTTTGTTTTCATTTCTTTTGCGAGTTCCTCCTTCATTCATTATAATGTTATCATTATGCATTTGAGGTAAAATCATCTGTGTCTTTCAATTATCTGAAGAGAAAAATGAGTCCTGACTGTTTCAGCGCTACAATTGATCTATATCCCTATTTTCCAGGAAATGAACAAGGAATTTGAAGGGGGATTGGAAGGAGAATTAGGGGTCTCATCCAAAGCCATGTGCTTATGACTTCATGTTTGTAGATAAATCCCAATTCATGCGGGGGCTCGTTGGATGTAACTTTTTTACTAGCTTTCGGCTTGGGCATGTAATCTAATTTTATTCACTAATAAAAAGTTTGTTTGCTTGGGCATGTAATCTAATTTTATTCACTAATAAAAAGTTTGTTTTTTTGGGGCCTGAATTCATGCGGGTCCTCGAGATGATAGATGTGATTGTATATGGAGTATTGAAGTAGTAGTTGTATATATTCGGTCTGATTTGGATTTAAAGGTGGATAATAATTGGGGAACTTAAAGAATGATCCTCGGGTTCAACTCTTTGTAAGTTTTCATCTGGCACTTTTTGAACAGTTATGTTTTCATCCTTTTAGATGGTGAATTACCTATATTGCCCTTTTAATAAGATATTTATATGTAGGTATATATTTCCTTCCTAAATTAGTGGAATTCTAGTAATTATAGTTACCTAAAATCATGAGTTGATTAATGGATAGAAATGGGAAAATTTTCAAATTTCAAATTTTAAAATCCTTAATGGATATATTCTAAACCATTCTCTCTCCTTAATTTAGTCATTTTCATGAATTTTTGTAAATTGGTCGTATTAGATTACAAAATTACGTGAATATGGTTCGACCAATTTCACGAAAATTTATGATTTAAAAAAATATGGAAAAACATGAATACACCATATTTTTAATCGACCATGAAAAACATGAATAAATTAATTGGTCATGTTTTTCATAAATACACCATGAAAAAACATGAACACATCATATTTTTTTTTCATGAAAACACAACAATATGAAAAATACACCATGTTTGAAACGAAAAAAATCTCATGAAACGAAATACACCAAGTAAAACTTTTACCACAACAATATCAAAAATTATTCTTGAAAACACAACAATATAAAAAATACACCATGTTTGAAACAAAAAACACCATGATTTATTCAAATCTATATTCACAAGTCAGATTTTCCTTACCTAACAAACAAACAAAAATTGGGTTTAAAAAGCATTAGCCAACAACTCGTACAGTAAAGATTTAAGAATGAATCCACTCAAACACCATGAGCCTATAATTTGGAGATTAAAACTAACCTTTGAGCAATTGGTATGAACAAATTCTCATAACAATTACAGTCAAACTTGGTACCAAAAAAATCCATGAACAAATTCTCGCTGAACTTGGTACTCAAAAATCTTTGAACAAATTATTGGAACAAACGGAAAACGTAACGATTCCGGAGGTGCTCGTGTTCGGAGATTCAATTGTGGATCAAGGAAACAACAATGGTCTTACTGATTCATTAGTCAAATCCAATTTCCCTCCATATGGGAAGGACTTCATGGGTGGAATTCCCACCGGAAGGTTTTGCAATGGGAAGACCCCACCTGACAGATTCAAGTCGCAATGAGATGTCCTACGCACCACCTGCGCACACCTCGTCGTTCTTCCTCACCGGCATCGATGAGATTTGGAAGGCATCATGGCGGGTGCGACGATCGGCTAGGGGCAGTTAGGTCGACGGCAAATGGCCAAGGGCGATGGCGGCGGCTTGGGTTTGATTATTTTCATGGATCAACTCGAGAGTGTACCGAACAAGACCCACAAAATCTGTATTGCTTCATGGCAAAGGCGATGACACGATTAGGTCGACATCGACGGCCGCCGGTTAGAGTTTGGATCCGGAGGTGTGGGTTGCCATGTTCGGGGTGGACGGCGGCAGTGGAGGACGGCGATTTCATGAATCTCCAAAATCTCTGCAAAAGGAAATGAGATTTTGGGGGTTGTTTAAATGGTTTGGCCGAAATTTTAGGAATTTGTTAGGAATGATTATCCTTAAATTAGGCTAGAGGATCTTTATGAATATTTTTTAGTCCCAAAAATCTCTGCCTACATATACATATATTATATATATAATAGTCAATGTATCTATATAATAAAGGGTAATCTTGGAATTATTTAAAAGTGAGGATGAAAACATAACTGTTCAAAATGACTTGGATGAATACTTACATGGGATGAAATTTGAGAATGAATATTTAAAAACTCCATAATAATTTTTGATGGTGAATGAAGAGAGAGAATTCTTAAAACCAGATTTGATAATATTATTCTAAGGTTATAATAGCTTATCCAAGGAACTAAATTGGGAAATTATTCGACCCTAATTCATCCACATCCTCCTATATTCGGTAATCAAACATGCCTTTTTATTACGCTTGTTATGAATTTAGTATGTAAAGTAATTTTGTGTTGACTAGTTTTTTCTTTTTTGTATATAGCCACACGGGATTTGTGTGTTTAAATAAAGCTTTTCAAGTGTTGACCTTCAAGAAATTCGAAGACAAATTACTGTTGAAATGTGGATAAAAAAAATACTTTAAAAATTATATATCTGGTGGAAAGTAATGGTTCGCAGTGGGTGATAATTTCATAAAGGATGTTAGGGAATATTAGGTGAGTGTCTCGTGTCAGCACGAGGTGTCTTATGCCTGGTATTTTTTTGTTTAGAGTATTGGAGTAGTTTATAGTGGAATATGTTGTGGAAGCAGTTTACAAATATTTACATATACTTTTAAGTTAAAGTTAAGTTAATTACACAAAAGGGAGAGTGCAAGAGTTCCAAAAGCAAATCATACAAGCCAAAAGATTTGCCTATAGCGCTATTAGGTAGCGAAGTCAAAATAATAGACATGGTTGCAAATCATGCATACCAAAAGATTTGCTACGATGTGTATTATATTAAGAGTTTGCCAAGTTTTGGCAAGAGGATTTATTTGCAGAGGTATTCCTTCTGCTTGTTTTTCAAAGGCTGAATATCTTGATCTTCTTGCATGTCATCTTCATTTGTTGGTGATTCCGTTGTGCAGGTTGCTTTGGCGCCACGTTTCTTGGGTGTGTTTGGTTGCATAATTTGGAGCGGTGCCTCCTGAAGTGCTTGTTGATTAGGAGCAGAGTTGGAAATGGAGTGCAGAGTAAACACACAATGGCTAAAATAGGAGAATTGGTAGGCATAACTGTGCACAAAAGTGATTTTTAGAAATTTCCAAGTACTGAATAATTCCAAAGTTCAGCAGCAAATTGTCTAGACCAAAAGATTTTCCTAGTGAATAGACAACACTGCAAATCATTCACAACAAAAGATTTGCTTTGTTTTCCATTGTTAATAGCTGAAGCAAAAGATTTGTACATATGCTACATGGTGCTAAGGCATTTAAAATAGACATAGTTGCAAATCATTCACACTAAAAGATTTGCTTTGATGTCTATTTTGCTAAGATTGCCTGGTGGCATTAGATGGGAGCACTATTCTTTCTTGTGTTTGTGTTTCAGAAGCTGTTTGGATTCATCTTGTTCCATGTCGGTTTGGAGCTTTCTTGTTGGGTGCGCTTCCTTGTTTTAGGCTCCAACACCAATTGGATAGCTCAACACTCAACAGGTGTTTGTGAAACGTCGAACACATGGCTTTTGTGGACTTGCGTTGACTTTTTATGGGACATGGTAAAAGTTTGAAGAAAATAATATGGAGGCAAATGATTGAAATCAAAATGACGTGGATGCACCCATTAAAATTGTCTCCATTACACTAATGCAAAAAATGAGTATAAGGGTCGAGGAATTTATTCTAAACTTTCTACAAAGTTGGGTGATTGCTGAAAAGGTATGCCCAGAATGTAGCTCAAGACAAAAAGAGATTACCAAACAAACGCGAAATAACCTTCCCTAAATACCTATGGGAATCTCACATTGGCGGACATGAAAAGGAGAGGCAGAACGTAATTTTCAAGAACTGTTGTAAGTAATACCTCTTCAACTTTTATTTCTCGCAACATAAGGGATATTTAGGAAATCGTAATCATGACAAGAAAATCGAGGCCCGCCACTTCTTTATCTATGTACCAAGGAGTTTGCATTATGAGAATTGAGAAGCACAACCAAGTCATGGATCGACCTAACAAATTACTTCCGTGCAAGTAGAGTTAGAAATATTTTGCAAATACCTTGAGAGGAAAATGAGTAGCTTTTGCTAGTTTTGCAGTATCCCATATACAACTTTTATCCGCCCCAGATGCAAGATGGTTCGGTGTAAGAGCATTAAATTCGACGCCACAAACCTGGAAAAGAGAGAAAGCAGTAGCAGCCACCAAGTCATTTACAGATCAGAAGCCCAAGAATTAACGAAGCAATCACAAAATACAAAATCGAGAAACTTACAGGCGCTCTATGCCTGGAAAACTGTATTACAATAGCATTCTCACTTGCCTCAAAACTGAAGCAGGACATATTACAAATACATAAATTGAAGGTTCAAGGCAGCAAGAACAACACATAAGGAATGTATACCAGTTAATTTTTGCGGTCAAAGCCGCCTAATTTGCTCAAGTAGAGGAATGAGATCCATACTGACTCAATGTGTTATTTCCTTTTCGGTAAATGCCACATTGGAGTATGTAAGGACCAAATTATGAAGTCTTTGTGTATTGGCAATTCCGTATGACAAAACACATATTTATATCGAGTTGTAATATTATTATTTTTTATAAGCTAGCGAGTTTGTATAGGATTAGAGTGGAAGGAATCATTTATTTATAATTGAGAGTGAGCGTTTTGGATAAAATAGGAGGTCGGCTTCAGCGAGACAAATTTTGTCGAAGACGGATTGATGGAAGGATTGATCTTGTTATCTATCGAAACATCCTGTCCGTTTAATTGGGAAGAAACGTGCAAATACAAAAGGTCCAATAAAAGTCTATTTATAGAATTGTTTCTTTACCTCCTAGGTTTGGTCCAAAGCCTTATAAAAGGAAAAGGCACAGCAAGGAAAAGGGTCGGCCATATATTCTACACATACATTGACGTAGAGGGCGGCAGTAAGGAAAAAGAAGATGCAACGTTTTGTTTGCTATTCCAAAGGAGATTTTCGTTAAGTTTTCGGAAGGCTTTTGGACTCAAGGCCGTTGGCAATCAAGATCACTGGGTGCGGTGTACGTGCGACTCGGCAGGTAGTACTTAGAACGTTGTGAGGATTTACTACGTTTGGATAGGTATATCTGTAACTGCACAATGATTATAGTGATTTGATTCCTTCCCGTGATTTTTACCCATTCTGGGGTTTTCCACGTATATCTTAGCGTTATGTGATTGATCGCTAGCGTAGTTTTTAATTGATAGTATTAATTAGTGATTCACTTTCATACCATTAGGGTTGTTACGGATTATTAGGGAACCCTGATTTTTCAATTGGTACAGAGCGGGCTGCTCCTTCCGTTAGGATTTATTTTCCTAGAGCAGATCTATGATGAGTATGAACATGAATCACATGTCTCGAAATTTTTCTCTACTTGATATTGATAATTTATGTAAGGTTGAGACTAATCACTCTAATGAATCTGACAGTGATGATATATATGATATGGAGGCTATGAATTTGGTTTTGAAAAAATTTAAACCTTTTTCTAAGAAAAATAATAATTCAGGATTAGCCACCAAGCTAAAACGGTGTGAGAAAGAGAGAAACGATGCATTGCATGAACTTGACGTGCTTAAACGAAAAAATATGAATATTGAAAATGATATCCATAACCTTTTTGAGACTAACATGCTTCTTGAATCAAAAGTAGCAAAATTGCAAGTTGATCTTGACAAGGCCAATGCTACTTTTAAGAAATTAAACATAGGTACACAGGCCTTGAATGAAGTGTTAAGTTTTCAAAAAGTAACTGTAAAGAGAAAAGGGCTTGGATATGTGGGAGAAGCTTCAACCCCTAAGGTAGAAGGAAAAACGGTTATTATCAAGCCGAATAGTTGTGCTCCAAGTCCACCTGTGGCCAATAAAACCAAGTCACCCCTCAAAGAGAACAAAATCAAATGTGCTCGCATAAAGCCAAATTCTACGAAGGCAAAGATGAAAAGTGCAGCGGTTGAACATGCCACCACCAAGCGTGGTGAGGTAAATTTATCTAAATTTATGCCTACTTGTCATCATTGTGGTGTTAAAGGTCACATTAGACCTCATTGTAGGAAGTTACAAGCGCCAAACACTTCACACACGCACACAGTATACTCTCATGACCATAACAAGTTTATTTCTACATGTCATTTTTGTGGGATGAAGGGTCACATTCGACCTAATTGTTTTAAGCTCCATGGTTACCCTAAAACTCCGCCCCAATATCATCTTGTTAATCATAATGGGGATAGGTGTAAATATTTTGGTTATGGTTTTAATAGAACCCAAAAGCCTAAGCGTAGGGTGATTCCTCATGAAAAGTATACGAATATAATGTCTAAACATGTGCCTAAAATTGTTGAGAAATTTGAGAAGGTCAAGACTAAACCTATTTGGGTAAGAAAATTGGATTTGAGAACTCGTGTAGATTTGCCTTCCAATCCTTTAGATGACAATGGATCATCCAAAAGGGTTGACCTTATTTTTTAGGCATGCTCTTATTTTTATAGTCTAGGTTGACTTTCACTCTTATCTTTACCTAGAGCTATATATGAAGTGTTTTGGTTATTTATTTTTTTATGCTTAATTTCTTAACCTTCTTAGTTTTTAAAACAAAAAAAAAAATATTGGTTTTGTTTCAAAAAAAAAAAAGAAAAGAAAAAAAAGGAGGTGTGTTTTTTTTTGGTTAGCTGGAAGCTTTGAATTTTTATTTTGTGGATGGCATAATTGAGTTTCATAGTTTTATTTTATTTTATTTAGTTATTAAATAAAAATAAAAATAAAAATAAAAAGAAGATTTTTTTTATGAGTTGCTGTGTGGATTGAGTATGATAGTCTTTGGTGCGTAGTTGAATATCATTAGATTTTATGAACATGTTCATCCATATTTTTATTGCGCTTCCTTCATGATATTCTTACTGCAAATATGTTCGAATGTTAATAAATTATGAGTATTCGACATTCTGTACACTCATCCATGGCTATTGGTCAGTTTCTCAATTGGGGACCACCCTTCTCACATGCTTAGTTGTATCTTGTGTCTTCCTTGAGCCGTGACCACCTTTGCTTGATTTCCGGCGATAGAGTCCTTGTTTATTCGAAAAAAAAAATATTGATTTTTGCTTATCCAGGCGTTCATTAAGTAACCGGGCAATTGGGGTGAGGTATTCTCCCTCTGAGCGTTCGCGTCAAAAAATGGATAGACCTTGTGAAGGCACTCGTGTTGGACCATTTGCTTAGTAACCGGGCATTGGGTATAAGGTATTCTTACTCTCAATATTCGCGTCAAACAGCGATGGGGTAAAAGTAAAAATACGGTTGAATTTTTATTGATTACTTATTAAACAATCTCATGTTGTTGAGGGGGAGCTTGTGATTAATTATCTGTGACTTGTATGTCGAACCTAGAGAGGTGTATTTTGTTGAGGGGGAGTCACTAGATAAACCTAAGCACATGAGCAACTTGGTCCTGTTTTGAGTTGATGAATTTTTTGGTCATGGATGCACACACACACTTTCCTCTCATGTCGATGATCATGGTGTATTGCATTCCTTCTAGCTTGCATGGTGTTATATCATTAAGCGGTGCCTTAAAATTTGGATGGCTTTTTCATCTCATCTCATGATATAATACTACTTGCAATAAAACTATCTCATGCTCGTATCTTCAGATTTCTCGTTTTTTTTTGGCGTTTAATTTAATTTTGTTTTATTGAGTTTTGCGTGCCTGAATTCAGCTGCCATGTTATTTATGCTATTATTTGCGCTTCGCTTAAATTTCTTATTTGTCTGCTTCTATTGGTCACTAATTGCTTAATTCTCTTCCATTCGCATTTATTGCTTTATTGTTTATCCTATTCACCATTTGTCATTCCATGTCAAAGAGGGGGAGAATGATGAAAGGGGGAGGAGGTTGCTTATTATTCTAATGTGTTTCGATGTTGAGTTTTGTTTGCAACTTCTCTACAACTCGATCTCAGTTCGTTAGATTTTCATTGTAGTGTGTTTTGTCATGGAAGTGCCAAAAGGGAGATTGTAAGGACCAAATTATGAAGTCTTTGTGTATTGGCAATTCCGTATGACAAAACACATATTTATATCGAGTTGTAATATTATTATTTTTTATAAGCTAGCGAGTTTGTATAGGATTAGAGTGGAAGGAATCATTTATTTATAATTGAGAGTGAGCGTTTTGGATAAAATAGGAGGTCGGCTTCAGCGAGACAAATTTTGTCGAAGACGGATTGATGGAAGGATTGATCTTGTTATCTATCGAAACATCCTGTCCGTTTAATTGGGAAGAAACGTGCAAATACAAAAGGTCCAATAAAAGTCTATTTATAGAATTGTTTCTTTACCTCCTAGGTTTGGTCCAAAGCCTTATAAAAGGAAAAGGCACAGCAAGGAAAAGGGTCGGCCATATATTCTACACATACATTGACGTAGAGGGCGGCAGTAAGGAAAAAGAAGATGCAACGTTTTGTTTGCTATTCCAAAGGAGATTTTCGTTAAGTTTTCGGAAGGCTTTTGGACTCAAGGCCGTTGGCAATCAAGATCACTGGGTGCGGTGTACGTGCGACTCGGCAGGTAGTACTTAGAACGTTGTGAGGATTTACTACGTTTGGATAGGTATATCTGTAACTGCACAATGATTATAGTGATTTGATTCCTTCCCGTGATTTTTACCCATTCTGGGGTTTTCCACGTATATCTTAGCGTTATGTGATTGATCGCTAGCGTAGTTTTTAATTGATAGTATTAATTAGTGATTCACTTTCATACCATTAGGGTTGTTACGGATTATTAGGGAACCCTGATTTTTCAGAGTATCATGACAGCATGAAACAGCCACACCAGGAATAACATTATTGATCAGTGATCACACTGAAAGCAACAGATAACAGAAGTGCCGTATTAGAAATCACATGGGTGCCCAATATTGTCCGAGTTAACTATGTGCTTACTTTAAATTTCAAAAGACATGAAACCTTAACGGTCAAAAAGTCTTTGCAACTGCCCAAGAAAAGAAATTCCGCACGAGAGGTGCCCAAATAAACATGTGAAGAAAACACAGACCATGTTAAGTGCATCATATGAATTACGAGGTATTCAAAGATGATAGGTGTCTTCTTAAAGTGCTCAGTTGCTACAAGTTCAGAAAAGTTGGGGTTTTTTTCTTAATTGCAAAGTCACGTTAGTGACCGCTCTCATAAGCATTCCCACATGAATGTCCAAGTAATCAATTCCTTTGATAAAAGGTTAGATTATGAGAACTTGCAAAGTTCTCCAACATTTGCTCCCATAAGGTCGAGATTCAATTGCACTCATGTAAAACTCAAACCTTCAAAGGTTTGAGCCACCGGCCACAATATCTCGTCAAAATATACGAACTAATGTCAGGTCTAGCACAAACATTATAATCTTTTTAAAGCACAACTATTCAGCATACTATTCTAATGCTCCTTACCAAATCTTATCTTAATTCGTTCATGGAGTCATACAATCTCTGATTAATAAGTTGGAGGCATGCATCCGTGTGTAAGTAAGCACTTTGGTGAAAGTGAAAAGTTTAGAAATCTAGCATATCGAACTAAAATTATCATACGACATACCCTAAAATCAGTAATGGTTTGCACATAAATTCAAAACACATTCCCTGAGGGATGAGCATGAGTGCACTCTTGACTAACAGCTGAATACATACATTTTTCTCTAATCTAAGCACAAATACATGGTATTACAGATTATGCCAAATGAATTTATACCCACATTCCACGCCGCCCATCCCCTTCCTCATCCCCCATACTCAAAGAATCAACAAAGAACTACAACACATAACCTAAGAACATATTTTCAATATTCCATACCTATGCTCCTAAAAAATAAAATAAAAACAATGCTCCATACCTGTCGCCAATTCACCAATCAGTGTTCAAATAAAACCTATAAATGTGTGTTATTAATACCGTTATCCTAAGGTTGATCTTCATGCCTCACTATAAAAGCAATACAGAATATGAAGCAGTTTATTAACTGAAAAAAGAGAGCCTTTTCTGATTTGGTTGGGTGCTCATATTCTATGGGTGTAAAAGTGTCTGTCATGTCATGGCTATAGCATTCAGAACGAGGAATTGTTTATAATCATTGCACCCACCAATCTTTTCAAACTGATATCATAATATCATATACACAAATCCAATTTCAAGACCAAACTATTAACAAATCATGACAACTATTTCTCACGTTTCTGATCAGTTTTCCTTTCCAAGCCCAGAAAAGTCAACAAATCAAGAAAAGGAAAACTGATAATAGAATCAACAATCCAAAGATGATTCTTGAATCAAGAATCACCTAGAAGGCCTCGTGCTCCAGGTGAACTCTGGTTTATTCAGCTATGATTAACGCCCTTGGAGCTACGGAACAAGTTAATTTTCAGTGTTACTCGGCGATGAACTCGGTTTAAACAAAACAAGTTACTCCTAATTTTCCGTGTACCGTAAAAACTCACATAGAAAGGTGTGACAGTTCCAGCGAAGTCCCCTTCCACAAGCTTGATCTGAGTAGTCACTTTCCCAAACATATACTTGCTTTTTGATGAAAATCTAGCACCTGAAATTCCATATTTCATAATGAATTAACATAAAAACATTATATAATAACTCAAAATTAAACAAAAATATTCAATAAAAATAGAATGCAGAGAACAGGGGATCTTCATAAAACAGACGTAACCCAAGAGACCAACAACACATAAAACCCATTGTTTCATCATAAAAGGCAAGCAAATGGATTACCAGAAATCAAGTTTCATCTTTCTCCCTCACATGTGAAATGGTCTAGTGCCCAACTTGGTTGAAACAACTCATCAAACCTAGATGTACTAAATTTGTCAAATACCATCATCATAGCCAGAAATATGCAGATATACAAGTATGACGTCCATAAGGATTTCAAGCAACCTCCATTATACAAATAAACAAATACAGTGGAATAAGCTGTTGGAAATGTGAATGGCCTGGGGGGTTAATTGGCATGCCCAAGCCAATAACTTTCCCATAATCATGGTGGGAGTTTTTCCCCTCTTCATTGTGGGGGTTACTCACCTATTCATTGGGGGTTTTTTTCCCCATTCATTCTGCCATTTACTCCACGTATTGAAGGCTAGGCAGCATTACTAGGGTCAAATTCTGCCTATATAAGGAGAATCTCACTGCATAGTTCTTCACAAAATCACACAAGAGTTCACTGGCATTATGATACAGTGTGAGAGAGAGACAAACGCTGAGTTAATTCGCCAAGACGTTCTTCGGTGGTGTTCCGACGTTCGTGGTCCGAGCCGGATCAATCCTGGGAGACAGATGCCGAGTAACCTCAACACCCTCCGGTAGGCGGTGAATCTGTTTTAAGGACACCGTGTGAAACACAGGTTTCGGTTCACGAATCCATTCTGTATTTCGGTTTGCATTTCAGTTTCTGTAATTTCATTATGTTGTAATTCTGTTCATGTGTAAATGTAATAGAATTCGCATTCTGGATTCCCGATTGAAACATTTTGTGCAACAAGCTTAAAACAGATTTTGATCGTCTGATCGACAATCGGATTTCCAGAAAACGTATTCTGTTTGGGACTAACATTTGGGTTGCAAGAACAGTTTGGTGACAGATTAGTTTTCTTGGTGGATTAACCACTGGTGTCTGCGATTATGGGGTAATCTGGCAGATTGCTCGATGTTCAAAGAAATCATTTGCAAACCTGTTTGGCTTCGGCCATGGTTAGCTGTGCGCGGCTAGACCACTGTTCAGATATGGGATAAACTGGATGGCTTCGGCCTTGATCAATCGTGCGCGACTTGATCACGTTGGTAATAGAAAGGCTACGGCCTAAGGCAGTCATGCGCGGCTCGGCCTTGGTTCAATGGTGTATGGCCACTGGAGCAGTCTACTCGGTTTCTGCTGTGACACTGCTCGGCCTTAATCTGTTGGTAATCTGTTATGTGATTTGCTCAATGGAAGCAGACTTAGCTTGTTTGAAAGATTGTTAATCTATAAATGTATAGCCTGTCATTTTTAATTGACATTTGTTCTCTTATGTGTGGTTGTTCCTAATTTCAGAAAAACATGACAACTGAGCAAGGAAAAACTACTGTCACTAACAAAGACAAAGAGACTGGCAGTGTCAGTGGAAATGGAAATGGCGGTGGTGCTATTCCAACTCATGCTCATATTCCTGGGATTCCCTCTGTTCCAAGAGCTGCAGCTCCTGCTTAATGAGATCAGGACTGAGGGGATGATTTTGAGTGAAGCATTCCAGGTGGCTGCTGTCATCCACAAGCTACCCCCGGCATGGAAAGAATCCAAGAGGTATCTCATGTTTAAGAATAAGGAGATGACCTTGGAGGCTCTTTTCATCAAACTCTATATAGAAGAGGAGAATCGGGGTATGGATAGGAGTGCGAAGGCTTCTTACATGGCGAATGTAGACACCTCCCTAAAGTGGGGCATCGCCATACAGATTGATCATTGCTGTTTGATTGGTTATTTGCTACATAAACCAAGATCGTGGATATTCCCATGGCTAGGAACATCGCCACACGATAGCGGTCATCATCGAAACAGAGTCGCCACCTAGTTTAAGAAAACTAGGAAAAACAGATAGAGATTCTGGGCACGGGAGCCAAAGGTACAATGAGGGGAAGGTGTTAGGCATGATAAGCACCCAATAATGCATATTTTTGGTGCTTAAGTCCTCTAGTATGTTATGTTTGTACATATATGTTGTCATTTTTATGCGATATTGCATGTAATGTAGGTTTTTGTGTGTTTTAGGTAATTCGTATAAATAAGGCGTGTTTGAACGCCAAGGAATGCTCCGGGTGCAACCAAGTGCTCAAGGCCACGTGCCACCACGTTGTGGCACCCGAAGAGTCATGAAGAGATGGTTTGGAGGTTGCTCGGGTCGTCCAAGGGTCAAGGGAATTGAAGGAGAAGTGAGGATTTTACCAAAGCTACTCATCTTCCGACCAGCTGAGGGTAGAATTGTCATATCTTTTGATGTACAAAGTACTTTTGATCCAAATCACTTGGGTTAGAAAGTAAATTCGACAAGCTTTCCAACGGTCCAAACCCTTACACCCAAATCCCAGTTCCGGAGTATCCGGAGCGAGCCCACGAAGTTTGCCCAAAAATCTGTCAAGCGGGTATCGGTACTGGTCAACTCCCAGTACCGGTACTGGGTGTCTAGAGATCAATTTTTCCAGCCCATTGAAGCCTTGTACCGGTACTGGGGCATTTCCAGCATCGGTACTGCATGGAAAAATCTGCAAATTTTTGTTAACTTTTTCAACATTCCATTTATGGAAAGTTTCCACTTATGGAATATTTTTGGGATATTTTGGGGGAATTTTTGGTCCTTTGTAACTTAACTTTAGAGCCATATAAATAGGCTTGTATGCCTTTTATGGAAAGATATAGGCCAATAGTTAGATTTAGGCCTAAGTCTTTCTTGCTTTCTAGGACCTCCATTAAAGCTCTTAAGCTTTTCTAGCTAATTTCTTGAAGAACACTAGTAAGTCTTTCTCGTTTGTTATTTTCCCATTTATTAATGTTGTAGCCACTAGTTGGATATTTATATAAATCAAGTTTATTTCCGTTTCTATCGGTTAATCATGTTTACCTTTCCTAGCATAATTTCTAGTCTTTTAGCTATGTGTGAGTAGTTGATTAGGCTAGGCATCGGGGTGATTAACGCCTCGTGAATGTGGTTAATCTTGCTTTTCTCAACTAAATACTTGAGGTTCGGTATGAAAAATGAGAAGGGTTCGCCTTTTATGTAACAAAACTTGCCAATGTTAATCTCCGGTGATCATGTGCTTGCTAACATGGTTTTGGGGCGATGTCTCAATTCGTGTTTGCCAAGAGAATGAAAGAGTTCACTTGTTTTCCATACTACATTTCTAGTCTTTTAATGGTTTCATAGCTAAATCTTCCGGTTGATAGCCTATGCCGTGCGATTCAACCGTGAATTTGTTGAGAATGGTTAGATGGCTCAAGTTACGGGCGTTAGTTACTCCAATGCCTTGCCGCTTGTATAATCTAGTTAAAACTCATTTCCAGTCTTTTTCATAAGAGTATTTATCACCTTTCAAAGCAAAACCAAAAGTTGGCCGCCTAAACGCCGAAAACCTTTCATAAAGCCTACAATCCGAATAAGCTAATTTCGAGCTCCTTGTGGATTGACTCGAACTTCCTTACTATACTATGCAAATCTTTAGTTGTAGTCCAGTTAATAAATAATTGAATTTGATGGCCGTTTGGTAAACTTCAACGACTACCGAATGGGCGCATCAAGGCACCCCTCTCTGCCCAGTCGTGAGACTGGCCCATAATTGCTCGACATAAGATTAACGCATGCTTTTTGTAATTCTAGCAAGTAAACTGATTAATTGGCCTTTAAACAGTTAATGGTGAGCCAAGACTGTAATTGAAATCATGCATCAGAAAAGCAGAATAAAACAGGCTGTCCCAGGGAGATGGATCTCGCGGCCGGTGAATAGATGTCACAGCAGAGGGATCCACCTGGTTTGATGTACCGACCGATGGATTGAAGACCCAACCGATGTTCTTCCTCACACCAGACCAGACGATTAACAGATAATCAAAAAGCTACGATTAAGCGTAAAAATAGAAAATAAATTGAACCAGAAGCCCTTGGGCCTCACCACCTTGATCCCTCATTGGCTTGATTGCTTCGGATTGAATGGGATTGACTGATTGCTTCTCGAAACCCTAGGGTTAGGGTTTGAACTTCGGGGTTGGGATCGTCGGATTGTGGCCGCCTTCGGGAGGTTAGGGCTTTTGTAGAGGGGATTTGAGAGTATATATTGACAGAGTTTCATGGCTCGAAAGGGTGTATCAACTTGTTAATTTCGGAACCCAAAGGCCCCTTTATATAGGCATAGGGATGACACACTCCAACCAATCAAAATCGAACGATTGAATTGGAGTTATAAGGCAACACGAACTCCTCATGGTAATCTCCAAACGTGGCCCGAATGCATCGGGATTTGGCTACTAGGGTTTTGTGATCGGATCAAACGAGTGACAGAACGTTCCAGAATCTAAAAAATAGACGATCTGGCGGCCGAGCAAAGGATCTGGCTGCTGAAGAATTGATGTTGCGGCCGAGGAATGATCCTGGCGGTCGGCTAATCGATCTCTCAGGGAGATTTTCAAGCAATAGGCTTCACGGGTGAAGAAATGATGTCGAGGCCGTGTGATCAATGTCACGGCCGACGGATGGATTCTCCTAGGATACTGTACTTCTGTCTGAAAGGCTATTTGGCTCTGGATTGGGTCCTCTAAGTGGCTAAAAGTTCTCACCGAAAGTCCTAAGGTTCACAAGAAGTCAATCAGCAATCACTGTATCCATATCATCATCGGGATGGTCCCCAAGGTGGGACTTGGAATAATCGTTAGGCCAAATTGGGGTGTCTACAGATGCCCCTCTTTGACTGAACTTAGACGGTGTAGACACCCCAATTTGGCCTAACGATTATTTCAAGTCCCACCTTGGGGACCATCCCGATGATGAAATGGATACAGTGATGCTGATTGCCTTCTCGAGAACCTTAGGACTTTCGGTAAGAACTTTGAGCCACTTAGAGGACCCAATCCAGAGCCATACAGCCTTTCAGACAGAAAATACAGAATCCTAGGAGAATCCATCTGTCGGCCGTGACATTGATCTCACGGCCTTAACATCATTTCCTCACCCGAGCAACCTGTTGCAAGAAAATCTCCCTGAGAGATCAATCCCTCGGCCGCAAGATCTATCCTTCGGCCGCAACATCCATTCCTCGGCCGCCAGATCCTTTGTTCGGCCCCCAAATCCCTTGTTTTCCAGATTCTCGAACGTTCTGTCAGACGTTTGATTGAACTACTACCTTCCCGATGCGTTCGAGCTACGTTAGAGGATTGCCATGAAGAGTTAGAATCACACTATAACTCCAATTTTGATCGTGCACTTCGATTGGTCGGAGTGAGTCATCCCTATGCCTATATAAAGGAGCCTTTGGGTTCTGAAATTAATAAGTGAATACACCCACTCAAGCCACGAAATTCTGCACAAATACTTTCTCAAACCCCCTCTTCAAAAGCCCTAACCTCCCGAAGGCAGCCATCAATCCGACGATTAAACCCCGAAGTTCAAACCCTAACCCTAGGATTCTCAAAGAAGCAATCAGTCAAATCATAAGCAATCCGAAGCAATCAAGCCACTGAGGGATCAAGGTGGTGAGGCCCAACGGCCTCTGGTTTGATTTATTTCCCATTCTTACATTTAATCATAGCTTTTTGATTGTCTGCTAACTTTTCTGTTTGGTTTGAGGAAGAACACCGACCGGGGCTTCGATCCCTCGGCCGGTACATAAAACCAGTTTGATTACTCGGCCGTGACATCCATTCACCGGCCGAGTAATCGATTTCCTGAGACAGCTCTGTTTTGTTCTACTTTCTGATGCATGCTTTAATTATCGCACTGGCTCACCATATCAACTGTTTAAAGGCTTAATTAAACAGACTACGTGTTAGAATTAAACAAAGCAAGTATATGTCTTATGTTGAACAACTATGGGCCAGCCTCACGGCTGAGCAGAGAGGGGTGCCTAACACCTTCCCCTTACTGTACTTTTGCCTCCCGTACCCAGAATCTCTATCTGTTTTCCTAGTTTTAATAAACTGGGTGGCGACTCTGTTTTGATGATAACCGCTATCGTGTGGCGATGTTCCTAGCCATGGGAATGTCCACGATCTTGGTTTATGAAGCAAGCAACCAAACGAGCAAACAATGATCAATCTGTATGGCGATGCCCCGCTCCAGGGAGGTGTCTACAGTTTTTGGCGACTCTGCTGGGGATATGAGAGCCATAACCAGAAAGTTCAACATAAGACTAATACATGATTTGTTTAATTCATTTATCATATGCATCGAGCGGACAACCTTGTTGAGTTCACCTGATACCCCGGCATGACACGGGCTATGTTAGGGGTTCTAGCAAACTCCACAGTCACTCGTACCTAGTGGTATATCAAAAAGGAAATCACCCAATCACCGCCTATGATGGGCTTGTGAAAGGACTGGTGCCCTTTGACAATGGAGCACCCTGAGACTACCTAAACCTTGCATGTATTAGAAAGCCATAGAACTTATCAAACTTAGACAGGAACCTACAGGCTAGGAACCTACTTGCATTTGCTTGCAAAAGTTCTTCCTCACACCTTGTATCATCTGTTGTTGTAACATCTCTTTGTGTGCAGAAGGGTTAGGGCTTGAACTAAAAACCCTAACCCTATGTCTTTATAACCAAGCACTAATGGCGTTGCCTGCAAGGTATATTTTTGGTAAAAAGCATCATTGCTTACTTAACACTCTCGCTTTACTTAAAGCAACGCGAAGCATGGATTTCTAGAACAAAATCAAACACTGGCTGCCCCGCCGGCAATTGAACTAGGGGTTGCTCTAGCAATCTTTGCCTTGCAAGGCTAAAGGAAAGAGGGAGTGTAAAGTAGTAGAGCAGGTTATGGATGATTGTATGCAAAGTCAAGGATATTATGGATAGAACTTGCAATACTTATTTCTCCATGGATGATTCAGCATGACAAGTGTAGGACTTTGGTTCCTATTTCCAAATCGGCCTAGCAACCCATCTTTCAAAATTCAAAATTTTGAGCATGCTTACCTCAACAAGCTGGTAAAATTTAGGAGGTTGTCAATGTGCTAGCAAATAATCAAGTGGATTTCAATTACCTCAATCACGTTTTGAGAAAGAATCTTCCTTAACCAAGAATTGAAAGAACTTTCAAAACTTTTTGCAATGCCTAGTCTAATGACATATTTTTCTGAAACATTCAAATAGCCGCTAGCACAACGATGGACTCCGAGTCTACTTTCTGTTGTAGTCATATGCTCAACCTTTTCAGTTTGTCTCATAATATGGATTGGCTTGGAAGTGGGATCTTAAGTTGCAGCAACGAGTCTTAAGAATCATCCATATCAAAAATGGCTGGCTATCTATAGTATCCGATAAACTCATGCATACAAACGAATTGCAATGCATGACTCATCCGTAGTCTGTGTAAGTAGTTGTGGTGCTATATATATACATATCATTTTGATTGCCTCTTTCTTACTATGCAGGGGCCAAACCAAAAGAGGAGTCCATCCCCCTCATTTCCTTTCTTTGTTCATCGCATGTCATTTGGTTGTACCATAACTAAGGGCAGTTTGCATATTAGAAAATGCGCCGCACGGGCAATTAGTTTTGGATATCTCAACTTGAGCATGATTAGGTTTCTCCTTCTCTTAGATTTGGAGTTTGATCTCAGACATGATTGTAATGGCTGATGAAAAAATTGAAGTTTTAATCTGTAACGACCCTGATTTTTGGTCAATAAAAATTTCGTTAAAAATTTGAATTTTATTTTAATTACTCGGACTTCTTTTAAAATTTCTTTACCCAAAAATCCGTCGTTACTAAATTCTAGACTTATAAAAATTAGAGATCTTCACTCCGAGCAATAGGGCCATTTTCTAAAGACAAGTGTCTGGTTTATTTTCCTAACTATTAAAGATAAAGTCTTAGAATCCTATTTCTTGACTAGAAATCCTACTTAGCAAGCCTAGTTAGCTTCTAACCGATTCGTTGAGGTAACCTAACTACCAGTTTCACTTCCAACCCTAGTTGAACCTTTTGAACCTCCCCAAACCCTAAAGGAACCCTTTGGACCAAAGTCATCTTTGACCTTTACCCATTGGACGATAGAAGTTAGGGAAATCTTTATCCATTGGACAATAGGCTTTTCACCTAAGATATTTTATTAGATTGACCAAGGTACACTTATATAGTATAATATAGGCCTATGTACACATGTTTGGAAGATGTATATATAATATTCCAATATTATGCTTTACTCTTTTACCCATTGGTCCATAGAAGTTAGGGAAAATATCGCCCATTGGTCCATAGCTTAGTCTTTCTACCTAGTACAAGATCTATTAGTTTAATAGATTCACCAATTAGTTTAAAAGATTCACCATGAGTCATTCTACTTATATATATATACATTATGCAAGCATAGTACCTTCCATCTTTATCCATTGGATAATAAATGTTAGGAGAATTGTTACCCATTGGTCAATAGGTTAGTCTTCCTATCAAGTACAAGATCCATTAGTTTAATAGATTTGCCATGTGTCAACATACTTATATATATATATATATATATATATATATATATATATATATATATATATATATATATATATATATATTGAAAGAGTAATACTTTCCACCTTGGACCATTGGATAATGATTGTTAGGAGAATTTTGGTTCATTGGACAATAAGTCTAAGTCAAGCCAAAGTACTAGGTCTTATTAGTTTATTTGCTTACTAGATATTCCATGTGCCTAATTGTTAAAAGAAATAGATATGGATATCTTATCCTAGGATTCTATGTACCCTAATATAGTTTTATAATGAGACATGTGCCATATTGACTTAGTTTAATAGGGAATTTTGACTTGGAAGATCTAGTGAGGTCATGTAGTACTATGTACTTTTGTATACTTGGTCAATACATCTATATATATATACTTTGCTTCTTTAACCATTAGTCAATAAAAGTTAGGAGAATTATTACCCATTAGATAATAGAGTTAATCTTTCAACAAGTACTAGGGTTTATTAAATAAAATCACTTCCTAGATTTCCCATGTACTTATAAACTTAAAGTATTTACTTTCCTAGATTCTAAGTACACTATATAATTATATAAGTACTAGTACCTCTTGGATTATTGTAGAGAATCTTGACCATATCACCCTTGTCTTCTACCCATTGGTTACTAAAGGTTAGGGAGATTTTTATCCATTGGATAATAGAAACCCTAGATTTTCTATTTAAGAAAATTTGGTGATAGATGTGATAATTACATATATATATTATTCTAAGTATATGTTACTTTATTTCTTTATCCATTGGTTAACAAAAGTTAGGGGAAATATTACCTATTGGTTAATAACTACAAGGGAAATGGATATCCATTGGATAATAGAACTAAGTACTAAGATATATTGGTTAATTCATTATCTATATTTTCCCATGAGATATTCTATTAAAGAAATAAGAGTTGTACCTAGATTTTCTATGTACCATAATTCTATTTTATACTAAGATCATGTGCCAATTTGACATTGTTTAATGGGGAATTTTGACCTAGAAATCTAGGAAGATCATGTAAGTACTAGTGTACTTTGTATTCTTTGACATATATATATATATATATATATATTAATCAAGGGAGAAAGAGAGAGAGGGAGAGAGAGAGAGAGAGAATCCGAGAGAGAGGGAGAGAGAGAGAGATAGGAGAGAGAGAAGGAGATTTATGTACTAGCCCTAGATTTTCTTCTACCAAATCCTAGTTATATAAACATATAAGTACTTGTACTTTGAAAGGAGAAATATAGGGAGATATGGGAGAGATTTAAAAGTACAAGATTTTCTTACAAAACCTTACAACACAATCTCTTACTCTTTCAACCCTTGTCCTTAAATATATATATACATTGTACTAAGAGAGAGAGAGAGAGAGAGAGAGAGGGAGAGAGGGAGAGAGAGAGATTTGCCGAGAGAGAGAGAGAGAGAAAGAGGAAGAGATTGGAGTGTACCTTGCCTTGATCTTCCATTGTACTTTGACTAGATTACAATCTAGGGTGATTTACTCTTTCAAGCAAAATCTATTTTTCATTGTCCTTTTTTTGTACATTTTCCATTTTAAAACTTTGTACAATCCTTCTTTCTTCCATAAAATCTTTCCAAATCAAATCTAAAGTACCAATTCTAGCCAAGCAAACCTTTGTCCATTGGACAATAAATGCTAGGGAAAACCTTATCCCTTGGGTAATAAAAGTTAGTCAAGATCTTTGGCCATCATCCTACCTCATCCAAGTACCATCAAATCTAGTCAATTCTTTATCCATTGGACAACAAATGTTAGGGGAAAATTTACCTCTTGGATAATAATCCAACCTTTGGCTATAAATAGCAACCATTCCTTCCCATTTCAACTCACACCTTCCATAGTTCACTTCTCTCTCTAGAAAGTTTAGTTTTCTTGCTTGTTCTTGCTTATTCTTGTTTGTTATTGAAGTTCTTCCCAAGTTCTTCAAGAAACTCATTCAAGGCCGCCACTAAACCGCCACTCCACCACCCTTTCGATCCAAAAAGTTTAGTAGTATTAGTCAAGATCTAGTTTTGAGAGAAACCTTTCTCTTTCGAAGCTACCGGAAGCCTACCGTAGGAAGTTACTCCGTCTGACCGCCAACGTACCGTCTTTACTCCGTAGTCGTCACTACCGCTAAGAAGAACGGTAGATTTTTCTTATACCTTCTAATCCTAAGTATAGATAATTGTATGATCATGTAGGATTTTCCTACACCTCCTAAACTCTAAGTATAGCGTATGGTATGCGTATGTTGAAAGGAATGTAGAATGATCATATCCCTACTTACCTACTCTAAGTATACGTAAAATCTCAATAAACATGTGTTGTTTTGAACTTTTGAAAAGAAAGAACGAATTTTGAAAGATAATGTTCGTAGCTTAACTTTAAGTATTCGTATTTTGATCTTAGAATGATTATGAGCATGTATACGTGTTTACTTGTCTACTTGTTGCTGATAAAGCATAAGTGGTTTACCACTCCAAAGGTGTCCATCCATGTGGCACTATGCTTTACCTTATATGATTAAATGTTGAGCATGATGATGTGATAAAGTGAGCATGCTATTTAATATAGAGTTGAATGATCTTGCTAGTTTAGTTTCAAGATTACTATGGTTACATGAAAAGTCCTGCCGCGGAGTCTATGCATGATGACGAGACACAAAAACCGAGAAGAATTAGAAACATGACACCTAGGGTGTGTTAAAGACAAGGTGTGTTTTTGAAAACCGCAATGTGGCCGGACTTGCCCATTGTGTGGTGTGTGTGCGTAAAAATATTTTTTGAAATTACATAATGACTAAGAATGGAGTCATTATGGGAGTATGGAGTGTTTTGTGTGCCAATGGGAACCCGGCGCGGCGGAACCATTGTGAGGATACTCGAGAACCCGGCGTTGCGGAATCAAGGTTGGGTGTGTGCCAATGGGAACCCGGCGCAGTGGAACCATTGTGAGGATACTCGGGAACCCGGCGCTGCGGAACCGAGGTTGGGTGTGTTAAAAATGTGATTTTCGAAATGATTTTGGAAGTGTTAATAAAGTGGAAAATTGATGACACTGTCTACGATGAGTCGCGTAGGAGAAACACAGAAAATCATGACACCAACGATAGAAAGATAGCGAATGTGGATGCGTAATTGCTAGCTACGTTATTGAATGAGCATGTGTAATTGTCTATATGTTCTTGATTGTAAGTTAAGGGTTGGTGGGTATAGGATTATTCTGTTGAGCTCTTGTGGCTCATGGTGTTACCTTTGGTGACCCTGACATATTATATCGGTGGCGACGCTGGTATAATGTGTCAGACTTTGTAGATGATCAAGATGAACAGTACACCTTGGAGGCTTTTGGAGCTAAGGAGCTGGCTAGGATGGAGGAGCAGGCAGAGCTGTAGTTAGGAACCCTAGAACCCCTTCATTGTGTAAATATTGAACTCTTGAGGGAGTTTTTGTTGTAATAACGAGCCAGACTCCATTTGATTTTATCAATAAAATGTTTATTTAACGTACCCAAAAATCGGGGCGTTACATAATCCAACCAAGTTTTGAGCAATGGCAGCCATGTCCATCACGTCTTGGCTTAGATTTTAAAACAATCTTTTCATACCTAGCTAACTTTCACCGCCATTTTGGCCCATGTTTTGCTTCTCTTGAAAAAAATTGATATCATTTTGATCATCAGGGTTTCTGGCCAATTGTCATACTCATCATGAAATGTGGGTCTTAAATTCAAGTCTCCTCGAATATGAACTACGAATGGCCTGATTCTCTGTTGGGATACGTAGGCACCTTTTGGTCGGCCACAAATTTGAAAATGTTCCCTCCTGTGCTAGTTCGCTGCTATAGAATGCTCATGATAATATTGAGTATTGAAAACAATCCTTAGGGATTTCAAAGTAATCTTATGGCATCTTTTAGAATACATCATAATCATTTGAATTGTCAAAAGCGCAAAACGAGTTTTTCAAAGCTATGACCCGCGTCATTTCTGTTGAGCTAAGAAGGAGTTGACACATCTCTGCACCCTCACAGAGATCACTTGTAAGCAAAACATGCTGTTGAAAAAAGAGGAAAAATACAGAGAAAGAAAAAAAAAATGATGAGCTCGCTAGATTGAAAACTCGTAAGGGCGGTCTAGGCAAAAGTTAGGGCACGAACAAAGTGAGAAATCAGCCGTGTCTCCATGCATCTACTATGTGTCTCAAAGGATTGTCCTCAATCTTAGAAAATTCACTTGGTTAAACCTCGAAGCCCCTAATTTCTTGGTTAGGATCCTTGCCACTTTGTCGTGTGTTTCAAGATGAAGAAAGGCATTCATTTCTCTATCCCAAACACTTATCATTTGCTAGCCAGTTGAGCCTCTGGATAATTCCTTTAAAAAGCCTGCTAGACAGCCATCCCCTACACTGGGGCATACACAAAAACACAAGAAGAGATGAAAGAAAAATCAATGAAAGAATGAGCACCCCGTCATACAAGGGGCATTTTGAAGGAAACATTTCTTCCAATACATACAAAGGACATTTTTGAAGAAACCAACTCTTTCACACAAAGTGAGGCAAGAGACAACAAGAGTTGATAAAAATGTTAAAGATGGCTGCTAGCTTTTAAAACCCAAGCGTGAGTAGAAATTAGGTTTGAGCCTTTTACATCCGCTTCTTTCTCAAGCTAAAATCCCAAGCCCTACATTATGGTCCATAACAAAGTCCTCTCAGATTAGGAAACACGACTTAGTAGCAAGGTCCTAGACACTAGGGGCATCACCAATGTGGGGCTTAACATGAAGGGCAAGAATCCTGGAATTTGCATCATCTTGGCAAATCGCACAACATGGAGAGTTACGTGAGACAAGGGGCATGGCTATGTTCCCCTTTATGCACTTCTCTCAAAAGCATCCAACCTCTTATGTGGATCTCAGTAGGCGCTTATCAATCCAACTCAAGTCAACCAAATCAAGCTCGAAGTAATAAACTCACCTAATTGACTAGGGGCATAGGTTTGCAAAATAGTTCTATGTCCTTTGATGATTGAATGACGTGAGTGTAGAACGTGGATGGAATGATGTGACCTTGAAATCCTCGAGAAAAAACTTTCAAAGATGGTTTTATCCTAAGCATTCTTAACACAGCAAATACAAGTGCAGCCACTTTTTGCAAATTTCTGAGAAAATAACATGGGTCTCTCATTTTGTGAAAAGTGTAGCAATATGGTCCCTTAACCAAACAATGTTTTCAGTAGTGCCGCTAGGGCATTACGGTCTTTCAAAACACCTGGCTAGTATAAGCAATAAGTCACTATCAGTCTCCCTAGGGCAAGGGGAAGCATTTGATCAAATACGCGAAAGTTGAGATGTCCAGAATGCATTACGGATTCACATGCATATCATTATCACCCTGTCCTTTGCATTGATCTTTTGACCCTAGCCTTTCAGGTGTATGTCATTATGGCTGCTTAATGGAAGTAGTTGTCTTGGTTGCACGATCTAACCCCAAGTATGAGGTGTTCTTATGCTCAAGCAAGGCAGGTTCATCAAGGCATCATGGCCATCAAGGAATAAAGGGCAACAAAGGGATGTACTGTAAAGTCTACCTCCCTGCCAGCACACTTGAAGAAAGCTCAGCTTAAGAAGCATCATATCCTTGGGGAACACCTCAACTCTTTTGTGGAATGCTTTCACACAGCATTGTCAGGGGCATGCCAAGATCTCTGCCAAACAGAAAGAGAAACATTGCATTCATGTTCATTGTCGCATACATCACATGTCTCTGTACTAGAGGCAATTAGGTTGTCATTGTCACGCACAGATAAGCTAGAATCAAGCATCCATTGCCTAAACAGGGGGCGTCGATTTCTTCCTGAATGTTAAGTTCAATATGCATATACGTCACATTGCAAACTATGTCACCCGCAGTGGTTCAACATTTAAACGACGGTTCCTAAACTTGGTGGTTTTGCCCCTAGCAGTCAGCATAAAAAGGACTTCGGCCCATGGTTGATCCCAAGCCTATTGCATGTTGTTTTCCTATCCATTGCTGTTTTCTAAACTATTCAAATGTGGATTGCAGGATTCTCCTGGATTTCGGTCCTTGAACCGACCATACCAAGCTTGGTATCTATGACCGACAGACCCTAGACAAAGAAGCTGAAAGATAGCCTCAGCAAACTCTACAATTGGCACCATGTCAACAGTATTAAAGTGGCTTCGCACTTCACATCTCTATAGCTCCTTACTTCGCGCTTTCATCTCCATGTCGCCTTGCGCTCAGCAGGTCCAATCTCCACAGCTCCCTCTCAGCAGTTCCACTCCTCCTAGTAGCTCTATTCAGCAGCTCCTCGCGCCCATTATCTCAGCAGCCCTGCGCTTACTATCAGTAGCACCGTGCTTTAAGCTCCATATTCACTATCACGGCGGCTCCACGCCGACAAACTCATCGGCGATATGCCCATGTTCACCTTCTCAGCGGCTCCACGCCCATACTCGAGCCATCTCAACACTCACCTAAGTCAAGATATCAACCTTCATAACAGTCTTGATTAGCCAAGAGACATCAACATGACCACGCGAGTGAAGAGGGGGCACCTTGCCCAAGAACCACTCCAAAGCCCCTACCCGCTCCCAAAGCCTGGGGTTAACCCAAAGAGGAGCTCCACCTACTCACAGGCCGATCAGCAAAGAAAAGTCACCTGGTGTGATCGTTATTGTAGACACCTCCCAAACGGGGCATCGCCATACAGGTTGATCACATTTGTTTGCTCGATTGGTTGCTCGTTTCATAAACCAAAATCATGGACATTCCCATGGCTAGGAACATCGCCACATGATAACGGTTATCATCAAATAGAGTCGCCACCCAGTTTATTAAAACTGGGAAAATAGATAGAGATTCTGGATACGGGAGCCAAAAGTACAATAAGGGGAAGGTGTTAGGCACCCCTCTTTGCCCAGTCGCGAGACTGGCCCATAATCATTCAACATAAGACGTGTAAATGCTTTGTTTAATTCCAACACATAGTCTGTTTATTTATTCCTTTAAACAGTAAGTAAGGTGAGCCAGTGCGATAAATAAGCATGCATTAGAAAGCAGAGAAAGCAAATAAACTGTCCCAGGAGATCGATTACTCGGCCGGTGAATGGATGTCACGGCCGAGTAATCACACTGGTTTGATGTACCGGCCGAGGGATCGAAGCCCCGGTCGGTGTTCTTCCTCACACCAGACAGAAAGATTAACGAATAATCAAAATGCTACGGTTAGTCAAAAATATAGTAAATTAAGACAAACCGGAGGCCGTTGGGCCTCACCACCTTGATCCCTCAGTTGCTTGATTTGCTTTGGATTGGGCGTGATTGATTGATTGCTTGATTGAGAACCCTAGGGTTAGGGTTTGAACTTCGGGGTTTGATCGCCGGATTGATGGCTATCTTCGGGAGGTTAGGGCTTTTGAAGAGTGGGTTTGAGAGAGTATTTTGACAGAGTTTCGTGGCTTGATTGAGTGTGTAGGTCTGATAATTTCTGTGTGTATATTTCGGAACCCAAAGGCCCCTTTACATAGGCATAGGGATGACTCACTCCGGCCAATCAAATCACGAGATGGCAATTGCAATTGCAATGCATCTCTAACTCTACGTCGTAATCTCCGAACGTAGCCCGAACGCATCGGGAAGGTAGTGTAGTTGGATCAAACCAAACGTCTGACAGAACGTTCGAGAGTCTGGAAAAAGGTCGATCTGGCGGCCGAGTAAAGGATTTCACGGCCGAGGAATGGATGTCTCGGCCGAAGGATAGATCTTGCGGCCGAGGAATTGATCTCTCAGGGAGATTTTGCTGGCAACAGGTTGCTCGGGTGAGGGATTGATGTTATGGCCGTGGGATCGATGTCACGGCCGACAGATGGATTCTCCTAGGCTTCCGTATTTCTGTCTGAAAGGCTGTATGGCTTTGAATTGGGTCCTCTAAGTGGCCAAAGTTCTCACCGAAAGTCCTAAGGTCCTCAAAGAAGCAATCAGCAATCACTGTATCCATTTCATCATCGGGATTGTCCCAAGGTGGATTTGAAATAATCGTTAGGCCAAATTGGGGTGTCTACAGTTATCTCACCAGCAGATGGAAAGTGGAATGTGTTAATACCATCACCTTTCAACCAGCGAGGTCATCAACGACCAGTCCATCTTCGAAAAGTTTGAGGCCCAAAATGAACGCCTTAAAACCAGTAGCACGAAGCTTACCGAAACATTGAAGACGCTCAAGTGCTGCTCAACGGCTCTACGCCCACACCTCAGCAGCTCTATGCCACGCCATGTGCACAGCCTCGCGCTCAGCAGGCCAGCAAAACAATCCTGCAGCTTCCACTCAATGCAGTGAGTGGACATTTATACAGTTCTGAATCAATAGTCAATCAACAAGAAAAAGCACCTGCATGAAGCTTACAATAACCTAGTGCACAGCCCTCCAGAAGGCGTTTATGTTGCTAGCTTCCGAAAAGCGTTTATGTTGCCATAAAGCATTTAGCCACCAGAAGATGTTTGAGTCGCTAGAAGGCGTTTGGCCTCCAGAAGGCACTCCTAGCAGTGGAGGTAATGGAAATCTCCTTAACAAAGTGGAATATGGTCAAAAACTAGCCTTGGGGACAATACCGAGCATGTGGAAATCTAGCCTTGGGGGCAATCCTGAGCATACTCAGAACTAGCCTTGGGGACAATCCCGAGCATGTGGAAATCTAGCCTTGGGGGCAATCCCGAGCATGTGGAAATCTAGCCTTGGGGACAATCCCGAGCATACATAAATCTAGCATTGGGGACAATCCCGAGCATACTCAAAACTAGCCTTGGAAACATCCCGAGCATGTGGAAACTAGCCTTGGAAGAATCCCAAGCATGAGGAACAAATCAAATCCCGTGGAAGATGGAAGATGGAATACTCAACAGCATAGCAGTTCTACAAACTCACTACTCAGCAGCTCCAATCAACAAGATATCATCTATTCTCAAGCTCCATGTTTGAATGCTCAAAGTTCTACACTTTGGATGCTCGAAGCCCTTCGAATGCCCAACCACTGTGTACTGAATGCTCAAGTTCTACACTTGAATGCGCAAGCTCTACGTTTGAATGCCCAACCACTGCGTACTGGATGCTCAAACTCTATGTTCGAATGCTTAAGGTTTATACCTTGAATGCGCAAGCTCTACGTTTGAATGCCCAACCACTGCGTACTGGATGCTCAAAGCCTGTACTTTGAATGCTCGGACTTTACCCTCCGAATGCTCGAGCTCTATGCTCCGAATGCTCAAGTCCGGAACTTGAAAGAAGCTTTATGCTCAAATCAAACACACACGCACGGGCCCGTGCACATTATCATCAACTGCATCACCATTGTTATCATCGAGTCTGCATCATCATATCTTCTCATATCTAACAACTATCATCATATACGCACTCTGCATCTCTCTCTTATTCATGAAACAGGTCAATCCTGCAAATCAACCGGCTCTACGCCTTGGTTTTATTGATCGGCCTGGCGCCTCGATCCTTTGGCTCCATGCCAAAATTTATGATGAGAAAGCTCCGTGCACAGACCATCAGAATGCAACCGGCTCTACGCCTCGGTTCAAATCACGTCAAGCTCTAAGCTCCGACACCTCAGGCTTTCGCCCTATGATCAATACCAGCTCCGCGCTTCGGTTCTTTCAAAGCTCCAATCTCCTCAGGCCCTTGCCTCATGACCACAGCAGGCTCTACGCCTCAATTCCGTCAAGCTCCTCAGGCTCTCGCCTTGTGACTACAACCGGCTCTGTGCCTCGGTCCCATCACGACCTACCATTCTCCAGGCTCTCGCCTCATGATTACAACCGGCTCCGCGCCTCGGTTCCATCATCTCAACGCTCCGTGCTCCAGTTATTGGCCTCGCGCACCCTATATCTCAAAAACCCGGCATCCGATTCATCCCCAGCAGATGGCTTGGATTCCACCCAATTACATCTATTCCTTCCAGCTTATTCGCAAGGATAGGCTGCTCTACCGAGCTCCCCTCAGTCAAAGTAAGGATGATCAAGAAAAGCAAACACACCTGCAGTGTACTGATCTACCCCAAAATACTAAGGAAGCTCTCCGCAAATCTTCCCCGGCAGCCCAGCGCTCCTCCAGCTATCTTCCCCCAAAACCCTGGCTCAATCTAGGACTTTCAGCAGCACATTCGCAAGGATAAGCTACTCTACCGAGCTCCCCTCAGTCAAAGTAGGGATGATCAAGAAAAGCAAACGCACCTGCAGTGTACTGATCTACCCTAAAATACTAAGGAAGCTCTCCGCAAAAAATTCCCCCGGCAGCCCAGCGCTCCTTCAACTATCTTCCGCCAAAATCCTGGCTCAGTCTAGGTACGTCGGACTACGGCTTTTTAAGCCCGAAGGTACGTCTTCTATTTCTAACCCTCCAAACTTTTTCTTTTTCTTTACTGCCCGCCCGAACTACGATTGGTCTGAATTTCTCTTGTGGAATACGTAGGCAGCCTCCCGGCCCGACCATAACAAAAACCTTTTTCGAAAACCCCTTGGAATAGTGGTTGGACCAAATTGAGTTACTTTTTACAGCTTTGACTTTTACTCAAACATGTCTCGCAATCCGTCTGAGCTCAGTCAAAGAGGGGCATCTGTAGACACCCCAATTTGGCCTAACGATTATTTCAAGTCCCACCTTGGGGACCATCCCGATGATGAAATGGATACAGTGATTGCTGATTGCCTTCTCGAGAACCTTAGGACTTTCGGTAAGAACTTTGAGCCACTTAGAGGACCCAATCCAAAGCCATACAGCCTTTCAGACAGAAAATACAGAATCCTAGGAGAATCCATCTGTCGGCCGTGACATTGATCTCACGGCCTTAACATCATTTCCTCACCCGATCAACCTGTTGCTAGAAAATCTCCCTGAGAGATCAATCCCTCGGCCGCAAGATCTATCCTTCGGCCGCAACATCCATTCCTCGACCGCCAGATCCTTTGTTCGGCCGCCAGATCCCTTGTTTTCCAGATTCTCGAACGTTCTGTCAGACGTTTGATCCAACTACACTACCTTCCCGATGCGTTCAGGCTACGTTAGAGGATTGCCATGAAGAGTTAGAATCACACTCTAACTCCAATTTTGATCGTGCACTTTGATTGGCCGGAGTGAGTCATCCCTATGCCTATATAAAGGAGCCTTTGGGTTCTGAAATTAATAAGTGAATACACCCACTCAAGCCACGAAACTCTGCACAAATACTCTCTCAAATCCCCTCTTCAAAAGCCCTAACCTCCCGAAGGCAGCCATCAATCCGACGATCAAACCCCGAAGTTCAAACCCTAACCCTAGGGTTCTCAAAGAAGCAATCAGTCAAATCATAAGCAATCCGAAGCAATCAAGCCACTGAAGGATCAAGGTGGTGAGGCCCAACGGCCTCTGGTTTGATTTATTTCCCATTCTTACATTTAATCATAGCTTTTTGATTGTCTGCTAACTTTTCTGTTTGGTTTGAGGAAGAACACCGACTGGGGCTTCAATCCCTCGGCCGGTACATAAAACTAGTATGATTACTCGGCCTTGACATCCATTCACCGGCCGAGTAATTGATTTCCTGGGACAGCTCTGTTTTGTTCTGCTTTCTGATGCATGCTTTAATTATTGCACTGGCTCACCATATCAACTGTTTAAAGGCTTAATTAAACAGACTACGTGTTAGAATTAAACAAAGCGAGTATATGTCTTATGTTGAACAACTATGGGCCAGCCTCACGGCTGGGCAGAGAGGGGTGCCTAACACCTTCCCCTTACTGTACTTTTGGCTCCTGTACCCAGAATCTCTATCTGTTTTCCTAGTTTTAATAAACTGGGCGGCGACTCTGTTTTGATGATAACCGCTATCGTGTGGCGATGTTCCTAGCCATGGGAATGTCCACGATCTTGGTTTATGAAGCAAGCAACCAAACGAGCAAACAACGATCAATCTGTATGGCGATGCCCCGCTCTAGGGAGGTTTCTACAGACGAATCGCGAGACATGTTTAAGTAAGAGTCAAAGCTGTAAAAGCAACTCAATTTGGTCCAACCACTATTCCAAGGGGTTTTCAAAAAAGGTTTTTGTTATGGTCGGGCCGGGAGGCTGCCTACGTATTCCACAGGAGAAATTCAGACCAACCGTAGTTCGAGAGGGCAATAAAGAAAAAGAAAAAGTTTAGAGGGTTAGAAACAGAAGACGTACCTTCAGGCTTAAAAAGCCGTAGTGTGATGTACCTAGGCTGAGCCAGGATTTCAGTGGAGGATAGTTGAAGGAGTGCAGGGCTACCGGGGAACTTTTTACGGAGAGCATCCTTAGTATTTTGGGGTAGATCAATACACGGCAGGTGAGTCATTTTGCTTTTCTTGATCATCCTTACTTTGACTGAGGGGAGCTCGGTAGAGTAGCCTATTCTTGTGAATGAGCTGAAAGGAATTGATGTAATGGGGTGGAATCCAAGCTATCTGCTGGGGATGAATCGAACTCCAGTTTTGAAATATGGGGGGCGCAAGGCCAGTAACTGGAGCACGGAGCGTCGAGATGAGAGAACCAAGGCACGGAGCCGATTGCAGTCATGAGGCAAGAGCCTGGGGTGATAGAACTGAGGCGTAGAGCCTGTTGCAGTCATGAGGCGAGAGTCTGAGGAGCCAAAGCTTGGTGTAATTTGAACCGAGGCATAGAGCCGGTTGCATTCTGATGGTCTGTGCACGGAGCTTTCTCATCATAAGTTTTGGCATAGAGCCAAAGAATCGAGGCGCTAGACTAATCAATAAAACTGAGTCGTAGAGCTGGTTGATTTGCAGGATTGACCTGTTTCATGAGTAAGAGATATGCAGAGTGTGTATATGATGATGATGGTGGGTTAGATATGAGCAGATATGATGATGGTGATGTAATTGATGCAGACTCGATGTGATAGTGATGATGCAATGTGCACGGGCCCGTGCGTGCGTGTTTGATTTAAGCATAGAGCTTCTTTCAAGTTCTGGACTTAAGCATTCAGAGCGTAGAGCTCGAGCATTTGGAGAGCAGAATCCGAGCATTCAAAGTACAGGTTTTGAGCATCCAGTATGCAGTGGTTGGGCATCCAAGCATAGAGCTTGAGCATTCAAGTGTAGAACTTGAGCATCCAGTACACAGTGGTTGGGCATTCAAAGAGCTTCGAGCATTCAAAATGTTGGATTTTGAGCATTTAAGCGTAGAGCTTGAGAATAGATGATATCTTGATGATTGGTATGGCGTGGAGCCAGTTGAGATAATGGGCATAGAGCCGCTGAGATAGCTAGCGTAGAGCTGTTGGGATGATAGATGCGGGCGTAGAGCCGCTGAGATATTGAGCACGGGCGTAGAGCTATAGAGCCGCTTGATGAGAGCTTGGAGCAATGATGTTGTTGATGGCGAGCATGGAGCTGCTGGGCGATAATGAGTATGGGCGTAGAGCTGCTGAAATGGTGAACACGGGCGTAGAGCCGCTGAGTCGACGGGCGGAAAGCCTGTTTAAGGATTGTTGCGGCATAGAGCCAGTTGAGATAATGGGCGTGGAGCCGTTGAGCCGCTAAGATGTTGGAATGGAACCGCTGAAATGATAGGCCCGGGGCTACTGGGTGCAGAGCTTGTTTGAGGCAGTGAGCATAGAGAAGGCAAGCATGGAGCTATTGATTGACTTGAGCGTAGGACTGCTGAGCTGTTGGGAGTATAGAGTTGTGGGTAGTGACTTGAGTACGGAATTTGGTTGGTGAATTGAGCTAATAAGCACGGGGCTGCTGAGTGGCTTGATGGCGCAATGAGTATGGTTATTTGGGCATAGAGCCTGAGTTGGATGCATCAAGGGTCCTTTGATCTTGTGAGCTCGAGCTCGAGTTTGATAATCCTCAGTGGTCAAGCGATCAGTAGTCGTGAGCTTGCTGTTACGAAGAGAGAGTTTCTTTATGCTTGGGTATGCCCCCAAGGCTGATTCAATCGTTGGTTTTGTTGGTCATGGACCCAGAGCTTGAATTGGTGTATTAAGCAAAATCCACTAGGCTGTGGGAGATTGATTAGGGGGCCAGGAGATCGATCTCTTGGCCGAATAATGGATGTATCGGCCGAGGAATTGATGTCTCGACCGTGAGAAAGCCAAAAGTTGAAAAATCGATTTAAGTTCAGTTTAATCGATCTCACGGCTCATTGTTTCTTTTCCCCTCGTTCTCTCTTCTCTTTCGTCCGAGACTTCTTTGTCCCCGTTTCTCCGACCGCTTTTGTCCGGCTGCTGTCGTCACTTTGACCACCACTGCTCGCCGTCGTTCTCGGCTGCTGTTTGCTGTCGTCGGTGTTTGCTTTCTCTCTTGCTTCAAACGTGATGGCCACGCCACCCTCCGTTGACTTGCCGCCATCCTCCTCTACGGACATTGCGGGTTCTTCTTTGCATCCTCCATGTAGGTGTGAGTACCCTTCTTCTGACGAGGAAGCGATTGAGGAGCCGGGTTCGTTTGACACCGCTACATACGTTCTTCCCTCGCGTAGGTTAGGTTATGGCGGTTTTTTGCAGTACCGTCCTCCTGTTGGTTGCCCAAAGGCCAAGGTAGTTCGTAGAGAGCCTGAGCAGCACTTGAGCGTCCTTAATGTTCCAGTTAGTTTCCTGAAAAGTATAATTTTACTTTAGTTTGGAGTTTAATTTCGCATGATTTAAAGATGAATTTCATTCTCGGGATGAAATCCCTTTTAGCCAGGGGCGTGAGTGAGAAGGACCCGTGGTTGGGTCGGAATTGTTTTGTTTAAAAAGACCAGAATAACCGTACCCCCTATTTAGGCAATGCATGCTTTTTAAACGTTAATTCAATGCCCCTAGCTTTTTATTTGTTTACGCAATCATGAGATTAACTCCCTTTTGTCTTGGTGGAATTTTGCAGAGAAATAGGAGATTGGAGGCTCGTGGAGGAGGCAAGGAGGTGCACAAGTGGTTCTTGGTATTGCCGGAGCCAGCCCGAGAGTTAGTGAGAGCTGCAGGTTTCGAGACGTTCATTCTGGGTCTCAACCTTCCGAAGATTGATTGGTCGTTGATGACTTCATTGGTGGAGAGATGGTGGGACACCACCAACACATTCCACTTCCCATCTGCTGGTGAGATGACGATTACGCCAGGTGACTTTTCATTGCTTACTGGCCTACGAGTAGGTGGAGCTCCTCTTCGAGTTGACCCCAGGCTTTGGGAGCGAGTAGGGGCTTTGGAGTGGTTTCTGGGCAAGGTGTCTCCCCTTTGTTCGCGAGGTCATGTCGACGTTGCTTGGTTGAGCAATACTTTCATGAAAGCCGATATTCTGACCCAAGTGAGCGTCGAACAGCTGACACGAGCCTTTCTTCTCTACCTCATTGGGCAAACGTTGTTTGCCAACAAGGACGGTTCGGTGCATGCACAGTTTCTAGCTCCTCTGCAACATTTGGAGTCTGTTTGGGAGTTTAATTGGGGGGCATCTGCTTTGGCCACTCTGTACGGCAACCTTGGAGCTTGTTCATGGGACAAGAGTCCCATCCTCGGTGGTCACTATCGGGTGCTTGAGGTATACATCCTTCTCTTTTGCTTCCTTTCCTATTTTTATTTCTCCTAGTATTGAACTCTATTTGCTAATCCATTTTTCAGCTCTGGGCTTTCAAACATCTTCTCCAGTTTCCCCCTAGCACCAAGCACGAGGATGCAAATTGAATTCCTCGCTACGAGCGATGGTTGGCGGGGCAACAGAAGCCTCGATCACCAGTTTTGAGCCTTCCTGAGTGGCGGCGAGTCTTGGACCGATTGACGGTCGATCAGGTACCTCTCTTCTCCCTTTGTATTCCTTGTCTTTAGATCTCCCTATCCTTGTATTGGGGTTGATTTGATCTTGCTGGCAGGTGCTTTTCGATCCTTGGAGCAGCGTACCTGAAGATGCTCCTCTCGCACGCTCCCGAGTCTTGGATCGTACTCGCAGCTTGCTAAAGGGTCTTTTTTGTCGAGCCTGGTACTTGGGTGATTGGGTGGCTAGCCAGTGGCGACCGCGCACTGAGGCTTGTAGACACCCCGATCTGGGTCTCCCATTTGTTTTACTTTATTTTTCAGTTTCTTATTTCCCCGATGATGAGATTGGATCAAACAGGCTTGAATGTGGAATGGATTGGACTTGGAGCCCTTCTTGAACTCTTTTGGACCCCTTTTGAACCCCTAAAACCTTCAGTCAAAACCCTAGCCGAGGTTTGACCGTCGCGCGACACTTCTTGTACCTCGCGCGACAGTCAGCTTGCCAGGTGTGGGTCAAAGTCAAAGTTTGACTGTTGACCCTCGCGCGATGGTCTCAAACCCTCGCGCGATGGTTCCACCTGTCCCCATCATCTTAATCCAGCTGGATTTTGTGATCATCAGGGCCACATGGGCTAGAACCCCGTTTTCCTTGGCTGAACAGCGTTCTGGCAGGCTAGGATGCACCACCCTCACAACCACCCCCACTCACCTTGGTGGCACATTTCTCCACCATGCAAGAGTGACCAGCCTTGTTGGCTGGTTACTTGGCCAAGTTTTCCACTCCCCTTGTGCCACTCACTCCTCCTATAAATACCCCCATTGGTTGTTCTTCCAAAGGGTTGGGAAAAAAAGGTTACAAGGTTACAAATTTTCATAAAAATCACAAGGTTATCAAATCTAGCAAAGTCACTAACCTCAACCAATTCCTAGTCTTTCAAATCCACTACACTACCTTGCAAGGCCACATCACTCCATTCAATCCATTCCAAAAGCCATTCAAGCAAAGGTATAAAATTACTTGTTCCTGTCTTGATCCCTGAGGGGGGCTGACAGGGCCAAGGCTGGAATCAATACCAGTCCTGGCCCTAAAGTCAGCAGAGTTACAAGAACATGTAACCAACCAAACCCTCGCGCGATGGACCTAAACATTCGCGCGACATTTTTGTCTGCAAGAGATTGGCCCACGTGGGGAAGGGAAGCTGGTTATTTCTTGTTTTATTCATGGTCATCTCTGTTTTGGTTTTTATTTCCATATATAGATCACTGTTATGCATGATTAAAACAAGTCCAGTTTCCTAGTTCTTTATTTTAGTCAGCCTGTTTGCCCTGAGGATTTTCCTGGATTTCTCATAATCCCAAACATGCAAAGCAACTCCTGGGAGTCCAATCGAAACCCTCGCGCGAGTCTTCCACTCTGTCGCGCGATGGTTCGTTGATTTCCAGTGGCTGCCCTTGCATGGTTAACTTGGTTTTAAATGGTCTTGTCCTCAGCTTGCTCTTCAGTCAGTCTGAAATGCCCTTGGGATGTCTTTGAACATGTCTCAGAGCCCCAAGCATGCAAAGCAATTCCTGGAAGTCCAGTCAGAACCCTCGCGCGAGTATTCCACTCTGTCGCGCGATGGTTCATTGATTTCCAGAAATGGCCCTTGCATGGGCAACTAGGCCTTAGGCCTCTGCTTATTTCCCCACTGTTTAGGGGTTGCTTTTCCATTTGCTTCTGTTGGATTGTAATAATTGATTGTTTTCCAGTACTTATGAACTGCTTGGTTTGCCTCCTGGGTGTGCACTGGTCCTTCCAGAGCCCAGAAGGGGATAAAATTCAAACTATTGGTGAAACACGAACTCTCGCGCGAGTGTATGGGTTTGTCGCGCGACGGTTCGCTTGCATGTAGGTTGATCCATGCATGCAAGTTGGCCACTGTGTGTGACAAAATCATACCAAGCACTGTTTTGGATGTTTTATTGATATTTTGAACTTTGTCTCATTTATTTCCTTAATATTACATCCATCCATGCTATTCATCACATCTTGCAAAACGTGTTACAGTTTTAATCCTCGATTAACTGTTCACCCGCCCTAATTGGCTAAAATCTGGTTAATTAAAGAAGAATCGTAAATATTTTCAAAATGCTCAAGTAGAGACCAATCTCCGGATTGGGCGAGAGAGGTGCCTTAAAACCCTTCCCCTCTCGTAACCTGGCTCCTGAACCCAGATATGGTTATGATGGACTGGTGCCTTCACTTTTTCAAATCAAAATAGCGCGGCAGGTGCTTCGAAATACGGTTCCTTGGGTGTCGGACCTTCAAAACCCGAGTGGCGACTCTGTATTTTCGAGCGCTTGCCTCTCCGCTCGTGCTCCCTCGATTCCCGCGAGGGCCCTTGCCCTGAAAGTTCATCGGAAGGGGAACGGAATCCCTTCTCCGAGGGCATGCTGCCCACAGTGGCGACTCTGCTGGGGATAAATCGAACCAATATTAATTCATACTTAGGATTTAATACACTCGCAAACAATCCCTTAAAAGTCTGTCAAAACGGTGAGCTTCGCGCTGCCGAAGGTTGGAATGGTGATTTAACAGGACCTCGTGTCCGGCCAATCTAATATGGGACTTTTTCGATTGTTCACTTGTGTAATTTCTTCTAAAGATGAACCAAATAAAGTGAGCCAAATTTGAAAAAGCATTTTGCAAAATTACGATTCTTCTTTTCTTAATCAAATTCTAGCATTTCATGTGCATCGATGTGGGATAAGCCTCGTTGGATCGTTTTGGCAATCCGGCACGGTTTACCGGAGCCCGGGGACCTCAAATGACCAACAACCTTCGACGATGATAGGTCATGCTACCGTTCGACCATTGCTCTGCGAATCGCGGGCAATGGGAGGTATATCTGTGGCCTTAGTCCGAGGAACCTGTTACAAACCAAAACCGGCCTTTGCATATACAAAGCATTAGAACTCTCCAAACTAGGACAGGTACTGTAACAACTCCGATTTTCAGTAAATAAAAATCTCGTTGATTATTATATTGACTCTATAAATTCCTTATTTTCAAATAATCCGTCATAATTAGGTTCATTCGATTCAAACCTAATTTCTTTTCGCCTTGCGATGTAGTCATTTTCTAAAGACAAGTGAGATAGCAACCCTAAGTCGTCCTATTTAGCAAGCCTAGCTAGCTTCCGACTAATCGTTAGAGTAGCCTAATCGAACCTTTGAAACGTTTGAACCCTAAGTGAGACCTTGACCAAAAGTCAAGCTTTGATCTATTACCCATTGGACGATAGATACTAGGATAATCTTTATCCATTGGACCATAGGTTTACACCTTGGATATTGTGACAAGATTGCTAGGTACACTTTATAAGATTATATATTACTTACCATCTTTACCCATTGGACGATAGAAGTTAGGAGAATTATTAACCATTGGACGATAGGTTAGTCTTTCTACCTAGTACAAGGTCCATTAGTTTAATTAGATTCACCATGAGTCATTGTACTATTATAGATAGATTATATAAGTTTAGTACTTTCATCCTTTAACCGTTGGTTAATAAATGTTAGGGGATTTATAATCCATTGGTCCATAAAACCATATCAAGCTATAGTACTAGGTTAGTATTAGTTAATTCCTTCCTAGATATGATATGTACTTATTTGATTAAAGTATATGATATGTATATGTCATCCTAGCATACTATATATTAGTATATAGTATATAAGTACATAGGTGGCATTTTGACATAGTTTAATAGGAAGTTTTGACTTAAAAGTCCAAGATAAGATCATGTAGTACTTTGTCCTTTTATTAGTCTTTCTTATATATGTATATATATTAACCTAGGAGAGAGAGAGAGAGAATTCGGAGAGAGAGAGAGGAGAGAGAGGCTGAGAGAGAGAGATGGGGGAGAGAGATAGGAGAGAGAGAGAGAGAGAGAGATAGTGTTGTACCTTCTTGATCTTCTTCTACCAAAACCCTAATTCTATATATATAAGTACTTGTACCTTGAAAGATGAAGGATAGGATGACCTAAGATATAATCAAGTATTAGATTTTCTTACAAAATCTTCTTACAAACTATTAGTTTACTCTTACTCTTTCAACCCTTGTCCTTTCTCCATTAGGTGTCCAAGAGAGAGAGAGAGAGAGTGTGGCCGAGAGAGAGAGTGGCCAGTTGAGAGAGGGAGAGAGAGAGTGAGGTGTGTGACTAGTGTACTCACCATATCTCCTACATCATCCTATTGCATCACCTTGTACCACCATATCTAGGGTTTCTTATTCTTTCAACCCTAAAGGACTACCATATCTTATTTTCTATTCTAGACTATACACAAACCCCATTAAAGAAACTTAAACCTTGTCCTAGGTTAGAAGAAAGAATAAGAGAAAATCTATTAGTCTTTCAAACCCTTGTACCTTCTTTGGACCAAAGAGAGAGAGAGAGAGAGAGAGAGAGCCGAGAGAGATGGGAGAGAGAGAGGCCGGGAGAGAGGGAGAGAGAGATTTGTGATGTGTGCAAGTGTACAATAAGCCTAGTCATGTCCTTTAGTGCAACACCTCATCCAATCTAAGGACAATCAAATCTACTCAATCTATGATCCATTGGATAACAAATGTTAGGGGAAATATTGCCTCTTGGATAATAGACCAACTTGGCCTATAAATAGCAAGCCATTTCAAGCCTTTGAACTCACACCTTCAAGCATTGCTCCAACTTCTCTCTAGAAAGTCTAAGTGTTCTTGTTGTTCTTGTCGTTCTTGCTTAGTTCTTAGTTGTTCTTGAAGTTCTTCCTTAGTTCTTCAAGAAACTCTTCTAGTGCCGCCACTAAGCCGCCACTCCACCACCCTACCGATCCAAAAGTGTTAGTAGTATTAGTCAAGATCAAGTTTCGAGAGAAACCTTTCTCTTTCGAAGCTAGCGATGCCATTCCTAAGCCGTTACTCCGTCCGATCGACGTACTATTTTCCTAATCCGTAGCCGACTACCGCCAAGAAGAACGGTAGATATCCTATATCTACTTTTCTCTACGTATATGTAGAATACTCTTTAAGTTTAGTATAATTTTACTATACTTTCAAAGATCTAAGTATAGCGTATTGCATGCGTATTTCGAAATGATAGTGAATTATTCTAAACCTTTGAAATCTCGAGCATACGTAGATTATACGAGCTACTTTCCCCAAGCATGATTAGAAATGTTTAGAAGTTGTTATCTTGATTAACCATGGCATGAATAGCTTAACGTTAGAACACTCAATAAACATATGCTGTTTTGAACTTAAGAAAGCATGATTTAGGATTAAGCTGTTTTAATCTTAGAATGAATGTAAGCATGATTAAGTGATTACTTGACTACTTGTTGTTGATAAAGCATAAGTGATTTATCACTCCAAAGGTGTCCGTCCATGTGGCACTATGCTTAACCTTGTGTGATTAAATGTGAGTATGATGATGTGACAAAATGAGCATGCTATCTAATATAGAGTTGAATGATCTTGTTAGTTTAGTTTCAAGATTACTTAAATTGTGGAATGAATTACCGCGGAGTCTATGCATGCGAACGAGACACGAAAACCGAGAAAGTAGAAACATGACACCTAGGGTGTGGTTGAATAAAGGATGGGAGTAGCATGCGGAAAATATTTTGAAAGTACATAATGACCGGACTTGGTAGTCGTTGTGTAAGTGTTTGAAAACCGTAATGTGGCTGGACTTGGTAGCTCATTGCGTAGATTTCCAATGGGGCCGGACGTGGTAGTCTCATGTGGAAATATGGCTTGGCCTGACTTGGTAGCCAATGCAAGATTTGAAAGAATGTATTTTGTAAAACCATGATATGGCCGGACTTGGTAGCCATCGTGTGTGTTGCTAATGGAGCCGGACGTGGTAGCCTCATTAGTAGCAATTTGTGGAAGAAACTTTTGAAATTATGGTTTTGTTAAAGGTAAAAAGGTTGACACGGTCTACGACGAGTCGCGTAGGAGAAACTCGAGAAAAGGCATGACACCAACGCTAATAAGATATCGAATGTGGATATGTCATTGTTTAACTATGTTGTTGAATGAGCATGTGTAATTGGTTATATGCTTCCTTGCTTTAAGTTAAGAGTTAGTGGGTATAGTTTATTCTATTGAGCTTGTAGCTTACGGTGTTACCTTTTTGGTGACCCTGACATATTATACTGGGGGCGACGCTGGTATAATGTGTCAGAGTTAATTGATGAGCAAGGTGAACAGTATACATTGGAGGCCTTTAGAGCCGAAGAGCTTGCTAGGATGGAGGAAGAAGCGGAGTGATAGAATACCCTAGAATTCCCCTCCTTGTGTAATAAAAAGTACTCTAGTAAGACTTATGTTGTAATAATGAGCTTGACTCTTAGTCTTTTTATTCAATAAAATGTCTAATTAACGAACCCGAAAATGGGGGCGTTACAGGTACCCACAGGTTAAGATCTACTTGCATCTAACCCCATATACTGTCTACATGTTATTGCTTTCCCTACAGCATGAACTGTAACATACATCCTGTTCTGCGTAGAAGCATGTCTAGGACGCCTTTTAGGTCCTCGATCTTTCCAAGTCTGTCTTATGCTTATTAGGACACTGTGATGACCCGATGAGGAGTCGTGCATCTCAATGATGCTCGTTTTCAGTTTTCCCAGTCCTTCGGACAGTGGGACTTTAGGAAATCAGAAGCCTTTCTACACCCTCGTCTGTTAAACCTGTTTAGGATTCCAAACAGAAAACGAGGAACAAACGGAGTAAACATCATGATGCTTACACCAAAAGGTAACAAGTACCTCGTCACTTACGCCGCCCGGCTAATAGCACAGTGCTGCTCACGCCAACCTGGTTATAGTATCATGATATTCATACCGAGTCGTTCTGACTTCAAGTTTGAAATCCCAAACGGCGGGATGGACGAAGGCTTAGACTTCTTTTGACATCCTTTAGGACCGCTTGTTTCAAATAAGGATACACGTTCGAAAAGAATTCTGAGGGCCTCAAGCAATGTCCGAACATCTTGAGACAGATTTGTCTTCTAGCTCTAGAGTCTAGGGCGACACTGACGGCGTTGGCTGCATTCACGCTTTAGTCTTTTATTTAGATTAAAGTTACTGAAGGACCCTTATTAAACCTCCTTTCACCTTGCAAGCAAAGTTCTGAATCATTGCACCGCCAAGGAAAGTATCGAAGCGAGTTGCCAAACCCGCTTGGGAACGTCTGCAACTCAGTCCGGTTCAAAGGCTTGTCAGGTCGCAGTCCCAATCAGCCATCACGGACGACTCTCCGCGCTCACCTTCGGCAGCACAGCACTCAGATTCTCAGTCAGGTTCACAGTCAGGTTCACCACCGGTCTTACAGGAAGGGCGTCCAACTACCCCATCATCCGCATCAAGCATCTCCGAACCTCCTGTCACAATGGAACAGCCACAGCCAGAACCTCTTACCTTGGAGACCATGCTCATGAACCTTCAGGACAGCATCACCGCCATGCAACAGAGGGCAGCTCAGACAGATACTAACATTGCCCGCCTGAATGACCTCATCCACACTCGCCTTCCACCCCCTCTTGAGGAGGAAGGCGAGGACGATGAGTCTGACCAGGAGCAGCCCATTTTGGTTCCAGATCTGCTTCATGCAGGACGTCTCATTGCACTGAATCCAAGGGAAGTCCGCAGGCCTGCTGCGGACCTTACAATTGGCAGGATTGCTCAAGAAAGGCCAGCTCAGAATTCGAATGTGGCTGCACTCATGGCCAAGATGGCCAAGCTGGAGGAATCCATTGCCAAGACCGAAAAGATCAACGCTGGGGGAATCGATCTGGACTGTCTCTGTCTGTATCCCAATGCCAAGCTCCCCGAGAAGTTCAAAATGCCCGACCTCGCTAAGTTTGATGGGAGCGGTGATCCCAAGACCCACCTCTACAGTTACCATGCCGCTATGCAACTACTCTCTGTTGAGCCGGAGGCCATGTCTCAGCTTTTCCCTCAGACCCTTTCGGGCCCTGCTTTCCATTGGTTCTTGTCGCTCGACATTGCCAAAAGGAGAACCTGGGAGGATATTGGGGCTGCGTTTATTGCGCAATATAGTTACAATTCCCAGCTGAAGATGACTACTCGGGAACTCGAGTCCACCAAGATGGAAACTAAGGAGTCTTTTGCTGACTTCGTCAAGAGATGGAGGGCCAAGGCCGCTTTAATGACTGATCGCCCCAGCGAGAAGGACCAGCTCTGTATCATCTCTCGCAACCTCCAGTCTGACTATGCTAGGCATCTGGTGCTTGCTCAAGCGTCTGCGAGCTTTGAAACCTTCTTCGATTCTGGCCTGGCCATCGAGGATGCACTGCAAAGTGGGATTCTAGCGAAGGGGGAATCCTCTAATCCTCCTAAAACCAAGACTCGGGCATACTCTGGGAATGCCAATGCGCTATTTGGGACAGGGACTTACTCTAACACAGCAACCAGTGGTTCCAATGCCACCTCCTCCAATACGACCAACTACATTGCGGATGTCAATCAAGTCCAGACTCCGCAGAATAACCGGCCTCGGAACCAACCCCGCAGCTTTTCCGCTATCGAGGCGCCTCTGTCCTCGGTCTTGGAAAAGTTGGTCAAATCAGGACATCTCAAGCCCTTGGATCCAACTCCTTTACCCAAGAACCCTTCACCTGGCTTCAAAGCCAACCTCTACTGTGCTTACCATCAAGGAGCGGGTCATCTCACTGACTCTTGCTTTCGCCTTCGTCATGCAATTCAGGACCTCATTGACGATGGCACGCTGGAAACCCCTCCGCCACCTCAAAAGCCTAACGTCATTGCCAATTCCCTTCCCAAGCACAATGCTGCTTCCCGCGTCAACCAGATATTCCTCAGCTCCGCTCATATTGACCATAGCTCCACCATATTCAACCTAACCGACTATATAGCCTCAGCCAATCAACCCAGGCCGATTGTACCTTGCCCGCTTGAACCTTCTGCCGAAGGCCGGATTGTTGACACTGATGCACCTCCGGAACCTTTGCAAACTGGATCACCTGTCTCCGAAGAGTCTGTCAGTTCTCTCTTCCACCGGTCAATCCCCGCCGTGCAGCTCAATTCTGCATCTCCGCTGGACAGCCCATATGGAGATGTGGCTGACTTGCCTCTCGGTCCAATGAATCAATCTCGATCCATTCAAACTCCACCCCAAGACAGCATGCAGACCGTTGGCTGGGCCATAGCAGACAACATGGACTATGCCCTCCCTATTTTCAACGAGTGGTCACGCCTCGAAGCAGAGGGCTTTCCTCCACAACCCGAAAACATCCCGTTTGATCAAGCTTGGTATGATGGTTGGATGGCCGGTTATGTAGCAGCTCTGCTCGATCCTTTGGATGGTTTCTCCTTATACATGCTGTTTCACCTAGTCGAGCCTCCGGTTCTCGAAGAAGAGTACTACTGGGATCCTGAGCCAGCTTGGTATGCTCCCGTGGACATTGACCCTAACCCTCTTCAAGGCTATGCTATACCGGATTACATGCTTCACTATGCAGAGGACGAGCTTGTCCAGGAAGATCCACGGGCCCTGGGAGACCATGTTTCCCTCTTCAGTTTGGTCTTTGATTCAGTTTGTGATACTGATCCCGACACTGACTTCGACCCTTGCTCTTACATTGTTGATGAAGAATGCCTGCGCCCTGAAGTGCCTTATCCGAACAATAGGGACTGCAGTATCATGGTTACGGACCTTGTCCCGCCTGCCAATCTTTGGGAAGTCGATGACATAGTGGATGTCCAAGTTGGAAATGAAGTCTGGGCAGTCAACCAATCCCTGGCTGACGGTGGTCTTTGGGATGTTCCCTTCATTACAAATCCGGAGCCTGTTGCTGAAGTGGCTGCCGTGAAAGACTTGAACTTCTGGGACTCCCTACTGATGAAAGATCTGGCCGAGGACCTGGGCTTAGACATGGAAGTGCCCATCTCTGCACCAACCACTGACAGAGGAAAGCGCAAACTGGGAGATATTCCTGCTAATCTCTGGGATGCGAATGAAGACCCTCAGGTCGTGCCTTCCGTGGGGAACGTTCACAATGTTACAAGGAGTGGACGGATTTTTCAGCCTGCTAATCTGCAGGCCGGGAGTTCGTCCAATCCTTCTAATCAAAGGAACGAACCTATTACTTTCCCAAGGTCTGCACCTCCTGAGGTTTTAACTGGGCCACCAACTGCTGATTCTGTTCAACGACAGTTGGAGCGCATTCCGGCCGCTATTTCGATCTGGGGACTGATCTGTTCGTCCAAGGAGCATCGTCAGAGGCTTTGCCATGCTCTATCCCATCTTGAGGTTCAAGCGGATGTCACTCCTGAAGCGATGATATCTCTCATCCTCCCTCAGACCTCCAAGCATACTGTAATCTTCACAGACAAGGATTTGCCAGTTGAAGGAGTTGACCACAACCGCCCTTTGCACATCACCGTCAAGTGTCGAGGACTCTGGGTCCCGACCGTTCTCATTGACAACGGCTCAGCGATCAATGTCTGCCCCCTGAGGGTCGCTTATCGTTTGGGACTCACCAAGAAGGATCTTGCACCTTCCAACCTGGCTGTTAAGGCGTATGACGGCACCCGTCGCGTAGTCGAGGGTATTTTAATGCTCAAACTAGATGCTGAGGGTTTTGAGATGGATGTGGAATTTCATGTCGTGGACATTCCCGCGACTTTCAATCTTCTGTTAGGCAGGCCATGGCTCCATCGACCCGACATCATGGCCGTACCATCTACCCTCCACCAAAAGGTTATTCTGGGACTACCTACCGGCACCTTGACCATTTGCGGGGATTCTGGCATTTGCCCGCTCAAGGAGGATGGGACTCCTGTTTTGGGAATTCAGCACGGCGAAGAGGATGTCGACCTTGGGGGCTTCTCTTTTGATACTTCAGGTACTGTGATGGCCATCAACGTGGACGGGAACTTCCTCATAAGCTCTGTCGCACTGGACATTATGAGGAGGATGTCTTATTTTCCAGGCAAAGGCATAGGGTCTCGCCGACAAGGGGTCCCGGAGTTCTCTACTTTTCCTTCCAACAAAGGCCGCTTTGGTTTGGGGTATATCGCCTCTGCCGAAAATGCCAAAAGAAGGAAAAATATGGGAAAACCTCAGACCCTCTGCGGTGGTCCTAACTTTGTGCGTGAGGTGAGAAATGCCGCTTACACTGGACAGCCCGAGCCATTTGTTCATTCTGAAACCGGGGAGCTGCTGCCTGGATTTGATGTTTTCGCTGATGACACCTGGTCAAGCAGTGATGATGAGCCAGCAAGGGCAGAATTCAAGAGGAAGCTTAATCTGGTGAAGATCAAGACTGACTGGCTGGGATCCGTTGATCAGGGGAATTTGGAGCTGCTGTTCCAGGAATTCTCTCAAATGGGTTTGGCTGGGGAAGCTGAAGAAGCTGAAGTGCTCATGCTCGGGCCCGACGCCCTCGAGGACCCTACCTCTCTCATTGTTGAAGCTAGGGGTAGCATTAAAAATTGCATTTTCAAACCACGCCTAACTTGCATTGATGACACCTCTGAGTCCGAGTCTAAGTCTGAGTCAGATACAGAGTCTGTTGAGTCGTCTAAGTCTAGCTCTGAGTCGGAGTTTGTGCCTCTGGGCCCTCCACGTCATAGCTTTTATTTCGAGTTTGATTCTCTTGTACTTGGCGACCCTTCAGGGGCTTGTGAAATGAACGAGGCATCTTCTGACTATTTCAATGATCTTTATATAAACTATGTCGACCCTGACAATGAGGGGATAGATTTCAATGGGGATATTCCCAAGGAAATCCGTGCCTTCATCGAAAGGGAAGACGAAAGGCATGCTCAGCCAATAAAAGAAGAAGTAGTTTCTATAAACTTGAAAGATGAAAATGATCCCTGAATGGTTCAAGTGGGCTCCACGCTTTCGCTAGAGGAGCATTGTAATTTCAAGGAGCTGCTCACTGAGTTCAGCGATGTTTTTGCATGGTCTCACCAAGACATGCCTAGCATTGACCCCGAGATCGTGGAGCATCGAATCCCATTGTTGCCTGATGCTAAACCTGTGAAACAGAAGCTCAGACGGATGAGGCCAGATTGGGTTCAGAAGATCAAAGAGGAGGTTACTATGCAGATCGACGCTGGTTTTCTCATGGTTTCTCAATATCCCACATGGGTGGCCAACATTGTCCCTGTTCCTAAGAAAAATGGGCAAATTCGGGTTTGTGTTTATTTCAGGGACTTGAACAAGGCGAGCCCCAAAGACGATTTTCCCTTGCCACACATCGATGTGCTTGTGGATAATACTGCGGGGCACGCTTTGCTCTCATTCATGGATGGTTTTTCCGGCTACAACCAAATTCTCATGGCACCCGAGGACCGCGAGAAAACCACGTTTATCACTGAGTGGGGGACTTATTGCTATTTGGTCATGCCGTTTGGTTTGAAGAATGCCAGACCAACCTATCAGAGGGCTGCTACAACTATCTTGCATGACATGATGCACAAAGAGGTCGAAGTCTATGTCGATGACATGATCGCCAAATCCAAAACTCGAGAAGGCCACATTCCTGTACTTAGGAAGTTCTTCGAGAGGCTACGAAAATTCCGCATGCGCCTTAATCCTCAAAAGTGCACCTTCGGTGTCACGGCAGGTAAAATGCTTGGTTTCATGAGCACCTCTCATGGATTGAGGTCGACCCCTCGAAAATCAAAGCAGTCCTTGATATGAAGCCACCGGATTCTGAAAAGGGAGTGCGGAGCTTTTTGGGGAAGGTTCAGTTCATCAGCAGATTCATCGCCAAGTTGACTCTAACTTGCAAGCCGATGTTTCGTCTATTGAAGAAGAATACTCCGTTTGTTTGGACAGATAAGTGTCAGGCGACTTTCACCTCTATTCAAACCTACTTGCAGAGCCCTCCGGTTTTAATGCCACCAGTGCCCGGGAAGCCCTTGATACTTTATCTGTCGGTGAATCCTTCATCTATAGGATGTTTGCTGGCTCAAGAAGGAGACAAAGGAGTCGAGAAAGCCATTTACTACTTGAGTAAGAAGATGGTTGGTGCCGAAGAACGTTACACTGCTCTTGAGAAGACGTGTTGGGCTCTCGTTTGGGCATCTAAAAAGTTGAGACACTACATGCTGGCTTACCCAGTGAAGTTGATTTCTCGAATGGATCCTCTCAAGTATCTGTTTGAGAAGCCTGCGCTTACTGGTAAGCTAGCACGTTGGTTGCTCTTGCTCGCCGAGTTCGACCTTGAATATGTCACTAGGAAATCCGTCAAAGGGCGTGCGGTCGCAGAATTCTTGGCTGATCATCCTGTCGATGGGCCAGAAGATTCAGACTATGTGTTTCCAGATGAGGAGGTGCTAGCAGTTGTCGAAGACACCTGGACTCTTTACTTTGATGGAGCGACTAATCAGAAAGGATATGGGATTGGGGTTTTGTTGATAACTCCGGATGGTCCTCATATTCCGCTGGCGTTTAAGCTCAATTTCGATGTCACTAACAACCAAGCTGAGTATGAAGCCTGTATTGTAGGCATGGAAGCTGCCCTCACGCTTGGTGTTGAAAAGCTTGAGGTTATTGGCGATTCCAATCTGGTTGTGTCTCAGGCTAACGGGGACTGGAAAGTTCGGGAAGATAGGTTGAAACCTTATCATCAAGATCTCGAGGATCTCATCCCTCGCTTCAACAAAGTGACTTTCACGCACATTCCCCGTCTAAAGAATCAGTTTGCTGATGCCTTGGCTACTTTAGCTTCCATGGTCGAACTCCCGTTGGGTGTCAAGCTTCGTCCAATCCTCATTGAACAGCGGGACTTGCCCGCTTATCGATACGTCAACGCCATCGATGATGTCGATGATGGCCAACCCTGGTACCATGACATATGGAACTTCATTGAGAACGGCAGTTACCCACCCGACGCCACTAAGAAGGATCAAACCGCTCTACGAAGGCTAGCTGCGCAGTACATTCTCTGCGGAGGGAAGTTGTACCGGAGGTCTTACTGCGGGATGCACAAGCTTTGCGTTAATGGCACTGAGGCTATCAGGATAATGGAAGAGATCCACGAAGGAATCTGTGGCCCTCACATGAGTGGAGTCATGCTCGCCAGGAAGATCCTGCGGCAAGGTTACTTTTGGTCTACTATGGAGTCTCAATGCGTGGATTACGTACGCCGCTGCCATAGGTGCCAAATCCACGCCAATCTCATACACGTTCCCCCTTCTAATCTTTTTGGCATGTCATCACCTTGGCCTTTCTCTGTTTGGGGAATTAACGTCATTGGCATGATCAGGTCCTCTGCTTCAAACGGGCACCGGTTTATTTTGGTGGCAATAGACTACTTCACCAAGTGGGTTGAAGCTGAGTCTTACAAAACTTTAACTGCAGTTCAGGTTGCTCAGTTCATCAAGAAGAACATTATCTATCGATACGGGGTTCCTCAGGCTTTCGTGTCAGACAATGGGGTTCATTTCAAAGGCAGGGTTTTAGAACTCTTCGATGAGTTCAAGTTTCAGGTTCATCACTCGACGGTCTATCGCCCTCAGACGAATGGGGCAGTTGAAGCAGCCAACAAGAATGTTGAGACAATTATCAAGAAGTCCGCAGAGTTCGCCAGGGACTGGCATGAGCAGTTGCCCCTAGCTCTTTGGGGGTATCGCACGTCAATTCGAACATCAACAGGGGCAACCCCTTTTTCCCTAAACTATGGGATGGAAGCTGTGCTTCCCATCGAGCTTGAGGTACCGACTTTGAGGATCATGGCTGAATGTGAACTCATAGAATCCGAATGGCTTAGTGGGAGATTTGTTGAACTCATGCTCTTTGATGAGAGGAGGCTCCGTGCCTTGTATCATGTTCAGGGGTATCAATGCAGAATTGCTCGGGCATTCAACAAGAAAGTGAGGTCTTGTGACTTGGCTGAGGGGGATATGGTTACGAAGGAAATCCGGGCTCCCATTTTCGATCTACGTGGTAAATTCCGCCCGAAGCGCGCGAGACCTTACATTATCAAAACCATCCTCTCGAGTGGGGCGGCTCAGCTCATCGATCTGGATGGCAACGAGTTCAACACTCTGGTCAACCTGGATCAACTTAAACGTTACTATCCTTGAGAGAAGCTCGTTGGGCCGAAAACCACAAGGGTGGGCGGTTCCAAGCAAAAATTAGAGCAAGCCTGCTAAACTGAAAACCCAAGGGGGCAGTTTAGGCAAAAATAAATAGGCATTCAATCTAAGCTCGCTAGACTGAAAACCTATAAAAGGCAGTTCTAGGCAAAAGTTAGAGCGCAAAAGGAGAGCTAAAATACACGAGCGAACCCTTGCTTGAACTACGTTCTGACCTGATTCCCTAGCTTGGGATACGTAAGCAATCTCTCTGTGAGATTCGGTCACAATCAAATCAACCAGATCCATGGTTCCAAGGAGTGCCTCGATATTCAAGTGGCGCGGTGTTCAACACTTGGACCAAAAAGAGAAAGTTCACCATCTTTCAATTTTATTCAAAACTACTATTTCTATTACATAGGCTGAGCAGAGTCCTTAAAACACAGTAAGCATAAAAATAGAACGAAATGCTAGAGGCCCTCACGGGCTCACAGTTTATTCTAGATTATTGAGGTCATGTCAGAGGTCAGTTTGCATTTTGTCTTCTTGCAATGTCTTTTCTCAGCCATGCTACGTAGCGGCGTTTGAGTCCTGTGCTGAAATCTTGTTCTGCTCCGCCGAGTTGTCTCAAACCCCAGTTGCGCTCATACCCAGCCAGATGTTGGGCAGTGAATGCAGGAATCTGGAAATCCTCTACCCCAGCTTGGTGCAGACCCTGGTTCATGCCCAGTTGCCGAAGGATACGGCTAGGAATGTAGAAGGTGAAACTGGACAACCCAGCAATCACCATCCGCTCGAAACCCGCAGAGTTCAGGGCCATGTCCGGAATGTTCAAGCTTTCATGCCGCCAGACGATATCACGAGGTGACATCTCTCTCATGAGGGTGCGCCACTCCTCCTCAGACATCTCTGGATACAGCATCTCTCTCTGATGCATTCGCCCGGGCAGACTGGGCCAGTTCGCTTCAGGAGCTGCAATTAGCCCGAGCTTGTCGGACAACCATAACTGTACGAGTGAAAAGACAAGTAAGGAGCCATATAAAACTTGAGCGAAAGAAAACAAGTAAGGAGCTTCGATATAGCCTTAGCCGAGTGTTGAGATAAAAGCAGACTATGTGAAAAACGGAAAAAGGTGAGCTGAGAGAGTTTACCTGCAACAAGAGTGGGCTACCCCCAAATATGTTCGTTTGGCCAGCAGCCACCAAATCCAAGCCCATGAGCGTTTCTGCAAGCACCATAGGAACCACGTTCCTTCTAACACCCATCTGAGTGGCCACGTCCACCAGCGAGGGGTCGGGCCGTCCATTCGGAGACACCAATAGGTATGCGGCCAGTACGCCAATTGACAAAGCAAAGCGGCGCCGGGCTTGCAGGGCAGTATCCTCTGGATCACCGTCAAGCCTATACCATTCCATCAGGCGCAGGACGTTTATTTGCCCGCCAGCCAGTAGGCTATCCGCCGCTCCACTTGAAATATTCAGACAAGTTTTTAGGAGCTTCGGCATGCTCTTTCTATGAGGCGGCACGACAATCACGCTCGAAGCAAAACCCTGGAGATATGCTTGGAATTCCTCCACGGTTGGGCATAGCTCGTTGTCCCCGAATCGAAACACATGGATGTCCGGATTCCAAAACTGCAGGGCCGCTCTTAGGATTTCGGGGCGGAGCCTTACACTTTTTAGAAAGCGAAAGGCCCGTGTGAACAGAAGCATAGCCAGTCACTCGCGACAAATTCTTCGAGCCACAGACTGATTAATGTAGGGAGAGGATTTGCCATTGGTAGAAGTATATCTGGGGTTTCTCTATCTGAAGACATGTCTTCATTCAGGAAGCAACTCTTCCTTTATAGCCAAGTGAGGATGGAATGTCTCTTGCCTTGGATAAAATATCCATGCAAGGTGTCCCCCATGACCTAACACTCAAAGACACACCTCTGGGGAAGCCCAGAAGCTCCTGCACGTCCAGAACTGATGGAAAAGCCTGCCACACTTTAATCTCTGGATGAGTCAAGGCTGGCAGCTGTAACAGACCCGCTCTATCGCGTGACGGTTCGGTAGTATCGCGCGACTGAGTGAGTCTCGCACGACAGTTTCACTTTCTCGCGCGAGGATTTAATTTATTTCGGCACAGTAAGGCAGGCTACTGTCTTTTGGTGGGTGATTTGTCGCATTTTGCCTCGGGCCAGATTTTGGGATTCCGATGCTTCCAGTAGGTCATTATGGACGAGTATGACTACGTCGAAGCGTTGTTTCTTCAAATCGCACATTCAATGATGGAATCAGTCCCTCGGGTGGATAATGTCCGGATTATTCTTATTCAAAGTTGTTATTCAGCCGGTCGAGCTGGGCAACAGGACGTGCAACTTACAAGGTAAACACTGTAAAAGGGGTAAAAGAGACAGCTCAGACAGCCTGTCGGTTTTGGAGCTTTCTCCGATTACAAGCTTGATTGCTATGGGATTCAAAAATATCCCCTTAGCCTTGCTTCAACTTCAGCACGAAGCCATCTTACATAGCGATTGTCCAGCCATGTCTTGAAGTCTGGAATTGGTAATTTCAAAGCCCTGTTGCTCCAGTTGCCTTTATAGCAGCGCAGATTCCACGAGTCAAATATGGGGATTTCGAAATCTTCCGCTCCATAGCGTTTGTACCCTTGGCTTCTCCCGAGTTGACGAAGAGTACGCCCTGGGATGTAAAAGGTGAAGCTCGTTAAGCCAGCGATTACCACTCTGCTGAATCCAGCCGAATTGATCGTCATTTCCGGAAGGTTTAGCCAAGGACATCTCCAGACTATGTCTTCAGGGTGCATGTCGTTCAGAAATGCGAACCATATGTCCACCGTCAGGTCAGGGAATATCATCGGTCTTTCGACCAAAAGCCTAGGGAAGTCTTCAAAGCCAGCCTGTGGCTCTTCTAAAACTCCCACTTTGTCCGACAGCCAGAGCTGCGTGAGAACAGGAGATAAGTCAGAAATCAAGTATAGCCTAAGTATTCGGGTAAAGACGAAGGTGCGAGAAATGAGTTGAGTGAGAATTTACCTGGAGCAAGATAGGACATCCACTGAATGAATCTGCTTGCTCAAGCTTCACCATATCCAAGCCCAGGAGCATTTCCGCTAAAACCACGGGCATGATGTTTTTCTGGGCATCCATTTGTAGAGCCATGCTCACTAGTTTGGGACTCACCCTTCCTTCGATAGGGATCAGCATATAAGCAGCCAGTGCGCATATGGATAATACGAAGCGCCTGTGAGCTTCCCCTACGTAATCTCCAAGGGCTCCCTCGGGGCCATACAGCTCAATCAGTCGAATGATGTTGAGTTCGCCGTTCTGAATGATGCTGGCCGTCAGTGCCTCGGGAATGTTGAGTTTTGCCTGTAGAATTTGCTCCATGTCTTCGTGAAGTGGCGGAACTGCAAGAACATCTAAGTTGGCAAAGCCTGGCACATACGCTTGGAATTCTTCCATCGTTGGGCACATCTCGTCTTGATGGAACCGGAAGACATGCACAGTCGGGTCCCAAAAAGGCAATGCAGCTTGGAGAAGCTCGACGCACGGTCGACTGAATCGGAGATCACGAATTGAGGACAAGCACCGAGACCGGGGGCTCGCCCAATTTATGGTTTCGTCCCTCATTAGCCAAGGATCGAGTGTTTCCATTAACGAATCTCCCATTTTCAGTAACGAGGAGGGGTATACCCTACGTTACTCCTAATGCCTTCTTCTTATAGGCAAGATATTGGAAATATCGTCCTTGGTTCTCGCGCCAGAGGATGAGATTGAGGCCTAGGTGTTCCACCACCTTGCCATGCAAGGACAACCCTCTTCTGCAACTTCAGAATAGCTTGCAAGACGTGGGGAAGTGAATAGGTTTATGCCAATAATTTGGTCAAACAAAGGCAGCTCAGCAGGGTTTGACCATCGCGCGACGGTTCCAAATGATCGCGCGACATAGTCTCACTCGTGCGACAGTTTCACACCATCGCGCGATGGTTTGTCTGCAATTTTTACAGATTTCAGATGCTACTGCCCAAATTTGGTCGTTTTTGTTCCAAGGGTCTTTTTGCACTTTTGATGGTTCCAGCAAATCATTATGGGCATAGGGGACTCTATTCAAGCATCGGATTTGAAATGTCGCATTTAGCGAAGATTTTGGACCCTCGGGGGCCCATCTCAGGTTCAAATCAAGGTTTCGGGAGGTCGAAACTCGCTATGGAAGTTCTAGCCCAATTCGGTCATGCCATACAGGTCACCTGGACCTTATGTGACTGTGTGGAGGTGTCGGTTTCAGTCCAGGACATAATTAAGTCATGTTTACTATGGTTAGGTCGTTTTTGCGTCGTTTTTGAGCATTTTCGCGTCCAAATCTTGTTTCGGAACATTTTCTTTCAATTCCATCAATTGGAATGAGTCGTGTTAAGTATACTTGGTCTTCTATGAGGGTCAGTCTTGTCCGGATTGGGTTATTTTGAAATTTGGCCTATAAATGCCCATTTTCTCGTATCCTCGTATCCTAGCCGTGTCCTGGGGTATATTTCCGTTTTCTTTGCAGTTTGGTCGCATTTGGTGCATTCACGTGTGTCTGTGAATATTTTTGGTGCGTTGTCAATGCAAGTTTTGGTATTAGTGGTTGGTTTTACTTTTTCTTATTTATAATGAGAAACAATAAGCCTGAAAATGCAACTTTTATAGCTAAACCGTGATCTATCCATGTAAGCAAAAGGGAACTACTGTATCTGTGGCGCTTCGGTCGATCAAAGGCTATCAAAGCAGTTAGGGCACATCCGCCCGCTAATCAAAAGGCACGCAGGCCTCCAAAAGCCTATGTCAACTAAACTATCTACTTAGGCACGCAGACCCGAAATCAAAAGTCAAAAGCAAAGAAGACATCGCGGTGGTCCTCAGCGCCGTCTGAGCCAGTCATCGCTGCTATCATTGCCTTGCTGCTCACGCGGGTTGTCCTTATACCGGGGATCATCCACAGAGTCGTCGGAGCCGCTGCTAGAAGAGGGATGTCGCTCTTCCTCCTCTTCCTCTTCCCCTTCCTCTTCTTCTTCGTCATCCTCTTCCTCCTCTTCTTCCTCAGGAGGGTCTGACAAGACCAATCGCCTCTTGCGGGCCGACTCCTCTTGTGTCGGCTTCTCCCGCATCTTGATTTGGTACTGCAGCTCGGCATGTCTAATGGCCTGCCTAGCAGCCTCCCGACCCGCAGCCGCCTGCTGCGAACTCCTGGTCTGTCGCCGTGAGGTACTGGCTGGAGCCGTGGGCTTCTTTGCCGCCACCTTCTTCGGTGGCGGATCTCGCGCGCTCTTCCTCCTAGGATTCATCCTCCCATGTGCCTGCATTGTCATTTCATTTCAAAGCATGAGTATGCATTGTGCATGTTATATTCCATATGTTGAAAACAGGTACATTCTACGATCAAGAGCAGGAATGTATCGAAAGCGTCAAAAGCAGGAATGTATCGAAAGCAGGAACGTATCGTTTATGTACCTATTTCCTCTGAACAATGGCTGGCTGAGTCGGCTGTGGTATCGGTGTTGAGTAGTGCAACTCCAGTGGCATGCCGCTCGCCGCTCGCCGCTCTCCTCACCACGTTCTCCAAGGCTAGCATGCGTCGAACGGCTTCATTTATCCATTCAGTCGGCACCTGCATGCAATTTGGGTTCATCAGGCCAATCGACAGTAATTCACATATATTGAATTGAAAAGCAATACTGGAAGCTAAGTTTTACCGCCACGGTCACAGGGGTGGGCTCCGCTCTCGCGGGCACTAACTGTAACTCTGCAGGATTCCCCTGGCTGTCAACCACAGGAATCCTCCAAAGCAGCTCAGGAGGTCCACCAACCACAGGTCCGCCTAGGCCTCGCCTCACACGGCCTTCGCCTCCCCTCTGTCTCTCACTGGCAGCTCTTCTCTCCTCAGCAGCTCCTGCGGCCTGGTTTCGTACCTCTCTAAGGCCACGGATCCCGAGCGGGCCCGCCAGGAAGTCTCTCTGGTAAACAGCGTAGCCCCTTTCAGGACGCAAGTAGTGTGCCAACTCGGTATCTGGTCGCGTGTACCTCTCCAGCTCAGCTCGTGTATACTCTGCCGTGTGTGAAGCCCGGGGCGGAAGTGGCCCTGGCACCTGGAACTCGAGATGGCCAAGTGACTGACGTGTCACCCGGTCCCCTAAGTACCACTGCCAACCGAAGGCCGACTCCAACAGCACCCTGCTGGCTGTAACAGCTCTGCTTCTGGCCAAGTACTCTGGCTCTGGCCTCGCCCCTCTCCAAGGATCCCAATTGACCTGCAGCAAAGACAAGCAGGCAATGCAGGCAATTGATCAGCGACAGCATTAAAGTCAGAGAAAGGAATGCGCATAAGAAGTTTCATGTTCTATGTCATACCTGTGAAGCCCTAAGCTCGTCCAAGTACAGTCTAAAGGCATTGAGGTCGCCTCTCCCCTCCTTCTTCCCCATGTTGGACTTGCTCCATATCAGCGCGCGGGGAAGGGTGCTCAAGTCCGGGTGCTTGCATTGCGGCGGATACATCCGCAGTACCTCGTAAGCCCAAAGCTGTGCAATGTTTAGACCAGAACAAACGTTAGTCACAGGATATGTAACATCTGAAATTGAAGCAGTCAAGCGAGCTAAGCAATCAAATAAACAAGCATAATTGAAATTGTGTTGTGCGAAGGGTTAGAATTATACCTCCCAAGCTCTCCAGTAGCCAGTAGTGCTCTGACCCGTCCTCGACGAGTCACCAAAGAAGTGGTACGCGGCACTCAACGCCGCACCGCCCCAGTCAAAGCGTGAGGTCGTCCTCAAGTCCCTCAACGCCGGCAAATAGGAGAGATGCACTTTGCTCCGTCTGTTTGGGTACAAAGTGGCACCAAACAGGTATAACAAGTATGCTCGGGCCATCTGCTCCGCCTCCCAGTCATTGGTCACCTTCTTCTTCAGGTACCCCGCGAACTGGTCATACCGTGCCATCCCCTCTTCGATCTTGGGCGCCTCGCCAAGAAACCACTCTAGTGCAGCCCGATCCTTTTGGATCCCTGAGTCGAACGGGATAGGCTCTCCTCCAACCCTCAACCCGGTGATCGCCGCAAAGTCTGCGGGCGTCATCGTCATCTCCTCAGGAGGTAGGTGGAAGGTATTGGTGGTATCCCTCCACCTCTCTGCAAGTGCAACCAGGACCGCGTGATCGACTCTCGCCCGTGTCAGCGTCTGCACAAACTCTCCGAAGCCCGCCTCGTCTACCAACCTCCTCACTCTCTCTGGTAAAGCCTCGTAAAGCTCCAAGGACCTACACGCGCCCCCAAAGCCACGGATGTCCCTCGGACTCGCTCCTACCTGTTTCAAATGCAAAGACAAGCAGCAAAGGATATTATCAGTATGCAGGGATTTCATTTTCAAGTTCTAGGTAATCAATGAAGCCTACAGCACATGTTTGGCTCAGGCTGTTGCACACAGGATGTGGGGAATATCTCGTCATGCCATGATTCGACCTCAGAGTGTGGTGTGTTGTTCTAGATTCTCGTGCATACAGGGTTTTCATTTTCAAGTTCTAAGTAATCAATGAAGCCTATGGCGTGTGTTTGGTTCGTGTTACTTCATGCAAGGCATATGTCACTCATGGTGTATTGTTTTGGCGTGGTTTGGCACATGAATACCACATGCAATTCTAAGTTCAAGTCTTTTCAAGCGAGTATCAAAATCTAGCTACAACAAGCGTGGTATCGAAATTTAATTGCAAAGGGAGTTTTTCTGGGAATGTACCTCCATCCAAGTGCTAGCAATGTGAGCTTGGGGGTCCCTCAACACGAGCTCGTCGTCATAGTCCTTCTGTAGCGGTACGTAAGCCGCAAAGCCCGACGGCACGAACAAGTGTGGCATGGGAGGCACGTACGCCTCCGCTGAAAAACCGAGGCGTCTCGTGTTCCTCGCCTCTGCCACCGTTGTCACTCTAGGCCCCTGCGCCTCCGCTTCGGCCCTCTCCTCGGCCTCAGCGTCCCTCAAAGGCTCCTCTCTCTCCTTTCTCTCTCTATCGGCCCTCTCCGCCGCCTCCGATGCCTCAATGGCCCGGGCACGTTCCTCTCTGGCCTTCAAGACTATTTCCCCAATCAGGGGGTTATCCTCAAGAAGCTTCGCCAATGTCTCGTCACTCAAGAACTCGGCGACGTCGTGTTTTGTGATCGGCCTATGACTTGACGACGTCGCCGCGGGCCGAAACAAAATGTCTTCTTCTTGGAACGGCACCTCCGTGGTCTCCTCCTCAACAACAGCCTCTTTCCCCCTTGACAGGTCCCTCGGCGGCAACCCAATCAACTCAATGCCATCATCTCCGGCCCCACTGCCACTATTATCACTGGCTTCAACCCTCGCGCGAGACTCCTCTTCTGTCGCGCGAGGCTGCTCTCTGTTACCGCTGCTCCCTGTAGCTTCTGAGTCCACTCCGGCCATCACCGACCCTTCCACTGCCATGCTCAATTCCAATGGCTCGACAGCAGCCTCTACTTCCTCAGCCCCCACAATCGCGCGAGCCTCCGGCTCTGTCGCGCGACTGTGCTCGCCACCACCGACCTCCTGCTCGCGGCCGTGTACGCCATCTCCGCCGCCTGTTACCGTTGCACCGACGTCTGTGCTAACCTCTGTTGTTGTTGGATCGCTTTAATCAACACCCATGGGCCCTCCTCGGTCCTCGGGTCGATCAATAACCTCACCTCTGCCTCCTTCATCCCCGTAGTCTGCCATGGATGCGTAGTCACGTGTGGGTGTGATTATTTTATGGATGAATCGAGGTTTGGAAGGGTTTGAGAGGAGAGATGAGAGTATGAGAGGGTTTCAAAGTTTTGAAACCACCGAGTACTGTTTTCTGTAACGTCCCCGCGGTGTTTAAACGATTGAAACAGGTTTGGGCCGGGTCTGGGCCTTACCAGATCCAAGCCCTAACCAGGAACGCTCGCGCGAGTGTTCTCAATAGTCGCGCGATGGTTCGTTTGGGCCTCAGGCCCTGTCCAGATTCTAGGCCTGGCCCGATCTCATTTACCCCACTTGCGGGCCTCTGAAGCCTTGATTTGTTCTTATATTAAAATTAAGGGACAATATGAAGGTTTTGCCTGCATCTCGAGGAATTTTATATCCCCAGCGACGATCCATCCGTCCAATTTCAAATCAGCGACGATCCATCCGTCCAATCTCAATTCAGCGGCGATCCATCCGTCCAATCTCAATTCAGCGGTGATCCATCCGTCCGATTTCAATTCAACGACGATCCATCCGTCCAATCTCAATTCAGCAACGATCCATCCGACCAATCTCAATTTAGCGACGATCCATCAGTCCGATTTCAATTCAGCGACGATCCATCCGTCCAATCTCAATTCAGCGACGATCCATCCGTCCGATTTCAAATCAGCGACGATCCATCCGTCCAATCTCAATTCAGCGACGATCTATCCGTCCGATTTCAAATCAGCGACGATCCATTCGTCCAATCTCAATTCAGCGGGGATCTATTCGTCCGATTTCAAATCAGCGACGATCCATCCGTCCAATCTCAATTCAGCGGCGATCCATCCGTCTAATTTCAAATCAGTGGCGATCTATCCGTCCGATCTCAAATCAGCGACGATCTATCCGTCCGATCTATCTTTTGGTGCACGGAATTTTTATATACTTGCTTGCATTTTCCATTTAATTGGCTTTCGGGCGGATTTGGTGGGTGTCTAGAAATCTTTGACGTTACCCGTACCAATCAATGGTGCTCTGCGTGCCGTCAAAGAGGGACTACTGTAGACACCCCAATCTGGGTCTCCCGTTTGTTTTACTTTATTTTTCAGTTTCTTGTTTCCCCGATGATGAGATTGGATCAACAGGCTTGAATGTGGAATGGATTGGACTTGGAGCCCTTCTTGAACTCTTTTGAACCCCTAAAACCTTCAGTCAAAACCCTAGCCGAGGTTTGACTGTCGCGCGACACTTCTTGTACCTCGCGCGACAGTCAGCTTGCCAGGTGTGGGTCAAAGTCAAAGTTTGACTGTTGACCCTCGCGCGATGGTCTCAAACCCTCGCGCGATGGTTCCACCTGTCCCCATCATCTTAATCCAGCTGGATTTGTGATCATCAGGGCCACATGGGCTAGAACCCCGTTTTCCTTGGCTGAACAGCGTTCTGGCAGGCTAGGATGCACCACCCTCACAACCACCCCCACTCACCTTGGTGGCACATTTCTCCACCATGCAAGAGTGACCAACCTTGTTGGCTGGTTACTTGGCCAAGTTTTCCACTCCCCTTGTGCCACTCACTCCTCCTATAAATACCCCCATTGGTTGTTCTTCCAAAGGGTTGGGAAAAAAAGGTTACGAGATTACAAATTTTCATAAAAATCACAAGGTTATTAAATCTAGCAAAGTCACTAACCTCAACCAATTCCTAGTCTTTCAAATCCACTACACTACCTTGCAAGGCCACATCACTCCATTCAATCCATTCCAAAAGCCATTCAAGCAAAGGTATAAAAATTACTTGTTCCTGTCTTGATCCCTGAGGGGGGCTGACAGGGCCAAGGCTGGTAATCAATACCAGTCCTGGCCCTAAAGTCAGCAGAGTTACAAGAACCTGTAACCAGCCAAACCCTCGCGCGATGGACCCAAACACTCGCGCGACATTTCTGTCTGCAAGAGATTGGCCCACGTGGGGAAGGGAAGCTGGTTATTTCTTGTTTTATTCATGGTCATCTCTGTTTTGGTTTTAATTTCCATATATAGATCACTGTTATGCATGATTAAAACAAGTCCAGTTTCCTAGTTCTTTATTTTAGTCAGCCTGTTTGCCCTGAGGATTTTCCTGGATTTCTCAGAATCCCAAACATGCAAAGCAACTCCTGGGAGTCCAATCGAAACCCTCGCGCGAGTCTTCCACTCTGTCGCGCGATGGTTCATTGATTTCCAGTGGCTGCCCTTGCATGGTTAACTTGGTTTTAAATGGTCTTGTCCTTAGCTTGCTGCTTCAGTCAGTCTGGAATGCCCTTGGGATGTCTTTGAACATGTCTCAGAGCCCCAAGCATGCAAAGCAATTCCTGGAAGTCCAGTCAGAACCCTCGCGCGAGTATTCCACTCTGTCGCGCGACGGTTCACTCATTTCCAGAAATGGCCTTTGCATGGGCAACTAGGCCTTAGGCCTCTGCTTATTCCCCCACTGTTTAGGGGTTGCTTTTCCATTTGCTTCTGTTGGATTGTAATAATTGATTGTTTTCCAGTACTTATGAACTGCTTGGTTTGCCTCTTGGTTGTGCACTGGTCCTTCCAGAGCCTAGAAGGGGATAAAATTCAAACTATTGGTGAAACACGAACTCTCACGCGAGTGTATGGGTTTGTCGCGCGACGGTTCGCTTGCATGCAGGTTGATCCATGCATGCAAGTTGGCCACTGTGTGTGACAAAATCATACCAAGCACTGTTTTGGGTGTTTTATTGATATTTTGAACTTTGTCTCATTTATTTCCTTAATATTACATCCATCCATGCTATTCATCACATCTTGCAAAACGTGTTACAGTTTTAATCCCCGATTAACTGTTCCCCCGCCGTAATTGGCTAAAATCTGGTTAATAAAAGAAGAATCGTAAATATTTTCAAAATGCTCAAGTAGAGACCGATCTCCGGATTGGGCGAGAGGGGTGCCTTAAAAACCCTTCCCCTCTCGTAACCTGGCTCCCGAACCCAGATATGGTTATGACGGACTGGTGCCTTCACTTTTTCAAATCAAAATAGCGCGGCAGGTGCTTCGAAATACGGTTCCTTGGGTGTCGGACCTTCAAAACCCGAGTGGCGACTCTATATTTTCGAGCGCTTGCCTCTCCGCTCGCGATCCCTCGATTCCCGCGAGGGCCCTTGCCCTGAAAGTTCATCGGAAGGGGAACGGAATCCCTTCTCCGAGGGCATGCTGCCCACAAGGCTCTTCAGTTTGTCCCTCCTCCGCCTCCGGCGTCAATGAGATCCACTTCCTTGATGTCTAAGGAGGATTTAAAGAATGCTCGGGCCAGAGATTGGGCAGCCTTGCTTCTTCAGGCGGGGGACTTTATGGAGTACTGCCGTCTCTTCTTGGCTCCTCTTGCTGCACCTCCGGCTGCTCCTATTTGGTCTCGGGCCCCTTCCTTCGTCTCCTTCCACTCGGATGATGGAGAGGAGGAGCGCTTGGCGCTTACTCCTTGTTCGACCCAGCTTTACACACTGCCAGCCGGGGTCTCATAGGTACCACTTTGTTTTCGGGTTGCCTTTCCCTGCTTTGTATCGTTGTATCTTGTGCTTCAATGCTTAGTTTGTTTCCACAGGTGCCTGCTAAGATAGTACAGGAGTGGCTGCACGCTTATTAGAGTGCGGAGGCTTTGGTCCGAAGGCAGCATCACTGGAATCTTGAGGTATGGTCTTTTCTCATGCATTCCATTTGCTTTTGCATCTTCTCTTGAATTTGTGTGTTTACATGCTTGTCCTTGCAGCTTGAGGCTAAGCGAGTACCAGTTGCTGGTAGAAAGGATGTGGGAGCCAGTGAGCAGCCCTTGTCTACATCCCAGAGGTCGTCTCGGAGACGCTGTCGTGATTAGATTTAGGATTTTCTCTTTTCCTGTCTATAGTTAGCAAAGAGACAAGTAGAAACTGTATTCTGTATAGTGAAAGCAACCACAATGATGATTTTGTAACCAAGCTTTTGTTTATGAAATGAGAAAAGCTTTTCATGCCCCTTGAATGCCTTAAGTATGCATGTGATAGTCGGAACATGGCTTCTTGAACAAGTAATTGCTGTTTTTACCCAGAAATTTTTATGAAATGAAATATCAGCCGAGGAATTGATTACGCGGCTGAGGAATTGATGTTGCGACCGATGAATCCATCCTTCGGCCGTTACCTCTATTTTCCAAAGGGAGCTAGATTTCGTTTTAGCCAAGTGGCTTCCTCCTTTCTCTTCCTTCTTATGCTTGGTTTTGACTTTGCCATATCCTATAGCCTTATTGCCAATTTCAGGAGTTTTTGAGATATCTTGTTTGTTGTGTCAATGACTCTTGAGTCAGAGGGGATGAACGATGGTTCATGTGTCTTTTGCTTTTGTCAATCCCTCGAGAGAAACATACTCATCTTTTGCGAGCTCAATACGCAGGGTTAGCTACACCCATCATTGAGTACAAATCTTTTGATACATTTTATTCACTCCAAATGTTTGGGCCTCATCTCGAAGCGAGATTGCCTACGTATCCCATTCAGGGAATCAGGCCTTTTACGTAGTTCCAAAATCACCACCTTTGAGGTTGGGTTTACACTCTTGGTTTTTCTTCTCACGTGCTCTTGATCTTGCCTAGGTTACCTAATGGAGGTTGAGTCCCTAGCGAGCTTTTCTTTGAATGCCTTAATTTTTGCCTAGGCTGCATTTTTTGGTTTTCTTGCCCTAGTAGGCTTTGCTCTTACTTTTGCTTGGGTTGCTTGGGTTACCCAACGAGCATTTCTCTCAAGAGGCTTTCTGTACTTTGAAGAGGAATTTGGCGGAGATATTTTTATAAATCTCCTTTGTATTTGTACCTTCGTAATAGGCAAGCTAACTCTAAGTGTTCTCACGGAAATAATGTCTTATTTCTAAGTTTTGACAAAAACCTAGTTCTAGCGACTAAAGCTCATCCTTTCTTTTCCTTTTGTCATTGACACAAAGAACTTGATCCTTTACGGTTTCCCTTATTTGGCAATGAGATGATAGCATAAGGCAACTGCAATTCGAATAAGCATAGTCTAGAAAATGAAACAGGAATTCACTTAGCAGAAATAAAATGCCCAAACAGGGGCCCAAAATATGTTCTAGTTTGATTTAGAAAATGAAAGTAATGTTTCAATGTTTTTGCCATGTCATAACTTCTCAGCTACTGCAGCATGTCAGGGTCATTTTCTTTGCTTTTTGAAACTTTATACTCTTTTCCACCCTCTTCTTTGCTAAACAGAGCCTTTGAACTGGGTCCATCTTTGAAGCTTGCATGGTGGCTACCTCCTTGAGACATGAGCAGTCCCCAAATAGAAATGTTAGCCTGGGCTTTTACCACCTCTTCTTCCTTCTTGTTAACTGAGCAGTCGTTAGCTACTTCCACTTGATTGAATAGTGATGCTAAGGAGATTTCATCGAGCGGATCATCATATTCTCCTTCCATTTCGTTAAAGTCTCCTTCCCCTGTTCGGTATGGATCAGTGTATATGAGGTCTAGACCTTCTTCTTCTTCTATCCACTGACTATAGTCACATTCTTCGTAGGGATTGACCCACGGCTGCATTTGGAATTCCTCAACTTCTTCTATAAGGTTGATTGTTTCCTAGACAATTGGAGGCATGGGATTCTTGGACGATTGATGGGTACCACTATTTGGGCAAGCTCGAAGCGGGCATGTCTTCTCATCATGATGACCCTCTCCTTTTCCTTCTTCCTATTCTCAAATCATATGCGTAGCCATTCGTCATCCTCTACAAATGGAATGTCGGGATCCTCCAAATTGTGTTTTGCCCAAGAATGTTCTTTCCATTTCCTTAGCTTTTCCTCCTTTGCTTGCTCTTCTTCATCACTCATGTCGGGATCAATTACTTCTGATTGATCGGACTCATCATTTTCTTCTTCCTCCATCATGAAACACTCATCTTCCTTTGGGAAGGTCAAGGTTGGCCTAGCTTGGGTGCTTTGGACAATGTATTGGCTAGGGTTGTATACGAGGTTGTGAGATAGGGTTATGAGATTGATGTTTTGGGGTGGTTCGGTATGAGGTGGTTTGGTTTGTGCATCAGGTTATGGAGGTTTTATGATTCGGCTATCAATGAGGTCTTGAATGTCATGGCGAAGATGCATGCAGTTGTCTGTCTCGTGCCCAGAGTGTTGATGGTAGGCACACTGTTTGTTGGGGTCATGGTTTGGGCCGTAAGGTGGACGAGGAGATGGTTTGTTCAAGAGTTTGAGATGCCCTTGACGGTTTAAAATGGTTAAGGCTTGGGAGAGAGTCATGTAGAGAGGACTGAAGTTGCGGCAAGGCCGGTTTGAGCTTCGGGAAGGGCTGGCTTGGAAAGGGTCTTGTGGTGAGGATGAGTTAAGAGCGTTTACGAATGCATGAGATGTACGGCTTTGGAAGGCTTTCTTAGGTGGAGGAGCTTCTTCTTTTCCAATTAGTCCCAATTTGATCCCTTCTTCAATCTCCAACCCAGTGGCATGCAGGCACTTGAAATCTGTGATAGCCTGTGTGTAAATATGCTTGCTTGAGATACTTGGATTGCAGATTCTTGACAACTATCCTTACTTGATCTTCCTCAGAGGGGCGATTCTTCATTTTGGCAGCCTTTTCTCTCCATCTAGCCACAAAGGTAACGAAGTCTTCATTTGACTCTTGCTTGGTCATCTCCAAATCTCGAGTGGTTAACTCAACTTGGACATTGTATGCATATTGCTTGACAAAAGCATTGGCGATTTCTGGCCAAGTGTGGTAATGCACAAATTCCAGAGTGAGGAACCAATCGAGGGCACTTCCAGTGAGGGTTCTTTGAAACAACTGAGCAATGAGCTCATCATTCAAGCTCATCGGCTTCAGGGTGTTAATGGCATGACGGACATGGCTGGTAGGGTTACCGGTTCCGTTGAACTTCTCGATGTTTGGCATTTTGAATCTTTCAAGCAATTGAGAATCTGGAAAGAGGCACAGTCCTTCAAAGTCCAGAATTTGGCCCCCTTGTGAACGAGCCAGAGCATGTTTGATTTCTTTGACTTGCTTAGCCAATTCTGGATTCTCTATTGTTATTGCTTTAAGTGCATTCTCATCTTCTACTGATTTTTCTTCGTCTTCAGCATCTTTTGCTGCTTTTTCTGCTAGTAGAGTAGTGATTTGAGCTTGAAGATCGGCAATAATGGTGTCGTTGTCTGCCATGGGAATGGGAGGATTGCTTGGTGAAGCTTGGAATTTGGTAGATGATCGGGTTTGCTGAGAAGATGACCATGAAGTCCCTGGAAGTGATTGGGACCGTTGCGGTGAAGGTGTTTTGGCAGGTGAAGACGACAGACGAGACGGCTGCAAAGACCTCTGTTTGGCGTGACTTCGGGTGTTGTAAGAGTATAAAATTGGCTGTGGTTGCTTTCTTGGCTTACCTATTGTGCCTGCTTGAAAAGTAAAATACCTACAAGTCAGTACTTGGTTGTATAGGGTTAGGATTTGGGCTAAAAATCCCAACCTTTCTGCATAGAAAGAGATGTTACAACAACAAATAATATAGGGTGTGAGGAAGAACTTCAAGGCAAAATGTAGGAAAATTCCTTAATCTACGGGTTCCTGTCGTGTTTTGATAAGTTCTATGGCTCTCTAACACATGTAAGGTTTAGGTAGTCTTAGGGTGCTCCGTTGTCAAAGGGCACTAACCCTTCTGCCAGCCCATCAAAGGCGGCGATCGGACGGTTTCCTTTTTGATATACCACTAGGTACAAGTGACTGTAGAGTTTGCTGGAACCCCTAACATAGCCCGTGACATGCCGGGGTATTAGGTGAACTCAACGAGGTTGCCTGCTCGATGCATATGATAAAAGAATTAAACGAAGCATGTGTTAGTCTTATGTCAAACTTTCTGGTTATGGCTCTCACGTCCCCATTAGAGTCGCCAAAAACTGTAGACACCTCCCTGAAGCGGGGCATCGCCATACAGATTGATCGTTGCTGTTTGATTGGTTGTTTGCTACATAAACCAAGATCGTGGATATTCCCATGGCTAGGAACATCGCCACACGATAGTGGTTATCATCAAAATAGAGTCGCCACCTAGTTTAAGAAAACTAGGAAAAACAGATAGAGATTCTGGGCACGGGAGCCAAAGGTACAATGAGGGGAAGGTGTTAGGCACCCCTCTCTGCCCAGTCGTGAGACTGGCCCATAATTGCTCGATATAAGATTAACGCATGCTTTATGTAATTCTAGCAAGTAAACTGATTAATTAGCCTTTAAACAGTTAATGGTGTGCCAAGACTGTAATTGAAATCATGCATCAGAAAAGCAGAATAAAACAGGTTGTCCCAAGGAGATGGATCCCGTGGCCGGTGAATAGATGTCATGGCCGAGGGATCCTCCTAGTTTGATGTACCGGCCGATGGATCGAAGACCTAGCCGATGTTCTTCCTCACACCAGACCAGACGATTAACAGATAATTAAAAAGCTACGATTAAGCTAAAAAATAGAAAATAAATCGAACCAGAAGCCCCTGGGCCTCACCACCTTGATCCCTCAGTGACTTGATTGCTTCGGATTGAATGGGATTGACTGATTGCTTCTCGAAACCCTAGGGTTAGGGTTTGAACTTCGGGGTTGGGATCATCGGATTGTGGCCACCTTCGGGAGGTTAGGGCTTTTGTAGAAGGGATTTAAGAGTATACATTGACAGAGTTTCGTGGCTTGAAAGGGTGTATCAACTTGTTAATTTCGGAACCCAAAGGCCCTTTTATATAGGCATAGGGATGACACACTCCAACCAATCAAAATCGAACGATTGAATTGGAGTTATAAGGCAACACGAACTCCTCATGGTAATCTCCAAACGTGGCCCGAATGCATCAGGATTTGGCTGCTAGGGTTTTGTGATCGGATCAAACGAGTGACAGAACGTTCCAGAATCTGGAAAATAGACAATCTAGCGGCCGAGCAAAGGATCTAGCGGTTGAAGAATTGATGTTACGGCCGAGGAATGATCCTGGCGGCCGGCTAATTGATCTCTCAGGGAGATTTTCAAGCAACAGGCTTCACGGGTGAAGAAATGATGTCGAGGCTGTGTGATCAATGTCACGGCCGAAAGATGGATTCTCCTAGGATACTGTACTTCTGTCTGAAAGGCTATTTGGCTCTGGATTGGATCCTCTAAGTGGCTAAAAGTTCTCACCGAAAATCCTAAGGTTCACAAGAAGTCAATCAGCAATCACTGTATCCATATCATCATCGAGATGGTCCCCAAGGTGGGACTTGAAATAATCGTTAGGCCAAATTGGGGTGTCTACAGCGAAGGCCAATATGGTGGAGCACGGCCAGTCTTCGGGTGCGAAGAGGAACCAAAATGACAGGCGTTCTGACAAGCGGTCTGACAAACAATCTGGTAAACAGAAGGACAAAGGTGTCAATCTGGGCCCGAGAGGTGGTGTTGCCAAGAAACCCAAGGAGAAATTTCAGGGTAAATGCTTCAACTGCAACAAGTTCAGGCACAAATCCTCGGAGTGTACGAAGCCACCTAACCCTCGCGCACAAGCGCATTTGGCTCAAGTGGAGGCTGGGATGTCTGACATCAATCTCTCGGCTATGGTATCTGAAGTGAACATGGTTGGTTCAAATCCGCAGGAATGGTGGATAGACACTAGGGCTACACGCCATATCTGTTGCGACAGGCAGTTGTTCACTACCTTCGAGCCGGCTGCTAACGGTGAGAAGTTGTTTATGGGGAATTCAGCTACCTCGGATGTTGCGGGGCAAGGGAAAGTGGTCCTGAAGATGACTTCGGGAAAAGAGTTGACTCTGAATAATGTGTTGTTTGTGCTAGATATTCGCAAGAATTTGGTGTCTGGTTCTCTGCTGAGCAAGCACGGCTTCCGTCTGGTTTTCAAGGCGGATAGGGTTACTCTGACTAAGGCTGGAATGTACGTAGGGAAAGGTTATATGACTGATGGTCTATTCAAAATGAATGTAATGACTAAAATTCCCTATGAGAATAAAATGAAATCCCCTGTTGCTAATGTGCTTGAGTCTTCCAGTTTATGGCATGGTAGACTAGGTCATGTTAATTATGATTCATTGCGTAGGTTAATTAACATGGACCATATTACAGCTTTTCAAATTAATAACAAACACAGATGTGAAACATGTGTTGAGGCTAAGATGCCAAGATCTTCTTTCAAATCGATAGAAAGAAATACTGAGCCGTTGGATCTAATCCATACAGATGTGTGTGATTTGAAATACATTCAAACACGGGCAGGCAATAAGTACTTCATCATGTTTATCGATGATAGTACCAAGTTTTGCTATGTATACTTGCTAAAGACCAAGGATGAAGCCCTGGACAAGTTCATTCTTTGCAAGAATGAAGTTGAGACTCAACTTAATAGAAAGATTAAGATGTTGAGAAGCGATCAAGGTGGTGAGTATGAATCACCGTATGGTGGATTCTGTGCCCAACACGAAATCATTTACCAAACCACTACACCATACTCACCTCAATCCAATGGAATCGCTGAGCGCAAAAATCAGACTTTGAAGGATATGATGAATGCTATGTTGATCGGTTCTGGGCTACCTCAGAACATGTGGGGAGATGCAATTCTCATTGCTAATTATATCCTCAACAAAATCCCTCGCAAGAAAGTGGACAAAACCCCTTATGAATTGTTCAAAGGTAGGACGCCTACCTACAATTACTTACGAATGTGGGGGTGTCTTGCGAAGGTGGCCGCACCTCCTCTGAAGAAGGAAAAGATAGGCCCAAAAACCGTGGACTGTGTGTTCATTGGTTATGCAGAAGGTAGTAGTGCATATCGGTTTCTTGTTTATGAATCAAACATATCCGATATTCACAAGAATACTCTCATGGAATCTAGGAATGCAACATTTTTCGAGCACATATTTCCTTATAGATCCATTGGAGAGTCAAGTTCGGCAAAGCGGACTTTGAGAACTACTGGTGAGAGTAGTTGTGACCAAGAAGAAGAGGTTGAATTTGAGCCAAGGCATAGCAAGAGGGCTAGGACTTCTACTTCTTTCGGTCCAGACTTTCTAACTTATCTATTAGAAAGCGAGCCTCAGACATTCAAAGAAGTTGTTAGCTCTCCTGAAGGTCCATTATGGAAAGAGGCTATCAAAAGTGAGATTGACTCCATTCTGCAAAACCATACATGGGAACTGGTGGATCTACCGCCAGGCAGTAAGCCCTTGCGTTTCAAATGGATTTTCAAGAGGAAAATGAAGGCAGATGGGTCAATAGATAAGTACAAAGCTAGGCTTGTTATCAAAGGATATAGACAAAAAGAAGGCCTAGATTACTTTGATACTTACTCACCTGTGTCCAGGATAACATCCATCCAGATGATCATTGCGATTGCTGCATTGCAAAATCTTGAGATACATCAGATGGATGTCAAGACAGCTTTTCTGAATGGCGACTTAGAAGAGGAAATCTACATGGAACAACCTGAGGGTTTTTCTACGCCAGGACAAGAAGGGAAAGTCTGTAAACTTGTTAGATCTTTGTATGGTCTAAAGCAAGCACCGAAACAATGGCATGAGAAATTTGACAATGTTATGTTGTTAAGTGGTTTCAAAATCAACGAATGTGACAAGTGTGTATATGTCAAAGACACAGCCAATGGCTACGTGATTTTGTGTCTCTACATTGATGACATGCTCATTGTAGGTAGTAATGATAAGATGATCAAGTCTACTAAGAACATGCTGAATTCTAAATTCGACATGAAAGATATGGGCCTTGCAGATGTAATTCTGGGGGTCAAGATCACCAGAACATCTGATGGACTCGCTTTGTCTCAGTCTCATTATGTTGATAAGATTCTTGAGTGGTTTGACAAGTTTGGTACAGAGATAGCACGTACCCCTGTGGATTTAAGCCTCCACTTATCCAAGAATATGGGGGAAGGTGTGTCTCAATTGGAGTATTCTTGGATAATCGGGAGTCTCATGTACTTAATGAGTTGTACAAGGCCTGATATAGCTTACTCGGTGAGTCGATTGAGTAGATACACGAGTAATCCAGGGCTTGATCACTGGAAGGCGATAGTTAGAGTGCTACGCTATTTGAGGTATACTCGTGATCTGGGACTGCACTATACCAAATATTCGGCAGTACTAGAAGGGTACACTGATGCAAATTGGCTATCAGACATGAAAGACTCAAAATCCACGAGCGGATATGTCTTTACACTTGGTGGTGCAGCAGTCTCTTGGAAATCTTCGAAACAGACGTGCATTGCACGTTCAACAATGGAATCAGAATTCATTGCTTTAGATAAAGTAACTGAAGAGGCAGAATGGCTATGCCATTTTGTAGAGGATATTCCAAGATGGCCAAAACCTGTGCCTGCAATATGCATTCATTGCGATAGTCAATCGGCTATTGGAAGGGCACGGAGTAACATGTATAATGTTAAGTCTAGACATATACGACGTAGACATAATACCATTAAGCAAATGCTCTCTAGTGGGATTGTCACTCTTGACTATGTGAAATCAAAGGACAATATTGCGGATCCACTGACCAAAGGGTTAAATCGAGAGTTGGTTAATAGTGCATCGAGGGGAATGGGGCTAACGCCTACTACGCTCAAGTTACCGTGAAGGAAAACCTATCCTAGCTGACTGGAGATCCCAAGATCTAGGTTCAATGGGACAACCTACTCACGAATAACAGAGAATGATCACTAAGGAGATATGCTCTCCTACCCATTCCTATGGTGCGAAACAGTGATACCTGCAAATGGAAACAGGTTAAGCGTTGCCTTTTAATGACTCTTATGTGCTGGAATGCCAGGCGGGGTATAGCAGGATACCCTTTATAAGAAGGTCACCTATGTGAGTATGAAGTGGGGCCGCTTCTATGAGATTTTGGAAGGCAAAATTCTCAAGAAAATAATTGTAGAACCAGGCAGGGGTGTCATGGCCAAAATGAACCCAACAGTGAGAACTAAACTACGTTAGGAGAAGCTCCTGTGTGAAGTCTATGACTCAGTTTACACCAACGGCAGAACAGTTCAAGACATTACGTTCACTGGTCAACCAGTAAATCCGATGGGCTTTTACGAGGGAAGGTTCAAAGCCAAAAGCTACCTATCCTATGCAGGAATTATTCGTTCTCCTCTCTCTCCAGCGTCTGCATTAGGTATGGTCCCAAGTCCATTCATGTGGGGGACTGTTGGAAATGTGAATGGCCTGGGGGGGTTAATTGGCATGCCCAAGCCAATAACTCTCCCATATTCATGGTGGGAGTTTTTCCCCTCTTCATTGTGGGGGTTACTCACCTATTCATTAGGGGGTTTATTCCCCATTCATTCTGCCATTTACTCCACGTATTGAAGGCTAGGCAGCATTACTAGGGTCAAATTCTGCCTATATAAGGAGCATCTCATTACATAGTTCTTCACAAAATCACACAAGAGTTCACTAGCATTCTGATACAGTGTGAGAGAGAGACAAACACTGAGTTAGTTCGCCAAGACGTTCTTCGGTGGTGTTCCGACGTTCGTGGTCCGAGCCGGATCAATCCTGGGAGATAGACACCGAGTAACCTCAACACCCTCCGATAGGCGGTGAATCTGTTTTAAGGATACCGTGTGAAACACGGGTTTCGGTTCACGAATCCATTTTGTATTTCGGTTTGCATTTCAGTTTCTGTAATTTCATTATGTTGTAATTCTGTTCATGTGTAAATGTAATAGAATTCGTATTCTGGATTTCCGATTGAAACATTTTGTGCAACATAAGCTACCTGTATGTCATATTTTCCAACGCTCTTGATACATATGTGTAAATCATAACTCAAAAGCGGCCGTCCAGATAAATCCTAGATAAAAAATACAGGACACATAAGAAATAGCGAAGTTTGAATAAGAAAAATAATAGTATGACATATAACAAAAAGTAAGACATATGCGCATGAATTTTTCAGCAATTTTCAAGATATGTTATCAACAATTGAGGAGGAACTCCATTCAAACGTTTGTCTGCTTGAAGAGCAAAGAACCGTTGGGTGTAGGGAGAAAAATAAAAGTATAATGTCCAAAAGAAAGAACCAATCATGAATTAAAACAGCTCTTATACCATATGGAGTGACTGGCATGGCCATGAAAATCCATGTAATCCTCAACATCCATCTAAGTTATAAACATTAAGCAAATCTTCTTAGTGAAATTGATCAAATATAGAAACAATCAATTACATATTAACTCCAAATAGTCCCCACAGATTTTAGGGGGAATCACTGATCAGTGGGGAAAGGGGCAAAAAATGCCCAATACATGGTGTACTTTTTCGGAATTCTAAAGTTATGGGAAGGAGACAATTAATTGCCAATACATGAACTTTCTAACGTATAAGGACAAAAATACCCCTTCTCTGTCAGATTGGCCCTACTACACCAGCAACCCCTACCCACGACTAGAACGACAACGTTTTAGTTTTAAAAAAAATTCTTACCATCAATTTGCAATCCTATGGAACAGAAACGTGATTATGAGAGTTCTAGAGACAAAATTTGATTATGTCTCTTTAGAATAATATGATCAGAATAACAAGATCTTCACACCCGTTCAAACGGAGTGAAAATTTGAGCACTTAATTTTTTTGAGACCGTTTATATATTAAAAAATATGGTTAAAAAATTAAGTGCTCCAATTTTTAATTCGTTTGAACGGGTGTGGAGATCTTATTATTCTGATCATATTATTCTAAAGAAACATAATCAAATTTTGTCTTTAGAGCTCTCATAATCACGTTTCTACTTCATAGGATTGCAAATTGATGGTAATGATTTTTTTTAAAAACCAAAACGCTGCCGTTTTAGTCGTGTGAGTAGGGGCTACTGTGCCATGGAGCCCCCGGGTACCAATTTACTCGAATTGAAGGAGCAACTTATTTTTATACAACGAGCAACTTATTTTCATACAACGAGCAACTTATTTTCATGCAACTTATTTCTAGCGGCGGCTGCCGGTGCCCTCGTTGAAGATGGAGGGGTTGATTTGGGGGGCGACGGCGTCGTTTGGGCGACGGAGGTCGAGGGCAAACTCTGAGCATAGGGCGGAAGTCAAACCAGAACTTCCCAAGACTTCCCAGATCTCGCCTCTCAAGTTGAGGTTCCTATGGACTTCCCAATTCTCTCCAATGAAACCCCAAAATCAAATCTAGAAAGGTGGAAAATCAGTCGATTTTAACAGTTTGGGGCATCCATTCTTTCATAGAAAGCAACTAAATTTTTTACAAGGAGTAACATTAGGTAACTTAAAGAGCAACTATTTTATTTTCAGCAAAAAAACATGTTACATGACTTGAACAAGAACCACATGTCATACAGATCAACACACCTTTGTAAAGGGACAACCATTCAGTGAGTTAAAATATAGGTCACTGCTCTTAACAGTCTAGAGCATCCATTCTTACATAGGGAGCAACAAAATTTCTTACAATGAGTAACATTAGGTAACTTAATGAGCAACTATTTTATTTTCAGCAAAAAAACATGTTACATGAGTTGAACAAGAACCACATGTCATACACATCAACACACTTTTGTAAAGGGACAGCCATTCAGTGAGTTAAAATATAGGTCACTGCTCTTAACAGTCTAGAGCATCCATTCTTACATAGGGAGCAACAAAATTTCTTACAAGGAGTAACATTAGGTAACTTAAAGAGCAACTATTTTATTTTCAGCAAAAAAACATGTTACATGAGTTGAACAAGAACCACATTTCATACAGATCAACACACCTTTGTAAATGGACAGCCATTCAGTGAGTTAATAATATAGGTCACTGCCCTTAACAGTCTGGGGCATCCATTCTTACATAGGGAGCAACAAAATTTCTTATAAGGAATAACATTAGGTAACTTAAAGAGCAACTATTTTATTTTCAGCAAATAATTGACTATTATTTGAAGTATAAAAGAGCAAATCATCAATTATAAAAGACTACGTTACGTATTAGTAAAGACCACGCGAACACTGCCCTATCTGCACCAAAAAATTTACCCACACCCACTAGATTCATCCCAAAAAATACGTCGACGGCCAACAACTCCCAAATCATCATTTCTCTGAGGGAAATTGATACTGCAAATCAATACAAATCTATACACAGTAAAACTACAACGGCGACGATCGAGGAGTTTTTTACAAATCGAAAATTAGCCACTCCTACAAATCAAAACCCAATCCCACAAATCAAACCCAAAAATCGATACCTTACGTAGTGCAAACATTTGTTGGTTCTCTGTCTCAAATAAAAAATTCATGAAATCTTTTTGCATCCTTTTTTTGTTTTGTTTTTTATGAGTGAAAAACTGAGGAAATCGGAAGCAATTAACAGGAATACTCCTAGCTTCGTTCTCTACTGCGCTAATCATATGAATGATGGGAACCCATTCCCTCAGATGAAGACGCAAGCTGAACTCCATTGACGCCAAATCTAGTTCGACTCCATTGATGCCAACGCCTTCCTCAACGCCGTCGACGACCTCCTGCCCCTCATTCTGATTTCGTCTCCCGCCTTCGACGATAAGCCCGTCACCGCCTGCCTCGATCGTGCCGACGACCTCCTCCAGCAGTCCATGTTTCGGAGAGAGAGAGAGAGAGAGAGCAACTTAAATTCATACATGGAGCAATTTAAATTCATACACGGGGCAACTTAGGCTCATTCACAGGGCAACTCAGGGAGCAACTTAGGCTCATTCACAGGGCAACTTAAATTCATACACGGGACAACTTAGATCCAAATTCAGTTGTTCTAAAAAACAAAGTGCAATAGTTAGAACACAGACACAGGGCAATGAATTTCTAAAATGGAGCGATTTAAATGAACAACAGGTGCAACAAATGTTCACTAAAGGAGCAATGGTTCACTACAACAAATATGTCAGAGTAATGCCTTTAATTTGATTTGCAGAAAGAGAGAGTAATGCCCCTTTGACGATGACGGCAACGCTGGATACAACCCCGGCCTCGCCGCCTCCCAAAGCTACGACTTTGACACCCCGCTCCCGACGAATCGCCGCAGCCTCCTCTGCCCGTCTACGCTGCCGATGACATCGACAATTCGCAGTCGCCAGAGACTTACGGATTCAGATTGAACCCAAACCCCAATTACTCTCCATCTCCGTTCGAGCCCGAGATTTACAGAGAGAGATGAAATGATAAGAACCCACAACTACCTTAAGATCAACTGATGTGCGATTTGCAGATGAATGAAACAATAACTTTTTTTTTATCTCTGTCCACCTTCCAACTCCATACATGGAAACACCTTCAACCAGCTTTGATACCTCTGAGACAAACCAGTAAATATGGTTCTTCCTGCGGGCTGCGGCTCTTACCCTTATGAGAGAGAGAGAGAGAGGCGTACTCATGGGAAAGGGGAAAAGAAGAGAATTGATTTTAGGGTTTCAATTGTGGGGGTACATTTGACATTTTACCTTGCATTCTCCATGTATTCCGAATTACTTTTTTCCCTTTCATGAAAGGAGCAATTTTGTGAAAACCTCTCCATCACTTGGGGATAAATTGCCCCAAGGGTCACTGAACACGAATTCCCCCCAGATTTTAATTCCTAGTCAAATCCATGAATTGAAAACTTCTAGTCAGCTACACAACTCAAACCAAAGGCCTACACCCCCAAAAATGGCTAAATGTGTAGATTAAACTGAAAATTCTTACCTGTTCACGACATCGCACACAGCCTCCGACCTCACAATCACATCGGAAGAGCCCTGTATTAACATCGAACACAACAAAATCACGATCAATAAACGATTTATAAACTTGCAACGAAGGAAGTAATGAAAACATAATTGCAGAGAGATATTTTTGAAACCCTCTTTGGAAATACCATCGCAATGAAAGTACAATTGCAAATTGATATTTTTGTAAGAGACCATTCAACTCCTAGAATAGAACGGAAAAGCACCAAAAGCATATAAAGAGCAGATACAAGTAGAGGTAATGTTTACCTTGACCAAAGCGGCCTCTTCTGTATTGTCGAAATGCCAAAACTATATAGAGAGAGAGGGCTTTTAACCCATCAACAGATAGGGCTTTTCCACACCTTTATTGCTAATAGTATTTTTTTAAAACCAATCTATTTTTTTACCTCAGAGATCAAGAACACACACAACCATAGCAACTGCTTATCCAAAAAAAAAAACCCATAACAACCCAAAATTGTAAACCAACAAGAGTAGATCTGAAACGAAATCAACTCAGTGCCCAATATTTGGCCAAAAATTGCGAAAGAAAGAGAAAGCAAGAAAGAAAAGACAAAGAGGGACGATGCAGATGAGAGAGACAACCTGTGCATGATAATGGCGGTGATTGTGGCCGGAGATTTGCACTACGCTGGAATGGAGTCGCTGTGCATCAATCTGATGAGAGAGATAGAGGGAGAGATAGAGAGAGAGGGAAAGCGCTCTTCCATCCTCTAGAACCACCTACGCTTAAGAGAGAGAGAGAGAGAGAGAGAGAGGAATAGAGGAAAAGGCAGAAAAATTTGCACACCTAGAGGACGCCAACATATTATTATAAGTACATTACCTGAAAAGACGAAATTGCCCTGGAGGGCATAACCAGGAGCTCTCCAATTGAGGGGCACAATTGGAAAAATCAGCCAAAAAATGGCAAGCCACCCAATTTGCCTTCAACGTTTTTAGTCTTTAAAGCTTTAGATAGATAAGGGAAATATAGGATTTAGTGTTTTCCACTATGAAAATTCAAATAATCAAAAAGTTTTTGACAATAGCCCAATTTGGATTGAATTTCAGAATCAATTCTCCAATGGTCAACGATACAGGTCAAAATAGAATAAATTTACAGACACGAAGTGGATACAAACACAAAGTAGGTTAGGATCGAGAGAGAACACAACAAAGGGATGTATAAACAAACACACTGATTTGATATTAGACTGACTCGATATTACATCGGGGAGGCTTCCTCCTTTTATAGACATAAGGAAGCCACTTGCATACAAAGTACACATAATTGGAACTTACTGTACATCATAACTACTGACACATTAACTATTCATAGCTTACATCATCAAGCCTGCCACACATTTACTTTTTACACTAGCATTTATTTCTTACATGCTATTTTCAACTCTACGTACTACTTTACATTACAAGACACCAGACCAATAATATACAACAGTATAGTACACAGTAAACACCAATTATTTCATGTACAAGTCCGTATTTATATACTTAGCGTGTGTCTGATATAACTCACAATTTCTTGCTTCGGGAAGGAAAATAAAAAATCACACAAAAATCCAACTCATTCACAGATATTCATCTTCCCTCTTTGCTTGTTTTCCTTCCTTTTGGAGAAAAAAAGCTTTCCATACCTCCTCTCAATCATGTTTCTCTACATCCATAATTTCACTCTTAATAAAGTTTTTACATTTAACATTGTATCGTAAATTGATAATGACTAATATCATTACACATATCTAAATTTTTTTAAATATACGGGCACATAGCAGGAATATCGTATTCGTTACATGTCAAAAAGAAGTGGTTGTTGCTTTCCCCTTGGCATCTTGTTTTTCCTTGGAATCATTAGAAAACAGTTGTCCTGATGAAATCATGAAAAGCAACACTACAAGCTAAAAACAAGCAAATCAACAAAGGGCTGAACATTTACAAAAACTAAAAAATAAGAAAAACAAGTTTGGTTTCATTTAGAGAAAAATTCAAAATACCCCCCAACCTTTACACCAAAATTCAATTAGACTCTCAACCTTTTAAAAACTTCAATTTTACTCCCAACGTTATCTTCCGTTAATCAAAATGCCCCCTTCCGTCCGAATGACTAACGAATTTTGTTAAAGGCTCCGTTAAATATCGCCGATCGAATTTTGATGATCCGAGCCGTTCAATGTGTTCAAAACGTAATTTTAAGGATACCCTCAAGAAATCAGCAAAAAAAAATGACCGGGTAGGGCTTCATCTGAACAGTTTTTATTGAATAGGGTAGGGCTTCATCTGAACAGTTTTTTATTGAACTATTCAATAAAAAACTGTTCAGATGAAGCCCGGTCTTTTCTTTTTGCCGATTTCTCACGGGTACCCTTAAAATCACGTTTTGAACACATTGAGTGGCTCGGATCATCGAAATTCGATCGGGACGCTATTTAACAGAGCTTTTAACGAAATCCGTTAGTCATTCGGACGGAAGGGGGCGTTTTGATTAACGGAAGATAACGTTGGGAGTAAAATTGAATTTTGAAAAGGTTGGGAGTCTAATTGAATTTTGGTGTAAAGGTTGGGGGGTATTTTGAAATTTTCCCTTTCATTTATGTAAGTTGTGTTAGAAATATTCATGATCATCTGCATCAATCTTAAGCTTATACCTCATCACTGTCGCTTTGGCGCTGCCTTCACTGCTGTTGAAAATACAGGCAACCACCGTCGCCATGACCATCCATCGTCATTTTCCCCACATTATACTGTGATGATGATTGGTTTTTTGTTGGTGCAAAGGTTTTCAGCGCAAGATCGAATAGGTTTCCAACATGCATCATTTTCGACCACATAAATTGATCATGCATAGTTTATTACACGTTTGTTCATAAATTTTGGTACTTCCAACAGGTCTCCAACAACCACCCAACTCAAATTAGCCTCATCCTTCAAGTTCAAATTATGAGCCTTCATTTTTCGGTAGGAGTTAGGACCGACCAGTACTTTCCTTCCTTAGAGGAGTTAAATTTTTTTTTTTTATCAAGAGATTGAGACAGTTTATTTCATACAATTATAGACACTGCACTAGAAATCGGAAAAAAAAAAAAAAACTTACAATCATAATAGGTGAAAGTATTTAAGAAAGACATAAAAATCAAATTAAGCTGTTGAACTGGGTTAGTGCTCTTATTTTAGTTATGCCATATTTTTGCATCAATATTATTGTGCATGGTGTATACGTGTTTTTACTCAAGCATCGAGGGCTTAAGAAATACTCACTCAAAAAAAAAAGAAAAGAAAAGAATTAAGGAATGAAAATTAATGCCTTTTCACTCTCTAGATATTCAACATATTAAAAGGTATTACACTATGGATTTGTTTGTTTAATAGCACTATCGGTTGAGTATCATTTCTCTGCATTATGTGAAAATAATGTACGTAAATAAATTCCAGAGCGTTAAATATGGTACTCCCTCCGTCCCTTTTTAAGTGTCCTGCTTCGTAACTCCAACTTATTAAAAAGACATCATCATTGTACCTTTCACATCAATTTTTTTCTCCACTTTTCCTATTTACCCATCATCATTACACTTTTACTCACTAATTTTTCAAAATGGAATCTACTTTTAGGGACAAAATAGACAATTCACCAACTTTTACCCACTAACTTTACAAAATGGACACTTATTAAGGGACAGCCCAAAATGGAATACTGGACTATAATAAAGGGACGGAGGGAGTATGTGTTTCAATTTAGTTATTTTGTTAATTAATTACCATATGATAACAGGAAGATTTACATAAAGAGTTCAATGCTAGACTCTTTAGATGTCAAAATCAAATCATTCAGGCAATCCTTTTCATATCAATTTTATATATTACTCTAGCTAACAGAATATTCTTAAATAAATCACAAAATCTGAAAAATTTAGCGTCATTTGTCGCATTCGGAGTCCTTCTCACAAAAAATACCCTTGTGTTACTATATAATATAGAAAAATGTTATATGAACTATGTAGTATAGACAGTTTTTTTTGAAAAGGTAGTACAGACAGTTGAGACCTAGACATTTATTGGTGGCACCCGCCCATTATAGTGAGACTTGCTGCTGGAAATAATTTTTACCCGTGGCGTTGATTTTGACCCATATACTTCGCGTTATTTTCAATTCGACACCCTGTGTTAGATTTTGTCATATCTCTAACAGAAAGTGGCTAGCATGACTCGATTTTCAGATGAGGAGGCATGCATTTCGACCTTGGCCCATTTTCACCTGAAGTGGCATTTTGACTCAACACATAACTCTTCTCTCTCATATCTATTTTCTCTCTCTATTCTGTTCACAAGTGCTCCCAACTTAGGGTTAGTATTTTGAACCAAAAGCCTAACTATGTACCCTACAGTGTTAGAGAATACAGGATTTCACGAATTTGTCTACATCCTTTGACCCTTTCAAGTATTCAGAAATGGGTACCAATTGGTTCGTAATCAATGGTACCATTCTCACAAACACCAGAAAAGGTTCATTTCTCTCTGTGTGTGTGTGTGTCTCCCCCCTCTTTCCTAGCCACCCAAGACATCATCTCTCAAATTGGGTTTTGAGTGTTTTGAACCATTATTAGTGGTTCAGTGTCAGTTGCGATATGAATTCTTGGGATCTTCTTCTTTTTTTTCTTCTTATACTAGAATTGCTCAATTTCCATTGTATTGGTTTGGTATTTAGAGGAATGTTTATGATAGTAATGTCAAACTTGTGGGTGTGATGCCAGGCTTACTTGGTCATTGCATCTCATTTTGGAGGTTTGAAGGGATTAACGGTTCTGAATTTGGGGAAGATATCAAATTCACGCCCAGGCTGTATGAGTCTTCAAATCTTAAATCTAACTGGGAATCAGATGAACGGGCCAGTCCCGGGTTTGTTGGTGATTTAGGGAATTGTGGGGGATTTTCTTGTTTTTTAATCAACTTAGTGGATCTGTTGGTCATCTAAATATTGAGCCATATGATAGGCGCGCAATATCATAGATATAAGCGTCAGTCCGTTCCAGAACACCTTCTTAAAAAATAAGTACTTATTTCATATTTTCAAACTCAAAAATAATATAAATGAAAAATAATTTTTCAATTTTTTTTTGCACAGTATTAAAGATCTCAATGAGATCTTTCAAACCAGATCCATATTGCATATTTTTAGATTTCAATAAGCCCATCATTTTTGAGCTTGAAATTGCCTTCTTAAAAAATAAGTAGGGCAAGTTAGCGCGTTAGAGGCGCGTTTTATCTCATTTTTCATTTGATGCCGTGATTTGTCTTGTTTTTGTATTTTTGTTAGTTTAGCAGGAATAAGACGATTTTACGCCAAGATCGGATTGCAAGGCCTTGAGGCCGGTTTGGACGTCGCCGTGAGAAGTCAATGCGGAGGCGTGAGGCATCGGGTGACGTCGTTGGAGCGTCGGGTGCTGAATGTGCTTGGCAAGGCTCGAATTAGCCACTAACAGAGGCGGTATCGATATAGCCTAGAGCTGTATCGATACAGATGCATCCATAGGCGAATCAAAGCTGCTGGTATCGATATAGCTGAGAGCTGTATCGATACCGAGTGCAACAACGGGAAAAAATTTCAATGTTTAAATTCCGGATTTTGGGGTTTTTGTATAAATACCTCCCGGAACTTCATTTTTAGGGTTCAGATTTTATTTTTGCAGCTTTAGACTACGGTGTTTTTCTTCAGAGCTCTTTTATTTCAAGTTCTCGACGATTCGTTCAAGTTTTCATACTTCGGTAACTCGTTTCAATTTCTGTTCTTTATAAAAGTTGTTCGTTGGTACTCAATTAGTTCATATCTATTGTTTAATTTCCACCTCAAGTAATAGAAGAATGTTTCCAACTAAGGTTTCTGTCGTTTCTTGCTTGATAATGAGTGAGTAGTTGTATAGGTAGGGTCGCGGGGTGACTAGCACACCGTGGCCAGGTCGGTTATGTTCTGCTCCTATTTCAAAATAATAATGAAAATGCAATTTTAGGTTAGTAAAGCACTTTCGTTAGACGAACTTGGACATTATCGGAGCCCATGTGAACTGGGGAATGAGGGACCAAAACTCATTTTTCACTGCGCATGGGTAAACGGCGACCATAAAGGTTCACATCTTTCGGGGTATCTTTTTCTCTTAAAATTCGAACATTTTCAAGAACAATGAATGGAGCAGATAAGTCCGGACTGGTTGCGAGTGCTATGAACCCTACGACTATGCCTTCTTTTTAATTATTTGAAAAAACCAAACAATTCCGTAAGATTAGTTAATCTCAGTATCAAACACAAGGGGTGGCTACCTAAGAGCCAGTTTAAACAGTTAACAACCCGAGTTTTTGTCAGTACACATTACCATCTCTGTGGATTCGACTCTGGTCGTATCGGATATTGTGCTACGTCGGTCTCATCCCTACGCTTGGGACAACCCATTATTTTAGGACTAGGAATCCGCTAAGCACCATGTCAGTTATTTCCATTAGAAAATGGATAGAATCTAACGTCAGGTGTCGAATTTAAAATAAGTACTCCCTCCGTCCCATAAAGTTTGGCACTTTCACTATTCCAGTCCTATAAAAAAATTAACTATATCTTTTAATCCTTAATGTTTTTTATAAGCAATATGGATCTTGTTTGATAGATTTTAATTTGTTCTATTAAACAAAGTTCAAAAAATAGCCTAAAACATTATGAATTGAAAGATATATGCAATTTAAAAATGGCACGCATTCCTGAAAAAGCCAAACTTTATGGGACGGAGGGAGTAGTCAATTACATGTATTTAGTTAAAAAAAACTTGAAGTACATGCTCTTATAAGACATTTATGTCAAAATTCAGAGATTATTCTAAAAAGTGACTAAATTTTTAAGTGATTTTGGACCATCGTCACATTGAGTTCCTTTATCTCACATTATTGTGGGGACATCACAAAGTTAGTAACTGCCCATACCTAGTAAAGAATTTAGAAACATCATCTAATAAGCACTCCGAAAATTCTATGGGAACCAGTGAGATGTGCACCGATAGTGCACATATCAGCGGACGGGGCTTATGACCAGGTCATATACTCCGTATAAATGATCCGGATAGGTCATTACTTTTAAAATACTTTTTTGAGTGGCCTCGAAAAAAATAATCTCAACCGAATAACGTATAAGTGTTTGATTCAATGTACCGATGTTTTGTTTAGAATATGGGATCCTAGATATTGAATGTACTCTGGATGGCAAATGGGTATGTTGGATCGAGCACTTTAAGCAATTCAAATCAACCGATTTTGTTACTAGATCACTTGGAAAAAAAATTTAAAATTAATAAACAATTTTAATCATTTGAGCAGGAACCAGAAGTGGGCCTCGGGTAGGGCTATAAACGAACTGAGTAGCTCGCGAGCTCGGCTCGGCTCGTTAAGGCTCGGTTCGGCTAGGCTCATTTAGTAAACGAGCAGAGCTCGAACTTGAGTTTTTGGCTCGTTTAGTAAACGTCGGCTCGTTTGACAAAAGCTCAGTTCGTTGAGGGTGGCTCGGCTCAATTAAAGAGGCTCGTTTAATAAATGACTCAGCTCGGCTCGGTTAAGGCTCGAGCTTGAATTTTGGGCTCGTTTAGTAAACGAGCCGAGCTCGAGCTTGACAAAGCTCAGCTCGACTCGTTTACAATCCTAGCCCCGTGCCCCGCATACCGATCTATCCACCATAAGTGCACAATATTTCGGTTCCCATAGAAGATTCTAATCACTGTTGGCATCGAGTTGAGTTTTGTTCACCCTTCACTTAAGAGAGTGAACATTGCATTCCTTCCTATTTGTTGAAATAGTGTGGATCTCATTACAAAGTGATGTCATGTTTATCAAAAAGTGATGTGTATTGCATGGTAAGTATGACATCACGTTATGGTAGGATTCACATAATTTCAATCAATAAAAAAGAGCGTAATATTGAAAGCGAACAAAATTGCACTTGCGCGTCCTCGCACGTTCAAACCCACCCAGTCTCATAGTAGAACTCAGTTAAAACCTCCCATGTGGCTCCCGCTCTCTTTGCTATAGTCTCCTCCAGTTCTCCCTCTCTCTCTCTCTCTCTCTCTCTCTCTCGATCTCGATACACGTCACACGAATATATAGCCTCCTCTCTCTCTCTCTCTCCTCTTCGTTAGGCCACCTGCCTTTTGTTCCTTGTCACAGTCCCCCTACCTCCGTCGTCAATCCCAATGCCTCCTCTCCTCCTCCCATAAGAAAAAAACCATCACCATAATCCATTTCCCCCCAATCTCCCCAAAATCACTCCAATTCCAATGACGCCAATGAACCTTAAGCCCAAATCAACCACCCAAACCCTCCCCTCCAACGACGCCGCCCGCCTCCTCGTCCGCGAAACCCTCCGAATCAGCGCCGACCTCGCCTCCTCCTCCTCGTCCGCCGCAGCTGAGCCCTCGTCCGCTGTGTCGGCCGTGGCGGAGAGTGCGGGGCTGAGGCCTTCCGCCGCGGCCAACCTCGGGCTTATTGACGAACAATTCGTCGGGTCGAGCTTGAGGTTGATTTGCTGCGAGGAGGTGGACGGACGGCGGTGGAAGTATTTCGCGGAGAATGGCAGAGGCAGAGGCGGCTCGAAGCAATTCAAGAACGGATCCATCCGTGCCGTTAGCTTGCATAGCCCTCAGGCCCCTGTTGAGGTCTGTTTTGTTGAACTTTATGTATATTTCTGCATGCTATCTGCTTATACTCTGTGCTAGGTATATTCTGGTCTTGTATTCAGCGGCGGACCCAGGATTTGTATCTACCGGGCCCGAATCATACGTATTTTCATATTGATATATTTTAGAAGTATATATTGCTACTCGCAAGGTCCGAAGAAGAGATGATATTGTGTGCAGGTGCGCAACCAGCGTCTAATTTTATACCTGCAACCTGATAACTTGATATTTTGGAAATTTTTACCCCGCACATATAAATGACTTGCTGGTAAACTAAAAGTTAGTATAATACGGGAGCCTATTTGGAGTTGTGCAGGGGCCCGGGTCCCCCTACACCCCCTTGGGACCGCCCCTGCTTGTATTTGTATGCATATGTGCATGCAAACAGCTTATACGGGTGTTAGGTATGTTCTGTGTTGAGAAATCGGCTGAACCAACAAACACGCCACGCGTGAAAGAACGATTAATAACATAAACAAAGATCGCGAGACATAGAGATTTTTATGTGGTTCTCCAACTATGTAATTAGATACATCCACGGTGTGTGATCAGCCGATGTATCTTGTACTCTCTTAATTCGATACATAGATGAAATTGGTGTATATGTAAGTGCATCTAATACTCTGAATAGTAAGCGCGACCCAAATTGAATCAGACTCTGCTTCACAAGCCCAAAACACTCTGTTCCTTCTTATATTTGTGTATTTATGCTGTACGTTATGAGACTATGTATTAACTGTCTTTTTGTTTTTCCTCTGAAATATATCATTTAAACTCACTTGAGGTAGGCTATTAATCATGTTTAATTATTGTGTGCTTTGATTGGATATGCTTTAAGTTTTTCATTTGCCATAGACACAGAACTAGTTAGCGGAATAAGCACTATAATTTGTATTTTTGGTTTAAGTTAACATGGGTCATGTGATTATTACTCAGTATGTGTTATGTTACTGGGACTAGTGCTGAGTGTCTTTCGGGTGCAAGTATGTGTCCAAGGATAAGCTTTTTCTAAACTTTTGACTTTAGGATATTGGGGTAGATGTCCAGAAGTTAGGGATCCTTACAAGGACACGTCCTGGACACTTAATATGTCCAAAAGTCAGGTATTTGTATCGGGACACGTACTAAACGCTTAATTAGTATTTTATACCTTCAACAAATTTGACTAGTTTTTTCACAAAGGGGTGACGAAAATTATAATTCTTACAAATCTTTTCATTTTCGAAGTCGATCCAATCAATTTGTTTGTACAGTTGTACTCTATCCCAAATATTTTTGGAACACCTCTAACAGAGGGACAAATAGTCGATTTTGAAAGAACTTATTGGCAACCTCTTTCAGATATGAACTGGTGAATTGCATCAGTATCTCAATTATGATTGTTGTCAAATGGTTTGGATTGTACCTAAAATCAAAGGGGCTAATAAAAAACATGGAATTTCTAGTTTCCATCAAAGTAAAAAAAATATTTCTGTGGAATGTGATGGCTTTATCTTAACTATAGTAACATTTAGACGATCTGAGCGGCTTAATTGGTTTTGGTGTTGGACACATAGTCCACGCTGTTACTCAAGCTCTGAGTGTCTGAATCATCACTACTTACACGTAGAAGAGTCTTCCAAACAGAGAAGATGATGTTAAGCTGCTGATCATGTATGAGGTAATGTTTTGGGTAATTGGTTGCACACTGATTGCATATAAATGAATGAAATTATGCGCTTTTGAGTAACGAATGAAGGATTTTGACTTTGTAAGCTTCTGAAGTAAATCTTTTGTTACATTGATGGTGTGGCATAGGAGCTGATGTCATTCATAAGATCTTATGTTGTGCCTGAAGGTTTTCCTGATACTGTTGCTTCATCATATGTGCCATACATGACATGGAGGGCATTGAAGGTACTTCTTAGAACTGTTAATCCAGTTTGTTGCTCACGAGGCTAGTGTATTAGCACGATAGTTAGACTTCTGCTGGTAGTCCGGCAGCCTGGTTTTTTCTGCTGCTGAATGCATTAACAATGACTACATTTTTCATTATAGCACTTTTTTGGTGGAGCAATGGGCGTTTTCACCACAAAAACGCTTTTGAGTTCAGTTGGAGTCTCCAAAAACAGAGCTACTCCAGGTGCTGTAGCCATAAATTGGATTCTCAAGGTATGATGATAGTTATAGAGTCAGAATGAGCTACTGTCTCTATTTTGGATATCATAGTCTTGTTTAAAGATTCTTGTTGATGTTGATACATGAGATTGGATTCATATCTCTACATGGGCTGCCCAAGTAGTATCCTTTGAGTAACACTTTGTCTCTCCTTCGGCCATACTGTTAGTTGCATTTTGATAGTAACAGTGGTCTTGATGACTATTCTGCTCTCTGATGCTTACAGTGATCTGTTAGTATTGTTCTGTTTTCGTATTCTGTCTCTGAGTTCGTGTTGATTATGGTTGTGGGTAAATCATAAGACTATTATGCCATAGGTCTATCCTCCCTTTATTTCGCAAAAGCTTGTATATTTAGTTCTTGGGACATTTTTCAGATAATTAATTGTTACACTCTGTCCCATGTCAACAAATTATCATCTCCACACCTAGTATACATGAGTTTGGGTGGCTCTCCATTGATTGCTTATTGGTTTTTATTTTGAGATGCTTCTTTAACATAGTATCAGAGCTAGGCTTTCAAAAGTTTTTTTGGTAGTACACTCTTAGATTGGTTCTGCCTTGTTTGTGCCTCTAGTGCCTTTAAGTCGTTATGATCTTTACTTCATCTATCCTTTGCTTACCTCCCACTTGCGAGGTGGGGATCACATGTGTGGGGGAATGCTAGAGCTGTCCCATACTTCCAAAGGCCTCTCCATCGCCAATTTGGTTTTGAGGTGGATCTTTTACTGTAGTTGCTTTATAAATCCTAGTCATTGTCATTGGACCTGAATATTGTTATCGATTTTTTTTCTTCGAAAACGTCTGGGACTCTTAAGGTATTTTTGGTTCATTTGGAGTACATACAACTGAAAATGTGCTGTTGTGTATTCCCTCCCATGTATGGACGATGGCATTTTCATTTGAAGTGGAATATGGGATTAGGATTAGAGCTTTGTGCCCGAAAGTGTGCATGGAGTGTGGACAGGAAAGTCATTGGTGACTGACTTGAATAAACAAATATTGACCTAGTTGTTATATTGTGTTTTCCCCAATTTGAGCCATCTGAAAGTAAATAAAATTATAAAACCCAACTAAACGATGGGAATTGATTTTCTCCTCCCCTTCAAAAGAATAAGGTCACTCCAATTTTTTCTATTAGGAGTCCTTGAAAGCTCATGCAGTTCTGATGGTGGTGGTTTTGTTCTTTTTCCTCTACATATGTGGGATATTCCAAAACATCTTTTCTTCTGTCTCAATGTGCTTCCTGACCATGAGAACTCTAGAGCTGAGTATGGTTGTAATTGTGTTGGTCTATGGTTGATACGTTGATGTATAATCTCCACAAGCTGATTATTTCTAAAAACCGAGTATTAAATCCACTTGGGATTAATATTTTGATATTTGATTGTGCTAATTTTGATCAAGATTGTTATGTGCCTAGTCGGTTTTTGCTTAATCAGGGTTTATAAGTTCACCTCTAGTGTTTGAATCTGGTGCGTAAGAGGTATTACAGCTGATTTTGCCAAATGCATCACAATTCACATGCTTTATGTGTAGGATGGTGCTGGTAGGATAGGTAAAATGCTTTATTCTCGGCAAGGGAAGAAATTTGATTATGATCTGAAACAGGTGAAACTGCTTTCAAATATAACTATTGTTGTGGTTGATTTAGGTTGGCATATTTCGTTCTTATGACAAGAGTCTCATTGTTAAAATTATGATGTTTTTCAGCTTCGGTTTGCTGGTGATCTTCTAATGGAACTGGGTGCTGGGGTAGAATTGGCAACTTCAGTTGTGCCCCACCTTTTTCTGCCTTTAGCTTGTGCTGCCAATGTAGCCAAGGTGCTCTCTCTCCATCTATCTATCTATCTATCTATATATATATAACTGCCCCGATATATATATATATCTCATTAGTCTCCTATTTTATGAATGTCGTCCGTGTTGAATTAGCTTGAAGCTTTACATTCATATTTATTTACCTGCAGAATGTTGGTGCTGTTACTTCCACATCAACTCGTACACCAATTTACAAAGCCTTCGCTAAAGGAGAGAACATAGGGGATGTTACTGCAAAGGGAGAGTGTGTTGGCAATATTGCAGATCTGGTATTCTTCTCCAACTTCTAATGTAACTTTCAGAAGCTTGTGTTTGCTGTGGTGACATTGAGAATGAATTCTGATCACTGCTCATATCCTGCAAAGGTTCTGAATATGATTAATATGTTGTTGCCCTCTGCTTTGAACCTGATGTTGAGATGGGAGAAAATGGTAACATACGGGTGTCCAATAGCAGGGCTAGGATCTCTACTCGGGAGGGGCCGAACTAAGAGGAGAATAAAATTTGACAAAAATGAACTTTTGAATGTTGATTAAGTTGAGCTATTTGCCCTCAGTACCTATCTAAATATGAAGTGCTTCTAAATGCCTCATATTCTTTTGGTTAGATGAATGGTTAATTTCCAGCAAGCTTTATAGGCACTGTAAAAGAGTGAATCCTTTGAGTAGGATAAGTTTTGGGGCTTACCTATGAAGTACATGTATGGGACCGAGTAAGGGTACTAGAACGATACGGGTACATCGATGAGATGATCTAAAAAGATAACGTATTGACTTAACAAATGTGCTTTTACGGTGTAGAATGTAGACAAATGTATCGCATGTAACACTTGCACCATAATATAGAGAAATTATCTGAATGTCTTAGATAATTAAGAATCCAACATAACAACTATAGTTGAATGCCAAACTTAAGGTACAAAGAGTTTAATCACATAACATAAAGAACTCATCTCTATATACGATAAATACCAATCTGGATGGTGTACAGCTGGAGTGTATATTCACACACACACACACACACATAATTATATTTATGTATTGGGGATTTTTGGGGTACGAAAAAAATGGTGGTAAGTATTTGGCGAACCTGGTAGGCATGTAGAAGTATCATTCAAAGTAACAGTACATGGAATGTTACGGTTAGTATGACATGATTTTGCAAGTACCCATGCTCCGTAGGGCCTTATAATTAAGCACAAGAAGTGCAGAAGAAACTAAGGACGAGATCAATGGGCATAAAATCTAGAAATAGAGGAAGGCGGGTCCGACATGGGGGTGGGGGGTGGGGGGGGGGGGTGGGGGGGGTTGCTGTTGAAGTTCCATCTTGAAAGATTTGTGATTTTCTTTCCACATATTCTGCCTTTTCTTATGAAAGAATCACAAGTATGCACAAGTAAGTATTTCGCGTGTTACATCCTTTTAAAGTATACACCCACTGAGCCAAATGAGTTTCTACGTTTTGAATTGCTGCATCACTTCATCAGTAAGACTGAGAGTAATGACACTTGGACGGGCACACCACATCTGTTCATTGCAACATGTTAGCTTGTTTGAAAAAAAAATATAAACTGAACCACTGTCCTTATATGTTGAAACATACTCATCTACTCTTACACAGTGCTCCTTCCCTCATTGGATTAGTGAGTGTCTTGTAGGAATTATATGTACTGCTATAATGATGGATATACTTTTGCACTGAGCATATATAGTCTGAGCTAATGGTGAATCCTGTGTGTTTTGAAGCTGGGAACTGGGTTCAGCATCATGATGGCGAAAAGAAATCCCTCCCTAGTCACAACATTCGCCCTCCTTTCATGTGGATACCTTCTCAGCTCTTACCACGAGGTTGGATATCATGATGTAGTTCCTTTTGTTTTTCCTGTATATACCAGAAATTTCTTCCATGTGGTGGAACGAAGCATGTTATTTTTTTTTTTTCCAAACCAGTAGTTTTATTTTGTTTCGGCCAGGTAAAATCTGTCGTGTTGCGTACCCTGAATCGAGCAAGGTTAGCTGTGGCAATAGATTCCTTTCTTAAGACAGGTTAGGACAAGCTTTCTACTTACCTTCACTTGTGTTTCTGTTTTGTGATCTTACTTGATCAAGTTCCATATGTGCACAAAACAAAGGTCCTTTTTGTGATTTTCGTTGGCTTAATGGTGTTTTTTTTTTGTAGGGAGGGTTCCAACACTGCAGGAGGGAAATATGATGGAAAGTATATTCAATTTTCCATGGTCAAAAGAGAGGCCTGTTGTTCTCGGTATGCATCATGTTGATAAAGTACCTGCTCTACCTCTAATTTAATGATTCACAATTTTGAAACCAAAGTTTTCTTTCAATTTTGGCAGGATCAAGATTTAAGGATGCATTCCAAGATCCATATTCATATCTTGGCATAGAGCCTATTTTTGAGGTATATTCCTTTGAGTGAGATATTCTCTTTCTCTTACATATCCTCTTTTATTTCCATCAGCTCACATAATTTTAAGTCCTCTTCTTTTGTTGTTCTTTTCTTTTACTTTTTCAGAAAGAGAGATATGTAGTAACGTATAATTCTTCAAAGGGCAATATATATGCATTGCTCAAGGATCAAGCAAAATCCGATGACATTTTGAAAGCAGCTTTCCATGTAAGAATCTGACGGCTGTGTGCTGCTTTGCAAGGACATCAACACAGTTGTGGTTACAATGTATTTATCTTGTATTACAGGCTCATGTTCTCCTGCATATCCTTCGCTCATCACCTCAGTGTCGGTCTTTGCCTAGTAAGCATGAAGAAGTTGATCAAATTATGCCTTTTACTGATCTTGAAGCTCATATTGCTGAATCTTATAAAATGGTCTCAGCTTTATATGGGCCTTTCAAGAGCAAAGCTACAGAACAGGTACCTAAAACATGGACACCTTGCCTTGTCTTGAGTGGTGCTCTAGTGATTACTGACTATTTACTAGTAATTAAGAATATTAATCAAAATAGAATTATCTGCTGCCACTAAAGAAAACCTAGTTGTTCATTCTGAAATGCTTGTCTCTGAATACGGGGCCCATACCTCGAAGTCAGTGATGGAACACTTGTTGCTTCTTTCACTCATTGATGTTTGCCTACGATAAATCTTGCATATGACTGACTAATCTTTTAGATATAAACTTTGGGGTTGTACATGATGGAGGGTCAACAGAATAATGCTGAACTGAAGCGATTTCTGTTGTGCGTCAATTTCAACATGTTTCATAATCATTTAGGTGTCATTTTCCTGGAACACTGATCCCGCTTTGAGGAGCAAAAATGTTGAAGCAACCTATGTCTTCAAAGGGCCCATTTGTCTGAGAGGACTAATAGTGAAGGGATATGTAATCTCACAGGATATGTTGGCCCCTGTGATTAATTGTGGTGGGATTAATAATACCACGCACCCCATGGTATAATGTATCACGCACTTTGTGAGATAATATATCTGATGTACCTTTAATTCGGCTTGTAAGAATTTTAACCAAACACCGTATATGTGGTCCACTTGGATTAATAGTCCAATCCAACGCTCATATCTAGTCAAACAAACAGGCCCTAAAGGCCATCACTTTGAAATGCCAGCCAAATACTGCACAATGTGCTGCTCCAAGTGAGCATAAAAGTTGTGCATGTTAAGAACTAGTATATGTAGGGGAGTAATAAGAAAAATAGATAAGCACACGAAGAGATTACTGCTTTTAGGGGGCAAATGGCTCTCTGGGTTATCCAGATTAGGTCTGCGATTGACTGGTTTGCACGCACTATTGCATTGCACCAGTGGAAACAATTCTCCAGTAGACTTGGTGCCACCTGCTTTCAAATCTTATTGGACATCCATTATCACAAAGAAAGGCAATACTGTTGATGACTCCTTAAATACAATAGGCACAACCGTTTCCGGCTGCTTGATTCCTACATTGAAGAAAGTAGGCCTGGCTGTAAGTGAGAGGGGTCAGGTAAAATAATAGCTATTCCATTGCGCTACCGATTTAAGGTCTCGAGATTCCTATTTCCTGTAACCAGTGTGCCTCAAGGGGAAAGTTATTATATAATTAAAGGTCCCTGTTGAGGCAACCGTTCTGCAGTGTATGCGTCCATTTATGATAATTTTATGTTGTATGCAACCTTCAGTTTATTCTGCTTGATATGGCAGTTTGGAACTTTGTAATCTGTTTTCTGCGTTAAGTACGTGGAAAATGTTATGTTCTGTCACTTCCTTTATACTTGTTTTTCAATGAAATGCGGGTGCTTCGATATGGGTTACCATTTGCGCTTCATATTCGTACCCAATTGGTAAAACTGGATTTATGTTTGGAACTTGGATTGAATATGCACAGTTGTAAGATCTTTCAAATAATTAGGCTGCACATATGTTTCTTGTTTCGTGCAGGGCTGGGTTATGTCAGAGTCACTTCTTAATCCCGGACGAGCTCGGCTCTGTGATGCTAACTAAGGCAATTTGTTCGAATTAAACTTGTGTTGAAGCTTGGGTTGGGCAGCCACTTGGAGAACGACCATGAAAGCATGTTTATCTAACAGCAAGCTTTCACGCGCACCACTGGAATCAATCAAAACCACAATTTCTATCAGTTCTCCATGTTCAGCACGGAAAGAGCTAAACAGAATGATGGTACAATACCCATCGGGCATGAGTATAATAGATATAGTGCAGTTACGGCAGATGTTTCCAGTGGAATTTTACAACCAACAAAGAGTACATTTTGTTTTTTCAGTTCATGCGTTTATTTATAAAATCTATTGTTCCTTTTTTTTTTTTTTTTCTTCTCTGTTTCCTTTGGCATGCCTTCTGGTGGCTTGAGCATATGATATCTAGGGAACATGGAAATAAATTTGATGTAAGAATCCTAATTTACGTAAGTACAGCTTTATGCCTATGTGATGTGTTTTTCATAAATGTCCATTTTAGCCTTCTAGAGCTGGAGCCCGGTTTCAAAACTAAATTTTTTGCACTTGTGAAGGCGATTCTGGATTAATTGAAGTTAGCTGCTAGTTATACTAGAGTATTTGTGTACCTTTTAGGAGTAATTGATACAAGTGACAAGCGGCGTAATCGAATGACCATTCCACTTAAAACATGCATCATGCGATTAATTCTAGAATCTTAAGCCAAGACGGACCTGTAAACTTATCTGGTTATGATGACCTAGTCTGGTTTTGGGGCATTCATGTCCTTATTTTTCCTCAACCGTTGGATCTCCCTTTTTTTATTCCCAACCATTGGTCCAATTCTATTCATAGTAAGTGTGGCCAACATTGTGGTCAGTATGGGTATAGATTGTGGTAGGCTTGTCAATGGACCGGATTGAATCCAAATCCGAACTTTAGAAATCTGATAGTGATAATCCGAATCCGTAAAATCGGATATCCGATCCGAAAATACGAATTCAATCCGTTTTTTTTGGTGCTTCCAGAGTTTTAGGAAAAAGGAAAAAAAAATATATACGATTTTTTTTGGGGGAGAGAGAGAGAAAGATCCAGACCGTGAACCTGTAAATTGCATCACCTACAACCTTGATACAAGAATTAACCTTGATCAGTCCGGTTCCCTTGAGGGATCCCGGATGCTGACGTGGCGCGGGACTATGCTGTGAGCCGTTGGATTTCAATCCAACGGCCAGGACAAGAGAGGGCCATTAATTCTCGTCTAATTACACTTTACCCCCTACAGCCTCACACTTCCCCCCCTTTCTCATTTCATTTCATTTCACGGAGAGAGAGAGAGAGAGAGAGAGAGAGAGAGAGAGGCGACGCGGAGGAGAAGACGAACGAAGATCGAACGAAGAGGAGAACGAAGAGGAGAACGAGGACGAGAAGAAGATCGAAGATCCACCGAGGTATCTCTGTCTCTCTCTCCCTCGACTCTGTCTCTCTCGAAAACCAAAAATTCTGGATCGGAATAAATTTCTCAAAACTTAGGTTTTTTTTTTATAGGACGAAGTCGAAGACGAGAAGAAGAACGAACAAGAACGAAGACGAGAAGAAGATTGAAGCCAGCATCCAAGGTATCTATCTCTCGAAAAAATGAAAATAAAAATAAAAAATAAATCTGGTTAGGGCTTTTTTAGTTTGAACTCTTAATTTCTGTCATGGCATCCTTTTTAGTTCATGGATGTCCAGGTCCGACTGTCCAAATAGCCTTTCTTTTTATAATTGTTTTTGAGTTGTTTCATCTGTCACAATTGAGTAAAGAATAGATTGTTAAGTGATGATAATTTGTAGTGCATATGCTTTCTTATTAGATGTGAGTTTACTGGATACTTGTTAAATCGTGTTGTTGAAGTCTTAACAGCTGAAGGGAATGATTAGAGTTCTTGTATGTGAAACTTTTGTTTTGTGGAACTCCAGTATTCTTTTCTTTTAGACTTTGGGCCATTTTATTTATTGTTGATATCTTCCTCCTCTGCTTTTGTCGGTGATGCGAAAAAATAAGATGGATATGCAATGTTGCTTTTGGGATGATATTCTGAACTCCTTTTGATATGTGTCCTTGTGTGATTATTAAAGTTTGCGTTAGCACATCAGATATTGACATTATATCTTTTTCGATTGGTGCTTGACATAACTATGTAAGCCTAATAATCCCAAAATTTTGGATGAGCGTCATTTTCACCACTATTAAAATTGAGTTTGCCTCTGGGACCCCTTTCCCAAGTTGCCTTTGCGCGAAGTTTGTGCCAATTACGTGAATTGCTTCCTTTGAGGTGGCTATGAATTCTGAAGAAGTGCCCTCTGTTGAATCTAACGTGGCTCATTGGTTGACATGGAAGTTGATGTCTGCAATTTCAGCAAAATGCAACTGCAGTCGCGTTTCAATATTTTCGTCTCCTTTTGTTTTCTTTCTGCTTTAGTTGATAATTTGCAAAACTCTACTGTATTGTTTTAGACTTTTTACACCTAGAACAACTTCCGTGGGTGCATTGAAAAAATATTCTTGACTTATGTATCATTGTCTTCTCCACTGGTCCTAATATTCCACTAGGGTCTGTCTTACACAAAACTGAAGATGAGAGGTGGTTTCTTCGTAGTGGCCTCACTTCCATTCTTTCTGTTTATGAAACTTTTTTAGTTTGAACTCTTAAAAAATAAAAATAACGCTGGAACTATTTGCAGTTACACATTCTTAAAGCAGAAAAGAGTTCAAACTAGACCAAGAAGGAACGAAGAAGAAGAAATGGAACAAGAAGATAGTTCCAGCGTCAATCCAACCCCCTTGTTTCCACCACCACCACCACTGCGAAGGTATATTTCTCTCTCTCATGTAGAAAATAGGGTAGGTATGATCACTATGGTTTAGTAAGTGTTTTGTCTTTTGATGGTTAGAATGCAGCCGTGTGAGGAGTCTGGTAATTCTTCTGAAGAACTTTACAGTCCTGATGTGACGAAAAACGAGGTGATACCAAAATTGAAACAAGAATTTAAAAGCTTAGATGATGTTTATAAGTTCTACAACAATTACGCATTCGAAGCTGGTTTTAGTGTGCGAATCCATTCTAGCAAGACGGATAAAAATGGTGAACCCATTAGGAAAGAGTATGTTTGTAATAAAGAAGGGGAGAGTCAATGTTCTGAGGGCAGTCAACGACAACGGGGTCAAACTAGGGAGAAATGTGGTGCAAGATTAACAGTTGTAAAGAATCGGTCAGGTGAAGGGTTTGTTGTCACCCAATTTGTCGAGGGGCATAGTCACTCTCTTACGACGCCAAGAAAGAAGCATTTCTTGAGATCTCATCGTCGAGTGTCACTTGCACAGAGAGTGTTAACGCAACAACTAGCAGCTGCAAATGTGTCAACTAGCCAACAAATTAGTGTTTTAGAGTTGCAAGCCGGGGGTCTTGAAAATGTGGGATGTTTACGACGAGATATTTATAATTCTCGAAGGGATACGAGGAAATATGTAGATGGACATGACGCGAACATGTTGAAAGAGCTTTTTGAGACTGAAAAAGAAAAGAATCCAGGTTTTACGTATACAATGGAGGAAGATGATGACCATAGGATGACCCATTGTTTTTGGGCCGATGTGACCTCTAGGAAGTCATACCAGTATTTCGGGGACGTGGTCGTATTCGATACTACATACAACACAAACAAATATCACTTGATGTTTGCACCTTTATTAGGGGTTAACCATCACGGGCAGACAACGCTATTTGGGTGTGCCTTCTTAAGTGACGAAAAAAGTGAATCTTTTGAGTGGCTTTTCAAGGAATTTTTGAAAGCAATGCCTGGACCACCGCCCAAAATGATCATAACTGATCAAGATCCGGCAATGACAAAAGCAATTGCTTGTGCTCTTCCCAATACGTTTCATAGATATTGCATTTGGCACATTGTTAGTAAATTTTCTGAGAAAATAGGTGCATTGGCATACAAAGATCATTATGAACAGTTCAAGAAATGTATTTGGAATTCTGAGAGCCCTGAAGAGTTTGACGCAACTTGGGCATATATTGTAGAACAATCGAACTTGTCCACCCATCAATGGTTGCAGTCGATGTACGAAATTCGTGGCAAATGGGTTCCTGCATATACGAGACATATTTTCTCTGCCCACATGACAAGTAGTCAAAGGGCTGAAATTTCTCATGCATTCTTCAAGAGGTATTTCTCTGACAAGAATTCAATGTACGAATTTGTGACACAGTTCGAAAGGGCACTTGCACGTGTACGACATAATGAATTAGATTCGGACCACAAAGATATAAATGAGAAGCCAGTCTTGAAAACCTCATGGTTGATGGAAAGGAAAATGAGTGAATTATACACACTCCATGCATTTAAGAAATTTCAGGACGAAATATTTCAAATTGGTGCATATGTGGTTACGATACTACATGACGATGAACGGCGCTGTGTGTGGAAGGTTCATAGGGAAGAAATAGAAGGTTCGAGAGGTCGTGAGGTGTCGGTAGACAAGTCATCGAACCGTGCAAGTTGTAGTTGTCAGATGTTTGAATTCGATGGAATTCCATGTCGGCACTTGTTGGCGTACTTGTCTTTAATGCAGATTAGGGAACTCCCTAGCACGTACATTTTGCCAAGGTGGACTAAAACTGTAAAAGCAGGTAGAGTTTTTGATGACTTGGGCAGTCATCAAAAAGAAATACGTGGCAGTTCACTTTTCCTGAGGCGACAGGGTATATTTCAACTTGCTTCTAAAATTGGGGATTACGCTGTATTAGATGAAGAAGGAACTGAAATTATGAGAGAAGGGTTGCTATCTAGTCTACAGAAGATTGAATGCATGAGGGGTTCTCGCCTGCATGGTTCAACGAGTTCTATCCAATTGCCTATTTCTCTTGGAAGCAAACATGGTTTGAAAGAACCACTGAAAGTTAGGGCAAAGGGTTGTGGTAAGCGTTTGAAAGGAGGAAAAGAGAAGGCCGTGAACAAAAGTAGGAAATGTCATGGGTGTGGGTTATTGGGGCAGTCGCATGACAAAAGAAATTGCCCGAAGCTTATGAACATGTAAGTGTACTTGTCTATTTGTAATTTGAACCTAATTGTTTACACGCGTAATATATTTTAATTGTTGTCTAATTTTTTTAGGTCTTCAGAAGATGTTAGCTTGTATGATGACGACGACGATGACAATGACATTGACAATGAATGTAAGTGTTTGTTTAAGTGAAATACGGTCTTCAATTACGTTGTGAAATATTCCATTGAATGCTAATTTTATTTGTGTTTCAGGAACTATATGGGTATGCGGATATGGAGATGAACCTTGTTTCTGGACTACCTTTTGCTGGCTCCCTTGAATACTGAAAATGATTGAGAATGAAAATGCAGTCTTCCGAAGTCAGTTTGCTTAAAGAACTGTTGTCGTCTTCTAGTTCTAGCATTCTACTATTTTGTATTTACTTCTTTTGTTCTTTGCAACTACTGAAGCTTTGTACATGCTTATGTAGTTGTTTTTATGAAGTATGGAGTTTTGTGGATATTATTCAAGTAATATCGAACTTAGTATGAAGGGATGAGAGAACTAGGAACATGTTTGGCTTGATTTTCGGGCCTGTTCTTTTATGTTCCTTTGTATTGCCAAACTGCATTTCTACCCATCAGTATGAAGTATGGAGTTTTGTGGATATTATTCAAGTAATATCGAACTTAGTATGAAGGGATGAGAGAACTAGGAACATGTTTGGCTTGGTTTTGCAGGGAAAAGAGACATTAAACTTGTATGCCACTAACGAACCCTTAGTGACGCGGCCATGATTTCCCTGCAAAACCTGCAGCTCTTGCTCTCTCTCTTTAGTGATTTGGTCAATTACATAAGTATGTAGCAACGGTCACATCCGTTTTTCTGTGTTTGTTAGCGCTTGCGCACAACACTATACACATACTGCGTTCGCTTGTGTTTTAGTGGTGGTGGTGGGATTCACCAAGAAGCAATTTAACATAGTGGAAGTGTGTGTAGTGTACACAGGGGGTCTCCAAAGCCTTTGTTGTTAAGCTCTGCATATAAAGTACACCAATGAAACACAATTAGAAGAGAAGAGCCATTTGAAATCCCCCTCACTGTAACCTTTGATCCTATTGGAAGAGCTACCAAAACTTCTGAAGTTTACGTGCTTCATAGACAAACAGGAATACGTTCACTGAAGATTCAATACGGCCATAGTGACCAATACAGAAAGTTGAGTCTTACCTTCACACTAACTGTACATCCATTTTTTTAATTTTTTTTTTGTTTTTTTAAAATGCATTTCTACCCATCAGCTTGGTTCATTGAGGAATGTCAAAAAAATAAGCAGCCCTTTTTGGTGGCACATAAGCTTCAAACTCATGTGGGTCAGATTCATGGTGCCCGAAGATGTCCTCTTTCTTGGTTTTTCATAGGACACCACCACTAGTTCAAAATTAATTAGCCACACTAATACTAATACTACTACTACTACTTGAGATCAGTGGCTGCTTTTGCCACACATGTACGACATAACACAAAAAACAACGACCCAAAGATAATTCCAGTTAAATTTCCCCCCATTTCTCACTCTCATTTGCATTGCATCAAAATCCTTCTGCATGGCTTCAATCTTCATCTGCATTGCGATTGTTGTCCTCTGCATTTCTTCACTCATGGTCATGGATGCTGAACTCTCACATTGTTCAACAATTCCTCACACCCTTATTTTTGGTCTGAACCATCATTGGCCTCAAATCAGCCCTTTCTTGCAAAATAGAAGGCTCATACCAGCAAAAAAAACCACAATCCATGTGTACCTGTAAAAAAAAAGAACACAATAAGAACTTAGGGTTTCAACTCCAACGAACAACAACAGAATAAATTGGGGCAAAATGGGCAATGCATGTAGCTCACCTTATAGTTTGCACATCCGAAGAACCTTCGACCTGGGTTCTTTTCTGTTCCAGATTTCCTCAATGGCGTTGGTTTTCCGCAAAAACAAAACATCTCAAAATCGGGATCACCACTTCCATTGTTACCCGAACTACTTCCTTCCATGAAATGTATTTCTTTCCTTATGATTCTACTCCTACAAAACTAGACAACATTGCAATCAGTGTATGTAGGTCATTTTTTTAGGGAAAAACGTAGGTAACACATTTTGGGACGGCAAGCCAAGGCCTAAAATGACTTTTATCTTTTTACACACCTGGAAAACGTACACACAATCAAAGAACAAACATTTTGGGATACCTAAAAGTCTACAAGTGGACAAACAAATCGGGACGGAGGGTGTATTACAAAAGTAGGAAAACTCATGTGTGTATATAGTACCCATGCATTGATAGAGTACGACTGCTAGATGACATCGTGACGTGGCTCTTTTCCTTGCTAACCCTCCACTGGGTATACAACGTTGACCATGTCCACAAAGTAAAAATCTGATGGAACAATTACTGGAAGCAGAAGGAAACTACTTTATGCATACAACTGATAGGCTACGGAGGTGCATTCTGGGTCTAGTTCAAGAATGAGACAGGTTTTAATCAACATCTTAATAAGTTAGCATTTTTTGGTTCGAGTAATTGAACAGAGACTAATTATCCGAAAAGAACACCAAGTAATGCCCTGGAACAGAGACTAATCAACCTGAAAACAATTATCCTGAATGCCCAGTAATGAACAGAGACTAATCAACCTGAAAACAATTATCCGAAAAGAACCCCAAGTAATGCCAAGCACCAATCGAAAAAGATATAATGTCAATATCTGATGTGCTAACGCAAACTTTAATAATCACACAAGGACACATATCAAAAGGAGTTCAGAATATCATCCCAAAAGCAACATTGCATATCCATCTTATTTTTTCGCATCACCGACAAAAGCAGAGGAGGAAGATATCAACAATAAATAAAATGGCCCAAAGTCTAAAAGAAAAGAATACTGGAGTTCCACAAAACAAAAGTTTCACATACAAGAACTCTAATCATTCCCTTCAGCTGTTAAGACTTCAACAACACGATTTAACAAGTATCCAGTAAACTCACATCTAATAAGAAAGCATATGCACTACAAATTATCATCACTTAACAATCTATTCTTTACTCAATTGTGACAGATGAAACAACTCAAAAACAATTATAAAAAGAAAGGCTATTTGGACAGTCGGACCTGGACATCCATGAACTAAAAAGGATGCCATGACAGAAATTAAGAGTTCAAACTAAAAAAGCCCTAACCAGATTTATTTTTTATTTTTATTTTCATTTTTTCGAGAGATAGATACCTTGGATGCTGGCTTCAATCTTCTTCTCGTCTTCGTTCTTGTTCGTTCTTCTTCTCGTCTTCGACTTCGTCCTATAAAAAAAAAACCTAAGTTTTGAGAAATTTATTCCGATCCAGAATTTTTGGTTTTCGAGAGAGACAGAGTCGAGGGAGAGAGAGACAGAGATACCTCGGTGGATCTTCGATCTTCTTCTCGTCCTCGTTCTCCTCTTCGTTCTCCTCTTCGTTCGATCTTCGTTCGTCTTCTCCTCCGCGTCGCCTCTCTCTCTCTCTCTCTCTCTCTCTCTCTCTCTCCGTGAAATGAAATGAAATGAGAAAGGGGGGGAAGTGTGAGGCTGTAGGGGGTAAAGTGTAATTAGACGAGAATTAATGGCCCTCTCTTGTCCTGGCCGTTGGATTGAAATCCAACGGCTCACAGCATAGTCCCGCGCCACGTCAGCATCCGGGATCCCTCAAGGGAACCGGACTGTAACCTTGATACTCAATTTCACACGTCAAAAACCTTTCTTTTTCAAAATTAGTTGTCTGTTGGCATGGGAGCTGTCCATTTACACACTGCAGCTTTGTTCGAACAAACATATAATGGAGGAACCATTGTCTACTGTTGGTTCAAAAGTATATAAGCTCGAAGTTTCTCTCGATTAGCGTTAGGGTTTGGAAGGGTAATTTTGTTTTTGTAGATCTGTGGAGATAGAGAAGTGAGATTCGAACAATAGAGAGAGAGAGAGAGAGAGAGAGAGAGAGAGAGAGAGAGAGAGAGAGAGAGAGAGAGAGAGAGAGAGAGAGAGAGAGAGCTTGGTGTGGCTTGTACTTGCCAATGCTGGGCCGAGCAGATTTCGTGCTCTGGTGGTGGTCGCCGGAGGTGAAGGTGCCTCTGGTGGTGTTGGTCAATGGTGTTGGTGAGTTCGTCGCCCTCCCACTGGGTATGTGATGGTGGTGGTGACTTCTTCTTTACAGTCTTACAGAGAATTGAGAGAAGTGAGAACGTATTTTTGTGTTATCGATCAAAGGAATATGGTTTTTTTAAAAACAATTCGGATCGGATCATTGTCAGATTTAATCCGATACAATCCGATCCATATTTTGTTTATCGGATTCGGATTATCGGATTACGGATCGACGTTATCGGATTCAGATCGAATTTTACGGATCCCCGATCCATTAACAGGCCTAGATTGTGGTTATACATTAGGGTAAGTATGACCATACATTGTGGTAAGTATAGCCAATTTGTGTGGTAAGTAAAATTGACGCAGCAGAATTAACAAAGAAATTAATTGCGTACTAATCTAAACGAGATAAACAACTCGAGTCCACGAGCAAATCTTGTGCACAAGGAAAAGACAGAGAAACTCTGAATATAATTGATGCAAAAGTTTAATAATTGAATAGATTATAGTCCTTTTTATAAGACCCTAATCCTAAAAATCCTACTGAAAAAGAAATCTTAAATCATGCCAAAACAAGCGGCATTAAAGAAAAGATATTTCCTATTTAATTAAATAAAATCATAATTCTTGTAGACCAAGAATCTTAATAAAGATAGAAATTAAAATCAAATCGAATACAGAAAGTTAATAATTCTTATCTAACCAAAAATATTCCTAATAAAAATCTTATTCTAAAGCAATAGAAATAAAATATAGAAACACCCCAATCTTGTCCTACATTAGTCTCCTTTTCTTCAAAAGAAGTTGACCTCGAGTTCTTGTTGATCGAAACCTCTTCACACGTTGGCGCTTGTCCGCATCAATTTTGTACTTCAAATTAATTTTTTCAAACCTCAACTTCAACAATGAACTCCACTCAGCTTCACCTCGAAAATATTGTACTGTCATCTTCCAATCATGATTCCTAAAAAAGTTTAACTACAAAGATCTCTTCCCTTCATGCTTCAGCTTCTTGACAATATCCACTAGATGGGAATTGGAAATCAAATCATACTTCTCAACACCAATAAAATCAACAACATAAACTTTATGTTGACTTTGCAGGTTCTCTCGATGTTTTCCCATCTTAAAATTGGTTGACCCATCAATTGTGGGCAAAGTAACATCAAAATCATCACTCAAAAACCCTTCCTTTTCACTATTGGGACTATCCATAACTCTTTCGAGAAACAGATTAGGAAGAAGACTAGTTGTTACTTCAATAATTTGAGAACCATAATTAAAAACCTTTGAAATTGAACTAATTTGGTTATACCATGGTGTAGCCACTGTTATATGTTCTTTCCATTGGGTAGTATCGCACTAGAAGTAAGAGACTTATCAATGTTGAGATGACCCCTGGACCACCCACGTACACTACAATTAGTTGGCACTCCTTTATCACAAAATCGATTTTCGGCAACAAATATATTTTCTTGTAGTGTTGTAGTCAACTCCATTGTGGGTGATTCTTCAAGCCCAAATACACAAACCTCCGATGCAATATTCTTTTGTTCCTCCGCAACCGCATCCGAAACAATTTCAGTATCCTCTTGCACACAAGCATCGATGTCAATTTCGTCTTGATCTTCAACTTCAATTTTGACCTCTCCCACAGCTTCTACAATAATTTGTTCTGCATGATACTGTTTTGGCCTATATTTTTCCTCCAACAATTGCTCATAATTCTATGGTAAAAATCTCTCCATCATACGTTTTTTAATTCTGTACCATGCATGAATTCGATGCTTGCCCAATCGATCTCTTAGAAATTGCATATCTAGCCACCATCGTAGCGTCGGACCCGTAAGCTTCACTAACAAATACCTCTACATTTGTTCTGTCCGAATTTTTGCATACTCGAAGGAATCTTTGATGTCTAGAATCCAATCCAAACGATCTTCAAAAAATTCAAGACCACTAAATTTTGGCAAATTATCGTAATACCTGAAATTTGGTTGTCGCTTTATCGACTAATAATCATCATGGCTTTTGAATAGCTCGCCTTCAAATTTATTCCTACTATTGTAGTGGTAATAAGAATATCCTTTGGAGACATTTTGGTTAATAGGTTGTTGTGGGCAAATTGCTCAATGCAATTCCTATCAACTTTGCGTTTAACAGGTTGACCATGGGAGAATCCCTTGGTGCGAGTCCTGTTAAATCCTTCACCACGACCAACGTCAATGGGTATGTTTTCAACTTTGATTGGTGCCATCGAACCTGGAAAAGCGTGGCTCTGATACCACTTGATGCAGCGGAATTAATAAAGAGATTAGTTGCGTACTAATCTAAACAAGATAAACAACTCGAGTCCACAAGCAAACCTTGCACACAAGAAAAAGATAGAGAAACTCTGAATATAATTGATGTAAAAGTTTAATAATTGAATATGTTATAGTCCTTTTTATAAGACCCTTGCCCTAGGAGAAAAGATATTTCCTATTTAATTAAATAAAATCCTAATTCTTGTAGACCAAGAATCCTAATAAAGGTAGAAATTAAAATCAAACCGAATACAAAAAGTTAATAATTCTTATCTAAACGAAAATATTCCTAGTAAAACTCTTATTCTAAAGCAATAGAAATAAAATATAGAAACATCCCAATCTTGTCCTACATCAAAAATTGTTATTTTGTGCGAAAAATCATAAAACAATCTTATTTTTGTGAGTGGTTTTGACCTAATGGTTGATATTTATCTATTTTTCAATCTAAAAGTTATATTTATGGGGGCATCCATGGCCCAATATCACTGTTGGCAGGGAAGAAAAATTTGTGAACTTAGAGAGTAAGTTCTTTACTACCTCCGTCCCAAATTCTCGGTCCTTGACAGTTTTTACGTGCAATTTTCAATGGCCTATATTTCTTAATGTATATTATTCAAAATATGCAATATAGATCTTATTTGATAGATTTCAATTATTTCTAATTAAACAATGTTTTCAAAAACATAAAAAATAATATACATTGAGAGATATATGCAATTGAAAATTGCACGTAAAAGTACTATAGAAGACCGAGAATTTGGGACGGAGGGAGTGATAGTTTTTTTCCTAGCTGTCATTCCACCACATGATTTAACAATACTCCTTCCGAAACATTATCATTACACTTCAAGCATTTTAACTTTTCACAATTACTCTTTATAGATTTCAACTTTTCACAATTATTCTTTATAGAGCCATCATCATTACCCTTTTTTCCACCAAAATTTCAAAAAGAAATCTACCTAAAAGGACAAAATGAAAAAATTTATTAATTTTTACCTACTAACTTTGTAAAAGGAAATTTATTAAAGGATAGCCCAAAATGAAATCCTGGACCATATAAAAGGGACAAAGGGCAATTTGGGAAAAAATTGCACTCACCCCTCTTTTTTGAGTGCCCTACTTCGTAAATTCAAATTTTTTTTTAATGAAAATATCATCATAACTCATTGAAGTTATTATGTTCCATAATTATCCTTTATGGAAACATTATCATTACACTTTTATCCATTAAATTTTTAAAATAAAATATACTTTTAAGGATAAAATGGAAAATGAACTAATTTTTACTAACTAATTTTTCAAAATGAACATTTATATATTATTAAGGGATAGCCTAAAATAAAATAGTGAACTCTTAAAAAAGGCACGAAGAGAGTATAACATTTTTTGACTTGTAAACCGTGCACAAACATTGGTATGTGGAAACATTATTCCATGCCCTAAAACATTGGTATTAATGTAGTCTGTAAGTTAACAGAAATACTCCATGAAGAAATAATTATAAAATAAGGATTCTTATTTGAGAGAGCGAAAGGGTGAAAAAGGGGGCGAATATTCGTAGCCCTCTATTTTCTCCCTTAGCCCACTGCTTCATATAACCCATCCCCAATATTTTAAAAAAAAAAATTTCTCCATATAACCCATTAAATGTACCAGTTCTTCCCATTATACCATTCCCCTCTCAAAAATTATACTTTTAACTCCCACCCTACCTGTCCAAATACCAAACCCTAAGCCCCCACCCCCCATTTACATCTCCCACCTCTCCCATCATCTGACCTCCATAGCCACCTCCATAGCCGCCACCTCCATCGTCCACACCTCCATAGCCACCACCACCACTCCTGCCAAAACACCGCCGCCGCACCACCGCCACCCTTCCCTCCTCTCTTCAAGGTGCCGTTCTCTCTCTCTCTCTCTCTGAGTATATACATACATGCATATATACAATAACATCAATTAGATCTTGTATTTGTGTAGAGATTTTGGTAATTAGATCCCGTATTTGCGTAGAAATTTTGGTAATTAGATCCCGTATTTGTGTAGAAATTTTGATAATTAGATCCCGAAATTGGTAGCCGAAAACCGTGAATGTTGAGATCTGTACGCCGTTGTTGTCGAAAACGATAATAACGCGATATTTGTAATTAGATCCCGATATTGGTAAGAACTTTCGGTAACAGGAAACCGAAAGATGTAAGAAGTTTCGGTAACCAAAAAATTGAATTTTTTTTACCACTTTCAGTAATTAACAAAATTCCATCAACTTAATTCCTTATTGGTCACATACTCACATAGATTTCTCCCTAGAGATTACAATTCTTTCATCCTACCACTTGTTTGATTTTGTTCCTGAGAGGAAAGAAATATCATGACATGCTGATGCCGACTTCTGGTTCAGCCAATAGTGCACAGTTTAGCCATGGTGATTTCCACATAGCAAAACACATTGCTAGGATCCTAGGTGTGAGACCTGAGTCATTCATTATTGTGCATTTTGAAGAAATTTCTAAAAGGAGGGAAGTGTTGTGAAACCCAAGTCATTTGTTATTGTGCATTTTGAGAAAGGGAGAAAGGGAAGAAAAAAAAAAGAGAAAAGGATAAAAAGAAGAAGGGAGTAGATGGGGAACAATTTTAAAAGAAAAGAAAAGGAGGATTGCCTCCATACATCTCTTGATGTTAATGATCACCAAGTGTTGGTTCTCAGTTTTGGAGAGGGTGAGTTTTACTTTAATTCAAGAGGTTTGAAAATTTGGTTTAAAAAGAGGAAACCCATGGTGAGCCGTTTATTTTAGTTTTCTTAGTTGACCATTATGAATAATGGAGTAGATTTTGGATTAGATGCGTGAAGGTCAGGATCAGAGTGATGGTTTGACTTAAAAGAACTTATAATTAAATTTTGACCGTAGGTGTGTGGGAGCGTGTTGTGTGTGGGTAAACGTATTTGGTTCGGGGTGTTACAAATTGGTATCAGAGCAGTCCCGACCGGAAGTGTGGAGTTTCACATTGCTCGGGAGAGATTACATGAGGTTATTGATTTTTGAGGTGTCCGAAATTTTGATCAGAGCTTGAATTTAATAATTCTCTCGACTAATCTCGACTGATAATTATTTGTGGGCAAGCATCAAGTAGTACTTGCATATGGGGATCGTGTATTGAATTTGTGGTTCTTGATCTATGATCAAGTAGTTCCTCTAATAATGAAATCGTGGGCAGAATAAAACAACGCTTAGTTGTCGACGTAGACTTAACTTTGAATCGGTTCTCTTAAGTTGATTTATGTATAGATGTTGCCCATGCGAAGGATATAGAGTAGCGTTTTGAATTTAATATTGTTTTACGTGATCCTGTGCAACAGCGTGTTCTCGACTTCATGTGGTATATTGCATTCTAAGTAGAATCTAAATAAAAAAAATTAGGAGGGGTGATGCTTCTATATTCAGGTCAGTTAAGTTGAAATATTTGGGTTAGTAGTTAATTGGCTAGAGTAGTTTCAATTTTAGCATGAACTACTTGGGTTTTTGAGTTAGTTTGTTGTAGACACCCCAATCTGGGTCTCCCATTTGTTTTACTTCATTTTTTGGTTTCTTGTTTCCCCGATGATGAATCGGATAAAAAACAGTCTTGAGTATGGAAAGGATTGAACTTGGAATGAGTGGAACCCTTCCTATCCCTTTGTAAACCCCAAAAACCCTAAGTCAAAACCCTAGCCAAGGTTTGACCATCGCGCGTTATTGTGTCTCACTCGCGCGTTGGTAATATTGCTAGGTGCTGGTCAAAGTCAAAGTATTGACCTTTGACCATCACGCGACTGTTTGCTCACTCGCGCGTGTGTACCACTCCATCGCGCGATAGTTGATAAGCACCCAAGTGTAGACACCCCAATTTGGTCTAACGATTATTGCAAGTCCCACTTTGGGACAATCCCGATGATGAAACGGATACAGTGATTGCTGATTGCTTCCTTGAGAACCTTAGGACTTTCGGTAAGAACTTTGAGCCACTTAGAGGACCCAATTCAGAGCCATACAGCCTTTTAGACAGAAAACACAGAAGCCTAGGAGAATCCATCTGTCGGCCGTAACATCGATCTCACGGCCCCAACATCATTTCCTCACCCGAGCAACCTGTTGCTAGCAAAATCTCCCGGAGAGATCAATCCCTCGGCCGCAAGATCTATCCTTCGGCCGAGACATCCATTCCTCGGCCGTGATATCCTTTACTCGGCCGCCAGATCGACCTTTTTCCAGACTCTGGAACGTGTTCTGTCAGACATTTGATCCGATTACACTACCTTTCCGATGCGTTCGGGCTACGCTCAGAGATTACGACGTAGAGTTAGAGATGCATTGCAATTGCAATTGCCATCTCATGATTTGATTGGCCAGAGTGAGTCATCCCTATGCCTATATAAAGGAGCCTTTGGGCTCTGAAATAAACACACGAAATTGATACACTTCCACACTCTTTCAAGCCTCAAAGCTCTGCCAAAATACTCTCTCAATCCTATACTTCAAAAGCCCTAACCTCCCGAAGGCAATCCGGCGATCAAACCCCGAAGTTCAAACCCTAACCCTAGGATTCTTAATCAAGCAATCAGTCAATCACAATCAAATCCGAAGCAATCAAGCAACTGAGGGATCAAGGTGGTGAGGCCCAACGGCCTCTGGTTTGTTTTATTTTCTGTCAATAATCATAATCTTAGCGTTTTGATTATTTATTAACGTTTCTGTCTGGTGTGAGGAAGAACACCAACCGGGGCTTCGATCCCTCGGCCGGTACATAAAACCAGGAGGATCCCTCGGCCGTGACATCTATTCACCGGCCGCGAGATCCATCTCCCTGGGACAGCTTGCTTTGTTCTGCTTTCTGATGCATGCTTTACTTATCGCACTGGCTCACTTTACTTACTGTTTAAAGGCTTAATTAAACAGACTATGTGTTAGAATTAAACAAAGCATCTACATGTCTTATGTTGAATAACTATGGGCCAGTCTCACGGCTGGACAGAGAGGGGTGCCTAACACCTTCCCCTTACTGTACTTTTGGCTCCCGTACCCAGAATCTCTATCTGTTTTGATGATAACCGCTATCATGTGGCGATGTTCCTAGCCATGGGAATGTCCATGATTTTGGTTTATGAAGCAAGCAACCAATCGAGCAACAAACATGATCAATCTGTATGGCGATGCCCCGTTTGGGAGGTGTCTACAGTTTTTGGCGACTCTGCTGGGGAATTGAGAGCCATAACCAGAAAGTTCAACATAAGACTAATACATGCCTTGTCTAATTCATTAATCATATGCATCGAGCGGGCAACCCGTTGAGTTCACCTGATATCCCGGCATGACACGGGCTATGTTGGGGGTTCCAGCAAACTCCACAGTCACTCGTACCTAGTGGTATATCAAAAAGGGAATCACCCAATCACCGCCTATGATGGGCTGGTGAGAGGATTGGTGCCCTTTGACAACAGAGCACCCTGAGACTACCAAAAACCTTGCATGTTTTAGAAAGCCATAGAACTTATCAAACTAAGATAGGAATCTACAGGCTAGGATCCTACTTGCATTTTCACTTCCAAGTCCTTCCTCACACCTTGTATCATCTATTGTTGTAAATAACTTTTTCTGTCCAGAAGGGTTGGGATTTTCAGCCTAAATCCTAACCCTACACAAGCCAAGTATTGACTTACAGGTACTCTACTTTTCAAAGCAGACACAATAAGTAAAACAAAGAAGCAACCACAGCCAATTTTATACTCTTACAACACCCGAAGTCACGCCAAACAGAGGTCCTTGCAGCCGTCTCGTCTGTCACCCTCACTGGCCAAAACACCTACACTGCTACGGTCCCAATCACTTTCAGGGACTCCGCGGTCATCTCCTCAACAAACTCAATCATCTACCAAATCCTAAGCTTCATCAAGTAATCCTCCCACTCTCATGGCAGATAACGACGCCATCATTGCTAATCACCAAGCTCAAAGTCGCTACCTTATTAGCAGAGAAAGCAGCAAGAGATGCTGAGAACGAAGAGAAATCGGTGGAAGATGAGAATCCTCAAGAAGTGGTATTGGCAGAAAACCCTGAATTGGCCAAAACAAGTCAAGGAGATCAAATGTACTCTGGACCCATTCACAAGGGGACCAAATTCTAGATTTTGAAGGACTCTGCCTTTTTCCAGATTCTCAACTACCTGAGAAGTTCAATAGAACTGGCAATCCCACTAGCCATGTCCGCCATGTCATCAACACTCTGAAGCCAATGGGCTTGGATGATGAGCTCATTGTTCAGTTATTTCAAAGGACTCTTACTGAAAGCGCTCTCGGTTGGTTTCTCACTTTGGAGTTTGTGCACTATCATACTTGGCCAGAAATTGCCAATGCTTTTGTCAAGCAATATGCATACAACGTCCAAATTGAGTTAACAACTCGAGATTTGGAAACGACTAAGCAAGAATCAAACAAGGACTTTGCAACCTTTGTGGCTAGATAGAGAGAAAAAGCCGCCAAGATGAAGAACCGCCCCTCTGAGGAAGATCAAGTGAGAATAGTTGTCAAGAGTTTGCAGCCCAAGTACCTCACGCACATTTACACTCAGGCTATCACTGATTTCAAGCGCCTGCATGCTACTGGGCTGCAGATTGAAGAGAGGATCAAGCTAGGCCTCATTGGGAAAGAAGAAACTCCTCCACCCAAGAAAACCTTCCCAACCCGTACATCTCCTGCCTTCGTCAACACCCTTAACTCAATCTTACCACAAGACCCTTTTCAAATTAGCTCATCCCAAAGCTCAAATCGCCCCCGTTGCAACTTTGACCATCTCTATATGACCTCATCTCAAGCCTTAGCCATTCTGAGCCGTTAAGGGCATCTCAAACCTTTAAAACAAACCACTTCCTCAGCCACCCTATGGCCCAAACCATGATCCTAACAAACAGTGCGCCTACCACCAACACCCTAGGTATGAGACAGATAACTGCATGAGTCTCCGCCATGACATTCAAGATCTCATTGATAGCCAAACTATAAAACTTCCAAAACCTAATGTGCAAGCCAATCCACTTCCTATTCACAAAGTTGAGCCACCACCCCGAAACATCGATTTCATAAACAACCCCACATACAATCCTGGCCAATACATTATCCAAAACAACCAAACCAAGCCAACCTTTACCTTCCCAGAGGAGGACGAATGTTTCATGATGGAGGAGGAAGAAAACAATGAGTCCAATCAATCAGAAGTGATCGATCCCGACATGTCTGACAAAAGTAATGAAGAAGAACAAGCAAAGGGGAAAGTGACTTTGACGGAATGGAAGGAGAATACGATGATCCACTCGATGGAATCTCCTTAGTATCACTATTCAATCAAGTGGAAATAGCTGACGACTACACAATCAATAAAGAGGAAGAAAGGGTGATGAAAACCTAGACCAACACTTCTATTTGGGGACTACTCATGTCTCAAAGAAGTAGCCACCAGTGAAGATGGATCCAGTTCAAAGGCCCTGTTTGGCAAAGAAGAGGGTGGAAAAGAGTATAAAGTTGCGAAAGGCAAGGGTTTTGAAAACGACCTCGAAATGCTACAATAGCTAAGAAGTCACAACATGGCAAAGAACATTAAACATTGCTTTTATCAAGCTAAAACCTGTTTTGAGCCTCTGCTTGGGCATTTAATTTCTGCTAAGTGAATTCCTGTTTCATCCTCTAGACTATGCTTATTCAATGATTTACTTCCTAAATTGCAATTGCCATACACTATAGTCTCTTTGCCAAACAAGGGAAATTTCAAGGAATCAAGTTCCCTGTGTCGCTGACAAAAAGGAAGGAAATGATGAACTCTAGTTGCTTAAGAAACTAGGTTTTTGTCAAAACTTAGAAAGAAGACACTATCTCCGCGAGAACACTTAGGGTTAGCTCGCCCATTATGAAGGTACAAACACAAGAGAGATTTAGAAAAATATCTCCATCAAATTCCTCTCCAAAAAGCAGAAACCCTCTTGAGAGAAGTGCTCGTTGGGTAACCTGAAAACCCAAGCAAAAGTAAGAGCAAAGCCTGCTAGGGCAAGAAAATGCAAAAATGCAGCCTAGGCAAAAGTTAAGGCATTCAAAGAAAAGCTCGCTAGGGACTCAACCTCCATTAGGTAACCTAGGCAAAATCAAGAGCATGTGAGAAGAAAAACCAAGAGTGAAAAACCCAACCTCAAAGGTAATGATTTTGGAACTACGTAAAAGGCCTGATTCCCAGATTGGGATACGTAGGCAATCTCACATTGAGATGCAGCCCAAACATTTGGAGAGAAGGAAAAACATCAACAGATTTGTACTCAATGATAGGTATAGCTAACCCTGCGTATTGAGCTCGCAAAAGATGAGTATGCTTTTCTCGAAGAATTGGCAACAGCAATAGACACGAGAGCTATAGGTCATCCCCTCTAACCTAAAGGTAATTGACACAATGAGCAAGATACCTTGAAAACTCCCGAGTCTGGCAACCGGACTATGGAACACGGCAAAAGCAAAAGGCAAGAAAATCAAAACCAAGCATAAGAAGTAAGAGAAAAGAGGATGCCACTTAGCCAAAACAAAATCTACCTTTGGAAAATCAAAGTAACGGCCGAAGGATCTATACATCGGCCGCAACATCGATTCTTTAGCCGAGTAATCAATTCTTCGGCCAATATTTTATTTTCACACAAATTACTGTCTATCAGCAAATACTTGTTCAAACAGCCATGTTCTGACTATCGCATGCAAACTCAAGACATCTAGGGGCATAAAAAGCATTTCTCATTTCATGAACAAAAAGCTTGCCTACAAAATCATCACTGTGGTTGCTTTCACCATACAAATACAGTTTCTGCTTCTCTCTTTGCTAACCATGAACAGGAAGGAAAAAGAAAATCCTAAAGTTAGTCGTGACGGCGTCTTCGAGACGATCTCGTCTCCGAGATGAAGAAGGGGATTGCTAGCTATCCTCCCCACTGACTGCTGGTGCTCACTCAGCCTCAAGCTACAAGGAAAAGAATGCAAAACAAGGGGTAAGCACCAAACGCCTCTTCTCCGTCATCAGAATGGAAGGAGACAAAGGAAAGGGCCCGTGGCCAAACAAGAGCAACTGAAGGAATAACAGGCAGAACCAAGGAAAAATGGCAGTACTCCATACAGTCACCTGCCTAAAGAAGCAAACCCGCCTAGTCTCTAATCTGAGCATTCTCCAAGTCTACTTTAGACATCAAAGAAGTAGACCTCATCAACGCCGGAGGAGGAGGAGGAACAAACTGAAGATCCTCAGCACGCAGGCGCCACTGGCTGGCCACCCGATCACATAAGTACCAAGCTTAACAAAAGGGACCCTCGAACAGGTTATGAGTACAAACTAGAACCCTGGAACTCGCAAGAGGGGCATCCTCTGATACACCACTCCAAGGGTCAAACCTCACCTGCAAACAAAGTCTAAATCAGCCACAGCACAGAGGAATGGAGATCTAAAAACAAGGGATGCAAGGGGTACCTGGTCAACAGTCAATCGGTCCAAAATCCGTCACCACTCAGGAAGGCTCAAAACTGGTGACCGTGTGGCTTCCATTGCCCCACAGACCATTACTCGTAGCGAGGAACACAGTCCGCATCTGCATGTCTAGTGTCAGTAGGAAACTGAAGAAGATACTCAAAAGCCCAGAGAGGAAAGGGGCTACCAGTTGGCCAAGGCAGATGCTCCCTAATCAAACTCCTAAACAACCTCCAAATACTGCAAAAGGGGCTAGAGACTGTGTATGTGCTGGACTATCCTTGTTGGCAAACAACGTTTGCCCAAGGAGGTAGAGAAGAAAGGCCCGTGTCAGCTACTCAACACTCACCTGAGTCGAGATATCAACCTTCATAAAAGTCTTGATCAGCCAAGAGACATCAACATGACTACGCGAGTGAAGAGGGGGCACAAGAACCACTTCAAAGCCCCTATCCGCTCCCAAAGCCTGGGGTCAACCCAAAGGGGAGCTCCACCTACTCATAGGCCAGTAAGCAAAGAAAAATCACCTGGCGTGATCGTCATCTTGCCAACAGAAGGAAAGCGAAACGTGTTGGGAGTATCCCACCACCTTTCGACCAGCGAGGTCATCAACGGCCAATCCATCTTCAGAAGATTGAGGCCCAAAACAAACGGGTCAAGACCAGCAGCGCGTACTAACTCCCGAGCCTGCTCTGGCAACGTCACAAACCACTTGTGCACTAAAGGCCTCCACCATGAGCCTCCAGTCTCCTGTTTCTCTGCCAAGGACAAAAAGGGAGAAGCTTACCGAAACATTGAGGACGCTCAAGTGCTGCTCAGCAGCTCTACACCCACACCTCAACAGCTCTATGCCACGCCATGTGCACAATCTCGCGCTCAGCAGGCCAGTAAAATAATACTGTGGCTTCCACTCAATGCACCCTCCAGAAGGTGTTTATATTGCTAGCTTCCAGAAAGCGTTTATGTTGCCAGCTTGCAGAAAGCATTTAGCCATCAGAAGACATTTGAGTCGCTAGAAGGCGTTTGGCCTCCGGAAGGCACTCCCAGTAGTGGAGGTAATGGAAATCTCCCTAACAAACTGGAATATGGTCAAGAACTAGCCTTGGGGGCAATCCCGAGCATACTCAGAACTAGCCTTGGGGACAATCCCAAGCATGTGGAATCTAGCATTGGGGACAGTCCCGAGCATGTGAAATCTAGCCTTGGGGGCAATCCCGAGCATACACAAAACTATCCTTGGAAACATCCCAAGCATAAGGAACCAATCAAACCCCGTGGGAGATGGAAGATGGAATACTCAACAGCTCAGCAGTTCTACAAGCCCATCACCTCAACAGGCTCGAAGCCTGTATCTACTATCTCAAATGGCTCCAAGCCGTAACCATCACCTCAACAGGCTCAAAGCCTGTATCTACTATCTCAACTGGCTCGAAGCCGTAACAACCAACTCAGCGGCTCTAAGCCCATTGTCTCAACTGGCTCGAAGCCGTACACAATCAAGTTCTTAACAGGCTCGAAGCCTGTGTTCATCATCTCAACTGGCTCAAAACCGTAAACAAGCAACAGGCTCTAAGCCGCCCCAACAATCAGGATATCTATTCTCAGACTCTACGCCTGAATGCTCAAAAATCTAACATTTTTGAATGCTCAAGCTCCACGCTTGGATGCCCAACCACTGTGTACTGGATGCTCAAGTTATACACTTGAATGCTCAAGCTCTACGCTTGGATGCCCAACCACTGAGTACTGGACGCTCAAAGCCTGTACTTTGAATGCTCGGATTCTGCTGTCCGAATGCTCGAGCTCTACGCTCTGAATGCTCAAGTTCGGAACTTGATAGAAGCTCTAAGCTTAAAAACAAACACACACGCACGGGCCCGTGCACATATTGCATTATCACATCGAGTCTGCATCATCATATCTGTTCACATCTAACAACCATCATCGCACATATACACCCTGCATATCTCTCATGAAACAGGTCAACCCTGCAATCAACCGGCTCTATGCCCCGGTTTTGTTGATCGGTCCAGCGCCTCGATCCTTTGGCTCCACGCCAACACTTATGATGGAAAAGCTCCGTGCACAGACCATCAGAATACAACCAGCTCCGCGCTTCGGTCCCATCAAGCTCTAAGCTCACCTCAGGCCTTCATCTCATAACCACAGCAGGCTCCACGCCTCGATTCCATCACTCTCCAGGCTCTCGCCTCATGGCTACAACCGGCTCCGTGCCTCGGTTCCCTAATCTCCAAAAGCTCCGTGCTCCAGTTACTGGCCCTGTGCCCCCCACATCTCAAAAACAAACCGGCGTCCAACTCATCCCCAGCAGATGGTTTGGATTCCACCCCACTACACCAATTCCTTCCAGCTCATTCGCAAGGATAAGCTACTCTACCGAGCTCCTCTCAGTCAAAGTAAGGATGATCAAGAAAAGCAAACGCACCTGCAGTGTACTGATCTACCCCAAAATACTAAGGAAGCTCTCCGCAAAGAAAAGCTCCCCAGGTAGCCCCGCGCTCCTTCAACTACTCTTCGCCAAAACCCTGGCTTAGTCTAGGTACGTCACACTACGGCTTTTTAAGCCCTAAGGTACGTCTTCTGTCTCTAACCCTCCAAACTTTTTATTTTTTTCTTTATTGCCCGAACTACGATTGGTCTGAATTTCCCTTGTGGAATACGTAGGCAGCCTCCCGGCCCGACCATAACAAAACCTTTTTCGAAAACCCCTTGGAATAGTGGTTGGACCAAATTGAGTTGCTTTTTACAGCTTTGACTCTTACTCAAACATGTCTCGCGATCCGTCTGAGTTCAGTCAAAGAGGGGCATCTGTAGACACCCCAATTTGGCCTAACGATTATTGCAAGTCCCACTTTGGGACAATCCCGATGATGAAACGGATACAGTGATTGCTGATTGCTTCCTTGAGAACCTTAGGACTTTCGGTAAGAACTTTGAGCCACTTAGAGGACCCAATTCAGAGCCATACAGCCTTTCAGACAGAAAACACAGAAGCCTAGGAGAATCAATCTGTCGGCCGTAACATCGATCTCACGGCCCCAACATCATTTCCTCACCCGAGCAACCTGTTGCTAGCAAAATCTCCCGGAGAGATCAATCCCTCGGCCGCAAGATCTATCCTTCGACCGAGACATCCATTCCTCGGCCGTGATATCCTTTACTCGGCCGCCAGATCGACCTTTTTCCAGACTCTGGAACGTGTTCTGTCAGACGTTTGATCCGATTACACTACCTTTCCGATGCGTTCGGGCTACGCTCAGAGATTACGACGTAGAGTTAGAGATGCATTGCAATTGCAATTGCCATCTCATGATTTGATTGGCCGGAGTGAGTCATCCCTATGCCTATATAAAGGAGCCTTTGGGCTCCGAAATAAACACATGAAATTGATACACTTCCACACTCTTTCAAGCCTCAAAGCTCTGCCAAAATACTCTCTCAATCCCCTACTTCAAAAGCCCTAACCTCCCGAAGGCAGCCGTCAATCCGGCGATCAAACCCCGAAGTTCAAACCCTAACCCTAGGATTCTTAATCAAGCAATCAGTCAATCACAATCAAATCCGAAGCAATCAAGCAATTGAGGGATCAAGGTGGTGAGGCCCAACGGCCTCTGGTTTGTTTTATTTTCTGTCAATAATCATAATCTTAGCGTTTTGATTATTTATTAACGTTTTTGTCTGGTGTGAGGAAGAACACCGACCGGGGCTTCGATCCCTCGGCCGGTACATAAAACCAAAGTGATTACTCGGCTGTGACATCCATTCACCGGCCGAGTAATCGATTTCCTGGGACAGCTTGCTTTGTTCTGCTTTCTGATGCATGCTTTACTTATCGCACTGGCTCACTTTACTTACTGTTTAAAGGCTTAATTAAACAGACTATGTGTTAGAATTAAACAAAGCATCTACATGTCTTATGTTGAATAACTATGGGCCAGTCTCACGGCTGGGCAGAGAGGGGTGCCTAACACCTTCCCCTTACTGTACTTTTGGCTCCCGTACCCAGAATCTCTATCTGTTTTCCTAGTTTTAATAAACTAGGTGGCGACTCTATTTTGATGATAACCGCTATCATGTGGCGATGTTCCTAGCCATGGGAATGTTCATGATTTTGGTTTATGAAGCAAGCAACCAATCGAGCAACAAACATGATCAATCTGTATGGCGATGCCCCGTTTGGGAGGTGTCTACACCAAGATTGTATAATCTTGGTGCTCAAGTACTCTAATTTGTAGCGTTCAAGTCTCTTAGTTTTCGTTTTTATCCCATTTTGCTCGTAAGGTTACGTTTTGGTGGTTTCAAGTTATTCGTGAAATTAGCGTTTGGCAAGCCAAGGTTGACTAACGGAGCCGCCAAGTAATCAAGGCCGCGTGGCGGCTTCTCACCAAGTCCCGTCGGGTGATGAATTGAGTGGCGAGAGGTGATCGGGCCATCATCGGGCCGTTTGGACCAAGGCAAAGTTCAGCATAGAATCTGCCAGCCTGGTACCGGTACTGTGAATTGGCCAGTACCGGTACCTACTCTTCAGAGATTCAATTTTCCAGCATTTTAAAGACCTGGTACCGGTACTGGGAGTTGGCCAGTACCGGTACTGCTTGCAGAAAATATCTACGATTTTGTTACTTTTTCAACCTTCTACTTTTGGAATGCTTTCCACTTTTGGGATATTTTCTGGGATATTTTGTGAGAGAAGAGACACTTTGTATAAGTAGGCCTAGCTCTCTCTCTCTCTCTCTAATAAGTCTCTACCACTTTAAGTCTTTCTTAATTTTGTCTTTCCTCCATTAGAGCTCAAGCTTCTCTAGTTATTTTCTTGAAAAACTCTTGTAAGTTAATCTCGTTTATCATTTTGTCGTTTATTAAAGTTGTAGCAACGGTTAAGATCGTTAATAATATCAAGTTTGTTTTCAATTCTATAGGTTAAAAGTTATGTCTCGTTTTTATGCCTTACCTTATGCTTTAGCTATGTGTGAGTAGTTTTTTGGCTAAGTCTCGGGATAATCTTTCCCAAGGACTTAGGTTGTTATTTGGTTCTCGAACCCTCGGGCTTAAAGCATGGTTTTCGGATTAGAGCCTAACTAGTGTTTTTGGTCTAAACTTGGGGTGTTAACTCCTTGGTAAGGAGCTTAGCCAAGCGGTCTTGGCAAGTGACTTACCGAGGGCTCGTGGCCTCCTTGTGTTCGATGAAGGTGTAAAATAAGTTGGCTTAATTCCGTTTAATCACATCTTTTGTTAACGAAGTCTTTAAAAGTGAAATCCTCCGGGCGTGAGCACGCGGCCGTGACTCTCGCCTGAGTTATAATCGAGAACCGGTAACGGCCTTTGTCAAGGGTTAGAAGATCCCTAGACTTGCCTCTTTAAGTTAATCAAGCGCAATTCTAGTTTTTATTTTAGCCGTTCCCTTTAAAGCAAAACCATAGTTGGCGGGCTTAAACGCCGAAATCCTACCATAAAACCTACAATCCATTTCAAACTATATTCGATTCTCTGAGGGAACGATTCCAGACTTCCGGATATTATGCGTGCAATGACCTAGCCCTACGCTTCGGGTTTCTATCAACCTTATATTTGAAGGCAAGGTTGTGGCGTAAGCATTTTTGGCACCGTTGCTGGGGATTTCTTTATATAGCTTATTTGGAGGATCGCTGAACCACTATAAGTATTCCGTTTATTTTCACTCTATGTAATTTGAACTCAAATTAGCGGATACCTCTAACTGAGCCACCAATTCGACTTGAGGTGTAACGAAGCTAAAGCGAGCATCAATTGCCTTTTATTGTTTTTATTCTATAGCCGTGGTGGTGGCATAACCCCACAAGACTATTTGAGAACGAGGCGGCGGCATAGCCCCTCTAGTCTGGTTAGCTAGTTTTGTGCAGGGTATATGCTCAACGTTTACCGTAGCCCTTTCTCAAATCGGCTACATCGGTCTGCTTCTCCACCAAGGGTTCGTAATATTATTCAGGCATATTCTCCACCGCGCGAGTTATCTCCACCGCTAAGGCCAATGGAAGAACAACCAGCAGCCCGGACGTTGCGTGATTACTTGACACCAGAAAGAGGTCCGCATGTGTCACCAATAGCCATCCCAACTTGCACCGCCGCCAATGCGTTTGCTTTCAAGCCAGAACATCATCGGGTTATACCGGAATTTTGGGGGCGTGAACTTGAGGATCCATATACTCACATCCGGGAATTTGAAACTATTGTCAGCACATTTGTGACAACTCCGGGGCAGCTTGACCAAGCTCGGTTGAAGTTGTTTCCTTTCTCACTTAAGGATAAGGCCAAGCAGTGGTTCCATTCTTTGAAGCCTCAGTCTTTGCGTACTTGGAGGGAAGTTCAGGATGTTTTTACACAAAAGTACTTTCCGGTTAGCCGAACCAAGCTCCTCATGGACCAAATTGTGAACTTCAAGCAAAAAGATGGGGAGATCTTCTACAAGTATTGGGAGCGGTACAAGGATTTGCTTGCGGCCGTTCCACACCACAACTATCCAATGTACTTGGTGATCAATTATTTTTATGTGGGATGTAACCAACAAGCCAAGTAGCTTCTCGACACTATGGGAAGCGGTGATTTTTTGGGAAAGGACCCGGAAGCTGCATGGGAATTCTTGGATGCATTGGCAGAAAGGGCTCAAACTTGGGAATTCATAGACGCGGGTGATCAAGCAATGAGAAACCAAGGACTCGGAGGCTCCGGCAAGTTTTCGGTGAGCGAGCATACCATCTTTGAATCGAAGCTAGATGAGTTATCAACCAAGTTGGATAAAATGAAGTTGGATGTGATCCAAGCGAAACCAGCGAAAGAAGTGAAAGAGGTGCGCCAAGTGGAGGACGTGTGTGTTATTTGTAAGACCGTGGGACATTCGACTGACAATTGTCATACCATTCCCGCCCTCTGGCTCCATTATAGTCAACTCCCTCCGGAAGAAGTTTGTGCACTGAACCAACGTTGGGATCCATATTTTAACACTTACAATCCGGGATTGAGGTCCAATCCGGCTTTCCGTTGGAGTAACCAAAATGAGGCAGGGTCTTCATCGGCTCCACAAGCTCCGCCTCCGGCTCAAAATCAAAATTGGCGGCAACCTCAACTTCAAGGGCCACCACGGTTCCCCGCTATTCAAGGCCCGCCTAGGTTCATACCATCTGGCCCGTTCCAAGGCCAAAACCAGTTTCAGCAACACCAACAAGCGCCTCCCCCTCGACGTTCTTTGGAGGACACAATGAATACCTTTTGTCAAATGCAAATAACTACCAATGAGCAAACTACTCAAGCCATGAATGACATAAGGAATCAAATGGGAAAATTGACAACGGCTATCGGCGTATTACAACAAGAAAGAGGAAAACTTCCTACTCAACCTTTGGCTAATCCACAAGGTCAACACTTAATTGGTAGCTCTTCGGTGCCTTTCCCCGAGCAAGTCAAAGCCATTATTTCTCTGAGAAGTGGGAAGACGGTGGACAATGCTCAAGTGGAGCCACCGGTGATGCCACTATTGTTTCCCGTTCCGACACTGTCAAAGCCGACAACGCCAAATGGGGAATCTCCCAAGCAAGCTTCTACGGAAGAGGAGAAAGGCAAAGCTAAGGAAAGTGATGTCCCGCCAGCTTTTACCGTTCCCGCCCCATTTCCCAATCGGTTGAGAACGTCGGCCAAGCCGAATCTCAATGCTGATATCTATGACGTGCTCAAGCAAGTGACGGTCAATCTTCCTTTGCTTGATGCTATCAAGCAAATTCCGTCGTATGCTAAGTTCTTGAAGGATCTTTGTACTCACAAGCGCAAGCTCCAAGTGCAAAAGAAGGTCTTTTTGACCGAGCAAGTGAGCTCACTCTTCGAATCTACCCTGCCGCCTAAGTACAACGATCCGGGATGTCCTACAATTTCCATCACCATTGGAGGAAAGGTTGTAGAGAAGGCGCTTCTTGATTTGGGGGCAAGCGTGAACATGTTACCGTTTTCGGTGTATGAATAACTCGGGTTGGGGGAAATGAAGCCAACAAGGGTGACTTTGCAATTGGCGGATCGGAGCATCCGCGTTCCGAAGGGGATGGTTGAAGACGTACTTGTTCAAATTGACCAATTTGTCTATCCGGTTGATTTTGTGGTTCTAGACACTTATCCGGTGCCGGCGGCTCAGTCCTCTGTTCCAATTATTCTCGGGCGGCCGTTTTTGGCAACATCCGATGCCGTGATCCATTGCCGGGATGGCCGGCTCAATATGAGTTTTGGGAATATGAAGATGCAAGTTAACATGTTCCATCTCGGCAGCCAAATCGGGGATGATGAGGACGTGTGCGGAGTTAGCATGATCGATTCATTGGTTCAAGATCATGTCAATGAGTTTATTTGCAAAGATGAGCTGGAATTGGCACTTACGTCCGCCGAGGCTGATTTTCTAGATGCTCCCGAGGTTGCTTATTTGTGTTCTTTGTTGGATGAGGAGGAGGCGTGTGGTATACACCCGTGGATTCCGAAATTTGAGGAGTTGCCGCCTATTGAGAAGCGAGCCGTTCCGTCTTATGTGGAACCCCCGACGCTCGAGCTTAAGCCACTACCGGACACACTCAAGTATGCTTATCTTGGCGATAGCCAAACCTATCCGGTGGTAATCTCCTCCGCTCTAAGCGAATCTCAAGAGTTGGAGCTGCTCGCCTTGCTAAGGACGTATTCCAAAGCCATCGGGTGGTCTATAGCCGATATAAAGGGTATCGATGCATCTCTTTGCTCTCATCACATTTATATGGAGGATGATGTCAAGCCATCTCGCCAACCTCAACGGCGATTGAACCCGATCATGAAAGATGTCGTGCGGGCTAAAGTGCTTAAATTGTTGGACGTTGGCATTATTTACCCGATAGCGGATTCCAAGTGGGTTAGCCCGATTCAAGTGGTTCCAAAGAAGTCCGGTGTGACGGTTGTGAGAAATGACAAGGATAAGCTGATTCCAATGCGTGTTCAAACCGGTTGGAGGGTGTGTATCGATTATCGCAAACTGAATGCAAGTACCAGGAAGGATCATTTTCCTCTTCCCTTCATAGATCAAATCTTGGAGAGGGTGGCCGGCCATAAGTTTTATTGTTTCCTCGACGGGTATTCCAGGTATAACCAAATTGAGGTGGCTTTGGAAGACCAAGAGAAGACAACATTCACGTGCCCATTCGGGACCTTTGCGTATCGTCGTATGCCGTTCGGGCTTTGCAACGCCCCCGATACTTTTTCAAGGTGTATTATGGGTTTGTTTAGTGATATGGTGGAGAAGATCATGGAGGTGTTCATGGATGACTTCTCCGTTTTTGGTGATTCCTTCGAGGCGTGTCTTACCAACTTGGGGCTCGGGTTAGCCCGGTGCGAGGAGAAGAACCTAGTACTCAATTGGGAGAAGTGTCATTTTATGGTGACCGAAGGCATCGTGCTTGGCCATATCGTTTCTTCGAAGGGCATTGAAGTTGATCGGGCGAAAATTGACTTGATCGGGAATCTTCCGACTCCGAAGTGCTTGAAAGATATCCGTTCCTTCTTGGGGCATGCCGGTTTCTATCGGCGATTTATAAAGGATTTCAGTGCCATCGCCTGACCGTTATGCCATTTGCTAGCCAAAGACGTGCCGTTTGAGTGGACGTCGGCTTGTGAGGCCGCTTTCGCCAAGCTAAAGTCAAGTCTTACCTCTCCGCCTATCGTACGGTCTCCGGATTGGGAGTTGCCTTTTGAGCTTATGTGCGATGCCAGCGACTATGCCGTCGGGACCGTTTTGGGCCAACGCCAAGGCAAGGAGCCGTATGTGATTTATTATGCTAGCAAAACATTAAATGAGGCCCAAATGAATTATTCAACCATTGAGAAGGAGTTATTGGCCATCGTCTTTGCACTTGACAAGTTTCGGTCTTATCTAGTGGGAGCCCCGATCACCGTATACACCGATCATTCCGCCCTAAAGTACCTTTTCACAAAGCAAGATGCCAAGGCGAGGTTGATCCAGTGGATCTTACTCCTACAAGAATTTGATCTTACCATTAAGGATAAGAAAGGCGTCGAGAATGTAGTGGCCGACCACTTGTCTCGTTTGGAATTCGAGGACCACACCTCTCACATCCCAATCGGTGACTCTTTTCCCGATGAGCAGCTCTTTGCAATCTCTACGGCTCCATGGTACGCTGATATTGTGAACTACTTGGTTACCGGGTTGATGCCGGCCCATTGGAATTTACAAGAGAAGCGTCGGTTCTTGGCGGAAGTGAAGCGTTTCTCCTTTGACGACCCGTATCTCTTTAAGTATTGTGCCGACCAATTGGTCCAACGTTGTGTGCCCGACTCCGAACAACAAAGCGTGATTAAATTTTGCCGGCCCATTTCTCGTTCAAGAAGACCGCCGCCAAGATTTTACAATGTGGTTTCTACTGGCCGAGTTTGTACAAAGATACGTTTGCCTTTTGCCGGGGTTGTGCTCGGTGCCAACTTTTGGGTTGTGTTACGCAATGCAATGAGATGCCGCTTACACCTATCTTGATCATTGAAGTATTTGACTGCTGGGGTATTGATTTTATGGGACCTTTTCCTACATCGTTCGGCTACCTTTACATTCTACTTGCCGTTGATTACGTTTAAAAATGGGTGGAGGCAATCCCCACTTGCACCAATTATGCAACGGTAGTGGTTGAGTTTCTCCGGGAGTACATTTTAGCACGATTTGGGATGCCGAGAGCAATCATTAGCGATCAAGGGTCTCACTTTTGCAACCAATCAATTGTCGCGCTTATGAAGAAGTACTCCATCGTGCACAAAGTTTCAACGGCCTACCATCCTCATACAAATGGCCAAGCGGAGTTGGCGAATCGGGAAATAAAGAACATCTTGGAGAAGACGGTTAATCCAACCTGTAAGGATTGGTCATCTCATTTGACTGACGCTTTGTGGGCTTACCGTACTGCGTACAAGACTATCTTGGGCATGTCTCCCTAACGACTCGTCTATGGAAAAGCGTGTCACTTGCCGGTGGAGCTTGAGCATAAAGCATTTTGGGTGATCAAGACTCAATTTCAATATGGCTAAAGCCGGTGCTCGCCGCAAGCTTCAATTGACCGAACTAGAAGAAATGAGGTACAATGCTTACGACCACTCTAGTGCTTACAAGTCTAAAATCAAAGCAAAGCATGACAAGAAAATTGTGGTTAAAAACTTTGAGCCCGGTCAAAAAGTGCTATTATACAACTCACGCTTGCATCTCCATCCCGGTAAGTTAAGGTCTTGTTGGGCCGGTCCCTATATTGTTAAATCTGTCGCCCCTCATGGGGCCATAGAAATTGAAAATGAATCCAACGGGAATGTGTTTAAAGTTAATGGCCAAAGGCTCAAGCCTTTTCTTGGCGGTTTCGAAGTCGGAGAGCCCGACGAGGTTTTGGCCGATCCAGTTTACACGGATGGCCCATCGGTTTAGTTTTGTGTTACTTTAATTTGCACGGGGAGCGAAAGCGTAACCGCTGAACTTAATTGTTTGTCGGACCCGGTCCCCGGGTAGGGGGTACCCACCATTGACTTGGGTATTTGTAGCTTCGCACGCCGCTACTAAAATGAGGATCGTGTGCCCAGCTCCGGTTAGTAAGGGCAATGTTTAGCATTTTGTACATATTAGCATGTTTGTTTCGTTTTGGGTTTCTTTCACTATGAGATTTCACGAATGCATCATTGTATCGGGCTTTCACTAGTCCTTCTTTGTGGTAGTTTACCGTTAATGATCCATGCTCACCAGATATGTCCCTATCGGGGGCAGCTTAGGTCTTTGGGTGAGACTTGATATTCCCGTGCTTTGGCGCTAGGCTCTGTCTTGTCTCACTTTGTTGCGATCATAGGGAACGCTGGGCTTAATTGCTTGGCGAGGTCAAGCGGTGAATTTTACTTCAGGCATGATGTAACAAATTTGACAATCTAGTATAGCCACCCGAGTTTTGTCTCTCCGGTGAGACTCGGGAAGAAAAGTATGACTCGTAAGTTTGCGTGAAAATCGGGTGGTGTTCTTTGCTATTTTTCTTTGTTTTTATGTTTGATTGGTGCTTGGATACCATGGCCGGGCGGTTCTAATGTCATTTGCCTGTTAGTAGGTCCTTCGTACAATTCCGCTTCTGCAGGGTTAACATGCTACCACACCAGCCTTGGTGGTTTGGGTTTATCGTCGAAGTGACTGAGGCATTCAGGAGCCCTAAGCATGGGTGCGACTACGTGTCACGGTTGTTAGGCCAATAAAGCTTTGACCATGGCCCTGTGTGACTAGCTGGTGGTTCCGGACCGAAGGAGTGAAGCCCTGGAAGCACATAACTCCGGATCGAACGTGGGCAATGACACAAATCCTCCAACTTGGTCGAGGTATACGGGGGTTGACATTCCCCCGGAGGTAACATCTTTTGTTCCCTTTCCCTACTGTTGTTCTCCATGCTATGAGGGCATAGCATGTTTCAAGTTGGGGGGAGGGATATATCTATGATATATTTGTTTTGTTGCTTTTTGTATAATTTTTTTGGTTTTTAGTTTTGTAATCCTTCCGTTATTACAAATTTAGTGGATTAAAACAACTTGGCACATGTTCATTGATTCTTAATTGGCAAGAGTTTGGTGTTTGATCGTAAGTGGTTATGTACATTTCAACCCATAAGCATGGTTAAGGATGAGCAATTAGGTGTTAAGTGTGTTTTGAGCAAGTTTTACCCATATCCCGTTCATTTCTCATCGTACATTCTTAGTTTAGGTAAATAATCTCATGTCATGCCTAAGTGTGTTTAATATCATAGTTGAATCGTCTTGGAATCTATGGCGTACTAGGGAAGTGATACTAGGCATTCTTTGATTGATTAAACCACAAAGGTGTCCCCTTGTCCTTTTTTGTATCCTAGTCCGTGTCCTACCGTTTGTTCAATAACTTAGGAAGCCGGAGTATGGAGGGTTATGTGGAATGGTGTGCTATTGCTCTGGGGTGTTTTGAGATTGTTTGGAAGGTGTTGGGAATGGCCGAAGGTCATATTGGTGAAGTGGAAAAATTCAGATTTTTGCAGCCCAGTACTGGTACTGTGAATTGGCCAGTACCGGTACCAACTTGGCAGACTTTTGGAATTGAATTTTTGGAACCCAGTACCGGTACTGGGAGTCAGCCAGTACCGGTACCTACTGCCCAGATTTTGAAAATTTTGGGCAATTTCTCTCTCCTCCTGGCCCACTATTTAAACTCAAGCCCATAATCTTTCCACCCCCACGACCCAGAAAACTAAAACCTCGCCACCCCCTTTCGGTTTCTCTCTCAAATCCCTTTCCAAATCACCCAAATCTTCCACAAACCTTCTTCAATCTTCTGAAAATCAACTACTCTTCAAGATTCAAGGAGGAAATCAGGGGATTGCGAAGGTTCAAGGCTGGTTTTCTCCCCTCTCTGTCCGAAATCTGACATTGACAAGGTAACTGGGAAATCCAACTCTCCGCCATGAACTTTCTAGTTATTCATCATGTTAATCCACCAAAGTGAAGGGTTTTTAAGTTTCATGAGGAGTTTTGCAAGTTTGGAACCCTAGACCTTCAAAACCCAAGGGAATCCGAAATTTTCTCTCTCTCTTCCCAAAATTCCAAAATCCAGTCGAACCTAACTTGAATTTCTGTGATTTCTGCTATGGAAACTGTTATGGGAATCATTTTCTGCTGATTTTGTGCTGTACTGAGGGCTGGAATTGTGCTACTATTTTTGAATTCCGTAGATTTTCAGAGTTGCCTGAAGTTAGTGCTATGTTTTGAACTGGAATATGGAATGATATGGGTTGTGATTAAAGACTAGTCTGGAAGTTTTCCTTATCTGCTGCTATTGTTTTTGTTGGGTTACATTCTGGGTTAGTTTTCTGTGAGTTTGCTGCTGAGGGCTGTTTACTGTGGTGGATTGATTTGAATTCGGGGTTGCGTTGTGGGGTCTGCTCTATTTTTGTGGGTTACATGTAATTGGTTGTTTGAGAAAATGGGGAGGTCTAAGAAACTCATGGGGGATGCGATGAAGTCAGTCGATGGAACAACCGGTAAAATGACCTATTTGAAACGCTCCGATCCGGAAAAGCAAGCCGAAATGAATGAGGAGGAGAGTAGGAAGAGGAAAAGAGAGAAAAAAGACGAGGAAAAGAAGAAATGGGAAGGAGATTTGAAGGGTAGGAAGTTCACGTGTGAGCGACAGGTAGACCGTTCCAAAATGGGTGCTCATTCGATTATTGACATCATCAACCAGCGGGGTTTACAATTCTTTTTCAAGCCAATCAAGGGCTATAAACCGAAGTTGGTTTTGGACTTCTATGCTAATATGGAGGTGGATGAGAAGGAGGAGAGAATTGACTCTAAAATGGGGAAGAAAACCGTGCTCGTAACCCCTGCCGTTATAGCCAAGTATTTGGACAAGTACAAGCGTCCCAGTCACGGTTCTACCACTTACCCCGCCACAGCATGGTCTAAGACAGAAGAGGAGATTCAAAAGGCGCTAACTGACAAACCGCTTCAAACCGATCATTTTGTCCATGGCAAGTTGTTTGAGAAGTACCGGGTGATAAATAAAGTTGTGCATTATAATTTGTTTCCCCATGGTTCGGAGAAGCGGCCGCGTAAGGAAGATGGGGAGGTTATTTTCGTGTTTGGATCTAGCGAGGAAGTGGTCGATTGGGCAAAGTTCATTTGGAAGGAGATGGTGAAGTTTAGACAGCGGTCTGCAACGTCAAAGCCCAACATTCCATTTCCGGCCATGGTGACCGCTATTTGTGAAAGTCAAGGAGTAATCTCGCCGGAAAAGCTTTTCCCTGGTACTCCCGGTCCCATTACGGGTGGCTCTTTGGAGAAGAGGACGTCTTTATCTCAGCCACCTCTCCCTGACACCTTTGGTTTTCCTATGCCTACTGCTAGGGCTCAATCCGGGAGGATTATGGAGTATATGGGAATTATGGCTACTCAGATTCAGTCTTTGCAAGCAAAGCAGAAGAGGCAAGAGACTCAGATGCGTAGAACGAGGAGGGATCTCTCAGCTGTAAAGAGAGTAGCTTTGTGGATAGCAGCGAGGTATGGCAAAGAGGGTGATGTGTATGTTCCTACCGAGGCAGTTATGAGAGAGTCCACTCCAGAGGAGCCAGCGGTTGTTCACGGGGTTGGTACCAGTGGTGGGGGTGAGTCGAGTGCTCGGAGGCAAGGCAAGGAACATGTGGTAGGTGAGGACGAGGATGATGATGAGGAGGATGAGAGCGACGATTAGAGTCGGTGGTTGTAGTTTTTAGGAAATCCCTCTACTTGGTCGGGGTGAATGGTGGTTGACAGCCCACCTTTTCTATCTTATTTTCAGTTTTAGTAGTGGAACTCGTAAATTGTAGTTTAACAAGTTTTTGTTGTGGCCAGCTGTGGCCTTGACTTGGTAGTTTGAGTTGGTGGCGGCCAAAGGGTAGTTAAACCAAGCTAGTATATGGCTGCCACCGTTTTGCTAACCATTCTTTTGTTAAACCAAGGTCGTTATAAGCTTTAAAGTCCTTAGTTGATCTTTAGTACGCTTTGATTCCGGTTTGATTCAATTTTCGTATGTTGGCATGCTTATTTTGTGGCATATTCCTTTTCGGTAAATTTTTGGCAGTTTAGCTTAGTTTTCTTTCATTTGGTGCTCTCCACATATTAAGGCATGGTATTTTTGTTCACCACGCCAATTTCCGAGCACCTTTTTGTGGGATATGGTTACTTTTGCATTAAAAGAAAGCTAGTTGCGTCGTATCGTCCTTTTTGATTTTGGATACGCCTATTGGATACTTGTGAATTACTTGCTTAGTATTTAGTTGCTCATCTAGAAATGTGTTGTGAGTTGTTATGGAGTAACTGTTTGGTTTTTGAACTCTTGCGAGCTAGTTATGGTTTGGCATGTGCCGTAGTTGTTTTTCCGGAAGGATTATTTAGTTTTTCCTTTATTCTGTGCATTATTGTTGCTAGGGGCTAGCAACGTTCAAGTTGGGGGGCGTGATAAGCACCCAAGATTGTATAATCTTGGTGCTCAAGTACTCTAATTTGTAGCGTTCAAGTCTTTTAGTTTTCGTTTTTATCCCATTTTGCTCGTAAGGTTGCGTTTTGGTGGTTTCAGGTTATTCGTGAAATTAAGGCGTTTGGCAAGCCAAGGTTGACTAACGGAGCCGCCAAGTAACCAAGGCCGCGTGGCGGCTTCTCACCAAGTCCCGTCGGGTGATGAATTGAGTGGCGAGAGGTGATCGGGCCATCATCGGGCCGTTTGGACCAAGGCAAAGTTCAGCACAGAATCTGCCAGCCTGGTACTGGTACTGTGAATTGGCCAGTACCGGTACCTACTCTTCAGAGATTCAATTTTCCAGCATTTTGAAGACCTGGTACCGGTACTGGGAGTTGGCCAGTACCGGTACTGCCTGCAGAAAATATCTACGATTTTGTTACTTTTTCAACCTTCTACTTTTGGAATGCTTTCCACTTTTGGGATATTTTCTGGGATATTTTGTGAGAGAAGAGACACTTTGTATAAGTAGGCCTAGCTCTCTCTCTCTCTCTCTCTCTCTCTAATAACTCTTGTCTCTACCACTTTAAGTCTTTCTTAATTTTGTCTTTCCTCCATTAGAGCTCAAGCTTCTCTAGTTATTTTCTTGAAGAACTCTTGTAAGTTAATCTCGTTTATCATTTTGTCGTTTATTAAAGTTGTAGCCACGGTTAAGATCGTTATTAATATCAAGTTTGTTTTCAATTCTATCGTTTAAAAGTTATGTCTCGTTTTTATGCCTTAGCTTATGCTTTAGCTATGTGTGAGTAGTCTTTTGGCTAAGTCTCGGGATAATCTTTTCCAAGGACTTAGGTTGTTATTTGGTTCTCGAACCCTCGGGCTTAAAGCATGGTTTTCGGATTAGAGCCTAACTAGTGTTTTTGGTCTAAACTTGGGGTGTTAACTCCTTGGTAAGGAGCTTAGCCAAGCGGTCTTGGCAAGTGACTTACCGAGGGCTCGTGGCCTCCTTGTGTTCGATGAAGGTGTAAAATAAGTTGGCTTAATTTCGTTTAATCACATCTTTTGTTAACGATGTCTTTAAAAGTGAAATCCTCAGGGCGTGCGCACGCGGTCGTGACTCTCGCCTAAGTTATAATCGAGAACCGGTAACGGCCTTTGTCAAGGGTTAGAAGATCCCTAGACTTGCCTCTTTAAGTTAATCAAGCGCAATTCTAGTTTTTATTTCAGTCGTTCCCTTTAAAGCAAAACCATAGTTGGCGGGCTTAAACGCCGAAATCCTACCATAAAACCTACAATCCATTTCAAGCTATATTCGATTCTCTGAGGGAACGATTCCGGACTTCCGGATATTATGCCTGCAATGACCTAGCCCTACGCTTCGGGTTTCTATCAACCTTATATTTGAAGGCAAGGTTGTGGCGTAAGCATTGGTCAATGCCTGTCCCCATCACCTTTTTCCAGCTGGACTTTGTAATCATCAGGTGACCTGTGGGGCTAGAACCCCGTTTTCGTCGACAGAACAGTGTTCTGCAGGATGCATGGGTTGCTCCACCCACACAACCACTCCATCACCTTGTTGGCTTATTTCTCCACCAAGTAAGGTTGACTAGCCTTGTTGGCTGGTTGTTTAGCCAAGTTTGCCACCCACCTTGCACTCTCTCTCCTCCTATAAATACCTCCTTACTCTTCCAAGTTAAGGGTTACCAAAAATCAAAGCAAAAAAGGTTACTAAACCCCTACCACACTTGATACTCTTTCACTCTTGTGATCTCCATACATTCATTTTACAAGCTCTACAACCTTGTTCAATCCATTTCCAAATTGCTCAAGCAAAGGTATAAATTTATTACCTGTCTCCTGTTTGATCCCAGAGGGGGGCTGGCAGGGCCAAGGCTGGTAATCAATACCAGTCCTGGCCCTAAAGTCAGCAGGTTTACAAGAAGTTGTTAACTGGTGCTCACGCGCGCGATGGACCCACTATCACGTGCGACCCTCAAGGGTTGCACGCGACGGTCCACGTGGGGATAGTGATGCCAATTATTACCTGTTTTTACTGAGTTATAAATCACTGTGATGCATGTTAAAAACTAATCTCCTGATTTGCATGCTAATTTCTATGGCTTAGCTTAGATTTCCTTTCTGTCTAGTTTGGAATGCCCCTGGGTTGCTTCTGAGTATGTCTCAGAGCTCAGGCATGCAAGAGCAATTCCTGGAAATCCAGTCATGACCCTCGTGCGTGGCTATCACTCTGTCGCGCGATGGTCAGCCTGTTTCCAGAGGCTGCCCTTGCATGGGCAACTTGGCCCTTGGCCTTTGTTTTGATAACCCCACTGTTTAGGGGTTGCAAGTTAATTTTATTCAGTCTGTTTGTAATAATTATTTACTTTCAGTACATATAAAATTGCTTGGTTTGCCCTCTGGGTGAGCACTGGTCCTTCCAGAGCCCAGAATGGAATAAAATTCAAAACTGTTGAGGAGGCATCAACACTCGCGCGAGTGTATGGCTTTGTCGCGCGATGGTTGACTTGCATGTACGTAGATCCATGCATGCAAGTTGGTCATTGATTGTGCCAAATTCATACAAGGCACTGTTTTGATGTCTTAATCACAGTTTTGGACTTTATTCCATTTATTTTACTAACATCCCATTCATTCATGCCATGTCGATCATATCCTGCAAACATGTTACAGTTCTAATCCCCGATTAACTGTTCCCCCATCCTAATTGGTTAAAAATCGATTAATAAAGGAAGAATCACAAAAGTTTTCACGAAATGCCTAAGTAGAGACCGATCTCCGGATTGGGCAAGAGGGGTGCCTTAAAACCTTCCCCTCTCGTAACCTGGCACCCAAACCCAGATATGGTTATGACGGACTGGTGCTTTCACTTTTTCAAATCAAATAGCGCGGCAGGTGCTTCGAAATACGGTTCCTTGGGTGTCGGACCTTCAAACCCGAGTGGCGACTCTGTATTCCGAGCGGTTGCTTCCCCGCTGGCGCTCCCTCGATCCAAAAAGGGCCGCTTTGGCAAGGAACGAAATCCTTTCCAAGGGCATGCTGCCCACATTTGTACAATAATTATCCAAGAGATGCTTTATAACCTCGTATGGTCGATTTTATTCAGATTCGGATTCGGATTCGGATTCGTACGGTACATATCGGTTAATTAATCACTCTACAATCCAGCTGAGGTAATTATGTAAACCATGTTAGCTTAAGGCTTCTTATCCAAGTTGTCGGTGACTTGGATTTCTTAACACTTGGTGGTTGTCGTAGTACTTATCTGAATAGTGTGTTTGGGATATGCTAGTATTCTTTATGCTTGAAGATGGGTTACATGCTATGGTACTGGAAAAAAAAAAAAACCCACAGTTATGCTATCATTTTAGTTACTCTCATTTGATCGGTATGTTTCTTTCCACAATCATTAGTTACTGTTGGGGGGTAAGTTTACTCTATGGTGTACAGATGAATGTTGAGTTATTGTTGGGGTTTAATTTAATGTATGGTGTACAGATGAATGCCTAACTGTATTGCTCGTAGAAGTTCATGTACTCTCATTCAAAATATTTGTTGTGTGATGTGAGGAACCATGTTATGGCTTCTGAATTCACGTTATTTTATGTTACTGTGATATTGCATGTGTGGAGTAGCCTTAGTGGCATTAATTATATCATTAGTGGCGTGTAATATTGTTTTAGTGGCTTGAATAATATTGCCTTAGTGGCGTTATACATATGGCCTTAGTGGCGTGGATAATATTGCCTTAGTGGCGTGAAGTTTATTGCCTTAGTGGCGTGTTTATGAATTTTGCCTTAGTGGCGTTATGAGTACAACTTTATGGCCCTATGAATATTGTCCTCACAAGGTTATGTTTGTTGCAGAGTGCTATATACGGTTTGGCCGTTACGCCAGAGTTGGAGAATGTTAGGTACTTGCCTGTGTGGCACCGAGGATATTATGCATGTGTGGCAATTTAGCTAATGAGGTGTGAAATTCATGATTTCACATGAGTGGCGTTTAATTTTTGCATGTGTGCCGCAACTACCTATGCGGAGTTGACCGTTAGCTTGTGTGTCATAAATCTCTGTGACATGAGATTGATGGTATTCGTGGTATATATAGTTCTGTGGCAAGTATATAGGACAATATTCCAGAAAATTAAATGAAGGCATGATGATGCATTGTGCAAGTGTGGGTTGAATTTCATATCTATAGTAGCTAATTTTGAGAATAAAAGTTTGAAGATGGGAAGATTGTAATAATCCATATGATTTTCATTGTAATAGTCCATACTTTCTTGTTTTCTCTCACATTTCTTCTACAATTAACTCCACTGTCCAAAAATCTTAGCCATTGGAAGCGTTGGAATAGAACAAAAAGGGGGAGTTCGAGGTTGAAGAGTATTATTGGCATTCTTAATTTTTTTTGCCTTTTCGGACTTCTAAATTTGTATTATTGTTATTATATGGCTAGGTTATTATGCGTCCACCGCGTGGAGTTCAAGGTCGGGGTCGGGGCCGGGGCCGAACTGTCCATCAGGACGAATCTGAGGCTGCTGAGGTAAATAGCTTTCAATAGTTGTTACAATTGTTGAAAAATTGTGTACAAAAAACTGAAATATGTAAGTACTTTCGGTAACCAAAAATCGAAATTGTTTATCATTTTCAGTAATCAGAATACGACATGTTATACTTATTTCGGCAAGTAGATGTTAAAATTGCTTTCAATAGTTTTGTTTGTTGCGACGGATTGAGGTAGCTATTAGTAATTGAAGATTGACGACAAAACTTCCTCTTTTAAGACTAACTTGTAATTGTATTACTCCCTCCGTTCCAAATTGAGAGTCCCTGTTGGGGATTCCAACTATTTTAGGGGATATGCAATGATTACACCTATATTGCCTATTATTTCCACCATTACCCCTATATTTTACCTACTTTATAACACTTATATTCAATTGTGAGGGACACTTTTGGAAAATCACCAAATTTTTCCTTCCATTTTTGGAAAAGGGCTATCATTTTGGAACAACCCAAAATGGAATAATGGACTCTCAATTTGGAACGGAGGGAGTATTTTCATATACGTGTAGGTTATGCGTCCACCGCCTCAAGTTCGAACTCGAGGAGGCCGAGGTCGGGGTCGGGGCCAGGCCGAAGTGCATTGTCAGGAAGAGGAAGATGCTGTTCTTGAGGACATACCTGAGGATGAGGTGAAAATTTTCCAATTTCACTCCAGCTTTTTAGTAGTTTGTATTTTATCTTTGTTTGGTTCCGGAAAGTTATTAAGGTACAGTCCTACAAATGGGGTTCCAACAAGTTTTGGCTTCTTCCGCCGAGGTAACTCCTTGGCCGCCTTGGGAGTTCTCACAGCGGCCTTGGCCTTGGGGGTATTATCATCCACCGCATTGGGGCTTTTTTTAATCGTGGCCTTGTCGGGGGTTTCCACGCCCGCCTTGGGCCTTTTTTTCATAGTGGCCTTAGCCTTGGGCGTTTTTTCCTTCACCGACTTAGTAGTTTTCAAGGATGCCTCAACGTACTCAAACTCAGACGGGTTCCTACGCATTGACTTATTGACCGAACCTGACTTTTGACTGCGGGTCTGGACTTTCTATTGAGGTGAAGACAGGGATGTGGTTGATGGATTCAAAATGGGTTTCAGAGTCTTCATCTAATGTATATGGGTCATCATGTTTTGGCCAACCATTTTGCCCATAAAGATATTCCAGTCGGCATTCATTAGTTTCAAAATTGCCCCATCATCTTTACGTTTCTCCAAAGAAAGCATCTTCCAATGATCATCAATCAACGACAACGGTATGGGTTCATCCCGATTCTTGAATGGAGCAATCTCGTGAGCACAAGGTAAACCATGGATTCGGCGAATAGGACAGCCACAGTCAACCTTGTCCTCCACGACCATGTCATCAAGTTTCTTAATCTCCGGCAACATCAAACCCATGGCAGTCTGTGAAGCAGCTCCCCTTAGATGGTCAAAGATAAAAATTCTAAACCGGTGTTGCCAACAATTCAAACTTTTCTCAAAGCTACCCTTTATATCCGTGATTTGTAATTTAACCAAGTCGTGCATTTTGGTCCAAGCGGCCAAGAAGTTGGCTTGGCAATTTGCAATGTGGGATTTAAGCTTCGAATGTTTAGACTCAACCCTATGGAAATGGTAAAGGAGAGTTTTAGGCATAAAATATCAATATCTAATTGTGAAAAGACATGGACACCATGAAATATGCATGTGGTGTTAGCCATTTACCTGTTGCTTGTCAGGTTGCCAAAGTGCATTACATTGTTCGTCCAAACTGATATGAATTTCTGCCTATATGGTCCCAACCAATTTGTCTCAACGTACTTAATCGCATCTGGATATAGCACAAACTCCCGCTTCATTGTACAAAGTGCCTGCTCGTATAAAGATATAGTTGGTGAGTACACCAATGAATCCCAAGCATGCTTAAGCAGAGCCCAAGTCGTCTCATCAAACATCTTCCTACATTTGGCATATACATTTTGCCCAATATGCCACCGACAAAGAAGATGGCTGGCCGTTGGGAACACTCTTGTAATGGCATTCACTAGGGCTAACTCCCTATCTGTCATAATAACACCAAGAAGTGCATCGGGATCCATCATACTCTTCAAATTCTCCAACACCCACGTATAGTTTTCCTCTTTCTCCCTATCGATGAGTGCAAAGGCGGCCGAGAAAGTCCTCTCGGTGGATGTAACACCAACAATCTAGAGCAAAGGAAACCTGTATCTGTTGGTCTTGTATGTGCAATCCATCAGCAAAACCCGAGGGAAAGCACGCAACATGTCACCAGAAGTAGGATGTGACCAAAACAAGTCCTTCACACAGTCATTGTCATCTTTCCGGTTAAACTCGATGTACCCATATTCTTGTAACTTAGCCAATAGATATTGCATTTGAGATCTCCCCGCTCGCTCTTTAAACCCATGCTTGTAGCGTGCATTGTAGATGGTTTTTATTGTACTTACATTGAATTCATCCTTGCCCTTTATTAGACTTAGGATCTCTCTCGGTTTTGACAATGACGAAACACACATATCCACTAACATAGTCGACTGCTCCGAAGACAACCTCCCGGGATAAGCGTGCCCCTCAAGCTGTTCCGCGGGAGGATGATTGTGATTGTCGTTGAAGATAGTGATAGTCCAACCTTCCAACCCCTTAACACATCTAAGTTCAAATGAGCATTCACATTTCTTACTTCCTATGACGCGTGCTATCTTTTTTGCCTTCGATTCTTTGTCATTCTCCTTGACATTGCCTCCTTTGTCCTTTGCCTTGTTGATAAACGGTCTATACTTTCCACTCCGTTAACATGAAAACCGCATCCTTGGCCTTTGGTTCTTTGCCATTCTCTCCGACGCCTTAATGATAATCACAAACCCATTTTTTTTTACCGGTAGATATTATCCAATGTCTCAACTCATCTTCGGATGGAAAAACCTACAAACATGGTTGAACAAAAACATTCAATAGCAGTAAAACAATAAAATCAAAAGAACCAATAATCATCCACCTGTTTGAAAGTACTCACATTCTCCGTCATAAACTCCCTTGTGAAATCATAGAGGGCCGCTGGACCTATGTGGCTGCCGTGTGTTGAAGCATCACCCTGAGAGTATCAAAAATTGAAAAGTCCATTAAAACAAGTTTTCTAACTCTCTGGATCTGTTTTGGTAAGTGAATGTCGAAAATATACATAGAATTCGGTATATAACTGTTGAAAATAAGTATCACTTTCGGTAAGAACATGTTGAAAATATGTACAAAATTCGGTAACCAACTGCCGAACTATATATACGAAAATCATACATACATTTCGGTAAATAGCTGTTGAAAACAAGATTATATTTCGGTAACTACATGTCGAAAATATGTTCAAACTTCGGTAAACAACTGCCGAACTATACTATACGAAAATCATACATACATTTAAGTAAATAGCTGTTGAAAACAAGATTATATTTCGGTAACTACATGTCGGAAATGCTATATAACAAAAACAAGATACATATATTTCGGTAATTGGATGCTGAAAATGTATCTCAATTTTAGTAACTAACCGTCGAGTATGGTAATATTTTACAGTGGTTAGCTACCGAAATTACTTACTTTATTCGGACCTGATACACCGAAAAATTGGGTTAAAATTTTGTAAATAAGACGGACAACAACAACAAACCAGAGGCCATCACAATATCTTACCTCCTCAACAAACGGAAAAACTTACCTCCTCACGCAGCTTCCAAGATACAATGTCCATCACAGTTCCTTTCTTCTCCTCTGCCTTCATATGGTTGCCAATAGAATTTGATTCAATTTCAATTTCAAAATCCAAACCTACAAGTGGGTCAAAAATTGTATCAATGGAAGGACTTGAACCTTCCATTGATACAATATTTGGCCCTTGCACCTCCTCCATTGGAAAATTTGAGAGAGAGGAGAAAATAGAGGATGAAGATGAATAAGAAAGAGAGCTTGAGATAGAGAGGAGAAGAGAAGATGAAGAACACACGGCTGCTGGCTTTTTTGAAACGTGGATATTGATTTTTAGGGGAAGGGGGAAGAAGATAATTTAGGGTTTTGGTCATAAGGGCATGTAGGTCATTTCATGTATAGTGTAACGACCCTGATATTTGATAAATAAAATTTTTGTTAAATATTTAAATTTTATTTTAATTACTCGATATTACTTTTAAAATTCCTTTTTAATTTCTAATAATCCGTCATAATTAGATTTAAGTCCTTTAAAATTATATTTCTTGGCTAGAAATCCTACATGTCATATAGAATTAGTTTCCAATCGATTAGTTGAGGGAACCAAACTACCGATTCACCTAGTTACATTTCCCTAACCTTAGATGGACCTTTTTGACCATCTTTGAGCCTTATGAACCCCTTACTAACCTATTGAACCATTAGACCATTAGTAGTATCATTTTACTCCTTGATTAGTCATTTTCAAGACCATACTTCTTTTTACCTCTTTACTCATTGGATAATAAATGTTAGGGAAAATTTTACCCATTGGGTAATAAAAATTAGTCATGGCCTAATCTCATCACTTTGCTTCCAAAAGAAGTAAACTTAGCCTTACCATGCATGCAAGCCTAAGAACACTAGCTTTAGTCCTAAAATTGCCCTCCAAAGTAACTTTTCTAGATTTTCTTTAAGTATATATATAACTATATATACTTCTATACTTGGATAAAGATTTCCTAGGAATTTTTTACCCTTTGGACATTAGTTGTCATTGAAAGCTTTAGCCTTAGTCATTACCTATTTCTTAAACCTAATAAGACTACTTGTACTCAAAGCATACATATATGGATATATATACCCATAGTTCTAGACAAGACAAGGCCAAAATCCTTCATGAATGCCTAGAAATGGAAAAGACAAGTCATGGAAAGCTTGGCATGCTTGGTTGGCCATTCAATGGAACAAAAAAAAAAGAGAGAATGAAAGAGAGAGGGATGGCCGAATTTTTTGAGGGAAGGTGAGGTGTGTGCTTGTGTGTTGTACACTCCATCAAGGTACATTCTAGCCTTAAGCCTATTTACCAATTGCCAACCCATTTTCTAGCCAACTTTAAGCATAAACCTAGCCTTATATTTTTGTTCTTTCTTGCAAGCAACCCATTCTAGGCTTCTTTAAACATAACCCTAGCCTTTTATTCTTCCTTGCAAGCAAACCCTTCTAAGACAAGACTAGACCTTACCTCTCATCATTTTCTCTTTACCCATTGAACAATAATTGCTAGGGAAAAATTTATCCCTTGGATAATAAGCCAAGTTTTGCTATAAATAGCACCCCACCTTTGCCATTCAACTCACACCTTCACCCATTCAACTTCTCTCTCTAAGAAAGTCTAGTGTTCTTACTTTGTTCTTGCTTTGTTCCTAAGGTTCTTGAGTTTTCTTGAAGTTCTTCAAGAAACTCATCCTAAAACACCTTTTTGATCCATAAAGTCTAGTAATTTTAGTCAAGACCTAGTTTCGAGAGAAAATTTTCTCTTTCGAAGCTACTGGAAGCCTACCGTAAGAAGTTACTCCGTCCGATCACCGACGTACTTTCTGTAGCCGCCCTACCGCCAAGAAGAACGGTAGAATTCTCCATCCCCACTATTCCTAAGTATATGTAGTTTAATATTACTCTCTAGCCTTAAGTATATGTGTAGTCGATTATACTTCCATGAACATAGGTTGTTTTGAAAAGGAAGAATAAAATTTGAAAGATAACATTTTTAACCCAACTTTAAGTATTCGTATTTTGATCTTTAAGATGATTATGAGCATGTAAACGTGTTACTTGTCTTACTTGTTGCTGATAAAGCATAAGTGGTTTACCACTCCAAAGGTGTCTGTCCATGTGGCACTATGCTTTATCTTGTGTGTTAAATGTTAAGTAAGATGATGTGGTAATATGAGCATGCTATCTAATATAGAGTTGGATGATCTTGCTAGTTTAGTTTCAAGATTACAATGAATGATTTATGATTTTGTCATAAGAAGTCCTGCAGCGAAGTCTATGCATGAGAACGAGACACGAAAATCGAGAAAGTTAGAAACATGACACCTAGGGTGTGTTTAAAGGCGTTGATTTGGTAAAATATTTTTGAAACTACATAATGACCGATTGTGATAGTCATTATGTGAGTTGTGGGTGTGTGTGTGTGCCAATGGGAACCCGGGACGGCGGAACCATTGTGAGGATACTCGGGAGACCGGAACGGCGGAACCGAGGTTGGGTGTGTGGCTTGGTTATCCGTGGAGAGGAGCCAATGCTAATGTGTGTGTAGACACCCCAATCTGGACCTCGAAGGGTCTTTGTCCACCCCGATGATGAAATAAAGGAAACGGAACCTTTGCGAGCTTGAATGAAGAATTCCCTCAGCCCCAAACAATTCCCTTAGCCCAAATAAACCATCAGCCCAAAAGCCCAGATAAAGCCCAAAAGCCCTGGACCGAACCTGTAATGCCGCACGTGACACTTCTACACCGCACGGCGTATCGAAAGTCAGTACGCCGCACGCGGTCATGAGGTTAGCCGCACAGCATTTTAGGTAAAGTTCTGACTGGCTCAGAAAACTGTCGGCCACGTCTATTTGAGCCACAGCTGCAAAACGGCTCAGCCGAAAGCACACTTCTGGCCTGCCCAGAAAATACCTCCAACATTTGAAATTCAAAATCCATGGCTCTTGCCTATAAATACACCCCTCCACTCAAGGGAAAAGGGCCCTTGATCACTATTATACCCTTTCTCTCTCTTCTTGCTTTCACACCCATTTTCCCATTTCCAAGTCTTGAGAATGTTGCTCTCAAAAGACATTCTCTAGGCCTTTTACTCCATTTTTCTCCTCACCATTGAAGTTAGTCCCTTACTAACTTTGAGACCCCAACCACCCAATACACCCATCTACTACACACACCCATACTTCTCTTTTCTTTTCTAACCGTGCCAACGTCCATCCATCATCATCAATCTTCATTCAAGCTCAAGATCAAAGGTAAAAATCAAGTTTCCTTGGGCTAGGCTCTGCCTTGGCCCTGAGGGGGCTCTTCTATCTTCAGGCCTAACCCTTTTTGGTTAGGATCTGACCTAAAAATCATTTTTACAAAACAAAACTAGTTTTCTGTGCTGGGTAAGCTATGCCGCGCGGCGCTTTGAAGCGTCGCATGACATAGTGGACTCACACGTGCGGTGTTTCAGTTCACTACTGTTTTCTTGTTCAAACTGTCTGGATCACGATCGTTTATTGCTGGATCTTTTTCTGTACACCAAAAACAGTCTCGGAATGAGACCCTATCTACAAGCCATGTTCAAAGCTCTATAGATCTTTTCAAGTGATCAAATATGTCAAAATGGTTTTCTACTTGTGGCTTGGAGGAATGGTGCAGTTCCGAGATGATCTGATGGCTGTGAGCCTTCTGAAATCTTAAAAATAACACCGTGCGTCATACTGGGTATACCGTGCGAGGCTTTAAAAATGACAAAAGTTTTATAACAGGGTCATAACCACGCACGGCATATCAGAAAGCCGTGCGCTATAAAATGGTGTGCCGTGTGACATAGGATGGTGATCCAGATAGCTTATTTAAGTGCTTTCCTTATTTACATCATCATCACAACATCCTTTATCATTTCTGTACAGTAAGCACCACTCGCACGACAATGTGATATATTTTATCTTGTTCCCCTTTCCTGTATGTGTTTTTGAAGCTTTCCAAAACGATATTAAATCCCCCATTTAAAATACTTAGTAGAGACCGGTTTTCACCCGGCAAGCGGGGTGCTTTTTCAACAAAACCTTCCCCGCTCGTAACATGGCCCCTGGATACAAAATCTCAATGGTTTCGCTAGATCAAAAGCCTTTCTTTTCAAAACAAAACTCTCGGTTTCTCGGATCATCCATCTCAAAAATCCAGGTGGCGACTCTTCGAACACGCCGGGCGCGGGAGCCCACAGTGTGCCAATGGGAACTCGGTGCGGCGGAACCATTGTGAGGATACTCGGGAACCCGGAACGGTGGAACCGAGGTTGGGTGTGTTAAAAACGGATTTGTTTTTGAAATGTTGATTTGGTTAAGAAAGTGGAAAATTGGTGACACGGTCTACGACAAGTCGCGTAGGAGAAACTCAGAAAAGTAATGGACACCAACGATAGTTAATAGAGAATGTGGATGTGTCATTGTTAACTGTTTTATTAGATAAGCATGTACTGTGTAGATAACGCTATCTGTATGATTCATTATTTGTAAGTTATGGGTTAGCGGGTATTGGATTATTCTGCTGAGCTTTTGTAGCTCATGGTGTTAGCTTTGGTGACCCTGACATATTATATCGGTGGCGACGCTGGTATAATGTGTCAGACTTTGTAGATGATCAAGGTGAACAGTACATCTTGGAGGCTTTCGGAGCTGAGGAGCTGGCTAGGATGGAGGAGCAGGCGGAGCCGTAGATAGGAACCCTAGATTTTCCTTCCCTTATATAATGAAAGCACTCTTGTGGGAGTTATGATGTAATAATGAGTCGGACTCTATTTAGAAATTCAATAAAATTGTCCTTTTAACGTACCCGAAAATTGAGGGCGTTACATATAGGTATAAGGGTAAGTAGGTCATTTTGCATTAGGGGATCATGTTGTAATTAGTTGAAAATTTTTAACGGGCTAAGGGAGAAAATAGAGGGTTGCGAATAGTCGCCACCATGAAGAAATGGTTTAGTATTAAATTACTACAAGTACTGTATTTTGTTTTTGTTGACACTCTTTTCTAGTTTATAAATAAATGGGGATTCCCAAGAGCAAAAATTCTACGACCACACCCAAAATCACACACCCAAATACACCCTCTCATAAAACACAAGGGTCCTACACACACTATGTGTGAGACCCTTGTGTTTTGTGATAGGGTGTGTATTTGGGTGTGTAATTTTAGGTGTGGTTGTAGCATCTCTTTTCCCAAGAGTGGGAAACTATGAATACTTACGTAAATTAAAATAAAACAAAATACAGAAAAATCAATTCAACAAAAAGTAACATACTTATTACATATGAAAACGCACACGTATGCGTGGATGAAAAACGTATTTCAATTTCGGCTGATACAGTTTGGATACAGACAGAGTGTACTGATAGTGATAGGTCATTTCCTTTTTCTTTCTTTTTTTTGACAAAATTAATAAGATTATATTTATAATTTCCCATCAGCACTTACATAACGGAGTTCATTAGAAAAAATTTGGACAAAGCCAAACTAATTATCTAATTATTGTAAAACGAGAAAGCACAAGCAAGTCGATGTCTTTCACCCGACCCAGACGTAGCCTGACGCAAATAACGGGGTCTAGATCTAAGGAGCCATCAATTTCACAATCAAGACAACAGTGTCGGTGAGTAGAACTGACTCACCAAACTCTGTTTCGTATTGCTCTGTCTCATCTGATTTCTACTTTTGTGTAGCGGGCCGAACATAGAAGTTCGCAGTGGTGCGAACCGAACCCAGTCCGTGCTGAGCTTAAGCCTTGTGCACGGCTCCAGTCGTTATTCTTCATCGACATCCCACTTGCCACGGGCTTGGCGGAAGACAAGTCCGTGCTCGGCCCCTACCCTCGGCGGGGTCCCTTGCGACGTGACCTCCCCCGACGGTCGCATGTCAGGTTCAGCAAGATCCGTGCTCGGCCACCCGCGGAGTACGGCTGGCTGCCGACGACGGCTGGTTGCTGAGTCACGCGTCCCCCCCACGTGCAGAGGCGGTTATAATAGAAGATGATCATGGGCACACATGGGTGTGCCAGCTCAGCCCTGAAAACGGTAACCAGATCTATTTTGTGATGTCACCATGATGTCACTTGGCTCGTGGAAGGCACGAGATCGTACTTGAGGAGCAAGCCAGAAAGGCCCTATAAATATCCAATGATGGTAACCCTAAAGAGGTACATGCTACTCCATACTCACACATATACACTCTCCAGTCTTCTGTTTCCTCTCTCTGCACAATACTTATCCTCTCGCCGGAGGGCCTTGCCGGGACAACCCCCGGCCAGGTCTTAATCGTGTGCTCCCTGTGTAGGCTAGGAGAAGAAGGCTCCACAACCATTGAACCATCAGTGAAGGAACGGGGATCAAGGATCGCGGGCCACACAATTGGTGAACCCGACGTGAATCGCTTCTGATTCGAACGGCTCTTACATCCTCCAAACCCCCTCACTCCTTCGTAAAACAACGACCAAACTACCCACCATGGGCGGAGATCTAGCAGACGCGGCCATTTCGGGGGCCAAAGACGCTAGTGGAAACGTCATCTCCACAACATCCCCCGAAAGGCACATGTCTATCTCCATCGCTCCTGGGTCCGAACTCTCACCAGTTTCGGACGACGTAACGGCGGCCTACATCCGTCTACTACAGCGTCGCGACGACGAACGCGACAATGAGCTGGCCGCGTTAAGGGCGGAGGTGGCCCAAATGAAGCAACGTATGCAGCAAGACGCTACCCCTGCCGCATCAAGATCTGGCGGAGGCGGGGGTAGGGGAAGGCAAACACCACCTCCACCACCACCACCACCACCACAAGGGCGTCAGAACGAGGGAGGCCAACGCGGATCTATGAAAGACCGCCTAGGCTTCACCTCGGCACCAGGTGACGCTAGAGAAATCATCCTCTACAAGCAACCCACCGCATCTTGAACTCACCGTTCCAGAAGCCATCACGAGCGAACCAGGACGCGGGATACCGAGTCATTTACAAGTATGTACTCGACTGGTCGTGCGGAATTCTCTCGCACAACAGTTTCGCACCATAGCCGAGATTCCGCACGGACCAGACCCCATGTCTCTGAACGTCTAGGTAACATCCCGCCTGAGAATCTAGACGACGAGCACCATGCACGGCGAAACGGGAAGGGCGTACGCACCGAGGGTGCGAATGAAGACAACAAAACCCGTCGTAACAAGGACAAAACCATCGACGGCCCACGCCGAACAACGACGGACCTGCGAGAAAAGCTTCGACGCAGGGATGCAGAGAAGGCATCAGCAAGGGAAGACAAGGAAAGGGACTCCAAAGGGTCAAAGACGGACGAGCACGGCAAACCGCCACGCCCGGGATTTGAAAGACAACTGAAAGATCTCGGCGTCTCTCCCTTCTCCTCCCACATCATCAATACACCGCCGGAGTCCACTTTTCATCTACCCAAATTCACGAAGTTCGATCCGGCGACCTGCGAGGCTTACACTCACCTAATCCACTTCCGGCAGACCATTGAGCTCTGCACGCTAAAGGATGAAATAAAATGTAAGGCGTTCCCGTCCAGCCTCGGCTCCCTAGGACTCCAGTGGTTCAACAAATTGCCCGCTGGATCCATACGGAACCTGGCTGACCTTGAACGCGCCTTCAACACACGCTTCATCACGAGCAACAAAACAGCTAAAGAACCTGAGTCCTTATCTCAGTTAAGGAAACTCCCGTCCGAAACTCTCAGACAATATGCCGAGCGCTATTGGCAGCTGTTCAACGAGATTCCGGGAATTGATGAATATTGGGCTGCGTGCACTTTCAAAAACGGTCTGGAAACCGGCAGCAAGATCTTAGACGAACTCGCCATCCGCCCACCCCACGGCATGGGAGAATTAATGCGCGTAGTGGAGAGATTCTGCACTTTTGAGGAGTTCTATGCGGACCGGGCGGCCCAGGGAATCCCGAGCTTGACAGCGCCCTTCACCTCGACCGCACCTCAACTGCCGGCACCAGTAATCACCCAGCACCCGCAATCCAAGAAGCAGGTACACAACATCAAGGAAGGAAAGAAGCGCTCGCCGAAGTACATGACTATGTGGCCGAGACCACGCACTTCAAGGAACCAATTTGGTCCTTTTTGAAAGAGATCATGAGACAACCTTGGTTTGAGTGGCCGACGGGCAAGCTCGGAACCGACACCGGTCAACCAGATCAAAATCCAAGAAAGAAGTGCTCTTACCACAACAAGCTCGACCACTACACGACTGCCTGCGCACCATACAAAGTCCTCCTCGAAAAGTTTGCAGCTCAAGGTCACCTCGATCAATACATCGATCGATCAAAGACACCCGCCCGGCAACCAAATCCCAACACCAACGAACAACGCCCGCTGATACACGTCATCCACGGTCTAGTAACGAAGACATCCAAAACTGCCCTCAAAGCCGACATCGACCACGCCTCAACATCCAAACAGATACTCTCAGTCGGTTGTGGATCCAAGCGTCAATGACCACAAGAAGTGCCCAAGTGGACAATAAGCTTTACCGAGCGTGACCTTGAACATGTTCAAACTCCGCATTCGGACGCCCTCGTCGTCACCGTCCAAATCGGCGTTCATGGCGTCAAGGGCGTCCTCATTGATCAAGGAAGTTCAGCCGAGGTTATGTATTACGACCTCTTCAAGAAGTTGGATCTACCAGAGTCGGCCCTACAACCCACCGAAGTACCCCTCATCGGCTTCAACGGTGCACCTGTCGTCCGCTTCATCGGCGCCACAAGAAGACAGGAAGATTTGCGAGGTGACCAAGTAGCCTCCAAAAAATGCTACGTCTCTGCCGTCCACAATTCATCCAAAGCAAAAGAAGTGCAATGGGTTGAAGTCCCAGACATGACCGTAATCGAAGACGTCGGCCAAAAGGCCGAAGATAAAGCGGAAGAAGACCTTGTGAAGATGCCAATCAACGAGGACGGTTCACGTTTTTTCTTACTTGGCTCTTCCCTTAGTGACGCCGAGCGAGATGAGATGTTCCAGTTCCTCAAAGCAAACATTGAAGTGTTCACCTGGACCCCCAACGAGATGCCAGGGGTAGACCCAGACTTCATCTGCCATTCTCTCAACATCAAGAAAGACTCCAAACCAGTGGTACAGAAAGCTCGACGCTCGGCGCCTGAACACACCGACGCTGTCATCGAAGAAGTCGAACGTTTGCTGGAAGCCAATGCCATCCAGGAAGTGCAATACCCGACTTGGCTCTCCAACACCGTGGTTGTCAAGAAGAAAAATGGTAAATGGCGAGTCTGCGTCGACTACACCAATCTCAACGACGCTTGTCCAAAAGACTGGTTCCCGCTCGCAAAGATCGATCAGTTAGTCGACGCAACAGCAGGACATGCTCGGCTTAGTTTTCTCGACGCCTACCGCGGGTATCACCAGATAGCCATGGATCCAGACGACATGGAAAAAACGGCCTTCATCACACCACATGGCATTTTTTGCTAACGTGTCATGCCATTCGGCCTCAAAAACTTAGGTGCCACCTTCAACCGAGCAATCTTCAAGATGCTTCATGCACAGATAGGCCACATCTTGGAAGCCTACATCGATGACCTTGTTGTCAAAAGCCAGTTGGAACGGAACCACCTCACAGAACTCGCCGAAGTGTTTGTGGTACTCAAGCTCCACAAGCTCCGCCTGAATCCAGAAAAGTGTGCGTTCGGCGTAAGTGCGGGAAAGTTTCTTGGCCATCTGGTCACAAGGCGCGGCATAGAGGCCGACCCAAATCAAATCAAGGCGGTAGCAGACCTATGGCCACCACGAACAATCAGAGAAGTTCAAAACCTCACAGGAATGGCGGCCGCTCTTAACCGCTTCATCAGCAAGTCATCTGACAAATGCCACGCATTCTTTCACGCTCTTAAGGGCAAGAGCCGGCGAAACTTCGAATGGACGCCAGATTGCGACAAAGCATTGGCCGAGCTCAAAGACTATCTAGGCTTGGCACCCCTAATGGTAAAGCCCAAAGAATTTGAAACTCTTTACCTTTACCTAGCAGTCTCACCCCACGCCATCAGCTCCGCTCTCGTTCAGCGAGAGGGAGCCGACGACATGCTGGTTTATTTCACAAGCAAGACGCTCCTACCTGCCCAAACGCGCTATCTCCCTCTAGAGAAGTTAGCACTTGCCCTCGTATCAGCGGCAAGAAAACTTCTGCCATACTTCCAGGCACATACGATCACGGTCTTAACCGAATACCCTCTCAAAGCTCTCTTTCGAAAAGCCGATCTCTCCAACAGAGTGTCCAAATGGGCGATCGAATTGGCAAACTTCGACATCCGCTTTGAACCACAAACGGCAATCAAAGGGCAGGTCCTCGCTGACTTCATTGCCGAGCTAACTCCAGAAGACTCCGAGACTCTAAACAACCCTCCACCCCATCAACCCTCGACCGAACGTGAAGCACAAGAGAAACCTTGGCTCCTCTTTCAAGGAGACACATGGCGACTTCAGGTCAATGGTGCATCTAACAGCAACGGAGCCGGAGCAGGAGTTATTTTGGTCTCCCCTTGTGGGACTTTACACGAAAGTGCCGTCAGTATTGACTTCCCTGCCATGAACAATGAAGCCGAATACGAAGCCCTCCTTGTCGGATTACGCTCCGCAATAGCAATGAAAGTCGAAGACTTGGCTATTTTCTATGACTCTCAACTTATCGTCAATCAGGTGTTAGGGGACTACGAAGCTCGAGACCCCAGAATGATGAAGTATCAAGCCACTACGGCCGAACTCATCAAGCACTTCAAAATCGAGCAGATCAACCACGAACACAACGCGCACGCGGATGCACTTACTGGCCTCGCCTCAGCCTCCAAAGCCTCCGAATTCAGGACCATCAACTTTGGCAGCATCGACCACCCAAGTTATGACAACACTTCAGAAGTACTCAATGTCGAGCTCGGCCCAAGTTGGATGGACGAGATCGTTGCCTTTCTCAGGAAAATGACACCCTTCCCGACGACAAGAAAGAAGCTTTTCGAATCAGGAACAAGGCTGCTTACTACTGGCTTTCTGAGAGCGGTCAACTCTACAGAAAATCCATCTCCGGGCCTTATCTGCTCGTCGTCCACCCAAACCATGTTCCCATGATTCTCATGAACTTCACTCGGGAAGCTGCGGCTACCACTCCGGTGGTCGTTCATTATGCCAATGCGCCATGAGTCAAGGATACTTTTGGAAGAACATGAAGAAAGACTGCGAAGAAGTCATCCACAAATGCCGACCGTGCCAGCTGTTTTCACCAATTCCAAAGCAACCCGCTCAAAATCTCTCCCCCATCACAAGTCCTTGGCCCTTCGCACAATGGGGGCTTGATATCGTCGGAAAACTACCAACAGCGCCTGGGGGCTTCAAGTTTCTAATAATTGCAACAAACTACTTCTCCAAATGGGTGGAAGCCGAAGCCCTCGTCACCATCACCGAGGCAGACGTCCGACGTTTCGTCTGGAGGAATATTGTAACCAGGTTCGGCGTCCCATATGCCATCGTTTTCGACAACGGCACCCAGTTTGTTGGAGACGGCCTCATAAGTCTCTGCGAAGAATTCGGCATACGCTTCTTCAACTCAACTCCAGCTTACCCTCAAGGTAATGGTCAAGCCGAGGCAACGAACAAGACAGTCTGTGCTGGGATAAAACGTCGGCTGAACTCAAAAAGGGGCAAATGGGCAGAAGAACTTCCAAGAGTTTTATGGGCTTACCGCTCCACACCACGTCGCTCTACCGGCCAAACTCCCTTCTCAATGGCGTTCGGCATGGAGGCCGTCATCCCTCTCGAATCCAAGTTCCCCACCCTCCGAACAGAAATCTTTGACCCAAAAACGAACGACGAAGCTGTGGAACAAGAGTTAATTCTAGCCGAAGAGAAACGTGACGATGCTCGGCTGAAACTCGCAGAATATCAACAACAGGTTGCCAAAGGATACAACAGGAGTGTTCGAATCAAGAAGTTCAAACCTAATGACTTGGTTTGACGCAAAGTGGTACAAGCAAGTAAGAAGAAAAAATTCATGCCGAACTGGGAAGGACCTTTTCGCATCGTCAAGATTGCTGGTGAAGGTGCTTATGTGCTCGAAGACATGAATGGGAAAGTGCTTACCAACCCATGGAATGCACAAAACCTCAAAAGGGCATACATGTGAACTCCTTCTTGCCAGGCTCGGCAAAACTGTCACTTTTGTTTGGCTTCGGCCTGTTTGTCTATGTTCTTTACATTACAAAGAAGGGCCTCAACCCACAGTTTTTATCTTTAACTTAGCTTGTACTTAGGAAAGTTTCTCAATGAACGGTCAAGTTTTGCAATTACTCCCTCCGTCCCATAATATTTGTCCGGTCCGCAAAACGAGGACTAAAAAATAATGCATTTCTTTCAATAAAAAATTCAAACTTTTTTCATAAATTACAAGAACTCATCGATATCTAATGAATTGTTGAAAAAAATTTGAATTTTTCTTGCAAAAAACATATTATTTTTACGTCCTTGTTTTGCGGACCGGACAAATATTATGGGACGGAGGGAGTAAAATTCTTGAAATATTTTCTGCATACTACATTATGGCTTACTCGAAAAGCTCGCCTTCGGCACATCTACCAAACACAAACGATGACTTCGGTCACACCCACAAACAGCTCTTCAGCCTTTTGCTTCGGTCACCTTCGCCGCCCGAAAAAGCAAAACACGAACATACGGTCCGCCGAGCCTAAAACACACATCCCTGATGAAACACAGGCTTCGGCTCGGCTTGGCAAGACGTTATGGTCGGCCACCGAGAGGTTACACTCGCGCTTTGGCGAGCAAACCACCCACAAACAATCACTACTCTCAACGATCCTCTACCATGGCCAGGGGCTGACACTTTGGCCGAGCCCCAGCCACTGGCAAGGGGGTACTTAACACTCTAAAAGTCATCAAAAGCCGAATCATGCCAGATTACAACACGTCCATAATCGGCGACATGCTAACAAGGCTATACTACTTTGGTCAAGGCTCGGCAGATACACCTTAACCATTCACAATCATGCAAATCTTGTAACTACTCAGCTGAACCCAAACCAAAGTGGGGGCTACGTGTAACTACACACTCAAAACAAGCAAGACTATCAAAATTTCGTGGAGACATGAAAGCAATCAGTCAAGCTCAGCATTAACAGAGACGTTGCAAAAGAAGCCATGCATTCAAACTTCCAAAAATAAAGACAAGTGTTACTGAAGATCCTAAGCTGGGAGGTGCGGCGTAGTAAACCGTTCGGTGCCGACCCCCTATCAACTGTTACATCTGGTACGTAAAACTCCCAGGTTTGGAGCCGTCCAGTCCAACAAAAATTTCAAAAATTCAGAAACAAAAACTCTAAAGTTGAGGAACACCCCCAGCAGCAACGTCAGCCACCACAGTCTCAGCCTCGGCTTCAACTCCTAAGCTGGGAGGTGCGGCGTAGTAAACCGTTCGGTGCCGACCCCCTGTCAACTGTTACATCTGGTACGTAAAACTCCCAGGTTTGGAGCCGTCCAGTCCAACAAAAATTTCAAAAATTCAGAAACAAAAACTCTAAAGTTGAGGAACACCCCCAGCAGCAACGTCAGCCACCACAGTCTCAGCCTCGGCTTCAACAGCGACATTCTTCTCCACCTGTTCAGCCTCATCAGCAATGGCGCCCTCTGTAGCACCATTCCCCTTCTCAGTTGATCCACCTCCACCATCGGCATTCTCATTAGTAAGGTCATCAATGTCATCCTCGCTCTCGGGAAACTCTTCTGGAGGGAGGGGCTCACACTCCTCATTGGTATACGGCAATACGAGCTCGGGTACAATGGCCGCAGGAATCGACTTGGTCAAGTTCAAATCTGGCTCCATCTGCATGGCCGCGCACGCAGCCCTTACACCATCTTTATACCCAGTTCGGTATGAAATCGGTAGCTTCTTCTTGAGCTCGTCATTCACCATCGACCGAGCCTCCCTTACGTACTTGGCACCAGCTCGGTCATACCCGGCCTGGTAGGCCTTCTCGTCCACCTCCTTCATCTTCCTTTTCTCTCTCCTCAAAACCTGGCCGAGCTCGCGGTCAGACTTCTTGGCCTTCTCCAGTGCATCATCCCTCTCCTTCTCAAGCTCAGTGATCCTGGCCTTGGCCAGCTTCAGGTCAGTCTTTGCAGCCTTCATTTTTTCACGCTTGGCCTTAGTGTCATCGCGGTAACGTGTTCTCTCGGCGGCCAACAGATCGGCCTGACTGGACACTCGCAGCGCAGCTTGTCCAGCCTGTAGAGGACAAATCGATCAAGCTCGGCGACAAAGGAAGGAAAATAACATCAACTTAAAAAGGAAAAATACAAAGTAGGCCAATACCTGAACAAGGTAGGCGCTCAAGTGCGCAATGCTCGGCTGGAGCTCCCCAGGAACTCTGTCCATATCCCTCGGCAGAGCGAGGCCATGAAGCATGGTGACGGCCAACCCAGGCTCGACCTCCACGCTATCCTCAACAGTGACGATCCTGCCGTCGGCCATTGCAAAGGATGGCGCGAACTCTTGCACAATCGATTGGCCACCCAAGCCTACCGCCGTCTCCATAGCCTTAGAGCCACCCGCAGCCGATGACTCGGTCTGGTCCTTCTCCTTCAGAAGCGGCGTCGGCGACCTTGTCGGGAAAAAGTCTCGTGTAACTCTCTGCTTCTTAGCAGCAGGCTCGGACAGCTCCGCTTCCTTCTGTCGAGCGGCGGCGCCGTCCCTAAGGTTAAGCTTAACCACATTTCTCCTCCCCATATCATCGGCAAATTCGGGAATAAGGGTTCGGAGGGGAGGAATATCGATACCTGGGAATCCGGCTGGTTGACTGTCCTGGAACCAGAAGTCAGCTGACTTCTTGAAAGTGGGAAACTTCAACCTTGGTTCCTTTGCCTTCTTGCTCGGCTTGGGAACCTCGTCTCCAACCTTTGCTCCTTAGCAACTACCTTCTTGCCCTTAGCCTTCGTGCTCGGCCCCGCTTCCTTTTCCTTCCTCTTCAACTTCCCTTTGTACGAAGCAATATATCCAAGCAGCGTTGGCGCGTCATGGCAAATTTGGGCCTTCAACGTCTCCACGTGATCCTCGACGGCCAAAGATTGCTGTGTCTTTGTTATTGCTCAGTGATCTGCAAGAAAAAAAAATGTCACCAAAATATCAGAAATACCAAGGGAGATTGAATCGTGCTTGGCAAATTAAAGAAACAAGGTGAAACCTCGAAAGTCTGTTATCTTCGGCACAGAATGCAGCCGCATTGACTGATCGCCGAACTCATAAATTCCACTAACTTCGACATAGAAGTTAGCCCACTTGTCAGTATCAGGAAGCCCATCTATCAGGGGCTCCTTACCACTGCGCGTTGACAGATACCTACGGCCGGTCTTCCCGTGCCTAGACATGATGTACGTATGAAAGAGGTCGGCAACGGTGAACTCAAGGTCGTGCAACTCCTTCAACTTGATTACGGACATCACAATCCTGTAACTGTTGATTGCAAAAAAGTGAGGTACTATGCCGAACCTAGCCAGCAGTTCCCTCAGAAACGGGTGAAGGGGGAAACGTAGCCCGGCCTCACAGATGGCCATCAAGGGGACCGTTATATATTCGGGATGGTCCTTCCTCTTATCCCTGATCCTATTACTGGCTACCTGGCTGATGACAACATCGTCTGGGATGTTGTACGCTCGGCAGAAATCCGCATATTCATTGGGACGCCCGCTGAAGTAATGGGCGTGGGGACAAACCTGACCTTGCTCGAAAAGGTCAGCGAATTCCCTGTTCTCAGACGAAGTCTCGGCAGGTGCGGAACGGGAAGAAGTCGTTGCTCCGGCCTGTGAACGAAGCCTAGACTCGACCTCAGGCCCAAGTTCATGCTCGGCTTCGTACTCAGTGCTAGTAGTAAAGGTTATCTCGGGTGCAGTGTTGTACCCGCCGTCGTACTTGTGGTCACGTTCGGCGTTGGAATCACTGGAACCTGACATGTTCGAATCAATCGAAGAAGCTTGGCGTCAGCTTCTATGTGTCTCCACGTACTCTCGGATTACAAGATCTGCGGAATCGTCCCCTGAACTTTCAGAGTCAGATGAGATGACGATGATTGGGTGAACCAGACCTAACAAAGACAAAAATAAAACCATGAGACCTCGTCGTCGGCCAGAAGGCAAGGATCTCCCTACGCTCGGCTACCTAGATGACCCACCCTATCGTCACTACCCAAGGACCCAAGCTCGGGAGACACAGATGATTTAGGTCTTGGGGCTCGGCCAACTCCGTCGTCGGCCAAGCCCTGACACCATCAAGAACCTGTGCTCGGAAGAACAGATTGAAGGAGAAGATGAACAGTTCGTTCATCTCCAGGCCCCCCACTGTTCTCTTAGAACAAAAAACCCCCAGAAAACCCAGAAAAGCAAAAGAAAAGTGCATGAAAACTGCAGAAAAGTAGGGAGAAGTAGAAAACGAACTCATACCTGGGATTTGTGGCGAGATCTGGTGGCAGAACTGCTGGGAATCGAAGCCAGAAGATGAACGGTTGCTGGTGGAAGCTCTGGTTATGGAGTTCTAGAGAGAGAGAGAGAACGTAACCTCTCTCTCTCCTCGCGTCGCCCTTTAAATAGGGCTAGGGTTCGAGATTGGAAACTCCCGCCCATCATTACACCGCCGAACCATTGGCCATTCAGCGCGTGACACGTGGCATGGAAAGGACAACTTGCAGAGTTTGTCAGCCGTCCTCTCACCAGCCGTACCCAGCCATGGAGCGACATCTGGCACTCCTCCACTGGAGTTCTCCTCCAACAACATTAGGCTCGGCCCAACCTCACCTTTAACAGACAAAGATCACGATTCGGTGTTCGGCGGGTTCGTCCAAAGTATTGACTTCAATCCCTACCACGTGTTCAGCATCGGCAGAGATTGAGGGGCTATTGTAGCAGGCCGAACATAGAAGTTCGCAGTGGTGCGGACCGAACCCAGTCCGTGCCGAGCTTAAGCCTTGTGCACGGCTCCAGTCGCTATTCTTCATTGACATCCCACTTGCCACGGGCTTGGCGGAAGACAAGTCCGTGCTCGGCCGCTACCCTCGGCGGGGTCCCTTGCGACGTGACCTCCCCCGACGGTCGCATGTCAAGTTCGGCAAGATCCGTGCTCGGCCACCCGCGGAGTACGGCTGGCTGCCGACGACGGCTGGTTGCTGAGTCACGCGTCCCCCCCACGTGCAGAGGCGGTTATAACAGAAGATGATCATGGGCGCACATGGGTGTGCCAGCTCAGCCCTGAAAACGGTTACCAGATCTATTTTGTGATGTCACCATGATGTCACTTGGCTCGTGGAAGACACGAGATCGTACTTGAGGAGCAAGCCAGAAAGGCCCTATAAATATCCAATGATAGTAACCCTAAAGAGGTACATGCTACTCCATACTCACATATATACACTCTCCAGTCTTCTGTTTCCTCTCTCTGCACAATACTTATCCTCTCGCCGGAGGGACTTGCCGGGACAACCCCCGGCAAGGTCTTAGTCGTGTGCTCCCTGTGCAGGCTAGGAGAAGAAGGCTCCACAACCATTGAACCATCGGCGAAGGAACGGAGATCAAGGATCGCGGGCCACACATTTTGCATTATTTAATTTCCTCTTTAACATTACCACCCTCCTTAGTGTTCCAATCAGCACCATCCCTGGATCAAATGATCAATTTTGTGTTCCCAAACTTCAGCACATACACATCTGATCCACTTTCTATGACAAATTGTGCTATCCTAATAGCAAAGAATGTTGTTGTTGCTGAGATCAATGAAGCAATGATGCTGAAGTTCCCGGGAGAAAGAGCACACATATTTAAGTTTTGATGAGACAAGTGAGATTTCTCATCAAAGAATGTACATAGATTTTCTAAACTCTATCTCACCTCCAGGAATGCCACCACACAAGCTTGTCTTGAAACAAAACTGTCCAATCCTTATGCTTAGGAATATTAACCCTTCAAGAGGCCTTTGCAATGGCACAAGACTCATTTGCAAAGAATTCAAAAAGCACATGATAGTTGCTGAAATAGCAGTTGGGGAGAACATGGGTACCCATGTTTTCATTCCAAGAATCTCGTTACAGCCCAATAATACGAAACATTACCCTGTTGAATTCACGCGTTGCCAATTTCCTGTCAGACCATGCTTTGCAATGACCATTAATAAAGCTCAAGGTCAAACTTTGAATACAGTTGGCATATATTTACCTAAGTCCGTTTTCTCACAGGGTCAACTTTATGTTGCACTATCAAGAGCCACTACCGCCTCAAAAATCACGGAGCAATTAGACCACTCAAGGGAAAATCCAGTCTCATGTTATCGTACCAAAAATATTGTGTACCCAAAACTCTTGGTTGAAGCAGCCAAGTGCACTTGATTTTCAATCTTGCAAATACTTATTAGTAGGTAGTAGTACATAGCATATTATAGTTTCTTTTAGAGGAAAGTCTACTTTCACCCCCTGTGGTTATCGCCATGTGCGGATATACCCCCTGTGGTTTAAAAGTGTGCACATAACCCCCTGTGATTTTCAAATTGTGCGGATAGACCCCCTGCCGTCATGTTTTCCATCCATATTAACGGAAACAACGTTAAAAGACCGTTATACCCCCATCACATCCCTTGATTCTTCTTCTTTTTTAAATCTAACCACACCATCCCGTATACCAAAAATTGAATCCAAACCGTTGATATTGTAAATTTTGACGAGTACTACGTCTATGCCAAAATTCAAGTCAATCAAAAAATGAAAAGCTTATGGTCAAATCGATTTTGTTATGAAATTAAAATTTCAAATTTGAATTTACTAAAAATTAGATCACTGGGTTACTGATGGCTGATTAAGATGATTTTTTTACAGAGATACTCTATTCTTTATTTAATACATTATGAACGACTCAGATTACATTCTAGAGGTGTGTGAGATACACCTCCGTTAATATGGATGGAAAATTTGACGGCAGGGGGTCTATCCGCACAATTTGAAAACCACAGGGGGTTATGTGCACACTTTTAAACCACAGGGGGTGTATCCGCATATGGCGATAACCACAGGGGGTGAAAGTGGACTTTCCTCTTTCTTTTACAAATAATACAAGTTCTGTGCAAAATAATACAGGTACTATCAGTCATCTAACTCTTGCCTGAAAATAAATGCGTAGTAAGTTCCGAATTCCACCTAATATCAACATGGTTGCAGGTAAAAGATGGCGAACAATGTTTTGCCAGTCAAAAAAATCAACACCATTCGCTGAATTACACAGTCCAGGTGATCGTTACTGAAAAAGGGCTCTCAAAAACCTTTGGCAAAAACTCAACAAGATACCGAAAGCTGGTGCTTCAAGACATAGAGGTAACATAGCTTTCATTATCTCCATTAAGATTTCAACATAATTATCCTTCAAATAACATACTGGGGACAAAGATACAAGCCACGGTCTTTGGCAACAACATCGAAATCCTGGAAAACACTCTAAAAGTTTACCACACATATGTGATATGCCATAAGCACTGCAGCTGTCACCAATCTTGCCGAAAGCTATTGGTACGTTCATGGATAATCCATGACATCAATCTTGCCGAAAGATATTGGTTCTTGGATAATCCATGTCAGCTGACCATAAATGCGCGAACCCCAATAGAGGAAATACCAATAGATTGATTAACACTGAGGACAACAAAGTACAACTTCACTGGTTTAAACAATCTCGAAAGTATCCAGGGACCAGATCCAAAGCTAGGTAAGCTACCTATTACCAAAAATCATATCGAAACTAAGAATTGTGCCAAACATAACCTAATTCTTTCTAAAGAGATGTGTTGTTTGCAATTCTTGGTGTTGGCCCACGAAAGCTCGCAAACAGATCATATGCAGTTGACCTGTGTATCATTGATCAAGCGTAAGGATAAAAAAAAAAAAACACAAACTACTTAGAAAATTCATTCTGTTAATTTAAGTTTTATACTTGTACAGGCTCAAACCCACAACGATCTCTTTGTGGGATCAATTTAGCGAGGTGGATGCACCAGCAATGGCAAACTTGCCAGGTCCTTTCCTGGTGGCAATTGGCTTACGTCTGAAAACTTCCTCATACTATGGTAATCTTCACGCCAACAATACTCTTAAAATAAGCAATATCTAACCAATCATTAGTTACCACAAATGCATTTCAATCATAGGTATCACTCTGGGAAGGGAAAAATTCAAAAAAACCCCTGAACTTTGAACTCAATGTCAAATAGGCACCTGAACTTAAATAAACTTCAATTGAACACCTGAACTTTCACTCCGTTATCAATTTACCCCCTGCCGTCTGACTTGCCGTTAACGCCACAGTTAAATAAAAAATACCTACCACCAGTTTGCAATCCTATGAAGCAGAAACGTGATTATGAGAGCCTTAGAGACAAAATTTGATTATGTCTCTTTAGAATAATATGATCAGAATAATAAAATCTTCACACCCGTTCAAACGGATTAAAAATTGGAGCACTTAATTTTTTAACCATATTTTTAAATATATAAACGGTCTCAAAAAATTAAGTGCTCAAATTTTCACTCCGTTCGAATCGGTGCAAAGATCTTTTTATTCTTATCATATTATTCTAAAGGGTCGTAATTCATTTTTATCTCTAAGGCTCTCATATTAAGTATGTGTTCTTTATTTAGGACCCTATGGAGCGGAAATGTGATTATGAGCACTTAATTTTTATGAGCACTTAAATATCTTTGTACCGATTCAAAACGGAGTGAAAATTTGAGCACTTAATTTTTTTATGACCGTTTATATATTAAAAAATATGATTAAAAAATTAAGTGCTTCAATTTTTAATCCGTTTGAACGGGTGTGAAGATCTTATTATTCTGATCATATTATTCTAAAGAGACATAATCAAATTTTGTCTCTAAGGCTCTCATAATCACGTTTCTGCTCCATAGGATTGCAATCTGGTGGTATGAATTTTTTATTTAACCAAAACGTTGCCATTTTGGTGTGTGGGTAGGGGCTGATGTGCCTTTGGGTCCGGGTAATAAATGGAGAGAGATAGAGAGAAAAATGTTGGAAGTAGGGGGAATTTTTTTTAAAATTCTTTTTGAAAATTTGAGCACTTAATTTTTTTAGACCGTTTATATATTAAAAAATATGGTTAAAAAATTAAGTGCTCCAATTTTTAATCCGTTTGAACGGGTGTGAAGATCTTATTATTCTGATCATATTATTCTAAAGAGACATAATCAAATTTTGTTTCTAAGGCTCTCATAATCACGTTTCTGCTTCATAGGATTGCAAACTGGTGGTAGGTATTTTTTATTTAACTATGGCGCAAGTCAGACGGCAGGGGGTAAATTGATAACGGAGTGAAAGTTCAGGTGTTCAATTGAAGTTTATTTAAGTTCAGGTGCCTATTTGACATTGAGTTCAAAGTTCAGGGGTTTTTTTGAATTTTTCCCCTCTGGGAACACGAAACTCATCAATCTTCATTTTCAACCCTTCGATACCAGAGGCTGTTGCACTCAAAGCATGACGTGCTTCATATATGTTATACACATTCACCTCTATCACCCAATACTTCACTTAGAACATAAATATCACATGCACCATGAATTAGAGCTAAATAATTCACTTAGAATATTAAGTGTTCATCTCTGTATAATAAATTCTCATATTCCCCATCTGCATACCAAATGCCCTCTGGGTACGACACTAATCAAATCAACGAGCTAAAGGAATCAAGTAATATATCTACGAGCAAAATACAAAGAAACAACTTCCACACACCAGGTAGCTGCACAAGCACCTGTGCGTCTCATGAATCCAAGATACCAACTCTATCTTTCATATCACCCAATAACATAGATAACATGCTCCAGTAACTCTAATGGCAGGCAGGGCCGGCCCAAGGGTTTTTAATGCCCAAGGCCTAATAAAAAAAGTGTGCCCTCAAAAAGTTAATACTTTAACAATTTTTACAGCAACAATCACAATATTGGTATGTTTTATTTGTGAATTTTTACAGCTTTCGGTATCTTGTTGAGTTTTTGCCAAAGGTTCTTGGTTCGAAACCCCAGTCATTTGTTTTCACTTTGTAAACCGTGGACTCTCTCGCATGTTTTTGGCATTTGTTTTTCCTTCATAAACCGTAAACCGTGGACATTATATGATGACTCTTACTTGTCAAAATATATGATGGATCTTACATCTCTTATACTTTTTACTAAGTATAGTGACTCAAGATCAAAGTTTAAACGCACCATATATGTTCTGGTAAGAATTTTTTGTTTGTTTTAATTTTTCTTTTAACTTTGAATACTAGTTACAAACACCGCTTGGCCAGAATGTCTTTGGTGTTTAGTCACGGAAAAACTAATATATAACATATAATTTGAGTGCTCCTAAATTTTGCAACTTTTGGGATGCCCAAGGCCCAGGCCTCTTGGGCCTTGTACTTGGGCCGGCCCTGGTGGCAGGTAATTTCATATGTTTTTGTCACAAAGAGCACACACCAAGCCATTTTTCCCAAAACGGATCAACCGCACTACACCACTTTAAATAATTATAAATGCAATACCACACAAATGGATGAATGTCTTGCACATAAGCACACACACAATTCATGCTCCAAATTCAACCGCTAGACCCATTCATAACAAGAACAGACGAGGTGCATATGAACAAATAATTTTTTTTTTTTTGGACACTGGAAATGCAAACAACAAACTAAACATGCTCAAAAGCCACACTCCGCATGTCCGCCTCAAGCAGCGGAATGATCTCATCTGGCGGGATGACATGCGAACAAATAATGACTATGCACTTTTACGTTTACTTGCTAGCTTTGAGAAATCCTACGATTCTAGCGTACATATATTCCCAAAAACATTTCAGAACTCAAAATGGACGGTTAGTTTATAAGAAATAAATATAAAAAAAGGAAGAAGCAAGTAATATTCGCAAGCACACGATGTTCTTGTTTCTCATATTGATTCAAGCTTAAATTCTCATGTGTAGTGTGTTTTGATGATTTTGAGGGCGCAATAAATAAGGATACTAAAATCAATTCTCCAATATCCTAAGAAGGACAATAGATTCCACGTGCTAATTTTTTCAAATATTGAACGTTATTAGAAAGTCTTGTACAATTCATAATCAGGACAATAGATTACTTGCTGGCTTTAAGAAGTCTTATGATCCTAGAAAACATTTCAAAAAAATGTTTCAGAATTCCAAATGGGTGGTTAGTTTTTGTTTAGCAAGACTGAAAAGGAAGAAGCAAGTAATATATATTGACAAGCACAAGATAGCAGCATGCATGTTTCCCCATATTGATAATTAAATCACATAGGTCATTTGTTTGGATAATTTTGACGGCGCAATCAATAAGAAGTTCTATCCTTTTAAGGTCCATCATATCCTTTTTTTTTTTCACGGCATCATATCCTGAAGACTATATTGTCTGAAGAAAATTTACTTCCGAGAATAAATTGTACTAAAGGCCCTGTTTGATTGGGGGACTAAGGGTGGGATTGGACTATTAATCCCCTCACCTCTCTTATTCCCATGTTTGTGTAAATTACCAAGATCCCCCTAGATATATAGCTTAGAAATAACACATTGGGCTATTCCATGTAATTAAAAAATTAATTTTGCTATACTTCTAGTTGAAAAAAATACTTTTTCCATCGACCTTGATGTCTTCAAAAAAATTTGTTACATTTCATCTCAAAGTAAAACCCTAGCTCAATGTGAGGAGCTCTTGTTTTTTTAAGGAAAAACAATCATTGGAGAGCCAAAGAAATTAAGAAATAGTGAGCATTTCAAAAAAACCAAATTTTTGTTTCCAAACTAGCCCATCTAAGAACTTGTTTTCTTTTCTTTTTATTTTGGGGTTATGGGTTGGAGTTGCATCATACCTGAAGGAAGAAAATCCCACCCATTTTAATTCCTTTCAATCCTCTCTCTCTCTCTCTCTCTCTCTCTCTCTCTCAATAAAAAGAACAAAACTTGTCCCTCCTGATCGATACTCCTAAATAAGCATTGCATAGAAAGTTAGATTCACACCTTGAGAAAAAAAATTGTTTTGTTATACTTCTCTAAAATTTTTTAACTGTTTGATATGTGTCATTTTGATCGTTTATGTTTTTTTTTTTTAACATATGTGAATCAACCAATAGCCGCCATATAATTTCTCTCTGTGTCGTCTTTTTTTTTCCCCTAAAGAGTCTCCTTCGTGGAGTGTTGTGCCTTGCTATAGAAGGGTATGAGTGGGTTTATAAATTACTTTGGAGGCAACATAGTCAATTGAAAATCAAGTTTTTTTTTCCGGATCAAATTAATTGAGGTGGTTGTAAAAAGTAGTCGGGGTTAGAGATAATTTTTTGGGTTCCTATAGAATCACTCATCTATAAATTGGGCAATATGGACAATTGAGTCATTAATCCTTGTCAAGCGGTATTCAAAACAAACGTAGGATATACGGGATTAATCTTGTCCGTTTTTTGAATCCCATGCACAAACAAACATGGGATATGAGGGACTATAGTCTCAAATAGTCCCCTCACTAATAATCCCTTGACCACCATCCCATCTAATCCAATCCCTCTTATCAACAGTACTAAAAGATTGTGCATTCAATGCTAAATTTTCAACATTTAAACGTTTTTTAAGAATCTTCTATAACATAATCGATCAGTGCAGATAATTAAATGGTGAGCAAACTACTCCACACTTATATAGTATTATTTTTAATTGGTATCTTTGAGAAATCCTTGTGTTTGGTTGTGTTTATGGAGATGAGTTTTTGAGATGAAAAAAGCAAGAACTTATATATAGGTTTGCGCACCTTTTTTTTTTTTTTTTTTTGTCTCTTGTCATTTTTTTAACATTTTGATGAACTTTTTACTTTTTGAATACATCTCGACTCTATACATTTGAAAATAATATTTTTCAAAATTCATAAAACATTTACAAAAAAAATGACAAAAATAGGTAGCTTTGACTTTTCTTTTGACTCTTTTACATGTCAATCTTTTTCCCGTTTTTAGTGTATATTTCGGAGATTTATTTATTTATTTTTATTTTTTAGATTGAGGTATGCTATATATACTGAAAAAGTAAAAATATGAGTCATAAATTAAAATTTTAAAAATCCACTAAAGATGAAAAAACACGAATGACGAAGCAGTAAATTTTTTGGAAATAAGATTTTGGAGAAAAGATAAGAACTGATTCTAAAAAGCATTCCCAAAAAACATTTTAGAATTCAAATCGAGTGGTTAGTGTTTAGTTAGATTAACAAATTTTCAAAATAGGGCTAAGAGCATCTCCAATGCATCTCTATATCTCCAAAATAGAGGACCAAAGCTCTCCAATCAAGCTTATATTGAGTCTCTATTTTAGAGACCATACTTTAATGCTTTGCTCGGTTCACATTTTGAAAAAAAATTCTCAACTCAAAAAATACTTATTACCCATGCTTCCAATCATTACTCTCATTTTTTTTTCACTCATTACCCCTATCTCCAATCATTATTCTCATTTCTCTCTCTATCTCTCTTCACTCATTAGCCATACTTCCAATCATTACTCTCATTTCTCTCTCCACTCATAATTCTAAAAACTTTCTAAAAAATTCATCCAAACACAGCATAAAAGTCTTCAAATTTGAAGACACGTCTTCAAAATGGTTGTCTCTATAATTATTTTCACCTTTTTTGTGGTTATAACAATACTGGCATTTGTATTTTCAATCCAATTATTACAATATCCATCCTATTAAGTAAGTTTCATGAGACCTTCAAAATGAGATCTATACACTACAAGAAAAAACACCTTTCCCGACTAACTGTTTAGTCGGCAATTGTAGGGATTTTAGTCGGCAAAAGTCTTCCCCGACTAAAAATTTTGGTCGGCAAGCTAGTCGGCGGAAGAAGGTCGGAAAAGGTGTTTGCCGACTAAAACAGTTTAGTCGGTAAAGATTAGACTATTTGCCGACTAAAGTTTAGTCGGCGAATGTAATTCTATTGGCCGACTAATTGTTTAGTCGGGGATGTATATCCTATTTGCCGACTAAAGGTTTAGTCGGGGATAGTCGTTTAGTCGGGGAAGGTTTAGTCGGGAGAAGGTTTACCCTATTGTCCGACTAAATATTTAGCCGGAAAATGTGCTACCTATTTACCGACTAATTATTTAGTCGGGGAATGTTTTACCTATTGGCCGACTAAATGTTTAGTCGGGGAATGTGTTATCTGTTTGCCGACTAGATATTTAGTCGGGGAATTTATGTCCATATTTTGCCGACTAAATATTTAGTCGGGAAATGTGCTACCTATTTACCGACTAATTATTTAGTCGGGGAATGTTTTACCTATTGGCCGACTAATTATTTAGTCGGGGAATGTGTTATCTGTTTGCCGACTAGATATTTAGTCGGGGAATTTATGTCCATATTTTGCTGACTAAATATTTAGTCGGGAAATGTGTGTTCAATTCAACAAATCCCTTTTGGCGACCAAATTTTAGTCGGGAAATGTACTTATTGTCCGTACCAATTGGTCAATATCGCATAATTTTCTACAAATTTTTTCTCCATTCATTCCCTGTATATTTGAGCAATCCTGTAAATTTTATTTTTCCTCCATTTTCATTACATCCACAAAATTGCAACATAATGTATTTAATAAAAAATAAAATTCCAAGAAATAAATCCAGAATTCCATAAATAGAAGTGTCCACCAAATACTTAGAAAACAACTTGTATCCAAATTCCTAAAACGCAAAATAACGACACATCAACCACAAGGGGGAAATTAAAAAAAAAAAAACCAAGCTCAATAACAAAATGTATCAAAACCCCTAGATTGCAAAATACTAAAAAGTTCAACATCGACAAATGAATAACCTAATTGCACGTTCACAACCAAAATCCAACTTTGATCTTCATAGTCAATAACCAAAAGTATAACTGCAGGATACTCCGTTAAGCGTCAATCTGTAAAAAAAGAAAAGAAAAAAACAATCCACCATTAGTATTTATGAACTAGTGTATCCCATTGCTCAAAGTATTAACATAAGTAGATACAAACTAATTATAAGCCAAAACGGAAAATTATCTTGACATGGGGATCGGTTGAACTGGTTCTTTTTCACATAGATAGAAGCTAATTGCAGAATCAACAATTAGAAGCGATTTGTTATCGTTCTTCTCTAGTGGATGTTGGATCATAAATACGGATCCCAATTATATGAAAAGGGAAATTATGATTTGACCAAATTCCGTAAGTCGGAGTATTGGACGTGTAGGATACGTGCATATTCAAAAAGAGAGAACATCCACATACCATGGAAAGCATTAAGTAACAACCATGTATCGGTATATTACACCCTTCTCTTCATCACAGTGACTTTGGATAGGGCCACCCAAGAGAGTCGTAAAAACGGTGCTTAAGCATTGAAGTATTTATAGTTTTGTCCACAGAGAGGAAAATATACCCATATCCCAGGGAGATAAACAAAAAACACACACAAAGACAGTAAGAGAGACAATGGTTTAAGTACTAGTAGTAAACCTCTACCAATTTGAATAATGGAAGCTGGAAACCCTAGAATGGAGAATGGCCAAGTGAATCGATACTAGTAGTTACTGACTCTCTTTTACCATAAGGCATAAATCGCAACTAAACGTTCATAATCAGTCGTAGGGTTCAGGTGCTTTCCTCTATGTTCCCGTCATTTTTCTCACCAATAAAAAGAGAAAGAATTGCTAAGAAATGGAAAAGAATAGGGAGAATCGATATTACCTGACGGCCTTGATCAATGTGGTCGTCATCTTCTCCTAAACCTGAACATCAATGGGATAGTCAATACTTGAACCTTCCGATCAAAAAAAATAAATGCAGTTGAACCCTAGAACAGAATCGAGTTTGGCTCTGTTCTTGATGATAATGACAGCAACGATTGTGGAGAGGTAGACGATCGTGGAGAGAGGGAGAGAGAGAGAGAGAGAGGGGCGTCTGAGTCTAGAAGTCGATGCTGAGAATATTAGGGCAAGGAAAACATTTGGTTTCCAATAAACCATACTTCATTGCGTTAGACCATATCATTGCAATTACGTATATGGCACAATTGAAGTAAACAAAAGAATTATCGTGCAACAATAACCTGAAGCCAAATCACCAACAACAAAGCTTATAATCCATCATTACATATTAGAGCATACCAAATGTATCCCACTGAAGTGGTGTGCAAGGGTGACAAAGTGTATGCATATTATATATATTAGGCGAATGAAAGTGAGAGATGCTAGACACACCTTTAGAAAATATAATTCGTCTTCAACATTGAACATTTAAAGGAATTGAAAATACCTTAGCGATTGAAGAACTCATCAGCTACCTACAAGAGCCAAAGTTGTTAAGTGACTTAGTAAGTTGTTCCTTGTAACTTGAATAGAAAATCTGAAGTCAAAACTCAAGAAAATAACTATTCAAACACCGTTTCCAGAAATTGGGACGGCATCTATTGTCCAACGATACAACTATTTTTTATCAAGAGTTGCTTTCCCTAGAGTTCTATCATTAGCTTTTGACATTTAGCACTCCATTGGGGTGCTAAATCAACTAAGCAGAAGAACACTACGTAGATAAGTAGCGCTTGGAGGAGGCGGTATAGTCTCCTCTGCCTTTTGGATTCATATTAAGATGGTTCATTAAAATGCGAACGCAAGTATGCAGAGTAGAAGCATCTAATCTACACAAGCATCTATTCTCCTTCCAACATGATGACAACATTCATAAGTACTAATTAAGAATTGAAAGTCAAACAGTAAAAAACCACTTCGGAATTTTTTTTTTTTTTGGAAGACCGACCTCGGGGGTGTATATCTTGAGATTATAACAACCTATTCAGGATCGAGATCTACAATCTTCATAAAGCCAATCCACAGCCATTTCCAAAACAAAGGCGAAAGGAGATCAATCTGCAAATAAATAGGTAATATATTCCCCCAATAATGAGAATCGAGATCTCGAGAAATTGGTATCACTATTCACTCCTCAACTACTTGGGCTGGGTTACTCACGCAGAGAGAGAGAGAGAGAGAGAGAGATGATCTAAGAAATGACAGTAGTAGTAACCGACTAGAAGTTGGGACCAGGTATAAAATCGAGCATGTAATCGACTTACCCATCTTATGCTCTAGGTCAGAGAAGCACAGGCCCTGTAGGCCACTGACAGGATCGATGTCGGACGGTGGTACTGCCCATGAGGGTCGATTGGCGACGACAATGGTTTCTGATGGCCCAGTTCTTCTTGATCTCGTGTGTGTGTGTGAGTGTGAGTGTGAGTGTGAGTGTGAGAGAGAGAGAGAGAGAGAGAGAGACAGAGAGAGGAACATGGCGGAGAGAATTGGGAAAGTTGGGGTTGGGAAAGTCTGTATATGGGAGTAAAATTAGGGCTTGTTTTTGGTGACAAACAAAACAGCATGAAATGACGTCGTTTTAAATGAAAAAAAGCGCGCCTAAAGGCTCCGTTACAGGTAGATACTGTGGTTCGAGCTCAGGTTCCAATGAAGAACAAAGTCTGGGTTGTGAAGAGTGGAAGGCCTGAGGTTGGTATGAGTGTTGTTCCTGAAAGTTCAGGGGTTCTGGTTGCTTCTAAGGTGCCTGAGGTGGCTGTTCCCTGTGCTAACCAATTTTTGACCTTGCAAAACATGGAGGATCTGGTTTCTGAAGTTGATAGAACAGAGCAAGGGCTGCCTGTTGATCTTGGAAGTTCCTCTTCAGGTCTAGGAGGTAATCTGGTTACCAACACAAGCAGCTATGAAGGGCAATCTATTGCCACTGCCCTTACGTTAATTCCTAAGACTAGCTGCCCCCACACAATGAACGACTACAGACCTATTGCTTGTTGCAATGTCTTGTATAAGACTATCACTAAGATCTTAGCTAACAGACTTCAGCCCATTCTACCTCTTATTATCAACAAATTTCAAGCTGCTTTTGTTAAGGGCAGATCAATATCAGACAACATTGGTCCATGTTGGCTATTGCAAAAGAATAAGGAAATCGCAAGACGACCATACTATTGGTCCATGTTCTCCACAAGATTTTTACCAGAAACCCAGGACACATAAAAGATCATATCAAAATTTCAGAATTTCCTGACCTTGGGAAGTATTTTTAAACAGGTACCGACTAGACCAAAAACTCAGTGATTTCCAGAAAACAGATTTTAGGCCAACTTCAAACTGAAATCTGTTATTAGTCAGGCACAACTAAGGCACGTGGCTTACATATAGTTGAAGCTCTATGTGTCTAGTTTCCAACAAAGAATGCGGAATGTGATTTCGAGTTTTCTAGGCCGAGTTATAGCCGTTTCCGTGAAGTGCGACGGTGCTGTCAGCACTGAGAGTTTCGCAACAGCAGTTCAGTATATGATTTTTTTTAATTCCTTCCACGTTTTAAATTCAGTTCTAGAGATTTTACACAATAAATTAGACATATAGAGGCATCTCCTATAAAAATATTGAAAAATTACAAGGTCAGAAAGTTGGTTATAAAAATTCATCAAGAACCTTCATTATTCATTTCTGTATAATGAATATCATGTACTGATGTACTTCCCCCTTTTCTGTTTCCAGACCGCAAGTAAGCAATTACTTATAGCCCACACTTAAAAGGTAACGACATTAATAGAAGAAGGCATCATTGTGTCACAGAGATCATCAGTCACAACATCACAAAGAAAAGCATTGACTTGGTCTTCATTAAAATCCGCATGTGACTGCAATCGGTGGAACAACAGAAGTTATTTAAACACTGATCATCGAGTTCATAGAGAAGGGGATTTCTTTGAAGTGGAATACTGATCATGAACATGATTAAAGGGTTGCTGGCAATGGAAATAAGTGGGACTCAAACAATTACTGAGAAAAGCTATGTATAACCGTGTCATAATACCCATCAGTTGAGGCAGAAAGCACCAGCAAACCGATCTAGAAAGGGCAGATGCAACCCAAATAAAAGCTAAACGAAGTTTTTTGAAGTAAAACTCATATCCCATGACCTAATCAGAACCTAAACTACACATTCAGATATCAATGGTTGTATTATTTCTCAAAACATGAAAGAGATATGCATCGCTTCCTAGCATATTCAGTCCATGACAATCACAAAACTGGTTTCCTAGCTTTATGAATGCAGTCCAATGACTGTTGTGGAACCAACACCCAACCAGCTTCAACCTTTTTAAGCATTCCAATTGTAATACACCAAATAAACAGAAGCAGCAAGGAAAAATGCAGTCCATAGCAGTACCACAAACATAATAGCAGGAAATTGTAGAAGTGATATTCTCAAACTACGTACCATATGTTTGAGCCACCATCACCCTGCTCCCATGTTGCCTCGTCCACCATTCTGCATTTGGGTCATAAAGCTTTTGAATACCTCCATCTCTTTTAGAAGTGTAGACCGCTCCTCATCTTGTCGCCTTTGTGTCTCCTCCCACCGCCTTTTCTCCTCCTCATACTTCTCCTCACGTTGTCTTTGTTCCTCCTCATGTCGTCTTTGTTCCTCCTCCCTTCGCGTCTTCTCCTCTTCCCTCTCTCTTCTTTGCTCTTCACGAATTAAATCCAACTCACGTTGAAGTTTTTGCAGCCGGTCCTCGCTTGCTGACTGTGAGTTGGATTTGGAAAGATAGATAGATGGCTTTGGCCCATTCCCTAATCCTCTTATGTAGTTCTTTGTCTTCGCCTCCCCGAGGCACTTTATGGAAAGTTCTTCATTTGATAATGGAGTGCCAGAAAGAGCTGCCTCGTCACGTGTTGCCACCATCATCTCCTATCATTTGGGAAAAGAAAAAAAAAACAAACAAAGACATAAGGAATGGACTAATTAAAAAGCAGACAACAAAAGTAAAGGATTGAACATTAAATGCATACATGTTTCTCTTGGCATGTTGAATTGATCCATTCATTTGTATCTCTCAATCGATGTGATGCCTCAAACAAATCACATAAATCGAGCTTATTTGTTCCCTCATTACCCTCGTTACTGTTTGGCTCATTACCATTTCCATCATCATCATTTACCTCAATGGCAATTCTTTGCTTTTCACGATCAGCCTAGCATATTCAAATAACCATAGCATGTCAACAATCCAGCAAATAGCACCGGCAGAAATCATAACAGAATTGGCACAACCCATCAGTAATAGCAGCACTACGAACAAAAGTAACTACAGCACTATGAGCAAAATGTCTCTCACCGCAATAGTCATCGCGGCAGCAAAGGATCGAGAGCCCGTAGTATGACCATACGGTACACTCTCCCTATTTAATTTGCCAGCTGTTTTGCGGGCCTGAAAAAATCATTTGTTAGATATTAAGTTAGAGTTGGAAATGTAACTACAATAAGTATTCAATTAACCTCTCGTTTTGGATCCTTGAATACATGATCGATCATGTACTTCCAGTCATCAATGGGCATCGCTTGAAAAGGATGCTGATATGCGTCTAAGCCAGCGTCAACAGTCTTTGTATAGAAATCGTTCATTCTCCATTTCCAATCTTTGTAGAGGAGATTTGCCTTTTCATTAAAAATTTGCTCAATTAACTCAGTGCCCTCAACGTCATTTTCCGTGACTTTAAATTTGTCCTACAAACATATAGATAAGAATTCATTAACAGAATGCAATCTGCAGTCTTTATATTATGAGGGTGTTACGCTGGTAAACATTCAAAGTAGACATTCTTACCCGGACAGCTTGTAGGATGGCACGTTTGTACTCATCAGTAACATTTATCCATGAGGAGTAAAATCCCGGAATAGGACATACCCACCTAATTTGTGTCCCCAGTTCACTTGCCACCTTGTTTGCATTTATTCCACAAAATGCTCTCATTTCCGGCGTCACGTAAACTGGGATCCTCTCCCCTTTATTCTCGGTAATTATCCTTTTTATTCTTTTTCCACGTGTTGGCCCCCGCACACGCCGCCGCTTTGCTAAAGGTGCACCTGTAAAATCAAAGATTGAGAAAAGTGAACTAAGCCAAGTGGCTACAAGGATCTAAGCCAAGGGCTAAAAGAAAAATGGACAGATTGGGCCATAACAAACACCATAACAAACACCACATGTTTTACGTCCATCTAATAGATAGGAGGGGAACACATGCAAAAGAGGGTGATTGGCAGCAACTGAACTGGATAGTAACAGCAACTGTCAAATCAGAATTGTTTTGCTGGTGTTTAGCGATTAATCTCAGCAGCTAAAGTAGGTTGACAGCTCTGTATTGTGGTACTAGGTACTTTATGACGTGCAAGGCACGTGTGTATGCCCGTTGGATTGATCGGTTTTTAATTTTGTTGGGATATAGGCCTTTTGCAAGCATAATTATAACCTACTTATATACAGGAAACTATACATCAAACTAAAGGCATAAAATTGTGTTTTAATAGAAGTGAATAACAGGATTAGCATTAAAATAAAACAGCATAAGAATAGGAGTTTATGGAGTTTACACTAAAGGCATGAAAACAAAAGTACAGGAGATGAACTTCATCTTTGAGTTTTTCTATTGAGTTTTGTGTTAGAGAAAAACCATAGGTAAGCGTGTCCTATCTTTGACCTGCTCATATTCTACGAATACAGGTCATGGTCATGGTAATGCTACTATATTTCACTATTTGACAGTACAGAGGTCTTCTATCATGGCAATGGCAGATAAGAAGATGAATTGGCCACTAACATGTATTCCTGAATATACGACTATGTTTGTTATAACTTATTCTAAGAAAGCTGATAGTGATGAACTTGCTAATGGGAAGAAATGGACGTCGGAAGAGCAACGGAATCCTGAGGATAGTAAGAACGAGAGGGAGGTATCCAATGAGGAGGCTACTACAGGTAAAAAGGGTAGAAAACGTCAATATTCATCCTTCTTAAAGAAATATATACGAGGGGTAAAGAACAGGACTCCCAATGAAGGATTGATTACAGTCTCAGCTGATTTCAAGGAACCTTACCCGCTATGTACCACATATGAACGGATAGCTTCCCTCATTTTGCATTTAGTCATAACCTATGTTTACAATAATTTTACTTGGAAGAGGGCCATGTTTACTATAGGATATAAAATACGAGTTGAAAGTGGGGAAGTAAGCTTTACTATAGGTATGGCAATACACTTGAATAGATCCGATTCTAGTGGGAATGCTCTTCCTAATAAGGAGGTTTTCAATCAAATTTGGGAATTAATAGTTAAGGAGAGATTTACCGTGATAATGAGATCCTTTGTGTTTTTCTTCGAGTCTATATAGAGAAAAGAATAAAGAAGAATAAGAATAAACGCATTAGCGCCTATGAGGTGGATAGCTATATTAATAAACTAGTTCTATTAGAAAATTCTATGAAGGATATCGGAAAAACTTCTGGTAAAGTATCTATGCTAAGGCAAAGGGATTCGAAATCGCTCTATATAACTGCATTGAAACCTCATACTATGGAGCTGAAGCCTTTCATTGTAGCTGATCTGGAAACAGTTCTAGTAGAAAGTCAAAATGATGATGATTATCATGTTCCTTACGCTGCCGGTCTATTACCGGTTCATCCTGGTGAGAATGTTGAGTCCAAGCCTAATAGGGAATTTTCTCTCTATTTCAGTGAAGATATAATCAATACTCCAGATTTTGAGGATCGCAGTAAGCTTATAATGACCCACTTTCTAAAACGTTTAGAAGTTTTAGTGCGGGAACGGAAGATGAAAACTGTTTACTTACATAACTTAGGTCGATTCGATGGTTTACTGATGATGAAATTTCTAGTTTCTCTTGAAAATTACACCTTCGAAAGTCTGGTCCGGAATAATATAATATACGAAATCAGTGTGGATGTATTGTACAAAGAGAGGTGAAGAGGGGACTTGTCGCTATGGTTGCATTCAATTTGCAGTGACTATTTTGGTGCGATGTTGCAACGTACTCTTTAATCTGCTACTGCTACAATGGTTTTACTAATGTGAGATGTTCTTTTCGTTATGGCCTAAAATGATCTGCTACTGCCATTCAAAAGAAAAAAATGATCTGCTACTGTGAAGATCCTTTCTGTCACAGCTTCTAATCTTTGGCTTTACTACCATAGCTTCCTGATCTTGACCCTACAGGTCTTGGTGCTCTTTTCATCTGAGCTTCAAAGCTATCATACAAATGGTTCCAAATAGTTTGGAACTCTTTGCTGTTACACTCCTATGTTCTGCATGGTACTTAGAAGGCTGGAATATATGGTCCTACAATAAGCCAAATAGGCTGGAATATATGGTTGTGTGCTATGCTATTTGGCTGCTACTGCTACTGTTGGTTACTGTCTGTCACTGCTGTTTGTTAGTACTGATGTTTGATGCTGCTGTTACTGCTAATAGCTACTGTAAAGCATCAGTTTGCTGTTGCTGCCGACCTATCATCCATTGGCAAATGAACTGGTCTACTACCAGTACTACTTCTACTGTCATGTGTCTTATGTCCGTACAGAAAATAGCTTCCCATACTCTCCTAGCCACGTTGCATAGGATAAGGATATGGTTAGGTGATTCTCCCATTGCATTACATAGAGAACAGACAACAAGATACAGGTGAGAGAGAGAGATACAGGTGCATTTACCTGAAGCACTAGCACGGGTAGAAGGTGATGCAACCGTCAAAGGAGTAGATGTTAGAATCTCTGAAGGTGTTGCAGTGGTTGTTTCAACTCGTACCTGTGCTGTGTTAAGAAAGGTGTTGTAGTGGTTGTTTCAACTCGTACCGGTACTGTGTTACGATTTGTGCCAGTCGAGTTGGACGATGCACTGCTCTTTTTTGATCCAGGAGCCATGATGCAATCTGTCAAATTTTGAAACAATCCATTTACATACAAGCATATCAAAGAAGTGAATTATAATGAGAGATATGTAGGACAAACAATGCGGTCTTTATATTACGAGGTATGTAGCATATGATAAACAATCAACAACCATATTGCTCAAGAAGTCTATTACACTGAACCTTTGTCACCCATATGTAAGCATAGATATAGACAACTCTAGATCAGAAAAAGAAATACAAGCATCATTAAAATCCAGCTCAACCAGTTAGCATAGAATCACAACTGCCAACCACCAACAGAAACAAATAGAAGCAAACACTACTTGAATTCAGCACTAGAATTCTCAACTTGAATGCAGCGCGACTAGCTAACCACAAAAGATAGTACCCACCAACACAAACCTACATCTGATCTTCCAAGGGACATCCCCCCAAGGCTAGGAAATGAACAAAATCAATTGAAGTGGACAAATCAATGGGCCACATACAACAGCAAAGTAGCTAAATCTAAGTTCGGCAATTAATCTTAGGTAATCATAGGACCACCAAATATTTGGTACATTAAGCTTCTATGTCAAAATCATCATCAGAATCACTATGATTTTCTTCCTCTTCTTCATCATCTAGATCAGCCATTAAGTCTTCTTCATACTCGTCGCTATGATCTTCTTCCTCACTAATAATTGCAGGTTCTTCCTCACTAATAATTGCAGGTTCAATATCATTTCTCCGCAAAGAGGATACGATTGGAGGATCTGCAACGACAATTGTTGGAACGTCGCTAGTTATTTCCTGCTGGAAAACTTCATTGGGAGACCCGCTGGTTTCAAAACTATCCGTCTCTGGGACATTCCAGATTCCTCGACGGTGAATTCGTTCGACTACTTTCCAATGCTCACCCAACTTGTTATCCGCAATGTAGAATACTTGTTGGACTTGACTTGGAAAAACGAATGAGTCATCCTTATACCATCGACTTCTTACATCAATACTTGAGCAATGTGCATCAACCCGAAAAAATCTACTACAACCGGAATTGTACCATTCGCACTGGAACAAAACAACTCGATGACCGAATAAATAGTCCATTTCCCATACTTTGGTTAAGAAACCGTAAAAGTTTATTGTCTGGCCTTCGTGCTCCCCTTCCACTACCACCCCACTATTCTGAGTTGTATGTCGGTTGTCCCGTTCAATAGTAAGGAAACGGACGCCATTAGAAATGCACCCTGAATATGTGTTTTATTATTGGCCCGGGTCCGTTGGCCAATGACCACAACTCATTAGTTGCTTCTGGAGACCCTTGGTTCTGCAATTCATTCACCTACATTAAAAATGACTATTATGCTACTATAAATAAACATGTCTTAATGTGACGAGTGAGAAAATTCAATTTCGTATGTCTTACATGCCGTTTGAACCACTGAGGAAACTCTTTGCGTTGTCTCTTCGCAATGTCAAGTGTATTGCCATTTCCCAACAAATTCTTGTGTATCCTAATTAACATAGAGAATTATGAATGATGATAAAACCCCAACCAAATATAGGAAAAAAAGAAACACTAGTAAATACGTACTCTAGATATGGTTCTACTTCAAGGCTATTGTTCAAGACAAACCAATGAGCCATGTCACGTTGGTCGACAGGTACATCAGGTGCTCTCGGGATTATACTAAATGGACGGATTTGCTGAGTGAAAGCCCTTAACCCGACTTCATGCTCACCACCATCGTCATTCCGTTCTTGGCGATTAAACACTGTCTCAATTCCATCGAGATACATAGAACAAAAGGTTGTACATTCTTTACAAACGTAAGCCTCCACAATTGAACCTTCAGGACGAGCTTTATTGCCAACTAATTTTTTCAAAACTCCAAGTAGCCTATAAAAAATACCACAGTATTAGGTTATGGTTCTAGGATTATAGCTAAATGACACAATTAGTCCAATGTGTATACATACCTTTCAATGGGGTACATCCATCGATATTGCACTGGCCCTCCTAATTTAAGCTCGCGAGGCAGGTGAATAGCCAAGTGTACCATTACGTCAAAGAAAGCGGGAGGGAAAATCTTTTCAAACTTACAAAGCGCAAGTATAATGTTCTCCTGAAGTTTATCCAAATCGCTCTTCCTCACTGTTTTTGAGCACAACTGTTGGTAGAAGTTACTGAACTCAAATAACGCGGTTCCAATTTCCTTGTTCAAATAGCCACGCATACCAATCGGGAGAAGTCTTTGCAAAAGGACATGACAATCATGACTTTTGAGCCCCGATAGCTTGCCACCACGAGTGTTCACACATTTAGAGATGTTCGCTGCATATCCATCTGGGGACTTGATCGATTTTAAGAAATTGCAAAAGCCTTCTCTCTCTTTCGCTGATAATGTGTACATGGCCGGGGGCTTTTCAAATGACCCATTTGCACGTCTCTTTAGGTGCAACTCCTTGCGTAATTCCTGATCCTCCAAATCCTTTTGTGCCTTTTCCGTATCCTTGTTCTTTCCATCTAGGCCCAAAAATGTCCCCAACAAATTTTCACATATGTTCTTCCCTATGTGCATGACATCGAGATTCCATCGAAGATTGAGAAACTCAAAGTAAGGGAGCTCAAACAAAATGCTTTTCTTCCCCCAATTCAAATTTTTCTCAAACTGATCCCTTTTTCTTTTCTTGCTGTTACTTGGATGTTTCCCAAACGGCTCGTATGTCCCTGAGTTAATTTGTTCTAATATTTCTTGGCCCGACAACTCCACAGGTCTGGTCCTATCCTCAAATTTACCGTTAAAGAGCTTGCTCCTTCGCCAAATGTGGTTCTCAGGTAGCCAACGGCGCGCACCCAAATATCCAATCTTACTCCTCAACTTAACTGATGAGAAATCACAATTGCAAATGGGACAAGCCAAATAACCCTTTGTAGACCACCCAGACATCATCCCATATGCAGGAAAGTCGTGGATGGTCCAAAACACACATGCACGCATCGTAAAAGTTTTTCCAGTAGAGGCATCATAAGTTTGTACACCATTCTTCCACAACTCCTTCAACTCATCAACTAACGGACGCAAGTAAACATCAATATCTTTTCCAATGGACGATGGACCAGGAATAAGCAGTGACATGAAGCAAAAGGGTTCTTTCATGCACTTCCACGGCGGGAGATTGTAAGGCACCATGATTACAGGCCACATACTATATGACTGACTCATGTGTCCAAAGGGATTGAAACCATCAGTAGCCATCCCGAGCCTCACATTTCGTGGTTCGGCAGCAAAATCGGGAAATCGCTCATCGAAGTTCTTCCATTCCTGAGCATCAGCCGGATGACGCAATTCATCATCATCTACACGTTTGTCTTTGTGCCATCTCATATCAGGAGCTATTTTCTCACAACAATATAGCCTTTGTAGTCTAGGAGTCAATGGTAAGTACCGCAATATCTTGCGGGGGATCTTTTTACCCGTACCATCGTTCACCTTGTACCTAGGCTCATTACACTTTGGGCAATTTTCCATATTTTCATTCTCCTTCCAAAAGAGTGCGCAATCATTTACACATGCATGAATAGGCACATATCCCAAACCCAAATCCCTTAAGAATTTCTTCGCTTCATAAGTGTTCCAAGGAATAGCCTCATCATAGTCTGCTCGCATCCCTTTAATAGTATTCATCATAATATTGAACGTGTCATTCGGCATCTTCTTGTAGACTTTAACATGAAGCATCTCAACAATGAATGCTAGCACAGTCTTTTCACATCCAGGATAAATTTTACGTTGAGCAGCATTGAACAACTTATCGAAACTCCGGACATCGCCCCTCCCAAGATTAGCAGGCAATTCATCGCTATCGTCATCCAAGAGGCCACCAACAAAGACCTGTTCCAACATATTTTGCAATTGGTTGCCATCCTTAGGGACCTCCCCTCCAGTTTCATCCCCAATACCTTCATTGGGGTCATGATGGTCATCATCATATGCTTGAGGTGCGGGAACAGATTCCCCATGGTGCACCCAAGTCTTGTAAGAAGAGTCAATTCCTCTCCGTATCAAATGGATCTTAACAACTGCAAAGCTATGTTTTTTTCCATTTAGACATTCATTACATGGACACCGAATCTCGGGCTGTGGTCCTAAATTCGCCTTCGCAAATTGTAGAAAAGATTGCACCCCCAGTATATACTCTCTACTTGCCAACCTATTTCTTATCGTCATCCAACTCTTGTCCATTACTTCTAACCTACAACATTAATTGAAGGTTACACAACATTACTATGTTTTTCTTACAACACTACATATGGCCTAAGTATATGCACAAAATAGAAAAGAAAGAAATAACGAAGCATAAAAACACCGGTATGTGCATCATCATTCTACAGGAAGAGCAAAGCCATGCTAGGTAACACATGAAAAGGGCAAAGCCATGCTAGGCATCATCATTAAGTTAGAGTTGGAAATGTATCAGGAACTTTAGGAACAAGTAGTTAATTATACTCCCCAAGGATTGATTGGGTTGCTTGCACATACATTTAAGAATTTCTGCATGTGCATCTTTATCATGCTACCTTCAATATGACTATATTATATATTAATGAAAATAAGAAGGTGATAAATCAGCTTAAGTTATGATATCATTTTGGTGTGTGTTTGTGCAGTCACGTCAGTGTAATTAGCTAAACCAAATCAGAATGGTGATCTGAAGGCCAAAATTAATACTCCTAAGTCCTATCATATCAGCCATTAATTGAATTTCTGTGTGATTTTCTGACATGTAAGCAGCCGTCAAAAATCTTATGCTCTTGTCTCTTATTTGGATGTGGGGTTTTCAACTTAATGATTACTTCGGTATTGTTAAATCCTTGTACTCAATGTTACTCCATAATCGGTTGATTTTTTTTCTTTTTCCGGTCTCTCAGGGAACCCACGATTTGTTTTGCAGTTATTGCACCGGGAAGCCAAAATTATTCATCTCCACACAACATTGACATACCGAGGCAGATTGAAGAGAAGAAGTTGAAGATAAAAGAAACACTTGGTAAAATAGAAAAAGAGACGAACCGACAGGTGATTCAGACATTTTGAATCCAAAGGAAACACCAGATGATTCAACATATAAAGCTTCCAAAGTACACAGCTAAATGCATTGCAGTCCACAACAAGTGAATATATCAGCAAATTCAATTTTTGGTTGCCTTCTAGTCCAAGGACATGTTTCTTATAGTGCAAAAAACTAATGTTCATGCAATGCAATCAAATAAACAGTTAACAGACTAACAAACTAACAGACTGGAGGGGCTAGGCCGCCACCTCAACTCAGCAAACAGAATATGCGAGGGGTTATGCCACCACCTCGGCTAAGCAATGCAATCAAATAAAACTAACTATACTAACTAAAAACAAACTCAATATTTAACTTGGCTTCGTTACACCTCAGGTTTGGCATAAAACCAGGTTAGAGGTATCCACCAAGCTAAATACGAGCTACTAACTACTACTACAAGAAAGAAGCGGGACACTTACAGCAGTTCTGCAATACGAAAACCCTCTCGAATCAAGAATGAAAAGCCTCACCAAGAATGCTTTAGATCACGAAGTCTGCAATACGAAGACGATAACCATAGAATCAGTTGCAGGAAAACAACCACAAAAAGGATTGCAATGAACACTACACAACAAAGGGAAAAGTGGGAAAGGAAAGCAAAACTCTGCAAAAGAACTCTTAAAAGTTAGTTTCAAAGTCAGACTTGCCTCTGGAACTGTTCAGTATCAATGAACTTCTAAAAAATAATCTCTAACAAATCAGCCTACAAAAAGACATTAAGGACCCCACTTGTATGCAAGAAAATCTCCATCCTTTTCCATTTTCCTATACTTAGATTTCTCTCGCTTATACACAAACACATTTAAAACATTCAATCAAATCTGAATTTCAACATAAAGAATACCTCTGACTTAGCTACAAAGGCAACAAGAATGGGAAATATCTCGATTCAGCAAAAGAAAAACATACTATTCCAACACACAGAAAACAATACAAAAATAACTAATTCTACCACTTCCTATATGAAAAAGTTACAAACACATTTATTACCTAAAATCAAATCTGAATCTCACAATTTGAGTGCACCTTTTTTTATTTTTGACAAGTCAATCACAGTCATATAATGCAGAGCAGAACAGAGCAGAGCAGAACAGACACACTTAGTAGGAAGACCTAATCTCTATCATCAAGAAATAGGCACATAATGCAGAGCAAAACAGACACACTGAGTTTGGCCAATAGAACCAGTCAACGACACAGAAGTTAAGCAGCCTACGGGGGCACAGATTCATATCTCAACGTATAAACAAATCGGATTCACCAAAAATATACTTATATACACACATGCAGATTTACAGGCACATACGCACGTGCATTTATCAGATTGAGACTAATATATTCCCAACGATAGCAGTCTGAACTCTGAATCAATCGAAATGAAGAATTCCAATCAATGACTCACGGGGTACTCGGTAGTCAATGACTCACTGACTCACTCTTCACCTTCCGAGAGACAAAGAGAGAATGGATTCTGGAATGTTGCTTCGCACTTGTTGGATCGAAGATAGCTACAGTAGCTCGACAGTACTGAGAGAGAGAGAGTCTTCTCGGTTCCCTGCATGGCCGAAGTATACAACAAAGTAACAAACAAGGTCACATAGTTTGAAGTCTCAATCCGAAATAGAGAGAAAAAGATCTGATGATCATAAGATGGTTTTAGATTGTCAATGGTGGCAGTGTTCCTTGACTCCCAAGTCATGTATTTGGCCAGTCACAGGATCAATAACACCACGTGAGCTGGCCCAGTTTGCAGTCAAGGCATGTATTACAATGGCATGTGATGAAATACAAACACAAATGAGGATCGTTTTTCAGCAATTACAGACAGACATCATCAAAAGAGAAGAGCAATTACAGTCTGAGATGCATCCAGAGTATATAAGCCGTTACCTAGTTTGTCTAACAAATAATGATCATAACAAGACTCCACGTGGCATGTCCCCACGCTAACCCTGTCGTGTTCGAATTTTGTAGTCTATAACACATGTCAGATACTGTAACGACAGCAGTGAAGAGTCTGTGCTTCATTGCTAGAACATAATTAACGTAAGTTTGGCTTAATTCCCCACATAAATTGAGGTGTCTCATAGGCTTGCCAACGTGTGCACCTAGAGAAAATCACACAAAAGGGAAAGATTCCAATGGAGAGTCTGGATTTCAAGCAGCAGTTTTTTTGCTGGGATAGCTCCTACAACCATACTGCCTCACAAATTTACACCTAAAACAAATGATGCAGCTCAACGAGAAAGACAATCCCAGTGTGAGCAGTAACGCACTAGTTAGCAGTTGTGAACGAAAAAATCAGCTCTTGAATCAAATACTTAGCCTTTTCTGGTGTTTAAAACTTAAAAGTAATCAAGGGCTGTTAACATGTCCAAACTTGAAAAGAGCTAAAAACCTAATATTGACTCTATAACACCAGAAAAAACCAACATGGCTCTTGCTTCAGATAAAGCATACTCCATGCCCTAACAACACTCAAAAGTCAAAACCCATAGCATATTATAGCCTAATTCTGCTATGCTATTCCCTAAAGAGAAAAGAAAAAGACAAACAGCAAAAAACATAGACGCACATGCAGAAACAGTAAGAGACTGGAATTGAAAAAAAGTTAATGCATGCTATCAATTCCTGTGTTGGGCCAATCCATACGGAGCTTTTTCCTTGCTTTAATTGGGCCACCGCTAGTGGATATGGTTTGTCCATTTTATACAGTCGTGTTTAAACAGATCAATCAAAAACGCATTGTCGTTAATGATTGTACATTTCTTTTTCTTTTTATTGGGTAGAACCCTACTCATCCAGGGACACACTCTACCCATCCCTAGTACTATGGGGCTCATATGTTACATGGTCTTAGGTAGAACTCAACCCAAAAACTAGCTATTGAAAAGAGGATGTTGTGACACTTCTACACTTCACATTGCTTTCATACCCCAAGGATGTGGAACTTCGCTTCAATGGAGTACTCCATTGCCTCAAATCATGTTAAACATCTATTCTAATATATAAAGGGAGAGCACCCCTTTGGTGTCTCCCCTTTTGTGTCATGTATTTTCCTTTTCCATAAGTGCCCTCTCAAAAAAAGAAAAAACCAATACAAAAGTACTGTAACTGTGAGGACAAATTTGAGATTTAAACACACAAAAAACTGCTGAAAACTTCCTCTTCCACTTTTCTCTTTTCTTCTCCCCTCAACTGCCACGTTTCTCTTTTCAAACTTTAGTTCATGGTGAAACTACGTACTTTTTCCCTGCAACTCCTCCTCAGTACTTTTCCTCTTCTTCTACTCTTTTAACTCTCACCATTTCCGTACACATAAAAAACGAAAAGCTGCCATCTATTTCTATGAAGCCAAAAGGGGAAGATTAGCATACAATTGCTGACAAGGTAAGTCCATCACCACATCTTTGTCATGTATCTTCACTGTTTTCCTACATTCCCTCTCCTAATTAGTTGTGCTTTGATTTTTTTGTTCTTCAGATTTTGAAAATAAGAGACCATGTTCACCGACTACAATAACAATACCCAATTGCATCATTGCTCAATTTGTTAGAACATTTGGTACAAAAATTCATGTACTTATGTATTTTAATTTCCTGTCTCCGGATCTCCATGATGTTTCTACTTTTTTGTCTCTTGATTTTGATCAAAGTAAAAAGTTTGGTTCATCAACGTGAATATTTTTTTTATTTAAAAAATCACGTTAAAAAACTCACACACCCACGCCAGTTACCAACGAGGAAAAAAAAAAACATGCAAACAACCCCCCACCCCACCACGTTCATGTCCCAGAAAAGCAAATTACCTAACACGTTCATGACTAGCACACCGTTTAATATCACACCATTTTACTCTCCCAAATCTGCCACCAAAAGAGGAATGTTTGCAACTCTTGATCACTTTTCCTTTTTTGTAGTCCGACAACTTGAATAAATTGACGATAGCAATCGCACGAAGTTAAAAAAAAAAACTTCGGTTATAATTGACTGTATTTTTAGAGGCGAGGTTCAAAGGCGAGGGACCAATTGTTGATCACGAGCTTGGCGAGGTTCAGAGGCGAGGGGTGTAAGTTGATTTTCTCTTCACTGAGTTCGCCATTCAAAATCTGTGTTTTGTTTCCCGTATATAGAACGGATTTTGCAGTAACAGAAAAAAAAACCATCTGCCCATATCCCCGAATCCTACCTACCCTACTTAAGCCGGGATAAATCATGCAAATTATTTCATCTCAAGTCAACGTCTGCCCAAACGGAGTCCATATAATAAATCATGCAAGTAGCAGTAAAATGAGTCCTCCTTTTATAGGCGTAAGGAGGGAGTACAAACATTGTTGCTTACATCACGCCAATAATGCCTGCCTACTACGTACTAACCATTATGGAAATTAGAGGCTGGGGCACACGCGATGCGTGTGCAAGTCAGATTTTCACAACGTTTTTGTAAAAATACTTCACACTTATTGTTGGATCAAATTTTCACAAATGTTGTGAAAATCCGACTTGCACACGCATCGCGTGTGCCCCAGCCTCTAGTTACTTATAGAACTCAATCCCGAAAGCTAGTTAGTTAAGTGAGGATACCCTCATTCTTAAACACAGCACATTAATTTTCATACACATGCGATGGCGAATTTCGCTTTATGCCCTTCCTCACCCGGAGCATGCTCACTTGGTCACTCTGATGCAACTGTCGCGTGTAGGCAACAGACACTCACCCTAAAACTAGCATGACTCAACCCCAGAAGGGCTAAAACTAGCTATTAAAGTCAGGATGTCTTCATGCTTACATACTGCACATTCCTATCATATGTGGGGCTTCACTTCACAAACACAGGTGGGCATGTGGGACAGTAGTAAAAGAGACTAATAATGTTAGGTGGGAAGCCAAATTCCACTTCAATTACGAGAACTTTTATTGGAATAGGCTCAAATTCCAAAGTGACATCATTAAGAACTAGGCTCAACTTGTTATCCTACAGTTTCAAAAAGTGAGAACTTTTATTGGAATAGTTTGAAATTTTGAATGTTCTTGTTTTTGTAGATGAATCACGAAGACAAAAACAAAAAACAAATATTCGCACAGATAAACCATTTACTAGTTTCAGTTTAACGATGGCTTTCACGAGATGAAGACTACTAGACGAAATTCATCATGAAACAGGAAAATAAAATCCATTCAGTACAGGAAACTCTCTCACACACTAGTGGACAGAACCCGCAAGTACCCCTTTAAAGTTTAAATCACATAATCAGCCAAACCCAGATTATGAGAGAAATTAACCAAATCAGTAGATAATCAGTATATTCAACACATGCAAAACAAAGACTGAGCTTGGATTGTACCTATTGAGGAGAAGCAGAGCGACCTCAGTCTTGAATAACGAAGACTGGGCTCCAATTTCGGTTGTCGTTCGAAGAGAGAACACGGCTACAGAACACAGCGATGAGCTACGGTGGGAACTAGGTCTCGATCATTATCTGGATCTGGGGCGACAGGAGGACGGCTTTGGGGAGAGAGAGACCTGTGTTGGGCGTTGGAGAGAGAGAGAGAGAGACCTAACTATGTTCAGCGTTGGGGACGAAGTGACGAAGACAAGGGTAGAGAGAGGGGCTTATCACCTGTGTTGAGATTAAGCGATGTCGTTTTTGGGATAGAGAATGCCGCCAACAATTTTCGCGAAAATTTCAATTTCCCCGCAAAAAATTTTACAATTTTCCGACTAATTTAGTCGGCAATTGTCCAGTTTGAGAATTTGGGGAAAAATATTTAGTGAGCTCTAATTGCGTCACCATTTCATATAATGGTTGATCTAAACCGTGGATTTTTTTATAATGCTTAATCTAAACCGTTAGGATTTTACATCTTATTGATTATAGAATTGTCGCCAAAATTGAAAATCATTCAGTATCAACAACCACATGATCGGAATAGTTTTACTGCTTCCAGAAGCATTAAGACTAATAGCACACCACATGAGCCACACTTGAGATCTTTTTGCAAGATCAAAACCATATGTCTTTAATTTATTGTGGATTAGATCATTCTTACTGAGTTATAGTTGAGATCGCATTTGATTAGACAACTTATCGAATGAAATATACTATTTTCCTAATGAGTCTATGTCTCCATAAAGGAATTTTCTAAACCTGATCAAGCCGCAAATTTACGATAATGAATAATTTAACAAGTGCAACAAAATCAACGGTCTCGATCATCATGGTTGTCTCGCGATCATTTAGCTACTGCAATAACAAACGCAACATAAGACTTAGTTGACTATCAATTAGATCAAAAGTATAAATTGTAAAGGGAACTACAGAGTCATTTTTTTATAATGCTCGATCTGAACTGTTAGAATTTTACGTCTTTCCAATTATAGCACTGTCGCCAAAATTAGAGAGGACTTCATATCGACGACTTCGTAATCGAAATACATTTTATGCATTTAGAGACGTTTAAGTGTAATATTGCACTAACACTACAACAAAAAACACTAATGGTGACACCCTTTGACACCTTTTGGTGACAAAAAATTGGTGTTGACACGGAATATACTCAACGGTGACAAACAATTTTACTGCTTATCACCGAAAACCTTTGGGTGACTAGGGTAAATAATGAGAAGATTTGGTGACAAAATATTTGTCACTGAAGACAAGTTTTGGTGACAAGTATAAAGTTGTCACCGAAAGATCCGAATGAGGAGATTTGGTGACAAAATATTTATCATTGAAGACAAGTTTCGGTGACAAGTATAAAGTTGTCACCGAAAGATCCGAATTTTTGCGCTCTCGGGCTCCAACTCATTTAGGCGCGCTGTCAAAAAGTAAAATGAAAATTTTTACAAGCAAAACGACGTCATTTTGCTTGTCACCAAAACCCAGCCCTAACTTTCCTCTTTTTCACGCTGCCTCTCTCTAGTCTCCACTTTTACTCTGCCTCTCAATCTCCACTCCCACAGCCACGCTCACGCCGAAGACATCCATCAGCCCACAAACCGGCGGCTGTCGCTCCGATCAGCCCAGGTCTTTTTCTGTCCCTCTCAGTATCTCACTCTGTCCACTACAAGAAATCAAGCTTTTGGTCGACAAGCTCAAGGAATGCAACGATATTGATCATCATGTTTGTATTGTAGTTGCATGGCTACTATACATTTACCTACAACAGACAACTTAGTTTACTACTAAAAGTAAGTTGAACGTATAGATTCTAAAGATTATTGCTGAGTCTAATCTTATAATGGGCGATCTAAACCATTAAAATTTCATATTTTACCAATTCAAATCGTGTCACCAAAATCGGAGATCATCAAATATCAACAACTACTTGATCGGAAGACATTTAAATCATCCGAAGGTGTTAAAGTCTCATAATGCACCACCTGAACACCACTCGAGGTATTTATTTGCGATCAAAACCGTTCATCTTTTGTACCTTGTAGAGTAGATCATTCCTACCGAAAATGAAGTTTAATTAATGAATACCCGTAACCACCTCATTGGAATAGTTTAGTAATGCCAACAAATGATTAGACTCATCTAATTTTTTTATTATATAAAAGTATTTCGATGAGATAGTTGTTGATGTCCGATCAATTTGAACTTTCGCATGGCTATTCAATTTGACGAGTCGTACAAGATAAATGGTTCGGATAATTGAGTAGTGATCCGGACGTGAAGAACTAATTGCACTGTTCATTGAACCGGCACCGTTTCATGTGTAACGCCACTACACTAAATTACAAATAGAATACTTAAAATGACACCGTTTAATAAAGACCCACTATTTACCCTTTTCCCTTCCAAAACACATTTCAATCTCCTGCTACCTAAGGCTCGAAAATTTTCTAAGTCTCGCGCTCGAAATTTTTTCCATCACTTCCAACCTCCCGCTACCTCGTCTCTCCCCCATTTCGTCTCTTCCCCGAGCCAAACCCCTCAAAACCTTCGGGCATCTCCAATAGCCTCGCCCCGTCTCTTTCTCTCTCTCTGGTCGTGTTGTGTTTGTTGTTGAAGGCAAATCCAGAAACGGGCAAAGAAGTCGAGGGCAGTGACGACGTTGACGGCGGCGACGGCACAAGTCTTTCATCGGAGGTAATTTCTTCTAGGTTATCTATTTTTAGACTCGATTTTTGGTGGTTTCGATTTGTGGGTTTTGGTGATTTCGATTGTGGGTTTTCAGAGAGAGAGAGAGAGAGGGAGAGAAGGGGTTTCCGATTGTGGGTTTTCAGAGAATTTGATTTTGGGTTTCTTCTGGGTTTTCTTTTTGGAGAATCGATTTCTTAATAAAACCCTAATTTCTATGTAGAATCGTGAAGAACTAGCAGTGGCCCTAATTTTTGGAGAATCAATTTCTGTATAGAACCCTAATTTCTTTTTGTGCTTGAGGCTTGTATGGATACATCAACTGACCAAGGTAGTGGATTGCCTATATTTTCCCAAAATGCTCGTGGATTGGGAGCAGGGAAATATGATGAGATTAATCATGAAGAACTAGCAGTGGCCCAGACATATGTGTTGAACAATTGTGAAGAAGTATATATATATACCCCTATATAGAGTAAGTCAAATTCCAGTATACTGTTGTGATACAAAATGTTACTTTTATCTTTTTGTTCCTATTTCAGTCTTCACATTAAAAATTGAGAATGGAGATAGTATCTTAGTACAAATTTCATGTTTTAGGCAACACAAGGAAGAGCTCAAGCGACAAAGCAACCGAAACATAGAAAAGAGGCATTGATATGAATTTCAGAAGTGGTTTTTAGAACTTGTAGGGTAAAGAGTGATTGTGTCGGTTATAGCAACTCTTTTCACATTTAAAAGATGAACTGAAATAGAGTATTTCACCAAGTTTTTCCCCTGCCAAATGTGGAGGATAATGAGGTTATGAGAATTTTGAAATTTTCACCACTAGAGTAATGGTGTTTTGTGGTCCGTTAGGGATTGAAGAATAACACAGAAGTTTTAGGGAAGAATTCTGGATGACGAGAAGGGTTGAGAGTTGAGGAATTTAGGATGTTTTGCAGTCTCATAGTTATGTAAAACATTGGTGTATTGTTTGCAATTTAATCAGGGTCATTTTGGATAATCTGGAAATCGGTGAAAGAAACGGGAATGGTCGGGAAAATGTTTGTTTGACATAGATATCAGTTTAATTTACTGGAATTCTGGGGAAACCTCGCTTTGAAAGTAAGTTCCAATGTTTTTCTGTATGTTGGAATGTGATGATGCAAAACTATAAAAGGGATTTGAGACATCGAGTCTCTAGCAGCTCAACTTTGAAGTAATTTGCTATCTGGTTTTCAGGAAATTAGTCATTGAGCCACCAATGTTTTTATGGTGTTGTTAAAGATGTAATTGAGCTATCATATTTGGGAGGAAATCATATCATGCTTTTCAAGTGTGATTGGTGGGATGTTGGCAGTGCTAGGGGAATACTAGTTGATGAGCCTTTTGTGCTAGCGTGTAAAGTAGAGCAAGTTTGTTATTTGAAAGACACAGTTAATGGTGAGAATTGGAGGGTTGTTCAAAATATAACTCCTCGAATAGTAGCTGTACCATGTCCTTTTTTGTCATGCACATGTCTCAAATGTAATGGTTAAACAATATCGAAAGTTATGGTTTTTCCTCTCTATCTATGAAAGTTGTTATGATTTCTCACTCATATTCATTTAACCCCTTATTTTATGGTGTGCTTCATGTCAGGTTGTTTCAAGTCAACTTCCAGTATGCTCCAAAACAAAATGGCCGCAAATGCCTTCCAATGATGCTAGTGAGTATCTATTCCTTGCTTTTTCTATTGATATTGTTTAGACTTGCAATTGGGCAAAAAATAGTGATGATACATAGTTTTATTTGTGCTATGCGTGGTTGTAATATATAATTGTGCTATATACTGCATATTAGATTGAGAATTGAGATATAGTTTCGGATTGTATGGTTTTTGGGTTTCACACATAGTGAATGCAAGTCAGGAATTGTGAACGATGATATATGGATATTTACTTTTTTGTACTGACGCTAAATTTCAACAATAACAGCGTGGAATAGTTGAATACGCGAATAATGGATATGAATACAAGTTTAATGTTAGTGTTTTTCCTTCCTTTTTTTTTGAACTGGTTTTTAGTGTTTTCTCCTCTCTTCTTTTTTCGGGGTTACCCATGTTGAAATTTTTCACTACCTGGTGAAATGTTTTGATCTTAGAGTTTGAAAAACAGAAATGGCTAGGTAATCAAACTCTGTATTTGTTAGAAATATGTTAAGTGTAAACCCAATTTGGGTATTTTCTTGTTATACTCTTGTACTTAGTATGTAATAATATGTTAAAAGGTGGGTCTAGAACCTTGTACAGAAGTATCTTGTGGCTGTGTGTGTGTTTCTTGGTTCTTTGTAAGAGAAAAGAAGAAAAAAACGTGAGACAGTGAGACAGAGAAGGAAAAAGAGAGTGTGGGTTTTGTTTGCTAGTATGTGTGCTGTACTTGAAGGTGAAGGAAAAGGCTTTGTAAAGCTTGAATCAAGTGAATGAAATCAGCGTTTTAGTGCCCAGATAAGTCTTGTTATTGCTCAATTTTCCTGCTCTGTTTTGTTGCTGAAAAACTGCATTTTTGTGGTTCATTTGTGTGCTGAAAATCTGCTGCATTTCTGCTGTGATTCTGCTCAGTTTGTGACTCTTTTATTGATGATATTTGTGTGTGATTTGGGCCCCTTATTCCCTCCAACAATATTTGGTACCCTTGTTCTACAAAGAGATGAAAAATGGGGATCCAAGGGATCAATACTTAACTCCTTGACGAAACTCTATAGAGGGTTTAGTGAAAATATTGCATGATAACCAAAAAAGCTAGCGATCAACAAGTCCAAACAGGTAGCTCCTCTTTGAAGCCCATGTCTACATAAACTAGTAATTGATAAGTATGACTTGATCATGTGTCTTCTGACTTAAACTGAGCATGTGGTAGCTTTGTGCGTTGTGGACCAAATTTCTGTCCCTCAATCTCTTTAGTTTAGGTAATATCAGCTAGCTCAACGAAAGAGCCTTCGCTCCATGATTGAAATTAGGGGCTGGCCTTCACCTTTATGCAGCCTCATTGATGCACGAGAGCTAGTACTTTGAGACCAAGTGTTGAACTGTTGTTAAATTCCTCAAGTACTTGGAGTGTTGTTTAGAGAACGGTTTTAGAGCAACTCATTATAGTTAGTGTTATCCGGTTAAGGACTCTATTGCTGCTTAATTTCTTGTGGGCTTGGTCCAGTCACAATCTACTTGCTAACTAGTTGGGATATTCATGTTTAGTATTATGTTAATTTTTTTTAGAAGTCGGTAGGATGTTTTGCTGTAGGGTCCCATTTGTCGTTGCTGCTATTTTCATGTGCTTATAAAAGTTGTACAACTAAAAATGGGCTTCTTGGTTTTGAACAGCCATGCAAGTGTGTCCGGAGCGTGTCCATGTGTCGGACATTGTTACATATATAATTACTTTTTTTTTTTTTTTGCAATTTTGTACAGGTAAGTAAGGAGATGGTGTTGCTTTTTGGAAGTTAACCAAGATGGAGATGGAGTTGAAGACTTTTTGGTAGTTATTTTTGGAAGCTAACCAAGATGGAGTAAATGAACACTTGTTTCTTTTTGGATATGGATGTTTTGTAGTTTTGGTAATGTTAAGTTTGAAGTGGTTATTGTTGGAGGATGAATGTTTTGAAACGTTTTGAAGTTGGATGATGAATGTTGACTTAATGGATATTTGATTTGAATGATATTTTGCTTCTTCGCAATTTAAGTTTTGCTAAGTTGAGTTATAAGATACAAAAAAATCTGAAATTTAATTTGTAAGCAGGTGAAAACAATATATGAAATAAATTGTATTGCTGCTAAAGTCATCTTTTTGGTGACAAAAGAGATTGTCACTGTTGTGTGTCTATTACTACAAAAGGTTATTAGTGACACACAATCGGTACTTGTGTGTCATGGTCGGTATTTTTAGTGACAACCTTTGTCACAGAATAATCGCTCTTCCGTGACAAAATGGTGCTGTCATTGTTATTGTCTGTGACATAATCACCTTTGTCACAAAAAATCTCTCTTTCATGACACCATATTGTTGTCACTGTTACTTTCGGTGACAACTGTGTCACGGAAAATTTGTCTTCGGTGACACCAAATTCTTGTCACTATTGACAACATTTCGTAACAACTACACAATTTTGTCACCCTTGACTTTCAGTGTTATGGATACAATGATATCTCTTCTTGTGTCACCAAAGATAATAGGTGACAAAATTTGGACATTTGGTGATATTTTTACATGTCACCGAATGGATTTTTTGTTGTAGTGTAACCGAACCCCGCATGAGGTCTTTTTTGGCAATCAAAACCATCTATCTTTGACGTAATATGAATTAAATTATTCATCCTAAAATATGAAGTTAACCGCGTATGAATAAACTCTTGATTGGACAACAATTTTTTTTTAATTGATGAATTTATGTGTCGATAAAGGGATTTCCATAATCCAATTGAGCCAAAAATTTACGAGAATCTTAGAATTAAGAAGAAAAGAAATTGGAACAGTTTCGATCAGAAAAGTTGTATTGTAATCAACGCACTTGGATTCCAAATATTCATTTCTTGAAATCTTGTGAAAAGAAGAAAAAAAAAAGGACACTTACTAATTTTTTAACTTAATATTTGCCAACTAAACTTATATTTAGTCGGCTAATATAATTAATTTCCGACTAAAATAATTTGTCGCGAAAATGTATTTTATTTATTGATTTTTTAAATTGGTTAAAAATTAATATTTGCCGACTAAACTTATATTTAGTCGGCTAATATAATTAATTTGCGACTAAAATAATTTGTCGGGAAAATATATTTTATTTATTGATTTTTTAAATTGGTTAAAAATTAATATTTGCCGACTAAACCTATATTTAGTCGGCTAATATAATTAATTTCCGACTAAAATAATTTGTCGGGAAAATGTATTTTATTTATTGATTTTTTAAATTGGTTAAAAATTAATATTTGCCGACTAAACTTATATTTAGTCGGCTAATATAATTAATTTGCGACTAAAATAATTTGTCGGGAAAATGTATTTTATTTATTGATTTTTTAAATTGGTTAAAAATTAATATTTGCCGACTAAACCTATATTTAGTCGTCTAATATAATTAATTTCCGACTAAAATAATTTGTCGGGAAAATGTATTTTATTTATTGATTTTTTAAATTGGTTAAAAATTAATATTTGCCGACTAAACTGAATTTTAGTCGCCTAATATACTTAATTTCCGACTAAAATTGGTTTAGTCGGGAATTATTACCATTTATACCGACTAATTATATTTAGTCGGTAATTTGTCATTATTTTCCGACTAAAGGTTTTTTAGTCGGGAATTATGTAATTTGTTGTAGTGATATTAGATGTACTTCATACAAAATTGAAAATTCATAATTTACACTTTGAAGGAAAAGTGAAATAATGTTGTGATTTGTTGCAAATAGAGATGAAAATAAAGTTTTGGACTGGAGTTGCAATGAATAGTAAAGTCTCTATATGCATTTTTTTTGATTAAATAAAGAGAAAAATAGAGATTCAGGTCTCTAGCTATTTTTGTGTAGGAGATGCTCTAAGGCAAAAAAAATAAAGTCAGAAAAGAAATCTGCGAGGTTCCGTCGACCGCGAAGGTGAGCCGGAGCCAAATAAATCATTTTCGATCATGCAATCTTTCATTTGGGAGGAATGGAAAGAGCAATTCTACCACTCAATAAATGAAGCAGTTCTGCATTAGTTCCACAGTCGCATCCGATGAGAGCTTTTTTGGAATTTTTAACACGGTTTGACTCTTTCTTAATTTGCTTCCCTTTCTTTTCTTTTTTTTAATAACACGTGTAGGTGTTCAAGTCAGTTTACGTGTCGACTAATTCTATGGGACCAATCCTAGAATTCACTGACAGGACCCAATTAAATCCTGAGCAAAATCATGCATGGACCGACCCCCAAAGAGTTGAGAGCACCTGAGAAGTTTTGGACCTAGAAACTTAGGAGGGAAAAAATCCTAGATCTCGTTCAGATGTTGACGATTAGGCTAATCCCTTTGATCCCATGTCCTTCACTCTCTAAATTAAACCATTATTTCTATCGTCTTGACTTATCCCAAGCCTCTATATGCGACTCCTTTGGAACATTTGCAGCAAAAACACAAACAAATTGGGAATCTAGGTTTTGAGACCGTATGTGTCATAATGTGAATGGTGAAAATTGTAAATACATTTGTCATAGTTCGCAGATAAATGTCTGAAACAAGTCATTTATATTTGTAATGAAAGCAGTTAGCTGCCAAAAAAGCACAATCCGTAGTCAAGATTTGACTTAATCATTTGGTAGTAAATGTACAACTTAAAGGCCCCTCAAGTCGATAAACAAAATTTTCTAGTTGGAAGTTATTTATACAACGTGTAAATCATATATGAATTCAGAATAAGTCATTTACGTCTCTCTTTCTATGTATTGCAAAGTACTTTTGGTTTCGTCACGAACCTTGGTTTTAACAATGCTTTTGAGATTTGTGGATCGCTTTGTCAAGAGATTGCATCTGTGTTACAAATGAATCATAAGAGCTTATAACAACCCCTTTAAAAATGCATAAATAGATTATTTTATGGTACACATCCATTTATAACACCATAAGAATTTGCAACAAACACAATAAAAATTTTAAGGTTTTTACGGTACCCATCACGTGTGTGTATTTGTATTTTTTTTCCACTTTTAAAATGGTTACATTTCTCCTAGCTTGTGTTTAAGGTGCAACTGCTCCTTGTGCAGAGGTACAAGTTCATTGTGCGTAGAATGCAAGTTCCATGTGCCATATGTGTAGAGTGCAAGTATGTGAGGGCCGAGGGGACTGGTGCAATTATATTTTTAATTTTTTTTCACTGAATTATATTTTTAATTGGATATATACTTTTTATTTTGTTAGTAGACAATGCAAGATTTTTCTAATTATCTTTCTTTTTTCATTTTAAAATGTGATAATTCTTAACTTATTTTTAAAAATATATAGAAAATAATATAGGTGATGCAAAATTACGTGAAGAATTAAAAAGATGCTCCCAATTAAATTACTCAGAATCCAAATATATTAAGAAATAAGTAGAATGCATGCTATAAATGAGAATGGAGGAGTAGTATCGATACAATTAATGTTTGAGTTTCTGTTGTTTGATCGCACTCGAGGTGAGACTTAACAAGACCCAATCTCATACCGACCTTGTAATATCATGGTGCATTAAGGTGCATGCGTAGATCGCAAAATAGGGGTGGAAGAGACCGAGAGAGAGAAGTGTGTTTTTTTTCCTTCTCGTTTTGTGCGTGAGAAGGGTATAATTGCCCATGTGATTCCGCTAAAAAAAGTTGAATCCCATGTCTAAATTTGTAATTAGAACTCATCTATCCATGGCATTTAGATTTTCAAAACTAGGCCATTGATACGCAATTATGCAAACAACTATGTTACTCTCACATTTGATGTGAGAGAGTTTGTGTAATTGCGTGTATAAGTTGGTGTGGTTAGAGAATTATTGCTCTTTGATATATTCCCCATCGTATCCTTTATTTCGTCAGTTGTACATGACAGTAACCAGCTCGCTCTCTCTCTCTCTCTCTCTCTCTCTCTCTCTCTCTTCATAAAATCCCTAGGACAAACCCATCTAGATTTGTGGGGTCTGTTTGAACCAAGGTTTTGAATACCGTTTCGGACATGGTACCAATTTTTTACTGGTACGGTACGTACCGGTATCGGGATGGTACTGTGTACCATTTTGGATTTCCCGTTAAAAATAATAATTTGTTAAAATTCTTATATATATATATATATATATATAAGACAAATTAATTTGTTAAAAATAATTTGTCTGTTTGTTTTGTTTGGATATACCAGCTAAAAAACAAAAAAACAAGCTTGGTGATGAAGCGGTTTTTGGTCACCTCCAGAGATGGGGTTCCTCAACCGTCCATCTGACCCTTCAATCGATGAAGTGGCTTCCGGGGAGCTCGATTTACGACCTGCAATACAGAATAGAAAAGCTATGGGCACCGGCGTGGCTTTTGCCATCACCCTTCCGATGCCTAAGTCAGTCGATCTGCTTTAGAAGAGAGTATGGACTGAGTATGAGTTCTGTAGTATTCGCACACCTTTGTGATGTGGAGGTGTGATCTTTATATAGGCATCTTGGGAGGAATCCCTTGGGACTGGGACTCTTAAGTCTCATCCGCTCGTGACGGGAATAGATAGGTGTTGGAGTGTCCTCCTCACCTCAGGACTCCCCTGACCCTTATCAGGTTTGAGGAGCCCTTTCACCTTTGGACTCTGTGATTGCTATCAGGGTTAAGAGTCCTTACGGTGTAAGGGTCTCCATTGGAACTGGGACCTTTAATTTGCTTATCCGTACATGACGGGTTTGACGAGCTTTGGAGTGTCCTCCTTAGCTCAGGACTCTTTGGCTCTTATCTAGATCAAGAGTCCTTACGACGTATAAGTTCTTAAAGGTTTATCCCTTGGGATCTCTGGTCCTTATCCTTTCCTGCAGGATAAGACCTTGGTTGTTTCAGGAGTCCTTTAGACTATATGAATTCCCTCCGTAGAGTATTTTATAGTGATTGGTTTCAGGTGGTTGGCTTACCACTTCCTTTACTCTTCCAGCTCTAAGACCGAGCTGGATGTAACGTTTTCCTGAGCTTAGCTGGCTAAGCTGGACATGAGCTGTGCTCATAGGTTGACCTTTGCCCCTGGGCTGGTCTACTTAGCTCTTCAAGCTAAGCTCCGCGTTATTAGGCCCCCTACATGGACATTCGTGTTGTGTTGGGCTTAATTGCCTGGGCTGACCTTGGGAGGTTAGTTTATACTTATCAGCTACTCCCCTGTTTCCGAGTAAAATCATAAGTGAAGATTAGGAAACACTATTTGCATTGGAGTCGACGACTATGCCTGCCTGTCTATCTATCAAGTGTGATGTTCATCAGGTTGCAGTGTACCCATTGCTCGGTTCAGGGGAATTTTTGTGGACCCTTAGTCCTACGATCATGTTGCCGTGCTTGACTTTATTGAACAGCTTCACTGGCTGGCCTTGCTGAATACCAAACCGACGAGAATGTTCAGGGGCCTAAACAGAGTGTTCCCTTTTACTTTGATCAGCACCCATCTACGGTAGTTATTTCAACCATAGGGTATCTGGCCTAATTCCGCTTGCTGAAGAAAGGTGTACCATTTAACTGGGATGACAGGTGTTAGAAGGCATTTGAAGCAATCCGGACTTATCTACAAAATTCACCAATACTAACGCCGCCCAAACCGGGAAAACCTTTGATCCTATTCCTGTCAGTCACCTCGTCAGCAATGGGATGTACGTTAGCATAGGAGGGAGACGATGGGGTTGAAAGGGCTGTTTACTACCTAAGCAAAAAGATGGTTGGATGTGAGGAGCACTACACTCAGTTAGAAAAGACATGTTGGGCACTTGTTTGGGCTTCTAAGAAGTTGAGGCATTACATGCTGGCATACCCGGTAAGGTTGATTTCTCGAATGGATCCTCTCAAATATCTGTTTGAGAAACCAGCTCTCACCGGAAAGCTGGTGCTATGGTTGCTCATGCTGGTAGAATTCAAGCTCAAGTACGTTACCAGGAAGTCAGTAAAGGGGAGAGCCATGGCGGAATTCTTGGCAGACTGCCCTGTTGAGGGAGGCGAGGACGCTGAATTCAAATTCCCTGATGAAGACATAATGACTCTAGCCGAAGATGTGTGGAAATTATAATTTGATGGAGCCGCCAATCAAAAGGGATTTGGAATTGGTGTGTTGCTAATTTTGCTTGACGGATCACACATTCCACTTGCGTTCAAACTAAACTTTGAGGTAACCAACAATCAGGCAGAATACGAGGCTTGCATCGTAGGCATGGAAGCGGCCATTGAGATTGGTGTGGAGAAATTGGAAGTGGTAGGGGATTCCAATCTGGTCGTTTCACAAGCCAACGGCGATTGGAAAGTCAAGGAAGAAAAGCTGAAACCGTATCACCAGGACCTTGAGGATCTCATCCCTCACTTCGACAAGGTGACCTTCACCCATGTACCAAGGCTTAAGAATCAATTCGCAGATGTTTTGGCTACATTGGTGTCCATGGTCGAAATTCCTATTGGTGTGAAGTTAAGGCCTATCATTATCGAACAAAGGGATTCCCCGGTATATGAGCATGTCATGGTCATCGATGAACCCAACGACGGCCACCCCTGGTACTACGACATTTGGAGATTTGTGGAAAGAGGAAAGTATCCTCCTGAAGCAAGTAAGAAAGACAAGATAACGCTTCAAAGACTGGCGGCCCAATACATCATCTGTGGAGGGAATCTGTACCGAAGGTCACACTGCAGTATGCACAAGCTATGTATCCATGGTACAGAAGCTAAAAGGATTATGGAAGAAATCCATGAAGGAGTGTGCTGTCCTCACATGAATGGCATGATGCTTGCTAAGAAAATCCTAAGGTAAGGATACTATTGGTCCACCATGGAAACAGAATGCATAGAATACCTGCGGCGATGCCATAAATGCCAAATCCATGCCAACCTCATGCATGTCCCACCATCCGAACTACAACAGATGACCTCCCCTTGGCCTTTCTCAATATGGGGAATCGACGTTATCGAAAGAATTGTGCCAGCCGCATCTAATGGTCATAAGTTCATCCTGGTTGGCATCGATTATTTCACCAAGTGGGTATACGCTACTCTGACCGCGGTACAGGTTGCCCATTTTACCAAGCAGAATGTTATCTATTGATATGGGGTTCCTTAGGCATTCATGTCAGACAATGGAGTTCACTTCAAAGGTCGAGTCAGAGATGTCTTAGAAGAATTCCATATTCAAGTGCACAAGTGGACAACTTACCGGTCGCAAACCAACGGGGCTGTGGAAGCAGCAAACAAAACAATCAAGACCATTCTGGAGAAAACCACTCAATTTGCAAGGAATTGGCATGCAGCTACCGCTGGCTTTATGGGGGTATCAGACATCCGTACATACACCAACAGGAGCAACACCCTACTCTTTGGTTTATGGCATGGAGGCTATGCTCCCCATTGAGCTAGAAGTTCCATCTCTCTGGACTATGGTTGAATGCGAGGTTCCAGAAGCAGAATGGCTAAGCAATCAATTTGAAGAGCTCATGTTATTCGATGAACGCAGATTGTGAGCTCTTTACCACATTCAGGGGTACCAACTAAGAATCGCGCGTGCGTTCAACAAGAAGGTGAAACCCAAGGATTTGACGGAAGGCGACATGGTTCTAAAAGAAATTTGGGCACCGGTTTTTGATCCACGAGGGAAGTTTCAGCCAAAGTGGTCTGGGTCGTGCATTATCAAGACCGTCCTCTCTGGATGTAGAGACCCGTAATTTCGAAACTTATTTAAAGAATTTATTAATGTTAGAATATGGAATAAATGAGGGATTTATTGAATTATTTAATTTAGGGTCAATGTGAGAAGGTTGTTTGTAGAGGGGTGCTTGTGCAATTTGTGATTGTGTGAGTATATATATGTGTGGGTGTGTGTGTAGGGGGAGAGAATTCCTCTAACTTTCTCTCTCTCATCTCCCGATCTCCCTCCCTCTCTCGGCTCTTCTCTCCCTCTCTCAAACTCCACCCCAAACTCAAAACCCAAAACAATCAACCTTCAATCCATCATCTACGCCTGTATTGAAGCTTGTACGTCGTTGGCTAGCGCTCGGTGGAGGGGTATTGCTCTCGGTGTCGATTTTGGAAGCTAGGGCTCGATCTCTCATTGGGTTTCGTTCTTCAATGTGAGGTAGGGGTTTCTTGCTTTAGTTATATGTTTATGAGTTGATTTTGCACTTAAATCGTGCTTTGAATCATTGGTAGTAGTGTTGTGTTCTTCTTTGGAAATCTGCAGAAAAATCTGCTCGAACTGAGCTGGTATCGATACCATTTGGCATTGGTATCGATACCTTTGTGTTTCAAACCCAGAAAACCACTTGGTATCGATACCATTCATCCTAGGTATCGATACCCTTGCGTCTGGAACGTTTCTTGGTCAATTGGTATCGATACCATTTTGCTAGGTATTGATACCTGTTGCTTATGGACAGTTTTGCTGCTTTGTTTCATACTTCACCGTTTTGACCCCCGATCACTTCTAACACTTCTAAAGCACCTTTAAACCATCTATAAGCTTGGTTGCTCGTCCTTTGATGATTTGTTGATCATTTCCACTCATTAAACAATCGTTAAGTGTCATCTTAGTTTCATTGTAAATGGGAAATGTACCGTAAAGTTGGTTAGGAGTACCGTAGACTATATGGGGTGTCGTAGTGAGTATTATGGGTAGATGTGAGCATGTCTAGCAGGATCTCTTGTCCTCTTGAATCGTTGAACTATTAGTTCCCAATGGCGTTTGTTATCTGAGGTTTAAGTATCGATACAGGCGAGTTGTACGTCATATAGTTACTATGGGTTGGTAAGTTACTTAGAGTATGGTGACATACGTGGGGAATGGTATGTGATTATTCATTAACCGATGTTATGATATAGTTGATTTGAATGCTTGAAGTCAAATCGATATTGTGAAAGAACTATTTGGGTGATTAAAGTGTGATTGTTTGATCGACACGTACGGATATAACGAGATTTGACACTACGGGTATCACCATTCGGTAGAACGACCGAAATGGTGAGATGACCAGACTGAAAACGAATGGACAGTTAAGCGATGTGCGTTTCTGCTAACCAGTGATTTATGATATGACGAATGGACGGAAATGCGATGTGCATTTCCGCTAACTAGTGATTTATGATACATGGGTTGATGTTCATTTATCGATGAAGGGACAAATGATTGATTTTGTCAAAATTTTATTTTAAGGATGAATTTTGGTTTTGGAAAGAGGGTTTTTATTAAAAAAATCCTCCAGTATTCTTGAGTGAATAAACGGTTTTCGATATTTGTGCACAGAATCAACGGACTCCGGTTATTCAAGCTCGAATCAACGAAGTGTGACCATATTGGTCTTGTTTTTCACAAATCATTTTGCCATCAAAAAGGAAAGTTTTGTGGGAAAGAGATTTGGTAATTGAGAAAGTGAAACCGAGATAATTGTCATGTCCTTACATGAAGTGGTTGAGAATCCATTGTGTGTTTGTTCAGTTTAAGGTGAGTTTAGTACAGCTCTAGTTTGAATTGTGCATCGATAGAAATCCTGATAAGACGTATAAGCATTGAAGTCGATGTCCGCTTGTTTATTTGGTAAACCTTTGTTGCCCGTGTTCATTCGTTAAAACTTATTCTTTCCTGGTGCATATTTCATTGCATTTACATATAGCTTGAGTATAGAATTCTCTGCTGGGCTAGTTTAGCTCAACCTATCATTTTCAGGTACATCGCTGGAACATTGGCATGAAGTGCTTGCCGTGCATCTGTCATCATCATTTTGAAAGCGACTTCAGAGAGTTAATTTTATATCTCTTATAAATTTTATCTTCGGATGTAGAAATTGTAATCTTATTATTATTGTTATTATTATTTATTTAAATGAAGGACTCCTGTAGACTCTTAACTTTCTTTTAATGTGATCTAGTGGTTTTAGGCCGTTGGGCCAATGATTTAAATTTGGAAATGCTTTGGAGTTTGGAAATGATTTGCGAACAAGGGAAATAAAAATGGCTTTTGGGTAATATTTGCATTATTGTGAGAATTTTTATTCAAGGAAAACCTTTAATATTTATGTTGAAAATCGAGGGCATAACACTGGAGGAGTTGCATAGCTTATCGACTTGGACGGGAATGAGTTCTCAACTTTGGTCAACTTGGATCAGCTCAAGCGTTACTATCCCTGAGAGAAGCTCGCTGGACTGGAAACCGCAAGGGCGAACAGTTCCAGGCAAAAATTAGAGCAAAAGCTTGCTAGGATGAAAACCCGCAAGGGCATCCTAGGCAAAAGTTAAGGCATGTAATGAGAAAGAGCTTGCTTGGCAAAATTTAGAGCACAAAAGGAGAGTATCAAAACCAGAGCGAACCCTACCCTGAATTACATCATGACCTGATTCCTTTGCAAAAAGGATACGTAGACAGCCTTACTCTAAGGCCCGGTCACAACCAATCGAAATAAAAATCCAAGTTGTGAGAATTCGGAGCATAGAATCAAAAAGGGGGAAACCCTCTATAACTCATTTTTATTAAAATAACTGCTTCTAGTAAATAAGCCTGAGCATGACTCTCGAAAGTAAAAGTGCAACATCATGAAAGAGGGTCCATAATTTATTGCATAGTTAGGTAGTAGTATTGATTCAGTTTCCTCGAGCTCTTGCCCTCACGACAATGTCCCTTCTGAGCCACTTCTGGTAGCTCCCGCGTGCTGCCATAGACGGATAAGGATGCGCATCAGTGACCTCGCGGGTCCCCCAGAACTATTGGTAGTTGCAAAGAACGGAATGGCAAAAGAGAGGCAGAACAACATCCACCAGAACCTCTGCAGGAGCCTCCTGCCTCAGGCCAAGCTGGCGCGCGCTAAATCCGGTAAGGGATGTAGAAAATGAAAGCCTCCAAGCCAGCATGGACGACCCACTGAGGCCCCATGAAATGCACTGTCATAGGAGGAAGGTCGAGCCAGGGGCACCTCCAGGAAATGGTCTCGGCTCCTAGGCGCTTGAAGAAGCTGACCCATTCAGAGACACGCCTGTCTGCGAACTCAAAGCACCTCAGAGACAGCAGCCTAGCCTCATATGCCCAGTTGCCTGGAGGAATGGTCAACATGTTCACCTTGTCACAAAGCCAAATCTACAAAAGAGAGAGAAAAACAAGTAAGAAACCATAGAAAGCCAAGCCAAGTGAGGAGGTAAAATGAAAATCACTACTACAATAATTGTAAAAGATGACAGTTTAAAAGTGTCATTAAATGTGAAAGATGACAGTTTTGAAACTGTCATCTATGGAGCTGTCATTAAAAGTCTAGATTTGTTATGACAATAAAAAACTGTCATTAAACATATAAGATGACAGTTTAAACCTGTCATCTTTGTGATAAAAGATGATAGTTTTAATCCGCATCTTTAATCGCAAAGATGACGGATTTAAACTGTCATCTTATTTGTTCCATTCAAGAAAAAAAAAACCAATTCTATTTCGAATGTGTGTCCACCCACGTGGCACCCACGTGCCTCTCGCATGGCCGCCCAGTGGCACTTGTGTGTAGCCTACTAAGCACTTGTGTGGCCAGCAAATATTTGCTTGCCCCAGGACTTGAACTCAAGAACTTAAGTTCCTTGCACGGATGTTACCAACTGAGGTGGTACGCTTATTGTTAACAAAAGACAAACAAAAATATGTATACTATATTTTCGAAAATTTTAAGATGAGCACTTTTAATGTCAGTTTTGGATGAAACTGTCATCGTAGACATTGAAAGTATAAGATGACAGTTTTAAACTATCATCTTATATGTTTTTATGACGCTTTTTGACTGTCATCTTTTATGATCAACTGCAATGTCAATTCTAATTAAAATTGTCATTAAAAGGGCTTAGTTTCAATGTCGCTTTTAAGGAAAACTGTCATTAAAAGGTTTCCCATATGGGCTTCCGGAAGCGCCATGTTTTAATGTCAGTTTTAAGCAAAAACTGACATTAAAGAAAAAGATAATAATGTCACTTTTATTCTAAACCGTCATCATATATCACAAAGATGACAGTTTGTAAGATGGACTGTCATCAAAAGTCTACCATCATATTTTCGATGACAGTTTTACAAAAACTGTCATTGTTTCAATTTTTTGAGTGTCATCTTTTAAGGTTTTTGTAGTAGTGAATGTGAGAAAAATCCGAAAAGGGAAAGCTGAGTGAGAAGCCTACCTGTAAGAGGAGAGGACTACCCCCAAAAGTCTAAGTCTCTTTAGAATGAACTTTGTCCAAACCTGTAGACACCCCAATTTGGCCTAACGATTATTTCAAGTCCCACCTTGGGGACCATCCTGATGATGAAATGGATACAGTGATTGCTGATTGCCTTCTTGCGAACCTTAGGACTTTCGGTAAGAACTTTGAGCCACTTAGAGGACCCCATCCAGAGCCATATAACCTTTCAGACAGAAAATACAGAAGCCTAGGAGAATCCATCTGTCAGCCGTAACATCGATCTCACGGCCTTAACATCATTTCCTCACCCGAGCAACATGTTGCTTGAAAATCTCCCTGAGAGATCAATCGATTCCTCGGCCGCCAGATCGTCTTTTTTCAGAATTCTGGAATGTTCTGTCAGTCGTTTGATCGACGCACCAAAACCCTAGCTGCCTTTTTCCGATGCGTTCGGGCTACGAAAATAGATCGCATCTAGAGATCTTTGAACCCTAGAATTCCTTTTTGATTCACGCCATTTGATTGGCCGGAGTGAGTCATCCCTATGCCTATATAAAGAGGCCTTAGGGTTCCGAAATTAACATTCAATTCCTCCATCTCATACCTCCAAACTCTGCAGAAATCATCTCACATACTCCCTCTATAGAAGCCCTAACCTTCCAAAGGCAGCCGCATCTCGAACGATCAAACCCCGAAGTACAAACCCTAACCCTAGGGTTTTCAAGAAGCAATCAGCCAATCGCAATAAAATCCGAAGCAATCAAGCACCTGAGGGATCAAGGTGGTGAGGCCCAACGGCCTCTGGTTTGTTTTATTTACTGTATTCATGTCTAACCGTAGTGTATTAGTTATCTGCTAACTTTTCTGTCTGGTGTGAGGAAGAACATCGACCGGGGCTTCGATCCCTCGGCCGATACATCAAACCAGGAGGATCCCTCGGCCGTGACATCTATTCACCGGCCGCGGGATCCATTTCCCTGGAACAGCTTTGTTTTGTTTTCTGCCTTCCTATGCATGCTTTCAATTACAGTCCTGGCTCACCTTATTCACTGTTAAAGGCTTAATTAAACAGACTATGTGTTAGAATTAGATAAAGCATCTACATGTCTTATGTTGAACGATTATGGGCTAGTCTCACGACTGGGCAGAGAGGGTGCCTAACACTTTCCCCTTACTGTACTTTTGGCTCCCGTACCCAGAATCTCTATCTATTTTCCTAGTTTTAATAAACTAGGTGGCGACTCTGTTTTGATGATAACCGCTATCGTGTGGCGATATTCCTAGCCATGGGAATGTCCACGATCTTGGTTTATGAAGCAAGCAACCAATCGAGCAAACAACGATCAATCTGTATGGCGATGCCCCATTTGGGAGGTGTCTACAGTTTTTGGCGACTCTGCTGGGGAATATGAGAGCCATAACCAAAAAGTTCAACATAAAGACTAATACATGCCTTTTTTAATTCATCTGTCATATGCATCGAGCGGGCAACCCGTTGAGTTCACCTGATATCCCGGCATGACACGGGCTATGTTGGGGGTTCCAGCAAACTCCAAAGTCACTCGTACCTAGTGGTATATCAAAAAGGGAATCAACCAATCACCGCCTATGATGGGCTATTGAGAGGATTGGTGCCCTTTGACAACGGAGCACCCTGAGACTACCAAAACCTTGCCTGTGTTAGAAAGCTATAGAACTTATCAAACTAAGACAGGAACCTACAGGCTAGGAACCTACTTGCATTTTGCTTGCAAAAGTTCTTCCTCACACCCTGTATCATTTGTTATTGTAAATAACTCTTTCTGTACAGAAGGGTTGGGATTTTCAACCCAAATCCTAACCCTACACAAGCCAAGTACTGACTTACAGGTACTCTACTTTTCAAAGCAGACACAATAAGTAAAACAAAGAAGCAACCACAGCCAATTTTATACTCTTACAACACCCGAAGTCACGCCAAACAAAGGTCTTTGCAGCGGTCCCATCTGTCACCCTCACCGACCAAAACACCTACACTGCTACGGTCCCAATCACTTTCAGGGACTCCGCGGTCATCTCCCCTACAAACTCAATCATCTACAAAATCCTAAGCTTCATCAAGCAATCTTCCCACTCTCATGGCAGATAACGACGCCATCATTGCTGATCACCAAGCTCAAAGTCGCTACCTTACTAGCAGAGAAAGCAGCAAAAGATGCTGAGAACGAAGAGAAATCAGTGGAAGATGAGAATCCTCAAGAAGTGGTATTGGCAGAAAACCCTGAATTGGCCAAACAAGTCAAGGAGATCGAACGTACTCTGGGCCCATTCACAAGGGGACCAAATTCTGGATTTTGAAGGACTCTGCCTTTTTCCAGATTCTCAACTACCTGAGAAGTTCAATAGAACTGGCAATCCCACTAGCCATGTCCGCCATGTCATCAACACTCTGAAGCCAATGGGCTTGAATGATGAGCTCATTGTTCAGTTATTTCAAAGGACTCTTACTGAAAGCGCTCTCGATTGGTTTCTCACTTTGGAGTTTGTGCACTATCATACTTGGCCAGAAATTGCCAATGCTTTTGTCAAGCAATATGCATACAATGTTCAAATTGAGTTAACAACTCGAAATTTGGAAATGACTAAGCAGGAGTCAAACAAAGACTTTGCAACCTTTATGGCTAGATAGAGAGAGAATGCCGCCAAGATGAAGAACCGCCCCTCTAAGGAAGATCAAGTGAGAATAGTTGTCAAGAGTTTGCAGCCCAAGTACCTCACGCACATTTACACTCAGGCTATCACTGATTTCAAGCGCCTGCATGCTACTGGGCTGCAGATTGAAGAGAGGATCAAGCTAGGCCTCATTGGGAAAGAAGAAACTCCTCCACCCAAGAAAACCTTCCCAACCCGTACATCTCCTGCCTCCGTCAACACCCTTAACTCAATCTTACCACAAGACCCTTTTCAAATTAGCTCATCCAAAAGCTCAAATCGCCCTCGTCGCAACTTTGACCCTCTCTATATGACCTTATCTCAAGCCTTAGCCATTCTGAGCCGTTAGGGGCATCTCAAACCTTTAAACAAACCACTTCCTCAGCCACCCTTTGGCCCAAACCATGATCCTAACAAATAGTGCGCCTACCACCAACCCCGTAGGCATGAAACAGATAACTGCATGCGTCTCCGCCATGACATTCAAGATCTCATTGATAGTTGAACTATAAAACTTCCAAAACCTGATGTGCAAGCCAATCCACTTCCTACTCACAATGCTGAACCACCACTACGAAACATCGATCTCATAAACCTATCTCACAACCCCACATACAATCCTGGCCAATACATTATCCAAAACAACCAAGCCAACCTTTACCTTCCCAGAGGAGGATGAATGTTTCCTGATGGAGGAGGAAGAAAACAATGAGTCCGATCAATCGGAAGTGATCGATCCCGACATGTTTGACAAAAGTAATGAAGAAGAACAAGCAAAGGGGAAAATGACTTTGACGAAATGGAAGGAGAATACAATGATCCACTTGATGGAATCTTCTTAGCATCACTATTCAATCAAGTGGAAATAGCTGACGACTACACAATCAATAAGGAGGAAGAAAGGGTGATGAAAACCCAGACCAACACTTCCATTAGGGGACTACTCATGTCTCAAAGAAGTAGCCACCAATGAAGATGGATCCAGTTCAAAGGCCCTGTTTGTCAAAGAAGAGGGTGGAAAAGAGTATAAAGTTGCGAAAGGCAAAGGTTTTGAAAACGACCTCGAAATGCTACAATAGCTAAGAAGTCACAACATGGCAAGGAACATTAAACATTGCTTTTATCAAGCTAAAACATGTTTTGAGCCCCTGCTTGGGCATTTAATTTCTACCAAGTGAATTCCTGTTTCATCCTCTAGACTATGCTTATTCAACGATTTATTTCCTAAATTGCAATTACCAATACACTATAGTCTCTTTGCCAAACAAGGGAAATTTCAAGGAATCAAGTTCCTTGTGTTGCTGACAAAAAGGAAGGAAAGGATGAACTCTAGTTGCTTAAGAAACTAGGTTTTTATCAAAACTTAGAAAGAAGACACTATCTCCGCGAGCACACTTAGGGTTAGCTCGCTCATTATGAAGGTACAAACACAAGGGAGATTTAGAAAAATATCTCCATCAAATTCCTCTCCGAAACGCAGAAACCCTTTTCTAGAGAAGTGCTCGTTGGGTAACCTGAAAACCCAAGCAAAAGTAAGAGCAAAGCCTGCTAGGGCATGAAAATGCAAAAATGAAGCCTAGGCAAAAGTTAAGGCATTCAAAGAAAAGCTCGCTAGGGACTCAACCTCCATTAGGTAACCTAGGCAAAATCAAGAGCATGTGAGAAGAAAAACCAAGAGTGAAAACTCAACCTCAAAGGTGATGATTTTGGAACTACGTAAAAGGCCTGATTCCTTGATTAAGGATACGTAGGCAATCTCTTATCGAGATGCGGCCCAAACATTTGGAGAGAAGGAAAAACATCAATAGATTTGTACTCAATGATAGGCATAGCTAACACTGCGTATTGAGCTCGCAAAAGATGAGTATGCTTTTCTCGAAGAATTGGCAACAGCAATAGACACAAGAATTATAGTTCATCCCCTCTAACCTAAAAGTCATCAACGCAATGAGTATGATACCTCAAAACTCTCGAGTTTGGCAATCAGACTATGGAACATGGCAAAAGCAAAGGCAGGAAAACCAAAACCAAGTATAAGAAGGGAGAGAAAAAAGGATGCCACTTGGCCGAAACAAAATCTACCTTCAAAAAAATCAAAGTAACAGCCGAATAATATATACATCAGCCGCAACATCGATTCTTTAGCCGAGTAATCAATTCTTCGGCCAGTATTTCATTTTCACACAAATTACTGTCTATCAGCAAATACTTGTTCAAAAAGCCATGTTCTGACTATCGTATGCAAACTCAAGACATCTAGGGGAATAAAAAACATTTCTCATTACATGAACAAAAGCTTGCCTACAAAATCATCACTGTGGTTGATTTCACTATACAAATACAATTTATGCTTCTCTCTTTGCTAACCATGAACAGGAAGGAAAAAGAAAATCCTAAAGCTGGTCGTGACGCCGTCTTCGAGACGATCTCTGAGATGAAGAAGGGGATTGCTGGCTATCCTCCCCACTGACAGCTGGTGCTCACTCAGCCTCAAGCTACAAGGAAAAGAATGCAAAACAAGGGGTAAGCACCAAGTGTCTTTTCTCCGTTATCAGAATGGAAGGAGACAAAGGAAAGGGCCCGTGGCCAAACAAGAGCAACTGAAGGAACAGCAGGCAGAACCAAGGAGAAATGGCAGTACTCCATACAGTCGCCTGCCTAAAGAAGCAAACCCGCCCAGTCTCTGATCTGAGCATTCTCCAAGTCTACTTTAGACATCGAAGAAGTAGACCTCATCAATGCCGGAGGAGGAGGAGGAACAAACTGAAGATCCTCAGCACGCAGGCGCCACTGGCTGGCCACCCGATCACATAAGTACCAAGCTTAACAAAAGGGACCCTCGAACAGGCTACGAGTACAATCTAGAACCCTGAAACGCGCAAGAGGGGTGTCCTCTAATACACCACTCCAAGGGTCGAACCTCGCCTGCAAACAAAGTCTAAATCAGCCACAGCACAGAGGAATGGAGATCTAAAAACAAGGAATGCAAGGGGTACCTGGTCAACCGTCAATCGGTCCAAAACTCATCGGCAAAACTGGCGACTGTGGCTTCTGTTGGCCCACCAGCCATCGCTCACAGTGAGAAACACAGTTCACATCCTCATGCTTGGTATCAGTTGGAAACTGAAGAGAAAAGAAGTAAAAAAGAAGGATATACCTTAAGCACTCGGTAGTGACCGCCAAGGATAAAACTCTTGTCCCGTGGGCAAGCCCCAAGATTGCCATACAGGGTGGCCAAAGCGGGTGATCCCCAATCAAACTCCCTAACGGGCCCCAAATGCTGCAAAGGGGCCAAGAGCTGTGTATGCACTGAACTATCCTTGTTGGCAAACAATGTCTGCCCGAGGAGATAGAGAAGGAAAGCCCGTGTCAACTGCTCAATACTCACCTGAGTCAAAATATCAGTCTTCATGAAAGTCTTGCTCAGTCAAGAGACATCAACTTGACCTCGGGAGTGAAGAGGAGGCATCTTGCCCAAGAACCACTCCAAAGCCCCTACCCGCTCCCAAAGCCTGGGGTCAACCCGAAGAGGAGCTCCACCTATTCGCAGGCCGGTCAACGAAGAGAAGTCACCTGATGTGATCGTCGTCTCACCAACAGAAGGAAAATGGAATGTGTTAGTAGTATCCCACCACCTTTCAATCAACGAGGTCATCAATGACCAATCCATCTTCGGAAAGTTTGAGGCCCAAAGTGAACGCCTCAAAACCAGCAGCACGTACTAACTCCCGAGCCTGCTCCGGCAACGTCACAAACCACTTGTGCACCTCTGCAAAACCCGACAAAGGAAACTTATTGAAACATTGAGGACGCTCAAGTGTTGCTCAGCGGCTCTACGCCAACCAACTCAGCGGTTCTATGTCCACAATCATTTAATGGTCTCACTCACCTAGCGGCCTCAAGCTCATCACTCCAATAGTCAGGCTCATTCAGTAGCTCCAACTAGCCACCTGGCAACACCATGTGCTCCTTGTTCGCCATCTCAGACAGCATCATAACCCAGCAACTCTCTAATATTCGACTCAGTGGCTCAAACGCCCATGAAAACACCGTCTCTGCAAGCACCATACTTCTTGCACCATCAGGTCACTCAGCAGCACCATGTGCTCACTTTTCAAGCCATTCAACAGTTCTACGCTCATCCCTGTGCTCAAAAGCTCCATACCCATTATCACCCAGCAGCTTTAGGCTCACTATCAGCAGCTCCGTGTTCATCTAGCAGCCCTGTGCCCAAGTCACTCCGCGCTCACCTCAACAGCCCCGTGCCTACTATCTCAGTCATTCAGCAGCTCTGTAGCTACCCCGAGCTCACGTCTTAAAGATAAGCAGCCTCACCACTTCTAGGCCAGTGAAGTAATCCTGTGGCTCCCACTCTAATGCACATTCATGCAGTTCTGGCCTAGCGCACCCTCCGGAAGGCACTCCCAGCAGTGGAGGTAATGGGAAATCTCCCTAACAAAGTTGAATCTACCTAACAAGGAGGCAAAGGAAATCTCCTAGGCATACATAAGGATCACCTCATCAGCGAAGATGGTGGAAATCTCCCAAAACAAGTTGAATTTGCCAAAGGAGGCGATGGAAATCTCCTAGAGCGCATGTGTGAATCACCCCATCAGTGGAGGTAATGGAAATCTCCCTAACAAAGTGGAATATGGTCAAGAACTAGCCTTGGGAACAATCTTGAGCATGCTCAGAACTAGCCTTGGGGGCAATCCCGAGCATACTCAAAACTAGCCTTAGGGGCATATCCAAGCACGAAGAAACTCTCTCTTCGTAACAACAAGCTCGCCAGATGCTGGTCACTTGGCCACTAAGGATTATCAAGCCCAAACTCTTGCTCTGTAGCTCGCTATTGGCAAGATGCTCAGCAGCACCATGCACATTGTCTCAAGCTCAAAGCCCACTATCATAACGGCTCCACTCCCATATTTGCCAACTCAGCGGCCCTGTGCCCACCATCTCTATCAACTTAGCGGCCCTGTGACCACCATCTCAATCATCTCAGCGGCTCGAAGCCCATTATCATAACGGTTCTACACCCGTATTCACTCACTCAGCGGCTCTGAGCCTTCAACTTAGCAGCTCTACGCTCGCCATCCCGACAGCAGGCTCTACGCCTATAATCATACTTAGGCAATCTCAGCGGCTCCAAGCCATCAACTCAGCAGCTCTACGCTCGCTATCCAAGCAACAGGCTCTGAGTCATGATCACCATTATCTCAAAACGACTCCACGCCTAGTCACTCGACGGCTCTACGCCCGATTATTCAGTAGCTCCAAGCTCGCCCATTATCTCAACTGGCTCGAAGTCGTAATAACCAACTCAGCGGCTCTAAGCCCATTATCTCAACTGGCTTAAAGCCGTAACTATCTCAACAGGCTCTACGCCGCCCCAACAATCAAGACATCATCTATTCTCGGGCTCTACGCCTGAATGCTCAAAATCAAACATTTTGAATGCTCGAAGCTCTTCGAAAGCCCAACCACTGTGTACTGGATGCTTAAGGTTTATACCTTGAATGCTCAAGCTCTACGCTTGAATGCCCAACCACTGCGTACTGGATGCTCAAAGCCTGTACTTTGAATGCTCGGATTCTGCCGTCCGAATGCTCGAGCTCTACGCTCTGAATGCTCAAGTCCGGAACTTGATAGAAGCTCTAAGTTTAAATCAGCACACATGCACGGGCCCGTGCACATTTGCATCAGTTGCATCAACATTATCACATTGAGTCTGCATCATCATATCTGTTCACATCTAACCACCACCATCACACATATACACTCTGCATATCTCTTATGAAACAGGTCAACCCTGCAATCAACCGGCTCTACGCCTCAGTTTTATTGATCGGTCCAGTACCTCGATCCTTTGGCTCTATGCCAAAACTTATGATGAGAAAGCTCCATGCACAGACCATCAGAATGCAACCAGCTCTATGCTTCGGTTCAAATCACGTCAAGCTCTAAGCTCCGACACCTCAGGCTCTCGCCTTATGATCATTACCAGCTCGGCGCTTCGGTTCTATCAAGCTTAAAGCTCCGATCTCCTCAGGCCCTCGCCTCATGACTACAACCGGCTCCGTGCCTCGGTTCCCTCATCCCAAAGCTCTGTGCTCTAGTTACTAGCTTTGCGCCCCCCATATCTCAAACCGGCGTCCGATTCATCCCCAGCAAATGGCTTGGATTCCACCACGACTACATCAATTCCTTCCAGCTCATTTGCAAGGATAGGCTACTCTACCGAGCTCCTCTCAGTCAAAGTAAGGATGATCAAGAAAAGCAAACGCACATGCCGTGTATTGATCTACCCCAAAATACTAAGGAAGCTCTCCGCAAAAACTCCCCCGGCAGCCCTGCGCTCCTTCAACTATCTTCCGCCAAAACCCTGGCTCAGTCTAGGTACGTCGCACTACGGCTTTTTAAAGCCTGAAGGTACGTCTTCTGTCTCTAACCCTCCGAACTTTTTATTTTTCTTTATTGCCCGAACTACGATTGGTCTGAATTTCTCTTATGGAATACGTAGGTAGCCTCCTGGCCCGACCATAATAAAAACCTTTTTCGAAAACCCCTTGGAATAGTGGTTGGACCAAATTGAGTTGCTTTTTCAGCTTTGACTATTACTCAAACATGTCTCGCGATCCATCTGAGCTCAGTCAAAGAGGGGCATTTGTAGACACCCCAATTTGGCCTAACAATTATTTCAAGTGCCACCTTGGGGACCATCCCGATGATGAAATGGATACAATGATTGCTGATTGCCTTCTTGCGAACCTTAGGACTTTCGGTAAGAACATTGAGCCACTTAGAGGACCCCATCCAGAGTCATATAACCTTTCAGATAGAAAATACAGAAGCCTAGGAGAATCCATCTGTCGGCCGTAACATCGATCTCACGGCCTTAACATCATTTCCTCACCTGACCAACCTGTTGCTTGAAAATCTCCCTGAGAGATCAATCCCTCGGCCGCAAGATCTATCCTTCGACCGCAACATCATTTCCTCAGCCGCCAGATCCATTCCTCGGCCACAAGATCGTCAAATCCATTCCTCAGTCGTAAGATCGATTCCTCGGTCGCCAAATCCATTCCTCGGCCGTAAGATCGATTCCTCGGCCGCCAGATCGTCTTTTTCCAGAATTCTGGAATGTTCTGTCAGTCGTTTGATCGACCCACCAAAACCCTAGCAGCCTTTTTCTGATGCGTTCGGGCTACGAAATAGATCGCGTCTAGAGATCTTTGAACCCTAGAATTCTTTTTTGATTCATGCCATTTGATTGGCCGGAGTGAGTCATCCCTATGCCTATATAAAGAGGCCTTAGGGTTCCGAAATTAACATTCAATATCTCCATCTCATACCTCCAAACTCTGCAGAAATCATCTCACATACCCCCTCTATAGAAGCCCTAACCTTCCAAAGGCAGTTGCATCTCGAACGATCAAACCCCGAAGTACAAACCCTAACCCTAGGGTTTTCAAGAAGCAATCAGTCAATCGCAATCAAATCTGAAGCAATCAAGCACCTGTTGGATCAAGGTGGTGAGGCCCAACGGCCTCTGGTTTGTTTTATTTACTGTATTCATGTCTAACCGTAGTGTATTAGTTATCTGCTAACTTTTCTGTCTGGTGTGAGGAAGAACATCGACCGGGGCTTCGATCCCTCGGCCGATACATCAAACCAGGAGGATCCCTCGGCTGTGACATCTATTCACCGGCCACGGGATCCATTTCCCTGGAACAGCTTTGTTTTGTTTTCTGCCTTCCTATGCATGCTTTCAATTACAGTCCTGGCTCACCTTATTCACTGTTAAAGGCTTAATTAAACAGACTATGTGTAAGAATTAGATAAAGCATCTACATGTCTTATGTTGAACGATTATGGGCTAGTCTCACGACTGGGCAGAGAGGGGTGCTTAACACCTTCCCCTTACTGTACTTTTGGCTCCCGTACCCAGAATCTCTATCTATTTTCCTAGTTGTAATAAACTAGGTGGCGACTCTATTTTGATGATAACCGCTATCGTGTGGCGATGTTCCTAGCCATGGGAATGTCCACGATCTTGGTTTATGAAGCAAGCAACCAATCGAGCAAACAACGATCAATCTGTATGGCGATGCCCCGTTTGGGAGGTGTCTACAAATCCTATCTGTAGACACCTCCCTGGAGCGGGGCATCGCCATACAGATTGATCATTGTTTGCTTGTTTTGGTTGCTTGCTTCATAAACCAAGATCGTGGACATTCCCATGGCTAGGAACATTGCCACACGATAGCGGTTATCATCAAAACAGAGTCGCCACCCAATTTATTAAAACTAGGAAAATAGATAGAGATTCTGGGTACGGGAGCCAAAAGTACAATAAGGGGAAGGTGTTAGGCACCCCTCTTTGCCCAGTCGTGAGACTGGCCCATAGTCATTCGACATATGATTAATTCATGCTTTATTTAACTCTAACACATAGTCTGATTTTAGCCTTTAAGCAGTTAATGGTGAGCCTAGACTGTAATTGAAAGCATGCATCAGAAAGCTAAATAAAACAATCATGTCCCAGGGAGATAGATCTCACGGCCGGTGAATTGATGTCACGGCCGAGAGATCTTCCTGGTTTTATGTACCGGCCGAGGGATCGAAGCCCCGGTCGATGTTCTTCCTCACACCAGACAGAGAAGTTAGCAGATAATCAAGCGCTACGATTAAGCATAAAAATGATAAATAAATGAAACCAGAGGCCCTTGGGCCTCACCACCTTGATCCCTCAGCGCCTTGATTGCTTCAGATTTGATTGGGATTGACTGATTTGCTTCTTGAAAACCCTAGGGTTAGGGTTTGAACTTCGGGGTTCGATCGTCGGATTAGCGGCTGCCTTCGGAAGGTTAGGGCTTTTGAAGAGAGGTTTGAGAGTATGTTTCTGCAGAGTTTCGTGGCTTGAGAGGGTGTGTTGTTATATCAATTTTGTGGTTGAAGCCCTCTTTATATAGGCATAGGGATGACACAACTCGACCAATCAAAGCACACGATTGGAATTGGAGTTAGAGAGTGATACAAACTCTTTATGGTGATCTCCTGACGTAGCCCGAACGCATCGGAAAAAGGCTACTAGGGTTTTGTTGATCGGATCAAACGATCGACAGAACATTCCTGAATCTGGAAAAAGGACGATCTTGCGGCCGAGCAAAGGATGTTGCGGCTGAGGAATGGATGTTGCGGCCGAAGGATAGATCTTGCGACCGAGTGATTGGATCTCTCAGGGAGATTTTCATGCAACAGGTTGCTCGGGTGAAGAAATGATGTTAAGGCCGTGAGATCAATGTCACGGCCGACAGATGGATTCTCCTAGGATTCTGTATTTCTGTCTGAAAGGCTATTTGGCTCTGGATTGGGTCCTCTAAGTGGCTCAAAGTTCTTACCATAAGTCCATGGGTTCACAAGAAGTCAATCAACAATCACTGTATCCATTTCATCATCAGGATGGTCCCCAAGGTGGGACTTGAAATAATCGTTAGGCCAAATTGGGGTGTCTACACTATCAAAGTCTCAGCCAAAACCATCGGAATCACGTCCTTCCGAGCCTCAATCTGAACAGCGACGCTGACCAGTGCTGAGCTAGCATGGCCGGCGGAGGGAACCAAGAGATAAGTTGCAAGTAAGAACATGCAAACTGTAACATCCTTTATATTTGAGGTGCTTTAAAGTTATACTTTAGTAACTTAAAGGGGCAAAGTGCATTTTTTTTAAAGTTTTGTGCATGTGGGCCGTGTGTGTGTGTGTGAGTCATAAAGAAATGAAAAAAAAGAAACCCAGATGGAGAGGTTCTGTCTTCTACGTTAGAGAGGGAGAGAGAGAGAGAGAGAGACCAGCGGTGGAAGAAGAAGGAGAAGAGGAAGGGAAATTAGGGTTAGCTTGAGTTGAAGACTTTTTTGTGGTAATACATGCTTTCCTATACTTGAATCTATGATTTTATTGTTCAATTCCATACTTGGCATGTAGCTAGCATTGAATTGAATTCATGAGAGAGGGTTTTAGAAATTGGAGTTGGGTTTTATCTCAGGGAATTTCGTGCATCTTATGGTTATGCAAAATTGTGTTTTGAGCAAAGATGAATCTGTCTTGTTTTTGACGAATTTTTCTCATCAACACGCTGACCATGTTATTTTCTGGTTATTTTACTGGAGATGCCTCTATGTGTTTAGCATATGCTGTAAAAATTTCAGAATTTTATATGAAGTGAGGAAAAAGATAAAAATCATGCACCAAACTGCTGTCAGATTCGTGTATGTACTGACAGCACCGACACGTCTTGAAGAAACGAACATATCTCCTAGCTCGGGTATCGGTTTTACACACCGTTTCTTGATTCTGAAACTAGACTTACATACCTTTCTGAATATGTAAGGTTTGTGGCTCAATTCCTTCTAGGCAAAATCAGTTTTTGTTCCGAAGTTAATGGTTTGGTAACTCTGGAAATCTGGGCAGCTTTTGGAGTTGTGTTCATCAATTTTGTCATAGTTAAATGTACTTACTGACTATGGGTTCTTATGAGTCTTAAACATTGATCAATTGGTGACATTTTGGTGTTGTAATAATTAGAAAATATTGAGTAGGTGATTTTTATGAGCTTTCGAATGCAGACTGTTCTGCTGGAATTTGTGATTTCGGCTTTAATTGTGTAACTTCTGTTGAGCGTATCTTGGTAATTCGGACTTTGATTAGAGCAAATTTTATATCAAGATTGATGTTCTGAGAGTGTACTTTCTAATGGTTGTAGTCTCGAAATATAACTCTGAACCTATAGAATACTATAGTCAGAATTTGGTCGGTGGTTCTACTAGATAGTGTGTGTTTTATGAGATCTTTGGCTTTGGGGTGTGAATTGGTGAATTTACTTGTGTTCGGCATTTGTTATGTAGTTAAGTTGATGCGGGATATTGTTAATGCACTTGTTAAGCCATTCAAGTATTTCTATACTAAAATGTTTGGCTTGTGGATAGGTGGCGAGTCGGTGAACCAAGGAGCACCGAAACCATAAGTTGTACTTTCTTTTGGAGTACAAGGTGAGTGTTTGATTCATAGATGTTGTTCTATGTTGAATTGAACCGTTGGCTTAGTGCCCGGTGATTGGCTTAATGCCAAAAGGCTTTATGCCTTAAATTATTGGCTGTGTGCCCGGTGTTGCTTTTAATTTTGTTGATAACTGTTTAGCAAGTTGAGATTATCTTTTAGTTGTACCTTTAATATGGAATTGCATCCATGTCTCATGACACTCTCGGATTCCGATTTGGAATCCAATTTTGCAGGCGTTGTAGATATCCACTGCTGATCGTCGTGTGGTTGTACCCTCGCTTAGGGTAGCATGTTGGGAAGGCTGGACGAGTTTTGGCCAAATACTGTAGATAGGGATCTAGTGCAGCCTATGTTGATATTTAGTTTGTTGTATAGTTTAATGCTTTCTTGAAACTTCCGCTGTGTTTGTAAGAACGATATGTTTTGCGTTATCAATAAAATGACTGTTGATTAACTTAATTGCTAGAATTTGATTTATAGGAATGGATTGGTAGTTGATGTTGCACCCTCACGTCGGTTTGGACTCATTTGAGTGCTGGCCCGGGGTGGGGTGTGACACAAAGGGCTGTCATGCCCCGAGACTAATAGGTCATGTCCATAAGATCACCAGAGGGAGAGAAAATCTCGATGAGCCGCATTGTGTTGAGATAACCATTGCGAAGTAAGTAGCGAGCAGTGCCACCACTCAATCCTAGAACCGCAGCCAAGACCTTATAAATGTTCTCACGCACAGGAGGAATGATGACCTCTCCTGAGTCAAAGCTGCCAAGGTATGCACGGAACTCCTCCACGGTTGGACAAAGCTCTTGCTCACCAAAACGGAACATATGGACCTTCGGATCCCAGAATTTCGCCGCTGCCCTCAAGAGCTCGGGGCGAAGGTGGATGTTGCGAAGGTACCTAATGAAATAAAGACCATGAGCCCAAAAGTTGAGCCAATCGACGCCCTCCATGGCAACCAACCAAGGGCAGAGTGAACCAGTGAGAGAAAGAGCCATTTGAAGAAGGGAAGAGTTTTGGAGAGATGAATGATGTTATAGATGAGAAAGATTTGAAGTTGAAGATCTGAATTTATAGGAAGAGTGGAGGGAGCAACTTCAACTTTCTGTAGACACCTCCCAGAAGCGGGGCATCGCCATATAGATTGATCGTTGTTGTTTGATTGGTTGTTTGTGTGGGCACACGCCCCAAAAATCCCTACATTTTTGGCCTGTAAAAATCCCGGGTGCGCCCTTCTCGCGGAAAGCGTGGCAAAACGCTTCGCAGATCAGAGAGTCGCCACTCGGATTTTGCGGAGATTACCCAAGAAACCGTGCTTTTGAAAACGTTTGGAATGTGTTTGTTTGAGTTTGAAAAAGGCTTGTAGACTGGTCCGTTATCACCTTTGAAATCTGAGGTTCGGGAGCCAGGTTACGAGAGAGGAAGGGTTTTATGGCACCCCCTCTCGCCCAATCCGGAGATCGGTCTCTACTCAGGCATTTTATAAAACATTTGCATTTCTCTCTTTATTTGATCATTTTCTTAGCCAGTTAGGGCGGGGGAACAGTTAATGGGGATTAAAACTGTAACACATTTGCATTTATGTACAAAAATGTGATGGATGTTTGATGTTTGATCTAAAGCAAGTATAATAGATTGAGAACAAGCTCCTGTGAGTATTTGGAACAAACTGGAACACACTGACCTAGGTGATGCACCCAGGATCGAGCCTATACGCACTGGTCAAACCACTGCATATAGTCATGACCTGCGTGCGCCACGGAAGATCTGGCGTGCGCCGGTAAGCCCACACTCACGGCTCTTGCAAACAACCCTCTGGGCTCTGGAATGGACCAGTGCACACCCAGGACAAACCACGCAGTTATAAAGACAGTAAGATATAGTTACAGACAGATCAAGGGCTCAAAGGCCACCAAATGGATAAACAAACCCCTTAAACAGTGAGGGGAGGAAAAGCAGAGGCCAGGGGCCTAGTTGCCATGCAAGGGCCAGCCACTGACCAAGGTGTGACTGGCGCACGCAGGTACAAGGTACCGTACGCCAGTTGACACTACTTGGCCAGTGCTTGGCTTTGCATCATCTGGGCTCTGGAACATGACCAGAAGGCTCCCAGGGGGCATTCCAAAGCAACAGAAATGAAATACTGAATAATATAGCTAAACAGTTCTAAAAGACAGTGAGCTGTAAACTGGTTTTAGCATGCTTTTAAGGTGATCAGAACATAAATGTAACAAAATAAGGACGATCGGTGATCCCCACGCCAGTTTTGCCATACAGCCATCACTGGCGTACGGCACTAAGTTCTGGCGTGCGCCACCTGATCGTCACACACGGCTTTGAAGCCTTGCCAGCATTAGGGCCAGAGCTGGTATAGATTACCAACCTTGACCCTGCCAGGCCCTCCTCAGGGGTCAGAACAGAAGACAGGAGCAAAAGGTAGTATACCTTTGCTTGTGAGTTTGGAAGTGAGATTGAGCTTGAGCTTGAGGTTTGAGGGTTTGAGAAGTGGGTATGGAGTGTTATGGACTGGACACTATTCTCCTTGCCTTATCTTTCAATGGATGAAAGAGAAAACAAGAGAAAATGAAAGGGAAAAGAGAATGGCCAAGGCTTTTGGCTTCCTTAATGGTGCTAACCCCTTGCAAATGAATGCAAGGGGGGTATTTATGGAGGAGAGAGGGACTGATCAGTTGGGGCACTAAGGCTTGTTTGGTGGCTTAAGGGAGGATGGGAGCCTCCCATGCATTTAATGCATGGGACTTGGGTTGAAAGGTGATATAGGAGTGGAGGTAACAGGAGGACGGCATCAGCCACCAGAGGACTGCTGGCAGACGCCAGGTGGCACCAAAACTCCCGCGTGTTCAGCTGGGATAAAGTTGATTTGACTGGCTCTGACTGGCGTACGCACCTTGTTAAGTGGCGTGCGCCAGTAACTGGGGATGACTAACACGTGGCGGTGGCTCCAGCGCACGCTAGTCCATCACCAGCGTACTCCAGTAGGGTTTTGCTGAGGCCATTTGGTTCTGGCTTGAAGGCTCGACAAGGAGTTTGGGAGGGTTTGGATGAGGTTCGGGACGCTCAAAGCTCAAACTCACTTGCAAACTCAGGTTGTTCTTGACCATAATCATCATCGGGGAATCAAAAGACCGTAAATAAACTATTCTGGAAAGTCCAAAATAGGGTGTCTACAGTAGCCCCCCCTTTGACGGCACTTGGAGCACCATTGTTTTGGTACAAGTAACGTCAAAGGTTTCTAGACACCCTCTCAAGGCTATCCAGAAGAAATAGAAAATGCGGACATGTATTTAAATGTACCGTCCATTGAGAGATTGAAGACGGGCGGACCATCTGAAGATCGTTGGAAGAGAGTTTGAACTCTGTTGAGAAATGGGGATGGGTGGACCATCATTGAATGCCGAGGCGGACTCTCCTGGGGTATAATCAGCCGCAGATAAATCATTACCGCTGGGGATCAAACCTTCTTCGGCACGAAGAATTCCAACAATCACGGGTAAGTCGCGTCAGGTAGGTTGAATTCCATCTGTTGGGAATCAGAGCCAATCTCCTTATCAGGGACCATCCGAGACAGAGCAATAAGACTCCTGGAAGATGCGCTAACGATTGAATCGGCGGACAGACCGTCGTTGATTTGATTTCGGACAGACAGATCGTCGTTGATTTTGAAGTTGGACGGACAGACCGTCGTTGATTTTGAGGTTGGACGAACGGACCGCGTTGATTTGAATTTGGACTGGACGGACGGACCGTCATTGATTTGAATTTGGATTGGAAATGGTTTAATTGCGGAATGATGAACGCTGTTGGGGACCGAACCTTCTTCGTCACAAAGAGTTCCAACAAATCACGGGTAGGTCACGCCAGGTAGGTTAAATTTCATCTGTTGGGAATCAGAGCCAATCTCCTTATCATGGACCATCCGAGACAGAGCAATAAGACTGTTGGACGATGCGCTACTTGTAGACTGATGTGCACTAGGATAGGCGAACGGTGTTGTAGATTGATTGGACGGGCAGACCGTCGTCGTGGATCGATCGGACGATATTCTGATCGTCATTGAGGGGGTGAACGCGGGCGATATTCGGATCACCGTTGATCGGGGTGATGACATGACTGATCATCGTTGAGAGGACGACATGGCTGATCGTCGGTGATGACATGGCTGATCATCGTTGAGTGGACGACATGGCTGATTGTCGGTGATGACATGGCTGATCATCGTTGAGTGGACGACATGGCTGATCGTCGGGGATGACATGGCTGATCATCGTTGAGTGGACGACATGGCTGATCGTCGGGGATGACATGGCTGATCATCGTTGAGTGGACGACATGGCTGATCGTCGGTGATGACATGGCTGATCATCGTTGAGAGGACGGCATGGCTGATCGTCGGGTATGACATGACTGATCATCGTTGAGTGGACGACATGGCTGATCGTCGGTGATGACATGACTGATCATCATTGAATTTGAACAGGACTGGCTGTTATTGAGGATAAAGCTAACCATGGCACGGATAGTTCCAACAATCACGGGTAGGTCGGGTCAGGTAGGTTAAATTCCATCTGTTGGGAATCAGAGCCAATCTCCTTATCAAGGACCATCCGAGACAGAGCAATAAGACTGCTGGAAGATGCGCTAACAATTGAATCGGAAGTTGGACGGACAGACCGTCGTTGATTTGAATTTGGATGGGTAGATCATCGTTGATTTGAAATTGGACGGATAGATCGTCGTTGATTTGAATTTGGACGGATAGATCGTTGTTGATTTGAATTTGGACGGATAGATCGTCGTTGATTTGAAATTGGACGGATAGATCGTCGTTGATTTGAATTGGACGGATAGATCGTCGTTGATTTGAATTGGACGGATAGATCGTCGTTGATTTGGAATTGGACGGATAGATCGTCGTTGATTTGGAATTGGACGGATAGATCGTCGTTGATTTGAAATTGGACGGATAGATCGTCGTTGATTTGAATTGGACGGATAGATCGTCGTTGATTTGAAATTGGACGGATAGATCGTCGTTGATTTGAATTGGACGGATAGATCGTCGTTGATTTGGAATTGGACGGATAGATCGTCGTTGATTTGAAATTGGACGGATAGATCGTCGTTGATTTGAGGTTGGACGGATAGATCGTCATTATTTTGAATTGGACGGATAGATCGTCGTTGTTTTGAATTGGACGGATAGATCGTCGTTGATTTGAAATTGGACGGATAGATCGTCGTTGATTTGAATTGGACGGATAGATCGTCGTTGATTTGAAATTGGACGGGGTCTGCTTGGGGAAATAGCAAACCGGGATGGAAACATGGATCAGGGCAACATGGACTACCTGTTGGGGATGGGCCTCGACGCTGATTTGATTTGGTTTGCCAATGCCACAACACTGATTGTAGGCACGCCTCGTCACTGATTTGATTTGATTTGAACGCCTCAACATGCTTTGGATTGATTTGATTTGAAGCTCTTTCCTGCTTTTGACATTTGATATACAATATGCAACGATAACGTATGCTAAACACATATGTACAAATTGAAAATGCAAGGGCAGACTAGGGCGGCTTCTAGAGAACGGGACGACACAAACGACGACCAGGGCAATTTTGACGATTGAGGGCTACCACTGAGCCACCCTTTTGCTTTACTGCTTTGATTTGAGTTGCGGGCCTGCAGGTCCAGGTAGGTAACTTTCGAGCGTGTTAGAGGTTTGCTGCTTTGATTTGCTTTTGCATTGGGCCGATGTATCCCTCTGTACTTGACGATTTGTTGCTTGCTTGGACCATGGATGCCGTAGTGGCGCTGTAAAAGTTGCATTATTCTCGGTTCATTGGAGATAGAGTATAAACCAATCGCTAACATCCAACTTGTATTGACGAGCGAATCGAGTTGACACACAGACATACGCACACGTATAGATTGCCTAGCTCGGAAGAATGAGGAAGAAGAGTCCTAGGATACAATGCAGACTCTCCGACACATGGGCAATAATGAAATTTTGGGCATTAACAGGCCAAAATCCAAAATATCCCTAAATAGGTGAAACTGACACTCACACATAGTCAAATATGTACAAAGACCTCTGTGAATAAATGAAACAGAGAAGAAAGCCTCGGAATGGGCAATAGACCGAAAAATAGAAAAACGTCGCAAAGATGGACAAAATACGCAAAAGGATGACTCATATAGGCCCGGACTGAAACCGACACCCCCGCACAGTCACATTAGGCACATATGACCTGCACAGCATAGAAAACTTGGCAAGAGCCCTTAAAACCAATTTCGAGGCACCGAAACCTTGGTTTTAACTTGAAATTCCCACCAGGGGGTTCAAAATCGTTGTTAAGCGTGATGGCTGCCAACCGTTGTATGCTGCGGGAATTGGAGAAGCGCGCGCAGGTTTAAGAACAACGCGTGCCACTTTGAGCAAACGTGCGTGAGTCTCAAACTAGCGTGCGTGACTGAAAAGCTGCGCAAACTAGACTTCACTGAACTTAGAATAAACTGTGAGCCCGTTGGGGCCTCTAGCATTTCGTTCTGCTTTTGATGCTTTAAATATATATATATATTTTAGGGCTTTTGCTCAGCTTTGAAATTGAAGTAGTAGTTTGAAATAAGATTGAAAGTCGAAAGGATTCCCCCCCCTTCTGTTTCTGATGAAGCTTGTCTTGTTCCAACTACGGTGATGCACTAAAGCCTTGGAGCAAATTGATGGATTGTGACCGAGTATTGAAGAGAGACTGGCTACGTACCCTATTTAGGCGACCATTGCGGTGTACCAAAGTCGTAATCCTATGATCCAATTGAATAAATTATGACCGAGTCTCGAAGAGAGACTGCCTACGTATCCCATTCTGGGGAATCAGGTCAAAACGTAGCTCGGGCCGAGGTTCACTCGTGTGTTTTACCTCTCCTTTTGCGCTCTAACTTTTGCCTAGAACCGTCTTTTCAGGTTTTCGGTCTAGCGAGCTTTCGACTTTTGCCCATTTACTTTTGCCTAGACCGCCTTCGCAGGTTTTCAGTCTAGCAGGCTGCTCTAACTTTTGCTTGGAACCGCCCACCCTTGTGGTTTTCGGCCCAACGAGCTTCTCTCAGGGAAAAGTGGCTCTTGAATTGATCCAGGTTGGCCAAGGTATTGAAGTTTTGTTGCTGTTGAGGTCGATGATCTTTGGCTTCAGTCCTTGATAAAATGGCTTTTGACGACACAGGGTCATGACTGCTTTGGTTGGAAATGCCTCGCTCCGGGCCATTTTTGCACCTTTTGAATGTGCGCTCGATGGAGCGTCGCTGCTGCTGTTTTGAATATGGTACGAGGCCTGGAGCCTTCTGAGCTTCCGCTTTCTAGCTTGACATCCGGTGGCAGGAGATTTGATATTTTGTCATCGCATGATCGATGTCAGGTGTGTCTTTTGTGAAACCATGCCAAAATGTCGATGGTTCTTCGAGCCTGTCTGACTAGGTGCAATGGTCCTTTGGGGACAGCGTTGAGCCAATTTCGAGTCATCCGGGGGTCTACCTCATCTTTCAAGTTTATTGAAACTACTTCTTCTTTTAATAGGCCGAGCACGCCTTTCGTTTTCCCTTACGGCGAGGGAACACATTTCCTTGGGGATGTCCCCATCGAAATCTATCCCTTCGTCGTCAGGGTCGACACAGTTTATTCAAAAACCAGCAAAGTACTTAGAAGCAAGATAGTGCATATCATAAAGAAAGCCCCACGGGGTTGCCAAGTATAGCAAAAGACTCGAATTGAGAATAGAAGCTACGACATGGAGGGCCAAGAGGCACAAACTCCAACTCAGAGCTAGACTAAGACGACTTGACAGACACTGTGTCAGACTCAGACTCAAAAGTGTGCAATGCAAGCTAAACGCGATTTGAAAATGCAACTTTTATTGTTACCCTTGTCTTCCTCACAGAGAGGTGGAATCTAAAGGATGTCAGGCCCAAGCAACAGCACTTCAGCTTCCTCAGCTTCTTTGACTAAACCCACTTGGGAGAACAGCAACTCCAAATGCCCTTGAGTGAAGGACCTCAGACTGTCAGTTCGCTCCTTTGCTTGATCGATCCGGTCCTCAACCAGTGTTTTCCAGTTTTCAGCCCCATCTTCTATTCCGCACCCTGCAGCCTCGAATTCAGAAAGGATAAACACAATTGGTTTGGGTTGAATTTCTGGGACAATGCAGAGGGTTGGGTTGAGTATGGTGGAGCTCGGGTTGATTTGAGTGGAGATGGGGTTGATTTGAATGGAGGTGATAGATATCTGACCAACCAGAGGGCCAGACTCGAGTTGGAGCAAGGAGATGGAACTATCGTCTGGCTTTGATGGGAGTGGGGGTGGAATAGTGCCATTATCGATGAGATTCTGAATGGCATGTCGGAGGCGGTAGCAAGCATCGGTAGGATGGCCAGGCATTTGATGGAAAGCACAATAGGCATTTGGATTGTGAGACGCCGGGGGTGCTCGAGGTGGAGGAGTCGGACGGAGTGGCCTGAGGATGCCAGCTTCAAGGAGCTTCTCATAAACCGAGAACAAAGGTGCAGAGAAGCACGAGAAGACCCTTGGTGGGTTCCGGCGACTGGATTGAGGGTTGGCAGAACTTTTACTCACTCCGCCGCTGTATAGCATTGTGCTGTCAAGGGAATGCACTCTTTCGGCACTGGGGATCGATGACTTCTTTGTTGCGCATATCCTCCTTTTCGGCACTGGCTTTGAACAAGGAACCAGCGGTCTTCAGGCGAGTTCTAGCTTCATGACACTCAACTAGGTCTTTGAACATGTCTCTAGAGCACGACTTAATTCCGACCACAGGAGTGTGACAGGCCTGAAGAGGTTCTTTGACTAGCCCCGGATTCGGCTTTGACATGATGGAGGTGAAAAGGTCAAACAGCCCCTGGACCAAAACCATTTGCTTGTCCATTTTCTGGTTCATTTCTTCCACAACCTTCTTAATCTCAGCCAGCTCTGCTTGTGCTGCCATTTTGGACTGATGATCGAGGAAGGTGATGGCCTAGAGCTCTTCTTTTCGGTACTTTCCTGGACGGTGCAACGCCCAAAGCTAGACAGTAAAGCAATCGAAGGCTCAGGAAGTGTCCCTGCAATAGTTTTATTTGAAAGAATGCAATGTACATGTTGTCGTTGGTGTCCTCCTAGACTCTACAACTAGCAGACAAGTCCATCTCATGATGTTCGAACGCTGCCAAGATCCTCGGATTTCTTTTCGGCGATGTATCCTTGTTTGAATCGACTAACACTAAGAGATGTCAAAACAGCCTAAGTCTTTGACTATTCCGCTCTCGAAGTTTCAATTTTGGAGGGGAACAACTCGGTGTAGATGACGTGATACCGGAACCGGGGCGGCGTTGTGGCAACACTCCGCTTAGCCTAAGCGGTGTACGTGCTTCACACGATAACCAAAGTGGTGTAAGTATCACGGCATTCTCTCCGTTGTTCCTGATTTTCTGTTTGAAACCTCGATTGGGTCTAGACAAGGACTTAGAAAGTCTTGATTTCCTAAAGTCTCGTTGATCCAAGGACTTTGAAATTGATAACGTACACCATCACGATGCACGACTCTTCATCGGTCCAGGCAGCGCCTTAGCAGACATAAAATAGGTTTGAAAGAGAGACAACCCTAAAAGCCGCCCTAGCATGCTCCTACGCAAAACGGTATGAATGTATATACAGGCATGCGATATGGAAAGCAGTAACACATAGATAGTTTATGGGGTTAGATGCAAGTAATCCTACCCTGTGGGTTCCTGTCTTAGTTTGAAAGGTTCTAGTGCTTTGTACGCGTGACGAGGCTAGTTTTGGCTTAAGGGGGTTCCTCAGGCTAGAGATGTTTTATACCTCTCATCGCTCTGCGTGCAGCAAAGCAATGGTCAAACGGTAATACGTCTCATCATCGTCCAAGGTTGTTGGGCATTCGAGGACCCCGGTCTCCTAGTAAACTGTGCCGGTTACCCAAAACGCCTCAACGGGGCTGATAGAACACCGATGCAAATGCGCGCGTGCTAAAGAATGATTGAGAGAGAGAGAAATGGAACGCCTTTTTGAAAAATGCCTTTTGAAGCTTGGCTCACTTCATTAATCGACACTCGGAAAAAACTACACAAGTGAACAATAGTAAAAGCCCCAGTTCGGAGTGGTCGGATGTAGAATCCTATTACGTTACCATTCCGTTCTTCAGCAGCGCGGAGCGTACTGTTTTGACAGACTTTTAAAATTGTTCATTCATGTATTAATTCCCAAGTGTTGATTAATGTAATGTCCCCAGCGGAGTCGCCACTGTGGGCACACGCCCCAAAAATCCCTACATTTTTGGCCTGTAAAAATCCCGGGTGCGCCCTTCTCGCGGAAAGCGTGGCGAAACGCTTCGCAGATCAGAGAGTCGCCACTCGGGTTTTGCGGAGATTACCCAAGAAACCGTGCTTTTGAATACGTTTGGAATGTGTTTGTTTGAGTTTGAAAAAGGCTTGTAGACTGGTCCGTTATCACCTTTGAAATCTGAGGTTCGGGAGCCAGGTTACGAGAGAGGAAGGGTTTTATGGCACCCCCTCTCGCCCAATCCGGAGATCGGTCTCTACTCAGGCATTTTATAAAACATTTGCATTTCTCTCTTTATTTGATCATTTTCTTAGCCAGTTAGGGCGGGGGAACAGTTAATGGGGATTAAAACTGTAACACATTTGCATTTATGTACAAAAATGTGATGGATGTTTGATGTTTGATCTAAAGCAAGTATAATAGATTGAGAACAAGCTCCTGTGAGTATTTGGAACAAACTGGAACACACTGACCTAGGTGATGCACCCAGGATCGAGCCTATACGCACTGGTCAAACCACTGCATATAGTCATGACCTGCGTGCGCCACGGAAGATCTGGCGTGCGCCGGTAAGCCCACACTCACGGCTCTTGCAAACAACCCTCTGGGCTCTGGAATGGACCAGTGCACACCCAGAGGACAAACCACGCAGCTTATAAAGACAGTAAGATATAGTTACACAGACAGATCAAGGGCTCAAAGGCCACCAAATGGATAAACAAACCCCTTAAACGGTGAGGGGAGAATGATCAAGCCAGGGGCCTAGTTGCCATGCAAGGGCCAGCCACGGGCCAAGGGGCGACTGGCGCACGCAGAGGTACCGTACGCCAGTTGACACAACTTGGCCAATGCTTGGCTTTGCATCATCCGGGCTCTGGAAGGACCAGAAGGCTCCCGAGGCATTCCAAAGCAACAGAAATGAATATTGAATAATATAGCTAAACAGTTCTAAAAGACGGAAACTGGTTTTAGCATGCTTTTAAGGTGATCAGAACATAAATGTAACAAAATAAGGACGATCGGTGATCCCCACGCCAGTTTTGCCATACAGCCATCACTGGCGTACGGCACTAAGTTCTGGCGTGCGCCACCTGATCGTCACACACGGCTTTGAAGCCTTGCCAGCATTAGGGCCAGAGCTGGTATAGATTACCAACCTTGACCCTGCCAGGCCCCCCTCAGGGGTCAGAACAGAAGACAGGAGCAAAAGGTAGTATACCTTTGCTTGTGAGTTTGGAAGTGAGATTGAGCTTGAGCTTAAGGTTTGAGGGTTTGAGAAGTGGGTATGGAGTGTTATGGACTGGACACTATTCTCCTCGCCTTATCTTTCAATGGATGAAAGAGAAAACAAGAGAAAATGAAAGGGAAAGGAGAATGGCCAAGGCTTTTGGCTTCCTTAATGGTGCTAACCCCTTGCAAATGAATGCAAGGGGGGTATTTATGGAGGAGAGAGGGACTGATCAGTTGGGGCACTAAGGCTTGTTTGGTGGCTTAAGGGAGGATGAGAGCCTCCCATGCCTTTAATGCATGGGACTTGGGTTGAAATGTGATGTAGGAGTGGAGGGAACAGGAGGACGGCATCAGCCACCAGAGGACTGCTGGCAGACGCCAGGTGGCACTAAAACTCCCGCGTGTTCAGCTGGGATAAAGTTGATTTGACTGGCTCTGACTGGCGTACGCACCTTGTTAAGTGGCGTGCGCCAGTAACTGGGGATGACTAACACGTGGCGGTGGCTCCAGCGCACGCTAGTCCATCACCAGCGTACTCCAGTAGGGTTTTGCTGAGGCCATTTGGTTCTGGCTTGAAGGCTCGACAAGGAGTTTGGGAGGGTTTGGATGAGGTTCGGGACGCTCAAAGCTCAAACTCACTTGCAAACTCAGGTTGTTCTTGACCATAATCATCATCGGGGAATCAAAAGACCGTAAATAAACTATTCTGGAAAGTCCAAAATAGGGTGTCTACAGTTTGCTTCGTAAACCAAGATCGGGGATATTTCCATGGCTAGGAATATCGTCACGCGATAACGGTTATCATCAAAATAGAGTCGCCACCTAGTTTAAGAAAACTAGGAAAAACAGATAGAGATTCTGGGCACGGGAGCCAAAGGTACAATGAGGGGAAGGTGTTAGGCACCCCTCTCTACCCAATCGTGAGATTGGCCCATAATTGTTCGACATAAGATTACCACATGCTTAATTTAATTCTAAACAAATAACTTGTTTAATTAGCCTTTAAACAGTTAATGGTGAACCGAGACTGTATTGAAAGCATGCATCAGAAAGCAGAAAACAAAATAAGTGTCCCAGAGAATGGATCTCTCGGTCGGTGAATGGATGTCACGGCCGAGGGATCCTTCTGGTTTTATGTATCGCCGGAGGGATTGATTCCCCAGCCGATGTTCTTCCTCACACCAGACCAGACGATTAACAGATAATCAGAAAGCTACAATTAAGTGTAAAAATAGAAAATAAATTGAACCAGATGCCCCTGGGCCTCACCACCTTGATCCCTCAGTTGCTTGATTGCTTCGGATTAGATGGGATTGACTGATTTGCTTCTCGAAAACCCTAGGGTTAGGGTTTGAACTTCGGGGTTTGATCGTCGAATTCGCAGCTGCCTTCAGGAGGATGGGGCTTTTGTAGAGGGGATTTGATAGTGTATATTGACAGAGTATCGTGGCTAGAGAGGGTGTATGAACATATTAATTTCGGAACCCAATGGTTCCTTTATATAGGCATAGGGATGACACACCTCAACCAATCAAAATCGAACGATTGAATTGGAGTTATAAGGCAACACGAACTCCTCATGGTAATCTCCTAACGTAGCCCAAACGCATCGGGATTTGGCTGCTAGGGTTATGTGAACGGATCAAACGATTGACAGAACGTTCTAGAATCTGGAAAATAGACGATCTGGCAGCCGAGGAAATGATTGAGCGGCCGAAGGATAGACCTGGCGGCTGAAGGATCAATCTCTCAGGGAGATTTTCAAGCAACATGTTTCACGGGTGAAAGAATGATGTTGAGGCCGTGTGATCAATGTTACGGCCGATAGATGGATTCTTCTAGGATACTGTATATATGTCTAAAAGGCTACTTGGCTTTGGATTGGGTCCTCTAAGTGGCTAAAAGTTCTTACCAAAAGTCCTAAGGTTCACGAGAAGTCAATTACCAATCACTGTATCCATATCATCATCGGGATGGTCCCCAAGGTTGGACTTGAAATAATCGTTAGGCCAAATTGGGGTGTCTACAAATGCCCCTCTTTGACTGAACTTAGACGGATCGCGAGACATGTTTAAGTAAGAGCGAAAGCTATAAAAGCAACTCAATTTAGTCCAACCACTATTCCAAGGGGGTTTTGAAAAAGGTTTTAGTTATGGTCGGGCCGGGAGGCTGCCTATGTATTTCACAAGGGAAATTCAAACCAACCGTAGTTCGAGAGGGCAATAAAGAAAAATAAAAAAATTTGGAGGGTTAGAAACAGAAGACGTACCTAGGCTAAGCCAGGATTTTGGCAGAGAGTAGTTGAAGGAGCGCGGAGCTGCCGGGAAAATTTTTGCGGAGAGCATCCTTAGTATTTTGGGGAAGATCAATACACGGCGGGTGAGTTGTTTGCTTTTCTTGATCATCCCTACTTTGACTGAGGGGGGCTCGGCAGAGCAGCCTATCCTTGTGAATGAGCTGAAAGGAATTGATGTAATTGGGTGGAATCCAAACCATCTTCTGGAGACGAATCGGATGCCGGTTTTGAGATATAGGGGGGGCACGAGGCCAGTAACTGGAGCACGGAGCGTTGAGATGAGAGAACCGAGGCGCAGAGCCGGTTGCAGTCATGAGGCGAGAGCCTGAGGAGTTTGGAGCTGTGATGAACCACGGCATAGAGCTGGTTGCAATCATTAAGCGAGAGCCTGAGGAGTCAGAGCTTGGAGCTTGATGTGATGAACCGAGGCGTAGAGTCGGTTGTATTTTGAAGGTCTGTGCACAGAGCTTTCCCATCATAAATTTTGGCGTAGAGCCAAAGGATCGAGGTGCGGGACCGATCAACTAAACTGAGGCGCGAAGCTGGTTGATTTGTAGGATTGACCTGTTTCATGAGAGATAGAGATGCAGAACATGTGTATATGATGATAATGGTGGTTAGATGTGAACAGATGATGGTGATGTAATTGATGCAGACTCGATGTGATAATGGTGATGCAATTGATGCTTATGTGCACGGGCCCGTGCATGTGTGTTTGTTTTAAGCGTAGAGCTCCTTTCAAGTTCTGGACTTGAGCATTCGGAGCGTAGAGCTCGAGCATTCGGACGGCAGAATCCCAGCATTCAAAGTACAGGCTTTGAGCATCCAGTACATAGTGGCTGGGCATCCAAGCATAGAGCTTGAGCATTCAAGTGTAGAACTTGAGCAACCAGTACACAGTGGTTGAGCATTTGAAGAACTTCGAGCATTCAAAATGTTGGATTTTGAGCATTCAAGTGTAGAGCTTGAGAACAAACGATATCTTGTTGATTGAGGTGGTGTAGAGCCTACTGAGAATTGTTACGGCGCAGAGCCAGTCGAGATAGTGGGCGTAGAGCCGCTGAGATGGCGAATACGGGTGTAGAGCCGCTGAAATGGTGAATATGGGCGTAGAGCCGCTGAGTGATTGGGCGTAGAGCCACTGAGCTGCTGAGAAGGTGGATTGGGTGTAGAGCCGTTGAGATGGTGAATACGGGCGTAGAGTCGCTAAGATGGTGAATACGGGTGTAGAGCCGCTAAGATGGTGAACACGGGCATAGAGCCGCTGAGTTTGTGGGCGTGGAGCCGCTGATAGTGAGCTTAGAGCTGTCGAGCGATAGTGAGTACGGAGCTACTGAGTATGAGCGTAGAGTCGCTGAGATGACGAATACAGGTGTAGAGCCGCAGAGATAGCGAGAATAGAGCTGTTAAAATGGCGAATATGGGCGTGGAGCCGCTGAGGTGGCGAGCATAGAGCTGCTGGGATGGTGAATATGTGAAGCAGTTGGGGTGGCGAGCGTAGAGCTGCTGAGATGATTAGCTTTGAGTTGCTGAGAAGATAGAGCCTTTGAGTTTCTGAAGCTGCTAGATATGGAGATGTTGGGATGATGGGGCCTGCTGAGATGGTAAGCCTAGAGCAGTTGGGCGAGCTTAGAGCTGCTGCTGATAATGAAGCTGCTAGATGAGCTGAGGGCTGCTAAGTGAGCTTGCTGATACGAAGAGAGAGCTTCCTTGTGCTTGGGCATGCCCCCAAGGCTGACTTTAATCAATGATTTTGTTGGTCAAGGACCCAAAACCTTAATTTGGTGCATCGAGCAGGATCTGCTGCTGTTGTAGGAAACAGATTAGGAGGCCAGGAGTTAGATCACATGGCCGAATAATCGATGTCTCGGCCGGAGGATTGAAGTTTCGGCCGCGTAATCGCTTGATTTCCAGAGCTCTATAAAAGCCGAGCCTTCGGCATTTTATTTTCATTTCACTCTTTCCTTTCTCTCCCTCCTCCTCCATTCTGCTCCGTCACCGAGGACTTTTCATCTTCTCGGCCTTCTTGAGCCCGATCAATGGGCGATGCACGGGAGTGGCCGGTGATCGTGGAGGGAGGCCGCGACGTTCTTGGTCCTGTCTTGACGCTTGATTAGGGACCCTCGCATGGGGAGCTTGCTTCTGTGATGCGGAACTCCTGGGGTGGCGGCTGCGCGCGACATGGTGATTTTTCTGGGTCATGTGGTGTTTCTTCTGCACCGCAGTGCTTCTTTGGTACATGTCGCCCCGGGGGTGTCCTCTCCTTTTTTGCAGCTAGTCTCTGGTGTTTGGACCACCAGAGGATTCGTCATCCTCTTCTCCTTCTTTTTGCTTTTTTGCTTTTCTCCCTGCATAGGTTAGTCCGACAGGAAACTGATGTATAGTTTGTTTTTAGAAAATATGGGATGATTCACCTTATGATGTTAAAGCTTTCGATTTATATGAAATGAAATCTTTTGCCCTGATATGTGATTGCGTATACTACATTTATGTTATTTTACACCGTTTTTGTTTAGTATGAGATTTGTTTTTCGATGAAAATCCGATGAATTGAATAGTTTCGTGGAAGTTCTCTGTAAAACAGTCGTTCTAGCAGTAGAGCCGTCGATTTGGCGGCCGAGGGATCAGTTCGTCTACCTGGTTTTGACTTTGAGTCAACCATGATTTTCATGGCCGGGGAATCGATCCTACGGCAGTTATATCGAAGTGCCGGCCGAGAGACTGACTCAATTAATGTGGATTTAGAATCCGATTCCGACTCGAACTAGGACTCGACCTAGCCTATAAGTACGCGTTCTACGAACTCGGTAGCATTGTCAGCAACAGTTGTGTAGGCAGCATGCCCTTAAAAATGGGAGAAGGATTTCGTTCCTTTCCCAAGGCAATGGGCCCGGATCGAGGGAGCGTGAGCGCAGGTGGCAAGCGCTAAAAAATACAGAGTCGCCACTCGGGTTTGAAGGTCCGACACCCAAGGAACCGTATTTCGAAGCACCTGCCGCGCTGTTTGATTTGAAAAAGTGAAAGCACCAGTCCGTCATAACCATATCTGGGTTCGGGAGCCAGGTTACGAGAGGGGAAGGGTTTTAAGGCACCCCTCTCGCCCAATCCGGAGATCGGTCTCTACTTAGGCATTTTGAAAACGTTGCGATTCTTCTTTTATGAATCGATTTTTAGCCAGTTAGGGCGGGGGAACAGTTAATCGGGATTAAAACTGTAACACGTTTGCAGGATGTGATTAATATAGCATGGATGGATGAAATAACAAATACTAAATGGAATAAAGTTGAAATTATTGACCAAGCATCAAAACAGTGCCTGGTATGGAGATATCACAAGCAGTGGCCAACTTGCATGCATGGATCAAACTGCATGCAAGTGCACCATCGCGCGATACTTCCATACACTCGCGCGAGGGTTAATGCTTCACCAACAGTTTGAACTTTATCCCCTTCTGGGCTCTGGAAGGACAAGTGCACACCCAGGGGCAAACCAAGCAGTTTATATGTATTGGAAAGTAAATAATTATTACAAAACAGACTGGAATGAAATTGAAAATACAACCCCTAAACAATGGGGGGGAAATAAGCAGAGGCCTAAAGCCTAGTTGCCCATGCAAGGGCAGTTTCTGGAAATCAAAGAATCATCGCGCGACAGAGTGGAACACTCGTGCGATGCTCCTGACTGGACTTCCAGGAATTGCTTTGCATGCTTGGGGCTCTGAGACATATTCAGGAGCATCCCAAGGGCATTCCAAGTCAAATGAAATTGCAAACTAAGCTATTGTATGTATTTTAGCATGCATCACAGTGATCTGTATAAAAAATAAAACTATATAACAGCCATGAACATGAATAAGACAAGAAATGGCTAGCATCCCTTCCCCACGTGGACCAATCTCTTGCTGACAGAACTGTTGCGCGAGTGTTCGGGTCCATCGCGCGAGGGTTTGCTAGGCCACGGCTTTTGAAATCTTGCTAGCTTTAGGGCCAGGACTGGTATTGATTACCAGCCTTGGCCCTGCCAGCCCCCCCCCAGGGATCATAACAGAGAGCAGAACAAAGATAAGCTATACCTTTGGTCTTTTGAGTTTGAATGGGTGTTTGAGCTTTGAATTGAGGTTGAGGTTGAGGTTGAGGTTGAATGAGGTGTTTGATTTGAAGAAGAACAAGCTATGTTCTTAGGGTGTCTTTGTATCTCTTTTATTAGTTTAAAAGAGTACAAAGAGATGACCCTTTGAATGCCAAATTTTGTTAACCCTTTGAAAGATGAACAATGGGGGCTATTTATAGGAGGAGAGGTGAATCTGGTTAGAGCCAGAAGAGGAACTCAGCCAGCCACGAGGCCTGGCTGAGGTTGCATTGGTGGCCAAGTTTCTGCCTCTGGAAAAGTAGGTGGGGAACTGACCATCGCGCGATGGTTCCAAACTGTCGCGCGAGGGTGCTCCCGGGCGCGCGATGGTTGCGCCCTGGCGCGCGACGGTCAACGGTCAAACTTTGACTTTGACCATCGCGCGAGGGTTCCAAACTGTCGCGCGACGGTGCGCCCGGGCGCGCGATGGTTGCGCCCTGGCGCAGGATGATTGCGCCTTGGCGCGCATCAGTAGGGTTTTTGGCTTTTGGAAGTGGCTTAGGCTAGGTTAGGTTCAAGGGTTTTTCAAACACTCAAAGCTCAAACACTTGACATTCCCAGGGTGTTCTTGATCCGTTTCATCATCGGGGAATCAAATACCGTAAGTAAACTAATCTGGAAGTCCATATTGGGGTGTCTACAGTAGCCCCCCTTTGACGGCACTTGGAGCACCATCGACTTGGTACAAGTAACGTAAAAGGTTTCTAGACACCCCTCAAGGCAATCCAGAGCATAACATACTAGTAAAGTAGACAAGCATACTTACAGAACCTGATTGGTTGAATGGACGGACGGACCGTCGCTGTGGATGAATGTAGAAATGGACGAATGCATCGCCGCTTGTTGATCAAATTTGGACAGGATAGGCTGCCGCTGCAGATGTGGACGGGACAGGTCGTCGTTGCTGGGGGATCAAGCTATCCTCGGCACAAAGTATTCCAACAAACACGGGTAGGTCGTGTCAGGCAGGTTGAATTCCATCTGTAGGGAATCAGAGCCAATCTCCTTATCAAAGACCATCCGAGACAGAGCAATAAGGCTGCTGGACGATGCACTTGCGGCTAGATTGAAGGTGATTGTCGTTCGGAAAGGGCCAAGGCGGACTCTCCTGGGGAACAATCAGTTGCGGATGAACGGACCATCGAACGATGTTCTGGTCGTTGTTTGTGGATTTGACAGGACCGGCTGTTGTGAAGGCGGACAGAGAGATCAATGTGCCGAATGATCAGACCGTTGAGGAACTGGATGGAAGGATCATCAGTATAAATGATCGAACCGTTGCAATCGTTGAAGTCTGGATGGGAGGATCATCAGTATAAATGATCGAACCGTTGCAGACAGGATGGAAAGATCATCAGTATAAATGATCAAACCGTTGAAAACATTTGACGGGACCGGTTGTCGTTGATTTGATTTGAAGTGACGACATGGCTGATCGTCGGCGATGACATGGCTGATCATCGTTGATTTGATTTAAAGGGACGACATGGCTGATCGTCAGCGACGACATGGCCGATCATCGTTGATTTGATTTGAAGTGACGACATGGCTGATCGTTGGCGATGACATGGCTGATCATCGTTGATTTGATTTGAAGTGACGACATGGCTGATCGTCGGCGATGACATGGCTGATCATCGTTGATTTGATTTGAAGGGACGACATGGCTGATCATCGTTGATTTGATTTGAAGTGACGACATGGCTGATCGTCGGCGATGACATGGCTGATCGTCGGCGATGACATGGCTGATCGTCGTTGATTTGATTTGAAATGACGACATGGCTGATCGTCGGCGATGACATGGCTGATCTTCGTTGATTTGATTTGAAGGGACGACATGGCTGATCGTCAGCGATGACACGGCTGATCATCGTTGATTTGATTTGAAGTGACGACATGGCTGATCGTCGGCGATGACATGGCTGATCATCGTTGATTTGATTTGAAGTGACGACATGGCTGATCGTCGGCGATGACATGGCTGATCATCGTTGATTTGATTTGAAGTGACGACATGGCTGATCGTCGATGATGACATGGCTGATCATCGTTGATTTGATTTGAAGGGACGACATGGCTGATCGTCGGCGATGACATGGTTGATCATCGTTGACTTGATTTGAAGTGACGACATGGCTGATCGTCGGCGATGACATGGCTGATCGTCGGCGATGACATGGCTGATCATCGTTGATTTGATTTGAAGGGACGACATGGCTGATCGTCGGCGATGACATGGCTGATCATCGTTGATTTGATTTGAAGTGACGACATGGCTGATCGTCGGCGATGACATGGCTGATCATCGTTGATTTGATTTGAAGTATCCCAAGGAGAGATTACCCTTGAAAATAGCATGGATATTGACAAGATGGACTGCTGCTGGGGAAATAATTACGGCCGTGGACCGATAGACCATCGCTGCTGGGGATCAAACTATCCTCGGCACAAAGAAATCCAACAATCACGGGTAGGTTGCGTCAGGGAGGCTAATTTCCATCTGTCGGGAATCTGAGCCAATTTCCTTATCAGGGACCATCCGAGACAGAGCAATAAGACTGCTGGAAAGATGTACTGAAAGCTGGACTGAAATAGAGGCAGCCATCCGGGACGGGCGAACCGTCGTTAGAGACTGCTTGGAGTGGGACAAAGAGGCTGTGTGCTTGCCATCTGCCATGAAGAAATGGATAGGGAGAACGGCATGTGGCACCCCCCATTTGCAATTGCACTATCCTAGAGCAGCGGCTCCGGCTCCAGTTTCAGTAGTGACTAGATTCCAGGCATGCACCCCCAAAATCCAAGCTACTTGCTGCTTTCGATGCTGGATGAGCATGCTTTGGCATTTGATAGATTTTTCCTGTTTTCTACAGTTGATATACAATATGCAACGATATGTATGGAATGCACAAATTGAAAATGTAGACACAAGCTAAGGGCGGCTCCTAGGAGGACAACGTTGCTTAAGGACTACCACTGAGCTTCCTTACTTTACTGTCTTCTGCTTTTGAGTTTTGGGTTTGCGTGCCAAAATGGAGGGGCGTTGAGCGGGCTGGCTGTGCCCCCAGGTGACATGTAGTAGCGGCATTGGGCTTGCGTGCCCTTCCTTTGATGCTTGGACAGACGTGCCCCATAGATATGATTTGCTTGGCCTTGGGCTAACATGTTCTTGCTGTTCACGAGATTCCACTGCTTGGATGAGAGATGCTAGGGTAGCAATGTAAAAATTGCATTTTTCAGTTCATTGACTCTCTTTTTAGAAAGAGCGCATAAACCCATCACTAATATCTAATGTGCATTGACAAGCGAACTGAGTCAACAAATAGACACATGTATATGTACAAGTATATACTGTCTAGCTCGAAAGAAAGAAGAGTCCCAGGATGCGACACGGACTCCTAGACACACGAAATAATGAAATTTTGGGTATTAATAGGCCAAAATCCAAAACATCCCTGGAAAAAAATAAAACTGACACTTGCGTAAGGTCAAATAGATGTACAGTGACCTACACGGACAAACAAAACGGAGAAGAAAGCCTCGGAATGGGCAATAGACCGAAAAACTAGAAAAATGTCGCAAAGATGGACAAAAGACGCAAAGGATGACTCATACAGGCCCGGACTGAAACCGACACCCCCGCACAGTCACAATAGGCACACATGACTTGCACGGCATAGAAAACTTGGCAAGAGCCCTTAAAACCAATTTCGAGGCACTGAAACCTTGGTCTTGACTTGAAATACCCCTCGGGGGTTCAAAATCATTGTTAGGCGCGATGGCTGCCAACTGCTGTCTGCTGCAGGAATTGAAGAAGTGCGCGCAGGTTTGAGACCAACGCGCATCACTTTGAACAAGCATGCGTAACTGAAAAGCTCGTGCAGCTGCTTAACTTAGACTTCGCTGAACTCAGAATAAACTGCGGGTCCGCTGGACCTCGCAAGCATTTCGTTCTGTTTTTTATGCTTATATTTTCTTTTCTTTTCTTCTTTTTTTTTTTTTAAAGCTTTTGCTCAGCTTTGAAATTGAAATAGTAGTTTGAAATAAGATTGAAAGATGAAAGGATTCCCCCCTTCTGGTTCTCCAATGAAGCTAGTCTTGATCCTCGATCCTCTTTGACCTTTGATGTGGACCCAAAATGACAACCATGGATCCAAGTTGATAGAATATGACCGAGTCTTAATGAGAGACTGCCTACATATCCCATTTTGGGGAATCAGATCAAAACGTAGTTCGGGCCAAGGGTTAACTCTCGAGTATTTACCTCTCCTTTTACGCTCTAACTTTTGCCTAGAACCGCCCATTCGGGTCTTCGGTCTAGCGAGCTTTGATTGATTGCCTATTCATTTTTGCCTAAACCACCTTCATAGGTTTTAGTCTAGCAGGCTGCTCTATCTTTTGCTTGGAACCACCCACCCTTGGGGTTTTCAGCCCAACGAGCTTCTCTCAGGGAAAAACGGCTTTGAAATTGATCCAGGTTGTATTGAATTTGTTGTCGTTGAGGTCGAAGACCTTTGGCTGCAGCCCTAGATACAATGGCTTTGATGACACAGGGTCAAGAGTGTTCCGGTTGAGATGCCTTGCTCCGGGCCATTTTGCACACTTTCTCATTTGTATTTGGCAGAACGCCACTGTTGTTGCTTTTGAACAAGGTACGAGGCCCGGAGCCTTCTGAGCTTCTGCTTTTTGGATTGGCTCCCGGTAGCAGGGGATTTGATGCATTCTTCATCTCAGGATCAACGCAAGGCATGACTTGATGAGACCATGCCAAGATGTCGATGAATTCTTCGAGCCTGTCTGACCGGGCGCAATGCTCCTCTGGGAACAGCTTTGAACCAAATTTGAACCATTGGGAGGTTATACTTGTCTTTCAAGTTTATTTGAAAATACTTCTTCTTTTAATAGGCTGAGCATGCCTTTTCGTCTTCCCTTTCGGCGAGGGAACACATTTCCTTTGTAATGATCCCATCGAAATCTATCCCTTCGTCATCAGGGTCGACACAGTTTATATAAAAGCCAGCGAAGTACTTAGAAGCAAGATAAAGCATATCATAAGAATCCTCGGGGTTTGCCAAGTACAACAGACTCGAAACTTGAAACAAAAGCTACGACGTGGAGGGCCAAGAGGCACAACCTCCGACTCAGAGCTAGACTAGACGAACACTAAAGACTCCGTGTTAGACTCAGACAAATCGCCAATGCAAACTAGACGCGATTTTGAAAATGCAATTGTTAAAAGCCACCTATAGCTTTCACAAAAAGAGGTAGGAACCAGCAGGGGTCAGACCCAAGCAACAGCACTTCGGCCCCTTCAGCTTCTTCGACCAAACCTACTCGGTGCTCTTTTGATCAATGGACCTCAGCTGGTCAGTCCACTCCTTTGCAAGCCCCTCATCACTATCAAACCAGATGTCGGCAGAGAAAGTCCCAATCGCACAACCAGCAGCCAGCAGGCTGTCCTCGGGCTCGGACGGAATAGGTACAGTCGGCTTGGAGCTCGGGTTGATTTGAGTAGAGTTGATTGATATATGACCAACTAGAGGGTCAGACTCGTGTTGAGGCAAGGAGTCGGAAATGACGTTGGGCTTTGGTGGAACTTGAATCGTGCCATTGTCAATAAGATCTTGTATCTCGTGTCGGAGACGATAGCACTCGTCTGTGAGATGGCCAGGCATTTGGTGGAAGGCACAGCAATGGTTGGCATTGCAGTTGACTGGTAAGACTTTGGATGGGGAAGTTGGGGTCAAAGGCTTGAGATGCCCGGATTGGAAAAGCTTCTCCATTACTACAGATAGAGGTGCCTCGAAGACAGAGAAACTCCGAGGTTGGGCTCGGGCTCGGGAGCTTTAAGCGTTTTGAACCTGATTGATATCGGCTGTTAATGGAGGTGGAGTTGTGATGATACCACAATCGACGAGATCTTGAACAACATGTCGAAGCCGGAAACAGGCATTGGTAGAATGGCCAGGCATTTGATGGTAGGTACAATAGAGATTATACTTGAAGTTGGGTGATGGATTTTTGGGTAGAGGAGTTGGATTGAGGGGCTTGATGGAACCAGCATCGAGTAGCTTCTCATAAATTGAGGCCAAAGGCGTAGAGAAACATGAGAAAGTCCTTGGCGGGTTTCGGCAAGTGAATTGAGAATCCAAAGCGGAACCCTTGTTTGCTTTGTTGTCGCAACACATTGCCTCATCAACAGGATGCACTCTTTTGCCTTCGGGGCTGAGCATGTCCTCCCCTTTGGCAAAGGCTTTGAACAAGGAATCAACATCCTCCTTCGAGTGAGTCCTAGCTTCATGAAACTCAGCTAGGTCTTTGAACATGTCTCCTAAGCACAGCTTGATTCCAACCGTTGGAGGGTGGCAGGCTTGGGAAGGTTCCTTGACTAGCCCCATATCTGGTTGCGGGGCTGTGGAAGTAACAAGGCCAACGAGTCCCTGGACCATAATCATCTGTTTGTCCATCTTGTGACCCAATTCCTCTACAGCTTTTCTGAGCTCAGCCAGCTCCATTTGTACTGCCATACTGAATTGATGAACGATGTAGAGACTCGCAAACTTGTTTTAATTTCGGAAATCATTTATTCCGTTAAGTAAATATATCGTTAGTAAAATCGCCCGTATGTTGCGGGGTGTACGGAGATACGTATTCGGGTGTGTATCGGACTCTTGGAGGATGGTAAAATGTTAGTTTTGATGTTGTATTGATGTTTGGAAGTGTTGGTACCAAGCCGGGTTTGTTTCGGTGTCCGTGGAAAAAAATTCCTTTTTCTGCCCTTCATGAACCGGTACAGCTTTTCCCCGTACCGGTACATGGTGTCCAGAAGTTGTGCTTTCTGACAGTTTGAAGGTTCATGAACCGGTACAGCTTTTCCCCGTACCGGTACATGGTCTGTTTTCTGCACTTTTTCAACACGCTTTTTGGACCTCTATAAATACCTCCTTTTTGGCATTTCTCACTCCAAACCCACGAAAAACACTTGGAAACACCCCCTCTCACCCATCTCACTCCAATCTCACCCAAGATCCTTGATTTCAAGTTCAAATCTTCAAGATCCAAGGGTTTTCTTCCTCAAAATCACAAGATTCTTGCATTTGGTGAACCAAGGGTGAGTTCTATGTACTTGTTCTCACTCCTAGAGGCTTACCCACGTTTTTTTTCTCTCTCCTCTCGATTATTGGTTGATCTTCGTTTGTTCTTCGTGTTTGTGGACTTTATTCACTCTAGATCTTGTACCCAAGCTCGGGTGAGGCTTGTTTTTGAAGGATTCGAGTGTTTGGCTCTCAATAGACCTAGGGTTTTGCTCAAAACCCACTTCGGTAGGGATTTATCTCATTCTCTACATGTTCTAAGTTGATTAAGTATGTTTTGGGTGTTTGAATGCTACTTATTGTTGAATTGAGTGAATGTGGCTTGGTGATTGCATATTCCATTGAAAATGGGCACAATAGTCTTGATTGTTATGGTTTATGAGCTTGTTGTAACGTATTTGATAATGTCCGTATGCGTTAAATGTGGTTAAGGCACCGGTCTTGATTGTGGTGATAATAGAGTCGTCGTTGTGAGATGAATGTGAAGTATATTGTGACGCAAGGGGTGGGAACACAAGAATCGCAAGGGGTGGATTATATTGTGACGCAAGGGGTGGAAACACAACTCGCAAGGGGTGGAGATGGGTTGGAGGATGTGTGTGTGTGTGAATGTGTGTGGGATTTGGCATATTACTTGAAAAGATATTGACGTGCATTGTTTGGACCGTGTTAGTTAATTCAATTCATCGCATTCATGCTTGCCATCTTACTACATATAGATTTTGTAGAGAATTTCCTACTGGGCTCTAGTAGCTCAACAAAATCCTTCTTTTCAGGTTTAAACGCCGGTCAGTAGCGAGCATGTTTCGAGCATAGTGACATGAAGACCCCCTTTTGGAAGCTAAATATATCTTAGTTACGTAACCATCTTTGTAATGACTCCTTCTGATTAAAGATGGCTCTGTAACTAATCTTGCTCTTGTACTATCTTTTGGTAACGGTTTGTAATAGTCTAAACGTTCCGTACTCGTAATTAGTTTGATTGAGCCTCGGAGCCAAGGTTGTTATTTATGTAAACTTGGGGACTTTGTTTGTAGTTAAACAGGTAGAAACTCTCTTTTGGAATATTATTTACTTAATGCGAGGACTTTTATTGAAATGGTTATTTATTTATGTTTAAAAATCGAGGGCGTGACAAACGAGGTAGGTGATATGACCCTGGAAGCAAAGGTGTAACAGCCCCGGCAGATGTTCCCAGGCAGGTTTGGCTCTTCTTTTCGGTACTCTCCGACGATGCAATGGCCCGAAGCTTCGACAGTAAAGTAATGAAAGCTCAGTGATGCCCTTTCAGCAGTTTATTGAAAGAATTGAAAGAATGAATATGCAGAGATCATCGTCGTCAGTGTCACCCCTAGACTCTAGAAATAGAGACGAGTCTGTCTCATGATGTTCGGACGCTGCCAAAATCCTCAGATATTTTTTTTTCGAGGGTGTATCCTTTGAATAGATCAAACTGATCCTAAGAGATGTCAAAACAGACTAAGTCTTCGACTAGTCCCTTTCCGAAGATTCAACTTTGAATTAGAAATAACTCGACATTGATGGCGTGACACCTTTAACGGGGTGGCGTGAGTGACAACGCGCTTTGGCCGGGGCGGTGTACGTGCGAAGCACGATAACCAAGATGATATCAACATCACGACATCAACGCTTTATGGTTCCTTATTTTTTGTTGAAACCTCAATCGGGCATGAGCCGAGGACTTAATAAGGTTTGATTTCTCAAAGTCTCGCTGATCTAAGGACTTTTTGAAAAATTAACAACGTGCACCATCGAGATGCACGACTCTTCATCGGGTTATAGCAGCGTCCTAGTAAGCATAAGACAGGCTCGAAAAAGTGACAATCCTAGAAGCCGCCCTAAACATGCTCCTACGCAGAACAAAATGCATGCATGCATGTACAGAACCAGAGACGAGTTTGCCTCACAAGTTTCAGACGTTGCCGGAATCCTCAGAATTCTTTTCGGCGATGTGTCCCTGAGTAGATCGACAGATCCTAAAAGATGTCAAAACAGACTAAATCTTTGGCTAGTCCCTTTTGAAGATTCGATTTTGAACTCGGAACAACTCGGCATTGATGTCATGGCACCTTAACCTTGAACACGGCGGTGTATAGTGACAACGCACTTCAACCTGGGTGGCGCCAGTGACACGGCATCATTACCTTGTTGTTTCCTTATTGTTGGTTGAATCCTTAAACGGGCATGAGCCAAGGACTTAGTAAATTTTGATTTCTCAAAGTCTCATTGAACTAAGGACTTTGCGATTGATAACGAACATTCGACAGAATGAACGACTCCTCATCGGGCCCAACAACGTCTTAGACAGCGCAAGACAAACTCGAAAGACAAAACAGCCTTAAGCATGCTCTTATGCAAAACAGTGCATGCGATAGGGAAAGCAGTAACACATAGGCAGTTACGGGGTTAGATGCAAATAGATCTTACCCTATGGGTACCTGTCCTAGTTTGAAGAGTTCTAGTGCTTTGTATATGCAAAGGCTGGTTTTGGCTTGTAACAGGTTCCTCGGACTAAGGCCACAGATATACCTCCCGTTGCCCGCAATACGCAGAGCAACAGTTGAACGGTAGCATGACCTATCATCATCGAAGGTTGTTGGTCATTTGGGGTCCCCGGGCTCCGGTAAACCGTGCCGGATTGCCAAAACAATCCAACGAGGCTTATCCCACATCGATGCAAATGAGATTCTAGAATTGATTAAGAGAAGAAGAATCGCAAAATCGCAAAATGCCCTTTCAAATTTGGCTCACTTTATTTAGTCCATCTTTAGAGGAAACTACGCAAGCGAACAATCGAAAAAGCTCCAGATTAGAATGGCCGAACACGAGGTCCTGTTAAATCACCATTCCAACCTTCGGCAGCACGAAGCTCGCCATTTTGACAGACTTTTAAGGGATTGTTCACAAGCGTATTAAACTCTAAGTATGAATTAATATTGGTTCGATCATCCCCAGCAGAGTAGCCATTGTGGGCAGCATGCCTTTAAAAATGGGAGAAGGATTCCGTTCCTTTCCCAAGGCAATGGGCCCGGATCGAGGGAGCGCGAGCGCAGGTGGCAAGCGCTCAAAAATACAGAGTCGCCACTCGGGTTTGAAGGTTCGACACCCAAGGAACCGTATTTCGAAGCACCTGCCGCGCTGTTTTATTTGAAAAAGTGAAAGCACCAGTCCGTCATAACCATATATGGGTTCGGGAGCCAGGTTACGAGAGGGGAAGGGTTTTAAGGCACCCCTCTCGCCCAATCCGGAGATCGGTCTCTACTTAGGCATTTTGAAAACGTTGCGATTCTTCTTTTATGAATCGATTTTTAGCCAGTTAGGGCGGGGGAACAGTTAATCGGGATTAAAACTGTAACACGTTTGCAGGATGTGATTAATATAGCATGGATGGATGAAATAACAAATAATAAATGGAATAAAGTTCAAATTATTGACCAAGCATCAAAACAGTGCTTGGTATGGAGATATCACAAGCAGTGGCCAACTTGCATGCATGGATCAAACTGCATGCAAGTGCACCATCGCGCGATACTTCCATACACTCGCGCGAGGGTTAATGCTTCACCAACAGTTTGAACTTTATCCCCTTCTGGGCTCTGGAAGGACCAGTGCACACCCAGGGGGCAAACCAAGCAATTTATATGTATTGGAAAGTAAATAATTATTACAAAACAGACTGGAATGAAATTGAAAATACGACCCCTAAACAATGGGGGGGAAATAAGCAGAGGCCTAAAGCCTAGTTGCCAATGCAAGGGCAGTTTCTGGAAATCAAAGAATCATCGCGCGACAGAGTGGAACACTCGTGCGATGCTCCTGACTGGACTTCCAGGAATTGCTTTGCATGCTTGGGGCTCTGAGACATATTCAGGAGCATCCCAAGGGCATTCCAAGGAAATTGCAAACTAAGCTATTGTATGTATTTTAGCATGCATCACAGTGATCTGTATCAAAAATAAAACTATATAACAGCCATGAACATGAATAAGACAAGAAATGGCTAGCATCCCTTCCCCACGTGGACCAATCTCTTGCTGACAGAACTGTCGCGCGAGTGTTCGGGTCCATCGCGCGAGTGTTCGGGTCCATCGCGCGAGTGTTCGGGTCCATCGCGCGAGTGTTCGGTCACGATCTTTTGAGTCAATCCTTTGTCGGTCCGTCCCGTCTTTTGATGTCAAACCTCTTGAGTCGAAATTGTGATAATAAACTTACGTTTTGTGATAATCCCTTAACTTGGAATTGTTTTTCACCATCAATTGAGAATTCAAAACACGAGGTATTTTGCCCTTGCGAGAAGAAGAATTTCATGAAATCACTCCCTGACGCCATCAAGAAGCAACGCCTTGGCATGAGAAAAAGCTCGCTAGATCAAAACCTCAAAATATGATCTAGGCAAAAGTTAGAGCACACAAATCCCTTAAACTTGCATCTAGGATCCAGTTATCGAGTTGTGCAATTCAAAATGAAGAAAGGCATTCTTTTCTTTTATCACACGCTTGAAGATATATATCCATTGATAACCCCCTTTGAGCCTAAATCAATTTCTTTGAAAGAACACAGCTAGGCAGCTATCCCCCACACCGGGGTAAAATGAGGAGGACAAATGTGCCAAACACCTGGTTATCATCGGCGCATCAGAATTCAAAGCGTGAAAGCGCCAAATGCACACGCACATTGAGGTGCAAAGCATTGAAGAAAAATTGGAGAAAGCGCAAGATCAATGAGAATGTCAAACACATCGGCACAACAAAGTTCGAAGCAAATAAGGCGCCCGTCAAAAGCAAAAGGACAAAAATATTCAAGATGGCTGCTAGCTCTCGAAACCCAAGGAAAATGAAAATTTTGAGCCTATTATCCTTTCTTTGTTAAGCCAAAACCGTGGCCACATTACAACCCGAATAAAGTCCTGTCAGATTGAAAAACACAACTTGATAACAGAAATCCTGGACAATAGGAGAAAACAAGAAGAAGTGCCAAGGCATTTTCTAAATCCATGGGTTGTCGTCAGCAACCTGGAGCATGATTTCTAAAAAAAGTCCTCGTGTTTTGCCAAAACATTTCAAAGCCTCGAATGGGAAAATCATCAAAACTTGATTTTATCATGACAATTTCAAACATTAAATTCTCAAATAATCAAACTCCTCGTCCAGTCAAGGTCTTCGTTAAGAGTCAGTCCTCTGATGAAAGGTCTTTCTTGTCCTTTGAGTCGTTTGGGCCTTGTCCAAATTCACACAAGGTCATTAAGGTCCCAACTTGCGAAAGAAACTCCAATACGTGGAAGAACCCGCACTTGTGCTCATGACAAAACTTGTTGCCGAAACTATCAATGGAATCAAGGAAAAGATATCAGAACTAAGGTCTGTTACTCACTGGGGCAAATTAGCCCAATGTCATCAATCACTGCAAGCGTACAACCAACCTCAAGACTGGGGCATGAATGCTCGGAACCCAAGCCCTGATTAAGGCCAAACTCAAACCAGCTCTAGCTCAAACCCAATTTCCATCCAAAGACGAACTCCATCCCAAATCCCAAGGTCCTGAAGATACCGGTCCGCTGGCCAAAAACAGTAAAGCAGAAGGGATACTCGGACATGTCCATTGTTGTTTTTCAAAACTAAAAATCATCAGTGTTGTCAAAAGTCGAAACGCGGGTCTCCAAATTCAAGCTTCTTCCAAAATTCAAGCTTCCTTAAAAATTCAAGCTTCCTTCAAAATTCAAGCTTCCTTCAAAATTCAAGCTTCTTCCAAAAAATTCAAGCTTTTCAGATTCAAGCTTCCTTCAAGCTTCCTCCAAAATTCAAGCTTCTTCCAAAAATTCAAGCTTCCTTCAAGCTTCCTCCAAAATTCAAGCTTCTTCCAAAAAATTCAAGCTTTTCAAATTCAAGCTTCCTTCAAAATTCAAGCTTCTTCCAAAAAATTCAAGCTTTTCAGATTCAAGCTTCCTTCAAGCTTCCTCCAAAATTCAAGCTTCTTCCAAAAAATTCAAGCTTTTCAGATTCAAGCTTCCTTCAAGCTTCCTCCAAAATTCAAGCTTCTTCCAAAAAATTCAAGCTTTTCAGATTCAAGCTTCCTTCAAGCTTCCTCCAAAATTCAAGCTTCTTCTAAAAATTCAAGCTTTTCAGATTCAAGCTTCCTTCGGCACCTTTCATCCCCGGTTTCCTCCAGGTCAACCGCCGCCATAGATTTGGCGCTGTCCTGAGGGACTTCTTTCTATCATTTGCTTGCACGTCTGCATGTCTGCATGTTTGCATTTGCCCCAAAGAACTATGCTGGTCTGATCCTTGCAGAAAAGGGTACGTAGGCAGTCTGAAAAGACGCGACCACATGCATCAAAGGTTTGTATCTTTACTTGCATTTGATTTTTAATTGAGGATTTGATTTGGCTTGAATTGGGCTGTCTCAATCTTTGGACGGCACTCGTAGCTAGATAGGATGCTGAGCGTCGCCCAAAGAGGGGCAACTGTAGACACCCCAATTTGGACTTTTCAAAATTCCTTGATTTGTGGCCCGAAGGCTCCCCGATGATGACTTTGGATTGAAACAAGCCTGGTACCGATCGGAACTTTGCTCCTTGAAAGATTTGAAGAGGGATTAAAAATGGTTAAAAACATTTCCAAGCGCTTGGGAGCAATCCCAAGCGCTCAAAACTGTTTCACAAAACCTCTGGCCTGGCTCTTTCTCGAGCGCTCGAGAGTGAGGTCCCAAGCGCTCGGGAGTGATCCCAAGCGCTCGAGACTATTCTGTTGCCCAATGAATGGCAGTATCACCCACTCACCTTGCAACTCATGATTATAACCACCTTGAGCCCGCCGATGGCTCGGTCCACACTCAACCTCTGGTGGAAGATATTCAGGCCAAAGATTTTCCTATTTAAAAATGTTTTATCAAAACCATTTGATTTTCAAAAACCATTTGAGGTCTTGGCCTATAAATATAACTGGTTTTTCAGCCGAAAGGAGACCACGAAAATCCATCCCTGAAGAGCCCCCTTACTCTCTGCTCTCTGCTCTCTCTCTCTCTCTCTCTCTCTCTCTAGCCAAAAACCAAAAATCTCCAAACTCCAAAAGTTTTGCAAATCACCAAGGAAAAGGGCAAGAAATCCAGAATACCCTTCTGATTTCTTGCACTCTCCTCTCTTCATCCACACTACAAAGGCACACCAAGGAGCAAGGTTCAAGGAAAAGGTATAAAACTTTACCTTTGGTCACCACTAAAGGGCTTTTCATCCCTTCTGAGGGGGGTCTCTCAGCCTGACCCAGTCTTCAATACTGGGTGCATGGTTGGGAGACCCTAGTGTAAAAACAAGAGCAATGAGGCACAAGAAAATGTTTTCACAAAACCCTCACTGGAACCACTCCCAAGCGCTCGAGAGTACTCCTGAGCGCTCGGGACGGTTCCCAATTTCATGCATGCCCCCTTTGTGACGCAATAGGTTGGGAATGATGTAAGGTATTAAAAGAATTGGTTTTGTTTTGGCATGCATGCCCAGAAAATGGTTTTTCCCCTAAAAACATAAACATTTTCTCACAAGTTTTCACGTGTGAACAAGGCTTCTCTCTTTCAAAGTTAAAAGAGGTTCTCCTCTTGGGAAATGCCAAAACAAGGGCCTTTGCATGTCAAAATCAGTACCATTTCCTGTTTGAGAGTAAGCTGGTATGCGGCTCACTCCCAAGCGCTCCGAACCATTCCAGAGCGCTCGGGAGTGCATGCATGCCATTGCTTCCCATTTCCCAGTCTGCTGTGTCATCTGGTCTCTGCATGCTTTAGTGTGGCCTGTTGCCCTTTTAAATTCATAGATTTAGCTTTGTTAAGGCAGGGACGCAAGATTTGAAAGATTGAGGGCTTAGCTCAGTCTTCCAAGTCCTCTGCTGAGCCAGTAGTATAATTAATATCATTTCAGTTCCTATTTTAGCATTGCATTCTGTCTGTGCTAACAAAGCTTGCAGGTTGGGTATCAGAACTCCCAAGCGCTCGGGACCTCTCTCGAGCGCTCGAGAGTGAAGTCAGTGACAGATCCTCAGTTTCTGTGATCATGCATTTTGCTCACTTCCATTTAATCATCCATTGTACACCAGCACATGCATGCAATTCTTACCTGTTATAACTGTGGATACTTGCTAAATGATCTAATGAAACAAAATCCCTTTGAAAAATCCCACAAGCGTTTAGTAGAGACCGATTTCGAATCGGGCGAGGGGGGTGCCGTAAAACCCTTCCCCCCTCGTAACATGGCTTCTGAACCCTTGAAACTGATCTCTGGTCTTCAATTCAAATCAATTGGTTTTCCAAACAAAACGGTTTCTCGGGTGATATACCGCAAATCCGGGTGGCGACTCTTCAAACGGCGTATTTCTCTCTTCAAAGCGGCGGGAAATATATTAAAAGCCAAAAACCCTTCTTGTGTTTTTTTCGGGCTGGTAGCCCACAGTGGCGACTCTGTTGGGGACTGTTTAATTGATACTTGAGAAAAAAATTGGTTTGTTGATAAAACGGCCCGCTTTTCTTGAATATCAATTAAACTTGTGAGCCAAGCTTGAAAAAAACGTTTGTGGGATTTTCAAAAGGATTTTGTTTCATTGTTTATTTCTTGTATATATCTTGTGCAGCCCCGCTGTTGTGTTTCGGCAATCCTACCCGGCTTGCCGGTGATGGGGAATCCCGGAATGCTCAGCAACCCTCGACCGTGATGAGTCATCCCTACCGTTTGTACCATTATTGGGTGTACGCTCAATAGTGGGAGGTATACTTTGACTCTAGTCCGGGGAACCCACTTCAAACCAAAACCGGCCCTCTATACGTGTGTAGAAAGCAATAGAACCTTCCAAACTAGGACAGGGACCCGCGGGGTAGGACTATATGTTATATCCTGTCTACATGTTACTGCTTTCTGCATCTCACCGTGCATGTCATGCCGTTATGCTGTCCGTTCAATTTCGAGTCCTGCGCTTTTAATCTCGCTCGCACGGTCTGTAGAAGGTTGCCGAAGCCCGATGATGAGTCGTGCACCCTGGTGTACGTTGTCTAAACTACATGAGTCCTTAGAACAAGGAGACTTTGGGAAATCAGGATGTTACTAAGTCCTTGACTAATGCCTAATCGAAATTTCAACGGAGAATAAGGATTAACAAAGGAACCGGCGCCGTGATGCCACTTTACTTACACCACTCTGGCTAATGGCACCATGTCACTGACACCACGATGGTTGGGGTATCACGCCGTCTATACTAAGTTATTCCAAGTTCAAAATTGAGACTTCGAATGAGGACTAGTTGAATACTTAGTTCATTTTGACATCTCTTAGAATTTGTCGTTCTAAACGAAGGAGACACCCTAAAAGAAATTCTAAGGAATTAAGCAACCTTCGAAAGACCGTATTCCTGTCACCCTTGCACATCGCACCTTGCATCTTACGCTTTCCTTTTGTGTCTCATATAGAATTCCGAGACTCGCTTGCGCAGTCTTTGCAAGGTTGCCAAGGCCCGATGATGAGTCGTGCACTCTGGTGTACGTTGTCTAAACTACATGAGTCCTTAGAACAAGGAGACTTTGGGAAATCAGGATGTTACTAAGTCCTTGACTAATGCCTAATCGAAATTTCAACGGAGAATAAGGAATAACAAAGGAACCGGCGCCGTGATGCCACTTTACTTACACCACGCTGGCTAATGGCACCGTGTCACTGACACCACGATGGTTGGGGTATCACGCCGTCTATACTAAGTTATTCCAAGTTCAAAATTGAAACTTCGAATGAGGACTAGTTGAATACTTAGTTCATTTTGACATCTCTTAGAATCTGTTGTTCTAAACAAAGGATACACCCTAAAAAGAATCTCGGAGGATTAAGGCAATCATTCATAGGATGTCATTTCTTGAGTCAGGGTCTAAGAGACCATAAATCCATGGAGTTTGGGATACCTCTGGTGTTCGCCGTGCCCGAACGGCTCCCTCTAGTTTAGCCTTAAGTGCATCTTCCAGCAGTCTCATTGCTCTGCCTCGGATGGTCTTAGATAAGGAGATTGGCTCTGATTCCCAACGTGCGGAATTTAACCTGCCTGACATCGACTTACCCGTGACTGTTGGAACTTTCCGTAAAGTGCGATTCCTTGAGTCGACGATGACAACACGTCAATTACAACTCTTTTATTCAATACAGTTTTTTTTCAATAAATCATAACAGGGGCACATTCTGAGTTCGCTTTCTGCTTTACTATCAGCACTGGGCCACCCATCCTACAACGAAACCATACCCTCATAAACTCAGAATTTGTGGGAAGATATGGAACAGCAGGTGGAAAATTTGAATGGGGAACATCTGAACGGGGAACAGCCAGCAGGGATTCTGAACGAGTTAGATCAAATTCGGACCTCTATCCGACAGATGGGTGAACGAACAGACAACCAGATTACCCAGTTGATGCTTATGATAATCGGGGTTGCCAGACGACTTCCACCTCCACAAAATCCAGAAACACCCCTCGAAAATAATCATGAACCATCCTCTGAACCAAACTCCCAAAGCCCAGAAATGGCCACCATCGAAGCCAAATTATCCCAACTTGAGCTGTCCTTAGCCAGAAGCGAAAGAATCACCTCAATTGGTTTCGACTTCGACGAACTCTGCCTTTTCCCGAATGCCAGACTACCCAGGAAATTCAAGCCAATCGACTTCGTTAAGTTTGACAGAACCGGTGATCCAAAAGCACACTTGACCAGTTACATTGGGGCACTTTCCATGTGGGGCTTGGAGAAGGACGCCATGGCCCAAATGTTTTCTCAAACACTGGTTGGACATGCCTTGCGCTGGTTCACTGCCTTGGAAGTGACAAAGAAGAAATCTTGGGAAGACATCTGTGAGGCTTTCGTGGCCCAATTTGACTATAACATCCAACTTGAGGTCACCATCCGAGAGTTGGAATCAATAAAGATGAAACCGAAGGAGTCTTTTATGGATTTTGTTCGAAGATGGAGAGCAAAGGCTGTTCAGATGAAGGACAAACCCTCAGAGAAAGATCAAATTCGGATGATTGTCCGAAACCTCCAGCCCGCACTAGCCAGGCACATGATCCTAGCTCAAGCCTCTTCCAACTTCAAGACATTCTTCGAAACAGGCCTGGCCGTCGAAGAAGCTGTTCAGTTGGGCATCCTCGAAAATGCTGATTCCTTCCCAGAGACGGAAAATGTAGACCCCGACAGCGGCAACAGGTTGTATGGTTACACCGACTTGCCATCTGACCCTACACGTACCGACCATGTCCGGACCGAGCCCGTTAGCCAGATCGCTGCTCAAGCCACCAAGCCTAAACAACCTCGTCTCTTTTCCCAGTTTCCCGTACCACTATCCATGGTATTCGAAAGACTGGTCGAAAGCAGAACCATCAAGCCACTCCTGTCAACTCCCCTACCTCAAAAGCTCCCACACTACCACAACCCAAACGCCTTCTATGCCTTCCATCAAATGCCCGGTCACGCTACCAATGACTGTCACCGTCTCCATCACAAGATCCAAGACTTAATCGACAACGGAACCATCCCAGAGCCGGACTTCAGATCGGGAGGAGGATTTTGAGTGCAGCAAAGCATGAATGGAATTTCTCACGAGTTTGGAAAGCTTTTAGTCGGGTCTTTGTCTTTCAATTTTGAGTCAGTTTGTGCTTTGCGTCTTTCATGCTTTCGTATCTGTAGTCAAAAAAGAAAAACCAAAAAGAGAGTCAGTTTCGTAGGTCTGAACTACGTTATGACCTGATTCCTTTGCAAGAAGGATACGTAGGCAGCCTTATCCCGAGGCCCGGTCATATTCTTTTGAGTCGATCCCAAAATTCGGTCACGATCTTTTGAGTCAATCCTTTGTCGGTCCGTCCCGTCTTTTGATGTCAAACCTCTTGAGTCGAAATTGTGATAATAAACTTACGTTTTGTGATAATCCCTTAACTTGGAATTGTTTTTCACCATCAATTGAGAATTCAAAACACGAGGTATTTTGCCCTTGCGAGAAGAAGAATTTCATGAAATCACTCCCTGACGCCATCAAGAAGCAACGCCTTGGCATGAGAAAAAGCTCGCTAGATCAAAACCTCAAAATATGATCTAGGCAAAAGTTAGAGCACACAAATCCCTTAAACTTGCATCTAGGATCCAGTTATCGAGTTGTGCAATTCAAAATGAAGAAAGGCATTCTTTTCTTTTATCACACGCTTGAAGATATATATCCATTGATAACCCCCTTTGAGCCTAAATCAATTTCTTTGAAAGAACACAGCTAGGCAGCTATCCCCCACACCGGGGTAAAATGAGGAGGACAAATGTGCCAAACACCTGGTTATCATCGGCGCATCAGAATTCAAAGCGTGAAAGTGCCAAATGCACACGCACATTGAGGTGCAAAGCATTGAAGAAAAATTGGAGAAAGCGCAAGATCAATGAGAATGTCAAACACATCGGCACAACAAAGTTCGAAGCAAATAAGGCGCCCGTCAAAAGCAAAAGGAGAAAAATATTCAAGATGGCTGCTAGCTCTCGAAACCCAAGGAAAATGAAAATTTTGAGCCTATTATCCTTTCTTTGTTAAGCCAAAACCGTGGCCACATTACAACCCGAATAAAGTCCTGTCAGATTGAAAAACACAACTTGATAACAGAAATCCTGGACAATAGGAGAAAACAAGAAGAAGTGCCAAGGCATTTTCTAAATCCATGGGTTGTCGTCAGCAACCTGGAGCATGATTTCTAAAAAAAGTCCTCGTGTTTTGCCAAAACATTTCAAAGCCTCGAATGGGAAAATCATCAAAACTTGATTTTATCACGACAATTTCAAACATTAAACTCTCAAATAATCAAACTCCTCGTCCAGTCAAGGTCTTCGTTAAGAGTCAGTCCTCTGATGAAAGGTCTTTCTTGTCCTTTGAGTCGTTTGGGCCTTGTCCAAATTCACACAAGGTCATTAAGGTCCCAACTTGCGAAAGAAACTCCAATACGTGGAAGAACCCGCACTTGTGCTCATGACAAAACTTGTTGCCGAAACTATCAGTGGAATCAAGGAAAAGATATCAGAACTAAGGTCTGTTACTCACTGGGGCACATTAGCCCAATGTCATCAATCACTGCAAGCGTACAACCAACCTCAAGACTGGGGCATGAATGCTCGGAACCCAAGCCCTGATCAAGGCCAAACTCAAACCAGCTCTAGCTCAAACCCAATTTCCATCCAAAGACGAACTCCATCCCAAATCCCAAGGTCCTGAAGATACCGGTCCGCTGGCCAAAAACAGTAAAGCAGAAGGGATACTCGGACATGTCCATTGTTGTTTTTCAAAACTAAAAATCATCAGTGTTGTCAAAAGTCGAAACGCGGGTCTCACTTTCTAACCTCGACCCCCCACGGTCGCCAGCTTCCTTAAAAATTCAAGCTTCCTTCAAAATTCAAGCTTCCTTCAAAATTCAAGCTTCTTCCAAAAAATTCAAGCTTTTCAGATTCAAGCTTCCTTCAAGCTTCCTCCAAAATTCAAGCTTCTTCCAAAAATTCAAGCTTTTCAGATTCAAGCTTCCTCCAAAATTCAAGCTTCTTCCAAAAATTCAAGCTTCCTTCAAAATTCAAGCTTCTTCCAAAAAATTCAAGCTTTTCAGATTCAAGCTTCCTCCAAAATTCAAGCTTCTTCCAAAAATTCAAGCTTTTCAGATTCAACCTTCCTCCAAAATTCAAGCTTCTTCCAAAAATTCAAGCTTCCTTCAAGCTTCCTCCAAAATTCAAGCTTCTTCCAAAAAATTCAAGCTTTTCAAATTCAAGCTTCCTTCAAAATTCAAGCTTCTTCCAAAAAATTCAAGCTTTTCAGATTCAAGCTTCCTTCAAGCTTCCTCCAAAATTCAAGCTTCTTCCAAAAAATTCAAGCTTTTCAGATTCAAGCTTCCTTCAAGCTTCCTCCAAAATTCAAGCTTCTTCTAAAAATTCAAGCTTTTCAGATTCAAGCTTCCTTCGGCACCCTTCATCCCCGGTTTCCTCCAGGTCAACCGCCGCCATAGATTTGGCGCTGTCCTGAGGGACTTCTTTCTATCATTTGCTTGCATGTCTGCATGTCTGCATGTTTGCATTTGCCCCAAAGAACTACGCTGGTCTGATCCTTGCAGAAAAGGGTACGTAGGCAGTCTGAAAAGACGCGACCACATGCATCAAAGGTTTGTATCTTTACTTGCATTTGATTTTTAATTGAGGATTTGATTTGGCTCGAATTGGGCTGTCTCAATCTTTGGACGGCACTCGTAGCTAGATAGGATGCTGAGCGTCGCCCAAAGAGGGGCAACTGTAGACACCCCAATTTGGACTTTTCAAAATTCCTTGATTTGTGGCCCGAAGGCTCTCCGATGATGACTTTGGATTGAAACAAGCCTGGTACCGATCGGAACTTTGCTCCTTGAAAGATTTGAAGAGGGATTAAAAATGGTTAAAAACATTTCCAAGCGCTTGGGAGCAATCCCAAGCGCTCAAAACTGTTTCACAAAACCTCTGGCCTGGCTCTTTCTCGAGCGCTCGAGAGTGAGGTCCCAAGCGCTCGGGAGTGATCCCAAGCGCTCGAGACTATTCTGTTGCCCAATGAATGGCAGTATCACCCACTCACCTTGCAACTCATGATTATAACCACCTTGAGCCCGCCGATGGCTCGGTCCACACTCAACCTCTGGTGGAAGATATTCAGGCCAAAGATTTTCCTATTTAAAAATGTTTTATCAAAACCATTTGATTTTCAAAAACCATTTGAGGTCTTGGCCTATAAATATAACTGGTTTTTCAGCAGAAAGGAGACCACGAAAATCCATCCCTGAAGAGCCCCCTTACTCTCTGCTCTCTGCTCTCTCTCTCTCTCTCTCTCTCTAGCCAAAAACCAAAAATCTCCAAACTCCAAAAGTTTTGCAAATCACCAAGGAAAAGGGCAAGAAATCCAGAATACCCTTCTGATTTCTTGCACTCTCCTCTCTTCATCCACACTACAAAGGCACACCAAGGAGCAAGGTTCAAGGAAAAGGTATAAAACTTTACCTTTGGTCACCACTAAAGGGCTTTTCATCCCTTCTGAGGGGGGTCTCTCAGCCTGACCCAGTCTTCAATACTGGGTGCATGGTTGGGAGACCCTAGTGTAAACACAAGAGCAATGGGGCACAAGAAAATGTTTTCACAAAACCCTCACTGGAACCACTCCCAAGCGCTCGAGAGTACTCCTGAGCGCTCGGGACGGTTCCCAGTTTCATGCATGCCCCCTTTGTGACGCAATAGGTTGGGAATGATGTAAGGTATTAAAAGAATTGGTTTTGTTTTGGCATGCATGCCCAAAAAATGGTTTTTCCCCTAAAAACATAAACATTTTCTCACAAGTTTTCACGTGTGAACAAGGCTTCTCTCTTTCAAAGTTAAAAGAGGTTCTCCTCTTGGGAAATGCCAAAACAAGGGCCTTTGCATGTCAAAATCAGTACCATTTCCTGTTTGAGAGTAAGCTGGTATGCGGCTCACTCCCAAGCGCTCCGAACCATTCCAGAGCGCTCGGGAGTGCATGCATGCCATTGCTTCCCATTTCCCAGTCTGCTGTGTCATCTGGTCTCTGCATGCTTTAGTGTGGCCTGTTGCCCTTTTAAATTCATAGATTTAGCTTTGTTAAGGCAGGGACGCAAGATTTGAAAGATTGAGGGCTTAGCTCAGTCTTCCAAGTCCTCTGCTGAGCCAGTAGTATAATTAATATCATTTCAGTTTCCAGTTTTAGCATTTTATTCTGTCTGTGCTAACAAAGCTTGCAGGTTGGGTATCAGAACTCCCAAGCGCTCGGGACCTCTCTCGAGCGCTCGAGAGTGAAGTCAGTGACAGATCCTCAGTTTCTGTGATCATGCATTTTGCTCACTTCCATTTAATCATCCATTGTACACCAGCACATGCATGCAATTCTTACCTGTTATAACTGTGGATACTTGCTAAATGATCTAATGAAACAAAATCCCTTTGAAAAATCCCACAAGCGTTTAGTAGAGACCGATTTCGAATCGGGCGAGGGGGGTGCCGTAAAACCCTTCCCCCCTCGTAACATGGCTTCTGAACCCTTGAAATTGATCTCTGGTCTTCAATTCAAATCAATTGGTTTTCCAAACAAAACGGTTTCTCGGGTGATATACCGCAAATCCGGGTGGCGACTCTTCAAACGGCGTATTTCTCTCTTCAAAGCGGCGGGAAATATATTAAAAGCCAAAAACCCTTCTTGTGTTTTTTTCGGGCTGGTAGCCCACAATTAGTTTAAAAGAGTACAAAGAGATGACCCTTTGAATGCCAAATTTTGTTAACCCTTTGAAAGATGAACAATGGGGGCTATTTATAGGAGGAGAGGTGAATCTGGTTAGAGCCAGAAGAGGAACTCAGCCAGCCACGAGGCCTGGCTGAGGTTGCATTGGTGGCCAAGTTTCTGCCTCTGGAAAAGTAGGTGGGGAACTGACCATCGCGCGATGGTTCCAAACTGTCGCGCGAGGGTGCGCCCGGGCGCGCGATGGTTGCGCCCTGGCACGCGACGGATGAAACCCTGGCGCGCGACGGTCATCGGTCAAACTTTGACTTTGACCATCGCGCGAGGGTTCAAAACTGTCGCGCAACGGTGCGCCCCGGCGCGCGATGGTTGCGCCCTGGCGCAGGATGATTGCGCCCTGGCGCGCATCAGTAGGGTTTTTGGCTTTTGGAAGTGGCTTAGGCTAGGTTAGGTTCAAGGGTTTTTCAAACACTCAAAGTTCAAACACTCGACATTCCTGGGGTGTTCTTGATCCGTGTCATCATCGGGGAATCAAATACCGTAAGTAAACTAATCTGGAAGCCCAGATTGGGGTGTCTTCAAGTTGCTTGCATATGGCACAACAAGTCCTTGATCAGTGGTCAGATTCCTTCAACGGCCTCAAACGTCTACGCTTTAAGTCCTTTGGTATTGACTTCATCTTCTCTTTTCACCAAATTCCTATGAATTTCGCTTTCCTTCAGGAAACCACCAGCTTTTAGGACCCTATTCTTCATGTCTTTTGATTCAGAAGAGAAGAACTGTGTCCTACCATTGAGGAGTTTACTGCTGTTATGGGTCATTCGGATAGAGAAGGCCTCATTGTCCCTAACCCTTTGTTCAACCGTGGCAACCTACTGGAGGCTTTGCTCCAAGTTCAGAAACATGAAGTTAGGTTTTTCATGGTGAATGGAAGGTTGGAAACCCTACAGCTTGTTCAGCGCTTTGGTATAGCCGGAGCTCATCGCCAAGTTTCTCGACAGAAGTCATGCTTTCATGCGCTATGCGTCTGTATTCTCCACTACTATTTGCTGGGCCCTTCCTCTGGCCATAATGATTCTATACTGCTTGACTTTGCCCAACAAACTGGAAATCGTGTAGGTTTTGCTGGTTTAGTGTTATCAGAGACCTTGATGGGTCTAGATGCAGTGAAGGGTAATCCTACAACCCAGTTCTCAGGCAGTCTTTTGTTATTACAGGTTCGCTCTTTTACTTTGTTTATTGCCAAGTTAACTTTTCGCTCATCACTCTTTTGTTTTGACTCATGTGTTCTCACAACTCGCAATTTTCCCTATAGATATGGCTTTATGAGAAGCTAAGGGTATGGGATGCGCCAGAGCGGCTTCCTTACAGTTCAGACCACTGCACAGAGCATCGCGTGACTAGACTGTTTCCAACTGAGGCTGCTTGGAAGGCATGGATGGAGACTCGCAAGAGCGATCGGATTCAATGGGTTTGCCCCTGGTATGGTGTTGAGAGCATGACTGTAAGTACCATGAACCATTTTGGTGTAGCAGTGATTGGTATCACTCTAGTCACCTTCTATTTTCTTGCTTGTTTTCAAAGACAGTTTGGGGCCGATCAGGCCAAAGTCTTGGGCGATCCTGAGTATGCTGTCTCCAAGGCTCATGATGCCAACTTTCGTCGCAATGTGCTTCGTCTATGGCCGAATCGGGTGATGCAAGAAGTTGCTGAGAACTTTGCTGACAAGCTATTGAGTTCGTATAAGCGCTGGTTGGAGAAAAACCTTTGGAAGACAAAAGTGCAAAGAGAAGGAAGACCTAGAGATTGACAAATTGCTTATACTTTTCAAAAGATGTTCTTTATTTTATTCTAGCTTTCATAGATTGAGAATTTGTTTGAGCTTGTTTTTTTCCTTTTTCCTTGGAAATAATAAAACATTTGGTTGTTTTATTAAAATGTCTTTGCCATGGTTTTGACAGCACGCATAGGATATACCTAGAAATTTGGAAGTGATAATGATAGTAGTGGCCAAATCTCAATCTAGAGATTGCCTATGTATCCCATGGAGGGAATCAGGCCATAAACGTAGTTCCAAAAAGATTTGTTTGTTTTTGTTTTTTTTTGTTAGGGTTCACTCGAGTATTTTCCTCTCCTTTTATGCTCTTGATTTTGCCTAAATCGCCCTGGCAGGTTTTCAATCTAGCGAGCGCTTTTATTTATGCCTTAGTTTTTGCCTAATCCGCACTTGCGGGTTTTCGACCTAGCAGGCTGCTCTAATTTTTGATTGGGTTCGCCCACCCTTGTGGTTTTCGACCCAACGAGCATCTCTCAGGGGTAGTACTTCCTCAGTTTGTCGATGTTGACCGGTGTTGCAAATTCCATTCCATCCAAGTCTACAATGTATGCTGCTCCTCCAGATAGTATGCGTTTGATAAGGTAGGGGCCTCCCCAGTTTGGTCTAAACTTGCCTCTTAGGTCTGAAGCGTGGCGACGGATTGCTTTGAGCACCATGTCTCCCACTTTGATATCTCTTGGCTTTACCTTTTTGTTGAATGCTCGTGCGATGCGGCATTGATACCCTTGCACATGGTATAATGCTCTTAGGCTTCTTTCGTCCAGCAATGCTAGCTCATCGTAGCGGTTTTGAACCCAGTCCTCTTCAATCATTCCAGTCTCAGCCAGAACCCTTAGCGAGGATAGCTCTAGTTCGATAAGCAAGACAGCTTCCATCCCGTAGACTAGGGAATAGGGGGTAGCTCCATTTGAAGTTCTTTCGGTTGTTCGATAACCCCATAGTGCTAGTGGTAGCATTTCAGGCCAGTCTGTGTAGATGTCAGTAGTCTTTCGCATAATCCTCTTGATGTTCTTGTTTGCAGCCTCAACTGCTCCATTGGTTTGAGGTCGATAAGTAGATGACCGATGATTCTGTATCCCAAACTCAGCAAAAAACTTCTTTGTTGCTCCTTTGAAGTGCAATCCATTATCACAGATGAACTCGTGAGGTACACCATACCGATAGATGATATTGGTGCGGATAAATTTGGCCACATGAGTGGCTTTGAGGGTGGCATAAGAAGCTGCTTCTACCCATTTGGTGAAGTAGTCGATGGCCACTAGAATGAACTGATACTTGTATTTTCCCTTTGGATTTATACTCCCAATGACGTCTATCCCCCATGTGGAGAATGGCCAAGGGGATGTCATGCTGTATAATTCCGTAGGGGGAATACGCATGCGATCAGCGTGAGTTTGGCATTTGTAACATCGGCGGACATAATTGGCGCAGTTGGCATCCATGGTAGTCCAATAGTATCCCTAACGCAGGATTTTCTTTGCCATTGTTGTCCCATTCATGTGCGGCCCACAGATTCCTTCGTGTATTTCCTCCATTACTTTACGGCTTTCTTCCGTGGTGACGCAAAGTTGATTAGGGCCCTGATGCGCTCTTCGATATAGTGCTCCTCCACATATTACAAATCGGGCGGCAAACTTCCGCAGAGCCATTTTGTCCTTTGAGGTGACTTCGGAGGGATACTCTCCTTCTTCTAGGAATTTCTTCACGTCTTCATACCATGGCTTCCCATCGTCCTCACCTTCTTCGGTGAAGGTACACTCGCATGCTGGTTTGACCTTCTGCTCGATCATAAGAGGTCGCATTGTGAATCCCAGGGGTATCTCGACCACAGAGGCCAACTTTGCCAGTGCATCGGCAAATCTATTACTCACTCGCGGAGTGTGTGTAAAGATAACAAAATCGAATTGTGGAATCAGAGTTTCCAACACAGAGTGGTATAGCTTCAGCGTGTCTTCCTTGACCTTTCAGTCTCCCCTTGCTTGGGACACCACCAAGTTTGAATCTCCAATGACTTCCACCCTTTTTGCTCCAACTTCCAGGGCCGCCTCCATTCCAGTTATGCAGGCTTCGTACTCAGCTTAGTTGTTGGTGACTTCAAACCTCAGTTTATATGACAAAGGGATATGAGAGTCGTTTGGGGAAACTAGCAATACCCCTATGCCATCCACATTGGTTTGATGGTCCATCAAAATAAAGCTGTCAGGTGGACATAAGATGTCTTCGTCGGGGAACATGAAGTCTTCTGCCTCGGCCTTTGTCACGTGGTGATCTGCCAAGAACTCTGCCACAGCCCTTCCTTTCACTGATTCCCTTGTCATGTATTTGAGGTCAAATTCTGCTAGTAGCAATAACCACCTAGCTAGCTTTCCGATAAGTGCTGGCTTCTCGAAAAGATATTTGATTGGGTCTAAACCAGAAACCAGCACTACTGGATGTGCTAATAGGTAGTGCCTTAGTTTCTTCGTGGCCCATACTAGCCCTCAGCAGGTTTTCCCCAGGGGAGTATATCTTGTCTCATAGTCATCATTTTCTTGCTGAGGTAGTATATGGCGCACTCTACTTTGGCGTCATTTTCTTGTGCTAGCATACATCCCATGGATGTGTCTGTTACTGAGAGATATAGAATTAATGGTTTCCCAGGGATGGGTGGTGATAACACAGGCAGATTCTGAAGATACTCTTTGATTGCCTCGAATGCTTGTTGGCAGTCTCGGCTCCATTCGAAATCAGTACCCTTCTTCAAGAGCTTGAAGAGGGGTTCGCAGGTAGCTGTGAGTTTGGAAATGAACCGGCTGATGAACTGTACTTTCCCCAAAAAGCTCCTTACTTCCTCCTCTGTCCTTGGTGGTGATATCTCCATGATAGCCTGTATCTTGGAAGGGTCCACTTCGATTCCTCTTTGAGTGATGAGAAATCCTAGCATTTTCCCAGCAATTACCCCAAAAGTGCATTTTTGAGGATTAAGACGTAGCTTGTATTGCCTAATCCTCTCAAAGAATTTTCTTAGTGCTTCGTAGTGCCTTTCCCTTTCCTTTGATTTGACTATCATATCGTTGACGTATACCTCTACTTCTTTGTGCATCATGTCGTGCAGCAGTGTTGTGGCCATCCTTTGGTAAGTGGCTCCAGCGTTCTTCAACCCGAATGGCATTACTCGGTAGCAGTAGGTTCCCCACGGCATGGTGAAGGTGGTCTTCTCTCTATCTTCGGGAGACATCAGAATCTGATTATACCCAGAAAACCCATCCATGAAAGATAGCAGTGCATGCCTCGCGGTGTTGTCCACTAGTTCGTCTATGTGTGGCAATGGAAAGTCATCCTTTGGACTGGCCTTGTTAAGATCTCGAAAATCTACACAGACCCTGATTCCCCTAGTTTTCTTCGGTACTGGAACGATGTTGGCTACCCACTGTGGATACTCGGTGACCATGAGAAAACCGGCGTTAATTTGTTTAGTGACTTCTTCATTTTTCTTTAAGACCCAATCAGGGCGCATACGTCTTAGCTTTTGTTTAACAGGTTTTGCATCAGGATGGAGGGGAATTTTGTGCTGAACAATTTCAGGGTCTATTCCAGGCATGTCCTCGTAAGACCAGTCAAAAACATCTTTATATTCTTTTAGCAAAAGGATTAGTTTTTCACTTTCTTGAGAAGATAGTGTTGCACCAATTTTAACCAGTTTGGGCTCGTTTTCAGAGCCTATGTTTGCTGTGATTATTTCCTCAGAAAAAGGTTTAGCGTGCCTCTCTTCTTCTCTCTCGATGAATTCTAGAATTTCTTTTGGAATTTCTTCCTCAAAATTTGGATTGTCAGAATCCACATAGTTAATCATAGGCAAAGTAAAATACTCTAAATCTTCTTTCTCATTGCTAAAATTGTCAAAAGACATTTCAGAGTCAAATTCAAAATAAATGTTGTGCCTTGGTGCTTTGACCAAGTTTTCCTCACTAGACTTAGTAGTTTGAAAAGATGAAAAGCTAGACATAGACTGAGTTGACTCGGAGTCAGAATCGGAATCGGAACTAAGATCGGAATCAGCATTTTTCATTTGTATTTTAGAGTGTGTTCCACGGTCCAGTTAGGGTAAGTCCCTTTTTCAGCATCCACAATCAGCTCAGAGCAGTCTTTTTCCTCACCAAGGTTGATCATCAGTACTTCACTGTCATCTTGATTCGCACTTTCATCATTGTCACCCTGCAAGTCTTGGAGGGCCATTTGGTTTGCTATCGCCGTGATTTCTTCCACTTAAGCTTCAATCTTTGCTTCGTTGCCGTTGTCGACTCTTCGTGTGCTGACAAATCCCCACCAATTACCAAAGCTATCTGTGATGGGATGGATTACCCTTATTTGATTGTTGGTAACCCCCTCATCAAAGAGTAGATTTAGTGATATTTTGTCTTGTGGATCATTGTCAACAGACTCTTCTTCTTCTGCTTTGCCAACTTCGGGGTTGTCGACCTCGTCTATTGGCCAGTAGTTGTCGATAGGTGCATGAGGGTTGTAGAAATAGATTGGGACCCTACGAAGCTCTTCTTCTTCAATTATGCCTTCCACTTTTTCATTATCGACTGTTCTTGAGAACATGACATGATCATCTTTGGTAATGATTATTGAAGGCTTTGGTTGATCCACTGGTGTGATGTATTTGGATGGGTCAAAAATCTTGGTAGTAAGGTGAAACGGGCCAGACAGCTTGGTGACAACTTGACAGTGCGAATCGAACATGAACAGTGATGCAGCCATTTTTACCTGAAAATTTTTCCTTTAGTTAGATTGGTTTAGCTTACCCTTTTCTTTTTGGTTTTAAGAGGCCCCTAACCTGCAAAAGAAAACTTTACAACATACATATATACAATGCGTGTGAGGAAGAACTTTTACAAACAAATGTAAGTAGGTTCATGTCTTATTTTGATAGGTTCTATGGCTTTATAGTACATGTAAGGTTTGGGTAGTCTCAAGGGTGCTCCATTGTCAAAGGGCGCCAGCCCTTCAGCCAGCCCATCATAGGCGGTGATCGGGTGATTTCCTTTTTGATATACCAAGGTACAAGTGACTGTGGAGTTTGCTGGAACACCCAACATAGCCCGTGACATGCCGGGGTATTAGGTGAACTCAACAAGGTTGCCTGCTCGATGCATATGATAAATGAACTAAACAAAGCATGTGTTAGTCTTATGTTGAACTTTCTGGTTATGGCTCTCATTCCCCAACAGAGTCGCCAAAAACTGTAGACACCTCCCGGAAGCGGGGCATTGCCATACAGATTGATCGTTGTTGTTTGATTGGTTGTTTGCTTCGTAAACCAAGATCGCGGATATTCCTATGGTACAATGGTATATCAAAAAGGAAACCGCCCGATCACCGCCTATGATGGGATGGCTGAAGGGCTGGCGCCCTTTGACAACGGAGCACCCTTGAGACTAACCAAACCTTACATGTGCTAAAAAGCCATAGAACCTATCAAAATAAGACATGAACCTACTTACATTTGTTTGTAAAAGTTCTTCCTCACACGCATTGTATATGTGTGTGTTGTAAAGTTTCCTTTTGCAGGTTAGGGGCCTCTTAAAACCAAAAAGAAAAGGGTAAGCTAAACCAATCTAATGGTTATCATCGTCACGCGATAACGGTTATCATCAAAACAGAGTCGCCACCTAGTTTAAGAAAACTAGGAAAAACATATAGAGATTCTGGACACGGGAGCCAAAGGTACAATGAGGGGAAGGTGTTAGGCACCTCTTTCTGCCCAATCGTGAGACTGGCCCATAATTGTTTGACATAAGATTACCACATGCTTAATTTAATCCTAAACAAATAACTTGTTTAATTAGCCTTTAACCAGTTAATGGTGAGCCGAGACTGTATTGAAAGCATGCATCAGAAAATAGAAAACAAAATAAGTGTCCCAGAGAATGGATCTCTCGGCCGGTGAATGGATGTCACGGCCGAGGGATCCTTCTGGTTTTATGTATCAGCCGAGGGATTGATTCTCCAGCCGATGTTCTTCCTCACACCAGACCAGACGATTAACAAATAATCAGAAAGCTACGATTAAGCATAAAAACAGAAAATAAATTGAACCAGATGCCCCTGGGCCTCACCACCTTGATCCCTCAGTTGCTTGATTGCTTCGGATTATATGGGATTGACTGATTTGCTTCTCGAAAACCCTAGGGTTAGGGTTTGAACTTCGGGGTTTGATCGTCGGATTAGCGGCTGCCTTCGGGAGGATGGGGCTTTTGTAGAGGGGATTTGAGAGTGTATATTGATAGAGTATCGTGGCTAGAGAGGGTGTATGAACATATTAATTTTGGAACCTAAGGGTTCCTTTATATAGGCATAAGGATGACACACCTCAACCAATCAAAATCGAACAATTGAATTGGAGTTATAAGGCAAAATGAACACCTCATGGTAATCTCCTAACATAGCCCGAACGCGTCGAGATTTGGCTGCTAGGGTTTTGTGAATGGATCAAACGATTGACAGAACGTTCCAGAATCTGAAAAATAGACGATCTGGCGGCCAGTAAAGGATTTGGCGGCCGAGGAAATGATTGAGCAGCCAAAGGATAGACCTGGCGGCTGAAGCATCAATCTCTCAGGGAGATTTTCAAGCAACATGTTTCACGGGTGAAAGAATAATGTTGAGGCTGTGTGATCAGTGTTACGGCCGACAGATGGATTCTCCTAGGATACTGTATTTTTGTCTAAAAGGCTATTTGGCTCTGGATTGGGTCCTTTAAGTGGCTAAAAGTTCTTACCAAAAGTCCTAAGGTTCACGAGAAGTCAATCAGCAATCTCTGTATCCATATCATCATCGGGATGGTCCCTAAGGTGGGACTTGAAATAATCGTTAGGCCAAATTGGGGTGTCTACACTTTCAAAGAGCCTTGGGCTTCCAAAAGTGCAAATTTTCCATGAGTCTTGCATAGGGAAAGGCTTGGTCAGAGCATAGAAGCACAATGCAGACATGCATTGGCCTGGAAATACCATTGCATGGGTCAAACTTCAACCATCGTGCAATCTGCCTTGGGAAGTAACAAAACTGCAGACTGTCAGGAAAATAACCACATACGGCACACTGGGGCAGCGTACGGCATACTAAATCCCAAAAATCAGCATAGTGTAATATTGTTACTCCGCACGGCATTTTGTAACGACGTACGGTGTTTTGCACCGCACGTTATTTCAGTGTTTGCATTTCTGCAGTTTTTGGCAGTAGAGGAACAAAACGGATTTGAAGCCCTATAAGGCACCACCAATTTCCAGAACACACTCCAACAAGTATTTGGGATTTCAGGGGCACCTTGCTTCCAATCAACTCTCAAAATTCGAGGTCATGATACAAAAAGTCAACAAAATCTCATTCTTAAGTCAAAACAGAGTACCAAATTCCATTCCAAGTCGTTTCAACTTTCAAGTCATACAAGTCATAATGGTCAAAGGTGACTTAGTCCAAGTTCCGATTCGAGTCATGGGTCAAAATTTGAAGTCATCACCTTTCAAATTCAATGTTTTCCTTGATTTCAAGCATGTTCAAAGCATAAGATTAAATTTTTGGGTCATGGAGATCATTACATATGATTGTGTTCAAGCCTGTAATAAGGTCGTTTGTACAAATATCCCAGATATAGCGTTAGTTTCTCATTAATTATTCAAATGCTTCTTTGATTTTTTTTTCCTCTTCAATATGTTCCTTAATTATTGTGTGCTATGTGTCAGACTCAGTTTTGTGATCAATGGCTAGTTATGCATTCCATTATACGTTTCAGTTACTCAATTTTCTTTGTACAGCAATAATAATGGAAATTGAATGACATAAATAATGAAGGAGCAATTTTATAAGCCCAATGGCATCCATGAGTCGAAGAAAATAGCAAAATGGGGCATGCAAGCCCAATGATCAAGATCCTATCTACCAGGGCAAACAGACGCCCTCAAAAAGGAAGCACGTAGGCTCCACCAAAAGGCAAAAAGCAAAAAGAGGAGGCACAATCCTCATCACCATCCTCGCCCTCCTCCTCGTCTTCCTCCCCCTCAGAAGCGTCCTCCTCTGCCTTGGAGCTATCGACCTCATGGATGACTGTAGCCCTGCGCACTGAGCTCTATGAGGTACCCTCTAGGTCGATATCCTAAGGTTCTTTAGTGTAGAGACCCGAAATTTTGAGGCTCGTATAATTTTTTTTTATTATTATAAATATGATTGTCGGTGTAGATATACGGTGGGGCGTATTCGTGGAAGGATATAAGAGTAATTAGGCGAGAGGAGCATGTGTATTTGTGGGGTGTGAGAGCATGGGATTATTTTCTCATCTCTATAATTTCTCCAGGGGAGAAACTTTCCCATTTCCTCCCTTTTCTTTTCTTCATCTGTCTCTCTCTCTAATTCTCTCACTCGGCTCTCTCTCACACTCTCAAGTTCTCACCAAAAAACTCTCCAAACAACCAAAGACCCATGAAATTCAACCTCCTATATACCTTCTACATGTGATTTCAACCTCAATTTCAGTGGGTTTAAGCTTGGATCAAAGTTTTCCGGTTGGTTTCAAGTTTTGAAGTCAAGGGCTCGGGTAATCTCATGGGCTCGGCTTTGAAACTCGAGGTAGGGATTTCTTACTCTTGTTATATGTTTGTGAGTTGTTTTTATGCCTTAATTGTGTTGTGGATCATTGGATTTTGTTGTTGAGCTAGCCTCTGAATTTCTGCACAAAATCGCCACTCGTAACCATCGGGTATCGATATCATTTTGTCAGGTATCGATACCAATTCACCATTTTGGGTTTCAGCCTTGCAGGTATCGATACCATCCTGTGAGGTATCGATACCACTTCGTCAAATTTGGTTCCAGCCTTGTGGGTATCGATACCGGGCTTATAGGTATCGATACCAATCCCTCTTTTTGGACAGATTCGACATTGTTAATTCCTTGTTGATTTGTTTGACCCCTAATCACTTCTAATACATCTTAAATGCTATTAAAACACCCTTAAACATGGTAACTCGTTCCCCAATGTCTTATTGCTCGATCCCATTCCTTAGTTACTCATTAGCCAAAATTTTAGTGTCGTTGTAAACGGAAAATGTGTCGCTAGGTTGCTTAGGGGCATCGTAGGTTATGTGAGGCATCGTGGTGAGTGTGAATGGGTAGATGGGTGTCCGTCTAGTGAATCGAAAGGTAAGATCAAAATTCGTATTCTTATGATCTGTCTCGTTGTTCTCTTCTAATTCCTTTGGTGCTTGTCCCACGAGATCTAGGTGTCGATATTAGCGATTGGTATACCGTAAGGCGGTGATGGGTTGATACGTTACATGAGGTATGCTTAAGGCAGGGACATGTATTAGTTTATTAGACATAGTTAGGATATGATTGATAGTTTGGAAAGTTTTGAATTGTAATTCATGTGGTGGGTTATTAGATCGTTTGGAATGCTTGAAGTGAAATCGATGTCGTGCTAGAATTGTTGGGATGATTAAATTGTGATTGTTTGATCGACACGTACGGATATGATGAGATTTGACACTACGGGTATCACCATTCGGTGAGATGACTGGGCTGATAACGAATGGACGGTTATGCGATGTGCGTTTCCGCTAACCTGCGATTTGTGTTATGATGAATGGATGGTTAGGCGATGTGCGTTTCCGCTAACCAGTGATTTATGATATGATGAATGGTCGGTTATGCGATGTGCATTTCCGCTAACCAGCGATTTATGAGACGTTGATTGAGGTCTATTTTTCGATGAAGGAACAAATAATTGATTTTATCGGTATTTTGTTTTAAGGATGGATTTTGGTTTATTAAAAATCCTTCGGTATTCTTGAGCGAATCAACGGTTTCCGGTATTCGTAGACAGAATCAACAGAGTGTGACCGTATTGGTCCTGTTTTCACAAAACATGTTGCAATCAAAATGAAAGTTTTATAGGAAAGAGGTTTGGTAATTGAAAATATGAAATCGAGATAGGTTATCGTGTCCATACTTGAAGTGGTTAAGAAATTGTTGTAGGTTTGTTCGGTATAAGATGAGGTTGGTACAACTTCTAGATTGAACTGTGCATCGATAGAAATCCTGTTAAGACAAATTAAGCATTGAAGTCGGCGTCCGCTTGTTGTTTGGTAAACCATTATTGCCCGTGTTCATTCATTGAAACTCATTCATTCCTGGTGCATAATTCATCTCATTTTCATATAGCTTGAGTATAGATTTCTCTACTGGGCTAGTTTAGCTCAACCTATCATTTTCAGGTACATTGCTGGAACATTGGTATGGAGTGCATGCCGTGCATCGATCATCATCATTTAGAAAGCTATCCGGGGTGATCTTTTTGACATATTGGATAAAACCCTTTGAGAGACATAAAACTGTAATTTTTCAATGTAACTTCTGAACTCCTTACCTTTTGACCTTTTATGGATTTGGACCGAAATGCCGGTATTGTAATCCGTTTAAACTTAATCTTTCTCTTCAATAGATTATGGGAAACATTTGGGGTAGCGATATGTATACTAGTAATGGTTTTTCATTTAAAAATGTATTTATTATTATGTTGAAAATCGTGAACGTGACATTTAGTCTCCTCTGAGTTGGCACTAGGCTCCTCCTCGGTAGGGCGTGTACGTCTCTGTCTCTTCGAGGGACGCTGCTCTCGAAAGCTAGCGACGGTAGCCTGTTGCACAGGCATGCGAACAGACTTCTGGCGTAGTCCTCGAGAAGTCCCTCCTCTAGCCTGCAAAAGCGCAACATTCTTATAGTATTTGCATCATATTCATGAGTAGAAAGCAATAAAAAGCTAAGTAAGTAGTTGAAATGCAAAGGTTTACCACCGTCCCTCCTGCGCGAGGCAGAACCGGTGGAGCATGGCCCATGGCGTACAATCGTACTAGCTGTTCCAGGCCTAACATGGCCACTGCCATCTCCCTAGCGTACTCCGGAGTCACCTGCACAATGAAAGGGTTAATCAGAATATGCAGCAAAAATAGCTAATATCCAAAGGAATTGAACCACACCATACCTCAGCAAGGAACTCCGGAGGCTCGACTATCGGGCATGGGACCTCCACCACGCCAGGGACTCCCTGAGTAGTAACCACGTCCACTGTCCAGGAAAGTGCAGGCAAAGCAGCCCTACTCCGACCCACGCCGTCATCGCGGCCTCCACTTCCACCACTACCTCGACCACCTCTTCCTCCTCCTCTTCCACCTCTTCTAACTCTACCACCTCTACCACCCCGTGCTTGCTGCTCTGCCTCCCAGGCGGCACGGATCCCGAAGCTCTTCATCAAGTACCGAGCCCAAGACTCCGCGTAGTCAGCACCCGCCTGAAAGAGCGGCTCCAATTGAGGGTCCGGCTGTGTGAACCGTTCGACCTCCCTCAGCGTGTACTGGCTCGTCCTCTGCACGAGAGGAGGGAGTGGCCCAGGAACCAAGAAAGCGTCCAACCTCAACGACTGACGTGATACCTGGTCACCCAGATACCATTGCCAGCCGTATGGGGACTCCAGAAGCACTATCCCCCTTGTCACCTCCCTACTCCGAGCGACGTATGGAATCTCGAAGTGATCCCAGATACGCCAGTAAACCTGCAATTAAAGGCAAGCGATATTAGCATATTATTCAAGACGGAATGCATGAAAATCTTGAATTGAGTAATCAAAGGAGCATTGATACCTAATCAGGGCGCAGCTCATCCAAGAAGAGGTGATAGGCATTCAAGTCGCCTTTTCCTTTCTTTACTCCCCGGTACTCCTTCGACCAACGAAGAGCCCGCAGAAGTATCATGTCGTTAGGGCATGAGGTCTCCGGAGGGTACATGCCCAGTACCTTGTACGTCCAAAGCTGCAAAGTTCAAAGCATCAAGAGTTAGCACAAGGTATACAAAGGCGAATGGAAAGCTAACTTGCAATAAAAGAAAGTAAAGTTTGAGATATACCTCCCAGACCCTCTAGTAGCCGCCAAGGCTCTTCCCCGCTCCTCGGGAAAGAGACCCCATGAAGGTGTAGCACGCCCCCAAAGCAGCACCGCCCCAGTCAAAGCAGGCCACCTCCCTGAGATCCCGCAGCGCCGGCATGAAAGAAAGATGTACTCGGTTGCACTTGTTAGGAAACAGAGACGCACCGAGTACATACAGTAAGAAGCACCGTGCCATCTGCTCGTCCTGGACTCTCCCCACCGGAGGCTCCTTCCAAAAAGTTAAAAGCTGGGCGTATTGGGCATCCTCTTTCTCCGTCCTCAGCACATACCCCAAGAGAAGCCTTTGAAACTCCGCCTCCCTCCCCATCATAGCATCATAGGGGATAGGGTCACCTCCGACCCTTAGACCGGTGATCGTCGAGAAGTCCAATGACGTCACCGTCATCTCACCAAAAGAGAAGTGGAACGAGTTCATTGTGTCCCACCACCTCTCGGCAAGTGCCCTCACCACCTGGCGATCTTTGCTCGCCCTCGTCAATACTCCGACGAACTCTCCAAAGCCCACCACCCTTTCTATCTCCCTCACCGCTTCTGGAAGCCTCTCCCAAAACTTTGGCACGTCAGCCGCACCACCGTAGCACAAGATTGTTATCGCCTGTTGCAGTATGTAACAAGTTTCAATAAATAGGTACAATATTCAAAAGCGGCGAATTGAAAAGTATGATACATGGTATTGAAATGCGAATATTAAAATGTACCTCATCTCGTCGCTCGGACAGGTGCTGCTGTGGGTCCCTCAGGACCAAAGGCTCGTCATACATAGGCCTCTCCAACCTATAGGCGTCAAGAAGTGAAGGCTTGGGATGGCAAAGTGAACCAAACCGTAACCGAAATTTTTCCCTGAACCATAACCGAAAAATTCCCCGTGGGTATGGGTACAGTTGAGGCCTTGGATAACTGAACAGGTATCGGTGCGGGTATGGTTTAGCAGATCTCCGAACCAATCCCCGAACCGAACCGAAACCAATAAATATATATATATATACAGTCAGGATATGAGGGATCCCTTACGGCCTTACCGTGAGGGACTTCCCTTTCCTGATCGAATTGTGACGATCCGAGCCGGTCAATGTGTTCAAAACGTGATTTTAAGGGTACCCCTAGAATTCGCCAAAAAAATTGACCGGGAAGGGCTTGATCCGAACAGTTTTTCATAAAATGCATTTATAGTGTTTTTATGAAAAACTGCTCGGATCAAGCCCTTCCCGGTCATTTTTTTGGACGATTTCTCACGGGTACCCTTAAAATCACGTTCTGAACACATTGAGCGGCTCGGGTCGTCGAAATTCGATCGGAAAAGGAGAGTCCCTTACGGTAAGGCCATAAGGGATCCCTACGTAACCTCGATATATATATATATATATATATATATATATATATATATATATATATATATATATATATATATATGATAAAAGAGATCAGGGGTCAAAGTGCAAAGTTCCAAATATTTTAGGGACCAGCTTGTTGCATGTTTTAAGGTCTAAGGACCTAGTGTGTAATAACCCTTTATATATTTAAGTACTTAACAGTAGGTGATTACTGATTAGGGTTCAGAATCGGCAAAGTCCAAACACCCTCGATCTCTCGCCTCTTTGAGAATCACGTCGATCCTTACCCCTCTCGCTTCTCACCGTCGATCATCCACACCCCTCTCATCGGCGATCATCCACACCCCTCTCACCGAGTCGCCGTCGATCAGCCTCACTCCAGGCACTCCTCTCGCCCGTCCATCATCATCACTTTGAAGAGGTGAAGAAAGAGCTGATATACGTTCATTAATCGAAGTTGGTGTTTGTGTTGCTCAATCAGTTGTGTTGCTTCATTAGTTTACAGAAATCAGTTTCTAGATCTGCTCTCTCTCTCTCTCTCTCTCTCTCTCTCTCTCTCTCTCTCTCTCTCTCTCTCTTGTTTTATTCGGTTACCCATTCAGTTCGGGGATTACCCGAACCCCGTTTGGTTCGGTTACGGTTCATTCCTTCCCTCCCCGTTCGGGGATCGAGGCGGATTTGGTTCAGCTTTCGGTTTCGGGGATCGAGTATTGATATGCCAATATCCACCCCGAATGCCATCCCTAGTGAAGGCACCACTACGTGTTGAAAAGGCACGTAAGTCGCCTCGTCATAAGCCCCTCGGCTCCTAAGAGCCACCGTCGCCTTGTCAACAACGGCCTCCAAGGGACCTCCTCCTCACCCTCCACCTCAGCCTGTCTCTTGTCACTTGCTCCGGCCTCAAGCTCGGCCCGAAGCTTCTGCTCCCGGAGCTCAACCAAAGCCTCCGCCAACCTAGGCACCCCTCGCAAGGTCGCGGTCAAGTCAGCAACGGTCGCCGTCTCCAAGAAGTCACCCATACTAATATGGCGTGATGACCCTACACCCTTGCCACTATCGGAAAAGATCACCAGTGGCTCCTGCTCCTCCACCGGCTCCTCGTTGACAACCGGGTCCTTCCCCAAGTCGGACCAAGGCTGTCTCACAGGAGAGGCATGCGCTGCCCTCTCCAAACCATCGCCATAGTGAGCCTCCGTGGCTCTCTCCTCCAAATCACCCACCACCTGTGATTGGCCCATGGCCTCCTCCTCGCCCCTTAGTGCCATTGGACCCGAGCACTTCGTAACCCGGTCATCACCAACCACTGCTCCATCACCACCGCCGCTGCCCATCGTGGCAACCGAGGCCGCAGCCTCCTCGGCCATGGCTATCGAAGCCGAGACCCCCGGGGTCTCCGAAACCTCTCCGATCACCGCATCGCTCTCCGGAGGAGCCGGAGGCGGTGTAACCTCAACCCTTGGTGGTTGATCACCACCGGGTATGTCACTCTGCTCCATGATCAGTGAGAGAGAAATGAGAGGGCCGAGAGAGATGGAGGCCGAGAGATGAGAGAGAGAGACGAGAGCAAAGTGAGAGAAAGGCTGTGAGAGAGAGAGAGAGAGAGAGAGAGAGAGAGAGTGCAGAGACGAGAGAGAGTACCAAGAGAGAGAGAGAGAGAGCGAGAATTCGAACGGTGGGACATACTGTGTACGTCTCACCCCCTTATATCCCCCGAGCCATTTCTCCTGGAGCCGATCCAGGACCAGGTTCAAACATTCAAACGCCGCACGGCATTTCAGTTACAACGCACAGTATATTAACCTGACATACAGATCTCTCGGATCCTAAACCCTGTTCAAAAGATATTTGGATCCACTTTTGTGTCTCATGCCTATTTATTGATACATTGATCACGGTTCAAGGAAAGTTGATAGGTCGTGCGACATTCCTGAAGGTCGTGCGTGGGTTCACGAAGAACCGCACGGTGCAGTTGTCCCTGATGAATCAGTTCCTGGGATTGGTTTTCAGAGTTGTGAGGCTACAGTATTTTTGCATATCAGGCATCATATCAGGCGTTGCAATAAAGAAATTCTCAGACGAAAGCAAGTATGAAGGAAGCTTCATTCATTCATGGATAAAACCGGGGCTGCCCCGGGAATTTCATTACAAGAAAACAAAAAAAAAAAAAGGAGAAAAGAGAAAGAAAAACAGAAAATCCTACAACTTCCTACTGCTCCCTTCTTTTCTTTTCTTCTTCTTCATCCTTCTCAATCGCTCTCGCCCTTGGAGTCGGCCCCGTCCGAAGCGTCATTCGCACCGTCCGAACGGTCATCCGACCCATTCGGGTTCCCCTCACTGTCCTCGGCAATACTGTCAGACTCTCGCTCCGGCTCGAAGTCAGGATCGAGTTTGTCATCTTGGGCATCGAAGCGAAGTCCTGAAGATTGGAAATCGCACGACGGAGAGTGCGAATGGTTGTGACAAGTTTGGCAATGTGTTCGTTGAGACATTCGATTTCCTCCCAGAAGAAGGCCATCTCAGCCTCAAGAGCGATCATGCGTGCGATAAGACTGAAATCCGCTATCAAACCTGTTCTTGAAAAGTTGGACCCAACCTGTTCTTGAAAAATTATGGAGAATATGGAGAGGTTTGGAAGATCTTTGATGGTGGTGCATGGAATAAGGCACCACCATCCTTATAAAGAAGCTTCGGCCGCCGAAGAGGCACGCCTGTATTAATGGGCACCCCTTAAACAACCAACTGTCCTCGAAAATCGAAGAGTTGCATGGGAAGTTGAAATACCGTGCAGCATCCTGTTGCACCGCACGACATTATAGGCTCCACATTTTAAATTATTTTTTTGGGTTCATTCATCCCACCCCATATCTTCCTTGGGAATGACATAACCCGGCCGTTTTGCATTAAAAACCAGATAGAATGTTGTGACTTGGTCAAAAGGCACTTTCTAGTCCTCCAGGATTCGCCAAATTCTAGTCCTCCGGGACTCGTCGATTTTTAGTCCTCCGGGACTCGTCGAATTTTCGCCCTTCAAGGGCTTGTCTCAAATTTCGCCCTTCAAGGGCTCGTCTCAATTTTATTGCCCTCCGAGGGCTCGTCTCAATTTTCGCCCTTCGAGAGCTCGTCTCAATTTTTTGCTTTTCAAGAGGGCTTGTCTCGCCCTTTACAGTCGCTTTAGTCCCCCGAGGGCTTGTCTCAAGAAATTTCATGACACTTGGCACTACATGCACTCAATCTTCTCAAGTTTACTACATGCTTTCGTGATTTATCCCCCGAGACTCGTTTTGCTTACATTGTTCCAATTAAACTATGTTGATCTGATCCCTACAAACGGGGTACGTAGGCAGCTCCATGAGCGCGACCAAAAAACCATAGCCCAAAAAGCCTCGGAGGTTCTTTAAACGCCTCAATGATGAAACAAAGGAAACATTGCCTTCGAGAGCTTGAATGTGGACTCCCATAGCCTAAAAAGCCAAAAAGCAAAGAAGCCCAGAAAATCCAAAAGCCCAAGATTGAGCCTACAATACCGCACGGGACACTTCTACACTGCACGGTGTAATAAAATTTGTTACACCGCACGAGATCATGAGGTGCACCACACAGCATTTCAGGGAAAAGTTCTGACTGGCTCAGTAAGTTGTCAGCCACGCCCACTTGAGCCACAGCTCAAAGACAGCTTGGCAGAAAATACAATTCTAGCCAGCCTAGAAAGCACCTCCCCCATTTGCATTGATAATCCTTGGGTCTTGCCTATAAATACACCCCTCCTCTCAAGGAAAAAAGGGCCGTTACACTCACTTTCTACCTCCAAGTCTCGAGAAAGTTATCACTAACACTCTCTAGGCATTTATCTCTCTACAAAACATTCCAATCATCCTTCTTCTCCAAAGCTTAGTGCTCTACTAAGCTTGGATCCCTCATCACTCAAAAAACCTTAAACCCATACTTATCTATCCTTGCGCACACTCATCCACCCATATTCACGCCCACCTAAGCTCGTTCATCATCATTCGCATTCATCCAAGCTCAACAACAAAGGTAAAAGGCAAGTTTCCTTGGGCTAGGCCCTGTCCTGGCCCTGAGGGGACTTTATGTAACCACGCTTAACCCTTTTGGTTAAGTATTGACTTAAAAACCATTTTCAGAAACTAAAACAGTCACTACATTGAACACACCACATCGTGCGGTGTTATAACACATCGCACGATGTAGTGTGTTGCGACGCACAGTGTTTTAATGATTACTGTTCTGACTGTCTGGATCACGTCCACACACTGTTAGGCTTGTTTGTATTGCTTAGGTGTTGTTACAGGCGTATTTCAGAATGAGATCATATCTAAAAAACATGTTTTATTTTTCCAAAAGAAGCTTTCTTGATCATTCTAAATGATCAAATGCATCAAAAAGGGATTCATAAACTGTTTTATAAATAAGAGCGATATGAAAACTACTTTGAATCAATGATCCAAAGGCATTCTGAAGAAGGTCTGGAGTTACACCAACACGACACCTCTGGCACACCGTGCGTGGTAGTTAATGCACCATGCGAGGTCTTGAGCAATATCAACAGGCCTGATAGTGACTCATTACACTGCACGGTTTACCAGAAAACCGTGCGAGGTATCTGGTAGGCCGCACGGTATTGTTCGTGGCCGAGGTAGTCTGTTGGTAATCTATTATTTCATTTCTATGCATCATTTGTTTATCATCTCTGTACAGTAAGCACCACGTACACGCCAATGTGATATATTTTCTCTCATGTCCCTCTCCCGTATTTGCTTATTAAAAGAGTTTAATCTTCTAAAAGGTATTTAAAGTTTTCCCCTTTGAAAATGCTAAGTAGAGACCGATTCTTACAGAGCAAATAGGGTGCTTTTTCATAAAACCTTCCCTATTCGTAACGTGGCTCCCAAACCCAAAATTTCAATATTTTCGCTAGACCAAGAGCCTTTTTCAAACGAGTTCTCGATTTCTCAGATCATCCATCTCAAAAATTCAGGTGGCGACTCTCACGGGCGCACCAGTCGGGGAGCCCACACACAGTTTCATACTATACAATCTACGGACAACATGGCCTGTTTAATCCATACGCGTGATTACAGCTGGCTCTAATACCACTGTTGGGAAACGATTCCCAGAACCCAGTAATGACGCGTACTGATTAGACAACAAGAAAATCGCAAAACCCTACAAGGCAGAATTAGGGTTCTACCTCAACTCCCTGCAACACGAATGCTGGTCGAACTTGTTATAGCACGTCTTGCTATAAACCACGAATACTGCTCGACTGTACCTTACGATCTTCTATCATATTCCCTGCACGTCTAGAACACGAACCGATTGTGGACTCTTTCGTGATCTGTTTGCTCTCTCTAAGCCTGTCTCTATTTTGTGAATAATAGAAAAACATGTATCTGACCTAGAAAGCATAATGTGTATATATAGGGCTACGATAGGGACCTAAGGAGTAATAAGTCCAGGCTCCCAGTATAAATAAGAAAACTTAATCGCATCAAGATTCTATTTCTTATTTCACTAATTATAATTCACCCCACTATAGAATTATAATTGCACTCCCGTCCTTATCTCAATTATATTACGAGCTCTATGATATTAAATACTTATTAATCTCCCCATGTTAAGATTATAGATAACCGTTGATTAAAATAAATTACTAACACAATCGACCTTATCAACTCGAGTAATTGAGGCTCAACAACATGATGAGAAAGCAGAGGAACTTCATGCCAAGTTCCTTAGCAAAAATGCTCAGGAGGGGTGAATGATTCATGTCGAATGAATATCGAGGGCTTGACACCAAATGAATATCAGAACAACACATAAGGGTAAAAGGGTAGTCAAAAACCCCAAAAGTGAAATCATTATTACAAATCACAAAATACCACTTGATATCCAAATCCTTAGATCGACAACACTGCCCTTAGAGTCACGACGACCATAGCCCGGGTCTTTTCCCTCATTCATAACATGTACATAATTCTCAGACATTAATTGCTATAAAATTATGTGTGAAATCAAAAAGTAGACAACAACTAGAATTTCAACAATAAGATCAACGAGAGTATGCTTAATAACCCTTGCATTGGGCTTCTACATTTCAAAGTTCCAAAGGCAATCAACCCTTACATGCATTTGTCCCCATCTCCCAAGAATTTATCCGCGAAAATCAATTCCTCGAAACACAAGTATCTAATAGTATTCAAGAGTACAACTCTGCCAAATAAGGTAGCAACAAACTCAATTATTTATCAATCAACCCCATTATGTTCCTACATATCCCAAACATTCCTTTCAAGGCTTAAAGTTCATTATTCGATCGCTCCTCAAGGCTTAACCTTTGCAACCTCTCAAGGCTTAACCTGGCTTCAAGAACCTTTAGGTTTCTTCAAGGCTTAACCTGATCGGTCATTTCAAGGCTTAACCTGTGAGTTTATTATTTGATCGTTCTTCAAGGCTTAACCTTTAAATTCAATATTTCCTTTGGCATATCATCAATAATATGAAACTACAATCAATCACAATTTCACCTAGCTCTTGTCACTCAAACAACATCATCAAATCATGTTCTAGCATCTCAATGTCAAGAACACATGTACCAACTTAATCCCATGAACATAGCACATAAAGAGGGAACTGTCTATTTTTCTCCAGGTGGTACCGGTACCACAATAAGGGAGGTACATGTACCTCCTGAGTTTTACGAAAATTTCATCGCAAACTCAATATGCTCAATCACACGATGAGATTCAACACATTATTCATGAATACAAGTAATAACGAAACCAAACCCACATACTTATCTTATAAGTTTCACCAAGAGCTCTATACATTTAACCACAACTAGAACTTAACAAAATATTGAAGTATTGCAAGTAATACGGTAGCTAAAAACATACACAACTCACGAACATGCAGAGAAGGAAGAGAAATCCCTGTCAATGTGGGTTTTGAGCAAAATCCTAAGAACACTCAGTAGATCTAGCTCAAAACAACCAAGAATAGCTCCTCAAAGCTTGCTACAATATCTAGAGTCAAAAAAAATTTCCAAAGAAAGTGAGAATCATCATGAGTTTGAGAGAGGGAGAAGAGCCGAAATCCATGGATCTTACCCCCAAGAGTGAGAAACTCAAAACCCAGTTGAAATTTGTGTGATTCGCACTTGGATCTTGAAGTTTGATGGAGGATTTGCGTGGAAATCAAGGGATCTAGGTGTAGATTTGAGAGAGTGTGAGTTTAGGGCTATTTTCGTGGTATGAGAGTGAAAAAGTGGCTAAGGGTCCCTTTTATAGAAGTGTGAAACGCATACAAAATTTTCAAATTTTACACAGGTGGTACCGATACCAATTGGTAAAGGTTGATACCGGTACCACTCTCCTGTGAGTGATTCCAATAAGCTATCGGTCAACTGATACCGATACTAAGGGTAAGGCTGGTATCTGTACCTCCTGGGAAATTTTCAAAACTTTTTCCCCATCACCGATTCAACCTCTGATCAATCCTAACACAAACACAATACCTCCAAACACCATTACGACATCAAAACCTATATTTCGACTATTCCCCAAACACCCAATACACAATGACACACGTATGTCCGTACAATCACATTAATAAACACGCATTTCCATTTAAAAATACGATTATCCACATTCGAAATAATTAGAGAAAATGAATTAAAATTACGGATCTTTACATAATCAAACTCGGCTTCCACTGTTATTTAAGAAATTGTCCTTTATTTTAAGAAATTATTTTGAAAAGTATTTTAATTTTTTTCCACGGATAGAAAAGTATTTTAATTAACGTGTCTGAAAATCGGAGCGTTACAATTTTCAATTATCAAAATCAATTCGCACTCCCCAGATTGTTAACCGCACTCCAAAAGGGAAGTGCGAAAACCAACTCCTACATGGACTTGATTTTCACACTAACCTTTCGGAGTGTGGTTAACCATTCGGGGTTGAGATTAAAAATTGTGACTTCTCTTTAATTCACATGCATGTTACAATGGTTTATCTGTGGGCTCATGGAGTATTATGACAAGTATGACGGTATTGTGAAGAGATAATTTCGGCAGTTAAAATTGGTTTAGGCTTTAAAACTTGAGGAGGCTATTAGGGAGATTTACTTTTTGTGTGGCCCATGATCCTTGATCCGCGTTCCTCCTCTGGTGGTTCAGTGGTCGCTCAGCCTTCTTCCCCTAGCCTGCACAGTGAGCGCACGACTAAGACCTAGCTGGAGTTGCCCCGGCAAGGCCCTCCGGCAAGAAGATAAGTATGTGAAGAGAGAGAGGCAGTAGACTGGAATTATATCAGTATGAGTGTGTAGAAGCATGTACCTAGTTGCCATCGCTTGGTATTTATAGAGTCTCCTTGACTTGCCCTCCAAGTACAATCACGTGCCTTGCACGGGCCAAGTGATGCCGTCATGACATCATTGAGTGGATCCAGTAACCGTTTTGGTGTGAGCTGGCACTCTACATGTGCGCTCATGATTATCCTTTGGCGTAACTGCTTCAACGTGTGGGAAGGCACGTGACCCAGCAGGTGGCCGAACACCAACCGTAGCCGTGCTTCGTGGTTGGGCGAGCCTCATGCTTAGCCGAGCCTGATGAGGGAACGGGCGAGCGGAGTCCGTTCGTGAGCCCCCTCTCCGGAGGTGGCCGAGCCTGACATAATTTCTCCCCTGCTAGACGCGAGGTGAGTGCAACGTGGACAATGAGCAGTCCTCGGCTGGGGCCGAGCCCCAGTCTAGATTCGGCCGCCAATAAACTCGGACCGATTTATCCATAGCGGGCACGAATAGCTATGTTCGGCCTGCTACAATAGCCCCTCAATCTCTGTCGACGCCGAGCACGTAGTAGGGATTGATGTCGAGCTTTGGCCGAACCCATATCTTGCCGAACGTGAACCATTGACAAGAATTGGCCGAACCCATATCTTGCCGAACGTGAACCATTGACGAGAATTGGCCGAGCCTCGTTCATCTTCATTCTTGAAGCGATAGCAACTGCCAGTGCCGAGTGCCAATAAGAAAGTGCCAAGTGTTACGAATTGCTTGGGTACGGCAGGGAAATGACAGTTAATATGCGCAGGGTTCTGCGCGGCCATCCTATCTGTGCCACGTGTCAGACGCTCAATGGCTATCGGTTCGGCGGTGTAATGATGGGCGGGAAAATTGAATCCCAAACCCTACCTCTATATAAGGGGCGACGCGAGGAGAGAGAGAGAGGTTACAAGCTCTTTCTCTCTCTAAAACTCCATAGCCAGAGCTCTTGCCTCAACCGTTCATCTTCCATTCCTGATTCCTGGCAGATTCATCACCAGATCTTGCTGAAAATACCAGGTATGAGTTCGTCCTTTACTCCTCTAAACCTTTCTGCAACTTTTATGCACTTCCTCCTTCGTTTTTCTGGGTTTTTGGGAGGTTTTGGTTTTGTGTGAGCAGTACGATGCTGGGGATGAACAGTGATGTTCATCTTCAGCTTCAACCTGTTCTTCCGAGCCCCAGCCCTGATGCTGGTGGGCTTGGTCGATGATGGGGTTGGCCGAGCCCCCAGTTTTTGATGTTGGTAGGTTTGGCCGACAATGAGGTTGGCCGAGCCCCATGACTCGAGTCCGTGTTTCCCGAGCTTGAGTCTTTGGAGAGTGAAAATAGGGTGGGCCAACTAGGTAGCCGAGCGTAGTGAGATCCTTGCCTTCTGGCCGACAATGAGGTCTCTCATTATTTCTTCTTGTTTTGTTAGGTCTGGCTCACCCAATTATTGTCATCTCATCCGACTCTGAAAGTTTGGGGGACGACTCCAGAGATTTGTTTATCCGAGAGTACTTGGAAAGACACAGACGCCGCCAACAGTCTTCTTCAATTGCTTCGAACATGTTAGGTTCCAACGATTCCGACGCCGAGCGCGATTACGAATACGACGGCGGGTATAACACCGAGCCTGAGATAACCTTCACCCCTACTACACAATCCGTCGCCAAACCCGAGTTAGGGCCTGAAGTCGAATCCAGGTTTCATTCACAGGCCGAAGCCACCACCTCTTCGTGATCTAAGAATAGTGAGACCCAATCCGAGAATAGAGAGGTCGCCGATCTTTATGAGAGGGGCCAAGTTTGCCCCCATGCTCATTACTTTAGTGGGGATCCCAACGAGTACGAGGATTTTTGCCGAGAGTACAATATCCCCGACGATGTCGTTGTTAGTCAGGTGGCTAGCAACCGTATTCGAGATAAGAGGGAACACCACCCCGAGCATATAACGGTTCCCCTTATGGCTATTTATGAGGCTGGCCTACGGTTCCCTCTTCATCCATTTTTGAGGGAGCTCCTGGCAAGGTTCGGCCTGGTCCCTCACTTTTTTGCTATCAATAGTTATAGGATAGTGATGTCGATGATCAAATTGAAGGAACTTCATGACCTTGAGTTCACGGTTGCCGACCTCTTCCACACATACTTGATGTCCAGGCACGGCAAAACCGATCGTCGATATCTGTCGACGTGTATTAACAAGGAGCTGTTGATAGACGGGATTCCCGACACCGATAAGTGGGCTAATTTTTATGTCGAAGTTAGTGGTAACTACGAGTTCGGTAATTAGACGATGCGATTACACACTGTGCCGAAGAAAAAAGACTTTTGAGGTTGTTTAAGCATTTCTCTTTGCCGAGCTTATTTCTTGTCTCCTTTGTTTTTCCCTTGTTCTAATTGCCGATGCTTTTTGCAGATCACCGATCAATAACGAAGAGAGAACAGTCGTTGGCCAACGAGAAGAACATCGAGACTCTGAAGGCCCAAATCTATCGTGACGCGCCGACTCTTCTGGGATATATTCCCTCATACAAGGGGAAGTTGAGGAGGAGGGAAAAAGAAGGGGGGTCGAGCACGAAGGTCGGAGGCAAAAAGAAGGTTGGTGAGGGGCAGGCGTTGAAGAGCAAAGGTCTGAAGCCGAGCACGAGGGTGAAGGAGCCGAGGGTGAAGTTTCCTACTTTCAAGAAGTCAGCAGACTTCTGGTTTCAAGAGAGCGTTCAACCTGAGTTCCCAGGTATAAATATTCCTCCCCTTCGAACCCTCAGACCTGAATTCGCCGAAGGTATGGGGAGGAGGAACGTTGTCAAGGTCAACATCAGGGACGGTGTCGCGGCTCGACAGAAGGACGCGGGCCTGATCGAGCCTGCTGCCAAGAAGCAGAAGGTCACTCAAGACTTCTTCCCGGCCAGGCCGCCGACGCCACTTCCGAAGGAGAAGGACCAAACCGAGTCATCAGCTGCTGGTGGCTCCAAAGCTATGGAGAGGGCAGCGGGTTCGGGAGGCCGAGTGATTGTGCATGAGTTTGCACCTTCCTTTGCCACGGCCGAAGGCAGGATTGTCAATGTTGAAGACAACGTCAAGCTGGAGCCTGGACTGGCCGTCACCATGCTTCATGGCCTTGCCTTACCGAGGGACATGGACAGGGTCCTTGGAGAACTTCAGCCGAGCCTGGTTCATGCTAGTGCTTACCTTGTTCAGGTTCATTTTTTATTTAGATTTTGTCTCATGGGCTTGGTTTTGTTTGCATCCATGTCGCTGAGTCTAATTGTACTATGTTGTGCAGGCTGGGCAGGCTCTTCTGCGGGTATCCAACCAGGCCGAGCTTTTGGCGGCAGAGAGGACCAGATATCACGACGATGTAAAGACCGAACACGAGAGGACAAAGTCCCTGAAGAGCGGTCTGAAGCAGGCAAAGGTTAGGATAGCCAAGCTTGAGAAGGAGAGGGATGAGGCTTTGGAGAAGGCCAAGAAGTCCGACCGTGAGCTCAGCCAAGTTCTGAGGAGAGAGAAGAGGAAGATGAAGGAGGTGGACGAGAAGGCCTATCAGGCCGGGTACGACCGAGCAGGCACCGAGTACATAAGGGATGCTCGGTCAATGGTAAATGATGAAGTGAAGATAAGGGTCCCCATCTCCTACCGAGCCAAGTACAAAGATGGAGTCAAGGCCGCGTGCGTGGTTATGTAGCTGGAGCCTGACTTGAACTTGACCAAGTCAATTCCTGCGCCTGTCACACCCAAGCTCATCCTGCCGTACACTGAAGAGGAGTGCGCACCTTTTCCTGCGGAGGAATTTCCCGAGAGTGAGAAGGATGTTGATGATCTCACCGACGCCGACGGTGGGGATGGCTCAACTAGAAAGAAGACCGGAGATGTTGAGGGAGATGTGGCGGAAGACGCCGAGCAGGTGTCAAACAATGTCGAAGGGGCTGCCAAGGCCGAGGCTGAAGTGGCTGCTGAGGATGTTCCTCAAGTTTAGATATTTCATTTTGCTTTTATTTGAACTTGAAATATTTTGTTGGACTGGACGGCTCCGAACTTAGGAGTTTCACCGTACCAGATGTAATAGTTAATGGGGGTCAACACCGAACGGCTTACCACGCCGTACCTCCCAACTTAGGGGTTTCAGCAACACTTGTTTTTCTCTTGAATGCATGGCTTGATTTCTTATTTGCAATGCATCTGTTTTCTTGTTTTGCCGAGCTTGATTGCTTGCATTCATGCCTTCAGAAAATTTTGATAGTCTTGTTTGTTTGAATGGTAGTTATCCGTAGCCCCCACTTTGGTCTGGGTTCGGCTGAGTAGTCGAATTTTTGATTAATGTGGGAGTGGCTTACTGTAGTATGGCAATTGCCGAGCCTTGACCAAAGTAGTAAAGTAGAGAACGTAGGTCGCTGAACTTGATGTTGTTGTTTGACATGGTGTGCAATTATTGATGGATCATAAGAATGCTGGGTGCCCTCCTTGCCTGAGGTTGGGGGCTCGGCCAAAGTGCCAGCCCCTGGCCAAGGTAAGGATTTGGGGAGTTGGTTTGTTTGTGGGTGGTTTGCTCACCGAAGTGCGAGTATAACCTTTCGGTGGCCGACCATGGTGTCTTGCCAATCCGAGCCGAAGCCTAAGTTCCATCAGAGATGTGTGTATTAGGCTCGGCGGACCATATGTCCTTTGTTTGCTTCTTTGGGCGGTGATAGTGGCCGAAGCAAAAGGCTTAAGAGCTGTTTGTGGGTGTGACCGAAGTCATCGTTTATGTTTGGCAGGTTTGCCGAGAGCGGGTGATGTGAGTAAGCTGTGAAGTAGAACGGTACTTGAAGTATTTAAAGAATTCAATTGCAAAACTCGTCTTCTCATTGAGAAACTTTGGAGTAAAAGACAAAGTAGGAGAAGAAAACTATGGGCTGAAGCCATTCTTTTTTAAATAACATAGATAGGGAGGCCGAAGCCAAACAAAACTTAGAAATTTAGAGACACGAAGGTAGGCCGAGGACAGTACGCAGCCGAGCATAGAATAAGAAAGTTGTTCACATGTATGCTCTTTTCAGGTTCTATGTGTTCCATGGGTTGGTGAGGACTTTCCCATTCATGTCTTCCAGCATGTATGCACCTTCACCAGCAATCTTGACGACACAAAAAGGTCCCTCCCAGTTGGGCTTAAATTTCGTTTTCTTGCTTGTTTGCACCACCTTTCGCCAAACTAAATCATCTGGCTTGAATTTCTTGGTTCGCACACTTCGATTGTACCCCTTAGCCACCTGTTGCTGGTATTCAGCTAGCTTGAGCCGAGCGTCATCGCGCTTTTCTTCGGCAAGTATGAGCTCTTGTCCGACAGCCTCATCATTTGTCTTTGGGTCGAAGGTTTCCATCTTGAGAGTGGGAAACCTTGATTCCAACGGGATGACGGCCTCCATGCCGAAAGCCATGGAGAAGGGAGTCTGGCCAGTAGAGCGTCGTGCTGTGGAACGATAGGCCTATAGAACCCTTGGGAGTTCCTCTGCCCACTTCCCGCGCTTGGAGTTCAGCTGACGTTTTATCCCGGCGTAGACAGTCTTGTTCGTGGCCTCGGCTTGGCCGTTTCCTTGGGGGTATGCTTGAGTAGAGTTGAAGAAGCGGATTCCAAATTCTTCACAGAGACTTGTGAGGCCATTTCCAACAAATTGGGTGCCGTTGTCCGAGACGATGGCGTAAGGGACGCTGAACCTAGTGACAATATTTTTCCAAACAAATCGCCGAACGTCAGCCTCGGTGATGGTGACAAGGGCTTCAGCTTCCACCCATTTGGAGAAGTAGTCTGTTGCAGTGATTAGGAACTTGAAGCCCCCTGGGGCTGTTGGGAGCTTGCCCACGATGTCGAGCCCCTATTGTGCAAAGGGCCAAGGACTTGTGATGGGGGAGAGGTTCTGAGTAGGTTGCCTCGGAATTGGTGAAAACAGTTGGCATGGTCGGCATTTGTGGACGACTTCTTCACAATCTTTCTTCATGTTCTTCCAAAAGTACCCCTGACTCAATGCGCGTTGGCAGAGTGAACAACCTCCAGAGTGGCAGCCGCAGCTGCCCGAGTGGAGTTCGTTGAGAATCGAGGGTACCTGGGTAGGGTGGACGACGAGTAGGTTGGGACCAGAGATAGATTTTCTATAAAGCTGGCCGCTGTCGGAGAGCCAGTAGTAAGCAGCCTTGTTCCTGATGCGGTATGCCTCCTTCTTATCGTCAGGTAGAGTGTCATTTTTGAGGAATGTGCCGATCTCATCCATCCAACTTGGTCCGAGTTTGACGTTGAATATTTTCGTAGCGGTATCGAAGTTGGGATGATCAATACTGCCAAAGTTGATGGTTCTGAACTCGGAGGCCGAGGCAAGGCCAACGAGTGCGTCGGCATGAGCGTTGTGCTCGAGGTTGATTTGTTCAATCTTAAAAGTTTTGAACTACTTGATGAGCTCGGCTGCTATGGCTTGATATTTCATCATTCTGGGGTCCCTGGCTTTGTAGTCCCCTAACACCTGGTTGACGATGAGTTGAGAGTCACAAAAAATAGCTAACTCGTCGACGTTTATTGCTATTGCAAAGCGTAAGCCTGCAAGGAGGGCTTCGTATTCGGCTTCGTTGTTTGTGGCGAGGAAGTTAATGCTGATGGCGCTTTCATGCAAAGTCCCACAAGGGGAGACTAAGATGACCCCTGCTCCAGCTTCGTTGTTGTTAGAGGCACCGTCAACTTGAAGTCGCCAAGTGTTTCCTTGAAAAAGGAGCCAAGGTTTCGCGTTCGCTGCTTGCTCGGCCATCGGTTGAGTTGGTGCGAGAGTGTTGAGAGTCTCGGTATCCTCTGGTGTTAATTCAGCGATGAAATCGGCGAGAATTTGCCCTTTGATTGCCGTCCGAGGCTCAAAACAAATGTCAAAGTTTGCTAACTCGACTGCCCATTTGGAGACCCTGTTGGAAAGATTGGCTTTCCGAAAGAGAGCTTTGAGAGGGTACTCCGTTAAAATAGTGATTGTATGGGCCTGGAAGTATGGAAGGAGTTTTCTTACAGCTGAGACGAGAGCAAGTGCTAACTTTTCGAGAGGAAGATAGCGTGTTTGTGCAGGTAAGAGAGTTTTACTTGTGAAGTAAATCGGCATGTCATCGATTCCCTCTCGCCGGACAAGAGCAGAACTGACAACATGAGCCGAAACTGCCAGGTAAAGGTAGAGAGTTTTGAATTCTTTTGGTTTGACCATCAAGGGAGCCGAGCTCAGGTAGTCCTTGAGTTCGGCCAGTGCTGTGTCGCAGTCCGGCGTCCATTCGAAGTTGCGCCGGCTCTTTCCTTTTAAGGCGTGAAAGAAGGCATGGCATTTGTCTGATGACTTGCTGATGAAGCGGTTGAGGGCGGCTGCCATGCCTGTGAGCCTTTGAACTTCTCTGATCGTTTGTGGTGGCCGTAAGTCTGCCACTGCTTTGATTTGCGTAGGGTTGGCTTCAATGCCGCGCCTTGTGACCAAATGGCCGAGAAATTTTCCTGCACTGACGCCGAATGCACATTTTTCCGGGTTCAGACGGAGTTTGTGGAGCTTGAGGATGTCGAATACTTCGGCGAGTTCTCTGAGGTGGTTGTGCTCCATCTGGCTTTTGACGACAAGGTCGTCAATGTAGGCTTCCAAGATGTGGCCTATCTGCGCGTGGAGCATCTTGAAGATTGCTCGGTTGAAGGTGGCACCTGAGTTTTTGAGCCCAAACGGCATGACACGGTAGCAGAAAATGCCGTGTGGTGTGATGAAGGCCATTTTTTCCATGTCTTCTGGGTCCATGGCTATCTGGTGATAGCCACGGTAGGCATCTAGGAAGCTTAGCCGAGCGTGTCCTGCGGTTGCGTCGACTAACTAATCAATTTTTGGAAGCGGGAACCAATCCTTCGGACAGGCGTCATTGAGATTGGTATAGTCGACGCAGACTCGCCATTTGTCGTTCTTCTTCCTGACAACCACGGTGTTGGAGAGCTAAGTTGGGTATTGCACTTCCTGGATGGCGTTAGCTTCTAACAGCCAGTCGACCTCTTCGACAACAGCATCGGCGTGTTCTGGTGCCAAGCGTCGAGCCTTCTGCACCACGGGTTTTGAGTCTTTCTTAATGTTGAGAGAATGGCAGATGAAGTCAGGATCTACCCCTGGCATCTCGGTGGGGGTCCAGGCGAAGACTTCCATGTTTTCTTTGAGGAATCGGAACATCTCTTCTCGCTCGGCGTCGCTGAGGGAAGAGCCGAGTAAGAAGAAACATGAGCCGTCCTCGTTGATTGGCATTTTAACCAAGTCTTCTTCTGCTTTATCTTCAGCCTTCTGGCCGACGTCTTCGATGACGGCCATGTCTGGGACTTCAACCCATTGTACTTGTTTGGCTTTGGTGGAGTTGTGGACAGCTGAGACGTAGCACTTTTTGGAAGCTACTTGGTCACCTCGCAGATCTTCTTGTCTCCCACTCACGCCAATGAAGCAGACAACCTAGTGGAAGCGATGGCTTACATGCCATGGAGCCAGGTTCGGCCAAGGATGGCGTTGTATGGGCTCGGCACATTGACGACAATAAACTCGACAGATAAAGTTTTCGAACCGACGACGACTGGGAGAAAGATTCGGCCGAGTGGCCAGACAGGTGCTCCATTGAAGCCGATGAGAGGTTCTTCGAGGGGTTGTAATGCCGACTCTGGGAGATCCAACTTCTTGAAAAGGTCGTAGTACATGACCTCTGCCGAGCTTCCTTGATCGATGAGGACGCGCTTGACATCGTGGACTCCGATTTGGACGGTGACAACAAGGGCGTCCAAGTGTGGAGTTTGAACGTGTTCAAGGTCGCGCTCGGTAAAGGTTATTGTCCACTTGGGTACTTCTCATGGGCGTTGACGTTTGGATCCGCAACCGACTGAGAGTATCTGCTTGGACGTGGAGGCGCGATCGATGTCGGCCTTGAGTGTTGTTTAGGATGCCTTCGTCACTGGTCCGTGGATAACATGTATCAGCGGGCGCTGTTCATTTGGATTGGGGTTGCCTATTGGTTGTCGGGCGGGTGTTTTTGTTCGATCGATGTACTGATCGAGATGTCCTTGAGTTGCGAGTCTTTCCAAGAGAGCTTTGTAAAGGGCGCAGGTTGTCGTGTAGTGGCCGAGTTCGTTGTGGTAGGAGCACTTTTTCCTCGGATTTTGATCTGGCTGTCTAGTGTCGGTATCGAGCTTGTCCGTTGGCCACTCAAACCATGGTTGTCTCATTATCTCTTTCAGGAAGGACCAGATGGGTTCTTTGAAGTGCGTGGTCTCAGCCACATAGTCGTGTACTTTCGGCGGGAGCTTTTTCCCTTCCTTGATATTGTGCACTTGCTTCTTGGGCTGCGAGTGTTGGGCGATGATTGGTGCTGGCAGCTGGGTTGCGGCTGTGGGGAAGGGGTGGGCTTGGGATTCCTTGAGCTGCTTGGTCCACATAAAATTCTTCAAGAGCGCAAAACCGCTCCACGACGCGCATCAACTCACCCATGCCATGGGGTGGGCGGATGGCGAGTTTGTCCAAGATCTTGCTGCCAGTTTCCAAGCCATTTTTGAAGGTGCGTGCAGCCCAATACTCGTCGATCCCAAGGATTTCATTGAACAGCTGCCAGTAACGCTCAGCGTATTGTCTGAGAGTTTCGGATGGGAGTTTCCTCATTTGAGATAAGGACTCAGGCTCCTTGGCAGTTTGTTGCTCGTGATGAAATGGGTATTGAAAGTGCGTTCGAGGTCGGCCAAGTTCCGTATGGATCCAACGGGCAGCTTGTTGAACCACTAGAGTCCAAAGGAGCCGAGGCTGGACGGGAACGCCTTGCATTTGACTTCATCTTTTTGGGTACAGAGTTCGATGGTCTGGCGGAAGTGGATTAAGTGGGTGTAAGCCTCGCAGGTGGCTGGGTCGAACTTCGTGAATTTGGGTAAGTGGAAGGTGGATTTGGGTGGTGTGTTGATGATGTGGGGTGTGAAGGGGGACACACCGAGATCCTTCAATTGCCTTTCAAATCCAGGGCGCGGCGGTTTGCCGTGCTCGTCTATTTTTTGATCGTTTGGGGTCCCTTCCTTTGGACTCTTTCCCTGAAGTCTTTTCGGCGTCTCTCTGCCAAAGCTTGTCTCTCAAGTCTGTTGTTGTTCGGTGTGGGCCGTCGATGGACTTCTCTCTGTCACGACGGGTTTTGTTGTCGTCAATCGCGCCTTCGGTGCGTACGCCTTTTCCTTTCCGCCGTGCGTGGTGCTCAACATCCAAATTCTCAGGTGGGATGTCCCCGAGACGCTCAGAGACATGGCGTCTGGTCTGTACGGAATCTCGGCTACGGTGCGAAACCGTCGTGCAAGAGAATTCCGCGCGACCCGTCGAGTACGTGCTCGTGAACGACTCGGTGTCCCTTGTTCTGGAATGCTCATGATGGCTTCTAGAACGATGTGTTCCAGATGCAGTAGGTTGCTTGTAGAGGATTATTTCCTTGGTGCTGGGGTAAAGCCAAGGCGTCACGGAGTCGCGTTGGCCTATCTCGTGCGGACGCTCTTGCGGTGGTGGAGGTGGTGTTTGCCTTCGTCGCCTCCCGCCTCCATCAGATCTGGAAGTGGCGGGGGTGGCGTCTTGCTGCATGTGTTGTTTCATTTGGGCCACCTCCGCCCTTAGTGCAGCCATTTCGTTATCGCATTCATCGTCGCAACGCTGTAGTAGGCGGATATAGGCCACCGTTACATCGTCTGCGACTGGTGAGAGGCCGGAGCCAGGGGCGAGGGAAATGGACATGTGCCTCTCAAGGGGTGTTGTGGGGATGGTATTTCCAGTAGCGTCTTTGGCCCCTGAGATAGTTACATCCGTCAGATCTCCGCCCATAGCGAGTGTTTGGGTCGTTGTTTAAGGAAGGAGGAAGGAGGTTTAAAGGAAGTGAGAGCCGTTTGAATCAGAAGCGATTCACATCGGGTTCACCAATTGTGTGGCCCGTGATCCTTGATCCGCATTCCTCCTCTGGTGGTTCAGCGGTCACTCAACCGTCTTCCCCTAGCCTGCACAGTGAGCGCACGACTAAGACCTGGCTGGGGTTGCCCCGGCAAGGCCCTCCGGCGAGAGGATAAGTATGTGCAGAGAGAGAGGCAGTAGACTGGAATTATACCAGTATGAGTGTGTAGAAGCATGTACCTCTTAGGGTTGCCATCGCTTGGTATTTATAGAGTCTCCTTGACTTGCCCTCCAAGTACGATCATGTGCCTTGCACGGGCCAAGTGATGCCGTCATGACATCATTGAGTGGATCCAGTAACCATTTTGGTGTGAGCTGGCACTCTCCATGTGCGCTCATGATTATCCTTTGTTGTAACTGCTTCAACGCATGGGAAGACACGTGACCCAGCAGGTGGCCGAACACCAACCGTAGCCGTGCTTCGTGGGTGGCCGAGCCTCATGCTTAGCCGAGCCTGATGAGGGAACGGGTGAGCGGAGTCCGTTCGTGAGCCCCCTCTCCGGAGGTGGCCGAGCCTGACATAATTTCTCCTCTGCTAGACGCGAGGTGAGTGCAACGTGGACAACGAGCAGTCCTCGGCTGGGGCCGAGCCCCAGTCTAGATTCAGCCGCCAATAAACTCGGACCAATTTATCCATAGCGAGCACGAATAGCTATGTTCGGCCTGCTACACTTTTCTTTTCCAATCTCTCCCTTACGGGAAGGGAGTGTACCCATTAAGAGTGTGAAAATATTATACTAGTATTTTAGGATGATTTCGGAAATGAAAAAGCATGACGACTTAAAAATTAGACACTGAATTGGTATTCTCCCTTTCTATCTATATTATAAAATAGAGCGGATTTTTATCCACACATACAAACAAGAGCACATCTTCAACCGTCAGATCAAATTTTCTATAGGTTATAGCCATCCAATCAACTCCTTTAATAAATTTATTTTCTCCCTCCCTCTTTCCTTACTTCTTAGGCAATGTTGCCTTTTTGGGGGACAGACATATTATTTCTTTATTTAACAATATGCCTTTTATTATCAAAACGTCTTCTTCTCCCTATCGTTAATCTTAAACTCTATTATTGTGGTGTTCCATCAGAGAACTCTATTCAATTACTTTCTTCCATCAGTTGAGGTAACAATGGAAAAACATTATAGAAACTTTAGTCACAAAAGAATAAATTTAGTTTTTTTCAGTAACAAGTTGTTTCACCTATTTCCTAAATGCATGATTCGAAGTAGTAGTGCTTGATAATTTGCCTCAGTTGTAGGCCTGTAGCATTCCTTTGATTTGAAAAGGGGAAAATTAACTCAAGTTGTAGCATTCAATTGCAAGAATCACTTTCAATCTTAAAGAAAAAAAATATTCGTTAACTTATGGGATCAAAGTGGAGTTTTAAAACGATTCAAATTTTTTTTTTTTTGGATTAGTTGCTGGTTGAACTATATTGTTTACGGGTGTGATATAAGTTTGGTTGATCGTGATAGCTGTTAACGAATGATTGTGCATAAGTTAATTAGAAATATCATATGAGTATATATATGCTCCTACTTTTTCAATGGGTGTGGTATTATTTGTTGTGAAACTATTCTTAGAAGAAATTAGTTCAGTTTACCCTATTTGAAGAGAATTTTAAAAAATAAATTATAAAATTTTCCATTTGGGTTTGTTAAGTTGTGATCACTAGAAGGGAAGGATAATTTTTTTTAAAGTTGTAATAAAAAAGTGTTGTGTCACTCCTTTTTTTTAGGCACGGGCAATCACTAGTATTAGAATAGATGACTAAAATATAGGACAAAGTCCACTTTGACCCTCTGTGGTTATCTCCATGTGCGGATACCCCCCTCATGGTTCAAAAGTGAGCACATAACCTACTTGTGCTTTCAAACAACGAGCACATAGACCATTTTCCGTCCATTTTGATGCCAAGTGTGAAACACGGGATTGATAAGCATGTGAGGCACAGATTTATGTCCATTTTACCCTCAAATGTCTAACAAAACCCACACTCTCTCTTCTCTTCTCCACCTACAGACCCAGTACTCTCTCTCTCTCTCTCTCTCTCTCTCTCTCTCTCTCTCTCTCTCTCTCCACCTACAGACCCAGTTCTATCCCCCCTCTCTCTCTCTCTATCTGTTTTTTACCATGTCAAGTACTTGTAATTAACAGTGTAACAAATCCTTGATAGCACATTAACTATTACAAACTAGAATCCAGAAGCAGGTGCTAATTCTAGAAATTAATAGCAGGTAACGTGGGTTGAACATACAAAATATGATGAGAGTGTAGTCCACCATCAGTACCGGGCATTACTCAGCTCTGGCATGGGCTTTGGCGCACAAAGATGGCTCTCCACCCTACAGAGGCAGTGCGAGTGCTTGGCTATCCTCTCTTCCACTGAAGATCATTTAGTTCCACCTCGTTCAAATCACCCTTGTTTTCTCTCTTATAAAATTGTAATTCGACTCTACTAAAATCCCACTCACAGTAAATGGGGTTTTCCAAACAAAACGTGATCAAATACTCGAAGATCGAGATGGAGGAAACCCTAGCCTTTACCTTTCTAGCGTAGTGAAGCATAAATCTCAATCCTCGTCGCCTTCTTTGTCGATCGACAGATGGAGTAGGGGAAACCCTAAGTCGCCTCTCTCTCACTCTTACTCTTATTCTGTATCAGTCGTTCAATTTTTACGTAGTGTGTATAGCTATATATACAAGGGCATTTTAAACATTTCATTGTTTCCGTTAACGGAGTTAGCATTGAACCCCCTTTTTTATTTTGAAAACACAGGTAGGTTATGTACTCACTTTTGAATTATGAGGGGGATAGCCGCACATGGCGATAATTACAGAGGGTCAAAGTGGATTTTGCCCTAAAATATATTATAAATCAATGGATTTGTTGCTGTTCGACGGTCTTTTGGATTTTCTTCCCTTGGATGGAGTTTTATTCTCCAAGCGGATCATGATTCTCAGCACAAATAGTATTCAGATTTCACTGCATTTTTTGCGTAAAATTCAAGAGAAAAATGTTCAGATTCTTAACTTCTTTTTAAAGCAATTTGGAATGTTTGCCACCCCAGCAAACACTCCTCAAGTGGCCGTGAAATTCTGTTCCAGTCATCTGGTAATCGCCATTCGTTCTCTCAAAAATTTATTATTTCCAATTTTTCCAAGTGTCCTAAACTAGCCAACATTTGTACTAGAAGGCAATTATGCATTTGCCAACTGATTTCACAAGGACTTGCCAAACATTTAAGGGCTGTTTGATAAAACTGAAAACTGAAATTGAAAGCTGAAAAGTCAAGTACTGAAAGTTGAATGCTGAAATTTTTAAGCTAAAGAGCTGTTTGATAAACATATTAAGCACTAAATTAAAATTAATGAATTAATCTTAGTTCTAATTCTCTTTAATTTTGGTGATTGTGGTGGTGGTGGTGATAAAATGGTAGTAGTGAGGGTGATGGAGGGATGGTGGCGGTGGAGAGATGGTGGTGTGATAGTGACGGTGGAATGATGGTGGTGCAATGGTGGCGTTGTGGTGGTGGTGGCGGCGACAGCGTGGTAGTAGTGGTAGAGGTGGTGTGGTAATGGTGATGGTGGCGTGGTGGTGGTGGGGGTGGAGTGGACTAGTGGTGGGTGGTAATGGTTGTGGTGGTGGTAGCGTGGTGATGGTGGTGAAGTGATGGGGGTGGGTGTCACGCCCTCGATTTTCAACATAAATAAATAAAACAATTCAATAGGAGTTTCTCGCATAAGATAAATAATACCCAAAATGAGTTCCCACCTGTTTAATTACACAACAAATCCCCGAGTTTCCAAATATAAACAACCTTGGCACTCCGGCCCAAATTAAACTTAGATTCAAGTACAAGTATTAAGAATATTACAACTTTAATCAAAGGATCGTTCAAAACAAATTTAGTTACAAGGCCATCTCTAATCCAAAAGTAAACTAAATACAAAGATGGATGAGTAACTAAGTCAAGTAAGCTTAAGTCTTCACATCTCAGTACTCAGGGCATGCATGCTATTGATCGGCGTTTAAACCTGAAAAGAAGGATTTTGCTGAGCTACAAGAGCCCAGTAGGAAGTTCTCTACAAAATCTATATGTAATGAGATGTTATGTATGGATACGGTGAATTTAGCTAGATGGCGAATTCAATGACAACATGTATCAATGCCAATTACTAACATCGAAGCATTTTCACACTCAAACATACGTACATTTCTCCCAACCAATTTCCACCCCTTGCGACATTGTGTTTCCACCCCTTGCGTCACAATAAACCCATACTCCACTTCACACAACAACAACTACGTTACCAACACTATCAAGTTCATCACAATGGTTCAAGGATCACAACAATTAAGACAAAGTTTTAGTACTCATAAGCATACGCAATCCACAAGCTTAAAACTGTCCCACCCGGACCATACGTAGCATTCAAACACTAGTATCACATGTACACGCCACAAAACATGTAGAGAATGAGAGAAATCCCTACCGAAGTGGGTTTTGAGCAAAATCCTAAGTCTACCAAGAGCAAATGGCTTGAACCCCCCAAAAACGAGCTTCACCCAAGCTTAGGTACAAGATCTAGAGTGAATACAACCCAAAAACATGATAAACAAACAAAGATCAACTAGTGATTGAGAGGAGAGAGAAAAAAACGTGGGTGAGAGCTAAAAAGGTGAGAGCAAGAACACAAACTTACCCCTTGTTCACCAAATGCAAGAATCTTGTGATTTTGAAGTTGGAAACTCTTGGATCTTGAAGATTTGAGGTTGAAATCAAGGGTTTTGGTTGAGATTGGAGGTGGGTAGGTGAGAGGGGGTGTTTCCTGGGGTGTTTCGTGGGTTTTAGAGTGAGAAATGACCAAGTGGGGGTATTTATAGAAGTCCAAAAAGCGTGCTGAAAATTGCAGAAAAACGCAGCAGGTACCGGTACTGGGCGACTCCTAGTACCGGTACTAGAGCCTTCAAAATGCCAAATTGAACTATGACTGGACAGTAGGTACCGGTACTGGGCGACAGCCAGTACCGGTACTGGCTAGGCAGAAAATGAAATTTTTGCAACGTACTCCAGAACGAACCCAACTTGATACCAACACTTCCCAACAATAATACAACATCAAAACTAACATTATACCACACTCCGAGAGTCCAATACATAACCGAATACGTATATCCATACATTTCCACAAACATACGCACAGTTAAATAATAAATCGATTCTTTTACGCATTAAACAATTCCCGAAATCTAAAATAATTTACGAGTCTCCACAATCTATCCTCCTTAAAGAAATTTCGTCCCGAAATTTACAATTCAAGTCAAACATACTCATGCATTAAGTAATCATGCTCATATGACGACGTGCACCATCAAACAACAAGCTAACAATCATAAAGTCAAACTTAGAACTCACATTGATTTAACTCGTGAATAGTTGTGGATACTTCTCCCTAACCTCGTCCTCCCTTTCCCACGTTGATTCCTCCTTTTCGAGATGACTCCAAAGAACTCGCACTAACAGTATAGTCTTGCCCCTCAATACTTGGTCACGCGAATCTAGGATACGAATCGGCTCTTCTCCATAAGATGCATCGGCTTCCAACTCCAACTCGGACCATTCTAAGACATGTGACGGATCCGGCTCGTACTTTCGCAACATCGATACGTGAAATACGTCATGAACGCCCGATAGCCTCGGCGGTAAGGCCAAACGATACGCGACCTCCCCAATCTTCTCGATAATATCAAATGGTCCGATAAAACGCGGTGAAAGCTTGCCCTTTTGCCCAAAACGAGATAACCCTCGACGCGGTGACACCTTAAGGAACACGTGGTCCCCCACTTCGAACGATAATGGTCGGCGGCGACAATCGGCATAACTCTTTTGCCTACTTTGCGCGGTTAACAACCGTTGACGGATCACTTTGACTTGCTCGGTGGTTTTCCTTTGTGCCTCAAGAAGACATTGACGAATCGCTCTCATGCTTTCGGAGGTTTCATTGATCAAATCCAGCCCAACTCGGTCCAACACACGGGTAATCAGCACGGTCTCCCATACAAAGCTTCATACGATGCCATCTCGATGCTAGATTGATAACTATTGTTGTACGCGAATTCGACTAAAGGTAGGTGATCTTCCCAACTCCCCCGAAAATCCATAACGCAAGCCCGAAGCATGTCTTCCAAAATTTGGATCGTTCTCTCGGATTGCCCATCCGTTTGAGGATGATACGCCGTGCTAAATAGAAGATTGGTGCCGAGAGTAGCCTGCAGACTCTGCCAAAAACGCGTGGTAAACCTTGGATCTCGATCCGACACGATAGAAACGGGAATCCCATGAAGACGGATAATCTCACGAATGTACAAACGACTAAGCGTATCAATCGAATCCGAAACCTGAATAGGTAAGAAATGAGCCGACTTGGTCAATCGATCAACTATCACCCAAATGGCATCATGCCCCCTCGGCGACCTTGGTAAACCGGTAACGAAATCCATAGTCACGTTCTCCCACTTCCATTCGGCCACTGGTAAAGGTTGTAACTCCCCGGCGGGTCGTTGATGTTCGGCTTTAACTTGTTGGCACGTAAGGCATTTGGATACGAAAACGACGATGTCTCTCTTCATTCCTGGCCACCAAAATTGTCTACGCAAGTCATGGTACATTTTCGTTCCCCCTGGATGCACGGCTAAAGGCGAATGGTGAAATTCTCTCAATATCTCCTCCCGACACGAAATGGGTACTAACAATTTTCCTTGGTACCTCAACCCTTGATCGGCATGAATCATCCACCCCTCTCGAGCGTTTTCGCTATGAAACTTGGCGCGAAATTCTCCCGCTTCATCATCTTGCTGTTGGGCCTCAATTACTCGAATTGACAAGGTTGATTGAACGGTTAAATTACATAAGGTGACTCCCTCCCGAACTTCCTCGAAATGCAATGCGTACGAACCCAAGTCGTTCTTCGTTTTCCATTCATGGATAGCTAAACTCGCGAGGTGCGTCGATTTTCTACTTAAAGCGTCCGCTACAACGTTCGCCTTTCCCGGGTGGTATTGCAACTCAAAATCATAATCTTCTAGGTGTTCCATCCAACGGCGTTGACGTAGGTTGAGCTTCTTTTGAGAAAACAAGTATTTAAGACTCTTATGATCGAAAAACACCTCAAATCTCTCACTGTAAAGGTAATGACGCCAACTCTTTAAAGCAAAAACAACGGCCGCAAGTTCTAAGTTATGGGTAGGATAGTTCCGCTCGTGAGTTTTCAATTGTCGCGATCCATACGCCACTACTCACCTCAATTGCATCAATACGCACCCTAACCCCTCATTCGAAGCATCACAATACACTGAGTAGCCGACTCCCCGTCCGGGCACAACCAAAACTGGCGCGGTAGTCAACCTTCTCTTCAATTCCTCAAAGGCCCTCTCACACGCATCATTCCAAATAAAAACGAGTCCCCTTACGAGTCAATCTAGTCATCGGAGCCGCTAGACGAGAGAAATCAAGGACAAAACGACGGTAGTATCCAGCCAAGCCCAAAAAACTAAGGATCTCAAACACCTTCTTCGGTCGTTGCCAATTCATCACGGACTCTATCTTCCCCGGATCAACAGATACCCCATCCTTCGACACAACATGACCTAAAAACTTTACCTCGGACAACCAAAACTCGCACTTACTAAGCTTGGCGTACAATTGGTGCTCTCTCAAGAGTTCAAGAACAATAGAAAGATGAGATTGATGTTCCTCCTCCGAAGGCGAATAGATAAGGATATCGTCCACGAAAACGACTACGAAATGATCGAGATAGGCATGAAAGATGCGGTTCATTAAATCCATGAATGTCGCTGGTGCACTCGTCAACCCAAAAGGCATAACAATGAATTCGTAGTGGCCATAACAAGTGCGAAAAGCGGTCTTTGGAATGTCTTCCCTCCGAACTCTCAATTGATGATAACCGGACCTCAAGTCAATCTTGGAAAAACAAGTTGCGCCTCGAAGTTGATCAAACAAATCGTCGATTCTGGGCATAGGGTACTTATTCTTAATGGTGACTCAGTTCAACTTACGATAATCGATGCACAAACGAAGCAACCCATCCTTCTTCTGAGCAAACAAGGCTGGTGCTCCCCACGGTGACGTACTCGGACGAATAAAACCCAAACCCTCCAATTCTTGCAACTGCGTCTTCAATTCTCTCAACTCAGCGGGCGCAAAACGATAAGGAGGTACAGAAATGGGAGCGGTGCCAGGAAGTAATTCGATAGTGAATTCAATCTCTCTCTCTCGGGTGGTAAACCGGGTAACTCCTTCGGAAACACGTCCGGAAAATCACAAACAATAAGGGGCAACTCCCCACGCGCGGACACATCCTCATCTAAGGCCAAACTCGCTAATAAGGCATACATTGACTCCTGTTCCCGAGACCCACACAAATACGGTTCTAACGGTTCTCGTCGCTCCCCGAAGAACTCGAAACAAGGACCCTCAGGTGGACAGATACAGACTCGACGCTTGAAGCAATCGATGGTGGTATGAAACGTAGATAACCAGTCCATTCCCAATATGAGATCTAAACTCGACATATTCAACACGATGAAGTCAAAAGTAAAACAACGATCTCGAATAATAAGCTCGCAATCCCGGCAAATGTTATCTAATGGTGACCTACCTCCTATAGGTGTCTCAACGAATAACGGTGGACTAATATTCTCGGTTTCCAATTCCAAAGCACAAACAAAAGATGCAGCAATGAAAGAATGCGATGCTCCAGAATCAAATAACACTCTAGCAAAGGAGTTAAACAATAGAAAAGTACCCCTCACAACCGAAGTCTCTGGGGTCTGAGAAGTGATAGGAGGTGGTGGCGGAATAGCAGAAGTGATAGCAAAAGCTCTACCCTGGGTCATCTGACCCTGAACATGTCCACCCCGCTGACCGGAGCCCTGAGTAGGCGCAGACGAACTCGCTCCTCTCTCGGCCTGAGATCCCTGAGCTGACGTGGTCTGACGGAAATGAGACTGCTGCTGTCTCTGGTTACCCTGAAATGGTTGCCGACCTGAACTCTGACCACCCCTCGGTTGCTGCACCGAACCCGATTCGCTTCGCGTCCCTTCCCCAAGCGGACAATTCCTAGCGAAATGACCGGCCTTCCCACAAGTAAAACACGTACCCAATAACCGCGGACACTGAGCTCGAATGTGCCCCGCTTGACCACACTCGTGACACACAATCGGAGGCCTATTCAAATTTCCCCGAGTCCCAAACGACGAAGAAGATGGAGACCAAAAGCTTGACGGACCCTACGGTGCTGAAAATTGATCTCGTTGCCTCTTCCTCCCCTGACTACCAAAACTCCCCGAAGAAGAGCTCACACCCCCAACCGGTTGCCTTGGTTCCCAAGCCCTAGGATTTCTCGGCGCCTCCCTAGGAGTCTCAATACTCCTCGCACATTCTACAACCTCGGAAAACTTTCCCTTACGTTGTGCCACCACAAACTTCTTCATAGTTGTAGACACCCCAATTTGGACTTCTCGAACTTCCTTGATTCGTGGCCCGGAGGCTCCCCAATGATGAATTTGGATTAAACAAGCCTCGAACCATATGAAACTTTGCTTCTTGAAGGACTTTGAAAAGGACAAAAAAATGGTCAAAATCATTTCCAAGCGCTTGGGAGCAGTCCCAAGCGCTCCAAACCGTTTTCTAAAAGCACTGGCTTGGCTCACTCTCGAGCGCTCGAGAGTGAAGTCCCAAGCGCTCGAGACCACTCTCGAGCGCTCGAGTCTTCTGTGCTGCCCAATGGATGGCAGGGCTCCACACTACCGATGCTGTCCATCATTGCAGTCACCTTGAGCCGGCTGAGGTTTGAGTCAACACTCAACCTCAGTCAGAGAAGACCAGGCCAGCAGATTTTCCCCCATTAAAAAATGGTTTTGTTTCAAATTCATTTCAAATGAGACCATAGGTTATTTTGCCTATATATACCTTCATTCTCAGCTGAAACAAGGGGGGGGGCTTTTCTCTCTAACCCTCTCCATCTCTGGTAAAACATTTCTGAAAATCTCTCAAGCAAAAAACCCTCTTCTTCAACCTCAAATATTTTCCAAAAATAAGGTTTTAAAAGAGCAAAAAGACCAGAAGAGGCAGGGGGTGGAGAACAGACTTGATCTCTAATTCTCTGCATTTTTCTTCCTTCTTTCCACCTTTCAAAGTCACTCAAGGAGCAAAGTCTCTCAAAAGGTAGAAAAATATTTCTACTTTGATCTCAAACCAAAGAGGCTGTTTTTCCCTTCTGAGGGGGGTCTCTCAGCCTGACCCAGTCTTCAATACTGGGTGCAAGGTTGGGGGACCTCAGTGTAAAAGCAAGAGCAATGGGGTACAGAAAAACGTTTTGTCAAGACCCTTACTGGAAACACTCTCGAGCGCTCGAGAGTGCTCCCGAGCGCTCGGGAATGTTTCCAGTCACATGCATGGTATTTTGTTGAACAACAGGCTGGGGTGAGGTGAAGTCTTAAGTGAAATGGTTTTATTCTGGCATGCAGACGTAGAAAATCATTTTCCCTAAAACAGAAGTGTTTCTTACAAATTTCATGTAAGAACAAGGTTTTCCAATGTTAAAAATAAGATTTTCTCTTGTAAAAACCTAGACAAGTGTGACTGCATGATAAAATGATTTCATTTTCCATTTGAGAGCAAGCTGACATGCAGCTCACTCCCAAGCGCTCTGAACCATTCCCGAGCGCTCGGGAGTGCATGCATGCTATTGCATTCCATTTCCCCAGTCTGCTGTGTTCTCTGATTTCTGCATGCATAAATGTACCTATTTGCTCATTTAAAGCTGTAGATCTAATTTTACAATGGCAAGGACGCACGATCTGAGAGATTGAGGGACCATCTCAGTCTGTCAAGTCCTCTGTTGAGCCCATATTGTGATTATACACATTTCAAATTCCAGTTTTACATTATATTCTGTCAGTGCTAACAAAGTTTTGCAGGATCAGAGTGTCAGAACTCCCAAGCGCTCGGGACCACTCCCGAGCACTCGAGAGTGAATACAGTAACAGGGCTGCATTTTCAGTTATCTTGTATTTTGCATGGCCATTTCACCCTCTACTGTACACATGCACCAGTATACACCTCTTATTTGGTATAACTGTGGATACTTGCTAGCTGGTTAAATGAAACAAAATCCCTTTTAAAAATCCCACAAACGTTTAGTAGAGACCGATTTCGAATCGGGCGAGGGGGGTGCCGTAAAACCCTTCCCCCCTCGTAATATGGCTTCCGGACCCTCAAACGATCTCTGGTTTTCAATTCAAATCAATCATTTTCAAACAAAACGGTTTCTCGGGTGACAATCCATAAATCCGGGTGGCGACTCTTCAAATCAAACTATTTTTCGATCCGATCCAGGCAAGGTGCGCGAATTTTCCAATTGGGCCGCCCCGATCTGCACCAGGGGCTGTGGTAGCCCACAACAGTCTCGTGTAAACCCCTCTCGAACCGCCTACATTTTCTTTCTTCAATCGCCACCAATTCCGGCGCAAAACGAGATAAGGATTGGAACTTTAGAGCGTACTCCGACACGGTCATATTCCCTTATTCTAATTTCTCAAACTCCTCCCTCAATTGGTCACGGCTAGTCTCCGGAAAGTATTGCTCCTCGAAGAGCATTTCGAACTCGGCCCAAGTTAAGTTTTCCACATCCGGCTCATTCGCTTGAGCCGCGGTCCTCGCCGCCCTCCTCGCGTCTTTCCTAGACTCCAACACCGACTCCCACCACTCATTCGCTTCCCCGGTAAGTTGAACGGCCACGATGTTGACTCGCAAATCATCCTCTGTAATCCCAAGAGCCCTAAAAGCTTTCAAATCTGAGCCAGCCAATGATTGGCTACAAGGGGGTCACTGCTCGACCCATCAAACGTCGGTGGATTCCTACGGCTGAATTCCCTCATAGCCGACAAAGCACGACTTTCGGCACCTTCCCTCGGCACGGGGTTTAGAAGGTTAACGGCCACAAGAGCCGCAACAAAGTCCCTAGCAAAAGGGTTTTGAACGATTGGTTCCTCCGGTCCCTGACCATGACCGGCTCCTTCCCCCGGATTCTCACTCGGATTCTCACCATGATGGCTAACTTCATCCTCAACCGGCTCCTTTCGGCCACGACCACGGCCACCCCGACTCTTGGCCTCACCTGCTCTAGCACGCGTTCTCGGAGGCATCTAGCTACAAGTTATAAGAAAGAGAAACTCATTAACGACGACATTATTCAATGAGGTCTAAACCCCAACTATCCCAACACGGGCCAAATCAACTCTACGCCATTCTACCATATTGAAATGCAACACCAAACAAGCCAAGTAACATCAATGCATACAAACACACATATGTTATGCAAATGGCGTGACTTTTGAACCCATGAGACTCGAAGTCTCCCCACAGTCTCAAAGTATTCAAACCTAGTTGCTCTGATACCAATTTGTCACGCCCTCGATTTTCAACATAAATAAATAAAACAATTCGATAGGAGTTTCTCGCATAAGATAAATAATACCCAAAATGAGTTCCCACCTGTTTAATTACACAACAAATCCCCGAGTTTCCAAATATAAACAACCTTGGCACTCCGGCCCAAATTAAACTTAGATTCAAGTACAAGTATTAAGAATATTACAACTTTAATCAAAGGATCGTTCAAAACAAATTTAGTTACAAGGCCATCTCTAATCCAAAAGTAAACTAAATACAAAGATGGATGAGTAACTAAGTCAAGTAAGCTTCCAAAAGTCTTCACATCTCAGTACTCAGGGCATGCATGCTATTGACCGGCGTTTAAACCTGAAAAGAAGGATTTTGATGAGCTACAAGAGCCCAGTAGGAAGTTCTCTACAAAATCTATATGTAATGAGATGTTATGTATGGATACGGTGAATTTAGCTAGATGGCGAATTCAATGACAACATGTATCAATGCCAATTACTAACATCGAAGCATTTTCACACTCAAACATACGTACATTTCTCCCAACCAATTTCCACCCCTTGCGACATTGTGTTTCCACCCCTTGCGTCACAACAAACCCATACTCCACTTCACACAACAACAACTACGTTACCAACACTATCAAGTTCATCACAATGGTTCAAGGATCACAACAATTAAGACAAAGTTTTAGTACTCATAAGCATACGCAATCCACAAGCTTAAAAATGTCCCACCCGGACCATACGTAGCATTCAAACACTAGTATCACATGTACACGCCACAAAACATGTAGAGAATGAGAGAAATCCCTACCAAAGTGGGTTTTGAGCAAAATCCTAAGTCTACCAAGAGCAAATGGCTTGAACCCCTCAAAAACGAGCTTCACCCAAGCTTAGGTACAAGATCTAGAGTGAATACGACCCAAAAACATGATAAACAAGCAAAGATCAACTAGTGATTGAGAGGAGAGAGAAAAAGACGTGGGTGAGAGCTAAAAAGGTGAGAGCAAGAACACAAACTTATCCCTTGTTCACCAAATGCAAGAATCTTGTGATTTTGAAGTTGGAAACTCTTGGATCTTGAAGATTTGAGGTTGAAATCAAGGGTTTTGGTTGAGATTGGAGGTGGGTAGGTGAGAGGGGGTGTTTCCTGGGGTGTTTCGTGGGTTTTAGAGTGAGAAATGACCAAGTGCGGGTATTTATAGAAGTCCAAAAAGCGTGCTGAAAATTGCAGAAAAACGCAGCAGGTACCAGTACTGGGCGACTCCCAGTACCGGTACTAGAGCCTTCAAAATGCCAAATTGAACAATGACTGGACAGTAGGTACCGGTACTGGGCGACAGCCAGTACCGGTACGACAGCCAGTACCGGTACTGGCTAGGCAGAAAATGAAATTTTTGCAACGTACTCCGGAACGAACCCAACTTGATACCAACACTTCCCAACAATAATACAACATCAAAACTAACATTATACCACACTCCGAGAGTCCAATACATAACCGAATACGTATATCCATACATTTCCACAAACATACGCACAGTTAAATAATAAATCGATTCTTTTACGCATTAAACAATTCCCAAAATCTAAAATAATTTACGAGTCTCCACAGTGGGGGTGGGGGTGGAGTGGAGCGGAGTAGTGGTGGTGGTGGTGGCGGTGGTGTTGGTGTTGGTGTTGGTGGAGTGATGGTGGTTGTGGTGGTGGTAGCGTGGTAGTGGTGGTAGTGGAATAGTGATGGTTGTGGTGGTGGTAGCGTGGTAGTGGAGTAGTGATGGTGGTGGTTGTGGTGGTTGAGTGACGACGGTGGTGGTGGATTGGTGGTGGTGGAGGTTGAATGCAAGCATATAAGAATTCCGCCAAAATTAAGTAGCTCAAAGCTACTTAATTTTTATAAACTTTTTACACTATATTTTAAGTGGCACTTAATCTGTTAAGTAATGTAAAATGTGGTTATCAAATCTACTTAATCACTTATTACTTAATTGTTTCAGTTTTAAGTGCTGAATATGGGACATCAAACAACCCTGTGATCCACATAAGAGATCCAGCATGAGTTAAAATGTCCTTTGATCCAGCACTAGTTAATCGTATTTGGTTCTACAGAATGGGGCCGTTCATTACCAATCTATATAATAAAAAGAGCAGTTTCTGTTTAAATATCTAAGCACATAAACGAGAGCAATCTCCACAATCGTTAGATTACTTTCTATTAAATTTTTAGCCATCCCATCATTTCTTTTTTTTTAAATACGGAGAATATTTTCCTCATAAATCTATCTATATCCTCACTTTTTAAGCAATATATCTCCATATAAATGTCATCTTTAATGATCAAATAAAAAAATATCTCAAAATAATAATTGAAGCTTTGTGTAGATTACATTTATCGCGTATGAAAGTGGGATAAAACAAAAAATTTATTTAAGTTGAAACTATGTTACATTCCGATGGGCATCTACTAGTCATGAATAAAACACACAAACTTGAGAATCAGTAGAGAAAAGACTTGAGGCTGTTTGGGAGTCAAATTTTGGCTTCTCAGTCTACATTTTGCATTTTTTGGTTTGGGAGCAGAATCTTGATAATGCATTATGTCACAATGCATTTTCAAAACTACACTTTAGAGGCACAATTTGAGAATTAAGGGGGTGTTTGGATGGCTCATTTTCCCATTTTCCATTTCCCGTTTTCCAGTTTTGGCTGTTTGGCAGAAACCGGCAGAATCCATTTCATGAGAATGGGTTCTCTGATTTAGACAATGGAGAAGAGAAGTGAAAAAGAGGTCTAGAGGAGCTTTTCCCATTCTCCTTTTCCCATTTTCGTTTTCCAGCAGCGTCAAAAGACAGTCATGCCCTCTCCTTTTGTACGTTTATCTCTCTACTTTTCTGAACTCACCTCACCTTCTTCCACCACACAAGACAAGAAGAGAGAGAAGACAAGAGCAGACGACTGGAAGGAAGCCAATCTACACAATCACCTCGTCCATCTCTAAACGTGGTTTGAAATCGTCCACTTCTTCACGTCCTCGCTTCTTGTTCATATATTTTTTCTCCTCCCCCACCCTACTCGTTCCTGCTTTCTCTCTTTTTCCAATTTCAGATCTAAAAATACCCTACTTGAGAAACCCAGCTGAAAGAAGCCACCAAAATTCAAGCATAACCCATGTCATTTTAGTTAACGTTTTCAACTCAGCCTACACGGTTTCTCGGGAGAAAGGGATTTATGGGGGAATTAAGGGAGATTTTAGTTTCAGGATCTGGGATTTTAGTTTGCATGTACAGCTATCCCTTTTCTCTGTATATAAAACAATTTCAAAATAAAACTTAAGAAAAATTGATTAAAACATTATTTATACACATTATCACTATTATTAATACTATGGGCAACATAGTAAAAAACCAATCCATAATTCGTTTCTATTCCATATCTTCCAAACACTATTCCTGCTGCAAAATGTATTCTGCACATATCATCCAAACACTCTACCAAATATAAAATACATTCTGACCATAATTCGAAAAGCTAAAAAGCCAAAAAGTTAAAAATGAAAAGCCAAAAAGTAGGCTCCCAAAACCCTGGAAAAGCTTTTTCATTTTGGATTATCTTCTCAAATTCATAATCTATTTTGAGCATTATCCTCAAAATGCTAGTAATTCAGGGTGTTTGGCAACCTGCTGATCCGCACCCAAGATTTTATAATCTTGGGGGCTTTTATCTTAATATTTGTAGCGTTTCGTCCCTTATTATTCCTTTTTATCGCATTTTGCGCGTAAGGTTTCGTTTTGATGATTTCAGATAAAACGTGGTAATTTCTCGCTTTTAACGTCAAAGAATTCCTCTTGGAAGGATTCCGCCATTTGAGGCCATATGGCATTGCCCCGTCAAGCCCCGCCGGGTGATTTTGGAAGGACTAAGGAAGCATCGGGCCGATGCCAGGCCGTTTCGCCAAGCGAAGCAGAAAAAATCAAGTCTGTTGTTCATGAACCGGTACGACCTGTTCATGAACCGGTACATGAAGGCCAGTTTTCGAAGTTTGGAAGATTTGCAAGGCCATGAACCGGTACGGGCTACTTATGTACCGGTTCATGCTGGAATCCGAAATCAGCTTTTTGCTTTTTGGATATTTTTGTTTGTGTCTACTTTTGGGATATTTTTGTGGGATATTTTGGGAGAAAGACTACCTTTTAGTCCCTCTCCCTCATCCTCTCCCTCATAACTCCCTTTTGTCTCTCTCTCTCTTCAATTAGCTAGAGTTTGTCTTTCCTCCATTAGAGAAGTGTTTCAAGCTTTCGTCTTCCATTAACCTTGTAAGTTAATTCTCGTTGTTTAAATCCTCGTTTATTAAAGTTGTTGCTACGGTTAAGGTTATCAATAAAATCAAGTTTGTTTTCGATTTCGTCGGTTAAATATGTTGTCCCGTTTTTATGCTTTGTCTAGTCTTTTAGCTATGTGTGAGTAGTTTATTGGCTAAGTCTCGGGATAATCTTTCCCGAGGACTTAGGTTGTTATTAGGTTCTCGAGCCATCGGGCTTTTAAATCTTGTTTTCCGGAATAGAGCTTAATTTGCATTTTCGGTCTAAACTAGGGGTGTTAACCCCTTGGTAACGAGTTTAGTCAAGCGGTCTTGGCTAATGACTTACCGAGGCCGAGTGGCCTCCTATGTGTTCGATAAATATTAAAAACAAGTTGGCTCGCCTCCGGTAAATCATATCTTTTGTTAAACGTAGTCTTTTTAAGTTAAATCCTCCGGGCGTGAGCACGCGGTCGTGACTCTTGCCTGAGTTATAATCGAGAACCAGTAATGGCTTTTGTCAAGGGTTAGAAGACCCCGAGACTTGCCTCTTTAAGTTATCGAGCGTTACTCTAGTTTTCGTTTTAGTCGTACCGTTTAAAGCAAAACCTTAGTTGGCATCTTAAACGCCGAAATCCATTACTTACAAAACCTTCAATCCGAATCAAGCTATATCGAATTCTCTGTGGGAACGATTCTGGACTTCCGGTTATTATGCTACTGATGACGTTGCCCTACGCTTCGGGTTTCTATCAACCTCTTATTTGAAGGCGAGGTCGGGAAGTAAGCATTTTTGGCGCCGTTGCCGGGGATTTCTTTCTCTAGCTTATTTGGAGGATACGACAAACCGCTGTAAGTATCCCATTTAATTTCTCTTTTGTGCACCGTATACTCAACCTAGCGGATACCTCTAACCGAGCCACCAATTCGACCTGAGGTGTAACGAAGCTAGTTTGCGTATCATTTTCTCTTTATCTTTATTTTATTGTTTCTATTCTCTAGTCATGGTGGTGGCATAACCCCACGAGACTGTTTGTGAACGAGGTGGCGGTATAGCCCCTCTAGTCTGGTAGTTAAGTCTTGTGCAGGTTATATGCTTAACGTCTATCGTAGCCCTTTCTCCAATCGGCTACACCGTTCTGCTTCTCCACCAAGGGTTCGTTCTATTATTCAGGCATACTCTCCACCGCGTCAATTATCTCCACCGTTAAGGTAAATGGCAGAACAACCAGCAGCCCGAACGCTGCGAGATTATTTGACTCCAGAAAGGGGACCGCATGTTTCACCGATTGCCATTCCAAATTGCACCGTCGCCAATGTATTTGCTTTCAAGCCGGAATATCATCGGGTTATACCGGAATTTCGGGGGCGTGAACTTGAGGATCCGTATAGTCATATTCGGGAATTCGAGACTATCGTGAGTACTTTCGTGACAACTCCGGGGCAATTGGATCAAGCAAGGTTGAAGTTGTTTCCGTTTTCGCTTAAGGATAAGGCCAAGCAGTGGTTCCATTCGTTGAAGCCTCAGTCGTTGCGCACTTGGAGGGAAGTTCAGGATGTGTTTACTCAGAAGTATTTTCCGGTCAGCCGAACTAAACTTCTTATGGATCAGATCGCGAATTTCAAACAAAAAGATGGGGAGATCTTTTACAAGTATTGGGAACGATACAAGGATTTGCTAGCGGCCGTGCCACACCACAACTATCCAATGTATTTGGTGATCAATTACTTTTATGTAGGATGCAATCAACAAGCCAAGCAACTTCTCGACACTATGGGAAGCGGTGACTTTTTGGGGAAGGATCCGGAAGCTGCATGGGAATTCTTGGATGCTTTGGCTGAACGAGCTCAAACATGGGAATTCATCGACCCGGGGGATCAAGCAATGAGAAATCAAGGACCCGGAGGTTCCGGTAAATTTTCAGTGAGTGAGCATACTATGTTCGAGTCAAAGTTGGACGAGCTATCAACCAAGTTAGATAAAATGAAGTTGGATGCAATCCAAGTAAAGCCGGTAAAGGATGTGAAGGAGGTACGCCAAGTTGAAGAAGTATGTGTTATTTGTGAAACCGTGGGCCATTCGACGGATAATTGCCCTACCATTCCCGCCCTCCGGCTCCATTATAGTCAACTACCTCAAGAAGAAGTGTGTGCACTTAACCAACGGTGGGATCCATACTCGAACACGTATAATCCGGGATTGAGGTCCAATCCGGCTTTCCGTTGGAATAATCAGAATGAAGCAGGGTCGTCTACAAGTACACAAGCTCCGCCTCCGGCTCAGAATCAAAATTGGCGTCAACCTCAGTTTCAGGGTCCGCCTCGTTTTCCGTCAAGCCAAGGACCGCCAGGGTTTATTCCATCGGGCCAATTCCAAGGACAAGGCCAGAATCAGTTTCCGCAGCAAGCACCACCGCCTCGGCGATCATTGGAGGATACCATGAATACTTTTTGTCAAATGCAGATTACGACCAATGAGCAAACCACTCAAGCCATGAATGACATAAGGACTCAGATGGGGAAATTGACAACGGCCATCGGGTTATTACAACAAGAGAGGGGGAAACTTCCCACCCAACCTTTGCCGAATCCACAAGGACAACAGTTGATTGGTAGCTCTTCGGTGCCTTTCCCCGAGCATGCCAAAGCCATTATTTCTCTACGAAGTGGGAAAACGGTGGACAACGCTCAAGTGGAGCCACCGGTGATTCCTTTATTGGTTCCCGTTCCAACACCGCTTAAGCCGACACCGCCAATTGGGGAATCTCCCAAGCAAGCGTCTATCGAGGAGGAGAAAAGCAACGAAAAGGAAAGTGATATTCCGTCAACCTTTACCGTTCCGGCCCCTTTTCCCAACCGGTTGAGAGCGTCGACCAAACCTAACCTCAAGTCGGATATTTATGACGTGCTCAAGCAAGTAACGGTCAATCTTCCTTTGCTTGATGCCATTAAGTAGATTCCGTCATATGCTAAGTTTTTGAAAGACCTGTGTACTCACAAGCGCAAGTTGCAAGTTCAAAAGAAGGTGTTCTTGACAGAACAAGTTAGTTCGCTTTTCCAATCGGCCCTTCCACCTAAGTACAACGATCCGGGGTGTCCCACGATAGCCATTACCATTGGAGGGAAAGTTGTTGAGAAGGCACTTCTTGATTTGGGCGCAAGTGTCAACCTTTTGCCTTATTCGGTGTATGAGCAACTCGGTTTGGGGGAGATGAAGCCTACCAGGGTGACTTTGCAATTGGCGGATAGGAGTATCCGCGTTCCAAAAGGGGTGGTAGAAGACGTTCTGGTTCAGGTTGATCAATTTGTGTGTCCTGTCGATTTTGTGGTTTTTGATACGTGTCCAGTTCCAGCGGCTCAGTCTTCCGTGCCAATTATTCTCGGGCGTCCTTTTTTGGCAACTTCCGATGCTGTGATTCATTGCCGGGATGGCCGTCTCAATATGAGTTTTGGAAATATGAAAATGCAAGTCAATATGTTCCATATCGGGAGTCAAATGGGGGACGATGAAGATGTGTGCGGGGTTAGTATGATCGACTCACTTGTTCAAGATCATGTCGACAAGTTCATTTGTAAGGATGAGTTGGAGTTAGCACTTACGTCCGCCGAGGCCGACTTTCTTGACGCTCCCGAAGTTGCCTACTTATGTTCGTTGTTAGATGAGGGGGATATGTGTGGTATTAATCCGTGGGTCCCTAAGTTTGAAGAGTTACCCCCTATTGACAAGCGAGCCATTCCGTCGTGTGAGGAACCGCCAACGCTCGAGCTTAAGCCGTTACCGGATAAACTCAAATATGCCTATCTTGGCGAAGGCCAAACTTATCCAGTGGTGATTTCTTCTTCTTTAAGCGAGTCCCAAGAATTGGAGTTGCTAGCTTTGTTGCGGGAACATTCAAAGGCCATCGGGTGGTCCATTGCCGACATCAAGGGTATCGACCCCTCTCTTTGCTCTCACCGTATTTATATGGAAGATGACGTCAAACCGTCCCGTCAACCTCAAAGGCGTTTGAATCCGATTATGAAGGATGTCGTCCGAGCGAAAGTTCTTAAGTTGTTGGATGTTGGCATAATCTACCCAATAGCGGATTCTAAATGGGTGAGCCCGATTCAAGTGGTGCCGAAAAAATCCGGGGTTACGGTTGTCAGAAACGACAAGGATGAGCTTATCCCGACAAGAATGCATACCGGTTGGAGGGTGTGTATTGATTATAGGAAGTTGAACGCGAGTACTAGGAAGGATCATTTTCCACTCCCCTTTATCGACCAGATTTTGGAAAGGGTGGCAGGCCATGAGTTTTACTGTTTCCTCGACGGGTATTCCGGTCACAATCAAATTGAAGTGGCCTTGGAGGATCAGGAAAAGACCACGTTTACGTGTCCATTTGGGATCTTTGCGTATCGACGTATGCCGTTTGGGCTTTGCAACGCCCCCGGTACTTTCTCGAGGTGCATTATGGGTTTGTTTAGCGACATGGTAGAAAAGATCATGGAAGTATATATGGATGATTTCTCGGTTTTTGGGGATTCGTTTGGGGCATGCTTGACCAACTTGGGACTTGTGTTAGCTCGTTGTGAGGAGAAGAATCTCGTTTTGAATTGAGAAAAGTGTCATTTCATGGTAACCGAAGGTATTGTTCTTGGTCATTGTGGACTGCTATGCCCGAAAAATTAAATATATTTTTCCCGCGTTTGAAGAAAAAAATACATTGTTTGAAGAGTTTGAAGAGTCGCCACCCGGATTTGCGGTATATCACCCGAGAAACCGTCTTGTTTGGAAAACCATTGGTTGATTTGAAGTTGAAAACCAGAGATCAGTTTCAAGGGTTCGGAAGCCATGTTACGAGGGGGGAAGGGTTTTACGGCACCCCCCTCGCCCGATTCGAGATCGGTCTCTACTAAACGTTTGTGGGATTTTTCAAAAGGGATTTTGTTTCATTAGACCATTTAGCATGTACAGTTATAGCAGGTAAGAATTGCATGCATGTGCAGTTGTGCAGTGGATGATTAGATGAAGGTGAGCAAAACGCATGATTACAGAAAATGAGGATCTGTTACTGACTTCACTCTCGAGCGCTCGGGTACAGTCCCGAGCGCTTGGGAGTTCTGACACTCTGAACCTGTAAAATTTGTTAGCACAGACAGGATACAATACTAAACTGGAAATTTAAATGACATCAAGTACACTACTGGCTCAGCAGAGGACTTGGAAGACTGAGCTAAGCCCTCAATCTTTCAAATCATGCATCCCTACCTTAACAAAGTTAAATCTATGAATTTAAAAGAGCAACAGGCCACACTAATGCATGCAGAGACCAGGTAACACAGTAGAGTGGGAAAATAGGAAGCAATGGCATGCATGCACTCTCGAGCGCTCTGGTATGGTTCGGAGCGCTTGGGAGTGTGCTGCATGTCAGCTTTCTCTCAAACAAGAAGTGGTTCCATCTTGACATGCAAAAGCCCTTATTTTGATGTTTCCAAAGGGGAGAACATCTTTTAACTTTGACAGAAGGCAGTCTTGTTCACACATGAAAACCTGTGAGGAAATGTTTCTGTTCTTAGGGGGGGGGAACCATTTTCTGTGCATGCATGTCAAAATGAAACCAATCCTTTTAATATTACACCTCGTTCCCAACCTGCCATGTGACAAAGGGGCAAGCATGAAATCTGGGACAGTCCCGAGCGCTCCGGAGCGCTTGGGAGTGTGTCCAGTAAAGGGGTTTTATGAAAATATTTTCTTGTGGCCCATTGCTCTTGTTTTTACACTAGGGTCTCCCAACCATGCACCCAGTATTGAAGACTGGGTCAGGCTGAGAGACCCCCCTCAGAAGGGAAGAACAGCCCTTAGGTTGTGACCAAAGGTAAGAGTTCTACCTTTTCTTTGAACCTTGCTCCTTGGTGTAGCTTTGAAATGTGGATGGAGAGAGGAGAGTGCAAGAGATCAGATGGATATTCTGGATTTCTTGCCCTTTTCCTTGGTGATTTGCAAAACCCTTTGAAATTTGGAAGAGAGTTTGGAGGTTTTTGGTCTTTGGCTAGAGAGAGAAAAAGAGCAGAGAGTAAGGGTGCTCTGGAATGGAATCTTTTCGTGCCTCCCTCTAGCTGAAAACCAGCCATATTTATAGGCAAAACATCAAATGGTTTTTTAAAATCAAATGGTTTTGGTAAAATATTTCTTTAATAGGTAAACCCTTGGCCTGAAAATCTTCCTACCAGAGATTGAGTGTGGAATGAGCCATCGGCAGGCTGAAAGTGGCTGTAATGATGATTTGCAAGGTGAGTGGGTGATACAGCCATGCATTGGGCAACAGAAAAGTCTCGAGCGCTTGGGATTACTCCCGAGCGCTTGGGACCTCACTCTCGAGCGCTCGAGAAAGAGCCAGGCCAGAGGTTTTGTGAAATAGTTTTGAGCGCTTAGGATTGCTCCCAAGCGCTTGAAAACATTTTTAACCATTTTTAATCCTTCTTCAATCTTCCAAGGAGCAAAGTTCCGATCGATACCAGGCTTGTTTCAATCCAAAGTCATCATCGGGGAGCCTCCGGGCCACAAGTCAAGGAATTTTGAAAAGTCCAAATTGGGGTGTCTACAGTTGCCCCTCTTTGGGCGACGCTCAGCATCACATCTAGATACGAGTGCCGTCCAAAGATTGAGACAGCCCAATTCGAGCCAAATCAAATCCTCAACTCAAAATCAAATGCAAGTAAAGATACAAACATCTGATGCATGCGGTCGCGTCTTTTCAGACTGCCTACGTACCCTTTTCTGCAAGGATCAGACCAGCGTAGTTCTTTGGGGCAAATGCAAACATGCAGACATGCAAGCAAATGATGGAAAGGTGTCACTCAGGGCAGCGCCAAATCTATGGCGGCGAAAAGAGGGGTGCCAAATCTATGGCAGACAAGATGGGTGCCAAATATATGGCGGCGGAAAAGGGGGGTGCCAAATCTATGGCAGACAAGATGGGTGCCAAATATATGGCGGCGGAAAAGGGGGGTGCCAAATCTATGGCAGACAAGATGGGTGCCAAATATATGGCGGCGGAAAAGGGGGGTGCCAAATCTATGGCAGACAAGATGGGTGCCAAATATATGGCGGCGGAAAAGGGGGGTGCCAAATCTATGGCAGACAAGTAGGGTGCCAAATATATGGTGGCGGAAAGAGGGGTGCCAAATCTATGGCAGACAAGATGGGTGCCAAATATATGGCGGCGGAAAGAGGGGTGCCAAATCTATGGCAGACAAGATGGGTGCCAAATATATGGCGGCGGAAAGAGGGGTGCCAAATCTATGGCAGACAAGATGGGTGCCAAATATATGGCGGCGGAAAGAGGGGTGCCAAATCTATGGCAGACAAGATGGGTGCCAAATATATGGCGGCGGAAAGAGGGGACCGGGGATGAAGGGTGATGACAATGACGAGAGCGACAAAAGAGGGCCCGAGGGCCCACAGCGGAGAGGGATCTGTCGTGTCTGAGCCTTAAATTTTTGCCTTGCTAGCTTACTCTCACATAGACCCGAGCGCCGAGGTAATTGTAACTTTTAGGCCTGCGTGCCTTGATTTTGTTTGGGTCTGCGTGCCCCGGTAGTTAGGATCGGGCGGTGCTTTCCCAGCTCCTGCACTTCCTTCCTTACTTATCGTGAATACCGTACTTCATGTATGATAATTTGCACCTTGCTCTTCGGTGTTCGTTCGCATTTCTTTTAAGAATTGTATTTTATGAAATATAGACGTCTAGCTTGCAAGAAAGTAGAGAGCACGCGAATTTCAACCGATACTCTTGCGACTTGTCGTTGGGTTCAATGAAACATGCTTTACGTGGTACTCGAGAGACAAAAATCTTGGGAATTTTAACACTTTTCAAAGAACGAGAACAGATATGCAAGACAACATGTAATGGAAACCGCTGCATCCCCCGAAAATACGTTGAGAACTTTCTGATTGGAGTTGGGTGCATTTGTGGTGTCAAACTGAGGCGGGAATACCGGGGTCAGAATCCTTTGAAAAATAGTAAAACTTTCGAGCGTTTGGGAGAGGTCTCGAGTGCTTGGGTCTTCACTCCCGAGCGCTTGGGACTTCTGTCATCAGCAGATTCAGAGTTGTTTCCCAATGCCACTCACTAGCTATTCCCATGTCGTTTTCTTCTGCATGCACCCTTCCAAGACGTCTCGTAACTTTGCACCATCTGTTTCCCAGCAGAAGTAATTTCCCAAAGCAAGGCTTGGGCTTTCCCACCATTTTTCAAATTTTTCCAAAGTTTGAAATTTTGAAATTGTCTTGGAAATGTTGGGTTTTGAAGAGTTCCAAGGCTAATGTGTGCTGAGATTGCATTCTCCAGACCTTTATAAATAGAGAGCTCATGCCTTGGCCACTCCTTCACACTTCATTTCATTCTTCTCCTCCTAAATCCTTTTTTTCTTCCAAAAATCCATTCCTCTCATGGCCTTGCTAAACCAAGCCTTGCTTCGTCCCTGGTTGGACAGTCTCGAAGGCATCGATTGGTTGAACTTCCGCGGTCACCGGCTTTACACTCTTAGGTACCTTCGGGAGATTGCCATCCGTCCTGTCTTGCTACATGCGGCGGTGCGCTTTTGGGATTCTTAAGTGCACGTCTTTCGCTTTGGTTCTCAAGAGCTATGCCCTACCGTCGAGGAGTTCCATGCTTACCTCGAAAGTCACGACTGCACAGAGCCCATTGTCCCAATGCTTAGAGAGAGTGTGAAGAATATTCTAAAAGCTAAGCTGGGTGTTAGTGGAAATGTCGCTGAGTTTCTTACTCGGGGCAATGCCATCAACATCGTGCAGCTGTACGAGAGATTCAGCCCCCCCGGGGATTTGACAGACTTTGAACACCAAGGCCGACGAATGGCGGCTTGCTGCATTTGCCTCTTGGCGGCCTTCCTGTTGGTTCCTTCAGTTGGTCAGCCCAGTTCTCTATTGGTGGGCGTCGCTTCTCAGATCGAGGCTCGCAAAGATGTCGCGCCCTTAGTCCTTGCCGAGACTTTGATGGGCTTAGACGCGGTCAATGCTGGTCAGACAAGGGTTTTTGGTGGTAGCCCGCTGTTGTTGCAGGTTAGGGACCTCACTCAGCTCTCCTTTTTCTATTTCTTTCATTCATTTTACCTCATCGCTCGGTTTAGGCCTTATTCTGACTTCTTACTTGTTTTCTCTCTTTTTGGGTAGATGTGGCTTTGTGACAAGCTAAACCTGCTGACGCCTCCGGCGACTGACTGGTGGTATCGTGCTAGTGGCTGGAACCGCCCTTTTCTAGCGACGTACAGCAACGAGGATGACTGGGCCGATTTCCTTGCATCTGCCGAGGAAGATGACATCGTTTGGCGGTGTCATTGGCTGAGGCTCCCTGCCATGACTGCTGGTAACATGGGTTCGACGCATGTCCTTGTGGCTGGCTTGTCTGGTTTCTCTTTCTATTCACCGTTCCGCATCCTCCGTCAGTTTGGGCTTAATCAAGAAGTACTGCCGTCGGGTTCTGAAGTGCTTCGTCTCCCTCCCTTCACCATTCCGGGCCTTCGGAGTTATGTTCGTTCATGGGAGGCTCGCAGGACTGAGCCTAGTGACCCACTTTTCTCTATTGCTACCACCGGAAGATATCGCAGATGGCTGAGGAGAGATGTGGAAGCAAGGATGGGTTGACCACTTACTTTGCCGCTTTTTGGAATAAAAAGGCGTGTATTAAGAATGTGCGTTTTTCGTTTTCATGCTCAGCTTGTAATAAAGAAATAATTTGAATAAAATCGGCTGATTAAGGATTTCCCCCTTTTGGTTGGTTAATCGCATGCGCCTCTGAGAAAACGTTCTGATTTGTCAATTTGGATTTCGATTTTAGAGATATTTAGGACCGAACCTCAGCGTGAGATTGCCTACGTATCCCTCGTGAAAAGGAATCAGGCCCATACGTAGTTCGGGCAAGGGTTCGCTCGGGTATTAATGCTCTCCTTTTGCGCTCTAAATTTTGTCTAGAGCCGCCCTTTCGGGTTTTCGGCCTAGCGAGCTCTTTTTCAGTTTTTGCCTTAACTTTTGCCTAAGTCGCCCTTTCGGGTTTTTGACCTAGCAGGCTTGCTCTAAATTTTGCCTGGGACCGCCCGCCCTTGTGGTTTTCGGCCCAGCGAGCTCTCTCAGGGGTAATATCGTTTAAGTTGATCCAAATTGACGAGATTAGAGAATTCATTGCCGTCGAGGTCGATGATCGAGGCTGCTCCTCCAGAGAGAATGGTCTTGATGACGTATGGTCCTGCCCATTTAGGTCGGAACTTTCCTCGCAGATCAAACACCGGTGCGCGAATTTCCTTAACTACCATATCCCCCTCTTGCAGGTCCCTTGGTTTCACTTTCTTGTTGAACGCCCGGGCGATCCTTCGTTGGTATCCTTGAATGTGGTATAACGTTCGTAGCCTTCTTTCGTCGAATAGCATGAGTTCTTCAAATCTCCCACTGATCCATTCAGCTTCGTTCACCCCGCTCTCAGCCATGACTCTCAGCGATGGAACTTCTAGCTCGATAGGGAGAACGGCTTCCATACCGTACACCAGAGAATAGGGCGTTGCCCCCGTCGGTGTACGAATAGATGTCCGGTATCCCCATAGAGCCAGCGGCAATTGTTCGTGCCAATTCCTAGCTGACTGAGAGGTCCTTTCGAGGATCGTCTTGATCGTCTTATTTGCTGCTTCAACTGCTCCATTTGTTTGTGGCCGATAGGTGGTCGAATGATGCACTTGGATTTTGAACTCGTCGAAAAGCTCCAAAACCCTTCCTTTGAAGTGAACTCCATTATCAGACACGAAGGCTTGAGGGACTCCATACCGATAAATGATGTTTTGCCTGATAAAATGAGCCACCTGAACGGCCGTCAATGTCTTATACGAGGCTGCCTCGACCCACTTGGTGAAGTAATCCACTGCTACCAGAACGAATCTGTGACCATTGGAAGCCGCGGGCGTGATTTTTCCAATAACATCGATGACCCAGGCGGAGAATGGCCATGGCGTCGCCATTGAGTGTAACTCTGAGGGCGGGACGTGGATAAGGTTGGCATGAGTCTGGCACTTATGACATCGGCGCACGTACTCGATACAATCTGTTTCCATGGTTGACCAATAGTATCCCAACCTAAGAACCTTTTTTGCTAGCATCATTCCGTTCATGTGGGGTCCACAAACACCTTCATGTACCTCTTCCATTACCGCTCTTGACTCGTCATCGTGGACACACAATTTGTGAACTCCGCACGGAGATCGTCGGTACAACTTCCCACCGCAGATGATGTATTGAGATGCGAGGCGCTGCAAAGCGATCCGATCCTTCTTAGTTGAATCCGCGGGAAATTCTCCCTTCTCGACGAGATTCCAAATATCATGGAACCAAGGGAGACCATCATCTGGTTCGTCGATGTTCATAACGTAGTCGTACGTGCGTTTCTCCCTCTGCTCAATCATGACGGGTCTTAGCTTTACCCCGATTGGAAGTTCCAGCATGGATGCTAAAGTAGCCAGCGCGTCCGCGAAGCGATTCTTCATCCTTGGTACGTGCGTGAAAGTCACCTTTTGAAAGTTCGGGATAAGTTCGTCGAGTTGCCGATGATACGGCTTCATTTTCTCATCCCTTACTTTCCATTCCCCATTTGCTTGTGATACGACCAAGTTGGAATCTCCGACGACTTCCAGTACCTTGACCCCGATTTCCAATGCAGCTTCCATTCCCACGATACATGCTTCATATTCTGCCTCATTGTTTGTGACTTCGAAGTTTAGCTTGAACGCGAGGGGAATGTGCGATCCCTCGGGTGAGACTAGCAGTATGCCAATCCCAAAGCCCTTCTGATTAGCGGCTCCATCGAAATACAACCTCCATGTTTCATCAACTGCTGTCATTACATCTTCGTCGGGAAATTGGAATTCGGTGTGTTCCGGGCCCTCAACCGGGCAATCCGCCAAGAACTCTGCCACTGCTCTTCCTTTCACTGACTTGCGAGTGACATACTTGATTTCAAACTCGGCCAATAAGAGTAACCAACGTGCTAACTTACCGGTAAGTGCTGGCTTCTCGAATAGATATTTGAGGGGATCCATTCGAGAAATCAGTATCACCGAGTAAGCCAGCATGTAGTGTCTCAATTTCTTCGTGGCCCATATCAGTGCCCAGCACGTCTTTTCCAATGAAGTGTACCGTTCTTCGTTCCCCACCATCTTCTTGCTCAAGTAGTAGATTGCCCTTTCAACCCCATCTTCTCCTTCTTGTGCCAACATGCACCCCATTGACGAGGGCGTGACAGACAAGTACAGGATCAAAGGTTTTCCCAGGATGGGTGGCATCAAGATCGGAGGATTCTGGAGATAAATCCGTACTGCTTCAAAGGCCTTCTGACACTTGTCGTTCCACTCAAACTTCACATCTTTCTTGAGTAGTCGGAACAGTGGTTCACAGGTCAAGGTCAATTTGGCGATAAATCGGCTGATGAATTGGATTTTCCCTAAGAAGCACCGGACCTCTTTCTCGGATTGGGGTGGTTCCATCTCAAGAATGGCTGTGATCTTAGAAGGATCCACCTCAATCCCTCTGGTTGTGATCATGAATCCGAGCATCTTTCCGGCCGTGACCCCGAACGTGCATTTCTGTGGGTTGAGACGCATCCTGTATTTCTGAATCCTTTCCAAGAACTTCCTCAATGCGGGGAGATGGTCTTTCCGTTCCTTTCCTTTCACTATCATGTCATCGACGTATACTTCGACCTCCTTATGAATCATGTCGTGGAGCAGTGTTGTGGCACCCCTTTGATATGTAGGACCGGCATTCTTCAACCCAAACGGCATAACCCGATAACAGTATGTCCCCCATTCAGTGATGAACGTTGTCTTTTCCCTGTCTTCTGGAGCTAGGAGAATCTGATTGTAGCCTGAGAAACCATCCATAAAGGATAGTAGAGCATGCCCTGCAGTGCTATCAACAAGTATGTCTATATGTGGTAATGGGAAATCGTCTTTAGGGCTTGCTTTGTTCAGATCTCTGAAATCGACACACACTCTAATTTTTCCGTCCTTTTTAGGGACCGGAACGATATTTGCGACCCAGGTGGGGTACTCCGTTACGATTAGAAAACCGGCATCAATTTGTTTTGTGAGCTCCTCTTTTATCTTAAGCACCCAATCGGGCCGCATTTTTCTCAATTTCTGCTTAACGGGCTTTGCATCTGGGAAGAGAGGGATTCTGTGCTCGACAATCTCCGGGTCGATTCCGGGCATGTCCGCGTGAGACCAAGCGAAAACTTCTTTGAATTCTTTTAGTAAATTGGTGAGCTCTCGAAGCTCATCGGGGGACAGCCCGGAACCAACCTGAACTAACCGAGGGTTCTCCTCATCACCCAAATTTATAGAGATTATTTCTTCTTTTAAAGGCTGAGCATGCCTTTCATTTTCGCGATCGATGAGGGAACGGATCTCCTTGGGGACGTCCCCATCGAGATCTATTCCTTCATCGTCGGGATCTAAACAATTTATTTCAAAAATCGGCAAGTAAGCGAAAGCATTATTCCTTTCATAAGCAGCCTCCTCGGAAGAGGGGAATACAGCGGTTGACTCGAATTCAAAGTAAAAGCTACGCTGTGGAGGGCCGATAGGCACAAACTCCGACTCTGTGCTAGACGACGTACTAGTGTCGGACCCTGATTCAGACTCAGTGTAGGTGTCGTGAGTGCGAGTTACATGTGGTATGAAAGTGCAATTATCATAAACGCCTACAGCCTCCACGATGAGTTTGGAAGGATCTTCAACCTCTTCTCCCTCTCCAAGCACCAGCACAGCAGCGTCTTCGACCATACCCTCCGGATCTTCACCCTCGAACAGGAGTTGGAGACTGCCCAAACCAAAAGTCTCTAGCCAGTCGAGTGCCTCAGATACCTCTTCTACCTTGGTCACTACTTCATCATCTTCCCAAGTGTCGCTGGCAAAGATTTCAAAACCCGGATGCTTCATTTTTGTTTCAAGATCCACAAAGGGCTCGGGTTCTCCTTGGTATAGTGCTTCTTCCATTTTCGGCTTAATCCCGTCTGCATGAGCCCGGGCACGGTTGCGCCACTTCTTTGCTGGATCGCTCTTCTTGGCCTCATATCCTAGACCAAAGCGTTCGTTACTCCCAGGGAAGTCAGGGAACTCCGGGACTCCTTGACCATAAAGACCCAAACCCATGCCCGGTAGATATTTCATCTTTTTCATAATTTCCAGCGCTGCAGAACTCACCAAGAAGCCGTCCTCGGCCCGGATGGTGCACACTTTTGAAGTCATGACCGCGAAGTCCCCCATGGTAATGTCCTCCTCTCCATGCATAATCTCCAGTAGTGGGGAGTTGTCCTCTGAGTGTGGACGGATGCCTGAGTCTCCATGGATGATGAGGGTTCCAGAATCTAAACCCAAAATGAGTTTCTGATGTAGCATTGAGGGCACACCCATGACATCCGACCTGTGCAGCCACGGCCTCCCTAGCAGGAGGTTGAATGATGCAGGTATCTCTAACACACAGAATTCGACAGAGGTTTTAAACTTCCCCATCACAAGTTCCAAGTTGATTGTCCCCAAAACATCGCGGCGCGTATTATCATAGGCGCGGACACCCAGATTCGACGGTGCAAAGTCCTTGTTCTTAAGGCCCAAGCAATAAGCGGTGCGAAGCGGGCACACGTTGATGGCTGAACCGTTGTCAATGAGAATTGCGGGGACCCATTTCCCGAGACACTTCATTGTTACGTGCAGTGGCTTGTTATGGTCAGCTCCCTCCGGCGGGAGGTCTTTTTCAGTAAACGATAGGGTGTGCTGGGTGAGGTTTGTCGGGGTTATGAGAGCAATGAGAGCTTCCGGGGCTATATCAGAGGGGATCTCAAGTTTTGAGAGAGTGTTCACGAGCCTGCGGCGGTGCTCGCGGGATGCAGCTAACACTCCCCACATAGACATACGAACGGGGGTCTCTTGGAGCTGTTGGATTATGGGGTCGGTGGTGGCCGCTGGGTTTTGTTGTTGGGAGGCACCAGGGTTAGAATTTATGGAATGGTTGGGATGGACAGGTGGGTTGGATTGAGGTGGTGGGTTTGTGGAGTTAGGAGGGTTGTTTTGTGGAGCTTGAGGGGTGTTCGGGTTTGCCGAGTTGACGGGGTTGTTCTGCCGCGGCGGAGGGACTCGGGACGAGCTTCCCCGCTGAAGATTGGTTGGTTGGTACACTCTTCCTTTCCTGGTAAGGTTGCTGATCGTTTTGGGAATGGGCTCCCACCAAGTGCCCTCCCAGAAGTTGGAGAAGTCGGAGTTGCAAGAGTCAGCCTTACGTTTTCCTTTATCAAGTGTAGTTTTTTCCAGGGTTTCATTGAGGGTTTCCATCTCCAGAGCGTGCCACATATTCCCTTCCTCTAGGGAACTCCAAAAGTTGACGTTATTGTTACCGTTGCTGTTGTTGTTGTTGTTGTTGTTAATTTGCAGGGAGCCTTCATCTATCATGGCTCTATTGACGGTCAGTTCCTCGCCATCAATCCACACATTCACCAATTTAGATTTTCCCCACAGCTCTTCAGAGTTCAGTACACAGATAGTGGGCTTATCAGGGATTTCGACTATGGGTTGCGGAAGGTGCTGCCCAATAATGTACTCCTGCAGGATGAAGGCCTGATCCATGATATGGTTCAGAGCGTCGGACCCTCTAGCAATATTGACAATAGCGCTGACAGTGAGCCCTGAAACCATGCGGGGATTCATGAGGTCCATTTCTCCACGAACTTCTTCCTCCAGAAAAAGGTATGCCAATGACGTCTCGTCTAACGGGTCGGAATCATCCATCCACAGCCACCCATTGGGTTCGGGCTCCCATGCCCATTCATCTTCTTCTTCTATCGGTTCTGGCTCCAAAAGCAGAGCAGACAGGGAGTAACCATCCAGTGGTTCGGTCAACACTTCTTCAAATTCTTGCCTCCAATTCCCCTGTTCCAATTCTGCGACATGGTGAGCATCGAGAGCTACGGGCCATATTCCAGTTACGATAGCCCGGTTTTCTACTGCCAGAAAATCACTTGCCAATTCTTCCCACTCTCTTTGGAAATCCCAATCCACAGTTTCCAGGGCGCAGACGGTATCCTCGGTTGGCAACTCGACAATTGGTCTGGGTTGGGTGGTAGGGAGGATGTAAAGGCTCGGGTCAAAGGGATGGTCCAGGGAGATATGGTTGGTGCGGGCGTTGGTGTGTTTTGGGAGTGGGTTCGAGACGGTGTTTGGTTTCTGTGGTGGCGTGGGAATAGTCTTATTGTCTATGAGGTCTTGGATGGCGTGGCGTAGGCGAAAGCAATTGTCGGTTGAATGGCCAGGGACCTGGTGGAAGGCGCAGTATACGTTTGGGTTGTGGGATGCGGGGAGTTTTTGTGGTAGAGGAGTAGGGGCAAGTGGTTTAAGCATACCATCTTTGACCAATTTCTCGAGCACAGCAGAGAGGGGTGCTGAGAATTGAGCAAAGGCGCGGGACTGGGCACGGGGTTGACTGACTTGGGTCACAATCTGATTGACGGGCTCGGCTTGAGCTGTGTTTAAGAAAGAGTTCGGGAGGTTGGTGTAGTTCGAATTGCCGAACAGGGTGTTGCCATTTCCGGAGAAAACCTTCCTAGGCTTGGGAGCAGGCTCGGGTTTGTCAAGGATCCCCAATTGAACTGCCTCTTCGACGGCCAAGCCTGTGTCGAAGAAAGTTTTAAAATCCGAGCATGCTTGAGCCATAATCATGTGCCGTGCGAGAGTTGGTTGAAGGTTCCGGACAATCATCCGGATTTGGTCCCTGTCACTTGGCCTGTCTTTCATCTGTGCGGCCTTAACCCTCCACCTTTTTACAAACTCGGCGAAGGCTTCCTTTGCTTCCATCTTCGTCGATTCTAACTCTCGGGTGGTTACCTCCAACTGAATGTTGTAATCGTATTGCGCCACAAAAGCCGCGCATATGTCTTCCCATGAGCGTTTCTTCCTTTCATCCAGGGTGGTAAACCAATGCAAAGCATGCCCCACTAGTGTTTGCGAGAACATCTGCGCCATTGCATCCCTCTCTACTCCCCACATGGAGAGTGCCCCAATGTATCCGGTCAAGTGAGCCCTCGGGTTTCCTGTTCCGTCGAATTTAGCGAAATCAATCGGCCTGAATTTTTCGGGAAGCTTCGCATTAGGAAACAAGCAAAGCTTGTTGATGTCGAAGCCGGTTGATGCTATCTTCTCATTTCTTGCCACAGACTCCTCCAACAGGGTGATTTTTGCCAATACTGCAGCCATCTCGGGGTTTTGTGGGGTTTCCAATTCAACAGCCAGCTGTTCCGGGTTCGGCATTGGATTCGGGTTGAGATTAAGATTCGGATTTGGGCCAGATTCGGGATTGGGTTAGGATTCGGATTCGGGTTCAGTGGTGGAAGACGTCGTGCGACCCCAGTGATCATCATCATAAGCTGAGCAATTTGGTTATCAGTTCGCTCGCCAAGATGTTGGATACCTTCCCTTATCTGTCCCATTCCTCCATACAAGTTTTCCAGACTGAGGTTAGGAATGGGGTTAGGATTAGGAACAGGGTTAGGATTTGGGTTCGGTTCGCCTTCGTTTGGGTTACCTCCATTTGGGTTTGGGTTTGGATTGCCGGCATTTGGGTTTAGGTTGCCCCCGTTTGGGTTTGGGTTTAGGTTGCCTATTAATAGATCCATCTCCTCCCTCAAATCTGATGTACCGACAGAAACCGCTTGAAGTTGAAGCCGTTCCAATCTCTGTCCCAAGGGTCTGGTCCAGGAGGGTATGGTGTCTTTCTTCTTCGGCCCAATTGCTCAGTACTGACAGCAAAGCAAAAACCGTGCTCAGACGCGATTCCTGTTTTTATTTATTTATTTATGAAATACGTGTATAGTTTTTTTTAGAACAATGTGCATCATCGTCACTGTCATCGACTCTGATTTTCCAAGAATGATCGAGTATCTTCCATGCGAGGTTGCCTTGATCCTCGGATTCCTTTTAAGGTGTATCCTTCGTTCAGAACGACAAATTCTAAGAGATGTCAAAATGAACTAAGTATTCAACTAGTCCTCATTCGGAATCTCAATTTTGAACTCGGAATAACTTAGTATAGACGGCGTGATGCCCCAACCATCGTGGTGTCAGTGGCACTGTGCCATTAGCCATGGTGGTGTAAGTAAAGTGACATCACGGCGCCGGTTCCTTTGCTATTCCTTATTCTCCATTGAAATTTCGATTAGGCATTAGTCAAGGACTTAGTAACATCCTGATTTCCCAAAGTCTCTTTGTTCTAAGGACTTACATATTTAAACAACACGCACATGGAGTGCGTGACTCTTCATTGGACCTCGGCAACCTCGCGAAGACTGCGCAAACGAGTTTCAGAGTTCTATATGAGACACAAAAAAAAAGAAAGCGTGAGATGCAAGGTGTGATGTGCAAAGGTGATAAGATTACAGTCTTTCGAAGGTTGCCTAATTCCTCAGAATTTCTTTTAGGGTGTATCCTTCGTTCAGAACGACAAATTCTAAGAGATGTCAAAATGAACTAAGTATTCGACTAGTCCTCATTCGGAATCTCAATTTTGAACTCGGAATGACTTAGTATAGACGGCGTGATGCCCCAACCATCGTGGTGTCAGTGGCACTGTGCCATTAGCCAGGGTGGTGTAAGTAAAGTGGCATCACGGCGCCGGTTCCTTTGTTATTCCTTACTCTCCGTTGAAATTTCAATTAGGCATTAGTCAAGGACTTAGTAACATCCTGATTTCCCGAAGTTTCCTTGTTCTAAGGACTCATGTAGTTAAACAACGTACACCGGGGTGCACGATTCATCATCGGGCCAGGCAACCTTCTACAGACCGTGCGAGCGAAAGTGCAGGACTCAAAAATGAACGGACAGCATGACGACATGACGTGAATGAGATGTAGAAAGCAGTAACATGTAGACAGGATATAGCACATAATCCTACCCTGCGGGTCCCTGTCCTAGTTTGGAAGGTTCTATTGCTTTCTAAACACGCATGAAGGCTAGTTTTGGCTTGAAGAGGGTTCCCCGGACTAGAGTCAAAGTATACCTCCCACTATTGAGCGTACACCCAATAATGGTACAAACGGTAGAGATGACTCATCACGGTCGAGGGTTGCTGAGCATTCCGGGATTCCCCATCACCGGCAAGCCGGGTAGGATTGCCGAAACACAACAGCGAGGTTGCACAAGATATATACAAAAAAAGACAACGAAATAAAATCCCTTTTGAAAATCCCACAAACGTTTTTCAAGCCTGGCTCACAAGTTGAATTGATATCTAAGAAAAGCGGGCCGTTTTATCAACAAACCAACTTTTTCTCAAGTATCAATTAAACCTCCCCAGCGGAGTCGCCACTGTGGGCTGCTATGCCCGAAAAATTAAATATATTTTTCCCGCGTTTGAAGAAAAAAATACATTGTTTGAATAGTTTGAAGAGTCGCCACCCGGATTTGCGGTATATCACCCGAGAAACCGTCTTGTTTGGAAAACCATTGGTTGATTTGAAGTTGAAAACTAGAGATCAGTTTCAAGGGTTCGGAAGCCATGTTACGAGGGGGGAAGGGTTTTACGGCACCCCCCTCGCCCGATTCGAGATCGGTCTCTACTAAACGTTTGTGGGATTTTTCAAAAGGGATTTTGTTTCATTAGACCATTTAGCAAGTATGTACAGTTATAGCAGGTAAGAATTGCATGCATGTGCAGTTGTGCAGTGGATGATTAGATGAAGGTGAGCAAAATGCATGATTACAGAAAATGAGGATCTGTTACTGACTTCACTCTCGAGCGCTCGGGTACAGTCCCGAGCGCTTGGGAGTTCTGATCAACCTGCCAGCTTTGTTAGTACAAACAGGGTATAATGCTAAAAACTTTAGATTGAAATAACTTTAAGCACATTACAGGCTCAGCAGAGGACTTGATAGACTGAGACAAAGCCTCAATCTTTCAAATCATGCATCCTTGCCCTTGCATGATCAGATCTACATCTTTAAAAGAGCAACAGGCCACACTAATGCATGCAGGGACCTGATGACACAGCAGAGTGGGAAAATAGGAAGCAATGGCATGCATGCACTCTCAAGCGCTCTGGTATGGTTCGGAGCGCTTGGGAGTGTGCTGCATGTCAGCTTTCTCTCAAACAAGAAGTGGTTCCATCTTGACATGCAAAAGCCCTTATTTTGATGTTTCCAAAGGGGAGAACATCTTTTAACTTTAACAGAAGGCAGTCTTGTTCACACATGAAAACCTGTGAGGAAATGTTTCTGTTCTTAGGGGGGGGAACCATTTTCTGTGCATGCATGTCAAAATGAAACCAATCCTTTTAATATTACACCTCGTTCCCAACCTGCCATGTGACAAAGGGGCAAGCATGAAATCTGGGACAGTCCCGAGCGCTCCAGAAGACTCTCGAGCGCTTGGGAGTGTGTCCAGTAAAGGGGTTTTATGAAAATATTTTCTTGTGGCCCATTGCTCTTGTTTTTACACTAGGGTCTCCCAACCATGCACCCAGTATTGAAGACTGGGTCAGGCTGAGAGACCCCCCTCAGAAGGGAAGAACAGCCCTTAGGTTGTGACCAAAGGTAAGAGTTCTACCTTTTCTTTGAACCTTGCTCCTTGGTGTAGCTTTGAAATGTGGATGGAGAGAGGAGAGTGCAAGAGATCAGATGGATATTCTGGATTTCTTGCCCTTTTTCCTTGGTGATTTGCAAAACCCTTTGAAATTTGGAAGAGAGTTTGGAGGTTTTTGGTCTTTGGCTAGAGAGAGAAAAAGAGCAGAGAGTAAGGGTGCTCTGGAATGGAATCTTTTCGTGCCTCCCTCTAGCTGAAAACCAGCCATATTTATAGGCAAAACATCAAATGGTTTTTTAAAATCAAATGGTTTTGGTAAAATATTTCTTTAATAGGTAAACCCTTGGCCTGAAAATCTTCCTACCAGAGATTGAGTGTGGAATGAGCCATCGGCAGGCTGAAAGTGGCTGTAATGATGATTTGCAAGGTGAGTGGGTGATACAGCCATGCATTGGGCAACAGAAAAGTCTCGAGCGCTTGGGATTACTCCCGAGCGCTTGGGACCTCACTCTCGAGCGCTCGAGAAAGAGCCAGGCCAGAGATTTTGTGAAATAGTTTTGAGCGCTTAGGATTGCTCCCAAGCGCTTGAAAACATTTTTAACCATTTTTAATCCTTCTTCAATCTTCCAAGGAGCAAAGTTCCGATCGATACCAGGCTTGTTTCAATCCAAAGTCATCATCGGGGAGCCTCCGGGCCACAAGTCAAGGAATTTTGAAAAGTCCAAATTGGGGTGTCTACAGTCATATCGTCTCTTCGAAAAGGATTGAAGTTGATCGGGCAAAAATTGATTTGATTGGTAATCTCCCAACGCCAAAGTGTTTAAAGGATGTGCGGTCGTTTTTAGGGCATGCCGGCTTCTACAGGCGGTTTATAAAGGATTTCAGTTCTATTGCCCGGCCGTTGTGTCACTTGCTTGCGAAAGATGTGCCATTTGAGTGGTCTCCGGCCTGTGAAGCTGCCTTTGCCAAGCTTAAGGCTAGCCTCACCTCTCCACCCATAGTTCGGACGCCAAATTGGGATTTGCCGTTCGAGCTTATGTGCGATGCCAGTGACTACGCTGTCGGGGCCGTTTTGGGTCAACGCCAGGGTAAGGAGCCGTATGTGATTTATTACGCGAGTAAGACGTTGAACGAAGCTCAGATGAATTACTCTACAACCGAAAAGGAATTGTTAGCGGTAGTCTTTGCTTTGGATAAATTTCGATCTTATCTGGTGGGTACTCCGATTACGGTTTATACCGATCATTCGGCGCTTAAGTACCTCTTTACTAAGCAGGATGCCAAGGCGAGATTGATTCGTTGGATTTTGCTATTACAAGAGTTCGATCTTACAATAAAGGACAAGAAGGGGGTTGAAAATGTAGTGGCCGATCACTTGTCTCGTTTGGAGTTTGACGACCACACGACTCATATTCCGATTCGGGATTCCTTTCCCGATGAACAGTTGTTTGGGATCTCTACGGCTCCATGGTATGCGGATGTGGTGAACTATTTGGTTACTGGGATGATGCCAGGCCATTGGAATGTTCAAGAGCGCCGCCGGTTCTTAGCAGAAGTGAAACGATTCACCTTCGACGACCCGTATCTTTTCAAGTATTGTGCCGATCAATTGGTTCGACGTTGTGTGCCCGATTCCGAACAGCAAAATGTCATTAAGTTCTGTCACACTGAAGCTTGTGGGGGCCACTTCTCGTTTCGGAAAACCGCAGCGAAGATTTTGCAATGTGGGTTCTATTGGCCAAAACTGCACAAGGATACTTTTGCCTTTTGTCGGGCTTGTGCTCGGTGTCAACTTTTGGGATGTGTAACGTAGAGGAATGAAATGCCACTCTCGCCTATACTGATTATCGAAGTTTTTGACTGTTGGGGTATCGATTTCATGGGGCCTTTTCCTACGTCTTTCGGGTACCTTTATATTTTGTTGGCAGTTGATTACGTGAGTAAGTCAGTTGATTACGTGAGTAAGTGGGTTGAAGCTATTCCTACTCGTACCAATGACGCCGCGGTTGTAGTTGAATTTCTGCGGGAGTATATTTTAGCACGCTTTGGGATGCCAAGGGCTATTATCAGTGATCAAGGCTCTCATTTCTGCAACCGGTCATTTGCTGCGTTGACGAGGAAGTATTCTATCGTGCATAAAGTTTCCACGGCCTACCATCCTCAAACTAATGGTCAAGCGGAGCTGGCGAATCGAGAGATTAAGAATATCTTGGAGAAGATGGTTAATCCTACCCGCAAGGATTGGTCAACTCGTTTGGTCGATGCTTTGTGGGCTTACCGTACTGCGTACAAGACTATCTTGGGAATGTCTCCTTATCGGCTTGTCTATGGGAAAGCGTGCCATTTGCCGGTGGAGCTCGAGCATAAGGCGTATTGGGCGATCAAGAAGCTCAATTTCAACATGGCTAAGGCCGGTGCTCGCCGCAAGTTGCAATTGGCAGAGGTTGAGGAAATGAGGTACAATGCTTACGATCTTTCTAGTTCTTATAAGTCTAAAATCAAAGTCAAGCATGATAAGACACTAATGAATAAAAATTTTATGCCCGGTCAAAAGGTGTTGTTGTATAATTCACGTTTGCATCTCCATCCCGGTAAATTGCGGTCCCGGTGGGCCGGTCCTTATGTGGTTCGAACTGTTTTCCCTCATGGGGCAATTGAAATTGAAAGTATGCAAAATGGTTCCACGTTTAAAGTTAACGGTCAGCGGCTTAAGCCTTTTCTTGGTGGTTTTGAAGTTGGTGAACCTGATGAAGATTTGGCCGATCCAGCTTACGCGGATGGCCCGTTAGTTTAGTTGTGTTGCTTATATTTGCACGGGGAGCGAAAGCGTAACCGCTGAACTTAACTGTTTGTCGGACCCGGCCCCTTGACTTAATTGTATGGGGTACCCTCCATTGACTTGGGTATATGTAGCTCCGCACGCCGCTACTAAAATAAGAATCGTGTGCCCAGCTCTGGTTCGAAGGGCAATTCTTTTTAATATCAGTGACATAGGGCTTTCGTTAGCTCTTCTGATAGGAGTAATTCACCGTGAACCACTCACGTCTACCAGATTAGCCCCATCGGGGGCGGTATAGATCTTAGGTTAGGCCTCGGTAATCCCGTGCTCCATAACCGCACTTGGCTCTATCTTGTGCCTGCCTAGTTACGATCTTCGGGGACGCTAGACTTAATTGTTTGGCGGAGTCCAGCGGTGACTTGGACGCTCCGAGCTCTGATATTAACTCTATGCATGTCTGTACATATGTATATATTGTATATTTTTGTCTATAATTCTCTCTTTGTTCTGTTTGTTTTCTATGTTTCGGGATGTTTTCACTAAGAGATTTCACCAATGCATCATTGTTTCGGGCTTTGGTTAGCCCTTCCTTGTGATAGTTTACCGTTAATGATCCGTGCTCTTCGAAATCGTCCCTATCGGTGGCAACTTAGGTCTGTGGGTGATTTTTGCTTTTGACCCTTTTGTCTCACTTTGTTTCGACCAAGGGAACGCTGGGCTTAATTGCTTGGCGAGGTCAAGCGGTAAATTTTATTGCGGGCGTGATGTAACAACCTTGACGGTCTAGTATAGCCACCCGAGTTTTATCTCTTCGGTGAGACTCGGGAAGAAAAGTATGACTCGTAAGATTGCGTGAAAATCGGGTGGTGTTCTTTGTTGTTTTTTTGTATATATTTCTGTTTGTTGGAGCCCAGATAACACGAGCCGGGCGGTTCTAATGTCATTTGTCTCTTAGTAGGTAGTTCGGGCTTAAGTCTTTTACAGGGTGAACATGCTACCACGCCAGCCTTGGTGGATTGGGTCTAAAGCCGGAGTGATTGAGGCATTCAGGAGCCCTAAGCATGGGTGCGATTACGTGTCGCGGTTGTTAGTCCGACGCCCTTTGGCCATGTCCCTGCGTGACTAGCTGTGGTTCAAGTCGAAGAGCCGAAAGAGTGAACCTTGGAAGCCGTTCGGATGACGAAAAGAGACGGTGACGAAAAAGCCTCCAACTTGGTCGAGGTATTCGGGGGTTGACATTCCCCCGTGGGTAATCTCTTCCCTTTCCCTCTCATACTGTTGTTCTCCATGCTATGAGGGCATAGCATATTTTAAGTTGGGGGGAGGGATATATCGGTGATATATTTTCGTTTGTTGTTTTTTTTGTTTCTGTACAAAATTTTTCGTTTTTTCGTTTCTAGGTTGGTAACCCTTCCGTTTTTACAAGTTTAGTGGATTAAAGCAACTTGGCACATGCTTAGTATTTCTCATTTGGCAAGAGTTCGTGGTACATGTTTCGTGTAGTGTGTCCATTTTAACTCATTGGCATGTTAAGGTTGAGCAATTAGGTGTTAAGTGTGTTTTGAGCAAGTTTGACCCATATCCCGTTCTATTTCTTCTTTCGTTTGTGTTTTTCATCTTATGTCATGCCTAAACGTGTGCTTATATCATTATTGAATCGTTTCGGAATCTATAACGTACTTAGGGGATGATACAAGGCCTTATTTCTTTGATTAAACCACAAAGTGTCCCCTTGTCCTATTTCGTATCCTAGTCCGTGTCCTACCGCTTGTTCAATGAACTTAGGGAGCCGGAGTAAGGAGGGATGTCAGGAATGGTTCTCGGATGCTCTGAGGTGTTTGGAGGGTGTTTGAAAGGTGTTGGACATGTGCGGGGGTCAAAAGGATGGAGTTTGAAAAGAATTCAGATTTTTCTGTCATGAACCGGTACAACCAACTCATGAACCGGTTCATGCTCGGCAGTTTTTTAGAAAATTCAGGATTCTGGGTCATGAACCGGTACGGGCTACTTATGTACCGGTTCATGAAGCCCAGATTTGAAAATTTTCGGTTTTCTCTCTTTCTCTCCTACCCCACCTTATAACTTCCAAACCCACTTTTCCACCATAACCCACGACCCAAAACCCTTTTCCTCCCCTGCCTCTTCGTTTTCCCACACCAGAACTCCCAGGATCACCCAAAACCTCCATCAATCTTCACAAATCCTTGGTTTCTTCAAGATTCAAGAGGGAATTTCAAGGGTTTCAAAGGTTCAAGTGTGGGTTCTCTCTCTCTCCATCCGAAAATTGTTCTTCCTCAAGGTAACCCGAAATTTCCCTTTCTTTTATGAGTTCTTGGGCTATTCCTTGATTAAACCACCTAATGTGGAAGATTGCAAGTATTATTGGAAATTTGTGGCAAGTTTTAAACCCTTAGATCCCCAACATCAAGTGGGATCCGAAAATTTCTCTCTCCTACCCCCAAAATCCGAAATTTTCCCATTAACCCTAGCCTTAACCTCTGAACCTCTTGTTGCAAGGATTACATTTGGAGTTCGATTGTGATTAGCGGGCTGTTATTGTGTTGTTGTTGCCTGCAGGTGGTTGTTTAATTGTAGTACGGGGGTTGTGCTCTGTTTGTTCTGTTTTACTCTGTTTTGCGGTAGTTGATTGTGATAATGGGAAGAACTACGAAAGTTTTAGGGGATGCAATGAAATCAACGGAGGCAGTGGCGTCGGTTGATGCCACGACCGGGAAAACATCTTACTATAAACGCCCGGACCCGGAGATACAGGCTGAGCAGGCTGATAGGCAGGAGGAGGAAAATAGGAAGAGAGAGAGAGAGAAAAAAGATGAAGCTAAGAAGAAATGGGAAAAGGAGTTACAAGGAAGGAATTACACATGTGAGCGTCAAGTAGATCGAGCGAAAATAGGAAATCATCCTATCATTGACATTATCAATCAACGTGGCCTACGATTTTTCTTTAAACCCGTTCCTGGATATAAGCCGAAGATGGTGTTTGATTTCTATGTGAATATGGAGATATTTGAGAAGGATCAAAAGATTATCTCGGTGATGGGGAAGAAGTCCGTGCTCGTAACTCCTAACACCATTGCCAAGTATCTGGATGATTATCAGCGGCCCCGTTTTGGTACCACTACTTACCCCGCCTTGAATTGGTCTAAACCCGAAGAGGAGATTCGTGATGCTTTGACTGATAAACCTTTGAAAACGGATCGTTTTGTGAATGGGAAACTTTTTGAGAAGTACCGGGTGATTAATAAGGTGGTCCATTACAACTTATGCCCCCACAGTTCGGAAAAGAGGCCGAGGAAGGAGGATGCGGAGGTACTATTCATGTTTGGATCGAATGAGGAGGTAGTGGATTGGGCCTTGTTGATTTGGAACTCCATGGTGACTTTTAGGAAGCGTTCGAGTCCGTATAAGCCTAATTTTCCGTTTCCGGCAATGGTGACTGCTATTTGTAGTGCGCAGGGTGTGCTTACCCCGGAGAGACTCTTTCCCGGAACGCCCGGTCCGATTACGGGTGGTTCCGTGGAGAAGAGTAAGTCATTGTCGCAGCCTCAGTTGGCCGAACCTTCTGGTTTTCCTACGTCTTCTGCTAAAACTCCAACGGGAAGGATTGAGGAGTATGTAAGGGGAATGGCTGCTCGAATTCAGACTATGGAAGCACGGCAATTGCGGCAGGAGACTCAGTTACGTCGTACGAGGAGGGATCTCTCGGTTGTGAAGAAGGTCGCCTTATGGATTGCAGCGAGATGTGGGAAAGAAGGTGATGTTTATGTGCCCGATGAAGCGGATTTGCGAGAGTCGACCCCCGAGGTGTCAGTGGATTAGCCGGGAGTTGGGACTAGCGGTGGTGGTGGTGAGTCTAGTGCAAGGAGGAAAGGTAAGGAGCACGTGATTGGTGATGATGACGACGATGAGGATGAGGAGTACGACGATGATGAGTAGTGTCGGTGGTGTCCGTTCTTGTAAAACCCTCTACTCGGTCGGGGTGCAAGGTGGTTGACAGCCCACCTAGTCTATCTTGTTTTTCAGTTTTTAGTGTCGCTTTGTACATAGTTTTAGGAAGCTTTTGTTGGGCCGGCTTGTGGCCTTTTGACTTGGTAGTTAGTGTTGGTGGTGGCCAAGGGTAGATAAACCAAGCTTGGTTGTGGTCGCCACCGTTTTGTTAACCGTTCTTGCATAACCAAGGTCATTATAAGCCAAGAAAGTCCTTAGTTGACCGTTCGTACGTTTTGATTCCGGTTTGATTCAATTCTTGTTTATTGGCATGTTTAGTTTGTGGCATATTTGTTTTTGGTTAATGTTTGGTATAGTTTAGCTTTCTTTCATTGGTGCTCTCCATATATAAGGCTTTGGATTTTTGTTCACCAAGCCTAACTTCGAGCACTTTTTGTGGGATGTGGCTGCTTTTGTATAAAGGATTTTTGGCCGTGTCGTATCCTCTTTTTGATCTTGGATACTTGTAATTTACGTACTTAGTGTTTAGTTGCTCAGCTATTAACATGCTACAAGTTTTTTTTGGATGTAAATGGTTAAGTTTTGAACTCTTGTAAACTAGGTTTGCCCGAGCATGTGCCGTAGTTGTTTTTCCGGAAGGCTTACGTTGTTTTTCTTTATGGTTAGTTGTTTTTGGTTGCTAGGGGCTAGCAACGCTTAAGTTGGGGGGCGTGATCCGCACCCAAGATTTTATAATCTTGGGGGCTTTTATCTTAATATTTGTAGCGTTTCGTCCCTTATTATTCCTTTTTATCGCATTTTGCGCGTAAGGTTTCGTTTTGATGATTTCAGATAAAACGTGGTAATTTCTCGCTTTTAACGTCAAAGAATTCCTCTTGGAAGGATTCCGCCATTCGAGGCCACGTGGCATTGCCCCGTCAAGCCCCGCCAGGTGATTTTGGAAGGACTAAGGAAGCATCGGGCCGATGCCAGGCCGTTTCGCCAAGCGAAGCAGAAAAAATCAAGTCTGCTGTTCATGAACCGGTACGACCTGTTCATGAACCGGTACATGAAGGCCAGTTTTCGAAGTTTGGAAGATTTGCAAGGCCATGAACCGGTACGGGCTACTTATGTACCGGTTCATGCTGGAATCCGAAATCAGCTTTTTGCTTTTTGGATATTTTTGTTTGTGTCTACTTTTGGGATATTTTTGTGGGATATTTTGGGAGAAAGACTACCTTTTAGTCCCTCTCCCTCATCCTCTCCCTCATAACTCCCTTTTGTCTCTCTCTCTCTTCAATTAGCTAGAGTTTGTCTTTCCTCCATTAGAGAAGTGTTTCAAGCTTTCGTCTTCCATTAACCTTGTAAGTTAATTCTCGTTGTTTAAATTCTCGTTTATTAAAGTTGTTGCTACGGTTAAGGTTATCAATAAAATCAAGTTTGTTTTCGATTTCGTCGGTTAAATATGTTGTCCCGTTTTTATGCTTTGTCTAGTCTTTTAGCTATGTGTGAGTAGTTTATTGGCTAAGTCTCGGGATAATCTTTCCCGAGGACTTAGGTTGTTATTAGGTTCTCGAGCCATCGGGCTTTTAAATCTTGTTTTCCGGAATAGAGCTTAATTTGCATTTTCGGTCTAAACTAGGGGTGTTAACCCCTTGGTAACGAGTTTAGTCAAGCGGTCTTGGCTAATGACTTACCGAGGCCGAGTGGCCTCCTATGTGTTCGATAAATATTAAAAACAAGTTGGCTCGCCTCCAGTAAATCATATCTTTTGTTAAACGTAGTCTTTTTAAGTTAAATCCTCCGGACGTGAGCACGCGGTTGTGACTCTTGCCTGAGTTATAATCGAGAACCGGTAATGACTTTTGTCAAGGGTTAGAAGACCCCGAGACTTGCCTCTTTAAATTTATCGAGCGTTACTCTAGTTTTCGTTTTAGTCGTACCGTTTAAAGCAAAACCTTAGTTGGCCGTCTTAAACGCCGAAATCCATTACTTACAAAACCTTCAATCCGAATCAAGCTATATCGAATTCTCTGTGGGAACGATTCCGGACTTCCGGTTATTATGCTACTGATGACGTTGCCCTACGCTTCGGGTTTCTATCAACCTCTTATTTGAAGGCGAGGTCGGGAAGTAAGCACCTGCTTTTCATTTTTAGCTTTTTGGTTTTTTGGCTTTTTATATTATGATCAGAATATATTTTGAAGCGTGAAGTAGTGTTTGGAAGATGTGCAGAATATATTTTGGAACAGTAGTAATGTTTGGTAGATGAATGATGAAAATGTATTATGGATTGATTTTTTACTAAATTGTCCTTGGCCTTATTATATTGTGTTAAAAGATGTAAAAATAGATTATAGAGGAGAAGTGGGCATTTTGGTATTTCAACCGAAATTGGGAAATGGCAAAATGGGAAAAGGAGGTCCGGAGGTGATTCTCGGTTTTTGCTTCTTTAATCAAAATCAGAGAATGGGTTTTCAAAATGGAGTAGCCAAACACCCAAAATGCAAAAATGGGAATGCAAAAATGAAAAAATGGGCTTGCATAATTTGTTTTGAGCAGTATCCTCAAAATACTAATTCATAATCTATTTTAAGCATTACCCTCCCAATGTGTTGCAAAATCAATTCCGCATTTCTCACTCTTACCAAATTCATAATCTATTATGGCCACAATACAAAATCAATAACTCAGTCCAAAATGCAAAAATAATTAGGCTTCCAAATGGCCCTTTTACCAACCAGTCCCCAACCCAAGAATACCAGAATAGAAACTTCAACGACCTTAAAAAGGCAGGGAAAGAAAAACGAACCCTTGCTACCTAACCAAATCCAACCTGACTAAATGAAGCAACTAGATTTAATGAGAACAGAAATGCTTGCGATAATATGCCAAATGAAACCAAATCCAACCAAACCTTGTGTCACAAATGAAGCCCGGTGCCCCAAATCAAGTGGGTGATGAGCGTGGTCTCTAAGTTGCCTTGGAAGAAGGCACTGACTTATCTCTTGGATTCATAGTTATACCATTCTTCAGTGGGTGACTAAGGGAAAGATTTTTTGTGAGATTGATGAGAGATGATGTGGGGTCAGAGGCACCATTTGACCTTGCTGCTGCTTCAGCTATCATTTCTCCGGTTTCTAAATTCTTCTGCTCAATATTTGATAAAACAGGTATCAGGAAAATGCAGCCAAAAAGTACAAACTACTAAAAATGGAACAAAAACATAACTAAACATGGATGTATTTCATCTCCCAGAAAACTGAACCTGTTTTTAGCAATAGAACGAACGACTTGCACCAAAAGACCTAGTGCCTCAGAACAAATATTGTGTGCAAGCGTGTGTATGAGAGAGAAAGAGACAGTCTTACAGGGAAATCACGGTTATTGTATAGCTCTATTGGGGATGGAGCTTGTTTGCTGCTCCTTTTAGTTTGAAGCGATTTCTCCCGATTCTCATAGAAGTTGAAATCGTCCAATATTGATGTCTTCGCTGAGTAATTCTTAAAAATGCTCAGCATCTCTATACCTTGCTTCAATCCAATCTGAAACAAAAGAATAATTCCGACTATATTTACATCATATTTACCAAAAATACTTCACATATGTTTCAGTTATTTCACCATAGCACCTGCTGCATTTAGTATTTATTTTCTCTTTCTTTGGAAAACATTTTGGACTTTTGGGCTACCCCTCCTCCCCACCAGTAGAACTAAATTAAAAAGGACTTTTAGTGTAATATTTGAGTGTTGTCAGAAACGAAAAAGAAAATCTACCTCCTGAGTATCCCTGGTGTAAGTTACAGGCCTATTATCATTGTTTTCAAGAATGATGTGTCGGAGCTGTAAACTAGGGACATCCTTAATCACATGCCACTTCACTGGAAAGAACCCATTCCACTTGTCAAGCTGCCAAAAATCCATGTCCTTGTTGAAATCCACTGGCCCAACCATCTCTGATAAACCCACAAATTGTCCGCTTCCATTCACCTGAAATTTTAAGAGGATAAAGTGCAGAAAAATGGTTGTCCGACCATAAAACTAGAGTGTCAAAAAGTAAGCACGAATTATTTTTTGCTGAATAATTCTTCTCAATTTATCAAAACTAATCATTCAAGTTTTCAACCAAACCACTTTTAAAACCTTTCTGAGAAACTGTTTCTGAAAATTAATAACCATATAGAACCTAAGTTATCAAAAGCCAACAATAAACTTACTGAAAAAAAGAAGAAAATTGGACATTTGGTGCCCGTCTCAATCATTTTTGCCTCCGCATCATGAAAAGCAGCATCTAGTTTCTTATTGCCATTTGGAGTACTGGACCAGACATCATATTTTATGCACTTATGAATATCATCTTCACTGTATGACTTGATGACAAAGAACTTGGCATTTTCGTACTTTGTCTGAAAATCTTCAAGGTTGTATAGATCCCTTCGAATGGTGGGCACCAAGTGTTCCCCTTCTGATGTGATTTTAGGATTGCTCCCATTCTGCCCCCTAGGACCACGCGCTAGCTCAGCTGAAGCATCAAACTCTCCATGTCTATCTCTCAGCTTAATTTTGTTGCTACCAATCCATAATCTACTATTCAGTCTATAGCTCATGGGACTGTTATGCATGAGAAGACCTTGGTTTTGGTCGATAAAAGACGAGAAATTACCATTTGGGCAAAAGCCCTTAACAAGGTGTGATGATTGATAACCAGAACCTAACTGCAACACATGAAACAAGAAAAAGATCAGTTGTAATAAAAGCATCCAAACCCAAGTGACAATAACTGATTCAAGAATATAAGTGATAATGTGATATCAGCCGTGGATTTACTGAAGATGAGATTTTGTGCCAAGGTCCTTCAACATATGCAGAAGAACCCCTAGGTGCCAAACTTACTTTGCCAAAGCAATGTATAAAAGACACTCACATGATTACAGATTACGTGACCTTAAGAAACATTGATCCCCTACACTCTGAAGCAAAAAAAAAAATTTACAAGAGAATACGTGCAAACTCTAAAGAGAGAATAGCATACAAGGAGAATTGCAATAGCAACAGATAGAAGCGGAAGAAGAACAGGCAACATAGAAGCTGTAACTGAAATCGATATCACTCTTAATCTCGGGAAGAAGAGTCATTGCAAAGAGCACAAACTGATACAAAATTGCAGTAGACTGCACACATCAAAGAGCCGACAAATAAGTTCATAAAGATCGGGAAAAAAAACATTACTATGGAATATATACCAAATTGACACCACCCAGAATTTACCTGTAAAAGTCCTATATAAATATTAACATGGGGACTAATCAAACAACCAAAAGCTTAACATGGGGTCTAATCAAACAACCAAAAGCTTAACACATCTCCACAACTTTTCCCCAAGTACAACCACAGTCCATGTTAGTAAAGATCCTGACTAAAGGTTTTTCTGTCTAAAGTCTAAACTCGAAGTTTCTCTACTTCAACATACCACCACCTCCAAGGCATAAGTGGAACGTTGTTTTGGAGTCTTTCAATGGTAAACAACTCAGCCTAACAACATCTAGATTGTAGGTTGGATTCTAAGAGCAGCCACTTCGTACGTTTGATGCCTAAGGACAGGTTTGTACCCAATTTACCCCTCCCAGACACCCATTAATGGGGAAAAGAAGGGCATACTTTTTTGTTGCACTATCCCCATACCTTGAAAATAAAAACGAGATATTCAGATTACAAGCCAACACAAAGATTCAATGCTACATATTTTGGCAAAAGTAAACGTTAAATGGCTCAGTGGGAGATAAACAAATCAAATAACCAAACAGCATGATTCAGAAGAACGCAACACATCGTAACAGTAAATGCCGAATCATCGATTCAATGGCAAAGTAACATCACGAAACCTTTGATTTAATAAGTTCCGTGCAATCATAATTCATCATTAACTTTTCTGATTAACAGCAATTACCAAATTAATCAGGAAAGGAACAAAGGAGTTTTCTAGCATGATACCATCACGGGGAAACGAAGTTCCAGAAAATATTCAACCAGAGAGTACATCCACAAATTCTGATGTAATTTTGAATTTTTGAGCAATAGCACTGACTGTCAACTGAATAACGATGAATGCTTGTCACTTAGACTCGTACCTTGCTAGAAGTTTTGATAGGTTGACTTTCAACGTTAGATTTGTAGATATTAGAGTAGGCAGCAGTTTTTTGTGACTTCGAATCCAAAGGCAATGCTGAAAATTTGCTGGCAAGAGCACCAGTTGGTTTTGTGGAGTTGAAACCATTTGACTTCATTGAAGCATTAGAGCCCAAAGAAGATTTTGACTTCCCAGAATAGCCATTGGTCCCATTTGTTACATCTCCAACATAAGCAGAATTCCACGAGTAACATGGCATCGCTTCTGACCCATACGGAACAGAATGCTGAAGATAACCTGGTGAAGAGTAGTATGGCTGCTGGCCATCCGCACCCATAAAAGAACCAGCAGGATAAGGATCATAACCCGGCAAATAATAGAGAAGCGAACCATTATCTGTTTGGAAACCCTGGATAGATCAACAAATGAACAGTGAAAACGGCAGCCCACATCTATTTGAAATTGCCTGCTTACAGTAACTAGTGGACAATATAAATAAGATGTGTTCCACTGAAAGGTAAAAAGTGAAAGTCCTGCACAAAGCTGAAGCAATCAAAAGTAGGATACAGGGGACAGAACATACAGCATAAGAACCACCTCCAGCATTAAAATTATTCTGGCCATCCAATTGAGCAGAGGTCCCATTATAGCCTGCAAAAAATAGATGCAAAAAAGCAACGCAAAAGATTCAATTTCCCCCCAAGTAATAAAGCTCTGTGCGACTATAAAGCTCAATCATGCACAAACTTGCTGGAGTTTTGTAATCCCTAACATTCTAGAAACAAAAGGGAAGGTGATTTTACAGTTTTCACTTTTTCCACGTACAGTACCTTGGCTCAAATGAATTTTCCCCTTCCTCCAATATACAACATCACAATAACAAGCTTAGCAAAAAAATATCACAATAATGTACAATACCAACATAAACAACACCACCAAAAAACCATCGACCACAAATAACTCAAAAGAGATGATCGGAGACAAACTTAACTTTTGGACTACAGTACCTCAAAGATGGAAATATTTTCAAAGGCAATTGTGAGGCTCGCCTTGAGGCTAACTTCGAGGCAAGGCACTACCAAAACGCCTCAGGGCATTGATTACTAGACATAGTACCATTGCCACCAACCAAGGTTGTCAAATCGTGAATCAAATCGAGAATCGGATTCACCCTTTTTCGAATGGTGAATCATAACAATTCGGGTCAAATTTTGAAAATACATTGGAAAATGTATCTACACACCTACCTAATAACGATACATTGTGAAATTATAAAAATTAAGCTTAAATCTATATTAAAGTTTGTTTTGAATTATTAATTGGTTATCACATGGTCTAATAATAGGAAAGACACTTGTACATAATAGGAAAGTAAATACTATAGTAAAATGGATATGTGCATATACAAGTTAAAGATTCATTACAAAAATGAAAGCTTAGCCTTAACACAACAAAAGTTTGTAGCGTGATATGAGCGAAGCTAAACTAGCTTGTATAGCAACATATGTGGATTGGTTCGAGGCTATGAGCCTTGTCCTGGTCTATGATTTAGAGGATACTTGAATAAAAAAGATCGATTTGTGAGACAACACATCCATATAGATATCATCTGCAACAATACTCAAAGTTACTTGTATAATTACCATCTAGCAAATTAAAATTATAACATTTTAAAGACGTTGAGCACGTCTATTGAATCACATTATAACAAAATAGAAAAAATTTACCAAAATAAAATGCATAACTCGTCAGTATAAGCAGGGGCGGAGATATGGGGGGGGGGGGGTTTCAAACATATCAAAACAAAATAAAATTACACCGAAAACTCTATAATACAGTTATGTCAAGATGTCAAAATAAAATAAAATAAAATAATATCGAAAACTCTATAATACAGTTATGTCAAGATGTCTGAATAGAAAGTAAGCTTCAGTTAAGTGGCAAAAACGTGCATGCCTTGAGGCTCACTTGTGCCTTTACATGGGGTTCAACTCCCATTTGCACCATGTCTTCTTTTTTTTTCTTCCAAAAAACTCCTCTCATTCTCATTTTCCTCTTTTTTTTGCCAACCCCCCCCCCCCCCAACCCAATTTTTGCATAAATTTCAACAAGAATTGAACTTTTTTCCCCTAATTGGAGAGGAACGTGACCCATTTGACATTAAATTTTTTTCCCGCAAGTTTAGTATTTGTACTGCACGTAATTTTTTCCACAAGTTTAGTAATTTTACTACACGTTTCTTTACGGATTATGGTGAGTCTATGAAGCACGGATACTCTATTTTAGCCTCCGTATCACGTATCATATCGGTATATCTCGGATACGCTCTGGATACGTGTCCGATATGTTTTTTTAAAGTATCCTGCTTTTAGAATTATTTTTTGGTATCTCAATACGTTTCGGATACGCGCGAGGGTAAATATGTTATTACTTAAAATATATGAGTCAAAATTTTGCAATTAAGACTATATCCTCTCCCTCTGTGTGTGTGTGTGTGAGTGTTTATATATATATATATATAACTATATGTAATTATATCTCTCTCAGCATGTGAAATGGTGAACTTGTGAAATATGGTGAACTTGTGTAATGAAAAACTTTAATCATTAATAAAATTTTAGGAATTAAAAATTATATATATAATATATTTTTTATTTACTTTTATATTCAACGTATCCCCCAACATCTCGTATCCTTCTTTTTGGAAAAATCGCATATTCGCGTATCCATATTGTATCATATCCGTATCCGTGCTTCTTAGATGGTGAGTGTGAATGGGCGTCTAAAGTGAATTCAAAAACATTTGGATTTTCATACATGCATCATTATTATTTATTCTTGAAAAATCACATACAATGGTTTTTTTTATCATGCATACCACAGATTTTGGAGATTTATAATTATAAGAATGTTCAATTATATTTTCATAGAACTTTAAACTATTTTTGTTATTTATTAATGGATGATTAACCTAAATATTTATGTATGTTTAATCTTAGGACACGTGCACCTTTTTTTTGCTATTTAGTATATTGATCTTCTTGGTGCCACCCCCAACTTTAAATCCTAGCTCCGCCATTGAGTATAAGGTATATTAGTTGTAAACATCTTTAGAATGACTATTTTAAACTTTAAGAAGAATGAGGAAAAAAGGGTTAACATGCTCCGAATCAGAATAAGTACCAATATTAACAAATTTTGAATGAGAAGAAGAATTTCCGTACTTAACAGTATATTATTTTATATTCTTGCTTTCCCATAAGAAAAAGTAAAGCAATTGCAAATGTTGTTTCATATTAGTCGAACGCAACAATTGTGATAAACCTTGATTCACTTATAGATTGGTATCCTTGTTGCCTGAATCGTGAATCGAATCGCGAATCGGATCATGAACTATACGAATCACCCCCAATTCCAGTGTTTTAAATAGCGAAAGGCGCACTGAAGCACCACGGTCCCCTGGAGCTTTAGCGCAAGGTGCAAGGCAAGGCGCGCGCTTTATGGACGCGAAGCGCAAAATTTTTATTTTTTTTATGCTTGGCAACGAGGCAAAATTTATTAGAACAAGTTTTCAACACAAACAAGCACGTCCATTTACTGTAAAAAAAAAAAAAAAAAAAACAGGTCCTTTTCAGGCTTGTACAAAAGAAAATTCACAATTAAGATATGTAATTTTACTGTATTTGGGGTAGCACGTCCATTTATATAATATATATGTCTGGAAAAAAAACAGGTCCTTTTCATTTACTGTATTTTTATGCAAGAATCTTTAAATATTAAATGAAAGAGAGACTGAGAGGGATCTTACATACTTGTACAAAAAAAAAATTCACAATTAAGATATTATGAACACTGGAGGGTCGATCGAAAAGGAGGAGGAGGAGGAGGAGCTGAACGTATATACAGTTAGAGGAGAGCCATGAGAGGAGGAGGAGGAGGTTACCTGGAGGAAGAAGAAGAAGAAGTCGAACGAAAAGGAGAGGAGCTGCTACCTGCTGTCGATCGAAGCTGCTGTTGCGCTGAATTTGCTGATCGATTAGGGCTGGGATGACTTAAAAGAAGAATTATTCAGTGCATCGCAACCTTTTATGTATGGGTGAGATCGATTTTTGGCTCATATGTACGGGTGAGATCATTTTTTGGGCTCACGACGAAAAGCCCTTGCCTCAGTGCCATGCACCTTGGCGTGCGCTTCAGCGCCTTCACTGCGCTTTTGGGTTCTGCGCCATAGCCCATCCCCTTGAAGTGTAGGCCTTGCGCTTTGCGCCATGGGGCGCACTTCACGCGCCTTTTAAAACACTGCCCAATTCTATATACAAAGATTCACCTATAGATTCGTATCGTTTTTGCGTGAATCGTGAATCGAATAGCGAATCGTATCATGAATCGTACAGTTTTGACATCCATGCCACAAAGGCGTTCGCTCATCCGTCAGAAGCATATACAGGCGTACACTTTTCACGCCTTTTCTGCCCAAATGATGGAGGCGCACACATCATAAAGTCATTTCTCTTTTTTTGATAAGTGAAGAGTCGGTTCATTAAAAGTTATTGGGGCGAAGACAAAAGGTTTTCACATTTTTGCGAGACAAACTTAGAGTGCTTTTAGAAGTTGGATGTATTATGCTTTCTTGTGAATTTTCACTACTATTTTCTTGTTTTTTTGTGAGGTAACTTTGTCTGGCGCAAACACTATCCCCTCTTTCTATGGAATTTTTAATTAATAATAATTTTTATCAACAAAAAATAAACTCTAAAGGCTTATGCCTCAACGCCTTGAGGCTTACGGCTCACCTCATGAGAGGTCAACAGCATCGCCTTGTGCTTTCGCCTCTGAAAACTTTGGATGGAACGATTGTATCCTATCTACAAATTCCAGGAATTACACTACAAATTTCATAGATGTCAGTTTCTGTTAGAAGGAAAAGAGGGAGGGATAACTACAAGATACAAGTGACAACCTAACACTTGAGGAGACACCTCACGCACATACCAAAAAGAAAACTGATAATAAAACAGTCACATAGACAGACCACCAAAACAAGCTGCTTGCAGAAAAGATTAATACAACCAAAACAAAGCCTGTGATGGCAAGAGAGCAAAGAGATTAACACAAATAAGAAAAGGTTACCAAACAAAATACCCCAAAGAAAATACCCCAAAGATCTGATGTAGGACGGTTTTAGGACATTTAAAGTATTGTTGTCTACAATTGGAATCGTGGTGGTTTTGGGTGGGAAAATAAGAATATTACTTGGATAAGTGCGCAAAGAAGAAGAAACGAAAGAAGGAGGAGAGAGGAGAGAGAAGGAGAGATAGAGGTGCCTCACCCTCGCAAGGGTTAGCGGTTTCTGCAAGGAAGGACCACAACCCAAACCCCAATTACAATGGTCTTAGCCTTGTAAAACTCAATTCATTAATCAACAAAAAGAAAGATTACATCCATACTTATAGGCTAAACAATGGCCTTTTGAAGTCCTAGAAGTCTAAGTGACATGAACCTAATCAATGAACACATATAACAAGATAATGAATGAACCTAGACAATAGTAGACATAAATGCATACATTGAACCTACTAACAATAAGATGCAAAGAACTAAAATGTGTATAATGCATACATTGAAGTTTGTAACATGTGTTTAATGCATCTAGATGAATTTAGTGCTTGATGAATTCTAAAGGAAGCACTAAATTCATGATAACCCTTTAACTACAAAACTTCCATGGATGACCTTTGATCTACCAATCCTTGTACGAACCATGCAGCTCTTTATTAGAGTCTCTGCAACTACCAAAATACCCTCATCTAGCAATTTATTATTTCTTCTCCTCCTCATCAATATCACTTTCTTGTTTAATTTGCAAAAGCAAGCGCTGACAAAAAGAAGGCTTTCCTCGTATGTTTTCCCAGTTAGAAGCCAATCGATTGCATCTTTCTCGTGAAAAACCAACACATGAACCCTCCTTTTCCAAATTATGGCAGATAATCATATATATTAGATATCAGGGCTAATAGATAACGAACCCTTTCAGATACAGCTGAATCCCATGTGCTTCTACTAAGTTAAGTTCAACAACTTTGGTGGAGACCATGTTTCAAAGATAATTCCAATAAATCTAACCTGGGTAATAATGATCGTAACAGCTAGTAGGTGGATGGTAAACACATTGCTCTGCAACTGACTCTTGACCAGTCTCGACTTTGATGCTAGAGGTAGCATCTCCCAAGGATATGGAAGAGGTCAAAACAGATGGTGTTCCATCTGTTCCAGAAGCCTGGGAGGAAACATTAAAACACGACGCGGTAAGAGAATTACTTGGGTTTCCAGAAGCCAGAATCAGAATATGTGTATACATGTCTTTATGCATTATGGACAAACCGGATAAAAATATGCTTAGCATGAACTAGATACAACGTGTATAAGGATTAAGGACCATTTAAAAAGTGTGCCCAGTTTAGTCCCAATTGCCTCTGTTATGCTACAGATTCATTAGAGAAATATAATAGAAGTCCATGAAGGAGATATCATTACCAGTTGACATTCCAGACCAATTACAATCACAAACTGCATTACCATAATCAATATCTATATTGTGCAATCAACGAGCCTTATCAGATGCCCTAGTGGTACTGCGATGAGGCCAGTGCAAAGGGGTATTCTGTTCAACATGTGCCTACTAATGACAATTACTTGTATGAAAGAGCCAAGTTGTCAATATAGTTCTAGAAAACTAATTCCATTGGAATGAAACATGTCAAATATCAATGTACTTATATGTATCAAATTATGCCTATGTTTGGATCAAATATGGTCTTGTTTAATTCTCTCTTTGGAGTGAAATAATTAGGGTATAAATACAAGCAAACAAAATGATTTAGTTTTTCATATTTTGGAACGAAAACAATTCTTGTTCTGAGAAGAAGTTTTAAAACACACTTAAGTAGGCTATTCGCTTAAGCCCATAAGAACTCCAGTGGCACAATGAGAAGGATCACGCAATAACTCCGGTGGCATAGTGATAATAAATAGACTAATACAATATCAGATTAATAAATTTATAGAATCAAAACCTATCATAGTTTCTCCCGCAATGAATATTTGGAAGCAAAGAATTCTAATGCAATCGAAGAGGTAGAGTCACGTAGGAAGGAAGAACAAAAACTAAAATGAGATATTATTGAAGAAAAAAAACTATGTCATGTTGCCATACCACATCTTGCCCAACCAATTTAGTAGAGGGCTCAGATTCCAATACAGCGGCCACTGGCTCTGCTAAATTATAGAGTTAAGTAACAATGCTCGATACAATGTTTCCTAAAACAATTGTACAGAAGGCCATCGCAGCTTATGAGAAGCTTCTATGCATATAATAGAGTCCAAAGTAACATATAACTCAACGGCGGTGCCAATAATCAGATCGGAAAGGAAAAACAACTTCGTATTTGGAATGTGGATATACTAAGCACCACAAAGACGGCTATTAAAAATTCAAAACGAAATACGGGCACATTATTTTCATAAAATTGTTGATGTATGTGCATATGTATGTATTTCACCAAGTGTATCTAGGGCCTTAAAAAGTGAGGATGCTTGTGAATGGGTTTGTTATCCAATAAATTCAGTGCAATGAATTCAAGGAAGTTGGCTCCATAGCACATAAACAAGGATACACTTCACAATTCTTTTCTCTCCAGCCATTACCAATCTTCAAAAACCAGTACAGCCCTATATTCAAATTGTAGGGTATAAGAAGTCAAATTAAAATGGATAACTGCATAATGGATACAAAAGTAAACAAAACCACTGAAAGGAGAGGCCTGCCATGCACCAGGCACATAATTACCCCTACCATCAAAAAGGAGATTCTATTATTCCTTGTGGATAGAAGGAACAAGATACTTCTGATTTTCTTCTTCTCCATTAACAATCAAGGAACAAACCAAACATTACATTAATGGTTTGCCCAGCATGTTCACAACCACAGGCATAAAGACTAAAGAAAACCAAAATTAACCACAAAAGGGAACCATAAAATACTCAATACACCGCAAGTGAAAAACTTTGAGTGCAGTTTGGACTTCTGCTGTAAATGGTAAATAGAGACCAAGGAAAAAACCAGTGACTAGTGAGTTATGGACCAGAATAACAAATACCTATTTGGGTATTTTCCGAATTTCATGGCGCCAAAAAAAAAAGAATAACGATAAAACTACAACATAATAATTCTAGTTAAAATACATCAATCCAAATTAGCCATAAAATTCCAACTTTCGCATTTCTACAACCAAAATAGGAGGAATGGGGAAAGAAAACTAACGAAAGAGAAAATTCCAGTAAACTAGTGACTATCCACCCACTTATCATTAGTTAAATTATTTTTTTGCCCCAATTTAGAAATAAAAAAGAGTACTGAAAACGCGTCCCTAAAGAATCTAACACTTACGGATCAAAAAAAAAAAAGTATCTAACAGTATATGAAAAAAAACTACACCACATATATGCCTTTCATCATCTCAAATATCTGACATACCTATTTCAAATTTTCAAGAAAACTTTTGATCAAAAATTTGCTAAAAATAGTAAATAAGCCTGAACTGCTATATCTCTCTAATAACTCATACACGCTCTCACTCTAAATACTCCTCGGGATCAAAAGCAACAACGAATCACAAACCAACCCAAAAAAAAAAAACCCAAACTTTCCAATCAACAGTGGCCAAACACTTGTAAACCCCGAAGCCAGTATGTACGGACGAGAATAAACAAGCGCGGACTGCAATCTCTCTCTAGGAACTCGAACTTTCTCGCTCGCTCTAACACTCTGCTGAAAGAAGACGAAGAAAGCAACAATGAACCAGAATCAAACCTATAAAACAAATTCGACTTTTCCTATGAATTGCACCCAAGACCGCCGATTCCGATCTGAAAAGAAAAACCCTACCGCCGTAAATCTTCTCTCTCTATAAACCGCCTTAATTATGAAACATACGCGGTATGCCGGGGTGCGCGAGAGAGAGAGAGAGAAGAGCGCAGTTGAGTTGGGTAGTAGGGACTGTTCAAAAAAAAAAAAGATAGGTAGTAGGGAGGCACTTGGGAGGCATATGTGAATGTGTGATGAGGGAAACCCTTTTAGTTTAGATTCGACGGTCGATTTTGATTCCTGCTTTAGGAAACAATGAATTTGGGCCGTTGGATTCAAGGGGTCAAAGATTAGGACATCCATCCCTTCTCAACATCAATCCTTTTTTTCTTGAGGTTTTATCTCTAAAAAAATACAGAAAAGTGAAATTTAATTCTCATAAAAAAAAGATAGAATATGTAACAATCCTGATTTTTGGTGAATAAAAATTTCGTTAAAATTTTGAATTTTATTTTAATTACTTGGATTTTCTTTTAAAATCCCTTTTAATTTCTAATAATCCGTCATAATTAGATTTGAGACTTATAAAATTATATCTTTTTACACCGGGCAACCTAATCATTTTCTAAAGACAAGTGTGCTTGTAGAAGCACTAGTATATTTTCCTAGTAAATGTAAATTTAGTCTTATAATTATATTTCTTGGCTAGAAATCCTACTTGGCAAGTAGAATTAGATTCCAATTAAGAGGTTAACCAAACCAATTGGATTCCAAGTTTAGTTAGACCTCCCTAGCCATTGTTGAACCTTATGACCCTTATGAATCCTCCTAATTCTTAGGTGAACCATTTCACCCACCCTTGAACCTTATGAACCTTTCAACGTTAGACTAGGTAATCATTGCACTTTGTTGACTAGTCAAATCAATACTTTATTCTTCATCATTACATCTTCCAAGTGTATCTTTTCCTTTTACCCATTGAATTATAGTTGTTAGGCTGATCAAAAAATTATAATTGTTAGGGAAATTCTTACCCTTTGGATAATAGAATTAAGATCTCCTATTGACTAGATAATCATTATACTTCTTGATTAGTCATTCAAGGCCATACCTATCAACATTACCCCATTACCCTTTGGATAAAGTTTACTAGGGAAAGTTTTACCCATTGATTAAAAATTGTTAGGGAAATGGTTATCCTTTGGGTATTAAGAGTAAGAATGAATACCCAAACTTGACTAGACAAGTCATGGCCTAATCTCATCATTTTGCTTCCATAAGAAGTAAACCTAGCCTTGTCATGCATGCACACCTAATATAAGCATGCCTAATTGCCTAGGTACACTTTCTAGGAAATTCATTACCCATTGGGCAATAGTTGTTAGGGTAATTTTTATCCTTTGAGTAAAATGAATAAGTCTTGCCATAATTCAATGAGTACCCAAATTTGACTAGACAAGTCAAAACCAAAACCCATCATTTTGCTTCCAAAAGAAGTAACCTTAGATTAGCCATGCATGCAAGCCTAAAGAATAGCCTTTAACTTAATTTCCCTCCTAGGACAAGACAAGCCATGCCTTTCAAAATTTCCCCTTTATCCATTGGACAATAATTGTTAGGGAAAAATTTATCCCTTGGATAATAAGCCAAGTTTTACTATAAATAGCACATCATTCTTGCCATTTCAACTCACACCTTCAATCTCCAACTTCTCTCTCTAAGAAAGTCTTGTGTTCTTACTTTGTTCTTCTTGTACTTGAGTTGTTCTTGAGTTCTTCCTAAAGTTCTTCAAGAAACTCATCCTAAGCCACCCTTTCAATCCATAAAGTCTAGTAGTTTTAGTCAAGAACTAGTTTCGAGAGAAACCTTTCTCTTTCGAAGCTACCAGAAGCTCACCGTAGGAAGTTACTCCGTCCGACGTACTTACTTTTTCCATAGCCGTACCTACCGCCAAGGAGAACGGTAGATTAATCTTAACCTCTATCTCTAAGTATACGTAGTATTTTCCTTATCCGTTAAACTCAAAGAAAAATGGCATTTTACTTGTATGTTCAAATGCGTGCTAACAGAAGTATTCGTATTTTGATCTTTAGATGGTTATGAGCATGTATACGTGATTATTAGAATTAATTGATTTGGTGTGTAATAAAGCATAAGTGGCTTTCCACTCCAAATGCGTCCGTACATGTGGCGTTATGCTTTGAGTTGTGGTTTGAGCATGAATAAGTAGTATAGAGTTGGATGATCTTGCTAGTTTAGTTTCAAGATTACAATGAATGATTTATGTTTATGAGGAAAGTCCTACCGTGGAGTCTTTGCATGAAAGCGAGACACAAAAATCGAGAAAAGTTAGAAACATGACACTTAGGGTGTGTTAATGACAAGGTGTATTTGAAATCACAATGTGGCCGGACGTGATAGCCCATTGTGTAAAAAGATGTTGAGAAACCGCAATGTGGCCAGACTTGGTAGCCCATTGTGTGGTATGTGTTGCCAATGGGACCGGACGTGGTAGTCTCATTGGAGGTGATTTAATTGTTTGTGAAAACCACGATGTGGCCGGACGTGGTAGCCCATCGTGAAGATTGCCAATGTGGCCGGACGTGGTAGCCTCATTGGTAATGTGGCTTGGTTATCCGCGGAGAGGAGCCAATGCAGATTTTGTATGCCAATGGGAACCCGATGCGGCAGAACCATTGTGAGGATACTCGAGAACCTAGAACGGCAGAACCGAGGTTGGGTGTGTTAAATGTGATTTTCAAAATGTTGATTTGGAAATGAAAAGTGAAATGGTGACACGGTCTACGAAACGCTGCGTAGGAGAAACACTGATGACACGGACACTTACGCTAGTCGAGTAATGAATGTGCATGTGATATTGTACATCTCTAAATGTGAAGTTATTGAATGCACATGTATTAGTTTGGTTACTATCATGTATCATAGCTTATTGACTTGCTACTTGTAAGATAAGGGTTAGTGGGTATAGGTTTACTCTGCTAGCTCTTGTAGCTCATGGTGTTACCTTTGGTGACCCTGACATATTATACTGGTGGCAACGCTGATATAATGTGTCAGACTTTGTAGATGATCAAGATGAACAGTACACCTTGGAGGCTTTTGGAGTTGAGGAGCTGGCTAGGAGGGAGGAGCAGGCGGAGCAGTAGTTAGGAACCCTAGAACCCCTTCATTTGTGTAAATATTGAACTCTTGTGGGAGTTTTGTTGTAATAACGAGCCAGACTCTCTTTAAATATTCAATAAAATTGTCCTTTTAACGTTTCCAAAATTAGGGGCGTTACAGAATACTTAATTACCACTAGGTTCACTTTTACACAACAATATATTTATCATTAATGAAAGTGTCACCTTAGAATTTTAGGGTATCCTTGGGTTTTAAGATTTAGGATACCCTAGGGTTTAGGGGTATCATAGGGTTTAGGTTTAGACGCTTTCATAGAGCCATAGGGTTTAGGTTTAGGTTTAGATTTAGGTACTTTTATAGTACAAAATACAAACACCTTTTTTTTAACGGTGTCGTCTTATATTAAATTTGTTCAATATCAGTCCACATTTTTATACTTATCTGATTCCTCTTGTTGAGACGAAAATTAACTCTAAAAGTTTTGATAAAAAAACTCAATAAAAAGTTACAAAAGTAAAAAAAAAAAAAACCAAAAAAAAAGTTCTAGACAAAAAATTTAGGAGGATGGCACCTAATAATTCCATCTGTTTGAGCTTCATTGTAGGATTTGTCCCCCACTATATATCAGTTGTAGGAAAATTCAATTGGGCTTGTTGACTTTGCTCCTAAGTCTACCATCACCGCTCCAACATCGTTCGCTGACGTGGTGGTGGACCCCACTTCTCTAAAAAAATGCAGCGAAAGAACAAAATTCTCCTAAAGAGTTCTTCCCGGCCGGTCCTATGTGGGTAGATTATGTCCCATCAGGTCCTTGTGCACAAATACGCATAATTACTTTCTCACCAGATCCTTTCACCACGCGCACGGCTCTCTCTCCTCTCTTCCCCATGCGTGCACGTCTCCACGCGCATTTATCACTCATTCCCTCTTACTCTTTCTTCCATGTTCATTCATTTGCTCTTTCCTCACTCACACGCGCAACCCCTCTCCCTCTCCCTCTCCCTATCTCTAGTCTCTCCCAGCTTCTAGTCTACTAGCTATTGACAGCTCCATCATCAGTTTTTTCTGTAATGTCTACAAGACTTCTAGTCTACTCTTTCTTCCATAATGTTTAAACTAATCTGTTTTTCAATGACTATTTTATTTTGTTTAAATTTACAACTACCACTTTAAAATACACAATTATCAATATAAATGCACAATTAACAAAGTTAATTAATATTTTTTATTTTATCTAAATTTACAATTAATAGTGTTAAATTACTAATTAACAGTGTATATTCATATTTAACAATGTTAATTTATGTCTAAATTGATAATTTATTGCGTAAGTTGATAATTAACACTGTTAATTAACATCATTTGTCTGTTAATTAACATAATTTGTTGGTAATAAGTATTTTAGGATTTTTAATTTCACTTCACCGTATACAACACATTCTCACTTTCCAATTCTCATATTTTCCCATGAGCAGAAAGAGGGAGAGAAAAAGAGCAGGCGCGTGAGCTTATTTTGGGAGGACCTAGTGGGGTATTGCACTTAGCGGCAAGGGCTTGGTGGGCTATAAACTTCAAAAGTAGGACCGGCCCATCATTTCTCCTTCTCCTAAAACCAAAAGTCTGGTTCAGAGAGAGAGAGAGAGAGGAGGAGGAGGAGGACAACCACACACACACAAAAAAGCGACCAAAGGTGACCCCCGTCGTCACCGGCAACCACCACCACCACTAGCTCCACCTCCGGCGACCACCCCTTCGCGAAAATCGTGAAAACCGACGCACCACTGACGTGGAACCTCACGACCATCGATGACAAACCCACCAAGCTAGAATTTGTTCAAACCCAAAAAATTAGGGTTTCATGTTTAAGTGAAATTGGGAATTTTGTTTAACTGAACCTTCTCTTTTGTTGGATATCTAGTTACTTGATTTTGTTGTTATAGATGGCTTGGTTGCCGATAAATGTTGGAACTGGAAAACCGATGTTGGAAAGTGCAGTTCTTATTCTAGAAACAACTTCTTTAACTGTTGTAATTAAATTTGAAATGTTAGACTTGTTGTGGCTGTAATTAGATCCTGGAAATGATGTTCTGGGGCTAAAAATCACATTTGTAAATGATGTATCTGTGCTGTTGGAAGCTGAAATTTTTTCGATAATGCTGAAATATAAATTCTGGGTTGCTAAAACTGTAACCTGGTTGCTAGAAATGAGGGCCCGTTCCAGATTCTCAAATAAGTACTTAAAAAATAAGGACCTATTTTCAAGCTTAAAAATAATTGGCTTATAAGAATAATTTTTCAATTTTTTTGCAAGGTTTGATAGATCACATCAAAATCTATCAAATAATATGCATATTGCATATTTTTTTTTATTTTAGTAAGACTATTATTTTTAAGCTTGAAAATTACAAATAAATACTTATTTTTTAAGGGGTGAAAGCGGAACACACCCTGAGATTGGGATGCTTAAACTAGGTGTTCAAGTGCAGAAATTAAGTAATAGATGCTGGAAACTACTCATATTTTCTTAAAATATGAATCTAAGCGATAATTGTTTAGGTTAGAATTGTCATGTCTTATGATAATGTTTATCTACCTTATTAATTTTTGAACATGTAGGTGATGTTTCCATTACCATCACATCGTTTTTGATGTTGCCGGAGTCTGTTCCAATGACACTGCCTCCTCAATCCTTGAGTCAAGATAAGATAGATACTAATGAGAAGGAGAAGGTATGGAGTGGAGACAATGAAGAAGAAGAAGAAGAGACACCGAGTGGTTCTTTAAAAAAAGAGTGTGATGACATAGGTACTAATGAGGATGGAAAGGAGGCAATAGAAAATTTTGAAGATAGAGTTGAGGAACCGAATGTGGGAATGATATTCGACCCACCAAATGAAGCTTATTTGTATTAATTAAGATATGCTACAAAAAATGGGTTTGTTGTGGCAAAAAGAAACTCAAAAAGGGAAGAGATGAAAACTTGAGGCATATAACTTTTCAATGCAATTGAAGTGGAAAGGCAAGAGTGAGAACAACCAATCCGGTCAAACCACAATCACAAACAAAAATTGAGTGTCCAGCTCGCCTTAATTTTGCTATATATCCAGATCGAAAGTGAAGGTTAAATCAGGTTGCCTTGAGCACAATCATGAACATAGCTCGCGAAAGTCTAGATTTCACGCAAGAGTTATAGGGTCCTTGATGAACACGTGGAAAACAACTCATATTGATTGATAAAGCGGGAATTAGGTTGCATGAGACTTATGCCTCACTTCAGATTTAGGCGGGGACATGATAACCTTCCATTTATTGAGAAGGACAAAAAATGTGATTTTTATAAAATATGATATGATAATTGGGAAAAAAAGTATTAAATAGAGAAGTAAAAGAGTAAACAAACAATAAAGAAAGAATATTATAATGGGTAGAAGTTAAAATAGAAAGGTTGATGCAGTAAACATTTTAAAAACTGGGTGTCGGCCTCGTGCTTGCACGAGGATTTCGTGCCCGTGATGTTCATTGGTAATGCACAAACTGCTATGGTATGAGATAACTAAATTAGAATAATAGACGGGTAAAACTTTGTGCAAAAGTTATTTATAGAAATTTAGAGATCCTTAAAACAATTGGTAGCATTTGACCTTGGTAACTAAAGTTGGTATGTTCACTATCTTGAATCATTGAGTATGTCTTCAGGAGTTAGTGCCTTGTGGTTGGTCAATTGTAGGTTTTCTGTTGCTGTAAAATATATATATATATATATATATATATAATATAATATATAACTCTATAAAAATCGATTGAGAGGGATTAGTTTCAAGAAGCACAAAAAAGAATCAAGCAAAATCCAATAAATTAAGTAAGGACTATGCATGCCATAACTGGAACACATATCTGCAAAATAGGATTCTATAAATCACATTAGAGCCTAAACTATAACCCATCATGTTCTAGTATATATACACAACAATAGAACTCATGTAGTCCCCAATCATTGGGGGTATGATTCTAGTACATATACACATTCAAAACAAATGAGCTCACGGCTTTCGAGCATAAAGCTAATCACAAACATAATTTTCGTTAATTTCAACTACATATATCCAATACCATGATTCAGAGATTGCTAAGGAATCTATTGGGCATAAACACCATTGTTTTTCTACATATATACATATTTACACAATTTTCATGTACCTAAACCAAAAGCACTAGACATTACTCCAAAGCTAAAGCCATTCATACATCCTCTCAATATCTTCATCTTCATCAAACACGAAAAACTTTGACTTGATAGTTCAGGAACATCACAATGAAGATGTGATCAAAGAACTTCAGATCCAAAGCAGCAACAAACTGATCGGATGCGATAGCATCCACATGCAGATGATTGTGAGCCATAGTCCAAGTTATGTTTCCTACTGTGATCTAGATTCAAATCATTAAGCACTGGCTTGAGCCTACTTTCAAATTCCTATATGATAAGATCATTGTTAGATAGACTTGAGTTACACAGGCTTCAAATTTTTTTCAAAAATATATAGTCCAAAATCATATAAATTATACCTAAGCACACTGGATACCTGACACACACCATTATCTAGATTTAATTCGAGCAAACTCATCTTCAAGGGTTGATGGTAGTAAGGCAATGTGCAGGTTTTCTAGCAATGAACAAAGTAATTAAATAAGATACATTAATTAACCATACTGAAATCTCATAAACTTGCCTTGAATGGAATCAATAACACTAATTTTACTGACCTTGTGGGGGGTGGAGTTCTTCCCAATTTGGATTGAATACAAATGTCCAATCATACCAAATCTCTACATCATTCTCATTTAAGACAACAACATTAAAAATCCACCGACGCTCAATGAAAGAATTAGTTTAGAGTTTTGCTGAAGACCATGGGCTACATAAGAATCATCCTTACCATCTCAAAACACATCATCCGCAACTTGTATACGCCAAACTCTTGATCTATGCCTAATTAAAAATCCAGATGGTTGTGCACATACCTTGGAAATGATGCCGACATCCAACTGGTAATAACTACGAAATACAAGAAATACCATGAAGAGCAAGAGATGAAATTAAAGTGTAGCTAAACTAAAAGATTAAACACAACATATATAAAAAGTAAATCATTGAGCCATGTAAATTGAGCTCTCAAATGCGTTTTAAATACCAGCAACAACCGAAGCCTATAAGAAATCAAAAACTAAACATATAAAGTGGCCAGCTAATAGCCGAATAGTACAAGAAAACAACGAGACATGTTTATTCAATTCCCGCACAACAGACTACACAAAGCAAGCCTAGAGTTTCATTTTCTCGATTAACATGAGAGGATATTTATTTTTCCACTTTCAGAAAACAAATATAACTAAAAGCATCAAAGACATACCCACGGTGCTACAACGTAGAAATGAATTATGGATCACGTCATTTACCACTCCACGAGATCATCTTTTGAAGTCCATTCTAAATGGTCATGAAGGCCTAATGTAGTTGTGTAGTCAAGCTTAAACTTACTATAAACTCTATAAATCATATGGTCATTCCCTCGATGCTGTTTCACAACACAAACTATCCCCTGGCCTTTATTAGTGATGACATAATAATAACCCCGCTTTGCATATACATGGGCCAGATGTCTCTTGTAAACCCAATGAATGAAGGGAAGACGAATCACCATAGGCACTGCAGCACAAAGACCAAAAAAATGTAAAATTAAGAATTCACCCAAAGTTCTTAATCTACATAATGATTATAGAACTTGTAAACAAAAATAAGCACCATAACACTACATTCACACCTACATGGGCCAATCATCGTAACACAACAGCACTAAGACAAAAAATAAAGACATGGAATCAATAATCCAGCAAATTTGCTAGCCTACACACAGTTGCACCGTTGAAGCTCACTAAACTTATTAATTTAAAATTCAGAAAACTTTTAACTAAGAAATTCGGATTCTCCATAGAAACAAAAAAATCTTACAGAAAACACCATACATACTCCACCAGCAAATCTACAGTAAAATGATGGAAATAAATTTAGGAATCCAAAAAGAGCAACACACGTGCATAAGAAGCGATCATAACTCCACTCATTGAACACAAAAATTAGTTCATCCAGAAATAGCGAACAATGGCCATGGAAAACAGGTTGCATAAAAAGCATTGGAAAAAAGCCACAACAAAAACACTTATCCACAAAAACTACTGGGCTAAATGCGAAAACTTTACCCATAATTCAGTAACCCACGAATTGTATCAGGATGCATGTAGCAGCCAAATACATGAAACTCATGAATAACGAATACACAAAACCCTGCGACCATCGCAGCAACTTAATGGAAACCACAAGCAACAACACACATAACCAAGCTGAAAACAAAACTTCACCAAGCAAAACACACAAACAAACCCTTGTCAGAAAAAACAACGGGACTTTTTTGATATGATACGAAGAAGACAGTCACGACTCACAATCCCATACCACAAAAACCTAGTTAGAAAAAATACAATCCGAGAAACCAGACCAAAGAAAATCACACATGCAGGAATATATTAGCCAAACGGATAAATGGCTCCACATAATTTTAAGTCCGCACGACTAATTCATAAGAACAACGAACTTGCAAGATCATCACCCCAATAGAACAACAGTAAAACTATAGTGGAGAACATTAACAAAACTCAGGAATCCAACAAAACTCAGAAATCAGGCCAATCCTCAAGGAGCAAAGCAGGAAATGTCAATCAAAGGCATGAGACGAGGGAATGAACTCAAGAGATCATAAGTGCACAAATCTCATATTGAAACCCTAAGCATCCTGTTACCCAAAAAGACAACCTAGAGGGGGGGGGGGGGGCGTGAATAGGGTTGTAAATGAAATTACCAATTTAAAAATTATTCTCTAACAATATATTTAAGATAATACGAGTGAAAAATCAGGGTTCCCTAAATAATCCTTAAAAAACCCTAACAGTACGAATCCGAATCACCAAGTTATACTACCAGCAAAAACTACGCAAACAATAAATCTCACAAGACAGAGATATACGTGGAAAACCCCAGAATGGGTAAAAACCACGGGAAGGAATCAAATCACTATAATCATTATGCAGTTACAGATATACCTATCCAAACGAGGTAAATCCTCACAACGTTCTAAGTATCACCTGCTGAGTCACACGTACACCGCACCCAGTGATCTTGATCGCCAACGGCCTTGAATCCACAAGCCCTCCAATCAACCTAATGGAAATCCTCCATAAAAAATAGCTCTCAGAAAACAGTCGATTGACTTCACGGAAATCCTTCTGTCGCCTTTTTCTTTTTCTCCACACCAGTTGCTATAATGTGGCTTCCACGACCATTGTAAGGCTGCCCCTCTTTTCTTTTTTATATTGTTGTAGTCAAACCCTAGGAAATAACAAGTCCATCCTTTTTTCCTTTTTTCACGTTGCCTTTTTAGTTAAATCAACGGATGGTGCCGATTGATAACCGATTGATCCGTCTTCGCCAAACAACCGTCTTGCTGTAGTCGACTTCATTTTATCCAATACGCTCACTCTCGATTACAAATAAATATGATTCCTTCAACTCTAATCCTATACAGACTCACTAGCTTATTAAAAATAATAAAATTACAACTCGGTATAAAATATGTGTTTTGTCGAACGGAATTGCCGATACAATTAAAACTCCGGAATTTGGTCCTTACAACGAGCAAGTAAAAGAGAGAGTTAGAGAGATAGAACCCGATTATAGTGGTTCGGCCCGGATTTGTCCACGGTCCGGCCTAGTCCACTTCTCCTCAAGCAACTACTTGAAGGTTCCACTAATCTTCAAAAAGATTACAAGTAGTAAGTCTTGCGGGTGCTTACAACAACCTTATCCCCTAGCTTTCCCGAGGAGCTAGTGCAACCACAAGAGTTTTCTCCGAAAGCTCTCAAAAACAATAACACCCAAATTCAATCCGAATTTGGTCTTCTAAGCTTTCAAGTGTTTGACTCAAACACTCACTTAGGATTTACAAGTTTGTGGAGAAAGTATGAAAGATTATCGCTCACGACTTGTACACAATTTCTCTCAAGAAAAATATGAAAGAGGAAGAACAAGGAGATTTGTAGGCTTTGATCTTTGGAGAATTTACTCGGAATGATATGGATTGATTGTGCTTGACTTGGTACTCATCAATGAGTTCTTCAATCCTTATATAGTGATCCATCCACCTACTAGCCGTTAATAAAATATTGGTGCCGTTGGAGAGCTAATTTAGAAAAAATATAGCCGTTGTGATTTTACTGATCTGTAGAAATCTGCAGAAATATATTACCGGTCGTCTGGCCGGTCGACCGGAAGGTCGTCCGCTCTTTCAACCAGTCTGCCATCCAGTGAAGTCCAGTTGACAACCTCTTCTGTTCAGACAGCCAGCCTGTCAGCCGGTTCGTCAACCTGTAGCTCAAAAATTCATCTGAATAATTTCGTTAAAGCATGTATTGAGCTTACTAAGTCTTTGTAGATATTAAACTTTGAATTCAAGAGACTTAAAGCAATTTTACAAGGTTGAGAAAATTAGTCCGAAAATGACTTGGCGATAAAAACATCATCAAAATAATTAATCTGATTTTCCGACAATCATCAAAATAAATATATAATTGTAATACATATAATTTTCCAACAAATTAATATGCATACATTTTTCCAACACATCCCCTGCAGACTACTTCAACGGGAAATGGTTTTTCCTTCTCTGGCGAGGAGAATCACAAGCATTACACAACTGCAAAAACTAGGCACCCCCAAAACCAAAACCTAGTCCAAAGAAAACCAGAAGGGAAAACGATAATACAAGCGCTGAACAAAGGAACAAACTCACCCAATGAACAACGCCCAAATCCCAGATCGGAGCACCCAAAATCCCTTCCAAAGCGCTTCCACTCCAAATAGCCTCTGGTATTACTGTACAAAGGCGAAATAAACGCTGCACACAGTTGTCTGGGGAAAGAAGCACGACATCAAGATGACGCCATCAGAGACCCAACGCAAGAAGACCCAAATGCCCATCAAACAACAAGCGGTGGTCGCCATTCGGTCGATCTGTAAAACCCTAGACAGATCGAAAGAGAAGAATCACAGATGGCGAAGCCATGGCGTAGTGGAGAAGAATCGCAAAAGAATAGAGAGAGAGAGAGCGCAACAAAACTTGGCTCGTGGCTCCATCTCGCCCACGGTAAAAAAAATATACGGTTCAGATTAGAACAACATTCACTCATAAACTTTGACAAAAATACCCTTGAAGGCTAAACTACGATCCCTCCCATCTAGGGGCTTAATTGAAAAAATTGGACCAAAGTTTCCAACCCTTTCAACGTTCTTTTATTATAAGGTTAGATAACTAGTTAAAGTAATAAAGTGACTTTTTAAGATGTAATTTTGTTTGAAATTTAAGAAAGATACTACATACACTATATTGTTCAACTACATAGTTCCACTACATTTCATGTGAGACCCACTCCGGGTCCTACAAAAATTTAGAAAAATACCTATAAATTTTAAAATATTATTTTATGGGGTCGTTAAAAAAATCAGCTCCAACAAAAATCCATAAGTATCATTTCTGGATTCATAGGGGTAAAAAATGAGAAATAATACTTATGGATATTTTTTGGAGTTAATTTTTTATATGGCCCCATAAAATAATATTTTAAAATTTATGAATATTTTCTAAATTTTTATGAGACCCAAAGTGGATTCTACATAAAATATAGTGTACAATATAGTGAAACAATGTAGTGTACCTAGCTTTATTGAAATTTATATTATAAAACAGAGCAATTTTTGTCTAGGCGTAAAACCCAGCATCCTCTACAATCGTCGGATCTCCTTTACTTGTTGATCTTAGCCGTTTGATCAATAAATGTTTTCTTATATATAAATCTACTTAGGGAGACGTTCTTTAATCTTTTCAGTTATGTATTGATTTGCTGTAGGGTAATATATACACTTTCCTTTTCAATTGATTCCCTTTTAGTTTTTTCCCCTTTTAAGTTGATTTCATTCGTTTAAAGAGGGTTGATAAGAACAAAAAAATCATCAAATTAAATATGAGAGCTCATCTTACAGAAAATGTGTTATTTTTAAACATTCTTTAATGTTGCATTGAATTGACGTGTGTCATTGTTATTTTATATAGCTGATTAGATGAATCCTGTTTAAGAATACTTTTAAGAGACATCAATTTGGTTGGTGGGGTGACCAACAGTAGATAAGGAAAATTCATTTAAACTGTGTTCAGAACGTGTTACAATGTCGGGCAATCAGTATATTATAAAATAGAGCAGTTATAACCATCCAATCAACTCATTTAATAAATTTATTCTCTCCCTCCCTCTTTCCTTACTTAGGCAATCTTGTCTTTTCTGGGGACAGACATATTATTTCTTTATTAATTAACAATGTGCCCTTTATTATCAAAATATTTTCTTGTTAAAGGTAGTTTTCTATCCAACTCCCTACAACCCGTATTCCCCCCGTATAGCGTTACTATCAATGTATGGACATGGGTCGTTGTGTGTCACCACCTCCCACCTATCCTATACATTCGATCAAGGTTGTCACTGCGAAGCTATAGTTAAGGTGCACGGGATCTTATCGTCTAGCCATTGGTACTCCGCATCTTCACGAAGAATTCAATTTCACCGGGTCCATGTCGGAGACAGCGGGGCAGTTGTTACACTATTCATGCAGGTCGCTACTTATGCGACAAGGATGATTCATCATTTGACGAATTTGAGGGGCCTTCAACTGGAATCATGGTGTGCGCGCGCACACGTACGTATACGCGTAGCCATACTTGGAGAGGGGTTGTAGCTAGATATTGATTCCTTTAGCCCTTTCCCCCTTTCGGGTTCAGACATCCCTATCATCAATTTTAAACTCTATCATTGTGGAGTTGTGCATTGAACATGTCCACTCATCCATCAGAGAACTCTATTCAATTCCTTTCTTCCATCAACTGAAATAATAATAGAAAAACATTATAGAAACTTTAGTCACAAAAGAATAAACTTCGTTTTTTTTTCAGTAACAAGTTATTTCACCTATTTCTTGGATGCATGATTTGAAGTAGTAGTGCTTGATAAATAGTCTTAGTTGTAGGCCTGTAGCATTCCTTTGATTTGAAAAGGGAAAAATTAACTCAAGTTGTAGCAATCAGTTGCAAGAATCACTTTCAATTTTAAAGAAAAACAGCATTCGTTAACTTACGAGAAGTAGAGTTTTAAAACGATTCATTTTTTTTTTGATTAGTTGTTGGTTGAACTATATTGTATACGGGTGTGATATAAGTATTGGTTGATCGTGATAGCTGTTAACGAATGGTTGTGCATAAGTTAATTAGAAATATCATTTGGGTATATGCTCCTACTTTTTTAATGGATGTGGTATTATTTGTTGGGAAATTATTCTTAGAAGAAATTAGTTCAGTTTATCCTATTTGAAGAGAATTTTAAAAAGATAAATTATAAAATTTTCCATTTGGGTTTGTTAAGTTGTGATCACTAGAAGGGAAGGATACTTTTTTTTTTAAGTTGTAGGAGTAAGGGTATCCACAATGTTATAATCAAAAATTGATAACCAAAAGTTGTCAAATTAGATTTTGATTATTCATTTTAGATATTACTAAGGTTAACAATGTAGATGTCTACAATAGCATAATCAAAATTGGATAATTAAAACTTGTCACATCATCTTTTCAAACTACAAAAAACTAAAAATTGTGAACAATAGAAAATAGTTTTTTCAAAAATAGTTTTGAAACTAATAAAAATTATTTACTAGAAATAGAAAATAGTTTTTGAAACTTTTTTTTTGAAAAAAAACTATTTTTAAAAAAATAATTTTTTAGTAAAATAATTTTTTTTGAAAGCACAAACACAATATAGAAGAACATGGGAGACAGAATATTTTACTTCAACTAGAATAGAAAAGAATTGAAAAGGCAAAAGAATGAAAATGGAAACACCAATGATTACTTTCAATTAGAGCACTACGAAGAATGGTATGAACAAAGAACAAAGCAATCCATGTGAATTCAAATTGTATAAATCAAACAATATTTTATTCTATAATTGTTAATGGGGAATCTATGATTGCTATATATAGAATATTATACTATAAAGTATAGTATATGTTAAACTAATGAAACAATATATATATATATATATATACATATAACATATTCTTAATAAAATAATCTAAAGTCAAGCATATATAATAAGTTAAGTAAGAAAACACTTAATAAATCTATCCGATTTCAATTGCTGAATCAGAAAAGATAGATGACTTGAAGGGTTTACAAGTGGACTAGTGGGTAGGAAAGTTGGAGTATAATCAAACTCAGCTCTTGACTAGGCTGAATACAAGAGAAGCAGAGATTTGCTTACTCAAAATTGACTGCCATCTGGCAAAGATTTGTTTATTGGCTATATTTTTAACATCTTTTTCTAAAACGTATTTTGCACTTTTGCAATCAACTCTGACCAAAAACTTTTGATTTAATATATCATCTTGAAATTTTGAAATACATAACACCATTGCTAAAATTTCTTTTTTAATAGTACTATAATTGCTTTGCGCTTTATTCCAAAGACCAGAATGGAAACGAACAATCTGTTCAGAAGAAGTAGGATGGACTTTTTGGAGAAGAATGCCACCATATCCAATATCGGAGGCATCGGTTTGAATAATCTTAAAGGAATTGATTGTAGGAATACCTAGACATGGTAATGTCTTGACATATTTTTTGACTTTCTGGACTACAGAAGTATGTATGGGTGACCAAGTGGGGGGGGATTGTCTCTTAGTCTCTCAAATAAGGGTTGACATGTCTTCCTAAGGTCTTTATAGAATTCTGCTATACAATTTAAGGATCCTAAAAATCTTTGCAACTGACTTTTATTAGTAATTTCATCAGGAAATTTATTAGCAAATTGAATCGCTCTACTGATTGATACTATAGTTGATTGGTGAATATCATATCCTAAAAATCTTATTTTTGTCTGAAACAATTTAATCTTAGGAGCAGAGATGACTAATCCATTATGCTTAATAATATCAAGAAATGAATTTAAATGTTTTCAGTGTACATTAATTGAGTTTGAAAAGATGAGAACATCATCTATGTAGACTATAATGAAATGACTAAATGGGTTGAATATCTCATTCATTATATTTTGGAATTCACTTGGGGCATTTTTTAATCCGAAAGGCATTACATTCCATTCGTAATGTTCGAAGGGTGTATGTGGGCAACATGCCCTCAAAAAGGATTCCGTTCCTTTCTACAAGAGGCCATCGGATCGAGGGAGCGCTAGCGGATGGGGCAAGCGCTCAGAATACATAGTCGCCACTCGGGTTTGAAGGTCCGACACCCAAGGAACTGTATTTCGAAGCACCTACCGCGCTGTTTGATTTGAAAAAGTGAAAGCACCTGCCGCACTCTTTGGTTTACAAATCGAGAATAGGGAGGTTTCCATTGCCTTAGCTAACAAACAACACTGGCTCCGCAGGATAGCATCCTTTGGTTTACAAACCAAGATTAGGGAGATTTCCATTGCCTCTGCTAAACAAATTGAAACAAAACCGCAGGAGATTGCATCACATCTGTCACGCCCTCGATTTTTAACATAAATAACAATACCATTTTAAATACAAATCCTCACAATAGTACATACTGTATCCCAAATTACAATACAGTTTTTGAATCTCACAAATCTATTAATTGATACAGTATTCCAAAATAGAGAAAATAGTACAGTGCAGTTGATTTATGAAGAAAGACAAATACTTCAGAAAATATCTTTAGCTTGATGTCAGCATGCACTCCACACCCTCCCAGACTGTGTCCATGTAGTGTACCTGAAAAATGATAGGTTGAGCTACACTAGCCCAGTAGAGAAATCTATACTCAAGTTATATGAAAATGCGATGAAGTATGCACAAAGAGTGAAAGAATTCGACAAGTGAACATGAGAAACTCGAGTTTATCACGACGGAAGACAAACTACGGCCAAAGAGTTCCAAACAGCTTGTAAGTATTCCTAACCGTTCACATGTCATGTAGAAATATTATTAAAATCACATCAATCAAAAGTACTCACAATAGGTTCGCAACCATTTCGACACTTCTCGTAATCTCAACCACTCTACATTTCCACCTCTTGCGTTGCAGTCTGCATTTCCACCCCTTGCGTTGCAGTCAACATCACCCATTATTTGGGTCTCTGCATTACCACCCCTTGCGTTGCAATCTGCATTTCCACCCCTTGCGTTGCAGGCAGTTCCTCATTCCAATTCTCAATTACAGCCATTCAAATCCCAATAATCATACAACTCATTCAACAAACACTTCTCTAATCTCATGACACAATAAAGCACGTCAATCAAACCAACTTATAGGTCAACCACGCATCAATAATCACATTTCAAAGTATTCCAAACGATTAATCATAACAGAACATCGACTGATAAATCAGTACACGCCTTTTCTCTTAGTATGTCACAATATCGAACCAACCTCATAGCGACTCTACAACATACTATCCACTAATATTAATACTTAGATCTCATGGAACGAGCGCTAAAAGAGTTTAAAGGAATCTGAATGATCAACAAATTATTGGAACTTGAGTAATCAAGCTTAGGGATGGTTTAACGATGATTAAAAGGGGTTAGAAGTAACCGGGAGTCAAACAGACGAACGAGGACTAACGGACCAAAACTGTCCTAGAGATCAGTCAATGTTCGACAATCCATTAAAAATTCCATACTCAATATTTTTCAATGATTACAACACCAAAACGTCACCAACTTACCAATCTTTCAAACCCATAAGGACCCATAACCAATAGGGTCGTTTAACCACAACAAACGATGAAAAATGCAGCGCTGTTTGCTGCCCAGATCTCCAGATTACAGCTCAATCTTCTATAAATCACTATAAATCGAGTTCTTAATACTTTTGAACGATTCTAGTCCCAACAGTTGCGCGATTGAACGAAGCTTAAAAGGTATGAAAGAACCCTAGTCAAATCTGCACTCCAAGGATGGTTAAACAGGCATTTACTGAAGCAACACAATCAACGTGACAGATTGACACACCTCCACTCAAATGATCATAACTTTCGGTGTACTAAGAGTTTTAAGGCGATTCCAGTGGCAATACAAAGCTGACTTCAAGACCTTCGAATCGATATCAAGTTTGCATGAAACGGACATCGGACGAGGAAGTTATGTCCGTTCGAAGTGGGCTGAAATCCAGAACACGAGACAGATTGCAGACCAGTTTTCTAAAAATCACCATAAATTCAATTCTCAACGGTTTTGGATGATTCTTGCGGCATTAAAACGAGCTCTAAGTCTATTCTATTTCATACGAAGGAACCAAAATTCAAATCTGAGCTTAAAAGGGCGTAAAACCCCAAAAACGCAGGCCCTGTTCTGCTGATTTTCAGAAATGGAAGAAACAACTTCAAGCAACGAGACAAGGCACGATCTAAGTACATAAACACCGTATAAACGCATAACGAGAGTAAGAAATCCCTACCTCATGGGTTTTGAGCAAAACCTGAACCTTTGACCAAGTCAACCGAGCTCCCACGCGGTCCGATCATGATTTTTCTTGGATATTCGGAAAGCCCGTTCTCCGTATAGCAACTTTAATTCTTGGACTTCGTCCGGAATCACGCTCTAAGGTGTTGAGATCGAAGAGAGAAGTTGAGGGGGAGTTGAGAGAGAGTTTTGAGATCTAATTTCGTGGCCCAAGGGTGTGAGAAATGACATAAAGGGGTTTTTATAGAGGTCCAAAAAGCGTGCTGAAAAAGTGCAGAAAACAGACCATGTACCGGTACGGGTAAAAGCTGTACCGGTTCATGAACCTTCAAACTGTCAGAAGACATAACTTCTGGACACCATGTACCGGTACGGGGAAAAGCTGTACCGGTTCATGCAGGGCCGAAAAAGGAATTTTATTCCACGGACCCCGAAACAAACCCGACTTGGTACCAACACTACCAAACATCAATATAACCTCAAAACTAACATTATACTATTTTCCGAAAGTCCGATACACACCTGGATACGTATCTCCGTACACTCCCACAACATACGAGCGATTTTACCAGCAATACAATTACTTAACGGAATAAACGATTTTCGAAATTAAAACCAATTTGCGAGTCTCTACAATCTATCCTCCTTAAAGAAATTTCGTCCCGAAATTTACAAAACCAAGTCCAGCTGAGTCATCCATCGCAACACATAACCCCTATGCCATATTTCCACAATCTATCGGTAGGCTCCATTCACTCAACAGTCAATCTTGTTCGCCTAGGATGCACATTGGTTTCTCCCCAAGAACTACGCCAATTCCTAATCGCTCTCCTGAAATCTCAACCTTTACAGACACCCAAATTCTGACGCTCACTCCAAGATTCTACAACTTATACCCTCTCATTTCCCAAACTCCGGATTTTAAGTTCACCTTTTTCCTAGTCAACACCAACTATCAATTTAGAGGACAATCCTGAATAATCTCTACGGTAATAAAACCAAGAAATCCCACTCAGCAACACTACTAACTCATTTTCGAGAAATCCAATTTCACTCATATGATAATGTGTCCCTCCTTCCCACTCAACGCGATACAAAATTGAAACCATTCCCATAACTCTCAAATCCACAACCTTTCCTTATACTTAATTCCCCACGTAATACTGCTGCTACTCAAGAAAAGACATACACCAAATTCCAACTGCACAAAATAAACCCTCATTGCAAATACCCACATATGCTTCATTGTTTATTCTACATTGCATACTGAAAACAATCTTCACACATCGGGGCTACATAACAAGTCAAACATGTAGGTTTAAGCTAAAAAGCAACAAGTTTCATACGCGAAATATCTCAACAAACCAACCGTACCATTTACCATCTTACACGACACCAAACATATTGACGCATTAATCAAACTCACTCCGTATCCAACGGACTCACCCAGTATCCAACACTTCACAATTCGTGGTTTTTTTTTTTTTTAAAAAAACCCAACAGTTATCTCATTTTTTTTTTCCAATCTAGTAATACCTCACACAACATCTATTCACTTTACTGATTTCAAGCATTCTCATTCATTTAGTCAAAGCACATCACATATTTCTCAAATTCATAATCTCAAACACCACATCACAGATACACGTATTATCAATGTTAATTATTCTTCTATTCTAACAACATTACAACCTAACAACATACCTATACTTTTCGTTATATTATAAGACTCCAACCACTTCATTACTTAAGGATCAATCTCGCTTGCACCAATAATCTCTAACGGTTCCACTCACCACACGCTTCACAGCCCACGATTTTTCCTCAACCAAGTAATCACTTCAACGTCAACATCCCTCAAAGGCATTCGCCACTTCTACATTCAACCTTAAGAACCACAACTTCCATTACCACCACCATCTCTGCTATCACTATTATTATCGCTATTACCTCTTGATCTTTCTCAAACAGACACATCATCTCCATGGCTCACCCGAATATGTCCTATACTGTCATTAGTCTAGCCTACATACCTGGATACTCTCTACACACAATCTCTACACTTCGATTCTTTAATTTACAACATACCATTTCTCCATATGCCTATCCCTTCAAGGTCACTTCCATTTTCCACTCAAGACATCATTTACACTTCACCTCATTATCTGCCTCAACAGTTCTCATTCGTACTGTCCTCACTTCAGATAAGTCTCTCGCCACACACTTACATCAATCATTCGGCTCATGTCACATCGATATAGGTCACCTCAATTCTTGTTGTCCCTCTTACAAGATTCCTATACACAACCATTTATTTCCATTTTCAAGCCTAGAGATTTAGCCCCCTATACACAATCCTAGTGTCCAATTGACTTTCCGAGACTTCCATCTAGAAGGAGCGGTGATCAAGCGCCTCTTCCAACTGGATCTCATCGGTAGTCGCCTGGGTGTCCAGAAGACACATACTGTATCTAGACACCCTACCTATAACTCTCATCTTCCTAAGTCAATCTCAGATACTTACAACTCTCTACGAATGCTTGACTTGTCTTATCTATACTTAATATCACCACCTCAATGACTACCATAACAATAACAAACCACAATCACTGCCACGACAAAACATCATCCCTTCACACATTCAAGTCACTCACTAGTTCAATCCTCTGGCTATGATACACCTCACTTCACACAAAAATTGCTTAAAATATTTAAAATTTAACAACTAATCTGCACAATCCAAATAAAACACATCAAGTACTTAGTTCACAAATCTTACTAACAGTCTAACACTTCTATTACATACTAACCGATATCATCTCTCACGTTTCGCCCTCGCCACCACGCATAAGAACTATAACAATCTCAGCCTTTCAGATTCTTTCCCGTCTAACAACTCATCTAAAAAAAGGCACCTCACCACCAATGGCTCAAGATCAAAACTACCAATAGTAACGATAACGATAACAACGGCCACAACTATAACCACTACAAGAAGGTCAAACTTTTCTCTTTCTCAGACACGAGCACTAGCTCTTCACTGTTTCATGTAGACATAAATGCAATGCCAGTTCATTGGACACACGTCAATCAAGCAAGCTCACTCATATTTTTGTTAGAAATGCAATGATTTTTGAACCCATGAGACTAAGCCTCCCCACGGTCTCTAGGTATTCAAACCTAATGCTCTGATACCAATTTGTCACGCCCTCGATTTTTAACATAAATAACAATACCATTTTAAATACAAATCCTCACAATAGTACATACTGTATCCCAAATTACAATACAGTTTTTGAATCTCACAAATCTATTAATTGATACAGTATTCCAAAATAGAGAAAATAGTACAGTGCAGTTGATTTATGAAGAAAGACAAATACTTCAGAAAATATCTTTAGCTTGATGTCAGCATGCACTCCACACCCTCCCAGACTGTGTCCATGTAGTGTACCTGAAAAATGATAGGTTGAGCTACACTAGCCCAGTAGAGAAATCTATACTCAAGTTATATGAAAATGCGATGAAGTATGCACAAAGAGTGAAAGAATTTGACAAGTGAACATGAGAAACTCGAGTTTATCACGACGGAAGACAAACTACGGCCAAAGAGTTCCAAACAGCTTGTAAGTATTCCTAACCGTTCACATGTCATGTAGAAATATTATTAAAATCACATCAATCAAACGTACTCACAATAGGTTCGCAACCATTTCGACACTTCTCGTAATCTCAACCACTCTACATTTCCACCCCTTGCGTTGCAGTCAACATCACCCATTATTTGGGTCTCTGCATTACCACCCCTTGCGTTGCAATCTGCATTTCCACCCCTTGCGTTGCAGGCACTTCCTCATTCCAATTCTCAATTACAGCCATTCAAATCCCAATAATCATACAACTCATTCAACAAACACTTCTCTAATCTCATGACACAATAAAGCACGTCAATCAAACCAACTTATAGGTCAACCACGCATCAATAATCACATTTCAAAGTATTCCAAACGATTAATCATAACAGAACATCGACTGATAAATCAGTACACGCCTTTTCTCTTAGTATGTCACAATATCGAACCAACCTCATAGCGACTCTACAACATACTATCCACTAATATTAATACTTAGATCTCATGGAACGAGCGCTAAAAGAGTTTAAAGGAATCTGAATGATCAACAAATTATTGGAACTTGAGTAATCAAGCTTAGGGATGGTTTAACGATGATTAAAAGGGGTTAGAAGTAACCGGGAGTCAAACAGACGAACGAGGACTAACGGACCAAAACTGTCCTAGAGATCAGTCAATGTTCGACAATCCATTAAAAATTCCATACTCAATATTTTTCAATGATTACAACGCCAAAACGTCACCAACTTACCAATCTTTCAAACCCATAAGGACCCATAACCAATAGGGTCGTTTAACCACAACAAACGATGAAAAATGCAGCGCTGTTTGCTGCCCAGATTTCCAGATTACAGCTCAATCTTCTATAAATCACTATAAATCGAGTTCTTAATACTTTTGAACGATTCTAGTCCCAACAGTTGCGCGATTGAACGAAGCTTAAAAGGTATGAAAGAACCCTAGTCAAATCTGCACTCCAAGGATGGTTAAACAGGCATTTACTGAAGCAACACAATCAACGTGACAGATTGACACACCTCCACTCAAATGATCATAACTTTCGGTGTACTAAGAGTTTTAAGGCGATTCCAGTGGCAATACAAAGCTGACTTCAAGACCTTCGAATCGATATCAAGTTTGCATGAAACGGACATCGGACGAGGAAGTTATGTCCGTTCGAAGTGGGCTGAAATCCAGAACACGAGACAGATTGCAGACCAGTTTTCTAAAAATCACCATAAATTCAATTCTCGACGGTTTTGGATGATTCTTGCGGCATTAAAACGAGCTCTAAGTCTATTCTATTTCATACGAAGGAACCAAAATTCAAATCTGAGCTTAAAAGGGCGTAAAACCCCAAAAACGCAGGCCCTGTTCTGCTGATTTTCAGAAATGGAAGAAACAACTTCAAGCAACGAGACAAGGCACGATCTAAGTACATAAACACCGTATAAACGCATAACGAGAGTAAGAAATCCCTACCTCATGGGTTTTGAGCAAAACCCGAACCTTTGACCAAGTCAACCGAGCTCCCACGCGGTCCGATCATGATTTTTCTTGGATATTCGGAAAGCCCGTTCTCCGTATAGCAACTTTAATTCTTGGACTTCGTCCGGAATCACGCTCTAAGGTGTTGAGATCGAAGAGAGAAGTTGAGGGGGAGTTGAGAGAGAGTTTTGAGATCTAATTTCGTGGCCCAAGGGTGTGAGAAATGACATAAAGGGGTTTTTATAGAGGTCCAAAAAGCGTGCTGAAAAAGTGCAGAAAACAGACCATGTACCGGTACGGGTAAAAGCTGTACCGGTTCATGCAGGGCCGAAAAAGGAATTTTATTCCACGGACCCCGAAACAAACCCGACTTGGTACCAACACTACCAAACATCAATATAACCTCAAAACTAACATTATACTATTTTCCGAAAGTCCGATACACACCTGGATACGTATCTCCGTACACTCCCACAACATACGAGCGATTTTACCAGCAATACAATTACTTAACGGAATAAACGATTTTCGAAATTAAAACCAATTTGCGAGTCTCTACAACATCCTTCGGCAAACAAATCGAGGATGAGGGAGACTTCATCGCATCCGCTGACCAACGATAACAAAACCGCAGGAGATTGCATCGCATCCTTTGGCAAACCAAATCGAGAGTTAGGGAGATTTCCATTGCCTCCGCTAAACAAACGGTAACGATACCACAGGAGATTTTTCAATCGCATCCGTCGGCAAACAAAGACATAATGGTAACCACTCGGGCATAACTCCCACAAACCGGCTACTATCCTACTTTTGACACCTTGCGGACTTTTCCTGCTTTCAACAGTTGATATACACAATATGCAATGATGTATACTATTTGAATGCACAAATTAAAAATGCAGACACAAGCTAATGGTGGCTCCTAGGAGGACAACGACGCCTGAGGACTACCACTAAGCCCCATTACTTCAATGTCTTGCGCTTCTGAGATGTGCACCCAAATAGATAGACATTGAGCGGGCCAGCGGGCCCTAGTTGATATTTAGTAGTGGCATTGGGCCTGCGTGCCCTTTCCTTGATGCTTGGGCGAATGTGCCCCAGAGATGCTTTGCTTGGCCTTGGGCTTATGTGCCCTTGCTGCTCACGAGATTCCACTGCTTGTGGATTACAGAGGTTAGGGTAGCAATGTAAAAATTGTATTTTCCAGTTTATTGATTCCCTTTGCAAGTATCTAAGATAATGCAAAAACTAACCACTAATATCCAATTTGCATTATAAGCGAACTGAATTGACAAACAGACATGCGCACATGTACAAACTCACCTAGCTCGAACGAAAAGAGAGAAAGAGGCCCAGGATACGACACAGACCCTTAGACATGCGGAAAATAATGAAATTTTGGGCATTAACGAGCCAAAACTCAAATATCCCCAAGACGGGGTGAAACTGACACTTGCAAAAGGTACAAAGACCTGTACGAACAAACAAAATCGAGAAAAGTATCCCGACATGACAATAGATTGAAAAACTGGAAAAAATGTCACAAAAGCGGACATAAGACGCAGATGATGACTCGTATAGGCCCGGACTGAAATCGACACCCCCGTGCAGTCACATTAGGTCCATATGACTTGCAAGGCATGGCAAAACTTGGCACAAGCCCCTTGAATGACATTCGAGGTGCTTCGAACTTGAGACGGAAAAATGATAAGTTGGAGGCAGTAGCTGACTGCTTCTGTTTGCTGCTGGAATTGAAGAAGCGCGCGCAGGTTTGAGACCAACGCGCAACATTTTGAACAAGCACGCGTGAACCTCAAACTAGTGCACGTGACTACAAGTCTACTGCAACTGCTCACACCAGACTTCGCTGAACTTAGAATAAACTGCGAGCCGTTAGGTCTCGCAAGCATTTTGTTCTGTTTTTCATGCTTAAACTGTTTTAAGGCTTTATGCTTAGCCTGTAAATTGAAGAAGTTGTTTGCAATAAAACTGAAAAATGAAAGGTTTCCCCCTTCTGATTCTCCAACGAAGCTTGTTTTGTTTCTCGATCATCTTCGACTTTTGATATGTACCAAAATATCAACCATGGATCCAATTGAGACCGAGTTTCGAAGAGAGACTGCCTACGTATCCCATTATGGGGAATCAGGTCAAAACGTAATTTAGGCTAGGGTTCGCTCGTGTGTTTACCTCTCCTTTTGCGCTCTAACTTTTGCCTAGTACCGCCCATTCGGGTCTTTGGTCTAACGAGCTTTCAAATATTGCCTATTCACTTTTGCCTAGACCCCCTTCATAGGTTTTTGGTCTAGTAGGCTTTCGACAATTGCCTAATCATTTTTGCCTAGACCCCCTTCATAGGTTTTCGGGCTAGCAGGCTGCTCTAACTTTTGCTTGGAACTTCCCACCCTTGGGGTTTTCAGCCCAACAAGCTTCTCTCAGGGAAAAACAACTTTTGAATAGATCCAGGTTGACTCAGGTATTGAATTTGTTGCCGTCGAGATTGATGATATTTGGCCGCAGCCCCAGATAAAATGGCTTTGATGACACAGGGTCAAGAGTGCTTCGGTTGACATGACTTGCTCCAGGCCATTTTGTACACTTTCTCACTTGTGCTTGGCGGAACACCGCTGCCACTGCTTTGAACATGGTACAAGGCCTGGAGCCTTCTGAGCTTCTGCTTCCTAGCTTGACATCCAGTAGCAGGGGATTTGATGCTTCTTTATCTCAGGATCAACGCAAGGCGTGACTTGATGAGACCACGCCAAGACGTTGATGAATTCTTTGAGCCTGTCTGACCGGGCGCAATGCTTCTTTGGGGGCAGCGTTGAACCAAATTTGAACCATCCGGAGGTCTACCTCATCTTTCAAGTTTATTGAAACTACTTCTTCTTTTAATAGGCTGAGCATGCCTTTTATCTTCCCTTTCGGCAAGGGAACACATTTCCTTGGGATGATCATCTATCCCTTCATCGTCAGGGACAACATAGTTTATATAAAAGCCAGCGAAGTACTTAGAAGCAAGATAAAGCATATCATAGAAAGAACCCTTGGGGTTGCCAAGTACAGCAAAAGACGCAAACTAAAATAGAAGCTACGACGTGGAGGGCCAAGAGGCATAAACTCCGACCCAGAGCTAGACTTAGATAGACGCAAAAGACTTCGTGTCAGACTCAAACAAAACGCCAATGCAAACTAGACGCGATTTTGAAAATGCAAATTTTAAAAGCTACCCTTAGCTTCCACAATGAGAGGGGTAAGGTCCTCGAGGGTGTCAGGCCCAAGCAATAGCACTTCGGCTTTCTTAGCTTCTTTGACCAAACCCACTTGAGAGAACTTCTTGAACAGCAGCTCCAAGCTCTCATGATTGAAAGACCTCAGCCAGTCAGCATTCTCCTTTGATTGATTAAGCTTCCTCTTGGATCCCTCCTTTGCAAGCCCTCATCACTATCAATCCAAGTGTCAGCAGTGAAAACCTCGATTGTCCAACCTACAACCATCTTGTTAACCTCCGGTTTGGACGGGGTTGATACGATGGGTTTGGGTTGATTTTCGGCGATGATATAGTGGCTAGGGTTGAATATGGTGGAGCTAGGGTTGATTTGAGTGGAGATGAGGGATATCTGGCTAACAAATGGATTGGAATCGTGTTGAGGTAGGGAGTTGGAGATGACATTGGGCTTTGATGAGGGTGGAGTTTGAAGAGTACCGTCATCAATGAGATATTGAATCTCATTGCAAAGACGATAGCACTTGTCAGTGGGATGGCCAGGCATTTGGTGGAAGGCACAGAAGAGGTTAGGATTGTAACCAACAGGTAGGACTTTGGGTGGGGAAGTTGGGGCCAAAGGTTTGAGATGCCCAGATTTGACGAGCTTTTCCATCACCGCGGACAGAGGTGCCTCAAAGACAGAGAAACTCCGAGGTTGGGTTCGGGCCCGGAAGCTTTGAGTGTTTTGCACTTGATTGACATTGGCGATATGGTTGGGGGAAACTGCAGCATTGTCCCCACCTGTAGCCGCGTTGTCGTAATTGCTACTGCCAAACAACGCACTACTATTTCCAGAGTAAGCCCTCGGCTTAGCTTTTTGAGTGGAGGAAGAAGAGGACTCCCCTCTTGGTAGAATTCCAATTTGCAGCGCATCCTTGATAGCCAGGCCAGATTCGAAGAAGGTCTCAAAGTTTGCAGATGCTTGGCATAGTCGGGATGCAAGTTGTGAGAGATAATGCGGAGTTGATCTCTCTCACTGGGGCGCTCAGTCATTAGAGCGGCTTTGGCTCTCCACCTTTTAACAAAATCCGCAAAGGACTCCTTTGCCTCCATTTTCGTGGATTCTAACTCTCGAGTAGTCATCTTGAGCTGAGTGATGAAAGCAACCCCTATATTTTCCCAAGTCCTTCTTTTGGAAATGTCGAGTGACAAAAACCAATAAAAGGCAGACCCAGAGAGAGTTTGAGGGAAGAGCTGAGACATAGCCTCACTTTCCACACCCAACAGTTTCATTGCAGCATGGTAGCCATAGAGATGAGTTTTGGGGTCACCACTCTTGTCGAACTTGACCAAATCAGGCATCTTGAACCTGTCCGAAAGCCTAGCATTGGGATACAAGCATAGGCGATCCAAATCGATCCCACCTGCGCTGATCTTTTCAGATTTTGAGACAGCCTCTTCCAGCTTTGCCATCTTGGCCATAAGAGCAGCCATATCAAGGTTTAGGATAGGCCTGCCACCCGCTGGATTTGGGTTCGCAGAAGGTGCACGAACTCCCCTAGGGTTGGGTTGAACAATGAGATGCCCCTCGTTCCTAGGATCCGGGATCATGATGGGTTGCTCCTGGTCGTCCTCATTGTCCTCGCCTTACTCTTCGAGAGCTGGTGGAAGACGAGTGTTGATAAGGTCATTCAGACGGGTGATGTTGGCATCGGTCTGAGTAGCCCTCTGCTGCATAACAGTGATGCTATTCTGAAGGTTTGTGAGCATGGTTTCCAGGTTGAGCGGTTGGTCTGCCATGACAGGTGACTCGGAGGTGCTCGACGAAGAAGAAGACGGGGATGCTGGCTGCACAGTTTCCTGTAAATGGACAATGAGCCTGACTGTAGAGCGGCCAACAGAGAACGCGGAGAGTCTTCCGTCGTGACTGACTGGGATTCTAGCCTGACAAGCCTTTGAATTGGATTCCGACGCAGACGTTCCCAAGTGGGTTTGCCTTTTTGCTTCAATACTTTCCTTGGCGGTGCAATGGTTCAAAACTTGCAGCAAAGTAAAAGAAGGCTCAATAGGGGTCCTGCAGCAACTTTAATCTAAATAAAAGAATAAAGTACAAATGCACCCAGCATCGTCGTCAGTGTCGCCCTAGACTCTACAACTAAAGACGAGTCTGTCTCATGATGTTCGAACGCTGCCAGAATCCTCGGAAATCTTTTCGAGGGTGTATCCTTTGAAAAGATCAAATGATCCTAAGGGATGTCAAAATAGACTAAGTCTTCGATTTTCCTTTTTCGAAGTTTCAACTTTGAACTTGGAACAATTCGGTATTGATGGCGTGACACCTCAACCGGGGTGGCGTGAGCGACTTCGCGCTTTTAGCCGGGGAGGCCGTAAGTGACTTCGCACCTGTAACCTGAATGACATCAGCGTCACGTCATCAATACTTTGCAGTTCCTCATTTTTGATTGAATCCTCAATCGGGCAAGAGCCAAAGACTTAATAATGTTTGATTTCCCGAAGTCCCTGTGATCTAAGAACTTTGAAAATTGACAAACGTGCACCATCGAGATGCACGACTCTTCATCGGGTCATAGCAGTGTCCTAATAATCTTAAGACAGACTCGAAAGAACAAGAACCTAGAAGCCGCCCTAAACATGCTCTTATGCAAAACGGAATGTATGTACAGTGCTAGAAATGAGTTTGCCTCACGAATTTCAGACGTTGCAGGAATCCTCAGAATTCTTTTCGGCGATATGTCCCTGAGTAGATCGACAGATCCTAAAAGATGTCAAAATAGACTAAATCTTCACTAGTCCCATTTGAAGCTTCAACTTTAAACTTGGAATAACTCTGTATTGATGACATGGCACCTTAAACTTGAACGCCGCGGTGTATAGTGACTTCGCACCTCAACCTGGGTGGCGCCAGTGACACGGCATCATTACTTTGTTGTTCCTTGTTTTCGGTTGAATCCTCAATCGGGCATGAGCCAAGGATGTAGTAAATTTTGATTTCCCAAAGTCTCATTGAACTAAGGACTTGGCGATTGATAACGAACATTCGATAGAATGAACGATTCCTCATTGGGTCCAACAACGTCTTAGACAGCGCAAGACAAACTCGAAAGAAAGAACCACCTTAAGCATGCTCCTATGCAAAACAGTGCATGTACAGTACATGCAATAGGGAAAGCGGTAACACATAGACAGTATAAGGGGTTAGATGCAAAACAGATCTAACCCTGTAGGTACCTGTCCTAGTTGGAGAGTTCTAGTGCTTTGTATATGCAAATGCTGGTTTTGGTTCGTAACAGGTTCCCCGGACTAAAGCCAAGATATACCTCCCGTTGCCCGCGTAACCGCAGAGCAACAGTCAAACGATAGAATGACTTATCATTGTCGAAGGTTGTTGGGCATTCGGGGACCCCGAGCTCCGGTAAACCATGTCAGATTGCCAAAACGCTCCAACGAGGCTATCCCACATCGATGCAAATGAGAATGCTAGAATTGATTAAGAAGAAGAAGAATCACAAAATTGCAAAATGCCTTTTCAAATTTGGCTCACTTATTTAGTCCATCTTTAGAGGAAACTACGCAAGTGATCAATCGAAAAAGTCCCAGATCAGATAGGCTGGACACAAGGTCCTGTCAAATCACCATTCCAACCTTCGGCAGCGTGAAGCTCACCGTTTTGACAGACTTTTAAAGGATTGTTCACATGTGTATTAAACTCTAAGTGTGGATTAATATTGATTCGATCATCCCCAACAGAGTCGCCACTGTGGGCAGCATGCCCTTAAAAAGGATTTCGTTCCTTTCTACAAGAGGCCCTCGGATTGAGGGAGTGCTAGCGGATGGGGCAAGCGCTCGGAATATAGAGTCACCATTCGGGTTTGAAGGTCCGACACCCAAGGAACCGTATTTCGAAGCACCTGCCGCGCTGTTTGATTTGAAAAAGTGAAGGCACCAGTCCGTCATAACCATATCTGGGTTCGGGAGCCAGGTTACGAGAGGGGAAGGGTTTTAAGGCACCCCTCTCGCCCAATCCAGAGATCGGTCTCTACTTAGGCATTTTGTGAAAACTTTTGCGATTCTTCTTTGATTAATCAATTTTTAGCCAATTAGGGCGGGAAAACAGTTAAATGGGGATTAAAACTGTAACAATTTGCAGGATATGATTGCATAGCATGGATGCACTTTGAAGCAATAAACAGGAAAAAATCAAGTTCTGTCTAGAAGAGCAAACCCAGTGCACAGTTCCAAATTTGACATGCGCAAGAAAAAACTTGCCTGCACTGACCGAGGCCACTGCACGCAGTTCCAACATGCGCGCACCAATAGACAACACGCGCGCGGGGGTTTGCTTTTCTTACAGGCTCTGGTTTTATCCTCCTCTGGGCTCTGGAAGGACCAATGCACACTCAGGACAAACCAAGCAGTTATAGTAGTTACACTACACAATTTAAAAGCTGAGAAGCCTTACAAAGTAACAAAACACCCCATAAATAGTGTGGGGATAAAAACAGAGACCAAAGGCCTAGTTACCCATGCAAGGCCAGCCACTGGTCAGAGACAGACCTGCGCGCGCAGGTAAGCCACAGGCGCACGCGGGTCTGAGCCACCTAACCAGTGCTTGGTTTACATGTTTCTGGGTTCTGGGACATGTCCAGAAAGACCCCAGTGGTATTCCATAGTAGCAGAAATACATATTGAAACTAAGGCTAGCAATTCTAACAAAGGAAAGCAGTAATCTGGTTGTTAGCATGCTTACAGTGGTGTATAAATACGAAAAAGTATAAAGGAACTAGACACCAATCCCCACACACGATCTGTGCGCGCTGCCATGGACTGGCGCACGCGTTCTTATGACCGGCGCACGCTGGTTCTAGCCACTACGGTTTTTGAAACCTTGCCAGCTTTAGGGCCAGGACTGGTATTGATTACCAGCTTTGACCCTGCCATCCCCCCCCCCCCCCCCCTCAGGGATCAGAACAGAGAGCAGTACAAAGGTGTTATACATTGGGTTTTTGAGTTTGAAAGGTATTTGAGCTTTGAGATTGTATGAGGTATTTGAGTGAGCTTAAAAGAGTACAAAGTGATAACCCTTTTAGTATGACTTTTTGTAACCCTTAGGAAGAAGAACCATGAGTGTATTTATAGAAGGAGGAGATGGTGAGGAATGGAGATATAACCAGCCAACAAGGGCTGGTTTGGGTTGCATTGGTGGCTAAGTTTCCTCCTTTGGAAAAGGTTGGTGGGAGATATGTGGGATGTGGACACCTTCTGCCCGGATACTGCTTTTCCGGCAAAATGGAAGCTTCCATCGGGCTGTACTCCCCTGATAATGACTTCTGCATGCTGAATAAAGCAAGTTTGATCATACGCTGACCGGCGCGCGCGAGTCAACGCCAAAGGTTGACCAACGCGCGCTAGTTGTGGACTAGTGCGCATGAGTATAAGCCACCTAGAGCTGGTCCATGGTCAAACCTGACCATTTGACCAATACCTGGCACTTTGACCCACGCGCACTGGGTCTCAACCAACGCGTGCTAGTAGGGTTTTGGGATTTTTGAAAGGCTTAGGCTAGGTTCAAGGGTTCAAAAGGGTATCAAACACTCGAAGCTCAAACACTTGACATTCCCGAGGTGTTCTTAATCCATTTCATCACCGGGGAATCAAAAACCGAAAGTAAACTAATCTGGAAGCCCAGATTGGGGTGTCTACAGTGTAGTGAAAGCTGTTTTATACCTATCATTAGGGTGTAGTTAGATTTGTCAGAATCTACTTTTTAAATCAAATTTTGAAAAGATTACTACTTTACTTAATATATTGATTAAATCTTTTTTATTAAGAATTAGATATCTGATCCATTCTAATACTGTGTTTAATGGTTTGTAATTTATGATTAATTGAGGTACACCTCTTTCTTTTTCTGCATTTTTGTTGACATAAAAAGATGGATAAGACCATGGTGATTTACTTTTTTGAATAATATTATTATCGAGTAAATTATTAATTTCTTTTTTACAAGTTTCCATTACTTCGGGATTCATTTGAATAGGTCTAGATTTTGTAGGAATCTGTTGTTCATTAAATTCTTTTATATATGGTAAAGTTACTATATATTTTTTCTGATGCCAAAAGGCACTGGGAAGGTTAGAACAAACCTCATTTTCTAGTTTATTTTTAAAATTTTCAATTTGTTGACTAAGAAATTTATTAGTAAGTTGCTCTTCAATTCTTTTATATCTAATTTCTTCTTGTAAGAATTTTAATTGATTTGTTTTTTGACTTAATATGTTAATAGATGGAAATACAGAGTGATCTTTTAATTGTTTTAGTTCTCTTTGTTTTGGTATTGTTAAGAACTTAAACATTACTTGTTGGACAAAAAGCTTAGTAATAATTCCTTCTTCATTGGTTGTAAAAGGATAAAGTCAGCAGATAAAAGGTGTTCCTAAAATTACCCTATCAGTCAGGTCTTGAACTAATATGAAACAAACTTTGTCTTGACAAATATGTACTTTGGGTAACTTATATCTTATTCGCATTTTGCTGCCATTTGCGAAGCTTAGCTGTTTAGTTGTTTTCTGGTAATATTTAGTAGGTACCAAACCTTCTTGGATACAATTTAAGTCTGCCCCAGTGTCAATAAGAGCACTGACTTCTATTTCATAATCATTTATTATTAATTTGACTTTAGCATACCATTTTTGGTAATCTTGATAGTCAGTATCTTCATCTTGATGATCAGACAACTGATCAATTTTATGGATTTTGACAAGACTTTTATCCAATTCTAATTTTTTATTAGATTCCTTTAATTTGGTAATATCTCCTTTTTAATAAGATTCACTTCCTGTTTTAGGTCTTGTAAAGTAACTTCTTTGTGAGTTTTATTTATTCGATCTATGATAAGATTTACTACTGGTTTAACATATTGTGGTTTTTGCAATAAGAGTTGCTTAAGTCTTTCAATATATTTTTGTTTTAATTCAGAATCGTCTATTTTACTAATTAAGTCAATTAACAATTCTTCTTCTTGTGAGTCTTTAGTAATTACATTTATTGTTTTAAATTCTTCTATTTCTAGTTTGCAATTGTCCTTAATAATCTGGCATTGGTTTACATTGGTGGAGGATGTGATACTGTCTAGAGAAATGGGACAAGAATTCTTTTTCCATTTTACTTTTGTAATAGTGCTGGCTTTTTATAATAATTTTCTAGGTAGTCGAAAAAATAAACTTAAGCTCATGTGTCTTCCATAAATCTTTTCCAATGAGTAATTATTTTATCTTGTCGACAAGGTGTATATTTACTAGCATATTCTTTTCTTTTTTGCTTATTTTTTTTTGACTTAAATTCTAGAAATAATTTGTCAATATCTATATCAAAATCTTTATGTATGACAAATAAAGATGGATCAAAAGGGTTTGAGGTTACTTCTTCAAAATCAATTTGAGTTGGAGACCCTTGGGAAGTGTCTTCTTCTCCAAATTTTGACTGTGTAAAATAACAAGGTTTACTGACTTGTAAACTTGATTCAACACCTTTTAGCTTAATTCTAGGATCAAGTAAATTTCTATCTTGTCTAGGTATAGCAGTTGAACTATTTGACTTGCTAAGTTCTTTAATTCTAAGAGGAGGATTTACTCTTTGTTGAGCAAAACTTATCCTAATCGTACCATCTAGGTATTGTGAATATATTCTAGGTCAATCGTATCATTTTGCATTTTTTGTGGGTAATTTTCATTTTCACTAAGCCAACTAGCCGATAACTGGATATCACTCGATGAGATAGTTTTTGGTACTTGTATATTAGCATTAGTACTGCTTTGTATGAGTACAGTTTTATCTTTTGGACTTTTGACTAAGGCATGAATATTCAAATTAGTTTTCATACATTTATAATAAATACGGTAAATTAAGGCAATTGATTGACTTCCTTCAAGCATTTGAGTAATTGCTCCGGCAGTTTGAATATTTAAAGTTAAAGCTTTCAATATATTCTTGTCTTTTAGAGTAAGAGGTAAATCAGGGTAACAGTTAAAATAAACTGGACCATTATGTAAGCTTGACTCCATTAATCCTAACAGACTATCACTATAGATTGTGAATCAACTATCTCTTAAAGATAATAAGACTGAAGAATTTAGTCCTTTTCTTGTAAGGGGTTTAATAGCTACTTGTACTAATCCTATATGAATATAGCTATATCCACTATCGAGGTGTCTTTTGACTGATTCTTTACTAAGAAGTGTGCATCTTTCTTCTTGTTTAGTAATAGCATAAACCTGTTCTACAGTTTTTGCTATCTGATCAGTTCTAAAAGTTTCTTCTAAAAAACTTGTTTTGTAAATTTCTTTTACCGGTATTTTGGGTATATTCCAATTTCCTAATTCTATACATAGATGTATACAGACTGTGTAATATGTTAATAACATATTAAGAATATGTTAATATTCTGAATAGATTATTCAAGTGTAGTTCTTCAGCCAACCCCACAATGTAGAAATCCATCTATTAACATATTAAGTCAAAAAATAAATCAATTAAAATTCTTACAAGAAGAAATTAGATATAAAAGAATTGAAGAGCAACTTGCTAATAAATTTCTTAGTCAATTGCAACAAATTAAATTTTTTTAAAATAAACTAGAAAAAGAGATTTGTTCTAACATTCCTAGTGCCTTTTGGCATCGGAAAAAACATATAGTAACTTTACCATATATAAAAGAATTTAATGAACAACAGATTCCTACAAAATCTAGACCTATTCAAATGAATCCCAAAGTAATGGAAACTTGTAAAAAAGAAATTAATAATTTACTCGATAATAATATTATTCGAAAAAGTAAATCACCATGGTCTTGTCCAGCTTTTTATGTCAACAAAAATGCAAAAAAAGAAAGAGGTGTACCTCAATTAGTCATAAATTACAAACCATTAAACACAGTATTAGAATGGATCGGATATCCAATTCCTAATAAAAAAAATTTAATCAATAGATTAAGTAAAGTAGTAATCTTTTCAAAATTAGATTTAACAAGTGGATTCTGGCAAATCCAACTACACCCTAATGATAGGTATAAAACAGCTTTCACTACACCCTTCGGACATTACGAATGGAATGTAATGCCTTTTGGATTAAAAAATGCCCCAAGTGAATTCCAAAATATAATGAATGAGATATTCAACCCATTTAGTCATTTCATTATAGTCTACATAGATGATGTTCTTATCTTTTCAAACTCAATTGATGAACACTGGAAACATTTAAATTCATTTCTTGATATTATTAAGCATAATGGATTAGTCATCTTTGCTCCTAAGATTAAATTGCTTCAGACAAAAATAAGATTTTTAGGATATGATATTCACCAATCAACTATAGTACCAATCAGTAGAGCGATTCAATTTGGTGATAAATTTTTTGATGAAATTACTGATAAAAATCAGTTACAAAGATTTTTAGGATCCTCAAATTATATAGCAGAATTCTATAAAGTAGAATTTTACTGTTCTTCAAAAGCAGAAAGAACTTGCTTTCGGTAGTGCTTGTTGTCATGATGAAATGAATTCAGCCTTCCATCATATTGTCGATGTTGTGCAATTCTTCTTATGTGATTGTGCAATTCTTCCATCATATTTTACTTAATATGTTAATATGTTATTATATATGCTTGAATTTAGATTATTTTATTAAGAATATGTTATACATATATATATTGTTTCATTAGTTTAACATATACTATATAGTATAATATTCTCAGTTAGGATCTCCTCCGGGATCCCGGATGGAGGCGGTGGTGCGGGAGCGTTTTAAAGAGTCACACGCGGATCCTAGTCGGGTTAAATCATTCTCGCGGGTCACGGGTATGGGAACCGGGTCCTATCCCCTTTCTTTCCTGTTTCAAACACAGATAGAAGAGAGAGAAAGAGAAGCGACGAACGAAGGCGATTTGGCGATTTCGACGAAGACGACGAAGCACTCAGACGATTTCGACGAAGAACAAGAAGAAGAACACCACAAGGTCTCTCTCTCTCTCTCTGAAAATTAGGGATTTTTTGTAGTTCAGTTTAGGGCTTCGAACGAGATTTTTTTCTGCGTTTTTCTTGGAAAATGATTTAGGGCTTCGAAAGGCTTACGTCTTCATTTGTGAAACACAGAAACTGACCAACGATTTCATTTGGCCTAGGGCTTGATTTTGATTTCGGTTACGTTTTGACAAACCGAAAAAATTTAGATAATACGAAATGCATTTTTTTATAAACAAATTTTTTGGCTAATTTCTAAATGTCTTGCTATTCTCATTTCGTTATTTTGAAGGTCATACGTGTAGAACTTTTTGATTTTCTTTTGAAAACAAATGCTGGACTACAAAAATTCTGAAAATTAGGGATGGAGCCAGGTGTTCCCCAGCATCTTTCGCAAAAGTAGTTTTCCTGAACTTTTTATTTATGTCTGGTCCGCATGACAGTTGAATGGCATGTAAAGCCAATGCATTTTTTCTTGTCTAGTCCTCATAACCATATGCATCTTTCGCTGGTTGAGATGTGATTTTGCTTTACACAAATTTGAAGTAGTTTTCCTTGGACATGTTAAATTGATAGTCTTTGCTATTTCCAGTTACACATTCTTAAAGAGGAAAAGAGTTTGAACTATACCAAAAAAAGAACGAAGAAGAAGAAATGGAACAAGAACATATGTCCAATGTCAATCCAACCCCCTTGTTTCCACCACCACCACCGCGAAGGTATCTTGCACTTGGGCTATCTTATTTTCTACATATGGTTAATTGTTCGATTAGTTGAGTTTTAAGTAGGTTGCGTTCAGCTAATGCTAAATGGTTGAAATTAAGGGTTGTATTGAGTTGATTTCTGATGATGCGATTCCATTGAATCTATATAGTAGCCATTTGCATGCAAAGAGACTCTTATTGTACAATTATGATGGATTGCAGATGTTAAAATGGCTTTGAGCCCATATTGCTTTACTCCGTCAGTTTGCATTTGTCGTTGAAAAAAAAAAGTTTGCATCTGCAGTACAACATGACCAAGTTGAACCATTTCCTTTAAAAATAAAAAAAAACCAAGAAGACTAAGTTGAACCATGGAGTGCTGGGAAACCGTAATCTCTATCAGCTTGTATCTATTAGCAAAACTACAAAAACTCTATCAGCTTGTATCTATTTTATTCAAACTGCAAAAAAATGACTGTATGGTGCTATGATTTATTCCATGCATTTGTAACTGAGATGTCATTTTTTTTTGGTTATGCAGGAACCTAATGGATGTGATTTCTTCTATTGGATTGACCCCCATAGAAACATGGAGATGAAAGAAATTACAAGACACAATCAAGTCTTGACCAAGGAGGTGGAAGAAATTACAAGAGAGAATCAAGTCTTGATGTAACTGTTCCGAACATGAGGAACATGAAATACCTGCCTTATAGTTGATTAGGTTATGAAATAGTTGTGTGTATCGACTTTGATGGAAACAGGATCATAGACTGTCCAGGGATCCCAATGGGGAAGGGGGAGTGTGTTGTGTCTATCAAGTTTCCTCCATTCTAAAGACCATGTAGGAGTAGTAGCAAATAACACCACCAGATGGTTTGCAAAATAGTTACAGGTTGTGCCAAGTGATTCTCTGCATTGTGTGTAAAACTTATAAGAGCTTTCCTTTTGTAGATTAAGGGACCAAGTGATTCTCTGCATTGTGTGTAACGGGCTAGACTTATGGCCATTTGTGCTATGTTGTTCTTGTTTCAGTTAATATTTGCTAGTATGATGCTTGTAATTGGCTTTTTGACAGCCCTTTAATTGAAATTTTGTTCAATTCTGTAACTTTGTGTACTTAACACTTCAAGAAACACAACCACCAATAGTAAGAGAATGCAGATAAGTCTCCAAATCTATATCTAATTTGACAATTACCAAAGAGAAACCAGAACTTATAGCTTTCTTGCAATTGAGCCATGGATGAGAACCGTGCTGAACATATCCAATTCATTCCAATAGTTACACATTATGTACCAATGTGCAGTCATGTGGATTGGCGGACTTACTAGTGTGTGGCTTGAAGATTTGAGGAGAATGGAGAAAAATAAAAGAGGCTTGATCAAGGGCATTTTGCACATCCCAATACAAAATTACAATCCCATTATGAAATTCTGATTGGTCAAGGAATTCTTTACAAAATTCCACTAACTTCTTTACAACAAATACAAAAATAAAATGAACATCCCATTACAATGAATATAACAGAATTCCAGATTGTACCTTCTTTACAAAATTCCACTAACTTTCAACAATACAAAAAGATAAACTAGAGTACAAGCACAATACATCCCATACATAAGAAATCAATGTGCAAGGTGTTGTATGTCGAACTTTACAATTGTATGCTCCTAACTAATCCAGGGTCATCAAAGAGTTCCAAGCAAGCAATGCAGCCCCAATGGCAGACTGCTTCAGAGATCTCGAATATATCCAATAAGAGATCACCCCAAGCGTAGGGTATAAGCGTCCAATTGAAGCATAATAAATCCGAAAGTCCGGGATCGTACCCACAGGGATAACTAATACGGCTTGATGGATTGTAGATGTAAGTATGGTTTCCGGCTTTTAGGCAGCCAACTTGGTTTTTCGTATGCGGTGGAAAGTAAAAAGGCTAAATTAAACGAGAATAAACTAGATTAAACAGAAGGTTAGGTCTAGGAATCACTAGCGCCCACGACTCAAGCAAAACCACATTTTTCACCCCAATACACGGTTTTACCTGGAAGATAAGAAGGTTCGAAAATCAAGCTAGCTATAGAATTTATTTAGCAAACACCTCGAGCGACCGAGCTCCAAGCATCATGTGTGGTAAGTAGGTGAAGCTCTTACCTACACATGATCAAGGAGGTTATCACATCGGTAATTTGACAAACAAATCCAAGCCCCACATCAATTTCCAAAACAAAGTTGCAAACTTTTTGGTGAAAAATGCAGTTTTTACTCAAGCCATGGGGTGCTAGTCACCCCATGACCCAACCTTATGAAACTACTCACACATATCTATGGAGATAAGAGCAAGCAAAAATCTACTTAGCATAAGTGTAAACACAAGCCTAAGAGAAAATTAGATAGAAAGATAGATCGGGAGAAACTAAACAACTTTAATTAAGGAGAGAGTAGCAAAAATTAACTTACAAGAGTTGAAAATGCAGAAATTAAGGGCTGAAAATTAAGAACACTCAAGAACACGAAGAACAATTTGAAATCTAAGTCTAGATCTAAAAATGAGTACAAATCTAATTTTCTACGTGAAAAAAAAGCTGTTTGTACAAGTGACATCACGCCCTTTATAACCCCCAAGGACGCGGATGGAATATTCCTCAAAAGATCCAAAAATTCCCTCCGTAAGCTCTCGGTACCGATGGCAATGGGCTTAAAATGCTGATAAGGGACTCGGTACCGATGGCTGAGATCCTTGCCATCAATGTCGAAGGGGTTAAGGGGCTCAAAAGATCCAAAAATTCCCTCTGTAAGCTCTCGGTACCGATGGCAATGGGCTTAAAATGCTGATAAGGGACTCGGTACCGATGGCTGAGATCCTTGCCATCAATGTCGAAGGGGTTAAGGGGCTGCTGGCTGAGATAAGGGCTCGGCACCGATGGCAATTTCTTTACCCATCAATGCCGAAAGGCTTAGGGGCTGATGCATGAGATCATTGAGATGCTTGGCTGCCTTGATGAATTACTCGGCACCGATGGCTTAAATAATGGGTATCAATGCCGAGCCACTAAATGGCTGTCCCATGGGATAATTGGCTGCCTTGGAATTGCTTGGGACTTGATGATCATTCGGTACCAATGGGAAATAATCAATTCAATCGATGCCGAGAGGCTTGACCCTGTTGACTGCTCCCCTTGAACCATTTCGGTATTGATTGAAATAATTCCATGCTACCAACTGCTTGCTTGACTTGTTGACTGCAATTGAAATCCACTCCGGCACCGAAAGAACTCTTAAACAAATATCAAAACCGATTGAATTAAGTCCAGCCCTTGGTCTTTTAATCCTTGGCTTGCATCCTCGAGCCGACGGGTCCTTGAACGCTTTGGCTTTGATTCGATGACTCCGAACTTGGTCATTTTCGAACCTCGAATAATCTTGACAAGCTTTGGACTTTAAACCTCCTGCTTTAAATGATTTTTTTCTACAAAACAAAACTAAGATACCTTATGAGCAAAAGCAATTAAAAATAACAAATTAAGCAATAAACTAAACTAAAACTAGATACTAGCGCACCCTTTATTACATTCTCGGGTGCTTATCACAGACTCCACCTGAAGAATCAAAAGGGAATTCTTGATTGGTTAATCCATGGCAAAAACTTAAAATGAAATGAGGAGAAAAAAAAAACTAGTCACTGAAAAGGGGAAATTGGGAAAGAATGCCAACCTTTGGTCTAATTGGACTAGCCTTGGGATAGGTCTTCTGGATATAGGCAGTAACTTCTTTACCCATATTCCACTTCTTATTAGCTTCAAGCACACCACCAACCATCACAACTGGGAAAGAGCCAAAAAAGAACAAAATTGGGGCAATGCTTCAAGCACACCACAATCCAACTTTAACAGTCAAAAAAGAACAAAATAACATCAAAGTATGGTTTCAGCTCCAACGAACAACAAGAGAATAAAATGGGGTGCATGCAGCTCACCTTATACTTTGCACATCCGAAGGGTTCTTTTGTGTTCCAGATTCTCAATGGTGCTAGTTCTCCGCAAAAACAAAAGATCCAAAAATCGGGATCACCACTTCCATTGTTACCCGAACTACTTCCTTCAATGAAATGGGATATGGATAGAGGGAGGGGGATTCAAGTACACAATCTCAACACCTACATTCACAAAAAGGATAACCAATAGTGGAAATGAGAAGTTGAACAGCAAGACATTTAGAAATTAGCTAATTTTTTTATTATAAAAAATGGATTTCGTATTATCGAAATCAAGCCCTAGGCCAAATGAGATCGTCAGTCAGTTCGTGTTTCACAAATGAAGACCTGAGTATTTTCGAAGCCCTAAATAAATCCTGCAGAAAAATGCAGAAAATAATCTCGTTTGAAGCCCTAAATTGAACCACAAAGAATTAAGCCTAGAATCCTTTAAGAAGCATATACAACCAGTCCAAATTCAAGGTAGTCCGAAAAAAGAAGAAGGTAAAAGCTAGAAAACACAATATTGGAATATTCCAAACCAAAATTTCAGGAAACAAGATCGCCAAATTATCCCCAGTACCAGTAATGTGACAAACCCTAACCCAATATCACAAACCCTACCTACAAAAAAAAATACAGGTTCGAAGAGGGAAAGAGAGAGATACCTGGTTCGTCTTCGTTCTTCTTCTCTGGTTCAATCTGCTTCTACTTCTTCTTCTTCTTCTTCATTCTTCGTTGATCTGGTTAAAAAAAAGGGAAAAAAAAACTAATTTGCAGTCCGATTGAGAGAGATACGAGCCAGAGATATACCTGGTGTGGGTTTGCTTCGATCTTCTTCTCCAGATCGATCTTGTTCTTGTTCGTCGTTTGAGTCTGGTTCGTTTTCTTCTTCTTCTTCTCTCTCTCTCTCTCTCTCTTCGTGGTCTCGAACAAACGCAGTAAAAATGGAAGGAGTCTGGGTGAGATAGGGTTTTGTTAGAACCCGGATCCTATAGTTTTTACCCGACCCATCCTTGTTTAGATCCACGAGATTGGCTATTTAAAACGTGACCGTTGGATTAAATCCAACTGTAGGGAGCTGAGTTCCGCACCATAGACTCTGTCCGGGATCCCTTAGGGGATCCGGAGTGATAATATTCTATATACTTTATAATATAATATTCTATATATAGCAATCAGAGATTCCCCATTAACAATTATAGAATAAAATATAGTTTGATTTATACAATTTGAATTCACATAGATTGCTTTGTTCTTTGTTCATACCATTCTTTGTAGTGCTCCAATTGAAAGTAATAATTGGTGTTTCCATTTTCATTCTTTTGCTTTTTCAATTCTTTCCTATTCTAGTTGAAGTAGAATACTCTGTCTCCCATGTTCTTCTATATTGTGTCTGTGCTTCCGCCTCCTCATGGTATCAGAGCCAAGTAGGATATAGGAGTAAACACAAAGTAATCTGTAAGTTGTTTTTATTCCTATTGAATTTTCAATTAGTATTTTAGTTCTATTATCATCGTTTGAGCATTCTGTCACTAGCCACCCCATGTTGTTACCTATCTATGTGTAAGTCCTAGTGTGAGGCAGTCGAGAGAGATAGGATTAAAACTAGGGTATGCGTGTATACAGACTAGGTCTTAAACATGGTAGTCTAGGATTAAAATATTGAAAGAAGAATCTCTAGGATTAAGCACAATGAATAGATTATTCAAGTGTAGATCTTCAGCCAACCACACAATGGCTTCGTTATCTGAATTTCCAGACATAGTCAATTAAGAAGAACATGAGTATCAAGATTTAAATATAGAATTAGGAAATTGGGATATACCCAAAATACCAGTAAAAGAAATTTACAAAACAAGTTTTTTAGAAGAAACTTTTAGAACTGATCAGATAGCAAAAACTGTAGAACAGGTTTATGCTATTACTAAACAAGAAGAAAGATGCACACTTCTTAGTAAAGAATCAGTCAAAAGACACCTCGAAAGAGGATATAGCTATATTCATGTAGGATTAATACAAGTAGCTATTAAACCCCTTACAAGAAAAGGACTAAATTCTTCAGTCTTATTATCTTTAAGAGATAGTTGATTCACAGTCTATAGTGACAGTCTGTTAGGATTAATGGAGTCTGTAGAGACCCGTGTTAATTTTACATTTCATAAATCGTTAGTAAAAAGGTAAAAATGTCGGAAATACGAGGAATGACATGGTTATTTGATTTTGGGTTGAGATGATAACAGTATCTGTGGAAGAGTGCTAGTGCAATTAAAGTTTGTGCATGTATAGATGTGTGGGTGAGTAGCAGGAGAGTATTTTCCTCTTTTCCTTTTTCTAAATCAGTCGGCACACACACACACACAACCCTCATTCTCTCTCTCTCTCTCCCCGACACCTCTCTCTCGGCTCTCAACTCTCTCTTTCTCTCACTCCAAATTTCACCAAAAACCTTCATGGATTAACCTCAAATCCATCTCTCAAACGTGATTGTGAGCTTGAATTTCGTGGGTTTCGCTTGGATAGCTCGTATTTCGGTTGATTCAAGGCTTTGCAAGTCTAGGGCTTGATTAATCTTTGGGGTTTTGCTCTCCAAACTTGAGGTAGGGATTTCTCTCACTCTTTATATGTTCTTGAGTTGATTTTGTACATGATTCGTGTCTTGGATTATTGTGTGAGTTAGGTTTTGATTTGAGAAAAGTCTGCTCGAAATGAGCTGGTATCGATACCATTTTTCAAGGTATCGATACCATTGTGTTGAAAACCCTAGGTAGCACTCTGGTATCGATACCATTCTTCAAGGTATCGATACCCTTGAAGCTGGAATCGTTTTGGACCCTATGGTATCGATACCATCACTGGGAGGTATCGATACCTCCCCTGTTCTGGGCAGTTTTGCTCATTTTCCTCGTTCGATTGCGATGACATCCATTCACTTCTAACACACTTCTAGCTATTCTAAACCATTTACAAACATAGTTGTTTGCACTCCAATGATTCCTCGGTTGTCCTCATTCGTTGGATCTCGTTGAGTAGGATTGTATCACATAGAATGAATTATTGTCCTAATGTCTTATTGGTGTGTTTGTTAACCGTTGGTGATATTGTGAGGGGTTAAGGTAGACGGAGTGAACTCGTTAAAGCAAAATGTGGTTATTGTTAAGGTTAAATGTTAGATAGGAGGTTGGATAAATCATAAAACGTAATATGAGAATTTGACACTTGAGGCCATGTAGTACGAGGAGTGAGTTAAGATATCGATTTTGGAAATGAAATGCAATACAATTGAGTTGGAATCAGCATACAGGGTCTTGATACCCAGAACTTGAATCAGATGTACGGGGTCATGAGCACCCGGAACGTTGAATGGATGTACGGGGTCATGAGTACCCGGAAATGTATTTTGGGTATATGGGGCCCTAAACCCGGAAAGTTCCCTAAGCCCACTGTTCGGCTGGTTATTGGAGATTAACAGGAGATGTACGGGGTCCATAAGACCCGGGGTGTTAGGTGCGTTACGTAGTGTGTGTGTGGATGAGACTTTGGATAAAAAGGGGAAGTGTAAAAGATGACTAAGGGATTAACTAGATCGATCAATGATAAATGAAGGACACTTTAAGTCTTGGGTTTCCGGCATGAAGTCAGTGTTCATTGCATTCCATTCTTTTGTCTCAGAATTCATTCTTTCATGTCAAAATCTTCTATTTTGCATACAAAGTGTGTGGAGATTTTTCTACTGGACTAGTGTAGCTCAAACTAATCTTTCTTTTCAGGTTCAAATGCCAGACGATAGATTGCATGTATCGTGTGCTTGATAGTGAAAGACTTTTGGAAGCTGACATCAGTAATTACTTCATTATCTTGTAAAGATTACATTTTGTTTAAGATGGTCTTGTAACCAATTATCCCTAAAAGTTCTCTTTTGAGTAAAGTTTGTAATATTCTAAGCATTTTCGTATTAATATCTAAACTAATTTGGGCCGTAGTGCCAAGATGTAATATTTTGGGGACTAACGGATGTTTGGAACAGAATTATGGAAATGGGAATGCTATGTATTTTGGGATATCGTATGGATTGTTGTGAGGTTTAATTTATGAAAAACCCATTATATTTATGTTGAAAATTGAGGGTGTGACAGAGTCAAGCTTATATAATGGTCCAGTTTATTTTAACTGTTACCCTAATTTACCTCTTAGTCTAAAAGACAAGAATATATTGAAAGCTTTAACTTTAAATATTCAAACTGCCGGAGCAATTACTCAAATGCTCGAAGGAAGTCAATCAATTGCCTTAATTTACCGTATTTATTATAAATGTATGAAAACTAATTTGAATATTCATGCCTTAGTCAAAAGTCCAAAAGATAAAACTGTACTCATACAAAGTAACACTAATGCTAATATACAAGTACCAAAAACTATCTCATGGAGTGATATCCAGTTATTGGCAAGTTGGCGTAGTGAAAATGAAAGTTACCCACAAAAAATGCAAAATGATACGATTGACCTAGAATATATTCAACAATACCTAGATGGTACGGTTAGGATAAGTTTTGATCAACAAAGAGTAAATCTTTCTCTTAGAATTAAAGAACTTAGCTGGTCAAATAGTTCAACCGCTATACCTAGGCAAGATAGAAATTTACTTGATCCTAGAATTAAGCTAAAATGTGTTGAATCAAGTTCACAAGTCAGTAAACCTTGTTATTCTACACAATCAAAATTTGGAGAAGAAGACATCTCCCAAGGGTCTCCAACTCAAATTGATTTTGAAAAAGTAACCTCAAACCTTGTTGATCCATCTTTATTTGTCATCCATAAAGATTTTGATATAGATATTGACAAATTATTTCTAGAATTTAAGTCAAAAGAAAATAAGCAAAAAAGAAAAGAATATGCTAGTAAATATACACCTTGTCAACAAGATAAAAAAATAATTACTCATTGGGAAAGATTTATGGAAGACACAAGAGCTGAAGTTTATTTTTTTCACTACCTAGAAAATTATTATAAAAAAGCTAGCACTATTACAAAAGTAAAATGGAAAAAGAATTCTTGTCTCATTTTTCTAGACAGTATCACATCCTCCACCAATGTAAACCAAGGCCAGATTATTAAGGACAATTGCAAACTAGAAATAGAAGAATTTAAAAAATAAATGTAATTACTAAAGACTCACAAGAAGAAGAATTGTTAATTGACTTAATTAGTAAAATAGATGATTCTGAATTAAAACAAAAATATATTGAAAGACTTAGCCCTTGTTCGTTTTGGTTTTCTAAGAAAAAGCAAAAATTTGATCCTAAATCTCCCTCCAAAATTGACATTTCCCCCATATGAAATTTGAATTGTTGATCCTAAACAATTATTGTGTCGTCATTAATGTCTCTCTCTCTCTCTTCCCAATTATGCAGTCATCATAACTCTCTCTCTCTCTCTTCCGGAAAAATTCCCACCCAACATACACACTCTCTCTCTCCTCCACCACTACTTTCCCTCATTAATTAAAATTTAATAAATTTTTTAAAATTGTTTTTTTTTTTGTGTTTTTTATTATGAAATGAAATAAATGTGTAGTGTAGTTTTTTTTTTGATGCCTACCTTATTCTTTTCCTTGAATGGTGAGTATCCAATTTTCTTGTTATAAATGGTTAGTAAGCATCTTTTTTTGTTGTTGAATTGTTGGTGTAACAATATTTCTTGTTATGAATGGTTAGTAAGCATTTTTATTTTTTTCAATTGTCTTATAAATAGGAGGTATAGCTCCATTCTTCATTCATTCCAAGTCCAACAAATTATTCCTTACAACAAATATAACAACAATTTTGTTTTATGGCTCGGAAAATTTGGAGTGAGGCGGAGGAGAGTCGATTGCTTTCAGCCCTTACGAGCATGATACAATCGCCGATGTGGAATGCTGCGCAGGGAACCTTTAATCCCGGTTACTTGAATTATCTCCAAGGTGTCCTGGCCGTTGAATTTCCCGACGCTCCTATAGAGGAATTCCATATTAAAACCAAGATGCATAGATGGAAGAAGACTTGTAAGTTAATTATGAACTTAATTCATGCTCCCGGATTTGATTGGGATCCGACCCGACATGAGGTGGTGGCCGAAGACGATGTGTGGACTGCATATATCCAAGTAAGCCATAATTTTGTAATTTTCTTTTTTCAAATCTACTTACAATATTAAACTGTCAGAAGGAAATTTATATCTGCGTGTGTATGTACTTATTAGGATCATCCACAAGCTCAGATGGCAAGGAGCGTGCAATTTTCACAGTTCAATGATTGGTGTCTTATCTTCGTTCACCCCAACCCGTAAATGTGTGTTTTGAAAGCTATTTCCTGTGACTTATGTTGTTCATTTTCATTATATGTGTGTTTTGAAATGTAGCTCATGAACTTTGTGGAGCAGTTATTTATTTCTATTGAAATAAGATTTGCATCCACGTAACATCCGAATGATGGTTCAAGAATGTCGAATGACATCTGCATCCACTCAACCTCTTTGGAGGCTTCAGGCAGTAAAGTCATGCTGCTTTCATCTACTGTAGTTTCCATAAATTGGGTCTCGACATCGGAAACAAAGGGATGGCCTAACAGCATATCGACGGTCCACCTTGACTTAGGATCTCTAACCAAGCATTTGTTGAGAAAACCACGACAACTCCACTCAAACAAAGAATAATAAGAAGTAGTCATTCCTTTGTAATAGGGAATGGATTTCTGTGCCGTTGATATACAGTAGGGAACTAGGAAAAACAAACCAAAAATATAGGGAACTAGCAACCAAAACAACCTTACTTTTCTCATGTTAAAGTTCCCCATTAAACTACCAAAAAAAGCCAATCCAACAGCAGTACGACTTACGGAACTAAAGTTCCAAACAAGAAAAAAAATATCATGGCCAGATTTTCCAAAGTTTACCGCATCAAGTTTCCGGCCGAATATCAAACTAGATAAAACATCATGGACGAGCATACAATCGTACACATAACTTTAGTTCCAAACAAGAGCTGAAAACGGGAACCCATGGGCGTCCATCATGGACAGCAGCAACAAATGACCGCATCGAGTTTCTGGTCGAATATCAAAGTAGATAAAACATAACAGCAGCAACAATCACACAGAAGCATAAACTTAGAGCGATGATAAGAGTGAATGGAAACCCATCTCTGTCTTTTGGAGTGAACTCTGTTGATGATCCAGCCGCATCATCCAACAAAGGGATAAGGGAAGGTGGCACCAATTGGTCAACTTGCCTTGTATGAGTCACCCAAGCGGTGTAGGCCTCATCCCATGATGAGTATTTTTTATGCACAACACCTTTAAACTTGATGACCTGTTTGCTACATGAAGCCCAACTTTCATATATGCCTGGGTTCATCCCCACAAAGACAACGTAGTAATTCTTGTTTCCTGCCATTCCTATATGTCATACACATTGTAATTGAGTACAGGAAAACAAACAAACACAAGGTAGTAATAAAATTCAAAACATAATCCACCACATACATGAAAGTCATAGTTCAAATAATAATACATAAAACATACATGGGGAATCACAAATACGGTAGAATTTGAAGATAAAACACTAGTGCATGAAAAGAAAAACACATCAATAGTCCGCCCAAATTTGTTGCGCAATTTCATCTCGCCTAATAGACATCAATTGAAGATTTTGACGTGACATGTTGATAGGCTCAACCTCGCCTACATTACCAACATGTTCCTCGATGCCATTCCCGTTGTCCTCCTCATTTCCCTCCCAGTCATGTTCGTTATATCCATCGAAAAATTCATCTCTTCCACACCGCTCTATGATCCAATTGTGCACCACACAACATGCAGTAACGATTGTAGGTTGACGAGAACATGAGTACCTAGGCATACTTTTAAGTATTGGAAACCTTGCTTTCAAAACACCGAAACAACGTTCTATAACATTCCTCAACGATGAATGCTTGTAGTTAAACAGCTCTTGGGGCGACCGAAACACTGTATCAACTCCATTCCACTGGTCCCTATAGTACCTGCATCCTCGATAAGGAGCTAGATACCCGGGCATGTTTGTGTATCCAGAATCCACCACATAATATTTATCTACACGATAAGTCAATTTCATTAGTTTATTACTTTTTACTTTTTGGACAATGTATAAGTTAAAGTCATTAATTAATTGTAATGTTTACTCACTTAGTGGCGGGTGTGGGAAGTTGTAGGCTGGGTTCGACACTGCAGCCAAGAAAACACGTCCATCGTGGGCACTCCCTTCCCAACCGGGGTAAACGAAAGTGAACTTCATGTCAAATGAGCATACTGCCATCACATTTTGAGTTTTGATGGACTTCCTGCCACGAAATGCGATTTGCTTGGACGCCGGTATCCAAGCCTCAATGTGGGTTCCATCTATTGCGCCAATGCAATCCTATATTACCTTACATTAGTATCGGGTTGTGTTACATATCTCCAAACAGTACCTAATATATTTTTAAATGTAACTGAAAATTTTACCTTAAACCACGGGTAATATCTTCCGTCATTGAGAATTTGAGGAGGCGTGTCGTTAAGATTAGGTGGTCGGATTATGGACATACCAACATAACAAAGAGCACGACGCATAAGGTTGAAGTGTCTGTTTATGGTATCAAGGGAATGTTGGAATCGGTCAGCAGCAAGTCGCATCCGTCTGCTTTGTCCACATATGAACAAGAATATTGCCAATGATTCCTCTACAGATAGTCTCATATGATCCCAATTTAACTGACTCTTGTTCACCAACAATGCAACCAATGATTTAAAAGTCTGTTTGTCAACACGTAAAACATCTTTAATGGTTGTAGGGTGTTTTGTCATAAAAACTGAGTGTATGATTGACCAGTAAAAGGGGCTACTCGTTGAGGAATTCGCTCATCCTCCTCATCAGTTTCCTCCATATTTTCCAAAAAATCTAGGTCCATTAACTCGTCGTCGTCACTGCTAGAATCTTCGTGGTCCTGGTTTCCACTTGTCGACATGATAAATGGGGTACCTAACTGTTACAAGTCAGAAGATAAGTGTAAACAACTTCTTTTATATTAGTGGTGTTTAATGCAGCCCTATGTGTAGAAAACATGAATTGCATTGACCAAAATGGAGAACTTTTTGTAAATACTGCTGCTATACACTCTTACATTTAGCAATAATAGCATTTCAACGAAGGTAAAAAATAACCATCAACCCCACTACAGCAACTAGATATGCAACATTGCATTCTAAACCAATCTACTGAACTTAAAAGCATTATGGAAGGGGATAAATGTACAAATTGGAAACAGCAACAGCAGTGGTAGGAAGTCACACCCAATAGAATGATATCCAAGAAAAAGAAGTCATAAAAAAAAGAGCAGGGTAATATAGGAAAGCCAATTTCTCACATAGTTTCACTGAAATAGATGCATGCTCTCTGTACTGATTGTCCCAGTGATAGATTGATTCTAAAAAAGGGCTGGAATGAAGATCAAGTCCTAGACAAAAGCAGTGATAGACTGATTCTTTCAAGGGCTGGAATCAAGATGAAGTCCTAGACAAAAGCAGACCTCGACATATGAATAGACACTAGGTTGCACAGAAAAGTCACCTAAAATGTCCCACCATAAAAAAATCGTATGGGTTTAGGTATAACTGGTTGTTGTCCTATGAACCTCATACAAAGGTTTCCTTGGTTTATATTTTTTTCCCACAGAAGGAGAAAGCCATTTCCAGACCAGCAAGAATTAGCTCCATTTCCTTTGCAGCAGTATCTCCTAGGGGATATGTGAAGATGGCATGGGGGTTATGTGAAAAATTTATGAAAGAAAGCCTTGTAATCTCGGTCACTGCAGTTTGGATATTTTGGTTTAAAATTTAGGAGCCTTCAAAGAGTTTAGGAGCCTTCACTGTGGACAATGGCAGAGATAGCTAAGGACTGTTCACATAGTTCCAAAGAGTAAATCCAGTGAATATATTTGCGAACCTATCTCCATACTGCTTGTATGAATACGCTCAAATCAAACTTATACATGCAATCACCATTCAAGCAGAACCATCAACAGTAAGAGCATAATTACAATCATACGAGAAGGTTAATTTCATAACGAGTGAAATAGTTCCATAACAGCAAAAATAACGTACGATTGTTCCCTAACAACAACATAAATTAAATACAATTGTCTTGGAAAAGGTGAAATACCAACAGACATAGTTCATCATACTACAGAAATATGCACTTCAAACTCCAATTTCTAGTGTTTACGATAGACCCACGCCATCCTCTCATCCACATCTAGGGTGAGAAAAGACCACCGTGGCTGGTCAACAAGATGACTGTAAGCGTCAAGATATTTATCTTCACCGACAATGTGCTTTATACTTTTCAAGAAGGCATGGCATTCCTTCATTTCCAGATTATTTTGGGCACTTTGGTTTTGGGCCTTCAACTGATAGTATTCTCCCTTCATTTGCTGAGAGAACGCAAATTTTTCGTATGCTTCGTCTCGCCTTTCAAACTTTGTTGCCTTCGCGGTGCTTCCGCCACTACCATCCGATTTTCTTTTACCCATTGACATGTTGTCCTCCCTTTTTATGGGGTTTCCTTTTCCGTACATGACAACTTCCTCATCACGTGTGGGGGGCGGTTGTGTATTAGGACGTGCAAATGCTCCATTTGCCAATGAGCTAGAAAGGAGCTCGTCCAATTCCTCGAAGTGGTCAAGGCCTTGGTTACGGAATTTAACAGCCTTTGGATATGCCTACAAGGAAGTTATTGGGGGCACATTATTGTTATTGTATTCTTTCTAATGTTAAGGGATGAAGTTCAAAACAGTGAGCTCCTAAAGTTCACATACCTGGAGGTATGTTTGCCACACGTCATCCGTTGCTGTGACGGTTTGTGATGCCTCATCCCAATTGAACCCAGTCTAATCTTTCATATGCTTAAAGGCCTTATACTCTTTCTTAATGTGAGTAAACTTTTCTCGGATCTTAGGAATAGTGTACCCTATTCTCCCCGTCCTCACTCCTAGCTCCCTCAATATCTCATGCCATTGTAAGTCATTAAATTGTCGTGACTTTTTTGAGTTGGTCGCTTCCTCCCTCCTAGCCACCTCAACCATTATGTGAATGAATTTTTCCGTGTTCACATAACTCCACATGTCCAGGTCGTTTTGTGTGCGGTCCATTGTAGGCTTACATGTGGGAGAGAAGTTATTAGGATATATGAATTTACTGACCAAAAGTTATAATAGATTTAAGTGGTTGATGAAAAAGAAAGTGTATGACTGTAACATGTGCATGTACAAAGGGGATGCTAACAAGTAATAGTGCATGTACCAGTGGGATGTTGTTCTCGCCGATGACAGAGTTTGCCGAGGGAGTAGGAGATGGAGCCGAACGCTTCCTATTTTCTGAAAGTGGAGTAGTAGGCTCAAACTTTAGTGATGGGTGTTGACCTACAAATGAGAAACATTCACAAGGGCCAAATACCATCAGAACTTGCCACCAATGAAGGCAATAGGAGGAGTATAATCCACCACGGAACAGCCCCATAGTAGCAGAACATGACACCATACGGAAATCCATTACCAAAAAAAATGACACCCAATCCAATTTCTTACACAACAGTACGAAAATGCATGCTGGAGGACAACAAATATGCAAGCCACCATGGATTCAAAAAAAAAAAAAAGGATGTGCAATTTCCTAGTAAAAATCAAACCAAAAAGCATACAGTTATGAGTTAGGTACAGAATATAGATGATCAATGAATCAGCAAGGCTGGCCACAATTTTCTGTGACAAGGAATGGCCTATCATGGCATTTCTCGACTCCCATCGTCCAGATAAACTAGAACACCCCTATCCCCCTAACTGTGTATCACTGGCACAGATGAATCCAATTTGAATCCAAGAGCAGAGAGGATGCTTCTTTGGTAGAATTAATATATCTTTTGAAAGGCTACTTCCAGAACAAACAAACAAAAAAACACAGAAAAACAATTCTATGAGAACCGACTCAAACTTCGGGGAGTAGTGAAGTGCCCTAAAAGATCACTACCATATTTTTGTTATGCACCAAGGAGAAAGGAGAAAAAAGCTACCAGTTAGTACAAACAAAAAAATTGGGTCTCGAGAAATTGACCAAAGGCAAGTAGCTGAAGTCCTAATTCCACCCTTTTCCTTGGTTCTGCATCACTATACCAGATTATAAGGATCGTATAGATAAAAACAGCGTGAATGCAGCACTGCTCTGAGTGGGAATAGGACCCTAACTGTGAAAAAGACTAGGATACAAATTGAAAGTGCTTTTAATGATCCTTTATTTATTTATTTGCTAACCATCAAAGGTTGCACAAAGGCCAACCGATGCAACTTTGGGCAATGGTATTATCAATGTAGATGTGGTCAGCCAGTTGAATAGAGTTTGTACCTCAATACTAACCATCGGCATTCTAGAGGTAGCAGCAATTAATAGCAAGATTGTTGTCTTCTAAAGACTAGCCTAATCAAATATAGTTCCCAAGAGAACATGACATAATGATGTTGCAGCCAAATGATCAGATATTCGATTAAAAAAAAACCGCACTCCGCTCCGTAAAAAAATTACACGCAATCAGAGAGAGAGAGAGTTATGACTAAAATCCAAAACATATCAATCTTGTTCAAAGGACAAATGGATGCTAGTTGAGGAAATCCTCTCATGTTAATGAGTAAAGTACTAGCCGATAATGTTGAGCATCGTATGGGGAAAGTATTACAACACGATACACTTACAAAGGCACATATAAAGAACTCAATGTATTCATCAGTAGCATCTCCTTTTCCCTTATGATCATAATCCTTCACAGATTAACAAGACCTAAACATGCACTCCGATACAAAACATCTGAATACCAGATTTTCCATGTCTAGTCATTCCCTTTACTAAAAACCTACAAACGTGATTTTGTTGCTATGAAAAGAGGGAGAAAAATGATGAAACCAAAAGGTTCGTGACTTCAAAGACTGGAAATGTTCTCACAAACAAGTGTAGGTTTCTCATAAACAAGTACGTTTGTCACAAACATTTTCTCAAATAGTTGGTACGCATGTTTAAATCGGCGAGCGAAACAGAAAATGCAGCCCGTAAACGTTTCAAATAACTGACCAGTCTGGCCCCATGGGCTCATTAGTTGGTTGATCAAAAGCACGGGTTGAGTTGACCCAAGGTTGCCTTTGGGCATTATCTCCCGATCGAAAAACATAAATGGTTGGCCTTGGATTGGGCATAAAAGTGGACCAGAATTGTCTTCGGAAAAAAGTATTCTTTGTTTAGCAGATATCTAAAGCAAAGATGGAGCTAATCAAGAAGGGTATGGGCCGAATTACCTCTACCTCTTCGAACCTTGGTAGAACGAAGGATCCATTTACCGCACCTCACACCGTTTTTGGAGGGGTCCTCTGTTGTGGTTGTGTCGAGAGACTGTGAGGGTTGATTTGGGTGGATCTTCCCTTTGGGCATTCTCTGATTATAAAGCCCAGATTAGGGTCTTCCCTTCAACAGTAACTGTTCGAATAGGTCAAGATCACAGGCCTAGGGTTTCAAATCTCTGTGGTTCCAAATTGAATACACCACAGTATGATAAGACTGGATAGAGAGAGAGAGGACCTAGGCGCTGTAAGATTCGGTGTTTGTGTGAGGGAGAGGGAAGGAGAGGGAGAGAGAGATTTGAGTTCGGCGAGAGACAGAGATGGAGAGATGCGAAAGAGAGACAAAGAGACAGTTTGGTGAGAGAGAGAGTCTGTCTCAGCACGTTACTTCTTCTGTTAAGAGAGAGAGAGAGGGAGCAGCTTTACACAGGTTGACGATGGGAACCTAACTTTACACAGGTCCCGATATCAATACTGGATATGTTTTTATTCCCGGGGATAAAACCGAACAAGAGTTTTGGATTTGGTTCCTAACACGGGATTGTATCCACCTAACCGAACAAGGGATTAAGCAACTCTTATTGCAAAAACCACAATATGTTAAACCAGTAGTAAATCTTAATATAGATCGAATAAATAAAACTCACAAAAAGTTACTTTACAAGACCTAAAATAGGAAGTGAATCTTATTAAAAAGGAGATACTACCAAATTAAAGGAATCTAATAAAAAATTAGAATTGGATAAAAGTCTTGTCAAAATCCATAAAATTGATCAGTTGTCTGATCATCAAGATGAAGATACTGACTATCAAGATTACCAAAAATGGTATGCTAAAGTCAAATTAATAATAAATGATTATAGCTGCTGGGCTAACATTAATAACTGTGAGCACTTCGTTTTTGACTTGGATTTTGAAGGTCTAGAAGAACTTGGTGTTGGGCTTCCAAGCCTGATGGTGGAAAATGTAGGTGAGCTTGGTTGTGGAGGAATTGTTGCCTGTTTACTTGGTTGAATTTGTGCAACTTGAGTTGGAACCTTGACTGGGAACTCTTCTTTGACTTGATCAATGATCCGTTGATATTTGAACGAATCCCACCATTTTACCAGATATTGGCGAGTAACTGTTTTACTGATGATATTATACCGCCATTTGAAAATCCACGGAACTTTGTATTTTGCCATGAACAGTAAGAGGGCGGGAAACTGACTAGTTTGGCTGTTTACTTGATACATGGAGGAAAAGTAATTGACTTGATCCGTAAGCTCAAGTGGTAAGAGGTCAGGAATGGCACCATTCTGATTCCACCATTGATAGAACCAAGATGGAATTACAGATTTGAACTTATGGTCAAATGAAAAGAACCAAGAATGGGTAAAAGATTCATTTTCATGAAGGATGACCTTAAACCATGAATCAATATAATCGTAATAATTATACTGAATCGAATGATTAGGAAGGTCTCTGAGTAGAGATGGATGTCCCCATTCATCCAAGCTGACAATGTTATGAATATAGAGAGAATGGTAAATGACTTTACTTGGATTGACTTTATCTGTAATGGGTTTTATTACTATGGATTTGTGATGTAGAAATCAATTAAAATTCTTAGTACGTGCTTTCTTACTAAAAAATAATAATTTTTAACATATTAACATATTAAGAATATTCTTAATATGTGCAAGCACAGACACAGTCTGTATACATCTATGTATAGAATATGTTAATATTCTTAAACAAGTTTCTTATTTTGGACTCACAAGAATAAATTATACAGACACAGTCTGTGCTTACGCCCCTTGTGTTAATGTGGGCACACGCCCCTGAAAATTCTATTTTTCTGAAATAAAATCGGGTGCGCCCTTTTTGGAAAGCGCGGCGAAACGCTACAATTCAGAGTCACCACTCGGGTTTTGCGGAATGCACCCAAGGAACCGAACTTTAAACGTTTGCTACGTTTTTTATTTGAAAAAGGCTTGTAGACTGGACCGCCATCACCTTCGATATCTGAGGTTCGAGAGCCAGGTTACGAGAGGGGAAGGGTTTTATGGCACCCCTCTCACCCAATCTGGAGATCGGTCTCTACTCGGGCATTTTGTAAAATGTTTGCGTTTTTCTCTCATTGATCATTTTTTAGCCAATTAGGGCGGGGGAACAGTTAAAGGGGATTAAAACTGTGACAAGTTGCATTTATGTGACAAAATATGATGAATGTTTGATCTAAACAAATATAACAGATTGAGAGCGAGCACCTGTGAGTGTTCAAACAAACTGGAGTACGCTGATGCGAAGTGAGGCGCGCAGGAACAAACCTGTATGCACTGGCCACGCCACTGCATATAGAGATAACCTGCGCACTCCACCCCACTACTGGCGTGCGCCGGTAGGTCTAAACCTACAACTTCTGCTCTCAACTCTCTGGGCTCTGGAAAGGACCAGTGCACACTCAGGACAAACCACGCAGTTTATAAAGTAAATATTAAATAGTTATAGACAAATAAAATGGCTTTGAGCCATAAGAATAGACAGAACACCCCATAAACAGTGTGGGGAAGTAAACAAAGGCCGAGATCTAACTACCACGCAAGGGCCAAGCCACTGGATCGTGATCTAACTGTCGTACGCCAGTAATAGGAGGCCGTACACCAGTTATGACTCTTGTCCAGTGCTTTGGCTTTGCATCATCTGGGCTCGGGATCATGACCAGAAGGATCCCAGAGGCCTTCTAAAGCTGAAACAACAGACAAACAGTTACACAGTTCTAAATACAGAAAGCTATAAACTGGTTATTTGCATACAGTAAGGTGATAAAATGGAAAGAACACAGAAAATAGCTGATCAGCAATCCCCACGCCAGTGTTGCACATACTGCCATTACTGGCGTACGGCTTGATACGACTGGCGTGCGTCACTAACAGTTATGCACGACCTTTGAAACTTTGCTAGCTTTAGGGCTAGGACTGGGATTGATTACCAGCCTTGACCCTGCCAGGCCCCCTCAGGAGTCAGAACAGAAAGCTACAAAAGTTGGTATACCTTTGGCTTTGAGGTTGATGGTGTGTTTTGAGCTTGAACTTGGGGTTGGATGGATGGATGATGAATAAAAGGGGTGCAAAGGGAGTATGAGAGGCTTCTTGCTTACTCTTCCTAGTGACAAGAGAAGAGAGAGAGCAAGAAACCAAAGAAATAGAAAGAGAAAGAGACTAGGAGTCTTAATGAGAGTAACCCCTTGCATATAAATGCAAGGGAGGTATTTATAGAGGTTGGAATGACTGAGAGAGGGCAGTCATCGGTTGAGTTAAGGGCTGGTTGAGTTAAGATGGAAGTCTCCCATGCATTAAATACATGAGACAAGTTGATAGAAGTTGTAGGAGAGAGAGGAAAGCAGCACTGCACGTTTGCAATCATCAGGAGACTGTGCATGTACTGGGGTGGTCGCAAAAGTCTCGTGCACGTGGTTGAATAGAGTTGATTTGATGGGCTTTGACTGACGTACGCGAGCCCTCTACGTGCGTGCGCCAGTGGCAACTGGGTCAACAGTCAATGACTGACACGTGGCAGTTTACCAGTGCACGCCAGCACAGTACCGGCGTATGCAAGTAGGGTTTTGCTGAGGCCATTTGGTTCTAGCTCGAAGGATTTAAAAAGGAGTTCGAAAGGGTTTGGATGAGGTTCGGAACGCTCAAAGCTCAAACACACTAACAATCTTGAGATATTCTTGACCTTAATCATCATTGGGGAATCAAAGACCGTAAGTAAACTAATCTGGGCAGCTCAGAATAGGGTGTCTACAATTTCAGGCCGGTCCTTCCTGCCTTCAATTTGTCTCGTCCAGTCCTGGTGCACAAAACACACACAATAACTTTCCCACCAAGTCCTCTCCCCACGCACACGAAACAAATAGAGAGTTTTGAGTTTTCTGACTCCTGCTCCTATCCTTGTAGTACAATGACTCTCTCTCTCTCTCTCTACCTTCTCTCTCCTCTCTTACTCTTCCATGATTCCATCACTCACTTCTCTCTCCTCTCCCTCTTTCTCTCTTTTATTTTTGATATATTACTAAAATGTTTATAACTCTTGTTGAACACATCTTTTTTTTTTTTTACAAAAAATTATATTTTTGAATTCTACTTGTAGAGATCTACTAAATGAGATCAATATTGAACATAAAATTATGTAAAACAAAAATCTTTTTAGTTTACACATCTTTTTTGTTTATAATTCTTGTTGAGATTGTTAATTAACATTATTAACAGTGTTAATTAACGCTATTAACAGTGTTAATTTTTGTATAAATTCATAATTAACAATAAAATATCACAATTAATAGTGTAAGATCAATAATTAACAATGTTATTTTTTTATATCTAAATTCACAATTAATTATATTAATTTTTTTCAAACAAAAAATTATAAAATTTAGCATGAAAAATAAAAAAATAGAAGCCTACACCCCAAAAAATATTTTTTTTCGAAACATAATTTCAAATTTAATATGGAGCTTGTTTTATAGATGTCGTCGAGTAGATTTCAAAAATATTTTTTTCTTCAAAATCGGATATGTAAAATAAAAGTTATACTCATTTAAAATTCTTATAAGATTTAAGAGAGAGAGAGAGTGTGAGTAAGGAGAGAAACAGATAGAAGCATAGAGAGAGAGAGCGCTACCAGTGTACTTCTAATAGGAGTGCTAGCTGTCATGCGCACGTGGAAATTTTTAATGGAGGATTTATTGGGACATGGAAATTTTATTCCTTTCCACAAGTCATGAACTAAAAAATATAAGACCGGCCCAGCACTATCACTTATTTCTAAGGAGGTTGTTAAGTTTGATTATAACATTGTGAGCCATATTTTGCACCAATATTGTTAACTTTAAAATTATTTTATATTTTACTATAGCATTATAGAAACTCTAATAAAAATGTGTTGTGTAGCGCCTTTTTTTATCGACATGTTATGCCTTACGGCACGGGTAAACGGCACGGACAATCACTAGCTTAAATAATCTGATGGAGATACTCTGAAAATTCTGATGCCCAGGACCTAGATTATTGGGCCCGTTGGCCCATTGGACGAAAAACGAATCAGCGCATCAGCACAACTAGGGCTAGCAATTGCACTGTATACTACGGCTGCTATCACACCATTGATCTAAATCGTGCCGTCCAATTCTTTCACAGAAAACACTATAAATACAAACCTAGGGTTTCACAGAACTACTCCTGCGGCACCTCTGCGCGTGAACTACTCCTGCGGCACGTCTGCGCGTTTCTTCCATCTCTCTCTCTCTCTCTCTCTCTCTCTCTCCGCTCAGATTGGAGGTAACATCTTTCAATGTTTTCTGATGTCTAATCGAATTTATACCTTTTGGCTGCCGTCAAAGCGGAGGGAAAGGGAGCCTTCTTTGGTTTCTGTTCCATGGGTTTATGGTTGTCCTTGATTTTTAATCTGATGTTAGTTTTTATTTTTTGTCCTAAAAATCGATCTGTGCTTCTACTAGTACAAGTTTAGTTGAAATTTATCTAATTTCCTTGCATACAAATGTAAATATCTTGTTATTCGTTTATGTTAATTTGTTTTTGTGCATTTTCTCAGCTGCCAAGCAGAGAGAACACTTTGAGGATTAGTGTCTGCTTACGTTAATCTATAGTTTTAGCCGTCTAATTATATTGTATGGGAGTTTAGCGTGTGTATAGCTCCAATGATAGGTTTCTTCTTTCAATAGATGAATGTTAGTACCGCATTTATGCCTTACGTATCCCTACAGATACACATATGTACCTGCTTAATTGACGGATCTGTAGCATTTTCAATATCACGCATTTTTTGGTTTTGAATTTAATCCTTAATTATCTTGTTTTTTGTTTGCTATTTATTGCCTGTATGTGCATATGCTGATATTTTATTGTGAAGTATGTAAATGTTCATTGTAATTGATTGGCCTATTTGTATCGATCATTTCAAACTTATATTTGGCTGTGGAATTATGCCTGCTTATTTTGTCTTTTCTTGAAATTTGACATTTTGTCAGTATTTCCTCCTTTTCAAGCTTCTTTAGTGATATGTATAAGATTTCAAAGATTGTATTGAGTGCTCTGACTGTGGTAGATATGTTGATGTTGCCCCTTTCCATGACAGTGTAAGCTGTCTCCCAAATCTATCTCGTAATCAAGGCTGGAATCTCAAAAGGGCTCTTTTACCAATACCTAGTTTGGGTACTTGGGAAGAAATACCAATGAGCTTGAGAATTGGCATAATTTATGCCATAGGCCTTTGGTAAGGGAGCGTTTATACTTGTTCTCTGGAACTGTTGGTAATATCTGTATTTGCTGGTCAAAGAGTATATCTTATTTTTTCGGTGTACTAAATTTTCTTATTTGTGAATAGTGTTTTTCATTTATTTATTTATTTATTTGCATTTTTACCCATCAAATCAAATTTAAAGCCAACTCTAATTCCTTATTTGTGATGATTTGCAATTTTTGTTTTATGGTTATATAAGAGAATAATTATAATGGTGCGTGTAGGTGTGTAATATTTTTAGCCCAGTTTGGTGATTAAGATTTTAAGACTTTTACTTTTGTGTTTGAGTATCATTTGTTTCAGCGCCTGGGTGAAGCCTTTTACTCTTTCTCAAACCAGATACGTAATAATTCTACGATGGTGGCACAATAGTATGCTGTAATGTTCATATTATGTCTTGACACTTATTATAGTAGGGGGGCCTTGGAATCTCCCATTCCTTTAGGTAGCTGGAGACATATTTTGTGTTTGCCTGTTAGTTTATTTACTTATTCTTTGTGCAAGGCGGTTTTATTAGTAACAACTTTATGAGTTTTGCAGATAAATTGCAAGAAAAGCAGCATGTCTCATCGTAAGTTTGAGCACCCAAGACATGGCTCCTTGGGATTTCTTCCAAGGAAAAGGGCTGCTCGCCACCGTGGGAAAGGTTTTTATTTTCCTTGTACTCTTTGACTTGCTTCAGTTGGTGTTTCTGTTTTATCTAAGTTAAACTAGTATGCACAGAGGCATATGGTCTGTATCACCCCTTTAGTAGAGTTTAACATTTGAGGCCTAAGTACTAGATAGTCTAGATGTTATTTTGATTTTGTTGCAAGTCCTTCCTCTATGTCTTTCCCTGAATTGCAATAGATTACTTACTGAAGTGGTGGATTGACTATATTACACTTGTTAGGGTCTTCCTCTTGGTAACATGTGAAAGGGTCAGGGGTGGATACTCACCATGCCGGTACTTAAAGTTCTTAGGCCCATAGCTAACCCTTAAATTGGGCCCAAAAGAATTGGGACTCCAATGACATTTGCATAGAATACACATCTGAAAGACAAAATTAAGCTGCTGAAGCCAAAATAGGCAGCACATTGGGTAAAAAAAACTTGCTGGAATTTTTTTGAAAAAGGTTAAAGTTGGTGGCATAATCACTCACTAAATTTCTGTTCTTCCTAGGAAAAAAAATACCACAAACAAAAGAAAAGGAGAAAGAGAAAGGGGGCCTGGGAAGATGTGGATACAGAAGTAACTGAAGGGTTTGTGTTTTCATAATTCTGATGTACTAATACTACGAATATCTTGAATCTTATTGGGAATCGTTGTGTGCCTAAGGATTGTTGATTTTGACATGTTATTGTAATGACTAATGAATTCAATTAAGCTCTATAATGGGGGTTAATCTATCCGATTCCTTTTCGTATTGGATCTCAGTTTTTTCTTGTGTATTGAAATATATGAAGGTGCCTTCAGTTCCTGACTTTTGCCCAATTGGTTGTTAATGCAGTGAAGTGCTTCCCCAAAGATGACCCATCAAAGCCCTGCAGGTTGACTGCATTCATGGGATACAAGGCTGGGATGACACATATTGTTAGAGAAGTTGAAAAGCCTGGATCAAGTGAGTTTATTGTGGGCAGTGATCATTTCATTGTTGACTAACCTGTTTTTGCGCAAGGGGGAAAGGATGGATCTATGTTTGTATGCTCCATGGGCTTCCCATTTGTAAACTTTCATGGCATGGATGCCCCCCTTCTCATACTTTCCTTATCCCCTCCTATAGCTATTAGGTGGGTAAGATGGGGGGAAGTATTTGTATGTCAATGATTTCCTAGGAGATAACCAGCATTAAAGTTTGAAGTTCGTGCTTATGTGGTTTCCTTTTCTTACTTGATTCCTTTTCGTACTTGACACATCTATGCCTGTATTTCCATATTCTCTCATGGCATTAGGTTTTTCATTATAAGTTCATCATGAACTTGCATGAGGGGACCGTGGTCTGTAGAATAAATCACTTCAATCTCATTCACTTTAAGTGATGAAGTAGTTATGGTCCTATCACTCGCATGGAAGGAAATACAATGTGCAGGATTCTATTTTTCATTTGGTTTGTATATTGTTTGTGTAACTGATGAAGTCCCTTTCGTGCAGAGCTTCACAAAAAGGAAACTTGTGAAGCTGTGACGATTGTTGAAACTCCACCAATGGTGGTTGTTGGGGTTGTTGGTTATATCAAAACACCTCGTGGACTCCGCTCTCTTAATACTGTTTGGGCCCAGCATCTCAGTGAGGAGGTTAAGAGGAGATTCTACAAGAATTGGTGCAAGTCTAAGAAAAAGGCTTTCACTAAGTATTCCAAGAAGTATGAAACCGATGAAGGGAAAAAGGACATTCAGGCTCAGTTTGAGAAAATGAAGAAGTACTGTAATGTGATACGTGTTTTGGCTCATACCCAGGTATTTCACTTTTCATGGTCTGTGCTTTTTCAGCAGGATGTAAGATTAACTCTAGTGTCTTGTGTGGAGTTTAGTTGCATGATCTTGCTACAGGGCCCTCGCTTCAAACCACCTTATGTGGAGTTTTGGCAATATCTTGCTCCCAATGAGGATAGGTCCAGCGGTCTTAAACAAAAAGGAAACTTTTTGGACAGTCTTTTATGTGATACTTGCACAACAATTGTTCAAATAGTCAAAGAAATGACTTGCAATTTGCTCTATATATCAATAGTTCAAGGTATATAGCACAGCTAAGTAGAAAGATCAATATCCTTTAGATTATATTGTTTTTTCGTAGAAGAATGTAATAGGCTCCATAGGTGCTCATAATCTTAGACTCTGATATGTCCTTATCCGCTCACACGTCATGCAACTATGGTGTGGAGTCTCTGGACCTTAGCATGTACACAACCTGCTTCTACTGGTCTTTAGATCTGGATGTCGTGATGCATAGTGGTGTATAGTTAGGTTCAACTTCTACTTCCTGAATAATTTCATTTTTCTCGGACTATTCAACCATTTCCTTTCACTTCCCATACGATTTCATAGATGAGGTGGTAATTTTTGTTTTGGTTTTAGATTCGAAAGATGAAGGGTCTTAAGCAGAAGAAGGCCCACCTGATGGAGATTCAGATCAACGGTGGTGATGTTGCTGAAAAGGTTGATTATGCTTACAGCTTTTTTGAAAAGCAGGTTCCTGTGGATGCTGTGTTCCAGAAAGATGAGATGATTGATATTATTGGGGTTACCAAGGGTAAAGGTTACGAGGGTGTGGTGACGAGGTGGGGGGTAACCCGCCTCCCCCGCAAGACCCACCGTGGGCTCCGCAAGGTTGCATGTATTGGTGCCTGGCATCCTGCTAGGGTGTCATTTACTGTTGCTAGGGCTGGGCAGAATGGCTACCATCATCGAACGGAGATGAACAAGAAGATCTATAAGCTTGGCAAGATTGGTCTGGAGTCTCATTCTGCCATGACCGAATTTGACAGGTCAGAAGCTCTTCTTTATAAGGCTCTTCTCCCTCTTATTATCAGTTTTTGGCTTTTGACAGTATGTAGTTTTTTTCCGTGATTCCTATTTTGAAATTCAAAATATTAAGCTAGTTGAAATCCTGAAAGATGTTTCCGATTTCTTGAAAGCAATCTTGGCTATGTTTACACATCATATTATCTCCAATGACCTTTCAGATGCTAGCGAGGTACAAACGATTTGGAGCTACCCTGAATGTTTTGAGAATCAATTTGGTCTTATCATTGACATAAGACCTGACAGTTTACATATATAGTAGTTCGAACTTCAAAGTTTCGTCAAGGTTCTTTAGGAGTTCTTATTGATATTGATTTTAGTCGGGCCGTCTATATTGTTTTTTTCCCTGTTAATTTTCAGGACTGAGAAGGATATAACACCAATGGGAGGATTTCCACACTACGGTGTGGTGAAGGATGATTTCCTGATGATAAAGGGTTGCTGTGTGGGACCAAAGAAGCGTGTTGTGTCCTTGAGGCAGTCCCTGATTGCACAGACATCTAGGGTTGCGATGGAGACTATCAATCTCAAGTTCGTCGATTCCTCTTCTAAGTTTGGACATGGTCGCTTCCAGACATCAGGTGAGAAGGGCAAGTTCTATGGACGGCTCAAAGCTTAACCACCAGGGTTACAAAAACCTATTGCGATAGTGTGCAACTTTAAATTTGTGAGGGGCCTCGTCAGTGATAATTATATCTGATTTTTCGTATTTTCAACTAGCTTTTTTTGTGGGATTTATATTAACCGGCAATTTTGGCTTGATGCATGCTATAATAATAAGATTAGACCAATATTTTGAATCTGATTTACAAAGACTACTTGGGATGTTCACTGTACTGTTGCTGAGCTTTTGTAAGGAAGTAGATGGGACTTTGATTTAGCCGATTCCAATTGTTTGGGATAACTCTATTTGATATGCCCTTTCAAGGCAGATATCCCCTCGTTGAATTAGACATTGGTGTTCCAATGTGGGACATAGTTTTGCGGTGTCGGTGTTTTCAAGTGCCATGTTTGAGTTGGCTGTCTCTTTCTGTGCGAAACAATTTTTACTGGTGATAAGATTTGTTGCTTCATACTTTAAGCTAAAAGTTGGCCGTTTGTTTTGCCCTTGTGATCAGTTGCATCCATTTGTTGACGAACGAATATCACAAATTTCCACACAAGAAGTTGCATCAGAAGGTTGGTAAATGAAATGTCACGAATTTGAGTTCAAATTTCTCACCTTCTCTTCTTCCTACGTGAGTGCATGTTGCACAGAAATTGTTTTATTCATGTGAAAAGCTATTTGTGACCAGAGATGGTGGTATTCCAGGCCTATCTTCTGTCTGCACCATGATATGTTCATGAAAGGGTAGCTTGAAATCTATAAAAAAAATTGGCTAAATTCAGGAGGTTTCCAAACAAACAAGACTGTTTTGAAAGCAGTCACAAGCGACTTATTCCGAGACTAAAAGGGAAAAAGGGACGTGTTTTGATAATTAATATCTGTCAAGGACAAGCTAAGAACATTTGTTAATGCTGAAAATGTCCTTGGCGAGTATTAATTATCAAAACACGTATTTGGCCAAACTAAAAATATACTTGTGATTTTGTTGAAAACACTTCACCCCCTGCAAACGAACCGAATTGAGTCGAGTTGTAGAATGTTCAGATTTGTTTGTTAAGTTTTAAAGTGAGCTCGAGCACATTGTTAACGTTTGTTGGTTAAGTTTTTAAGCAAACTTTTGCTGCCCAGTGAAAATTTAGGGAAAAATTCAAAAAAACCCTTAAACTTTGAACCCAATGTCAAATAGGCACCTGAACTTAAATAAATTTCAATTGAACACCTGAACTTTCATTCCGTTATTCAATTTATCCCCTGCCGTCTCAATCTGTGACTTTCCTAACGGCAACCGCTGATCTGGACACTAACAGACAAAACAAAACGTTAGAGGGAGAAATTGGAGAGAAACAACAGTGATCTGGCACCTTTTTAAGGCCCGGTTCGGCTAAATAAGCCCACTGGTTTGTTTTTTGCCTTTATTCAATTTTTTTTGTATTTTTATGTCTTATTCTCTTTACAATTCAAAAATAATTTTTACAAAAAATTCTCTCTAGATTCTCCATACTTCCAACATTTCACTCTCTATCTCTCTTCACTTATTATCCCTACTATTTTTCAAAAAAAATTTCAAACACCAATCCAAACATAGCCAATTTTTCGTTATTTTTTTGGGGATTATTGCATCGTCATGACAAGAGGAATCTAAAAAGTAACAAATTACGATCGAAACCTAATTTTTTTGAATAAAGACAAAAATAAGCCAATAAGCCAATTTTTTCGTCTTTATTAAAAAAATGGATTTCGATCATAATTTTTTACTTTTTAGATTCCTCTCGTTATGACGATGCAATAATCCCCCAAAAAAATGACGAAAAACTAACAAATATGAATTTTTTTTTGAATAAGGACAAAAAGTAAGCCAATAGGCTTATTTAGCCGAATGGGGCCTTAAAAAGGTGCCAGATCACTATTGTTTCCCTCCAATTTCTCCCTCTAATGTTTTGTTCTGTCTGTTAGTGTCCAGCTCAGCGGTTGCCGTTAGGAAAGTCACGGATTGAGACGGCAGGGGGTAAATTGAATAACGGAGTGAAAGTTCAGGTGTTCAATTGAAGTTTATTTAAGTTCAGGTGCCTATTTGACATTGGGTTCAAAGTTTAGGGGTTTTTTTGAATTTTTCCCGAAAATTTAATGAGCCAAGCTTAAGTCAAGCTTGGGTTTGAATTGAAATTGAATTTGTTCATGAGTCTTAATGAGTCAAAAATATTAGATATTAATGCTCCATAGGTCTACAACTGTAATTTTTATTTTATTTTGTACATAAATAGGTTCACACATATATAAAAGGCTTAATTTCAAGGATAAAAAACTCATCAACCTCCCCTTAACTTTCATTTTCCATCAACTCCACTCCCTTCGTTCACTTCTGTTAAAATTTTGGACAGAAATGAATGAAAAGACTAAAGCAACTTTCTTGGAAACATATAAGTTTGAAACTTATTTCAGTTTTTTTTTTACTTTTGCACCTTTTTGTTTAAGCTTTCCTACGTAATTTAATTTTAGGGGTTAGTCTTGACGAGATGAATCATAAAAGTATAAAAATATGAATCGATGTTGAAAAAATTCAAATAAAATAGCATTTAAGCTCCAAAAGATAGTGTTTTGATGGAGTACTCTTCTTTTTTTCTTTTTCTTTTTTTTTTTGTCTTTAGTGATTTTTTTTTTTGCTTTTGGTCATAACTTTGTACTTTTTAGACTTCTCTCGTCGAGACGGATGATTAATCCCAAAAAAATCATGCGAATCTAACAAAAATTCAGAAAAGACAAACAAAACATACAAAACGAATAAATAAGTTAAGTTTAGAAGAACTCAGCCTAAGTTACCCCTTGTTATGTTAAAATTAGGTTTTGGACTTGGAAAAAATTTCAATGCGATCTCTTCTCTTCCTCACCTCTTTTCTCACATCACAACACCTACAATATTCGTCCATCATCTCTCTGTGTGTGTGTGTGATACTGTTACGGCCTAGAAATTTTATTTATCTTATTAATTATTTTGGCCATTTATTAATTGGGAGTTTTATGGTGTGGGTCCTAATTAGCAATTTTCTTTTCTGCACAATATAGTTACTATGTGTGTTATTATTAGTTTGAGGGTATAAGTATAATTATTAATTACAGTAGTGAGTCTATTTTAGTTGGTTACGTTAATTAACTTGTCAGCTACAAATTAGGGGTATTACGTTAGTGGGTAGTTTTATAATATTACTCGTTAAGCGATATTTTAACGGAGTAGGGTTTTTATTTGGAGAGAACGTCTGAGATAAAAAGTTTGAGAGAACTTTGTGTGAGAAAAGCAGAAGCCGCAGGGACATTTGAGTTCGACTGGTTCGTGATCGGGTAAGAGATTTTTGATCCCTTTATTCCTGTCCCTTTTTCTATTCTTTGTCGTCCATGGATTTGGGGTAAGGCTTGACTTTTGAAAGGTATAAGACAATGGTATTATTGTGAGGTTAATTGGGTTGTTTGCCGTTCCTAATTATTCTTTGTCGTTCATGGGTTTGGCACCAATGGTTTTCCTTCTAATCCTATTTGACTTATTGGAGTAGTGGTGGATGTTGTGGGAGATGTGGGTGTGAGCAGGTGTCAAGATTTGTGCTTAGGGTGATGGTGATGTGTGGTGGTTCGGGTGATTTGAATTGCACATGGAATTGGAGGCATGAGTTGGATTTTGGATTTTTGGTGGCTACTGGTGGTAGTAATTAGGATTAGGTTAGGTTTATTTTAATAGGAATTGGTATTATGTATCTACTCAGTGTGTATTAGCATAGTTAGTCATTTCGTGCTTTGCTCTTTGTTCAGGTTAGCGTTCTTTTTGCACGTTCGATTGCATTACTTTTGGACCCAGGTGAGTGGTTAAGCATGTTACGTATTTTCGAACTTCCCCGTGTCCCTTAAATTGTTGTTTTGGAAAATTTATTATTAAAATTGGAAACACATATTGTTTGTATTTGATTATATTAAATTGGCATGCGGTATCGGTGAAACCATTTGTTGATCGAATAATCTTTTGGTGAGAACTGTGTGGATATCGAATGGGAACATATTTTGGAAGTTCATGGAAATTAATCCTCTGTGTGCGGGTAACTCTGGCCATTAGGGAAGAGACCGGATTAGGCCGGTGATCCTAATGCTCAACGATTGTTATTGACCGGATCATTCTTAGGGAAAAGTTCCATGGGCTACATACTCGTGGTGACTCTAAGTTTCGATATTGGATCCAATTTTTGAGAGATATATTCACTGGCACTTGGTACTATTTGGTATTGGTTGTGGTTCCCCATTGTTGTTGGAGATTGTATTGAGATCACCATTAAGATTTATTGGATGAATTGATTATTTTATTGTTCACCTGTATGCCAAATTTATGTTGACATGGTAAATTATTTTGATCCCTGTTTTAGAACTGTATTTAATATACATGTTTTGCCATTCACTGAGCTCGTCAGCTGACAAATTTATTCAAACTTCTTTTTCAGGCAAGTCAGGGAGTTAGGCAAGGACTCTGCTGGCATCTCAGGGATTTCTTGTGTTGACCCCCTTAGGGTGTCTCATCTTAGTTTTATTTTAATAATCACTTTCGCATTCGAAACATTTGTCAGATAACGGATTCTTTTTATTATTGTTTGATCACTGAATATTGTTGATTCATGAGATGGTTGTGCCCCATGTTTATGATGAGACATATTTGGCTTTGGATTTGATTAATAACGAAAAGCGATCGTTTGTATTTTGGTTATTTAATTTATTTAGGTTTTGTGTTCCATGGATTAGCCTTATGGATCACGGCTGGTCACTTCTCATTTTTGGGGTGTGACAATTGTGGTATTAGAGCTTCAGTTTTTTAAAAAAAATTCTTTTGCATTCATTTTGAATCATGTTCATTTAGTGGAGATCCGAGTCCCCAGAGTCCTACTGCCATTTGTAAGAACTTTTGTTGTTTGATGTGCATTGGTATCGCATAGTATTATGGAGATAGTATTCATTCGGTGGGAACATTATTTTCTATAGACTTTGGATAGGGTATTGGAGGAGAATGTGGCATATGTGATTCTATTCGTTAATTGGATCGTCACCCTTATTTTACAAGTACGTTGGTGACATAATGTAGTTGGAGTATGATATTATTGAATATGAAGAATTAGTACTATTGGTTACACTTGGAGGTTGACTTAAGAATATAATTTATAGGATTGCTTCAATTTGTTATTGAGGATGGGCTAGTTTATTAGTGTGAGGGTATGCCAAGAGTTTCTTACTTGTAATACTTAGTACATCCCGAATAGTCTTGAATTGTTGTTGTTTGATCAATCCTTCGTTCCTATGGTTGAGATCCTAGTAGAGATTTGGTTTTGTTCTATTAGGAGAGGTCAATTTTTATGCTTGTCTGAGGAACTACCCCATGAATTCCTTGATGGTTATTAGATGAATACGCTATGAACTCGTTGATGATTAGGATTCCTGTGTTTCGTAGTTTCAATCCGAATAAATAAAAAAAAAAACCTCAGACGACCAAGTGGATATAAAGTGGGAGTAGTTGATCATTGAAAGTGGATTTTTCTAAATGTAGTAGTAGCTGTTCGGTTTTGAGAATTTGACAGTAGATAGATAGGCTTTGGCAATGGTATGATCGCTTGATTGGTATTGGCATGCATTGGGCTATGGTTGTATCAGCATGTGAGTGCTTTGGTTGGTTTGAGTCTATGGAAAAGGATTGTTACAATATGATTGGTGATTAGACAATGAGGTTATGGAGTGCACTGGTGGTGCTTGAAATTTTAATGCATTACGGTATTGCTATTGTGGAATTATGGGAAGTTTAGGAAAGAGAAAATTTGTGTGGCTAAACTTATGTGATTAGAGTTGTTATCGTGCCATTGAAGTAACTATGAAGTATTACCGACTTGATTATTAGTAGTTGTGGGGTTTTTATTTGCTGTAAAAGGTTAAAACTCTTATTTACCCTTACTTTTGGAGTTGATTTAGACAGGTGATTTTGTATGACACACACACACACACACACAAAATTGCTAGATTCTATGGTGTTAGATTTTGGGTTAGTGCACAGAGTTGGTCTTCAAGATGAGAGGTGGGTTTTAGAAATTTGAGGAGTGATGTGTATTTTATGTTCTTTTAGGAAGTGAGACTAGGGGCTAGTTAGTTCAATTATTAGCTTTGAAGTCCTCATTGAGTTTGGGTAATTGATAAAGGATATGATTACACTTCAGCAATATTATTGGTAGCCGTTTTGAACTTTGGTTGAGGTGATAAGATTAGATCGCATTTATTAAATACTTAAGGTCTTGTCACCGTAGTTGATTTTGTAGAATAGACTATGAAGTATGAAAGTCTTGTTGTTACCTAAAATTTTAATCCGGATTTGATAATTTGGGTGGACTCCCGTGAAGATTTATTTGAGAATGGTTCAATGAAGCTGTTTGGACGGCATGGTCACCATAGGACTTGTGATACTTTGGTAAATATTAATGTCTTTGAGGGTTAAGAAGTTGGATAGTAGAAATTTTGATTTTTGAGGTTGTATGGATCATAGTAATCAATTGTAGATGTCGAATACATAGAACTTGGCTTACTTGGTTTGGGCTGAAATTGTTTTGATTCTTTCCATGACTACTGGCTATTTATCTTCTCTGTTGTTTCCGGACAATCATTTTAGGTGAAGCTAGAATGTAATTTCAGGGATAATCTTGTCGATTTGTCGTTGGTTCGTAGTTGAGGACGGTAGTAAGATGTTATAAAAAAAAAAAACCCTTACCTTGGAAGGACCCATATGTATTTTGAAAACTTGACTGTTATGGAGTTGGATGGGAAAGAAAAATTTGATAGCTAGAAATGAAATATTCAACCTTGACGCATCACTTTAGTAAAAAAAAAAAAAAAGAAAAAAGATTTTTGAATGTTATTTTTATATTGATGGAGCTTTACGAATATACTATTAGGCAATTGCTGATGCTATTTAGGGTTTGCTTGAGTTAGTAGTTTTTTTTTTTGGGATATCCATGGATGTTTGTTGCAACTTATATTGATCATTTGGTTGGTGGTTCTGAGTGCATTAAGTATACTCGGCTCAAGTGTGGTTAATGTCTAGGTGGAAAACTAAGAAATGGATTTCAGTATGTGATCTGGTATAGTTTTTTATTAGGTGTACATTGGATAGGAGGATGCACTATGGTTTAGAATATTAATTTTAGAGTTTGGGGAATATGGTGTAAGTGGAAAAAAATGGATCGATGGTGCTTTAAACAGCACTATAATATAACGGCTACTCGTGCTGTTTCACTGGAACCCTAGCTCGTTGTCGGAACCCTAATCTGCAAAACAGACAAAGGGTGAGCACACCTTTGCCTCTCGTGGCAAAGGCCCTCCTATGCCTAAGTTAGTATCACGTACTTCATAGAAACCCTAATTATCAGTAAGAAAGTAATAGTGCAACGTATTGCGTACCTTTTCCCTTTAGGTTTACCTTGTATTTATAGATATGCGTATGCTTGTTGCCCAAGCATCCCAGTTGCCCTAGGTTTCCCATCTCATACAGGAAACCTATCCTTCCGAGAATCCTCTTTCCCAATCAGCCAAGATCTCGCACTCGTAGGGATTCTTCTCCTTATGGGGCTCCCTCCATATTAGGACTTTTTCCTCACTTACCTCCTCTTCTAGAACACTCCTACTGCCTTATCTCTTAAGGCTATCTTTCTTTAGAGTTCTTCCTCTATTCGACAGTCTCTTTGCCGAACAGACTGCTACCAGTGACTTCACATGTCACTGAACTTTGTCAATTACTTGGACCATTGACTTCTCACGTCTTTGGTCCCCTTCGCCGAACACCTCCCTTATCAGCAGTATGACTTGTCTTATCTACCACGTGCTCCTATATACCACGTGTTCGGTCACTAATTTTGTCTATTCGGAAATACCTCCCTACAATTGCTCCCCAGCTTTGCTTATTGCCACTGTTTGGGGGCTGCGGGTAAAGCTAGAAATAGACCTTGAGCCGAACTCCTTAGGTCCCATGCAGTCATGGCATCTATACTCATTGTCACGCCCTCGATTTTCAACATAAATAAATAATCCATTTCAATACATGATCCTCGCATGATATAAATAATACCCAAAAGAGAGTTCCCAAAAGATTATATACAAATCAAGTTCCCAAGTTTTAAGATTTACAACATTGGCACAACGGCCCAAATTCCATAGTTAGTTAAAGATGGTGAATTTAAAGGTTACATAACATCCGAAGTTAAAAGAGTTCGAATAAATTTACAATTTCATCCATTCAAGAGATTATACAAAAGATGATAGATCCACTTCTCAGGGCGGCTTTCAAAAGATATAATGCCAAGCATGCACACCATGCACTCCGTGTCGAAATCCTTGAGATGTACCTAAAAATGATAGGTTGAGCTACACTAGCCCAGTAGAGAATTCTATACACAAGCTATATGAAAATGTGACTGTCACGCCCCGCCCTGCGCACGGCGCCCTATGTGGGCCCGAGCCGGTGCTGCCGCGTGCCCACAACGATCCCATCCATCTTTGTACAATATTGTCCGCTTTAGACGCCCAAAGACCATAAACTTCCCATTAGGGTCACCCATCCCTGGATTACCCCAGGATGAGCACGCTTAACTGTGAAGTTCCTACGTTCTTTGGCCCGCCCTCATGGCTTTAAAAGGCCTGTACAAGTAGGATGGATCATTCCTTATAAATTGTGACATGCCCCCCCTCAACCAGCGAGTAGGCTGTCACAAAAATATTTTAGGTCTCCTAGTTGTTTCATCTTAAACTCTTTCCCCCTTTCTATGTATCCAATGAACCTGGCCTAAGAGGCCTTCCAGTCCTTGAGAAGATAAATATTGTTGTAACCTAGAAATCTCCTCAAGATCATCACCGGTCACCACCATATCATCCACATAGATAATTAAAGCAGTAATTTTACCTCTTTTGTGCTTTAAGAACAAAGTATGATCTGAGTTACTTTGTTTGTAACCAAAAATTTTCATAGACTTAGTGAACCTTCCAAACCAAGCCCTTGAAGATTGCTTTAGCCCATACAACGCCTTTTTTAGTTTACACACCATTTTTGTCTCTGAGTATTCTGGTATACCGGGAGGAGGATCCATATACACTTCTTCAGCTATGTCTCCATGCAAAAAAAGTATTTCTAAAATCAAACTGGAGGAGTGACCAATTTTGATTAGCTGCTAATGATAGAAGTACTCTCACAGTATTAAGTTTAGCAACTGGCACAAATGTTTCTCGATAATCCTCCCCATAAGACTGTGTATATCCTTTTGCAACTAGCTAACCTTTTAATCTCTCAATACTCCCATCTGCTTTGTGTTTGATTGCAAACAGTGGCGACTCCGGGACTTTGGGAGCATGGGGTCATTCATAAACATCAATACTCTTACTAATTAATTACGTATAAATCTTTTTTTATAACTTGTAGTTTTTGGGCCAGTTATCTCGACTAATCCTCGGGATCTAATTCCATTGTCCACTAGCGGAGACTCCGATTAAACTCAAGGCAAAGCCCCATATGGAATGGCCGCATGGAAGTTGATAAAACTTAAAAGCTTAGGAAAGAGCAAATCCATAGTAATCTTGGGATTATTACATGGAAAGACAAATACGCAATGAAGAGAGAACATAGCGGTAAAGTGGAGCGGTATTTTAGTCCATTCGTCTTTTATTCAGTAGGTTTTTTTTAGTGATTTTCATACTCCCTTTATTGATAAATGCACTCCATTTTTTGTTGTTTAGTGAAATTTTTGTGTAATTTGTTCACTAAAAGACAAGAAGAGGAGTGCATTTATAGAACAAGAGAGTGTGAAAATTATTTTCCTAAATTTTTTGTGGTGTTTCTAAGATTGAAAAATTATCTAGTGTGATGTCAATATCAAAGTTTAATGGAATCATTTATTAATTTGGAAAAAAATTTAATTTTGCAATAGTAAAAAAAAATTTCCCATGGGGTCGGCCAACCCCACACCCTCAAGTGCGGTGTTGCCACTGATTGCAAACACCCTTCTACACCCTACTGTCTTCTTTCCCTTTGGTAGATGCACAAGTTCCCAAGTAGTATCATTTTCCAATGCTGCCATCTCTTCTGCCATAGATTTGGTCCGTCTACAATCTGCCAAAGCTTCCTGCAATTTACTAGGAATAAAGGATAATTGAAGTACATACGATACATATAACTTGAACAACTTGTGAGAGGATACATGATTGTTTATGGAATACATAATTTTAGCTTTAGTATCTAGGACATAGCTAGATGGTGGTTGACCACAATTAGACCAGAGTGGAAGATGATATCGAGATGGTTCAGAATTAAGATCAGATGTATCAACTAAATCATGGATATTAGAATCAACAATAATATGGTCAGGTGATACCTCTAAAGAGTCATCCGGAGAAGATTGGGTTAGTGATTTTGTTGTAGAAGTAGGAGATAATGTACATAATCAATAGAGTCAGCTGGGTTTTCATTGGAGAGTGTAGGGTGTCGGGCTTTCACAGTTAGTGGAAGATGTATCAGGGATTTGACCTTTTGAGTAGTACAGTGTTTGTTCATGGAATGTGACATCCATGGAAACATAAAACTTCTTGGTAGGAGGATGGTAACACTTGTAGCCCTTCTGAGAAGATCCATAGCCAACAAAGACACATTTTAATGCTCGTGGATCAAGCTTGGTACATTGATAGGTGCGTAAATGTAGATTCACCACACATCCAAAAATACGAGGCTCCAACTGAACAACAGAAGGAAGCGTGCACTGATCAGATAACACATCCAAAGGCCTCCAAAAATATTGAAGAACACTAGAAGGTGTTCTATTAATTAAGTAGACGGATGAACTCAAGGCTTCACCCCACAAGTGGGAGGGAATATGACTGCCTAGTAACAGAGATCGAGCGACCTCCAAAAGGTGGCAATTTTTGCGCTCTGCGACTCCATTCTATTGAGGACTATTAGTACAAGATGTCTGATGAAGGTTACCAACTGAAGTCATAAATTCAGTCAATTTCCTTTTAACATGTTCACCCCATTGTCGGAACGAAGAACTTTAATAGACACACCAAATTGGGTGAGTACCATCTGATGGAAGGAGCAAAACACAGCACCTACATCACTCTTTCATCTCATTAAATAAATCCATGTCATTCTAGTACAATCATCAATAAATGTAATGAACCACTTCATCCCATTATGTGTAGAAAGAGGAGCTGGACCCCAAACATCCGAATGAACTAAGGCAAAAGGAGCTTCAGCTTTATTATCATGTAAATAAAAAATAGTAGGATGGCTTTTCACCATTACACAAGTTTCACAAGCAAACTCTGAAAGATGACAACCATTAAACAAATAGGGAAACAGTCACCTTAGATAACCAAATGAAGGATGACCTAGTCGTCTATGCCACATCCAAATCTTTCTCTTATTTTTCAACATGGTGTCGCCCATAGCATGAACTAGTGTGCCAATCGTTGTAACCCATCATCCAGATAGTACAAACCTCTTCTCTCTTTACCACTGCCAATCCTCTCCTTGGTATGGATGTTCTGAAAAACACAATGAGTAGGGAAAAAAGTGGCAACACAATTATGAGACTTAATTAGCTGATTAATAGATATAAGGTTACAGTTTAGTGATGGGAGACACCATTGACATTAGCAATACTGATTTTGAACAGCTAGAGGATAAGTTACTGAATACATAGCGATCACAAGTCATATTATCAGTAGCACCTGAGTCAACTATCCAAGCACTATTTCTAGTAAATAAAGGAATATTCGGAGTAGAATTAGATATACCTGACTTGGCAACGAATCCAGAAGTAGTGGCTAAGTTGCTCCTAGAAGTTGAACTTTCAGCCTTGGGGTTAGGAGCCCCTGGAGATGATGTCTTACCCTTCGGATGCCATTCAGGGTAACCATGTAAGTTGAAGCAGGTCTCTATAACATGATTATCACCATTACAGTGAGTACATTTACGAACACCCTTTTTTGAGTCACCGGAGATAGATTTTTGAACAGACATAACAACCCCATCACTTGGTGTTACATTGAGCATAGCATCCTGGCGATTTGCCTCAGCGCAAACAATGGCGTATGCAGCTTGCAGATTTGGAAGAGGTGCAGTAGAAAGAACCCAACCACAAACCCCATCCAAATGAGAATCGAGACCAGCAAAAAAAACATATAACCATTGTGAGGTAACCATTGTAGTATATCTCTCAATATCTCGGGTACATTCCATGGTACAAGGCTCAATAGCATCAAACTCCTGCCATAATTTTTGTAGTTTTCCGAAAAAGAAAATAACAGAACCCCCATTTTGGCAAACATAGATTACCTCACAGTGTAACTGATAGGCTTTTGATGCATCTTGGCTGACGGAATATGTCTGTTTAACCGCCTCCCATATTTCCTTTGCGGTATCCAATCGAAGAAAGAGAGATCAGATGTCCTTTGTCATTGCATCAAAAAGCCAAGATTTGACCAAGCAGTTTTCATCGTCCCATGCTTCATATTCCTCCAATTAAACGTCTTTTGGAGCAGTCTTAGTACCTGAAATAAAACCTCAACATTTTTTACCACATATCTTATTTTGAGCGCCACTCAACATAATTGGTACCATCAAGTGGTTCCTGAGTGATTCGAGAAGAAGTTTCATGCATATGGAACCCAGCCAATATAGTAGTAGTAGATTTCTTCTTCTTTAGAGAATCACCACTTGCTTCAGTCATTGTGGTAAAAGACACTAAAAAAAAAACTTCGCAGCAGAATGGTATGAGTAGAAAAAACAATTGTGAATACAGGACTAAACTTCAATTCCTAGGGTAAAGAAGAGGAGATTGAAGGTGGCTATGATACCATATCAAATAATACAATTGTGTAAGTAATTTTCTAATATTGAATAAGGACCACAATAGTGGTATAAATACACATTCCTACAGGGAGGATTCTATGGAGGATTTACAGGTAATGAGGCCACTAATCAACAAGCCTAAAATTATGCCCCCTAATTATAGTCAAATATACACCATAAACACATATGCTATATTAGTGGAATCCTATTAATACTGATATTAGTGAATATTCACTAATCCCTTCTTAACATTAGTGAATATTCACTAACTCTTTAACTCCACAATTGACTCACGCCAACACAATAGTTATACTCAAGAAAAATGCATGTGTAAAATATCGCAAATTAAATAACATAACTGCGATTTTTATGATAACACCATAAGTTGATGTTTTATTACCACAATGTGCCATACAAAAAAAGTCAATCAAAATATTCTTTAAAAAGACTAAAATATGTCATACCACAATCAAATTTTCTTGTGATGATTAAAACATCCAGTAACAAGACCAAAATATATCGTACAAAAATCAACAATAATTGTACCTAAGAAAAATATATATATGTAAATTAAATACTACATAATCACAAATGTTATAGCAATACCATCGATTGTCGTTGTCTTAGCACAATATGTTGTACGAAATACCATATATTGTCACTACCAACGGAAAAATAACATAATTTCAACGGGTCCAAATGTCCCAACTATAAAATGGAAGAGGTTCAGCAGCTGCAAGACACCAAGAACTACCAAGCACAATCTGTTCAATACAAAGCAATCCAGAGCAAATATTGTCCTCCTCCTATACTTCATTTTCACATTATTAGTTTAAGGGTTTGAGAGCAAAATTGTTGTATTCACTCTTTGAGAGAGGTTTTCACATTGCCCCTTTCCACTAACAAAAAATACTAAAAACTTAAGAAGAAATTAGTAGACATCCTATTTAAAAGACTTATTTAGGTGTCCATCCTAGTGGATTTGAATATTTATATTCTCCTCCTCAAATTGTCATGTTGCCCCATTATACTCCTATCTATATATTAATACATTAATACATTGATATACATATATATTATACATACATGTATAGGCCAGATATGTCAGGGAGTGGCTTTTCAATCCCCACAATAATAGGGATTATCCAAATCCCATGAAGAAGCATTTCTGTATGCCGAAAAGGGCCTACAAGTAGTAAGTGAGAATCTAGAGAAAATAAAGAACCTCTCACAGTGATTTCATCTAACCACTGTCCAATTAACTCTGCCGGGTATGCTCTCTCTCTCTCTCTCTCTCTCTCTCTCTCTCTCTCTCTCTCTCTCTCATTACAACAACTAATATTCATTTTCTCTCAAAATCATTACAGAACACGGCAGATTGATGGGATACAGAACCGTCGTCGTGGCGAATAGTGATGTCATTGTGATGGGATACGGAACATGGTGGTGATTGTAGGTGGATAAAAATGAATGATGCTTAGAATAGCACAAGATTGTAACGGCTACTCGTGGCTCTTGACCGGAACCCTAGTTCGTCGTCGGAACCCTAATATGCAAAACAAACAAGGTGTGAGCGCACCTTTGCCTCTCGTGGCAAAGGCCCTCCGATGCCTAAGTTAGTATCACGTACTAGAGAAAAATCCTAATTATCAGTAGGAAAGTATGAGTGCAATATGTTGCGTACCTTTTACCTCTCGTTCACCTCATTTATATAGGCATATGTATGCTTGTTGCCCAAGCATCCTTGTTGCCCTAGATTTCCTATCACGTATAGGAAACCAGGATATCGTGGATTCTCATTCCCTTATCTATTCATTACCTTAGTCCTTTTAGGACTCTTTTCCATAGCAGGCAGAACATCCCATTCCCGTTGGGTGTCTTCCCTAGATCCTATTTTCTTGGGATCTTATTCCTTACAGAATACTACTATTCTGGATCCTTCCAAAGTATTCTGAGGCTGCCTTTCTTTAAGAATTCTTGCTCTGTTCGGCCTTCTCATTGCCGAACAGATTGCTTGGACCAATGACTTCACATGTCACTGGACCATATCGCCGACCACCGTCTTGTACGGCATTTTATCTTATCTTAATTGTACCATGGTCCCACATACTACGTGTTTGGGATCTATTTGAGCTTGTTCGGGAATACCTCCCTACAATTGCTCCCCAGCTTTACTCGTTATTTTAACTCAAATGACGAGCAAAGCTCCCAATATGGCGAGCAAATAGTTGCTTTACTCCTGGTTTCCTCAATTCCAAGCAGAAATTCGGTGCAACTTTCATCATTAAGCCAGGCCAATCATCTCATCGTTTGGGCTGGACAGGCTTTTCCTGCCCTTACTTTTACATGTGGCATACTCCGTCTCGTTTTCATTAAATGCAAACGGACGTCTTTTTGTGGAATGAGACACCAAAACGGCATCTGGGGCGATGTTTCACATATGTTACCCCCCTTCCCTTAGGGTATATGTGGGATTTCGTCCCATTTTGAAACTTCATTCTCTCTCTAAACTCCCCCTACAGAAAGAAGGTTTGTTCGTTCCTGCCATTGGAGCACTATTCCCCGTCTCAAGGTTACTCCTTTTCTGCACTTAAGGACTTCAATCGTCACACCGTAAGTCACCGCTCCCCATTCTTGGCCCATTATTTATCTTCGATTAGGGTTTTGCTTTCTCTTAGGGTTTCTTCGATACCCCCTCATTCGCCTGTAAAACACACCTTCCAATAATGGGGAGGTTTAGACAACACTATAACACACCTTAGGCTATGGCCAATTTCAGATCTCTCTATGAGATCCTCTATGAGATCCCGGATGATGTGGCCATTGAACTCGCTTCTGAGAACGCCATTCGGGAGTCTCCTAATAATAACACTCTCCATATTCCGGTAGTCGCCATCGTGGGAGGCGACGTTAGATTTCCCCTGGCACCATTGCTCCGCCAAGTATTGGCCCACTATAGACTATCCCCAATGCAAGTTTCTGCCAATTTCTTCCGTGTTGTTATAGGTATAAACGCCATCAACCAGATGCTTGGCACATCTCTAGGTTTACATGACATTCATCATTTGTATAGCATTTCCAAAACCAAGGATGCCCTTACCTATTATCTGAAGAGTAGGGATTCTAAGAAGAAATTTGTCCTCGAACTTCCTGATTCTGCTCGGGGAGATGATGATGACTTTCTTATCATTACGGAGAACTTCGAGCCCAGAGATGAGGATGGCCAAGTGATAGGTTTCCACGCCCCTCACAGATTTGGGCAACCACGTTAGTTTCTTTCACTTGCTGTGTCCTTCAACACTTAAAGTTTATTTGTATTTTGCTTATATATTCTATTGCATTATTCGTTGCAGCCACAAACGTCAACCAGGGTCATGATATCATCACCCCACAAGTCCACGTGGCAGATATCAATTGAGCATTGGCTTTTAACGGACAACGAACACACCTCGCGGGCCAAGCAAGAGCAGCTCAAGTGCTCCTCAGCTACAGGGCCTCATACGGTGGATTCATTGATCGGCGCACACTAGCAGCAGACAATCCAGAGCTTCTTGCCGCCTCTTCCTCAAATCCCGATCAAGGAAGAGATAGGCGTTCTCGAACTCCTCCACTTCCTGACGAGCCTATTCCTCTCGCCGAGGAAACCTCTTCCTCGACCTCCAGCGACTACACTCCTTCTCCTCCTCCACAGGAAATGAATTAGCCGATCAACCTCAGCAACCTACTCACCCTTCCTGGACATGGCCGGGGACGTGGTACTGCTCGGGGCCACAGTGGTTCTCAAGGCCACGGTCGTCGGGCTCCTGATGTTCCACTAGGTTTCTCTCCTAGCGAGATTGCTGAAGGTCACCGGGACAAACGCCAACGCCTCGATTCTGGTTCAACGGAGTCTGCTCCACCCAAAGGAGCTCTTACCACCCGCAGATCATCTGCCTCTGTTCCTGTATGGGCCCTTCGACTATCTCCTGGGAATCGTCCAGTGAGTGTTCGAGACAGTGCAGAGGCAGAGGACACTGCATTGGCTCTATCTCAAGCTCTTCTCCTACCGAAAGACATGCAAAGGGAGGTGGAGAACTCTCTTGACAAGCTCCTCAACTCGTTCATGGTCAACAGTGTTAAGGTTTGCTCCCCAATCTTGCCATTCAAGTTTTTTAGAATTGTATCCTTATTATTAATACCTGCCCGTTTATATAGTCTGTCCAGAAAATGGTGGCAATGGCCCAAAAGCTTGGCCAAGTGGAGCCACAGCGCGCTAGGCTAGCCAGTGAAAATGCCAAAATGCAGCGCACCATAGCTAGGCGAGAGAGAGAGAAAGAGAGACCAAGCTCGTGGTACAGTGGACGAACTGAAGGCTAAGTTGGACGGAGCCCACAGAGTTGGAATCGAGTAAGAATGAAGCCAAGGCTACATACCAACAGGGCTACAACAAGGGGATTAATGTTGCCATTGAAAGCTACAAGGCCCAGATGCTTGTAATTCAAGATGAGATCTGGGCTGCTGCTTGGGCAGCGTGCCTCAAAAAGGCTGGGGTAGCTGAGTCATCCTCTCTCTGGACTGAAAACGACCTTCCAAGCTCCGTTGTTGTCGAAGAAGTTGTTGAGGAGGAGGAGGATAGTCTCGATAGGGAACTGAATGCTGGTGTCTCTGAGCAGCAGATTGCTGATGCCGAACAAGATGGTGGTACAACCAACCCTGGCCAGAAGGAAGCCAGTGGTGGTCTAAATGACGAGAGCATTGTTGTGGAAGACACTCCTGCACAAGTTATTCCTCCTCAACTCCAAGACCTGACTGCCGATGAGTAAGTGAGGTTCAAATTGTCTTGAAACAATTTCCTTTCTTAAAACTATTTGTAGGCCCTACGTGGTCATAGATCTCGCCCTGCATGGCATTGGTACATTTCTAAATTTTTACTAACACAGGTATTCGGCCCTTCGTGGCATATCTTTGGTTTGGTTAATCTAGTGGCCTTGCTTGGCCTGGATGTTTGTTTGATCGGCCCTTCGTGGCCTTTAACATTGTAGGTGGCCCCTCGTGGCCTTTACTGCTCCAACCTTTAGGTTTTATCGTACTTAGATTATATTGCATGTTTTACGTATGCACCTAAGTTTCCCTTATTTAGACAAAAGCCCAAGTATTATCGTACTTGGCTAAGTTGTACATCTACATATGCCCTCCAAGTGTATTCATACTTGAAAAACTCCTAAGTGTACTCATACTTAGACAAACGCCCAAGTGTATTCATACTTGGCAGAATTATGCACGTTCACGTATGCACCCCAAGTTTATTTGTGCTTGGACAAATTCCTAAGTTTACTCATACTTAGATAATGTTTGCTTGCATCCCTAAGTGTCCCATACTTAGCTATTTGTGCATGTTGTCGTATACACCCCAAGATTTCACATTCTTGGATAAATATCCACTAAGGTTACTCGTACTTATGGAAAAAATACTCAAGTAATCGTACGCGGATAATATGCATGTCCTCGTATGCACCCCAAGTATTCTCGTATTGGGAAAAATTCATAACTCGTAATTCATACGTACCCACTCTCTGCTCCCCAATACGAAGCGAGAAAAGGTGGTTACGACTTTCTAGTTCCGTATTCAAACGAAAAGAATGAAGTACAAATCCATAATCAGAAAAGATCAAAAAGTTTGAAAGAACTCGTAATCAAAATTTTATTCATGGTCTTAAAACTCAAGGGGAAGTTACTCGTATCCCTTACAACTAGCAAAGAATGAAAAACAAGGGAATTTCATTCATAACTCCCACACAATCACAGTAGGCATGCTAAAACAGAAAAAATAAACCGAAGTCTTTCAAACAAAGAACTTCCTCAAATTATGGACATTCCAGGGCCTTGGCACCGGGTTCCAGTCCAGGTCCGCCAATCGATAAGCCCCAATGCCCACAATCTCAATTACTCAGTATGAACCTTCCCAATTGGCCCCCAACTTGCCCTCGTTGGCCACCTTGGTATTACCAAGCACCTTTCGAAGCACAAGGTCTTCAATACCAAATTCTCGTGGGTGGACATGCTTGTTGTAGCTCTTCATCAGCTGCTCTTGATAAGAGGCCAAATGCACCAAAGCCCTCTCTCTCCGCTCCTTAGCAAGATCCAACTCGATCTTCAGGGCTCTGTCATTGCCTCCACTTTCAACCAAAGTGGCCCTGTTGGTCGGCAAACCAACCTCGAGTGGTATAACAGCCTCCGTCCCATATACCAATGAATAGGGGGTCTCTCCCGTAGACCTCCTAGGCGTTGTTCAATGCACCTATAGGACCAGTGGTAACTCATCGGGCCACTTCCCCTTTGCCTTATCCAACCTTTTCTTGATCCCATCAAGTATGGTTTTGTTGGATGCCTCCGCCTGCCCATTACTCTGAGGGTAGGCTGGGGTTGAATAATAGTTCCTTATCCTGTACTGGGAACAAAAAGCTTTGAACTTTTTCTAGAATTGTGCCCCATTGCCCGTACTCAATGAGTAGGGGACCTCAAACTGAGTAATAATACTCTTCCAGACGAACCTCTCTATCATAGGCTCAATGATCTTGGCCAACGGCTCTGCTTCAATCCACTTAGTGAAATAATCTGTTGCTACCAATAGAAATTTCCGATTGCCAGTTGCTTTGTGGAGTGGACCCACGATGTCCATCCCCTATTGTGCAAATAGCCAAGGGCTTGTCAATGGCACCAGATCTTTGGCTGGTGTTCGGATCATTGGTGAGAATTTCTGGCACTTCTCACAGATTTTCACATATACCTTTGCATCCTCTTGCATGTGCGGCCACCAATAACCTTGGGTGATTGCTCGGTGGGCAATGGACCTGCCCCCAACATGGCTCCCACATGTTACCTCGTGAACTTCATGGAGAAACTTCTGCACCATCTCGGGATGCACACAAAGTAAATATGGCCATGTGAAGGACTTTCTGTACAACTTTCCTTCAGGGGATAGCCAAAACCGTGCAGACTTTGTTTTTATCTTATGAGCCTCCTTTTTATCAGTGGGGAGTTTCCCATCTCGTAAAAACTCCACAATTGGATCCATCCAACTTGGGCCTTGGTTCACGTCCAAGACCAATTCCACACTCCTTCCTATACTAGGCTCAGCAAGGTAATCCACTGCCACCTCTCTCTTAAATTCTGTTGGCACAGTTGAGGCCAACCAAGCCAGTGAATCTGCATGGGCATTCTACCCAGAACTTATCTGCTCAATGTACACCTTCTCAAAAGTGTCAAGCAAATCCTTGGCGGCCTCTACGTAGGTTGCCATCTTCTCATTCCGAGCTTCGTATTCTCCGGACAACTATTTCATTTCACCACGAGCTGAGAGTCACAGTACACCCTTATCCTTTTTACTTTTAGGTCTTTGCACTTCTTAAGCCTGCTAAGAGTGCCTTGTACTCCGCCACACTATTCAATGCATTGAAACCCCGCCGAAGAGATAATTCCATCATTACCCCTTCAGGAGGGAAAAGCACAACCCCAATTCCTAAACTGGTATTACACGTTAAACCGTCAATGAACAACTTCCATTCCAGGGGATCTTGCTCGGCTGGATCCTTACCCTTCCTGACTAGCGACTTAGTTGCCTGCTCTTGTCTCGTAGGAGGCTGGGGAGCCACTGCAAGCGAGAATTTCGCTACAAAGTCCGCCAACACTTGTCCTCTGATCGCGGTGCGCGGCTGATAGTCAATATCGTACTGACTAAGCTCCACCGACCAAGTCAAAATACGTCCTGAGAAATCTGCCTTTTGTAGCAACGACTTCAATGGAAACTCGGTGTAAACCACAATTCTATGGCTCTGAAAATAATGAGGCAACTTCCTTGCTGCTATTCTTAGCACTAGGACCAATTTCTTGAGGGGTAGATATCTCGTTTCTGCGTCTAACAATGTTTTGCTCACATAGTAGACGGGGATTTGCTCGGACCCCCTGTTCCTTAATAAAATTGCACTCACAGCATGCTCAGATACTGCTAAATACAAAATTAAAGACTCAACCAGATCAGGAGTGGACAAGAGTGGGGCCACTAAGGGTGTCAAACAAGTCGGGCCGACATGGCACAAAATGGTTAAATGTGTCACAGCACGGGCACGGTCGTGCCCTGGCACGGCACGGTCTTAGTGAGCATGTGGACGGGCATGACACGACACGACACGGTTTTAGTGGGCACGTGGACTGACACGGGCCACGGAAGTGGGCGGGCACGGCGCGGAAGTTGGCCTTGTACGGCATGGCACGACACGATTTAGCCGGGCACGGGCACGACATGGTAGTTGAACGGGCACGACACGGTTCTAGGCCTAGTCGGGCACGACACATGTTGACGGGCACAGCACGGCATGGCCTGGTTCTAGCCGAGCACGGCACGGGTTGACGGGTACGAAAAGGCATGACACAAGGCACGGGAAAAAAATTATTAAATAATTTGACATGTGACTCATAAAGATAATATGATTAATTAACAATAATTTTAATTACAAAACAAGGCATTTTAGTTTCATAATTTATAAAAAAAATAAGCTTTTAAATTGGAACAGCTAACAATAAATATGGAAAAAAAAACTAATTTTAAAGAAAAACCTCCATGTGATTCAAACCCAAGTCCTATGGAACTTCTCACAAATCACAAACAACCTTGGCCATTAGTCATGTTATGTTTTTACTTGGAACAACTAATAATAAATAAGAAACAAAATTGGTTTTAAAAAAATAATCTTTATAGGGTTCAAACCCAAGCCCTTGGGGACTTGACACACATCTCAAACCACCAAGGCCAACAATCTTATTGTGCTTATAATTGGAACAACTAATATATATTATATAATTCTATTCTATAAAAATGAGCCTCCTGTATGGTAGCCACACAATTGCAACACAATTATGACGATCCATAATGTTCATTTTGTTGTTCTTCGTATTTTAATCACTCTCGCTAATTTTTGGGTCTATCGGGATTTGGAAGCCCTTTCATCGGGACGTAAATTCATTAATAGAATTTTTTTTGTTATGTGCGATCAAGTATATAACGATGATCAATTTACTTTATTTTTTGCACGAATGATATAATCACTCCCACATAAAAGGTAGACGGTTCCGATTTTCAAAAAACAGCTCGGGCGACCTTCAAGTGGTGCATTATAGGACTTTAACGCCTTTGGAAGCACCGAATGTGTTCCGATCATGTGGTTTCTGACATCCGATTATCACCTATTTAAGGGAGAATGATAAATTTGATAAGATCTTAAATCGTAACGGTTTAGATCGAACATTCGAAAAAATGAGTCTGCAGCTACCTTTCAAATCTATACATCCAACTTTTATGGTTCTAAACCAATGTATTCTGCTTTAGTCCAATGTACACTAGCCACGCGATTGCGACACAGTGATGACGATCCATATCGTTCATTTTGTTGTTCATGGTGTTTTAAAAAAAATGGGCCAGCACGACACGACACGATTTAAGTAAATGGGCCCAGCACGGCACGACACGACACGATTGAAAAACAGCACGACAAGACACGATTAAAAAATGGGCCGGCATGGCACGACATGATTTAAGTAAATGGGTCCGGCCCGGCATGACACGATTGAAAAACAAGACGACACAACATGACACGATTTAAGTTAATGGGCATGGCACGGCACGACACGATTGAAAATGGCACGACACGACACGATTTAAGTAAACGGGCACGGCATGGCACGATACGACAGGCACGACATGACACGGTACGAAGCACGGTTGCCACGGAAGTTGAATGGCACAGCACGGCACGGCACGGCACGGACGTTTGACACCTCTAGCGGCCACTGCCAAGTATTTCTTCAGATCTTGGAATGCCTGTTCGCATTCTGCTCCCCATTCATATCCTTCCCTCTTTTTCAGCAGCTGAAAGAAGGGCCTACACTTGTCACTTGACCGGCTGATAAACCTATTAAGGGCCACGGCCATTCCAGTTAGCCTCTGGACCTCCTTCGTGGTATTGGGACTTTGGAGCCTCTGCAAAGCTGATATCTGATCGGGATTTGCCTCTATCCCTCTTATAGTTACAAGGTAACCCAAGAATTTCCCTGAGCTTACTCCGAATGCACACTTTAAGGCGTTGAGTTTTAGTTTATACTCCCTCAGAATCTCAAAGGCTTCCTTTAAATCAGTTATGTGGTCTCGCTTCTCTTTGCTTTTGACCACCATATCATCTATGTGTACCTCCATAGTTTTCCCGAGCAGCTTCTTGAGCATGATCATTGCCAACCTCTGATAAGTTGCTCCAGCGTTCCTTAGACCAAAGGGCATAACGTTGTAGCAATACAGCCCCCTTGGCGTAATAAAGGATGTCTTCTCCTGATCGGGCCCAAACATGGCAATTTGATGATTCCCTCGATATGCGTCGAGGAAACTCATTCGACCATACCTAGCAGTCGCATCGACCAATTGATCTATCCTTGGGAGAGGAAAACTATCCTTTGGACAAGCCTTGTTTAAATCTGTGAAGTCTACACAGACTCGCCATTTTCCATTCTTTTTCTTTACCACCACAGTATTAGACAACCATTTTGGGTAGTAAACTTCTCGTATGGCCTTGGCTTCCAGCAAGCGGTCGACCTCCTCAATAACAGCGTCCACGTGCTATACAGCTGATCTTCTCTTTTTCTGCATCACAGGTTTATGATGTGGATCCACATTTAAGTGGTGGCAAATCACGTTTGCATCCACTCCTGGCATTTCCTCCGGGACCCAAGCAAACACATCAACGTGCTCCTTGAGGAACCCTACCAACTCTTCTTCTTCTTTTTCACTCAAGTTTTCCCTAATCAGGAAATACCTTTCTGGATCAGTCTCATTGATCTATATCTTCTTCAAACCTTCGACTACCTTCTCGGCGGGGTTTCCTCCGACATCCTCGATGTTCGGCTAGTCCAGAATCTCCACATATTGGACCAACTTTGCCTTTGGTGCCTTCTTGATTATAGAAATCAGGCACTGTTGGGCAACCTTTTGGTTTCCTCTGATCTTTTCAACCCCATTAGACCCAGGAAATTTTACCATCTGGTGGTAGGTGGAGAAAACCGCCCTCATCTTGTGTAACCATGTTCTTCCTATAATCGCGTTATAGGAAGACGGAACATCTACTACTAAGAAGTCAGTTCGTAGCACTATTGCCCCTGCCCGAACAGGCAGCGTTACTTTGCCCAATGGCTAAACTGCTCCTGCACTGAATCCAACCAGAGAAGTTATCGATTGAACCAAATCTGCCTGGGTTAGCCCCAATTTCTTGAACGCGTCATAGTATAGCACTTTGGTGCAACTCCCTGAATCCACCAGAATCCTCTCAATGTCATATTCCCCAACTCGTAGGGTTATGACCAAGGTGTCATTATGCGGTACCTGGACTCCTCCCAGGTCCTCATCCGTGAAGACTATGCCTTCGTCGCATACCTCTTCTTCACATCCTCTTTTCTTTCCCAGTTGCATGACGTGCTGGTCATGCTTGACTTGCCTTTGGAGCAACCTCACCTCTTTCCTCATATAAGGTGTGGCCAACCCATGTATCATATGGATTACACCTCTTGGATTTTGTTCGTAATCCAACTCCATTATTTTCCCAATATCCTTGGGTTCTTCCTGAATAAATTCCTTCAGGTAACCTCAAGAGACTAAGTCATCGAGGTGCTTCTTGAACATCTCACAATCCTCAGTCATGTGACCCAATCCTTGTGATAACCGTAATGCTGACTCGTAGCTCGCTTTGCATCTTTATCTCCTTCCAATCTCGAGGGCCACTTGAAGTAGGGACGATTTTTTATTCGATAAAGAATCCTGTAGATTGGTTCTTTCCAGACCGTGGTTACTGAAAAGAAAGACTTTGGGTTCGGAGCTTGCCTCTCCTTGTACGGCTCCTTTTTAGCCTGCCCATAATCCTTTCTTTCCTTGTATGTCTTGGGCTCTGGTTTGTCTGCTTTCTTTGCAGCCCCTTAGCCTGCTCGGTAATTATCTTGCCGTCCTCTCGAAGTATGTCATCCTCATTCCTAGCATGTTGCTCGATTCGCTCCATTAATTTTGCCAGTGTACTTACTGGATTCATGTTCAGTGACCGGCGCAGCTCCCCCCGAACAGGCAGCCCAGTTTTGAACGTAGCTATGGCATACTCCTCACTACAACTTTCAATCTCGTTGAAGGTTTCCCAGTACTTCTTCGCGTAGTCCCTGATTGGCTCATTTCTCCATGTTTCATAGCGGAGAGGCTTTCAAAAGTTTTCGGTGCCCTTCTGCTCGTCAAAAATCGAACAGTGAATTCCTCGGCTAGTTGCCTCCATCCTCGTATGGAGTGCGGGCCTAGCTTATGGAACCAAGACAGAGCCACCTTTCCCAAACTTGATGGGAACATTTTGCACATAATTGCATCATCCCCATCATGCATGAATATTGCCTGCTGGTAGTGCTATATGTGTGCCACGAGATCCGCACTTGTTTCATATGGGATAAACGTGTCGTGCTTTACCTTGCTCGGCAGCCTTGCTTCTTGCAACCTCCTTGCAAAGGGGGAGGATGCTGTATTGTTGAGGGCCTTCAATGCTACTTCTCGTGCAATCATGGTCCCGTCCTCGTGTTCCTTCGTCTTATTGGGAGCATTCTTTTCCCAATCAGAATCAGGTCTCTCGTACCTATCCCTATGGTGTTTCCTAGTCCCTCCCTCCTCGGGGGTGGGACTTCGGCTTCTGCTCCGTCTTTTTCTTGAAAAAGCCCTCTTTCGTCTCGGAGTGGGGCTCCTGCTCCTCCTCCTTTGTGAAGGAGCCTTCTTGTACTCCACCAAAGCCCGCCTATCTCCTCTGGAATTCCCTCGTGAAAGTCCAGAGTCCTCTGGATGTTCTCGAATCCGTTCTAACTCTCGGATTTCATGCTCTCGTTTCTTGATCAGACAAGCGTACTCCTCGATTTCCTGTCTCTTTTTGTCAAGGATATCTTCGTTGTTGTGCACACTCCTCAAGTGTGCAACTGACTCCCCCCCCCCCCCACCCACACACACACACACTATGGGATTTACTCCTTCGCGTGGACTTGGTGGCCGTCCTGCCCTCCCTATTCTTGGAGCCATCCAGGACGGTCAAGGGGTTGTCCTTGCTTGTCGTCTTCTTCCCATGTCCGCCGTTGGGCTTTCTTGGAGTGTTTGGTGGGGATTTATCTCCTCCCTCACCTAGCAGGTTTTTTGGGTCGAGCGGTGTCTTTGGATCTCCTTCCACCATGGTCGTTTTTCAAAGGAAACTCTTTCGTTTCCCACAGACGGCGCCAATTGTAGGTGGATAAAAATGAATGATGCTTAGAACAACACAAGATTGTAACGGCTACTCGTGGCTCTTGACCGGAACCCTAGTTCGTCTTCGGAACCCTAATCTGCAAAACAAACAAGGGGTGAGCGCACCTTTGCCTCTCGTGGCAAAGGCCCTCCGATGCCTAAGTTAGTATCACGTACTAGAGAAAAACCCTAATTATCAGTAGGAAAGTATGAGTGCAATATGTTGCGTACCTTTTACCTCTCGTTCACCTCATTTATATAGGCATATGTATGCTTGTTGCCCAAGCATCCTTGTTGCCCTAGATTTCCTATCACGTATAGGAAACCAGGATATCGTGGATTCTCATTCCCTTATCTATTCATTACCTTAGTCCTTTTAGGACTCTTTTCCATAGTAGGCCGAACATCCCATTCCCGTTGGGTGTCTTCCCTAGATCCTATTTTCTTGGGATCTTATTCCTTACAGAATACTACTATTCTAGATCCTTCCAGAGTATTCCGAGGCTGCCTTTCTTTAAGAATTCTTGCTCTATTCGGCCTTCTCATTGCCGAACAAATTGCTTGGACCAATGACTTCACATGTCACTGGACCATATCGCCGACCATCGTCTTGCACAGCATTTTATCTTATCTTAATTGTTGTGCAGTTTTATCTTATCTTAATTGTACCATCGTCCCACGTACCGCGTGTTCGGGCTCTATTTGAGCTTGTTCGGGAATACCTCCCTACAGTGATGTCATTCCATTCAAAAATCGTCAACCAATGTTGCACAAGCTACGATTCAACGAAGGAACTGGTGCCCGAGTTCACCAAGTTTGTTAAGACCCTTGATTTTTTTTTTTTTTTTATCGGCGCCAAGACCCTTGATTGGTAAAAAAGGATTGGCAAACTTGGTTAGAGCAATTTCCTTTGAATTGTTTCAGTTGGTTTCATTGTGTAGAGGTATGAAAACACAATATTAATTCTAAAATGTATATTTGTAGTTATCGTTTTGATTTTTCGATTTGGAGTGTAAATTAATCATATTTGTTATAAATTCATCATATTTGAAAATGAATACCTATCCCAGAAGATATGACACTACTTTTTGTCATGATTTTGATGTATGTGTTTCGATTTCACCAAATTTTATCATGATTTTTGCTTATTGTAATTTTGTCGGGACGATTTTACGATTCGTGTTCATGATTTTTTTTATGTTTTATGGTGATTCCACAAATTTTGTCATGATTTCGGTATGTGTGTTTTGGTTTCTCCGAATTTTGTCATGATTCTAGTTTATTGTAGTTTTGTCGGCACAATTTTATATGCATTCAAGATTTTTTTTGTTTAATGGTTATTTCACAAATTTTGTCATGATTTCAATATGTGTTTCGATTTCTCCAAATTTTATCATGATTAGTTTAATGTAGTTTCACAGGGACAATTTTATGATAAGTATTAACAAATTCATGGAGGCTTTATGGTAATCGTATAGATATACGTTCTTGTTTATGAATATTCATTTTTAAATTTATGGTAGATGTTAGTTTTGTTTTTAAATGTTGTTTTTAGATTTTAGGTGAGAGAAAATTGGAGAGAGAAGATTAGGAGAGAAAAAGATAGGAAAGAGAATGAGATAAATTAGAAAAGATAAAGAGAGTGAAAGATTTCAAAGATTAGGAGAGAGAAAGGGAAGTTTAGGATTTATTTGAATTCGAGGATGGAAAGATAAGTTTTCAAACCCTCTGGGATGATGACTTAAGTATTTATATAGGGAAGGACCCCTATTTAAATTTTCCCGCATTTTACCATCTCATGTTTACTAACAAAAATTTTTCAATATCTTACCATCTCGTTTCCATTAACAAAAAAGGTTTTACCAACTTTTTCACTCGCATACCCGTCAACAATTTATTCACTACCGAAAATAACTTAACATTTCTCAACAACTTATTCACTCTTATTCACTACCGAAAATACCTAACAATTTTTCAACCACAAATAAAAATCTACAAAAAATTTCACTACCAGAAACACTCCCAAAATTTTTTCTCAGCGAGTGTATTAAGAATTTGCAAAATTCTCAAGTAAGCTTGTGATTTAGTTACAAAACTGAGTTTTGTTTTGTGGGCGATTTTAGAGTTTGGGAGATAAACTCTAGCGGTTCAGCTAACTCCTCAGGAAAGCTAGCGTTGTGGTTGTAAGGTTTAATCGGCACCCGAAGCTGGTTCATTAATTAGTAAAACAGTGACTCCCTATGCCAGTGGACTAGGCTGTGCAGGACAAAGCTTAGATCGAACCACAATACATCTCTATGTGATATCTTTCTCCCTTTTAACTCTTTTACTTTTAGTCTATTGCTTGATAATATTAGTTGCTAAATTCTATTATTTTGTTCAGTCAAACAAATTTTTATTTGGGTATTTTAGTTGGGGAGATGGGTTTGTAAAATTAGGGAGAGGAGAAAGAGATGGGTTTTGAAATTTCTGGGTTTGGGTTTGGGAATCAGTGGGGGGAGTCGTAAAGACAGAGTAGTAGACATGAGAGAGGAGGGGCATTTTAGGGTTAAAATTTCTTTTTCCGTCCAAGTTAGCTCTTTTTTGTCCAAAATGTTAACATTTCTTAATAGATTTGGACAAAGGGGGTGGAGATGATTAAAAATGAAAGTTGAGGGGGTGAGGTTGATGAGGTTTTTAGTTGTGGGGTGATGTTGACAAAACGTGATAATTGAGGGGGTGTCCTTGAAATTATCCTATATAAAATTATGTTCACATTCAAATTTATGTTTACAGTGTTATGCATGTCCAAGTTATAAAATTTTTATTATTAACATGTAAAAGTTTATACATATTGAAGGTTAACTATGAAATTCTCACTATTTAAGTTTGTGATCAACTCATTTATTAACGGAGCCTAAAATTGAGGCTTGAGTTATGTTTGTTTGGTGCCCGAATCGAACTCAAAGGAACCTTTACCGAGTTGAGTATCAAACAGTTCATAAACGGCTTGGTTCATTTTCAGCCCCCCTGCGCATTGTCAGTGGTAGAAAAATTCAACTTCGAATTTATTTGTTTTTTGCCTTTTCTTTTCTTCCTCTCCAACATTTTTTTCTACTAATCTTTGGAGATAATCCAGCCTTTTACCCTTGGGAGGGGGTATGAGTGATTTGAAAAAAAGAGATGGCATTCATGCATCATGTTGTACATCTCTTTGGTAGAGGCTTATAGCCAACAGAAAACCTTTAATTAGCATCAAAGTTTATGCGCATAATTAACAGTCCAAGGGAGTCCTATCATGACCCTAACTTTCAACAAAGTTATGCCGGCCCTCGCAAAGTTTCAACTGCTAATGTTGTCGTAGAATTATGGAAATTAATATTTTCCCCATACAAAAGAAAACACAAATACATGCAGGAACATATAGAAGATATATATTATACACTCATAGCTTGGAGGAAGTTGAAGTTGTTTATGAATCTTGGATTTGCGAAGAGATTTCTGGTGAGAAGCTTTCTGATGAAATGGAAACACGCAAAGGAAAAGTTAATAAGATAACGGATCGAGCTAGAGAAAATTACAATGATAGTCGTTATAGGATAAGCCTTGTCTTAATTTATTCGAAATAAGTTTTAGATGGCTCGATTGTTGTTCTTGAATTTAAGATAGGGGGGCAGTGGCGGCTCCAGGAATTTGTGGTAGGGTATCAGAAATTACCTTAACTCTACTAGTTGATTTATTCACCAATAATATATGTACAAAATCTCATAAATTAGTACAAATTATAAGGCCATAAAAATACATAACCTCCATTCTAAAAAAAAAATAACTACGAGGCGAAGTAAGAACTAAAAAATATATACTACTCCCTCTGTATCTGGGCCTTTAAAAAGATGTATTTTTCATAAAAAGAATCAATTTTTTTTCACAAAACAATAGATATCAATGATTTCTTTTAATTAAATTGTGATTTTTTTAATTTTTAACAAAAAATACATATTTTTAAAGGCCTAAGTTTACATTTATTTAGGAATGGAGGAGTATATTTTTTGACAAAAATTAAATTTTTGAAAGTTATCATATTGCGTACATAATAGAATGTTTCAAGAATATTGGAGGGGGTAAAATTTTAACAGTTGTCCTAGACAAGTTCTTATATTTTGTAACAACGTTTGATCAGTATATTAATCTACTAAAACCCTTTTGAAAGAAATTGGAGCGAGTATACTGGGACTGACCTTCTCGAAAATGTCCTATTCTTTAGGATGACATGATAAGATTTTTTATCGTAATATTAAATTCGAAGGAATATTATTTAAATTAGCGGGGTTTTGCAACGTAATTAATTTTTCTTAAAACTTTTGTCCATAATTCTATAAGCTAACTAAACAAAATAAATAAATAAAGTAGTTATTGTTAATTGTCATGAATGTGAATTAACACATTTAGATCACCGACAATAAAAATACAGAGAGAATGCAGAACATAATACTTACTAAAAAGATTCTTCTTTCTCTCTTTCTTTTTTCATTTTTTTTAGTTATGATTGTGAGCTAGCTTTAATATTTGAGGTAATGTGTTACGTGTTCAAATATGAATTGTCTGGAATGATGGGCTGTAATTGAGTGTTTAATTGATTTTGGGTTAGGTGTTCGATTCTTTTTGGTTAGTTGTTCAAGATTATTACAATTGGGTGTTCACTGACATTTTGGTTGGGTGTTCAAAGTAAGGTTAGTCCAAATTTTTTACATGTATTCTAAGCAAAAAAATAATAATTTTGGGTGGTCAGTTGACCATAGAAGCTCTCAAATAGAGCCGCCAAGCCAACTTCGATGCTATCTAGTCTTGTTGAGAGATTTTATATAGACGGCTTTTCAGCTTCTAAGAATTCCTAAAATTCTAATTTTAAGAGGCCACAGTTCTTTATTTTGTTAATAACACTATATGGTTTTTAAAAGTAATTAAAATCTCAAACTTTTTTTTTTGTTTTTGTAAACAAGCACAAACTTTTTGTAAAATCTCAGATTTGTTGTTGTTTTAATTTGGACCTATTAGATATTGGGGAGAACTAATTTTCTTTAAATATTAGCGAATTCATGTGTTGATGGTGAAGAGACATGATGCAAAACAACAAAAAATCTGTATCTGTATGGGTTTAATTGATGTTCACTGGTTGTTAAACCACACACAGGTAACGATCGAGTAGATGGACTATGTTAGAAAAGTGTTAAATTTTCTGATAGAAGAAGGTAATTGCTAGCTCACCTCACTTTTCAGTAAGTATTCTCAGAAGAAGGTAATTGGTAGCTCACCTCACTTATTCACGACTTCGGGCAATTTCAGCCGTCCGTTTTGGCAATCAATGGTCCGGATTTTTTTTAAAAAAAAAACTCTTCCAGCGAATAGTTTTTTCAAAATCCGGACTGCGCGCGATTGAGCATCATAAAGTAAATTCACGGCTCAGCCGTAAAAAAGTTTTTCTCAGGTGCTATTCCATGGGTTGTCTCTTTTCAATTAAACTAGCAAAAGAGTTTATAGGTTTAACATTCATCTGTGATATTTTGTACAGATTGCTATATTTATGATCGCACTTTATGATAGATATTGGTAAAATGTTATGCCTATGTTACACCTCTCAATAGTTTGGTTACGCCTCTCCAGTGATTTAGTTATACAGGTGCATATATATAAAGAAGACCCACCCACCGCATGCATGCTCTGATCGTTAAAGAGTACTCCTATATTTACCCCACCATGCGAATAGGTTGGATATGGGTACATTGATCTAATTACTCTCCATTTCCTAAATGAGCTCTTAATTAGAGCATCTCCAATGGTACTGGGTGTCATTTTTGTGGGTGCTAAAGCCAAATTTGGCATGCTACAGTGTTTTTTTGGCACCCTAATTTGACCAAACTGCTCCAGTGGTGAGGGAGAGACAAAATTTGGCACCCTTCGTCAACCCTTTTTTGTAACTAACTTTTGAAATATCAATTAATATTTTATATACTTTAACTATTGTTTAACCACGATCTTAGGATTATTCTCTAGCAAGTGGCAACCACACTAGATAATTAACCCTCGGTCTGGTCTTGATGAGGTCTAGAAATGAGATCCAAAAATGAGCTTCTTACCGAACAAAGTAAGTCCGGTCTTGGAGAGGTCCAAAAATGAAATTGGAGGGAAAGAGCTGACGTGGCACAAATGGCCTGGGCCATTTCCCCAGCTAAATTTGGCCGGAGAAATGGCTCGGTCCATTTTTGGCGGGGCAAATGGCTCTCTGACAAATGGGGTGCCAAAAATGGGTATAGAACCCCTTTGACAGGGCATTGGAGATGCACTTAGTTAGAGCATCTCCAACTGCCTCAATGGCATTCTCAGCAAATTGACTACTCAAAACACCAAAATTCTATTTTGATTAGGCACAAAATACACCCCTCCCAACAACCTAAGCAAATGTCTACTCAAATCCCAAAACTCCTTTAAAAAAAAAATCAAAATCACAAAATCAATTTCACACATCCATGTCAGATAAAAAAAAACTATTGTACATTTCTGTACAGCCACCGTCAAAACTTCAACCATACTCCCACCTTCTAATCAGAAACTAGAACTGAAAACCCAGAACGAAAAACCCAGCCGCCAAATTGGAAAACCCAAAAAACCCAAATTGATTTTTTCATTTGGAGCACTAAAAACCCATATCGATTTGTTCATTTGGAGCACTGAAAACCCAGATTGTAACGGGGGGAGTGAGAGAGAGAGAGGGCGAGGCTACAGTACCTCGGCAGGGCTGGCGTGGTACTGTAGCAGTCGGCTGAGAGACGAGGCTGTTGGCCGAGGGTTTTGGATGGTTTGTCTCGTCTAAGAGATGAAAATGGGGAAGTGAGGAGCCTGTTGGAGATGCTCTTATAAGGTCTGATCTTAAGGGGTTTTGGGACTCGTTTAATTCATAAAATATGGGCAAGACATAGAATCCTTGGGAATATTACTTAGCATATTGACATCGTGATAAATAAATGAATTTGGTGTTTGTTTTGGTTGAGATTATGACATGTATTTCCAAAATTATCTTCTTGCAACCACAAGCTTTATAGTATATATTTCACAACTAAGATGTGCGCTTTGATTTCCCGGGGTGGCACCCTTGCAGTGTTTTTTCCCACTTTTGGGGAGCATTGGTATTCCTAGATCCGGGGTGCTGTAGTGCACTCCGTGTAGTGCACATGTAGGGCGGTACACAGCCGTCGATCTCATCAATTAACGGTCCACATTAAAAATCAATTATGACTGGTAATAAATGATTCTTACCGGTCATAATTAAAAATCATATCTCAACCATTCATTGTCAAGATCGATGGTCCGTCTGTGCCCTATAGGGTGCCTTGTAGGGCCTTGCACTACAGGATTTCCCAATCTAGTATTCCTACTCTCCCTCTCTCTACGGTAAGTATACCGACACATATTTTTGAAAACAAACAACGCTTACAGATGGACTTTGGATCCATTTTGGGTCCCACAAAGATTATCGGAGTTACTCATTTTGTTCAAAACATCTTGTTTAAGGTCCCCGTAAAAAATCAGCTCATTTGGGTATCGGTAAGGGGGTTTACGAAACACCCAACTTCGCTTCAAAAAATAGGCTATTTTCTGAAGCAAAGTTGGGTGTTTCATAAGCCGCTTTACCGATATCCAAATGAGTTGATTTTTCATGGTGGCCTTAAACAAGATATTTTGAACAAAATGAACAACTCCGATTATCTTTGTGGGACCCAAAACGGGTCCAAATTCTATCTGTACGCATGTTTATTTTCAAAAATCTGTGCGTATAGCACTGTTGCTATCTCTCTAAAAGGGGGGGGGGGGGAAATCAACTAATATGAGGTTGTGTATAATTAACTGGGATTAGCTCAGTTAGTCAAGATTTTTGTATTTCACTAAGGGGTCATGAGTTTGAATCTCCCCACCTACGGGTGCGTCATTCCCCTTGTATTTGTTGAGATTATTTTACCCCTTAAACACCGAATTTCTAGACTACACGGGATTACATTTCTATCCTAATAAATCCTCCAAACGAAGATGCTATTACCAAATTTTCTGGATTCTGTCCAATCGACAGAGAAACGCTTTGTGATTGCTGGAATGTGGGTGAATTGTGAAGTGGTGTTTGGTTCCTTGTCGTATTTCAGGAATTCTTTGGAAGCAAACGTAGTAATATGGAGTGAATGAGGATGGAAATTGAAGACTAATAAAAGGGATTTTTATTGATCTTCAAGTAGAAGTACAGAATCGACAGGGTATAACCTAATCGACAGAGAACAATTTGCTAACAGTTATTCCTACTCCTAGAAAAGAAAAAATAAAGGCCTGTTGGCGATTTGAGTGTGTCCTAAAACTGCTACTAACTCTTGCTTAAATAGGCACTCCTTAATTTTGAATTTGAATCTTTCCCCCCATTCCAAGGTGATGGTTTTCCTTCCTTTCATTTCTTTGCAAATAACTTTCACAAAGAAACAATGCAAATAACTTCCACGAAGGAACATGCATATACGTTGCATAACTGCTCCTTTGATCATGGGACATCTGGAAATACCTTCTTCTGCCACCTGTAACTCAATCGTCAGAGAAAACAAGTTAATTTCGAGTCAATCGAAAGAGGGGACATGCTTCAAGTTAACCAACCAGCAATTAAATAATCCGTAAAGCCCTATTGTGGCTTTATCATAATCAACTGGATTTATTAACTAGAAGTACCTCTTATTTTTCAATAATACATTTTTATTTATGCCACGTGTCACTCAATCGACAGAGGAAAGAAAATCACAGATATGGAGTAAACAATGCACCCCTTATTTAGTTGAGTTAAATCGATTAACTCAAGTAAATAATTCCCCAAACACGTGACTGGCACATGGGTTTTTAAACGTATATAACCCTTTACTGTAAAAGTTAGGGCACACAATTTCACTCTCACTTTTGAAAGTTGCTTGAGCATAGTAATGGCGCCCAAACAGAAAGCTTCTTCTGGATCAACAGTTTCACACAAGAGTAAAGCAAAGAAACTGAGCTCACCAAAACAAAAAGCTTCGACAGAAAATTATCCACCAAGGTTTTCTCAATGCCTAAGAGAGACAAATCAGGTGAATCAATACCTTATTCCAATAGTAGATACTCCGACTAATTTTGTACTTGGCCCCATCTACTTTCCTACTGCACTAGATGAACTACCCACATATTACCCTGTAAATTATGATGAGCCTCTACTTCTTTCACTTCCAGGTCTTCATCGAACTGGTTGGAGTACCATGGGTACTATTCAATCATGGCCAACCATCTTTCCAACTTGGGAAAAATAGGTTAATCAAATGAAGAAATTCTTATATTCCTCATGGCGAGAAATGAACATTTATGAGGCCATTGATCTTTCCACACAATCACAGGAATTAAATCCTAACCTAATTACTGTTGCTGCTTGTTTTTGGGCTGTATCAGCAAATGTCTTTGTATTCCCCTGTGGACCAATGACTCCTAATGTTTTGGACATCATCCATTTGACTGGCTTATCTAGTTTAGGCGAGGAAGTCAATGCCGCCCTTGACCACAAACCTTATGATCCACAATTTGATATCTCTGATAGCCCATGGAGTTATTCTAATTTCATAGCCATGTACAGTACATCTGATGACCAAGAGCCCTCATTTCATGAGAAAATTGCTTTCTATTTGTATTGGCTCAACAAATATCTCCTGTGTGTATCTGGTGTGAAGATTACCAAGGAATATATCCGTCTAGCAATCTGCTTGGCTCAAGGTACTAAGCTTGCCCTAGCTCCTTTTGTTCTAGGAACCTTATATAAAGGACTCTGGTCTTTCGTACGAAGCAAGATAACCAGCAACTGTGGTGGCCCATTATGGATCCTTCAAGCATGGCTATATGCTTACTTCCCAACCATCAAACCTCTTAGCCATTTTCCTAAGAGAAAAGATGGTGGCAACTGTTTAAGTTATGTTGAACATCTGTTGTCCTATGAACCAAGACAAGAAAATGCTTCCTTCAAGAGATACTTCAAGACCCTCTATAACCCTAAAATTGGAGACCTGCCAAATTGGCTTCCTTTTCAGGAATGCTCATATTCAGCCTCTGACTGGATAAGACCAATTTTCAACTTATTGGTTCCAGTATCAATGGTGAATAGTTTTTGGGCAAGCATCTTGATTCCAAGATTCATTTCTGTCGGGTTCTCTCCATTGACAACACATTTCTCAAACTGCAACTTTGAGATATACTTCCCAAACCAATGTGCTAGACAGTTTGGATTGACTCAAGGAATTCCTATTCCGTATACTCATCCTAGAATCAAAGATTTGGCCAAAACTAGACCAGCTGTAACTGAAACCTCTCTCATCAAGGAATTGGTTGGATACTTCCAGGGAACCATAGCAAGCTTTCAATTTAAAAGCTTTGTAGCTGAACCCTTGTCTACACCAGCTTTCAAGTTATGGTGGGAATGTGTCAAAGCAACCATCTTTACCAAAGATTTGGACAACTGCCTCTTAAGGCTTGATTCAGAAAGCACCAAGTCAGGTATGACACTACCTTTGTTCAGTTGTTTAATTTAATAATTTGTTTCAATTACTAATTTCATTTGGTTATTTCTATAGTCCCAATCCCCAAGAAAGTATCTGCTCCTCAACCTTCTCAAGGTCAAAGAAAGGGCAAAAGAGCTATATCTGCTGAGGATTTAACTGCTTTGAAGAAAAGAACCAGGAGTTCTCAAACCTTGAGCACTACTCAGAATCCTCCATTGATGGCTAAAGCTATAAAGAGTTATATTCCAGCCAGTCGACAGGAAGAAATAACTTCAATGGAGGAAGCTGAAGATTCTCAGATCATAGGAACTTTCAAAAGAGTATGAATCTTACTTGAAGTGTTTATCTTTTATCTTTTATTTGGCCATCTATTGACTCATCTAAATGTATTGATTTTTTCTATTCAGAAGACAAGGAGGAAGCTCCAATTGCCAACTAACTCAGATGATGACAATGGCCATGACAAAGGTTCATCTACTAACCTCTCAAGTGTTGTGGGTTGTACACCTTTGAAGACTAAGCCCAATACTCCAACAAAGTCACCTCTCAAGCCTCAAGCTTCAACAGACCAAGAGAAGACAGAACCTGAAAAGGTTGATGAGTTAGAGTCAAGGATCCCAGAGTTATCAAAGCCCACAGAAACGGCTATTGTTCCTGTATTTGACCCAATTCCACAATATCCCCCAATCTTGGTGATACACTCCTTGATCAACCATCAATGTTACCTGAAGTTGTGGAAAAATCTATACAATCAAGTGTTGATGATTCAATGACAAGTATGCCAGTTGATGTTTCTATTCCAGAAATGTTTTAAGAAGGTGATGAAGCACTTTCTAATTCTAATCTTCAAGGTCAAGATGCATCGGTGTCTCCAAAGGACAAGGAAACCATTGAATCAGTGTCTCCAATGAACAAGGAAACCACTGAAATGGGAAGCAAGGACCTTAATCCTCCTGTTCCTTTCATGCTAGAAATTGCAAAGGATAAGGATGCACTTCAAAAACAATCACTGCCCCCTATCCTGATACCAATCAAGTTACTGAGTCTGAACCCTTCCTTTCGATTGAGGTTACAAAGATCAAGAGCTTCCACAAACTACAGAAGTTCTACCTATTGCCAGCCAAGAGGTCAACCCTGAGTTAGTCAAAACTCCCAATTCTGATATGGACCTCATGCTTAACAAAGCCAAGTCTTATTCTGAGTCTTATTCAAGATCCATCTCTGAATTTTTTGAGTCTCTTACTCCTCCTGCTTTTTATCAACTCAATCAAGAGACCAAAGATGAAGTAAAATCTTTTTTTAGGATGTTGGAACTCCCTTTGGCTGAAAGTTCTACTGATCATTCCTCAGCTTTTACTAGCTGTGTGAACCAACTGATAGCAAAGAAGGTCCTTCCATTGCCAGAACACGTCAGACTTGAGGAGTTTGGATCAAATCTGAGTGAAAGCTTAACTGTAGCAGCCTATTGTCAGAAGGAAAAATGTGACATTATGAGCCAATTTGCCAGTGTCTCAAAGGATTTGGACACAATGGGAAACAATATTCACCAACTGAAGGCTAAGCTGCAATAAATTGATGTGGAAGAAGCTAAACTTCTTGCCCGTTTGGACAAACTTAGGGAAGAAAGGAAATCTCTGTTGGCACAAAAACAATTAATCAATCATGATTTAGCCAATATCACCTATGATGAGCAAGGAGTCAAGGCCATGGTATCTGTTGCTAAAGCTGATTTCCTGAAGAATCAAGAGAGATACAATGTTATTGACAATAGGTGGAGTTATTTCACAAAATTGTTTATGGAATTCAAGTCCAAGATCCAGTAATTGTCTGTACTTAACAAACATTGATTTTGGCCTATTTATGTTAGGCCTAGTACATTTGGATTCTGTAATTTATTGATCTTTGTCTATGTTAAGCCTATCCTTTGAGGCCTGTTAAATTTTGTTTAATTTGATTTGTGTTAAACTTGTAACCCAAGGCCTAACTTATGTTTAGTCATTCCTTTGTTAATATGTTGATATTAATCCCTGTCGATAGGGCTAATAATTCAAAATTTAAACAATCCGCCAAATGACTTTTCCACTTCTTGATAATAGTGGAGATCATGGGTAATAACTGCTTGGAAACTGAATCGACATCTCTTTATTTTTGCTTATAAATTAGACCCATCAGTTCGCATTCTTCAGCTATTCCCAAGTTTCGAAACAAAACTTTACCATAGTCTACTTTTTACAATGGCAGCCAATAACCAAACCCTTGACAACATGGGAAACATGGATATCGATATGAAAGCAATCCTGCCAACCTTTGAAGAAGGCGGTTCCTCAGTCAACTGTTCACTTTCTCCTATCACGGCTACTTCTGGCTGGGATTGTCCCTTACCTTCTAACCCTCCTGCCTCATGGGGCATTGAACTACCCACAGAAAGGGTTGTTGTGAGAATGGAGATGCCTCCTCTGTACCCAAACTCAAGCATTCGACGTTCTCATGTCAAAGTCAGTTACTAATTCCCTTGGGTAAGGGAAGAACCAAGGGCCATGCTGTTAGATTCCTTACTTTCCATGACCTACAGACCAATGCCATTCCAACTTGCTGAAGCAGGCAGCAAGCCACACTTGGAGAGCCATGAATCTCTCTTTGAAAGGGCTAAAAATCAACAATTCTATTGGAAAGAGGTAGTACGAAAGCCCCACTACCCTGCTGATTTCTCAGATGATCAACCAGACATAACTCCCCTTCTTGAGAACCCTGATTGGTTCCAAGAATTAGGCAAGTTGAGGTATGACCCTCCACTCTCCCATGCCAATATGGGATATTCTATTTATGCTGATTCTGATGAGACCAAGGCCAAAGAAATAATGGCCGCTTTTGCCTTCCTTGATGTTCATATTCTGGAAGAACATGTCCCATATCTCAACTTCTTGTGGGAATGTGAAACTCTCCAGTTTTATGAGAGTAGCCTTATCTCGACTCATCTTCATTGGTTCAAATCTGCTTTGCCTCTTATAAGGCTTGGATGAAAGCTAGTACTGTTGCACATTATGACCCATTTTAGGTCAATTGTGAAGATAGCCACAGCAAAGTGATTAGTCTCCATAACAAGGTGCTGGAACTCGAGAACTCCACTTGGGTTCTTCCTCCAGATTCTTCAAAAAGCCTTCACAAGAAACACAAAAATTGACAAAAGAAAAAGGCTTACAAGAGGGCCGAACTCCTAGCCAAAGCTGAAAAAAGAGTAATGGCCATGAGGCCATTGGTGGATAAGAAAATAAAGATGGATGCAGAAGAAATCGCCATGGAAAAAGAGCATGAATTTCTGACCTATGCTTGGGAAAAATTCCATGTTTTTGTGACTTGGAGTTTCCCACACTACTTTGAGATCATTAAAATTGAAGCTTAAGGCAATCCCATTGCACCTACTGAAGCTTAGATTTGTAGGTTTTATCTATTCTATCTTTTGTTCACCTTATATTTTCAGTTTTATTACCTTTTGAGTAGGTATTGTAACTCATTTTATGGTGAATGAAATATAAGCCTCAATTGACAAGCTACTATATTGATAACAGCCTTGTTCGACAGAGCATTATCCAGTTTGAGACCAATTCGACAGAGCTTTATCAAGTTTGAGACTAATAAGAAAAAGAATAACAAACCTGACTTATTCTTTTGGTCAGTTAAGAATCATTAATGGCCTTATCATTTCCAATGCATGGCCTTTCAATTCCTTTTGGGTTAAATGTGCACAACTTATCTCATGATCTCCCCTAATTAACTAATGCAGTTAATGGGAAACTCTAAGTAACTTCCAACTCTATGTAATTTCCAACTCATTTTTGCCACAGATATTGCTATAAATATTAAGAAGACCCTATTTGAGGTCTTTTAGATATTCCCCTATATCCCTTATGGGTACAAAATTTATATATGAATAACTTTAGTTAATAACTTCATAAATCGACTGACTCCCAAGGAGCTGGAAAATATGCTTTCAAATACTTCTCATTAATTGTCCTCTCATGAGCAACTCCAATGACTGATTCCAAATGATATGCTCCACCTCTAAGAACTTTTAACACACAGAATGGCCCCTCCCAATTTGGAGACCATTTGCCAAACCTCCCTCTCTTTTTCTAATCTAATGGTAAAATTGCTTTCCAAACCAAGTCACCCTTTGCAAATGACTTTTCATGGACTCTTTTATTATACACTCTTTCTAGCTTTTTCTTTTGTGCTTGTATATTATTTAAGGCATCAATCCTGGACTCTTCTAGTCCATCAAACTCTCTGTACATTGCCTCTTCAAAATCAAAATCAGATGGATCATAATGCCTAGCAACTCTATGAGAAGTAACATTAATTTCAACTGGTAAAACTGCAATTTGGCCATACACCAACTCAAATGGTGTTGTCACGCCCTCGATTTTTAACATAAATTATAAACATTTTTAATAAATAAAACCTTCACTGAAATACCGGAAATACCCAAATGACATACCTTTCCCAGTTTTCCAAGTTAAATTTGAGTTACAATCTTGGTTCGAAGCCCAAGTTATACAAACGCTGAAACAATATTACAATTTTCATTAATCAATTTTCCGAATACTACTTTAAAAAAAAATGCAAACTTGACTCCTCATTTGAACCTCCGAGACACGTGATCAGCAAGCACGGGATGCACGTCATGCCAACTTCCTTGACCTTTACCTGAAAATGATAGGTTGAGCTACACTAGCCCAGTAGAGAAATCTATATTCAAGTTATATGGAAATGAGATGAAATATACACCTGACACGAATGAGACACCCAATTGAACATGAGACACAAGAGGGATTACAAAAAGAAACTGACGAATTTAAACCTTTCCGGATATCTCAGAGATAACCCTAACCATCCATGCATCAACTAGAAGAAGCATTAGGACTCATATCAATCAAACAAACAACAACTATAGTTCAACCAACAACGTTTCAAATGAATTCCACAAACCATCTCCTCTTTTCATACCATCCACCATGGTGCCTCATTAATTAAAACTTTCCTTTTAGATTTCCAAAACATTTTAGGGAAAACTCAAGATCATCACAGGTCAAGCTCCGTTGATTAGAGCTTGAATGCCGGAGTCCGTTGATTTGTGCCCAAATACCGGATCCGTTGATTCGCTCAAGAATACCGGAGGATTTTTAAATAAAAATCCTCTTTTCAAAACTCAAATTGCTTTCTTTGATAAAAATCAACCTTTCATTCTCTGTCTCGGCAACCACAATCCCAAGCAATCATGCAATCCAAACATCAATATAGACCTCTAAGGTCAATCAAAATTCTCTTCATCATGCGAGACATTCAACTGTGTTACCACCCCTTGCGTCACATCGAATTCTCTCAACCTGGGTTTCCGCACTACCACACCTTGCGTTGCGGGCCCTCTAGAGTCCCCGCATTTCCACACCTTGCGTTGCAGGACCCTCAATTCAGAATTCACAACTCACGTAAACATAAAAGCGTTATCAATCCGTATACAAACAAACATCACTTTCCACACTCACAATCGTTCTTACATCATTAACCATGCATACCAACTCATAAGTACACCCCATTACACATTGATAAATACTTTAAGTCCACGTTATTCATCAAAGTCAATCACGACGCCCTACGTCACGTATCGAACCCGCAAAGACTCTACGACACACCACCCACTTGGTTCCTAACAGAAAACATATCGAACGAGGACACGAATCACAATACCACCCATAGGATCACTAGACAAACTCAAGTCTACGCGTAACGTTCACCTCTTACTCCCTTATAGCCCACGGTACTCCAACCACCCTTACGGTATATACTCTCCAACCAACGACACTAATATTATACTCTAACGAGTGCTCAGAGACAAGATCGAACAACGAACCATTAGGGCATAAGCAACCCTACTCAAGAGTGACTTAAACATAGTCTAATCATATAGGAAGTCATAACACGGAACGAATATAACCTAGGGAGTAGCCGCAAACATCGACAGACTGACACACCTCTACTCAAATGGTCATAACTTTCTGTGTACAAAGAGTTTAAAGGTGATTTTGGTGGCAAACGAAAGCTAACTTCCAGACCTTCGATTCGATATAAAGTTTGCGTGAAACGGGCATCGGATGAGGAAGTTGTGCCCCTTTGAAGTTGACTGAAACTCAGAAAACGGGCTGAAATGTTTGGATTCAACCGAAACGCAAAATCCAACCTCAAGCACGAAATGAAACATGATCTAGGTACACAAACATCACATAAACGCATAACAAGAGTAAGAAATCCCTACCACAATGGGTTTTGAGCAAAACCCTAAGTAACCCAAGCTTGAAACACCAAGATCTAGCTCCTCCCAAGCTACAATACGAGACCTAGGTCCAAGATTTCCCAAGATCAAGAGAAATAAGCGAGGTTCAACAAGTGATTGAGAGGAGAGAGAGAGAAATCCGAAAATGATGAAGTTCTTACCTCTTTGAACGCAATAACCTTGATTCCGAATGAAATTAGGATGAACAACCCATAGATCTTGAAGATTTTGAGGTGTTTGATGTGGAAATCCAAGAATTTGGGTGAGAGATTGAAGAGAGAAGGTAGAGGGGCGATTTTAGGGCTTGGTTCGTGGCCTTGGAGTGAGAAAATAACATAAGAGGTCTATTTATAGTGGTCCAAGAAGCGCGCTGAAAAAGTGCAGAAAACGGACCATGTACCGGTACGGGTAAAAGCTGTACCGGTTCATGAACCTTCAAACTGTCAAGAATCACAACTTCTGGATACCATGTACCGGTACGGGGAAAAGCTGTACCGGTTCATGAAGGGCAGAAAAAAGAAAATTTTCCAACGGACACCGAAACGAACCTGACTTGGTACTAACACTTCCAAACATCATTGCAACATCAAAACTAACATTTTACTATCCTACGAGAGTCCGATACACACCCGGATACGTATCTCCGTACACCCCCACAACATCCGAGCGATTTTACTAGCAATACAACTAATTGACGAAATAAATGATTTCTGAAATTAAAACAAATTTGCGAGTCTCTACAATCTATCCTCCTTAAAGAAATTTCGTCCCGAAATTTACAATTCAAGCCAACTAAGCTCATCCCTCGCGATACCTAACCTTTTGCCACATTTCCACAATTTAACGGTGTGCTCCAACCGCTCAACAGTCGATCTCGTATGCCTAGGATGTACATTGGTTTCTCCCCAAGAATCACACCAACCTCTAACCGCTCTCCTGAAATCTCAACCTTCACAGACACTCAAATCCTAACACTCACTCTAAGATTCATCAACTTATATCCCCTCGTTACCCAAAACTCTGAATCTTACATTCTCTCTCTCTCTCCTTTTTTTGCCAACTATCAATCTAGAAAACCTCGAATAATCTCTATGGTAGTAAAACCAAGAAGGCCCAAAATTCAATGATTAGACCTCATAGTGACCCTCACCATCTGCTCAGTTTTAACACCAATTCTCCATGATTGAACTTCTTACGTCTCAAAGCTATTGATATCCTTCTCGACTTTGAAAGTAAATACATCCCACGATCGATCCCATTCTATTGATAGTACTGAGGATAGACACCGACACCAAACGCACATAAGACAACCGCTAGTCACAGTCTCCAACTCACACCTCTTCTTCTTCCTTTTTTTTTTCACATAACTCTTCCCTATGAACTCTACACAAGCCTCAAACGTCTTTTCGTCCATCTAACATTCAATCACAATCAAGATTCTAACTACACAAGACAAAAAAATAATTCCTCATAGCAAATACCCACATACGCTTCATTGTTTATTCTACATTGTGTACTAAAAGCAAACTTCACACATTGGGGCTACATAACAAGTCAAACATATAGGTTTAAACTAAGTTGCAACGAATTTCACACACGAAACATCCCAACAAACCAACCATACCATTTAACAGCTTACACGATATCAAACACATTCACGCATAATAGGCTCACCCCATATCCAACGGATCCACAGAGTGTCCAACAGACTCACCAAGTATCCAACACTTCACAATTCATGGTTCTAAAAAGCCCTACAGTTATCTCATTCTTCCCAATCTCGTGAAGCCTCACACCACGTCTATTCACTTTACCGATCTCAATCATTTCCATTCATTTAGTCAAAGCAAATCGCACAATTCCCAAATTCACAATCTCAATCACATCACAGATACACGTATTATCAGTTCTAATTATTCCCCTATTCCATCAACATCACAACCTAACAACATATCTATACTCCTCGTTATATTTTAAGACTCTGACTACTTCGTTACTTAAGGATTAATCTCACTCACACCAATGATTTCTAACGGTTCCGCTCACCACACACCTCACAGCTCTCGATCTCCCCTCAATTAAGTAATCATGTCAATCTCAATATCCCTCAAAGGCATTCGCCACTTGTACACTTAACCTCAGGAACAACGACTTCCATTACCACCACCATCTCTGCTATCACTATTATCTCTTAATCTTTCTTAAACAGACTCATCATCTCAACGACACCTAAACATGTCCTATACTGTCATTAGTCTAGCCTACATACTTGGTTACACTCCACACATAATCTCTACGCTTCAATCCTTCAATTTACAGCATACTATTTCTCCACACGCCTATCCCTTCCAAGTTCCTACCATTTCCCACCCAGGATATCATTTACACTTCGCCTCATTATCTGCCTCAACAGTTCACATCCGTATTGGCCTCACTTCAGTTAAGTCTCTCACCATACACTTACATCAATCACTCGGCTCAAGTCACATCGATATAGGTCACCTCAAGTCTTGTTGTCCCTCTTACAAAATTCCTATATACAGCCATCTATCTAAATTCCCAAACCTAGAGATCTAGCTAGTCCCCTATACACAATCCTAGTGTCCAATTGACTTTCCGAGACTTCCATCTAGAAGGAGCGGTGATCAAGCGCCTCTTCCAACTGGATCTCATCGGTAGTCGCCTGGGTGTCCAGAAGACACATACCGTATCTAAACACCCTATCGATAACTCTTATCTTCCTAAGTCAACCTCAGATACTTACAACTCTCTACGAAGGCTTGACTTGTCTTATCTATATTTAATATCACCACCTCAATGACTACCATAACGATAACAAAGCACAATCACTGCCACGACAAAACATCATCCCTTCACACATTCAAGTTACTCCTTAGTTCAATCCCCTAACTATGATACACCTTACTCACTTTCTGGACAAACTATGCTCCTGTCATACCTTACCTCACATAAAAATTACTTAAAGTATTTAAAAGTTAACAAGTAACCTGCACAATCCAAATAAAACACATCAGGTACTTAGCTCACAAATCTTACTAACAGTCTAACACTTCTATTACATACTAACAGATATCATCTCTCACGTGTCAACCTCGCCACTATGCATAACTACCACAATCCTTCACGACTTTCCAGCTCTTCTAAAAGGTATCTTACCACGTAGAATCCAATAACAAGACTGCTAACGGAAACCACAATAATAACAACAAACGCTGCCACATCCCCTACGCATAGACCAAACTTCCATTCTTCCCAAACAAGGGTCGCCAGCATTCCACCTAACAGAGTAAACGTAAATACAAAGCCACACTGTTGAACAAACGTCGGTCATGCAAGCACACACATGTTTTTGTTAAGAAATGCAACGACTTTTGAACCCATGAGACTAAAAGTCTCCCCACGGTCTCTAGGTATTCAAACCTAACGCTCTGATACCAATTTGTCACGCCCTCGATTTTTAACATAAATTATAAACATTTTTAATAAATAAAACCTTCACTGAAATACCGAAAATACCCAAATGACATACCTTTCCCAGTTTTCCAAGTTAAATTTGAGTTACAATCTTGGTTCGAAGCCCAAGTTATACAAACGCTGAAACAATATTACAATTTTCATTAATCAATTTTCCGAATACTACTTTAAAAAAAATGCAAACTTGACTCCTCATTTGAACCTCCGAGACACGTGATCAGCAAGCACGGGATGCACGTCATGCCAACTTCCTTGACCTTTACCTGAAAATGATAGGTTGAGCTACACTAGCCCAGTAGAGAAATCTATACTCAAGTTATATGGAAATGAGATGAAATATACACCTGACACGAATGAGACACCCAATTGAACATGAGACACAAGAGGGATTACAAAAAGAAACTGACGAATTTAAACCTTTTCGGATATCTCAGAGATAACCCTAACCATCCATGCATCAACTAGAAGAAGCATTAGGACTCATATCAATCAAACAAACAACAACTATAGTTCAACCAACAACGTTTCAAATTAATTCCACAAACCATCTTCTCTTTTCATACCATCCACCATGGTGCCTCATTAATTAAAACTTTCCTTTTAGATTTCCAAAACATTTTAGGGAAAACTCAAGATCATCACAGGTCAAGCTCCGTTGATTCGAGCTTGAATGCCGGAGTCCGTTGATTTGTGCCCAAATACCGGATCCGTTGATTCGCTCAAGAATACCGGAGGATTTTTAAATAAAAATCCTCTTTTCAAAACTCAAATTGCTTTCTTTGATAAAAATTAACCTTTCATTCTCTGTCTCGGCAACCACAATCCCAAGCAATCATGCAATCCAAACATCAATATAGACCTCTAAGGTCAATCAAAATTCTCTTCATCATGCGAGACATTCAACTGTGTTACCACCCCTTGCGTCACATCGAATTCTCTCAACCTGGGTTTCCGCACTACCACACCTTGCGTTGCGGGCCCTCTAGAGTCCCCGCATTTCCACACCATGCGTTGCAGGACCCTCAATTCAGAATTCACAACTCACGTAAACATAAAAGCGTTATCAATCCGTATACAAACAAACATCACTTTCCACACTCACAATCGTTCTTACATCATTAACCATGCATACCAACTCATAAGTACACCCCATTACACATTGATAAATACTTTAAGTCCACGTTATTCATCAAAGTCAATCACGACGCCCTACGTCACGTATCGAACCCGCAAAGACTCTACGACACACCACCCACTTGGTTCCTAACAGAAAACATATCGAACGAGGACACGAATCACAATACCACCCATAGGATCACTAGACAAACTCAAGTCTACGCGTAACGTTCACCTCTTACTCCCTTATAGCCCACGGTACTCCAACCACCCTTACGGTATATATTCTCCAACCAACGACACTAATATTATACTCTAACGAGTGCTCAGAGACAAGATCGAACAACGAACCATTAGGGCATAAGCAACCCTACTCAAGAGTGACTTAAACATAGTCTAATCATATAGGAAGTCATAACACGGAACGAATATAACCTAGGGAGTAGCCGCAAACATCGACAGACTGACACACCTCTACTCAAATGGTCATAACTTTCTGTGTACAAAGAGTTTAAAGGTGATTTTGGTGGCAAACGAAAGCTAACTTCCAGACCTTCGATTCGATATAAAGTTTACGTGAAACGGGCATCGGATGAGGAAGTTGTGCCCCTTTGAAGTTGACTGAAACTCAGAAAACGGGCTGAAATGTTTGGATTCAACCGAAACGCAAAATCCAACCTCAAGCACGAAATGAAACATGATCTAGGTACACAAACATCACATAAACGCATAACAAGAGTAAGAAATCCCTACCACAATGGGTTTTGAGCAAAACCCTAAGTAACCCAAGCTTGAAACACCAAGATCTAGCTCCTCCCAAGCTACAATACGAGACCTAGGTCCAAGATTTCCCAAGATCAAGAGAAATAAGCGAGGTTCAACAAGTGATTGAGAGGAGAGAGAGAGAAATCCGAAAATGATGAAGTTCTTACCTCTTTGAACGCAATAACCTTGATTCCGAATGAAATTAGGATGAACAACCCATAGATCTTGAAGATTTTGAGGTGTTTGATGTGGAAATCCAAGAATTTGGGTGAGAGATTGAAGAGAGAAGGTAGAGGGGCGATTTTAGGGCTTGGTTCGTGGCCTTGGAGTGAGAAAATAACATAAGAGGTCTATTTATAGTGGTCCAAGAAGCGCGCTGAAAAAGTGCAGAAAACGGACCATGTACCGGTACGGGTAAAAGCTGTACCGGTTCATGAACCTTCAAACTGTCAAGAATCACAACTTCTGGATACCATGTACCGGTACGGGGAAAAGCTGTACCAGTTCATGAAGGGCAGAAAAAAGAAAATTTTCCAACGGACACCGAAACGAACCTGACTTGGTACTAACACTTCCAAACATCATTGCAACATCAAAACTAACATTTTACTATCCTACGAGAGTCCGATACACACCCGGATACGTATCTCCGTACACCCCCACAACATCCGAGCGATTTTACTAGCAATACAACTAATTGACGAAATAAATGATTTCTGAAATTAAAACAAATTTGCGAGTCTCTACAGGTGTTGCCTTTGTACTATTCCTTTTTGATGTTCTATAAGCCCACAGGACCTTTGGCAATAAGTCATGCCACTCTCTAGGATTATCAGTAATCATCTTAGATAAAGTATTTTTAATAATCTTATTGGTTGACTCTACTTGTCCATTTGCTTGGGAATAATAAGGAGAAGAGTTTAAAATTTTTACACCATATGAACTGGCATAAGCCATTACCTCTTGACCATTAAACACAGATGCTTGGTCAATAGTAATTGTTTCAGGAATACCAAATCGACAGAATATATATTCCTCTAGAAAATCAATCACTTGTTTTTTAGCCACACTTCTTAAAGGAATAGCTTCTGTCCATTTTGTAAAATAATCAGTAGCCACCATAACATATTCATGTTGTACAGAAGAATGGGGTTTAATTTGACCAATAATATCAATTGCCCAACCTCTAAAAGGCCAAGGTTTAACAATCGACTGTAAAGGAAAAGCAGGGACCCTTTGAATTGGCCCATATTGCTGACATTTTTTACAACCCTTTGCATATTCAATGCAATCTTTTCTTATAGTTGGCCAAAAATAGCCATATCTTTTGATTAACCACTTCATTTTCTCTCCAAATTGATGGGATCCACAAGTTCCCTCATGAACCCCTCACATCACTGTCATTGTTTGAGGCTTTGTAATACATAATAATAAAACACCATCTGATGATTTTCTAAATAAATCATCTCCCAAAATGATGTAATTAATAGCCCTTTGCTTTATACTCCTGTCTGTCTTTTCATTTGGATTTTCTAGAAATTTCTTTATTGGAATCCTCCAATCTTCAAATAGATTTATATCCATGGCATCCAAGACATTTCCTTCTCCGTCGATAGAGAATGGCAAGAATCTCTTTTGTACTCTTATTAATTTTTCATTTTGTCCTTCTGGAATCTTAACTCCAGAGGTAATTTATGCCATTTGATTGGCTTCACCATTTTCTAATCTAAAAATATGTTGACATTGCACATCATCAAAGTATGACATAAGAACTTTAACTTTCTGCAGTTGTAACTCTAATAATGGATGATTACATTTATATTGACCTATTACCTGTCGAATCACCAACTGTGAGTCTCCTGTGACATTTAAATGCCTTATATTTAGTTCTTTTACAATTTCCATGCCAATAATTAAGGCTTCATATTCAGCCTGATTATTGGATAAAATTCTATTTTCATCTAACTGGAAAGAAAACTGTAATAGTTCTCCTTTGGGAGATGTAAAAACTACACCTGCTCCAACTCCTCTTTCAGTTTTAGAACCATCAAATAATAATTTCCAAGGTTTTATTTCAACCAAATGAATCTCAAATTCATCTTCCATTAACATGTTAGGACGATCTGCTAGGAAATCAGCCAATGCTTGACCTTTTACTGCCTTTTGAGGCACATATTGTAACCAATATTCCACTAAAGCTAAAAGCCATTTGCCTTGTCTACCTCTTAATATAGGTCTTGACAGAATATACTTAATGATATCTGTTTGTGCAATCACAAGTACAGTTGATGGAAGCATATAATATCTCAATTTAATTGCAGAAAAATACAATGTAAGACACAGCTTTTCAATTGGTTTATATTTTACCTCACACTCATTTAACCTTCTACTGAGGTAATATATGGCTTGTTCATGACCATCTTCATTATCTTGAGCCAAAAGACTACCAATCGACTGATGGGTGGCTGAAATGTATAATTTCAAAGGTTTACCAAATATTGGTGGCATGAGAACAGGAGGCTTAACCAATTATTGTTTTAGAAATTCAAAGGCCTTCTGATGTTCCTCACCCCATCTGAAATCTTTTTGAGATTTTAACTTCAAAAGTGGAGAAAAAGCAAGAGTTTTCCAAGATAAATTGGAAATAAATCTTCTAAGGAAATTCACTTGCCCAAGAACTGCTGGAGTTCTTGTTTATTTGTTGGAGGTTGTGCTTCTAAAACTGCTTTAGCTTTATCTTTATCAACTTCAATTCCTTTCTTATGCATTAGGAATCCAAGGAAATTTCCAGCAGTGACTCCAAAAGCACATTTTGTTGCATTCATTTTTAACTTATATTGTCTCATTCTCTGCAAGACTTGCCTTAAATGATCAATATGATCATCAAATGTATGAGATTTTACAACTACATCATCAATATAAACTTCCGTGAATCTTCCAATTAAATCATGGAAAATGGTATTCATGGTCCTTTGATAAGCTGCACCTGCATTTTTCATCCCAAATGCCATTACAATCCATTCAAACAACTCAATATATCCTGGGCATCTAAATGCAGTCTTATGTGTATCTTCTTTAGCAATGAATATTTGGTTGTAACTAGAATATCCATCCATGAAAGATAGAAATTGATGGCCTGCAGTTGCATCAACCAAATGGTCTGCAACAGTCATATGATATTCATCTTTAGGTGATGCTGTATTCAAATTTCTAAAATCAATACAGATTCTAACCTTTCCATTCTTTTTCATTACAGGAACTATGTTGGAAATCCATTCCACATATCTAACAAGCCTAATAAATTTGGCTCTAAATAAACGTTCCATCTCTTTCTTTACTTCCACTTAAACCTCAGGTGTCATTTGTCTTGGGGCATGTTGATATGGTACAAAGTTTTCCTTAATAGGGATCCTGTGTTCAACCAATGATATATCCAAACCAGGCATGTCAGGATAATCCCAAGCAAAACAATCTCTAAATTCATACAACAAGTACTTCAAACGATCCTTCATTTCATCTGGTCTACATACATGAAGAATTTTAGGATCATCTTCTGTCCCTACATTGAAATCCTCTAAAGGATCATGAACTTCTGCCTTAAGATCATCAAGTTTGGCAGGAGCAGCCTTAAGGTCTTCCATGGCTAACTCTTTAAAAGTTAAGGGACTATCATCTACTACACAATCTACCCAATTACAAGAAATAGGCTCATCGGCATCTAATTTCCTAGATACAATAAAAGAAAACAGCCTTTTGAAAATGGCTTTTAAGGTAGCCAACTCTTCATCTACATAATTCAAAACACCACTAGACATAAGGAACCTTTGATTTAGAACTACTAGACCTCAATATTATATTAGGTCTAACAAAATCCTTACTTAACTCCTGGAAACCATCTTTGATGTACTTGAGAAACTGGCTTTCAGTGAGGCTTGTCCCTATCAATTTCACCTCTGAATCCTCAATCTTAATTGGCCATAAGTCTTCATCATATAGACCTGCTTCCACATTTTTAGTATCTGCTTTGAATGGATGCTTGTTTGCCCAGAAAATCTCCTTCTCTGTAGCCTCCTTATTCTGTCCTTGCTTTAGAAATATCAGTGCCTGGTGCAAAGAAGAAGGTACACAGCCATTGATGTGAATCCAATCTCTACCTAACAAGGCATTATAATTGGAAGAAGAATCAATAACAAAGAAAGTAGTATTCATCTTCCTACTCCCAATTTGTTTGCAAGGAGATCACACCTTTGGCAGGTGAGCATCCCCCTGCAAAATTACCAACTGTTACCTCAGTTGGAATCAAATCTGCCTCATTTTTATTTAAAACCTTCATCATTTTTTAGGGTAAAATATTAATTATAGCTCCATTATCAATTAAAACCTTGTTAATAGGTTGACCATTGATATGTAGCCTAATATATAACGGTTTTAGATGCCTAACCAAGGCATCATTAGGAGATCTTAGCACGATAATATCCTCTCCTCTTTTATCTTTTACAACTTTAATTGACTCTTGTTGAAAATCTTTTTCTTGCTCACTTATTTTAACTATAGCATCTGTTTTATCCTCAACATCTTCTTCCGAACTTGTTGGTTGATTAGGTTTTGCCTGAAAAGTTTTTGGCAAAACCAAAATCATGTTACATGGAAGTTTTGTAGGAGAAACTGACCCAAATTGAATAGTAGCCAATGCTTGGCCAAAAGTAGCAGATTTTTGAGAATCCACTTCATTCTTGCCATCTTTGGGATCATCCTTCATGATGTCTGAACTGTCGACAGACAACAAGTCATCATCTCATCGTCTTCCATCAGGACTTGTTGAAATTCTGATATCTTCTTTTTTTAACTCTTCTTAAATTCTGCCTTTTGCTCCTTAATCGACATAGCAGAAGTCTCAGATGAACTTGGACCTTGCCCCCTAAGTCTTTGGACAAGAGTTGGTTTGCTTGTTTGCCCCCTAGCTTTCTCTGTTTCCTTTGCCTTTGTGTGGGGCTCCTTTCTGGATGGTTCGATCACCTTTGCTTTGGGGTTCGAGTCTGGCCCCTAATCCTTCAGCGTCCTGCAAAAGAGAGCACGACTAAAGACCACACCGGAGGTTCTCCGGGATGACCCTCCAGTGCAAGAATCAGAACACTTGCTAAGAGTAATGAAGGATCAGAAGCTAGGGATTTAGGGTTGAGTAAAACATACCTCCTTCAGGAGGGTATAACAGTGTATTTATAGGGAGTCCCAACTTGACCTTCAAGGCAGTTTCATTGCATGACAGGTGTCGGCTTATGTCACCCTTACGTCACTTTAGGGTTTTGTAACCGTTTGGAGAGTGAGCTAGCTCCTTCACGTGTTCCCATCACCCCGTTAACCGTTCGGCTGACGTCACAATCGTCATCATGGCCACGGTGGCACTCCCACGTGAGTGAGAGAGGATCATGGCCCCCACATTCGCTCAGAGCCGAATGTGAGCCGACAATCAAAAAGTCGGCAAGCCGAGAAGGTGTTGACAGTGAAAGAGACCAGGAAGGTGATGTTCGCCCCTCGGCATGCCGAGGCGGATAAATGTCTCTTCGGGTCAAACCGGACCGTCGGTAGGCCGAGGCGTTGTTGGCATTGCCTCGGAATGAACTGGACCGTCGGTCCTGTAGCACGATATTACGCTCGGTGCGGCCCGAGCCATCTAACTCGGCCTGCTACACTTTGGTTTAGGCACAGTTGGTTCCCTAGTCCAAACCATAGGAACTGGTTGACTTGGTGCAGCCTTAGCCCCCAATTCTGACCACTGTGTTGGTTCTATTACCATCTGTGAGTCTCTCCTCTCTCTTTTTGAAAGCTTTCTTTGCAACCTCCTCTTTTGAGTATTAGTAATAGGAACAAATTCCCTTGCACTTGGAAACTTGGGATGCCTAACTGTATCCCACATATGATGTTCAAGGTTTGGTGGGATAACCATTCTTCCTTGGTAACCACCCCTGGCATAGTTAACTCTTCCTCTTGATCTCATACCCCTGGGATATAGACCTCTTCCTCTTCCATTCGAAAACAAAGGTGGATAAATCAAACTGGTATCTGGTTTTCCTAGCATTGCAGGGGCCACATGATATCCTTTGAACAGGAATGGTCCATCATCATCCCCATACCACTTAATTGACTCAGATGGAACAAAAATCCCAGGATCTTCACCTTCATAAATCAACTTTGGACCTACATAAATCTACAAGTCATTACCTCCCATAGTATTGAATCTTATGGAACCTTTTGCATAAGTTCCATTATACTCTTTTTCTGCAATCACTTCTTCTCCTTATTTGATCTCCCTCTCACATCTCAAACAGAAGTAATTCTCAAACTTTTGTTTCACATGTGACGCCTCCTCAGTCTCCATGATGTCCTCTTCTTCCTGAATCCTATTTTCAATTCGGGATTCCATTTTTCCTTTCTTTAATCTGGCAGTCACCACATTGATTTCTGCTAAAGGGAATGGCTCAATATCAATCCCCATAACTTCTTTGTTTCCTTTAGCATATGCAACAGTCCTCTCTGAATTAGGTCCTGCACACAATTTCGAAATATAACACAGTTGTTAGTATTATGTCTAAAGGAATTATGCCATTTACAATAATCTTTTCCTTTTCTGGAGAAATCACATGTCCTTGTGACAAAGTCAAGAACTTTTGATTTATTAACTCATCAAAAAACTGATCTGCCTTAGACAAGTCAAATGAATATTGCCTATAATTTGCTTGATTCTTTTTATTTGGATGAGATGAAGGCATATTCACAGGCTTTTCAGCCTTTGTTAAAGTGTCACATACAATTGGAGCCTTCCCCACTACTTGGGCAACATCAATTTCCACATCACCTTCTACATCTTAATAATAAGTGCCAGGTGATTTGATCTTTCTGTGTTCACCTTCCATGAGTATAGCCTCATATCCAATGGCCTTTGATGTTAAGTCAAACAAATCTCTAAATTCAGTACCATTAAAATGTTTCTTGAAATCATAATCAAGCCCTTCTTGGGCAAATCTAACTATCTCAGATTCTGGAATAAAGAAGTGACATTGATTCCTTATCTTCTTAAACCTAGTCATGTATTGTTCAACAGACTCTGTAGGCCTTTGTTTAATTTTGGCCAAGTCTGCCACTAAAATTTCTGGTTCATGCCTAAAGATTTGGGCATGGAATTGTTCTTCCATCTCTCTCCAAGAATGGACAGAGTTTGGAGGTAAACTTATGAACCAGGAAAAAGCAGTCCTTGTAAGGGAATGAGGAAATAATTTTTAGCTTCAAAGCCTCATCCAAACCTACTTCACCTATTTGCAGGCAAAACCTTCCTACATGTTCCACTGTCGACTGGTTTTCTTCTCCATTGAAAAGAGCCAAGTTCGGGATCCTATAATGCCTAGGAAAAGGCACATTATCAACCCAATTTGGATATGGTTTTCTAAACATAGGTTTTTCAATCCTTCTTAGTCCAGGACCATACATGTCTTGCATGATGTTCGTAAGTTGAGCCCTCAAATAAGGCTCATGTACCCTTCCTACTTGTTTAGGAATGTCTGGTCTCATACCATAATCATAAGGGTTATCTTGTCTTCCTCCATTTTGATTAAATATGGGTGGTGGATCATTTCCATACATGTTTGGATTACCATGACCAAAATCTAAATTAGCCATATTTGGGACGTTTCTGTAATCATTCTTATTTAGAGTTGCATTAGGATTTTGCCCCCCAATCCTTATGTTGTACAGATTCGGGATGTTATTCCCATTGTTCCCAATCCCTACACCCATAGGAATTATGGTTGGGACACTTTGATAAAAACTTTGACTTTGTCCAGAATTTTGATTTCCAAGTGGGATTCTATTAACCCCAGTAAAAATGGTTTCAAAAGTTGGATTATCAAATACCTGAGAAGAAGGCATTTCAGTCACATAATTTGGATGTCCATTGCTTTGCCCAAAGTTAACATTCACATTAACTGGCACTTCTACTGGAGGCTAAGTTCGTGCCATAGCAGCCTTAAACATAGCCATCAATGCTTTGGCTGTTTCATTCTCTGGATCACTTAACATCCTTGCAAACTGTTGAATCAATTCTAGTGATTCAATTTATGGGCCATTTGGTTAGCCTACCTCTGGAATCCTTTGATTTGGATTCGCTAGATTTACTTCATTCTCATTTCCACCATTAACATTGGCAGAATTGTTATTGTCATTGCCACCATCCATTGGCGGTTGGCCATCTTTCCTGGTCTTTGGTGCCATTGCTCACTTCCAAATTAGTAAGAGCCCTCCTTCTAACACCAAAATTGTTACCAAATTTTCTGGATTCTGTCCAATCGACAAAGAAATGCTTTGTGATTGCTGGAATGTGGGTGAATTATGAAGTGGTGTTTGGTTAATTCCTTGCCGTATTTCAGGACTTCTTTGGAAGCAAACGTAGTAATATAGAGTGAATGGGGATGGAAATTGAAGACTAATAAAAGGGATTTTTATTGATCTTCAAGTAGAAGTACAGAATCGACAGGGTATAACCTAATCGATAGAGTACAATTTGCTAACAGTTATTCCTACTCCTAGAAAAGAAAAGATAAAGGCCTATTGGCGATTTGAGTGTGTCCTAAAACTGCCACTAACTCTTGCTTAAATAGGCACTCCTTAATTTTGAATTTGAATATTTCCCTCCATTTCAAGGTGACGGTTTTCCTTCCTCTCATTTCTTTGCAAATAACTTTCACAAAAAAACAATGCAAATAACTTCCACGAAGGAACATGCATATACGTTGCATAACTGCTCCTTTGATCATGGCACATCTGGAAATACCTTCTTCTGCCACTTGTAACTCAATCGACAGAGAAAACAAGTTAATTTTGAGTCAATCGACAGAGGGGACATGCTTCAAGTTAACCAACCAGCAATTAAATAATCCGTAAAGCCCTATTGTGGCTTTATCATAATCAACTGGATTTATTAACTAGAAGTACCTCTTATTTTTTAATAATATCTTTTTATTTATGTCACATGTCACTCAATCGACAGAGGAAAGAAAATCACAAATATGGAGTAATCAGAAGCCTAGAGATTTCTTGGGGAAAATGTTGGGAAGGGAAAGTGAGAGGATGCTTCGGTTGGAGAGACTTGCGCTCGGATAAATAATAATAATAATAATAATAATAATAATAATAATAATACTAATACTAATAAAAAAACAAAAGGAAAGAAAAACATGATTCAACATATTTTTTTCAACACTCACTTTAGTGTCCTTTCTTATCACGGGCCCCAACTGTTTAGGAAAATATCTGATATTATAGCTATTAGAATATTTATTTATAATATCTTCTTGGGGTGACCCCAACTGCATGAAACCATGAATTGGGTGGATTTGGTGACTTTATATATATAATGGGTTTATTTTGAAGTCATTTTCCTCGCCTTTTTTTAATCTTCTGATTTGGCCAGAAAATAGGAGTACTACTTTTATGCTTGGTGTCGGTCCGCTATACGCGTACATCAACTAATACCGTGACTCTAGAATTAATGACCAAGTAAATTTCTAAGGGTCTCGTGACTGAGGCCAGGTAATTCGCTTACTAGCTCCTACGTAACCAAATCCTTGGGAACATGGTTAATTTACTGCTTTACGTATCAAAATTGTGTTTATTGGATGTTAATCTTTTTCTTTGTATTACGGAGTATTAATTTTTCTGGCTACATGGGTTCCCTTTTTTGATAAGGTGTCCGGGAAAACTACATGGTTTCTTTATGAGGTGAAATGATTTGTTTGGAATAGGTTAGATAGGCTTTCACATCTTTCTCAGACATGGTGATTGTCTTGTAGAAAAAAAAAAAAGGACCCTCAAATGCATTGGAGGGAAAGGAAAAAGCTTTTTTCTTCCTCTATTTCTCTCAGTCTCATGATCTTGCTTAACAATTAGATATCAATTATTGCTTTTATTTCTGTTCTTGAATTCCCAAATGTACTCTTATCTTGATGCTTATAGTCTTTGTATAAAGCTCATCTAGAATGGCATATATGTCTTTATGTTTTATACATTAATTTTCTTTGGCAAATAAGCTAGTTGTTTGCTAGTATAACGTTTCTGACAAATTAAAAGTTGTGGGTTCCTCTCTACTGATTTTTTTTAGGCAACATTGAGGAATAAATGTGGCTGTTGTCTACATCAGCTCTTTTTATAGCTCTTCCCTTTTTTCTTTTTCTTTTTTTTGGTTAGAGAGACCCGTTTTACTTTCTTCACTTGAATCATGGCTGTTCTGGTTGTGCATAGCTGTAACATAATCAAACATTGATTCTCTCCCCTTTTGTGTTCTGATTTCCTTGACTTCTTTTGTATTGTGAATGCATTTGATCATATACCTAACCAATATGCTAATCCATATATTAGTACCTTGTTGCAGCCTTTGGTTTTTAATGTTTGGATGGCAGCTTTAATTTTCTCTTCTTTAATTTCCTGGTTGGGAGCTAGATTATGTGACTCATACTTCCACCTTCCAATGATGAATCCAAATGGAATTTTTTTGGGGATTTTTTTTTTTTTTTGAATGGGCAGTGATACTATGTGGGTTCCTTGTAATGAAGCTACTATCCCTAAGTGAGTGATTTTAACATTAGACTTTGGTCCCCCCAAAAAAAAAAAACACTTGTTTTTGCCTCTATTGTGTAGGAGTACAAAAATACCCTTCAGTGTCAGGAAAAGTGAATGCGCGCGCGGCATGCACTATTAACTGAAAAGGGCACCTTTTTAATTTTGTCTAATGGATTTTTTTAAAAATGGAGTTGTTTTGTATGAAGTGGGTGGTCAAAAACATTCCAGTAAACCCTAAATTCCTCTCTATTAAATGCCTCTATCACTGAACTTTCTTATGGGCAAATTAGCTTTTATAAAAGTGTTGATTTCTACATACATCTCTTAATCAGCCCACAATTGAATTTTTAAAAGTGAATGAATGCTTTTATAAGCACCAATAGGCCACTCTGGTTTTGGCTCTGCAGACAGGGAAGGCCCATACTTTTTATTTCTTTTTCAAGTTTACTTCTGCAGATCGACAAGCTATAGTATTCATTAAGTTAGGCATCAAAATGGTGAATGAACATCAAAACATTAAAAAAGTGCTGTACTTGGATTAGTATATAACTTTGTCTTTACACTTTGTATGCGGGTATAAAGCCAGTAGGGTTGAGTTTCATTCTCTGCATATTTTGTTTAAATGTAATGAGGTGTCTTGTTCTTCCAAGACAAGCAGCCTGTGGAGTAGGTGCTACTGCCTCTCACGATAAAAGACAAAGAAAGGCCTTTAACATTCTCCTAATATCACTCCTTATGATGCAGGTAATTAATTATCAACAGAAATTTGTGTGTATATATATATCTAAATTTATTGATACATATGTGTGTTTGTTTGTTTGTTTGTACTATGCTCATAATTAATCAATGCTCTTGATCATCACATTAATTTGCAAGTAGTGAGAGCCTAGTTGCGTTGTGAAACAGTCTTTGGCGGGTAAATATCAATCATTGCCATTCTAACATTCTGGTTTTTTGAAGTTTATTTCCTTGCTTTAAACTTGGATTCATCACAACGTTGAACTAACACGTCCTGTTTCGGAGATGATCAGGTTTTAGATCAATATTGATGCTAATTTTGAGATTTGTGACGTGTAGCATAAGTGGATGTTCCATTTCGATCTTCATTTTCTGTCATCATTATTTTGTCATAATAGCATATTTGGAGATGATCCAGTTTTCGGGTTGTATATGATAAATTGTAAATTTTTTAATTGTTCGATTCGGATTATGTTTTGAAGAATGAATCACAGAATGGTTTGTAGAAACATGTAGAATTTTCATACGTTGTGTCAGAATGCCATTTAGAATGCTTATTATACAGGTTCTCCTTCGTTGGTTTCGACATACCTCCGGTCTGCAACGTGAACATTATGATATATATTTACCCAAAAAAAAAAACATTATGATATATACTTTCCAATATCAAAATCCCATTTACTAGGATGATATGTTTGTTTCCACTTTTTGGAGAATCTTGATTGCTTCGTTTTTCTGTTTTCCTCCCAGGGCTACCAACTATGAGGAAATGATCGAGCAGAGACATCAACGGAAGTACCAAAATTTGCAGCCATTTTCCTATATATTCACTCATATTGTCAATTTTTATCATCCTCCCCATTGAGTCCTCTAGCTTTATCGATCTCCTAAAAACCATGGATGAGTTCAGTTCCGAAAGGTCAAAGACATGGAACATCTACACCAGTTCAGACCTTAGCCCTTCTCAAACAGTACTCATCGAGAGGGAGGCTCCGTGGAAGAACTTTGGGTCATCAATGAATGCCATTTCTTTTGGCTTCGTTGCCACTGCAGTACTGATATCAATGTTTCTTATAATGGCCATTTTTGAACATCTGTTTAGGCCAAATCCTTCTTTTTCTTCACCTCAGTATGGGAGAGGTAGATCTCTGGAAAGAAGACCGGTGGAGAAACGTCGGCATCCACAAGAAGTAAGTCTCCTTCTTACCAACTTTGAAGTCAGTTTGTATGTTGAATTACTTAATTAAGCAAGTATGGTTTTTTAGTCATCAGTTGGAGGCATTAGTGTTTGAGTTTCATGTAGAAATCCCTTTCTGTCTCATCCGAGTTGAGTTTTGTTCATCCTCCACTCAAGAGGGTGAATATTATCCACCTTTTTATTGGTTGAAATGATGTGAACCCCACCACAAAGTGATATCATGCTTACCAAAAAGTGTATTGCATGGTAAGCATGACATTACTTTGTGGTGGGATCCACGCCATTTCAACCAATAAGGGATAAGGTAATGTTCACCCTCTTTTAAGGAGGGTGAACAAAATTACACTCTGTCTCATCCTATGTTACACGAACTTGAGTACTTAAGGTTTGGGCATAGGGGTCTGATCGACTGGTCTAATTGGGGGTATCCGGGATTATTGAAAACGAATCTTATTTTTCCGTACGTGATTTCTCTGTGTGTTGATAAAATGATATTTTATACTCCCTCCGTCCCTTTTTAACTGTCCTGCTTTGTAACTCCAACTTATTAAAAAAAACATCATCATTACACATTTCATATCAACTTTTTCCTCCACTTTCCCTACTTACCCATCATTATTACACCTTTACTCACTAACTTTTCAAAATGAAATATACTTTTAGGGACAAAATAAACAATACACCAACTTTTACCTCCTAACTTTACAAAATGGATGCTTATTAAGGGACAGTCCAAAATGAAATACTGGACACTAAATAAGGGACGAAGGGAGTACGATATAGATAGTGAAAATGGGTATATTTTACTCATTCCACAAATATTACAGCGATTACAGCTAAATACAATGGGATGATAAGTGGCTGATGAAAAATACCACACTGATCATATCTTCGACTCTAATCCAAGTGTCGCGATAAGTAAACGGCAAATTACAAATATCGTCTCATTGATAAATGGTTGTTTTCTCTCATCTCTGCTCAAAGGAAGCTGTGGTAATAAGAGAATCTTATTCTAGTTCAAGGGCATAATAGATACAAAACGAGTATAGATAGCTAGCTGCATCAAAATAGTGCAAAGCCTAGGATCAAAAAAAAAAACTGGGATTTTATTCATTCTTAGGTTGTGTTTGAATCTGGGACTTATGGCAGGATTGATTTGTGGAGGTAAAAGAAAAGGAATGGGACATGTGAAGCTATTTTTAGTTATTTTGCTTTACTTTCTCTCTGCGTATCCCTCCATAAACCTGTGAGCCAAACATGGCCTCAATGAATGAGATGAGATGCAACCAAGCCCTTTATCAAATTGGAAAACATGATAGGCACGTCAAAGTTTAAATTAGAGGTTAGAAATAACAAAGGAGAAACATATTCTACAGCCTCTTTGCTTTCCATATTTGATTTGTGTTTGATCTAAAGTGGGTAATCGTTGTGACAGGTTTCGACATCATACACGTCAGATTTTTCGGTACTGATGCCAGGACAGCAGTATCCTACATACATAGCCCAACCTGCTCCTCTCCCCTGTGCAAGGGAAGGTGTCAACTGGCCTTCCCATGAACAAAATATTACTTTGCCTTAAAGCCCTATGATCATTACTTTGTATGTTCCCATCAGTTATGATTGTATTTATTTCTCACATAAGGATTAAGCTATCGTTAATTCCATACTCAGCATTTTCTAAATGTTATAATCACAAGTACATTATCATGGTTTTCTGTAGCATCATTATAGTTTAAAATGCAAAATTAGCTCAATAACAAAGACTAGGTTCAACACACACCTGTGCCTTTTCTCATACAAAAATTATAACAGCAAAGACGATTTGCAGAGAACCACGCGGAGAAAAACGCGTTTGGCCCCATTTCGGGTCCCAAAAAAATCTAGAAAAATATTCATAAATTTTTGAGTATTACTTTTGGATTCGTAGGGGCGAACTATTTTTCTAGATTTTTTTGGGACCCAAAATGGGGCCAAACGCGTTTTTCTCTGCGTGGTTCTCTGCAAATCGTCTCTGCAGATAGCAGGGCTGGGGCCACAATATAACCAAAGGGAGGGACTAATTTTGGTAGTTTACCTTGTATTAATTCTTTCTGAAACAGGATCCTGTTTTTCCTTTCCTTTTCATTTACCCCATATATTTCCTGCTGACACTAAAGTTTGTGTTACATCACCAGGAAAAAAAAAAACCCCTGTAATGATGCGCTTGGATAAAGGAATTTGGATTGAGTGGCTTTTTGAGATTGAATTTAGATAGTAAAGATACACTCAGTACTCTCAGTATTAACTTGAATTCAAATATACCCGCATCTGTCAAATGCATTCTTTACATTGTTTACGCAAAATATTAAACCAAGTTTGTACTTCATCGAACAATTACTCAATACTACAAGTTTGTAAAACCAAACAATTTTCTATATTTAAGAAAAAGAGTAAACAGAAACAAGTCTCATGTAAGTTATTTCTTAGCCTTTTCTCCAGAAACCCAGATTCAAACATAGGGGTCAGTGTTTTGGGATACATAAGTGCCACTTTCTAAAGCAAAACCCTTTGCAAATCAGGCAACCGCTGACATATACTATTATTGTTACAATTCATCAGTGAAATTCCTTTTTGGAATGATTAATGGTGTTCATTACAGGCAACAAATACCCTAGAGGAGAAATACAAAAAGCAAAATGCATTTGACATCCCTAATGCCTATCTCACTCAAGATGTCGAGAAAATCTAGATATATATGACACCAAAATTACATCACATGAGAAAGAAGAAAGCAAGATCACACTAAAATACAATCACCGTTATGAATATACCACCGCGTATGTTTTCCAAAGCTCTATTTCTGCTTTGATAAAAAGCCTGTATCTTCCAAAATGAGAACGCCTACAGTTAAAGATCTTCGGCTGTTACAGATCTTCTGGCACTTCATCATCAGGTAATACCACAGTCAACAAAGAATACTTAACCCGGAGCGAGATTCTTCCTTTCTCAACAATAAGCCTAGCCCCAGAAATGACCCAGTAGCCCGGATTTTCTTGTGGGCCCCTTGTCATTTCTGTCGTGTCGACAAATTTCAAGAGCTTCGGCGCCTGGACGGGAACCGGTGGGCCTCCAGGGTAAACAGCAGAGTTTATGTTCACCTCCGCAGGCTGAGGGGGCGGTTTCATAAATGTTGTAGTAAAATGGTGAGTAATAAGGGTCGATATGAGTCCGGATTTACGGGCCAAACCCGGCGACCCGTCCCATTCTGGGTGCTTTACCACTGTGGCTCCAGAAACAGTTGAGAAGCGAAGTCGCAAGAAAAGGATTTTCTTGAGGCCGTAATCCCCGACCTGTAATTGGGCCCCGGTTATTATGGAAAGATCCTCGTCAGATTCCACTGGAGCAGTGCAGACGTGGGAAAAGTTCTTCCACTGAACTTTCTCGTAGTATTTATGATCGTAGGCCTCCAGTCGGAAGTTTTCATTTGGGTCATCTTCCAGTTTCAAGATTTTTGGTAGGGAGGAGAGGTGTTGTAAGTGGATGGCCAAGCGGTTGCATCTTTTGCCTTCTAGGTACAGCCGGAGACCAGTCACAGGCCTCTTACCCACATAAACCTGTTATCATATTGGTAAAAGAAGAGTAAGTTAACGTACCATTTGATGGAAAATGAATCATTGATCACTCTTCAGTATATAACAAAATCTTAGTACTTGGTATGGCGTAAAGAGAGTTTCTCAGAAATATCTGCACATATTACTTGCATATAGCAAACAATGACCCACATTTACCATTATATTGGCAGCTAAGAAGAAAAATATGTAGGAACTTGTGGCTATATGTGAGAGGTATTGAGAAGTTCTATAAAAAGGGACAGTTGCGAGCATAGTGGAGTGGAGCGAAGCGCAACGAAGCGGAACGGAACGGAGCGAAGCAACTAACCCATCACAGATCCAAACTAGAATGGGCCGAAGGCCCAGGCGTTCCGTAATAGAGGAGGTATAAATATGCTCTATTGTAAAACCCTATGTACTGTAATCATCAATAAAAGACTACTCTCTCGCTCCCGTGAACATACCCGGTTTTGGAGAACCACGTATATTGCTGTGTCGATTTCTTTACTGTTTTATAAATATGCTCTATTGTAAAACCCTATGTACTGTGATCTTCAATAAAAGACTACTCTCTCGCTCCCGTGGACATACGCGGTCTTGGGGAACCACATATATGATATATTACTGTCGATTTCTTTACTGTTTTATACTCGTGAATCGTGTGCGTGTGTGTTTCGATCCTAACAAAATAAAATCTAATAACGAGATTCATGTGGTCAACAGGAACTAATAAGCTTAAATAGACAAAACACAGGAACGCAAGTCTTGAGTCCTGCCCCCAGCTTAAACTGCATCCTCATATTCGAGCAACACACATCCACTCATGCTCAAAACGTATCCTTTAGGACAGGATAGATCGGCCAATCCAAGGTAAAAATAGAACTTGCATGTGGAAGTAAAGGTCTCAAACTTCCGTTGACCTAGTCCAATGACTAGCTTGCAGCGCTGCACATGGTCCATGCATGAGGATATGGTGGATTTGACAGTTGTAATCAAGGGTTTAATGGAACAACAACTCCAACTTAGTTCCCATATTGTGTGCACTACCAGCCTATCTGAGACTTTCCATTTACTACACGCCTCCCTCAAGTTCTTTACTTTCTCACCCCAAACTCTAAGTTTGATCACCGTAAACCTTTACACTACCTCCATGTTTATTTCGCTTAATTTGTTAGTTTCTTTCCCTATAACTCCATAATTGTTCTTTTGTACTGGAGTTTTGACAATCATTTTTTATGATTGACACATATGTGCGCATAATTTACTAAAGGATTTTGTGGAGCTACTCCTTCATTATGGATTTGAATTACCATTCACGCATCGTGTACGAAAATTACATAATAAAATCGGCTTTTGAACCAGTAATGGTTTTAGAAGGTACGTGTTCGGGTCCTATGGCACAAATCCTTCAAAGACCTGCAATTCAACCCTTGACTAGAAAAAAAGCGAGCATGGAACCTTTATCAGATTTAGGAGCACAATTAAGCTGGTGAAGAGATGAAAAATAACCTCAAAAAAGTGGAAGCCTAAAAGAGGAAACTTTACCGGTGTGGTATTAACATAAAGCTTGGGACCCAAAAAGCTGAACTGCAAAGATGTTGTACTTAGTTGCCTCCTCTGCGGACCAAGTGGGAGGTCACTGAACACAGGTGCCCATTGCCTCGGCAGCTGAAATTCCAAAAATTGATGGAGTTCTTCGATTGGTGGTTTATCTACAAGCAGGAAACCAAACAAGAAAAATGCAAGAGATGGTAAGGCTACCTGATAACCTGTGCTTAAATTTGTGACACAAAGTGTGGGTGACAATTTTGTTTAGCAAAACCTAACAAGAGCATGTATAGTACTTGGTATACCATGGGCATTATCTACGTTTAATCTCCATTCCACCCCCTTTCCAAGAAGAAGTAATTTACCCAAAAAAACAAACCCCAGAACCCAAGGTAGTACAAGGCAAGAGTCCAAACCCTTTAGATGGTAAAGAATAGAGTTTGGCGACACAATCAAGCCTTATCTTTCAAACTGAATATGAGGCAGTTACACAGAAAAACCTATAATCAATAGAAAAATAGAGATCAACAGATATTGCTCACAGCGTAAATAGAGATTTATGGCGTGGCTCAAAAATCCACTCCCAGAGACACCATTCAACAAAGTGGTAATTGGGATAAAGGACATTGAGATTGCGTCAGGTTCTAAGGGGACAGTATGCAACCACTCATGGTGTGTTAGATTTTGGTTGTCACTTCCACCTCTCCTCTTGCAAATGCTCAAAATATCCTGTCATGATAATACAGCACTGAGAAAAGATGCAAAACAAGATAGAAGTAACATCAAAGATGAAAATAGGCTAAAGGACACCATTTGCAAGAGCAAACCTCCTTGTGTGAGTAAGAAGTTGAGGCGCCAGTGTCCGCAAACCTCAGCCGCTGCTCCCTGATTTCATGCTGACAAGCCCAATACAACTTGTATGAGTCAAAACGCTGAATTAAGTTCACAAAAAAAGAATGATCTTTGAGCACATGAACTTAAGATGGGATTTGAAGAGGGGTATTTAAACAGGCTTCCTTGCAATTCATTATGCTGGTTGGACTGCTTTCTTGTTCATGGACTCTGCCACGAATCTCATTTTAATGACTAACTTCATTGATTCTGTCGACCTATGAGTATAGCTCAGCCAGTGCACGGTGGAAGACAGTGAAATGTTTAGGTAATTCAATGACACAAATCATTGAAAACATCAGTAAAATCCATTCCAGCCTATGATTACAACTTGTAGAGCAGTCAGCTTGGAAATGGGCCTCTTGAGCCAGCCAATACATGTGGAAAACTTCTGGCAAGAATGTGACTCACCGAGATGAGAAGAGGAAGTTCTCTGTGAGACCTACCGATTTCTACACAAATGAACTTTGTATCCAACCAAGTCATTAAACATCCAACCGAAGTCATTAAACATTACAAAGTTGGTTTCGCACACTGACTGTATTCTTCAGAAGCCGTGTTTGTGGGGACCAAATTAGCTGAAATGTTCACTTAAATAACCTCATCACAGATGATATTCACTTTGTTTGGTTCAAAACTCATCTCATCTCATTTTCCTCTCTACACGTTTCTCAATACCTTTTTCTCTCTATCTCTCTCCACTCATTACCACTTATTACATCAAAAATAACTTTCAGAAATGCAAACCAAACAAGGTGATTATGCTTGTGAATTTCGAGTGTTCATTAACACTGCAAGTAGCCAGTACTCTCTAGTCAATAGCAAAAGCTTGGATGCCCAGAGAACCTAATTAATTATCTACCAGTAGTAGTATAAACAGCAACAGATTCAGCTTTTAACAGAACATATAAAGGGGATCAGTGATGTTAAAAAATCCAACTCAAAATCAAAAGACAATGAGTGGAGAGACCGCCCAGACCTCATACTAGTTTTGGAGGTTATATAACCAAGGTGACAAGCTCTAACACTCCCTCGCACGTGTGACCTCTGACCCGCACATGGAGATAAACGGAGGATCCATAACATAGGGATCACAACAAACAAAGAAACAAGGTGTGCTTAAGGCACAAACAACGGAGTACTCAATCAAGAGTCTTGTCAACTTGTCCAAAAGCCTCCGAAAGCCTAGCTTTGATACCATGTTAAATCATCCAACTCAAAACCAATTGGCAATGAGTGGAGGTTATAATTAACAATGTGGAACAAGCTCTAACAAGTGAAAATCGAAAACAAATGAAGTGAAATGAATAAGAGAAACAAGACAACTCCTAAACCAAGTTATGTTTTTCAGCGGAAGCCCCTTCATATCTGTAGGAGTCTTTCATAGATCGTCATATACTAGTATGTCGACTTTTCTTACGTCAAACGATAATGGGGTGATTATTCCTTTTTATGACATGCTTTCATTTGGCACCGTTTACTAGATTGCTTGTACCTATGAAGATAAACAAATACTCTACTCCACCTTTGAGTCCTTCAATTACAGATATACAAATCAATGATAACTATCATGACCAAGAGCTTAGTTGTCTTGAACAATACAGCTATAAGAATCTGCGGAGTTCGGATATGGCTCAGTAGGATGGCTCGGCTCTTGGTAGCTCAGCTCGTCCTCCGCCTCACCTACAACAAGTCACTAAGGCTAGTGGCAGCCTAGTGACCCTCCGTCAATCAAGTTAGATCTAGGAAGAAGAAGGTACGTCTAAGCTTAGGGAGAAACGGCGTACCTCTTTAGGTTTACATCCCTTTCTTTTACCGACCTCGCTTGACTTGCCCACCAAGTAAGCGCATGGAGGGTACCCTCAGCTAACCGCCTCGAGTGACGTCACATATGACGTACCGGATAAGGCAGTTACGGAGATACAGAGCACATGGCAAGAGCTAGCCGCAATGATGACCAACGTGCCGTAACCGCCTCGGCCTACGTCATGATGACGTACATGGTCAAGCGGTCGGGTGCACGGGGACAAGACTTCACTTCCAAAACGCACGAGCATCAGGAGCCTGACTTAGCTCGGTGTACCCGAGCGATGTGATACCGAGACACTGAGCTACGAGCATGAATGGAGCTGCGCTCCGTGGTGACCCTGCTTGGCCGATGCGAATACGCTCGATAATCCCTGGCTCGGGAATGGTCCGAGCCCCATTTCCAGGGCCACTACAATAGCCCCTCAACTTCTCCCGACATCTGATGAGCTCAGGAGGAGTTGACAATGAATGTGGTCGTGCGCCATCGCTTGGTTCCCGAGACATTGCAGCTTAACTGAAGATTCTCTTGGTAACCACCAAAAGAATAGCCCCACCCCCCGACGCCACATGTCAATCATCAATTGGTTCATCGTACAGTGGTAGACGCCTCGGCACGTGCCATGTCAGTTGATTGGTACGAGACATCACGTCATGGACACGCGTCAGTCATCCAATGGCTCAATGAACAACGCTTCGTCTCCCATGCAGTCGATCAACACAAAATGTCCAATTGGCGCCAAGTATCGTTCATCCGACGGTCCAAAAGGCGTCGCTTCATTTCCGGCGCACGTACCCTTTCAAATGCCTCTATATATAGGTAGGTGAAGAGAACTTCTTCTTCGATCTTCAAGGCCAGTGTTTCACTCTCTAAAACTCCAAGGCCCAGAGCTGCTCAATCAACTTCGAAGGCGTTCCAGAGCGTGATTCACTCCAGATTTTAGGTATGTTGATCAATCCTCCATCCTCTCTAGTTTTCTAGCACTTTTTCTTGTACTTTCCAGTGTTTTCTAGCCAAATCGTGGCCTGAAACGAGTTTGGAGTCGCCTAAAATTGGAAAACTACTGTACATTGTTCTTCCCGAGCTTGACATTCTTCCCGAGCCAGATGTTCTTCCTGAGGAAGAATATCTCCATCAAAGGTAACGACCCCCCCTGAGATGGCAGTCACCTAAGGTTAGGCGTCCGAGGAGCGATGACCCATCTTGCGCTAGGATCTTCCCTTGTTGTGCATGCATGTAGCTATCAGATCTTGCATGTGCATCTTGTTAGGTTTGGGTGAATGGTCATTGAGATCTCCTGGGACAGCTCCAGCGACTCCTCCGTCTGTCTTGACGATAGCGACAAAGAGGTCCTCCAAGAAATTCTGAACAGGGCCCGCCCTCGCGACTTCCTTCACACTCCGATCGACTTCATTGAACCGTACAACCCTTCTTCCGAGCGATGTCCAATTCCCCCGCTCGAACCCTTTGACATGGATGCTCCAGGTCTAGGCCCGTCCAGCCAGGGTCCCTTTGCCAATGCTCCCAAGGAGGTCTGATGCTGACGAAGGGTTGTGAGACCATGCCTATTTCTCCGATTCTTCATCGGGGGGCCAGACTCCTACACGGAGTTCGTAAGGACATACACCATTCCCCCAAACGTTCAGGTTCGGACGGGGCCGACGCACCGAAATGACATTATATACAGGGAGGGGCAGCTGACGTTATATACAAGAAGGGACAGGTGGAGGAGCCACTTGATTTCCGCCAACTCATCTCAGACAGATCAATCCTTCTCAATGGTCGACGTCACGTTGTCGATCTTCTGCTCCAAATGACGTATATATGTGTGGAGCTTGCCGGAGGGCTCCATGTCCGGGGACAAGAAGCCGGCTCCAATTGGTTGAGCCGTCATAAAGACCTGCTGCTTGTCTTGCCTGGCGGAACCTCCCACGCCAGCAGGCCGCTACCACCTGTCGAGTCGCCGCCCTCTAGTTCTCGGATCTCTACCATCTCTGCCGTGAACAATGAGCATGAACAAGGGGAGAGCTGTTGTAAGAAGGGAGAAAGGACCAAGGAAGGCGACTGATCCCCTACAAAGTCGCCAATTGTGGAGTTCGGATATGGATCAGTAGGATGGCTTGGCTCCTGGTTCCCTCTTGGTAGCTCAGCTCGTCCTCCGCCTCACGTGCAACAAGTCACTAAAGCCTGTGGCAGGCTAGTGACCCTCTGACGATCAAGTTAGATCGAGGAAGAAGAAGGTAGGTCTAAGCTTAGGGAGAAACGGCGTACCTCTTTAGGTTTACATCCATTTCCTTTTATAGACCTCACTTGACTTGCCCACCAAGTACACGCATGGAGGGTACGCTCAGGTAACCGCCTCGGGTGATGACATATGACATACCGGATAAGCCAGTTACGGAGCACATGGCCAGAGTTGGCCGCAATGATGGCCCACATGTTGTAACCGCCTCGGCCTACGTCATGATGACGTACATGGCCACGAGGTCGGGTGCACGGGGATAAGACTTCACTTCCAAAATGCACGAGCATCAGGAGCCTGACTTAAGCTCGGTGTACCTGATGTGATACCGAGACACCTAGCTACGAGCATGAGTGGAGCTGTGCTCAGTGATGACCCTGCTTGGCCGATGCGAATACACTCGGTGATCCTTGGCTCGGGAATGGTCTGAGCCCCATTTCCAGGGCCACTTCAGAACCAATGATCACAACACGTGCAATTTAGGCTATTTAGCAGACCGTGAAAATAACATGAGTTGTGCAACAGTCACAAAACCAGATCTACCCCTAAATACATATGATGAAGAATGTTTTCATCTTATGTTCTCCCTCTCTTAGGTCTCTTTTCTTCTTTTTTGAGTGCCGGGAGGAGGGTTTTCTCCAGCAGGCAACCTTTGCATCTATACAATACATATGATATAGAATGTCAACTAATGCTCGCCTACTCTCTTCTTCTTTTTTGAGTGCAGGAGGGGTTATTCTCCAGCAAGCAACACATAGCAGTTTTATGTGTGAGAATTCAGACAAAAGAATATAGCACAGTGCCAGAATTAAATCAACCACAAGACTTGTCACATATAAGTTTTTTTTTTAAGCTAAGAAACCATCCCTGTCAAACGAAACCACAAATTCCATGGTTTAGTTGAAATTTCAAGAAGGATATTAGAGATCAGTAAAAGCAAACCTTGTTATTGTGATAGGTCTGTTTTGAATCCAGGCTACGTTGGCCATTTGCATCTAAAAAACTCTTGTCTGCAATAGCCTTTAACCTTTTCTGCACATCAGCAGGTTGAAGAGCTGATGAGTGCAGTTGTTTTACATAAATTACATCCTTCCCTCCCATCTTCACACCAGCAACAATGTGAGTACCAAATTTATCAATAAACCTGGTTTATGAAGACAAGCACCAAAAGTCATTAAAACCTTTCGTTAAACTATAGCTCAAGCCTCAAAAAAGATTGAAAAAATACTCAATCATGGAAAGTTCAACAATAAGTTGCCAGGCAAAGTCATGAAAGCTATACGGTAATGAATGAAATTTATGCCGACAAAGAAAAGGAAAGGAACTAAATAAGGTTAACACAGTTCAAAGAGATCACCTACAGCTAAAAGTATGTTAAATCATGGAAATAACTTCTTAATCATAAGACTACATGGCAAGTTGGCAACAAAAGAAAAGACAAAAAACAAGTGTAGAGAACAACGTTCTTTTATTGGTAATAACACCATTGAAACAAAGGTGAGGGGTGGGCACCACCTAGATAGAAACAAAAGATGAAAAACCACCCTCTACATCACCTCAAGACTCCATAGAGACCACAACGTCCAAAAGAAATCATAATAAGATGCCTCACCCTATCCATAACCCCACTATACAAATATAAAGGTACCCGGCACAATATGAACTTTTACTTCTTTTTTTTTTTTGATAACCCAGGTGTCCAGCCAGCTTACACGCACCTCGACTAATCCTGGGGGCCCAATCCCACCACCTACTTGTGGGGAGCCCAATTAAAGCCAGAGCAACCATATGGACTTTACAAATTCCTTTTCACGCATAATCAAGAGCAGATTTTGCACCAACTAGCATCAAAAGTACCGCAAGTAGAGAGAGAGAGAAAAAAAAAAAAGATGTCAAAAAACAACTGTGAAGGCAGCAGCCAGGCAAAATTCGAAACTTCTTACTCCACCCTGCCATAGGTACAAAATTAACTTTAGTTACCAAATCCCAAAAACAGATACTCCTCCTGCTCCAATATTGTCATTCCTTATCTCGTCAATAAATCTCAGTTCAACTAGACAGAGCATCAAACTAACTTGAACAAGTTCAAATTCACAAGTAATTCAAAGTTGTGATCAAATTCGAGTTCTCAAGCAACTCAAAGTTGGCATCACACAAATTTGAAGTCCCACGTTCATCTGGATTTTCCACGACTGCTCTTGCAATTTGATACCCTCTATGCAGATTGGGTACCCTAGAGATGTTAGTTACATGGACACAGGAACAAGTATTGGTGTGCGTGTTGGTGGAGTTCCAACCTCCCAAATCCTAACTTTTAGACCATAAGGACAAGTATCCAAAATTTGTTCAATCACATTAACACGTCTTCACGTATACTGTAAATTGTACAGTATTCTGCCATAGGATCTGGTCTTTTGAGGACATGGAGAAGTTAGATTAGACTGAGGGGATAGAGCGATTCCTATCTATCATCCATGTGATAGCTTATTAATTTTCTTTAGGATAAATTGTGCACTTTTTTCTTCAAGTATCGTAAAAAATAATTAAATAAAGTGTTTAATTTGGGTGGAGATGTTCGATATGCATTGCATATCCTTACCCTCATCAATCGTACCTGGTAATGCATGGACTCTAGGAGTAATAGAAGAGAGTGTAGACCACTTAACACAGCAAGAGAATGAAAGAATCACTGCAGAAGTATCCTCCCAAATTCTATTTCATATCATGGTATTATCTTCTCTCAGGTAGACCCCTTAGCTTTCACCACCACCCCAAGAAGGGGAAACAACGAAAATGCATCAAATAGTCATTCAACGTACAGCTTTGAAACCTCACAGGTGGATCAGAAGACATGAATGACCAAAGAAAAAAAGATACAGGTAAGACAAAAGAACTGACTCGTTTCTGAAAATTCATTTGAGAAGACAATGATCAAAACTTAACAGTTAACACAACTAGTCGCCTTAATATTTAGCTTAAGTTCCTTAGTCCTAGATTAGAACATAGCTGAATAAATATACCTACCTTTCATAACAAGCAAGACGAAAACAAAGAGAAATCAGAACGAAATCATTGAAAGCACTTCAAATTCACCTTGCCAATGCAGCGGGTTCCCATGATGATGGGACGGCGTCCTTCACATGATCACACAGTACCATCTGAGATTTATCCAGTTGCACTGTGTATAGAGTGATAAGCATCCCATCAAAAGCAAGGGTTTTTGTGTTGGCTGCATCTTTTTGCCAACAACCTGAAAATTCAAACATAGAGTTGAAAAGGCCTGAAGGAATTTTCCCAGTCAAAGATATTTCTTGGTTGAATTGCTCTGACATCTGGAGGAAGGAAAATGGAAATGTCAAGACACCCAAAATCAGAGATGAAAACACAAGTGTAGTCATGGAAATTTCATAACAAGACAAGAAGCTTTATGAATGAGTCAGATAAAATGAAAAGCTCCATTTCTATCGTCATACAAGAGATACATTCCTTTTTTGTTAGATCATTACAGCTATATTGTGCATTTTGAAAGCGTTGAAAGAAACAAAAGCATAGGCATGTTTAATAAGTGGGAATGCAAGGAATCCGCAGAGTGACTTAAAAATACTCTTATCCAAGCACGAAGACATATCCTACATTTTGACGTTCCATATAATGATCAATGAAATCCAATCTGCATCAAAGTTTGCACTAGGCCGAATCTCTCTCGAGTTTAACCATAAAGATTCATAACACGTATGCCTTTATAGGTAGAGATAAAATAGCAAAAATTCAAGTTTTTCGAATTTCATAAAGAGTGTGAAATTAGCAGCAAAAGTTTTGCTGTCCTAATCTGCACCCATTGGTTCCTGTTCCTCCAATTTGAATACAAGTTACCCATATATATAATACCGTGGAACATGCTTTCAGCACATGATCAATACCGATCATCATATACTAGTAAAATTTTAGTCCAATACTCCAATGCAAATATTGCACAGTTATTTTGTTAAAGAATTATCACTATTCACTACTGTTGTTGATTAGTAAATGTCAATTCGCTCAACCGCGTTGGGACCTTTGTGGCTGTATCATATTTTTGATATTCCATTATTCCCTATTAAGTTTTTAACCTGACAAATATTTTATGTGCTTCAATGTTCTCAATTCCTGATGTCGGCCGCCTCCAATACTTTTAAACAAATTTTCATGTTGTATCCATATTTTAACGTTGGCTCCACAAACCATATTCATATATTTTTGCTGTCAATGTCAGTCGCTTTGATCATCCACACAAGTCTGCAACCCAGATAACTTGGCAGGTCTTATACCACATGGGAATAAAACACCGGAAATAAACCTTTTCCCTCTTTGTTTGATTACACGGGATTTATCCAAACCACTTTAAAGTGATTAGTGACCATTAAATTATATTTTGTGCGTCAATATTGTTATGAAAAGATTAATCTTGTTTTTAAGTTTAAGGTTGCGGGTTCACAAAGCTTGACCAACAACCTGCTAACTAAATGCGGTGGGTTCCAATATTATTATGCTAATTTCTATTTAAACATAAGTCTACCAATGCTGGTCCCACAGAGTCCGCCTCATTAGAACAAGTGCTTAATGTCTTTTCATCTCAACTCCCTCTCTTTTAAATTTTTTTTTGATCATCCCTCTCTTTTAAATTAAAACTAGTAGATGCTAAACAAGCTTCCATACCAAGAAAATAAAGTTCTCACCCCTTGAAATCCAAAAGAAACCCATGCAAATTAGGAAGTTAAATAAACAGGTAAACAACAATCAGTAAGCAAATATTTTGCAAGATATACAACAAGGTGATCACAAAATTTCCCAACAAAAACACCAAAATTTACAGGAAAGGTTGCGCGAAGCAATTATACCTGCTGGAAAGTAATAACATCAGACCGAAACCTCGTCCGTTCTCCTTTATCGCACTTTATCAATTTCGACACATTCGGGATGGATATTCCACCCGGAAGAATAATCTCCCTGCCTTGATCCTCACCAAATTCAATCAAGCGGGGAGCACTTAAATCCCCTTTGCAATACTTGAGCCTCACATCCAGTGAAAAATCATATCCACGTCCAATTGACTGAATCGCTACGTTGGCAGCTTCAGGAGCTGAAGCCTTAAGCGTCATTCAATCAAATCATCACCTTCCCCTTTACAAAAAGCACATGCAAACTCTACACATTCAAAAATGAGCAAAGAACTAGGGTTTCAATATATCCTTACAATCTGTCTCCAATGGAAAGAATATTTCATTTCTTCGAGCTGAAAACCCTAGCTTCAGGAATGTATGTTTGTCTTTTTCCAGTATCCGAAAATAGAGGAAGTTAAATTTACGTCTCTACCCGATTGGGACTCAAATAAGAGATTAATCTGAACAAAATAGCGCGAAAATACCGAGCAATTTCGTCGAAATTTTCAGAGAGCGTGCAACGGATGTTCAAGTGGAGGCAATGGTGGTCAAAACAGAGTCTGAAAGGGATTCTCGGGAAATGGTGAAGCTTTGTTGACTTGTTGTGAGGCCGACAGAACAAATTGGTCAAGATCTAGAGTATCTTGAGGGAGAGAGAGAGAGAGAGAGAGAGGAGCTCGTCTTGGGCTTGGTTTCAGGGAAGTGGTGAAAAGCATGTAAGCACATCATTACTCTCTTTGAATGTTCCGTTGAATGTATCCACTTAAGTCAGTCTCTTCAGACATTTGCGTGAAACATTCTAACTTTCAGTCCATTTAAATTTGGGGGAATTGGATAAAAGGGCAAATAATGCCCATGTCATGGACTAGTTTTTAGGAATTCAAAAGTCATGGGAAGGAGAAAAATATTTCTCAATACATGGAATTCAAAACAGAGGAGGACAAAAATACCCCTTCTCCTACTACACTGACGTTGTTCCCTTCTCTTCACTCTGAAACCCTCGCTGAAACCCCCCTCTCACTCTCACTCTCTCTCTGTTGCTCTCTCCCTCCATCCCGTTGCTCCCTCTCTCCTCCTCTCTTTCTTGCCAACCGACGATCAGAGAGCAGGCATCTTCCTCAATCAGGTTTCGTCGGAATTCAGTGGGTTTGAAGTTGGGGAAATTTCCAGCGCTGATTGAAACCCTCCTAGCCAAATCACTCTGAAACCCTAGCGCTGAAACCCTCTGTGTGTGTGTGTGTGTGTTGCTCTCCCTCCATCTCGTTGCTCCCTCTCTCCTCCTCTCTTTCTTGCCAACCAACGACCAGAGAGCAGCCATCTTCCTCGATCAGGTTTCGGAATTCAGTGGATTTGAAGTTGGGGGAATTTCTAGTTCTGATTTGTTGATAGTAAAGAGCTAATTCCTCAAGTTCCATCCTCGTCCAGGGTAAGAGCAAGCCCTACACAACTTCAATTTTATCTCACGTACTTACTATTATTTGTTCCAGTGCTTTATTACTGTTTTTGCCACATTCTTCAATTTTATCTAGGTTTGAACTTCCGAAATCCCCTGGGTTGGTTGGAGATATTTTCTACTGTTTCTTGTCGTCTGTAACATGTATTTTGTTTACAATGATTAGTTTGGGTTAGTATGTCGTGCAGAGGTTTGTTCTGACAAATTTTCACGGATTTGTAATTTTTCTGTTTGATTTCGCTGTGGAGATTGATATAGGGGGCCCATTGATATATAGAACATAGAACTTCGATTTTCAGTTTCCCATATCTTTTCCGTATGCCATTCGTGGTGCATGTGTTTATAACCTATTCTTTTTTATACGTTTTCCCTTGCCATTTGTAAGGGCCTGTATCAAATGGTATAATGATAGCCTAGAGTTGTTTCGCACTGCAGATTTTGATGTTTTTTCTAGTTTGTCCACTATATTAGGGCATTGAATACATGCCATTTGTTAGCCATTGGATATTAGGCCCACTAAATTGGTGGTTCATGTTTATCATGCATCTGAATTGAACAATTGAGTTCCATATACGTTACAAAATTGTTGCTTCTCTCAACTAGGCATCATTCTTGACTAACATGTGACATGTAATTTGTTTCGCTCTTATTACATTGTGAAGAATGGTTATCTTATCTCTAAAACTCCATTTGTAACTTGACATTTCTGTCTGTAGACGGCAAGAGAAGACCATTATGAAGCTTGTTGTTGATACGGAGACAGATAAAGTTCTTGGAGCATCCATGTGTGGCCCGGATGCGGCTGAGATTATGCAAGTATCGGTTGTCTTTGTCCAATATTTCATAAAGTTCTTAAGCCGTAGCTACATATAGGTTTGAATCCCTCATTTCTTAATTCACATGGAACTTGAGGCTTACTATTTTTGTGTTTTATTAAGATCATCAATAGATAGTGATATTTAGGGAAGGCTTGAGCATCGAAAAACTAAAATTCTCAGAGTTCCATATTGAGTTAATTCTTTAGTCCTATATTGCCATGCAAAAAGAAAAAGAAAAAAGAGCTCCCATGGTGCCCTTCCACTGATGGGCGGAACCAGAATAATGAACTTGGGCTTTCACCTTTGTGTTTCGATTAGAATGATTGAATCTTCCACACGAATTGTCTTGCATTGCCTATGGGTGGTCATATTTGATTTAAATTACCACATTCAAATATTCGATAGTAATTGCAATGTTTGATCTCCACTATGTTGACTCCCTTATACCCAAAAGGGCGATATAGCGACAATGAGACTCCAAACCAAAAATTTTAGTTCTATATAATGCTTCGGTGGAAATTTTTTATTAGTTCTAAATTGGCTGGGCTGGAGAATGGTGTTTCCTATGATAGATGACAGTTTGTGACCTCCTTTGGCATTCTTGTATGTCAGATTCTTTCATTACACCATATGAATGTTGACTTTTTCCTTGTATGCATTGTGGACGTTTGAATTATGTGCTAGTATGTTAAACTTATTTGATTTTGTTTCTGGGTTTGTGGTTTCTCCTCTATGGCGTTGTTCTTTGGGGAATTTTGGTTGAAGACTCATCGAGTACCATTAACTTTTGGGGATTTAGTTTGTAAATAGAGGTTTCGCTTGTAGATAAATGGACTCAAAGTGGGTTGAAGTATTGGGTAATGGTTGTAGAAGAGTTGATGACTCCAACAGAAGACGGGCAGCCAAATGTGCCGCCAATATTACTCGAGCAAGCCACAAGGTGTTTTCACTTTCTCCCAAGCATAATTCATTGCTTAGTAAGCTTGGCAAGCGGAAGAGATTGGGTGCATGCAAAACCAATTGTGGACAATCCCTAGTTCAGAATTATTCTAATTATATAAGAAGTGGACTGCCACAACGTTTGCTGTTTTATCAGGATGGTGAATGGAATGATTTTCCTGAGGCGATTGTTGCATTGGTCAGGCAAGATTTCCAAATGAAGAAAGCTGCAATAGAAGTGCAGTTCAATGGATGCCATATAATACTAGATGTCTTGTATATGCTTCAAGTTGATCTTAAGACAGGTTCATAGAAGCCTATAGCGTGGATTGATGAAGCAGGTCAGTGCTTTTTTTCCTTAATCATACTCTTCTGGCAGTAGGACATATGAATGCAACCAATCCGATTTAGAAAAAGACGGAAAATTTGTGTATCCGATTTAAGAAATTTCATTCCGCCTGTCCTTTTCTTTCTTTCATTGTTCCATTGCTCTTGATAATTTGATTTTTTGAGAAGGATTCAGCTTTTGTGTTTTTACAGCGCAAGTTATTGTGATGTTGACGAAAATGGAGTACGACACGTGGTGTTGTGCTGTGTCATATTGGGGAAAGTGGAACTTGTTCGTCATGGATCTGAACAATGTCATCCCAGTAGTGAAAACTTTGATAGTGGAGTTGATGATCTAGAAAATCCTAATCATTATATTGTTTGGAACATGAGTGTGGGTACACATATCTATCCAAAATATGTTGTCAGTTTCAAGATATCCCACAGTGCTGAAGGTGCGACTTGATTCCTTAATGCTGCTATTTTGATGGTTAATTGTTCTTTTTCTGATCCGAGGAATTGAAAACTTTTGGTCCACCTTTTGATATTCGGACATGAGACTTCTCTTAGGACCACCAGTTCTGTTCGCTTGAGCTAGCGCAAGTGGTTTATTTGATAGTTAGTTGGAAGATTTGGATTTCTCCTCATGGAAAGATCTTCTACATCTTCTTTTGTCCTTATAGTGTTGGCACATTGACAATTAATGCATTTTATGGATAACTCCAACTTAGCTCTTGTAATTTGTTGTACTGTGTTGACTATTGAGTCAGTGAACACTCATGTAAAGGAGGTGTGTGAAATATGAATCTAGCATTGTTATTCATGAATCTAGTACGGAGTAATTTTTTCAAGATATCTATAACTATTGGAGAGTATAACTTTCTCAATGTTGTTACAGGTGCTATCATTGGGAAAGAAAGCAGGTTTGATATTCCTGGGGTTACTTCTTGTCAGGAACATCATCACCTTCAACTCCAGTTAGATTCAGCTTCAGTTGTTTCAGTAAGTGTTCCTAAGCTTTAGGAGTCTCATAAATTGTCTTTCTTTCCTAATTTTATCTACTGGGCAACCAGGTTTCTATGGGTATGTGATTTGATAATTTTCATGGTTTTACAGAAAGAGAAATAGGATACACCAAAAGAAAAAGGGTCCAAACCTGTCTTGTGGAGGCGGGAGTGTGGAGATCGTCGAGAGGCAAAAGGAGGAATACTAAGATACCCACTAAGGTCAGAGTTGAAATCTTTTTTTAGAATACAATCTGCCTATCTGGTTATATTTACATATTTTGTTTGTTATGACGCAAAGAACTTTACGTAGCAGCCTCTGTTTAAGCTATGTGAAAAAGGGAATACCCGGCAGTTTGTTTCCAGTGTTTGTACAAAACCTCGCTAAAGTTACTGTAGTGGAGCAAACCTCTACCCTGAAATTACACTATCAATGAACTCATTCTTTATAAGTTAGTTCTTAGACTTCTTTTCTTTTCTTTTTTTGCTCGGCAAAAGGAAATTTTTTATTGAGCTCGACAAGGGTACATCGAGAGAGGAGGCCACTTATGTCTGTAGTCTGCTATTCAAGTAAGGTTATGGGCACAATGGAGAGTAGATTGTAGAAATGGCTAGGTACTAGGACTACAACTACATTCTAGTTGAGAGCTTGGGTCCTACTGTAGATTTCTATTCAAAACATGAACATTGAAATCCTAGGAGGTCTATTCTGAAAAGTGAAAACATATAGAGTCCATTTTGGAAGGTGATTCCTTTTCACTGGAATATTAAGGTGAACGGATGCCGTTAATGTTATCGTTTAATGTCCTGGATTGCTATAGCACAAACTCAAGAATGTCTCCCAAAAGTTTGTTTTTCTTTTTGTATTTAGGATGTCTATGCATTCTTTTTCTTGTATCTGTCTATTCAGTATGTGAGCTGTTTTTGCTCTCTCTCTCTCCCCCCTCTGTGTGTGTGTGTGTGTGTTCTCTTTAATTATATGTTTGTTTATCACTGTCGTTGTGACCCTTCTGATTCTCTTATTTTGTTGTTGTTTGATTTTAGGTTTATCAAAGTTAAAGACGGTGTAGAATCAAGTGGCTACTTTTGTCTACTATGGTGGTTACCAAGATCTAATGTTATGTTCATCTATTATGGTGGATTTTTTGTATTTTAGAAAATATTTGGTTGAAAGACAATAATGGGTTATGGCAAGATGTATTTTGACATTAGTTGTGTTATGAGACATTTAATACTTTGAGAGCTTATATGTTAGATGTGTTTGAGAAGTTGTCTGTAAACTAGTTAATTGGATGAGAAAAATGGTGCAATAGGGCAAAATTTTATAAATTAATCCAATGATATATTACCAGCGTTTGTGTATGTTATTTCAGGTGTTTAGTAACTGGCGGAAGGTTCCCGGCGTTTAAAAAAACCCCAGTAAAAGACATAAGATCTCCAAACTTTTCCCGGCGTTTTAACAAACCCTGGTAAAAGGTGCCAAATCCGGTCACCGGAACACTTTAACCGGCGTTTAAGAAACCCCGGGAAAAACGCCGGGTACTGTTCCCGGTGTTTTTAACAAACCCTAGTAAAAGTCACAAGCTCCGGTCACCGGAAAACTTTTACCGGCGGTGTATTTTTTAGGTCCCAATGCATGTACCATTGAACGATGGGTGATGTTCGAAAAGTATGTGAATTTTATCGAAGTGTATACATATATGTTGCTCTTTCTGTGGTGTACAAATAGTTTACTACTGAAATTTATTCTTGGGTTGATAGTACTTCAATTTGGCATTGAGTAAACAAGAGGGATGAAAGGTTATTTTTCCGAGAAAGCAGAAACATCATTACCAAAATATAGCAAGAGTACAACCACCAGCCCTCCCTTTTCAAGGTGGCTTTCACCAACCTATGAGACCGAGACCCTACTGACTTTTACAATCGAAATAAAGTCAAACATGTTACATAAGCACCAAATATCTGAAATAATAGAGCTTAACCAAACATCCGGTTTAACAAGAGCAACTATTATATTTTCAGGAAAAAAATATGTTACATGATTTCAACAAGAACCACATTTCATACATACCAACACACTTTTGTAAAGAGACAACCATTCAGTGAGTTAAAATATAGGTCACTGCCCTTAACAGTCTGGGGCATACATTCTTACAGAGAGAGCAACAAAAATTCTTACAAGGAGTAACATTAGATAACTTAAAGAGCAACTATTATATTTTTAGGAAAAAAAACAAGTTACATGATTTGAACAAGAACCATATTTTATACAAACCAACACATCTTTGTAAAGGGACAACCATTCAATGAGTTAAAATATAGGTCACTGCCTTTAACAGTCTGGGGCATATATTCTTACATAGAGAGCAACAAAAATTCTTACAAGGAGCAACATTAGATAACTTAACGAGCAACTATTATATTTTCAGGAAAAAAACATGTTATATGATTTGAACAAGAACCACATTTCATACAGACGAACACACCTTTGTAAAGGGACAACCATTCAGTGAGTTAAAATATAGGTCACTGACCTTAACAGTCTGAGGCATACATTTTTACAGAGAGAGCAACAAAAATTCTTACAAGGAGCAACATTAGTAACTTAAAGAGCAACTATTATATTTTCAGGAAAAAAACAAGTTACATGATTTGAACAAGAACCACATTTCATACATACCAATACATCTTTGTAAAGGGACAACTATTCAATGAGTTAAAATATAGGTCACTGCCTTTAACAATCTGGAGCATATATTCTTACATAGAGAGCAACAAATATTCTTACAAGGAGCAACAATAGGTAACTTAACGAGCAACTATTATATTTTCATACAAGTTACATGATTTGAACAAGAACCACGTTTCATACATACCAACACATCTTTGTAAAGGGACAACTATTCAATGAGTTAAAATATAGGTCACTGCCTTTAACAATCTGGAGCATATATTCTTACATAGAGAGCAACAAAAATTCTTACAAGGAGCAACAATAGGTAACTTAACGAGCAACTATTATATTTTCAGAAAAAAATCATGTTATATGATTTGAACAAGAACCACATTTCATACAGACTAACACACCTTTGTAAGGGGACAACCATTCAGTGAGTTAAAATATAGGTCCCTGCCCTTAACAGTCTGAGGCATACATTTTTACAGAGAGAGCAACAAAAATTCTTACAAGGAGCAACATTAGGTAACTTAAAGAGCAACTATTATATTTTCAGGAAAAAAACATGTTACATGATTTGAACAAGAACCACATTTCATACATACCAACACATTTTTGTAAAGGGACAACCATTCAATGAGTTAAAATATAGGTCACTGCCTTTAACAGTCTGGGGCATATATTATTACATAGAGAGCAACAAAAATTCTTACAAGGAGCAACAATAGGTAACTTAACGAGCAACTATTATATTTTCAGGAAAAAAACATGTTATATGATTTGAACAAGAACCACATTTCATACAGACTAACACATCTTTGTAAAGGGACAACCATTCAATGAGTTAGGTGAACCTTTCTTCTCCGAAGTAAACAAGAGCAAGTTAATAATTCAGAAAGACTTTATTCTTACTACTCTTAGACCATATTATATTTTCAAAAGGAGCACGTCATATTTTGTGACAAGTAAGAAGCGTGAAAAGTTAGGTAAACCAACCTTCTCCGAGGTAAACAAGAGCAAGTCAATAATTGACAAAGACTTTATTCTGAGTACTCTTGGACCATATTATTTTGTGAAAAGGAGCTCGTCATATTTTGTGACAAGTATGAAGTGTGAAAAGTTAGGTCTATTACTCAAGTTCTATTGTATACTTTTTATAGCATTCTTGACCCGTTATGTATTGTACACTTTTTATAGTATTTTTTGCCTGCTATTCGTTGTATATTTTTTATAGTGTTTTTTTGTGCAATTTTCGTTCGTTCTTTCATAGCATTCTTTGCTCTGGCATTCCATGGCAAGCTCATACAATAACCGCTATCAAATAAAGCAAGATGACTCGAATACTCATTCCTTATATTAACAATATTGCATACAAAACCAACAACTGTCTCGGAACATCAAAGTGACTAGCATTACATAGAAGAAAATTAGAGTACTCCATCCTTCCAAAGCATCCGTCTATCACAAAAGTCAAGTATAAGCCTTGTCACAAAATACCAACAAAAAGGCTTCAACCAAAACAACTATGTATCCCAAAAGTGGAGTCCAAGCCTTGCCACCAAAATATCAACAAAGAGGCTTCACCCAAGGGATCATGACAACCAGCACACTAGTTAGATGATATCTACATCTTCAGCAAAAAGTCACAAAAGAACTTCTCTTCTTTATCAGCCCATGAACCTACATATGGTAGAAGCAAACATTTAATTTGATGGAGCCATAAAAATTTCAACTAAACAAAATTTCTAGACAAAAGAATAGAACAAATCATATTCCTTTTTGATATGTATATAAGTGGGAAAAAAAAAAAAAGCATTACCCTGGCTTAGAGTCCAAAAAAACCTTGTCAGCAGGCCATGCAATAGTACTTCCAACAGCTTCGTCAACATAAAGCATATCATTTGTAGACCTCCACAAAAACACTTCGGGCTAAAACTATCCAAACCACAAAGGTTACAGATGTATAGCCTAATCGAGCATGCATCATGTATATAAACCCTGTACATACCATAGCAAGATTTGGAAATCTAACTAAGGTTTTTTCAACTCTTTCAGCATCCAACATGATTGTTCATGCACTTTTCAGCAAATAAAATAAAATTTCAGCCTCTATCGTCGATTTCATATTTCAGGTTTCCATTTTAGAATATCAACAATCTACCAAAAAACTCTATATTCTAGTTTTAGCGAGGAATATCCAAAGTTTGCTTCCTAGTTTATGAACTTTGAAGTTCATGACCGTGGTGTTTATATAACTTCTCCATATATCAGACAAAGATCAGGTAGAGAGAGAGAGTACCCAGATTAAGTTTCAAAACTTTGTTCATGCAGCAGGTATGAACTTTCGAATCTGAAATCATAAGGGAACCATATTAACGTTAGCCCCCATTATAATTTGGTAAAGACTTCGAATGTTGTCCTTCAATCTGTTTCATATAAGAATCATAACGCTCACATTCAATCACAAAATCACACAAACTTGAAAACACTCTTTCAGTTTTTCAGTACATCAGTTAAACTTTTTTTGTCAACAAATATGACCATTAGTCAAAACTAACCATTGAAGTGTAGAATAGAAGGATTTCTTATCACATTAGCCTAATTTTCACTCTAGTGCCTAAGCTGCAACTCAGCTTTTTCCACCTATCTAATTCATGTACTTGTTTTGGGTGCAGCAAAAGCATTTATATTTGTTTACTGTATAGATATCCTAGTCACAAAATCTTTTCGAAATATGCATTATTGGACCCTTCAGTCTAACAATCATGGCCTAAATTTGTCTAACAAACATTCCCCAAGTATGATTCCAGCAAAAACAAAGATAGCAAAAAAGATAGCAAAAGTTGCCGAGCAAAAAAAAAAAAAAAAAAGATAGCAAAAGTTATAGCAATTCATCCTCTTAAACAATAACACATTATTACACATACAAAAACAAAGGCTTAAACCTGGGCATCCTGCACCTAAGGTGGAACCGCTACTGGATGCACATGCAATGTTAGTCTTAAGCTGCAACGGTTGCAGCTTCTTCCACCTATCTAATTCATGAACTTTTTTGGGGTGCAGCAAAAGCATTACTACCAGCACTTGGTAGAAAGCTTCAAAAGTTAAACCCATGGTTTCAAAGTTATAGAAGCAAGCACCTATGGTATTTATGCCAGACCACAACACAAACTAATTAACTAATTCAATCACAAAATCAAAAACACACCACCCAATCTTTGGGCCTTGAGTAGCCTCAGGTTTATGCCTTCACAGATGGAGGCAGAGGACTCTTAACCATACTGTCAGAAAGTGACGTGCATCTCATTTGATGCAATCCCTCACCTACAAGAAGGCTCCCATTGCACAATGCAGCTGAAAATATAGAATGCAACGACAACATTTGTGATTTTCTATTCTTGATTAATGAAGTTTGACATGATTTACATAGACCATGCCTAAACTAAGTGCATGCTTGCTCGAGTGTGTTGCCAGCTTTCGCGTAGTGATGGTTTTGACATGTAATTTTAGGCTCCAATTCATTTGGTCACACACTCACCTAAAATTGTTTTCTATTTAAATAAAAATTGAAAACCAATTGCACAGCGATCAAAAGGCTCATGTGTGCAGTTTTTTGTTCGTCTTCCAAATCAAAATTTTCAGAAAAGCAACAGCCCCAAACAGCGTAGCGTTAGAAACTCATTCCACAATCATAGGGTGGTAAGAAACTCAAGCGAAAACCAAGGATATCAAAGATATAGGACTTACCGTCACTGCTATTTTCGTCCACAACACTACATTTCTCACGGGCATTTCATCAAACACTTAGTACACATACCTTAGCTCACTACATAAACATGAGTTTGGTTACACTCACAATGGGAAGGAATGAAAAAGAGGACATGAAAAACGCCCTGGAACAGAAAATTGGAAAGTAAAGCATTCGATTAAAGCAAGCAACTGAATTAGTCAATGAATTCAATAGCCACCCATAATCAGAATTCAGTGAAACTACCACCAAACTAACGTCCACCAGAAAAGAAAAGAAAAAAACCTTATCTTTTCCTTTCATTTCTCCAATTCCCTCAAAACCCAATCAGATGCTAAACATTAGTTATCAAAAAATAAGCAAGGGTTACACCAACTACAGCGCAAAAACCTAAACATCAAGAAAGTCAAAAATACTCTTCTGGAAGAACCAGAATCCAGTGAAACTACTACCAAACTAACAAACATCGGAAAAAATTCAAACATTTTATTTTTATTTATTTATTAAGGAATTCAACATGAAATCGGGTTTACAGCAACTGCAGCGAAAAAACCCTAAATCAGGTTTACGAACAGATTGAGAAATCTAGCGGAAGCTATTTGAATTTTCAACAAGGGAAGGGCACCTAGAATTTTCAACAAGCGAAGGGGCTCGTCGGTGGTCGCCGAAATCGAGACAGAAAGGGAGGGAATGAGAGAAAAGTGAAAAATAAAAAAACATACCAGATCACAATGTCACAGCGTCCATAGTGAAACAGAGAGATAACAACGACCAAGGACAAAAGGTTGCTTCTTCTTGGGTGGAACGGAGAGATGGAAGAAAAGGCCAGGTGTGGGAGAACAAGGATTTGGCGTCTTCGTTCCCTGAGAAGAGGTGAGGTGAGGTGAGGGAGAAGAAAGGGGAAGAAAGATGTGTAGACGAGGAATGGGAGTGGCGTCTGAAATGTTTCAAAAGGGATTGGGGTTTTAAGTTTTCACTTAGGGGCGTATTCGTCATTTCACGTGGCCCTTTCCATGTATAACGAATTATTTTCATCCTTTTCATATTTAGATGAATTTTATGATAACTTGTCCATGAGTTGGGAATAAAATGCCCCTCATTCCACTGAAATGCTATTCCCCCTTTAAATTTTGGATCAAATTACACCTTAAAAATTCATTTTATTACTTTAGCTACTCATTTTTAAAATGTATGCTACATGAGACTCTCTATTCTCATTTTCTACTCAATTAAATATTCATATTTTTATATTTCCTTCATTTATTCGCATATTTCTCTACTCAATTAATAGTTAAAAGTGTGAATAGTGACTCTTTAAAACAAAATAGTCACTGTAGCAAAGTTATTTATTCTGCAAAGTAAAAAAGAAGGAAGAGAGGTTGGTGCAGTGTATTTTTTGTCCATTTTCTCATTTTTGTTCTTTACTTTAGTTTAGAGAGTTGTTTAAAAAGTCACGTGCAGATGCTCTAACTCCGTCTCATTCCATTTTGTTTGTTCAATTTTATTATTTGTGTCCTTTCTGTTTATATGTCCCAGTCTATAATATTTTTTATAATTTCAAAAAAAATTGTATTATAGACTTAATCGAGAAATAATCAAACAAGATCCATGTAGAGATCGTAAATTTCCGTTATATAATTTTAATGTTTTATAAATGGATTAATGAGAAAATTAAAGTTGGGGTCAATGTGAGAGAATATGGAAAACCATGGGTTTTTGTGCGATTTGTGCATGTCTGTGACGTGTGTATACCGGGGGAGTTTTCTTGGGAGCGACTATTCGCAACCCTGTTTTTTCTCCCTTAGCCCCTTACTCCATACAGTCCTTTTAAAACAGAAAATTTTCTCCAAGGAACCCAATAAATGTCCCTGATCTTCCAATTATACCCTTTCTCTAAAAAATTACACTTTACACCCACTCACCCATCAAAACCCTAAACTCCCCACCCCTGGTCCCCCCCACCCCATTTACGTCGTCCAGCCATTTCCGCCTCCCACCTCCTCCACCTCCATAGCCACCACCGCAGCACCGCCTCTCCTGCCGCCGCACCACCACCTCTCTTCAAGGTGCCGTTCTCTCTCTCTCTCTGTTCGTCAGTCTCTCTCTCTCTCTGTGATTATATACATACATGTATGTATATATACAATATCAGCAATTAGATCCTGTATTTGTGTAGAGATTTTGGTAATTAGAATGGAAGCAGATCTCTACAGTAGCCGAATCCCATGGAAATGGGTTGACGATGAAAGGGGACGGGTATTGAGTTAGAGAGCCAGGAGAGTTATGTTTTTGCATATACGTCGAACCAAAAATCTTAAGATCCTGTCTTCCAAAAATGTCAAGATGCCTTAGCGTTGCACATTTTTATCGAATAAAATGCAGGAATAAAAATGTGCACTACTGCGGTCGCATGGCTGGATCAGCATGGAGTAATGGCGATGAGGTAGGAATTAATATTCCAACTTCGTGAAATAGAGAAATTTAGTACTCCACTAAAAAGGCCCAAAAATTCTCTACAGCTAGAGAACCATCATTCATATACTAAGCGTAGCATGAAACATACGTTTCAATCCCCTTACTTCCGTTCTTCTTCTGCGTTGTCTGCGACGTTAGAGCTTTGTTTTCAACTTTGAATCAGAGTCGGCAGTCCAATCCACATCGACTCTTCTGTTCTTGTAATTGTTGTTGTTGAAGTCTTTTTTTTTTTTTGTTGGGCTGGATTAGTTTCGATCGTTCCCGTTTCTAACTTCTCCAAACCGAATAATTGGTTCGGTCCCAAATATATGTCCAAATTGGACCGAACCAGATTGGTATCACCCCTAGTAGATCCTATATGATTGGGACTTAGGCTCGGTTTTGTTTGGTTTGGCTTGGGCTATATACATAACAACAACAAAAATTTGTTAATTCTGGCAACAATATTGAAAACTTTGAATTGCCGATTTCAATCTGGATTTCAAAATTTTCTAATTGACTTTGTATCGCACCAATCCTACTACATATGGATGGAACAAAGTAGATTGATTTCAATTTGACTTGTGAGTGTGTGTTTCTTTTTGTGCATGTGGGGTTCGTAATTTAGGGGATGCCCGTGTTTTAAAGCCACATTGGAATGTAACATAGACTCACCTTAAATTAATTATACGTTTTCGAAACCCCACCAGGTTACTCTCTCTCACCTCCCCTCTCTCTTTCAAGCTCGCTTTTCCCAACAATAAAGGTATGGCTCTGGCGCTTTGCTCTATTCCTCCTCGGTTTTAATGGAAAGTTATCAAATGCTAGCAATCTGATTTTAATGGCTGCCGCAGCATTAGTGGCATTTGTTGGAGTTCCTCAAGTCATTAGTCAGTTGGGGCTTCCCTCTGACTAATAGATTTGGATTTTTTTATGGGCATTGTTTGTAGTTTTGAGGATCATAATAGTTTTGATTACTGCTATTTAGATTGGAATCAAATCAAAAGGCTTATACTTGGTGTTAAATGAAGTGTCTGCTATAGCTTAATAAGTGCTCATTTTAAGGTAACTTAACTGTTAGTCCTAAATCCTATATATGGTTGAAGAGACCCTTTGAACATGATTTATTGTATATTGCTCTGCCTTTTTTTGTTGGGTAGTTTCAAAATCAGAACCACCCCCAAAATCTTACATCAAACAAAGCTCGCCGCACCGATAAGAACTTGTCTCTCTCTCTTTTTGATGTTTTTTTATGGGTTATGCATAAACATAGTACTAATTGTTTGTTGGTTCTGCACTCGAACAAGGACTCTGACCTTTGTTCTATTGATTAGTCTCTCAATTCTACCAAGGGATGTGTAAGAACTTTCCTCTTTTATTATTTTTGTGCTGAAATGGGTACTAGATTTTGCAGGCTAGGGCGACAGCAGGAGTGTTCTGGATGCGTTTTTCTTTGGGAAGGCCCAAGCAGAAGCAGTTAATGACCGTGTTGAGTCTGCAGTAGGGGAGTTTTTTAGTACACTTTGTAGATTGCAAGCTGAGCAGCAAAAGCAAGTGCAGGACTTCCAGGTACTAACAAGTAGTTCCTGTAGGTTATTGCACATCTAACTTGATTTGGTTTTGCGCTTCTTTTTTTTTATTTTATACTTTTAAGGGTCATTATCACTAAGCATCAACATGGTTCCAGAGTCAAGAGAAGTCCTCCCAGCCCGGAAAAAGTAAGAACGTAAAATATGTAAGTTTCATGTTGGATGAGGGCCATGAGCACAAAAAGTAGCTATTAGCTGGAAAACAGAGTGTTGGAACTTAGATACTAAGGGAAGTCCAGCCTATTTAGTTGGACGTCTCTTCATTATGTTCATATCTTTTGGTTTCTTTGTATGAATGCCTCAGAATTCCAGGAGCCAAACGCCGTCCATCTTTTCTTTGTTCACTGCATTGATTTTGTTGTGCCTGAAATTCTATGAGAAAGGCAAAAATCCTGAAATTCTATGAGCCATATGCACGAGGATGTATTAGAGAGAGCCAAAAGAGCCAAAGAGAAGGCAGCGCGTGAAGCCATGGAAGCACAAAATCTTATTCCCAAGCTTTCCATGGCAGAGGTATCAGTTGTTAGTGTTGTTGACACTACCACAAATTCGTCCTCAGTTACCGTTGCAGTCACTTCAGCAATCTCACCACCCTCAACCAGCTCAAGAGCCCCTGATGTCGACATGAAAGAAGATACTAATCCCACTGAGAACGATCCACTTGAAGGGGTATCAGATGATGACTGATGGTTCCATCTCCCTTTGTTACCTCCAGTGATACTCAACTTGTGATCGTACCGCATTGGCTTTGTGACTGATGGTTCGATCTAGTTGGTTGGAGAAATTTAATGTTAATTCCTTTGTGTTTCGGACTACATTGATTCTGGCCCTTCTGGATAAATTTAAGAGACATTTGGGAAGTGTGACTCGTTTTTCGTTTTGCCCAGATGAAGAATCTTAGCCATGTTCAAGGCTTGTGTACTCAACATCTTACAAATTTTTTGTTGTTTGAAGGAGTTAACTATATTTTCTTGATGAAATCTTGGACTGTAATTTATATTCTCACTTGTTCCGCGAAATCAATGGATTTGCAGATTGCGTAGCAAATAGAAAACCTGTTTATAAGCTAAATGTGCCCTGAGAGGCTGGGACATTTAGGATCGGAAAGGGAGGCAAGAGGTGCCTCAGTGGTCAAGAGCTGGTTTAATGGCACTATTAACCTAGCAGCACTATTAAGTATTAACCTATTTTTAGTGGGAAAAAAAATAGTATGAGTAGTAGAATAATGTGAGCGACATGCTCTAAGGGGTTCCCTCCCTCCAAAATTTGATAATCAACTGCCGAACAATGTATACAAAAATCATATAAACATTTCGACAAATAGCTGTGAAACAATAATTATATTTCAGTAACTACACGTCGAAAATATGTTTAAATTTCAGTAAACAACTGTCGAACTATCTATAGGGAAAATCATACATACATTTCGGTAAATAGCTGTTGAAAACAAGATTATATTTCGGTAACTGCACGTCGAAAATATGTTCAGACCGAGTACAAAACTGCCGAACAACTATTTTCGGTAAATAGATGTTGAAACAATAATTATATTTCGGTAACTACACGTCGAAAATATGTTCAAACTTCGGTAAACAACTGCTGAACCACACTATATACAAAAATCATATATATACATTTCGGTAAATAACTGTTGAAACAATCATTATATTTCGGTAACTACACGTCGAAAATATGTTCAAACTTCGGTAAACAACTGTCGAACTATTTATATAGGGAAAATCATCCATACATTTCGATAAATAGCTGTTGAAAACAAGATTATATTTCGGTAACTACACGTCGAAAATATGTTCCCACTATTTTCGGTAAATAGCTGTTGAAAAACTAATTATATTTCGGTAACTACACGTCGAAAATATGTTCAACCTTCGGTAAACAACTGACGAAGACTATAAACAAAAATTATATATATACATTTCGGAAAATAGCTGTTGAAACAATCATTATATTTCGGTAACTACACGTCGAAAATATGTTCAAACTTCGGTAAACAACTGTCGAACTATCTAAATATAGGGAAAATCATACATACATTTGGGTATTTATCTGTTGAAAACAAGATTATATTTCGGTAAATGGATGCTGAAATGTATCTAAATTTCGGTAACTAGCTGTCAAGTATGGTAATATTTTACAGTGGTTAGCTACCGAAATTACAGCGGTTATTCTATTCGAACCAGAAACATCGAAAACCCTCGAACAACTGGGTTTTGTAAACCCAGACGCCACAACAACAAAGCAGAGGCCATTGTAAACGGAAAAATTTATCTCTTCACGCGGCTTCCAACATACAATGTCCATCACAGTATCTTTCTTCTCCTCTGCCATCATATGGTTTCCAATAGAATTTGATTCAATTTCAAAATCCAAACCTACAAGTGGGTCAAAAAATGGATCAATGGAAGGACTTGAACCTTTCATTGATACAATATTTGGCCCTTGCTCCTCCTCCATTGGAAAATTTGCGAGAGGAGAAAAGAAAATGATGATTCCAAGAGAGGAGAGGAGAGGAGAAGAGAAGAGAAGAGAAGAAGATGAACAGTAGACAGCCAAGAACAGGTCTGTGATTTTTCTTCTCTTTAAAACGTGAATGATGATTTTGAGGGAGAAGGGGGAAGTGGATAATTTAGGGGTTTAAGTCAGGGGGAAATGGATAATTTAGGGGTTTTGGTCATAAGGGCATATAGGTCATTTCACGTATAAGTATAAGGGTAAGTAGGTCCTTTTGTATTAGGAGGTCATGTTGTAATTAGTTGGGAATTTTTAAGGGGCTGAGGGAGAAAAAACGAGGCTGCGAATAGTCGCCCCCGTTTTCTTTTGGGAGCGACTATTCGCAGCCCCGTTTTTTCTCCCATAGCCCTTTAAAAATTGCCAACTAATTACAACATGACCCCCTAATGCAAAGTGACCTACTTACCCTTATACTTATACGTGAAATGACCTATATGCCCCAAAGACCAAAACCCCTAAATTATCCACTTCCCCCTTCCCCTCAAAATCATCATTCACGTTTTCCCCCTTCCCCCTCAAAATCATCATCCACGTTTTAAAAGAAAAAAACACAGGTGTTCTTGTTCTTCATCTGTGAACTATATAACTGTTCATCTTCTTCTCTTCTCCTCTCTCTTCATCATTTTCTTTTCTCCTCTCTCTCAAATCTTCCAATGGAGGATAATGTATCAATGAAAGGATCAAGTCCTTCCATTGATCCATTTTTTGACCCACTTGTAGGTTTAGATTTTGAAATTGAATCAAATTCTATTTACAATGCGATGGCAGAGGAGAAGAAAGATACTGTGATGGACCTTGTATGTTGGAAGCCGTGTGAGGAGGTAAGTTTTTCCATTTACAATACCTCTGTTTTGTTGTTGTGGCGTCTGGGTTTACATTTCTCAGTTTTTTCGAGGGCTTTTCGATGTTTCTGGTTCGAAGAGAATGAACGGAATAAAGTAGGTAATTTCGGTAGCTAACCACTGTAAAATATTACCATACTCGACAGTTAGTTACCGAAATTTAGATACATTTTCAGCATTCAATTACCGAAATATAATCTTGTTTGCAACAGATATTTACCGAAATGTATGTATGATTTTCCCTATATATAGTTCGACAGTTGTTTACCGAAGTATGAACATATTTTCGACGTGTAGTTACCGAAATATAAGTATTGTTTCAACAGCCATTTACCGAAAATAGTGGTTTCGGCAGTTGTTTACCGAAGTATGAACATATTTTCGACGTGTAGTTACCGAAATATAATCTTGTTTTCAACAGCTATTTACCGAAATGTATATGAATTTTGTATATAGTGGTTTCGGCAGTTGTTTACCGAAGTATGAACATATTTTCAACGTGTAGTTACCGAAATATAATCTTGTTTTCAACAGCTATTTACCGAAATGTATATATATGAATTTTGTATATTGTGGTTTCGGCAGTTGTTTACCGAAGTATGAACATATTTTCGACGTGTAGTTACCGGAATATAATATTTTTTTCAACCGCTATTTACCGAAATGTATATATGAATTTTGTATATTGGTTTCGGCAGTTGTTTACCGAAGTATGAACATATTTTCGACGTGTAGTTACCGAAATATAATTATTGTTTCAACAGCTATTTACCGAAATGTATATATTATTTTTGTATATAGTGGTTCGGCAGTTGTTTACCGAAGTATGAACATATTTTCGACGTGTAGTTACCGAAATATAATTATTGTTTCAACAGCTATTTACCGTGCCATTCCTATATAGTTCGACAGTTGTTTACCAAATTGTTTACATATATTCGACATGTTGTTACCGAAATTTATACTTATGTTCAACAGTTATATACCGAATTCTATGTATTTTCGATATTCACGTACCGAAACAGATCCCAGAGAGGCCGAAAACTTGTTTTAATAGACTTTTGAATTTTTGATACTTTCTTCAGGATGATGCTTCAACGAACGGCAGCCACATAGGTCCAGTGACCGCACAGGAGTTTACGACAGAGAATGTGAGTGCGCAGGGCAGCCACATAGGTCCACCAGTGTGGCTGGACCTATATGATTTCACACGGGAGTTTACAACGGAGAATGTGAGTGTTTTCAAACATGTGGATGATTCAATGGTTCTTTTGATTTTGTTTGTTTACTGCTATGAAATGTTTTTGTTCAATCATGTTTGTAGGTTTTTTCATCTGAAGATGTATTGAGAGATTGGATAACATCTATCGGCAAGGAAAATGGGTTTATGATTATCATTAAGTCGTCAGAGAGAATGGCAAAGAACCGAAGTCCAAGGATGCGGTTTGCATGTGAACGGGGTGGAAAGTATAGACCGTTTATCAACAAGGCAAAGGACAAAGGAGGTAATGTGAAGGAGAATGGCAAAGAAGGGAAGGCAAAGAAGATAGGACGCGTCACAGGAACTAAGAAATGCGAATGTCCGTTTGAACTAAGATGTATTAAGGGTTGGAAGGTTGGACTGTCAGTGTCGTCAACGGCAATCACAATCATCCTCCCGCGAAACAACTTGAGGGGCACGCTTATCCCGCGAGGTTGTCTTCGGAGCAGTCGACTATGTTGGTGGATATGTGTGTTTCGTCATTGTCATCCCCGCGAGAGATCCTAAGTCTAATAAAGGGTAAGGATGAATTCCATGTAAGTTCAATGAAAACCATCTACAACGCACGCTACAAGCATGGGTTTAAGGACCGAGCGGGGAGATCTCAAATGCAATATTTATTGGCTAAGTTGCAAGAATATGGGTACATCGAGTTTAACCGGAAAGATGACAATGACTGCCTGAAGGACTTGTTTTGGTCACATCCTACTTCTGGTGACATGTTGCGTAGTTTCCCTCGGGTTTTGTTGATGGATTGCACATACAAGACCAATAGATACAAGTTTCCTTTACTCTAGATTGTTGGCATTACATCAACCGAGAGGACTTTCTCGGCTGCCTTTGCATTCATCGATGGGGAGAAAGTGGAAAACTATACGTGGGTGTTGGAGAATTTGAAGAGAATGATGGATCCCGATGCACTTCCCTGTGTTATTGTGACAGACAGGGAGTTAGCCCTAGTGAATGCCATTACAAGAGTGTTCCCAACGGCCAGCCATCTTCTTTGTCGGTGGCATATTGGGCAAAATGTATATGCCAAATGTAGGAAGATGTTTGATGAGACGACTTGGGCTTTGTTTAAGCATGCTTGGGATTCACTGGTCTACTCACCAACTATATCTTTATACGAGCAAGCACTTTGTACAATGAAGCGGGAGTTTGTGCTATATCCTGATGCGATTAAGTACGTTGAGACAAGTTGGTTGGGACCGTATAGGCAGAAATTCGTATCAGCTTGGACGAACAATGTAATGCACTTTGGCAACCTGACAAGCAACAGGTAAATGGTTAACACCATGCATATTTCACGGTGTCCATATCTTTTCACAATTATATATTAATATTTTGATGCCTAAAACTTTCCTTTACCATTTGCACAGGGTTGAGTCTGAACATGCGAAACTTAAATCCCACATTTCGAATTGCCAAGCCAACTTCTCGGCCGCATGGGCTAAAATGCACGACTTGGTGAAATTACAAATCACGGATATAAAGGGTAGCTTTGAGAAAAGTTTGAATTGTTGGCAGCACCAGTTTAGAATTCCTATCTTTGACCATCTAAGGGGAGCTGCTTCACAGACTGCCATGGGTTTGATGTTGCCGGAGATTAAGAAAATTGATGACATGGTTGTGGAGGACAAGGTTGATTGTGGCTGTCCTATCCGCCGAACCCATGGTTTACCTTGTGCTCACGAGATTGCTCCATTCAAGAATCGGAGTGAACCCATACCGTTGTCGTTGATTAATGATCATTGGAAGATGCCTTCGTTTGAAAAACGTAAAGATGATGGGGCAATTTTGGACCTAATGAATGCCGAATGGAATATCTTTATGGCCAAAATGGTTGGCCAAAACCCTATGACCCATATACATTGGATGAACACTTTGAAACCCATTTTGAATCCATCAACCACATCCCTGTCTTCACCCCAACAGAAGGTCCAGACCCGCGGTCGAAAGTTAGGTTCGGTCAATAAGTCAATGCGTAGGAACCCGTCTGAGTTTGAGTATGTTGAGGCATCCTTGGAAACTCCTAATTCGGTGAAGGAAAAAACCCCAAGGCTAAGGCAGTTGTCAAAAAAAGGCCCAAGGCGAATGCCAAGGCGGGTGTGGATGATAATAGCCCCAAGGCAAAGGCCGTTGTGAGAACCCCTAAGGCGGCGAAGGAGTTACCGAGGCCGAAGAAGCCAAAACTTGTTGAAACCCTTTTCGTAGGACCGTACCTTAATAACTTCCCGGAGCCAATTCGACCGCACGTAAAATCGATTACGGATGTGAGAAGTGATGGAAATTGTGGGTACCGAGCGGTAGCTTATTTTATGCACCAATCCGAGCACAATTGGAAGACATGCCGAAATGATTTGCTCTTGGAGGTGAATAACCATTATGACCTTTACGAAAATATGACTGGTATTGGAGGTGCTAACAAGTTACGTTATAGATTGTCATTCTTTCAAGATGGAACTGCACCCGAAGACAGGTGGATGATATTTCCTGACATGGGTCACGTTGTAGCTTCTACTTATAATGTGGTGGTTGTCCTCCTATCCCAAGTTCAATGCCTTACTTTCCTTCCACTCCATTCTCGTCCTCCATCATCGGACAAAATAAGGGTTCTTGGAATTGGACTCGTGAACGGAGATCACTTCGTACAGGTACATTCCGTATAGTTTTCTTCCTCAGAAATTCTACATTTCAAGAATATGAGTTAGTGTTCAATTTTCAAAATCCTTTTACTTTGACAGGTTGATCTAAAAGCATGTTCCCCCATGCCACCTATTGCCAACTATTGGTTCAAATTCCGATGGGAGGAGGCCAAGGAATGGGAGACACTTTTTTCTCTCCAAATAGAAGCGTTTAAAGCCATAATAGGAAGTGATGTAGCAACTGCCGAGTCCTTTGACGTAGATTAGTTTCGTTTTATATGTATGGTTATCATGTTCTCGCTTTACATTGCGATGTTGTTGACTAAGCACATCCATGAAGTTTGTGTCGCTGTTTGTGCCATTATTTTATTATGGGGTTGATGTGAAGAACAGGTATCTGAGCACGCAGAGGTTTATTTTTTCAGCATCTGTATAATGTTTCAGTAGCTCCATACCGATATTTGTGTAATTTTCCAGCATTTACACCCCGAAATTGTTTAATATTTTCAGCACTTGGATACCGAATAATTGGTTCTATTTCATCATGTGGCTGCTGAAATATAATATTTTTTCCAACAGATGTTTACCGAAAATATATGTTCCAGCAGTCGTTTACTGAAGGTAGGGATTATTTTCAACATGTACTTACCGAAATTTAATATTTTTTTCAACATCTACTTACTGAAATGTTATGTATGAATTTAAACAGCCAACATTTGAGTGCAACATTTAGAATGTTTCATTGTTCCCAACAACTCGTTTTTCTACACTTTGACTATCACAACTTACAGAAAACACTATAACCTGACAACATTGAAAATGTGAAACGATACTGTTTCAGGAAGGAGCAGGTTGGGGTAGCGCGGCCTCTTTGACAGCAACAAGGCACGACGTCCCTATTACTATGAGACCCAGAGAGGGTACGTCAAAGAAAGTACAAGGGACCTCCACATCCTTTGACAGCAACAGGAGCACAAATTGACTACCACTCCGATGACGTCGAGAGGGTAGGTGACGTGCCTTCCACTCAACGAGCAAAGTAAATGTGCTCGTTGTAGTACGTACGTTCACCGACCGACGTTCCCAATCCCTCGTAATCGGACAAGGGAACGAACGGTGTGAACGTTGAATATTCCCAATACCTCATATTCGGATGGACACGGCTTGATTACCTAGCTTGGAAAAAGAATGGCAATGCACAAGCCATCGAAATAACTTCACTGAAAGGAGCTGTAGGCTATGGGATGTACATATGTTAATTGAAACTCCGGCCATAGGCTATGGGATGTACAAACTTTGTATACTTAATAAATTTTTGTATGAAATAGTCGGAAATATAGAGGGAGATATGAGTCGGAAACTCCCCCAGTCATCTCCCAATTTATAGGCATAGACATTGGGACTACGGGATGAAGATAATGGGCTGTACGGATGAAATTGCAACTTCAAACAAATAAAGTGATTTGACACGGCACTGCGCTCTATATTTCCTAAAGATTCTTTTCCTGATGAGGAGCATGTGGGTGGGGGCCCTATACAGAGGTATTTTTATTTTTGATCCGCCCTTATATATAGAAGTTTGCTTGCCGACATAATTGTTGGGGTAAAATATTATGCCCGATTTCAACATTTTCTTGCCGAAATAATTACATAATTTCGGTATATGGTTACTGAAAAGTGTTCAAAATTTCGGGTTCAGGTTTGTGAAAAATAATTACCTTGCTTACCTTGCTTGGAAAAAGCATGACACCAAGCTATCGAAATAGTTCAAAGATTCTCTGCCTAAGGAGGAGCATGTGGGTGTGGGGGCCCTATACAGAATTTTGGATTGGACTGGGGGAAATTGGAACTTGAAAGAAATAGGGTGCGACTATTCGCAGGCCCGTATTTTCTCCCTAAAGGAAGGATACCTTGGTTTGCCCGGATACACAGACAGTTATTCTGCTCGATTTCAACATTTTGTTGCCGAAATAATTCCCAAATTTCGGTTTCCGATTACTGAATATTGTTACAAATTTCGGTTTCAGGTTGGTGAAAAAGAATTTTGCTTACCATCCCCCCTTTTATAGATGCGTATGTACAAGTCACTGCCACCACCAATAATGGCCAAGTGGGGGGCCCGTTGGGGGAGTATACTATGGGTTATGTGGAGAAATGTGCATCGAAATAATTCATGGGGTGGGGGTGATGGGACAAGTCACTGCCACGAACGATGCATATGTTTTATGAGACAATAATTTGCAAATACAGCCAAACTATCAAGTCTCCACAATAACATCATAAACTTGAAAGATATCTTCACAAACAAGGATCAAATAACATCAATGCTAATTGCAATGAAAACACCATTCTCCAGGTACGCATTCCTCAAACAAAATACCATTCTAACACAACTACATATTAGCAATGAGTCAATAACTAAAACTCTGAGGGCATACGATCAAGCCAAAACCACAAAACGGGGATGAATACTTCAAATAAAAACATCAAAGACAAGTCAATCTCATACATGAGCATGGAGATACATCAACTAGTTTATCATAAACCCAACATCTAACCTCGCCCTCTAACACCCCGCCTCCTTTAAGTATCAAATGTCGGCAGTAAAATGGCATGTATGTCCTGTAGTGTCTGCCGCAACTCAACAGCTCCAAGTCCGGTATCGCCCAAAGCCCTCTGTACCACATCCAACACAACCCGTACCTGCTCCTCGCGACCCTGCCGAACACGCCCTCCAACAGGTGGCAGACCACGTCCCACCCTCTGGTGCGAGAACACACTCAACCACGGAATGTAGTCATCAGTACACGCCCAAGGAATCCCAGGTGGTGTACGCTCTCTCTTATCCTCAGGCACTAAGTGGTAGTCAGGGCTAGACCAAAATCCTTCAGTCCATTCGTAAACAACGTGGTAGATGTGCTGCCCTCTCGATGCACGCTGAGGTGCAATAGGGTCTGCAGGTATTCGCTGTAATAGACCAAACTGCCTCAAGACTCTGTCGGGGAGGTATGGCTCCACATAGGACATGGCACGAATGGGACCAGTGTAGAAAGCAATATCAGAGACATTTTGCCTGCGGTTCTTGTACGGGTCAAATATCACCTGTTTGTAAAACAAAAGATAAGATATCTACTACTACAATAAATTAACAAGTTAATCAAACAATCCGCTGAAATGTCTCTGATAAGTTATGATGCTCATAATTTTCTAAAACAAACTCTATCCGCCGAAGCTATGATGCTGAAAATTTTCTCTATCTTTGAAACGTACCCAACAAACTGATGCCATTGAAAGAATTAGCTACATGTACAGGTATATTCAAGACCAATTCTCCAAAAGATAACATATTCCACAACCAATATGTCTTAGAATGATCATAACATTTAATAGGTTAAGAATTGGATCATGAAATCACCACCATTAGAAAGAAGACTTTCAGTACACCAATATCGATATAAGGTTTGCCCCAAACGGAGTCCGAATGACCAAGATACGCTCAAACGAAGTTACACAACTAAAACATAACTCACAGTTTCAGCAGAACAGTCTGCGATCGAAAGCCCATTAAAAATCACCTACTCAATAATTTTCAATGATTCCAACACCAAAACTTTACCAACTAATCAATGTTCAAGACTCATGAGAGCCCATGTCCACCAACATGCTTAAAATTTAGGAATTTCATGAAGAACACAAGCCAAAAACTGTCCAGAATCGTAGAACTTCCCAAAACCTGAACTTTAATTTCAAAACTGCTATAATCCAGGAAGAACCACGGCACAACCCATACATATTCAGAAAGATATATAAGTCTAGTTTCAGAATCAAGAAACGGTGCGCAAAATATATACCCGAGCAAGAAGTTATGCCCGTTTATCCAACACGTGTCTGTGCTGTCTGCACAGACGCGAATCTGACACCAGTTCAGTCCACGAATTTTGTAGGCCAACACGCTTCGAGTTATTTTCTGAAATTTTAACACGATGCAATAGACTCACAGATGAACATTCAGAATTTATTTCAAGATTTTAGAAGGTTTCTAGGTACCTTGAATAAATTCGTCAAAAACAGGACAGATTCAACTTTGTTCAACACAGTTTTGCATAACCCTAAGATGCACGAATTTTCTGAGATAAAAACCCCACTCCAACCTCAAAAACCCTCTCCCATGGATTCAATTCAGTTCATATTAGATGCAGAACATGAAACCTAGCATGGAAAGCATGAAATACAACACTTAAAGAGATGGAATTCTACCTCATCCACAAGTAAGTCATCCAACACGCGCCGGTAGTGCTCTACACTAGTGCCACTCTCGCTATGCAGACACCAACGTCGTGCCCGTGGAAGCTCTTCCGTGTACTCTGGGTCAAGAACAGGATGAAGCGTTGGGAAGTGCTTGTTTATCCACGCCTATAGCATTACACGCATGTGAAGCATATATTACAATCATATATTCGTAACCCGAACTTATTGGTTTTGTAATAATTAAAAAAGTAAGTGTACCTCTAGTAATATAAGAAATCCACCGATCTGCTTTGCCTTACTCCTACTTGCATAACCAAGATGCCTGTACAAAAATGCCAAGCAACTAGAGCCCCACCCGTACGTACGAACCTTATCTAAATCCTCCAATAGTGGAAGGAGGTCAAGCTGTACAAACCCACCTGACTTGTCACAAAAAAGGGTGCACCCAATGACATATAGCAGGTACGCACGAGCACAACACACAACCCGCTCGTCTGTGTCCGTCTCAGAGACCTCCTTAAAATTCATCTCCAACCAACTCAACTTAACTGCGTAGGATTTAAATGCATTCGATGCAATTGCATTTTCCGCTACCTCATCAGACAAACCAAGGAAATCCATTAAAAGTTGTTTTGGCGTCCTCTCGTCCTCCGTGTACACAGCCAATCCACGAACAGGTATCCCGAGTATATGTTCTACGTCATGTAATGTTAACCCCATCTCCCCAAAGTGAAAGTGAAAGGTGTTCGTCTCCGGATGCCACCTTTCAACAAATGCAGAAATTCTAAAGGAATTGCAATGCGAGTTCTTAGTTATGCTACACAACGGAAGCAAGCCCGAATTGATAACCTTTTGTTTCAACCTCTCTTCTGTAACTACCCAACTACCCAAAAGACTCGAGTGTTGAGGCAATCTTAATGTACCCCTCTCTTGTCCCTCCAAAATGGATGTAGCCACATGTGTGCGAAAACTCTTTAGCAAGGATAGGTCCTCCGGACCACCCACATCCAAAGGCGCATCGTCATGTTGCTCTGCCCGGCCCCTGCCCCGGCCCCGGCCCCGACCCCGACCTCGACGTCGGCCGTCAATAACCTGCATGTATGTGCCAATACAAATTAGTGTTCATAAAACAAAGAAAGATTAAAAAAAAAAACAAATGAAAGCAATTATGAAATAGGAAAAAGTTTACCGGTTCCTCTTGTGGTGCTATAACCTACACATATATGCAAAAAACATAGAATACATATTATTGTTCATAAAACAAAGAAAGATTAAAAAAAAAACAATTGAAAGCAATTATGAACTAGGAAAAAGTTTACCGGTTCCTCTTGTGGTGCTATAACCTACACGTATATGCAAAAAACATAGAATACATATTAGTTTGAAGTATTTTGGAAGGGTTTAAGAGTTGAAAATCACAGGAAGAGCAAGAAGTAATTTTCTGGGAATCTGCAGAATTGGAAACCTTGTGTCTGTCCTGATTTTGTGGATTTTTTTTGAGGCAGTTCCTAAGCTCCAAAAATTATGAGATTTTTATTGAGAGTTCCTCTATGAGTCTTTTATCTATGGTAAAAATTTCGGGATTAGATTCGAAGTATTGAATTCTGTAAAAATTCGTAACCTAACAGCACTCAAATTCGTTACTGTGCAGTCAGCACTGTCACATGTTAGGAAAACAGCCGTATCTTTTAGCACGAGCATCGAAAACGTGCACCGTTTCTTGATTTTGAAAGTAGACACATAGACCTTTCAAGCTATTTAAAGATTGTGCCTCAAATGTTCTTGAGTTAAATCAGTTTTTGGTTTGAAGTTGGTAGAATTGCAGAATCTGCAACTTTGTCTTTCCAAAGCTAAAAGGCCAACTTAAACGGGTATAGCTATGTTGTCCGAACTCCGTTTTTAATCTATGACCTGTCGTTTCAAAGCTCTTGAAGTCTAGTTTCTAATGACTCTGGACTTCCTACCGGAACTAGCGATGCTATAATCTACACGTATATGCAAAAAAAGATTAAAAAAAACAATTGAAAGCAATTATGAAATTGGAAAAAGTGTACCGGTTCCTCTTGCGGTGCTATAACCTACACGTATATGCCAATAATACAATACATATTAGTGTTCATAGGCTTTATAAGGAATCAAAAAAAAAAATTGAATGCAATTATGAAATTGGAAAAAATTTACCGGTTCCTCTGGCGATGCTATAATCTACACGTATATGCAAAAAAAAATAGAATACATATTAGTGTTCATAAAACTACAAACAATTGAAAGCAAATAATATGACTTAGTGTGCAACAAAAAAAAATCTTAGTGTTAAATCGGTAGGTTATTTTCACCTCATCCTCATCCTCATGTATGTCCTCCAAGACATCCTCCAAGACAACATCTTGCTCTTCCTGGCGACGTACTTTTGCCTTTCTCGAGCCCCGACCTCGGGCTACTCGAGTTTTAATTCGAGGCAGTGAATGCATAATCTACGCGTATATGAACATAATACAATTACAAATTTGTCTTCAAAGAGGCAGTTTTGTCGTCAAGGTTACCAAAGGTACTTACTTCTTTCAGATTGTTGTTACCAAACATTTCATTTCGTTCAAAAGTTAGTGTTCATACAACAAACAAAGGTAAAATACTAACTACTACAAAGCTGGTGTGAAATTGGAAAATTTTCACCTGAGCAAAAGGTATGTCCTCGACGAAATCATGTGCCTCTTCCTCCTCTTCCTCACGATGCACTTCAGCCTGGCCCCGGCCCCGGCCTCGGCCCCGGCCCCGATCTTGGCCTCCTCCTCTACCTCGAGGCTGTGGACGCATAAGCTACACGTATATGAGTACCACAATTTACAAGTTATTTTTAAAAGAGGAAGTTTTGTCATCAATCTCCAAACATTTCATTTCGTTTAGTTCTTGTGGAATGCTACACATCAACTACCATCAAACATTCATGATAAAAAGATCCAAGCTAAGCGGAGTGATTTTTTTAGATTTTTGGACATAAACTGAAACCCATTTTTTGTACACAATATTTCACTGTTTTGGTCACATGCCCTGTCCACTATATGTGGGACAGATCAGAGCTAAGCATAGTAGTTTTTTTATTGAGTATAAACTCGGGCAGGTATGTCAAGCTGTTTACCTCAGCAACCTCAGACTCGTCGTGGACGACACCCCGCCCCCGGGCCCGACCTCGGCCTCGACCGCCACGCGGTGGACGCATAATAACCTGCATATAATAACAATAACAATAATACAAATTTAGAAGTCCGAAAAGAGGCAACAAAAAATAACAATGCCAATAATACCTTATGGAAATGGTAAACAACTGAACAAGCGTAGAGAGAAAGAGATTATACCAATAGTATGGAAAGGGTTCAACCAAAAGTGAGCAGTCCTTAACTCATCACCTAAGTCTTTGACAAAGTTACCCTATACTTTTGTGCGGATTTTTCCACATGTAGTAGTTAATAGTTCATATTCATCCGTGTTTTTGTTCCAGGATAAAATATTGTCAAGTCGATGATTGCTGGAAGTGGAAACCAACAAGAAAACTTAGACACAAAATGTCTAGCTTTCTAAGCAAAACTTCCATAATTTTTCCAAACAAAAACCCCATAATTTTTTTTTTCCAGAAATGCCACATTGCGACTAGCCCAAATTCCCAAATAAAATGTAACTATCAACAAAGCACCCCACAGATTCTGTAATAATCAGTGATGCATTAAAACAGGCAGAAAGTGAAAATCTGACAGAGATATAGACCCCATAGATATCATTTGCAGCAGTTACCCTCATTCACTCCTTCCAAAGAAACAACTTCAAAAAGGCAGAGTTATAAGTCCATCAAAGGAGCATAAATGGAGATGCTAACTAAGAGCTGAAGTTAATGGCACAACTCAAAAAACTTGAGGTGAACTGTTTTTTAAACTTGAAGGACTTCTCCATTGACAAAACATTATGGAATCAAATCCTACTCGCTTATTGCCCCAGATAAATCCTGCAAGCGATGTCACAACGGTGTCGCAAATCCTATATCAAAAGGTAGAAGACCAATGTCAGCATAGACATCGCAAAGAAACCGAGAGGTGTGACATTGTCACAACCAGTTATTGCATAAAACAACAAATACCGGTGAGTTGGTAATTGATATTGAAACTGCAGGGACCGAACTAAAGAGAGTCAATGGGGGTGCCACATACTTCTCTGACTAAACAATGCTTATACAAATGTAGCAGCGCTGTTTATTTGATTAACATTGGCAACACTAGTTGGGTGTTTTGATCCTTTAACATAAAGAAGAAGAATACCATTATTTTCCCTAGTAACAGAATATGATCCCCTGGCCCCACATACCCGCCCCACATACCCCCACAGAATATGATTAACAATGGCAACACTAGTTGCATAATTCTGCATACAGAACTCTAAATAGAAATTCAAAACGGCCGCTTCAAAAACAACTTTTATGCTCCCTTCAAACTCTTGTTAAAAAAAACCCTAGCATCTCACATATAAACTTACAGATCTCAACATTCACCGTTTTTTGCTACCAATTTCGGGATCTAATTACCAAAATTTCTAAACAAATACGGGATCTATTTACCAAATTCTCTACACAAATACGAGATCTAATTACCAAAATCTCTACACAAATACATGTATGTAAATGGCTGGGCTGGGGCGGTGGTGTGGCTGGCGGTGGTGAGGCAGTGGTGTGGCGGTGGTGAGGCGGTGGTGAAGAACAGAGAGAGAGAGAGGAAGAAGAAGAAGAAGAACAGAGTCAGAGAGAGAGAGAACGACACCTCTTGTGGTGGTGCGGCGGTGGTGTGGCGGTGAACAGAGAGAGAGAGAGAGAGAAGAAGAAGAAGAAGAAGAACAGAGTGAGAGAGAGAGAGAGAGAGAACGACACCTGATGTGGTAGTGTGGCGGTGGTGCGGCGGCAGGAGAGGCGGTGCTGCGGTGGTGGCTATGGAGGTGGAGGAGGTGGGAGGCGGAAATGGCGTGGGAGTGGTCTGCCGATGTAAATGGGGTGGGGGGACCAGGGGTGGGGAGTTTAGGGTTTTGAAGGGGGATTGGGTTTAAAGTGTAATTTTTTAGAGAAAGGGTATATTTGGAAGATCAGGGACATTTATTGGGCTCCCTGGAGAAAATTTCCTGTTTTAAAAGGATTGTATGGAGTAAGGGGCTATGGGAGAAAAAACAGGGTTGCGAATAGTCGCTCCCTTTCTTTTCTTTTTCCATTTTTCTGAATCTCATCTCTCTCTCGACGCTCTCTCCATCCTCTCGATCTCTCTCATCTCCAAACTCAAAATCCACGACAATCAACCTCAACTCCATCTTCTACTTGCGTATTCAAGCTCGTGTCGCGTTGGATAGAGCTCGGCTTGGTGTATTTTCGTTCAGTTTGGATTCCAGAAGCTATGGCTTGCTCAACCTCTTCGATTTTGGTTTAGATACTCGAGGTAGGAAATTTTACCTCTCTTTATATGTTATTTGAGTGCTCCTATGCCTCATTTGAACTTATATTGGTTGTTATTAGACTCGGATCAAAATCTGTCAAGTTGTGAAAAATCGCCAGGATTCCGGATTTCTACCGGTAGGACATTTTTCTCTACCGATAGAATTTTGTTGTCTTGATAATATGTACTCACTGCCTTATGTTTGTACCGGTAGGACCTATTCTCTACCGGTAGGATTATTAATTTTCCTTACCTACCGTACATTTTTTTTTTCTACCGGTAGAATCCTTGTGAACCAAAATTTTGTTCCTTTTGTTTTGGGTTTCTACCTGTAGATTCCTATTCCCTACCGGTAGACCACTAGTCAAATTCCAAAATCACCTACGTAGCTGTAGTCCCACTTTTCCTTAGGCCCTTGACATTTCAATGGTTAACTTGATTATTATATACATGTTATGAAACTAGCGTAATAAATAAGATTGCTGAAACTAAATTGAACACTGGACACAAATATATAGAAATGATAGTTTCTCCAAGAACTATCGAGAGCAAAGTAGATCTTCAGGATCTATTATGTTATACTCAGTATTTTCTCTTTTCTGCTCTTTGCCTTTTCTTTCTCATTTCTTATTCATACTCCTTTTCTTGGCATGTACAAATGCTTTACAAGATAGCCATTTTATAGGCAGATAAATGAAACAACCTAATAAATAGGTTGGATGGAATAGTGAAATATGTCTCATTGCCTTTATTATGCGGTCATGCAATAATAGCAATAATAATTCCCAACACTCCCCCTTGAATGACCACATACTAAGAATATGCCTCGTTAAAAAAAAACTTTGTCAAGGAAAACTCAGTGGGAAAAGCCTTCGACGAAGGAAAAAGAGTACAGTATTCTTCTGTCTCTTGCAATATGACTTTAGTCTTCAGATTGCCTCATTAAAACCTTTGCTAAGGAAAACCCAGTGGGATAAAACCTTAGACTAAGGAAAAAGAGTGCAATCATTTTCAAGTTATTGACTCCCCCTAAATGCAGCAAGATAAATCTTTGAGTCGACGCATTCCAATACTGTTTACCAACTTCTTGAATGTTGTGGCTGGTAATGCCTTAGTGAATAAGTCTGCCAGATTGTCACTAGACCGTATCTGCCGAACATCAATATCACCATTTTTTCTGAAGGTCATGAGTGTAGAAGAATTTTGGTGATATGTGCTTAGTTCTGTCTCCTTTGATATAACCTCCCTTGATCTGTGTGATACATGCAGTGTTATCTTCATACAGTAATGTCGGATGATCTTTGATTGATGACAATCCACATTTTTCCCGAATGTGTTGAATCATAGACCTCAACCAAATACATTCACGACTTGTTTCATGAATTGCAATAATCTCAAAGTGATTAGAAGAAGTAGCAGTCAACGTTTGCTTTACAGAACGCCACGAAATAGCAGTACCACCGCAAGTGAACACATATCCTGTTTGTGATCGGGCTTTATGTGGATCTGATAAATAACCAGCATCTGCATATCCGATTAATTGTGATGTTGATCCATTTGAATAGAATAAGCCCAAGTCAGTCGTTCCTCGGAGATAACGTAATATGTGTTTAACTCATTTCCAATGCCTCTGAGTTGGAGCAGAACTGTATCGAGCCAACAAATTGACCGAAAATGCAATATCTGGTCTTGTACAATTTGCTAGGTACATAAGTGCACCGATTGCACTCATATATGGTACTTCGGGACCAAGTATATCTTCTCCCTCTTCTAGGGGTCAAAACGGATCTTTGTTCACATCGAGTGATCTAACAATCATTGGCGTACTCAAAGGATGTGCATTATCCATGTAAAATTGCTTCAAGACTTTTTCCGTGTATGTCGACTGATGTACTAAAATCCCATTTGGTAAATGCTCAATCTGCAGGCCAAGACAATACTTTGTTTTGCCAAGATCTTTCATTTCAAACTCTTTCTTTAAATATTCTGCTGTTTTTATAAGCTCTTCCGAAGTTCCAACGAGATTTAAATCATCGACATAAACCGCAATAATCACAAATCCAGAGTTTGATTTATTAGTAAAAATACATGGACAAATAGGATCATTTTCATATCCTTCTTTTAGCAAATAATCACTAAGCCGTTTATACCACATACGACCAGATTGTTTCAATCCATATAAAGATTTTTGTAGCTTAAGAGAACAAACACTTTGAGGTTTTGATTTATATGCTTCAGGCATAGTATATCCTTCAGGGACCTTCATGTATATGTCAGCATCTAGTGATCCATATAGGTATGCAGTTACTACGTCCATCAGGCGCATATCTAGACATTCCATGACTACTAAGCTGATCAAAAATCTAAATGTGATTGCATCCATTACGGGAGAGTATGTCTCCTCATAATCAATTCCAGGTCTCTGCGAGAAACCTTGTGCAACAAGTCGTGCTTTATAGCGCACAACTTCATTCTTCTCATTGCGCTTTCGCACGAACACCCACTTGTATCCTACAGGCTGTATCCCTTCAGGGGTTTGGACTATAGGTCCAAATACTTCTCTTTTTGCAAAAGAATTTAGTTCTGCTTGAATTGCTCCTTTCCACATTGGCCAATCATTTCTATGTCGACATTCCTCGACAGTTTGTGGTTCACTTTCTTCATTACTGTGGAGGATGTCCCTGGAGGACCTATCGTCGATTTGAAGGGGAATGTGGATTCCAGGGATGATTGAACCACCGGCCTGCTGGGCGAAGTTGCTGGAGCTTTCATTGAAGCTCCTATACCCTCTGCCGAGCGCCTGGATGGTCGCTTGGAGGTCTGGGTAAGCTTCAGGATCGATGCTCGGCAAGAGTGAGTTGGGATCCACCATGCTGAAGACCTAAACAGAATAAGAAATGGGAGGGGTGATGAGAATTCCTACTTCAGCATGGCTAGCTCATGTGCATCTAAATCCCTGCCGAGGGGGGTCCTTTAGGATCCTCCTCGGCGGAAGTCGTGGTGTCTTATCAAGTACTAAGATCGGCACGGCGGAGGACCGCCGCTGTTGGCGGTCCAGACGGCGGTCCACGGCCGCAGGCGGCCATGGGAGATCGACACTGTTCAGATGGAAGTGACTTTTTGTGCAAATGTGGGGATGTGAGTGGGGTATTGCATCTTGGAAGACTTAGAAAGATTCAGAAAGGGTAGCGGAGTTACCTGAGAAATGCTGGGACTGAATGGCGGCGAGTGGCGGAGCAACGGAGGCGTTCGAAAAGGCAGCAGCGGTTGGAGTTGCAGAGCAAAAGAGGCGAGAGCAGAAAGTGATATTCTGTCCCGCCTCTCCGCTTATATAGCGGATGGAATGGCTGGGGGGAACCCTAAGCGTCGAAACGCGAGAACCGAAGCGTCGCCGCTCCGCCCACTCTCTTCGTGCCACGTGGAAAGCCTGCCCCGTTCCGTACCAGCGTCGTCTCCGCTTCCACCACGTGGCTCCCCACGCCGTTTGGGTTTCCTGATGGACCGTTCGATCTCTGGCTCCCAACGGTCCCATCAGCCCCCGTTTGCTGCAGGTGCATCATTACCCTAACGTTTCGAGAAGGCTCTTCACTAACCCTCAATGGACCGGCGGTATACGCTCGGCACGTTTGCCTTAGGATGCCCTCGGTAGCAAGCTTTCCTTATGTGGTCAACCCCTCCCACCTTTTGCAAAGGAGGAAGAGGTTGAGGGTCTATTGTGGAGGGCGTGGTCCGGCGGAGGGACCAAGGCAGTGGCCACGTTGCACCAATTAGCCGGACCAGTGAGTCTGTTACCCATGGGTCGGCGGGTTGGGTCGGTAGCCGATCTGAGTCCAGCCGGGCCTGATCAAGTTAGCCATGATGACGATCCATGGAAGGGAATGGTCTGGTTTGGCGTACGTATTAATCAGTATGATCCGGTTCGGCGGTTCTCCGCCGAACGGGTTGGAGGTTGCCCCTGTTGAAGCATTCAATGCCGTACCAACGGTCCGGCAGAACCTGTATTCGCCGAGCCTCCTGTCCCCTAACTTGAAGAGGAAGTTAGGAAGAGTTGGGCAGGAGGAGGCAACCTTGCGTCTTATCCCATCCCTTATATTCAGGAGCGGAGTATAGGAGATTGGATATGTTCAGGATTGGGATGTCTATCTGGATCCGAGATAGGCAGGCTCATCATACAACGAATAGGTATCCTTGTGGGATTTGGACTCTGCATTCCCTTTGGCTATAAAAGGAGGTATTCACCTCTAGAATACGGTAGGTTCAGAACACTCTCTCAAATCCAAAAACAATACCTCGATATCTCATCTCCTGTTTACTGACTAGAGCGTCGGAGTGCCTGCCCCGGACACCACGCTCCGGGTTTGGGCACTAACGCGGTTGTTTCGTGTGCAGGTCTGACCCATCGTCGTCCAAACCTCAACCATCCAAGCCACAAGGTCCAACCGGAGAAAGCTTGCCACCACAATTACTTCCAGTAATGTTCTCATTACTTCTAGTAATGTCAAGAGCAACTTTAAATGAAAATACGTTGTCGACAACGGTTTTGTTTCTATCCAATATTTCACCTGTATTCATATAATGTATTGATATCTCATTACTTTCAGGTACCTGTTCCTCTTCAGGAAATAACTCTTCGGGAGACTTCTCTTCAGGAGGTTCATACTTACGGGAAAATATTGATAGATTCAATCTTTCATTTGCCTGTTTTGTGGGTTTAGCTTCTCCAGAAGCGCTTGAATTTGTTAGCTTGGTCTCTTCGAGAGTACCAGCTACTTCAGCCTCTTTGCCTTGGTTTTTCCTCTACCGGGGAAATTTATCTCTTGCACCGACAGGTCTCCCACGCTTCTGGCGTGCCTTAGACTCATCACCTGCTATGCCAGTGGTTTGTTCTGCAGGAACTTCAATGCGTGCTGGAATGTTAGCAGCTGGTATATGAGACTTAGTTACCTTCTTTGTGTCGGTGAATGCATCCGGTAGTTGATTTGTAATACCTTGCAAATGAATAATCCTTTGAACTTCTAGGTCACATTGATTAGTACGCGGATCAAGATGAGATAATGTCGAAGCATTCCAAGTAATTTCACCTCGAGCTTCTGGCTGCGATTTTTCTCCCCCTAATGGTGGGAATACTGATTCATCAAAATGGCAATCCTCAAAACGTGCCTTAAAAACATCAGCTGTTAAGGGTTCAAGGTATCTAATGATAGATGGAGAGTCAAAACCTATATAGATACCAAGTCTACGTTGAGGACCCATTTTAGTGCGTTGGGGAGGTGCAATAGGTACATACACTGCACAACCAAAAACTCTTAAGTGAGAGATATTCGGTTGTTGACCAAATACAAGTTGTGAAGGTGAGTATTTGTGATATGCAGTTGGCCTAACACGAATTAGAGAAGCAGCATGTAAAATAGCATGACCCCAAGCAGAAACTGGTAATTTTGTTTTCATGAGCAACGGACAAGCAATCAGTTGAAGTCTTTTAATAAAAGACTCAGCTAAACCATTCTGGGTATGTGTGTGTGCAATAGGATGTTCAACATCAATACCTATTGACATATAGTAATCATTAAATGCATGAGATGTGAATTCTCCAGCATTGTCCAGACGAATTGTCTAGATTGGGTGATCCGGAAATTGTGCTCGTAATCTGATTATCTGGGCCAGAAATTTAGCAAATGCAACATTTCGTGTAGATAATAAACAAGTATGTGACCATCTGGTTGAGGCATCAACTAGAATCATGAAATAGCGAAATGGTCCACAAGATGGGTGTATTGGACCACAAATATCCCCTTGAACTCTTTGTAAAAAGGATGGAGACTCAATAACGACTTTAGAGAGAGATGGTCTAGTTATCAGTTTCCCTTGTGAACAAGCATTACAGGGGTAATTGCTGGGCAAAAGAATCTTCTGGTTCTTTAACGGATGCCCATGTGAATTTTCGACAATACGACGTATCATTATTGAACCTGGATGCCCAAGGCGATCATGCCATAGCATGAAAAGTTTTGGATTAGAGCACTTCTGGTGCTTAACAGCATATGATTCAATTGTTCTAATAGTCATATAATATAGCCCAGAAGAGAATGCAAAAAGTTTTTCTAACATTAGCTTCTGGCCAGATACATTATAAATGATATATAAATACTCTTCTTGACCTTTGCTGATGGTTTCAATATGGTAACCATTACGACGTATATCTTTGAAACTTAGACGATTTCTTCTGGATCTGGTAGAATACAATGCATTGTCAATACTTAAATTTGTCCCATTTGTTAACACAATATTCGCTCTTCCAGAGCCCTCAATTAGGTTTGCGGAACCTGATATTGTATTGACATTTGCTTGTATCTTTGTCAATTGTTTAAAATATTTGTTATTCCTAAGAATGGTATGTGTTGTACCACTGTCTACCAAACAAATATCTTCACCAGTTATCTTTGTTTTTGACAACGCACTGTTAGTATCCATGCACCTATTATATGCAAGATAAAAGTTCAGAGATAGATAACTGAAACACACCTTGACATTTTATTACAAAGATAAATACAATCATGACATATTTCTTACAACCATGATTAAAACATAAACACACCTTCAAGTTTATTACATGCAATATAAGTAGGAAATGATAATTTAATCTAATTGTTGGGACCATTCGGAGTAGTCATTTTCATCATCATAGAAGTCATTTTTCGTTCCACTTGGTTCACCGATATACTCAGAGATATCAAAAGACGAGATATCAAAAGGTTCAAAAGGATCAGGTTGATTATTCATTTGATCAGTGAAGTTTGTTTCAATTTCCTTTTCCTTTCCTTTGATAGATTCCTGGTAAAGGTCTGCCAAATGCCTCGGCATACGACAGGTACGCGACCAATGTCCTTTCACTCCACATCTGTAGCAGGAGTCCTCAGAATTCCTGGGAGTCTTATTTTCCAAATTCTTCCTTTTTCCAGCAGACACTTCTAGTCTAGTCCACTTATTCCACTTCTGGGGAATATCTGGTTTCTTGCCTGATTTCTGAACATATCCTCCATGGACTTGGTGGTTATGGCTACCACGCCCATGCCCACGTCCACGACCACGGCCACGGCCACGGCCACGTCCTCGTCCCTGATTGGGAAAAGAGACTCTATTCGCTTCTGGGAATGGTATAGAGCCAACTGGACGAGACTCGTGATTCCTCATTAACAACTCGTTATTCTGTTCAGCAACCAGGAGACAGGAAATTAAATATGAGTATTTTTCAAACCCACGCTCTCTATATTGCTGTTGCAGGAGCAAATTGTTGGCGTGAAAAGTGGTAAAAGTTTTTTCCAACATATCTTTTTCAGTGATAGTTTCACCACATAATTTCAAGATAGAAACTATCTTGAACAGAGCGGAGTTTTACTCGCTAACAGATTTATAATCTTGCACCCTTAAATTTAACCAATGATAACGAGCTCTTGGTAGTATCACTGCCTTTTGGTGCCTGTACCTTTCCTTCAGATTATTCCATAAGGTTAATGGGTCCTTAACCGTAAGGTACTCAGACTTCAGGTCTTCGTGGAGGTGGTGGCGAATAAATATCATTGCTTTGGCGCGATCCTTCAAGGACGCGTCATTATCGGTTTTAATCGTTTCTCCTATTTCCATGGCATCGAGGTGAATCTCAATGTCAAGAATCCATGATAAATAATTTCTTCCTGAAATATCGAGTGCTGCAAATTCCAATTTTGTGTAGTTCGACATTGTCTATAAAAATAAGAGATTTCAATTTAGATAAATATTTAAATAAGGAATAGTTGAATGAGTGAGCCAAATTTAATAGATTTATGCAATAATCTCAGGAATCGTGATATAATGATCAGACCTATATTAGCTAAATAATATTTACTTAGACCTACAGGGTTAGAATATAACATTAACAATGATGTGAGACAAATCATGTTTATCTAAAACTTTGAGGAAATAAAGGTTATAAAATCAATTCAATTCCAACTTCTACTTTCTGTCTTTTTTGCAATATACATATGCATTTATGCTATCTTTCTATATATACATACATATATATTCCGTAAGAGTCATGCATGTTCAGACAATCATGGAACAAGTTATATATAAACTGATTTCTATCTATACATGCATGATGTCATTCTTTTGAGTATGCACAAGAAATAAGCTGAACATAGTAAGGCCTTAGGATGTGAGTCAGTTCTAATTCTTTGTGTATTGGCATATAAACATCTATAAATATTTCATATCTTTCATTAACTGGAAACAATAAAATTATAAAGGAGATGCTATAAATGTAAAAATATGTAATCATATATCTAACCACTGGGGTTAGCTCAGTGGCCAAACTTGTGATTTTCCCTCAAGGAGGTCACTGGTTCGAAGCGGTGTGGCGGATTTAATATTGAAGACCCACCCACTTTGTTGCAAAAAATACTTCGGGTATTCTCATTTTTTTTTTCATGCCATGTAAAATACTTCAAGTATTCTCCCTTTTTTTTTTTCCATATATATAAGTATTTACTAGTAGAATACTTCAGGTATTCCTTTTCTTTTATTGTAAATAGAATTCTTCAGGATTCATAACTGGTAAGTATTTCATGTACCCCCTTTTTTTAAACATATATTACTTACGTATATTATGCAGGAGAAAAAGATATAGTAAGCAGAGCATATATGAACAAGTGAGTTATAGGAAATGTAAACCATTTACCTTTCTCAGTAAGGTAGAGACTCGTGCTGATAACGTGTTATGAAACTAGCGTAATAAATAAGATTGCTGAAACTAAATTGAACACTGGACACAAATATATAGAATTGATAGTTTCTCCAGGAACTATCGAGAGCAAAGTAGATCTTCAGGATCTATTATGTTATACTCAGTATTTTCTCTTTTCTGCTCTTTGCCTTTTCTTTCTCATTTCTTATTCATACTCCTTTTCTTGGCGTGTACAAGTGTTTTACAAGATAGCCATTTTATAGGCAGATAAATGAAACAACCTAATAAATAGGTTGGATGGAATAATGAAATATGTCTCATTGCCTTTATTATGTGGTCAGGCAATAATAGCAATAATAATTCACAACAATACATATATAATAAGAAAATGGAAAGTATTGCTCGTCTCCATATGCTACGTGGTGCAGATTGAAATGGTCCAAATTTGTGGAATTATGGAATGAAAAGTATGACCCTTTTTGCACAACACTTATACGAACGATACATTTGAGCTTGTGAATGACGCGCGAACACTCAGGGTCCATCGACGGGTGGGTGCCTGGCAGGGGATATCAGGGTCCCAAAAATAGCCTGGCAGGAGCTAATGCTCGTATTGAATATTCAAGGCCTAACCTACAAGGTGGGTGCTTGGCAGGGGATATTGGGGTCCCATAAATAGCCCGGCAGGAGCTTCGGCTCAGACACAAAGGATATGATATGTTGAGACACAAGTTGAACGAATATGATTTGTGGGTTTGAATAAAAGACGGTTTGGAGATATTGGGACATTTGATCATGAAAGTTGTGCATCCTCCGTTGTCACTTGGTTTTCCATCATTTGTCCGTTCATCTTGCTCATTTGCATATAGAGTTTGCGTAGACTTTTCTACTGGGCTAGTGTAGCTGAAGCCTATTATTATTTTCAGGTGCTAATCCGGAACTGTAGCTTGCATGATTGGAATGCTTGGAGTGTGGACATTACTTTTGAAAGCTAACCAAAGGAGTTACTCATCCATCTTTGTAAATTTCGTTTGGAAGATGTATTTGTAACTTTAATTGTAAATCTTTTGACGAAGGAACATTGTAAACTCTTAACTCTCTATCGATACTCAATACTTATGTTAATTTGGGCCTCGGAGCCAAAGATGTAATCTTTTGGGAATTATTGAATGTTGAAGTGAGATTATGAAAATGGGAATGTTGTATTATTTTGGGGATCATACGGATAGTTGTGAGGCTTTATTTATGAAAATCCTTTATAAATATGTTGAAAATCGATGGCGTGACAATCCATATTGAATTAGAAATTATAAGCAATTAAAAACTAGCATAAATATCAAAAAAGGACAAATAAAATGAAACGGGGGGAGAATTTTTTTTTTTGGGGAAGAGTATATTTTCTATTAATCCAAACACATATTATTGGGAGGATAAGGGGGGGAAAAACACACATACACATTATTCAGGGTTGGTTTTTGTTCATCGACAATATTAGGTTGCAGATACTCCTACGCTATGGACCGGTATCATCACTCAGGTTTATTTGGAATCTAGGGAAAATAAAGGAAAGGAAGTATAAAAGTTAGAGAATTTTATCCCTGGTATGAGAAAAAAAGAAAAGAAAAGCACCAAATAGAGTATAAAAAATAGTAACAAAAATTCTTTATTTTCTCACACTTTCTTTCTTCGTTATTTTTCTTTCCTTTCGTTTACTTTCCACACGTTCCAAACAAAGTGTTATTCTATTAATAGAGGTTTCAAACAGGTCATATTGGTGTCAATCGTGTTTCGTGTCGTGTCATTTCTTAATCGTATTGTGCCATACCGTCACATCTCCAATCAAGTTTTGTCAATTGTTAAATTGGTCTTTTTTGTCAATCTTAAATAGGTTACAATATAGTAACAAATAACTTAATAGAGGTTTCAAATAGGTCATGCTGGTGTCAATAGTGTTTCGTGTCGTGTCGTGTCATTTCTTAATCGTGTTGTGTCATGCCGTCACATCTCCAATCAAGTTTTGTCAATTGTTAAATTGATCTTTTTTGTCAATCTTAAATAGGTTACAATATAGTAACAAATAACTTAATAGAGATTTCAAACAGGTCATGTTGGTGTCAATCGTGTTTCGTGTCGTGTCATTTCTTAATCGTGTTGTGCCATACCATCACATCTCCAATCAAGTTTTGTCAATTGTTAAATTGGTCTTTTTTGTCAATCTTAAATAGGTTACAATATAGTAACAAATCTATATAATAAACCAGTTCAGTATTTGAATCTTATGTACATAAATCTAACGGCCCAAACTTATCCCTTATAAATCTTACGGCTGAAAAGAGTCCTAGGGCTGGAAAATTCTATTTTCAAATACTGAGGATAGAAAGTAATAAAATACAAATACTGAGCTGTTTTATTATATAGATAGAAAGTAATAAAATTTCATGTATAAAATTAGTGCAAGGCAGATCGTAAACTAAACAAAAGGGTAAGAAATATTTTTGTTTATCGGTTGATCAATTTCAATTTTTTGGTGTGTCTATATATATTTCTTTTTGTAAACTAAATGAAAGGGTAAGAAAAAAATCTGTTTAATCCTAATTTAAGAAAAAATCTTTCCGTATAAATCAATTTTGTTGGCGAGGGTGGTCAATTGTCACGCCCTCAATTTTCAACATAAATATTAAAGGTTTTCCATAAATACAACTTCTCGCGATAATACGAATATAACCCAAAAGCCATTTTCTATTCCCCTGTTCGCAAATCATTTCCAAATTCCCAAAGCATTTCCAAATTTACATTCGTGGCCCATCGGCCTAAAGCCACTAGATCACGTTAAAAGAAAGTTAAGGGTTTACAGGAATCCTTCATTTTATAAAAAAAAGAATATAACAATAATGAGATTACAATTTCTTCATCCGAAGATAAAGTTTAAGAGATGCAAAATCAACTCTCTGAAGTCACTTACAAAATGATGATGACAGATGCACGTCAAGCACTCCATGCCAATGTCCCTGCAATGTACCTGAAAATGATAGGTTGAGCTAAACTAGCCTAGCAGAGAAATCTATGCTCAAGCTATATGAAAGTGCGATGAAATATACACCAGGACTGAATGAGTCTTAACGAATAAACACGGCAACGAAGGTTTACCAAATAAACAAGAGGACATCGACTTCAAAGCCTATACGTCTTATCAGGATTTCTATCGATACACCATTCAAACTAGAAGCTGTACTAAACTCACCTTAAACTGAACAACCTACAACGGATTCTCAATCACTTCATGTGAGGACTTGACAATCATTCTCGATTTCACATTCTCAATTACCAAATCTCTTTCCTACAAAACTTTCTTTTCTTTTTGTTTGATTGCAAAATGATTTGTGAAAAACAAGACCAATACGGTCTCACTCCGTTGATTCGAGCTTGAATAGCCAGAGTCCGTTGATTCTGTGCACGAATACTGGAAACCGTTGATTCGCTCAAGAATACCGGAGGATTTTTAATAAAAACCCTCCTTCCAAAACCAAAATCCATCCTTAAACAAACTTTTGATAAAATCAATCATTTGTCCCTTTATCGATAAACAAACATCAACCCTTGTATCATAAATCGCTGGTTAGCGGAAACGCACATCGCTTAACCGACCATTCGTCATATCATAAATCACTGGTTAGCGAAAACGCACATCGCATAACCGATCATTCATTTTATCATAAATCGCTGGTTAGCGGAAACGCACATCGCATAACCGATCATTCGTTTTCAGCCCGATCATCTCACCGAATGGTGATACCCGTAGTGTCAAATCTCATCATATCCGTACGTGTCGATCAAACAATCACAATTTAATCATCCCAACAATTCTAGCTCAACATCAATTTCACTTCAAGCATTCCAAACGATCTAACAATCCACCACATGAATTACATTTCAAAACATTCCCAAACTGTCAATTATATCATAACTATGTCTAATAAATTAATACATGCCCCTGCCTTAAGCATACCTCACGTAACGTACCAACCCATTACCGCCCTACAGCATCCCTCTCGCTAATATTAACACTTAGACCTCGTGGAACAAGCACCAAAGGAATTAGGAAAGAACAGCGAAATGGATCGTAAGAATATGAATTTCGATCTTGCCTTCCGATTCAGTAGACAGACACTCATCTACCATCCGGACTCACCACAACGCCCACATAACCTACGACACTCTTAAACAACCTTGCGGTACTTTCTCTATTCACAATGATACTAAGATTTCGATTAATGAGTAACTAAGGAATTGGAATCGAACAATAAGACATTGGGGAACGAGCTACCATGTTTAAGGGTGTTTTAATAGCATTTAAGAGGCATTAGAAATTATTAAAGGTCAAGCAAATCAATGAGGAATTAACAATGTCGAATCTGTCCAAAAAGAGGAATTGGTATCGATACCTACAAGCTTGGTATCGATACCCACAAGCTTGGTATCGATACCCACAAGGCTGGAACCAAATTTGACAAAGTGGTATCGAAACCTCACAGAATGGTATCGATACCTGCGTGGCCGAAACCCAAAATGGCGAATTGGTATCGATACCTGACAAAATGGTATCGATACCTGATGGCTACGAGTGGCGATTTTGTGCAGAAATTCAGAAGCTAGCTCAACAACAAAATCCAATGATCCGCAACACGATTAAGGCATAAAATCAACTCACAAACATATAACAAGAGTAAGAAATCCCTACCTCGAGTTTGGAGAGCAAAACCCCAAGATTTTCCAAGCCCTAGACTCCGAAAACTTTGAAATCAACCGGCTCCTCCTTCCCCGAGCTTGACCCACGAAATTTAAGACTTGTATCAAATATAGGAGGTAGATTGGAGGTTAACCCTTGTAGGTGTTGAGTTAATTTGGTGGGTTTTTTGGTTGAGAGATTGAGAGATGGAGAGAGAGCCGAGGGGAGAGAGTGGGAGGAGTTGAGAGAGAGACTGCCGAGAGAAAAGAAAGAGGAAAGTGGGAGAAATAATTCTCCTGGAGAGAATTATAGAGTTAGGGAGTAATCCCACGCTTCTCGCACCAAACACTCACACGTGCACCTCTCACATAATTACGCTTATATTCTACCGTACATACTCCCCATCGTATATCCACACCGTACATTAAAAAAAATTACGGGTCTCTACATCAATAGTTTCGCAATTCATTTTAGTTGTGTTCAAAATGCGTTGCGTCGTGCCTGAAGGCACGGACAAACTCTAGTAACTTAATAAATGAAATAAAACTCAATCATTTTATTGATATTAAAATTTCTAACACAGTGAATGTAGGAGGCAAGAATTCCATCTTTTTTTTTTTACCACATAGAATCTGCAGACAAAGGACCGGAACTCCGTCGGTCCAAAAAACAAAGAAAATAAAACAAAACAAAAAATAAAGAAAAGCCGTAACAAATTAGCACCGAAGTTGAACCCATCAGATACACTCGTGAAAGAAGGTGGACCAGATCTGTCCCTAGCAAAAGCTGGTTCCCAACGTAGACTAAAGGAACACCACTGGATCCACTGCAGATGCCACCATCAATGCTGTTGGAGAGCTCAAAAGCTTTCGTCAATGCTGATAAGATCCAAGAGCCAAAACTCAAACCTGATTTTCTAGATCTGGGCCTTCCGAGTCCAAAAATGATGGGGAGAGGGGAGATCTCCCTCTATAAGAAGAGAGTCTCAACCGACTTACAACCATTGGGTCGGAAAAGAGACGGGGGGAGAGGAAAGGAGAGAGAGAGTTTAGAGCAGGAGGGGGCTAAGGGATGAGGAAAAAGGAAGAGATCTGAGAGGGACAAAAGGCAAATCTAATTTTGTTATATGTACTTTATATGTTTTTTCAGCCATTTTATTTTTGTATATCTACTTTTTAATGTGTGGTTATTATGCAGGGACTCACATAGCCTATGGATTTGTTGTTCCCTGGTGTGGAACACAGGTTTTGCATAAGGCATATGTATTCCAACTTTTAGAATGTCACGCCCTCGATTTTTAAACATAAATAAATAACCATTTCAATAAAAGTCCTCGCATTAAGTAAATAATATCCCAAAAGAGAGTTCCCACCTGTTTAATTACATGCCAAGTCTCCAAGTTTCAAAATATACAACGTTGGCACTCCGGCCCAAGTTAAACTTCGATTCAAGTACAAGTATTAAGAACGTTACAACTTTAAGCAAAAGATCGTTCAACAACAAATTTAGTTACAAGGCCATCTCAAACCCAAAAGTAAACTAAATACAAAGATGGATGAGTAACAAAGTCAAGTAAGCCTCCAAAAGTCTCCACGTCTTAAGTTCAAGGCATGCACGCTACTGACCGGCGTTTAAACCTGAAAAGAAGGATTTTGTTGAGCTACTAGAGCCCAGTAGGAAATTCTCTACAGATTCTATATGCAATAAGATGATAAGCATGAATGTGGCAAATTGAATTACATGACAAGGTCCAACAACGCAAGTCAATGCTATTTCATGTAACATACCAATTCTCACACACACACACACACACTCACACACGCTTCCTCCAACCCATTTCCACCCCTTGCGAGTTGTGTTTCCACCCCTTGCGTCACAATATAATCCACCCCTTGCGATTCTTGTGTTTCCACCCCTTGCGTCACAATATACACCACATTCACTTCATCACAACAAATCCGCTATTTCCATGATCATTTCCGATGCTCCAACCACATGTTACACGTACGAACATTATCACACACATTACACGTAACCCATGAACTATAACAATCATGAACATTTTACCCCTTTTTGATAAAATAAGCAACTACCAAGCCACAAGCACCCCATTCGAACATAAATAACAATCAATCACCAATATCACTCTTAATCACCATAAAACATGTAGAGAGAGAGAGAAATCCCTACCAAAGTGGGTTTTGAGCAAAACCCTAGGTCTACCGAGAGCCAAACCCTTGAATCCTTCGAAAATGAGCTTCACCCAAGCTTAGGTACAAGATCTAGAGTGAATACGACCCAAAAACATGATAAACAAACGAGGATCAACAAGTGATTGAGAGGAGAGAGAGAAAAACGTGGGTGAGAGCCCCAAGACAAGAGTGAGAACACAAACTTACCTCTTGTTCTCCAAAAGCAAGATTCAAGTGAGATTTGAGGTTGGAAACCCTTGGATCTTGAAGATTTGAACTTAAAATCAAGAGGTTTGGGTGAGATTGGAGTGAGGTGGGTGAGAGGGGGTGTTTAGATCTGTTTTCGTGGCCAAATGGTGTGGGAAATGACAAAAAGGAGTATTTATAGTGGTCCAAAAAGCGTGCTGAAAAAGTGCAGAAAACAGACCATGTACCGGTACGGGGAAAAGCTGTACCGGTTCATGAACCTTCAAACTGTCAGAAAGCACAACTTTTGGACACCATGTATCGGTACGGGGAAAAGCTGTACCGGTTCATGAAGGGCAGAAAAAGAATTTTTTTTTCAACGGACACCGAAACAAACCCGACTTGGTACTAACACTTTCAAGCATCAATACAACATCAAAACTAACATTTTACCAACCTCCAAGAGTCCGATACACACCCGAATACGTATCTCCGTACACCCCGCAACATACGAGCGATTTTACTAACAATACAACTACTTAACGAAATAAACGATTTTCTGAAATTGAAACAAATTTGCGAGTCTCTACATAGAAAGTGAACAAGGGAAGTTTAGATGGCGGTTAGAGGCCATGCTCGGTGGTTTGGGTGGTTCACTGCCTATTTAGGTGGCAGTGGAGTTTGGGTGGTTGTGGGTGAAGTTTTCCAAGAGATTGGGTTCTTTTTTGGGTTTTCTTGGGCTGGGCCTAACCCACTTTTATGAGTTAGGGTTCTTTTGTGATTATTGTATTAGTTATTTGGGCATTTTTATGCCCATAGGTGTTTAGGGCTTTGACCCTCTAGGTGTATTCGGGCTTCATCCCATTGACTGTATTTCCAACCTTGGCTAATCCTCTTATCCTTTTCTCTTTAATAATATATTATTTTGCTGATCAAAATATAAATATATATTGATTGTTCAAGGGATAAAACCTTATTTTGACACAAAAAAAAAAACTTGTGTGGGACCTATTTTGGAGGACCACGCAAATGATTGGAACCGTTCATTTTGTTAAAAAAATGTTAAGAGTTTCGTGAAAGATCTTTATTCGGATATCGGTAAGGATTTGATCGGTATTCATCCCTAAATTTGACAAGATAAAAATTGAATGAATCGATCAAGTCATATCTGAATTAGTTAATTTTTTAAGGAAACTTTTAACAATATGTTTTAAACAAATTGAATGGCTATGATTAGTAGCGTGGGGCTATGATTATTTTTGTGTCACTTGAATGCTCCCCTGTATACACATGCAAATATATATGTTTGCATTTGAGGAAGATAAAGAAATTCAATAGATAGAATAACAGTTTACATGGGAAAACAATCGGATAAATTTTCAGATCCAATTACCCAAAATCACAAGATAGAACCCATAACCTGGAAGCATGGATGGATTGACAGGGAGCACTTGCCACACTCAAAACTAAAATAATGTTGTATATTTTCGTATATTTAGTATAATTATGAAAGTGTCTTACTATATATATATATACACATACACACTTGCATATATCTCGAAAATATACATTAGAATTAGTTTTATGTTTCAATTTCATGATATGGTAGGTTTATAATTGTTGGTTTCTGAACTGTTTGTCTATTTTGAACGATACTTTCCTAATTGTATTTATTTTTAACCGTCTAAGAGCAATATTTTAAAATAATATTATTAGTAAAACTATCTCGATCATTCTAAAACTTGTCGATGTTTATGTAAAATATACTCTACAAATTTTTTCTGAGATTTTGTACTCATTTTTACCTAATTTAATTGAAAGTATGTGATATTAACTTTTGTTATTTGTAATGTATGTCTTAATTGTGTACGATCTTATTGCAATTAATTAAAAAAATAAAATTTTGTCATTATGATTAAAAGGTGTCCTCATTAAGGTACATTCCTGATATGTCATGCCCAGAAATGTTTCCCATCCAATCTACTTCACAATCACCGATTGACATGGCAACAAAATGACATTTTTTTGGGCTAAAAAGTGGTTATTTTTCAAAATATTTGAATAAAAATTAAAAAAATTATTTTTTCGATTTCTCTCGTCGAGACGAATCAATAACTCATGCAAATTTGGCGCAAAATTAATAAAAAAATTCAAATAAAGTCAAAACTTCCAAATCTTAATCGGTCCTTTAACGTAACCACCGAAAATTAAGAAACACCCCGACCCGAGTCTCGCAATAAAACCTTCGGAATGAAGCTTTACTACAAGTTTAGAGATCCCCTATTCCTCTCTCTCTCCAATTCCGATCTCAGGTACGTCAGATCTAGCTTCTTGTTTATCTCATCTAACGTTTAAATTTGGAGTCGATATCCCTTGTGTACAGAGATTCGATAAAATTAACCAAACTGTGTAAAAATTTACCACTTCAATTGTTTCTGCATTTTGTGGATCTATAGATAGAACTACATATACGGGTGATGTTGTGTAATTTAACTCGATTTGATCTGTAGGTGCTTGGATACAGCTCGTTTTGCTGCTCTATCATCCGTGAACGCCCACACCATTCCATTTGGTTTAAAATGGTAATTTTTTTTAATTTTTTTTTGGATTTCTGGTGCAACTGAATTCCTGGCGATAGTATTTATATCTTGATCTGAAACTGAAATTCAATGAGGGTTGGAGTAACTTTTCTTGTTGTTAAAGTCATCATCATCTCGTATTATAATGTCAGTGTATGTGGCATATTTGCATTATTTTGATTTTTACATTATTTTGATTTTTATATTATAATATTTTTCTGGACTAATAATCATCGTTTATGTTTGAGATGCAGGTTGTCCTTGCGGCTTCTATTATAAGTAAATCTGGAAAAGGTAAATTTCTCTCATCCTAATTGAAATAATTTACATTCATGGGCTTTATGTTTTTTCCTCGTTATCTTATTCCTTTGTGCTACATGGCCAATGTCATCTGGTTTATCGCTGTCTTATTCTAGGTAAATTGGTCCAAGTGTTTTGGAAATTTCTTAACCTGATTCTGCCATAATAATGCTAAGAAGTACGCACACATCTACCGGCCTCGTGCATCAGTCGGACATGGATGGACACGACACTCTCTCGACGCGTGTCATACACACCTAAATACTTGTGTGATTTTTTATCATATATTATTTTGTTGGCAACATTATGTGTGGACACCTTCCCGAAGAGGCATCACCACACAGTGATCATCACTACATGTTTCACCCACATAAACCCAAGATCGTGGATCCTCTCATGGCTAGGAGTATCGCCACACGATAATGGTTACCAACAAATAGAGTCACCACTTAGTTTATTGAAACTAAGAAAACAAGTAGAGATTCCGGGAACGGGAGACAAAAGTACGATAAGGGGAAGGTGTTAGATACCCTTCTTCGCCCGGTCGCAAGACCGGCCCATAATCATCCAACACAAAATTAGTATTTGTTTTATTTAATTCTACAAATAAACTAGTTATTAAGCCTTTAAACAGTTTAATAGGTGAGGCATGACAGTAAGTAAACCACATGCATCAAATAACAGAAAAACAGAATCTATCCCAGGCTCCCAGCATATAGATCCACCGGCCTGCGAATGGATTTCGCAGCCGGTGAACCTCACTGGATTAATGTACTGGCCGGCTAAACAAAGTCCAGGTCGGTGTTCTTCCTCACACCAGAATACAAACAGACAGCAGAAAAACTACAATTAGAGTACAAAAACAAGAAATAGATTAACCATAGGCCCCTGGGTCTCACCACCTTGATCACTCAGTAGCGTGAATGCTTCAGATTGAGGGTGATTGATCGAATTGCTTCTCGAAACCCTAAGATCTAAGATGGGTACTTCGAGTTTGATCACTCGGATTGCGGTTGCTCACAGGGGGTTAGGACTTTTGCAGAGGGAGTATGAGAGATGATTTTTGCGGAGTTTCGTGGTAGGAGAGGGTGTATTGAACGTGTAATTTCGGAACCCTAAGGCTCTCTTTATATAGGCATTGGGTGACTCACTCCGACCAATCACAATGCACAATTCAACATGGAAGTATAGGGCAACATGACCTCTATTTGGAAACCCTTTCTTAGCCCCGAAGTAACGCTTTATGGCTGCTAGGGTTTGTGCCCGGATCAAACGATGACAGAATGTTCCAGAATTCTGGGCAAAATGATCTGCCGGCTGCCAGATCGGAAACGATCTCACGGAGAGATTTCAACTGCAAAGATTCCACGAGTGAAAGAAAGAAGTAGTGGCCATGAGAACGATCTAGCGGCCAACAAATCGATTCTACTTAAAAACTGTATTTTTGTCTTAAAAGGCTTTTTGGCTCTGGATTGGGTCCTCTAAGTGGCTAAAAGTACTCACAAAATTTCTCGGGTTTACGAGAAGTCAATCACAACAATCACTTATCCTGTTCGTCATCGGGTTGGTCCCCAAGGTGGAACCCAAAATACTTGTTAAGCCAAATTGGTGTGTCTACATTACGCTTTGGGACACGTTGGGAACACTCTAGTGATAAGTTTAGGACACGTTAGGAGGTTAAAATGTAGTTTGTAGTCTGTAGAAGTTGGCCTGTAGTCAACATTTCTATGGATGTTTCATTCAAGAATTCTTATATAATGATTGTTTATTTGTATCTTCATAATTTAACAGTATGTTTGGTTTTTTATCTTGAATTTTTATATGAACTACTATGATACATCTATATTATTAATATGCTTTCTAATTGATAAATCCCTTGCGTGTTTGTATCCTAGTTTTTGGAGAAATGAATGTATGCGTGTCTGCTTCGTGCCAGTGTCCCGTGTGCAAAACTTGGCTATTACATATCACATAAGTCTATCATTAATATTATGAAGCTATATTTTCAGGCACTAAGGGGCAGTTTTTTTTCCCCTAGTTTTGTCTTGTTTTAGTTGGGTTTTTTTCCCCCTACTATAGGGTTTGGTGACTTTGGGCTCATATTGTCAGGAGACATTTTGAATAGAAAAGGTCGTATTCATTTCTTAACGCTCCCGCTTACAGTTGGCACATGGTGGCTGTGGATAGCAATTGTAATCGTGCCAGCTCACCTGCTGTCATTTTGATTGGTTTGATGCTTATACCAATAATGGGTGCCTAACTACCTTTTGATCGTAGATGTGATACTTAATCCTTTCTTCTTCCTGGAAATGTAATGTTGTAAAAATCGCTAGGCGCTAGTCATGAGGAAGAGGGGCGTCACCTATAAATCAGTCGGTTTTTCTATTTACTAGGAAAATTTTGGTCCCCCCCGCCTGCTAAAAAAAAAAGAAAGAGTAAGAAATGACATGAGACTTGCAAAAGATGAATTAAGACGAAAGTAACCACTAAAAAGTAACACAATATTTATTGTTAGCCTATTGAGGGCTTTGATATGTATTATTTATAAAACATTTTGTTTTGAAAAAAACACTTGACACCTTATACTTCTTACTATTACTTGTTGAACCCCAAAATACTTTTAAAAGTTGCAAAATAAACCATGCCCATTAATTTTTGCCTAGCCAATTAATCCCCATCAAGCTGATTGATTCCCGCCTCGCTGATTAATCGGCAACTAGTTGTTGGCTAGCCAATTTATCGGCGAATAATTGCCGACTAGTTTAAAAATGCCTAATTATTGCTTATATTTTAGATCTAGGCGTTGGGGGTCAGCCGAGGCTGACTTTTAGAACACTTATGTAGTGCACTGCGCCCTCTTTGATTGACCAAGCCTGCTACTTGAGACCACTGAACTAGCTACTAGTTTTGTTTCATGGGGCACTTATGTTGCCCGAACAGCCCCTTTATCTTTTCTTTCCACATTTATTTAAGCCCTACCAAGCATCTGTTTTATGCAGCATTACTGGCTGTTAGTATTCCAAAGCTTTGCTTAATTGTGATTACTCTTCGCTTAAACTAAATTTAATCAGCCTCTAAAACAATTTTTACCACCGCCCCATGTGAAAAATTGGTATATTCCGTCATAACGTGCTGGGATTTTCTTTTCATCTTTTTAGTCTCTTGTTTGTCTATTTTCCTCTTGATCCCAGTCCAGGATTCATCCTTTTAATGTGGTTTGTTGGACTTCTTATCTAACATGATTTCTTTTCAGTGAATTGGTATTTATATATGAATTGGTTTCTCACATTACTCCAATTTCAGTTGGACATAAGGCTTAGTATGGTTTGATACTTCGATTGATACCTTACAATAATTTACATCTCCTTTCATAAAAGCCTCTTCTTTTTTTTTCTTCTTTTTTTATAGAGATTTCCAGCATCAACTTGGAAAAGTGAAATGTCAGGGAACTTTATTGCTAAACTTGACATCAGTTATATGCTTTAATCTTTATTGGGGCCAGAGCCTATCTTTGATCTTATGCTCTCTTTTCCTTTTTGGATATTGAGGTACTGATCTAAATGGTTCGATGGAATACATTTTCTGCAGCTCTTGTCTCGAGACAGTTTGTGGACATGTCTCGAATAAGGATTGAGGGGCTTCTTGCTGCTTTCCCCAAGTTGGTTGGAACAGGAAAACAACATACGTATGTCGAGACTGAAAACGTGCGCTATGTTTATCAGCCAATAGAGGCTTTGTATTTACTTCTTGTAACGAACAAACAAAGCAATATTCTTGAAGACTTGGAGACACTGAGGCTTCTTTCGAAACTGGTATACCCTGTAACCTTGTGTAGCTGTTTTCCGTATGATTAACAGACTGTTTTCTGAATACATCTGCCAATCTATATATAAGTTGAGGCGCATTTTTTTAACCAGCTACACCTTGCTTGCTTCTCTTTTATTAAAAATGGAGTTCCTCATGGTGCATTCTATGCACCGAGTTTATACTGTGATGTTATACCAATGTAACCTTGTGTAGCTGTTTTCCGTATGATTAACAGACTGTTTTCTGAATACATCTGCCAATCTATATATAAGTTGAGGCGCATTTTTTTAACCAGCTACACCTTGCTTGCTTCTCTTTTATTAAAAATGGAGTTCCTCATGGTGCATTCTATGCACCGAGTTTATACTGTGATGTTATACCAATGTCAGTTGGTTTGACTCCTTAACCATATGTAGGTCCCTGAATATTCTGGCTCTCTGGATGAAGAGGGCATTTGCAAGACAGCATTTGAGCTGATTTTTGCATTTGATGAAGTCATCTCTCTAGGGCACAAGGACAATGTCACTGTTGCACAGGTTAAACAGTACTGCGAGATGGAGAGTCACGAGGAGAGATTGCATAAGTTGGTCATGCAGAGCAAAATCAATGAGACCAAGGATGTCATGAAGCGCAAAGCTAGTGAGATTGACAAAAGCAAGGTAATTGCTCGGTGCGCAATAAGTCTTCCTCAGTGTCTCTCCTCTCGTCATTAGTTTGTTTCTTTTTTGGTTATCCTCTAATAAAATTTTGCATAAGTGCTTCGCAGATTGAAAAGAATAGAGGTGAAAAAGGAGGGTTCATGTCTATACAGTCTATGGGTTCTGGTAGAATTGACAGTGGTTTCGGTAGCGAAATGAGCATATCTAGCAGTGGAACTGGTTTTGGAAGTGGTTCTGGCTTTGGATTAAGCACTGACGTGGAATCCTCTTTTAGCAAGTCTAAAGGTTTGTCCTGTTCATCTTGGTTAATTCAGAAACGTGCGATCTTGCTTTGAGTGTTGAATGGAGTATAAACTCCGTATGAAATAAAACCGTCCATGTGAGTTATGGTTCTTCACTTTCCTCATTTGTATATTTCAAAACACGGACTGGATATTAGTTTGTTGGATGGTACTCTACCTTCCAAGGTAGATTTTTTTGAGACTCTTTCACTCTAACAGTCTTTGACTGTCTGACTATATGTTGTTCCACTGAAGCATAAAATGAGGCCTTGGTTAATCCATCTTGTCTACATAAAGCCTGTTAAAAATGTTAGGAGGTCTTACAGCTTCCTACTTCTCTTAGGTTGTGCTAACAACTGAACGAATTGCATGTGTGCGGCATTTGGACTTGTCCATTTAGAGTTTATTTGAATACTGTATGCTTGATAATGGTTTTTGCACTAGACTTCTGAGACACAGTTGCTACTGTCCAGTCTTGCAAATTATGTTGTGCCCTTGTTTCTTTAAAAACTGTGTCAGTTGCCCCTTAATTGACCAACGGTATTTCCTTTTGGCTTGTGGTACGGATGATATCAACTAGGGATGTATTTTGACTGTTTGTAGTTGCATCATTAGGTCGTGCACCTTCATCTGCTACTGCCCCTGCAAAAGGTCTTGGTATGCAGCTTGGTAAAACACAAAGGGCGAACCAGTTTTTGGAATCTTTGAAAGCTGAAGGTGAAGTTATTCTTGAGGATGTGCGCCCAAGTTCTGGTCCATCCAGATCAGCTGCTCCACCACCCACTGATCCCATCACATTGTCTGTTGAAGAGAAACTCAATGTTACCCTAAAGCGAGATGGTGGTGTCAGTAATTTTGATGTTCAGGGAACCTTGTCTCTTCAAATTCTCAACCAAGAAGATGGCCTCATCCAAGTCCAGGTTCTCTCTCTCTCTCTCTTTGTGAGTGTTTGTGTGTGAGCGTGTGCCTTGCATCCGTGCCCGTGCTCACTGGTGTTTCTGAGCTGATGGTAAGTGCCTATCTGTGTGCACATACATTAGTTGGCAAGTGCTATTTGCGCGTGCACACGGTAGGTTTGTGAAACGTAGAGAGCTTGATGATTCCAAATATCATTAGTGTTCTTAATGGCGCTCGTCAGACGGTGACCCACCACCAAGCCCCGAGCCTGCCTAGGCACCACCAAGCACTTTGGCAGTTCTTTTTTTATAAATATTTTATTAAATATTGTTAAATATTTGAGGCTTGTGAAATGAGTGTAGGCTATCGATCGAGAGAGAGAGAGGGGGAGATGGGTTTCTCCGTTCTCGTCTGGAATTGGAACGGGGTTAGGGCAAAAGACTTGGGTTAGGGCAAAAGACTTGGGTCGAGACGGTAGAATATATATATATACGGGACGGTTCCGGGGACCCCTAAAAAAACCTCTAAAAAAACCCCCCAAATCTTAATCGCATAGTTCCCGATCAAATTTTGATGATCCAAGCCGCTCAATGTGTTCAGAACGTGATTTTAGGGGTGCCCGCGGGAAATTGGCAAAAAAAATAACCGGGAAGGGCTTGATTTGAGCAGTTTTTTTATTGAACCATTCAATAAAGTTCAATAAAAAATTGTTTGGATGAAGCAATTTCCGGTCATTTTTTTGCTGATTTCTCGCGGGTACCCTTAAAATCACGTTCTGATTACATTGAGCTGCTCGGATCATCAAAATTCGATTGGGAACTGTGGGGGATTTTTTTAGAGGTTTTTTTAAGGGTCTCCGGAACCATATATATAGTCCCCTTCCTATGAAGGATCCCTCATTTTGCTAAGGTCCGGACCTCCCATTTTCGGGTTATATTTTGATGATCCGAACCGTTCAACTTGTTTAAAACATGTTTTTAAGGGTACCCGCGAGAAATCAGCTCAAAATATGACCGGAAAGTGTTTGATCCAAAACAGTTTTTCATAAAGATTGGCAGGAATTGTTTTATGAAAAACTGTTCGGATGAAGCCATTCTGCCATTTCCCGATCGAATTTCGATGATCAGAGTTGCTCAATGTGATCAGAACGTGATTTTAAAGGTACATGCAAGAAATTAGTAAAAAAATGATCGGGAAGGGCTTCATCCAAACAGTTTTTTATTGAACGATTCATTAAAAACTGCTCAAATCAAGCTCTTCTGGGTTATTTTTTTTGCCGATTTCTCGCGGGTACCCTTAAAATCACGTTTTGAACACATTGAGCGGCTTAGATCATCGAAATTTGATCAGGAAAGGGGGGTCCGCATTTTAAGAGGTCCTCATTTGAAACTTTATGTATATATATTATCGGGGCGGTTCTGGGGACCCTTAAAAAAACCTCTAAAAAAAACCCCCAAATCTTAATCTCATAGTTCCCGATCAAATTTTGATGATCCGAGCCGCTCAATGTGTTCAGAACGTGATTTTAAGGGTGCTTGCGAGAAATTGGCAAAAAAAATAACTGGGAAGGGCTTGATTTGAGCAGTTTTTTATTGAACCGTTCAATAAAGTTCAATAAAAAACTGTTCGGATGAAGCCCTTCCCAGTCTTTTTTTTTTATGATTTCTCGCGGGTACCCTTAAAATCACGTTCTGATTACATTGAGCGGCTCAGATTATCAAAATTCGATCGGGAACTTGGGGGGTTTTTTTTAGAGGTTTGTTTAAGGGTCCCCGGAACCGCCCCGATATATAATCGCTGTGTTTGGATGACAATTTTAGATTGAAAATTTTGAGTTAAAATGTAAAATATGTGATTGGATGAGTTATTTAAAAAATAAGTGGGACCACTTAACAGAAAAGTAAAAAAAACTCAGGGACCGATAAAAGAGGGCAAGTTCAGTCACATCGTTCCAGACTCTCTCTCCTCAAATCTGTTTGGTGGGGGGCCCTTGTACTGTACACCACACAGTGGCTTGTCAGATTTAAAGTCAAAACAAGTAGTTTTGCCAACTAAAGCCATTGCCTTGGTTCGGCCCCACATCTTTTGCCTTTCAAAAACAACTTTTTGAAACAACTTTCAAAATGCCCTTCCGAACACGGTGAATATATATATATATATATATATATATATACAGTTCTTTTCACATCCACTCGCCCGGATTTTCTTATGGTCCGGATTTTTCATTTCCCGATCGATTTGCGATGATCCGTTTTATTGAACGGTTCAGGAAAAAACTGCGCAGATCAAGCCCTTTCCGGTCATTTTTTTTGGTGCTAACGCGATGATAATCGATATATATATATATATATATATATATATATATATATATATATATTCTTTGGTAAAATTACAGAAAAAGGCCCTTTTATTCTAATACCACAACACTAAGGCTCCGTTTGGATGCAGCCATAGCTGGGGGGATTAGCTTATACCCCTGTATAAGACCTGGCCCCCACTCTTTACCCCCGTTTGGGAAGCCCAAACTGGGGGGTTTTGATTTATCCCGTTTCTTAGCCAAGACCGGAAAAGGGGGGAACCGGGGGTATTATTTTTGGACAGGGTTTGAGGTATCCATAACTTATACCCCCCAATCCCCTCGAAATCTGACGATTTTACCCTTCTTTATCCCCCTTCCCTCACCCCCAACCTCCCATTTCTGTAGCACACACATGCACACCCAGATTGGGAAAAATGGAAAATAGAGAGAGAGAGAGAGAGGGGGGGGGGGCGTACAGTGACGACGGCGAGGAGCCGCCTCCGATCGACGACGAACTGGGCAGCTGCTGCTGCGCTTCTTCTTCTTCTTTTCTTTTTCTTCCGCCGTTCTCTGACTCTCTCTCTCTCTCTCTCTCTGTTTACGCCAGTAACAAGGAGAATAGGAGAGTAAACGAAAAGGAAAAATTATTCAGTGCATGTGTGCCCATGCAACCCCACCCATCCACTTTGCTTAAAAAAACAAAATTATTGCTTGCCTTTTTTTTTTTGATCATTATTATTGCTTGCCTTTGATCCAAAATAAACGAAATTATAAAATAAAACACTTTAAAAAAACAAATTATAATTTTTGATACTTATTAAATTAATTAAATTATAAGTAAAATAAATTATTGCTGCTTAAATTGTGAAAGAATAATTAAATTTACAATTATATATAAAAAGCAATACATAATTAATTTAGGGACTGGACAAGGGCAAAAATGTCATTTGATAGCTTTTTACATCATCCACCCTTCCTTATACCCCTTTTAATCCTCCATCCAAACAAAGTACTATTTAATCCCCCTTCTCTAATACCTCATCCAAACAACCTATTATTTAATCCCCCCTCCATAAACATCACATCAATGTGGGCCATCCCTTATTAACTAATACCCCCTACTATCTTATCCCCCCTTATTAACTAATACCCCCGATTCTTTCCCCGCATCCAAACGGGCCCTAAGGTCCTTAGCCGCCAAGCTTGCCTCGACGGTTGCTGAGCTCCGCCAAGTCTCCCTGACCGCTGATTGAACCGCCAAGGGGTATAATCGCGGCGGCAGGCTGCCGCCCAGGCTGCCATTTAGAACACTGAATAACATATTTGGTGGGATTTTGGGGAATGGTTTTTGGTCAATGTTTGAACAGAAGGTACCACATTACATTTATGTTCTCATGGAGCTTGGGCTGCACCGTGTTAATGGCATAATGAGTTTATTTTGACCTGCTTGGTGCAGGAGAAATGTCGTTACTAGTGTTTGAGAGAAGGTAATATTTAAAGTTAAATGCATTTCAATGTTAATTTATAGCATATTTCATCCAAAGGGAGCTTCAATTTTTTCAGCCCCACCCTTCCTGAAAATATTGATTCAGTAGAAGCATTGACTTCACTCTTCTGGGACTAGCAGACAAGCTGCTTGAATATCTTCAGATTACTCCAGGAGCTTAGAATTTTTTAATGTATTGTCATCTTTGACGTTAGCTTTCTTCCCAAGGAGTAGTTGAAAGAGAGATTATTTGGCAGCTAATTGATGCAATTGTTTTTTTCTGCTAAGTAAATGAGTCGAATCATTCGGTTATTGTATACATCCATGTAGGGGGAGTGTGGAAATCCCTTGAATTTAAGTGACTCCACCTGTCACGAGGTGGACGGCCTTTTTCTGGTTAATTGTGAATGTATAATGCCTAGAACTCTTCATTTGGGGAAATAGCCACTTGAACTCAACCTTCACTTTAAGATGGTCGCCCGAGTCCTGAATGGTTTTGTCCATGATGCTGAATTTTTTGCATGTAGTAGTTAATGAGGGAAGAAATGGGGCTATACAATTCGAAGTAGAGGTTGAAACAGGCTTATAGTATTCCCCTTAATAGACTTCGTATTTTTGCCTTCATTATATTGGTGTCATTATAGATTTATAATCCCTTAAAAAAGACCAAATTTTGGGTACTTCTGTGAACTTTTTGGTCATTTCATACGTGGACTTAGTAGATTTACCTTCTGATTCTTTATCTGAAGGCATGTTTATAACACTGCTTTACTTTCAGATTGAGACGGGGGGTAATCCAGGCATCCTCTTCAAGACTCATCCTAACATCAACAAAGAGTTGTTCTCTAATGAAAATATCTTAGGCCTCAAAGATCCTAACAGGCCGTTTCCCAGTGGTCAAGCTGGGGATGGTGTTGGCCTGTTGAGGTGGAGAATGCAAAGTGTGGATGAATCAGTTGTGCCACTAACGAGTTGGTTTTCATTTCATGCTATTTATCTTTCCGGTGTAAACTCTGTTATATCTTTTACAGCTGTGTTATTTACTGAATTTTACCGTTTGTCTCAGTCAACTGCTGGCCGTCTGTCTCTGGAAATGAAACTTACGTTAGTATTGAGTATGAAGCTTCGTCATTGTTTGATTTGCACAATGTTGTGATTTCTGTGCCTCTTCCGGCTCTTAGAGAGGCACCAAATGTAAAGCAAATTGATGGGGAATGGAGGTAAGTTCTGACCTCTAATTTCCGTTATTATATTTCTGAAAGGAGGTAGTCAATTATTCAGGCCTGAGCAATACTATTAATTGTTGGAATTTGTTCCACATTGGTTAGTAATCTCCTCGAAAACTAGTATATGAGCTTGGGCAGCCTCCCCCTCATTGCCAAATGGTTTTGAGCTAGATGCTTTAACATGGTATCAGAGCTAGGTTTTTGGAGGTTTTTCTTTTTTTTTTGTGCCACAGTTGCACTTTTTTCCTTGTGATCCGTATGTTCTGGATCCTTTGTTGACCTCTCCACGTGCGAGTTGGGGGTCGCACATGCGGGGGAGTGTTGGAATTTGTCCCACATTGGTTAGTTATCATCTCAGAAACTAGTATATGAGCATGGGCTGCCTCTTCCCTCATTGCCAATTGGTTTCGAGTTGGATGCTTTAACATGAATGACTCTTGGATTAAAGATATAGTTTCTCTCTCTCTCTTAGGAGAAAATGCTGATGTAGATTAGAGTGACATGGTTAAGAGCAATAGCAGGCAAAACGTAAATGAACAGCGATAGTAAGAAGATCTTTAGGATTGTAAGCCCAAAATTGTCTTAATGGATGGACATATCACATTGTTTGGCAAATAAACATAAATTTATCCTGGAAAATATTGTCCGACCACTTATGGTTGCCGGTGCGGTGAAATATTTTTTTAAGATTTGCAGTTTCAGCTATGCTGCTCAAAATGCCTTTTTTTTAGGGACTAGACTAGATGTACCAGCTCATCAACTTCGTCTATTGTAATTGATGAAAAATATAGCTCAATGGTTCTGCAATAATTTTCTGATATGGGCTCCAGTCCTCTCATATTAGCATGAACACCCCCTTCGACTTTCTTAAATGTAATTAGTTTCATGTGACTTGCTCATTTGTTCTAAACAAACGGAATTCGGATCCTTCTCCCCTTTTCCATTGTTTTATCCCATTTCTCCTTTTCAATGGAATTGGGTTAATACACCTGCATGTTTTCCTGACAGATACGACTCCAGAAATTCTATTTTGGAGTGGTCCATACTTCTCATTGACAACTCAAACCGCAGGTTAGCATAAGCTGAACTTTGTTTTAATATTTGGAACTCAAGTTTTTTCTATGCAAGTTTGCAGTTGCGTTTATTTTTCAAACTTTGTATTGGCAAACTTTGCAGTGGATCTATGGAATTTGTTGTTCCTCCTTCGGATTCATCAGTCTTTTTCCCGATTTCAGTGCGTTTTACTGCTGCAAGTACATTTAGCGACCTAAAGGTTTGCCTCTGTTTTCTCCATTTATGGTTTTATGCTATTTTCTCAACCATGATAATTGATAACGGTAATGGGGTTGTTATAAAATTTGCCTTTACTTGACATTTACACGCGATGCATCTGAATGAAATTGGAATCAATTCAGAATTTGGGATTTTACAGCTCAAATTGATTATTGATTTCTCTTCAGTTGCATGGTTGAACAGTTCATAATCTTCTTTTAACTGGATTTTCCGTGGATAGCCCTAACCCCACACCCCCTACATACTCCACGGACCACGATCACCATTCTGGTTGTGGTCATTTGTCTAGGAACTATTTATGTGAGGGTCCGTTGATTCTTTCAGCTTTTTGGTCTTTTCTCTAGCTTGTTTGTTAGTACAGAGTAAGGCTTTTACGTTGGAAAGTAGAGATCGTGACATGGAGTATTTGAGATCGTGACATGGAGTATTTGATTTAACATGTAGAAGGCGATATTTAAGCCATACTTTTTGTCTGTTATCTACTTGTGAAGCTTCCCTTTATACTATCATTGTTGTTTTCAAGGATAATTTGAGTTCTTGAACAACATTAAAGGGGGATTTCATTTCTGGGTTCCACTTTGTTTACATTGCGTTTTGTTTTGAGTTTGAGGAACGTTTTTGCAATCACAAATCTTTTCCAGGTCATCACTATCTTGCCCCTGAAAGGTGGACCATCTCCCAAGTTTGCACAGAGGACGATCCTATCCACGGAGAACTACCAAGTGGCGTGACTTATGCCTCATATTATACATTTTCGCACATACGTTCTTTATGAAGACAGCTGTTGCCTTGTCTGTTACTCAAATTTTGGGATGAATTGATACTGGATTGCTCTTCTCTAGGAACTTATTTCATTTTTCCTGCCACATCATAGCATCTCTGGAATACAGACTATTATAGAGCTTGATTGGAGAGCTTTGGGTACTAGTGTGTGATTGGAGATCCTCTAGTACGTGGATATTTTCTGTTTTTTTGTGATGTTTTGGGCACCATTTTTTTTTTTTTTTTAGTTTGTTCAATATTTAACTACTTGACTGTTAAATCTGAAATCATCAACAAGTGTTTGGCATTTCTGCGACAGAATTGGTGTTCGATGTAGGACTAGCGTTGGTTTGGATGTTGGTTTTATGGAGGGATATAACAAGGGAAAAGAAAATGAAAGCGTCTTGTGAAGTCTTTTTCCCAAACTCTCTCTCTCTTATTTCTCCCTTTTTTCTTAGAATCTTCTTTATTTGTTTTTTAATCTGCGAATTCCCTTAAACTCAGGATCCCAACACAACTTAGAATCCGTCTATAGTTGATAATGAAGAATTGGTTACTATTCTACCTGATGGCATTTCGGTGCTATTGACAATGACACTTTTTTTTTTCTTTTTCTAGGGAGCATGATTAGCATCTCCAACCCAAAATGTCAAATCTGGCATGGCATGCCAAGTGAATGAATTGAGTTTTTTTTATTTTATATTATAGCTGTGTTACGAGTGTGGATGCCTTTCACTGGCAACCACCGTGCAAGACAACTTATTCAACCACCTTAATGCCCCAGCATAGGTTACAGGCTCTCGCTACAAAGTCCGGCGTGTGAAGTAAGTCCAACCAAAGTGTCAAATGTTTAGGTGTCATTTGGCATCTCCTATCTCATGTCAAATTTGACATGTGATGTCAAATTTTTTCTTTGGTTATTTTACTCCCCAATACTTAATAACTATCCTTATCCTTAAATAAAAAATTAGGCATATTGGTTGGATTGGACATTGTAGAGATGTCAAATTCTAACATGTCAAATTGCAACATAAGCCTCCAAAAAAATTTGGCATCTCCACTTTTGAAGCTAAGGTTGGAGATGCTTTATTGAAATGATTTTGGTGTGTTTTTTTATTCCCCAAAGGTACCGTTAGTGGGTTAGTGAAATAGATAACCCCACGATGTGTGGATGTTGTTTCGTAAGTTTGAATCCAGAACTTTCCAACGCTTAGAGCATCTCCAAGAGGCTCTCTACTTGGGCTCTCTTGGTTATTGTACCTAGCCAAACTCAAATTTCAATATTCCAAGAGGCTCTTTACTTGGTGAGCATCCGCATGTGACTCTTTAAACAACTCTCTAAACTAAAGTAAAGGGCAAAAATGAGAAAATGGACAAAAAATGCCCTGCACCAGTCTCTCTTCCTTCCTCTTTACTTTGCAAAATAAATAAATTTTGCTACAATGACTCTCTTGTTTTAAAGAGTCATTATTCACCATTTTAACTATTAATTGAGTAGAGAAATGTGGGAATAAATGAAAGAAATATAAAAGTATGAATATTTAATTGAGTAGAGAGTGAGAGTAAAGAGTCTGATGCAGTAGACATTTTAAAAGTGAGTAGCTAGAGTAATAAAGTAGATTTTTAAGGTGTAATTTGGTCCAAAATTTAAAGAGACTAATAGGAATGCTCTTAGGTACTTTGCTTTTGTCTACTTCAACTAGCTACTGGTAGAGAGCAAACAAGACTAGTTACTCTCTCCCCCTCTCATTCTATTTACCTTTTTTGCCACTCAAAATTCTATGGGCATATGTTCAAAAACAAAATAAATTTATTTGGATAGAGAGCAAAAGTAGGAATTTATTGATGGAAAAGTGAATAGGCAAAGTAGATAGGTCCAGAAAATAGAAAATAATTCCCACCAAGTCTCTTCTAATTAATAAAACACTAAAACTCTAAACACTGAAAGTGCCTAAATCCTAAGGTACCCTATGAAAGTGTCTAAACCCTAGGGTACCCTATAAAAATGCCTAAACCCCTGGGGTACCATATGAAAGTATCTAAACCGCTAAAACCTTATAACAGGAAATAGCACCCTAAAACACCTATAAAACTGCCTAAACCCTAGGGCTATATAAAAGCGCTTAAACCTGAACCCTTGGGGTACCCTAAACTCTAGGGTATTCTAAACCCTAAAACCCTAGGATACCCTAAAATCCTAAAACCCTAGGGTACCCTAAGATTCTAAAACCCTAGGGTGACACTTCCATTAATGGTAAATGTGTTTTTGTAAAAGTAGACCTAGTTGTAACACCCTATCTAAACAACTCAATATTATTATTATTTGTTGTCTTAAGTATGTTGTCATATCTTGCATATAAAACAAACTTTGGGGTTTGATTTATGAAGGAAATAAAGGGATAGAATTTACAACTTACCGAAAGATTTGTTAGAATCCGATCCAACAGGTATTCTTAGTCAAAACGGGATTTATTAGAGTTGACACTTGGCTAGGAGGTTGCACGTAGAGCTTTTGTTGGGTGTGTGTGTGCTGCTAGTGATAGGTGTTAGTAGGTGTGCAAGAACGGAATTCGTGGTGGCGTGGGCGATGGAGTTCACGCATGTGATCCTCACTTAAGGTACCCAAGCCAGGAAGTATATAATATGCTCTAAATCTATATAATATGCTCTAAATCTCTGGAGTATTCTATTGGCCTGTCTTTGTATTTTGCTCGATCGTTATGCTATTTATTGAATCATCTAAATTTATTGTTGGAGCTGAGTTATGAGTTATGTACGGGGGCTGGGTGCCGCGGAACTCTTTAGTATGTGATCGAGTGAGGTTGCCTACTATGCTAACGGTCCGAGAAGCCTCATTATAGGCTGGGTGTGGCAAGTGAGGCCGGTCACTGGTCATATACTGAGGAGGATTTGATATGAGGTCGTATTATGTGATTTATTGTTGACTCCGTATTGATAATTGGTTGGTCTCATTTTTTGTGAGCATATCTATTCTCGTCGTATTGTATACTTCCTGGGGGTTTGTGTTGCAGGTTGGCTGCTGGTCCGAGGACGGCGACGTGGGATGAACGTTTGGAGTTTAGGCTCATTAGATTGTTTTATTTAATTAAAATATTGTTGTAAAAGATATTCTTTTTGGAATAAATGATTAGAAATCCGTTACTTTACGTTGTGGTGCTTGTGGATCCGAGTCGTCACACTAGTGGTAATTAAATATTCCATCTCTCTTTAATGAGAATTATGTTCCACTTTTTTGTAGATATTATCTCTCTTTTTTGTACTTTTTACTAAGCAAAGTGGAGAGTAGTGTTGGAGATACTCTGCTAGACGAAGAACATAGGGCTAGAGGCCAGGCCTCCTGTGGATTTAATAACTACGCAAACATATGGATTCAAGTCTCCTTGGACAACCACTGCCTAGTGCAGTTGGTATGTCATCTCTCCCCTAAGAGGGAGGTCCTGGGTTCGACTCCTGCTGAAGGAGCAACACCCTTAGGGTCCCAAGCTATAGATAGCTTCTGGACTCCGTGCTAACTCTAACTCCTCCCACTAACCCCTGCTGATGTATGACGATTGAAAAAAAAAAAAAGAGTCTCCTTGGTAGTGCTTGAGGTTGAGAATCTGAGATTCATTCCATTAATTTGAAACTCTCATTGACCATTTCAGATCAGATCAGATCAGATCTTCTTCTGTACTCCGTTCTAGTGCAAAATTTATCGTTAGATCATGGTAAAATGATTCTCACTGATCCAACGGCAAAAACTAGGCTGGAATATGGATACAAAAAATATAGGTACAGAGGATTCGAAGCCCTCATTGACTTCTTGCCATAGTGCTCACTGCCTAGCGTGGAGGGGAGGGAGGGACCGAGAGAGGGCTTGGTCAAGCAATCCCACTGAATTCACAATAATGTTTTATAGCAAGAAAATGTCTAATTTTTAGTGGCATCATTTGATCGTGCGATATCGAAATATTATTTCAAAGACCAGCACTATGATTATAGACTAAGGGGGCGTTTGGTAACCTTTTTTTTTTTTTTTAGGTTTTTGTTTTTACTTTTTTGAAAACTAATAAAGAAAACTTGTTTGGTAACAAGTTTCTACCTTTTTGTTTTTCATAAATTTGTCACCCGTTGACAGCTGCTGGTTAATTCCTAGCTTTCGGGGATGGGTAACCTCCAAGTAATTAATGTTGTGTTTGGTTTGTGTTTTGAAATTTTTTTTGAAAAATAGTTGAGATAATAAGTGGAGAGAGATAGAGAGAGAAATGTTGAAAGTATGGAGAATTTTTTAAAAAATACTTTTTGAAAAGCAAAAAGAACAAGGCAGAACATTTGAATCGGTCTCTTTCCGGATTGCAAAATGCTAGTACTATTATATTAATTGATAGAGTGAAAGTTCTGTCCGGATCAACCGAACAAGGGGTTGTCTGGCCAGCCCCTTGTGGGCCCCCCTTCACGTGTTTTTTTGGAAAATTCGAACCGTGCATTTTGTAGGGCCCGCAAAATGATATATCCACGCAAAAAATCAGCTTGTCCGGATATCGATAGGTATGTCAAAAGTTGAGTTTTTACACGGAAAAATGGATGACCGTGAACAGTTTAACTTTAAAAACAGTTGACAGATCACGGTCGTCCATATATCTGTGTAAAAACTCAACTTTTGACATACCTATCGATGTCCGGACAAACTGATTTTTTGTGTAGATACATTATTTTACGGGTCCTACAAGATGCACGGTTCGAATTTTTCAAAAAAATGCGCGAAAGGGGCCCACACGGAAGCTGTCCGAACAGCCCCTTCTCCGGTTGATCCGGAAAGAACATTTTCTCTAATTGATATAAGGAGATGCAACGAAAGATATACAGTATGTGGCAATCAGAAATAATTCTCTTTGATCACGACGGCTTTTATTATATTAATTTATTATTAATGGAACATCAACATTTTCAAGGCATAAGAACGCGACGTACACCAACTTTCCATAAATTCTATGGGTATCGACCAAGGGTGCAGCGATGGTGCACGAAGCCCACGTTTGGGTTCTATATGTACAAATAATTTGAGTCGTTTATTAATTTTAAAATATTTCTTCAAGTTGCTTAGCGAAAAATTGGATAACCGTAAGTACTTGATTCAATGTATCAATTTTTCATCCAGAATGTAGGATCCTAAATTCTTAATGAAAAATTGACACATTAATTCAAGTACCTACGGTTATTCAATTGAAATGATTTTCGACGAGGCCATTCGGAAAATAATTTTGAAATTAATAAACGATTTGGACCATTTGTATGAGATCTAAAAGTGGACCCCGTGCACCGATCTATGTTTCATCGGTGCACATATGTACCGTTAGTCAGGTTGACCAACATTTGAAGCATCAAACATTTTAAAGCACCATTCGAACTCTAAGAGTTAAAAATGCCTGTAACTAAAAGTCTCGTGTGTTAAATACTCCTTTCTTTTTTTTTTTTTGTTTAGAGATTGAATGAATGGGTCATCCATTGGCTAAAAAGTGTGTAGGAACCCCCTCTATGTAATGACTAAGAAGAAGATTACAGAAGAATGAATGCCTTTCTTCTCTATGGTTATTCCCTTTTATAGCTATAAATACAAGCTAACAACCAAAACAAGAAATGTCAGCTCAGCTAGCTTCCTAACCAACTTTCCCGCCTAAACAAGAATGGGTAAACAACTAGCTAATACTATAGCTAAACATTAAATATTACAACTAATTCTGGAATTACTTCTCTAATCATAACATCCCCTTCTTAAAACAGCCTTGTCCTCAAGGCAAGAAATTGGGAAATTTTGAAACAAGCTCATCATAATCAATCCAGGTGGCATCTTTGAGAAAAGACTTGGACCATTGCACCAGGAGTTGAACCACAGCACGGTTATTACACTTTACCATATGCCTTTCTAACACAGCCACTGGCTCCATCTACAGAATTCCATCATCTTTGACTAGTGGAAGAGTTGGATTGGCTATGGCATTGTGACCAAGCTTCTTCTTAAGCAATGAGACATGAAAAACAGGATGGATTTGTGCTGAATCTGGCAATACCAACTTGTATGCCACCATGCCAACTCTGGAAATCACCTGAAAAGGCCCATAAAACCTTGGATCTAACTTCATGTTTTTCTGCAAAGTTAGGGAGTCGCCTATAAGGCTGTAGCCTCAGATACACCCAATCACCCACAGTAAATTCCCTTTATGTTCTTAGTTTATCTGCATAATGCTTCATTCTGTGTTGAGCTTGATGGAGGTTCTCCCTAAGCATCCTCAATATGGTAGCTCTTTCCCTTGCCAAATTATCAACTTCTGCCACAGAAGAGGCTTTCAAATTCATAAAATTATGGTCTGGTGGATCCTGCCCATACACAGCATAAAAGGGAGTGGTACGTCTTGATTGAAGAATGGAAAGAGGTGTTGTACCACCATTCCGCAAGTGATAGCCATTTAGCCCAATGTTTAGGACAATCCCCACACATGCATCTTAGGTAATTTTCCAAACACTTGTTGACAATTTCAGTCTGGCCATCTGTTTGTGGATGATAGGATGTGCTGAGATTGAGTTGGCACCTTTGCAACTTAAAGAGTTCTTGCCAAAATGTGCTAGTAAATACTACATCTCTATCAGACACAATGGTAGCAGGTAATCCATGCAACTTATAGATGTTATCCAAGAATAGTTGAGCCACATCTTTGGCAGTGTATGGATGAGAAATGGCCTTAAAATGAGCATATTTTATCAATCTGTCAACCATAACCAATATGGTAGTCTTACCTTGAGATTTAGGAAGACCTTCAATGAAGTCCATAGAAATATATGTCCATACCTTCTCTGGCACTGGAAGAGGTTGCAACAACCTTGGTACATGCTCATTTTCTCCCTTAAATCTCTGACAAACATCACACTCAGAAATGAACTTTTACACATCCCTTTTGAGACCTTTCAAATAAAATGTTCTCTTAATCCTCCTTGTGGTTTTGTCAATCCCAGAATGTCCCCCAACCGCTATATTTTGATATTTTGCAATAATTTTGTTCCTTAAGTCAACTGAAACACCAATCACCAAACACCCTTTATGGGTAAGTACTCCATTATCCCAAATATAGCCACTTAATCTCTGCCTCTCATGGCGGAGTATATCATTCCCTTATTCGCGGGATTCGCCCTTATCGCGTAAGGGGCTCATTCCAGAATATTCTAGACTAATCCAGCCGCCCATTCCATGGTCGGCATAGCTCGGGCCTATGTTTCCCTTGCTCGTCACTCGCACAGTTTATCATTATGCAATTCTTTTGTCTATCTACCTGCTCGGCCTTTCACACCCTCTCGTGGTGCTACTGTGCTAGCACGTACATTACCCTACGCGCACTCCTCGTAGTATTTCTATGCTTCGCATGTGGTCGGTTATTATCCCCTGTGTCTCACCCTTACGTGGTGCCTTCCCAGCACGTGCTTGGGAGTGTTTTCCTGATCCCAGGGAAAACCCCACTACAGCAAAATATTGAAGGCAGGAAATTTTGCTTAAGCAAAACAGGCAGATCAGCCGTTACGAAAACTTGCCCTATATCTATTGTCCCATTAGGCCATAAAAGTGACAGGACGAGGGGTTAGAAAATAAGAAAACAGAGAGTTGCCATCAAAGGTTTTAAAACCCATAAAAGACGATCAGCTACTGGGGTTTTTTCGGTGCACCTCAAAGACTAATAACGTCATGTTTTAAAAGATTAACTTCAAGGGGTTTTCATCTACATCTACAATCGGTCCCTAAACTAAGCCCTTTCGTGGAGTTCAAAAGGCATCTTTGGAAGACTCGTGGATTCGAGGCAGTGACGGTCCAGCATTCAGAGAGGTGTACGTGGATCGATTCGACAAGAGCGTCTAGGTTTAGGTTTGTGGAGTTCAAACTTATCGTAAGAGTTCTTGTAACCTCGTGTTTAGTAGTGCTTGTTTTCTTCCCGTGGTTTTTACCCTTTCAGGGGTTTTTCACGTATATCTTGTGTTGTGGTTTGCTCGTTGGTTTGCATATCTCGTACACACACACCCATGATTGTTTAATTTGGGAATAGATATATTCTTAGAAGTAATTAATCCATAGTCGCAAAATTTAATCCGTATTGAAATACAGTATTTCAATTGGTATTAGAGCGGGTCACTCTTTTGTTTGAAATTTTTCCCAAGAGTAGATCCTTGTTTTTGTGATTATGGAAAACCTAATTTTCATAACTTTGCTGTTGCAAAACCTCCTCTTTTAGATGAGTCTAATTATGCATATTGGAAAGCTAGGATGAAGGTTCATTTGAAATCTCAGAACAATCGTGTCTGGCTCTCGGTTGTTAATGGCTATACTGAGCCTACCACAAATGAGTCTTGAGATAAAACTGATCACTTAAAAGCGACTCATAATTCATGTGTCCTTAATGCTATTTTTAGTTGTGTGTCTATATCTGAGTTTCAACGTATTTCAACTTGTGAAATAGCTAAGGATGCTTAGGATATTTTATCCATCACTCGTGAGCGGAATAGTCAAGTGAGACAACAAAAACTTCAGAGTATTATCACTGGTTTTGAGATGATACGGATGAGTGACTATGAGCCCTTTGGTATTTTTATGCGAGGTTGAGTGAAAATGTGAACTCAAGTTTTAACTTTGGTGAGCCTATTTCTCAGGAGAAAATAGTTAAGAAAAGGGGAAAAAATCGAAATGGCCTCTGCAGTTAAGTGTTTGTGTCAATTTGGTCCCTGCAGTTTTAATTGGCTCAATTTACACTCTGTACTTTCCATTTTGTTCCAACTTGGTCCAATTACTAACTGCCGTTAGACTTTTTAACGCCAAATGCGAATGGGTCCCTTTTCTGGGGTTAAAACAGTAATTCTCTCATTCCCCTCTTGCCCTAATATACCTCTGAACCAAAATACAACTCATTCTTCCATTCCTAATGTTAATCACTGGTATTAAGTTTGGAATTTGGTAATGAGCAAAATTTGGTTATAGTTTTCTACAAAAAAAAGTTGCCCTCCAATTCAGCATTTTCATGATCAGCCATGAGGCAACATAACCACTGGTATTTATCCAAAAAAACATAACCACTGGTATAAATACTAAGATGCCTTATTTTTTTGCATACCCGTTCTTTTGAACTTAACTTAAATCTGAAAATTTTGTCCTTATTTGAATTTTTTTTCGCATTTGTTAATTTTGCGCCAAACTTTTGTGGATTATTGATTTGCCTCGTCGAGAGGAATCGGAAAAGTAAATTTTTTTTACTTTTTACCCAAGTATTTTGAGAAATAACCATTTTTTAGAAAAAAAAATGACATTTTGACGCTAAAAAGTGGTTATTTCTCAAAATACTTGGGTAAAAAGTAAAAAAATATATATACTTTTCCGATTCCTCTCGTCGAGACGAATCAATAACTCATAAAAGTTTGGCACAAAACTAACAAATGCGAAAAAAAATTCAAATAAGGACAAAATTTCTAGATTTAAGTTTAGTTCAAAAGAACGCAACCTCAAATGCATATAGAACCATGTCCAAAAGTCACAACATGGTATAGATCCAGAAGTCACAACATGATAAAGAAACCATAACCATAAGTCAGAATATTACATAAACTTAGTTCCAAATTTAGCAAGTCATAACCTAATACATAGATATAACAAACCACTCAATTAGGTTACATTAAACCTAACTTAACAGCACAAGTGGTTACAAAAAATAGTGCCCTGCCATTCCATTCATTTTCCTACACTTGGCCCATGCACTGATTCCTAACTAGGGATGTTGAAGTTCGAGTAGTTCCACAGAGAGGAATGAGAGAATTACTGTTTTAACCCCAAAAAATGAGCCAATTCGCGTTTGGTGTTAAAAAGGCTAACAGTAGTTAGTAATTGGACCAAGTTGGAACAAAAGGGAAAGTACAGAGTGTAAATCGAGCCAATTAAAACTGCAGGGACCAAGTTGATACAAACACTTAACCACAGGGACCATTTCGGTTTTTTTCCCTTAAGAAAATCATGCGTTCTTTACCTGAGAGGTTTATTACTAAAGTTGAAGTCCTTGAATGTTTGCCTAATTTTGATTCCATGGAGGTTGAGGAAGTTGTTGGCCACCTCTTAACTTTTGAAACTAAATTGTCACAATACAAACTTCAAAAAGAGAAGAACAAAAATGAGGAAAAATCCTTGGATTTTTCTAGTTTTAAAGATAGTTTCAAGATCTCAGATAGTGATGACGATGAATTGGACCAAGAGGAAATGGCTTTGTTTGTTAAAAAATTTGGAAAGTTTTTTAAAAAGAATAAAACTTTTGGTCCTAGTTCGAAAGATAAGAATGGCGATGACAAAAATCAAGGTGGGTCTTAAGTTTGGGTCTTCCAAGGGTAAAGAGAGGAAAGAGAGCAAATCATCGGGTCCCCAATGTTACGAGTGAATAGGATTTGGTCATATTGCCCAAGAATGTGCTAACAAACAGAAAAATAAATCGTATAATGTCACGCCCTCGATTCTTAACATAATATAATAAACCATATCAATAAAAGATCCTCGCATTAAGTAAATAATACCCCAAAAGAGAGTTCCCACCTGTTCAAATACAAATCAAGTCCCCAAGTTTACATAAATAACAACCTTGGCTCCGAGGCCCAAATTAAACTAATTATAAGTACGGAACGTTTAGAATATTACAAACCGTTACCAAAAGATATTACAAGTGCAAAATTAGTTACAGAGCCATCTTTAATCAAAAGGAGTCATTACTAAGATGGTTACGTAACTAAGATACATTTAGCTTCCAAAAGGGGTCTTCATATCACTATGCTCGAAACATGCTTGCTACTGACCGGCGTTTAAACCTGAAAAGAAGGATTTTGTTGAGCTACACGAGCCCAGTAGGAAGTTCTCTACAAAATCTATATGTAATAAGATGGCAAGCATGAATGCGATGAATTGAATTAACTAACACGGTCCAAACAATGCACGTCAATATCTTTTCAAGTAATATGCCAAATCCCACACACATTCACACACACGCGCGCACACTCAACCTCCAACTCATTTCCACCCCTTGCGAGTTGTGTTTCCACCCCTTGCGTCACAATATAACCCACCCCTTGCGATTCTAGTGTTTCCACCCCTTGCGTCACAATATACTCCATATTCATCTCCCAACAACGACTCTATTATCACCACAACCAAAACCAGTGCCTTAACCACATTTAACGCACACGGACATTATCAAATACGTTACAACAAGCTCATGAACCATAACAATCAAGACTATTATGCCCATCTTCAATGGAATATGCAATCACCAAGCCACATTCACTCTATTCAACAATAAGCAGCATTCAAACACCCAAAGCATACTTAATCAACTTAGAACATGTAGAGAATGAGAGAAATCCCTACCAAAGTGGGTTTTGAGCAAAACCCTAGGTCTATCGAGAGCCAAACACTTGAATCCTTCAAAAACGAGCTTCACCCGAGCTTGGGTACAAAATCTAGAGTGAATAAAGTCCACAAGCACGAAGAACAAACAAAAATCAACCAATAGTCGAGAGGAGAGAGAGAAAAACGTGGGTTTGTATCAAGGAGAGAGAACAAGAACATAAAACTCACCCTTGGTTCACCAAATGCAAGAATCTTGAGAATTTGAAGAAGAAAGCTCTTGGATCTTGAAGAAGAAAGCTCTTGGATCTTGAAGATTTGAGCTTGAAATCGATGATCTTGGGTGAGATTTGAGTTGGGTAGGTGAGAGGGGGGTGTTTAGATCTGTTTTCGTGGCCAAATGGTGTGGAAAATGACAAAAAGGAGTATTTATAGTGGTCCAAAAAGCGTGCTGAAAAAGTGCAGAAAACAGACCATGTACCGATACGGGGAAAAGGTCGTACCGGTTCATGAACCTTCAAAATGTCAAAAAACACAATTTCTGAACACCATGTACCGGTACGGGGAAAAGGTCGTACCGGTTCATGCTGGGCCGAAAGAAAGGATTTTTCAACGGACACCGAAACGAACCCGACTTGGTACCAACACTTTCAAACATCAATACAACATCAAAATTAACATTTTACCATTCTCCAAAAGTCCGATACACATCCGGATACGTATCTCCGTACACCCCCACAACATACGAGCGATTTTACTAACAATACAACTACTTAACGAAATAAACGATTTCCGAAATTAAAACAAGTTTGCGAGTCTCTACAATCCATCCTCCTTAAAGAAATTTCGTCCCAAAATTTACAATTTAAGTCAAACATACTTATGCATCAAGTAATCATGCCTATACCACAACACATGTCATGAAACAATCAAACTAACATTCACAAAACCGAAATTCGGGATTTTACATTGATTCAACTTGAAAATAGATGCGGATACTTCTCCCTAACCTCGTCTTCCCTTTCCCACGTCGACTCTTCCTTTCCGAGATGACTCCACAGAACTCGCACTAACGGAATAGTCTTGCCCCTCAATACTTGGTCACGTGAATCTAGAATACGTATTGGCTCCTCCCCATAAGACGCATCAGCTTCCAACTCCATTTCGGACCACTCTAAGACATGAGACGGATCCGGCTCGTACTTTCGCAACATTGATACGTGAAATACATTGTGAACTCCCGATAACCTCGGTGGCAAGGCCAATCGATATGCAACTTCCCCAATCTTCTCGATAATGTCAAACGGTCCAATGAAACGCGGTGAAAGCTTCCCTTTTTGCCCAAAACGAGATAGTCCGCGACGTGGCGATACCTTAAGGAACACGTGATCCCCCACTTCAAAAGATAACGGTCGGCGACGGCGATCAGCGTAACTCTTTTGCCTACTTTGCGCGGTTAACAATCGTTGACGAATCACTTTGACTTGCTCGGTGGTTCTCTTTTGTGCTTCAAGAAGACGTAGACGAATCGCTCTCATGCTTTCGGAAGTCTCTTGAATCAATTCCGGCCCAACCAAAGTAGCCTCGCCCAACTCGGTCCAACAAACGGGTGATCGACACGGTCGCCCATACAAAGCCTCATACGGTGCCATCTCGATACTAGATTGGTAACTATTATTGTACGCGAATTCGACTAACGGTAGGTGATCTTCCCAACTTCCCCGAAAATCCATAACGCAAGCCCGAAGCATATCTTCTAAAATTTGGATCGTTCTCTCGGATTGCCCATCCGTTTGAGGATGATACGCGGTGCTAAATAACAAGTTGGTGCCAAGAGCAGCTTGTAAACTTTGCCAAAAACGCGCGGTAAACCTTGGATCTCGATCGGACACGATAGAAACAGGTATTCCATGAAGGCGGATAATCTCACGGATATATAATCGATTAAGTGTATCAATCGAATCCGAAACCTGGATAGGTAAGAAATGCGCTGACTTGGTCAATCGATCAACTATCACCCATATGGCATCATGCCCCTTCGGCGACCTCGGCAAACCGGTAACAAAGTCCATAGTCACGTTCTCCCACTTCCACTCGGCCACTGGCAACGGTTGCAACTCCCCGGCGGGTCGTTGATGTTCGGCTTTGACTTGCTGGCACGTAAGGCATTTGGATACGAAAACGACAACATCTCTCTTCATTCCCGGCCACCAAAACTGTCTACGCAAGTCATGGTACATTTTCGTTCCCCCCGGATGCACGGCTAAAGGTGAATGGTGAAATTCTCGCAAGATTTCCTCCCGACACGAAACGGGTACGAACAATTTTCCTTGGTATCGTAAACCTTGATTGGCATGGATCATCCACCCCTCTCGAGCATTTCCGCTAAGAAACTTGGCGCGAAACTCTCCCGCTTCTTCATCTTGTTGTTGGGCCTCAATTACTCGGGTCGACAAGGTTGATTGAACGGTTAAGTTACATAAGGTGACTCCCTCTCAAACTTCCTCGAAATGCAGTGCGTACGAACCCAAGTCGTTCATTGTTTTCCATTCATGGATAGCTAAACTTGCGAGGTGCATCGATTTTCTACTTAAAGCGTCCGCTACAACGTTCGCCTTTCCCGGGTGGTATTGCAACTCAAAATCGTAATCTTCTAGGTGTTCCATCCAATGGCGTTGACGTAGGTTGAGCTCCTTTTGAGAAAACAAGTATTTAAGACTCTTATGATCAGAAAACACCTCAAATCTCTCACCGTAAAGGTAATGACGCCAACTTTTTAACGCAAAGACGATGGCCGCAAGTTCTAAATCATGGGTAGGGTAGTTCCGCTCGTGAGTTTTCAATTGCCGCGATCCATACGCTACCACTCGCCCCAACTGCATCAATACGCACCCTAACCCTTCTTTCGAAGCATCACAGTACACTGAATAACCGACTCCCCGTTCAGGCACAACCAAAACCGGCGCGGTAGTCAACCTCCTCTTCAATTCTTCAAAGGCTTTCTCACACGCGTCATTCCAAACGAAACGAGTTCCTTTACGAGTTAGTCTAGTCATCGGAGCCGCTAGACGGGAGAAATCAAGGACGAAACGACGATAGTATCCGGCCAAGCCCAAAAAGCTACGGATTTCAAAAACACTCTTTGGTCGTTGCCAATTCATCACGGACTCTATCTTTCCCGGATCAACGGACACCCCATCCTTCGACACAACGTGACCCAAAAACTTAACCTCGGACAACCAAAACTCACACTTACTAAGTTTGGCGTACAATTGGTGCTCTCTCAAAAGTTCAAGAACAATAGAAAGATGAGATTGGTGTTCCTCCTCCGAAGGTGAGTAGATAAGGATATCGTCCACAAAAACGACCACGAAACGATCAAGATAGGCACGAAAGATGCGGTTCATTAAGTCCATGAAAATTGCCGGTGCGTTCGTCAATCCAAAAGGCATAACAACGAATTCGTAGTGGCCATAACGAGTACGAAATGCGGTCTTAGGAATGTCTTCCCTTCGAACCCTCAATTGGTGGTAACCGGACCTCAGATCAATCTTAGAAAAACAAGTCGCGCCTCGAAGTTGGTCAAATAAATCGTCAATTCTAGGCATAGGGTACTTATTCTTAATAGTGACACGGTTCAACTTACGATAATCGATGCACAAACGAAGCGACCCATCTTTCTTCTGAGCAAACAAGGCCGGTGCTCCCCACGGTGACGTACTCGGACGAATAAACCCCAAAACCTTCCAATTCTTGCAATTGAGTCTTTAATTCCCTCAACTCGGCGGGCGCGAAACGATAAGGAGGTACAGAAATGGGAGCAGTACCAGGAAGCAAGTCAATAGAAAATTCGATCTCCCTTTCGGGTGGTAAACCAGGCAACTCCTTCGGAAATACGTCTGGAAAGTCACAAACAACAAGGGGTAATTCCCCACGCGCGGATACGTCCTCATCTAAGGCCAAACTTGCTAACAAGACATACATCGACTCCTGCTCTCGAGACCCACACAGATACGGTTCTAACGGTTCCCGTCGCTCCCCGAAGAACTCGAAACAAGGACCCTCAGGCGGACAAATATGGACTCGACGCTTGAAACAATCAATGGTAGTGTGGAACGTAGACAACCAATCCATTCCCAATATGAGATCAAAACTCGACATATTTAGCACGATGAAGTCAAAAGTAAAACGACGATCTCGAATGATAAGTTCACAATCCCGGCAGACACGATCTAACGGCGACCTACCCCCTATAGGTGTCTCAACAAACAACGGAGGACTAATTTTCTCGGTTTCTAATTCCAAAGCACAAACAAAAGATGCAGCAATGAAAGAATGCGATGCTCCAGAATCAAATAACACTCTAGTAAAGGAGTTAAACAACAGAATTGTACCCCTTACGACCGAAGCCTCTGGGGTCTGAGAAGTGATAGGTGGTGGTGGCGGAATGGCTGAAGTGATAGCAAAAGCCCTTCCCTGAGTCATCCGACCCTGAACGTGTCCACCCCGCTGACCAGAACCTTGAGTAGGTGCTAACGAACTCGCCCCTCTCTCAGCATGAGATCCCTGAGCTGACGTGGTCTGACGGAAGTGAGACTGTTGCTGCCTCTGATTACCCCGAAATGATTGCCGACCTGAACTCTGACCACCCCTCGGTTGCTGCACTGAACCCGATTCGCTTTGTGTCCCTTCCCCAAGCGGACAATTCCTAGCAAAATGACCGGCCTTCCCACAAGTAAAACACGTACCCAATAACCGCGGACACTGAGCACGAATGTGCCCCGCTTGACCACACTCGTGACACACAATCGGAGGCCTATTCGAATTTCCCCGGGTCCCAAACGACGAAGAAGATTGAGGTCTAAAGTTTGACGGACCTTGCGAAGCCGAAAATTGATCTCGTTGCCTCTTCCTCCCCTGACTACCAAAACTCCCCGAAGAAGAGCTCACGCCCCCAACCGGTTGCCTCGGTTCCTAAGCCTTCGAATTTCTCGGCGCTTCCCTCGGAGTCTCGATACTCCTCGCACACTCCACAACCTCAGAAAACTTCCCCTTGTGTTGTGCCATCACAAACTTCTTCACAGTGTCGTGTAAACCTCTCTCGAACTGCCTACATTTTCTTTCGTCAATTGCCACCAATTCCGGCGCAAAACGGGATAAGGATTGGAACTTTAAAGCGTACTCCGACACGGTCATATTCCCCTGTTCTAATTTCTCAAATTCCTCTCTCAATTGGTCACGGCTAGTCTCCGGAAAGTATTGCTCCTCGAAGAGCATTTCGAACTCGGCCCAAGTTAAGTTCTCCACATCCGGCTCATTTGCTTGAGCCGCGGTCCTCGCCGCCCTCCTCGCATCCTTTCTCGATTCTAACACCGACTCCCACCACTCATTCGCTTCCCGGTAAGTTGAACGGCCACGATGTTTACCCGTAAGTCATCCTCTGTAATCCCAAGAGCCCTAAAAAGCTTTCGAATCTGAGCTAGCCAGTGATCGGCCACAAGAGGGTCACTACTCGACCCATCGAACGTCGGTGGATTCCTACGGCTGAATTCCCTCATAGCCGACAAAGCACGACTTTCAGCACCTTCCCTTGGTGCGGGGTTTAATAGGTTAGCGGCCGCAAGAGCCGCGACGAAGTCCCTAGCAAAAGGATTTTGAATGACCGGTGCTTCCTCTCCTCGACCATGCTCGGCCCCTTCCCCCGAATTCCCACTCGGATTCTCCCCATGCTGACTAATCTTATCCTCAATCGGTTCCCTTTGGCCACGACCACGGCCACCCTGACTCTCGGCCTCACCTGCTCTAGCACGCGTTCTCGGAGGCATCTAGCTACAAGTTTATAAGAAAGAGAAATTCATTAACGACGACATCATTTAATGAGGTCTAAACCCCCAACTATCCCAACAAGAGCCAAATCAACTCAACGCCATCCTATCATGTTTAAAATGCAATGCCACGTAAGCCAACTAACGATCAATGCAAATAAACACATCTATGTTATGCAAATGGCGTGACTTTTGAACCCATGAGACTAGAAGTCTCCCCACGGTCTCAAAGTATTCAAACCTAGTTGCTCTGATACCAATTTGTCACGCCCTCGATTCTTAACATAATATATTAAACCATATCAATAAAAGATCTTCGCATTAAGTAAATAATACCCCAAAAGAGAGTTCCCACCTGTTCAAATACAAATCAAATCCCCAAGTTTACATAAATAACAACCTTGGCTCCGAGGCCCAAATTAAACTAATTATAAGTACGGAACGTTTAGAATATTACAAACCGTTACCAAAAGATATTACAAGTGCAAAATTAGTTACAGAGCCATCTTTAATCAAAAGGAGTCATTACTAAGATGGTTACGTAACTAAGATACATTTAGCTTCCAAAAGGGGTCTTCATATCACTATGCTCGAAACATGCTTGCTACTGACCGGCGTTTAAACCTGAAAAGAAGGATTTTGTTGAGCTACACGAGCCCAGTAGGAAGTTCTCTACAAAATCTATATGTAATAAGATGGCAAGCATGAATGCGATGAATTGAATTAACTAACACGGTCCAAACAATGCACGTCAATATCTTTTCAAGTAATATGCCAAATCCCACACACATTCACACACACGCGCGCACACTCAACCTCCAACTCATTTCCACCCCTTGCGAGTTGTGTTTCCACCCCTTGCGTCACAATATAACCCACCCCTTGCGATTCTAGTGTTTCCACCCCTTGCGTCACAATATACTCCATATTCATCTCCCAACAACGACTCTATTATCACCACAACCAAAACCAGTGCCTTAACCACATTTAACGCACACGGACATTATCAAATACGTTACAACAAGCTCATGAACCATAACAATCAAGACTATTATGCCCATCTTCAATGGAATATGCAATCACCAAGCCACATTCACTCTATTCAACAATAAGCAGCATTCAAACACCCAAAGCATACTTAATCAACTTAGAACATGTAGAGAATGAGAGAAATCCCTACCAAAGTGGGTTTTGAGCAAAACCCTAGGTCTATCGAGAGCCAAACACTTGAATCCTTCAAAAACGAGCTTCACCCGAGCTTGGGTACAAAATCTAGAGTGAATAAAGTCCACAAGCACGAAGAACAAACAAAAATCAACCAATAGTCGAGAGGAGAGAGAGAAAAACGTGGGTTTGTATCAAGGAGAGAGAACAAGAACATAAAACTCATCCTTGGTTCACCAAATGCAAGAATCTTGAGAATTTGAAGAAGAAAGCTCTTGGATCTTGAAGAAGAAAGCTCTTGGATCTTGAAGATTTGAGCTTGAAATCGATGATCTTGGGTGAGATTTGAGTTGGGTAGGTGAGAGGGGGGTGTTTAGATCTGTTTTCGTGGCCAAATGGTGTGGAAAATGACAAAAGGAGTATTTATAGTGGTCCAAAAAGCGTGCTGAAAAAGTGCAGAAAACAGACCATGTACCGGTACAGGGAAAAGGTCGTATCGGTTCATGAACCTTCAAAATGTCAAAAAACACAATTTCTGAACACCATGTACCGGTACGGGGAAAAGGTCGTACCGGTTCATGCTGGGCCGAAAGAAAGGATTTTTCAACGGACACCGAAACGAACCCGACTTGGTACCAACACTTTCAAACATCAATACAACATCAAAATTAACATTTTACCATTCTCCGAAAGTCCGATACACATCCGGATACGTATCTCCGTACACCCCCACAACATACGAGCGATTTTACTAACAATACAACTACTTAACGAAATAAACGATTTCCGAAATTAAAACAAGTTTGCGAGTCTCTACATATAATGTCAGGACTTAGGATAATAGTGATTTTGATGAAGAAGAAAATTGTGGGGGGAATAGTAAAGTCATGGCTTTAGGAGTTCCTGTGCATCATCATGTGAGTGATTTTAAATTAGAAGATGAGAGTGTGAATGGTGAGGATTTGATCAATAGTGAGAGTGAGGAGGAAGAGAGTTTGGAGAAAGTTTACAATGAACTGTACATAGAAAGCTTGAGGTTGACTGAGACTAACATTAAGCTATCTAGTGAAGTGAAAAAGAGTGATGAGTCCAATGTAAAACTCAAGCAAGAGCTTTTGGAAAGCTCAAGCTCGGGTGAGTCAAGTTGAGAATGATAGGGATTCTTTGGTTAATGAACTTGTTGATGTTAAGAGCATGAATGATAAACTTGGAATTGAATTGCATGTGTCTTATGAAACTAACTAGCTTCTTGACTTGAAGGTAGCTAATTTGAAAACTGAGCTTGATAAGGCCAATGCTACGTTTAAGAAAATGAATGCAGGGTCAAAGGCTTTGGAAGATATGCTTGGAGTGCAAAGGAAAACCTCAAAAAAAACCGGCCTTGGGTTTCAAAAGGAAGCATCAACTTCTAAAGGTAGAGGTAATCATGGTTTTGGTAAGGATAAAGGTAACAATTCTAATCCTTCATCTTTCATTCATGGCAAGAAAAATAATAATGCGCCTCTTAAGTCTACTCCTCCTAGCCCCCCTATGCAAAGGGGTTTCATGCCCATTTGTCACCATTGTGGTGTCAAGGGTCACATAAGGCTACATTGTTATCAATTGATTGGATACCCCCATGCTCACTCTAATTTTTATGATAAAAGTTTTTGGGGTAGGACTCACAAGCACATGCCTACACGTAAGACCAATGTGAATCACAAATCTAAGCCTTCCCCCAAGGCTAAGGCAAAAGTTGAGAAAGTGAGTATCCGAACACTTTGTGTGAGAAGTTCGGATGTGAGGCCTCAAGTGAGTCCTTCATGTAGCTCTCTAGATGATAATGGGTCATCCAGAGAGGTTAATCTTGCTTTTTGAGGCTTGGTCCTTGTTCATAGACTAGAATGTTTTATGCTTTTTATCTTTTACCTAGTTCTATGAGTTTTGTTTTTATTTTAGTTTTTCTTTTCGTATGTATTGTCTTTCAATTAAAGAATTATATATATATATATTGTGATCCACATGTTTGGGATATCGTTGAGCATGCTGCAATTCTTGATGTCTTTTATATATCACATGCGTTTGCATCCCATGGTCTTACTTGTCATGCATGTCTTCTCAAGTGCTAACCCTCGTGAAAGTCTCATCGAGTATCATGTTCATGGAGTCTATTGCTTGTGTTTGTACATGTTGTCTTATAGCCTTGAGAAGTTGGTCCTCATCCCATAGAGTGAGTATTTACCCTTGTGGTGGACACCCTATGTCATTCACCTTGGGTATTGACTTTTGGCTTGCATACCCCATGTGAGGTTGATTGGTTCGGTTTGACAGGTTTAGAAAACAAAAAAAAAACAAAAAACAAAATTGAGAGACCCGAGGAAAGGGCTACCTCTATGTGCATATGTAAGCTACCATTGACTAGCTTCTCATGAATTCTCTTTTTGTGTCATGGATTTAAGCTACGGCCTTAGATGTGTGAAAGTCGCCCATGATGGTGCAAAATATAATGTTATTTGGTATAAGGTTGGCATCTCTCAACACTCATTCTTGCTTATGTCATCGATTGAGAAAAAAAATGGGGATGGAGTTGGTATGACGCCCTTGTGAAGGATGATGTGACGTGATCTTCTATCTTGGTATGGTATGATCTCACGGTGATGAATTGAACCTATTGTTGAGGCTATCTGTGCACACACTCACCTTGACACTTGCATGATTTCATGTCCATGATCGTTCCCTGCATCTTTTTTAGGGTAGCCCTATTGAAAGCATTCATTACTTGTCATACCATGTGATGTTGAGTGTGCAATATACCTTGATGTTGAGTAGTTCGTGGCCTTTTCTTTGAGATCCCTTTCAATGGGCACATATGATAGGAGTAGCTTGTGTTGAAGGGGAGCAACTTGTTTTCATTGACATATTTGTGCTTATGCTTCGCTTCTATGCTCTTAATTGTTTCTTTGCATGTTCTGGCATATATTATTTCTCACTGCTCTTTCTTTGCCAATTCATGACAAAAATGGGGAGCAGGATGTTGTGGGGTCTAACTGTGTGCTTGTTGAGAACATTGCAGGATGATCGTTGTGATGTTGGGATTAGGTGTTAGATTTTTTATTTGATGTGTTTTGTCATGCATTGCCAAAGGGGGAGATTGTAAAGCCAAAATATTCATGATTGTCAATGGCATGTGGTCAAAACACATTCGTCCATGTAATTGCGATTATTTGATTATTGAGTTGTAATTTCTTGTGGAAGAAATATCAAGCAATTAGATCGAGTCGTCTATCGGTCCCCCAACAATCACACGACATCAAACAATTCGTCTATTTTGAAGAGGGCGAATTTATTCTAAGTGTTGAATGGCACATCCAGTTGCACCCGCTTGTAACGCTCGTGACTCAGCTTTCCTAGTCAAGTGGGTTTTTGGTTTAGGAAGGAAATATGGAGAGATTGTGATTCAGAAAGAAATATAGGCAAATTGTGGTTTGGAAAGACTGGAATCATCGAGGAAAGGAAAGTGGGAATAAAGAAACAATATAATTGATGATGTGAATTTCGCTTAAGCAAAATATTGAAGGCAGGAAATTTCGCTCAAGCAAAACAGGCAGATCAGCCGTTACGAAAACTTGCCCTATATATATTGTCCCATTAGGTCATAAAAGTGACAAGAAGAGGGGTTAGAAAATAAGAAAATAGAGAGCTGCCATCAAAGGTTTTAAAACCCATAAAAGACGATCAGCTACTGGGGTTTTTTCGGTGCACCTTGGAGACTAATAACGTCATGTTCTAAAAGATTAACTTCAAGGGGTTTTCATCTACATCTACAATCGGACCCTAACCTAAGCCCTTTCGTGGAGTTCGAAAGGCATCTTTGGAAGGCTCGTGGATTCGAGGCAGCGACAGTCAAGCATTCAAAGAGGTGTGCGTGGATCGATTCGGCAAGAGCGTCTAGGATTAGGTTTGTGGAGTTCAAACTTATTGTAAGAGTTCTTGTAACCTCGTGTTTAGTAGTGCTTGTTTTCTTCCCGTGCTTTTTACCCTTTCAGGCGTTTTTCACGTATATCTTGTGTTGTGGTTTGCATATCTCGTACATATACACCCCCATGATTGTTAAATTTCGGAATAGATATATTCTTAGAAGTAATTAATCCATAGTCGCAAAATTAATCCGTATTGAAATACAGTATTGTGTAACCAAATCCATGAGGGCACTCTGGGCCCAACAATCCCTCCTTCACGATAACGCTCCCGCGACTCAAACCCATGACTTCCTGGCTCTGATGTCACTCGTCGGACCGCTTTTCTACCGTCTCTCCTAAAACCAATTGGTGGTAGGAAGGGTTTCAATTAAGTATTAATTTTATGGCATTCGACATCGCACCTGTAAGTCTGTTTTTAGAGTGGTCGCAGGGAGTGGCATTGTGCAACCAAATCCATGGGGGCACTCCGGACCCAACACTTCTTATTCCAACCAAAGAAAATTACAGATGAATGAGCCTTTCTTCTCTACGGTTATTCCCTTTTATAGCTATAACTACAAACTAACAACCAAACAGAAATGCCAGCTCAGCTAGCTCCCTAACCAACTTTCCCGCCTAAACAAGAATGGGTAAACAACTAGCTAATAATAGCTAAACACTGAGGCTATGTTTGATAACACTGCCACTTTTCTGTTTCCTATTTTCTATTTGTTGAAATCAGTTTTTACTTTTCCTAAAAAAAAAGTAAAAGCAGAAAACATGTTTGTGTCAACCTGTTTTTAAAAAAAAAAATCAATTTCTGAAACCAATTTTTACTTTTTCTAAAATGGTCTTTCTTGCAATTTCTCTACTGTTCCCAAACTATACAGAGAGAGAGAGAGAGAGAGAGAGAGTCATCCTAGCCTTTGCAATCATGTTAGAAACAAATTTCATACTTGATATTTTGAAAGGGCCGGGTAGATAGACCAGGCACAGCCGGCTTAGAGGGAAAGCCGAAGAAGCCATTGCTTCCGGCCCCCGATTTTTTAGCCCGAAGAGGGCTCCAATAAATACAATTTTTTAGTTTTAAATAATAAGAAGTTTCAATTGTCTTGCTTTGAGTAACATCTTTTTGATCATGTGGCAACTTAGGCTCTTTGGATGCTTTAAAAATTGGGTTCAAATCTCCACCCCTTAGTTTTCCTCAACATTTTGCAAAATTTTGTTCAAAGATGAGGAGATAAATTGCCCCCTATTACGAATTTCGCTTCGGACCCAAATATCTTTGAGCCGGCACTGAGTCCAGGTGATTGGGTTCTTTTTTCCTAGGCTGAAGCTATAGTATCAACTTTCATAAAATGATGGCTTCATAAGCCCAACGTATCCCTTCCGGCCTCCTCTCATCTCTAAGTTAAGAGAGTATATATATAGATGAAATATATATATATGAAATTTTCTAATTCCAAAGTCGGTCCTTTATTGACTAGAAGGTTTTTCTCCTTCGATAAGTATCCTTTATTGACAATAAGGTTTTTCTCCTTATGTAAGTACGGGTAATGGCCTGGGTTTGAGAGAGAGAGAATAAGAGGAAATGAAAAAAGACCTCCAAGAAATTGTAGTGGAGCAGCCTATTTTTTGTTTCTGAAAATAATGAAAGTGATTTCCAGAATTTGAAAGTGGAAGTAGTGCACCAAACAAACTTTCAAAGTTAACTTTTGAAAATTCTGAAAATGAAAACAGAAAATAGAATGGCTACCAAACATATCTTGAATATTACAACTAATTTTGGAATTACTTCTCTGATCATAACACTCTGTAGTCTATACCCCCTTGGCTAGCTAAACTACCTTTTTTGCCATTAACAATCCCCTCAGCCGTGACCGTAGATTTTGAAGCTTTTGCAAGCCAAACTCATTACCCGGTCAACGACATATAACCAAAAGGTTGAATGGAGATGTTCTAGAAAAGCGGGCCTTTTGATATATTTTTTGAACGGCAAAAAAAGATTTTATTAATTTTTGAATGTGAATACAAAGACCAAAAGGAGCAAGGAGAAGAGCAACAGGAAATTCCTGGCCGGTCCCATTTTTTACTTGGAGTTCCATGCAAACCCCTTTTTGTAGAGCTATCCCATCTAGCCCCTTTTTAAAGATGCTTTTACTGTTTTACCCTTGTCACTATTTCAACACTACTAGAATTTACACCCGACAGAATTCACACCCCAAGAATTCACACCTTCAAGAATTCACACCCCATAGAATTCACACCTCCACGAATTCACACCCTCCAAAATTCACACCCCACCCACGGAATTCACACATTCAAGAATTCACACCCCACAGAATTCACACCCTTTTTAAGAATTCACACCTCCACGAATTCACACCCTTTTGCACTATTCACAGTCATAGAATTCACACTCGTTTCAGAATTCACAGCTGTACATTTTTGGGAGGGAGTGAATTCTTGAGCAGGGCAAAATTCACAAACCTTTTCAGAATTCACAACCCTTTCCACTATCTTAATTTTTAGAATTCACACTCCATTCTTGGGAGGAAGTGAATTTTTTACCTTAATTTTTAGAATTCACGGAATCGATAAAAACAGAATTTATATTTTCAAATTAAGAATTCACACATTTGAGAAAGACAGAATTTACACCCAAATAATTCATTCATTCATTCATTCGAAAAAAGACAAAATTCACGTCTCAAAATTAAGAATTCACATCCTATCTTGCTGTGGCTATGTAACGTTATCCCAAACAAGCTAATCGTTCACAGCCTACGGGAATTTGAAAAATTCACATATCTAATCCCCTCGAACGAAAACAAAAAAAAAAGTATTGGAGAATTGGAACAGTCCTCTCTCCTCTGGGTTTCATCTCTTAAAATTCACACCAATGACTAGTTTTCACCTTAATCCTTGCCCTTAAAATCCCTTCTCAGTCAGACACAGCAAACACAATAAATGACTAGTTTTCATCTTGGATTCCATCTCTAAAAATCATACCAATTAGTTGTGAAAAAATCTCATTCTTCTTTCTCTACATATATACTGTACACACGCGCGCGCATATATATATATATCTCTCGAAACTCGTACTGTACAGAATTCTGGGTGTGAATTCCTTAAAATCCCTTCTGTGAATTTTGAAGAATTCTGGGTGTGAATTCACACCCCTTTTCAGAATTCTGCAAAATTCACACCTCAAAATTTTTGAACGTGTGAATTCTGTATTTTGGGACATGTGAATTTTGCATTTTGGGACAAAATTCACATTTACAAATAAAGAATTCACACCTGTTATAAAGATAAATAATGCCTTAAACAGAACAACACAATAGTGAAGAAAACCCCACAGTTCTTCGGATCTGTTCGTGTGTTTCAAACGTCGCTCCCTATCTTTGGCGCCAGGCCCATTGACTTGAGTTGTTGACAGATAAGGTACAGCCGAGTCCGGTGTGCGAACGGCGGTGTCGGGAACCGTGACGACGGTTACAAGGGGGTGAGGATGAGGAAATGGGGGAAGTGGGTGGCGGAGGTGCGGCAGACGAATAGCCGATAGGATCTGGCTGGGGTCGTACCGAACAGCGGAGGAGGCCGCCCGGGCCTACGATGCCACCGCCTTCTGTCTCCGCGGGCCGTCGGCGAAGCTCAATTTCTCGGATTGTCCTTCGGTTGTTCCGGACGCGACCGAACTGTCGCGGTCGTAGATCCAGGTGGCGGCATCGAGGCACGCGCAAAGGGCGGCGGAGGAGGAAGGGGAGTCGGGTGGTGGTGGTGGTGCGGTGGGGACATCGGAGGCAAGTTTTCCGGCGGCGGCGGAGGTGTTTTATGTCGGAGAGTTTAGTGGTGGTTATTTTGGTGGTGGTGAGTTGATGAAGACGAGATGAAGAAGGGTTTGTGGGAAGGACATATGAGAGGAGAGGCGAGGATATTGGGGTATTTTGGGTCCCTCACTTAAAACAGGGCTTACATGGGTAGGATTTGACATTGGGTGGGGTTGGACGGAAACAGGAAAACAAAACGAGGCCGGCCTGGAAGAACCCCGAAGAGCAACAAGTGCCCATCCGAGACTCAATCCCTTGATGGCAAGATGTCAACTAAAGAGAAACCCAAGGGATAAAGCCCAGTACATAAAAGGCTTTAATGCCTAGATAAAACAATACAACGCACATGAGACGCAACCCAAATACCTAAAAAGGCCAAAAAGTCCAAGTACAAGGGATAAACCTAGCATTTAAGCCCAAATCACACTCAAGCCCTAAAGCGAAAATCTGGAATCCGGACTCCATAGCTGTCACGGCCACCGTGAAGCACCAAAAAACCGCCATGAACCTGTCGTATGTCATCGATCCTGAAAACGATCGAAGCATCGCCGGCCGCATAGGTAACCTCGCCTGGATCACCACATCTCGCAATACCTAAAAAACATCCAAAACAACCCTAAATCTAATAACACAACCCAACAGCTTAGCAACCCAAATCTGCCACCACCAACCACCACTGGAAGAAACCCAAACACGCGCGGCCAAAAGATCTGGATCCAAAAACAGTAGCATCACCAACGGCCTCAACCACCAAGGAGAAGACGAACTCTCCTCAAGACCGACCAATAACCGCCACCGCATCGTCGCCCCCCTTTGAGCGCAGCAAAGACGGCCGAAATCACCGGTGACCACAAGGTTTCCCGGCCCTTAGCTGTTAGGCCTGAACCGAGAGCACCCAACAGTATATCTCAAGCGAAAACAATGAGGTCCGAACCACCACCGTTCCGGCGAGTGATGCTGTTAGGCCTGAACCAAGAGCACCCAGCAGTATATCTCAGGCGAAAACAATGGGGTCCGAACCACCACCGTTCCGCCGATCATCACTCGCCGTTAAGCCACCATCGTGATTTTGATATGTAGCATGTCGTACATAATTCAATTTCTCACTTTATTTTAGGAGATATTATTTAGTGAGCTGAATCGAGATTCTAATAACTATAAACCTATCTAAAAAGACAATAGGTTTGTATGCATTTTATATATGGAGTATTATATAATAATTAACAATTGTTAAATGTCGTCGAAAGGCTCTAGAATGAATGAACTTGGATCATTCAATAATTTCCCCCATTTTAAATCCTCTAGGAAGTGCACTCACATCAGTAAATGCATGTGGGACTCATCTAATTGTATGGAATAGAGAGAAAAAAAAATGATGAAAATTAATGGAGGGGATCCTCCAGATGATTTATGGGAATTGGGTATTTATATGTTATGATATGAAAATAGGGGTTGGATGCTGTAATCAAGGAATTGCACTTCTTCTTGTCTGTTGAATTTTTGTTCTTAATTTGACTAAATATTGGGTGCTAACATTAGCCTTGGAAACCAAAGCTAGCTCCAATACCACTACAATAAAAGAATGATAATACTATTCCAAAACTTTCTAGTGGCGGTTCACCCGCTAACGTCTCCTTGGGATTCATCCCTTGATTTTCTTCATACAAGGATGATAGCAGGCATGGTAACCAATCCAACAATTGTGTAATTGGATTAAAGTGTAGTAGATCGATCCAATTCTTAAGAAGAAATTTTTTTTACCCTTGGTGAAGTTGGGTGGGATTTTGTATTTTGTTCAACATTAATTTATGAAAAACAAAATAAACCCATGGAAAATTGGCACTGCAGTATTAACTAACACTACTTATATGATAGTGTTAGTTAGCAAGGGAAAAGAGTTTCTTTCTCACAAGTTTCATTGTGATTATTTTTTATCGACTGCAGATCGACATAATGTAAGATACTGTCACAGTTGCATTCTATATTCCTCCATAGATCTAAAGTACAGTATGTAGATAAATGGGGATTGTAAAATTAAAAAAGAATGGGGAGTATTATTATAAGTTAGCATAATCATTTTATGTATGGTAGAAAGTGGACATTTTTAGGGCTTTTGTTATTCTTTATTCATTGCCGATCGACTTTTAGTATTTTAGAGGTAGCAAGCAAGCAAGCACCATATCAGATTCCACAACAGTCTTCCAGTTTTCAAGCCCTCTTCTCTCGTTTCACACATGCCTTCACTATTTTCAACTAATATAAGTAGTAGTAGTAATACTTTTGTAGGATCCAACAACCCATGCAGTGTTGACTGGAAGTTTGGGGAAAATAATCACGTGGATCGAACATACAATGTTATCCCTGTGCCCGACCACTGGGAGTACTAGATAAATTGAGTAACTATTTCCCAACATCTTTTCTCTCTTATTTTGGGCGCACGCGACCATAGAGTTTCCTAACCATTAGGAAAAGTTCTGTTGGGAGGTGCTATTGCGAGGTATCTAGTGTCCTAGAAAGGACAGCTAAGCTAATTACTACAGGCCAACCACGACGCGAGCTGAACAAGGGTGCCTTTACGGCTTTACACATAATATATATCTACTTCATGAATACAACTAACTGCAAGTGTGTTAAACCTCTTTTACAAGGGTGCCTTTACGGCTCAAGGGTAATGTACTAGAACCACAATTAAACCTCTTTTCCGGAAAAAAAAAAAAAAAAAAACACAGTCCAATAGTCAAGGGCGAAACCCCTAAGAAACAAGTGGGGTCGCATGACCCCACTTTCTTTGATAATGAATTCTAAGTTTTGATCCCAATATTTGCTATTTTGACCCAGACAATAGCTCTCAATTTGTCTTAAACTGCTATTGTTTTTGCTTTACCCCACATATACAGAATTTTGGCTCTGCCCTGGCAACAGTAATATATACCATTCACAACAAATAGCTCAGATGTGTCTCTCATTCATGCAGCCAATTGTAGTTCATGCCTCAACGTGAAAGAAATTTCTCACTAAATGAAGTAACTTCGTTAGGTAAGCGCTCAGTTCGGCAGACGCTAGTTGTTTAGTTTCGTTTCACTTATTTTCTCTGTAATTATTTTTGTTGGAGTTGGTATGTTTCCTTATCATTGTAATCGGATGAAAATCCTTGCCTTGAGGGCTTGATAAATGAATTGTGCTTCGTGCTTCTAAAATAAAATAGAGTAACTTCACGTGATATCACCATTGTATTCAAAATCTACTGTTTTACATGTACACTACCCTAGTGGGTTACTCATTCTAGTAGCAACTCTTAACTATCACATTCCATCTCCAAATCTACCCTCCTCATTAGAAACCTCATCCACACTTTTGTTTCTAGCATTTTATTACTCCATCCCCTATCTTGTCTTTGGGGATTCGGAAATCTTGTAGTGCAACATCCTGTAGAGCACCTTGTAGGGCGTATACGAGCCGTCGATCTTAGTAATGAATGGTTGAGATATGATTTTCAATTTCGACTGGTAAGAAATAATTTTTACAGGTCAAAATTGAATTTTAATCTGAACCATTGATTGATGAGATCAATAGCTGTGTGCTACATTGCAACCGCCGTAGGGCGGAGCGCCCTACGGGATCCCCGGGTTTCTTTCTTCCTCCTCACGAGGTCCCACCTCCAAAACCTACACTACCTCAGCATAAATACATATATGCACCTCAACCTCCACTGCTTCCTCTGCCCCTAACCTCTTTGTATTGGGGATAGATAGCCTCTAAGCTTAGCCCTATCTCTCAAGAAAAAATAGGAAAGAGATACAACAATAAAAAATGAGTGGGTATTCCAAAATCAAGTTCCTTGGCTCCACCAAATCAAGATCCATGGATTTCTCAGAACCCCTATCTAATTTCCCTCAAACCCCCAAACCCATTACCAAATCTTCCCCAAACCACCCTTCCAAAACCGAAGAAATTACCAAACAGCCCAAGGCCTCCAATACCCATGACCCCCCTTCAGATTTAGAAGGTGAAGATCATGTCAATGGGGAGAGATTCGGTGCGGTGCTGACCAGGAACTCCTCTGTTTCTTCCACAACATCATCAAATAGATTCAGATTTGACAAGAAATTGGGCCCAACAACATCAAGCCTAGAGTCTGCTGTGAAAAGGGTATTTTCAATGAGGAGATCTTCTTCAGTTTCTGAGAGGTATTGTAGGATCCATGACCAGTTGGTGACCATAGCATCACCCTTTCATGGTGCTGGTGAAGAAGGTATGGATGGTTACACGGTCAAGGCAAGATCTATGAAGAATAAGAAGAAGAATAAGTATAGTGCCAAGATCCTAAAAGCCTGTAAGCGCATTTTTGGATTTTAGATAGGCATTAAGGATTTATGTATGCGTTTATGTTGTTTACTACTCCCTCCTTCCCAAATTCTCGGTCATGTTCACTATTTGGGAGCTCTAAAAAAATTGGCTATATTTTTAAATTTATCATATTTTTTATATTAAATATGAATCTTTGTTTGATAAATCTCAAAATCGTAAGAAATATTATAGATTGTGAAATATAGACAATTGTTTGAATGACATAAAAAGAGAAACGAGACCAAAAATATGAAATGGAGGGAGTACATGAATTTTGTTCTTTTGTATGGTCAATTTTCTATATATTGTTGAACATTACTGGAGTTTATGCTAGTGGGAGAGTTGGGACTGGACAGTACTGTTGAGTGCTATCGCTGATTTTTTTTTTTATATTTTTTATACACTATACTTTGGCAAAGGGTATCACATTCTGAGTACTGTATTATCAGCGTATTGACGGAATGTGTCTCATTTGTCATGTAATTGTGTACATTCTACGAATATAATGTTTTGACACGTCACATAATATTCAAAATGTGATCATCATAATTTGCTCTTTTTTAAACTCACGGTAGAGTATATATTAGTTGTACTCATCGTGTCTATTGATTTCAACCAGTATGATTTTGGAAAGTCATCTTTTACCTTGACAAGAAAAATGTACCACCACACTGGATCGAAACATAATAGTGGTGGGCGGCGAAGTGTCCGGCATTCTGAGATCTATGAACCGGAGTCCAATCAACATAATTATTGGTAAATTAACGTTCTCAACAAATTTTAGGAAGGCAAATTCTACAAACTGCCCAGTGGGCATCACAGAGTATGCTTCACGCGCCCAAAAAGCAACACGGCACAGCAGGTGTCAAATCCTCGGTCAGATTGCAGCGAGGCTGATTAAGCTCTTAAAGAGAATGACAAAGTTGTCCCTCTTTGACTTTTCCTCCCCACCGTTTTACCTTGTGAGCACAGAAAAATAGGCCGCCATGTGTCAAATCCATATATGAGCAAGAGCACATCTGCTACGCTCCATTGTCTTCCTCTTTCTCCTCCCAATACCGGTACATATAAAATTGAACACATATACCATATCCGCATCGGATCTCTCAAAGATGATTCAAATCATTCAACCTTGAGAGAGAGAGTACACCTACAGCTGAGCCTTGAATAAGTTTCTCTCTTCTGATCACATAACAATCAGTTCCAATCCGGGGCTTCTTCACCTGCCGCTTGTTTGGATGCCGGATATAGAGGTGGATTTGGGACGCGGGCTGATTACTGTTGGGAAAATCTCGGCATATACACGAAATCCAGTGAACAATTTCCATTGATAATCAGCAATTACATAATCGAAATACAAGAACAAAACAGATTGAAACAGAATACGGAAAAACGAGATACAAACTGAATCTTGGATTGAAACCGAGTCCTGTGTTGAACCACAGTCTCCTTAAGAAAGATTCGCCCCTACCGTGGGTGTTGTAGGTTGCTTCGGCGACTTTCTCCCAAGGTTAGCTCGGTTGGACCGCTAGCCGTCGGAACACCACCGATGACCGCCTTGGCGAACTGACTACCGCCTGCCTCTCTCTCTCAAGAACGAAAATCAGAATAAGCTAGAAGGTTGTGAATTTGCTTGTACTTTCTCCAAGGACGTGAGCCTCCTTTTATAGGGAAAGGAGGCAGGAAAGGAGTAATGCAGCCATTAATCTGCCAATGAATTCTGTCAATGAATTCTGCCATTGAAGAGGGAGGTTACGGGAATGAATTCACCATCATGGAGGGGTTACAGAATCCACACATCAATACGTCTATTGATTGTGGAGCGTCCAAATACAACGAACCCGGTTCATGCTCGGTTGCCTCGAGAGACCCTCCGGTAGCCCGATTTCATTCATCTGAAATTCCGTAAAATTTCCAACAATCCCCCCCATGAATGGAATTGGCAGGCATACTGATGCGGAGTACAAAGCTGATCCGAGAGAGCGGCAACGGATAATTCCTGCA